>OZ010788.1:328722417-333969915 GCA_963932465.1 Maratus speciosus | reverse complement strand
GAATATTTGTTTTTTTAAATGTAATTCGCCATACTTAATTTTGAATAAATTTAATCACAAGATACTATTTTAGTATTTACTTTTCTTTAATTTAGTCATTAAGTTAAAAATAATACAAGAAGGAATAAGCTATAGAGAGAACAAATATTTAACTTTGTTTCAAAAAATGATTTAAAAATAAAATAAATTTTTTAAATGTATTTGAGTTGCGTTTTTATAGTAGTAAAACTCAACTCTCTCATCTGGCATAGTTACTTTTCCTTTCTTAGATTTATCTGATGTTTACTTACTCGTTTTTCCACATAAAACATTATCATTTGATTAGAGTAACGAAAAGATGTAATATTTTATCTCATTAAGTGCCGGCATTAAAACTTTATGACGTTATACATAACGTTGTAACTAAGTAAACGTTGAGGATGCTTTTTTATCTTTTGGTGAAAACAAACAATACTTTTTATAGGTTGTCTTTAGAGATTTATCTAATTATAGATAGATAAAATTTGTAATAGTTAAGCATTTTTTTAGACGTTAGCATTTATAACATTCTATTTGGAATACTTCTCCTTGGCATTGACTATGCGGGCAATATACATGAAATTGTTCTTTATATCACATTATTCGGTTTATTATCAGAAGTCGAATTTGGTACTATCTGTTATCGAATTTTCTATCGAATAGAGATTAGTACTATTTTGTAAAGGAAATGTACTATGAATTTATATTTTACACAAAATATATTGCTTCGTGTTCTACAACAAGAATAAGTGTTATAAAATGCATGTATTATGTACTATATAGCAAATAGTATATTCGTCACCTTGCCAAATATCAAACATTTTCTTGCTTCTTGTATCAGACATTGAACAAGGTAGAAATAAATGCAGTATTCAACAGTTATGATTGATAAAATTATCTAAAAATGGCTCTTAAATGTAGATAAAGATATGAGACTGTCAATCTGACTTCAAGAACTTTGGAATATATTAAAGCAGACAAAGATTAAGATAAAACTAAAGTAAGAGTTGGGAGAAGTTTGTGATTGTTTACCGTTATTAAATGGAAAATATTTTGAAGAAAAATTGTAATATCAATCAAGGACGAATATTTCCTCATAACACTAATTTCATAGGTTTAAAAATATTCCAAAATATGATAAACGAACGTCCAGTGGACAAAATAAATCAAAGAGAAATAATGGATTGGCGAGTATATAAAGATTTTTCGATGACGAAGAAAATGGGAATAACTGACACATATGCAGATGAAATTATGAAACTTTCTACCAAAAGACCCAAATATTGTGAGCTTGTTGGAGACTCAAATCAGACAAAAGAAGACTCATAGTGTTTGAAGAAAGAACAGTTAATTTGCCCAGTCTTCAATTTTATCCATAAGAGGAAGTTACATTAACTGCAAGAGAAAGTTGTTCCATATAGACTTGCGTTGAAAAGATTTTGAGAGGCCTTCCGTAAATCTATACTGCAGTGTGTTATGAGAAAAAAGGCTTTTGCAATATGAAAAAACTGACATTGGACGTTGAACCTTCAATTCATATAAGGTAAAGTGCATTAATTTTGCCCCCTTTACTTCTCCGCTTTTCCGAAAGTGGCGCCACTAATCAAGCAAGTCATAATGAAAAGAATGTAAAATGTGTCAGTAGTGAAAATTTCGCTCCCCGAGACGCATACATATAGTAAAGACGCCGAATTTCCTATTTTTAGAAGACATGATTTCTTATTACGCATTTATAGAACGTTATTTACTGTACTGTAAGTAACTATTTCCCATTTATTGCATATATTCTACATAGGTAAGATGATAACAGTAGCATACAGTGTGTTTTACGACGTTCAGTTTATCTTACAAGAATTAAAACTCCGCCATATGGGGAATTTGCTTGGTTCCTATTTCGTTCGCTCTTGCAGTTCTTATTTTCGTCCCGGGGGCGAAATTAGGAACGCTTTTTCATGACAATTATTTAAAAAAATATAAAGTTTAATATGTGTTATGTTTCCCTTTAAAACGTTTTATGCTGAAGCAACAGAAAATTTACTGTCAAACCATTCCGGTAGAAAAGTTAGGAACCTAGAAATCGCACAACTTTTCAATAAAGCCTACGAACGTGCTGCTGTTGTTAAAATTGCTGTCCAATGGTTTAAAAAAGACGGGCATCATGTCATTTAATCCCAACATTTTTGAACCCGAAGATTTTTGGACAAAGCCTCATCCCTCTTCATTTGGCGAAAATTTCATGGTAGGTGATCAACCATCATCAAGCGGCAAGGTTCACAAACCGTTGCTGCCATCAGCCCTAAAGAGATCAGGGAAGTACCAGTGATCACACTAGCAGCTTCTGCCCGAAGAGGTTTATCAACATTAATCACTGGATCTCTGCATAAAAACAAAGTGAAATACTCCCACACTGTAAAAAAACCACTGTAAATTTGCCAGCACAACTCGATCACAGTTGAATGTGCTGTATCTTTCTTTGGTTTCCTGACTATTTAAACATGAAAAATACAGTAGTTGCGTAAAATTAACAGTACAATGTACTGGAAATTTTGGACGCATTTGGACCACAGCACAAACTACTGGCGTCCAAATTGTCAGTAAATTGTGCTGTTAATTTTACGCAACTACTGTATTTTTCATGTTTAAACAGTCAGGAAACCAAAGAAAGATACAGTACGTTCAACTGTGATCGAGTTTGTGCGCGAGATGAACAGTACTTTGTACTGCAAAAATGTCGTTTTTTTTGTACAGTGCAGGCGGAGAAGAAACGCCCAACAGAAAAAAAGTCTGGCACCCACCACTCTCAAGGGAAGGGGGGAAAATCTACCATATTAAAAATCCAAACGTGACCTACCCAGCGACTGAAAAGTGACGATGAAAGTGACTCTTCTGTTGACATTCCTTATGATGATATTGCACGCGTTAATGATGCGGCAATGATGCAGAGTTCCATATCTGCTTGAAGCATTTTTCTTCTGATAAATAAGGAGAACACTGGGTTCAGTGCTTTCAATGCTGCCCTTGGTCACAAGAAATATTCTCAGGAGCCAAAAATAATACAAAATTTATGTGTACAGTCGTGGAAAAAAAAGTAAACACCCCCTACTAACTCATCAACAAATTATCGCAGACGAAAGTTACTGGTACCGAATGGTTGGAAATAAAGTCTACTTTTAAATGATGTATATAAAATTTGCTTAGAAGGCCATCTACATATTAAAACGAATCCAAACGTCATTTTTTTCAAAGGCAATACCCAATTTTAACGAGATATTTCAAAATTTAGGTTCAAACTATGCATAGACACCAAATTACAAGTCATTTGAATGATAAGTTTTTGAATTATAAACGTTCAAAATTTAGTGCTTCTAATGTTAAATTACATTTTCATATTTTTATTTGCATCTCCTGAAATTATGCTCCTAATGTGCTAATATTTTGTGTAGCAATAATACTAATATACCGAAACATAAATACGCTGAATTTGCAATTTTTGTAATTTTATGATATGAATTATGAAATTAATATTCGAAAAAATTATGTATTGAAACCTACAATTTTTTTGATGGATTTAAATTTATTAAGTCCTGCTTTATGGAAATCCAAAATTTCACATTCTTCTTCCAAGTAGTTTTCAAATTATGCTTAAAAAACAGCAAAATGATGGTTTAAGAGGCCTATGATAGGAGTGACTAGATATTTTGAAATGTCTTCTGCTCTCCTGTAATCGAGCAGGCGTGAGTGGAGCTTAGGGTGCCTTGATCGAGAAGGGGGTTCGCTCGGTTAGCAACCGAGTACCAAATTTCAATTTGGATACATCCCTTAAAATATGCTCGTTTAAAAATAATTAAGTTCTCGGAAACTTATGGTAGGAATTGTATAAAATTTTTTTGGGGGCTAATTGAATGGTGTAGAGTTCATTTATACTGTCAAAGTTGTGTATTGCCATTGAAAAAAATGAAGTTTAATATGTAGATGGCCCCCCTAAGCAAATTTTATATACATCATTTAAAAGTAGACTTTATTTCCAATCGTTCCGTACCAGTAACTTTCTTCTACGATAATAAATGAGGAGTTAGTAGGGGGTGTTTACTTTTTTCCCCACGATTATACCTCATGTTTGGATGGTTGTTTCTTTATGGTATTCTTCCACTTATTAATAGTACATTTCTTTGTGCCTTAATTTAAAGTAAATTAAGTCACATTCTCATTTTGAAATAAATTTTGATTTAGTTATTAGTTAAGCCTCGGCTTTTTAGATTTTTTGAAGGAGACGACATTGGGACCATTTTTTTCTTTTTTGACATACATAGATACTTTTGAAAAACAATTTTTTCATTGTTAAAATTTTTTTGTACAAGATTTGCCTATGTTTCTATGTGCATGGGTTGTCAGTCAATTGAAAATCTAAATTTGATAGGTTTATCACTGAAAATTACAACTTCCAAGGGCCTAGAAGTGACAGTGGGGTGAAAACCCCCTAAAGCATTGCAAAAGATTGAAAGCCTTTAAAAATGTTCGAATGATTTCAGATTGTTGTAAGGGAGTGATGCAAGCGATGTCATGCTTGAGGAAATTGGAATGGGACAGAAATCAGACCATGAGATGATTCAAAAAGTTTACCTCACTCACCTGACAAATGCAATTTAATTTTAAGCACTGTGAAAAGCGAGAATTATTTCTAAGGCAACGTATTATGTTACTTCTGAAGCACTTTTGTAAGTTTCTTCTACACTTACTTTGTAATTTCTGGCCAATTACAATTTGCTCAAGAATGACAAGCCTTGCACCACTCTCTTACACCAGTCCGAAATCGCTCTCAATAGAAAGAGAATTCGCACACTTTAAATCGTTTTCTATGTTTCGCAAGAGATGATGCCACTTGTAATGACTTATTTTTCTCACAGATCATGAGAAATTACATACAAATTCAAGGTTCAACTTTCACTAACATGCTTTCGTATAGTAAATGTTCCAGTTGTGTCATAACTGACTGTTCTATAGATTTAGGAATGTTCGAAAACCATTTCACTGCCTCTGTGCGGACTAACAATTTTTGATTATTTTATGTTCTTCTCATGTATCGGTTTGAAGGTTGAGCCGGTTAGCTGCTCTTTTCTTTAAACGACTGGATGGAGGCAAACTACGGTTCAAGCGCGACAGAGCAAAACTTATACAAGTGCTTAGTTCAAAGCTCCAAAGTGCCTGAAACTGCAAGGGATTTGAAAAATATGTTGAGTGACGTTGCATTTTAAATTCAGAAGTCAACATAGGTGAAGACAAAAGACTTTGCCTAGTCCCATATCGTGCGGCAGATGATGGAACCTTTTTAAATACTGCTTTGGCCCTGTCGTTTTCGACGAAGAGAAGCGTTACAAAATTTCAAAAATGGCTAACCTGCATACAAACATTTATTATGATGAAACAGTTTTTATAGAAAATGTCGTTAAATGACGCTGCGCACACAGGAGTATTTGACCCAAAAACTTGGTCAAAAAGGGAAAATATTTTTTCTCAAGAATTGTAAAAAGCGTATTTTTTAATAGTTGATTAACTGGTGCATCGATCTATGTCTATTTCAGAAGCACGAGTCTTATCCCGAAGCTCCTAGTTTCCGTTGAAGAGGAGATTTTTATTGCTAGAAGGCGTGCTTTATTTTTCGTTTCAACTTTGTTATTTTTTTAAATTATATTTAAATATATATTTTTTTGTCGCTTCATTAATTTTTGAACTGAATAGTTTTATTTTTAATATAACAAAAATAAATTTAAATTAAAAATGTGTTCTTTTAAGCTTTTTAGCTCTAATTTAAATATATTATAGTTTTTCAAAGGTGTGCCGGGATTTCTCGGTCCATTTTTGAAGTACTATAGTCATATTGCTTATAGCTTTGAAAAATAATGTTTCTAGAAAAAATCTTCCGCATACAGTTGCGATTTTTAAATATAAATTCTTTTGGTAATACCTTAATAACACTCAAAAAACCAGATCCTGTATACTACAAGTCAACTTCGCTAATTGCTAAATACGAATAATATATATATTAATGCATTGTTTTACATAAAATATTATATATTAATATATTATATATAAAATATTTATATATTTATATATATTTTAAAATTTATATATATATTATGTATATGTACAAATATTATATATTAAAATTATATATTGAAAGGTTATATATAGTAAAATTAGCCACACTTAATTAAACAATACTTAAAAGTAAAACAACTCTATCAACAGTTACTTTTCTCTTCTAAACAGTAAAAAGTTAAGTAAACTTTGTATTATATATGTATTTTTTTAATTAAATGCATATTTTTATGTGTATATAACATTATTTAAGCGTATTTAATAATAGTAAATCAAAGGGCAGTGATATTTTAACTGTAAAACACACAAAAAGTATTTTAACCAGGATTTTGCTTCAAATACTCCACTGTGCGGCGTATAGAAATCGGCTTTGGCAAATATGGTGTCGATCAAATTTTTCATCAAACCGTTATGGAGAAAATTCCTGAAATCAAGATATAGTCAAAGTAATGAGTCAAATTATCGTAAAATTCTTGATAACATTAGGAGTCGTCATTTTATCTTATTGTCTATTCTGCAAAGTATGTAGGCAGAACTGATCGACAATTGTCAAGATTGTTGAATTCAAGCGAAAAGCTATTTCTCTGTATACAAGGTATGAGATTTCTTTTTACATTTTAGGGATAACTTGTTTTCTGAGTTATATAAGTGTTTTTAGATGACTATCGGTGCTGTATCTCGCATAAATATAATGCTATTACCATGAAATTGATATGTGTTATTGGGGTTTACTGGTATGTTCGGAATTGAAAAGGAAGATTGTAGCACTTACGGCTCATTTACAGGGACACTCAAAAAATTTCATTATATTACGGCCTACGTGGAAAAGACGTTTGAGGTGTATTTTAAAGATGTTACACTATTTTAAACATATTTACAATTGTCTATATCACTGAGGTGTACTACAAGTGCTTACTGGTGTGCATATAATTTTTGTTCATATACAGGGACACACAAAAGTATTTTTCTACAGTATTGCCTATGAAGAATAACTGCTGGCGTGCTATTCAGTTGTGGTACGCGTTTCAAACTTTAACCACTTTTTTATATTACTTGGTACGTATAAATTTTATAGATATATACAATGATACACAAAGGATATAGAGAACATTTCTATTTATTGGCGGAATTTGGCTAAATGGGAATTTTAAACTTTACTATGCTATCTGTACATCTATTGTACATCTACTGTACATCTACTTTCCATTTATTATGCGTTTAATTGAACTAACCTTTAGCATACGATTTAGTATGAATACCACTCTGTAGATCATATGCAGAGATGAACAAAAAGTTCAGAGGTTTTTCCAACTATTGACATACAATATTCTGAATGTATTGGAAAATGATTCATAATCTATACTGGACGCATGATTTTCCGTTCTTGTTTATTTTTTTATCTGCATTTTTATGTTGATTTGAAAAAAAAATGTATCGTAGCTGTTATTAAACTTTCAAACAGCATTCTTGCACACAATTTGATTTCATTTCGATTAATATAAGTTAATGCGGTATTTTGCATATTGAAAGTACTAATGAAAAACGACTTTTCGGCATATAACTTAAAATAAATATAAGTATAAATTACTTCAATTTTTTGAAGGACTACACCAAGTCTGTACTTCTCAATTAATATTAAATAAATTCATAGAATGAACTATGATAATGCATATATTCAAGGAGGAAATATATTTTACAGATTATTTGAATGAATCAAATTTTTAGATTCATACGCTTTAGATTGCGAACGTAATAGAAAATCAATGACTTTGATAGAGCAAAATCTGATAACTATTTTTAACTACTTCGGCTTTCTGTTATATTATTAAAGTTGAATAAATTTAACCAGAAGCTCTTGTTACTTAAAAGTTTGCATTTATTTCTATGCATGATTAATTTATTTCTGAAGAATATTGCACCGCTTTATGAAGCGTATGCTGGAAATTTGAAAGTTCAGGTGCGTGTATTTAAAGTCAAATGCGCGGAAAATATTCAATAACTCAATTAAATTATATAGGAACGTGTTTCATTTTATTTTACATCTATTGGCGAATATATATTATATTAGGCTAGAGAGTTGCGAATTGACGTATTTCATTCTGAAGCTACAAGTAATCAAGTAAAATTATTAAAGTATAGAGAATTTAATAAGCTTTGCTAAGTTTGTTTTACTAGTTACGTGCAATATTTTGAACACTGCATTATTAAGAAATTTTTCTAAATAAAATTTCAAAGAATAAAAAATAGAATAGGAGTGATGCGTAATATTTGTTTATAAAAAATTTCTGTGTTATGATTTATAGCTTTTTTGACGAACTGGAAGATAAAAGAAATTATCCATCGATCAGAATATCATATCAATATTATAAAAGACAAAAGTGTCCGCTGACGTCATTTTGACTATGGCAACACAGACCGATTTAACTTTTACTGCAATTTTTTAAACTTCTAAACGTGGAACATTTTCAGTTTTTACGCCGTCGAATAGGGAACAAAATATACTCACAAATGATAATTTTTGACAACTGTATCGCAATTTGTTTGAAAACTGTATCGCAACTTATTTGGAAACTGTATCGCAATTTGTTTGAAAACTGCTTCGCAATGTTCTCAATTTTTATTGTTTCAATATAATTTTAAAGCATGATTTTTTTTAAAATTGCCTCTATCGCGTGCAGACGATTACGAAAAAAATCCGTTTGCACTTAACTTAATATAAAAGCTCAGAATTTGTTTCTGGCTTGTAATGGACTAGCAACTTGCTTATAAAGGGTCCCTATTTTTTAGTGTTAGCGTGACGTGAAATATTTAACCTATGTGCAAAACAGAGACCTCTCTATTCTATTTTACTTTAATTTTCCAAGGTATGTGTGAACCTCTTGGAGACTATGGTTACTTGCTTTCGCTGTTATTTTATGCAAATTGGACTCGTCGCTCAATATTGTGCGAAGCGAGATATATGTGCGAAGCGAGAGTGTGTGTCTTCGGATTTGGGTTGCATCTCGCTCTTTGAGTTTTCAAGACCTTGAGCAGGAGGATTTGAGTCGTATCTCGCTATTTGAGTTATAAAGACCTGGCGTCAAAGGATTAGGATAGAGTCCTGCCTCTGACGGTATTTTAAGCCTACATGAATGATTTAAAGAAGGAGTTTTTCGCCACATGGACTCTGTTTGAAGCGACTCCGTTGGTAAGAAGTTTCGATTCGTAGTTTGAATAAATAAAGTTCTGCTTGACAATCACGGGTTGTCATCTAGATTGTTGTGAAAATTTAAATTGTGTTTAATTTGCATCCCAACGAATCACTTCAGCGTCTTATTATCAAGGAACTACCGAATAGGTCTATGTAAGTTAAGTGTTTCATATTTCTGAATTAGTAATTCGGTGAATGCTCTCACCTATTCGCTAATTTGTCTCAGGTCAAATTTGATAAAGTAATTCTAACAATTTGCTGCCCGATTTGTTTAAATAAAGGTATTTTTACACTTTATATCAGAATACGGCTGCATTATTCCATCTCATTCCATCTTAAAAATATTCCTAAAGAATTTAAAGTTGCTGCCTAAAAGCTTTTAAGTTCATTTTATGTAGATAACTGCCTCACCCACCTCAGTTGTCAAGAGCGCAGAGCTTGAAGAATTTATGACCCAAACAACTGATAGTATGGCGGAAGCCAAAATGGAATTGCGTATGTGGACATTTAGCCCCGAAATTGTAGTGAACAATTATCTTCACAGAACACTGATCCTGTCTCTACCGTTTTAGGTCTTCAGTGGGGCCGTATAGATGATGAATTGTTCATTCTATTCAAGCCGGATAAAATATCATCAGACTTATCAGAAAGAAAACTGCTATCCACAGTTCATTCGATATTCGATCCATTGGGTGTCATTGTGCCAATTATGGTACCTGAAAAATTAATACTTCAAGAAGCCTGAGAAAATAAGGCAAATCGGGACTTACTTTTGCCAGATGAATTAAAAACGTGCTTCTTAACATGGTACCAAGGACTGTCCTGTATTCCCCATATTAAGTTTCTTAATATATAGGCTATGGTAAAAGAGATATTTGATCACTTCATGTATTTTGTGACGCAAGCAGAAGGGCTTATGCCATCTTTATATATTTAAGAACTGAAGACGATACAAGGGTTTATGTGAGGTTTGGCAGCAAAATCTCGTGTGTCTTCATTGAATAAGGTGACAATTACGCGATTGGAAATATTAGCTTGTATTTTAAGAGCACGTTTAGCCAAATACATTGGTGACGCTTTGTCCTTGAAGAAGTTCCAATCTACTACTGGACGAAGGCAACTGTTTCCCTTTTCCGGGTACAACGAAAAGAAAACTCGAATATGTTCTTTAATAGAGACAAAGAAATTCGAAGTCAGCCGAAGAAAGAATGATGAAAACACATTCCAGGAAAGGTTAATCCAGCTAATATAGCTTCTCGTCGCAGTACTTCCCAACATCTGTTACGATGCGAGTGGTGAGAGGATCCTGAATTTTTGAAAACAACTACCGATGAATAGCTGGAATATAAATTTTCTACAGATGAAGAATAAATCGAATCAGAGTTAAAAAGAACAAAAATTATTGACCTAAGTGTAAAAATAGAGAGGCTTGAATGGTACGAACGTTTTTATTGTTTTTCCAAAATTGTAAGAGGTTTCTTCTGGATGCTGCTGTTTGTGAATAAACTGAGAAAGAAGCCTTTTTATAATACTATCACCCTAACAATTGAAGAAAAAACTAATAATTCTATGGGGTATAGTGTAGAAAAAGAATTTTCACGAGAAAAAAAATTCCGTCCATTGTCTGCTGGTGGTACGAGGTGATGACGATGATCTTCGTGTGAAAAGTAAAATCATCGTACGAGATGATGAATTTTCCTTTTTATATCCAGTTCTTCTTCCGTCAAAACATTACCTAACTGAATGCCTAATAAGGCAATTTCATATAAAGTACTGTCATGCTGGTGTGCAGATATTGCTTGCAAAATTAAGGTTGCAATACTGGATCATTTCTTCAAAAAGAAATATAAGATCTTGCATAAGCCGTTGTGTCACATGCAAAAGATTCACGGCAAAAGCTTTATCTACTCCACCAGTACAATTACCACTTGACAGAGTAAGGGATTTCACAGTATTTAAACAACAGGAATTGAACTTTGTGGCCCTCTAATTTTAAAGTCAAAGGGAAAAGCCTGGATCATGTTATAGGAATTCTCCTTGAGCTACTCACACCACTCAACACGGATTCCTTCTAGCAAGCTTTCCGAAGATTCATCGCCAAGCGAGGACGTCCGTGAACTGTGTATTCCGATAACCGAACCAACTTCAGAGGAATGGACAATGCATTGAAGCAGCTTGATTGGCAGAAAACCACTGAAAACGAGTGTTATTCAACCAAGTGCAAGTGCAGCCTGGGGGAGATGGTGGGATCATCTTATTCATTCAATTAAGACTTTGCTCGTGCACATTTTAGGAAGATCATCAATGAATTTTGCGGAGCTTTCATCGATACTGTGTGATGTGGAAGACACAATAAACAGTCGTCCACTGATTTACGTTTCAGATGATTCTGATGAACTCATACCTTTTGCCGCACTCCATGTTTTTGCAAGATATAAAACAGATGGGAGCGCCTGATCTAGATTGCATCTATTCCAACAAACGGGATGTACGTTTGAGTTACTGCAACACTTTGCGGCAAGAACTGAGAAATCGTTTCCGCAAAGAATATTTGGGCCAACACGTTCAGAATGCCAGGGTTAAATGCCAAGAACTTAAAGTGGGGGACTTTGTCCTCATCGAACTTGAAAATAAAAAAACGTGTGTTGTGGCCCATAGGAACAATTGTGAAAATTTACAATAGTAGGGATGGTGCTTCCTTTGAAGTACAGGTGAAAAGTAACAACGGTTGCTTGACACGGCTAATCCAAAAAATATCCACTAGATAATTCAACTGCTGGAGATCCTGTGCTCACCCTTGCAGCGGAAAATAGATCATGATATGGAAAGTTGCTTAAACCACGTAAGAAATAATGTTTAAGACTATAATAATAATGACTTTTATTTAATTAATTTAGTTATTCGGAACTCTAATTCATCATTTTATATAATTAATATATTGTATTTTAATTTAGTTCTTACTATTTTGTTTTTCATGTCTATTTATTTAATCTAGCAGTGCTCAATCAAACTTTACTTTCAAATATCAAAAATGTTTTCTCAATAGATGATTTTAAGAAAATCAAGGTGGGAAGATGTTGGCGATTTGCCATAAGTTTGAGAAATCCCGCTTTTAGCTAACGTAATAACTTTTTCTCCTAACCCTTTTGGGCTGACATAATCATGTGACGTAAAAGTGTAGTTGTTTTATCTCACAAATTTTTAGTTCGAGTTTACTTACGAAATGCGAGAACATATATATATAAGAAAAAAAGGTCTATCTGTCTATCTATCTATCGGATTTTAAAATTCTGGGCTTGGAACCGTAGAGTTTTTTGCTGCGAGGAAAAATGTAGGGATTTACGTTGGGCATAAGATATTTTATATGCCATGTCTATATACAAAATACCAGCTGTGTATACATAAAAAATTAGTGCTTCGGTTAAAAGTTTTTCTCAAAGTTTAATAGGTGAAATCACATCTGCCCACAGTATAAAACCTAATTTAATAGTGTGGGAAGTAAAATATCTGCGCCACGATTTTTAAAGTGAGTTTTTGCGATTTTTTGTATGATTATTTCTTTGTATATATATATATATATATATTGTAATATAATTGTGTATGTGTTCTAAATTTAATCTTGTATTTGTTCTAAATTTAATCTTGTGTATATTCTAAATTTAATCTTGTATATATTCGAGATTTAAGCTTATTGTGTCCAAATTTAAACAGTGTGAAATGTTTTTATGTGTAAGAATTATATATAAATATCTCATTACAATTAAGATTTAGTAATTTGTTTTGCCTTAAATTTGAATTTTAGTTTTATTTGAGAGAGTATATTTTGTTTTATTTAACAATATAGCCGTCCTGCGCGCACGCCATCGCAGTTTAGCGGCACATTTCTATGTCATTGTTTTCAGTTTTTAGGTAGATTTCTTAAGAAATACTACCTATTGCAATCTGCCCTATTTTGGAATTTCTGAAAAATTTTTACAAACTCCTCTCCGTTTCTTTGAATTTCTTATTTAAAAAAAAAATCATCTAAACCAATTATTACTTTCCCTTCTTCCGAAATTTTGCTTCACCCCCCCCCCCCTCCTATACACAGTACCAAAGTTAAACACATTTTAAATACCTTAATTTTCTTTTTACTTTTTCTGTTCTATTTTTTTACAGTATAGTAACAACAAATAAATAAATCATAAATTTCATTAACAATTTACATTCATTTCATTAAAATTTTATCTAAATACCACTCTTCCAAAATTTCACTTCCCCTTTTGCACATCTTTCCTTTTACAATAACCAAAGTTTAAAAACTATAAAACTCTTTTTATAAACAACTTTCTGTTCTATTTGTCACTTTATTGCAACTAATCATAAAAAAATTTTTCTTCCCACCGAAATTGACGTTTCCTCCCCACCCCCTTTTTACTTAGCACATAAAATTTAAAGTCTTTAAAACTTCTTAGTTTATTATTTTTGTTTTACCTATTCCGCGCTGTTTTGATCTTCCAGCAGACGAAAAGCGAGAACTCCTTAGCGCATGCGCCAATTTTGCGACTCTCAGTTGTTGCAACCAGTGTTGCCAGATTGGGGATTTTGTCCTCCTTTAGGGGGAATCTTGAACCTCTAGGGGACTTTTTTGGGAAAAAAAAATGGAGAATTTTGTTCACTATTTCACTTAAAGTTTACCTTTAGTCATTTGACAATACCAGATCCATAGAACAATGGATCTAACTCGATTTTAATTTGAAAAACGAAAGTAAAATACAGAAATCGGAGCTATCAATCATTATTCTTGTGGTCATGCTCGTCGTTTACAACATGGTAATTTGCACATACCCCAGATGTATCACGATCTGCCTTGGATTATCCCTACCTGAATTTCAAGACCACTATATAAGTGCAGCAGATTTCCGTAATATTGCGGGAAAACACACAGACAGATTTATTTTATTAATATAGAGCTATACAACAGACACAATTTTCTTTTGTTTAAGGCTGGTGAATCTGTGCTTCATGAAGTGACAGTAGAGTTTTTGTAAGACATGCAATTGCATACTATAATCACATTGCTGCGTTTATAACTGAAATTGCCCAATGAATGCAACAGAACCCCTAGTTCTGATTATAAGAAACTTGAATGAGAACTTTGCGGTCTTAATCCTTAAATGCCGGCTGTTGCTTTTTGGCAACATAGCCAATTTAGCTTCTAAAATACTATTAGCATAATATTAAAGCTATAAAGCCTAATGTTGCCAATAAAATACATTCTGAAAAAATAGTATTAAAACTATTTTCAACATGTAGATGACAACACTTATGCTGTGTAAGAATTAAGATAGATTTATTTTTTCAATGGTTGCTACTTGTTCTTTTTGTTTTGTTTGGAAGCCTGCGAAATACCCTATTTTGTTCTGTAGTGAGCAAGTAAAATTTATTTCTTATTATAGTTCCTAAAATTCTTGTGTGTTTAATATTATAGAATTTTATCAAGGAAAATTATTTTTTCAATTAAAGACCAGTATTGCTGATTAGTTACAAACTGTTTTTTAGCCGTAAACCATACTTAAAACAAAATATGATTTTTTAAATTATTTTTCCCATGATTTATTTAAAAAATGAAAGCTGAAAAACAGTATTGTAATGATTTTTGAAAAATCAGGCATTCAAGTGTTAAGCGGCAAAAATTATCTGCTGAAGGAAAAGTTCTATCGACATGAAATGCTTTTCAACTTTTCAGTAGGCCTATACTGACGTTTCAGCAATTAAGGTTTTAATATCTAAAATAATAATTTCAACTATCTAATAACAATAGTAATACTATTAAATATCTAGACACCCGAAGATAATAAAAAGAATAATAAGAACAATCTCTTTGAATTAATAGCATACTTTTAATTTTTTTCTCACCATAACATTA
This sequence comes from Maratus speciosus, assembly GCA_963932465.1. Lineage (NCBI taxonomy): Eukaryota > Metazoa > Arthropoda > Arachnida > Araneae > Salticidae > Maratus > Maratus speciosus. Next base: position 333,954,703 of record OZ010788.1, on the reverse strand, counting down.
AATCATCATTTTTCTTAAGATAATAGACTGTCGATTCATAAGAGAAGAAAAAGCTATAAAATACGAGCATATTAGACTTACAAATTTTACTTAAACTTAAATATATTGCTTTTCTTCCCAAATGTATTCCACGATGGTCGTAAAATTTAATATCTTGTAGTACTTTTATTAAACTAACTTCTTATCGTTACTTCTTTATTAAATTTATAAAATATAAAGTACTTTTCATTGTAATAGCTCGGTTTTGAGGTTTCAATAAAAAGATACTTACACAATTTTTGCCCTTGAGATTTATTTAAAAAATACTTTGAAAATATCTGGTACTATGAAATAAATTATTTGAACGTTACTAGAAAGAGGATAAAAAGTTTTAAAATATAAAATGGTTACAATATTAAATATTTATAAAGTTTATAAATAATGTTTTATTTAAATTACTTTGATAATAAAGTGACAGAAATAAAGGTAAATATTTAAGGACTGAAAAGAAAATTTTATAATAAAATATATTGTCACGTAAGCTTGTAATCTTTACAGACAAGGCATTTTTTTAGTTTGTAAAAACGTTAAAATATTTCCAAAACATTTATCGTAACAACTTATATGTGAGGTTCAATCATGGTAATAAAAACACAAGAAAAGAACCATTTTGATATTTTTGCCATTTTTTAAAAACAAATTTCTATTTATATACCACTACTGGTGATTTTTCTAACGGATATGACTTATTGATATCATTTGTTGCACATATTAACATTCAAAGTATCTCTTGTCTGTGGATGCGGATATTTGCTAGCACGAGTAAAATTTCTGAAACTCTTCGAAATTAAATTAAAGCCTTTAACTTACATTTTTGCTTTCGACAAATGGTAACGATTATAATTCACCAATTTGCACTGGCAGAAAAATCACTGCAGCGCAGACATACTTCTTCTTACCACTTTTTAGGAAGGTACCTCTACACAACCACAAAATAGTTTCTTCCAATTCGTTTTGGAAATATCATCACTGTCTTCGAAATTTTTGATCGCAAAAGTAAGTGTAATATTTTTAAAGAATAAATATATTTTAAATGTCCTTCGTCATTCTATATGTTATTCTTTGTTCTTAGAGTGAATTTCCTTTTAGATGTCAAATGTTAATATGATTCTTATTGTTGAATATTTTTAATTTAAATAATTCCGACGATTATTCGTTCATTTATTGAACGAATAAAATATTTTGAAATGTGTTTCTATGATTGCAATTTTCAGAAATATTTCGTCTTAATTTTGTTTTCTTGATAAATAAGTATGTTCCAAAACCAATCTTCGGATATATTCGGAAAAAAGACGACAATGCCAAAAGATTAATTTTCAAATGGACACTGTGATTTCGATTTCAAAAAAATGTTTTTTACCTGTTCCTTTCACATAAACATGAAATTCATTCCATCCTTTAACAGTTAAAAAGAAAATTGCCTTCCTGTTTTTCATCCGGATGTCAATATCTCTTTAATTTCTGCTCATGAAAAATTGTCATGTAATAGCATTTTAATATGCTTTCAATAATAATACTTTATGGTAATATGTTATAATAACAGTTTGTGGTAATATGATTATAATAATAGTTTGTAGTAATAGGGTTATAATAATAGTTTCGGTAAGATATGTTTTACTATGTCTTGATAAATTGAAATATTTTTTTTCGAAAAGTGCCACAGCTTTATAATATTTAAACAGTGAATTCATTAAAAAAAGTGATTCATTATTATGAAAATATTTTTTTTTCAAATGAAATAATTATATATTTCTTTTAAAAATTCATGCGTCGTCGAAATAATATATGCAAGCTAAATAAAGGATTGACTGCTAAATATAAAGGTTAAAACACAAAATGATATACTTATCAAAATTACTTAATGTAAGAAAAATTATAAAAGAGTAATTTTTACGTGAGTTTACAGAGTTACGAGAAATAATGTTTGAAGTGTTGTTTATAGTTATGAATAAAATCTTAAATTAAAATTGCAAACTATTATGCGTCTACTTCAATGGTAATTTTTTTAAGCAACTGCATAAAAAAAAACAGCATCTTCTATCGCATAGAAGTAGGATTGTTAGATACATACAGGAATTCATTGCCGCTTGATGCATAGAGTTTAAAACACGGTTGAAAGATTTTTTCAACATGTAAGGTAATCTTAATATTCATTTCAAAAATAGAAATTATGAATGTTTCCCCGACGACATAAAATAGATATTAGCAAATTAACTCACTCAGCTGAATTTTATGTAAGCCCCATATGTGTTTCAATAGTTATTCCAAGTTTTTAAGATTTATTGCTGTCATAATATAGGCGATATTTGTTATGCTGGGTTATTATTTGTTTTACATAATCAAACGAAAATTATTCAGTAGAATGTTTGACGTTATGACCCACGGAATATATTTACTAAATATATATCCAACGAAGATCGAAATGAAACAGTTGAAGATTTTTTTTCTTACATTTGAGAAGATACGATTACAAAATGAATATAGTAGAATATGCGATGATGTTAAAAACAGAAACGCTGTACATTGGGAACATTCTTTCTGACTTGCATTTTGTTTGCGAAAAACATAGATCATGAAACATGTTTTGAAAATAATAAATCTTTTTCGAATAAGTAAGATTATCTTATCTTTATCTTTCTGCATTAAATTATGCTTGGTATATTTTGTTATGAATATTGTTGATGAAAAGATTGTACTTACCTTCTTTAAATATATATTTCTCGACAATGCTTTTTGTATATGAATGACATTAAAATTTACTTTTTTCTATCGATATTTTGAACCACTTACGTAAGGTTTCATTTTATTAGTTTTAGGAACTATCTTGCATTTGTAACAGTATAACAAAACGAAACACACTTGAGTCGTAAAAAGTACGACGCCCGAGGAAATTTATAGCGCTGCCGTTGAAAGGTTGAACCACTTTGTGGGTTTCTGAAAATATATGAAAATTATGTTCGTTGAAACGTGCTTTAGAATTTGCTCAATTAATCACTTTAAATTCACGTTGCGCTTTGATTTAATGACACTAAGAAAAATGTCTATTTTCCATGGTTCAAATTGAAACTATAAAATAATCAAGTAAGAAAAATCATGCGTACAGCATAGATTATGAAACACTTTCCAACACTCCCTGAAAGCTTTAACGAAACTTCGTTACTTAGGGAAATAAGGTAAATAAGATAACTAAGTAAACATTTAAAAATCTGATTTCAGTAGTTACCGCCCATAGCCAAATATGTATTCCAATTCTTTTGAACAGCTCTGTATTCGATCTGTATGCTGATATATATACTATATAATGGGAAAATTTAATTTAGCAAGAAAATGCATAACAGGTTGAAATTCATATTTCAGCAATTAATACTAATAGATGGAAAAATACCTGAATACTTTTGCACAGTTAAATGTACGATTTTTTCAAAATTTTATGATTTGTCGTATGATATTTGGTGTTCAGCTATAAGTATGCAAAATTTCACGCCTCCAACCTAAATAGGGGCTCACTTAGAAAGAATTGTTTAAAATAGATATGTGGGAGCTCAAAGGATTAAATGCATGGCTTTTTTTAAATTTTATGGTTTGTAATTTGATGCGAGGTGTTCAGCTATAAGCATGCAAAATTTCATGCCTCCAACTTAAATAGGAGCTCACTTAGAAAGAATTGTTTAAAATACACATGTGGGAGCCCAAAGGGTTAAATGTACGACTTTTTCAAAATTTTATGATTTTTCGTTTGATGTGAGGTGTTCAACTATAAGTATGCCGAATTTCATGCCTCCAACCTTATTAGGGGCTCACTTAGAAAGAATTGTTTAACAACACATGTGGGAGCCCAAAGGGTTAAATGTACGACTTTTTCAAACTTTTATGATTTGTCATTTGATGTGAGGTGTTGAGCTATAAGTATGGAAAATTTCACGCCTCCAACCTAATTAGGGCTCACTTAGAAAGAATTGTTTAAAATACACATGTGGGAGCCCAAAGGGTTAAATGTACGACTTTTTCAAAATTTTATGATTTGTCGTTTGATGTGAGGTGTTCAGCTATAATTATGTGAAGTTTCACGCCTCCAACCTAATTAGGGGCTTAAATTACCACTATTTCCGTATTTTAATTTCAACAAATATCTTAAATTCTTGCTGAAGACCGCCAACCCCTCGAGTAACATATCTACTGATAGGATTTGTAAAGGAGTTTCGTTCAGATACGCTTTTGTTAAGAATAGAGTGCGCTCCCTGTTGGTGGAATGTGGAACTAACAGGCCGCGGTTTCATTTAAAGTAGGAAATCTAACAATGCGATCTGTTTTAAACTTTAAGATACTTTATAACACATGATAAAAAAATTATAAAGAAGAATGGCGCGTCGCATTCCGAGGGGGGGGGGGGGTGAGGGAGGGGCGCGAACAAAATTAGGAAATATGACAGGACGATCTCTTTGAAACTTTAATATAGCTTATAAAACATAACAAAAAATTTAAAAATCAGGCAGCATCAAAAATCATGGTGACCATTCCCCACTTTGACCCCCGCCCCAGGGGGTCACTTTTCTAAATTTGGCAGATACCCGTCATGTGATATATCGTAGCATTTCGGGGGGGGGGGGGCAGACAAAATTAGGAAATATAACAAGGTGACTCTGTTTTAAACTTTAAGATAGTTTAGGAAGGGTTTGCCAAAATTTAGAAGGTGTTCCATGGCGATACATGTACCGGACGTTTTGAAAGGAATATTAAACGAAACCCTCTGTGCAATCTATGATCACACTTACCCACTTGTTTGGTTGATGGCACACTAAAAATATCAGGAATTGTTTGCGGCACACCTGAATATAAAAAATGTAAAAGTTGTATGATACAAAAAAAATTATATATTTATTTACAAAATTTATATAATGAGAGGACTCAGCGTCTTTTATTGAACAAATTAAATCAAAACGAGGTTCTAAAGTTGCCAGACAACGCGGAGAATTTAATGCGGAGAATTTTTTTCGCATGATGTTCAATGCGGAGAACATTTCAAATTGATAACGTTAAATCTGAGAATTTTTAACATTATAACCATAGGAAATTAATTGGGACTAAAACAAATACATCACATGTGACAAATAATTAAATCGAAGTTTCACTGTATATATATATATATATATATATATATATATATTTTTTTTAAACATAATTTGACGAACAAATAAAAAAAAAAATAATAATTTCCTACATTATTTAAGACCGAGAAGGGGCAGATATTAAGATATTTCATTCAGTTAGTTTTACATTTAATGTTAAATTTTTGTAAAAAATTAGTTAAACCAAGTGAACATTAAAAAGTAAAAATGAAATTAAAAAAAAATATGATACTTAAACACCCTAAAAACTTAGATCCCGTTCAAGCTAAATCGAAATAAATCTTAGACATTTTTCCAAATTTAAGTTACTGATTTAAATTTGGAAATTTGCATTGCTGATTTTGTATAGAGCAAATGATTGGACACATCTAAAATACAAGCCTTCCAAAAAAATCCAAGATATATTTCGATTTCGTTTGAACGGGATCTATGTTTTTAGGGTGTTTAAGTATCATATTGTTTGAATTTCATTTTTACTTTTTAATGTTCATTTGGTTTAACTAATTCGTTGCAAAAATTTAACATTAAATATAGAACTAACTGAATGAAATATCTTAATATCTGTCCCTTCTCGGGCTTAACTCTTTCATTCATACGGGCCTCATATGAGGACAGATAAGTATTGCCCTAAAAAGCAAAAAAAAAAAAAAAAAAAAAAAAAAATTAGTATTCATTTATGGAGATCTTATTTGTGGACAGATAGGATGCAGCACAGGTAGGATGCAGCACAATAATAAAATTATTTTATAATGGGTTCTCTTTTTTGTGAATAATGGAAAATAATGAAAAATAATTCATGCATGAAAGGGTTAAATAATGTAGGAAATAAATTTGTTTTTTAATTTGTTCAGCAAATTATGTTTTTGTTTAATATGTCAAGTTTTTTCAATAACTACTGCATTCGGACGAACTCATTTAAAAATTAACTAGATGTATCATCATCAGGTTTGATTTACAAGGAATCTCATCACAATTTGGTGTGTATTTACCAATATTTAATCCAAAATGTTTCATCTGTGCAGTAGGGCAAAGTTTGGACAAAAACTTCCAGTCTGAGCATAGAAAAATCTTTAATAAAAACATAAAAAATAAACAATTTTACTTAATTTTAGTTCCCCTATTTTCGTCTCTGATACGCTATGAATGAAAAAATATCATTAAATCTTGACAGCTAATATTATTAATATTATTAATATGCTAATATTTTATAGCAAAAATGTCCACTGATTCTCAATGAAAAAAAAGCGAAATTTGGAATTATTACGAAAAATATTTGAATGATATAAATAAAGTTTAGGCTGTCTGAATTATAAGTCACCCATATGCAAAGACATTTTATGATCTGTTTTGACCCTGACGTCAGGCAAACATTTTTGTACTTTGAATTTACAATATCATTAAAATTACAAAGAATAAAAAATTTGCGGCATCAAGGACAAAAAGGTGGGAAGAAAAAGTAAAAAAATTATGAGCTCCATAGACTTTTTTTATGTTAAATTAACATTGAGAAGTGACACTGGAAATAAATATGTATTGTGCTGCCGCGCAATACTTAAATATATATTATTTACAATTGCAGCCCTCTCCCGTTATACTGCTCGTTTCCTCCAAAGGAATCTTGATTGAAAAGAGAACTATGTCGACTAATTTCATGTTGCGTTTTAAAGCAATATGGACATTTCTTCGAGTACCCATCGGTAAAGCTGAAAACTATATGAACGTAATTATGCTATTTTTTTGTAATGTGTCAGATGAAATTTGAGCTGTTAAGTACCTAATCTTTTAGTTGTTCCTTTATAGTAGGATTTGGTAAAGAACGATAGAACGATGCTCAATGTACTAAAACCATCCCTGAATTATTGTCTAAATAAGAGTGCAAGTCTCATCGAAATCCCTTTAATAGAATTTTTTAAAAAGGCTAATCTTTCATAAAAGTGTTCCCTTAATTAAAGAACGTCCCTCCATAATTATATAACTAAGCAACGCAGAACGACATATCTGTACTACAATCTTCCCTAAAAAAGTTTGTATATAACAGTGCAAATTTCATTGAAATCAAACTATTAGAATATTTTTAAAAAGGCTAATCTTTCCTAATCGGTGTCTTCTAATTTTAGAACTTTCAGCAATAATTCTATGACTAGCAACGTGAAAAACTGTGTTATATACTAAAGGTTTTCTTTGATATGTGTCTAACTAAAAGTGTGTGAATCCAATCAAAATGCATTCAGAAGATATGCAGTTATAAGCTCCCGGAATGAAATTCCTTTTTGAATTTTACATATAAATTAGATTTGGTAATTTTCCTCTATAGATGCATTGACGATTTTTAAAAAAGCTTTGCAAAATTAGGGCTTCAGAAAATCAGATTTGTTGCCACAAGATGTAAAAAGCTAGGATGAAATTTTATGCTTGTTGATATATTATATATATATATATATATGTAAATATTTTATGCATATACTATATACCAGGTGTCTTAAAATGAAATGACTGATTTTAAAATTCAATAAGTTACAAACGGTGACAGCTGTTAAAGAAATACTTGCAGGAGAGTAGTGTATCATGTCAGGAGTTTTTTTTTTAGTGCGAGTCTTGATTTTTGTTTAAAATATGATCGATAGATGCCGTTGCAAGCAGTAGGCACTGAATCGAGGCAGAAATAGAAATCATCCAGCAACGTGGGGAATAATGGAGGTCAAACATACGGAGTGTGTTTAATTCGCCTATATAATCTTGTTTCTAGGGCCCGATTTTGAACTCAGTCCGTATCATTTGGATATCGTTAGTATCGGATTCGTATTCAAACATAATATCACACAGAATCATACAGACTAAGTTCAGAACTGGGATCTTAAGAAATTCTTTATCGACGAATATGACCTACTCCGTGTGTTTGACCTGCTATTTTTGCATCATGGCTGAGTGATTTCTGCTTCTGCCTCGATTGGAAATCTACTGCTCGCAGCCCATCTATCGCTGGTAACTGGAATTAAAACCAGTAATCACCGTAATAACTTCTAATACCATACTTTACTCTTCTGCAAGATGATCTTTGACAGCTGTCGCAGTTTGCACATTACTGAATTTTTAAAACAGCCAGTCCATTTTAGGCACCCGTTATATTATTATTGTTTTTTTTTTTTATAAACAACTTACTTCGTTTTGCATATAAAAATAGATAAATGGCTTATTTTTATATTAAATATTGAATGAATATTAAAAAATTCTTTTGTATAAGAAACAGTGACTAAGTTGTGAGGAAATATGCATAAAAAAATTCCTACTTTTGCCAAAGCCCCTACATTATGAAAAGTACCATATGTTTAATTAGTTTAGGGAATTTTTTGAAATTGCTTTATAAAATTTCATTTTTAAAACATGCTGCTGCTATAAAGCACGATGGTGCAATTATGTTAAAATTATTGTTCTAAACATTATGTTCATTCCAAACTAAGCTTCATCCAATCTATTCGGTAAGTACTTCGAATTACATGAACTATTTTTCAATTATACGTAATTACCTGAATTTTTTAGGCAATTTTCTTTCACAGTAGGAAATACGTTAGCCATCTTTCCCTGTAAAGCTTTTATGTTCTTATAAGAAAGATAAATGTTTTTTAAATAAAACACAAATTTCTGTTTGTAAATAAAAAGAAACATTTCTTTTCTACAGACTATTATAGTATGTTTAACTGCTGTGTTATTTATGTAATTAGTTCTAAAATAATATTTGAAATCTATTAAGTTTTGTTTCTAAATCTTTGCAGATTATATACTAGATGTCCATTTTTAACGTTGACCAATATTTAATTCCTAAACCATTTGTTTTAGAGGCACCGTTTTAATTTCAAAATTGTTTCAAATGCTGTTCATAATTTTATGAAAATCTATTTACGTCAAAATAGTTTTTTCTTAAAGTATTACGAATTTTAAATTTTTATACCATCCTTGGGTTCTATAAGCTGTAATTAAAAAAAGTATCCCCATGCTTTAACTTGTAAAGCAAGAAAATCTATTCTTCTATGACTAAAACTTTCCAAGTTGTTATAATTTTGGTGATATTTTGACGATTTATGGAACATTGGCATTTTCAAAATAAGAAAAACTGCTAAAATTAAATGTACCATAAATGAGTAAGTTTTGATCGTAGACGAATGAAAATTTTATTATTTTACTTGTTATAGTAGTAAGAAAGATTTCTAAATACTTTAACTAATAGGGCTCAGAGTTATATAAATATTTAAATTTCTTAACTTCTTAAATTCCTATTTTCAGGTTAATAGATTTTCATAAGATGACATTTTAAACATTTTATCAATTGAAACTATAGCTGAAAGATAAAGGAATTAGCTATTATTAACTATTAGCTATTATTATTAGAATTATTTAACGATAAGCAAGAACACACTGTATATACTATGAAATATTTATGATCCATAATATGAAATGATAAGCTTAATTTACGAATATAATAACGTTTAGAAATGAGAAATTCCTCCGATAAAATTTATAAAATCTTTCATTGTAGAAATGGATTTAAAGGACAGCGATCCATATTCTTGTTCACTTGGAAGAAAAAAATACTAGAAAATTTATATTCGGTGAGAAGAATAAGACAATTTTCATCTTCGTGTGGACCTACCAGCGGTTAAGAGATTCTGCTCTCCAAGCTGGTAGACGGGAGGTGCTGGGTTCGAACCCAATCGCGCCCGTCTGCCTAACCTTTGGGAGTTTTCGTGGTTTTCTTCGAACCTTGAGAAACTTTGCGTAAATACGAGTTAGGTTCTCTTAGATAAAAACCCACGGAGGGCACTCCCAGGGAGGGCCCATATCCTTCGTGTAGATAATCGACCGTCATAAATAACACTAATACCAACACCTTCGTGTGACGTTAGTGATTGGAGAAATAAGCTCGGTGAAGTCTCAAATATATTTTTAATTATGATGTCGGGGTGGATTATTTGTAAATCACTGCGATTTATATTTAAAAAAAAAAAAAAAAACATTTTTATTTCTTATTTCCCTTTTTTTATAATTTCTATTTTTGTATGTTGTATAATTTGCCGTGAATTTTAATAGGGCTATTAAAAATGCGAAATCATCTGGTCTTAAACATAAAAAAAAAAAAAAAAACATTAGATGGCATAACATCAAAACAGGAAAATTTGCCTTTAAGATGAAGTAAGAGGGAGGGTGACGAATAACGACGTAATTTCAGCTTTAAAAAAAGCAAAACACTGGTAATTTCGAACGTGGGTTTCCAATCTCTGATGTCTTCTTATCGGCTCTATGGTAGCTAACCAGTTATACAGTTGTTTTTTCCCCTCCTAGAAATCACATATTCTACGAATAAGCACAAATGCTATGAAGAAGCAGCACATATGCTACGAATCATATATCAGTAGAAAAATATATTTTTTTAAAATTTTAAATGTTTAAGTTTAATTAAGATTTATAAATTAATACTCTCAAATATACATTGAAAAGTACCATTTAATATGTCTTGAATGAACCATGAATTGAATATCAATGGTAAAAATCCCTGCCGGCCCGGCCTACAGGCAGAGGTAGATTTCGAAGTCAAATATACTAATTTCACAAACAAAAACTAAATCATGATTATAGATAAATCCACTTTAACAATTTTATCTGGCCGCTCTTGACGAGTTTTTATTTCATTTTCATATAATAGCTGGTTTTATCAGAATCATGTTAGGGCGGTATTCAAAAAAATACTTTTCCATGCTCAACAACTCGAAATTTTCTGGCATAATTCCAGATTCATTTTTAATTAAAAAAAAATATGAAACTTGCTGACGTGATTTTTGAAGAGATTTATAAGCGACCTGTGTTTTTATTTTTCTTTCAATTAATTAAAACTTGATATATAAACAATTATTTTCTCAGAAGGACAATATTTTTCGTTTCTAACACAATCGCTTCGGAAAATTCCGTTCAAAATGCCCACTTTAACATCATTTTTTGAAATATATTCTGCCTCTATCTAAAAATCGATTATTACTGTACATTATATAGTTTCTGAATAAGCGAATCTACCAATTAAATGCGTTTGAGAGCAAAAATGAATTTAAAAACCAGTCAGAAAATAAGTAGTTTGGATTTAAGCGCATCCTTAATACAATGATTTTCCCAACACAATCCGCTTCGGTAAATTCGGTTCAAAATGCCCTTTTTAACAGCATTTAAAAAAATATATTCTGCCCCTATCAGAAAATCGACCATTACGGTACATTATATAGTTTCTGGGTAAGAAAACGTACCAATTGGAAGCCTTTGAGAGCAAAAACGAATTGTAAAATGAGTCAGAAAATAAGCAGTTTGGATTTGAATACACCCTTACTAAGATCATTTTTTACTTCAACCGGTATGTATTTTTAATTTGTTTTTGCTCTAAGAATTGGTCCTATCCAAAACTTGTCTATATAGATGTTGTAGACAATATTAAGAAGATATATGATAAATTCATGGGGATTTTATATCTTTTGAATTGACGGAGTTATGGATTTTGTTCTTCTTCAAACACCCTTTTTGTTTTCGTTTTTAATTTTTTTTTGCGGTACGAATTGGTCCTATCAAAAACTTGTGAATATAAAAGTTATAGATAATGTTAAGGAAATTCATGATAAAATTAATTGGATTTGATATCTTGAGAATTGACGAAGTTATGGATTTTTTTCTTCTTCAAACGCCCTTTTTGTTTTCGTTTTTAATTTTTTTTTGCGGTACGAATTGCTCCTATCAAAAACTTGTGAATATAAAAGTTTTAGATAATGTTAAGGAGATTTATAATAAAATTAATTGAATTTGATATCTTGAGAATTGACGAAGTTATGAATTTTTTTCTCCCAAAAACCCTATTTTTTGCGCCCCTTGAGCCCATTTTTAACTTTATCAAAAATCTGTGATACATAAATTTTTGGCCCTATTTTTAGAAGTAATAAAAACTTTAAACTGATTTGATATGTACAAAAATTAAGAAGTTATGTGGGTTTTTCTGTTTTCACAAAACCCCTCCCTATTTCCCTCCCCTTGGTCCGATTTTGCCCATTAACGAACTTGACCGAGATTTTATGCCCATTGATTTTATGTATCAGTTTGGAAGAGATTGGTGCAGAATTACGAAAGTTATCGTGTCCAGAAGAAAGTGATATATATAGATATATATATATATATATATATATATATATAAAGTTTTTTACTGAGGGTTGTTTTGGGTTCTAGGGGTCATGATCGGTGTAGATCTGCAAAAATTTTTCAGAAATTCCAACATAGGAACGATCCCAATAGGTAGTATTTCATACGAAATCTACCTAAAAAGATTTACCACTACATATCTGTAAGTATTTTTTAAGACTGAGTTTTCAAGACCGTGTAGATTCGAATTTACTGAATTTCGCGAGACTTAGAAATACAAAAAAAAAAAAAAAGTAATTTATGTTTAATTGTTGAAATATAAAATTTAATTTATCTTGCTTTGAGAAGATATCTCCTCATCCTTGCGTTACAACTGCTCCCTCCATCGGTTTTAAAAGGTATAAACAATACAATATTTAACAATCGTAGCATAAAAAATTACTTTGAATTTTTATAACAAATAAATAAATAAAATTAAGCAATATAATTTAATTTTTAGTTTAAGAGTAGTCTGTTGGAGTGAAAATGAATGTCAATGTTATAATGTTCGGCGTATCTTTTCTTTATTTTTTATTTTTTACTTTTAACTCATTACTTTAAAAAATTGAAAAAAGAAAAGCACCCACACCTTTTTCCCGACTTTTTCGATATTGTTTCAATGTATATATCAAATTTAACAAACGTATCATGAATGTTCAACATATTTCGGAATTTCTTTTATGTTATTACATTTGAAATCCTTGAAAAATTGGAGTGATTTAATATCATAGAAAACTTTGATACATATATGAAAATTGTCTTTTTAATTACAGAAAATAAATACCATGTTGGGTTAAAAAAAATCAATATTACTAATATAAAAAAAGTTTCATTATTATTTGATATTTCACGACAAAATTTAACAAAATATATCAAATATCTAATTATTTTATTTAAACAAATGAATACAAAATTTATTTAAACAAATGAAACTTTTACGCCGTCACAAAAGAAGACATCTTTTTAACTCTAAAATTTTATTCACGAATAAAATATAATAAATTATTCCCAAAGCTACATATCGTAAACAATCTGATGCTCTTTGATTAGTTTTTACCATACATAAACCATAAACTTTTGTAGAAATAAAAGTCATTCATTGTATTTTTGCAGAATAATCCTAGCGATAAACACAAATCAGTACAACAATGCTTTAAAAAGAGGTGTAATTTATAATCGTTATCTAAAATCTGGCGAATTAAAATTTTTTTCTCTTCTTTGTAATAAAGAACAAGTATTTATATTTGAAAATAAATGAATTAAAAAAGACAGAAAATTTAAAATTCTTGGAAGTATTTAAATTACGGTAAGTGACACAAGGAAATTTGCATATTTTTAAAATTTTCTCACTAAAAAAGAAATGTTAGATAAAGCTAATTGTTAGTAAAATAATTTATTGTATGATGCTAAAAGATGAGAATAAGTTCTTCATATAAACATTTTGGCGAGCGATTTTAGTTATAAAGAAGATACTTAAAAGAATATTTTGAAAGGATTAAAATAAAAATTTTTTTTTCATGATTTTGAATTAGATAAATATTTTTCTATTTTTCCATTCTATTCGCACCACTATTAAAAGGAGAAAAACAAATTTTGTAGTATATTTCTCTTGTAATGTTGGTTTTCATCCATGCGGCCCGGGTTCAATTCCCGACATGGGAACTATATAATACCACTTTTCTTTAAAAATTATTTTTCCATTTTTTATTATCTTTATTTTATTAAAATTTTTATAGTAGTATTATACTACAGTTATACTTTTTACCCCAATGGCTCACTCATTATAAGACAATCATCAATAGACTGGGCGTAAAGTTGCTGACAACTCGGAAGCACCTCAAAGTGCAAACACTGTTAAGCCACTTCTCAAAGAGTAATATAATACCACCTTTCTTTAAAAGTAATTTTTTATTTTAATTTTTAATAAAATTTTATAGTAGTATTTTACTACAGTTAGACTTTATATCCTAATGGCTCATTCATTTTAAGACAATCATAAATAGACTAGGCGTAAAGTTATAGACAACTCGGAAGCCCCTCAAAGTGCAAACACTGTTAAGTCTAGAAGAGTATGTTAATAATTTTAGTTCTGAGAATGTGGTGTGAGGAATAATTAAAAAAATCGTCGCCTGTGGCAACCAAAAAAATTCCCTTTCTTAAATAGTTTTGCGTTTGCCTATAAGTATCGTAAAATACATAATTAAATCATGTTTTGTTCGTACAAATTTCTTTAAAAATTCTGGTTATAGCGTTAATACGAAGATTGGTGCTCAAAAAATTTTCAAACTATTTTAACAAACGTCAATAACATTTTAAGCTGCTGCACGCCCTTAATCTTTAATGGACACTAGGAAAAAATTTCTCAAATCAATTTTATCTGCAGTAGCTGATAAACTTGTATTGCTATATTGTGACTAGTTTAAAGAATCTAAGAAACTGTAGTAAAATCTCCAACTCTAAAAGTCTCCCCTTTACGTGTCTTTCATATGGAATGTCGAGCATTCATTTTGCGTCGTGTTCTTTAACATGTTCGCTGGCAAAGCGGAGATGATGCATCGTTCATATAAGCCAAGATCGAATCTGCAATTTTCCGCTTTCAAATTATTTTCTATTGTTTTATTATTTAAATAAATATATATAACAAATTACTTTTAGCAACAAATAAATTCACACGAGTATACTCGTTGTTTGCATGTGAAATAATATTTTTGCTCTACGGGATAACTCGTAACTAGATAAACAACTACACCCGAGTTATCTCGTAGCTGGAAAGAAAATTTTCAGTTTTCTAACTACAAGTTTTCTCGTAGAGGGTAACGAATGTGTTAATCATTTTGTGAATGCCACGATCTGACGTTGATCCATGTTTAACATTTTAATTTTCCGGAATTTTCAAAAAGGTCTTGTTATTTTGTTAAGGCAGTCGCTCAAGGAGAGCGATTGTTTTCACAGTAATTGTTTTCTAAAAAACGTAAATTGTAATACTTTTCAGAAACAATTTTATTCAGTATCAACGGAAATTAAGACACAATAGTTTCCTTGTTTTTAATTTTAAATTTGATACAAGCATATTTAAAGTTACGAAATTGTGACATCATTTTCTATACCTGTTATTATTGTTATTACTATTATTATTGTTATTCTTGTTATTGTTGTTGTTATGTGTGGGTTTATAGAGAAAGCACACACTGTTGAATTATAGTGCTTTCAGCATTAATAAAATTCTCTTTTTTTCGCTGTCAGAAAAATTGCAAAATCAATGTTTTTCCCTCCTCTTTTAATTTTATGTGTGCAAATAAATTCTATTTAGTGAATCCGGCGTCAATAACCAATTTGAGATTCAGGATTTTGATAGTTAGCCTAGTGGTATAAGAAAATAAGAATGAATGTTACTCTATCTTCTCCTCAATTCCGAATCATCCAAAATGTTACCGATAACGGCATAGTACAATGTTTTTAAATTTGTATTAAAATACTCTACAATTGTCATTGTTTAATTTAATGTACATTAGTGCAATGTGTTTTTATATTTTACAGCGTTGTAAGATACAGTATATAAATTAAAACGGCTAGATACATGAAGTAACTTCAACAAAGGGAGCCAAGTATTCATATTATTATTACTCTTAACGGGAAATCATATTTGATGATTTAATAGTATTTTCAAGCTTATAGTTTTCGAGAATCAAAAACACAAATATTAAATATAAAATATAGAAATTTAAATTATTTAAAGAATTATTGTGAAAACTAAATTGTTGAAAGATGCACAAGACAGTTTCTGGTTTATGCAAGATGGTGGTACAGCACACTCTTACAAATTCACTTTCTTTTAACAGATGATTTTATTTACCCACTTAGTAACTGGTTTAGTGATACAGTTATTGCTCTGAATTATTTCTTCGTTACTGAAACTAACTATGATTGTCTACCTACGCCTAAACCCTGGATGTCAGTTCATACGATTTCTTTCTCTGCAGGACGTTATTTCACCCCCACGCTTTAAACAATTTATTTGTGTGGTATGTGCATCCATTTCATTAAAAATATTGCAATAAATAAATATAGTGTACCTACCAACTTTCTGGTTTTTTTTCAAATCAAAGAAAAGCACACAGCAGCTTGTGGGTTTTAGAAGAGAAAATGGTGTTTGACAAGGTCACCAATATGCTCACAAGCAGTTATGTTACATACACTTGAAGAAGCTACTGTAAATGTTTGTATTTAAAAATTATTTTATTGAACTATTTCATAAACGTTTTGAAATTCGTAAAATGTCGTCATAGAGTAACCGAAATTTTCCGCATTTCTGATCATCTCATTTTATTCATTAAGTGTGATTCTGAACTTTTTCGAATGAAGAAGTATTGGAGAATTTTCTGAAAGTGATAGTCTGATGCTAAAGCGATAGCAGAGAATGAATCAAAGCATTATTTAAATTTTTTGCAACTTACGTCGCTGAAGACATATGCTTCTTTCACAGTTGAGCTCATCTGTTGAACTTTCATCCACAGAAGATTTCTAACTTGAAGGACTCTCACTATAACTGTATATAATGCAGCTGTATCAATTTACATGTCATGGGCGCAAAATACTTATAGCTACAACTTTTTTGACGTAAAACATTTTTTGCACTGGAATTTTCAACAACAGCAAGTTCTGCATATAGTCGAAAACAATACATCCAGCCTTGCGCTAAATCGAAGGTCCTATATATCTTTCGATTGTGACTGGTCTTCTTACCAGTCACGTGTAGTGTAAAGCTTAGAGATTCAGTAGAACGCAAACAGTAACTTTGACATTTTTTTGGTTTTTAATCCTTTCTACTCTCTGAGGACTCAGTTTCAAGGATGTCGATAAAACGTACCGTTTGTTTCATCTTTCTATCAGTCATTGATTAGAAGTTATGTAATTTCAAACATGGAAAGTTTTTTCTGAAACAATTTGTACTTTATGATAGTATAAATCTACCTTTATTAATTTTTATACTTTATTTAAATGGTGTTATTTTAAAACTATAAATATGTGCTTATAAAATATTACAAACGTTATCTATGGAATCATTCGAGGGTGAATCAAATGTATGTATACCCTATTAAAAAGATCTATTAAATGATAATTCTTTAATAGATTATTTTTAAAATATTACTTACCAAAATTGTAACAATGATATTTTTCTATATAGTTTTTATTGACGTATTCGCACTTTTCCCAACATATTGGGAGCTTTTTTATTCTCGTATAAAAGAAAAATTGACTAATATGAAGGTATGAAATTCTTTTCCTTCTTTAACTGAAGATAACATATCTCCTACTAACGCTTCTTTAAGAGGATACAAACAAATACTCGTCCGAAGATTATAAGTTCGGATTCTAAACAGTATAGTATAGTCACATATATTGCAGTAATGTTTTTGTTTTGTTAGACATGCTTTGCAATGTCTTACATTGCCTAGGAGAGGGATAACATTTGGATTGAATCCAACATTTTTAGTACCGGTTAACTGTTTTAATCGTCCCTCCAAATTTACAGTACTATATAAGATTACATTTGTAACGATCATGAAGAAATTGAAAGACACAATATACCGGAAATTCCAAAAAATATTTGTGAGAAATTTGTCAATTTTGTATTTAGTGGAACAGATTTCAGTTTCTGAACACTATTCCGTAATCGATAGTCTTCTTTCACCCTTTTCACGGCCAACTTTAAACAGGATGCGTCATCTGAAGTCTTTAAACCTTGATAGGGTGTCATTTACGAATCGTTCATTCAATCTTTGATAAATTTCAAACCTATTGAAATTTGAATATGTCTGAATTTTTCATTTGATGAAGGTTTAACACTCCTACTTTGTGCAACCAGGCTAGATACTCTGTGCTTACCCGTAATACTAGCGACTAAATAAATGAACGTATGAGAAATAAACCAATGGCAAAGGAATTTTGAAATAATAAAAAAAAACTTATCCTTGTCGCCATGATAGGCCTATTACTATTAAAAAAATCGTCTTCATATTTGACTCGCACTTGTAATACAAACTTAAGGAGTACTAAAATAAATAATTATTTGCTTCATCATCACTTAAAAGTAAACTTTATTAAAGATATTTGAAATATAAAATTCTCAAAAGCATATAAAGATTTAATGATTTTCAATTTGTAAAAAGGCTAGAAAAAATGTTACAAAACCGGTAAGAATTGTTTATCTCTTTTAGCATATGTTAAAAAAATATATATTAAAGAAATCAAGGAAAATATTCGCGTGATTTTAGTTCAAATAAAGGTCGACTTTGCTTCAAATTCTAAAGTGGTTATTACATAACTACATTATAAAGATAGTTTCACAAATGTGTATCAATGATTAAATAACGTTTATTTGCAAAATCTGTCTTTTTAAATGAGTAAATTCCATTGACAATCTTCCCCATCGGTTTTTTCGCGCTGTTTTAATTATCGCAATGAAAAGAAACAAGAATGCAATTAAAACATAGTCAAAACTGAATACACAAAAACATTTAACTAAATGAATATTAGGAGGATTTAATAAAAATTAATGAATGGATGTTCATAGATGATAGCGATTAATTAGCTGTGAAATTCTTAGGTATTAAGTATACTCAATTAAATGCAAATAAACTCCTTAGTTACCAGTTACAAATATTACGCTTTTTTTTGACTGAAGTGGATAAAAGAATTTGTTTGAAGGTTTTTATATTTAAGTTCTCATAAAGTTTTAATGCTGCTAATTAATGAGATATATAATATCTCTTATCGTTTTTCGGATCAAAAGAATGGCATTTTTTATGCAGCAATGAAAAAAATCCGCATTTAATTATGAAATGAATGAAGCTGAAAATTACAATAAGCAAATAAGACGAGATAATTAAGACTTCTTTTATGTTTAATAATACAAGTTAAGCTTTCTGTGGGCACATAATAATATAATGCAAGAGCACTCACATGTCATACTTTTCATGTATAGAATACTATGAGTTCAAATAAATAGCGGAATAAAAATAAATAAAAAGGCAGATTTAATGTTTCTACTTGCGAAAATGGCATCATATTCAAAATAAAATGTCACTTTCATTAATAAGGCTAAAACTTTTTTCTAAAATTATTCAATAAATTTACATTATACCCGTAATGAAATAAAGACCTGTTAATTAACATAAGAAAGAAATTTAACTTACATAGTCATACTAATGGGACTTTGAAATTGATTTAAACATAGATATTCAGAATAGCATATAGATAATGTTCCTCAACAATATACAATACTTAAATTTCCCAGTTTTTATCAGATTAATAAATCTCACTCTACATCTTTCTTTCTAAGGAAAAAAACTTTAAATTGAGATACAGTTCTAAAAAAATTGCATTTGAATGTACGTTATTCCCATATTCGTCAGTGTAAATATTGAAATTGTGCAACGTTTAGAAGTTAAAAAGTTACAGTTAAAGCGAAATTTATGGTCAGGTCGTTGTCATTGTCAATATGACGTCCTGCGTTTCTTACGGACATTCTTTTGCTTAATAATGAAGATTTCCATAATTATTTTCTTAAACGTTCATTTTTATAATGTATAAAATTCAATAATGAGTCGAACAGCAGAGTCATAAGCAATGTACTTAGAAATCAGAAGACAATTAGATATTTTGTTTAGATTTGCTTTTAGCTTTTAGGTAGCTTTCATTACAAAAAGCTACCTATTGCAGCGGTTCGGAGGAAAGCGATTTCAAAAAATTTTGGCATATTTTCATCGATCATGACCCCCAGACCCCGAAACCACCCTCCGTTCAAAATTGACATATATATATATATATATATATATATATATATAGTGTGTGTCCACGTATAACCTGACCTACCTATATTTTCGCAACCGTTGGTCCTAGATGCATACTTCCAATTACAAAAGTGGTTTAAATAAGGTAAAGAATTATTTTTAAAGCGATTTGGGTCATTATTTATTAAAAAAATACGAAATTTAAATTTTTATACGGTCCCCCGGTCCTATAAGTGTTATTTAGTAAAAATATACTGTGACACTAACAAGTAAGACAGAAAAGGTTCCATTCATTTAACATTAAAATTGGCCGAGTTATGAAACTTTGAAATGCATGACTTATACCACTTTTTTGCTTATCCTCCTGAGACCCAGCGTCCATCCTATTGGACATTTTTATTTTTTGTATAAAATACTTAATTTCAGTTGGAACTTGTAAGTATTTGCTGCCCATTATACTAGATAGTCTAGTGCTGCTATCTGTATGCCGAAATAATAAAAATATTGCATCTAAATATGTATTTTAATCATTTGAAAGAGGCAGGGAACAAGAGAAAGACTGTTGAAGGTAAGCCGTCAGTTTTAACGCTAATTATATATATATATTTAAAATATTTTAATATTAATGCTACACACATCTAATTTTGAATGTTGTATCAATGAAATGACATCGCTGTTTAAGTAATCTAATGTATATTTTAGAGAATAAACAAAAAATTTTTTAATGTCCATTCTATTGGACGTTGGGTCTTCACCAGTTGTTTTTATTCATATAAGACTCTCTTTGTATACTGAAGATAGGCATTTGTTTTTACTTAAAAATCAACACAGTATTGAAACAAATAATAGATACAGAATTGGATAATATATTTTCTTAAATAAATAAATAAAAAATAAATAAATATTATCCTAAAAATATATAATTTTACTGATAAAATGCTTGTTCTAATCCAGTACATTATTAAATTTTTGATTGCAGTGAAATATATATGTATATGTATATATATATATATATATATTGCAGCATTTGGTAAATATAGATACTTATAATTAAGCTTTTATTATGTTTTATTTTTATTCATTGTAACTATTTTTGATATTATTCTTCTGTTAGTATGCTATTTATAATTGAATTAATAAATTTAATCATATTTAATTAGTAACAAAAATTTTAAGAAAATATAATTAAAAATAACAGTATAAGATTATAAATAAACTCATTTAGATTTCTTTTAAATTTCTTCTTGGCATTTACTTGCCAATTGTGGTAGCTGTGCCACAAATTATTATCATTATTGTAAGAAACAAATGACTGGTGTTGAGGAGAGATAAAAAACAAAACACAATGTTATTAAATTACCCTTTTTCTATTTGATGAATCAAAAATTAATTTATGTGATATTTAGAAGTGACGTATAAACGATTAAAACACACTTCTGATGTTAACAAACTTTGTAGTGAAAGAAATAGGAACTTGATGCTAAATATCTAGGTTTTGAAGCCTATGTAGCGATCTTATCTTACTTGAGAAGTATAAAATAAAATAAGGTTGTGTGCATGAAATGCAACTTGTATTTGTATATTCGTTTAACTATAAAAAATAATTGCAGGCTTTTTATATTATTTTGCTGTTCGTATGTTGTTTATAACTAAATTAGTTAATTTAATTGAATTTAAACAGAAATAAAAATTTAAAGAAAATATAACTGAAGATAATAATTTTAGATTATAAATAAATTGCATTTTATTTCTTTTTAATTGTCTTTTGGCATCCAAATGTCAATTGTGATAACCGTGCCACTAACTATTTATAACTATTTTTAGATTAAAACTTTTATTGATGCGTTAGATATTTTTTTAATTCCCTTTTAAAAAAACTATTTAAAAAGTCACTAAATTGATTTATGCTTTTCAAATGCATTTCATCCAAAAATACTTTTTCTATTTGATAATGAAAAAATTAAAATTGTGCAATATTTAAAGGAGATGTATGAACGATAAAAGCACATTTATATTGAGGGAAATTTTTTTAAACAGAA
Source organism: Maratus speciosus (assembly GCA_963932465.1). NCBI lineage: Eukaryota > Metazoa > Arthropoda > Arachnida > Araneae > Salticidae > Maratus > Maratus speciosus. The sequence continues at coordinate 333,932,509 of OZ010788.1, read as the reverse complement.
ATAAAAATTTAAAAAATATATACCTCAAGATAATAGTTTAAGATTATAAATAAACTGTGTTTTATTTCTTTTAAATCCACACTTGTCATCCAAATGTCAATTGTGGTAACCGTGCCACTAACTATTTATAATTTATTTTAGAAAAATCTTTTATTGATGTGATAGATTTTTAAAAATTCCTTTTAAAGGATCTATTTAAATAAAAAGTCACTAAATTGATTTATACTTTTAAAATAAATTTCATCCAAAAATACTTTTTCTCTTTGTTAATGAAAAAATTTAAATTGTGCAATATTTAAAGGTGATGTGTGAACGATAAAAACACATTTATGATGAAAGAAAACTATGCAATTAAGAATTATTCATTCAGAATCATCTAATTCAATAATATGTTTTTTACAGGACTAAGACCCAATGTCCATTATATTGGACCAAATCTCTATATATTTTTCAATTTTTAAAATAAATGATTATATATAAAGTTTTCTAGCCCCATAAAGAGCCTTAATCCTAAAAATGGTAAAATTTGTGCGAAAAAGGCGAGCTTGGGTCTCAAGAGGATATCAAAACAGATTATTTCGACCATGCTTTCAGGGGTCGTATATAAAGTATTTAAACTTATTTCAAGGTATCTGTGGTTTGAAAGAACTCGTACAACTATTGAGTTTCTTTATTAGTTAAGTTTCAGATTAGTTAAAATAATTGTATTTTAAAATATGTTGTATTTTGTAATGATTTGAGGCTATGATTTCTTTTAACAAAAATTAAGTTATTTTCATAAGGTTTTATTTGACTTGCAACGATCGTCTGCCCAGTTTAAAATTTGTACTTGAACTTTAACTGACTTTAAATGTCAGACCGAAGTTAAAATTTTACATACTGACTTAAATCCGATTACAATGTAATATTAATATGATTTTTCTCACTTACCATCTTATCCATACTTATATTAGAGGATAACACAAAAAAATTCGGATAGATTACCTACAAGTTTAAGAAATGGTTTTAGATCAGTTAACATAAACTTGCCATGGTTGTGTTTTTTTTTACTTTTATAATTACGTTTTATGTATTTTTTTAACGCTGAATAAAAAAAAATTACCTTCACTTTTAACCACCATGTCAGAATTTTTTGCAAATCGTAAATTTCAAGGTTAAAAAATAGAAAAAAAATCTGATACTATAAAATAGGTGTAAGACTTTTTTATTCAGTTTAATTTTATTTAATTCAAGAATTTATTCAATTTTGTGGCTTATACTGTGTTTTTTACAGATAAACAGCTCAGAGGTCCGATCAGGTTGGGAGGGGAGGGGGGATCAATTTTTACTTTGATTTTTTTAACTTTATATTTTGCGATTTGAGAAAAATCCTGACGTGATGGTTTAAAATGAAGGTCATTTTCGGAGTCAGCGCAAAAAAATACATGTGAATCAATTTTTAAAAGCTAAAAAACAGGGCACAACCCAAAATTTAAAAGACGGCGTAATCTAACAGCGTTTTAAAATATGTATCATTTTTGTAAAGAATTGAGGCTTTTGTTTTTTATCCTTTTATTTAACAAAAATTCTGTTATTTTTATCCTCTTATATGTTCAGTACAAATTGCATATTTTGCAGTAATATGTCAGAATGATTAAAGATTTTAAATTTATATTGCAATGCTAATTCTACTCTCAAACATTTCTTTAATATATTTGACGAAATTATATTTCTGCTAAATTTGTGAACACTGTAAAAAAATTCCGCAACGTTCCTGGGAAAAAATGGGCAGCTGAGTTGCCCATTATTTCCAAGAAACATTTCTTGAAAATGACTGGAACTTTACTGTATATGTTAAAAACTTTCTACAGAAATGCCAGTAAGTTTCCTGCGAAATACCAGGAATATTTCTGTTGACAGCAAAACATTACTGACATTTCACAGCATGCGGGATCCGCAGACGATTTTTACATTTCCAGTTGACAATTTTCGCTTTATTATCATTATTTGTCAGAATGAAAAAATATTTTGAAATTGACATCAAAATTATTATTTATAATTTACACGAAAAAATAAATTTTCAGTTAAAATTCAATAAAGTAAATATATATATGATATATTGTTTCTGAACTTTGCTTAAAATATAAAAATATATAAATGCAAATAATAATTAGAAAAAAAATCTAGCCATAAAATATTTTGGATTTTCGTTAGTAATTATGTTAGTTTACAAGTTAGATAAAATACATATAAATTTTCATAAAAAAAAAAAAAAAAACCTAAACGTAATTGTATATTTTTTCCGAAAAAAAAGTCAAATTTGCAGCAATTCAAAGTGTCAAATATATATCAAATTTAAATCAAATTGTAATAAAGTGTTAAAATATAAAATTAATTAAAAAAGAAAAAAAAGTCCAGAGGTAGCATCGAACTCGGGCCGTACGGGTGGCGTGCGAGCTTTCTGCGTCCACACCACGAAAGACACGTTGAGAGCTGCAAACTAATGGGTATTTGAAACGTATGCTAAACCTCGGCATCTAATTTCTGAAAATCTAAGTCCCATTTGAAGAAATCCTTTCACAAGAATAATTAGAGATTAGAACTCTAAAACATACTTTAAATTAATCAAAATCGGTGAGAATCATGTTTGATGGTCCCCTGGTTAATGGAGATCCAAATAATAGGTGTATTTTTTTTACACGGTCTGCTCCTTAAACATTCCACAGACAAGTACGAGATATAATCTCTTAGCGATGTCACGGAGGTATTGTATTTTCATCTGAATTGTCTTGACAATAGAGACGTAAAAGATTATGTCGTCTATTGATTTATTTGCATTCCATATTGATTTTTTTACATTCATTTAAGGAATTCTTTTTCGACACTCGCGTGCGAGCAACGGATTATAGCAAAAAAATAATAAATGGCGGCCGCAGCGTTTTGCTGTTTCCAACTTTTGGTTCAGGAACGTTTCAGATAAGAAAACCAGAATTTCACAGGAAAGAGCTAAATTATTCTGAAAACCTGAGAAAAGGCGAAACGTTCCTGGATTTTACATGGAACGTTACCATTTTTTTTTACAGTGAATGACCCCTAATTTGCAGCAAAAAATATGCTTAAACTTTAAACGGCTATTACTCGGTCAATTTTAATCATAGAATAACGGGACTTTTTATGCCTTACTTGTCAGTGTAACAGGAAAATTTTACTAAATATATCTTATAGGACCGGGGGACCGTATAAAAATTTAGATTCTGTAATTCTTCGCTAAATTGTTTTTCCGCTTCAAACTTTTTTTTATCTTAACTCTGCACCTAATTTTGACCACTTTTGTAATTCGAAATATGCATCTAGGACCAACGGTTGCGAAAATAACGGTCGGTCAGGTTATACGTGGACACACTGTATATATATCTGACCTTTGTCACACTGTAACTCTCGTATTTATGAACCGATTTGCATGTAATTCGGTGTGTACATAGTACATACCAATGTCTCGACCGAGTTCGTTGGCCAGCTTCATCCGCCATTTTGTTTCAAAATGGAAGCCATTTAATTTTTTTTTTAAATTTAAAATTTTAAATGTGGTACCAAAAAAATTAAACTGGAAAATTATTTTTTCTTATGTATTTGACCTTTATACAAAGATTTCGGAGCAGTTTTTGTTTCGTCTATATCTTAAAAAATGGCAGAGTTATAGCATTTTGAATTTCTAGCGTGGCTGACATTTTGAAACGTCATGAAGTTTGTGACGCGATAAGAGGCGTATTTATGAACCGATTTGGCTGCAACTTCGTTTATACATAGTACATACCAATGTGTCGACCGAGTTCGTTGGCCAGCTTCATCCGCCATCTTGTTTAAAAATGGCGGTCATTTAAATTTTTAAGAAAAATTTAAATTTGAAATGTGGTACCAAAAAATTGAAAATTTTTTTTCTTATGTGTTTGACCTTGATAAAAAGATTCGGGAGCAGTTTTTGTTTCGTCTATATCTTAAAAAATGGCTGAGTTATAGCATTTTGAATTTCTAGCGTGGCTGACATTTTGAAACGTCCTGATTTTTGACACGTGATAACGGGCGTATTTATGAACCAATTTTGATGTACCTTGGTGTGTACATAGTACATATAAATATCTCGACCGAGTTCGTTGTCCAGCTTCATCCGCCATCTTGTTTCAAAATGGCAGTCATTTAAAAATTTAAAAAAAATTAAAATTTAAAATGGGATACCAAAAAATTGGAAAATGAAAAAGATTTTTTTCGCATGTGTTTGACATTAATACAAAGATTCCGGAACAGTTTTTGTTTTGTCTATATCTAAAAAAAGGGCTGAGTTATAGCATTTTGAATTTCTATTGTGGCTGACATTTTAAAACGACCTGATTTTTGTCACGCGATATCAGGCGTATTTATGAACCGATTTGGATGTAAATTGGTGTGTACATAGTACATACCAATGTCTCGATCGAGTTCGTTGGCCAGCTTCATTCGCCATCTTGTTTCAAAATGTTTGCCATTTAAAAAGAAATTAAATTTAAAATTTAAAATGAGGTATTAAAAAATTGGAATATGCAAAAGAATTTTTTTATGTGTTTGGCCTTGATACAAAGATTCCGGAGCAGTTTTTGCTTCTGAAAATTTGTTCTTTTGTTTATATCTTAAAAAATGGTTGAATTATACCACTTTGAAAGCTAGCATGACTAATATTTTGAAACGATCTTGCATTTGTCACGCAATAACACACGTATTCGCCTATTTCGATGTAAGAAGGCATGTGGATAGTATACATCAATATCTCGACCAAGTTCGCTGGCCAGCTGCATCAGCCATCTTGTTTCAAAATGGCGGCCATTAAATTAAAAAAAAAATTATTTTTAAAGTGAGGTGTAAAAAATTTAGAAATTGAAAAAGGTTTCTTTCTTAAGTATTTGACCTTGATATAAGGATTCAGGAGCATTTTTCGTTTATCTTTATCTTAAAAAATGGATCAGATATAGCAATTTCAATATCTAATGTGGGTGGCATTTTGAAAAATCTGATTTTTTGCCTGCGAAAGCACTCGTATATATCAATCGATTCCGATATGAGTGAGCATGTGCACAGCAATTACTAAGGTCTCGACCAAGTTCACTGGGTAGCCTCATCCACCATGTTATCTTAAAATGGCAGGCACTTTAAGAAATCGCCGAATTTGGCAGCCAAATATAAGTTACTTTAAATAAAAGCAGCTGGGATAAAGTTGACTAATTTCGCGAAATTCTCATTCATAATGATTTAGTATTGATAAAAATTAGTATTGAATCTCCTATATTCGGTTTCCACTAAACTGAGCTTCGTGTGTTTGAATAATATAAGTTGGCTTTTTTAAAATAAGGAATATGAAAGCTACCTCTTCCTCCCGGCACTGGCCGGAAGGACTTTTTTATTATATGAACCATCTTCTCGATATAATGAAGAAAAGACGTAATAAAATTGTTTTCGAAAGTTTAGCTACGTTTGTTTGTATTTTTATACAGTTCAAGGGAAACGTTTCACTTCGTATTGCATTTTTTGTACTTCAAATATATTACTAAGTATGCATGTGAAAATAATGGATTGTAAAGTTGAACTCTTTAACACAGAATTATTGAGAAAATTGGTGTCAATTCATTAAATAACAAACAAAATTGTTAAGATAAGCATAAAAAATACATGATCCTTTCTTAATAACTTAGTACTTTGTTGAGCGCAGAAGCATTAGTTGTAATCTTAAAAATTTTATTATTATTTATGACACTAGGGGGCTCGGCCCCCTACGAGCTACGCTCGCCAACCCCCGTCCAGACACCGCAGACTCTAAATGCATGCTAATTTGATCGGCTTTAAAAAGATTTCGAAAGATTGAATTATAATTTAAAAAACAGTGGCGATCTCCCTATAAACGAATTTCTATTCATTTCTCTTTGATTGGGGAATTTTAACGCCAAATCCGCTGCGGTACTACTTGATTATCCTGTCGACCAATTTCGCCAAATTATATAAATCGCCAAACCACTCGCCAAATTATACAAATTGATATAATTTTTATTTTAAATAACGAAAGAACAAATAAATTCGTACAACATTAATAAAAACACAAATAAAACGTCGAAATAAAAATAACTTGATGACATATACACGTGTAACAACATTTCAAAATAAGCTAATATAAAAGGAATTAAGTAAATAGAGTCTTTGTCTCCTGGTATTTTCTAACAAAGCGAAAAGAAAGTTCTTTTAAATGAGACATTTTAAATTAATTCTCAAAATATCAAATAAATGTGTAGCGCAATTTCTAAATTTAAACTTTTTTGCAATATTATTTTGTGTTCATTTTATGTAATAACTATAATGTGACGTAAATATGACGTAATTTCTCCTAAGACTTCTAACGCATGTTAATGAATTTATTATTTTACAATATCCTTTCTCTTTTAAAATTCACGTGTATACTTTTTATGACGTAATTTTTAATAAGTTCCTGCTTTTTATACGTAATTATTTAATTCTAATTTGAAAGTTTTTTTCCTGTTTATAATAGTCACGTGTAAATAAATTTTTAATTTGAAGCAAACATTATTGCTTGCGCTTTTTATATAGTTGGCAACAGTTTAAATTAGTACAATTTTCTGAAATCTGTAAAAAATATCTCTAGAAATGCTAAAAATTTTAATTTAAATAATAGAAATAAAACCTGATAAAATGAGTCAAAATAAAAAAATTAATGCAATCTGCACTCCGGCAAATTCTAACGCATAGAATGATCTAAAAATGATTACACTGCCATGTATAGTTTTTGCTGCTATAAAACTTTTTTAGTGGAACAATTTTGTTCAACTTTAGCATTAAATAACTCTTAAAATAATTCTTCGATTTGAAAACTGTCTGCATCAGCGTATTTATCAAACATTTTTGTATAAAACCACCGATTTTCATATTTTTGTATGCATTATTTTTCTTAATATTAACGAAGAAAGGCCTCCGGTCACAAAAAATTCAAAACCGGCGGCGGCGGCAGTGACAGCGGTAGTTACTTTTTTTTAGAATAGAGAGATTCATTTTTATATATTGTTAATTAATCGAGCTAGATAATTCATTTTACAGTTTCCTTTAACAGTTTATGGCAAGATTTATTTCAGATATCCTTTATATATATAATAATGAAATCTTTTTGTAAGTTCATATCTCTCGATAAAAAACTTATGTATAGTTTAATGCATATTTTACAATTTTGTGTTCATATTTTTACTGTAACTGTCTGTTTAACATGTTGAATATATTGATAAAATTTGTTTGATAGGTTTAAACAGACACACAAGAAGTTCCATGCTAAAAAAGTAATTGTTCACTTTGGAATTGAACACAATTTTTTAAAACCCTAATTAATATAATTATTTCATTATTACGTTTAAGGGAGATTTTTTAATTGAAAAAAATGGCCTTTGATCAAGTTGTTCTCTCTGAATGAAGACTTGATATCTTCAAATTGACACATTTTATGATTTAATTTTTTTCAGAATCGTGTTTACAACCTTGCGTTAAAATGTTTGCTATTACCCAATGCTTACATTCCATTCGCTTGTACATACTATGATGCGATGAATTAAAATAAATCTATCAAATAAAAGAAAAATATTTGTTCTTGAACTTTGTATTTCATGGGTCATGCTTTTATCTTTTCTCATGGTAGTGTTTCTGTTACGTAATGATGCAATTAAACTTTTTATTGCACTTGAGAAAGAGCACTTTATTCTTTGAAGAAGAAATGCTTGAGAGAATGGTTTCAAGTGATGGAGTGATTCTTGATTTTTCTACTGAAAAAGAAATACAAACATTTACAAGATTCAGATCTGAGACTGAATACGGAAGTATGGTGAAGATATGATATAATCGCTGAGAGTAAATATTATCTCTCTATTCTAAAAAAAAAGTAACTTCCGCTGTCAACGCCGCCGCCGCCGGTTTTGAATTTTTTGTGACTGGAGGTCTTTGTTCGTTAATATTAAGAAAAATAATGCATACAAAAGTATGAAAATCGGTGGTTTTATACAGAAATGTTTGATAAACACGCTGAAACAGACAGTTTTCAAATCGAAGAATTATTTAAAGAGATATTTAATGCTAAAGTTGGACAAAATCGTTCCACTAAAAAAGTTTCATAGCAGCAAAAACTATACATGGCAGTGTAATCATTTTTAGATCATTTTATGCATTAGAATTTGCCGGAGTGCAGATTGCATTAATTTTTTTATTTTGACTAATTTTTTGAGGTTTTATTTCTATTTTAAATTCAAATTTTCAGCATTTCTAGAGATATTTTTTACAGATTTTAGAAAGTGATATTAATTTAAACTGTTGCCAACTGTATAAACAGCGGAAGCAATAATGTTTGCTTCAAAAAAAAATATTTATACGTGTAAATAAATTAAAAATTTATTTACACGTGACTATTATAAACAGAAAAAAAAAACATTTGGAATTAGAATTAAATAATTATGTACAAAATGCAGGAACTTATTAAAAATTACGTCATAAAAACTATAATTACACATGAATTTTAAGAGAGAAAGGAATTTGTAAAATAATAAATTTATTAACATGCGTTAGAAGTCCTAAATAGGAGGAATTACGTCATATTTACGTCACATTACAGTTATTACATAAAATGAACACAAAATAATATTGCAAAACGGTTTAAATTTAAAAATTGCGCTAGACATTTATTTGATATTTTGAGGGGATACTTTTCAACTACTTTTGTTAGGAAAGCGCAAATAATATTTCATTTCTAACAAAAGTATTTTGACGTGAATATTTAAAAGAGAAAGAATAGCTTGGTAAAAATTACGTCAGATTAAAAACGATTAATTTAAAATGTCTCATTTAAAAGAACTTTCTTTTCGCTTTGTTAAAAAATACCAGGAGACAAAGACTCTGTTTACTTAATTCCTTTTATATTAGCTTATTTTGAAATGTTGTTACACGTTTCTACGTCATCAAGTTATTTTTATTTCGACGTTTTATTTGTATTTTTATTAATGTTGTACTAATTTATTTGTTCTTTCGTTATTTAAAATAAAAATTATGTCAATTTGTATAATTTGGCGAGTGGTTTGGCGATTTACATAATTTGGCGAAATTGGTCGACGGGATAATCAAGTAGTACCGCAGCGGATTTTGCGTTAAAATTCCCCAATCAAAGAGAAATGAATAGAAATTCGTTTATAGGGAGATCGCCACTGTTTTTTAAATTATAATTCAATCTTTCGAAATCTTTTTTGAAGACGATCAAATTAGCGTGCATTTAGAGTCTGCGGTGTCTGGACGGGGATTGGCGAGCGTAGCTTGTAGGGGGCCGAGCCCCCTAGTGTTTTAAAATAAAGGTTTCAAGAAATTGATCTTAAATAATATATATTTCTTTTGCCTGGGTTATTAAAATTTTTACTTATAGTGCTAATCATTATAAAGAAGGAAATCTATTTTATTAACCCAGTTTCATTAATATAAATATACATAAGTGCACTAAACAGGGGTAATAATATGAATATATACCTACATTGGTTCACATTTATATTGATGCTCCTTCCATTTTTAGAGCATCATCAAAAGAAGTATGTACTAAATTTTGAAAGATTGATTTCGAAAATTTTTTGTATGTACTCTTATATAGGGTGTCCCCTTAAGACAACTCAAACTCTGCACAGCCTTATATCCTTGCTTGGAGTACATACAAAATGATGAACTACACTATATTGCCATTAATGACCGGCAACTTTCGATTTTAGACATTTTGTCGAATATTTAGAAATACTAGGGGATCGTACCCGGGCTTCGCGGGTTAAAGAATATAGGTGAAAACATTTTTTTTTTATTGAAAATTAATAATTTTTTTATATGCAATAAATTTTTTAGATTGGCCACTTACATTAAAAAAGCATTTTTCATATGGAAAATAGGAATTACACAATCAAATACATTTTTGAAATTTGTCAAAAGCGATATTTTCTTATTAGCCGCATGCTAAGAGTTGTTTGCCAAGATTTTACTACTTATGGCATCCTTTTATATTCTGATCATTTCAGAGTTATACATGTCTGGTAAATTTGTGTTTTATTTATATTATTTTAATTTATTATTCATAGGGAAGTTTTTTTTAATGGAAATTAGCCGTAAGAAAATGAACTCTTTATTTATTTTTTAAGGGCAAACGGATTAATCTTTCGTAATCGAGCTCCGATATACATAAATAAAAAAAATATTTCATGCTTTAAAATTGTTTTTAAAAGCATAGACAATCAGAAAACTGAGATGAACTTTGCAAACAAATTCCATTTGAAAAAAAAAATCCTATTTGGTGATCTAAAAATTTAAATTGCACGATTACAAATATGTTAGATTTGCGTTTTTTCAATATTATTCTTTTATTTGTTTATAAAAGAAGTATTAATTTCATTATGCAAAAATAGTCAGAAACAAATGCTGAAAAATGTTTGTTGCTTTATGTGCAAAATGTTTATTATTTTGTGTATTGAAACCGGCACGTGATAAGATAAAATTAAAAAATATCGTGCTTAAAAATTATTTTAGAAAATATAATACATCAGTCAATGAATAGAGTTTTTAAACAAATTGCATTTGCAAGTACATTTATTTCCCTATGCGACAAAAATTGAAAATGTACGATGGTCAAAAGATTGAAAAATTGCAGTAGCAAAATTTCAAGACCGAAATTTGATCGTGAAGTATTGCCATTCGCAAAATGACGTCAGCGTTACGCACAGATACGTTTGTTCTTTATAATATAGATCCATCCTAGAAGCAAATCCATCCAGGCGAGAATCATCAATTTCTGTAATATAAATTGCTATTATTTGCATGTCACCTCTCTTTTATAAAGACACTCTAAATTTTTGTAAAACATTGCGTTTTATCAGTGTGTGATTTCGATTACATTATTCTCAAAAGTGAAGCATTTTCACCTGTGAAGAATTTTATGGGCTGCGAAAATGACGCACTTCTACAAAACATAATTCAGGTTTAAGAATTAAAATACACGCTTTTTTATAAAATGACGTCATTTGCATCCGCTAAAGCAATCTACTTTTACAACCCAGTCTTAAACTTCGTCTATAGAAAAGTGTGCATATGACGTCATTACCACGGAATAACAGACAATATTCTTGACATAGCCCATATTTTATTTTCATTTATTTTCTCAGGTTTTATGAGAAAATGGCAACAAATATACTGTATCTCCTATTTTCGACTATTTTCCGTTTACTTTCAATGACTTTCAATAGAAATGAGGTACTTTTGTTGCCACGATAAGAAAAATGGTATTAAAAACTGCAAAAAAATTAATATCTCAAAAATTAATTGAGATACAGCTTTCAAACAAATTGCATTTAAAGAGCATTTTTTTCCTTATACGACGGTGTAAAAATTTAAAATGTGCGATGTTTAGAAGTTTAAAAATTTGCAGTAGAGAAAATTGCAAAACCAAAATTTCATTTCAAATTTCAAAGTGTTGCCATTCGCAAAATGACGTATGCGTTACGCACAGATATGTTTGTCCTTTATAATATAGATACTTGACAGATTCTTCTGGAATTTCAGGATTGAAAAGAACAGATATGACCTCCTATTTAGAAATGTCGATTTGATAAGGGGAGCAGTTAGGGGGCCAGCAAAAAATCAAAGAAAAAAATAATACTTCGGATCACCCTGTAAAATAAAATGCACGAAATGATCTACCGCAACCCAATATAAATAAACAGACATTGTGCAATATTTGTATTATTTTGTGTAAGAATAGCACGTATATCAATAGAGATATAGCGATTTATTTAAAAAAATTAAAAAATTCTTGCATGTTTTTTGCTTATAACATGCAGGGTTTTCAACCAAATTTAATGCCGGTTTCAGATAAATTGTCAAAATATAGTAGAAATAATATAGTGTAATTGGAATATAAATATATTAAATATTTTAGGAAGTATGAGCAGTTGTATGAAATAATTTTTATCTGCGCATGCGCGAACGATAACAAGGATCATTTTCCATAATTTAATAGTCAACTCTATGGAGCAACTTATTAAAGAAAATCTAGTCAAATATCGTAAAAATTCAGAAAGATATCGGCTTTAAAGTGGGCAAATTTTTAGTTGTTCTCTAAAAGCAGCTGAATGATAAGGGATTTTACCTAAATTGTCATTATTTATTAACTGACTTTCAGAAAAAAGTTAGTATTTAGTGAGGATCAAGAGTAGATTTGTAAAATGCTTCGATTTTGATACTTCTTTTGATCATGGTATAGGCCCGTTCTGGTGGTTATCCAAGAAGAATTAAAGCATCAACAAAAAATTAAAATTTAAAAAAAATTAAAAATTAAAAATGACAATTTGTGGAATATCCCTTAACATTCAGCTGCTTTTAGAGAACTACTAAAAATTTGCTCACTCTAACGCCGATATCTTTCTGAATTTATACGATATTTGACTAGATTTTTTTAATAAGTTGCTCCATAGAGTTGACTATTAAATTATGTAAAATGATCCTTGTTATCGTTCGCGCATGGGCAGACAAAAATTATTTCATACAACTGCTCATACTTCCTAAAATATTTAATATATTTATATTCCAATTACACTATATTGTTTCTACTATATTTTGTCAATTTTTCTGAAACCGGCGTTAAATTTCGTTAAAAACCCTGCACGTTATAAGCAAAAAACATGCAAGATTTTTTTAATGTTTTTAAATAAATTGCTATATCTCTATTAATATACGTGCTATTCTTACACAAAATAATACACATATTGCACAATGTCTGTTTATTTATATTCGGTAGCGGTAGATCATTTCGTGCATTTTATTTTACAGGGTGATCCCAATTATTATTTTTTTCTTTGATTTTTTGCTGGTCCCCTAACTGCCCCCCTTATCAAATCTACATTGCTAAATAGGAGGTCATACCTGTTCTTTTCAATCCTGAAATTCCAGAAGAATCTGTCAAGTATATTTCTAAATATTCGACAAAATGTCTAAAATTGAAAGTTGCCGGTCATTAATGGCAATATAGTCTATGGCAATATCCTCTACGACATATAGTTTTCGGGAAAAATATGAAATAAAAGTATGACGTCATATCTGGTGCAAGAAAAAAATTATTGGAAGCATGAACAGCGGTATTTGCATATGTTTATGTAGGAAGATGTTCAAAATGCCCACCACGCATATCGAGGCATTCACGCGCCGTGGAATGGCTAACTGCACACGTTGCAGCATCGCGGTGTCCACAAAAGTACACGCAGCGTGGGTACGAGCAACTAAGTCACTTTCTGTAGTAATTGGGTCTTGATACACCAATTCCTTCGGATAGATCCACAGGATGAAAACCTAACGTGTGAGATTTGGCGATCGTAGCGGCCATAAAATAGCACAACCACGTCCAATCGAGCGGCCTAGGTATTGTAATATCTAGCCAGTCATGTACAGGAGATTTTTAAAGGCTCCATGTTGGAACAATAAACTATGTATTGACGCTAGGGGTATTTTATCTAAGAAACCTGTTAATACATCACGGAGAAACACCAAGTATGATTGTCACGTAAGCCATTTAGGCAGCAGATATGGTCCAATCACGTGATTGCCCATTATGCAGGCCCATGTAGTTGCTGAGCAGCGGACCTGATGTCTCTGTGCGGATTGCATCAAAATTGGGCTCTGACTACATATGGCTGTTGTAACTATTGAAGACTATTAACCCTGTTACGTGCGCAATATGATTTATATGTGCAGTGAAAGCATTATAGCCTTCATGTTGTTGTAATATCCATTCAAAAAAAGTCAATGTGTCGCTGAAAGTCAACTGGATAAAGACCTAGCACGGTTGTATAGCTAAATGGGTAAAGAGCCTCTGCCCGTAATATCCTGTGTATAATGCTGCTACTTGCATTCAGATTCCTCGCGCGTGAGCGTATGCTCAACTCGGGAGTTTCTTCCACTCCCCAAAGTATTGCATTTTCCTGCGCTGGCGTAAGTCTGCCGTGCATTCTTCTACCAACATCGTGGAGATTGTGTGTCGGATGAAAGTTTCCAGCGTTTTTCAATGTATCGTCCAAACTGCGGTGGGCTTTGGCATCGGGAGGATGGCGTGGTGAATAGCGGCGGGGCACATTCCTTAACTGTTAGTAAGGCATTGCCTTTGCATTGTCCCATGTTAAAATACATGTCGCAATAATTACGAGCGGAAAACGTTATCACCATACGAAGATTACCGGTAGCTATTAGATGCATTCTGTTAAATACGATTTAAACGATCGCGTCGCGTCCTTCCACGTCGTGCTCATGCATGCCTTGATATGCGCGAGGTATATTTTGCTCAATTTCGTATAAAAACATATGCAAATAATTACGATCATGTTTCCAATAAAGCTTTATATCTTTGCACCAGATATTACGTCATAGTTTTCTTTCGCATTTTTCTCGAGTATTATAGGTCGTAGAGACATAATTTTTTGGGTATTTTGTATGTACTCCAAGCGAGAAATGTGGCTGTGCACAGTTTGGGCAGTCTTGATAAGACATGTATATGTACATTAAGATTTATTATTTACTAGTAAATCTGCAGATCAGGAGCCTCAACGTCAGCTCTACAAGTCATCGTTTTTAAACACACTTTGGTAATATTCAATTTCCTTCCAACCGCAATTTAAAGTTTTCAAATTACATAATTATTTATAAAAATAAAAAAATACGAAGTTTTCACACATTAGAAGCGTTAAATTAAAAACGTTGTTATGTAAGGACATTTTCAAATTTTCATGAGCTACTAATTCTGGTATTTTTTTTTTTTTTTAGTTAATAAAATAAATTTCTTCAGGGGGCTCCGTCTCCCCCCCCCCTCTGAACCCCACGTGGTCTCGTTAAATTTACATATCTAACTTTTTAACCATTGAGCTAATGGTTCTTGTAAATCTTAGATTTCTTTTTATACTTCCGAGCCTTATTTTTCAATACCGGTGGACAGAAAATGATTTACATTGAGGCAATTATATTAAAAGTTTAGGTTTTATGAACGAAAATGTAATTTCTTTTTAAAAATAAAATAATTTTCATTCATATTTCCTGAATTATTAGCACTCGTCAAAAAATATGTTTTCAGGCTATCTAGTTAATGTTTGGTTTTTAAGAATCAAAATATTTATTTCCCGATACAATGACGTCCTTTTCGACACAGATAATTTTGCGGCGCAAAATTTTGACATTTACTATTTGCTTTTCAAAAGTTTTTTCGTCTCATTGAAATTTTCGATTAAAAATTAAACATTTCTGTTAGCCGTGTGCAGACGATAAACCGTGAGATATTGGTAACATTTTTTTTAATAATAAGAATTAATATAACCTTATTAATAATATAACCTTATTAAGAATTAATATAATAGGCCCTTTTATTTTGACATCAAACCGTATTCGTTTTATTTTTGATATATGAGGTCAAATTCAGCTTCTTTTCGTATTTTCGTTTTATTTCCAATATGAAGACGTAACCATGTCTATTTTTTATTTTATTTTCCTCTTGCACATGAAAATCTTAAAAATCAAAATTAACTGTTTAGGATAAATTATTACTCCAGGATCTGATTTCATTGGCAACGGAAAAAAAAATTATTAAATTCTATAGCAAAATATCAATTTATTCATTATGAAAATAATGAACTTTTTAATTTAAAAGAAAAATATTTGAATAAAATAAATAGAACACAGCCTTTCTTATTCTGTGGTAAATTTCATCTATATGTAAAGAAACAAAGTCATTAATTCATCCTTTTGACGTTGATTTAACTTCAAACAATTACACATACTTTCACATTTACGATATTTTTAGGTGTAGTTCCGTTGCTTGGTAATAGTTAAAAGAAAATTAAAACAATGAAATATGTGCATTTAAAAAGAAGTAAATTTGTAAAAGAAAATATTTTATATTATTGGAACACATATATAAAATCCCTCCGTAAGTTATATACCGAATTTAAAAGCTCTGACAAATGTATACACAAAATTTCTAACTAATAAGAATAATGCATGGTTCTAATTAGGAAATTTGAAATCCATAATTTACCATTTAAATATGAGCCATTTCCTTTCAACAAATAAAAATGGAAAAATCGTCTGAATTGCTATAGAAAAGCATTATTGCGCAAAATGAAATATTCTATATTTTCCGAACGAATGAACCAAATATAACAAAAAACTATACAGCTAAATCCGGGTACTTCACCAAAATACCCACTTAATTTCAAGCTAATCGGATGCTTTTTGCGGCAATTATCGCGGAAGAGACAGACAGACTAACAGACAGACTAATGGGAACCAAAACCTTTCGTGTCTCCACAGTAAGCCTTCACTGACGTTTCGGCAACTAAAGAAACTTTATCAAATTTAAAAATAAAATAAAATCGACATCAAATAAATTCCAGAATTATTTAATTAATTAAATCTTAAATCCTTCCTGTTGTTGAACACTTTTGCAATGCAATTTACATTGCCTACATATTTCAAACAGATAGAAAATTAACGGCGTTTTAATCTTTCTATTGACATCCTGTATCGCACTTTATATCACTGAAGATTTTGCTGATTCTATCTTAGGGGTATTCTGATCTTACTTAAAAACAGTTTTACTACAAAATCTGCAAAAAGAAGATAAAAGAAAACTTTCAGAATTAAAAAAAAAGTTTTAATGAAATAGGGGTTATACTTTTCCTGAGCATTTTTACAGAAAATATTTTTTTTTTTTTTTTTTTTTTTTTTTTTTTTTTTTTTTTTTTTTTACAATTGCCTGAAAGTGAACATTCATCTTACAAAGTAAAGAGCGGTACATAATTATTTAAATCTCCTTAAGAAACAAAACTGAGCGCAAAATACATTTCTAAAATGCAATCTTAATAAAACAAATAATGGTTAAATGAAATTAAAATTTAATTAAAGAACAACTGCATTTTTTCTTTAATAAGAGATATTTTTGGTATCGATGAATAAGTTTCACATGTTAGTTGAACTCAAAACGTAATACCCTAAAGGTATTATTTGATGTATATTTAATGGTTTCTTGCTAAGAAATAAATGTTTCATTCTTTCTAATCTAAAGTCTGTTCGTAAAGAAAACTTATAAGAACATTTATATTGATTTATTGAATCGAAATTCTTTTTCAAAAGACATAGTTCAAAGCACGATCAATATTTAACTGAGAAAATGTTGAAGTATTTAAAAATTTCTTGAATAATTCTTTTATCTTAAAATCTTTGATGTTACTCGTAATGATAATTTACTGTTCTATTTATATTCTTTTTTAAATGTTAACGTCTGATAATCTATCGTTACTGTTGATTAGTGACATTACTGAATATTTTATTTATCTCGTTCTGATATTTTATGTGATTGTAATTATGGGGCAGATTGATTAAGATGACACAGTGAAGTTTTAATTAAAGCTATAATGAAAGAAAATTACTAAAACATTTCAAAGTATTTCAGGGTTTTTTAATGAGTGTTACAATTAATTAATTTTCAAAAACGCATTCATAACACAAAATATTACACAACACATTCTATTCTATAATACCGTGCGTGAAAATATTATAGATGAATATGTTTTTAATGTATTACTAAATTAACTGTTTCAATATAATTTTTCATTTAAGACTTCTGTCAAAAAAAAAAAAAAAAAAAAAAAAAAAAACCTTCAAAGAATTTTTTATTTTCGAAATCAATACAAAGTGATGATTAATAAATTTTGTATGTGGTGATCATTAAAATGTCACAAAGTATCATGTTTAATTTGTATCTGTATTCATTTATTGAGCACTTTCTCTGTATTCCATCCAATTAGTACCTGTTGCTATGCACCAAAATCGCTCAAACAATCTTCGCATATTTAACATCAGATTACTTAAAATAAGTAATTTTTTTCAAAATATAAAATATCGGAAATTGTTTACCTCCACTATCACAGTTGTGATTGCAAAAGTATTTTTACAAGCTATGTTGGGTAATAACTATAGTACAATACCGATTAAAAAGCTGTAAACTCTGACGACGAATTTGACCACCGAAACTGGCGTTAAATATGCACCTGGAAATCATGCATCGGCAATGCGTTGTACCAAGGCAGGACAAAGGAATTTCAGATATACCATCAGATCTTCTACCTGAAATAAGATATAAATAAAGGAGAGCTCCATGTTTGAGTTATTTATTTTAACCTCTTTCACTCTATGACGTACGCAGCGTACGTGATGCTATTCTGGTCATTTCCGACAATGACGTACGCAATGTATGTCATGATATCTGGCTGATTTTTTAATTAGACATCCAGAATTCTCATCAGAACATTTTAACTCTTATTTTTCCTTTATGTTATACACCAATGCAGTTATTATTGAGTGCCTACAGAAGTCGTACTGCTTCTGTTTATCTCAGCCGAATTCTGAAAGGTCGAATTGTCCGAGTGCTTTGAAGATTAAGCAGCAATGAATTCCTTACGTATTCTGGAGCATTGGGATGGTAGAAGTAGCCAGGGATCGTGGGGAAAGAGGAAAAAAGGTCCCGAAGCCATACATTTTTTTTTATAATAAATTAGTTATACCAAAATAAAAATGATAGGAATCGAAAAAATTAATAAAATAGAAGTTAGCAGTTAAAAATAACGAATTTTGAAAAGAAAACGGCAAGGATTTGACGGCTAACTTCGTCAGCCAATGAGGAAGCAAATCAAAACTGCCTAAAAAGATCAGTAAAGAAAAAGGATTGAAACACCAGAGAACTGGATGTCTCAGAAAACTATAAGAGCGCTCCGCCAATCAGCAAGTTCTGTGCATTACTACGTCAGAAACAGGTGATGAGCGGATAGGGAATGGGACAATCTCCTCCGTATTTGACAGCAAACTTCAGCAGCCAATGAGGAAGCGAAGTGCAACGAATCAAAGGCCTTCGTTCAAAAATGAGGAAAGGTGGGCGATGAGGAGCAGGAATCATGAGAAATACATGAAAACAAGATAAATTAAGATAATTTGGATAGAAAGTGGATGATTACCGGTGCCAAATGCTTAGGCAGGAACGATGTCGAAGAAATAAATTGAAAAATAAGAGAATAGGGTTTAAACATAAAGGGAAAATTTAAAAACATGGTTAGAATTTAGTAAAACCGCAACGATGCGTTTAAAGTGGTTCATGCCACCTTCTTTTGGAAGGTGGGGCAAAACCGTCATCTCTACTAAGGATGACAAGCGGTCTTTTTTTATCAACAGCATTGTTAATACTATAAGTTTTTATTGACCGCAACGCTTCGTTGGGTATAAGAATACTATATCTGTGGAAATTTTGTGCGAGTTTTTTAATAACTTTCCAAATAGGTCGAATGTTGAGATCCTTGTGAATGACATCGTTCCGGACAATCGAAGTTGCATTAACAGCCTGTCTTAAAATAGTATTCTGAACAATTTGAAGTTTTTGCATCTTAGTTTCACAGACAGATCCCCAAACAACTGACCCGTAAGTCATGGTGGATCTGATAAAGGATTTATAAAGCAATAACTTGTTTGAAAGTGACAGACAACTATGTCTAGCTAATAAAGATTTGAGGCAGGACTTGGCAGCAGTAGTTTTAGAACGTACATCTTGAATCTGTCTTGTCCAGAGTAATTTAGAATCCAGGTAAATTCTTAGATATTTATAATCGTTAATCCAGAATATATCTTCATTATTAAGAGAAAGATTAATGTCTGGGGTGATAGATTTGTTAGAGAAAATCATGGCAGCACTTTTCGCAGCATTCACTTTAATACGCCATTTCCTGAGCCAGATAGAAAGGGCCTGGAGGTAGGATTGGAGTTGTTCAATCACAATGTTTAGTGAGATGTTTCTGAAGAGGATGGCCGTGTCATCCGCATATAATGCTAAGAGGATGCGGGGAATCTTGGGTATGTCGTTAATATAAAGGATGAAGAGCCAGGTGCTGATCATTCTCCCTTGGGGTACGCCCGCCTCGATATTGCGAGAAGAGGAGATAGAATGTTGAACTCTGACAGAAAAGGATCTATGTTTTAAATATTTATAAATAATGAGAATTAGTTGAGGGGGAACTTTAAGAAGAATTAATTTATAGATTAGAGCTTCATGCCAAACTCTATTGAAGGCTTTTGCAATGTCTATGAATACTACACCAGTTTTTTGTCTACTGAGGAAACCCTCGTGAATGAGTTCAGTTACCCTCCAAAGCTGGTGCTGCGTAGACAGTTTGGGCCGAAACTCGAACTGCTCCGGTATAAAAGTCGAATTGGCAGTAACGAACTCTTTCAGACGGTTTGAAAGTATGTATTCATAGACTTTAGAAATACAGGAAAGTAAAGAAATAGGACGAAAGCTAGAAGGTCCTGCCAAGGTTTTGGGATTGGCACTACCAGCGCTCGCTTCCAACAATCGGGAAACATCCGTAGATTAAGCATATTGTTAAATAATATAGTAAGAAAAAATATAAAATTTATGGGGAGATATTTTAACATGTTAGTAGAAATGCAGTCGAGGCCAGGCGATTTATTCTTTTTCAGATTCCCAGTATAAGCTACAACCTTAGAAGGGGTTGCAGGAGTAAGAGTATTATTATGGTTTGTGTTAAGAAACTCCTCAACTTTGTCCTTGACTATGTTCGTCATCCTGGGATCGACGACATCTCGATTAAGTGTAAACTGACTTCTAAGACTGTCAGTAATGAGCTCAGCCTTATCAGAGATTTTATAGACCATTGTATTATTAGGGCCGTTTAGGGCCGGAATGTGGGTTCGTGTCCTACGTATACGGGCCGTCGCCGACCAAATTCTGTTGTCAGAAGTCGATAGAGACTTAACATATGTGTTCCAGTGTGATATACTGAACTCCTTGATTGCAGTACTAATATCATGATTTAAACGATTAATCTGGGGTTTTAGAAGGGGGTCCCTAGACGTTTGCCAGTCCCGTCTTAAACGATTTCTGACTCTTTTCAAGTTCCAGATGTGCTCAGGTAGTCCAAAACAATCGACCACTCTCTGTCGAGATTTGTCGACTTCTTTAAAAGCATTATGGAGGGTTTCTCCAAATGCATGAATTGAAGCCGTTACGCCATCGGCAGAGTGCATCTCAGTGGGGGGCGGCTCAGTATTCGTGGGAATATGAGCAAAATCATCCCATTTGACCGAAAAGGCCTGTGGGACGTCCAGATGAAATGTCCCCACATCAAATTTCAGCACAACCGGTAAATGATCAGACGTCAGATCGTTCTCCGCTTTAATAGTGTGCGGGAATGGGAAATTGCGAGTGATAGCAAAATCAATAATAGAGTGGGTATCATGGCGGGTGAATTCAGTAGGTGCAATAATTTCTGCATGATTTTGATTTGTCCACCTGCGAATTCTAAAGCCAGGGTTGTTGGAGCGATGGGAGCCCCAGGAGAAATGATGAGCATTAAAATCACCCGCAATAATAAAATTTGAAGAAGGGCGAGTGAGGTTTGATAGATCTTTTACTATTGATTTTCCATAAATAAAATAAAATAAAATTATCAATTAAATTTTTGTGGTGTGAATTCAAAAATTCAAAAATAAAATCTGCCAGAGGCGGCAACACTGGTGGCTAGTGACATACATCATCTAACAGCACCAGAACGCAAGGGGTTAATGACAGTCATACCATCTGACGGACTATTCACTTTGTTTGATGACATTTAACAGTTGCGTAGGAGATAGCAATTGGAATATCAATGATTGAATTTTTTTATTGTATTGCGCTAATTTCGGTATTTTTAGGCTTTTAAATATGATAAGTGTGTTGTTTGAATATTTATAGAGTGAACATATTAATTGAACGAAATCATGAAGAAAGAAAGATGTCACACGTGAACAACGGGGCACATATGAACAACGTACATTTCAGAAATTTAACTACAGATAAAAATCTTAAAAAAATTATCATAGTTGAAGAGCTCAGATGGTAAATGTGGTAAGTTACACTTTAATAATTTTAAGAAAATGAGCTGTAGAGTTCCAAATATCTGTCTGCATTTATTGTCAAATGCCTATGTTGTCATGTCTCTTTGCGCCTTCTAGATTCGCTCGGGAGAGACCATTCTACCGCAAGAGTGTTATGGGATAAAAGGTAACTCTGAAAAGGTATTCAAAACTTCAACAAACACAGGTTTTATATATTATGTAATAATTCCTTCCAGACTGCTTGGATATCATATGATAATATATCATTACAAACTGTTTCTTTATTGGATATTATTTCCAGAGGTTATCTTATAATAATTCTTGGTAATTACTTGTACGTAAGATAATTTTGGATCTATTGAAATCTACTTTTATAGGTTGAGTTTTGCTAACGCAGTACGGGGTCTATTTAATCTGAGATCTGCTTCAGGTTCTTTATGTATAACCCTGATCTATTGACGGTTTTGGATTGATCAATTTTCGTATATAACAAAACATTTAACTTTGGGGGAGGAAGTGCGATTAATTTAATACCAAATTTAAAGAGGTGTTAACTCGTACTTTTCAAAAGTCTTGGGATATAGTTAACTTCACAAAATTTAAAACTTTTAATTGGAATTGACTTCGTTTTTCATATGAAAAACGAAGAAACTCTTATGTAATCTGATGATATGTGTAATTAAAACCATTTGATAAAGTCAAAATCTGTAACTCTATAAAGTACTCGTAACATTTGGTAATCCCCCCACCTCAAAAAAGTATAAAATGTCCAAATAATAAAGCATAAAACAGGTTTATTTAAACCACAGGTTATTAAAAAGTCAATTTAAATTCACGTAGGCTTAAATTCTTGAAAAATAGTATTTTCTTTATCTGCATTCTTGTCATAAGTATAAGAGTCCGATTTATAGTCTCTTACACATAGAGGAGAAGCTGTTTGGAATCCTTCATAGTAGAAATCTATGGCTAAGATATGATTTCTTTTTTTCTTTCACACTGGAAAACTGTGAAGAGCTTTAAGTTGAGATTTTCTTTCTCTCATTCTCTGCACATGATTTTTGCTTTGCTTTTTGATTTGGAAAACCATCAGATGTCTGCAATTTGCTTGCAGATGAAACACAAATTTACTCAGTCTCATGCTGGGTTAATTTTTAGATTAGCTTAAAGGTTTATGTGACTGACTAACAAAAGGAAAATAGTATTTAGCAAGATAAACGTATTCTATTTTAACAGGTTATGATAACGTTGAGGAAAGTTCTGATGCGGGCATAAACCTAACGGTGGAGTACACATTACGGGTTTTATATTTGTGCAAGTTGTGCAGGTTTTACGGGTTTTACAAGTTTACGAGTTTTAGAATAAGAAAGTTTATGAGTAATTATATCATCAAGTTCAGATATTTCCCGCTGATAGAAATTCGGAGGAAAAAAGAGTTATAACTTCAGGGATGTTATGGAAGTTTTGCAGTGATACATTTACGTATAAACTAAAACTCAGTATAAATTGTAATTTCACCCAAATAGATATGTTTTCTCAAATTGCACGCGTTATAACCTCTTAGTATCCTTGCACCGTTGACAGCGAAAGCAAAAAAATTCACGCAATAACTGTGGTTGCGTAAAATATAATGGAACGAAAATCTACCTTCACATGTTTCCGAACCAAGGAAAATCTTTATCACAACATTACCAGGACTAGAGCCCACTAAAGAGCCATGATGCTTGCTAAATGTGAATGTTAAATATGTGGCACCGAACAGCTTCGCTGATGCTTCTTCTAAGGCTCACAATACAACCATATACAGGGTGTCCGAAAAGTCTGGAAACGGCTGAATAACTCGAGAAATACAAAGCAGATTGAAAAACGAAAATATACGTGTTAAATATTTTTAAAAAAGCTACTCAGTGATACCAAATTTGACCCTGGCAACCGACCCCCCGGGGGTCAGAGGGGGTCCAACTTTGAAATCTTGAATAATAACCCCCATTTTTTATTGCAGATTCGGATTCTACGGACGAAAATACGGAACTTTTGTATTTAACATTTTTTTCTAATCCTCGTTGATCATGGTGTAATTGAGGAAATAAAACAGATACATGTTTTGGTTTTCCCAACCAGGTTTTGACATCTCGAAATCTGATTGGCCAGAGCTTTTAACGTCAATGTTGCCGTCTTTTGCGGAAATAGTGTTTCTCAAAAAACATCAGTGGAGATTGTTTTCATGGTGCTTTATATGCTTTTTCCATAAAAATTAATAGAAATATATTAAAGTTAAACCTACAGTAAGTGCAAAATTACTTAAAAGATGACACAGTATTTAAAATGTTAAATTATTTTAATACCTTAGTATACTTTCAACTATAAAACATAGTCTTCTTCGGAGGAATATAAGAAATACAACAGTTATTGATTGAACGCCTAATTTTCAAAATCCACGTAGATGGTGACGAAAGGAGTGAAAGTGGAAGTTAATTTATAGATCCGGAAACATTGGGAAAATAAAATAAAATAAAACATGGATATAGGGAAGTGGAAGATTACTTGTTTTTTCTTTCTTTAAGCAAACTGAGCCAAATTCTGGGTATATTGTAGGATAAAACGTCATTACAAACTGTATTTCCTTTAGTAATAATTTCTATTGATTCGCGGATAATTAAATCATGATGATTCTTTGAGGAATACATAATTTTTGCGTTTTTGAAATTAACTTGTATATTCTGCTTTTGGTTAAGTCTTGACAGGGCTGTTGTAGGTCGGTTATACTTTAAATCTCTCAAATGTTCTTTAATACGAACTTTAAGTTTACGTGAAGTCATGCCTATGTATTCGAGATAAATATCTTCAGTTTTCACTGGAATTACATATACCCCAGAAACTTCATTCCTCGGGATCGGGTCCACTTTGGCACTAATCAGATCTTTCAGTTTTGCAGGAGGAGTGGCGACCAAGTTTACGCCAAAGCGAAAAAGTGCATGTCTGAGTTTTTCGAAAAGTCCTGGTATGTACTTCATTTTGCAATATCTCATATTACTCCGGGGAGTTTTTTGTATTTTCATATGGTTCTTCTGCGAGTTGATTAGCTTATCAATAATGTGTATTGGGAAACCATTCTCAACTGCAATGTTTCTAGTGGTATTTAATTCATTATCAAGGTGATTAATAGAGCAAACACTAAACGCTCGTCTTACATAAAAGTTGAACGGAGCAAGTTTGTAGTTAAAAGGTGATTACAACATCTTGCTTGACTTAACTACAAACTTGCTCCGTTCAACTTTTATGTAAGACGAGCGTTTAGTATTTGCTCTATTAATCACCTTGATAATGAATTAAATACCATTAGAAACATTGCAGTTGAGAATGATTTCCCAATACGCATTATTGATAAGCTAATCAACTCGCAGAAGAACCATATGAAAATACAAAAAACTCCCCGGAGTAATATGAGATATTGCAAAATGAAGTACATACCAGGACTTTTCGAAAAACTCAGACATGCACTTTTTCGCTTTGGCGTAAACTTGGTCGCCACTCCTCCTGCAAAACTGAAAGATCTGATTAGTGCCAAAGTGGACCCGATCCCGAGGAATGAAGTTTCTGGGGTATATGTAATTCCAGTGAAAACTGAAGATATTTATCTCGAATACATAGGCATGACTTCACGTAAACTTAAAGTTCGTATTAAAGAACATTTGAGAGATTTAAAGTATAACCGACCTACAACAGCCCTGTCAAGACTTAACCAAAAGCAGAATATACAAGTTAATTTCGAAAACGCAAAAATTATATATCCCTCAAAGAATTATCATGATTTAACTATCCGCGAATCAATAGAAATTATTACTAAAGGAAATACAGTTTGTAATGACGTTTTATCCTACAATATACCCAGAATTTGGCTCAGTTTGCTTAAAGAAAGAAAAAACAAGTAATCTTCCACTTCCCTATATCCATGTTTTATCTTATTTTATTTTCCCAATGTTTCCGGATCTATAAATTAACTTCCACTTTCACTCCTTTCGTCACCATCTACGTGGATTTTGAAAATTAGGCGTTCAATCAATAACTGTTGTATTTCTTATATTCCTCCGAAGAAGACTATATTTTATAGTTGAAAGTATACTAAGGTATTAAAATAATTTAACATTTTAAATACTGTGTCATCTTTTAAGTAATTTTGCACTTAGTGTAAGTTTAACTTTAACTTTTAAAGATGAATTAAGCATTTCTATTTATTTATTTACTGATAACTGAAATATATTAAATTTGTACTGTATTTGCGTATTTTTTTATCCAGTCAATCATTTCAAAATAATAACCTGCGTATTTTGATTTTTTTAACGTATAAATATACACCTTCCCTCCCAGACAGAAAAAGGATAATCTTCATTATTTGGGGGCGGAATGTGCAAATATTCTGCGTTTTGATGGCTTCTTCTGTTTTTTTTTTTTTTTTTTTTTTTTTTTTAAATATCATCTAATTCAAGAGGCTGATGCTGGTGTACAGTTTTTTAAAATTATTACTATAGAACAAAATATAGGACAAAATATTAAAAAAAAGATATAAAAACCTTTTATGCTGTCTGGGCAAAGTATGGCGAAGTAGCGTAAATTTCAGTGGGGGCGGTGTTACATATTTTGATGATTGATTAGTTACTGAAAACCCAAAATATCAAGTCGGGCAGACACTTCTTTAATAATTCTTTATTGCAATTTAAAATATTTTTCAATTTAACATTTTTTTTCATAATTTTAAAATTAATAATTTTAAACAATTGATAATTTTTGATCTTTTAAACTTTTTCATTAAAAAAAAAATTAAACCCTTTAAGCTCTCTTGATTATTTCTGGGGAAGATCATGCTTTAATTTTCATAGGGGAAAGATGATGTAGAACATTGTTTAATTATTTATAAATTATTACAATTAAATATCAAATGTGACAAAATACATGGTGCCCGAAAAGTTTAGAAACGGTCGAATAACCCAAGAAATTCATATAAGATTGAAAAACAAAAAAATACGTGTTAAACATTTCTTTAAAAGCTATTCCGTGATACCAAAGTTGTCGCCCCACCCCGACCATCTGGGGGTCAGAAGTGTTCCAACGTGATAATCCCCAATTTTTATTTCTGATTCGGATTCTACGGGGGAAAATGCTCAACTTTTGCTTTTAACATTTTTTTTTTCGAATCTTTGTAGATGACGGTGTAATCCAGCAAAATATGTCAGATACATATTTTGTTTTCTTAACCATATTTTGTAATCACGAAATGTGATGAGCGAAAGCTTTCGTTGCCAAAGTGGGCCGCCTTAGCTGGAATTGTGTTTGTCGAAAACTATCAATGGAGGTTTTTTCGATGGCAAAAGTGCTTTATATGCTTTTGCCATGCAAATTAACAGAAATATATTGAATTACATTTCTATTTGTGTTTTTATTTTATCCATTCAGTCCATTCTAATCAATTAACCTGCATTTTTTTAATATTTTGATGTGTAAACATGCCCCTCCTCTTCCGAACAGAAAAAAAAGATAATCTTCCTTATTTGGCAGAGGTAGGCGTGGATATTCGGCATTTCGATGGCTTCTGCTGTTTTTTTTTCTTTTATACTCTAAATCGTGGTCAGGAGGTGGGTGTATGGGATTTTTTTACTATTACTCTACAGTAATATATAGGACAAAATAAAAAGAAGTACATATAATTTTTTTGTGTGTGGGCGGAGCAAAGAATGGGGAAGTAGTGTAAAATTCAGATGGTGGCCGGATTGGAGATTTAGATCATTGATTAGTTACTGCAGCCAGAAAATAACAAGTAGGGCAAAAATATTTTCCATAATTCTAATAAATGTAATATTGTTTTGTAAATTAATATATTTTTTCAATTTAACATTTTTTTCATAAATTTAAACAATAGAAAAATTTTGATATTTGAAAATTTTTAATAAAAAAAATAATTTAACTCTTTAACTCTGTCGCGATTTGTGAGGCACATATATTCATCGTCAAAAGGTGCATGTGGAATTTGTTTTGGTCACTATTAATAAATGAATAATATTATTTAATTTTTCAATTAAAGGATTTTTTGGTATTTCACAAGTAAAGGGGGCAGTTGAAAAAACAGGGTGTATTCCAAATAAAATTTGTGTGCGCGATGCGGTCTCGAAAGGGTTAAAGTGTAATGATTATTTGCTGGGGTAGACGGCGTGTTAATTTTCATAACAGAAGGATAATGTAGAAAATTGTTTGTTTATTATTACAGTAAAATAACTTATGTGACAAAAAATATAATCTAAAACATAATTGGCAGAACAAATTAAAAACAGATCAGTTTATTTTCTTAATTTTTTAAGCCCTAGAAGGGGCATTTATTAATATATTTCGTTCAGTTAGTTCTACGTTCTTAAATTTTTATAACACATAAGTTAAACCAATTGCACAATTAAAAAAAAAATCAAACAATATGACACATAAAACACATTAAAAACTTAGGTTCCGTTAAAAAGAAATCTAAATAAATTTTAAACTTTTTTTCATTTTTAGTTGCAAATATTTGTATTGCAGATTTTGTATTATGTTTATGAAGAGTGTGTACAAAATGATAAGGCACATGAAAAATACAAAAACACATTTTTAAAAGTCTAAGATTTATTTCGATTCAATTTGAAAGGAAATTTTAGGGATTTTTAGGGTATTTAAATTATCATATCGTTTGAATTTTGTTTTTATTTTTCAATGTTCATTTGGTTTAACTCTTACCGGCGCGGAGTAATTATGTTTATAAACTGGTGAAATGATTGACTGAATCAGAATTTATAAACGAGTTTATTGGAAAATACAAACTTGGAAAGTACGTTATAAATTGGAAATTTTAATTAAACATTATGGGTGCCAGTAAAATAAAAATTATGAGTCCTTTTTTAAGGACACTGTCCGCAAAAGCTCTAACTTATTTGTTACAAAACTTTAACATTAAACATCGAGGTAACTGAATGAAATATATGGATAAATGTCCCTTCTCGGGCTTAACAAATGTAGGAAAAAACTGATTTGTTTTTAATTTGTTCTGCAAATAACGTTTTTGTTTATATATTTTTTCACATTTGTTATATTATTGTAATAATTAATAAATAATTAAACACTTTTCTACATTATCGTTCCCCCATGAAAATTAAAACGCCTTCTCCCCAAGGAAATAATCAACAATGCTTACAGAGTTAAATTATATTTTAAATTCAAAAGTTTAAAAGATCAAAAATTTTCAATTGTTTAAAATTATTGGGTCGTTCGGAAAGCCGTGTCTGTTTGGAAAAATCAATTCGTACCGGAAAAATCTATCATTTAATAATTAGACATGGATTCCTATATCTAATGTCTAATAATTACCGGGCAGAATTTTCCTGTGCGAATTGATTTTCCTAAAAGGGCACGACTTCCCAAACAACCCAATAATAAATTTAAAATTAGGAAAAAATGTTAAAATGGAAAAAAATATTAATTTACAAAAAAGTATTATATTTATTAGAATTTTTGAATATTTTCTGCCCTACTTGCTAGTCAGTAGTTGCAGTAACTAATCAATCATCAAAACCTATAATCCCACCCTCCTCCACTTGAAATTTACGCTTCTTCCCATCCTTTGATCAGCCAGCACAAAAAGATTTTATATGTTTGTTTGTTTTTTGCTCCTTTATGTTATTCTATAGTAATAATTAAAAAACTTATACACTCCCATCCGGCCCCGAATTAAGTGATTTTTTTTGCATCAGAAGACATCGAAACACAGAATATCAACACCTCCGCCCCCCCAAATAATGAATAGTATCATTTTTCTGTTCGGGGGGGAGGTGCTTATTTACTCGTTAAAATATCAAAATACGCATTTTAATATTTAAAAATGATAGACTTGATAAAAAGACATGCAAATAGAAAACTAATTTAATATATTTGTATTAATTTTTATGGAAAAAGCATATAAAGCGCCATGTAAGCAATCTCCACTGCTGGTTTTTGAGAAACACTATTTCCGCAAAAGATGCCAACTTTGGCGTTAAAAGTTCTGTCCAATCAGATTTCGAGATGTCAAAACCTGGTTGGGAAAACCAAAATATGTATCTGTTTTATTTGGTCAATTACACCGTGATCAACGAGGATTACACTGCAAATAGAAGCGTCTTAAATTTAGACACATATGTGACTGAAAAAGAATTTTAGACACTTAAGTGTCTTAATCTGAAAATTCAGACATTATAGATGTCTTAATTTAAGATACATAAGTGTCTTACTATGACCATGGTGCAAATGAACTGAGAATAATGTCTAAAATATCCGCAAACGTCTTATTTTAAGACACTTCATTGCTTTAAACGTGTCTTAATTTAAGACGTTTTGATTCTTCCGACGCAATAACCACCAGGGGGCACTCGCACTCTCAGTTGCGCACGCGCTTTAGATGTCTTCCTTCGAAGTGGTATACGTTGTAATTCAAACGAAGTTTGTTTTTATGTACGCGTGTATTTTAATTCGTTTTTTGCGAATTATGAAGTACTGTGATTTTAATTCGTATTAACTTGGATTATTTATTTATTGAATACATACATCTGACGTGTGTGTTCGACATCAAATGTCTCTTAGAAGCTGTCGTCGATATAAGGGCGGGATAGACACAGAACAGAAGTAGACGACGGTTGAAGATTACACCCGGAAATTCTACAAAGCGTGTGCAATGGGCTTAGTGTTAACTCGTATTAATTTATATCAATAATATTGTGTTATTCATCTTCGTCCTGTCGAAGCTGGCAAAAAAAAAGAAACTTTTGTCTGGCAGGTCCTGTTTTGAGGATGAAACATCTCATTCTTTAAATATGGCTAGTCGGATGTATTATGGTATTACCTTTTAAACTGGTGCAAGTCTATCTCCCTCACTGTGGTTGTGGTAGTTTTTAAAA
Source organism: Maratus speciosus (assembly GCA_963932465.1). Taxonomy (NCBI): domain Eukaryota; kingdom Metazoa; phylum Arthropoda; class Arachnida; order Araneae; family Salticidae; genus Maratus; species Maratus speciosus. The sequence continues at coordinate 333,901,541 of OZ010788.1, read as the reverse complement.
TTCCAAATCGAGGAATTTTTCTTACCTCTTGCAAACAGCGATTTAAGTAAGTGTTATAATTTTTTTATAGTACTAACATTAGTGTCTTTTATGATTTTATTTATTGTACTAAACAAAAAAATTACATGAAATTTAATTAGTTTTGAATCTTTTTTCAAAAAAAAAAAATTCTAGAAGTATATATTTTTTAATTTATGACGTTGTCTTTTATTACAAATTATGTATTATTTATTCTCATCTTTTTTCTCAAATTTAAAGTAATAACATCACTAAAAAACAGACATATTTAGAAGTTAAGTTCATTCCCTTGTTTTGTTTTGTTTTCAATATGGCAGTTCCTTTCAATGACTAATGCTTATCTCATACTAAACGACCACAAGGAAATAGAAAAAAAAAACTTTGAAAGATCTCATAAAGCTTTCTTACTTCCTAGCTAGGGATTACAATCCCGGATTGATATCCCGGGATCCCGCTTCAATTTTAATCCCGATTTTCGGGATTGCCTTTTTTTTTTTTTTTTTTTCAATTGAACAATATTTAGCTGAAACTAAAAAATATATTTATAGACTTTCGCTTTTGGAAAAAAAAATCAATTGATTTTTATGAAATTTATATATAATTGAAAAAGAATATTTATCTCAAATATTTCTTAGATATATTTCTAAAGCTATTAAATCTTTTACCGAGTAGATTAAATGTGCAAAACTTTTGACTTTGAAATATAGATGTAAGTAACCCAGTCAGGAAAAAGGAAATCATTTGTTTATTTTGATTTTGCTGTTTGTAGAAAATATATTTCACTTCGAAGGTCATTTTCCCATTAGACTTTACTGATAAGCATCGCAAGTGTGTATCATAGTGATTATGTGGTAACTTCTTTTTTTGCGGCTTTATTTTGCTTTAAAGATATCTAATGAAAAGTGTTTAATAGGAATGATAACAATAAGCCAATGTGGCAATATAAATTTTAAAAAAATCTAATTTTTAAACGATAAGGATTTTCCTTTTTTTTTCGGGGAGGGGGGGGGATTTTGTATGAAATTTTCGTAAAGCTGATACCTTAAATCTTGCACTGATTATAATTAAAGTTTTGAACTTTTAGAGTAGGACCAGATTAAAAACACAAAATATAAATAAACAAAATACCGAAGTAATTTTTTTCTCAATATTAACCCTTTGCACTCGAGGGCTCCGGAGCGGAGCCATTTAAAATTTATCTTCAAACTCGAGGTCTCCGCTACGGAGACAATGCAAATAATTTTGTGATACCATGTAATCTTGGCTTTTCTAGACAGGTATCACAAAATTATTTGCATTGTCTCCGTAGAGGAGCCCTCGAGTTTGAAGACAAATTTTAAATTTCTCCGCTCCGGAGCCCTCGAGTGCAAAGGGATAAAGTAGAATATTTATTTATTTATTCATAGTTGTGATTATCATCTGATATATATGTAAAATTGCCTATGTGGCAATATAAATTTTTAAAAAATCTATTTTTAAATTATATGAAGTAGAGTAGGACAAGATTATAAGATATATATATATTTATCCATGTACTTTAAAAGCCATCAATAGCCCTTGCCGTTGAATTTGTCCGATAATCGGAGATGTCTGCTTTTGTGAGGTAAAAATATACAAATATGTATGCCATGCGGATTAAAAAAGTATTCGCTAAATAGATGCTTCAGCTATTCGGGAATGTCCATTAACCTCCACAACGGATACTCCCGAGTACCGGACATCTCAATTTAGATAACAATAATGCAGGGTTGCATTTTTTTCAAAAGAACTTCTTAATTAAAGAATGGGCATACTGGGCCGTGCCCCGCCCCCCTACGATTTTAGTGCCCACAAATTTGATGTGCAATATTTGTAAAGCTTATGTTTAAATTCTGTTTCGAAATTGTACTGATTATAATCAATATTTTGAACTTTTAAAGTAAAATAAGATTAAAAATAAAACAAATTTAAAAAATCTAATATTTAGATAAATATTTTTAGTTTTAATCTTGTTCTACTCCTGAAGTTCAAAATATTGATTATAATCAGTAAAATGTCGTAAAAGATTTAAATTATCAGCTTAACAAAAATTGCATACCAAAATTGAGAACACCAAAAAAATCAGGCTGTAGGGGGGGGGGGGGGGAGGAGGCAGGACCCCAGCCAAATATTTTTCCAGGATTCAACGTGGTCAAACATGGCTACGTATGGTGCTTGAAAAAAAAATGGATGCTATTAAGACGTTTGAAGTGTCTGAAATTCAGACACAAAAAATGTCTGAAAATTGAACACACCGTTTCAGACATTTTAATTTAGAGTGTAGAAAAAAAATGTTAAATACAAAAGTTACGTATTTTTTTCCATAGAATCCGAATCTGCAATAAAAAATGGGGGTTATCATTCAAGATTTCAAAGTTGGACCCCTTCGGACTCCCGGGGGGTCGGTTGCGGGGATCAAATCTGGTATCACTGAGTAGCTTTTTTAAAAATATTTAACACGTATATTTTCGTTTTTGAATCTGCTTCGTATTTCTCGAGTTATTCGACCGTTTCCAGACTTTTCGGACACCTTGTATATTCAAACAGTGTCCAGCACCAATGAAAGTATTAGCCATCTTCTTTGAAGCAAATCCCGTGTGGCTCTAATAAAAATTATGACAATTCCAAAACTAGAGCTTGCCACTATGTCTTCTTTTGTCAAAATTAACTCGCAAAGTCTTAGATGCCTTAAAATAACCGGTAGACTGCACGATTATAGTCAGGTTCAACCATAGCTCTAGCTTGGATTGCTACCCCTCGAAACTTGCTCAAAATATTTATGAACAACAGGGTTTCAAGTTCAGAAACAATCGAAAGACTTTCAGCGGCCTCAAATCCCATTTCAGGGTAATTCGTCAATATGGTTTCCAGGTGACTTATGTAAGAATCCTTGCCTTTTGGGAGCTTTGGAAGCAAGGTCCTCCTCTTCCAATGCTGTCTATTGCGGCTACAATCTATTGAGGCTACTAGGAATCCTGATAGTGTGACTGACCCGTTTAATACTTACTGTTACTTTAATGAACTCAAATCTCCTTCTAAGTTGGCTTTAACTTTACATAGTGAATCTAATTTTATTGATAATTTGTTTATTTTCACTAATAATTTAAAAAAATTAAATTTGATACAAACCTTTATTTTTAGATTTATCAGAAACGGCAAAGGACGAAAGGAATTAACAAGTCCTCCCTCTTCTGAGAAAATTAAAGGCGCAGAAATGTGTTTAATGGAGCACATCCAGGTAAAGTACTACATTCAGTCAGAAATCACAGACTTGAAAAAAGGGATCTTTAGTTCCTCACTTTTTGAATTAAAAAATTTTAACCCTTTTGCAGGTCAAAACAATTTGATTAGAGTAGGTGGTAGACTCCCGCATTCTAACTTATGATAAAAAATACCCATAGTTTTACCAACAAGTACCAAGTTAACTTCTCTTAAACTTATAATTCAGTATTATCTTCGTCGGGATTTAGATGCGGGTCCTCAGGCTTGTTTAATATGAATGTGTACAATGCTACAAAATTAAACCTATAACGTTTAACCAACTGATGGCGGATCTTCCTTCTGAAAGTGTAATGCAAGCTCTCATTTACATGTCGGATTAGATCTATGTGGATCTATTAAAAATATATAAAGTCCAGAGAAAAGTTACCCTCCAAAAAATCTATGTAGCTATATTTGTATTTATGGCCATTAAGGCTGTATATTTGGCTTGCGTCTACGACTTAATGTCTGAGTCTTTAAACACAACTTTAGAAAGATTCTTCGCTCGCCGTCGTAAAGGCTCTGTAATTTTTAGCAATAATGCTACTAATTTTGTTGCGGCTTAAGCCGATTTGAAGTGTTTACATAAACTAGTAAGCAGTGAAGAAATTTCGAGCCTTTTAGTCTCAAAAAGCATCAGCTGAGAATTTGTCCATAGACCACCCAGCTTTGTTGGCATTTGAGAGACGGGAGTTAAGGCCTTTAAATGCCATTTTAAAATAATAGTGGTTTGAGCTCACCTGACGCTGTAAGAATTTCTAACGGTAGTTATAGATGTAAATTTAATCAAGCGTGTTTTAAACTTGCGATCACTTTCTCCTTTGTCGACAGATGCCGACAATTTCAAGTATTAATCTCTGGTCATTTCCTCATCGGCAAATATCTTAATTCTATTCCTGAACTAATTTGATTGAGGTGGAGGATAATTTACTTAATAGATGGCAAAAAACAAAATAAAATGATCAGTTTTTTTTGGAAACGATGGCAAAACAACTACCTGAGTCATTTACAATAAATAGGTTGTTTAAAAGACCAAATTTTCTGCCAGGTATGTTAGTATTATTAAAGGACTCTCGATTCACCCTTTTGCATTTAGTCTCTGGACTGCATCACTAAGGTAATCCCAGGTGCTGACGGACACGTCATAGTAGTAAAATTATGCACTTCAAAGGGCATTTTCAGGCGACCTCTCTCTAAAATTAGTATATTGGCAATTAACGACAATTGTATAAGTTCTGCAAAATGACTATGTAATACATTCTAATATTCTTAAATGTAGTTTAATTGTGATTGTTTTTTTTTTGCTTATAATTTGATATTACGTTCTTTTTTTGTTTACTATTTGTATTACATTTGGTATATATGGAAATATATACAGCCGGGCGGGATGATCCATAAATATAACTCTGACTTTGGTGACGGAACGCTAATCCCTCCCCAACTGATGCCTCTTGGCAACCCTTTTTTAGGTACGTTCGTTATTTTATAAATAAGTAGCAGCTATAGTAGTCGTTCGGTCCGTCTGTCTGTCCGTTCGCTCGCATATAACAGAGCAAAATCTATCCAACCGAGTGGTCTGTAATTTTAAAGATATAATTGTTGTAAAATTTTGTCGAGTCATTTCAAATTTTATGAAAATCGGATGCATAGTTTAATTACAGAGCCAGTCAAAATTTTCCGTTACATTACGGCCAATGGTAAAACATTATTTCAAGTGCCTTTTAATGATGTTACAGCCTTTGGAACAGAATAAAATTTATATGCACTTATGAAGTGCACTAAAATATACATTCAGTATAATATGCGGTGCAAAAAATATTTATAAAACTAGTTATAATACGAACGCACCTCATTTGCCACGTTTGACATGCAATTTCCAACTTGTTGTTAATATAATCCTTCTGCCGAGACTAATACGGCAGTTGAGTAATTGACTCGATGGTAACAAGGCCAACAAATCAATATTTAATAATTATGTTCTCTTAATCAGTGCATTTGGTTTAATTCTCTTAAGCAACCTCCGCACAAGTTTGTAAAAGAAAAAGTGCGCATGTTATACATAGATATATTTAATACTTGTGCCTTTTTATAGGATGTGGCAGCAGGGAAAAAACTGCTTTCAAAAAATTTGTAGGCAGATAAGCTAGAACATCTGATTGAAAAATCAATTGAAAAGAGGTCTGGAAAATTTTTAAAGAAACCATTAATTTTACCCTTCTTTTAAAATGTATATTTGATGTTTCTAGCAAATAGGTCAAAAATTGTAGATTAGTGTAAGGAACATGCTTAAATGCAACAAAGTTTATACATATAGATTACGTAATGTGAAAACCAATGACCAAATGATGACATTTAACAATAGGGCCGTGATGCTTATGTTCTACAATTATTCCCCAAATAAATGATTTTTGTCAGAATTTTCATGCGAGCAACGACGGCCAAGACACCTACCACTGTACTGAATTAGGTTATCCTTAGCCGAACAGTTTAGGAGGAGTAGAGTCACAAAGGTAGGATTGTTGTCATTATAAGAGGTTCCCTCACTCAGCTCAATAAGTCAGTTAAAAGTAAAGAAAAAAGTTATGATACTTTGGATTTTATGAAATTTCAGCTTATTCAAAAATCGAATTCCGAGAAGTCATGAAACTAACCAAATTCCAAAATTTTATTTAATTTGCAATATATTGTTGTTTTATTTTGTTTTTAATGGGATATTTGCAATGTCGGTAATTTGGTTATTAGATGGTTGTGAAAATGAAAAAAAAAGAAATTAAGGAGATTATCAGAACTTTATTATTGACATTTAATTAAATTATAATACAAAATTGTTTATTTTATTAAATTAATTATTTTCGTACTAGTTTTAATGCATAGTGAGTTTTTCCGAGTGTTCCGAAATTCCAATGTTTCTCCAGGAGGAAATGACATTTTTATTAAGTAAAGTACATTATTTCCTAAATCCGTGAGAAACGAGCATTAATTTGATGTCATTTTGTATACACAAGCACCGAAATTTGAAGTTAAATCTTCGGGTAAAAAATTTTGAAAAATGACCTTTTACATTTCGAATTTAGAAAACTGCAGCGTTTTAGTGAATAAATGCATCAAAACAGTGACATTTTTGTAATTTTCATTTAAAATACATCTCTTATTAACGGCACGTATCCCTGCCGTATAGATTGTGCGAGATCCTAGGAATTAAAATTTCGGCAGTTTGTGACAAAAATTATTATTCCAAAGAAGTGCTGTCGAAAATTAAAATAAGCATTTGGGATGCTCGTCGCGGAGATATTAAGCTACTTTATAAAAGTGATTTTGTCCTTATTATAATAAATTTAATAAAATAAATATTGTTTTCGCCAAATCTAAAATTTTTAGTTATGAAGTTTTAACGTGAAAAGCGTTAAATTATTATCCCCCGGTACGGTATGCTATTTCTTTCTCCCAGCTTATTTTGTGCCGTCTCCAAAAAAAAAAACGTTACCTTACAGAAGCCAGCCGTAAAACAAAACAGTACGATTAAATACCCTATAGTAATTTTTTTAACTTCTAAGCATCGCACATTTTCAATTTTTATACCGTCGTATTGGAAAAAAAAAGTACTTTTAAATGTAATTTGTTTGAAAACTGCATCTCCATTTATTTTTGAAATATTAATTTTTTTGTAGTTTTTGGAGCCATTTGCCTAAAATTGGCAATAGAAGTACTCCATTTCTATAGAAAGTAAAGGAAAAATAGTTCTAAAATATTAATTATATATTTTGTTGCCATTTTTTCATAACAACCGAAAGAAAGTGTAATTAAAATACGTGCTATTTTGAAAAAATATAAGCGAATGATTTATCATTACAGATGAAGCTATTATAAACTATATTTAATTTTAAGTATATATATTAATGTTACAAACAAAAGAAGTCCTATGAATCATTAGACAGCTCTTTTTTTTTTTTTTTTTTTTTTGGTCGAATTTCTTTAATGACGGCATTTTTTTTGCTGCATTTGTGTATTATTTCGCGATAGTGACGTCCTATGCCTACTTTACTGTAGATGTTTAAGAGTAGATCGTAAATGTGGAAATCTTAAGCGGATGCGAATGACGTCATTTTGCATAAAATAAAAGCGTGTGTTATAAGTCTTAAAATTGAAATATGTTTTGTACTATTTATATAAACATATATTTTTTTTCATCGGGGGCGACACTAAATTCTAAAAAAGCAGAATTCCTGTTTTGTAGTTTAAATATTTAAGTATTTACGAATTGATGTCAACTTTTATTGCCTGTTGCGTCGCTGTGTGCGTGTAAAACGTTTTTTAAAATGGCTAAAAGTAAAATGGTTATTCTGGTAAAATTTACAATTAGTTTTGTAAAACATTTATTTTTTACATTTATTTTTAAATTTATGTTTCGAAATGACGTCATTTTCATTTTATCTTCTCGAAAATTTGAAATAGAATCTTGAAAGAATAAAAGATAAATTTTGACCTGCGGGAAATATGATGGAGATAACTACAGTCGTTTACTATAATTACATCCAAAATCACGTAAGCTGCGAAATGCATTTATCACACTTTCCATTTAACGAGCATTATAATTACGATTTTTTAATTTAATATTTAATGTTCAATAAAAATTAATATTATAGACCTCTTAAAAATCTATAATAAAAGTTGTTTCCTTTTTTCTTAAGAAACAGAACGATTTCATGCAATGCAATTTGAACACAACGGCTTAAAACACAGTGTTTATATAAAATTAGAGTTTAGGTAAAACTTTGAAGTATTTTTGACGAATGCAGTTCGAATTTTATATTGAATCTTAATATTACAGGCATTCCTTAGGGAAATATAGACAAGAATAGTTTTTGACTAAAACACACTAATTTGAGTTTCACAAAATCTAATTAAAAGATGAAAGCAAAAATTTTTCATAACTCAAAAAATTCGTTTTTTTAATAGCCAGAAAAAAATTATTGAAATTTATATTTTAAAAGATTCTTAAAATAAATGCTAACGAAGTTTAAAGAGAAAGAGCGAATGCACTTTATTTTATGTTATCTTCAGAAGAGAGAAAACAGGGGTTTTGAACAAATTAAAAAATTGTTTTGAAGATTGGATTTGCATAAGTTTTTTTATATAGGCTTATAAGCAAAAAACAGGGTACTATTGTGTAACGTAATGTTGCTTTTTAGTGGTAAATGAACGGAAATATTACTAAAAAAAGGATGCAAAACACAATGTAAAAATGAGTGACATCTAATGTTTAAAATCCAATCGAAATATAAGTTTTAAAAGAATATTCTTTTCGAACTCTTTTAATTATTATTTCATAAGTAATTACCAAACAGTAAATAAGTTTGGTTTGAATTAAAATTTGTTTTGAGCAGTACAAGCATTAACTGCATTAAAGGTGTTTTAATATTGTTATTCTTCTACATATAACTGTACAGTATCAGTATTAAGAATGATTTTAAACTCTTTCATTTATTGTTCGAAAAGATTATTATTACTTCAGTTATTTTTCTTTCGTCCATATTTTTGTTTGTCTATAATCTATCCTCGGTTTTATTTTAATAATAAAATCAAATGATCCAAATATTTAAATATATTAATAAGGAAACTAGTTGATGTTTTCAACTGAAAGTAGCCTTTGAACGTTTGCAATATTTTATACAGGGATGTACAAAAAAATTATAAATACGCTGCGATTTACACGGAAGTTAATGCTAAAATTCCGCATTCATGATAAAAAAAATAATTGCGAAAATTATGTTATATTTTGAAAAATACTTACATGATTTTGTATACATTTATTAACATATTTGTTTATTTATACGCATTTTAACATTTGCAAAAATATTTGTATTTATGTGAAGTGTAAATAAGATAGTGGGTAACAAATAAAATTAATTTCTACTGTAAATACTCTTTAAATCATTTAGAGTAATGAACATAAAATCCGTTGTCAAAAGTTGTTCCCCAGGGTATAGAAAAAAGAAACATTGAATAACTTTTGAGCGGAAAAATATTTTTATTTCAACATATCAGGATTTACACATGAGAATAAAGGAAATTAAAAGATGTAGTTCTCTAAATTTTGGCCATCTGAGGAGACAATGAATCAATGTCCTGCTCGAAATTCGTGATAACTTGTTTGAGTTGGTCTGTTGGAATCCAATTTATCACACTTGTTATGACTGTTTACAGTTCTTCTATGGCTTTTGGTAGATCTCTGTAGCCTTGATACTTAACATACCCCCATAATAATAAGTCTAGTGGTGATAAGTAAGGGCTAAAGGGGGTCAAAAAGTCCATTCCCTTAACCCCTTGGGAACGAGCGACCGGTATTCGTGCCACGTAAGTTGCTCAGAATCGCGGATTATTCTGACCAGTAAATTTTTACTGTAAATTTTGCCTTATTTAATCAGAGCATTTTCCCGATTCAGTCAGGCAAAATTTTCTCTTTTAAAAAACCGGTGATTAAAGATTAAAAAATCTGCAAATGACGCTCGTCCCCAAGGGGTTAAGACCAATTACAGATTTTACGCGGTTTCCATTATATAAGTTTTCGAAATACATTGTAGCACTTCTAAAACCATAGTGTTCTACATCACTTCACATTTAAATTCACCATAGAGATTTTTTGTAGATCTTAGAACATTTGTGTTTCCTTTAGATCACAGTATGTCATCTTTGGACGTCATTTCTCTCCTTATTTCAATTCCGTTTGAATTCACATGCAACGTTAATGGCAAAATTTGGCCACAGCTTGAACTTACAACTAATTTAGATAATGGAACAACCATTGAATTGATTTATTTTTGTATGTCTTCAAATTGCTACATACTTAATGATACCCTTTTTTAAGCAGATAAAAGGAACTGCAATGGGTCCCCCCCACCCCTGTCAATGACAATTGACGAACTTGTGATACTCGTACCATATGTTTATAAATTATTCATAAATCAGGTCAAGCCATAAAACTGTAGAAGAGATATGTTGATGATGTTTTCCTAGTTGAAAGCAATAAAGACCTGTTTAAAATCCTTGAAATTGCCACTTTGTATGTCCCTTCATTCAGTTCAGACTCGATTTTGTAGCTAATTGCCTGTTAACATTTTTAGATGTTTATATCGAAAGGAATGAAGATACATCAAAACATTTATTTATCGTAAACCTACCTTCTCCGGACAAGACTTAAATTTTGGATCAGAATGCCTTGCATCACATAAAGTCTCAGTAATAAAGAACCTGGCGACCAGAGCTTTAAAGTATTGCAGTAGTGAAGAATTATGATCAAAATAGGAAAAAAATCCCAGATTTAGAGAGAAGTGGCTACACCCGCCGCTGGATTAGGGGAGTTTTTTCCAAATTAATGAATTCAGATGCTCTAATCCCTCTTGCATACCAACGTAAAGTGAATAAAACCTGTACATGTAATCTTTATTACAGATGACTTAAAAAAATAGCTATTCTGCATTCCTCTTATATACAGCCAGCTTTTGTTCCACAGAGGCAGTTGCGAAATCTTGTCAACAGGAGGGCTTCGTTAACATAATTACGTTTGGAAAGTGTGACGCGATATACATAAGAGAGGCAGGTCGCAACCTAGAAACAAAAATCAGAGAATATAAACATGCTTTTACATCTAAGAACCCTAATTCGAAATTCGTTTAACATGCAATTGAAACGGGCCATTCACCAGACTTTACGAAAATTACGATTATTGAGCGAAACTTTATTGTTTATAGAAGCCGACTTTTCCTGTAATCTTTGCATACGAACCCAGCGGTTAATTCAATTAATGAATCCGGAAATATTCCATCTGAGTACTCTTTTATAAAAAATGCTAACCTTATAATTAACTGTAATACATGTTTTGATGTACGTTTCTTATGGGTAAGTTGGTTTTATTTATCTTTAGTGATTTTTCCTAAAATTGTACTGAAGAGGGATGAAGACATTCATCTGAAATGTATACATAGTTGCTTTTATATGCCCATTTTAATTAAAAGTGCCTGTATTCTAAGTAATTTTATTTCTTATTTGCTGATGAGTTTTTCATTATTTTTTAATTAACATAAAATCTAACCAAACGACGTTTATTAATTAAATGTAAGTATACTATGTCGTAATTCTATTTAAAAATGTCGATATGAAACCCCATTCATTGTTGAATGCTGAAAAATGGATGCTGAATTATATGTATGATTAAATAAATTTCATTTTGGAAGTTATCTGCTTTTTATACAAATATTTCCAAATTTAAATAATGTCCGAATGGCAAACTTATGGAAGGGAGCGCAATAGAGACAACTTTTCTGATATTCAAAAATCTGATTGCTATTGGTCTTGTTTTCAGATCGGTAAGGACAATTTATTCTGCCCAATTACGAATCGCGCTATTTATTTAACTTTTCATGATAGATTAAATTATAGATACGTACATAAAATGTTAAAAAGAACGACGTTTATTATACAATTTGATATGATAGAACATTTCCGAAATCAAACTAAATATGCATGCCTAGTATTTTCCTTATGCTATATAAAGTTTTATTTGAGTGTTTAACTTTATATGCAATAAAACACCAATCAACCGTGAAATTTGGGCAAACAAAATATTTACCTTGAAATGTATGCAAACTCAATATTTGCGTTCCAGTCATTTCATTTTTAAGTTCCATATGTTTGATGAAAAGCGTGATAAATTTGTTAAAATTTAACTTGTTTTGGCTAACTCGCTGAAAAGTTTTTTCTTTAGTGCTCAGAATATTTACATTTAAAAATATTTAATCACAAGGTACAATTTAACTATTTACTTTACTTTAATTTAGTCGTTGAATTGAAAATAACGTAAAAAAGAATAAACAATAAAGACAGCAAATATTTAACTATAGTGCAAAAAAGAATATATATATATATATATATATATATATATATATATATATATATATATATATATATATATATATATATATATATATATATACATATTAATAAGAAATGGTAAAAATTATACAAGATTTTTTTTAATGCAATTTTGAACTTCGTTTTTATAATAAGGTACAACTTTTAAATATGATATAGTTGTTTTTCCTTTCCCTAGATTTATCTCATGTTTACTTAGCGTTTTTGCCCCATAAAACATTATCCTTTTGATCTCAGAAACGAAATAAGGTAATATTTATCTCATTAGATACCAGCATTAAAAGTTTATGAAGTCATATAGAACTAGCTAAGTAAACGTTAAGGATGCTTTTTTATCTTTTTGTGAAAACAAACATAACTTTTTATAGGTTGTCTCGGGAGAAAGTTTCTATATAATTATAGATACATAAAAAGCCAATGTTTATACATTTTATTACATGTTACATTTTATAACATTCCATTTTAATACTTTTATCATCCTTAGCTGATCTATGCCGACAATTTACATGTATTAGGTTTTTGCGTGACATTAAATTACTATTAAGTTCAGTATGTTTTTACCAGAATTGAAAAACATGGTCTGCAATTATTATCTTGTTAAAAAATGTATATTATATATTGCTTTTTGTAAACAATGCTCCATTTTATTCTGAGGAGTTAAAAACGTATACAGGGTGTATCAGTACAGCGGTTACAAACTTTCAGTAGAGATGGAGTAGACTTAGAAGATGTGAAATCACATAGCAACGCATGGTCATAAATGTTTTTCTGGCACGGTAGTGACGACACAAAACACAAGTAAGGAAGGACACGAACATAGAGAGAAAACATGTTTATTATTCTTAGTGCTTCAAAAATTCCGGGAAAAAGCTTAGGAACTTGTTGCACACATCGTGGCAGGTGCTGGGGAAGTCCGGGACACTCCCGGCATTTTCGAGAACATTAGACTTTCCATGCACAGGAGATGCCCTTCCATGCATCACGCCCGGGGTCGAAATTGCGAACACCTACATTGATGACGATCTTTTTTCTTAGTTTGTGCTGTACCACTTTTGGTGTTGCTAGCACCTAGCATTGAGACCTGCTGCGTTTTGTAGCCCTATACATAAAATTTAGAGAACCGAAAAAAATTTCCTGTTAAAATAATATTTTATATACTTCTTTATACTGTTAATTTTTTACTATTACATATTTATTTGTTTATTTCACGTCAAAAGTGAGTTAAGTCGCCAAATATGGGGCTACAATTTTTTTCTATGCAGACGATAAATATATAAGTAATAAATATAATTCTATAAAAGCTTCGAATATCATTGAAAACTATTTTTTAGTGAAATACAAAATGAGAAATACTATTTTCTTTTCAAATCGAATGAAATAAAGTTTCGAATGTTTAAAATGAAATGTTGCTGTATTAAATTGTCCTTCGGTAACATTAATCATAAAGTAAATTAATATTTTTACACAATTTAGAAAAATTACTCTGGCGAAATAGGTCGGACATTGCAATATCTAGCTATTACAAATTTAGCTATGACATTTGGCTACGGTTGCCAGGAAGCTCTACTTTTGAAAATAAACGCCAACTGTTTTCCCGCCAAAAAATATGAATATAAAGTTGCAATTTTTCAAATTCGTGGTTTTTTGAAGGAATTTTCAAACTTTTTTCAATATTTTATACTTATTATTAACTAATTTTTATTTTTAAATGCTTTTCTTTTTAAAAAAATTCAATGTTAATAGTCCGATAAGTGGTCTCAAAAATTGCGTTTTGAAAAAAATTATGCTGCCGTATAATCAAGAAATATTATTTTAGCAGAAAAATTTTATCGATTCTCAAACTTCATAATATAGGTCTTTAAAATGCACCAGGTCTCAATGCTAGGTTGGAGCAACACCAAAAGTGGTTCCCCTGTAAGTATAATAAAAATGTTTCTGCTCGTGTCCTGCCTTTCTGGTGTTTTGTGCCGTCACTATTGCCTCAGGAAAGCGTTTCCGACCATGCATTTCTATGTGATTTCCCATCGTCTAGGTGTACTCTATCTGCCCTGAAAGTTTGTAACCACTGTACTGTTACACCATATATGCTAGGTTTGTAACGAAAAATATAATGAGTTATCGAAAATTTGACTGTCTCATCAGACAAACAGAACAGCAGAAAAAATCAAATCTAGTTAAAATGAACATGCGAAAAATTTAACGCTTTTTAATGATCTGAAAACATGTTTTCCATATAGCCAGATATATGAAGTTGTAAAGCTAATTTCGGGAAGTTGGGAGTATAATATTATTTCTATACCACCGACCAGTCCTTTACCTGACGGTCAGTATGCCTACTTTAACAGGTTGTGTACCTGGTCGTGGAGTGAAATACTCCTGATCGCCTCATGGCAGAGATCTGCTTAATTAGCCATCAAGGCTACAGCGCTATGTATTTAATCACATTTGTTACTCTGTTGGATGGCTCTAGATTGTTATTAACTATATTGTTTGAGTTTGTTTGTACGTTGTCGAAAAAGGAAGAAGTAAAAAAGGGCGGGGGTACCTCACTCTTGCACAGAAATCATACGAGTCGCCTATACATCCGGCCCGCATTCGCACTAAAAAAATTGAGATGAGTACAGTTATGAACGTTGTTTGACGAAAGTTACTTAATATAAAATATAGTTGCTAATACAGACTATGATAACTGAGCAGTTTTGTGTCATTACTATGTATTATATATTAGAGAAGAATATGTTAGACCAAGAAAAGATAATCCACAAACCTAGTGTTATTGAATGTTTAAAATAAACAGACAAGTATTAAACGAATGCCTAAAGAACAGAATAAATCAACTAGATGTAACATAGTTGACGTACTAACCGTTTTGTTTAGAGATGTACAAAATGTAGGTATTTAAAGGGCCAGTGTTTAACGATCAAGTAAGAACCAGGAATAATTCAAGAGAAGAGTAGATGTAGAAATTGAGGGCATTTTAAAGTACAGATTGGTTGGTTGGTTGGTTGATTTTTGACGGCCGATTATCTACTCTTGGGATATAGGCCCTGGAGGGAATGCCCTTCGTGGGGATCTTTCTAAGGGAACCTAACCCGTATTTACGCATGGAAATCCACGGCTTCGAAGAAAACCACGAAAACTCCGAAACGATTAGGCCGACGGGCGCGATTGGGTTCGAACCCAGCACCTCCCGTCTACCAGCTTCGAGAGCAGAACCTCTCAGCCACTGGTGGGGCCTTTAAAGTACAGAAGACATTCATTTTGTCGGAAGAATTCCCATATAATACAGAAAACAATATTTTATTGCTTGGCAAATGCAGTCACAATTTTAGAGGCATTATTAGAAAGCACACTTTACTTGTGCAGAAGGTAAAACAACATTATTAACAACCTGAGAAAAAACAAATGACGCAGAACTTTAAAGATGGACCTAGATTACATGGTCAGTTCAAAAACCTAAAAAATACTGTGACAGAAACATCTACTTAGACTGCAAGATATGTTATGAAGAAATATGATAGAGTGCTCTTATGTTTGGAGTTCACAACGTGCTGTGTATCAAGGTTAAAAGACAATAGCATCAGGCGTCTGCCCGGGCGTGGCGCGAAGACTGAGCTAGGCCTAGCCCTTAGCCAGAGTAAATCCTCATTAAGGATACTCTAGCAGGCAAGTCATGGTCTTTCCCTCTTTCCGGGACGCGCCAGAGCCGGGTTTTACTCTTCTCTGCAAATCTGCGTCGGGACAGGTCAAACTTCATTTTTTTCGGGTTAATCCGGGGCTGGATTTCATTATTTCTAGAAGTCTGCACGGGAACAAAATTTTCAGGTCCGTCCCGACCCAGTTTGTATGAAAATCTTTGGACCGGTCTAGACTGGTCCGTGCAAAAATTGGAAAAATGAGGCCCGGTCCACGCAAAAATCCTTAAAATGAATCTCGGAACAACATGTTCGCAAAAAATGCATATAAATTTAAATCGTTATTATGCTACAATTAAAATTCTTTTTTAAGAATAGTACATACATTTCTAGGCAAAAAAGTACAGCAAAACTTGTGAAAAGGAACCTGTCTATAAGGAAATCTTGTCTTTGAGGAAAAATGTCCTGATCTGTGCAAAGTGAATATAATAATCATGTGCGAAAGTAATATAATGCATTTACAGCAGATGATTTACCTGATAAGAAGGGAATTTCTCTTCAAAAGGATTTTTCTTCTCTCCTATGTGATTCCGTCTTAGATCATTTTAAGATTTTTTTTTTCAGATTTTTAAATCTCCAAACCATAGAATGTGCATTAATGATAACTCAGACATTTACCTATAAATGGAAATTCATTAAAGTTCAACATATTTTACAAGAGCGCAGGTAGAAAGAAATGTTAGGAGAGGCAGTATTTTGGAACGGATGTGCTCGTACCTTGCTGCAAGTTGAGTTTTTAAAAAAATGAAGAATATAAACATGAAACCAAAGCTAAAAATATTGTTCGCCAGAAAATCTTCTGTACAAAGTAATTTTTAACCATATCGGCATAAAAATTTGTACAGAACAACTAAGAAGGCTCTGCATTTTAAGATGGCTTGGCTTCCTGTGGCCCTGTTTAAGATAAATTTAAACCACATAAACGTAAAAAGTAAAACCTAATTAAAAGTTATCTTTGAAGGTGGGGTCAGGGCGTAGAGCTCCATGTCGAAATATTCTTTGTTCTTATTCTTGAAAAATCAATTAGCTGCAAGACAAATGCTGTGACGGTAAAAACCATCTTCTAACAACAAGCTTTATAGATATTTTTGAAGAATGACTGTTAGTATTGTAGGAGGATTTGGCAAAGAGCTTGTTGACCGAATTTGTCTCCAACTTTTTATTTGTAAATTTCCAAACGATTTTTAGACACATAGAAGTAAAAGTAATGTGAGAGCCTGGATGATGTTATCAGCATATCAGATGTGTTCAGATGATGCCGTCAGAACATCACACTAAGAAGGAGAGAACACGAGGTGGAAAATGGAGTTAGTGGAAATAAATTATGTCAACTTACAAGATGTCAAAGTCTGGTGATGATAAAGTTAAAACGTTATGACAAATGTTTACTGATATCTTCTCAAAAGTCATCTAACAGACTTTTAAAAATAAAATGCAATGAATAAAGCCAAACATATTGCAAGCACTTTTTCCATTCATAAGCATATTTTTATTCCTGAAAACAATATATAATAATTCATATTAAAAAGTATGTAATGGCAGTTTGGCAATTAAATGTAGGGGATGTTCGCTCTCTTTCTATCTCTCTCTTTAGACGACTTTTCATGTTTTAATTAAAAAAATACCCGTAAGTCCATGCTGTTAAATAAAAACATTTCCCCTGAAAAGGATTTCGCTTTCATAACAGATATTCAAATTCTAAATTCAAGATTCTTTAAAAAATGAAATGGGAATTCAAAGTTTTAAAAGAATAAAAAGAAGTAATTTTAAAAGTCAAGTTTTCATAAATAAAAAAAAAAAAAAAAAATAAGAATAACAATTCTAATTTTAGCTTTGTTCTGTTTCGCAAAAGATGATTAAAATAAACATACAAAGCTCTTGTTGACCTAAACAGAATGTGATAAACATTTTCTAAAATGTAGAAAAAAAAGTACATAAGTGTTCAAAATTGATACTGGTGAAACTATATGTAAATATTTTACTGTCTAGCTCAGTGGCTGCTTGTAAAATCCGCATGGTGTATCTATAAATGAAAAGAAAAGGGCCCAATTAAACTGCTGACATTGAGCTCACTGGCTATTCACACTAATTGTCCATTATACTCATAGTTCAAAGAATAATGCCCCTCAAAAAATAAATGGAGGGGAATTAGCCCCGTTTCCTCTCTTTATACTTAACCAATGGACCTCCAAATCTAATCAGGACGATCCATATCAGAATAAACCTGTATACTAAATTTGAAGAAAATCTGATAATTCTGCATGAAAAAAAAACATTTCACTAAATTAAGGGGTACTAGTTCCTCCACATTCCCCTTTATGCTTAACTAATTAACCTTCAAATCTTATTCGGCAATCTCCTTATCAGAATGAACCAAGAAAAAAAAAATTAAACTAAATTAGATAATCCTGCATGAAAACCCATTTTCTAAATTAGGGGGAGGGACTTGCCCCTTTTACCCCCTTTTATGTTTAACCAATCAACCTCTAAATGTAATGAAGGAAGCGCCATATCGGAATAAACCGGTATATCAAATTGAAGCAAATCGAATAATTCTGCATGAAAAACAAATTTATCTAAGTTAATTGGAGGACTAGCCCACGTTGCCCTCCTTTATACTTATCCAATAAACCTCAAAATCTAATCAAGGCAGCTCCTTATCATAATAAACCGGTATGCCAATTTTGAAGCAAATCGAATAATTCTGCATGATAAACCGATTTATCTAAATTAAGGGGATGGGACTAGCCCCCGTCTCTCCTTTATTCTAAACCAATAAACCTCCAAATCTAATCAAGGCAGTTCCTTAACATAATAGCCTGGTATACCAAATTGCATGAAAAAACCATTTATCTATATCAAGGAGGGGGAGGGGCTAGACCCATTCCCTCCCTTTATACGTAACTAATGAAGTTCCAAATGTAATCAGAAAGGTCCTTAACATAATAAACCGGTACATAAAATTTGGAGCAAATCGAATAATTCTGCATGAAAAAATCAATTATCCAAATAAGTAGGGAGAGTAATAGCCCCCCCCTTACCCCCCTTTTATACTTAACCAATGAACCCCCAAAACTAATCAGGGAAGTGCGTTATCAGAATGAACCTATAAAAAAAATTGAAGCAAATCGGATACTTCTATCAAGAGTTATCGCGTTACGTACATACGTACATACATACGTACGTACATACATACATACGTACGTACATACATACATTCGTACGTACATACATACACACGTATGTACATACATACATACATACACACGTATGTACATACATACATACAGAACCGCCGGGCGCATTAGCTCTCAAGCTTTGATAGCCTGCGAGCTAATAAAACTCGTCCGAAAGCAGGAGATTTTCTTAAAATTTTGTTTAGGAGTAATCTTAAAATTTCCTGGATAACCACTTATAAAATTACCCAAATTATTCTTCTGATAGAATGGTTTTTTTCAAGGTATAAGTAACGGATCAAAAAAAGATGTTTTTGAACCAGAAATTTTATTAAATAAACTATAATGTATTCCTGTCTTCTGCATATAGAATGTCCATTCTTATAAAAATTAATTAAAAATTGTCATACGTATGTATCAGAGTGCATTATGTTCCATAACACTGGTCAAAAAGTGTTGGATTTTTTGTGACAAAAGTAAATTTATTTTTTAACCATTTCTGTCACAAGCCTTACTGTGAAAATTATGATTTTTTAGAATCTGATCGGAATTGTGAGCCACTGTGTATTTTTCTTCATTTGATAGGAAAAATGCTCTGGTTTGTGTTTATTTCGCCCGTAGTTTAATCCGGAAATTACAGTAAGATCCACCATGCGGATCGTACTACAGAACCTCATTTTCCACATGTGCCCATTATTTGCATAACAAGGGATTTTTCTAAATGAAAAAACTTCGAGATTGCTTCATGTCGAAACTTTACCTTAGAATACAGTTTTAAATAAAAAGATACAAGTTTTTATGTTTTTGGTATTTATAAGATAATGTGTTATTTTGTATTTCAAAAATGGTTCGTTAGAATTGATTTTTCGGTATGCCATATATTATAATGCGAGCAAATTTGGGTCTGTGTGCGTGCGTGTGTGTATGCAAATTTTATGTCAAATAATGCTGTAACGATTTTGACTAAGTTTTGTATCCTACCGTTTTCGGGTACGAGAAGACCATTGCGCTAGACATACTCAAGGAAATTCGATTAGTGTGTCATTTTGGGGTCACTACTGGTCAATGCATGTGAATGGGAATATATGTTGAAACAGATAAGTTGCTGAAATGTTGGCAGTAAACGAAGCCACAAAGTTGTACATTGTGCAAAAAGTTGGTGCTATTTGGCGATAAAATCGATTTTCAAGATTACTAATTCCAAAACACATGCCAGGAGGAAAAATGTCGTCAAAGTTGACGAAAAAACTGGCTTTCAGAAACTGAAGGAATTTTTAAGAAATTCCGAATAGTAGCCGAGATACATGATTCAACCAATCAGAGTTAATAGAAAGTTCCCGAATACAGAATTAAACCAATTAAAGTAGATAGATTTTTCTCAACATATTCTTGGTGCAAAATGGAAGAATGTCACTAAATTTGGCGATATTTGGCAAAAACATATAGCAGTTATACAGCTAGAATTTATTATTATATCGAGACGAACAGAAAGCTAATTTTAACGAAGCCTGACTCGGCCTTCCCCGTTGTTAAATTACAATTTATTACAAAAAACTTGAAAAACATTTTAAATTCTCTGATGAACTTTAACAATTTGTTACTTCTGAGTCAATCAAAGATAATGCATATCAATAGGAAATATTTTCTCCTCAAAATTTCCTCAGACCTCTCAGAAAAACTCTTTTTTAAACGTGAGAGAATGAAATATGCTGGCATGACTATTGAAATTATTTGAAATTCTTTTTCATTTTTTGGAAAATGAATTATGTCTAGAGTTATCAGTAATTACTGTCACATAACGTCTTTATCGGATTGTTGCATCCAGACATTAGGTTCAAAACGTTGACAGCTTTTTCTTAAGAATCCTCTGCCTTTATCGAAGTCTGGAAAAAATATTCGATTTCACAGATTCTGAACAAGAGTACCTGCCAATCTTGCGTGTTTACAAACGAAAATGAATTCAGCGATGTGTCAGAAGGCAGCCAGTATGAGTTTTAGAATAGCATTAATTATATAGAACGTATAATCGATAGAGAAAAAGGATCAAGCTTATTTAGGCGAATCAAATGAAATTTACAATAACACGATTTGGATTTGAAAACATAATAGAAAATCGATAATTTCCTTAAAGTAAAATATTATTCCTATATTTACGAACCCGCCTTTCTATTTTATTATTAAAGTTTAATAAATTTAGCAAGAACTATCTAAAAATCAAAAGTTTACATTTATTTCCATTAATGATTAAATAATTATCGTAAAATATTGCATAGCTTTATGAACCGTACTTTGAAATTAGAAAGTTCAGGTGCACGTCTTCAAAATAAAATGCACGGGAAGTATTGAATAATTCTATTAAATTCGATACTAGAGAGTTATGGGTTTTAATATTTCATTCCGGTGCTATAAATTATCATGTAAAATGATTTAGACATAGAAATTTCAAGAAATGCTTGAAAGGTTTTGTTAGAAATTATCTGCCTCTTTATATCCATTGTGAGTTTTTAAAGGATTTTTATAAATGAAAAATTTAATGACTATCTCATTATTATAAAAATGCTTATTTCTGTAATGCATATATTTTGTTTATAATTTATCTTTCATATCATAATTTATAATTTACGTGAGTGAAATGGAAAAAAACCACAAACCAGAACACTATTTCAAAATTTGTTGAGTAGAATTTATTTATTTATTTTTTTTTTGAAATATAGACAAATTTATTTCAACCATAGAAAAATAATAAAAAAATACACTAAAGATTCTAAATAATAAAAAATAAAGTTAGAGAGAGCAATATATATGGTGTATCCGGTAAGGCTTAAATTCAGCCTTCTTCCATGTTCGTTATATTAAAAGATTAAAATTAAAAAGCTTGGATGTGTCGATTGTCATATGTCTTTAGTCACTAAAGTTTAATAGTCGTCTGCCTTGTGAGTCGTTCACTTGGATTAGGAACTTTCTTAATCTCTTCACAATCATGGGTATGGATGGTAGCTTATCGCAGCGATGAAGTGCATCACCGCACGTTCTATTTTTTTTTAAATGAACCTGAACTAGTGCGGAAATATTAATGTTTGTGGAAACTGTAGCAATGTGTTTTAATAATTGCACGAACCGGAATGATATTTACCATAATTAATGAATTGGAACAATATTTACCATAATTTCACGAAACGGAATAATGTTCCTATTTGCCCCGATACATTTCGAGCCCTGGTGAAATCAATATATAATAAACTAGATGGTACCAGTCACAACTTGGCGGTTAATAATTTAAAGGTTTCTCAGAAAATGTATAACATTCTCACATTATTAAAATGTCAGAAAGGTGTACAGAATATTTGTTAGCAATAGTTAAAAGAAATAAAAATGTCCCCTTTTATAACCGGACTGGTGACTGAGTGCATGTTAACTTTCCTTAGAAGGAAGATGACAACAAAATATTTTCCAGATAAATCAGCTTTCATGTCTAAAAAAGAACGAAAAATCATACGTACAGCATAGATTATGAAACACTCTCCAACACATTCAAAAGACTATACAGTTTGCTAAGTTGAAAGTTGACGTCTAAATGAACAATTTGGAAAATGCATTTGAAAACAAGATTTCTGCTATTACAATGAATAGTTGTTAAAAGAAACAATTTTCTTGCAGCCCTGTATCTGACCTACAGATATGTATGCATACTACATATTATATTAGAATTTACTTCAGTTAAACGCACAGATCAGTTGAAAATATCCATTCAGCAATTTCCGCCAATTTATTTATTTGTTTATTGAACAACAAACATATGACTTGTGTGCTTGACATGAGAGCCCGCACCGGCCAATAAACCGCCAATATTGCGCCAATAAACGGACGTTGTTGAGAACTTTTGTGCAAACCTTCATATGATCTGTAGAATTTATACACACAAAGTAATATTTAAAAAAAATAGTTAATTTTTAAACGCATACCACAACTGAGAACACACTTTCGGCAATTATTGTTCGTAGGTTTGAGTAGTTCAATTATTGCTCATTTTCTTCTGCAGCCAAATTTATTTGTGTGTCCTTGCAAATAAACGATAAGCTCTATGCACACCATATTTTATAGTAAGAACTTTGTAATTACACC
Source organism: Maratus speciosus (assembly GCA_963932465.1). Lineage (NCBI taxonomy): Eukaryota > Metazoa > Arthropoda > Arachnida > Araneae > Salticidae > Maratus > Maratus speciosus. The sequence goes on along the minus strand of OZ010788.1, from coordinate 333,878,323 downwards.
TCAGTGATTTATATTAATTTCAATATGTTTGAAATATTTAATATAATTCAAGTACACGGCAAACGATTTTTTTTCCATAGACCGTAATGTAACGGAATTCTTTTGAGTGGCCCTTTAAATGAACTGAAAATGTTAAACACAACGTTTTCAATATCAAACAGGCCACAGTTAACTCCAATAACATACATCCATTTCATGACAATCGGGCTATATTTAAGCAAGTTAGTAGACGGACAGACAAGCCAAATTCATAAACACATTTCAACTATGTTGGAAAGTGTTAAAAAGAGAAACTTTAAGTTTTTTTCCTTAAAAATTTTACGAAGAAAGAGATTTTTGATTTTAAATTTTTATTACTTTCTCAAATATAAACATTTAACTGCGTTATAATACCAAAAGATAAAATCATGGTTATTTTATATAAATATTTTTCTTTTTATCCTTTTACATTTTTTTGCTAAAAATATTCAATTATATTTTTTAATTTTAATTTATTTAATAGATAATTACATGAGAAGCTTTTGATTAAAAATTCTGTATAGATAATCATTAATTAAAAGGATATTGGGAATGATAAACTAACGAAGAAATTTTTAAAAACTTTTCTCCAAAACTAAAATATAATTTAGTTTATTGAGCTGAGTTATCAGAACTCTCAAATACGAAAGAAATATATTATATCAGGAACGAGGTTTGAACCCACGTTCCCTTTGGAGAACCAGAAATTTTCTTTGTGGCGCCATCTTGACTTCGAACAATTTTCCTCTGAAACTGAAGAAATGCAAAACTGGTTTCCAAATCTGTTTAATGATAGATAAGCACATTAGAATGATTATTGAGATGCGAAGATGAACCGAAATAGGATTCAGCTTTGTTTGTCAAATATATAGAATATAAAGGTAATATATAGAATATTAATTAAAATAAATTTTAGCCATTAACCAAGAATATACTTTGAAATTTTTTATATCAAGATATTTTCTCAGGACTAATTAATTTTGAAAGGTAAAATTTTGTAAAAGTTCGTAGTATATTTTTTTATTTTAACAATGGAAAATAAAGTGTTTGATTGCAATTTTTTTCGAATATAAAACAGGATAATTTTTTTTTTGCTTTTGACTTTGTCCTGATATGAAGATCATTGTCCCAAACATTTATCATGCTATGAACATGCAAAAAGACATTCTTTTACTAAATGAACTTGAGGCGTGGCTCTTTAAAGAATATGGCGAATCATTTAAAGGTCAATTAAACATTTCTTTCGGTTTCAAAATTCGGAAATTATTTTTTTCTCTGATCTAAACACTGGCAGTTGAAACTGACAATAATAAAATAATTAAAAGTGAAAAACTATAGCTTAAAAAAATAAAGCAACATGCTTTTAGTCAATATTGAATATGATTTTAAATAATGTTGAAAACGATAATATTGTAAAACAATAATAAATATTTCAACGATAACGAAAAATAATTATTGGTGCAATTCTATTTCTACCAGCAACAGGAATGGCCCTGTAAATAGTTGAGTTTTGAATTGTCATCAAAAATGAAATTGTATGCATCATTTCCGGAAAAAATTGTTTTGACGGAAGTAAGTCATAACTCGATTGCGAGATTCGATCGAGACAGGACAGGCAGACAGGCAACAAAGGAAGTTAGATAAAAGCGTGCAAAGACCCACAGGACTACAATTCTAGATTTTCACTAAATCGAGTTACATTTCCTTTCAATAATTATTTCATTTATAAGACATATAATTAAAAACATATTAAATATACATCCTTCATCGCCGTCTTTTTTCAACAGAATTTTCCTCATTGCTGAGGTTTTCTATAATTGGAATGTTTTCCTAATTTCTTTTCTCCGTCATTTTCTGTTCAAAGCCTAATCGTTTGTATTATTATTAGTCATCAGGTATTATATATAGGATAAATTTTTTAATTGTTCGGAAAAATTTATATAATCTATCTTCCTGCGGAATCATAATGCAAACACTAATTATCGGAGAAGAAACTGTGATGACTTTCTATAGCCATTTCAACCTTATAAAGTTATCTAAAATGATACGTGAAAATGTTAGATATATGAAATTTATACAGCGAATTGATAGCAGACATAGATATAAAAATATTTAGTTTTCTATAATGAACGCACTATTAAACCCACAATTTCATTTCAAGAGACTTCCTAAAATAAAAAAAAAGTTCAAATATTACTTATCAAATTCTAGTTTTAGCTCCGCAGGATAATTATTGCTAAATATATAAATGTCAGTTATAATGCAATAGGAAAGTCGGACACTTAACGTAAGTTCTTAGATTTATTAAAATTCGAAAAAATATATATAATTAAAGATAGTTTTACTTATTTTTTTATCGCCATCAATATATCGAATTTCAAATCTCTGTATTTTTAATGTTAAGAAAAAGTAATTTTATGACAAGCCAGATTGTGGTATTTTGAGGCTTAAAATTGAGTGAAAGAACTGTCACATGCCCCACTAATTTACCCTTAAAGTCCTATAAACGTAAAATACGATATATATAATATATATAATATATATAATATATATAATCATATTTTATTTTCAATTTTTGTTAGGTTTTTAGGATCTTAAATAAATTGAAAAGTTGAAGAACATTTCGTTTTTACGGAAACACGTTTTTTAAAGTTATTCAGCTATAGTTTCTTTTAGAGAATAGAAGAGAAAATAAAGGAAAAGCTGTTTTCATTGTCAAATGTTGTCGCGTAAATAATTCTTGGATTTCACTTCTTTTTTTTTTTCAGAAATAGCGCCGCTTTACTTGCTGGTATTTACAGTAAACGATAGGATTGCTTTGATTTTTTTTCTTTTTTAATTAACAAGATTAAATCTCAAGTTACTTTTTAAATATTCTGTAATATATATATTTTTAACTGATCATCCCCGATACCTCTTAGAGGGATTTAAAACACTCTGTTTAAGAAAAAAAATCAGTGGGTTATGAACTAAGCTAAAATTTTAAATATAAATGAACCTCTGTAGCTCTATTTTCATAAAATAACTCATGGCTAGAGCAGCCGTTCCAAGAACCCCCTTTTAATAGATCTGTAGGAACTGATGTCATATATCCCGCATCCGCCATCCTGGATTTTTTTCGTAGCGTGCATAATTTTATTTCACAAACGTTTAATTATATTTACATTTTAAATGTTTAGAATTAGAAATTATTACATTATTAGAATTTATTACATTAGAAATTATTGCATTATTAGAATTATTACATTAGAAATTATTGCATTATTAGAATTATTACTTTATTTGAATTAGAAAAAAAATCCAAGATAGTGGATACGGGAAATATGACATCTGTTCCGATCTATATCCCCTTTGTGTGCACCAAAAATACAGGGTGATCGAAAAGTCGCTCAACTCTTGAAAAATATTTTGTTTACTAAAATACAAACATGATTCAAATTACAAACACAAACTAAATCGAAAGAGTAACAATACTGACGACACTAAACTGAGCAAAAAGCAACATTGTTACAGAAGATATTGAAAATGTGACCCTTTTTCTCGGTTACAAAGATGTATGCGTTTTTCAAATTTGAGGCCACTCATCTCAATGTTAGAACACTTATTTTTTGAGTCTCGTGTTCAATTTTTGTTTCAGGTCAAGGATGGAATGTGGATTTTTAGCAAAAACATCTGCTTTTAGGTGACTCCATAGAAAAAAAATCAGGGGTGGACAAATCAAGGGACCGTGGGGGCGAGAGTTCTTTAGAAATGAAGCGGTCAATTAAAAAAGTCAGTCAGAAATGTCATTAAATGAATTTCAAATTATAGTGCTACCGTCTATCGAAAAATAATTCCATTATTTATTTCGGAGTTTGCACAATTTTTGAAAATTTCGATTACGCTACCTTTCGAACACCCTGTATTACCAACGGAATAATTCACTTAATAAAGACACATGAAATGTAAAATTATCAAAGGAATATCAAGACATATACAATTTTTAGAAAAATTAAATAAAGAATTTTACGAATCCGAGAAAATTCATTATTTGCTTTTATCATATGATCAAATAGTTTGATTAAAAATATTAAAGAAATTCTTTCTATTCACTTGGTTCAAAAGAAAATCATTATATCAAGTACTCATTTATTTTTAACTTGATTATAACATAGCTGCATATTTAGTTTCTATTTATACGTAATGTTTATTTGATAAAACGTTTCTTTTAAATGAGTAAATTTCATTGATAATCTCATATTTCCCTTACCTATTTTTTTCGCTCTTTTAATTATCGTAGTAAAATAAGTTAGCAGTTGAAATTCTGAGAAAAAGGAATACACAAAAGCAATTACAGAAATGAATCTTCGTATGTTTTTATAAAAATTAATGAAAGGTACATCATAAATGATAACGATTAATTATCTGTGAAATTCTTAGGCAGTAAAAATACTCAGTTAAATACAAACTCTCTTTACCTGCTGCAAAAAAAGTGTCTTTATTGAAATTTTATTAATAAAAGAATTGGTTGAGTGTTTTTGGTAATAAAGTTAGGATAAAGTTTTACTGTCGATAAGTAATGAGATATTTAAAATATCCCACCGTTCTGTTGAACACTCATTTATACGAAAAAAAAAAATTACTGTTTAAATCAATTGAATCTAAAAATTTGAAAAAATGTATGATGAGATAATTAATATATTTTTATATTTAATAATATTATAAATAATATTATAAATATATACAACTGATTTTCTTAGAAAATATGTTTGTTTGTCTAATAAGATATATAATACATGAAAGATATGGCATAAGCAAGTATATTTTGATTAATGAATACGTATGACATTTTTACGGAGTTCAAAGAATATTTCATATCATATGTTGTATTTGTTTTTTAAGATGTATAATACATGAAAGATATGGCATAAGCAAGTACATTTTGATTAATGAATACGTATGACATTTTTACAGAGTTCAAAGAATGTTTCATATTGTACGCTATATATATTTTTTTTTTTCAAAAGATAATACAAGCATGTATTTGAAAAATACATAAGTCTACAATGAAAAAACGTTTTGATAATTTTAGCTGTTCGTAATGTAATTTTTGGTGCTAAGTTTTAAAATCTCTATACAAATGATGTAGGTTCAGCCGTGAAATTCGAAATGTATTTTCATTTTTCTCTGGTTGTCCTCCTACTACAGCTGTATCTATCATCCACGTTTGTTTTCTGACAGCCCCAAAATGTCCGCTTTTCATTATATTTTGCTAAAATTTTACCACGGTTTCTGGGATAAGGATATTTCTTGTTTTTAATTAACCACTCGTGTTTTCAATTACCTTGAAAAACTGGAGTAATCGCAAATATGGTTTTTCGTAGCACGAATAACCAGGACTGATGTAAAGTTAGTTAGTATAAGCACTCTGGCTAATATCTTTACTATCATGTTCACGATTACCCTATAGCGCTGTATCTATCATCCACGTTTGTTTTCTGACAGTCCAAAGATGTCCGATTTTCATTATATTTTGCTAGAATTTTATCGCGGTTTCTGGGATAAGGAAATTTCTTGTTGCTAATTAACCACTCGTGTTTTCAATTACCCTGCAAAACTGGAGTAATCGTAAATATGGTTTTCGTAGCATGAATAACTAGAACTGGCATAAAGTTAGTTAGTATAAGCACTCTGGCTAATATCTTTACTATTATATTCACCCCATAGTTCTGTATTTTATAATCCTGTGGGTAACTTTTCATAGACATTTTCTGGATTAAAAATGGACGCCCTTAATTCTTTTCCTGAAATCAAATGGGCACGGAACATTTTTATACTAATCGTAAACGATGTTATGAGACCCGCGAAAGAACTAATAGCACTTTTTGATTCGACATTTCGAGTATTTAAATTAACATTAATATATTTCCATTTAAACTACGCAAGTTTTCTGCATTCGCTCTGAAAGATATGTCAATCACGTAGGCACACCGAATATTGAGTAGTTTATAGTTTAGAAGCGTGGTAATTTTTTTTATTAAAATGGGTATAAAAATCCCAAGATAGCTAATTCAGAGGTCAATTGTTTTTGTATGCACAAACTATTAAAATATAGTTTAAAGTATCCAGTCATTGAAACGTATTTATAGAAAACTGTTATGTAACTGTAATTTATCTCCATTCTTACCAAATAGAAAAACAAAACAAAACAGAAAAAAATTACACGATATTAAAATCTAGATATAATAAGAACAAAAAATCATGCATCAAGCATATTTTATGAAACACTATCCAACACACAAAGAAACTGTGACTAATCTTCACCGTTAAATAAGGTGAAAGAAGGTATGTAAGTAAACAGATTAGAAAAAAATTAACACATTTAAAAATTCAGATTTAGCAATTAATTTCAATATTAAAAATGTAGTTATTCTTTGTAGCCCTGTACATTATCTATAGGTTTCCACATATCTACGTAGCATACTATAATTTATCCTAGTTAGGTAATTCCGTTTTAGCAATTTTCGCCAACAAATGGAAGTGCACTCAAATTCTTCTGTACATCTGTGAATATTATCTAAAGACTTTTTTGTACACCACATAAAAAGCTAAAATTCTTTCACGTAATAAACACATAATACAAATAAAATGTAATAAAACCCAATTACCAACAATAAACATAAATGCATGTATTTATGTTATTATATTGTCTGGAAAATGCAAAACAGTATTAGAGAAACCTTTAGCAATTCACTCTCAGAGTGAGGAATCCTAAATTGGGCAATGCATTCTCTGCATGTCAGTTCATTGTAAACAAACCCTATAATTATGATCAAATCTTGAAATATATAATATACAATTTAAATAAAATTGAAAGTTAAAACATCTATTACACTGTAAAAAAAGACAGATGTTTCTTAAACTAAGAAAACTTAGTGTAATCACAAACGAAAATATTCGATAACCTCTTCCGAATCACCGAATATTCCGAAAAGCGTTCCTTTACCTTTAGAAGCCTGAGAAAACACTTTATTTTGTACATTTACAGAACAATTTGTGAAAATTAATTTTTCGTAGCTGCCCGTAATTTTCGGAAACGTTTTCGAGTAGCTTTTAAAATGCATTAATCTCTGTCTATGACATATGATTCTTATTATTTAAAAAGAGATGTTTGATATTAAATTTTAAAGCATTGGCACACCTTATAACTCAGTATAGTAGTTCATTACGAACATATGCGAAAATTTTGGACATTATATGTCATTGTTAATAACACAATACAAAAGAAGCATTTCTGGATTATCATAATTTTATTTACCAAAATAATATTCTGTTAGCGAACTTTCACTTCTTGATTATTTCTAGCTGGCAGTCGAATATAAACCATTTTTAAAATTGAAAGACGTCCACGGAATACACGCCCCCTGCCTATATCCATCGCGCATATAACAGGCTGTAATAAACAAAACGAACAACACCTTATATAATGTGACTGAGACGTGCACCAGAACCACGAGAATCATTTGTATGACAGCATTTTGAAAACAAATAAAAATTTAATTTAAAAAATCAAAAAACCGACTACGCAAAAAGTGAACTAATTAATTATTTCTTATCAATGCGAAACTATTTTTTATATTACTTACCTACTTTTTTATTTACTTGTATTGATGACTTTTAAGTTGCGTTTAATTGTTAGTTCCTATCTATAAACACTGTTTTGATGAGGCCTATAGATGTCTATGATGGTTAGAGTTGCAGTAAAGCTAGAGATCCTACCTACACAACTTCCAGGTTGTGTAATATTTAAACGGAGATTCTGACTGTAAAATAGTCAATGAAACATCGTCTTCATTTTGAAAGACCTATCCAATGATATGCCACCAAATATGGTGCGTAATTTTTTTCCGTCACTACCGCCATTTTGTATTTTACGACCGCCATTTCTAATTTATAAAAACAAATCCTAGCCTATAACCATCGGACTGTTAAGACGAATCGATAGAGACCTCATTCATTAAAATCCATCCAGCCGTTGGGATGTTTCGAGGGTATAAAGAAATCCACATACCCGGATACGCGTGAAACAGATAACCCTTCTTGGCAGTCGGTTAAAAAAGTGGTAGAAGTTTCGTTTATACGCGTTAGCAGTATACACTTGACGTTCCACACTTTTGACTGCGATGACCAGTTCACACGGATCGATTGTTTGAGCACCCTGGTTTTCCAGAACACATAACCCTTCTTGGCAGTCGCGTAAATAAAAAACATTGTTTTTTTCGTTTTATTTTAAAAAACCACATATATTACTTTTATTTTAAGATCATTATTTTAAATAAAAATGAAATATGACAGTGAATGGGTCAATAATAATTCGGGAATTCTTGCTGTGCTGTGGTTGCACCCGCCACATACTTGGAACAACAGATGTAGATAATTTTGGGGATTAGGCTATAATTCATATAATCTGTTTATGTTATACCTTTATATTCAGATTGTTTTGGCAAACAGACTTCTTTTTTTTGTTTAATCATATTTTTGTAACGCTGGTTTTGCCTTCTTTTGGAGTATTTTTTTGTAAGTTTGATTATTGTTTCCCACCAGACTGTTCGTAAAAAGAATCTGACCTACTTTGATCATTAGGTTTTGAAATATGCATTTATTGTTTGCAGAACTTCATTGTTAAATTAATTTGCACAGACACATCACGCATTACTGGAGAAGTTATGTTACTTCTTTCATAATGCTCAGTTTGAAAATTTGAGTCGGAAGGCAGACAGGTTAGGATTAGTTGTTAAATCCTCATTAGCCTAATAAACTGACTTTAAAAGTATATATATAGTCTATTCGAAACCATAAATTCCCCTTTGTTTTACTATATGAAATATAATAACCGTCATAAGAATGATTCTTTAAAATATATTACTAAAATAGGTGTTGATGAAATACAGGGTGTATCTAAAAAAGTGGGCAGAACTTTAAGAGGTGACAGAACGCAACTATACGAGCAAATTTCATCATAGAATGTATGGCCGGAACGCTAGCGTTGAGAAGTTAAAAATTAGTTTTCCGCTATCCCAGGGCGATGGATTAGCCGTGGTGGTCCCATAGCTTAGCCACCATGATTGCCAGATCTCTCGTGTTTGGACTTTTTCCTGTGGGGTCAAACGAAAAGCGTAATGTACGAGTGACCCATTGAAACTGGCATGGATCTAGTGGCCAAGGATTGTCGTTTTTGCAGGCGATATTCGTGAAATGCCCAGTGTCTTCGCAAATTTGCGTCAATCCCTATCCCATAGGTGTGAAGCGTGCATTACAGCAGGTGGAGCAGTTGAGCAGTTTCTTTGACCATTTACATTAATTACTTTCCTGTTAATAAAATGTTTTTTGAAGTATCTCCTCTCATTCTTGTGATAATTCTTGAAATGCGACCGTGGAAAACTACCTTTTAACTTCTCACCGTTTGCATCCCGATCATACACTCTATGACGAAATTTGCTCGTATAGCTGCGTTCTCTCATCCCTTAAAGTTTTGCCCCTTTTTTCAAATACACACTGTATATACAAAAAGGACTTCAAAATTTAAAAACCCTAGATGTTAAAAGTAAATATAAAGCTCTCCGAGCACTTTAGGCTAAAGTTAAACCCTTATCAAGGCGGAAATTAATGGAGAAAACCTCGAAGGTAACTGCACTGTAAAAAAAAAAAAAAAAAAAAAAAAAAAAAAAAAAAAAAAAAAAAAAAAATCTGTAAAGTTACTAAAGTTTTGCTAGGAAACTGTGATTCCTAGAACTTTTTACGTAACGGCAACAAGATAAATTCCTGTAACAGACGCTGTTACAGGAATTTTTGTTGTTGCCGTAACATAAAATGTTCTAGGAATCCCAGTTTCCAGGAAAAACTTTGGTAACTTTACAGATTTGTTTTTACAGTGCGGCACCAGAGACAGGATACCCCTTCAATAAATTTTTGTGAGGTGATCGAAACTACTAATAATGAGTGGAAGAGAGGTAAAGGCAGCTCAATCACACGAACTTTTGAGCTATTGTTTGGAAATCACGGGCCATATTTCATATTAATACTCAGATTGAGCACTTAATAGCATTTAAAATTCATATGAACCAACTAATATGTTTTGTATGTTTCCTATTTTAACAGCTATTCCAATTGATTTATACCGTTAAATTCACGGTATTTTTCTGCTATTTTCTGTGGTTGATGCATGCCAGCTGAGAGTCTTTGTGTAACATTTACAACAGAATAAGAAAGAAAATTTAAGACAGTTCAAGGGATTAGATCAGGATCCGAGGCCCAGCACTATGACGTAATAAATTGCAGGTGCCCGGACATGGCGAATAGTAATCCAGAAATTATCCGGATTAATAATATGGTTCTCAGGCTGATCCAGTAAGATTCACGGGGAACAGCGTGTTCCGCCCTAAAAATGTAGTGTTATACTGTGCTGTGTGTAGTGTCAAATACATATATTTTACAGATATATATAGATTTACAGTTTATTCAGCTCTTGTAGTTTTTTACCAGAATGTCTTTAAGTTTTCGGAAGTTCATAAAAGCTGGAGAGATCTTCTCTTTCAATTTGAGAGATATCTTAGAATTTCTCTAAATGCTATTTTTGATTCTGCAGGCAAAAGTGTGCAGATAAAAGTGTTCTGGTTAATTTGTTAAAAGCCAAATCTTGATTCCAATTAATGTAATTCATTTATTTTAATTAAAGTTTGACCAAAGGTCCTAATGAATAAATACTTATTATGTGTGTGGCCATCAGAAGGATCTGTCAATGATGATACCAGTCACAACATTTTGGTGTCAATTCAAGACGCTATATAGTATCAAGGTTTTTTTTTAAATTATTATTTATTTTATGTCTTTGTAAATAAATATGTTATGTTCTTTTATGTGTAGAGCATGTCACCTTACAGAGGCAAGTATTCCGGTTTAATTAACTTCAATTCAATTTATAGAAAGTATTATTTATTCCACTTGTAATTATTTGTTGATATTCAAGTTCAGTAATTTAATATTGCAAAACTTTAATTATAATAATTAATAATAAGAAATTTTTTGATCAAAATTAACGTAAATGTTAATCGTTTGGATCGTGTTATCCTCCTTAATAGAGACAGTGGTAGTATATTTTAAGTAATATATAAATTTGTTTAATTTTATGTAAATAATGCTTGTAAATAAAGCTTTTGTTTTTGTTAATCAATTTTGTCTTTTCTTTTTTCCATCATGTGTATATCAATAAATAGGTATAGAAGTACAATTATAGTAGTAAATGAAAAATAGCATTCATTCTTGTGCCACTAGCTGCTAATTCATACGAAGGGATTCTTCAAAATTCGCGAAACGCATACATATTTATGTGTTTTATTAATTTAATTCGGATTTTCAAGTTTAATTGGCCATTCATATCAATCACCAACAGAGCTGTACGATCACTCTTTTAATGTTTACCCTAACTATATTATTTAGTTTATCTCTATACCGCATCATCTATACCAAGAGTGTATAATCTATTTATGAACTTTCTTTAAAGGTTGTTAGACATCTCTAAACTGCTTTCCTATTCACGAATTATTTATTATGACATATATTGAAAAACCTGAATGTTTGTTTAGTTAAGAAACAGCATGCGAAGTTCATAAGGTACATGCATATAAATAAGTCGGAACGTCTGAAAAAAAAAATAGTTTTCTGCACAAAATACGAAATTTATAAGAAATTTCCACATTATATGTTTGTATACAGAACTAGCTTTAAAACATTTTTAAAGCTCGTTTTTAGGTTTCAAAGAAAAAACATCATGACGGAAAATTGTCATGGTTTTGTCACCACTAAACTTGTAATGCAGAAAAAGTTGAGAGGTAAATAAGGTAATTCAAGGTGCTTCAAAGTGACGGTGGTACAATTTAAATATTTTGCGAAATGTTTGAATACTTTTGGTCAAGACTGATTATAATGAAAAATTTTTGTTCAATTAAAATACAAAATCTGTGTGATAATCAAATAATTGAATAATTTGATAATGAAAAAATTTCATACACAAATTTCTTTCAGTAACATTAGATCCTAGTAGAATTTATATAAGCTCATTTGGTAAGACAACACGCTATTTAAATAAAAGTGGCACACGTTAGAATCTATAACACCTTCACTAAATACATCTATTACAGTTTGTGTACTAGAGCCAGTGTATGCTTCTGTGTGGTCTTATTTTAAAGGCTTATTATACGAACGTGCTAAAAATTCGACACATGTAACTGACATAAAATCACATAAAAAAGGGGGGGAAATGCACCACTACATGAAATAGTTTTCAGTCGCGCTATATGGTCAAACTGGATATTATAACTTTCCTGAAGTCTTTTAAAAAGGAGCAACAGATAAACCAAACCATTTAGAGATTTCAATGATCTTATCTTAGAGGATACATAGATCTTATCCTAGATCTTCTCTTGCTACATAACACAGACCGGGAAAAAAAATTGCACTTATATGAAAAGTAGTTTTGATCGCACAACATGGGAAACTGTTTATCACAATTTCCCTGCGGTGCATTATAAAGAAAATGCCATTGCTTAATTCCATTATATAATTCGATTACTTAAGAAAAGATGATCAATATCTAATTATATAAATTCCTCTAGGAAACAAAACTAAGCACTAATATATATCTAAAACCCAAACTTATTAAAAATAGGTTATTATTCGATGTAATTGAATTAAATGTGATTTAAAAAAATAATTGCAGATAACATTGCTGCTTCAATGATTAAGATGCCCCTGTAAGTATGATTCAAAACATAATACCCCGGAGGTATGATTTGATGTAATGTTTAATGATTTCTTTCTTAATTAAGGGATAAAGGTTCTATTCTTTCTAATCTATCTGAATCTAAAAGAAACTTATCAAGAACATCTATATTGATTCTTAGAATCATTTTTTTTCTTTTTTTTTTCTTTTTTTTTTTACAAAAGATAACGTTTAAAGAACTATGAATAATTATCTAATGTAATGTTAAAGTACTTAAACATTTCTTGAATAATTATTATTTATCCTAAGATTTTTGATAAAATTCACAATCATACTTTATTTTTCCAATTCCATTCTTTTAACTTAAAAATAAACTTCTTATAATGGATTAGTTACTAATGTTATTGCCATACTTAGTATAGTTATTAAACATGTTTTTGTGATGTATCATCCAAAACAACTCAGAGATAGATATATCAAAATTGCCAAATAAAGCTTAGATTAATACTTAAGTAAATGGAATCCGTAAAAGCATTTTAACGTATTTGAAAGTTTTAAATGAATACAATTTTATAAATTTTTAAAATAGCATATGAAATTTGAAACATTATTTGAAAAATTATCTATTAAGTACTTCTGTATAAAACTTTGTTATAAAAATTATGTGTTTATTTTAAGTTTTAATTAAAAAAATTATTTTTATTTTTAACATATTGTGCTTCTCATGAAAAATAATCCAAATGATTATTTTTTAATTGGTTATTTAAATTTTTAAATTTTCAACGAAACTTTTATTTGTTATTTCGTAATAATATTGTTCCTTGATTTAAAAAATTAAAAACGTAAAAAATTTATGTCTTTTGAAAAAATGTTCTAATAAAGGCTAAAAAAGTTGGTAAAGAACAAAATACTTTATTTTCTGTAATTTGGATTTAAATTAAAAAGGGATTTAAATAAATTAAACATGTGTTTCACAAATTACGTTTGAATGAAAGATTTATTTTAGCAGTTAAAGAATTAACAGTACTAAATATGCTTTGATTTTTTTTTTATTTAATGATTAGGATATGGTGCTGGTACATAAAAAAGGGTACAGATATTGGTATAAAGATTTACAATTAAAGCAAAGTAAATAAGAAAGCACTATAACAATAAAAAAAAACACTTACCAAAAAATTAGGAAAAAAGTATGTTTTATCTTATTTTAACAAACACTTTACCAGAACAAAATATTTGCTCACATTGATTGCTTAAAAACAATCCAATGAACAAAATGCAATCAAATGAACAACAATATATTGCTGACTGCATGAGAAATCTGTTATTTCGCTAAATATTGAAATTGAACAACTGTGCAAAAGTTCTGTTTAATAAAAGTCATTTTTTCTCACAAACATATTACGTCTAATGCGAAGACTTTCTCTCTGATTTTCGCATGAATAACTTGATTACATTGTCAAAAATTAATGATATTGGCAAAGCTAAAAAAGTGCAATTAAAAAAAAAAGTAGAAACTATTCAGTAAATTCAGTCATGCGGCTCTATAACCACATTGTTAAAACTAGTTTATTGCTAATTATATAAATGTTACTTTCAATCACATTATTTTACTCGGAATACTTCCGAGACAAAATTACTTGAAATCTGAAAAAACACAGATTCTTATTATAGAGATGCACCCCCATTTTTAATGTTTCGATATGTGCTCATTTTTGGTGCACCCAATTCTGAAATTATTACTCTCAGTAAATCGTACCATAATTTTTATGCATGTATTATTATTCTTCAAAAACACAATTGAAAATAGCTTTAGACGAATTACGAACGTTATTTCCTTATATGCATGTAAATATACCTAATTTACGATTGCAATTAAAAAATTGTCATTTTAGATGCGTTCGTCATCATATAAATGTGTAGCACCTATAGTCGTCGCTTGGTCGCCCATCTGTCTGTCCGTCCGTCTATCCGCATATAACAGCGCAAAAACTACTCAACGATGGGTTTGAAATTTAATATATATATAACCGTTGCATAACGTTGTGAAGTCATTTCAAATTATATGAAAGTCGAATTAAAACTTAAAAAATCATTAATAAAAGTTTTCCTCATTGTATTAAATCCTATCATACGTAATTAATTGAATGATATCCCATGATAGGTAATGATTCAAGGTTGTCATGGTGATTACTTCAGATTTAAGATGGAATCATATTATTTTCTTATTACTGCATTCAATATTTATAATCGTAATAAATTTTATATTCATGCATTTAAGCACAAGAACGCAACACCTATTGCACCAAGATCTGAATATTTATAAAACTAGTTCTAGTACCAACGGACATCATTTTCCACGTTTAACGTATAATTTGTGACTTGTTTGTAACTAAGTAAGTTTTAAGTTCGTAGAAGTAATTTGAAACTGGGAAAGTTAGTTGGAAAAAAAGTTCCTTGTTCTCATCTTCAAACATATACTTTTACTTTGTGTATATATTAAAAGGTAAATTTTTAATCTGAAATAGCATTCCAGATATATACATTTTTAGGTAGATTTCGTATGAAATACTACCTATTACATTCTCTCCTATGTCGGAATTTCTGAAAAATTTTTGCAGATCTACACCGATCATGACCCTAGAACCCAAAAACACTCTCAGTAAAAAAACTTTATCTATCTATCTATCTATCTATCTATCTATCTATCTATCTATATCTATGTCTATATATATATATATATATATATAACTTTCTTCTGGACACAATAACTTCCGTAATTCTGCACAAATCTCTTGCAAACTCATACATAAAATCGAGGGGCATAAAATCTCGGTCAAGTTCGTTAATGGGCAAAATCGAACGAAGGGGATGGAAATAGGGAGGTGTTTTGTGAAAACCGAAAATACCCCATAACTTCTTAATTTTTGTACACATCAAATCAGTTTAAATTTTTTATTACTTCTAAAAATAGGGCCAAAAATTTATGTATGACATATTTTTGCTAAAATTAAAGATGGGCTCAAGGGGCGCAAAAATAGGGTTTTACTGAGACAAAAAATCATAACTTCGTCAATTCTCAAGATATCAAATCCAATTAAATTTATTATAAATCTTCTTAATATTGTCTACAACTTTTACATTGACAAGTTTTTTATAGGACCAATTAGTACCGGAAAAAAAAATTAGAAATGAAAACAAAAAAAAAAAGGGGATGGGTTGAAGAAGAAAAAAAAATCCATAACTTCGCTAATTCACAAGATATAAAATCCGCATGAATTTATTATATATTTCCTTAATATTATCTGCAACATTTATATTGACGAGTTTTTGACAGGACCAATTCTTACACACAGAAATAAAAAAAAATAAAAATAAAAATACATAACGGTTGAAGAAAACGATCATCATATTAAGGGTGTTTTCAAATCCAAACTGTTTATTTTCTGACTCATTTTTAAACGCATCTAATTGTTAGATTCCCTTATTCAGAAACTATATAATGTACCGTTATGGTCGATTTTTTTATAGAGGCGGAATATAATTCAAAAAAGGCTGTCAAAGTGGGCATTTTGAACCAAATTTCCCGAAGTGATAGTGCTGGAAACGAAAACAAATGGCGTACTGAGAAATTAATTATAAATCAAGTTCTAATTAATTGAACTAAAAATAAAACCACGGGTCGCTTATAAATCTCTTCTAAAAAATCACGTCAGCAAGTTTCATGATTTTACTTTTAAAAATGAGTCTGAAAATGTGTCAGAAAATTTCGAGTTGTTGGGGGGGGGGGGGCATATTATTTTTAATACCGACTTAATATGATTCTGATAAAATGAGCTCTTACAGAAAAATAAAATTAAAAATTCATCACAAGCGGCCAGATAAAATTGTTAAGTTAGGTTTATCTCTATTCTTGATTTAGTTTTTGTTGGTGAAATTAGTACTTAACAGCGAAATCTACCTCCGCCTGTAGGCGGAGCCGGCAGGGATTTTTGTAGTTAAATTTTATGTTTCAGAATTATTGGAATTCAATGATATTATAATAAACATAATGAACTAATAAATTTTATAACAAGCATAAAAAGATAAAATATAAAGGACCGATAAATTGTATCACTGTAATGTATCTTATTAAAAATAATGAATAAAAAATCCAAGTAAATGCGAACATTTTCGCTTAAATTAAAATTTTATAACTGTGATTTTTTTTTAATTACCTGTTCATTTTATGAAAGAAAAATCTGTATGCTGAAAAAAGAATTAAACTGATGTCTTATCGATTGCAGAAAATTTTATATTCCGTATGCATCTATTTTTTTTCTGGATAAATAAAGGGAATTATTCGCATTTTATATCGAATCTAAATCTTGCAAGCATTCTTAAGGGAAATAAGTCTGAGTCACTTTTTGATTAAAATACACTAATTTGAGATTATCAAAATCTAGTTTCTATATAAAAGTAAAAACACTATTCCCTGGCTTGAGATTTCATACATGTTTTATTAAAATCGTAAACAAATATACAAAATTGTTAAAATAAGGTCTAACATATTTGAGAAAAAATAAAATTTCTTTATTTCAAGTTATCATTATTTGAATAAAATAGAGTTTTAAACAAATAAAAAAAATCCTTATGAAATTGAATTTGTCTTAAAAAATTAATTTAGCATAAGAACCATTAAATACTGTACTGCGTTTTAATGTAATTTTTTACTAACATAAAATATATGGCGTTGGTATATACGGGGTATCCCAGCTAAGATGCTACAAACTTTGTGAGGAGGTAGGATAGACTTGGAATCACATAGGACTGCCTGGTGGGAAACGCCTTCCTGATGCAGTAAGGGCATTAAAAAGGTTGGATCACACAAAGTTGATATTTGGCTCGGGAGTTGCGAGAGTGGTGCCAGTGGTGTACACGGGAAGGATTCTCGGCGCGTAATTTCTTGAGGGAGTATTAATGGGACAATACACAAATTTCTCGGTGGAGAGTTGAACTAGCCACCAGAGGGTCTCTACGATAGGAAGGAGTCGCCCTGAGATGAAGTTTCATTTCGCATGCAGACAGAGAGGCTGTAGAATGGCATGCTACACGAACGTATAGAAAGCAGATATGCTTCTAGCATACGGGGTCACAGACTGTAATGGTCGAGACGCTCAGAGGTTGTGGGCCCAAAAGTATCCGTTGAGGTGAACTCCCGTCCATAACATGTTTGCGCGTTCACACCAGCAGTTGTGTGACAGCGGGTCTTTCCATAAGATCCCAGGTAATCGTGATCAAACGATAACGTACGTCAGCCAACGCGGAAACTGTGTTACGTCTGATAGAGAGCACTCCCAGTAGAAGTACACAAGGTATCGCGAATGAAAAAGGAATTTCACGCAATAGCGTATGGAGGATTCTGAATAGCAATAGCATGCATTCATATCATTTATAGCGAATCCAGTTACTGGAAGAACGTTTCACACCTCATTGGGTTTTTTTCAGATTGGTATTTCAAGAAAAGAGCTGCAGATCCCCGTTTCCCAGCCTTCGTGTTGTTTACAGATGAGTCGTATTTCACTAGACAGGGTATTTTCAATACTCATAACAACCTGCGTGGGCGATGGCGAACCCACATGCGATACGTACTCGGGCTGCACAGACACGCTTTAAGGTAAATGTATGGGCCGGCATTGTAGGGGATTGCCTCGTCGGGCCTGATCGTCTGACCGGTGAAAACTACTTGATATTCATGGAACAAATATTATCAGAATTATTCGCTAACATCCTCGTTTCCACTGCGACGCATCCTTTCCTGTGGTACCAGCTGGATGGAGTCCCCGCCCATTTAAGCATTTCTCTGAGTAACCATATGAATGCAACATTTGGTCAACGATGGATCGGTCGTGGTGGTCCAGTGAATTGGCCTGACCGATCGCCCGACCTGTCGTATATGGATTAATTCTTCTGAAAGCATGTGGAATCCCTTGTCTACGAAACCTCTGTTGTCAGCGCCAAGGACTTTATAGCACGCATCGTTGCAAGTGCCGGGGAAATCCAATACACTCCTGGGATGTTTGCGAATGTTTGATCTTCCATGCAGCGAAGATGTGAAGCCTGCGTCACATGCGGGGGTCGTCAATTCGAACACCGCCTTTGATATGAGTTGTACTTCCCTTTTGTTACTTTTTTGTCTTTATGAACAGGGACTAATAAACACCTTTTTTCTCCTATTTTTCTCCTTTACTTTTCTTGTGTTTTATGTCTAAAGAAAGCGAAATGCGAAATGAAGCTTTGAAAAAGCACACTCGAAACACCGCGTCAATTCAAGTCTTCTACCCCGTCAAGTAGCCCTTTCCAACCCAGCGTTCCTATGTGATTCAGAGTCGTCTAGGTGTACCTTACCTCCACTGGAAGTTTGTAACATCTTAGCTGGGACACCTTTATATAAAAAAGGTACAAATGTCAATCAAAAATATATTTTCTCTGTAATTTTCAAAAGACTTACAGCTTACGTCTCTCTGCTTCATGCATCTAATTTTTTGCTTATCGAACTGTCCTAGATTATGATTTTGTATGAAAATTGAAATGCTAACACAGTTGAACACATGGGAAATACTAAAAGTACGTTCCGTCCATCAATGAAAAAAAAAAAGAAATGCAACAACATATTTTAGTATATATTAAAATAAATAACTTTGACTACACTTCTCCATAGTTAATATTTATGTTATTTATCATAGCGGAATGCATAGTTTATTTCCCATATCGAAGAATGATGCTGTCATTGATGACATACAAGTTTTTTCTCATCATCACCAACATGGAATTAGTGACAAAGAAAGCTTTCAGTTGCAAAATATATGAAAATCAAGTTTTGAACTATAGGATAAATGAGAAAACTTCTGAAGAAATTTAATCGTTCGCTGTGTTACTCACACTGATTCTTCCATTAAACTTTCTCAAACATGAGTCACTCAAGATTTGTTCACCATACACTTTAATACAACGTCTAGAATAAATAGCGTGGATGTCCTCTATCCAAAATGTGCTAAAAATTTCAATCTCTTAAATTTGCAACAATACTGAAATCCGAAGAGTCCATCGCAGCACATCTGTGGTATATTTTCAAATTTCAATGTAAACATCGTATCATTCCAACGTCTAGACTAGCAATAATCTTGCAGTTTTACAAAATATACGGCAGAGGTGGCTGAAATCGAACTCTTCGGATTTCAGCATCGTTGCATACTTAATCGATTCAATATTTTAGCACTTTTTAAAGTATTATTGGCGATTCTAAAAAAGTAAAGCTGATTCTAAACGCTGTAACTTAACCATGGGTTTCGGCCTCTGACGTTTTCCACGCATTCAAATACCATACGAGCATGCACTGCACATGTGGCGAACGTTTCAGTTTCCCTGAACATTATTTCAATAAACTATGAAATGTAAGCACCGTTGTCTTCTCTAACACGGATGTCTCTGCTTTACCAATAGGTAAACAATACTTGGCGAGAATATGCACTCTAGAGATTTCAGAAAAGATTACAGTTCAAATAGCACTGTACTTGTATTCTAGACGGCCTGTGTATATTGTTGTGAATAACTAGTACATATTTTATATTGGATGTCATCTTTAAAACCCTTACAATACTTTTTATTGGATGGCATAAAAATTCAAAATATATTACGTATTACAGAAAAATTCTTGCTTAAAATTTATCTTACAAGGAGAGGGCCAACCTTGTTAATCACAGATTTTGATTATTTTAATATATGTTGTAGGGTAGAGGCCCCTTAGTGTCAGGTTCAACGGATTTTATCCAATGCTCCTTAGTTCTTGAGAAACCGGGGGGGGGGGTCTAATATTAGTACACAACTTAAATACTTACTTTGCAACAACAATGATAGGTTAGTCATACCTCAGTTGGTATGGTGTTTACCGACTGATTCGCGGGCCCGGGTTCGATACCTGAATGCGCTACGTTTGTTTTTCTCATTTTTTGTTTTATAAATTTACTTGTAAGTATAACTTAATAATCTCATTGTCAATTAAAATTTTTAATATTGTATATCAGTTATAATTTTAACCTATTTACTTTTTTACTTTTAACTAAATATTTGTCATAAAACTGTTACTTTTTTTAAAAAATCACTTTTAAAATGTATTTTATATATTCTTTATCGATGCAATGATATTGAGCAATTGTGTCAATTCGTGATTTTAAAGAAACATCATTTATGCATTGCTTTAACAAAGGAAGTCAATGCGATAATACTATTATTCTGTTTTTAAAGTAACAAGCATAATTATATTAAAAATTAGCACCAGAATTAAATTACAACTGTTTTTTTGCATATTAAATATTTTTTAATTTGTAATAAGTATGTTTACGCTTTCAATTATTTTGCTTTCCCCTTTATCTTCTTTCTGCTTTTATTTTTATTTTATTTGAATATTCTTTTTCTTTTATCATAACTAGATGGCACCACAACAGAATTTGTCACGATTTTGGAATTTTTATCATTCAATGATAGATCCGATTTCTTTTTAAACCTCTTTAATGGATGAGAAATAATAGTTTACAAATAAGAAATGATAAATTTAAGTTTGTTAACATTATAACTAATGTATGATGTTAAAATTTTTAATTGAAATTATTAAATTATAATTACAACTATATTTATAAAACAAAAAATGAGAAAAACAAATGTAGCGCATTCAGGTATCGAACCCGGGCTCTCGGATCAGGTAGCAAACGCCATGCCAGCTGAGCTACGACTAACCTATTCCTTCGGTTGCGAAGTGTGTATTTAAGTTGTGTACTAATATTGGACCCCCCCGGTTTTTCAAGAACTAAGGGGCATTGGATAAAATCCGTTGAGCCTGACACTAAGGGGTGTCTACCCTACAACATATATTAAAATAATCAAAATCTGTGATTAACAAGGTTGGCCCTCTCCTTGTTAGTGATGTGTCATTTTCTTTTAATAAAATAAATTTACTTTACTTGTTGAAAAATCATTATAAGTTTTTTTTTTACTCCATGTTTCTGTTTGTTAATACGCCATGTAACAATTATGAAAACTTTTATGTCTGTGTAAAATTTAAATATGATATTAGTGTTCAGGGCAAAAATATTATAGAAAATGTTTATAATATCAGTAATCTTTCTTTACAAGGGTTTTACGAAATGATTTTCATGAATTTTGTCTACGGAGACCAAATAAACTGGTATTGAACGATACAATTTCATAAACTATAGAAAATGTTTGTATGATTCTTGCTAGCTATTTATAAGCTAATAACGTCTATTCATCTGCATATCACCAGTTTAATATTTATAAGAATTCTACAATCCAGTGACATAAGCACTTTATTCATTTTAAAGCATATTCTATATTAAAAATGATCTCTTTTATTATATTTAAATATTTTACAGGAGAATACCTACAAATTCCGACATATCAATAACAATTGTCATTATTTGAAATATATTTTAATGATGTGAAATATTTCGAATTTTAAATGTTAATATTATGTTTAGGAAAGATGCAAGTCCTACAATTTGATTCTCTAAATTTCATTGCAGTTGAAATTGAAATAAAATGCATAATTAAATGGTGCATATATAAAAATATTTAGTTATTTTAGAACATTTATTACAGATATACAAAACGTCTACTTTTTTAAAATCCAAAATGAGCTTTAAATCTTCTATCTTACACACAGCATATCCGTAGGTAACGCTAACGTGAGAAAGACTGACAACCAAACACCAATAGATTTCGCTTTCACTTTAATTTTTAAAACTTCTAAATATTGTACAATTTCACGTTTTACACCATGGAAAGGAAAAACAAATTGTTTCAAATGCAATTTTCTTTAAAACTATATCTCAATTTACTGATTTTATATATTTTCAAAATTATTTTCGTGCATGAATTTTGAAGTTTATTTCCATCGCGTGCAGGTTCCATTACGAAAGAATAATGGAATGCAGCTCTATTACAAATTAAAAAAAAATTCTGTTTGCACTTGTTTGAATAGTATAAATATTTCGGCAATTAATATTGATTGAATGCTAAAAGGTGTAAAATAAAACTATAAAAAGAGTAAAAATGTCTTTAATAATTTTTTTACATATTTCAAACACCATCGTTCAATATTTCCTGTATTCTTTCAGATTACGAACGTTATTTTATTTTAATTTTACTTGGATATCTATTTTCATATTCGTAACGAGGGGGGGAAACCCATAAATTTGGTAAGTTAAATGATGCAGTATTATTACATACTGAATTTTTACATGTTACAATCTGTATGGTTTCTCTTTTATTGGATAGATGGTATAGATTAAAGGGGAAAAAATCAGTTCATTCTAAAAAGGCTTGACTTATGGAAGACCTGTTCGATGAAATTTTATACGTACACTGCAAAAGCAAGTTGGAAATTGCTTGTCAAACGTGGCAAATGAGGTGCGTTCGTACTTTAACTAGTTTTATAAATATTTTTTGCACCGCATATTATACTGAATGTCTATTTTAGTGCTTTTCATAAGTGATATCCATTTCATTCTGTTCGAAAGGCTGAAACATCGTTAGAATGCACTTGCAATAATTTTTTCCAATTGGCCGTAACGTAACGGAAAAATTTTGACTGTCCCTGTAATTAAACTATGCATCCGATTTTCATAAAATTTGAAAGGACTCGACAAAATTATGCAACAATTATATATCTTAAATTTCAAACGATTCGGTTGAATAGTTTTTGCGCTGTTATATGCGGACGGACGGACAGACGGACTGAACGACGACTATAGGTGCTACGTATTTATATAATTACAAACGCACCTAAAAAACGGATGTTTCTTAATCTACAAAAAGGTACAATAATCAAGAATGAAAATATACAACGCCATTCCAAGTCACCGAAGAATCCGAACAGCGTTCCTTTACCTTTAAAAATATCAGAAAACTTGTTACTATTTTCGAAATTTACAGAAGAATTTATAGAAATAAATTTTTATTAGCTGTCTATCATTTTTGGAAACCTTTACAGTGCAATAACCAGTTTTCTCAAATCGGTATATCACATTTTCGGATGCTATTAATATCTCAGTTAAATATTTTGATATGCGGAAAACATGTTTAACCGACAAACATACTAAATTAACAGCATTAACATTAATATGAAAATTAACATTATTTTCTTAAAATTGTATGCACAAATTCAGTTATGCGGCTGAAAATGTTTACTTGAGAATTGATAGAATCCGAAAAACCGATTTTTCAGGTACAGAGAATGGATTAATGCATTGTAAATCTACTAGGAAACGTTCCCAAAAATTACGGCAGGTAATAAAAATTTATTTTTATAAATTATTTTTTAAATTTCGAAAATGAATAGTGTTCTGAGGTTTCTAAAGATAAAAGAAAACTTTTTGGAATCTTGGGTGACTCGGAAGAGGTTATTATATATTTCCGCTTTTGATTATTGTACATTTTTGTAGATTAAGAAACATTTGTCTCTTTTTTTACAGTGTAAAGAAAGAATATGCACTGTTTGGTATGGTAGATTGATTTGTCATGTATTTTCTGAAAGCAGGATACAGGATGTCAATAGATTGATTTGGTCTGGATAACGTTGCTTATCGTAGTGGAAGGTTTTTATTGTGCTCAATTTGAACAATGGATTTAATGCTATTGTCCACTGAATTCAGATGATTTATAAAAATTGTTGTTAATTTCATACTATGATCAAAATACGAAATTAACAATTAAAGATGATTTAATCACATTATTCAAAATAACTATTTCGCATTCAATGTAAATTTTATAAGCAGAAAGAGCATTTAATTTAGCATAATTTAATCCTGCATATTGTTGCTAATAAAAAATCGGAAAAAAATTTTCATTTGCAAAATTACAAACTTTCTACTAATAAGTATTTTGTAAGTTTTTTTGAGACATAAAATTACAGCCTTAAACGTTTTAATATTTACTTAATATCCAAATCCACTCCAAAATTAAAGTATATGGTTTATAGTAAAATTTACCCTCAAGATTTTTAGAATTATTCAGATGTATATGAAATACCGGATCAAAGAATTATTATATTAGCATTACTATCATAAAATTTAGTATAGAAAAAAAGGAGCATATAGCTGATATAAAGTGTATTACAAAACCAAAACCCTAACAAGATTATATCAAGAGGAAACTATCCACATAAATTTCCATGAGAGTAAGATAATTCTGCACTCCAATCTATACTATCCATCCATCATAATAGAAATCACAGAGATTGTAACATGTAAAAATTCAACATGTAACTATGTATTATCATTTAACTTCGTAAAATTAGGCATTGAATTACTCCATCGTTACGAATATGGAATTGAACATTAAAGTAAAAATAAAGTAAAATAATATGCGTGGTATGAGAGAGTACGTGAAAAATTAAATGACGGTGTTTGAAATCATTACGTCATAGATCGTGAAGCTATAGAATTTTCTTATTTGTTTTGATAATGGTTGCGAAGAAGCAGAAACATGTAAACTGTTTGTTATTTTTTTTACTCTTTATTATAGTTTTTATTTTAGATCTTTTAGAATTTGAATGAATATTATTATTGGTTGTTATAATTAGTGATATAGTTCAGCATTTGTTTCTGGCTAATATTTAATATCGAAAATAATACTTCATCAATCAATAAATAAAATACCAATATAAAACAAAAGAAACTTAAATTTAACAGGCTTGTAATTGAGCTACGCGCTTAAACGACTGAAATTATCAGGATCAAAAAGTCTGTTGTAAGTAGCGAAGAGTTTAACGATTACTTCGTTTATTAGCTCCTGAAATACGATTAATACTATAGTATCGAATTTAATGAATTTAAAAACTTTCTATAAATACCTAACTGAAACCATTCCTATAAAAATGTGTTTGGTGTTGCTGGCGGCGCTATCTAGAACAATATATATTAAATGTAAAAAACCTATTACAGCTTTCAATAAACATGTATTAACCTATATTATGTGACCAGGAACATCGGTTTGGATCTTCTAGTATTTTATCATTAAAAAAATAATATTCTATCTTAAACTCTCGTCACCATGTTTGCTTTTTAGTTTTTGCAAAATTGCTGAAATCTTCATGATATTTCAGTGCATTTTAAAGGGCTGTTCCCATGTTGTCTTTTAAAAAACACTGCACTAACATATATTGGCTTTCAAATTACACAGTCTAATGACATTAATATGACCACCTGTCAAAAGCCAGAATAACCACCTTACGCAGTGCGGACCGCTGTGAGATGTGCAGCAAGAGATCCAATTAGGTTCTTGAAGGTATTCACTGGGATGTTGATCCATGCCAACTCCAGTGCCGTGGCCAACTGCGCTAGGTTATGCGGTTGAGGATTCATGTCGCGAACAACCTGATCGAGGTAGTCCCACAGATTCTGGATTGTGTTTAAGTCCGGGGGAGTTTGCTAGCCAGGGGAGTACGGTAAACTCATCTTGGTGCTCTTCTAACCACGCACGTACACTGCGAGCTATATGATACCTCGCATTGTCCTGCCGGTAGATGACATCATTCTGAGGGGAAAAAAAATTCGCATGTAGTGATTGGACATGGTCTGCAGAGCAGATGCGTACTTGTGTTGATCCATCGTGCCTTCCACAGTGATGAGTGCATCCAGAGAATAGCACGAAAGCATTCCCTAGACCATAATGCTCCCACCTCCAGCTTGGATCCTTCTGTCAATAGTTGAAGGGTGTTTGCTTCCAGACGTTTCTTGCCGTTTATGCCAACGTCCATCTGTCCAATGGAGCATAAGACGTGATTCATCTAAAACAGCTACATGGGACACTCAGTGAACGTCCAGTTGCGGTACTGGCGTGCAAATTCCAGCTTTCGTCACCGATGAAAAGCAGTCAGCAAAAGTGCACTAAACATGCGTGTGCTGGCGGAGGCCTATACGGAGCAGCGTTCGATGAACCGTCCTTGAGGAAACATGGATTGTAGCCCCTTAGTTCATCTGGGCGGTCAGATGCTCAACAGTTTCACATCTATTCGTCCGAACGCATCTCCACAGCTGTCGTTCTCTTCTGTCATCTATGGCCGTGGTGCACCACACTTGCCATATCGCTGATTTCCGATAGTAGTATTTTGACATTCACGGTATACTTTTACCACGGCGGCACGTGAGCAAATTACAGAATTAACCGCTTCGGAATTGCTTCCACCCTTGGCCCAAAAGCCAGTGATCATGCCTTTTTGGACGTCGAATAAGTCGCTCCGTTTCTGCATTACGCCAATGATTGCAATGTTTTTGATTCCCTCGGACACCCTTTATATACACTCCACTGCAAGTACTGCCACCTGTCCTCTGTGATTGGTTATTTCACGTTAGCGTAAAGTAGTTTGTGGTCACATTAATATGACTGGACTGTGTATATTAATGTTTATCCTGTTAATATTTGTCTAGCATAACGTACATTTTATGTACCTTATAATTAATATTTATTTTATCTGGATTAATATTAGTAATAGTAATCATATAGATACGTAACATTATACGCAGCAAAGTTTGACACATCGCGCCATAGTCTCGTCATAACATACTTTTCAGTTATTTGTAATAAAATGAATATAAGTTATCGATGTATCCGGCAGACAGTCTAAAAGAGAAACCAGAAATATGTATTAATTTCACTAGCCTTTGGGTTGTGTCATATTTTTAAGCTTTTGATAATTGATTCTTATGTATGTCGCGCTAAATCCAAAAATGACCTCTTTTTTTTTTTTTTTTGTACTATCACGTAAGGATTCTTTGTAAATCGTAAATTTCAAAGTTTAAAAGTAAACAAAAAAACAAAAACAACAACAAAAAAAAAAAAACAAAAAAAAAGCGAAAATTTGATATTATAAAATGTATGTGATTGTTGTATTTTAAACTTTTCGTAATTGATTTTTATGTATTTTTTAGCTCGGAATCCGAAAATGTCCTTCATTTTTAACGATCAGTTTAGGAATTTTCGCAAATCCTAAATTTCAAAGTTAATGAAGATCATTTTCAGATTCAGTTCTAAAAACTACATAAAAGGCAATTATCAAAATTTAAAAAACACAATTATTTCGTCTATTTTATAGTATCCGATTTTCGCCATTTCTTTTACTTTTAAACTTCGAAATTTACTATTTGCAAAAAATTCTGTCAAGATTGTTAAAAGTGAGAGTCAATATCGGATTCAGCGCTAAAAACAGCAGTTATCCGAAGTTAAAAAACAACCATCTACTCTGTGTTTTAATACCAGAGTTTTGCTATATTTTTACTTTTTACTTTTAATATTTAGGATTTGTAAAAAATCCTGACGTGAGGATAAAAATGAAAGCCATTTTCAGATTCAGCACTAAAAAATACATAAAAATCAATTATTAAAAGTTAAAAAAACGCAATCATCGCAGGCTTGTATTTCAAAGCGGTAAGAAAATAGAATTTGCAGCAAGTATTTGATAATTTGGGAGAAAATTAAATATATAATATAATTTTTAATAACAAGACAAATTCTTAACACTAATTAAAACACTAAAAACTATTAAGTATTTTCATATTTTCTCAGTCACATGTCATTATAATTTATATTCTCATTTTACTTGATTTAGCTGTAAAATCTTTATTGATATTTCTTTTATAGATTCTTGTCTCACATAGATAAAGAAAAAAAAAAGCCAAATTTTAATCATCATGCGTAATCATTTAATATACGTTAAAGTATTACCCCGGGCAATACGTTTATGAAAAAATCCAATAATGCCGCTTAAGAAATTTAATTACTGTAAAGCAATTACAGTAAAAAAATCTTTACATTTTGGTAAAAAATTATTGCATATAGCGGTAATATTTTTGATTAAATTTGCTAATAACATTTCTAGAATTCTTTATTATCCGTATTTTAGCAGTTTGTGAAGGATGCTGGTTTTTTTTTAAATGTTTTGCAAGAACTGAAAATTTTAACAGTGAAATTTCTTTTTAGAACATTTGATTCGGCCTTTGTGGAAAATTTTAGCTTTGTTTTATCTCACTTAATTTTCATACACAGAAAAAACATCAAATTTTAAGCGCTTGATTAATGTTGTTGAAAACATTGAAGAAATTCTATTTCGCAGAATTCTATTTCGCAGTTTTCCTTGGAAACTGGAATTCCTACAACTTTTTATGTCACGACAACAACAAAAATTCATGAAACAGACACACTTTTGCGCCGAAAATCAAAAAATCTGTAAGTTTATTAAGAATTGTTTAGGAAACTGGGATGCCTAGAACTTTTAATGTAACTACAACCAGGGTTAGAAATAAAATTTTAGTAAGATTACTGTAATTTTAGCAGATTCATTTGTCAAGTTACAAATGTCTGTAGCTTTACAAAAACCAGTTTTGTAGATTTGCAGCTTTTTTTGTACTGTTACAGATGAATGTTTAGTAAGCATGCAACTTTACATCTGTAGAACAACAGATTTTTTTACAGTCTAGTTTTACCGAAACATCACGGTCAGAGAGGCTTGTACTATACGGATATGCATGACAGGGAGAGAGTTAATTTTTGTGATAATTACTGTATAAATGATTTGAAATGCTTTAAAATAAATGTATTTTTTAAATTTTTACTTTTATTACAATTGTGGCATCATAGTGAAAATAACAGACTTTTGATTATCTGATAAGAAAGGAAGATTTTAAATTAGAGATGAATGTTAATGTATATATATATATATATATAATGTGAATTTCTTTTGTAAAAATCGTTTAATAGAATATTTATCAATAAAAATGGGCGCCCTGTTTTAAAAACAATAACAACAGGGTTTTTTTCTAATTGGCACAGATTAATTCAAAGCTATTTTCATTTTTAAGAAAATGCGAATTGCGGTTTATGTGGATAATATTTTTTCGCGCATTTCTTGCGACATAGGAAATTTTCAGTAAATAAAATATTTCGTATAGGGTAAATGTGGCATAGTTACCCGCCTTAAGGCCCACATAATTTTTCCTTTTTATAGCAATAATTTTTGCAGTGCATATTTCACCTATATATTCCAAATGTTATGTAAAACACAATAAAAAATACTACTGTAATGTAAATACCAGATGAAATAGGATTTTTATCAAAAAATATAATCAATGATTTTGGCCATTTATCCCGGCTCTAAGGGTTAGCCTACCCACTTTCTCGGATAGATGTTTCCTTTGTAAAATAATAGAAAGCATGAGTAATTAACATTTATAATCGAAAAACTAGATTTGCATTTGAATTAATATCCTATTTGCATCAATGTTAGGAATATGTTTAAATAAAAATAAATAAATAAAAAATCTTGAAGAAACTTTTAATT
Organism: Maratus speciosus; assembly: GCA_963932465.1. NCBI lineage: Eukaryota > Metazoa > Arthropoda > Arachnida > Araneae > Salticidae > Maratus > Maratus speciosus. Next base: position 333,848,162 of record OZ010788.1, on the reverse strand, counting down.
TGTTACTTACACTTTTCTACTTTTTCTTTTTTCTCGACAATATTGCTACAGATATTATGCATTGTGGATGTATCATGTCTCACATACTCATTCCAAACAATCCACACTCTGCAATTCCTAAATAAGCCGGTATACAAAATTTGAAGACAATCGGATAATTCTAACGAAGACCAAACTTCTTTAATCTAAACTAAGAAAGATTATCCCCTTACTTCTTATATTCGATGTAAAAACTCTAAAAATTAATTCAGGAAACAAATTTAAAATTATCAAAGTAAAATGTGTTAGATTTTTATGTTTAATAGTGAATGAGTTCTAAATATTTTTTATATTCTACGGAAGGTGGAAGTTATGTAGTTTAGAATAATAGACGGGGTGTAGTAGAAAAACTGCCAACAATTCAAGAATATTACTTAAATAAATGAATAAGCTTGGGCATTATATCTCTAATATGATGACCAGTTATTAATTCTTCCGAATTTTGCTGAAAGAATGATACCTATACTTAAGGAATTTTTAGATTTCTATTTTGTACTTAGATTTCCATTTACTGCGTCTGTATATATTCTAATATAAAGAGAGGTAACGTTCGGTATGTGTTAATTAAAATTTTCTAAGCACAGCAATGAATGTAATACACTTAAGTATTTTTTACTTAAAAATGTGAGGGAATCGTAGCCTTTTGAATTAACTTTCTGAAATGAAACAAAAAAACCACCAAATCTTGCAATTCTACGCTCTAACAGCTCTATCTTAATTAATCTATTGTAATAACATAGGAGAATGTCTTGTTATGGGTCATAATACTAATTTTAATTAATAACTTTAAGTATGAAAATTATTGAGCTTTTCTACTAAATAGAAACTGAGATACAGCTGTAATGTTCATAAAAATAAGCAACACCCCCTGTTGATTGAACAAAATCAAAATTAAATTAACATAATTCTTAGTAAACATCGTAATGTGAAATTTCTTACCGTAGAATGCCGAGGTATACAGAAAACGTTAGAAATGCAGTTTAAAATCCTCACCTTTTGGGCTATATATATATACCAACACTCATCACCTATATAGCCGAAAGTCCAACTGAATATGATATTTGATAAACTTTCATTGCATAGCTGCCGATATATACTATTACGACGTCAGCGTAGAAGCTCCATTTGTTGAGCGATATACACTCAAATTTAATCAGGAACAATTTATGTCAACGTCTGACAGAAATTTAAGTTTGATGAAATTCCGTGCACAGTTCTGATGCAATCCGTAATAGTTTTGAGATAGATCTCCCCAAAATTTTGTGCCACATATAAACTGAATACAGACTGAATATGGGTAGTTTACTATGCTGCATACTCAGTGATGTAGTCGTAAAAAAACCAGAGGGTATACGCTAAAATCATGAACGTCATGCTTAGGCTACATGCTATAGCATTATTTGAGAAACAGGGGATATACGGAGCTTCTTAAAAAAATCCACAGAAGGTATACGGCGTATACCCTCCACTACACCCCTACGCATGCTTTTCATAGACAGTCAAGCAGACTTTTTACAATAATATTTGAAATAGTGTTCCAGACATGCGTAGCGTGAAAACGCACCAAAAAAAGAAAAAAAAGTCGTAAATTTTCATTATTTCAATACTGTCTTCTGAGTGTATACACTATATGGCCAAAGGTGACTGATCACTTGTGATTTTAGACGTTTTGTTAAATATCTAGAAAAATGCATGAGGAATTAACCTGAAACTGCAGGTGTGTAAACAATATCGTACAGGTCATACATTTCCGTGAAGCGTTTTTTCTGAAACTCCATAGGGGACTGTCAACAAATTGAAGAAGAACGAATATCCTTTAGATAACCCTGTAAAAACTAATGCAGCAAAAGCGTTCAAAGAAGAGATTATTAATAAGTGGCTTATTGTAATGTACTGTGTTCATTTTTATGAGGATAGCATGTATACTCGTAGAAAAAGTATGGTTTTTATAAAAACAGCTCTAAATTTTGCCAAGTATTTTGCTTATAATTTGCAGAGTTCTTAATATAAAAAAAAGCTCTTTCAGAAAATATGACAAATAATATTATTCACAACACTTTGCAATCAGAATTAAAAAATAATAAAAATTGGATGAAAAATGAGCAGGTTTACTATAAAATGATTCACTGCGCATGCGCGAATGCAATCAAAATATAATGCACACAATGTATTAGTTAAGTATATAGAGAAACGTTTGTGAAAATATCAAAATTATAGCTTGATAATTCTGAAAATAATCGTTGATAGAATAAGCTCGAAATCCGTTGTTCCCAAAAACAAGCAAAAAGATCAGCGGTTGTATCCAAATATAGTAGTACGTTCAATATATTGTACGCTATCTTGGTACTAATCAACAGATATTTGATGTTTGGGACTGTTTTTATAAAAACCTTAATTTCTGTACGAGTATACATGCTATCTTCATAAAAATGAACACAGTATATTACAATAAGCCATTTATTTATAATCTCGTGTTTGAACGCTTTTGCTACATTAGTTTTTACAGAGTTATACAAAAGATTGTCGTTCTTTTTCAATTTGTTGACGGTCTCCTATGGGGTTTCAGGAAAAATTCTTCGCGGAAATATATGACCTATACTATACTATTTACACACCTGCAGTTTCAGGTTAATTCCTCATTAGTCCAGGCAATAGAGACCTGGGGAGACCGTATAGGGACTCTACCTAGCAAAATTAATGGTAGTACTGGAAATCGGCTTTCTAGATGCTTTTTGGGTCGCTGAATCCGAATTTGTAACTTCCTACCAAAATTTCCCTCGGCAACCCCCCCCCCCCCCCAAATTTTGGTAAAAAGCCCCTTAAAAAGGTTTTTATTAAAAAAATCAATTTTTTTTATTGTTTTAGACAAAAAGTATCTAGGAATTCAGAAAGTAGACAAAATTTCCAACAAATTAGATATATGACATTATGACTTAGGATGAAGGGGAAGGGGGGATCTGCCTCGGAACATGCGCCGCAGTGCTGCGTGCACTAAGTTGCGCAATTCCACTTAACCACTCACACGTTTACATTAGCCCTCCCATCTTCCCTCCGAACTTTCTCTATAAGGTTTACTTTAAGTTTCTTGGGTCGCTGAATCAGAATTTTTAACTTACCCTCAAAATTCCCCCCCCCCCGAACCCCCCCACAAATAGTTGTTTTTAACTTAAATTTCTTATTGTTTTAGAGGAAAAGCATTACGAAATTCAGAAACTAGACAAAATTTGCAACAAATAGGATATATGACATTATGACGTAGGATAAACGAGGAGAGAGGGGGCTGCCTCGAACATTCCCCGCGCGCTTTTCTCAAAAACCAAATTTTTTCAAAAAATCAATTTTTTTTTTTTTTTTGGGGGGGGGGGGGAGGGTTGGCGGGTGAAATTTTGGTGGGAAGTTACAAATTCGGATTCAGCGACCCAAAAAACATAAAGTGAGTCGAAATCCAGAATTAGTATTAATTTTGCCAGATAAAATCCCCTATTGCCTGGACTTCATAATTTAGTGCACATAGCGCCGCAGTGCATGTTCAGAGGCAGCCCTCACCCTCCCCGTTCATCCTAATTCATAATGTCATAGATCCTATTTGTTACAAATTTTGTCTAGTTTCTGAATTTCGTAATGCTTTTCCCCTAAAACAATAAGAAATTTAGGTTAAAAACAACTATTTGTGTGGGTTTCGGGGGGGGGGGGGGATTTTTTGGGGAAAGTTAAAAATTCGGATTCAGTGACCCAAAAATCCTAAAGAAAACATTATAGAGAAAGTTCGGAGGGGAGATGGGAGGGCGAATGTAAACGTGTGAGTGGTTAAGTGGAATTGCGCAACTTTTTTTACGCAGCACCGTGCGCATGTTCCGAGGCAGATCCCCCCTTCCCCTTCATCCTATGTCATAATGTCATATATCTAATTGTTGGAAATTTTGTCTAATTTCTGAATTTCTAGATACTTTTCTCTAAAACAATAAAAAAAATTGATTTTTTTAATCAAAACCTTTTTTGGGGGCTTTTTACCAAAATTTGGGGAGGTTGCCGGGGGAAATTTTGGTGGAAAGTTACAAATTCGGATTCAGAAACCCAAAAAACATCTAGAAAGCCGATTTTCAGTACTACCATTAATTTTGCTAGGTAAAATTCCTTAATGCCTGGACTACATGTATTTTTCTAGATATTTATCAAAACGTCTAAAATCGCAAGTGATCGGTCACCTTTGGCCATATAGTGTAGTAGAAGAATGCGAAAAAAAACAGCATTTGATGTAGAAGAGGAAGTTCGAGAATTAAGGAATAGCATTTTATTTTTATTTGTAACTAAAAAAAATGAGATACATTAAAAGATAGTAAAGAACAGACTTTGACTATTTCTTAGCACATTTTCCGTCCGTTTAAAGTGGAAGAAAAAATATATATCAATATTTAGCTTTTGAAAAATGTTACACTTTTCAGGTAATGACAACCAGTCAGGTAATACGGAACTGGATCGTAAGGAATATTAAAATTACAAGAAAAAACACGATTTTAAAGTATGAAGAAAATTATAAAATGAGTAAATCTTAGTGCATTATTTATAAATCACCAGATTCTTTGAAAAATTGTTTTAATTTTTAGAATCGCCTTGAAATTCTTGTTTAGCTGTTATTCCATATTTTCATGACACACCATCTTGAAAAACACAAACTCTTCACTTGTCAACAAGTTAGCATGAGAAAAAAACTGACTAACACAGCACTAAATGGCATATATATTGTTAGCTGCAATACCGTATGCTTCTGATATTGAAATATACCATATTGTCCGACCATTCCATAATACCCAAACTTCCTCTAATTGCTTAAACATTTATTAAAGGAGAAAATTAAAAAGGTGTTTTCATTTTTGCACCTGCTGTATTAATAAAAGTTGTCACAGCTTATGTTTTATATAATAATTATTTTACTTAAAAAAGGATTTTTATTTAAAAAATAAATCAACGTAATTTTTAATTTTAGTAAATATAAAACCACTTAAACCAATTAAAAAGACCGAATAAATGATATTTATACAGCGAAATGTTTTTTCAATAAATTAATTAGAGCTTTCATCAAGAACTTTTGGTCATAATAAATTAAGTATAATAGAGGATCTTATAAAAAAATAAATTCTCAAGTGATTTAACCTCTGAAATGAGTTTCAATAAGATGTTTTCCTTTAATCCCACTTAATCTAAAAAAAGATTTAATTACATTATCATGGCTGAAATCTTTTGTACGTGTTTAATATTTGAGTAAGCTTTCGAATTAATCTTTCTAAATTCACGTGTCGTTAATAAATGAGACATACCTCTTTAGGGAATATTTTTAATGAATGAATTAGTTAACTTCATTTTTGAAGTAACTGAATTAAAAAAATACTTTGATTAAAAAGGGTACTATATTTAACTGAATTAACGATAAAATATCCGAGATTTTGTTCCCTTCGAAACTGTGTTAATAAATTTATTTCAGTTTGCCATTTATTCACTGTAAACGTTATTCCAAAAAATTTATGGTAGCATGCTGTCACTAATTTTATGGAGTGATTTAACTGGTATAATTGGTGTAATGTTAATCCATACTAAGTGAAACTATCAGAACTCACATTATTATGATGTAACATAACACTAGTTATATCGGTTAAATCACGCTCTAAAATGGAGGCAGCAAGGCTGCCACCAATTTCAGGGAGTAACGTTACACTAAATGTTTTACAATGTTGTGCACAGTATTAGAAAAACCCCTCGCATCACACCCTACTAAACCTGCAACGAATCTTCGTATATGAATGTGACTTGAACCTTTGATTGCTAATAACGTCTACTAAATAATACTATACTCACATTTTACTGAGACGGTCGTTTCTGTGTAGAAATTGTATCAAACTGGAAAAATTTCAATACTATCACATACATTTGACCCCGTATTTGAATTCTACGGTAAATGTTATCTTCGGATGCCAGGCAAGAAGTCACTCGATCAAGCGTGTGTGTGTTTGAGTGTTTTTGACGGCCAATTATCAACACTAGGGATATAGGCCCTAAGGAGCAGGAGTGCCCTTCGTGGGAGTCTTTCTAAGGGAACCTAACCCGTATTAACGCTTGGAGAACCAAGGTTTGAAGAAAACCACGAAAACCCCGAACGATTAGACCGACGGGCTCGATTGGGATCGAACTCAGCACTTCCCGTCTACCAGCTTCGAGAGCTCGGCCAAGCAGTTAAAGAATTATGAAAGTTTAAAAAATGAAAACGCGTCATGTTGAATTCGTAGCAAAGCAGATTCCAATGCAATGCGTTTTGAAATATAGCTCATAAACTATACAGTGGAGAGAACTATGACTTTAGATTTGCAAATTTTATGATTCTAAAAATAAATTTCTTTTAAATAAGTCATGAATAACAATTTATATTTTTTATGAAAATTGATTGAAAAATATTTTTTTTTCGAAATTAATATTCGAGAAAAATATGAATTTTTTATGAAGATTTTAACAAAAAATCAGTTTCTAGAAGCTTCAAACTTACTAGAAAGAAAAAATTACAAAAAATACCGCGAAATAGTTTTTAATTTATGTTTAAATATCTAACCGTCGCACAGTGGGACGTTTTGACGATCTATGTGGACAAAATTATTTCGTTGAAGTTTAATTAGTTTTTGCTGGGTTTTTTTTTATTGCATTACAAATAAAATACTCAAACAGGTATAAATATTTGGTTATTTAGCATCGTCTTAAAATAAAAATACAGGGTGCCCACAAAAGTCCGTTCCCATCCTCTTAACTGCCGAACGACTCCATCTATATTCATAAACGTGGTGTCTAAGTATAGTAAAGAGGCTATGCGCTACTAGATGAGACCGCTTACAGCGCCACCTGGTGCAAAATGGCAGTATTAGCGTTCCTATCGCGAAAACGGTTCGAAATATGGGATAAAAGTGAAGGACAAATTTGTAGATCGTCATAGATTTAGTTTGAATATACACTTTCTGAACATAAATGCTAAATGAATATCGTTTTCGAGATAGGAATACTAACTCAGCTGTTTTGCACCAGGTGACGCTGGAAGCGGTATCATCTGGTAGAGGATAGCCACCTTACTATACCTAGACACCACTTTTATGAGTATAGCTGCAACGGTTCGGCAGTTAAGAGCGTTGGAAGGACTTTAATGGACACCCTGTATAATGTGTTACAAATAATGCGTTAAACGTATTTATTTTACAATTAAGGGAAAAACAATTTAATGCACACATGTAAGTTAGCATTCATTTCTTTTTTGTATTTTTGTCTACTCAGAATTTCTCCAGAAATTTGTGTAGTCATCTTGAAAAATAAAATTTTTTAAATAAAATCGTATAAAAAAAACTTTAATATTTTGCGGTACTCTGTAAAACATATAAATGCTACCAAAATTATTTTCGGTTGAAAAAAGCTTTTGCGTGAATAAATAAATTATATAAATTTTATACAATTTGACATAAAATTTCTGCATATGGACGGTAATGTATTCGAATTTTTTATGTGTCCCTGTAAAAGAATTACAACTGCTACGCACATTTTTTTTTCAATTTAAAAAATGTTATTGTGTATCTCAATGACCTATAGTAATTTTGTATTTAATTAGAAATTTAATCGAAATTCAATTTGTAGAAATTTAATTAAAATTTCTGCTATTTAGCAACAACCTTTCCGCTATAATTGTGTGTGGCCCTGTAAAAAATGCATAATTTCTACGTTCATCTAATTATAATTTAATAGAATTGTCTTCGGAAAAAACACATGTAGGAAAAGTTTCAGCTCAATCAGATAACTAAAAGTGGTGTAAAATTGTCTTGCAAGATTTGAACTAATATTTTATGTGGCCCTCTAAAAAAACTGTAACTGCTACGTTCCATAAATTATAATAATATTGCATTGTCATCAGAATTACATATCCTGAGAAAAGTTTCAGCTCACTCAGATTATTGAAATTGGTTTAAAATTTATTTGGAAGTTTTAATCTAAATTTTTGTGAAGCCCTGTAGAAACAATATTCTAAACAAACTTCTACATTCTTTAAATCATAATAATATTGTATGGTTATCCAAATTACACATGTATTCATTGTTTCGGCTCAATAGAATAATTAAAATTGATTTAAATTGCAAGTCAATTTTAAGTTCAAATTTAAGTTCAAATTAAGTTAAAATCTTGCAACTAAACATACATACACGCACTGGAAGTTAATATGATGCTTGTTTATTAATAAAAACTTACTGATCTGCAGCTATCTGCAGGATTTTGTTCAATTTTTCAATACTTTAGGAATGGCACTTTGATTTTAACAAAATGCTTATTGCTGAATAATGCTGAATAATTTGTTAAAGTCAAAATGAAATTTGTAAACAGCACCAAGGGTCATCCAGAATTTCAGCCTTTGAAAAAAGCGGCAAAGCGGGTTTAATATCGCTTATTTTCAAACAAAAATGGGTTAAATCTGACCTTGACGATGCTGTGACATTAGATCAGCAAACTCGTGCTTTCAAATACACTGCTCAAAACAATTAAAGGATATTTGAAGTTTTATATAAAATAAAGATATAAAAGAAATTTTTTTTGCCGAAAATAGAAGAAGAGAATCACAAATGCAAATTTTTCTGGTTTTCAAACTGTGGAGTATGCAAATTTTGAGTTCGACGTCAAAAACGTCGCTTCAGCGGCAGCGAATGAAATTTGACTTTCAACTGGATAAAAGAGAATGAAGACAAGGTTGATCGGCATTCAGTGATTGCTTTGTTTCGATGAGTACGATGTCTCAGCGAAGTCATTTGACAGATTCAGAAGCTTTGAGAATTGTTGGTAGGTTAGAAGGGGGCCAAACTCAAGCCGAAGTAGCGCAAGCCATTGGAGTGTCACAAAGTGTCATTTCCAGGATCTGGAACCGTTTTTTGGAGAGTGGATGTGCAGGCCGAAGACCAGGGCAAGGTCGTAGACGGGCAACAACGCCCAATGAAAATCAGTATTTAGCGTTAACAGGTCGGAGACACCGAACCATGAACGCTACTCTTCTCCAACAACACCTTCGCTCGGCTACAGGCACCACGATTTCAACTCAGACTGTCCGAAACCGGCTCCATGCTGTAGGTCTGTATGCTCGCCGACCGATGGTATGTGTTAGATTAACATCAAGGCATCGTCGCGACCGCAGGGAGTGGGCAACCGAGCATGTCAACTGGAGGAGAAATGAATGGAGCAATATTCTGTTTTCTGACGAGTCCCGTTTTTCTGTGCATCCGGATAATAGGCGTATTTTCATCTGGAGGGACCGTGGCAGTAGGAATAATCCTGCGTTCGTGCACGAAAGTGTCAGATTTGGCGGTGGAGGAGTGTTGGTGTATGGTGGCATCTCCATTGACGGGCGCACTGACCTCTACATCATTCGAGATGGAGCTCTGACCGGTCGCCGATATAGGGATGAGATCCTCAGACCTATTGTAGTCCCTTACGCTGCAGCAATCGGAGATAACTTCATTTTAATGGACGATAACTGCAGGCCACATCGTGCAAACCTGGTGGAGGATTTCCTTTTCGAGGAAGGAATCGTTCGAATGGAATGACCAGCGTGTTCTCCAAACATGAATCCAATCGAGCACGTTTGGGACGCTCTAGGAGGACGAGTTTCTGGCCGCCAACAACCCCCACAATCTCTCCAAGAACTGGAAAGAGCTCTTCTGGAAGAGTGGGGCAGAATACCCCAACTCGTCATTAATAGCCACATTGAGTCCATGCCTCAAAGGTATTCAACGTTGCTGGCCGCCCGTGGAAACCATACCCCCTACTGAAAATGATTTTCTTTGAAGAAAACACCTTTTCTTATTCTTTTTTTCTCATATGCACAAATTGTGTTTTTTTCCTTTAGTACACAAATGCGCAATAAAATGCATTTTTTTCTGCCAAACATGTGTAATTTATTCTCATATAACCTACTATGACTGTCGACCATGTATCAATCAACCAAACAGTTTACCAGATACAAAATCCACCTAAAACTGCAATATCCTTTAATTGTTTTGAGCAGTGTAAACCAAAATAGCCACGAGGTACTTTCAAACTTAGAGGAAGCTAGTGCAACTTTTGAAACTTCCTCAAACCAACTGCGCTAATGGCTACTTTACGGTTACAATTAATCGACATCTCTGATTTTTTACGCCAAAACTAGTACGAATCTCAAAAATGCAAACATTCAGCTACCAGTAGACGCGAATTCCGAGTCAAATTCCGAGATAATCGGAAAAATAAATTTTGTCCATCTAGATCATCAAAACGTCCCACTGTACATCGTAGTCTTTTACAGAATTGATTTAGGATGGCAGATGTAAATGAACAATATTTGTTATTCAAAAACGTGCATAGCAGATAACATCACGAGTACAAAACATGGATGATTATATTTGGCGTAGAGAGTCAATTTTGCAGGTATTTTTTCCCACCAAGTGGATTATCTCGGTAGTGTGATTTGGAGTACCGTTCAGGTACTATCTAGTAGATATTAAGACATCCGTAAAGTGGGGCGTTTACGCAAGACGGGACCTGTGACGCTGGGATAAAAACTATATTGCTAGTCTTGCAATGTTGCCTCAAAGATACTTCTCCTACAGCAATTAAAAATGTTATCGAATCGTGGCCTCATCTGAATTTATATTTATGCCGTAGGCATTTCGAGAGTTTGAAGTACTTTTCTACGGGCCCTTGAAATACTACAGATTTCATGTGCTTATTACTGTTCGTATAACGACTGAACTAAAGCCCTCAGCTAAGTTTATGTATTTTTTGAAGAGAGATGGAATAGTTCAATTATGATTAACGCCTCTGAAGAGAACAGTTGTTAATGATATTTGCGAGATCATTCGAACGGTGGCTTCCATAAGGCTGAGGAGGGGTTAAGGATCTTTTTAAGAACTATTCGAAAGCGTTTAGTAATTAGTTAAAGAAGACAATTCACAATATCGTATTGCAATATGTTTTGAACGTTTAAAAATGAATTTAGTATCAGAAACTTTAAAAGCGTATAATTTCTAAACGTCTTGGCCGAATGACTCTTTTTTTTAGTATCAGAAGGTACGGTTTACGAAATATAAACTGAAAATTAAGTGTTAGTATTCAATAGTTCCCGTTTCCCATAATGTCTTTATGTAGAGGACACTTAATTAAAGTTTAGATATAGTATTAATTAGCAGATATTATTAATAACCAATAAGTACTAGTCGCATTTTTTATACGATGATTTGCGACAGAAGGAACAGGGAGTGGTGTTTTTTTCCAGGGCTTCACATATCATATCTTTTTAACGTGTTGTAGCTGAATTGAATAATAATTAATAATTTATTTATAATAATTTATCAACTTTTAATATTATTATTTATGAATTATTAATTGCAATTTATCAATTATCACTCACTTCATTTCTCAATTTTTATTATTGTTTTAAATTATTTATAAATTAGTTATCAATTTATAATTAATCAATTATTTTGTAAATTAAAAAACAAAAAGCTTGAATATTGATCCACCAAACTCGAATATTTAATCAGGTAATAAAATGACTTTTATTATTAAATATATAACAGAATAAAATATGTTTATTCCTTTAGATAATATAAAAGAATACCTTTATATTTAAAATCTCTGACAAAGTATTTCAGTGTGGTTTTGTTTTTTAAAGAAGGAGTTGTGAGAAAATGTCAGAATATTTTGATACTTTACAATATCATTTGTATGTACGCTATATATATCACCACTCTATTTCTTTGAGTATGCAAGTACTATTTTATTCCCTGTCGGTTTTCTACAGCATTGCGACAAATTCAAATTATTAATGAAATACACAAGAGATGGTACTATTGTATTGTTTTTGGAAACTAAGTTATGTTTGTGTCTTTAATAGCTTATGAATGTTAATTATCGGAATTGCTTATGAATTAACCTATTTTTAGAGATAGATCTATCACATAGATAGCCGACAAGCCAATACGGAAATTTTTGTTTTGTTAAAATTAGACAAAACAATAGGAATTTCTAACATTCGCCTACTTTTGTTAATTTTAAGATAGTTTTAGTAATTGTATGACATTTTTGCGTTTATATATTGAACATCCAAATTATTTGAGTGATGTCATCGTTGGTAAAACTGTAGGTTGTTTACCTTAAAAACGGGTGCAAATTTGTTATTTATGCTTGCGGTGTCTGCAAGCTGCGTGCACTGTGTTTGGTGTATGACGATTAAGTATAATTGTTATTTTGTGATTTTATAACCCTTTTATGGACAATTTTTGCATAGTTTAAGATTTCCGTTACAATTTTTAAAATTCGGCCTCAGTATATTAACTTAAAAATACCTGGAATAGCTTCTAAGATGCATATTTTGCCACAAAGTGCAGGTAGAATTCGAAGGAAGCTCGCAGTGGGTCTTTCTATGAACATTAATCACCTGTTAAAGTGCGGGAGTAAGGGACTAACCCCACAGTGTGCTGACAGAAATTTGATTCGAATGAGGCGAAGCAACCGGAAATTGACAAAGAAGCTGTTCTCAAGATGGAAAGATGCTGGCGTCAACGTCAGCTCAAGAACAGTACAAAGAAGGTGTTCGAAATTTATTTATCGTCTGCCAAGGCTCAGTGCGAGCATTTTTGTGTAAGTTTAATTTCTAAAAATGGCAACGTTCTTTTTGTTGACATGCAATTATTCTATTCTGAGAGAGTTGTGAAACCAAGAGTGTTTAAAATTAAAAGCGTGATACTGTTCACTTTTTGTTTATTTAATGTGTTTGAGTTATTGACGAGTTTGCGTTTATTTAATTTCAATGAGTGCGCTATCATAATTTTGGTTACGTTTTTTGTTAATTAAGTGATAAAACAAACCTAAAATGAGTTTCGTTTTCAAGAGTAATTAAACCATCGTTCCGAAGTTGTGATGCGAAAATAAATAAAGATGGTGCGTCATTTAAAGATCTATACTACATGGTGAGTCTTTTTTGTTAATATTTTATGACTTATTTTATTTCCGTCTCATTATGACGGAATTTAAAGATATTTTAGTTAGGAAAAGAGTGCTAAAGGCTACTGTTACTGAATTAGAAAATAATATTATTAGTTCAATAGATGACGTTGATTCGAGTCAGCTTGCTTTATTGGAAAATAAAATCGAAAAATAAAAGGAGGAATTACATGAAAATTTTAATACAATTTTTTGTCAATGTAAAGAAGAAGACGTAGATAATTTTGTTGATGCGCAACAAACAGGATAAACTTCATAATCTTTGGTTAAATGTTAACCGGAAAAACTCAAAATTTACTTTAAATGAATCGAATTCTAATAATAGTCTTTCTAAATCCCAAATACCAGAAGTAAAGCTCCCAAAACTGACACTTCCTACGTTCAGTGGTAATTTAGAAGAATGGATATCATTTTATGATTTATTTAAAGCTAGTGTGGATAATAATGAGAGTTTATCGGACTGTCAAAAATTGCAGTATTTGAAATCGGCATGTAAAAACAGTGCACTTAAAATTATTCAGAGTCTTCCAATATCTGATTCAAATTATAAGACAGCTTTAGGATTATTGAAGGAGCGGTATTCAAATAAACATGAGTTAATTAATGCATTAATTAAGAAGTTAATTGGAATTTCTTGTATTTCGGATAATGCACAGTCTATTTCAGAGAGTGTAGATGTTATAAACGAATGTGTGCGTTCGTTAAGTGTACTTAAACAAGATGTTAGTGGATTTTCTGAAGTAATGATACTTTATGTAATTACAGATAAATTAGATAAAAATACGAGATATTGGTGAGAAAGAACATTAAAAAAGGAGGAGGTGGGAACTTTTGATAATTTATTATCTTTCTTGAAGGATCACGCTTGAACCCTTCAAAACAGCAAATCCTCAGTAAAGAAAAGAAAGAAAGGTAAAGTAACGACATCGTTGTCTGCTAGTAATAGTTGTTGTGTATTCAAGGAATCACATCCGTTGTATAAATGTCCTAAGTTCTTACAGTTAAGCGTACATAAAAGAATAGAATTGATTAGAAGAAACAACTTATGTTACAATTGTCTTTTAGATAAACAGCATGCAAAAATCTGTAAGAGTTTAAGTAAATGTTAACTGTGCCATAAGCCTCACCATACAATTTTACATCTTCCGAGAGACCTTAAATCTTGTTCAGATAGTGTAATTTAAACGTCGACTGGCCCTCTTTCTCCGAACGCACCATAATTTCAGCCGAGAACAACTGAGTCATTAAATCAAACTTCTTGTACTCGCATCTTTGAATTTCCAAACAACTCTGTGTCGGGATTACATTCATTGCAAAATAAGCAAGCTGCACTTTGTACAGCAATATTAAGGTTCGTGATTCACTGGGTAATCTTGTAAACTGTCACGCTTTTCTGGACAGTGGCAGTGAAGCCTCTTTCATAAGTGAAATTTGTATGCACAAATTATACTTGCCATGACAATTTACTAAAGTACAGATGAATGTTTAGGTTCTTATAATGCTGAATATAATGAAGAGGTAAAATTTAATTTTACTCCCCATTTTAATTCTGAAGTGAGATTTGCCACTAGAGGATTTGTGATAAAAAGAATCACATCAAATGTACCATATAGTTCTATTCTTTCAAATATTGTGAATAATTTTAATGATTTAGTTCTAGCAGATTCCTTATTCTTTGAATCAAGACCAGTAGATATCTTATTAGGAGTTAACGTTTTCTTTACATTGCTTAAAGGGGAAGTTATGAAAAGAGGGGAAACTCCGATCTTCGCTGTATGTTCTAAACTTGGTTGGATTGTTACGGGAACCACATCTTTTGATACAAGTCAACGTACATTTTCTGTTAATAATATTCAATTACAACCAGATGATTTAGTTCAAAAGTTTTGGTCTTTAGATTCCATTCCTGAGCTAGTTTGAATTTCTAAGGAAGAACCAGAATGTGATGACCATTTTAAGAGCAATTATTTTCGAAATAGTTCTGGAAGATTTGTTCTGAAACTTCAATTTAAACATTCTCCATCGCAATTAGATGATACGAAGGAACTGGCCATGCAGTGATTTCGTTCTTTGGAACGCAGGCTTTCAAAACAACAGTCTATTTACGAAAACTATCGACAGTTTATGAGGGAATATTTGGACTTGGGTCACATGGAACGTATATCGAAATAGGAAAGGGTCCCAGCATTTGTTTTTTATTTACCTCATCATACGGTAATTAGTGAATCAAGTACGACGACAAAATTAAGAGTTATTTTTGTTGCCTCTTCTAAATCTACCTCTGGTGTGTCGTTGAATGATATTCTAATGGACGGACCCTGTATACAACAGGAAATTTTTCAAATTTTTTTAAGATTTAGAGCTTTGCCTATTGTTATACGCGCAGATATAGAGAAAATGTTTCGACAAATCTTATTTAATCCAGAAGATAGAGAATTTTTAAGGATTTTTTGGAGTGAGAATTCTCAGGATCCTTTAGAGGAATATCGTTTAACGACAGTCACTTATGGTACGGCGTCTGCCCCGTTTCTCTCTACTAGAACTCTTCATCAGCTTGCCTTAGATGAGAAAAATGATTTTTCTTTGGCATCTGCAGCCGTGTTAAAATATTTTTAAGTAGATGATTTTCTTTCTGGTGGCCAGAATGAGGAAGAAGTTGTGGAACTAATTAGTCAATTGACATTATTAAAGAAACGAGATGACTTTAATTTACGAAAATGGATTTGATATGTACCTGGAGTACTGTGGAATATTTCTGAAGAATGTAAGGAAAGTACAGAGTCATTGCTCTTGACTAATGATGGTGGGATAAAAATTTTAGGAATTCAATGGAATTTAACGGGTGATTTCTTTTGTTTCACTGCTTTAGACCGTGAGAAAAAGGACAGACATTCTAAAAGAGATATTTTGTCAGAGGTTGCAAAGGTGTTTGATCCTCTAGGCTTGTTTTCTGCCTGTGTTGTTTTCATGAAGTTACTGCTGCAAGATTTATGGAAGTTTGCACTTACCTGGGACGAGCCAATTAGTGAAGAACATAGTAAACGTTGGACATCTTTTCGGAATGATTTAAAAGTAATTTCTAAGTTGAAAATTCCTCGATTTGTATTAGCTGGAGATAAGATAAACCTTCAAATTCACGCATTTTGTGATGCGTCTGAAAAAGCGTATTGTGCAGCAATATATATGCGTTCAGTTTCTCAGATTGAGAAAATCACCGTAAATCTTTTGACATCTAAAACTAAGGTCGCACTCATTAAGACTCAGTCAATCCCAAGGCGTGAACTTTGTTCAGCTCTTCTTTTGACAAATTTGCTAAGGGTTGTTTTAGATCACTTAAGTCTGAAAGAGAGTGAAATATTTGGGTGGACTGATTCTAAAGTTGCGTTGGCATGGCTTTCTTCAGAGCCTCATAGATGGTAAACTTTTGTAGCAAACCGTGTCGCTAAAATCCAAGAAACGCTTCCTAATATTTCGTGGAATCATGTTCGCGGGCTTGAAAGTCCAGCTGACTGCAGAACAAGAGGTATGCTACTATCGGAATTAGTGAATTGTGAACTATGGTTTCATGGTACTAAATGGTTACGAGAGCCATGGGATAAACCGTCCAATGAATCATTTGAAGGCAAGGATGTACCAGAAATTATCCTAAAGGAAACAAAAAGAAATTGTGTTGTAAATATTTCTAAACTTAATGATGATCATCCGATTTTCAGATATTCTTCTTGGAATAGACTAGTACGAATCGTAGCGTGGTGCTTAAGATTTGTAGACAATGCAAGAAAGTCGTTATCAAATCGAGTAAATGGTTTGCTTTCAGTCTTAGAGCTTTCAAATTCCACAACGAAAATTCTGGAAATAGTCCAACACGAGTGTTTCCGTGATGAAATATCTGATTTAAGTCATCACAAGTCTTTAACTCTTCAAGTAAACTTTTGTCTTTAAACCCATTCCTGGATCATAATTATATTTTTCGTGTTGGTGGAAGACTGAGACGTGCTAATGTCTTAGAAGATCAGAAACACCCAATATTACTGCCTAAGAAGCATCATATAACTGCATTAATTATCAAACATTATCATATAACTTATTTACATGCTGGTCCACACCTTCTTTTGGCTGTTCTTTAAACCAATTTCTGGATTTTAAGTGGTCGAGATGCAGTAAGAAAAATAGTGAGGAGTTCCTTAAAATGTTTTCATGCTTCACCATCTGTTGGCACCCAAATAATGGGAGATCTTCCAGTCATACGTGTTACGCCAAGTCGTCCATTCTCAAAGGCTGGAGTTGATTATGCCGGCCCATTTATGTGTAAGGAGTGAAATCGTAGAAATATTGAGTCGTTTAAGAGTTATATTGCTATTTTTATTTGTTTTTGAACTTGTGCTATTCATCTTGAATTGGTTTCGGATTTGACAGCTTCCACATGCTTGGCTGCTCTGAAAATATTTGTTGCCCGTAGAGGTAAACCAGCTGAGTTGGTCATTGATTGCGCAGGAAATTTCAAGGGTGCATGTAGGGAATTGCGTGAATTATATAATTCCGTATCCTCCATTAGTAAGGATCAAACATTACTGAATTATGTGGCTAATGAAGATATCATCTGGAACTTTAACCCGAGAGTAGTCGCGACATTTTTTAGAACGTTAGTAGTCGCGTTCGGTCCATTTTGCCGCCGTTACCAGCAGGCCGAAAACGAAGGAGAAACTTGCCGGTGTTATCAGATGATCGAAAACGGATAACGTAGGGTGAAAATATTGACTGAACTTTAAAAGATTTCAGCAATTATTCATTTTACAACCTTTTACAGCAATTATTTATTTCACAATCTTTTACAGTAATTATTTATTTCGCTTAAGTATATATTCAGTTGGCATCTAGATAAATGTTTTTAATAACTCTTTCTTCGTTTTGCATAAATACTTAAAAGCAAATAGTAAATGATTTGATTGAATTTCTGATGTTACTATGAATCAATAATTAGTAGGAAAACATTTACGAATATGAATCTAAATTCGTGATAGGTTTTTTTTTTTTTTTTTTTTTTTTTTTTTTTGGAAGGACAGAATCAGAATCAGGTAGATTTTTATGATACTCTGGCACTGTATATCCATTTAATAAAATAAAATTAATACATTTATCATCAATATATTACACTGACATTAAATTGAACAATTAAACTGATATATATATATATATATATATATAATAAAGAAAAAAGGTAAAAAATACTTAACTTCGAAATTATAAATGTAAATGTTGTAACTACGTTTTATTTATTTATTTTGTGGGGTGTCTGTGTGTGTGTATGAGGGGGGAGAGGAGGGGGGGCTCTCGAGATTTTGTGATTAAATCCATTTTTCAAATAAAAATGCACGATTTGTAGTTTTTCTACTTATTTCAGGGTGGGAGCAGAGCCCTTGAATAAAAACTCTGGATACGAACTTCGCTTATATAAAGTAAATAATAAATAAGTTATTGAAATTATATATTTAATTTAAATACTTTTGCAATTGTAGCTTTAAATCCTAAGATGGATAAATTATTTTAATTAATAGAATCATTGAAAGGTTCATCTTAATAGGGATATATTTTACAGCAACTATTTAATTAAAATAAATATTCAATTGTACATTTCATAATAAGGTATTAATGTTATAATGTATTGTTTTATAATGACATTCATTAAAATAATAAAAACAATAAGAAATTTTTCTCCGAAATTATAAATATGCAGCAATAATTTAATTTAAATGAATTTTCTCTCATATTCTGGAAAACATTATTCTGAAAAATAGTTTGAACAATTGATGAAGGACAACAAATTTAAATTTGTTAGATACCGCCCCCAAGCCTCTATTGGATTTCAATAATAATAATAATAATAATAAACATTTTCTGCGGCATTGTTTGAAAAAAAACGTGTTTTTACTTACAGTATGAAAATTTAAAAATAGATAAATTTTAGAAAAATACTTAAAATATTTTTTAAAATCATAGTATAAACATTCACCTAATTATCCAAAAGAGATTTTTATTTCGTAATTTCTAACCTACATTATAAAATTCTCATTATTTTTCTTATTGTACAAATAAATTATATGTAAGTTCTTCACAGATATACATACTACATTTCTGAGAAAATTGTTTTATCTTTCGAATTTGTTTTATTGTACAAAAACGATACTTTTCAGATTTTGGAGATATGGCAATTTTTTTACTGATTCCCACAAAATTCTCTTCTCTTTTTTTTAATGGTTTGGCAGTGTTATTGTCTGTTTTCTTTCATTTATATGTTCCGGTAATAAATGGAAAGCAAGTTCTTTGAAATAATGATGATGAATTTCCCTTTTTTCCATATTTAAAAGATTATCAATTTGATAATTTATTTTCGCAATATTTGACAATGAAAAAAAATGTAAGTGACCATCCATCTGTTTTTTGTGCGAACTGACTTCACAACTAATATAATAAAACAATTTTAAGTCACATTCTAAAAATAAAAATGTACTCTATGAACTAAGAAAATAGCAGAAAGAAAGAAAGACGAAATAACAACGGGCAGAGAGTCCGGACTTCGAAGAAACTTTCCCTCACAGATTTAGGGGAAATGGGAAAGGATGAACACGAGAGGGTTCAACTAACGCCAGTAGTCGCAACGCGGTCATTTAGACCAATTGAAACTTAAGAATGCGATAAAATGCTAAAAAATAGCAGGAATGACTTGCAATTTTACTACACAAGAGTGTGAACACTCAAGGTCAGCTACACGGAATTTGGCTATGGTAACTTTAACGGGGAATGAGTTACAGGAAGATAACGAATTTCGGGCGGGGAAAAGACCAACGCGCGACTATTAACGGGTTAATCCACCTTTCGCTCCACATTTTGGTGGGCTATGAGAAGCTAACATAAAATCTGTGAAATATCATCTACGTAGAACAATGGGAAATTCACTATTTACATTTGAATAATTCTCTATATTATTGTCACAAATTGATGCCTGTTTGAACTAGAGACCTTTATGTCCTCTGTCAAACGATCCAAGTGCTCTAAAAGTCCTGACACCAGGTCATTTTTCCACTAGTGTTGCCTTGACAGCTATTCCAGAACTTGACGTTTCTGAAGTTCCACCTAATAGACTTCGCCGTTGGCAATTAACCTAGAGAATATTTCAGCACTTCTGGAAGCGATGGAGTGGTGAGTATTTGTCTCAACTCCAGCAACGTCCCAAGTGGCTGCGCTCGACAGAAAATTTAAATATTGGTGACTTAGTGCTAATTAAAAATGAACTTCTTCCCCTTCTTCAGTGGAAGTTAGAAAGAATTATTCAGACATTTCTCGGCCATGACGGTCGTGTGAGAGTCGCCATAGTAAGAACTGCTGCTGGAAATTTTAAACAAGCGGTTCATAAATTCTGTCTTCTGCCCTTTCATTAACAGTAACACATATATAACTCTTTTATTTGTACCCCTTGAAGATTTCAAGGCCGGGGGTGTATGTTCGAAATTCATTTATATTCTGCCAAGGCTCAGTGCGAGAATTTTTGTGTAAGTTTAATTTCTAAAAAATGGCAACGTTCTTTTTGTTGACATGTAATTATTCTATTCTGAGAGAGTTGTGAAACCAAGAGTGTTTCAAATTAAAAGCGTGATACAGTTCACTTTTTGTTATTTAATGTGTTTAAGTTATTGACGAGTTCGTGTTTATTTAATTTCAACCAGCGCGCTATCAGAAGGTTCCTTGAGTATGGTTGCAGGGCTTGTTGATCTGTCAGAAAACCTCAGCTAACTGTAGCCATGCGCAAAGAGAGACTCGATTGGGTACACGCACATAAACACTGAACAGCCGACGGTTGGGCAAAGGTAATTTACTTTTATTATTGTGCAAAAAGTGTATAAATTACACACCTCAAGTTTGATAAATCAAAATCAGTATTTATAACATGTAACTTTTGAATTCCGATATGTTTTTCTGACGAGTCGACATGGGAGATAAACAGGAGAGCGACAGCTCTCTCTTCGCTAGGAGAAAACAGAGTGAAAAGTTCTTGCTCGAATGTCAAGTACCCAACAAAGTTATGGTATCGAACGTTATCTCGACATAAGGAAACGGTAGAATCCATGTTGCTCAAAGAAATATGAACAAACATCAATTTAAGGAAGTACTACTGTCTGTTGCTTCAGAGAACTTTTGGGCTTCTCAGCATTTGGAGTTTCTTGACTAGCCGGGGAAGAGTTCAGACATGAACCCTATTGGAATGATATGAAGAACAGCGTATCGGAAATTGTTTGTACAATAAAAGTTGCTTTAATTGAGTGAATTATACAGGAAAAATAAATTCAGTTTTGAATACCAGCTCGTGTGAAGACCGTATTACAATCAAAGGAGTCCAACTACATATTGAATGTGCATACGTTTGCCTACAATGTTCAGAAAGAATTCTGTGCCCTGTTTATATAACCTAGTTAGCATTTTAGCCGATGTTTGTGTATATTTCTTTAAACAAATCTGAAATGTCAAGCATTTCTAGTTTCTTGGCCAGTGTTGTAGATATAGAATATACAACGTGTCTCATTTAGCACAGTAAATAATTTTTTATCCCAAGGAAAGTGGAAAATGAGCCACCATCCCGCCATTTGGAAGCATTATTTAGTAGTTGTGGCTTATTACTTCGTTGTTTTTCAATAATAACATTTGTCACAATAATAATTTCCTTCTATCCAATTGGCGTGAGTATGATAATAACAAATTGCACTCTATAGGATAATCAAACAATCAATTGATAACACAATGGGTACACAATTTTTGAAGCAATTCTGTTAAACAAACTAGTTCCAATCGTCGCAGGAAAGCAACAGACAATAATATTGCCGATACAGGACCGGCTTTGTGCCTCATGAATCGGGCCGCATTTCCGCGGAGTATAAAAAAAGATACGGAGGTGGTAGCGGCAGACGGTATCGTGCCAATACCGCCGGTAGTGGCAAGCAGCTGTCGGCCGATTGCTTACCACTTGCTCTGTGTTTTCTAGGTTACTCCGTTGTTTTTTCATTCGTAACTTTAGTCTCACCGTGAGGACCGGGAGGACCGTGTTGGATACTCGAGTTGCCGATAATTGCTGGAAGTGCATTTTTTATATGGTATGCTGATTAAACTTATACAATATTAGTGTGTATAAATTATAGAGTTGATACACAGTGCTATAGAAAAGAATCGCACAATAAACGAATATGAACACCAGTTGTGGAAAATGGATTTTTACTGAGTTATGAGTTTATATATCTCATTTCATTGCATGAAAAATTAAAAAAATTTTAACGATATTCTTTTATTGGGAAATGTCTTTTATAATCTATGGCTGATGCATAATATTTCATTCTTGTTATTTAGATTTTAGAAAGGCAAAAATTGATTTAATTGAAATTGATTTCTGGTTTTTTTTGTGAGAAAAACCATAAAGTGATATTCATATTTAAATATAATATGAATGAATTTTTATTTTTTTGTTTTAAAATTTAACTTTGAAAATTAAGAAAGAAAACTTAAGAAAATTGACTTTTAATTATTTCTTAATAAATTTTCAAACGTTTCAATATTTTTTCTTGCATAACCGCTGTGAAAAATTTGCGTATAACGTAAGCGAAAGACGACAAATAGAAAGGTTGAAAATGTTAAACAAAATTATGATACTGAAGTCTCATTTTTTACCTGGCACCTGGTAGCTGCTTTTTCCCTAGTATTTGAAATTAAAAAATCGTGATAGCATAGTGAAAGTTTACATTAAAAAAACGAGAAAGGTATATCTATAATTTATTTCCTAGTCTTTTTTTAGAGCAAGTCAAGTAGAATCTAAGAACCCTTTTCTGCATAGAGAATTAGACTTACAATCAAAGTTATTTTGCTGGTTTTTCATTAGATCAGAAGGTTTTAATTTCAAACAAAGTTTTGAAATCTATTAAAAGCGATACTTTCGCATGAGTTAATAGTCAAATAAATCACCAAAAATTTAGTTAATAACAACAGTCCTTTTTAATTCTGATTATTTCAATTATTTAAGCGCGAAGTTCGATTACATGTCTGTTAAACTTCTGTTTTATTTATATCATTTTAAGTTATTGATGAAGTTATAACTTCGTTATGGCATATTAGCCGGAAACATATTCTGAACGATTTATATTATCTTAACTCTTCACTGCACCACGTGCCATATCTAGCACCTACCTAAACATTATAATTTTCATTATGTTCCATGAATTTGGATAATATGATCACTCTAACTGGTCAAGAACAATCCAAAGAATGAAATAACATTTATTGTGTCCACATGAGATGGCTAGATTATACAAAAAATAGAATTTGTTCTTCGGTAACAAACAAACAAACAAACAAAAAATCGATCAAGCTATTAAGGTAAGATTTATATTCATTATTTTTACTGAATACTTAAAAATATTAATATAATAAAAGTTGCAGAGTGTTAAGCAGATAAAATTAATTAATTTAAGCTTATTTATTTGAAAAATATAGCAATACAATATTTTAAAACCCTAAATGTGTACATATGGTACGCACCATAAAATATAAAATTTTAGCTGAAATTTTGAAAATTAATTTTTTTTACTATTTTTCCTATTATTAGACTATTATTATCCTATATATATAGATTTAAAATAAATCATAAAAATAGAAAAACTCGTACAGTGAAGGGTTAAGGGGAAACGGATTTCACTTTCACAATCGTGTATACGCAATAGAGTTGCATGCTTGAAAATTATTTAAAAAAACCATAGAAAATGAGTAAATTTCTGTACAATTTTAAAACCAACAGCAATACAGTTTTAAAACAAATTGCATTTATAAGCACATTGTTTTCTCTATTCGACGGTGTGAATATTGAAAATGTGCGATGTTTAGAAGTTCAAAAATTAAAAAAAAATGCAATAAAAGCGGAATTTAAATGTCTGCTGTTGTCAAAATCAAAATGATGTCAATGTTATAGATGGACACATTTTCCTTTTTTAATATCGATAGTCAGTTCTGTAACCGATGTTTTTCTGCCTTTCTGTAAATGAAGGATAAATACTAATCACTCTATAACCTATAGAAAACATGTTGTATGGGATTTCAGTGACCCTTTTTTATTTTGATTATTATTGAAGTAACATAACATGATTAAAATACGACGCAATGATTTTTCTCCATACATTATAATGTAATGTGTAAACTCTGTAAACGAACTATAGATGCAACTTATTCTATGCTCCTGAGAAACCACGTTGGTGTAATCTACTTGCATATTAATCTCATTATGTTTGAAATAGTAGAATCCATCAAATACACTGCAAATGATTTTACGCCTAGATCTTAATGCAACGGAATTATTTTGTGTATCCCTATAAACGAGTTAAGGGGTCTCAGGACTCTTAAAATTCGAAAAAATGAAAAAAAGAAGGCAATTTTCAACATTTATTATCATAAAATGTATATGATTTTAAAACACAATTTTTATTGGAGTGAAAGACATAAATAGTTTCTTTTATTTCAGGTATTTAAAAAATTGCAGCATGCAGAATTAGCATTTATAGGGGCTTCAAACTGTGAGATATTTGACGAGCAAAAAACTGTTATAACAGCTTACGCACAGGATTACAAATTAAATATTGCAACTAGAAAGAAAATTTTGTTACCTACTTATACACCAGATTATAATAATTACCCTAAACCTAAATAAATTTGTATTTAAAGCATTTTTGTATTTTTAATACAAAGTTCTATTTAGCTAATACAGAATTTTGAAAATTTGAACAGTATAATCACCTAAAAAAATATTTTTTGAACAATAAAAAGAAAATTTTAGGCTCAGTTTATACAGATTAATATTAAACATATGTTTTGAAAATTTCATGAAAATATATTCAGAAGTTTTTGAGATATCCTGCGCGTTATGCCCCAAAACGTCATTTGGAGAAAAATGACTTCAAAGTTTCGGAAACGCTACTTCATCTATTGAGCGGGTATAATTCTAAAAGCCATAGCTTCTGTTTTAATGGAAATTTCAAGGAAACAATTGTATCAAAATGTTCAGAAAAGATGGGAGTTTAACATTAAAAAAAATTAAAATTTCGAAAATTTTGAAGCTTTAAGAGTCTCGTGACCCCTTAATAAGACGCACCTCATTTTTAATACTGATCATCCTATGGTATAACTTAACGGTACCGTGGACTTTCAGCTGTGCAAACATCGATTAAATAATGGATATATTTTTTAAGGTTTATTAATATACTTCAGTAGTAACTACATCATTTGCATTACATGTCGCATGCAATTGCAACAATTCTTAGCGAAGATCAAATTTGTACGTAGTAACTGAGTTACAGTAAAGACAAAAATAAAATCTCTCTTACTCAAAATTATAAGTTTTGTCGAGCCAGTGTATTCAAAATGTTCCAGGAGTCTTATTAATTTCTTCCATCTTCAAAAAAATAAAGTGTCTTCTGAAAGTATTGTAATCAATTTTTTTTCGATTTCCGGTTTTCGACGGATTTACACGTTTTAGAGGTCAGAGATCCCAAAATACATGTTTATATAAAATGTCTGTCTGTTTGACCAGGTGTCCGTATGTTGCCATTGTATCATAGAAAAGTGTATGAAGTTATGCATAGAATTGAACCAATTTTTTGTATATGATTTTGGCTGTAGCAAACCGATCCTCCTTCAATTTTGAAATATTCCGCCAGAAAGGGGCGTTGAAATCTCGATTTTTGTGCCATTTTCAATATGTTTCAGGCTATGGTTATCAGGTACCACCTGAATATGGAAAAATTCCGCCGGAAGGGCGCACTATAATTGCGATGTCTATGCCATTTTCATTATTGTACCATCGAAAAGTGTATGAAGTTATGCATAGAATTGAACCAGTTTTTTGTATATATTTCTGGCTATGGCAAGAAAGTCCTCCCTAAATTTGAAAAAAAAACTGCCGGAAGGAGGCGCTGTAATATGGATTTTTGTGCTATTTTCAATATTGTACCATCGAAATCTGTATAAAGATATGCATAGAATGAAATTTTTTGTGCATGTTTTTGGCTATGGCCTGCAGGTCTTCCTTGAATTTCGAAATATTCCGCGGGAAAGAGGCGCTGTGATAGCGATTTTTGTATAATTTTCTTGATTTTTCGTAGTGCTATTGTCCATCGGCGGTTTTTGTAGCGACAGGAACTCGCATACCGCTAAGTCAGCTATTCGCAAACAGCTGATGACAACAGAATAATGAAAAACTATTGATTTTATTAAATATCATTATGTAGATTAACTCGTGTTACTCCTACTAATTGACTGAAGCAGAAATTTAAGATGAAAATCAAACTTGGTATAGTATTGAACTAATAATATTGATGTATTAACATGTGTAACTACTTTTTGAAATATTAAGATGTATGAGATAGAAGAAAGATTTGGGATTGGCACATCCAACCAGTTTTTTATCCTGTTTTCATAATAATACATGCAATCAATTTTTCTTACTGTATCTCGACCACCTAGAATCCAAAATTTTGTTCGAAGTACAGCTAAAAGAAGCTGAGGACCAGCATGCAGATAAGTTACATGATAATGCCTAATAAGCAATGTGATGAGACTTAGGCAACACTATTGGATGTTTCTGATCTTCAGAAACATTAGCATGTCTCAACCTTCCACCAACCCGCAAAATGCAGTTAGAGTCCAGAAACGGGTGTTATTGTTTGGAATATGCTATATTTCAAAACGTGGTATTAACAGGCATGCATTATTGTAAATAAATGAAAAATTTGATAGTTATATAACTTTTTCCGGTGAAAGTTTAGGAAAAAGTGTAAATAATGGAAGTTTTATGTTATTTTTTCTCGATATACTAATATAAGATTAAAATGCATACCAACTTTTCTTGAAATATTAAAAAGCTATCATTTAACAAAGCAACAGGTTCCTAAAGCCAAATTTATAACGCATGGAGCACTTTTAATTAGGGTGATTAATTAACATATTTTAATTAATAACTTAATTACACATAGTTTTTAATATAATTGATTAAAATACATAGAAAATGAAAGATTTATTATGTGTGCAAGAGTTCCATGCAATTGAGTGAAAAATGAAAAAAATTAAATTGGAACGTCCACTGTCCCTTAATAACATATAAAATTTACATGGCAATCGGAGAATATTTGTGAGATTGAGAGCACGGCAGACGGACAGACACACAGATAAGCCAAATTCATAACACTTTTCAAATATTCGGAAATTGTTAAAACTCAACCTCTTTAGAAATATTGAATTTTAATAATATTTTATAAATTTTGTTTTGTGTGAAAATAAAGTAGTTATATGTGTATGAACATTCACCTTACTGACTTCCCCTTATCGATAGATCGTATTTGATTTAAAAAAAATAAAAAAACATACCCAATGTCAGGTTATGCCTAGGGAGGACCCGCACAATTGAGCGGGTTCTGCCTTAGTGCAGCCGTTTTTGGGCTAAATCTACACAATTGTGTAGTCTGGGATTATGTGTGCAAATATCTAAAAGTAAAAGTTTAAGCAAAAAAAGTTGTTGTTGTTTGAGATAACTTTCATCAGCCACGATGAAAATGTTTGAAACAATTTTTGTTTTTGGACAGACCACTACAATTTCATTTTCTGAGATGTGCTCAATGCTCACACTTCTCTTAAAAGCCGTTGGAAAACGGTGCTCCCTTCATTCCTTTTGGATTGTGCCTGATCCTTCAAATTTCTTTTTTTTTTAGTTTTTCCAGCAGCGGTATTTTGTTGAAATACCGATCGAAGTACATAAAAATTGGTATGAAGCACAGTAATGACTACAACAGGTCCTAAGCCTAGATCCTTGTGGACCAGGTCTGTACTTTCCCACTGGTATACTACAAAATTTAAATCTGTCCCAGATGATGCTGTTACCAGAGAGTGTGGTTTGTTTTTTACATACTGGTTTACTGAGGCACGTCCTAAAAAAAGAAATCGTCTGCTCATCTATGGAAAATTTTCCCTGATCTCCTGATAAATGCAAACAGACACTACGGAATCTGCCGAGTATTTTCTGAACTTTCCATAATTTATTATTTATTCCTGGTGATTTATTCCTACTTGTTGTGTCGACAAATTGGAATTAATTTATCAAACTTAAAAATCTGTCTCGTGATGTGCATATAACTCATATAAAACTTAAAAATCATATATTACATCTATAATTCAGAGAAGTAATAGACAGTTCGCTACATGTGCATATTATATATATAATACTATCAATTTTAAATAGAATTCATGAATAGTAAAAACCTATTAATTTAAAATTAATCCTCTTTAAAAATGTAATTAATAAAAAATAAATTGGTTGAAACATAAGTTAAAAAAAAATCATTTAAAAAGGAAGATTTTATATATTAGGAATTGTACCCATTTTGGAAATGGTAAAATGCTGCACAATTGTTCGGGTCATTTGTTTTTCAACATTTGTAAAGCGTAATTAAATTTATCAAAGACAAAATCAATTAAAATCATGAACAAAGTATATGAAAAGAAAACTTAAATCTAAGCAAACACTAAAAATCATATTTAAAAGAAATTACGACAGTACATACTTTTTGTCTATTGCTGTCAGATGATATAGTCTTTTTAAAAACAGAAAATCTAACCCTGTATTGTAGTTGGTGTCCCCTAGTTGTGTCTTATCAAAATATCTGAAGCCAATTAATTCATATAAATATGCAGATTTGGTTTTAAATCTCACAAAAACAGGAAATAGTCATTCTCTTTTACTTTGGTATCACCCACACAATTGTGCGGGTAAGGGTTTAAAGGGTTATTAAATCTTTTGATACTATAGAATGCTTTCACAGGCAAAATAAATTCAATTACATATGAACTGGATATTTAATTATATTTTTATATTCTCCCTTATTCTATGTTAAATATGATGGTAATTTCCGCTTGTATTGAAACGCCAATAGATCTTGAAATTCGTGCACGCAAAATATTTCTTTTGAAAAGTGAGCGTAATATGTATTTACATTGAAGCTTTTTTATTTATATGGTATACATATTTAATGAAAAAAATGAAATTATCAGAATTTAAAGTATTTTGAATATCCTTTTGAGTAGTTTTTTATTAAAACTATAATAGCACGTTTACCCTTGAAAATATTTAATTACAAAATACTGTTTTATATTTGGCTGTCCTTTTATTTAGCTGTTAAGTTGAAGATGAAATAGAAAAAAGCAATAAATATTTAACTTTCATTGCAAAAAATCTTAAAAATTTAAATACTAGTATAAGGATTTTTTAAAGGAATTTTGAATTACATTTTTACAGTACGATCCTCACTTGCAATCTGCTGCGATTGATTTTATATTCTCTTAGATTTGATGTTTCCTTACCATTTTTAGCTACATAAAATATTATCTTTTTGATCTGAGAAATGAGAAGATATAATATTTGTCTCATTAGGTGCCAGCATTGGAGATTTATGATATCATACAGAAACAGGTAAATAAACGTTGCGAGATTTTTTTAATTTGGGCGAAAACAAATGTAACTTTTTTATGATGGTTCTCTGAAGATAGTTTTTATCTTCTTATAGATTGATAAAAAAAGTAACAAATTCTGATTTTCTTAAATGTAACCTTCTATAGGATTCTACCATTAATATATCTGTGCTGACAATTTACAATTATCGTTTCCTTATATGCTATGCTAGTAGATTACTGTACAATAGTTTAATATTTTTTGTATCACATGATAAAGTTTTTTTAAGGATTTTGTAAAGGAAAGATTACATTTCGCACAAAATATTCTTTTTTATTCTACATTTTTAGAAGTTTTACAATCTGCTTTTAATGAATTGTACACTGGTGCTCAGGATTAAAATTACAAAGAAAATAAGTCTGCAATATACTTATGGAACTCAAAAATATGCCATATATACGCCAAGAGACAAAACATGAATAAAATCATTATGATTCAAGCATCGAATATGAAACAATTTTAAATACATTCAGAATACTGTAACAAAATTTCTTCCCTATGTCTTCACTATTTAATAAAGTGAATATGGGTCAATATCTGAAAACTTGATAATTTCATACCAAAATTTTTCTTTTTCTAAATTTATGTACCAACTACCACATAGAATTATATCCTACGATACATGTTTTGTCATTTAAAGATTGTAGTTTTTTGAGATCAAAGATGTATATATTATGCTTTGGATACACGTAAATGGAATAAAGTGCCTGTTAACATCATAATCAGTGTCTAATAATTGGGACTGATATGATGGGAACTGAACTGATGATTTTCTCTTAACCGCTGCACAGCCATTTTGTTGAATCATTTTGTACACATGTAAATTATTAAATATGCCATACGACATTTGCATGTTGAATAAATAAAGTAGCAGTAAGCTTTTTTTGTATAAATAAAAAGTTAAATATGGGACATGAATAATGCTATAAAAAATACTCATCCACATTCAGGACAAAAACTAAATATTTCTAAATATGAAACAAAGAGAAGACAAACTTACCTTCATCCATGGTGGCTAGTTGAACTTCAGTTGCTGTTTCAATGGAAGTAATTCTTCCAGTGCCCACCTAGTATCTGTTAACCTAAATGTGTGTTTAGAGGGACTGAGATGATGGTCAATCTCAGGATCAAATGTATTTACTACAATATTTTACAATACAATCTATACTAATAAAGGATAATTATATTTGCCCATATGTATATATATAGGTATAAATATATAATTGCAAAAGTTAAAAATATTTAAAGAAATTTTTACAGCATATATTTAATATCGGATATCTAGGGACAGGGACTGAAATGATGATTTCATTAGTTTAAAGCTCAAAATTAATTATTTATAAATAATTATATGTCCATTTATCATTGGTAATTGTTATAACAAATGTTACAATATATTTCGTTTTTCAGGCTTTGGTTTTAGTATAATTAATGAAATATTATTGATAGTGTACGCAAATTGTCCAATTTTCAGATATTGACCCGTATGATGTTCAAATAAAGAATTTGGAAAAAAGCATTCTTACCCTCCCCATTCTTACCTATTAATATCAAGCGTTACAAAAGATATTGAATAGAAAACGAAAAATTTTGTACCTGTAAGTTGTGAGACTACTTTTTATCTGAATGATAAGTTGTATTCTCAGTACTGTTAATTTATCAGTAGCTAGTTGTTTGCAATTTTAGATATTGAAATTTGGGATCTTTAAAAATTTTTGCATTTTGGTTAGTATTTTAATCTAGTCTTTTTGCATCTTTATAGGCAAATTTATATCAGCAATATTACAATTCTAGAGTATGTGAAAAGAATCTGCATTTTTAGAATAAGAATCTGAGCTTTTATTTACGAATCTTCTTTCACCCTTTTTAATGATAGAGTTTCATAGTAATATTTAAGACGAAATAACGGTATTTTCATTATATTAGTTCCAACGTCTCGGCTGGTAATTCTAGCGTCTCACTAAAAAACAATTCCTGTTTTTACTATCATGTGAAATTTCAAATTACCGGCAGAACTTTGCAACCCCTTTTGAATGATAAAATTTATTTTAGTTTGAAATCCGCATAAGATTAAAATTGCCGTTTTCTAAATGTTCAACAATATAGTGTTTTTTTGGAAATAAAAAAATAATATTTCCTAAATTAGACTATAAACATCTATAAAAGATTATCAAATTGTACATTGAAAATGATTTTCTTTTATAGGGTTTTTTATAAAAGATATGAGATCGAAGTTCAATGAATGTATTCATAAGCAAAAGATTTGTACCTGAATCATGAAAAGGCTTTATATTCCCAATATCTGCCGTTTGAAATGCATGTTCTTCAGCGACCTTACAAAAAATGCGAGAAAAGTCCTCTTTCGGTATCGCATACACATCAAATGGTTTTGCATTTACCTAGACACATTCGGGACTAGCAGTTATCTTATAAAAGGAGTCTTGTTTTTCTATTGTGAGATTTCTGTCGATGCTAATCTGTGTGCGCAAAAACGACATCTGTACTTTCTTTTATGTTAATTTTCCGAAGATTTATTTGTGGCTCTCGGAATCTGCAGTCAAAGATTTTCGCTTTGATTTTATGGAAATTTGGGCCGGTATCCAGATAGATTATTCGCTGTTAGCGAGACGAGTTTAACCAATCAGAATCCTGCATTTTTGCTGTTTGAAGTAAACAGCGAAAATTTCGAAAAAATGCAGGTTTCGAAATGGTCAATCGCATTTCGCTAACAGCAAAAAATCTACATGGATCCCGGTCTTTATTACGTTGGGCAATATGCTGAGTATAAAAACAGGAGCGAAAGTTTGTATTAGCGGATCTTGCGTCCAGTTCTATCGTGGAGGAGGGTGAGACCAATCAATTAGAATCGGAGTAATTTCTGCTACGTGTGGCAGAGAAGGTTGCCAGTTGGTACGAAATTGAGTTTTAGTTATTGTTGAATAAAGTTCATCAACAACCACAGGTTGTTACCCAAGGACGTTTAGTTGTTTAGAAATTTTGAGAGCTAAAGTTAATTTTACAACGACATTATTGTTTGCTCTCGAAGTAGTCAGTGATCGTCAGTTGAGTTGTTGCTCTCCGATACGCAGATAAGTTTCGAATTCTTTAATCTTGCAATTTTGCTGTTAAACGTATCATACAGTATGCAAAATTAAAGACTGCCCTGCCCGATTATAATTAAATGAACATTGTTTCGACACCTTAACCTTAGTTATGTCTAAATTTCAAAGTGGTGGTCTTGGCGGGCACGCCACTTGTTTTTTGAAATTCAATAGTCGTCCTCAAAAGCACATTACAAATGACTGACGTTACTTCAATAGAAAGAGTTTCCTGATTTCACAATATTCTTAAGAACACATTCCCGGAATAATATTACTATAAAAAGGAAACTCTTTTTTTCTTTATAATATTTTATCTCAATTTATACATTATTTTAAAAATAGTAATAGAAATGTTATTATACTTTGAAACAGCATTTTTGACTTCAATTCAGTTTCAATTTGATTTATACGAGGGGGTGGGGTATGCATCATATTGTATTTTGAAAATAGTTGTTTTGATTTTCTGGTGCATAAATTTAAATATAATTAATTGCATGAGGATTCTGAAGAACTACATCGAGCCTTAACTTCAGAATTAATATCAAATGAGTGACCATAATGTACCTCTATTCGACAGAGAAAAAATGTTTCTTTCAGAGAATTAAATTTAGATTAATATGCATCAGATTACGAACGTAATAGAAAATAACTCATTTTGTTACAGTTCTATCTCATTACTAGTCCTCTTTACTATTGTATTACAAAATCTAATAAATTTACCTAGAAATATTTTCTAATTAAAGTTTAGAAGTTTGCAATTATTTTTATGCATGATTAATTTATTATTGAAGAATATTGTATCACTTTATGAAATGCATTTTGAAAATTAAGTTCAGATACATGCATTCGGATTCAAATGCACGGAAAATATTGCATAATGCATTTAAATTAGATTTGAATGTGTTTCAGTATTCCACAAGCATAATAAATATATGTTATTAAGGAGAGTAACCGATTGATTTATTTCATTATTGCGTTATAAATGTTAAAATAAAGCTATTCAGAAATTGAAATTATATTGCATTCTGTTATGAATTTGTTTTAAATTAGTGCAATATTTTGAATCCTGAATATTAAGTAATATTTCCGAATAAAAATATAACACATTATATTGATAAAAATTTCAAATGCTGTAATATGAATAGGTGCAATTTTTATTCATATACTATAATTTCAACGTCATTATTTATATATTTTCGTTGATCTTGAATATTTAATAAATAATCATTTATCAGAATATCTTATTTCATTGATAATGCGAGTAATTACGGTTAAAAGTTTAATTTGATTGTATATTTTTTAACTGAATTTACATGCAAAATTTTTTCAAACATTTCGTTTTGCAGAATTTGATCATTGATGCCAATAAAGAAACTAATTTTGTAAGTAATTTTTTTAAGTACGATCAACGATATGTGTGAATGCTTTTGACTGTGAAAATATGAACTTTGAAACATTACAAGTAAATCATTACAAGAAGTAGTAAACTTTTTTATTTAAATATTTTCATGTAATGAAAGCTTTATTCTAGTGAAAATGACGATTACTGAACGATCTAAAAAGCAGTTATTTTTTCCTCTATCCCCAATTTGGAGATAAATTTGTTCTTGAATCTCCAACCGCTTTCGAAATAAAATCACTGGTCGTGCTTTTGTCAGAAAAGATGCGCTGTATCCAGCATTCATACGTAATTTACGATTGATTTACTGTATACGGTATTTCATTATCAAATTTACAAACTGTTAGGATAGCTATAAATGCTCCAAGATATATTGGCATTGCGTAGAGATGGAAATATGATAAGCATGGAATAATATACAGAGATAATCAGAAATACAAAGTTATCTCGTCAGTGATTAAGCATTTTATAAATAAAATTGTATACATTGAAAAATGCATAGAGAACGCAGAAGATTTTCGAAGATTTAACTACGATCTCTAGCGTAGTTTTCACATCTTTGCCGAATAGAATCCTGAATATGAACCTCTGGAATTTTCTAATAGATTCTTGACCTCGGATTTCCATGGTAGCTACATACATGTGCATGCAAAATCCGTAATATTTACATGGAAATGCCATATAGTATAATTTTCAAATGTTCCTAGAAAAAATAATCAAGGGATGATAGTTTCAGCGAATTCGAAGGCCAATGTAATCAACTATAATGAGATTTACTGATGTCTAAAGGCCCCATTTAAGAGTTAAAGAACTTCAATTCCGATATCTACACGATGGAACACCTCCATATCCATACTATATAACACATTGATACAGAAACCTGCTGTTAATCAGACAGGAAATACATAAGATCCAAGAAGGTGGTCTAACACAATAACGACCCAATAATTTGCAGCCGAGCTAATCTGAGCTGCATTAAGTCGTCTAGCATATGCATTCACCATCGCTTATATACTATATGGCCAAAGGTGACCGGTCACTTGCGATTTTTGATGTTTTGTTAAATATCTAGAAAAGTACATTAGGAATTAACCTGAAATTGCAGGTGTGTAAACAGTGTAGTACAGGTCATATATTTCCGCGAAGATTTTTTCCCGAAACCCCATAGGAGACCGTCAAAAAATTGAAAAAGAACGAATATCTTTTGGATAACCCTGTAAAAACGAATGGAGTAAAAGCGTTTAAACTCGAGATTATTAATAAGTGGCTTATTTTAATATACTGTGTTCATTTTTATGAGGATAGCATGTATACTCGCAGAGAAATTAAGGTTTTTATAAAAACAGTCCCAAATTTCGCCAAGTTTTTTGCTTATAATTTGCAGAGTTCTTAACATAAAAAAAAGTTCTTTACAGAAAATATGACGAACAACATTGTGCACAATACCCCGTAATCAGAATGAAAAAATAATAAAAATTGGATGAAAAGTGAGCAGATTTACTAAAAAAGGTTTCACTGCGCATGCGCGAATGCAATCAAAATATAATGTACATAATGTGTTAGCTACGGTATTGAGCAACTTTTGTAAAAGTCTCAAAAACATAGTTTGAAAAGTCTGATAATAATCGTTTATAGAATAAGCTCAAAATCCGTTGTTCCCAAAATGTTTTATAATGTTTTTGTCCCCAAATGTTAATATCCATATACCCATTGATTAGTGCCAATTTAGCATACACAATATTGCACGTATCACTGTATTTGGATACATTCCCTCATTTTTTTGCTTCATTTTGAGAACAAAGGATTTTGAGCTTATTCTATAAACGATTATTATCAGACTTTTCAAACTGTTTTTGAGACTTTTTAGCCTTATACATTTAGCTAACACATTACGCACATTATATTTTGATTGCATTCGCGCATGCGCAGTGAAGCCTTTTTTAGTAAACCTGCTCATTTTTAATCCAATTTTTATTATTTTTTCATTCTGATTACGGGGTATTGTGTACAATGTTGTTAGTCATATTTTCTGAAAAGAACTTTTTTTTATATTAAGAACTCTGCAAATTATAAGCAAAAAAACTTGGCGAAATTTGAAACTGTTTTTATAAAAACCTTAACTTCTCTGTGATTATACATGCTATCTTCATAAAAATGAACACAGTATATTACAATAAGCCACTTATTAATAATTTCGAGTTTAAACGCTTTTGCTCCATTAGTTTTTACAGGGTTATCCAAAAGATATTCGTTCGTTTTCAATTTTTTGACGATCGCCTATGGGGTTTCGGGAAAAAATCTTCACGGAAATATATGACGTGTACTATACAGTTTACACACCTGTAATCTCAGGTTAATTCCTCATGTATTTTTCTAGATATTTAACAAAACGTCAAAAATCACAAGTGACCGGTCACCTTTGGCCATATAGTGTATATGTGCGTTATGGAAATTGGAGCTTCATTTTCTGGTCATACATTCTTTATCTGTGAATAACATTGAAGCAGGTAATAGTGTATGTCACATTCTTTTGAGGTAAACCTTATACACAAAGAATCCGCTGACGATTATCAACAGTTTGAAACGAGTGTACGTGTTGCAAATATTGTGGATGTATTTATAATCTTCCAGAATCCTCCTCTTGGTCGAGTGCAAAATACAGAATACATGAATTTGTTCTCGAGTTACCCATTTGATTATCCTGTGGACGATCCAACATAAACCCTTCAATTTTTACAAAACTTCTAGATTGCTCTAGACTCATAATAGTTTTTTTGGGGGAAAAACAAGTGTTTAATAACCAATCACCAGGCGTCCAAAAATTTTATGTTTTGAAGTACATCTAATCGGATAATGACTTCTCTTAGACATATTTGGTGGCTCGAACATTATGTTCCACATCCTTGTACACGATATAAATATAGGCCAACTCCCGAATTTGTGTAATTATCCATCCTGAAGATTTCGGTACGGAACATTCGGAACATCCACCTCGTGGAATGTCATCTACCGCTTAAGAAATCTTTTCGAAACGTGCATTACTATACACTTCCTCTTGGAGAACGCTGTCCTATTTAGAAGTTTGTAATCTTGACACTGAAACATCCTCTATAGAGTTATCCTATTTATTTCTTAATCAAATAATATCTCTCTGTTTGAGACTTTAGCATATGTAAGTCCTGCACCCTGAACCATATTATATGCAATGCATTCATACGTGCAAGCGTATAGTTATATATAGCTATGTATTTATACTGTAACACTAAACATTGCAAAAAATTACTATTAAACGAAATAAACAACCCT
Source organism: Maratus speciosus (assembly GCA_963932465.1). Lineage (NCBI taxonomy): Eukaryota > Metazoa > Arthropoda > Arachnida > Araneae > Salticidae > Maratus > Maratus speciosus. The sequence goes on along the minus strand of OZ010788.1, from coordinate 333,810,703 downwards.
TTTAATAGTACGCCTTAAATTAAAAATAATTAATAAGTGTTGAAAAGAAATTATATTCCTTTTTAAAATTGCTATAAAATGATAAAAAATACAATGTCATTGCTGTGATCTAATATTTTCTCCATACTAGAAAATGAAAAGATAAACAATATTAAATTTGGTCTTAATGCATTTATTTATGTATTCTAATATTACGGAAATAAGGAAAATCTCTCTGAATTTTAAAAATTAATTACCTATTTTCCCCATCGCAGGGACTCGAAAACGAACAAGATGTAAAATATAAATAAATAAAATAAAAATTGAAGTTCCAGAACAGAATATCCCAGTATTTTTTTTAGCATTATTAACAAGCTTTTGAATAATTTTGTTTATTTTAAATCCTTTTTAGATATCGCGGTATAATAAAATTGTATCTTACGATAATACAACATAAATGTCATTTTTAGAAAATAAGTTATTTTGTACCGGTTTTATAGAAAACATTAAAATGTGTTTCGTTCGTTAAAAAATTCTTGCATTGGAAGCTAAACATATATTTCATTTGTTAGTATCGTTTTCATCTATCGTTTAGTTGAGTACCTTGTACACAATAGGAGCAGTTGTCTTGTCATTAATTTTATTGTCTAGCTGTTTTTGCCATAATGATGAATGTGACGTGACAGATGAGATTTTTCCTACCATTACTGTCAAATTCCTGGTTCCAAACAGTTGAAATATTGAGGGCTTTATTACTCATAAAGATGTTTCGTCAACTATTTCCAAGTTGATTATAAATATTTAAAAAATAATAATTTTAGAACAACTGAACTTTCCTTATTTAAATAAGCCAGGTAACAAGAAACATCTTTCATCTCATCAATATACTTGCTTATTTGAATTAATAGCAATAGATTGGTCTCTATCGCATTCTTTTATTGAAAAAATTCTTCTCGTTTTTACCAAAATTTGTAGAGATCATTACTGCAGAAAAATCTAACAGGCACATCTATTGAGTTGAATCGCGATGTATATGAGTCGATACAGTTTCAGACATGTAGAAGAGTAGAGGCTAACATGTATATTTGTAGATGCAACCGATGAAGTGTATACATAAATGTACATCATTCGGTTTAGATGTAAATGTTCAAGTGAAAATATAAATATTTAAATATGTAGGTATAGACACACATGTGTAGATGTAGATGTGGACATGTGGAAATACAGATGTAGATGTAGATGTGCAGATGTGAATGTAGATATGTATATACGGTTGATTTATAGATGTAGGTCAGCAGCTATATAGATAAGTAAATATAGATGTGCAGACGTGTATGTGTAGATGTTTTCTCTTATAAAGTTGTTTGCGTGTTTAGACGTGTTTAGCTTTTAAATTGCTTCGTTTAAAGATATTATTTACTTTTTATTTTATCTTAACTTATTCTGACATCTAACTGTTATCTGCGAGTAAGGCATTTCTTTATTTTATATATTTTGCTTCATAAAGAGAATAATCTTTAATCTAAATGAAAATATAACGAAATACATGTTTTTGGTCATTAATTGTATGCATGATATTGTGCGTATGTCTGAGAAATATGAATAAGAAAGATAAACGCAAGGGACGAACAGGAATGACCGCCCCGGGAACTCTGAAAGGTATGCACATGTACAAGTTTTCACAAGAATGCTCAGAAAGGAATAAATGTTCTGGGATCCTATCAAGAGTTAAAAAAATTGAGAACGATCAGCAGCCGACTAGATATTTATGATAATTAATACATCATATGAATTAAAAATAATTTTTATCCTATTCGCAAGCAAAAATATATTCATTAATAACATTTATGACTTTCCTTCTACACTGTTAAAAATTTGCAGCACACTGTTAAAAAATTTGCATCATTCTGGCAGGTCATTTGACCATTTTTTTCCGAAAACGGTTACACAACCGCAATTTTAACACTATTCTGACCATATTATTGGCCATTTTATGGTCAGAATATAGTTAAATTATGGTTATGAAACCTTTTTTTTTCAAAAAACGGTCGAATGACCTGCCAGAATGTTGCAAAATATTTAACAGTGTAACATCAAGACAAATTTATCCAACAAATGATAAAAAATACTTTTTTCGAGTTAGTCTTTTTTAAGCCATATGTGTTCACTGAGCTAATTATCAACGTGATAATGTTAGGACAATGCAAAATAAATCAAACAAAACAAATGCTATAAAGCGGTAGTTCAAAAAATGGTAGAATGATTCTCAGTACGTTTCGTAAGACTGTTTTTGAATTTTGTGCTTGATACAGATTATTCTAAATTAAAATTTTGTAGATTCAGATACTTCAGCATTTAGCTTCTAATACAAAGTGAAAGGAGAGTGCTAGTTGAAATTTAATTGTCTATTGTGCAGACATCTTATGGTTGAATTTTAAAATGTTATTTTTCCTATACCTAAATTAAATTTCTAAATGCAACGACTTCTCATCTATATGTGATGTACTACTTTATTTAGTTTACTGTACATTTTCTTCCAAAAATAAATTTTCGCATTATTTAATTGTAAATTTTATAAGACAAATATTTTTATTAAAACAAAGTGGTGCTAAAAAGTTATTACGGTATATCGCGTATAAGTGACATGATGATAATTTAGAGTTATTATATTTCATGAATTTTTATCTATTTGTATTAATAATTTCGACAATGAAATGGCTTGGTAAAAATACGCATGAAACATACTAAACAGTTTCAGTTCTCTGATCTGAAAATAATATACTAACAGTAAAAGGAGTCATTGATCATGTCTTTAAAACAGATACATTTTGTTCGAAGTTCAGTTCTGATGTAAATATCATATACACACTACATGGTAAAAAATATCCGGATATTTGATTTATTCTGAAAAACAGATTCACCTTGGGAAAACTACAGTTCTCATATGAATGGTACACACGTTATTCTATCAGCACTATATGACCAAAAGTATCCTTATATTTTCAATTTTAGACATTTTGTGGAATATCTCGGGCAATATTTGATTAAAATATATTTTTTCAGAGACATAATTTCTGCATTTCTTTTGCTAAATCAGTCTTATATACGAGTTTTCGCTGTGCTTTCAAAAGTTTTTTGTATCTTTCCATCAAAGTTATGGTGCATGTAATACAATAGTAAATAGGGGTATTTTTAAGTGAGATTCACTATCATTAACATCGATTTCATTAAAAATGAAAAAAAAAATCTTATACAAAATACTATCGCTTGCAATGAGTGTAAATGAACATTTATAAATGATAATGCGCATACTGCTATTGAACTCAGTATTTAAACAAACATAATTTATTCTTTGTTATTTAAAAAATGCTTTCCCAATCTTAGTTTGATATAATAAGGATAATAACATTAGTGAAAAAATAAAACTAAAGAACTTGAAAATTAATTAGGATTTTCGTAATTAATTCACCAAAAAATGTAAACCGTCCTGCAGGCGTTTCTGTTAGTTATGATTTTTCTTTCTGAAACATATTTCACTTTCGGGTATTGAAGTAAAGAATTTTTTTTGTTTCACATTAATTTATTTCTCGATAATTTTAGCTAGTCTAAATAACAATCAATCTTAGGAATTATATATTTTTTGAAAAAAAAAAAAAGCGATTGGTGAAAAGCGAAATTTGGACATAATTTTAAGTATGATACATAATAATGATTCTACTAAACATAGTTATTGTGATTTATACTAGATTCTAATTTCAGAATATCGTACAAATTTTTATTCGTGAGAAAATGAAATCGTAAATATTTTGACGGAAATAATTTTGAATATTGTTTAAATATAAACTAAATTTGAAATAGAAATGCGATACAATGTAATATCATTAATAATTATGTTAAGATTAAAAAATATAACTATATTACCTTTTCTTTGAAAAGTAATTCAGAAACATAACTATTCAAATTTAATTAAAGTAAAATATTCACTAAAAGTTTTATTTAGAAAATCTATGAATTGTGCTTTATGTATAAGATTCTTTCATAATTCATTATACAAAATATTGAGGCTAATTCGACACGACTTGCGCAGAATTTATTAATATGTCAATTGCTAAATAATTTTATTTGATTATTCAAATAAAATAAATCAATTGGTTAAGGTCTAACATAATAGATATGCTAATAATTAAACTAAAATAAAATATAAAGACATTCTGATCCGGTTTTTTTGCATTATTCAATATTTTCCGTGAGTTTGAATTTGAATAGGAGTACACGCGCTTTTTAAGTTTCAGCACGTTTCAAAAAGGGGCGCATTATTCTTCAGTAATTATATAATGATGATTGGAAATAAAACTGTAGAAAAAATCAGTTTGATGGTTTATTTCCGTTGCATTTTTTTTCAATAAAATATGAAAATATGTGCTTTAATTTACTATGATATCAAATCATATATATTAATCTTTTCCCCTTATCATAATTTTATTCACCTGTCCTATCTTATAATAACTTAAAGAAACCCCTTTTCATTTATGTAATATGTTATCTTATTTAATATAAGCGTAATTGCATTTCAAGATACGATAAATTATCCATTTTCATACATATGCATTCCCTATTCTTATTTTCGTAATACATATAAGACCCCATCCTAAATTAACCGTTAGAAGCCATCTGCCATGATTATTTTAGTTTCAATCGTGAACCAGATCTTTTCATGACTATATTTGGTATTCGATGAAAGCCGCTATCTGTTCTTAGTTTTGCTCGCTAATCAAAATTTATAAGCCTTTCCTTATTTGGTTTTCTAAACCGCGATCAGGAAGTTCCAATTTCCCTTCATGAGCCCCTTCTATTGTCTTGACTTAAAATACGTCTACATACAGCTTGAATACAAAAAGTGCGCATTAATTATGCCAAAATAGCACAGTTCATATAAAACAAACTTTTCAGAGAAGTATGCAAAATTGTATGTATTGTAACCATGGTGGCGAATATATTGGCGATAATTAACTTTGATCCTATACATATGATATTCACGAGACTCTCGTCAGCTTCCGCTCTTTTACAAGTATTGTGTGCGGGGCCTCTCATCTCCAACGGAGTTTCAATAAATTTTCAGTATCTTTAAAATGAACCTGGTTGTATTTATGCACGGCAACTAGTTGTAATGTCTGTTTGTCCTTTTCTACTGCAAAGGCAACGTCTGAAAAATCGTAAGAATGCTCATTCAACCAATCCCAAAGTAAAAACAATACTACAATTTACCCATTTTCCCTCAAATTATCGAATTCACCAATCTAACATTAAAATTACCTTAAATCCTCTAAGCAGAGCTGCGATTTTGCCAAATCACAAGGTTAACTGCGCTTCACGTTACTTTTTTGTATTAGAAACAGAAATTTTACGTATGTCTATTTTCTATCAAAACAAGAAACATTCGTGAACCAAAGTTAAATTTTTTGTAAATTCTCTCATAAGAGACGGAAATTTCTTCAAAAAACAGATTTTTTTTTTTCCAACCACTGAGATGTAACGGAAAATTGCAGTCTGTAGGGGAGAGTGGGGAGGAATGGGACACTTTTTACAAAAATAAAAAAAATCAACTTTGTTTGGCGCAAAAACAAAGTTTTCAATTTATAGATAACAAAATGAAACGCTTTCTAAAGTCTTTGAACAATATAGAAACATAACTTGGAGAAACAATTTTATAATTAAAGAAATTGTAAGTTTCAAAATATGTCCCATAGCTCCCCACTAACAGGGAGGTATGGGATAGCTAAAAATGTATGATAAAGCACAAATAGTCTAATGTCGGTTACATATACAGTCTGAAAAAGATTATAGGTTGGTAATGTATGGGCCATAATATCAAATTCTAGTATCTTCATTCAGGGTTCCATAATTCAGGAAAATTCAGGATTGTCAGTCACAGATGACGATCAAAAATCGTTAGTTAAATTTATTTACATTTTGAAGTAAATGAACATGTTATCAATGTTATAATTAATATATTACACTCTAATAATATTCGCATATTAGCAATTTACATTCATCTTATAAGAAGGAATTTGACTTGTCCCATTCCTCCCCACTACCTTCTTTTATGTTAAACTTCTTGTATGCGCAAAAATACTACTTTTAGGCTTAGTATAAATTCTGGATAACATTACTTTATAATGTTTCATAAATAGCGTAACTACTACATCTAAGCACAAAAAAATCCTTAATATACAGAAAGCATAAAAAGTATATGACGCACATTTACTTTTGATTCCTAAAATAATCTTTTTATCTATCCAATTTCAAGCTTATACAGATCAACAATGGGCTACTATCGCTTCATCTAATGTGCGATTGGTTAAATGTTTAGAATGATGCATAGAGAGAAAACCCTACTGTCCTATTCCATCCCACTCTCCCCTACTTTTTACGATCTTCAATGAATTTTCTTTCGAGAGTGAACCGTAAGTTTTTGATTTTTTAGGAAGCGGTAACAGTTGGGAAATCACACATGAATAAGTCAATGTCGATGGATTTTATTTAAGAGAACTACTGATGGAATTATAATACTTACATTATTTATTTTTTGTTTTGTAGTTAAACTGAAAATTAAATGTTCAACAAGGAATAATAATAAAAAAAATACAATAATTACGCGACTTTGCGCACTTAACAAATCATTTGTAGAAAAGAATATACTTTCTTCTGGTAAACTACATAAATTATTTCAATCCATTTTTTAGTAGTTTTGCAGCATCTGAACTATAAATGGATCGTTCAGAATAAAATAAAATTTAAAAATGTACTTGGCAGAAATTTAATTAAGTAAAAAAAAAAAAAAGGCTTTTATTTTGCTTTCAAAAATGCGTAAATATTGTATTGTTCATTTGTAATTTCTTATCGACTGATCAATTTACAGTTCAGATTCTGTCAAAACTATTAAAAATTATTAAAATCATTTCAGTTGTTCACAAGAAATTGATGCATCAATGCAGCTGATTTAACAATTTTCTGTTTAATATTGCTTTACAATTGTATTTTTTATTTGTATTTCTTATCGAATGTTCAATTTATAGTGTATCCCCTGTCAAACCTACGAAAAAGGTAATAAAATTCCTTCAATAGCTTTTGAGAAAAAGGTACATAAATACAACTATTTTAAATACTTTTTATTTTTTAATAATGCGTAACTATTGTATTTTTTACTTGTATTTCTTATCAAAGGATCAATTTGTAGTTTATCTTCTGTCCAAATTATAAAATTAAAGTACTGAAATCCCTTCAGTTGTTCCCAAGAAAAGATACACAAATGCAGTAGTTTTACATATTTCTTTTCCCTCAATATTGCGTAACTATTGTATATTTTATTTTTATTTTTGCTAAAGGATTGTATATTTATTAAATACTGAGAAAACTACAAAAAATATACAGATGGCTTCAATAGTTCCGGAAAAAGGTACATTGATGTTAATGTACCTTTACACGTGTTTTTGCAACAATTGCAACAATTACAACAATTGCCCTTTTTGAGTATGGAACACTTTTATTTAAATATATTCGACTTTAAGTAGTTACAAATAGTTATGGAATTTTGCTTTCACTAAAATAATCGACTTTTTATTCATTTACGATCTACAGCATATCAATCTGAATTAATTTTTTTTCGTAGAAATAAGCTTTAGAATATATTTCCTATATGGAATTTAAGCGTCGCGTAATTAACTTTTAGGCGTCTCTGAATGTTGACTCTAAAGTAAAAAATCAATTTAGCATACACAAAATTAATGTTATTCATAATTAAATTTATCCTAATTTAAACGCGAAAAAAATATTCTAATTATTATTTAAAAAAATATATTATACGGACGATCGAAACGTTTCTGTTCGAATGTTGCATAGACCATATTTGGTATGCCAGTTATGAAAAATCGCCTTCAGCGCTTAGGCAAGCATGCCACTGCTTCACAAGTTGAATATACTCCTTTGGTAAAATTCCTTTTTCTGCTGCTTGAAGAAGTCCGAAACTGCCTACTGCACTTCTCCGTTCCCAGCGGGACTTTTAAGGACGTTTGACTCTTTTGACTTTGAATCTTTTGAAAGCGCACGAACTGATATGCAACGTTTCGCCCTAATCGCACCATCAATTTTCCGCTTATTGTTGTCGGTACTGGATGTCGACGGACTCCTTGATCGACTTGCATCTTGAGTCGAACCGCGACCAGCTCTGAACTTTTGGCACCATTCCACTACAATGGTTTTCGACAGGCATGCTTTTACATACACATTCTTCATTCTTCGTTGAATGTTTTTGTTTTTCGGCCGCGAAAAAATAATAACAGCTCGTTCGTCCTGTTTGGACGCATTTGGTACTAACATCGCCATTGTTCACGCTTCAGCATTTTCCACACACACTTCGGAAAAAACAAATGCCACAATAATCCTTGCCTCTATGTCGGTGCTTATATTCCCGATTTGGTGACGCGCTAATTTCCATATGCAGCAGAGACCTGGAACGGAAACCTTTTGATGGCCCTTCATACATTGATTTCTATGCAGGAATAATCAAAGTATAGGGTGACACATAAATACAGTGACGCAAATAAAAGACCACAACTTTTCACTGAACGAACAAAACAACTAGTTTTATTCACCATTCGAAAGAGGTGAAAAATCTGTACAAGAAACAATCAAGATAATTTGAAATGCTTTCCTCCAGCGGTGGTACAGGCGTCTAGACGCTTTTGTAAATTCTTCAAGATGGCCGCGACCGTTTCCGGCGTGATTTCGGCCCAGGCTTTTTCCAGAGCGCGTTTCAGGAAATCCAGAGACTTGTTCTTGATTGCGCAGTCTTTTTGCTCCATGATCCCTTAAACAATGACGTCCGTAGTGTTCAAGTCAGGGGAATTTGCGGGCTAAACGTCCTTCGTCTAAAATCCCGAGAGATTGCCCTCGCAGCCCTCCAGCGTCTTCTTCGCTCTGTGGGTAATCGACCAGTCCTGCTGAAACCTCCAGTCAATGTTCTTCACTTTCTTTTCCGCCCAGGGGATCACGACGCTTTCCGAAGTTAGCTCCTGATATGTCTGCGTTGATCTTGACACCTTTTGGAACAAAGACGAGTTTTGACTTTTGCCATCCGGAAATCCCCACCCACACCATCACAAACTTCGGGAAAAGAACATTTTTCCATCTTCACGATGCGCGGAGGTTCTTTGAGTAGCAACTTTCGTTGCATGTGCGTGTTCTGGAAAGGTTGGGCCATAAAACTCCTTTCATCGGTGAAGAAAATCCGATTCAAGGCATCGCCGCGGCACAGGGAATTCATCTTCTTGCACTTTTCGAGCTTTGATGCTTTCATTTGATCCGTGAGACAGTGTAATTTCTCCAGTTTGTACGGGATGAGTTGCAGATCTTCTCTGACATGTCTTCGCATAGAGTCGCGGTCGACGTTGCACTCCTTGACTAATTTTCGAATGTTTCTTTGTGTATTTCACTGAATCTTTTTCTTGAACAGGTTAAGGGCACTGGGGTCCATGTTGGTCGCGATCTTCAACTTCGTCGACGGTCTTTGATCCTTATAGTCTCTTAAAACGTTTGACGGCACGATGGACTTGTTCCCGGTGCAATTTGGCGATTGCAGGAATTAGCATTCTACTTTTGTGGTGGGGGACGATGGCTGGCCGGTCTTCTTTACACAATTACTTCAAAAGAGTGAATTAATATCAGCTGAAATAGCAATTACACGGTAAAAAGCACTAATAACACGAATAAAACAATAGTATATCTCAAAAATGGGAAACATATTAAAATAAATTGACATTTTCATCATGTCACATTATTTATGTGTCCCCCTGTTGAATGCAACGGAAAGAAAGAATGTTGCCTGTAAGTTTGTTACCAGTCCCTTACGAAAATATTTCATAGAGTGATGGTGAGGGCGGGGATTTCCGGATTGGAAAAGTCAAAACTCGTCTTTGTTCCAAAAGGTGTCACGATATAGAGCTTTTTTTTATAGAACTTTTCAAAACACTGTAGAAACAGTATTCTATAGATGTCTATAGAATTCTTTACAAGTTCTATAGAATAGCCTTTCTATAGAATACTGTTTCTACAGTGTTTTGAAAAGTTCTATAGACTACTATTTGTAAAGAAAATGTTTCTATAGAATTCGTAAGAATTTTTTTTATAGAACAGTTTTTCTATAGAGCACCCGAAAACTTTAAACGTTCTTTAGACTAATGATCCTATAAATTAAAAAAAAAAAACATGTTTTTTGGTCTTTTAAAATTTATGTGTACTACTTTATCTATACATATGCATTAAAAAAAATAATTTATAATACATCAGTTTAATGTAATAGAATTAATAAGATTACAATTTTATTCATAATTCCAATATATAATTCCAATATCATAATTCCAATATTCAATTGTTAATATAATAATATATAAAAAATAATCAATTTTGTAATACATCAGTTTAATGTAACAATACTCAATGGATTTAATATGATTATAATTTTATTCATAATTCTAATATATTGTGATTCAGTTATTAATACAATAACGTATCAGTCGAACTAAACTGATTTAAATCATAGTTAATTAATATTTTTGTTTATGATTCATGAATTTGTCGTTTAATTTTATAGTCATTTATTAATTTGCTGTTAATATCATAAAAACATTCATCTAATTTAATAAACTTTATTGACTAATAGTAATTCATCTAATTTAATAAACTTTATTCACTAATTGTAATTTTTATTCAAATATTTTAATCTGAAGCATAAATACAAAATATTTAAAAAATTACGTTTCAAGTTTAGCAAATAATTTATTATTCTTTTAAATATTTTTCAAGCGTATATTAAAAGAAGAGTATATATTATAAGAGTTATGCCGTCAGATTAATGAATTTTAAAAGAAATCTGAAATGTATCTTAAGACAATTTAAGCTGTGAAGATCATTTGGAACTGTAAGTAATATAGCAGTAGCACATTTTTTATGTTAGCCGTAAGCGAAACATTTAGTGTATCGTATCATTAGAGTAAATCTTGCGTAACATATTTATAAAACTGCTATTAACATTATTAGCGTTTTTCATAACACAAAATGAATTCTGCGTAACCTCAAAATTTGTCACTACTAATCCCAGCTACGGGGTAAGTTATGACATGCTACGAGCACATTGTGACACATAAATGACACATACAAGTACATTGTAACATATACAAATTAGATAAGAAAGGCAATTAAATGGGATATGTTAACTCTAGAATGAGGAATTTATTCATTTATAATGTTCTTAACACAATAAAACACTTTCATGTTTTATTAATATTGTAAATCAAATGAAAATAAAATAGTTAAATTGTTAACACTTGTAAACTCCTAGTGCTTTATAAAGATACTTTTAGAGTCACTTAGCAATAAAATGAAAAAAAATAACTGTCTTAATCAGGACAAAGATAAAATATAAGCCAACACTAATCTTTGGCCATATTGGCCGCTTGTTTCAATGTCTGATTTGCAGTTAATATAAATAGAATAAGGTTCATTTTTGGTACATTTGACATGCGCCAATCTTTTACATGTCAGGCATTTGCACCCAGTCTTCTCCGGGTCTAGAAGTTTTGTATTGCTCCAAGCAAACTAGACATAAGCAATTTTCGTCATCTTCAGAGCTATACAAGACTTGCTCCTCCTATTTATTCAATAACCTAGGTGTAATTTTTTATGCACTGCTTGGCCTTTCCATACAATTTCTTTTTTTCTTTTTCTTTTTCAATTTGTTTTCTGCGTTCTTTTGCTTTTTGTCCTACTTGAATTTTCTCTTTTGCAGGTGTGCTTGTTAGAATGTCAGATTTTAAACATTTACGAATAGATCGCATGCCTTTTCGAGGTCCTTCTTTAGGGAGAGGTTTTATTTCTGTAAGACTTACCACTGACACATTGCTATTATCAACTGTCATAGAATCATCTAATTCAATGAGATTTCTTACTTCTGAAGACGGTTCTGCAGTCTGACCATCATTGATTAAAGTTATTTCTGAAGTGCTTGGTTTATTAACAGCTTCATATTTACTAATTTTTTTTTATTGTCATTCTGGTCTGTAACGCTCTCATCTCTGATGGATAACGATCGATCAGTTACTGACGAACACAGGAAGTTAAAATTATGAGGGAAAATTATGCTGGGGTAAGTAGTGACACTGTCACAACGTGCCTCTTAGGCTTCGTCACAGCTAACCCCTCGTTACGCAATTTTGAACTGTATTCGTTAGTTTCCGAAATGCCGGCATGATTAACGAATGAAATACATAGAATAACAGCTCAAAATATAAGTATTTAAATACAGTTAGGGAAGTTTACATACTTCAGTATCGCCAGTTTCACTAGTGGCAGTGACGATTCCAACTTAGGTCGCAAAATTTACTTTTACGATAGAAAACAATATAAATATTTTTATTTCGAAAAAAAAACGCAATGGTATACTTCAAAACATACGTAGCACACTGAAACAATCAACCTCTTCACTCACATGACGTGACAGGTGCTGCAACCTATTGGCTCAGTCAGGAAGCTCGATGGCACAACTTGCCACTGGTACAACTAACCCCGGTCTCCCCTACTACCACAAAAAAATAAATAAGTAAAGAATAAATAAATAAATTCTTCATTTTAATGGACTTTAAATCTGCTTATCCTGAATCCTTAAATATGCTATTCTAATTTACAAATGATTTTGGTGTTCGTAATTTTCACAGTTTGGAATGAATCAGGATATAAAATATATATGATTTCAAGACACTATAATAATTTCAATACCAGTTTAATGCTTGGAACGCAAATCACAAAATAAACAATCTTGAAATAGTGTAATGAGAAGCTGCGAAACTGCGAGCGGCCGTAGAATGCTCTGAAAGTACTGGTTCACCTCCGATCACGGAAACCAAACAGCATCGAGCTCGGTCAGTACGTGGTAACCACATGGAGTAACCACATGGGAACCGTTTTCTTTTTTGGCGCTATTCAAATATTTTTATAGAATACTTTATAGAATATATTCGAATATTTTCATAGAATATTTTATAGAATGTATTCGAATATTTTTTAGAAATTGTACAGATAATTCTATTGAACTTCTACAGATACTTCTACAGTTTTTGGTGAGCTAGCTTATAGAAAATAGGCCACAACTCTACAGGATTCATTAATACTTTTTCTATAATATTTTCTAGAATTATATAAGAAATTTGTGTAAGGGATTACTTTATTTTTACCAAATGAACATTAAAAATGAGATAATTCAAAAGAAAGTAAAATAAATATGTTTATTTCTTATTGAAAAAAAAAGTATAAATTAATCATCAAAACCAAATCATTTAACATCATCGAGCTATTTTATTATACATTTAATCTTTAATTTTGCATTCTAATTATACTGTAACTTATGTAATCCCTAACACTTCGAGTAAGTGTACGAGTAGCGAAGTGATTGATTAGTGTAGGAAAGATAAAACTTTTTGAGAAGATTTTCCGGCAATAAAATTTTATTCTGTCGTCCCAAATGGCAGATTCATCAGTCACGACTATTCGTTATTAAAAAGCATTGTTTACTGAAAGATCCTAGTTTTCGATTAAATCCAAATACATAAATAATTATTTCCCATGTATATTCACGAATAAAGAATTACTTTAACTATATTTCTAATACATATTAACGTCTTTCGAGTTTAACAAAACAACATTTAAATGTACTTACAATGGAACTAAAGAAGAAGATGCTTAATTTGAATTCGTCTTTTAACGCATTTTATTTTCCTGACGCATAAAATACAGATTTTATCGCTTAAGATTAAACGGCATTGTTTAAAGACACTTTTGTTAAATAAAGTCACCAAAGATTTAGTGCTTTTGTTTTGAACAATAATTAAGAGGCGCAGTATGCTTGAATAATAAAGATCAGAGAGAAAGAAATTTTCAGTGTTACTTTTCTAAGTTGATTGTTCTTTTCGATAATATAATTTGTTGAATTATTTGAACTCTGATATAAATTTTCACTAGGATTTTCTAGAATGTTGAATTTGGATACGAAAATTTTAATTAATAAATTTTTAAATTTAGATCTAAACCATTTCTTATAAAGAAATCTTGTTATAAGTTTAACCATTATAAAGGCACTTTTAAATACAGGGAGGTCATAAAAAACTTCCCCAATATATGTACCCCTAGTACGTAACCGCTCTACCAATCGGAAGGAAATTTCAGATTTAGTTATTTGAAGATATGCGCTCGAGATCGTGATGATTTAAAACAATAGAGCTCACTCGGTTACAGTTACAGTGAAAAAATTTCGCAATTTTCGAATGGCAACACCCTTTCTTTTCCTGTGCAAATTCATCAGCGTATTGAAACCGTAAATGGCATTGGAACGATACATGTAAGAGGTAATACATGCCGGTGTAATATCGTTGCACTCTATCCTAATCTGTTACTATGTAACGTAATATTCAGCACTCTAAAACAAATGATTACATTTTTATTTTCCCTATGTGTATACAAACACAACTCAAAAACACATTTTAAAACAAATCTTACAACACTACTCAGTTCACAAGTGAAAAAAAAAGAATCGGCTACTTAAAAACATGTCTTTTAGTCACTTCTTCGTTCATCTCAATGGTCCTGCAAGTGTTTTACGCCGGCAATTTTAATCTTACGTGTATCATTCCAACGCCAATGGTTTTTCAATGCACTGATGAATTTGCGTATGAAAAAAAATTGGTGTTGCCATTCGAAAATTTTGACATTTTTTCTCTGTAACCGTAACCGTGAGAGCTCTATTATTATAAATCATCACGATCTCGAGCGCATACTTCAAATAAGTATATCTAAAATTTCTTTTCGATTGGTTGAGCGGTTAGGTCGCTAAGGGTTCACATATCGGGGAAGTTTTTTATGACCACCCTGTATATGATACTATAATTTTTATGCTGTCTTTAATTAAAACTGTGATGTTGTTATAGTTTGTTATATGTTTTAAAAAATAGCAATAGTTTTTAATAATATTTTATGGCACTTAAAAATAATTTCAAAGTTTTACGCAAATGTAAACTTAAAAAAAGACTTATTTTGATAGTTTTAAAAATGCAAATCATTATGTATGAATAAAAACGTATCTTTTTTCATACTGAATTTAATAAAATAACTCATACATATACTATATATATATTACTTTCAATGGTGTAAAGGAAAAATTCAATTATGTGAAACAGGCGCTACGCAGCCCTTATGAGCACACAAACAATATAATATTTAGCTCGAAAGGCATGAAATTCACTGAAAATTTTAATGAAAAGTGGGTGTAAAAATGAAGGAAAGAGCATTTTAAAGTCGCTAAACAGGAGAAATAAAATCTACAAACGCAATTCGCAAAAAATAAATAAATAAATAAATAAATAAATAAATAAAATAAATAAATAATAAAATAATAATAAATAAATAAAAATAAAAAATACGGCTCCAAGCTCATATCGGAAGCTCATATCGTGAGAGGAGCAAAGAAGTATAAAAATATATGTAGCTTCACAAGTTTCACATGGTACGGCAAGCCCACATACTTCAATGCATGTTCATATTTCACTAATTTTAAAGCAATGTAATATTCAAAACTTAAATTAATTGGATATGGTTACATTTTTACGTTATCTCTGTAACTGCCTTTGTTTCAATTTTGCTGCGTACTTTTTTTAATTTTTCAAATTTTGAATTTTGTTTTTTTCATAAATTTTCTGTCATTTATTTTGAAGTTTTGTTGTTTTATAAATTTAAATTTAAATTTGTTACATATGTTGAGTATGCGGAACCGCCATACTTTGCGAAACCTGCAAGACAATAAATATTTTTGATATACTTCTTTCCTCAACCCACCTTCCGATAAACTAGGAGCAATATGTTTTTTGCGAGTTTTGTTCGTAGTTTTTTTTGCCATGTTTAGTGATTTTTAAAATGTTTTCTTGTTTTGAACACCTACTTTTCATTAAAAGTTTCATTGGATTTTATGCTTTTCGGGGTAAATATTACACACACACACACACACACACACATATATATATATATATATTTACTTATTAAACGTAACTTATATTATTTATATATACCCAAGAGGATTGCCCCACCAATGGCCGATAGGTTCTCCTCTCGAAGCTGGTAGACGAGAGGTGCTGGGTTCTAACCCAATCGCGCCCATCGTCCTAATCGTTCGGAGTTTTCGTGGTTTTCTTCAAACCTTGAATTTCCATGCGTAAATACGAATTAGATTCTCTTAGAAAGACCTCCACGGAGGGACTCCTCCTAGGGCCTATATCCCTCGAGTAGATAATTGGCCGTCAAAAATCAACCCAACCAAAGAAGATTAATCGCGGATAATATTTCCTTTTTTCCCATTCTTTCTGAAACAAAATAAAGAAAAAAAAAACGTCTTTTGCAATTTCTGAAAGAAACTATTGGGTTGTTTGAAATATCTTCAACATATTTCTGTGAAATTACGAGCAAAAGATAAAACACGAAGAACTAATTTTTATCTTACAAACTATGAGTTTTCTTTTTCTAGTTTTTTCAAAATTTAGACATTATAGAACTGAGCTGAAAATGTAATTTAAGTGACTATTATGAATATCTTCAAGAACAGATGATTTTATACCTAACGAATTTGGGAAGGAACGAAACAATATAAGTCATTTCGTGAGCTAATGTGTTGTATTTGGTAATATAACTTAGTTACGTCATGTATTTTTGAGATTGATAAGAGACACGCGAATCTACATAATGTCATAGTGTATGAAAATTCCTCTTATTTAAAGAATAATCTTTATGAATCGGTGCTGTGAATATAACAGGGTTACCTCATGTATTTTTGGGGTTGATAACGGACACGCGATGCTACATAATGTCATAGTGTTTGAAAACTCCTCTGAATTATAGAACATTCTTTATGAATCTGTGTCTCATTTTATTTCAGCCTAGGTAGGCATGCTCACTATACATCTGGCTTTATCCTCTGATATAATACAAATAGCTTTATAGTCTCATCAAACACGAAGAATAATATTGTGTGCGTGATACCAACTTTGCTGCTTATTTGAATAACTATAAGAGTTCATTTTAAGATCTATTTTCTACATTATTCTCGTATGTGATATTTTTTTTACTTTCGACAATCAGTGTTTTAAATCTGTCTTTCTCAAGTTCTCAAGTTGCATTATAGGCATGTTGATCACAGAATATCCATGTATGTCAAATACGATTACGTAATGTATTTGACAAATTGGATGGTATCGGTACATCATGTTGCAAAACATGCCTCAATATACCGAAAGTTATTGATGAATAAAAAATTTCGTAATCAAACCAAACTCTCAAAATCTGTTTTTATACACCGGTATTTTAATTCATTTATGCAACATTTCAACCGAAATCCACATGTGCATTAATTGCATACTGACTCCAAAATTAGCATATTTTTTCCTATGTGCTTAAATGCAATTGATAAAATAATTTTTATTTAACCCTTAAATGCCTGGTGTTGCTCTTCGGCAACATACCTAATTTAGGCTCTAAAATACTATTAGAATAATATTGAAGCTAATGTTGCCAACAAATTACATTCTGAAAATATTATTAAATCGATTTTCAACATGTAGATGGCAACACTTGCGCTGTTTAACAATATAGATTTATTTTTTCAATTGTTGCTACTTGTTCGTTTTGTTTTGTTTGGAAGCTTGCGAAATACCCTATTTTGACCTGCAGTGAGCAAGTAAAATTTATTTCTTATTATATTTCCTAAAATTCTCGTGTGTTTAATATTTTAGAATTTTATCAAGGGAAATTATTTTTTCAATTAAACACCAGTATTGCCGATTAGTAACAAACTGTTTTTTAGCCGTAAACTATACTTAAAACAAAGTAGGATTTTTTTAAGTATTTTTCCCATGATTTATTTAGAAAATGAAAGTCGAAAAACATTATTACAATGATTTTTGAAAAATCAGGCATTTAAGAGTTAAGATACAATAAATTGTTTGCATGAAATTTTTAATAGTTCTAATAAATCAGTTGAAAATCTTTAGTCAAAAAAAATGAATATAAAAAACTGTTACAATAAATAAATTGAAAATACATTAATTTTATGCAATATATAACTATAATAACATAACCCTTTAAGACCCAACCCGCACGATCGTGCGGGTTAGACATTCATGTAAATTTTAGTTTCTGAAACAGTCGTATGTAATAAAAAAACGAATCGAACGATTGTTCTAGTTTGCAAAATAAATAAAGTATCATTTTTTACCAACAGATGACGGTTGTAGTGCATGTTTTACTTTTAGCCGGCATGACTAGCTTTGTTTACAAGTGCAACGGATACAGCTCATCATTTTATCTGTCGTAAAATGGTAATTATCAGTATATTTCTAATCAATGCAAAAACCCTTGACGGGTTAAAAGTTTCTGACGCAGCACTTTATCTTATGCTCTAAGAATTTTAAATATGGAACTTAAAAATACTGATATCAAATTTTGAGTGACGTTATGCTATTTCTTAAAAAAATACATTTGTATTTATTTCACCATTTTATTTTTGTTTTATTTATAATCGCATGTGCAAAAGTTATGTTCTACATGAAAAGCTGCATAAAATTTTATTCGCTGTTGCTTTATCATTTACATCTCTCATAAATTCAAAATATGTGTTTTAAAGGATATGATATAAAATTTAAGTGACGCCTTGATGTGACTTAAAAAGGTTTGTTTTTTAAAATTCAATTTAAATTATTTTTGACTTGGTTAAAATATTTTTTTTTACATCTACACAATACTTTTAATTTTCCAATTCACTGTTAAATATATCACTTTCATTGAATCTATACTATGCATTGAAATGTATTTATTTCAATAAATTGATTTATCTTTTGTGTCACGCTATTCAAAATTGTGTAAGATTTATGTAAATGGTTTATTTGCATCAAACTATCCTTTTTCATACATTTCATGTAGTTTGGACACAATGACGCAAAGAAACCATTTACATAAATCTTACTCACAATTTTGAATAGCGTGACACAAAAGATAAATCAATTTATTGAAATAAATACATTTCAATGCATAGTATAGATTCAATGAAAGTGATATATTTAACAGTGAATTGGAAAATTAAAAGTATTCTGTAGATGTAAAAAAAATATTTTAAATAAGTCAAAAATAATTTAAATTGAATTTAAAAAAACAAACCTTTTAAAGTCACATCAAGGCGTCACTTAAATTTTATATCATATCTTTTAAAACACATATTTTGAATTTATGAGAGATGTAAATGATAAAGCAACAGCGAATAAAATTTTATGCAGCTTTTCATGTAGAACATAACTTTTGCACATGCGATTATAAATAAAACAAAAATAAAATGGTGAAATAAATACAAATGTATTTTTTAAGAAATAGCATAACGTCACTCAAAATTTGATATCAGTATTTTTAAGTTCCATATTTAAAATTCTTAGAGCATAAGATAAAGTGCTGCGTCAGAAACTTTTAACCCGTCAAGGGTTTTTGCATTGATATCATTACTTTTTTGAGGTTAGTGATAAAATGATTAAAAAAAAGATACTTATGGAATTTAATGCAGATTTAATTTTTACTATTTTATTACAATTTTCCTTATAGCAGTTTGTATATAAAAACAACTGGGTAAGTATAATCGCAGATCGCACAGAGGGTTTCATTTGATATTCCTTTAAAAACACTTTATCCTTAAATTAATAAATCCAAAATGTTAATTTATAATTATTAAATCCTTACATAGATGTAGCACCAATAGTTCCAATTTTCATGGGGCAGGGAACGCACTCTTTTAAACAAACCACCTTCCAATTGAAGTCATCAAAAACCAAGTTGAATAAGCCAGATCCCGTTGTGTTGTTTGACAAACAGCAGTCTCATGTCCCCTCCTTCCCCCCTTTTTCAAAATTTTTCAGACCAGTACCTAAGAATGGAACCGAAATAATTTTTTCTCTTCAGAAATTACGATAAAAAAATAGTATGCAGTACTCATAAATTTACTTTAATGCTATATAGGGTGATTATTAAGTTAATTATAACGTTTGGAATATGTTGCATTGATGTCCGAAAGGTAGTTTCTGAGTTATGGAAGCTGGACCCATAAGGCGCCATAGAGGGGCGAAGCCCGCTAGTGTCTATCATAATTATATCTGCCATGTAGACTAATTGCGATATTTAATCAAAATAGCCCCCCCCCTCCTCATCCCCGGAAATATAACAAATACAAAATGTGTCTTTATAAACCTATCGTCAAATAGGTTTTTATTTCTTTTTCCCTAAAAAAAACATGATTTTTATATCCGTAACGTAAATAGCGGACGAAGCCCGCTAGTTCCTATCATAATATATATTTTTAATAATTTTATATAGTCTATAATAAAAATCAGACTTAAAATAGTCTAGTTCCATGAGTACTTGTAGTGTCAGTTACATGCTACGATTTTTGGATACCAGTATTTTAGAACGGGAAAATGTGACTTATTTTATCGGAGATATCTCATTAATTGAATAAGGTGAAGCAAACTTTTTGAAAAAAAGGTGGCCAACAAGCATGGCAGTTATCAGCTATGTGACTTTGTGCTAAAGTCCATTAATTTGATCTGCTTTAAAAAGATTACGGAAGATTGAATTATAGTAGAACCTGGATTAACCGAGCTTCGATTAATCGAGGTTTCTGTTAGCCGAGCCGATAACAAAGTCTGATTTTTTTTTCCTTTTGAATGAGCCTTAAAAATAACCACACTCTTTAGCTCACTGTCCGTGCTATACAGGCCCTTCTGCCCCCAAAAGCCCTCAACTCCAAAGAAACATTGGACCCTGAAAAGTCAATAGCGAACAATGCTTTGTTTCCAGTGGCTGTGTGAACTTTCGTAAATTTTTCAATTTGCATTTTAAAATTTACTACTGGTAGTTGATTTTCTTTTTAAATTTGTTAAGCTGTGAAACAGAACTTTACATATATTTACTTTTATTATTTAAAAAACGTTCTATATATTTTTTTAAAAGAGATGTTAAATTCGCAAGCACGGCGAGTTTTTACACACAGTTTCTATTAACCGAGATTTCCGATTCCGATTTACTAACAGTCCCAATTAGCTCGGATAATCGAGGCTGCTCTGTATAATTAAAAAATCAATGGCGATCTTACTGTAAACGGGTTTCCCTTTTACTGAGGGATTTCAAAACCGAATCACCTGATGTTAGTTGCTGTTTCCCTGCTTGATTAAATAAGATTAGTTAAACATTTGAAAATTACCAAATATAAAAGGAACTAAGTCAACAGAGTCTTTGCTTTATGGTATTTTTTAACAACGCTATAAGAAAATGATTTTAAATAAGAGATTTTAAATGTAACGTTTTAAATCTGACATAATTTTCACCAAACTTTTCTTTCTCTTTGTAACATTTAACTGAAAATATTTTTATTATTAGAAAGATAATATTATTATTTGCGCTACCTTAAAATTAGCAACTATAGTTAAAAATATCATCTCGAAATTTGAAATAAATCTCTCATATAAATATATTTTTTAATTTACACTGTTTTGCAATATGTTTTGCAATGTGTTTTGTAAACTGTTTTGGCCACTTTGGCCAATATGACGTAATTTCCTCCATTTACGACTTTTAACACATACCAATGAATTTATTATTTAAAAATTTTCTTTTTCTTTTAATATTCACGTGTAAATATAATTTTTATGACGTAATTTTCAATGTTTTCCTTCTTTTAATGCGTAATCATTTAATTCTAATTTGAAAATAATTGATTATTTTATAATTTTCTTTCATTTTAAGTAAGCATGTGTAAAAACAATTTTTATGACGTAATGTTTAATATTTTCCTGCTTTTAACACGTTATCATTTAATTCTAATTTAAAAGGATTTTTTTCTGTTTATAATAGTCACGTGTGAATAAATTTTTAATTTAAAGGATATATTATTCTTTGCGCTGTTTTAACATTTGGCAACAATTTAAAAGAACCTTTTCTAAAATATGTAAAAAATATCTCTGGAAATTCTGAAAATTTTAATTTAAAATTGAAATAAACCGTCAAAATATTAGGCAAGTTAAGAATAATAAATGCACTCTGCAAACTTCGAGTTTCTATTGAATGATTAAATTGAATGAAAATGATTAAATTCCCATGTATATTTTTTTTCCTATGAGACTTTTTTAATGAGACAATTTTATCCAGATTTAACATTAAATATCTCTTAAAATAATTCTTCGATTTAAAAACTGTCTACTTCAACATTTTTATCAAACATTTCTCTATAAAACTACGCAATTGCGTCAAAAGATGGCGACACCAGAATTCTGATATGCTTATTATGTAAACTGTAAATATTGCAAAGAATTGTCTCGGGGTTATCAAACTAACATTGATATATATAAATAAAACATTTCAACTAAATTATTTATTATAAAAGCATTATTACATCACAATAGCTTTTATGCAAGGAAAATAATAATTATAATAATAATAATATTATGGATGTCAGTGATTATATATTGATTGACCGTCATAATAATAAAAAATGATATTATAAAAAGAAGAGCTGAAATGAATTATTTTTTTACGTTTCTGATCGTGTGATTTATATTCAAGTAATAATTATTAATGCATATTTTTTGTAAAGTGATTGAAATTAAATATATTTATAAAATTTATAGTAATATTTTTATTGTTGAAAAATTGCCAAGAAATAATCATCATCAAATTGGCGTCATTATAATTGTAATTTTATTTAACTTAATAGCAATTAAAAAAATTACAAAGGAACTGAGAATAATGGTCAACTAGCAGACTTAAAAAAAACAAAAAACATTCACATGTGAAAACACGTACCAGCGAGTATCAAACTGCCTATCTTAAGGTCAGTAAACGATGGCCCTTAGCCACTCAGCCAATGGGAAGACAAAATTTTTCTCCCCAAAAGTGATTAAAAAGAAAGCGTGTGTATGAATACAGTGTCATGCATTTTCGGTGAAATTTCCATAGAATGGCGAAGAAATATAGTCCGATTTTTCATGCGCATTATAAAACGAACAAGAGTCTTGCTGGAAACAAGTAAATTGTTATTTGGTTCATCTGAAACATATTTATTTGATTTTTAAAAAATCGCCCGTGTCATTTTCGAGAGAAAAAAAAATCGAATTATTTAACGAACGAGAGTTTTCCCAGAAAAAAGAAAAGTGTTATTCACCTCGCCTTAATCACATTTATATTATGTATCAATTTAAAAATAATCGTTAGAACCGTTTTCGAGATTTTCAAATTAGGAACTTCCTCGATATTATACCAACGTTTTCACTTTAAAAATGGCTATTTAGATCTCAAAATATACTGCACGTAGAAATGCAAAAATTTCAGTATACGATTAGACTGCAGATATAAGACTGTTCTAGAAAATTCAGAACAATAAGACATATATCTGCTGAGTTATTAAAAGGCGGCTTTTCGCGTTTTCTTTGATGTCGAGTTAGCTGTATATATGAGTTCCGCCATCTACGAATTCTATGATACGATACGATACGATTTTAACGATACGATACGATACGATTTTAGGCTTAAGGCTGCGTCACTCGAAATACTACCGTCTTCCATGATTGCTTAGATAAATATTTTTGCTTTAATGTCTAAATAAGTGAAATATAATAAAAAACATTAATTATACACTATTTATGTTGCTCATAGGATACAATATTTCGTTACCCGCGCGATCGTGCGACTTGGGCGTTACGTTAGTCAGTGCTACCGCAAAGGTAAAAGCTTTCTGAATGTTCATCTTCATTTCTGTTTCAATAATTTTGGTGACAGCCAGATTAAAAATGATTTATGTTATTGTATAATTAATGCCATATTATTTTCTTGGGTGTTGTCATGGATGAATTATTTTTTCTTTTTTTTTTTCAAGTAATTTTTACTTTTTGTTTTCTTTTCAATTAATAAAATTTTCTAATACATTCTATTATTTTTTATGGAATACTTTGTTAACTTTTAACAAAGGAAAATAAAACACTTTTTCAGATGTCTAAACCGAAAAGAATTCTCACACAAGAAGAAATATTGCAATTGATGAATAAATCAGACTCTGAATTTAGTAATCTCTCGGATGATGACGAGGTTGCGGACAAAACATTTGAAGCAGATTTATTAGAAGGATAATCAAGTTCAGATGAGCTCGATGAAGAAAAATTTACAAATATTTCTAAAAAAATGACAATTTTGGATCATTCTTTCTCATCAAAGTCTTTGGAACTCATTCCCCAAAGTTCTACCTCTAAACCAAAAAAAAAAAAAAAAAAAAAAAAAATGAAAAAAAAAAATACAAATCCTAGACTTCACGCAATTGCAGGTATGTCTTTCATTTCTTAAATTTTACTTAAAAAAAGTTATAGACTTATAGAAAAAATAAAATCGGTATTATAAAAAAGCTTTAAAAATATGGCAAACCTTTTTAATTAAATTAAAATATGTATTTCTTGAAGTCCATAAGTACATCTCGAATATTAACTTTTTTCTTCTTTTTTAAGCTTTAGAGCCAGTAAGGATTCCACTGCAGTATTTCAGTCAATACTTCCCAAATCATCTTATAAGTAATGATTTCACAGGAAAAGCCCAACCCGTACGATCGTGCGGGTGTGGCTTTCACAGAAAAAGCCCAACCCGCACGTTCGTGCGGGTACTCTCCACGCTCCAGGGGGTGACGAAAAATTTTTTAATTATTTTTTTAAGTGTCATTAGAGTCAGTATAGAGTAAATAACAAGAAGAATGTAATATTTAAATGTGAAAATTTTTCGGGTCTTAAAGAATTAAGCGGTATGCGAAGATTATTATACACCGTTAAAGATAAATGATAAGTTTTATTCTATATTAATACATGGAAATCATTCCGGAGAGAATTGCAGGAATTTATTCTAGATCAATTTATATTGAACGATATAAATTGATAAAGCGCCTTTTATATGTTTTTAATCATCATATAGTATAATGAAGATATAACATGGCAAAATGACAGTTTACTGTCTAGTTTGCTATTCACTTTTATATAAGAAAACAAGTAATCGAAATTGATTTTAAAAGTAATATATTGCATTTTGTAATAGCTCATAATACCTAATATATTTGAAAATTTTACGAAAAAGTTTTCAAAGATAATTATATTTTAATCTTAATCTAAAGTAATCTTTAATCCATTTGATATCATTATATTTGACAGCTAAAAATAAATAAAATTGTAAACGGCAACATTATAATTTTGAGACAACTGCTGGTTAAAGCATTCTAATAAAATTATGAATATATTTATCTTAGGGGAAGGTGTTGTACCTCTAACCATATTGTTCCTTTGGCCATCTAGGCTCTAGCACCATTTAGCAGCATTTTATGAATTTTGGTGTAATTAGTGATTTTTCCTTCACTAGAGGGCTTGTGCAACATACTGTGGGTTATTAAAGTCAAAGAGAATTCCTGTGAGTAATTCTAATTCATTTCCATAATAAAAACTAGCGGGCGTGACCGAGCCAAGCTCGGTCAAAATTAGCCTTGTGCTCAGTTAGATATTTCATTCTCTATAATTCTTGCTGTTTAGATAAAATTGGCATGATCCTAAGACATAGGGACCCCCTAACCGAAATTTTTCGAACACACGACATAACCGAGTCTCTTCTCGAACCCGAAAACGATAGAATACAAAATTTAGTCAAAATCGCTGAAGTCATTTTATAGATAAAATTACCTGGACCCACAATAACCCAAAAAGGACTTACAAATCTAAATTTATCGAAAATGTGACCTATCCCAATGGTCTTCTCGTGCTAGGAAACGATGTAATAATAAATTTTGTCAAAATCGTTTGAGCCACTTATTAGATAAAATTAGCTAAACCTTGACCCATAGTGACCCAAAATGACTGGTTAATCGAATTTTCCTGAGCATGTGACCTAGACGAATGGTCTTCTCGAACCCGAAAACGATAGAAAACAAAATTTAATCAAAATCATTAAAGCTTTTTTCTAGATAAAATTAACTTGACACACAGTGACCCAAAATGACCCATTAATCGAATTTTCTGGAGCATGTGACCTAACCCAATGAACTACTCGTGTACGGAAACAGTATAATACAAAATTTTGTATAAATCGTTTGAGCTTTTTTTTAAAGATACAATTAGCTTGACCCACAGGACCCAAAATAACCCACCAATCCAATTTTCCCGAACATGTCACTTAGCTCAATAATATTCTCATGCTCAGAAACGGTGTAATACAAAATTTTGCCATAATGTTTTGAGCCGTTATTTTAGATACACTTAGCTTGGCCCACAGTGACTCAAAAATGACCCAACAATTGAATTTTCTCGAATATGTGACTTAGCCCAATGGTCTTCTCATGCCCAGAAACGTTATAATACAAAATTTTGACAAAATCGTTTAAGTCGTTTTTTTAGATACAAATAGCTTGGCCCACAGTGACCCAAAAATGACCCACTAATCGATTTTCCTCGAACATGTGACTTAGCCGAATGATCATATCATTCCCGGAAACGGTATATTACAGAATTTTGTCAAAATATTTTTGGCCTTTTTTTAGATTCAATTAACTTGACCCTGACCTATTGTGACCTAAAATGACCCACTAATCAAATTTTCTTGAACATGCGACTAAGCCCAATGGTATTCTCGCGCCCGAAAATGATAAATACAAAATTTCGTCAAAATCGTTAGAACCGTTTTCTAGATAAACTTTTCTTGACCCAGAGTGACTCAAAAATGACCCACTAATAGAATTTTCTCTAATATGTGACTTAGCCCATTAGTCTTCTCGTAATCCAAAACGAAAGAATACAAAATTTAGTCAAAATTGTTAGAGCCGTTTTTTAGATAAAATTGGCTGGACCCATAGTGACCCAAATATGACCCACTAATCGAATTTTCTCTAATATGTGACCTAGCCCAATGGTCTTATCATGCCCGAAAATGGTAAAATACAAAATTTTGTCAAAATCGTTAGAGCCGTTTTTTAGATAAAATTGGCTTGACCCATAGTGACCAAAAAATGACCCACTAATCGGAATTTCTCGAACATGTGACCTAGCCCAATAGTTTTCTCGTGCCGAAAAACGGTTGGATATAAAATTTAGTCAAAATCGATTGAGCCGTTTTTTAGATATAATTAGCTTGACCATGACCCATTATGACCCAAAATGACCCACTAATCGAATTTTCTCGAACACGGGACCTACCCCAGTGGTCTTATACCCGAAAATGGTAAAATACAAAATTTCGTCAAAATCGTTAGAGCCGTTTTTAAGATAAAATTTACATACACACACACACATACACACACACATACATACACACACAATTTTTGCTCGCATTATAGTATAAGATGTAAGTATTTATTTCTTAATGTTTAATCTATTAATATTTTTTTCCTATGTCTAGTTGATAGAAATCATTTAACATGGTAGCTACAGACTTTTATGAATATGGTGGGGCTTGTGAAAATAATTATCATAACCCTAAAACTGTAGCATGCTTTGTAATTTGCACTAACATGGTGTTGTATCTCTGACCATGATCAGTTATTGTTCCTTTGACCAGGTCAAAGGTACAACACTTTTAAAACATTTTCTAAACATTTCAACTTTTATGACTTACTTACTACAACTGTCTTGAAATTAGTTAATGATTTTTTTTTTACTTCCGTTGTTCATAAATTAAAAAATATACATATGTACAGTAGGCTTCCTCAAATCCTCACAGCTTGGGACCAGTAGCTGTGCTGATTTTGATGAACCATCAACGAGTGGCGCAGCTCAAACTGACAATATCATTCCTCAATGTAGCAGTTCAAATCTGCCGCCACTTATCATTACAGCTGAAGCTGTGAGACCTCATTTAAAAATGCAAGCAAGGAAAATGTCAAATAGGTGTCGGCGTAAATGGAAATCTCGTATCCGGACTGGTACTCCTGAAAAGCTAATTACTGAAGCTGAAAAAAAAGCAACATCCTAAACGCAAGATACCACATGCAAACAAACGTCTTCTTATAAAAGTACATCAAAAGAAATTCCTCCCTAAAGACTGTTCAGAATGTGATAGCGACACCGAAATTTCTTTAGGAGAAAGTAATGTTGATCTGATAGATGAATGACCTGAGTCAGCGGACCAGAAACAACTCGAGAAAGACAAATTGGAAAAGGAAATTTTATTCTTGCTAAAATTGCAATTTAAAACAATATTACATATTTTGTCGCAGAGATATGTGATATTAAATATCCAGTGTTTCAGGTCCAATATTTGAAAAAAAAAAAAAAAAAAAAAAAAAAAAAACATACTATCATTAACATAATTCTTAATATGCTTACATTGTTCTGTACCCATTTAACTTACAATTATTTACAATGATACTGAATAAAATGATTCTTTTCTTCGTTGCTGTATTGTCTAATTGCCTGATCAGAGGTACAGCAAACCATGCTCAAAGGTACAAATATTTGTTGTATCTTTGACCCCAATATTACTATTTTTTAAAAATGAAATTAAACATAATAAAAGTAAAATTACAACCTCAAAAAATTACATATGATAAACCATATGTTACTGATTATAATAAAATAAAGAAAATTAAATTTAGCCTTAATAGTTAAGCTAACAAATTTGAAATTTTGCAAAGTGGTCAAAGGAACAACATCTTTCCCTACACTTTAATTAATATATAAAGAGTAGACGAATTTTGACATTTTTGGAAAATATCATTCTCCTTTAATTTAAATTTTCTGTAAACACTACTGGTTCCTGTTATAAAATAAATAAAAATGAAATCAGAGGATAAATATATTCTTACTCATTTTAATACGCAATTTCAAATGAGGATAAAATCTGCTAAGAATTCCTTTTTTACACAAATATGTTTTAAAGGATATATAGCATTTCTATGACGTTATTTAAATTCTCAAAAAAGGTTTACTATTCCTACGATTAGAAAGATGTTTCGCAATATTTTACTTTTCAGTTACGTCACGTTTTGTTTTGTTAAATTTGCTATGAAAACTCTTAGAATGTAGCAAAACAAATCATGAGCTTATAACATTGAACTTTGGGATTATTTGAAAAACTTTATATTTTAAAGGGAAAAGCAATAACTTAAAATCTCAGAAAAAAAGTGAATGATAGCTTAAGAAGCATAACTTATTGATATCTCAAGTTAATAATATAAGAATATAAATGAAATATCGCACAAAAATATAATTAATATAAATATTTTTCTAAAATATTAGTAATTTCTATAACTAAATTAGAAATATTAAAACAAAATTTCCTATTACCCGAGGATAAAAATAAATACGAATACACAAACAAATCAACAAATAATGTATTTCTCACAACATTTTCGTTAGCGTTTTAAATAAAATTCTGAAATTTCTGAAAAATTGAAAGTGATAATTTTAACATTATTTAGATATAAAAAATATTGAATTTTATTATTAATTTTTTTGTTCAATTTTTATTTAAAGGCATATACCAATCACGTCATATTACTATAAATAAAATTTATCATGCTAAAAACTGAAAATATTTTTCTATTTTTAGCTTGATAAAATTTATACGTAAATATCAATTGAGAGTAACACTGAACAGCAAATACAATAATTTAAAATATTATTACTCTTTTAAATGCAAATTAAAATGGCATAATGTATTTTTTTTATCTTATGTTGAAATTATTTAAAAAAAAAAAAAATAAAAAAATATTTATATTATCTGTCAAAGCGCTAATAAAATGCAATTGCGGTGAAGATAATAGGAAGACATATTTATCATTTTGAAGAGTTTATCATAATAATACATAAGGCTTTATTTCAGACATTAATTCTCTTTATTTATTCCACAGACAATTTTTAAATTTCGCAAAAGCTTTGTGCTTATAAATGCGACTAAATGAAACTTCTCATTATAGTAATCTTAAAGGAGAAACTACTTAAAATTACCAAAAAACATATATAAATATAATTTCTTTTCGTGAAAAGTATATATTTTCAAGCTTCTTTGATTTGCTATATCAATTAAATTAAAATTTACACTGTAAAAAAAAATCTGTGAAGTTACTAAAGTTTTTCTAGGAAACTTGGATTCCTAGAACTTTTCATGTAACGGCAACAACAAAATTTCATGTAACAGACACACTTTTGCGCCGAAAATCAAGAAATCTGTAAGGTTACTAAGAATTTTTTTGGAAACTGGGATTCCGAGAACTTTTCATGTAACTGCAGCCAGGGTTACAAATAAAAGTTTAGTAAGATTACTGAAATTTTAGCAGATTCATTTGTAAAGTTACAGATTTTTGTAGCTTTACAAAAACTAGTTTTGTAGATTTGCAGCTTTTTTCGTACAGTTACAGGTGAAAGTTTAGTAAGCATGTAACTTTCCATCTGTAGAACTACAGATTTTTTTTTACAGTGTATGAGCTTCATAGTTTTCTGAAAAAACTATTATTCTGGAAATGCAAGGCACAAAACATTATAAAAGGTTATTTATGAATATAGGTATGGTTTATAAAAAAAGTTTTTAAAGAGTTTTTAAGTTTCCTTTGTATTTATTAGTACACTGTAAAAAACAATCTGTAAGTTCTACAGATGTAAAGTTACATGCTTACTAAACTTTCACCTGTAACTGTACGAAAAAAGCTGCAAATCTACAAAACTAGTTTTTGTAAAGCTACAAAAATCTGTAACTTTACAAATGAATCTGCTAAAATTTCAGTAATCTTACTAAACTTTTATTTGTAACCCTGGCTGCAGTTACATGAAAAGTTCTCGGAATCCCAGTTTCCAAAAAAATTCTTAGTAACCTTACAGATTTTTTGATTTTCGGCCCAAAAGTGTGTCTGTTACATGAAATTTTGTTGTTGCCGTTACATGAAAAGTTCTAGGAATCCCAGTTTCCTAGAAAAACTTTAGTAACTTCACAGATTTTTTTTTTTACAGTGTAAAACAAAGCAGTTAGAAACTTTATATAAAATAACTTAATTTTTAAATAGATTAACTTATATATTTTATAAAATATAAGATATGAGTTTTTTTCAAATATAGTATCGTTAAAAATTTATAAAAATGTGTACTATAGATAACGTTATCTAGGTTATCGGAAAAAAAGAGTAATTTCTTTATAGAAATCCTTAGTATCGTATTCATATTTAAACATTTTTACCTGTAAAAAATCATCCTTTTTACCGAATGAAATGTAATAAATTTATATTTGTAACAGTAAAACTAAATTTTAAAGCATTTTGGTACGCATTTTCAAGAAGCAAACATATTAAGATTCGCAATAAAAGGCTTAAAAACTTTTCTGTTGTCTTAATAAAATATAAATCATTCTTTAATTGGAAAATGTTATAACATTGTAAATAATTAATATTAATAACTAAAGTTATAACATTGTATATAATTAATATTAATAACTAATGTTAATAATTGCAAAACAGAGTTACTCTGTTTTGCAAAGTAAAGTCACATTTCCATATTTAATGATGTTTTTGTCACATATGCAATTGTATAAATTTCGGATTACAACAAAATAGTAAGATAATATCAACACGACTATTTTCTTATGATTTTATGTAAATGCTTTATTTTTCCTGTAGCTTTTGTAGTGTATTTTTACAATTATTTAAAAAATAACAATTTATAATCGTTAATCGTTAAGAAGTTTAAATAATTATGATAAAAATAAAATGAAAGTGGGGATATTAATTTCAGTAAAATACATTTTCCTAAACATACTTATTATATTTCAATAATTTTATCAATTTCAAATAATCAACACAGGGAGATTATTCTTGCTTTTACACAAAATTTGTATTGATTATTTCTAATTATTACCACTAAAATTTTCAAATTATATGATTTATGCTTTTTTTATATTGAAAAACCTTGATATTAATTCGAGTTCTTTTTAAATTAGTACGGTTGTACAATATACACTGGTGTGCAAAACTTAAGCAACCATCATAAAATGCTAATTTTTGAGGCACGAATACGCAATAGAAAATAATATAATTCAAATATGTACTATCCCTACAGTACAGCTAGTCGATGTGACATCTCTTTCACGCCGTACATGGTCACATATGTCGCAGTCACTACGGTGAAACGAAATGTGTGATCTTGCATCCGTCACATTATTAGCCTCAAATAATCATCATACGACGATTCCACTGAGAAGTCACTGTGACTGTATCTTTTTGATGAGTCGCCAGATAAAATTACAATGAGGTCACCTTGTGATTCTCATGTGACTATCATTTGAAGACTCGGTTTTGAAGTAATCGTCAGCATTGCATTATAATGAGTTACCATATAATGTCACGGTGAAGCCGCGTGGTGACTTTTAGGTGAGTGAGACTATTGTAAAGTCACCATTGCTCTCCTTTGTGAAAAGTCACCAGATAATTTCATTTTTTGTTACTTGAGAACTCGTCACAAAACAGCTGTGACTTTACAATGGAGTCTCAAAATGACGGTCACATGTGAGTCACTAAGTGACTTCTTTGTAAAGTTACTTGTTGACTCGTCATAAAACAACAGTCATAGTGACTTCTCAGTGGAGTGACCAATTGAGAGTAAGAATGAGATGAATAAAAGATATCACATTTCAGTTCGTTGTACTGACTGTTTCGCTTGTGACCATTTGTGACGTCAAGGTGAGTTCATATGGACTGTCTGTGCTTTTAGGGTAGTGCCTATTTTCTACACTTGAATTTGTAGAATTTCCTTTTCAGTATTCACGTGTTAAGAAATTAGTATTTTGTGACTGTTGCTTAAGTTTTGCACACTAGTGTAATGATCGATCTTAACACATTTAATCAGATTCATAAGATTTCCTGTCAACATATAATTTTCGAATTCGTACTACTTTTGACAAGTAATATTTACCTTATTTAAGGACAACAATTTACAACTAAATACAGCAAAAATAATTATTTGAAAATAGTAGTGCTGAAAATTTAAATTAGCACGACTTCTGCTTTTTTGCACATATATCAGTATATATAACGTAAAAGTAGCAGCAATTCCTTTTGCCAATTTACTACTAGACACCATTACACATACGCTATAAAACTGAGAGGAGTCAAAAGTTCACTTTTTGAAAGAGTGACAGGCATTTTCACTCTTTTTGGAGTGAAAATTCACAACTTAAAGAGTGGAATTTTCCATTCCCTAGAAAGGAGTGATGTATTTGATTCCCTGGACGAGAGTGAAATATCCCACTCCGTTGACCAGAGTAAAAGCCTGGTATTATACACTTCAATAATTTTCGTTCAATTTTGAACCAATATATGAAGTAAAATAATGAAAAGCACTGAAATATGTCACTTCTTAAATTTCAAAAGCTCCATTTCATAATGCAACCTTGGAAATTACGTTGATTTGGTACTAAAACGCACTCCTTTTCAAGAGTGAATAGTCACTCCTTTGAAATAGTGACTACACTCTCCTGCTTAGAGTGAATATTCACTCTAAGAAGCAGTGAGTGTTATATGTATTGGTATCACTCATGAGTTAATCAGAACATCAAGTCTACAACGCCTTTTTTTTAAGATAATAGAAATACGTTCCGCCATTTTATGATTAAAATATACGGATATTATTAAAGTGATTATTTATGGAACGTAAAGGTAAGTCTTACTTAATTTTAATCTTTTATTCCTGTAAATTTTGTATGTTATAATTGCGAGTTAAGCAGTTTTATGCTAGATAGAAAAAGGTTTATCTGGAATTGTTTTCCTGATTTCAGAAGCGATTTTTTTCTATTCGATAATGTGATGTAAAATTTCTTAATTTCCCATCGCTTGAAAACAAGATGCTGGCACAGAGGCAGAGTCATGGCTCCATTCATAGTCGAATGTAAACATTTAATTTGCACTTATACGTAACTTGACTTTATTTGAGTTACTTGAGACAGTAATTTCTGCTGTTGGCTTTTTTTATTTTTTTGGTATGTTACTGTTTTCTGATTACTAACACTTACAATATTTATCGTCATTATTATTTTGGAGTTAAATATGATATTCGATTATTATCATATTACGAAACGGTTTCAGATTGAAAATTAGCATTATACTGGGAAAATGTATTTTTACATACTACGGTAGTGAAACTTTTGAAAGATTTTTTTATTACTAATAATATTTTAATTTATTATTTAAAATTCTAAATCTTCATATCAATATTTTTAAATTTAATAATTTACCAAATTTATAACATAATATAAATTTCTTATAACACATGGCAAGGTTTTTTGAGAAGTTGTTAAGTCTATTAATGCATTTAATTCATCTATTGTAGTTTGTTGTTGCTTAATTGTACACTTATAAAATAATAATTATTATTTTCATTCCTTTTCAAATCGGTATATTTATTTTTTTAATTGTATGTAATCATTTTTTTTTATTATGATTTTAATCAAACATTTAATTACAGACATTCTGAATCAGTTATTAAATTTTCGGCTATTGTAAACGTATTTTCTCCTTTTATGATACACGTATTTATTGGCACTAAAAAGTAAAATATGATATTTAAGCACTGTAATAAAGTATTTTTTTATGCTTGATGTGTATGGATAAAACTGCTTTAGTATATTTTTTAAAAAGTTCATACTATTACTTATATAATTTAAGATTGAATATATTTTAGAGAGATAGATATCTACCTTTTACTTTAAAAGTGTTTTTCAAATAATAAGAACACTACATATGTAGTCATTTCTTTTCTTTTTCTACTTCCTAGAGCAGGGAAATTTATTTAGCTCATATTCACAAAATACAATATATACTGGAATAAAAAAATTAAATTACATATGGCTTATCATGTCGTTCCAAAAGCAATCATTGTATTTGTATAACTTTTTCAGCAATAGCGGAAGAAAATTCGAAATCATCATTAAGTTAAGGAATATGTTTAAAAGGAAAATATATACATGATGCAGATAATATAAAATTATAGAGTCCATGTTCATATTTAATAAAACAATGGCAAATCACAACACATCAAAAAACTCACACATTCTTAATATTTAGATTAAGATTAAAACTTCTTAAAAAAGATGTCAGTTGATGAACAGTGTTTTTTAAGTGGAAAAATTAAAAATATTTCATAAGAATAGATCTCTGCAAGATTAGATTTAAATTCAATAGCAATGAAAACTGAGATCTAAAATTACACATAAAATAAAAAAAGAATGTAATGTATATAACGGGAATTATTAAAATACTAAATACAGCTTAATACAAGAAAAACCTCATTAAATATGGAAATGCGACTTTACTTTGTAAAACAGAGTAAAAACTTTAAAAAAATCGAAAATTTGTTTTAAAGTGTTTAAAAGTATTCTTTAGATTCTAAAAGATAATAAACAATTAAAATTTAACATTTTTGAATAATTTATTTTCATCGCTTTTTTGAATGAAAGCAGCGACATTCTCTAACCATTACTGCACACAATTACTTCCGTTATATATGTTGTCGCAATCGTGTTAAACGTTTCTTATATTATGCTTAATAGAAACAAAACTTCTCTTACCAACAGATATCTTAAAAAGGCGTTATATAATTTTTTTGTTTGAGAAAGTTAAGAAGCTTTTATTAGAATGCTTCAAATGAAAGGACTTCGAATAATCTTATTTGGAAGTGTTTCCCGTTTAAAAATGTAAATGCAAGATTACACAACTGTTAAAGTTTACATCTTTAATTCGTGTTCCATTTAAAAAAAATAACTGGATGCTTTTTAACAACTGTGGGGTAATTGCATGAACATGATATGCACCAGTTGAAAACTTTTTTCTTCACTTTTTTGAGTGAAACCATTATTAAAGTCCATTTACTTTTTAGGATATTTTGCATTTATTGCGTGTCTTATTCAACGTATTTTCAGACTGACTTTATGTGCGTAATATAATTTAAAACTTTTGAAAGTTAAAATTTGTGTTAGTTTCAATGTTTTTATAGTACATTTTAATTAATGCCTCAAACATTTATCGAAGATGATTTTGCTGTAAATAAATCAGAATTATCTTCTTTTTTATTCCTAAGTATAGTTGTTTTTTGAGTACTTTTTGTAAGTAATGACTAACCGAAGATATCACATAAAAGATAAATTAAGAATAGCTTGCATTATTTTAGTAATTCTCTCAGAGTTGATAAAAAACATCTAGTTATTTTTTGTTACTTGAACACGTGTTAATTATGTAAATTTTACGATTTCATCATAAGTAAACCTAACACCAGCAAATACGAGTTAAAACTTACTTTTATTGTGATTAACGCACAGATAATGTCAAAATATATAAGTAGTAAGAAAGAGTTAAATGTACTGTTATAATAAAGTAAAATGTATTTTTCCTCCGTGTTTTCAAACTGTTTGTTGCATATAGTTTAGAAACAAAAGATAATTATTTGTGTAAAGGAGAATTGGGTAATCAGTCACTTATTTTTGAGAAGCTCCCAATTTAAAAAAAGGATTTAATTGTTTCATTATTTCCTGACATAGTTCAAACGTGGTGTAATTTTTTTTAATCAAATATCAACATTGTACGAGTTGAAGAGAAAAGCAGAATAAAAAATAAAAAATAAAAAATAAATAAATAGGGTTTTAGGCATTACCTGCTATTTGAGTAATGTCGTCCACGCATGCTGGTAAAACGCCATTCATTTGAAAATGGAATATTTTTTCTTGTATTTTCGACAAAAATACAGAAAGTAAATGAATATTATATAAAATATAATTAAAATAATTATATAAAATAATCTCAATAATTTTTTTGTCAACTCCTATGAAAAAACAAATCTGGCGTAAAAATAAATCACGTGATTTAAATAACATTTTAAATAGGACATATGGTGCTTATTAAAGATATGATTGGGAAAAAGTTGTTCTTGGATATCACAGTTACAAAAAAAGGGTTGAAATGCCTTTGTATTGAAGGCTGATATTGTATGGACTGGCCTCAGCCTTCCTTAAGCTCACGGATAGGATTTATTTATCAGTCCATAAAACCAATAATATTCTTGAATTTTAGTGTTTTTACTGAATGGATGTTTTATATTAATATCTTTGGAATGTATGCAAGTTTGCGAAGATGTGTAGGCGTGTTATCATAAAATAGGTTTGAAAGAAACAGAATGTACTGGATTATATCCTTTCTTGATTTGTCACTGAATATGGTTAGTTCATCTTCCTTGCTTCATCTGATTTACTCTTTTTCATTCGGTCTTTGAAAGTGCTATAGGGGATTATGAAATGGATGCTAGATAGAAGCAAACCCTATCCTTCTGGCTTCACATAGTCGATGGCAAGTTGCAAGTCCTCTTCTGCGAAGAGACTCTTCATAATTGAATGCTTAGTATAAATAAATTGATAACATAATTATTTTCCAGAACATTTTATTGCGAAAATAAAAGAAATTGCTACTTGCCCAAGTAATCAAATTGCTACTTGCTTAATAATTTTCTTTTCATTAGAAATGTTCTAAGATAAAGACAAAATACACAATTAAACAATCATTATTAGCTAGAAAAGCTTCACATTAAGTGCAAATGAAGCTAAACAGTACCTATGTAATGAAATATACATGAAATCGGGAGAGTAACGATTTGAGAAATCATAGCTATTCTGTCATTCTCTAAAAGGCGTTGAACCCATTCCCCTATTGCTTACGTTTTTCAAAAAAGCACGCTACTTAGTCTCAAAAATAATTTTCTGAGGCACATAGTTGTAGCCAAGTAACAGATATATAATGTAATATCGAAAGTATATTAAAATATAAGGAAAAATTAATTTTCTTGAAAGGTAAAAACCACCAAATAAAAGATCAAAATAATGGTAAATTGTTTGGGTAGGAAAAAGTCATGTAAACAATAATTTACATCATTGAAACCATTGAGAATTAAAACGGCCTATAGAGGCGCTGCTTGCAGCCTTCGGTACAGGAAAATTTTCCCTTTAATTTACCTTTAACTAATGCTAAAGTGCCATTGAAATAATTCTTTATTATAAAGGCATTTGAGATATTCAAATTCGGATATTTTTTACTTTATCATATAAGACAGAACACAAATGTCACAAGAAATCTGAAATTGTGCAAAAGTATAATCATTCTGAACAAATTTTAAATACATGAAATGCAATGCACTTGTACTGCACTATCCTGAAGCCAGAAGTTGCATCTTTCTCCACCAGATGGCGTATTAGAGCGCTTGAATCGCCAATACACACATTGTTAGTGGGCTTTCATAGGGAACGGTGATCGGCGTCCTTTGAAGGTAATTTTAAAACATTGATGCCCGGTACTACCTCATGACCGCGACTCTCCTATTCTCTCCTAAATATAGCAGCCCACATAATGTTGCGAATTAGATAATATAAGAAAACAGAGAAATTAAAGGATAACAATCAACATAATACTTATAACACAATTTAAAGTATAATATGTATTTTACAGAGTTTAATAAATGCTTAAATCTTAAGCACATGAAACGAAAGTATAATATTTTATTGTGTCATATGGTAAGGATACATCTCTCAAAAGCAGAACAGTTTCTTTAGTAACCTGTGATGCAATAAAAATATGCATTTGGATCCATGTTAACCATGCTAACGGTAAAACATTAATACTGAAGTGTACAAATTAAATTTTGGTATAACTTTCATTGGGATTTTACGAAATAAACCATAAAATGATAAATATTTGCTTTTATCAAGAAATGGCGGATTAAAATTAAGTTCTCGATATTATATTCTTTATTCAAATCAATACGAGTTGATAGAATATTCTACCTTTTACAGGTAACGGTGAATATTTATCAATTTATGTTTTGTTTCGTAAACTTTCAATGAAAGTTATGTACAAATAAGGCTCATACGCCTCAGTATTAAGACTTTAAGTACAGTGTACCAAAAAGTATGTGATGTTTCTAATAAATACTTAGTATCATTACAGATATCATAGTAGTTACAAGAAAATCACATGTAACCAATCTCTGCTAGCAATATTACAAAGAAAATAGCTGTAACTGAATGCTTATTGCGCATGCGTCATTATCTGTTCTTAAAATCTGTCATAAAATCTTAACTCCCACCTAAAATTAAATTTATCTGAAATTTATTCAATCAAAAATACTCTTCGAAATTGTTTGTTTTTCTGCAACAAATAATTCAGAACATATTCAAACCATCCATTAAGCAAAGAAAATTTCAGTAAAGATTATTAATCAAGACATATTCTAATCACCCATTAACCATAGAAAAGCCTTAATAAAAAATAAGCTTATTAATTGAAATTTCGAGTAATTATAATAGCATCAGTAATTTTATGCTCAGTCCTTTCATCACCTATTACTCGCATTTAAAATCGCATACAAACAGGCCACAGTAGCAAGGTATGTACAACGTTCGATTTCCAAATCCTAGATAGTGAGTTCTGTCCATCGCAGAGGAAAAAGCTCGACGTAAATCCACCCGCTCATAAATATAGGTGCTTCTGAAATTCTCCAAAGATGGTGCCACCAGCGTCCTTTTTACAGTAGTGAAAAATTAGCCGAGTCCAGGATTCGAACCTTGGTTCACAGTGTACTGTGCTGTTGCTTTATCGCTAAGCTATTCTGGCCGATATCCTAGCCCGGCAAGTTCTCACTAATAAACCATGTTGGGTTACTTAAAAGTATAATAGTTAAAAAAATAAAAGATGATGCATAAACTAAAAATAAAGTGTAACAAACAGCCTTACGACAATATTAGGACTTCGATTTAATATCTTCATTCCCTTCAATGCAATCGATCTTATACCTGTTATAAGATGTGTAATACTACTAGCCACTTCTTAGTACACATACTAAAGAAGCACCTGTAATCGCTAGTAACAATTTCTTAATATGATCACTAAGGAAGTCTATAGGCTGTTTACTAATTTAGATGCAGTAATGTTGCTTAAGATGTAGCTGTAATGGTTACAAGAAAAGTTCAAGGAATTACAGTTACGTAGAGATTTTTCTAGTGGTACAACAGATTTTTTTTTTTTTTTTTTTACAGTGTTGCAGGTTAATATGGGTCCTTTTCAACATTTTAAACGTATAATAATTAAAAAAATAAAAGATTATGCATAAACTAAAAATAAAGTATGACAAACAGCCTTAAGAATATATTAGGACTTCGATTTAATATCTCCATTCCCTTCAATGCAATCGATCTTATATCTTTTTTCATGATTTAGGATCTAGTTTTAAAGTGACTAAAATCTTTTATATATTAAGAAAACATGAGAAAAATAGAAACAGTAATCTACAAAAAAATACATTTTATGAATAACTCAGAAATTCCTGCAAATGAAAATTATAGAAACGTAACACAAAATTATGTTTTAGCTTTTTTTTCCTTATTATAAAATACATTTTATAGTAGGATCGTTCATCTAGACTTTTCCTTATAATAATGAATTTAGATAAGCTGTCAAAAATGTAATTGTAAAAAATGTTTCATGTCCGATAAAATATTACAAATTAGTCAAAATGTTTGTTTTCATTATCGTTTCAAGAAATCTATTTGTTACCCATATTTTTCTTGGTTCGATCAACAATATATTTTAATTTCCTGCATTATCCAGAAAAAAAAAACACTATAAACAGGACAATTTATTTCTCTTTTCTCAAAATAATGAGTTCTTACGAAAGGCAAGATTTATTATATTTGAATATACGAAAAATCGAAGGAAAAAATAGAAAAACATTTAAGTGTTAGTGAATTAAATAGTCTTTAACACTGAATGGATACAATTTTTTTGAACAATGTTAATGAGAAATAGAAATATTTCTTTTAAAAAAAGAAGAAAATAAACAGCAAGAAAAAACTATTAAAAAACAATTTCTAAATTAAAAGGAACTTATAGAATAAGAATAAATATCTTTACTGACTTATCGTGCTAGACTATCCTTTATATGCTTTGTCCTTATATTTTTATAATATACATTTCTTACTTGAATATGAACTAATTAAATATGTGAAAATAACAATATGTATAAAAAACAATCAAATGAAATGTTGTGTCTGCCTGTAAATAAAAATATAAGAAATTCATTTTGAAAGAAAAAAATCAACGCGACTTCTGACCCCTTGACAAATGCTTTCAAATATGGAAAAAAACACCTCACTATATAAGCAATGGGTATATTTTTATTATTTACTTATTTGTTAAAGCATACATGAATTAACGTCTGAATTTTTTTATTTTTAATTATTTAAGGTACATATATATATTAACCTTCTCACCGCCGCCAACTGGTATATCCGCTCATTAAACTGTAGGTTTCACTGCAACAGTAGCTTTATTTAAATTAATACAATTCTACAGATATAATGAAGTTTTAAAAAATTAAGTTATGATTAATACTATCAAGGTTTATATACCTATATTTAATAAACTTTTTCATATCATATTGGAAAAAAACATTTTTTTTTATGCATTTAAAAACAATTAGAGAGAAAACAACATTGCAATTATGCCCTTTTCCTCGGCGGTCAGGGGATTAAGACAGATTTGAATACAATTAATACAATAACCCAACAGGAGTGAAAAATTAACCGAAGCCAGGATTCGAACCAGGGTCCACAGCCTATCGTGCTGTTGCTTTACCACTAAGCTCTCCTGGCCTATATCTTAGCCCGGCAAGTTCTCACTAATAAACTAATATTTTACCCAATTAATAGTCATGGATCTTAATCTAAGTTTTAAAAATTGTCAGTATTCACATTCGATAAATTATGTATGTTACGTATGCTAAATTCCCAGTTTCGTCTGAAAAAAAAAAAAAAAAAAAAAAAAAAAAAGATTTTTAGTGAAAATTGTATTTCTACGCAAATGAAACAGCACCAAAAAAAACTGGCGACAAAACACAATTAAATAATAAAGCTTTGCATAAATCACCATAAAAATATAAAAACGCACAGGACGCGATACGAGTTGGAAAATTGCACACACGTGTAACTAAGGGGGCATGGTCACAAGTGAACCGTAACGGGAAAGAAGAGAGATTACAAAAAGTGCAACAGGTGACGCCAGCTGTAAGGTAAACACCAAGCACAGAGGAGCACATGCGAGAAATGGAAAGTGTCGACACAATGATAGAAAATTTGTACAAAAAAAAAAAAATTAAAAGAAATAAACAAAATTTAAAACAAAAAAAAGAAGTAAATTCAGAATTAAATAAATAAATAAAAATAAATACATAAAATAAATAAATAATAATAAATGAGAGAGAGAAACAAAATAATTTTTTTTTTAATTTGTAAAAATGAAAAGAGACAAGAAAAGTGTGAAAAGAATTACAAAAGTAATTTCTAAGCTGAAGAGAGATCACCGACAAGTTTATCAGAAATTTAAAAAGTCCTTCCGGTCAGCGCCGGGAGGAAGAGGTAACTTTCATATTCCTTGTTTTTAAAAAGCTAGCTTATATTATTCGAACACACGATGCTCAATTTAGTCGAAACCGATTATAGGAGCTTCAATACTAATTTTTATCAATAATAAATCATTATGAATGAGAATTTCGCGAAATTAATCAGCTTTATCCAAGCTGCTTTTATTTAAAGTAACTTATATTTGGTTGCCAAATTCGGCGATATCTTGAAGTGCCTGCCATTTTAAGACAACATGGTGGATGAGGCTAACGAGTGAACTTGGTCGAGACCTTATGTGCACAGTATATTGATATATACTGTGCACCTGCTCACTCACATCGGAATCGGTTGATATATACAAGTGCTGCCGCAGGCAAAAAATCAGATTTTTCAAAATGTCACCCACATTAGAAATTGAAACTGCTATATCTGAGCCATTTTTTTAAGATAAAGACAAAACAAAAAATGATCTGGAATCCTTATATTATGGTAAAATACTTAAGAAAGAAACCCTTTTCAATTTCTAATTTTTTTG
Organism: Maratus speciosus; assembly: GCA_963932465.1. Lineage (NCBI taxonomy): Eukaryota > Metazoa > Arthropoda > Arachnida > Araneae > Salticidae > Maratus > Maratus speciosus. The sequence continues at coordinate 333,767,601 of OZ010788.1, read as the reverse complement.
CACCTCACTTTAAATATATTTTTTTATTTAATTTAATGGCCTCCATTTTGAAACAAGATGGCTGATGAAGCTGGCCATCGAACTTGGCCGAGACATTACGATATACTATCCACATGCCTTCTTACATCGAAATAGGTTAATAAATACGTGTGTTATCACGTGATAAATATCAAATAATTTCAAAATATCAGCCATGCTAGAAATTCAAAGTGCTATATTTCAACCATTTTTTAAGATATATACGAAACAAAAACTGCTCCGGAATCTTTGTATCAAAGTCAAACACATAAAAAAAAATCTTTTTCATTTTTAAATTTTTTGATAACTCATTTAAAATTTAAAATTAATTTTTTTTTAAATGGCAGCCCTTATGAAACAAGATGGCAAATGAAGCTGGCCAACGAACTCGGTCGAGACATTGGTATGTACTATGTACACATCAAGTTACATCCATATCGGTTCATAAATACGCCTTTTATCGCGTGACAAAAATCAGGTCGTTTCAAAATGTCAGCCACAATAGCAATTCAAAATGCTATAACTTAGCCATTTTTTTACATATAGACGAAACGAAAACTGTTCCGGAATCTTTGTATTAAGGTCAAACACATACAAAAAAAATCTTTTTCATTTTCCTATTTTTTGGTACATCATTTTAAATTTAAATTTAAAAAAAATTAATGGCCGCCATTTTGAAACAAGATGGCGGATGAAGCTGGTGAACGAACTCGGTCAAGATTTTTGTACGTATTATGTATACACAAGTTACATCGAAATATGTTAATAAATACGCGTGTTGTCGCGTGACAAAAATCAGGTCGTTTCAAAATGTCAGCCACGCTAGAAATTCAAATTGCTATAACTCAGCCATTTTTTAAGATATTTACGAAACAAAACTGCTTCGGAATCTTTGTCTCAAGGTCAAACACATAAGGAAAAAAAATTTCAATTTTCAATTCTTTGGTACCGCATTTCAAATTTTAAATTAAAAAAAAAAATTAAATGGCCGCAATGTTGAATCAAGATGGCTGATGAAGCTGGCCTACGAACTCGGTTGAGACATTGGTTCGTATTATGTTTACACCACGGTACATCAAAATCGATTCATAAATACGTCTGTTATCGCGGACAAAAATCAGGTCGTTTCAAAATGTCAGCCAAGTTAGAAATTCAAAGTGCTATAACTCAGCCATTTTTTAATATATAGACGAAACAAAAAATGCTTCGGAATCTTTGTATCAAGGTGAAACACATAAAAATAATATTTTCAGTTTTCAATTTTTTGATACCACATTTCAAATTAAATTTTTTTAAAAAAAATTTAAATAGCCGCCATTTTGAAACAAGATGGCGGATGAAGGTGAAGGTGGCCAACGAACTCGGTCGAGGCATTGGTATGCACTATGTATATACGAAGTTAGATCCAAATCGGTTCATAAATACGAGAGTTATAGTGTGACAAATATCATATATTTATATATATATATATATTATACACACAGTTGTATATTATAGGTTTGTGGTATTCATTTTTATTGTCATTTCATTCACAATATTACGGTTTTTGATGATGGTCAGTAATGTTTAATTAATGGCTATATATATATATATATATATATATATATATCAACTGTTGAACGTAGGGTGGTTTCGGGATCTGGGGATCGATGAAAATATACCAAAATTTTTTGTAATCGCTTTCCTCCGAACGGCTGCAATAGGTAGCTTTTTGTGATGAAAGCTACCTAAAAATGACATAAGCTTCTTGAAAATCCAAGAGGGTGGTAGAGACAGGAGATGAAATAATTCAGGCCGTGGAGAAACTGAAACAGTGACTAGAAGTTCAACAGTGAGACGCAATAGAAGATTTAGAAACATCTTGATTTGATTGATACCTATGTTGCTCTCGTTCAGATTACCTCTCACTGTTGGACTTCCAGTCACTGTTTCAATTTCTCCATGGCCAGAATTATTTCTTCTCCTATCTGTACCACTCTTTTGGATTTTCACGAAGCTTATTTTATTTCTTTTAATTCTGATAAACTTGTCTATGTTTTCATCATCTCTTTTTCTCTCTTCAGCTTGGAAATTAATTTTGTAATTATTTTCACTCTTTTCTTACCTCTTTCCATTTTTATAGTAAAAAACAACTTTATTTTGGCAAATAAATAAATAGAATGCTAAATTCATCTTTAAAAAACTTAAAATTAAAATTAAACTATGTGCAAATTACTTAAAAGATGACAAAATAGTTAAAAGGTGTTAAATTACTTTAATACTTGTTTGTACTTTCCACTATATACATAGCCGCCTTCTAATCCAGTCAATCTAGGATTCTGCCTGGAAAGTTTTGAAGTTTTTTTCTCTTTCTTCCTTTTTTGTTTTTTGGGGTGCTGAACACGATTTTAAACTTTGCCACCTCGTATCTGGTCTGCTTAAAAAGTTATAAGCGAAAAACCATGAAAAAATCCATTTTTTCGAGTTTTCCAATGTAGTCGCTAGAGGTTTAAACTTGTTTGAAAAACTGCTGCCCCAAATTAAACTAGAGAAAATTTCCTACATTTTTCATATACGATGTTTTTTCTAAGATGAATATTTTTGGCAATACGAGCAATATATTCAAATTCCATCATCGGAGGACGAAAACGCAATTCAACCACAATGCATCCATTTCAGTCCCCAATTTGAAGCGTTTTAGTTAATTGTAGTTGCATTTCGAATACGTTAACATTTGCTTACAAAGTTTTAAGCCTTTTATATATTTATTAACAAAATAAATTGAAATCGGATATATTAAGAAAAATATAAAACACAAATACTCCGAACAGATAAGAGCATCAATTTTTATTTTCCTGCCAATCTGATCATAACTATTACATGATTATAACTGTACAATTATATATATTATAAGTTTAATATAATAACATAAGTGGAAGATTGTAAACCGGAATAAAAGAAATGTGGACTTGTTCTCCCATTAATGTCGTTTTGGTAGCTTTGAAAGGCCTTGTTGATATTCTTCGAAAAGAGGCTCATCGTTATCTTGATTGCTCAGGTTGGGTCTTCACTTGGCTTACAATATCCTAGAGAATTGACTTGTCAACCTCTATTTCGAAGTCATTTTCAGCGATGAAGGACCTGAGATTGTCACAATGGCCATCGCACTTCAAACGAAGGAGCGAACAAGACAAACCTGCATTCCTATAGCCCCATTTTTCAATGCAGTATATTTTGCATTTGCAGGATTTTCTTCGCAGAACAGCTTCTGGTGCGTGAGTTTGACAGTTGTTATTGGTGTGGTGCTTCTCTTGGTTTTATTCCAGCCCCATTCCTTAGCTTTTTTACAGTTACCTAGCCATAGCTGAACTGGTAGTAATGTGGAGATTTCGCAAGCAACACCTGCATCCGACTGAGTGTCCCCGTATTTTCCGCTTCGAGATTAAATAGGAAACGAGCCTTAACGAAGCTGTGTGAAGTGGAAATGCAGAAGAAGTAAAGAGAACGAAATGAGTTTTTACGACGCAGGGTTTTGTTAAAAAAAAAACAGAACAAATTTCGGTGAAATAAGATTGAATATTTACACGACGTAAGAAAATCTCAGAAATATTCGACGACGTCCTGAATTATAGACTTTAGGCTAATTAAAGAACGAGAAGAATGTTTATATCTGTATTTTTTGTTTGTGTGTTCGTCTCAATAAATGTCAGTGTTCGTCCTAAAAGTGAGTTGTGAGTTATGTATGGAGTCTCACCCCCATAAATTGGTGTCATAAGTGACAGTTAACCCACCAATATGATTAATTAGAGTTATTCATCCTACATATTCAAGCCGGATATTATTCTAACGGTGAGTTCATTATTATTATTTTGATCATGAAGTTAGTTGAGATACCTGAACTGGAAGTTGCATTTAAAAACGAACGAACGCATAAAATTAAATTGCTGCATAAATTCCTATTTGATGCTGACGGTGATCGATCTAATAGAAAGAGAATACGTGATTTTACTGGTTTCGGTTTTCAAACCGACAGCACCGAATTCAAAAATAAAATAACAAAAGTTCAAACTGATTTTTCATTAAGTGATCTGATTACAGTGTGCAATCTACTTTGTATTGATAATTAGGGATCTTTAAACGATCTCGCAACCCGATTAGTTACATACCTTTCAGACTTGACCTTACTACAAAATAATATTATACAAAATGAAAGTGACACTGACTCGGAACCCGAAATGCCTTCAAATAATATGACTTCAAGTAATAACACTGAATTATCAAATTTTGACAAACAACAGCAATTTCCAGTTCAAAGTTTTATGCCATCGTCTATGAATTTTACTGATATTGAAAGTGTAATACCTCCTTTCGATGGTAGTTCTTTTAGTGATATAAACGTATGGTTTAATAATTTTGAGTATGTTACTAATATGTTTAATTTATCTGACTTTCATAAATTCATATTTTGTAAAAGATCATTACGAGGAAAAGCCCAGTTATTAGCACAAACAGAATTTCATATCAATTCATATGACAAACTTAAACAACTCTTAATATCAGAATTTAGCACCACTTATAATTCTGCCGAGTTACATGACATATTAAATAAACGAAAATTGCAAGAAAATGAATCAATAGAAGAATATTTTCTTATCATGAAACAAATATGCTCGCGTGGTAAAATCGAGGATTCCGCATTAATGCAATACATCATAAACGGCATACCCGACCCCGTTTTCAGAAAATCAATGTTATATGGATGCCAATCCATTGTAGAATTCAAGCAAAAGCTCAAAATTTATGACAAAATTCGACATGACTTTGAGAACACTAAATTTCGTAAAGTCAAACCTGAAATGCCAGTGAAAGAGAAATCCTTTCGACCAAAATCTGATCTTTTTTGCTTTAATTGTGGTTTGTCGAATCATAAAAGTAGCCAATGCAGACATAAAGATAAAGGCCCTCGTTGTTTTCATTGTTCGAATTTTGGCCATAAATCGGCTCAATGTGATCAACCAAGGAGGCCTAGAGTTAAGTCAGAACCCTCCAATGTTTCCACCGTCACGTCGAACACTTTCATGACCAAACAAGTCATTATTTTGTCTGTAAATGTTACATCATTGGTAGACACAGGTAGTGAAAGAAGTTTACTAAAGGAAAGTATTTATCGCAAACTCCCTACAATTTCGAACCTTGAACATTCAACTATCACATTAACTGGATTAGGAAATACTATAATCAAACCCCTAGGTTTTTTCTCTACGAACATCATGATAGATGATTTTAATTATACAACTAATGTTTATGTAGTCCCAGATTATTCCATATCTTTTGATCTTATTATTGGTACAGATATCATTCAACAAAGTATTTTAACAATTTCTGGAAATAATATTTCGATGCAAAAAATCGAGAAAAATGATGATACGTCCAATAATTTTTTGATTAATATTGCTCATGTGTTAGACGATCTTAATCTTGATTTATCTCATATTACCGATGAAACAATACGTTCAAAAATTTCAGAACTTATTCAAAATTATTCTCCTAAAAAAATAAAGACAACTGATGTTAAATTATCAATTCATCTGGAAAACGAAGAACCTGTTACTTGTCCTCCCAGGCGCTTGGCGCAAATAGAGAAAAACTTCGTCGAAAAACAAATTTTTGAGTGGCTCGAAAAAGGAATTATTCGTAAAAGCACTAGTAATTTTTCATCACCTATTGTCCTAGTAAAAAAGAAAGATGGTTCATATAGATTGTGTGTTGACTATAGGAAGTTAAATTCTAAAACACATAAACAACGTTTTCCCCTCCCAGTAATTGATGACATTATTGATCAGTTGCATTCTGCAAAAGTATTTACTACTCTTGACCTTAAAAATGCTTTTTTTCATGTCGAAGTAGAAGAAAATAGTAGAAAATATACTTCTTTCGTAACACATTCTGGTCAATTTGAATTCTTATATATGAATTATGGCCTTAGCGATGCACCGTTAGTGTTTCAAAGATATATTTATAACGTTTTTCGAGACCTCATTAATGAAAAAGTACTTATTGTCTATATGGATGACTTCATAATACCAGCTGAAAACGAAGTCGAAGGACTCCAGAAATTACAACGCGTCCTTACAACTGCATCCGAATATGGTTTAGAACTGAATCTCAAAAAATGCCACTTTCTACAACGAGAAATTGATTTTTTGGGTTACCACATTAAAAATGGTCAACTGCACCCATCCCCCTTAAAAACTAAAGCTGTCCTTAATTTCCCAGAACCTAAAAGTATAAAAGATGTACATTCATTTGCGGATTAACTTCATATTTTCGTAAATTCATTCAAGATTACTCTTTAATAGCTAAGCCTTTAACAGATCTTCTTAGAAAGGACACTAAATTTCACTTTGGCGACCAGCAACGAAATGCATTTAATCAGCTGAAACACATCCTTTCTTCAGGTCCTGTTTTAAGCATTTATAACCCTAGTAACGAAACAGAAGTTCACTGTGATGCATCTATTGACGGTTACGTAGCAGTCCTCCTTCAAAAGTCTTCTATTGACAATCAATTTCACCCTGTCTATTTTATGAGCAAAAAAACCACAGATGCCGAACGTAAATATTCGAGTTATGAATTAGAACATTTAGCTGTCATAGAAGCCCTTAAAAAATTTCGCGTTTACATTCTAGGTATTCCTTTCAAGATAGTCACAGATTGCAACGCATTCGCCCTTACTATGAATAAAAAAGATCTTTGCACCAAGATTGCTCGATGGGCTTTAATGTTAGCTGACTATAACTATACAATCGAACCCAGACAAGGTACACGCATGCGCCATGTCGACGCTTTAAGTAGAAATTCAATATGTATGGTCATTCAAGATAGTTTTACTACCAAAATCATACAATCACAGAACACTGACGAACATATACAGGCCATCAAAGAAATTTTGAAAACAAAGCCATATGACAACTATTTCCTTAAAAATAACGTTCTCTATAAAAATCATAAAGGTATCGATCTGATAGTTGTGCCGGATGAAATGTAGCTAAATGTCATTAAACACGTTCATGACAAAGCACATTTTGGCCGTAAACGCTGTGAAGAACTCCTTAACGAAGAATTTCTCATCCCTAATATGTCAAATAAAATTGATAAAATTATAGCAAATTGTGTAATATGCCTTTTGTATAATCGCAAACGTGGCAAACAAGAAGGTGAATTACATCCCTTACCTAAAGAAGAGACTCCTCTCCAAACCTACCACATTGATCATTTAGGTCCTCTTGAAACAACCAACAAAAATTATAAACATATTTTGTCTTTAATAGACGCATTTACTAAATTCGTCTGGTTGTATCCATGTAAAAGTACTTCTGCTACCGAAGTTATATCAAAACTACGACAACAAAGTCATACTTTTGGCAATCCTTCCATTATCATTAGCGATAAAGGTCCTGCATTTACAAGCAAAGAATTTGCTGATTATTGTCAAGATGAAAATATAAAGCTCGAGACAGTTACAACTGGCCTTCCCCGTGCCAATGGTCAAGTAGAGCGACTTAATTCAACCATAATTTCTGTAATCTCTAAAATGTCCAAAGACGAACCGAGCAAACGGTTTAAACATGTTCCTAAAGTTCAACAAGTCATTAATTCAACTTACCAAAGAAGCATTAAGAGAACACCGTTTGAAATATTATTTGGTACAAAAATGAAACAGAAAGAAGATGTACAAATTATTGACCTCTTAAACAGTGCAGTCGAAGAACAATTTATGAAAGACAGAGAAGAGCTCCGTAAAGAAGCCAAGAAGGATATTCTGGAAATTCAACAAGAAAATCGCAAGCACTATAATTTACGACGTAAGAAACCCCGTAAGTACAAGCTTGGTGACCTTGTAGCAATTAAGAGAACCCAGCAAAGACCAGGTTTAAAGTTGAAATCTAAATTCTTAGGTCCGTATAAAGTAATCAAAATGAAGTCTAACGACACCTACGACGTAACGAAAATCTCATCAACTGAAGGGCCGATAAATACTAGCTCCTGTGCTGAATACATGAAACCTTGGCCTGACGAAAACTGAAACCTAAAAAAAAAAAAAAAAAATTAAATCTTTTCTTTCTGTGTCCTATAAACATTTTACAAGTCACTGCTTTCAAAGAAATCTCTATACGATGTTACGCTACTTCAACTATGATGTGCAGATTAATTTTTTTTCTTTTCCCCTAAGAACAGTTACTGGTTTTTGTTTTTTGTTTTTCAGATTCTATTTTACCACATGTCGCTGCGGCAGCTCCAGATGTCAGGACGACCGCTTGTGGAGATTTCGCAAGCAACACCTGCATCAGACTGAGTGTCCCCGTATTTTCAGCTTCGAGATTAAAAAGGAAACGAGCCTTAAGGAAGCTGTGTGAAGTGGAAATGCAGAAGAAGTAAAGAGAACGAAATGAGTTTTTACGACGCAGGGTTTTGTTAAAAAAGAACAGAACAAATTTCGGTGAAATAAGATTGAATATTTACACGACGTAAGAAAATCTCAGAAATATTCGATGACGTCCTGAATTATAGACTTTAAGCTAATTAAAGAACGAGAAGAATGTTTATATCTGTATTTTTTGTTTGTGTGTTCGTCTCAATAAATGTCAGTGTTCGTCCTAAAAGTGAGTTGTGAGTTATGTATGGAGTCTCACCCCCATAGTAATCTCTTAGACTTGTGTACCGAGTTTGTCGTTTGTTTGATGCAGAATGTTTCTTTCTGAGATGAACAGTTTTGGCAATACGAGTAAAAAAGATTTTAGCGATATATTCAAATACCGTAATCGGATGCCAAAAACGCTTAATGTAATAGTTTTGTGAATACAAAACGAGTGGATTGGTGTTCTTGAAACACTTCCATGGCACCACACACCACACACATGATATTACAAGAATCCCCTCACCTGTCTCCTCCTTCCCTTTTCCATCAGGGCTTTTTTGGCTCGTGTTGAAATTGAAAGCTCGGATCTCAGTTTGTTTCTAGACGTCTCGACGGTCAGTTATGCATTTGCTTTAATGTATGTGCAGTGTGCATTAATTTAATTTTTTCATGGTTTTTCTGTTATAACTTTTCAAGCAGACCAGATACGAGGTGGCAAAGTTTAAAATCGTGTTCAGAACCCCCAAAAACATAATGGAAGAAAGAGAAAAAACTTCTCCAAAACTTTCCAGGCTGACGCCTTTTTAGGTCTAATTTTACTGGACTATTCGTCAGAGAAAACAAAAATACAGTTATTAGCGACTTAGTTTCAAATTTCACATAGTTGGTATCGAAAGAAGTGAAAGTGAAAGTCAATTTTTATATCCGGAAAATATTTCGAATATAAAAATATGAATATAGAGGGAAGTGGAATAATAATATAGTGGGAAGATCTAGTTAGTGCCAAAATCGACCCAATCCCGAAAGATCAAGTTTCTGGAGTATATGTAATTCCACTGAAAACAGAAAGTATTTATCTCGAATACATAGGAATGACTTCTCGTAAACTTAAAGATCGTATTAAAGAACATTTGGGAGATTTGAAATACAACCGGCCGACAACAGCACTATAAAGACTTAACCAGCAGCAGAATATACAAGTTAATTTCGAAGATACAAAAATTATATGTCCCTTAAAGAATTATCATGATTTAATTATCCGTGAATCAATAGAAATTATTACTAAAGAAAATACTGTTTGTAATGACGTTTTATCCTACAACATACCCAAAATTTGGCTGTTTGCTTAAACAGTTATAAAGCACGTAATATTCCACTTCCCTCTATATCCACATTTTTAATTTCTCAGTGTTTTCCGTATCTAAAAATTGACTCCCACTTTCACTCCTTTCGACACCAACTTCGTGAAATTTGAAAATAAGATGCTAATATAACAGTATTTTTGTATTCTCTGGCGAAGGCTATGTATATAGTTGAACGTACTAAGTAGTATTAAAGTAATTTAACACCTTTTTAAATATTTTGTCATCTTATAAGTAATTTGCACATAGTGTGATTTTAAGTTTAACTTTATTTTGTTTCTCTCTCTTTTATTATTATTACTTTTTGTATGTATTTATTTTGTATGTATTTATATTTATATTTATTTTTTAATTATATTTTTCAATTTATTTTAATTTTGTTTATTTCTTTTATTTCCTTTTCTCTTTTCTTTTTTTGTAATATTTTCTATTATTGTGGCAACACTACTTTACAATTCTGCATGTTCTCTTCTGTGATTGGTGTTTACCTTAAAGCTAGCGTCTCTTGTCGCACTCTTTTTAATCTCTCTTCTTTCCCCTTAACTGTTCAGTTGTGACCTTGTCTCCTTACGTACTCGTGTTTAGAGTAGCTAATGACGGGCGGTTAATTTTCCGACTCGAAACGCGTCCTCTGTGTTTTTATATTTTTATGGTGATTTATAAAGTAATTTATTATTTAATTGCATTTCTATGTATTTAAGAACATCCTAATTATAAAAAAATACAATAATTAATCAAAGTAGTAGAATCATTTTGTTTGTCAATATGCTTCAAAGTGCATTTTGGGTAAAACCGCGACTATCACGTGACTTTCAAATGTGGTAACTCCATACTGTACACCGACTCCCCCCGGAGGAGACATCATGAATTTTGACATCATGATCGAGTGTCTCTCTCTGGATTTTTGTTCCTTAGTATGTATAAGTACTTCGAAAAATCTCATACTTGTATTTGGAAGTTAAATATTTTGATGAAAGTTGTCGCTAACTTCACTGGCGAATAGTAAGGCGAAGTAGGGATTAAAGGTTCACATACCTGTTGAGAGGATGAGGTTGATTCCTGCTGATTCTGTTCAAGGTGGGCACCCTTGTTCGCACTTAACAAATTCCTTATCAGTTCAAAGTGGCAAACACTTTTGTGCTGCCAATGAAAATTATATGTTTCTATCAAATAAAATGAAGAGAAGTCGTTGTTCTTAATCAAAAATTGTTTTTGATAATTGAACTGACAGTTTTTTCTGGGTGTTTTGTTCCCTATTAGGTCGTATTAAGCAATGTATGAAATCGTGATTGTACAGTTAAAAATGTAAATAAATTTAAATGACAGAAATTAAAACGTCAATCATAATAATTGGGACCGCTTTGTTCGTTTGAATAGAATTTCGTTTAACAATATAAGGTAGTGAGGCCCTCAACATTAGGTACGTAAGTTTGGAAAGATTTTCGTTTTAAAATAAGAATTTACAGGCTTCCGGTGTATGCTGCTGGAAGTACGGAGTGAAGAGAGGCTCCCAACTCTTGGTTCGTTTAGATAGATCTTTATATATAATATAAAATCATACAAATTCAAATATGTACATGACCGAGGCCAGTGGGACTCCCAACATTCAGTTTGAAAAGATGTTTGTGTAAAAATATAAAGTTATTCAAAATTGATTTTAGGTATATTTAAGGTTATTATTACGGGCTCGTGGAATGTCTGGAACGTTAGTTAGTGCTAGAATAATGTGTGTATGAACTTGTTGTTGAAGAAATGTTTTTTATAAACGTGCTATGTTTGAGCATTATACCATCCCGACACAAAAGTAGATGCTCATAATCTACCCCCATCATCTACCCCAGAGTCTTTTTGGGGGTAATTATGAACATCTGAGATAATTGTTACTAGACAGATTTAGGTACTTAATTAAAATGTCACAGAACCACTAATAAGTTATAATTAAAGTATAGAAGTGAAACGTTAGCTTTGTGGTAGTTTTACAAGGTTTCACATGGATCATGTGCTCCTTAAATCTGCCAGTAGTTGAAATGAGTAATATTTGTTCACAATTACCGCAATTGACAGTACCTAAATTACCTATAAAAATATTGATTTTAGAGGGTATAGGCATGCTCGCAGAATGAAAAAAGAGCGTTTTCAAATATCCTGTTAGAATGGAACCCGAAAGGATGACGAAGGAGGAGCTGATCAAACATGACTCACAAAAAACACTTGAAGAGTCATGGAAGGCGTTTACGTTAAGTGATTTTTTGTGAGGACAAAGAGAATTGGAAAATAATTCTCAAAATTCTTTTATTCACCGAGGATACTCACAGCTTAATAGAAATTTCTAAGTATAATAATGACATAATGTATAAAAATACCAGAAAAGACAAATTACATCAAAATAGTAAAGAATTATACCAAAATTGCAAAATATCCGTTCAAAAGTTATCTAAGAAATATAAAAAAATAAATGCGTTATCGTCTTTTTGCAGTCGCTTAACAAGTAAGAAAATCTGAAAATCAAAATTTTGACTTTTGGAGAACGGAAATTAAACATATTTCCTTGCGAAAATTAAAATAACAAACAGGTTAGTGAAATTTCTATTAAAAAACTGCTTTCGTATCTAAAACATCTAAAATTCTTTTTAAAGAACTATACAGGGTGTCCGCTTTCAACGATGTCCAATGGCTAATTCTTAAACCATTAGTCGTAGATGTATAGTTTCAATTACAAAAATGTCTTAAATGAGGTAAAGAAATATTTAAAATGCTATTTGGGTCAATAAAACATTTCTTAAAAAATTGCGAAATTTAAAATTTTATACGGTCCCACGTTCCTATAAGTTATATTTAGTAAAATTTTCCTATTACACTGACAAGTAAGACAAAAAAGTTCCGTTCATGTAACACTAAAATTGACAGAGTTATGAAACTTTAAAAATGCATGACTTATAACCACTTTACTGCATCTGAACACAAATGAGTTCGGCCAAACATTGAGGGGTCATATACCAAATACGTAAAGTATTCGAAGAACTGATTTCATGTGTATCTGCGCTTTGAAAAAAATCGTACAAGTATTGCGATTGAGTTAACTTTTATTAAGTTTCAGATTGGCTAAAATAATTGTATTTTAACGTATATTTCATTTTGCATGGATTTGAACTGTTTCCTTTTATGATTTCTTTTAACAAAAATTATGTTATTTTTATAAGACTTTATTTAATTTCAACAATCGTATGTATGTTTTTCAAGTTTAAAATTTTTACTCAAACTTTAGCTCACTTTCAAATATCCTATCGAGATTAAATTTTAGATACTGACGTAAATCCGTTGACAATCTAATATTATTATGTTTTATCGATGATTACCGTTTACACTTATTTTACAGGTTAACACAAAAAATTTCGAATAGATTACAGCTAAGAAGTTTAAGAAAAGGTTTTAGATTAGATGTGTAAGACTGTGATGGTTGTGTTTTTTAACTTTTATGTATATTTTTACACTGAATCTGAAAATTACCTTAATTTTTAACCATCAAGTCAGGATATTTGCAAATCATAAATTGCCAAAGTTAAAAAGTAACAAAAATCGGATACTATAAAATAGAGTAGATGGCTGTGTTTTTTAACTTTTGATAATTGATTTTTATGTACTTTTTAGCACGGAATCTGAAAATGACCTTCACTTTTAACCATCATGTTAGAATTTTTTTTTGCAAATCGTGAACGCCAATGTTAAAATATAGCGGAAATCTGATACAATAAAACAGATGTAAAACTTTTAAAAGTTTAATTTAATTTAATTTAATTCAATAATTTATTCAATTTTTTGGCTTATACTGCTATTCTTACGGATAAACAACTGTGGGGTCTGATGAGGTGGGGGAGGAGGTTCAATTTTAACTTTGAACTTTTAAACTTTGAAATTTACAATTTGAAAAAAATCGTGACGTGATGGTTAAAAATGAAGGTCATTTTCGGATTCAGCTGTAAAATATACATAAAAATGAATTATCAAAAGTTAAAAACACAATAATCTATTTTGTAGTACCAAATTGTCGCGATTTTTTCCTTTTTTAACTTCAAAATTTACGATTTGCAATAAATCGTTACATGATGCTAAAAAATGAAGGTTAATTTCGGATTCAGCGGTAGAGAATGAATCTGCAATGAATGAATGAATTTGCAAATGAATGAATGAATGAATGAATGAATTTGCATAAGAATCTATTATCAAAAGCTAAAAAACATGAAGTAATCCAACTTTTGCAGGCTAGTGTAATCTAATAACATTTTAAGATATGTATCATTTTGTAAAAAATTGAGTCTGTTAATTTTCATCATTTTATTTAACAAAAATTCTGTTTTCTCAACCATTTTTTTATTATATCTGACGGAATTATATTTCTACTAAATTTGTGAATTACTCCTATTTTGCAGCAAAAAATATGCTCCAAATTTAAACAGCTATTAATCGATCAATTTTAATCGTAGAACAACAGGACTTTTTTTGTCTGACTTGTCAGTGTAACAGGAAAATTTTACTAAATATAACTTATAAGACCGGAGGACCGTATAAAAATTTATATTTCGTAATTTTTTAAGACATGTTTTTGTTGACTGAAATCGTTTCTAATATACTTCTTCATCTGATTTAATATATTTTTTGTAATTGGAACTATATGTCTATGGTTTAGGTGTTAGCCATTGGACACCGTTGAGAGTGGACACCCTGTATAATAGAATTCTTGATATCTTCAGCACTTAATTTAAGATGATGTTTTCTTAGAATTGTGCATAAACTTCAGCATTGCAAGTGTTTTCCAGTTTTGAATCCGTTTTTCTTGCTCGCTAACCTTCAAAATTTCAAGAAATCATTTTAAATATTAATGTTATCTGTAAATGTATAAAAACAATAAATATTTAAAGTTATTATGGAGATATCTTATATGATCTACTTGACATTTTTATTCTGATTTGTAATGTTTATTCTATAATTCAGTATTTTATTCCTTTTCTTTTTTATATGAAATTTTATTTAAAGTATTTATTTTAACTTCGTTAACGTGCTTCCCAGTTTTTATTTCTCATTCGAAAACAAACAATATTTTCATAGTATGTGTGGATTTAACCTCCTCAGACCGACGTATCCTATAGGATACACATCTTTACAATTTTTTTCACGTATATAAATAATGCTGGAAAAAATTAAATTCGTATAAATGAAGCCTAAGTGATAGCGGCACTAAAAAAATTGCAATTTGTTTCTAATAGCGTTTTTTTTAGCGAGATACGTGTTATATCAAAATGGCGTGTAGCAAAAATGTACGAAAAGTACAAAAACGAAATCGTAAATAATTTTTCTGAACGTTAAGATACCATTTGTAGAGACCATTAGTAATAAAAGATTATTAAATTTATAATTATTTCATGTTTTTCATTGTTTATGCAATGCAAAGAATAAAAAATAAAATAAAAAATCCCAATAAATTGCCAAAAATGTATTTTATTGAGTCCCAATATATCCTCAAATTTTATGTACATAAAATAAATTTTAATTTTTTTCGCTTTTTAATCTTTCTTAGTTATCAGTTTGTTAATATAAATTCATAACTGAAGTAAAAAAAAAAAAAAAAAAAAAAAAAAAAAAAAAAAAAAAAAAAAAAAAACGTAAAAATAAATTCTGGGGTCCGAAGAGGTTAAGAGTTTTTTCTTAAAAATAATCCTTACACACTCTGAGAAATGTGTGTAAAAAAAGTAAAATCTGGACGAATTAATAATATAGAAAAGATGCATGATTTTTAATAATTAACTGCTACTCACATTTATAAACAGCTGAAATATATCGCTGCGTTTCAAAAAACTTGAAAAAAGGGATTTTTCTTATTATATTTATATTTGGTTGCTTTTAAAAACGTTACACTCTCCTTTTAAATATTACTTGATTAAGACTAGCTGCAAAAGTGAGATTACAAAAATAAAATAATTGTTATTGAACTGTATCTGTACGTGTGAGTAATCAAATAATCCAATTTATTAAATTTAATGATTAGTTTTCATACATTCTTTGATTTGTTTACTTGAGATATATCGTTAGAGTTCCGATAAACAACTCTAGCGTATTAAATGTTTAAATTTTAAATTTCGACATGGAGTAAAACATAAACATTTTTAAAGATAATGTTTAAAAGAAAAACAGAATATTCGTTACGTTCATAAGCAAATCTGAAATTTACATGTTACATTAATCAAGAGTAAAGTTAATTAACTGATCGTGATTTAAATGTATGTCTCGTGATTAATGAAAGACATTTGTTTTGATATGTGATAAAGTTTTACTAGCAAAACAAATTTGGAGGATTAAAGGAGCATCTATTACGAAGATGTCGTAATTTGCAATTTAATTACTTTAATAAATTAACTTCTTAGTAAAAATATACTATTTTTCTGAGTTAATACAATTATCTATCATTACAAGCAATAGTTGAAATTTATAAATTTATTATTAATTAAACTAAAATTAGATTAATGCAGGTAAACGATTAAACTACATTTTATTATTTATAAATCGCAATAAAACTTTCGGAAAATAAAACGATTTTTTGAAAATATCTACATAAATATAAGCTTTTGGAAAGTGTTATAATAATAGAGTTTCTGATTATTCGGTAAACGATTAGCTTATTTAATATTCCTTTAAAACTCAAAAATTAACTTCGCCATTTTTAAAAATTTAGTTTTTTATTTGGTAAGTTATACAATACAAATGCAGTATGATGTCACTATATCGGAAAATTCATGCATCCAGTGAACGTGGAGAGAAAAAGCGACCACAGTGCCATCCTTCTGTGGATAAGCACTCGAAATTATTTAGATAGCGAACGAAGATTTGAAACAATTAAATTCACAATCACTATCTAGCCGAACTTCCTATTATCGCAAAAATCTCGGTCGAATGCTCAAATGGTATTCACCATTCATCTGATCAGACATGAATGCGGTTGACATCCAATTAGATAAATCGTGAATACCATTTCAGCTTTTGCCGAGTCTTTTGTGCTTAACTTGCACTTGAGGCAGATGATGAATACAAGCGTAAGGCATCGCACGCGAGACGTGCTTTAAAAATAATGATTCTCCACAAATATATGTTCCATTTAAATTGATATCCATCTTGTATATATTTTGACGAAATAGCTCGATTTCATTAACCAGCTTAAGCTAATTAAATGTGTAGTTACTGAATTATTCTATACTAAATAGATATAGTTATTCTATATATAATATAGCTATATAAAACAGATATATTACACATGGTAATTCTAAAATGTTTGTCAATGAAGGAAAATGAAAGCATGCGCACATATACAAACAAAAATTATGTAGAAAAGTAGGATAGAAATTTGCTTTTTTAAACAAATATACGCAATGCTTTATTTAAAAAGATGAACCCAAATTTCAACTCAGAAATTTAGTGATAATCAAGACATTTATGCGATATTTTCAACAAATACTTTTGTTCTGTAAAATGTAATAACATCAGGACAAGGGCTGGGAGTAAGCAGTAATTTTATCAAAGCGCTATGCATAATGCAAACTACTGCTACTATTACTATTAATAATAATCACAGTAACTTTTCATATAAGACACAAAATCTCGAACTCGTATTAGGAAATTCAAAATTTCCAGATTTCACCAACCACAATAATGACATAATCAGAACATCCTTCGAAACGGACTTTAATAATATCCTTTATGTATTTTTTAATATATGTCTTGATGAAAATTGTCAATCCTTTTAGGAGATGATGGTAGACAATAATGTAATGAAGTAGTGCGTTTTTATTATAACTAGCTGTTTAACCCGTTCTACGCACGGGAGTTCATGAATTTTATTCTAAAACCAAAATAAAAAATAAAAAACAGTACAACCAAACTAAAGTTTATGAATATAAAAATGTGTTATGTCTGTTAAAAATCAGTAAATACAAAACCAATATGAAATAAGTATGTACACAAAAATCAGTTATGTATTAAAAAATAAATAAAAGTAAGTATTTAAACAACTGAATTAAAGTTTGGGAATATAAAAATCAGTTATAAAGTCAATATTTACACAACCAAACAAAAATTTGTAAGAAAAAATGAAATTTATATCGTGACTGCAAAAAAATGGAAAAAAAATTTTTTTAATGAAAAAACTTTGCACTATTTTCCACATCACCAATTAGGTAAATTGCGGTAGACTCGTTTTTTTAGTGAGTATTTCACATTTAAATTAAAGTTTAGGAAATCAGTTATGAAGTCAATATTTATACAACTAAACAAAAATTTGTAAGAAAGAATGGAATGTACATCGTCATTGTAAAAAAAAATCTTTTAAAATGAAAAATATTTTCATTGTTTTCCACGTCATCCATGAGGTAAAGTGAAGTAGACTCATTTTTGTTTGTTTGTTTTTTACAATAAAGCAAAATAGTTGCGACTTAAGATAAAACTTCACGGAAGACAATGTTTTGTGTAAATACCTTATCAGACTGTGGCAAAAGTTTTCCTTGTTTTGGTCCGTACTTGACCCAATCACGTACACATCCTCTAGAAGTTGCTCTTGAAAAGGCTACATACAACATCCCATGTGAGAAAACTGAATGGGGCAAATAGATTCCAACCTTTCCCAAACTTTGACCCTGAGATTTATTGATAGTCATAGCAAAGGAGATCCTAAGTGGAAACTGATAGTGGTGTATCTGGAAAAGTAAACTGGTATCCGAAGGAGTAAGCAGGATCCTCGGTATGAAAACACGGGTGCCTCTCTTATATACTGTCAAAACTTCTGCATCTATGACATTTTGCGACAACCTTTTGACTATTAAACGTGTTCCATTACAGAGACCACTAGGCCGATTCATGTTCCTAAGCAACATAACAATAACGCCAACTTAAAATTTAACTGATGTGGTGGCATTCCAGAAGGTGTTAAACTATTTATGAAATCCATCTGCAAATTGTTTAGTTCTTCTTCATCATCACAAAGTATTGTATCAGCACTAAAATAAGACTTGACTTCGTCAGGTACTTTTCATAAAACCCCTTCATTCACTCTCAAAGAATCCTCATTCTTGGACACAAAGTGGCTCTTTCCGAAAGATGATCCTGCACTGAACATTCTGGAGGTATTTCAATAATATCTTCTCCGAGTTCATAATCATTAGTCAACAGACCATCACCCAGGCGAATGAACCATTCCACGAAATCAAGTTCCTCCGGCACCGTTCGCATATTTGTAACCAGACTGAACTGTCGAAATGTTGGCCAGAGAGAAGAATTCTTGATACAGCTTTCAAAAATGAGTGTTTTGTTTGAATGAATAACTACAGGTAAATCAGCCTCCAGTCACTTCCAAGAATAAACACTTTGCCTTCAAATGGGACATCCTTACCAACCAAACCTCGCAGAGTTCTATCAACTGCATTCAAAGCATGAATAGGTGTCATGGTACAATCTTGCTTTCATTGAAGCTGAATTATCCAATATGGAGACTGGTAATTTAAATTGAGAACGTGCAGTTCTTCCACTTTGTAAGAGTATTGTTGCGATGCCTGTCCATGCAGCGGGAGTAGCAGTATGTCCCAGTCCCATTCATCTGACGTAATGCAGCAAAGTATTGAATAGGAATGTTTTTCCTGATCCGGCAAAAGGATTGATACAGAAAACCTTAGCGGCAGTAGCATAATCATTTTGAATATTTTCAATGACAGCATCAAAAATTATAGTTTGTTCCGGATTTAGCATGTTTAACAATCGCCGCCCCTCTGCTCTTTCTTCTTGTAAATCAGAGACATCACCTTCCACAGAGTTCTCCAGGTTTGAGGGTTCAGGCAATTCAAGGCTATGAAGTGACATGTTGTGTATACATAGATGATTGGCTATGTCTTGAAGGGCTCTATCTCTACTCTGCCGTAGCGGCAGATGGCCAGCAAAATCTTCTGAGAGTTCTGACTTAAATTGTTCCCATAATTAAATCGGTGAATTTGGATTGCCAAAGACACATATGAAAGAAAACAGTTGTCTTAATTTGGGCGACATTTCAAAACCACATGCTTCTGTTAAACAATGTTGCCATTTATCATCATCTTCTAATAAATTTCTAGCACGGCATGCACCCTTGAATGTTTCATAGACAGTGTTCTCATACGTCCTTAACTCTTCGAAAGACTTGGCACCGGGAACATGACAAAGCAGCATACGAAGATGGAATACATCCTTGATACTATGCAGTCACCTAATCTAACACGCCTTTGCCACACATTGCCTTTCCATACAAAGTGCTTTGGAATTTCTGTGTAGCGATAGATGTTTGCTGAAGGATCAGACCTGTTAAGTAGAAACCAAGCAGTGAGCATGGTGTCTTTATTACTTTCACTTTCAAAAGCTTCACGTTCTCCCGCTTCCCTAAAATACACACATTGCATATCTTGTAGATGCACCGGCAATCTAATAATAACATGCGACTTGTCCTGCATGGGCTTTTCAAGAAGTCGCCACATTGCCTCTTTTACCGAAACATATCGAGCATTTAAATAACTCTTCTCCTCATCCCACACTACAAATCCCTCACCGTTATTTTCAAAAACAACTTTTGTGCAATCATGACCCTTGTATACATACTTAAAAATGTACTTAATGGATTTAACAGAGCTGCATATTTTGACATTAACATGCGTATTTTATTTCTTTGTGAGTTGTGGGTTATAAGGAACAACCCAACAGTTGTCTACGACATTTCCATTTATCATTATGTGACTACTATCATCACGGCGTCTATACATTGGGTAACCATCAACATTCTCAGCCATTTTATTTCTCAACTGTTTTGGAAAACCCTTTGAGCAAACACCGTCTTCCATGCAAGATGAGTTTCGATTTATGACGCCATATGATCCGCCAATCATCGTAGCCTTGACAATTTCGTGCAATCCATTTTCAATTGTTGAATCAGGTATTCAGCACAGACCATGGTGTCAATAGTGGCTGGATCTCTTATCTTATCATCATCAGTTAAAATGAGTAAAAGGGGCATGTAATCCTTTCTTTTGGAATTCAATAACATGTAAGTCTGCGACTGTGCGTCCCAAAATGCCGCTCTTTTTAAGATCGTTCAACATTACTTTCTTCTTCATATCGAACACGCGTGCCACTAAATCTGGACGATCATGAGGCTTTTGTCCTGGGAAAAGGTTCCCTTTGATTTCTCGCCAATTTGGATTGCACGTTAGGGTGACAAAATGATCAGGTTTACCAAATTCTCTAACGATTGTCATAGCATCTTGATAATTTTGCTGCATGGCTCTGGGACTTCCTATGAATGTAGATGGCAAAATAACCATTACACCTGGTTTCAAACCAGATTGTTCTGCTAGAGCATTAAGGTGATCCGCTAACCCTAAGTAAGATTCTACTCTTAATGTTTTCTCGTTAGGGCGGATGTAATTCAGACCGTTTCCTTCAACTATGACATAAGAATCGACGCAATACTGCTGCAAGAGTTTTTCACCATAAGGTATGGGATTGAAAACATTCCTTCTCGCTGACAGCCTGTGACTGTAAAACTGAAGTTCAGAACATCCAGCATCCACACTCCAACCCTTTTCGCCATGTGTGAAAAATGAAACATAAGTCATGGGGCCACAATTAGGATTCAGGGCATTTATTCTACACAGTTGATTCCCCTTCGGATATCCCATTGGTAGGTGGTGCACCATCCGAACTATGGAAAACCATGGCTATCTGATTTGACTTTGGTGCATTGTATCTGCCTCGATGCTGGTCCGCTGATAAATTTTTATCGCATCTATACATACACACTCTTTCAGCTGCTCCAGGTCCTTTTTCTGCGATGACTCGTTCTTCCATTTCATGAAGCATTTTAAAAGCTTGTGCATAAGGGTTAACTCGCCTGATAACATCGTCAACCTTGCTTATGATTTCTTCTTTACATTTTAAATTTTCTCTACTGTTCATACGTTGCCGCATAGCTATATCAGAATCCTATACATACAATTGAGCATATTTTTCCTGACCTACTTCAGATGGATGAAAATTAGAAGTATTATGATAAATTTGTCCATGGATTCTAAAACAATATGGGCCAGTACCTGGGGGCGGTGTAACATGAGCACCCATATGGCAAAAGACAACGCACTGTTATATGACCTTATGTGTTCGTTAAAGTGAGCTTACGATCTATCACTGCCATCTATAAGCTGTCTCATCTGATCTGGATATGGTTGAAGAGGTTCCAAAATGGGTTTGTCGTTGTGACAACAGTGAGTATAAATTCTTCTTGTATTCTTCTCTGCATTGAAAAACAAGTGGGTAAGTGTGATCACAGATCACACAGAGGGTTTCGTTTAATATTCCTTTCAAAACAATTTATCCTTTTGTGAAACCTGTTAGTTCCACATTTCGCAACCAGGGGACGTACTCTATTCTACACAAACCTCTATCTGAACGAAACTCCGTTTTACAACATATCCGTAGGTATATTAGTCGAGAGGATCAGGTTTATAGCACCCGAGATAGGTAGGCGCCCCCTGGCGGTAAAAAGTGGGACTGAAATATGTAAGACTATGTGCATAATATGAAAGAGGGGTCAAAGTTGTGCCGGCAAAAGTTAGAAAACTACCCATTGGGTGCAATGGCAGGAGGTTAGAAAAATTGCTTAAAATACACAAGTTACAACCCGGTGGGTAAATAATATAAGACTTTTTGAAAATTTTACGATTTTTCGTGTGATCGCAAGTGTTCTGCTATAGGTATGCATAATTTCAAGTCTTCAACTTAAATAGGGGCTCAGTTAGGAAAAAAAATTAAAATACACAAGTTAGAGCCCAGAGGTTTAAATATAAGACTTTTTCAAAATTTTATGATTTGTTGTTTGATGTGAAGTGTTCAGCTAGTATGCAAAATTTTAAGTCTTAAACTTAATTAGGGGCTCAATTAGAACAAAAAGATTAAAATACACAAGTTGGAGCCCAGAGGGTTAAATATAAGACTTTTTCAAAATAATAGGACTTGTCGTTTGATGTGAGGTGTTCAGCTATAAGTATGCAGAATTTCAAGTCTTAAACTTAATTAGGAGCTCAGTTAGAACAAAAAGATTAAAATACACAAGTTGGAGCCCAGAGTGTTAAATATAAGACTTTTTCAAAATTTTATGATTTGTCGTTTGATGTGAGGTGTTCAGCTATAAGTATGCAAAATTTCAAGTCTTAAACTTAATTAGGGGCTCAGTTAGAATAAAAAGATTAACATACACAAGTAGTTGCCCAAAGAGTTAAATATAAGACTTTTTCAAAATTTTAGGATTTGTAGTTTGATGTGAGGTATTCAGCTATAAGTATGCAAAATTTCAAGTCTTAAACTTAATTAGGGCTCAGTTGGAACAAAAAGATTAAAATGCACAAGTTGGAGCCCAGAGGGTTAAATATAAGACTTTTTCGAATTTTTGGCCCAATCGTTCATGGGCCTCCTACCAGTAACACCTGTGCAAAATTTCGCAGCCCTGTGCCCTTTGGTTTCCGAGTTTTTGTGGTTACAAACATACGCGCACCGATTTTAATAGTATAGATTTATTCCAGCAATATCTGGATTACGGAAATCCAAGCATCACGGGGAATTTCTCCGAATGTTTATAGAGGACAGAAGTTGTTGAGTGAATGGAATGGAGGAACACATGGTACTTGACGAAAAAGCATTTATTGTTATATTATGCATTTCTCGGTTAAATCAAATCTGAAAACATTATGTGGTATGCGTAGTTATTATCTATAGTCCATATACCAGGCTATACAAATGAATTCCAATACATTGTAACGTATTTGGATTCGAATGTATTCTAACGTATTTGAATTCCTATACCCTGAAATGCATTTGAATTCTACCGGTCGTTATTATTGATAATTGGTAATTAACGGTGTTTCATCTTTTCAAGTTTTTTAAGCATATATATCGTATGCAAATCTAAGTATATTCTGATAGTTCTGGAACGTGTTTCATTATCTATGAGAGACGCATGATTTTATTTTCTTGTTTAAACATGAAATTATATTTGCTCTTCCACAGTGTAAATCATAACATTAGGAAGTTATCAACATTTCTGTTTATTATACACTTAGAAAAAGGTTTAGCGATCAAATGAAAATGTTTCAATTGCACAATGTGCAATATCTTTTTCAATTTAAACTAACTTCAGAAGTTATCGCAAAAGATTTTAATGATTGTTTCTAGAACGAGCAGAAATAAAACGCAAACAGATTTATGTATTCTAATTTATCTTATTATCTTTAACAAAGAAATTTGAAGTCAGGATATAGTATGCTTGTGGTTTGCTTTACATACAAATGGAAATTTATATAAGTTTCCACGAAAACATTGAAACTTCTATAAAGTTATTCCAAATATTATACCAAATATTAGAAACTCTTACGGTTTTATGGTTAGCAACATATTTCACAATCTTCTTTTAATTTTCGTTAGCTACTTTAATTCTTAAAACATAAGGAATTTTTCTTTGAACGTCGCTCAGAACATAAGGAAATTAATCACAAGTTTAATACATTTAATTTTGAAATTATTTACAAAATGCTTTTGTATTTGAAAGAGTTATAGTGAAAGTATTAATAAATAAAAACTTCTGTAGAAAACTAAATCACTAAAAAACAAATATTTAAACACGCAATATATACAAAGCAAGCAGTACGAAAGTTAACAGATGTATACGTTTCGTGTACAAATTAAAATAAAATCAACATCCCACCCCCCAAAAGACGAAAAAACAATAACAGACGTATACGATTCGTGAGTAATGGGACTAACATCATCAGTGCATAAAATGAAATCAACATCGCGTGTTAATTTTCAAAATTCTTGAGTTGTATTATATTGTGTGTTCAAATATTGTTTTTTTAGTGATTTAGAAAAGTATTAGCTTTAATACATAAAAGAAAATATCAAAAACGAAAACACGAGTCCGGTCTATCTGACAATAATAATAAGCAATTATAAATGGTATCAGAAACAATATCTAATATGCAATGCTCAGTAAAATAACATTAAATATTTAGAGTGCTGACACACAAATTTCTACTTGTTTTAAAAACAGTAATAAATAAATAAATATTTAATGTTGCAGATATTGCATAAAAATTTCGCTATGTGAATTTATCTGAAAAAAAAAAAATAGTAGATGTTAGAGGTAGTGCAATGAATCGTACTTTCATTTAAAAGAAAATATGTGTAATTTTATTATTAAGGTATTATTCATTGATAATACAAAGGCGGAATAATATTAAGACGTATATAACATATAATTAAATATAAAAGTAATTTTCTTTTAACACAAAGACAATAACATATGTATCCCTTATCCTAACATACGTATCATTTTATCTTCTCTGGAAAGTTTAAAAAGGCAAATTACTTTATCATTTTAAAAAGAATACGAAAAATAAAATAAAAAATAATTAAAATGTGATTTCTTTAATGATAATCAGAGGCTGTTATTCTATTTCTAAAGGCTTCTTCTGAATAACGGATAAGGCTCAATTTATATCATTAATTTTCCTTATCTCCAGATTATATTTATTGGCATAGAAGCTTCATGGTTATACATGCAAATAAAGTAAAAAAAAAAAAAAAAAAAAAAAAAAAACTTAAAGAAGAAAGATAGTTAAATCTTCAGCGAAAATGACCTAGAAAATAAGTGATGATATATTTTTGTTTTAGGCTATTTATATATTATGTAGTTTCCTTACTTGTGCATCATTAAATGAAAATTCAAGAGCCGTATTCTGTTTTGCCAAGTATATTATTTCTGTATTGCAATACTAAGTTCAATTTATTAATAGATTATATCTTTTTTAATAGTATAATTGGAATTAACAATATTAAATAAGATTGACAAAAGAACTTATATTTCTAGAATACTTGCTTGCTTCTTAAAACTGTAAGTTAAAATCGAAACAGAAATTCAATTTTCCAGACATGTTATAGTGTTACGCTATTAAATTCATATTTTTTAATAATTAGTATTTTTTTTCAAGATTGGGATGTTTTCATTAATTTAAACGCTTTTAAATGCTGCTATTATGATAAAATTTCAAGATTATAAAAATACCTGCCGGCCCGGCCTACAGGCAGAGGTAGATTTCGAAGTCAAATATACTAATTTCACAAACAAAAACTAAATCATGATTAGAGATAAATCCACTTTAACAATTTTATCTGGCCGCTCTTGACGAGTTTTTATTTCATTTTCATATAATAGCTGGTTTTATCAGAATCATGTTAGGGCGGCATTCAAAAAAAAAAAAAAAAAAAAAAAAACTTTTCCATGCTCAACAACTGGAAATTTTCTGCCATAATTCCAGATTCATTTTTAATAAAAAAATATATGAAACATGCTGACGTGATTTTTGAAGACATTTATAAGCGGCCGGTGTTTTTATTTTTTGTTCAATTAATTAAAACTTGATATATAAACAATTATTTTCTCAGAAGGACAATATTTTTCGTTTCTAACACAATCGCTTCGGGAAATTCCGTTCAAAATGCCCACTTTGACATCATTTTTTGAAATATATTCTGCCTCTATCTAAAAATCGATTATTACGGTACATTATATAGTTTCTGAATAAGCGAATCTACCAATTAAATGCGTTTGAGAGCAAAAATGAATTTAAAAACCAGTCCGAAAATAAGCAGTTTGGATTTAAGCGCATCCTTAATACAATGATTTTTCCAACACAATCCGCTTCGGTAAATTCGGTTCAAAATGCCCTTTTTAACAGCATTTAAAAAAATATATTCTGCCCCTATCAGAAAATCGACCATTACGGTACATTATACAGTTTCTGAGTAAGAAAACGTACCAATTGGAAGCCTTTGAGAGCAAAAATGAATTGTAAAATGAGTCAGAAAATAAGCAGTTTGGATTTGAATACACCCTTACTAAGATCAATTTTTTTCTTCAACCGGTATGTATTTTTAATTTGTTTTTGCTCTAAGAATTGGTCCTATCCAAAACTTGTCTGTATAGATGTTGTAGACAATATTAAGAAGATATATGATAAATTCATGGGGATTTTATATCTTTTGAATTGACGGAGTTATGGATTTTTTTCTTCTTCAAACCCCCTTTTTGTTTTCGTTTTTAATTTTTTTTGCAGTACGAATTGGTCCTATCAAAAACTTGTGAATATAAAAGTTGTAGATAATGTTAAGGAGATTCATGATAAAATTAATTGGATTTTATATCTTGAGAATTTACGAAGTTATGGATTTTTTTCTTCTTCAAACGCCCTTTTTGTTTTCGTTTTTAATTTTTTTTTGCGGTACGAATTGCTCCCATCAAAAACTTGTGAGTATAAAAGTTTTTGATAATGTTCAGGAGATTTATAATAAAATTAATTGAATTTGATATTTTAAGAATTGACGAAGTTATGATTTTTTTTCTCCCAAAAACCCTATTTTTTGCGCCCCTTGAGCCCATTTTTAAATTTATCAAAAATCTGTGATACATAAATTTTTGGCCCCATTTTTAGAAGTAATAAAAACTTTAAACTGATTTGATATGTACAAAAATTAAGAAGTTATGGGGGGTTTTCTGTTTTCACAAAACCCCTCCCTATTTCCCTCCCCTTGGTCCGATTTTACCCATTAACAAACTTGACCGAGATTTTATGCCCATTGATTTTATGTATCAGTTTGGAAGAGATTGGTGCAGAATTACGAAAGTTATCGTGTCCAGAAGAAAGTGATATATATAGATAGATAGACAGATAGATAGATAGATAGATAGATAGATAGATAGATAGATAGATAAAGTTTTTTACTGAGGGTGGTTTTGGGTTCTAGGGGTCATAATCGGTGTAGATCTGCAAAAATTTTTTAGAAATTCCAACATAGGAACGATCCCAATAGGTAGTATTTCATACGAAATCTACCTAAAATAAGTAATTACTTGATTATCTCGAGCTGAATTTGTAAAAGTCAGATTTAAATTAAACATTTTAAAAACTTTTCTTTGAAATGGATTGCTTCACCTGAATGTTATCACATCCTAAGAGAAGATTTTTACTGAATATAAAAAAATTGCCATATACATGTTTACGTGGTAAATAACAGAAACCTTCTGGAACATATGTGTAACATAAGAATTTGGTGGTTGGTTATTATAAAATACTTCGAATGTTAAAATTATCACCTTAATCTGCGAATTAAGCATTTAAAAAAGGGCGATTTCCGTGACAATATTTTTCTTAATTATACTCCGGAAAAGTTTACAAGGTTTGTTAGAAAAGTAATGAGACTAATGAAAGTGAATCATGGGCTCAAAGAAACGTCTAATGGAAAAAATATGTCTGATCATTGTTGTTTATTATTATAAATTGCAATTTCAAGCAATGTGTAATAGTAGTTGAAGAGCCTATAACTGAAATGATTTAATATTAATCTGTTGTGTATATTCGAAAGCCTCTCGAACTTGAATAGAAGTGTTGGATAAATTTATGTGTTAAACCAAAGAGCACCTTCATAAAAGCATATCAAACAATAGCACAGGAATTTCAGCACAGCTGAATTGATTCTTTTCGAAATATTCACAAGTTAGATTTCAGTTATTGGAAATTTTCATGCTTGGTATAGTAATGAGTATTATTAATGAGTATTATAATGTGTATTATAATGAGAAATTATAGTAATTTTTAATAAATAATTTCAAAAATGAGGCTTAATAAATACTCATTTTATTAACGGACTTTCAATGAAAAAGATTGTTCAATTAGTTTGCATCTTTTTTTACGTAGATTTCGTAAGAAATACTACCTATTACATTCTCCCCTATGTTGGAACTTCTGAAAATGTTTTGCAGATCTACCCCGATCATGACCCCTAGAACCTAAAACCGCACCCAGTTGAAAAATTTCTCGCTCTCTCTTTATATATATATACATACATATATATATATATATATATATATATATCGTTTGCATCTTTTTTTTACGTAGATTTCGTAACAAATATTTACCTATTACATTCTCCGCTATGTTAGAATTTCTGAAAATGTTTTGCAGATCTACGCCGATCATGAGCCCTAGAACCTAAAACCACACCCAGTAGAAAACTTTCTCTCTCTCTCTCTCTCTATATATATATATATATATATACATATACATATCACTTTTTTATTCACTCGATAACTTCCATAATTCTGCACGAATCTCTTCCAAACTGATGCATAAAATGAAGGGGCAGAAAATCTCGATGAAGGGTTATTTCGTTAATAGGCAAAATCGGACCAACGTGCTGGAAAAAGGGAGGGTTTTCGTGAAAACAGAACAAGCCCCCATAATCTCTTAATTATACATGGTGTGTATTTTAAGTAATGAGAATAAGTCCACAAAAAATAATTTATTAGAGATATCGCTACAAAACTTTAGTAGTCTTCAAAATATGCTCCTTGAACATCAACACACTTCTGCAGGCGAAATTTCCACGCTTCGTACGCTCCCTGGAAGTCACCAACAGAAGCATCCATCAGAGCATGCGTGCAAGCCCTTTTGACAGCATCCAGCGTCCCGTAGTGGCGCCCTTTGAGGGCGGTTTTCACTTTGGGGAAGAGAAAAAAGTCTGCTGGTGCAAGGTCGGCGCTGTAGGGAGGCTGTGGAATTGTTACGATGCCATTTTTTGTCAAGTGCTCGGTAATCACGAAGCAGGTGTGAGATGGCGCATTGTCGTGGTGGAGCTTCTGAATCGCTTGCTGAATCATTTTTAGCGTTGATGTACCCGATTTTCCAAGGCGAGCGCAAAATTTGATTGCGTAACGCTGTTCAATGCTTTGTTGCATTTTCAACTTGCACACACTTTTTTGAAGACGTCTACGCCACGCTTGATCCTGCCTCAACCACAGCCAGCAGGCGAATGGCGAGTGGAGCGTTATCAAGGCCGAAGGCCCCATTACCGAGTCCAACCGGTCGGAGCGCCCTCTGGCGTACAGCCGCGTCAGGACAAAAATATTCTCATTACTTAAAATACAAACCCTGTAATACATATCAAATCAGTTTAAAGTTACTATTACTTCTAGGGAAATGGCCAAAAAATTATGTATAACTGAAAAATAGGGTTTTAAGAAGAAAAAAAATCATAACTTCGTAAATAATGCACATACTCGCATAATTCACAAGATATAAATATCACTTAAATTTATTATATAAATTTTCTCAATATTATCTACAACTTTTATATTAACAAGTATTGATAGAACCAACTCTTGCAGAAAAAAAAGACGTTAAAGTTGTGAAGAAGAAAAAATTCATAACATCGTCAATTCACAAGATATCAAATCCTCTTAAATTTATTATGAATCTTAATATTATCTAGAACTTTTATATTGACAAGTTTTTGATTGGACCGATTCTTACAGGAAAAAAAAAATATGTGGGTGTTGAATAAATATTATTTTGAAAAATTGTTCTATTACAGAAAAATGAAATTAAAAACTCGTAAAATGCGGCCAGATAAAATTGTGAAACTGGATTTATTTCTAATCTTGATTAGTTTTTGTTGGTGAAATTAGTACTTAACTTCGAAATCTAATTGTGCCTGCAGTCCGAGCCGGCAGGCATATTTTCTATGTATATTAGTGCACAACTCTTGAGAGAATTTTATATTGTTTTTCGTTATTAGAATTTTTAGTATCTAAAATTTATATATTTGTATGTCTTTCTGTTTCCATGCCTTCCTATTTATATTATAGACTTTAACTTTCAGTAAAATTGACCAATCGTCACATAATTTTTATATGCAGTATACGCAGCACTTTTTGAGTTCCAAAATAGTCGTCGTTTCATGTAGGGGAGAATAGTACACAAGGGAGATTCTCAAAAGGTGGGATCATTAAACGTTAACTATATGTAATTTTTCAAATTTTCAAATTTAAGGCCAATTTTTTAATAGTATAGTATTTTGACTATAAATATAATATATAAATATTTTTAATAGTATGTCTACAAAATTATACTCAAACATTAAAAGCCAGAAACTATTCTGGAAAATTAGTTATTAAAGCATTTAATTAGCAGTTGTGTACGTTACAAATTTTGGACATTTTTCGCACGTACGTTACAGATTTTGGACGTTGCTCTTCGTATTTAAAAAATTCTCAAGACTAAGAATGTAGTAAAAGTGTCCTATAATTGTATGTGTATACATATATAAATGTATAATTAACTTTTTGTTATCCAGCAATAATAATAATAAAATCAAATGCTTTGTTACGTACGTTACTTTCGGACATAACAAAATACAGAAATATTCTTTATAGAAAAGTCCTTCTATCTTCAAAAAAGCAATAAATCAACCTGCCATCTCTTAACGAAATTATCAAAAAATCATCCGTTTCCTTTTTGCATTCGTTGTTTACCATTAGAACCACATGGAAAAAAGTTAAAACTCTTTTTCTTGATGGTACATTGGAGCAGTTAACGTTATGAATGTCCGAAATTGGCCTCTCTAGCATAAATTAATAAAATTTTAAGATATTTATACAAAGCTTTTACAATAAATTATGTCATTTTCTGTCTCTGAATAGAAATAAAAACTCAGTGTAAAAAAAAGTCAATGATAATTAAAGTTATGTTTGAAAGGCTTAAAGTTATGACGTGTGTCCAGTGCCCACCTTTTGAGAATCGCCCACATACACAGTGAGACAGCAGCCATTTTGACTTATGGTTGTAACTTTTTCTCCAAGCTGACACACACACATAACGACCTCATCTTATGCAATACGTGGAAGTAATTTCGGCACTTCAGTTACTCGTCCGAAAAGATAGTAAATAATTCTTTATTTTATAGTGGTTAAAGTTACATAAACGTCTATTTTAGAGTTTATTTCCTTCAATATGACATATATTTACATAACCAAACCTAGCTATGTCTAATAATAGACTATTTCTTCAAAAAGACATAAACTTTTTAAAGCGATGAAATTGATGTAACAGATATGGCTTCCATTTTGTTACAACGTAACGAAAGTTCGCAGTGAAGCACAAAGTTGTGGTACACAGTGAGACGTGTCTCATTGTGTACTTATTATGTGGTTCTGATGTTAAAAAAGTCATTTATTAATAAAGGAAGATTTTCTCTCTCTCTCGCATTCTGTGTATGTGTGTGGGCATGCGATGGCTAGGGAAATCTAGTAAATGTAAAAGGCTGAAAATGAGCATGAAGTTATCCTATGGTCTGCCATTGTCCACCCGAGGCTTGCAGAAAATTATTGATAGAGTGTAAAAATGTATGATTTATGAAAATATATACATTGTTTCATTGTGTACCACTTGTGGTACACAGTAAGACAATTTCCGAAACTACGTTATGCTGCCTCTGTGCTTTTATAAATAACCTTTTTAAAACCATTTATACATTAATGTGTAGCATATGTGTGTACCTTAAAGATGTAGCAAAAATATTTTCAAAAGAATAAAAATCGTCGCCATTCGTTAAGTAATAACAATTTTTGTCTCACTTTGTACTACTCTCCCGTATATAGTTACTATATAAATACTTCTCAAAAATTCAGTGTATCATCGTCTGTAAAATAAAAGATATTGACAACAGTAGGATTCAAAACGGATGTGGATTACAGTCTTCCGTCAGGTCGAGTAACTCAAATTTACCTGAAGATCGGATACTTTGTCGGCAATAATTTGTTTCGCTGACTGCCGGATTGGCTCTCTATTTGGGTTCGTGTGGGCTTAGGACTGCATTTTTATTCTTGTCGGTCGGTTTTGGAAACAATTTTTTCGAAAATGGATCCAACATGATATACTGATTGATTGATTGATAATAATCGAAGCTTAGGTTCGGTGATGGGGTTTTTAGCTTCGCTTCGCTTGGCGGCTTTGTACCTCTAATGTTCCAAAATTTTTAATGCAGTTCATTATTAAACAGTTCTTTCTTTTGACTTTATATCAAATATAATATATAAAAATCCTTAAATGTTGTATAGGATGAAGAAACACATTTTGTTTTCATAATTGAATTAAGATGTTATTTAATGTATTAATATAAAGTGATCTAAGTGCGCCGATTTCAGGATGGGTTCAGGTTGACATGAAATAGAATTTTCGATTTCGGCTCGTTATAACCCGACACATGCAATAGTGTCATCAATTTAACAAAATAGGGCAGTTGCATAAACAAGGAAGTTTTTTTTTTACAATATTTTATTTTATTTTATTTTATATTTCTTTACAAATTACTTGTTATCATGCATTAGGATAATTTTATTTTTCAGATTGTATTTAAGCTTTTATGTTATGTAATTTCTGGTTTGCTTTTTAAACCATTTAATTGGTTTGCAGTGACTCACGTTTTGACGAATAAAATACTTCTGTTAATTTTTAGAATTATTTTATAAAATATTTTGTTTTTGAATAGTAATATGTAGGGAAATTTTTTCCTATGTTATATATTTTTGGTGTGGCATGTCCCTAAAGGGACTTTGCGTTATAACACCCCAATCAACCTATCTTATATTTTTATGTATGTCTTTAAAATATATAGCACTTTAAAATTGTATATTTAAATAACACGTAATATAACCTTTTAAAAATAATTTTATACCCCTTTAAGATTCAAGAGCTTTAATTGCTCCATTTCGTTTAGATTGTTTTGTTATCAAACATTTAAAGTTCTACACTAGAAGCAAGAAATTTAATTGTAATATAAAATCTAGACTTAAAAAAATAGAGAAATGTACCTACTTCCAATTTAATGCTTTCATAATTATTAAAATTGCTCTAGGTTCATAACATTCCACTTTATGTTTTCAGAGCTTAAAAAAATACATTTGAAAGGATTCATGAGGAAAATAAGATGCTAACAAAAAACAAAAGAAATGTCAATTTTATTGTACTTTCATATTTTGTATTTTGAAATTTATACATCTACATGCATAATAGAAATGTTATATATTCACTGAGAGTAAATAGTGTGTCAGGATTATCCCGCAGTAAAAAGTTGAACTAAAACTTGTTGACAGATGTTATGAAATAATCTCTAATTTCAGTTTTTGTATTTAGACACATACCAAAAATATAAATTTATCTTTCTCTTTGATTTATATCATGTTATGATTTGTGAAAAACATTTAATGGGGTTTTTAAAATATTTTAAA
This sequence comes from Maratus speciosus, assembly GCA_963932465.1. Lineage (NCBI taxonomy): Eukaryota > Metazoa > Arthropoda > Arachnida > Araneae > Salticidae > Maratus > Maratus speciosus. The sequence continues at coordinate 333,733,601 of OZ010788.1, read as the reverse complement.
TTATCTAAAAAGATTTTATAAATGTTAATAAAAATAAAAGCGAAATGAACGTGTAAAATACGTCTTTATTTATGTTCATCGTCTTGTAATGTCAACGCTATAATTTCTCATATCATTGTTGTATGTAGTTATCTCCATAGAAACTCTTTTGACAATCACGTAAAATAATATTTTTTAAGCATCTGATAATCGAAAACAAAAAATCCGTAATTAAGTTACTATTTACAGAGCTTAAGATGAAAATATTATGCTCGGTAAAAGTAATTTGTTTTCTCGAAGCGATTTGATTATAAAAACCTTATGTGATTATAATCTAGTTTTACAAACAAAAAACTTTGAACGAAACATTACTAACTAGAATAAATCCATATAGCTACACAAATAGCTTTTTATGGTCAGGAATAAAAGTAAGAATGCACAGACAAAGGAGAGCACAAACTTAATAATAAATTCCAAATTTCGTAAAAAACAAGAGATATAAATTGAGGTAATTTTACTGCTGTTGAGAACAAAATATTGCCTTTTGTATTTTCATTTTCTGTGACAGAAATCTTTTCAATTATGTATATTACTTTTTACGTGCGCTCGTAATTAAAAGTATTCAGCACCTATAGCCGTCATCTGGTCCGTCGACCGTCTGTCTAGCCGTCTGTACACATATAAAAGAGTAAAAACTACCCAACCGAATGGTTTAAAATTTAATATACATAATCATTGCAGAATTTTGTCGCGTCATTTCAAATTTTATGAAAATTGAATCAAAACTAAAAAGGTATTAATAAAAGTTCTCTTCATTCTATTAAACCCTATCATACGTAATGAATTCAATGATATCACATCACAGGTAATGATTCTAGGTTGTCATGGTGCTTACTTCCTATTTAAGATGGAATCCTATTATTTCCGTATTACTGAATTTAATATATATAATCGTAATAAATTTTGCATTCATGCATTTTTGCATAAGAGTGCAACAGCTATTGCACCAAAATCTGAATATATATAAAACTAGTTATAGTACAAAGTTACCTCGTGTGCTACGTTTGACGCACGATTTTCGACTTATTTAAAACTTACTGCAGAAATTTATAGTGTAAATACTAATAATTCATTCAGCTTTTGGTCCAGCATGTACATAAGTTTTACTTTTGTTTCCAAAGTACAGTCGGGGAAAAAAAAAGTAAACACCCCCTACTAACTCCTCAACAAATTATCGCACAAGAAAGTTACTGGTACCGAACGATTGGAAATAAAGTCTACTTTTATTTGATATAGATAAAATTTGCTTAGGGGGCCATCTACTTATTAAAACGAACCGTTACTTTATTTTTTTCAATAGCAGTACACAATTCTGACAGCATAAATGAACTCTACACCCTTCAATTAGCCTAAAAACAAATTTTTATGCAATTCGTACCATACGTTTCTGAGAAATTAATTATTTTAAAACGAACGTATTTTAAGGGCTGTATCCAAATTGAAGTTCGGAAGTCGATCGTTAACAGAGAGAGCCCGCATCTTGATCAAGGCACCTTAAGAAGTCAATGAAGCCTGCTAGATTACACGACATCAGAAGAAATTTCAAAATATCTAGTCACTTCTACTATAGACGGCCCGTTAAACCATCATTTTGCCTATTTTTAGGCATAATTTGAAAACTACTTGGAAGAAAAATGTGAAATTTTGGATTTCCATAAAGCAGGACTTAATAAATCTCATTCCATCAAAAAAATTGTAGGTTGCAATTCATAATTTTTTCGAGTATTAATGTCATAAATCATAGTTCATACAATAAAGTTATAAAAATTCTAAATTCAGCGTATTTATGTTTGGGTATATTAGTATTATTCCTACACAAAAAATGAGCACATTAGGAGCATAATTTCTGGAGATATAAATAAAAATATGAAAATGTAATTTAACATTAGAAGCACTAAATTTTGAATGTTTATAATTCAAAAACTTATCATTGAAATGACTTGAAATTCGGTGTCTAGGCATAGTTTGAACCGAAGATTTGAAATATCTCGTTAAAATTGGGTATTGTTATTGAAAAAAATGAAGTTTGAATTCGTTTTAATATGTAGATGGCCCCCTAAGCAAATTGTCTATACATCATTTAAAAGTAGACTTTATTTCCAATCGTTCGGTATCAGTAACTTTCTTGTACGATAATTTGTTGAGGAGTTAGTATGGGGTGTTTCCTTTTTTTTCCCCACGACTGTACATCTAAAAAAAAAAAACCCTTATGATTTCGACATAATAATAGGGGTGTATTCTTAATTTTAATAATATGATACATAGCCGCAAAACAGAATAATTTAACTTCTGTCGTTATTTTAAGAGCATTTACTGTAGGATGAATTGTACACATTTTTTGAAAAATTCATTCTATTTTATATGCAAGATAATCATTTTCTGTACCTAATTTGCTATATTTCCATTAATATTCCAGAGATTTCTTTCTGATGTACTTTATTGATAATTTAGTTTATTCCACTATACATTGTCATAAAATATAACAATGAAAGTATTCATTTTGGTTCATAATAATGTTTTTTAGGTAATCTTTTAAAAGATGTATTTGCTACGATTTCTTATTCTTATAATATGCTATCAACTAATGAATATAAATCAGACAGTTTGTTTTCATTGACCTTTCAATAATTTCTAATTAATAGTCATAGCTCACTACTTTGATAGGCTCCTTTTTATATTTCAATTTTCATCATTATTAAAAACGAAGCAAATAATGAATCAATTCGTTTTCCAAAATAATGATTTGTTGCAAAACGAAAATTTTTTATCATGTTTCATCAGAAACATTGAATAAAAATAATTAAGAATTTTTTTGGACGTGAATAAAATAGTCATTAAAACTTTCTTATATTAGTAAAAATAAAAAATGTGGAAGAAGATATATGTTTCTCCCTTTTTTTAATGAGAAAAATATATATTTATATGGAAAATAATCTAAAGAAACAAAAAATACTAAAAAAATTGGAAAAAAAATGGAAAATTATTTTGTATTTTTGCATATGTTACAGTAATTTATATAATAGCAACTGTGATAATATTCTGTTAATGATAGGTATTTGTTTTTATACTTTCCATAAAATTATATAAAAAACGTTTATTATTTCACTATGTTATAATTATGTATATAGAAAGAATAATTTATATTTAAAAAATAATAATAATTCTGTTTCAAACATCAAGTTAGAAAAAAAACTTAATAAAACGAAAAAAAGACAGTGGTAGAAAGACAAACGCCTTCGAAGTTAAGCCCGATTATTAGTTGTAAATTTAAGATAAAATAAATATTTTTTATCACAAAAACTTCTTTTATTTTTAATAATTTTTAATATTAATCACTTTGGGTTTGGCTGTAATTAAGAGTACTTCTCTCTAAATTGAAATGCACAATCGTGGGGAAAAAAAAGTAAACACCCCTACTAACTCCTCAACAAATTATCGTAGACAAAAGTTACTGGTACCGAACGATTGGAAATAAAGTATACTTTTAAATGACGTATATAAAATTTGCTTAGGGGGCATCTACATATTAAAACGAATCCAAACTTCATTTTTTTTAATAGCAATACACAATTTTAACGAGGTATTTCAAATCTTTGGTTCAAATTATGCCTTGATGTCAAATTTCAAGTCATTTGAATGATACGTTTTGAATTATAAACATTCAAAATTTAGTGCTTCTAATGTTAAATTACATTTTCATATTTTTATTTATAACTTCTGAAATTATGATCCTAATGTTTTAATTTTTTGTGTAGCAATAATACTAATACACCCAAACATAAATACGTTGAATTTGCAATTTTTATAATTTTATGATATAAATTGTGAATTAAGAAATAATTATAAAAAAAATTATGAATTGCAACCAACAATTTTTTTGATGGATTCAGATGTATTAAGACCTGCTTTATGGAAATCCAAAAATTCACATTTTTCTTCCAAGTAGTTTTCCTATTATGCTTAAAAACGACAAAATAAAGGTTTAAGGGTCCGTCTATGATAGATGTGATTAAATATTTTGAAATTTCTTCTGCTTTCCTGTAATCTAGCAGGCTTCATTGGCTGCTTAAGGTGTCTTGATCAAGAAGGGGGCTCTCTCGGTTAACAATCGAGTTAACTTCAATTTGGATACAGCCCTTAAAATACGCTCGTTTTAAAATAATTAATTTCTCGAAAACTTATGATACGAATTGCATAAAAATTTGTTTTTAGACTAATTGAAGGGTGTTGAGTTCATTTATGCTGTCAGAATTGTGTACTGCTACTGAAAAAAACAAACTTATGGTTTGTTTTATGGTTCGTGTTATGATTTGTTGCCCCCCCCCCCCCCCCCTAAGCAAATTTTATATACATCATTTAAAAGTAGACTTTATTTCCAATCATTCGGTACCAGTAACTTTCGTCTACGATAATTTGTTGAGAAGTTAGTAGGGATGTTTACTTTTTCCCCCACGACTGAACAATGCTTTCACATACAAGTGCTTATAAACGTATATATTCAATTTAATATTACATATTTTTAAATTCAGTCCGCAATGAAATGTATGTCAATTGATTTCTTTGTTTATAATGCTTATACAGAACATTTATGAACAATATAAGGATTTTTCTTTGATAATAATTATAAACTCCCTTAAAAGATTCACATGTGACACGTGACTAATTTAAGTAGAGTCGAAAGAAATAGACGAACGTATGCATAACATGAAACATTTCAGAAAAATCCATATTTTACCTTAGAATATCATATCATTTGTATAAATGATTTCAAAATTTTTTTAATTTATTGAAATATATATTATATATTGATATCATAAAAAAAATATTTTGCATGTAAAAAATACTTGCAATACAAACTGCTTCTTTCAAACATGTTTCTTTTTTTTTAAATTAAAGATAAAAATTAAGAAATTTGCTAATGATATTTTTTATCCCAAATGTACTAAGCAAATTCAAACAAATTCTTTGATAAGGCGAAATTTTCTTTCAGCTCTAAGATAAACAATAATGAAGAAATGCACTTTTAACAACATTTTAATTAATCATATTATTCACGAACAAAAATAAATTCAATTTAATTAGTCTTGTGCTGTTGATTATGCAGAAAAAAGGACATTTTTTTTCATTGAAATGCGCAATATTTAATTTATGATATTTATTAATTTTAAATTAAAATTCTGTATGAGTGTAATAGCAAAATAGAAATAAGAATGACAAAGTGGTGTAAAATAGAGCTAAAGAAATAGTGGAATAAAAAACTGGAGCTAGTGTCACACATCAACCGCAGTGCTTTTTTTAACCATTTTACAAATAGTCTTCTTTTCATATACATATATATCTTTTCGCACTGTTACAGGAGAACTCGAAGTAAATAACACGTTATCTCTAATAATTATTCTTTAATCAGGAAATATTGGAAAATCACAATATACGGATCGCAATATGTATAACAAATCACGAAAATTACGTAATACAAGAATAACACGCAAGCACACGCACAAACAAAAATGGTGTTGGTGTTAATTATGACGGCCAATTATCTATACGAGGGATATGGGCCCAAAGGGGAGTGAGGAGTGCCCTCCGTGGGGGGTCTTTTTAAGGGAACCGAATCTATATTTACGCAAGGAAATCCACGGTTCGAAGAAAACCACGGAAAACTCCGAGCGATTGGGTTCGAACCTAGCCGAAGATACTTAAAGTTAAGTCGCTAAACATGCAAACAAGTCGCATAACAATAACTATTACTCTTTGAAATGCATCAAGATGTCGCTGGAGTCCACAAAACCACAATCACGGATTTGCCGACAATTATATTTTTCCATTTTTGAGACACATTGAGTGAATTAATAACAGATAATCTGGAAATAATTTGGATTAATGTGCATAATTAAACAGTAACTAACTTATGTGGTAATAAATTGAAATTAGCATCTTTGTAACAAAACAACGTATAACATTTAACTATACTATAATACTAAATACCATAAACTTTATGTAAAATATATACTTATGATAATTTATTTAAATCTTTAATTCTGAAAAATTATTTAAACTAAATTATTTGACTACTAAAGAAAAAAAAAATCCACTGCTATTTATATTAGATACGTGTTTGCATTTTATGACAATCTGTCTATATCATAATTTGATTTAACATTTCACCAAGGAAATGACGCCTAAAACGTTGACACCATAAGAATGTGAAACCGTGTTTCGACGTTTGATGCGATGCTTGAACAAAAAACTTATTAAGGTTGAACCATAAAGTGATGGAATTTTTACCAAGATTTTATAAAATGTTTAACCATAAAATGACCACGGGTACATTTTGAAAACAAGTTCTAATCAGATTGTGTTTATATAGAATTGAAAAATATTGGTCATTTGAAATTAAAGCAGGATTTCAACAATCTTTTCGTGCAATCTCACCAACAGACAAGTACGCTGATATCATCGTACCATATCTAGAGTACATGATCTATGTGTTTTCTGTTAGTCTTACATATTGCAATAAGAAGGAGAAAAGCTGAACAAGTATTGAAATTTTATCATAATCAGGAGTTTTAAAAAATTAAGTCAACCATGCTTTAGCTTTACATTCTTACTTATTTATTTATTAATTTTTGTGCTATTAAATCAAGAACGGAGAGTTTTTTAGTGCAGTGGAGAATTTGAGAATCTTAGAAACAAAAGGAAAACATTTCTTTATTCGATCTTCATCAATTTTACATGACATCATCGAAAAACGTGTTATTTGCGTAATAAAAGAACTGTATTAAAATCGGAAAACCCGTTCGAAAATTAAGTGTGACAAACATAAGTCACATATGGGATAGAGTAACATTCTTTTAACCCTTTATGAACTTTACGGTACTTTAAAGAACAATAAAAAAAACCTGTTATAAAATTCATTTAATACATAGATAAGTAGTAATACAGTTTAGAATGAGTTATAGATAATTTACTTTATCTTGTTCCAAAAGCCTTATTGGTTTCATAAAACAAAAATAATTTTAAAAGGTAGATTTCTTTAGCCTTTGCATCTTTTTAGCTTTTCTTTATGTTGAAAGATTGATGGGAGAGGGGGGGGGGGGGGTGTTTCAGTTCAGAAATCTAGAAATATTTCCGAACTAGAAAAATTTATTTAGTTAGTAAGAATGTTTGCAGATTTACTGATTCTACAAAATACTAAACAAAATATTTTAAATAAAAGATTTGAGTGGACTTACAAATCCAAGTGGATTTACAAAATCCGCATAACTTAAATTTAATTAATTAATTTTAATTTGGCAAATATTTCTAAAATTTTTTAAATCAGTTTGTAAATCTTCTAATGTAGTTTCAAATATTCACGAAAAATTCTTCAGAAGATGAAATTTTTATGAATTCATAATTTGGGACATAATGGGTTAAAAGAACGACTAGACACACAAAGTTAAAATTATGATACTGTAAAGTTAAATTAATCATCTTTAGTTGTTAAAAAATGAGTATTAACCTTTCTATACAACAAATGCTATTTAAGACAAAGCTTGAAATTGTTTTGGAAAATTATGCTTAAACTTATGCATGTTATTTATAAGTTATAAAAACAACAGAAATAATTCTGTTATTTTTTTTGTCGAACAGTTTTGAAAATTTGAGGAACCGTTTCTAAACGCAAATGCTATCAAAGAAGTTATAGTATCAATGAATATATGTATATATATATACACATGCATATATATATATATATATATATATATATATATATAATTGTATATATAAGTAATTGAGTGTGACTGCCTTAAAAAAAGTTTGATCTAAATTTTTTATTTATGATTAAAACTGGCTTTGCAAAATTTATTTCGAGTTCATAAGGTTTAGTTTTTAATCTATAATATAATTTCATATTTTGTAAATTTAAAATAGAATGTCAAAGCATTTCTTTTTGCATTATTGAGTTGCATTATAGTTTTCAATTTCTCTTCTACAGCATTTATAAAATATCCCCAAATTACCAAAAATTACCATGAAATGGATGAGCTTAAAATTATTTTTAACACTTTCGAACAATGTTGAAAAGTGTTTATGCATTCGATTTGTCTGTCCGTCTGTCCACGGTCTAACTCCGGTAGATATACTCGGTTTCTCATGCCGTTGATAAACTTTATGTAGGGTCACCAAAGCATGTTTGGTATTGTATATGAATATGTAGAATTAACAGTTCATTTACAAATTCACACAAAATAATTCCGTTACGTTATGCTTTATCGGGAAAAATCGTTTGCAGAGTATTTTAACGAGATTATGCTATTTCAAATGTAGAAACTGATATAAATCACTGAATTTTACTACAAGATGGTTACGATAGAATAGGGCATTCATAGCATTTGTCGTTCATTTACATTGACACGCAAAAGAAATCGGTTACAGTATTGTCTGTGAGTAATAATTGCTGGAAATGCGGTTTAAAATTAGAATAGTTTTTGCATGTGGCTGAATATAAATTCAATGCTTCATATATAGGGCTGCACAAAACAATTTACGTACCAATCTCCTTATTAGCGGAAATTGATGAAGTGTGTTTTCAACAGAGGTATATGTATTTCTTAACTGAACTAAATTTTGGCATGCATGTAGTTAATAGATACAACGAATTTTCCGATTGTAGATGAGGGACAGCTAAAATTTTGATTTTCAAATGTGTTATTCGTTTCCATGTGTTTGAATTAGACCTAATAATTTAGCCTATTAAACGTTGCAGCTTTGTTACATTATTCTGAATATGTTGGAAAGTATTTCATAATCTATGCTTTACGGATGATTTTTCTTTCTTGTTTTAAATTGATAATGACTTAAAAAATATGTAATTCTTAATACGGTAGGAACAAATTCTACCTCAGTTTAGAAATCCCATTAAAATATATGTCTACATTTCTGACAATTAGCTCATTAAAATTCTGATAACTCTGACACACACACACACGTATATATATATATATATATATATTATCATTACTAACATTGCTTCCAAAATTATTACATTTATAAATATTACATGATTAAACTATCTGCGTAATTTAGACTGCATGAATAATAAAATATTTCAGAAACGTATTTAAATCTGATAAAATATTCCAATTCTCTATTTACAATAATTCGATGTAAGTTTCTTGATTTGTTTAATTAAGATATATCATTTCAGTCCCGATAAACAAATCGAGCGTATTAAATAATTTAGATTTTAAATTAAATTTGAATTTGCCGCAAGTTTGAAAGATTATAATTTTTAAAAGATGCAACTTTTCTGCTTTTTATCAAAACAGGCATTTACATATAATATTAATTAAAAGTTGAAACGATCACGATTTAAATGTGCGAAAGATGTTTCTTGTGATTAATAAATTATATTTACTTTAATTAGTGACGAGATTCTTCTAAGCAGAACAACGTCTGGGGATTAAAGAAACATACATTTCAAAGATGTCATGTGTGAATTTGCTTGAATGAGATATTCTAACAATATTTCGTAATATTGTTCAAATAAAATGAAATTATAATTACTTTTCTTTTCCAGCACTGATTAGGCAGACTGAATATATCAGGTTGTAACGGAAGTTTTCTGCCAAAAAAGTTCTTAGTAAAGTTAGGAAAAAAACATGAAAAGCAGTACCTTTAGTGCGGGTAATAATCACCACCCGAATCTATGATTTTCTACCAACGTTTTGGTAGTTTGTCAAAGCCTTCGGCCCTGAAACTTGGGACTCGCGAGTACAAAAACTGATCATCCTCATTTCGGACATCCTGTGCAGAATTAAAGATAACTCCAGCAAGATGTAGTCGCAAGTATGAAAAAAGGTACATGTCCGAAGAAGTTATCTCGAGGGTATATGGTAGGTGTGGCAAAAGATCGCATTTGAGTCCATACGGAGTCCAGACTTGGAATGCAGACACATGTGATTTAGCGTTATCTTGATGAAACATTACCTTCTTGCACCGGAACTCATTTTGACGTTTTGCCATGATAGCAGCGTCAACACGGATTAGCATCTTGCTGTACACCTTACTGTTCATGGTTTTACCCTTTTCCAGATATTCTTTGTGGATAATACCACGGTAATCCCACCAGATACAAAGCATTATCTTTTTGTTAGTCAAATTGCTCTTTGCAATGCTGCCGACGGGCTCACCCGGCGTAGGCCAACCCACTTTTCGGTTTGTGTTGTTGAAGTAAACCCACTTTTCGTCACAAGTGACCATCCGGTCCAAAATTTTGTCCTTGCGTGGATATTCGAGCAGATTAGTGTAGGTCTGACACGTCTAGGCTTATCTGCTTGAGTCAGCTCATGCGGCACCCAGCGATTGAATTTATACGTCAAGTTTATGCGATGTATAGCGCGACTAATGCACATAACACTAACGTGAAACTCCTTAAAGTAGTTGAAGCTCTTGAGTGGTTGAATACTGATATTCTTCCACAAGTTTTCGCAGGCGGGCCTCGTCAAGATCAGTAGGTCGGCCAGAACGGTCTGCTTCTTAAATGTCATAGTCCTTGTTTTTGAACTTTCGGTACCAAACCTTCATAGTGCCAAATGATACATCAGAAGTACGTAAAGCTGTACACATGATTCGGTGACATTCTGTAGCTGACTTTTTGCAACAGAACTGGAAGTAAATACTGGTTCTAATCTGGTAGTATGATAGTTCCATTTCAGATACTCTGTACTTAATGATAACGATATTTTTTTTACAAATTTCACAACACAATAATATAAAGCTAGTCTCTTTCTTTCAAATGCCAAAAATCGTTTGACAAACATGTCAACACAAACTGTTTGAAAAGACGTTATTAGCTGTGGTGGGAAACTTCCTTTACAACATGATATGGCCCACTTTTTAGAAAATTTCCGCAATTTGCACATGACATGCAATAGCAATTCAATATGTCTTATATAAATATATTTTTATGCACTATCGATTTTTACGACATAAACATTTTGATAAGACACACAATGAATTTTTCAATAACTTCCAATAACTGAGTTACTTGGCTGAAACATTCCCTCTGCACGGACACAGGAGCTCAGTGAAGAATACTCAACATATTATATTAAAACATATATTCTGACAATAAATGTTACTAAATGAAATACAATTTATTACAGTGCGGTAATTTTTTTTCTTTTACTAAGTACATCTTTAGACATGAAAAGTATTTATTTAACCAGACGACTGTATAGATATTCTTTCTTAATATGTTAAAAACTCAAATTGATAATTTGCAAAATTAAGGAATATTTTGATAGCCAGAAAAGATAAATATCATTTTAAAGGTTTTCTTTGTAAGCCACCCTTGGTAAAAGTATATGGTAACTTAAAAATACAATCCTAAGCAGAAATTAACGCAATGTCCTTAGTCTGTGTCAATGTCTGTTATATAGTTATGTCTGTATAGTCCGCTCGTGTTAATTTTTACCGATGACCTTGATAAAGTTCGTGATGTTATGGAAAAAGAAAGTTGCTAACAAAAATAAACAGTGCAGGACCATGCATAATTTAAATACAAAATATATCCTGACTTTTTCTAAAAGGCATTTTAACTTTAATTAATGAATAAATACATCTAAATTTACATTATTTATCTGCCAAGTTACCGTGTTCGGACATTAGATTATGCCTAAGATATGCCTATTTATAGTTAGATTATTAGATTTTTATAGCTGTAATTTTAATGTGCGCTGTAAAAAATCACAACTGATGTTTTTGTGAAAATAAAATATGAACACAAATGAAATTACATAATAATCTTTTTCTAATGACAGATGATTCCTAAACGCGTTCTTTATCTTTAGAAACCTCAGAAACTAATATATTTTTACGATTTAAAAACGTTTTAAAAGACAGTTTCTTTTACTGCGACTGATTTTCAAAATGTTTTCCGAGTATGTTTTAGTGCATTAATCATTTTTCTGAACACGGAATTAATTATTTTTCTCAACACTTTATTCAACTTTTATCAATTTCCAAGTAAATATTTTCATGTTTAACGAACATGATTTTCAGAAAAACATGATAAATTAACAACAGTAACAATAATAATAAAATTGTTTTATTTTGTTCCTCATACATGCTTAAATTCAATTACGCAGCTGAATATGTTTAATTGAAGGCTGATATGATCGTAAAAACGGATATTACGGTTTAAGAAAATTGCTTAATATACAATAAAAACTACTTGGAAATGTGTATGAATATCAGTAGTAGCAAAATATTTTTTTTTATAATTATTTAAATATAGAAAACATATTAGTTTCCAAGGTTTCTGATATTTTTCGGAATCATGGGTAACTTGAAAGTGGTTTCTTTCCTGATTATATGTTAATAGATAAATATTTGCCTTTTCGTATAAAGTGTGTTTTAAACTTTAAAAGGTTTTTATTTGCATGTATACTTCCTACCGTTTATTAATAGGCGTTTCTGCATTCAACTTTAGTTGAACTGTTGAATTATTTATAAGTGTCATTTATATAAATTATGCTTTTAATTACTGAAATAAGGTAATCTTTTTTTAATATGAATTAAAATGATAGTGTGTCCGAAAGCTCTATGAGCTCCTATTTTTAATATATATATATATATATATATATATATATATATACACGTATTGTAGAAGATCTAGAATGAGTAAACTCGACTTCCCGGAATACCTGTCCATAAGTTCAATAAAAATGGGAGGGGGGGAATTGATAAAAAGTTCTGACTCGGTGCAATCATCTGAATTTGAATTTTGGACCCCCCCGTTTTGAAACCGTAAAGATTACTTCTGCTCCTCTAATGACTGATTTCATAGCCCCTATATTTTTCGCTTAAACTTTGTCACGTTTATTTGTAAACTGTACTTGTGGAATCTGTCGTTAAATGGCTTAAAAATTGTTAAAAATGGACTTAAGACATAATCCTTTGGCCAATTTTCACAAAAATGCATACAGCTCTTGTAGTCGTGGTCTATAACATATTCACCCAATCAGTTTAATCAGTATCTTTTTTAACTTACCGTTTTCAATTTAATGAACACATGAAATCATGATTACAATATTTTCATTAAACGATGTATTCGGAAAATAATAACTGTGTTTTTTTTCTAACTACCATATCTTTTAGTTAATTAAGTAAAATATATTCATTAACTTTATTTATTGTCAGCATCAGTACTTAATTTGAGACGGAGCTTAGCTCCGGTACATTTTTATTTTTAGTGAATGTTTAAATACTGGTCGGAATTTAGGTGGAGGTCATAAATAGTGCACTCCGGAACAACTCTTCCAAAAAACCGAAAGGTAAGTTATATTTTCCTTACCCTACCCCCTCAAATCCTTTCCTACAAAAGCTACATGTATGACGTAGCGTGTCGCATACGTAGCAGCATATTTATATCTAGTGCTCGTAAATGTAGACTCCATGGCTTCCAAACAACGATAAGGAATATCAGAATTGATAGCAACCTTATAGAACGTTTATACGCGTGGTCACGTTATGTTTATTTGCTGGTTTTCCTGTTTGTTAAATAGTTTTGCTTTTCAAATTTTTAGTGCCACGCCTTGCTAATTTCTCTCAGAATCTCACAGGTTACAAAAGCGCACAGCTTACTGCTCACAGAAGAGACACTTTAGTACTTCTTTATCTTTAGGGAATATTTAATTATTAGTCGGAACCCCGGAACCCATAAGAGCTTATTAATGCTGCACACCAAAGCCCACCGTGCAACAGCTCTGTGTGATCTGTTTTTCTAGTTGGTATAAAGAAAACCTTGACGCGTAGGATTTTCTGGAAATTTCCTTCTGCTTATTTCAGCGTATTAAAAGCTCATTTATTAGATTTCGTTTAGTAATATAAGGCAGTAAGCCCCATCCCCCATATACAACATTAATACATATGCACAAACTCAAAAAATATATATAGTCAAAATGTATTTAAAAAATTCTTTTGAAGAAGAAAAAATTGTTTTCAATTTTGCAAATGTCTGATATTTAATATTTCTGTGGGAGTTAACATAGGGATACACCATGGTTGTTATTACTGCAGAAAATTAGAGTTCCCGTTTTTTTTTTTTTTTTTTTTTAAACTAGAAATTAAGCCCTGGCAGGCAGAGGAGGTTATGGTTCACAAAAATAATGCTTGTTTTTTTGAGAGGAGGGGAACTGTATAACTCCGATTAATTGTTTTTAAATTACTGTTTCAAATGGCTAAAAAACAACAGTCTGAATTAATACAGAAGATACGTATTTATGAGAGTGAATATAACGGTATCCTATAGCAGAATATTAATTTAACAACGGTTGTTTATGCTACGTTAGCTATCGCGTTTCTCTATACTAGAACTCTTCATCAGCTTGCCTTAGCTGAAAAGAATGATTTTCCTTTAAAATCTTTTGAAATATTATTATGAGGATGATTTTCTCTCTCGGGCTACTGTGAGGAAAATGTGTTGGAAGTAATTAATCAATTTACTTTTGTAATGAAACGATATGTCTTTAATTTTTGAAAATGAATTTTTTTATGCAACTTTAGTATTGAAAAGTATTTCTGAAGAATGTAGAGAAAGTGCAGATTCATCGTTTTTTAATAAAGAGAGTGGAATAAAAATTTTGAGAATCCAATGAAATTTAAAGGTGATTTTTTTGTTTCACGGCTTGAGACCATGAGAAAAATAACTGATATTTTACAAGACATATCTAGCCATAAGTTGTACGAATTTTGCTCAGTTAGGCTTTCTCTGCCCCTGGGTGTTTTCATGAAAATACGGTTGAACGGCTTATGGAAATTTTAAATTACCTAGGACGAGCCAATTCTTGAAGAATTCAGGAAACGGTGGGCATCGTTTCGGAATGACTTAGTTCGGAATGACAATTTCTCAGTTGAAAAGTCCACAATTAGTTTTTGCTGAAGATAAAATAAAAAGTTAAATTCATGAATTGAGGTGTTTGGCAAAGCAGATTTTAAAGTAATATATACGCATTCAGTTTCTCCTGAAGGAAAAATAATCGCAAATATTTTGACATCATTCATTAAGACACAGTCAATACCGGGATTTGTATTGTGTTCAGCTGTTATGTTAGCAAATTTGATAAGTATGGTTTGAAATCACTTAAATTTTGAAGAGAATGAGATATTTGCATATACTGATTCTAGGATTGAGTTGGCACTGCTTTCGTCTGAGCCTCATCGATGGCAACTTTTGCAGCTAATATTGTTGCTAGCTAACAGTGTTTGCAGCTAACAGTGATCGAAGTTGCACTTCCTAATATTCCCTAATATTCAATGCAATGATTTCGTGGAAATCGAGCTGATTGCAAAACAAGATGTGTGACACCGTCGAAATTAGTGAACTGTGAATTATAATTTCATGGTTCTCAATAGTTAACTGGGCCTTTAAATGACAAAACGTCTAATGATTTATTTGATGTTTGAGATATCCAAAAGATTGTTTAACAAAAGGGAAAAAATTGTGTTGTAAATGTTTCTGAACTTCATAATGATCCTCTGATCTTCAGATATTTCTCTTTGAATAGACTAGTACGAATAATCGTGTGGTGTTTAAGATTAGTAAAATATACAAGAAAGTCGTTGACATATCACATAAACAGATTACCTTTGATAATAGATCTTTGGCGAGCCCCAAAGAGGATTATGGAAAAAAACATAACAACTGTTTTTCTGTGATTCTATTTGCTTTAAATCATCACAAATTTTTAAACTCTTCGAGTAAACTTTTATTTTTAAATCCATCTCATCATAATTGTATTTTGCGTGTCGGTGGATAGTTGACACTTGCTAATATATAAGAGGATAAAAAACCCCGAATACTATTGCCTAAGTCTGTTCTTCGAATAAAGTTCTGGATTATAATGGTCGAGAGGCAATAAGGAAAAATGCGAAGAGGTATGTATCGGTACTATCTATCAGTACCCAAATAATGGGAGACATTTCCGCGATACACGACTTTCCTAATCGTCCATTTTCTAAGACAGGATTTATTTATACCTATTCATTTATGTGTAAAGAGAAAAATTGCTATTTTTATTTGTTTCTCGACTCACGCTATTCATCATATGCTCGTCATACACTGCCTACCTTAAGTTAGAAAACTTCGATTGAACGCTCAAGTGGTATTCAGTATTAATCTGATTGGTTTTCGGCCTCTTTCACATGCAATCATGTTAATCGTGAATTTCATTTTAATGTTCGATCGATCTTTTTTAGGTTGAAGTTGTTAATGAATACGAGCATCAGTTTCAGATTTCTCAATCTCAACGTTTTCTGCTGCAGTGGAGAGATTTGTTGTCCATAGAAGCAAGGCAGTCAGATTTTTTTGTGATTGTGCTACAAATGTCAAGGATACAAATAAGGTTGGTTGATTTTTTGACGGCCGATTATCTACACTAGGGATATAGGGCCGAGGTGGGAGTGCCTTTCGTGTGGGCCTTTCTAAGGGAACCTAACCCGTATTTACGCATGGAAATTCATGGCTCGAAGAAAACCACGAAAACTCCGAACGATTAGGCCGACGGGCGCGATTGGGATCGAACTCAGCACCTCCCGTCTACCAGCTTCGAGAGCAGAACCTCTCAGCCACTGGTGGGGGGATGCAAATAATGAATTGATATAGTTATACAATTTCATATCTTCCGTTGGTAAAGACCATTTACTACAGAATTATGTTGCTAAAGAAGGCGTCGACTGGGAATTTAACACCCCTTTATGGTGAGCTGTAGGAGTCTCACATAAAATCTGTGAAACATTATCTCCGCAGAACATTAAGAATTAATTATTTAATCTGTAACTTATACTGACAGATTGAGGCTTGCTTGAACTCAAGACCTTAGTCAAATTATCCAAGAGATCTATAAGTCTTAACATCGGGTCATTTTTTAACTGGTGCTTTTCTGACAGAGCTTTGTGTTTCTAAATTTGCACTTTCTGGACATCATCGTTTGCAAATAATGTATCCGCACACCCTCGGAAGTGATTTTTTTAAATTTTTGACATTTTCTCTTGTTATCCATTTTTTATAATGACATTTACTTAGCTGTAACTTTAAACAGCTGTAACTCGGGTTCTGTTTTAGATACACACAGAATTTAAGCAGATTTCGATAGATAAAAGAATCAATTTTAATATTATTGCAAAAATAAAAAATCAATATTTTGATTGAAAATCACGTTTTAAAGGTGTTCGGATACCTTAACATAGAGAGTATTCCAGCTTTTTTGAAAGCGATGAAGTTCTACTTCATCGCTATTTATCGCTTATCGCTTATCGCTGGAGTATTTGTATTAACTCCAGCAATGTCATATATCTACGCGTTTGATCGAAAATTTAAAATTCGGTGATTTGGCGTTTCTTAAAAATGAATGTGTTCATGCTCTTTAGTGGAAGCTGACAAAAATTATTCCAAAAAAGTTTGGTTGTGATGGTCATGCGCGCATAGAAAGCACTAATACAAGAAACTTTAAACGTGCGATTCATAAACTCTGTTCTTTGCCATTTGAATAACAGCTGACTGAGAACTCTTTTTAACATATTTTTTTAACCCATGAAGATTTACACGCCGGGTTGTATGTTTGAAATTGTTTGTATAACAAGTTTTTGAATGAGTTCATGTATCAAACGGTATTTCTTCAGAGATATTGTGTGCCATAATAGTTAACGCATTGAAAGACATTTCGTAAGCCTCTTGTTCCGTTAGTTTATAAAATTATAAATTAATTACATAGATATGGAATACTTTATAATTTTAGTCATACATATTACATAAACATATGTTAGTCCACATTTTTGTTTTATTACTCTTTTTCAGCAAATCAAATACACTGAAAATTAATTACATGTTCTAAATGTAGTTTTTTATTGATAGCTATAAAATTTCAAATTAAGCCATTTTATGAATAATAAAAGTTTTCCGAACAAGAAAAACTTTCTAATTTTATTTCATGAAAAGACTAATGACATTTTCATATATGATTTTTATATTAAAAAGATTCTATGTATAAAAATTATTTGCAAGCCTCGTAGATAATAAGTAAAATCGTTCTAATAAAATTGCCGTTCATTATCTTGTGAATAATTTTCATTTATTAAATTTTTGCGATTATTTTTTAGACGATGGGCTTATTACAGACCCGAAGCACTTTACCACTATCTAAACTAATTATTACATTTATGAAGATTTCCGTCAAAGAAATTTTTTTATAATTGCTTTAGGCAAACATTTTTATAGAATAATAATTTACAATCGCTTATAATGTAATAATGATAAAACTAATTAGATATGTTCAGAGAACCTTTAAAATAGATAATTTCTAAGTTAAGGTTAGAAATTGATGAAAAACATAGCATTCACAAACCCTGTGTGTTAGAAAGTAATTTTTTAGTGGCCAAGTTATGAATTCTGAAAGATCGGGAAAATGAGATGAAATCTGTAAAACATTACACTGCAAGTAAAATAAAATGTTAGGCTATATATACATAAAATTACTTTTGTGTGAAACTATAATATGCGCACAGTCTTATAATTTTGAATGCACATATGCATACATAAATGAAGTACTCGCACAGGTACATATGCACTCATATATATAAATAATTTTTGTTTCTGTTCTAAGATTGCAGTATTTAACATGTTTTAGAGTAAAATTTAACATAGACAATCTGTGTAGGATATCCAAGCCACAATCCATTAAAAGACAAAATGTCTCACTCTAATCAATCAAAAAGTTTTAAAATCGAAGGCTTATTTTGAGACCTATTACGTTGAGTAAAATGTTTTCCGCCAAGGGGAGATACCTTCGCGCGAACAGCTGTCATTTGTGCAGTTGTTAGTTTTTCAACTAACCAATTTTGGCATCGAAAGCAGAGCATAGTAGCTACATGGCCGTGTACTTCGTTTGTTAAAAAAATGATTATCTTGTGCTTCAAAAAAGTGCTTAAAATGGAGCTATCACGTCAGCAACTCAGAGCGATTATGTACTATGAGTTTCGTAACAAACTTAGTGCGACTGAATGCTAGAAAAATATGTGAAAGTTTAGGCATCAATTCTGTTTCTTATGATACAATCAAAGTTTGGTTTCGGAAGTTTACAGCTGGAAATTTTGACATTGAAGATGAACCACTTCTGGACGCCCTATTGAAGTTGGTTGTGAGCAGTTAAAGCAAATCATTGATCAAGACAGAAATGTTTCAACACGAACTATTGCGTTAAAGCTTAACGTTTGCCAAAAAACAATAGTTAACGCTGTGAAACGTATAAATCTAACGTTTAAGTTCAACCGCAGGGTACCTCACGAATTGGCTGCTGAAGACAAGCGCAAAAGAAAAACTGTTTTTTTGGTTCTGCTCAGAGATCAAAGGAAAGAGAACATTCTGGACAGAATTGTGACCTGTGATGAAAAATGGGTGTATTACAACAATACAAGCCGTAAAAGATGGTGGTCAGCACTTGGGGAATCAGCAGGCTTGGTTGCGAGACATGTCCTAACTAACAAAAAGGTGCTTCTCTTCATCTGGTGGAATTGTCGTGTAATTCTGTACAAAGTGTACCTGAAAAGCTGACAGATTATCAACAGTGCAATATACAGCAACATGCTAGTCAAAGTTCGCGATGTCATTCGCAAAAAACGAAGAAACGATTTCAGAAGGAAGGTGGTTCTATTTCATCAAGATAACGCCAGGCCACTCGTTAGTACGATGACCAGCTGGACGCTCTACACGCTGAAGTGGAATTTAATGCAACATAGACCATACAGCCCGACATGGACCCTTCAGATTTTTATCTATTTTTCCATCTGCAGCTGCATCTTGATGGCGCAATCTTTGATTAAAGTGAGGAGGTTATAAATGAGGTCGATCTGTTTCTGGCACTGCCCCCTGAATACTAGGCCTGAGCGCTCACACAAAAATGACACAAAAATGGCGGCTGCCGAAGGCGGATTTTTTTTTTGCGTAGGTACGGTCCCTTAAATGTAGACACCAGTATTTTATAAAAGATTTCTCTACCTTGTTTATTCTCAGAAAAATGAAGCCGAAGAAACTTGAAAAAAATATTGGTAGGAATATTTAAGGGACCGTACACACGCTGAAAAAAATCCGCCTTCAGCAGCCGCCATTTTTGATCCAGCGCTCAGGCCTAGTATTCAGAGGGCAGTGTTCTGGACTCGCGCACGCCACAAGTTTTCACAGAAGGGATTGGAAAGTTGCCAAAACGTTGACAGACGATTGTAGATTTAAACGGAGATTACTATTCTCCTTTGCTTTCATGATTTTGTATACATTTATCATTTTACAATAAAAAAATTTGGTGAGAAACTTTTTACTCAACGTAATATTTAATATTACATTCGGTCAAAAACGTTCAGGTAAAAAGTTTTATAGTATCAAAAACTAGTTTCACTAGATTGTGGTGTAATTAAATTTGTTTTTTTAAGTTGATTTTAAGTTTTTTTTAATTTTTTATTAAAAATTTCATTATCTAAGTAGAAATTCAATTCATAGTTTGAAATCGCTGAATTGTACCTACTGCTGCTAGATTTTAATTGATTATTATGAAATATTTCATTTGTAAAAAAAAAAAAAAAAATACTTAACAATCTCTCTATTCTAAAAAAAAGTAACTACCGCTGTCACCGCCGCCGCCGCCGCCGGTTTTGATTTTTTTGTGACCGGAGGCCTTTCTTCGTTAATATTAACAAAAATAATGCATACAAAAATATGAAAATCGGTAGTATTATACAGAAATGTTTGATAAACACGCTGATGCAGACAGTTTTCAAATCGAAGAATTATTTTAAGAGTTATTTAATGCTAAAGTTGGACAAAATCGTTCCACTAAAAAAGTTTTATGGCAGCAAAAACTATACATGGCAGTGTAATCATTTTTAGATCATTTTATGCGTTAGAATTTGTCGGAGTGCAGATCGCATTAATTTTTTTATTTTGACTCATTTTTTCAGGTTTTATTTCTATTTTAAATTCAAATTTTCAGCATTTCGAGAGATATTCTTTACAGATTTCAGAAAATTGTACTAATTTAAACTGTTGCCAACTGTATAAAAAGCGCAAGCAATAATGTTTGCTTCAAATTAAAAATTTATTTACACGTGACTATTATAAACAGGAAAAAAACTTTCAAATTAGAAATAAATAATTACGTATAAAAAGCAGGGACTTATTAAAAATTGCGTCATAAAAAGTATACACGTGAATTTTAATAGAGAAAGGATATTGTAAAATAATAAATTCATTAACATGCGTTAGAAGTCTTAGGAGAAATTACGTCATATTTACGTCACATTATAGTTATTACATAAAATGAACACAAAATAATATTGCAAAAAAGTTTAAATTTAGAAATTGCGCTAGACTTTTATTTGATATTTTGAGAATTAATTTAAAATGTCTCATTTAAAAGAACTTTCTTTTCGCTTTGTTAAAAAATACCGGGAGACAAAGACTCTCTTTACTTAATTCCTTTTATATTAGCTTATTTTGAAATGTTGCTACACGTGTATACGTCATCAAGTTATTTTTATTTCGACGTTTTATTTGTGTTTTTATTAATGTTGTACGAATTTATTTGTTCTTTCGTTATTTAAAATAAAAATTATATCAATTTGTATAATTTGGCGATTTATATAATTTGGCGAAATGGGTCGACGGGATAATCAAGTAGTACCGCAGCGAATTTGGCGTTAAAATTCCCCAATCAAAGAGAAATGAATAGAAATTCGTTTATAGGGAGATCGCCACTGTTTTTTAAATTATAATTCAATCTTTGGAAATCTTTTTAAAGCCGATCAAATTAGCGTGCATTTAGAGTCTGCGGTGTCTGGACGGGGGTTGGCGAGCGTAGCTCGTAGGGGGCCGAGCCCCCTAGTTATTAAAAGAAGAAAGAGAACTTTAAAATAAATAAGTTTTCAAGTTCAAAAATCACTAAATGGTGAAAAGTATGTCATTTTTAAACCAATATTTAAAACTCCATACTTAAAACGGTATGTTTAAAACGTCATACATTGAAAATCATTTTCTTATGGCGTATTCAAAGATGTTTTTTAAAAAAATTGAAATATATATTCACTCATGAAAGTTGAAAAGTAAAGATAATTTTAAAATAATTGAATTATTACGTGCGAAAAACGTTTAATGGTGAGAAATATGTCAAATTTAAAACACGGTATTTAAGATGTGATATTTAAACAATGTTTTAGAGTATCTGACAGAAAACGTTTCTTTTAAACAATATAAAATTCTGAAAAGTGATGTCTTTTTTTTACTTAAACCTTTCATACAAGCTGATTTTCAAACGTGTAATCTATATTTCTTAATCAGTCACAGAAACAGCCGCTCGGTGGGATATTTTCCGATTCGAATTGGCCAAAGTCGATTTTTACTTTTCCTAAAGAAAATAGTATTGTAGTCGAGATTTTTTTCAACTTCCGGTTTTCAACATATTTACACGTTTTATGGGTCAGAGATCCCGGAAAATATTTTTATACGTTATGTCTGTCTATCCGTGTGTTTCTATGTCCGTATGTTCGCTTTGTGCAAACGAAAAGAGTTTTAAGTTACGCATCGAATTGAACAAAATTTTTGTGTATGTTTTGGGCTATAGATAGATGAGCCTCCTTAAATTTGGAAATATTCCCCTGAAAGGGGCCGCTGTAACAGCAATTTTTGTGCCAATTTCATTATTGTATCATTGAAAAGTAGCTGACGTTATGCATAGAATTCGACCAAAATTCATGTGTATGTTTTTCGCTATGGCCAGTAAATCCCACGTGAATTTGGAAACACTATAATAGCGATTTTCTCGATTTTTCATAGTTCTGTGTTACATAGACTGTTCATGCAGCGACCGGCAATTCGCATTCAGCTATCCCGGCGATTCTCATGTTGCTGATGTACAACAAAATAGTGATTTTATTAAATATTATGATTGAGATTAACTCGTTTATACTCCGATTAGTAAAATAAAGCAGAAACGTAAGATGAAAATCAAAGTTGGTGTAGTATTGAAGTAATAACGCTGAAAGATTTACATGTGTAACAACTTTTTGAAATATTAACATGTATAAGAAAGAAGAACGTTTTGTGACTGGCACATACAACTAGTTTACAGTCCATCTCAGCGTAATTTAATTTTTGCCTGATATAGGTTAATAGTTAGTGTGTTGTTCCATGCTATTATTTTTGATATAAATATAATGGTATGGTCGATAGATTAGTGTAAATTTGGTGTTTCTTAGTAGAGAATGACTCAATAAATTTGAATATAGCTGTTTAATCTCTTATTTGAAGAAGAATAAAATATATTGCTAGATTATGAATGTTTCGAACAAAATATGGATCTTTTTTTATCGGATTTATGTGTATTAAGTTTGCACATATCAACTGTTATTTCATATTTAATGTCCAAAAATTCTGAATTAAAAAAAATAATTTTTAAATAGAAAATGTTATATGAAAAAGCAAGATAAAGCTAATTTTTTTATGTCATTATATATTATAGATTATTAATTTTTCGTTAAATTTTAATTTAACTGCGTCTAAGTGCGTCCCCAGTTTTTAGAATTGTATTTACCTTATTAAGTCGAAATTAATTTGTTTGAAATTTCAATTCTAGTTCCAGTTTTCTTTTATAAAAGTCTGCAGAATTTCAGTCGGTGAACTTTTTTAACATTTTTAAACAGCAAAAGTGTTCAAAATTAAATAAAAATGTAAATTATTTGGTTGAAGACGTTTTGTATAAAGTGGAAAATTACAATGAAAAAGACATGAAGTTTTTCAAGCCAAAATATTGAAATTTATGTCCCAATTTGAACAATAGTTTCCAGTTTTATTTATATATCATGACAGATTGATGTTACATGGCTGCAAATTTCGAGTGGTTACAAAATTAGCATTCTCTAAATTCACTTTGAATACAATACAAAATATAATGTAGAAATCTTTCCATGATGTCTTATGACTCCCGCTCATTAAATAATGTTCCGCTATGCAGAGACAAATATGAATATACAGTACAATTTACAACATAGAATTATATATATATATATTGAATGATTTTCTTTCTGTTTGACAATAATAAGAAGAAACGGCTGTAAAGAAGTAATTTCTCTATGCTTATAAGCTTAACTATGAAATAAAGTTTTTGAGAAATCTCTAACCAATAAAATTCATAATATAATATTATTGAATTCAAAAGCTTTCCTAACTATTAAATTAACGAAATAAAACATAAAAGAAGCTCTTTTTAGGGTTCCGTACTTAAAAAGTAAAACCGAAACCATTAAAAGATCACTTCTGTGTCTGTCCGTCACAGCCGTTTTACTCGTAAAATATGGAGCGTGGGAAATTCAAATTGGAGAAAATAATAAAGACTATTGACCCACATATTTACAGATTATTAAACATTAATAAATATAATTGTGAAAAATGTAGAGGGGCTAATGAAGTTACTTGAAAAAAAAACTTTTCTTTGTATATAGTGTGGGGTATCGTGTGAAAGCTTTTGCAACGCTGCACTCAAAAATACATTTCTTTTAATTTTAAGTATTATACTTTCAGAGGTAGCCTCGAAAATGTAGTTCAAAACTCTGTCCCCCATTCATCTATTTCCGAATCAACTGAAACTAAAATTATGAAAAAATTAGAGGTAGTAGACGCTAGTTTTAACTTTACAGGAAAATTATTGTGATTACCCAAGGTCATATATGTGCAGGTGGTTCGTGGCTCGGGTAAGGTACATGCAGGAAAAACTCCAACTCTAAATACAGGAACCAATATTTTTTTATTTAAAACATCTTTAAAAAAAGGACCACTAAAGTGACACATTATTTCTAAGCGTCAACGTTGAGAGAGAGATAGCCCCTCATATAAAGTGCGTCACAAGACGCTGTTGTTACATCCTTACATCAAAGCAGTCAGGAATGAAGTGTCAGATTTCACAAGAAGTTTAAATCATTTGGAATTTCAATTTATCGCCAATTTCAAACATTAGCACTGTGAACAAAGAGCAGACAAAGGTTTTTGTTTGCGAGCCAAATGATTACCCCTTATAATCTAGCAACCCGATGAAAAGCGCGTGATGTAAAATGGTTGCCAGAACAACGGTTTTTCACACAGGGTGTCGAGCGAATAAAACCCTGATTTCAAAATTAAATATCTCAAAAGCAAACATCAATAGAATTGCGGTAAACGGTTTGTTTATTAGCTAAGCTGTAAAAGTGTTATACAGAAGTTGCAAAATTTAGTTACAAAAGCCGTTAACAGATGGCGCTGTAGTCTCAATGCCTATAAATTATGCATCGAAGTCCAGAGCCCTAGCGTCTCATTCCTAGATGGCTCCCTATGGAAGAACGAAAGTTGGGAAAGAGCATTTTTTCGTTGGGGTGATGTGCAGAAGTGGAGACATTTGGTCACAGAATTATTGCATCACCTTTAATTTTAGAGAATTTCAATTAATACAATCTTCAATAAAAAGTTTAGCAATCATTATATAAGAACATATTAAAATATTTTATTTGGGTGATGTGCAGAAGCGGAGCCATGTGTTGACAAAATTGAGATGTGTTTCAAACTTTGTTATAAGCTACTTCGGTCCCGATACCAGTATCTCTTTGGTATGTCTTTTCTCTCCTAATTGGTATATCGTGGAATCGAATACAATTCTATTACGAAGTAGAGGAGGATTTGAAAAAAATGGAAATCTTTACTTTTTAATATTTATTTAAACTGTGAAAAAAAGTGAATAAAAAAATTCAAAGTTTCTGGTTTAAAAATTTCATTAAGTTAAAGAAACCCCTTTTTAAAAATCATTGAGCGTTTATAATAATGATTCATAAATCACTGTTTTTAAAATGTAAAAAATAATTTGAATGAAAAAATACAAAGTTTCTATTTTTTAAAACTTAATTAAGTTGAAAAAAATCATTTTAATTTTAAAAGCTCATTTACATTTTTTTATCATTGAGCACAGAAGTATAATGCAGTTCTATCGATATGATTCGAACTGTTGAAAAGGAATGCAGCATCCAAAATACTTTAGCTTCGACGTTTATGATATGACTTATCATCAATTCCTTTTTAAAATGAAATATTTTAATGTATAATTTCTGTCTCTAAAACTTTGTTTACAAAGAAAATAAATATATGTGTTGTGCTAAAACCAAAATATAATGCCGTGAATTAAAAATAAATAAAAAGTGCAAAATTACTTTTTTATTTATAATAATTCAGGTATAAACAACAATATCAAAATATTATGCCGTGATTTACAAATATAAAAAAATAAATAAAAAGTAAAAAATTGTTTTTCTAAATATATGCATTTTGATTTACATGGCATTAAAAATTGAATTTAATAAAATATTTTAATAAGTTCTTACATCATGTTTTTTAAACTTTTTATTAAAAAATTCTATTAATTGAAATTCTCTAAAATTAAAGCTGATGCAATAATTCTGTGACCAGATGTCTCCACTCCTGCACATCACCCCAACGAAAAAGTGAACTTTCCCAATTTTCGTTCTTCCATAGGGAGCGATCTAGGAATGAGACGCTAATGCTCTCGGCTTCGAAGCACCATTTATAGGCATTGCGATTACAGCGCCATCTGTTAACGGTTTCTGCAACTAAATTTTGAAACTTCTGTATAACATTTTTACAGCTTAGCTAATAAACAAACCGTTTGCCGCATAATTCTATTGATCTTTGTTTTTGAGATATTTATTTTTGAAATCAGGGTCTTATTCGTTGGACACCCTGTATGTACAAATTAGCGACGCCAGAAAACCTGGAAATGTTTATGTAAAACAAATGATTACGTTAAATGATTGCTACATATAATTGCACAATGCCGAGAAAAGCATATGTTTATACAACCG
Source organism: Maratus speciosus (assembly GCA_963932465.1). Taxonomy (NCBI): domain Eukaryota; kingdom Metazoa; phylum Arthropoda; class Arachnida; order Araneae; family Salticidae; genus Maratus; species Maratus speciosus. The sequence goes on along the minus strand of OZ010788.1, from coordinate 333,706,640 downwards.
ATAAATAAATTTAACGAAAATGAAAGTGATTTAAAGACCGCTTCCAAAATAACTATATTTTTACTTTTTTTAATATTTTATTGCAACGGCTCACAGTTGAGTAGAGAATGAGACTGAAGTATTTCCTTCGTGGGCGATGCAAATGAAAAACAAAAACAAAATAACAAACATTCAAATATTAAAGGCAGGTGCATTTATCTCTTCTGTTTTATATAACGGCTCAAACGTTATTGAAATATAAATTGCATCTGCGAGAAAAGGTTACAAACCATAAACTGAAAATTACTGCATTAAATTAAAGAGAATAGTGAAAGGAAATGAAAAAAAAACGAACAGATAAAATTCCATACGGATTTTAAGCATAGAATTAAATTACAAATTTTAGTTTAACGAGGGGGAGGGAACAACACGTTTCAAAAGCAAAAAAAAAAAATGATTTAAAATAATTTTGAAGAAAAACGTGATATGTGACAGAACTCTGTCACAATATAGTTTTTGAGAAATGCTCATTTTTCCGTTACACACAAATTTCGATTTGCAGGCATTTAGCAAAATTGTTGAGGAGCGTTGGAGGTACCTATAACCGTAGCAGAAGTATAAAAGCATTGTTGATAATGATCTTCGAAACAAAATCGTTGGCCGAGATATTAACCCTTAAAGATACAGACGGTTTGAATATACATAATGACTGGGACTGCGTACTCTATGTACCATCGGCTTTTAAAGCGCAGATAACAACTTTTAATGGTATATTTGTGTAATTCAATGCCCAGTAGCTGTATAAAAGCAACAAACATCAAATTGTTAAAAATAGACTAACTTAATTAGAATTAATCACATAAACACTATGGGATTCGCGACTAGTTTGCATTGAATGAATATCTACACTGGTGTCCAAAATTAAGGACCTATCACAAAATGCTAATTATCAAGTACGCGAACACTCAAAAGGAAATAATATAATTCGAATAATTCCTATCTCTGCAGCACAGCTAGTCCATATAACATCTCATTCATGCCACACACATGTGTCACATGTGTCACAGTCACTACGGTGAAGAAAAAGATAGGAAATTCCATACATTATGAGTCTCAAATGATCACTATATGTGACTCCACTGAGACGTCACTGTGACTGTTGCTTTGTGACGAGTCACTATGTGACTTTACAATGCAGTAACATTCTGACTCTCATGTGACCGTCATCTGCAGACTCAATTTCAAAGTCATCGTGAACGCTGCATTGTGGTAAGTTACCAAATAATGTCACATTAAAGTCACATGATGACTTTCAGGTGACAGGGAGACTACTGTGAAGCCACCACTGTGCTCTTTTGTAAAAAGTCACCAGGTGACTATAATGTGATATTATTTGGTGACTTATTATAATGCAACGTTCATGATGACTTTGAAATTGAGTCTAAAAATGACAGTCACATGAGAGTCACAATGTAACTACGTTGTAAAGTCACCTGGTGACTCGTCACAAAGCAGCAGTCACATTGACGTCTCGATGGAGTCACATATAGTGATAATTTGAGGCTCATAATAAGACGTGTGGAATTTCCTTTTTTTTTTTTGCTTCACGGTAGTGAATGTGACACTTGTGACCATGTGTGACATGAATGAGATGCTATATAGACTAGCTCTGCTGTAGGGATAGTAATTATTTGAATTATATTATTTCCTTTTGAGTATTCGCTTACTTAAAAATTAGCATTTTGTGTCTGGTCCTTAATTTTGGACACCAGTGTATATACGTCCCCCCCTTGTCTTTGAAAGTTAACTAAAAACCTATCTGGGAGAACGTGGCACGGACCAAGGCAGCGTTGAAACTTTTCGACCTCCTTTTGAAGCGCGCTTAGCACAATGTCAAGTTTAAACATTCAACAAGGGTTTTGTTTTAGATACACCGTGAAAAGAAAAGATTATTACTACGCTGAATTTAATTTTATGAAATGTCAAATGAAGTTTAAATATGCACTACTTTTATTGCCAGTACTGAATTAGGTTCATCATAAACAGATAAGGGTGAGATTAAAAAAACAGAGTTATGCATAATAGCAGAATTTGATATTATTTAGGCTTCATCTCTTTGAACTTTTATGGTATACTCATTCATAATTTTTTAGTATACACAGCTATACCCAACCTTACGTTGTATAGTTTTTTGCAGTATTATTATTCTTTTAATGACGATTTTTTTAATAATACAGTTAATAACTCATATAGGGTGACTCAGCCAGTAGTTGATCAAATAAAGTCAATAATGCGAGCTTTTTATTTTATTTCCTTCCTTTTAAGTTTTAGAAGTAAACTAACATGATTGCTACAACCCTCAATGAATGTCTTAATACGGACAAAAATTAAATCCGCTGAAGTTAAATAGCAACAAAAATATAAATCATACGAATTGAATATTTCCAACTGAGCGAAAAAATGCCCAGGCTGGGAATCGAACCCAGATCCTTGGCTTACAAGGCCAATGCTTTTCCATTTAAGCTAATTGGGCCGACAACCAGCCAGCATATTTCGCTCAGATAACCTTATTGGTAGGAACATCTGGTCTGTCATGTAGACAGCTCAACAGAATAAACCGCAGGTAAAGGACCTCCATATAAACGATGGATACGTAGATGAACTATTATTTTAACACAGGCAAACTGACTGGTAAAGTTATCATACGAATTGAATATTTCCAACTGAGCGAAAAAATATAAATACCTAGATTTTTTTAATTGTCATTTTCCAAGTGGTTGATCAAACGAAAGATATCGATAATCTAAAAATTAATTTTCAAAATATCACCTAAAAATAACCTTGGGTTGTGATTAACAACAGTTCTTATAAAAGTATTAATCTAAATTAGCAAGATGGAAGTGGATTATTTTAACATTCCGTAATTGTCTCCAACTAATCGAAAACTAAATATCTACACTTTCTAATTAAAAAAAAATCATAAAATGGCTTCTCTTGCACCAGACAGCTGACAACATATAATAACAGGTGCACTAACATTCAAACAAAAATATTGTGTCTAGTGCCACGGATAAAATTCATTTCCACCTGATATGACACAATATTTCAAAAATATTATCAACAACTGGAAGGATATCAACTACTGGCTATGTCACCCTATGTATTGTTCGAAAACTGCTGAGCGTGAGTAATACTCGCACTTGACCGTTTATTTAAAATGAAAGCCATTTAGTTGTTAATTTTCCAAGAAAGAGAAGAAAACTGCCAGATTTCTGATAGCCAGTATGAGTGACTTTCAGAAGATGAATTCATTAATTATGGTTATAGGTAATTTTTATTCAGGCTGTTTAATGTTTGTTTTATATCTGAATTTTTAGTACAATTTTAGAAAAAATATATTTTTTTATTTGTTATCATAATAATAGAAAAATAATTTTACCCCTTGAACAACCATACTGTTACGTAAGTACCATTAAAATTTTCAAAAATTGGCTATTAAGTATTTAGATAAACCCAATTATTTACTGTCTTGATGCTTTAAAACCGTTTTATTTAACCCAATGATCCATAATAAGTATCAATTACAGATTTCACCTCCAATGCCTTAAATTATTCCATTTCTAATTCAAATTGATCATCTTCTTAGACAGTATGACTTAAAATGTAATAAAATGAGTTTAATATATCATTTATTTAAATAAAACACCGAATTCAACAGAAAGAAATTCAGAAATAATTTTGGCCTGCTAGGATCGGTCACTGTAATACCCCACTGTAATACATCAGTTGTCGTAATAACTTATTATGTGGCCTTGAGCAACGAAAAATGTCCTACTTAAAATGAAATCAATGGCAGCTCGATTACTGAAAACTGACATTGGACGTTATATTATACTTTAATCTTCCGTAATCGTGTAATATTTTTAAAATAGTCAAAATTAGCGTATTTTTAAAGCCTGTGGGGTCTCGACGCGGACTGGCAATCTTACCGTGTAGGTGACAAAGCCCCTGCCTTTAACAAAAAACAAGAACATTATTCACTAAAATAGCTTAATTACTCTTAGAAAAGTAACATTCTGACAAAAGTGAGGAATCCTGTAATATTGACTGAAAAACTATATTGCAATCGTGCTTTTCTACACTAAAATTGTTTGATGTAGTTTGCTTAACGTTTGTGACATTGATACTTAAAAACATCTTGGCTGGTTGTATCCCATCCAGATGTGATCATACAAATGTAGGAAATGAATATTGTTATTTTTTAAAACAGTAAAGCTTACAAGTAACTGTATTTCAATGAGATATGCTATGTGGATGGAGTTTCCCATCCAGATGTAACACAAGTATTAACGAAGGCTGTTAATTGTTAAAAGCATATAAATAACTTTATTTAAAAAAAAATGTCTGAATGCTTTAAAAAAAGAAACAAAGTATCCAATTAGGTATTTTTCATCACACTTACAGATACACAAAAGCACATACAGAATATGAGTACAATAATTTTGAAAATGGATTCATCCTAATTCAAATATTAATCCGAAATTCAAATATGGATGCAATAACAACGCTAACTCATAATTCTGCAAAAATAAATTAGGCTTGATTAAGAATTCATATCTGAAGCGCAGTAGATTAGGTTACGTCTACGAATTCCAGAGAGTTAATCACAATACAGCGGAAACCTACAAAAGAATATTGGATTCAAAATAAAATACTTTATACAAGTAAAACATAAAAAAAATAGTATAATTAAAATTTATTGCTAAATGATTCCTGTCATTGCGAATAATGACTGATGCCTATATACAATATAACATTGCCTGGCCAACTACCGAATACTATTGGGAAAGTAAGCCGACTATGGATAAATCTACCTGGAATTTTTTAAAAGCGATTTGCCTGAAGTAAAAGATGCTGAAGAGCGAGTTTGAAAGAGATGAGTTCATTTATTATATCGACACAGAGACAGCTTCGATGTTATTAATTGCGCTTGGCTGCGCTCAAAAATGTATGAAAAAGCGAACAGGCGCATATATACACCGCCGCAATGCCTATCTCGATTACTAAAGACCGTTGTACTTAGGGTTTGTATTGGTACTTTGACATACAACGTAATAATTCAGATTACTGGTCAAATTTTGTTGTTTTTCGGCCACAGAAAATTTAGCATGAAGAAATTTTGTTTGAAAACTTGTTTTTTCCATGTTGGAACATTATAAACAATTTAGGAAAAAAAAAATCTTTTACCCGATCTTTTGCAAGGTAAAATGTACATTTCCCCTGAACTATGTGTATTTGCAACAGAAAAATGATTGAAGCGCAAATACATTTTTTCACACAGACGGATTGTGAATACATGAATAAGGTTTATGTAACTGCATTATATATTTGATAAATTTTGGTTACGACCAAAGCACATTGGAAAGCACATTGTAACTATAAATCTTCTATAAATTTGTAAAAGTTTTTATATACATTAAAACACATTTAAAATTTACTTTGTCCACTTATATTAGGACATTCTACATGTGTAAAAAATTTATTAAATGTGCCATATCGCAAAAAGTATATATATTGTAGGGTATATTTTAATGTTATTTTCACACAAAAGCAAAGACATGTGCTTTTTTTAATTTCAAATTATTTTTCTAAGACTAATATTTCTTAGTGTCAGTTAGTACTGTAGCAACTCCGGAGGTATTGTCTGTTACCATTTAAACCCCTATGTGATAGGAACTACAATATAAATTAAGTTGGATGCTTTTAAAAATGTTGTACCACATATATTGTGCTATTCATATTAATGACAGCCGTCAAAATGAATATTTATATTTCTAACTGCGATTAAAAATGTGATCTGCTGCTGTAAAAACTACGGAAACAACTGAGATGCCATTTGTGTTTGAAGAATGTAACAATTTGCCAGCAAAAAATTTATTAAAAATCATCCTTGGCGGTTTAAAATTTCTGTTAAAACCGAAACGCGCGTCTGTTTGTACTTTTGGGGAATTAGTTTTAGTTGAGCGTCACCCAGTTTGTTCAATATTAATACAGGATGCCATTAGAGAGGAGTTTTGAACGGAAGGGAAACCAAATTTTTGTTCGCGGAGAGAAAAATATTGGAAAACGTGTTAAGTCAACTACCCAAACTATACTGTTATCGAACATTCGAACACTAGTCTTCATTTTGCGACCAACATGCTACCTCCTGGGGGTGATTGCTTATTTTATAAATTTGAAAATATAGAAATTTTAATAACTTTTGGATCACACGGCAGATACTATCATTTTATCACTATTAAAATGTAATAAAATTAAATAAATTACATTATTTCTTTAAAATGATTTTAAATTTAGCTACATGTTTCTCATACAAACATTCTGATAATCAACTTTCAAAATCTGCATTTTTTTCAAATGATGCATGAATTTTGAGCATGCTAAGAGACTGTATGTTATGACATACACTGCATTAAAATAGTAGAAGGAAGAAAGACTTTTTTCTAAGAAAAGCACAATTAAGTTAGTGCAAAATTCTTTACTTCTGTAACGTTTTACAAGTAAACGAATTTAAAAATCCTATTAATTAAAAAGTAAATTACGATTTTTTTACGAATTAAATTCTGTTTCATAACGCAGTTTCTGTTACTTACATGAATCTCGGTAAAAAAAAAAGTAGAATGGCACATAAGTATTTTATACGAAAATTAAAATATTAGTATGAAGTTTTCTTTCCGTTTGTTTTTATCACTTGAAAGACTCTGCGTTGTATTTCCCTTTGGCAAACGTTGTTTACCAAATGTTTAACCAATGTTTAACAAACATCGTTAAGTGCATTTCGAAGCTCAACAATAAATTCATACTGTTTTCATCTATTGTATACGCGACGAACTGATGTCGCCCATATATTTCCAACTATGGTCAGCTCAGGGCTTTTAGCTATCCATGACAAAAAAAAAAAAAAAAAAAAAGCGGAGTTATTTGTGTGGAATCAATTTTTAACACCAGTAGCTATGTGAATCGCTGCTCCATCTTGTTGAAAAATCCAATCTTCTCCACCTTATTCTGTAGCATAAGGAAAATTTTCAGATTCCATCAATTGGGTGTAATCATACTGGTTCTGTCTACCATTAAAAAAGATCAGATTTGTTCTTCCACAATGTCTGACTGCTAGACAGACCCTTAAACTTCCCCCTCCCATATGTCGAGTGGAATAATTCTTCCTCATTCTTGATAAAATGCTAATAGGACTGATATCCACCAGTACCATCTAAATTGAACTTTTTCTGATCAGAGAAAATGACAAAAGTCCATTCCGTGGTTCGAGAGATGTGGTCTCTCGCACAAGATAGGCGGTTAGCTACATGCATATTGTCCACTTTGGATGGTGTTGTGTCTTCTTGGAAATGAAGACTTTGGACATTTTTATATAGCTATATACAGTTTGACATGTCACATGTATTAGCCATGCTTATATTCAAACATCTGACATTGTACAATCTTTCTTTTTCAACTCTCAGATAATGTTTCTTTCTTTCATCACAAGACGTCAGTGTTTTAGGTCTTCCTGTCTTTTTTTTGTATAGATATGCTCTGGATTTCTGGGATAGTTTGATAGTGCAGTTTTACTAACATTACGCAATTTAGCAATCTGTCTGTTGCTTTTACCTTCTTTTCTGAATGCTGTAGCTTGTCCGTTTTGAAAATTATTTAAACGTATTCCTTTAGGCCTTCTAAAAAATCAATCTAAAAATGAAGATTTTCTTCCTTGAAAAACAATAAAATAGTAATGCTTACTTACCTTATCCATAGCAGAAAGGCAAAATAAATTCAATTTTACACAGCTGTCCTTCAACATTTTTTTACAGTGTGATAGTTTTTTTCTATAAATTAATTGTGTTAGCAAGTTATATTTTTTCACAACAAAAAGATGAGTATAAAATGATACCCTTTAAAAAATCAGACCATAAATGTAAATCACAATTAAGTATATTCAAAAAATCAAGGGCCCTACTTCTTTACACAGTGTATTGTAGAGAACATTTTAAATATTACTTTGTCGTAGAATGCTATAAAATTCAAAATTTATAGCTAAAAATGAGTTAATAAAACATTTAACAAGACTTTGTATCAATTTATAACAGATGAATCAGAGGAATGTGTGGATGCATTTTAATTCATAGATGAAAAAAAATCAGTTTGTAATTTTCTTAAAATTTAAATAAATTCTATCCATTAGATTCACTGTTCATTTTCATGGAAGAAAGTATAAGTTTTAAGGACAAGAAATTTTATTTTATTTTCGTGTCATTTTTGCAAATAAGTAAAATTCATGCATGACGTTATTTAGTTTTCTTTAAATATTTTTCACTTTTACTATTTCTCACAATCTTTAAAAGAATAGCTAGCATAATATCTTAAGCACGAAAAGAACATTTTTACAGTATTTTCACAGAAAATGGTGAGTTATATTCCAGGTTTATTGCATTATATTAACAAAAGAGAAGAAGTAAATAAGAAGTTTTAATGATCTTCTTGCTAAAGATTTTAAGGGGAAAAAAGCAATAATTACGACAAGAATCTTTGTTGTATTTCTTTCAAAAATTCAATTATATTAAAGAAAGTACGGAAATGTATTTTGAAAAAAAAAGCGAAATTCTAAAATTCTGCTTTTTTCCCATTTTAAATAAGATTTTGAAATTTTAAAACATCTACTTCATTTTAATTGTACTATAAAAAGATTTTACTTTAAAAAACTTTAACAGTAAAACTGCAGTTACATTTTAAAATTATAATTACTTATACAAATAGCTTAGTGTATGTTTTTTGAGTATATATATATGAATCAGCTGCTTAAAAGATTAGTGAGTACCAAGACATCATTTTTTAGGGATCAATAAAAATTATGCTACAGAGAAATACTAGATATTTAAAAAGCGTTAAAGTGCTCAGTACATTTCTGAAATCTTTAAAAATGTATGTCGGCCATCCATTATTTAGTTTAAAATAATTAAAATTTATAAAAAAAATAGCTTTTGGACTAATGTTTGTTTTTGCATCCAATCGAGTGGTACAAACCGGTACAAAAATTCTTATAATTATATTTTATGAGGTATTTTACAAAATTGATATAAATAAGTTGAGTTTTGCAGTTTAAACCTGACATACTCGTGTAAAATCAAAAATATAAATTTCTTCTGTGCTGTATTGCACACATAATATATTTCTAAATTTCTCGGGAAAAAATTGCTGTTTTGTCAGATTAATTATAAATCAAATATAATTACCATGTAATGCAATATACACTGCTCAAAACAATTAGGGGAGCACACGGTTTTATCGAAATTACGCAAATATTTACACCGATAAGTAATGTAAAATAAAATATCCATAATTTAAAGTGCTGCAGAAAACAGATAAAAAAAACTTCACATGTAAATAAAGTTTATGACGTCAAAAACTAGAAAAAATAGATAAGTGCAGAAATCGAAATTTTGCAGAAATGTCTGTTTCACTGCCTCAGTTGTAAAATTGAATTACTCAGCTTGTGTTTCGAGAAAAGGTGGCTTGAAAATGTCAGAACAACATGATTTACCGCAATCCATGTCTTGGCGTGTTATCGGGACAGTTCAGTTTGAGGAAAAACAACGAAGTGCAGTGGACTCAGTTGGAGTCATGTCCATGAAAGGCTGTGGAAATTCCAAGACACATGGAATGGTAGTAATCGACAAGTGCAAGGTCGAAAAAGTGCTAACACAGAAACTGACGACCGATATATCCTGTTAACAACTCGTCGAGACGGAACGGGCAATGCTACTCAGCTGCAAACACAGTTGTTCTTGGAGACAGGACGAAGAGTGTCAAGCCAAACAGTCCGAAATAGGCTTCATCAGGGTGTTCTCTATGCACGTATGCAAATGGTCTGTATTCCGTTGACCTCAAGCCTTTGTGCCGCCCAAAGAATGTGCGGAACTGAACATCGAATTTGGAGGCAACGTTGTTGGAGTCAAATTCTGTTTACAGACGGGTCCCGATTCAGTCTGAATATGATATCGGATGTGATTTTGCCATGGAGAGTAAGAGGGACTCAAAATAATCCCACATTCGTTCGTGAAAGATCACATTACAGACGAGGTGGGTTTCTGCTATTGGCTGGAATCAGCGTAGGTGGGCGTGCAAGCCTGCATATCATTCGGAATGGCACTTTGACGGTCCGAAGTAATACAGACGAAATACTGAGATCTCAAGTCGTATTTTATGTTGCAGTAATTTGTGATTTCTTTTTTTCCATGCATGATAATGCCAAACTTCATACAGTTCGTCTTGTGGAAAACATGCTTGAAGCTAAAACAATACAGCGTATGGAATAACCATCATGATCTCTTGACCTGAATCCGATCGAGCATGTTTAGGACATACTCAGACGACGCATTGCTACGAGACCGAGGCCTCCTTTTACTGTCCGAGACTTGGAGATTGCAATTCTTGAGCAGTGAAAAAGTATTCCCCAAAGTCTTATTAATAACCCCATCGCATCCATGGAAAACAGGTGTGCAGCAGGCTTCGCTGTTCGAGGAAACCACACGCCGTATTAGAAATTTTGCATTATTTCTAAACAATACTTTTTTTATCATTCACATGAAACCAAATTATTGCTCTAAACCATCTTTTCATATTCTTTTCATCTTTTCAAAGAATAAAAGCTCTCTTACAATTTTTTTGCCTATTTTTTTCTGTGTTGCGCATTGATACACGTATACTATCCATTTTATGCCCCTACATGGCTGTCTTGCACTGTTCTCTTCATTTTTTTGCTTTCTCCCCTAATTGTTTTGAGCAGTGTATAAAGAAACCCTTAATATAGGCAAACGTTACAATATTATCAAACAGTGTTAATTTTTAACATTTTACTTTAATCTATAACATCCAATGGTACACAAAATACACCAGAACGAGTGATTAGCTATTGAAGATTGGTATTAAACACATATATGCTATATATTATGGATTTTGAATTTCACTGTTTCGAATAATAATATGCGCTTTATTAATTCGCAAAATTTTGGATTAAATAATGCAAGATTGCTAATCATAAATAGCAGTATTTAGATCATATACACCCACGCCCAACTAAAAGCACGAAAAGAACAATATAGATTTTCTAATTCTCTCTAGTCTAATCCCTCTAACCTTTTCTAATCTTTTTCTCATTGTTTTAAGGTCTTTAGAAATTCGTTTTTGAAAGTTATGGTGTGAACATTACAGATTATGTGATACTGGGAAAAAAATTCAGGACGTGATTTCCAGGGATCGTACTTATACTGCATTTTCAAGACGAGGAATTTCTCTCGCACCAGTATTATTTTTTAGAAAATGACTTCTTAAATATGGCGAAATTTCGCGCGTTTAATGTAGATTTACTTTTCTATAAAAAATATATACAGATATTTGACATGAAAAATTCCCTAAAGCATAAGAACCCCTGTATTTAGTTATAGGATGCAAGATGAGCAAATGATTAGTTTGGTGTTTTAGTGACCCAGTCCAATTTTACCATATTTAAATTTATTTTCAATTATTCAAGATATGTAGAATGCCCCTGTTTTATTAATTGTACGAGGTTTACCTTCACAATAATCACTGATAGGCAATAAATAAATATATAAATATACAAAGTTCACTTCTCTGCAAAATAAAGGAGATTATATGTTCATATTCCCAAATTGAAATATGGCATTCAAATTACGCCATCATCTACCATTTCTCAACGAACAATTTTTAAAACAGTAGCAAATAGTGAATGATTGTTATATACATTTATAATGCTAGATAAAACTGAAAATATGAAATATTATTTTCACTGTGTTGCATAATAAATTAATAAACATATCAAGAAAATTTATTTTGTTATTTTTTTAAATTTTTGAACAAAACTTTTTCTTTTTGCTTCCCGATCTCTGTCTTTCGTGTCTAGCAGTATCTATCACATATTTTCATTCTTTTTGTCATTGTATCCGGTTAATATTTTATGTACATTTATTTGTAGGTTATTTAAATGATGTTATATACAATTTATCATTTACGCAATTTCCATTTAAGTTTTAGTAAGATATTAACATTATAATTTAATTTTGAAAGTAAATTTTTACCCCTAAAAAAAGCACATACTAAAGTAATTTCGATGACTTATATTGTTTTAGTTATGTGAAATATAAAAGTATCAGCTATTAATTTTACATAGAAGATTTTGTTGCTGATCAGTATAATCAACTTCATATGTTTATTAAGTATCGGTGATATCCCATGATATATGACATATTTGGCTCAAACTTTAAATCGAAAATTCATAAAAAGCACGTAAATAAATAAAAAACCTCCAACATGTAGTAATAATTTCAAATAAACCTAAAAGATGGATGTATAAAAACGACTAGCCTTTCACCGTCCGAGAGTTTTCATGTATTTTTATAAGAATGCTTGTAAATTCCAGGATATATATATATTTATTAATTTAAGTTTGATGCTATAATATCTTTAATATCACTTCTTTCTATATATGGTTCAAAATAAAATTCTGTTTAAAATATTTTTGTCTACAAACAATTTAACATGATTTCTAGAAACGGAAAAATCCGGGCCAGCCGGTTAAAGGGTTAAAATACTTTTATAATTTTGTTTCTGTTGTGGCGATCTAGGCTCCTATAACGGTACTACCAAGCTACCACCCGTAAGGCATGGTGACGTCACGTCGACGTCGTTGTGACGTCACGCTGTGACATTGTGACCGTCGATGTGACGTCACGTGACGTCGATGTGAAGTCACTGTGACTAGAATGTGAGGTCGTTATGGCCGTTTTAGAGCTCTTTTGTGACGTCACATTGTGACGACTTTGTGAAGTCACGGTGTGACAAATTTGTGAAGAGTGTGTCATTTGTGACTATTTTGGTATTAACTTTGTGACGAATTCGTGACGAATGTGACAATGCTTTAAAGTCACATTGAGATCAATTTGTGAAATATGTGTCATTTTTGACGAAATTGTCTTTAACACTGTGATGATTTTGTGACGACAGCGACACTGCTTTGAAGTCACATTGTGACAATTTTGTGAAAATTGTGTGATTTGTGACAATTTTGTCATTAACGTTGTGACGAATATGTGACTAGCGGCAATGTTGTGAAGTCACACTATGACATACTTGTACAGTTGTAAACACGTATGCATGTCACACATAGTCATAATTATGCATGTTGTAAAATCATTTACATCTATAACGTTAATATACTTCGGCGATACATCGCAATTAAAACTTGGGGGCCGATATAACAAGGGTATATCAAAAGAATTTTATTGAATCAAAATGCAATGCCCCGCAGACTTCAATTTTTGTTGCACCTTTCTTTCCTATTGCAATAAATGAGAATATTGAAGACAACTGAATGATCGATCTATCACATTTTTTTTTCAAAATTAGCTATTTGTTAAAAGCATTAAAATTACCAAAGAAACAATTTGTTTAAATTTTCAAATCTTTATCAAAATAAAATTTGTGTTGAAAATATAATATTTTATAATATATACAGTACTTTTTATATTCTTTAAACGATAGAAAATACTGAATGAAATTAATTTATTTCATTTAATACGCATTACAAACTCGAAGTCACTGGTGAGGTTGAATTTTTTTCGATTACACAACATTTACAATAAAAAAAAATGAAAGATAAAAAGAAATACCGATATTAAGTAATTAAATTTTATATGTTTTATGATATTGATTACCATAAAATATATATATATATGATTGTAATTCAAACAAGTTGGGGCTGAGAAAATAGGAAACTTCTTTGTTATAGAGGCCCCTATAAATTTGATTATGCAAAAATTGCAGTAACGACATTGCTAAGATCATTGTGAAGTTTATGCATGCATTATATACATATATATATATATATACACACTCGAAGCGCTCATTATGTGCCATATAGTCATTATATATGTATTGTTTACGTCTTTTATGCCCCATACATGCATTACAAAATTTCCGAAGTACATTTTAGCAATAACCATTTGAAACTACTCAAATGAAAAATACAGCTTTGGTATAGAAAATTAACTGAGTATCACCAGTATCATTATGTTGAGAATTCTAAGAACAATTTCGGCAATAATCGTTATGTTGGAAGATAGCAGCAATAAATAAAATCGTATTTTTATGCTCACTGTAAAAGTAAATAAAACTTTTAGGTATGCATAGAACGGTGATACAAAGGGTTAATAATTTTTACATCAGGGTTTGCTTGGAGTAAAATCCATATATAAAACAACTTTTTGATTATTAAAAAATAACTTTAATAATTGATTGCCAAAATTACATTTTTATTTATGAAATTATATATTATAAAAATAACTCTTACTATCTATGATTTTTTAAAACAATAATACCTTATTGTTTATAAAACACAGCACCGCAGCTACTCTATTTTGCGTCTAATGTGAAAGTTTTTATGTTTTGCCAAAGATCTATCTGGCTGGATATATGTTGCCATGAAATCTATAACTCTGATAGTGTCATAAATAGTACAAACAGATTAGAATCTACAACGAAATTTTTAGAATAAAGTCTGGTGAAAGTTTTATAAATACAGTAGAACGCCGATTATTGGAACTCCAATTAACCGAATTTCCAATTATCCGAACAGCATATTTCTCTCAAACAATTCTTTTTAACCGAATTTTCAATTATCCAAATAGTTGTCTCTCTAAAAAAGAAAAAAAAAAAACACCTAACTTCCAATTTATTTTTTGCTTAAATTATAATCTCCGAAGTTTAGAAAATGATAAAAGAAAAAAAATTAAATAATAAGTAAACAAAAAACAATTAAAAAAAAAAACAATTTTTAAGCACTCCAGTACTAACTGGTGCTGTCAGTCCTAAACCTAGATAAAGTGTGAAGGTTTTAGAATAGCCAGGAACATCCCTTAAACTGTCTGCCCATTTATCCGAACTTTTGTTTATCCGAACTAGGGTCGGTCCCGACTTGTTCGGACAATCGGCGTTCTACTGTATATATTGTATTAGAATTACAAATAATCATATTTATTTTTATATGACACAATAAAACAAAATAATGAACTCAGTATCAAATGGTTAACTACTTTTTAATGTAAATAAAGTATAAAAATTGAGCCCATAAACACAAAATAGAGCCACACATAGGTTCATTATTATTATTAATATTTTATTTACAAGATTATGGTAATTATAAATAAGAAATCCATTTTAATCACGCTGTTTATAAAGAGTGTATAATATCGATACTTTGAAATTTATCTCGATAAAATCATTCAGGAGATAAAAGGATAAAATTATCCAGAAAAAAAAGTAAATAATAAAAGATGATTATTACATTTTAGATTCATACCGTTCAAGTATTTGCGTTATTAAAGTAAAATCATATTTAAACACTTACTGATTGCGTAACTTCTATATTTTCATTTGCCAACAGACTTCTAGTTCACTTTGAAAACATTTCAGTAAGAATGTTTAACAACTGAAAAGCTTTCACCCGCTATGACTATTTCTTCATAGATTTTAAAACATTTCTCAGGTTGAATAATACATTAAATAATCATTTTTTTTCTTAACATTACATATCTACGATCTCTTTTAATAGTATACGTTTCCGTTGTGTCTTATTTTTTATAAATTCCTCTTCTGAGCAGATGCAATTTTTTTTAAATAAAAACATGCAATTCAAATTGTTTAAGACCATCACTTAATACAAAATTAAAAAAATATGTTTGCCAATACTTTTATTCCATAAAAAGACTTTTTTTTTTAAATAACTTAATTATCTTTAAATGTTTATTAATTATATTAATGACTGATTATAATACTTATCCATATACTTTCATATTTAGGACACTATGTGGTTTTAACCAAATATTTAAATAAGAATATAAACCAGATTAAAATGCAATTTAAATCACCAATTTTAATAATCTGATCAAAGCTGTTGAAAAGGAAGTTAGATATTTTAACAAAATAAAAAATAAATGTAATGAAATATTTGTGTTCTATAACATATTTATTAGAAGATAACTAAAATCATTGTAATTAAAAAAAAAAAAGCAAACAGTTAAAATAATATTTTAGATATTTCAACAAAATAAAAAATAAATGTAGTGAAATATTTATGTTCTACAGCATGTTTATGAGAAGCTAACTAAAATTGTTGCGGTTAAAAAAAAGCAAACAGGTAAAATAATATTTTTACTTACCTAATTTCATTGACGTTGTACGTGATACTTTGATTTTGGGGAACCAATTAAATCCGATAATAAGTACCATAGCAATGACTTGAATCATCTTCAACAAGTCAAAGCTATCGTAATTTTCTCGGGTTTATATTTTGTTAGCTGAACTAACTTGGATCCTGAGAACGTTCTTGTTTCACTTTTTAAATCCGTGTCAACACGTCTATGCTGTCCGGTGTCCACATCCAGGGATGTAGTGGAGGGTATACGAGGGTATACGCCGTATACCCTCTGGATTTTTTTAAGGAACACCGTATACCCTCTGTTTCTCAAGAAAGCTATAGTATATGTACGCTAGGGTATACCCTCTGCCTTGAGCGTATACCCTCTGCTTAGAACGTATGCCCTCTGTTTTTTTTACGACTACACCCCTGCACATAACTTCCCGCGTTTATTCTAAAAAGCTTCACTGTTACTTTTATCCGCTATTCTGCGGTGAGTCGTAACAACTGAAATAGTGCAGATGCAGACGATTTTTAAGTTTCGAAGTTCGAAGCAGATGTTTTTTCGGTTTTATTTGTTTTTCTATACAACAGTTTCGGAAGGAAATTAAATGCGTAATAATTTTATCAAATTGTCTCTAATTCAATTTCCTGTTTGAAAATGTTTTATTGTATTCCACCTTTTATTTTTATCAGTTTTATTGAATTGTAAAGTTTCATTTACGTAAATTATAATAATAATATTATCCATAATTAGAGTTTACTAGATAAAATATTGCTTAATTTTTCAAAATGTGTATAAATTAATTTAATGGTAATAATGATGACCCCCTCCTTTTTTTAAAAGTAAAATTTATATCACAGGTAATATATACAAAATATCTTCTTAAAAAATACAACAAAATTATCGAGAAGAGATGAGTTTTTTTTTGCCAATCTGTCATTATCTTAATATTAATTTTCTGTAGAATTAAACATCTTGTAAAATAATTTTTAAAGATATATTTTGAAAACAAAAAATAAAATATGAATAATTAATTATGTCATGGGCTTTGCCTAAATTTTGTACATTAATTTTATATTCGGAAAATGTCAATTTTATTTTAAACGTCTGAAAGAAGTAGAATTAAAAAAAAAGTTACTTAAAATAGTGAAACACTAAGAGGAAAAAAAAAATGACTTGAATGCAAATTATAAAGCAAGAAATGCATATATGACTAAACTTTGAAGACGCTTTCTGCGTGCTCATTAAAAGCTGCAGACTTAACTGTAATAGAAAGTTTTTAGTTTGAAACCACAGAAATGTTTCGACTACTCTTTGGGAAACTTCTACTATAACAGATGATCATTTATAAAAATCTTTATAAAAGATAAGTCGGGGTCTGTTTACCTAAACCATTTTTTTAATAATATGAAATTCGCATAATTAGGAAATATTTTTGTGTCGCTGATGAATTAATTACATTTTATGTTATATGAAAAAAAAAAGTTTTGGTTAGAGGCATAGAGGCAACTTGGACCACGGTTTAAAAAATTTTTAAATCCGGCAGAAAAATATTTTTTACAGTAAATAACATGATTTAATAATTTTTGTAATTTTTTTAAGTTTTCTAAGAAGTTCACATCTCAGTCACAATGTGACATCACTGAGTGGTGGCATTTTGGTCACAGATGTGACGTGACCACAGTGACTTACAGTGACGTCACAATGACGTCACTGTGACCATGCATGCTATGAGGGCACGAACATATACACATATTTGGGGGTATGGGGGGAAATTTATAATGTGAAACATAGAGCTTTATAAAATAAACTTGGTAAAGGGAAGCCGTAAGAGAGGGCGAGACACAACAACCCATAACCCAAAACCCCAGAGTAAATTAGGTTAGCAACTCCTAATTACTCAACCTGTGATGCTCATAGTGTTAACTGCTAATTAATAATAAAATGAATTGTGATTGTTTGGTCCTGGCTAGCTTCTGAAATAATTAACCAGGAGCGGGCGGGAGACGTCGGTCTCAACACTACCCCAAACTGCGTTGTGAATGTTTTTCGTCTAAGAAGTAGCTTTTAGACCACTTAAAAAGTAAGTAAATAATACCAAAATTAAACTTTAATAAATTTTACGAAATTAGAATTTAACCTGAAATAAAATTTAATATTAAATTAATTTACAAGACTCATGGTGGAAAAATGACATATCAAATTTTAACAGTTAACAAAAGATTTATTTACATAATATATACAATTTTTGAATAAGTAACGCAAAACACCCTTGCTCTAAGTAATACATCAAAACAGACATTTTATGCTAGCATTAATTTTAAGTTACTTATCATAAATTTTAAATTATTGGATACCAATTGTAGAATAGTAATCCATAAACAATGAAAAATACATAAACTGATACAGGGAACCAAAAGATAATAAATTCACGATACCTTTAGTAAACATATACCTCGTAGCAGACCACACACATCGGGTTCCAGCTTGGCATGAGTAATACTTAACAAAGTCTTAGCGTACACACTCTTATTTCACATCCAAATCGGAGAAGGACATTATAAAATACATAGATCATCAATCTAGCATCTTGAAACGATCCCACTATTTATCTAGTGGATCGGTCAACTTAAGATTAACGGATTATGCAAAATCCGTATGTCGTACATACTGGAAGTTATTACGTACTCGGGGAGCATCCTAGGAAAATACTACATATCCCTTCAACTTTTTTGAATTATCTCTCAAGTCAGTCTGTGTAATATCTCAAGTAACTGGTGTGTGAGTCTCTTACTTAACCTCTTATGCAAGAAAGCTTCTGGACAAAAGAGGGTCGGGCTTAAAAACCCCTCATTCAATCATCGAGCAGTATCACTGACTCCGTTCAAAAACATCCCCACAGAGCATCTGATTCGATGCTAAGGGCTGACTGTGTCTGCGTGGGCCCCACCTTCAAAGGGGGGCGCAAGAGAGAGAGTACGAGCCTAATTACCCGTGCGTGTGGTCTCATTTTATGAGCATCCATAAATATGGTCAGAAATATACTTTTGACTATAACGTCAATGTATTGTTCCATGGCCGACTAATTGGCTACAACTCAGAGAACCCCTTTAGAGATAGTCTCCACCTGCTTACCACTCAATTCGTAAACAACTCAATACATATTACACATATATATATATATATACATCAATATTATAAAGAAGATTTACAAGAAAGCAACAGAAACCATCCGCTTGGACAAAGGAAAAGCAAAGATCAAGCTTGGAAGAGGGGTAAGACAAGGAGACACCATTTCGCCTAAGCTTTTTACTGCTGTCTTAGAAAATATTTTCAAGAAGCTGGATTGGGAAAACAAAGGTATTAGAATAAATGGGGAATATTTAAGTCATCTCCGATTAGCTGACGACATTTTAATTTTCAGTAACAGTCCTGAAGAATTGGAAAATATGCTAAAAGATTTGGCAGAAGCTAGCATTAATGTGGGATTAAAAATAAACTCGGAAAAGACTAAGGTGATGTTCAATTCATTTGCATCAAAAAAGAAAATCTTCTATAACAACACTGAAATTAAAGAAGTGCAAAGTTATGTGTACCTTGGGCAAGAAATATCATCTGATAATAGTATCATGAATGAAATCAATAGAAGAATAAGAAATGGATGGAGTGCTTTTGGGAAGAACAATATTATTCTGAAGAGTAGCATGCCCTGTGTTTAAAAAGAAAGGTATTTAACCAATGTGTTTTGCCTGTCCTAACTTATGGAGCAGAAACATGGACGCTAACAAAACGGATGGTACAAAGATTACAAAAAACACAGAGAAGTATGGAAAGATGTATGCTAGGTATAACTAGAAGAGACAGAAAAAGAATAACCTGGATAAGAAGTCAGACGAAAGTTTTTGACATCATTGAAAGAATTAAACGGCTAAAATGGAAATGGGCTGGGCACATCGCAAGAAGACAAGACAATTGATGGAGCGCAAACACCCTACAGTGGTATCCCAGAGATGTAAAACGGCCAAGAAGACGACCTCAAGTAAGATGGAGTGGTGAAATCAGAAAAGTAGCCGGTGTGAATTGGATGACTAAAGCACTAGACAGGAAACATTGGAAAAATCTGGGGGAGACCTACATCCAGCAGTGGATTGAAAACGGTTGATGATGATGATGATGATATATATAACCATCTAATACCTTTTCGTACATAGTTTAATCACATAAAAAAATAATAATAATACTTCTGAGAAAATATAAATAATATACAGGTACATTAATAATACAGAAAATGACTTTAATCCTGTTGGAAACATTAGTGTTGCCAACAGTTTCATCGTCCGATCTCTAGAGCGCCTGCTGTACAGAAATTGTCCATTAATCATGCATAACCTGGATTATATGGATACAAATAAAATAATGTTAAGAACTTTGATGTTAAAATGATTAATTTTCTACCCCTTATATTTATAACGTAAGTTTTTTTTTTTTTTATATTTGGGAATTGCGTTTTGCTTTCTCATTAATTATTTGTTTAATTACACTGATCTACCAAAAGAAAACTTTTGTTTCGCCATTTAACCCTTTATCTACTAACGGTAATTATAAGTACCATTAAAATAACTTGTTATAAAATTCATTTAATACATCGAATAGTTCTAATAAAGTTTAGAATGAAGTATGGATATTTTACTTTATCTTGTTCCAAAAGCATTATGGGTTACACAAAACAAAAATATTTTTAAAAGAATGATTTCTTTTCCCTTTGCATCTATTCAGATTTCTTGGTATTGCGGGGGTGGGGGTGGGGGGTTCAATTCGGAAATATTTCTATGTTTCCACTGTAAGAACATTATATTTGCACATTTCCTAATTCTACAAAATGCCAAGAAAAATATTTAAAATAAAAGATTTGAGTGGGGTTATAAATATTGCACAAAATCCCTATAAATTCAAATTTAATTAAATCTTCTAAATCCTTCAGTCCTTCTAAAATCCTTCTAAATGATTATGTAAATCTTCAAATGTAATTTATACAATTTAACTACATAAGTATTAAACAATTCACGAAAAATACTTTTAGAAGATAATTTTTTCATGAATTCATAATTTAGTACATAAAGGGTTAAATAAACGATACACTTTTATACTAATTTGTGGTCACAAAATATGAATTAACCATTAACATTTTAATGTTAGCTCTCGATGTAAATATATAGCTTGAAAAAGTACGAATTTAAGTTACATGCCAAAGAACATAAACTACTTATTTAAAAAATATATTTAGCTTTTTTAACTTTCTACATGAAATTAATAATTTTTGAGAAATATTAGAACATTAACCTTCTATCATCAATGATATAGTCCTCTTTTTTTTTTTTCGCTTGTCTTTTGCATTCAGTTTCAGGGACATTTCTATTCGAGTTCCAGCAGTAGTCTCCTAAGTTTGAGACTCTGGTATCTTTTAGGTAGCTTTCATTACAAAAAGTAAAAGCACCTTCTGACAAATTTTGGTATATTTTCACCAATCATGATTTTTTATGATCATTTGTTGTTAGCATAATTACATACAAATATCTCGATCGAGTTCGTTGGCCAACTTCATCCGCCATCTTGTTTCAAACTGGTAGCCATTTGAACATTTAAATCTAAAAAAATACACAAGAAATTTAGAAATCCACATTTATTTTATGTTTAAGTGTTAGGCTTTGATACAAGGATTCCGGAGTACTTTTTTTCGTTTCTAACTTAAAAAATGGTTGAGATATAGAAGTTGGAATTTCTAGGGTAGTTGACATTTTGAAACAAGACAACAATTAAAGAAAGTCAGGTATTAATTTATGAGAACTAGTGAATGTTAGTTTTAAATTCTCGCCAAGCTTGATGACATGTGGTGAAAAATCACCAAATTTGGCGACAAAAACTAGGCAACCATAAATGATGCCAACTTGGCTATGGCTTGCTAATTTGACGCAATTCTCATTCAAATTTAGTCTTGACAAATATTTTTTTATCGGGTTCGTCGCATTTTAGCTTTTTAAAATTTGAGTAAAATTTGCAGAATTTAAAACCAAGAAATAAGGATTTTGTATTGAATCATCTAATCGAGTTATACTAATATTAGCTTCATGTGTTTGAGTAAAATAAGTTATATTACAAAAAAAAAAAAAAAAAAAAAAAAAAAAAAAAAAAAAAAAAAAACAAGGACTATGAAAGCTACCTTTTCCTCCCGGCACATTCCGATTTGACTTTTTAAATTGTCGCTTTCTCTTGGTCAAATAGGTAGTCATGTTCGTCATTCACAACACCACAGATTGCAGGGAAAAAAATCGAGTTGAGAGTGAAGAAGGTGAACTTTTAGGTGCATATTAGTTCTCAAATTTCCTTTTGCATAAAAATCTATACAATCTCTACTGAAATTGTAAAAAACTTTGATATTTTCAGTATTAAGAAATAAACATGGCATCATTATATTGGGATCCTTTGATAAATTGTATTTTCAGATGTCAAACAGGAAGTGAATTGGTGTAGTAGTTTATGATAAATGCAAATAATGTTAAATGCGTTTTTTATATTTCCAAAAGAAAGTCTGCAATGCATATAATTTTTTAACCACAACTTAAAGACTGCTTGGTGGAACGAGATGTAATTTAACCTTTAAATGCCTGAGTTTTCAAAAATCATTTAAAAAATGTTTTTCGGCTTTCTTTTTTTAAACAAATCTTGGAAAAAATAATTTAAAAAATCATATTTTGTTTTAAGTATGGTTTACGGCTAACAAAATGTTTGTTACTAATTGGCAATACTGGTGTTTAAATGAAAAAATAATTTTCCTTGATAAAATTCTATAATATTAAACACACAAGAATTTTGAGAACTATGATAAGAAATAAATTTTACTTGCTTACTGTTGAACAAAATAGGATATTTCGTAAGCTTCCAAACAAAACAAAAAGAACATATATCAGCAATTGAAAAAATAAATCTATCTTTACTCTTAAACAGCACAGGTGGTGCCATCTAAATGTTGAAAAATCAATTTAATAATATTTTGAGAATGTATTTTATTAGCAACATTAGGCATTATCGCTTCAATATTATTCTAATATTATTTATAAACCTAAATTGGGTATGTTGCCGAAAGGCAACACTCGGCATTTAAGGGTTAAGATTCCCATAATTGAAACTTCTAGAAATTGATTTCTGTTAAAAAATGTACCGGTTACATTTATTATATTTTTTAATAATTAAAAATGCTTTGGGAAAAATCTTAACTTTGTATTTCCATGTAACATCTGTATTTCCAAAACAAGAGCCAATAAACGTCGTTCATGGTGTTATTCGTGTTCAGTAGTTTAATTTCATACAGAATTACACACTTTCACTTAAGATGCAATTTCATTGCTGCACAGTGTTATTATTAAAATGTTACTTGTTTATTTCTGTAACTCTTGTTATTAGCATGCAATACATTTCCACATTTTAGGCTTAATTATGGTAATTTCTTTTCTTATTTAACCAATACAATAAAAAATCGACCTCAGACCTGTTTTGTGGTTCGTTCTTGTGTTTTTATAAAAGTAGATAAGGAAAGGGTAGATATATACTTCTTACGTTAAATAAACTCTTTCAGCGTATTTAAATGAAATAATGTGCTAATCATTCTGTAGTTTACTAGCGATCTTTAAGATGTGATTTTCTATTTAAAGTGTAAAATTAAAGGAAATAAAACCTTTTCCTTTGATGTTACTTCTTCTTGATAATTAAGTTATTAATCTTCCCAAGTACACTATGCATGGAAATAATTCCATTGAAAAGTAATTTCAGTCACTGGAGCTTTTGAAAAAAAGTCATATTAAACCGTATTTTTACATTGCTGTTAAATGTATAAATAATTTGCGAATGCTTAATACGAACTAATTCGATTAGAAACTGCAATTTGAATTTTCCTATTCATCAAATTTTCAAAAGAGATATATTTAAACATGGAGATACGATGATTAAGGGAAAAATTTTCTTCTTTTAAAATAATTTACTATTTGTGTGTTCCCCATCATTTAATGTTTTAGAGAAATTTAATTTCCTTTTAGAGTTAATTTCATTTTTCTCTCAGTTTTAATTAGTAAGAATTTTCGGTTGTAAGTTTAAAATGTTTAAATTACTTTAATAAATTTACTGATGCGATAATTAGGAGACGGCTTTTCGAAATTAGTTTATGCGGCTTAAACATAATAATGAATAGTAATATAGACGAATTGTTAATTTAAAAAAATCATCAAAAATTAGATTTGCTGATCTACAGGAATGTTTAAGAATTGTGGGATATTGATTCAGTATGAGATAATAGGCAAAATGTGACAGATATATCTTTAAAATAATTTTCTAAAAGCCAATCGAATAAATTATAATACTGTGAATAATCTGTACAGTAGATAATTTGAAATATATTAACAATATGGCTTTTCACTATTTCTTTTCCTTTTGTTGGGGATTAGAATACTATTTATTCTGATACGAATAATATTTACATCTTTCCTATACGCAAATATTTCACAAATTATTATTAAAACTATCATTTTTTAAGGAAACTTCTTAAAATGCCTGTAGAATATCCTCAGCTATCCATTATAAATAAGTAGTTTGAAATAATAGTCTGATCTTATGTGACTAAAGGACTTTTACTTCGTTGTGTAATTTTTAAAGTAATATATAGAACATAAATCAGTTTTATATGAGCTATATTTCTTAATTAAAAAAAAATAATAATAAAATTGTTCATAATAATTTTTTTTTTTTTTTTTTTTTTTTTTGCGTTCATTGAATCTTTAAAAAATGTAAACAGGCAGATTTTTAATAACATAACAATTTTATTTTGGTTACGAATACTTCCTTTTTAAAAATTAAAATTCTGATAGAAAAATTGCTATTCGAAGTTTTTATTCATCTTAGAGAAATGATGTATCTGAGGATACCGAGCAATTGCAAAGAAATGCAGGTACTTTAATAAATTATTAAACTTAGAATTATGTATATCTTATAAATGCAAACGTTGACGAAACTTTCGATAAAGCCAAAATTATGTTAAAATAACCAGAACCAAAAATGAAATACAACAACCAAATAAATTAACCATGCTTTATGATTCAGAATACATTAGTGCGATCAGAAATACATTAGAAAAAAGTTCTGAACTAAAAATGAGTAATATAGACATAATTTAAATAATTTAATAATATTTAAATAATTTAATGAAAAGTAAACTTCAAGTTACACGTTTTAAAATTTTTGTCCCTGATCAAGAAATTTATGCTGCGTTTTATGTGTTCATAACATCTATTTTTCTTTCAACTAATTATTTCGAATACAAAGGACTTCTTTAAAATATCTTTTTCTTTTTTCCCTAAATATTCAGTTTCTTCCGTTGAACATGCCAAACATTTTACTATTGATGATAAAGAAAGCTTTATAATTTTAACTTTAAATCTAAATACTTCATTTGTAAAGAAAAATAATGAATGTTGTCTAATAAATCAAATTTCATTTAATAAAATAAAGAATAATATGATTAAAATTAAAGTATTATAGTTTACAGAATTGTAAAGAAAATATAGAGGTACGAAAGCTAATTCTCCGCGTTATGATTTTGAGAACAATGTGGAAAAAAATACCGCAAAATTGTAGTTCATAAAATGATTGCTAGATGATTAGATGGCGATGTAAATAGTTCCTTTTTAAACTAATTCAATGAAAGAATTTTGCAATTGTAATGCGACTTTTGCAGTTATAATGCATATTAAATGCGAATTGTAAGTGATATAAGTCGCCACCACAGGTTTTTAGGAAAACATTCCGTATGTTCTTTTGCGTATGAACAAAAGTGTATGATGAGACTACAAACAATTTTTTAAATCACGATTTGATATGTAGCAAATTAACACCTTGTAATAATATACTAACTTCATATGTTAAAAGGTGTAAATCAATGGTTATGAAAATAAAAATAAAATAAACATCCAAGTAAAATAAAAAAATAACGTGCATAATATGAAAGAATACGTGGAAAAATTAATGATGGCATTTCATAGACTGTTCAAATTTAGAATAGTTTTACTTATTTGTTTTGAAATTGACTCGGGGTGCGTCGAATCATATCTAAAGTCAAAATAAACGTATTTTTACTGGTTTTTAAAGTTTTAATTTACATATTTTAGCATTTGAAATCAGTATATGAATATTTGATATAAAAACACATTTAGAAGTTTTAAGATACATTCGCCGATATTGTCACGGTACGCTACAACACTGAACATTATCTAATCGAAATTATTGAATGTACATTTTAAAATTGATCATTTTTTAACATTAATTTATTAAAATTATAAGATACCCATATTTTTTCCGTTTATTTTTTTAAAACGTGTATGTCTGTATAACATAAGAATGGATAAAATAATATTAAATTCTTAGTAAAAACGCTTCATAAAATCATATTCTATAGAAACTGCAGAAGGATTTAGATACATTGTTATTAAAAAAAACAATAAAAAAGGTAATCTTACGAAAAATATCTGAGATTTAATTACCTTTCTTAACACTCGATTACTATTATCCTCAAAATACTTCGTTATTATTGTCATTGTATCTGTCAGATCACATGACGCAATTTCCATATTTATATACGTTACACAGTGATATTTTTGGGAAAGATAGTAATTAACTAAAAACATATATTCTATTACCTTTAATCACAAAAACAGAAAACAATAGCTTCTCCAAAGACCCCTTTGTTGTCAGAATAAAGTCCCTGTATGTTACAGATACATCAAGGATGATAATAATGTGTTACGCCGTATACTATGCAATTAAGAGGAGGTTAAACTTCTTTAGCCTAAAATTCTCGTTACTGCTGTCATTATATCTGTCAGATCACAAGACGTAATTTCATATTTGTATACATTACACAGTGATATTTTGGGGTAAGATAGTAATTAACTAAAAACATATATTCTATTACCTTTAATCACAAAAAGAGAAAAAATATCTAATTAGCTTCTCCAAAGACCCTTTTATTGTCAGAATAAAGTCCCTGTATGTTACAGATACATGAAGGATGATAATAAAGTGTTACACAGTATACTATGAAATTAAAGTGAAGTTCAACTTCTTTAGCCTAAGATTTTCGTTATTGGTCTCATTGTATCTGTCAGATCACATGAAGAAATTTCATATTTATATACATTATACAGTGATATTTTGGGGTAAGATAGTAATTAACTAAAAACATATGTTCTTTTACCTTTAATCACCTGTATTCTACAGATATATGAAGGATGATTATAAAGTGTTACACTGTATACTATGATATTAAGGGGGGGGGGGGGGTTCAACTTCTTTAGCCAAAATTTCTCGTTATTGCTGTCATTGTATCTGTCAGATCACACGACGTTATTTCATATTTATATACATTACACAGTGATATTTCGGAGTAAGATAGTAATTAACTAAAAACATATGTTCTTTTACCTGTAATCACAAAATCAGAAAAAAATATTGAATTAGCTTCTCCAAAGTCCTTTTTGCAGTCGGAATAAAGTCACTGCATGTTACAGATACATCAAGGATGATAATAAAGTGTTGCACCGTATACTACACCGTAAAAAAAGAAAAAAAAATGTAAATTTACTAAAGTTTTTCTAGGAAACTGGGATTACAAGAACTTTTTATGTAACGGCAACAAGAAAAATTCCTGTAACAGACGCTGCTACTTACTTCTTTAGCCTAAAATTCTGGTTATTGCTGTCATTGTATCTGTCAGATCACATGACGTAATTTCATATTTATATACATTACACAGTGATATTTCCGGGTAAGATAGTAATTAACTAAAAACATATGTTTTTTTACCTTTAATCACGAAAACAGAAAAAATATATCTAATTAGCTTCTCCAAAGACCCTTTCGCAGTCAGAATAAAGTCACTGTATGTTACAGATACATCAAGGATGATAATAAAGTGTTACACCGTGTACTATGATATTAAGGGGAGGTTCAACTTCTTTAGCCTAAAATTCACGTCATTTTTACAATTTGTTTTTGGTTACAAAAAAAAAAAAAAAAAGACGTATTACCTTCCTATTTTAAGATAGTAATTAACTAAAAACATATGTTTTTTTACCTTTAATCACAAAAACAGAAAAAATATATCTAACAGCTTCTCCAAAGACCCTTTCGCAGTCAGAATAAAGTCACTGTATGTTACAGATACATCAAGGATATGATAAAGTGTTACACCGTGTACTATGATATTAAGGGGAGATTCAACTTCTTTAGCCTAAAATTCACGTTATTTTTACAATTTGTTTTTGGTTACAAAAAAAAAAAAGACGTATTACCTTCCTATTTTAAGATAGTAATTAACTAAAAACATATGTTTTTTTACCTTTAATCACAAAAACAGAAAAAATATATCTAATTAGCTTTTCCAAAGACCCTTTCGCAGTCAGAATAAAGTCACTGTATGTTACAGATACATCAAGGATGATAATAAAGTGTTACACCGTGTACTATGATATTAAAGGGAGGTTCAACTTCTTTAGCCTAAAATTCACGTTATTTTTACAATTTGTTTTTGGTTAAAAAAAAAAAAGACGTATTACCTTCCTATTTTAAGATAGTAATTAACTAAAAACATATGTTTTTTTTACCTTTAATCACAAAAACAGAAAAAATATATCTAATTAGCTTCTCCAAAGACCCTTTCGCAGTCAGAATAAAGTCACTGTATGTTACAGATACATCAAGGATATGATAAAGTGTTACACCGTGTACTATGATATTAAGGGGAGGTTCAACTTCTTTAGCCTAAAATTCACGTTATTTTTACAATTTGTTTTTGGCTACAAAAAAAAAAAAAAAAAAGACGTATTACCTTCCTATTTTAAGATAGTAATTAACTAAAAACATATATTTCTTTTAACCTTTAATCACAAAAACAGAAAAAACATATCTAATTAGCTTTTCCAAAGACTCTTTCGCAGTCAGAATAAAGTCACTGTATGTTACAGATACATCAAGGATGATAATAAAGTGTTACACAGTGTACTATGATATTAAGGGGAGGTTCAACTTCTTTAGCCTAAAATTCACGTTATTTTACAATTTGTTTTCGTTATTAAAAAAAAAAAAAAAAAAAAAAAAAAAAAAAAAAAAAAAAAAAAAAAAAGACGCATTACCTTCCTATTTTTTTAATTGTATTTATTGACATTTCAATAACGTATTTAAATTTCTGTGTGAAAAAAAAAAAAAAAAAAAAATAATAATAATAACACGCCATGTGCGACGGGAAATACCTGCAGGTGCAAATCGTAAACTTCTAATAGGGCGACCGTTTTTCACCGGTCACAAACATCTGAAACAAATTTGGTTGCCAGGTTATAAAAGGATAGTAAATTCTAAGTAGCTTATACCAATATTTTGCATAAAAGTAGATTTTCGAAAAAAATGGCTGTAATTTGAACGAAAAGGGTAATTTTGTTTGCCCTTTTTTTTATATTTTAAGGGTTCGAAAAATTCATTACTAAATGATAATTATATTTTTTGTGGTGTAAACTCCAGCTAAAAAGAGTATCTTTTATTTTTGTAAAGATGAAGGAAATAGGTCGACTAGTTAAAATGGTCGCCCAGTTGAAAAAAAAAAAATATGGAAAAGAAGTTAGAATTTCAGCGAGCTGCGTTAAGCTCAATGAGCAAAAAAATATTGCGAGGAATTGGAATACCATAAAACCGCTTTCGGGAAATAATCTAAACACTGGAGTAATGCAAAAAATTACAAAAAAAGAAAAATCGAATATTTGATCCCGAAGAGGTAAAAACTGCCCTTAATTTTATATATGAAATTTATTTCTCATTCATTTTAAAAGGCCACTTCAAACTATTTCATCATATTAACCTTATATAAATAGAATAATGTTATAAAAAGAGCTGTGTATGATAGAAATAATGGTTCTGTTTTCGTGCATTTAATAATAAAATTACAAACTGTATTAAAAGATAAGATTCTGACTATTTCCAGAAAGAGCAATAAACTGTAAATTACATGGATATTATTCTTTCAAACTTCATTTGGGATACAGTTTATTGTCTTCTTTCAAAAATAATTTTTAAAAAGTGATTCTGATACGTAACTCAAAGGAAAATTTAATATCCGAGCTTCTTCTTCCCAACTAAGTCTTTATTAAATTTATAAAATCAGGAAAATATCCTTTCTTACATTATGTAAAAATATAATTTAATTTAATGCAGGGAATGAAATTTGAATTATCTACTATTTTTATTGAATGCTAAAGGAATAAAGTCGATGAAGATACATTATGAATACTTTATTAAGTTTTAAATTAACTTTTAATAGAATAGTTAATTCTATTTCAGGAAATGAGTTTATAAATTCTCGTGTTTTTATATACAGTATTAATATGCTAACACACAAAAGACCCATTTATATGAAAAGAAAATTGGAATAATAAAAGATTTACTAGTTGTTTGATTTTATGTTTTGCATAACTGAATTTATGAGCTATTTAACCCAGTTAACGAATTGATTTCGATTTTGTTAATAATATAATTCAGAAAATCCTCAAGGGAGAAGTCATAAATGCTAAATGTATAATAAATAAATTGACACTAAAAGTTTCTTTAAAAATTTTAAACCATTCTTCAACGTTTTGCCTTGTTATAGGTTTCTTTTTGTAGTGTGTTTCTTGCTTTCTTTGCACTAACTAAAATAAATCTGCGGTGCTAGTTCAGACAGATAAGATATACGGAGATGACTGCCCAGGGAACCCAGCTTTCGCTTTACAGTTGTGCTGGAATCTCGGGGGAAGGGGAGCGGGGATACAATTCAGCATGCGAAGTTTAACATCGTTTAAGGTCAGTTGGAGAATTGAACAGACAATGTATTTCTGTAATAACTGTAAAATGTGCAAGCTTTTGAGTCAGTTTTAACAGATGACTGTGAATTTCTATGTACTTTATAATTTGATACAGAGTTTAAAATCATTTTGAGGTTACATAGACTATTTTGCGTAGCTTACGAAAAAATATATATCCTTTTAAAAATCTTATATTTAATACTACCACTACATAAAAATTTTAATATTGCAAATACAAAAACCGCAATACAATACCAATACTATATAACAATACAAGTACTACTGGTTTACCAATACAAGTTTCGTACGTTTCAAGGACTTTCAAGCACCTGTTACCAGAATTTCTGTAAAGTTATATTTGCCTTAATTAATGAAAAAAATTCTATCGACATGTACTTTACGAATTTTCTAATACTAAAACACCTAAAATCCTCTGAATATCTTGATGCATACAAAACCTGCAATGCCGATATAAAAAAAATCCCTGCCGGCCCGGCCTACAGGCAGAGGTAGATTTCGAAGTTAAGTATACTAATTTCACCAACAAAAACCAAATCATTATTAGATATAAATGCACTTTAATAGTTTTATCTGTCTGCTTTTGACGACTTTTTATTTCCTTTTTATAAAATAGCTGGTTTTATCAGAATCATGTTAAGGCGATATTAAAAAAATATTTTTCCATACTCAATAACTCGACATTTTCTGGCACATTTTCAGATTAATTTTTAATAAAAAAAAATATGAAATATGCCTGACATGATTTTTGAAAAGATTTATAAGCGACCTGTGTTTTTATTTTTCTTTCAATTAATTAAAACTTGATTAATAAACAATTATTTTCTCAGTAGGGCAATATTTTTCGTTTCTAACACAATCGTTTCGGGAAATTCTGTTCAAAATGCCCAATTTGACATCATTTCTTGAAATATATTCTGCCTCTATCAAAAAATCGATCATTACTGTACATTATATAGTTTCTGAATAAGAGAATCTAGCAATTGGATGCGTTTGAGAGCAAAAATGAACTTAAAAATGAGTAAGAAAATAGACAGTTTGAATTTGAATGCACCCATAATAAGATGATTTTTTTCTTCAACCGCTATGTATTTTTAATTTGTTTTTGCTTTAAGAATTGGCCCTAGCAAAAACTTGTCTATAGAAATGTTGAAGGCAATATTAAGAAGATATATGATAAATTCATGGAGATTTTATATCTTGTGAATTGACGCAGTTATGAAAATTTTTCTACTTCAACCCACTTTTTTTGTTTTCGTTTTTAATTTTTTTGCGGTACGAATTGGTCCTATCAAAAACTTGTGAATATAAAAGTTGTAGATAATATTAAGGAGATGTATAATAAAATTATTGGATTGAATATTTTGAGAATTGACGAAGTAAGGAATTTTTTTCTCCCAAAAACCCTATTTTTTGCGCCCCTTGAGCCTATTTTAAATTTTATCAAAAATCTGTGATGCATGAATTTTTGGCGCTATTTTTAGAAGTAATAAAAACTTTAAACTGATTTGATATGTACAAAAATTAAGAAGTTATGGGGGTTTTTCGGTTTTCACAAAACCCCTCCCTATTTCCATCCCCTTTGTCTGCTTTTGCCCATTAACGAACTTGACCGAGATTTTATGTCCCTTGATTTTATGTATCAGTTTGGAATAGATTTGAGCAGAATTGCGGAAGTTATCGTGTCCAGAAGAAAGTGATAGCATAATTGCTTCGGGAAATTCCGTTCAAAATGCCCACTTTGACATAATTTCTTGAAATATATTCTGCCTCTATCAAAAAATCGATCATTGCGGTACATTATATAGTTTCTGAATAAGCGAATCTACCAATTAAATGCGTTTGACAGCAAAAATGAATTTAAAAATGAGTCAGAAAATAAGCAGTTTGGATTTGAGTGCATCCTTAATGCAATGATTTTTCCAACACAATCCGCTTCGGGAAATTCGGTTCAACATGCCCACTTTAACAGCATTTTTTAAAATATATTCTGTCTGTATCAAAAAATCGACCATTACAGTACATTATATAGTTTCTGAGTAAGAAAACGTACCAATTGGAAGCCTTTGAGAGCAAAAATGAATTGTTAAATGAGTCAGAAAATACGCAGTTTGGATTTGAATACACCCTTACTTAGATGATTTTTTTCTTCAACCGCTATGTATTTTTAATTTGTTTTTGCTGTAAGAATTGGTCCTATACAAAACTTGTCTATATAGATGTTGTAGACAATATTAAGAAGATATATGATAAATTCATGGGGATTTTATATCTTTTGAATTGAAGGAGTTATGGATTTTTTACTTCTTCAAACACCCTTTTTGTTTTCGTTTTTAATTTTTTTTGCGGTACGATTTGGTCCTATCAAAAACTTGTGAGTATAAAAGTTGTAGATAATATTAAGGAGATTTATAATAAAATTAATTGGAATTGATATCTTGAGAATTGACGAAGTTATGAATTATTTTCTCCCAAAAACCCTATTTTTTGCACCCCTTGAGCCCATTTTTAACTTTATCAAAAATCTGTGATACATAAAATTTTGGCCCTATTTTTAGAAGTAATAAAAACTTTAAACTGATTTGATATGTACAAAAATTAAGATGTTATGGGGGATTTTTGATTTTCACAAAACCCCTCCTTATTTCCATCCCCTCGGTCCGATTTTGCCCATTAACGAACTTGACCGAAATTTTATGCCCCTTGATTTTATGTATCATTTTGGAAGAGATTTGTGCAGAATTGCGGAAGTTATCGTGTCCAGAAGAAAGTGATAACACAATTGCTTCGGGAAATTCCGTTCAAAATGCCCACTTTGACATATTTTTTTGAAATATATTCTGCCTCTATCAAAAAATCGATCATTGCGGTACATTATATAGTTTCTGAATAAGCGACTTTACCAATTAAATGCGTTTGAGAGCAAAACTGAATTTAAAAATGAGTCAGAAAATAAGCAGTTTGGATTTGAGTGCATCCTTAATGCAATGATTTTTCCAACACAATCCGCTTCGGGAAATTCGGTTCAAAATGCCCACTTTAACAGCATTTTTTAAAATATATTCTGCCTCTATCAAAATATCGACCATTACGATACATTATATAGTTTCTGAGTAAGAAAACGTACCAATTGGAAGCCTTTGAGAGCAAAAATGAATTGTAAAATGAGTCAGAAAATACGCAGTTTGGATTTGAATACACCCTTACTTAGATGATTTTTTTCTTCAACCGCTATGTATTTTTAATTTGTTTTTGCTGTAAGAATTGGTCCTATCCAAACTTGTCTATATAGATGTTGTAGACAATATTAAGAAGATATATGATAAATTCATGGGGATTTTATATCTTTTGAATTGAAGGAGTTATGGATTTTTTACTTCTTCAAACCCCCTTTTTGTTTTCGTTTTGAATTTTTTTTTGCGGTACGAATTGGTCCTATCAAAAACTTGTGAATATAAAAGTTGTAGATAATATTAAGGAGATGTATAATAAAATTATTGGATTTGATATTTTGAGAATTGACGAAGTAAGAAATTTTTTTCTCCCCAAAACCCTATTTTTTGCGCCCCTTGAGCCCATTTTTAACTTTATCAAAAATCTATGATACATAAATTTTTGGCCCTATTTTTAGAAGTAATAAAAACTTTAAACTGATTTGATATGTACAAAAATTAAGAAGTTATGGGGGGTTTTCGGTTTTCACAAAACCCCTCCCTATTTCCATCCCCTTGGTCCGATTTTGCCCATTAACGAACTTGACCGAGATTTTATGCCCTTTGATTTTATGTATCAGTTTGGAAGAGATTGGTGCAGAATTACGAAAGTTATCGTGTCCAGAAGAAAGTGATATATATAGATAGATAGATTGATATATATATATATATATATAAAGTTTTTTACTGAGGGTGGTTTTGGGTTCTAGGAGTCATGATCGGTGTAGATCTGCAAAAAAATTTCAGAAATTCCAACATAGGAACGATCCCAATAGGTAGTATTTCATACGAAATCTACCTAATAAAAAAACAATTAAATGTTATGCAGTGACTTTACAAGTGGTTTATTTTTTCAATACACACATAGAACAAGTAAGGTTCGAACTAGAAAATACAATTATATGAATGCTCACACAATTTAATATCAATACAAATACCAATACAAAAATACAGTAAATACACAATTTGCAACTCGATACTGGGCTTTGAAACCAATTTTACTTTACAGAAAACACAACACCAATTTAAAACAAAACTCAAAAGGCTTATATACTGTGGCAATATAAGTGTTTTTTTCACTGCAATAAACACATAGAGTAAGGTGCAAACGATAAAGTATAAAAATACAATTATATAGTACACGTACTATAATTTAATTCCCAAATCTACACCAATATCGAAAAGTAATAAAACCATAATGTCACTACAATGAATGCAGGAGTTACAGTTAAATATAAAAATTGAAAACCAATTCCTATTTACATATTTAAAAAAAAATACGAGTCCGTAAAGATCAATACCTGAAACCAGTTCGAAGGTGAAGCCAGCACCATACCATGGTGCACCGGGCGAGGTGCCTCATAAAGAAGAGGTTTCGTATATATAAATTCTTTATTTTCTAAAAAAATTATGAACTTAATTATTTTATTTAAAAGAACGGGTCCATCTAAAAAGTAAGTTAGCCACTTTTCTAATGACTAGGTGCCTGGTTTTTTTAATGTGGTCATGAGAAGTGAGTGTACAGCTAAAAAGTTAATGTAGAGAATTGGAGGGAGAACGACAGATAAAAACAGGATAGTCGACTACCTCCAAAAGAGATGTCTTTTGTCAGTATTATATAAGTGGTGTTGAAAACGACCATGCATTGTTAAAAATCATTAAAGGTATCTATTATTAATAAAAAAGTTGTGTTGAGACTTGAAGTAGACTTTTTTTGCGTATTGTCCTACGGCTAATTCTGTCCTTTGCTGTTGCTACACTGTTAAAATTTTTGCAGCATTCTGGCAGGTCATTCGACCGTTTTTTTGAAAAAACGGTTTCATAACCATAATTTAACTATATTCTGACCATAAAATGGCCAATAATTTGGTCAGAATAGTGTAAATTGCCGGTTGTGTAACCGTTTTCGGAAAAAACTGTCAAATGACCTGCCAGAATGCTGCAAATTTTTAACAGTGTAGCTCCGGAGAAGATCAAGTTTATCAAGTTTTCAATCCATTTTCATTGATGCAGCTGCTAGCAGCAAAAATGTATAACTTAATGTAGTCTGAAATTGTGTATTTCGCCAACGGGTCTACCAGTTCATTACCCTCTACTGCTGAGTGACCTTTCACCCAATTAAAAAGAAAGTATTTAAATATGTGTTGCAATTGTTGGATTGTGCCTAGTATTTAATAGTTCATTACATCAAATTTGTTCATGGCGTATAGGCCAGATAAGCTGTCATTTGAGATTAGAAAAAGGGAATCTGAGTCACACTCAGACCAGGCGGAGTTGAGAGAATGGCGAAAAGCTGCGAGACTCTCAGAAATGACTTCCCGAGCAAGTTAGGTTTTCATTTCATCTACTCAGAAGGGATGAAACATTGAGTGATCCTTGCCCACAATCCGAAATCGAACTATGGACCTGTGCCATTGTAGAGAGATGCAGTGGCTATTAAGCTGAGCTCTTCTTTGCACTGGTGTCAGTAAGTTTGTCTAGAAAACTGTACAATACATATACATTTTCCTTTAAGAATGGAGTTTACGGAAGACGATGCCACTCTGTTACGAAATACAGACTCTGGCTGTAGTGGAATGTAAACTAAATATAACGCACTATAAATACACTACAGTTCATTATACATTTGCAGAATTTGCAGTTAAAAAGTAAAACACGTTGGAAATTGCTCGTCAAACGTGGCAAATGAGGTGTGTTCGTACTATAACTAGTTTTATAAATATTTTTTGCACCGCATATTGTAATGAATGTATATTTTAATGCACTTCATAAGTGAATATCAATTTCATTCTGTTCAAAAGGCTGTAATATGTTTAAAATGCACCTGAAATAATTTTTTCCGATTATCCTTAATGTAACGGAAAACTTTTGACTGTCCCTGCAATTAAATTGTGCATCCGCTTTTCATAAAATCTGAAAAATGACTCTACAAAATTTTGCAACAATTATATGTTTAAAATTTCAGACTATTCGGTTGGTTAGTTTTTGCACTGTTATATGCGGACGGACAGACGGACAGACAGACAGACGGACGGACTGAACGAAGACTATAGGTGCTACGTATTTATATAATTACGAACGCACCTAAAAACAAAAATTTATAAGAATAGTTTAGGGAAGCCATTTAACACCAGTTGCATTTTCTAAATAATAAATGCTCAAGTTGATACGGAGATTCTAAATGTTAATCCATCAAAACCTTAATCATTGCTATATTCACATTCAAATTTGTCATGCTGGCACACATACTTTGTTTTACAAAAACTCATTATGCGTGGCTAGTACAGGTACTAAATGAAATTTCAGGGAAAAAATTTCTTGAACTTTCAGGACATTCTTGAGAAGACGTTTATCTGACATACAGATCAAAATACAAGCCCCATTAAAGAATTAAAACATATAAGATTGGTAAAGTGACATACCAATAAACCTGTGCATACATAGCAAATACAAAGGTTGTGTGGAAATATAAATAACACCTAAAAGCAATGTTTAAACACACAATAAAATACATAAGGTTTGAATAGACGTATACGTTTCGTGAGTTCCTGGACTCACATCATCAGTGTATAAAATCTATAAAAACAATATCCCCCAACTGCATGTACGGTGAAAACTCAAATGTCAAAACACAATATCAAAAGACCATCAAGTTCCAATAGCCAATGAAATTGAAGCGGAAGTGAAGTGCCGTGACACAACAAATCCACCCAGAAAGTTGAGATGTATTATACACTAGACAAATAATTAAACAAGGAGTTTT
The DNA here is from genome assembly GCA_963932465.1 of Maratus speciosus. NCBI lineage: Eukaryota > Metazoa > Arthropoda > Arachnida > Araneae > Salticidae > Maratus > Maratus speciosus. Next base: position 333,668,476 of record OZ010788.1, on the reverse strand, counting down.
TAAATACGCTGTTCATATCCATAGATTTATACACTGATGATGTGATTTCAGGAACTCACGAAACGTATACGTCTGTTCAAACTTTATGTATTTTATTGTGTGTTTAAACGTTGTTTTTAGGTGATTTACTGTGCATACATAAATTACCCGATACAAAATTTGTAAAATAATTAGTCAGTTTAATTTTTATATTCAATTTTAATTATATATTTCACATAAAAAATAGATTAATAAACATAATTAATTAGAAGCTACAAATTATACTTTTCTTTTGCCGCAAAAAAATTGCTTATCTTTGGTTTTATATTTTGTTTTTTCACAGCAAATCAAATTAACGCAAAATTAATTACACAGTCTTCTTTTTTATAATTGATAAATAATTTGAAAATAAACCTTATTAGAGGAGATGAAATTTCCTTTGAAAACCTCTGACTTAATATGTATTTTATTAAAAAATAAAAGATTTTCATGCTTTTTCTATTAAGAGATTAGATTTGTCAAAAATATCTTGTTTGTCAAAGAATTTAATAAATGAAATTTATTTAATGGAACTGTTGTCAGTTGTATTGTGAATAATTTTACTTTAATTGTTTTCTTTATTTTTCAAAATATATTTCTATTATTGTTTTGAAGCATTTTATCCCTAAATGAGCTAATTTTAATATTTGTACAGACTTCTATTGGCAAAGAACTTTTAAATGAATTTCAAACTATTTTATGGAAAAAAAAATTCTAATCAGTTATAATATATGAGTGATAACACCAATTATGAATATTATTATTATTATTATAATAATATTACTATAATAATAATAATAATAATTATTATTATTCAAATAATTTCTAAATCAATGCTAGAAATCAGACCGATATACGAAATTGACAAAAGGGGCATGTTATAAAAGTGACGTTAGAATAAAACGGTATGAACTATGAAATACAGTTGATAAAAGAAAGTATAAGGCATCAAATAACGAAAAACTTTATGAAGGATAAAACATGAACTGTTAGCTGAATATGCATACAGCGTCTTTTTATTGTGTGTAGAGATATAATTATACGTACGATAGACATTCGTAACCAAGCACGCCTAAACGCAGAAACTGAAATGAAAATGCATGTACCTACACACAGGTCTATATTTAAGAGGATACGAGAGAGAGAGAGAGCAAAGTATATCCGTTTATGGATCCAAATTCAGGTCTTATAGGTTATTAATTACAGCCGATCAGTACTCCTCATTTTCTTTTTAATCTGCAGCTAAATTTACAATAATCTACATAATACTTACATTAATATTTCTCATTATAATTGTTTATACAAGAATTTTTAGTGGTTCTAACAACTTTTAATTTATCATCGTTCAACTAGAAGTAAAGTTCATAATGCGCTCTTTCTTTACATATGTGTTTTTTACAGCATTTGTATACGCGCAAAATGTGCATTTTATAAACAGTATTTCAGAATACTAACCTTCTCTTCTTTTAATCGGTATAATTCTTCCATTCAATAAAATAAAGGTTACTATTCTGAAACAGTGGCAATAAATTGCATACATTGTGTAATATCCTAAATAAGTCTATATACATATACTACACATTACACATATACATATCGTATAGAAAGTCATGTAAGATGATGTAAATCTACAAAAGTAGTTTTTGTAAAACTACAGAAATCTGTAGCTTTACAAAAGAATCTACTAAAATTACAGTAATCTTACTAAAATTTTATATCATAAAGTCATAATTCTACATCTGATTACAATATTTCCGCTTAAACTTGTATTATATTGCCAAAACTTGAATGAAAACTCTGTTGAACGTGGTTTTGCCCCTCATGTGTAGATGGCGGCACTCGTGGTTTCTTAAATCGACCTTTTTGATTCATTTGATATCAGTTCATTAATAATTATTTATTTTCACTAGATGGCAACACTACATTTTTGTATTAAAATCATTGGTCAAGTTTGGACTAATTATCTCTTGCACAGGAAGCTTTCGTCTCTGAATTTTAAGCTTTTTTTTACCATCATATTTTCCTGAAGACGGCTGTAGAAACAGCTCGAAACGTAGAAATTAACTTTTAGCTTATTAAAGTTCGCGTTTTGTGTACCATTAAGAAAGATTGTGTCTTTAGGAGTAAGGTTATTCCCAAAACAGTATCTCAATAAACCATTATAATCCCGTGTTCAAAACAAATCTAAAGTAAGATTATGTTTCTCCAATTCTAGAAAAAAAAACTGAACCGAAAAAAGGAATGTTTCTATTAGTCCCGATACGTGAAAATGCAAAAGTACAAAGAAAAATTTCAAGGCAATTAAATTTTCCCCCTTATTTGTCTAAAGAAGCGAATGTTACGAAATTAGATCGATTGTGTTTAGAAAATGGGCAAATTTGTAGGTAAGACAATTGAGGAAGGAAGGTTAAAGTGGTTATTTCTATTTTACTTTTATAAGGAATTATTTTACAACGTAAACGTTACTTAAAAATAAAAACTACAAAATGGTCACTTTGCCCACCTAGGCTGGATAAAATAGTCAGCATAGGTAAATAAACAAAACACTGAGAAAAATGAAGTACTCAAAAATGAGTAAATCGATGTACTCATATCGAATCGAGTATGTTTGGATCAAAAATGAACTTATCCTTCCTCAATTTTGATCCGTCTCATGTTATCAAACCCAAAGAAAACGATAATTGTGTACCCTGTAATGGTTTATTTTATTTATGGCAGCTTAAAAGAAGTTTATTAATGCAAATATTAAATTATTCGCAGTATTTTAAAATAATTTAAAAGTGCTTGCAAATAATGCTCTTGTCATAAAAAATCCGATTTGGATGTCTTTCTATTAATTTTGGTACTTGTCTTAATAAATAATCAATTGAACATTTCTTTAATAGTTGTGATTTGTGTGTTCTTTAATAATTGCGAACGGGAAAGAAATGCCAGTACATTTCTACTTTAATTTGTAGGTTCAGGCGGCAGTACATAACGATTTATATTTGAACACGAACATGGAATCAAAAATAAGTATATGTGTTTCTCTATTTTGAATACATTTGGATCGGAGCTATTTTGAGTATGTAACGTATTTGAAATTGAGTACTTTTTATTCAATTTCGAACACCCATTTTTTTTTTTCAGTGAATTCATTTCATTCAATTTTATTAATTCATATTGTAAATGTAACCAACACAAGTTAAAGTAACACGCATTAAGAATAAGTATTATGTTTTGCAATATTTGAAGTATTAAGACGTTAGAAGATAAAGTAAACAATAATGAGTACCACTATGACAAATAGAGGAATACAGACATGCAGACTGCAAAGGTCGAGAGTATCGAGAGTAAGCCTTTCTCTGCAGAAGTTATTGCACTGATCTGCCTTCCTCCTTTCTAAGAAAATACTTTTGAGTAGTAGTTTGTTATGAACATTAATAAAAAATCGTTTTCGGGGAAATTAGTCTTCTGGCCATTTTGAATGATCTCTTTGTGGTCCCTTTGTCCGGAATGACGCTGTTACAAAAACAGTGGCCTAGCATCTAATCTACATGACATAGCGTTTTCAAACACACATCATATTTAAGAAATTGTACCATTTGCCTAAAATCACAAATGTGAAATAACAATAAACAAGTTGGAAATTGCTCGTCAAACGTGGCAAATGAGGTGCGTTCGTACTATAACTAGTTTTATAATTATTTTTTGCACCCCATATTGTACTGAATGTGTATTTATTTGCAATTCATAAGTGCATAGTCTGTAACATCATTAAAATGCACTTGCAATAATTTTTTCCCATTCCCCTTAATGTAACGGAAAACTTTTGACTGTCCCTGTAATTAAGCTATACATCCGATTTTCATGAAATTTGAAATGGCTCGACAAAATTTTGCAGCAATTATATATTTAAAATTTCAGCCCATTCGGAAAGCTTTAACATCATTAAAATGCACGTGCAATAATTTTTCCCATTGGCCGTAATGTAAAGAAAAACTGTTGACTGTCCTTGTAATTTAACTATACATCCGATTTTCCTAAAATTTGAAATGGCTCGACAAAATTTTACAACAATCATATATTTAAAATTTCAGACCATTCGGTTGGGTAGTTTTTGCTCTATTATATGCGGACGGACGGACAGACAGACGGACGGACAGACGGACGGACAGACAGACGGACTGAACGACGACTATAGGTTCTACGTATTTATATAACTAGTAAATCTGCAGATCAGGAGCCTCAACGTCAGCTCTGCGAGTCATTGTTTTTAGACACACTTTGGTAATATTCAATTTCCTGCAAACCGCAATTTAAAGTTTTCAAATTATGTAATTATTTATAAGAATAAAAAATACGAAGTTTTCAGACATTAGAAGCATTAAATTAAAAACGTTGTTATGGAAGGATATTTCGAAATTTTCATGAGCTGCTAATTCTGGTATTTTTTTAAATAATAAAGTAGATTTCATGGGAGATCCGCCCCCCTGATCCCCCTCCCCTGGTCTTATTAATTTACATACGTAACTTTTTATTGATTGCGCTAATGGTTATCGCAAATCTTAGATTTTTTTTTACACTTCCGAGCCTTATTTTTCAATACTGGTGGACAGAAAATGATTTACATTGACGCAATTATATTAAAAGTTTAGGTTTTATGAATAAAAATGTAACTTCCTTTTAAAAAAAATAATTTTCATTCATATTTTCTGAAATGAGGCGGCATTAAGAAGTAACACTCGTCAAAAAATATTCTTTTCAGCCAATCTAGTTAATGCTTGGTTTTTAAGAATGGAAATATTTATTTCCCGATACAATGACGTCATTTTCGACAGCGATAATTTTACGGTGTATAATTTTGATATTTACTATATATTTGCTTTTCAAAAGTTTTTTTATCTCATTGGAATTTTCGATTAAAAATTAACATTTCTGTTAGCTCTGTGCAGACGATAAACCATGAGATATTAGTAGCATTTTTTTTAATAATAAGAATTAATATCATAACACAAGTCCCTTTTATTTCAACCTCAAAGCATATTAGTTTTATTTTTGATATATGAGATCAAATTCACCTTCTTTTCGTATTTTAGTTTTATTTCCAATATAAAGACGTATTCATGTCTATTTTTTATTTCATTTTCCTCTTGCACATGAAAATCTTTCAAATCAAAATTAACTGTTTAGGATAAATTATTATTCTGGATTCGGATTTTCTTGGCAACGGTAAAAAAAAAAAAAAGAATGTTAAGTTTTATAGCAAAATGTCGATTTATTCTTTATGAAAATAATGAACTTCTTAATTTAAAAGAAAAAAATATTTGAACAAAATAAGTAGAACATAGTCTTTCTTTATTTCTGGCGTAAATTTCATCTATATGTAAATTCACAAAGGCATTAATTTGTCCCTTTTGACTTTGATTTGACTTCAAACAAGTACAAATACTTTCACATTTACGATATTTTTAGGTGTAGTTCCGTTGCTAGGCAACAGTTAAAAGAAAATAAAAACAATGAATTATGTGCTTTGAAAAAAAGTAAATTTATAAAAAGATATATTATTGGAACACATATATAAAATACCTCCATAAGTTAAACACCGAATTTAAAAACTCTGACAAATGTATACACAAAATTTCAAACTAATATGAATAATGTATGGTTCTAATTAGAAATTATATCATCCATAATTTACCATTTAAATCCTCCAATCATATGAGCCATTTCCTTTCAACAAATAAAAATGTAAAAATCGTCTGAATTGCTATAGGAAAGCATTAAGTCGCAAAATAAAATGTTCTATATATTCCGAACGCATGAACAAAATTTAACCAAAAACTATACAGCTAAATCCGGGGATTTTACCAACATGCATCCGTAATTTTAAGCTAATCGGATGCTTTTTACGGCAGTTATCGCGGAACAGACAGACAGACAGACAGACAAACGGAAACCAAAACTTTTCGTGTCTCCACAGTAAGCCTTCACTGACGTTTCGGCAATTACGAACGCACCTAAAAAGAGTTCAGAACTGGAAAAATATAGCCTTCCCTCAAAAGCCCCTTTCAAAGTTACAGACAATAATACCAGCATCAGTAAGGATTTTTTCGCCCAATTCCTGCATGGTGGGAACTATAAAGCTGGAAATACTCAAAATAGCCACTTTACCTTCAATGGCCATTTATCCTTCCTTCCCTGTAGTATAAATTAAACAAGATAGGAAAATCATGCGTCAAGCATAGATTATGAAACACTTTCCAACACTTCTTGAAATCTTGAACAAAACTTCCTTATTTAGAGATATAATTTAAATAAGATAAGTAAGTTAACATTTTAGAAAACAGATAAGATATTTGATAAAATGATTTCAGCAGTTTCTGCCCATAGACAAATGTGTATACCAATCCTTTTGAACGGCCCTATATTTGATCTGTAAGCTGATATATATACTATATAATGCAAAGCTTAAGTTTAACAAGAAAAGGCATAACAGGTTGAAATTTCTTTTTCAGCAATTTATACTAATAGATGGAAACACAATTGAATACTTTTGTTCAGCCCTGTAATTTACCTAGTACCTCTATTACACGTTACTATCCAGATAAAATTTAATTGAAACTAAAACACTCTTAAACTAATAAAATCATATTTTCAGATATTATCATACATAGATGGCCATGTATCTAATTCTTTGTTTGGACCTATATATCATTTTAACTATATTCTAAAATCATTCCTTAGTAGACTAAATGTAGTTCAGCGTAAAAATACATAACTGATTTAAAAACCACCTTTAAGCAATTTGCCATCTTACCCAGTAGCCCTTACAAATTATTTTGTGCAGTCCTGTATATGAATTATAGCATTTATGCACACCATATGATGCGCATAAATATAGTGAAACATAAAAGCGCATATCATAATTAAAAATGCATTTCCAGCAATCATCGCTAATGTAAAGTACTTCAGATACAATAGAGTACATGAAATCTTTTGGGTGTCCCTGTAAATGCTATGCACTTCGTATTATACATGAAATAAGTTATAGTAAACCTCAGCGAAGCATATCAATTTCTTTATATATGAAATAGTTTAACATAATTAAAATACGCCGCAAACAATTCCCTCCACATCTACAGCATTATGAAACGGAAATCTTTTGTGTGGCCCTGTAAATGAACAATTATTCTTTCCACCGCATGTTCTATAGCATGCATATTTTAGTGCACTTCATAAATGCATATGAGTTTTAAAAGAGAATCCTGCTGCATAGAAATCTTTTTCTGTTTGCCACTAACCACGGCTCATTTTCATCATATCTTTATAAATTTGACAGGGTTCCTTCTCCATTATGTGTATGCGGTCAGCGAGCTACATCATTGCATTATATCTTTAACTGTACCCTTACATCATATTACCATATAAGAAAATCTCCAAAAATTTCTTTGTCTCAGTGGTTCTCAGTGGTTTTGTCAAATCCATCATTTTGTCAAAAGATAATTGAATGTATGAAAGTTTTAGAAAACAACCATTATTTGTTTCAAAATGTTTTGCCATTTATAGATGATGATGAGAACGTATCTCAACAAATAGATAGATACCACCAATTCAAAATAAACTCTTAGCCACAAACAACACGATTGAACTATAATTGAACTGTTGCAAGAACAATAGACTTTTGAACTTTTGTGTGTGTATATAATTATATAATATTCATCATAATTATTCACTATTTTACCTATTTTTTATATTCTACATTATTTTTAAAATTATGAATCTCTTTCTAATTTACTATACATATACGTAGCTTTTATTGTATTTTTGCAGAACGCCCAGCTTTGCAGAGTAATTGAGCTTTTGCCGCTCCAACAAGTTTAAAAATCCTATTATCTATTATCTCATGATCTTATTAATTACAAATATCTAAATTTCTCTCGTAAACGCCCAGTAAAAATTGGGTTTTCCATCGTGTATATATTGTACTTATATTGTATTTAATCTTAATATTCTCAATTGGCTTTCCTGTAGGTCCCTCCGGGCCTTTTATTTATTATTATTATTATTATTTTTATTATTTTTTTGTGTGTGTGTGTGTGGTGACGGCGGTAGTAGATGGAAACCGCTGGGTGGGGCTTGTGAGTGCTTAAGCCATTTGGTAGGCCTCCCCACCTAGCTGACCCTTGTGTTTGAAAGCGTGTAACATCATTAAATATCACTTGAAACGATTTTTTCCCATTGACCATAGTGTAAAGGAATACTTTTGACTGTCCCTATAAATTAGGGATGCACAACTTGTGGCCCGCGATGGGTTAACGTGTGGCCCGCGGATTTCATTACTTTATAACTGGAAAAAATTGCAATTTTTGTCCATAGCAGGAAAAAAATCATGAATTTTGTCAATTTGCTGCGGGGAAAATTGAAAATTTCGTTAAACCGCGAATTTCGTTGATCGGGTGCGGAGAAATAGCGAATTATGTCGATCAGGTGCGAAAAAGTCACACGTTTCGTTGATTAAGCACGGAAAATCGCGAATTTTGTCCATGAGGCATGGAAAAAATTGCAAATTTCGCCAATCGTGCACGAAAAAATCGCGAGTTTTGTCGATCGAGCTTGGAAAAATCGCAAATTTTGTTGGTCGGGGACGGAAAATTCGCGAAATTTGTCGAACAGGTGCGGAAAAAACGCGCATTTGGAGACAAAAGATCTCGAATTTCGTCAATTTGCCACGGAAAAATTGAAAATTTTGTCAGTGAGATAAGAATCACGAATTCCGTTGATCGGGTGCGAAAAATCGGAAATTTTGTCGATTAGGAGTGGAAAAATCTCAAATTTCGTTGATCGACTGCGGAAAAATTGCGTGTTCCGTCTGTTTATCGCGAATTTCGTCAATGTGCCTCTGGAAAAATTGCAAATTTCGTCAGAGTCAGTTAAGAATCGCCAATTGCGTTGACTGGCCGCGGACAAATCGCAAATTTCGTCGATCGGGCAAGGCAAAATCGCGAGTCTTGTCGATCGCGCTCCGCAAAAATCGCGAACTTCGTTACACGGGCATGAAAAATTTGCTAATTTTATCGATCAAGAGCGAAAAATCGCAAATTTCGTTGATCAGGTACGGAAAAATCGCGAATTTTTTTCGATGATGCGCGGAAAAATTGAAAATTTTGGTGATCGGCTGCGAAAAAATCGCGAGTTTCGACAGTTTATCGAGAGATGAAATCGCAAATTTCGTCAATTTGCCGCGGGAAAACAAAGCAAATTTCATCAATCAGTTAAGAATCGCGGATTTCGTGGATCGGGCTCCGAAAAATTGCGAATTTCGTGAGTCGGGCACGAACAAATTGCGAATTTCGTCTATCAGGCGCGGAAAAATTGCAAATTTCGTCGATATGGAGCGGAAAAATAGTGAATTTCGTCGATCAGGTGCGAAAAAATCGCAATTTTCGTTGAACGGGCTCGGAAAAATCGCGAATTTCGTTGATCAGGCTCGGAAAAATCGCAACTTTCATTGATAAGTTCCTCTTCCCCCCCCCCCCCCGTTCATTCATAAAGCTTTGTTTTTTAGCACTTTTAATAAAACAAACTTTACTCCACCGACTAAAGTCCAGGAATATTCACTCCTTCTAGATAATCCTTGCTATATCTCTGTTATATATACAAACGTAAATTATTGATATATCCTTGCCAACTGAATTGGACATGTTGACTGGGTAGGGGACACCACCCCCCCCCCCCTCTCTCTCTCTCTGAAACCATATTTTTTATCTGATTAAGGCCACAGATCACCTGTCCTAAATAGAATTCGCTCCGTGTTACTGAAGTGGCCATCGACAGCCCAAAAATTTTTGTAAGTGGCCCTTCTCTTAAATAGGTTGTGCACCCCTACTGTAAATGAACTAAGCATGCTACAAAACTTCATTCGAAATAGGGAACGTGCTATGGTAAACGTTAATAGCATCCAAAAATATCAGGGCAATCCGAGTATATTTGTGAGAGTTAGAGCGCGGACAAACGGCCAGACGGCCAGATAAACCGAAGTCCTAAACCGAAGTCTTTTCAATTTTTTACTTTCTTCTATCTTTACAGGAAGAAAGTATTGGATTCCTGAAAATTTTCGCATTCCGGTTTTTGACGGATTTACACCTTTTTGGGGTCAGAGATTCCAAAAAACATGTTTTTACAAAATGTCTGTTTGTGAGTCTGTGAGTCTGTCTGTCTGTCCGTCTGTCTGTCAGCATGTGACACAAATATTCTGGGCGCTCTATCTCAAGCACTGATGCACGGAATTTAATAAAAATTTATATTCAATTAGTCCCTAATACAAATTGATGTTGATTAGTTTTTAGTGTAAATCGCTCAACAGGTGGCGCTGCTGTGGTGCATTTTTCACGATTTTCGCAATAGAAGAACTAATCTGACAATCTGAAAAACAATCTGAAGAACTAATGCATGCATTTTCATCAAACTTCATATTTGGTCTGTCCTTGATATGAATTGATGCTGATTACGTTTTGGTGTAAATCGCCCAACAGGTGGCGCGGTTATGATGAATTTTGCAGGATTTACACTATTTCCCAATAGCTCTATCTTAAGAACTAATGCACGGATTTTCATCAAACTTCAGATTCAGTTAGTCCTTGATATGACTTGGTACTGATTATATGTTCGTGTAAATCGCCCAACAGGTGGCGCTTCTGTCCTGCCTTTTTCACGATTCCCGCAATAGCTCTATCTATAAACTGTAAAAAAAAACGGGCTGAAAAACGTAAATACTACTGGCAATCTAGACACTGGCGTCTAGATTGCCAGTAGTATTTCCGTTTTTTAGTCCGTTTTTTTATTCAGTGAGAACTAATGGACGAATTTTCATCTAACTTCAGATTTAGTTATACGTTGACACAAGCTAATTACGTTTTGGTGTTAATCATCCAATAGGTGGAGCTGCTATGCAGGAAATTTCACGATTTTTGCAATAGCTCTATCTCAAAAAGTCCTTCCGGCCAGTGCTGGGAGGAAGAGGTAGCTTTAATATTCCTTATTTTTAAAAAGCCAGCTTATATTGTTCAAACGCACGAAGCTCAATTTAGCGGATACCGATTATAGGAGATTCAATACTAATTTTTATTAATACTAAATCATTAAGAATGAGAATTTCGCGAAATTAGTCAGCTTTATCCAAGCTGCTTTTATTTAAAATAACTTATATTTGGTTGCCAAATTCGGCGATATCTTGAACTGCCTGCCATTTTAAGACAACATGGTGGATGAGGCTAACCAGTGTACTTGATCAACACCTTAGTAATTCCTGCGCACTTGCTCACTCACATCGGAATCGGTTGATATATACGTGTGCTGTCGCAGGCAAAAAATCAGATTTTTCAAAATGTCACCCGCATTAGAAATTCAAACTGCTATATCTGAGCAATTTTTTTAAGATAAAGACAAAATAAAAAATGCTCCGGAATCCTTATATCAAGGTCAAATACTTAAAAAAGAAACCTTTTTCAATTTCTAATTTTTTTTCACCTAACTTTAAATATTTTTTTATTTACTGGCCGCCATTTTGAAACAAGATGGCTGATAAAGCTGGCCAGCGAACTTGGGCAAGACATTGCTATATACTATCCACATGCCTTCTTACATCGAAATAGGTTAATAAATACACATGTTATCGCGTGAACAATATCAGATCGTTTCAAAATGTCAGTAATGCTAGAAATTCAAAGTGCTATAATTCAACCATTTTTTAAGATATAGACGAAACAAAAACTGCTCCGGAATTTTTTTGTATCAAGGTCACACACATAAAAAAAATCTTTTTCATTTTCCAATTTTTTGATACTTCATTTTAAATTTAAAATTTAAAATTGTTTTTTAATGACATCCCTTTTCAAACAAGAAGGCGAATGAAGCTGGCCAACGAACTCGGTCTAGACATTGGTATGTACTATGTACACACCAAGTTACATCCAAATCTGTTCATAAATACGCCTGTTATTGCGTGACAAAATTCAGGTCGTTTCAAAATGTCAGCCACAATAGAAATTCAAAATGCTATAACTCAGCCATTTTTCTAGATATAGACGAAACAAAATCTGTTCCGGAATCTTTGTATTAAGGTCAAACACAAACAAAAAAAAAATCTTTTTCATTTTCCAATTTCTTGGTACCTCATTTAAAATTTAAATTTCATTAAAATTTTTTAAATGGCCACCATTTTGAAACAAGATGGCGGATGATGCTGGCGAAAGAATTCGGTCGAGACATTGGCATATACTATGTATACACCAAGGTACATCCAAATCGGTTCATAAATACGCCTGTTATCGCGTGACAAAAATCAGGTCATTTCAAAATGTCAGCCACGTTAGAAATTCAAAGTGCTGCAACTCAGCCATTTTTTAAGATATAAACAAAACAAAAACTGCTCCGGAATCTTTATATCAAGGTCAAACACATCAGAATTTTTTTTTCAAATTTTTGGTACCACATTTCAAATTTTAAATTTTTAAAAAAATTTAAATGGCCGCCATTTTGAAACAAGATGGCGGATAAAGCTGGCCAACGAATTCGGTCGAGACATTGGTATGCACTATGTATACACCAAGTTACATCCAAATCGGTTCATAAATACGCCTGTTACCGCGTTACAAAAGTCAGGCCGTTTCAAAATGTCAGCCAGGCTAGAAATTCAAAGTGCTATAACTCAGCCATTTTTTAAGACATAAACCAAACAAAAGCTGCTCCGGAATCTTTGTATTAAGGTGAAACACATAAGAAAAAATTATTTTTTAATTTTCAATTTTTTGGCACCACATTTCAAATTTTAAATTTTTTAAAAAATTTTAAATGGCCGCCATTTTGAAACAAGATGTCGGATGAAGCTGGCCAACGAACTCGTTCTACATTGGTATGTACTATGTATACACGAAATTTCATCCAAATCGGTTCATAAATACGAGAGTTATAGTGTGACAAATATCATATATATATATATATATATATATATATATATGTGTTTGTCACACATATATATGTATACATATATATATATATATATATATATATATATATATATGTGTGTGTTTGTCACACATATATATGTATACATATATATATATATATATATGTGTGTTTGTCACACATATATATGTATACATATATATATATATATATGTATATCAACTTTTGAACGGAGGGTGGTTTCGGGATCTCGGGGTCATGATCGATGAAAATATACCAAAATTTTTTGAAATCGCTTTCCTCCGAACGGCTGCAATAGGTAGTTTTTTGTAATGAAAGCTACCTAAAACTAATGCACGGATTTTCTCCAAACTTCAAATTCAGTCAGACGTTGACATAAATTGTTGCTGATTAGGATTTGGTACAAATCACCCAATAGGTGGCGCTGCTAGACTGCATTTTGCTGGATTTAGACGATTTCAGCGATAGTCTTATCTCAAGAACGGATTATTACACGGAATTTCATATCTTTAGAATCCTCATGAGATGCATAGATTGCCATTTAATTTTGGCAGTGTGATAGCGAATTTTGAAGTATTAACATGTATTAGATAGAATAAAGTTTTGGGATTGGTACATCCGACTAGTTTGGAAATTGTTAAAAATGTAAATAATAAACAAAATACTCTTTTTTATTAAAATAATTAAAATCGATTTGTATTTTATGAGACTGAAAAAACAATACATATTTTTGGCGAAGTTTGTTTTGCCGAATTAATTATCAATATTATACTAAATTGTTTAATCTCGGATATCAGATCGAGTGAATGCCACTTACTACAAGCAATAAAATTAAAAAAATGCCAGTTTGAAAAAATCCGCATACCTAATAATATATAATTTTTTTAATTCATTGTATATTGCGCCGTATACAATGTCCATCAATGTAATATAAAAATTGTTTTCGTATCTACCATGAAAATGAAACGAATGCTATTCTTTTAAGCCAGTTTTAATTTTTATGAAAGAAAGGGGACGTTTAAAAGACTAGAAATTTATTCATTTTTTCTCATGAAAATGAGTAAAGAAAAATCATACAGCAAGTTATTTTATTTTCTTGAATTATTTCTTGTTCGTAAAAGCTCAAAAACTATTTTTAGCATATAAATCTTAATGACGAAAATAAAACTTTTAAAGAGTTTTCCTACTACGAGGTAAGTTATATTGCATTTTTATTGCATAAAACTAACAAAAAGATAAAACGAAGGAAGGAAAATTAAATTTAATGAGATTCTTGTTTCGCTTTAGAAGACGAGAAAAACAATAAAAATTAGAAGAATAGTTGTTGTATTTTTTTAGTAAAATGTAATTATGCTACAGAAAGTCCAGTAACTGAAATGCAATAAGCAAACGGTTTAGTTTTTTTTAAAGGGTAATGTGCTTTAAAAGTTAGAAAGTCTGTTTCATTAACACTTTCCAAAATAGATAAAAAAAATGTTTAGAAATTCGGTTTGCCCGGCCGACTGTCCGAGCTCAAACCACCGTAAATATATTGGTATTTTCATATAATTGGTACATGTTATTGAGGTTTATTATGACATTTTCGGTATTGAAAATGAAGTATATATCGTTTACAGTTCGTTTACAGAAACATTCAAAAGATTTACGTTACATTATAGTCTATGGGGAAAAAAGTCTTTGCAATGTATTTTAATGATATTATTGTATTTCAAAGATATTAAAATTGATAACCATCACAAAGATGCACTAAAATAAACTTGCTGTGCAATATAGTATTCATTTATTGCTCATGTACAAGGGCATTCAAAATAATTCGGATAAACTTCTGTCTTTATGTGATAATGGTTGGATGTATGTTTTCAGGTGTGATATGCGGTTTTAAATGTAATTAAATTATTTCTCAATGCTTTATGTATCTAAATTCCATAAATCATATACAGGGCTGAACAAAAGAAATCTATAACATTTCTGTTTATTTATTCCCGGATATTCCTGAAACGGAACTTTCAACTGTGTTATGTGTCTCCTAACTGATGAACTAACTTTTATCATATTATGTAGTATATATACTAATCTATAGATTATATACAGGGCTTCACAGAATAATTGGAATACTTTTCTTGCAATAAATGGCAAATGCTGAAATTGGGTTTTCAAATCTGTTATGGTGTTCCTAATTTTTTTTAGCTATAGTTTTTCCATTCTTTTAAACGGGGAAATTTTGTTTTAGTATTTTAAATATGTTGGAAAAAAGTGTTACATAATCTGGGCATGAAGTATGATTGATTTTCTTGCTCCTATTGTATTTTTGACAGATTAAAGTCTAAAAACATTGAAAATAAAAAATTAATTTTGCTCTTCAATCATAATTATTTATATAAAGATTTTTATGTATGATTTTGCAATCTGGAGTTTGGATTTTGCTCTGAGGTGTACCATTGTAATATTAAATGGTATATAAAATATACTTTAAAAGATTTGGTTTATGTTATGTAAGAACTACTTTAATAAAAAAATTATTTTTAAAAACAAATTATGTTATTATTTTTTAAAAAAGTTACTTTGAAATGCATCATAGTCTGTGAATTATTTCTAAGTATTTTTACACTCTCTTATTTATTGAATTTTGTTTTGTTGTATTAAGAGGAAATAATGCAATCGATTGTAAAACCACTTTCTAATATGCTACAATTATAAAAATCAAATTCATAGGTGTGTTACCGGAAATAATACAACATTTTAATATATTTTTTAACTTAATTATAAATATTAAATTTATTTTAAGGCATTTCACCGTTAGTCTACCACAGCTGATTAATCATCCAATATTCTATGTAACTCGTACAATTGTGTACAAGTTTAAACAACAATGAATTTAACGGTGAACACACCAACATTACCCTCTGAAAGTGCAAAATTTAAACATTCTAAAGGTTAAAAAATAGAAAATAAATCATAAATAAAAAAGAGTGTTATATTTAAAGGAATGCGATATTATCAATTAATGTTTTAATATTAATCAATTTATGATTATTCTTTTGAAAATCCATTTAGAAATCATAAAATGATAGTTTAAGTAATGTTTATATTTTTTCCCTGTTGCTGTACCTTAAAAAAGAGACAGAGCAAAAACTATATATATTTTTAATAAATTATCTTGTGTACGCTTTCTACCAATAAAAAAAAAAAAAAAAAAAAAAAAAAAAAAAAAAAAAGGATTTTTTTTATAATTGAGTTTTCTACTCACGCCAAATAATTACATTTGTAACGAACATTTTGGACGAAAAACATGAATTGCAGCGAGATACTCAAGATAAAAACTTAACTGAATGCTTATAAAAGTGAGTTAAAAAAACTATTTTTACTTTTATAAATATTTCTGATCAGTTTTTGTATCCCTTATAAAATATTGTTGGTATAACAATATGCAATTGTTTTTTTTTTGAAGAAATATTACACATAAGAGAATAATTTATCTTTACGTATTTATATGCGATAAAAAATGCATTATTTCTAAAAATAAATTTACATTTGATCTACTTTAACCCAGAACGGACTAATATTATTTGCTATTACAGTTTTTATTTACAGATGGCGATAATAACTTATTAATAACCCCAAGTGAAACTATGTAAGTAAGAATTTCAGTTTTTCTATATCTCCAATAGACACTTTATATATATATATATATATATATATATATATATATTTTGCTTATTGCATAGTGAATATTGTTAATTTCTTTAACTGAAGAAGTCAATTTTCAACTCGTGTGTTTATATTAAAATGTTTCGGCTTTACTACTAATCAGGATAATAATAAATATACAAGAATTGTATGAAAAATTGGTTTAATAACCCGAATGTAGGGATGTCAAAAAGATGGTTGATTTCGGTTCTAAATATCTAGTTTTTATTTTATATCGACTGCTTCCTTTCGTTTAGCTTGAATATCTCTTCAGCATAAAATTAAGCCACGTTTTAGGTTTTACTTAATAGATACTTTCAGTTTGTTTTAGATAGATTTCGTAAGAAATACTACCTATTACATTTTCTCGGTCATAACTTGTATCATTGAACTTATCAGAATAACTTGTATCATTCAACATAATTCTCAGAAATTATGTTGAAATTTCTGAACGTTTTTGCAGAACTTCGTCGATTATAAACCCTAGAACGGAAAACAACTTCCATTTTGAAACTTTATCTGTCTATCTACATACATATATCACTTTTTATGGACACGATACCTTCCACAATTCTGCACAAATCTCTTCCAAACTGACACATAAAATCAAGGGGCAGAAAATCTCGGTCAAGTTCGCTAATGGGAAAAATCGGACCAAAGGAGTGGAAATAAGGAGGTGTTTTGTGAAAAAAAAAAAAAAAAAAAACCATATTTCTCAATTATAATACATATCAAATCAGTTTAAAATTATTATTACTTCTAAGAAAATGGCCGAAATTTTATGTATCACAGACATTTTATAAAATAAAAAATGGGCTTAAGGGGCGATAAAAATAGGGTTTTTTATGGAGAAAAAATTCATAATTTCATCAATTCTCAAGATATCAAATTAATTTAAACTTATTATAAATTTTCTTAAGACTATAAACAACTTTTATATTTACCAGTTTTTAATAGAATCAAATCTTACCAAAAAAAATGAGGGTCGATGTAGAAAAAAATTCATAACTTCGTCAATTCACAAGATATCCAACTCTCTTAAATTTATTATACATCTCCTTAATACTATCTGCAACTTTCGTACTGACGTGTTTTTGATAGGACCAACTCTTACGACAAAAACAAATTAAACAAAAATGGAGGTTGACGAAAAAAATATCGTAATAAGGGGGCATGCAAATCCAAACTGCTTATTTTCTGACTCATTTTTAAATTATTTTTTTCTCTTAAACGCACTCAATTGGCAGGTTCTCTTATTCAGAAACTGTATAATGCGCCATATTCGTCGATTGTTTTGATAAAGGCAGAATATTTTTCCAAAATGCTGTCAAAGTGGGTAGTTTGAATTGAATTTCCCGAAGCGATACTGCTGGAGACGAAAAAAAAATGTCGTATTGAGAAAATAATCGTTTGTAAATCAAGTTCTAATTAAGTGAATGAAAAAAATAAAAGGTCGCTTATAAATCTCTTCAAAAAATCACGTCATCAAATTTCATGCTTTTATTTTTAAAACCCTTTCACCGTCCGAAGGTTTTGCAGTATTTTTATAAGAATGCTTGTAAATCCCAGGATATATATTTTTTAAATTTCAGTTTGATGCTATAATATCTTTAACATCACTACTTTCTATATAAGGTTCAAAATAGAATTCTGTTTAAAATATTTTGGTCTACAGCCATTTTAACATGATTTCTAGGAACGGAAAAATCCGGGCCAGACGGTTAAAGGGTTAAAAATGAGTCTGAAAATGTGTCATAAAATTTCGAGTTGTTGAGTATGGAAAAATATTTTTTTTTTTAATACCGCCTTAACATGATTGTGATAAAACCCGTTCTTGCAAGAAAATTAAATTTAAAATTCGTCAAATTCGGCCAGATAAAATTGTTAAACTGGGTTTGTCTCTAATCTTGGTTTATTTTTTGGAGGTGAAATTAGTACTTAACTTCGACTACCTCCGCCTGTAGGCCGAACTGCCCGGGATTTTTTCAATCTTTGAATATTAACTAAGCATTAAGATTGTTACTCGGAATATAGAATATTTAGTGGCAAACAGCACAATCTATAAAAGTAAACGGAAGGATTTCTCTCTATATGGATTGTATAAGGCTTTGACGGAAATGCCAAAACCACTACGAAATTTACACCATGACACTTTAAGGACGAGAACGTATCTTTGCTGTATCGTTTCGAGAGGATTATAAAACTTTTCAAACTTGTCTGAATTTCTTTTTTATCATATCTGTGAAGGCGTCTACCTTCACATATGAATATTAATAGTTTCTCCTTTTCCCCGCTTTAAAATGATGCCTTTTAAATTCTTAAATTTAATTATCTGTCTGCATTTGGATTCAATTCATTTTCTAGCGCTCTTTTCCTTTCATAAATTAAGCAGTCATTTTTCTGTATCTGTAATATTTTAACCGCAGCGCACTGCATTTAAAAGAAAAGAAATAATATCCTTTTCCCGCCTAGCAACTGCATTCTAATTTTCATCTTTCTGCCTTACTTTTGATGATATGCAGAACTTAGTCAGACATGTTACTTCTACATTTTTAACCGTTGGTCCAGATGCAATATATTAGTCACTTCATTATTCGTACTCTGTCTTTATTTTATTTTAATTTATTAACGTTCGCTTTCCGCCGCCTCAATCACGTGAGATTTTTGGCAACCCCTATAGAACGTTACATCACGGTCTCTGAGCCATAATTCCTACGCAATCAGTTGGCGGTAAATAACTCACATTACCCTTTTTCGCCCCCCATTCAAATACAATTAACAACCTCTGACCGCATCTCTCCTCTCATGGTATTCTCGCCATATATCATACGTAATTGGTGAAAGTGTATGTGTACTCTTGCCAATACTCCATCATTTGGAGAAGATGTAATTGTGAGGTCTTCCTCCTTGTATCTCTTTCTGTGAGCATTAAAAATGTAGCATTTTTGCCCCCTTCTTGAGCACCGGCGCCAGCCGCCTAACTCGGTTGTGTTTGAAACGACCCCGGTGGATAATAAAGATCTTCAGTCATCATACCACTGAACCCACTTATTTCGAATGCTTCTTGTCTTGTTACTCAAAATAATCAATGTTTGTTTGCAGCCCTCTTATCCGTCTGAAGCTTCAACAAAAAGGAACCATAATATTCAAGAACCCTTCGTTACAATATCCTGTAAAAAGATATTTTTACATTTGATTCGTTAAAACAGAATCACGCCTTTTATTTAAAATTTGGTACTAAGGAATTATTTTTAAAATTAGTAATATTTTTGTATTCTTTCTTATTAACTGAATTTTATGATGTAATTTTCCATATTTAGATGCTATTTTTTTTTTTTTAAATAGAAGCTTATTTTTGTAATTTTTATTATTCCTTTAATTTTCAATTGTTTTAGTATGCTGATGTGCTGAAAATATGTTTATTAAAATTGATCTGTAATTACGTTACCATGAGGAAATTTCATTATTGAAAATGATCGTAATTACGAAACTTCGATGAAATTTTGTTTTGAAATATGGCGATCGCTTTCAAAACTTTAAAACATTAACTTTTTTAAACTGCCGATAAAATCCCTTTAATTTTGAAACTAACCGCTATATTGGTTTATCTTGGAGTTTCAGATTAGCAATGATTGCCAAAAATGACATTTTTGAGCGTTTTGGGAAAAACTCGTGAAGTTCTTCTGCGGACCACTCACACATTTGGTGGTAAAAGTGTTTAAATATGGACGTTTTACGACGTATTAAAGTGTTTTTTCTATTTTTCCATTGCTTCTGAATTTGCAAAACACTGCTATTTATAATCAGTCAAGATATCAGACTTATCTTGGATTACATGGATAAAGCATTTAATGAAAATAGTCATTGTATAAATAGACTCATTGTAAAAATAGCCATCAACTTTATGTAGATCACAATTTATTGTGCACACAAAACATTTTTCGCTTTCCCTTAACTTATGTTTAAAGGTTATTAAAACTTCAATTGTTTAAATGTGTCCGTTATTGATATTTCTACACTCTGAGCATTAATCAAAAATTTTTTCTCAGGTTTACGTTAAATAAGGCAATAGAAAATCGATATCAGATTCGTTTTGTAGTCCGTTTTTAGCATTTGTAAAAGTGGATAGGTAAATAAGCTTAAATAAATCCTGATAACTTATTTAAAGAAATTCTATGTGAATTATTTGGTAAGAAATGCGAAGCGTATTTTTCCTTTTAAAGTTTAGTATAAAAAATATTCCTTTTTTTTTCTTTCAAGTTATTTATTTGTTCTAATTATGTTGCAATTGTTTATCCATTTGTTTAGTTTACATCAAAATGAACTAAAGACTAATACTTATTTCAGTCACTAGCGAATTTAAAAAAGAAAATGTAAATCATATTTCGTATGTCGTTACTAAATTTATAAAATATTTAAAGTGTTTTATGTTAACTTATTCGATTACATGCTATAATTTGAAATTTTTTATTTTTATACATAAAAATGTAAAGATTTAAAGAACATTTTATTTCTCAAAAAATAAATATTTGTACATTTCGACGCCATTTAAAGTAATATTTTACTTAAATTTAAATTCCTTTTAAATTTCCTTTATTTTTACTCTCTGTATTACGTAGCATTTTTTATTTTGCGTTTAACATGGTTAAATTATCTTTTTAAAACCGGTGGTGCGATCAACAGAAGTCAAATTTAAGAAATGGGTTGCTCTGAGTTAATAACGAACAGTGAATATTAAAATACATAACTTGGAAATTGGATGAAGTTTTTTTTTTTTTCGTTTACTTGTAAAACAAGTTGTTAGCTTACATATAAGTACATTTAAGAATTTTTAATGGGATATATTAAGAAAAATGCGGCAGAAATATATTTCAAATAAATTTCTGAAAATGTAGCGTATATATTATAATAATGTGAGATTTGTACGATATTTAATTGTTTTGAAGAAGATTAACAATACTTTTTCCCACAATTTGTTTGAAGCGCATTATAATAAATATTGTCAAATGCAAGATCTTTTTCATCATTTAGAGGCATCAAATTTCTATGCATTATGTGAAATCTATAAAGACATGGTTATGATGTATTAGCTCATAAAACTAAAGCATTAAATAAAACATATATTTAAAATAAATTTTTAAACTTATAAAATATCGTTCCCTCACATGCAACTACCACCACCAAAAAATATACAAAATATCATTTCTTACTGAAATAGTTATATATATTTTTTCTGTCTGACTTCTGTATTTTAATATGAACATATAAAATATTATTTCTATGTATTGCATTATTTTTGTTATCTGCACATGCAATTTTTATTTGTCAAAAAAGTTTCCAACTCATATTTCAGATCATTCCTTCACTCCTTAATAATTCTGTATATTTGAGATCGGTGGTACTGCTGTCGACTGAAACACTTCACATGTGCTGAGCGCACAGGCCTTACTTGTCTGTAAAACAATTTTCAGCCATCCTGAGGAAATACTTCAGTGTCAACGTAATAATCTAATAGACAGATTGGAGAAATGTTTAGATGATGTTATATTCCTCCTTTAATCATATAAAAATAATTTATTTTCTAAAATGTACTAATGGATAGTTTAATGGCGCTCACTCGCTGAAAGGTTAATTTGAATATTCGATATTATTTTTCTCCTCCATGTTTATAAATGCATACCATCCAACCGTTGCACTCTGTGACAATTTGACTAATTCAATTGCGATGTTTGAACTAGAAAATTTATTTTATACAATGTATCTTATTTTGTATGCTGTAATGATTTGACTAAATTTATTAAGTGACATTTTCGGTTGAAATATGCTAAATTGAAAGTCCGATCGGCACAGTATCAAGAATTATTAACAGCTATCAAATATATAACATATAATCGAAGTGTAAAAAATACAACGTTAAAAGCACCAAAAATTTTAAATTTTAAGCATACCGGTTTCGGTAGCATATAGCATACCTTCCTCAGTGCTAAGGATAGCGGAAATTTGCTCACATATGTAGGAGAGATGGGGATGCAAGTTAAAGGTTTATTGACCAATAGAAAAACAGAGGATTGCAGGTAATAGCCAATAGGAAAGTAGATAGGAAATGGAACCAAAGTAGTGAGGAAAAAAAATTAAGAGACAGAAGTTTTTATGTAATATTTCCAACAATCTGATAATGGGGGAATAGCGAATTTACAATTAACAATATTTTGTTTAAATTTTTATAAATATGAAATGGTTCAAGGAAGTTAAGTTCGTGTATAGAAGTAGGTTTAGAGATTATTTTAACCGAATTGAAGTCAAAATATGATTAATCTCCCAGCAATGTTTTGCAATAGAGGTTTTATTGATTTCTTGTTTTTTAATATATTGTTGATGTTCTTTGATACGAAATTTTAAGTAGCGTTTGGTTTGTCCAATATAGGAAAGGCCACACTGACAATTAATACGGTAGATACCCCATGAATTGGATAATCCAATAGGGTCTTTGAGTTTGGAAAGGGTGAGTTAATTGGGGTAAAAATTATTTTGAAGTCATATTGTCTAAGAATTTTAGCAGTGGGAAAGCTTGACTTAGGAAAGAAGGGTAACACAATGCTAATATTGGAAAGAGTAGAAGACTGAGGAGAGTTTGAGGAACGAGGATGCTGAAGTTTAAATAGAGCAGTATCAATTATAGAAGGGTTGTAACCTCTGTCAATCGCAATGGCTTTAATGTATTGAATTTCACTATTAAATGACTGAGAATCAGAGCAAACATGTATGACACGATTTATAAAGGTATAAAAGGCGGCCAATTTTTGGCTTGCGAAGCTTTTGCGATAGACGGATGTAGTGAAACCGGCTATAGTGCGAGTGACAAGGGTATCCAAAAATTGGGAGAACACTATTATTTTCAGTTTCATAAGTGAATTGAATATTGCTATCAATAGAGTTCATAATTATATATATATATCAGAACATAGCGAACGATTTTCAATAAATTGAACCTTTATATGGGCTAATCTTAACTATACAAGCATATAGAAAAGTCATATGATAAAATTAAATATTCTGATTCTGGACAGTCATCATATAAAAGTGTACGATAAAAATAAAAATATATTTACATGTTTTATAATATATAAAAAGAAAAAATAAGTAGTTTTTTCGCCAATATCTGGCAATCAAATCATATCGATTTTTTTTCTTTTCTTAAAAAAAAAAAATAAATAAAAAAATAAATCCATGGATATTTACACGATTCCTAATTTAGAAAAATATAGATATGGGTACATTGTAAACAATTTTCAGTAACTTTAAATATTGTAGGTGCTGTTCATGAACTACGGGGAAACAAAAAACTAAGAATAAGTAAATTTTTGTTTTCCATGTTTCATTATTTTAAAGAACCAACAAGTTTTTTTTTCTTTCAACAGTTTGTATTCGAAATTTCAAGGAAATTCATGAAAAGAAATTTCTGGAATTATTTTAGTGAATCGTAAGTACAATATAGAACACAGCAATGAGCCGGTTTTTACTAAAAAAAATTAAAAAATCACAATTTCGGTTATACCTAAGAAAACACAAGCGTGCAAGGCATATTCTTCATTAGACACAATAGGTAAAAGCGCCCCCTGCAATTCTCCGGAGAGAAACTCTGATTCCCCGAAAACAAAGGGATTTCGACTTTTTGTTACGGCCGTATAAGGGGGAATCGATTTTGGCCGTGTCTATACACAAGGCTCGCAAATTAAGGGAAAAGTACGCTAGTTTCTTGTATTCAAAACAGTAAAAAAAAAAAAGTAACTGACGACAAAGTTCTCAGTCTATACCACGTGCTAAGACGCCAAACTAGCGTCACTGATTTTCTCACAATTTTTTGTAGAAATGGCTATTTATTCGTGGAACTAATTAATCTAGTTCCTATATCCAGTTAAGACGCTGCCACCAATTAAATCTTAGCTGTCGTATCGTCATACGGCAAAAAAAAATCACTACAGCTATTAAACAATCGAATTAAAACGCAATTCAATATAAAAACGACAAATTTAATGAAAAAAGCAAAAGTATTATATGAATGAAAGTAATCACATCAGTTCTCCACACGAGAGCTCCATAAGCCAAAATCCTGGCTTTTTCATATAATCGCAGTTGCCACGTGATTACAAAAAATATCTCTGTTCATACAGGGTTCCTCAGAAAACGACCTCCTCTTAGCTGTCTCAAGCACTGACTTCCCTGCACATTTCACTATCGTGGGGTCTTGAAAAACTTCTTTTCTCCCTGATATTTCAATGGCTTATCTTTATGGGGTAAAAGTAGACTCTATTGTTGTATCTCAAAGGAAAGGAATTTCCTTATCTGCAAAAAATGCTCCTTCGGTGAGACGTTGTTGCAAGGCAAAAATATACACCCAGTAAGCAACAATTCTTCTAAACTACCAATAAAAGAACAAATTTGAAAAAGCTAAGATGTAACGTTTATCCGAAAGTAATATTTTTAAATAAAAGTAAGTAATATTTGTCAATATATTTACATTTACTTAATTTCTTTAGCACAATACTTTAACAATTTATTCATGACAATAAATTGACAACTAGAATTAAGAATGTATATAACGAAATCTTACAACAATCGACATGAATACATTACTTTAGAATATTTGGAATAATGTTAACGAATGAATAAATTGATAAACGGAAATTCCAATTTGAATTAATTCACTTCTTAATCTTTTATTACAGAATATCGGATTTAGATAATGAGATAGCTTCATTTGATTCTAATTTAAATTTATATTTGGGGAAAAAAATCAATTTGAAAATAACGTATGGCCTCAAAATAATTTTTAATAACTATTTTTTGTGCTTTCTAATTCAAATAAAATGTAATTTGATTATGTTAGCTTATTATTTTTAGTTTTAAAGTACGAAATCATATTTTAAATTTAAATACTGTTACTTTAACGTTAGAACGATTATGTTTATATATTTTACCTGGTTATTTGTATCTGTTGCCTTTAATAGGATAATTTATCAAAATTTTGTGGTTTTTCATATGTTTTGTATGGGTTAATCGTCCGCAATGTGCTAGTGAATTAGTGGTGTTGTGCTTGATTTTGTATTACTAGTTAAAGGTGCCATCTTTATTTCATATAAAGTCAGTGTTATGAATTGTAGCTAACTTTATTAATTTAATTTTAATAATTGGAAATAGATGATGATTTGTAATTATATAATGGTTATATATATATATATATATATATATATATATATATATAATGGCCAAATAAAATCAATATATTAAAATATTAATTTAGAATCTAGGAATGTAAAAAAGCTTAATAACTATTAGTATTTAATTATAAACACAGATCACATCACTAAATTTTTAAAGAAAAATTAAATAACATAATATTTACTTATTTGAAATATAGAGCAAATAATAATAATGTAAAACATTTAAAAGTGTTTGCCATTAGAAATCAGTAGAATGTGCACTATAATGTACATTTAACCCCATAATTCTCACTTCCGTCAATATCATGGGTTGAAGTGTCATTGTCTACTTTTCGCGCCCGTGATATTGCCGCGATAAAACCGAAAAAAACTTTACTTCTGAAACGAGAAAATTTTAACTGGCATTTCCATATGAGATCTTTGAAAATTCTTGTTCGAGTTTGGTTTGTACGATCTATGTTTGAGTAAATTATGAATTCTGATGAATCAAGCATTTCAAGTACTAATTTCATTTTAATTGATAGCCAAAGTTTTATGTATAAATATCATTTTAAACACCATTTGTAAACATTTGAAAAGTAGTAAAAAAAAAAAAAATAGGAATTGTATTCGTATTAATTTGTAAATTAATAAAACAAATACTAAGAGGCAAAATTCCCGGGTGATGGCTTTTCGGAAAATGTGAATTTGCTCTTTTACATCTTTGTTTTCGCCTCAAATATATAATTAATTGCATATTTAAAAAAAAAATTGCAACAGGAAAGCAGGTTTTAATACATTTATTCAGTTAAACATATAGGATATCTTGAGAGATGAAATCTAAAGATAAACAATTTTAAAAAACTTTCTGAGATGATTGTATATGGGGCATTCTCACAATCTTTTGACTTTGGGGGAAAAAAAATCTGACAAAATTAAACTTGCTAAAATAACATTTTAATCTGATAGACAAATGCCTTAATGATTCAAAATAAAGAAAAAATGGTCAGCAGCGAAATTTTTTTTATTTAACTGAGGTTTAAATTAAACTTGCGAATTTAATTTTCCTTACAATTTTAGCCCTATAACTTTTTATTTTCTTCTAAATTTTTACTTATAATGAATTTGCATAGTACCCACAGGACATTCAAATAAGAAATAATAACAATGTAGCACTTTTAATACATAATTTTTGTATAAAATTGTCTTAAAGGGGGTTTAAGAAATAATAACAATGTAGAACTTTTAATACAGAATTTTTTGTATAAAATTGTCTTAAAGGGGTGTTAAATAAGGGACAGTAGGTGAAAAAAGGGGATGGTATTGGAAAAAAGGGACGGTAAAGATGGAACGGTAAGGAGAATTAGCACCTATTTTTAGGAAAATCATGTTAAGACTATATGATAGCCACAATGTTCATTGATTTTTAGAAACAGTTGTTAACATTGGATTAAATTATTATTATTTTTTTTTAATTTACCTCGAAAAGTGCAGGAATAAACCTTGGGGACGGTGAGACTACCAATAAATCCACGATGCTTGAAATTGATATTTAAATGCTGATTTAAATTCTACAGTAAATTTCCAGCCAAACAATTTTAGACATTATTTCTCTAGCATACTTCTGCATGAGAAAAAACTTGAAAAAAATTCTGTGGCTGCATCTGAAATGATTTTCTGTATAATTTTAGAAGAGGGATGGTAAGGAATCTAAAACCCAGGGACAGAGTTTAAAAAATAATAACAACCCTAAAAATGTATGCAGGTTAATTTTAGCTACATATTTATATAAAACAATAGTTCCGGTTTCAGAAAAAAAAAATTACATCGAATTATTTTTATTGAAACAATTTTATCCAGACAGCTCCAAACTTAAAAATCAGCGTCAGGGACACGGGACGGTATAGGAGTTTTCTAGGTATTTGGACCCCTAACATCGTCCAAAACTTATTTATCTCGTTGATATTGTTGTGCAATGGGATGATGTTCCCAATATATGAAATAAAAAAAACACAAAAAAGTGTATTAAATAAAAAATATTATACAGGGACATAGTCAAAAGATTGTGAGAATGCCCCATATTTTTTACTCAGTTGTATATTGTTGCATTTAATAAGGAGACAGCAATATTTTGTAAAGTAGAAAGACCGTTATTAGTGAAAATGTTAGAAGATTTAATTACGTGTATTATCTCACATTTATGAAACGTATGCGATCTAAAAGAATTCAATAAGTTTGTGAAATGGGTTGTTAAAATTAATTTGAAAATTTTCATAAGTATTTTGCATACTTTAGTCAAGTACATAGTCATACATACGTACTATTAATAAATAATCAAATAAATTTTTAATTTATAAATATTAAGTAGCGTGTTTAATTTAAATTAATATTATTTAAGGGGGTCCGGGACACAAAAATCTTCAAATTTTGCAAAAATATTTTATTTCGTTAAAAATTTCTCTGTTTTTTCCTGATTAAACAGACATTTAAATCATGTTTCTATCTGATTTAGAACAAAAAATATTATTTTTTTAGTTTTGGTTTGTTTTCAAAATTTAGCTTTCAAGCAATGCCTGCCATGGAAAGGACGTCTTGTAAAAATGCGTTTTTCTTCATGATAGGTTTTTTTTTTCACCATTTCTCATATTTAAATTCTTATAAATCGATAACCGTTAAAGATAACGGATTCAAACTTGGAATATATCTTTTTCAATTCTTTTACATTAATTTTGATTCAGCATATTTGAAAAAAATTTTACTTTTGAAAATGTGATCTTTTTAATAAAAGTTGCACCACTTTTTTTTTTTTAATTTTTTCATTAAACATTTTTAAATTTTTTATAAATTAATATTTTTAAAAGTTCTGAATCAAAATTAAAACTTATATATTTTTGTTTATTTAAATGAAAAAAAAATTAAATTCTATAAATAATATTCCGAGTTATAACGATTTTAATTTACCCCACTTTTTTAATAAATTTTAAATTTAAAATTTTTTCTAAAAATTATGAGAAGTTTTATTATGTGATTTTGTTTACAAATAATAAGGTTAACCATCACAAAAAAATCAGAATTTTAACTCAATAAATAAAAATTATTTTAAAATGTGTCCCGGACCCCCTTAATGCGATATTTAAAGCACCATTAACAAAAATATGAATTTCAATTGAGTAAAATGATATTGTTTGTAAATAAATAACAATTGGACTGTAAATAAATAACAGTGGACACCCTGTCCACTTAACAAGTGGACAGGGTGTCCACTCTCAAAGGCGTCCAATGGCTAATTTCTAAGATGCTAGTCATAGACATTTAGTAACAAATACAAAAATGTTTTAAGTTAGGTGAACAATTATTTTAAAAGTCTTTGTATCAATAATTACCTCCCTTAAAAAGTTATGAAATTTAAATTTTTATACGAAGCCCAGGTCCTATAAGTGATACTTCGTAAAAATATCCTATTGCACTAATAATTAAGACAAAAAAGTCATAACCATCTAACACTAAAATTGACCGAGTTATGAAATTGTGAATTGCATGATTATTACCAATTTTCTGCATCAAAACAAAAATGAGTTTTGACATGCATCGAGAGAACGTGCACAAAGTCCTTAAAGTATTATAAGGATTTATTTCGCGGGGACATTTTTGCAATGCAGCCGAAATGAGTCACTTCGAGCACGGTTTAAGATAACTTTAATTTGTATTAAGTTTTAGATTAGATAATCTAATAGTATATTAGAATATATATCATTTTGTAAAGAATTGCAACTCTTGCTTTTCATGATTTCATTTAGCAAAAATTCTGTTATTTTTTAACTTATATTTTTAGGATAAATTGTATTTTTTGCTTTAATATGTTAGGATAAAAAAAGGTTTGTAATTTATATTGTAATGTTATTTTACTTTCAACTATTATTTTTTTCATCTGAGAATTATTTATATTTCAAGTAAATTTATGGATGACCCCTATTTCGCAGCAAAAAAAGATGCTTCAACATTAAACAGCTACTGCTCAGTCCATTTAAATCATAGACGAATGTGACATTTTTCTAACTTACTTTGTTTTACTTGTGATAGGATATTTTTACTAAATATAATTTACAGGACCGCGAGATCGTATAAAAGTTTACATTTCGTAATTTTTTAAGAAATATTTTTATTGACTCAAATCGCTTTCAAAAAAGTCTTTACCTCATTTAAAACATGTTTGTTATTGGATCTACATGTCTGTGACAAACTGATTAGGAATTAGCTATTGGACACCGTTGAGAGTGGGCACCTTGTATAAAAATGTTTAATTTCAGTAAAAAATATATTCGAGCGTAATTTGAATTTTTTATTTATTACTAGTTAGAATATATTTTTAAAATATGTTATATTAGAATTTAACATTAGCTTTTACAAATATGTTTCTTCTTATTTCTTAATGAAATTTTGCACTATAAATTGAATGATTAATATGATGAACAGAAGTATTTTAAAAGAAGGAATTGACGTTTCAAATATTTTGTTTATTTCGTTATATTATAACAAAGTGTTCTGACTGTTAATAACATTTCTGTTGTTTTACTTATTTTAAACAGTAATGTTCAAAACAATATTAATAAAAGTTATAATAAGAAGTGGCTAGATTCCCGCTGTCTATATATGTATAACATCTTTTTTTTTTTTTTTTTTTTTTTTTTTTTTTTTTTTTTTTTTTTTTTTACGATACTTTGTTATTAGGATTTTTTCATTTTTTTTTATTTTTTAAGATTAAATTTATTTTTTATAAATTTACTAGATGATTACGAGAGTACAGTAATATATATATATGACGAGGTGAGTTTCAAAACTCGCCTTATCCAAAAAATCAAATTTTGAGAAATCGCGAAAAACCTGTAACTGCGACCCCGTGCATCGAATACCTCCAATTTCTTGTATGCTTATAGCTAATTGCTCTGTGATATCATTGTGTTAACTTGGAAAATCTACTTTAATTCATTTAATTAATTAATTGAAAAAAGTTTAGGATAAGAAGAGTTTTGTTGCCAACCTATGAATAAGAAAGTTTGATATAAATTTCTTCAACAAAGAAAAACATTGTTTTATCATACTTGCTGAAAGAAATTAATAGTTTCTATTTTTGCTCGTCGGGTGATAATATTTTGCACTCAAAAATAATCCTTTTGACAGCAATATGTATGATTAAAATTTAGTATTACGTTTTATTATAAAAAGCAAACTTTTCAACAATCAAATAAAACTTATCATAACTGGCTTATGATTAAAATATTTTTAATGCAATATAATATAATCTATATAGCATATAATATTATATTATAATAAAAATAAATTAAACAATTAACTCATTGAATTTTTCTACTGGAATATCATCCTAATCCTCCTCAACCATCTCTTTCAGTTCTAGTTCCTTAGCAAAAATATTTTTATAGGAAGTTAGCACCTCCATTTCTGACCAGTTTCCATCAAAATGTTTTTTTTTAACAATGCGTGGGCATCCGTAAGTTTCTCTTGCTTCACGTGGGCTCTCTCCCCCTTCTTTATAAAAAGAAATTCAATTTTTAGATACCTCTAGCACAACTTTTACACCCTGAATTTTAATATTCCAAGAATCTTCCGAAATACACTTCCACAAATTTGAAGATGGCCATGATTCTTAATTTTTATATTGTACCTTGTGGTAATGCCTTTGAAAGCACACTGAGATGCACTTAAAAAAAACATTCAGGGTGAAATTTTTACTTTTCTGGATGTTTCACGGAAGGAAAGAAACCTGGACGGTTTCTTGAAGGAGATGTTTGAGAGGTGAACTTCAAAATAAAGTTATCTTATGCAGTTTTGTCTTTGCTTGAAAAAAAAAAAAAAAGCTTGGTGCAAGTGTCATACATCTTGCATTGAGAGAGTTGACTACTCGAGGTTCTGTTTCTGGCGAGTGCACTTTGAGAGGACCGGGAATGCCTTAGGTTTATGCCTGCGATTAAAAATTAAATCTTTTAACACATTCTGACAGCGAGAAATATAGAAAGAGATTCTCCATTTTGAACTTACATTGTAATCTTCTTTTGCGTGTATTCTTTACTAGCCCATGTTCCCGTATTTTTTTTTCTCTTCTCCCCCCTTCCCCCACAAAATTAATTGTTTATTCATTGTGCGTTATACATAAGACAGGCTGTAAAACTTATTTAATTAGTTTGCATGAATAGAACAGGTAAAAACTTTAAACGAAAATAGCAACAATTCGCAGAGAAATGAAAGGAAATTACTGTCATAGCAGATGATAAGCTAGTCGTCCGTTGGTCTACGCATGTGCAGGGATAAAGCTAGTTTTGTTGCCAACTCCCTAGTGGATAAGGCAAGTTTTGAAGCCAGACTTACATTTTAAGTGCCCCAAAACAAACGATATATATATATATATATATATATATATATATTTACAGATTAAAGTGTTTTTTCAGTGCACATTTACCAATAGAATAGATTGGTAGAGAAAACTCGGTTTTTTAAAAATTTTGGATAAGGCGAGTTTTGAAACTCGCATCCTCATATACATAATGTGTACTGGCGGAAATTACGACGTGGAACATTTGAAAATACCGCTTATGTGTAATGCAGTAGATCAATAATGCTTTAACGAAAGCAATATAAATTTACTTTTTTAATATACATTACGACATTTTAGAAATTTTAGTTGTTATCTTAATAATTAAGGAAATCTGTCATGAAATCATAATCTGGTGTATGATACTCGTAGAAGTTAGTTAAACAATTTTTCAAATAGAGCACTGTTTTTTTTTTGTCATTGTTGTTATTGTTATTTTGTTTCAGATCATTGTACTTGAAGCCACAGCATAAAATACTTCTTTAGTCATTCTTCGTTAATACTTCTGCGTGTGATTATAATTGTTTTACCAAATCAATAACTCATTAAACCAACAAAAACCTATTTTCATTTACAATTACATACATAATCATTTTTTATTCAAATTCATATAGTTGTTAAATCTCAAAAGCTGTCTTATATTTCGTTCACTTCTCTTTTTATGTTATTAATATGTCCAGTAAAAGAATTTATTATCAAAGTTTCTAAGTTAATTTGCTATTCATTAATGTTCTTTTTGTTTTCAACCCTGTTTTTGACACTTGTAAAAGGTACTGCCATCGATAAACGTGATGTATATGTGTATGTGATAACGTGTAAAGGCTTTCTTCTTATACAGTGAGCACTTTTCACTAAGCCGGATAGGATATTCAAAGATTTTGTAGTACTTAAACTATTTGTCAAAAAGTAATGCTCACAGTTTGTTTTCTAATATGAACCAATACAATACTCTCCTCTCTTACAACCTCTTACGCTTTTAAAGGCTGGTGTGTTTCTATATTAATACGTTGAAAACGCATCATTTGAAGGAGAAAAAAATATAAATAAACCAATAAATTATAGGCTATTAACAAAACAATTTGTTACATTTTCCAGAAAAATCTAACTTGTACAAATTTCTTTCTTGACTCTAAGGTTAAAAGCGTAAAACATAAAAATGTATATTCTAGCATAAAAGTGGCAATAAGCTATAATTGAACTTTAAGAAAAGCAACTCATTTCTGATTTCCGAATCATAGCAGTTTTTATAAAGTGTTTCATAAAGCATTTGTATAAAACTCGTAATTGCTTACGAGCTCATATTTTGATACTTGAAAATACTGTTAAATTATCGTAAAATGACTACAACCTTTTAAAATATAGTTCTTTATAAGGATATAAAAATTCAAGCAATCTATTATCTTGGTTAATATATCAGATACATTTAATGTTTTACTAAAAACATTCTTATTAAATATTTTGGCTCATTCGACATTTGAAAAAAAAATGCTTTAAATATACTAGTAATTAATTAAAGACGACAATATAAATTGATTAAAATTTTAAATCTATCCATATTAAATGTGATTAGTAAAAAAATATATATCACAATTGCTGTGACTTTTTTTGCACTGGTCATTAATCTATCCTAACAAACAAACAAATGAAATAGAAATAAAACAACGTTAGGTGTCACAACTAAAATAATTTAATTTTTTATTGTGAATATTTTGAAAGTTATTTATTGAAAACATATTTCTTGAAATTAAAAATATATTTTACGATTTATAATTTAGTAAAACATACAATTTTGCGATGAAATAATACTCTATGAAAGATACTTTTAGAGAGTGCTTATAATTGATCTATAATTATTTCACCCGCTTTGATTCAATACATCAAAGAACAGAGTATTACCTGATTTTGGAGAGTAATGTACGAAAGCGAAAGGGCATTCTATTGCGATCATACTGAATGTTGTGCAAAGAATTAATAAAAAGAAATGATTTCTTATTAAGCATTGACCTTTAAGGATGTCCGGGATACATTTTAAAATAATTTTCATTTATTGAGTTAAAATTCTGAATTTTTTTGTTATGGTGAACCTTATTATTTGTAAACAAAATCACATGATAAAATTTCTCAGAATTAAAATAAAAATAAATTTAAATTTAAATTTATTAAAAAAGTGGGGTAATTTAAAATCGTTATAACTCGAAATATTATTTATTGAATTTTATTTTTTTTCATTTAAATAAACAGAAATATATAAGTTTTAATTTTGATTCAGCATTTAAAAAAATAATAATTTATAAAAAAATTAAAAATATTTAACCGAAAAATTAAAAAAAAAAGTGTTGCAACTTAAAAAAAAAATCATATTTTAAAAAGTAAATATTTTTTTCTAATATGCTGAATCAAAATTAAAGTAAAATATTTGAAAAAGACATGTTCGAAGTTTGAACCCTGTATCTTTAACGGTTCTCGAGTTATAAGAATTTAAATATGAGAAAAGGTGAAAAACCTACCATGAAGAAAAACGAATTTTTACAAGAAGTCGTTTCCATGACAGCCATTGCTTGAAAGCCAGATATTAAAAACAAACCAAAACGAAAAAATTAATATTGTTTGTTCCAATTCAGATAGAAACATAATTTAAAAGTCATTTTAAGCAGGAAAAAAAAAGCGAAATTTTTTAGGAAATAAAATATTTTTGCAAAATTTTAAGATTTGTGTGTCCCGGACCCCCTTAAATCAAATTAAGACGCTACTGAATGCAAATTAATTTTTCAATATGGCATGCGAAAAAAAATAATCCGTAAAACTGATTTTGAAAACGGATATAAAAAAAAAAAAAAAAAAAAAAAATTCAGTTTGTTCTATACTTATTGTGTTTGTTCACATTTAAATAATTTATGAAGTATTTAAATAGCATTGGATTTACTCGTAGTTTTTTAAGAGTCGTAGGTATTTTAAACCAATATTGAAAAATAATTATCTCTTTCCAAACACTGTACTTATTATTTCGCATTTTTATTCTATTGTTAAACATGAAAGAGGCATTCTCACATAATTTTGACTTTTAAATCCCTTAATAATAATTTTTATTTTAATACATATCCTTGTTTTTTAATTTCTTATACTGGAAAACGACCATTGTATGACTGTATAACAATTTAACGAGATAAATAAGTTTTG
Source organism: Maratus speciosus (assembly GCA_963932465.1). Taxonomy (NCBI): domain Eukaryota; kingdom Metazoa; phylum Arthropoda; class Arachnida; order Araneae; family Salticidae; genus Maratus; species Maratus speciosus. The sequence continues at coordinate 333,633,043 of OZ010788.1, read as the reverse complement.
AACGATGTTGGGGTGTCCAAATTTTTTTAGTCCTTTTTAAGTTTTGAGCTGTCTGTATAAAATTGTTTCAATAAAAGTAATTCGTGTAATTTTTTTTTCCGAAACTGGAACTATTGTTTTATATAAATATGTAGCAAAAAATTAACCTGCACACATGTTTACGTTTGTTATTATTTTTTAAACTCTGTCCCTGGGTTTTAGATTCCTTACCATCCCTCTTCTAAAATTATACAGAAAATCATTTCAGATGCAGCCACAGATTTTTTTTTCAGCTTTTTTCTCATGCAGTAATATGCTAGGGAAAGAATGTCTAAAATTCTTTGGCAGGAAATTTACTGCAGCATTTAAATAAACATTTAAATATAGTATTGTGGCTTTGTTGGTAGTCTTACCGTCCCGAAGGTTTATTCCTGCACTTTTCGAGGTAAATTATTTTTTTTTTAATCCACTGTGAATAACTGTTACTAAAATTCAAGGAACATTGTGGCTATCACTTAGTCTTAACATGATTTGCCTAAAAATAGGTATTAATTTTCGCTACCGTCCCTTTATTTGAGTTTTCTGTGGATACTGTGCAAATTCATTATAAGTAAAAATTTAGAAGAAAAGAAAAAGTTATAGTGGTAAAATGGTAAAGAAAATTAAACTTGCAAGTTTAAATTAAACCTCAGTTAAATAAATAATAATAAAAAAAACAGTCGCTGCTGATCATTTTTTTTTTGAATCATTAAGATATTTTTCTATAATTTTAAAATGTTATTTTATGAAGTTTGATTTTCCCAGATTTTTAATTCTGAAAGTTAAAATTTTGTGAGGATGCTTCATAACACGAATTCATTCCAGCAATCATTACATAAAAATATTTAATTTTTGGGCAATTTAATGAAATTATTTATTTATTTTTGCGACTAACGTGGTTGAAAACTTGTGATTTTTTAAAAATATATTTATTAAAATAAAATTTATATTTCTGCAGTTTAGATATTCGAAAAAAAAAAAACTTACTAATTATCTCTTTACATAGATGCAATTTTCCCATCCCTTACTTTAATTTCAATAATTATAAACATGCAACGCTTTGATTGCTCCAACTCACCTGATGCCAGAAATATGCCATACTAAAAGTCTTACAAGGACACCGCCACACATCCAGGCTCACCCATTTGCCTAATACAATGGTAGTTAGTAGAAGGTCAAATGTAGAAAATAGCATCGGAATAATTAGGCACAATCCATCACCTTATCGAGTTGGCTGTTGATATTCAAGGATTAGACAAAACTCTATTAGCATATTAAAATTCAACTGTTCTGTCATGTCTTATCGTAGTGAAAACGAGTTGTAGGCCGTATTTTAGTAGTTAATCAGTAGGTTTATCATCGTGGTTTCCGCACCCAAGGGTATGAAAATATGGAGGACTGGCAACAGAAAAACAAAATGGTAAACCTACCAATGAACTTTTAAAATCTGATTTGCAGGTGTTTTCCACCAAGGTACGACTTGACAGATCAGCTGCATTTTAATATGCGAATCAAGTTTTAATTATACCTAGAATTTCAGACGTCAACTCAATGAAGTCATGACTTGTGCTGTCGCCAACTGGTCTACAGTCTGGCTGGGATAAGAAAGACTCTAGAACCGGACTCGACTCGATCCTGTTGCCAAGGTAACTGGTCAGTTGACTCTATTTTAGGGAAGTCCTGCATTTTCTTTTCTGCCATTCAACCGATCATTCCGAGAATTAGCGGTATTTTTTGTCCTATGGATGAAGTTCCCTCCCTACAAGTTTTGGAACCTTCGAAAGCAGGAAACTACTCAGGGTTTTTCTTATCTTGGCCACACAGTATATGGTGTGGGACCAAAACCTACGCCCTATTTTTATTTATTAGTTTCATTTATTAGCTGCTTTATATCTTGCATCATAAATAGAAGGTTCTTGATAAAACTAAATTCTGATAAGAATAACACTTGTTTAAGACCCTTAATTGTTATAATGAAATACTTTTTAAAATATGATAATAAGGATTCTTTAAATTGTACTAAAATTTTGATTAATGAATTTTTAACATTTAAAAATTCAGTTCAATGCAATGTTTTCAAATACGCTAAATTTATGAAGCAATAGAAAAATCCAAATACCGTAGCTGTAACGGTATTTGGAAGATCTGAAAATTCATTTTTTTTTAAATTCAGAGTTGGTGGCTAATTGCCTCAAAGTTATTTTCTACCTTTAGTCCTTTACTAACCAGTAATGTAGTTGGCAAATCGGCCAGCTGAAAGTCTGGTGGTCTCCAGATAATTACGACAAACTGAAAGATAACTATAATGTGCCGAATCGGCTGTACTTTTTTATAAGGTATAATTTTTTTGAGGACTTATTATACTTGCATTTCATTAAGGTGGGCTTGAGAGGTTCAATGTTGAACTCTCAAGTATTCTTACTCTTTGCGGGCTATTACATACTGCTACTCGTTATCATACTAGGTTTTACTTGTCAAGTATTTGGGTTTATTAAGGATTATTATAAACTGTTACACATTATTATACTATGAATTGTCAGCTACCTATAAAGCGGAGTTACGCTTGTTTCTTCTGCTTTTTTTTTTTTTTTTTTTTTTTTTTTTTTTAGTTGACGGTATCTTATGCACCGCCAGTTTCTGTACATTGTATTTTATATTATTGATCTGCTAACAGTCAGTTTTCTTTTTCGGGTGTTAAGTCTTAACTTTTAAGTTGACGGTAATTGTAAACTGTCAGTTCTTGTATTTATATATTGTTTCTTGTGTATGGCGTTTTTTGTGTGCCATTTTCTTCTTTTTCGTAATGGGAACATGTTGGGTTTTTTCTTTAATAATTGTCGCTGGTCTGGCTCGTCCCCTTGTCGGTGGTTGTGCTTTTTGGTATATGGGGTTCTCCTGCCGGGACATACAGTCCATAAACCTAACGGTTGGCGTCCCGGCTGGACGTCTTCTGGTGTCTTCTTCTTCTGGTCTCATTTTTCGTGCAAGTCCACTAAAAATCATTCAGGCATTCTGTTCAATGACTATCGTGGTTTTGTAATGAATACTTACTTTAAAGGAGAACAGTTGTTCAATCAAATTATTGTTAAATTTTCTATTGCCTATTTGATGTATCTTTCACAAATCTGACGATATGAAGATGACATGACAAATTTAGAAAAAAAATATTTATATCTTCATGTTGATCTTGTTTTCTTTGTTAAAAAAGGCATTAATCTTGTCCGCTATTCTCCATTCATCCGAAACAATCTTCTTATTCATTTGTCTTTAAAATTCAAAGACAATGGAAAATAACACTTCAGGGAGAAGAGAGGCAGCCCCATTGATTTGATGACGGATTTGACAACAATTAAAAATAATTCCCTCAAGATATGCTCTCAACAATAAACGATCGAATTGTTCTATATTGAAACTAAACAGTTTAATTTCGAAGACAATTTATCACAGAAAAGGTGTGTGTGTTTAACTTTTTGATGATGTTAAAGCTTTTAACGCGATATAAAAATATAAAAATTCAAATCAATCCAAATTACTATAAAGTTGAGTAGAAAGTATGCTAAGAATTTAATAAGCTAATAGTTTAATTAGCTGTCTTTTACTTTTAGAAACAGATTCACTGGAAGGACGATGAAGGAAACAAAATTCCTGGAAAGAAAAATCCGTCCAAGGACCGACTGAGGATCGAGCCCACATTCATTTATCGCTGCGCGGAATTTAAAAATGGTGCATGCACCAACCATGACACGGATCAATCGAAGATCAACAGCTTTTTTTGGAAGCAGCCAATGACATTTACGTGATTATATATGTTCTGACATTTACGTACTCTTACTGCACAAATGTTTTTCCACTCAAAGGGGTTGCGGAGGCAAAATTTGAATATCCGTTTTACAGAATACTGCATTGTCAGCAGAAATATGTCACAATACTAAACATTACGTCAGTTATAAGATTTTTAAATTTTGATACGATTTTCATAAAATTTGAAATGACTCGACAAAATTCTGAAACGATTATATATATATTAAATATCAAACCGTTTGGTTGGCTAGTTTATGCGCTGTTATATGCAGACTGAACAAATGACGCCTGTAGGTGCTACGTATTTATATAATTAAGAACGCACATAAAAACGCTCAATGCTAACACCCAAATTTGACACCTTTTCGATTTTAGGGTGCATTTTAAATACAGGTATCAGACTTCAAGTAATTTCCTGGCGAAGTTATATATATGTAAAATTCGAACATCTTAATATAAAATTAGATTATTGACATCATGGTTTGCAATTTGTTAAATCGGTGTTAATTTTTTCTACTATGACAAAATTAATAGTAAAGCTATACATTTTTAATGACTAAAAATTTATTTATTTTATAGTGTAAAATGAAATGTGAAAAATAAATGAATAATTTGTTTTCATTATCGCTCAAGTAATTTTTAATTATTATTTCACTAGTTTTGTCCAGCTATCTTTTTATTCATTTCCATCATTATCTAACAAAACTACTAATGAGACAAATCATTTTAATATATTTTTTTTCTTAAAATAATGAATTGTTAAGAAAATCAAGATTTATTATGCCTGATTATAGGAAAATAAGAATGAGTTTTTTTAATGGTTTTGATTGAAATAGTCATTAACATAATGTTGTACTTGTGAAAGTAGATAATGAGAAATAGAATATATGATCTTTTATTTTTCGATTGCTATGTTGAGAAAACTGAATCCTTATTAAAAATAAATACATTTAAAGAAACAAACAAGAAAAGATAATTATAAAAAGCACTTTATAAATTTAAAAATAACATTCTATTTTTTCACATGTTGTAAAGTAGTTTACATAATAACAGAAAATATATTCTGTTTCTGATCATGCTTAGATATAATTTATTATATTTTGCGTTAATGTTTACACAAATTTCATTTTTTACTTGAATATGTAATGCTTATATAATTAGAACGAATCTTTTGTCAAAAACAATAAAAATCAAATAAAATTTAAAAAAATATTTTGATCCTTAAACATACAGAAAGAAAAAAGAAAAGGAGTATTTATTATTACCGAAGATATGTTCTGTTAGGAATTAATATTATAAAAATGTACTGATAAACAATATTAAACTCTTTTGATCTCATTGTGCGGTATTCTTATAAATTTAGCGACATATTAATAAAAAAAAAAAAAAAAAAAAAAAAAAAAAAAAAACCTTAAAAGCAATGAAGAAAGTTTAAGCGTGTGAAAATCATAAAAAAAATAAAACCGTAAACTTTTGCTTTTTATTATAGACATATTGTAGTGTCTATATATAGCAAGCAAACATATATATTTACTAATACAGTTGCAAAACATCTACTTCATATCTTTAATTAGATTATTTTACTGCACCCGTTTGGTACACTTTTCTTAAAAAAAAAAAAAAAAAAAAAAAAAAAAAAAAAAAAAAAAAAAAAAAAACTTATCAATTAAAAAATATATATGGTCATTAGAAACATGTCATTTAATAAACATAGGAAAAATAATAAACGTAAATAATTGAATATTGAAATTATAATAGAACTAGATATTGCCCGTCAAAATTTGACGGTAAATAAATGTTTCATTATAGAAAAATTCTTGAAATTTTAATTAGTTGCTTTTAAACTAACTAGGGGGCTCGGCCCCCTACGAGCTACGCTCGCCAACCCCCGCCCAGACACCGCGGACTCTAAATGCACGCTAATTTGATCGGCTTTAAAAAAGATTTCGAAAGATTGAATTATAATGTAAAAAACAGTGGCGATCTCCCTATAAACGAATTTCTATTCATTTGTCTTTGATTGGGGAATTTTAACGCCAAATCCGCTGCGGTACTGCTTGATTATCTCGTCGACCAATTTCGCCAAATTATATAAATAGCCAAACCACTCGCCAAATTATACAAATTGACATAATTTTTTATTTTAAATAACAATAGAACAAATAAATTCGTACAACATTACTAAAAATACAAATAAAACGTCGAATAAAAATAACTTGATGACGTAGATACGTGTAACAACATTTCAAAATAAGCTAATATAAAAGGAATTAAGTAAACAGAGTCTTTGTCTCCTGGTATTTTTTAACAAAGCGAAAAGAAAGTTCTTTTAAATGAGACATTTTAAATTAATCGTTTTTAATCTAACGTAATTTTTACCAAGCTATTTTTTTCTCTTTTAAATATTCACGTGAAGATACTTTTGTTAGAAATGAAATATTATTTGCGCTTTCCTAACAAAAATAGTTGAAAAGATCCTCTCAAAATATTAAATAAATGTCTAGCGCAATTTCTAAATTTAAACTTTTTTGCAATATTATTTTGTGTTCATTTTATGTAATAACTATAATGTGACGTAAATATGACGTAATTTCTCCTACGACTTCTAACGCATGTTAATGAACTTATTATTTTACAATATCCTTTCTCTTTTAAAATTCACGTGTGTACTTTTTATGACATAATTTTTAATAAATTCCTTCTTTTTATACGTAATTATTTAATTTTAATTTGAAAGTTTTTTTCCTGTTTATAATAGTCACGTGTAAATAAATTTTTAATTTGAAGCAAATATTATTGCTTGCGCTTTTTATACAGTTGGCAACAGTTTAAATTAGTACAATTTTCTGAAAACTGTAAAAAATATCTCTAGAAATGCTGAAAATTTGAATTTAAAATAGAAATAAAACCTTTAAAAATGAGTCAAAATAAAAAAAATTATGCAATCTGCACTCCGGCAAATTCTAACGCATAAAATGATCTAAAAATGATTACGCTGCTATGTATAGTTTTTGCTGCTATAAAACTTTTTTAGTGGAACGATTTTGTCCAACTTTAGCATTAAATATCTCTTAAAATAATTCTTCGATTTGAAAACTGTCTTCATCAGCATGTTTATCAAACATTTCTGTATAAAATCACTGATTTTCATATTTTTGTATGTATTATTTTTCTTAATATTAACGAAGAAAGACCTCCGGTCACAAAAAATTCAAAACCGGCGGCGGCGGTGACAGCGGTAGTTACTTTTTTTTAGAATAGAGAGAAGAGATTATTGAAATCGTGACAAATTTCTATGTTGCATAAGTGATTCCTATTTCTTTAAGGTGATAGAGGGCGCTGCCAGTCTAACCTATTCAATTAAGTGAAAGAATTGTAAGTTTATAATTTACACCCAATTACGCTTGCTTTTTTCAGAAATCTCTATTCTAAAAAAAAAAAGTAACTACCGCTGTCACCGCCGCCGGTTTTGATTTTTTTGTGACTGGAGGTCTTTCTTCGTTAATATTAAGAAAAATAATGCATACAAAAATATGAAAATTGATACAGAAATGTTTGTTACAGAATGTTTTATACAGATGTTTTATACAGAAATGTTTGATAAACACGCTGAAGCAGACAGTTTTCAAATCGAAGAATTAATTTAAGAGATATTTAATGCTAAAGTTGGACAAAATCGTTTCACTAAAAAAGTTTTATAGCAGCAAAAACTATACATGGCAGTGTAATCATTTTTATATCATTTTATGCGTTAGAATTTGCCGGAGTGCAGATTGCATTAATTTTTACTTTCTTCTATCTTTACAAGAAGAAAGTATTGGATTCGTGAAAATTTTCGACTGCCGGTTTTCGACGGATTTACACGTTTTAGAATGCCCAGAACACGATTTGATGGTTTTTAGAAAATGCCTGTCTGTGAGTCTGTCTGTCACTCCGTCACTCTGTCACTCTGTCACTCTGTCTGTGAGTCTGTATGTGAGAAAAATTTTGTGGGCGCTCTATCTCAAGAACTAATGCACAGAATTTCACAAAACTTATTATTTAGTTATACCTTGATATAAACTAGACCTGATTAGTTTTTGGTGAAAATCGCCCAACTGGTGGCGCTGCTATGCGGCATTTTTCACGATTTTTGCAATAGCTATATCTCAAGAACTACTGCACGGATTTTCATAAAACTTCAGATTCTGTTAGTCCAGGATATAGTTTGGTGCTGATTACTTTTTTGTGAAAATCGTCCAACAGGTGGCGCTGCTATGCTGCATTATTCATGATTATCGCAATAGCTCTAACTCAAGAAAAAATGCACGAATTTTCATCAAACTTCAGATTTCGTTAGTACTTGATATAAATTAGTGCTGTTTAATTTTTGGTGTAAATCGCCCAACAGGTGGCGCTGCTGTGTTGCATTTTCACGATTTTCGCAAGAGCTGTATCTCAAGAACTATTGCACGGATTTTCATCAAACTTCCGATTTAGTTAGTCCTTGACATGAATTGACGTGTAAATTAGTGCTGTTTAATTTTTGGTGTAAATCGCTCAACAGGTGGGGCTGCTATCCTGTATTTTTTGCGATTTCCGCAATAGCTTTATCTCAAGAACTAACGCTTAGATTTTCAACAAACTTCAGATTCAGGTATACCTTGATATCATTTAGTGCTGTTTATTTTTAGTGTAAATCGCTCAACAGGTGGCGCTGCTGTGCTACATTTTTCAGAATTCCCGCTGTAGCTCTATCTCAAGAACTAATGCACGAATTTTCATCAAACTTCAAATTCAGATATACTTTGATATGAATTGGTGCTAAATTCATGTAATTTCTTGTACTATTTAAATGATTTAATTGGTGTGATTTATATAGAAGAAAGTTTTGTGATGGCCACAACATACTAGTTTTATTTTGACTCGTTTTTTGAGGTTTTATTTCTATTTTAAATTCAAATTTTCAGCACTTCTAGAGATATTTTTTACAGATTTTAGAAAGTGATATTAATTTAAACTGTTGCCAACTGTATAAACAGCGGAAGCAATAATGTTTGCTTCAAAAAAAATATTTATACGTGTAAATAAATTAAAAAATTATTTACACGTGACTATTATAAACAGAAAAAAACATTTGGAATTAGAATTAAATAATTATGTACAAAAAGCAGGAACTTATTAAAAATTACGTCATAAAAACTATAATTACACGTGAATTTTAAGAGAGAAAGGAATTTGTAAAATAATAAATTTATTAACATGCGTTAGAAGTCTTAAATAGGAGAAATTACGTCATATTCACGTCACATTACAGTTATTACATAAAATGAACACAAAATAATGTTGCAAAACGGTTTAAATTTAAAAATTGCGCTAGACATTTATTTGATATTTTGAGAGGATACTTTTCAACTGGTATTTTCATGTGAATATTTAACAGAGAAAGAATAGCTTGGTAAAAATTACGTCAGATTAAAAACGATTAATTTAAAATGTCTCATTTAAAAGAACTTTCTTTTCGCTTTGTTAAAAAATACCAGGAGACAAAGACTCTCTTTACTTAATTCCTTTTATATTAGCTTATTTTGAAATGTTGTTACACGTGTCTACGTCATCAAGTTATTTTTATTTCGACGTTTTATTTGTATTTTTATTAATGTTGTACTAATTTATTTGTTCTTTCGTTATTTAAAATAAAAATTATGTCAATTTGTATAATTTGGCGAGTGGTTTGGCGATTTATATAATTTGGCGAAATTGGTCGACGGGATAATCAAGTAGTAACGCAGCGGATTTTGTGTTAAAATTCCCCAATCAAAGAGAAATGAATAGAAATTCGTTTATAGGGAGATCGCCACTGTTTTTTAAATTATAGTTCAATCTTTCGAAATCTTTTTAAAGCCGATCAAATTAGCGTGCATTTAGAGTCTGCGGTGTCTGGACGGGGGTTGGCGAGCGTAGCTCGTAGGGGGCCGAGCCCCCTAGTTTACCAAAAAATACTGGGTAAAGCATTTATATTTACTTACTACAGTATTTTTTTTTCTTCTTTCCTTTTTTTTCTTTTGAAAAATATAACAATATTTATTTTTTATTTATTTATTTATTTTAAACTGCACAACTATTAAAAGCTGCAATGAATTTAATTTTTACCAGTCTCATTCTCTAATACCTAAATTTAAAACTTTATGCAGCTAACGATTTATAATATAAATTTTTTACTTGAATTTTTTTTTACATTTTTATTTATTTTTTAAATATTAAAGCTTGGATATCCAGGTAATTTCTTTTATAATTCTTATATGAATATTTTTTTTTCTTTCAGTTTTCTTTTTTACGGAAAAAGAATGGCAAAATTTTCTTTCTGCCACACACATATATATGTATTCTTGATAATGGTCAGAAAATATAACAAAAATTATAGATCAGCTCAATTTATTTAATTGATAATTAGAAAAATATTTGCAAAATATTTTAAATAAAAAAATATTATTTTTTAAAATACTGTTGCGTATTAAATTTTATTTAATTATAAAGCATTCAAATAATAAAAATAACAAAATAAAAATCATGCAACTTCTCCTGCAATAAAACATGTCATTATTGAAGAGAATCATCTCCAAAAATATTGCAGAAATCTGTCTGCCGGGTGTTGGGCTCGAACCCACGTCCTGTACGAAAATTCAGAGCTTTAAACTGCTGCCTTTGACCGCTGCGCTATAGCATGGTCTCCCTAAAGACCCCTCTAAGTTAAAGAGGTTCGGAAAAGTGTAGACGCATGCGCAAATGTGTCAATATTAGTCTTACTGATCGTGATCTTACGGAATTCCCTTACGTTTTAATATATACTAGATGGAACCCGTCAAAACTTGACGGCAAACAATTTGATAGCACTAAAGAAAAAAAGTTTACTTACCGCAAAGGCTGGGCGATGTCTAGAATTAAATATCATGATAAATCGGCATCTGTATATCATGATATTCCGATATATCGATTTAGGAAAGTGCCCCCTCACAGGCCTTTGCAACGATATGTCACATGAGGTGTGACGGCAAAATTTAGAAAAAGGCCCTCCTGCGGGGGGAAAGCTAGTGCTGAGTGGGACACTGAAGGTGCATAACATGAATAATTCCGCAACATTTTGAGGAAATTTGCATTTATTCTGCGATCCTTTGACAAAATCAGTGTTTTTCTGCGACCATTTGACAAAAATCACACTTTTTCTGCAGTCCTTTGAATGAAATTCACGTTTACTCTGCGATCCTTTGATGAAATCACGTTTTTTTTTTCAATCCTATGACGAAATTTGTGTTTTATTCCATAATCTTTCGACGAAATTTGCATATTTTCCATGATATTTGACAAAATTCATATTTTACACGATGAAATCAGAAAATAAAAATGACTGTCACTGTTGCACTCAGTTCCATGTACACCCAAGAGGTCGAGTGCCCGTACTCGCTATACCCTTTTAATTTTTCAGCAGGCATGCTCGTGTAAAGTTGACGGTTTTTCAAAAAATTTCCTGCTACGAACGGTTTTAAAATTTATTTTTTACTATTGATGTTTGTGCATAGATTTAAATGACAACATTATCACAAATTATTTGAAAACAGGTTTAAAATTTTGGGTAAAAAAAACTTTTTTCCTGGAAAAATTGGAAAACAGGAATATGCTACCAAAAAATGTAAAAAAATATTATAAAAATTGTAGTGTGAGTGTCATAGTTTTTACGAAAGTTTTTCTTGCTTGATTACTTTTTGTAATTATGATGCATTCCACAAAGAATATAGGAAATATAAGAACGTTTAAAGTAATACCGAGTTGCATAAAGTTAACTTAACCATCGTCACAAATTGATATTACTAAAATTTTGGGTATTTTTTCGTTAGCACACCAGTCAAAAATGACTTTCCCATTACTGCACCACCGACCCCCCCCCCCCACCCCCCCCCCAAAAAAAAAAACAAACAAACAATAAGCTGGATGTATGAAAATTCATGCATCAATCTATAAACTACACTAAATATGTAAATGTTACAGTTGCTAATGCATCTATGAGCACTGCACGCCCATGAAAACAACAAAAAAACATTACTGTATGCAGAAGACTCTAAAACGTAGGAAATTATGTAAAATTATGTGCTGTGCTAACTTAAAAGTACCGAACTTAAGGGGGTTTCTCAAACATTTCCATCCCTACTTTTTATTTTCTAAAAGATTAGATTTTATAAAAAAAACACTAATATTCAAGCATGCCTACTGAAAAGAAAAACAACAAAAAAAGGAAAAATGCTGAAAAAGGCGGTTTCCCCCATGAGATGCCAAGAAATCCAAAATTTGAATACCATTATATTTCAGAAAATTAATATTTGCCTTAATTTTACATTTAAATGTTTGAATATATAAAGAAAATGTTATTGAACTGAAATGGTGGTATTCAAAACACATAAATCCTTGGTATCTATGTACCATGAGGCATATTTCCTAAATCAGCAAAAAAATTGGAAAAAATAATGAAAAAGAAAAAAAAAACACTAAAAAAAAAAACACATACACAATACATATATACTCAGATATTTGTGTCCATTTCGATGTTATTAAAAAAGATTTGTTGGGAACATTGAAATTTTTGTCACACATATTTACAAACAGACCATGCAAAAAAGCAAGACATGCATGAATGAAAATGGATTACTAAAATTACATTATTGTAGACAACATTGAATCTCTTAAAACCCTTCGACCTATTTGAACCTTTGAATTGAGTATACACAAACATGCATCAGGCCAGTGCACTATTGCATGTACTAAAATAATTTTCTTATATACTACGCAATTTTATTTTTAACCCTTCTTTAAATGAAAGTAAGTGAAATGGATCAGGCAAACTGCACTACATGCATAGAACAAACAAAAATTTATTATTGCACAACATAGGCTCCCAAATTTGTTGCACATTTCTATAATTAAAGCATAGGCAGACACACATAAGGCTAAACGCACTGGACGCATGAATGCAAATACTAAGATTATCCCCTTATAAATAACATTAAAAACTTGGTACCTAGTCACCTTATTTGTACATTTAGAGCATTTTTCCATTTTATTGACATGAACCAATGAATCATATAGGTTTTTCATTATCCAGCATATTTATTATTGTACAATATAAGCCCCAAATTTGTTGAACATTTCTATAATTAAAGCATAGGCAGACATGCGCAAGGCTAAACGCACTGGACGCATGAATGCAAATACTAAGATTATCCCCTTATAAATAACATTAAAAACTTGGTACCTTGTCACCTTATTTGTACATTTAGAGCATTTTTCCATTTTATCGACATGAACCGATGAATCATATAGGTTTTTCATTATCCAGCATATTTATTATTGTACAATATAAGCCCAGACAAACTGCACTGATGCATACTAAAATTTATTATTGCATTACTCAGTAACCCTAAAATTTGTTTACTTATTTCTACAAACTGAAATTCCGACAGACATACATCAAGCAAAACATTCTACATGCATGAATGCCAGGTTCCCTTTAGTTGTTTATCATCTGACCTCTTTATATACTACATTCAGTGTTCTATTGCCTTTTGGTAGTATTTGAACCTTTAAGTTCTCAAATGAACGCACCCGAGACATAGCTACATATAACTGACCATGGCTAAAAACAGGCTGGGGTAAATAAATACCAACACAATCTAAAGTTTGTCCCTATGCTTTGTTGATAGTCATACAAAAAGCCAGACGTATGGGAAATTGGCGTCTTTTAAAAGAGAAAGGGAGTAATGTGTCTGATGGTGATAGGTCGATTCTATTAATCAAAGCTCTTTGCCCTTTTCTTTCGCCAGTGATAATTTCTAAATCTAAACAATTGTCATACATATTCCTCACAATTAGTCTTGTCCCATTTAAAAGACCCTGGGTAGCATTTAGGTTTCTTAACAGCATTACAATTGCACCGACTTTTAATGTGAGATTATGTGGAGGCAAACCACTTAACTCTAAACTGTTTAGAAATTCTGCAGGAAATTGAAGAATTTGGCTTTCATCATCAGTTATGAGATTATTTACGCTAGCGTATGTTCTCTGTGTGCCAGGTATAAGATGTAGAACTTTAGAATTTATTTCATTACAATGCTCATTTTTGGGGGCAAGAATAGCAAATTTAGAAAAATTAACAACATGATCTGGTGAAGCAAAATGTTTGCCAAAAATTTCAGATACGATATCTTCTTTTGCAATAATTTCTAAAGGTAAATCAATAACAGAAGAACCATATGATGGTTCATCATTGACTGATTGATAACTTCCATCACCAATTTTAAGCAAAAACTTTGAAAACTCCAATTCGTCTGACCTAGCTCGCATGTTTTTAAATAACCGAAAAACCTTGAAATATGGCCAAAGAGGTGGAAATTTGATGCAATTTTGAGTTATTGTTTGTCGTGAGGCATGTGGAACTACTGGCAATACCTGTCTAAAATCCCCTCCAAGAACGATTATCTTCCCACCAAAAATAATATTATTGGTCATTATATCTTGCAGAAGTCTATTAACAGTCATTAATGCATAAACATTTGCCATAGGTGCTTCATCCCAAACTATCAGTCTTGCTGACTTAATATCAGAAGCAGCTTTGCTATTAATTTTTAAAGACGATACTGAAGTTTCATGCAGAATCAAAGGTAACTTAAACTTACTATGTACTGTGCGACCATTTGGTAAGAGCATAGCAGCAATGCCAGTCCATGCAACAGAGATAATTTCTATACCTAAATCGAAGCATTTTTGTATAAGACACTGGTATACAAATGTCTTCCCAGTACCACCTGGACCATCTATGAAATATGCATTGCTTTTATTTGTATTATTCGCTTGGATTACTTTACTGATTTCGTTAATGATTAAAAGTTGTTCATCATTAGCTTGCTGAATCATTAAATTATAGTCAAGATTTGGATTTTTAGAGAAATTGATGTTGTGATCAGTTATTAAGAAATCATTAATAACTGGCAAGTTGAAAGTTGAAAGAGAAAAACCATGTAATTTAAGTGTTTCATTAATATCCCTGAGACTAAAATGATAAGCTTTATTCGGCTCATGAAGCTGCAAATAATCTTCACTAAGATAATCTTTAAAAGTTTCCCATAATTGAGTAGCGTTTGATGGTTGTTGAAAAATGGCAATGAAAGAAAGTAACTGCCTTAATTGAAATGGCATTTGAAGAACTGATGCTTCATGTAAACAACGCAGCCACTCAGTATCATCCTGAAGTAATCCACTTTGCATAGCTGCTTCTTTGAAAGAAGAAAAAACAACATCATGAACTGTTCTTATATCTTCATGACTTGTAGCCCCAACTACATGAAGCAACAGTAACCTAAGATGATAACGCTCGGATTCAGAGGGAGAAACATTATACATTCTGCCAATTACTCTACGAAAGTTAGAGCGTTTTTTCCAAATACACTTAGTTTTATCCCAAGTATAATGAAGAGGTGTTTCTGGATAAATAAAAGGGCTTTTTGTTTCTGGATCCTTATTTAAATTAAACCATGCAATAAGTTGTGTGCTTCTTAATTCTGATCTAAGAAAAGCTTCCGCGGCTTTATCATCCTGAAAATATATTTGTTGCTCTTCTGGCAAATGCACAGGCAAGCGAATGATTGTGTAAGATTGTTCATGCATTGGATAAGAAAAAATTCTGTATGCACCTTCACATGGACTGACATATCGAGTGTTTAGGAAAGCAGTAACTTCATCATGATGAAGCACACCACCTTCAGCAGTTACCTGCACATTGGCGCAGTCATGACCTTTGTAAACATATTTATGTATATATTTTATACTGTGAACACTCGTGCAAATTTCGACATTAATATGGGCTTGAAAATAAAGTAAGAGAAAAGGATTGTAAGGAACTATGTAACGGTTGTCAAGCTCAATATTTTTACCTTTAATATGTTTAGAAATAGTCCTGTTATTATTTCTCCTTTTATAAAGGGGATAACCATTAACATTTTCCTTAGTTTCCTGAACAAATTCTTTTGGAAATTCTTTCTTACATTTACCATCAGTCATGCAAATTGAGTTTGGATTAAGACTACCGCAAGGACCGTGTACCATGTGGCATTTAACTAAGTTATGTAAGACTGTATCATTAGGGTCGGGAATTTCTGCAGAAATAACTTTATCTATGTCTGCTATTTCTCTAAATTTACAATTATCTTGAAGAGATAATAATAAATGCACATGGGGCAAACCTCTCTTTTGAAATTCAACCGTATATAAGTATGTTTGTACTTCGCCAAATATTTTTCTTTCTTTTATCAAATGTAAAAGTTCTTTAATTTTTGAATGAAAAACACGAACTGTAACATCTGGTCTGTTATTAGCAGTTTCAAAAGGATGTATGCTGTTAGTTATTTCTGGCCATAAAGGGTTACATGGAAACGTTAAGAAAAGGTCTGGCTTGCCAAATTTTCTTACCATTGCCATGGCATCCTGATAGTTTTGAATCATGTTTCGAGGACTACCAGTAAAAGAAGAAGGTAAAATAACAATCCGCCCCGCCCGTAAGTTTTCTTTATCAGCACGTGCAAACAGAGCATCTGCAATGCCAGCGTATGTGTCTACTCTCAATTTTGCCTATTGACTACGGATAAATTTTAATCTGTCACCTTCGATGCGACAGTAATAATCAACTATCAATTGCTGAGTTAATTTCCCAGCATTAATTAACGGATTGAAATTTCCCTTAGGAGGACATCCTCGAACCATAAGTCTATAAGAAACATATTCTCTCATGGAAATATTTTCACGAACATTAGTTTTCCTCTCTCCCCCCGCTGACATTGAAATATGCCAACCTGGTTCACTGCAAGGCCAAATCAGTACATATGACATCGGATCACAATGCATACTATCAAAATCTAGAGTTTTCAGTCCACCATCTTTAGAATAAACATTTATGTACCTATGAGATGGTGGAGCACCATCATTAGATTCAAAAACCGCTGCAACCTCTGAGCATGTTGGTTCGTTGTAACGGCGAGGATCTGATAGCGGTTCATGATAAAAGCGCATAACAAAATCAACTGGCACTCTGTTTTGTTTTAAAGCTAGCTCGTGTTCCTCAGATATTTTTTGATGCATCGTTTTATAGCACTTAACGTATGGATTACATTTAATTAAATTAAGATTTATTATATTAAGAATGTCCTCTCTAATAGAACTATTCTCAGCCTTTTCTAACCTAATTTCGTTTGCTTCAGAAAAGTCTAAAATGTACAATTGACCATAAGAAGCATGGGTCGAATTATCTGGATACAAAGGGGAAATTTTGTGGTGTACTGAACCTAGAATTTTGAAACAATAAGGACCGTAACCAGGAGGTAACTTTATATTGGCACCGAATGACACGAAGGATAAAGCATTATTATATTGCCTAAAGTTTTTCGACATGTCATTATTTCCAGTGAATAGATCTCTTATGTCATCAATAATTTGAAATTCGGGCAGTTTGAACTTTTTGTTAGAACAACACAAATTAAATAAGGCATTTGAATTCTTTTCTGATGAAAAATACAACGCATTACAATAAGCACATGTGTTGTCTAAATTACCTAAGTTGGACGGAGATAAATTTGAAATGTTGTCGGAAACGGCACACCTATACTGAATTTTATATGGCTTTAAAACTGACTCTACCTTTTTTCTATTAGCATAATACTTTTTATTTTGCTCCTTCCGTTTCTGTTTTTTGGAAGGAGATGATTCAACCTTTTTTTGCTCTGCATAATACTTTTTATTTCTCTCTTGCAGTTTTCGTTTTTTGGAGGGAGATGAATTTTTTTCCTGCCGAATTTGTTCTTTGCCCTTTTTGAGCAATACCGTATAGTGACCATCATGTCCATTTCCATCATACAATAAATTAACTTCTATTTTGCCTCGAGCATTTACACCCAAATTTGTGACGTTATTGTTTTGTGCATTGATAATTGTGACAAAAATATTAAAAATTGCGGTTGCGGCATTTAATTCTAAGTGTCCACCATGCGTACTGTTTCTTGACATAATATTCATGTAATCGTTTACCTGAGTAATAGGAACACCGTAAGAAAGATCACCAACAATAAACGGATGATAAACATCCCAATTACCGACTACATGTTTTACAATGGCGTGGCGTACGCGCGGGTGATGATCTTCTGTATCATACAGGAACACAGACAGCGCCCTAAATAAGCAATTTCCGTCCGGCTCAATTTCGCGAAGATTGTAGGATGCTAGATCCATAACTAAACTAAATAAGCCTAGGACTCGCTATGAAAATTAAACAGCAGAGCAAAATAATAGAGATCGAAATGGACACAGCAAAATAAAATAAATAATAACAAATAAACTTACTATTTCAAAGCAGCACCTTACAGTAAATAATATTAGAGATAGCAACGTGCGTGCTACTATATTAACGACTACAGCATGGGAGAATAAATTATTCATTGCCTAAGATCCTAAGAATAAATCTGTATCTAGGCAGGAAGTCTTGTGCACACACTGAACTCCCATTGGACCACAGTGTCCGCACATGCGCTGTTTACCCTGATGACGATGATACACGGAGTAAAAGTTGCGATGATGTGATCATGTTTCTCTGTCTACTGTGAATCGTTCACTTCAGTGAAAGAGATCGGACAGCCCGGAAGAGATTTTGGACGCATGCGCAGATATTCATTTTTGATGCACTGAACTGACAAAAATAGCCTTTTCTTTTAATATATATGATGATATATAATTTATTTTGTCATTATTTTCAAAACATTTCCGAGTATTTAAAAAAAAAAAAAATTATGTTTTAATCAAATCATAAACCGTCTCGCATGATTATTAAACGGCAAGTTTCTAATTACGATAAAAAATTCAAACGAACATAATATTAAGTATGTAGAACTTAAGTTAATATATTTAATAACCAATACAGGGTGTCCAAAAGTTGTGGTTATAAGGTTTATTTCTATAAGCATAAGGGTGCATAATAATTAATGTAAATTATAAAAATGTTTATGGGAAGGTAGAGATTTCAAAGAGTATACTTTCATCTCCATGTGTGGTGTTTCTTGTAATGTTCAAAATTTATTTTTTATACGGCCCCCTATATAAAAAAATGCTTAAATACACAACAAATATTCTTATCCCCGCTTATGAAAAGCACACAAAAGAAAAAAAAATCCGAAAAAATTATCTTTAATATTTGCGGAGATATCAAGGTTTCAAAAATGGACGTTGTTTCAGCGGGCGTATGAGAAAAGAGTTGCTATTTGTAAGAAAATAGATTGATAAAAAACATAAATAACTTCGACACTAAGACCAATGTCAGACGGGCGTCGTTTTTGTTGCTTTTTTGATTAAGTATTATCCATTCACAATGCTATAGCATTGTGAATGGATAATACTTAAGCAAAAAAGCAGCAAAAAAGACGCCCGTCTGACATTGGTCTAATGACATTGACAATAAGTGCAAAACGATTTTCTAAATATTTGAAGAAGTTTTTCATAATATGTGGCCTGATTTAGCGCGATACATTATTCCACAGATTCAGATATAGAAAGAAAAAAAACATGTTCCCAATTAAGAAAATGTTAATTTCAATGCGATTTTTATTTTAATATATTTATTTTTATTAATTTAACTGAACTTCTGCTGTTCATACGCATCAGTCAACAGTCTCAAGAGCAGTTTTAGCCCCTTAGGGGGAAAAAATGCAAAAATCCAGAAATGATCTTGACTTTTCATACATTTTCTTCCTATATCGCATTTATATCTTTATGTTTTTTCTCGTATACGAATACATTCTTTTTAATAATCATGGATTAAAAAAAAAAAAAAATCATGAAAAAACATAAAATGTAAAGGGCTATATAAAATAATATTTGGGGGGATTTTTAATAATGAATAAAAATTATTCTTGATACCAAAATCTATAGTAGCATCAACATAAAATGCTGTCTGTAATAAATTACTTCTAAAAAGTTTCTGTAAAAAAATAAAAATCGTCTGCGATGATAGCGGTAAACAATTTAAAAAATATTTCAGAAGCTGCATACAACTAAACATGTGCAAATGTACAATATTGTTTTCTACTTCTGTTGCATAAAATTTTTACGTTGGTATCAGCTTATGTTTAAATATTGACTACATTCAGCAATGAAGAACTGTTTGAAATCATGGAGGAATGAGATAGATGGAGTTGCAGTAAGGTGATTGGAGGTGACGCCATAAAAGTAACCCTAAAATCCGCTACAGAAAAACCAAACAAAACCACGTTCTTTGACACGCCTATTAATTCAAACCGGTTTAAATCTGTATTTCTTTGCTTTCATTTTTTACCGTCGGAAATTGTTATTCAAGATATGATTAAAATTTCGATAAAAAAATGACTTATGCGCTGAATATATCACTTCACAGAATTATTTGATTATTTTATTGTATGTATTTCAAATATAAATATCAGAAGCGTGTTTTAAGATTTTACTTGAAAGGGTAACATTCTTTTGTTATTGTCTTAAAATCGTTTGCACTCGAAAATCTAGATTTTCGATTAGTATTTGTAATTTAAGTTTTCATATATAATTTTAAAAGAATGCTTTCATCATTATATTTTATCTATTTACATGCAATTATTAATATGCTGTTAAAAACAAATAAAGACGTTTAATTAATTTAGTAGTGATTGATACAGTCAAAAATGGTGGCCTGGAGCGCAATTATAAAATTTCATTCCAAAGAAACTCCATTAATTGGTTTGAATTACTTGAGTTTTGAAACATTATTATTTGCAAAAAAATAAGTTCACCTGATAGGAAAATTTTAACTGTTAGAATGAAATTATTATCAATAAATGCTTAGCTCGCATTTGAGTAATTGGACTTGATCTTTCGATACAAAGTTTTATTTTTCACAAAATTGTTATGCATTTCTCAAGAATAAGTTTTTTTTTTTTTTTAGAAAATTGACACTCACAAAAAAAAACACCTTCCATCTATACCAATCCCAAAACTTTCTTCTATCTCATACATGTTAATACTTCAAAATTCGCTAGCACACTGCCAAAATTAAATGGCAGTCTATACCCATCATGAGGATTCTAAAGATACGAAATTCCGTGCATTAGTTCTTGAGATATGACGATCGCTGAAATCGTGTAAATCCAGCAAACTGCAGCCTAGCAGCACCACCTATTTGGTGCTTTACACCAAAATCTACGATACACCAAAAAACAACATATGTCAACGTTAAACTGAATCTGAAGTTTGGGGAGAATCCGTGCATTAGTTTTTGAGATAGAACCATTGCGAAAATTATGAAAATTCTAGCGTAGCAGCGCCACCTATTGTACGATTAACACCAAAATTTAGTCAGCAACAACTTGTGTCTAACATCTAACTCTGAAGTTAGAGGAAAATTGGTGCATTAGTTCTTGATAGAGCTATTGCGGAAATCGTGAAAAATGCAGCACAGCAACGCTACCTGATGGGCGATTTATACCAAAACGCAATCAGCACCAAGTCATATCAAGGACTAACTGAATCTGAAGCTTGAGGAAAATCCGTACATCAGTTCTTGAAATAGAGCTACTGCGAAAATCGTGTAAATCCCAGAAAATGCAGCATAGCAGCGCCACCTGTTCTGCGATTTACAACAAAACGTAATCAGCACCAACTCATATTAAGGACCAACTGAAACTGAAGGTTGATGAAAAACCGTGTATTAGTTCTTGAGATACAACTACTGCTGAAATCGCGAAAAATGCAGCATAGCAGCGCCACCTGTTGGGTGATTTACATCAAAAACTAATCAGCAGCAATTTATATTAGGGACTACATGAATATAAATTTTTATTAAATTCCGTGCAATAGTTCTCTTGATAGAGCGCCCACAAAATTTGTGTGACATACTGACAAGTACTTTAGATACAGTAGTGTATCCGAATCTTTTGTGTGTTCTTGTAAATGAAAGATAAATGCTATGCACATCATATTTCACCGCAAGTACGTTGTAGTAAATCTGAGTAATTTATGTCTATTCCATTATATTTCAGTAACATAATATCGCTGTAAACAGTCCCCCCTCCCCCATATATCATTATATAACGGAATTCTTTCGTGTGCCCTGTAAATGAATAATAAATGCTTTGCAAACCCCATATTCTACGAAATGCAGGTTTTACTGCACTTTATAAATGCATATAAATTTCTTTATGTTTTAAATTGTCTAGCATCATTAAAATGCACTTGAAACGATTTTTCCCATTGAGCGTAATGTAACAAAATAATTTTAACCGCCCATGCAAATGAATTATAAGTGTCACAGTTTTTTTTTTTATCAATAGCGATCACGCTATAGTAAACGCCAATAACATATAAAAAATGTAGGGTGATCCCAGTATATTTACAAAAGTTAGAGCTCGGCCAGAAGGCCATACAAACCGAAGACAAACATTTTTCATCTATGTTGGAAAGGGTTAAAGAAAGAAAACTTTTAATAATAAAATTTTTAGTTTTCATCAGATGTTTTCAATATTTTATTTAATCTGTTTTTGACATTTATTTATTGCTAATTTTTCAATTCCAATTATTTTAAAAGCAAGCATTTATTTTAATAAATAACAACACAACAAAGGCCCTTTAAAAAATGTACCATTTTTTCTTAAAATATACTTCAGCTGTGATTCATCTCTTTGAATTCGTCTTATTAATACAAAATCCCTTCCCCGTGCTTGTTTTGTTTGGGCTTTCTTGGACGTTTAAATTTGAGCGATAAATGGTTTCATATTGCAAACCTTTTTTAAGGCATACTGCAACTCCATCTATCTCTTTCCTCCATGGTTTGAAATGGTTATGATATACGCTGTGTAAAACAGAAATAATTCTCAGACGCCACGAGAATTCGGATGTCGATTTCTCAATTCACCGAAGCCTAATCCGGTTCATAGGTTAATTAGACTTTTGAAAACAGCGTTATCGTCACAGCCTCGTTCAGGACAGGGTGTTATCACAAGTTTAGTGACAATGAAATAATTGATATTTTATCCTATATTCCTACGAATCCGTATGCGAGTGTCCGAGAAGCAAGTTCGTTTGTAAGTATTTCACACTCTGTAATTTGGAAAATAAGTGGCATCCGTACTATATACATGAGCTACAAGCACTTAACCCTTTCGATTACGCACGTTGTGTCAATATTTGCAATTGGCAATACAGCATTCTGAGAAAACATGGTTCGTATGGAATATTCTGTTCACAGATAAATGTTGGATTCATATGATTGTCACTTCTAGAAATTTATTATTGTTAATAACAATTGATAAATAACGATTAATCTTTTTTTTTTTTTCGAAAATTAATTTCAGAAAGCAAATATTTTTTAATTAATAAAAAAAAACGGAAAATGCTATTTAAGTTTTAAAAAAAAAAATAGATATCTATTTATAGAAGTTTCCAATATGTTAATCCAAAATTACAGCTCATTCCACCAATTAGATTTTGAGTTATACTTAAGACAGCCACCGCATTGCAATTAGTTTTGCAAGGATTTAAAACGAATTTAACATTGGTAGTTTCAAATATTAAAAGCTGAATACATCCTAAACTATTTGACCGAAATACTTTCAGTCTGTTATTCTAAGGTGACATTTACCGTATAATAAATACATGATGTCAAAATTATGCGCTAGTATTAAAAATTTTAATGTTTGTTACAATTTCAATATGATGACGAACTCGTAAGCTTAATAAATAAATTTTCTGCTTATGATTTTTATATAGTAACTTTAGAATTCTGCTGTCGTGGAGTTAATTGATTTTTTTAATTAAACCGTTATTTTAATAATAATCATGTACAATGAATGTAATAGTTATTTAAGAATTCAGCATGATACTCTTTAACAAATAAGGAAAATGCAATAATTTTTATGAATGCTACAAAAATGTAATTTACTTTACCCATCACTGCACCACGTGCCATATCTGGCACATACCTAAAAACATTATAATTTTCATTATGTGGCATGAATTTCGATAATATGATCACTATAAGTGATCAAAAACAATCCAAAGAATGGAATAACATTTATTTTGTCCAAGTCAGAGGTCTGCATTAGACAAAAAATTAGAATTTGTTCTTCGGAAAGAAAAAAAAAATGATCAAGCTGTTAAGGTAAGATTTTCTGTAATTATTTTTACTGAATACTTAAAAATATTAATATAAAAAAGTTGAAAAGTTTTAAGCAGATAAAATTAATTAATTTAAGCTCATTTAGTTGCAAAATATAGCAATACAATATTTTAAAACCCTAATTGTGTACATATGGTACACATCATAAAATATCATATTTTAGCTTAAAATTTGAAGTTTAATTTTTTTACTATTTCTCCCTTTATAAGACCGATATATAAATTTCAAATAAATTTTTTTTTTCATAAAAATAGAAAAAATCGTGCAGTGAAGGGTCAAAATGTTCCTCTTGATTTAAATACCTCTTAGAAGACCTGTGCATTTTCTACGTTTATTACATTGTTCAACTAGTGCA
The DNA here is from genome assembly GCA_963932465.1 of Maratus speciosus. NCBI lineage: Eukaryota > Metazoa > Arthropoda > Arachnida > Araneae > Salticidae > Maratus > Maratus speciosus. Next base: position 333,608,633 of record OZ010788.1, on the reverse strand, counting down.
AAATGTGCGCCATTTCACGTAATTCTGAATCTATACAAAATTAAATCACTATTTAAGAGCGAATGAAAATATTAATTTATAATGTAATTTTGTTATGTTTCTGTTGATGAACAACTGTTATGTAAAATGGTATTTTTTTGTTTATAAATAGTATTTTTCTTTACAAGATTTTCAATTTATAAAATAACCTGATCATTTAGCGAGAAGTTATTCTGCTTTAAAGTGAAGCATAAAACTTGATAAGGCAGAAAATATATTTAAATATTTAGTATAAAATTGTTAGATGTTAATACTATTAAACTCATTTAGATAAAATTGAACAACGTGTTTAGTCAAATTCAGTGTCTTTCCTTGGCTAAATGTCAACTGAAAGATATATTTATAGATGTTAATATACAATCTATTTTTATCAGAGATATAGTTGTCTTCTTAAAAATTTCCAACATAATTGAAAAGCTTTTATTAATTCAGTTTGTTAGTCTATCTGCCCGTCTGTCTACCTAGCCGTGCTCTAACTCACGTAAATTTACTCAAATTTATTAGGGTTTGTGTTTATTAAGGCTGCTAATCACTCAGATGTCTATGGGCGTAAAATACATTCGCATATTTAAAATATCTGCTCATGGAATTAATGCTTTTAATTGCTTTTTTCTTTGTACTCTTCTTTAAAGATGTCTCTTTTTACCTTACTTCTCAAAATATTTCTAAAATTTATGCTTAATTTAATATTTTATGTGTTAAAAGCTGACGAATTCCTAGTAAGATTTTAACACTTCATAAAAAATTGAGTACATATTTCAGAACTATTTTGAGAACTAAGGAAAAAAGAGACATCCTTTAAGAAGAGTACACAGAAAAAAGAAGTTAAAAATATTAATTTCCCGTGAAGATATTAATATACGAATGCATCAAATGCCCAACAGAAGTAACATTACTGAGGGGAATTCTGAAGCTGAGTGGCTAGCAGACTTAATGAGCTTCAGTATAGAATATTCGCTATTGAAAACAAAACTTGTTTCATTTATAGATCGTTTACAGGGACAGACAAAATATTTCGTAACATTATGGTCTATAGGTAAAAATCCATCCTTTGCCGTGCATTTTGTTTATAATGCTTATGGGAACGTCCATTCGTTACTCTTGTGACAATTAGAGAAATTTTTCATAAATACTTTCAATTATTTCATTATAAAATATATTTAAAATAAAAATTGATATAATCAATTAAATATCACTGTGTTCCTCTCTCGTAATATATATCTTATTGGCAACAAAAAGCATTTTATTTGTTTATATATTAAATAAAAATTTTGTTACTCTTGTGATACTCTGGTCACAAGAGTAACAAAATTTTGATTTATTATATAGACAAGCAAAATGCTTTTTATTTCAAATTAGCTATATTTTAAAAGAGTGGAGCACAGTAGTATTTCACTGGTTATATCACTTTTTATCTTAATTATATTTTACAATAAAGTAATTCGAAGTATTTGTAAAAAACCGCTAAAATCGTCACAAGAATAACAGTGGACGTTCATTTATTTTGATATATCATTTCATTTTACGATAAAATGAAATTTCTAAACAATATCCTGTTAGCATTGTCACGCATTTCATAAAGTTTGCGTGATACATGATTTTTCGTTTTTTATACATTTTTCAACACTTTCCTGTGTGTAGCATTCATGGTTCATTTACAGGGGCAATGAAATGTTTTCCGGCACATTATGATGTATGGGGGGGGGGGGAATTACTTTCCATGCATTTTAATAATATTCACAATTTTAAACAAAATGAAATTTATATACATTATTGGGGTGCACTAGAATATAGCTCCTATAGAATATGTTATCTGTAGCACATACGGTACTCCTACCAGGGGAACTCAAAACTTACAAACCCTTATATTATAGTCTATGAAGAAAATTGTTTGTGGCGTATTTTAATGATGCTACCCAGTTACAAACATGGTGAAATCGATATGAATTTTTGAGGTGCACTAAAACAAGCTTTCTGTACAATATGGGGTGCAAAGCATTTATCATTAATGAACAGGGTCACACAAAAGAGTCGATTTTATAATAATTTACGGGAGGATACTGTTCACAGCGTATTTTAATTATGATGCACTGTTTCAAACATGATGAAATTGATACACATTACTGATGTTCACTACAAGATGCTCGCAGTAGAATATAATGTGCATAACATCTATCGTTTATTTACATGTAGACATAAAAGATTTCGGATACAATAGTTTATCTGAAGCATTGTCTGTTAGGGTTGATTGCTGAAAGTCTGTTTTCTGTTATAGTATGCGTTTAAATTTCAACTAACGTTTTGCACACTACGTGGTGTTTATAAATTCAATAGACCCTATGTAGGACTACACGAAAGAATTTGTGAACATTAGTGAGAATGAGTGTGAATTGTTTGAAAGGTTTTTTTTTTTTTTCAGTTATGCATTTTCAAGATTAACTACATTCAGTATACTCAGAATAGTTTGTAGCAGATAAATAAAATTATATGCAGGGCTAAACAAAAAACTGGATAAATGGCCACCTATCGATAGTAATTCCTGCAAGTGTGATTTCAGTAGTTTCAACGTGTTTTTCATCAAAATTTCTGCTTAATGTGTAGTGTGTATAAAAGTCTTTAGATAATATACATGGCTGTACAAAAGTATGCAAGTACGTTTCCGTCTATTTGTAGAACTTACTAAAAGTGAATTTTCAATTGTGTTATGCGTTTTCTAACTAAACTAAATTTTAGCATACTGTGTAGAAAATATACAAATAAATAGATCATATACAGACCCTCACAAAAGAATTGGATTAATTTTCCGGCTATCTGCAGTAATTGTTGAAATCTGGTTTTAAAATGTGCTATTTGTTTACTAAAATGCTTTTTGGGGTATCTTCTTTAATTTATTAAACGAAAAATGTTTGTTAAAGTGTTCTGGAAGGGTTGGAAAATGTTTCATAATCTGTGCTTGACGCATTATTTTTCTGTCTTTTTTTTTTTTTTTTTTTTTTTTCAAACTTAAATGTTGTTGAATTGGAATAGATTATAAATTACGTACTTTTCTTTCTTTCCATTCCGACTGCTCAATTAATTTTCTGTTATATACGAAATCTTTCAGTCCATCTTAAAAGGCCATTTCCAAGTATATTTAATAGATTCATTTTATATAAATGAATACAATATTATGAAAAAGTAGTTTATGATAGAATTAACTGTTTCGTTTTTGTGCATTTTTTGATAAAATTACAAAACTTTTTAAGAGATAAGATTCCTCCTCTTTCGTAAAAGAGCAATAAACCGTAAAATATATGCAGATTATACTTGGAAACTTCATTTGAGCCACAATTTATTGTCTTTTTCCATGAATACTTTCTAAAAAATGACTCTGAAACTTAATTTAAAGGGAAATTTAATATCACAGGTTCTTTCACATAACTAAGGCTTTATTAAATTTATAAAATCAGGAAGATATCTTTTTTTCCGTAACGTGTAAAAATAATTTAATTTAATGCCGGAAAAACTTTTGAAGTACCTAGTAATTCTATTGAATATTTGAGTAATAAAAAGAGATGAAAATACATTATCTATACCTTATTAAGTTTTAAAATTCAGTTTTAATATGTACTGTAGTTCATTACATTTATAGAAAATTAAGATAGAAAATGAAGTTAAAAAATGTTAGACGTACTTCTATGTATAGTAATAATACTGTCGTGGAGAACTAGGCTCCTATAACGGTATTACCTAGCTACCACTAACATATACAAATTATTGTAGAAAACATGGGGTATGGGGGATTATTAATAATGTGAAACACAGAAGCACATAAAATAAACATGGGTTCGAAATTCCGGAAGAGAGGGAGAGACTCAACATCCCAATTACCCAAAACCCCAGAGTAAATTAGGTTAGCAACTCATAATTACTCAACCTGTAATGTTCATAGTGATAACTTCAAATTAATAACAAAATAAATTGTGATCATGAAATTCGGTCCTGGCTAGCTTCTGAGATAATACCTATATAATTATCCCGAAAGGGCGCGGGAGACATCGATCTCAACACTACCCCAAATTGCGTTGGGAATTTTTTTCGTACAAGAGGTAAATTTTTGGGTCGCCGAGAAGGGTTGGAAAGGTTGGAAAGGTTCTGGAAGGGTTGGAAAATGTTTCATAATCTGCGCTTGACGCATTATTTTTCTGTCTTTTTTTTTTTTTTCAAACTTAAATGTTGTTGAATTGGAATAGATTATAAATTACGTACTTTTCTTTCTTTCCATTCAGACTGCTCAATTAATTTTCTGTTATATACGAAATCTTTCAGTCCATCTTAAAAGGCCATTTCCAAGTATATTTAATAGATTCTTATTCCGTAGAATCCACTCATTCCGTTAAATCAACCGCCGCGGCGAGCGGCCCATCTTCGTCCGCAGCCTTTTATTCTTCTACTCTAGTCCGACTCTTTTGCGGAAGCAAGATTCCCAGGTGCCCAGCCACGTCCCGAAAGAAAGACTCTCTAGCGAAAGTCAACCGCCGCGGTGAGCGGCCCATCTTCGTCCGCAGCCCTTTATTCTTCTACTCTAGTCCGACTCTTTTGCGGAAGCAAGATTCCCAGGTGCCCAGCCACGTCCCGAAAGATCATGGTCTCCGAAATTCATTTCCGAATCTAGACCACTCAAAAACTAAGTTAATAATACAAAATTAGGCATTAATAATTCTTAAGGAATTCGAATTTGACCTGGAATAAAATCTAATATTAAAGTAATTTACAAGACTCATGGTTGAAAAATGACATATTCAATTTTTAACAAATAACAAAAGATTTATTTACATAAATATACAATTTTGGAATGTACATCGCAAGACACCCTTGCTCTAAATAATAAATCAAAAACAGTCATTTTATTCTAGAATTAATTTTAAGTTTCTAATCATAAAATTATTTGAATACCTGGTTACCAATTTTAGAATAATCATCCCTAATCAATGAAAAGTACACATACTTATACAGGGAACAAAAGGATAGTAAAATAACAATACCTTCATTAATCACTCACATAGTAGAAGGCCAAACTCATCGGATTCCGGCATGCCGTAGATAATCCTCAATAAAGTCTCTCTTTACACACTTAGCACATAACATATTCTTGTGGAGGTCATCACAAAAACATAGCTCAGCAATCAAGCTTCGTGGTGAACTGTCCCACTACTATAACTAGTGGACAGGTCAACCTAGGATTGTAACTCCCGGGTTGGTTTACAGACTCAAATTGGTGTATATAGATTTTGAAAGATCCGCATCTCGAACAGGGTGGGAGATATTAAGAACTTTGGGGAATATCATCGTAAAAAGGCTATATGTTACTTCAACTTTTTTGAATCATCTCCTGTAAGTGTCTTCTTCTCTTACTTCAACTCTTATGTAAGTAAACTCTACTGGACAATAGAAGGTCGAGCTTAAACGCCCCTCAATCAATCGACGAAGAAGTATAACTGCCCTCTTTAACAACTTCCCCGCAAAGCGTCTGATTCGATGCTTTGGGGCTGACGGTGTCTACGGAGTCTCACCCTCAAGGGGGGCGCCAGGGAAAGAGCAAGTGCCTGATTAAAAGTGTGTGTGGTCCATTTTACGACCAGTAATAAATTTTTCCATAAATATACTTTTGACTATAACGTCAAAGTTTTCTTACATGGCCGTCTGCTTGGCCCGTACTCAAAGATCCCCTCAACAGATAGCCTCCATCTGCTGCTTCTACTTAAATCGTAAACAACTTAATACATTACATATATATATACAAGGGGTGATCAAATGAAAAGGTACGAAACGGTGTAAAAACGTAACAGTTAAATATTTGCATATTCCGCCATGGGAGAACGTAGCCAGACATCACGGGATGCGATTGGAGTCTCTGACTGGGATCGGAGCATGCGCGGGTGCCCGCATGCGCAGTAGAGAGCAGAGGCTCTTATCAAAAGCGGCGTCCAAATGATGCGGCAGTCCGTATGCGGACATGATGGCGTTCGCGTTGCAAAATTCGACGATTGAGGAGCAGAGAGGTGTTATCCGATTTCTGACAGCGGAAGGTGAAAAACCGGCAGCTATTCATCGCCGGATGGTGACAGTTTACGGGGAGAAATGTGTCTCTGACAAGTCTGTCAGAAAATGGAGGTCCCATTTTCGTGCAGGCCGTGAGAGTCTGGGTGGTGACCCGAGACCAGTTCAAGTGGGAGACGTTGGGCCATCCACCCTACAGTCCGGACATGTCGCCTGCGATTTCCATGTGATTGGTCCACTGAAGAAACACCTGAAACGAAAGCCCTTCAACTCGGACGACGTACTCAAGGACGCTGTGAAGGACTGGGTCTCGTCACGGCCACAGGAATTCTAGGAACAAGGAATCCTGCGGCTTGTTCATCAGTGGGATCGTTGTGCTCAGGCCTATGGTGAATATTTTGAATAAAGTTTACATTTGTACCCACCATGTCGTTTCGTACCTTTTCATTTGATCACCCCTTGTACATAACCATCTAATACATTTCCATACATAGTTTAAAAAACATGAAAATAATAATAACAATACTTCCGAATTAGCATAAATATAATACAGGTACATTAATAATACAGCAAAATGGCTTTAACCTGTTGGAAACATTAGTGTTGCCAACAAATACGCATATAAGAAGATATGTTAAATTAACAGAAGATTTGTGGCTTTCATTTATTTTTTTTATATTTAGGAAAATTTGTAACACTGATGTTTCATTTTTTTATATTTATAATCAGTAAAAGTACATCAAAAGATGTTTAGTGTAAGGTATTGAACAGCCTAAATGATGTGTTGTTTAAATTGAGTTATCGAAGTGACTTCCGTATTATACAATCTGAGAAATCCAAAAGGCATTAGCGTTATTAGACACCACGAATGACCAGTCAAAACATATCTATTGAAACAGCATGTAGTTTTTATTTTTCCATATATTAACCTGTCGTTGTCTATTTTTCGTTCGTCGAAGAAAACGTTTTGCAAGTTTTACGCACATCATATGGCTAAAGAAATCGATAGGGTACCAAATTATGTTTCGCGTTCGTTTCCCTTCGGACCGCTAGAGTCTCGTGGAGATTCATTTGTTATTTTCCAGCAACTGCGCTACGAAAAGAACATCACGTGGGCTCGAGTGGTTCGAAAAAAGATCAATGTGTAAAGAAGAGCGGCAGCCTGTCTCTTTCGTTAATCTCGATATTGCACTAATAACATATGCTTGGGACTTTCCTATTTCTTTCATGTGGCGCTTCCAGTCATTCTTTTCTATATGATTCGTAACGATTTTCGTACGATTCGTAACGATGTATTTTTATCTTCTTATACATCTAAAACTAAAATTTGCGGCTATACAATCCAAGGAGAATCTGGGCCAACAGTGCCCATCTCTGTTTTCTTGACTCTAGTCTCCGAAGTGTTATACAGCATGTGTCCCGGCCAGGTGTCTAACGTAAGACCCTTGGCGTTTAGCCCCCGACCAAGCTTGGCACTCATTTTATCGGCCGCATAGGGATGAAAGGTTGAGTAAACCTTACCCAGTCGGGAGTCGAACTCTCGACCTGCGGTGCGGCAGTCAGATGCTCTAACCACTACATCACTGGGCTTCCTTCTTATTCATCTCTCAGTTAAATATTCATAACATAAATAATAATTTTAAATATCACTATATAGTGCCCGTCAAGATTTGACGGCAAATAACTTGAACGTTTCATTAGAAAAATTCTTGAATTTTTAATTAGTTGCTTTCAAATTAATTATTGAATGACAAATTACGTGACGAATTTCTATATTGCATAAGTGATTCCTATTTCTTTAAAGCAAAAGATGGTGCTGTTAGTGTAACCTAAGCAGTGAAGTGAATGAATTTTAAGTTTATAATTTACAACTAATTATGCTTAATTTTTACCAGAAATTTACCCAAAAATACCGGCTAGAGAATCTATTTTTACTTATTACGGATACTTTTTTTTAAAAATAACAATATTTATTTTTATTTATTTATTTATTTATTAAAACTACATGACCATTAAAAGCTGCCATGAATTTTATTTTTACCTGTCTCATTCTCTAAAAACCTAAATTTGAAACGATGCAGTTAACGATTTATTAGCCCCCGGTACGGTATGCTATTCCTTTCTCCCAGCTTATTTTGGGTCGTCTCCAAAAAATAACGTTACCTTACAGAAGCCAGCCGTAAAACAAAGCAGTACGATTAAATACTCTATAGCAAATTTTAATTTCTAAGCATCGCACATTTTCAATTTTTATACCGTCGTATTGAAAAAAAAGTACTTTTAAATGCAATTTGTATGAAAACTGCATCTCCATTTATTTTTGAAATATTAATTTTTTTGTAGTTTTTGGAGCCATTTGCCTAAAATTGGCAATAGAAGTACTCCATTTCTGTAGAAAGTAAAGGAAAAATAGTTGTAAAATATTAATTATATATTTTTGTTGCCACTTTTTCATAACAACTGAAAGAAAATGTATAATTAAAATACGTGCTATTTTGAATAAATATAAACGAATGATTTCTGTTAAAACATGGAGCTATTATAAATTATATTATAAAAAATATTAGTTTTTAATTAAAAAAATGATTTCACCTATATTATGTAACCCAGGAAGACCGGGTACGATCCCATAGTCTATATTAATGTTACAAACAAATGAAGGCATATGAATCATTAGACAGCCGTTTTTTTTTTGCTGGAGTTTCTGTAATGACGCATCTTTTTGCTGCATTTATGTACTATTTCACGATAGTGACGTCCTATGCCTACTTTGCTCTACATGTTTGAGAGTGGATCGTAAATGTGGAATTGTTAGGTGAATGCGAATGACGTCATTTTATATAAAATAAAAGCGTGTGCTGTAAGTCTTAAAATTGAAATACGTTTTGTACTATTTATATATGGATGCACTTTTTTTCATCAAGGGCGACACTAAATTCTGGAAAAGCAGAATACCTATTTTCTAGTCTTTACCGTAGACTCTCTTATCCAATGAATTCTCTTTACTTTTAACATTTCTGGATTAATTTAAAGAACAACAAATTACGCTGCATGAAAATTTTGATAATTTTGACATCTGATTTACAGATGAACAGCAGAAAATACTTTAGTTATGCACAGAACAGCTTTGGTCAGTGCAGACAAAAGTTACAAATTTCCCTAAGTCGATTTTTATTATTGGAAATGCAAGAGCTGGAAAAAGTACGATAAAGAAAGAAATTAGTAAAACAATCATAGAGCAGTTAGTATCAGAAGCTGTCATTCCTTTGGCGCTAACAGGTACTGCTGTGCTTAATGTCGAAGGAAAGGTAATTCACTCAGCGTTTAAAGAACCACCATGTTTTAAATAGTTCGCTGATTTAAAAAGTCAGACAGAAAGAAATCTACAGCTCAGCATAAATATAGTATTATTTATCTTTACTGGCGAATTTTCTATTGTTATCTTACGGCTGAACTTGAACAACCATGTCGCAAAGGTACAGTACATAGCATTGAACCTTTTAAAGACTTATTTGTTTAAATCTCTGGAGGTATTAGGTAGTTACATCGCGTAAAAGACATCCCCCTATATAAGAGGCATTCTATAAAATACATTTTGGCTCTTCGCAGACAAAAACAATGCTTAGAGCTTTTAAAAATTGTTTCACATTAACAAACTCATTGAGACAAAACGACGATCAGCAAAGACAGTTTCTAAAGACTCTATATTCGCTTTGCGTGGGTCAAGTTTCAGACTACTCTCATCCCTTATGCATCGGTGGAAAGCTATACTGCTTCCGGCTCATCTTGAAAGATTTCAAGATACTATAAGTCTTTTTTCCAAAAACACAAGCAAGCGAAAGAACATAATCAAGAAATGCTTCTTAAATCGAAGTGGTCAATGACAATAATGTTAGCAGACCACAATAATTAAAAGTAAGATGTATTAAGATGATCACACGTTTGGACTTGAGGATGGACTTTTTTCAGCAGTTGGATGCAGAGTTATGTTACATATTAATATCTGAGGATTGGTAAGCGGTATACTGAACACAGTAAAAGATACTGTCAATGACCCAATGTTTCTACCCCCAGCCTTTCCACAGGCTATAATGGTTCATTTTGTTGATTATCATGGGCTATTTCTAAACGAAATATTTTTCCTATCAAACCTATTTATAAATATTGGAAAGAAGAAAAGGCTTCATGCTTACGAACTCAGATCCTTTTAAAAGTTGTGTACCCTGCCACAGATTAGCATTTGAGCATTACCTGAGGCAACTGATGACTGAATTAAATACTAGAAAATCAACGGGTGTTATTTCAAATTTAATTTTGTACTTTTAAACAGTAATCATAAAGATAATTATTTTTAAAATTTTTTAAATATTATGTGTTGAGTTTATAGGAGTCCATGCTCCGACATTTCGGCCTTACGGCTACTAGTATAGTTAGCTATGAGTCGTTCTTGTTAACACACAATATTTCAATCAGCACACATAGAAACATTTTAGATGCTTTACAAAGCAGCGTTCCTAATGATTTTATTTATTCAAAATATGTACCACTATTTCAGAACAGTAATATTCATTTTATAATGTATATTTTTTATTACTTTAATTTTATTTTACATTTCAATATATTTTTTAAATATTAAACCTAGATATCAAGATGATTTCTTTTATAGCTCTTATACAATTATTTTTTACGCAAATGAATGACAAACTTTTCTTTCTCACACACACACATATTACATATTCTTGATAATGATCAGAAAACATGACGAAAATTGCAGATCAGCTCAATTTATTTAATTGATAATTACATGCAAAATATTCTAGCTTAAATATTTTAAATATAAAATCAATATTTTTAAAAAATATTATTGATTGTTAAATTTTATTTAATTACAAAGCATTCAAATAATAATAATAATAAAATAAAAATGCTATAACTTCTCTTCCTAATAAAATATGTCATTATTGAAATGAATTATCGGCAAAAATATTACACATTTTGCCAAGCTTGGGCTCGAACCTGCGTTCTCTACAAACATTCAGAGCTTTAAATTGCTGCTTTTATCCACCACGCTAGCAGGAACTCGTTTTCTTCCATCTATATTGAAGAGGTTCGAAAAACAGTTTACGCATGCGCAATTATCTCGATTTTGAGTTCTGATCTTACAGAAATAGTTTTGCGTTTTAATATTTATGATATCTTATTTTTTAAAAGAAGCAGCTACAACTTAACGTGCTAGTTTCCCAATCTTCACATGTAACTATTGACAATTCATAAGACAGATCACCAACCATAACTTTTCGCCACAAATCACTGCGTTTATCTTCTGTGTGTAATGTGACTAAAATAATATGACGCCCCCGAAATAAACCGTATATAGCTCTTCATATCGACACAATAAATTTTTGATTTGTTACTAATTTGTTACTAATTGTATAATATTAGCTTTGTGAAAGAAAGAAAAGCTTGTTTAAAGTAAGATCCAATAGGAGACGAACTTAAAACAACTTCTGCCTGTGATGTGATAGTTCAACTGAGCAAGCATCTTTGCGCATTTGCAGCGCGTCACTCCAAAGGCAGACTTTTACTTATATACTGTGCATGCGCAATTGTAGAATTTTAATTTAAAATTACGGATAATAAATAAAGTATTTGAACAAACAAATATACGATAACAAATCTGTGGTTAAATATCTTTATTTAAAAAAAGATTGGTATAATTTGATACAATAGTTTCTTCCTGCGGACTGTCGAAAGAAAACGCTTAGCGTTTTAAATATATAGATGTTAAATTTTAATTATATATTCTTTTTATGTAATATACATATATTAATACATCTGGTTGTACTGACTTAAAACCAAAAATTTTTCATTCTATAAAAAGGTGCACATTTTTGTGCTATTAATCTTTTCTCGGTCAATCCCATAACCTGTAAATTAATTTAAAATAGCTTTATGTCTTTTTTTTTTTTTTTTTTTTTTTTTTTTGTAATTCATACATAATTTGAAAACAAACTTCATTAGGAAGAAAAAAAATTATTAAGAAAACGAAAAACCTAATAATTCTAATTAAAAAGTATTATTTTATCTAGTTTTTTCTATTAACTTAATATAATGGGTATGTATTAAATGCTTCAGGAGTAACCTCTTGAGACCCAAACTCGCATTTTTCGTGCAAATTTTATAATTTTTAGGATTAAGGCTCTTTATGGGACTAGAAAACTTTATATATATTCATTTATTTTTAAAACTAAAAAATATATAGAGTTTTGGCGTGTCCAATATATGGACATTGGATCTTAGTCCTATAAAAACCATATTATTGAATCACATGATTCTGAATGAAAAAAATCTTAATTGCAAAGTTTTCTTTCATTATAAATGTGTTTCTATCGTTCATACATCACCTTTAAATATTGCACAATTATAGTTTTTTCATTATCAAAGAGAAAAAAGTACTTTTGATGAAATTTATTTGAAATGTATAAATCAATTTAGTGATTTTTAAATAGTTTTTTTTTTTAAAGGAACAACAACAAAAAAAAAATCCATCACATCAATAAAAGTTTTTTTCTAAATAAAATTATAAATAGTTAGTGGCACGGTTATCACAATTGACATTTGAATACCAAAAAGAAATTAAAAGAAATATAACTCAATTTATTTATAATCTTAAATTATTTTCTTCAGTTATATTTTCTTTCATTATAAATGTGCTTTTATCGTTCATACATCTCCTGTAAATATTGCACAACTTTAATTTTTTCATTATCAAAGAGAAAAAGTATTTTTCGATGAAATTTATTTGAAAAGTATAAATCAATTTAGTGACTTTTTAAATTGTTTTTTAAAAAGGAATTTAAAAAAAAATCACATCAATAAAAGTTTTTTCTAAAACAAATTATAAAGTTAGTGGGCACGGTTATCACAATTTACATTTGGATGTCAAAGGGAATTAAAAAGAAATAAAATGCAGTTTACATATACGCTTAAATTATTATTTTCATTTATATTTTCTTTAAATGTTTATTTCTGTTTAAATTAGATTAAATTAACTAATTTAATTATAAACGACTTACAAACAGTAAAATAATATAAAAAGTTTGCATTTATTTTTTTGTAGTTAAATGAATATACAAATACAAGTTGCATTTCACGCTTACTTATTTTACATGCTTACTTATTTTATTTTATACTTATCAAGTAAGATGAGATCGCTACATAGGCTTCAAAAACCAGATTTTTAGCATCAAGTTCCTATTTCTTTCACTACAAACTTAGCTGACATCAGAAGTGCGTTTTTATAGTTTATACATCACTTCCAAATATCACATAAATACAATTTTTGCATCATCAAATAGAAAAAGTGTATTTTAACTAAGAAACGTATTGATCAATTCAGTAATATTAATAAAAAAAACTACCATTTTGTTTGTTTTTAACTCTTCTCAACACCAGTAGTTTGTTTTTAGAATAATGATAATAAATAGTGGCACAGCTACCACAATTGGCGAGTAAATAACAAGAAGAAATTTAATGAAATCAAAATGAGTTTATTTAGAATCTTAGAATGTTATCTTTAATTACAGTTTCTTAAAGTTTTTTTGCTAATTAAATATAATTAAATTTATTAATTAAATTATAAATAGTATACTAACAGAAAAATAATACCAAAAATAGTTATGATTAAAAATAAAACATAATAAAGGCTTAATTATCTATATTTACCAAATGCTGCAAAAAATCAATGAAATCCAAAATTTAACAATGTATTGATTCAGAACAAGCATTTTATCAGTAAATTTATACATTTTTAGGAAAATATTTAAATATTTTTTTTTATTTATTTAAGAATTTATATTATCTACTTCGGTATCTATTATTTGTTTCAATACTGTGCTGATTTTTAAGTAAAAACTAATGTCTCTCTTCAGTATACGAAAAGAGTCTAATATTAATAAAAACAACTGATGAAGACCCAACGTCCAATAGAATGGACATAAAAAAAAAAGTTGTTTATTCTCTAAAATATACATTATATTACTTTAACTGCAATGTCATTTCATTCATACAACACTTCACATTAGATGTATGTAGCATTAATATCAAAATATTTTTAAAAAAATATAAAAAATTAGCGTTAAAACTGTCTGCTTACCTTCAACAGTCTTTCTCTTGTTGCCTGCCACTTTCAAATGATTAAAATACATATTTAGTAGCAATTTTTTTATTATTTTGGCGTACAGATAGCAGCACTAGACTATCTAGTATAATAGACAGCAAGTATTTACAAGTTCCAACTGAAATTAAGTATTTTACATAAAAAATAAAATTGTCCAAAATTATTAAGAAAACGAAAACCTAATAATTCTAATTAAAAAGTATTATTTTATCTAGTTTTTTCTATTAACTTAATATAATGGATATGTGTTAAATGCTTCAGGAATAAGATAGAATTTCGAGTGTTTATAAAGCATAAGTGCAAAACTACTTGGCGTAACGAGCTGTAATTTAGGATGTGCATATTTGATGCTTTTAAGAATTGATCTCTCATTAAAGAAAATCATACTTTACAATTCATACTTTTTTCAAAAAATCATTTCAAAATATTTAATTTCAAAATTAATTTTAAAAAAATGTGAATTGTAATCTATATAATTTTTTAGAAAATCTATTTCTGGGAATATCAATTACAGTAATTCAAAGCTACAGCTAATTATATAAATTAGTTTAAAGTTACTGGTAAAATAAAGCTTGCACTACAATTTATTTTGCAACGAACCCCCCGGTAGTCTATTTAAATTTACATTCGTAATTTTTTATTGATTGTGTGGATGGTTATAATATATCTTAGATTTTTTTTTTTTTACGCTGTGATTTATAAAAATAAACATAAGTTTTTTTTTTCTTTTTAATAAATTAATAAAATTTAAATTTAAAATAAAATATTCATGTTAACCGTACACAGACAATTAGTCTTGAAGTGACGCCAAAAATGTAACCCTAAAATCCCCTACATTCGGCACAACGACGTGCTTAAAATACAAAAAAAAACAGAATAATATTTTTAGTAGTACAGTTTTTAATTCATAATACAATGAAATGCTACCTTAGGATGCTTATTGCTTAAATAGGTATAAGCAGATCATTTTCATTTTACAGAAAAAATGGCCGGATGAAGTCAAAGAATTCGGTCCCTGTTTCACGTGCTTGTTTTGTTTGGGCCGAATGAGGGCCTTTAAATCTGAGCGATAACGCACATCGTATTGCAAACTGTTTTTACGGCATACTGCATCTCCATCTATCTCTTTCCTCCGTGAATAATAGATGATTTTATTTTACCCAAGATCTTTTTATTCCAGCATCTCTGTTTTCGATAAATGACGTCTAATTCACCTGTTATGCGTACTTACTCAAAACTTTTCATCTTGTTATATTAAGAAATACTCGAGAGTTTTCTTTTTATTTCCAATATGCCGCCATATTAATTTTTCTATTCTGAATTTTATTTTTCATTTTCCTGTTTCACGACAAAACATTTCAATTGAAAATTGTTTAAAAGAAAATATTATTCCGGGTTTTGATTTTCTTGGCAACAATTAAAGAAATATTGGTAAGTGTTATGGAAAAATGTTACGCTATGAAAATAATGAACTTTTGTATTTTTAAGCAAAATATTTGAATAAAATAAATAAAATAAATGAAATATTGCCTATTTTTATTTCTGGGCTAAAACCCATCTATATGCAAAGATACAAATGCATTAATTCGTCCGTTTTGACGTTGGCTTTACTCAAACATTATACACGCAATTATAGTAATATTATTAGGACCAAATACGTTGCTAGGCAACAGATGAAAGAAAAGGAAAAAAATGAAATATGCATTATGTCAAATTGATAAAACAAAATCATTTATATTATTGGAAAACATGCATAAAATTCCCCCCAATATTATAAACCTAATTAAAAAAAATCTCGCAAATATATTGACAAAATTTCAAACTAATTTGAATAATTTAATAATCTTATTTAAAAATTTCAGCATCAAAAATTTACCATTTAAATCCATTTTTCATATGAGCCATTTCTTTCAACAAATGAAAATCTGAAAATCGTCTGACTTGCCATAGAAAAGCATTATAGAGCAAAATAAAATGTTCCATATTTCCCGAACGAATGAACCAAATTTAACCAAAAACTATACAGCTAAGTCCGAGTACCTCATCAACATGCCCAGTGAATTTCACGCCGATCGGATGCTTTTTGCGGCAGTTATCGTGGAACAGACAGACAGACAGACAGACAAACGGAAACCAAAACTTTTCGTGTCTCCACAGTAAGCCTTCACTGACGTTTCGGCAACTAGATCAGATCTCAGATTCTGCAGATCAGGAGCCTCAACGTCATCTTCGCAAGTCATTGTTTTTTAACCCTCATTGCGTAATATTCATCTTCCTACAAATCGCTTTTTAAAGTTTTCAAATTACATAAATATTTATAAGAATACAAAATACTTCGTAAAGTTTCAGAAATTAAATGTGTTAAACAAGTGGTTATACACTGATGCTCGGAAATTCTGATGAGCATCTTATTCTGGTAACTTTTTAAATCAAAAATTGCATTTCTTCAGGAGGGCTCTGCCCCCTGAACCCCCCGTAGTCTATTTAAATTTACATTCGTAATTTTTTTTTTGATTGTGTGGATGGTTATAGTATATCATAGATTTTTTTTTTTTTTACGCTGTGATTTATAAGGATAAGCATAAGTTTTTTTATAAATTAATAAATTTAAATTTAAAATAAAATCCTCATGTTAACCGTACGCAAACAATAAATCTTGAAGTGACGCCAAAAATGTAACCTTAAAATCCGCTACATTCGACCCAAACACAACGACGTGCTTAAAAAAAGAAAGAAAGAAAAGGAAAATATTTTTAGTAATACAGTTTTTAATTCATAATACGATGAAATGCTACATTAGAATGCTTAAATATAAGCAGATCACTTTCATTTTACAGAAAAAATGCACGGATGAAGTCAAAGAATTCGGTCCCTGTTCCACGTGCTTGTTTTGTTTGGGCCGAATGAGGGCATTTAAATCTGAGCGATAACGCACATCATATTGCAAACTGTTTTTACGGCATACTGCATCTCCATCTATCTCTTTCTTCCTTGAATAATAGTTAATTTTATTTTAGCCAAAATCTTTTTATTCCAACATCTTTTTTTTTTTTTTTTTTTTTTATATAAATGAGTCTAATTTACCTGCTATTCATACTTACTCAAAACCTTTCATCTTGTTATATTAAGACATACTTGAGAGTTTTCCTTTTATTCCCAATATGTCGCCATATTAATTTTTTTATTCTTAATTTTTTTTTCATGTTCCTGTTTCACGTCAAAATCTTTCAATTGAAAATTGATTAAGAGAAAATATTATTCAGGGTTTTGATTTTCTTGGCAACGATTAAAGAAACATTGATAAATTTTATAAACAAATGTCACATTATTCTCTATGAAAATAATGAACTTTTGTATTTTTAAGCGAAATATTTGAATAAAATAAATAAAATATTGCCTATTTTTATTTCTGGGGCTAAAATCCATCTATATGCAAAAATACAAATGCATTAATTCATTCGTTTTGACGTTGGCTTTACTGAAACATTATAGACGCAATTATACTAATATTATTAAGACCAAATACGTTGCTAGGCAACTGATGAAAGAAAAGGTAAAAAATGAAATATGTATTACGTCAAATTGATAA
The DNA here is from genome assembly GCA_963932465.1 of Maratus speciosus. Taxonomy (NCBI): domain Eukaryota; kingdom Metazoa; phylum Arthropoda; class Arachnida; order Araneae; family Salticidae; genus Maratus; species Maratus speciosus. The sequence continues at coordinate 333,590,787 of OZ010788.1, read as the reverse complement.
AACAAAATGCTTTATATTATTGGAAAACATGCATAAAGTTCCCCCCCAAAATTATAAACCTAATTTAAAAAATCTCGCAAATATATTGACATAATTTCAAACTAATTGGAATAATTTAATAATCTTATTTAAAAATTTCAGCATCCAAAATTTACCATTTAAATCCATTTTTTATATGAGCCATTTCCTTCAACAAATGAAAATTTTAAAATCGTCTGACTTGCCATAGAAAAGCATTACAGAGCAAAATAAAATGTTCTATATTTCCCGAACGAATGAACCAAATTTAACCAAAAACTATACAGCTAAGTCCGAGTACATCATCAACATGCCCAATTAATTTCAAGCCGATCGGATGCTTTTTGCGGCAGTTATCGCGGAACAGACAGACAGACAGACAGACAGACAAACGGAAATCAAAACTTTTCGTGTCTCCACAGTAAGCCTTCACTGACGTTTCGGCAATTATATTTACTTATGATGGAACTTCAGTAGATTTTTGATGCAACACTTTAGCTAATACTTTAAAATGTTAAATAATATATTGAGTATGCCGAGAGTCCCCTAATGTTCAATCTTATGCACGAATTTGTGAACTTGACAAAAAATAATTTTTGAACAACAAGTAGCATTAACTATTAAATCTGCAGATCAGGAGCCTCAACGTCATCTCTGCAAGTCTTTTTTTAAACACAATTTTGTAATATCCTATTTCCTGCAAAATGCAATTTAAATTTCTCGAATTACGTAATTATTTATAAGAATAAAAAAATACGAAGTTTTCAGACATTAGAAGCGTTAAATTGAAAACGTTGCTATGTAAGGATATTTTGAAAATTTCATGAGCTAATAATTCTGGTATTTTTTTAGATAATAAAGTAGATTTCTTCAGGGGGCGGAGCCCCCCTGAACCCTCCCATGGTCTCATTAAATTTACATATATAACTTTTTATTGATTGCTCTAATGGTTATTATAAATCTTAGATTTCTTTTTACACTTCCGAGCCTTATTTTTCAATACCGGTCGACAGAAAATGATTTACATTGACGCTATTATATTAAAAGTTTAGGTTTTATGAACGAAAATGTAATTTACTTTTAAAAATAAAATACTTTTCATTCATATTTTCTGAAATCAGGCTGCATTAAGAAGTAACACTCGTCAAAAAATATTTTTTCAGGCAATCTAGTTAATGTCTGTTTTTTAAGAATGAAAATATTTATTTCCCGATATAGTGACGTCATTTTCGACAGGGATCATTTTGCGGTGCATAATTTTGACATTTACTATCTATTTGCTTTTCAAGAGATTAATTTTTAATTGAAAATTTCAATGAGAAAAACAAACATTTCTGTTAGCCGTGCAGACGATAAAACGTGAGATATTGGCAATTATTTTTTTAATAATAAGAACTAATATCATAACACAAGGCCCTTTTATTTCAACCTCAAAGCGTATTCGTTTTAGTTTTGATATATGAGGTCAAATTCACCTTCTTTTCGTACATTCGAATTAATTTCCAATATGAAGACGTATTCATGCCTATTTTTTATTTCATTTTCCTCTTGCACATGAAAATTTTTGAAATCAAAATTAACTGTTTAGGATAAATTATTATTCCGCGATCTGATTTCCTTGGCAACGGTAAATAAAAAGATATTTTATAGCAAAATGTCAATTTATTCCTTATGAAAATAATGAGCATTTTAATTTAAAAGAAAAACATTTGGACGAAATAAATAGAACACAACCTGTCTTTATTTTTGGGGTAAATTCCATCTATATGTAAGGACACAAAGGCATTAATAAATTCATCCCTTTTGACGTTGATTTGACTTCAAAGAATTACACACACTTTCACATTTACGATATTTTTAGGTGTAATTTTGTTGCTAAGTAACAATTAAAAGAAAAATAAAACAATGAAATATGGGCATTTACTTTAATTAAATTTGTAAAAGAGAATATTTTATATTATTGGAACAAACATATAAACTCCCTCCATATGCTATACACCGTAAAAAAACTCTGACAAATGTATACACAAAATTTCAAACTAATATGAATAATGTATGTTTCTAATTAGGAAATTCCATCATCCATAATTTACCATTTAAATCCTTCAATCATATTAGCCATTTCCTTTCAACAAATGAAAATGGAAAAATCGTCTGAATTGCTATAGAAAAGCATTATTGCGCAAAATAAAATATTCTATATTTTCCGAACGAATGAACCAAATATAACAAAAAACTATACAGCTAAATCCGGGTACTTCACCAACATACCCACTTAATTTCAAGCTAATCGGTTGCTTTTTGCGGCAGTTATCGCGGAACAGACAGACAGACTAACAGACAGACTAACAGACAGACTAACGGAAACCAAAACTTTTCGTGTCTCCACAGTAAGCCTTCACTGACGTTTCGGCAATAATTTAACTAGTAAATCTGCAGATCAGGAGCCTCAACGTCATCTTTGCAAGTCATTGTTTTTTAACACTCATTGCATAATATTCAACTTCCTACAGATCGCTTTTTAAAGTTTTCAAATTACATAAATATTTATGAGCATACAAGATACTTTGTAAAGTTTCAGAAATTAAAAGTGTTAAACAAGTGGTTGTACATTGATGTTCTGAAATTCTGATGAGCTACTTATTCTGGTAACTTTTTAAATCAAAAATTGCATTTCTTCAGGGGGGCTCTGCCCCCCTGAACCCCCCGTAGTCTATTTAAATTTACATTCGTAATTTTTTATTGATTGTGCGGTTGGTTATAGTATATCTTAGATTTTTTTACGCTGTGATTTATAAGGATAAGCATAAGTTTTTTTTTTTATAAATTAATAAAATTTAAATTTAAAATAAAATATTGATGTTAACCGTACACAGACAGTAAATCTTGAAGTGACGCCAAAAATGTAACCCTAAAAGCCGCTACATTCGGCACAACACAACGACGTGCTTAAAAAAAAAACGGATGAAGTCAAAGAATTTGGTCCCTGTTCCACGTACTTGTTTTGTTTGGGCCGAATGAGGGCATTTAAATCTGAGCGATAACGCACATCGTATTGCAAACTGTTTTTACGGCATACTGCATCTCCATCTATCTTTTTTCCTCCGTGAATAATAGTTAATTTTATTTTACCCAAGATCTTTTTATTCCAGCATCTTTGTTTTCGATAAATGACGTCTAATTCACCTGCTATGCTTACTTACTCAAAACTTTTCATCTTGTTATATTAAGAAATACTCGAGAGTTTTCTTTTTATTTCCAATATGCCGCCATATTAATTTTTCTATTCTTAATTTTATTTTTCATTTTCCTGTTTCACGACAAAACATTTCAATTGAAAATTGTTTAAAAGAAAATATTATTCCGGGTTTTGATTTTCTTGGCAGCAATTAAAGACATATTGGTAAATGTTATAGGAAAATGTTACGTTATTCTCTATGAAAATAATGAACTTTTGTATTTTTAAGCAAAATATTTCAATTAAATAAATAAAATAAATGAAATATTGCCTATTTTTATTTCTGGGCTAAAATCCTTCTATATGCAAAGATACAAATGCATTAATTCATCTGTTTTGACGTTTGCTTTACTCAAGCATTATACACGCAATTGTACTAATATTATTAGGACCAAATACGCTGCTAGGCAACAGAGAAAGAAAAGGAAAAAAATGAAATATGCATTATGTCAAATTGATAAAACAAAATCCTTTATATTATTGGAAAACATGCATAAAATCCCCCCCCCCCAATATTATAAACCTAATTAAGAAAATCTCGCAAATATATTGACATAATTTATTGGAATAATTTAATAATGTTATTTAAAAATTTCAGCATCAAAAATTTACCATTTAAATCCATTTTTCATATGAGCCATTTCTTTCAACAAATGAAAATCTGAAAATCGTCTGACTTGCCATAGAAAAGCATTATAGAGCAAAATAAAATGTTCCATATTTCCCGAACGAATGAACCAAATTTAACCAAAAACTATACAGCTAAGTCCGGGTACCTCATCAACATGCCCAGTGAATTTCAAGCCGATCGGATGCTTTTTGCGGCAGTTATCGCGGAACAGACAGACAGACAGACTAACAGAAACCAAAACTTTTCGTGTCTCCACAGTAAGCCTTCACTGACGTTTCGGCAACTAGTAAATCTGCAGATCAGGAGCCTCAACATCAGCTCTGCAAGTCATTGTTTTTAGACTCACTTTGGTAATATTCAGTTTCCTGCAAACCGCAATTTAAAGTTTTCAAATTATGTAATTATTTATAAGAATAAAAAATACGAAGTTTTCAGACATTAGAAGCATTAAATTAAAAACGTTATGGAAGGATATTTGGATATTTTCATGAGCTGTTAATTCTGGTATATTTTTTAAATAATAAAGTAGATTTCTTCAGGGGGGCGGAGCCCCCCTGAACCCCCCGTGGTCTTATTAATTTACATATGTATTTTTTTCTTGATTGCGCTAATGGTTAGCGCAAATCTTAGATTTCTTTTTACACTTCCGAGCCTTATTTTTCAATAATGGTAACACAGAAAATGATTTACATTGACGCAATTATATTAAACGTTTAGGTTTTATGAATGAAAATGTAATTTCCTTTAAAAATAAAATAATTTTCATTCATATTTTCTGAAATGAGGCGGCATTAAGAAGTAACACCCGTCAAAAAACATTTTTTAAAGCAATCTATTTAATGCTTGGTTTTTAAGGATGAAAATATTTATTTCCCGATACAATGACGTCATTTTCGACAGCGATAATTTTGCGGTGCATAATTTTGATATTTACTATATATTTGCTCTTCAAAAGTTTTTTTTTCCTCTTTGGAATTTTCGATAAAGAAGTAACATTTCTGTTAGCTGTGTGCAGACGATAAACCATGAGATATTAGTAACATTTTTTTTAATAATAAGAATTAATATCATAACACAAGCCCCTTTTATTTCAACTTCAAAGCATATTCGTTTTATTTTTGATATATGAGATCAAATTCACCTTCTTTTTGTATTTTCACTTTATTTCTAATATGAAGGCGTATTCATGTCTATTTTTTATTTCATTTTCCTCTCGCACATAAAAATCTTTCAAATCAAAATTAACTGTTTAGGATAAATTTTTATTCCGGGATTGAATTTTCGTGGCAACGGCAAAAAAAAGAAAAATGATTGTTAAATTTCATAGCAAAATGTCGATTTATTCCTTATGAAAATAATGAACTTTTTAATTTAAAAGAAAAATATTTGAACAAAATAAATAGAACATAGTCTTTCTTTATTTCTGTGGTAAATTCCATCTATATGTAAAGACACAAAGGCATTAATTCGTCCCTTTTGACTTTGATTTAACTTCAAACAATTACACATACTTTCACATTTACGATATTTTTAGGTGTAGTTCGCTGCTAGGTAACAGTTAAAAGATAATAAAAACAATTAAATATGTGCTTAAAAAGAAAATTTATATTTAAAAAAATATTTTATATTATTGAAGCACATATATAAAATCCCTCCATAAAAGTTATACACCGAATTTAAAAACTCTGACAAATGTATACACAAAATTTCAAACTACTATGAATAATGTATGGTTCTAATTAGGAAATTTCATCATCCTTAATTTAGCATTTAAATCCTTTAATCATATGAGCCATTTCTTTTCATCAAATAAAAATGGAAAAATCGTCTGAATTGCTATAGGAAAGCATTAAGTCGCAAAATAAAATGTTCTATATATTCCGAACGAATGAACCAAATTTAACCAAAAACTATACAGCTAAATCCGGGGATTGCACCAACATGCAACCTTAATTTTAAGATAATCGGATGCTTTTTACGGCAGTTATCGCGGAACAGACAGACAGACTAACAGACAGACAGACTAACGGAAACCAAAACTTTTCGTGTCTCCACAGTAAGCCTTCACTGACGTTTCGGCAATTACTTCTAGAAACAAATACGCCTTGATTTATTGCTTTTTTAAAATAAGATACAAGGTATTTTAACAAATGATCTATTACAAAAGTATATTTATACGTAATTCGAATCTTTTGTTTTTCCTTTATAAGCTATTGAGTGAAAAAGTTTATGAGCATGAACCATGAACTTTTTTCCATGTTCACGTGCTATTTTTAAGTTTATCTTTTTCTCTATTTGGCGAAGTCTAAAAATAGTACAATTAAAAAAAAAATTTTCAGAGACAACTGACGGTCATTCAGCAAAATATTGGAAATTTTTTGTTTTGGCGCCAGAACTGACGATCCGATGAGTCCACAAAAATAAAGATGTTTCACCATGTTTTGGGGGTCACAAGGGGTGCCAGGGAGGCATACAAATCAAAAATGTTTAAGTACGTCGAGTGGCGGAATCAATCATTCATGAACTATAGTTTTCTGCTAGATGCATGAAATAAACAGTTTCTTGTATTCAGAATTTGTAACATCAAATAGCATTTTCCACATTTCTTTACAGGGAAATGATATGAAAGCTGGTATTTTGCACAAAATGCGACAGAGTAATAAAAGCCGTAAGGAGAGATAAAATGCTGAAAATCTAAGATGTGTACAATTAGCAAAAATGACAAAACGCTATTAGATTTCAAATGACATTAAAAGTCCAACTTAGCATTTTCCTGCATTTGCGTTCAAAAATTATTACGTGAATGTTAAATTCACTTTGTTGGGCGAGTAGAAATAATTTTTAGAACTGCCTTAATTCTTCATCTGGTTACTTAATACTTGGAAATGTTACTGTTTTTGAAACAATAAAAATTCTAATTCTAGAAAATCTTTAGATTATAATTAATCAATACAGGCTGGATGATGACATAGTCCATTCGAAGCTTAAATGCTTCATTTATATTTTATATTTATTGCTCTTTCCATTCAGTTAGAAGAATCTCTCTAAGGATTTATGGTATGCTTTAACCCATGTTTATCGTGTTTATATTAAGATTCATTGCTATTTATATTCAGCTTGATGCGGAACTTAGAAGAACTACTAAGCATTAGTTTCGTTACTGAGCATATTAGCGCATTTTGTTTCAAAATGACAAAATCAAATATAAATCATAAAAACTAAGATAAAAAACATAAAAAAATAAAATAAAATATTCTTTAACCTGTTTTAACCCCTTAATTCTCGCTTCCGTCATATTCACGGACTGTGTCTTCTACTCAGATTGTTTGATTCCCAGCAGTTTTATAAAATAGTGAAATTAGCTATATTTTAGTATCATTTTATCTGTCATTAAATAAGGTGAATATTTCTTTTTCATAAAAGTGGTGCCAATAAGCGATTTGAATTTTTAAACAGTAATTTAATTCGAGCATTAAGGGGTTAAAAATAATTAAAATCCTTTAGAAATATACGTTTGAAAAGGAATAAAAATGCTTTTATATATTTTTTTTTTCATTTTTTGATTTGAAGAACTCGATTATCTATAAATCGTGAAATAATCGGCATAATTTGGCTAGCGTTACTAATTTAGAGGATTCTGTTATTCAGGACCAATATTTCCGAACAATAATATTCGCCTTATTTAATCAATTACAAATTAGGCTGAGTATACTATTCGGAAATAGTAATAGATTTCTGAATTAAACATTGCGCTACATTTGTAATACTGAGAGTGAGTCATATGTATAAAAATTACCCTAACTTAAAAATTTTATTTGAAAACAATTGAAGAACTCAGATGATAAAGGTGATAAGTGATAAATCATCATTTTGTGAAAACACATTTCGAATAACTTTTGTCAAATAATTTTATAATCTTTTATTGCCGAATGCAGTCTTTATGATTTAAAATATCTGTGAATATTACGTTTTTTTCATATAGTAATGCGAGGGTTTACCAATACGTTTTTGCCCTCATATATAACTAATTGAGTGAAATTTATTAAATTTCTACATTTTATGAGTCCTTTTTTATAAGGTCACCGTGCACAATAACACATTTCTGCGGATAGTATTTCAAAGAGAGGGGGGGGGGATGTATTCTAGAAGGCACGATAGTAGACCCAAGTGGGGGCATGTTTCTAACTTTTTCCGAACCTCACATGTGGCATATTGTTGCAAAGGCCTGTGACCACTTGTTCATATTAAGCACTCTCCAGCACCTCCCCCCCCCCGAAATTGCCCCCGGGACATGAATGATGTCCGCAAAATTTAGAAAATTCTCCCTGGAGGGCAAATTCGGAGGAAGGGACTCGGGAGGTGCATAGCATGAATAAGTGGTCACAGGCCTTTGCAAAGTTGCGAGCAAAACATTTTTTTTATATGTACTTTAATTTTGAAAATCGAACTGTGAATGTTTTCGCACCGTTTACAGTGTACATTAAAATGTGTTAAAGTTACAAATATTTTCAATCATTTACGCATTTCATAAAAAGTAATATTTAATTGATTTTTTTTGCATCATATATATTTTTCTGACCTCATTTTTTTTATATGCACATATAAAATGGACAAAGTTAAACGAGATAGTATTTGAAGAAACGTTTAACATAGTGCATGCACATTTTGTTAAAACAAATTAATGATAAAGAATGCAGATAATATAAAATTCTCAAAATTACAATTAATCAAAAATCTTAAAGATTGCAGTGCGAAGTCGTTGCTGTATTGGTCTATTGGTTGCTGTATTCTATTGGTCGTTATTAAATGTACAAGGTTTTTTTTCGCATATATTATAAAAACTAATTCGATTAGAAACTATAGTTCGAATTCTCCTGTTCATTAATTGTTTCAATGATAAAGATTTGTGAAGATACGATGATTAAAAGATTTTGTTTCCTCTAAAAATAATTTAATACTTAAGTATTCCCTGTCGTTTTAAGCAAAATTTAATTTAATTTCAATTTAGAGTTAATATTTAATATTCTTAATTGGTAAGTAAATTCAATTGCAAGTTGTCCGGCTGCAAGTATTCATTTGCAATAGTTCAACTGGTGAAATAAATGTCTGAATAACATTTGCCTGTCTTCATTGGTAACGTTTTGGCACCATGTGACTGCATTAAATGAACCCGATGCACTGTGAACAGAAAATACATTCGTTAACTGTTGAAGCAAATTAAACTATTTTTCTACATAGCAGTTTATACCACTGACTCATTTTTAGTAACAAGATACAAGTGTTTGTATGCCTTTTTAAATGATGGTAGCTGCTTCAGAAGTTAGCCATGTTATTGCGAGATCTTTCACCTCATGATCGCCGCCAAAACACTAGTGATCCAAAAATGTCTTCAAGTAAGCAATGTTTTTCAAGACACGTGATTTTGAAATTGGCAACACTGTTCCTAGTTACAGTCAATTTGACAGCTGACAGATGATTTGTTCTTAGTATGTTTTGCTACATCACAATGAATAGACTTACTTCAGAACAACGCTTGCAAAGTGTGCAAAACAGCATCAGGTTATGGCGGGACACATTCGGTGAGCGCGTAATGGACCTGTGAACTGGCTTCCACGGTCGTGTGGTTTCGCACAAATGGATTATTTATTATGGGGATATGTGAAGTCGCTCGTCTACGTCGATAAAACACAAACGTTGGACCACTTGGAAACCAACATTCACCGCGTTATTGCTGATAAACGTCCCCAACTGCTGGATAAAGTGGTAGAAAATTGGGCTTCCAGATTGCGTATAATTCGAGCCAGCCGCAACACCCATGTGTCCGAAATCATTTTTAAACACTAATGGTATAATATTACTTATTTAATAAATCCAATATCATGGCCATTAACATTATTTGTCTGCGTTTTACTTTTATTTTTTTAACTTGTACTAGGGGGCTCGGCCCCAACGAGCTACGCTCGCCAACCCCGTTCAGACACCACAGTCTCTAAAAGCACGCTAATTTGATCGGCTTTATAAAGATTTTCAAAGATTGAATTATAATTTAAAAAACAGTGGCTATCTGCCTATAAATGGGTTTCTATTCATTTCTCTTCGATTGGGAAATTTAAGGAAAAATCAGCTGCAGTTAAAAGATACAATGGCTGTTGTCGTCTTTGATTAAATAAAATCAATTAAACATTTCAAAATAAGCTAATATAATAATGAAATCTGCATCAAAATGCAAATATATTTTATAAATACCAATGCCTTCTTTTGACGGAAACGACACAGAAGGTTAACGAATCTTAACTAAACCATTTAAGCAATTTCTTTATTTTCTGCTCTTTCAAATCATATTTTATGTTGATGACACTTCATTTTCAGCTTGTAATCTTTTTTACTTTTATTAAATTACTAAACAGTCACTCGAAAGCAGTCTAAACGCGTTCAATAAAATTAATATTAATCTTAGTAGTATAATCTCAAAATATCAAATTAATGTCTCGCGCAATTTTAAAATTTAAACTGTTTTGCAATATTACTTTTTGTTCATTTTACGTAATAAGTGTAATGTGTAATTTCTCCTATTTAAGACTTCTAACGCATGTTAATGATTTTATTATTTTACAATATCATTTCTCTTTTAAAATTCACGTGTAAATATAGTTTTTTTGAAGTGATTTTCAATAAGTTCCTGCTTTTCATACGTAAGTTACATCGCAAGTATGTTTCACAAAGACTAGAAAATACATCTCTATAACCTTATTTTGAAAAAATGGGTTATGATAATATAAAAAACATCCGTATAAAAGAACATCATTTCTCTAAAAATAGAATTCCTTATGTAAAATTTGTTACGGAACCTTTTCTCCATCCTTTAGCTAAAGAAATATATCCTACTTCGTAAACAGCCAAAGGAAGAAAAAAAAACAGAACTCATTTGTGCCATTCTAGTAATAAAATGGGAACATTACCTTAGAAAAAGTTACCTTAGAAAAAGTAAGTTCCCTTTTCTCATCAGTATTCTGAATGAGAAGTAATTTTTCCATGATTTGCTGTATAATGCACTAAGACTTGAAACACCAAAATTCATAATATATGTCCTAGACAAGAAAAAATAAGTAAGATAAAAATTCTTCTCACTATAATTTTTCAGCTTTATAGTTACTCTCTTGAAAATATAATTATTAATGAAAATAAACTGCTTTTCTTTGTTTGTTTCTTTTCATTTTCTTTTTTACAGAAAAAGAGCAGAAAAAAAATATAAAAAATAACTTTAATAATTAAATATTTTAAATATATCTAATATTAAAACATTATTAATAATTCTCCGAAATAGTTGTAAACGGCTGTAACATTCGCATAAAGTAGCGTAATCATAAAATTTAATTGAAATGTGCTTGAAATAGTATTTAAATAGATTTAGTATGGCTGACTGATTGTATCATCAAAGAGATGTTCTTTAATTCTTTTTGAGTATCATATTTATTATAGCTAATGAGATCAAAACGAAAATAAATGTTGACAAACAGATTTATTAAAAGAATGTTTTTGGATAAATATACTAAATTTTCACAGCTTACAATTTAGCAGTATTATATAAGTTGTCAGTTTGAAAATTATCTATATAATAATAGCCTAAGTAATGTTACTGTCATCAACAGTTCCGGGCTGGCCGCTTCACTTTTTATAAACCATTTTGCTACTTTTATGTTAGCTGGGCGCAGGTGATTCAATCGCCAAATAGGGTTCCATTGCCATCATTTCATTTAAAATATAAAGCTATTACTGACGTCATTTAAAATACATGACTTTCAATTAAAGCAAATAGATTTAAAATACATACATCAGATACATTTAAAATACACATCTTTCTCCATCTCATTTAAAAGACCATAAGTAAATAAATAAAGGTACTTTTTCAGTATAGGTACTTGTCGAAAAGATACTTGGCGAGAAAAGAAATTTGACAACCTATTTACTGTTTCATATGCACAAGCATTTTCTCCCCATTTGAATACTATTTAATATAAAAAAGCCATTTATCGTTTTTATACAGATACAGAAGTAATTTGTATATACAAAAATATGTATAAATAAAATGTTTGTAAAATCAGGTTTGTTTTCAGAGCTGTTTATATAATTTGACAACATATCTTAATTTTCCTTTTTGAAGCCAAAATTGCACCAAGCTTTTTAAAAAATTCCATCGCGCTTATAGTGGAAAAATATCTAAATAAATAATTAATAGTACTAAAAATAACATATACGAAAATATTTTATTTCAACATCAAAGCACTGTTCCTAATTTACACACCAGAAAAATAAAAGTTAGCGACGGGGAAAATGCTGTTGGCGAGATTTGCGTCCGCCCAACATAAACGTTCAGCCAATTTTAGTCAATTTTTTTTAATAAATCTGCTTAAAATTTGATTTTTTAGAAAAATATTTAAAACAATGTTTGAGAGATGAGTTATATACAAAAATATGTATATGTTTTGAGAAAGATTTGAATATGTTACGTTTTTCAGTTAAAATTAGATTAACAGTCTATATCTCTTTCCACCGAAGTAAACATAAACTATATTCGTTTTTCAGTGAACGAAAAAAATAATTTATGGAAACAATCATTCACACAGCAAGAATAAATGATCTTGATGTCACATTCACTTGACGTCAGATTCGTTACAGCTGTTTGTTACTTCATGAAGGGATTATTAATTCAACGTTTATCTGCATTTTAAGGACAAATATATATAAATATTTGTATCACATATAAAATAAATGCTGCCCCTGATCGCATAGATTTGTTGATATTTCTATCAGAATCTTTACATTTGCGTTAGTGGAAGTCCGAAACTAAATAAAATTATGAACAAAAGTAACATGTTCCAGGCCTAGATACATTTAACGGAGACCAAATTGGTCGCAAGAGGGGGCTAGTTTATTAATATTCACTGTTTTTGTAAACAATAAATTTCATATTAGATTCTTCTCCCTATCTGTACACTAGCTGTATAATGGCTAAAAATTGTCAAAGTATGTTGCATTGTAGCCTTATATATATTTTTTGAAGAAGTTATTAAAAAATTGATTTCGCCGCTCCCGTGAAGACCCTTTATATGCAAACTAAAAGCTAAAGGTATTCATTTAAAAGGGCATTTTCAAGCAAAGTGCATTCATATTCAAAACCATTTCAACATCAGTCTACTTTTTTAATTTAAATCATCTACAAGAAAATACTATATTAAATCAGGAAATAAATTTCGTGACTGCATTAAATGAACCCGATGCACTGTGAACAGAAAAATACATTCGTTAACTGTTTAAGCAAATTAAACTATTTTTCTACATAACAGTTTATACCGCTGACACATTTTTCGTAACAAGATACAAGTGTTTGTATGCCTTTTTAAATGATGATAGCTGCTTCAGAAGTTAGCCATGTTATTGCGACATCTTTCACCTCATGATCGCCGCCAAAACACTAGTGATCCAAAAATGTTTTCAAGTAAGCAATGTTTTTCAAGACATGTGATTTTGAAATTGGCAACACTGTTCCTAGTTACAGTCAATTTGACAGCTGACAAGATGATTTGTTCTTAGTATGTTTTGCTACATCACAATGGATAGACTTACTTCAGAACAACGCTTGCAAAGTGTGCAAAACAGCATCAGGTTACGGCGGGACACATTCGGTGAGCGCGTAATGGACCTGTGAACTGGCTTCCACGGTCGTGTGGTTTCGCACAAATGGATTATTTATTATGGGGATATGTGAAGTCGCTGGTCTACGTCGATAAACCATAAACGTTGGACCACTTGGAAATCAACATTCGCCGCGTTATTGCTGATAAACGTCCCCAACTCCTGGATAAAGTGGTCGAAAATTGGACTTCCAGATTGCGTATAATTCGCGCCAGCCGCAGCACCCATGTGTCCGAAATCATTTTTAAACACTAATGGTATAATAATACTTCTTTAATAAATCCAATATCATGGCCATTAACATTATTTGTCTGCGTTTTACTTTATTTTTCATTTGTACTAGGGGGCTCGGCCCCCTACGAGCTACGCTCGCCAACCCCCGTCCTGACACCACAGTCTCTAAAAGCACGCTAATTCGATCAGCTTTATAAAGATTTTCAAAGATTGAATTATAATTTAAAAAACAGTGGCGATCTGCCTATAAATGGGTTTCTATTCATTTCTCTTCGATTGGGAATTTTAAGAATAAATCAGCTGCAGTTAAAAGATACAGTGGCTGTTGTCGACTTTGATTAAATAAAATCAATTAAACATTTCAAAATAAGCTAATATAATAATGAAATCTGCATCAAAATGCAAATATATTTTACAAATACCAATGCTTTCTTTTGACGGAAACGACACAGAAGGTTAACGAATCTTAACTAAACCATTTAAGCAATTTATTTATTTTCTGCTTCAAAGATTTTTCTCTTTCAAATCATATTTTGTGTTGATGACACTTCATTTTCAGCTTGTAATCTTTTTTATTTTTATTAAATTACTAAATAGTCGCTCGAAAGCAGTCTAAACGCGTTCAATAAAATTAATATTAATCTTAGTAATATAATCTCAAAATATCAAATTGTCTCGCGCAATTTTAAAATTTAAACTGTTTTGCAATATTACTTTTTGTTCATCTTACGTAATAAGTGTAATGTGTAATTTCTCCTATTTAAGACTTCTAACGCATGTTAATGATTTTATTGTTTTACAATATCCTTTCTCTTTTAAAATTCACGTGTAAATACAGTTTTTATGAAGTGATTTTCAATAAGTTCCTGCTTTTAATACGTAATTATTTAATTCTAATTTGAAAGTGTTTTTCTGTTAATAATAGTCTCGTGTAAATAAATTTTTAATTTTAAGCAAACATTGTTATTTGCGCTGTTTATACAGTTGGCAACAGTTTAAATTAATACCATTTTCTAAAATAAGTAAAAAATACCTCTCGAAATGCTGAAAATTTGAATTTAAAATAGAAATAAGTCCTCAAAAAATAGTCAAATTAAAAAAGTGAATACAGTCTGCACACCGGGAAATTCTAACGTATAAAATTATCAAAAAATGAATTAATTCCTATGTATAGCTTTTGCTCCCATAAAACTTTTTTAATGGAACGATTTTGTCCAACTTTAGCAATAAATTAAATAAATAACCAAATAAATATATACCAAATAATAATACCAAATAAATAATACCAAATAAAAATAAATAAACCAAATAATTATTCTATTTTAAAAATGCCTGCATCAGTGTGTTTATCAAACATTTCTCTATAACACCGCCGATTTTCATATTTTTGTATGCAGTATTTTTCTTAATATTAACGAAGAAAGTCCTCCGGTCACAAAAAATTCAAAACCGGCGGCGGCGGTGACAGCGTAAGTTACTTTTTTTTTTAGAATAAAGAGATATAGCTGAAATAACACCCT
The DNA here is from genome assembly GCA_963932465.1 of Maratus speciosus. NCBI lineage: Eukaryota > Metazoa > Arthropoda > Arachnida > Araneae > Salticidae > Maratus > Maratus speciosus. The sequence continues at coordinate 333,575,453 of OZ010788.1, read as the reverse complement.
TTACAAGGTAAGGTTAAAATCGGATTAAGTGTTGAATCTGTTCATCCTTCACTACAGATGACTGGCCTCTTCTCGCTTCATCATGCTTGATCTTTATGACTGAATTAAACAATCCAGCCCATATGCTTTGTATTTTTTTTAGTCATATCTGCATTGCAGATGGGATAAGTGAGTGTCAGTTCGGATATTCTTTGAATGTAATAAGTGAACTATAAAGCGAGTATCACAATCGGTAGGAACTTCTGTCGTCTTAAACATCATAACCACATGACTACAAATGTGAGATGTCTTTAAAATACACTCTTTAGGCATTTAGGTTGTTATGCAGTGTGTCCACTCTCAACGGTGTCCAATGGCGAAATTCCTAAACCGTTTGTAATACATATATAGTTCCAGAGAGAAAAATGTTTCAAATAAGAGCGATTTGGGTCAATAAAAATATTTCTTAAAAAATTACGAAATTTAATTTCTTATGCGGTCTCCAAGTACTATAAGTTATATTAAATTCCTATTACACTAACAAGTAATACAAAAAAGGTTCTATTATTCTGCGGTTAAAACTGGTCCAGTAACAGCTGTTTAAAGTTGAATCATGTTTTTGCTGCGAAATAGAGGTCATACACATTTAATAGAAAAATAAATAATATTCCCCTCTCTCTATATATAATACTTGATAGTAAAATTAACAATTCCATATAAATTTAATATTTTTATTCTGAGATATTAAAATAAAATATACAAATTCAACTAAAAAAATAACAGAATTTTTGTTAAATGAAAGGATGAAAAGAAGCATAAATGATAAGCACTGAAAATCATAATAATATTACCTTGTCATCAGATTTACATCAGTGTGCAAAATTTAACCCCGATCGGATGTTTGAAACTGAGTTAAAGTTTGATACAAATTTTTAACTAGAAAGATATACATACGAACCTTGCAAGTTAAATAAAATCTTATAAAAATAACATAATTTTTGTTAAAAGAAATCATGAAAAGAAACAGCCTCATATCCTTACAAAATACAATATATGTTAAAATACAATTATTTTAACAAATCTGAATTAATAAAAATTAACGCTATCGTATACTGGACCAATGTGGCTACTTTTAGTTAAAACGCAGATACACGCGATATAAATTCTTCTAATACTTTAAGTACTTTGTGTGCAATTACTCGAAGCATGGCACAACTCATCTGTGTTCAGACGCTGAAAATTGGTATAAGTCATGCAATTGAAAGTTTCATAACTTAATCAGCTTTAGTGTTTGATGAATGTCTTTTTTTCTACTGTAATACGAAATTTTACTAAATAATACTTATAGTAGCGGGGACCCGTATAAATTAATTACATTTCGTAACTTTTTAAGAAACGTTTTTATTGATCAAAATGACTTTTGAACATTTTTTACCTCATTTATAACGTTTTTGTAATTGGAACTATATGTCTATGACTAACTGCTTAGGAACTAGCCGTTGGAAACCGTTGAGAGTGGATACCCAGTATTATTATGTTATCACAGTATCATCATCTATCCAGTTGCGAGAATTTTATGTAATGTAACTTACTTTCCGAGTAATCCTCGTAGTTTTATATGTAATACATTAATAGCTATACATTACAAAATTATCACCACCTTCACCCACTACGCACATTTCGTGTTAAATGGAAGAATAATGTATAATCCATCTTATTTCTTAGACGATTTTATACAGAATTAGATTATTTCAATCTTATACAGAATTAGATTATTTCATCATCATAGTTTATGATGGATCAGTAAAGTAAACCAAAAATAAACAGTAATTATATTTTCTTGTAAAAGTTGTATTTAACGGTCTTATTCACATTTATTTTGAATAACTTTACCTAACTTTTTTCTTGCTGAAATAAAGAACATTGCTGCCCTTTTAGTTCGTTTTATAATGTATTTCCAAACAGAGGATTTAAATACGATATTGGATGTAATTCCTGTTTAATTTAATTCCCCAGATGCTTCGGCAACTTCAAAAACGAATTAAATCAGAACTCAATTAGTGGTTCAAAACATTTTAATAAGCCAATTTGTGAACTTGAAATTACTTCCGCGTTTTAATGACTGATATTACGCTTCATATAAGTAACTCTCTAAACAATATGTACTTTTTGACTTTCTCCAGATATCTTTAATTGTTTGTATATTTTTTATCAAGTGGCTTCGCTTTTGTGCTTTTTTTTGCCGCCATATATATATGTTTCTTCACTTCTAGATGTGTAGTAGCTCAGATTCAAAACGGAGTTTATTATTACTCCAATACAAGGGCGTTAAATATAGCTTTTTAAAAGAGACAAAATGAATCCTTGTTTTCATCATCAACACATATTAATAAAATTTATCTTTCAACATCTTATGGATACACTTACTACGTCTCCAAGGTTTTTCATAGAATACTGCTTCTAAATAAAATTAAATCTAAGCGCTATATAAATGGATAAATCAGAAGATCCCTGTACACCCTGACGATGTTTTATGAGCCATCGCGAAACTGAAGAATAAAGGTAGGCGATTTTCCTTTGACTTATCTATGTATTATGAAAGCAGCTTAGTACAAGCCACAAAAAGACTTACTTTTTCTATTTTGTTTAAATATGAGAGAGCGGAATCTCGCTACCGATAGTGGAGCGTTTTTGGCTTGACACGCCACTTAAACTCCAACAACTCGTCGATAACATTTATCTGGGTTTTCCGTTATTACAAATAAAGTCAAGTGTCATTATTAGGTAATCAATTTCTTCACTTCTCCTATCAAAAATGTATTCTGTCTTTTTATTCGTAACCATAAATTCATATGACACATGAATTTGTTTCCTAATCGGCAAGTTACGCATTTGTAATAAACAGACAAAAAAAAAAAAAAAAAAGAAAGACAAATAGATAAACATCGTATCCTTAACTGAGTATTTTTGAAATACTTTCAAAAAGTTTACTTCAAAGAATATTTTGAGAAACGCATAAAATGGGAGTTTGTTTGTCAAACTAAAGTCATAAAAGGGAATTGAGATTGACCAAAGGGGTCGGTTTAACTTAAGGATTCTAATTCCGCTTCAATTGATGCAGACTAAGATCAATATTTTTTAAATAAATTATTGCAGCCATACTATATAATTTTTTTTCTCCAAAAATCATGTAGTTTGACTATTTGCATTGAAACAGACCTTTAATTTCATGAAATTAAAGGCAGATTCATTCTAAAAAGATATTCTTTATCATTTAGAGAAATAGTCATTTGACTTTCGAAGTACTAAAATAGTTTTAAATTAATATTTTAATCCCAAATATGCAAATCATTGTTATATTCTGTAACCTTCTATAATATTTTATATTCTATAATATTCTATAATGATATTACTTATTTTTGTTTAACATAATGATAACATATTTTCACTGTGCGTATAATTCAAAAATAAGTCTGTATAATTCAAAAGTTGAGCCTCAAATTTCTCATTTTGGAAATCATCGTTTGCATTACTATCTACGCTCTAAATTCAGCGGATTCATCAGCGTTGACGGTTAATATGTTGGGGACAAAATGAGGACCTTGGGCAGATGTTCGCGGGTTTCAAGTCAGCGCAATCTGATGAGGGTGAATAAGCAATGTTTTCAAGATTTTTCTTGTACGACAACTCTTCAGATCACTTTCCTTCCAAAAGTCTTCCCTTAACACTTTGTAACTCAACATCACCGATTTGAAGTTATTTACTCAGATTTTAGAAAACGTAAGTGTAAGCATCTGAAAATTGCTTTAAAAAATACAACATTAAAATATAAAAATATTGAATAAAAGGTATTATTCCTCATTTAGAGAAATATTTATTTGATTTTCGCATTTCGGAAATCATCGTTTAGAATATTACTTACACTGTAAATTTAGCGGATTTTCTCAGACTATGTTAGAAAACATCATTTTAAGCGTCGAAAAATAATTAAAAATATCTAGAGCATTAAAATATAAAAATATTTAATAAAAGGTGCTTTTTCTATATCTCCAACAAACAGAAAATTACATCTTTCTCATTAATATTGCCAATTTTCTAATGCAAAACTGTATCGTATACGAACTTATCTTTCTAAAATTAATTCTTTCTAATAAAATTCTTTTATTAGACGTTTTCAGTCTTTTAAATTTTATAAAATTTACAAATTTCATTTCATGAATAACTTTTTTAAACTGCTGAACTTAGTAATAAAATTTTGGTATGAAAAGTTAACTTGGTATCGCCATCTGTTGTGACTTCTATGAATAATTTGTATTAATTTCTGTGTTGGAAGATACCAGCAATAAATAAAACCGTCTTTTAAAGCCCATTGTATAAGTAAGATTGACTTTTGGGCATGTTTCAGATTTGCAACGCAATGATACAAAGGGTTAAGGCATTCCCCCTGTAGTAATATGACCAAAAACCGATTAATGTTTAAAAAACGTTACCCGCATTCACTTTAAATGCAATTGAATTTATTCGATTTCAACTACTTTTCAGATTAAAATATGTCAAATGCAGGATGTTTCCACCAAAAACAGCATAATTTTAAAATGTAATAATACGATAACATTTTTAAATATAAAAATTAAATATGTGATACTTTTATAAACTAACTCCTAATTTTTCTGTGCAATAATTTATAAAATATTTCAGAATTTAGTTAGTTTATGGTGCTACCTTGCATCAAATTGTAACAATGTCGCAATTGATTAAGAAATTTTAAAACGAAACTATTTTCAATGTGTTTCAATAGGTGAATAAAATTAACCCATTATACGTTGCTTTTTCTTAAAATTATGTTTTTTAAAAATTTTATTATGAATATATTTTCAACAAATTTACTATCGCATATTGTTTATATGATTTTTATTTTTAAGAAAAAAAATGATTCGAGTTGTACAAATTTAGAAATATGAATGAAATAGTACGGAATGTTTTGAAATTTTTCATTCATAAATGTCGGATTATGTTCAAACATGCACTATAAAGAATGAGAAAAAATGAGAGAGCAATTTAAGATACAGATATTGCAGCAGTCAAACCATTGCTACGTGTAGTAAGTACACCGCTGCGCTACATAGTAAATGCATCAACTATTTTCATATGGCGACCATTGTAGTTGATTTATACTGACGTCACGTTTACGAAACATATCATATATCCTACATAAATATTAAAATAATATTGAAGCATCGCTTTTTTCCCTCTTAATAAGTCATTAATATACATAAAATAAAAATCTATTTCATTTGTGTCCAGTGAAAAAAAGTTCGATACCTAATGAGTTAACAGAAAAAACTAAATGTTTAATAATCCATCAATAATAATTCATATGTTAGTAGGGATTACAATCCCGAGACTAATTTCTAATCCCGGGATTTCGGGATTGCTTAGATTCAATCCCGGGATTAGGAAAATTAGTATTTCTGTAATATCATCAATTTTTACAATAGCTAAATATCATAATACTATAGAAAGTACAAAGAAAAATTGCAGCCTAATTTACATATGAAAATATACCAAATTAAAAAAATTAACTTCAATTAATTATCAAAACTTATAGGATAAATTAGAACAATTGAAAATTAAAAGAAATACGCTGTTGATGTTTGAAAATGCAACAAAAAACATGAAATGTCTATGCTTCATCTTCTAGATAATTTCTTTTATTTCCTGTTAAACAAGTTTTTGAATAGTTTAATATTTACAATATTAAAAACTAATTAATATCACGAATTAAATTATGAATTATTCTCATACCCACGTAATTAAAGTTTATAATTCTAGGATATTGCAAATGCAAGGTTTTCCCTAACATGAAGATTTTTTTCTTGAAATAAAAGAACTTAGCACACACACACATAGAATAAAATAATACTTAGATGTATAGTTTAAATTTCTAAATAGCAATAGCTGTTAAAATTCGAAAACGTTGCATAATATAAAAAATTATTACGTACCTCGTGAAAAAAAAAAGATTATTTTGAATGGTTCACTGTTTCCTAACTAATCGGTATTCCTTTGAAAATATGTTCTAAGAAATATGACGGCATCTAAAGTTTCATCTCCAAGTCCCAGTTGTAACATTGTTTGTTTTTAGGGAAAGGTCATATTCGTTTAAGCACTCTGTTAGTATTTCAATGCACTTTTTTGCTGTAAAAGATCCATATATGCGCATAAGGCCTAAATTCCTGAATTTGCTCAAATTTAAATTTCTTGAATGGGCATTAATATTCACAAATCGCTTGCTTGCAGTAAATGTCCATTTGCCAAAAGTCAAACTAAATTTTTTTCCTGAATTTTTAAAAGTTTGTATTTCACTTGTAATTAACTCTTTTATTATAGTTCACTACACGATTTCGAATTGATACTGCAGATTTTTGGCAAATCATTATAGCCTTTAGCTATCAGTAAGTTTCTTAAATCAGTTGAAGTTAAATGAAAAACAGTCTTTAGCTGTCATTCGCAATAAAATTAAATCCAGTGATTCCTTATCACTACTAAAATAATCTTCTATTTTCTGCTTTTTAGAAAGCAATGCTTGTTCTATGCAATCTTGACGTGTGGAAGGAAGAGATGATGTATTAAATTCTTTCTAAACTTTAGTACCATGTTTCGTCGATAAATGTGCATGCAAACCTTAGTCGATGCTCCTAACGTTTTAAGCACGATTTTTTCATCTTTTGACGTTAAATAGCAGTGCCATACTGAAGATGTATCATTATCTTTCCTATGAGCTACAAAATCCTTTTCATTAGACATCTTTAAAGCAAAATAGGTATAAACGCCCGAAAAGCAAAGAAGTTAGCACATAATAATGACTATGAAACTCAAATGCGACGCTTATCAGTAAACTCTAATTCGAAATTTTGTGATTCCCAGTTGCTGAAACGACCGGCTTTCTAATCGCGGCGAAATCGAAATAAACAAATGATTTCATTGTTCCCGAATAATAGCCGAGCGGGTTACATCTGTTTGCAAGTCAAAAGGTTTTCATGTTAAACGATTTAATCGCTTTGAAATATGTAAAAAATACTTGAAATATGTATATTTTTTCAAGGATATATAAATTTCATAAAAATTAATTCTTTTTCTTTCCAAAAGAGAAAGTCTATAAATATATTCTTTTTATTTCAGCTGAATATTATTCCATTTAAAAAAAAGGACAATCCCGAAAATCCCGGGATTTGGCAAACAAGATCCCGGGATTTTCGGGATTAAAAATGATGCGGGATCCCGGGATCTGGGGATACGGGATCCCGGGATTGTAATCCCTATATGTTAGTTAATAAGATTTTTAAGATGCGAAAAAGTAGCACCATCTATTGATGAAAATTTAAACTAATCTTTTAATTAATGCTAACCTGTAAGCATGCTAATTATTTAATTCTGGTGTTATTATAGTTAATAAATTATTAAATTTTAAAGTTCTTTATTGGAATCTGTATACAAAAAATTGTTTTTCTAAGTATATTTTGAAGCCTTTGTCTCCTTTAAATTTTCGTTATAATAGTCCATGAAAAAACGAGAAAAAAAATTATTTCCGATATTTAAAAGTCATATGAGTTACAGGAACTTTTATAGTTCTTTATATTAAACACTTTTAAACCTTTCTCAACATCTTACTGGTTTTTTAGACTGAAGGAAAACATATTTACAGGAAAGGAGAAACACATATTTGTAAAAATGTATTTAATTTCAAATGCAGCTCTTAAAAATTCTTTAAGAAAAAAATCAAATAATGTTATTTTTCAAAAGAATTCATATTTATATGAATAAAAGATTTTCAAGATACTTGTTTTATATTACGTATGTGGTCGTTGAAAAAGATTGCAAAATATAATGGATATTGATACAAAACCCTACTATATTTTGCTTTTAAAAGTAAACAAAGAAAACTGCTTTATGTCACAATTCATTAAACACTGCTGCTAAATGAGTCTAAAAGAGGTTAAACGATTTATTATTTAAAAAAAATCATTTCTCCACATTGTTCAAATATATATATATTTTTTTCTTTCGGTCACAAAAAAGAATAATATTAAAATAACTTAGGAAAAGAATGATTTTGCATTTGCTGATTTAAAGATATTTCAAACTATTTTTTTTTTTCACCAAGAATTTTTGTTCCTGATTTCGTCACTATAAAGTTGTTCTTTTGTGTGTATGCGCGTGCTTGAAATCAAAAATTGTTATGAATTATATACTGTAATTATTCAAATAAACATTTTTGGACAGTAAAATCCACCTTATAAATATCAAAACATTCTTTAAAAATTAAATTCCACATGTGGTAGGAAAATAAAACATGTTTTAATATCCAGCTTCGTATAATTACACACTTTAAATAAAAATAAACAGCTTATCAAAGTATTTATTTAGATTATAATTAGAGAGGTTTATGAGACGTTAAAAATTTATTAGCCCCTGAAACGCTATTTCTTTCGGACATCAATTAAAGTATCGTCTTTAAAAAATAACGTATATAAGCCAGTCATAAAACAAAGCAGATATATCATTGTACGGTTAAATACAGATAATCTCTACTGCGATTTTTTAACATCTAAGCATCGCATAGATGTTAACATTTTCAATTTTTATTGGGTTTTTTGGTAGTTTTTAACGTCATTTGCTTACTGTTGGCAACTGAAGTATTCCATTTCTGTAAAAAGTTAAGGAAACATTGTCGGAAAATAGAAATTATATTTTTTTGTTGCCGTTTTCCCATAAAAACGGAAAAGGAATGTAATTAAAGTATGTGCCATTGCGAAAAAATATAAAGGAATTCTGATAAAACATGGAGCTATTATAAACTATATTTAATTTTAATTATCTGTATTAATGTTACAAACAAATGAAGGCATATGAATCATTAGATAGCCCATTTTTTGTAGAGTTTCTTGAATGAAGAATCACTTTTAGCAGGATTTGTCTATTATTCAGCGATAGTGACGTCCTATACATACTTTACTGTAGATGTTGTGTAAGATTGGATCGTAAATGTAGTTTAAATTATGTTTAAAAAAAATAATTATCTTCAGCCGATGCGAATGACGTTATTTTATATAAAATAAAAAGGTGTGTTTTAAAATTTAAAACTTAAATACGTTTTGTACTATCTACATTTATATACATATATATATATATATATACATATGTCGTAGGCTAATTGAGAAATCCGGCTCTTTGCAAACAGCCTAGGCTCTTTGCAAAGAGCCGGGCTAATTGGAGAATCCATCTCCCTTTTTCCAATTAGCCTGATATTTTTCAGGCTTATTGCAAAGAGCCTAGAAAGCGTTAGGCTAATTGAAAAATGACCACTTATTATCCGATCAGGGTGATATTTTTAGCTCATAGACTATCAAAGCCTGAGAGCTTATGTGTCCGCCGATTCTGTATGTAGATGCGTACGTACGTACGTACGTATGTACGTAACGCGATAATTCTTGACAGAAATATCCGATTTGCTTCAATTTTTTTTTTCTAGGTTCATTCTGATAAGGTGCTTCCCTGATTAGTTTTGGGGTTCATTGGTTAAGGAGAAAGTGGGAAAAGGGGGGCTATTCCCCCCCCCCTTAATTTATATAAATGGGTTTTTCATGCAGAAATGTTCGATTTGCTCCAAATTTGGTATACCGGTTTATTGTGTTAAGGAGCTTCCCTGATTACATTTGGAAGCTCATTATTTAAGTATAAAGGGGGGAAAGGGGGCTGCCCCCCTTAATTTAGATAAATCGGTTTTTCATAATGAATTATTCGATTTGGCAAAAATTTGGTATACCGGTTTATTATGTTAAGGAGCTGCCTTGATTAGATTTGGAGGTTCGTTAGTTACATATAAAGGGAGGAAAGGGGGAGCTATCCCCCCCTCCGTAATTTAGATAAATGTGTTTTTCATGCAGAAATATGCGATTTGCTATAAATTTGGTATACCGGTTAATTATGTTAAGCAGCTTCTCTGATTACATTTGGAAGATCATTATTATGTATAAAGGGGGAAAGGGGGCAATTGCCTCTCCCCTTAATTTAGATAAATGCGTTTTTCATGTAGAATTATTCGATTAGCTCAAATTTGGTATACTGATTTATTATGTTAAGGAGATGGCTTGATTAGATTTGGAGGTTCATTAGTTAAGTATAAAGAGTGGAAAGGGGGTGTAGCCCCCCCCCCCCTTAATTTAGGTGAATGGGTTTTTAATGCAAAATTATTCGATTTGCTCCAAATTTGGTATACCGGTTTATTATGTTAAGGAGCTTCCCTGATTATATTTGGAGGTTCATTAGTTAAGTATAAAGGGAGGAAAGGGGGGGGGGGGCTAGACCTCCCCTTAATTTAAATAAATGGGTTTTTCATGCAGAGTTATTCGATTTTCTCCAAATTTCGTATACGGGTTTATTATGTTAAGGAGCTGCCTTGATTAGATTTGGAGATTTCTTGGTTAAGTATAAAGGCTGGACAGGGGCTAGTGTCCCCTTAATTTAGATAAATGGGTTTTTCATACAGAATTATTCAATTTGCTTCAAATTTGATATACCAGTTTGTTACGATATGGCTTCCTTCATTTGATTTGGAGGTTCATTGGTTAAGTATAAAAGGGGGGAAAGGGAGGCAATTGCCCCTCCCCGTAATTTAGATAAATGTGTTTTCATGCAGAATTATCTAATTTAGTTTAATTTTTTTCTAGGTTCATTCTAATAAGGAGCTTTTCTGATTAGATTTGAAAGTTCATTGGTTCAGCATAAAGGGAGAAATGAGGGAACTAATACCCCCCCCCCCCCTTAATTTAGTGAAATGGTTTTTCATGCAGAATTATCTGATTTGCTTCAAATTTAGTATACCAGTTTATTATGTTAAGTAGCTTCCCTGATTAGATTTGGAGGTTCTTTGGTTAAGTAGAAAGGGGGGCAACGGGGACTAATACCTTCATTTATTTTTCGAGGGGCATTATTCTTTGAAATAAGACTATAATATACAATTAGTGTGAATAGCCTGTGAACTCAATGCCATCAGTTTAACTGGGCAATTTTCTTTTTATTAGGTTTATTAACGCATAACCCTACCCAAACCCGAAAAATAAATTACAACAGACCGTACCCCGATCCGAGCAAGTCAAAATAATTTCAGTCTACATGCAACCCGGCCCGAGTCTGAGAGTTCCATTTGAAAAAAAACCCGAAATTCCGAACCAAATCTGATAACCGACAAAAATATTCCAAAGATCCATAACCGGATCCGAACAAGACAAATTAGTTTCCGTGGACATGCAACGCTACCAGGACCTAGAAATTCCATTCGAAGTCAACCTGAAACCCGTCCCGAACCAAATCTTAACCGACAAAAATATTCCAAAGAACTATAACCCGATGCAAGCCAGACAAAATAATCTCCGTCCACCGGCAAACCGATCCGAACCTGAAAGTTCTAATTGAACTCAATCCGAAACCTGGTTGTGGTCGGTTTTCGGGTCGACTTCAAATGGAACCTTCAAATTCGGATCTGGTTGAAAAAAAACAAACTAAATCAGATAATTTTGTATGAAACCCCATTTATCTAAATTAAGGGGAGGGGCAATTGCCCCCCTTTCCCCCCTTTTATACTTAACCAATGAACCTCCAAATCCAATGAAGGAAGCCATATCGTAATAAACTGGTATATCAAATTTGAAGCAAATCGAATAATTCTGCATGAAAAACCCATTTATCTAAATTGAGGGGACAATAGCCCCTGTCCCTCCTTTATACTTAACCAATAAATCTCCAAATCTAATTAAGTCAGCTCCTTAACATAATAAACCGGTATACGAAATTTGGAGCAAATTGAATAACTCTGCATGAAAAACCCATTTATCTAAATTAAGGGGGGGGGGGAGTTAGCCCCCCTTTCCTCCCTTTATACTTAACTAATGAACTTCCAAATTTAATCAGGGAAGCTCCTTAACATAATAAACCGGTATACCAAATTTGGAGCAAATCGAATAATTTTGCATCAAAAACCCATTTACCTAAATTAAGGGGTGGGGACTGCCCCCACGCACTTTCCTCCCTTTATATTTAACTAATGAACTTCCAAATCTAATCAAGCTATCTCCTTAACATAATAAACCAGTATACAAAATTTGAGCTAATCGAATAATTCTACATGAAAAACGGATTTATCTAAATTAAGGGGGGAGGCAATTGCCCCCCTTTCCCCCTTTATACATAATAATGATCTTCCAAATGTAATCAGGGAAGCTGCTTAACATAATTAACCGGTATACCAAATTTATTGCAAATCGCATATTTCTGCATGAAAAACTCATTTATCTAAATTACTGGGGGGGGGGGGGGGATAGCCCCCCTTTCCTCCCTTTATATGTAACTAATGAACCTCCAAATCTAATGAAGGCAGCTCCTTAACTTAATAAACCGGTATACCAAATTTGGAGCAAATCGAATAATTCATCATGAAAAACCGATTTATCTAAATTAAGGGGGTAGCCCCCTTTCCCCCCTTTATACTTAAATAATGAGCTTCCAAATCTAAATAGGGAAGCTCCTTAACACAATAAACCGGTGTACCAAATTTGGAGCAAATCGAATATTTCTGCATGAAAAACCCATTTATATAAATTAAGGGGAGGGGGGACTAGCCCCCTTTTCCCCCTTTATCCTTAACCAATGAACCCCAAAAACTAATCAGGGAAGCACCTTATCAGAATGAGCCTAGAAAAAAAATTTTGAAGCAAATCGGATATTTCTATCAAGAGTTATCGTGTTACGTACATACATACGTACGTACGTACACACGTACATACAGAATCGGCGGGCACATAAGCTGTCAAGCTTTGATAGCCTGTGAGCTATAAATATCACCCTGATCGGATAATAAGTGGTCATTTTTCAATTAGCCTAACGCTTTCTAGGCTCTTTGCAATAAGCCTGAAAAATATCAGGCTAATTGGAAAAAGGGAGATGGATCTCCAATTAGCCCGGCTCTTTGCAAAGAGCCGGATTTCTCAATTAGCCTACGACATATATATTATCGGATGCGACACTAAATTTTGAAAAAGCGGAATTCCTGTTTTCTAGTATTAATATTTGTATCACTACAAAACAAGTAAATTACGTGATAAGTACCTTTTTATCAATTTATAAGTAGTACGTATATTTCAATTATTGTTACATTTAAACTATCGAATGGCAAAGAGATTTAATTGTATCATGTTAAGTCATATGCACAAATAATGTTTAACACTTTTCAACAAAGTTGAAAAGTATTTATGCATTCGGTTTGTCTGTCCGTCTGTCCACGGAAATATACTCTGGTAAATATAATATATATAACTCCCGTAAATATACTCGGGATTTTCATGAAATTAACAAAGGGTATTTAGACCAATGTCAGACGGGCGTCTTTTTTTTGCTGCATTTTTGCTTAAGTATTATCCATTTACAGTGCTTGACTCTGGTCTTAGCGTCACTAAAGCATGTTTCGTATTGTATATGAAGTATGTAGGATTAGTCGTTCATTTACAGGGCCATTCAAAAGTATTCCATTACAGTATGGTATATTGGGAAAAATTGTTTGCAGAGTATTTTAATGACATTACGCTATTTCAAATGTATTGAAACTGATATAAATCATTGAATTTCACAACGATCACATTATAAGAGGGCATTCATAGCATTTTTTTATTCATTTACAGGGACACACAAAATACATCGTTTGCAGTAATGTCTTTGAATAATAATTCCTGGAGTATACAGTTTTAAATTCGGTATGCGCTTTTAAATTTAATTAAGTTTTTGCATGTTACTCGTTAAATATAAATTTTACACCTCATATGCAGGGCGGCAAAAAAGCATTCACGTACTGTTCTCCTAATTAGAGGAATTTGCTGAAAGTAAATTTTCAACTGAAGTATATATGTCTCTTAAGTGAAATAAATTTTGGCATGCATGTTGTTAATAGATTCAAATCTATGTATAATATACAGGGTTGCTGAAAAAAAATCGCATAAATTTCCGATTGTGGATGGGAACAGCTTAAATTGTGTTTTGAAGCGTATTCCATACGGTTGAATTAAACGTAATATTTTATTTTTTTAAACGGTGCAGTTTTGTTACATTATTCTGAATGTATTAGAAAGTGTTTCACAATCTATGCTTGACGCATGATTTTTTCTTACTTGTTTCAGTATTTATACACTTTATTTAAGAAATCATTTATCTATTTTTTTATATACAAACCGATTTAATTGTTTTAAAAATAATAATACTATGTATATAAATAAAATGTTTATGCATTAGATAATTACATATATAAACAAGAAAAACAGATTGTTAGGTTTGTTTTCATATATTTTTAGCTAACATGCTATCAAATTATGAGAGCTAGTGTGTCCGCAAGTTATGTGTGTACGTACGTATGTATGCACGCACGTACGTAACGCGATAACTCTTGATAGAAATATCCGATTTGCTTCAAATTTTAGATATAGATTCATTCTGATAAGCTGCTTCCCCGATTAGTTTTGGGGTTCATTCGTTAAATATAAAGGGGACGAACGGGGACCCCCTTAATTTAGATAAATTGGTTTTTCATGCAGAAATATCCGATTTGCTTCTAATTTTGTACATAGCTTCATTCTGATAAGACTCTTCCCTGATTACTTTTGGGGGTTCATTGATTAAGTATAAAGGAGGGGAACGGCAGATGATGTCCCGTCCCTTACTTCAGATAAATGTTCTTTTCATGTAGAATTATCCGATTTGATTCAAATTTGGTACACGGTTTATTCTGACAAGGTGTTTCCCTGATTATATTTGAATGTTGATGGTTAAGTATAAAGAAAGAGAATGGGGGAGCTAATCCTCCCTTAATTTATTTTTCGAGGGGCATTATTCTTTGAAAAATAAGAGTATAATATTATATATGCAATTTGTATGAATAGCCGGTGAGCTCAATGTCATCAGTTTAACTGGACAATTTTCCTTTTATTATATAATTTGGTAACAATAGCTCTCTTTTTGAAGCGTGATTTGCGCCAAATTAAAAAAAAAAAAAACAGCCAAAGCCCTTATGGCGGAAAAGTACCAAAATAAATATCAAAATATATAAAAAAACGTTCTCATAAAAATCAAACTTTTTATCTCTTTTAAATTCTATATTTAGATTCGGAAAAAAATACTCTTCCAAAATAAACTTTTACATCAAACATGTCTTACTTATTATCTAAAATCTAAAAATTGTTAATTTTGTGCCTATATTATCATTAATTATCAAGGTGCGTATACTCTTTGGAATTTTTAAACAGCATGGCGTAAATATTTCAATTTAGAAATCTTGGCCGACTATTATTTCTTCAGATTAGAAATCATTCAGCTATTAATCGCAGATTCTGTAATGTTTTTCTCCCATTAAATAAGAATAAATATCCTTTTTAAAATTTTACATAAAACTGTATGCACCCTAAAATATTTTCAGTACATACTCTGTTTCATACTGAGAAATACTTTTAAGAATTTTGTAATATTTTGTAATATTTTTCTGCGGTTAAATAAGACGAAATATCCTATAAAAAGTTTTTCACCCTGAAGTACTATTCTACTTTTAGAATCTGCCTTTATTTTTCATAATGAAGTGTACTTTTAATATTTTGATTAGCTTATAATATATGAGGGATTCACAACCATAGTAGACCAAGTTCATTTTGAAAAAAAAGAGATAGTCTATTTAGAAAGTGCATAAAATTTGTTTTATCCACTCCCACATTGAATCAAGTAATGTTACGCATACTTTCTCATATATGTCATCTGTTTACAGATTTGGTTTACGGTGGATGTGAATAAAACAGAATTTACGTAGCTTCTAAATGGACTTGCTCATTTTTTTTTGAAAATGGACTTTGTCTGCTAAGGTTGTGGGCCCCTCATATAGTCCTGGTGAAAACGAAACACCTTATGCTTTTTCTTTCCTAAATCGTCGCAAGGAGGCGTGAGAAGTATCGTTCACCAAGAAATAGTGTTATTGTTCGGTTATTATAATCAATTTTGAAATAAGGATCTCCTAAACATAAAAAATTGCACCAACTTTCATTTTTCATACAGAAACATCCACTTTTGGGACTATGTTTAAGATCCTTTAAGATTGAAACAGCTCGGAAAAAAATTTAGTTTATAGATATTTTCTTAAATATTCTTGGAGAAAATATTACATTTTTATGCATAAATTTCGA
The DNA here is from genome assembly GCA_963932465.1 of Maratus speciosus. Lineage (NCBI taxonomy): Eukaryota > Metazoa > Arthropoda > Arachnida > Araneae > Salticidae > Maratus > Maratus speciosus. Next base: position 333,559,209 of record OZ010788.1, on the reverse strand, counting down.
AAAACTTAAATAAAATTCAAATCTTAAAATAAAGAATACCTGGAGCATACAATTACTAATAGACTCGACTTTTAGACTCGTAAAAAGTGAAATGAAAATGGCAAAGCGAAATGTTGTTGTCCTATTGAGTTCAGCTATAGCTATGGGTTGATGACTTTTTAACGCAAGGCTCAAAGAAGCTTTTTATAGTAACTATTGTTCAGTTGTACAATATTATTTGAATGTTAAGTTGTATGTTTGATGATCTATTAAACCTTTTTTATACATAGTCACAGTTTGAAGAATATCAGTTTTGATTAATAATACATATTCACACACATCCCATATATATATATATATATATATATATATATAGTTAAAAAATTCCAATAGTTATTTCAAGCATTACCACAAACTGTAAACTTTAATTGAAGCTCAAAATTAACTTAACCAAACCAAATAAGAACTATAATTTAACTTAATAAACAAACTTAAAAAACACAACTTAACCAACTTTAACTTAAACAAAACAACCATAAGAAACAAGGCAAATAACTAATTAAACATTGAGACAGGTCTGTGTGGCTTATGACACACTAATGCAGGGTTAAAACTGTTTTTAAGCATGCAACATTCCCCAGATTTACCTGTCGAGACCATATTGAAAAAACAAATGAAACAAGATTAAAGCTAAATGAAACCGACCGACCGAAATCAATCCATATCAAAAGCGATCTGTTTCCACTACATTCCGTAAACCACACGCTTCGAGTAAAGGCATCAATTCACTTCTGTTCTTGCAAGTTCTAACATAATTATACGTCATATTTTTGACCAGACTTACAGGATAACCCTGTTTCACAGCAGTGACGTACCATTTCAGCATATCCTCATTCAAAATGACACTATCCGATGTCAATCGGTTTAATCTGTTTAAACCGTTAATATAAATGTTTCTGAATACCGATATATGGACATTTGAATTGAAATTCATTATTGCAATTGTTTTAAAGTTAAAATCGTCTCTTTTATCATAAACCGATGTAATTAAATTTCTGTTTTCTAATTTTAGATTTACATCTAAGTAATTTGTATTGCAACTATTATGACTACCGGAAAGTTTCAATTCTAAATTTTTTGGATAATATTTAAATTCATGGTTAATCTTTATTCCATTCAGCTCGACAATCAAAACGTCGCGTCGTCGATATATCTGAAACTCATTATGTCTTCATGTAATTCACTTATATTTTCATATGTATCTAGATACATGTCGGCCAAAATTGAACTGCAACTCCCCCCCATGGGGATACCCTTAATCTGCTTATGTACCTTATTGCCCTCATATAAAAAATTCTCTTGAACCACCAATTGAAACAAATTTTGAAATTCACTTAAATCCATGTATAAATCACCATACCTATTATACACCTCCAATATCTTCTCCCTCAAATCCTCAATCTCTATGTTGTTAAACAAATCTGCAAAATCATATGCATACACTCCTGTAATCTTATTTTTATACCTTTTTACTTTTTCCAACAGTTCATAACTATTACTTATTATAAAAGTTGAATTCTCACTTTTAATCTTCAAAAATATTCTCTTCAATACCTTTAATAATTTTTTATTCGCACATTCAATATAGGAATTATAACCACATGTAACGGTTCTAAATTTTACAGGGCATTTATGGAACTTGGGTATTAAAACCAAATAAGGAAAATTCAAATTATCTTGTTTTGTTTTAATTTTTTTATACATTGCCCTAATTCTGTTCTCCACCTCATTAATTTTTGCCCTAATTAACTCATAATTATTTGTGTTTTCATAACTTTCTCTTAATATTTTTCCATATAATTTTTTACAGATAATTGCATAGTTAGTACTTGCCTTATCTACATATGTTATTATAAAATCATCTTGGATGTTTTTTATAGCTTTTCTTAAATCAATATATTTCTCTTCGGACAAACCCTCAAAGTTTTTAACGTATGTCTCCTCTAGTTCCTTTAAAATATGATATTTCCATTCTTCAAATAATTCTCCAGGTAGTCTGTATTTATAAGTTAACTTTTGTATAAAGATTTCTATATTATATTTAAACCGTTTAACTGCATTACTTTTCGTGAAATTACGTTTTATTCTGTATTTTGCTCCATAACTCATTTGATTTTTCAGTTCGACATTTTGTACGATATCTAGATTCCCAGTTATTACATGTCCATAATGTTTGTCTACATATTTGTTGTACACATCCTCATTACATTTACAAATGTCTGCATTTTCGTTCCTATTAATATTTTTAGAATAATAATTATAATTAAAGATCATTCTACCTAAAGGCTTGTCATACTTAAATGCTTTAACAATATTTAAATTTTTTATTGGTAACATGTCCTTATATTTATTAAAAATCCTTTTGTAATTTACATTACTCTAGCACCCTCCTATGTAATCTATAACGAAATATACTTTATCTGCATCTTCCTGATTTTCACACTTTGACTTACAGTAACTTTGCTAATTATTTAATTTTATTCTATATTTTAATAGATCAATACCCAGATCTATGTTATGTATTCCTATTTTTTGCGATAACAAAATCAAAACCTTAGGTATCAACATCTTTTTGACATTGAATATGATATATTTGATACTCTTGAACTTGTCATTACCGTTACAATTCATTAAAGCTGTTACAATGCTTTCACCGTCCTTCAATCCAACCAATTTTTCTCTAGTAATCCCTGAATCACGATTACTTTTTCCATCTTTATAAACGTTATAACCATTAATATCACACTTTATATTTGCATAGATGGAGTCAGTCATGTCTCGATTTCTAAAGGTTTGTATAATGTTGCACCCACCAAACATAACGTTCAACCCATAGGGATATAGTGTACCATGTGCAATCATCATATCCTTTTCATATATTTTTCTTTTAATTTTATTTTGGACGATTTTTAAAATTGATATTTTAATGTTATCTATACCATGTTCAGCGAAGTGTTTTATTTCTATATCTTCATGCTCTCTCTTAACTTTTAAATTTCTTATATCTGACTTATGGTTATTGAATCGTTTGTTCAGTGGAGTTGAAGTTTGACCAATGTATGCAACATTACATACTTGACATCTTAGCTTATACACGCAATTGTATACTTTACAAAATTTTAAACATTTCCCATTATTTTGTCCAAAATCGTTTTTCGTGTTTTCCGCACAGATACATACCTTACATCTTTTATCTGTACACTTATCAATATTTAATACATTATTGTTCTTATAAAAATTTCTGTTGTAAAAATATCTAGTTTTATAACATTTATATTTGATACCTATATTACCACCTTCAGTACCCTTAATTATATGACTACTGTTATAGAAGCACCTAGTACTGTACTTAACGTAATTTTCACCATCTCCACCACCGCTATCCAAATTCATAGAAACACGATCAAAACTACAATTTTTATCAGCTTTTCCACAATTATTTATTTTTTTATTTTCAAATATTTTTTTGCAACCGCTCACGCTCTCCCACTTCTCCACACTTTCAACTATATCTATTTCACAATCACTATGCTCCAAACTCTCATAATCATGGTCACTTTCTAACGATCCACTCTCTACCATTATATTGAGAGTCGCCCGAGCACAACGGTCATCTTTGATGTACCGTCTCTTGCCGGTCTCCATATAATTTATTCTACCTTCCATGTTATGCATATTTCAAAACAATTCAATTCCCAACTCAAAACTCCTAACAATATATATATATATATATATTGTTTCCGCGACTGGTTCACTCTTAATTATGTATTCACTCATGAAACACAACTCTAATATTGTGGACTTTAAAACCATTAATTAAAAGAAATAAAAACCCTCTTGGTTACACACTTGACAGCGACGCCGTCTAAAACACACGAGCTCACAGCTCCCAACTGAACTCACAATATAAAACAGTCACTTTAACAGTTAACAAGAAAAAGAGAGAAAGAACATAACGTTCAAACTGCGAAATGTCCTTGGATGCAGGAAAAACTGAAGGTTACTTACGGAGTCTTTTCCGATTCACAAGCGACTGCGAAGCTCAAGTTTTCTTTATCCAGGTATCGCTCGATTGTGAACACTTTCGAAAAACATGTACGGCAAATGTTTTCGAACATACACCGCCGGCCTTGAAACCTTCAAGGGTTGCAATTAAATAGTCTCAATCAAGGGGCAAAAGACAAAGTTTGTGAATAGGACGCTTAAGCTCTCCCGTGGCAGTCCTTACTATGGCCACTCTGACACAGCCATCACTACCTGAAAAGGTTTGGATAATTCTTCCCAGTTTCCATTGAAGCGCTGGCACAAGTTCATTTTTTATGAGTACCAAGTCACCAATTTTTTAATTTGTTATTATACGTAACCACTTAGGGCGTTGTTGCAATTGAGACAAATACTCTACTCTCCAGCGCTTCCAAAAGTGATGCAACACCTTCTGCGTCAGTTGTCAACGACGAAGTCGTGAATGCGGAACCTCAGTAACATCAAGTTCTGGAATAACTGTCAAAGAAGCACCTGTCAAAAAATGACCTGGTGTCAAAACTTGTAAATCATTTGGATCATTTGACACAGAGGTCTCGAGTTCAAACAAGCTTCAATTTGTGACAATAAAGTTGAGAACTCTTCAAGTGTGAACAACGAATTTCTCATTGTTCTACGCAAATAATATTTCAGAGACTTTATGTTAGCTTCCCATAGCCCACCAAAATGTGGAGCCGATGGAGGATTAAATTTCCAAACGATCCCTTCATTCGCTACATAGTTCTGTAAGGATTGATCTTTAATGGTGGAGGAAATAAATTCGTATAATTCTCTCAATTCCCTACTGGCACCCCTAAAATTTGTACCACGATCACTGGATAGTTCGGCTGGCTTGCCTCTATGGGAAATCAATCTCTTCAGTGCAGCCAAAAACGCCGGAGTTGACAAATCCGAGACCAATTCAAGACGAATAGCACCCGTCGAAAAACAAATAAAAATGGCCACGTAACTGTTAAACGCTTTAATGCCTCTACGATTTCTCTCTTTACACCTAAAAGGTCCGGCATAATCAACTCTTCTCTTCGAAAATGGACGACTGGGCAAGACACGCATGGCGGGCAGGTCACCCATCAATTGGGTACCAATAGTTGGAGCAGCACGAAAACACTTTACGCATGTCTTCACAATTTTTCATACTGCATCGCCACCACCCAGAATCCAAATTTTTGTTCGAAGTACAGCTAAAAGAAGCTGAGGACCAGCATGCAGATAAGTTACATGATAATGCCTAATAAGCTATGCCGTAATATGATGAGACTTAGGCAACACTATTGCATGTTTCTGATCTTCAGAAACATTAGCATGTCTCAACCTTCCATCAACCCGCAAAATACAGTTAGAGTCCAGAAACGGGTTTAATGTTAAAAGTTTACTCGAACGGTTTAGCAATTTATGTTGACTTAAAGCAACGATCTCCTCAGAAAAACACTGATTTTGTACCAATTTTACAATCATCGTCGTTGCTCTCGAAAGCTCTGACGTCAAGAGTAAACCGTTTGTTTGCTTAGATAACTTCCATGCATTGTCCACAAATCTCAGACACCACGCAACGATTCGTATCAGTCTATCCCAAGTGGAATATCTGAAAGTCACATGATCACTAAGCTCAACCATATTTACAACACAGTTTCGCTTTTCTTCTTTTAAAACAATCTCCTGAATGTCTTCACCGTTAAATGACTCATTAGGCTGCTTCCTATTCAATGGCTCTCTTAACCATTGAGGACCACTAAACCATAAATCACAATTTATTAGTTCCGACGGCGACATACCCCTTGTTCCGCAATCAGCAGGGTGATCAAGCCCAGGAACATGACTCCATGGAACATTAGGAATTGTCTCTTGGATTTTTGAAACACGGTTAGCTACAAATGTTTACCATCGATGAGGCTCTGAAGAAAGCCATGCCAATGCAACCCTAGAATCAGTCCAGGCAAATACTTCAGTATTCGTAAAGTTCAGATGATGTAAAACCATTTTTAGCAAATTTGCCAAAAGAAGAGCCGCACATAATTCAAGTCGTGGTATGGACAGAGTCTTAATCGGTGCTACCTTAGTCTTAGATGTCAAAAGAATTACAGTTATTCGTTCATCATTAGAACTTGAACGTATATATATTACCGCACAATATGCCCTTTCCGACGCATTACAAAAGGCATAAATCTGAAGTCCTGTTTTATCTACAGCCAATGCAAATCGAGGAATCTTCAACTGAGAAATTGGCCTTAAGTCGTCCCTAAACGACGTCCACCGTCTACCAAACTCTTCACTAATGGGCTCATCCCAGGTAAGTGAAGTTTTCCATAAATCCTGCAACAGTACTTCATGAAAACGACGCAAGGGGATAGCAAGCCTAATGGATCGAACACCCTTGCGACTTCCGACAAGATATCTCTCTTAGAATATCTATTTTTCTTTTCATGGTCTGAAGTAGTGAAACAAAAAAAATCCCCTAGAAAATTCCACTGGATTCCCAAAATTTTTATTCCACTATCCTTTTTTAAGAACAATGAATCCGCACTTTCCTTACATTCTTCCGAAATGTTTTTCAACACTCCAGGTACATTAGAGATTTATTTTCGCAACTTAAAACCACCTCGTTTCATCAACAATGTCAATTGATCGATTAATTCCACAATTTCCTCTTCCTTCTGACCTCCAGGCAATAAATCATCTACATAAAAATCTCTTAACACTGCCGCAGATGCGAAGAGAAATTCACTCTTCTCATCCAAGGCAAGTTGATGAAGAGATCTAGTAGACTGAAACGGGGCAGATGCAGTACCGTAAGTAACTGTTTTTAAACGGTAATCCTCTATAGAATCTCGGGAACTTTCTCTCCAAAGAATCCTCATAAAATCTCTATCTTCAGGATTAATCAATACCTGTCTGAACATTTTCTCTATATCTGCACATACAACTATAGGTAAAGTTCTAAATCTTAAAAGAATTGGGAAAAGCTCCTGCTGTATACATAGACCGACCATAAGAATGTCGTTCAAAGATACACCCGAAGTACATTTAGCTGAAGCGTCAAAAACAACCCTTAATTTTGTCGTTGTGCTCGATTCCCGAATTACCGCATGATGTGGTAAATAAACCACATTTGAAGGATCACCCTCTGACTTGGATACACATTCCATGTGACCCAATTCAAAATATTTTCTCATAAACCTTCTATAATCTTCATAAATAGACGGTTGTTTCGACAGTCTGCATTCTAACGAAAGAAATCTCCGGATAGCCATTTCTCTAGTATCACGTAATCGAGATGGAGACTCTTTAAATGAGAGTTTCACAACAAATCTTCTAGACCTATCTCGAAAATAATTGCGTTTAAAATGATCCTCACACTCCTGCTCCTCTTTAGAAATCTGAACTACTTCCGGAACAGAATCTAAAGACCAAAATTATTGCACCAAGCTAATTTTAATTGAATATTATTGACGGCAACTGTACAAAGTTTCGTATCAAATGAGGTAGTCCCCGTAATAATCCATCCAAGTTTAGAATTTACACGAAGAGCAGAGCTTCCCCTCTTTTCACACTTTTCCCATTTAGTAATGTAAAAAATACATTAACTCCCAGTAGAATATCCACTGGTCTTGATTAAAAAAATAATGCGTCTGCCAGGACTAAATCATTAAAATTATTCACAATATTTGAAGGAATAGAACTGTATGGCACGTTTGATGTTATTATTTTTATCACAAATGCTTTAGTGACAAATTTTATTTCAAAATAAAAATGAAGAGTAAAATTCAAATTTATCTCTCCATTTGTTTCAGCACTATAAGAACCTAGGCATTTAACCTGTACTCTAGTTTTCGGCCGTGGCAAACACAGTTTTCGCTTATAAAAGAGGCTTCACTTCCACTATCCAGCAACGCTCAGCAATTTAGAAGATTACCACTCGAATCAGGAACCCTTATCTATGCTGTACAAAGTAAAGTTTGTTTTCTATTCATTACTTGTATTCCCGACCCAGAATTGTTTCGAAATTCAAATGTGCCGGTGCAAGAAATTTGATTTAATAACTCATTTTGTTTCGGTCGAAATTCTGTTGCGTTCGGGGAAAGAGGAGCTAACGGTGTTTCAGCCGCATTCTGCACCTGAGGACCAATGTCTCGTGAAATATGCAAGAGACTATGATGAGGCTTATGGCACACCTTACATTTAGCCGCATTCCTACATTTTTTAGCATAGTGTTTTTCCACAAGACAGCTATAGCACAAACCATTTATTCTAGCTATCTCTATTCTCTTTTGTACATTTAACTGTAAATACCACTGACATTTGTAAAGTGGATGCGATTCCTTGCATAAAACACAACTATTACTAGCAGACAACAATGGGCTGAATCGCAAAACAGCCGAGACACTTGGCATCGTTCAATTTGGCGAGGCGATAAATGGATCTTTGTTGTTACCAGTTCGTTTCGTAAATTCTTTCCACGCCTTCAGTTGTGTTATCTTGAATTTGGATTGGTTGAATGGGATGGGTTGATTTCTTGTGTATTGGATGGCTACGCCTGCCTTTGACAACTCAACTCCGCATGTTTTCTAATTATTGTACGAGTTGCGTGACGAAGTGTAGAAGACAGATGAATAAAAATAAATGAGGGTAAGGCTAGAGTATGTTATTGTTAATATATTTTGCTGTTTTTAGTTGTAAAATTTGAAAGTTAAAGTACCTGTGTAATTTAGTTTGAAATTGTGAGTATTTGTTCATTTTTTTTTTTTTTTTTTTTTGCTGGAAAGTTAAATGAAGTTTATCGACGACTAGAAATTTACGAAATTATGGCAATTCAACATTTTATAGAGTTGGTTTTCAAGAAAGGAGATGTTTGTTAATAATTTTATGTATTTTTTAGTATAATGTTTTATATTAGCCATTTATTGTATATTTCTCATGTATGCTGACCTTACGAGTTTTGTACATTTTGATATTGCTACGCAACGTGAACTGCTGAATTTTGATATTGCTACGCAACGTGAAGTGCTGAATTTTGATATTGCTACGCATTGAGAACTGCTGAATTTTGAGATTGCTGCTAGCGAGAACTGCTGAATTTTGAGATTCCTGCACACCGAGAACTGCTGGTGACAGTGATGTTTTTTTTCGGTAAATGAACGCGAAGCGTTCATACATGTATGCTGATTGCCGCTTTAACGAGTTTCCTGCGTTTTTCAGATTGCTGCAGAACTAGGTTGCTGTATTCAGTGATAAATATTATTTTTTTATGAACGCGAAGCGTTCATACTTCTTTAAATTAGAAATGAATTGTTCTATGTTTACTATAATATAAGCACGTACTTTCAATATTAAATGACCCCATGATTTTTTCTAAAAGTTGTTGAGAAATGAAAATTTTAATCATTATATCGTTACTCTGATTTGGAAAGGTACTTTAAAATTTTCACATTTTCAATAAACTTATGTTGAAATCGTTTGTTTTATTTTGAATCTCATAAAAATCAGCTTTCCTGTGTTTTCTAATACGTCGTTATTTATAAATGTTCTATTTCCCATGATTCCAGGGTGATGACGTAGTAAAAAACAGTCTGGAAGTATTCAGGAAAGTGGACCAATCACGTTTGTTTTCAGGTTGCCGCATTTTAGATTGGCGCATGTGGGGTAGTTGGCGCTTGTCAGAAAAGTCGCCAAATGGGGTGTCTCGGCTGTTTTGGGAATCTGCCCAACAATGTAGTGAATTTAGGTTTTCTAATTTCTTTTACTGAGGATTTACTATTTTGAAGTGTTCTAGCATGATCCTTCAAGAAAGACAATAAATTTTCGAGTGTTCCCAATTCCTCCTTTTTAAGTGTTCTTTCCCACCAATATTTCGTATTTTTATCTAATTTCTCTGTAATTAAATAAACCATCAATACTTCTGAAAAACAGCCAACATCCTGTTTAAGTACTACCAATGAACGCACGCATTCATTTATAACGTCTACACTTTCTAAAAGAGACTGTGCAGTATCCGAAATACAAGGTATACCAATAAATCTCCTTATCAATGCATTAATTAATTCACGTTTGTTTGAATATCGCTCCTTCAACAATTCTAACGCTGTCTTAAAGTTTAAATCGGAAATCGGAAGGCACTGAATAATCTTAAGTGCACTATTTCTGCATGCTGATTTTAAATATTGTAACTTTTGACAGTCTGATAAACCTTCATTACAATCTACATTAACCCTAAATAAATCATAAAAGGACAACCACTCCTCCAAATTACCACTAAACGTGGGGAGTGTAAGCTTCTGCAATTTAATTTCAGATGCTTGAGCTTTCGAAACGCCTGCATTGTGACTACTTTCGTTTAATGTAATCCCGACTTTTTCCGGTTAACGATAAGCCACATACTATCAAGTTTACCCTGTTCTGTCTGTTGTTCCTCAATGTACGACTCAATATCATTTTTATCACATTTAACAAAAATCGCATTCAATGTTTCACTCAATTCTTCATTTAACTTTTCAATTCTATTTTCAAACAATGTTACTTGACTAACATCTGCTTCGCCTATACAATCATTAATCTTATTCTCCAATTTTGTAATACTCGATTTCAATCTTTTTAACCAAAAAATCACTCAAGTTATCCATAATGAATAAAAATCTAAATAAATGAACGAACTCACCAATTTTTAAAAATGCCTTGATCAATAATGCAGAGGTATCGTAATCCAACCAACCATGCACCCAAACTTCGCCAGCGCTAGCTTCAAATTCCCACTCTTGAACACTAAACCACCTTTAAATCTGGTCAATCACTTATTTATCTTTATTTTCCCTCTCAAAAAACTCCGCCAACTGACCATTATGTTTCCGCGACTGGTTCACTCTTAATTATGTATTCACTCATGAAACACAACTCTAAACATGTGGACTGTAAAACCTTTAATTAAAAGAAATAAAAATCCTCTTGGTTACACACTTGACAGCGACGCCGCCGTCTAAAACACACGAGCTCACAGCTCCCAATTGAACTCACAATATAAAACAGTCATTTTAACAGTTAACAAGAAAAAGAGAGAAAGAACATAACGTTCAAACTGCGAAATGTCCTTGGATGCAGGAAAAAACTGCAGGTTACTTACGGAGTCTTTTCCGATTCACAAGCGACTGCGAAGCTCAAGTTTTCTTTATCCAGGTATCGCTCGATTCTGAACTCTTTCGAATAACGTGTACGGCAAATGTTTTCGAACACACACACACACATATATATATATATATATAGTTTCTATCACAATTTTAAAATAAAACTTTGTATATAAAAATATATAAACATTTTAAGTTACTGTAAGATTTTATATTTTGTAGATACTTTTATAAGATGAGACGTTTAAGTAGAAGAATTTTGTTGGCTTTTTAAACCTATTTTAATTGTATTTAGTTTTTTAAAACTAAATTATGTAAAGCTCAAATTAAGAAAAAATGATTAATATTTTAATAGCAAAAATTTTAATTGTAATATAGATAATCATATCGCAGTAACGGTCTTTAATTAAAAAGTATATTGAATACAAAAAAAGCAATAATGTGTTTTACAAATACATGTATATTTAAATGCTTGTAATACATGAACATTCTACAAATACAATAACAAAGAAATGTTTCCTAAATAATCTGTCATAGACAGAATTTACTAAATGTCCTCAATTTCTGCTTTGATGCCTAAGGACATTTATCGCAAGCGAGAACAGTTTGTCTCATTGCAGTTTCTTAACTTTGTGAAGCTGAAAAGTTTACGTTTATCTTAGAGTTTCAAAAGGTTCATGTGAGCGTTTGAAAATGTGATGATTAAAACACGCTCAAATAACAATATTTGGTTAAAAAAAATTTACGAAGCATACAAATAAATTATAATTAGGAATTAAATGTAATTTTATATGCTTAATGAAAAATAATATTCATTGCAAGTATGAGTCTTCTTTTTTAAATTTAAACAAAAAGTGGAGATTAAAATCCTTATTAGAAAGCATGTTGGTTTTCATATCCCAACCACATCAAAAATAAATTTCATTATTAATAACGAAAAAAGAAACATATAATAAAATCAATGGTTTTTTTTATTTCCCAGATTTATTAAGACGATATTTGTATTAAGAAAAATTACTCAAAATGAAATATAACTTTTATGAAAACATTATTTTACATATACAGTGATGCCTGATTTAGTTATCTAACTTTTAATTCTGGTGTATTCATTTACAATGTATGAAACCTTTCGAGGTTTCTAGAAAAATAAATATAATTTAATTATGCATTTAGTAAATATTTATGGTGTACATTTTATTAAACTATAGAGGAGAACTCATATCTGCGATACAAATTAACTGAAAATTGTGAAAGCTACAATTTGCAAATTATGTGATTTTGTTGAAATTATGGTAAAATGCCTTTATATAGGATGGTGATATACGCAGAACAAAATTTGATTGGTCGAAATTATTCTGACAATAACTTGACAGATTTGTCATTGACACAGAGCTAAGGTTTATTTACATTTTCTAACTCGTCAAAGCGAAATTGTACAAGCGAATATCGCCAAATTCTGCATTGGAAGTTGCTATGGTTAGGACAAAACATCCAATATAAGCATTATCTGAAAATATATGAAAATTGATTACGATACATGTTTAAAAAGATAATATAAATATATACGAACAAATAAAAAGAGTATTTGCCCACTAGCTCAAATAGCCGGCAAAATCCAAATACTCCCATTTTGCTTTTCTTATAAATACGTACAAATATAAACATTCTAAACACAACATTGCTTTACAACAGTGAAGAAATTTAGTTGCCAACGTTACCAAAATGTCACTACAAATTAAAGAAAATAATAATAATATCATTGAAACTAATTTAAATTAAAATATTTCAAGGTTGCATTAACAGCCTTAGATGTTTATCAAAAACTGGTATCCATTTTTATCTGTAGTTCAGCGAATTTTTGGAAGAATAATTGAGTAGTACAAACACACATTACGATATTAAGGTAAGAGATGCTTTATTTAATTGTTATTTATCATTGCCTGTTTGCATGAAATATCACTGAAAATATGTGATAACCTTTGAAAGTAAGTAGAAAAAAAAATGCAAGTGCATAGCAATGTGCAATACATATTGTGTACGCCACGCTGCAATACTAATATGCACATTGTGCATATTTTTAAAAAATTTAGTCTATATTTACACACACATTTCGTTGTTTTTTATAATGGTTAAAATCTCCAGTATGAGACTAACAGCAACATAAAAAAGGTAAAATTGCGGTAACTTCCGCAAATGCGAATTTTTTTAAGCATCTTCGCTTTTAATAATATCGCTGACCCACAAGAAAAGTGACACATCTCCCAGAAATTCATTTGCGTTTTATTCCACTAATAGGTTGTCATAGGGGCGTCTTGCTACACAAACAGTTTCATAGGTGTAGATATGCGGGAAATCTCTTTATTATACTACGTGTCCTTTTGTGACCACAGAAGAGGAGTGAATTGTGTGGGGAGGTAAAATTACCCAACCCTCCAAACTTAATCCTACGTCTTCATTCTTAAAGGTTTTATGCTAATGTACACGCTTTTATTCCTGAATGCTGAGCTAAGTGCTATAATTTCATGTTACAGCAAAATCATGTAAATTTTCTTTTGCCTCTCCTGTGAAATTTACTTTTGTCGAGATGTGTCACTTTTCTGGCGGGTGACCGATATGCATTACTCCACCCCCACCAAAAAAAAAAAAAAAAAAAAAAAAAAAAAAAAGAAATCCCCGAACGATAAGTTATTACTCCAATTCTAAAAATCACAGAGAAAAGATGAAAGCAGCCATTAGCTTAAAAATTATATCTTCTTTCAATTTACGTTAAAAAATAAATCTTAGAGACTGTCTTCATACAGAAATTGTTGCAACCTTCAAAAGCTTTAAAAGAAAAAGCCTAATTTGACATCATATTTGGATTTTTAGGTTAATTTACTTTCAGATATCAAACAGGAAGTCATTCGTATTAATAGTTTAGAAGTTATAAGCGTTTAAAACTTGGAAACTCTAATGTTAAATTCATTCATATTGTTAAACAGATTGTAATGCGGATAGGTTTTAAACCGAATTTCAGCAATCCCCATCTATAGTTGAAAAATTATCCGAATTCTTTGAGCAGCTCTGTATATGATAGATAGATTTCTATCTATAAAACTACATGCATGTAAAAAATTAGTTCAGTAAGGAAATACAAACCACAGTTGAAAATTTCTCTTGAAGAATTTCTGCTAATTATTAGAATGGTACGTTAATTCTTTTGTGCAGCTCTGTATATAAGGTATGAAATTTGTACACAACAATAACGTGCAAAAAATTGTTATATTTAAAATCGAAAACCGAAGCTAAAAACGTACTTTCAGGAATTATTGCTGTAACGCAGTACTCTAACCGATCTCTTTTTTTGTGTCACTGTAAATGAACGATAAATGCTATGAATGCCCTATTCTATAGTAATCATCAAGTAGTGTAACTATGTGATTCATATCAATTTCAATACATTTACAATAGCGTAATGTCATTAAAATACACTGTAAACGATTTTTTTCCCATTGACCATTATGTTACGGAATTCTTTTGAGTGCCCCTGTAAATGAACTATAAACGCTAAACGCTTCATATTCAATACCAAACATGCCATGGTGAACATGATTAACATATACCAATTGCATGAAAATACGAATATATCAACGCGAATTACAGTATGGATAGATAGACAGACAGTCTGACAAACCAAATGCATAAACACTTTTCAACAATGTTGGAAAGTGCTTAAAATGACTTTTATGTCTTAAGTTCCAAACTTTAAACCTGAAAATTCCTAAATTATTTGAACAATTTACTTCATTTTTGGTATCTGAAAGTATAAACGTTACCGAAAATTAAATTTGTTATTAAAATTTTGTGTTGGAAGGAAAAAAAAAATCAAAGTTTGATAGTATTTCAGTATGAAGACGCCACACGAAGTTTAAAAATCAATAACATATTAATATTGATTTTTACTTACATTAATTTCCTGTGGAGTAGTATTAGTATTGCTATCAGATTTGATTGTAGTACAATATTTTAGATGATAATGCAGTCTTTCTAGTTAATAGCGGGGTAAAAAATTAACTTATCATCCCGAAAATTCCATTTGCTTTAACTCCAAATGAACCGAAATTCTGAAAAAGTATTTTTTTAAAGCTATTTTGTGACTTTTGTAGGCACAATAGTTTTATATACCACAGCAGTTAAAATAGACGCAGTAGCATTCTCTATAACGTTGCACAATTTCGTACCAGCCTACTTTAGTGCAATACCAAACGTTTTGTGCTTTAATAAATTTTCTAAAGGATAATTATTTTTTCAAAGCTGGAATAATGAAAATACAAATAAAACGGGGAAGATTTAACTTATATAATATTTTTAATAAGAATATATATATTTTTTAAAGCTATTATGAATAGTTTATTTTCCATTATAAACTAGATATCAAATTATTTCTTTTTATTGAATTTTAAAAAAGAACTAATGAAGTTCACATATATTTCGTGACCTACTTTAATAATATTGTAAATATTTGTTAGGAATGATGCATTCAATATTTAGTTATCGAATTTAGTCATAACATTCAGTAAATAAATCAGATAATATATATATCCAGATTACTGTTGGAAAGAAATAATATCATTTGAGATAGTCTGTATTGGAACTAATGACATCACAAAATCTCATTATAATGCTATTGCTTGAACAAACATGCTAAGAATTTCTTTTTTCAGATAAGTAAATTTAATAGTAATGCGTAAAAGCGTTACAAGATTTAAACTTAACGAAAAATTTAAATTAGGATCAGCAAATATGGATTTTAAATCGTTTTACAAAATGAGATAACGATTCAAAGTTTCTGTATAGTTTGTTGTATTTGAATTGAATAAAATAAATGGTTTGTTAGACAATGTACAGTAGTTATATACATAATATTATCCGTTTTCAATGCGATTATGTTAGCATACTTATTATTTAATTTTTAAATTGTGAAATTTTAAGAAAATTTTTAAATGCATTCTTCATCTTTTTACAAAGATAAATTGTATTTGATTGTTTTCTGACATTTTTTATTTATGCCTTTAAAAATAAAGTTAACGACTGAACAAATCAACATTAAAACGTATCATAAAATAACTCTGCGTAGAAAGCAACATTTCAATGTTATTTTATGATTTCAAACCATTTAAGAAACATTTCTAGTCAAAATACGTTCTTTAATGGCGACAGATTCAAATGTAATTATTTTCAGTTAAAAAGAATTTTTTATACATTACACAGACCTTAAAAAATGCTTTTTGAAAATTGCATTAATTTTGATAACTAATTCTTATGCCTTTTTTTTTTTTTTTTTTTTTTTTTTTTTTTTTTTTTACTGCTGATTCCGAAAATGAAATCCATTTTTTTCTATCACGTAAGGATTTTTCACAAAATGATTGCATATTTTTAAAGGAAAAGCTGAAATCACGAAATTTTGACATTTCATTTATTTATAAATCTATATAAATTACATCGATATCTGAGTTCAAGTAATAATTAAGTATATGTAGAAGATTACAAGTACTTAGAGTAATGTTTTTCCTTTACATCAAAAGTTTTTTTGCCACTTTTCCCATTGTGAATATTTCAGTGATTGTCTCTTTTTAGAATCCAGCAGTATTTGGCTATCAGACTGACATTCCATTTGCCTAGATATCGCCTCTCCATTTCCTTTATCTTCTAGTGAAATCTTTCACCTTGTTCCTCACTAACTGCGCCTAAATTTTCAGGAAAATAGTCTAGGTGTAAATCGAGAAAATGGACTTTTATGTTCATATTACGCCGTAAAATCTTGAAACTTTTTACCTTCTCTTCTACAATAGATTTGTAAACTGCTCAAAAAAATTAGGGGAGCAAGCAAAAAATTGAAGAGAACAGTGCAAGAGAGCCATGTATGGGCATAAAATGGATAGTACACGTGTATCAATGCACAATACAGAAAAAAGACGCGAAAAATTGTAAGGGAGCTTTTATTCTTTGAAAAGATTAAAATAATATGAAAAGATGGTTTAGGGTAACAATTTTGTTTCATGTAAATGATAAAAAAAATTAATGTTTAGAAATGATGCAAGATTTTTAATATGGCGTGTGGTCTCCTCGAACAGCTAAGACTGCTGCACACCTGTTTTCCATGGATGCGATGACGTTATCGATAAGACTTTGAGGAATACTGTTCCACTGCTCAAGAATTGCAATCGCCAAGACCCGAACAGTAAAAGGAGGCCTCGGTCGAACAGCAATGCGTCGTCTGAGTATGTCCCAAACATGCTCGAACGGATTTAGGTCAGGAGAGCATGCTGGTCATTCTATACGCTGTATTGTTTTAGCTTCAATCATGTTTTCCACAAGACGAATTATATGAAGTCTGGCATTATCATGCATGGAAAAAAGAAATCACTAATTCCTGCAACATAAAATACTACATGAGGTCTCAGTATCTTATCTGTGTAACTTCTTACCATCAAAGTGCCCTTCTGAAAGATATGCAGGCCCGTACGTCCACCTATGCTGATTCCAGGTAGTAGCATCAACCCACCTCGTCTGTATTGTAATCTTTCACGAACGAATGTGAGATTATTTTGAGTGCCTCTTTCTATCCATGCCAAAACACATCAGGTGTCACATCCAGACTGAATCGGGACTCGTCTGTAAACAGAATTGGACTCCAACAACATTCCCTCCAATCTCGATGTTCAGTTCCCCATTTTATTTGGGACGCACAGCGGTTTGAGGTCAATGGAATACAGACGTGCACAGAGACCACCCTGATGAAACCTATTTCGGGCTGTTTGGCTGGACACCTTTTGTCCTGTGGACAAAAACAACTGTGTTTGCACTTGAGTAGCATTGCCCGCTCCGTCTCGACGAGCTGCTAACATGATATATCGGTCATCAGTTTCTGTGTTAGCATATTTTCGACCTTGCACTTGTCGATGACTACCATTCCATGTGTCTTGGAATCGATTCCACAGCCTTTCGTGGACACTTCTTGTGACTCCAACAGCGTCCACTACACTTTGTTGTGTTTCCCAAAATTCAACTGTCCGATAGCACGCCAAGCCATGGATTGCGGTAAATCATGTCGTTGTGACATTTTCAAGCCAACTTTTCTCAAAACACAAGCTGAGCAATTGAGTTTTACAACTGAGGCAGTGAAACAGACGTTTCTGCAAAATATCGATTTCTGCACTTACCTCCTTTTTCTAGTTTTTCACGTCATAAACTTTAATTTACATGTGAAGTTTTCTTTATCTGTTTTCTACAAATCTTTAAATTATGGATGTTTTATTTTACGTTACTTACCGGTGTAATTTAGTTAAAACCATGTGTTCCCCTGATTGTTTTATGCAGTGTAGTATGGGTTCTTTTTGTTGCCAAGAAAGCTATTAATAACTAGTTTGAAACATTTCCAGGCTTTTCTTTCGTTTGTTTTCATTTTTTTTTTCTCCAAATTTTCATTTTTCATCATTTTCCAGATGTCTGGTCCTACAAATACAGCTTGCTTCAGTTTTGCTTCGGATAAACCCGGGAACTCTTCACAAAGATATTTGAATCATTCACCTTCTTTTGCTAAAGCCTTGACAAATTATTTCATAAGATCTAATTTTATATGAAGCGGTGGAAGAAAAACTTTTTTTTGGATCAACCAGATTTTTGCTTTACCAGATCTATGAGGGACAGGACGTATGGCAGACGGAATGTCAGGATAAAATATTTCCTTTTAGTTCTTTAAATTGAAACCTTTTACATTACAAATACAAAAATAGCATGACTGTGAATTTTAAGTTCTCTCCAAACCATTCGTATACCAAACCGAAAAGATTGCTATTTACCTTGAAACCATTGCATTAATTCTTCTACTCAAATACAACAAATTTTATGTGGAGCCCAAGGTCGTCTTTATCGTCCAATTGCATGCCAAAATAAGCGAAATGCTCTTTTTTACAAAATCAGAAATGCTTCTTTGTTTGTTTTTTTCACTGTATAGTTACCACAAATATAGGAGAAACAATTCGGTGAATTAGCACATCCTCTGGAAGCCAAATCTCTAATGCAGCAAAAAGTAGAAGTAAAAATTACTACTATAACTTATAACTCACAGGTCGGAATAAAAACACATGTGTACATCCACGGCCAAACTCGATACAATATTCAAAACAGAGGAAACCATTTGAAATCGGATCTCTCCTGATTGCAAGCGAGCAGACGCCTGCAATCAGGAGAGATCCGATTTCAAATGGTTTCTTCTGTTTTGAATATTGTATTTAATAGGCAGTGTACCTATTAAGAGAAATATTCTGTATTGAAATACTTTCTCCTTTCTTTTTTATTAGTTTAATGCACCAGTTTACTATTTTAAATCCATAAATGTATTTATCAAACTCATATAAATAATAATTTTTGGTCCGAAATATACTAAATTCATAAAAAAAAAATATAGAGATTGCGATTTGTGATGAAACTGTACGTGATGGGATATATTTCATTATTTTTCTAAAAATCAGCATCCAAACAACTATAAAAAATACCACTTACTATACCGGCAATTTTTTTCATCGCAGTCTTGTGTTATCAGAACACTTGATCTCTCTCTTAAAATAATTTTCCTTATTCTATAATTGATATTTATTAATCGATATTCAATGGGACAGCAAACAGCGGATATACACGATTTCTATTTTAAATCGCATATGTACAAAATTTATTAAAGTATTTATTTAAAAAATTTTTAAATGATATTGAATACCAGTTTTAACCTATCGTTTGACATTCTTTCGAATTCAGGATTGTGATTCCAGCTGTTGTATGTTGTGTATTGAGTAATGAATGCATAAGACATTATAAACCATTCATAAATTTTTAAAGGAGGTTCTTCTATTTTTATTTTTTAGGATTTTGTTATCGATTAAAAGGAATCATCTTCAATCAGTTTGCATTACATCTATTGACTCTTCACTTATATAATTAATTTTTTGTGTGTAAAAAAATGTATAATACGTCATCTCATGCGCGTGAGCTTCCAATCGGGCGACCGTTTTTTTAAGCTCTCACATGTGTCTGGGAAAAAACCCATTTGTCTGCAAATTACGAAAGGAAATTAGATTATCTAAAGCTTATACCAACATTTACTTTAAAAATTTGATTTTTGAAAAAATGTATGTGACCAAAAATTTGAACAAAAAATTTAATATTTTGGAGTTTTCATTTCTCAAAAGATAATTATTGAAAATAATTCTTTTCATCAATGGAAGATTCAGTAAAAACGATTAACTTTCTTTTTAAAAAAATGAAGAACATTGGTCGAATAGTTTTCGAGAAAAACGTTCAAGCAGTTAGAAAAACATTGTGCCTAGAAAAACAAGTATTACGTTTTACTATGTCGTTACGTTCAGCGAGTAAAAATTATTCTAAAGGTTGGAAAGCGAAATCGTTTTAGGGCAATCATTTGCACACTTGAGGGATACATAAATAGAAATTCCAAAAGTTGTACACAATGGAGTAGAACGTACCTTTAAGAAGTTTCCATTTTCAAATTATGTATGTGTTGATAAAGGAATAATGTTTATTTACTGCAGATTATTTTAATTTTTCTGCAGCTGTTTTCAAACAATGACTATGTACGCAGACACGTTTCCGGAAGAACAAGCGCCTCAATCCACATTTGCGGATGAGTAATCTACAATCATGACAGATTGAATGTTTAGATTGCGCCATTCTACATTGACCCTTTTGTTATGGTAGTCACATTTGAAGATGATATTCGAAAATTTTCAATTGTGAGTCACAATTCAAGCGATGTCTATTCATAGCATCGAGGTAAAACATTTTAGGACTAAGAATGGAAACCCTGAAAAAACGAAAGTGGAAATTTCTCAAGAGAGTGAAAAAAAGAGAAGTTGAAAGCATCTCATTTGCCACGTTCAATGAAGCATTTCAGACTTTTTACAACAATTACTACTAGGATTAGCACTTCAAGCTTTCTCCTGCTTCCTAAGCATTTTTTTGTAAAAAAAAAAAAAAAAAAAAAAAAAAAAAATCGATTTTTGTTACTTTTAGCGTTTTTGGATTTTTTATCCTCATTTTCTTGCCGTTGCCAATGGACTTCAATGCAGTTAATACTGAAATTGTAATGTTGTCTTTTTTTTTCTTTTTTTTAAAATTTAAACACAATTATGAAACAATAAAAAAATATACGGTAACTCTAGGATAGATGGCCATAGTTTTTAAAGGTTGTAATAAAAATTCTTAGAATGTAAATACAAGCAATATTTATGGATTTTTAAAATTCTTATACATATACTCATCATGTTTTATTCAAAAAATAATTAAATATTGAAAAAAAAATGTGTTAAACAAAATTGAAATTAAAATGGCAGATGGCCATCTCTTCTTCAAGCCGAGGAGAGATGGCCATCCAATACAAAAAAGAAAAAGTGAAGTTAAATAGCAAATAAATGACACATTTCATATAGTTAATCATGAAAAATATATAGCAATTTGTAAAGATGCAGTTATATGATGGGAAATGAGTGAATAAAACTCGAATAAACAAAATTTGAAGTATAATTTCAATATTTCACTTCTCGTAAAATCTTACCACATGTTTGGCAAAGGTCTAACATGGAAACCCGTGTACAAATTATCAAATTTGTACACGTTTCATGGAACCACTTCAGGTACCTTATGTATTGTATCCAGACATTTCTTTTTGTATGTGATATTATATTATTTTGCACAACTAACGCAGTGGTCCTAATCCACTTCTATTTACTCGGATTCTGTAGAATCTGATAATTTTAAATGCATTTCGTTTTCTTCGCAATTGGAAGTGTCGTGTTTCTTTTATCGCGTTAATTTTAGTTTTATTACGTTAATTTATTTATTTATCAACATTTTTAGTTTCTGTTATGAAAGTTTCCAACGTTTTTCAGTATTTTATGAAACAAAAAATTCGTTAGACTTTATTATATTATTATCATTATTAAAATATTTATATTATTTAAATTTTGAACAATTATATCAATTAATATATTTACAAACATAAACGTTCTACATTTATTTTAAATTCAATTATATTTAGTTAAAATAATCACTCCGTATAACTTTGAAATATTAATTAAAGGTGGTCATGAGTCCTCAATTTCATGTGGCCATCTCTCCTGAAATTGAATGACTGATGATCGCCCAATTTAAAGCATGAAAAGCCATTATACGGCTTTCTTCTATAGGCCTAGAAGTAAAGATTAGATTATATACGTTCCTTAAAAGTCCATATAGTAAAAAATATATATAATGTACGTACTGCAAGACATTCAGATATCTAAGTTAAAAAATATTGAACCACTAAATTAAATAAACATTAAAATTACACTTACATTTTATAATCGAAAAACATAACTGCACGTCACAATAAATAAACTTGTTAAACTGTTTCATACGAATAAGTTTATGTTGCAATCTATGATCAAGTTTTGGGAATATTTAGGCTGGCCATCTTTCCTCTATGGCCATGTATCCTAAAGTTACCCTATTTAATACACTTTTCATCCCTTTTTTTCTACATATGTGTTTTAAAAAGATGTTGGCAGTTCTTTGGAAATACAGTAGACTCCCTTAAATCCGCGACCCTAAAATCCGAGAACGCCTAAAATCCGCGTATTTTTTCAGATGTAAACAATGGAATTTACAGTTGAGTTGCAGGAACAAAATTCAAGATGGCGCCGAAATCGGCGACTACCGCAATGTTTTTTTTACTAAATTTTTTGTTAATCATTCCCTTTTGGCTATTACAGATGATTTATTACTAAATAAATTTACATTACTTTTGATTTTGATATAAATTAGCATATCTATATCAAAAATTCCAGGGTTCGAAATGGAAAAATCCACGAACCGGAACGCTATTTTAAAATTATTTTTCGCGGATATTTTTTTTTTAATGATAGACAAATTTATTTCTAAACATACAAAACAGTATATGAAAAGCATTAAAGACCCTAAATAACAATGAAAAAAGTTACAGTGGGCGCAATAAGCTATATATACTGGTAATAGCATTAACACTGTTCTCCTTGCTATCACTAGATGGCAGCATAGGACTTTTGGAATCGAATTGAATCGATTTCATTCGTAATAATTTAATATTTTTCTTAATTTTTATTTTACATAATTATTTTAATAATTACTTACTTTTAAACTAATTAATTATTTTAATATTTTACTTTTTTTAATGTTTCACTTTATTGTAAGCATTCATTATAATTTCCCTTGCTTAACTACCAATGAATTTAATGTTTAAAAAATGTAAACAAATCAATAACCAGAAATCTGCAAAATTCTAAAATCCGCACAACCTCTGGTCCCAAGCTGTGCGGATTTGAGGGAGTCTACTGTATATATATATTGTAACTGTATTTTTTCGTTGAAAGTTGATTTTTCTTTACAGCGAAATAATAAATGGTAGTTTGAAAAAATCCGTCTCGTGATTAATAATTGTTTCTTTTTATGTATGTTAAAATTTTAAATAAAAATATGCAAATGAATTTGCTACTGTCACACTTCGAAGTAGAAAAATGCAAATAAATCCATTTACTTACTAAACTGTCACTACTTTCAAACCATTTATATAAACTATATTTAAAAAAAAAAATAGCACGATTTTGTTTAACAATCTATTTATGCAAAATCCAAGTCTCTGTGTGTCCCTCACAATTCCGGTTGGACCGCTTCATTGATCGCGACTATGTTAGGCTTCCTATGGAGAAATTGGTATAAGCTTCAACAATGTGCAATTATTGAAAGTACTAATGGCAGGGTTAACTCAATAGCACCGCATTTTTTCGAACATAGCAAAATATCGCCGAACTTGGCAGCTTTTCGCCAAATTTGATGACAAAGATAACTTGCCATATATGAAACCAACTTCACGATATCTGGTTAATTTGGTGAGGTTCTGCCTGAAACCCATTAATCTTTCATAATTGAGGTCATCACAATTTAATTTAAACTTCAAGCATTTAAGGTTTTTTTTTTTTTTTTTTTTTTTTTTTTTTTTTTTTTTTTTTTTTAAATCTATGGCTCAGAATTTAAAGTGTAATATGCGAATATGTATGTCTTTACATCTTCATCCCGATGCTACTAATAAAATTACCGCCACAAGACAGCGCTGTACTATCCGAGTTCCTAACTGCCCGATTTTAATGTGCTTTACATAGCCGGATACAGAAATTAAATTATCGTACACGTATTATTACCAGTAAAGGGGCCTTGGAGAAATACAGAAAACGGCCTTGGCGAAGAAGGAAATTTGGCAACATGTTTTCTGGCAACCTTTTCACGGCTTCATTACATATACACAAACATTTTTTTTCAATATTTATACAATTTATTTAACAGAAAGAAGCCATTTATCTAATTTTATTCAGAAACAGAAGTAATTTTGTACATAAAAATCAACAACAATAGACATTCAATTAATTTGCATGTATAAACAAACAAAAAAATTATCAAGTTTGATTTCATAGGAAAACTACCAAATTCTCTATTATTTTGCATTGTATGCACCATTGTTTGTACTATATGTAGGGAGAGGACGAAAATTTTACATATTATATTTTAAATTATCTCTAAAACACTGCAAGACTAAAAATTTAAGAAGAAAATAACTGTAAAAGTAAGTCTAAAAAAAAAAAAAAAAAAAAAAAAAAGACATGCTTTTATTAACTTTCACTAAAATGTAGAATATATACATACTAGAAAGATAGACCGTCAAAAATGACGGAAAATGGGATATAAAGATATAACATACAACACATGTACAAGTACAGGAGTTTTTCTCGCTTGTAAATTGTGTTGTGTAACTTACACATCAATCAACATAATAGCCCGTTTAATATCACTCTTTTACAGTGCTTTAAGAAATTACAAAATCACTGAAGAATTCGTGCAAGGTGAAGCAGAAGAAATAATATGCAAATTATAATTCGTATATTTAAAATTGATAGTAAATGTTTACGATCTCAATAAATAAATAAATAAATTTTATTAAAACTTATTTATTTTTATATAAATTAAATAAAATGTCTGTTAAGAAATTATAAAACCATCTGAGAAAATTTGTATATTACATGTCAATTGAGATTGTTCATAAAGCGCATGCGTTAATATTTTGTAAAAAAAAAAAAATATATATATATATATAGAAGTAAAGTTTCAGATTTATAAATAGCTTTATAAAGATAAATATAAATAAAAAAAAGCAAATAAATAATCAGAATCCGCTTCATATTCTCATATTTCTTTTCTTAAATCTAACTAAACTGCCTTAAATTACATTTGTTATCACTTTTTTAAAACATGTCGTACTTATCCTTTCATGAAACCTATCAGTTGAAACAGTCAATTTTTAAGACTTGATACATTCTAAAAATTTTAAAAATATTATAATTTACAGGGATTAGATCTAAAACAAATAACAAAATTTACAAAAGGATTCTAATTTGAAACTTTAATTAAAATAAAAATATAAGTTTTTTATAACGTCCTGAATGTGACTTTTTTTCTTATAATGCCCTTATAATGCCCTTTTTTCTTATAATGAACCCGCTGACTTATGAAGTGCGCTAAAATATGTGTTGAATATGCGATGCAAAGAATAGTTATCCATTTACAGGACCAGACAAAAGAATCCCGTTACGTAATGATATAGGGGTTGAAGGAATTGTTTGCGGCGTTTTTAATTATGTTAAACTATTCCATATAGAATGAAATTGGTATGCGTCGCTGAGGTTTACTATAACTTATTTCATGTATAATGCGCGGTGCATAGCATTTACAGGGACACACAAAAGATTTCAGGTACTATTTTGTATACGATGTACTGTACATTAGCGATGATGGCTGGAAATACATTTTTAATTATGATATGTGCTTTTATGTTTACCTATATTTATGCATAACTATATGGTGTGTATAAATTCTGTAATTCATATACAGGGCTACACAAAAAAATTCGTAAGTTGGTATGAGGAAATGGATATGAGCGAATAGGTATGAGCTCAAATTGCTTAAAGGTGGTTTTTAAATGAGTTATGCATTTTTACGCTGAACTGCATTTAGTTTACAAAGAAATGTTTGTAGAATATAAATAAAATGATATACAGGGTCGCGCAAAGAACTGAATGCATGGCTGCCTATAAATGATAATTTCTGGAAATGTGATTTTATTTTTTTTTTTAAGAGTGTTTTATTTTGCATTAAATTTTATTTATTAATTATAAACCTGTGTTTTCTATCAAAATTACTTCTTCAGAGAATGCTGGACAACATTTATTTGTTCTCTTTAGTGATTGCTTTGTGAATTATCATAATTACAGCATTCCTCTAACTCAACTCACCTAAATTTTTAATTAAAATAATTCAATTTAAAGAGCGACATCACTCAACTTAAATTAAACTCTTTCGTGATGAGTGTCACGCCGGTTTTTTGTATGGACTGTGAACGATTTTTATTTCGGTGTACCATTATTTTTTAATAGTAATTCCCGCCTTTTCTAATTGTAGAATTTCTCAATTAAATACACAGAAGACTTCAATACTTGCAATAAAAAATTAAATATTCTTAAAGAATGTCAGACTTTATAGGAATAACGAATTGAATCTGCAGCTTTAGACAACTTATAAACTGCATGATACATGCAGGTGCGGAAAAAACAGGAAAAATTGTAAATTATTAAATATATTGTTTTAATACATTTGATATAGTTAAATGTACGTGCATGTACGAAACCTTTAAAAATCTTTAATCGGTTAACCATTTGCGAAAAATTTATAATGTTATCTTTTTAAATTAATTGTTCAAAATGGAACTAAAAGTAAATCATAGTGACAAGTTCAGATATCCACTGTAAAAAAAACAACATTTTTACAGTACAAGGTACTGTTCATCTTGCGCACAAACTCGATCACAGTGAATGTGCTGTATCTTTCTTTGGTTTCCTGACTATAATAACATGGAAAACACAGTAGTTGCGTAAAATTAACAGCACAATGTGCTGGCAATTTGGACGCCAGCAGTTTATGCTGTAAAAAAATACGTCCAAATCGCCAGCACATTGTGCTGTTAATTTTACGCAACTACTGTATTTTCCATGTTAATATAGTTAGGAAACCAAAGAAAGATATAGCACATTCACTGTGATCGAGTTTGTTCTGGCAAATCTGCAGTGGTTTTTTTACAGTGTCGTTCAAAATAAAACTAAAAATTTCAAAACTTACCTTTATTTTCTATCCGTTTTATCATTCAAAAATATCATAGAGTGGCAAAGTTTTTATTGCTGTCTTTGGAACTTTTATTGTGCAGGATAACAGATATCAGTTTATTGTCATAAATCTTTTCTTAATTTTTTTTGCTAGTATTCTATATGTATTTTATTTCACTGAATTTAAATCAGGTATATTGTATAGTCTAGACATAAAACCTCATATTTTAAACATTGATTTTGCTGGCGGAAAAACATGAATTGCGACATAAGCTCAATGTCAATAATATTTCATCAATAATATTTTAACTCTTTTAAGGGCAAAGCACGCCCATTGTTAAAATGTTGAAATGCATGCATGACACTAGAATTTACGTACAAATTTAATCAGAAATAAGAAAAAGCTATTTTTCACATACATAATAAACGGTAAACGAAATATATAAACATTCTGGTGGCATTGTGCGGCGTTTGAGAATTAAAATTAATTGTTTTTATAATCATATCAGAGCCCTCGAAGGGTTAACATGCTGCGGAATTTGTTTAATACTAGAAAAAGAGTGCAATAGATATAGATTTTTTGGAATGGAATATGATCAGAATTTTCCTTGTACAGATTGACATTAACGTATTAGAAAAAAAAATCATGCCAATCTCAAAACAAAAAACCGATGAAAAAACACTAAAGGAATTGTGTAGAAATCGATACAAATCGCTATGGCATTTTGAAAGAAGTGGGAGGACGAAATTTTCTCAGGCGGCAAGTGCTCCAATTTAAATAGATGGGGTGGTATATTTTTTATCCTGGTTTTGAGGATAATGGTACAGCAGCAAAGGTCTTTTTAACGCTTTCTAACATACTTGAAAAATGTTTATGAATTATGTTTCTATTTCTGTTTTTCTTACTTTAATTCGCATAAATGTACTATGAATATCACGTTGTTGAAGTTTACCATGGCATGTTCGGTAATAAAAAGGAAGCATGTATTATTTATGGTTAATTTTCAGTGTCACTTAAAAGTAATCCATTACATTACGGTAAATGAAGAAAAATCGTTTTCAGGGCATTTCAGTGACGTTACGATATTACAAACAGAATGAAACTGACATACAACACTAAGGTGGATGACAACATATTTTCTATAGAGTATGGAATAAGTAAAAATTATGGTTCGTTTTCAAGAGCAATCAAATGTGTTCCGTTACATTACGTCAATGGGGAAAAATCATTTTCACTACATTTCAATGATATTACACTGTCCCAAACTTAATGAAATTGATATGTATCACTGATGTGGATACCAACAGACATTCTATAGAATGTAGAATAAGTAGCTGTGATAGTTCGTTTACAGGTACCCACAAAATGTTTTTATTACATTAGGATCGATAAAAAAATTATTTGCAGTGTATTTTAATCATGTTACAGAAGTTCACTGGCATTGATATCATTACTAACGTGGGCCACACTATTTTTTCTATAAATTAGTGAGTATGTAGATGTAATCTTTTATTTACAGAGACACTCAACGGAATTCGGTTACACGACTCACTGTATACGCCATAGCTGCTATCTACCCTATTAAAATCTGTGCGCGTATCTATGTAATCTCAAAAACTTGGAAATCACAGGGCGCAGGGATACGAAATTTGGTACACGGATTTCTGGTAGAGGGCCCATGAACGATTGGTGCAAAAAAAATCGAAAATTTTGAATAGATTTTTTTTATGTTGTTGACGATTTTTTGCCTTTTTTATGTTTAACCCGTAATCGCGCGAGTTCTAGCCAGTTCTAAATGTTTACTGCAATGTGAGCTATACATATTACGTACGTCACGCGCCAATGCTAAAAAGCTGTACACTGTAAAAAAAAATCTGTAGTTCTACAGATGTAAAGTTACATGCTTACTAAACTTTCACCTGTAACTGTACGAAAAAAGCTGCAAATCTACAAAACTAGTTTTTGTAAAGCTACAAAAATCTGTAACTTTACAAATGAATCTGCTAAAATTTCAGTAATCTTACTAAACTTTTATTCGTAACCCTGGCTGCAGTTACATGAAAAGTTCTCGGAATCCCAGTTTCCAAAAAAATTCTTAGTAACCTTACAGATTTCTTGATTTTCGGCGCAAAAGTGTGTCTGTTACATGAAATTTTGTTGTTGCCGTTACATGAAAAGTTCTAGGAATCCAAGTTTCCTAGAAAAACTTTAGTAACTTCACAGATTTTTTTTTACAGTGTAGTAGATATTATGACAATTGTTTTACCTCGCATGCAAATAATTAGAGACTATTTAATTGCATTTAATTGTTACCCTTTTTTAAAAAAATAAAGAAAAACATTTTATCACAAACATCAACAAAACTTTTTATTCTATTTATTCCCTTATTCCAATGATACCGTTTTATTGTCTGCTGCCATAGCAACATGATAAATTATATTTTATTAAAAAAATGCTCTGCAGTAGAAAAATATTTTTCTAAATCGGATAGTTACTGAACAACTCAACGCTTTAACAGGGGAATTCGCCTTCATTCCCGTGCGTACAACCTGTTAAACAGCTAGAATTCATTTTAAAATTTGACTATTTTTTAGTTTATTACGAAGTGCACAGGGCAACATGAATTAATAGAAAACAAATCCGACTATGGACAGCAAAGTCTGAAAATAAATTTATACCAGATCGTTTACTCGTTTCGATAACACGTCATTTTATGGGAATGGCAGTAGTATTATGAAACAACGAGCTATATTTTCATTCAGTTTTTAAAATGAAAATCTCTCTTGATAAGAAAACAAATATTTGGTGGAAAATTTTCCTTCATTACTTTTAAATATTACGATAAAAGATTTTGATTATATTACTTTATCCTACATTATTCAAACTTTCAGTTAGTTTATTTTTAAAAAATGAACGTAGTTATAACTTTCAAAAGAAGCGAGTTCAAAATATTTTTCTGATTATGTCACTTTTACGAAGCTTATTTCAAGTTATTTGAATTCAATTTATTTATTTACGAGCTTTCGAATTTCGATGTAAGAAAATGTTTAAAAAGGAAGTCTTACATTGAATTTATAATAAAACTACAAAATTAATTGCAATAAAAGATCCATCTTACAATTGGTTAGTCTAAATCTTAAAACAAATATTATTGTTCCGTACCTGTAACAAACATTGTAATTCGCCTTTGGCGACGGAACACCACCCCCGCATCTATGCCAATTGGCAATCAATCCTTTTAATGTAACCCTTTCGTTGAACCCGGATCACGGGTTGAGTACGCATCAGTGTAAGAGGAACAACCTCTGCGGCAACAAGTCGCCATTAGCCTTCATTAAAACATTTATGTTAACAGTCAGCTAATTTCTCTTTTAATTTAGAACACCTCCGTACATTTTGGTCCTAGCGACCCGGAGGTAAGACCAGCGTAAACAAATTTAATTTATGTCAATTTCGTCAACAAGACGAAAAGATGGCAGACTCGGACATTACAGCACTAAATCGGCGGCGTGGCAACATCAAGGCCCAGCTAACGAAGATCGTAAACGCCACCGAGTGAAAGTGCTTCTCAATTGCGGAAACCAAGGCTCAACTAGAGCTCCTTCACAAAATCGAAGAAAAATTCGAAGTGATCAAACAGGAATACTACAAAATCGTGGACGAAGAAAAGATTGAGGAAGCGGAAGAACAACTCTCGCAATTGGATGAGGAGATACAGAAATTAGAGGTAAGCCTTAAATCATCTTTTCACAAACAAAATGAAGAAAAAAAATAGTAAAATAGACAGCACGTCTGAATCAAAATCCCATGATCAAGTTATTGCCAGAGGGGTCAGCATAAAGCTCCCTAAAATTCCACTTCCGATTTTTAGTGGCAAATTTGAAGAATGGTCTACATTTAAGACCACCTTCAAAGAATTGATCAATAGCAATCCTCGTTTAACAGACAACGAAAAACTGTTTTATCTCAGAGGAGCATTAACGGGTGAACCGAAAGGTTTACAAACCTCAGATACACCTTTAGCTCACTCTTCAGAGAGCTGGAAGAGCGCTATGAAAACAAAAGAATTATTGTGGATTGCCACATAAAAAATATAATAAATCTTTATGTAATCAAACAAGAGTCAGCTAAAGAACTGAGAAACCTTTTAGATCAGGTAAAAAAGAATTTGAGAGCGTTAAAGGTCTTGGAATTCGATAGAGACACCTTTTCAAACGCTATTTTGTTGAACATAATATTAGGAAAAATTGATCGAGAAACTCGTAAGCAATTTGAATTAACACTAAAGGATAAGGAAGTGCCTAATTTCGATGAAGTTTTAGAATTTTTAGAGCGTAGATGCCAAATTTTAAGTAGTATTACTTCTGCGAATGCTTCAAAAACCACCAATAAATCTTTATTTATCCGTACCACCAAACCACAAAATAAAATGTGCATTTTATGTAAAACAGAAAGTCACCCAATATATCATTGCGAGAAGTATAAAAGTATGAAACTAAGCGATCGTCTAAACATTGTAAAGAAAAATAAGCTTTGTTTTAATTGCCTTAGTTTTTTTCATATAATTCATCAATGTACTTCAAAGAGCAGATGTCTTGTTTGCAGCTCCAAACATCATACTTCGTTGCATAATTACTCATCACCAGATGTTCGAATTTATGAGCCGTCAAAATCTATAAACAATCTGGCTGCTGAAGAGGCAATTAATAAAAATTTAGCTCCCGAAGATTCAGCGCAAAATGAAAATGTAGTTCATTCATTTTTTTCACATGAAAAGAGCCATAAATCTGTCTTAATAAATACTGCGATTGTTTATATAGCAGACATTAATGGTATAAATAAGCCTTTTCGTACAATATTGGATAGTGCCTCACAGAATAATTTTATAAGTTTAAGAGCAGCTGAAACTTTAGGTTTGAAAAAACAATCAATTAACATTCCCGTTGCAGGTCTTAATAATTCACCGATACCCTTGAAATCTAAAGTGAAGGCGTGTGTCTCTAATAATAAGAGAGGCGATTTGCGATGGAATCTGGACTTGTTGATCATCCCGAGAATCACAGATTTCACTCCTGGAAAGGAAATAAACATAAATAAATTAAACATTCCTTCGAACATCTGTTTAGCTGACCCACAGTTTTTTATTCCAAATAAGGTTGAAATTTTATTAGGTGCGGAACTGTTCTTGAATTATTAAAGGCAGACAAAATAAAGTTAGGAAAGCACTTATATTTACAGGAAAGTGTGTTTGGTTATCTAATTTCTGGTTGTGTGTATAACAATGTAGTAAACAATACGAAAAAATATTGTTTCTTAACGAAAAATTTAGAAGCTTTAGATAACACATTGAAATCTTTTTGGGAGATAGAAGAGGTGGGAAATTTAAAACCTTGTGATAGCAAAGAGTTAGAATATTGCAATAGGCACTTCGATAAAACGCATTTTAGAAATTCGGATGGCAGATATGTCGTAGAAATGCCTTTCAAACCGGAAATTTCTGAGCCCAATTTAGGAAATTCAAAAATCGTTGCATTGAAAAGATTAAATTATCTATGGCAACGTCTAGATCGTGACCCTATAATGCGGAATTTATATACACAATTTCTTAATGAATATCAGTTTCTTAATCACATGCATGAAATAGAGGAAACTAATGAATTTGAGGACGGCTATTATTTACCCCATCACGGAATTTTACGACCATCTAGCACGACAACTAAATTGCGCGTCGTATATGACGCAAGCGCAAAAAGTAGTAATGGATACTCATTGAATGATTTATTGTGCAAGGGTGGTGTGCTACAAGACGATCTCTTTTCGATATTGGTTCGATTTAGAAAGCACATTTATGCATTCACCGCCGACATCAAACAAATGTTTAGAATGATAGAGATAAATCCGTCCCAATACAAATTCCTAAAAATTCTGTGGAAAGACAGTGCATCATCCCCGGTTAAGGTCTTTCAATTATCAACGGTCACATATGGAACGGCTTGCGCCCCATTTTTGGCCACCAAGGTCTTGCAACAACTCGCCTTAGATGAGCAAAAGGCTTTTCCGTTAGCTTCCAATATTGTACTGAAAGATTTCTATATGGATGATTGCTTGTCGGGATCATCCAATTTAGAGGAATTTAATTTAATGCAAGCAGAATTAACACAACTCCTTCAGTGGGGGGGGGGGGAATGATTTTGCATAAATGGTATACTAATAAGGTCCAATCTACTGACAATCAGATATTTCCCTTGGATAGAAATTCAGAAGAAATAACAGTTAAAACTTTAGGCATGCTTTGGAACAGTTCTAGCGATACATTTACATACAAAGTCAACGTTAAAATAACAAGTACTTTCACCAAACGAGAGGTGCTATCGCAAATTGCCCGGCTTTATGACCCTCTTGGTCTCTTAGGGCCAGTGATCGCAAAGGGAAAGATATTCATGCAACAATTGTGGTTGCTTAAATTACAATGGAATGATACTTTACCTTCGCAAATTTCCAAAAAATGGGAAACTTTTATTGCAACATTACCAGAACTCGAGTCCATCAACGTACCGAGATGCTTCTTAAAGGTGCACGTCCAATCAGTGGTACTTAATGGCTTCGCCGATGCTTCTTCAAAGGCATACGGTGCAGTTATTTATGTGAAAACTATGTCTAACTCCAACGAAACGGTTAGTCACCTTCTTTGCAGCAAGTCACGAGTGGCCCCTACAAAGGTGATAACCGTACCCCGCTTGGAACTATCAGCGTGTCTTCTTCTTGCAAAATTAACCTGTAAGGTCTTAGTTGCTTTAAACCAACAAGTGAATGCTGTGGGACTATTTTCAGACTCGACCATTGCCTTAGCTTGAATGGACACTGCTCCACATTCATTAAAATCTTTTGTCGGCAACCGTGTAGTGCAAATAAAAGACATTTCAAGGAACATTCCATGGTACCATATACCATCGGAGCATAACCCCGCAAACCTGATATCCAGAGGAATAGATGTGAAAAACCTTGCCTCCAGTGAACTATGGTGGAATGAGCCACCACATTAAATTCTTAAAGAAGCAATAAAGAAATTTATTTCTAGTCTTACTGACTGCTCGAACAGTTATTATTCTAATGAACTTAAAGCCAGTAGACAAGTGACTTTAATTAACAAGATGGACATTAATTTTTTTGATAATTTGTTGACTTTAACAAATAATTTTCTTAAATTAATTAGAATTGTAGCATATATTTTTAGGTTTTTCTTAAATTCTAAAAAGGTAGCAACTGCAACAGGTCCTCTGTTACTGGAGGAATTAATGGGGGCAGAAGTGTGCTTGATTAAGCATGTGCAGGTAATGTATTTTTCCAAGGAAATCTCCGCCCTGAAAGGGGGATCTTCGGTGCATGGTTCAAGTAAGTTAAAATTTTTGAATCCCTTTATTGATCCGAATGGCTTGATAAGGGTGGGGGGTAGATTAGCTAAATCTAACTTAACCTTTGATCACAAATTTCCTATAGTGCTACCAGCGAGCTGTCGTTTAACGAGAATCATATTTCAGTATTATCATGTACGAGATTTTCATGTCGGGCCCCAGGCTCTTTTGAACACTGTGCGCCAAAAATATTGGCCTCTTAGCGGTAGAAACACAGCTCGCAAGGTAGTACATGAATGTGTACAATGTTTTAAAATTAAGCCTATACTGGCTAATCAAGTAATGGGAGATCTCCCTCCTGAAAGAATAACGCCCAGTTCACCATTTTCCAGAGTAGGATTAGATCTGTGTGGCCCCTTTGAAATAAAATATAAGGATCAGAGAAAGGGTACCTTCCAAAAAATATACGTTGCCATTTTCGTGTGTATGGCCTCTAAAGCTGTACACTTGGATTTTTGTCTCCGACTTGACATCCGAGGCGATAATAGCAACGCTAAAGAGATTCTTCGCTCGTCGTGGGAGGAGTTCGGTAATTTTTAGGGATAACGCTACTAATTTTGTTGGGGCTTCAGCAGAACTGAAGCGTTTACGTAAACTTGTAGCCAGTGATGAAGTTTGTAACTTTTTAGCTTCAGAAGGCATTAACTGGATATTCTCCCCTCCTAGAGCACCCAACTTTGGTGGACTTAGGGAGGCAGGAGTTAAGGCCTTCAAATACCATTTAAAAAGAGCAGTAGGTTCAGCTCATCTCACGATCGAAGAATTTCTAACCGTAATAACACAGATCGAAGCGATTTTAAATTCACGACCGCTTTGTCCCTTGTCCACAGATGCTGACGAATTTAATTCCTGAACCTAATTTGATGGAGGTAAAGGATAACTTGCTTAACACGTGGCAAAGGACTCAAAAATTAACCCAAACGATTTGGAAATGCTGGCAAAACAATTATCTCAGTAATTTACAGGAGAGAAACGAATGGATGTTTAAAAAACAAAATATTTTGCCAGGCATGTTGGTCCTATTAAAGGACACTCATCTCCCACTTTGCACCTGGTCTCTAGGTCGCATTACTAAGGTAATCCCAGGTGCTGACGGAATGGTCAAAGTAGTAGAACTACGCACCGCTAAGGGCAATTTTAAACGCTCTGTTAACCAAATAAACCGCCTTCGAGAAGGCGCTGTGTGTTTTTTGGTGTAAAACAAGCACATAGCCCCATCTCGGAGACCATGTTGGAGGTTATAATCTTACTGGTGGCTAAAAATAACAAAAAATTATGTCTTTTAGACACATTCGCGGTAAGATATTTAGTTTTATTAAAGAAAATGATAGTTTTCTTTTAAATGCGACTTTACCCGACCTCACTTAAGCTATTCGCATAGTGTCTTGAAAATCAGTATCAGTGGAATGAAAAAATTTTGAAATGGGGAAGTAAATGCGTTATCCCTTATAAAGGAAATGCGTTTTTCTGAAGCGTGGAGTCATTTTCTGAAAAAAAAAATAAAAGTTATTTTTAATTGCAATTAAAATTTGGCATCAAGTAGGATATAATCAATGAAGATTAATAAACCCTTTTTCTTTTCTCTGCATAATTGAAGCATTCAGACTACCACCATTTTGAAGAAATTTCGTGTGTATATATTTTTAATAAAATTAAAATATAAAAATAAAAATGTTTAAAAAGATAGATAATGCGGGAACATTTATAAACTAACATCTTTCATTTAAAAAGTAATTAGCAAAATTTGTTCTGTAGAAAGCTAAAGGCAGATTTCTAAATAAACGTCATTGTGTTTTAAAGTTATATAGATTTTCATTTATAAAATTTTAGTGCTAGATTCAAAAGATACTTTTTTAAATGCAATCTTTACTTCTGTAAATTTAAAACCTTCTTTCGATTTAATTAATAATCGCGCTCTTAAAAGCGTTTTCTTTCCACTTTTGATTTAAGGCGTCATAAGACTTTTAAAATGTCGAAAAGTGAATAAAATGGTATTTTTTTGTCATTTTATATCTTGAATATATATGTTACAAAAACACAAATTTTAAAGGTGGTAATAAATATATTTTTTTTCTTTCATTCCATATTTTCTCATATCATAATAGGAAAAATAGTTATCATAGAGATTTTTAAACTTGTCGAGCAAAAAATTGAAATGACAGGTTGCGCGCTTTAACAGAATTTCTTCCTGTAACACAAAACTTTTGGTATATAATTATAATTGAGAGTCTTGAGCTTACACGGAATTTAAAAAATTGCTTATGTATAAATTTTTTATGATTAAAAAAATAGAACCGATCTTGCTTATGTAAAATTTACAAAAGTTTAGCAACATAACACCAAGACAAACCATGTTTTCAACAAAAAAAGATGAAAATTTAGGTTCAATTTATATAACCTAATTATGCACTGTATATCCTGATTTTGAGAAAAAATATCGAATTGTTTTTTATCTACCTTGCCCGCAGTACCCCTAAATCATATTTTGAGAAAAATGGACTTAACGTGCTCTTTTTGAAAACATTTCCTGTTTAACAATTATTAAGAGTGCCATTTATTTTGTTTTAAAGTGCTCAGAAATGATTTCTCTTCAGTGTATATATATTTTCAAAGACTAAATATTTTAAAGGCCTAAAATGTTGAAAAAAATTATTTTAAATCTATATATCGGTCTAATAATGGGAAAAATAGTAAAAAAAAATTAAATTTCAAATTTTCAGCTAAAATTTGATATTTTATGGTGTGTACCCTATGTGCACAATTAGTGTTTTAAAATATTGTATTCCTATATTTTACAACTAAATGAGCTTAAATTAATTATTTTTTCTTCTTAACACCCTGCAACTTTTTTTATATTAATATTTTTCAGTATTCCGTAAAAATAATGAAAGTAAATTTTACCTTAATAGCTTGATCGAAATTTTTTTGTTTCCGGAGAACAAATTCTATTTTTTTTTTGTCGAATGCAGCCGTCTGCCATGGACAAAATAAGGGCTATTCCATTCTTTGGACAGTCCTTCATCAGGGATAGAGCTCATATTGGCCAAATTTATGGCACATAATAAGAATTACAGTATTTTTAAGTATGTGGCAGATGTGGTACGTGGTCCAGTGAAGGGTTAAAATCCTTATGACCCCTTAACTCTTTCGTTACCGAAGCTGAAATTCTACAGGTTCTTCAGAGAACCGGAACGGCCGAAATCCAGTTGGAATTTCATACCCCCCTTCGTAGGAGTAATGTCAACGTAGAAGACATCAATCTTAAGAGTGGGAGGAAAAGAACACAGAAAAGGATCAGCATTTCCCCCTACATGGGGAAAAAGGGAAGAAATCCGACTGAATAGTACCTTTTTTACAAGGGACGAAATTCCCAGACAGTTTTAGAACAAAAATGTAAACATCTATTGTTGCAAGTTATCCAGATAAATGGAAATACCTTTACGATATGAGGGTAAAACATTATTAGTACCGCTTTGTATTCAGGGCGACTTAAATTTTATACTTTTCTAAATCTTTTGACATACAGCCATTCTTCAACATTGTCATTATAGCATGAAATTAGAGATGTTCAAATGTTGCTGTAATATGTTTCAAAAAATTTCGGAATTCATCGGATCTAGAAATGCAATCACTATTGAAATAAATTTAAAACCTCGT
This sequence comes from Maratus speciosus, assembly GCA_963932465.1. NCBI lineage: Eukaryota > Metazoa > Arthropoda > Arachnida > Araneae > Salticidae > Maratus > Maratus speciosus. The sequence goes on along the minus strand of OZ010788.1, from coordinate 333,520,682 downwards.
GATTTGCCTCAAAATTTGAAGTTGTAAAGAATGTTTTCCTTTAGAATTTTGAAAAACGAACTAAGCACACATTACATAAAAAACCGTGCTAACCTAGTATAGGTTTTTAGATGAAAATTTATGCGTAATGGAAAAAAGATACAATATATAGAATATTTCTAATTTGATATAAATCCGAATATTAATAAGCATCTTACAAAAATAAATAAATAGCCATTCCTTTTTTTCTCTGTACAGAAATTTTTTTCTGTAATCTTACAACATATATTATTATTATTATTATTATTTAACATTTTAAAAGTGGTTACTGTTAGCCATACATCTGGCGCGCACATAACTGCTCATAAATATTTAAAAATATTGACATATAAAATAGTTCATATATTTCTTATATGCTCAATGTCGTTCTATGCCGTCTCTTTTTAATCATTTAGACAGGTGAGCAAAAAATATCGTAATGAAATAAAATAATAATGAGTAGAATCAGTATTTTGGAGGAATGACAGCGTGGAGATGAATATTTAAGAGCTATTTCTGTGATAAAAGTTTTTTAATACTAAACAGCAATAACAGCAATGGAATAAGCACTAATCAGAAGTCTTAAATTTATTTTCGGCGCTAAAGAAACAGGGAAAGAACGAAACTGTATGACATAGTCTTAAATTTTTTTCTATTCCCATGTTCCTGAAAATTCCAGATATTCGCGTTAAAATGCTTAAGGCTGTTCTTAACTGCTCTGCTCAACAAGCGCAAAACGTTTTGACACATTTACAAATTCATTTTTTAACGGAAAGATATAAAATTGGAAAGACTGGCCATGGAAGCGATTTGGAATTGAATTGTTTTTTCCATTTTTTGATCAATCAATTATCCATATAGTTATAAGCGATTTAGATCACGTGACAAACACGTTTTTCGGCACTCTTGAGTGATTTTTCTACTTTCGCACGTCAATTCGGTTCAAAACGTCCACTTTGACACTATTTTTTGAAACATTTATTTCGTTTGTAAAAAAATGGAAAAAATAGCTCGATGACATAGTTTCTGAACAGCAACACCAGCTAGTTTCACGCATTTTCGAACAAAAATAAATCAAAACTTATGTCAGAATGTTGCCCTTTTGGATTTGAGAACATCCTTAAGAAATAAATAGCATTTTTTCTCTTGTGTGTGTCTGCAGTGTAATCTCGAAAATCTCGCCTATGAAAAAACGGGAACTTCTCCGGTATCCCCCCCCCCCTCCCCGCGCCGTTTCTATTTTACAATTTCAATTTAAGGGAGAAAGGAAGATAGCAATTGCTTACAAATTTAAAATTCGATATTATAAGTAAAAGCAAATAAAATTGACATCCATGTTTCAGAAATTACATGAGAAGAAACGATTTCACTGTTTATTAGATTTTTTTTTTTATGTAACACAGAAAACATCAATTAAAGTAGGGTTTTTTTGTAATATATACTTTTTCTTTCCTCACATAATTATATCTTTGATATGAATTAAATCAGGACTAAAGGCACCATTAATAATTTCGAAAGTACTTTTGATATTCTTTCAGAAACTCGGAATTTTCAAAAAATCACGCTTAGTCTCGTCCCGACTTAGCGTTCCGGCACGTAAATGAAATCTGCAAAAGGGAGAATTTTAGTATTTCTTAGAAAATATCAGTTCTACTCATAGTCATTTGGTACTGTTATTATTTCAGAAAACAATATTTTTTGTTTTAATTCTGTAGTATACATTTATTTTTTTTTTAAAGTTCTAGCATAAAAGCATACACCACAATGGAGAACAAGTTCAAAAGAGGAAATATAATTCAATATATTGTTGAAAAATGCAAACGGTCTATAATTTGAAGTTTAAAAAAGCCGAAAGGAAATATCTTTCTCTTTTAGATGCAGTTTCCATATAAAGGAAAAAAAAAAACATACTGTAGTTAAAAGCTTTAAAAAAAATAAAAGAATAAGCCAGCATCGATATATTTAAAAAAATAAATAAGTTTTTCTGATTTTTTCTTTTCTTAAATTATTCATAATATACAAATAGAAAAATCCCTGACGGCTTGGCCTAAATGCACATGTAGATTTCGAAGGCTAATTTCATGTACAAAAACTAAATCAAGAATAGAGATAAACCCAGTTTAACAATTTTATCTACCGCTTTTCACGAGCTTTAATTTCATCTTTCTGTAAGCGCTGGTTTCATTAGAATCATGTTAATACGATAATTTTTTCTTCAACTGCTTTTTTTTTTGTAATAGTTGGTCCTATGAAAAACTTGTCAATATAAAAATTGTAGATAATATTAAGAAGATTTCTAATAAATTTAAGAGGATTTGATATCTTCTTAATTGACGAAATTATGATTTTTTTTTTCCTTAACCCCGTTTTTTTTTTTTTTTTTCTTTGCTGTAAGAGTTGTCCCTATTAAGAACTTGCCAATTTAAAAGTTGTAGATAATATTAAGAAGATTTATAGTAATAAATTGAAGAGGATTTGACATACTGTGAACTAGCGAAGTTATGAATTTTCTTCTTCGTAAAACCCTATTCTTTTCGCCCCTTGAGCCCATTTTTGATGATATCAAAAATCTGTTATACATAATTTTTTGGCCCTTTACCTAACAGTTATAATAGGTTTGAAGTGATTTGATATCTATAATAATTAAGAATTTATTAGTTTTCTTTTCTATTTTCACAAAAAACCTCTCTATTTCCACCCCTTTGGTCCGATTTTGCCCATTAACGAACTTGACCGAGATTTTCTGCCCTTTGTCTTTATGTATAAGTTTGGAAGAGATTTGTGCAGGATTATGAAAGTCATCGTTTCCATAAAACAGTGATATGTATAGAAAAAAAATATATAAATAAATAGATAGATAAAGTTTTGAACTGGCGTGATTTTGGGTTCTAGGGTTCATGCAGGCCCCAATCAAGACTAATTGGGGCCCTGGGCAAAGATAAATTAGGGGGCCCCATTCGAAAGAAGAAAATTCTTAGCTCCGTCAATTCTAAATTAAATACCTTAATTTCTAAAAATACTTTTTTTTCCTTTAGTGCCGATCAAAACTCTTTTATATAATTTTAGCAATTTGTTATGTTACTTTAAGATGAATTTCACAACTTCAACTTATGGAAGAGTGTCAAATACTCTAATATATAAATATGAGTTAATCAAGTTACTTTCTTTTACATCTTTTTAAGGTTTACTACACACAACCTAATATCATATCAATTATCTATTAAACAAGTAGAAAGTTTTTTTCAATAAATCTAAAAAGATGGCAATTTTGGGTTTGTTTTTCATATTTAACTCAAAGTTAAAAGAAAATACTTTGAATACGGAAGAAAATGTATCTCGTGACAATCAGAATTGATTATTTTCAACCACTAAAGCTTAGATATGATTTAAGTTTATTTCTAATGTAACCTATTAAAATCAAAATATTACTTCTTATTTAATAGTGGTTGAGGTTAACTTCGTGAAAGCATTGAGCTCTGCGAGTTCAAAATGAAATTTGTTTTCAGAAAGTTTAGTAGAAATCTTTTAAAGATGAAATTTGTGTTTTGTATTTGAAAATTTTCAAAGTTGGAATTAGGAAAAAAAATAATATCTTACAAATTAATATTTGGATTTGGGGGCCCCTTGAGGTCCGGGGCCCCTGTTCAAAGTCCCGATTTGCCCATGCGATAATAAGGGCCTGGGTTCATGATCGGCGTAGATCTGCAAATATTTTTCAGAAATTTCAACATAGAGAAGAATGTAAAAGGTAGTATTTCTTACGAAATCTACCGAAAAAAAACAGAAATTTCATTTCAATAAAGCACTCAAGCCGAAATACCTTTTAAAGATCATAGCCACACTTCATTTTCCCTTATCTGGCACCTAAAATATCCCTTTTCTGAAATCAAGTTAACAAAGAGAAGATAACCCTCTAAACACAATACCACAACGCGCGTCTTGACAGGAGCTCTTGGGAGAAAAGAGGGGTAGAAATTGACCAGGCGTTTTCGGGCGGTATCGGTAATCTGAATGACCGGGCGTTTGAGGCGCTTTGTTATTGAAAGAGTTAATTGAAAAATAGATCTAGTAAATCTCAGTCTACACATCATTATATTCTATTATTGATTCCAGTTTAGAAAAGAATTGTTATATATAGTCAATGTCTATATTTGTCAATATCATAAAAATAATATGTAAAAAAAAAAAAAAAAATAATAATCCCTTTAATAATTGATATTCTTACACTTACACTAAAGCATTAACAAATGAAATATATAAAAATATAATTAGGAACTTTTATGAAACTGAATTCGCCCTATAAAAGACTAAAAAAAATGACTAAAATTGGCCCAGTTGCATAATAAAAACACTCTAATATATACAAAAAATTTCCACATTCTTCTAACATAACCCATGGTAATCAATCTTGCAGTACATTTATAACTAAAATCATTAATTCTAATTCTTCAGCAGTATTTTCGTCAAAGAAAATTTCTCATGAATAATAACATTCTCGTGTCATTTTATCCACTTTCTGAATAATTGATAACTTTTCCCGCTGAAAGCATTAGTCACAGAAAGTAAAACAAAATTCCAGAGAAATTCTATATTTTAAATAATTTATGAATTTCCTAAACAAAATTTAGAAATGTAGATTTTAATTATTAATTATTAATGACATTTTAAAAAACTGCGCTAAATTACAATAATATTTTTTTGTAATTTTTAATATACAAAAGTGATATTTCTAATATTTTATAAAATAACGAGAAAGCGTAAAATTATTTTTATAGAAAATTGTAAAATTTACATAAATTCAAAAATACTAAAAATAAAAAAAATAAACAGATTAAAAAGTACATTTGACAAAATAAAGAATACGATAGACTGAATGGTTTTAAAGAAATTTTATTATAGTTTAAATATACTCGTTTATAGAAATCTAAATATAGTGTGTAATTTTAGTTAAATTGGATAACGTTTAATAGTTGATCAAGTATATGATGCATGCTCTTGAAAGTGATAACCCATAAATGTTATAAAAATCGAATGGCAAAAATTGCAATGAGTTCAAATTCTTTCTTGTAGGAGAATTTTCCTTTGACATCCTTAATCATCGAAATCCGAAAACACTTCCTAAATGTGGGAAATAATTCCGAAAGCGTTTTTATTATTCCGTTATTTATTATTGCAAGACAAATATCGTCAAACGTCAAAGCCGCTGCCATCGAAATACTCAAGGCCAGAGGACACGAGTTGTGACGTCATCACTAATGTTGGATTTCACACCAGGGAATTTTTAATAACAATTTTCTTTTATTTTATTTGTAGAATATCTATCCTTTTGTAAAACAATAACTATTTAAACTTACTGGTGAGAATTCAGAATCCCTAAATAAAAATTCAGCCAGATGCGAGACGCTACAGTGTTGCCGCATCTGGCTGATATTTTATTGGCTGATTCCAAATTCTCACCAGTAAGTTTAAATAGTTATTATTGTTTTATAAGATGGTGAATATTCCACAAATAAAATAAAAGAAAATTGCTATTCAACATTTCCCGGTGTGAATTCCAACACTAATGAGAAGTCGTTCGATTAGTGATGACGTCACAATTCGTGTCCTCTGGCCTTGAGTATTTCGATGGCAACGTCAAAGCACTGTTAATCTGTTTCATCCAGAGAAAAAGAAAGCGAAAAAAAAAACAAGTAGTTTTGAATTACAGTTCTTTAAAGTTCTTCATTGCATTTTGGTGTCTAAATTTTTGATAGACGTATTAGCTACGAACTGAATCCTTCAAATGAGGAGAGGATTTCGTCATATGTAGTTAGGTAAGCGTATACGGTATTTTCATGTACGATCAAAAATTGCGATTTTTCATAAGATTGTCATATTTAAGGTATATTTTTAACATTTTGAGGTCTGATCTATTTCAACTGCATTTCTCCCTTTGTCCTGAGGTTATTTGATACTTTTCCTGATTAAAAAAAAGATACTTGGAAGATATGTATTTTAATATTTTTTTTATTATAAACTTCAAAATATTCTTATTCATAATCAAGGAACTATTTAAATGTACTAAAATTTAATATTTAATGACGTCTTACTGAAAAAAGCATGTCTTTAAAAGACGTTCCGATTAAGAAAACATCATTTCTTAACATACATTTTTACATAGACTTGAATAAAAACTTACCCAAATTTGTACAAATATCTAAAATAGGTTTATTTGTATATAAACATTATTTAGTAAAATTTGCTTTTGTGTGGAACATTTTAAAGCGCAAAGAGCTACACCACAAGGTTCCCAAAAAATCCGAATTAAGCTCTGATTCTAGATAATTTCATATGCTTATTTCTGTTTATTGATGCCACCTATATTTTTTTCAAAATAAAATGTTTGCGGATAATAGGGGAGACCGAGGCTAGTAGGCGAAGTTTTCAGTTATTGATTTTTATTAATTTTTTGTTTAAGTTTTTTACGAAACTTTAACTTTACTTTTAAAGAACAGGGATTGGGCTATAAATACCCGGAGTTTTGAGTTTGTAGCTTTTGTAGTTTATGTTTAGCGGAAGCCTAAAGTAAAAGGAAAATTGTGCGCCAACCTACCCCGTCACGGGGCAAGTTGCCTATGCCTATGGGTAAGTTGACACACTCTTTATAAAAATTTAAATTATACTCAAATAAGACACGCAGTTAAGAGAAATCAATTTCATTGTTACCAATAAGTTTAAACAAATGCGTCATCGCCTAACAATGTAAATTCTAAATTATACAGTTATAAAAATAATGAATAAATCATTACCAGTGAGTAACTTCTGTCCTACTCGATATCATCATCAGAGTTACAGTTGTCACAAATAGAAAATCGAGTGTCTCCGTTTGGGCAAGCCTCGTGTTTCCAAAATCTTGCATTGCAACCACTTTTCTCGGTGTTTGCTGTTTTTCAAGCTCCCAGCACACACCAGACACCGAGGCAACTTGCCCCGTGTTCAATGCGCCTACTAGCCCATAATAAATTTCTGCACAAAAGGGACACGAAACCATCTAAGCATAAATAATCCAGGTAAATCACATATGGGGTAGGTACAGTTAATCATACACTAACAAAAAATACACAAGTTAAATCGCAGTTATTAAGATAAGTATTAGAAATTAGAAAAAGAATGAAGCATCAAAAAATTACTTATGAGTACAAAAAAACAGAAAAATCGTAATAAATGTCCACTGCACGTAGGTAACGCGGCAAAACTACAATGAGGATTCTAAAAAGTTAGAAGAAAGGTACTCTGTGACTGGTTGCACAACCTATCCACAAACTGTCGATTTATGAAGACTGAGCCTACTTACCCCTGTAGCCAACTAGCCCCGGTCTCCCCCATGTCCAATAGCCGTATATAGTAGGTACTTTTATAGCTCAGAGAGTTAAATTTGACCCGGATAGACTCTCGGGATTAGTTCGTTTCACCGAAAACGGTAACCCGAGTGACACTAGGTCTTAGATCTCAAAGTGTTCATTTTATTAAATATCATATACGATAAAAAAAAACAAAAAAAGAACAGATTATTATGCATTTAGGCCAAAACTAATTTGTTTTAAAAAAAGTGAATTATTATCTGGATTCAATGGGAAAATATATTGTTGTTACGTTTAGGTAATCTTTGTCACATTCATAGTACTTAAGTCCTAAGTGAGATGTCCATAGTACACAAAAGTAACAATGCGTTTTATGCAGATGCTTTATAAGATCCTCTTAATTCTATTAATTTAATTTTTATAAGTATTTTTAAATAAGTTTTTTAGTATGATATACTGCATTATAATTAAGTAATAAATCTTTAAACATTCATAATTTATACCCTATTAAATTTGACAATTAATAATGAAGAAGTAAGAATTGAATGAACAAAATAACAATACTTTCACGAAAATCAATGCTTATTAGTGTATATTCTACAAAACATTTGAATAAACTAAATGTTTTTACTTAGGAGTTTCTGGAACGCTATGTTTGCACCTGAAATTGTGGTAATGTCACAGTAAGCTGGGATGACTGTTCTCCAAAAATCTATCCTTTTACTGACCGTGTGTAGTTAACTGAGAAACAGTATAAACTGCTGTCATGATATTAGTCGACCAGATTTAATGTGCTCGACAGATTGTTTGACAACTAGGAATTTCTAGAAGCTTCTTTAAGCACTTTTTTAACGATAAATTACACAGGGAAACCAAATCAAAAATAGTAATAGAATTACATTAGAATATATATGTTTATTACTTAATAAATATAGCTTACACATAGTAAGTGGACCGGGTAAGCTCTATCTCCGCCATGTTAAAATACACCAACTATATGTACCTTTTCCTCAGCAATGGTAAAATACAGAGTTCTAGAATTTTTATAGTAATTTGAGTAACATGCTTTAAATATTTTAACAGATCATTTTCTTTTTAAGTGAACCTGAAAATTAATTATTAATTATTTATTGAAAGGCATTATTAAATTTGCATTTTTGGTAAGATTTCACTGGCTAAAATAAATAAATCTCAACAAATCATTAAATCCCTGTGTTAAAGTATATAATATAACATAGTACAAGTATTAAAAAAGAATTGAGGTCTTAAGATTAATAGATATTGAAAAAAAAAAAAACCACACACAAACATGAAAAATCAAAGTTTTGAGAAAAAGTCAAAGGTTTAAATGGCCATTAAGCTGTGAAATACTCTTAGAAAGAATGAATAATTTCAACCCTTCTTTTTGTAATACATAAACATTTATGACACATCGTTGGAAAGATAAAAGTTTAAACTATTTAATGATGTAAAAAAGTAAAAATCAATTTTTCCCCCAAATTTTGCTTACCTGGTCCCCTTAAATAAAATAAATGTAAAGACAATAATGCGTATCATTTATCTTGAACCCTATTTTTAGAGGGAAAATCGGGAAATGGCACTTTTACGTTCCTCTTTATATGTTGGATTCAGAACTTCATCCGTACGTCTTTTTTCCTTTAATTATTTGCTTAAATATACAATGTAAAAAAAAAAAAAAAAAAAAAAAAAAAAAAAAAAAAAAGGACTAAAATACGGAAATACTACTGGCAATCTAGACGCCAGTACTATTTCCGTATTTTAACAGAACATTTTCCATTTTTTTGGAATTTAACCGAAATTTTTCTGTAATTTACCTGGAAAAAGTTCCGGTAAAATACGGAAATAGTACTGGCGTCTAGATTGCCAGTAGTATTTCCGTATTTTAGTCCGTTTTTTTTTTTTTTTTTTTTTTTTTTTTTTTTTTTTTTTTTTTTACAGTGTATACCGATATTATTATATAACTGTTTGTTTACATTTTTATGAAGGCATGAATTTTCTATTTAGATCGTTTGAAATATGTAATCAAGTTGTAAACTAAAGTAAAACACTAATATTACATTACTGGAGAAATTGTTATATGCATTAATTCAACGATGTTCAAATAGTTCACAATCACTTTAATTTAATGCATGAAAAGAACGTACATCTGCTGAAAGCCTCTCCGCATTACAAGGATCCAATGTGTCGCTAATAATTCTATAAACAACCAAACACCAAAATGCGATAAAAGTTTTAGAACAACCCAAAGTCAGAAGCTGTCACTTCCCACTTTCACTTCCAGTAGATGAAACATATCTTTAATGTCGTGACGTTATGAATTTATCTGACAATGTGGACTGCATTGAGAAATTCTGCTAGAAGAAAAGATTTAAATGCAGTACATGTTTCGTGTTTTGTTCCGGAAAGTTTGTTTGATTATGTAACTTTTAAAACTCGATTCTTGACTTAGGGTTTCAGGTAAAATATTTTTAAGATACACATTTAGGCACGTTGACCTATTTGATTCGAAATGTGTTTAAAAGAAAAAAAATGAATATCTGAAATTTGATAAATTAATATATTTAGGGATTTTCATATATGAATATATTAATATTTTTCTTTGGCTGAACACGTAGTGTGTATTTCAAATGATAAAATTTTTAAAACTCATGCCTCTGTAAAAAATAATTTAACAGTATAAATTAATAACAGAGGTGAATATTCAAACAAAGAATAAACATTTATGATCAATGGTTAAAGTATAGAATCCAAAGGGTAGGGAGAAACGCAAAAATGCCTTTTTTCAACACTGTAAAAAAAACACTGTAAATTTGCCAGAACAAACTCGATCACAGTGAATGCGCTGTATCTTTCTTTGGTTTCCTGACTATATTAAGATGGAAAATACAGTAGTTGCATAAAATTAACAGCACAATGTGCTGGCAATTTGGACGCATTTTTTTACAGCACAAACTGCTGGCGTCCAAATTGCCAACACATTGTTCTGTTAATTTTACGCAACTACTGTATTTTTCATGTTAATATAGTCAGGAAACCAAAGAAAAATACAGCACATTCACTGTGATCGAGTTTATGCGCGAGAACTTTGTACAGTAGCACGAGAGCAGTACTTTGTACTGTTCATCTCTGTTACTACCATTCACTGTTTTTTTACAGTGAATTTTCCCTCAAACATGGGAGTGATGTCACGACAACCGAGGATGACACCAGATATTTAATATGAAAAGTTCATTAAATACAAAATCCTATATTTACAATATGTGCGCTAGCCTAAAAATATATACTCATTGACTACAATTTATCAACAACAATACTCCACCAAAACTATACATATTATTTCTCGAAACGAAACCAGTATTAATTCTGATGCCTTCCCGCACCCTACACATACGACGAAAACCACCACTACTGCCGGTCTCCTCCCTTCATTTCTATTCACTTACCGTTGGGGAGGTCAATCTCTTCACTTCACTTTACTTTAGAGATTAAAAAGAGATTGGTTGCATGACAATGGGGTTCAAAGTAAATAGTAAGAATTATTTTCTTTGTTATATATAAATTAATTCTTCTGAGGATATTTATATAATTTATACATTATATGGGATATTTTAAAAGAATTTGTTTATTACTTTTACTTTTCTTTCCCTGTACAATTTTCAGTTAACAAAATGCTTAAGGGGATTTTAAAGAAATTCTAGAAGTAAAAAATGTTATCAATAGGGCTGTATTGGAATGTATACGGTGGTATACGCTGTAAAACCTTTGGATTTTTTAAAGAAGCTGTATACTCTCTGTTTCTCAAGTAAACATATTACAGCCTTTGCTATGTGGTGCATACTCTCGGTATGTAGCGTATAACCTCTGGTGCTTTTTTAAGACTACAGCACTGGCTATCGAGGACGTTAAAACTGGTCAATTGACATCATGTTAGGCCCATAGGAGATATAATATTCCTCAATCAACAATATATTGTCAAATAAAAAACTCACTCAAGGTTATCTGATAAAAGGCTAACTGAAGAGTCTAATGATAATATTAATTTTAGCATTTGTCTCTTAAGTATGAGGGCGAATTTTCTCAGGTACTATTTTTACTATTAAGATAGATAAAGAAGTTGAAAAAAGCACAAAGTTAAAGAGTTGTGCTAAAAATTATTCGTGCCAGTACAGTGTGCTAAATTATATTAAGATATGAAATAAAATTAAAGACATATCTGCCAACCATTCAGGAATTTTAAAATCAGCTAAATATAGTAATGTTCTAAACTGAAATATAATAACCGTGTAGAAACAAGAATTATTTCATTACATACATTTTAAAGTTCAAATTATATTTATTGGACTTGAAAAATACCGCAGCTATGACATTACCATGATTGTTAAATTTGAGGAACAGCTAATGCGTTCCAAGAGTTTTTAAGTATAAAAATATTAAGTTTATTGAATTGCTGTGTCAAATAGATACTAATAAACATTGTTTTTGTAAATTAAATGTTGTATTACTGACTTATTTCTTACTTCATTTTGCCTTAATTATGAAAGTTAACAGTGTTTAAATACGAATATGATTTGATGTATTGTTTAATTCTAGTGCTGGAATTAATATTTGAAACGCTTATAATAAATAAATTTAAAAAAATTAAGTTGACCTGACATGAAGTAAACTCATTGTTGCATATATATTACTTCGGACATCTCATTTATGTTTTAACTACTGTTAATCTGACATAAATGATATACATGTGACAGTTATCTATTTTTATTATTACAGGTACTAATTCAATTTCTTCAAAACAAATTAGTTTTGATTTAATACATAATAATCAAAATTTTTTTGCTTTTATTTAGCATTCAACGTTCAATAAAATACAAAATATACCCTAAAAGAAACAAACTTATAAGAAATCGTATCGAATTTAGGACCTTTAATGGTTTTAAAAAAAGCGTTTACTTGTAATAATTTATCATTGTGTAAATTCAAAGATCTGCGGCTTAAAATTTTGAGAAATTAAGCATAATTAATGATTCTCATAAAATTAAACAAATATTAAATTGTAGATAATTTGTGAATAAATTTACCTCTAAAGGTGTCATTTATCACATAGGGTAACTCGGGGAGAGTCGCCGCATACGGGATAGATGCCGCACCCCTTGCATTTCTTGTAATTATCGATAGATAGTCGTCAAACGCTCAGTATAGGTGCGCAATGAGATTACTTTAACCAGTGTCTAGCGTGAATCCCATTTCGATGTTTACTTGTAGAAGTAAATCCTTAATTTGACGTAAGTGCATGATTTCACTGTCCAAACGCGTTATGTTTAAATGCTTTTCATACACTAATTACTAAATACATGCATGATTTCGAAGTCAAAACTAAGTGTAGCCTTTGTATAGAGTACTGTGTGTATGGTTACGACATTCCCCTTAGCGATGGCAGGTAACTGTGATGGCCGACCGCTGCACCATGCAAAATGGGATACATGCCGCACTGCTATTCCGTATACATGCCGCAGTTTCTTTTGTACGGGATGATTAAGTGTTATTAACTTTTCCTTTTCTTTTTGCACAGACTAACCATGTTAGGCATGTTATCAAGTTTACTAAGACCAAAGGAAAAAAAAAGGGGAAAATAAAAAGTAAAAAGGGCAAGAAAGCTGCATGTCACGATGATAATAATGAAAAATTGGATTACACGTAACGCAGACGTTCTTTGCAAACTACTCCAAAAAAGAGGACGTGTAATTAGCTTCGTTGTATCATGTGTTTAAATATAGTTACATAAAGACAGGACTTTTTCGACACTTTTTCTGTAGACTGTAGTCGAAAAAACAGGTCTCTTAGCCCATTCGGGACCATAGGTGCATATAAGCACCTTCATAAAGAGCTTACAAAATTTCTTTCTAGCGCCAGTAAAAAAGAAAAGTAATATTTGCTTTGTTTAATTAGAGCATTTTCATGATTATTTAAGTAAAGATAACTTCTTTTAAAAAAGTGGTACCAACAGAATACATTTTTTGTAAAAGCCACCGGTCCCGAAATGGTTAACAAATAAATTATGTAAACACAATTTTACTTTTTTTCTTTTCCCTTTCTAATACATTGATGCTACATTGTTGCTGAAATAATAATTAAAATTTAATATAAAAAAATAAGTCGATAATTTTAATAGTGAAAGTAGGGAACAATTATTGATTTGGATCTACTAATACGTTTCATTGTACTCATTTAGTATCATTTTGATATTACATTGTTAAATATAGTCCAGTTATTAATATTTTTTTAAAATATTTTTGTTTATAATTTCATTCTGTTCTTATTATAAGCGCGGCACAACTACCGCACAAGTGCGGCGTCTCAGCCTGAATGTACGGGTGACGCGCCGCAGTATAATGTGTTAGAAAAATTGTTAAAAAATATTAATAATTTGTTTTAATTTTTTTGTCGCACTACACGCGTTTTATATTTAACATTAAATAGCACAGCATGATTTTTTTTAAATTTTATGTCCGCCATGGTACTTTATACACACGTTCAAAAAAAAGTGCGGCATAAATCCCGGAATTACACTACACTATATGGCCATTAATGACCGGCAACTTTCAATTTTAGACATTTTTTCGAATATTAAAAAATATATTTGTCCGATTCTTCTGGAATTTTAGAATTAAAAAGAACAAATTTGACTTCATATTCATCAATATCGATTTGATAAGTAGGACAATTTGGGGGCCAACAAAGAATTAAAGAAAAAAAAATGCTAGGGATCACCTTGTAAAATAAAATTTACGAAATGATCTATCACTACGGAATATATATAAGCAGACATTGTACAATATGTGTATTGGTTTCTACAAGAATAGCACGTATATTAATAGAGATATAGCGATTTTTCTTAAAAATTAAAAAAATTCTTGTATGTTTTTTGCTTATAACATGTAGGATTTTTAACCAAATTTAACGCCAGTTTCAGACAAATTGGCAAAATGTAGTCGAAACAATATAGCGCAATTAGAATATAAATACATTAAATATTTAAGGACATATGGGCAGTTGTATAAAATAATTTTTATCTGTGCATCCGCGAACGATAACAAGGAACTTTTTGCATAATTTAATAGTCAACGCTATGGAGCAACTTATTAAAAAAATCAGTCAAATATCGTAAAAATTCAGAGAGATATCGGCTTTAGAGTGAGCTGTTTTTTAGTTTCTCACTAAAAGTCGCTAAATGATAAGGGATTGTCCACAAATTGTTATTTTTAAGTTATCAGACAGCGTTCGGAACAAGTTTTTTGGAAAAGCTATTAATAGTTTACGCTTATGCTTAGGAAGATTTTGACTCTAAATTACGATGAAAAGGAAAATATAGTCCATACATTGATTACATTTAGGTAAATTGAAGGGTTTATGGTAAATTAATTAATGAAATTTATGAAATATACCCCAATACGCAAAACACTCTACAGTAAATTCTATCGCATATGTATGTATTTTCTGTATACATGTAATTTGTATGGCAGTGGTAAAGATGATAAAAATAAACTCTAAGATATACATTTTTTATGATTTAAGAGTCAATAAATTGCAATTTGATTTTTATAGTGATATTTCAATAGCTTTTTGAGAAATTACGTGTTGCGTATGGAATTTTCAAAGAAACGTGCATTTTCCATAAAATACATTTAATTAACTGAAACATTTACTTAACTATTTTAAACTTTATTTAACATTTACTTAACAGTTATGTGAATTGGAAATTTACGTTACTTATCGATCAAGATCTTTTTTTTTTTTTTTTTTTTTTGGGTGTGTGTGTGTGAACTCTTTTGAACTAAAGTATCAATAAAAAATAAAAAATAGTATACAAATTAGGATATCTGATTACGCTTATAATGAGATTTTTGTCTAAAATTTTCATTTTCTTTGTATTGCATTTTATTAAAGGGACCACTGGCCTTAAAAATCATTTTTTTATTTTTTGTAAATTTCACTTTAAATATTACTCAAAGGTACATTATATGCATTATGGCAACCATTTATCACAAAAAAAAAAATTTTTAAATGTTACTTTTGAGAAAAAAAGTGGAATTTTACGCGTCGTTTTAGAAATCTTCGAAATGCACCCTGCACGTTCCATATCAATGAAAATCCCCAATATTTTTTATAAAAGTTTTTTTATATATATAAATAAAACTGTGCATCAAATTTTATATATTTGAATATAAAGGGAAGAAAAAATAAAAAAATTTAAAATGTTCAATTTTTTTCGAAAACTTTCAAACTTTCAAAATTTTTCTTTTTTGTGTGTAAATTTTACTTCAAATATTACTCAAGGGTACATTATATGCATTATGCATGCATTTATCACAAAAAAAAAATGATTTTTGAGAAAAAAAATGGAATTTTACGCGTCGTCTTAGAAATCTTCGAAATGCCCCCTGCGCGTTCCATATCAATGAAAATCCCCCAATATTTTTTTTATAAAAGTTTGGTTTATATATGTAAATAAGGCTGTGCATCGAATTTTATATATTTGAATATTAAGCTATAAAAAAAATCAAAACTTTATGAGATTTTTTCGAAAAAATTTTAAAATTTTAAAATTTTTGATTTTTTTTTTTTTTACCTTTATAGTCAAGTATATAAAATTCGATGCACAGTTTTATTTATATATATAAACCAAACTTTTATAAAAAATATTGGGGATTTTCATTGACATGGAATGCGCAGTGGACTTTTCGAAGATTCCTAGGAAAACTCTATTTTTTTCTCAAAAATGTTTTTTTTTTTTTTTTTTTTTTTTGGTGATAAATGCATGCCATAATGCAAATAATGTACCCTTGAATAATATTTAAAGTAAAATTTACAACAAATAAAAAATTGGTTTTTAAGGTTTTTAAGGTCCCTCATCCCCTTAAAGCCCACAATTTTAACTTTCCAAATCTGCGCTTACATTTATTGTATTATAAAAAAATCTAAGTTAGCCGGATTTAAAAACTACTTGATAGCTGTGAATGACACCGGAACCCCTCCCTTCGAACAAAAACCGTCAAAACTGTCTTTTAGATATAAACGGCACACACAAAAAAAAGACCTTGATCGATAAATACAGTAATTTTCCAATTTACATAACTGTTAACTAACTGTTAAGTAAAGTTTAATTTAGTTAAATAAATGTTTCAGTTAAATAAATGTATTTTATGGAAAACGTTTCACTTAAAATTCCATATGCAAGACGGGATTTCTCAAAAAGCTATTGAAATATCACTATAAAAATGAAATTGCAAGTTATTGACTCATAACTCATGAAAAATGCCCAATATACCTTAAATTTTAGTTTATTGTCTTCACTACTGTCATACAAATTAGAGAAAATACATATATATGCGATAGTATTTACTGTAGAGTGTTTTGCGTATTGGGCTAAATTTCACAAAATGTTACCATAAACTCTTCAATTTACCTAAATGTAATCAATGTACGGACTATATTTTCCTTTTCATCGTAGTTTAGAGTCAAAATTTTCCTAAACATAAACTATAATTAAATATCTTTTTCAAAAAACTTGCTCCGAACGCTGTCAGATAACTTAAAAATAACAATTTGTCAACAATCCCTTATCTATCAGCGAGTTTTAGCGAGAAACTTAAAAAACAGCTCACTCTAAAGCCGATAACTCTCTGAATTTTTACGATATGTCTGATTTTTTTTTAATAAGTTGCTCCATAGTGTTGGCTATTAAATTATGCAAAAAATTCCTTGCTATCGTTCGCGCAGGCACAGATAAAAATTATTTTATACAACTGCCCTTATTTCCTTAAATGTTTGATATATTTATATTCCAATTGCACTATATTGTTTCGATTACATTTTGCCAATTTGTCTGAAACTGCCGTTAAATTTGTTTAAAAATCCTGCATGTTATAAACAAAAAAAAAGCAAGATTTTTTTTTATTTTAAAAAAAAATCGATATTAATATACATATAACTATTAATGTACATGCTATTCTTACACAAATGAATACACATATTGTACGATGTCTACTTATGTATATTCCGTAGCGATATATCATTCGTGCATTTCATTTTACAGGGTGATCCCAAGTATTATTTTTTTCTGTAATTTTTTTGACCCCCTAATTGTCCTCCTAATCGAATCAACGTTGATAAATATGAAGTCAAACCTGATCTTTTTAATCCTAATATTTTAGAAATATCTGACAAGTATATTTTTAAATGGTAGACAAAATGTCTAAAATTGAAAGTTGCCGGTCATAAATGGCCATATAGTGTACATTATATGATTGAATCTTAAATTAAAATAATATATATATATATATTATTTCTTTAAAATTTTATCTTTAAACATTTAATTGTGTAATAACATTATTAAATAAGAATAAACTTTAAATAATTGATTGTGTGTTTTAAGGCTAAAATGCATTTGTAATGAAAACTAAAAATATTTTTTTTTTAATTTAAACTTCAATGTATATGAAGTTTGGAAACAACTGAATATTTTTTCTATTATTTTTCATATAGTTTAAAACGATTAAAAATAAATTTTCAACTCCTTTCGGGGAACAATTTGAACAAAAAATAGTTATTCTCTATAACTTTGTAACTAAATTTTATCTACATGGTTATGAAGCTTTAAAATTGGCATGTTTGTATTTTTCATGAGTGCCATTCGAAATTGTCATCTATCGTTTATTGGCAAAACAAATTACGAATCTTATGTTTTTATCATAATGCAGGCAATCAAATTCTTGTTGCAACAATAATAACAGAATTTTTCATTTCCTTTTGAAATGTAAATTTGATGTGATTTCGTGTATTAATATTTATATTTAAAGATATTTAAAATTCCATAGTTCTCGATACATGTCGATGTTGAGTTCGTGAAATTCTCCTATAGATTTACTAAATGTCATAACTTGTTTATTCATGAGATTTGAAACTATCATGGTTACATTAGATCACTAATATTAAAATTTAAACTAAAATGTAAATGGTCGTATTCCATCAGTTTCTACCAAGATGACGCTGAATTTCAAATCAAAGCGGCAAATTATTCAAAAGGATGTATGTAATCTTAAGTTATGTTTCAGAGGACAACATATCCAGTGAACAATGAAATTTATGTAACGTATTTTCACTTTGTGTCATTTATTTGGCACACAAATTATTAAGGAAGTGAAACTCAATTCCATTAGACGTTGTATGATGAAAATGAGAACGTGCTCTTGATCATAAGAGACAAACTCTCATTTATATACATTCCGAAATTTGGTTAGTTGTTACAAGCGGTATTCTCAAATTACTTCCTGAGATAGAACGCATTAAAAGGTATTTTCTAAAATTGTGTAATCTGAGAACATTGTGTTAATTCACAAGAAATGTAATTTTAATGGGCATTGTATTCAAAGTATTATTCTTTATGTCAAATAAAAATAAATTTTAATTAATTTTATATCTCTTTAAAACTGATTTATGTGAAATTTATGGTATCTTTTTCAAGTACCGTTTATATCAATATTTTTAAATAATTCAATTAATAATTTGAAAAGATAAATTAATTTACTTTTTTTTTTAATTGAGAAAGCTTTTCATTACATAATTTCATTATCAATTCGTTAAAAGCAAATTGATTTATTTTCCTTTTTTCTTCTGCTCTCAAAGCTGGTAGATGGTAGGGGCTGGGTTCGAAACCAATCGGCTTAATCGTTCGGAGTTTTACCGTGGCTTTCTTCGAACCTTGGATTTCCTTGAGTAAATACGGGTTAGGCTTCCTTAGAAAGACCCCCGCGAAGGGCACCATCAACACCTTCGGGGCCATATCCCATGTGTAGGTAAATGGTTGTCATAAAACAACACCAAACACTATTTTCCTTTTCATGAGCCATTCACTGAAGAAAAAAGTCCGAATATCGGGAACATTCGGTGAAATCGCTGAGTATAAGCGATGAATGTCGAAAAAAAGTTGCACGTCTCTTCAAAGAAACAACATTAATTGTTGTCAGATTTTCAATTAGTTGAATCTGATTTTTCTTTGTAAAGAGGAAATTTTGAAATCGATTTTTAAACCACTTACTGATATGATAGAACTTTAAAAAAGATACGTTCACTGGTGTGTTTACCATGACAATACAATCTAATCTATAAAAATGTAAAATTGTCTGTGTACCTGTAATTCTATACAAATCCACAATTTGAAACCCAGAATTGTGAAATGTTACGCACTTGTGTATTAAAACACGGCCGAGGCAACTAAAGTAATCCGGAATAGAAATAGTTTATAGTTCATTTCTAATTAATAAAAAAACAGCAATTTCCTATAGAATTTAAACATGTTTCGTTACAGCAGTTGCCAACAATTAAAAATTCAGAAGAAAATTCTTACCACAATAATTACTTTTCTATTGCAAGATTTTCACGTGAAAAAGGAAAATGAAATGAATAGTTTCACGAATAAGAAAAAGAGAATATCACGTCATATTGGAAATATAATGGACGTCAGCAGGTAAACATATAACGTCGTATGAGTTCGAAAAATGTATTGAAACATGATAAAAACCAGATTATGGAAATATTGGCATATTGTTAACATTATGAGTTTCTCTGAATTTGTTTTCGCCATTTTTAAATCTATTTCCCATATATAAGTGTGTGTATGCCTATATATATTAGAATTTCCACAAAGGTTTAGGTCCCGAGAGCTCATTCATAGTGAAGAACTAAAATAAATATTTCAGACTTTTTTCAAATAAAACTCGTAGAATTTTTATTTTTGAAGTTTTTCTTTAATCATGAAAGAATTATTTAAATAGCAAAATACTCGGAAACAACTTTTCATCAAAGGTTTTAATCTCGCTCTTAATCCAGACCACAGATTATATTTACTAAGTAAGTAGGCAATCTGTCGTCCGGATTAAAGGGAAAAAAAAGAGTGAAAATTACGTAAGTTAACATGCAATCGTTGATTTTTCAAAACAAACATTCTTAAGATTCCGGGCAACGCCGGATACTTTCGCTAGTATTTTAATATTTTTAAAGATTGGTTATAAAGTAATACGTTAATATTAAGACATTCTTCCATTAGCCACCAAAGGTGTTAAATCGCCGAATATTCTCTGTAACTCGTACAACTGTATATGAGTTGAAACAGAAATGAATTCAATGACGCGCCAATAAACGCTCGCCAAAATTTGTCAAATGGCTGTGAAAGTGCAACAATGAAACGTTTTAAATACTAAAAATTGAAAGTAACTTATAATTAAAATTTGGATAGTGTAATACTTATTACTTTTATCAATTAATAGCTTAATAATAATTAATTGTTGAGAAATGCACTTAGAAATTATAAAAATATATTTAACTTTTATTTTTGTTATCATATATTAAAATAAACGGTCAAGCGGGAGTAGTACTTGCGCTCAGAGTGTTCAGTACAATAAACATACGAATTATTAACTGTATTACTAAAAAAAAAAAAAAAAACTTGTTACAAAAAGAATAATAACACTTTATAAAAAACTATATACAACGTAGAGTTGGGTATAGATGTATATACTAGAAAAGTATAAATCGGTATACCATACAAGTTCAAAGAGATATAGCACCTAAATAATATTAAATATTGTTATTCTGTGAAACTCTTTTTTAATCGTATCCTAATCTGTTTATGATGAACTTAGTTCGGTATAAATAGTAGTGCATAACTTTAAACTTTATTTGACATTTCATAAAACTAAATTCAGCGTAGTAATAATCTTTTCCTTTTACAGTGTAGCTAAAACGAAACCCTTGTTCAAAGTTTAAATTAGGCATTGTGCTAAGCGGGCTTCGAAAGGAGGTGACGAAGTTGCAACGCCGCTTTGATCTGTGCCGCACTTTTTCAACATAGGTTTTTAATCAACTTTTAAAGACATGGGAGGCGCATTGAGAGATCCACTCAATGCAAACTAGTCGCGAATCCCACAGTATTTATGCGATTAATTCTAATTAAATATGTCTGTTTGAGGCTTATTGCTTTTATGCTTTTATTATTATTTTGCTACCGGGCTTTGCGTTAGACAATCATTAAAAGTTGTTATCTAGGCATTAAAATTCGATGGTACATAGAGTACGCCGCCCCCTGTAATTATGTATGTCCGAACCGTCAGTGTATTTAAGGGTGAATATCTCGGTTAATTACAGACGATTTTTTTTCTAAAATTATTCTCAAGAATGCTTTTATACTTCTACTTCAATAGGTACCTATAGTGCTCCTCAACACCTTTGCTTAATGCTCGCAAATCGAAATTTGTGTGTAACGGAAAAATGAGATTTTCTCAAAAATCATGTGTCCTAGGGTAATCGCTATAATTTTCTTGCAAGGTTTAATATAACGTCTACAACATTTAATTTTTTTCATAATTTTAGTTTAAGTAGATTCGGAAATAGGGGGGGGGGGCATATTTTTGCACTACGTTTTCGACTATATCTCTAAAAATATATACCTAAAACTAAAAGAAATGTATCTGAATGCTTTAAATTTGAATATATTAAAATGAATGCTTTTATACTTCTGCTACGATAGGTACCTATAGTGCTCCTCAACACCTTTGTTTAATGCTCGCAAATCGAAATTTGTGTGTAACGGAAAAAGGCGATTTTCTCAAAAATCATGTGTCCTAGGGTAATCGCTATAATTTTCCTGCAAGGTTTAACATAACATCTACAACATTTAATTTTTTTCATAATTTTAGTTTAAGTAGATTCGAAAATAAGTGGGGGGGGAGGGGCATATTTTTGCACTACGTTTTCGACTATATCTCTAAAAATATAATACCTAAAAGTAAAAGAAATGTATTTTTGTGTTCAGTGTTACGAAAGCTTTCACAAGATACCACACAGGATATACAAAGACAAGATTTTCTTTTCAAGTAACTTAATTAGTCCCTCTACATTTATTCTAAACATATTTGTGAATGTTTAATAATCAGTAAATATGGGGGTCAATAGTCGAGTAAAAAAGCTGTGACAGACGAACAGACAGACACAGGAGTGATCTTATAATGGTTCCGTTTTTACTTTTTAAGTACGGAACCCTAAAAACAAACAGATAAAAAACTATATACGAGGGTGAGTCGGAAAATAAGTTTCCCCTGGCTATTGTGGATAGAGGTGTGTAGGAAAGACAAAAAATATAATGAAACATTAAAGATAAAACGCAACTTTATTTTTCTACATAAGTGCCAAATAAGATGAGACATTTGTCATACTCCTTTATGAGCTTTAAGGAGCGCTCCTTGAAAAAATCAGGGCTCTGCATTATTACCCAGTTAGATATGGAATGAAAGTGCGTTTTGAATTCGTGGTCAAAGGAGGAAGTGAGAGCGATTGTCCGCTATGAATGGGTACGTGGAGTATTGGGAGAAGAAATCCATAACCGACACGTGGGGGTCTGTGAGCCAGATGTGATGTCACAACAAATGGTGCGGAGATGGTGCAGCCAATTCAGTGAGGGATGTCAGCAAGTGCTAGACAAACCGAGACCTGGACGGACGTGCACGGCCACTACAGACGAAATCAATACTTGACTACTGCTTTGGAAGCAATGAAGAAGTCACACAAGCCGTTCAACGCTTCTTTCATATGCAAAGCCCTGATTTTTTCCTGGAGGCCTTTTTGAAACTTATAAAGTGGTATGACAAATGTCTCAATGTGCAGTCGTGGAAATAAAAAAGTAAACACACCATGCTAACTCTTTTACAAATTATCGTAAACGGAAGCTACTGGTACCGAACGATTGTAAATAAAGTCTACTTTTAAATGATGTATATAAAGTTTGCTTAGGGGGCCATCTACATATTAAAACGAACCCAAACCTAATTTTTTTCAATAGCAATACCTAATTTTAACGCGATATTTCAAATCTTCTGTTCAAACTATGTCTAGACACCAAATTTCAAGTCATTTGAATGATAAGTTTTTGAATTACAAACATTCAAAATTCAGTTCTTCTAATGTTAAATTACATTTTCATATTTTTATTTATATCTCCTGAAATTATGCTCCTAATGTGCTAATTTTTTGTGTAGCAATATTGCTAATGTGCCCAAACATAAATACACTGAATTTGAAATTTTTATAATTTTATAATATGAATTATCGATGGATAGTGCGGAAAACGTACCACAGTAATGCCACGTTCAACGATTTACAACTGCACTGTATCGCGCGAGACCAAGTTTTCACCTCCACACTTAACAAACGTCACAGTCAAACTGAACGCAGAAAATTAATAAATAAACATCCGATTACACATTGTCCTTTTTCTATTTACTCCCTATATCCCATCTCTCTATATCTATCCTTTTATAAGATCTCCTTGATTTGCCAAAAATGTCTTGAAGTTTTCCTAAAACGCTGATTTTAGAACTTATTTAGCAAAATTTTACAAAATATTATATATTTTTTTAATTAGGGTTATATTTACTTGTATAGTCATATTTATTGTTATAAATACCGAAATGAACTCTAATTAAGTATTATTTAATTGCTATGTGCATTTTAAATTGGTCGGTTTTTATAGACTTTTTGTATGTATGTGGGGGAAAGTTGTAAGTTTTGTTTCAGTATTTCCTCGAATTCTCTGTTTTACCTTTTTATGTTCCTTTCTCACCCTTTTGTTCTTTTCAATGTGTCGATATGCCATAGTTTCGGATGAGGGACCCAATAATGTTTTAACAGCAAATACGCAAATTGAGGAAAAGTAGGAGTGGTGTGGGGTCATGTTTATTTGCAGCTAAAAGGGTACAATATTCTTAACTCCCTGGTTTATATTTCCTGGATAAAACGAATGCGAACAAAATGAGATATAGGGAGTAAATAGAAATAAGGTCAATGTGTAATGTGGATGCTTATTTATTATTTTTATGCGTTCAGTTTGACTGTGACAGGTGTTAAGTGTGGAGGTGAAACCTTTGTCTCGCGCGACACAGTGCAATTGTAAAGACATTACTGTGTCTGGGTGTTATATAAAGACGCATTTTGCAGTAGCTAGTACTAAGGGTCGTGGCCGTGTAAACATAGTGTAAAAGATAACCTTTCGGGACACTGTCCAAACTCAGACTTATAATTGCCACGTTATACTGGCAACAAACGCGATTATTACTTTGCGTGAAGTAACAAAGATAAAATTAGTTATACGCACTATCAACCAGTGGGTGATATTATTATGAAGATCGTTATACGGTTATTAAAATCTGAATAAATTCATTTATAACTCTAGTTTCCAAGCGGACCATTAACGGAATTTTAGCCTACTGCAACGAGATTATTGTTCGATTATTGAAGAAATCAGTTTATCCTAGGAATGTAAAACAGAAGACGATACGCAAAGTATTCGTAAGAAATGACGAAAACTCTCCCATATCAGCCATAAACTTCTAAACTGAGAGGTGAAGCTCCTGAAGGGTCAAAGAATTGTTCGAAAAATGATTATCTGAAATAATGACATAAAGAAACCAGAAAAACCGTTGCAAAGACAGTGGCACGAAAAAAAAAAAGGAACAAACGCTCAACGAGAGATAGTAATTATGCTCCAGGGACAATAAACAAGTGAAATCCGACATTGTTGAAGGTTGAATTAAGTTACCGATATCCTCAGAAGATAAGTAAAAAATTAAAAGATCAGCATCGCGAAGAACGAAAAAAATGCCGCAATTCAAAAACAAAAAAGACAAACAAAATGCTACAGATCCACGTTCCAAAGCTCAACTTTAAAACAACGTATGAAAATAACTTCATAGACTAGCCTCCAACGAAATCATTGAATCTCCATTTACCAAAAGTTTTTCATCAGAAAATAACGTGAGAACATGCATTCAGGATTGACGTTAGAAGAATCATTTTTTGCTTTCTAAGTCGCTCCCAGACTGTAGAAAGAACCATTAAAATTGTTAAAAAAAAAGGTACACATTTTGAATACAACATTCAGTGGACGGAACTCGTCGTGCAGCTACCACCTCGTGGTGAATATTGCGATGTTTCGTTTTGGTTCCGAACGCAAAACAAGCTAAAATCTGTATATTTTCAAAGCAAATAGCGTTTAAATAATATGTAATCGAAGCTTATTTCGGCATATGGCTGACTAAACATAACTTTACAAGTAATTACAACCAAAATAAGTTAAATTTAACATTTTAAAAATGTTTGCTAAAAAAGTTCCTAAATCACCCTTTTAGCATAACTGCAAGAGATTTTCGGCAAATCAGGAATTTGTCTTATAAATGTGAAATTTTGTATGTCAACTTAATCCTACCAGTGTCACCTTTTCCGCCCTACCGATAATAGAAAAAAATGTTTTTTTTTTCAGGTCTTCCCTAATAGGAAGTACTGTTACAAAATTATTTTGTCCGTTCCTGCAAATTAAGGATAAATGGTGAGCACACCATTCTACACGAGTTCTTCAGTAAACATATTGTAGTGCATCTGAGTGATGTATATCATTTTCAATCTGAAATTGTGTAACATCATTAAAATACACTGCAGACGATTTCCTCCAATATATCATATAGTAACGGAATTCTCTCGAGTATTCCCGTAAGTGAACTATAAATTCTACACGCATCATTTTCAATATTTTGTGTGTTCCTGCAAATTACGGATAAATATTTCAAATTATACCTAGAAACGAAACATCAAGTCATTTTGACGATTAGTTTTTGAATTATAAACATTCAAAATTTAGAACTTCTAACGTTAATTTACATTTTCATATTTTTATTAATAACTCCTGAAATTCTAATGTGGTGATTTTTTTGTGAGGTTGCAACACTAAAAACCCCGAACATACATAGATTGAATTTTTCATGTTAACAATTTTATAATATGAATTATGAAATTAATCTTCGAAAATATATGAATTGCAACCTACAATTCTTTTGCTATATTTGTGTTTATTATGTCCTACTTTATGCGAAATCTTAATTTCAAATTTTTCTTCCGAGCAGTATTCGAATTATGTTTAATTGTTTATGATGCTCTTTGATGTGTAGAAAAGCATAAAAAAGTTTTACTCATTTTATTGAAACATTTCGGCTGGCAATAGTCAATACATATTAACCCTCTCGCTGCGTAAGTAATTCTTCGCGTTGAGCGTCTTTTACAGAATTTTTCATCTTTTATCAGCGGTTCTGTAAAGCAGAAATTTTTTACTATCGTAATCGGGAACAATGTCCTGATTAAGTGAGACAAAGTTATCGCTAAAAAATAACTGGTTGGAATAACCAAATAGTATTAATTAGACGGTAAACTACATGCCCGATTATTTCTCGGGTTGCGCAGCGAGAGGGTTAAGCTGGTGAAATGGTCATATTGGCAAGAAACAATGCATTAATATAAGTGACATAGTCATTATATAGCATTTCAACAATCGAATACCGAATATCAGTTTCGATATATGTAGAACCTAAAATATGCTCATTTTATAGTAATTAATTTCTCTGTGACTTAGCGTACGAATTTTCTGAAAATTTATATTTAGGCTTATTTGAAGGGTGTAGAATTTATTTATGGTGTCAAACTTGGATATTGCTATAAAAAAGAACAACAAAGTTTGGGTTTGTCTTGACATGCAGATGGCCCCCTAAGCAAGTGTTATATACATCATTTAAAAGTAGACTTTATTTCCAATTGTGTGGTACCAGTAACTTTCTTTTACAATCATTTGTTGCAGATTTAGTAGGTGTGTTAATTTTTTTCCACGACTGTACATACGGAAATACTGCAAAGCAAACTAAATAATAAATAAAAAAGAAAAGTGCCCAGCTAAACTGATGGCATTGAGCTCACAGGCTATTCACACTAATTGTATATTATACACTTATTTTAAAGAATAATGCCCCTCAAAAAAATAAGTGAAGGGGAATTAGCCCCCGTTTCCCCCTTTATACTTAACCAGTGAACCTCCAAATCTAATCAGGGAAGCCCCTTATCATAATAAACCGGTATACCAAATTTGGAGCAAATCGAATAATCCTGCAAAAAGAACCCATTTATCTAAATTAAGGGGGTGGACTAGCCCCCCTTTATCTTTAACCAATGAATCGCCAAAACGAATCAGGGAAGCTCCTTAACATAATAAACCGGTATACTAAATTTGGAGCAAAGCGAATAATCCTGCATGAAAAACCCGTTTATATAAATTAAGGAGGTTGCCTAGCCCCCTTCCCCCTTTATCTTTAACCAATAAACCCCCAAAACTAATCAAGGAAGTTCCTTAACATAATAAACCGGTATACCAACTTCGGAGCAAATCGAATCATTCTGCATGAAAAACCCATTTATCTGAATTAAAAGGGGTGGACTAGCCCCCTTTCCCCTCCTTTATTCTTAACTAATGAACCCCCAAAACCTATCAGGGAAGTTCCTTAACATAATAAACCGGTATACTAAATTCGGAGCAAATCGAATCATTCTGCATGAAATACCCATTTATCTGGATTAAAAGGGCTGCACTAGCCTCCTTTACCCCCTTTATTCTTAACTAATGAACTTCCAAAACTAATCAGGGATGTTCCTTAACATAATAAACCGGTATACCAAATCGAATGATTCTGCATGAAAAACCCATTTTTCTGAATTAAGTGGGGGGGGGGAGGGTGGACTAACCCCGTTTTTCCCCCTTTATCCTTAACCAATGAACTCCCAAAACTAATCAGGGATGTTCCTTAACATAATAAACCGGTATACCAAATTCGGAGCAAATTAAATGATTCTGCATGAAAAACCCATTTTTCTGAATTAAGGGGGGGGGGGGACTAACCCCCCTTTCCCCCCTTTATCCTTAACCAATGAACCCCCAAAACTAATCAGGGATGTTCCTTAACATAATAAACCGGTATACCTAATTCGGAGCAAATCGAATGATTCTGCATGAAAAACACATTTTTCTGAATTAAGGGGGGGGGGGGGCTAACCCCCCTTTTCCCCCTTTATCCTTAACCAATGAACCCCCAAAACTAATCAGGGATGTTCCTTAACATAATAAACAGGTATACCAAATTCGGAGCAAATCGAATGATTCTGCATGAAAAACCCCTTTTTCTGAATTAAGGTGGGGTGGACTAACCCCGTTTTTCCCCCTTTATCCTTAACCAATGAACCCCCAAAACTAATCAGGGATGTTCCTTAACATAATAAACCGGTATACCAAATTCGGAGCAAATCGATTGATTCTGCATGAAAAACCCATTTTTCTGAATTAAGGGGGGGTGGACTAACCCCCGTTTTCCCCCCTTTATCCTTAACCAATGAACCCTCAAAACTAATCAGGGATGTTCCTTAACATAATAAACCGGTATACCAAATTCGGAGCAAATCGAATGATTCTGCATGAAAAACCCATTTTTCTGAATTAAGAGGTGGTGGACTAACCCCGTTTTTCCCCCTTTATCCTTAACCAATGAACCCCCAAAACTAATCAGGGATGTTCCTTAACATAATAAACCGGTATACCAAATTCGGAGCAAATCGAATGATTCTGCATGAAAAACCCATTTTTCTGAATTAAGGGGGGGGGGGGGTTGGACTAACCCCGTTTTTCCCCCTTTATCCTTAACCAATGAACTCCCAAAACTAATCAGGGATGTTCCTTAACATAATAAACCGGTATACCAAATTCGGAGCAAATCGAATGATTCTGCATGAAAAACCCATTTTTCTGACTTAAGGGGGGGGGTGGACTAACCCCGTTTTTCCCCCTTTATCCTTAACCAATGAACTCCCAAAACTAATCAGGGATGTTCTTTAACATAATAAACCGGTATACCAAATTCGGAGCAAATTAAATGAATCTGCATGAAAAACCCATTTTTCTGAATTAAGGGGGGGGGGACTAACCCCCTTTTTCCCCCTTTATCCTTAACCAATGAACTCCCAAAACTAATCAGGGATGTTCTTTAACATAATAAACCGGTATACCAAATTCGGAGCAAATTAAATGAATCTGCATGAAAAACCCATTTTTCTGAATTAAGGGGGGGGACTAACCCCCTTTTTCCCCCTTTATCCTTAACCAATGAACCCCCAAAACTAATCATGGATGTTCCTTAACATAATAAACCGGAATACCTAATTCGGAGCGAATCGAATGATTCTGCATGAAGAAAAACCCATTTTTCTGAATTAAGGGGGGGGGGTGAACTAAACCCGTTTTTCCCCCTTTATCCTTAACCAATGAACTCCCAAAACTAATCAGGGAAGCGCCTTATCACAATGAACCTAGGAAAAAATTTTGAAGCAAATCGGATGTTTCTATCAAGAGTTATCGCGTTACGTACATACGTACGTACGTACATACATACATACATACATACATACAGAACGGGCGGGCACATTAGCTCTCAGGCTTTGATAGCCTGTGAGCTAAAAAAAGAAAATTCGTTTAAATTGTTTTGATATGCAGATGGCTCCCTATGCAAATGTTATATACATCATTTAAAAGTACACTTTATTTCCAATCGTGTGGTACCAGTAACTTTCTTAAACAGTCATTTGTTGCAGATTTAGTAGGTGTGTTTACTTTTTCCCACGACTGTACATACGGAAATACTGAAAAGCAAAACCAAATTAAAAAAAAATCGTTTAAATTGTTTTTATATGCATATGGTTCCCTAAGCAAATGTTATATGCACCATTTAAAAGTAGACTTTATTTCCAATCGTGTGGTACCAGTAACTTTCTTTTACAATCATTTGTTGCAGATTTAGTAGGTGTGTTTACTTTTTTTCTACGACTGTACAGACGGAAAGACTGAAAAGCAAACCAAATTAAAAAAAAAAAAAAAAAAAAATCGTTTAAGCTATATTGGAAAGCGTTAAAAAGCAATTCATAAAGCATTCACAAAGTGTCTTATTTCAACTGGCAATACGTAATTTCGTGAATGAATACGTATGTAGTTTTTTTAGAATTCTTTTGTAATTTTATCCAACTTCTCGGTATTTGCATGTATTTAAATGAAGATAGAAAAACGTATTTTTTATTATGCTTTTATATATATATTTTTTAAATTTGTAGGGAAACATGATAAAAAACTTTCCTTAATCGCTTTTAAAATAGCCGCTTTATCATTTTCTTCTACCAAAGCGAAAACAGTTGAAATTAGTGTTTCATGGTCTCTTTTTATGTATCGCAATAATTAAATTGAAGAAAGAAAAATCAAGATCTTTTTTACGCATTCTGCATTCATTGTTTCCGATGTAGATGTTCCTCCAAACGTGACAATCAGGATTTTTTTTTCTACCATAAAAGAAGTCGGCGGAAATTTAAACTGAAAAATTCTTTTCAAGACTTCATTCCTTCTATTTCCATTTCTTTTTTTCAAAAACTATTTTTTTTTAATTTCTTGCTTTTAAACTTGTATTTTAAGGTTGAAAAGGGAAAAAAAATGTTTGAAAAGGTTATTTTCTTTCCGGCGAATCCGCCTAAGAAATTGTATTTTAGAAGATATTTAAGACTACTTTAACATTCAAAACCAGGGAGTTACATTTTATTTTCTTGTAGCAGAAATATGTGTAATGTTTGTTTATAACCATTGTAAATAACGACAAATGTTAAGACGACAAAAATGTACAATGGAAAAGTTTAATAATCGCGATTAAGCGAACTGAATATTAATATTATTACACTTTTATTGAAAAAATCCTATTAATAAAAGTTCATTTTGAAGCTTCAAACAAACAGTGACAGGTATTAAATTCTTTTGTGCAGGAGATTAATGTTATATTATGCTAAATACATGAGTATTTTTTTCTTGTTTTAGTACGAAATATCGCCAATAGATTGCACTGAACTATCCCAAACTATTACAATTTTCAAGATTACCTTATTTCGTTAAGGTATCTGCCTAAGTTCGGAGTTCTTTTATTAAAAAAAGTCCAATATTGCAAAATATCATGCTTACAAGAGACAGCGTACACTCAATTAAACTTAATATATTTAAATACCCCCCTCCCCCTCGTGCTACATTCTACTATTGCACTAAACTAGAAGTTTTACAATATCTTCAAAATGAACTGAAATATTTCAAAAAATATCAAAAAATACATTTTTTTAATATAAAATTAGCATTTTTTTTTCGAGTAACTATAAAATAATCACATTATCACATAAAACATAGACTCCATTTCATAACCCAGCGAGTAATATAGAAAGCATTCTGACCAAATTTCACCAAAATATGTTTAAAATATTTTGATGTAATTGAGTGTATCGAACATGGCAATAAAGGAAAATCTGAATTTCAAGACATCGTATTTAAAGATTTCTTATTTATATAATTAATCTGAAAGTATCAGTTAAGGTTTGTTAGGATTTTATGTAAAGATCGTATGAAAATCATACATAGAAACATTTTTTACGTTTCTCTCCTCTGCTGCTTGTGCCCAAGTCTGGGGTTTAAATCATTAATTCCTCTTTACGAGTGTGTAATCGTAGGCATAGAATTCAAACATATTTCAAATCGTAAAATATTGTTCTTTTAAATTGAACAATAAAAAAAATCGAAAGTTGTGACCTAAAACGACCATTTTAATGTAGGCTACCTTAATACGCAAACCTTTCGTTTCGACTTTTCAACAGATACGTGGAATGAAGGTAAAAACTGATTGGATTTTAATTGTTCTATTTACCTTAGTTTGAGCATCATTAAAGTTTCAGATGGCAGAGTACCATCTATATGTTTCTCTTTTTACTAATACAAAGAGAGCTTACAAAAGAAATTCCTGACGTTACACATAAATCTTATGAAAGAAGCAATAACGTCACTTGTAATAAGTTTTACAAGAAGAATAAAATATTTACTCTTGTATGAATAAAGCACTTTGAGGCATGACGCCAGAGAATAGGCCAATTCTCAATGTTTTATTACGAGAAAATCGCTTTGGCTCAATTCGAATAATTTTCCTGATTTTTTAATTAAGTTTTCTTCATAGTATTATGTGTTTAAAACATGATTATTTTTTTAACATATTGCTTTTTGGGGGTGGCCATTTTTAAGAAGCTACTTAGCCATTTTTGGGTGAAGAACGTGTTTTATGGAAAATGCTGTAACTGCTTTGTTTTTATATCTTTTAAGATGAGTCAAAACCAAAATGTTCAACATAAAATTGTGTTCATTTTAGGAAATTGTGGAATTGTCATTAGACTTAAGGATATAGGTCAAAAACATGTTTAAAAACTGGAGAAATAAAAAGTCAAACACCGCATTTCGCTACCATTATTTTTTATGAAGGAGTCAGACTCACCTTAAATATTTTTTTCGTACACAGATCTCTTATAAGGATACATCTTTTTACAAGATTCACTACTGAAAACCTTTTCCTTTTGTTTGGTACAACTCATAAAAAACTGTGTTTAGTCTGTTATTAGCAGTTTTCACTAATTAATATCGCAAAAAGGACTGACTAAAAAATTCTGCAAGGTTAGGATAAATTCTTTGTAATATAAAGTTACATTGTAAATTTTATGTGTAAGACTTAACAGGTTCACGTTCAAATTGAATATTTGATATAACAGAATTAACTTAATTGTTTATCAAATAGTATTGAGAGCTTTTTTTACGACTTCCCCCTTTCCCCTATCTTCATCTCAAAATAGAAACCCAGATATTTTGGGACATATCGAGGTCGGTAACTAAGCAATGGTGCGTAAAATCTGCCTTTATTATCAACTTGGACGTACCTAAGTAGAAATTCCCTTCTAATACTATGTATCTGGATCCAAAGAAAAGGGAAAGTGGGTGTGGAGATTTTGTTCCTTTTTAGCGAACTGTTATTAAAAAACCAGTTAAGTCTCATTCGTAAAATTAATAATATATATAACTTTATATTACAAAGATGTTTATTATCCTAAGTTTGCAGAATCTTTTAGTCAGTCCTTTTTGAGATATTAATTAGTGAAAACTGCCAAAAACAGACTTAACAAAGATTTTGATGAGCTGTACAAAAAAAAAAAAAAAAAAAAAAAAAAAGATTTTCAGGATTGAAATTTTTTTTAACCCGGGAGAACTCGCTAGTGAGAATGCCCAATTGCTTTTCTTTTACTTTACATTCATATAATATCAACTTTTTTTGGTTGGCTTAGTACTTTTATTCACAAAATAGGTAAAATAATTGAAAAAAATTTTGAAATTTTAATTAAAATGAAAAATGAATTAAATAAGAGTCTTTAAAAAGAACGACTGTGTGAGAAAATCTCATGCAGCGAATTCTCCCGGGTTAAAAGATGTAGCTCTATAAGGCACCTGCGTAAGAAAAAAATATCTAAGGTGAGTCTGATCTTTTTCACAAAAAAATAATGGAAGCGTAATGTTGTGATTGGTCTTTGATTTCTCCAGTTTTTAAACATGTTTTTGATCTAAAATCTTAAGTCTAATGAAAATTCCATAATTGCCTAAAATGTAGACAATTTAATGCTGAACATTTTGATTTTTGATTCATCTTTTAGGTACAAAAATATAGCAGTTATAGAATTTTCTGTAAAACATGTTTTTTAGCCCAAATGGGCTGTGTAGCTTGTTAAAAATGGCCACCTCAAAAACACTATAAAATAGAAAAAAATTAATTGTGTTTTTAAATCCATAAAACTATGAAGAAAACTTTGTTAAAAAATTATGAAAATCAAAAATATCGAGCGACACCACCTTAGGGATTCGAAATTGATTGTCCCCCGTTTGTAACAGAAAATTAAGGGTGTAAAATGAGCTGAAATTTAAAATTTCTCTTACCCATTTTATAACTCATAGATTTCACACTTTTGTTCAGCACCCGCGAACTCTAACGAACTAAACTAGTGCTACTGGGGATGCTGAAACTGCAACTGCCTGTAACGTTTTTGACAGTTTTGTGATAATGAAATATAATGC
The DNA here is from genome assembly GCA_963932465.1 of Maratus speciosus. Lineage (NCBI taxonomy): Eukaryota > Metazoa > Arthropoda > Arachnida > Araneae > Salticidae > Maratus > Maratus speciosus. The sequence goes on along the minus strand of OZ010788.1, from coordinate 333,486,389 downwards.
ATGATTTCAATACGAAATTTATTGAGATCAGTGATTTTTATTTTTAGTGTTATTATTCCTTATGTATACAGATAAGCGCATATGTAATTGTTATCTATGTTGAGCAGAATCGACATTGAGTTTCAGATTTTTGGAAGAAATGGCGTGTTGTTGATTAATCAATACTTAAGAATTTCAAGGGCTAGTTTCTGTAAGGAATGTCTCTGTAATATAGAATTCACATCAGGGTTTTTGGAAATTTTCATTTAATAAAAAGAAGATCCAATTTTGCATTTGCTTTTCAACAAAATTATAAAAGTAAAATTTTATTTAAATACACTATATTGCCATTAATGACCGACAACTTTCAATTGTAGACATTTTGTCGAATATTTAGAAATATACTTGACAGATTCTTCTGGAATGTCAGGATTGAAAAGAACAGGTATGACCTCATAATTAGCAATGTCGATTTGATAAGGGGGGCAACTAGGGGGCCAACAAAATATCAAAGAAAAAAAATAATACTTGGGATCACCCTGTAAAATAAAATGCACGAAATGATCTATCGCTACCGAAAATAAATAAAAAAACATTGTGCAATATGTGTATTTTTTTGTGTAAGAATAGCATGTATATTAATAGAGATATAGCGATTTATTTAAAAAAATTAAAAAAATTCTTTCATATTTTTCGCTTATAAAGTGCAGGGTTTTCAACCGAATTTAACTCCGGTTTCAGAAAAATTGACAAAATACAGTAGAAACAATATAGTGTAATTGGAATATAAATATATTAAATATTTTAAGAAATATGAGCAGTTGTATGAAATAATTTTTATTTGCGCATGCGCGAACGATAACAAGAATCATTTTACATAATTTAATAGTCAACTCTATGGAGCAACTTATTTAAAAAAATCTAGTCAAATATCGTAAAAATTCAGAAAGATATCGGCGTTAGAATGAGCAAATTTTTAGTAGTTCTCTAAAAGCAGCTGAAAGATAAGGAATTTTCCACAAATTGTCATTTTTAATTTTTAATTTTTTTTTTATTTAAATTTTTTATTGATGCTTTAGTTCTTCTTGGATAACCACCAGAACGAGCCTATACCATGATCAAAAGAAGTATCAAAATCGAAGCATTTTTTCCAAATCTACTCATTGATACTCACTAAATACTAACTTTTTTCTGAAAGTCAGTTAATAAAAAATGACAATTAGTGTAAAATCCCTTATCATTCAGCTGCTTTTAGAGAACAACTAAAAATTTGCTTACTTTAACGCCGATATCTTTCTGAATTTTTACGATATTTGACTAGATTTTTTTTTAATAAGTTGCTCCATAGAGTGGACTATTGAATTATGTAAAATGATCCTTGTTATCGTTCGCGCATGCGCAGATAAAAATTATTTCATACAACTGCTCATGTTTCCTAAAATATTTAATATATTTATATTCCAATTGCATTATATTGTTTCTACTGTATTTTGTCAATTTTTCTGAAACTGGGGTTAAATTTGCTTGAAAACCCTGCATGTTATAAGCGAAAAACATGCAAGAATTTTTTAAATTTTTTTAAATAAATCGCTATATCTCTATTAATATACGTGCTATTCTTACACAAAAGAATACACATATTGCACAATGTCTGTTTATTTATATTCGGCAGCGGTAGATCATTTCGTGCATTTTATTTTATAGGGTGATCCCAAGTATTATTCTTTTCTTTGATTTTTTGTTGGCCCCCTAATTGCCCCCCTTATCAAATCGAAATTGCTAAATATGAGGTAATACTTGTTCTTTTCAATCCTGAAATTCCAGAAGAATCTGTCAAGCATATTTCTAAATATTCGACAAAATCTCTAAAATTGAAAGTTGCCGGTCATTAATGGCAATATAGTGTATATGTATACAAACTAGATAGAACAGGGTGATTTCAAAAATAGTTGACAAAATGACATTGCAAATCAGGCATACAACAGGAATAAAAAATCACGTAGGAACAAGGTGTCGCAAACCACTTATAGAGTCACCAATATTCATCCTAACTGAACTCGGGTCGACGGTCATAATTTCGAGAAAAATTAAAACATTGCAATGAAAATGCAACAATATGGAAGTTGTTTTGTATGAAATGGGATAATATCACGAAAAGTTCTGGAAAAACACGTTGCTCAATGAATCAATGATACCGTATGAATGGATCATCACAGTCTAAAATATGGAGCGTCCAGTGTATACTGACGGCGCGTATGTTGCAAACTTCTACCACTTTTGTTTGGTGTTATCACATCTACAACATAGGTGAGAATGTCTGTTACATGTTTTATTATAATATACTTCAGTTTTCTGAAAGTTATGACGGTCAACCCAAATTGAGTTAGAATGAAACACCCTGTATTTGTGACTCAATAAGTGATTTCCGATCCTATCTTCCTATGTGATTTTCTATCTTTGTTGTATACGTGATTTGCCATGTCATTTTGTCAACGTTTAATCACCCTTATAACGTAAATAGGCAATGTGCAAGTTTTACTCGACACAAATGTGTTCCGCGCGTTGACTATTTATCACTACTTTGCTTTACCTAAAACAAAAAGCATTGCAATGTTTAAATTTGATACTGTGCCTTCGAAAGGTGTTTGAAAAGCTGCATTTTTCTATATAGGTTTTTAATTAGTATATCGTAATAACTGACATGTTTTTAAAAATCTTTATCAACAATCCTTGTATGATTCCGCGTCGATAGGTACCTCTTAGCGTCGATCAACTCCTCCGATATGCGCACGCAAAGTAAAGTTTGTTTATAACGTAGAAATACGATTTTCTCAAAAACTATGTTACTTTGGATAATCGCTATAGTTTTCCTATGAGGTTTAAATAAACTCCTAGTACCCCTAATTTTTTCATAATTTTAGTTTCAATAGATTCGGGAATAGTGGAGGGATAGGTGGAGGATATATTTATGCAGTACATTTTCGACGATATCTCTGTAAAGAAAACCCTTAAAATTAGAAATATATACATGTTTTTGTGTTCGGTGTTACGAGATCTTTAGAACGATACCTCACATGATAAGAAGAAAGAAAAAATAAGTAACTTAATTACTCGCTGCCCCCTGGTTTTTTCTAAATGTATTTAGTGAAGGTTTAATAACCTATTAAATATGTGGAAATAACTTTATAATTCTAACTAGTTTAAACTTTCCACGTTTCATAGTTTTCGAGAAAAATGGTTGTGACAGACAGACACGCAAGTGATCTTATATTCCTTTTTTCTTTTTAAGTACGGAATCTTAATACCACTGCCCTTTAGGGATTAATGAAAAATAATTCTTAAGATGAGAGATGCCGACATTTCTTCTAGGTGGATGACAATCCTACCAAATAACGATTTAAATTTTTTGAAAAGAGTGTCTCTGTGTTTCTTAATTTAAATGAATGTTACCTTTAAGTAATTTTAATAGGTTATATAATGTATCAGGAAATGTGAACGATTGTGGGTGGACTGTATTAAATTAAATTTAAGATTAGTAAATTAAAATTAATTTGCACCTCATCGCCAAGAAATTGCATCTCTGGAATGTGGAATTCACACCAGAATATCGGAAAATTTTCATTTCAAAATAAACAGATACAGTTTTGCGTATATTTTTTCAACAAAGTTACAAAAGTAAAATCTAATCCAAGCATCATGTTCCAAATTATAATTAAAATTAAATGGTTTATATAATATAGCACCGCTCTTTAGGGGTGAAAGAAAAATTATTCTTCCCGATTGGAGATGGCAACATTTCTTCTAGGTACATTACAATCCTACCAAGTAATGATTTAAACGTTTTCGAAGGAATGTCTTCGGTATTTCTTAATTTAAATGAATATAACATTTTAATAATTTAAACTGTTAACTAATACCAGAGAAATGGGAATTCTTGTGAGAAGTCTGCATGCAGTTAAATTTAACATTAGTAAACTAAAATTAATGTCAGCCAATTCAAATTCATGAATCTGACGTGGTCTAAAAATGATATGAAAACCGCGAAATTTTGAATACTTTGTGTTTAGATGATTGCATTAATAGGCAGATGTTCGAGAAGGAATATTGGATAATTGTATTCCACAGATTTAACAGGAATTGGATTCTACAAAATTAACATTAGAGTTTACAGAATTAACAAGTTTGTGCTTTTCTGGACATGAGATTTAATGCATTTGGAATATTATTTGACGCTGGAAATATGGTGTATAACAATCAATCTAAAGACTAAGAGAAAAATATGTTAATTAAGTAGTATAAGGAAATTCAGAACCTTTCTAATATAAGGGAGCAACAATACACAAAAAACCACTTTCAAAATCTGCATTATTTCTTGAGTTATAATCATTTATAAACGGTGACTATAATTGTAGGTCCATGGATATTGCATCTTTAAAACGCGTTTTCTGAGATTAGTAAATTTGAAATTTGTGCGCACTGTTACTTTCAAACTATGAAAGCTACAGCTGAAAATAATTGAACAAATATGCATTTTTTATAGTCTAAATGCTAAAACAAAAAGAAAAATCACATATTTTGGCTATTCTTTTTTTTAAACTTGAAAAACTTAAAAAACAAATTGAGTTTTTTCTGTGCTAAAATTAAATTTTAAACGAAGCTTTTTGTGTATATTTTGTTTTTAATATAAAAGTAGGTGTATTATGATTCTATTTTGCTCAAAACTTGTTTTCTATATGCATAATTTTGAATTTTATCATGCGTGTAGAACTTAACGTTTTAAATGTATGCATTAGTGAGATGGATTTTAAAATTTCAAATTTAAATATTCATTTTGTATATGCAACATTTATTTTTCTGGATAATATAATTAAGAAAGTATACTATAGACAGAAATGAGGGAAAATATCTTAATTCCATGTTATTTCTGTTTTGGTACTTTAAAAAAACCGATGTTTTTGATCGATCCTACAAACTAAAAGATTCTGTGTCCTCTAAAGGATTTTTAAAGTAGGAAAGAAAGTTAAACTCTGTTTATAGTGAATTTAGTAGATCATCTCAGAACTTTTATAGCACACACACACACACACACACACATATATATATATTCATGGCTTTTCATTTTTGGTCTCGGCGAGTGAAGGGGGACGTAGCATGCGTAAAGTCTGACTTAACCCTGCAGAGCATGTCGTTAGCCATGCCGCTCGCCTTCTGTTCTGTTTTGCTATTATAAATATTTTCCTTGGTTTGTTTTTAAAGTTTGGTTTTAAGTGTTAATGTTTATCTGGGTTATTTTAATATTTTTGATGTAGAGTTTCAATTTAGTTATGGTGAGTGATGGAATTTGATATTTTGTTTGTGGTTTTTAATATATATATATATATATATATATATAACTTGAAAAGCATACATAACAATTAAGAATTATCTTTCACTTGCGCATGAGGAAGACACCGATAATTTCTCATTCTTGTATTTATTTTTATCTTTCTAATAATATATAAATTGTGTTTATACTTCACGTATTATAAGTTTTGGTGGGTGTGAAGCATGTCAGTCCACCTAATTATCGAATTTTATAATATTGCATGCGGGATTTTTTGAAAATTTTTTCACGTTATTTTATTATGTTGTATTTTTATTAAAATTAAAGAGTTTAAACTGATATTTAGCATGAACGTCTAAAAAATCAGCATTATATACTAGAATATATTTTAAAAATCTTTTCTCATTAAGAAAATTTTGAATTTGGATTATTTTTTTTTTATCTTTTGTGCTATTTTTAGAAATTTATATTTTAAAAAATTAAAAGGAACAAATATCTAGGGGAGAGTAGCAGAATTTGGACCACTTCACATATTTTCAGGTGTAACTCACTTAGTTTTTGGAATATCTGCAAAACATCATTACACGGGGTCAATCTATTCATCTACTAACTAAATAAAACGTTAGATGAATTTCTTTTTGAAAATCTTAAATTTTATTTTAATTTGAAAAATTTCTCAAGAGTGGTCCAACTTCAGCAACTGGTCGCCTAAGTTGGACCCCCCAGTCACCTAAATTGGACCAAATAAAATCAGGTTTAGATAGATAATATAACAAGAGAATATAGCTAATTTTGTTAAAAGCAAAGTTTGCTATTAATGAAACAATTAAACAAAATAACAGCAATGGAATATAATGAAATCAAGTACCTGAAAATAAGAGTAATTGTTTGAAATCAAAATGTATTCAAAATATAAATCAAAGTTATCAGTCACTAAGAATAGAAATTATGGAACTAATTGCCAATTACTTGAATATCATATAAGGAGTGATGCAAAGCTTACACTTGAATTTCGTTTATTGATTTTTTTATACAGAGGACACAACATGAAACCATATTTTGCAATCTAAACACTGAATCTATACCGCTATTTTGTTTTTCTTACAAATTACGCAAAACGAACCATCGCTGTCTAGATTTTTCTTTTTAGATTCTGAATTATTAGACTTTTTTTTTGCAACAGAAGTTTTTTTTTACATTATGTTTGTTGTTCTTCCCTTCCATCATTTCATTGCTAATTGCATTACGCCTATTTTTTTTAAACCTGATGCTCTAATTGCTTTTGTGCTGTAATATCTTCCTTTTTATCTTTTTTTTTTTGTCTTTTTTAATTCAAGGTTTACTTTATGTGTCGAAGATGTTAACACAACTATTTTTTGGCTCACCTTATATTTCGATTTAACTGAATTTAGCAATGAAGATAACATTTCTAATGATTTTTTGGCTTTTGGGAAGGATTTGTAGCTGCAGTCTTCTTTTTAATCATTTTCAACATTAAGGTTTGAGATTTAAAGCGTTTTAATGGCAAATAAGTGTAATTCCACACTTCAGAACTATAAAAAGTCTGCCCCCCCCCCCACCTCAAGTAATCGCAAATATCCTCCAGGAAGAAAATATTCGAATTCAACTCTTTAAACCAAATACGCCGTAGGAATAAAAAATTCAAAGAAAATAAATACAAATACATACAAGATAAAGAATTTGCAGACAAAATTTATTGCATAAACATGATAAAATATTTTTATGTTTATGTAGGCCTAAACTGTATAAAAAAATTAATGCACATAAACCAAAAAAACTTGCATGGAGATAGTAATTCATTATAAAATATTTAAAAAATTAAAAAAAATAGTGTAGAATGTCCTTGAAAATTCATTACTTACTTTTCAAATTTATGATCACATACCTGGTCCAGTTAAAGCAACTTAAATTGGCCCATTTATGGCAACTGCGCCATTTTTAAAAACCGATAATCTCAAGACTAAGAAAAAAAACAAAATCAAACAAATCCGCGTGAAAAATATTCGCAATAAACCGATGAATTTACATATGTATATTAATACATAACAACTTACCTTAGTTTTTAAGTATTCACTTACGTATAGTAGGAAAAAATTAGATCAAAACAGCTAACTTTAGGTTTTTTAAAGTTGTCAGAAAACTGCACGTGGTAGGCGGTTGCTTCTTCGAATCAAGAGTGTCGTTATTCTGGTGAGTAGGATTCCAGCGGTAGATGGCGTCACTTCCTGTAATTAACGGCATAATGGCAACGGACCAATTAAAGCGGCGCGGCGGTCCAAATATGGCTACTCTCCCCTATATATATTTATAATCTTTGCCGACCTATATATGCATAAATATGTGTTTTGTAGAATTTTATGTGCGTCAGATGGATTAAATTTAATACGAAACATTTTGTATCTTTTAAATATATTGAAAAAGTTTTGAAAAGTATTTTTTGTTGATCTGGAAATTTTAAATAGTTTTTTTTTTTTTTTTTTTTTTTTTTTTTTTTTTTTTTTTTTTTTTTAATGTAAGAGCAAATTATTTGTCGAGTAGCATTTTTATTTTTCTGATAAGATTAAGAATACGTTTTTAAATTCATGGTTTTGACGTTTCTTCATGACACTTTCAAAGAAAGCATTAATTTTTACACCGTTAATAACTCATAGTTTCATTATGATGTTTCGGCATGGGCTGCAGTTATAAAATATCCCTGCTTCAAAACAGGATAAGTAGATATCAAGTGATTTAAATATTTTATTTAAATTAATAAACTGTTACTCTGTAGGGGAAGTAAAAAAAGCAAAAAAGTTAAGAGCATAACGTGGTGATAGATAATGCTTAAATAGGAATGCGTATACATTGAATTTTTATGTTTGTATGTCAATATTTATACAAACCTAAAAGAAAAAATACCTGCATTGTTTCAAACAGACAGCGGGTGAATAGTTTCAATATCCGAATATAATTGTCTTTTAATATGAACATAAATCAAAATCTGATCGTAGATTTTTAATCTTTCAAAAAATATAGTAGCTAAAAAATACACGAATATAATCGGAGCACTTAAATAAAACACGGGGGTGAAATAAAATAACAAAATAATAATAAAATATTTTTAATTTTAGTTTATGTGTAGATTAACTATGCTAAGTTTGTATTTAAATTTTTTAGTGAGTATTTAGTGATTATTTTATGATTTTGAAACGAAAAAATAGGGCAAAAATTAATGAAAGTTAGAAATTCTTGTTATTAAAAATTGCACCTTTTTAAAAAACCCATAAAGTATGCAACCGGTCATATGAAGAATTTCTGTTTTGTAGTGACTGGCATTAATACTAAATACATTGATTTGCGGGAATGCAATAAGTAAAGTTTAATTTATATGTATTTTTCATTTATTAAAATTTATTTTTATAGTGTGCGTTAAATAATGCTTTGCTAAAATACATGAGCTTAAAACAATGGCCAGTCTATAGTAGAAAGCCATTTTTATACAATCTCAAGATTAATATAGTGTAATAAAGTTTATCTATTATATTAAAACATGGCTATTTCAACTTCCCAACTACTCCCCCTAAATTATGAAAAATAACGCGATGAAAATGATGTCGGTTATCCGCATAGATCACAGGATGTCACATAAGCTCTCAGATTCTTAAAATTTAAATTATTTTCTGACATGTATTTTAATTTGAAACTTTAACGAAGTTTCTCAAAAGATTGAAAAATAAATTACGCCATATTTGTGGACAAAAGAATGAAGGGGGAAATAAAATGAACTTCTATATTTTTATTGTTGCCTTTTATCATCAAAATTGAAAAAACACATTTTTTTTTTAAATTTGAGTAGACAGCGAAAAGAAAATCTTGAATTTTCCAAGAAAATTCGAAGAAATAAAACATATTTTCGTATTTTCAAGCTTCCCGAATCAATCTGTCATACTTTTGTATAAATCGTCTGTCAACATTTTGACATTTCGAAATCATCACACCGTAGATTTTAACAGTTTTACATTCAGAGAAGGAGAAAGATTTAACTTGCATTTACAAGGACACTTATTGCACACTATTCATGAATATTAAATTTAAAGAAATAGCATATGGGGCATTCTCACAATCTTTTGACTTTTATGTCCCTGAATAATAATTTTTATTTTAATACACTTTTTGTGTTTTTTTTTCATTTATTGGGGAACATCCCATTGTATGATTGCACAACAATATTAACGAGATAAATAAGTTTTGGACGATGTTGGGGGTCCAATCACCTGGAAAACTCCTATACTGTCCCGTGTCCCTGATGGTGATTTTTAAGTTTTTAGCTGTCTGGATAAAATTGTTTCAATAAAAATAATTCGATGTAATTTTTTCTGAAACTGGAACTATTGTTTTATATAAATATGTAGCTAAAAATTAACCTGCACACATTTTTAGGGTTGTTATTATTTTTTAAACTCTGTCCCTGGGATTTAGATTCCTTACCATCCCTCTTCTAAAATTATACAGAAAATCATTTCAGATGCAGCCACAGAATTTTTTTCAAGTTTTTTCTCATGCAGAAGTATGTTAGAGAAATAATGTCTAAAATTCTTTGGCAGGAAATTTACTGTAGAATTTAAATCAGTATTTAAATATCAATTTCAAGCATCGTAGCTTTATTGGTAGTCTCACCGTTCCCAAGGTTTATTCCTGCACTTTTCGAGGTAAATTAAAAAAAATAATAATAATTTAATCCAATGTTAACAACAGTTTCTAAAAATTAATGAACATTGTGGCTATCACTTAGTCTTAACATTATTTTCCTAAAAATAGGTGGTAATTTTCTTTACCGTTCCATCCTTACCGTCCCTTTTTTTACCATTTCGTCCCTTTTTTCCAATACCATCCCCTTTTTTTACCTTACCGTCCATTCTTTAACACCCCTTTAAGACAATGTTATACAAAAATTCTGTACTAAAAGTACTACATTGTTATTATTTCTTATTTGAATGTCCTGTGGGTACTATGCAAAATCATTATAAGTAAAAATTTAGAAGAAAATAAAAAGTTATAGGGGTAAAATGGTAAGGAAAATTAAACTCGCAAGTTTAACTTAATCCTCAGTTAAATAAAAATTTTTTCGCTGCTGATCATTTTTTCTTTATTTTGAATCATTAAGGCATTCATCTATCAGATTAAAATGTTATTTTAACAAGTTTAATTTTGTCAGATTTTTTCCCCAAAAAGTCAAAAGATTGTGAGAATGCCCCATATACCATTTCTAATTATATATTTTTAATGATAATATGGAAGTTTTAACATTTCACAAGGACTCCATGTAGTAAATCTGGTAAAACATTTTTTCTTGTAAAGTATGTATTTTAATTAATATATATATATATATATAATTTCGTAAAATGACGTCACTTTCATTTCGCTAATTCTAAAATTAGAAAACAAATTCTAAAAGAAAGATAGTAATAAAAAATAACTTATTGCATGGGAAATCACTTATCCTGAAAACTTTAATATTTGCATTTTCTATTTGACATACATTTTAAATGTTTTTGTTTTTTGCTTGAAATTTTATATGTGTTAAAATTAACGTTGATTTTTTTTCTAAATGATAAATAATATTGGATTAAGTTTTCCGTCATAGTATCTAAATATCTCATGCAAGATAAAATCAGTACATCGGGTTGTCTCTAGCTAGTACATACGTTAAATTAACAAACTTTTTTCAGTTGCTGTGAATGACGCACCAGTTATTGTTAAATTTACTCACATAATAATTAATGAAATATAACGACAAGTTTAAGTATCTAACAATATTTTATTATAAAAATCTTTGACGACTTAATTAAAATGAGATTATTTCTGAACTGCCAGTTTTATCCTTTCATAATGTCATCACAGGTATTTTAAAATGTTCTTGTTTTCAATTAGTTTCCTCACCGTAATATTCACCCACTTTCCAGTTCCATATTTAAATTCGCAAACATGCATTCCTAATAAGATATAAATTTTATTTCCATTAAGGAAACAGTGAAAATGTAAAATCAAATTATGGAAAATTTTAACGTTTATTAATTGAAGAGTGGAAAAGCGTGTTCATATATTTTTCTATGCAAATATTTTCCATTAAAATTAATTTCTAGGCCGTGAGTTGATTATAGTTCATTACTGAATGCTTAAATAAACCTTTGTATATTTGAATACAACGAGAGAAAAAGTTTTTTATGTGGTTGGAAAACAGACGAGTATATATAAATCGTGCAACACAACTTTTTTGATAATAATATTTAATAAATTATATTGCTTAGAATTTTTTTGGATTTTTCAAAGGTTTAGTTAATTCTTTTCATAGAATCAATAATATAATTGAATTTACAAACTAAAAGAAATGGTGGAAATTACTTTTATTCGAAAGAATAAATTTCCAATTACTTAGAAATGGAGATTAAAATTTATTAATGAAAAAAAATATACATATAATTTTAGAATAATCAGTAAAATTTCGACGAGCACTTCTTTTCCTTATGAATTTCTTTTTAGAACTAAACAAAATAAAATCATTAATGCAAATAGATTAATTTACAGTTTTATACAAATTTTAATACAAAAATTTTAAAGTTGTCAAATAATTGAATGCTGTACAAAAATTACTAATAATATGCATTACAAATTACTAATAATGACAAATTACTAATAATATGATGAATTTGAAAATATCAAATTACATGTAAACATGACCCTAATATGGATTGCAATAATTCCACATCTGATTAATTTTTGGATATGAAATTTTAAACATACTAAAGCGTCTGTCTAACTAATTAATTAATAATTATCACAGACTATAATTGATGAGGTAGCACAAATACATAGTTAATATTTAATTAACAAACAAAATAAAAGCATCAATGCAAATAAATTAATTTACAATTTTATCAATAATTTAATACAAAAATTTTAAAGTTGTCAAATAATTAAAAATTGTACCAAAATTACTAATAATATGAATAATTTATTTAGTATATTTTAATATATTAACCTAATACAAATTATAATTTCGTCTTTCATCTCTATTTGTTTTAAAAATTCAGTGGTATTTTCTTCAGATTTTTAAAAAATCTTTTTCCTTTAAAAGTAAATAATAGTTATCCTTGCATTTTTATATACAGTGAAAAATACCCTTCTCGCCTTAATTATATCAATTAATTCAGGACACATTCATTTTAAAACATTTTAATCTTTATTATAAGTCTTGCGTTTTTGAGATCTGTGTCGCTAAATACATTTTGCTACATGTAAAAGTTTTCATATTTTCTTATGAATATTCTTATATATTCTTATTTAAATATTCTTATCCAAATTTTCATGAAGTTGATTATTTTTTTAATATATCATTAGGGGTAAGATGCCTTTGAAAATGACAAAATATATCATTAGGAGTTAGGTACAGTCGTGGAAAAAAAAAAAAGTAAACACCCCCTACTAACTCCTCAACAAATTTTCGTAGAAGAAAGTTACTGGTACCGAACGATTGGAAATAAAGCCTACTTTCAAATGATGTATATAAAATTTGCTTAGAGGGCCATCTACATATTAAAACGAACCATAACTTCATTTTTTTCAATAGCAATACCCAATTCTGACAGCATAAATGAACTCTACACTCTTCAATTAGCCTAAAAACAAATTTTTATGCAATTCGTACGATAAGTTTCCGAGAAATTAATTATTTTAAAACGAGTGTATTTTAAGGGCTGTATCCAAATTGAAGTTCGTTACTCGATTGTTAACCGAGAGAGTCCCCTTCTTGATCAAGACACCTTATGAAGCCTGTTAGATAACAGGACAGTGGAAGAAATTTCAAAATATCTACTCTTTTCTATCATAGACGGCCCCTTAAAGCATCATTTTGCAGTTTTTTAAGCATAATTTGAAAACTATTTCGAAGAAAAATGTGAAATTTCGGATTTTCATAAAGCTGGACTTAATAAATCTAAATCCATCAAAAAAAGTTTAGGTTGCAATTCATAATTTTTCCGAATATTAATTTCATAATTCATATCATAAAATTATAAAAATTGCAAATTCAGCATATTTATGTTTAGGCACATTAGCATTACTGCTACACAAAATATTAGCACATTAGGAACATAATTTCAGGAGATATAAATAAAAGTATGAAAATGTAATTTAACATTAGAAGCACTAAATTTTGAATGTTTATAATTCAAAAACTTATCATTCAAATGACTTGAAATTTGGTGTCTAGGCATAATTTGAACCGAAGATTTGAAATATCTCGTTAAAATTGGGTATTGCCATTAAAATAAATGAGGTTTGGGTTCGTTTTAATATGTAAATGGCCCCTAAGCAAACTTTATATGCCTCATTTAAAAGTAGACTTTATTTCCAATCGTTCGGTACCAGTAACTTCCGTCTACGATAATTTGTTGAAGAGTTAGTAGGGGGTGTTTACTTTTTTTCCACGACTGTACCTTTGAAAATGACATATCATTAGGAGTTTGGTACCTTTTAAAATGACATATCATTAGGAGTTAGGTACCTTTGAAAATGACAAATTATATCATTAGGTGTTAGGTACCTTTGAAAATGGTAAATTACATGTAAGCCTGACCCTAATATGGATTGTAATAATTCCTCATCTGATTAACTTTTGTATATGAAATTTTAAATACACTAAAGTGGCTGCATAACTAATTAATTAATAATTATCACAGACAAAAAACGAAATGGTAGCTGAAATACATAATTAACATTTATTTAACGCTTAACGAAATAAACACACATCACATTACACAATGCATCATAGAACAGAATATTCTATTTACTCTGACAATTATTTTTCATGTATTCGGGAGACATTATTTGGTTCTGCCATCTATACATTTTAAATTTAAATTAGAAACACCACATTTCTCCCCCGCTCGATATTTCAGCCATTCAGGAACTTTTTTGTACCTATTGGACCTTCTAAGTACCTGAGGAGAAAAACGAAGAAATAGTTTTTAGAGATTCTGCAGCATCGACAATGAGACAATTGGTAACAGAAGATTTTGGAAGTATGAAAGCAGAGTCAGTTGATTTAAGTCTTGAGGAATCTTGCATTTTCATTTCTGAAATTTCCTGCATAACTTTCTTCAGAACTTCGATCATTAACTTAAGAAATCTCTGAACCGACATTAGTTATTTGATAAACATGCCTTTACCAAATATTTGAACCAACTTGGATTCTGTAATGTAATTTTCCTTCTCTTGCAATAATTCGACAGATTTTCCATTAGGCTTCAGGAGTAAAATTTCTTTCAGCTACTTTCTGGGTAATTTCAAATTCTTATATGGAGTTTTAGAAATAAAGAGGCAGTACTCTCCCCATTTGTAACGTGAGACATCATTCTATATTGCAAAAGGAAGTTATTTAATTTCATTTTCTAAGTACCAGATTCTGAAGCTAAGGCTTTTAATCCATGTTTGAGAGTTTGCACATATCTCTCAGGCCTCTCCATTTGAAGCTGGAAGGTATGGAGCTCTGAACTACTTTTTGCACCATAATTTTTAAAGAATGTCTCAAATTCTCTGATAAAAATTGTTTAGCATTGTCTGAAACTAATGATATAGGAAAACCGTATTGTTCAAAAAGTGAAGAAAGACGAGTAATTGTATTTTCTGTAGTTGTACATACTATAGGAACAATAAAAAACTTCTAGCCATTTTCTTTGTGCATCAACCACCAAGAGAAGCATTTTCCCCATAAAAGAGCCAACATAATCAATATGAATTCTTTGTCATGGATCTGTAGGCCATTTTCAACGACGTGTATCCTCTTAAGAGGATTATTTTTCAAATTTACACAAATAGTGCAATTCCGCGCAAGATTTTCAATATATTGGGTTATTCTTGGCCACCACAGAAAACTAAAGACAAAGAAAATGTCTATTTATATTTTCAGTTATCGTGAAATTGAAAATAGCTTATTGAACAGCTGTTACTAATCTTTTTGTGAACATTATTTGCATGCTTTTAAATTTAAATATTTATTTTTATTTCTTTAAATAACACACTAAAAATATTATCCTAATTAAAATAGTTAGTCTTAACGCTGTGTTTTTATTTGCATGAACATAAGGGACAGACAATTGCCAACCCCCCTTTTTTTACAATTAGTTGGAGTAATATAATCTGATTATCGAATTTTGTAAGACATAAAAGAGCCCTTCTGCGTAAAATCATGACATATAAGTTAACTGTTCATAAAAAAATAATTACCTTGTACTTACTTTTTTAAATGAGATAAAACGGACTAAGCGAGATAATATGTTCTGGTGGCATTTTTTTTATGTATTTGTTTATTTGATGTGAAAATTTACTAAACTGCAGTTTCATTTGATTATACTTAATTTTTTATACTGCTCTTTTATAATTGTTTAAATAAACGCTTAGGAACAAGCTGTTTATAAGAAAGTATAATTATCACATTTTTTCACTATAATGTACGAAGTGAAAAGGGTTGGGTTATTCTGAGTTCAATGCAATTTATTTGAAATAATGGATACCTAAAATATAAAAGTATATATACAGGTCCATCGAAAAAGGTCTCCCAGAATTCGAATTAAATTAACTAAGGCCTATAAAGGTAAAACAATGATTTTTACACTGTTAGATTGAAAAATCTGAGAGGCTTTTTTTTTTTTTTTTTTTTTTTTTTTTTTTTAACATTACTAGGAAAAATTCCATATGAACTTTCCCTGTTGCTCAGCAAACATATAACCAGTAGTCGATATCCTTCCAGATGCGCTTTAAACTGCTTAATTCAACGAACAATGGTTTTGTTTGTAGATGGATCTTCTCCATAAGTACACTGCAAAAAAAAAATCTATGAAGTTACTAAAATTTTTCTAGGAAACTGGGATTCTTAGAACTATTTATGTAACGGCAACAACAAAAATTCATGTAACAGATACACTTTTGTACTTAACATCAGAAAATCTATAAGCCTACTAAGAATGTTTTATGAAACTGGGATTCCTAGAACTTTTTATGTAACTGCAACCTGGGTTACAGATAAAATTTTAGTAAGATTAGTAGTAATTTACAAGTACATCTACAATTAATTTAGTAGATTCTCTTGTAAAGCTACAGATTGCTGTAGCTTTAAAAAACTAGTTTTGTAGATTTGCATCTTTTTTTGTACAGTGTACAGATAAAATTTTAGTAACCATTCATATTTCTGTAACATTACATCTGCAGAATTACATATTTCTTTTTTACAGAGTACGTCGAAAATGACGTTATACCCCAATGACAGATTTAAACTCTGCATACCACAACGCGGAAAGCTGTTTCTGCTGTACACTCACCATGATTTCTTTGATCTGACTGATGAGTGAAATGGTATCGCGTCAAGAAGTGGCGTCTGCGCATGCGTCAAGGTCGATGCAATCACCATTACACTGTAAAAAAAAAAAAAAAAAAAAAAAAAATCTGTAAAGTTACTCAATTTTTTCTAGGAAACTTGGATTCCTAGAACTTTTTATGTAGCGGCAACAAGAAAAATTCCTGTAACAGCGTTTGTTACAAGAAGACTTTTTATGTAGCGGCAACAAGAAAAATTCCTGTAACAGCGTTTGTTACAAGAATTTTTCTTGTTGCCGTTACATAAAAAGTTCTAGAATCTCCAGTTTCCTAGAAAAACTTTAGTAACTTTACAGAATTTTTTTTTACAGTGTACCATTACTTCTTCAGAGGTTCTACAATTTCACGCAGGTTTCATACTGATTGATTGCATATTTCCCGTGCAATTTATTGTTAAAATCGGGGACACTTTTTCCGATGACCCTGTATAATTTACATATGATTGCATATGGATACCTATTTTTTATGCTTTATTTTTAATGCTCATTTTGATTACAAAAAGGTTTATTGTATTTTGAATTTTTTGTAAATTTTTTACTCTGAGCAGTGTGTACTAACATTATTAGAAAGTAACATACATATAATCACATTTAAAATATTTATGATTAGATAATAAATATAAAATATTACTTGCATATAGACACGTACATGAATGCGAATAACATTAAGCTATCTATTCCATGCATATTTCATACTATAGCAAAATATTCGTCCATTTTCCGGATAATGAGGCAGAAATAATGTATCAGCATTCATTTTTAATTACCAGTATTGCTATCCGTTGCCATCAACATTTAAATTAGTATAGAAGGATTTCTAATTCCTTACATAAATCTGTAAATTAAAATTTTTATATCCACTTTACTAAATGCAAAAAAGAGTGAAAGATGGATTATTTATCCTTACTGAAATAGTATAAAAATTACGCATCACGAAAACACATGTCTTCAACTATTTTTCTTTAAATTTTGAAATAATGTTTGTAACATAATTTTTTTTTATAGAAAAAAATTTAAAATCAGTAAATTCGATACGGCCAAAAATATTTTACATTTAATTTGTTTTTTTTTATTTAGATATTTTATATCTTAGTATATGCGTAATAACAGCACTCGCTTAAAAATATGTTTTTTAATGTGTTTTAAAAATACTACCAACAGAAATTATATCTGTTGATTAAACTTATGTAATCAAAACTTTTACAAATAGTGTTTCTAAATACAGACGTATAGTCAATATTGGCACAAACGTTTTAAAAACCGTAAACATTTGTTAAAAGCTGACAGTCGCAAAAAAACTGACCCTTTCCGGTTATTTCTTCGTACATTTGGAAGAGAGAATCTGTTTTATCAATAACTGTATCAGGTTCATCAACTTTGTTAAGATTAACGTCACCTGGAAAGGTAGTAATGATGGTTTATCCCTGTTCTACGTTATTGCGCTGGCAATGAAAAAGCTAATCATAGGTAACGTCTAGAAATAAGTTCAATCTTGATAATTATACAAAAAGAAATATCAACACTTACCTATGTTTCTAAAATGCGAATTTTCAATTTCACATTCAGTAATTATGTTATTTATAAATATATTTAAAAAATCACAAATACTATTCTCAAATATTGATTTATTTGCTTTAGAATATTAAAATATTCAAAACATCCATGATGAAAAAATTCATTGAATATTGATATAATTTCTAGTATGTTTTCTAAGACATCTATTCTAAATTAATGTGTGTAAAAATGTAAATATTAGAATATTTGAACTATCATCACATTGTTCAGTTATAACCTCTTCAATTCCGAAGCTAAAATAATAATACAAATACTTATTCATTGGTTTTTCCAAACAAAATGACATTGTAAATGACAGAAAAAAATGTCTTTTCTGAAATTGATCGTTTAGGCGCTTAGTAATATAGGTTAAAAAATATGGATCTAAAACTACAAATCCCCTTAAAAACATAATTTTAATAACCATTAACTTAAATTAACGTAATCACAAATTTAAGAGCTACAAGTAAGCAATATACAAACCTTCAAAAATTTTTATTGAAAAAGATTTAAGTTAAATACCTGTGAAATTTTCTCACTTTCTCGGTCATACTGTCTTTTGGACATTTTTTAGGCATTTTGCAAACTCAGATGAAAATAACATTTTTTTTTTTTTTGTGGGAATCAGCTTAGATGCTTCCATTTATTCGTTTGCTTTGAACACAAAAAACATTCAGCTATTAAGAAGTGATGTGGAAATGTAAAAAAATCGGACATTTTAGTTTTTATAAGGAAAAGATCAGTGGTCCCCGTATGAAGAGTTTAAATAAAAATGTTCAAAAATTAAATATAAACCCCAATTTTTTTAAACTTTACAGCTTGTATTCACAGTATTTCTCTTCAAATCATATGAACCAATCATACATTGAAATAATCATAAAGGTTCTTTTGTTAACAAAATTTGTGTTATCAATTTATGAAAAAAATACTCAAAATCTTTTTATCAAAAAATTTAAATCAGTGTTATAAAAATGATAAATTAATTTTTTTTTAATTCTATTCGTCAATTCTCGAAAGAAAATGTCTTTTTTTCCGGTGTATATTAATATTAAATATTTTCTTGTATTTCTATTAATGCGTCTGTGTGTGTATAGTTTCAAATATCGATGAATAAGCTATTTCTTCTTTTGCACTCATCATGAACTTTGATATTTACTTGTGAGGTTTTATTTATTTATTAATTTCAATTTTTTGTAATTTTTCTGACATGCTTTTTCTATTTGTAAAGCTAAAATAAGCATCATTCAATAAAAAAAAGGTATAAAATATTCCCGTCTCATCCAAAAGTAAGAATTAAATTTTTATTATTTTGATTTTAACAAAGAAAGGTGATTATATATTTTGTATTTATCCTATGACTTACGTTTTCATAAAAATATAGGAAATATTAATGCATTTTTATATGAATAAACGTGTATTATAAGTGAAATTGAAACACAGAAAACAGTGACACTTTCTGAACTTTTATTTTATAAGCGGATAGTGAGAATGACATATAATCCATTTCAAGGATTACTGAAAGTTTACTTGCTTTTATTTTTCGTTCAGGGATTATGTCACAACATAAAGTGTGATGTCACGAAACGTCAACAGCAGTGATAAATAAGCTCTACCGAAGCTAATTTACAATTTTTTAATAAATCCTCGCCTATCACTTTTAAATTTGAAAAGTTAATTAACTGTCTACTGCTTTATTTTCCATGAACCCGGAAAATAAACATAAAGAATTATTTCTGTTATTCTATTATAATTTGCCGAAAGTTATTTTGCTGTATGGATACATTGCTTTATTTGTTTTATTTGAGCAAAATAAGAATTTATTTATTTTATTTGGACTGTTGTTTGAATAGCTTGAATTCTACACATCTACGAATCATTATAATTTTAGATTGTTATTAAAGATTACTGACCCCACGCATATGTAGATAATTAGATAATAATAATAGATTAGGTTACAGTGGCAGCAGTTTTTTCATTTTCAATGTTTTTATCCAAGAATTTGTAATATAAGAAACAAAATGGTCGTAGGCATTTCGCATAAATGTTTACAATAAGATATGATTGCACAGAAAAGGGGAAATATTAATTTTTAGACTTATATATGTATTTTTTTAATACGGCTAACTTAAAAATAAATAAATTATGAAATCGAGATTGTAATTTTATGTGAATTGTGTTTTTTTCCAGTGAACTAGAGTAAAAGGAAATGTAAATTACCATTAAGGTTGTTCTCAGAGGGTCAACTTTATGACATAAGTTTTAATTCATTTTTATTCGGAAACGGATGAAACTGACAGGTTTTGTTAATCAAAAATTATGTAATCGAAAGAATCGAAAGCCTTTTTCCTTTTTTTTTTTTTTTTTTTTTTTTTTTTTTTTGTAAACGCAATAAATATTTCAAAAAATACTGTCAAAGTGTGCGCTTTAAACCGAGTTTTCGAAAAAAAGCAGAAAAATGTCTTAGCATGTGATCAAAATCGCTTTTCGTTGGATAGGTAATTTATTTATCAATAAAAGGAAAAAAATGAGTCTAAATCGCTTCCATAGTCAGGTCTGCCAATTTGTTATACCCTTACGTTTAAAAATGAGCCCGATATTGTGTCAGAAATTTTTGCACTTGTTGAGAAGTGAACGTAACAGCCTTAACAGTTTCTTTCATTTGAATATAATCGAATTCAGAATTTGAAGAGAATAATAATGTTTAGACATTCATTGTAAAATCAGGAAAAGAGGCATTTTGCAATCTATTAAGTCTGTGTGAAAAGAAATATGGAATAACATTTAATAAAAAAAATTTCCAAACTTATTTTCAATGAAATTCTGAATAGAAGACTTTATGTTTGAACGCATTTTCTTTTCTGGGAAAATGACTATCATGTTTGTTATCTAATTATTCGTATTAAATGCATTTGTACATTTATTTTCGGTCATAAAATTCCATAATTTTTTTTTTTTTTTTTTTTTTTTTTTGCTTTTTACACGACCCAGTCAAGTTTGTTTCGATCTTTATAAATACATAAAAAAGCGTGTTTTATTTTCTTTCGAATAGCACCTGGAACACCTCAAAGCACTTTTTTTTTTTTATCTGGGTGATTTTCTTTTGCCATTTCTGTACAAATGTGTATTATGCTTGCTATACGATTATTTTTTTTAGTGAGTCCAACTGTACTATTCTCTTTTCAATGATAACATTTCACAGAATTTTTCTATTTATTTCTGAATGTAAACACATAAAATATCTGATGACAATCTTTTACCCTATCAATAAATTTATTTTCCAACCATTATACTTATATATATATATATATATATACACAGAGAGTTATTACTTTCCATGCCACTTGGAAAACCCTAGATTTTTTTTTTTTAAATCCTAACATTTTTCTTTTTAACAAATAGATGGCGTACTTGTTATACACTGCGTCCACGTATAACCTGACCGACCTTTATTTTTGCAACCGTTGGTCCTAGATGCATACTTCCAGTTACAAAAATGGTTTAAATAAGGTAAAGAATTATTTTTAAAGCGATTTGGGCAGAGAAAAATATTTATTAAAAAATTAAGAAATTTAAATTTTTATACGCTTCCCCGGTACTATAAGTTATATTTAGTAAAATTTTCCTGTTACACTGGCAAGTAAGAGAAAAAGAGTCCCGTTATTGTTACGATTAAAATTGACCGAGTTAAAACTGCTTAAAGTTGGAACATATTCTTTGCTGCAAATTAGGGATCATCACAAATTTAGTAGAAATATAATTTCGTCAGATATATTGAAAAAATTGTTGAGAGTAACATTAATATTGCAATATGCTTTTGAAATCTTTAATCATTCTGACATATTAATGCAAAATATACAATTTGTAATAAACATATAACAAGGAAAAAAGACCACAATTTTTGTTAAATAAAATGATGAAAATTAAAAGTTTTATCTTTGGATAATTTATTCTAATGTATTCTGTACCGCTCAATCCAAAATTTACCTTCATTTTTACCATTACGTAAAGATATTTTTCAAATCGTAAATTTTAAAGTTAAAAAAGAAAAAAATAGCGAAAATTTTATACTAAATAGATGTCATTGTTGTGTTTTTAACTTTTGATAATTTATTTTTATGTACTTTTTACAGCTGAATCCGTAAATGACCTTCATTTTTAACGATCACGTCAGGATGATTTTTCGCAAATTGTAAATTTCAAAGTTAAAAAATTCAAAATTAAAATTGAACCTCCTCCCCCACCTCATTAGACTCCTCAGCTGTTTAACTGTAAGAATCCCAGGATAAGCGAAAAAATTGAATAATTTATTGCATTAAAAATAAAATAAAATAAAATAAGGTTTTACATATGTTTTATAGTATGAGATTTTCGCTATATTTTATCTTGCACATTTACGATTTGCAAAAAAATCTAACGTGATGGTTAAAAGAAAGGTCATTTTCAGATTCAGTGCTAAAAAGTAAGTAAAAATCAATTACCAAAAGTTAAAAATCACAGCCATCTCCTCTACTGTATAGTATCCGTTTTTTGTTATTCTTGAACTTTGACAATTTATGATTTGCGAAAAGTCCTGACATGATGGTTAAAAATTAAGGAAAATTTCGGTATCAGAGCTAAAAAATACATAAAAGTTAAAAAACAGAACCATCCCAGTATTGTTTTATCTAATCTAAAACTTTTTCTTTAACTTCTGGGCAGAATTCAATACGAAATTTTTTGTGCTATCCTGTAAAATAAGTGTGAATGGTAAACACCGAAAATCATGATATTAGATTGTCATCGGATGGATTTGTGTCAATATGTAAAATTTAATCTCGATCGGATATTTGAAAGTGAGCTAAAGTTCGAGTACAAATTTTGAACTGGAAAAACATACATACGATCGTTGAAGTTAAATAAAAACTTATAAAAATAACATAATTTTTGTTAAAAGAAATCATGAAAAGAAACAGTCTCATATCCTTACAAAATAAAACATATGTTAAAATACAATTCTTTTAGTCAATCTGAAACTTAATAAAAGTTAACTCAATCGTAATGCTTCCATGATTTTTTTCAAAGCGCAGATACATGTGAAATAAGTTCTTCGAATGACTAAGCACTTGGTATATGACCCCTGAAAGCATGGCGGAACTCATCAGTTTTTAAATGCAGTAAAGTGGCATAAGTCATGCATTTCTAAAGTTTCATAACTAGGTCGATTTTTGTGTTATATGAACGGGACTTTTTTGTCTTACTTGTCAGTGTAATAGGAAAATTTTACTAAATATAACTTACAGAACCGTATAAAAATATAAATTCCGTAATTTTTAAGAAATGTTTTTCTTCATCCAAATCGTTTTAAAAATAATTCTTTACATTATTTAAATCATTTATGTAAATGGAAGTATGCATCTAGGACCAACGGTTGCGAAAATACAGGTCGGTCAAGTTATACGTGGACACACTGTATGTAAATAATTATTTTCATTTGGTACATTTGTGTGCTTCTATTTGCTGTTACATATTTTTGAAAATATATTTGCTCTGTAATTTATTTCTAAATATAGGCGAATAAATGTTTTGGTGAAACTCTTTTACCCTATCTAGTAAACGTATTTTCCCCCCTTTATCGAAACATAGTTTTTAAAAATCAATTACTTAAATAAATCTCTTTAAAAAACGCTTTATTTCCTCTGACTATATCATGAATGTGCTGAGCAAGTGTATAGTAACCAATTAACAGGAATCAAATTTACGGAATACTGGCAGGACATCAACATTTTCATCTTAAGGAGATTAGTTAATAAACAATGATTTTTAATCTCCATATAGGCCCAGATTTGTTTTCAATTTCATAAGATGTTTAGATTGTTTTATTATAATTTAACGTTTGTATTTTCTCCCGCCTTTTGAAGATTGCCCAAACGCGTTATGTCAGATCAGGAACATAAGTTTGTTAATCAATATTTTATTTTAAAAAAAGTCTACATATACTATAAAAATTAGTTAAGAAATTCGGCAAGAGATGACACTGCAGGCAATCTCCAAGATCCTACATGAAGATCCTTTATGAGGTAAAGATCGTAAAGTTAAAGACATGAAAGAGAGCTTGCATGTTGAGGATATGTCAACCATGTTTGTTCAGAAACAGATGGATCGCCGTAGAGTGCAATATATTTTGATCAGCGTGTAACACATTTAATCTACAAAAAAGCATGGGAAATTTATTTTATGTAACTTCAGAGAGCCATACTGAAGATAAATAATAACGCATTTCACTTTAGTGAATTTTTAAAAATAAAAAATGCATTATCTAACAATTCTTATTTATTCATATCATATTAATGTTCTGCATGAATCTCCGAAAGAATATCAAACAAATTTTACCTGTTTTTAATGTAATAAATGACACTGATGAAAATAAACTTAAAATTACACTATGTGTAAATTACGTAAAGTACGACAAAATATTTAAAAAGGTGTTAAATTACTTTAATATTTCTTAGTATTTTCAACTATATGTATAGCCTCCGTGAGGGAATACAAAAATACTGTTATTAGCGTCTTATTTTCAAATTTCACGTTGTTGGTGTCGAAAGGAGTGAAAGTGAAAGTCAATTTTTGGATCCGGAAAAAATTGGAAAAATAAAAATATGGATATAGAGATAAGTGGAATATTACGTATTTTATGATTCTTTAAGCAAACTGAGCCAAATTTTGTGCATGTTGTAGGATAAAACGTCATTACAAACAGTATTTTCTTTAGTAATAATTTTTATTGATTCACGGATAATTAAATGATGATAATTCTTTAAGGAGCATATAATTTTTGTATCTTCGAAATTAACTTGTATATTCTGCTGCTGGTTAAGTCTTTATAATGCTGTTGTCCGACGGTTGTATTTCAAATCTTTCAAGTATTCTTTAATACGATCTTTAAGTATACGAGAAGTTATTTCTATGTATTCTAGATAAATATTTTCTGTTTTCAGTGGAATTACATGTACTCCAGAAACTACATTTTTCGGGATCGGGTCTATATTGGCACTAAGTAGATCTTTCAATTTTATTGGAGGAGTGCTGATTAAGTTTGAATAATTAAGTTTGAATTGTTCGTATTTAAGTTTGAATTGTTAAGAACATACTGTTTGTAATGACGTTTTATCCTACAACATACCCTGAATTTGGCTCAGTTTGCTTAAAGAATCATAAAACACGTAATATTCCATTTCCCTCTATATGCATATTTTTATTTTCTCAATGTTTTCCGGATCTAAATATTGACTTTAACTTTCACTCTTTTCGACACCAACAACGTGAAATTTGAAAATAAGACGCTAATAACAGTATTTTTGTATTATCTGACGAAGGCTATGTATATAGTTGAAAGTACTAAGAAATATTAAAGTAATTTAATACCTTTTTAAATATTTGTCATCTTCATATGTAATTTGCACATAGTGTAATTTTAACTTTTTAAAGATGAATTTAGCATTCTATTTATTTATTTACTGATGGAAATATATTTCGTTCTACGGAGATCCATCTGCTTTTGACCAAATGCCTTTCATTTTTCTTAAACGTCCAATCTCTATCGCTTCTATAGGATCTCTATATTCCGTATATTATATGTAAAGGTGTTTTTCTTTTCGCATTTCATGCGAATGCGATGAGAAATATGATGCATTCTTCAGATGAATTTCGTTAACAAATTACTTTTTATTTTCACATCGTTTTTTTCAGTTAATCGTAATTCTTCAGCTGTTCATTGATTGAATGTGTCTTTTGCAGAAATGGTGTAGTACAGTGGATATTTTTTGCGCTACAATTCAACAAAATGTAACAAATAGAGGACTGTATAAAGACACAATAAAAGATTTGAATTTTTCAAAGTTTTTATTGTATCTTTATTCGATTCTGTTTTATGTTTAATTAAAGTACGTGCAAGAGACTATCTGAATAATAATAAGAAAAGGAGTTTCAGTGTGCGTGAGCTTGTCAACGTCATTTTGAAGTATCCGCTGCACATAGAGCTACAAAATTTCGGAAGAAGATACTCTCTGTACATGAAGGTTTGTATCTAGATGCCCGATTTTGGATTTTCTTATTAGTTTTTTATTTAATTTTTTGTGCGATTTTAAACGCTTTTTCACGTTCAAGCAATTTTTTTACATTAATAAAAATAATCCGGTTTCAATTTTTAGCGTAATATAGTATTTTTGTCCTCTTTTCATTGATCATTATTTTCCCTTTTACAATAATGTTTATTTCATAGAAATCAGCCTGTAAATATTCAGGATATTGATTAAAAACTCACTAAAAGACTCATCAAAATTTGACTGGATGGAAACATCAATGATAACGTATTGGAAGATAGAGTAAGACTAGATGATATTATTGCTGTTGATTTTTAAAATATTAAATATATATGTAGCTATTTAGTGACCCTGAATAGAAACAGACTGCAGAATGCTTCCAGAATTTTTGGGAAATTATCCTTTTAAATTCATCTTTCAGCATTCATCATCGCGTATTTTTGAAAGCAACTTTTTAATAATTACACCGCAGTTGCAATACATTTACTGTAACTGAAATTCATGTGACTTTCAAATTATTTTGAGAAAGAAAACTTAGTGTTTGTTAACAGGTTCATGTAAATGGTTATCAGCAGAAAATAGATATTATTGTCCCTTACTAATCTTTGTTCTTCTTATGCAGATCTGGAAAACAGTAACAATTACAATTTTCCTATTTTTTTCATTGAAAATCTAAAAATAAATAAATATTGATCATATGGCTTCCCGCGCCTCCGAAAGTAGGTATTATTTCAGTTTAGCTTAAAATCTACATCATAAAGATTCGTATATTATCTTCTAAATTAATTTCGAGGCATTGCGTTAAAAAAATCACAATATGCAGATCTGATAAATGCAGTATTATAAGAATAGGACTAATGCAATTTGAAATAAATTTCAAAAAATGATGATAAAATAGAGCATTGCTTTTAAGAGGAGTAAGTCAGAAATTTGATAACTGAAAAACATAGATTTCATATATAAATAAACATTTTTATTTAAAAATTCAGACATTCATTCATTTATTCAACGAGATAATATTTTTTAAATTTATTTCTTAAATAGAACAAGGATTTTTTTTTTATTTATCATTTAAAAAAAAAAATAAAAAAATAAAAATAAAAATTAGATAATTCAATTAAAATCATTAGATTATTAATTTTGATCTACAAGAAAAGATTAAAGTTCACTTAAGAAAAACATGAATTATGCAATGTACATTTTTGTACTTATCTCTTACCAGTTTAGAGTACGAAAATTCTATTTCAAAAGAAAAATAAAATTAATAATTATTATAAAATAATTATGTTAGTGAAAATGTATTTCATTTAATTATTACTCACTTAATTCAAAGTCCAATGTAAAAAAAAAAAAAATCTGTAAATATATTAATTTTTTTAGGAAACTGGGATGACCAGAACTTTTTATGTAACGGAAACAACACAAATTCATGTAACACATACACTTTTGTACTGCAAATCAAAAAATCTGTAAGGTTACTAAAAATGTTTTAGGAAACTGCGATGCCTAGAACTTTTCATGTAACTGCAACCCGGGTTACAGATAAAAATTTAATAAGATTACTGTAATTTTAGTAGATTCATTTGTAAAGCTATAGATTTTTGTAGCTTTGGAAAAACTAGTTTTCTAGATGTGCATCTTTTTTTGTACTGTATACAGATAAAAGTTAAGTAAGCATACAGATTTCTGTAACTTTACATCTGTATAGTTACAGATATATGTATATTTTACAGTGTACAGTCGTGGAAAGAAAAAGTAAACTCCAATTAGTAACTCAGCAAAAAAATATCGTATATGAAGGTTAATGGTACCACATGATTGGTAATAAAGTCTATTTTTAAATGGTGTGTATAAAATTTGCTTAAGGGACCATATACATATTAAAACGAACCATAACTTTGCTTTTTTAACAGCAGTAAACAATTATGACAGCATAAATGAATTCTACACCCTTCAATTAGCCTAAAAACAAATTTTTATGCAATTCGTACGATAGGTTTCCGAGAAATTAATTATTTTAAAACGAGCGTATTATAGGGGTTGTATCCAAATTTATGTTCGGTACTCGATTGTTGACCTAGAGAGCTCTCTTCTTGATCAAGGCACCTTAAGCGCCACTCAAGCAATCATTGAGAACTGCTAGATTAAAGAATATCATAATAAATTGTAAAATATCTAGTCACATCTATCATGGACGGCCCCTTAAACCACCATTTTGCCATTTTTTAAGCATAATTTGAAAACTACTTTGAAGAAAAATGTAAATTTTGAATTTTGATAAAGCAGGACTTAATAAATCTAAATCCATCAAACAATTATAGGTTGCAAATCATAGTTTTTTCGAATATTTATTTCATAATTAATAATTCATATCTTAAAATTGTAAAAATTGCAAATTCAACGTATTTATGTTTGGGTAGTTTCGTATTATTGCCACAAAAAATTAGCAAATTAGGAGTATAAGTTCAGGAGATATTAATAAAAATATGAAAATGTAATTTAACATTAAAAACACTAAATTTTGATTGTTTTTAATTCAAAAACTTATCATTCAAATGACTTGAAATTTGATGTCTAGGCATAGTTTGAACTGAAGATTTGAAATATCGTGTTAAAATTGGGTATTGCCATTGAAAAAAATGAAGTTTGGATTCGTTTTAATATGTAGATGGCCTCCTAAGCAAATTTTGTATATATCATTTAAAAGTAGACTTTATTTCCAATCGTTCGGTACCAGTAACTTTCTCCTACGTTAAATTGTTGAAAAGTTAGTAGGGGTGTTTACTTTTTTTTTCACGACTGTACATGCGCGATTTCGTTTCGAACGTCATTTTGAAGATTGATAAAACGATTTTTTAAATTTTTTATCAAAATGAAAGTTGTCAAACCCTGGTGAAGTTGTATTACGTTCTATGGGAATTTGTTGAATTTGAAACTTAGATGGTAAACATTTCGTAAATGTCGGTTAAAGACCCATTTTTACCCTTTTACAGTTCACTACAGTTTTTAAAAATTCAATGTCATCTATAAGTGTTTGTTTAAGTTACATTTTTAATTATACATTGGTCACAAAATTCTGTTTTTCTATTAAAACTGCAAACGTTGGATTTCTATCGCATAACCTTTTTTAAATTAATCACTATACAAGTGTGGTAGTAATTTTTTGAGTATTCATTGTGCAACACTTGCATTCACAATAAACTAAAATTAGTTCTAGAAATATCAAAATAATATTGGGCGTAAATCATACTAAGCTTCCAATTTTTTGGTCTTTTGTTTCCACTAAAATTTGATAGGTATTTTTGCCTCATATTTAATCGCAGAGCTCGCAGATTAAATAAGGAAAAAAATACTAGTCAGTGTTAGTGGTAAGACAAAAGCGTAAAAGTTGGCAGCTATGTATTAACCAATTTATTTTCGCCTAAAACAAATTCAAATCGTTTCTAATTTTACTTAAAGAAAAAAAAAAATAGTTTTTCTATATATATTTTGTGTAAACTTTTTCTTTTCTTTTTTATTGACACTCCCTTACACTGAAACTTATGCAAATTTACAAAGAAGCATCTAAAAACCGTTTCAAACAACCTAAGACTTTTTCATCATATTTTTTATATGAATACTTGAATTAAATAAATAGTTTTTGTTGCGTAAATATTTAAATTAAGATGACTTTTTTTTTTACCTACGTACTTTTTTTAGCAGTAAAATTAATTTTATATGATATTAAAGATTTTTTTCTATCATGCAAGAAGTAACATTTTCACATTTTCACATTAGAAACATTAAGTGTTGTTTCTTTTTTCTTTTAATCTAGAGAAGTAAACCATTTAAAATAAAATCTTACATTTCTAGAAATAAAAAAGGATAGTTTATTAATTGAAGAACTAATACATAAAAATAGCATTATACTTACACAAAAGAGATTTATTCACTTATTATTAAATATTATAATAATAAAGAGAGATGTGTGTGCGTGTGCTGTGTTATGAAGAGACTCTTGAGCGAAGAGTTACGGTCGTGGGGAAAAAACTAAACACCCCCTGCTAACTCCTCAACAAATTACCGTAGAAGAAAGTTACTGGTACCGAACGATTGGAAATGAAGTCTACTTTTAAATGATGCATATAAAATTTGCTTAGGGGCCATCTATATATTAAAACGAACCATAACTTTGTTCTTTCAATAGCAGTACACAATTCTGACAGCATAGATGAACTCTACACCCTTCAATTAGCCTGAAAACAAATTTTTATACAATTCGTACTATAAGTTTCCAAGAAATTAATTATTTTAAAACGAGCGTATTTTAAGGGCTGAATCCAAATTCAAGTTCGGTACTCGATTGTTAACCGAGAGAGCTCTCTTCTTGATCAACGCACCTTAAGCGTAACTCAAGCAGTCAATGAAGTCTGCTACAGGGTGGCTACTTAATACTGTTACACTCCAAAAAATATGAATTAATTTAAATCGTTTGGTAAAACAATTTATTTCTCTATTTTAACGTTTGGTAATCTTCTATTAGTGCAGACGAATTTTGTTATAAAGAAAATATTTAAAATTATTTTAAAGATGGAAGCCAAAAGTATGATGA
The DNA here is from genome assembly GCA_963932465.1 of Maratus speciosus. Lineage (NCBI taxonomy): Eukaryota > Metazoa > Arthropoda > Arachnida > Araneae > Salticidae > Maratus > Maratus speciosus. The sequence goes on along the minus strand of OZ010788.1, from coordinate 333,455,435 downwards.
TTAAATAGCTTTTTGATCGCAGATTTTCCGCTGGTGAAAACTTTAAGCAATTAAAATGCCTTGATTTTAATGAAACATTTATATATAAAACTATAAATTGGTTATTGGATACTAATAGCTATATAAAGATCGGCCTAGGCCTCGAAGTCCACGCTCAGTTCGCACAATAGAAATCGTGAAATCATCAAAAAGAATTCGTGAAATCATCAAATAATCATCATAGAAATCGTGAAATCATCAAATAGAATCATCAAAAGAATTCGTGAAAAGGTGTGAAGAAATCCACAACGTTCTGCAAATAAAATGGCTGCAGAAGAGAACGCGAGTCGCAGAATTATACAAGTTATTATAAATGAAGATCTGGGTTATGTCCCTTGTCGCAAAAGAAAAATTCAAGGTTTGACTGCTGCACAAAGAATAAAAACATTACAAAGGAGGAAGAAATTGATGAAGCGGCACGCAGGTTGTATCCCAAACAGAATTGGTCATTTCAGAAAGATTCTACACCTTCGCACCGAGCTAAATCAACACGGGCTTGGCTCCCTGTCAATTATCCAAACTTTATCATGCAAGAAGATTGGCCACCTTCTTCACCGGATCTAAATCCTTTAGTTTATTGCGTCTGGAGGATTTTAGAGGCTAAAGTAAACAGCAACAAACACAGAAGTTTGCACTCTCACAAAGCTTCCATATTGCGTGAATGGTACCGATTACCTCTTAAGATGATTCGTGCCGCAGTCTGACAATGGCATAAGAGATTATCTATGGTAAATGATAAAGATGGCGGACAGTTCGAGCAAAATTTTACCCCTGTAAACTTTCATCTTTGATGCTCATCATATTAGTGCATTTATCATTTTCCATTTTATATTTGTAAAATAAAATGACTGAATATTTGTAACAGTATTTAGTAGCCACCCTTTAGATTACAGGACACCGTAAGAAATTTCAATATATGGGGCATTCTCACAATCTTTTGACTTTTGGGGAAAAAAAAATCTGACAAAATTAAACTTGCTAAAATAACATTTTAATCTGATAGACGAATGCCTTAATGATTCAAAATAAAGAAAAAATGGTCAGCAGCGAAAATTTTTTTATTTAACTGAGGTTTAAGTTAAACTTGCGAGTTTAATTTTCCTTACCATTTTACCCCTATAACTTTTTATTTTCTTCTAAACTTTCACTTATAATGAATTTGCATAGTACCCACAAGACATTCAAATAAGAAATAATAACAATGTAGTACTTTTAATACAGAACTTTTGTATAACATTGTCTGAAACGGGTGTTAAAGAAGGTAAGGTAAGGTAAAAAAGGGAGATGATATTTTAAAAAAAAAGAACGAAATGGTAAAAAAGGGGACGGTAAGTATGGAACGGTAAGGAAAATTACCACCTATTTTTAGGAAAATCATGTTAATCCTAAGTGATAGCCACAATGTTCATTGATTTTTAGAAAAAGTTGTTAACATTGTATTAAATTAATTAGGGTCTCGTTCATCTGAGGAAACCCTATTCGTCTCGCTCCTCTGTCTGTCTGTCCGTCACAGAGCCCGTTCTCAGAAACTATATATGTTCGAGACCTGAAATTTTGCATACTTATAGCTGAGTACCTCACATCAAACCACAAATCCTAAAATTTTGAAAAAGTCTTATATTTAACCCTCTGGGCTCTAACTTGTGTATTTTAATCCTTTTGTTCTAACTGAGCCCTTAATTAAGTTGAAGACTTGAAATTTTGCATACTTATAGCTGAACACCTCACATCAAACGACAAATCCTAATATTTTGAAAAAGTCTTATATTTAACTCTCTCGGCTCTAATTTGCGTATTTTAATCTTTTTGTTCTAACTGAACCCCTAATTAAGTTTAAGACTTAGAATTTTGCATACTTATAGCTGAACATCTCACATCAAACGACAAATCCTAAAATTTTGAAAAAGTCTTATATAAAAGTCTTATCTTATAAAAAGTCTTACATAAAGTCTTATATAAAAAATCTTATATAATGTCTTATCTTATAAAAAGTCCCTTTGGACTATAACTTGTGTATTTTAAGCTTTTTTTTTCTAACTGAGCCCCTATTTAAATTGAAGACTTGACATTTTGCAAGTATAGCACAACACTTGCGATCACACGAAAAATCATAAAATTTTCAAAAAGTCTTATATTATTTACCCACCGGGCGCTAACTTGTGTCTTTTAAGCAATTTTTCTAACCTCCCCCCATTGCACCCGGTGGGCACTTTTTTTACTTTTGCCGACACCCCTTTGACCACTCTTTCATATTATGCACATAGCCTTACATATTTCAGTTCCACTTTTTACCACCAGTGAGCGCCTACCTATCTCAGATGATATAGACCCGATCCCCTCGACTAATATACCTACGTATAGGTTGTAAAACGGAGTTTCGTTCGGATAGAGGTTTGTGTAGAATAGAGTGCGCCCCGTGGATGCGAAATGTGAAACTAACAGAATTCGCAAAAGGATAAAGTGTTTTGAAAGGAATATTAAACGAAACACTCTTTGCGATCTGTGATCACACTTACCCACTTGTTTTTTTTTAAATTATTATTTACCTCGAAAAGTGCAGGAATAAACCTTGGGGACTGTGAGACTACCAATACAGCCACGAAGCCTGAAATCGATATTTAAATGCTGATTTAAATTCTACAGTAAATTTCCTGCCAAAGAATTTTAGACATTATTTTACTAGCATACTTCTGCATGAGAAAAAACTTGGAGTTTTAAAGGTGTTTGGACACCCAACATCGTCCAAAACTTATTTGTCTCGTTAATATTGTTGTGCAATCATGCAATGGGATGTTCTCCAATATATGAAATAAAAAAACACAAAAAATTGTATTAAAATAAAAATTATTATTCAGGGTCATGAAAGTCAAAAGGTTGTGAGATTGCGCCATATACAGGGTGATTAAAAAAAGATGGGAAAAATTTTAAGAGGTGATAGTACACACCCAAACAAACATTTTGTATCAAAGAATGCATGGTCGAAAACTAAACGTAAAAAAGTTAGAGGGCGCCAAATGTTATGTTCTTATACGAGGCAAAAACACACAATGAACGATTAAGTTAAGTTACGAAAACAAATTTAATGGCCTTTGAATACAATAAGTGCTCAAAACATTGACCGGCAGCTGTTATGCACGCAGTACAACGGTGAAGAACAGATTGGCGAATTTTCTGAAACACACCAGGCACCACCGCGCTCGCCAGATCTTTCATGCCTCGTTTTTTTTTTTTTTTTTTTTTTGTGTGGGGACAGCTAAAGGCTCTTGTGTATGAGACTCCCATTGAATCCGCAGAAGAACTTGTCGCCAAGCTTTCGGCTGCTGTAGGGGAAGTTCGCGATATGCCTAGTGTGTTTCAGAAAATTCGCCAATATGTTCTTCTTTTTATATTAAAACTATGATAGTTAAAAGTTGTTTGAATATTTTATTACTTTTATTTCCTCCTCATATATTTGCATACTTTATTTTGTCTTTCTTACTCGTTTAGTTAGCTCTCAAATACAAAAAAAATGGTTGTCTATAAACTTTTGGGACGCACTGTATGGGGGGGGGGAACCGTTTATGGAGTATTTTAACGAGGTTAAGCTATTTCAGATGTATTGAAACTGATATAAATTATAAATTACTGAATGTCACTACAAGGTTATTACGATGTAATAGCGCATTCATAGCATTTATAGTTCATTTACAAAAGAAATCGGTTACAGTACTGCCTTTGAGTAATAATGGCTGGAAGTGCGTTTTAAAATTCGGCATGCGCTTAAAATGTAATTTTTTTTTATGTTACTCATTGCATATAAATTCTGTACCTGATATATAGGGCTGCACATAAGAATTTACGTGTCAATCTTCAAATTAGCGGAAATTGCTGAAGGAGAATTTTCAACTAAAGTATATTTATTTCTTAAGTGAACTAAATTTTCATTTATTTTAAGTGAATGCATGTAGTTAGTAGAAAAATAGAACTGTTAATAGAAACTTAATAGTAAATTCACGTGCCATTCTCTTGTTAATACATGCAAATCTATACACAGCGCATCGGATAATTTTCCGATTGTACATGGGGACGGCTGAAATTGTGTTTTCAAATGTGTTATGCATTTCCATATGGTTGAATTAAACATAATATTTTAACTTATTAAACGGCGCAGTTTTGTTGCATTATTCGGAATGCGTTGGAAAGTGCTTCATAATCTATGCTTGACGCATGCTTTTTCTTTCTTTTTCATGTTCATTTTGTACTTGTTCATGAATTTAAATTTTTATGCAATTTTTAGCGTTTCTTCGCTTTAACGCAAATTTTGCAGCAAGCGTTTTGCGTCTATTTTTCTTACACTAGTAAAATGAATCCAATTTCAATCTTGTGCCTCATGATTATTCAGTTTTTCGTGTAAATTGTATGCGATTTCTGGCGTTCCGTAGCAATCTTTTGACTCTCGTAAAAGGAAACCGGTTTAAGTCTTTAAGTCCAATTAGTGAACTTTGTCATGTTTCAATATAGTTTATTCTGAATTCCTGCAGCAATTTTTAAGTTTTTCGCTAATGTTTTATCCAATTTTTAACGTTTTGTGATTTTTTGGTGATTTTTTTTACATTCGTAAAAGCAATCCGGTTTAAATCTTTTAGCCCAATACAGTAAATCTTGTGTCTTTTAAATATTTCAAGCGGAATTTGTTCAGCGGTATTTAATTTTTTTACAATTTTTTTATGTTTTTTTAGAGTTTTGTCACCTTATTACGTGGCAAATTTTTGACACAAAAGGAATTTGGTTTCAGTCATTTAGCCAATATCGCAAATTTAGATATTTTCGATTTTTAATTTTTTTTTAGTGTTTCGTTTGATTTTTTGACGATTTTTTCTAAAACTGAAATCTTTTTTTGCAAATTGTTTTTACTGCAATGATTAAATTTAAGTTAGAAAAATGCCGAATTCTGTTTTTTTAGCAGCGTGACCGACGGTGCTGAAATTTTAAATTTAATTTGAATCGATCGTCGCCTTCCTTTGAGATAATGCTTTAAAAAAAAAGAGATGGTGACTAATGATTTATGTACGGTGACGAATGCAGTGAGTCCCTGAACCCTAGGTTCGTTTAGAAAAAACTTTGTCCAAAAATAAAAAGCCAAAATGTTTTAATGTCCGTTTGATTCAATACGAAACCGACATAACTAGTGAATCTGTACGCTGCCGAATTCAGTGGGACTCCCAAACCCAGGTTAGTATTGGAAGTTAGTCTTAGAAAATCCGGCTAGTGAAGCGGACGAAGCTTTGCTAGTTAATGGATAATCTTCCGAAAACTTGTGTATATATAATGTGTATTCTGGCTTATTTTATCATTAATTACAGATATTTACATAGTACAGTATGAATTTAAGTTTTTATTATATAAAATACTTGATTAAGCTTTCTATTTTATATCAAACATCGACTAAATTAAAAGTTTAAAATGTTATTGCATGCAAAGTACATTTGCTTATCTATTTTGTTTTCCGAGTCTTGAAATCAGTTTTTTTTAAAATATTTTTTGGAATTACATACTTTAAAAATGAACAAACAATAGGCAAGATCTTATGCGTCATATTTAAAATATATTTTATTAATTATTTGAAATGTATTTAAATTGAATTTGTATTGTAATGAATTGTAATTGCATTTTATTATTATTTTTTATATTATAGTTTATTAAAATTGTTCGGCACCAATAAAGTTTTTTAAAATAAATAAAGATGTGTATATATTGGCTTATTTAATTTAGCTTTTTGATTAGATTACTGTTTATATTACAAAAAAGGGTATCCGAAATGTTAGCTTAGCAGCTCAAAATATTAGATGCTGAAAATGTACAAACAAATGAAAACAAGCAAGCTTTTTTGCTTCCTGATCCTGGGATTTCGTTTGTTTCATAAATGGCACATAAATTATGTTTCTGCTATTTCGCGTCTCCAAGAACAATTTAGACTTTCCCACACAGAGACAGGACCCGCGCACTTGTTTGTATTGAATAATGGCTTATTTAAGATTCTGGTGCGTTTAAAATTATAATATTGCATGTTCAAAGAACTTTTAACACATTTTTTATATATCCTTAATTTGATTTCAATTCAATTTATCCTAATTGGTTAGTCCTTTGCAATGTCCGCCATTCCCATATAAATGATTTGTTTGTTCATTCAAATTAATTTGAAAATGTACATTTTCGGAAACGCTGTTAGAATTATCGACAATGTTGTTGAAAAAATTATTTGCCTGATGTGTTCCTGTTTCTAAATTTCCTGTCAGTACTATTGTAGTAATAAGATTTTTCCAACATCGGTGGAACACAGGAACAAGTAAGGTTCGACAAAGTAAAACATATCGAATAGTAAACATTTATGAAAATACCTATGTTTTATATTATCTTTTGTGGTTTTTGCCTTCCCCTTTTTTTGGCTGTGTATCAATACCGGAATTAGCAGATTAGGCATTCGACAGTTTCATACACCTCAAATGAGCATATTACAAAAATTCTTTTTAATTAATAGAACTCTGTTACACGATCTTGAAGGATATCCATTTACTTCATATAAATTAAGGAACTTTTCCTTTTCGATCTTGAAGTATTTTTCATTACTGGAATAGAGAATGGCTCTAATTAGCAAAGTTTTAATTACATCGATCTTATGAGAAATTGGGCATTCTGATCTGAAGTTCAGATATTGTCTAGAAGAGGTATATTTCCGATATACAAATATTTTTATGTGTTTATTTTATTTATTTATTGATGAAGTTTTAATTTTGTTATGGAATATTTAATGGAAATAGATTCTGAATTATTATTATTATTTCTTTTTAAGTGCAAATGGGCTAATATTTCGTAATCTGGCTTCACGCCATAGATACATTTTAAAATACTCTTGAAAATGATTTTTAAACCCATAAAAAATCAGTAAATTTTAATACAGATTTCAAACAAATTGCATATCGAAATACACTTATTCATTATTCGACGTTGTTTGAAAAATGACGAAATGTATTTGATTAGAAGAAATTGAAATTTAGAGAAGCTGATAAATTCCCGATAAAAGCTATATTGATTAATCAGGTCATTGCAACCGTCGTTATGCTGCTCACAGTTATTGGCGGACAAGTTTTTGCTTTACAATATAGATTGGGCAACTACTTCAGTTAAGATATGGCATATGCACTCAAGGACATTGAAAATACCGCATCAAGAATGGTGCATCAGATTGAAATGAAATTTAATACACAGAATGATAGAGATAATAGATTCATTGCACCCCAAAATCAAGACAATTAAACGAATACAGTTTGTACAATTAGAAATATACAGTGCGACTTCAATAGATCTTTGGACCACCGCCTGCTGCAATACATGCCGTAATACGGTTCGGCATTTAGTTGATTAGACATCTGATGTTTTCTTGAGGCAGGTTGGCCCACAAATCTTGAACTGACACTCCCAAATCATGTAGAGAGTGACACGGCAGCATTTGGTGTTTCTGCTCATCACACACAATCTCTATAGGGCACAAGTCGGGGAAGGGCAGGCAGTGGAAGTGTGTGAATTGGATGTAGGAAGTCTTGAACAATTCGAAAAGTACGTGGACGATCATTATCTTGCTGGGAAATTTCCTTGGAAGACCATTTAGGAAAGGTCCCACGTGGGGTCGAAGAATGTCATCAACATAACGCTAGTCCGTTAAGATTCCACTTACCACAATTAAAGGGACGGCTATCAGAGGCTATGACTATCACACCTGGTGTGCGGGTAGTGTGTCGCGCGACAGCGTTGGTAGACCTGTACCGTTCACCAGGGCACCCTCCGCAACCGTGCACAGTTATCATCTGCCCCCAAAACGAACAAGGATTCATCGCTAAATACCACATTTTGCCAATCAGTGGCATTCCACGTCGCTTTGTCTGCTCACCACTGTAGACAGAGTCGCCGATATTTCGATGTTAAAGGCAGTACACAAAAAGGGCGTTTGGATTGCAGATACGCTTCCGCGAGGCATCTGGAAATGGTATGGGGAACAACTGGTGCTCCTATATCTTATTATATCGTGGAACGAGTCACTATGGGTTCCAAAAAAAGCTTGCCGCACAATCCTTATGTATTCTCGGTTCGTCGTCTTCCTGATTGATCCAGACTCGGTATGCGGCACATGGGTACCATCTCCATCGACCGCGACATGTACTGACGGCACTCTCCGAATGATCGACCTTGCAAGCAACACGGCGCCTCGACCAGCCAGCGAATTTCAGGATGTTAAGTCGTACGCAATGCCACCAAATTTGGAACATTTGCATATCGGATCTCACTGTACTTATTTTCAAAGTTTCGCAATTCTACCTTTCTTTCTTCTTGGTGCGCTAATTCCGTTGTTCCTGAATATATTTTTCAAATTATTAATAGTAAAAAATATTTCCCTGATAATCTTCCAGAAAATTAAATGAGATTCAAAGCTTAACAAGATATATAACTATGCCGTTTGCTACTGTCTTGTTATTAACTAAGCCGTCTGATAAAATTTCTTTTGTTTTTAATGCTCCTAATAGCAGTCTCCTCAACTTATCAAATCGACACCATTTTCTATACTTGATCGCTGGTATTATGTTTAGACTTTGAATCTCACAGTTTTGAAACAAACCATCAAGTTCCTTTTCAATTCTGCCGTTGATATTTTCAAAGTATCCCTAATTTCAGAGTATAAGATTCAGTTTTATTTGTATTCCGATTTATCCCCAGATTTTCCTTTTACAGGGGTAAAATAAATATATTAACACTTTAGTATAAACACGCTTTCAGAAATAAATATTTCTCAAACAGACTTGCAAGAATAAATAGATCAATTTTATTTTAAATGTATGGATGAATGTTTCCTCTTAATTATTTGCTGTAAATAAAGTGCAATTATGTGTAGAAAAGTATTTCCTTTTTACACAAGGTTACAGACTGTATGATTGAACATAAAAGTTTATCAGGTGTTATAACGGGAAAACCGTTATATATATTGATATATGTAACGGTTTTCCCGTTATATATTCATTTAAACCCCTCCTCCCCCCTTAAAAAATCAACATTTAACTCTACTGATTCCTTTTGTAGTTGTCATTATCCCCCCCTCAAATAAAATATTTAGTTTAAATTTGACATTCTATACTTAATTTCATATGTCTGTATTCATTCACTCCCCCCCCCCCCCTCACACTACTGTAAGTTTAATTTATTCTTTAAAAGTTCGTGTTAAATGCATGCATCATTTTTTATCAACCATTTCCTTTTTCTTTTAACTTCTCACAGACATGTGAATAGAAATAAATCTTAACCACGGTGATTTTCAGTTGAGATAAAATAAAAGAATAAAATAGAAGTGAATTTCTTTCGCCTATCAGCCGACAATATGTAATGCATATTTTATGAATAACACAGAACTGCGCATCAGATTTTTATCAGCCTTTTGGCTTGCATTCATATTAATTTTCACCATTTTTTGTTGTCGGATAACGACCATATGCCATGCTGACTAATGTAGACAATTGTTAAATTGTAACGTACATGTAATATCAAGTGTTTAGCTATTCCTTCGGTTACCCCGCCTAGCCACAGGAATTTTATTAACTAGCAATCCTATAAGCCCGCCATGGCGTATAATTTAATTCAGTGTAATGCTTCGGGATTTTTTACTGATTGCTTTGTCTATACCACCCATATTATCGCCAATTTTAGCAATATGTTTGTCTTAAGCTCGCCAATGCGTCAGTAATTTGTAACGCATACTTGTACACTTTTGCTCCAGACCTAGAGCGATGTAGACGGTAATTAAGCCCCGTTGTGGGCCTCTGCCGCCCGGCAGATAACGAACTTCTTCTCCGTCTCTCTGTACAGTCACGGCCTTCCCTTTAAAAGTTTTCATAATAAAAATAATGTAAGTCTTCTAAAAATTCAGTGTTGGGGTTTTTAATGTTTTTATGAGCCTGGGTACACAAAACACCTTCACAGATGTAAAAAATTTTCCCGCGACACTTGGTAAGAAACGATTGACATTCACGAACGATACAAAAATTATAAACAACTATTAAAATCGTAAAATAAAGAAAAGAAAGAATAGAATATGCTTATAAAGTAAAACTAAAGAACCAAGCATATACAGAAAAGCATTACTCTCGAAATAAACAGCTATCCGCTGAATCTCCTGAAAAATTAGCATTTCTCTTTCGTTAAACGTCTTGTTTAAAATTTAAAAAAAATTAATTTATGACTTATTGCAGTACATCAACAATTTTGCAATTCACTCAGATAATTCTGTCATTTATTTTGGGAACGGATAAATGCATCCATGTAGTTCGAGACTGCCCAGAAAATATAGTACGGAACCGTCCAGTGAAAACTCACACATTGAACGAAAGATTGAACATTGAGAAAGTTAGAAATTTGATTTTCGGCACTAATTACTCTTTTTAATAGTGAAAAAATCTTATATTTAACTATTGAATCCGTTATTACATCATATACATTAAAAATTAAATAGTTCTTATAAATTGCATTCACATATCAAAATTCATTTTTCTAAGAAAAAAAGTAATTATACAGGGTGTAAAGGAAAGTCCCTTTAACCTGAAAATACTTGCAAACGGAGAGAGATACAGCTATGCAAGTGAGGTAACGGTATAGTAAAGTGACAAAGCCCGACCTAATGCAAACGACAGCAGCTCCCCTATTGGCGAAATTTATAAGATAGCCATTGCAAATCGAAAACGAAAAGGGATAGAGCAAAATTTCCAACTAGAAAGTTTTAGAGCATCAATTAATTAGTATGAAACAGCATTTGGTTCACACGGATAAGATAAATCTTCGCCTGTATACCCAAAAATGTCCGAAATCGATGCACTCCATTTTGTGCAAACGTTTTAATGGAATAGCTAGAAGCATGAAGAAATACGTACAATTTATGGTATAAATACGTGCTTATCTCAATACATTTTGATAACACCACACAAAAAAAAACAAAAAAAAGACAAACTGTCTCACAGTGATAAAAAGTTAATATTCAGTATGTTCGAAAAGTTCGTCATTGCTCACGATACACGTTTGTATTCGTGAGAACAATTATGCTGCACATTTCCTCAGCATGGAACGTCTATTGAAAGCATTTTCAATACGACGACATAGATTTAACGTTTTCAAGGGCGATGGCTAGACGGTCTAGCCACCTTATTTTAATTCAAAAACTGACAAATGGCACCAAGAATAGTTTAATAACATTTTGCTTTTGTAATGAAAGTGCAAATTAGTGGTTTTTTGTTTTCTAAGAAATTCGTTTGAATATTCTTTTGTCACTCAAATATTTCATCAGTTTACGAACAGAATTCTTCTGCCCCTGAAAGGGTTAATCTAAAATTTTAAATGCATTGGAAATTAAATTGTTACAGACATTACAGAACAGTACAACGTCACAATCTGCAATTGTGCAGTGCTGTATTTCCGGAATGTGAATATGCAAAGTAGAATCGTCCCTCATTGATTTCGAACATTATTGGGTATACAAGCAACGGTTTATCCTATCCGTGTCAACCAAATATCATTTCGTACTATTTAATTGATGCTCTAAATCTTTGTAAATGGAAATTTTGCTCTATCTCTTTTCGTTTTCGATTTGCAATGGCTATCTTCAAAATTTCGCCACTAGGAGCGCTGCTGTCGTTTGCATTAGGTCGAGCGTAGTCGCTTTAATATTCTGTTACCTCACTTGCATAGCTGTAGCTCTCTCCGTTCGCAAGTATTTTCAGGTTAAAGGGACTTTCCTTTGCACCCTGTATATAAATTCACGTAACATTGATAGCCAGAAATCTTTGCTTGTATTTACATTTAAGAACACATTTTGACAATATCAATTTGCTTTTTAGCATAAAAAGCAATTTTTTTTCAATGTTCAATGTTCCTACGCAAAATAATCTGAAAATGTAAAATTCAAAGTTTCCTTTGCTTATTTTCTAGCATTTCAAAACTGTTTGGAAAACGTTTTTAGAATTATATGCCTTTTTATTATAAACTAGGAATGAATTTTACACCTGGAAACGCCAAAAATCCATTATTATACATAACTTTAAGAAACCGATATTTTTGATTAAAGTTATAGTTTATAAAATCTATTAAATTTTTGATTATATATAAATGTGGAAAAGGAACGGAATTACAATTTCAGATTTCATGTTTCAGTACTTTTTTAACTGAATTTACAATATTTTCGGAGAAAAATTACACATATAAAATCAATTTGTAACGAATTTAATTTAAGTTAAATAATACGCGTAAGTATTTTTTATTAGTTTAAGATTACTAGTTAAAAATTTGTTCATATCACGATTTAACACATTTTTCACACAAAAGAGTTGTAAAATGCTCATTGAATAACTTTCGAATAATTGCCTTTAAAAAAGCAAAATATCAATATAATTTCTCCTCATATTAAACTACTTCATACTATGGACAGGAATAGGCATACATGTGAAAAAATATAAATATAATATATGCTATAACATTTATTCAAAAATATATTTAGGGTTTATACTATGTTCTTTTCAATGAAATTTGAGATATGACATTACTTTTTCAACTGAATATATACAGCGGGGTGCAAAACGATAGGAATGATACAAAAACAAAGAAATCAGTTCGCGTTTGCTGTGTAAATGAGAAAAGGTTTGTGTTAAAACTGAATACATGATATTCCAATTAAGGAAGTCCGAGGCCCAAAATTCTACTTTTTTATTTATGGAGATTTAATGTAATAAAAATATTGCATGTAAAAAAAAATCTGAAAATTTTTAATTATTTCAACATATTTAATTTTTGATATAACTCTAGAAGTACTTACTCGATTTACAAAATCCTTACACTTTTATGTACAGAAAATGTGTTATTTTATTTTGACTTCAGGACTTCTTAAAATATTGATCAGGAATTTTATAAAAAAAATTTAAGTAAAAAAATGAAGTTTTTTTATGAGTGAGTTTTGCATTAATCAGAATATTTTCACAATTATCACTCAGCATTAAAAATCCTGAAGATAATTTGTTGGAAATACAGCGTAAAATCTCAGTTGAAAATTTCATACATATATCTTGCAAGGAACTTTAGATATTTTCTTTTAAAGTTGATAAATCGGGAAAAAATTCATTCTAAGATAAATGAAGTTAAAGGTCTCGTCAGAGGGTAGCTGATGCATTGCTCGTCAACGCAAAAGGTGTTATATCTCTGAATCTAATGAGGATTTGCGGTATTTAACGCTAAAAACTCAGTATTTTTTTTAGCCAATAATAAAAAAAAAATTGCATTTTTTTGAGAATATTTAGCCCCGAAACACCTTAATATTATTGTAGTCGTTTACAAAAATTTTATATATATTTTTTAATACATTTTAAAATACGTATTTTGCTAAAGTTACATAGGAGCAAAATGATAAGAACGCAGTAAATATTTTGAAACCACGGAACGTGATTGGCAAATACTTTCGCATGTCATTTAAAAACGCATTTAAAAGAGATTCTGAGCACATTCGTGTAGTTCGCAAAACATTTGGACTACAGGGTGAAGCCAATGTTTTCTGACTTCAAAAGAGGGCAAATTGTATTTTAAAGCAGAAAACCAATGCTTGAAAATGCACAAATAATAAATGAAAAGCAGCAAACAGCTGTTTCGAATCTACTAGCGAGATTCTTCTTCAGTGCAAGATAGGGGGAGGCGCAGCGTGCTAGAAAAAGGAAGACTGAGCAATATGACAGAGACGAACCGGCTTATATACCTGATGCGGGTAGCGAATGCGCAAAAAACAATCAATGAGAGAGAAGAGGAAAAGACTGAGTGGACAAGTAATGACATATACCGGAGAACGAGAGAAAAAAAAACCAAAAAAAGGGGGGAAATTAAATTAAGGCTTTCCAAATACTTGGAAAATCAGGAGTACTGGATAAGTCATTGACTAAAGAGTGAGAAATTTAATGATGTGGTAAGCTTCCCAAAATCAAGATCAAGGTTAAAAGAACATTTTTGGATAATGATGGCTGAGGAAAAATTGAACCTATGTTGAAAATACCAACAATGTTGAGCAATAGAAGAACGTTTAAGCTCCTGATTTTTAGCATAACCTTCATGCTCTTTTAAACGAAATCTAAGAGCACCTTTAGTCTGGCCAATATAAGAAAGACCACACTGGTAAGATATTTGGTAAATACAACAATTATCTAAGTGATCAACCTGGTGTTTGATATTTGAAAAAGTGATTTTATTAACATCAGAAAAAATAACATTAAAATCAAACCTTCTTAAGATTTTAGCAACTTGCTGACTGATTTTAGGAAAAAATGGCAACACAAGTGAAGTATTAGAGTTGGAATTAGAATGCTTTTCAGAATGGATGAGTTTCTTCAATTTCTTATAATTAGAATCTATAATATTAGAGGAATAACCACGATCAAAAGCAATATCTTTGAGGTAATTAAGTTCAGCATTCAGTAACTGAGGAATGGAACAAATATTGGCAGCCCGAAGTACAAAATTATTGAAAGCAGCGAATATCTGGTTAGGGGGATGAGAAGAATACCTGTGAGGTGGGAGACTGGCAGCAAAACCTTTACGAAAGACGGTAGTCTGAAAGTCATTTCCACAACGAATAACTAGGACATTCAGGAAAGAAACACAGTTATTGGTCTCAATTTCAGAAGTAAATTGAATGCATGGATCAATGGTATTCATAATATAGAGAATATGATTAATATCCGTATTCATTACAGTCAGGACATAAACATCTTCAACATAACGAACATAGAACGGAAATTTTAAAATTTCAAAAGGTTTGACCTCAAAATAGTGCTTATAAATATCGCATAAAATTGGACTAAGAGGATTACCAATAGCCAAACCCTCAACCATACGGAAGAAATTTCCGTTAAAAACAAAAGTATTTTGCGACAAGCAAGCGGGAGTGAGAAGAATAATCTCGTCGATTTCAATATAAGAGAAATGGAATTCACAAAGCCTTTTCTTGAGGCAATCTAAAGCCCCCTCAAACGGAACTTTAGTAAATAATATTTTAACATCAAAAGAAACCATCATGTGGTCCTGAGGCTTACAATTATGAAGTTTTTTAACAAAATCAAAAGAATTCTTAACAGTGGAACAATTACTGCTTAAAAGTGGGGAAAAACAGAAACTAAATATTTGGCAAGCTTATAAGAAGCTGTACCGATACTAGAGACAATAGGTCTAAAAGGAATGTCACGTTTATGGACCTTAGGTAATGCATAAAACCTGGCACAATGCGCAATAGAAGGAATAGAAGGAATTCTTACAGTTAGCAGGAATAATGGAAGAAGACTTGATGGCAGACTTAATAGAGTTAATTTCATTAGTAACAATTTTTCTGTCTCTGCTATTCCTTCTTTACCTAATCTAATTGCACCTATTGAAAGAGCCTTTAAGCATAGAGCTCTCTATCTTCTTCTCAAATAGAGTCCATTAGGCATCTCATTGCCAATACTTTTGATTTCAATTCTAATGTTTATAAACCCAATCTCAAAAATCCTGTTAAACAATGTCTGAAAAATTTGCGTTCTAATCCCAACTTAATCATTACCAAGGCTGAAAAATGTGGTCAGATTGTTCTTCTTGACAAAACTACGTAGTTGGAAAAATCCCATAAATTAATTAATGAGTATCCTTAAGCGGATATCCAGAAAGACCCTTCCACTAGTGAAATTAACTCTATTAAGTCTGCTATCAAGTCTTCTTCCATTGATCCTGTTAACTTTAAGAAATCTCTTATTTCTTCTATTGCGCATTGTGCCAGGTTTTATGCAATACATAAGTTCCATAAACCTGATATTCCTTTTAGACCTATTGTCTCTAGTATCGGTGCAGCTTCTTATAAGCTTTCCAATTATTTAGTTTCTGTTTTTCCCCAATTTTGAGCAGTAAATGTTTCACTGTTAAGAATTCTTTTGATTTTGTTAAAAAAAACTTCATAATTGTAAGCCGCAGGGCCACATCATGGATTCTTTTGATGTTAAATCATTATTTACTAACGTTCCGGTTGATAGGACTTTAGATTGCCTCAATAAAAGGGTGTGAATTCCATTTCTCTTATTCTGAAATCGAGGAGCTTAACCTTCTCACTCGCGCTTGCTTGTCGCAAAATACTTTTGTTTTCAATGGTAATTTCTTCCGTGTGATTGACGGTTTGGCTATGAGTAATTCCTCTTAGTCCAATTTTATGCTATATTTATATGCACTATTTTGAGGTCAAACATTTTGAAATTTTAAAATTTCCGTTCTATGTTCGTTATGTTGATGATGTTTATGTCCAGGCTATAATGAATTTGGATATTAATCACATTTTCTCTATTATGAATTCCATTGATCCATGCATTCAATTTACTTCTGAAATTGAGACCAATAACTGTGTTCCTTTCCTGGTTGTCCTAGTTATTCGTTGTGAAAATGGCTTTCAGACTACCGTCTTTCGTAAACTTTTTACTGTCAGTCTCCCACCTCACAGGTATTCTTCTCATCCCCTATCCAGAAATCCGCTGCTTTCAATATTTTTGTTTTACGGGCTACCAATATTTGTTCCACTCCTCAGTTACTTAGTGCTGAACTTAATTACCTCAAAGCTATTTCTGTTGATCGTGGTTATTCCTCCAATATTATAGATTCTATTTATAAGAAATTGACGAAACTCGTCCATTCTGAAAAGCATTCTAATTCCAACTCTAATAGTACTTCACTTATGTTGCCATTTTTTCCTAAAATCAATCAGTAAGTTGCTAAAATCTTAAGAAGGTTTGATTTTAATGTTATTTATTCCCATGTTAAAAAAAAATCACTTTTTCAACTCTCAAATACCCCGTTGATCACCTAAATAACTGGGGTATTTACCAAATATCCTGCTAGTGTGGTCTTTCTTATATTACCAGACTAAAGGTGCTCTTAGATTTCGTTTAAAAGAGCATGAAGGTTATGTTAAAAATGAGAAGCTTAAACGTTCTTCTATTGCTCAACATTGTTGGTCTTTTCAACATAGGTTCAATTTTTCCTCAGCCAACATTATCCAAAAATGTTCTTTTAACCTTGATCTTGATTTTGGGAAGCTTACCACATCATTAAAAATTCTCACTCTTTAGTTAATGACTTATCTAGTACTCCTGATTTTCCAAGTATTTGGAAATCCTTAATTTAATTTTCTCCAATATTTTGGTTCCTTTTTCTCTCGGTCTCCGATAGATGTGATTACTTGCCCACTCAGTCGTTTCCTGTGCTTCTCTCATTTGTTGTTTTTGGCGCATTCGCTACCCGCATCAGGTATATAAGCCGGCGTGTCTCTGTCATATTGCTCAGCCTGGCTTTTTCTAGCACGCTGTGCCTCCCCCTATCTTGCACTGAACAAGAATCTCGCTAGTAGATTCGAAACAACTGTTTGCTTCTTTTCATTTATTGTTTGTGCATTTTCAAACGTTGGTTTTCTGCTTTTAAATATTGTTGCACGAAGGCTTTATTTGCTAGTTTAGGGTAAATTGTAGCTTATAAAATGAGCGGAATGTCACTTCAATTACTTACTGATTAATTATTCAAAGACTGCTATTTTTATTTTCTTACAGAATCCAACTATTTATATTACTAGAAAATCTACAGGAATTCCGAAAATTTTTTCGAAACGATCCAAAAGTTTTATTTTTCGCGTTGTTTGAAGTAAAAGAATGATATAAAGTTAATTCCAAGCCCGATAAATACGCTAGCATCAGTATCGACTGTAGGAAGAACATTAGAAATGTCGGTAGTTCTTAAAAATATAAAATCACGTCAGTGTCCATGCTTAACATCTGAGAATAAAAATGTCCGCATTCTGTTTTGCAGATAAACATCCGAAGACACAAACGACTTGGTCTAAAATTATATTCAGTGCTGAAAACAAGTTTAATTTTTATATTCAGGATTGTATTCAGTCATATTGGCATGAGCTTCAAAAACAAAAGGACGTATTTTCCATGCGCCAATTAGGTAGAGGCTCCCTAATGGTTTCGACTGCTTTTTTCTCTGAAGTTAAAATTAGAATTGCTTTTCTAGACAGATAAACAAAATAGACATACCTATATTTACATGATAGAATACTATTTGTTGAATCTGAATAAAAAATTACAGGTTTTAACTAAATTTTCCAAAAGGCAATGCCTAAATTCTCTCTGAAAAAGACACAAAGAAGTGGTTGGAAGATAAATAAGAATCTCAAACTTGATTGGTCAGCCAATGGTCCAAACTTAAATACCACGAAGAACGTTTGAGCTATTATAGTGCGCAGTATACAACAAGAAATGTAAAATCGTACAGTATAATTCGAGAGCAGAATTGAAATCTGGAATTTGGGAGGTGTGGCGTGTTTTGTCTCCTCTACAAAGAAACCATGTACAAATCTGAAACCATAAACTATATGCTACAGTTTTGAATTAAAATTATTAAACACAAAAGAAGCCCTGTTGACATATGATATATCTATAATGCAGAAAACTCTGTTCCGTTCTTATAATTTTGATCCAGTGCATATCGAGTAAAAATAGAACGTATCATGTTATATTGATCACGATTATTTTAGAACGCTTTCTTTATGTTTATATTGACTACTAAGTTTGATACAATTAATTTATATGGTTTGTTGTGAATTAAAAGGTTTATATTTTTATCTAGACAATTACAGGATCGTTCTTATCACCCCCCCCCCCCCCGGTGTAGATTGAATTGTATCGCTGTACATTTGTTTATATTTACACCAGAAATATATTTTTTCTACTCGTAACAAAACCCATATTATTCAGAGAAATATTGAATCTTATTCAAATCTTTTCCTAGAAAACATTTCCTACGTGTAAATTGTAATATACTATTACTCTTATATACGCAATTTCTAATTTTATTTCGTGTAAAAAAAGTAGACATAGAGTTTAACTTATACCTTTTAAAATATTTAAATGTTACCCTTTTTTGTCATTTTAAAATTGTTTTCTTCCAATGTCCAGTTTTCATCGTTGAGCTTCCATCAAATTTTTATTTCCATTTATATTAAGGAAAAAATATATAATAAATGCTTCAAATTTGTTATTCTGTAAATAATAGCAGAATATATAATAAAACTTTATTTTCTTATGTATTTTGAATTTCATTTAATATTTATTTACGTAATTAAAACCTCCTCAAATTATTTTCTCTCCTTAATTTTGTATCAAAAAGAGTAGCAAAGAAACAAAGTAATTTTTGCATCAAAAGGATAAACTAAATTTAATTTTAAAGATAACATTTTATAAAAATCCAAACCATTTTACCAGAAAATTAACATTTTCAATTTGTTTTTAAATCATGTTTCAAGTAGATACTGTGACTAAATTGCTCAATTTAAAATTTTTACGGGTGCTTTACTTAACCCATTTAGGATCAAAGTAAATTTGTTGCGGAAGTATTGCAATGATTGAATGTCACCATAATTTACTAACAGATTGATTTGAAGATAAATAATTTATTCCTTCATGTACATATATTATAAAAGGAAAATTTTATTCAAAAATTGTGTACCATTTCGTAGTTTGTAAGTAAAATTAAGTGATATAAATTTTGTATCAGCACCCTATAAAAGGTAAAAAAGAAAAAAAAAAAAAAAAAAAAAAACTTGTTCTATATCTTTCTAATACATTAATTTTAATATTGTGGCCAAACACAAACAGTTATGTATATGAAAT
The DNA here is from genome assembly GCA_963932465.1 of Maratus speciosus. Taxonomy (NCBI): domain Eukaryota; kingdom Metazoa; phylum Arthropoda; class Arachnida; order Araneae; family Salticidae; genus Maratus; species Maratus speciosus. Next base: position 333,435,621 of record OZ010788.1, on the reverse strand, counting down.
ATGAAGTATTTCTTAAAATTTAGCATGGAAGTACAATGATAATTATAAACTAAAATCAAGCAAATTTGAACAAAGCAGTGCCCCCTGTTCCCATGTGAAAGATGGGCCATGAAATGTATTTTTAAGGTATACCCTCTACATAAAAACATTATGAATTTCTGATTAACAAAACCACCGAGATACAGCTATGACATTCGTCACAAAAAACACCGCTTCTTAATAGTGAAAACAAAAAATAAATCAGAATTTCGTTTCATATCTTCCATGTTAGAAATTAATTTTGGTGATGTTTTATCTCATAAATGCAAAAGTTTTATTAATGCATATTGTGGAAAATCGTTTTAGTAGTTCCGCCTCTTAAGTGATAAATACAAAAATCTAGTAATTTCAAATTTTGGTAAAGGTCCAACTTATATGAAGTTTCGCGGAATTTCCTTAAATAGTTCTGGAGTTGCAACATGTATAATGTTTGTGTAACATAACAACTGATATATAGACTTAGAGACAGACATTGGTTCAAAATTAATCATATCCTTTTAAGAACGTTCTAAATGTATAAATCCTCCAAAATCCAATATTTTGTTTTTATTAGATTATTATTTTTTTTAATATAGAACAGATTAAAGATCACAATGTAGAAAAACTACTACCGTGTGTTCTAAAAGTTCCCGGACTCAAACTTTAAGAGATCATTGTCCGTGATTTTTTTAAATATTAAATTTTATAATCTGCTTATCATCTTATGCATTTTCAGTTTTTATCCATTGGTTCTTTTAGCGCTAAATTGGTGCGACAATAAAGTTCTATGTTATTTTGTTCTTCATAGAGAAACGATTTTATCACGCATTTAGCGAAGTTCGCTGCTTGAACCATATTTTGAATGTAAATCGTACGAAAGATGCGAAAATGTTTAGCAAAATAGATATTCAAATGATGCAATACCGAGTAACATTACGCTATATTGGATCGTTCGATGATTTCATAAAACATGTTCGGTGGAAGACATGAACAGGAGTGGAAGGATGAAAGTTGTTACACCAACATTTCTGCAAAACATTCAACTGTCGACCGTTATGTATACAGGGATCTTATCCAGCATTTTGTTACATCGTCACAAGTGAATGAACGAGATTATTGGTTACAACAAGGTTGTACAACGTGTCATATAAGTGACAAAATCATGGACATGCTTGAAGAATTTTTTGGCAATCTATTTATGTAAAAAAAAAAATCTTTGGCCATCTCGTAACCCTAATCTGCGCATCCCAAAATTTTTTCTGTGGGGATATTTAAAAAAGTTTATGCAAATAATCCTCGAAAAATAGATGATCTGAAAATTACCATTACTCAAGGGATACAAGAAGTCACTCCCAGAATGTTAAAACGCGTTTCTACAAACATGAGCAAACGAGTCCAGCTTTGCTTCTTAGAAAGGCGTAAACATTTTGAACATTTATTATAAATGTAAGCTCATTATTTTTTTCTACCTGATATTAAATGTGCTTTTTATTCAATAGCATAAAAGTAATCGTTTTAAGCTTTGTTGTTTTGGGAATATAAATACATATGTCGACAGTACGGGATCTCTTAAGGCACACTGTATGATAATGTTACTATAAAAATAACAATGAAGGGGAGACTAGGGAGGGTCGACCCACTTTTTAACAAATGATTTTTTATTTTTTAAATATTGAAAGTAGAATAATGTTTTATATATCATTTTATTCGTTATACAATCAGCTATCAAAATAAAATTACTACATAAATGTAACATATAAGAAATGTGAAAAATGATCGATTTTAATCATGAAAAAATAATGTGTGAAGGCTCCCCACATATGGGAGGGTTGACCCACTATATGGGAGGCTTGACCCACTTTGTTTTATATTGCACTATTTGTGAAGAGAAATAAAATTAGTTTAAAAAACAGCAAAGTAACTTTGTTCCGCATGCTTTAATTACTATAAAAAAGTATTTTTTTTTAATATGAGGCTTAAACAAACCTGTTAAGACGCAATCGCCAATCAGAGGAGAAAAGTTTTGTTTTAAACAGGATTTTGTCTGAGAAGGTGTAATTGTACAACAGGGAAAATGAAATTTTAGCATTTAAGGCAGTATTCTGTTAGAGACAGGTTCCGTTTTCATAGTGTTTCATGTTATTATGTCAGGATTTAGGAACCACTGTCCCGCTTTTTTTATCTCCTTGTTCTATTTTTTGTGACACTCGATCTGACAAACCTTGTTGTCACATAGTTTGGCCTCATCTTACTGTATTCACTCTGGTGAAACTTTCTACATATCTTCCTGAAGTTTTTCGATCGATGCTACGTTCTTTTGCAACCATATGAGCACTTAACTTATCATTAACACGACTTAAACCTTTAAGTGTAAATTACTTTCAGTACTAAAATGTTGAAATAAATGACTGGCACCGGAATTTATGAACAAATTTATTTGGAAATAAGAAAAATGCTATATTTCACATACATATTAAATGGAAAATATTTTAGCAAAATTCTGGTGCCATTGTAATGTTTCGAAATTAAAATTAAGTGGTTTTATAAGCATACCACTGCCCCTCAAAGGGTTAAGACTGCTACTTTCATACTTTCTAGTGCTTTCTATTCTTTCTCACTGTTTCTATTTACCTATTGTAAGCAATATTTAAATGGAAAAAAAATTCCTATCAACTTTCCCATTTTCTAGCAGTTTTTCACATTTTTCTATAGTCAGTTTTAAACATTTTCTTTTCCATCACACCATTTTAATGAAGCTTTACAGAATAAATTTACATTCTTTTATGTATATACCATTAACTTTTCATTATGCACAGTCAGGGTTCTCGCTGCCGCTCGCCATTGCGCCAAATCGCGAGAAAATTCTTAATTTGGCGGGTAAACCAACAGTTGAATACGCCAAATTGCAAGTGCTCAGTTTGTGTGCAAATTGCGAGTACTCAGTGGAGTTTCTTAGGCTTGTTACTGAACGATTGATGTTGCTTTACATATTGAATCGCAACGTGCTATTTACATAACTCTATTTATAGAGATACCGACTCAACACCAATTTAGTTTAACAACAGGCAAAGACACAGAGAGGATTATGTGATAGGCATTTTTCTATTGTCCGTTAATCACTTTCTATGCTCCAGCGTCGCGGCAGTAAAAACGCAAACAAAATTACTCGCATTAAGCGAGTAATAGAGAAAAATTTTGCTGGAATGCGGTGTTGAAATTAGCCATTTACCATACTATTTATTAAATATATGCAAAGTATCATTGGCCAGTTAATTTTTTTTCAATCGGTTAAGAGTCGAAATCTCATACACATTTTTAGTGTATATTTTCACAACGGTAAATCAACGATTGCTGTATTTAATTTTTATTTAGACAATTAAAAGAATGCCTGAAACATTTACACATTTAGGAGACATTTAGAATGTACTTATTTTTAATAGTTTCTGTAGCGGATACTCGAATTTCTATTGTATAAGCAATTACAAAAACTTAGGTTATTTTAGAACATATTGAAAAAAAAAGGATACAATAAAGGGTTAAAGATAGATTTTTCTGTGTTTCAAGCCGAATCTATTTTGCTAACATTTCTTTTCATTTGGCTACCTTTTTTTTTTTCTTATTCGCCAAATCGCTAATGTTGGTCAAAAGCCAGCGAGAACACTGTGCACAGTGTATAATAAAAAGATTTCCAAAACCACTTAATTAAGGGCGCCTTGAGTATCTGGTCAACCCTCCCCCACATTTAGTGCGTCAAGCGTCCCTACATAGACCTTTTCTAAAGAATACAACATTTTTATGTTAAGCCTAACTTACTGTACAGTCTTTATACCTGGAATGAAAGCTCGATATTTCTGCATTACTTTAAACCTACTTACTTAAATTTCTATGATGTAATTTATTTGAATAAAGCTTACAAAATACTTCTAAAAAACAAAACTTTTAGGTTGAAAACGCCTCGCAATTGATTTTTTTCCACACCTATTCGATTATCTCTATGAAAGGAAGACTGTTGTTTGAGCATTTCAGTAGCTTTGCTTGACACCTATTGATAAAACTCTGAAATTCTTTTAAATATGAAAATTGATGGGATGGTCAAGTTACCCGTATGGTCAACCGTCCCTAGTCTCCCCTATATGTTTACTAAAATTACTTTTATTTTTCTTAAATTTCTACAGTAATGCAATTAAATTTTTAATAGAATTTTATTTTATTCGCAAATAAATTTTTAACAAAAACCTATTTAAGTATAAGTGAAATTTTTTACAGAAAAATCTAAAAAGTTCTTACCCCCTAAATTGGAATACTTTTTTTTTATCCATTATTTTTTCTGCTGACATTATCTTCTATTTGAGTACATTTACTAATTAAAAGTTAAAGTAATTAGCAAACAATTTTTTCATTGTTTAATTGATAATGTGAAAAAGACCATTGATAGAAACAAAAACTAATTGAAAATTAAACATTTACAAAATCAAGAGATAGCTAATTTTTTTTATAGACATGAAAAAGCTATGTTTGAAAGTAACAAGAAAGACATTTCTCTAAATAAAAAAAAAACTTTTATACAAAAACATGAATAATTATTTACGAGCATCATTATTTTTGCATTTCGCGAGTTTCAAAACTACGTGACAGTATAATTAATTTTTGTTTTTTAAATGACTTTGATTTTTTACGACAAATTTTTTTAACAACATTTTCAGAGTTTATTTATAATTGCCTTAAATAATGTGGAATTGCTTTTATTCTAATTTAATATTGTATTTAATTAATGGTAGACCTTTGAAAATGTTAGAGATTAAAATGAAAGAAATCAGAATGACAGTTTTTTTGCTGTTTATATTTCAAACAATCATATAGAATTAACTAACTGTTGTCTCGGTGTGCGGTATCCACTTGAAAAAGTGTCGAAATGTTTCAAAAAAAAAAAAAAAAAAAAAAAAAAAAAAAAAAAAAAAAAAGGTTGTTACTGTTTTTTTCAAAAAGAAGAATTTATCTAAGTTGAAAAACGCTCAGAGATACAAAAAAATATTATTCTTTTATAAAATTCTGAAATGTTACTTAATGTAAAGTATTACTTAAATTATTTAAAGTAATTTTCTTTTACAGCAAAAAATTCGAGTACTTGACAAGTATCAAAGTGAAAACTACAGTGAGGTACTACAATTTGTTCATTTTTTATGAATATTTGAAATATGAATTTCTCTAGGTGTTTCGTTGAAGTATTATTCATATGCTGGAAAAAAATTGAACTCTCTAACAAATCTTGTAGCGCAAGCCTTTCTAATATTTCATTTATTTGAAACTGTAAGAAGTGCTTTAAACGTATTTTACAGGGAGGTATCCAGTGGTGGGATTCAGCCGGTTCGCACCGGTTCGGCAGAACCGGTTGTTAATTTGTGTTGAGTTCTGCGATGAAAGACTATTGTAGACTCAAGTTGAATGCACTTATAAATGTTCGAATTCCATTGAGCTGGTCAAATTAGGAACATCTTCGATTGAATTTTCTCTGGTCATATAAAAAACGACAAATTATACATAGTCAACGAATACAGATGAATAACTTTCTTACTCCGCCTCGAATAATAAATATTAGACTCAAAGAATACAAGAATTAGCGTACTTTCATTTTCCCCGTTCGAATTCCGAATGTTTTGGTTTTAGAAATTGTACCTGTAAAGGCTGACGTCACGCTCTGACGTCAGTTACTCGGTTGCCAAGGTAACGAGTTTTTTCCCTCGACAATCGTACTGATCGTCCATAACCTCCGGGGGGCCGGCGTGGACTAGAGGTAAAGCAGCAATCTGCTGAATCGGATGCTTGAATGTGCCTTCATGTGACAACACCATCAGCACCAGGATGGATGTTTTCAACCATGGCTAACTTCCAATGAGTTGGATGAATTGAAGATTCTTTTACCAAAACTAGTCGACCAATCTTGATAATATGATTGCCCTTTTTCCTTCAAATGTGAAAATCGCATTTATATTAATTTGCTTTCTTTGAATGTTTATTTCCACAACAGCGTTTTATTAATATAACACTGTGGCATGTTCTGATTCGTTTCATTTGATAAAATAATGTTTCATTTGAAAAAAAAATATATTTTTTTCTTTATCAGTCCTGTAAGAAGCAAATTTAATTTTTTTTTAAATGAAATTTTGAAGAATTTTGGTATCTAAATTCTAGGCTAATCCTAGTTACATAGTGGATAGAATATTTAAGGATTAATTTTGAATAACTCGAATTTAAATTAGGGAAAAGAAATATGAATAATCTGACAAAAGAATATGACTTAACAGAATTCAATTCACGATTCGATTTTAAAACAAAAACTGCGAGTTGTCATTATTAGAATTTAGAATTAAGTTTAATTTTGCGTTACTAAAGTCATAAGCCCATTTTTCTAGAAAATCAGGCAGACACTGAAAAAAAGAGCAGCAGTATAATGGCACAATTTTATTCTCATTACATAGCACACATATGGATGAAAGACTATTGTAGACTCAAGTTGAATGCACTTATAAATGTTCGAATTCCATTGAGCTGGTCAAATTAGGAACATCTTCGATTGAATTTTCTCTGGTCATATAAAAAACGACAAATTATACATAGTCAACGAATACAGATGAATAACTTTCTTACTCCGCCTCGAATAATAAATATTAGACTCAAAGAATACAAGAATTAGCGTACTTTCATTTTCCCCGTTCGAATTCCGAATGTTTTGGTTTTAGAAATTGTACCTGTAAAGGCTGACGTCACGCTCTGACGTCAGTTACTCGGTTGCCAAGGTAACGAGTTTTTTCCCTCGACAATCGTACTGATCGTCCATAACCTCCGGGGGGCCGGCGTGGACTAGAGGTAAAGCAGCAATCTGCTGAATCGGATGCTTGAATGTGCCTTCACCGGTACGGATAGCCACAACTCTGACAACACCATCAGCACCAGGATGGATGTTTTCAACCATGGCTAACTTCCAATGAGTTGGATGAATTGAAGATTCTTTTACCAAAACTAGTCGACCAATCTTGATAATATGATTGCCCTTTTTCCATTTATGCCTTAAGGACAATGTTTGAAGATAATCTTTAGTCCAGCGTTGCCAGAAATTATCCCGAATCTTGGAACACAGCTTCCACCTGGAAGAGAGACTAATGCATGGATTATTATGACATGACATGTCAGGTAAAGCAAGTAATGGATCACCAATGAGGAAATGTCCGGGAGTTAAAACTGATAAGTCATTAGGGTCTGTTGATAAAGGAATAAGTGGACGAGAATTTATACATGCTTCAATAAGGCATAGGGTTGTGGATAGTTCCTCAAAAGTCATAAGAGTACCTTGGCATGATTTGGTTAGATGCCGTTTGGCTAGCTTTATGGAAGACTCCCATAATCCTCCAAACTATACGGGACGAAACTATAGGGTATTTTATAAATGATGGGCAAAAAGTTTAAGAGGGGATACTACAGAGTAAAAGAAAAAAAAATCTGTAAAGTTACTAAAACTTTTCTAGGAAACTGAGACTCCAAGAACTTTTTATCTAACAGCAAAAAAAAAAAAAAATCATATAACAGATACACTTTTGCACCATAAATCAAAAAATCTGTAAGGTTACTAAAAATCTTTTAGGAAACTGTGATGCCTAGAACTTTTTATATAACTGCAACCTGGGTTACAGATAAAATTTTAGTACGATTACTGTAACTTTAGTAGATTCTTTTGTAAAGCTACGAATTTCTGTAGCTTGACAAAAACGTGTTTCTTAGATTTACATCTTTTTTTTAACAGTGTACACATAAAATTTTGTTAAGCCAGTTATTTTAGTAAGTTAAGTTTAGTAAGATTAGTTTTAGTAAATTTTAGTAAGATTTCTGTGATTTTACATTTGCAGAATTACAAACTTTTTTGACAGTGTACACATCCAAACAAACAACTTTCATCAAAAAATGCATGGTCGGAATTAAAACGCAAATGTGCTAAAGTGCGTAGAAGGTGATGTTGTGACACGAAACAAAAACACACAAAAAAGGATTAAGGGACAAAAGCAAGGTCGGAAACCGCTCTCCGTACAATAACTGAGCCTCTGAGCCATTTCTATTTGCAGTTCCGTAAATAAAATTCATGACAGCCTTTTCCCTTTAGTGAAGAGCAACATCTTCCGATACGTTCCTAATGCGATTAACAGTCCTACATTCTGATCAGCAGCTTTTATATATTAATCGAAGCGAAGGTTTGAAAATGTGTTCTTCTTCTTCCCCATTTCACATTTGCATGTTATTGCTGTCGTTATTCTCCCGATAACTTGCAATAGGAAGTGTTATAACGTTTGCATGTACCAAGTTTCCAAATGCGCCAGCAACTTTCCGTTTTAATTCTGACCATGCATTCTTTTATGAAAGTTGTTTGTTTGAATGTATACCATCACCTCTTAAAGTTTTGCCCATCTTTTATGAAACACCCTGTATACATATAAAATAACATATCGGAATCAATTGTATAATAATATTTTGTATAACTGCGGAAATTCTTTACATTTCGTAACTTTGATCTTCTTTTAGCTAGAAGCATGAGGAACTTTTAAAATTTGTAAATCTTACAAGATACTTAAGCTAGCGCCTATTCATACATTTAATTGGACAGTGTATTAGCTAAATTATTTCGGTACAAAGGTACTAATTTCTTTCTTTCACAGCGAACGCTGTGTTAAAGATGCTCAGTTAAATATGCAGAGTAAAAGTTTGACTATTTGTGATAAAACTTTTTCGGAAACTTGAGCTTTCTCTGTCTACTTGTGAAAATGCAAAATATTTACACCTTTATAAAGTTCTTTAATATTAAATTTTGTTCAAAGAGAAATTTCAGTTTAACTCTGAAATATAACTAAGTTTCTTTTTCTAATAGGGAACTTCTGAAATACAGAAGCAAGTTTCAATTGTTTGTAATAGAAGGACCAACTATGTTTAATAATATTTTATTGGAAGAAGATAATGTAGAATTTTCACCAAATGTTCCACGCATCTTATTATTCGAAACAAAAATTTTAAGTGTAGTTTGTGTATGAAACTGAAGCTCTGAATTGCATCAATGAGAATAGAAGAAAAATCTTTCGCCCATCATAATTACGACATTTTTCAGCTTGTTAAGAATATTGTTTTGAAATGTTTTGTTACAGTAAAACAATTTACATAAAGTTATTGCAACCTCCAAAATTTCCTTTGTGTCGCATATATCCGGCAGTTATATCGAGCTGATCACAATTTTTATCACAAAGTGCATAAAATAGCATAATTAACCCCTTAATCTACAATGACGGGCATATCCCGCGTACGATGATCGAGCCAAATGTAAATTCTTCTTACCACTAAAATTTCACAGTAAATATAGTTTAATTTAATCGTCGAAATTCCATGATTAATCAAGGCGAAAATCTCTATTAAATTTGCCAAACCGTGGAGCTGTTAAAAGTAAATCGTAGGTTAAGGGGTTAAATAAGCAAGACACAAAGAAACGTTGGAAATCAAAGCTTAATTTCCTATTTTGCAACAACGTATCAAATAAGTCTATGAAAATTTGAAGTATTTAATGTCGTTAAAATACGGAGTCACACGGACTGTTAGCCAAGAAATACTATTCGTGCACTTTCTTTTGGGGTGAATATTTGTAATTTTATCGAGAGTAATCTGGAGCATTCTACATAAATTTGTTCCTATGTGTCACAGAAATACTCGTAGTTTCAATATTTTTGAATTTACTAAATACGGATTTTGTGCTAAATTTTGCCATTGAAGTCCCCAATTGCGTCTCCAAAATTAATCTGTATATCGGTGGATGGATTATACTCATTAAAAAAAAATAGATGCAGAATTACTTTCACAGGAGCAGCGATGCATGTGTGGGGACCTATTACCTGAATTATTATACAAACAATATACTTTTTCTAAGTTTATAAACATATACTAATAGAGAAAAAAAAATCTCAAGCAATAACCACCCATAGTTCTCGTTGTATTCGAATGTTATTTTAAGAGATATTATATGTATATGCATGAATTGCATGACAAGAATTATTTTATTTTAGCCCCCCCCCCCCAAAAAAAAACCCGCACAAAAAAACCCCAACAACAACAACATTTTATATAAAATGGAATGTACATTGAACAACCACAGATTATGTGCTATCTTGCTTTCAAAGTGTAAGAACAAGTAAAGTAAAACATTACAAAGTAAGAACTTTTATATGTACATTATGATATTAAAAAATGACGTTTTCCTGAAAAATACTGAACTAAGTTTAAAAATATTTGTAATTATTTACCGTCTATAGGAAGTAATGCATTCCAATTTGTGTGACTCTCTTAAATAACTTCAAAAGTTACACTGATCATTTTCTAAAATGAAGCATGCTGTAGTACATTTAACATTAAAACTACACTATGTTACTATAAAGATCGATTTTGTACCAATTAAAAAGTAAAAAAAAAAAAAAAAAAAAAAAAAAAAAAAAAAAAAAAAAAAAAAAAAGAACATCTGACAATTACTGCTAATTGACCTTAATGTATACAATATAGTTTTGACTGAATATTAAAAAAAGTGAAAAATCTATTGTGATCCTATTACAAGAGGCAACGTGTTATAGTGCATCTAGCTAAATGACCTACTTCAACTTCGCTGTTTTTAAAATAGCATAATGTTATTAATAAATGTTTCGTACAATTTTCGCCTACAAATCTGACCAAATACAGATTATCTAATCAAAATTACAGGTTATTTCACCAAAATGTATACACAGTTTATTTGCTAATATAACTGGTATGCTATTTTTTTTTCCGGTTTAACCCTTTATCTAATGACGGTATTTATAAGTACCACTCGCTTTAAACTTTCATTTCATAGTGAATATTACTAAAATTATAATGGTGCTTTGCAAGCACTCTTTTAGCTCCACTTTTTCCAGATAAATGTTTGGGTTCCTTATTTTAGCAAGGAAGGAGGCTATCTTTGAAACAGTCGATGTATTTTGTACCGTCATTTAATACAGATTGTCAAGCTTGTCTTTTTATAGTTGCAAACATAGTAAAGGACATAAACTAAGTGTTGGATTTTTTCATGTGTTCATTATGTTCTTAGAATACAATTTCATTAGCTGTTTTAAGTGAACGGTACAAGGATTTGATTTAACAGTTGAAATACTTGGCGGTACTTACAAGTAGCTCCAGTACACTAGGAGTTGGAGAAAAACATCTTCTTAACTTTTCGTCTGCGTCGTTATCCTACGTTTTTGTCTGCTTTATAATGTAATTACTAGATTGTAGTGTAGTAATATTTTTCCTGGTATTTCTTTTCTGCTTCATTATTATTTTTTATGGGAAATCGAAAAAGTTTTGTCGCTGGATCCTTTTTGCTATGCTAGAAAGGGCATATATAAATTCATATGTTGCATATGTGGAGATGCGAGAGAACGTGTTGATCCTGTAATATAAGCGTCGCATAAATAAAGAACCGTGCCCACCGTGGTTGAGTTGTTCAGGCACCACACCGCTAATCTCTTGAGAGAATAGGTGGGCTGCGGGTCCAACTCTCGATGGCTCCGATGCACACTCTTTGTGGAGCTTCCGAATGTAATTCTCAGGTGTTGTAAATTTCCTTGTGCGATCTCGTCCTTGTATATTGACGTTGACTTATAAGCGGACCCCTGATGCGATGCAAATAAATAAACTAAAGGACTGCTAACAAGATCGAAACATAGAAAAAAAAGTTTTTGTTGATGCCTTCAAATTTTAACTCATGTTCCTTGTGTAAAATAAAACTACGTCAATTTAACATTTTTATTGCTAACTTTTGACTGTCTTCTTGTTATTTAGCATTTAAAAGAGTTTAAATTGTATTTGAAATATCATGTGGGTTTTCTGTTATGAGAATATCTTAGGCATAGAGTACTGACGAAACTTTAAAGTACCACTTTAATTAATTATCTCTAACGAGTTAAAATTTTCACGGGTATCTTTTTAATGTATATCGTTTAATTTTCGTTATAATAACTAAAAAAAAAAAAAAAAAAAATACATGAAAAAAATTGCAGTACATCATAATACTGTAGATAAAGGGTCAACTAACTTGAAATATTACGTTGAAACCAGACTAAGGTTACAAGAATGGTAATTTATTCTAAAGGGTAACTGAAAGCAAACGTAAAAGAAACGTACAAAAAATTAATCTGAAATGGAGATATAATTTGTGACTGAGATTTAAACAGATCCCCCTACACGATTATTAATCGTTAAACTTACAGATAAGCATGAGAAAGTGTTTAAGGCTCCTGTCCCTGCCGGAGAAGACACTCGCGAGATAATGCTAATCCTATGGGGAGGGATTTTTCTACTATCTCGTTTGAATTTCGACATTTTTAAATATATATATATATATATATATATTGCATTGGATATCAAAGGTCCGTCTCTACATCGCACCTTTTTTAATTTTGCGATTTTGGTCGCAGATATTTTTTATAAAGTTACTTTCACTTTCAAAACCGGTTCTGAAAATGAAAGAGTCATTCTAAAAAATATCTGCAACAAAAATCGAAAAAGTAAAAAAGATGCGATGTAGAGACGTATCTCGGCTATCCAGTTAAAAAAAAAAAATTATTTAAAAACATCGAAATGCAAACGAGATATTAGAAAAATCCCTCCCCATAGGATTAGCATTAGCTCGTGAGTGTCTTCTCCGGCAGGGACAGGAGACTTAAGTAGTTTAGATTGTTCACAAGCAATATTCAGAAAGCCCACGATCATCAACAAACCATGCAAATGAAGAGAGTTTTACTTGCACTCAAGGGGAAAATTTTATTTATTTACAAATTGAAAAAGGTAAAGAAAATGTCTCATACTATTTGAGAAACAAAAATGTAGTTTATGTTTTTAAAGCGTTTTACAATCGTTTAAAAACCAGTTTCAAAGGGAGTTTAATTGTTATTGATGGTATATAAGAGGAGATATTATGTTTGATACGGAAACCTTTCCACGGTCAGCGATAGCAACATGTAAATGACGTGCCATATTTCTTGTCTGTCATCTCTCTATTTGAAGTGCTTATTCAGAATGACTGGAAACCAGAACTCGCGCCTTATTGACATAATCGTACAATGATATTTTATAAGAATAACATACTGGGTGTTCCAAAAATGACTGATGGGTTTTAAAATTCAATAACTTGCAAACGGTGGTAGATATTAAATTTATTTTACAAGAGGGTTATGTAAGATGTCAGTAGTTTTTATGCTGCAATTCCCAGTTTTAGTTACAAATAGCAGCGATAGATGGCGCTGCAAGCAATAGGTGCTAAATCCAGGCTCGATTTTTCTGCTTCTCTCTTCTCCCATGCGAAAAAAGGAGATTAAAATGTTTCGAATGGAACCCAAAATACCAATAATCGGGTCTGGAATTAGCCCCTATTTCTCGTAGCGCCATCTATTGTTGAAATTCGAACTAAAATAAAGAATCACAGTAAAAAAAAACTCCTGACATCATACATAATGCTCCTGCAAGAATATTTTTAATATCTGTCACCGTTTGCAAGTTATTGAATTTTAAAATCCATCAGTCATTTTTGGGATACCCGGTATATGATTTAAAAATATATTGTTGGTTGGTCGGGGGGCTGACATCTGTTGGAAATAAGTCTTTTAATAAAACTATATATATTTTTTTTGAAAATCAAAACAAAGATAAGCTATATTTGATGTGACTTTTCACAGCGCATAGCTTTAAAATAAAAGTATTAAAAATTAATTTAAATCTTAAAGTAATATTAGTTTGTAATTTATATTAGAAAGGAAATGGAAATTATCGTGCGTTTAAACAAATTATTTAGATTTAAATTTTCGAGTGGCTACTACCTATTTGTTCAATGTTTTTTAACTATCCCATCGTTATTACTTTATTGTAAACTTAAATGTACAGTGAAATACGTAAACATATACCAGATTTTAAAACTTCAAACTTATAAAATAAATATACAGTTATTTAATAAGATTTATTGAACTGATAACGTATTTTGCTGAAAACTGTTCCCGGGAAATAATGACTATGACTGATGCGTCTGTCATTGGGACGATAAAGTAGAACTTTACTTTCTATAAAGTTTAGTCAAAACTGTTATCTGAACTCTAAACATAAATCATATTGTCCTCTCAATTATTTACCAAAGTCATTAAAATATCTATGATTAATGATTTTATAGTATAAACAGATTGGGAAAGATGAATTATATAATTATATGTATATAGTATAAGCTGAAAAATATGAGAAATATAAGAATAAAGAAAAGCGGATGCAAAACAGTATAACAATAAAAGTTATAAACAAATTGAAACAAGAACAACACACAACTCCTAGCTCTTCGAAAGGTGGGAGGAGTCAAGAAGTAGGTACCAAACAAAAGTGTATCCGCACAGTTTTCGCAAGGTATGGTGAACCCACATACTCCTTAGTCTAACAAATTCAAATAGATAAATAAGGAACTCAAAGTTAATAGCATTAGTGAATCATTAGTTAGTTTGAAAAGCATATTATATATATATTCACACACACACACACACACACGCACACACATATATATATATATATATAATTTTACAATTTGTGTTTTTTTAATATTATTAGTGTTATACAATTATAAAATGATATTGCTTGTGAAACTCTATAAGCAATACATTGATTGAATAACAGGTTTTTCTCAACATCATAAAACGCAAAGCTCTGAATTTAAATTTGGAAAATAATATTTTGATATCTACATATATAATTTATTATATCCAACACATTTTAAAAAATAAAGATATGTGTATTATGGTGTATCGTAGAAAAAAAATTTTTTTTTGAATTCAAATTCGGACCGGTGTGCGAAAGTTGCGTATTGTATTGCTTATTATGTAAAAAAAAATTTCGCACCCTGAATTGATATCTTCATGCTCCACAAGGGGCGCGAAATCCTCGTATTTACGCTAATTTTCCTGAATTTTAATAGCTATTAAAAAATTATTTTGTTATTGGCCCATTGTGGATACAATGCTATTATGTCCCCTTACCATATGTAAAAAGTTTCAAATCCCTTGAACATCATCTTCATGCTCCCCAAGGGGGGCGAAATCCCAGAATTTTACCTAAATTATGCTAATTTTCCTGAATTTTAATAGCTATTTAAAAAAACTAATTTGCTATTGGCTCATTATGGATACAATGCTATTATGTCCCCTTACCATATGTAAAATGTTTCAAATACCTACATCATCATCTTCACGTGCCCCAACAGGGTTAAAACATTATGAAATCTGACAAAATTTGACTTATTTTAGGTTTGTATGAAGATACTGTTACATAATAAAAATCAAGATTTACACAAATTTTTATTAATTTCGGCTATATATGTTCCTTTTCCATATTTACATTTAACTCC
This sequence comes from Maratus speciosus, assembly GCA_963932465.1. Taxonomy (NCBI): domain Eukaryota; kingdom Metazoa; phylum Arthropoda; class Arachnida; order Araneae; family Salticidae; genus Maratus; species Maratus speciosus. Next base: position 333,420,143 of record OZ010788.1, on the reverse strand, counting down.
CCAGTTTTAATAAGCATCAAATAATTATAATAGATAAGAGCGCCCCTTGGGGCGCATGAAGATGATGTTCAAGGGATTTAAAACTATTTACATATGATGAGGGGACATAATAGAATTGTATCCACAATGCTCCAATAACATTTTTTTTTTAATAGCTATTAAAATTCAGGAAAATTAGCGTAATTTAGCTAAAATTCGAGGATTTCGCGCCTCTTGGGGCGCATGAAGATATCAATTCAGGGGGCGGATTTTTTTTTTTTACATAATAATCAACACAATGCGTAACTTTCGCACACCGGGCCGATTTCGAATTCAAAAAATTTTTATTCTACGATCCACCCTAATGCGGATACGAAAAAATTAGTCTTTTCATATTAATAAAATTCATTTTTTTATAATTATAATATTCAATTATAAAAAAGGAAATTTAGTACTTCAATTTTCAAATTTTTAATTTCTTAGAAAGGCGTAGAGCAAACAGAGTGAAAAAGCGTCCAAGTTTGGAATTGAACAATGTTAATTGATTATACTCGCTAACGCTTTGACACTTAAAGTGCTATTACACGAGTGATCAAAGTAGCTTAAAATTCCAAGCGTCTCCATGTTATCCTATGGCTCCATGGGAGTCGTTTCGAAAGCGAGTAACTTTCTTCTGTCGGAGCGTCTTTGACGCCTGAAACGAAGCAAATCACCAGTAACAGCTAATCAAATGCTTGGAAATCTGACGATGGAAAAGCCTTATCCCGAACAGCCAATGAAATGCTTGCAAGATACGTAAGTTTCAGGTCATCTGACGAGTCTCAGGCGATTTTTTGTCACTTGCAATTTTTACGTGTAATAATACTATAAGCTACCTGGACGACGTCAAGCCCAGCACTTTTATCTGTTGGTAAGGCCACAGGTTTCAAACCGCAGCACACGATAGAATAAAGTTCGTGAGCCACCAACACTTATTCAATAATGTACTGCGGTTTGCAGCCTTGCAAACAGATAAGAGTGAGAAGTGTTCAGCTTGGTTCGTCCAGGAAGCTTAGTGGCAAATCATTGGCGGGAATGTTTAGTGACACTGGTCCGATTTCAGATTTGGACACTTTTCACTCTGTTAGCTGTACGCCTTTTAAGCAATTAAAAATTTGAAAATTACTTAGTTCAAGGCGTGTAAAATTTTCTACGACAAATTTCCTAAAATTATATATCTAGATTTAGTACTTCAAATTTTAAACTAAACGTTCCATGTATAACTGCAGATGAGTAAGATGTAAAACCAACAGTGTAAATAAAGTGTGCAATCTTGCATTCGATTAATAGTCATTGGCATCATATGTCAATGCTTACCACAGAGCTACCTGGACGTTATCCAGCTTAGCACTTCTCACTCTTATCTGTTGGATAAGACTGCACACATCACATAACGGCATATTTGTATGAGCCATCAACCTAGGGCAAACACGAAACGAAAGAGAACACACATATACAGGGTGATTCTAAATTCATGGTGCAAACTTTAAGGGTTGGTACATGACACTGTAATAATCATTTATTGTATAGGAATATATGGGCGTAAATGATGCGTTGACATACAAACACCAGGGGACCAGTTTAGCACATTTTTATTTCAAAATTTCTCATTCATACCAGAAAATTACTATACTATAACTTTCTTTATTTAAGACAGATATTTCATGATTACATAAAGAACAAATTCTTCTTTGAATATTTCCGGTGTGAAAACGAAATTTTTGAATTAAGAAATGTTTCTATTTCTATTTCTTTTCATGAATTTCCTGTGTTTGACAGATTTGCGTTTTATTTTAATTCAAACATTTCGATTTCATACTGGAAATTTTCAAAGAAGAATTTATCTTTATGTAATCATGAAATGTCTGTCTTAAATAAAGAAAGGAATAGCATAGGAATTTTCTGGTATGAATGAGAAATTTTGAAATAAAAAAGGACAAAACTGCCTACCTGGTGCTTGTACCTCAACGCGTCACTTGCGCCCATACATTCCTATACAACAAATGATTGTTACGTTGTCCTGTACCAGCCCTTAAAGTTTGTATCATGAATTTAGAATCACCCTGTATATCTCGTGTAGAAAATCCAATTACTAAAAATTATATGGCGAAATTTTCTACAAATTTCCTTAAATTATGTATGTATATTTAAATTCATCGAGGTTTTATTCTCGTTCCTTTCGTGCTTGCCCATGATTTGTGGCTCATAAAAATATACCGTCGTGTGCTGCGGGTGCAGCCTTGGGAATAGATAATTTTCATTTGACAAGTATGCATCAACAATTAGGCTTCAAAAATTGAAAGCTTTCCCAATTCGATCGGGCAGCAGTTAGATAGAGCATTATACTCGTAGCCATTAGTCACAGGACCCAGGCTAACTGCCGGCTAAAATTCCGTCATGTACGCTAATGGCGCCTGGTGCATGTAAAATCCATTGTGTGTGCAAAGTCCTCGAAGTTACCAGTGAATTATACCTCCGGAATTGCCTTGCCAGGTGAAGGTCTCGTCATCTGATCAAGGTTCTTAATTACGAGACCAACCTGAGTAGCAATGTGCAGGTGCAAACAACAGGATATAACATTAAGTAACCGTCAAAACAAAGTATACACAAAACAAGCAATAGGTACTGCTGATAGGATGACGATCGAGGATAAGATGACAGGTTTATTGGCGCTTCGCGGCGATTAGGCGGTCACCCGCCCCGATGCCAGGTACTAAACCCGTTAACCCGGGAGAAATCGCATGGAGTGTGACATACCCCAGGTGCGTACGGTTTTTACAATTGCCACCACTTTTGTTTCAAAAAGTAATCTTCAACTTAATTTATTGTAGAATTTATAGACTTTATAAGGTGACGATTAATATTTGTATTTATTGGTGACGAAGTAAAAACCATTCACAATCTGGGTATGCGCGACTTCACCGGGTTAAGCTGGGGCAATTTGGCAGGTAGGGGCCTGGTCATCGGTAAGAAAGAAAGAAAAGAGAGTGAGAAGTGCTAAGCTGGATATCATCCACGTAGTTCAATTGTAGAACATAATGTAAATGACCTTGTTCAAATCGTGACTTGGACACTATTTCACTTTGTTGATTTTACGCTTCATAACAAAGTTGAATAACATTTTAACAAGTACAATTTCCAATTACCAAAAATTAGGCGTATGAAATTTTCTGCAAATTTCCACAAATTATGTATGTATATTGTTATTCTCCTTTATCCAAAAGACTGATTCTTGAAGTTAATCAGGACGTTATCATTCGACAAAAAGTGAACGAAATTGTTTGTTGTAATGCGCGCACAACGTCAAGCTTTTTAAAAAAGTTTAATTTTTAGATAAAATATTTATATCACATCGCTAAACTACAAAAGTGTATATATATTTCCTAAATATTTATTTAGTTTTACTTGTGATCTTAATAACAAGTCGCAATCAAAGCATGTTCTTTGTATTAATACTAAAAGAGTTATTTCGCATAAATTTTGGAATATATCCTAACACATATTATCAGAAAGAGATTTTATTATTTCCTTAAAATTTATTTTAATAATTTTATGGAGTAATATTTGAATAACAGAAATTCTACCATAAACCATTTGTAATATCTTTTTTCCTTTTCATATTCGTAGTCAGAAATTTAGAAGACAAATAAGAAGCATTCATGCCATTTCGAATTTCAAGTATAATAATATTTCATCTTACATTTGCTCTTCTTACAAATGTATGCATATATACAAATAAATTTACATAAATATAAACATAAAATGTACACTTGTAATGTGTTTTTTAAATTGTATGCATTTGTTTTTCTGCATATGTTTGTGTTTCGACAACAGTTTAGGAGTTAAGTATGTAAATAATGTATATATGCGTATAAACATGTTTCATACAATGTTAACTTAGCCATATTTATGGCTGATGTAAAATTTATTTTGATCACTGCGACCTGTTGAGCACATACTTTGTCAAGGACAAGTTGTATTTTAGTATTTCTATTTGCCTTATGCGTCAGTAGCAATATGAAATGAGAGATGAATAAAAGTATCACAATTGACATATCAGTTAGGCAATGCTACAGGGAATTCTTACTGTTTTTTTTTACTTAAAAATATTTAGAAGGTTTATAGTTCAACTAACCCTTGTGATATAATATTAAGCAAGCGCAAGTTGACTTTTCTCAAAATTGGTGAAAGTTCTTAAGAAGAAATAAGTCATATTAAATATTATTCCCGAAAGATAAGAATTTACTTTTATTTTTGTTTTTCAAAAAAAAAAAATGCACTTTCTTTAAAATAAATTTTTTCTTTGACTTGCAAGGAACTTTTCAATTAAAAAATTCGTCAGTTATGCATGATCACAAAGAAATTGAATCTATGTTACTTTTTCCTAAGACTACACAATGAAACGATTTATAAAAATTGAAAACATTATAAAAAGTCAATTTAACAACCATATTTCTGTTTGCATACATTCGAAAAAAAAAAAATTAGCACGAAAAAAATAGAACACAAAAGGGATATGGAGACAATACTAATATTTTTTTTTACAAACCTATTAGCTCAATAAATTATTCTGGAATTTTTTTAATTGATTTTAAAGAAACTAAACATACAATATAAATTTTGAATGAAAGTATCCCACAGTTGAACTACTACATGTATTTATGTTACAATATTCTAGAGGAAAATATAGCCGGTTAGTGTATCCCATAACATGAAAGCAACAAACATGTGTTCTTGAATAAATTGATAATACTTTATGCAATAATGCATATTATCATAAGCATTTGTAGTGGATATTATACAAGTTACGTCGGAGTATAAATATGTGTTAATAGTGAATACAAAACTTTCAAACAGAAATTCTTATTAACAATCCTCATTAAGGGGAATTTCATAAAATTAAGGAAGGGACTTTCAGTAATATAAATAGTTTATTTAATAAAATAATTAATAGTTATTTTTTAGCGCATTTTTAAATATGTCATGACATATAATATGCAATGGCATATGTAAATTTATATATTGCATAGGTAGAGATGCAAGAAAACATGTTGTCCTTGGAATAAAATTCTTGTTTTCTATTAAATTATTTAAGCTTTTAGAAATCTGGTACTTATACTTTTATATCACACTTCCCCGAATCTTGTGCAAAAAATAGAATTTTTTTTTTTTCAAAAGTCCAAAATTGCAAGAAAAGGGTAGAAATATTAATATTTTTAAAGTACTTTTTCTTTATTAAATCATTTTATTTCAAACTGCATTTAATCCTTTATCTACTGACGGCACTTATAAGTACCACTCACTTTAAACTTTCATCCCATAGTGAATATTATTAATATTCTAATGGTACTTTACAAAAAACACTCTTTTAACTCCACTTTTTCTGGATACATGGCAGCAGTAGTTCTAGGATCGTTATTTTAGTGAGGAAGGAGGTTATCTTTGAAAAAATCGACTTGTTTTCTACCGACATTTTGTACAGATTGTCACGCTTGTCTTTTTATTGTTGCAAACATAGTAAAGGAATAAGATAAGTGTTGAATTTCTTTTTATGTATTCATTATGATCTTAGAATACAATTTGACAAGCCATTTTAAGTGAGCGGTGTATGTAGGTACTTGGTACAAAACTGTGTGGAGAAGAACTTCTTGTTTACTTTTCATCTGTGTTGTTATCCATCGTTTTTATCTGCTTTATAATGTAGTTACTAAAATGTAGTGCAGTAAAATTTTTTCTGGTATTTCTTTTCTGTTTCATTATTATTATTTTTTTTATAGGAAGTCGAAAAAGTTGTGGCAGCGGATATTTTTTGCAAAGAAAGAAATGGCATATGTAAATTCATATATTGCATCTGTAGAGATGCGAGAAAACATGTTAAGCCTGGAATATACGCTCGCATAAATAAAGGACTGCTAACAAAATCCAAACCTAAAACAAAATTGTTTTTTAATACCATTAAATTTGAGTTTTTACTCATTTTTTGTGTAAAATATAACTATGTCAATTAAATATTTTTGTATTGTTAACTTATGAATTTCTTCTTGTTATTTAGAATTTTTAAGAGATTAAACTTTATTCGAAACATCATGTGGGTTTTCTGTTACAATAATATTTTAGGCATATTGTACTGAGTGTACTTTAAAGTACCACTTTAATTAATTACCTCTAACGAATTAAATTTCTCAGTGGTGAGCATTTCTTTAATGTATATCCTTTAATTTTCATTGTAGTAACGGAAAAAAATTCTTTAAAAAATTTTTCTGTAAATCATAATGCAGTAGATAATAGTTTAATAAAATGTGAAGAAGATGTGATAAAATGTTCAAGAAATTAAAAAAAAAGACTCCTAAGATACTGAGTTAAATCAAATTAACAAAAGTTATAAAAAACGTTGTTCCATATTTCAAAAGACAAATATTCGTTGATATATCTATTCGAAAATATTCATTAATATTTAAATAAATATTTGTATTAAAATGTTGAAGATATTCTTAACGCATGATATTAAATGCACTTCTTGATCATTTTATTCAATTATTTATAGCTCTAGAAGGAAAAGGTCAATAAATCATTTCCCAGCTTTATATAATGGCATGTGCAAAATAATGTCGAATAAGTTCATTTACATATTAATCGGGTTATAGGAGATATACGGTGTATTTGATTTTGAATTTGAATATAAGTAACAGACCTTTCTAATATTTCAGTACACATGTCATAACAAAAATACTCTGAACGTGAAAGTTTAAAAGAAAGGAAATATTATAATTTTAAAATATATTTTATATGGCGTATAAAAAAATAGAATACAAGTTATGCAATTCGCGGCAATACCATTGGTTACTATTTATTTCCAACATGACAACTCTATTTTGTTTTGAACACAGTAATAGCCATAGATCCAGTTTTTTCCTAAGCTTCTTCCCACCATTTTGAACCTGATGACAGAGATTTTTTTCAAAACCAGAAATTGGATAAGTAAAATTTTAAAATGAATTTTCTTTTATGTTTCCTCATATACCAACGTGCCCCAAGATAAAATTAGATAGGGTTACTTAAACTCAAGTCTCGTTTACGCCGATAATCCCCCCTCCTTTCTAGTTAGAAATATCTTATCCAAATTTGATTAAAACTGTTTATTCTTTTAATGTTTCACCGCATGATGGATATTCAGTACATAAAAATGTGTAACAAGTGTACTGAACTTATAAATTTTGAAATAAAACTTATAGTACTGATTCAAGATAATTTACTTTTACGTTTATATAGCCTCCTTTGAGGTAATAAAGTAATCAAAATTAAGTTTCACTGTATGATAGCTATATTGAAATTAAAAGTAGGTGGCACAAATTCAATACAATTTTCTTTTGTGTTGATTGCGTGCCCATGCAGGAAATATAGTAACTAAATTGAAATAAAATTGATTTTTTATTTTATTATAAGTAAATTTTCTGAATAAGCTTTTGCCATGGGGAATTTAAGAGCAATCGATTTTGTTGTGTTTCACCGAATTGCAGCTACAATGAAGAAAAAACATGTTGCTCAGATTCAACATAATTTTCTATTGCGTTTAAAACATCCCCTGGTGTGAAATACTGTACCTAAATTAAAAGAATCTTATTTTTTGTGTTTTTAATAATTTTTTATAATAAACTTCTGACACGATGAATTTAATACTCGATAAAAATTGTCGCAATTTTTTTCCTTTTACTCTGGTATCACCTCCGATGGGAAATTCGATAATTTAAATTTAATTTTTTTGTTTTATTTTTTCTCATGTGACAACAATATTTAGAATGGAAATTGTAGAATACGCTTTCAAAACAATTTTCTTTTGCGGTTATATGGATTCTTGAGAAAAAATAGGATAACCAGACTTAATCATTTCGGTCCTGACATTTTTCTTAAAGTCCAAAAAAATTAAAACTTTTGTAAACTTAAAAAACATTTTTTTTACTAGTTCAAAGATAAATGGCGCCCCTTGTCCACTAAAAATCGAAATATAGAATGCACATATGTGATTTTGAGATTTTTACGCATGTGCAAGGCGTTATTTATAGTTTAAAGCATTATAAAAGTAATACGGTGATATTTGCATTTTTAACAGAGTTATAAGCATTTATGTAACAATAACGTTCAAAGCCTCACCCATTTAATTGCAACTTTAGGTCGCGTTTTCTCAAAACTTGATTTTTAACATACTATCCGTAAGGTTAAAAAAATATACTATTTGATGAAATGGCTTAATTTTTTTTGCATGCATATAACATCATTATCTATAGAATGAATTAATATATTTTAGATAGTTTAATATTTTGAGTTTTTTTAATGAAAAAAAATGTATTTTTTAGGGTTTTTAAAATTTTAAAATTTGAGAGATTTTTTAATAAGGTTGCCTTTGCTTTATAGTTATATCCTTATTGCAGTCCCTAGAGTAAAGTTTCCTCATCATTTTAAAGCAAAAATTAGTTTCTTATGTCAATTCAACGTTAAGGTATCTTACGGATGGTGATATGACACCTATTTTTTTTTTCAATTTGTGTTATAAAACTTTTGCTATTTTTTTTTATTTTATTACATTGAAGTACTTCATTTTATAATTTTATAAGACTACAAACATACCTTAAAAATATCAGAAAGTTTAAATTAGTTACATTCAATACTTCTGTTTTTATATGGACTCGAGACGAGAGCTTTGTTTACATGATTTTCGGTATCTATCAAACCCTGAGACCCCTTAAAAATTATTTTTGAAACATGCCAACAAAAGGTAGTACAATCTTGCGCTTGCAGGTGTTGTGATCTCCATAAAAGTAGAGTATGTTGATAAATCATTGAGTTAACATCAAGAGTACAATGATTTTTTTTTTTTTTTTCCGACAGCGAAAAGTTTTTAGAAATACAGTTGCTTCATTTATGAAAGAAGATGGCTTAAATGTGATGAACGACCATTTAATTGACATATCAGTATTTCGAGTGCCATCATAGCTTCAAAAAAGACATCCCTTGAAGAATATCTCGAAATATCTAAAGAATGAGATTGTTCATGGGCTAGAAGGATTTTATTACGCAGTGCTTCTCTAAACATTGTATGCGATTCATTTTATCATTAAGCGCGTTTCTCGAAGCATGTTGAAATGATTGTGCTCAATTTTAACTAGAAATTTATTAATTGTTTTAATATGTATGCTTATGACATAATAGCAGACCACATTATGCCGCCGTTTGAATAAAAATCACTAGATCAATTTTCGACCTTATCACAACAATATCACTGGGCACTACCAAAATTAAAGGTCAACATAATAGATGGAAATGAAACCTGGTTTTCATTTACTGGAAAACTGTCAAATTAATCTTGGAATCTGGCATTACATGAATTTTAATCGTGCACTGTTCACTGACTAAAGAAAAGCACACTTTTGTACACTACTAAGTTTATTTTTAATTAAATAAAAGTTATCAAACGGTATTTTGATTAAATTTTTAAGAAATAATATATTACAAAATATTTTAAATAATGGGATTTTAAAAAGATGTAGTTGCCTAAATTTGATGCAGTGAAAGCAATGTAAAATTGTTTAATGGAAACTCATTTTACTGCCATTAATTAAAAATACAGATTTCGATGTAATTTTCCTAAACAAGAAAGTTAATGTAATCCATTTAAAAATATACTGAAATTTTGTTGCAATGCAAAAACTTTTTGTAAGTTAGAGCGCAAAAGGTGTAAGAGGCTAAAGATAAATCTGAAATGAATTTATTTAGTTGGAAAATAAAACTTTTATTTTCAATTATTATAATAGATAGAACTTTCTTAAAATAATACCAACCTATTACTATACGTTGGTACTAAATTGTGTTATCCTTAATATAAATAAAATTGATACTTTAAATATAAGAAAATATTAGGAAATCCCATAAAGGAATCTATAATACCACCTTCAGAAACAAAAACAGTCGGTTGTTAAATCTGATGACTATCACAGAATTTTAGCGACCGTTTGATCATGAATAGACAGACTCATAGACAGAGAAACTGACAAAATTATACCTTAAAATTATTAAATTAAATTACTTTCAATTAAATTTTCATATACTTTAATACATGAAACCTCTGATAGTAGATCTGGAAATATTCACAACGAAAAACAAATCATATCAAAACCTAATTTTGGCGCCTATATATATATATTTTTTAATGAAAGTGTGATCAGGTGCAGCATATTTTGCTAGGGACAAGTAAAAATAAATAATAAAAGTTTTCAAATGCATTTGTCTGTATATCTACAGAAAACATATCAAAACGCTATCCCAAAGCAGATTTTACGCCAGTTCTTTGTTTTCTTAATGCAATACTCTTTTAAAATAATATAACACTAGCAAACCCCGCGGCTTAGCTCGCGTAATAGTTAAAATATGCTAAATGATATTTATATGTCTAATTTTTTTTAGAAAAAATTATAATTTTAGGAATAATTCAAAAATTACTATTTAAAATACAGTTTGACTAAACTTAATTATTACACTGCATTAGGCAGAAATGAGACTTAAATTAATAAAAAGAAATAAAACTAAATAAATGATAATTTAGAAAATATTTCGAAACTTTTATGCTCAATTAATACGCTCATTTCAGTATTCATTTAAAGTTTTGAATTCTTTAGAAACCATCTTCTTACATCTTCAAATTAACTATCATGTTAAATTCCAAGTTCTACCACCTCTCTCAACATAAAGGGCTATGTTGAAATAGGAACTGACACCATTAATTTGCCAACATTAATTTTCAAATTGGTTTGTTATTTCCTAATACTCCACAGGAACGTAATTCAGAAAGCTTTTAAAGGCCTTTTTTACAACGCTTGTTGTTCCTGTGAATCCCAGGTGGTAGAATCATAGGCATAAAATATAGCCTGTGTAGGATCAGAGACTGTTACCACTGTGTCGCAACTATTACTTTTATAATCGGTTGATAATCCCTGAAATTGCTTAGAAATCGTAATTTAGGACTTTTTTAGAACGCTCATCCCTTTTTAATTCGAATTTATTTTCGACAATACTTGAAGGGCATTTATATTTTATAACTAACTACCATGCTATGTTTTAAGTTTCTAGCCTCTTCAGTTCCACAGAAATCACAATTTAGAAAGTTTTTTGCTCCTGCAACCCTCTCTTGGTAGCGGCACAGGCATAATATATAGCTTATGTTTGAGCTATCACCAACAGTTTGTCATAATTATTTTTTAAATCGGTTTTGTATTTGATAAGATTGCATAAAAGTTGTAATTTAGAAAACTTTTAGCTCACTTCATCTTTTCAAATTTGGAATTTTCTTTCGACTGTTCTTAGAAAGCAGTTGCATCTTGTAAGTAAATACCATGCTATATTTCAAAATGTTAGACACCTCAGTTGTGCAAAAAACGCAAATTAGAACATGTTTTCCTTTTGCAACCCCCAGATGGTAGTGGCAGAAACATAAAATATAGCCTATGTTGGAGAAGGGACAGTCACCATCAATTTTCAACCATTACTTTTGAAATAGGTTTGGTATTTCCTGAGATTGAGTAGAAATCGCAAAGTAGAACGTTTTTAGAACGCTTTTCGCTCATTTTTACCCCTTTTAAATTTCTAAATTTTTAAAAACATTCTTAAACATCATTTATATCTAATAAATATGTACTTTGTCTAATTTAAAGTTGCTAGCCCCTATCGATCACAAAATTGAAATTTAGAACGCATTTTGCTCCTGCAACCTCTAGGTGAGAGTGACACCGACATGAAATAGCGTATATGTTAGAGCAGAGGCTCCCAGAATCAATTTCCTACCAGTAAGTTTGAAATCAGTTTGATTCTTCCTGATATTGCTCACAAATCGGCATTTATAACGTTTTTAGAACACTTTTTTTCACACACCCCTTTTAAATTTCAAAATTTTAAAGAAATGTTCTTAGAGATCATTTATATCTAATAAATATATACCATACAAAATGCCATGAGCCTAGGTCCTTCCATAAATCAAAAATCGCATTTTTAGAACGTTTTTTGCTCCTACATCTCCTCTAGGGTAGTGGAAACAGACATAAAATATAGCCTATCTTGGAGCAAGATCTGTCACCATTATTTTTACACCATTATATTTGAATTCGGTTCAGTACTTCATGAGAGAAATCGCAATTTAGAACGTTTTTTACAACGCTTTCTGCGCATTTTCACTCCTTTTAAATTTCGATTTGTTTAGGAAATATCCTTTAAGACCATTGATATCTTATAAGTAACTACCATTCCGAATTTCATTATTCTAGCCCTTCCATAACCCAAAAACCGCAATTTAGAACGCTTTTTTTCTCCTGCAACTCACAGGTGGTAGTGATACAAATATAAAACCGAACCTATGTTAGAGCAAGGTCTGTTACCATCAATTTATAGCCATTAATTTTGAAATCGATTTGATACTTCTAAAAATTGAGTAAAATCGCCATTTAGAATGTTTTATAGAACCCTCTTCGCGCATTATCACCCCTTTTAAATTCCGAATTTTTTAAGAACTGTTCTTAGAAATCCTTTATATCTAATTAGTAACAGATATTTCAAATTTCATATTTCTAGGTCCTTCAGTAACGCAGAAATCGATTTTTAGAACGTTTTTTGCTCCTTCACCCCTTTGGGGTAGTGGCACCGACATAAAACATAGCCTATGCTAGAGCAAGGTTTGCCACCATCATTTTAACACCATTATTTTTTAAATCGGTTTGGTATTTTCAGAGATTGTGTAGAAACCACCATTTAGAATGTTTTTAGAACGTTTTTCGCGCATTTTCACCCCTTTTAAATTTCGAATTGTTTAAGAACTGTTCTTAGAAATCCTTTTATATAATAAGTGGCGAATATTTCAAATTTCATATTTCTAGGCCCTCCAGTAACGCAAAAATCGCATTTTTAGAACGTTTTTAGATCCACTACCCCCATTTGGGGTAGTGGCACCGACATAAAACATAGCCTATGTTAGAGCAGTTTTCACCATCATTTTGACACCATTATTTTTTAAATCGGTTTGGTATTTCCTGAGATTGTGTAGAAACCACCATTTAGAACGTTTTTTAGTATGCTTTTTGTGCATTTTCACCCCTTTTAAATTTCGAATTGTTTAGAAAATATTCATAGACATCATTTATATCTTATAAGCAACTAATATTCCAAATTTCATATTTCTAGGCCCTTCAGTAACACAAAAATCGCATTTTTAGAACGTTTTTTGCTCCTGTACCCCCTTTGCGGTAGTGGCACCGATATAAAATATAGCCTATGTTCTAAGTTGGACTAATACCACCATTTTGTTACCATTACTTTTGAAATAGGTTCGGTAGCTCCAGAGATTACCTGTAACAAACACACAATTTTTACTTCTTTATAATATTAGTATAGAGTATAGATACATGTTTATTACAAAAAAATACATTAAACAAAGTAAGGTAATCAATAGGTGTTTCTTTTTTGTATATTTTCCTTGTAATGTTATTTAATAAAACACTGTTATCTATATCTAACAAGGAATCATCAGTATTTACAGATTATATAAAAATTGGCTACGAAGGAAATATATTAAATTTTGAAAAAGTTATTTGAGATAAAATCATTTTGAATGATTTATAGTAACAAATACCCCATGTTATGTATCTTTAAAAATGCAAACAATGTACTACATTATAATCTATTTTCAGAGACAATAATACAAACAGAAAACTTTTTTTTTTCAATTATAAAAATTACGTTTTTGCGTTATTCAAAAGAGTAATAAAATATATATTCCAAGCAAAAACAAAACTTAGTATTCTTTAACAAATTATTTAACATGTTTGGAACGAAAAATGCGTACTCTAAGACCGAATTTTCAATTTATTTAGAATATAAATTTTTATAGGGTATTTACCAAGTGTACTTTTTAATAATTTTTGAGAGTTTTCTAAGTTTGTTTTTTGCTTTCTTCTTATTAAAAGAAAACCACAAACTTACATCTTAATTAAATTCATTCTTCATGAAAATGACCTACCGGCAGATTTTATGAGTATTCAGCTGCTAATTTAATGAATGCTGATATTTACTAACGCAGTTTCTTCATATTCTCAATTAGATTAAATGTCTCCAGCGTATATATTAAAAAAACTTTGCAATTTCCTTTGGCGATTATAAATTGACTTGAGTATTTTAATGCTTGTTGTTTATGACGTAATAAAAGCATAGTGCAGATAAACTAATAAGATAAATAGGCTATATTTTAGCATCAGCGATCCCTTAAATGTTATTTTTAATGATAAAAAAGATAAGATATTCGAATTAATGTAAGTAAAAGAAACAAAAGCACGTATTTAGAAAAATTTTATTTATTATAAATATATAATTTACGTTAATTTCAAACAAATTACTTTTATGTTTTGAATTTACTTTTAACAAAAAAACCTACTAAGTAAGACACGGCTTTGTTGATGTGAATGTTTGCGGTATTTTTATTGGTTTCATAGACGAAACTTTAATGTTTTGTATTAAATAAAAGGAGGTGGTGAGAATAGGGCTCATTTTTCGTCTGTTATTATCATGGAAATGAAATGTTTTTTAATAATTATTATTATTTTAAATTTATTTTATAGCTTTAGATTATATTTTTAATTTATCTTTATGTGAGGATATAAGGAACAATGCAATAGCGAAATTTCTAAATGTCACTTCAAAAAGATCAGGTAAATGCTAGAAATTTTAATGTTTTTAGTGTTTTTTAATAATCTTAAAATGAGAATTTCTTAAAGGATTACTTTCAGATTTATTATGGTTTGTGTCACAAAAGATGTAAAGATCCAGAACAAAAATGACGAAAATGTGCAAAGCTTTGAACACATTTAGAAAGCCTTTTGTCTGACTTCTGTTATATTTTCCAAATTAGCCTAAAACCTATTTTATGACAGGCCTATTTTATACACAAAAATTTACGCTCCATAAAATACGTTGTTACGATATCACATTTTTCTTTACGTGTACAAAGTATATCGCATAAGAGACATGTTATTTTCAAATTTAATATATGCTGAATGTGTGAACATTTCCCATAAAAGAAAAGCATCCTCCATTTAGTAAAAAAAAGATACATTGAGAGCACAGATACGATAAATAGTTGCTCCTACAAACGGAAATGTGTGATGTGACATATTTTGCTTATAAACAAAGAAAATTCTGCAAAAGGAAAACAAAAACTTTTTAAACATACGAAAGTGTAACTTTATGAAATCAGAATGCGACAGTACGCAGATATGAAGTAAAGACTGTAACGTAATGATAAACTGAAACAAAAGGAATTGTTTGTTAATATTGTTTTTAAAATAAAATTATTTCTTAGAGTTCCGGCCTTTTTTTTCTATCGAAACGCGAGTGTTTGAAATGTAAAATAAATTTATCATCTACTATTACTTATTTTTCTCAAACCGGGAATAAATTTCGTATATTTTCATCTGTACAAGCAATAATTTATCTTATAGTGGTAATATTCATTTTGTTAATAAACCATGATATTGTAAAACTTTGTCATCGATTGTCTATTCATATCTTGTGTAGATTTTGAAATACGACGTTTATTTTACGATTTGATTGCTAGATACATCATGGTTAGAACTTAGTCATTTGACAATATCTTAACGCCACATTTGTAGTTGCAGTTAATTCAGTTCACCAGAGATATCATTTACTATATACTCGCATATAAAAGGCTTCTTATAACTTGTACCAGCTACTTATAATTTGTACCAGCTGCTTATAACTTGAGTTCTGTTAAATGAATTGCAATGGGACTTTTAGAAAGAAATTTTTTAGAAAGGTGCTATTATATTACTTACCTTTCTATGCTGCTTCTTTATAGACTTGTGGTGGAAATTTCTATAACTAAATCAATCCGTAGGCTTTTTATAAAGTTCTGTTTGACAAATTTCTATGTAACTTGCACTGTAAGTGTAATTTTTCAGGTATGGCTTTAGTATATTGCATATTGTTTACGTTACATAATTATAGAATCATTGGGGGCAGTTCTATATTCAGGTGCATCTATTGTGAAAGATTAACTTTTAAAAAATTCTGTTGAATGGACTTCGATATAATTTCCACTGTCAGTTATATAATTTTCCATGAAAGGTTTTAGTACTTAAATACACATTTTATTAATACATTGCTTTGAAGTGTATTGTTTTGTTAAAATTAATATTAGTTGAAACTAATTTTAATTTCTTTAGTAGGTGCAAGTTTTTTTATAACTTGTTTCTATAAAACATATTAATAAGACAATATTTTAAATAATCGTGCATACCTATCACCAACAATAAGGACCTATGCACTACCAATCCAGTAATCCCATTAGTCCCCATAATCTGTGTCATTATTTCGTATATTCGTTTGATACATCGGAATTAGTCGTTTCGTAAAATCGTTTCATAATTTCGTTTAATAAAATCGTTTAATAAATATTTTTCATAAATTCGTTTAATAATATCCTTTCATAAATACGTTTCGTAAAATCGTTTCATAAATTCTTTTCAGTATGACTATATATTGGGTTTTATAGGATTTTGTACATATAGGGTTTTATAGGATTTTATATATATATCAGTTTGTTAATCATTTTTTTTATACCTTCTTATCAATGACTTACATTAAATACCTCGGATCGATGTATTAATAGAGTGCAATTCAGTAGCGATAAATATAAACCGAAATCTCTTTCTGAGAGATTTCGGGTTATTATCATATAGAGTGACAATGAAATATGAAAATTGGCTTCCCTTCAGAGATTTTACCATAAAATGACAATTTACGTTAGTGCTATGTATGTGAAAGTAAAACCTTCTTGAGTTACGAAAGTTTTGAGAAATACCTATATGTAGATACCTCCCTAAATTATTTATTTTTCAAGTAGATAGATCGTTGAATTCAGACACCTGAAAAATGCAAAAAACTGGCAGAAGCCATACTTGCATTTATTTAATAATTAAGAAACAATTAATTGAGTTTGACAGCATAATTCGTGCAATGTTAAGTAACTGTAGGTAATACTTAATGAGAAAAAAACATAGGCTAGATGGTTCACATGACTTTTATCGCTACTGGCATGGTTTTAAAAAACCCTTCTTTTGTCAGTTCAGCATCGATAAAGATTACTTTAAGGTAAAGATTCAGTCATGGTTTGGCAACAACGGACAGACTTTTTTAACGCTTTTGAGGGGGAAACAATATTCTGTTGCGTACCAGGTAACGCTTCAAAAATCATTCTCTACCTTTTGGCTAATTTTTAGATTGATGAAATTGAATATTCCAAGATAATGGGTCCGCACACTTAAATCAACGAAGCAGTCGATGAGAGATAAAATATTTGAGTTCCTGATTGGTGTATGCTGCTTCACCTATGAAAATTGAATTGTATACTTTAATAAACATCGCTTGTGTGTGTGGGATTCGGTTAAAGTATTCTTTTATTTCAGAACGTAAAGAGGTAAAAGAAAAGGCGAGATATAGTACTGAACTAGAAACTTTTCAAAATATTGTGATGTAAATGAATCATAGCTTATTTGATCTAACACAAAATAATCGTAACTAACTTATTTATCAAAGTTCTTCGTATTCTTCTGAAAGAGCTAAATTGCATGTTTTTGTATAAACTTTTGTGCGAAATAATTTTGTCATTATAAGTTATATTTAAATTCATTACAGACAGTTCTTTATGACTTGTAAGTTTTATTTTGTATGTTACGCGTATCCTTAATTCATAATATAAAAATCAATTACTTCAATCAGATTACTGTTTTCTTAACTTCAAATTTTGTCTTGTGAGTAAACTTTTGTGAAGGTCTCTAATGGTGAAAAACAAACCAAGATTGTGATTACACAGATAAAAATATTGGACAAATAAGTATTGCTCAAAATAGAAACCGCTCAGTTGCTTATTTTTACTGTTTAAATTATTTTACTATTTCGACTTATTAATGAAATTCTACTTAAAATAACTGATATTAGCTTGGACATTTATTTAATAAATTTCGTCTTACTAATTTGAGAACAGTATTTCCTCGTGGAAACCAAACTCAAACACTTGTATGAGCAGTAACTGTCTAGGACGAGATATTTTATTCTAAAAATCGCGACAAATGCAATTATTACTTTCAAACAGGACAACATAGATGGACACTCTGCTTGCAAGAGGGAGACACTCTTAAACATGAGCACTGAATACAAATTTAATCTTATCTTATAAGAACACATGTTTAATAAAATTCTTTTTTTATTCTTAACTCAAGAGGAACTTTTTTTCTCTTTCATTAAGGTATTTAACATAATTCCTGATTAGAGTAATTTAGGGATTTATGTCGCACATTTTTTTGAATTTGTGTATAAATTCCCATTATGGACATAAAATAAAATAAATCATGCTCTGCTATTTAATATTAAATATACAATCCGTGTACTGCGACAAAAAAATTCAAAACAAATAATTAATATTTTTTAACAATTTTTTTTCTAAAACATTACACTGCGGCGCGTCACCTGTGCATCCAGGCTGAGACGCCGCACTTGTGTGGTAGTTATGCCGCGCTTGTAATCAGAAGAGAATGAAATTATAAATAAAAATATTTAAAACAATATTCATTTCTGGGCTATAATTAACGATGTAACAACAAAATGAAACTAAATGAGTACAAAGAAACGATTAATAGATTCAAATTAATAATCGTTTGGCTACTTTGACTATTAAAATTATCGACTTATTTTTTACATTAAATTTTAATTGTTATTTCAGCAACAACGTGACAGCAATGTATTAGAGAGGTAAAAGAAAAAAAGTAAATTATGTTTGCATAATTTATTTGTTAACCCGTTCGGGACCGGTGGCTTTTACACACATTTTATTCGGTTTGCACCGCTTTTTAAAAATAAGTTACCTTTACTTAAATAATCATGAAAACGCTCTAATTAAAGAAAGAAAATATTACTTGTCTTTTTTACTGCTGCCTGAAACAAATTTCGTATGCCCTTTATGAGGGTGCTTATATGCACCTATGGTCGTGAATGGGTTAAGAGTCCTGTTTTTTCGACTACAACATGCAGCAAAAGGTGTCGAAAAAGTACAGTCTTTATGTAACTACATTTGGCACATGATGCAACGAAGCCAATTACACTTCCTCTTTTTTGGAGTAGTTTTCTAAACATTCCTTGCAAAGAACGTCTGCGTTACGCGTAATCCAATTTTTCATTATTATCATCTTGACTTGAATCTTTCTTGGCCTTCATACTTTTTATTTTCCCCTTTTTCTCCTTTTTTTGAGCAAACTTGCCTAACGTGGTTAACATGCCTAACGTGGTTAGTCTGTGCAAAAAGAGAAAAAAAGCTAATAACACTTTATCATCCTGCACAAATGAAACTGCGGCATGTATACCGGAATTGCAGTGCGGCATGTATCCCAGTTTGCATGGTGCAGACTTCGACCATCACAGTTACCTGCCGTCGCTAAGGGGAATAGCGTAACCATACACAAAATACTCTATACAAACGCTACACTTAGTTTTGACTTCGAAATCATGCTTGCATTTATTAATTAGTGTATGAAAAAAATTTAAACATAACGTATTTAAAAGTTTGGACAGTGAAATCATACATTTACGTTAAATTAAGTATTGTACTTCTACAAGTAAACATCGAAATGGGATTCACGGTATACACTGGTTAAAATAATTTCATTGCGTACCTATACTGTGTGTTTGACGACCTTCTATAGATAATTAGAAGAAATAAAAGGTGTGGGGCATCTATCCTGGATGCAGCGACACTCCCGGAGTTACCCTATAACATGTTCAGAGTGTCCAAGACAGCAATCACTTATTTCATTTAGAGAATCAGATATTCTCATAAGTTAGAAACATTTGACAAAATTCCTGAAATAATTTTTTTTCTGCGAAATGTTTAGGTTTTAGAACTCTTTTTAGCCACAAAAATGTAAGTTCCGCAAGTAAGGTTACAAAGAAATCATAATTTATTTTAGCTATTAAAATGTGTAAGAGATGTCATTTTTTTCTTTGTAAATTAAAACCACCATAAATTAAAATTTCCTATATTTCTAGCAGATTTTCCTGCTTGTTTCAATTTACATAATCTTTCTGAATATAAGTTTATCAAAAATGTGCTTATTTTCGGACATAATATACTTCTATATATAAAAAAAAGTTTTGATTTGGAAATGGACCAATGAAAATCTGCGTAGATCATCCGGGTATACTCCTACTAGATCGGCATCCATATTTTTTATGACCGGGGTCTTTCTTCGTTAATAAAAACTGTTTCATACAAAAATATGAAAATCAGTGGTATTATATGTTTGATAAACACGCTGATGAAGACAGTTTTTAAATCGAATAATTATTTTAAGAGATATTTAATGTTAAAGATGGTCAAAATCGTTCCATTAAAAAAGTTTGATAGGAGAAAAACTATACATAGGAATTTAAACATTTTTAGATCATTTTATATATTGGAAGTTCCCGATGTGCAGACTGCAATTATCTTTTTAATTTGACTCATTTTTTGAGGATTTATTTCCATTTTAAATTCAAATTTTCAGCATTTCGAGAGATATTTTTTACACATTTTAGGAAAGGGCAATTATTTTAAACTGTTGCCAATTTTAAAAATAGCGCAAAGAATAATATTTCCTTCAAATAAAAATTTATTTACACGTGGCTATTATAAACCGAAAAATAAACTTTCAAATTAGAATTAAGTTATTACGTGTTAAAAATCGGGACAATATTCAAAATTAGATCATAAAAACTACAGTTACACGTAAATTTTAAAAGGGAAAGCAAATTTTTAAATACTAAATTCATTATTATGCGTTAAAAGTCACAAATGAAGGAAATTACGTCATATCTAAAAAGGCCAAATAAATAAAAGTTGGCAAAACACTTTAAATTAAAAAATATATTTGTAGAAGACATTTATTTCATATTTCGAGATAATCTTTTCAACTATTATCGTGAATTCTGTGACAGCGCAAATAATATTTCCTTTCTAACAACAAAAGTATTTTCATGTGAATATTAAAAAGAGAAAGGAAACTTTGGTGAAAATTATGTCAGATTTAAAACGGTACATTTAAAAGAACTTTCTCATAGCGTTCTTAAAAAGTACCGAGAGACAAAGACTCTGTGTACTTACTAATTCATTTTACATTAGCTTACTTTCAAATTTTTAACGCTTTCCAACAAAGTTGAAAAGTGTTAATGATTTCGGTTTGTCAGTTCGCGCTCTATCTCTCGTAAATATACACGGATCGCACTGAAACTTTTGGTTATTGACGTTTAGCCTAGCACGAACCCTATTTCAAATGAAGTTTGTAGCACGTTTAGTTCATTTACAGGGACAGTCAAAAGTATTCCGTTACATTACGGCCAATGGGAAAAAATCATTTCAAATGAATTTTAAAGATGTTACACCCTTTCAAACATAATTAAAATAATATGCATTTACGAAGTTCACAAAAATATGCAGAATATTCTGTAGCATATGCGGTGCAACGAATAGTTACTATTCATTTGCAGGGCTACACAAAAGAATTCCATTACAAATGGTATAGGGGGAAATTGTTTGCGGCGTATTTTAATTATACAAATTCATATATAATAAAATTGGTATACGTCGGTGAGGCTTACTTAAGTTACTTCATGCACAATACGAAGTGCATAGCATTTACAGGAACATACAAAACATTTCAGACAAGTATTTTCTATCCGAAGTACTGTATATTAGAACGGCGATGGCAGGGAATGCATTTTTAATTATCATATGCGCTTTTAAGTTTCACTATATTTATCCATACTATATGATGTGTGTAAATGATATAGTTGATATACAGGTCTACGCAAAAGAATTCGTAAATGTTACTGAGTATGACCGTAAATTGCTGAAAGGTGGGTGTAAAATATGTTATGCTGAACTGCATGTAGTTTTCTATGAAATGTTTGTAGAATATAGGTAAAATGACATACAGGTCCACGCAAAGAATTAAAGTTTAACTAAATAGTGGCGTGTAATAAAGGTACTAGGTAAACAACAGGACTGAACAAAAGTATTCAAGTATGTTTCCATCTATTAGTATAAATTACTGAAAGAGAAATTTCAACCTGTTATGCGTTTTCTTGCTAAACTAAATTTTCTATTAGTATATAGTATATATATCAGCCTACAGATCAAATACAGGGCTGTTCGGAAGAATAGGAATAAATATTTGGCTATGGATGGTAACTGCTGAAATCAGTTCTTTAAATGTTTAGTTAGTTATCTTATTTACCTTATATCCCTAAATAACGAAGTTTTGTTAAAGCTTTCAGGGAGTGTTGGAAAGTGTTTCATAATCTATGTCATACTCATGATTTTTCTTTCTTGTTTTTAATCAAAGACGAAAACAGCCATTGTATCTCTTAGCAGCGGCTGATTTCGTCTTAAAAATCTCCAACCAAAGGAAAATGAATGAAAACCCGTTTACAGGGAGACCGTCACTGTTTTTTTAAATTATAATTCAATCTTTTTAAGGCCGATGAAATTAGCATGCTTTTAGAATTCTGGGGTGTCTGAACGGGGGGTTGGCGAGCGTAGCTCGTAGGAGGCAGACCCCCCTAGTGGTAAAAAAAAACTGCCAAATAGTAACACTCTATTACTTGCGTGGGGTGTTCTGATCACCCCGCGAGTAAAAACATGCGCACAAGTACGGAACTACTCAAGCTCAAGGTCAAATAATTTTAATAGCTGAACATTCCTAGATGTCACGAGAACAAACAACACATGTTCATAATAAAACACTCATACTACAATATATATTAAAACACACATACACACATAAATAACGCCTGCATTCAACAGTTAAAGGTAAATATAAATATTACTGAACTGAATATGAACATGATACTGAATATGATACTGAACACATGTTCAGTTTATTTTAGAAGTATTTTTCGTGTAAGTGAGGGCTTGAAAATTTTCAGCTGGGATGCTGAGAGAATTACGGGATATTTCTTGATTAAAAAAAAATAATAATAAGTTAAGCTACATTACAAAGTAATTTTATTTTTATAATAGAAACAACTAAATCTATGAATAACTTTAATTTTTTAAAATTTATTATGAGTCATTTATTTCGATTTTTTGCCTTTTGTTCTAGAAAATGTCGAAATCTTCATGGGAAATGATGCAACAGCGTTTGGATTTTGTTTCATCAGATTCTAAAGATGATGAGGCAGCAGGTGCAGATGAGACTTTTTTGGATGATGACGAGCACTTTGAGGAACGTTCTGAATACAACTCGGAAGCAGAACTAAAAGTTGATGAAATATTGAAACAAGATTATGATGCCAAACTACAGTCTATTTTAATGAATAACATTATCAAATTTTTATACATAAAAAAAAAAAAAACTTAATGCGTGTTGTAATATAGCAAAAGAGTCATAAGACAGTATTTTTAGAGTGCAGGTTATATAAGTAATAAAAGTAAATCTTTTTCATATAATTTTAACTGCAATGTAGTAGTGTATATGTAGTGTGTATATGTATACTATTTTTATATAATGTTTATAAAATCACATTTTTCTTGTATTTTTGAATTCTATTTTTTCAGAACAAGTTACAGTAAGTTACTTTAATTATGAGTAAATTATATTATAAATCATAATAACTTAAAAATTCTGATAAAAGATTTGGGGTGTTTACAATACCTCCGAATGATCGTGTGACGAAAACAATTTGCTATACAAAAATTGTATTTTTTTTTCATTGACTATTCTTAATTTTTTTTAATTTAAATTACTGGTTTAACCATTTTTTACTTTCTTCTATCTTTACAAGAAGAAAGTATTGGATTCATGAAAATTTTCGAATTCCGGTTTTCTACGGATTTACACGTTTTAGAGGTCAGGGAACCCGAAAAACATGTTTTTACAAAATGTCTGTCTGTGAGTCTGTCTGTCTGTCTGTCTGTCTGTCCGTCTGTCTGTGTGTCTGTGTGTGACATAAATTTTGTGGGCGCTCTATTTCGAGAACTAATGCACGGAATTTTATAAAAATTCATATTCAGTTAGTCCCTGATACAAATTGATGCTGATTGGTTTTTGGTGCAAATCGCTCAACAGGTGGCGCTGCTATGCTGCTTTTTTTATGATTTCCGAAATGGCTCTATCTCAAGAACTAATGCCCGGATTTTCATGAAACTTCAGATTTAGTTAGTCCTTAATATGACTTGATGCTGATTACGTGTTGGTGTAAATCGCTCAACAGGTAGCGCTGCTATGCTGCATTTTTTATGATTTCCGCAATGGCTCTATCTCAAGAACTAAAGCACGGATTTTCATGAAACTTCAGATTCAGTTAGTCCTTGATAAGACTTGATGCTGATTACGTGTTGGTGCAAATCGCTCAACAGGTGGCGCTGCTATGCTGAATTTTTTACAATTTCCGCAGTGGCTCTATCTCAAGAACTAATGCACGGATTTTCATCAAACATCAGATTCAGTTAATCCTTGACATGAATTGAAGTTTTGTACAGTTTGGTGTAAATCGCTCAACAGGTGGCGCTGCTATACTGAATTTTTTACAATTTCCGCAATAGCTCTATCTCAACAACTAATGCTTGGATTTTCAACAAACTTCAGATTCATGTATACTTTGATATGAATTAGTGCTATTTGTGTTTTGGTGCAAATCGCTCAACAGGTGGCGCTGTTATGCTGCACTTTTCAGAATTTCCATTATAGCGATATCTGAAGAACTAATGCAACAATTTTCACTAAACTTCAGAATCAGTTAATCCTTGATATGAATTGACATTTTGTACATTTTGGTGTAAATCGCTCAACAGGTGGCGCTGTTATACAGCATTTTTCACGATTTCTGCAATCGCTGTATCTCAAGAACTAATGGACATATTTTCATCAAACTTCAGATTCAGTTACTCTTTGATATGAAATGATGCTGACTACGTGTTGGTGAATATCGCCCAATAGGTGGCACTGCTATGCTTCATTTTGCACTATTTCCTCAATAGCTCTATCTCAAGAACTAATGCACGAATTTTCATCAAACTTCAGATTCAAGTACACCTTGATAAATGTTGATACTGATTATGTGGTTGTGTAAATCGCTCAACAGGTGGCGCTGTTATGCTGCATTTGTCATGATTTGCGCAATAGCTCTATCTTAGGAACTAATGCACGGATTTTCCTCAAACTTCATATTCAGTTAGACATTGACATATGTTGATGATAATTAGGTTCTGGTGTATATCACCCAATAGGTGGCACTGCTAGGCTGCATTTTGATGGATTTACACGATTTCATGGACAGTAATATCTCAAGAACTAATGCACGGAATTTCATCTTTTTAGAATCCTCATGATGAGCATAGATGCACTGTGATAATGAATTTTGAAGTATTGACAAGTATGAGATAGAAGAAAGTTTTGTGATGGCCACAACATACTAGTTAATTTATGTAATGATACTTTATATACACGGTAAATATGAGGACTTC
This sequence comes from Maratus speciosus, assembly GCA_963932465.1. Classification (NCBI taxonomy): domain Eukaryota; kingdom Metazoa; phylum Arthropoda; class Arachnida; order Araneae; family Salticidae; genus Maratus; species Maratus speciosus. The sequence continues at coordinate 333,394,528 of OZ010788.1, read as the reverse complement.
TGCTTTTAAAACATCAGCACACAAATACTTATTTCCATCAATTGAATGCGAATGACGAAGATGCATTATTAATTTATTAAAAAAGTATTCCATTGCAGTATCTGTATTAACTTTTATGATTATTTGAAACGGATTTTACAATTTGTTCTCGTAAATATTCCATTTTCTGTATCGCCAAACTTTTAATTAGCTTATTAATTCAACTGAAAGTATTTTCATGTTTTTATAATGAAAGTTAATTATAAAAATGAGAATTACATTAGATATGATTGTCTTTTAATTAGGTGAATGTATGAAAAAGCTTAATTATCTACTTGTTTATTAAACTTGACATTAAAAAAAAATCTGTGAAATATAAGGATATTTGTTACATCTGTCAAAAGTGATATTTTTATTTTTATTTCTTAACAAAATGTAATTTTTTAAATGAAAATGTAATTTATTATTCTAAAATTATAATGTTTTGGAAATTAGTCCAGATTGATCATTTAATTTTTATAGTCTAAAAAATTCCGAATTTTAAATATAGTATTAAAAACATATAATAAATTTATAAATAAGTATGTCTGATAGAAAGGCAAAGAATCGATTAAATGATTCTCGGAGAAAAAGACACAATCTTTTGTAGGAGCTAAGTAGGAATATGATTAGAAAATAGAAAAGAGAAATTCAGTGAAGCACAGGGTAACACTATATTCCCATTCTGAAGGTCATAATATAAAATTCCTAAAGCTCTATAAAGCTCCTCATAAAGCTCCTCACGAAGCTCTATAGAAGATGTTCTAAAATTAAAATAAAATAAATATCAGATACATTTATTGCAACTTTACAGACTCCTTAAAATATTAACATAATGTCGAACGGATCCAGACCGTCACGGATTATCAAGCTAATGTAAGACAATGAGCTCAAGGGTAGATCGTGTATCAAAATTAATTGTATCAGCTAATAAGCGATGTTAATACTTGATTTCAGATATTAAATAAGCACTAATTAACATATGAACAAATTATAATAAGATATATTTATCTATCAAATAAACTAATGCTTCATAATTTAATAACAGAAAATGGAACTATAACAGTTAGATATAGTCATTTCAAATATAAATCCTATATAAATCTGACATGTAATGCTGCCTAGTGAGCACCAGCACACATAGTATCTAAAACAGACAATATAAGATAACACTATAGAAATTTGCGCTTTAAACATTTAATAAAGTGAGTGAAGGTTACTATAAATCTGTACCATAATGACATAGTCAGTGCGACAGTGATCATAAGTGTCAAGGTCACAAATATGACAAATAAGTAATACCTTTCATTCTTCTCATTACACTGTAAAAAAAAATCTGTAGTTCTGCAGATGTAAAGTTACAGGCTTACTAAACTTTCATCTGTAACTGTACAAAAAAAGCTGCAAATCTACAAAACTAGTGTTTGTAAAGCTACAGAAATCTGTAACTTTACAAATGAATCTGCTAAAATTACAGTAATCTTACTAAAATTTTATCTGTAACCCTGGTTGCAGTTACATGAAAAGTTCTAGGCATCCCAGTTTCCTAAAAAATTCCTAGTAACCTCACAGATTTTTTGATTTTCGGTGCAAAAGTGTGTCTGTTACATGAATTTTTGTTGTTGCCGTTACATAAAAAGTTCTAGGAATCCCAGTTTCCTAGAAAAACTTTAGTAACTTTACAGATTTTTTTTTACAGTGTATGACTCTCAAACATCAGTTTGTGGTTTTCTGTGAACTTTGTGAAATCCTCGACCCCACTATCAAATCAAGGCGACCATCTGATTTATTTTGCATTTCTTAGAAAATACGTTACGTTGATTTAGAATTAACTTCACTGTGGTTCATTTATTAGATCATAAGACGGCAATGTGGAAAATAAGAATTGTATCTGAGTCATGTTACTTTCCTGATTTGATAACTTTCTTCTCACGCTGTTATCATGATATACTTTTATTTTGGTCTAACTTGTAAAAAAATATTATTTTCAACGAAAGTACGTAATAAATATTATACTAAAATGTTTACAAAATGCATTATGTTAAGAAAAAATTTATTTAAATTATATAGATTGTTCTTTCCCAATTATAGATATTTCTGGTTGACCTTATTTGTAGAATCGTCTATTACAATAAAATATATTAAATAATTAATAAATGATCTATTTCAATGATTTAAATATTTAATATCCATTGTCATATGCAATACAAAATCACATGAATAGTGAAATAGTTTCTGTCTTACAGCTACTTAAAAATTTTAAAACAAAAATCTAATGAAATTTCTTCGTTTTTTTGCATGTCATATACAAAAGCATTTCATATATGATTAATAAATAAGCATTTTTAGTAAACACCCAGAAACCTGTTTAAAGTATCACAAACTGATTTTTTAAGACTGTTCTACGATATAAAATTTATATTACTTCATTTTTTAATAAAATTCTCTACATTTTATGTAAGTACTGCCAAAAGTAATGGCTAAGAGAATAGTAAAGATATATCGTTTATTGAAGCGCATATAGTTCAATGTCTATTTTTGTAAATAAGACTAAAAATTTCATATGAAAAAGAAAAATATTATTTATGGTATCGGTATTAAATTAAAGATTACATGCTTAAGTGCTTACGAACACTGTACATTAACTTATTAAATGTTCCACATTCACTTCTAATCACAATGCCAAATAATTGCGGTCACTTAATACAATATCACTATTTAATTTGAAACAGGCTTTTAAAAACTAATAACTTTTGTACTATTTATAGATTTTGTGAGAAAAGAGAATAGATTTTTATCTTGAAGATATGTTTTCCTTTTGTAAATGTTTATTATTTTTTTGCTTCATTTGGTAATTGCAAATGGCGTTTTTTTTATTTATTAAGATAAGAAAAGATACTATGCTTTAGTTCAAATGAATTATATTTTCCCTTCTTTCATATAAAAATTTAAAATGAAAAATCCACAGACGGATAAAAGTGAATGAAGTGAATATCAAAATTTAAAAAGTTTCTACAAGAAATTTTTTCCCGCGTATTGTTTTTTTTTACACATAATATTAAACTGAGTTTTTGTTACCTTATATATGTAGCATATATAACAACTTTTGCTTTTGTTACAACATTTCATTTAGCTATTTTATAATTGTAATATGTGGATGGTATTTCAGGGGTGCAATTCACAATGGTATTGCAGGTAACATGTATTTTATCATTTGGTATACAGATATGCCACATGCAATTATTTAGGAAAATATTTAATTTATTTCAGATTAAATTATATATTTTCAAAATTAAAAAAATTATTTAAAATTTTTTATAGCTATCTTTATTTGTTGAAACATAAAATTGGATATAATAAAGCACTTGGACGAATTTAAAATCTTTTCCAGTAAATTTTTTTGTCTATAGGCTTCTAACACATCTTTTAGGATGTCAGTCATTTGCGCATTTAAAGTTGCCATATAATCATTTAATTACAAATTCTTTTTATTACTCTTACAAAAAATATTTTTCATTTACGTGAAACATTATCTAGCTAAAATTGATTCCTGCATTAAAAATATATTAATACCGCATAAACGTATAAGTCGACCCCTCCCCAATTCTTAAGCAAAATTTTGAAAACAGATGAATTTTCGTGTATAAGTCGAACCACATTTCTGGTAGTATGTTAAAAAATTATTTTTAATCGATAATTTAAAAAAAATCAATTTTCATTAAATTAGCAAAAAAAAAAAAAAAATTCATATTTCTAATCAGACTATTTTTTTTTAAATTCAACGTTTTAAATCTGTGTAATTATGTAAAACTGAAGAAGCTTAAACTATTTTGAAATCTATTCACATCCATTTAATGATACTTAAAAAGAAAAAAAATCATTCAAAAATTTATTGAAGCCTTACAGCTTCTTAAACTACTAAAATACCGAAGCCAAAAGTTCGTTAAAACTTTATAAACTCGTAAAAGTGGAAAAGATTATGATAAAGGAGTGCAGTTTGCAAGAAAGGGTTCAAAAGGTAATCGGATTTTTTTAGCAAAAGAAAAAAAAAAAGATAAAAAATGACATGTAGAGGGCGCTGACAATCTGAAATACAATGAACAGGAGAACAATCCGCTCCATTCAGTTGTTCTTCCAATAAAAAATGTTCAACATGACCTCTAGAACATTCTACGACACAACCAGGTTGTGTCGCAATACCTGTTCATTGTGTTGCGTGTCGTCAGTGTCTTCTACATGTGATTTTTTTTAAACTATTTTTTTCTGCTAAAAAAATCCGACTATCTTGTGAGCCCTTTTATTGCAAACCGCACTCCTTTATCATAATTTCATCCTTTTTTTATGCGTTTTTAAACGAACTTTTGGATCACCCGATATAGTATTTCTTTGTATTCTATGACTTTTACAAGAGATATCTAGAAGCGTTCTCAAATTGAGCTCTTTTTTAAAATGCGGATTAAAATGTTTAAAGAAATGCCTCTATATTGAAGAGAATTCAATCCCAAAAAAAAATGGATGCAGAACAATTACAGAGACATTATTAAGCTTTTATTGTCAATCTCAGTTCATCAGTTACATCAAATTTAAATAAATACAGTTATTCAGCTAATTTTAAAATAGTGTTGGAAGTTTTTTTAATAATTTAAATTTCCTAAAATAGTACTATTTTAACAGAATGTTTCTTTGCCGAATCAGTGCAATACTTTCTTGAACGCATCTTTAGAAAAAGTTCGTTTTTTTTGCCGGTACAGATCAAATCCTATTTTTCAAATTTAAAAAGAAATAATTAAGAATGCGTTAGAAAATATTCTCAAATGAAATTCGTTTTTGTACGATTTAAATTTATTCAATCCGAGAGTTTAATTGTATCCGAAGTAAAAAAAATCATACACAGCGATTTTGAAAATAAATATTAATTAAATTATACTGTAAGTTGCCACATTTTAAATAAAAAATCATATCTTAAGTTTTTTCCTCGCATTGCAGTAATAATTTTAAAAACTTATATTATATCTGTAATGAGCATCAACAAAAATAGAAAATTCTATATCTGAAATGTTGAATATTTCAAAATATATTGTTTTGTTCAGTTCTGAAATCTTCATTTGTTATCTGCAACAATATTTTTGAACATTATTCAAAAAATTTGTCATATGTAATTATAACTAATAAATTTTAAGACTATGTAACTAATGTGAAAGACATATTCAGAGACATCATACAATGGTAATTTTGAAAGTAAATTCAAATAATGTAAAAAGAAAGAAATTATTTTTGTAACTGTTTATTAATGCAATTTCCATAGGAGTATACTTTAATAGACAAAATATAGATACTAAAAAAAAAAAAAAAAAAAAAAAAAAAAAAACCTAGAGAACAAGAATTCTGCTTTTTCAGAATTTAGTGTCGCCCCCAATGAAAAAAAAAAAAAAATGCATATATAAATACTACAAAACATGTTTCAATTTTAAGACTTGCCTCACATTTTTATTTTTATTTTATGTAAAATGACGTCATTCGCATCCGCTTATTCCACATTTACGATACATTCTTAAACATGCACAGTAAAGTATGCATAGGACGTTACTATCGCAAAATAATGCACAAATGCAGCAAGAAAAAATGTCGTCATTAAAGAAACTGGGGGAAAAATACGGCTATCTAATGATTCATAGGCCTTCATTTGTTTATGACAACTTAAAATTAAGTATAGTTTATAACAGCTCCATGTTTTAACAGAAAACATTCGTTTATATTTTTTTCAAAATAGCACGTATTTTAATTAAATTTTCTTTCGTTGTTATAAAAAAATGGCAACAAAAATACACAATTACTATTTTACAACTATTTTTCCTTTACTTTCTACAGAAATGGAGTACTTCCGTTGCAAATTTTAAGCAAATGGCTCCAAAAACTACAAAAGAATTAATATTTCAGAAATAAATGGAGATGCAGTTTTCAAACAAATTACATTTAAAAGTACTTTTTCTTCCCAATACGATGGTATAAAAATTGAAAATGTGCGATGCTTAGAAGTTAAAAAAATTGCTATAGAGTATTTAATCGTACTGCGTTGTTTTACAGCTGACTTCTGTAAAGTAACGTTATTTTTTGGAGACGAAGCAAAATAAACTGGGAGAAATAAATAGCATACGTACCGGGGGCTAAAAAAAACTCAAACAGAATTTATTATTGAATGCTAAATTTTTAATAAAGCATATTTTGACATGCCATAATGTAAAAGAAAAAAAAATGGTGTCATCGTCCCGTTCCATTACAATGCACATTTCATTATCTATGTAGCCAATGTAGTCAATCGGAAGTACAGTTTCGTGTTAATTCACGCATACAATTCATTCATACAATCATACCAACATCATCCTAAAAACACCGAAAAAAACTCTGTGGACATTGGCGAAACGTAACAGAACTCTAATATACACGCGTACGAACAAACTTGCATATAGAAATATTATATAAATAGCGAAAACGGATTAAAGGAACTTAAAATGGTACCAATAGTTCCATATTCGGGTTTTTATCATGTATTTATGCATACTTATCTTACATACTATGCCCGGAAAGGGTAAATAAAAAGACTTTTCTCACACACACATGTGTATATACACCAAAAGCAAACGCCGGGGACATTGGAAAATGTAACGTTATTCAAATATACACTCATATAAACAAACGTACTTATAGAAATATTGCATAAATAGCGAAAACTGATTAAGGGGACTTCAAAATGTAAACATGCACCTATATTTCGATATTCAGGTTTTTATCATGATTACAAGTTACACACTATGCGTTCGAAAAGTATAAAAAAAAAATTAACTCATACACGTATACGTTCATACCAACATCATTGTAAAAACACTAAAAACGAACTCCAAGGATTTAGGAAAACGTAACAAAATTCTAATATACACGCATACAAACGAACTTACTTATAGAAATGTTGTAAAAATAGTGAAAACTGATAAAGGGAACTTCAAAACACGCAACAATATTTCAATACTCGGGTTTTTATCAGTAATATTTCCCTTACACTCTATGTGTTCGTAAAGTAAAACTTAAAATACTGTTTTACATTATATCGGTGTTAATATTAATAAAGCGCATTTTCTTGATTTTTATGTTTAGTGAACCTCACGTGATACTTTACATGATACCTTAAAAAGGATTATTTTTTTTTTATCACGCTATCTATTTTCTTGGTTTATGAACGTAATTTTTATATATTAAGTTAATGTTAAAGGAAGTTACTTGAAAAATAGCTCATGCTGAAGAGAATAACGAACTCATTTAATATCCTTTAATTTTAATCATATGCTCTACTTCATCTACTTATGAAACGATTTTTTTCTTTTATAGACCATTCATGTATAAAGTTACTAAACACGTCATTTATTATGATGCCGATCGCTATTATCAATGAAAAATTTCCGTGCATATTTTTCTTATTCTTTCGAAATGCGGTTTTAATTACGCCCCAAGAAAATAAGATGTAACTAAGATGTAAAATTCAACTAAAAAATATGACTGCGAGCATTCAGAATGTACTTTAAAAGTAGAATTATCACATCGAGTCATGAAGAATAAATTTAGTACTAAGATCCAGATGATTTTTCTTATTGATGTTGTTCCTGAGAGATTTAGTTTAGATACAAAAATATGTTATTCCCTCTGCAATATGTATTCTTCGATTCACATATAACATGAATCCACGTTATACACAACGACCTTAAAAAATAAATATAAAAATATTGTTAAAAAACACCCTTTTATGAACATTAATTTTTTCTCTTCAAAATCAGTCTTAAATTTTTTACTGCAAGCTATGTTTTTCCCAAAAATTTCCGTTACATTAAATTAATTTGGCGCGGGCACAGACTCGATTATAAAAAAATCAATTAAAAATATAATACTTTCGCTCTGATTTTTTTTTAACATAGAGCAACGGGAAAGAAAAAATGAAAAATTAATATACTGTCTTATTGGGATTTCTGAATTGATTTCTCATCATATAATCGTAAATGAATTAATATTAAAATAATTAATTAAGAAAGCGTATATTTTAAAATATTAAACTCATAATTTTATTTTTTTAATTTATTTTCTATTTTTTAACTTTTTAAGTGTTTCATTGCTGCAGTTTCACTGGCATTTGGCCTATTTTAACGACCGGTTATTGACGCATAATTATATCAATAGTTGTTTCAACTCGCATACAATTGTACCAGTTACAGAAAATTTTATTCCAACTAGTGTCCGATGAAAAATATTTGAGAGAAGTGTGTTATAGATGTGTTTATTAATAAGAGGCAACAAGTAATAGCCATTTGAAATGACGTCGTTCATATTAAATAAATTATGCTGCGTTGCCGACTTCTTGTTGTAGTTGTATCTATTAAAAGTATTTGTGATAAAGAATTTCGAAGAAATTTAAATTTTTATAAAAATCGTATAATTCATAAAAGTATAATCAATTGTATCTAACCTTTTTTTTTTCATTACTGTCAAAGCATGTCCTGCTTCTCTGCACGGTTTTCCAAAAGAACCTTAAAAAAAATTGTAGTTGGATATGCCAATCGCGAAACTTTCTTCTAAAAAACATGCACAAAAAATTTGGTTAAATTCTATGCATAACGTCATGCACTTTTCGATGGTACAATATTCAAAATCGCACAAAAATCTCTATTACAACGCCCTCTTTTGGCGGAATTTTTCCAAATTAAGGGAGGACCTACTAGTTATAGCCAAAAACTTTTTAAAAAATTTGGTTCAATTCTATGCATAACTTCATACACTTTTCGATGGCACAATATTCAAAATCGCAAAACAATCACTATTACAGAGCCCCCTTCCGGCGGATTTCTTCCAAATTAAGGGAGGACTTGCTTGCTATAGCCAAAAATTTGGTTCAATTCTATGCATAACTTCATACATTTTTTGATGGTACAATATACAAAATCGTACAAAAATCGCTATTACAGTGCCCCCTTTTGGCGGATTTTTTCCAAATTAAGGGAGGACCTACTTGCCATAGCCAAAAACTTAAAAAATAATTAGTTCAATCCTATGCATAAATTCATACAATTTTTGATGGTACAATATTCAAAATCGCACAAAAATCGCTATTATAGCGCCCCGTTTTGGCGGAATTTTTCCCAATTGAGGGAGAAATTTGCTTGCCGTAGCCAAAAACTTTAAAAAACAAATGGTTCAATTATTTGCATAATTTCATTCACTTTTTGATTCGGACACACGGACAGACGGAAACACTGACAGACAGACATTTTCTATAAATATGTTTTTGGGAATCTCTGACCCCTAAAACGTGTAAATTCGTCGAAACCCGGAAGTAAAAAAAAATTCGATTACAATACTTTCTTCTATTGAAGATAGAAGAAAGTAAAAACCTTTATCCAAACGAATCTGAAGGTTAGATCAACTGCCTATGGCAGCGTACACCCTGGCGGACTACGCCTACTATCGTCTCGAATCTAGAAACCTTGAAATATTGTGATTAAAAAAAAAGTTTTTTTAGTATTTTTAGATGGAAAACTTTCTCAACGAAACTAGGTTTGGGCTGCTCAATGCCTTCGGAAGCGTTCACAAATCATTATTTTTCATTTTAAAAAAAACTAAACTACAGTGCTCAAACAAATTAGGGGAGCAAGCAAAAAAGTGAAGAGAACAGTCAAGACAGCCATGCATGGGCTTAAAACTGGGAGTAACATGTGTATCAATGCGAAATACGCATAAAAAGACACAAAAAAAATTGCAAGAGAGCTTTAATTCTTTGGAACGATGGGTAGAATGTGAAAAGATGGTTTAGGGCACCAATTTGGTTACATGTAAATTACAAAAAAAAGTACTGTTTAGGAACGATGCAATGCTTTTAATATGACGTGTGGTTCCTTCGGATAGATAAAACTGAGGTGTACCTGTTTTACATGGATTCGATGATATTATCAATAAGTTTTCGGCGAGTACTGTTCCACTCCTCGCAAATTGCAATTTCCAAGTCACGGACAATAAAAGGAGACCCAGTCTCGCTGCAATGCGTCGTCTGAGTGTGTAGTACACAAGCTCTATCAGATTCAGGTTAGGAGAGCATGTTGGCTATTCCATATGATGTATTGTTTAAATTTTAAGAATGTTCTCCACAAGACAAGCTGTATGCAATCTGGCTTTATCATGCCTGGAAGAAAAGAAATCGGCAATTGACGCAACATAAAATACGACATGAGGTCTGTATAACTTCGGACCGTCAAACTGCCATTCCGAATGATATGCAGGCCCGTACGTTCACCTATGCTGATTCCAGCCCATAGCATCAACCCACCTCGTCTGTAATGCGATCTTTCACGAACGAACGTGGGATTATTTTGAGTAACTCTTTCTCTCCATGCCTAAACCCATCGGATGTCACATCCATACTGAATGGGGAATCGCTTGTAAACAAAATTTGACTCCAACAACGTTGCCTTCAAACTCGATGTTGAGTTGCCCACCTTCTTTGGGCCGCACAGTTGCTTGAGATCAACGGAATGCAGACATTTTGGCTTGCATGCATAGAGACCACCCTAATGAAGCCTATTTCAGACTGTTTGGCTGGACACTCTTCGTCCCGTGGCCAAGAACAACTGTGTTTGCAGCAGAGTAGCATTGCCCGTTCCGTCTCGACGAGCTGTTAACAGGATATATTGGTCATCAGTTTCTGTAACAGCACATGGCTGACCTTGCAATTGTCGGGGTCTACCATTCTATGTGTCTTGGAATTAATTCCACAGCCTTGCATTGACACTTCTTGCGACTCAAACAGCGTTCGCTATACTTCGTTGTGTTTCCCTAGATTCCACTGTCCAGATAACACGCAAAGCCATGGATTCAGTCAAATCACATTGTTGTGACATTTTCAAGTCACCTTTTCTAAAAACACAAGCTGAGCAACTGAATTTTACAAATAAGACCGTGAAAAGTACGTTTCTGAAAAATCCCGATTTTTGCACGCATCTCCTTTTTCTAGTTTTTGACGTCATAAACTTTAATTTGCGTGTGGAATTTTCTTTATCTGTTTTCTAATACGTTTTAAATTATGGATGTTTTAATTTACGTTACTTATCGGTGTAAATATTTGCATAATTTTGTTAAAACCATGTGCTTCCCTAATTGTTTTGAGCAGTGTAGCTTTATTTGAAAGGAACACGACGACCGACACACATTTAATTCAACTTTTGAGCATCGTCATTCACGTTGCTATAGGAACCGTTTTGGCAGCCTGAAAAATCTCCCTTACTTTCGGAAATTATCGGCTTACTTTCTTTTATAATAAATTAAAAACATTAATTTAATTAATTTTTTTAATTGCTTTTCCAATAATTTTTTTTTAAAAAGGAGTTAGAAAATTCGCATAAAATTTAAAACTCGCTATGCAGAATAAATTTTATTGAAAAGACTACATAATGTACTATTTTTAGCTAAAAAATTGAATTTCAAAAACTCATCTTGAAAGCAGAAAATCGCATAAAATATTAAATTAAAATCGCATAAAATATCAAATTAAATATTAAATCGCATAAAATATTAAATGAAATTATAAATCTCATAAAATATTAAATAAAAAAAACTAATCTAGAAGTTCAAAAGCTGATTTTTAGGTGCATAATTTCAAATATATAAATACCTCCCTGCTAAATCGTGTTACTATGCATGTAGCAATTTCATTAGAAAACTGCAGAAAAACATACAAGCATCTGTCTTTATTATTACAGATTTTATTTGTAAAATTAAAATGAATAAGTTATAAACTAAAAATTAGATCGATATAAACTTATTATCGTTTTTAATAAGTCATCATTTTTAATAATCTTCACTAGAAATCAGCATATTTTAGAAAGAGTCATTTGGCAGAATTAAATATATAGTTGAAACCAGCTTTGTTTTTTCTTATCATGTAAACATTGCACGGCATCATAGATGATCATTTCTTTGTTTATCATTGATACCAATTTCGTCTGTGAAAGTCATAATTAAACATAACTATTCATGCTTACAAATCCAGTTTTAAAAATTAAAATTAATAAGTTATGAACCAAACGTCAGATAGACAGAATATTATTATCATGGAAGACGGTAGTATTTCGAGTAACGCAGCCTTAAGCCTAAAATCGTATCGTATCGTACCGTTAAAATCGTATCGTATCGTATCGTATCATAGAATTCGTAGATGGCGGAACTCATATATACAGCTAACTCGACATCAAAGAAAACGCGAAAAGCCGCCTTTTAATAACTCAGCAGATATATGTCTTATTGTTCTGAATTTTCTAGAGCAGCCTTATATCTGCAGTCTAATCGTATACTGAAATTTTTGCATTTCTACGTGCAGTATCTTTTGAGATCTAAATAGCCATTTTTAAAGTGAAAACGTTGGTATAATATCGAGGAAGTTCCTAATTTGAAAATCTCGAAAACGGTTCTAACGATTATTTTTAAATTGATACATAATATAACTGTGATTAAGGCGAGGTGAATAACACATTTTTTTTTTCTGGGAAAACTCTCGTTCGTTAAATAATTCGATTTTTTTTCTCTCGAAAATGACACGGGCGATTTTTTAAAAATCAAATAAATATGTTTCAGATGAACCAAATAACAATTTACTTGTTTCCAGCAAGACTCCTGTTCGTTTTATATAATGCGCATGAAAAATCGGACTATATTTCTTCGCCATTCTATGGAAATTTCACGGAAAATGCATGACACTGTATTCATACACATGCTTTCTTTTTAACCACTTTTGGGAGAAAAATTTTGTCTTCCCACTGGCTGAGTGGCTAAGGGCCATCGTTTACTGACCTTAAGATAGGCAGTTCGATACTCCTTAGTACGTGTTTTCACATGTGAATGTTTTTTTTTTTTTTTTAAGTCTGCTAGTTGACCATTATTCTCAGTTCCTTTGTAATTTTTTTAATTGCTATTAAGTTAAATAAAATTACAATTATAATGACGCCAATTTGATGATGATTATTTCTTGGCAATTTTTCAACGATAAAAATATTACCATAAATTTTATAAATATATTTAATTTCAATCACTTTACAAAAAATATACATTAATAATTATTATTTGAATATAAATCACACGATCAGAAACGTAAAAAAATAATTCATTTCAGCTCTTCTTTTTATAATATCATTTTTTATTATTATGACGGTCAATCAATATATAATCACTGACATCCATAATATTATTATTATTATAATTATTATTTTCCTTGCATAAAAGCGGTTTATTTCAATTTTAAATTAAAATTTTCAGAATTTCCAGAGATATTTTTTACATATTTTAGAAAAGGTTATTTTAAATTGTTGCCAAATGTTAAAACAGCGCAAAGAATAATATATCCTTTAAATTAAAAATTTATTCACACGTGACTATTATAAACAGAAAAAAATCCTTTTAAATTAGAATTAAATGATAACGTGTTAAAAGCAGGAAAATATTAAACATTACGTCATAAAAATTGTTTTTACACATGCTTACTTAAAATGAAAGAAAATTATAAAATAATCAATTATTTTCAAATTAGAATTAAATGATTACGCATTAAAAGAAGGAAAACATTGAAAATTACGTCATAAAAATTATATTTACACGTGAATATTAAAAGAAAAAGAAAATTTTTAAATAATAAATTCATTGATATGTGTTAAAAGTCGTAAATGGAGGAAATTACATCATATTGGTCAAAGTGGCCAAAACAGTTTACAAAACACATTGCAAAACATATTGCAAAACAGTGTAAATTAAAAAATATATTTATATGAGAGATTTATTTCAAATTTCGAGATGATATTTTTAACTATAGTTGCTAATTTTAAGGTAGCGCAAATAATAATATTATCTTTCTAATAATAAAAATATTTTCAGTTGAATGTTACAAAGAGAAAGGAAAGTTTGGTGAAAATTATGTCAGATTTAAAACGTTACATTTAAAATCTCTTATTTAAAATCATTTTCTTATAGCGTTGTTAAAAAATACCATAAAGCAAAGACTCTGTTGACTTAGTTCCTTTTATATTTGGTAATTTTCAAATGTTTAACTAATCTTATTTAATCAAGCAGGGAAACAGCACCTAACATCAGCTGATTCGGTTTTGAAATCCCTCAGTAAAAGGGAAACCCGTTTAGAGTAAGACCGCCATTGATTTTTTAATTATACAGAGCAGCCTCGATTATCCGAGCTAATTGGGACTGTTAGTAAATCGGAATCGGAAAACTCGGTTAATAGAAACTGTGTGTAAAAACTCGCCGTGCTAGCGAATTTAACATCTCTTTTAAAAAAATATATAGAGCGTTTTTTAAATAATAAAAGTAAATATATGTACAGTTCTGTTTCACAGCTTAACAAATTTAAAAAGAAAATCAACTACCAGTAGTAAATTTTAAAATGCAAATTGAAAAATTTACGAAAGTTCACACAGCCACTGGAAGCAAAGCATTGTTCGCTATTGACTTCTCAGGGTCCAATGTTTCTTTGGAGTTGAGGGCTTTTGGGGGCAGAAGGGCCTGTATAGCACGGACAGTGAGCTAAAGAGTGTGGTTATTTTTAAGGCTCATTCAAAAGGAAAAAAAAATCAGACTTTGTTATCGGCTCGGTTAACAGAAACCTCGATTAATCGAAGCTCGGTTAATCCAAGTTCTACTGTAATTCAATTTTCCGTAATCTTTTTAAAGCAGATCAAATTAACGGACTTTAGCACAAAGTCACATAGCTGATAACTGCCATGCTTGTTGGCCACCTTTTTTTCAAAAAGTTTGCTTCACCTTATTCAATTAATGAGATATCTCCGATAAAATAAGTCACATTTTCCCGTTCTAAAATACTGGTATCCAAAAATCGTAGCATGTAACTGACAATACAAGTACTCATGGAACTAGACTATTTTAAGTCTGATTTTTATTATAGACTATATAAAATTATTAAAAATATATATTATGATAGGAACTAGCGTGCTTCGTCCGCTATTTACGTTACGGATATAAAAATCATGTTTTTTTTAGGGAAAAAGAAATAAAAACCTATTTGACGATAGGTTTATAAAGACACATTTTGTATTTGTTATATTTCCGGGGATGAGGAGGGGGGGGGGCTATTTTGATTAAATATCGCAATTAGTCTACATGGCAGATATAATTATGATAGACACTAGCGGGCTTCGCCCCTCTATGGCGCCTTATGGGTCCAGCTTCCATAACTCAGAAACTACCTTTCGGACATCAATGCAACAGATTCCAAACATTATAATTAACTTAATAATCACCCTATATAGCATTAAAATAAATTTATGAGTACTGCATACTATTTTTTTATCGTAATTTCTGAAGAGAAAAAATTATTTCGGTTCCATTCTTAGGTACTGGTCTGAAAAATTTTGAAAAATGGGGGAAGGAGGGGACATGAGACTGCTGTTTGTCAAACAACACAACGGGCTCTGGCTTATTCAACTTGGTTTTTGATGACTTCAATTGGAAGGTGGTTTGTTTAAAAGAGTGCGTTCCCTGCCCCATGAAAATTGGAACTATTGGTGCTACATCTATGTAAGGATTTAATAATTATAAATTAACATTTTGGATTTATTAATTTAAGGATAAAGTGTTTTTAAAGGAATATCAAATGAAACCCTCTGTGCGATCTGCGATTATACTTACCCAGTTGTTTTTATATACAAACTGCTATAAGGAAAATTGTAATAAAATAGTAAAAATTAAATCTGCATTAAATTCCATAAGTATCTTTTTTTTTAATCATTTTATCACTAACCTCAAAAAAGTAATGATATCAATGCAAAAACCCTTGACGGGTTAAAAGTTTCTGACGCAGCACTTTATCTTATGCTCTAAGAATTTTAAATATGGAACTTAAAAATACTGATATCAAATTTTGAGTGACGTTATGCTATTTCTTAAAAAATATATTTGTATTTATTTCACCATTTTATTTTTGTTTTATTTATAATCGCATGTGCAAAAGTTATGTTCAACATGAAAAGCTGCATAAAATTGTATTCGCTGTTGCTTTACCATTTACATCTCTCATAAATTCAGAATATGTGTTTTAAAAGATATGATATAA
Source organism: Maratus speciosus (assembly GCA_963932465.1). Classification (NCBI taxonomy): domain Eukaryota; kingdom Metazoa; phylum Arthropoda; class Arachnida; order Araneae; family Salticidae; genus Maratus; species Maratus speciosus. The sequence continues at coordinate 333,378,357 of OZ010788.1, read as the reverse complement.
AATTTAAGTGACGCCTTGATGTGACTTTAAAAGGTTTGTTTTTTAAAATTCAATTTAAATTATTTTTGACTTGGTTAAAATATTTTTTTTTACATCTACACAATACTTTTAATTTTCCAATTCACTGTTAAATATATCACTTTCATTGAATCTATACTATGCATTGAAATGTATTTATTTCAATAAATTGATTTATCTTTTGTGTCACGCTATTCAAAATTGTGAGTAAGATTTATGTAAATGGTTTCTTTGTGTCATTGTGTCCAAACTACATGAAATGTATGAAAAAGGATAGTTTGACGCAAATAAACCATTTACATAAATCTTACTCACAATTTTGAATAGCGTGACACGAAAGATAAATCAATTTATTGAAATAAATACATTTCAATGCATAGTATAGATTCAATGAAAGTGATATATTTAACAGTGAATTGGAAAATTAAAAGTATTGTGTAGATGTAAAAAAAATATTTTAACCAAGTCAAAAATAATTTAAATTGAATTTTAAAAAACAAACCTTTTAAAGTCACATCAAGGCGTCACTTAAATTTTATATCATATCTTTTAAAACACATATTCTGAATTTATGAGAGATGTAAATGGTAAAGCAACAGCGAATACAATTTTATGCAGCTTTTCATGTTGAACATAACTTTTGCACATGCGATTATAAATAAAACAAAAATAAAATGGTGAAATAAATACAAATATATTTTTTAAGAAATAGCATAACGTCACTCAAAATTTGATATCAGTATTTTTAAGTTCCATATTTAAAATTCTTAGAGCATAAGATAAAGTGCTGCGTCAGAAACTTTTAACCCGTCAAGGGTTTTTGCATTGATTATTTATACACACTCATAAATGGATACTCAAATTTCACGAAATTTTCTTCATTTTTGACGAAACCATTTCCTGGGAAATGCTCCGAGCGAATATTTCGTCAAATTGAGCGAATAACTTTCTTCGCTTGTTTGAAGATACAAGTTACATTAAAAGTGTTGTCAAAAGTGCTTCTTCCAAAAGTGTAATAAATGACTGGTGGTGACATCTATTGAACAGTTTAGAAACATCTGTATTTATCGGCAGGGGAAAAATATCACTTTTCGAACCTTCGGGGTGGTTCGAACTCACGACCTCTGGTGTGGGAGTCCGTTACTCTAGCTATCTTGCTTAATGAGATCTTGCATGGATGTGATTTTGAATGGATGTAGTGGATTCTACTGTGTGCTTATATTTTTATAAGGTGGAATGTATTTTTATTGATGCTATTATAATTCCTGAAAGTATTAAATAATAAAGCTAATTTATTATTATGGTTTCCCTATGGTTTATTAATAATTAGAATATGGCTTTATTAATATAATTTATTAGAGAAATTTTCTTTGCTCAATAAATGATTAAAATATGGTCTATTTAATTTGATGCTCAGAAATAACGAATTTTGAAGTGTATATTGAGGGAGATTTTATTAATTTGAGTAAGTGGTTAAGATTTTAACACTTTACAGTTTATATAAGGGAGAGGGATGAATTATGCGCATTTTTAATTTGATGTTATATGAATATATTTCTTAAATGAAAAAGAGATCCTGGAATTTTGAAATTTTATTGATCGAATATTCTTTTTGAACAATTTTGTAAAACACAGGAAATTTATTATTTTCGAATTAAACCATAACGAAAAAAAAAATAACTAATAAACGTTCTTAAAATCTTCAACAGCTAAAAAAATATCTAACGTAGAAACAATAAGTACCTATATTTCAGTATTTTCTGAAAAGCGGATTTTTTAAATAAATTGTGACAGGATTAACATAAACAAGCAACATCTACTTGCTAAAATCGCAGGATTTGAGGAGGTACAATAGCGCGCCCCTCTTCAAACAGCTATCGCAACTGTTTGTTTAAAATGAATTGAATCTGGCCGTGAGCAAGACAACACTTTCGTCAAATATTTGAGGGTTTACGTTTCGTTTAAAGTTAAGTGATATAGATGCGAAATGATTGTCAAAAACAACGAAATATAGCTCAAAGATTGCTGAATCGTCAAAAGTGAGGATTTTATTTCTGAGAGTGTAGATATTTCGAATTCCGGTGCATCTGTTTTGTAATAAAAATCAGCATATTGTCCACGTATCATTTAAAAACACCCTTTTTCTCTTTTAAGTGTACAAAAATGTGATAATTTATATCTAACCTATATATATAATACCATAATGAAAAGAATTTATGAAACGTTTTTATGAAATTGCTGATTAAACGAATATGTATTAAATGCGGGATTTGTAAAACACTGGCGGTAAAGTAATTTCATTATGTTGTTACATTCACATACAGATGTTTTTACCTGAAAAGGATGTATATTGCATTTATAGTTATTTTAAAAGAGCGAACAAAAGAATGCGAATGTATGAAGTGAATATATGTTAAATGAGGGAGCATGTAGGACACCCACAGTGATGTAACTTTCGTATGTTGTTGGAGTAGTCTTAAAGAAGGAGATAGAGTTTACAGTTATTTTACAGGTCTGCACAAAAGAATACGAATGTGTGCCAAATGAGGGTTTTGTGCAACGCTAACAGTGATGTAGTTTTAGTAGGTTCTTACAGTCACCTACAACATGTTTTTTCTAAAAGTCAGTGTACATAACATTTATAGTTATTTTGCCGGGGACGCACAAAAAAGTGCTATTACACTAGATCTATGGCCTACAATTACTCAAAATACGTTTAGTACAATCATGTTATTTGAAACTCTGTGAAATATGTATATGTTACTAAGGCTTACTGCTGCATATTCTTCATTAAAAATATGGGATGTAACATTTATGGACCGTTTTCGAGCCCACGCACAAAACAATACAGATGCATTATACTTTATCGCCAGTTGAGGCTAGAAGTCTCCTGACGGCCCGTGGATTGACGTAAGAAGGGGGCAGTGCCGGCTCGTAGACTGTTTAGTTGAGGAGCCTAGGACCCTTGTCCCACATCCCCGTCACATAAGATGATACAGGTTAAATGGTATAATAAATTCATAGCTGGTAGCATGGGAAGGGAGGGCATAAAAAGTAAAAAATCTAACAGAAATTGCTTGGGAAAAGGCCCCCCTGATAACATTATTGTAATTTTTGTGGTACGAACCTGGCATTTTTACCTTTTAAACTGTTAGAGCTCAAAGAAACTTTATTGATTGGACCTAGAAAGAGTGCAATTTTAAATTTCCTAGATTAATGAAAATATGTTCAGGCAAATAGAAGTATCATATGATGGAATTATATATTTTTAAATATAATTTATAGGACTCAGAAACCGCTTAAAAATTAAAATTTTTAAAATTATTTTTATGATGAAAATTGTTTTTTATGTGACGAAGAACAACATTTGAAACATTTTTCCCTATGGAACTATATTTCTATAATTAAGGATTTAGGTATTAATTATTATTCAACGATAAGAAGTGATACCATGTAAACGTATATAACATTTAAATAACTGTCAGGGAAAAATGATTAATTTTAATTAAAATGTGATGAATTATGTAAAATATTTTTTATCCTTTTAGTACTTTGTTACATACATTTCTAAATGATAACAATACCAATTAGTTTCCTCGTATTAAATATCGCTATCACTGATAGATTAAGGGTTTCCAGTGCCGCGTTTATATTTAATCAATAATATACAAATTCGTCAACAGGAAAAATATTTAAATTACCGACCTTCGCTAATAAAAATAAAAAATGATGGATCTATTTCTCTTTTCAGATACTCTCCAAACTGTTAATTAAAATTAATTGTAAGCATATGAAATTTTGTCAACATATTTTCATCTATTGATTTATAAAATAATAACATATTTTCATCTGTTGATCTATAAAATAAATGGAGAGCATAGAGGTGATATGTGGGTGATAAAGGTGATATCAGGCAAAAAATTTTAATCATTTGATAAAGACAATCAATGGTCTTCTACCATCTGTTAAACTTTTATTTGTGAAAACCTAATACTCTCAGAGATTTTAATTAATAAATAAACGCAAATAGATATTTGTAATTTTACAGCTCATTTTCTCAAAATGATGATTGTGTAACTTAACACCTTTATTGTATCTTCAATATTGCTTACATAGAATTAAAAATCCCACCATTATTACGTTACATTTTTGTAAATTTTATTATGTTCATATTACATCTATTAAATTAATTATATACAAAACCAATTTCTTTTCTTGTTACATCTTACAGGTCCAGCTTCTGGAATGTATAATGCACAAGCATTAAAAATTGTCAGATCACTTGAACATGTTTAACAATATATATATATGAAACAGACTACTAGGATTAACATACACAGTAACGATTTATTTAATTTATTTGCAAAATTATTACAAAACATTCATCGACATTTTTTATAATTTAGAGTTAAGCTTTTCGTAAATGGAAAAATATTATTTGCGTAATATGAACAAAATTCGTTGTTGAATATAGACAATACAAACTTCGCTACGTGATTTAGTATTGTTGTGAATACTCTGTGCTACGCAATTTCATGTTTTGAACTTTACAAACTATAAGGTATATAAGTATAAAGTTGAACGCAGGCGTTATTTATGTGTGTATGTGTGTTGTAATATAAATTGTAGTGTGTGTGTTTTATTATATTTACAAAGTATGTTTGTTTTAATAAAACTTATATAACTAATGCGGTTAGTTGAGTACGGTGAAGTACATTGCGAAGTGTACAATTGAAAGCACACTTTTTATAAATAAGATATAAAGCTACGCATAAAACATACATTTTTGTATCTCCTATAAAAAGCGCCAAAAAAAGCGTTAACTTTTGAAGTATGCTTTGGCATTCTTATGCCGACATACCTCTCTATAATATATATATATATATATATATATACAGGGTGCTATATGTTATCTATCGCCGACCTTTAATTTCTCAACCGTTGCACAGTGTAAGATTTCACGAATCTAGCGGGTCAAAATTCAATTTATGAAAATTACTGATATTAAAGTAATAAAATTGATCTTACTAGAGATAAAATGGTTATGTATAATGAAAAAATACAGTGAAACCTCCCTGTGCGACCACCTCCCTGAACGACCATTTTTTCATGGAACAAAATTTATTCCCATACACTCAATACTAATTTTACCTCCATTCAGAGACCATCCTAGTTGGAGCGACCAATTTCTTTGAAGAGAATGAAACAAATTCCGTTTTTTCCTGGTCACTTGAAGAAGGTTTTATTACAAAAATAATTCCGGAAAGCGCATTATTCATCAAACTTCTAAACTAAGTTTAGAATTTTTTTTTTTAATTCCGCTAACTTTTATGTGTTTAAACCTCTTTGTCCCTTTTATTGAGATGTTAATGTTATGATTTGTAATGCTTAAAGGCAGATATATTGCTAGCGACCACTGCAGCATCCTTAAAAAAATCTTCCTTTTTCTATTTCTTACATTAATATAATCTTCCCCTTGTTTTTGGAGTTTTTAATAATAATTCTCTTTTAAGTCTAAATCTTTCAATTATATTTTTTTCTTTCTGCGATACTTCATTTTTCTTCAGGTTTTCGGAACTGCTATTTCTTTACTTCAAATCTATAATCAATATGTAATAGGTATTCCATAAATCTTAATTGTGCATGTTGCGCCGATAAGTCCCAAGAAAATTTGTGAATATTATTCGTATATTATCCAATCATTTTTAAGTTATTCACCACCTTGAATTTTCCGTTACAGACATTGCATTTTTAAGTTGCTTTATTTGAAGATGCACATTGTGCTATCTACCACCGTGTCTTCAAATTTGTGCTCTATGTCATACGTCTGAACATTGAATTCTACCACAGCTAGTGCAAGAGCTGTAAAGATTTAATTTCTGACAATTTCAAATTCTGCCGTTATTGACTGATCAGTTTCCATGATGAACTTAAACTTTATAGATCTAGAGTAAGAAGTAGATGACGGCTGTGCATTTACCCATTATAAAATTTTCATTTTCTTCATTACAGCCCTTTTTTATATGACGAGTATCCTGTTTTTTGAACGATTTTTTAAAATGTCGTTGCTTTTTAGGGGCTTTCAGATATATTTTTAACACATCCATAGCATCCTTTTTTTCTAGATTGTCTCAGTTTTAAACACATGGCGCCTGGTTATTCATTTGTGTTCCGGGAATAACGAATGCACCTTTTGTCTTTTGATTTCGGTCCACTTAAATGAAAAAAATTCTTTGGTTGTCCAATCTTTTTCTGGTAATAATTATTACTTCTGCTCTGCAAATATATTTATTGTTAATGATCGAACCTTTCCATCTCTTACTTTACTTCAAAAAACGTTCTTAATCTGGTCTAACGTAACAGATGAGAGCAATGTTGAAGATTATATTTGTGTAATGAATAGTCTATCAGGATATTTTTAGAATTAACGGGGGATGATTCATGTCTAGTAACATAATTTTTTTAAATCTCATATAATTCTCTTTTCGAAATTTACACTTCCGTACCTGATAAAAAATTACTTATATTCAAGAGTTGCAAATAGTGGCAGCTGAAATTGATTTATTCTATCTCTATATGCATGCATAATTACAAAAAAAGTTATATTACAATGTACAAACTTGTACAAAATTTTTGGCAGCTTTTTAAAATTTATCATATGCTATTAAATTTTCAAATAATTTTTATATTGACTTAAAAAATTATTTTTTTAAATATAACACTTCTAAATAACTATTGTAACAATAAGATACAAAGTATCTACATTGTTGCAAAGATTCCATACTATCATTAAAAAATATTTACAAAATAAGTATGTTTTTAGCCAAAAAATATCAACGGCAATTACAACTACAGAATCGCCATTCTAAAAAGTTTGAAAGAAAATTTGGTTTTTGAGGCGATTTTTGATGGTGTTGTTGTGGAGTTAGGCTGCTATCACTGTACATGTTTTCCCTCCAATGTGTTGGATGTTATTTGAAACATCTAAAAGTGAAATTACTGCAATTCGATTTTTGGACTTTTTTCCAGCTAGATTTGCAAAATCTTACACTATGCGTTGGTCGTAGAGATATAGTTCCAATTACAAAAACGTTTCAAATGAGGTAAATATTCATGTTGTGGCATTATTTAAAGTAAAAAATCAATTTTATAAAAATTACGAAATCTAACTTTTTATACGGCTCCCCAGTCCCTATAGTTATATTTAGTAAATGTTTACAAATATCATAACAGATATAACACAAAAAGTTTTAAATCTTCACTACAAAAATTAACAGAGTTATTGAATTTCAAAGTTTGAGATTTTTGCACATGATTTTGTCAATGGGGGATCAGTTAAAAGATGAATTAAATTAATTTGAGGTCAAAATCAGGGTGTAATGTCCTTTTTACGGCGAAACCACTTTTAGTTGGTATCGCCAAATTGTGGTAGGGGAGACCGGGGCAAGTTTTCCAACTTTTTAGATTTTTATTTTTGTATTTTTTATTTTTAACTATTTTGATATATACAAGATATCATTGTATTCCCTAGACCTTCCAGTACAAACTGGCACAATTATTTTTCAAAAAACTAAATATACTTTTTTACAAAAAATAGTTAAGTCTAATCATGTTACGTTCGAAAATGTGCCCCGTATGCGGGGCAAGTTTTCCAGCCTACGAAAAATGGTCAGGGGCAAGTTTTCCAACTATAATTTAAATGGTAAAACATCGGTAATAAATCTTGCTTGTTAATTAATAAGTTTTTTTTATTGTGAACTAAATGCTCAGCAACATAACAGTAACATAAAAAACAGTTTTAATCCATTTGACATTTAAAGACGAAGGTCCAAACAGCTCCCTCGCCGGAATTGGATTTTTTTTCTCGCCTCTTTTATCTGATTCCTTTTGCAGTTTCCTTTTTTTTAGATGAAACTTTTTTTCCATTTTCAGTTTATTTTTGAAAGGAGAATCAGTAAGTACAATAATTCCTATTTTTTTTCCCACGCCGTGTTTGCCTGCTTAGGGCAGCCTTCGCAAAAGTCCTAACTTCTTCTGGTGTAGGCAAAGCCTGTTTGGATGTAGAAGGAACGCTTTTTTCATAAGCAATAGGGAAATTTTGAGTAGAACTTAGGGAACAGCTTCTTTGGAAATGCTAGCCTGCGTTGGTGTAGAATGATTAGATGCTTTCGGTGTTGTTTTGTGCTGCGGGGGGGGGGATTATTGAGGAAAGTTTCAAATCTTTTCAGGATTGTTAGTGCTTTTAAGATTTGGTGCGGCAGGAGCTGGCCTGTCAGAAAAGTAGGATGGCATAAAAGTAGAGTTTGTAAATATTTCAGGATTCAGTATGAAAATTCTCTAACGTTTAAAACCCGCCATAATATTAACTGTGGATTAACGCCAGTGGAGCGTCTCTAAGCACGGTTAATTTGCTTTTTGAGGGGTTCATACTCACTGCGATCTCAGTGTGCTAGCTTATGACTATAAAGGCATAATTAACATAAAATGGATTCATTAAATGAACCCATTTTAGAAAAAAATGACATTTTATTATATTTTTGAATTTACCGTTTTTTATATTGATAGTTTTACTTAAATGACTAAATGATCAAACGAGTTCGTAGTATATATGGATATTTGGCCGATTTTTTGATACAATAAAACTAGCTGATTTAGGAGGGGGGAGGTTTTCAAAAGAGAAACATGTTGGAAAACATGCCCCGTATGTTGTTGGAAAACCTGCCCCGTCGCCATATTTGAAGTTTTACACTACCTGGACGAATACCGGTGTAAGTTATTTGTAAAACAAACGCATAGTTACTTGAAGAAAGAAACCCTTTTTTAGTGTATGCAATGTCAAAACAGTAAGTTTAACGCTAATACGTTTTTTTTACGTTTTAATAAAGACCTAAAATTTTACTCACCGTTGAAAAAATAAAAAAAAAACAGCTCTCCAGACGAAGTGACAGCAGCTATTAAGCTATAACTTTTGTAGATGTTGTGTAAGATGTTGCCACTTCAGCCAGTTCACTCGCTAGCGTCACCTAGCGGCTCATTTAAAAACTAAAGCGAGTTGGAAAACTTGCCCCTATGGAAAATGTGCCCCGGTCTCCCCTATCACCAAAGAGGGTTATTTCATTTAAAAATTTGATCTGACTTTTAGGGGTCGTATACAAAGCGAAGAATGAAATACTGAAATGAAACAGAAAAATAAATATAAATTTATTATGATACCAGAAAATGGTCTACTATAAAAAATAAATATATGAAACGCTGGAATCTGTTAGATATACTGCTCAAAGTGTTCTTCATTGACGGTAATGCACAACTGAATGCGTGATAGTACTGAGTACTGGACACGATAGAGCATCGCAGGTGTACAAACTGTGCGACAATCAAGGATGTTGCGCTGCTTCAGATAAACCAGAGAACTGGTCTCCGTCACATAGACCTATGCCTTGATGTAAACCAAGAGGTAGAAGTCCATGGGAGTCAAGTCTTGCGAATGTGGTAGCCACACAATCGGACCACAATATCCAAGGATCAGATCGCCAGATACGCTTGGACGATTGGTCTTTTATGTAACGATTGCCCCTTAAGGTCCCGTTGTTGAAGATGGGTCCAACAATCTGGGTTCCCCATATACCGCACTACACGTGTCGCACTGTGCGGGCGGTGTGGATATTTTCCAGAGACCAGTAACGCACATTGTGCATGTTCAGAATGCAACTCCATATAAACATTGACTCATTTGTCCACAGAAAGTCACAAAGGAACGACGGATTTTTCTCTAAGGGGTTGAGCATGAAATTACAATAATGAAAACGTCGTACCTGGTCACCTAGCACCAATGCTTGCACCAGTGTCGGATGGTATGGGTGCGCATCATGTGCATGTAAGAAACACCAGACATGCTGACAAATGTATCCACATGCCTCGCTTATTTCCGCCGTGCTCAGTTGTGGAATTAAAAGGGCAAATGCCAGCAAATCCTCCGGTGTCACTCGAACATTACACTCTGCCTGGTCTACTTGTTCTGGGTCGTGGTGAAACAGAGCCGGTCTATCTAAGATTGTGCAATGCATCAGTTATATTTTCATGCGTTGGATGTAGATCCTTAGGGAAACGTTCCAAATAAACATTCTCAGCCTCTCTGGCATTCCTTTGACATTCAACATAAATAAGTATCATTTCGTGATATTGCATGTATACGTAGCTTGAGATCATGATCTTAGCGTTGACTAGCATATCTACTGCCAGATGGCTCGTGCTTTACACCGACAGTGTGCGCTTCGGTACTATTGTAATTTGCATAATTCCAATCTTCATGCACGTTATAGCTCGCTGGTCGTTTGCATTCCGCTGCCGTTTATGTAGTCCTTAGTGAGTATGTTTTATTTCCAGGATGTCGATTCTACCTACTTTGATATTTAAATGTTGTTCGACCTATAAAAGTGTTAAATAACAATTTGAACAGTATCTCTAGTAGATTCCGGCGTATGATGTATTAATTTTTTATAGTACATAGTTTTCTGATATCATAATAAATTGATATTTATTTTTCTGTTTAATTTCAGTATTTCATTCTTCGCTTTGTATACGACTCCTAAACGTCAGCTTAATATTTTAAATGAAATAACCCTCTTTGGTGATACCCCAATTTGGCGATACCGTTTAAAGGTGGTTTCGCCGTTAAAAGGACGTTGCACTCTGATTTTGATCTCGAATTACTTTAATTGATCCTTTAACTGATCCCTCATTAAAAGACAAAATCATGTGAAAAAATCTCAAACTTTGAAATTTAATAACTCTGTAAATTTTTGTAGCACAGATGTCAAACTTTTTGTCTTATATCTGTTATGATATGTGTAAACATTTACTAAATATAACTATAGGGACTGAGGGACTATATAAAAAGTTAAATTTCGTAATTTTTATATAATTGATTTTTTACTTTAAATAATGCCACAAGGTGAATATTTACCTCATTTGAAACATTTTTGTAATTGGAACTATATGTCTACGACCAACGGTTGAGAAATTGAAGGTCGGCGATAGAAAGCATATTGCAACCTGTATATACATATTAACGCTGCTGCTGTCACTGTGATTATCGTAATTGAATTTATTGTTTCCGAGGTGCTTTCTCATCTTATATTAAAAATAATATTGTGTATAAAAATGTGATTGGTAACGTTTTTATAAAGAAACTAGGGGGCTCTGCCCCCTGCAAGCTACGCTCGCCAACACCCGTTCAGACACCGCAGAATCTAAAAATCTAAAAACATGCTAATCTAATGGGTTTTAAAAATATTAGAGAAGATTAAATTATACTGAAAAAGCTGTGCAGATCTCCCTGTAAACGGGTTTCCATTCAATTCACTTTGATTGCAAAAATGTAACGGAGAATCTGTTGCTGTTAAGACATCCAATGGTTCTTTTCGTTTTTGATTAAAGAGGATCAGTTAAACATTTGAAAAGAAGCTAAAATAAAATGAATTAAGTATTCAGAGTCTTTGTCAATAGATATTTTAAAACAATCTCAATAACAATAGCCTAAATCCTGTGACTATCATCAACAGTTCCGGGCGGAACACTTTGCTTTTTATACTCTAGGTGCCATTTTGATACTTTAATGTTATCCAGGCACAGGGTATAAGTCGCCAAATATTATTTTATCCCCATCATTTCATCTATATTATAATAGTTCAAGTCATCAAATGGCATAAACAAATACGATCTGATCCCTTCGCCTTTAATATGAAGGTTTGGAACAAATGTCATATACGCCACATATTGGCGCGATTTTTTTCCAACGCCAATTTGGGGAACGCATCAACAGCATAAACAACAACATCCGGCTTACCATATCAAGCAAAATAACGATACTTTGGCGCCAGTTAAGTACCCGTTGCGTATATGACATTGGCGTCAGAAAAAAATCGCGCCAATATGGGGCCGTATATGACATCTGTGACGAAAGAAAAAAAAGCCCGGTGCAAATCTCGCCAGTATCTTTTTTTCAACTCGCCAGTTAGCATTTTTTTTATTGTTCGAGTGGTAATTTAAAACATTGATTTGAAGTTGAAATTAAATGTTATGGTTTGTTACATAATTTGATATTTCGCCAGATGTCATATACGCATTTTTTTTCAACCGTATTTTTTTTTTCTTTTTTTACGAAAATTTGGCGAAAACCTCGTTTTCGAATACCAGTTACATATGTATTTTTCGTACTACTTAGTTATCCCGTCGACAAAAAATCTATCGCGAACTATAAGATTAAATGCCAATAATGCTTGATCGTAAATGTCACATTCACTTGACTTTTAGCAAGTTACACGTGTTTACATCATCAAATGATTTTTATTTCGACGTTTAATTTTTATATTTATTAATGTTATACTAATTTCTTTGTTCTTTCGTTATTTAAAATAAAAATTTTGTCAATCTGTACAATTTGGCGAGTGGTTTGGCGATTTACATAATTTGCGAAATTGGTTGACGGAATAACTACTACATTGTACCGTATTTTTTAATTATTTTCTATTATTTTCAAAACGAAATAGCAAAAAAATAATTAATAACCATAGAACAAAATAATTTATATAAATTTAAAAAAGAAATAAAAGTAAATAAACATTTATTATTAAATAAACAACAATAGCCGGGTTATCATGTCTTTCAAAATAATGCGATTTTTGCTCCAATTAGGAACACCGGTGCGTACATGACATCTGTGCCTAATATTTTTCTTTTCTTTTCTTTTTTTTTTTTTAAGAAATGAAAGCCATTAATTTAAATGTTTCATTTTTAAATGAAAGTTTTGTATTTAATAAAATGATAACGAAATACAAAAAAAGCATTGTTCTTTGCATAGATTTAAAGGAGTCCAAACTGGTCGCCAAATTAATCTAAAACAGTAACCCTTTCTGAATTATGAAAAAAAAAATTCTGTTATGATTAAAATTTGAGTTGCCATCATTAGAAAAAATGTATTTAAAATTAGAAAAAAATTGATATTTCGAAAACTAATTCGAATTTAAAAATTCTCATAGCAGTTTTGAGATCTTTGGATCAACACGGATTTTTAGTGTTAATTTCATCGCAAAGTATTCCATATTTTAGGAGAAATCGCCGTAAAACAAAATCAGTTGTTTAATCAGTCGATTCAAAGAATCGGTATATTTCAGCCGTTTCATATATTCGTTTCATAAATTCGTTTCATAAATTCGTTTCATAAATTCGTTTCATTAGGATTTTATATATATAGGATAGATTTACGATAAACAGGATGAGGCAGACGATTTTTAAATCGAAGAATGATTTTAAGCGCTATTTAATGTTGAAATGAGTCAAAATAGTTCGGTTAAAAAGTTCCATATGATAAAAAATTAGCAGTAGCAAATTTAACCATCTTCTGCACGTACATAATGGTCTAGATTGTGGTGTGAAGTGTTCAGTCATTTTTAAAATGTGTCTTTTTTTTTTTTTTTTTTTTTTTTTTTTTTTTTTTTTTTTTTTTTAGGAATTGCATAATTTGAATAGAGATTTATTTCATATTTAAAAAAAAATCTGTTTTTTTTTTTTTTACCCGTTGTTGCCAAATTAAAACAAAAAGCGCAAATAATAATATTTCCAAACATTTTACAATTGAAAATTATATTTACACTTAAATATTAAAAGAGAAATAAAACTTTATAATAATTAAATTATCACATGATAAAAGCATTTAATGGTCAAAATTACATGTTATTTAAAAAGTGCAATTAATAATATTTTGGAACACTTTTCAATTGTAAAATCTGTTTACGTGTGATAATTAAAGCAGTAACAAAACTTTAAAATAATTAAATTATAACGTGAAAAAAGCGTTAAATGAGGAAAATTACATCATATTTAAAATTACTTTCTTATAGCGTCTAAAAGATCAAAAAGTTTCTAGGTGTTATCATAAAAGTAGGCAGCGACATTTTTTACTTTACAATTTTGTACAAACTGATTTTAAAATGTGTTTCAGATCGTAATTAATTAATCACAAAAACTACCGTTAGTTGTGTTGACAACGGTGATTACACGCTTGAGAAGAGAGAAATTCCAACCCCCCTCCCTCGCAACTGGTCGTGAGAATATCATTCAATCTTCAGTAATCGCGTGAGCATTTTTAAAACAGAGAAAATAGTGTGTTTGAAAGCCTGTGGCATCTGGACGGTGTTTGGTGAGCGTTGGCTCGTATTGGGCAACCTCCTAATACTTAAAAATTAACTCGAAGAATAAATTTATTAACATACTAACCATAGAAACTTAAGAATTAATTTAAAGATTTAAGTTTACATTAGCAGTGGATAAGCATTACATTAGCAGTGAATTGATGCAAATATAACCATATTTTGATTTATGACGTTATTTTGCTTTTGATTTTCAGTTATTTTAAATTTAAAGTACACCATAAAAAAATTATATATGGGGTAAATCATGCGGTAATCTATAAGATACATGATGTTTTCATTTTATCAAATGAATACACTGAGCAATGGCAAAGGTTTTCATATATTTTACGGTATAAGAAACCTCGGTTCCTTTCCTAAATCATGTGGAAATTTAACAGCATTATCATGCATTAAAATCTCATTAATGATAATGGTGCAGTCTCCGTTAAATATTGTTGTTATTCAAGAACAAAACGTTGCTAATTTATGGCAGATAAATGTACGGTAAGAAAGAGTCTTAAATTCTACGAAACTTGTAGTACATTTAATAATACATTTTTTTTCATCAACCGTCTTTTTAATGTTTTCACTTTTTTTGTCGCAAAATAAAAAATAAGTTTAAAAGTAAACGTCTTCAATAAAAACGTAGTTTAGAAAAGCAATATGCCATAAAATGAAATTTGAAATTGTTTAAATATTAATTCGAATACTTAATTCTTCAAATTAAATATTATGCAATTTATAAAATATGTATATTATTTACGTAGAATATTATTCTCCACATTTAAAAGAAAATTAATGAAAACTAATTAATCATTCCATTTTTTCAATTTAATTGTCTTAATTTTAAAAGTTTTCTTCACATTTATTTATATTACGAACTGTTTATACTACTTAAACTTACACTATGTGCAAAACTACTTAAAAGATGAGACAATAAGATGTTAAAAATATGTTAAATTATTTTAATGCCTTAGTACTTTCAACTATAAAAAACATAGTCTTCGTCACAGAAATATAAGAAAAACAATCGACGTCCAATTTTCAAAATTCACGCAGATGGTGACGAAAAAAGTGAAAGTGGAAGTAAATTTTTAGATCCGGAAAGCATAAAACATGGATATAAGGAAGTGGAATATTACTCGTTTTATCAACACTAATTACACTAATTACACTAATTTAATAAAACGAGTAATATTCCACTTCCCTATAGCCATGTTTTATGTTTTCCGGATTTAAAAATTAACTTCCACTTTCACTCCTTTCGTCACCATATACGTGAATTTTGAAAATTAGACGTCAATAACAATTGTTTTTCTTATATTTCTCTGACGAAGACTATGTTTTTTATAGTTGAAATTACTAAGGTATTAAAATAATTTAACATCTTTTTAATATTGTCTCATCTTTTAATTACTTTTGCACATAGTGTAGGTTTAAGTTTAACTTTTTAGAGATGAATTAAGCATTTCTATTTATTTATTTACTGCTCATACTACTTTATGCACTTAAGTGTATTATACTAAAAAATTGCAAACAATTACTTCTTTCTGTGAATACAGATGAGCGATAATACGTGAGTTCTTCTGGTTTTCTAGGTTAATGTTCTATTTTATTCTACGAACGACACAATGAAGTTCTGTTTTTTTTTTCTATTTGAAAAGAAAGCTATATTTTTTAGGCTAAAGAATAGTAGATAATGCCTGTAGCTAATTTTACCTAAGTATATTTTTCCCTACAGAATTACTATACATTTATAGTAGTAATGATTTTATTTATTCACTATAATTCTTACATAATAAAATATCGAAAAAAAAGTTTTGATTTTTTTTTCACCTTTAAAATTCTTCTTGTGAAAAAATAACATGAATTGTCTATTTCTGTTTTTTCTTTCTTTTATATCCATAATAAGAAAGCATCGGAAATATGAAAAATTTTCCACCTCTGCGTTTTGATGGATTTACACGTCTTGAGATGTCCTTAAAATGATTGAGAAAGTGTCTGTAGGTATATCGGTTAATTTGTATGCAACTCAAATTTTGAGACTACTCTATCTCAAGAACTAATACACGGAAGATAACCAAGCTTCGGAATTAGTTCGATCTTGACATAAATGGGTGCTGATTAGATTTGGGTGTGTATCACTCAACCGATTACCCTGCTATGTTCTGTTTCACGATTTCCGAGGCAGCTATATTCCAATATTTATGATTTGGAATTGCATCAAAATACATACTCATTGACACATTGTCAAAATTAGGTATGGACTATTTTTCTATGTTTATACAACTCGACAATGGTGTTGCTTTGCTGTGTTTTTTCACAGTTACCATAATATTTTTTTCTTTACGACTATAGAATGGGATTTCATCGAATTTTGTTTTCAATTAGACCTTGGTATAAATTAGTACTGATTAAGTTTTAGTGCATCTTGTATAACAGGTGGCGCTGCCATGCTGAGTGTTTTCCGGTTTCCTGTATAGCTGTAACTGGGAATAATTGGGAGTTTTACCCAAATTTAATATGCAACATATTTAATTAAAATTATTTGATTTAATTTTGAATTTGTTCACTAAACAGGGTTCTCTGTCTGCTATGCTATAAACGTCATAGTTGTATCTCACAAGGGAACTACTTTTGGTGCTGTTCGCACCTAGCATTGAGACCTGGTGCATTTCAAAGAGCTATATTACGAAGTTTGAGAATCGATAAAAATTTTCTCTTAAAATCATATATATATGTGACATTTTGCTATCGGCTTTCGAGACATTCCGGCGACACTAGTATATCTCGAAGTAAAACGTAGTAGAGTAATCAAGACCAACCATCCGTTATCATGAAAATATCGGATTGCAGTCATGGAGGCGAGTAAGACAGGCTTCGAAAACATTGAGACATTTCCCATCACATAATGAATAGAGTCATCGTAACTTTAAACTGGTTTATTTGACAAAAACATATGGAACATTCCCAGTAGCTTGTTCATCAACTCTCAATAATCAATCATCCACTTCATAAAACTTAAGGTATTAAAAGATTAGGATCTACACATTAGAATCGTTCACCCCAAGCGGCGTAGATTATTTAAACAACCGGAAAAACGTAAATTCTCTCATTCCTCGTCGATGTAACAATATATGTACTCGAAGAAACGGAGCGCGGACGGATACAGAAAAGTGGAGAACCAACGCCAGCAGACCGATGGGGAGGAATGGGACATGAAACAGGCTGCGATTCGATGGGAAGGGGATGACGTCGACAATGAACTCTTTATACGGCGTTAGAATTAAATCGCTATTAAATGCTGGAGGGCTCACGGAACTGTGGGTAAAGAACACGATCGAACAAATGCTATTAAAACATTCGAAATAAAAGAATTTAGTTTTAGAATAAAATGAAAAAGTAATTTAATGGGTTTTATAAGATTACACGAATGGATTATGGTTTTTAGAATAATAAAAGAATACGCAAATTTAAATGTATGAAATAAAAGACATTATTAAAGATATTAAGATATTAAGATATTATTAAAAATAGGTAAAAAATGAAAAATAGTAAGAATTTGGAATAGTTTTACTAAGAAAAAAGGGAAAATTTTTTCATTGTTACTTATTTATATATTTTTTTATTTCACAGCAGCATAACTTTCTGAAAATGCAATTTTCGAGACCATCGGACACATCGGAGTAGACCCATCGGAGTATTAACATAGAATTTTTTTTAAGGAAAACCTTTTAAAAATACAATTTAGTCAGTGATAAGTGTAAAATATTGAAAAAAGTTAAAAAAATTCCTTCAAGGACCTACGAATTTGATTTTGAAAAATTACAACATTATATTCACATTTTTGGCGGGGAAAAAGTTGGCATTATTTTTTTCAAAAGTAGAGCTTTCTGTCAACCCTAGTCGAACGGCTCGTAGCTGCTTGTCATCTGCAAGCTGTGGTTTGGACTTCAGTAGAAATTGAAATGTCCGACCTAAATAAACATAGTAAATTTTATAAATTGTGTAAAAATGTTAATTTACTTTATGATTACTTTTACCAAAAGACACAACATTTCATTTTAAACATTTGAAACATTATTCCATCCGATTTCAAAAGAAAATAATTTGGTTATTTTGTATTTCATTAAAAAAAATAGTTTCCAATGATCTTAAAAACTTTTAACCGAAATATGTTTACTATTTATACTTTTATCGTCTCACTAAAAAACCTAATTCTTGTTTCTTATGCTAATCAATTATCAAACAAATCGCAATCTGATTTAATTCTAATACGTACCGTACATATACTCCCGGGATAAGGAGGGGGGAAATTTTGTAGCGCCATATTTGACGACTTAACTCACTTTTGGCGTGGAATAAAGAAATAGAAATTCAATAATAAAAAATTAAAGGTATAGAAAAGTATATAAAATGTAATTTTAACAGAGTAATTTTAGCGGTTCTCTAACTTTTACGTATAGGGCTACAAAATGCAGCAGGTTTGGTTGCTAGGTGCGAGCAGCATGAAAAGTGGTTCCCTTTTCAGATTTACTGAGGGAAAATAAACACAATGTTACATATGAAGCTATTATGTATAAATATCTATGTTTTTTTTAAAGTTTATATTTGGATACTCAACAGAGGGCGTTGTTGAAAAATGCTTTTATTTTTATTGTTCACTGTTAGATCCAAGTGAAACTCAAGAAATTTACTATACTTCGTAATTGTTGTTATATATTACTGCTATTTAAATTCGTATATCAGAATAATGTATGTAGAAAACAGCTTTATGATAAGAACAACATACTAGTTGTGATTCTTAATTCTGAGGTATTTCTAATATAACTGGCGCGATGAAAGTACAAAAAACAACAACAAAAAAAAAATTAATAAAATTATCCAGCGTTTTAGGATGAACTCATAAGAATTTATGTTAACATAAATGGGAACTATTTTTCTATATTCTTTTATGGAAAGTTGCATAATTCTTATCAAAATTTCAGCGAGTGTCCTATGAATTTTTTCATGATAGAATACGCATTGTACTTGTTATGGCACAAGTGATCCGTTTTGTTACGTTGTTACCGATGCAAGATATTTCATATTAACCGGGCGGGGTGTTTTGACACCCCACGCCCGAAAAATTTCGTCTGCTGTCGGTGACTGCTTTCAATTTGTTGTTTATTATTTTTTTTTAATTAACGATAATTTAACATTTCAGCTATCCGTTTTCACGAAAAAGAGTGTAATTATCATGAATTTTTCTAACAGACAGAATTCTAAAGTTTTTTTTCCGTATTTATGCCATTTAATATGTTTGGGGTGTGCTGACACCCCATGCCCGTTCTCGTGTTACGTTTCACGGCGCGCGACCTGCCGGGTTAAAAAAATAGATAATATATGCTACCTATGAACGTATGAGGTTTTATTTTTCGATCTTCTGGCATATCCTTCCTACTATTCATATAACATAACCAGAAAAGTTTTTGGCTAAGCATAAATCATCTATGAAATACATTCTTATCAATACCGCCTAGCATCCATTCAGAAAATCCATACCGCCCATTCAGAGCATTGCACACCAGAGATGGGAGGAACAGTTACTTTTCTGTTAACATGATTCATCGATACACCATATTGGTAGTATGCTGCAACAGTCTTTTCATTTCCTAACAAAATACCAGTGCCTAGAAATTTGCATTTTATTTTTCCTTTTTATAACTTATTTGCTCATTTTAGAAGTTGTTTTTGAATGATGGACGATTTTGTACTTAAATAACTATTTATACTTGAAGAACATTTTTTGGCCTTTAAATAACAATTTGAATATTTTTGTTTTCTGAATATTAAAATCTTTGAAAGTTCTATACTCAGATTGGAAATGTAGATTTAAAATTTACGAAGGATCAAAACAAACTTTCGATAATGATTATAACATAATTAGTTTATCGCTTATTTATCGTTTATTGCTTATTTATCGCTAAACAAATATAGCTTCTTAATTTTTTAATGGATAGTTGTAAAAAACATTATTTAATTTCATTATCTGTTTACAAAAGCAGATAAAAATTAAAAATTCCAGATTCAATTTCTCGTATCCTTTATATATATTACAAAATTAGAAATTCTATATATTTTAAAAATTGTTCTTATGAAAATCTTCCCTTCTCAGTTTATTCTTTAACCCTAGTTTAATAAATGTTTCCTATATTAAACAATATTCTATTTATTTCCGTATCTAAATCTATTTTTATTTTAAATTGCGTAAATTCTTATTTTTATTTCCCTTCAAATATTGCCTAGGATCATTTCCCGTATTATTTCTTCTTCAAAAAAGCTTTTTTATTTCCCAAATCTTAAAGCCGAACCCATTATATTAAAAGCATTTATTATTTTTATATAATTTCTTTTTCATCTTTTTTTTAAATTCTACAACTCGATTCCCTGGGTAATTTCGGCTCGGCCAAGTCTCCTCAATTTTAAGCCGTGTACAATAAAGAACTCGCAAAATTGCCGCACGCTCATTGGTTAAAATTACCCCAGCATTGGCCTAAAGATTAAAGATTCTTACGCTTCGCCGGTATAAAACGTGATACATTAGCAAGGAGCTGGAGATTTTAAGTTGGCTCTAAAATTTATGCTGCTGTCGCTATTTAACGTCTAAAGTCATTGTCTCTCTTTGAAAGATGTCGCCGAAGTTGTGGAAATGTTCGCTCCAGAAATTAAATTTAGCTATCTAATAAAAGTTATCCAATTCTTCAAATAACTGCTACATGTATAACTTATAAAAAAAATAACATATATCCCAAACTGACTATATATGCAATACGACCGCATCCTATAATGGTTTGACGGGGTGATGTAATCTATAAATAAAAGTGCATAAAGAAATATTGTAAAGGCTAGCTTTACGGAATAAGGAAATCGCCGTATTGTCACCTATATTTAAATTCCTTCCTTTTGACTCGCTCACTAGCAAAATGAAGTAACATATCCACAATCAACTCCTGTAAACATTTCTAGGTAAGGGAAGAGAATAAAGATTCGTACTTATCGCTTCTTATATTCAGAACTTTGACTCAAAATATCACTAATTCAAATATTACGATGATATGTAAAACTGATTTTAACCTTTTTAGTGTCAAAAATAAATATATTCAGTTAAATTTACCCAATAACATAAGTTCGTATGCCTAATAATAACATCACTGGCGAGATAGATGACGAAATATGCATTTTAATGGGTCAGTTGTTGATATTACGTTTTAAAATTTATGCAATGTCAAAATATAATCTATTAAAAATTTAGAATTCAATAATTTATTTCTTTTCAGGCTTTAGTTTGAAGCTGTAATTTATCAATTAAAGCAGTCTCTTCTGAAAAATACATTAGAGAATAGTTAGAAAAAAATAGTCGCTTTCTGCTTTCTCCCATTCAATTTGCTATCGAAATTAATATTAAATGATTTCTCGAAATGTTTATCACATTAATTATATAGTTTTAATGTATTAATTGTAATTACATATGTCAAATATTTTGTCTAATGTGCAAACACATTAGGACATAGAACAGATGTTTTTGAGGTAAAGATTTGCAAAAATGAATTCTAGATAATTTTTTGAAAATGAATTACATTTCAAATATCGATTTTTGTATTCTTGTTCATGCTCATAACAAATATGATGCTAGTTTTTTAAGTCTTAGATTTACAATGTTTAGTACAATGTACAAGATTGTTATGCGTTCTAAATTGTATTATATAAATTTTGACAACTAAGACAAAATTTAATTAATCTTTATTTAAAAAAGTGCTGTACATGATTATTTTACTTCGGATATAATTAAATTCTTGGATTGAATCGAATGAATAAATACAAAACGCATTTGCTTTGAGAATATTTCCTTAACCACTTTTAATTATTTCTTTTGAAATTAGAGTAAATACGATTTGGACTGTAAAAGTGAAAAAAAAAAACCCTAAACGAAAAAAGAAAGCGAGAAAACGAAAAAATTGCACTGATTCATCAAAGAAATATTCTGTTAACATGGCACTATTTTAAGAAAGTTGAATGATTAACAAAAAATTCAAACACTAATTTAAAATTAACTGCATAACTCTATTTATTTTTATTTCATGTAATTGATATTTGAAAGGATTTACATTCGTTCAAAACTATTTTTAAAACACTTTATTACTACTTAATTTTAGATTGAAAATTTGACCTCTAAAATTTATCGTTAGCCATAGACAAAATGGATATGATAATAAATAGTATAAATAATATTGATGGTTTTTTACATAAATAATTTTTAAGAAAACAATTATTGATAAATATTTAATTAAAGAATTACATTTAGCTAAATCATGTTTCTCACAAAGGAGAAATACTTTTTTATATGTAAAAGAAAATCTTAATTAAATGCATTATCAGCATTATGTGACAGTTATAAATATACAAATGCACGCCAGCCTAAAAGATTTCCAGAAAGATTATAGACTAGATAAATGTACTGAGGAAGAATTGAGTTCAATTTATGTGTCTTTACATGTACAATTTTATACTTCAACCATACAGGACAAACATAAAAGCATCTCAAAATAATTTTTAAAATTTGAAAATGTTACACATACATAATAAATACATACAATTTATACATATTTACATAACAAATAAGAATTTTATGTTACTAGAAGGAATTTTGTAATGTATGTAAGAGAAATGTTTTAAAAAAGTAACGCTGTCTCATATACTTTTTTAATAAGATATAGAAAGCTTGGTTTCAGATTATGGGTAACGCAGGATAGATAAGCGAAAAAAAATTACTTACAATATTTACATTTTGATATCCTGTTTTACCTATCCGATAATCTGACTTTCAGGTAGATTTCATAAGGAATACTACATATTGCAGTCGTTACCATGGTGCGACTTAAAAAAATTCCTTCATAACTTTTCATTATATGTCCCAGGAACCCAAAACCACCCAAACCTAAAAAGTTTATATATATATATATATATATATTGAAAAATCCAAATTAATATAAATTAGTACACGAAAAAAACATCTAACAAACTGTAACTAAAACAATAATTAACAATACCAAGAGTAACTAAGAAAAAAACAAACATGAAGACAAGTGGCCAAGGCTTATGACTTGTACTGCGGGGTTAAACTTGTTTTACGTGCACAACATTCCCCCTCACTTGCCAAGACCAAACAAATAAAGATTGGAAAAAATGAAAGCCACAATCTAATTCAAAAGCCGTCAAATGAAGTCCGTGATTATCCTCACTACTAAGCTATTTTCGAT
The DNA here is from genome assembly GCA_963932465.1 of Maratus speciosus. Taxonomy (NCBI): domain Eukaryota; kingdom Metazoa; phylum Arthropoda; class Arachnida; order Araneae; family Salticidae; genus Maratus; species Maratus speciosus. Next base: position 333,354,851 of record OZ010788.1, on the reverse strand, counting down.
AAGAATCACGTATCGATAAATCACAATCATCGAACAATTCCAATGTTTTATTTCGATAGCTTTTTTTCCTGATAAAATTGAAAGTTAAATCATTCAGAAAATGTATTGGGTAATTTTGTTTACTGGCGTTTATGTAAAGGTTAAAAATTTCACCAACCAATTTATCAACATTTGAGCACAAATTTGCAATACGATTTAAACCATTTAAATATATATTTCTAAAAATTGAAACATGCACGTTACTATTAAAGTTTAATATTTTTATTGTATCAAAATCAAAATAATTTCTTTTATCATAAATACTATATACTAAAATTCCGTTTATAATCTCCAAATTAACATCCAAGTAGTTGACATTGCCCTGATTATCCGAAGCACACTTTAAATTCAATGTGTCTGGATAACATTTAAATTGATAAATTTCTTTATTATTATTCAGCTCAACCACCAAAACATCATTTATATATCTGTATATCTTTAAGTCTTTTTCCAACAATAAACCGGCTTCATATGTAAACAGATAAATATCTGCAAGGATGGAGCTACAACTGTCCCCCATTGGAATACCTCTCACTTGTTTATATACTTCTTTCCCGTCAAACAGGTAATTTTCGTAAACAACAAATCGGTGAATATTTGAAATAAATCGGTGAATATTTCAATACTGATATCCTTCTCTTTAGATTTCTTGAAAAAATCCATAACTCTGTACTTCAAATCATCTAAATTTATGCTATTATACAAATCCTCGAAATCATATGTATACAATCCTGTAATGTTTTTCAGCTTTTTTAAACTTTTTATAAGTTCATAGCTATTTTTTATTACTATCGAAGAATATTCATTTATAACCTGATCGAAAATCTTTTGTAATATATTCAAAATTTTTTTATTTGCACATTCCAGGTAAGAACCAAATTACACACATATATATATATATGTGTGTGTGTGTTCGTGTACTAAATTTTATCCGCACGATAAAAGTCGCAACTATGCACGGATCGTTTTCAAACTCGCCAAAAGCATTGATATGGCTAATATCTCGGCGGGGATTGCAAATGTTCAAAATCGGCCGAAAGGGATGAAAATGGAGAGGATTAAAAATTTTGAATACCGCCTTAACATGATTCTGATAAAACAAGCTCTTACAGAAAAATGAAAGGAAGAAAATTTTTCGTTATAGCAGTTGCCATCAATAAAAAAAAACAACAATACGATTCTCAACACAACAATGACTTTTTTATTGCAAGATTTCCACATGAAAAATGAAAATGAAATAAATAGTTTTGACGAATAATAATAAAAAAATTAATATTACGTCATAAGTTTTTATAACAAGGTTTCCATGTGAAAACTGAAAATGAAATAAATAATTTGACGAATAAAAAAAAATAATAAATATTACGTCATATTGGAAATATAATGGACGTCAGAAGATTAATATGTAGAAAAAGCGTAATAAAACATGATAAAAACTCGACTATGGAAATATTAGCATATTTTAACAATTTGAGGTTCTCTGAGTTTGTTTTCGCTATTTTATAAATCTATTCCATATATATGCGTGCGTGTATTCGTGTATATTAGAATTTTCACAAAAGGTTTAGGTCCCTAAAGCTCTTTCTTGGTGAAGAAACTGGGTTTATCTGTAATCTTGATTTAGGTTTTGTTGGTAAAATTAGTACTTAACTCAGAAATCTGCATCCGCTTGTAGGCAAAGCCGGCAACGAATTTTTAATCTAGATAAGAAAGAATGGAAAACATCATTATACATCTTTAAAATTCATCTTTTAAAATTCATAATTTTAAAATGTGCAGAATCTTTGTTATGTAAATTAATAAAAAAAGCCATTTTCAATTACCTGATAATGCAAAATAGTAATAAACTTAAACTATATTATGTTAACTTTGAAATGTTTACTGATTTACTTATAAGGTGAATAAAAATAATACAAGAGATATTACAAGTTAAAAATATACATTTTATTTAAAACGTCTTAGTACTTTCAAGTTTTCCGAAGCTCTTCATCAGAGAATATTTTAATAACTAATTGCTGTTTATTTATACAAATACGTCACTTCATTTTGAGAATGAGAGAGGCAATAATTATTAGAGTTAAAAGTAGAAGTAGAAGTTTCTCGGATGGAACTTAAATAGAGAAAATATATATCATTATTATCTGCAATTCTATTTATTTTATCACTCTGTTCTCATACGTCACTTTCCTTTTTAAATGCGTAGCTGGACAGTTTTTTAAATTCATATAATATATTTTATGTTTGAATCAAGGTGAAATATTGTGTCTCGTCTTGTGATATTAATTAATAAACTTTGTACAAAAGAAGACAATAAATTTAAGATGCACATTTGCTCTCATTTCTCAAAAAATGTATAAATAGAATAAAACCTGTAGAAAGAAAAAAACTAAACCTGTGGCTTACCGATCCATGAAGGATCAGGACCTACATTTCCCATCCCTGTTTTCTTTACCCTAGGATCCCGAGGTGCTATACAACATATTTCTCGGTCAGATGGTCAGCCTAACGCGGGACTCTCGGTGTTTAGTTCCTAGTCTGGCTTGGTCCTCATTTTATCAACCACGAAAGAATGAAAGGTTGAGTGAACCTTACCCAGCCGGTAGTTGAACTCTCGAGCTGCAGCGTGGAAGACAGACGTGCTGGCTACTACGCCACAGGGCTTCTTGTCTTCTGGGCAACATCACTTGTAGAATAACCCTTTTTAAAACTAAATAGCGGAAAATTGTATTAAGCGACCGCACTATCTTCATATTGTGACTCGTAGGAAAAGTAAAACAATTAATAAGTTAAAAGTATAATGTTTGAAAGCGCATCAGCATTAAATTTTTATATTTAACACGATACTATAACAATAATTTTTTCAAGTTAAATATTTAGTCCTATTTACAGAAATAGACATCGAATTATGCGCTTTAATAAATGATATAGTTTTACTCTTCTCTTGGTCATTACTTTTGGCTGTTCTACATAAGACAAAGAGAATGTTATTTAAAAATAAAGTGGCATAAATTTTATAATTATTTCGCTTTTCATGTAATTTTATATTGCACTAGCTGTTTAACCCATTCTACGCACGGGAGTTCATTAATTTAATTCGAAAACCAAAATGAAAAATAACTATTCGATTTAGTAAAATATTTTTCTACTACTGCTCATTTTTTTAATGAAATTTAATTTACCATGTAGCTATGGCAGCATACGATAAAACGATATCTTTTGAATAACGGAATAAATCATGGAGGAAAGAGATAGATGGAGATGCAGTATGACGTAAAAAAGGTTTGCAATATGAAATCTTTTATTGCTTAAATTTATACGTCCGCAGTATGCCCAAACAAACCAAGCACCTGGAGCAGGGACCGAATTCTTTGACAACACCCGTTCTTTTTTTTTTTTTTGTCTAAATGAAAGTGATCTGCTTATTGTTAAGCATTCTAAAGCAGCATTCCATTGTATTAAGAATTAAAAACTGTATCACTAAAAGTTTTCTTCTTTTTTTACGTGAAAGAACTTTCTTGTTTTTATGCCTACTGTAGCGGATTTTATGGCTTCCTTTTTGGCGTCACCCCCAGCCACTTTACTGCATCTCCATCTATCTCTTTCCTCCATGGGAATAAATGGAATAAAAAGTTTTGTTGATGTTTCTGATAAAATGTTTCTCTTTATTTTTAAAAAAAATTGTAATAATTAAGTGGAGTTAAATAATCTATAATTATTTGCATGTGAGGTAAAAGAATCCTCGTAATACCGCTGAAGCTTTTTAGTATTGCAGAGTGGGGTAGGCAATATGTATATCTATAATTAATTGCATGTGAGGTAAAAGAATTATCGTAATACCCGCTACAGCTTTTTAGTACTGCAGCGTGGCATACGTAATATGTATATCTCACATTGGTTAAAGAGCTCGCGTGATTATGGGTTGAACATAAAAAAAGGATTTTAATATGTGAATTTTTAATTGTTGGCAACTGCTATAACGAAAAATGTTTAAATTTGATAGGAGATTGCTGTTAAATTGGTTGTTTTTTATTAATTAAAAGTTAACTGTAAATTATTTCGGTTCCGGATTCCTGTAGTTGCCTCGGCTGTGTTTTAATACACATGTACATAACATTTCACAATTATGGCTTCCAAACTGTGGATTTGTGTAGCATTACAGACAGACAGAGAAATTTTCATTTTTATAAATTAGATCTGACAATGATATATGATTAACATTTAAATCATTAAAATACATAATATATTATTTATTAAATATATTTCATTGTGAAAGATGATTCCGTAAATAAGGTCTATCAGAAATACCTTTAATTGGAAAATAACAATCTATATAAAAACTATCATAATAGCATCTTGAAAAAAGCGTTACCAAATCAGGTAAGTACCATGACTAAGATAAAACTCTTATTTTCCACATCGCGTCTCATGACGTAATAAATGAGCCACTGAAGTAAACATGACTCATTTTCAAAGAAAAGCAAAATGGATCAGATGCCACCTTGATTTTACAGTGGAGTCGGTAATTTCCCAGTAACGGTGACTTAATAGGAAGTCACAAACTGTTTGAGAGTCAGAATGTGACGAATTAAATGTATTACATATTGGTCATATTTGTGACCTTGACACTTATGATAATTTTGAGACCTTCTACGCTGTAGTATTTTCACGATCATTTTTTTATAAGTCATTGGTTTGCCATGTACCCTTATGACTCCTAGTGCTTGTAAAATCCGTCGTGGGAGCGAAGTTCTCGAAGTTACCTATGAACTATACCTCTGAGGTTCCTTGCCAGATGAAGGTCTCGTCACCTGATAAAGCTTCTAAATTACGAGATCAACATAGTAGCAATGCACAGGTGCTAAACAATAAGATATAAATGTTAAGTAACCGGCGTAAAAAAGATCATAATTAAGAAATAGGCACTGCCGATAGGAAAACGAACTAGGCGATTATCAGGTATATTGCCGCTACGCGGCGATAAGCGGTCACGCACGCCGATGCCAGGTATCAAACCCGTTCATCTAAGGCAATCCGGAAGATATGGGCCTGGTCATCGGTTAGAAAGTAAGAAAGATAAGTGATCCCTTCTCTATTTCATAGAGCACTTTTAGTAAGCCGAAGAACTTTTTATTGTCAGTTTCCAAAGTTCGATATTTTTTTCATGCGAGCAGCATCTCTTGTCGTTCTACGCATGTCCAAATAGAGAAACAAAAATATTTAATTAAAACTTAAAGCTATTCAATCTGAAGAAGAATAAATGTAATATATATAAATAATTTTCACAAAAAACCTGTGTTATGAATGTACACACAAATCTGGACAGAAGTATTTACTTATCAAAATAACATCTTTAAAAGTCTGTATTTTCCTCCAAAATAATCATGAAAAAATCGAAAAACTAACAAGTGAAAAATAAACTTTTTTACCAAAAATAAAACAGACTTCAAAAACTACTGCAAAGTAAAAAATAATTTTTTTACATAATAGTTAATAAGAAATTAAATTAAGAGCATTGTATGTACCATGCGTATTATTATATTTATGTACATTAATTTGATTTTTTGGAGTCGGTGCCAGCTAATCCAAGTTCAAAATTAAAATTATTTATCCAATACAAATCGTAACAAGATTCAGCAAAAACGTTGCTGAAAAAAATCCATTTTCAATCAACTCTGACAGCATCCTGCATTTGAAATCTGTGTTTGGTTACAATTGTTTTTACATAATAGCCAGTATAAACGCACTAATTTTATAACCCTTAATTTAGCACACCTAATTAAAGCTAATCTCGCTTGAAAATAACATTTATAAAATCAGATGAAATGTTTCAAAAATGGTAACATTAAAAATTTTTAACTAAATAATAAATCGTAAAAAACTCGTAGATATTTTAATGTGTGTCTGTTGGATAATTATGCTTCGTTTGGCTGGCACCGACTCCAAAAAATCAAATTAATGTACATAAATATAATAATACGCATGGTACATACAATGCTCTTAATTTAATTTCTTATTAACTATTATGAAAAAAAAAATATTTTTTACTTTGCAGTAGTTTTTGAAGTCGGTTTTATTTTTGGTAAAAAAGCTTATTGTTGCTCAATAGACGTCACTACATGCCATCTTTACATTGGATTTATATTTGAAATGACTATATGTAACCAGTAGGATGTTCCTTAAAACATGGTAAAAAACTTTTTTCACAATATTTTACATGGGCACCCTGCCATTTTGTTCTAATCATTAAAAAAGAATTATACTAATTTTTGCAAATTTTTTAGCATGTTTTTAGTGGTTGCTACCACCTTTTAAAGTTTAGAGTTATCCAAATACATTGAGGAGAATATAAATGATTAGTCTTAATAACAAATAAACGTATTTTTATTGAATAATTCCGTAAATTCTACAAAAATATTATAAATATTTTAAAATCCTTAGGTTTAACTTTATTTAAGACATTAATGTCAATCTTTTAGAGTTTGGATACTTGCTTTGAAACTGCTTGACTAATAGCAATAAGTACTGCTTTTGTTCTTCATCTTTTGTATGAAGTTTATTGTATTCCTCAATGAGTACAACCCCACGTTCGGCTACATCATTAACAACTTTGACTGAAGTCGCTAGTGTCTTACATGTCTTGTAGGATACATTTTCATTCAAATTAGTCACACCAGTTTCAAAAAAGTCTGATGGTAATTCCATAATTTTGAAAAACCTCAGTGAGTTATTTGTTACAAAATCTTGCAAGTCCTTTTTGAGTATAACATCAGGATCAACCCGTGCACGTTTCAAGAGTTCACCATTTTCCACATTTTTCAAAGCATGCACCATTTTTCTTTTAGTTTTAAATGAGACATTGTCATCAAAAAATGCAAAAGCAACTAGTTCTTCTGACAAGTACCACAAATGTCTTAGGAACTTCTTCATAGCACACAAAGAAATGTCTTTATTTACATTTTCGTACTCTTTCAAGTTCTTAAGGAGCAATAAATCATTTCTAGGCGCAGAGCAAGCAGATGGGGCCTAATACCAGCTGTGAATGTAGATTTTCACCACAAACGAATAAACTTGACGAATTCCAGATTCTTCCTGCTGAGACAGTTTAAACTGATCTCTAAATAAATAAATCTTGAGCGAGTATATGAGCTTCGCCATCCATCGAGCTAGATGTAATCCACCTGGGGCTCTAAAGTGAACACCTCTTTCGGGTATTCCTCCTGGGAAAATGATGGCAAGTTCTAACAGTTCATTGTAATCGTCCCTTGGTTGAAAATTATTAAGTTGATTTTGTGCAAACTCAATGATTTCTGATGCATTTTCTGTAGTTTTTTCATTGATTGAATTGTCAGTTACAGAAGTATGAAATATGTCATGATTGATAGAGATCCACGAAGTTTTAAATCGTTTAAATAAGTGTATGTATGGTCCGTTTGAAACTCCGAGTGACTTAACTAAAAGTGCATCCAGCATAATTTCAAGAATGTGATGAGGGCAAGCCAACCAAAATATTTCTTTATTCATCTTCTGTTCCAGAAGAATACAAGCTACTCTTGATAACCCGGTATTAACAAAGGTTGTATTAAAACTCATACATTTTACTTGCTCTGTAATTCCCCATGACTTCAATGTTACGTTAACAGCAGAAGCTATTGCCTCACCTGTTTCTGATTGGAGTTTTGGAATAGCAAGTAACTGGCCAATACCTTTAGCTGAAATAATAATGGGTAATCTGTCTACAGTTTCAGATCCTGAAATGTCTTCTAAAATTTTGCCATCCCAGTGAACAGTCAAAGGACCACTTTCCGAAAACTCTTTTTTTAAGTCTTGGGCTCTGCTTGCTCGGCTTTTGATTCTAAGGCACCGAATAGAGGATTTGTTAACATTTTAATCGGCAAGGTCACAGCCCACACTTTTTAGTGTTGTAGTCAAAACAATAGTTGCCTTTCTATCACTTAATTTTGTATAAAATATTCATTCTACCACTTTTTTTAGGAGATGGATCACTGTGAGAGCATGAAGCTGCTGCTCCTTGATTGGAACTTGTTTCATTATCAGATGAGCTTGATTCCTCTTCTAAAATGTCTGAAGGAATTTATGTTTGCTCAAAAAGCGATGTTTTATATACTTATTCACGTTGTTTTATTTGTTCAAAACGTTCTTTTTTCTTGATTAACTCCGACTGAGTCAGGAAATACGTTCTGATACGAAAGACTTCTGTCTACATTTCGTTACCTTCCTGTCTACTCATTAGCCAAATCGCAGCTGTTGCCGCAGCAACCAAGGGTTGCTGAGCAGTGGATTATGGACTACTAATACACGTAGAAAAGCACCATTTGGCAAAAAAAAAAAAAAAAAAAAAAAAAAATGTTGCGTGTACAAAAATCACTAACTTTAATAAAAATATTTATTTAGTTCATATGAAATTAATTTTATTACATAATCATTTATTAAAATAAGGAATTGAATTATAATTATTCTCTTATTTTTCTTAATTTTTAAATTGATTTCAGCACTATTTTATGTTAAATTTGATGACCCTTCGGTATTGCCGGCCCCGTTAAAAAAACGCACAAAAACGCGAAAAATCTTTAAAAATTGAAGAAAATTTTTAAAACTCTGCACGAATTTTGGGATAAACTTGAGACTTTTCGACAGTCTTTACAGCCTAATACCATACTATGACTCAATTTGGCGATGACTATGGATATGTATTAATAATTTATAATTAGGTTACAGAATATGTCAAATTTGCCACTTTTCAAACTTTCAAACCTTGGTAGCGATCCTTAAGACTTGTTTCAAAATTTTGAAATTTTTGTGGAAGTCTTTATTTTTCTCATAGAACAAAATAGGAGGGTCCCCCATACAAATTTAAATGTTCATGTTTAAGGACCATCCTAGTAATCAGTCATTGTCTAATTCCATTTTTTATTATGAAAACATGATGTATGTTATTTGAACGTTTAATAAATCTTATCATTGATTGCTTATATGTTAATTAGTGGATATTGAGTATCTGAAAGTAGGAATTAGCATTGCTCATCAGAATACAATTAATTTTGATACATGATCTACCCTTGGATGAATTCTTTTACGTTAGCTTGATAACTTGTGACACGCTGTGATTCCGTTTGATTTAACGTTGTAATAGAAAAGTAAAATTATAATACTAAAGAGTCTATAAAGTTGCAGTAATGGTTTTTATATTCTAAATGAATAAATTTTTAAAATTTATTTATTTTTATTTTACTAGGTGGTTATGCCCCCGCGACTTGTGCTCATCAACCCCCGTTCAGATTTCGCAGCCTCTGAAAAGATGTTAATGTGTCCTGTTTTAAAAAGATTATCCGTGTACGGAAGATTAAATAATATTATCATGAACGGCGACGATCTTCTGTAATCGGGTTGTCATGCCTTTTTGTTTGACTGGGACATTTTTGTGTTTCCATTACCTCTTCCACCGCTGTCGTGACAGCTGATGGCTGTTTTTGGGATTGATAAGTAAGATGAATTAAATATTTGAAAATAAGCTTGTATAAAATTGTTAAAAGTACTCTATAATTGCTACACGTGATAAAAATAAATTTTAAAAAGGCAAAAATACCTTTATTTATTGACATTTCGATATGTTTTACTGCACCCGACAGAAACATTCTCAAGAAAATAAAATGATAAAATATTTTCGCGAAAAAAATCCAATTGAAAAACTAGTAAACAAAAACAAAAATCACGCGAACTCAAGCATAATGAAATTAACTGTAGTATTAAAATTGGAAATTTGTGAACGGGAATTATTTTATATTATTGTTTCATTATTCTGTTATATATCCATCAAGATCTTACTTGCCACCCATCATTAGATAATCAATAGAGGTCTTCTTATGCAATGAGAATATTTGCAATGATTCAGCATCTATAATATAATATAGCATTCATAATGTAAAATAATTTCACGTTCACAAATTTCCATTTTTAATGTGACAGTTAATTTCATTATGCTTGTGTTCGCGTAAATTTTGCTTTTGCTTACTAGTTTTTTAATTTGATTTTTTTGCGAAAATGTTTTCGTCATTTTATTTTCTTGAGAATGTTGTGATCGGAATCCATGAAACATGACGAAATGTAAATAAATAAAGGTATTTTTGCCTTTTTAAAATTCAGTTTTATCACTTATAGCAAATATAAAGTACTGCTTTGATGTTTTGAAGTGATTTTTATACATAGCTTATAAAATTGTTAAGTTAAAAATATCGTTGCCTCTCGGACATTTATAACTACGCTGTGGACAATACTCTTCTTTTGGGTTCGAGATTACAAATATTTACAAATTTAGGAATAATATTCAGAACCGCAGCATTGAAATGTACTGTGTTTCGAAAATTTTCGCGTATATTTTATGTTTATGTCGAGTTTCAGATATTTTCAGGAGTAGGTGAAGCTTATGCATCATTCTTTTCTTTATTTAATGCACATTCATCATATTCTCATGTTATTCTTAAAATATAGATCGTTTATTTTAATTAAAATGTATATAATAATTTTTTTAAAGTATTTAAAGAATTGTAATTCGTAAAAAGTAGATCTAAAGTATTTTACGAGTTTATTTACCTGTATTTATGCAGCATCAATTGATGAAAAATATAAACAAACTTGCTAGCCGCGCGACTTGTATGCCATGTGATATCCACTGTCATGCTACATGAATATTGTCCATTAAGAAAAATCGTTTTAAATGTATCGTTTTAATATGTAATGTAATTTTTTTCATTAAGGCTGCTGGTCACTCAGTTTCCGAATTTCCCTTGGTAATGTTAAGTCTATGGGTGTTTGATATATTATTTTATTTAAAATATCTCCTCGGGAAATTAATATTTTTAACTTCTTTTTACGGTATAATCTTATTAAAGGTCTTTCTTTTATCTGTCTTTTTCCCTTAGTTATCAAAATATTTTTAAAATCTATGCTTAATTTAATAATTTATGCATTAAAACTGAACGAACTGGGAGTAAAATTTTAACAATTCATATAAAATTAAGCACATGATTTAGAAAATATTTTTAAAACTAAGATAAAAGAGACATCCTTTAAAAAGAGTATGGTCAGTTCCACAGAAAAGTCTCATTTTTGGTGGGGAAATGAAATTAATAATATGATTAATTTAAGGTTTTGAGTGGAAAGCCTGTTATTTTCATGTTCTGTAAAAATTCCTAATAAACAGGCTGTTCACAAACTATGTAACATTATGGTCTTTGTAAAGTGATAATGTTACGTCAGTTACAGAATAAAAGTTACGTCAGTTACATATGTAAATGCCACTTTTTTGTTGTTCAGAAATTACTTTAAGAAGTTATTATTATAGTTTGTCATTACTTAATGTTGATAAGAACATAAAATCAATTTTTTTAACTGGATAATTTTGATAATTTTTACACTTCAATGAAGGCAGAAAACATGTTTGTTTATTTTATGTTACGTCAGTTACAGAATTTTGAAATGCAATTTTTGGGACTAAATTAGAGATTGAAATAATCTACATGTATCTGGGTATTAAGTCCCTAGTAAGAAATATTTTAAAATATAAAAAATAAATGTTCTAGCATTATTAGTAAATTTTCGACCCAATTTAGAAAACAATAATTGGTCATTAAGTTTTACGTCAGTTACGATGGAACTGACCGTATACAGAAAAAATAAGTTAAAAATATTAATTTCCTGGGGAGATATTTTAAATAAAAAATGCATCAATCGCCCATAGACTTAACTTTAGCGAAAGAAAATTGGAACCTGAGTAACTAGCAGCCTTAAAAGCATGTGGCGTGTAATAATTCAATTACTTTACAGTTCTTTTTCTTTTTTGATATTTACGTGTAAATAAATTTTTATAACGTACTTTTCCCTATATCCTCATTTTAACCCTTGATGCTTTAATTGTTATCCTATATATAATCTATTTTTTTATAGTCACGGTGGAAATACATTTTTTTTATTGAAAGGAAATGTTATTCTTCGCTCTGTTTTACAATATGACAACAATTTAAACTTATAAACTTTTCTAAATATGAAATAAATCTGCATTGAAATAATGAAAATTTGAATAGAAAATTGAAAGAAATCCCTAAAAAATTAATCAAATTAAAAGCTAATTGCACACTGCACACTGCGTTTCAAGTAGTATGTCACTGCAAAAGATAGCTAAATTACTATACATAGTTTTTATTCCCAAAAAACTTTTTATCAAAACTATTTAAACTGACTTCAACAATACATAGCTCTTGAAATCAGTCTTCTATAAAAAAATCTTTCGTGTTTATCGAAAATTTCTCTATAAAACTACCAATTTTCATATTCTTATATGCAATAGTTTTCTTAACATTCTGAGCGTTTTGAGTGCTTTCCTGCATTTTCATAAAAATACTTATAAAACTAATGTTAATTTAAATTTTCTTTCCTTGTTTGTTTCTATTATACACTTCATTCTCCTTTACTGAATACATCTTAAAATACAATTCTGTAAATTTTTTTTCTATTCGCCGAGAAAGGCCCCTGGTCACAAAAAATTCATTTTTCGGGGCAGAGCAAGCAGGCTGAGTTACTTTTTTTAGGTAGATTTCGTAAGAAATACTACTTATTACATTCTCACCTATGTTAGAATTTCTGAAAATCTTTTGGAGATGTACGCCGATGATCTGCCCTAGAACCCAAAACCACCAAAAGTTCAAATTTCGTCTATCTATCTATCTATCTATCTCTATATATATCACTTTCTTCTGGGCACGATAACTTCCATAATTCTGCACAAATCACTGATACATAAAATCAAGCAGTAGAAAATTTCGATCAAGTTCATTAATGGGCAAAATCGAACCAAGGGGATTGAAATAGTTCTGTGAAAACCGAAAAACCCCAGAACTTCTTAGTTATAATACATATGAAATGAGTTTAATGCTATTATTACTTATAGGAAAAGGGCCAAAAATTTATGTATCACAGATGTTTGATAAAATTAAAAATGGGCTCAAGGGGCGAAAAAAAATGTTTTTAGGTAGAAACAAATTTATAACTTCGTCAATTCTTAAGATGTCAAAGTCACTTTAACCTATTGTAAATCTTCTTGACAATATCTACAACTTTATATTGACAGGTTTTTGATAGAACTTGCTCTGCTATTGATAGATCTGATGAAGATAGGACTATTGATGAAAAATAAATGGGGAGGGGGTTAAAGAAGAAAACAAAATCATAATTTCGTCAATTGGCAAGATATCCAATCCGCTCAAATTTATTATCTATCTTCTCAATATTATCTACAACTTTCATTTTGACAAATTTTTGATAGGACCAACTTTTACTGAGAAAAAAAAAAAAAAAAAAAAAAAAAAAACCAATAAAAGGGGTTAACGGAAAAGTTATCGTATTAAGGGTGTACTCAAATCCAAACGGCTTATTTTCTAACTCATTTTTCAATTCATTTTCACTCTTCACTTCAATTTCCTGGGTTACTTATTCAGAAACTATATAATGTGCTTTATTGGTAGATTTTTTTTATATGTAAAAGGAGAATATATTTCGAAAAATGCTGTCAAAATGGGCATTTTGAACCGAATTTCCCTGAGCGATAATTCTGGAAACGGAAAAAGTCGGTCGTAATGTGAAAATAATTGTTTGTAAAAGAAGTTTTAATTAATTGAACGAAAAACAAGTGGGTAACTGTGATCATAGATCGCACAAAGGGTTTCGTTTAATATTCCTTTCAAATCCAGTACATTTATCGCCATGGAACATCAACTAAATTTTGCCGAACCCTTCCTAAACTATCGTAAAAAAGCTTCAAACAGATTCGCCTTGTTATATTTTCTAATTTTGTTCGTGTCACCCCCCCCCCCCGAAATGCTACGATATATCACATGACGGGTATCTGCCAAATTTAGAAAATTACCCCTTTGGGGGGGGGGGTGAAGCCTGGTAATGGTCATCATGATTTTTGACGCGGCCTGATGTTTAAAATTTTTGGTATGTTTTATAAGCTATATTAAAGTTTCAAACAGATCGTCCAGCTATATTTCCTAATTTTGCTAGCACCCGTCCCTCACCCCCCTCGAAATGCGACACGCCATTCTTCTTTATACTTCATTATCCTGTATTATAAAGTATCTTAAAGTTTAAAACAGATCGCATTGTTAGATTTCCTACTTTAAATAAAATCGCGGTCTGTTAGTTCCACATTCCACCACCAGGGGCGCACTGTATTCTTAACAAAAGCGTATCTGAACGAAACTCCTTTACACAACCTATTAGTAGATATGTTACACCAGGGGGTGTCGGTCTTCATCAAGCATTTAAGATCATTGTTGAAATTACTATTCGAAATAGTGGTAATTTAACTTTTGACATATTTATATTTAATAAGTAGCATGTATCTGAGGACTCCGTCAAATAAACGCACCTGAAACGGTATCAAACAAAAAAGAAATATTTTGCCCCTCCCCCTCTCCCCACCTGCCAGACATTTCACGCGCCATTTTTTAATAAACATTTTCTTATGTGTTATAAACTATGTTAAAGTTTCAAACAGATCGCCTTGTTAGATTTCCTACTTTAAATGAAATCGCGGTCTGTTAGTTCTACATTCCACCACGAGGAAGCGCGCTCTATTCTTAACAAAACTGTATCTGAACGCAACTCCGTTAAACAACCTATCAGGATCAGGAGATATGCTAGTCGAAGGGGTGGCGGTCTTAACCAAGAATTTATTATATTTGCTGAAACTACTATTCGAAAATAGGGGTATCAATACTTCTTACATTTTTATCTGGCATAGTAACAACTATGCTGTGTTTTTAAAAATCGGACACCGTCCAGAAGTATACTGAAATGAAACATCACGTGACTGCCTTGTAAAATAAGTATGTAATAGAAATAAATCAATTAGTGAAATTAGCGCCCCCACCCCTGCCCGAAATTTTACACGCCATTTTTATAAACTGTTTCTTATGTGTTATAAACTATCTTAAAGTTTCAAACAGATTGCCTTGTTATATTTCCTAATTTTAACAAAATCGCGTTATGTTAGTTTCACATTCCACCACCAGGGAATACACTCTATTATTAACAAAAGCATATCTGAACGAAACTCCTTTACGCAATCTTTCCGTAGATACATGGGTAGGGATGGTGGCGGTCTTAAACAAGAATTTAAAACATTTGCTGCTGTAATAAACGATAAGATTTAAAAAATAATTCTAGCTCCCCCCCCCCCCTCCTCGAAATATCACACTCCATTCTTTTTTACATTTTTTCTTATGTGTTATAAACTATCTTAAAGTTTCAAACAGTTCGAGTGGCGGTCTTAAACAATAATTCAAGATATTTCCTGAAATTATTATTCGAAAATAGTGGTATGAATACTTGTAAACTTTCTGATAATGAATGAGTTATACTTATCTCATAGCGCTGTTCAAAAACTCCACGCAAATTATTAGATTTCCTAATTTAAGTTAATTCGCGGTTAAAAAAGCACGTGTCTCCATTTTAATCGACGCATTTGAAAGCAATAAACCGATTAATTAAATAATAATTAATATTTCAGCTTGTAATTAAGATAGGACATAGATATGGGTATCAATGAAATCAGCGAGAAACTTGACATCGAGATGCCAAAAATTTTAATCAAAAAACTTAATATTTAAAAAGTTAAAATTTCGTATTAAAATATGCTATTATGGAAAACCGCAGTGTCGTCATGTCTACCTGCTTTCCCGCCGAATTGAAATCTTTTATCCTTGTCTTTCCAATTAAAGAAATTAAATTTTTATTGATCGATTTTTACTGGATATTTTAACTTATACACAACGCAGAAATGTGAACTTTATACCAAATGAAAGTAGATTTTTTTCTGCGTCTGTCTATTCCATTTACAAATTTCTCGGACCAAAGTTTTCTGATATGCGATTGCACTTTAAAATGTCCATTTCATTTTTCGGCTTAATTTCCTCCGTGGTAACCGTGCATCGGCTGATTTTACTGGCAACCCTTAGGAGAAACACGGATGATTTGGAAAAGGTCCGTTTGAACCTGCGTTAAAAAGGTGGATTGGTTAATTTTAGAAGTTAATTAGCCCGTAATTCAGTTAATTACCAACTTTTTCAAAATTTTATGATTTGTTGTTTGATTCGAGGTGATAAGTACCCAAAATTTCAAGTCTCTAACATGTAAAGTTTCTGAGAACGGGCTCTGTGACGGACAGACAGACAGACAAAGGAGTGAGACGAATAGGGTTTCGTCAGATGAACGAAACCATCATAAAAAAAAACCATGTCGTTTATAAATCTCTTCAAAATATCACGTCAGCAAGTTTCATGTTTTTACTTTTAAAAATGAGTCTGAAAATGGTGTCAGAAAAATTTCGAGTTGTTGAGCGGGGAAAAATATTGTTTTGAATATAGCCTTAATATGGTTCTGATAAAACCAGCTCTTACAGAAAAATGAAATTAAAAATTTGACAAAAGCGGCCAGATAAAATTGTTAAACTGGGGTCATCTCTAATCTTGACTTAGTTTTTCTTAGTTAAATAAGTACTTAACTTCGACATCTATTTCCACCTGTAGGGCGGGGTGGCAGGGCTTCATTATTTTACGGATTTTATACTAGGACTTTCAGAAATACAATATAGTGTTTATGGGGTTTTACTGAATTACCTTTCTCCGTTTTCTCATCATATTTTTTATTATCTTATTTTTTTTTTCTCAAAAGGATGTGTCTTTTTTAATTCTGAGACCCTTTATTTGACTCTTTACCTTCTTATAAAAAGTTTTATATCCAAAACTAGCGTTTTATTTTAATTGTGTAATATATTTAAAAATTTGCATTTAATAGTTTATAAAAATTGAATAATCGATCATAAGCTATACTAATTTTCAAAAATATATCGTTTTAGACTAATAAATTATATTTTTCTTTCTTAAAATTACATCTTTGTTAAGAAATAAAAATAAAAATATCACTGTTAACAAAAGTAAAAAATATCCTTATAGTTTATAAATATTTGTTATGTTACTGTCACGTTAAATTAACAAGTAGATAATTAAGCTGTTTTGCACATTCGCCTAATTAAAAGAAAATCATATCTAACGTATATTCTCATTTTTAAAATAAACTTTAATGATAAAAACATGAGAACACTTTCGGTTGAATTAATTACCTAATTAACCGTTTGGTGATATTGGAAATGGAATTCGGGAGCAAATTGTAAAATCTGTTTCAATTAATCAAAAAGTTAATTCAGGTGCTGCAATAGAAATACTTTTTAGGTAATTATTAATGCATATTCTTCATTCGGATTGGCGGAAAAATATTTGTGTGCAAAGATAATTTTTTAAAGTGGAATTATCCATATTTACTATATCTAAAAATATTATTACATAAACGAGTTAAAACAATAAGCTAAATTAAAAAAAAATAATTTAACAATAGTCAATGAATTTTTTTTAATAGCAAATTGTAGCTGTACTTTAATCCTTATTTCACTATTTTGCATGCTATTTTATGCCATGGTAGGTCCAGATATAAGCACATTTTTGATAAACTTTTATTCATGCCAAATATATAAATCGAAACAAGCAGGCAAACCTGCTAGAAGTAATGTTTTTTTTTATTTATTTATTTATATTAATTTCATTTATTGAATGAAAAATGGCGTCTTTGTTTAAATGCATCTAAGGTGATATTTTGACAATCTTACTTACGGAACATACATTTCTTTGGAAAAAATAGTTCTAATAGCTAAACAATTTACTAAAATAATATTAATTTTTAAACAATTTAATAATTGTCTATAACTTTTAAGGATATGTGATTTTTTAAATGAATGTGAGTGATTTTTCTCTTGGACACTCTCAAAATAAATTTAACCTTGAATTATGTTAAACATCTTAATGAGTGCACTGACAGAAAAGGTTCATCCCAACATAAACACAAAGGAGCATTTTATTAAGCATCCATTCTTATAAGATAATTTAAAAAATGTATGATTTTCCTCACATTTTAAAATGTGTCTCTTTCACACAGAGAGTGCAAATATGTTGCATGAGAATCAGTTATAACAGATTTTGTCTGGATTTTTTGTATAAAATGTCTTGTATTTTACAGTAGCTTTTCATAAAAATATTTGGACTTTCTTTTGACGAAGATCCAAGAAAACTCAAAGAGAAGATGGGCCACATATATAAAAAATTTGATTTCTTGGAAATACCTTTTCACATTAATTATTAAAGACACACGTAACTTGCAAATTAAAACATACAAGTCATAATGGACCGTTGATAGCGCACTTAATTATAATTTACCATTATAAAAATATATGCCCCAAAAGTTGAATACAAACATGCAATGTATCTCATTCAGAAGAAAACTAAGAATTTTTATAATACAGGCGGTTACGAATATTTTGTATATAGATTAAAAAAGCGATATTTCATTTATATCACGAGATTTTGAACGATTTCTTTACTGTGTCACTCACTTTTCTATTGTGTCTTTCGGTTCTGAAATAGGAAAATATTAAAAGTCATTCACATACACAGTATTATTAGAGTCACAAAACAACTTCCATAGGGCTAGCAACGTAGACCAAATATGAACTCAAATAATTTAAACACTAATGGACTATTTTATTGACTTGGGTGTTTGGTTAGACGCATTATCTTATTGGAATATTTAATTTGAACAACATAAAAAATAGACAAATATTAGTGAATGGCGTTTGACAAGTCTCGTGGTACACCTCGGAAAATTGTTTTCGTATCAAAAGTGCTAAAGAAATCAATCCCTTGTAGCCAAAACATGACTGAAGTTTTGGATTTACCTTTAATGTGAGACTTTACCTTAAAATTAACTGAAATGGGTGAAAGATTATTTTCGAAGACCATGCTAGTAGCGAGAGAAGTCATATGAACAATCTAGCTTCCGTTTTTTTTGTCTTTAGTCCATTAATGGACGAAGATTAATGAAAATTTGCACCAGAAAAATTTTATAAAATTTTAGTTTTTAATATTTGGTGTAAAATAGGCGAAAAATTGCTTTTTCTTATTTTGCAATAAAACTTTTCGAAGATTTCGGTGTGTTTTAGAAATTACAGAAACACAATTACTTGCACCTAAAAGGGTTAAGTAAAATTCAGAGCTATTTAACATCGTATGAAATGTGCTTTCAAACCCAATTAATTGTTTCTTGTTTACTAAGTAAACGAAATCACTATATGGGCTACATTTTTTAATTTAGGTGTCCATTAGAAGGTGTCCATATTCCACAATCTATCCAGAAGAAAAATATGAATTTTGAAAAATATCTACTTATACACTGTAAAAAAAAATTCCGCAACGTTCCTGGGAAAAAATGGGCAGCTGAGTTGCCCATTATTTCCAAGAAACATTTCTCGAAAATGACTGGAACTTTACTGTATATGTTAAAAACTTTCTACAGAAATGCCAGTAAGTTTCCTGCGAAATACCAGGAATATTTCTGTTGCCAGCAAAACATTACTGACATTTCAGAGCATGCGGGTTCCGCAGACGATTTTTACATTTCCAGTTGACAATTTTCGCTTTATTATCATTATTTGTTAGAATGAAAAAATATTTTGAAATTGACATCAAAATTATTATTTATAATTTACACGAAAAAATAAATTTTCAGTTAAAATTCAATAAAGTAAATATATATATGATATATTGTTTCTGAACTTTGCTTAAAATATAAAAATATATAAATGTAAATAATAATTAGAAAAAAAATCTAGACATAAAATATTTTGGATTTTCGTTAGTAATTATGTTAGTTTACAAGTTAGATAAAATACATATAAATTTTCGTGAAAAAAAAAAACCTAAACGTAATTGTATATTTTTTCCGAAAATAAAAAAAAAAATCAAATTTGCAGCAATTCAAAGTGTCAAATATATATCAAATTTAAATCAAATTGTAATAAAGTGTTAAAATATAAAATTAATTAAAAAAGAAAAAAAAAAGTCCAGAGGTAGCATCGAACTCGGGCCGTACGGGTGGCGTGTGAGCTTTCTGCGTCCACACCACGAAAGACACGTTGAGAGCCGCAAACTAATGGGTATTTGAAACGTATGCTAAACCTCGGCATCTAATTTCTGAAAATCTAAGTCACATTTGAAGAAATCCTTTCACAAGAATAATTAGAGATAAGAACTCTAAAACATACTTTAAATTAATCAAAATTGGTGAGAATCATGTTTGATGGTCCCCTGGTTAATGGAGATCTAAATAATAGGTGTATTTTTTTTACACGGTCTGCTCCTTAAACATTCCATAGACAAGTACGAGAGATAATCTCTTAGCGATGTCACGGAGGTATTGTATTTTCATCTGAATTGTCTTGACAATAGAGACGTAAAGGATTATGTCGTCTATTGATTTATTTGCATTCCATATTGATTTTTTTACATTCATTTAAGGAATTCTTTTTCGACACTCGCGCGCGAGCAACGGATTATAGCAAAAAAATAATAAATGGCGGCCGCAGCGTTTTGCTGTTTCCAACTTTTGTGTCAGGAACGTTTCAGATAAGAAAACCAGAATTTCACAGGAAAGAGCTAAATTATTCTGAAAACCTGAGAAAAGGCGAAACGTTCCTGGATTTTACATGGATCGTTACCATTTTTTTTTTTTTACAGTGTAGGTATTTTTCAAAACTCTCATAAACTTATACGTTATACGTTTTTCTTTTCATTTACAGAGCACAAACGTTAGTTTTCATCTCATGGTAAAGCCTCTGATGTGAAGCCAATTATCGTATTTTTTTTTCTCACTCTGAATGCTAGTGGCCCGAGCCCTCAAAGAAAGTGATTTCGATTAATATCTTTCACTACCGAATTGTTAATTAATTGTTTCTTGTTTACTAAGTAAATGGAAGCACTACTTGGGCTGCATTTTTGCATTTATCAGGTATCCATATTCCACAATCTATCCAAAAGAAAAATATTAATTTGGAAAAATATCTACATATAGATATTTTTCAAAGCTCGAATAAACTTAGAAGTTTTTATTTTCACTTACAGAGCACAAATGTAAATTTTTGTCCTATTGTAAAGTCTTTGATGTGAAGTCAATTATCGTATTTCTTTCTCACTCTGTATGCTAGTGATCCGAGACCTCAAAGAAAGTGATTTCGGTTAATATTGATCACTACCGAATTGTACTAGATTAATACCTGGCTCCGAATTATTTAATGATAAGAAAAATTTTGATAGGAAAGGATAAGAAACTGATTAAGGAATGGTCTACCATATATAAACGTCAAGTGCGAGAATTACTCGCGCCCAGAGGTTTCCATGCAATAAATATATTAATTAGTAACTGTATTATTAAAAAATAGTTGCTAAAAGAATAATAAAACTTTTTAAAAAACTATAAAACGTAGGGTTGAGTATAGCTGTATATACTAGAAAAGTCTGAATGCGAATGGGTATATCATAAGTGTTCAAAGAGCTATGAAACTTATGTAATATAAAATATTGCTATTCTGTATAACTCTTTTTTTTAATCTTATTGAAATCTGTTTATGATAAACTTAATTCGGCACTGACAGTAAATGTAGTGCATATTTAAACTGCATTTGGCATTTCATAAAACTAAATTCAGCGTAGTAATAATCTTTTCTTTTTACAGTGTAACTAAAACAGAACCCTTGTTCAAAGTTTAAACTTGGCATTGCACTAAGCACGCTTCGAAAGGAGGTCGCAAAGTTGCAACGCCGCCTTGATGCATCCCGCGTTTTTCCAGATAGGATTTTAATTAACTTTTAAAGACACGAGAGGCGTATTAAGAGATCCACTCAATGCAAACAAGTCGCCAATTCCATAGTATTTGTTTATATTTAAAATGTTTGTGACATACAGACAGACACAGGAGTGATCTTATATTTGTTCCTTTTTTTCCTTTTTACCCACACTTAAGTACTTGGATTTACCCCAACATGACACAGATTTAAAAACATGACGTTTCTACTGTCAATCCTATAGTAAGAGATTAGTAAAACTGTTAAATTACTAACAGAGAAAGCAAAGAATTAGATATAATTCTTATCAATATTTAATGTGCTTACAAACAGTTAATATATAAGTAAAACCTAGAATCAAGCAAAGCAATTTTTAAGAGTAACTCAAAAGAAAATTGTCACACAAAACATAATCGCACACAGTAGCGTTTCGTCCAGCTACAAATGCCGTAATGACGTTCGACAACCATTTCCTCGTGTTGGCCGATAGACAAAAGTTCAAATCAAGGAGAAATCTGAACTACCCGGCTTTACCCGCCTACCCGGTTTTGGTCAACTCTCCCCTAATTATAATAACAAAATAAATACTTTATTTTATTTACTATATTAATTCATTTCAATATTTCGTTTTTTTTAAATCACAATAAAACAAAAAATAAATTTAATTTTATAGGAAAATGTTTAAAAATAAGAAGAAATGTTCAATAATAATTTGTATGCATATAAATGGTGACGTTTAATTAACCTACAACTCTAAACTGAAGTAACTTCTCAGAGACTCTCTCGATGGCGGCATGCATGTACGTAGATAGAGAGGGCGTAAAAGGAGTTTGTTTAACGTCAGTTCCACGGAATTTTGAAAATGTCTCCAAAGCATCATATTTAATTGAAGATCGTATTTTTATTGTTAAAAATTGATTTTTATTTGGTGAAAATGCAAAACTATTTCTGCTGAAGTGGCCTTCCACATTCCGAAACCAATCTAAGCCTCGTACAGCAATGGTAAGAGACCTGATAAGAAAATTTGAAAGGTTTGAGGTAATTCTGAGAATATCGTTTTTACCCAAAATTCCTAATCTGGGTATGAAAACCAATAAATGTTAGTAAATGCAGGACGGTGCCCCTCCGCATAGAACAGGTAGTGTTTTTGCCACACTTAACAGTGAGAATGGAACACTCGAGTTATCATCTATCAAGACCCAAATCGTTAACCTGGTGCTTTGCATTGGCCACATTATTCACAGATATGAAGCGATGTGATTTCTATGTTTGGGGTCATATGAGAGATTTGGTTTACAAGAAGAAGCCAACAGACATTATTAGTCCCAAAAGTTCCACAACTGATTCATTTTCATGCATAAAAAAAAGAAACTCTCAATTTTGTTACAGGTAATTTTGTGACTAAATAGCGTTATTGTATCCCTTCTGTAGATTCTTACTTTGAAAACCATATCATTAAATTTCTATCGCTATACGCAATAACTCGTTATTTCAGTTAAAAGTTGAAGGTTAAATACAAGTCACACTGTAAATATATTTCTTTACTAGATAGTGAAGATTTTAAATTATTCAGGATGAATTTCTGGTTGTGTTTCTAATATTATGAAACTTAAAAAAATAATTCTATTCAAAGTGTTCTCGCCTCAGTTTCAAAACCAACGCATTTGAAATGTTGTGGACAAAATACTTTACTAATAATAAACTTATACTGATATTAAAAGATATTATTTGTGAATTAATTAAACATAAATTGTAAGTTAATATGTAATAACTTTCAGCTTTTTTTTTACACAAAATAGACTTCCCCCGTGGGTCAAAATCAACGGCTCATTTTTTGGATACGGCATAAGATTATGTCATTTAGAAAAACATTTTGAAGGTGAATTTGGTATTAAAGGACAAAAAATGAAATGAAATTATCCTGAAAAAATACAAACGGTAATTAAATACTTTATTCAATCAAGCTTCATATTAGCTTGATATCACTCAGCAACATAATATAAAAAATAAATGCTAAAATGTTTATCCACTAACTGCGTAATTTACTGTAATTGCTTTTAACTATTTTCCCATTTACAAGTTCGTTTTTTATGTGTAGTCACAGAACACTTTTTCTTTTGACGATTTTGCTGTCTTTATTTTTTTTCCGTTTGTTACACAAAGGGAAGAAACAGATTGTCCATAATTATATTTCGAATTGCGCTTTTCTTTGATATATTTTTAGTGCACCTTAGTAAACGGGTTATTACGTTTCTTTTATATTTTAGCTCTTAATATAAAATAATTAAGTTAACGAAATCAGGAATGTATCCAAATAAAAATATAGATCTGTAACTTATGATGTGGAAGTAATTTATTTAAGAAAAGTTATTACTATTTTTTTCCTCTCTTTTTATATGCTGAAAGCTGAAGAAATATGCAGAAAATATTCTTATCAAAGATTTTCTATCTGCATATAAATCTTTGTTGCATAAAATTTCAAATTAAATATAATAAGTATTTTTGGCATGAATTAATGTAATCATGAATCTTTTAATGTTGAGTATAAACCATATCTCAAAAGATATCTTGCTTTGAATTTCTACGAAAAGTTTTTTTTTTCTTTTTGAAATTGCTAAACACTAACTTATTTAAACATTTTAACCGTGGCGACATTAAAAATAGCAGCAGAATGTCACAAATAAAATGTATTATTTCCCCTTTTTTATTGGTGATTATAAAACATATCATAAAATACATATTTTTTGCTTTAAATTTCAATAAAAAAATATATTTTTTAAACTATTTAAAAATCACCAAATTATTTAAACATTTTAACCATAGCGACATTAAGTATAACAGCCGAATGTCACAAATAAGATACATTAATTCCTCTTTTTTAATGGTGATTATAAAACATATCTTAAAATACATCCTTCTTCTTTTAAATTTCAATTAAAAAATATATCTATATATTTTAACATTTTAGAACGACCAACTTATTTAAATATTTTAACCATGGCGAGATTAAAAATAACAGCACAATGCAACAAATAAGACATATTCTCTTCTTTAATGGTAAAACATATATTGCTTTGGATTTCAATAAAAAGGAGCCTTTTTTACAATTTCACGACACCAACTTATTTTTTAAAAAGTACACATATACTTAAACAGTCTATAAATACAATAAATCCAACTGGAGTGAAAAATTAGCCGTGGCCAGGACTCGAACCTGGTTCGACAGCGTAACGTACTGTTGCTCTACCGTTAAGCTACCTTGCCCGATGTCCTAACAGGGAAATTTCACTAATAAACCAAGTTGGGGAACGTCACCGTCCATTTAGCAGATAGCACTGGCTGACGCGACAACGATGAATAAATTTCTTTTTCCATCGATCCGCAATCTATATTAAAGGACATAAATTAGCGTTAATTTATGTGCTTCAATAATTATTTTAAATGTTTAACCATGGCGACATTAAAAATAACAGGAGAATGTAACAAATAAGATATATCAATTCCCCACTTTTAATGGCGATTATAAAACATATCATAACAGATATCTTGCTTTTATTTTTAAGGAAAATGTGTGCTTTTTTATAATTTCAAAACACAAATTTATTGAAAAAATTTTTCATGGCGACGAATAACAGAAGAATGTAACAAATAAGATAAATTAAATCCCTAAAATAAATTTTTATTGTTTTTTCCCAAAATGAACAAATTGCTCACTTATAATATAAAAATTGGATAATAATTGAAAGGATCTTTTATTTTTTCATTGCAGGGTTCGCAATAATTGTTAAAACGTAAAAGTAATAAGAAAAATACAACTAAACATTTGCTTCGACGTTGAGTGCAAGACCCTATTCTTCTATAAAATGGCTCATTAACTTTAATTACTTTAAATCATTTGAGACTAATAAATTTTACAACTTTTAGAAAATTATAAGAGATCAGAAAGTTTAATTAACGAAATTTGATAATTCTGAAAGGAGCAACCGCTAACTCTTGATTACCCCCCCCCCCCCCCCATTCTTGCTGGTGCCCATTATAGTACTTGAAGTGTAAAATAAACACACCTCGCCTCAGATGTACTAAATTCTCACTAAAAATAAATGAACGATTGGATTAGCTGGATTGGCAGCTTTATGATGTCTGTCTGCTACGTAACTGGAAAAACTCTAAAAAGGTATGCGGTATTGAAAAAGTAGGGAACCGCAGTTTTCGAAAATATCTTTCTCTCCCAAATATTTTTCACCACAGATGAACCAAAGAAATGAAGCGATAGCAGAGCATTTGTTTATTTTTCTACATTATATTCATTATTTAAATGGTATAGGAAAAAATGTTTAATATTGCACATTAAATTTCATTAGCTTTATTAGACCATCTAGTACTTAATGCAATTTAAAGAAAATATTTTTCTTCATATTCATATATTTATTCAAAAGACTGCAAAGAATGGACTGAAAAAATATGATAAAAAGCGACATATAAGAGAAAATAACTATAATAAAAGACTATAAAAATAGTTTAAAAAAACTCTTTTCTAAGCATTCAATGTTCATCTTGAATATCACGCCTCCTTTCCTACTGCAAGTAATGTTTTTTTTTTTTTTTTTCTACATAAAACTTAGGTTACAATACATTAATTTGGCGTGGACACCGAACTCCACTGGGTTTTTTTACGCTTGGTAGAAAGTGCAAACAAGTGAATTTATATATATAAAAAAAAAACAATTTTTTTCTCTGTTTCTTTTTTAAAGGGTCTCAGGATTCTTAAAGCTTCAAAAATTTCCAAACTTTATTTTTTTAGTTATTAAACTCTAATGTTTTCTGAACATTTTAATATAATTGTTTCTTTCAAATTTAATTAAAAAGGAAGTTATGGTTTTTAGAGTTATACTCGGTCAGTAGCTGAAGCGGCGTTTTGGAAACATTGAAGTCATTTTTTTCCAAATGACGTTTTTGGGTATAACGCGCACGATATCTAAAAAACACCTGATTTTTTTTTCAGGAAATTTTCAAAACATATGTGTCTTATTAGTCTGTATACACGTAAGCTAAAGTAACCTTTTTATTGTTCAAAAAATATTACACTGTTGAAATTTTCTAAATTTTATATTAGCTAAACACAACTTTGTACTAAAAATATAAAAATGCTTTAAATACAAATTTATTTAGATTCAAGGTAATTATCAGAATCTGAAGTATACATAAGCACCAAATTTTTTATTCTAGGTGTAATATTTTTTTTTTTGTAATCCTGCGCGTAAACTTTTATACCAATTTTCTTCTCGTCAAATGTCTGGCAGTTTGAAGCCCCCTATAAATGCTAATTTTGCATCTTGCAATTTTTTAAATCCATGAAACGAAAGAACATGTTTATATCTTTCATCCCGATAGCAGGGCTCCCAAATGGTCCGCCAGCTGAATACCAATATTATTTTAGAAAAAATTTCTTTTTAGATTTTTCTTACAAATCGCCCCGGAATCACCTTTGAAAATTAATTCTAGCGCAAACAATACCATAAACTTTTCTGTTAAAATTTATTGGTATTCAGTTGGCGGACCATTTGGGAGCCCTGCAATAGAAATTGTTCTTTAAAGTTATATAAATTTTAAGATATTAGATGTAGAAAATCTATTGTTTTTTTCATTTTTTTCTAATTTTAAGAGTCTTGAGACACCTTAATATAGGGCAACAGGAAAGAAAAAGTAAAACCTTGTTTAGACTATCATTTTAGGATTTCTAAATTGATTTCGCAACGTATAATTGTAAATTATTATGAAACAAATGGTTAAAATTAATTATTTTTTTAATATTGCACTTTTCTTTTTTTTTCATTTATAATATATTGTCTACTATTTAGCCTTTAAAATGTCTTATTCTTGCAATTTGACAGTCATTTGGCATATTTTGGCAAGTAATTATTGGCGCATCATTAAACCCATTATTATTTCAAATTGTAGACAAAAGTATGAGTTACAGAAAATATTGAGTGATTTATCACCTGTGGTGAGCTAACAAAAACGTGTCTTAAAATTAATGTATTAATTTATAATTTAGATCTAAAATCATTAACATGTTGTATAGCCATCAGAAACACACACCTGTGAACACGATTTTCATACTTCTAGCATATCAAGAAGTTGGTTAAAATAGATTACGAAATTCTATCTTTACATACAAGAAATAGGTTGATCATAACATAAGAGCGCAAAAATATATTTTATAAGCATTCAACCTTTATCTTAAAAATTACGCCTAATTTCATGACTGTAACACTTGTTGTTTAAAAATAGTTTGGTTAAAATATGTTTGTTGGGCGTAAATTGTCTGTACAAAATTCATCTCTTTGATTTATGTTTGGTAGAAGAATTTATTTTTTAAAGCATAATTTTTGCTCTGTTTGTTTTTTAAGATATGTCAACTAAAAGCATTATTTAAAATATCTCTTCGGGATTTCTAAATTCTTTCTCAATATAAAGGGTTTTTTAGAGGTGTGGTTTTGAAAACTGTTTCTAGTCTCAGTCAATTTTGACAGCTGGTAGATGATTTGTGCTCAGTATGTTATGCTATTTAACTCGATTTTGGCCAAAGGTGCGTAAACGCACTATTTCAATAAATATTTTTTATTAACACTGTGACGAATATTTTTCACTAATTTTATTTTTCTGCTACTTTTAAGGGTTCTCTAGACATCTATAAAATATCAGTAATTCAACTGGAGTAAACACTTTCTGTTGAGAAATTTTCAAAATACTCTAGTCTTTTAAAATTGAAACGGTTATCGAGAAATTCGACTTTTTGAAAATGTGTAATTATTTCACTTGAGATTAATCATATGTTTTTTAATGGATTAAAGTTGTAAGTTCTATAAATATAATATTAATAAAACAAATGTCATAAAAAACTAAAAAATATATTAATTTTAAATTTAAAGTTGCATTAGCGCACCATTCACTGAATACATAAAAATGCCGAATGCATTTTATTTCTCAAATAAAATATTATTTTTCCTGCAAGAAACTTTTTTTTGTCTTAATGAATGTAATTTAAGAATATTTCAATGAAAATAATACTATATTTTATAAAATTTCTATGCTTGCCACAAAATGGATTAACCATGAACAGACTTACGCCAGGGCAACGCTTTTAAATTGTGCAAAACACCATCATTTTATTCCGTGAGACATTCGGTAAGCACATTATTTCGCGTAATGAGCCAGTGAACTGGCCTCCTCAATAATGTGATTTCACACCAATGGATCCTTTTCTGTGGCGGTATATGAAGTTGCTGGCGTACTCCGATAAACCACAGACGTTGGACCACTTGGAAATCAACATTCGACGCGTTATTACTGATATACGGCCCCAGCTGCTGGATAAAGTGGTCGAAAATTTTACTTCAAGATAGCGCTTCATTACAGCTAGCCGCGGCGTCCACCTGCATGCAATCATTTTTAAACATTAATGGCATAAGATTATTTATATAATAAAACCTATATCATAGCCATTAATCAGTGTTGCCAGATTAGGGACTTTTTTGTCCCCAGATTGTAGATTGTCATCACTTTTTTTAAATAGAATTATTCGGCCTATTTAAAATTAGATTAAAAGTTTTGAAAATAAGGCCAATTATAAATACTATTTTTAAAAATGTGGTGACAGTCAAATAATCTGAATTAAAAAAGCCCCCAATCTGGTAACACTGCCATTAACATTATTTTTACATGTTTTATTTCTTTTTAAATTTGTATAGGGGAGGTAGGGGATGTTTGATACATAGGGAGGGTTGATACATTGACATTTCTTCTCAACAAATGGCATTAAAAGGCATTGTAACAGATGTAAAGTCTTCTTTTATTAGCAGAGGCCATCATTAGCTGGATTTAGCAATGAAGAACTGACAACGTTTATTTTCTTTTAATTTTGAAGACTTTTGGAATGTCAATGTAATTTTTTAAATACTGATTTTCTTTCATAACTCTTATTATTGTGAAGATAATATCTTGTAATTTTTTTTTATTTGTAAAGCACATTGTTAGGGTGAATTTTACCAGAGAGCAGATTGGCATTTTGCAACTGCATTTATACAAAGTGACTGAAAATCCAATAAGGCATGAAAGGGAGAAATTATACATTAGTGCTGGGGAAAAATGATACACTTGCAGGGATGCCGCGGACGCGCTATAGCGCGTAAATTACGCGAAAAATCGGAGACGGGACGCAAAAAAATGGATTTTACGCGTCCCGTGAGACGCGTAATTTCGTCAAAAATCGCGGAAAAAAGCCGATTTTCGTCAAAGAATCGTGAAAAAAGCGCTAATCTCATCAAAATATAGCGCAAAAACAGCAATTTTCGTAAAAGGGCCGCGAAAAAATAGTGTATTTCGTCAAAGGATCGCGAAAAAAAAGCGAATTTCGTCAAAAATCGCGGAAATAAGCGCAAATTTCATCAAAATATTGCGAAAAAACGCGAATTTCGTAAAAGGGCCGCAACAAATTGGCGTATTTCGTTAAAAGATTGCGAAAAATAGCGAATTTCGTCAAAAAATCGCGGGAAAAAGCCGAATTTTGTCAAAGAATCGCGAAAAAAATGCAAATCTCATCAAAATATCGCGCAAAACAGCGATTTTCGTAAAAGGGCCGCGACAAATTAGCGTATTTCGTTAACAGATCGCAAAAATAGATAATTTCGTTAAAAAAAATAGCGGAAAAAAGCCGAATTTTGTCAAAGGATCGCGAAAAATGCTCAAATTTCATTAAAATATCGCGGAAAAAAGCCGATTTTCGTCAAAGGATCGCGAAAAAATAGCGTATTTCGTCAAAGGATCTCCCCCCCCCCAAAATAGCGTATTTCGTCAAAGGATCCCCCAAAAATAACGAATATCGTCAAAAAATAGCATAAAAAACTATTTTCGTCAAAAGATCGCGAAAAAAACACAAATTTCATCAAAATATCGCGTAAAAAAACGCTATTTCCATAAAAGGGCTGATACAAAACAGTGTTTCGTCAAAAAATCGCGAAAAAATAGCGAATTTCGTCAAAAAATCGCGGAATAAAGCCGAATTTTGTCAAAGTATCGCGGAAAAAACGCTAATTTCGTCAAAATAACGCGGAAAAACTGTAAATTTAGTCAAAGCACCAAAAAAAAATGTGCAAACTAAACTTATAGGTAGAAAATTGATAAAATGGAATTTAATTTTTTTATAAGATTCTTAAAAATACAGAATGATTTCAGTGTACTTTGATAATGTATTCAGTAGGTGGACCAGTGAATAATCCCCCCCCCCCCTTCTTCTTACTGCATTGAAATGTCTCCCACCTTCAGAACATTTAGGATTTGATGTTTATTAATGATTCAGATGTAAATTTCCCTTCCAAGAAAAATATCTGATTCCAACACAGATCTATGCTGACAAATAATTCAATGGGAAGTATAATGAAAGCACCCATTCATTCAACAAAAAGTACACCTTTACTTAACATAAGTATTCTTTTTTTCAGCAGAAATATCTTTTTCAATAAACCTGTCTTGCCCCTTTTTAAAAGAAATGCGAACTTTAGTGATACTTGTTTTGTTAGTGGAACTTGGTATCTTCTACTCTCAAATAAACATTATTTTACAATTAAAATATTATTTTGCATTTTTACTTTTAAAAAAGTAAAGAAAATTTCTCTTACTATTTTTTAAAAATATCTTTTTTGAGTGCAAATAATACTGGTTTTAATCCATTATTTAATTATTATTAAAACAATAATTAATGCATTTCATTTATCTTTTCCAAATAAACAAGTTTCATTTATTCCTTTAAAATATAAATTATTATTGATGGGGACCCGCTTTTGTAAAAAAGGGACCCAGATTTTTGGAAACCCTGGGTCCCGAGGACCCAGGTTTTTTCAAGTACAGCGGCATCACTGCACTTGTATATTTGAAATTTAATAGTTTTTTTAAGTTGTAAACTAATATAGGACTGTAATATTCATTATTGTTTTACAGAAAGAGCTACTGAAATTGGTAAGGAAAAACAAAGAGACTATTCATAGACATTATGTAGGTTACATAGAAAAGCAGTGCAATGATAGATGGTTAGTTCGCTTAGCTCGTCATATAGAAAGAAAAAAGTTTAAATGGCCTGAAAGGGAAAATGTTTGTATAACTGACGAAGGGCAAATTGAAAAAGAAAACATTAAATCTAGCCGATTTTACTTATTAAATTGGTAGAGTTATTAGTTTTTCTTTTAACCATTTCAGGGGTGGTAGTATGTTTATGAAACCACTTAATTTTAATTCCCAAATGCCACATTGGCCCCAGCATTTTCGAAAAATATTTTCCATTTGATATGAAAGTGAAATATAGCCCTTTTCTTATTTCCAATTAAATTTGTTGGTAAATTCCGGTGTATTCATTTATTCAACACTCCTGAAAGGGTTAAATAAATCTTAAATGTGCTTAATTTATGTTAAATTGTTTGCAAATCAGCAGTGTTCACTTCATTTTTCCTTACAGCAAGATCTCTAGCGTTTTTTTTTTTTTTTTCATTATTTATTTTCTAAAAAGTGTGCTAATAGAATTATTTTAATAATAGCAATCCTTTAAATATTTTGTAAAAAACATTTCTGAAACAAAATTATGTCAATGTCATTTCTTTTTTAAATTGTACTTAAATATTTCAAGATTTCTCATAAAAAAAATGTATGACACATAAATTGAATTGCCTGCATTTTTTTTCAATTTACGTAAAAAATGTATCAAATCTCCCTTGCTAGTGTATCAATCCTCCCCAGCAATGGGGAGATTTGATACAGTAGTAACCATTCACAATAACTGGGATATATTTTTTGAATGATTATTTTTTAAATTCACAATATTTTTAATAAATGAATAAAAGATTACTTTATAAGAAAACACGAAAAATTTGTTTAAAAATAAGTTTCTAAGGGTAATAAAAAATTAGTAAAAATAAAAGTGTATCATATCTCCCCTACCTAAAAAAACACTCTCTCTCTCTATATATAAATTAATTATTAATCTATTAATTGTTCAGAAAATATATTACAATGTTTATTTTTATTTGTATTGTATTAGTATTTTTTAGTGTATAAAATATTTTATTGTCGCAACAGCCAGTGAACGCATTTTAGCTATCTTATTAGCCCATTTTTACTCTTTTACACTTGCAACCATAAAGAATATTTCGAAAATATATTATCTGGCACCGGATAAGGAAAAAATGCGTTAAAATTAATTTATTAATTTATAATTAAAATCTTGATATATTTAAGTTTTGTATTCTCAGCAGGAACACACTTGTGTACATAATTTGTATAATTCTAGCATATTAGATAAAAGTGACGATATTAGAATTTCTATCTTTACATAGTCGTACATGAACCAAGTTAAGTTACATAAAAGAGGGTAAGTAGAATGTTGGACAAACCATTGTAATGAAACTAAAGTTTTTTTGTAGAAAAAAAGGAAGCTTATGTTGTTGTTGGTAAAATTAAAAGTTGATACAAAATAAGTATTAGTATAAGTTAAAACCTTATGCTATCAAAATATTTTTATTCTGAAAAAACGCATTTTTTACAATGTAGTGCCACATTATTGTAGATCCTACCTTGGAAGATTCCGAATAATGACGAGTGTATCTTTTTCCATCTGCACCAAAGCATTTAAGTATGTGCGGTGAATGAGCTTCAGAAAGAAACTTATATTTTTTAGCCCCGGTATGCTATTTCTATCGGGCAGCAATTAAAGTATCGTCCCTAAAAAACAACGCAGCGATACATAAGCTAGCCGTAAAACAAAGCAAGTGTATCATTGCACGGTTAAATACTGATAATCTGTACCGAAATGTTTATAACTTCCAACCATCGCACATTTTCTGTTTTCATACTGACGTAAAGGAAAAAAAAACAATTTTAAATGAAATTTGTTTGAAACTGCGTCTCAGTTTATGTGTCAGACAACGGAAGTACTCAATTTCTGTGGAAAGTAAAAAAAAAAGGATAAATAGTTGGAAAATAGTTGACTATTATATCTTTTTGTTGCTATTTTCCCATAATAACTGAAAAAAATTAATAAAATACGTGTTATTTCGAAAAAATAAAAATGAATGATTTCTTATAAAACATGGAGCTATTATAAACTATATTTAATTTTAAGTATCCATATTATTGTTACAAACAAATGAAGGCATATGAATCATTAAGTAGCCGATCTTTTTTGTCGGGTTTCTTGAATGACGACGTCGCTATTTGCTGGATTTGTGTATCATTCTGCGATAGCGACATCATATCCATTCTTTTCTGTAGATTTTGTTTAAGACTGAATCGTAAATGTCGAATTCTTCAGTGGATGCTAATGACGTCATTTTATATAAAATAAAAGCATGTGTTTTAAGTCTTAAAACTGAAATAAGTTTCGTACTACCTATAATTATAATTTTTTTTTTTCATAGGGGGTGATGCTAAATTCTAAAAAGCAGAATTCCTGTTTCCTACTTATTTGTAATATTTTTATTTAGTATTTAGTATTTTTAATAACATGCAAAAAAGTAATCTGCATTATATTTTTCTTTCAAATTCCTTATAGTGATATTTTAAACGTTAATTTCCTGTATAAGAATGTCACTTACACAAAGATTTCTCATTATTTAAAAAAAAAAAATCTTGCTCCTTACAGTGATTGGGCGGGTACTTAGTTTTGAGAACGTCTTACAAAAAGTAATTTTTAATTATAGTAAAAGTTTTATTTAGTTACATGATTCTGCGATTAAAGAAAGAGAAGTTTACTCCTTAAAAGTTGTGGGATTCAGAAGCAAGCATGTATACTAACTCTGCTTAATTAATTTATTCTTAAATCTTTGTTGAATGTTTGTGTTATGATTTTATTAATTATGATATTAGTAATTTTTAGAGTTCGTACTTAAAAAGTAAAAACGGAACCATTATAAGATCACTCCTGTGTATGTCTGTCACAGCCATTTTACTCGTAAACTATAAAACGTGAAAAGTTCAAATTGACTGAAGTAATAAAGGCTATTGACCCACATATTTATAGATTTTTAAATGATCAGAACCATATTAGACGAAAAATTTCAAGGGGCTAATTAAGTTACTTGAAAAAAAAATTATTTTCTTTGTATACCGTAACTTGTATCATGTGAAAGCTTTCGTAACGCCGAACTTAAAAATACATTTCTTTTAAGTCTAGGTAAGATTATTTTTAGAGATGTCATCGAAAATATAGTGCAAATATATACACCCCACACCCCCTCTTTGTTTTCCGAATCTACTAAAAATAAAATTTTGAAAAAAATTAGCGGTAG
The DNA here is from genome assembly GCA_963932465.1 of Maratus speciosus. Taxonomy (NCBI): domain Eukaryota; kingdom Metazoa; phylum Arthropoda; class Arachnida; order Araneae; family Salticidae; genus Maratus; species Maratus speciosus. Next base: position 333,319,682 of record OZ010788.1, on the reverse strand, counting down.
TAGAAGTTAATTTAAACTATGAAGGAAAACTATAGCGATTACTCTAGGTGGCATACTTTTTGAGAAAATCGCATTTTTTCCATTACACACAAATTTCGATTGGCGGCCTTTCAGCAAAATAGTTGAGGAACGCTGGAGGTACTTATCGTCTCAGAAGTATAAAATGATTATTCATTACGATAAAAAAAAAATGTAGGTAATTAGCTGAGATATTAACCTTTGACACGGTCTGTTTGGAGATACATAAAGGCACGTGCGGTGTACTCTATGCGCCATATGCTTTTAAAGCCTAGATAATAACTTTTACTGATATATTTGTCTAATCTAATGATCAATAGTAATATAAAAGCAATAAACGTCACAATGTTAAAAACAGGCTTATTTAATTAGAATTAATCACATAATTTCTACGGGAATCGCGACTAGTTTGCATTGAGTGACTATCTTGATGCGCCACCCGTGTCTTTAAAGGTTAATTAAAAACCTATCTGGAAAAACACGGTACGGACCATGGTGGTTTTGAATATCGGCGACCTCCTTTCAAACCGCGTTTAGCACAATGTGAAATTTAAACTTTGAAAAGGGTTTTGCTTTAGGTACACTGTAAAAAAATATATATATATTACTTCGCTGAATTTGGGTTTATGAAATGCCAAATGAAGTTAAAATATGCACTACTTTTATTGTTAGAACCAAACTAAGTTTATCATAAACAGATTAGGATAAGATTAAAAAATCAGTTATACAGAATACCAATATTGTGTATTATTTAGGATTCCTATCTCTCTGAATTTTCATGGAATATGCATTGATACTTTTCTAGTATATACAGCTATACCTAATCCTACGTTGTATAGCTTTTTACAAAGTTTATTATTCTTTTAGCAACGATTTTTTTTTGTGTAATAGTACAGTAATAAATACAGTTAGTAATTAATATATTTATGGTACGGAACCCTCTGTGGGTGAGAAATACTCGCATTTGACCGTTTTTTAATTATTGTAAAAGAATTATTTAATTATAAGTTCCTGCGATTAAATAAGGAGCAGTTTAATTCTCAGAAGTAGTGATATTCGCAAGTAACTCTAACCTTGCCTCATCTATAATTTCTTTATTTTTTAAACTTTTGTTGATTTTTTGTGTTATAATTTTGTTAATAATTATATTAGTAATTATCATTTGCACTGTTAAAAATTTGCAGCATTCTGTCCAGTCATCCGACCGTTTTTTGAAAAAACGGTTTCATAACCGGGATTTAACTATATTCTGACCATAAAACGGCCAATAATATGGTCAGAATAGTGTTAAATTACGGTCGTGTAACCATTTTCGGAAAAAACGGTCAAACGACTGGACAGAATGCTGCAAAATTTTAACAGTGTACTGTAAAAGTATTTTTTAATTACAAGATTCTGCGATTAAATTCGGAGAAGTTTACACCTCAGAAATAGTATTATTCAAAATCAAGAATCCATAATAACTTTGCTCTTTCATAAATTAATTTATGTTTTAAACTTTTGTTGAATTTTTGCAATGTGTTTTTATTCAATAAAATTGAATTTAAAAAATGCAATTTTTGTACAATTCTTTTTATATAGTGATATTAATTTAACAGTTTACATCAATATTTTAACTAAATGTTTAAACATTTGTTTCCAAATGCACAGAATTATTTTAATTTATAATTGATATCTAGTCATACATAATTCAAGTCATTCTATAACACGTGTTCAAATTAGAATTGGACATATGAACTTCGTTATCCAAATTTGGCAGTCCGTAATAAATGATTAAGTAGTGGATTATTTTCAATTAAAGATTTCATTCAGCATTAAAATTAAATTAATCTTCGGCCTAATTTCCATACTTCTGGAATACCAATTATAATATTTATGATTTCTATGGCGCTTTCTACATAAGATATAATATTATTACAGTAGGAAATATTTAAGGTAAAACAACGAAAAATTTTTAGAAAGTTACTAAAGTATTTCTAAAAAGCATTTCCAAACTGTTGAAAAATAATTTCTTGATTGTGAGTTAGCCGTACATGAAGAAATTTCATGTTCAAGATATTCCAATTATTTACAAAACAAAGATATTTCGTCGAATTTTTACTATTCTGATATGAAAAAATTCTTTTTCATAGAAGTATGTGCGTTTCTAAAGTAAAATTTTAATTAGTATTAATTTCTTAAGGACAATTGCACCATACAATATAATAAAGAAAAATGTTATAAAGAAAATTTATCTTTAAACGTTTTAAAATCCGGGAGGAGAGGGGATGTTCTCGTCGGGCTACCAAAGACTAAATGCGACACTCTTTGAAACACCGTTTGAGATAAATTTTCAACATATAAACCTTAAAATAATAATAATAATAATAATATAAATATTAATAATATTAATTTCCATGGAGGATGTTTTGGGCAAAAGTCGTTCCCAATGGAAAATTCTTAGCTGTGCTTTCTCTTAGTGTTTAATCATACTTTAAGTTACTCCAAATGAATAAATTTACTGTGTTTTTCAAATCAGGACCTAATTAAATTTTAGTCAATAAAATTTCAAAATTCAATGGGCGCTTTTTCATTTAAAAAATATATTCATAACAATCGAATTTTAAACATGCATGATTAATCCCCCACCTATGAACACTAAAGTATTAAAATTATAACCACCATCTAAAATTGATAAAATGTCCCAAAAATCAATTTTTAAACTTTCAATTTCTCAACAACAAATAAATCCGACTACATTCTAACCATTCATTAAGTAAACAAAATATTTCCAATTAATTATAGTAATCAAGCCATATTCTGATTATTAGTTAACCATACAAATATCTTAATAATAAATGAACCATATTAATTAAAACTTTGAGGAATGATAAGTGCACAAATAAATTTACCGTCTAACTTATGAAATATCTATACACAGCAGAACTAACTTCACTCTCCCTTACCTGAATTCAAAATTGTATCAAAGCACTGTCACAGTGACAAGAAGGGTATAGCGCGCTATAATTCCAAACCTCCAGTATTGAGTTCGATCCCACCTTGGAATAAAAACAAATACATAATTCTGCCGTATCGATAAATATAGATGCTTTAGAAATGCTCCATTCATGGCACCACCAACACTTTTTTGAACACAAGTGCATTTGTAGTATATAATACCGTTTATGCACTTTTTATGAACAATTTAGTTTGTACTTTTTATGCATAACCATATGTGACAAAAATGCGTTAAGATTTTGTGTAATTTTTTTTTACACTTTTTTAGAAGAGTTTTCCTAACTGCGTACTGACTTGGAAAATGCAATTCTAGAACAAGCGCGCTTAAAGTTATTGTTACTGTTTACTAGTTGTGGTGCGTTTAGTTTCTACTGTCCAAAATTTCCTTGTTACATTCCGTATTTATTTCAAACTAATAGAATATGTTAAAAAGCAGAAAAACCAACGTTTGCGGCTTGAGGCCTTTTGATGTTAAATCATTATTTACAAACGTTCCGGTTGAGGGGGCTTTAGATTGCCTCAAGAAAAGGCTTTGAGAATTCCATTTCTCTTATTTTGAAATCGAGGAACTTATGCTTCTCACTCACGCTTGCTTGTCGCAAAATACTTTTGTTTTCAATGGTAATTTCTTCCGCATGATTGACGGTTTGGCTATGGGTAATCCTCTTAGTCCAATTTTATGCGATATTTATATGCACTATTTTGAGGTCAAGCTTTTTGAAATCTTAAAATTTCCGTTCTATGTTCGTTATGTTGATGATGTTTATGTCCTGATTGAAATGAATTCGGATATTAATCATATTCTCTCTATTATGAATTCCATTGATCCCTGCATTCAATTTACCTCTGAAATTGAGACCAATAACTGTCTTTCTTTCCTGGATGTCCTTGTTATTCGTTGTGAAAATGGCTTTCAGACTACCGTCTTTCGTAAACCTTTTGCTGTCAGTCTCCCACCTCACAGGTATTCTTCTCATCCCCCTAACCAGAAATTCGCTGCTTTCAATACTTTTGTTTTTCGGGCTACTAATATTTGTTCCACTTCTCAGTTACTTAGTGCTGAACTTAATTACCACAAAGCTATTGCTGTCGATCGTGGTTATTCCTCTAATATTATCGATTCTATTTATAAGAAATTGACGAAATCCGACCATTCTGAAAAGCATTCTAATTCCAACTGTAATACTTCAGTTGTATTACCATTTTTTCCTAAAATCAGTCAGCAAGTTGCTAAAAACCTAAGAAGGTTTGATTTTAAAGTTATTTTTTCTCCTGTTAATAAAATCCCTTTTTCAAATCTCAAACACCCCGTTGATCGCCTAGATAATTGGGGGCATTTACCAGATCTCTTGTCAGTGTGGTCTTTCTTATATTGGTCAGACTAAACGTGCTCTTAGATTTCGTTTAAAAGAGCATGAAGGTTATGTTAAAAATCAGGAGCTCAAACGTTCTTCTATTGCTCAACATTCTTGGTCTTCTCAACATAGGTTCGATTTTTCCTCAGCCATCATTATCCAAAAATGTTCTTCTAACCTTCATCTTGATTTTTGGGAAGCTTACCATATCATTAAAAATTCTCACTCTTTAGTCAATGACTTATCTAGTACTCCAGATTTTCCAAGTATTTGGAAAGCGTTAATTTAATTCCCCCTTTTTGGTTTCTTTTCTCTACTTCTCCGGTAGATGTCGCTACTTGTCCACCCAGTCGTTTCCACTGCTTCTCTCTCATTGGTTGTTTCGGCGCCTTCGCCACCCGCATAGGGTATAAAAGCCAGCGCGTCTCTGTCTATGATTTTGCTCAGCCTTGCTTTTTCTAGCACGCTGTTCCTTTTGCACTGAAGAAGAATCCCGCTAGTAGATTCGAAACAGCTGTTTGCTGCTTTCCATATATTATTTGTGCATTTTAAACGTTGGTTTTTCTGCTTTTTAATATTGTTGCACAAAGGCTTTATTCGCTATTTTTATGTAATAGAATATGATTTTAGTGTGCATGCCAAATACATTTTAAAAAAAATCGACATTTTGATTTGTGAAAGTAGTACCAACTCTTAACAATATATACCTGAAAGCAGATTTTTCGCTTCATATAAATTCAAATTTGTGTCAAGAATTATTAGTTTAATAAATGCAAACTTAATCTTAAAGAAGTATATTCCAGTATTAACACGATTTGAAAATATTAAGCCAATGATTAGAATTTTAATTTTCGTTATGTTTAACTTTTCAACACAGTTACAAAAGGGTGGATAATTTTACATATTAAATGGAATTACATTTCTACAGTAAGACTGCATTTAAGATCAAAGGAAAATGCAATATTTACATACGTCATTAAAATAATAAAAGCCTCTTTATCAATGCTAGAGAAATGTTTACCAAAGTAAAGGATAACACAGATTTAATGCTTGATTCCTCGAACTCCCTATAGATTATTTTGCATTTAAAATCATTAGTAGAAACATCCGTTCAAATAAATGAATCGCAGAAACGCATTATTGTGCAAAATGATTAATTTTTGAAGGTAATTAGATTAATACATGATTTCCATTTTTTTTAATCACAAGTTTCTATAGTTTTAAAATAAAAACGTGAACATTTTATACATTTTTTCCAAGAAATAAGTTAGATTTTTATTACTACATTAATGTGTATGATGAAAAATGATGTTGATAAAATATAAAAAGTTGTCATTATTAGCTTATGAAAAAATTCTTTATAAGTTTAAAGTTACATAGTTTACGTTGCTTTCAATAAAGGAGCTTCCACAAATAATTCGATTACTGAAGCATTGCTTATTACGTTACAAATATTGTTTCTAGACGATTTGGTCGAGGAGCCCGGGGCCACTTGCCCCACATCCCCGTCACATAAGACTGGGTGAAGATAACTGGTGAGTTATGCAGAAACGTGATGTTAGCATGCCAAGCGTTGGTAGATGGAATCAGGAGGCCGGTAAAGCCGCATTTAAAAAAAAGACCCAAAACAGGGACCATATATTTTTACATAATTAAATTTAGAAAATTATTCCTATGAAAAAACTGAACGAAATATAATGGGATTGATGCTCCCTCCAGTAGCGCAGAACACGGCCCTGAAAAGGGCCCTTTGCTAGCCGTTAGGTTCGCATCAATGGAGAACAAGTTCGAAATGCCAATGTATCAATGTACCAATGCAGTTCATCATGAGTACCTACAGGAGTCGCTATGCTTCTGTTTATCGCAATCGGATTAGTAGGGTCGAATGAGACAGAGTGCTTCGGTGTTTAAGCAGCATGGAATTCCTTACGAATTCTAGAGCATTGGGATGGTAGAGTTAGCCAGGGATCGTGGGGAAAGATGGAAAAAGCCCCAGAGCCATGCATTTTTTTTTTTTTTTTTTTTTTTATAAATTAGTTAAATCCAAAAAATAATAAGGATAGGAATCGAAAACGTTAATAAAAATAGAAGTTGGCACAAAAAATAATGAATTTTGAAAAGAAAACGTCAGGGATTTAAAGGCTAACTTCGTCAGCCAATGAGGAAGCGAGGTGCATCGAATCAAAACTGCCTAAAAAGATCAATAAAGAAAGAGGATGATAGTAACTTCAGATCACGTGACTAGCGGGTCGGAATGGGAGCATCTCAGTCGGATTTGACAGCAAATTTCAGCAGCCAATGAGGAAGCGAGTTGCATCGAATCAAATTCCTTCGTTCAAAAAGAGATGAAGGAGGTGACCGGGGGTTGGGGGGATACTGAAAAATCAGAAAGAAACATGAAAACAAGATAATTTTTGATAGAAAGTGGATGTTTACCGTTGCCAAATGCTTAGGCAGGGACGATGTCGAAAAAATAGAATGAAATAAGAGAATAGAGTTTAAATAAAGGGAAAAATATTAATAACATGGTTAGAATTTTGAAAAACCTCAACGATGCGTTTAAGGTGGTTCTTGCCTCCTTCTTTTGGAAGGTGGTGCAAAACCGTCATCCTGACTAAGGATGACAAGCGGTCTTTTTTTACCGACAGAACTGTTAATTCTGTTAGTTTTAATTGACCGCAACGCTTCGTTGGGTATCAGAATACGATCTATGTGGAAATTTTGCGCGAGTTTTTTAATAACTTGCGAAATAGGTCGAATATTGAGATCTTTGTGAATGACATCGTTCCGGACAAACGAGGTTGCATTTACAGCCTGTCTTAAAATAGTATTTTGCAGAATTTGAAGTTTTTGCATCTTAGTTTCACAGACAGATCCCCAAACCACTGCCCCGTAAGTCATGGTGGATCTGATAAAGGATTTATAAAGCAATAACTTGTTGGAAAGTGACAGACAGCTATGTTTAGCTAATAAAGATTTGAGGGAGGACTTGGCAGCAGTAGTTTTAGAACATACATCGTGAATCTGCCTAGTCCAGAGTAATTTAGAACCCAGGTAAATTCCTAGATATTTATAATCGTTGACCCAGGGTATATCTTCATTATTAAGAGAAATATTAATGTCTGGGGTGATAGATTTTTTAGAGAAAATCATGGCGGCACTTTTCGCGGCGTTGACTTTAATACGCCATTTAATGAGGCAGATAGAAAGAGTCTGGAGATAGGATTGGAGTTGATTAATCACAATGTTTAGTGATATGTTTCTGTAGAGGATGGCCATGTCATCCGCATATAATGCTAAGAAGATGTTGGGAATTTTGGGTATATCGTTGATATATAAGTTGAAGAGCCAAGTGCTGATTAGTCCCCCTTGAGGTACGCCAGCCTCAATATTGCGAGAAGAGGAGATAGAATGGAGTACTCAGACATAAACCCAGATAGCAATTTTAGTTTGCAGAAAATTTTCAGCAATCTTACTTTGCAGATTTGCAATGTTGCAGCAAGCTCAGCATGACAAGTCTGAAAGTTCATAACAAGACTGCAACAAGATTATGCAAACTCCGAAGTCACCATACTTTGAACTTGCAGCTAAGTTGTCGTGCAAGTTGCAATCTTGTTGCATCAATCTTACTGCAAACTCATAGCAAACTAGTAATATTGCGATGTCAGACTATTTGCAAACGCATTGTAAATTTGCAATATTGTCATGTCAGAACATCTGCAAATGAATTTCAAACTCGGAATCTTGTCATGACAAGTATAGCTGCAAATATGTAGTAATTTCATTGAAATGTTGTCAATTCTCTGAATTTTGCGTGTAGTACACAGGTAAAATAGGATTTTTTGAGACAACAGATGCCCATTCACCCAAATTTGGGAAGAACTTCGTTTTGATACTAAAAATGAAGATCCAATGAGTACTAAAAAAATAAAGTTGTTTTATCATGTTTTTTGCGCAAAAGGGGGGCATTGTTAGCTCAGGGAGGGGGGTAACTAAAAATAAATAAATAAGTAGGTGAAATGGGATATTGTTTATTATGTTTTTTATAATTCCGAATCTGGTGAAATCATCAGCAAGTCAATACGATCATTTCTTACAAAGTTACGGCAGGTTTTATTAATACAAAGTCTTTTGCAGGTAAAATAGGTTTTTACAGTAACAAGTGATTGCTATTCACGAAAGCTTGAGACAAACCTCGTTTAGGCACTACAAATTAAGATCCGATGAGTCTCCAAAATGTAAAGTTGTTTTATTGTGTTTTTTTTGTGTTTTTTTTTTTGGGGGGGGGGGGCATTTTTTGATGGGCATTTTAGCTCGAGGGGGGAAAATTCAACTTTTTTTAAATAGGTCAAGTGGGATATCGTTTCGTATGTATTTGAATAACATTATCGGCAAGTCGATACGAACATCTATAAGAAAGTTACAGAAAAGATTTTAACAATGCAAAGTGGAAAATTATATTTTATTTTTTACATAGTTTTGTCACATTTATTTTACGTTTAAAAAAAGTGTTTTATATCATATTAAGCAGGGCTACCAAATGGTCCGCCAACTGAATACCAATAAATTTTAACAGAAAAATTTATGGTAGGTTTGCGCTAGAATTAACTTTCAAATGTGTTTCCGGGGCGGTTTGTAAGAAAAATCCAAAAAGAAATTTTTTCTGAAATAATATTGGTATTCAGTTGGCGGACCATTTGGGAGCCCTGTATTAAGTCATCTCAAAACTATTAAATGTCTTCAAAATAGCAATAGTCAAAATCAGGATAATTTTGAGTTTATTTCAAAGTCATTAAATTTAACTACTATTAACTACTTATAATCTGGCCTAACTTTGTAAACAATGATCGTATCGGCTTGCTTGCGATATCATTAGATTCAGAATAAAAAAATTCACAACAAACGATACCCCATTTGACATTTAAAAAATAAGTTCTGTTCGCCCATGCGCGTTAAAGTCCCCCCCCCTCCTCAAAAAGAACCCCACGATGATTCAACTTTATTTTGGAGGAACAAATCGTATCTACATTTCTAGTGCCAAAATGAAGTTCTTACCAGATAAATTTTCTTGAATGGCTATCAGTTGCTGCTGTAAAAACCTACGGTACCTGCACCAAATTATAGTTTTCGACTTCGTATTCATAAAACTTGTAACTATGTAACAAATGATCGTATCAATTTGCAAATGGTAATAATTCCATTAAAAAAAAAAATAATAATAAACGATACCTGTCTCTTAACATGCCTAAAAAAATTTTAGTTTGCCCCTCCTGCTCCCTGAGTTAAAAATGCCCCCAAAACATGATAAAAGAACTTTATTTTTTAGGGACTCACCGAATATTCATTTTTAGTATCAAAATGAAATTCTTCCCAAACTTTGGTGAATGGTCACTAGTTGCCGCATTTCTACTCAAGTTTTGATTGTATATTTTTTATCTGTACGCTAATAGTCGTACTTTTGAAGGTTGTGCGAGTTTTGTGCAGGATTCCATATAATCGGAGGTTTGTCAAATGCTTGACATTTTTATGCTACATAGACCGAGTAAACAAGGACTTATAGTTTAAAGTAGATTCCAAATCACCACAAATATACTACCACAACCGCAGGAATTAAACCCGACATAGTTGAATCGGAGGCCACAGGGCTAACCATTCAACTACCTGGTAAGCCCCAATAACTTCCGATAATATACCTTAATTTGTTTAGAAGTTTTATTAGACTCGCCAATTCTCAATTAGTTGCTTATTCCCTTCTAATTCTTAGAAGGTAATTAAAAACATTATCTAAAAATATGTGGTCCATGTACATAACCAATGCAAAGCAAACCTAGATGAGTATAAACACACACCCTCAATTTTAATTTCATATATAATTTTATTAAAGAAAATATAATTTATTTTCATTTCTTTTTGACCAGAGTGGAATATATTGCTAAAACTTATTAACTTCCAGAAGGAAAAAAAAAACTCATTTTAAAATTAAAATTTCCCTACGGGGCGATCCATAAATGATGTCACACTTTTTTTCAACATTTTTAACCCCCTCCTCCCCTTTGTCACAAAATGTCACTCTTCACCATACGCCCTCCTCTCCCCTTGTCACATGTCACGCTATATTGCGTAAATATATACTTGCAGCTCACAAACAAAGCACTATGTTATAGGTCATATTTCAAATTTTATTTTTGAACTATGTGTTTTAATGACATTTGTGAGCATAACAATAAAACTGATTCGTGTATTTATTTTGTATGAAATAAGATTACGGTTTACAACAAAAAACATAATATACAATAATAATAAAATATTAATATGAAAGAGCAATTGAAAACAGTAGTATTTTAGAATTTGAAATGGAATTTAATATATTTGGATTTTAAATCCTATATTTACTTTATGAACACAAAATTCTTTAAAACAGATTGATTTTGAAGAACAATCCTCAATATTAGTTTTTCTTAAATGGAATTGCCATAACATTTCATTTGTCACATTAATATGAACATTTATAAAATTATATATTAAATCATAAAATAGAAATTACTCCGAATCATTTACTATAACGACTCTTCCTCCCTTGAAGAAAATATATGCTCGTCCATAGAGTACACAGGCATTTTGGCATCGCACTCATCCTCTGGAATAGTAAGGCCTCTAATATCTATGCAATGTTAGTAAGACCTCTAATGTTTAACCAAAATGTGTGATGTCAGACTTCTTCTTACCCCCTCCCACCCCCTTGTCACAAACTGTCATAATTTCACGAACCCCTCCTCCCCCCCTCCAAGCGTGACATCATTTCTGGATGGCCCCTATTCACAAATCTGATTAAATATAATTCCACAAAAACAAAATATTTGAAAAGTTTCAAGAATTTAAAAAGAACAAAGTTATAATAAAACAATACAGTCTATTAAATTACAAAGTTTATTTTCACACAGCTACAAATAATAGTTTCTAATACAAAGTATTAACATAATATTTACCAAATTAACATACAATTATTTAACATTCTTCTATATATTATTTCCGTGTCTTTGCATCCTAAAAGAGAGAAACAATAGAGTGCGTTTTAAAAGTTACAAGTTAAAAATTTTCACTGTTTTCAAGAATCCTGCTTAGATTTAGTTCTAAAGGTGATCACAAATTATAACTCTTCAGGCAAAATGACCGAATCGCTAATGTTAATCCAACGAGATATATTTTTAAAAATATCTCGTCTGTATTTTTATATTTTAAAAAGACTTTTTCTTTTGCATTGGATAGCTGAGGTAAATTTCTGCAATTGCGGTTTTTACTTTATTTTAAGTTCGTTGAAGTTTTTATTTAATTCTCTTTCTTTCTTTTTCTTTTTTTTTTTTTTTTTTTTTTTTTTTTTTTTTGTGCGGACACTTTTACTCTTTTCACTGTTTATACCGGCTCGAAAGGTGAAAGTATATAAAAAAAATCATTTAAAAATATTGAAATGCAACCGAGTTACCTTTAAAAAATTCTCTTATTGGATTAACATTGGCGAATTGGTGTTTCCGCTTGACTGAAGTAGCCTCTTAACCCTTTAAGCCCTGACCCACACAATTGTACGGGCGATTACTAAAGTAAAAGAGAATGACTACCTCCTGTTTTTGTGCGATTTAAAAAAAAAATCCGCACATTTATATGAGTTAATTGGCTTTAGATGTTTTGATAAGACACAACTAGGGGGTACCATCTAAAATACAGGGTTATATTTTCTGCTTTTAAAAAGACTATATCATCTGACAGCAATAGACAAAAAGTATGAACTGTCGTAATTTCATTTAAATATGATTTATAATGTTTGCTTGGATTTAATATTTCTTTTCATATAGTTTATTCATGATTTTAATTGATTTTGTCTTTGATAAATTTAATTAGGCTTCACAAAAGTTGAAAAACAAATGAACCACACAATTGTGCGGGTCCGGCATTTACCATTTCCAAAATAGATACAATTCCTAATATATATATAAAAAAATTTTAAGTGATTTTTTTAAACTTATGTTTTTAGCAATTTATTTTTTATTAATTACATTTTTAAAGCTGACCAATTTTAAATTAATAGGTTTGTACTATTCATGATTTCTATTTAAAATGGATAGTATTAGATATATAATATGCACATGTAACGAACTGTATGTTTCTGCTCTGAGTTATAGGTGCCATATATGATTTATAAGTTTTATATGAGTTATATGCATACCACGAGATTGATTTTTAAGTTTGATAAATTCATTCCATTTTGTCGACACAACAAGTAAACCACCAGGAATAAATAATATATTATAGAAAGTTCAGCAAATGCTCGACAGATTCCGTAGTGTCTGCTTGAATTTACCAGGAGATCAGGGAAAATTTTCCATAGATGAGCAGACGATTCCTTTTTTTAGGGCGTGCCTCGGTAAAGCAGTATATAAAAAACAAACCACACACTGTTGTAACAGCATCATCTGGGATAGTTTTAAATTTTGTATTATACCAGTGGGAAAGTACAGACCTGGTCCACAAGGATCTAGGCTTAGGACCTGCTGTCAGGGCCGAAACTAAGGGGGGGGGGCAGAGGGGGCATGTGCCCCGGGCGCCAGAACGATTGGTTGGTTGGTTGGTTGATTTTGACGGCCAGTTATCTGCTCGAGGGATATAGGCCCGGGGGGGAGTGCCCTTCGTGGGGGTCTTTCTAAGGGAACCTAATCCGTATTTACGCATGGAAATCCACGGCTCGAAGAAAACCACGAAAACTCCGAACGATTAGGCCGACGGGCGCGATTGGGTTCGAACCCAGCACTTCCCGTCTACCAGCTTCGAGAGCAGAACCTCTCAGCCACTGGTGGGGCGGCGCCAGAACGAAGGGCGCCAAATGAAGGATTATACCTTTGGAAAGGATTATTTTCTTCTGATGGACTGATGGCTTCCATTATTATGAAACAGCCATTATAAATGAAGTGTTAGGTGAAGATGAAATAGCAGTCGTAAAAAGTTAGAACTCTGATTTTCTGGTCAGAATGGGAAAAAAAATGGCCATAATTTTTTTTGAAAAAAAAAATAATAGGTATAGGAAAAAAGGGACGAAATGGGAAAAAAAGGGACTGTAAGGATGGAACAGTAAGGAAAATTATCACCTATTTTTAGGAAAATCATGTTAAGACTAAGTGATAGCCACAATGTTCATTGATTTCTAGAAACAGTTGTTAACATTGGATTAAATAATTTTTTTTTTCTTAATTTACCTCTAAAAGTGCAGAAATAAACCTTGGGGACGGTAAGACTACCAATAAAGCCACGATCTTGAAATTGATATTTAAATGCTGATTTAAATTTTGCAGTAAATTTCCTGTCAAAGAATTTCAGACATTCTTTCTCTAGCATACTTCTCCATGAGAAAAAACTTGAAAAAAATTCTGTGGCTGCATCTGAAGTGATTTTCTGTATAAGTTTAGCAAGAGGGACGGTAAGGATGAAAAACCTAGGGACAGAGTTCAAAAAATAATATCAACCGTAAAAATGTGTGCAGGTTAATTTTTTGCACAATATTTATATTAAACAATTGTCCCAGTTTCGGAAAAAAATTACATCGAATTACTTTTATTGAAACAATTTTATACAGACAGCTCCAAACTTAAAAATCAGCATCAGGGACGGGACGGTATAGGAGTTTTTCTGGTATTTGGACCCCCAACATCGTCCAAAACTTATTTATCTCGTTAATATTGTTATATGCAATCATGCAATGGAATGTTCTCCAGTATATGAAATTAAAAAAAAAAAACACAAAAAAATGTATTAACTCTCTAAAGACCAGAGAGCAAATTTCCCTTATGCCTCAAAAGACCAGAGAAGCGGCCCACAGCCTTCGAAAATTTCGCCCCCATCTCATCTGTCTAGCGTAAATCAGTGGGTGGGATTTCTGTTCAGAAGTTCACCGCCTGTGTTGAGAGGGAAAATGCGACAGGATTTTTTATCGGGGTTGTGGGCAAAGGGAAAAAATATCCATCACGGTTATCAAAGGAAGTAATAGTTAATTGATGATGCTTTAGTCTGACCCTTCTCAGCAGTGCTCAAGTAATTAAATGATAAATTTAAATAAATGATAAAAACATCTAAAATTGTATTGTCTGTGGCAGATTCCTTTCGATTCTTTTAAAAAGAAGTGTTTTTGTTCATCAGAAATAATGACAACTTGCTACATGGCAATTAGATGTGTTAAATTTAGGCTGCATGAAACCAATGTAAAAAAAAAAAAAAAAAAAAAAAAAAACTATGTAAAAAAAGAAAGAAAGAAAGGAATGAAAATTGGAAATAAATTTTATTTCTTTCTACATTTAGAAAATATTTATAATATTAATTTTAAACATGGAATCGTATTGCACTGAATGTAATTTAGACAAAAATTGCGAAATTTACCTTGCAATCTTTACAATTGATACATTTACTTTGCAGTTTTCGCAATAAAAATGCACATTTTTAATAATGCTATTTTCATTCGCGAAAGTTTTTGCCTTTTAGAAATTCACTCACTAATTTTTGAGCCGATTTAATATATTTTGTATCTTTATTGATTGGTCGCATTTGTAAAATAATATTTCTCTATTACCAAGTACGCTTTGTTTTAAAAATCATGAAAATTTTATTCGAGTAAGTATGCACTTTTACGACGATTAATTAGCATTATATTCATATTAAAAGTACGTTTCCTTTTTTTCCCTCACAAAATGGCATGAATAAATATTTAATAATCATTATTATTTCCTCTCGCCCTTAAAAAATAAAATGAAACTGTTGCAACCATTTCAGTTTATTAAGAAAATATCATTAATAAAATTTTTGAACTCATATGTAATGTTGAAAATAACTTTTTAAATTTGTAGAGCTATTTTGAGATAGCTGTTCTGTTGCAAATAAATAATGTTTGTTTAGAATCACAATTCATGCTATTTTCCAATCAAGGTATAAAGGAGTGCATCTATAGGAAATACATACCTAAACTCAGATTATACTATATGTATGCTTAATGATGCTATATTAAACATGATTATTTATGACT
The DNA here is from genome assembly GCA_963932465.1 of Maratus speciosus. Lineage (NCBI taxonomy): Eukaryota > Metazoa > Arthropoda > Arachnida > Araneae > Salticidae > Maratus > Maratus speciosus. The sequence goes on along the minus strand of OZ010788.1, from coordinate 333,304,256 downwards.
ATTTAGCCCATTATTAGTGCTATATTACGCATGATTATTTATGATTATTTAGCATATCATTTATGTTATATTAATTTATACATAAAATTATGTTTTCAGGGTTTAATTTTGTAAGGTGTAATTCACACAAAAACAACTTTATGTGAAAAAGTGCATGGTTCAAATATTTTTTGGCTCTTCAATCCAAGAACATATACACTGCAAAGATGATTTTGAAATGTGTGAGATGGTGAGATCAAAATATTTTGATGCTTAAATTATTGAATCCAGATGATACACATGATTAAAAAATGACAAATTAAGGAAAATATTTCTTTAAAGGCATTTTTTAAATCAAGAATTTTAATAAATTTAAACACTTTATTATTGTTAAGACATTAAAAATATAACTTCATTGTATCTCTTATCTCATATAAAAGCTTTGCTTAATTTTGTTTTTGTTTTTTATCTTGTGATGCAGCGCGAACCGTCATCTGAAGGAACCTTTAACTTCATGTATCTCAGAATGAATTTTTTCATGATTTGCCAACTTTGAAACATATATCTAAAATGTCTTATAAAATATTCAATAGAGTTTCTGTATTATATTTCTAATAAATTGTCTTCAGGATTTATTATTTTGAGTGAGAATTGCGAAAATATGCTAATTTATGCAAAATTTACGCGTGAAAAAAACTTTATTTTTTTCACTTTAAAATTTATTATGAACTTTATAAGTATTATTTTTAAGACTTCTGACCACAAGTTAAAACTACACATTATCTGTATACAACAGGGCAAAAATTATGCAAATCAGGCAAGTAGTTCAAGAGTTATATATAAAAAAAATTAAACATGTTTAAATTCTTAAATTTAAATTTTTTTAATTTTTTAAAGTTTTCAGTATTTCTTACATGCAATAAATTCCTTACATAAACACATATTTCACACACACACACACACAAAAAAAAAAAGGAAAAAAAAAAAGATATTCAAAAATATCAGGTGCATTCTCACAATCTTTTGACTTTCATGTCCCTGAATAATAATTTTTATTTTAATACACTTTTTTGGTTTTTTTTTTTAATTTCATATACTGGAGAACATCCCATTGCATAATTGCATAACAATATTAGCGAGATAAATAAGTTTTGGACGATGTTGGAGGTCCAAATACCAGGAAAACTCTACACCGTCCTATGTCCCTGATGCTGATTTTTAAGTTTGGAGCTGTCTGTATAAAATTGTTTCAATAAAAGTAATTCAATGTAACTTTTTTCCGAAACTGGGATAATTGTTTTATATAAATATGTAACAAAAAATTAACCTGCACACATTTTTACGGTTGATATTATTTTTTGAACTCTGTCCCTGGGTTTTTCATCCTTATCGTCCCTCTTGCTAAACTTATACAGAAAATCACTTCAGATGCAGCCACATACTTTTTTTCAAGTTTTTCTCATGCAGAAGTACGATAGAGAAAGAGTGTCTAAAATTATTTGATAGGAAATTTACTGCAGAATTTAAATCAACATTTAAATATCAATTTCAAGATCGTGGCTTTATTGGTAGTCTTACCGTCCCAAAGGTTTATTCCTGCACTTTTCGAGGTAAATAAATAATAAAAAAAATTAATTTAATCCAACAACAATTAACAACTGTTTCTAAACATCAATGAACATTGTGGCTATCACTTAGTTTTAACATGATTTGTCTAAAAATAGGTGGCAATTTCCCTTACCGTTCCATCCTTGTCGTTCCCTTTTTTCACATTTCGTCCCTTTTTTCCTATACCGTCCCTTTTTTTTACCTTACCGTCCCTTCTTTAACACCCCTTTAAGACAATGTTATGCAAAAATTCTGCAATTAAAAGCACTACTACATTTTTATTATTTCTTATTTGAATGTCCTGTGGGTACTATGCAAATTCATTATAAGTCAAAATTTAGAAGAAAATAAAACGTTATAGTGGTAAAATGGTAAGGAAAATGAAACTCGCAAGTTTAACTTAAACCTCAGTTAAATAAAATATTTTTCACTGCTGACCATTTTTTCTTTATTTTGAATCATTAAGGCATTCGTCTATCTGATTAAAATGTTATTTAAGGAAGTTTAATTTCACCAGATTTTTTTTTGTTCCCCGAAAGTCAAAAGATTGTGAGAATGCCCCATCTACACATAAAGAAACAGAATTTTGTGCCCCGCATTCCTTAGTCTTATTAGCATGCCAAGTAGACATAAAATTCAACTGTTTTCAACTTTCAGGTATACTAAAATATCAAAGGAAGACAAAAGTCTTCCTTTTAAATGCCATTTTGTTATTAACCACAAACGGTTGCAGAAGAAAGAGTGATAATTGTAGTTGCAGAAGGAGCACTTTTTTGCCTTAACTTAGCCTTATGATATCCAGTTGCTCCTTAAAAGCTCTGAATGCTGTTTTAATTTAATTTTATTGATTTTTTTTTTTTTCAAGCAGTTTAAATCTTTAGAATGTATTATCTTTTGGTTCCGACATATTTTAAAGACAGATTTCTTAAACATCCTTGTATTATTTATTTATTTTATTTATTATTATGAAAAAAAAAAGTTAGAATATGTTATCACATAGTGGCTGGTTAATTCTGTTTTGTAATTCAATGTCGTCATAGGATTAAAAAGTCAAATAAATTTTATTGTGTCATTAGGTAAATAATTCCCTTATAAGATAAGCTCTGATAAGATGAGAGGAAATTTTTTTAACGATGAGATTTTTAGGGTTAAGTAATTTAAACTGCATTTAAAAAAATAAAAATATTCCAAATTTCTCAAAATTATTGTGAAATACACACCTTGCACTTATTAAAAGAAGTTTTGTATTTTCTTGGAGAGGAAACTCTTTTTTAAAAAATCATAATCCAGAAAACAATAGTAATATCTTTGTAATCATTAAATTGTCAAATGCAAGAGTTTAAAATTATTGTCTTTTATTTCAAAATGGTAGTGGTGAAACAATTAAAAGAAAATTAAAAATTCATCTAATAATAGTCTATGTTTTATCCATGGATATGCTTTCACGTCAAAGATACAGCTTAACAACAGCTTCATTTAAAGTAGGCATTTGTCTCAGACTTTTATTTCAGTATACAGTTTTTTTTAATTTTGTTATTCATATTAGTTAGAAGGATGCAAAAAGAAAAAAAATAAAGCAAGCCTATTTTTATTTGAATGACTGATTTCTTCTAATAGAAAAAATAATGCTTCATTGGGGTTTTTGTGTGCGTAATATTACAAATATATATATATATATTCTCATTCCTTCCAAATTATCAAATTTTTTTTTCTTTTGAAAAAGAATTGCAGTAACATTTATTAAAAATAACGTCTAACTTTTAGCTTCTGTAATGCATTTATTTAAACACATTGACAGTATTCACGTAGCAGCTCACACATATCAACTTTAGTTATCAATTTATAAATTCAAAAAAAAAAAAAAAAAGGAAGAAAAAAGAAAAAAAAAGAAACATATTTCTGATATATTTTTTTTCAAATAAATTTATGAAAGACTTGAGATTTTTAACCGTGTGACATGTTGACGCAGCATAAATGTTATATTATAATATTATACAAGTATTATAATGCGTTTAAATTTGTATTTGACTTTGGCAGAAAATTAACAGATTAAACGATAAACATTATTTCTGGTTTTGCGAGAAAATTTTTGTTAACCAGTCAAGCGCACATCCATGGGTGTCATGGAGTATCATGACGCCCATCTAAACGAAGAAAGATACAAAAATACATTTAAAAAAATTATGTGAAGTTAGTTTAAAGACAATCTCGCTCAACACCGCAAATTTTTCTGACGCACAGAATGTAATTAAAATGGAAATATATAAAACTCGTTCTTTAATCGTCAGCAATCGATCAGCGTTTTTCACTTTTTTTATATATTTTATGCAGCTTCAATTATAACTAATTGCTCCCTTTTAATAATCTTTTCGTGACTGTAGAGTCGCAAAAATCAAACAAAACAGCTAGCTTTTTTGAAACTTATTTGAAAGATCTTGCAATCTTGAAACTTTATTCGATTTCTTAGTATCTGAATATAACTTATGAATTTTATACATTTACGAATATATCTCCAAATGTTATGAATTTACGAATATACCTGAAAATTTTATGCATTTACGAATGAAAATATAACTTTGTTATGTGTCATGAAACAGAGAATTTAGAATTGTAGCAAGCATAAGCTATAAGAATTTATATTATAGTTATGAGCCCCTCACTTTCCGACAAATAGACATGACCCCCACCCCCTGCTCTTTTTTAATAGAAAATTGGATTCGTCCTTGTAACGAGTACTGCAAGAACACTGTATTCGAGAAAAACTAAGGAATTCCATTCTGTGATGCGCACTGTATGGGGTCCAATCGGCCGTCTTCAAAAAGATTTTTGATAAAAGAGAAGAAAGTGAAAACAAATAGTTACTTCGCTTCGAGCCTTTCTCCTTACAAAGCGTGGGAAAAAATGTCACACGGCTTAGATTTTGTTTGAATAGTGATTCACTAAAAAAAAGGAAAAAAAAAACATTTTTTTCATTTTTCTTAAATTTTATGAATGAATAATTTCAAGATTGATAACTTTTAAGAGAATTCGAATTCATAAATTGTCGAACAATTTATATAATATTTTTGCATGAACATTTTATGAAAAATTAACAATATTACATTTTAAAAATAAATTGATGTTTCTTTATTGATATACTTTATCTGTAAACAAAATGTAGAATGTGATCGAACTAACTTTTATAAAATTTATTTGGATTTATTTATTTGTTATACAAGGGGAGTCTGCTCCATAAGATATCGCTTATTCACATCCAGATTAGACAATCCTATTCCTTTGGGTCAATGCTATAAGAAATGAATGTGTTGAGGGGGGAAAAAACCTTCAGTACCGCGCTATTGAAAAACACTGCAATTAGATGTTTATGCTTATATTATATTTTACCTCTAGTTTTAGATATTTTCAGGAAGTGGTATAGGATATACATGAATTCTTTTAATGCAACTTCATACATATTGTTCCATATTATTTATAAAATGAAAGTTGTTTATTTTAAGTAATAAGCATATATAAATTTTGTAATATGTATTTATCGAATAATAATTTGTACAAACAAAACCTAAACTATTTTTCTATTATTACTAACTATTTTATTTAGTATTAGATGGAAAAATTTAGCAGATATTCTTATTCAGATGATAGTAATTTGAAAAACGTTTTCCTTTTTACTTATAAAAGCAAGACTTCTAAAAGAAATTTTTATCGAAATAAAAATTTCGAAACTATTTTAGAGATACAACTGCAGGAAGATGGTCATCAGTGAGCAATTGAAGATTTGATAAATTTATTGCTAAATGAAAAACACTATTGATTAAAACGCATTTAAATAATAATTTTTACATAATTTTACATATAAACTGGACTTTGTAGATTTGACAGAAAGATCAGCTTTGTTGAACGTAATTTTTTTCTTTTTCTTTTATTATCATTATAAGATAACAAAAGAAATTACACTTTTGTTATTTTTTAGAGTTATTTTCATGTACTCACATGCACAGATGCAATTTGAATATGGTAGACTCACTTATTTATTGTACATTTGTCTTACTTCTATTTATTCCTGTGTGTTTTTCGTTTATAAATACTTATTTACATGATTGCACTAATTTAGAGCTTACATAAATTATAGATTTTACACAATTAGTTTTTTTTTTTTTTTTTCAATAACAGTTATTATAACATATTTATTTTCCTGGTAAATATTTCTGCAGTCTTGAACACCATAAAATTGTTTACGCATTGTAATAAATTTATCAGGCATTATAATAAAGTGACGAAATTCTGATACAGTGCAAAATATTCATGATTTTACAAAGAAAAAAAAAAAAAACTTTTTACATGCTTACATCAAGATTAAATGGTATATACCCCCCCCCCCTTTTTTTTATGACGTCTACTTGCATCTAAAAAAGCTCTCAGTATAAAACGCTAATATATTTTAAGTATCTTAATGCAAGAATATATTAAAGCCACATAATTTCAATGAATGGTCACATAATTTTATAAGAAACAGTAATAGTTTTTATAAGAAAGTTTGCCCGGCATTGTAAAATTTATTGAAAAGTTATTGCAGTCTATAAAAACAGTTATTTTAGCAGTTAAAGTAGTGTTGTTTAAGATAATATTTAAACGACAAATATTCTTAATCAAAATAAGAATCACTAATAATAATCATCTGCATCTTCCTGAAGTTAAAAACAAATGTTTTTTAGAATTAATGCAAGCATGTTAAAGCCATGCATAAACACAGATAATAAAAATTATTATTCTCGAGGCAAAAGGCCTTTCTTTTTCTTAAAATGGCATAAATTATAATGAATAATTTTTGCCTTATTTAAAAATTAATTATTATTTATCTATATATATATATCAGGTGTCGATTCAGGTAAATTTTGGGGTCTCTTTACAGACCCTTCAAACGCATACAAAAAAAAAACACAATAATAATAATAATAATAATAATAATAATAATAATAATAGTAATAAAGCCCATCACAAAATTACTTTTAATAAAATAGTTTCCCTCACAAAATTCCTTTTTTATAAAATAGGTCGATTCACAAAAATTCAGTTCTATAAAACCACACTCTTCATTAATTATTTTCATTTTATTAGGTTTTGCAAACAAAACAAGTTGTTCAAATTTGACATTTGGATGGCTTGATTTCATCTTTCATTGCAATTTTTTTTTTTTTTTTTTTTTTTTTTTTACAAAATTATATTACATTTTACAAAAATAACTTTTATTCTTCACAATATGGATAAAGAAACGAAAAAAAATGCATCGACTTATATATACATGTATATTATTTTAAAAAAACTTAAGAAACATTAAATCGTAAGATATAATTTCTCATTTCATGAAAAAATATCTTTATATATATATATATAACGGGTAATTTTCGTTAAATGACTGTAACAATTTTTAGTTTAAAAAAAGCTCTTTTAATGGAAAAATCTCTTTACACGTTTAGAGAATTTCCTAAAATAAAACTTTTTTATTAATAAATTTATATCGTTTTATACATTTAAAAAACATGTATTAACTATATTAATCCATACAGACTTTTTAATATAATAAATACATATAGATTTTTTTTTAATCTAATAAATACATATAGATTTTTTAATCTAATAAATACATACAGATTTTTTAATCTAATAAATACACACATTATATTAATTTTAGAAAGCTCAACTAATTAAGAAATCAGCGTATATTTAATAGTTTGTTATGCTTTACAATATTCAGCTAATGAAAGTTTTCCATTGAAAAAATCCCTGCAAAACTACCGCTTTTAGGGAAAGTCAACGTGAAAGAAGGACTGATTCTTATCGAAATAGAAAGTAGGAACCACCTGACAACCAAACAATTGGCAAATTGATTGGAGTAGCTACCACCCTTCTGGTAAGTGGGGGTAGGAATGACTTTCCATTTTCGGCCGGCGGCTTCGGTCGTCTGCTTGGCCGGCCGTTTCGGCCGTTCTGGTCGCCAGAAGGTTAAAATAAAAATTATTATTCAGGGACATAAAAGTCAAAAGATTGTGAGAATTCCCCATATATTGTTGTGCTTTTGTACTTTTTCGGTTTTGGTTACAGTTTTCTTTTATATGAGTACAGTTTCACTTTCAGAACAGGTTTCAAAATTGAAAGTATCTGCATATAAAAAATTGCATAAAAGCTCGAAAAGGTACGATTGCACAACTATATATATCAACCAGGTGTATCCTATGCAAAAAATAATATTAAAAAATATTAAAATGTGAGCCCAAAATATGCAAAGAACTGTCCATAGAATTAACATTAGCTTGAATGTTAAATTTTACTTCGGGTGACTAGTGTCGGTTTTTAAGAATTACATTTTATTAAAGATTGTTATCATAGAAGAAAATAATAGATAAAGATGCAGTTGAACACTATTTTACATGTGAAAAAGGATTCAAAACGAAACATCTTTAATAATAACACAAATAAATAGTCTTCGAATCTGACATTAACAATATAACAATGGAATTAAGGTTTTAAGGTCCAAAGTTTTAATTATCAAAAAAAAAAATATTTTGTAACTATTAAAATAATATTTTGGTGCTATGGTATCCGAGGTTTTAAGTATCACACAAAGCTATTTTATAACTTTTTTTTTTGGGGGGGGGGGATAGGGCGGGGAGAGTTTAAGTAATTAGTCAATGCATTTTAGTTATTTAGCTAATTCATTGCAAAAATTCTGGATTTTTTTAAAAAGCTCCGTATACTCCCGGTTTCTGGAATAAATCTATATCGTACATACTCTAGACATGACGTTCATGACTTTAGCGTACACCCTCTGATTTTTTTTACGATTACAACACTGCAAACCAGATCAATATTTGTCATAATTTTACGAACCGGAATATTGTTCCGATTTGCTCTGCACATTTCAAGCCCAGGTTTGCTGTCGCGAAAAATTAACAATTTCAAAATATTCGTATTTAAAATTTAAGAAAAATAGGAAATAAAACGACTTATACACATCCGATTAACAAGCAGTTATGTCAAAAGAAAAGAGAAATTTTTAAAGAATTAAATAAAACTGACGCCGGAAGGAAATACTGTTAATAACTTTAATAAAAATTAGAAAATAGCGATACAATAGAAGTCCATGATAAGAAGCATGGAGAATAGCACACTAAGAAACTGTTTAAAATACTTGGTATTTATATATAGAAAGGGGCAGGGCTTAACTTCTAACAAAAAAAGTACCGGAGCCCTAATATTCTGCGGCACCGGTACTAACAACTTTACCCCCCCCCCCCCCCCGGTCACACTACAATCTGCATATTTATATTTCACACACTACTTGCAAAATTTAAAGCATTTTTTTATTCTTTAACAAAATAAAAATTTTAAATATATCTATCAGCATATATTTTAGCTGTCAACTATTTCACTTTTTAGTTATTACTTCTTCCGAATAGTGATTTTTGCCTAATTTTAATGTTAATTAATTGCAAAATTATGCGATTAAATATGGTAAGGATTATAATTCGGAAATAGTGTTTAAAAAAAAATGGATAGTTCGCAGATATTCATTTTTATGAAAAAATGAATGAAATTTTCTGAAATTAATATTTTTATGCTGAAGAATGAAACATAACTCTGTAAATATCATTAGAATAGAAAAACATGATTTTTGTTTCCCCTTCAATCTAATCAAAATGACATTAGAAAGGAGGAAAAGTTCATTTTTTCCCCTATACAATGAATACGAATACATATAATTTTGAATTTAAGACAGATTGAACTAGAGCCCGCCGAAGACTGATATATAAATTGATCCCATTTCATCTCCATCTCCTACGTGTGAGACACATTGCGTCACATATGTGTTTTGGCAGAAAACAATGCAAAAATCTTGGAGATGGAAGGGAAACGAAATGATGATTTAGGCTTCGGTATTTCGGAAGCGCTAATGCACTGGGCTCCGGAGCCCTATATGTATGAGCTCCGGTGAATTCCGAACAATATTTAAATATTAACTAAAATTAGAGAAGTACCGGAGCCCAGCTCCGGTGGGCTCCGGCGCAAATTAAGCCCTGGAAAGGGGTTTAATGGCCATGAAAAGATAATTTAAATTTAAAAATACATTCGAACGCACTGCTGAATTCAAGCGGAGGGGGATTCCCCCCGGAAGGTTTGATATTTTATGCTTTTTAATAAGCAATTTCCACACCGAATCTCTAAAATGCCTCCCCCCCCCCCTCCAGAGCCGCAGAAATTAATCCCGGAGAAAATATCTGAATTCAACACTGCTCGATCGGCGTGAGCAAGAAAAAAGGCAAATATTAATTAAAACGATGTCTTAGAAATTCCCCTTAAAGTAGAGAAAAATTCATTTAAAAATTAAAATTTTCAATAATGCCTTAACATGGACCAAAACCAAACTATTTAAAAAATATAAGCATTCCTCAGTAAATAAACATAACTTTTTAATTTATTAAAATTTCTGTACGAAAATAAGTTGTAGTTTGTACAGAGAAAATACAAAATATCCGAATCACATTTGAATAATTAAAATAATAAATACCTTTATATCTGGGTTCTTTACTTGAACGCTAATCCAATGGCGCTGCTTCATGGAATTCATTAAAGAAGTGTTGTAATTTTGTCTTTGTAAAATTTCCGCGCATGCGCGTTTATATCTGTTCTCCTTCCAACAAAAGGAATTTTTCGCTTACGTCGTTGTTTTATGACAGTGTTGTATCAGGTTTAGAGCAAAGTTGCGTTGCAAGAAAGCGATTGATTATATTCCTTCTACCTAGTAATGTCCTTGCGGCAATATTATTACTTCAAATTTTTCGTGACAAGAAAATATCAAGAAAAAATTAATCTTGCTGCAATTGTTCATGCTATCTGGGAAAGGATCTATTTTTTAAATACTTATAGATAATGAGAATTAGTTGAGGGGGAACTTTAAGAAGAATTAACTTATAGATTAGAGCTTCATGCCAAACTCTATCGAATGCTTTTGCAATGTCTATGAATACTACACCAGTTTTTTGTTTACTGAGGAAACCCTCATGAATGAGTTCAGTTACTCTCCAAAGCTGGTGCTGCGTAGACAGTTTGGGCCGAAACCCAAACTGCCCCGGTATGATAATCGAATTGGTAGTAACGAACTTTTTCAGACGGTTTGAAAGTATGATTCATAGACTTTAGAAATACAAGAAAGTAAAGAAATAGGACGAAAGCTAGAAGGAGCGTGTCTGTCCTGCTCAGGTTTTGGGATTGGTACAACCAGCGCTCGCTTACAGCAGTCAGGATACATGCGTAGATTAAGCATAGTGTTAATTAGGATAGTGAGAAAAAATATAAAATTTATGGGGAGATATTTTAACATGTTAATAGATATGCAGTCGAGGCCAGGCGGTTTGTTCTTTTTCAGATTCCCAATATAAGTTACAACTTCCGAAGGGGTTGCAGGAGAAAGCGTATCATTATGGTTTGTGTTAAGAAACTCTTCAACTTTGTCATTGACAATGTCGATCATCCTGGGATTGACGACATCGCGATTAAGTGTAAACTGACTTCTAAGACTGTCAGCAATGAGCTCAGCCTTCTCTGTGTTTTTATAGACCATCGTATTATTAGGGCCGGAATGTGGGTACGTGTCCTACGCATGCGGGCCGTTTCCGACCAAATTGTGTTGTCAGTAGTCGAAAGAGACTCGACATAGGTGTTCCAGCGTGATATACTGAACTCCTTGATTGCAGCGCTAATATCGTGATTTAATCGATTAATTTGGGGTTTAAGAAGGGGTCCCTTCCCAGATAGCATGGACATTTGCAGTAAGTTTGCTTTTTTTCTGATATTATCTTGCCGTGACAAATTTGAATTGAGGAATTCACAGCAAATCTCCCGCAAGGTGCGCTATCACCCACTTGCATGAGTAGTTTGTTGTGAAACTGATTGCAAGACTGTCTTTAATTCACGAAAGTGACGAAAGCAAAAAATCCCTCTGTTGAGAGATATTGCAATCTGCAGATACGCAGAAATTGCGAAAAATTTATTCGGCTGGCACCGCTCTTTTTAAACGCTATACTTTTCAAACACCAAAGAAGCTCGAATTGAGAAGTACAAATGTTACACTATCTTGTCTGAGGTGGTAAACCGATGCATGTACCTTAAAGGTGCGTTTGCGTCAATAGACCTCTTCAGGTCTGTGGACTCCTTCGAAGGAGTTAAACTTATACTGTACCTGTTGTGAACAGTTAATGTGGTATGGAAAGAGTATTAACTTTTCAATAAGTTTGCAGTATTTTTGATTATTTGTTTGCCGTAAATTTGCAATAAATTTGATACAGCATGAATTTAACTTGCACGACAAGTTAGCTGCAAGTTCAAAGTGTGGTGACTTCGGCGTTTACGTTATCTTGCTGCCATCTTGTTATGAACTTTCAGTCTTGTCATGCTGAGCTTGCTGCAACTTTGCAGGTTTTCAAAGCAAGTTTTCTGCAAATTTTTTGCAAAATAAAAATGCTATGTGGGTAGACGTCTGCCAGTCCCGTCTTAAACGATTTCTGAGTCTTTTCAAGTTCCTGATGTGCTCAGGTAGTCGAAAGCGGTCTACCACTCTCTGTCGAGGTTTGGCGACTTCTTTAAAATCATTATGGAATGTTTTCGAAATGCCCCTCAGCCGAGGCTGAGAGGGGTATAAATACTATCTGAGCCTAAGAGGCGGAGCTTCTTCGCGGAGAAGAAAAATCATTGGCCGAAAGTAAAAAGCAAGTTAATTACGAAAATTAACATGAAAAGGTGCAAACAGATTTAAAAACACGTAATACATAATAACTTCAAGAGAATTTAGAAAAAAGAGAAAACCAAAAAATATTTACATGGATTGAGCAGAGTTATTTACAATTTTAGAATCGTTATTTACATTATCCGGATAATTCGCGATACTATCCATTAATTTAAGAGTTTTATTTACAAAATCTGTTTGTTTGCATATTTCATCGTAAATTTTTTCTAAGTACGACGCAAGCTCGTCGAAGGATTTACTTTAAGTTCATTTTTGATTTTGTTAATAATTTGGAAAAGACGGGTTATGTCGTTCCCGATTTCGTGACTCTGAAAAATTGGTGGAGGGTGCAGAGGCGCCATCTGGGGTTGTTTTTCCAAGTTAGAAGTTTTTAGATGGGATTTTTCCGTTTTAAGAGGTTTGGAAGAGTTTTTTTGGTTTTGCGATATCAGTATAAGTTTTGGAACGATTTTTATTTTTATCTGGGAATTTCTTACACCCCTTAAAAGAGGCTGGGTGAGATTCTGAACAGTTACAGCAAATTGGCTGCGGTTTTTCCTCAGGAATGTTTTTATCGTCCTTGGGAATTTTCTTAGGGCAGTCAGTGCTTTTATGGAATTCGTCACATTGGACGCATCTAGACTTAATAAAACAAAAATTCGCGTGATGGAAAAAATTTTGACAATTGAAACATTGTACCGCCTTTTTGGGGGGCACGATATGTCTCAATTTGGATACGGAAGTACATAAAACGGGTGATTTTGAAAATATTTAAGGAATGTTCGGAATTTGGAAGATGAATTTGGAAAAGAGGAAGGACTCTTTTGTCCTTGCGACGGATCATTTGGGCAATTTTAATAATTTCAAATCCTTCTTCTAGAAGGGCGTATTTAATATCTTCAATATTCGTTTTAGTAGGTAGGCCTCTGATGGCCGCTTTAATGGGGCCCTGGTATCGGGCGTGTAAAAGAATTGGATTTCGTTATGTTTGAGAAATTCAATGATTTTCTCTTTAATTGGTAGGGAATCCGCAAAGAGCTTTATCCAACTACCTGAATTTTTTATGTGGAAATTCTTGTCGCATTCTTGCTATATTTTTCTGATAATTTCCATGATATTGTCAGAGTTTGGCAAAGTAATAGGCTTAGGGCTACTAGTGTCGCCACCTGTAGTGGTAGATGGTAAATTCAAACTATCGGGAGCGGGTTTTTCGCTCCTCTCTGTGTCTTCAGAAGAAATATCCTTCTCGCTTTTATTTTCAGTATTTTCTGGATTTGGGACGATAGAAAGGGGGAGGGGGGGGGAATGATCCGCCCTGCGAATCATCAACAATGGTCATATTAATATCGAAGTTGATTTTATCGACTTTTTTCTGAACTTCAGAAGGGTCGGTCGCAGCCTTTTTGATCGGCTGTGAATTTTCCTCATCTTTACTAGAATGTTTATTTTTCTTAGATTTTCTCTTCTTTGAGGTGACAGTTTGGTAACCATCAGCGTCCTCTTTCTTTTCCCACCAAAGTGGGCCAAATTTCGGAGGATTTCCTTTTCTAAAGGGATGGAAGGATCCATCTTCCTGAAACATGCTTAAGATTTCTTTGGGAAGCATTTCCGCGCATACTGCCCACGTATTCAGGTAATGTTCCAATTTGGAACCTGGTGTAATATCATAATACGTAAAAGGTCGATAGGTTTCTTTATAAGATTCTAATGAAATGAAGCTTCCAGAGTCCGAAAAACGGTTCAACATAGCCCGTGATATTTGGTTCGGTTCAACTCCTATAAAATCTAAGAAGTACTTTAAATGAGAATTTCTGGGGTAATTTAGATTTCTACCAGAAATAGAAACAGATATGTTACCAGCTCCAGATCCACCACTTGCGCGCGACATTCTGTCGGCGATGGAGAGAAAACAGCTTGGAGAAAATAATCAGTGCAGCTGCTAACCGTTACAAATATTTTATTAGTGAGATTTCAAAACGTATCTGATTCTTTATTTTTTCTTCTTTTATTTCTTTTCTTTTTTAGGTTTCCGTACTTAAAAAGTAATAACAGAACCATTATAAGATAACTCCTGTGTCTGTCTGTCACAGCCATTATACTCTTAAACTATGGGACGTCGGAAGTTCAAATTGGGGGAAGTAATAAAGACTATTGATCCATATATTTACAGACTATTAAAAATTCACAAATATATTTAGGGAAAATGTGGAGGGGCTGATTAAGTTACCTAAAAAAAAGAAATATTTTCTTTGTATATCGTTTGAAGTATCGTGTGAAAGCTTACGTAACGCTGAGCTCAAAAATACATTTTTTTTTTAATTTTAGGTAATATATTTTCAGAGATATCGTCGAAAATGTAGTGCAAAAATATCCCACCCCCCTACATTTCCGAATCTACTGTAACTGACATTATGAACAAATTACAAGTAGTAGACGTTAATTTAAATCTTGCAGGAAAACTATAGCGATTACCCTAGGTAAGATAGTTTTTGAAAAAAGAGCATTTTTTCGTTACACACAAATTTCGATTAGGGGACATTCAGCAAAAGTATTGATGAGCGCTGGAGATACCTGTCGTAGTAGAAGTATTAAAGCATCGGTGATAATAATTTTCGAATAAATCGTCGGTAATTAGCCGAGATATTACCCTTTAAAGACACGGACGAATTGGGTATGCATAATATCAGAGGTGGCCTACTCTATCTACTGTCGGTTTTTAAAGCCTAGATAATAATAATTTTTAATGATATATATGTGTGTAATACAATGCTCAGTAGCAGCATAAAAGCAATAAACGTAAATTGTTACAAACAAGCTAATTTAATTAGAATTAATCACATAAATACTATGAGATTCGCGACTAGTTTGCATTGAGCGGATCTCTCAATACGCCTAAAGTGTCTTTAAGGGGACGGTGGACGTTAATTTTTTTTTTTTTAATTTTCATCATAGCAATATGAAATTTTGTGCATATATACATTTCACCAAAAGCATATAGAATACCTTGAAATTTTTTTTCAATCTTATTAAAATTTTAAAATTGTTTAAAAAATTTAAAATTTTTTAAAAAATTTAAAATTTTTAAACGAAATTTTAAAATGCTCCTTGCGTCTTAATTTTTGAGATATTTTCTCGATTTTGCATTTTAATCACTTAAAGCTCTATTACAAACAGATTTGTGTAAGATTTTTTTAATCTCTTGAATAGTTAATATTTTACAGATTTTTTTCTAAATTCCATATCGATTTTCATCAAAATTTTGCCTTTTAATAAGTAAAAAATCAAATTTGACTATCTTAATGAAGACGTTTTTTAAAAAGCTTACACAGTTTCTTTGTAAACATTATCAGGATACTTCCTTATCAATTTCATAAATATTGATCAAAAATTAAGACGCAAGGGGCATTTCAAAAATCTAAAAACGCTGAAAAATTAGTTTTGAGAAAAACAGGTTTAAAGTATACAAATACACTTACCTTTATTATTTACTTTTTAAAAGCTTCATAAATGATATTTTAATAGGAAAAAACTGTTTTGATACTATTATACCACAGAAATAGACCTTTTTTTACAATATCACAATAAATAAGGCTTTAAAAAGGATTTCGTTGAATTTTAAAAATTTTAAGAATTTTGCCTTTTAATAAATAAAAAATCAAATTTGACTATCTTAATGAAGACGTTTTTTAAAAAGCTTACACAGTTTCTTTGTAAACATTATCAGGATACTTCCTTATCAATTTCATAAATATTGATCAAAAATTAAGACGCAAGGGGCATTTCAAAAATCTAAAAACGCTGAAAAATTAGTTTTGAGAAAAACAGGTTTAAAGTATACAAATACACTTACCTTTATTATTTACTTTTTAAAAGCTTCATAAATGATATTTTAATAGGAAAAAACTGTTTTGATACTATTATACCACAGAAATAGACCTTTTTTTACAATATCACAATAAATAAGGCTTTAAAAAGGATTTCGTTGAATTTTAAAAATTTTAAGAATTTTGCCTTTTAATAAATAAAAAATCAAATTTGACTATCTTAATGAAGACGTTTTTTAAAAAACTTACACAGTTTCTTTGTAAACATTATCAGGATACTTCCTTATCAATTTCATAAATATTGATCAAAAATTAAGACGCAAGGGGTATTTCAAAAATCTAAAAACGCTGAAAAAATAGTTTTGAGAAAAACAGGTTTAAAGTATATAAATACACTTACCTTTATTATTTACTTCTTAAAAGCTTCATAAATGATATTTTAATAGGAAAAAACTGTTTTGATACTATTATACCACAAAAATAGACCTTTTTTTACAATATCACAATCAATAAGGCTTTAAAAAGGATTTCGTTGAATTTTAAAAATTCGATGCAATTTCATATAATTAGTGTGTATGTACTGATAAGTAAAATTTTTTACTAAAATACACAAGTATTGTTATTTTTATCTTTCTTACAACCGACTACAGTATGCTTTTGTAATAATTTTTTTAATTCAGTTGTAATTTTCTTTCTCATTGATTTATGGGGTAGGTAATAAATTGCCGAATGTTGTTCGACCATCACCATCATGTGTTCTTCATTCATTTCATTAATTTTAAAATACATATATTATATTCATTTAAAATACATGCCTTGCACTCATTTTATTTAAAATACCCCCCCCCCCCCCTTCAAAAAAAACTCTGAAAGAAATAAAATTATAAACCAAAATATTTTATTTCAACATCAAAGCATTGTTTCTGATTTAGACTTCTGAAAAATAAAGGTGAGTAAAAAATGCTATTTGCATTTTTTTGCAAATGCTAAAATTTACTGTGTAAATGTTTTCAGTAAAATACTGTTTAGTACATATATATGTAAAATAATTTGGCAATACTTTGTATAAAGAAAATCCACGGCTTTACTAACCCCGCCCCTCAAAAAAAAAAAAAAAGTAACATTCCAGAAACATATCATTATAAAATCTTCAAATTACTGGAAATGTTTTCAGTAAAATAGTCTTTAGTAGATATATACATATAATGTTTAGTTATATATATTTAAAATGATTTGGCAATACTCTGTACAAAGAAAATCCATCGCTTTTACACCTCCCCCCCCCCACCAACAACAACAACAAAAAAAAACACTACAGATTTATGTAGCATTCCAAAAACATTCCATAACAAAGTCTAAAAATTATCGTAAATATTTTCGGTAAAATACTCTTTAGTACCTGCATATATATAAAATGATTTGGCAATATCTTGTACAAAAAAAATTCATGGCTTTACTAACCCCGCCCATCCAAAAAAAAAAAAAGAAGAAGAAGAAGAAGAATGAAAGAAAAAGAAATATCAATAACCAAAAATTTACATTTGTACGTTGTCACTAAGATTGGCAATCTGCCAAGCGCATCTAAATAAACTCCGCTCATCCCTATTATGATAAAATCAAAGCACACTTGACACATGTGCGAGAGCGCAGAGGGTTTTGCCTTCTGAAAACAAACAGTACTGTAAAGGTTTTCCGTAACTAAACACACAAATATATATAAATGATTTGGCAATACCTTGTACAAAGAAAATCCATGGCATTACTAATTCTCTCCCCCCCCCCCCCCCGAAAAAAAAGAAAAAGAAATTTCAAACCAAAAAATTATATAAAGCATTGCTTTGTAATTCAGATTCGCGAAAAATAAAAGCTGCTATTGGAAAATATAAAACACTATTGGCAAAAATTGCTTCCAGCTGGCATAAAAATACTGATTTATGAAAAATTCCAGAAACATTTGATTATAAATTCTTCAATTTTCAATACATGTCTTCAGTAAAATAGAATTTAGTATATGTAAACAAAAAAAATTGATTCTGTAATACCCAATACAAAAAAAAAAAAAAAAACATACCTTTTTGTTCAAAGAAATCCGTTTATTTTT
Source organism: Maratus speciosus (assembly GCA_963932465.1). NCBI lineage: Eukaryota > Metazoa > Arthropoda > Arachnida > Araneae > Salticidae > Maratus > Maratus speciosus. Next base: position 333,285,967 of record OZ010788.1, on the reverse strand, counting down.
TGTTTTTTTATTACAACTAAAATCCACCGGCGTGATAAGTTTCACCTTCCTTTTTAGCAGTTTGATTATTTTTTTGTGATTTACAGATTTTTTTACTATTCCTGCATTTCTTCCATTCAGTTGTGCACCTTTTTTTACTTTGATTAACACGACGTTTATCACGCCTTTCTGCTATGGATAAAGAGAGTGAATTTGCTTCTTCTTGCTCAAAACCTAAAGTATTCAAACATCCAAAATTAAATTCACTGATAGAAGAAATAACAGACATTTCTAAACGTTTTTTAGAAATAAAAACTTCTTTTGAGCAGTTGTTCCAAATTTTCCCGTGCACACATTCATTAGCATTCTGCGTTTTACCAGAAATGCATCTTGCAAGTAACTCATTACTGGCTAAACGTTGATATACGGGCAATATCTTGCAAAGTACATCCTGCGATAACTTGGTTTTCATCAGTTTATGCGATTTTGGTTTTTCATTACAAGCAAGCGCCCGCTGGTAAAAACACCACGATGCCACACCAGTCGGACATTTAGAATGTTTTGGTGATTCGTCTGTGGAAGAGCAATGAAACAATGTGGCATAAATTGCTGTTTTCATCTTTTCTAGATCTGGAACATTGTCCTTTATAGCTTTCCTATAAAAATTAGTTAATTTTACAATAGTGTCTTCTTTCAGACTACCTTCTTTGCGTCCACCAATAGTTATGCCTTTGCTTCTCCACTCCTTGACTTTGTTGCGAAGCCCGGTTCCCAATCTCTTTGCTACATGATTAATGCACTCTTCTTTAGTGATTTTGACGCCTCTACCATAAACATTCATTTCCACTAAATGCTGGTATGTTTTTGCATCCCCATCAGAAAGCATACTGATATACCTCATTCCACAATTATTTATTGATCTTTTCCATATAACTTCAGCTGCCGCCATCTCCATTGCATTAGATGAACCTGTGTAATTCTGAGAACAATCACACTTATGGCCAGAAAACCAAATACTAAATTCTGCAGTACCTTCGCCAAGATCTCTCTTTGCGGTGACACATTCCGGGCAGTATTTCGAAAGAATCTTGTAATCGATTACTAGCCCAGTCATTATATCTGTTACGAGACCAATCCCATACAGTGATGTATGCCCGCGCTTTTGCCAGGTCCCATCATAAGAAACGGTGATATCCAAAATATCCTGGTCTGCAACACTATCGAATTCTTCGTGCTTTTTCCGCACCTCATTTCGGGCAACTTGAAGAATGTCATTCTTAAAAGTTTGTCGCTCGGTATACAAACTGCGTAAACATTTTGAAAAAGTTTTTTTATCCATTGCATGGATTCCAATAGCCATAGAAAAAACTTCTATAGCTGCATGACCTTTTCCAATTTTTAAAAAGGCTTCAACAAGTTTTTTATTAGCATCAAAGCACTTTTCATTCTCGCTTGCTCGAGGGCTTGAAAATATGGAGCTGAACACCTTGTCACATTCTCTGCATATTAACTGAATTTTAGAAGCATATCCATATGCTCCCTTGGATATCACATCTAAGGAATTATTGCAACAAACATCACACTTTACATTGCAAAGAAGGTCAGACCACATGCCACTGTTCATAAAAACATATGATGCATTTTCCTGTAATTTTTCAGGATGTAAAATGTTTTCAAAACTAACATTTAATTTTCGTTCACTGGTAGTACTTGCAGCCTGATCGAATTTACTGACGGCAAAACTTGTACTGGCTTCTACTGGTAAATCAACTATATTGTTCTTTGTAGCATGTTCAATTGAAATTTCACTGTTTTCAAGTTCATTGTCATTTGCAGAAACATCAGTTTTCCCAGATGACCATCGTTTCTGAAGTTTAGAGAGACATTGAAGTTTCTTCTTCGATGGTCTGGATTTAGGCTTGTGATATCGCCCACTAATTGCATGCATTATGCAGAATATTATACACTAAAACTTTGTATAAATTGTAGTTTCTAGTTCTGAAAAGAACTTTTTATCTATCAAAAACAATGGCAGAAAATTATCCAAATCTTGATAGCAAAAAAAAATCACATGTAACGCTTAAAAATCGCCGATAAAATGGTAAACAGACAGCCGAGTGCAGTTTCGGTTACAGTTAATGTACGCGGTTACAAAATTATTAAAATATTAATTTTGAAAATTACAAAAAAACTGATTTACAAATGTTGAAAAATGTTTGTTTACATTTTTTGTGATAGTTAAAGGGCCAAAAAATTGTTTGTGTACAAAATTCAAACGCTTGTAACTTTGCGAAAAAGTGTCGCATCTGCATGCGGTTTTTCGCAATCGGCTCAGAACAAACTGGAGAAAAATAATATGCAAAATTTTTTTTTTTTTTGATTTTTGGGTCGATTTTGCTCAAATAAAGGGCCAAAAAATTGTTTGTGTACAAAATTCAAACGCTTGTAACTTTGCGAAAAATAATCGCATCTGGATGCGGTTTTTCGCAAATGGCTCAGAACAAACTGGAGAATAATAATATGCACAAAAAAAAATTCGATTTTTGGGTCGTTTGTGCTCAAATATAGGTCCACTGTCCCCTTAAAAGTTAATTAAAAAAGACGTTTCACTTTTGCGATTCGAAACGCCCTTAGCACAATGCCACGTTTGAACTTTGAATAAGTGTTTTGTTTTAGCTACACTGTAAAAAGAAAAGTTTATTACTACGCTGAATTTTGTTTTATGAAATGCCAAATGAAGTTATATGTATGTCTTTTACTGTCAGTACCGAATTAAGTTCATCATAAACAAATTGGGATAAGATTTATGAAAGTGTTATACAGAATAGAAATATTTGATATCATTTAGGCTTCGTATTTCTTCGAGCTTTTATGGTATACCCATTTATACTTTTCTGATATATACAGCTATTCCCAACCCTACTTTGAATTGTTTTACACGAAGTCTAATTGTTCTTTTAGCAACCATATATTTTTTTAAATAATACTGTTAATAATTCATATATTTATTGTAAGGAATCCTCTGAGTGCGAAGAATCCTCGCACTTGAACGTTTATTTATGATTAGAAAAACTTATTTGTTTTTAATGCGATTGTAAATCAATCGGAGGATGTCTATATAAAAACTACTACTGATGAAGAATCGTCCACAGAAGTCACATTTCGACATAATCCCCTACAGAGATTGACCTACCGTGTCTCGGAGTTACCTGTACCCCAAAAGTCATTATTTTGTACATTTCTTACCAAACTTCGATCTAAAAACTGTAAGTGTGTCTCTAACCAAATTTTCTTACTTTTGTGTTTATTTAAAAAAGATTTTCGCTTTACGTCTAACCGCAATTTTAACGTTCCTATAGTAATAAATATTTTAAATTGATTTAAATGTATCATTTTAAATTTTTTTTTACGTAATTTTCACCGTTAAAAGCTTTTCGCAATACCAATTCGTTTAAAGTTTTCTTTATTTTATAATATTCACTGATAAATATATATTTCAATTTAAAATATGGTCTTTAGAAAAGCTATAAGAAAATAGTTTGAAATAGGACATAATTTTCAACATTAAATTTTTTCCCACTTAATTACTTAAATATTTTGAAGTTCCTTCTTTTTAAAAAAATCGTGTGTAAGCATATTTGTCAAGGGAAAGGTTTGAAATATTATCATTTGGACTTTTCAAAATCTGGCAACAATAGTTAAAATCTGGCTGTTTCAAACTATGAATTAAATCCTATTGAAATAATGAAATTAATAAAAAAAATCGATAAAACTTTAACAAATTATGTAAATTTAAAAACTACACAACGCACACCAAAAAATAGTCAAGTATGTGCTTTCAAATGATGTTTAAGTTGCTATACATAGCTTCTGATGCTATAAAACTTATCTTAACTGAAATATTTTGTCCACTAAATTTATCTTAAAGAAATTTATCTAGTTAAAATCTGTCCTCTTCTGCCTGTTTACATACATTGAAGTGATTAGGTTTTATTGTTTTATATGTAATGAGTTTCTTATTCTCAACCATGAAAGTTAAAAAATAACAATAAATCCATTTTCGGCGGCGGTACTGGCAGCACTGCTTATTTTATTAGGTAGCTTTCATTACAAAAAGCTACCTATTGCAGCCGTTCGGAGGAAAGCGATTTCAAAAAATTTTGGTATATTTTCATCGATTATGACCCCCAGACCCCGAAACCACCCTCTGTTCAAAATTGATATATATATATATATATCCATATATATATATATATATATATGACATATGTCACACTGTAACTCTTGTATTTATGAACCGATTTGGATGTAATTCGGTATGTACATAGCACATACCAATGTCTCGACCGAGTTCGTTGGCTAGCTTCATCCGCCATTTTGTTTCAAAATGGCAGCCATTTAATTTTTTTTTAAATTTAAAATTTGAAAAGTGGTACCAAAAATTTGAAAATGGAAAAATATTTTTTTCTTATGTATTTGACCTTTAAACAAAGATTTCGGAGCAGTTTTTGTTTCGTCTATATCTTAAAAAATGGCTCAGTTATAGCATTTTGAATTTCTAGCGTGGCTGACATTTTAAAACGTCCTGAATTTTGTCACGCGATAAAAGGCGTATTTATGAACCAATTTGGATGCAACTTCGTTTATACATAGTACATACCAATGTCTCGACCGAGTTCGTTGGCCAGCTTCATCCGCCATCTTGTTTAAAAATGGCGGCCATTTAAATTTTTAAGAAAAATTTAAATTTGAAATGTGGTACCAAAAAAATGAAAATTGAAAAAATATTTTTTTCTTATGTGTTTGACCTTGATAATAAGATTCGGGAACAGTTTTTGTTTCGTCTATATCTTAAAAAGTGGCTGAGTTATAGCATTTTGAATTTCTAGCGTGGCTGACATTTTGAAACGTCCGGAATTTTGTCACTTGATAACAGGCGTATTTATGAACCGATTTGGATGTACCTTGGTGTGTACATAGTACATACAAATATCTCGACCGAGTTCGTTGGCCAGCTTCATCCGCCATCTTGTTTCAAAATGGCGGCCATTTAAAAAAATTTTAAAATTTAAAATTTAAAATGAGATACCAAAAAATTGAAAAATGAAAAATATTTATTTTTGTATGTGTTTGACCTTAATACAAAGATTCCGGAACAGTTTTTGTTTCGTCTATATCTAAAAAAATGGCTGAGTTATAGCATTTCGAATTTCTATTGTGGCTGACATTTTAAAACGACCTGATTTTTGTCACGCGATAACAGGCGTATTTGAACCGATTTGGATGTAACTTGGTCTGTACATAGTACATACAAATGTCTCGAAAAAGGGTTGCCAATAAAAAAAATTAAATTTAAAATTTAAAATTTGGTATTAAAAAACTGGAAAATGAAAAAGATTTTTTTATGTGTTTGGCCCTGATACAAAGATTCCGGAGCAGATTTTGTTTCTGAAAATTTGTTATTTTGTTTATTTCTTAAAAATGATGGTTGAATTATAGCACTTTGAATTTCTAGCATGGCTAACATTTCGAAACGATCTTTTATTTGTCACGCGATAACACACGTATTCGCCTATTTCGATGTAAGAAGGCATGTGGATAGTATATATCAATATCTCGACCAAGTTCGCTGGTCAGCTTCATCAGCCATCTTGTTTCAAAATGGCAATCATTAAATTAAAAAAAAATATATTTAAAGTGGGGTGCAAAAAAAATTAGAAATTGAAAAAGGTTTCTTTTTAAGTATTTGACCTTGATATAAGGATTCAGGAGCATTTTTTGTTTGTCTTTATCTTAAAAAAAGGCTCAGACATAGCAGTTTCAATTTCTAATGTGGGTGACATTTTGAAAAAACTGATTTTTTGCCTGCGACAGCACTTGTATATATCAACCGATTCCGATGTAAGTGAGCATGTGCACAGCAATTACTAAGGTCTCGACCAAGTTCACTGGTTAGCCTTATCCACCATGTTGTCTTAAAATGGCAGGCACTTTAAGAAATCGCCGAATTTGGCAGCGAAATATAAGTTACTTTAAATAAAAGCAGCTTGGATAAAGCTGACAAATTTCGTGAAATTCTCATTCATAATGATTTAGTATTGATAAAAATTAGTATTGAATCTCCTATATTCGGTTTCCACTAAATTGAGCTTCGTGTGTTTGAATAATATAAGCTGGTTTATTTAAAATAAGGAATATGAAAGCTACCTCTTCCTCCCGGCACTGGCCGGAAGGACGTTTTTTAGAATAGAGAGATTACAAATTATGCTTAGTACGCTCAAAACTTTATTGAAACGCCGTAATAGCTTACCTATTATCTTTGTGCAGTAAATTTAAATGTACTCACATAAAGACTGGTCCAATTTATAGCACAATAGAAATGACAATTTAATATTTTTGTAATTTACAATTTTGTTGTATAAATATGCGCCATTTTCTATAAATCTCGGAAAGTAATTTGGTAAAGTTTTCAAATTTTATTGCGACAATGAATTTTAAAAAGCAATTTAATTTGCTTCATTTAACAATGAAAGAGATAATTACAATTGCTAGGAAATTAAATAAATACTAGCAATGAATCTAATTTATCTGAAGATCTTCAAATGCTTAAACGCGAATTTATGTCAAAAAAATAAATGCTCTTTGTATAACTGTGCCTCGATGTGTAAAAATATTTTAATAAAAATATAGAAGGACACCTGGAGTAGTCATCCTAAACATGTGTAAAACATTATTCCTTATTCTTTTATGTTAATATATCGCTGTATTATTAAATCTCCTGAAATAAAAATTACAAAAAAATTAATTCATCGGATTTTAATCGTGAAAAAAAGAATAATAAAAACGTTAACTCAGTTTTATTAAATTTTGAAATTTTGAAATTTCATAGTTATTCTGTTCAACACAAAGCTTTCATTTATATTCTTTTTTCTTTTTTTGAAAACTGAGAATTTTTAGATGTATTCTATGTTTTATTTTTATAATTAAACACATAAAATGTTCAGAACTGAGTCGATCTTCTTCATCATTAATTTGAAAATTTTAATTAATATTTAAGTAAGGTACTTGTACCCAATATGGACATTGCTCTCAATACTGACACCCCTAGTATCTTTAAAAGTAACAATTTTGATGGAGATATGGCACTACATGTCCGTGAAGAAAAGCAGTTGAACAGATAATTAAGCCTGGAAAGTGAAAAAAAGCGCAGTGTTCGCCATTTGAAAGGAAACTTGTTTTTCGTGGTGTGCTGATCGTAATTACAGGTAAGTTTAAATTCTAATTAGATATGGTAAAATTACTTTAAATATCGAAAAGTGGGGTGTTTTAGAAAGCTGATAAAACATATTTTCGATTGCTATTGCATATATTGCTTAAAAATCTTTTCTTTGTTTATTTATTACAAGATTTATAAAACTATGCCCGATTCCCCATATGGACACCTTATGTCCACATTGGAAATACAGCAAGTGAATCTTCAGATTCACAAATTTTTAAAATATCTGTTTAATGTCATCTGAACAATCCTCAAAGAAAAAAAATCCTCCAAAAATCCCTTGCAGAAAAATCAAAAGAAGCCACCCCTCGGTAGGGTGTCTGTTGACGAAATCGCAGGTACCAGCTGCATGACTTCCTCAACAAAGGAGAGCTGGTACTGCTTCTTATGCGGTATTGATGCTGTTGCAGACATGCGGCGATGCATCACATGCGGCGATGCATCACATGCGGCGATGCATCACATGCGGCGATGCATCACATGCGGCGATGCATCACATGCGGCAGATATGTCCATGAGGACTGTGTGGGTTTTACCGTTCATGATAAAGAAGTTTTTATTTGTCCATCCTGTGAGGACTGAGTAATAACTGATGCAAATTCTGAAAACAGACGCAATAAAGCTAAGGAAAACCAACTATATTATTTCATAATATTTTTAGTAACTTAGGTGCTTTGCATGGGTCTTCGAAGAGCCACAACCGAAAATGACCCTCCCCCCTTCTAAAGTGCATGTTCTGAAGATATTTACTGTGTAACCCCCCCCCCCCCCTCCCATGCCTCACAATACTATAAGATATATTTCTTTTATCTCCTCTCCTCTAAAATCCCTTGGAAGAGTGCGTCTCTCATACATCCTGTGTAGTAAGTAAATGAGACGCCACCCGTCCCTAATATGTTCATGCATGTCCATAGTAGGGACAGGTGGCTCCTTATATGGACACTTGTAAACATTTCTTGTTTTTATCATTAAAATTAAACCAGAGTAATTACGAGGTCGATAATTTTAGTAATGATAGTCAACAGACCAGGGATAGTGGTCATATATTTTTGGAGTCCTATGACGTGTACACGGGGGTGAAAAAAATCAATTTTGCTTACTGTGTTCATATTGGGTACAGGTACCTTATTCGATGAACGTAATGTAATACATTGGAAATTTAAATTTTGAAATCGTTTGCATACATACACACACAGAGACATACATATATAACATGCATTTTAATTTTTTATATTTTACCACCTTTTAATTACTTTATTTTCTTTCCGAAGTACAAATTTCAGTTGTTCTAGTATCTTATAATTCCCTTATCAAAGTCCATTCCATTATAGCCTATAGTATGTCTGTCGTAAGCTAAGTTTAAACTTTCAAAGGGACAGTTTAGGGATTTTTCTGCATCGATTCCGGTACCGTCTTAATAAACTCCGTTAAAGACTTCCGGTGGCCGCATTGGTACAGGACTTTTGACAAAAACAAACACACTTACTCATTTACACATACACACATATATATACCATATATATATATATATATATATATACATGTGTGTATGTGTGCATGTGCGTGTATGTATAGATTTATATAAGACTTAAATACAGTAATATTTAGGTGATTTTAACGCATTTGCGATGAGTGGAATATACACGTGACTTATAGAGCACATAGTTCTTGCATTTCAACATAGCAACTTTCAATCAGTAATCGTTATTGTTCAAGTAACGGAATTTAAGTGACTAAATAAACTAAGATTACCAAAGTGAAATAGTGGTGCCAAAAATGTAAAAAAAGCATAGGTTATTCTCGTTGCAAAGGGTTAGTTAATGATGTTTGAGTTTTTTGTTTTAATTGCTATTTAGATTTTTGAATATGCGCTCTAATTAACAATATATATATAAATATACATAGTTAAATACAAGCAACGGTAATAGTACCCTAAAGTCTAAAATACAGCACATTTCTTGCGCTCCATTAGCATATTAACGAAGTTTCAATGAAAAACTCTATTTTTAGAGATGGCATGGTGCAATTTTAAAGTGTAAAGAAACTGTTTTTTGTCATCTCAGCTGCAAGGTTATTCACATTAAAACAAATTTAACATGTTTTTTGATCGGCACCAATTAATTGTTATTTTAAAAATGACATTTTACTACTGCTCCATTTTGTGAATCACTGTTAATATCTACATGAGAGATTTCCTAAATTCAAAGTGTAGCAGGAATAAAACAAGAAAAAATAGTTTGCGCCACAATGAAATACTTTCCAACACAATCCAAATATTGTTCCGAAATTTCATGTTTTGCTCCAGAATATATTCCAATTGTTTTACTCACTATTGTATATGATGTACAGATTTCTTACACATCATATCGTATACTAAAGTTTACTTCAGCTAAAATTTCCCAGCAAATTTTACGTTATTATTAAACTAGCTGGCTTCGCTCGCTAGCGGGCCCCTCCTTTTTTATAAAATCTCGAAAGAACGTAACTCGCCTGCGAACGAACCTCGGACGTGCAAAATCGCGCTCGAACGAAAGTCGAACCGGGACCGCGCTGCCTTCGGCAGCGTATAGCCGGTGTGCTGCGCACGCACTGCAAACTCTTTTTAAAAAGCCTATCGCGCTCGAACGAACCTCGAATCGGGTGCACGCTGCCTACGGCACCGTATAGCAGGCGTGCTACGTACGCTCTGCAAAAACTAGTATTTCGCCTCTCCCCCTCCCCCCACATCCCTGAAATTTCACGCGCACTTTTTTTTATAAAATTTATCTTATGTGTTATAAAGTATCTTAAAATTTCAAACAGATCGACGTGTTATATTTCCTGATTTTAACAAAATTGCGTTATGTTAGTTCCGCATTCCACCACCAGAGAGCGCACTCTATTCTTAACAAAACCGTATCTGAAGGAAACTCCTTCACGTAAACTTTCCGTAGATACATGGGTCGGGAGGGTGGCGGTCTTAACCAATATTTTAAGAAATTTAGAAAAGTGCCCAAAGGTGAAAAGGGGGAGGATGAAAACCGAAGATGCATAACATGAATCAGCCTTCACAGACCTTTCCTATGATATATCACATGGTGGGTAACAGATAAATACAGAAAAGTGGCGCCCCTGTTGAGGGGAAATTGGGGGGATGGACACCGGAGATGCATAAACATAGTAGCAAGAGGGGGGACAAACTGGGCTCGCGATGTCCAACAATTTGATATGAAACACCGCTATGTTAAGTCAAAACCAGAAGAAGTTGCAAAAGTTAACCCTTTATGGGCACGCTAAAAGGGGGAGGGGGAAGAGAAAGGTGGGGACAAACTGGGCTCGTGATATGCAACATGACTGTAATATTTAAGAAAGAAGAGAAGATGAAAAAGTTAACCCTTTAAGGGCCAACACCCGAAAAGTGGAATGATGTGTGTAGTAGAATTGTTTTGAAAAGCTAAAACCAAAAATGCAATCAAAATGATGCTAAAAATATTTTTGGTGCCCCCCCCCGGACCCCCCTAACTTATCCCCCTTAGGAAATATAGTTTAGCTGATAACATAGAAAGAAAGTACGGGAAAAATCTGCATAGAACGAACATTTTCTAAGGCGGAACTTCCTACTTATAGGGGCAAAAATTACCGAGTTATTGTCTTTTGAAAGAAAAATTTTGCAGAAATTTGCTTTTTTCGGCCATGACTTTCTGCAGAGACCTCGTAAAGCTTAGTTATCAGGATTTTCATTTCGGAAATTTTAATACCTTTAATTTAAGGTGTATAATGCGGTGGGCATTTGCTTAACTTAAAATCTTCAATAAAAACGGCCATAACTTCATGGTCGTGCCTTGAAAGTCTAAGCTTGCATGCTATTCAGTTCGGAATTTACTTTACCTTTATTTTAAGATGTATATTGAGGGGGTGCGTAGGAAATTTAATGCGATTTCGCTTTATCTCCCAGTAGCTAGCCTCGCAAAGTAAAATCGGGGTACCGTTTCATCCTCCAATGCTACTCCAAAGCTAGCCTCGCGGAAGGGTCCAATTGTAGTCAGAATGGTGCTTTTGATAAAAAGATTCAATTTTGAAAGGATTTTCCTTCGATAATGCGTTGTTAATTAGCTAATAACTTCGGTAATTACCGCGGGATGTTCTCGAAACCACAAAGTCCGTTTTTCTGAGAAAACGGCGGCCCGAATCGACATATTATAAGACCCTCTGCGTGGCTTGTGAGAAAAGTAGTTCCGACCACAAGGGCGAATGTTACACACAGACATACATACATAGATACAGACGTTTACGAACATTAATAGCATTGTCGCAGTTTTTGAGAAAGAATGTTTTTTGCCTAGTTGTAAAATGTAATCATTCCAAATAAGATGCATGATGTACTGCATAATTTTGTGCTTGCGATTACATGACTTTAATAGCGCTAATATCTAGAACAACTATTTTTATTTCTCATTTATTTACGTTCGTTACATAAAAACTTCTTATTGCATAGTAATTATTTATTTCCCTTTAGCCTTCTCAAACCGAATGCTTTAATTGTAAACTCTTTACAAGCATTAATAATATTCAAAATTTCACTTACATGGTGTTATTCTCAGATAAAGAGAAATTTTGGTATTGAAAAAATATTAAATTTTATTGCTTTAATTCCTGATTTTTAACTTAAAATACGTTATACAGGGTGTTTCAGCAGAGCAATTATAAAGTTTCAGGATAGATAGAGTACACCTAGACGATGAGAAATCACACAGCAATACACGGATTGAAACACTTTCCTGGCGCGATACTGACGACACAAAGCACAAAAAAGGGACTGTAACAGAGTGATAAAGCATGTTTATTATTCTTAGTACAGCTAAAACTAAGAAATAAGAACAAAAAGAGACAACGATCGTTGGGGTAGAGACCTACACACACAGCTTGGTATTCAATTAAATCATTATGCAAAACAAATAATAAATAGTATTTTGCTATATATGTCATTTATAAAATAAATAATGTAAAATTAATTTGAAACAAAAATCGTAAGAGCAAAGGATAAAAAAAAGTCATTAAATTATAATTATGAATGAATATATATGTTTTTAGTATCATTTAATTTGTAAAAATATATGTTTTGTGAATATGTTAGGTATTTCGGAAAATGGCCGATAATTAAAAATTTTGTATTATTTTATATGCTAATTAATTGTGTGATAAAAACTCACATATGCTTCAGACGAAAATAGGGCAATAAAAACTTAAAGTGGGACACACGAACGCCATAGAAAACATGAGAAGAATGAATGAAGCCAGTCAAAAATATTTATGACGCTTTTAGGACTGACAGGGCTAATATTTATGGGTATCATCGTGTGTGGCAAAGGGGTCCGGAGTTCACAAGTGACGTAAAATTCCCGGAATTGAAGAGGAAAATTAACTATGCGCCGGGAAATGATGAACACGCCCATAAGAAGGGTACGAGCAGCGAACCGCAGCAAAGAGGGAAGATGCACCAGTAAGTGAGAAGTAGCACTCGACGAATAAAAAAATACCATATTCTACTAATAAAATACGCCCATTTTTACTTATGGAGGAATTTTTTTGAAGAGAAAAGGGACACTTGGATTTTGATTTCATCTTGATCTCTCGTCCTGAAAAGATGCTCTAGGACATATCTCTTCGTCATAATGCTGGACAAATCCTCCATCCCCCTGTAGTATATGCTGACCGAAGTCTGACTGAGAAATACGACTTCATTATCCTATCACCATTAGCTGATGACATGGAATGTTACACCGAAAAGAACACCAGTTTCAGTCAAACAAATGTTCCTGTTTTCCCGTGATCGTGTATATACGCTCTGCCTAAAAAACACTATATGAACTCGAATGTGCTCAGTTGAAGAGACTTTTACAATTTGAAATGTGCTAACGATATCATCATAGTGATAGGAACAATCCATGATGTACAGAGTGCTTTCGCCCCTTTCATCTGAGGTGTATGGTGAGAAAATCTCCTAACTACTTTAATATCTTGGCCATAAAATTATTTTGTATTGATAATATATGTGTATAGCGATTTAGTGTTTAAGTATGTTGCAGGCAAAATTTTTAGTGAAAATATGAGTGAAATATCATTATTATGGGCTAAACATATATGATAATTGGTAATGTGTCCATTACTTGGCTAAGAATCCCATCTTTGTTGTGCTGTGAGAAATGCTGTCAAAATCAATATGAATTTTATGATAATTATGCTTTGATATAAGAAATTTATATGCCTGAAATAATAAAATTTGATTCTTTATGTGATTTCCTATCCTTTTCTTTGAATCTCTATTCTTATTCTTTCTTTTCAGATGCTTAATAAATTCAGGAGATCTAAGAGTTAATTTTATAAAATATAAAATCGTATAAATTACTACCCACTGAATCCTGAATATAATTTTGTACGTTAAATAAGTCGAGCATGAGTTATTAACGTATTTATTTTAGTATTCAAAATTTAACCACCTCTCATTTTCTTAATTCAATATTACTCTCTTTTGATCTTCTCACAACGCGGATCGAGTAATATTTCTATTAATTGTGCTAACCACTTTATTGTCGCGTGAACAAGTGTGTTGGTGATGGATCGTCACAACAATCGTCATCAAAGAAAGCATTTGAAATTAAGATCCGGACCGTGAAGCAGGCTTCACATCTACGGCGCTTGAAAATAACTGGCGTGTACAGGACTTTCCCAGCAACCGCGACACGATACGTGCAACAAGTTTCTCAGCACTGTTAACAGGGGTTTCGCACACGAGTGTCTTGACGCATCTTCAGATCTAGAGGAATTAGGCAAGACCTGTGAGGTCTGGTGATGGAGCGGGTCAATGCACCAGGACACCCCGCCCGATCCACTCTTGACTATACGTTGTATTCAGGTGTTGACGCAAGTCAGTTCTGTAATGGGTGGGGCCCACATTATGTTGAAACCATATTGAAGCATTTTTCGGGACTAAGAAAATAAACACGTTTTCTCAACCTGTTCGTGTTCTTCCTTTCTTCTGTTTTGTGTCGTCACTACCATTCCAGGGAAGCGTTTCCGACCATACATGGCTATGTGATTTCTTTTCGTTTAGTTGTACTGTATCTCTCCTAAAAGTTAGTAACTGCTGTGGTGAAACACCCTGTATATTTAAATAATGGGTTTTTTTCCGAAATAGTAGCAATGAATTATTCAAAATGTCTAAAATTACTATTAGTACACATATCCCTGAAATCACAAATTCACTACGATTTGATAATAACCACAGAAATCACATTTTTAACGTCAAGCCTATTTTAGAGCTGAACTAAAACAAATGAAAGCTTTTGGGGTAATTATTCTGAAAGAAGTCTCAATCATTCTTTATAATTGATTCTGAAAATTTAAATTATGGAATATACCTTTCAGCAATAAGTAAGGTACCAATTTATGTAGTAACTGCTTGTAAGAACAAGTTCAACTGTACAATCTAAGAGGTTTCCAATTCAAAACGACATCTATTAGAGAACAGAATGAAAAATTACTGTGGAGCATTGTAATTAACACTAGGAAATAACACTAGGAATTAACACTAGGATAATTAACACTACACTGTTAAAAATTTTGCAGCATTCAGGCAGGTCATTCGACAGTTTTTTGTAAAAACGGTTTCATAACCATAATTTAACTATATTCTGACCATAAAATGACCAATAATATGATCAGAATAATGTTAAAATTACGGTTGTGCAACCGTTTTCGGAAAAAAACAGTCAAATAACCTGCCAGAATGCTGCAAATTTTTAACAGTGTAGGAAAAAAACTTTAAGTATTTTTTATTTTGCGTAAAGCGTCAAATGTATAAAAATTAGAGATAAAAAAAATACACATATACTCATTCAATTTGTTGGAAAGCTTTCCAAATCTTAAATATAAGGGTTTCAATTTTTTTTTAATGGAATTTTAGGACAACACTTAGAAATGTCATTTACAATTTTACAATTATTTTGAGAAATTGAAATTATTATTTTTCCATACTTAACTTAGTGCGCAATGTAGTGTTTGAATTGAAGTGTTCCCAATAGATGTAAACATTCATAGTTGAAGGTATTCGTAAATACTATACAGACATATGTACAATAAATACAATAAAACCATCTGGAGTGAAAAATTAGCCAGAGCCAGAAATCGAACCTGGGACCACAGCGTTCTAAGCTGTTGCTCTACCACTGAGTCACTCCGGCCGATACCTGGGTCTGTAATTTTTCATTAATGAACCATGTTGGGAAAGTCATCAGCCGTCAATAAGATAACCTTGGATAACGGGACAACGATCAATAGATTTAACTATTACATCGATCTACAATATATTGTGGAGAATTATATGTTTTGGCGCCAAATGGGCGATAAAGGAATGGCAATGGCTGTATTGTTTACGTAGGGTTACTCGCTCCTGGGCTCATCTCGCGCTCTCTCTGTACGAGGTGGTGAGTGTTGAAAGAATGTTTTTAAGAACACGTTTTGACTGTAAATAAAATGTATTATAGTGTAGTATAGCTGTAAATATGTGTCTTCTAATAAAAAGGAAGAGAGACATATACCAGGTATCGGCCGGTGTGGCCCCTTGGTAGAGTAACAGCCTAGAACGCTATGGTCCCGGGTTCGATTCCTGGCTCTGGCTAATTTTTCACTCCAGTTGCGTTTATTGCTTTTATTGTATGTATATCTGTATAATATTTATGTATACCTTTAACAGTTGAATACAGGCGTTATTTATGCGTGTATGTGCGTTTTAATATAATTCATAGTTGACTTGATTAATTCCTTTTTTATTACCAATGTTATAAAATTCCCCTTGAGAATAAAACATATGCATTTACTTGCAATTTTTTTAAATAAATATTTTATTTTCATAATAATTAGGTAATGACATTTTATGTTTTTTAAGATTTTGTATAAAAATTGACATTTTTTTTTTGGAAATGTTTCACCCTTGTTGGAAAATATTCTTTGTTATTGGTCAACTGACGATAAGAGCTGTTAACGAATTGCTATCGAAACTACAGTCGTGTATTTTAAGATAACATTTTGAGGAAAAACATTTAGTTCTATATACAGGGTGCAATATGTTATTTATCGCCGACCTTTAATTTCCCAACCGTTGGGCATAGACATATAGTTCCAATTACAAAAACGTTTCAAATGAGGTAAATATTCCTGTTGTGGCATTATTTAAAGTAAAAAGTTAATTTTATAAAAATTACGAAATCTAACATTTTATACGGGCCCCCGGTCCCTATAGTTATATTTAGTAAACGTTTGCACATATCATGACAGATATAACACAAAAAGTTTGACATCTGTACTACAAAAATTGACACAGTTATTAAATTTCAGAGTTTGAGATTTTTTAACATGATTTTGTCTTTCATTGAGGGATCAGTTAAAAGATGAATTAAAATAATTCGACATCAAAATCAGAGTGCAATTCCGCTGCCATTTATCTATTCCTTTAGTGAGTATGTTTTATTTTTCGGTTGTCGATTCTACCGACTTTGATATTTGAATGTTGTTCGACGCATAAAAGTTAGCTCAAATTTTTAGATAAAATAACCGTCTTTGGTGATTCCCGTTTTGTCGATACCGGCTAAAGGTGGTTTCACCGTAAAAAGGACATTGCACCCTGGCATTGATCTCGAATCACTTTAATTCATCTGTTAACTGATCCCTCAATGAAAGACAAAATCATGTGCAAAAATCTCAAACTTTGAAATTTAATAACTATATCAATTTTTGCAGTACAGATCTCAAACTTTTTGCGTTATATCTGTTATGATATGTGTAAATTTTTGCTAAATATAACTATGGGGACTGGGGGACCGTATAAAAAGTTAGGTTTCGTAATTTTTATAAAATTGATTTTTTACTTTAAATAATACAACAACATGAATATTTAGCTCATTTGAAAGGTTTATGTAATTGGAACTATATGTCTACGGCCAACGGTTGTGAAATTAAAGGTCGGCTATAGATAACATATTGCACCCTGTATAATAAATATTTTTCTCTATTTAAAAATATACTTAAAATTAGTTTACATTTAAATATTCTTTCTTTAAAGAAGCATTTAGAAACAAAAATCAATTATATTTCAGCCTTTACATTAATAATAAACAATAACCTTGTGTTTTGTTTAAACTCATTACAGTATACTAAATTACAAGAGAAATTTCATGTTTTCCAAATATATTTCATGCTAGTTTCTCACAACTTTATTACATAATTTTCATATCTTTTGAAATTTATAAAAATATGTTAAATTATCTTATTTATTGAAGAAACAAAATGCTTCCATTGATTGCTTGAGCAAGAACCTGTTTTTATTGGTTATTCTAATGTTATACACTAAACTAACTAAAACGGAAACGAAAAATAATTAACCTATTTAGTTTTATATTGTATTAATAAATGAATCTTTTGCAAGAACTGTTATATTCATATACTGAATAGATTTTGTGTGCATATAGTTTTAGAAAATGTATTGTCATTTTAATGAAAAAAAGGAAGAAATTTTTTAAGATACGCTAACCTAATAAATGTGTTGAAAAGAAAAATTGTATTTTAATCTATAAACTGTAGAAAGGTACTGAAAATACTACGTTTATGTAGGTTAAAAGCAATATGATTAGTTTGTTTGAATCTATTATAATATTTAAGTAAGTTCTCTATTATTAATCACTTATTTCGAACAAAAATGCAGGTATTGGTGCAGTTCTATTTCTGAAATGTTAGAAATTAATAATACATACGAATCGTATATCCAAAAGAAATTTATGTTAATTTTCAGACATAAAGAGAATTTGCTTATATAAAATGTTCTAAATCATATAGTCAAATATATATAAATAGTTAAAATTATAGTTAGACTTACATAAATAGTTAAATTTATATTTGGAAATAAAACATTTTATTTCATTAATAAAAATCCTGTATACCATTTAAGATATATATTATCAAATAAATGAAAGAACGGAAAATGGAATGAGGTTTCTAGCATTATTCTTACAAATGGATCTGATAATTGTGAAATAATGTTTGAAGAAAAAGTAGGATTACAAAACTTTCTATTTTATCACATCCAAATTAAATGAAACTATGATATATTACCATTCAGACTTGGTCAAATTTGTAATTCCAATTATCTTCAATTCAATTAAAGTTTAATTGTATGTAATTAATCATAGTTAAAATTACATGCCGTAAAAGATTCTTGCAGCACTGTTACTGGAACCGCCTCATTCCTTCATTTGACAAAATTTCTGTGTTTGAATGTGCAACTATAATCAATTACACTCAAATCTAAGCAGGGAAGCGCCTTATCAGAATAAACAGGTATACCAAATTCTAAGCAAATCGGATAATTCTGCATGAAAAAACAATTTATCTAAATTACGGAGGGATTAGCCCTAGTCCTCCCCTTTATACTTAATCAATGAACTTCCAAAATTCATCAGTTTAGCGCCTTATCAGAATGAACCTATTCACAAAATTTGAAGCAAATCGGATAATTCTACACGAAAAACCGATTTAACTAAATTAAGCAGAGGAAATCGCCTCCCGTTCGCCATTTACACTTAACCAATGAAACACTAAAACTAATCAGGTAAGCATCATATCAAAATGAAACTCTTTACAAAATTTGACGCAAATCGGATAATTCTGCATGAAAAACCAATTTATCTAAATGAAGAGGATATTAGCCCCCGTTCCCCTTTTTATACTTAACCAACGACCTCCTGAAACTAATCAGTGAAGCGCCTTATTAGAATGAACCTATTTACAAAATTTGAAGCAAATCGGATATTTCTATCAAGAGTTATTGCGTTACGTACATACCGGGTGTCCTAAAAAGGACTGATTGATTTTAAAATTCAATTATTCGCAAGCGGTGCCAGATATGTAAAAAATTCTTGCCGGAGGTTTATGTATGATGTCAGGAGTTTTTTCTACCACAACCCCCAAATTTAATTCAAATTATAAACAATAGATAGCGCTGCAAGCAATAAGCGCTAAATTTAATCTGGATTTTTGGGGCTTTCTCTTCTCCTATGCCAAAAAAAGGTGATTAAAACATCTTGTGTGGATCCCGAAGTACAAAAATCGCGCCTGGATTTAGCGCAGATTGCTCGCAATGCCATCTATTGTTTGTAATTCGAACTAAAATCGAGAATCACAGTTAAAAAAACTTCTGACATCATACATAACGCTCCTGCAAGAATATTTTAAATATCTGGCACCGTGTGCGAGTTATTGACTTTTAAAATCAGTCAGTCCTTTGCAGGACACCCTATATATACATAAATATGTACATACATACGTACCTGCAGAACCTGCGGACAAATTAGCTCTAAGGTATTAATAGCCTGTGAGCTAAAAAGGAAAAATACTCGAAATAAAAAACAAATAAAAAACAAAAATAACATAAAAAATACTGACGAAATATTTCAGTAAAGTACGACCCTGATCGGGGGACAAAGTGAAGGGTGGGTACGGGAGGTGCATAAGAGGAAAAAGTGGTCAAATTGCTTCTAACGATATACCACATAATGGGCGTAAAAAAAAAATAAATAAATAAAAAAGACTGCCCCCGGATGGAGAAAAATTGGAATGAAGGGGAAGTGGGGTTCATAATTGGTATAGTAAAACGCGCACGCATTCAAATACAACGCAATCTGTGAATTTCAAAGTAATCGGTGAAGAACTTTCGGAGCTTTAAGATTTTTTACAAACGATCATTTACATTTTTATTTATATATATATATTATATAAAAATGTGCCACACGGCTGGAAAGTGGAGGAAGAGGAAGGGGAAGTGCATAATATGAAAGTGTTGTCAAAACGCTTTCTAATGATATATCACATGATGTGTGTCGGAAAAAAATAAAACAGCCCGCCTGGTGGGGGTGGTGGAAAATTGAAAAGTGAGAGTGAGGTTCATAATAGGTACATAACAACACGCTCGTATTCGAATGCAACTCAATCCGTGAATTTCAAAGCAATCGGTGAAGAACTTTCAGAGTTTATTTTGTACTATAGAAACATTTACATTTTTATTTATATAGATATATTATATAAAATATGCAGCTCGGGGGAAAGAGGGGGAGAGGGAGGATAGGTGTATAATATGAAAGAGTGGTCAAAGCAATTTCTAATGATATATCATATGATGGGTGTCGAAAAAAAAAATAAAAAAAGAACCCCCCCCCCCCCCCCAGTGATGTGGATGGCAAATTGGAGGAGGGGAGGAGCGAGGGTCATAATTGGTATATAACAACACGCTTATATTCGAATGCAACTCAGACCGTGAATTTCAAAGCAATCGGTGAAGAATTTTCGGAAATTAGCGAATTTGTACAAACGAACATTTACCTTTTTATTTATATAGATTATGAAAAACACATTACAATTTGTATTCTTAGGCATTAAAAACAAGGCAACCAATTCCTAGAAGAAAATATGCATTGAAAAGTAACAAAGAAACAGATGAAGAAACTGTTGAATCAAAAATAGAAAATGAGCTAGAATAACATCATTTGTCAAATGGATCTTTCAAAGGAAAAATAAAACTAAATTTTATTTGAAAAGTCCCACATATTAGGCATCTAATTTATGTAAACAGATCAATTGAATTATTCTGTAAAAAAGTAATAGAAACATCTGAATATTTTAATGACTCACAAATTGTATGATACTTTATTACGCATGATATGATATTTTATAGAATAAGAATATATTATTGTTTAAAATAATTATTTCAGTATGCATTGCATATATTAGGTTGGTACAAAAATAATGCATGATTTTATATCGCAACTGATTTTATAAACATTTTGTATACAGAATTTAATCCTAGTGGTATGTATTATATATCATTTTATGATCTTTCTTTGCAGATTGATTGTTTTATATATTTTTTTAAAGCTATTCATTGATTTCAGAAGCTGAGATTTCAAAACAATATTTTCGACCAATTCATTTTTACGACTTTAAACTCTGCCGCAGTGCAACACAAACCGTGTGAAACATTATCGAAATTTGCGGCGGAGGAAAGCATGAACGTAAGCACATTTAATCATTGGTTCAAAAAATTTCATTTACGAAGTTTTGACCTTCAAGACAAGGATGGTCGTGAGCGTCCTTCTGTTGTTGACGATGATCAACATCAACTAATGGCTACAGTCGAAGTTGAACCAATGAAAACGACTCATGAAATGGGGAATGAACTAATAGCAGCTGATTAAAAATTTTTATTTGAACTAATACTAAGTTTCTTTAAAGGATAACTTCACTTCAAAGTAAAAAAGCGAAATTTGTTTAAAAAAATTCTTTTTGATGATGATATCTTAAAAAATGCAACAGTTTATCTTTTGAAACTAAATGGTGTTGATAAACCTTGTGTCAATTTGTTTATCATTTACGTTTTCGTATTAGATCATATCGTTCTGTGAAACTGGACGGGAATACATGTATGTGTACACGGATATATTTTATTATATCTTTATTAATGAGAAGATTATTTTTGAATCGATTATAAAACAATTATTTTACCATGTAATAATATTATTAGCATGCATATTGTATCATGCTAATTTTTTTTTTTATTAGCCTAAGAAAAACAGATTACAATTTGTATTCTTATAAAAAACAAGACAACCAATTCCTAGAACAAAATATGCATTCAAAAATAACAAACAAACAAACTGGTAAATCAAAAATAGAAAATGAGCTAGAATAACATCATTTAATAAATGGATCCTTCAAAGGAAAAATAAAATAATATGTTGTTTGAAAAGGCTCATATATTATGTATCTATTTTTTGTAAACAGATCAATTGAATTATTCTGTGTAAGAAATAATAGACACCACTGTATATTTTAATGTCACATAAATTGTATGATACTTTATTACGCATGATATTATATTTCATGTTATAAGAATATACTATTGTTTAAAATAATTATTTTATTGTGCATATATTAGGTTGGAGCAAAGATAGTCATGGTTGTACAACGCAACTGATTTTATAAGCATTTTGTATATACAATTTAACCCTAGTGGTAGGTATTATAAATCATTTTAAAGCTCGTTGTAAGCACTTTCTTTGCAATTGATTGTTTTAATTTTTTAGACTATTCATTGATTTCAAAAGCTGAGATGTCAAAACAATATTTTCGACAAATTTATTTTTACGAGTTCAAACTCGGTCGCAGTGCAACACAAACCGCGTGAAATATTATCGACATTTGGGGCGGGAGAAAGCATCAACGCAAGCATACTTCATCATTGGTTTAAAAAAATCATTTACAGAGATTCGATTTTCAATACAAGATTGGTCGCGAGCGACCTTTTGTTATTGATGATAAACAACTGATGGCTATAACCGAAGTTGATCCAGCCAAAACAATTCAAAAATTGTGAATAAACTCAACGTTGACTATTCTAGTATCGTTCGCCACTTAGAGCACATTAGCAAGTTGAAGAAACTGTACAAGTCAGTACCACACGAGTTGAATGGCAACTCATATCATACAATTGACCCTTGAAAAGTTATACAGTAAAATATTATGGAAAAATATGATACCGAAATATATCCGTCACTTCGTCATTCCAGACTTGAATATTGTAGGTTAAAATTGTATGGATTTAATCGAGTCGCGAAACTGTAAACTAACGAAACCACCTGTTACGTTTTGTCTATCGACTGACGATCTAACGACGCTGGTGAGTTAGTTTAGAATGTTCGATTAAAGATACCAGCAATTATAATTTTTCTTGTCCCGCTCAATCAATAGAAAGATGCGTGAAATTAATCTCTGAAGTGCTGGTAAAGTTTGTGGACCAGAACAGAGGGAGGATCATATATGATCAATTTCGGCCTCTCGAGGATCAATGGCTGTATTTGGAAGCACGTCATAGTATAAAATTCAATTACTTTAAATACTTCTTCATTTTAAGTTTATTTAATCCATTTCGGTTAAACATCTCTGTATTTTAATTAATAAAATAATCAAATATTTTGTTCATTTTATATCATTTTTCTTATTTTTGGTATATGAAATGCTGATATGCAGCAAAACAGTAGTAGATGAAGCGATCTTCAAGAAAAATGAATGATTACAGTTTTCATTTTCCAGTCTATAACAAATAGTTGACAAAATATATGACATATTAATAGATATGAAGTAAATTAATTTACTTCCAGACATATTACAGAAATTATAAAAAATTATAAAAAATGAAAATTTGAAATTTTTACATTTCTTTTAAAAATATGGTCCTTTTGCGGCAATAAAAGATATGACTTTATCATAATGAACATTTACCGGGACATTTCTTATATCATCATGTAGCTGTTGCGTCCTATTAGAAATAGCATTCGTACGTTTGAATAATTAAAAAATATATATATTGAAAAAAAACATGTTTTTTGCGATTTTTGGAAACTTTGGCCCCCTTGCGGCGGTAAAAGACATTAACGGATCGGTGTAATATTTTACGAATTTATTCTGTAGTACAAAAGGCAACTTTTCCGCTCTATTACATTTCGATTATAAATATTTCGGTTTTTTCGACCCACCCTATTATACCCTATTATTGGCCTACGAAAAACTACTTCACCCATCGTACTCAACGGACTTTTCGCTAACCAACGACAGCTTCTTTAAACATCCAGACAACTTCTTGAGGTGAAACAATTTCCGTCAAGCAAGATGACATCGGAAACGTCTTTCGAGAGTTTGTTACTTCTAGAAGCCAACACTTTTATGTCACAGGAATCACTAAGCTCGTTTCACTTTGGCAAAAATATATTGATTGTAATGGCTCTTACTTTGATTAAATATATTCAGTTTGAAAAAGGGATAGAGTTTTAAATTTCAATTAAAAAATTCCGCATTACTTTTTCACCATCCTAATGTATATATATTTTTCTTTAATCAGGTGGTAATTTATAGATGCATTACAAATATGCATTCTTTTGATTTAAGAGATTTATGCTTTATTTGTGTTTCGCACTAGCCATAAATTGTAAACATCCTTTTTATGAAGTTAATCTAGTGACACATAAACGAAAATGCAAACATGCTAACTGAAAACTTTTACTGAATCAAATTTTAGACGTGTAATTTTAGACACATTTTACTCCGTAATTTTCAACTATTGGACTTAGGAGATGTATATATTATCTTCATAATTATCAACCATTTTTAACCTAAAGATGAATATAGGTCTCTTTGAAAAATTTCCATGCTTTGGAAATACAATTAACTGAAGTCTGAGTTGTATACGTGTTTATATATCATACATATAAATGTCCCTTTCTTTCCATCACTAAACATGGAAGTCACTAGGAAAGTAACAACTTTAAATAATATGGTATTGTCAATTAATTGGTAAAAGGCAGATGAAATGGAAAAAAAATTCTGCCCAGTATATACTTGGAAAAATTCAAATTGATTTTTTATTAATCTATGTAAATAATCTAATCACTATCTCATAATTTGTGTGAAAAAAGTTAAAGTATTGTTAAAGATTGAAATAATTTAATAATTCTAACTACAAGTTTGAAACAAAACAACGGTAATTGTAGTATGCAACGCTATATATTCATTCTACAAAAAACGTTATTTTTATGGTACATGGTAGTTAATTGGAATATATTATATATTTAATGTTTCTGAGGTTTTACAAAATAGAACACATTAAAATATATACTTGAGGAAGATTGATGGTTTATATTTATATTTCTTAATTTTTTTTAAATGAACGGAGGTATATTTGCATATCTCCTTTACACATTATACCCCATTTCCTCTATTAGCATATTCACTTCTTTTGTGAATGTGATATGTATATTACTCATTCAGTAGAGTATTTTTTTTGTGTAAATCCAATTACATAAATATTAAATTTTCTCGTAAAAAATAATCACAAACTATGTTTGCATAACACAAGATTTTCTTCTATCCTCCGTTGCAATAAAATGCTGTTCAATAATTTCCAAAATATAATAGCATTCGTAACTCAAATAAAATATTTAGAGACAGGACAAAACGCCGCCAATTATTCCCTATAATGATATCAATGAAAGCTAATAAAATATTTAAAAAATAAGAAAGATAAAGCATGTCGCACACATATATTAAGAAAGATTTTACACCATTTTCAGAATATTTTAACGAAACCACCTTTAGATAGGATGAAAGAAAATAATTTAAAAAAAAAATTAGGCTGACATAACACAGTTGAAGACCCAATTTCCCTCACATTTGGTCCAATTGTATGTTTTGCATGTGATCTATACATATTTATACGTACCATAAAATATAATTCTGTCAGAAAAAGCCTAACACAGTTTGAAATATACTTTTGACATTTACTGCTCGGAAGGTAGTGTATTGGAATATTTATTGCTGCCTTGTATATGATCTACATATTCTTATAAAGATTGCATGTTATGTTAAAAGAAAAGTTGATTCATATAGTAATCGTACAGAATAAAGAAAAACTGACTTACAACATTATCACCTATATAGTAAAGTGAGGACAGACGCCGCGGTGGGACAGATGCCGCAGAGATTGCATTGGCGACACTAGCGCTCCTTACACCAATTAAAGAATTTCGTTGTGTGCCTAAGTGCTGTGTGCTGTTTTGTATGCGTTTCCACTGCTTAATAGCCAGTTTTTTGGTTTAAACCTGAGTGGTGAGTTGCTACAATTATATTCAATTGATAGCTGCATGAAAAAGGCTCACTTTACTTTTGCAACGGGAAGTGTGATGTGATTGTGGACGAATGGAAATACAAAATCAAAGAATGAGAAGAAAGGCCAAAAATAAACCGTCTAGGGCCTAAATAGAATAGAACTAATACTTACATTAAGAGCAAATTGCAATGTTCCCCGGATATAAACCAGTGATTTACGCATTTTTTTGTAATTATGCTGTCTATTGTTTCCAATAATTATGCTGTCTATTCATGTAAATTCAAATGTTTTGTTTTTCATTTCCATTTTTTTTGTCTTAAGTTTTATTTTTTGAGCTTGCACTTTTGCCATTTCGTTAAACTTTTCACAATTTAGTGATATATATAATTTATGTAAGTTTACTGTTATTTATTTTCATTTTAATGAAAATAAGTTTAAGGAAATAAAAATGTGATTTACTAGAAAAAAGTAAACAGCATAGCTTTTTTCTCCATGCGGCATCTTACCCAGCACATAAAAAATTATGTTAAAAAAGGACGTTTGGGAAAATAATTATGCCTGCTTTATTAAGAGGGCATTAACTTGTTTAACATAGAAATTTGATTTAAAGGGTTTGATTAATGATTTCTGGTAATTAGTTTGTTGCTTTTTGCTTTATTGTACATTTTACAAGAAGAAAAGTAAAACTGCGGCATCTGTCCCCACTTTACTATAGATGGCAATGTATTAAATGTATTCGGTTGTGTATTCAATTCCTTTTGTGAAGTCTAGTATATCAACATATGTTTTACAATGACCCTTATAATAAGCTATATTATAATTCACCTGTAAAGTGCATAACATAGCCAAAAAGTCATTTTAAACAGCTCACTTACATTGAAGACAATGCTTTACTGAAATGTATATATAAACCATAAAATTTATACAAACCACGTAATGTATTTACATTTAATTATGTTTAAAAAACCATACAACAACTGAAAACACACTTTCAGCAATTATCTCTCTTAAATAGTACAGTAACAATTTTTTTCTGTGTCCCTCTGAATGAGCAATAAATGGAAAGAACTCAACATGGCATAGAAAAGATGTAGTTCATCTCAGTAATGCATATCAGTTTCATATTTGATGTCGAGTAATATCATTAAAATAAACTGTAACAATGTTTAGACTATAATATAAAAGAATGCTATTTGGTATCACAGTAAACCAATTTTAAATGCTAAATACTTTATTTATAGTAAGGATCGTCGCGTAGAAAACTTTAAATAGTATATATTAATTAAGTGGTAATTGTAGAATATTTACAAAAGTTAGAGTGAGGTCAGACAAACCAACGTCATAAGCACTTTTCAATTACATTGGAAAGCGTTACACATAAATTGAAAAGTTTACTTCCTAACTTATTTTCTTTTCTAAATGGTTACAAGGTTTTTTTTTTCAGTTTAGGCTTCATAATATTTTCATTATCGGAGATTCCGTGTAAATTACTACTTGTACTCTAAAATGCCAGTGAACTCTGATTTTCATTTCGAAACATTCAATAAAGTTAGGGAACCTCTAACGTTAGCTATAAAAAATAGTCTTTATTCGGACGTGAGCAATTACGTTAACGTACATCTGCTAGAATTTTCCTTTATAGAATCCGGAATGGCGATTAGATTCCAGTATGTGACGGTAGAAAGTTTGAAAGTAGATTTTATCAGATTGTAGAATTGTCAATTTCCTTAAGCGTAATGGTTAATCTAATGATACATATATCAACTCCAATCATTTTCTTAACGCAAAAAGTATAAGAAAGCAGTTTCGGCCGTCAGAAATTGAAAATTATTTTGTTCATGAAAGGTCTTGTTAACTTCATATATTAAGTGTACATTAGATCACGTGTTTGAACTTATCAAAATATGTTGTCGAATTATGATTTATGTTTGAAATTTCTTTTCTACGTGTTATAATAAAACAATATAGTAATAAATATTACTGATTCTATTACTTTTATTTTGCAACTTGAAGCAGTACATGACGTTTGCACCTAATTTAAAGTAAGTGCATGACGTAAGATCAATGCATGGATGACGTTTGCCCCTAGTTTAGGCCTCCGAGAGTCTTGCAAAAGGGTAAAATTGTAATGTTATTTTCTTTGCATTTTGTTTTAAATGCTAAGAAAATATGATTCTTTCAACATTAAAAAAAAAAAAAAAAAAAAAAAAAAAAAAAAAAAAAACTCAATTGCAAATATGAATGTAATCATTGAGAGTATTAATCATTGTTCCATGTATTTAAAATTCATTAAATCTATAGAATTATATTATCTTAAATATTGCTTGTATTGCTGTGAAACCTGGAGCTTGGCAAATGGAATATTATGCCCTAAACACTTAGAAGGAAGAGAGTGCATGACATAAGCTTAATGCATGAATGACGTTTGCACCTAGTCTAAAGAGAGTGCATGACGTAAGATCAATGCATGATTCATCAGAGTAGAATCTTGAATAAGATAGTTTTTATACCACTGCATATTTAAAAAGTTATATTTCTGATTAAAAATAATCCATTAATATCCTAATCAATCGAGAGTACTCAAGTGATTTCAAATAAAAACAAAATTTTTCCTTTAATTTATATTTATGTTACAAATGAAGTCTTAATTTTTTTTATCTGCTGTTATTTGTTAATGATGAATTAACTAAAGTTCTAATCTGAACGCAGAAAAGTACTATCTTATATTTTGTTTAATTTTCGTCTAATTTTGCGTTTTAGAAAATACATTAATTTATACCCATAATTAGCATACATACTTATGTTGAATTTACAAGCAACATAGTGTGAATTATGAATGAAATCAAATCAGTTTGATAGCTGTGAATGAAATTTTGTATACAAACTATTAAACATAAACTTCACCAAATACTGGAATATAAACAAATAAACGAATGGTTCCTTAAATTATGATTATTTTGCTGTGGTATTTAAATTTCGAATTGAGAATGTTTAATGGAAATATATGTATCTGATATCGTGTTTCATGCTCGGCAATTAGTACTTTTTATAAAGAAATGTGCATTTTAGTGATATACACCTGGGGAATATCAGTGAGTATTCGTAAGAACAACGTGATCTGAAATTAATCATTGAAAACTTTAATCCGAATACAGCGTTTTTCATACTGTTTTCTCAACCTCTAGTTCTAACGAAGTAGACTCTCTCAATTTCAATACAGGCAAATTAAAAATCAAAAGAATTGCGTATCATGTACTTTGCTAAAAATGAAATCAGTTGCGTATTCTAAAAACAACAACAACAAAAAAAAAAAAACAGTGATCCGCAAAACATTCTGATTTATAAAAGTGATCCCCTACTTGAAAGAAGTTTGAGTCACCTTGCTGTAATCGATGTTTGTCTAGAAAATTCGAACTTCAGTGAATATGCAGAGTTATTTAAGTCGTCAGATGGTTTTGAAATATTACACTCAGTTTGTTCATTATATTTCTCATATCTAGTGAATGAATGAATGAAAAGACGGATATTTATGTTACGATCATAGATTTCATTGCAATATCGAAATGCATTTATTAAACCACTTAAAAAAAATCAATGTGGCCATTCGTGGATATTTCTGCTCAAACTAGTTAACCACTTCCTTTGTATTGGTGTTTTTCTACAGCATTTGTCGCTCATATAGAATCTTGAAGACACTAAATATAGAAGCTCTTTAAGGCTCACTCTATTGATAAAGAGTATTTAATTCCACTAAACATGGACTAATGTCAATTTTTATTAGCCCATTTCCAGCATTCTTTCAATACATATGCTGAAAAATATATTGCTAGTCTAATTATTGTAAATGACACCAATTCCAGTATATGTTCATAAATTTGATCCACTAATTTTGACTGTTAAATTAATTTAATAAAAGAAATATTTTTTAGTGATCATTTAGTTTAAGTGATTTAATATTACATAAATCTTAAAAGCCGTTTGTTTGTTTCTTGTCAATTTTTATAATAATTCCAATACTAAAGTATATTTTTAGGTATTGTTTCGTATTTTTAATTTTTTGAAAAAATTTCCATGTTCAAACATTTTTGAAATTTGAAATTTTGATTTTAATTTTGTATTTTAGAAATTTAAAAAAGAACATGTTTAACAAGAGCATGTTTTTTGTTTTAAGTAACTTTCAATCATTATTTCTCAAATGCTTGTCCAAGAAAATAAAAACTTGGAATGTTTTTTTTTCTATCACAACTTTTTTTATTTCGTACACATGAAACTTTTATAATAATATCGTAAGTAATTAATAAATTATTGAGGGGTTGTAGAAAATGGATTTATTTGAAATTGAAGTGGGTTTACTTTATTATGTCCTACTGCGTTTTTTTTTTTTTTTTTTTTTTTTTTTTGTTATTTAAACAGTGAATTACAAATCCTAAAATTAATTTCGCGAAGCAAATATTTTTTGAATTTCATAAGGTTGAGAAAATTATCACAGACCGCTTAAAGATTTATTTAACCATCATTCATTGAAAATAATTCTTTTCTAATTTTTTGAATAAAAACATTTATTTACATTACATTGGCGTTAAAACTACTTTAAATAGTTTATGAAAATCATTAAATAATTAAAGAAAGCGCACAAAAATACATTCTACACGTTATGTATCTAATTATTATTCTAATGTTGACTAGTTTGTATTGCTTTAATTTATTGCCTAAGCATTCAAACTACCAGGCTAATTCGAATATTTCTAAAGATTTCTAACGTCTAGAATGTAGGAAAAATTTTCTTCTGTTGGAAATATTTTATGTCACGATTTCTAGTTTTTTAATCTGAACTAATTAGAAACTAAAAGTTTGCACTTTGAAGAAAAAGAGATCAGAGAAGCTAAAATTTGAAGAGTGTTTTCTATGAGACTCCATTGTATACAAATTTTAATTGCATACTTGGAATTTGCCAGGAAAACACATTAGGTTGTGTGTGCTACAAACTTCCATTACAATAAGCTTCCCCTCAGATCCACAATTTCTGTCTTATTGGTAAATTATATATTTCGCCATTAAAACCCAAGAATTTCTCAATTAATTAATTTTAAATTTACTCCTAGAGATATGAGACAACAATAAATGTTATAGATGACTTGTTCTGGTATTCCATAGGTAGATACTGCGAGCGCTGCACAAAACAAAAACTTATAAAATAAAAGGGCGGCGGCAACTTTCTGCAAGCTTAAGGATTGATATATTAATTATATAAAACTATATGAAAATCACTTGAATACATCAAACTAAATTAATATTTACTCAATGTGATAAGATACATTTAACAAGGCAAAAAATTACCTTTATTTATTCATATTAGAAAAATGTTTCATTGCTTCTACGACAACATCCTCAATAATAAATATGATACATTTTTTCGCATTTTTTTTTTTATTTAAAACAGGTACACAAAAATCACGTGAACTGAAGCTTAATGAAATTAGCTGCAATATTAAATTCAATAGAAAGTTGAAATTTTAGTGCAAAATTCACCTTGATTACTAATTAACATACATAAGATACAAATAAATGTAAATATATTGCTTACAGGTGTCAAGTATAATAAAATCCTTTAAAAACACATTAAAGTCATTTAAAACCCAAAACGTTTTCAACCGAAACTTACTCGGTCATCTTCAGTGAAAAACTAGTAGCTGTTTTCTCTCTGTGTCTTTAGCCTTGTCCGAAACAGACCATTTTACTTCAACGGTGGTATGGAATATAAGGGGGAAACGGAAGTGTTATTCTTCTTCTTCTTAAAAAAAAAAAAAAAAATACATGTTTATTAACTATGTATTAATTCTCTCCAGACTGCGTGGGTATCATATGATAGCCACACAGTCTGGAAAGAATTAATACAGAGTTAATAAACCTGTATTCTTGAAAAAAAAAAGAAGAAGAATAACACTTCCATTTCCCCCTTATATTCCATACCACCCTTGAAGTAAAATGGTCTGTTCCAGACAAGTCCAAAGACGCAGAGAGAAAACAGCTACTAGTTTTTCACTGAAGATGGCCCAGCAAGTAACGGTTGAAAACGTTTTGGATTTTAAATGACTTTAATGTGTTTTTAAAGGATTTTATTATACTTGACACCTGTAAGCAATATATTTACATTTATTTGTATCTTATGTATGCAATATTAAAAATGGATATTTGTGAACGTGAATTATTTAATACTATTGTTTCATTTTTCTGTAGAGCATTTCTTTCCAAATTTTAGGAAGTTCCATGGAGGCTGAATCATTGCATATATTCTCACTGCGTATGAAGATTTCTATTGATTCACGGATAATGGATGGCAAGCAAAATCTTGATGGTAAAATTATTCTACTATTTTTGAAATTAATCTGTAAATGCTCTTTATTACACAGTTTAGATAGAGCTGTAGATTTCTTGTTCTATTTGATGTCAGTTATGTTTTCTTTGATCATAGTTTTAAGCTTTCTGTTTGTCATTCCTACATAAAATTCCAGTGTTTCATCTTCTTTGGTGAAAGGTATTTCATATACACCTGATAACTGATTTGGTTCTATTGGGTCGATTTTATTATATACTAAGTTTTTTAATTTTATGGAAGTTTTTGCAACTATGGATCTATTGTATTTATTGAGTTTATATTTCAATCTTTCGAAGAAACCAGGAAAATATTGTAAAGAGGATACTCTAAAATTCTGTAGATTGAAATTACATTGCTTCTTATTTCTCATGCTCTTAATTAATTTATCTATTGTGCTTTCTTTATAGCCATTGTTTCTTGCGATATCATATATTTTATTTATTTCGTTGTTTAACTGCTTCGGGGTACACCAAAATTTGATTTTTGTATCAACTTGATCTTCAGTGCGCTTTTCATGGATTTTTATGGATCTCATGGATCATTTTGTGTAGCAACCCGAGACAAATTTTCCATGGCAAATGTCGGCAAAGTTGATGAAAAGTTTTTACTACCCTGCCGTAAAGTTCTTTCATCGTAATGTAAAATTTCCAGTTAAAATCTTCGAGGTTGGTAATTTTCTTGTACCTTTTTAAACAGGGACTAAATAGCGTCGTAATCTTCAGAATTTCAAATACTTTGGAATATAAGAATATATATCCTGGAATTAACACATATTAATACACGTATTTAAAAGTGACGAGAAATTTTCAAACCTCTAGATGCTGATCAAGCATACTGGTTTCTTGTTTTACTAAAATCATACTTCGGATTTCTAACACTGCATAAAATAGCGAACACAATAGATTTGCATTAAACTTTAATATAATTGTAAACACAGAACATAAAACTGTTTTTCATAAAGTTTTAATTAGTATTGTTTTAGAATCGCATCAAAACACTGAGATGTAAATAAAAAATCCAACATTATATATTCCATGAAGAAAAAATAAATTTTATATCTAACTTGATGAATTTCAGTGTTTAATCTCTAAAATAAATTGCACCCCCCAAAAAAGTTTTAAAGTAGTTACAAAGGAGTTCTAAAATTTATCCTTGTCAAATAAACTTCATTTTAATTTAATTTTAAACAAAGCAATCTAGAAAAAAGTCCATGTTTTGGACAACATGTGTCATACTTATAACAGCTAGGTAAATATTGCTTTTTTAAACTTACTAGTTAGTCTTCAGAACTTAGATTGGAGTAAAGTAGATTTAACTTAGCACAAGACTAAAAAATTCTTGTAATTTTTTTCTCACCTTCTATAATAATGTTCATCTTAAAGAATATTTTTAAATTGTGTTCTGTAGTGTTTAATTTATAAAAGATTTTCAGGTTCAAACATTTTTTAAATTTTCATGTTCATTTTCTAATATGCAAGTTTAAAAAAAGTGTGTCTTTAATGTAAACAAGTTCCTAGTTTTAATTCTTTTAAGTCATTCTTTCTCATGTGCTTGTACAAGAAAAATAAAACATTTTATTATCCTGTTATGGTATAAATTTGTCGCTTGGATAAAATTCTGTTTCTTATATTTAAATAAAAAACGGTTATAACAATTATAGAAAGTAATCAGTAAATTATTAACCCTCTCATGCATACGGACCTCATATGATATCATATAATTATTGCATTATTAAGCAAAAAAATTTTGAGCATTCATTTATGGAGATTTGATTTGTGGACAGATAATACCTATCATGCAGTACAATAATAAAATTATTTTATAATGGTTTCTCATTTATCACAAAAATAGATTTTTTGTGAATAATGAAAAATAATGAAAAATAATTTATGCACGAGAGGGTTAAACGGTTGAAGAAAATGGTTTGATTGAAATTAAAGTGAGTTTTCTTAAATACTATCTCATTTTTAATTCTTTAAAGAGTTAATTACAAGTCCTAAAATTAATTTTGTTAATAAAAATATTTGGAAATTGGGTAAAATTGAGAAAAATACCAGAGATCGTTTATAAATTACTATTCATTTATTCATTCTTCAGTAAAAATAATTCTGTCTTTATTTTTTTTATATATAAAAATGTATCTACATTACATTGAATTTAAAGCTACTTAAAAAACTTATCAAAATCTTTAAAAAATTAAAGAAAGGGTATAGAAAATAGCGTTTACTTTATGTATTTAATTATTATTATAATGCTTAAGTTGCTTGCTTTTATTTAGGCTATA
The DNA here is from genome assembly GCA_963932465.1 of Maratus speciosus. Classification (NCBI taxonomy): domain Eukaryota; kingdom Metazoa; phylum Arthropoda; class Arachnida; order Araneae; family Salticidae; genus Maratus; species Maratus speciosus. Next base: position 333,251,313 of record OZ010788.1, on the reverse strand, counting down.
ATGCATTTCAGATATGATTATTCAGAGGTAGTTTAAAAAAGTTACTTAAATGTAAAACCTGGAAATTTTTGAAGATAGGTTTAATTTTTTGTTGCTGTTGTTGTTGCTTGGACGTATCACATCAAATACTTTGTGAGTAAACCATAATTAAAAATTTTTTACTCTAGTTTTAAAAAAAAGTAAAACAACTAAAAAATCCTAACTTGCTTTATAATTATTTTTTAGCTATTTTGCTAGGTGGCAAACTTCGGAGTTCAAATAAAAAAAAAAAAAATACAAGAAATATAAATTTTCGTCTCTGTTGTAATTACTGTTCTCGAAATTTTTTATGTTCTTAAAGATTTCCAGCCCCTGTAGTAGGATTTGATAACCTCTTTGAAATTGTAATAAAATTACTGAATATCAATTTATGCCGAGATACAGAACCTTGCAATATTTTTCTCTATCCCAAATATATTCCCAGGTTTTTATCATCTCACAAGGGCTGGTACAAATTCCAGTTATGACTAAAAAAAAAGAGGATACATTTCGTCAGTACAAACATATAACAATTGCTTCCGATCTTTTTTAAGTTAAATAAAAACTGGAAATTTTTTCAGAATCAAATCTACAAAACTCTCTTTAAAAAATCTATTGATTGAAATGCTTCCAGGCTTTCTTTATAAGCATTAAAATTCAATCTATTTGTAAATAAATTTATCTACCACTAATATTGCACGAAAAGTTGGAATTTTGCCAATGTATTGTTTACAGGTCACACTCTTGTCTGTATAGTTGCCAATTTTTATGGGTGTTTTTTTGTTGTTAGTTTTTTCAGTTCTAGGGGATCTGCCACCACCAGCTACACTCACCAAAGGTCATCCTGACACCACACGCTTCCAAAATTATTAAATTATTTTTATTCAGTTAAAAAGATGTATTACCAAATTACTGAAGACTGCATCACCAACAGTGGCAACCGTCTGTAATCGTGATGTTGTGCATTTTCCTTTGACTTGGGATTTTTTGTTTCCCAAGGCAGCATCTAGCGCTATCGTGCCTGCTGTCTACTGCCAGCTGCCAGCTGTTTTCGTAATTGATTAAATAGTATTTGCTATAGGTTTATAAATGACCTTGTACAAAAGGGTGTAAAAATGTTGCTGTCTCCCTAAATTGTTTAATAACGTATTGAAAAATATTCATTTTTAGCGCTATAAGAAGTTCGCTTTATTTATGACTTGTAAGTATATTATTTTAAATAACATGTTTTAACTATATTGTTTTAAGTATGAGAAAATTCTCCTCGTTTAATGCATTTATGAATAATAATTTAATTAATGTAAAGTTATCTTTCTCTTTTAATATTCACGTATAAATATTTTTTTTAGATAAAAAGTTCTTGGAAATATCAATCTTTCGGTTCTTAAAAAAAATATGTCATAATTTTCATTATTAAATGTTTCCTCTCTTAATATGGTTAAATTACTATGTATAGTTTTTGATCCTATAAAACTTTTTTAACTGAACTATTTTGACCGATTTCAACATTAAATAGTTCTTAAAATAATTCAAGGATTGTTGAACTATTTACTTTAGCGTGTTTATTCCACACTTCTCTGTAAAATAAACGTTTTTATATTTTTATATGCGAAAGTTTATAAAAATGTATCGAGAAAGAGCCCGCTCACAGTATATCAATTACTGCAGCTAAAGCAGGTTATTGCTAAAGCAGAGTTAGTTATTTTTTTTTCAGAACTGAGATAATCTCTGTCATATTTAAGCAGATAAGTCTATGTTTAATTAAATAAGATGAAGATTATTTTTCTAAATTATGAGTATTTAAAAAGCATAAAGTTGGCAGCCATGTAAACAAGAGTATACTCATAAATCATCAATAGTAATTTAAAAAAATTAATAAAAATTCTATAATCCAAAAAAAGAAGTAAAATATATTTACAGTTACCAGTTCAATATCTCACTGTATGCGAAGTTACTTAATTTTTTAATAACACTATACTGAATTTTCAAACTATTATGATGCACCTTCTTAAAATTAAGTTCATTTGAATTAATTACATTTCTCTAAGTTCACATAAAAAAGACTTGAATTTCTATAAAATGAAAATCCGATCAAAACGTACATATATTTTTTAAATCTTTTTTATGGAATTAGACAAAGTAAACAAAACCACCGAAGGAAAATATTTAAATAATAAAGTTGCTCCTTGTAAATTTAATTAAAATAGCTTTATTTATTTATTTATCTTTTTTACTCCGCTAAAAGAGAAAGAATTTTTTTAATTATCAAAAATTTATTCAGATATAAATTAGTAATATATAAGTATCAATAATCAAGTTTTTGAGGTGATAAAATATTAATTAAAGGTAATATAACTCGGCCCATTTAAAAAATTTAACAGAGTTTTGAAACCTCAACCAAAATCAATAAATAATAGCAGTTTCAAAATAAAATAATACATGAATAATACATGTTTTATCTAAATTGTATTAATAACTAATAATATCATAAGACGAAACGCACTTTTTCACCTTCATTCAACATAAAATAAATAATGTGAACATTAAAAAGGTCCACAATCTTACTTAAAAGTCGACTAATGTATCGAAAAATTGTAAGTTTAAAATATACATTTTATTTAAAACTTTTTACAAGTGAACAACTTTTGGTGTTGCTCGTACCTAGCATCGAGACCTGGTGCGTTTTGTAGCCCTATACATAAAAGTTAGAGAACTGAAAAAATTTCTCTGTTAAAATAATATTTTATATACTTTTTTATACTTTTCATTTTTTATTATTACATATTTATTTGTTTATTTCACGCCAAAAGTGAGTTAAGTCGCCAAATATGGCGCTACAATTTTTCCACCCGCTTTATCCAAAGAGAAAAGGGACAGAATATATATTACTAGAATTATATCAGATAGCGATTTTTTTTAAATAATTGATAGCATAAGAAACAAATATTAGGTTTTTATTTTTTTTCTATGCAGACGATAAATATGATAAATATATAAGTAATAAATATAATTCTATAAAAGCTTCGAAGATCATTGAAAACTAGCCTTTAGTGAAATACAAAATAAACAAACTATTTTCTTTTGAAATCGAATGAAATAAAGTTTCGAATGTTTAAAATGAAATGTTGATGCATTAAATGGTCCTTCGGTAAAAGTAATCATAAAGTAAATTAATATTTTTACACAATTTAGAAAAATTACTGTGGCAAAATAGGTCCAACATTGCAATTTCTAGCTATTACAAATTCAGCTATGACATTTGGCTAGGGTTGCCGGAAAGTTCTACTTTTGAAAATAAACGCCAACTGTTTCCCCGCCAAAAATATGAATATAAAGTTGCAATTTTTCAAAATCAAATTCGTGGGTTTCTGAAGGAATTTTAAAACTTTTTTCAATATTTTACACTTATTATTAACTAATTTTCATTTTTAAATGCTTTTCCATAAAAAAATTCAATGTTAATAGACCGATAAGTGGTCCCGAAAATTGCATTTTCAGAAAGTTATGCTGCTGTATAATCAAGAAATATTATTTTAACAGAAAAATTTTATCGATTCTCAAACTTCATAATATAGGGATTTAAAATGCACCAGGTCTCAATGCTAGGTGCTAGCAACACCAAAAGTGGTTCCCTTGTTAGTACTTTCAAGCCTTCCAGGCTCATCATAAAATGTATATTTTAAACTTGTAACAATTTTTCAATACATTAGTCGCCTTTTAATTAAGATTGTGGACCTTTTTAATGTTCACATTATTTATTTTAGGTATTATTAACTTTTTCAAAGTCAATATTTTATCTTTTTTCATATGCAACAATTCGCAATGTTCTTATTCAAATAATAATACAGTTGGTAGTTTAAGTTTTTATCACAGTGCACGTTTTTTGTTCACAATTTTAATTAACAGAAGGAATGAATGAATAATTACTTAGAAATTTAAGAGCTTTGAAGATTTATATTTTAAATATATTTTTTAATTAAGGGCTAAATATGTTTTATTTTAAGCAGTTCGGAAAAGTTATTTCATAAAAATGTTTTTAATGTATGCAGACACTATCTGTTTAATGTGGTAATTATGACAATATATTTCACACGGATTATGGAAAAATTCTGATGAAATATATTTGATTAACAGATTGGTATTTGACAATGTACAGTAGATATATATTAAATTAACACCTTGTAATAATATATTAAATTTAATTACTAAAATGTGTAAATTAAAACTTTAAAATCAGCCAAAATATCTTCATTCAACTATTTACATGTTTCAAGTCTACCCGAGTCATTTTCAAAACAAATAAATAAAAATGTTCTAAAATTGCACGGACTATGAAACGCCATCATTCAATCATTTACGCATTCTTTCATATTATGCACGTTATTTTTTATTTCACAAGGATGTTTAATTTATTTTCGAAACCATTGAGTATCTCAAGTTGTAATTTTGGTAAGTTAAATAATGATGCATCACTACATGTTGAATGTTTGCGTCTTACAATCTCGAGGGTTTCTCTTATAATGGATGGAAAGATTTTCTTACTTTCATTGAAATTTATTTGGGTGGTTTTTTTCTTGATTTAATCATGCTAGGTCTATGACTTTTCTATTTATATTTAATTCAACTACATGCTCCTTTTTTCTCTACTTAAATTCCCTGCTAGTCATACCAATATTGTAATTCTTTGATCCGCCTGCTCTAATGAATGGTATTTCATACACTGCTGAGTAATTCTCAGAAAGTCCTTTAGGAATTAAAATTAGTAAATTGTACAGTAGGTAAAAACAAGCAATAGCCATTAATCCAGCGACGAAACATCTAGAATAAAGCGTCCACAACAGAGTTCCTTGTTTTCGATTTTCTGTTTTATTTTTATAGTTATTTTTTCTAGAGACGTCATACACATATTTATTTTTATGCTGGCGAACAATCGTTTATTCATTTGCCTCATTTAGTCTAAATATAAAATTTCATTGTTCTATATTGAAAAGCATTGTAACTGTGATTGTGACTATGATGTCCAAAAGAAGGTCCAATTCTAGAAGATGACTTTAAGAACAAATGGCAGAACGTCGGATGCATTTTATATATGTGGTTAAGTTTTAATATTGATTTTATATACGATTAGCATCTAGTGTGTTTTTAATCTAATATTTGATAGTAAAAGTCCAAGTTTTATTATAAATTAGCCTTTTTTTAGAGCCTGAGGTATCTGAACACGGGTTGGTGAGCGTAGCTCTTAAGGTACATAGCTCCCCTAATGTAAAAAAAAATAAATAAAACAAAAATTCTCATTGCATAAACATACAAAATAAACATTTCGTAATATTTTCTTCATCATCACCCTAAATCCCAGTTTCACCATCATAATAAAAAAACTCTTTAATATTTGAATTGTGAAACCGCTTAGCTTTTATTTTGCATTAACATATAGAAACACATCATATCATCAACGAAAAATCGCTACTTCACTTAATATATATACATTTATTTATCATAAGATTTATATGACTTTTAACTGAAACGAAATATTCTATCTTAGGCGAATCAAAAACATTTTTGTAACATAAAAACATTAAAATCAACAAATCATGATTTTTCATAAAAACTACAGAATCCACTTACACATTATTTTATTCAACGAGCACATTACGTTTTATGTTTACTTGATGTTTCCAATATATTTTTAACATTCCCTATCCATAAGGTGTTTTGTATTTACGTATTTTCTTATGCTATTTTGTAAAGTGCTTCAAAATTATCCTCATGAATTTTCGTTGAATATTGCCATTCTTCACAAAATCATATTTTTATATAAATTAGATTTTATTTTGTAAATACAGGATTATAAATTATCTTAATAAAAAAAAGCATATTTATGAAATAAAGAAGAGTTATCAAAATGGACTTTAATTTAATAAATTATATTAAAACATAAGCCTAGAACAAACGGAAATGTGATATTTAAAATAAAATAAATGGTAAACACATATTTTCTGTTAAATGTAAATTCTTAAAAGTATCTAACTGTAGTAATGGTTAAAAATATAAGACAATATTACGGTTAATTGCTTAACAATGAATTTGATGCACATTTAGGCGAAGCATTTTGTTACTATCTCAATAATAAAATAAAATTTCCCTTCCAACCACTTCCGGTTGTACTTAGGGCTTAAAAATAATAAATTCACTCAAAACGACTTTTTTCGTATTTAAAAAATATATGCCTCAACAAAAATTGCAAAGTTATCATTTTAGGAAGTACTATCTTCAATTGCTTTTTAGCTCACACGCTATCAAAGCCTGTGAGCTGCTCACGCAAGTTATGTAATTATAGTAGTTATTCTGTAGTTATTCTGATAAGGCGCTTCCCTGATTAGTTTGGGAGGTTCGATGGTTAAGTAAGTATGTATGTACGTAACGCGATAGATCTTGATAGAAATATCCGATATGCTTCAATTTTTATAAATAGGTTCATTCTGATAAGGCGCTTCACCGATTAGTTTTGGGGATTCATTGGTTAATTATAATGCGACGACGGGAGGGGGATCTTCCTCCCTTAATTAAGACAAGTAAGTTTTTCATGCAGAATTATCTGATTTGCTTCAGATTTGATATACAGGTTTATTCTGATAAGGCACTATCTTGATTAGTTTGGGGGTTCATTGGTTGAGTATAAAGGGGGGACTGGGCCTTACCCCCCCCCCCCTTATATTAGATAAATGTGTTTTTCATGCCGAATTATCCGATTTACCCCAAATTTGGTATATATGTTTATTCTGATAAGGCGCTTCCTTGATAAGATTTGGAGGTTCATTGATTAAGTATCAAGGTGAGGAAGGGGGGGTCTGATCCCCTCCTAATGTTTAGCTAAATGGGTATGATATGCAGAATAAGAGTATAATATACAATTAGTGTGAATAGCCTGTGAGCGCAATGCCACCAGTTTCACTTGGGATTTTTCTTTCTTAACCATTTGGAAAAATGGTTATTGTTCTCTGTCAGGGTAGGAAATCAAAAACATATCTGAAGCGTTTTATTAGTTGAATCCGCATTTTATTCGTTTTCTGATTAGTCTATACAGTAATCTGTATATCCCTTTACTTTCAACAGAGATGGATACTTCTGTTGCCACTATGACAAAAAAGTAATAAAAACTACAAAAAAAATTAATAACTCAGAAACAAATTAAGATACAGCTTTCAAACAAATTGCATTTAAAAGTACATTTTTTTCTCTATACGACGGTGTAAAAAGTGAAATTGTGGGCTGTTTAGAAGTTTAAGAATGAAATTTCATTTAAAATTGGTCCAGGAATATTCACGTTTAATCCATGGCGTACGTAATGTATGACCAGCTCCGTAGAAGTTTAAAAATTTACAGTACCGAAAATTGTAAAACTGAAATTTCTTTTAAAATTTGTTCATGATGGGTCCAAGAATGTTAATGTTTAATTCATGGCGTAAGTAATGCATGATCAACTCCGTGCGGTTTTTTATGTCTTAAATTTTAGTCTTCGAAAAAATCATTTTCCAAATGGTCGTTGTAATTTGTTAAATTGCTTTTCTTTTATTTAAAATCATTTATTTAACTTAACTTCACTCTCAGAAATTAAACTTTCACTTTTGACTATTCAGCAATCCTTCAGCTACATTTAGTCGTTTTTAACAATAATTTCTCATCAATATAACGTGACTTTTAACGAAATTTAAACTCTCAAATATTTGACGAAAGTTTTTCCTCACTGACGGCCAGACTCAATGCATTTTAAGAAAAATGTTGTGCTGTTTGAAGAGGGGAGCGCTACTGTACTTCCTTAAATCCTGTGATTTTAGGAAGCAGATATTTGCTTGTTTATGTTATTCCTGTCACAATTTATTTAAAAAATTGCACTTTTTAACGCTTTTCAGAAAATACTGCAATATAGGTAGTTATTGTTTCTGCATAAGTTTTTTTTTAGCTGTTAAAGTTTTTAAGACTGTTTATTATTATTATTATTATTATTATTATTATTATTATTATTATTATTTATATTATTATCGTTTTACGGTTGTTCGTTATGTTGTAATTTGAAAAGAATAACTGCCCTCTGTTTTACAAGATCGTTCAAAAAGAAAATTTGGTCAAAAATTTTTCAAAATTCCTGAATCTCTTTTTCAGTTAAGAAATATATTCATATAACTACTCAATTAAAATATTCATAATTGATCCTTTTCCCTTCTCTTCTGTAAACAGTAAAGTGTTAAAATCTTAACCATCTACTCAAATTGATAAAATCTCCCCCAATATGCACTTTAAAATTCGTTATTTCTGAACAACAATTTAACCAGAACATATTTTAATCAATCATTAAGCAAAGAAAATTTCTCTGATAAATTATATTAATCAAGCCATATTCTAATTATTCATAAATCATAGGAAAACCATAATAATAAAGTAGTCTTATAATTTAAAACTTGCAGGAATTATAACAGCATCGATAAAATTACAATCTACCTTATAAAAATATAAGCAAACAGTAGAATTCACTACATACATCTAAAATCGCATCCATGCGAGGGCCCAATAGCGAGATAGCTGGAGTGACGGGCTCCTACACCGGAGGTCGTGAGTTCGAACCACCCCGAAGGAAAAGTTAATTGATATTATGTTTCCCCTGTCAATAAATACAGATGCTTATAAACTGTTCAATAGATGCTTCATCTGCACTTTTTGACAAGCATTTTTGACGAAATTGTTATCCTCAAGCAAGCGAAGAAAATAATTTTCTCAATTTGAAGAAATATTTGCTCGGAGCATTTCCCAGGAGACAGATTGATCAAAAACGACGAAAATTTCGTGAAATCTGAGTATCCATTTCTGAGAGTATTATTATTCGTAGGCAAAGATGGAATTTTAACTGATTACGAGTTACAAAACAATGGAATAATTTATACGCAAAACCATTCCCTAAAAAATATACCAACGGACTGTAAAACTGGAACGACAAATATTTTAAACACTAAAAAGTTGAAACTGTGAACAAAATATATTGTGAAATATTTCTTTTTAAATACTAAGGGGCTCTGCCCCCTGCAAGCTACGCTCGCCAACCCCCGTTCAGACACCGCAGAATCTAAAAGCGCGCTAATTTGATCGGTTTTTAAAACATTAGAGAAGATTGAATTATAATGAAAAAACCTATAGCGATCTCCCTGTAAACGGGTTTCCATTCAATTCCCTTTGATTGCGAAAATTTAATGCCGAATCAGTTGCTGTTAAGACATCCAGTGGTTGTTATTGTGTTTGGTTAAAGAAGATCAGTTAAACATTTCAAAAGAAGCTAAAATAAGATGAATTAAGTAAACAGAGTCTTTGCCGACCGGTATTTTTTAACAGCTTTATAAAACGATTGATATAATACAATTTACTACAATTACTACCATTTATTGCTTTAACCCTTTCAAGGACGGTGATTCATTTTTGGAACATTTAATTATAATTCTTAAATGCTATATTGGCACCAGAGTATTGGAATGAAAATTTTCCTTTTATTAAGTAAGTGGACAAAAGCATTTTCATATTTTGAAATTTCTGGTGTCATAAATTATGGTGTCATTCACTGATTTCAGCATTTTACGAATAGAAGTAACTTACCCCTGAAAGGGTTAAACGCATATTGATGTATTTATTATTTTAAGGTTTCCTTTCTCTTTTAATATTCACGTGTGAATACAATTTTCAAGACATAATTTTCAATGTTTTCCTGGCTTTAAAACGTACTCATTTAATAGTAATTTTAAGGGGGGGGTTTCTGTTTTTAATAGTCATGTGTAAATAAATTTTTAATCGTTAGGAAATATTATTCTTTGCGCTGTTTTTAGAATTGAAAACAATCTCTATAATAATAGCCTAAGTCATGTGACTATCATCAACAGTTCCTTTGTTTAAGATTTTGTATAAGATATAGTTTTTGTTTAGGTTTTTGTATAAGAAAGGTTTCCATTTTGATTAAAGAATCAAAGTTACTTTTTCGAGTAAAACTACATAAAACTTGCCATGATCGCAAAGAATTCTTGGTACTTTTATGTTAGCTGGGTTAAAATCCGGCCAATAGCTTTTTTTTTAACTCGCCAGTTGCATTTTTTTTTTTCGAGTGGTAAATTATAACGGTACTACTTGGTTATCCCATCGACCAAAAATCTATCGCCAGACTAAGATTAAATGCCAATGATAGTTGATTGTAAATGTCACATTCACTTAACTGTAAGGAAGTTACATGTGTTTACGCCATCAGGTGATTTTTATTTCGAAGTTTTATTTGTATTTGTATTTTTATACTAATTTACTTGTTCTTTCGTTATTTAAAATAAAAATTACGTCAACTTGTATAATTTGGCGATTTATATAATTTGGTGATATTGGTCATTGACTTATAAGCGGGCTCTCATGTCAAGCACACAAGTCCTATGTTTGTTGTTCAATAAATAAATAAATGAAATAAATGTCTCGCGCAGTTTCTAAATTTAAACTGTTTTGCAACATTATTTTTTGTTCATTTTATGTAATAACTGTAATGTGACGTAATTTCTCCTATTTAAGATTTCTAACGCATGTTAATGAATTTATTAAAAAAGTTCTTTTAAATAAGACATTTTAAATCTGAAGTAATTTTTACCAAACTTTCCTTTCTCTTTTTAATATTCACGTGAAAATACTTTTATTAGAAATGAAATGTTATTTGCCCTGAAATAGTTGAAAAGATCATCTCAAAATATCAATTAAATGTCTCGCGAAATTCTTAAATTTAAACTGTTTTGCAATATTATTTTGTGTTCATTTTACGTAATAAGTGCAATGTGACGTAAATGTGACGTAATTTCTCCTACTTAAGACTTCTAACGCATCTTAATGAATTTATTATTTTACAATATCCTTTCTGTTTTAAAATTCACGTGTCAATATAGATTTCATGACGTAATTTTTAATAAGTTCCTGCTTTTTATACGTAATTACTGAATTATATTTCCAGATGTTTTTTTTTTTCTCTGTTTATAATAGTTACGTGTAAATAAATTTTTAATTCGAAGCAAACATTATTGTTTGCGTTGTTTATACAGTTGGCAACAGTTTAAATTAAAACCATTTTCTAAAATCTGTAAAAAATATTTCTCGAAATGCTGAAAATTTCAATTTAAAATAGAAAGAAAACCTCAAAAAATCAGTTAAATTAAAAAAAAAAATACAATGGGCACACCGGGAACTTCACACGTATAAAATGATCTAAAAATGATTAAATTCCCATTCATAGTTTTTGCTCCTATAAAACTTTTTTAATGCAACGATTTTGTCCAACTTTAGCATTAAATGTCTCTTAAAATAATTCTTCGTTTTAAAAACTGTCTGCATCGGCGTGTTTATCAAACATTTCTCTATAATACCACCGATTTGCATATTTTTGTATGCAATATTTTTCTTAATATTAACGAAAAAAGACCTCCGGTCACAAAAAATTCAAAACCGGCGGCGGCGGCGGCGGTGACAGCGGTAGTTACTTTTTTTTAGAATAGAGAGATATTCTTTTACTGTATACGAGTTACAACAACGATGGAGCTAATGCATCCAGCCACCTGTTGTTAAAATATGCCAACTAGCTGTGAAATTGTAACAAGCAAATATTTTAAACACTGAAAAGTAGAAAAAAATAAACGTATAATAATGAAAAAATAATCAAAACAATTTATCAATAATAGTTTAATATTAATAAATTATGATTTTATGTTGAGAAAACAATCTAGAACTCCTGCATAGAAAGTGTAAATATTTCATTTTTTCCCTAACATGTTGTCATAGCTGAAAAGAAATGAAGCAAAATTTACAATTTTGTTAATAAGTTCACTAGTTCGCTCTTTCTACCAAACCTAAATCAAAGAAATGAATCGAATTTTCCATAATCAGAGCTACGCCAAATTATCAAACTCTAATGGGATTTTTTAACTACATTGTATTACAGTCATAAAATGAGGTGTATTTTTTTAAGATAAGCGTTTGATGCTTATAAAATAGTTCTTAATAACTATTTTTACAATTGTCCATATTTTAAATATGTACTCGGCCTTACTCGAAACATGTTTCGCTAACACTACATACGATTAAACAGAAACTCTGGTAAAAATCTTGTTTCACAAATCAACTCTCACTTCTTTTATTATGTGAATTATTGAGATACTTTCTAAAGTCCAATTTATCTTTGAGATACATGCGTTAAATTTAAAATACTATATGTATTACCAATGTAATACCTACCGTAAATTATTAATAAAAATTTGAATTTTTAATGTGTTCTTATAAAGACGGTATTTATGATAGCAGGATTATTTTCAAAGGAAAACTATTTGTTGTTTCTTTTTGAACACATCACAATTTCGCATTACTTCGAGATTTTTAGCAGAGACGGGAAATGATAAGACTTTTAATTACTTTTGTATCAATATGTAACCATCATATCGTATACAATACAATATTATGGTTACTCGTGGTGTGAAAACTAAGAGTATAGAAGATAACATGATCCCCAAGTTCTATAGCATTCACCAGTTTTTAAGAAAGTAGAGCACGAGTGATCAGGTAGTTAGGCAAACGACTTGTTATTTATTCTTAATTAAAGCACGTGGAATAAAAACCGGAATCTTTTTTGTACTACAATGACAATAAAAGTGATTATTATTATTATTATTAAAATTGATCATTTGGAAGGTATTCTTAAGATACATTTAAAAGTGTATTACCCTAACTGCATTACTTTAATATTTTAAAGCCCAGTTAAACATTTAAAGAAAAAATACGTTCGTGTATTTCCGAAAACGTGAAAATTGGACTATATCAATTGGCCACTAAGATTTGAGAGATTCCATTCACAAATCTCAGTAATTGCTAAGAATATTTCTGAAATAACAACAGTTCCGCAGTAATTCTTTTTAACGCTTGGTAGAAAAAATTGTTTTATTTTTATACCTACTGATATTTCATTGGACCAAAGAAGTTGCTGCGTGTTTTGGACCCCTATGGCGGCACATCCCTCGCACCACTCTTGCTGCGGCTGTGAATATTAATACATGAAATAAAAAATGTGAATATCATATGAAAACGAAATTAACTATGAAGCCAGGAAAAAGCAATCGACTTATTCTGCTAAAAATAACAAGAATTGTTTTGCCCATCAGTGATGGATTGTCGTAGCCGAATTTTCTTTAAAATCTTTAATTAACAAAAAACATATCCTGATTTTGAAAATTTAAAGATTTAAAAAATATATATATAGTCGTTTTTTAATATTTTTTATGCGTTTTATTTCGTCTCTGTGTGTTTAAATATGAGATAGGGTTCAAAATAAACTTAAGACTCAGTAAAGTAACATTTCGAAATAGTGTTTAATGGTTGTTTTCAAGAGACTTACTTTGGTTAGAACAAAGTATGTTCTGGAACGCTCTATGCAGATTGATTAAATTATAATGAAAGTTATTAATTAAAAAAATATTTAATTCCAACATAAAGAGAGAATTGAGAATTTGGAAATTTATGAGGCATATATGCCATGAGTTCGTATACTAAAGAGCACCATGATTCTGGACTCTTGCAGTGAAATTTAAAATTAAATTACTATTGATTAATTAAATTGCTTAAGTTAAATGCGTCGTGTGATTTCGTAGTACAAGAGTCTTATAATCACCCGAAAGAGTTGCAGTTTAATTTCTAATTCGCCCACAATTTATAATCTACCCTGTGAAAAATCACCAATTTCTGAAATAATAAATAATAAATTAGATGCGAAGCATAAAATGAGGAAAGCAAAATTTAATACAAAATAAAGTGTTTATTTACATATATTTAAATACATTATATTTAATATTTACATATATATAAATACATATATTACATATATTACATATATTTAATACATATATTACATATTATATACATATTATATACATATTATATACATTATATACATATATTACATTTTATACATATATTACATATATTTAAATACATATATTTAATACATTATAAAATTTCGAAAGTTAAAAAATCAAGAAAACATCAGACTGAATGAATTTCTCAAGAGATTTACTATTAAAATTAAGAAGAATTATTTTTTGATACATTATTCTTGAATAAATGATTATAAGGGATGTGCTATTTTCACTTTCTCATTAAGTTGCGTAAATTGCAATCTTATCAATACTTAATGAAATCTTTAAAAATAAGGTTTTTTTTTTTATACCTTGTTGACATCTGAGTTTTGGGTCCTTTCGTTGACATCTGCTGGTTTGTCCATATGGCATATCCCTCCATCAAGAAGAGTGTTCTTAAATAGGCATTAGTCCATGATTTTAAATCGGTTCAACGGTGATAGGCCAATTATCGTGGCTCAAAACTCAAGGAATTAAAACATTTTTTTTTTCGGAAGTAATGTTCCTTCAGAGTTTAACGATAGCATCGTTAAAAAGGTGCATCATTAAAAAGAAGCTATTCTCTGTAGAACTTCTTCTTCACTGCCCTGAGAGAGAGAGATAAATATTTTTTTTTTTTTTTCTGAAAAGACAGAGTGACGTGAACTCTTTCTTTCAACCAATAGAAAAATGCCTCTTTTTTTCTCTATTGGTTGTGTGATCAGCATATGAGTGTACATATCCACGCACATGATTATAATGCATGCATAAACTCCTCAAAATTTACATAGTTGCTCCTCCCCATGAACTGTGACCTGTGTCTGTCTCTTTAATATTTATTGCTATTTCCTATCGGGTCAATCCATTTCAAGTGGTCCAGAAAATCATGTATTCGTTGCTTGAACATTTTTAAAAAATCTGAAATTTTTTGTACAACAAACCTAACTTGATGGAAGTTCAAAATGATTATTATTTTAATTTTATTAATTTTTGTTTGTGCATGGCGGCCATCTTTGTTTCATCGTCTGCAGCAATTTTCTCACAAGAAGGGTTTACGAAATTGTAAATAATTCATCATTTATGTATTCAATTCAAGTGCGGATTAAAGCAATTTGTACAGAATACTTTGGGCTAAAAATTTGGTAATGGAGTAGTTTCCTAAACTAATTGCTTATTAGTAAAATTTAAGCATAAAGTTTCAATTTTTTTCCAAAATTTGTCCGTTTACAAGAGGAAATTTTTCTAGCAACGAATACTGTCAACATGACATTTTTTTTTTTTTTTTTTTTTTT
Organism: Maratus speciosus; assembly: GCA_963932465.1. Lineage (NCBI taxonomy): Eukaryota > Metazoa > Arthropoda > Arachnida > Araneae > Salticidae > Maratus > Maratus speciosus. The sequence goes on along the minus strand of OZ010788.1, from coordinate 333,236,072 downwards.
TTTTTTTTTTTTTTTTTTTTTTTTACAAATAGGCCGAAAGTACTTGTACTCACACACCGAGTTCCAGATCCGGGACTTGCTTTCTCTTCGCTAAAAAAACCCCAAATTTTTCAAAAATGACAAAAATCGCACTTTTCAAGCTTTGATATCTCTGGTGGGGCACGAGATAAAAATCTGATTTTTTTATAAGAGTATTGTATGGTAGTGTTATGCACAAGAAATTTCAGGATGGAGATTTGGCTACAAGCTGAGATATGGCAAGCGCAACATGTCAAAACAATACTGCCAAACTATTGTTTTGTTGTAGTCACAGCTAAGTATTCATCTCAGAGTGTCATTTAAATTTATGTTTTTGATTATCTTTATAGTAACAGAAAGTAAAGCCCTTTGCAAAGCTTAGCAATTAATTAAAAAAATAATTATGCCTAAGGCCATACATTTTGTATGGTTTCAGTAATTTTTGTTGTAAGTAATTTTACTAACTAAAAGAAACCTCAGCACTTTTACATAAAGAAAAAAATATTTATATACAAGACCTGAGACAAAAACAACATAGGGAAAAAGAAAAGCTGTTAATGCTGTCATACTTGTTGAGACAAGATCAATCGTGTCAAAACACATTCTTGCTTGTTGGTTCAAAAACCACAATTTTGATCTTTCTCAAAATTTTATTTGTAGGAACCAAGTCTTGTCATCTCTTTATAACTTGATTGAAGATCTTGGCCCTGCTGGCCCATAGAAATATACTTTGAAATCCCTATGTGCAAGTCTCAATTCATTAATAATTCCTAGCTTAGTTCTTATGCAATAAAGTTATTTTTCTGTAGTATAAATTTTGAAAAGGCTTTAGGTATCTGTACTTTCTGAAAATTACTTGAGGCTGATGCATGGTAACATCGCATAATGTTTCATTTACAGGGACATACGTATGGTAGGAACGAGTTTCAGGGACTGGCAAGCAGCATTAAAATTGTGGTTTTTAAACCAACAAGCAGGAATGTGTTTTGACACGTTTGATCATGTCTCAACAAGTATGCTAACATTAACAGCTTTTCTATTTCCCTATTCTGTTTTTGTCTCAGGTCTTGTAAATATATATATATATATATGTGTGTGTGTGTGTGTGTAAAAATGCTGAGGTTTCTTTTAGTTACTAAAATTACAACAAAAATTACTGAAACCATACAAAATGTAGGTCTTAGGCATAATTATTTTTTAAATTAATTGCAAAAGGCTTTATTTTCTGTTACTGTTATTTAAAGGTAATCTAAAACATAAATTTAAATGATACTCTGAGATAAATACTGAGCTGTGATTACAACAAAACAATAGTTTGGCAGTATTGTTTTGACATGTTGCCCTTGCCATATCTCAGCTTGTAATCAAATCTCCATCCTGAAATTTCTTGTGCATAACACTACCATACAATACTCTTATAAAATAAATTTCAGATTTTTATCTCGTGCCCCACCAAAGATATCAAAGCCTGAAAAGTGCGATTTTTGTCATTTTTGAAAAATTTGGGATTTTTTTTAGTGAAGAGAAAGCAAGTCCCAGATCTCGAACTCGGCGTGTGAGTACATGTACTTTCGGCCTATTTGTAAAAAACAAATTATGTCATGTTGGCTGTTTTCCTTGCTAGAAAAATTTCCTCTTGCAAACGGACAAATTTTGGAAAAAAACTGAAAATTTATGCTTAAATTTTACCAATAAGCAGTTAGTTTCGGAAACTGCTCCATTACCAAATTTTTAGCCCAATGTATTCTGTACAAATTGCTTTAATCCGCACTTGAATTGGATAAATAAACGATGAATTATTTACAATTCCGTAAACACTTCTTGTGAGAAAATTGCTGCAGACGATGAAACAAAGATGGCCGCCAGGCACAAACAAAAGTTAATAAAATTAAAATAATAGTCATTTTGAACTTCCACCATGTTAGGGTTGTTGTACAAAAAAATTCAGATTTTTTAAAAATGGTCGAGTAACCAGTGCTGGACCACTTGAAATGGATTGACCCTATCATCTCCTTTAACCCTAGAAAGCTCCTTTTAAGTCTTTTTAGACCCATACACATGTTTAAGCTTGTGTTACTCCAAAACTACTCATAAGAATTATCTGAATTACGATGACTTTTCCTGATTTATTCTTAACTACCACATACTAAAATTTTAAATTAATGCGGCTTTTAGTTTTAACACTACAAAAAAAAAACACCTTAATCTGTCCCTCGGGTCTTTTTTGTCCAAGCATACAAATACATTCACATAGTTTTTTGAAAACGCCAATATTGTTTCATTTCTGATATACAGCTTCAAAAAGGTAAGGGGGGGAAGGGGTAGAATTATCGGGGAGGGAATGAAGTTATGAGACATCTGGGACCGGACAAGTCATAGCGGAAATTCATTTTGTTTGTTGTTTTTCTCTCAGCTAGAAGTAAAACGTTTACCTTTTAGAATCAGTTCGAATATTTATTTCAGGAGAACGTTAGTGCATTTTTTATTCGTTATATGAAAGTTTTATTTCGCTTTCATGGAAGGCTATACAGATGATTATAATTTGTCTGATGTGGAGGAAGGTGTATCGAAAGAAGATGTTCATATAGCTATTGATAATTATTCTTCATCAGATGAAGAAATAGATGTTATAAATAAAGTACCTGAGATAATGAAGTCCAGAGATGAGAAAATAATGTGTTGTGCAAAGCCATATCCAAGTGCTGGTCGATTAGAAAGAAGTAATATTTTGAAACTAACCCCTGGCCCAACTCGATTTTCAACAACCCGAATAGAAGAAGAATATAGCGCTTTTGGACTGCTTTTTCCCCATAATTTGAAAACCATGATCATAAATTGTACGAATTTAGAGGGAAAACGTGTATATGGAGAAAATTGGACAGATCTGACTAGTTCGCAGGTGTGTACAAATCAAGCAATCAATCAACAACAAGTCTATGGGATGAATTCATCATTTGTTTAGAGCTATAATGTCTCTAAAGAAATTAAAAATAATATCGAGAGTAATACGATTTGATGACCGGGAAACTCGACAACGAAAAGATCAAATGACAAATTTGCTGCAATTAAAGAATTATGCGATAAATGAGTAGAAATTTTACACAATCTTTTCAATCCAGAAGCATATGTAACGGTGTATGAACAACTCATTTCTTTTAGAGGTAAGTGTCTTTTTAGGCAGTACATGCCTAGCAAACATGGTAAATATGGTATAATATTCTGGATTTTTTGCGATAATGACACTTGCTATGTATGGAATATCCAGCTATATTTAGGAAAACAACCAGGAAATGCACTCGAAAGAAACCAAGGATTGAGAGTAGTTTTGGACTTGTCATATGGTTTGCGAGGATATGATATAACTTGTGACAATTTCTTTAAATCTTATGATTAAGGTCAAATGTTGCTAAAAAGAAATATAACAATGATTGGTACAATAAGAAAAAATAATCATCTATTCCTGTAGGAATTTTAGAAACAAAAGGAAAAGAAAGATACAGTTCAACATTTGCGCTTACTAAAGATACAACGATTGTGTCTTACATTCCAAAAAAAAAAATGTGTTGTTCTTCAACGCACATTGCATAAGAATGACAAAACTGAACGAAGTATTCAAAGAAAACCAGAGATCATCATTGATTATAATAAAACTGAGGGAGCAGTTGATACGCTGGACAAAATGGTAGCAACTTACACTACAAAAAAAAGACAAATCTTTGGCCATCTGTTGTATTTTGTAATATTTTAGACATATCTGCATATAACGCTTTTGTACTTTATTGCAAATAAATAAATCATGGAAGAAAGACTGTCCTTACAGAGGAAGAATTTTTTTGGAAAACTTGGGTGAAAAACTTGTAAAAAAGCATATGGAGACCTGATAAAATCTTCCAAGAGGGCAAGGCGGAAAACAGATGGTTCAAAGTGTGAAGCGAATTCGCAAAGAAATTGCTAGTACTTCAGGTAAATTGGAAATTGCTGAGAAGCGAGGAAGGTGTCACCTGTGCTAAAAAACGGACACTAAATATACATTTAAGTGTGTAACATGCCACTGCTTTACGTGCAAAAAGCATTTGAATACAGTTTGCCATAACTGTTATACGGGATAATTACATTTAAATATCTGAAATATTCATTTGTGTTTTTTGATGTACCTGTAAACGAGATTTTGTAAGTACTTTTTACTTTTATTTCATCTTTGTAATGTCATATTTTATTTTTAGTTTTAGTATTCGTCAACCGTTATTAAAATAATAAAATTTTTACTTGTAGACTGCCGAATTTAAGCGCGAAACATTCAAGGGTCTTTTTACACCCGAGGGACTAATTCGTAGGTACGGAACTAGGAGCGTTCTAGGGTTAATAGTTCGCTTGGGCCTAACGTGTCTGAGTTATCCACTACGTGAGTTAGACACCACGCCGCTAAACGCCTGAGAGCGAATGTGGGGGCGGATTCGAATCCCGCCGGTACCGTTGCATACTCTTTGTGGAGCCCCTAGGATATAATTCTCTAATGTTGTAAATTTCTTTGTGCTATCTCGTCCCTGTATGTCGGCGATGACTTATAAGCCGTCCCTGGTGTCAAGCACACAAGTCTGATACATGTGTCCAATAAAACAAAGAAACAAACATAAAAGAGTCCGCTTTAGGTGACAGAGGTAATTTTTAAAAGTCACTATAAAGTTTTAACCATTTTATAGTCCAATGTTTTGCTTGATTAAGATACTGGAAAGTCTAAAGCTGGGAATTGTATTAAAATAATCCACCAGTATGATGACATCAAAGGCATCGGATTCCTGATATCACACTTTTTCCAGAAAATATCGATTTAGGCATCGTGTTTTTTGGATGCAGATACTAATTATTTCTAGCACTTATTTGGATGTCTGTATATGTTTTACAAGAGAGGAAATGGCTATTAAATTTTTCGTATAATATTTTTAAATTCATAAAAAGTAAACTTTGACTTTCTTGATGCATGATACAACACGTTTTATTTGTATATCTTCACATTTTTTTATATAAATGATTATTTAGCATACATTTATATACAGTTGTCACAGTAACATACCGGGTGTCCTAAAAAGGACTGACTGGTTTTAAAATTCAATAACTTGCAAACGGTGACAGATATTTAAAAAATTCTTGCAGGAGCGTTATGCATAAGATCGAAAGTTCTTTTACGATATTAGTTCGCATTACAAGCAACAGATGGCGCTGTAAGCAATAGGCGCTAAATACAGGCTCGATTTTTTTGCCTTCCTCTTTTTCTATGCAGGAAAAATAGGTTAAAATGTATTGAGTGGGTCCCGAAGTACCAAAAATCGAGCCTGAATTTAGCGTCTATTGATCTCAGAGTCATCTATTGTTTGTAATTCGAACTAAAATCGAAAATCACTGTAAAAAACTTTTGACCTTATGCATAACCCTCCTGCAAGATTTTTTTAAATACCCGTCACCGTTTGAAAGTTATTGAATTTTAAAATCAGTCAGTCTTTTTTAGGACACCCGGTATATGTAAAAAATAAATGTTGAAATTTATACGAGATAAAAATATCATGTGACGATTCCTTTTATCTCCTTTCAAAAAGCCATTTAATTTACTCTATTTTTATTATAAAATTTCTTAAATCGCTAATGCAAAAATTTTACATAAAAACTTGCCTGACATCGAAAGATTAAATAAACTTTTAAACCTAAAAAAAATGAAATAAAATAGTATTATAAAGTAATAAGAAAATGAAACAAGCTTGAAGCTTTTGATCTCCTTTTGCAAATAAAAGATCTTGTTAGACAAAAACATTTTGTTTGAGAGACGGCAAACGGATGCCATTCTTTCATTTGAAAGACAAATAAATAGCTCTTGTTTAGATTTTTATTTGTCTACATTTTTATAATACATGGATGGGTATTAGATTAAAACTGCGTACTATTCACATTCTTTATGAAACTAATAATGTAAAAGGCAAAGAGATAATTACTTAAAGAATTATATACGTTAAGGATGTAATAGAAGTTTAAATATTTCATTAATTACTTTATACAGTGCTTTACTTCGATAATATTATGAGAAACAGTCATATTTGAGAAACTATATTATTACACTCTTTTATTACACATTTTAGGTGAGTTCGTAATTATATAAATACGTAGCACCTATAGTTGTTGTTCGGCCCGTCTGTCTGTCTGTCCGTCCCTCCGCATATAACAGAGCAAAAACTACCGAACAGAATAGTCTGAAATTTTAAATATATAATTGGTGCAAAATTTCGTCGAGTCATTTCAAATTTTATTAAAATAGGAGGAGTAGTTTGATTAAACAGAGAGTAAAAAAATTTCCGTTACGTTACGACCAATGGGAAAGAATTATTTCAAGTGCATTTTTACGCTGTTACAGTCTTTTGAACAGAATTAAATTGATACGCACCTTTGAAGTGCACTGAAATATTCATTCAGTACAATATGCGGTGCAAAAAATATTTACGCACCTCGTTTGCCACGTTTTACGTGCAATATTCAACTTGTTTGTTTACGTTAACTTGGTTTATGCATATAAACAGGAAATTTTGTAGTCGTGTCCATATTATGATATGATAGAATTATACTACATACACATGTGCCATTCACAAGAAAATGCAGCAGTTTTACTTTTTAGAACATAATTATAAATTCATAAATTAAGTTTAAAGGTTTTTTCCGTTAGCTGTCTGGAAATGATAAATTGATAAATAATATGTATTATTACTTCTGCCAAAAGAGTAAAAAAAAATGCAGTTTATTATGCATCAAACCATTCTCGCCAAAATAAGCCAATCGGCTGTGAAAATGAAACCGGGAAATCTTTTAAACACCGAAAAGTAGAGAATATTAATAAAAAATAAGGATTGTAATAATTTTTAAAAATACAAGGGGGTATTATTTCATCAGGACGTAGGTGCAAACCGCTTTATTTTGTTCAAATCAGTATCATTCGTTTTGAATTCATTTCATTTAAAACATAAACCTTTCTATAATTTCTCTTAAAACATATAGCTTTAACCCCTTGAGGGGCAGTGGGATAAAGTATATCCCACCTAATTTAGACTAGTTTCTCACCAGAAAATTTTAACTGAATTTTATATTTTTAACTTTGGAGGGAAATCATTGAAAAATTGCCTTTCTTTATTTAAAAATAAAATTATTCGATTATTCCGGTGAGAATTTATGATCCGGTGAGAGGTATGTTTAGAGACATTTTTGCTTGCCCCTCAAGGGGTTAAAATAAAATACATGCATTTAAAATACATAGTGTCCCAAAGGTGATGAGTGCATTCGAAAAATGTAATAAAGAAAAACGAAAAGCGATATAAATGCAGCGATTGTTGTATCCTACTTGGGAAACCAGTAAATATTTGCGAAATTAACCTGCAGAGGGTACTGCTAAGTGGGAAAACTAAAAAACTGCATGAACAAGTTGCGAATAAATCTTCGGAAACTAAATGATGATATTTTCAATATATCCATCATTTGCAACCAGAGCATGATGCAGTCTCAGGACAAGATTCGCAGAAACTTATATTAACACTACAGCCTGAATGACTTCACATGCAGCAGGTTAATGTAGTTTCAGTTCGACTGTCGTATGCGGATTTTGTCGTTACCGTGAAAATCTTTATTGAAGAAATGGAAGAATTTAAATATTCAATGTGGACGAGCATCATCTTGCGTGAGGTGTTCACACGACCCTCCAAGTCAATTTGGACTCCCACAGATTCAAAGAGAATATCCCCATAGAACACTGCAGTAACTGTTTGGCGTCAGTAAAATTGCCCAATGATTTCGTTTTAGGAAAGAGCCAAACCATAACACTGAAATGATGCAAGATGCAAGTATAGCAAGTATGCAAGGCACAGCAAAATACAGTTTTCTTTTCCCCAAATGTACTACTTCAATTTATTAAAGAAGCCATGGAGGGAAAAATACACTTCTTGTGAAAACGAAATCTTTCCTACGTCAACTTTCCAGCATCCAGCTGCTACACCAGTAAAACTTTCGAGAACATATAGCGCGCTAAAATTTGACATTTTGATGTATGGTACTTCTCTTATTTTATATAGGTATATGTTTTTATATAAATGATTACCTTGTATGTATACGATAGCCTCCCTCTATATAAAAACAACCTTACCACATTCATTATACTCCTCACTGTTAAAAATTTGCAGCATTCTGGCAGGTCATTTGACCGTTTTTTTTCGAAAACGGTTACACAACCGTGAATTTAACACTATTCTGATCATATTATCGGCCATTTTATGGTCAGAATATAGTTAAATTCTGGTTACGAAACCGTTTTTTTCAAAAAAACGGTCGAATGATCTGCCAGAATGCTGCAAAATTTTAACAGTGCTCTTTTAACTTTATACACTTATCTAATCAATAATTCCATTGTTTTTTTAAACTGCTCTGTTTATACGACTGCAAACTCCTGCTTCTTTTTTTATCCACATCTTCACACATCACGTTAAAACGACGTATTCTCATGCCCTTCTTTATTCGTGGAATAAAAAAAGTCGCATCTGGCAAGGTCAACTGTGTAGTGAGGATGAGGCAAAGGAGTCATGCCGTTTTCAGCCAAATACTGGCGAATTTACAATGCTGTGTAAGAAGGTGCATTGTCAGGGTGGTAAAACTAGTCCCGCGTCTGTCACTGTCAGAGCACAGTAAATTATGTCATGAAAATATATAAAGGTAAGTAAGAAACACTTACCGATCGAAGGTAGGCCGCCTTCGTTGAATCAGAACTCTAATTATTACGAACAGACTCGGCATCAAGTGAATTTCATGAGACGATATACCAAAATGAAAAGGACATTTCTCGGATTTTATATAATTTTTATCACCTTTAGCTTACACAGAAAATATTTACATGTGTAAATAATTATTTGAATAGTACCGAATGCGGTATAATTATGTTTGATGAGGGGAAAACCCGCATCTCACTTCAAAATATTCTTCGTTCTAAAATCAACATAACAACTGTTGCCAAAAGGCAAAAACAAATGTCTTCATTCGCAAAGAAAACGTCCATGGAGGTCAGTGATTTCCGATAGTCACAAATCGAGCAATATAACCCAGCAAGTGTTCCGTCGTCGGTCTTCAAGCATCTTTGCATGAACTTTCTCGAATTTTCGTCTAGTTTGTAAGTTGAAAGTCTTCCAGAAAGAGTTTTGTGATCGAAACACATTTCAACATTTTTTAAAAGAGAAAGTAAACCGTACACTTCAGTTTTTCTCATAGCGTCATCTTTGTAAGCTGTTTGAAACATTAAAACTCTTTCTTTTCGTATTTTTTTCGGAGCAAGAAACAAATTTCATACACGCGTGATGTTTGTTTAAGTCCGACATTACAAAAACAAGGAGCAAGTGATAATGCTTTTACAAAAATGCACTGTGGCCAGGCAGAACACTACTCTTTGACAGCACTCAGTACACTGAACACTTCACGAGTTACATGACGCTCAGCCGGCAGGAGGATTGTGTGCTGTGCAAGCACCATCCACAGCGCTGCCATTCGCGTTATTTTTGGCTTCCCTTGCGTATTATGATAAACTTTGAAATTTCTGCTACAAATAAAGATATTTTGTGTTAATTTCTTTGATCGCTTTTATTCAAAATTACTATTTATTTATTTTATTTTTATAAAAAAAAAAAAAAAATTAAACAACTAATACGTAGGTTTTATATAAAAGACATTTTGCATCTAATGCTTAATTTAGATCTAATGACTAAAATGCTAAAGCTAATAAAGATGAAAAAAAAGTACTATAAAGTGATAAGAAGAAAGTAAGCCTGGATCTTTTGATCTCCTTTTCCAAATAAAAGATCTTGTTTGACAAAAACATTTTGTGAGAGAGAAGACAAACGGATGCCATTCTTTTATTTGATAGAAAAGTAAAAGTTGTTATTTAGTTTTTATTTATCTACATTTTTATAATACATGGATGAGTATTAGATTAATATTGCATACTTTTCTCATTCTTTACGAACATTCTTTAAGACATCAGAGAATTATTTAAAGAATTATTTAGTGCAAGGATTTAATAGTAGATCAAAAGATTTCTAAAATTACTATATTTATAGACCTTTAATTTGGTAATATTATAAAAAATTGTCGTATTTTAAAAACTTTATTAGTACACTCTGTTATTGCATTTTTGTGTTTAACTTAACTTGGTTTCTGAATGTAAAGGAGGGATTTTGTAGTCGAAGTCGAGTTCTGATCTCATAGAATCAGAAAACGTATACATACAAATGCGTGATTTCCATGACAATACAATACGCATTTTAATTTTTTAGAACATAACTGTAAATTAATATACTAAATTTAAAAGTATTTTTTTCCGTTAGCAGTCCGCAAGTGATAAATCGCTATATCTTTATAGTTATAACTGTTTTAAAAAAATGCAAATAATTAAGCGTCAAACTAATCTTGCCAAAATACGCCGGCTGTGAAACTGGAAAAATGATACATTTTAAAAGCTGAAAAGTAGAAAATATAAAAAACTACATGGATATGGCAATCCCAAAACATCTCATACATGTCAATACTTCCTGAAAAATGCAGCATAGCAGCGCCACCGGGTAGAAGATTTACACCAAAATCTAATCAGCATCAACTTATGTCAACTTCCAACTGAATCTGAAATTTCGAGAAAATCCGGGCATTAGGTTTTGAGTAGAGCTATGGCGGAAATAATAAAAAATTCTGCATAGCAGCGTCACCTGTTGGGCAATATATACCAAAATCTAATGAGCAACAACTTAAGTCAACTTGATAACTGAATCTGAAGTTTGATTAAAATCCGTGCCTTACTTCTTGAGATAAAACTATTTCGGGAATCAGGAAAAATGCAGCATAGTATTGCGCCACCTGTTGGGTAATATATGCCAAAACATAATATGTAACAACTTAAGATAAAACTATTTCGGGAATCAGGAAAATTCTGTGCATTAGTTCATAAGATAGAGCGCCCACAAAATTTGTGTCACACACAGAGAGACATTTTGTAAAAACATGTTTTTTCGGGATCTCAGACCCTTAAAACGTGTTAATTCGTCGAAAACCGAGTTTCGAAAATTTTCATGAATCCAATACTTTATTCTTGTTAAGATAGAATAAAATAAAGAAGTGAAGAATATTATATATTTTTTAAATTTTTGGTAGTTCTGTGTTAGTTGGGCGCGGATGATAAATCGCCAAATATTGTTACCGCTGCTATGATTCGTTTTGTGTTCATTTCATTTAAAATGTAAACCTTTCACCCATTTCATTTAAAATACAAAACTTTAATTTAAAAGACATACATTTAAAATACATGTCCAAAAATTATGATCAAGTGCATTTCGTCAAGAGTTTCAGTAGGTATTCGACAAACAGAGTACAATCAATTGCCCCCTATATAACGGAGAAATCTTTGACAAGCGTTACGAAAACGTCTCACAAAGTAGGCGAAAGAACGAAAAAAAAGTCCTTTAGGCCAATGCTGGGGGGAAGTTGTAGCTTTCATATTTCTTGGTTTTAAAATTTTGCAAGTTTTACTCGAAGCTTATTTTACTTAAATTTTAAGAAATTAAAATGCGACAAACCCGATAAAAAGAATATCCGTCAATACTGAGTTTCAGTGTCCAAGTTGGGATCATTTACGGTTACTTATATTTGGTCGCCAAATTTCGTGATATTCTGCCATGCGTCGTCAAGCTTGGCAATAATTTGACGCTAACGGATATTAATAATGTTTACGCATTGCGTGGCAGTGCACGGTGCAAACGGCCGTCATTTTGTAACAAGATGGTGGATGAAGCTGGCCAACGAACTCGGTCGAGACATTGGTATGTACTATGCATCCAAACAATCTTATCCAAATCAGTTTATAAATACGAGAGTTACAGCTTAACGAAAATCAGATTATTTCAAAATGTTAGCCACCCTAGAAATTAAACTGCTATATTTCAGCCATGTTTTTTTAGATATTGACGAAACAAAATATGCTCCGGAATCCTTGTATTAAGGTCAAACTCTTAAGAAAAAAATATTTTTCAGTTTTTAATTTATTCGTACCGCTTTAGAATTTTTTAATTTTTTTTAATTTTTCAAATGGCCGCCATTTTGAAACAAGATTGCCGATGCAGCTGGCCAACGAACTCGGTCGAGACTTTGGTATGTACTATGCATGCAATTAATTTCATCCAAATCGGTTAATAAATACGTGACTTATCAAATGACAAAAATCACACACACACACACATATATATATATATATACAGGGTGACAAGAAATAACTTGGACACACATGATACATTATAACTTTAATGCTAATGAAAATATTACGACCAAACTTCAAAATAAATATGGATACATTATTTCGTCTAATATATTTACAAATTTTCGAAGTGGCTACCTTTAGCCTTAATACAGAGCTTTAAAAGTGTCACAAAATTTTCAGCTATGGGCCGCAACTCACTTACTGATATTTTATCCCATTCCTTGCATAAGGATTTCTTTAGGGATGCCAAAGTTTTATGAGGTTTAGCACACACCCTTGTCTCCAAGATGGACCAAACAGAATAATCCATTGGATTCAAATCTGGGGAATACGGTTGCCATTCTTGGGCTCCAGTGAAATAAGAAAAATGTGTCTTATACCAATCTTGAGTGCCTTTAGCTCAGTGTGCAGGTGCAGAATCCTGTTGGAAGGTCCATATTTTGTTTCTTAAGAACTTTTGTGACCAAGGTAAGACAAAATCTTCCAAAATGAGTTTGCGATATGCTCGTTGATTAATCTTTATCCCTTCATCAACAAAAGCAAGTGGTGTTTCTCACTAGCACATATCCTACCCAAAACCATTACAGATTGGGGTCGTTGACGCCGTTCAACAATGCAAGTAGGTCCAGGCGCTTCTGCTGACCAAACTCTATCATTATGGCTATTGTGAGCTTGTTCAATCGAAAACAGTTTCTCATCTGTGAAGAAAAATGTTTGCCATCGATCACCTGCGGCCCGCTTTAACAGTTCTTTACACCTTTGAAGTCTTGTGCGTTTGTTCTCTGCGGTTAGCTTTTGAGCCTCTTTCATTTTGTAAGGTTGAAGACCAAGCTCTACTCTTGCCAACAAACGTGCGGTTTCTCTGTTCATCTTCATCTCTCTAGAAACCTTTCTCATTGAAATCCAAGGATTTCGTTGAACTGGCTTTTAGATAACTACCCTGTTTCTTGATGTGTTAACTGTGCGCTCCCTTCCTCTTCCTGGCCTGTCACCATCATGTCCGAGTTCTTTAAAACTTTTGATTGTCTATGAAACCGCCTGCTTAGGCACTTTCAACCGTTGAACAATTTCACATTGTTTCATTCCTTGCTTATGTAATTCAAGTATGGCAGATCGTTTGTTAACCATAATGGTTATCACAACTAACTTACTTACATCTGTTTAGTAGCTTTCTAGAATCAATTCGCTATGACAATAACTTTATAACTTTAGTGATGTAGTTACAGATTTTTGGTTTGAAACTTCGTCCAAGTTATTTCTTGTCACCCTGTATATATAAGTCACATTTAAACGGAGGGGGATTTTGGGGTCTGGGGTCCATGATCGGTGAAAATATACCAAAATTTTCTGGAAGTGCTTTCCTCCGGACGGCTGCAATAAGCAGCTTTTTACTTTTCGTAATGAAAGCTATCTAAGAATAAAATAACTTGCACGTTTTCATTTCGCTGGCTCGCCGAATGATTAATATAAAAATAAGAAATAATAATTCCACGAGCCAACGAAATCTAAACATGCCGAATGTTCGAATGTTTTTCTGTGCCTTTTTGTTGACGTTTTCCTGATTCGTGTCAAAGCTTTCTCCCTTACGTAGGGTGGGGGGGGGGGGGGGGGGGTATGTGCAATCCAAAGCGTCCGTTCACTTCCCTTAATTTTTTTTTTATATCAGTGCATTCCATACGTCTAAAATGCATGCTTTTCAATCATGTCGTTTAAAATACAAAAAAAAAAAAATAAATAAAATAAAATAAAATAAAGAGAAAGAAATTAATAATAAAATTATAATATAAGCCAAAACATTTTATTTTAATATCAAAGTATTTTTTTTTTTAATTTACACTGTCAAAAAATAAAATCTGCCATTTGAAAGAAAAAAATGTTTTTAGCGAGATTTATATTCGGATAACATAAAAAAGCTTTTATCAATTAATATTTTAATATTAATTACATTAGTATCATGCATTAAGGAAAAAAATCGAAAATTTGAATATGTATTTTAAATAATGCTTTTTTTTCTTTGCTGTTACTATATCTTAAAAAAGAAACAATGTAAAAAAAAAAGCTCTCTTTGTATCAAACGTAAATTAATCCGATGGATATTCAGTAATCAGACAAAATTAAAGTATTGAAGCAGAAAAATTCTCTGAACTACGTGGATTGCAGTCATAAATTGAGGAGGGATTTTTAAAGCAAAAATTAAATGCTTATAAATAGATATTTACGAAAAAAAATATTTTCTTTTATTCTTATTTTTTATATAACTTTTTATTATCTTTTCATCGACAAATTTGAAAGTAATGCATGTATTTAAAGTTTCTAGCATTAATTTCATAAACAACTATTTTTAGTGTTTAAAAAAGATTTGCTTTTACTTTATGAAATTGATATTGAATGAATATTGAAAGAAAAACGTTTTTATCTAAAATTGTAACATGGTTCTGAATTTGTTTGACTTTATGCGTTTCTTTCTATCATATTTTTGCAAGTTGAAATCACCTTTATCCTTTATTGTTTTTAGCTGAGTTTAAAAGCTTCACAAGCCTGCAAAATTTAGGTCGAGTCATATTGCTTAGCTTTTGATAATTGGTTCTTACTTATTTTGTAGTATCGCTGAATCCGGAAATGGCCTTCATTTTTTACCATACTTCAGGATTTTTTTGCAAAATTTTTACTTTATAACTTTGAAATTTACGATTTGCAAAAATTCTGACGAGGTGGTTAAAAATGAAGGTTCTTTTTCAGATTTAGAGCTAAAATGCACATAAAAATCAATTATCAAAATTTAAAAACACAACCATCGCATCTATTTTATAGTATGAGAATTTTTCTATTTTTTGACTTTGAAATTTACGATTTGTGAAAAATCCTGAATTGATGGTTAAAAATGACGATTATTTTCGAATTCACCACTAAAAAGTATATAAAAATCAGTTATCAAAAGTTAAGAAACATAGGCATTTCCTGTATCTTTCAGTATCAGATATTGTCTATTTTTTGACTTTTTACTATTGAAATTTACGATTGTTTCAAGAAAATCAAGACGTGATGGTTAAAAATGAAGGACATTTTCGGATTCAGCGCTAAAACATACATAAAAATCAATTATCAAAAGTTAAAGAACACAGCCATCGCAGGCTTGTGTTATCAGCTCATAAATAATATTATACAAGTCTATCTTATGAGTAATTAAGTCTTAAAGATTGCTTTTAGTAAAATTGAATTGAATAATTTGTGATAATTTACAAAGCTGGAAAACATTATAAATAAATTAACGTTTATCTAGTGATATAAACGTTTCCATGAAGAATGTAAGTTAGTTTAAAACTTTTGTGTTAATATTTTTTAACTTTTATTTGAGTCATTTTTGATATAGAAATAATATTATTCGACAAACGTTTTTCGAAACAGCTGTTAATAGTATTAATTTCAAAATAAAGCGAATTTATAGAAAGTTTTTTGAATATTAAGTTTAAGGATTATAGAAACAAATTAGAGTAAATATTTAAAGTAATATAATGATTTTTTAAACAAATGTTTAAAATGTATAAAATATTAATTTCAATAAATTGCAGTAATAATGAAGTAAAAGTATATTTGTCTCTAATGTTTTATAAAAAATATGCTTTATAACTCTAAATCCTGTATAGTTTAAAATAATAATAAAGCTGCTAATTTTTCACCTTTATTGTTCAAGCCTACACATCTCTCAGAAGTAAAATGAATACTAATATTATTTTTAATGAAATTTGCACATTAATGATAAATTATTTTCATATAATAACTTGGCTATATTTTTTATTTATCGCTGTTTCTCAACTCTTTTAGAGCCTACCCTAGTAACGCTAAGGCACTCAAAATTAATGTTAGACCAACGCAACGTTCTTTTAAAATTTCTCATTTGTGTTTTAATTTGTTTTTTCATAAAATACCTAATGTCAATGTCTAATCGGGTACTTTAGTATCCTTTCGATTTTGATGACGATTTATTCATGCTATGCACCTCCTAAGACCCTCCCCCCCCCAAATTTGACCTCCGGGGGGCACCTTTCTAAATCTTGCTGACATCATTCATGTCCCCGGGGGTAAATTTTGGAGGGGGTGATCGGGAGTGCATAACATGAATAAGTGGTTACAGGCCTTTTCAACATAATGTCAGATGCGGGGGTCGTCAAAAATTAGAAAAATGGTCCCCCTTGTGTCTACTATTGCGCCTCCTGGAATACATCCTCCCCCCTCTCTTTGAAATACCGTTTGTAGAAATGTGTTACTATGCATGGTGACTATAAAGAAAAAGGACTAATACAGTGTAGCAATTTCACAAATTTCACTCAATTATTTCTATGTGAGGGCAGAAACTTAGTGTATTCCCTTGTATCATTAGAACGTCAAGAAATAAGAATATGGAGTTTTGTCTCATAATACTCTGTCCTAAATGCATCATGATTAAGAAAGTAACGAAACATGTTAGAAAAAAAATTCTCTTGAAGCGCAAAAGACAGAAAAAATGGCGGTTTTCGTGCTCAGTCGGCAGACGGGACAAATGCTCTATACAAGGTTTCACACAAGATGGAAAAGTAATTAGAATGCTGAGATAAACCATCTAGTCTTATATATCTAGACGGTGTTGGATACACACACGTGCACAAAGGAACCGATATAACTCATTTTCCCCTTAGAGCGCAATGGAGGGAAATTTTATCCAATAGAAGCTCAAAGTATTAACACATCGTGGGTCAAATTCTCGTGATTTTTTTTTTCTGTAGCTTGTGACCGATTACAAAATTTTTTTTCTTTATTCCTCTCATTTAGGGAGAAGCAGTTTGACAGTAAACAAATTCACAGATATTATTCGTGATATCCTATACAGAAGCAAATTATTTATCGAAAATTTCTGTGACAATCATTTTATCTTCTGTTATAATTGGACGGTAATCTTGGAGACTTCAGACGATGCTTCCTTCATGCAAAGTTATACCCTGTAACATCCTGTTAACTCAGATGTTATAAATAATAAGATAGTTACAAAATACTAAACTGACCATAACGAAACCATTAATTTATTGGAACACACAAGTTAAAGTTGAAGTACATAAAACTGTTACGTGAAAGTATAAATATACAAACTGTTCACGTGATATCTTCCCTTACAATAAAACAAATAAGAATAAGAGTTCTTTTATAAGTTCAAACGTTCTGGAGGGCGTATAACTCTTCCGGAGCGGGTAACCACTGTTTTAGATTTGGGCGGAGTAAAAACTGGAGCAGAAAGACGAGAAACATCGAGAGGGTCAAGTGATGTACTATTATCATTCTCCGATCGAACAAAACCTGAAGGGTTAACAGCAATCTGGCGGTCTGGTAAAATTTCAGCCTTTGTTGGACGTAGATGTGCGCTGTTTCGACGGAGAATCTTGCCTGTAGGAGTGGTAACAAAGTATGAACGGGGAGTATTAGCAACATCTGACACAGTAGCAGGAATCCAAGTACGATGATCAGTTTGGAGCTTAACAGATTGACCTTTAGTCAGTAATGGAGATTCATTTCGTGAGTCAGTGGTCGAAGCTGCACGTTGCTTTTCTCTACTTAATTGAAGAGGAACGGTAGATGACATTCGAGGCAAACGTAAAGAGGGATGTATAGGTATTAAACTTCGAGTAGGTCTTCCAAAGAGACGTTGAGCTGGAGAAGGCAAATTTTCACGAGGTGTATTTCTCCAATTTAGAAGTGCCAATCTGACATCTGTATGATCTATAGAGCATCTTCTTAAAATCAATTTTGCTATTTGAACATAGCGTTCTGCTAAGCCATTAGATTTAGGATAACGCGGGCTAGACGGAATGTGCTGTATTTTCCAATCTTTAGTAAATTTGTGAAATGCATCTGATGAGTATTGTGGACCGTTATCAGATTCCAAAATGTCTGGCATTCCATGAGTTGCGAACGTATCTTTCAAATATATTTATTTTAATTGAAAAGTAGCTTGTTCGCTAGCTCTACATATATCAATAGCTTTATTGACCGTTAAGTCTTTTTCAGCCAATAGTAATTCACGTACTTTATCAGAATTAATACCACGAACTAGCTGATCACGTAATAAACTATCTTGCAAATCGCCAAAAGCGCAATCTTTAATTTTTGTATGCAACTTAGTAATATAAGAATCAAAATCTGCCGGCTGCGCCAGAGCCATTACAAATGAAACCTGTTCCTCAATTCCCGTGGCAACGAGTGGCTTCTGATATGTTTGAATTTTCCGGAAATCAATATTGTCTTATTGTTGACAGTTACTCGGGATATTTCGATTTTAAAAAACTAGTGCATCCTTCATCACATTCGGTAATAGAATATTTGAAAGATACGTTCGCAACTCATGGAATGCCAGACATTTTGGAATCTGATAACGGTCCACAATACTCATCAGATGCATTTCTTTTAATTGAAAAGTAGCTTGTTCGCTAGCTCTACATATATCAATAGCTTTATTGACCGTTAAGTCTTTTTCAGCCAATAGTAATTCACGTACTTTATCAGAATTAATACCACGAACTAGTTGATCACGTAATAAACTATCTTGCAAATCGCCAAAAGCGCAATCTTTAATTTTTGTACGCAACTTAGTAATATAAGAATCAAAAGTTTCTTGCTTACCTTGAATGCATGTAAAAAATACATATCGAGTGTAGGTCTGATTAATCTGAGGTGAAAAATATTCATCAAATTTCTGCTTGATTACATCGACATTCTGCTGCTCTTGATCCGTCAAATTAAAGGTATTAAATATAACTATTGCAGCAGATCCTATAGCTGACATAAAAGTAGCAGCCTGAACTTCAGCTGGTTTAGTATTTAACTGCGTAGCAATTGAATAAAATTCAAATCCCTGTTTCCAAACCTTCCATTTAATGGCCATATTATCTTCAGTGACTTCCAATTCTGCCGGAAGGCGAGCGTTTGTAGCTTCTCTCTGCATTTTAATAACGTCAGTAACAACAAAATTTAATTTAATTTAATTTCAACACTTCTGACGCCATGTAACATCCTGTTAACTCAGATGTTATAAATAATAAGATAGTTACAAAATACTAAACTGACCATAACGAAACCATTAATTTATTGGAACACACAAGTTAAAGTTGAAGTACATAAAACTGTTACGTGAAAGTATAAATATACAAACTGTTCACGTGACATGGCGCCAATAGGTTAAGCTCCAAACTGATCATCGTACTTGGATTCCTGCTACTGTGTCAGATGTTGCTAATACTCCCCGTTCATACTTTGTTACCACTCCTACAGGCAAGATTCTCCGTCGAAACAGCGCACATCTACGTCCAACAAAGGCTGAAATTTTACCAGACAGCCAGATTGCTGTTAACCCTTCAGGTTTTGTTGGACGTAGATGTGCGCTGTTTCGACGGAGAATCTTGCCTGTAGGAGTGGTAACAAAGTATGAACGGGGAGTATTAGCAACATCTGACACAGTAGCATGAATCCAAGTACGATGATCAGTTTGGAGCTTAACAGATTGACCTTTAGTCAGTAATGGAGATTCATTTCGTGAGTCAGTGGTCGAAGCTGCACGTTGCTTTTCTCTACTTAATTGAAGAGGAACGGTAGATGACATTCGAGGCAAACGTAAAGAGGGATGTATAGGTATTAAACTTCGAGTAGGTCTTCCAAAGAGACGTTGAGCTGGAGAAGGCAAATTTTCACGAGGTGTATTTCTCCAATTTAGAAGTGCCAATCTGACATCTGTATGATCTATAGAGCATCTTCTTAAAAACAATTTTGCTATTTGAACATAGCGTTCTGCTAAGCCATTAGATTTAGGATAACGCGGGCTAGACGGAATGTGCTGTATTTTCCAATCTTTAGTAAATTTGTGAAATGCATCTGATGAGTATTGTGGACCGTTATCAGATTCCAAAATGTCTGGCATTCCATGAGTTGCGAACGTATCTTTCAAATATTCTATTACCGAATGTGATGAAGGATGCACTAGTTTTTTAAAATCGAAATATCCCGAGTAACTGTCAACAATAAGACAATATTGATTTCCCGAAAATTCAAACATATCAGAAGCCACTCGTTGCCACGGGAATTGAGGAACAGGTTTCATTTGTAATGGCTCTGTATTCGGTGAACGAGCTGTTTGTTGACAAACAGGACATTTTTGTATAAAGAACTCAATATCACGGGTCATTCCATGCCAAAAGATAATTTCTCGAGCACGATGCAAAGACAAATTAATTCCTAGATGACCTTGGTGAATTAAATTCAAATACTTTGACTTTAATGCAGATGGAACTATTAAACGTTCTGATTTGAATAACAAATTCTCATAAACTGCCAATTCTTCTCTAAAGTTCCAGTATTTACGAAGTTGTGGAGAAACTGAGCTAATACTAGGTGGCCAACCATCAAGAATTAAACGTTTTAACTCTTGCAATTCAGAATCTTCGTTAACCGCATTTAACAGTTCTGAAAAAGTCAATAATGGAAGAGGAACATCGCATAAAACTTCAAAAGTTTCTATCTCTTCATCTTCTACAAGATCAATAATGCAATCACGACTTAATGCATCTGGAATAGGTATATCTTTACCTTTTTTGTATACTATCTTGGGCGAGTATTGAAGAACGTCAAAAAGTATTCTTTGAAGACGTGCAGGAGCTGCCTGTAAGGATTTCTTTGCAATAGCCTCTAAAGGTTTATGATCAGTTTCAATTGTAACTGGTTTTCCATAAATATAATCGTGGAACTTTTTACACCCAAAACGAATGGCAAAGCATTCCTTTTCGATTTGAGGATATCTTCGTTGTGAATCTGTTAATGCTTTAGTCGCATACGCAATTGGCCTACCATTAAGGTTGGCTTCCATTTTCTTATCAGAAAATGATCTTATCAATATTTATTTTCTATTTAAACGGACATTCAAAAATCTGACATTCATCTGGCCTTGATTGCAAATCATTAATTAAATCCATGCTGTCTTTTTAAATTGACGTCATTTTAACCGTCGGGGGTATTTTGCTTTTCTAAAATTAGATCAAAATCACAATTCCAACGGAATGAAAATTATTAAAAAGTCTGCTTGGAATACTTTGTGAGTTTAGTTGTTTCAAAATAGCTTGGGACATACATAAAAATCTAGACTTAAAGATCGCTTCAGTGAAATATTTTGCGTCAACAGCTAATAATGCCTAGATGTAATTCATGAATACTTGTGGCAAAAGCTTGGATACGTAAAGTAACCCCATGTTTCAAAATAATTTCCGAACATGTTTTCGTTTACGTTGGATTTTTCCTGAACTGAAATATTATTTTGTTTGCTTTTATAATAAAAGCAAATATCTTCAATTTAAAAGCTTTCGTCTTATTATGTAATGTTTTTGTAGTGCATGATTTAAAAATTTAGGAATATATTACAATTCATAAGACACACAAGTAAAAATTACATAAATACATATATAATTAATAATGCAAACGTTTAGGACTAAGTTTTAACCCCTCAACAGTGCAATAACATTCAAAAATTATTGCGCTGATGAGGGGTTAAAACGTAGCCCGAAACGATTGCATTTTTAATTGTATATGTATTCATGTAATTTTTACTTGTATGGGTGATGATTCATAACATATTTTTCATTTTTTATTTTGTATATCAGACGTTAAACAATGTTTAGTTATTATAATATAAGTATTTATGTTGAAAAAGTTTCAATAAACTGTGTATATCAGACATTAAACAATGTTTCGTTATTATAATATTAGTATTTATGTTTAAAAAGTTTGAATAAACTGTGATTAGTATTTTCAGATATATCTGATGTTGGCTATACTTGTCATTTAGACAGAAGTGTATTTAGAATAAGCAATTTCATATATCCATTTTTAATGGAAAGATTGAAATACTCGGTCTTTTATATATTTGCTAAAAATTTAAAATAATAATATTTTAGGATATTTACTACAGTGATGAGTGTGCATTTCCATTATATTTTAAGTATTTCCTCTTAAGTGTCTTAGTTTTGCAAAATATATGATACAGTTTCATCCACGATATAAAAAGACACTAACATTTCTTAACCCCGTTGGCACAAATGTCACGTATACATGACACATAAAGTGTTCAGAATCCTCCATGTTTCACAAGAGTTATTTTTTATTGTAATTTATTTATTTATTTATTTAATCAGGACATTTTCCCGATTCAATATGCGAATCTACGAAAGTAAAATGCAATCACAAACAAAAATATAAAATTCCCTCTTCCGAATTAACACATTATGCCGAAAAACGTTCTCTTTATTTATAATTTCAGAAACTAATATATTTTCGAAATAATAATAAACGTATATAAAAACAAAGTTTCTTTTGCTTCCACGGATTTCCAGAAACGTTTCTCAGTAGTTTTAGTGTGTATTAATAAGTTTTCTAAAACTGGAATTTTTGTTATACACGTTCATTGAATTTTTAAAATCTGCAACAAGACGTAGTGAAAATAACAGGAATGTAAAGACATTCTTACTTATTTTATTATCTTCCGGCGCATTGTTTATGAAACTACAAGGTAATACCCCTATGTACTGGATAATATCATACACAGACACACACACATACATATGTATATACCGTAATATGGGGTTACTTTGTGACACATTTTGAAGTTTCAATCACACTAGCCGGTTTGTTTTTTAAGTAACTGATAACTGACTGTTGATAAAGGTTAACACAGCTTTTGCTACAAAACGATGTAGTGCATCAATCTTAATCTTTAATATTAACTGAGAAATTTAGGTTTAAAGATGCCACAAAGATGGCCCATCGGATGTAGTTACTTTGTGACAGGAGTGTTTTTGCCTTGAAATGCAAGATAAAGAATTCACGAATTATTTATTCTCTGAAAATTATGTCGTAAACAATTTATATCGAGAAAATGATATATAAATGTCACTGATTTGTTGCAGTTAGCTACTCCAGATTTGTTGCAAAGAATCGAATATCGTTTTGCAGTTTCCTTAAATGCATCACATCTTTATTCATTATAACGCTTTCATAATAATTCGTACACATATTATCTCTTAAAATATATTAGATCCTCTTTAACTGGATATTTCGAATTTTATAATTTAAAAATCCGTGTTGGAATTTCATTTTAAAGTCATACAAAACAATAGAACTGAACAATATAATGACTATTAACTTAAAAGAAGAAAAGGTTACAAGGCAAGCGATGAAATTATATAAGGTGAGGAAACATTAAACAAGAAATACAATTCTGTTTTAAGTTTTAGGAAATCATTTTCTGCGAAATTGGACATCAGTTGCACAATTTCTTCAGCCAGGCGTGATATTCAACTTTTTGTTATTTCACCCCTCTTTTTCAACTCTTCCAAAAACACTTTCACACCCTTTCCGTCATCGATCCTTAGTTTTCTCCGAGGACTGTTTTTGGAAGCCGTTTCTATTTAGTGGTTAGATTCCGATCCCCCGAAATCCAGACTTCAGATTATTCTTGACATGAGGTCTTTTAGAAGACACGGAAATTCGTCCTTTGGTACATTTGTGCATCTACTACCAGAGTTAATTTTTTCCAAATTGACAAAATTTTTCTTCAGTGGGATTTTAAAGTACGGAAAAAAGCCACACTAAGCGGCTACAGCGGATGAGTCGAATTTGGAAGAGATGCGAGACAATCTTAATGTTATTTGTCTCCCAAAGACGTAGCAATTCTAGACCTATATGAGAGCTTAACTTGTCCCTAACGATTGCCTTTGGGCTATCTTGCGTTCTCATAATGTTTCACTTCTATTTCGACACTAAAAACAAAAAATTATATCTTTAATTTTTAAATGGTAACCTTGAAGGGCTAATTTACACAGAGTCGATTTGTCACAAAGTACCTACATCAAGTGTCTATGTTTTGATTATGCTGCTATATCTCATAGAAATATCACTTGACATAGGTTACATTACCCCGCATTCTGACATAATAACAACAAAGACTATTTACCCGTGTTATATGATTCTCATACGCTCTAAACTTCAGCACACAACGTTCACGGCTTTCAAGACAACAACGGAGGAGCATGTTGCAACCTTACATCGGCTAGAGAACAAGTGAGGTGTTAGAGCTTCGGGCAATGATCATTAGGTGATGTGGCACACCGTTCCAGAAGATGGCACTGCTGTTTGCTCTCCTGCCATACCGGACATGTATATGCATATGTAATGTATATATATATATATATATATATATATAATGCTTTTAAAAGGTGTAAAACAAACAGCCTAGTGCATCAGGCGCAACGTAGCTTCTTATATGCACTAAGTAAATATAGTTCTATCAAAAGTAAATGATTTATGAAAATCATGAAAAAGAGGGTGCAAAACAACAATAAAAAATCAAAGAAAATTTATAACTACAAAACAATAAACAAACCACTCCTTGCTCTTCGGAAAGTGGGAGGAGTGAAAAAAACAGGTACCAAAAACAGAAATTTCCTGTTTTTGGTAGCTGTTTTTTTTTTCACTCCTCCCACTTTCCGAAGAGCAAGGAGTGGTTTGTTTATTGTTTTTTAGTTATAAATTTTCATTGATTTGTTATTGTTGTTTTGCACCCTCTTTTACATATATATATATGGTGGTTTTAAATGAAACGTTTTTGCATGTACTTATACTACAATAATTTATAATAGTTTTGAATTATGTCGATCTCCAGTTTAAAATCTATTCTTCGTTGAAAGGTTTTCTTCACATATTCACTGTATTTGTAAAATCTCAAGAATTTATTTTCTGTTTTTAGTAACTTTACTTGAGGTAGTCGGAAAACCGAAAACTCTCTTTAAACAAAAAATAGAACAATGAAAAATATCATTCTCAGAAAAATATAGGTTAGACTTTATACTATTAACTTTTCCATAAAAAATATTTACTTCAGAAAGATTTAAAATATTTTGAGAAAAAAAATATATTGTTCCCGCAACGGAAGCGTTGGCACATATTCGGTTTTAATCTAAAATTTACATAAAATGGAAGTGCGAATTTTGCTTCGGCTGATTATAACATGAGTTCTGTTGAATGGTTTAAATGGGACTTGCACTGTTAGTTAGATGATTTTTCAAGAATGGTTTTAGTATATAGCATATCATTATATATTTCTAGTTATAAATCTATTGGGGAAAGTTCGATAATCAGGTGAACCCGATTATGAAGATTAGCCTTTTTGAAAAGTTCTGCTGGACAGACTTTAATGGAGCTTGCACTGTTAGTTAGACAAAATATCAGTGAAGTTTTCAGTATATAAGATATTGTTCTACGTTGCTTAGTTATAGAATTACAGTGGAAATCTCTATAAACAGCTGAACCCGAATATGAAAGATTAACCATAAAGCTCTACTTGACATATTTTGTTAAGACTTGCATTGTTATTTAGATTATTTTTCAGAAATGGTTTTAGTATATTTCATGTTGTTCTATCTTTCATTAACAAATTTTACTGTACATGATAAGCTAAAACAGCTTATCCTAACAGCCTGAATTTCGTCTAAAACCTTAGAAAACAAAAAAGTGCAATGTCGTTTGTATCATTTTGAGCAGTGCAGAAGGATTTTCCAGTTAAAGATCCATATAGTTTCAAAACACAAGTGCAAATTCACCTATATATTTCGTTGGATTCAATGTTTGTTTGGAGAAACTGACTAGAGTAGCGGGCAAAGCCTTCTAGTATAATATTCGGAGACGGTTCTGAAAACCAGTGGTCACACATGTATTTTTTTTATAAATGCTTCTGAAAATTTCAAAAATATATTGGTTTCTGAAGTTTCTAAAGGTAAAGAAAGTTTTTTGGAATCATGGGTAACTCAGAAGAGTTTAATGTATATTTTCTATTGCATATTTTCCTTTGCTGTTATGTTATATTGCATAGATTAAAAATCTTTTGTTCTTTTTTACAGTGTATTTCATTTTTTTAAAAGGAAGTGAAAATGTATTTTTTTCTAATGCAGTAGTAATACTTTTACCCTCAAAAACAGAAAATAGATAAATACATTATATTATTTTAAGATTGTTTGATTGCAAATGAGATTTTTATCTACTTTGTGAGAAATTTTATTCTCGAATTATAGGAAAAAAATTCTTTCAAAACTTCATTAGTCCTAAAGATCTTAAAGCAAATACTATGATAATAATCAAAATTTTACTTACACAATTTTAATAAATGAAAAATAACAGTGGATCTCTCTCATAGTTGCTTCCCATTTAATAATATTTGTGAGCCCACAGAGCACGCCCAAATGCCCGCTTCTGGAGAAAATTATGCTTTCATGAATGTGTTGCAATCTTGCAATAAATATAAGTAACCGGCTCTCTGCATCCTTAATAGCTTTTACCAGCCAGTTCATGGCTCGCAGCATCCTGCGTAAAGGCGAAAACCACGCTGTTATAGCAGCTATTGGAAGATAATGGGAAAAGTTTATCTGAAAGCTTTTTGAAAATAAACTTACGTTATGTGATATTCCCAATTCATTCTTTTTATCTACATTTATAAACGAGGTACCTTTATAGGACAGATTCATTAATGTTTTGCGATATTTGTCACAGACAGTTTATTTGATGTTTAGAAATGCAATCATATATGCAGATGAGACTTAAAACTAAAATGAAATATTGTACGAGATAGATCACTCAATGAACTGCATTTCGTTATTAAATGTTTTCGGAAGTAAAAGCATAAAATTATTTTTTTTAATAATTATGTAATGTATGTATATATGTATATGTAGTCAGTTAACTTATTTATGAACTTAACTTTTCTTTACATGAATATATCGTATACTCTGCCGAATAATGTACTCCCTGGCATAATGCGCACTTATCATTTAAGCGTGTTTTACTAATTTTAGCTATATTCGCCGTATTATATGACAATTAATTTGTTTTTCAAAGAAATATGTAGCATGAAAACACAGTTGGAAAATTAAAAAAAAATGTTGTAATTAATACAGCGTCTAGAATAAATAGTGTGGAAATCCGCTATACGAACAGTTTTAAAAATTTGAATGCCTTAAACGTGCAATGATGCTGAAATCCAAAGAGACGATCGCAGCGACATCTTTTCGATACTTTCACATTTCAATTAAAACATAGTATTACAGCATTTACACTAGCAATTGTCTTGCAGTTTTAGAAATAATCCTGCCTACGCAGACCCTTATTATCACATGGGCAAATCGAGACTTTGCGCAGTGGTATAATTTTTTTCGACATTCAAAGTTTTTTTTCTTTCAATTAAATATGAAACACAGATCCAAAATTGCCATCTTTTTTAGATTTATTGAAAAAACACTTTCAACTTTTGAAGTAGAATCTATTTGATTTGATATTGTATTGTGTGTAGTACAACTTAAAAAGTTGTATAAAAAAAGTAACTTGATTAACTTATATTTAAATATTAGAGTATTTGACACTTTTCCATGAGTTGAAGTTCTTAAATTCCTCTTAAAGTAATGTAACAAGTTACTAAAATTATATAAAATACACATATAAACAGGAAAATAAAAACGACAATTTTACTAAACGGTGTATAAAATGTTGTAAAGTCTAAAAACTACACAAACATCAAAATAAAGTTAAGATATTAAATTTTTCGATCATCATCTGTGACCTTCATCAGGAAAACGTTGTTGTAATGCTTCTAAAAACAGAGAAAACCGTCTTGAATCTAAAAGGTTTGTTATATTTCCAGTCAAATATCGCTTTAACCAATCAAAAGCAAGACAATATGCAATAGCACCATCTATCAGGCAAAAAATAAAATAAAATTTCAAATGATTAAAGGAAGGATAATGCTATGGCGTCGTCTACCAGGAGAAAAATGAATAAAAAAATTGAATGAACATTATCGCATGCAGTGGCTACAATTGAGGCCATTAGAAATATTTATTTTTGATACTTTTGACAAAAAAAAACAGCATTTTGGGTACGCCACGTCGATGATATTTTTATTTTATGGGATGATGGTCGCTTGACCCTTGAAAATTTTCTCCGTAATTTTAATAGTCTGGATCACAGCATAAAATTCACATTAGAAATTGCGAAAAAATGCTTCTTTGCCAGTCGTGGACGTACATTTACAGCACAATGATCTGGTGTTGAACTCTACAGTTTATAGAAAACCCATGAAAGAAAATACTGTTATCCCCTTCAATGCTAATTTACCTTTTAATTATCTCATTGCGGCATTTAAACAAAGTGCCTTTCAATACGTTCAGGCACGCAATTAAAGCAGGAGCTTATTTGTATTAAGCAAATTGCCATGGATCATAGTTTTCCCATTAAATACATTTATAATATTATTCACAAGCAGCACTGTCTCTCCCCTCACAGCCTGCCTAATAACCAGCAGAAAACAACATATTGTCGATTCAGATATTTA
The DNA here is from genome assembly GCA_963932465.1 of Maratus speciosus. Lineage (NCBI taxonomy): Eukaryota > Metazoa > Arthropoda > Arachnida > Araneae > Salticidae > Maratus > Maratus speciosus. The sequence continues at coordinate 333,207,315 of OZ010788.1, read as the reverse complement.
CCAGTCATTTTTGAAAAGTTAAGGAAAATGGTTCGCGGATTTGACATTCAACCTCTTGCTAATCCCCCTCCTTACATTATTAACTTGTTAAATAGTAATTTGGGTCCTACACTTGGATATGAACGTACCGGTGTTTATGAAATTTCTATTATTTTGTAAAGCGGTGCAAGAATGTTTTACATTGGAACTACGAAAACAAAATTTCTTGAAAGTTTGAAAGAACATAAGAGATATTTTGCAATATCGTCAGACAACAGCACTTGCTAGCTTTTATTTCAACAATCCTCACAGTTACATAGACTTTAGTAATGGCAAGATAATAATTCCATGTAATACTGCTATAGATGGCCTACAGAAAAAATCTATTGAAATAATGGTTAAAAGCGATTATGTTTGTAACGATAAAATCTCATTTAATATCCCTAAACTTTGGATACACATGTTAAAATAATCTTTTTCAACTAATTTTATTCATCTAGTATTTTTCAACGTCAAGTATGCACTGCTATTTTTGGTTTTAGCAAAGTTTGTCTCGTTTATTTTCAGTTCTGCATTAATTTGTATCGCCTTAGAATAGTTGTGGCCACTGCATGCCATAATGTTCATTTGATTTTCTTTTATTCATTTTTCACCTGGTACACTGTAAAAAAAAAAAAAAACGACATTTTTACAGTACAAAGCACTGTTCATCTTGCACACAAACTCGATCACAGTGAATGTGCTGTACCTTTATTTGGTTTCCTGACTATATTAACATGGAAAATACAGTAGTTGCGTAAAATTAACACCACAATGTGCTGGCAATTTGGACCTCAGCAGTTTGTGCTGTAAAAAATGCGTTCAAATTGCCAGCACATTGTGCTGTTAATTTTACGCAACTACTGTATTTTCCATGTTAATATAGTCAGGAAACCAAAGAAAGATACAGCACATTCACGGTGATCGAGTTTGTTCTGGCAAATCTACAGTGTTTTTTTTTTACAGTGTAGATGACGCCATAGCTTTATCCCTCCTTAAATCATTTGAAATTTTATTTTATTTTTTGCCTTATAGATGATGACATTGCAAGCCTTCTTGCTTGTGATTGGTTAAAGCAATATTTGACTGGAAATGTAACGAACCTTTTAGATTCAAGACGATTTTCTCTGTTTTTAGAAGTAATGCGACAGCGTTTTCCTGATGAAGGTCACAGATGATGATCGAAACGTTGAATATCTTAACTTTATTTTAATGTTTGTTTAGTTTTTAGACGTTGCAACATTTTATACATCGTTTAGTAAACTTGTAATTTTTATTTTCACGTTTACATGTAACTTTTCATCGTGCAAATGTCCAGCTCATTTATTACATAAAAGAGGTTTGTTCTGTACTGAGGAAAAAAAGAGTATTTTTATTAATTAAGGTACATAATTTAGAATTGACGGAGCTAAAACTTTTCTTCTATTTAAAATTGTTCATAGATCGCACATATGACTGACCATCAGTGATATTTGAATAATATTGCAAAGATTCGAATGGGTCCCTCTAATTTATCTTTGCCCACGGCGCTAATTAGTCATCATTGGGCCTGCACAGATGTCGCTGCGATCGACTGTTTGGACTTAAACATCATTGGACATTTAACGGATTCAATATTTTAGTACTTTTTAGCTCTCAGGCTATCAAAGCCAGTGAGCTAATGTGCCCCCGCAAGTTCTGTACATACGTATGTATGTATGTACGTAACGCGATAACTCTTGATAGAAATATCCGATTTACTTCAAATTTTTTTTCTAGGTTAATTCTGACAAGGCGCTTTCTTGATTAGTTTTGGGCGTTCATTGATTAAGTATAAAAGGGGAATGGGGGCCTAACCCCCCCTTATCTTAGATAAATGGCTTTCTCATGCAGAATTATCCGATTTGCTTCAAAATTGGTATACTGTTTCATTCTAATGAGGTACTTCCCTGTTTAGATTTGAATGTTCATTTGCTAAGTGTAAAGGAGGAAACGAAGGGATAATATCCCACTTAAATTTAGATAAATGGGTTATTCTGTCCGATTTGCTTCAAATGTGGCGTACCGGTTTATTCTGATAAGGCGCTTCTCTGATTCCCTGATGAGATTTGGTGGCTCGTTGGCTGGCTCGTTGGCTAAGTATAAAGAAGGAAAACAGAGGTGAGGGGCTAATCCTCCTTTAATTTATTTTTAGGGGGCATTGTTCTTTGAAATAAGAGTATAATATACAATTAGTGTGAATAGCCTGCTAGCTCAATGCCATCATTTTAACTGGCACTTTTCTTTTTACATTTTAAATTTCCATTGTTACGTCAGGGATATGAACTGAACTGAACTGAGCTGATTTTTTTCCTGAATCAAAGCTGAAACTTTTCTGTTGTTTCATTTTTATTTTGATGTTGTAATGAGGTGTTTTTGCATGATCGTGAATTAAATGTTCTTTATTTACTATTATTTACTATTGTATTACAGGGATAGTCGATTTCCACACTATTTATTTTAGACATTATATTAACTAATATAAACATAAAAAAAGCAAAGGTTAAGTGAGGACATTTGCTCTTGGTAAGCTTATCTATCTGAATGCACACAAAGTGTTTGTAATCATACTCTGGTTCATTCAAAAAATCACCTATTCTTCTGTTGCTCATTAATATAGAAATATTATTTTATATGCTGTATTTTTATGGTTCTTTTTCATAATCGGCATATAACTTGCACCCGTAAATATAGATCTTTCAAAAGTGCGCAATATACGGCGAAATAAACGGTAAACGCTCTATGCACAATCTGATAATGCTATCGTTAAGGAGAGTTTTATTGTTTAAGATTTTAGAGTTTTAATGTGCTTTCTGATGTGTTAATATTTTATAACTTTCTTTGACTTTATAAAAAAAATAAGGTTTTCCTAAAAGACCAATGAAAATAATTTAAGAAAAGTTATTTAAAAACTATCGACGAATGCATTGTTCATGCATGTGAATTATAGGATTATATTTTTGTACTATTATTAAGGGGTCTCAGGACTCTTGAAGCTCTAAAATTGTCGAAATTTTAATTGTTTTAGATGTTAAACTTCTATGCTTGCTGAACATTTTGATATAATTATATCTTGAAATTCCCTTTAGAACAGAAGTTATGGCATTTAGAATTATACTTGCTCAATAGCTGAAGCGGTGTATCCAAAACTTTGAAGTCATTTTTCTCCAAATGACGTTTTTGGGCATAACCCGCACGATATCTCAAAAACTTCTGAATATTTTTTCATGAAATTCTCAAAACATATGTTTCATGTTAGTCTGTATATACTGAACCTAAAAATTCTTTTTATCGTAAAAAGAAAATATTTTTTAGGGGTTTATATTGTTGAAATTTTCTAAATTTTGCATTAGCTAAATAGAACTTTGTATTAAAAATATAAAAATGCTTTAAATACAAATATATTTAGGTTCAGTGTAATTATTATAATATGAGGTATAAGTAAGGTACCAAAATTTTCATTCTAGTTGCAAAATTTATTTTTAATCGTGCGCACAAGCTCTTATGCCAATTTTCTGCTCCTCAAATGTCTGACAGTTTGGAGCCCCCTGTAAATGCTAATTCTGCATCTTGCAATTTTTCAAATATTTGAAATGAAAGAACATACTTGTATCTTTCATTCCCATTTAAAATTGTGTCTTGATATCAAATACATTTTAAGATATTAAATGTTGAAAATGGTCCTTTTTTTTCCTTTTTTCCAATTTTAAGAGTCCTGAGACCCCTTTAAATTTGTTAACTACAATAACAAATTTACTAGCAAAATCCTATTAATTTCGTTTTCATGAACTGAGGAAATGACAAAAATAAATACTTATGTAACTTGATCTAACTGTTTATTCGCATTTCACAACTCCTTTTCCTAGAATGTGAAACATATTGCAATGAAATGAACGCGACTTACCGGCATGGTACAAAGATGTCATAGGTGAGAAAGTTAAAATTTGGATTTATTTCCGAAATATATTTTTTTTGTAACTTTTAGCGATGTTTCTCTAAAAATGGGAAGTACATTACTCCTTTTTCGTGGATAGAATAGGGAAAGTGGAAAGAAAATTGAATTTTTTAGTTTTATTGAAGGGCTTTTCTAATTAAAATGGAAATGATAAATTATCTTCCATTTTTTTTAAGTTAAAAAAAATCTTTATTAAATTAAAATATTTCAAAAAGAAAATAAAAATCCAAAAAAGGAAGGTATGCATTTTCGCATATTCAAGCTTTATCAATAACTTTATTTTACAGAAAAAAACGTCTGTCGACATATGGACATTTAGACATCGTAGTATTTTAGCTTATTACATTCGACCAAGTACGAAGATTTTAAGCTCTTTGCATTTTATGTTGACAATCATTATTTCCTTTTCACGATGAGTAAATTTAAAGTAAAAGTATATATATATATATATATATATATGTGTGTATATATATATATATATATATATATATATATTTATTTTTTTTATTTATTTTTTTTTTTTTAAGGAGAGGGATCACCTTAAAACTTTTTAAAAAGTCAAAAAAATATTTTTTGGTTAATTATGAAAGAATAACATGTTACAGAACTTTAAAAAAAATTATGACGATACTCCAATTAAAAGCAGTTTTATAATAAAAATAAGTGGACCGATACCTATCCAAATCAAGGTAAATTTTAAATTCACTAGGGGGCTCGGCACCTTACGAGCTACGCTCGCCTACTCCCGTTCAGACACCGCAGTCTCTAAAAACACGCTAATTTGATTGGCTCTAAAATGATTTTGGAAAATTGAATTATAAATTTAAAAACAGTGGCGATCTCCCTATAAACGGGTTTCTATTCATTTTTCTTTGATTGGGGAATTTTAAGGGAAAATCAGCTGCTGTTAAAAGATACAACGGCTGTTTTCGTCTTTGATTAAATAAAATCAGTTAAACATTTCAAAATTAGCTAATATATAAAAAATATATGCTTCAAAATAAGCAAATCATCAAATTGCAAAAATATTTTACAAATACCAGTGCCTTCTTTTGACGGAAACGACACAAAAGGTTAACGAATCTTAACTAAACCATTTAAGCAATTTCTTTATTTTCTGCTTCACAGATTTTTCTCTTTCAAATCATATTTTTTGTTGATGACACTTCATTTTCAGCTTATAATCTTTTTTATTTTTATTAAATTACTAAATAGTCGCTCGAAAGCAGTCTAAACGCGTTCAATAAAATTAATATTAATCTTATTAATATAATCTCAAAATATTAAATTAATGTCTAGCGCAATTTTTAAATTTAAACTATTTTGCAATATTACTTTTTGTTCATTTTACATAATAAGTGTAACGTGACGTAAATGTGACGAAATTTCTCCTATTTAAGACTTCTAACGCAGGTTAAAATTCACGTGTAAATATAGTTTTTATGAAGTAATTTTCAATACGTTCCTGCTTTTCATACGTAATTATTTAATTCTAATTTGGAAGTTTTTTTTTCTGTTAATAATAGTTACGTGTAAATAAATTTTTAATTTGAAGCAAACTGTTTATTATTGTTTGCGCTTTTTGTACAGTTGTCAACAGTTTAAATTAATACCATTTTCTAAAATAAGTAAAAAAATATCTCTCGAAATGCTGAAAATTTGAATTTAAAATAGAAATAAAACCTCAAAAAATGCGTGAAATTAAAAAAGTAAAGGCAGTCTGTGAACCAGGAAATTCTAATGTATAAAATGATCTAAAAATGAATTAATTCCCTTGTATAGTTTTATCTCCTATAAAACTTTTTTAATGGAATGATTTTGTCCAACTTTAGCATTAAATATCTCTTAAAATAATTATTCGATTTGAAAACTGTCTACATCATCGTGTTTATCAAATATTTTTCTATAATACGGCCGATTTTCATATTTTTGTATGCAATATTTTTCTTGATATTAACGGAGAAAGACCTCCGGTCACAAAAAGATCAAAACCGGCGGTGGCGGCGGTGACAGGTTAAGTTACTTTTCTTTAGAATAGAGAGATTTTTCTCAAACCAGATATTTTAACACTGCGATCATCGTATTTCCATAACTAAGTAACATATAAACTTAAAATAGTGTATTTTATTGCATTTGATATATCTTTAGAACCTCTACCTATTTTTAAGTAAGTACCTGTGATATATTTATTATTATTATTTTTTTTAATTGAAATTTTATCATAGATACTACGTTTTATGATTTAATTGACTGAATGAATATTTTCATCTGTAAACTCGGTTGTTATTTCAGATTGAAGTTAAAGTACGATATTGTAAGAATATATATATATGTAATATTAAGTTGATATATCGAATATAATTTTTACACTTTTATGCGCAATACATGTATGTCATTGAAAATCTTTAATTAGTATGCCCTAATTCAAATAAATTCTAATTATGAATCATTACAATTATTTAAAGGAATGCGTAAACAAAGATTCGTGCGATTTATTCTACATTTTTTACTTTCTTCTGTCTTCAATAGAAGAAAGTATTGTAATCGAATTTTTTTTCGACTTCCGGTTTTCGACGGATTTACATGTTTTAGGGGTCAGAGGTCCCCAAAAACATGTTTATAAAAAATGTCTGTCTGTCCGTGTGTCCGTGTGTCTGTCGCCATTGTACCATCAAAAACTGTCTGAAGTTATGCATAGAATTGAACCAAATTTTTATTTTAAGTTTTTGGCTATGGCAACCAGATCCTCCCTGAATTTGGAAAAAATTCGCCGGTTGGGGGCGCTGTAATAGCGATTTTTGGGCGCTTTTGAATATTGCACCATCCAAAAGTGTATGAAGTTATGCATAGAACTGAACCAAATTTTTATTTTAAGTATTTGGATATGGCAAGTAGGTCCTCCCTGAATTTGGAAAAAAATCGCTGGTAAGGGGCGCTGTAACAGCGATTTTTGTGTGATTTTGAATATTGTACCATCCAAAAGTGTATGAAGTTATGCATAGAATTGAACCAATTTTTTATTTTAAGTTTTTGGCTTTGCAAGCAGATTCTCCCTGAATTTGTAAAACATTCGCCGGTAGGGGCGCTGTAACAGCGATTTTTGTGCGATTTTGAATATTGTACCATCCAAAAGTGTATGAGGTTATGCATAGAACTAAACCAAATTTTTATTTTAAGTTTTTGGCTTTGCCAAGCAGATTCTCCCTGAATTTGGAAAACATTCGCCTGTAGGGGGCGCTGTAACAGCGACGTTTGTGCGATTTTGAATATTGTACTATCCAAAAGTGTATGAAGTTATCCATAGAATTGAACCAAATTTTTATTTTAAGTTAATGGCTACGCAAGCAGGTCCTCCCTGAATTTGGAAAAAATTCGTCGCTACTAGACGCTGTAATAGCGATTTTGCATATTATACCATCGAAAAGTGTATGAAATTATGCATAGAATTGAACCAAATTTTTATTTTAAGTTCTTGGCTATGGCGAGCAGGTGCTTCCTTAATTTGGAAAAAAATCGCCGGTAGGGGGCGCTGTAGTAGCGATTTTGGTGCCATTTTGAATATTGTACCATCGAAAACTGTATGATGTTATGCATAGAATTGAGCCAAAGTTTTTGTGTTTCTTTTTGGTCATAGCATGAAGGTCCTCCCTGAATTTGGAAAAATTCCGCTGGAAGAGGGCGCTATAAATACGATGTCTGTACCATTTTTAGGTAGCTTTCATTACAAAAATCTACCTATTGCAGCCGTTCGGAGGAAAACGATTCCGAAAAATTTTGGTATATTTTCACCGATCATGACCCCTAGACCCCGAAACCACCCTCCGTTCAAAATTGGTATATATATATATATATTTATATATATCCATATATATATATATCTGATCTTGATCATACTGTAACTCTCGTATTTATGAACCGATTTGGATAAAATTTCGTGTGTACATAGTACATACCAATGTCTCGACCGAGTTCGTTGGCCAGCTTCATCCTCCATCTTGTTTCAAAATGGCGGCCATTTAATTTTTTTTTTAATTTAAAATTTAAAATGAGGCACAAAAAATTAGACATTGAAAAAGATTTTTTTCTTATGTGTTTGGGCTTGATACAAAGAATCTGGAGCACTTTTACTTTCGTCTATATCTTAAAAAATGGCTGATATATATTATGGCTGATATATAAAATGGCTGATATATATGATTTCTTTGAATTTCTAGTATGGCTGACATTTTGAAACGATCTGATATTTGTCTCGCGATAATACACGTATTTATGAACCGATTTGCACGTGACAAAGAATGTGCATAGTACATAGCAATGTCTCGACCGAGTTCGTCTGCCAGCCTCATCCGCCATCTTGTTTCAAAATGGCGACATTTAAAATTAAAAAAAAATTAAATTTAAAATGAAGTACAAAAAAATTATAAATCGAAAAAGATTTTTTTCTTATGTGTTTGAGCTTGATACGAAGATTCCGGAGCAATTTTTGTTTCGTCTATGTCTTAAAAAATGGCTGAGATATAGCTTGTTGAATTTCTAGCATGGCTGACATTTTGAAACGATCTGATTTTTGTCACGCGATAATATGCGTTTTTATGAACCGATTTGGATGTGACAAAGCATGTGCATAGTACATAGCAATGTCTCGACCGAGTTCGTTGGCCAGCTTCATACGCCATCTTGTTTCAAAATGTCGGCATTTAAAATTTAAAAAAAAATTAAATTTAAAATGAAGTACAAAAAAATTATAAATCGAAAAAGATTTTTTTCTTATGTGTTTGAGCTTGATACGAAGATTCCGGAGCAATTTTTGTTTCGTCTATATCTTAAAAAAACGGTTGAGTTATAGAACTTTGAAATTCTAGTGTGGCTGACATTTTGAAACGATCTGATTTTTGTCACGCGATAACAAGCGTATTTATGAACCGATTTGGATGTAACTTGGTGTGGACATAGTACATACCAATGTCTCGACTGAGTATGTTGGCCAACATCTTCCGCCATCTTGTTTCGAAATGGCGACAATTAATTTTTTTTCTATTTTAATTTAAAATGAGGTACAAAAAAGTAGAAATTGAAAAATATTTTTTTCTTATGTATTTGACCTTGATACAAAGATTCTGGATCATTTTTCGTTTCGTCTATATCTTAAAAAATGGCTGAGTTATAGCACTTTGAATTTCTAGCATGGCTGACATTTTGAAATTTTGAAACGATCTGATTTTGTCACGCGATAACACGCGTATTTTTGAACCGATTAGGATGTGACAAGGCATTTGCATAGTACATAGCAATCTCCCAGCCAAGTTCGTTTGCTAACTTCATCGCCATCATGTTTCAAAATGGCGGCCATTTAAAAATTTAAAAAAAAAATAATTTAAAATGAGGTACAAAAAAATTAGAAATTGAAAAAGATTTTTTTCTTATGTGTTTCAGCTTGTTACAAAGATTCCGGATCATTTTTTGTTTTGCCTTTATCTAAAGAAAAAGGCCAGTTTAAATAGCAGTTTGAATTTCGAATGTGTGTGACATTTTGAAAAATCTGATTTTTTGCCTGCAACAGCACTCGTATATATCAACCTATTTAGATATGAGTAAGCATGTGCACAGAAATTACTAAGGTCTCGATCAAGTTCATTGGTGAGCTTTGTTGCACCCATTATGTTGTTTTAAAAAAGGCGGCCTATCACCGATAATTCGGGTTAATATAATTATTAATGTAATTCAGGATATCACCGATTTTGGCGACAAAATATAAATCACTTTAATAAAACCATCTTTGATAACGCTGACTAATTTGGCGAAATTCTCATTCATATTCAATATTGACAAAAATTAGTATTCAATCTTCTTTAATCGGGATCCACTAATTTGAGCTCCGTGTGTTTGAATAATATAAGCTGGCTTTTAAAAAATAAGGAATATGAAAGCTACCTATTCCTCCCGGCACTGGCCGGAAGGACTTTCTTTATTGTACAATCGAATAGTGTAAAAAATTCTGCATACAACTGAACCAAATTTTTTGTGCATGTTTTTGGCTTTAGCCAACAGGTCCTCCTTGAAATTGGAAATATTGCGCGGTAAAGGGGCTCTGTCATAGCGAATTTTGTATACTTTTCTTGATTTTTCGTAGTTCTATTGTCACATCGGCGGCTCGCGCAAAGGCGGGAACACACTTCCTGCTAAGTCGGCTATTCGCAAACATCTGATAACAACGGAATAAAGAAAAACTATTAATGTTAACAAATATCATGATATAGATTAACTCGTTTTTAGTTCATTTAATTGACTGAAGTGGAAATTTAAGATGAAAATCAAAGTTGGTATAGTAATGAACTAATAATATTGAAGTATTAACATGTGTAACTAATTTTTGAAATATTAAGATGTATAAGATCGAAGAAAGTTTTGGGATTGGCACATCCAACTAGTTTTTTTTTAATATGAAGACATATTTACAGCTCCAAATTTTTTTAAGTATTGTGTTAAAATCAAGGAATAGCGAGCTGCTGCAGGTGATCTCCTCCCATTTAGTTACTACCGAATGGTGGCGGTTAACACGTTCATAAAAGTACTTAGAAGTAAAGTAGTCTATCAAGTAAAAATTACATAATAGATTTAGTAAAAGATTTAATTTAAAAAGATGAAATATTTTAAAGATCGTCCACGTGACATCATTTTCTTTCCACCGGCTTCAAAATTAGAAATCGAATCTTTGAAGATTTATGTACTTTAGATGAATAGCATCTTGGATCAGAAATTACGTAATCTGGAAGGTGTAGTTTTCGCAATTACTTATTACCGACAATGTTAATATTATTTCTTACTTGAAATTCAGTGTTTAATAAACTTCTTGTTATAATCGTTTTCTAAATGCACAATACTATTGGATTTAAATTTACATCAAGAAATCGAATGTTGTCATGCAATGAAAAAGCAACACATCGGGTACCAGCAACTAGTTTTTATTAATTTATCAACTTCTTCATTTAACAATTCCTTTTTTAAACACCATTGAATTTTTTGAAAGGATTTAGCTTGTGAAAGAATATGTGCTGTAAGGATTTAAATGATATAACATGTATTATTGACACATTATAAACTACTATTATAAAACGAGAAATGAATACCTTTTATCACTTTAAAATTAATGACAATTTTTAAACCTATTTTTTCAGCGATATTCTGCATACAAAATTAAACATCAGATGATATAAATGAAACTGCTATTTCTTCTTCTTTTAAGAGGATTTTCCTCAGTTTGAAGATTTTACTTGAATGAAAAATTTCATATTTAACTCCTATGTAACATCACTAGCAGACGCTTCTGGTGTTATCCTTGCCAACAATGGTGAGATTCAGATTTTTATATATAAAATTTATATCATAAAAATACTGTGATTGTCAGGCATGAATCGTTAAACGACAATCAGAAAAAATGACGTCTTTTTCACGCAATCATAAGAAAATTCCGCAGCTATATTAAAGAGAATGGATGTTTTCTCTAACGTGGGTGACAGAAAAATAGATGATTTACCTAAGAATATCGGATAAAAACAGCAAATGGGTCCAAATGACAAAGTATTTACTGAAATTCTATTTTGTATGGCCTGAAAATAAAACCTATACTTTATTGAAATTTGACAATAATTTCAGAGAAAAAAAAGAGGGTTTTACTGGTGAGAACACATAATTTTTAAATAAAATCTTATATTTTCACTCATTAAAGTACAGTGAGCCGAAGGCGAGCGAAGCATTCTTTTAACAATTACAGCTCGTTCTGAGGAGCAGATTTTGAATTTTGTTTAAAAAGTCATCAGCATTGCAATCTGTTTTGCAATAAGTGGCACATGGATATTTTTTAAAAATCTAGTCCTGCTGCAGATATAAACGATTCGATATGACTTTGTTTTGATAGTTTAGTGGGAAATAGTTTTAATAGTTTTAATAGTTTAAAGGTTTAAAAAATGTAAAGGTTTTAATGTAAAAAATGTAAAGGTTAAAAAAAAGTCACAAAACAAAAAAAAAATGTAAAGGTTAAAGGGTTTTTAAATGTTAAAATTTACCCATAGTTTAATATAACTTAGTTTAATTATTTGCTGTAATTATTAAATATTTATTTTTTGCATATTTGCAAGTAGTATGGATTTGGATATATTTTCGTAAGATTATTCTTGATATATAATAATAGCTTATGATCCAAATTCGACTTAAATAATGATTACTAATTAATTTTCTCGATACAATCTAAAATTTATTTAATAAAGCTTTCCTCATGCAGTTTATTTAAGGCGTCACTACCTTTAAGGCATACTGTGAATTTAAAAGCTTCAGTGACTTTCGATTTTATAATAAGATTTTGGATCAAGAATGAAGATTATTATTTAAGTGATATAATTGCTTTCAAATACTTATGCAGCTTAACTTGTCCTTCACGTGTAACTTCGAATTAATTGCCTTCTTAGGTATATTGGCTTTGTATTAATCTGAGATAATTTTAAATATATCGGCTAATTTGAATGTGTTAATAAGTCAAATTTTCCATAATATATTTCTTACTTTAATTTATTAATTCACTAGATAAAAATATACATATATAAACAATTTTTAAGAAAGCATCCTTTTAATTTAAATTTATACTATGAATCATTCAAGATTACATGTTGGTAGGAGAAGGGCGAGTCTTAAGAAGTGCAAAGCCGGATTGTGAATAATTTTAGTCGAAAACGGGTCCACAGTTTGTGGAATAACTTATTTTTCCGTACAATTACTTCCGAATAGAATCTCCGGCTTATAACTGAGATATTCTGCAAAGATTACCACTCAGAAATAAAATAGTGATACACAAAAATAAACACATGTATGCCGCTGGAGATTTCCAAACATTCACTAAGGTATTTAGAATAATAAAACCATATGCTTTCAAGCGTTAAATCATAAAAAACATAAACTGCATCAGAAAAACTACATAAGAAATCGTAGATAATGGACTTTAAATATGATAAAGCTTATATCTTCGTGGTTCAAAGGACATTAATAAAAATGTGCGCTTGAAATCTGCGTGAAAGCTAATTGAAATTTGTGAATAATTTAAATTTTCACTTTCTGCCCGAGCCCAAAGGATGATATAATAAACGGTCAAGTGCAAGTACTACTCGCTTTTATAGGGTTCCGTACAATAAGTATATGGATTATGAATTGTATTATTAAAACAATCGTTATTAAAGAAAAATAAGACTTCGTAAAAACTATACAACATAGGTAAGCTGTATATATACTAGAAAAGTATGAATGGGTATACTTAAAGGTTCAAAGAGATATGAAGCCTAAATAATATCAAATATTGCTATTCTGTATAAATCTTATTTAAATCTTATCCTAATTTGTTCATGATGAATTTAATTCGGCACTGACAAGAAAAGTAGTGCATATTTAAACTTCATTTGGCATTTCATAAAACTAAATTCAGCGTCCTAATAATCTTTTCTTTTTACAGTGTATCTAAAACAAAACCCTTGTTCAAAGTTTAAACTTGGCAATTTGCTAAGCTTCGAAAGGTAGCAAAGTAACAACGCCGCTTTGGTCTGCTCCGCGTTTTTAAATACAGGTTTTTAGTTAACCTTTAACGACCCAGTAGGTGTATTGAAACAGCCACTCAATGCAAACTAGTCGTGAATCCCATACACTCTAAATTAAAATGTCTGAAATTCAGACACTTAAGTGTCTGAAATGGAGTGTTCAATTTTCAGACATTTTAAAATGTCTGAATTTTTTCAGACACTTTTTGCGTCTGAATTTCAGACACTTCAAACGTCTGAATCGCATCCATTTTTTTGTAAGCATCATACGTAGCCATGTTTGACCACGTTGAATGCTGGAAAAATATTTGGCTGTGGTCCTGCCCCTCCCCCCCCCCCCAATACAGCCTGATTTTTTTGGTGCTCTCAGTTTTGGTAGTATACAATTTTCGTTACGTTGATAATTTAAATCTTTTACGACATTGTACTGATTATAATCAATATCTTGAACTTCAGGAGTAGAACAAGATTAAAAAACAAAAAATATTTATCTAAATATTAGATTTTTTTAAATTTATTTTGTTTTTAACCTTATTTTACTTTAAAAGTTCAAAATATTGATTATAATCAGTACAATTTCGAAACAGATTTAAAATATAAGCTTTACAAATATTGCACATCAAATTTGGGGGCACTACAGTCGTAGGGGGACGGGGCACTTCCCAGTTTGCCCTTCCTTTAATCAAGAAGTACTTTTGCAAAAAACGCAACCCTGCATTATAGTTGTCTAAATTGAGATGTCCGGTATTCGGGAGTATCCGTTGTGGAGGTTAATGGACATTCTCGAATAGCGAACACCTCTATTTAACGAATACTTTTTTAATCAGCAGACATACATATTTGTATATTTTTACCTCAAAAAAGTAGACATCTCCAATTATCGGACAAATTCCGCGGTCCCGAAGTGTTCGCTATTAAGGGCTTTTAAGGTACATAGATAAATATATATATATATTTTATAATCTTGTCCTACTCTAAAAGTTCAAAATATTTATTATACTCGGTTGAATGTGGAAAAAGATTTAAAATATCAGATGTACGAAAATTGCAAAAATCCCACCCCCTCCCCCCCAAAAAACATGAAAATATAAAAAAATATATTGCCACATAGGCAATTTTACATATACATCACTTGATAATCACAACAGCCATTTAACTATGAATAATGAAAATAAATAAATAAATATTCTACTTTAATAACATTGGGGAAAAAATGACTTTGGTATTTTGTTAAATATATTTGCGTTTTTAAACTTGTACTACTCTAAAAGTTCAAAACTTTCATTATAATCAGTGCAAGATTTAAGATATCAGCTTTACAAAAATTCATGCAAAATCCCCCCATCCCCCCCCCCCAAAAAAATGAAAATACTTATTTAAAAATTATGTTTTTAAAAAATTTATATTTCCACATGGGCAAGTTTTTATGTAGATCAGAGGGTACTCACAAAAGCTATTCAACTATCAATAAAAACAAATAAGTACATATTCTATATTAAAAACATGAGGAAAAAATAACTTATGATTTCCAAACTTTTTTCGTCTTAAATATATACAGTAACATCTGTCATTTTTGTATTTTTCGTATAAGTGCATATAAATAAAGTTACCACAATTTTAAATACGAAATCTAGTTAGAGGTTTTTACTTTTTCCCATTATAAATTTCAAATTACTTTTTTATTAAAAATAATAAAAAAATCAGTATTAGAGTTGATTGCAAATCAAATACATATGTATATTTTTACAGGCAGCTTCATATAATAGACCAGTCTCATTTACTTTATTTATCTTTTTTTAATCTGCGGTTTTATGCCAGGAAGTAAGAAAAGCATTAGGTCATCTTTCAAAGTTTTTTTTTTCTTTACTTCCTTGTGGCCGTCATTTACTGCGAGATAAAAATTATCCATTGAAACTAAGAACTGACATTGAATATATAATTCGTAATAAAAAAGAACGTCATAAGTTTAAAAATATATACTTCTAGAATTAGTGGGGTTTTTTGCGAACAGATTCAAAACTAATTAAATTTCATGCAGGATTTTGTTTAGTACAATAAATAAAATCATAAAATACACTAATTTTACTACTATAAAGAAACTTACTTGAGTTGCTGCAAGAGGTAAGAAATATTCCTCGATTTGAAATTTTAAAAACTACCACAACCACAGTGAGGGAGAAAGACTTTCATCAGTTTAAAAGGTAATCCCATAATACATCCGACTAGCCATATTTAAAGAATGAGATGTTTCATCCTAAAAACAGGACCCGCCAGACAAAAGTTTCTTTTTTTTTGCCAGCTTCGACAGGACGAAGATGAATAACACAATATTATTGATATAAATTGATACGAGTTAACACTAAGCCCATTGCACACGCTTTGTAGAATTTCCGGGTGTAATCTTCAACCGTCGTCTACTTCTGTTCTGTGTCTATCCCGCCCTTGTATCGACGACAGCTTCTAAGAGACATTTGATGTCGAGCACACACGTCAGATGTATGTATTCAATAAATAAATAATCCAAGTTAATACGAATTAAAATCACAGTACTTCACATTTCGCAAAAAACGAATTAAAATACACGCGTACATAAAAACAAACTTTGTTTGAATTACAACGTATACCACTTCGAACGAAGACATCTAAAACGCATGCGCAACTGGGAGTGCTAGTGCCCCCTGGTGGTTATTGCGTCGGAAGAATCAAAACGTCTTAAATTAAGACACGTTTAAAGCAATGAAGTGTCTTAAAATAAGACGTTTGCGGATATTTTAGACATTATTCTCAGTTCGTTTACACCATGGTCATAGTAAGACGCTTATGTATCTTAAATTAAGACATCTATAGTGTCTTAATTTTCAGATTAAGACACTTAAGTGTCTAAAATTCTTTTTCAGTCACATATGTGACTAAATTTAAGACGCTTCTATTTGCAGTGTAGTATTTATGTGATTAATTCTCATTAAATTAATCTGTTTTTAACAATCTGACGTTTGATGCGTTTAATCTTATAATGGTTCCGTTTTTACTTTCTAATTACGGAACCCTAAAAATCGAGCCGGAGGAAGTTTCGGGCCTGGGATCGTGCGGAGATATGTTTCCTCTGTAGTCTTGATTCACATCTAATATGCTGACACAACTAACATCAGACGCACAACGGTATAGCCGTTTTTGTTAAGCGTGAACTCTGATATAGTATTGTTCAAAGTATTTAATTCTGACAATCTTTGAAAAAAAATTCCTCAATTCGCCAAATTCCAATTACTTGGAATGTCTATCGGTCTCTTTCTTTGTTTTTTTAAAACCTGATCACCTTTCTTTTTTGAAAAATCAGATTTAAATCTATGTTTTAAATTAAATAGATACTCACATTTCAATCATCTATATCAACTCATACATATGCTATGTTATTCACATCTATATTATTCAAAATTTAATGACGCTCATTGTACGTAAAAAGTATCTTATGTATTTTAAGGTAAGTTAAAATGCCATATTTCTGTATAAAAAGGTATGTCCCGAAGTGGCGTATCGATTATGTTGTCATTGTTTAAATAACAAAAGCACACTTCACCTTCTAATTACCATCGATTTATTTGACGAAATTTCGCAGGGTAGTGGGAATGGCAACAAAAGGCAAGCTGAGTTCTTTGTTCCCGTTCTATTGAATGAAATAATTTAAGCTTTAAAGTCAAATAGTCATGATTTAAAGCTGATAAAACTCATTATTCTTCTCACAAAATCTTTTGAATCACTGAACGGCAATTCAAATCTTTATTTGAAATAAATTGAACTCGATAACCGTGAAATAATTTAAAATCTATCTTAAAGAACGTGTATTTCTGTTAAATTTTCTATTAATAATTATAAACATTGTATATTAAAATATAACGATAAGAAATTCAATGGATTGTCATTTAAGAAAATAAAATAATAACTAGTTTTTGAAATTTAAATGTCCTTTGTAATCACCTAAAAACTTTTTTTTGGACAATAAAAAGGTAATTTTATTTTCAGTTTATACAGACTCACATACGTTTTGAAAATTTCATGAAAAAATATTCAGAAGTTTTTGAGATATCCTGCGCGTTATGCCCAAAATAGTCCCCGAGCCAGGTGCAAATTTCGTCAGTTATTTCCTCTCGGCCGATAATTTGTAAAATGCTTCAGAGAGTTGTATTATGAAGCTCCGTGAACGTCAGCTGCGGTTCAGTGGGTGGGTTGAGCACCGGTAGCCTCCCAAACATGTAAAAAAAGAAGAAAAATTTAGTCATTTCCTCCCGGTTGAAAATTTGTCAAATTATAGCTAACCCAATATCTTGAAGAAAAAAAAAAGTCAGCTGATTATAGAGTGGTGGGTTATTCGTCAGCTGGTCACAAGATCATTAAAAAAATATACAGTGTGCAAAGGAAAGTCCCTTTAACCATAAAATACTTGTGAACGGAGAGAGCTACAGCTATGGAAGTGAGGTAAAGGTATAGTAAAGTGACTACGCTCGATTCAATGCATACGACGGCAGCGCCCCTAGTGGCGAAATTTGGAAGATAGCTACTGAAAACCGTAAAAGAAAAGAAATAGAGCAAAATTTCCAGTTAGAAAGTTTTAGAGCATCAATTAATTAGTACTAAACGACATTTGGTTCACACGGATAAGATAAATCGTCGCCTGTATACCCAAAAATGTCCGAAATCGATGAGCGACGATTCTGCTTTGCATATTCACATTCCGTAAATGTAGCAGTGCACAATTTCAGATTGTGACGTTGTACTGTGCTGTAATGTCTGTAAAAATTTAATTTCCAATGCACTAAAAATTTTAGATTAACCCTTTCAGGGACAAAAGAATTCTGTTCGTAACCTGATGAAGTAATTTACTGACAATATTCAAACGAATTTCTTAGAAAATAAAAACCCGCCAATTTTCACTTTCATTACAAAAGCAAAATTTTATTAAAATATTCTTGCTGCCATTTGTCAGTTTTGGAATTAAAATTAGGTGGCTAGACCGTCTAGCCACCGCCCTTGAAAGGATTAAATCTATGTCGTCGTATTGAAGAGGCTAGCAATAGACGTACCATGCTGGGAAATGTGGCTTGTAGAATTACACTCAAGAATACAAATGTGTATCGTGAGCAATGGCGAACCTTTCGAACATACTGAATATTAACTTTTTATCACTGCGAGAAAGTTATTCTTTTTTGTTTTTTGCGTGATGTTATCAAAATGTATTGAGATAAGCACGTATTTATACCATAAATTGTGCGTATTTCTTCATACTTCTGGCTATTCCATTCAAACGTTTACACGAAATAGAGTGCATCGATTTTGGACATTTTTGGGTATACAGGCGAAGATTTTTCTTATCCATGTAAACCAAATGTCGTTTCGTACTAATTAACTGGTGTTCTAAAGCTTTCTAATTGGAAATTTTGATCTATTTCTTTTCGATTACGATTTTCTGTAGCCATCTCCCAAATTTCGCCACTAGAGGGCTCTGCCGTCGTTTGCATTAAATCGGGCGTAGTCACTTTACTATACCGTTACCTCACTTCCATAGCTGTAGCTTTCTCCGTTCGCAAGTATTTTATGGTTAAAGGGACTTTCCCTTGCACACTGTATATTTTCTTCATGTTCGTGTGACCAGCTGACGAATAACCCACCTCTCTATAATCAGCTGACTTTTTTTTCAAGATATTGGGTTAGCTATAATTTGACAAATTTTCAACCGGGAGGAAATAACTATTTTTTTTTTTTTTTTTTACATGTTTGGGAGGCTACTGCTGCTCAACCCACCCACGGAGCCGCAGCTGACGTTCACGGATCTTCATGATACAACTCTCTGAAGCATTTTACAAAATATCGGCCGAGAGGAACTTGGTCATCAAAATCTGTTGCTGGCTCGCGGACTAAAAATGTCATCTGGAGAAAAATGACTTCAAAGTTTCGGAAATGCCGCTTTATCTATTGTGGGGTATAATTCTAAAAGCCATAACTTCTGTTCTAATGAGAATTTCAAGGAAATAATTATATCAAAATATCCAGTAAAGATAAAAGTTTTACATCTAAAAAAATTAAAATTCCGAAAATTTTAAAGCTTTAAGAGAATAAAATTTGAAATTAGCGAGTTTAAGAAATTGTTGCATTAATGTGAAAATTTGTGGTTTTCAAAGAACACCGGAAACTGAAAATCGGCTTAAATTTTATTCTTAAATATAATATTATACACAATAAGAAATTATGAAATTTATAACCCATAAACTTCATCGCAAATATACATTATTAGATAGTTTCGATGGTTTACAATTTTCTTCCTTTTCGCATCGAGCCTTTCGACGCACTTGATCCACCAAATAATCTCGAATTGGTTGACTGTATCCAAAGCGTCCTCTGCGATACGGACCATGTCGTGGACAAACTACATAATTTCTAGAATTGTACTTCCAGCCAAAATCACAAAATGCACATATAGGAAATATATATTGAGCTTCCGGCGATAGTTCTTCTCTTTCCTTTTTCTTGATGCTCAAACAGTCCATTGCTGCAATTCGGATATTTAAATTAGTTTTGTCTTGTTACATACAAATCACAAGAAAAATGATACTGCTTCATTAACCCGTCGAACAAAAACTATCGCCAAATTATAAGATTAAAATCCAATAATGGCTGATTGTAAAAGTCAGATCCACTTAACATTAAACACGCTACACGTGTTTGTTACGTCATAAAGTGAATTTAATTTCAACGTTTTATTTGTATTTTTATTAATGTTATTCTAATTTATTTTCTCTTTCGTTATTTAAAATTAAATTTATGTCAATTTGTGTAATTTGGCGAGTAGTTTGGCGGTTTATACAATTTGGGAAATTAGTCAACGGGATAATAAAGTAGTACCGAAAAAATATATTATGTGACTCAACTTGTATAATCAACTTGGTTGGTTTTTAGTCTTTTACTTAACTCAACCTGAATTTTGTATGTAAAGATAGAATTTTGCAATCGATTTTTAGTCCACTTCCCCAAATCCTAGAATTGTGAAAATTGTGTACACATGCGTGTTTCTGATGACGAATACAACATTTTCATAATTTTACAATTTAATTATAAAAAAAAATGCAATTTAACAAATTACAACGACCGTTTGGGAAATGATTTTTTCAAAGACTAAAATTTAAGACATAAAAAATAGCACGGAGTTGATCATACATTAATAGTGTTATTACACGTAAAAATTCCAAGCGACAGAAATCGCCTGCGACTCGTACGTATTATTCACCTGAAACTTCCGTATTATCCAGGCATTTCATTGGCTGTTCGGAAAAAGGATTTTCCATCGTCAGATTTCCAAGAAATCTGACGGCCAATTTTAAATGAAATTTATTTCTTAAACTTCTAAACATCCCACAATATTACTTTTTATATCGTCGTATAGAGAAAATCTGTACTTTTAAATGCAATTTGTTTGAAAGCTGTATCTCAATTTGTTTCTGAGTTATTAATTTCTTTTGTAGTTTTTATTACTTTTTTGTCATAGTGGCAACACTCTGTTGTCCATTACTGTTGAAAGTAAAGGGAAATACAGATTACTGTATAGGCCAATCAGAAAACGAATAAAATGATGATTCATACAATAAAAACCTTCAGATGTGCTTTTGTTTTCCTACCCTGGCGAGGACAATGACCATTTTTCCAAATGGTTAATAAGAAAATAATTATAATATCGCAATCAATTAATTATATCTTCACTCATTTTAAAGCATATTTTCTTTTAATATTAATCATCTTCTTCTTCTTTTTTTTTTTTTTTTTTTTTTTTTTTTTTTTTGCTATTTACAAATTACAAAATGAGGTGTAATTCCTACCTCATGTAAAAAAAAAAAAAAAAAAAAAAAAAAAAATTTCAAAGAATCTTATATAGTTGCTCTGTCAATATGTACCACTTTTGATCTCTTGATTTGAAATTCACCATATTAGACGACACCCATTTCAATCTAATTGTTTTCTACTTGCTCTTTTTTCTCTATACTACTCAGCAGTTTTAACAGCACCTAAAGCTTGCTGTAAGAAATTCCTAAAAATGAACAGACGAAGAGTTGTGAAATTTGATTTATTAAATATTATTACAGGAGTTGAATTTGCTTAAATTATTTGCGTCAAGAAAAGATGATGAAGGAAGTTGAGTTTTATAGCGCTTCATATAACAAAATTATGCAAAACTGTGATTTAGTCCAGGCAATAGAAATCGTATAGGGGCTCTATCAAGCAAAATTCATGGTAGTTCTGGAAAAGGTTTACTATATGTTTTTTGGGTCGTTGAATCCGAATTTTTAACTTCCCACCAAAGTTTCCCCCGGCAACCCCCCCCCCCCCCGCCCAAAATTTGGAAAAATGCCTTCCAAAAAAGGTTTTTATTAAAAAAATAAGAAAAAGTATCTAGAAATTCAGAAAGTAGACAAAATTTGAAACAAATCAGATATATGACATTATGACGTAGGATGAATGGAGAGGGGGGGGGGGTCTGCCTGGGAACATGCGCCGCGTTGCTGCGTGGACAAAGTTGCGCAATTCCATTGAAGAACTCACATCGTTTACATTCGCCCTCCCGTCTCCCTTCGGAACTTTTCCTATAAGGTTTACTTTAAGTTTTTTGGGTAGCTGAAACGAATTTTTAACTTCCCCTAAAATCCCCCCCCCCAAATAGTTGTTTTTAAATTAAATTTTTTATTGTTTTAGGGGGAAAGTATGTAGAAATTCAGATAGTAGACAAAATTCGCAACAAATAGGATATATGACATTATCACGTAGGATAAACAGGGAGGGGGGGGGACAGCCTCTGAACATGCACTGCGCCGCTACGTGCACTAAGTTATGCAAGTCCAGGCAATAAGGGATTTTACCAAGCAAAATTAATGCTAGTTCTTGATTTCGACTCACTTTATGTTTTTAGGTGTCGCTGAATCTGAATTTGTAACTTCCCACTAAAATTTCACAAGGCAACCACCCCCCCCCAAAAAAAAAAAAAAAAATATTTTTTGAAAAAATTTGGTTTTTGAGAACAACGCGCGGGGAATTTTCTGAGGCAGCGCCCCTCTCCCCGGTTATCCTACGTGATACTGTCATGTATCCTACTTGTTGCAAATTTTGTCTATTTTCTGAATTTCTATATACTTTTCCCCTAAAATAATAAAAAATGTAATTTAAAAACAACTATTTTTTTGTGGGGGGAGTTGCGGTGGTAATTTTGGGGGAAGTTAAAAATTCCTATTCAGGGACACAAAAAAAAAATTAAAGTAAACCTTTTAGGGAAAGTTCGGAGGGGAGACGGGAGGGCAAATGTAAACTATGTGAGTGGTTATGTGGAATTGCGCAACTTAGTCCACGCAGCATCAAGGCGCCTGTTCGGAGGCAGATTCCCCCCTCCCCATTCATCCAACGTTATAATGTCATGTATCTTATTTGCTGCAAATTTTGTCTACTTTCTGAATTTATAGATACATTTTCCCTAAAACAATAAGAAAATTGATTTTTTAAATAAAAACCATTTTTGGGGAATTTTACAAAATTTGTGAAGGTTGCCGGGGGAAATTTTGGTGGGGAGTTACAGATATTCGGATTCAGCAACCCCAAAAACATAAAGTAAGCCGATTTCCAGAACTACCATTAATTTTGCCAGGTAAAATCCCATATTGCCTGGACTAATATGCTTACAGTCGCAAAATATTTTCCGAAATCAGAATGCGTTGGAAAATTAATTGCTGGGGAAATTTCTTTGATAATGATTTACCTCCATAAATTATTATTTTTTTCGCTCACTGCAGAACGTATCCCTTGCGTTTCATTTGGTAAAAAGAGGTATTGAGGTGTCAGTCGAATTTCAACTGATATTATATCATACTATATACAATTTTGGAATATAACGTTAATTAAAAGTTACTTAAACGTTATTTTTTCAACTATTTTTCTAAAAAAATAACTTTTATTCAGGTTTATTCGAAAAAAATATTTTTGTATAAAAATGTTCTCTGGCATATGGATTGTGGAACATTTAGCCGCGTATCTATTTAAGAAAGTCATATTACTAGCTCTATCATGATACTAGCTCTAATATAATATCGATGGTTAAACAGACTAAAGGCTGTGAAGATGCAACAGCGAAATAATTTAAACAATAGCAAATAGAAAATATAAATGAGAAATAAAGAATGTAATATATTTTTGAAAAATACACTTTAATCAATAAAGAGTTTCATATTAATTTAATTATTATTTTACGTTCTGAAATAAATTAAAAGATCCTAAAAAGATCGTTTCATTTATTCTTTCCTTTTCCATATTTAAAAAATTAAACATAGCAAACATTATATATTTTTTAAATAAATTCACTTACTAGTACTTTCTGTCAAGTGTAAAAAAGCGAGGCATTTTTCATAAACAGGCTCGCCCCCCCCCCCCAATAAAATAAGTTAATGTATGAGAATTTTTTTGAAAAAGTTGTTTATTGCAGTTATGAAATTAGACGTGATTTTCAAGATCAGTGCTTGTGTGCTTGTAAAAAATAATATTTATGCAAAAATATTTTTACTTTTATACTTATTTAAAATACTTAAATAATTTAAAATATTGAATTAGAAAAGAAAAATTCTGTTACACAGTAAAATCTTGATAGAACTCTAATAAAAAATTTAGAGAGACACTTGGAATTTTATCACTGCACTGCAGGCACACCGGTTGAAAGTCTCTACCCTACAGAAAAGAAAAAAATTGAAAACCCATTGACGACTAGAATAGGAGCTATATCTGCTAACAAGCAGTGACAGATCTAATACGGACTGTAGAGCTTATGGTGATCAATTTTCAATAGTTATAAAAATAATGGATCTCTAACTATATAATCTTTTACACAGCAACGCAATGTATTTCGAATACAATTTTATAAATATGATAGAAGTTCTTATATGATACTATTTGTAATACTTGGAGAATAAATCATAGGCTATTTTGATATATAACAAGACAGAAAACACAACGTGTTAAATCACCCTGAAAACTATAATGGCAAACAATGAGAACTTATTCATCTCAGAGAATGCTTGCCAGTGAAACTATATGATCGTTGGTATTGACTTTTCTGATATTTCTATTTCAAGAAAAGAAACGAAAATTATTAATTTGTCGGATAAAAATTTAAATTTAAAATATCGTAGTAAAAGTTAAATTCTAACAGAGTGCGTAGCAATTCTTATGTTTTACTATCTCTAATTTCAAAGTGTAAGCTTTGGCTTATTTAATGACAGAGTTCTGCAATTTAATGATACAAAAATCAGCATTGAGAATTCGGGAAACTATACGCAGCCTGTAAACTTTATAGCTATTGTGACTAATATTTTTTCTGTGAAAATAGTATATAAAGAAATGCGTAAAATGCGGTTCCTTAAATATTCCGACAGGTACAAGTTCATTTTACAGATTTTTCAGAATATTGCATATACATGCAAACTTTGTTAGTAATGAAGCTACATATATACATACATATATATATATATATATATAAAGATAGAGAGTTAGAGAGAGATAGATAGAGAGAGCTGATACAGATAGATAGATAAATAGATAGTGAGAAATATACAGATAGATAAATAGATAAACAGATAGATAGAGATATACTTTAAAATAAAACACAAATATGTGAACTAAAATGTCATTTAATAAAATTTCCATTTAATATGTTTTTTAGAATATATTATTTCTTAATTAAAATTTGAAAAATATTTTTCTTGAAGAAATATTTGTAAAGTCGATTTACTCATACGATAAAAAGTAAAATAAGCTCATATATAAAATAAATGGTTTCACTAATTACAAGAAATGAGAATACAATTTGACTAAGTTGTGACACAAAATAGACTTACGGTATTCAGATGCTCGTTTTGAATCAGTGGTTCTGGAGAAAGTTTCTTTATTTGTGTTATTGTCAGCAATTCTTCTACTACAAGATTCATATTCATCGTCTGTTTTCTTTTGTAATTTGTCCATCCCCTCCTCTTTGTCGCTTTCATCACTGTCATAGTCTGCTCCAAAATCAACTCTTGCACTTCTTTGAAATCCACTTGCATCTTCAAGAAATTTCAAAGCTCGAATCTTTGAGAAAGATATTGCATTATTCATTTAATTCGAATTGCGTATATTTTCTTATACACTTTTAGAATATTTTTTAAATTCATACAAACTCCATAAATAACCAATTTTGAAGAAAAAACAGAATTTTCATATATAAATGAATTTATCAGTCAAGATAAACAAATTTTTATAATCGTAATATATTTTTTATTTTTTTTTTTTTCACAAAAAATTTATTTTTTACTGAATTCGATGTGTTCTAAGAATTTGATGTTCTGCGTTGTGGTGAGTTTTCCAATAAAATAAAAAGAAATAAAAAATAGCTTATTTTTAAAATGAAGTTCTGTATTGTTTCTGCTTCAATTTTAAACCACGCGTCCTCTTTGGCATCTTTCAAATCTTTAACTGAAGAATGATGCTTTCAATTTGGATAAACTGCATGAGTGAGAATATCCAACATATTTACTATAGTTTTTAAATCAGGGCTAATTGTCAGCTATTTCAAAACAGATACTTTTTTATACTTAAGCCACGTTGAAGTTGAGATCGAGGTATGGATGGAAGCATTATCATGTTGAAATAACCCTATTTTCTCTCCCCCCCCCCCCGAAAAAAAACTCGGCAACTGGGAGAAAAGGATTCTCAAGTGTCATTTGATAGTTTCAGAGTTTTCACGACCACTGATGAATGCTAGAGATGTCTGAACATTGAAAGAAATAACCCTTATATCATTACACACCACCACCATGTTGTCGGCTAAAAATGCTCCTTGGATCTTTGCGATCATGCCAATAGTACTTAAACCCATCAGGTCCATCGAAGTTCCGTTTTTGTCATCACTGAATATGACATTCAGCAACTTATCGCCAAGTGACATATGCTCTTCGTCCCTCTGTAATCTAGTTTTTTATGGTGTCGTTTGAGACATGGTAACCGAGCCATTTTACGGTTTTTGATACATTCCGATTCCAAAACTCTTCTATGAACAGTTTTTTTCTATATTTGTCCTCCAACTGCATGTAGTATTTGCGAAAGAGAGTAATTACCAGTTAAAGCCATATTTTTGATGCGACGGTCTTCGCGCAAAGTAGTCAGTCCTGGTCTTCCTGGTCGGAATTTTCATTTGAAATCATTACCACGAACCAAAACTTTATGAATACCTCGTTTTAATCTTTTTAATGAATTTGCAATTTCAGAAACATACTTATGTTTTGCTCTCATACTCGAGACATTTATCACCTCTTTCTCTGAAAATTCTTTCAACTTAGGCATTTTGTACTAACTCAAAAACAACAACCGACTGATTCGTATACACGCAGAAATTGTTTGAGCGCGCAACCGCTTATATCAGTTAGTAAAATGTGCATAAAAACGATTTTGTGCTTAAATTTTTGACACGGTTATTTTGTTCTATTTTTAAACTCCACGGTTTGAAATAAAATTTTAAAGTTAATTTTATTGAATATGGTGTTAAAACTGCTATCATTACCATATATAAGACAGATATTGAAATAAAGTGAATATTTATTGTTTATTTTGAAACTTTTTTTATGCTTAAACTATTGACACGCACTGTAACACTGTTGCTGCGTAATTACATTTATCAAGACCTTTTCACTTTCTTAGCTAATCTTGTAAAAACTATTACAAATAAAAACGTGAAAACTGGTAATTCTCTAGAAAAATGTATGATAAATATGTTTAAACACACTTTTCACAATAACTTTTCACACTCGGGGGTTGAAAATTGAGTACATGAAATTATGTATTAACCATTTCTATTTTATGGAGCAAAGTTATCGTAAATGTAAATTATATAATTTTTTCTATTGGTGAAGCTATGTAGCAGTCAAAGAGTTTGGCCAGTGTTTTATTAAGATGGCAAAGGAAGTTCAGCAGCCGTGCAACTAAAATATTGGGATTCGGTTCTGAGTAAAAATTCAGAATCTAATTTACATTGACAGTCGCATAAATCGAGAATTGCAGGTTAGGATTGTTCTTCATAAAAAAAATCATATAGTTTAAACAGCAGTCACAAGTTAAATTTAATGTTTTTGTTACTTAAAAAAATCTTGTAGTTCTAAACATTCTCCAGAATCTTAAACATAAAAGATTTCAAAACATTTGACAAGTTGTCAAGCAAATTCCATGACATTACTGAGCTAAATTATGTCAAATCCTATTAAAAGACGTTAAATCAAATCATAACATACTAAATTAAAAGAAACACAATAATAATACAAATATTTTAGATTACAATGACAATCTGTACATCACTTAAAGAACATAAAACAGAGAAAACACTTCTATTCCAAGGGCGTACATTCAGTTTTATGTGTGTGTGCAGAGACCTGCGTAACAAAGGTAAGGAAAATCATGATACGGAACTTAGTGGCAGACAATCAGGAAACGCGGCGTCGAAATTTAATCGCATATGAAGAAAATGCTATAAGCTATTGACATATGCATGAAAAATATTAGAATGCGTCCCTTGTAAAATTAAAAATAGGCTTATGAAAGAAAAGTAATATTCTAAAATGGAATTAAATGTGACCAGGATAGGATATCTAAGATACCGGGAACTAAAATACCAGGCATAGAATAGTGGAATTTTGAAGTAGTAAAAGTAAAAAAAAAAAAAAAAAAAAAAAAAAAAAAAAAAATGTTATTGTAATGTTGCAAAAGGTAAATTAAAAGACAAAATATATAAATTAAAGATGTGTTTCGTAAATATATAATTATAAAGTGCCAGGTATCTTTAAAGTTTCCATAAAATCTACTTCCTTTTAATATTTTATATTTAAATTTGTTTCTGTGAGAGCATTCCAAAAGAAACACCATGCAAAAATTGGCTTTAGAATAGAAGTTATGTTAAAAATAGCTCTTTTTATCTGATTAGGGGGTAATTTGATCTTTTAAGTACTTTTCTCAAAACGGCAATTTTGGTAATTTCGCAGATGTTAACTGAAAAATGGCTGAATATAATTTTCATGAAATTATGACTGGAGATATAAACCCGATCGATGCACAAATTGACGTACTATTATATTCGTCAAGTAAGAAATTTGGAAATTATGGCTACTTTTAATTAAAAAAAACACTTTTTTTAACGGCGTAAAGAACTAATTATTATGCATTTTTCTAATGTATTTTAATGTATTTATGTTATTTAATGTATTTTAATGTATTTTAATGTATCATTTTAAACACATAATATTAATTTACTCAAAAAAAGAAAAAAACGGCCTTGGCGAGATATAGATAATGGGCTTAGCGAGAGAAGGAAAGGTACTTTTTAGTTATCCCGTCGACCAATTTCGCCAAATTATATAAATCGCCAAACCACTCGCCAAATTTTACACATTGACATATTTTTTTATTTTAAATAACGAAAGAACGAATAAATTAGTAAAACATTAATAAAAATACAAATAAAACCTCGAATTAAGGGTTTTATTGGCCTTTATTGGCATTTAATCTTACAATTAATTAATTAATGGCAACCATTTTTGGCAATTGATCTTACAATTTGGCGACAGTAATTTGGTTGACGGGATAACTAAGAAGCACCGAAGGGAATTCCCAATTCCCATGCATATTTCTGGCAAGCTATTCACTATCTCATATAAATAAGAAATTTTGGTACTTTTCGGTTAGCCGGGCGAATAGTGTTATATATACATATTTATATTACATACATATATGTAAATATACATATATATTTACATGTGTATGTGTGTATATATACAATATGTGTATATGTATATGTATGTATATTTACATATATGTATGTATATAAATATGTATATATAATACTGGCGGCCGGCTAACCCAAAAATACCGAATTTTTTTCAATATTTATACCGTTTATTTAATATAAGCAGGCCATTTGTATACTTTTATATGCAAGAAAAAGTAAATTGTACATAAAAAACAACAGCAACAAGAAGAGTTTATAAAAAAATATTTTGACATATATAAATACATATATAAAAAAGCGTGAAAGTTTATTAAGTTTGTTTTTATAGCTGTTTACATCATTTGGAAACAAATCCTACTTTCTGGAGCCAAGCTTTTAATAAAATCACTATTGACCCCCTAAACTGGAAATGTACCAACAAATCTATCAACAAAACTTTTTGCCTTTGACAGTTCAATTATGCGAAATACTATGCGCAAATCATACAAGGTGAATTAATTTATTAAAAGAAAATGAATTTTAAAATAAATAAAACAAGGTACTTTTCGGTTAGCCGGGCGCCAGTGTTATGTATACATATGTATATATACACACATACATATATGTAAACATATAGCTTCTATATATGTATAAATATACATACATATATATACATAACACTGGCGCCCGGCTAACCGAAAAGTACCTAAAACAAATATATATATATGTATCTAGACTCGGCACAGATGTCATATACGCACCACGTTGACGTGATTTCTTTGTGACGCCAATGTCATACACGCACCGGGCTACGTAACTGGCGCCAAAGTGTCGTTATTTTGCTTCACATGGTTAACCAGGATGTTGTTGTTCATTTATTAGCCCCGGTACGGTATGCTATTTCTTTCTCCCAACTTATTTTGTGTCTAAAAAATAACGTTAGCTTACAGACGGTAGCAATAAACAAAGTAGATGTATCATTGTACAATTAAATGCTCTATAGCATTTTTTAAAATTTCTAAACATCGCACATTTTCAGTTCTTATACCATCATATTGGAAAAAAAAAGTACTTTTTAATGCAATTTGTTTGAAAACTGCATCTTTATTTGTTTTTGAAATATTAATCTTTTTGTAGTTTTTAGCGACATTTGTTTCATTTTGGCAACTCTAGTACGCCATTTCTGTACTGTAGAAAGTAAAAAAAAAAAATTGCTGAAAAACAGCAATTATATCTTTTTGTTGCCATTTTCTCATAAAATGGAGAAAAAAAATTAATTAAAAAAAAATTAAATAAAAAAAAATTAATCAAAATACGTGCTACTTTGAGAAAAATATAAATGAAGGTTTTATGATAAAACAGGGAGCTATTATAAACTATATTTAAATTTAGGTTTCTATATTAATGCAAATGACGTCATTTTACATAAAATAAAAGCGAGTGCTTTAAGTCTTAAAACTGAAATATGTTTTGCAGTAGAGTCCCGATTTTCCGAGTCACGCTTAACCGAGTTATTTTCTTCTGATGGACTGGTGGCTTCTATTATTATGAAACAGCCATTATAAATGAAGTGTTAGGTGAAGATGAAAGAGCTGCCGTAAAATGTTAGAACTCTGATTTTCTGGTCAGAATGGAAAAAAAAAATGGCCATAATTTTTTTTTAACGCTTCATTTATAATGGCTGTTTCATAATAGAAGCCACCAGTCCACCAGAAGAAAATGAAGTAATGGAAATGCCGGGGCGACACTAAATTCAGAAAAAGCAGAATTCCTGTTCTCTAGTTAATAAATTTTTTATTTACTCTTATTTTCTTTTTAAAATTATATAAATTGTTTTGTTCTATAGTTATTAATTAAACTTTTTTTTTATTTATTGTTATTCTCTTTTTAAAAATATATGTGCAACTGGTATTTGAAAACGGGGTTTTCGCCAAATTGGCGTCAGAAAAAAATCGCGCCAATATGGTGCGAATATGACATATGTGACTGGAACACTATGACTGTAATAAGAAGGCTTATAACATATTATACTTGCATTATGAAATCATCACATTGAATTAAAAAAGAAAGACACGCTACCTTATTTTCTTTTATAATAGCTTCTGTAAAAGCTTTTTGAAACGCTGGATCAAATATCTTCTCTCTAGCCATTGTTGCAAACTAATGAAATATATGTATTTAACTGAAAATTTAAAAAAATGTAATCAGTCCGAAGAAACTTCTATTATGTCTCAATAATTTTTGAACGGTCTATTTATTTCAGAGATATTTAAGTAGCAGAAGTAGTAGTAGTTTAAAAAAGAAAATTTGTGAACATCAACCCTTCATTTCAATGCATGTGCAATGAATAAAGTGCGTCATTTTCACACAATTTCGGTGAAT
Source organism: Maratus speciosus (assembly GCA_963932465.1). Lineage (NCBI taxonomy): Eukaryota > Metazoa > Arthropoda > Arachnida > Araneae > Salticidae > Maratus > Maratus speciosus. The sequence continues at coordinate 333,175,574 of OZ010788.1, read as the reverse complement.
AAATACCGTATCGTAAAAAAAAAAAAAAACTGCAACTTCACATCTAATTGTGACATCGTTTCCACTTACGGTGTCATTGTTCCACGTACACAAAACAGAGATAGCGGAAAACGTGAATTTGAAGCATTCAGAAGACAATCCGATTAACTACATTTTAAGTGGCGTTTTTTGAAACAAAGGAACATTGAAAATTTTCTGTATATTTATACAGTGATAAAAAGTTGCCGTTGATTAAATGAAAATTAATGAGTTCTATCAACATATCCCGAAAAAAAATTATATAGATATAACATTTTTATAGTTACAATAACTTTAACTCTTTCTACTGAACATTTTCATTTCATGGAGTTAATCGATTTGTGCACTGAACGGCTCGGTTAATAATAACGTTTCTTTAAAGATTTTTAGTTATAAATTTTGATGGTGACTCGAAACGTTGCAATAATATCATCTCACTGCAATAGTGATAGCGATAAACAGACATATTTTAAACGGTGTTGGTTTTATCGGTGTTATGTATGACGGCCGATTATCTACACTAGGGATATAGGCCCGAAGGGGAGATGCCCTCCGCGGGGGTCTTTTTAAGGGAATCTAACCCGTATTTACTCAAGGAAATCCAATGTTCGAAGAAAACCAAGGAAACCTCCGAAATATTAGGCAGACAGACGCAATTAGGTTCGAACCCAACACCTCCCGTCTACCAGCTTCGAGAGCAAAACCTCTCGGCCACTGGTGGGGCTGTCATCAATTTTGAAGATAATTACTTTGAGGAATAATATTTGCACCTTGTACTGGCTGCGTTGAAAAATACAATAGGGCACATTTTCCTGTTCAGCGAATTAAGCTGATTGGCCACCCTGGAAACTGGAACGTTTATTTATGTAACTTATTAGATTTGATCATATATTCATCAAGGGCAATGAATAAAGTCCGTCCCTCACACTTGAAAGATAAACATATTTATGTAACAAAACCTGTGAAGTTTGATTAATTGGCAAATTTATAGTAAAAATTTCGCAGATTTCAATTACGCACAGTAATACATGGTGTATATTCACACACGCACTAATGTCCTCCTGTCTCAAGATGTCACCGAGCCTGGCGATATTTCAACAAATATCCCCAAATGTGAGTACAAAATAGGTTGCTATAAACATATCCGCGGAAATTGCGAAAAATTGCTAATTTCTCGAAATTTGTTCAAATCTGATTTTGAGAAAAAATAAAAATCTTTCATAATCGGGGTCCATGTCAAAGTGATGAATTTTAGTTGATGTAATTTGGCTGAAAATTATTTGCACTCTTGTTACCAGAGGTGAATAGTTGTGGTTATAAATAGTTTGATGTATTAAAAAAGATAATAATAAATATTGCGTCATATTGGAAATATAATGGACCTCAGCACGTTAATATGTTACATCATGTGACTTTGAATAAACGTATTGGGACATGATAAAAACCCGATTATGGAAATATTGGCACATTTTTAAATTTTGGATTTCTCTGAAATTGGTTTCGCCATTTTTAAATCTATTCCATATATATACGTGTGTGTATTCGTGTATATTAGAATTTACCCAAAGGTTTAGGTCCCTAGAGCTTATTCTTAGTGAAGAACTGAAATATAGCTTTCAGATTTTTTAAAAATAAAATTCACAGAATTTTTGTACTTGTCATTTTTCTTTAATCATGAATAAAATATTTAAATAACAAAATACTCGGAAACAACTTTTCATCAAAAAGGTTTTAATCTCGGTATCAATCCAGATCACAGATTATATTTAATGAGTAAATAGGTAATTGTCGTCCGGATTAAAACAAAAGAGTGAAAATTGCGTAAATTAACATGCAATCGTTGATTTTTCGAAACAAACTTTCCTAAAATTCGGGGCAACGCCGGGTACTTTAGCTATTATGTATATATACATGTGCATGTATAAATATTTGCGTACTGTCTTTTATAGATTTCAAAAGTGATGATAGATCAAGATAATTTAAATAACAAATACAGATAACAAACTGTATGAAGAAAACAGAAGTTTAACAGATTTGTAATTGAACTACACGCTCAAGCAAGTGAAATTTTCAGAAATAAAACAGGACTGCTATAAGTAAAGAAATCTTTACCGATTTCATCGACTATTAACTTATACAAAAGTGTCGTTTTAATTAAATTTCAAAACTTTATTTGAATGCAAATTTGCTGCTTTCCAAAGAAAAATGATTTTGGGTGTTGTTAGTGGGCAGCTTAAATTGCCATTGTAATTGTAATTTTTCTGCGTAAGAACAGAAATGTGCAAAAATCCATTGTTTACAGCTATGCACTGTGTGTAAAATCAAATCAAATCTAGAGAATGTCATTTTAACAGATATGGCTATCATGCTGCTAGAATGTGATTTGTTTTTGAAACTCATTTTTGAAAACAAAAAAAAAAATCCTTAAGACGGACTTCAAGAGTTTCGCCGATTTAAGAAACTGCGCAAAGGGTCATTTCTTCCACATGTTCTCAGGATAATGATCTCTCGATTCCAGATAACTAGTCATCTTGGAGTTCAGCCACGTTGAAGATTCAAACTGGTTTTGTTCGGATGATTCGTTGAAGATGTTGCCACCGCTATTCTTGAACCGTCAATGGAGAATGCTGTAAATGATGGATTACTTTCCCATACAAAATCAGTCATAATCAATAGTAGCTGCCCCTCGACAAGGAGGAACGACTTACCTTTCTATTGATATTTATTGCTGGAATTGAAGTGAATGCATCGAGCCCATGGCATATTATATGAAGTGATGAGGATTATTTCCATCGCAGTGAAACTGTGAAAACCCATAACTCAGTGTAACAACTTTCCTGTAGAATTTGGGACAGAAAACACCAGTACCTTCAGAGTAAATCTACTCCACTCACCAAAAGTTAGAGTCTGGTATGGATTCAAAACCACATTCATTCTTGCGATTATCTCTTTCCGAAGAGGATACTCGCAATGGCATCGTGATTTACCTTGACGGCCAACAACTAGAAACGGTTGCTCCGAACTGTTGTTGTACCCCGTTTGCAATAATGACAATGTCTTGAAACACTTAGGTTTATGCAAGATGGTGTGCTTCATACATTAGACTCTGTGCACAGCAATTTCTTCGGAAATGTATCACTAATGACACATAATCAACCGATCATTTCCAAAAACCTGGCCATCTTGTTCTCCGGTTATGAATCTATGTGATGTTGGTTATGGGGACACTTACAAAACGTGTTTGTAGAGGACGTATAGTAACGTTTTCAGACGTAAAAGAAGGTATCACTCTACATGTGAGAAGTATCTAAGTCGACCAGTTAAGATCAGCTGAACGAACTGTCCACTGGCTGCAGATTTTACATCTTCAAGCAGTGAACCATATTGAACAGCAGTTTCAGCGTCGACAAGGATCTTGCCACATGAATGTTCTGCACGTTAAGAAAAATGTGTTTAAAATGAGTTTTTAAGCCTTTTTATCTTATCTACTTCTTTACAGTGCATCTATCGGTAATTTTTGGAACATTTATTTCACTTAATCTCTTTTCCCATGTCTTGACTGGTATGTGTACAAAATCTGAAGCTCACATACTATGTATACAGAGATGTCAGAGTAGTTGTGCTTTAATTCTGGCTACCCTTTATATTTATATGGACGTCATATTCCCATTTAAACTGAAAAGTGAAGTGAATAGACATTGAAAAAATATTTTCATTAAATTACATTTTCTAGAAACTCGAACAAATAACGAGATATTTTTACATATTCAAGCTTCTTGAATCAATTTATTCTACAAAAACAAATAGTGTCTGTCGACATACTGACATTTAGACATCATTGATTTTCACCCGACTGCCAAGAAGGGTTATGTGTTTCACGCGTACGCGTATCTGGGTATGTGGATTTCTTTATACCCTCGAAACATCCCAACGGCTGGTTGGATTTTAATGAATGAGGTCTTAACCGTCGCTGGTTATAGGCTAGGTTTTGTTTTTATAAATTCAAAATGGCGGTAGAGACGAAAAATAATTTACGTACCATATTGAGTGGCATATCATTGGATCAATCATTGAAAATGAAGACGGTGTTTTATTGACTATTTTACAGTGAGAAGTTCCGTTGAAATATTATACAACCTGGAAGTTGTGTAGGTAAGATCTCTAGCTTTACTGCAACTCTAACTTTCACAGACATCTACAGGCCTCATCAAAACAGTGTTTACAGATAGGAACTAACAATTAAACAAAACTTAAAAGTCATCAATAGAAATAAATTAAAAAAATGGGTAAGTAATATAAAAAATAGTTTCACATTGATGAGAAATAATTAATTAGTCTTTACGCTTTTGACGCAGTCGGTTTTTTTTGATTTTTTAAATTTAATTTTACTTGTTTCAGCTTTTCTTTCAGGCAAGGAGGGAAAATTAAATATTTTGAATTTAGGTGGAATATTATTGAACTTTATTAAGAAGAACTGAATTAATATACCGGGTGAGCCAAAAGTTCTTTACAACTTTAAAAGATCATAAAATAGGAAGAAATTATGATTAATGAGTGCAGCTTGCGAGAAAGGGCTCACAAGATAGTCGGAATATTTTTAGCAGGAAAAAAAATTAGTGTTTAAAAGTTTGGTTTTAAATCACACGTAGATGGCGCTGACGACCCGAAACACAATAAACAGAACAACAGTTGTGTCGTAGAATTTTCTGGAGGTCATGTTGAACATTTGTTATTGGAAGAACAAATGAATGGAGCACATCGTTGTACTTTTCATTTTGTTTCGGGTCGTCAGCGCCCTCTACCTGTGATTTTTTAACTGATTTTTTTGCTGCTAAAACAATCCACTTATCTTGCGAGTCCTTTCTTGCAAACCGCATTCTTTTATCATAATTTCTTCCTTTTTTATGTGTTTTTAAAGTTGTAGCGAACATTTGGCTCGCCCGGTATATAAACAATTTTCGATCATTTATGCTTGAAAGATGGCTGTTAAAATATTTCACAAGTGCACTAAAAGTGAAATAATGTATTGATTAAAAATTACTTTATTTTTCCTTGTAAAGAGCTTACTTTAATTATAAAACCTAAAATATAGGGTGTTAATAAAAGAATGCCCCAGTTTCGATAGTTATTATAACAGTTTAATTTAGACTTATGTACATATTTATTATTATAAGTTATTGTTATGTACATATTATTATTATTTATTATGTACATAAGTTATGTATATAAGAATATTATTATGTACATATTTATTTTCGAAAAACACGTTTTTTTTTGTTTTTTTTTTAATTACCTTAACAATATCTCAAAACAGCTAACTCTATAAAAAACATTGTCAATACAAATGATGTAGAGCTTAAAATTCTGAATAAAATGAGTACCATCATTAATACTTTTGTTTAACATTAAGGTCGCAATTCTACTTCAAAGTTTTTCAAATCAAGAGCTTGAAGCCAGGAGAGACCAAGTTAACTTAACAATATCTCAAAACTGCGCCCTTAATATTAAACAAAAATATTAAGTTTAGGTACTCATTTTACTCAGAATTTTTGGCTCTACAACATTTGTACTGACAATGTTTTTGATAGAGTTAGCTGTTTTGAGATATTCTTAAATTAACTTGTTCTCTCCTGGCTTGAAGCTCTTGATTAGCGATTAAGGCAAAATTTTGAAATAGAATTGCGACCTTAATGTTGAACAAAAATATTAATGATGGTACTCATTTTATTCAGAATTTTAAGCTCTACAACATTTGTATTGACAATATTTTTTATAGAGTTAGCTGTTTTGAGATATTGTTAAGGTAATTAAAAAAAAAAAAACGTGTTTTTCGAAAATAAATATGAACATCTTTTCTAACATTGACCCAAGTATGAGGAAGAAAACATAGTACGTTCATTTTAGACCTAAACTGAAGGGATTAAAACAATTTCCAGTTTTCTTCTAACTAATTCTGAGTTCAACCCTTTGACCATGGGTCTAAAATTTTAAACTGGAATTGTGACCTTAATGTCCAACAAAAGTTTTAAGTGTAGGTACACATTTTAATCAGAATTTTAAGCTCTAAAAATTTGCATTGACAATGTTTTTGACAGAGATAACATTAGATAACTTTTGACTGTTTGGAGATACTGTCATGGTATGTAAAAAAACGTGTTTTTTGACTATAAATCTATACATATTTCCTAACGCTCACCTAGTACGAGGGGAAAAACATAGTATATTCATTCTAGACCTAAACTGAAGGGATTAAAACAATTTCCAGATTTCCCCTAATTAATTCCGAATTCGGCCTTTTTTTGCTCCCCTACCACTGGACTAATATGATGTATGATTTTTGTGGATAATCTAAATTAAACTGTTATAGTATACCATTGAAATTGGACATTATTTTAAGGAAGCATTGTACTTTTTTATAAGATCGTAAAATGGTCGCTATTTCAATTCTGTTAGCTCAAAATTTAGATACCAAATCGTAAATGAACAACATATTTTTGCCAAACAATGTTTTGCAGGAAAAACAGCATAATCTGTAAACTGTTAATTTAGCAATTTCTATTCAATCTACATAATAAATAACATTTCTTACTTAAAACATTGTATCCATGTGAGTGACCAGAAATGAACTACAAATTACATTGGGAGATTTTTAAATATAGGGATTGGAAGAAAACCTTAAAAACAAATTGTCAGTAATTGTATTAATAATTATTAACCAACGTTTCAAAACTTGTCGAATCTGAAATTTGAAAGCGTATTATTCTTGGACTTTTATGAAAAATATAAAATAAGGGCTGAGTGGTTAAGGAACCACATCGCTAATTTCTTGAGAGCGTAGGTGGGCTGAAGGTTCGACTCCCGCTGGCTCCGTTTCACACTCTTTGCGGAGCTCCCCGCTTTAATTCTGCGGTGTTGTAAATTTTCTTGTGGCTATCTCGTTCTTGTATATTGACGATGACATGAGCGGACGCTGATGTCAAGCACACAAGTCACATATATGTGTTCAATAAAAAAATAAATAAAATTAATTTCAATATAAATAAATAATTGTTGTGTTGTGCCTGTTCAACTGGAGTCCTTATTTCACACAAATTGATCTATTTGCCGGCAATTTATCTCTAACTGACTAATCGTTTAAAAATAACGAAATTTTTCATATAGCAATCTTTTTTGGTATGTTGAACATATGCAAAAATGTATAGGAATTTAAACCTCCCTGTGACAAAATGAACAGCATACAATTGTAGAGATGAATTGAATTGGTACTTTTTATTTTTTATTGTAGGAAGTATTCCAGAGAGTATAGTAAAATTATTTACTTTCTTTCGATACTTATTTCAGACTAAAAATGTATGAATCAAATGTTAAAGAAGGATTAGATAACACACACTTTTTACAGTATGATGTGAAAACTGCGGGCTTTCTCATAGTATAAATAAGAATTGAATAAATTTAAACTATTAATGTCTTATTTTAATGAAAATAAGCAAGCCATTTGTCACATGAATGCATGCATTATTCAGCAAAATGTTACATCTACACAGTATTTCTGAAGTCCTACATGCAAATTATGTTTCCAGTAAAGTTATCTCTAAAACACTAATTTTAATCTGCATCATTGAATGTTGGGATATAAACTTCTAATTCCGGTTACAGTGTCAAATAATCCCTTTGTTAAATGTCATTTCCAATTTCTGAGTTCAGGTTGACAAACGTGTTCTCATTCGTTTGTCTCTCGAGTTGTTGAAATAAACATTTCTATATTGTCACAGAAATTTTCATTAAATTTATTTTAATAATGGGAAGTTTCTTGAAATGTACATAATCATAGTTAATTATTTATAAGAGAAATAATAATTATAGAATGTACCCTAAAATGAGAAAATACATTAAAGGTGAAATTTTTGTTTCATGAGAAAAAATCAAAAAATATTTGTAATTATATAAACATTTTAAATTAATTACATAAAATTTACATAAAAAAATTTTCTAAATAGAATATGCTTTATGCGATCTTTTAATATGCTTTTAATGAACTATATAGTTTAGTTATTTTAAGCTATATTATAGAAATACTTGCAGACGTATGTATCTGTATACACATAAGGATAGACACTATAGGGATAAAGATACTACTAAGCATCCAATAGCTTCTTTATATTTAAATCACCCACAAGTAAATTATTATTTAAAATGTCGTTTGACAGATTGATGTTATGATCTTTTATATAACCTTTATATTACCTTCATCTTCAATTCATGCTAAAATAAAACTAATGTATGATGCAGGATAAAACTAAAAACTAGTTGGATGTTTTGCTAATCCCAAAACTTTTTTCTATCTCATACATCTTACTATTTCAAAATGTAGTTACAAATATCAAAACTTTAATATTATTAGTTTAATACTGTAGCAACTTTGACTTTCAACCTAAATGTCTGATTCAGTCAATTAATTTGCGTAAAAACGAGTTATAATCGATCATGGTATTTAGTATAATCAAGAGCTTTTCGTTATTCTGTTGTATATCAGCTATTCGCGAATAGCCGGCTTATCATGATGCGAAGTTCCTGTCGCTTTACGAGCAGCTGGTGTACAGCAGAATTACGAAAAAACAAGAAAATTATACAAAAATCGCTATTATAGTGCCCCTTTCGGCGGAATATTTCCAAATTCAAGGAGGACCTGCTTGGAAAAGCCAGATACATACACAGGAAATTTGGTTTAATTCTATGTATAACTTCAAACACTTTTCGATGGACGAATAATGAAAATGCCACAAAAATTGCTATTACAGCGCCCCCTTCAGTCGGAATTTTTCCAAATTAAGGGAGGACCTCCTTGCCATGGCCAAAGACATACACAAAAAAGGTTCAATTCTATACATAACCTCATATACTTTTCGATTGTACAATAATGAAAATGACACAAAAATTCCGTCGGGAGTTTTTCAAATTAAGGGAGAAACTGTTTGCCATAGCTAAAAACATACAAAAAAATTGGCTCAAGTCTTTGGATAACTTCTCACACTTTTTGGTGGTACAATGACGACATACGAACACACGGACGGACAGACATTTTCTATAAACATGTTTTTGGGAATCTCTGATCCCTAAAACGTATAAATCCGTCGATAACCAGAAGTCGAAAAAAATTTCGATTATAATACTTTCTTCTATTGAAGATAGAAGAGAGTAATATAAATTTGAAGTGTTTTTAATTAATTCCTTTATTAAAAAGAAATACTTACAAATATATTATTCTAGAATTAAAAAACAATCTTATGGAGAATTGGATCAGATGATGTAAAACAGCAAAAGGTGTCGATTTTATTTTAAAATTACGCACATAAAAACATCATACATGGAGACAATGATACCAAGATAGGTAATTTCAAGAACTAATCAATAACGGCGATACTTCCTAAAATCTGACTAAGGCTATAGGACCTTTTCTATAATTTATTGGTTCAATCTCTGTATTAACCCATTGAGGGGCAAGCAATTGAGTTTGTATAATGCTGAATTCCCACAGGAAAATTAGGAAAATTTTATTTCAAAATAAGAAAAAGCAATTTTACGACTTTTTTCCAACAAAATTGGAAAAGTAAAATTTCATAAAATTTTTCTGGTGCAAATCTTCATTAATTGTAGGTGGGATATATTTTATCCCACCGCCCCTCAAGGGGTTAAGCAGCACATTCTGTACTCAAAAGTCAATAATGCTTCGTTAGCAGATGTACATGCCAGGATTGCCGCCTGCGGAATTCGCTGTATTCAAAGTATAATACGACTTACCCTTTTTTATTTAGGTTAGTAATGCATTCACATGATTGAACAATATGAATTGTCTTGTGGCAATGAGATTGGGGGTTATCTATAATTTGAATTTGATACGACAATGTGCATACAATTGCATTCGAGAAGTTGTCAGCTTGCATTCTTCAAAATCATCCATGACACTTAATGCCTTACCATCTACTACGCATTTAGGCATCCATATCCTATTTTGCAATATGTTGATAACGGTAGGTCACAAAATTCCCACAAATCGAGTGATTTCGAAAACCGCTTGTCCTCACATAATGACTTTAATCAAAATCGTTTAATTTAGTAGTTTCCCTCTACATGCATTATTATTCGATAGAATAACACATTGTTATCTCCGTAAATACTTAAATACTATTGCATAGTTGTTAACCTACCGATTTTTTTGAATACCATTATTTTTATGCAGAAATACTTGTTTTATACGATCGCATAATTTCAGCAATTAAATTAAGCGACCATTTTTTGTAAGAATTTACTGGCATTAAAAAAAAATGGGAGGCTGGCAATTATGCTATTCCCATGATTTCAAAGAAACTATAACCTAGATTTTTTGACTTCATAAAATGTCCATTATCAAAATTGTTTAACTTAATGTATGATTATTTGACTGACGTATGATAATGATTGATTAATAACTTACAATTATCTCTGTCAATATTTAAAAACTATTGCCAACTTTTAAGTTACTATTTACTTAATGAACACTTACACTATGAAGGGATCTTTATAATGTAATGTCTCATTAGTGTATAAAAAAAGAAAGATAATTCGCTAGAAAAGTTTTTAGTTTCTCAGCGAAACTTATCAAAATTATTTAATTCTAAAAATTAAAATTTTCATTGAAAAGATTGAATAAATAAAGCATGCAATATCATGAAAAAGAGTTGAACTTAACACATATAATTAAATTTTCTTAGAAATTATTTTGAAAGAAATTATTTAGACCAAATACTGTTCGTAATTTATCAGATTAAGGGGTTTTGTACCTTTTAAACTCGCTGAAAATCAACAAAAATAGTCACAGTTTCAATTAGTGTATCTTTCTTTTCATGTATAAACATGAAATTTTGACAATTGATTAAACAGATTAATGCTTCTTACTATATTACCAGTAGAATCTCACCAGTCTTTCACAGAATTTATGTATTGTTGAAATTAAAATAGCTCTTTTTTTTACTCCGTAAGTCATTGCGTGCTTGATATCTTCAAATTTATGTATGGATTGTTATGGAATTTGATAAAGTTAATAAAAACATATGTATTTCTAAAATGATCTACTCTTAGGTGAAAATTATTTTATTAATCAAGTAAAAAAAAAAAAAAAAAAAATCAAAACTTTTTATTTTTAATGAATAAAAATAGTCATAACTAAAAATCTCACCTTTGTAAATACTTAAAAGTAGGTCATATTAAAACGCAGAAATATGCTTATCATCTATTTAAAATTTTATAACAATCCATACATACGTTTTCATAATATCATGCGCGCAATGACTTATAGAGTAATAAGAGGAGTTATTTTAACTTCAATAATCCATAAATTCTGTAAAGTGCAAGTCAGTTTGAATGATATCATATTAAAATAGCTAATGTCTTTAATCAATAATCAAAATTTCGTATTTATACATAAACAGATTTTGAAGTGACACCAAGTTTTGAAAGTTTTTGCTGATTCTCGTCGCATTTAAAAGACACAAAACCCCTTAAAGTGATCTTAAGTAAGCCTTTGATAATTAACAAATACTTTTTCTGACATGTTTCTTCAAAATCGGAATTTGTTTACTTTTGCCGTTTTACTTCCGGACATATGTTCCTAATTTGAATTTTTCTTTTTTTATATTCAAAGTACCACATAGCTATAGTTTTATACTGTTTGTAATAATTCAGTAAAAGGCCGTTAAAGTGAATTATTTTCAGATAATTTAATTTTGCGACACCCAGTCGCTTGTTAAAATATTTTGTCGCACCAATGGCAACTTAACCACTATCACTGCTATGATTTGTATTAGTTTGAAGTTAACACTTTAGTTCCATAGTTTTGTAACAAAATTCTTATCAAAGCAATTGAGGCACAATTTTAGTGTTTTCATCTTTTTTCCATATGAAAAAATAGTTTGTGCCTATTTGAATTTTTTAAATTTGATTTATTTTTATATTTTTATATTTTCGAGCTCAAACATTGAAATACCTACATCTAATATTTCATTATCATTCACTCCAAACCTCATTTCTGAAAAAGCCTTTTATTACTGTCTTATGTATGTTAATTTGTTTATTAATGAAGATGTAAAAGTTCCATTAAAATGTTGAAATATTAAACACTAAAAATAAAGAGTTTTATTAGGGATATTCTTTAGCGAAAATGAAAAATCAGTTTATCCGGCGTGTAAATGATCCTAAATTTTCTTGTCCGTAGTGTGCAAGAAAATTTACTTACGGTGAAACAATATACCTAATATTGTTTATTTATTCATTAGTTGCAAATGTTATGTGCTTTAATGCGATGCATTTGCACGAAAGATATAGCAACTTTAAAGGACATATGATTGCAAAAATGTAATGAATACATTCTGTATGACGATTTTTAGTCATTCGTTCTTTCCAGGTTATCCAAAAAAGAATTTCAATATATTTGACATTCAATATCTATTAATTATGTAATTTTGTGTATAATTTAAAACAAATTAATGCTGAAAATTTAACGAATAACAGTTTGTTTACGCTATATACATGCATTATTTCAAGGAAACATTACTATACACGACAAAAGCAAAGTTTACAAAAAAGACAGGGGCAAAAACAAAAACAAAAACAAAAACAAAAAAAACATGGAGCGCGATACATGCAAATAATCATAGAGAGTTAAACATAATTTGAAAGGAATAATTTAATGATTTAATAAGGAAAATACAAACTAATGAAAAATATGTTTTCAGTTACGTAATCATGCAAGAATGGAATTTTTGAAACGTATGTCCAACAATATTGGCTATAAAAAAGTGGTAAATACAATTCGCTTTTAGATATTTTGGAATGAAGTTTGAATTTTAGAAAATGTCTAATACAGACAAAAATCTGATTAAATTAAAATAAATTATGTCATTTGACTATACGTAATTTCCTCTCTATTATTGTCAGGCACTGACAATAAATGTTTAGAACAAATTGAGAATGTATTAATTGAAGGTAATATGTAGTTTAAATCTAAATTAATTTAATTTTTAAAATTATAATAAAAAAGGTGGACTAATGCGCAATATTATACAAAATGTTATGTATAAAACATGTTATTTCGACCGACAAATTAAGAGGAGTTATAGTAGATACCTAGTGGAATAAAAATTGCAATGAATCATGGTGCTGCAAACCACCCATTTAATCAAACAGTCAAGGTGTTCTACCCCACAGATAAATGTACAAGATAGTACACTTACAGTAAAATCTGTAATGGCAACAGTACTAGTGTCATTACCGACAAGGGGGGACTAACAAGCCTCCGAAATGTTGAAGAAATGTTGAACCTATATTGAATGAACCTATGTTGAAGAAATATGTTTACGCTCTATGTTTTGAATGTCTATTCTTTCCTAAACAAGCCAGAGGGAGACGGTATTGTATTTATACTTATATTTAGCTGTTTCTATTTTTTTATCGTACTTGTATCGTCCACCTTTAACATACAAAAACATAATTATAATAATAATACAAAAGAAAACCCCCCGAAAATTTTGTTAAGAAGGTAAATATGTCAGTTTATGAGATTAAATTGTAAAAAATAAAATTCAGGTATTGTGTTAATTTATTCACATCGAATAAGATTTTATCATGTGTCATATCAGTATCTCTATTTATTTTTAACTTTTAGATTTATATAATTCTAAATATTTGTAAAAAGGAATTTTCTCCCATACATAATTTTATTTTTATTTCTTAAATGTTATCTCTCTATTCTAAAAAAAAGTAACTACCGCTGTCACCGGCGCCGCCGCCGCCACCGCCGGTTTTGATTTTTTTGTGACCGGAGGCCTTTCTTCGTTAATATTAACAAAAATAATGCATACAAAAATATGAAAATCGGTGGTTTTATAGAGAAATGTTTGATAAACACGCTGATGCAGGCAGTTTTCAAATCGAAGAATTATTTTAAGAGTTATTTAATGCTAAAGTTGGACAAAATCGTTCCACTAAAAAAGTTTTATAGCAGCAAAAACTATACATGGCAGTGTAATACTTTTTAGATCATTTTATGCGTTAGAATTTGCCGAAGTGCAGATTGCATTAATTTTTTTATTTTGACTCATTTTTTCAGGTTTTATTTCTATTTTAAATTCAAATTTTCAGCATTTCTAGAGATATTTTTTACAGATTTCAGAAAATTGTACTAATTTAAACTGTTGCCAACTGTATACAAAGCTCAAGCAATAATGTTTGCTTCAAATTAAAAATTTATTTACATGTGACTATTATAAACAGGAAAAAAACTTTCAAATTAGAATTAAATAATTACGTATAAAAAGGAGGAACTTATTAAAAATTACGTCATAAAAAGTATACACGTGAATTTTAAAAGAGGAAGGATATTGTAAAATAATAAATTCATTAACATGCGTTAGAAGTCTTAGGAGAAATTACGTCATATTTACGTCACATTATAGTTATTACATAAAATGAACACAAAATAATATTGCAAAAAAGCTTAAATTTAGAAATTGCGCTAGACATTTATTTGATTTTTTGAGAATTAATTTAAAATGTCTCATTTAAAAGAACTTTCTTTTCGCTTTGTTAAAAAATGCCAGGAGACAAAGACTCTCTTTACTTAATACCTTTTATATTAGCTTATTTTGAAATGTTGTTACACGTGTATACGTCATCAAGTTATTTTTATTTCGACGTTTTATTTGTGTTTTTATTAATGTTGTACGAATTTATTTGTTCTTTCGTTATTTAAAATAAAAATTATATCAATTTGTATAATTTGGCGAGTGGTTTGGCGATTTATATAATTTGGCGAAATTGGTCGACAGGATAATCAAGTAGTACCACAGCGGATTTGGCGTTAAAATTCCCCAATCAAAGAGAAATGAATAGAAATTCGTTTATAGGGAGATCGCCACTGTTTTTTAAATTATAATTCAATCTTTCGAAATCTTTTTTAAAGCCGATCAAATTAGCGTGCATTTAGAGTCTGTGGAATCTGGACGGGGGTTGGCGAGCGTAGCTCGTAGGGGGCCGAGCCTCCTAGTATTATAAATATTATTGAACTCATTGTAAATTATTTACATTCAAAACAGAATTTTTATTTTATCTGTAAAATGTGAAAATCCTTAAATTTTAAAAGATTATTGTAAAGATTGTGTAATACATTAAACTTCATAAATTAATTACACATCGGCTGTAAAAACTTCCTTACCAAATGTGAATATTTATGAAATTTTCTAGGACTTGTAGAGTGGAAAATTTCTTATATTTTTATATTGCGCCATCGTTTTATGTACCTTTAAACGCAATTATATAATATGTACACTCTAAAAAATAAATGTGTAAATTAGGTAATTTTACACATATATATGAGTAATTTTCTAAAATTACACACTTATCATAAAATTTACACATTTATTTAAAAAAATTACCTGTTTTTATGTGTATTTAGCCTGTGAAACTAAGTGTCTAATTTGTTATCACTTAAAAAACACAAATAAATGGGTAAATGTAAAAAAATGCCTGACTTTTCACAAATTGATGTGTTATTGTAATTTCCACATAATTATACATACACAGATAAGTGTGTAAATTTCTAAAATCACACACTTGCCATAGAAATTACACATTTTGTACAAAAAATTACCTGTTTTTATGTGTATTTAGTTTGACATTAAATCTGTCAGTTGTTATCGGTTGATAAACTCATATAAGTATGTAAATGTAGAAAAATCGTCTGCTCTGGCCGTAACTAAACTGAGGAACAATGAAAAAAAAAAAACATCTGCTTGTCACAAAAGCAGGCAGCCATGTTTAGGAGATAAAGAAAGACAAGTGCTAGTTCTGCTTTATCAGCCGAAATTCTAAAAAAATTATATATTAAGGTAATAATAATAAAAGCTGGATAATCATGAAGTATTTTTATAATAGTATAGTGCTAATCGTCATTGTCTCATTACATTCTTAATTGGATTTTTACATTCTTTGCCGTTTATCGGCGGGAAAAAAGTGGATTACCATTACAAAGGTATGTAATATTTCGATCTAATGAAAAAAAAATGGTGTTAATTATTAATATTGTTATTATTATTTATAATAATAAGATATGATTCATAGTTTTATAAAACTGGGTGCTTTTTCTCTGTGAATATATAAGATAGAAGTTCCAGTAATGGACGTCTTTCAATGTTTTTTTGTTTATAAAAAATAAACAATAAAACTTTAGCGGGGATCGTACTTGTCCTGAGATTTCAAGACCAAGAAATTCTTCGGTACTAATATTTTATGGAAAATATCTTTTTAACGGCGGTTCCGGGTCTCAAAATTCTATATATATATATTTTTATTTATAGAGATTTTGTTATGAATTTTTTTTTCTGAAATATCTTTTATTATAATAAGAATATTGCATGTAAAAAAAAAAAAAAAAAAAAAAAAAAAAAAAAAAAATCTGAAAAATTCTAAATATTTTTTTTTTATTTAAATTGTAAAATTTTAAACAAATTTAATTTTTGATGTAACTCTGGATGTACTTACTCGATTTACAAAATTTGTACACTTTTGTGTACAGAAAATGTGTCATTTTAATTTGTCTTCAGGATTTCTTAAAATATTGATTAGGAATTTAATAAAAAAAATTTAAGTAAAAAAAATGAAATTTTTTTATGAGTGAGTTTTGCATTCATTAGCATATTTTCACAATTATCACTCAAAATTAAAAATCCTGAAGATAATTTGTTGTAAATATAGCATAAAATCTCTGTTAAAAATTTCATACATATATTTTGCAAGGAACTTTAGATATATTCTTTTAAAGTTGACAAATCGTTAAAAAATTCATTCTGAGATAAACGGAGCTAAAGTTCTCGTCAGTAGGCAGCTGATGCATCGCTTTTCAAGGCAAAAGGTGTTTGGATCTAATGAAGATAAAATCATGCGGTTGCGGTATTTAACGCTAAAACTCAGTATGTTTTTAAGCCAATAAAAAAAGCATTTTTTTAAAAGATTTTTTAACCCCGGACCCCCTTAAATAAGGCGAAATGTTGCGTATTGCGTGTTTAACTTACAAGAAGAGGGCCAACCTTGTTAATCACAGATTTTGATTTTTTTATTATATGTTGTAGGGTAGAGAAACTTTAGTGTCAGGTTCAACGGATTTTATCCAATGATCCTTAGTTCTTGAGAAACCAGGGGGGGGGGGGTCTAATAATAGTACACAACTTAAATACTTACTTTGCAACCACAATGATAGGTTGGTCGTAGCTCAGTTGGTACGGCGTTCGCTGGCTGGTCTGCGGGCCCGGGGTTTCGTACCCGATCGCGCTACATCTGTTTTTCTCATTTTTTTGTTTTATGAATATACTTGTAATTATAATTTAATAATTTCAATTACAAATTTCAATACCCTACATTAATTACAATGTTAACAAACATAAATTTATCATTTTTTTTATTTTTAAACTGTTATTTCTCATCCTTTAAAGTGATTTAAAAGGAAATTGGATCTATTATCGAATGATAAATCGTGACAAAATCTGTTGTGGTGCCATCTAGTTATGATAAAATAAAAGAATATTCAAATAAAATAAAAATAAAAGCAGAAAGAAGATAAAGGTGAATGCAAAATAATTGAAAGTGAAAGTACGTATTGTACAAATTAAAAAAATTTTAATATGCAAAAAATCGGTTGTAATTTAATTCTGATGCTAATTTTTAACATAATTATGCTTGTTACTTTAAAGACAGAATAATAGTATTATCGCATTGACTTCCTTTGTTAAAGCAATGCGTAAATGATGTTTCTTTAAAATTGCGAATTGACACAATTGCTCAATATCATTGCATCGATAAAGAATAAATGAAATACATTTTAAATGTAATTTTTTAAAAATTAACTCTTTTATGATGTTTTATACAACTTTTTAGTTAAAAGTAAAAAATTAAATAGGTTAAAATTATAATTGATATAAAATATTATAAATTTTAATTGACAATGAGATTATTAATTATACTTACAAGTATATTTATAAAAAAAAGAATGAGAAAAACAGATGTAGCGCGATCGGGTATAGAACCCGAGCCCGCAGATCAGTCGGCCAAAGCCGTACCAACTGAGCTACGACCAACCTACCCTTGCAGTTGCAATGTTGTGTACTCTTATTAGACCCCCCGGTTTCTCAAAAACTAAGGAGCGTTGGATAAAATCCGTTGAACCTGACACTAAGGGGTCATTACCCTACAACATATATTAAAATAATCAAAATCTGTGATTAACAAGGTTGGCCCTCTCCTTGTTAGATTTATTTTTCTATTGAGATCTTAATTGTTAAATTTATTTGAAAATAATCTTTGAAAATCTATTTTGTTTCCTTAATATGCTTTCATTAATTTCTTGTTCAAAATACAATCAAAATAAACTATATAGTATCTATTCTTTTGCAAGGTGTCGATTTCTGGAACAGAGAGTGACCATTACTGGAACAATATGTCCTAGTTATTTCTATTATTTACAATTAAATTTAGGTTCACATTGGGAAATGCGACTATGAGATGAATGATTAAATATTGTTGATAGATTAATATAATATTGAAAGAACTAGAATATAATAATTATAACTATTAATAAAAATTAATTCTTAAAGAAATTCCTTAAGGGTGTCCATTACTGGCACATCTACTCTGTATGGTGTATCAATAACCTTGGTCTTTATTGCTTTCTGAATTCTTTTTTTATGATAGTAATTCTGCATTATTTTCGGTTTTGTATTATTTTTAAACGGTACGTTATGTCCAATGGTAAAAAGTAGTATACTATAAGTGACAAGATTTCTCTAGTTGCAATTTCTCTTAGTTCGTAGTGTATGTAGCATGCTGTTTTATGAAAAAATGTAATGTAGCGTGTAGTGCGATACAAAAAAATAGTAATAGGCGTTATTTTGGGTCGGTGCAGTGTTTTTTTCTTGTGACCTATTTTGGGGGAAATAAAATTTATTTTTGTGAATTTTTTTATATTTTTGTGAAAAATATCGAAAGATGAAATCCAGTAACTCAAATTCGAACCAAATATTAATTAAGAATAACCTTTACAAGTTTTTCTCCTAAAGTTTTGCTTTCTGATAAACTTGTTTTATTAACAAAATGTACATTTTAAAATCTAACAAATAAAAAACAATAAATAAAGAGTATGTTTTTATGAAATCGAATTTTGTCATGGGTACTATTTTATAAGGAGGAATTTTGGGAAGGGGCCTATTTTTATTAAGAGAAATTTTGTGAAGAGGCCTGTTTTATTAAAAGTAATTTTGTGAAGGAGCCTAAATTAAATTTTTTAAGGGGCTTTAGAAATAATTAGTTTCAAGCTATAATAACTAAGCAGATCCGCATCAACACTATTTGGGTACTGGAGCAAAAACTTCGTTAACTTTCACATTGATGATTTACGCATCATTAAAGATAATTGATGGTATCGATGAAGCCTGCCAGGGCCTATTTTAATTGGGAGTGCCTGATGCAGGGGTACCGTCCGCACCATCCTTGTTGCGGTTCTGTATCCAAATATAATAATTACCGTAAGAGGGGTTAATTTGTGATAGGTGGGGTAACTTTATGACACCTGGTCTAGTTTGCGTATTTCGTGTTAGAACTTCGGGAAACGGTCGTTAAGTGATGTGGCACACCGTACTAGGAGATTGCGACGCTGTTTGCTTTCCTACCATAACGGACGGAAGGGGAATTTGCATAGCCGACAGTAACGTCAGCTATGCAGATTCGAAATTGTAAAACTAGACCAAGTGTCACAAAGTTACCCCACCTGTCACAAAATACTTCATATTACGATATTTCATATAAGCAGATCGCATATTTCTTTCCGTTTTCTGAAAAAGCTTAAATTAAGTATGCTGCAGACAAAAGATTTTTAATTGAATTGTCTTGCTAAAAATATTTCAGATTAAGTAATATTTATTTTAGCATCAAACATAAATAAATAAATTAAAATAATTTAGTCTGAGTTTCTGAAGCATTTCTATAAAATGCAGGAAAATTTCTGAATACATTTGAAAAAATTTCTATTCCTGAATAATATTTTGTGCCAGTTATAAATGCAGTTAAAGCTAGGTAATTTTCAGTGTGCGGAGGATGGGAGGAATGTATAAATATTTAAAAAAGAAAATGTTTTTTTTTTAAATAATTAAAACAACAAGAGAGGTTTTAGTTGTAAGGCTGAAATTGTCTTTTTTTAGCTTTAATTTGAAGATAGTCTCCAAACTGTAAGTGGATATTTATTTAGATTATACAGGTTCTTTGTATAAATTATGGCTATATAATTTTAGTACTAAACCAAATCAAACAGAAAGGTGACTTGTAGTAATTATGATTTTAAATGAACCTGTTTTATGTAAAAATCAGTTATATCGACGATAGGAAAACTGTTTGTCTATATGTGGTGTGTAAATTACCTAAATACATTGGAGTATACTGTTTGTGGTCTTAAAACATACTATAAAGAGAGAAAACATACCAAGCGAGTGGGTTTGTTCTTCATATTTTTTCCGGTCATAAAAAACATTTCATTCACAATTCACACATACTAAAGTGTAAACATAAAGCTATGAAGCCAAAAACATGTCTATTTTGAATATTACACAAAATTTGATATATTTTTAAATATTATATAAATTTGTGTTTTCATATTATGCAGAAATATGTGTAAGAACAGAATATTACACGAAAATCTCTATTTTGCATATTACTCAAAAATATTTGTGTTACATATTACACGAAAATATGTGTATTTTACATATTCCACAAAAATGTGTGTATTTTGTATAATACAAAAAAATATGTGTAATCACAGAATATTACACAGGTATATGTGTTACACTATTACATAGAATTATGTGTATACTTGTGCAATATACACATTAAAGTGTGTATTTCAAGAGTGATAAGATAACTTTTACACACCTATTGTTATCATCAAATTACACATTTAAATGTGTATTTTGAAATTTACACATTAGGCGTGTATTTTAGCAATTTACACTCCACTTTACACATATAGACAAATCGTTTTTGTATCATCGATATGCCTGTTTTTATGTGCAACTTTACACATTATTTTAGAGTGTACTAGATATATAACATTCAAGATGAAATTTTAAGCTTGTTTTTCGTTGCACTTAAATCGATTACTCATCATACACAATATATATATATATATATATATATATATATCCGTTCATGAACATAGAATAGATATTCGATATATAGAACAGAAAATATGTTCTACGTTCATGTATCGGTGTAAGATTCTGTTGAAAGCGTAAACATACAACAAAAAGAAAGATCACAATAAGGTAGATGGTCAGTAACAAAAATATTACAAGGATCGGATGTTTCTTCCCCATTGTAACTAAAGGTGCTGCGATCGTAATCGCACTACCATTATGCTCTATGGAAGTGTCGTATCTTGTATGTTTATCCTTGTTCTACCCTAACTCAACTTGGGTTACCTGTAATAACTTCCAGAAATCTGAAGTATATTATTATCAACCTTTTATTAGACATGCTCACTTTTATTGTAAATATGATAATAGAAATAAATGTGATAGAAGTTTACATTGTACTACGTGCCAGCAGTATACACTTGACGTTCTGCACTTTGGACTGCGATTACCAGTTCATACAGTATCATCGATTGCTTGGGTACCCTGTTTTTCCAGAACTTCTCGTGATGTTATAATATTTCACGCAAAACAAGGTACATATCACTACATTTTCATTACAGTATTTTTATTTTTCTTAATTTTTATACCGTCAACCCGAGTTTAGTTAGGAGGAAATGCCCTGTATATGTGACTAAATTGTTGGTTTGCGAGCCTATGTTGTGTGGTAATTATACATCCTCTTGATGCTTAGAATCACCCCTCTGAATTTAACAACCGAATTTGGCAACAATCTGTACATATTTTAAGTTTAATATTTTACTCACTTTTATTAAAAAAATCTCTCTTTTATCAGTTTGTAAATGTAAAATATAAGAATTCAAAAAGTATGCGTGATTTTATTTTTTACTTACAGCGGAAGCTTAATAACTAAAAAAAAATACCATCTCTATAATAATAGTCTAAGTCATGTGACTGTCATCAACAGTACCGGGCTGACACACTTCGTTTTTTATATGTACCAGGCGGTCATTTTGCTACTAGGTGATAAATCGTTCAAATATTGTTTCATCCCCATCATTTCATCTGTATCATAATAGTTCAAGTGATTTAATTGTCATAAACAATTACGCTTTTTATATGCAATTCGGCCATTTTTAATCAAAATTATTTTTCTGAATAAAACTACATATAAGTTGCCATGATAGCAAAGAATTCTTGGCACTTTTATGTTAGCCTGGCATAAAAATTTCGCCAATAGTATTTTTTAACTCGACAGTTAGCATTTTTCATTTTTCACGTGGTAAATTAAAAAAATTACTTTGATGTTGAAATTAAATGTCATGATTTATGGCATTACTTATTATTTTCCCTTTTCTTTCCTTTTCTTTTTTTCTTTTAAATAAATAAATAAAAGTCATGAATTTTAAATGTTTCAGTTTTAAATTAAAGTTGCTTATTTTAAATAAAATAAATGAAAAGATTATGTTTTAAATGAAATTAATGACATACAAAAAATGCGACGGGAACAATGTTTCGCAATTTATCCCCTGCGTTCGGCTAGGACTAACATATACCGAGTTTTGATTTCTCTATCAGAATCTTCCGATTTGGCGAAGGGTTGAACAATAAAATAACATGATACATTGCTTAGCATAATATTTAAGGAAGACCAAACTGGTCGCCAATGGTGTCTAGTCAATAAATATCAAAATATTATTTTTTGTATCCTAACAAGCTAGAATTCATTTAATGAGTGTTGTACATTGTTTCTCAGAAAGTCTATAACATTTTAGTCTGTGTTAAATATATTAAAATGGGTTTATATTTTATTATATAATACATTTACAATTATGTAAGATAATAATTAAAAAAAATGCATTAAAATTGTTCATTATATCCTGTTGTATCTTCTGCATGCGCAAGAAAAGTTTGCTTATATAAATAAGCTGACTTTAATGTAAAACACACCAAAATAATTTTGAAACATTACTATAACAATATCTAGAATGAAAAAAGTTAAAGGAATTTTTAACATTTAATAAGTTTGATTTTCTTTAGATATATCTTGCTTCGTTTTATCCCATTTTTTTTTCATGAAAATACGCTTGAAGCGTGTAACTGTATCATCAGATCACCGATAATACTGAAAGAATTTGACAGTTCAATAATCTGATAAAGTAAATTTTCTAACTTTCTGCTGATTTTTACTAGAAACTGTTTGGAGATGCGAATTGTAGAAATTCTTTTTGGTAGCTTTTCCTGTTTTAATCAAAGACGAATAGACTACTTTTTGATATAAAATTAAGAACAAAATTGACAAGCTTTTTGAAAACTGCGAACTTATTTAGTTTTCGCAAGAAAGTAAAACGTATATCATGAACTGCTCGCTGCAAAACAAATTATCAAAATCACTTAAAAAGTTTTGAAATAATAAGCTAAAATTGTATACGTCTATTTATTACAATGAACATCTACTTAAAACTGGCATGCTGTGGTCATAATAAAACTTTCTTCTATATCCTTATGTTATGTTATTGAAATAAATAATTACATAAATAGCGAATTATTAGCTAACTATTACGAAATATTGGGCATTTGAATTTAACTTTAATTTGTATCTCGTGCAGTTAATTGAAAAAAAAAGCATATAACGCAGCAGAATTTCTCTGTTGGATATTAAAATTAGATCAACATCTATACTTTTGATTATTAACTTTCAATTTAAAATCTGGTTATTTTTTATCTTGGCGACTAGTATGCAGTTACAATCTCCATCGCAAAAAAGCCTGTCACAGAAGCGCGTCCTGTTGAGTAATCATAGCTAATATCATATCAGAAAAGTTTTTATTAACCCTTTATGTACTGAATTATGAATTCATGAAAACTTTATCTTCTAAAGCATTTTTCATGAATTTTTGAAACTACGTTAGAAGATTTACATAATCATTTAATAAATATAAGAGGTATTTAAAAGGATTTATTAAACTTTAATTTATAGGGATTATGTGCAATATTTAAAACCCCTCTTTATTTTAGTTTTTTTCTTAGTATTTTTTAGAATTAGGAAATTTACAAAAATATTGTTCTTACAATAGAAATATTTACATATTGAAAAATCCCCCCCCCCCAACACTAAGAAAGCTGAAAAAATGCAAAGACAAAAGAAATCATCCTTTTAAAAATGTTTTTGTTTTGTGTAACCAATAATGCTTTCGGAACAAGTTAAAGTAATGCAACTATAACTCATTCCAAATTATAATACTACTAATCTATGTATTAAATGAATTTTACAACAAGTTATGTTAATTGTACTTATAAGTACCGGCAGTGGATAATTGGTTAAGGTATTCGCACACCTTTGAAACGTAATTTTCGCTAAAAAAATCGATTTTTCATTTTTGCAATAATATTAAAATCAAATCTTTTAACTGTCGAATTATGCATTGTGTCCCTATCTTAAGTAGAACCAGAGTTACAGCTATTACAGCTTTTGAAATTTGTTTAAAAGTTAATTTTAGTTTCTTCTTAAAATGGAGTTTTTCAAACTCTCACTGTTCGCAAAATATCCTATAGTAAAGCATTATCCATGAAATGTCTTGAAATTGGGTGTACTTATTTTAGAAATGCTTATTAGGGGAATAGACTACACTCATGGTAATATATTAATTAGTTTCATATTCACAGAGGTATAAGTAGCCAAGTTGCAACGAATTTTATATATTTTTCCTTACATCAGTAATTCAATTGCAACAGAATCTGAGATATATATGCTATTGTAATGCGAATAGTCAATATCCTAGATATAGTTATTCTCTTTATTATGTAATACACAAAATGCTAATACACTCGTTTGTTTTTGAGATATCATGTTTTCCGGAAATGTCAATTTTTCACATAAATCTGAATATTTTTCACTTTAAAAAAATTATTTCTGTGTAATTGCTAAAATATTTATGTATTTTTAAAAGTTTTAACTTAATTGCCATTATAAAAAGTTGCATAAATTAAAAATGTTAAAAAAATTAAAAAATCACTTCCGAAATTATGTGAATGCATTTTACATGTCCCTATAGATTCCGATATATACTATTAAAAAAAATCACAGAAACGTGTACAAATAAATATATGTTTGTTTTTAGTTTTTATATAACTAGCAACTTACTAACTTAAAAATATTCTCTCTACATAATAAATTATGCAGTTCCATGTGGTAATAATCGCCAGGAATCAATATAAGAAATTATTTAGATTATTTAAAAATAATAATAATCTACCTTAAATATAAATATATTATATAATGATTTAAAATCATTTATAGTTGTTTAAAATACTTATTAATTAATCATTCTTCATTATGTTCTGATGTATCTTCAATACATGTGAGGTACATTTATTTTATAAGTAAACAGAAATTAAAGTAAAATGCTCCAATTTATTTTCGAAATAATGTCAGGAATTAAACAAAGTGAAACAAATTTTGTTGAATGATTTTTGTTTTCAAATATGTTTCGTCCCTTCCTATCTAGTTTTCATCTTAAACCCGCCTGGAGCCTATATGTGTATCAACAGATCAATGATAACACTAGAGAAACTGACAGTTTAATAATCGAATAAACTCTATTTTCGATCTTTGTGCTAGTTTTTACGAGAAACTAATCGGAGATGCGGATCATAAAAATTCTTTTGATAGCTTCAGCTATTTTATCCGTAGACGATTTGACTCATTTTCTTTGAAAAAAAAAATCATTCACAAGTATTTTTTTTTTTTAACTGGGACTTCATTATCAAAATAGAGTAAGACTTTTTTATGAAGTGCTGGATATAAACGAAACGCACTAAATGTTCCGAATATCTAAGAAAAATACGTTAAAATTTTAATGGAAATCTACTTTTTAAAATAGGAGTTTCAACGATGGGAAATAACTATTGACATATTCCATAAGGATTATTTATGAGCGTTGTATGTTATTCTTGTTCTCAAACCTTTTTCACCCCTATCATAACAATAAAAAACACATAACAATACTAACGCATAACAATAATAAGTATAAAAGTAAAATGAGGAAGAAAAAAAGCCTTTTTTATAAACATTCAATGTCCATCTTGAAAATCATGGCTATTTTTTTTACTGCCATTCATGTTTTTTTTTTTCAAAAGATCCTGTTACAATACATTCTTTTGGCGTGGTCACAAAACCTGATTAAGTAACATTAACCACTTTTTTTTCTTTTCTTTTTCTTTCTTTCTTTCTTTCTTTCTTTTTTTTTTTTTTTTTGCACTTTGTAGAAAACTTCAGTCAGTGAATTTAATAAAACTGTATAATTTTTGCTCCGTTTCTTTTTAAAGATAATACAATGGGGGAAAAATATATAAAACAATATTTAAACTATCTTTTTAGGATTTCTAAATTGCTTTCTCAACCTATAATAATAAATTATTCAATATAAAACTATTAATTGATAAAAGCGTATTTTTTTAAAAATGCACTCTTTATTTTTTATTTATAATGTATTTTCTACCCTTTACCCTTTAAACTATTTCATTGTTACAATTTCACAGCTATTTGGCCTATTTTGACGAGCGATTATTGCCGCATAATGAAATCCATTGTTGTTTCAACTCTCATACAATTGTACGCGTTGCAGAGAATATTTGGCTATGTATCACGCGTGCAGCCTTGCAGAAAGATACCTTAAAATTAATGTATTAATTTATAATTAATTTCTTAAAATGTTAAAATTTTGTCGGAACACATCTGCGAACGTAAATTTTATGATTCTATCTAACAAATAAGTTAGTTAAAATCAATAACAAAATTCCATCTTTACGTTCAAAAACCATATAGTTAAATAAAAGAGTGTACAAATAAAATACACAAGCGTTGCCGAAATAACTATACCTCGATCACATATTGTTTTTGAGAAAAAATTCAAAAAAATAATTATGCAGCCACATACTCCCTATCAGTCTGCAAAGCACTGGCCGAAAGTAAACTAGTAAATATTTCAATATTCACGAACAAAAAACGTTATTACTATGCGAAGGTTAACGTCCAGATACGAAAGACGGCAAAATTTGAATTAATATTTCCCGATTTTTTTTGCAAATTTGTTTTCTACTTTTAGGTAGCTTTCATTACAAAAAGCTACCTATTGCAGCCGTTCGGAGGAAAAAGATTTCAAAAAAATTTGGTATATTTTCATCGATCATGACCCCCAGACCCTGAAACCACCTTCCGTTCAAAATTGATATATATATATATATATATATATATGACCTATGTCACACTGTAACTCTCGTAATTATGAACCGATTTCAATGTAATTCGGTGTGTACATAGTACATACCAATGTCTCGACCGAGTTCGTTGGCCAGCTTCATCCGCCATTTTGTTTCAAAATGGCGGCCATTTAAAAAAAGAAATTAAAATTTGAAATGTGGTACCAAAATTTGAAAATGGAAAAATATTCTTTTCTTATGTATTTGACCTTTATACAAAGATTTCGGACAGTTTTTGTTTCGTCTATATCTTAAAAAATGGCTGAGTTGCAGCATTAGGTAGCTTTCTTTACAAAAAAGCTACCTATTGCAGCCGTTCGGAGGAAAGCGATTTCAAAAAATTTTGGTATATTTTCATCGATCATGACCCCCAGACCCCGAAACCACCCTCCGTTCAAAATTGATATATATATATATATATATATATATATATATATATATATATATATATATATATATATCTGACCTATGTCACACTGTAACTCCCGTAATTATGAACCGATTTCGATGTAATTCGGTGTGTACATAGTACATACCAATGTCTCGACCGAGTTCGTTGGCCAGCTTCATCCGCCGTTTTGTTTCAAAATGGCGGCCATTTAAAATTTTTAAAAAAATTTAAAACTTGAAATGTGGTACCAAAAAATTAAAAATGGAAAAATATTTTTTTCTTATGTATTTGACCTTTATACAAAGAATCCGGAGCAGTTTTTGTTTCGTCTATATCTTAAAAAATGGCTGAGTTATAGCATTTTGAATTTCTAGCGTGGCTGACATTTTGAAACGTCCTGAATTTTGTCACGCGATAAAAGGCGTATTTATGAACCGATTTGGATGTAATTCGGTGTGTACATAGTACATACCAATCTCTCGACCGAGTTCGTTGGCCAGCTTCATCCGCCATTTTGTTTCAAAATGGCGGCCATTTAAAAAAAATTAAAAAATTTTAAATTTGAAATGTGGTACCAAAAAATTGAAAATGGAAAAATATTTTTTCTTACGTATTTGACCTTTATACAAAGATTTCTGAGCGGTTTTTGTTTCGTCTATATCTTAAAAAATGGCTGAGTTATAGCATTTTGAATTTCTAGCGTGGCTGACATTTTGAAATGTCCTGAATTTTGTCACGCGATAAAAGGCGTATTTATGAACCGATTTGGATGTAACTTCGTTTATACATAGTACATACCAATGTCTCGACCGGGTTCGTTGGCCAACTTCACCCGCCATCTTGTTTAAAAATGGCGGCCATTTAAATTTTTAAGAACAATTTAAATTTGAAATGTGGTACCAAAAATTGAAAATTGAAAAAATATTTTCTTCTTATGTGTTTGACCTTGATAAAAAGATTCGGGAGCAGTTTTTGTTTCGTCTATATCTTAAGAAATGGCTGAGTTATAGCATTTTGAATTTCTAGCGTGGCTGACATTTTGAAACGTCCTGATTTTTCTCACGTAATAACAGGCGTATTTATGAACCGACTTGGGTGTACCTTGGTGTGTACATAGTACATACAAATATCTCGACCGAGTTCGTTGGCCAGCTTCATCCGCCATCTTGTTTCAAAATGGCGGCCATTTAAAAAAATTAAAAAATTAAAAAAATTAAATGAGATACCAAAAAATTGGAAAATGAAAAAGATTTTTTTTTGTATGTGTTTGACCTTAATACAAAGATTCCGGAACAGTTTTTCTTTCGTCTATATCTAAAAAAAAAAATGGCTGAGTAATAGCATTTTGAATTTCTCTTGTGGCTGACATTTTAAAACGACCTGATTTTTGTCACGCGATAACAGGCGTATTTATGAACCTATTTGGATGTAACTTGGTCTGCACATAGTACATACCAATGTCTCGACCGAGTTCGTTGGCCAGCTTCATTCGCCATCTTGTTTCAAAAGGGTTGCCATTTAAAAAAAAATTAAATTTAAAATTCAAAATGAGGTATTAAAAAATTGGAAAATGAAAAAGATTTTTTTTATGTGTTTGGCGTTGATACAAAGATTCCGGAGCAGTTTTTGTTTCTGAAAATTTGTTCTTTTGTTGATATCTTAAAAAATGGCTGATTTATAGCACTTTGAATTTCTAGCATGGCTAACATTTTGAAACGATCTTGTATTTGTCACGCGATAACACACGTATTCGCCTATTTCGATGTAAGAAGGCATGTGGATAGTATACATTAACACCTCGACCAAGTTCGCTGGCCAGATTCATCAGCCATCTTGTTTCAAAATGGCGGCCATTAAATTAAAAAATATATATATATTTAAAGTGAGGTGCAAAAAAATTAGAAATTGAAAAAGGTTTCTTTCTTAAGTATTTGATCTTGATATAAGGATTCAGGAGCATTTTTTGTTTGTCTTTACCTTAAAAAATGGCTCAGATATAGCAGTTTCAATTTCTATTGTGGGTGACATTTTGAAAAATCTGATTTTTTGCATGCGACAGCACTCCTATATATTAACCGATTCCGATGTGAGTGAGCATGTGCACAGCAATTACTAAGGTCTCGACCAAGTTCACTGCTTAGCCTCATCCACCATGTTGTCTTAAAATGACAGGCACTTTAAGAAATTGCCGAATTTGACAGCCAAATATAAGTTACTTTAAAGAAAATCAGCTTGGATAAAGCTGACTAATTTCGCGAAATTCTGATTCATTATATTGATAAAAATTAGTATTGAATCTCCTATATTCGGTTTCCACTAAATTGAGCTTCGTGTGTTTGCATGATATAAGTTGTCTTTTTTAAAATAAGGATTATGAAAGCTACCTCTTCCTCCCGGCACTGGCCGGAAGGACTTTTTTGAATTTCTAGCGTGGCTGACATTTTGAAACGTCCTGAATTTTGTCACGCGATAAAAGGCGTATTTATGAACCGATTTGGATGTAACTTCGTTTATACATAGTACATACCAATGTCTCGACCGAGTTCGTTGGCCAGCTTTATCCGCCATCTTGTTTAAAAATGGCGGCCATTTAAATTTTTAAGAAAAATTTAAATTTGAAATGTGGTACCAAAAAATTGAAAATTGAAAAAATATTTTTTTCTTATGTGTTTGACCTTGATAAAAAGATTCGGGAGCAGTTTTTGTTTCGTCTATATCTTAAGAAATGGCTGAGTTATAGCATTTTGAATTTCTAGCGTGGCTGACATTTTGAAACGTCCTGATTTTTGTCACGTAATAACAGGCGTATTTATGAACCGATTTGCATGTACCTTGGTGTGTACATAGTACATACAAATATCTCGACCGAGTTTGTTGGCCAGCTTCATCCGCCATCTTGTTTCAAAATGGCGGCCATTTAAAAAAATAAAAAAATGAAAAAATGAAAATGAGATACCAAAAAATTGGAAAATGAAGAGGATTTTTTTTTTGTATGTGTTTGAGCTTAATACAAAGATTCCGGAACAGTTTTAGTTTCGTCTATATCTAAAAAAATGGTTGAGTAATAGCATTTTGAATTTCTATTGTGGCTGATATTTTAAAACGACCTGATTTTTGTCACACGCTAACAGGCGTATTTATGAACCGATTTGGATGTAACCTGGTCTGTACATAGTATATACCAATGTCTCGACCGAGTTCGTTGGCCAGCTTCATTCGCCATCTTGTTTCAAAAGGGTTGCCATTTAAAAAAATTAAATTTAAGATTTAAAATGAGGTATTAAAAAATTGGAAAATGAAAAAGTCCTTCCGGCCAGTGCCGGGAGGAAGAGGTAGCTTTCATAATCCTTATTTTAAAAAAGCCAACTTATATCATGCAAACAAACGAAGCTCAATTTAGTGGAAACCGAATATAGGAGATTCAATACTAATTTTTATCAATATAATGAATGAGAATTTCGCGAAATTAGTCAGCTTTATCCAAGCTGCTTTTCTTTAAAGTATCTTATATTTGGCTGCCAAATTCGGCAATTTCTTAAAGTGCCTGTCATTTTAAGACAACATGGTGGTTGAGGCTAAGCAGTGAAATTGGTCGAGACCTTAGTAATTGCTGTGCACATGCTCACTCACATCGGAATCGGTTAATATATAGGAGTGCTGTCGCATGCAAAAAATCAGATTTTTCAAAATGTCACCCACAATAGAAATTGAAACTGCTATATCTGAGCCATTTTTTAAGGTAAAGACAAACAAAAAATGCTCCTGAATCCTTATATCAAGATCAAATACTTAAGAAAGAAACCTTTTCAATTTCTAATTTTTTTGCACCTCACTTTAAATATATATATATTTTTTAATTTAATGGCCGCCATTTTGAAACAAGATGGCTGATGAATCTGGCCAGCGAACTTGGTCGAGGTGTTGATGTATACTATCCACATGCCTTCTTACATCGAAATAGGCGAATACGTGTGTTATCGCGTGACAAATACAAGATAGTTTCAAAATGTTAGCCATGCTAGAAATTCAAAGTGCTATAAATCAACCATTTTTTAAGATATCAACAAAAGAACAAATTTCCAGAAACAAAAACTGCTCCGATATCTTTGTATCAAGGCCAAACACATAAAAAAAATCTTTTTCATTTTCCAATTTTTTAATACCTCATTTTGAATTTTAAATTTAATTTTTTTAAATGGCAACCCTTTTGAAACAAGATGGCGAATGAAGCTGGCCAACGAACTCGGTCGAGACATTGGTATGTACTATGAACAGACCAAGTTACATCCAAATAGGTTCATAAATACGCCTGTTATCGCGTGACAAAAATCAGGTCGTTTTAAAATGTCAGCCACAAGAGAAATTCAAAATGCTATTACTCAGCCATTTTTTTTTAGATATAGAGGAAAGAAAAACTGTTCCGGAATCTTTGTATTAAGATCAAACACATACAAAAAAAATCTTTTTCATTTTCCAATTTTTTGGTATCTCATTTAAATTTTTTTATTTTTTTATTTTTTTAAATGGCCGCCATTTTGAAACAAGATGGCGGATGAAGCTGGCCAACGAACTCGGTCAAGATATTTGTATGTACTATGTACACACCAAGGTACATCCAAGTCGGTTCATAAATACGCCTGTTATTACGTGAGAAAAATCAGGACGTTTCAAAATGTCAGCCACGCTAGAAATTCAAAATGCTATAACTCAGCCATTTCTTAAGATATAGACGAAACAAAAACTGCTCCCGAATCTTTTTATCAAGGTTAAACACATAAGAAGAAAATATTTTTTCAATTTTCAATTTTTGGTACCACATTTCAAATTTAAATTTTTCTTAAAAATTTAAATGGCCGCCATTTTTAAACAAGATGGCGGGTGAAGTTGGCCAACGAACCCGGTCGAGACATTGGTATGTACTATGTATAAACGAAGTTACATCCAAATCGGTTCATAAATACGCCTTTTATCGCGTGACAAAATTCAGGACGTTTCAAAATGTCAGCCACGCTAGAAATTCAAAATGCTATAACTCAGCCATTTTTTAAGATATAGACGAAACAAAAACTGCTCCGAAATCTTTGTATAAAGGTCAGATACATAAGAAAAAAATATTTTTCCATTTTCAATTTTTTGGTACCACATTTCAAATTTTAAATTTTTAAAAAAATTTCAAATGGCCGCCATTTTGAAACAAAATGGCGGATGAAGCTGGCCAACGAACTCGGTCGAGAGATTGGTATGTACTATGTACACACCGAATTACATCCAAATCGGTTCATAAATACGCCTTTTATCGCGTGACAAAATTCAGGACGTTTCAAAATGTCAGCCACGCTAGAAATTCAAAATGCTATAACTCAGCCATTTTTTAAGATATAGACGAAACAAAAACTGCTCCGGAATCTTTGTATAAAGGTCAAATACATAAGAAAAAAATATTTTTCCATTTTTAATTTTTTGGTACAACATTTCAAGTTTTAAATTTTTTTAAAAATTTTAAATGGCCGCCATTTTGAAACAAAACGGCGGATGAAGCTGGCCAACGAACTCGGTCGAGACATTGGTATGTACTATGTACACACCGAATTACATCGAAATCGGTTCATAATTACGGGAGTTACAGTGTGACATAGGTCAGATATATATATATATATATATATATATATATATATATATTGATATATATATATATATATATATATATATCAATTTTGAACGGAGGGTGGTTTCGGGGTCTGGGGGTCATGATCGATGAAAATATACCAAAATTTTTTGAAATCGCTTTCCTCCGAACGGCTGCAATAGGTAGCTTTTTTGTAAAGAAAGCTACCTAAAAGATTTTTTTATGTGTTGGCCTTGATACAAAGATTCCGGAGCAGTTTTTGTTTCTGAAAATTTGTACTTTTGTTTATATCTTAAATAATGGTTGAATTATAGCACTGTGAACTTCTAGCATGGCTAACATTTTGAAACGATCTTGTATTTGTCACGCGATAACACACGTATTCGCCTATTTCGATGTAAGAAGGCATGTGGATAGTATACATCAATACTGCGACCAAGTTCGCTGGCCAGATTCATCAGCCATCTTGTTTCAAAATGGCGGCCATAAAATTAAGAAAAATATATATATCTAAAGTGAGGTGCAAAAAAATTAGAAATTGAAAAAGGTTTCTTTCTTAAGTATTTGAGCTTTATATAAGGATTCAGGAGCATTTTGTGTTTGTCTTTACCTTAAAAAATGGCTCAGATATAGCAGTTTCAATTTCTATTGTGTGTGACATTTTGAAAAATCTGATTTTTGCATGCGACAGCACTCGTATATATCAACCGATTCCGATGTGATTGAGCATGTGCACAGCAATTACAATGTTCTCGACCAAGTTCACTGGTTAGCGTCATCCACCATGTTGTCATAAAATGGCAGGCACTTTAAGAAATCGCCGAATTTGGCTGCCAAATATAAGTTACTTTAAAGAAAAGCAGCTTGGATAAAGCTGACTAATTTCGCGAAATTCTCATTCATTATATTGATAAAAATTAGTATTGAATCTCCTATATTCGGTTTCCACTAAATTGAGCTTCGTGTATTTGAATAATATAAGTTTGCTCTTTTAGAATAAGGAATATGAAAGCTACCTCTTCCTCCCGGCACTGGCCGAAAGTACCTTTTGCATATTTTCCGGGATTTAAAGGAAAATTATATACGACATTCAAATAATTCATATTTTGTCTTTTATGAAATCCTTTATTACATAATTTTCGGCAGATGATTCCCCCCCCCCCCCCCACTAAGCTAGATGATTTTGGATAACTAAATCTCATTTCATAGTACTTTCTCACTTACATATAACTCAGAATGTATTTCCACTACATGTATTATTTCTCAACGGATGTAGTTATATCCAAAAATAATTAATATCCTTAGAATATTAGGCATTTCTTTATTCTTTTTAGAAGGTTTATATTAAAGGAAAAACATATTTAACACTTGTTACGCGTCATGATAAGAAGTTTCTGTCTACTAACTCAACCATAAATTGTCATATAAAAATACGACTATTCCAATGGCTTAGAAATAAAGTTTACTAATTTATGTTTTACTTAAGTGTCATAATCATACTGAAATTAAATTAAACTGTTAAATATTAGTTACGATTACCTAATTTTTTATCTCATATTTGAATTTTCCAGTTTTGTTTTAGCTTACGAAGAGGGAAGACATTCGGTGAAAGAGTTTATGAATTATTCAGCTTTAAATTTTTGAACAACTATAATGTTTAATCGTTGCAATACCAAATCCATTGCGTCTAGTGTTTTAAGAGTAACTCAAAAATTACGGGTGGAAGGAGTTACGATTTTGGATTCGCATACCTGAAGCTTTAAGATATCCATTTTTTAAATGTTACAATCAATATATATATATACATGAAACGTTGTATAAATTTCTTTTCAAACTAGTGAAATATTGTAGTTGTATGCATTAAATTCGTAGAATACTGGAAGCTGGTGATAGGTTGTGTTAACTTTGCAGTCGACAAATCCAATCAGCTACGTGAATTTGTTGGTAATAGTTGAGATCGGCTATGTCCAATCGAAAGACAAGGATTCGTTTTTACAGTCGCAACATTAATCCCATAATCAAGGCATGCGTGTAGCAAGGCAAGAGATTTAGAAATCTGGTAGTTTCTTCAGAAAATCAGAGCCAATTGTCATTCTAAAGTTTATTCATCCAAACATGAAAACGTAAACAATTTCCGCATTACGAGAACATTCGTAGAGCCCTCAGGCTGGAGCATGAATCGCTACATCATTCTAAAGATCGTAAACAGCAAATTTAGATATTCTGCTAGACGGATAGACATTTGGTAACATAGTTGAAAGCACTGGAACAAGTCAGAAATATATGAACTCCGAAGTCACGGCATCTGGTTTTTGTTAGCATTCGCGTAGGGAGACATATTTCAACGTAATACAGAAACGAACAAATCGGTGAAAGGCGCACTTCGAGCAGCGGGTTTTAAACTAATGGCGTGAGAGAGGGCCTGGTTTAGGAAAATGAATTGCGGACCTAGTAATGTAAGAATTTTGATGTAAAATTCTAGCGTCTCCAAGGCGCGGAAAGTAAATTAGCGGAATTAACATTAGGAATAACACAGCAAAATGGCTTTTAAAAACATTCGATAACACAATCTAGCTTCTCTCAGAATATTATAGTGTGTGTAGCTGATAAAATTTTATGAAGAGATTAAAAGTTTTAGATTAAGATTTCGAGTAAGATAATTATTAATATACGCGTTTTGAATTTAAAGGAAATTAGATAGGAATAAATAACTGATATTACTAAGAAATAGTGAAATAATGAATATGCCTGTAACATGGATTAATTTAAATGAATGTTGTAAGGTAAAATTTTTATGTAACATATATATATAAGGCAAGTGTGTGCACTTAAAGACACACTATTCTCCATGACCACCCACTGACACCCACTCGCGTTTGTAGTGGTAGATAGCCTTTGTTCTCCTGCTGTTAGTGAGGGAGTTTAGTCGCGGTGGGTGGAAGTTTGTGCGTGTGTATGGAAAAATATGAACTGAGATATATATCTCTTTTTCTCACACATTGTGTTTATAAATAGAGTCTAAATTTCTTTGAGTGGCGAATCATGTGTCAGCGAGGGACATGTATGTATTCGGAATTTTCTAGAAAGTTTCAAAATTTTCTAGAATGATCCAGATTTTTTCAGAAAGATTTAAAATGTTCTAAAATGTTCGAGAATAATCCAAAATATTTTAAGTAAAAAGGTTTCAAAATAATCAAAATGTTCTAAAATAATCTAGGATGTTCGATAATAATCTAAAATTATCATATTCCAGAATATTCCAGATATAATAATGTATAATATTCCAGAATAATCTAAAACGCTCTACAATAATCAAAAGTATAATTACTAAAAAGTTAAACAATAACAATAAAAATAAAGACTAAAATGTTCCTGAATAATCTAAAGTGTTCTAAAATAATGTAGAAGGTTCTAGGAAGTTTGATAAGAATTTAAAATGTTGTAAAACGATCTAGAATGATCTATAATGTTCCAGAATAATCAAAAACACTCTACCATAATAAAGAGTAATCTAGTATGCTTGAAAATAATCTGAAATATTCTGAAAGTGTCTACAATAATATAGAATGTTCGAGAATGTGCGAAATTTTGATCGTCAATCGTACATAAGTCGAAGCTCCGCGCGTTTTAGTCAGTCACATTTTAGCAACGATCAAGAGAGGATCAAAGAAAAAAACACCTAAAAGTCAAAAGTGAATATTCAAATGATAAATTCAAGGGATTTCGAAAAAAATAATTTTTTTTCTTTTCTTCGTATTCAATTGTTTTCTTAAAAATGGTATCAAAGTGAGTATAAAACTTTTTTTACTTTCATTATATACTGCTAATAATTTTCTTTTATTTATTTATTTATTTTTCATAGTTTTTGTTACAGGTAAAACGCCAAAGTGTAAGAGAGTCTTTACACAATCTTATGTGAATTCGCAAAGAAGAAAAGCAGCTCGAAGAAACGAAACAGAAGAAGAAAGAGAAAGATGACTTACAAAAATTCGAGAAGGCGTTCAACAAATAAGAGAAAATCAAAGTTAAGAACAGAGAGCAAACAATAATGAAGAGACTCAAATTAAAGTAAGTTCACTTAGAAACCGTCAATCATCTCATTAAGATCAAATGCAAAATAAACAAAATAGAGAAAGAATGGCCACTCTGCGTGATCATCAACAAGTTACAGCACGTAGAAACTACAATTTAGAACTTAGGCGTTCTATTATGATTCCATGAAAAAGTACAATGAGCATCCAAATATCGTCATCGGAAAAATGGACAAGACATTCAAGTACTGCGGCGCAAAAACGTTTTAAGGCGAAACTGTAGGTATATGCTGTATTAGTGGTAAAGTCAGATTACTAGCATTACAAGTACCACTACCAGAACTATTCTCTTATATGATCGGAACGGCACCGGAATCAAAACATCTTTTAAAAAATATACGTCGATACAATTCTTGCTTTCAAATGACTTCGTTGGGGGCTACATCAATATGCCACGTAGAGAATTTTAGCTCAGTTTTTAAAGTCCAAGTGCAAATTAATCATCGAGTAGGTTCGCTAATACCCATACCAAATGAAACAGCGAAATTCCTACAAATATATTTTGGTGGTGATGAAAAACTCGAAATAAATCAGCATTGCACTCGCATTCTGGGGCTACAACGAGAAATTATTCAGGAGTTACAACGTCTACTCCGTAACTTTAATCAACTGATCAATGTGTTCAAGACTTCTCTAGAACGAACAGTTGCAAAAAACTATGAGATCGACATTCGGGCCCACAAAAGACCAGCCAGTGAGCATGAACGAAAGTTTAATGCACCTCAAGTCAATGAAGTTGCAGTAGTGATTGTCGATAACGAATATAGCCATCGTGATATCACTATACAACGCCGAAGCAATGAATTGCAACGAATTGCTAAAACACATCGCATAGGGAGACTGGTCCTCATACCATTAGGCGTGCAATATATTTTGAGCCGGAGAACGCCGGGTATAGCAGCTAGTTCATGTATATACTTTGTAAGTAATTTCAACCATATATTTTAAAACATTTTTGGAATACATACAAATTGTAACGTATAAATATATTAAGGTGTTACACCACCTTGGCGCTCGGAAATATGGGTCTAAAAAATAACATTTTTTAGAGCTATTAAATGTATATAATAATTTTTATTTTACATATATACATGGAAGTGTTGCGAACAATTTAAAGAAATATATATAAAAAAAACAAAAATGCGGAGATATCAGCCGTCAAATAGGACCCTCTTCTGC
Organism: Maratus speciosus; assembly: GCA_963932465.1. Lineage (NCBI taxonomy): Eukaryota > Metazoa > Arthropoda > Arachnida > Araneae > Salticidae > Maratus > Maratus speciosus. Next base: position 333,136,790 of record OZ010788.1, on the reverse strand, counting down.
AAGTCATTGCTGATAGTGCAATTTTTTTCTGTTAGGCAATGTATGAAAAATAAAAATAAATGTTTCATTATTCAGAAAAGTAATATCTTCGATGTAACATAGGAAAAAAAATTAAATGTTTTATAGAAACGACATCTGTTCGACAAAAAAAATTGATTTTTATAAAAAAATTGAATTTTAAAAATTTATAAATAATGAACACGGCATTCAATCAAAACAATCATATGCTATATCTTAGATAATATTTTACAGAATAAGTGGCTAAAATTTCATCAAAATCAGTTAAGTAGTATTTGAGATATCTTGCACACCAGTTTGAAAAAGTAGTTTAATGAAAAACGTAAAAGAAGATATATGTACCGCGTTGCGATCTTAAAACCAAATATTTTTAATTACTTTCAATCTACTATTTCTGGACTATAAGGACGTCTTCCAGTGATATCTATATGCCCCCTGACACTTTTTTAGCAGCTTTTTTCAATTTTCAGGCATTTTCAGTTTCTTGGTGGGCTCTCATGTTCACTGTAGAGACTTGCTAAGGATCAAAGTTATCGCATAATCGCAGCGCAATAACTCCGGAAGTAATTGGAATTTAGAAATGATTAAACGCTTTAAATATTCTTAAAATTATAAACAAATTATCTAGTTAAATTTTTTCTTCGATTTTTAGAAAATCTGCATGTGATATAACCCCTTAATATAAGTCAATTTATAGAAGATTCAAACATACAAACTCACAATTACAGCTCATTCGACCAAGCAATGTTTGAGTTAAACTTAAAAAAACTACATGCATTACACTCTATTTTGCAACGATAAAAAATGTTCCAAATTTTAAATCTGAATAATTTCTAAATTAGTTAATTAATGAAATTCTAATTAATATTATAAGGGAAAATTTACCGGAGAATCTAAATATGGGGTCTAAATCAAGAGTTCGTACTAAAAATTTCAGAATTTGATACGATTTCAGTATAAAAACGAGCCCCTAAGCAAATTTTAAGTATAAATAAAATAGTAGACGTTATTGCTAAGCTATTGGAACCAGTGACATTTTAATACTACAATTTGCGTCTGTGTTAGATTGTGTGTGTGTGTATGAAGGGGGCGCGTTTTTTTCTAGGCTATACAACAACAACAATAAATTATTCTTTAGACCCAAAGAAAAATTGTTTTAATATAAATATGAGAGGATCGAAAGGCAATGTTTCTTTTTTAGGAAAAAAAACGTATTGTTTCATTTTTATAAATTTATATCGAGTTATATTCTATTTAATTATAAAGACTAGAAGAAATAATGAAGTTATTGCAAAAATAACTATTAGGATTTATTTCAAAGAACAATGCCCTTGAAAAATAAATTAAAGGGGATTAGCCCCCACCCCTCTGTTTTTCGTCTTTATACTTAACCAATGAGCCTCCAAATCTCATCAGGGAAGCACCTTATCAAAATAAATCGGTATACTAAATTTGAAGCAAATCGGACAGAAAAACCAATTTAACTAAATTAAGGGGGGGGGGGTTGATCCCTCGGTTTCCCCTTTATACTTAACCAGTGGACCCCCAAAACTAGTAAAAGTACCTTATCAGAATGAACCTATTTACAAAGTTTGAGGCATATCGGATAATTCTGCCGAAAAAACCCATTTATCTAAATTAAGGGGGATTAGCCCCGAGCCCCATTTATAAGTAACCAATAAACCCCCATAAGTAATCAGGGAACATCCTTATCAGAACTAACCTATTTACAAATTTTGATGCAAATCGGATAATTCTGTCTGAAAAACCCATCAATGTAAGTTAAGGGGCGGGGCTTAGCCCCCCCCCCCCATTACCCCTTTGTACTTAAACAATGAACTCCCCAAAATTAATCGGAGAAGCACCTTATCAGAATGAACCCATTTAAAAATTTGATGCAAATCGGAAAATTCTGTTTGGAAAACCCAATTATCTAAATTAAGGGGGGATTTTGCAACCCGTTTCCCCCCTTTATACTTAACCAATGAATTCCCAAAACTAATCAGGGAAGCGCGTTATCAGGATGAACCTAGAAAACAATTTTGAAGCAAATCGGATATTTCTATCAAGAGTTATCACGTTACGTACATACGTACATACAGAACCGGCGGGCACATTAGTTCTCAGGCTTTGACAGCTTGTGAGCTAATAAAAAGAAAAGTGCCCAATTAAACTGATGGCATTGAGCTCACAGGATATTCACACTAACTGTACTTTTATATCAAAGAATAATGCCTCTCCAAAAAAAAATTGAGGGGATTTAGCTCCGGTTTCCCCTCTTTATACTTAACCAATGAACCTCTAAATATAATCAGGGAAGCTTCTTAACATAATAAACCAGTATACCAAATTTGAAGCAAATCAGATAATTCAGTATGACAAAAACCATACCGCTAAATTAACGGTGTGTCTAACCCCCCTTTCAACTCTTTATACTTAACTAATGAACCTCCTAATCTAATCAGGAGAGCTTCTTATCAGAATGAATATAGAAAAAAAAATTAAAGTAAATTGGATAATTCTCTATGAAAATTTATTTATCTAAATTAAGGGGGGGACTAGTCCCCGCCCCCTCTTTATTCTTAACAAATAAACCTCCAAATTTAATCAAGGCGGCTCCTTAACACAATAAACCTGTATACCAAATTTGGAGCATATCGAATAATTCTCCATGAAAAACTCATTTATCTAAATTAAGAGGGGGGTAGCCCCCTTTCCCCCTTTATACTTAACTAATGAATCTCTAAATTTAATCAGGAAAACTCCTTAACATAATAAACCGGTATACCAAATGTGGGCAAATCGAATAAGTCTGCATGAAAAACCCATTTATCTAAATTAAGAGTGGGGACTAGCCTCCCTTTTCCCCCCTTCATATTTAACCAATAAACCCCCAAAGCTAATCAGGGAAGCGCCTTATCAGAATGAACCTAGAAAAAAATTTGAAGCAAATCGGATGTTTGTATCAAGAGTTATCGCGTTACGTACATACATTTATACATACATACGTACGTACATACATACGGAACTGGCGGTCGCATTAGCTCTCAGGCTTTGATAACCTGTGAGCTAAAAAAACTACCTATTCAAGCCGTCCGGAGAAAAGCAATTTCAGAAAACTTTGGTATATTTTCTCTGATCATGACCCCCAGTCCCCAAAACCACCCTCCGTTCAAATGCTGATTTATATACAGGGTTTTGCCAAATTCGACAGACAAATTCTCAAGGATAATAGTAAGCATCAAGAGGATGCAAAATTACCGTAGAACATTCGTAAACCACCTATTTATTCACAAATACAGGGTATTTCACTCAAACTAAAATCCGGTTGACTGTAATAATTTTACGAAAAATAAGCAAACTGCAGTGACAATGCAACAATATGTTTGGTAGGAAATGTTATAAAATCACGATTAGTTCTGGAAGGACAAGGAATCATGCAGCCGAAAATGCCGTAGTTGCCGACTATAGTGCAAAGAAGCAGGAAAATGAACAGAAACAGCAATGCATTAATAGGACAGAAAACATTTTATTGAAAGATTGTACTACATCAGGTGTTCGAAATTACGACGAAAATTCGTCAGGCAGGTTTAACAGCGGAGCTTGCAGTCTGGCGGTATATGACGCTGAACAAAAAGTGATCCTGCTAGAAGTAGTTATTTGCGACCCGGTTTCCGAGGTTGTAGGATGAAAGCGATTCAAACATTGAACTAGTCGAGAAGCTGATCGTGTATGGAGCGACGGACTGTAACTAACTCGCCGCTCGGCGGTTGTGCCAAGAACGGTACCCGAACGGGCGTGTTCCACATCACACAACCATCGCAAGTGCGAACAGAAAGTTACGTGAGACTGCTTGTTTAACGAGAGCTAAAATGATGCGATAGCGAACTACAAGGACAGCTGGCAATGGGGAGACGGTGTTAAGTCTAGCAGAAGATAATCTAAGTACGAAGTGGGTTTTTCTCACTCCTGTGTCTGCAGGATTCTCGCAGCAAACCAAATGAGTGCATACCATCTTCAACGTGTCTCATCATTAGAGCCTGATGATTGCCGCCACCGTAGGGCGTGTTTTACATGGTTCCTGCAGCAGAATGCTGAAGACAGCGCATCTGCCGCGTTAGGATTGTTCACGTATAAATGATGATTCACGCGTGAGCAAGCCTTAAATCAACATAACGCCCATGTGTGGGCTTCGGAGAGCACCCTGGTACGTGACCACGTGCTACTCATACGGCGTTTCTTGTTCAATGTTTGAGCCGACATTCTTGGAGACCACCTCATTGGACCATGCCTTCTGCCCAGTCATTTAGACGGTAGGGCATATCTGATCTTCCTGCAGCAAATCCTGCCCGAACTTCTAGTCGCAACACATGTTCCTCCGTAGTTGCGCCACTCCATGTGGTACCACTGGACGGGGCTCTACACGAATGACGTCTGCCGACGCCTCTACGTAACCTTTTGGCAGCGGTGGATAGGTCATGGTGGCCCATTTCATTTTCCTGTCAAAATGGCGGACCTATCATGCATGTACGTCTTCTTCTGGGGTCAAATGACGAGTTTGGTGTACGAGACCCCCATTCCCTCAGTTGAAGACCTCGTCGCTCGAATATCTGTAGCTGCTGGGAGGATACGCGTCACGCCAGGAATCTTCCAGAACGTAAGGAATTCCATGCGGTGCCGCTGTCAAGCCTACCTGATGACTTCTGATCGTAATTTCGAACACCTTCTGTAGTACAACCTTTCAATAAAACGTTTTCTGTTCCATTAATATGTTGCTGTTTCTGTTCTTTTTCTCTGCTTTTTGAACCGTAGCTCTAACAACGACATTTTCGACCATGCGTTGATATGTCGTTACGAGTCGTATCTATGCTCCCTACACCTCCTGCAAGTTTGTCTGTCTGGTAGTGAAACAGCCTGTATTAAAATTCTCATTAAAATATACTTCACTTTTCTGAAAGTTGTTACCGGCAACCCGAGTTCAGTTAGTGTAGAACATCCTATATTTTTGCTTAAATAGATGGTTTGCGACATCATGATCCATTGCAATTTTTATCCTCTTGATGCTTACTATCACCCCTTTGTATTTGTCTGTCGAATTCGGCAACTCCTTGTATATATATTTATATACATCTGATTTTTGTCATCCTGTAACTCTCGTATTTAAGAACCGATTTGGATTGACTGAGCATGTGTACAGGTCATACCTAGGACTCCAACAAGTTCTTTAGCGAGCTTCATCCACCTTATTTTTTTCAAAAAGGCGGTCATTTATTTTTTTTAATTTTAAAATTTAAAAAAAGGTAAATAAAAATTTAAAATTGAAAACGATTTTTCTTAAGTGTTTGCCCTTGATAGAAGGATTCCTGAGCATTTTTTGTTTTGTTTTTATCTTAAAAAATGGCTGAATGGTAGCAGTTTGAAATTCCAGGGTATCTGACATTTTGAAACAATCTTAATTTTGTTATGAAGCAGCACTAGTATTTATTAACCGATTTCTATGTGACTGAGCATGTGTACATGCTGCATGTTGTTTTTAAATAGCAAACATTTCAAGATATCACCAGATTTGGTGTTCAAACATAAATCGCTCTAAAAGAAGCCAACTTGGATATCCAGTAAACATCATCTAATCCGGCATCCTATGGTCCGGCACGTTGGATAATCCGGCACGATTTTCGAAAAAAAGTAGTATTTCTTGTTAAATCACACATGGTATTTATAAAAATCTGGTAGAACTGGGGCGAGAAAAAAACATTTCTGTGTATAATTTGCGAAACTGTTGAAATGAAAAATAAATTTTTATCATCAGAATTAAATACTTTTTCCACTGCAGAAAAGATTGCTCAATTTGAAACGGAAATTGATATCAGTAATCAAACAATAAATAATGAATGTGGATAATGCGATTCAAATGTTTGTTTTATTTTTGCGAAAGATAATCAAAATACTTTTGATGAATTTTCTAAGTACATACAAATTTATATCGAACAAGACATCGAAGAAGACATCGAAATGCGAGATTGATATACATAGTGCCGGACATAGTATATCGGCATATGTGTAGGGTCCACCTGTTACTCCACATCAATCGAAATGCCTTCCTAAAAAAAGAAGAGAAAGACTACAACAAAACAACCAGGTATTCGAGATTGGTTTAAGAAGGCTTCCACAAATAGGCCTACTGTGTAGACCTATAGTGCACGTTTTCATTTTATAGTTATGTAATTTTGTTCATGCTGTACTTTACATTATTGAGTATTTTGTTTTATTCTATTCAAGCTGTTTAAAGAATAAAAAACATGGTTTACTGTCATTTTTGGTTTAATTCTAACTTCTACACGTTTTGCCCGACATTCATCCTGTAATTCGGAAACTTTCGTAATCCGGCATGCTCCAAGTCCTGAACGTGCTGGATTACAGGATGTTTACTGTAGCTGAATAATTTGGTGAAATTCTCATTCGAATTCAGTATCGACGACAACTGGTATTGAATCTTCTATAATCGGGTTCCACTCATTTTAATTTCGTATGTTTGAATAAAATAACTTAGATTTTTAAAAACAAGGAATAGGAAGCTTCATTTCCCTTCAGATACAGTCTGGAAGGACCTTTTTAATTATATCTACTAATTTATTTCTCTTTATAATTACATATACTTTATAATTCTCTTTATAATTTAAAGCTTTTCTTAGTGTAATGCTGTTAAAAAATATATTAAAAATAAATACATAATTATAGTTTAATAAGTGTTCAATGAAAATGCATTTTTAAACTTTATTTTAAGCCAGTATATACCGAATATAAATATGATTACTTATTATTTTGCTTTTCACACATTTACAAAGCCCTTTTCTATATAAGTTTCAACAGATTTTTTCTCTGGTTCTCCGTGGGTTTGATTTAGACAAAAATCTTATTTGTTCTAATACAAAAAAGGATTTCTACTATATTACTTACTTTTGTAACTGGTATCAATATGAACTAAAATAAGAGTCCACGGTATTCTTGAAATTCTAGATATTATTTTATTTTATTTTAGTTAAAGAAAACCATTCCCAATACCTGTTGTTTACTGTAAATAGATACAAAGCTTTCTGAGGCCAAAAAAAAAAAAAAAAAAAAAAAAAAAGTTTTAGTAAAAGAATGTACTATTGGATGGAAAAGTAACATATCAATTTCAGAAAAAGAAGAAGAATATTATTTTTGGTTTTAAATTATTTTTTGTAAGTTACACTTCTATATCTTTTCAAAAACGTCGAATCGCAAACTTAATCTTGACCGCATTAGATTATTTAGGTCTAAAATACTAGACTAATTAATAACCCTAAAACTTAAATTTTTATTTATATCTATACTAATATTATAAAGAAGTAACAGTTGTTTTTCACTTTTAGGGGGGGGGGGGGAATCTTTATAACTACATAACCGATTTCAAAAGTAAGCCTGGCAAATTAATTGTGATTATCCCTGCGCCAACTTACTCTATATTTTATGTCGGTGCCACTAACCCCAAGGTTGTTCAGGAGCAAAAAAGTTCTAAAAATGCAATTTTTGTGCTACTGAAGGGTCTAGAAAGGTGAAATTTGGCATGGTAGTTACTTTAAATTTTAATGCTCTCTAAGAACAGTTTCTAAAAAATTCCAAATTTAAAACGATGAAATGAGCGAGAAGCTTTCAAATAATTTTCTAAATTTCGATTTGTATGGAATTGTTAAACACAGAAACTTAAAATTTGGCATGATAGTTACTTATAAGATTTAAGTTTTCGCTAACAACAGTTAAAAATAAAATTAGAAATTTAAAAGTGTGAAATAAGCAAAAAGCGTTCTAAAAAAACTCTATAAATTACGATTTCTATCGATTTGTTAAAGATGGAAACATTAAATTTGGCATGGATGAAACGTATAGGACGTAAATACACTCTACGAATTGTATCTAAAAGATTCGAAATTTCAATGGGTAAAATGAGCGAAAAGCATTTTAAAAATTTCCAGATTACAATTTCCATAGAATCTGAGGAAATTTCTTCCTGATTTCAAAATATGTTGTATTTTGCTGACATTACCAACAGGGAAACGCTAGACCGTTAGACAAGAAGCTTGGAAAGACATGCTGGTTACTTTTAAGATATAAGGTCAGTCTGCCTAAATGTGATAACCCTAAATGCGACAATGTTCTTTTACATAAAATCTTAATGCAAGAATCGTAAATAAATGTTATATAATTAAGCATACGGACTTCAGAAACAAAACCCGAAACATTTTTTTGCATGTAAAACGGTTTCTTTAAAAGAAATTTCCAATCAAATACACATCGTTCATTTTACATCGCCCCCATGTTTCGTACATGCGAGAAAAATTCCCGAAAGTGGCTCACAGTTTTTATTTTTTAACTTTGAAGATCAAATAACCTTATAAACGTCAAGAGCTATGTTGTCCGTTTCAATTACCTGACCAGTTAAACTAAAGAAAAGGAGACCAGTTTCAGGTTTAGAATTTGAAGTGGACTACGCATTTAGGAGAGCTTGTTTTCAGTCAAAGTGCCTAATAGCGATATACCTATTGCCGTAAATGCGGCGAAACATTTAGAAGAATAACGAAGAAGTTTATACGGGATTTTTTATAGATTGTGTTAAAATAATATTTAAATCAAATTTATGTTTAATTAAGCTGTGTTGAGTCAGCATAATCCTCCATTAATGTTTTTCTTTAACCAGGTGTTTAAATATGTGTTAAAGACGATCAAAAAAGAAAAATACGCTTATTTAAAAATTTTAATAAAAAAAAACGGTGTAAAAAACACGGTGTCTATTCCAGTAACATAATATAGACATATGATTAAGGACTTTGCAATAATTTTACATAATGGAAATTCTGGAAAATCTTGTGTAGATTGAAAACAATTTATGTATATTTTAATGCGGTTAAGTAAGTTAATTTTACCAACATTATACCATAAATGCTGTCTCCGATTAAAACGTGATGTAATTCAGGGATTTAGGTTTAAGAGACGTATTTTTTGTTAGCACTTTTAAAAATCTGATATTTTGATAATGTATGATATACATTATCTTTTCGTATCCCGAATTTATGGGTTGAATGGTTGGGTAACTTACGGCGTACGATATAGAGGGAACACGAGCTATCGCGAAAATTTAGGGCGCGTTATATGATTACTTGTTTTTATTCGATGATTTTTTTTCATTTTTCGTATGCATTTGTAATTTTATGTTATACGTTCAGAAGACGACTCAGAAAATGAGTTGAAACATGTAAATATAGATTTTTAATGTGTTTTTATAACGTCTTTTAAGTAAATAAATATTTTAGTATTGTGATATGGTTAGTAGTGGACGTAATTTTGACTTACTACTCATACTTATTTACATTTGTATGATATGCGCTTTTAAGTCGCACTATATTTATGCATACTATATGGTATGTATAAATTCTATGGTTCATATACAGGACTACACAAAAGAATTCCCTTGGGTTACTAAGTATGAGCGTAAATTGCTTAAAATTGGTTTTAAAATGAGTTATGCATTTTTACGCTAAACTACATTTAGTTTACTAAAGAAATGTTTGTAGAATATAGATAAAATGATATACAGTGCCACGCAAAGAATTTGATACATGGCGGTCTATGGATGATAATTTTTGGAAATGTGATTTCAGTAGTTTTAAGGGTGTTTTAGTTTGAATTAAAGTTTAGGCAAATAGTGGCGTGTGACAAAAGTACTAGGTAAATTACAGGTCTGTACAAAAGTATCCAAGTATGTTTCTCGCTATTGGTATAAGTTGATGAAAGAGAAATTTAAAAAAGTTATGTCTTCTTTTTAAACTAAATTTTCTCATTGTATACTATATAACCTCCGATCAAATACAGGGCTGTTCAAAAGAATTGGAATACGTATTTGGCTATGGACGGTAACTCCTGAAATGAATTTTTCAAATGTTTTATGCCTGTTCTAAAATATTTACTTAGTTATCTTATATACCTTATTTCCCTAAAGAACAAAATTTTGTTAAGGTATTAAGGAAGTGTTGGAAAAATTTTCATAATTTATGCTTAACGCATGATTTTTCTTTCTTGTTTCCCAATACGACGGTGTAAAAAGTGAAAATGTACGACGTTTAGAAGTTTAAAAATTTACAGTAACGAAAATTTTAAAACCGAAGTTTTATTTCAAAATTTAAAATGTTGCCATACGCAAAATGACAAGCATTACGCACAGATATGTTTGTCCTTTATAATATATATAAATACTATGCAGTTTATAATTAAATGTGCGTTATTAAAATTGATGTTTTGATTACGCGTAGGAACCGGAGTGATAATTATCAGAAAATTCATATGAAACATAAACTTTTGCGACAGCGTGCACAGATAATAAAATAAATGTTCTACAGGAATAAGGCGTTTCAAAGAAGATCGTTTGGAAAACACACTTCATTCATATTCATAAATATTGTTCTTTTACGTGAAAGTTTTGACGCATGCCAGTCATATTTATCATGTTATAAAATATAGGTGAAGAGATTTGCTGACGCTCAATTAAACAATTACAATTTTGTAACAGCTTAATCATATTTTTCACCTGCCTGTAAAAATAAACTTCGCATATTTGAAACAAAGCTGTGCATTTTGGAGAAATGACTTTAATTGTACAAGTAGTGTGTTTATCTTTATAATGAAAGATTTCGTCATATATTTCTAGTCGTGTTTGTCCTACCCAGGAGTCGATGATCAGCAAACATTTTTCTTGCCCAACGTAATTTTTTAAACAATTGTTAAGAAATTCACTGTATAAATGTGAGGAAAGTTTACCAGATTTTGATGACAGGACAAATACATTCGTATATATATATATTTTAAATCAGTATTTGTATCTTGGTACCAAATGTACCTGTTACTTCCTGTAAACATAAAAAGACGCGAGGCAGCACTTTTCCAGACAAAGTTATGCCATACTGTACCGTATATGAATGAGAAAGTTTATTCATATCTTGTTTTTTAACAAATACAGTTTTAATTACTTTTTCGACGAGAGTTCTATTGCATGCTGATTGGTATTGTAACCCTCAAATTAAAATCAATTTATTTTACAAAATATTATAATATATTTCTCATTTCATTTTTTTTTAATTTTTAAATGCATAAAGTGTACTTGAATTTTTGATTAATAGAATATTTTAAATATTTGTCTGGTTAATATTAATGTCATAAGTTTTGTCGAAATCGAGGATTAAGCGTCAAGTCTGGACACAAAAAGTTTCTGCACATGCTAGCTTTTCTTCAATTGACACTACCTCTTTTTGGGACACAAATTTTGGGATTTTTCGATTACGTATTCCATGTCTTCCTTCAAATCCTTTCACCCATGAGTCCGAAGCTTTAAATTCGAAATCTTCATATTGTCTTCCAGCAGCCAAAGCCCATTCTTGCGAATTTTTTGTTATGACTTGTTCATAGTTCAGTCGATCCTCTATAAAACGGTCATATGCCTAAGAAACAATGACAGAAAATTTATCATATCTGTTGCCACTATTTTTAACATCTTCTTCTTATTGCTTTTTTTATCGCGTCTGCAACCTCTTTTTTGCAATGATTGCAGACTCCAATTAGGATGTTCTTTCGCAATATTGACTGGTTTTATTTTATAATTCAAAGGAATGTACTCTGCATCTTTTCTTTTTTAGGGGTTGGTTCATATTCATTTGTTAACTGATCATATTGCATCTCCTCAAAATTTACTTCTTCATATATTTCATTCATATGGATCCGCTCATCTTCAACTATTAGTTTTCTATCACAAAGTAGTTCTAGAGTATTGTGATAAAGTTCATTCCCAACCAGCTTGGCTTTATAAGAAATAGTGTCTGAAGACTCCGATGTAATTAAATTATTTTCAGGGAGTAACATTTCGTAATGCACGACTGCATTTTTTAATCTCTTTTGATGATTCGCTATGAATTGTGTTTTCTGAAAGTCGTTCTTCAATATTTGTAAATTTGGAAACTTCTTCACTTGGCATTTTTTACAAAATAACTTTTATGTCTCTATATGACTCTTATGACTATAATTATGACGCTATAGTAAAGAACATATTTTAATCACCGCAAAACATTAAAAACAAAATGCCGTACTCATTCGCTCTGAAGAAGATGGCTTCTAAAACTTAAAAAAAAAAAAAAAAAAAAAAAAAAAAGAGAGAGTAAACAGTTTATACCCACCCTGTTTATTTTCTAGAGAATATTTGTTTTGCTTAAAAACTACCTGCAAATTTACGTAATAAAATATCCCTGAAAAGATTTTTAGTTACCGAAAATAGTTATTCTTATTCCAAACATGAGATCCCATTATAAAAAGTAATTATATTTTCAAAAAAAAAAAAGAAAAATTCAAAATATTGTAAACCTTTTATATTGATAGGTATTAGACAAGATGAAAGCAAAGTAGCATATTTTAATTTTATGCAGCGTATTTTAATTTGCTTAGCTGAGACGAATAGAGATCTATTCATAGAAAAAACTATAAATAAATGTGAATAAAATTAAAATTTTGTAGACAGAATAATTCAATTTTTTACTTTTTTTTTAAATTTTTATTAGATCCATAAAAATTTATTATCTCTGTAAATAATATATATATATATATATATATATATATATATATATATATATATATGTGTGTGTGTGTGTGTGTGTGTGTGTGTGTGTGGAGAAGCATGTTTTCATTTACATTTGGATTAAATTTAAATAATTAGATATATATTTTTGAATTGTGGTTCGAAAATAACTGATCATTATTTCGTCTGGAGGAAAAAAATACCTCTTCGGAGTATCGAACACACAGAGATCCCAGAGAGAGAAAATTAGAAGTCTCGCGCGCAGCTAACTGTATTGTCCATACGCTCGCAACTGAGTATAATTTATCCGATTATACAGGGTGTCCGGTCTCAACGGTGTCCAATGGCTAATTCCTAAACCGTATCAGGTAAAGAAATATTTTAAAAGCGATTTGGGTCAATAAAAACATTTCTTAAAAAATTATGAAATTTAAATTTTTATACGGCTTCCCGGTCCTATAAGTTATATTTAGTAAAATTTTCTTATTACACTGACAAGTAAGACAAACAAAGTCCCATTCATATAACCCTAAAATTGAGCAAGTTATGAAACTTTAAAAATCATTACTTATGCCACTTTTCTGCTCTGAAAACAAATGAGTTCGGCTTGGCTTTGAGGGATTACATACCAAGTGCTTAAAGTATTCGAAGATCTCATTTCATGTGTATCTGCGCTTTGAAAAAAATCGTACAAGTATTACGATTAAGATAACATTTACTAAATTTAAGACTGGCAAAAATAACATATGTTTCATTTTGTCAGGATTTGAGACTGTTTCTATCATGATTTCTTTTAACAAAAATTATGTTATTTTTATATGTTTTTATGTTACTTCAACGATTATGTATGTTTTTCCAGTTCAAAATTTGTACTCTAACTGACTTTTAAATATCCGATCGAGAGTACATTTTACACACTGGCGTAAATCCAATAACAATCTAATATTATTATGATTTTCTGTGGTTACCATTTATACTTATTTTACAGGATAACACAAAAAATTTTGGATAGATTGCCACCAAGAAGTTTAAGAAAAAGTTTTAGATTAGATAATACAAGATTGCGATTGTTGCTTTTTTAAACTTTTATGTATTTTTTAGCACTGAATCCGAAAATTACATTAATTTTTAACCATCATGTCAGGATATTTCGCAAATCATAAATTGTTAAATTTAAAGAATAACAAACATCGGATACTATAAAGTAGAGGAGATGGTTGTGTTTTTTAACTTTTGATAATTGATTTTTACGTACATTTTAGCACTGAATCTGAAAATGACCTTCATTTTTAACCATCACGTTAGAATTTTTTTGAAATTGTAATTGTGTAAGTTAAAATATAGCGAAAATCTCATACTATAAAACATATGTAAAACTTTTTTGATTTATTTTATTTAATTTTATTCAATATTTTTGCTTATCCTGGTATTCTTATAGCTAAATAGCTGAGTGGTCCGATGAGATGGGGGAGGAGATTCAATTTTATCTTTGAACTTTTTGACTTTGAAATTTGGGGGAAATCCTGATATGATGGCTAAAAATGAAGGTCAATTTCAGATTCAGCGGTACAGAATACATAAGAATCAATTATCAAAAGCTTAAAAACATGACATAACCCAACTTTTGCAGGCTAGTGTAATCTAATAATATTTTAAAATACGTATCATTTTGTAAAGAATTGAGGCTGTTAATTTAGCATCATTTTATTTAACAAAAATTCTGTTTTTTCTTTCTTCTTAAATGTTTATTACAAATTTTATATTTTGCATTAATATGTCAGAATGGTTAAAGATTTCAAATATATATTGCAATGTTAATTTTACTCCCAACCATTTTTTAATATATCTGACGAAATTATATTTCGACTAAATTTGTGAATGACCCCCAATTTGCAGCAAAAAATGTGCTCCAACTTTAAACAGCTATTACGCGGTCAATTTTAATCTCAGAATAACGGGACTTTTTGTGTATTTCTTGTCAGTGTAAAAGGAAAATTTTACTAAATATAACTTATAGGACCGGGAGACCGTATAAAAATTTAATTTTCGTAATCTTTTAAGAAATGTTTTCATTGACCCAAATCGCTTTTAAAATATTTTTTTACCTGATTTTAAACATTTTTGTAATTGGAACTATATGTCTACGACTAACGGTTTAGGAATTAGCCATTGGACACCGTTGAGACCGTACACCCTGTATAGTAAAGAGTCAATAATGGATGAATTTTGGGGCTCGTTTTTTACACCCCACCCCCCTGAATATTGCACTTTATCCTTTTGATATGTTCATCTATTGACTATACTTTACCAATGCACAAAGTGTGTCGCTGGATTCCTTTACCCCAACCTCGGACCCTCTCCTTGTAAATAATGCAGCACTGATGCACCGTAAAATGTACATGGTTATTTATTTATCACTGAGAATAATTGTTTTGAAATGAATCAAGTTTAACATGACCACACAGAAAAATTTTACTATCTTAAAATTTTGGGTCACAGCTGTAGCTGCATTCAAGGTTATCTAATATAGTAAAAACACAAGAAATGTGAAATTTAAGCATAGGAAATAACTGTGAAAATCATTTTCATAAATTGCAAACGAGCTTCTGTAAAATTTTAACATAAATAATACATAAACCATATTTGATTGAATTGTCAAGTTATTATCAAAATGATTGTGAAAGCAAAATATATCATTATTGATATCTATATAAATTAAACTACTTACATAGTTACAAAAAACTTTTAGCGTTTTACTAGAAAAGCTTTTTGGACTTTTCATTATATGTGTTATAGTATTATAAATTTTTCATTAAGGATGCCAATAATTTTTCATAATTTTGTAATTTGCAAAATTATTAATATTTGCATTATTTATATCCACTAAAAACCTTTCTATCAATTTTAATACATTTTCCATTTTTTTACAGAATTTTGAATAAATGAAACGCTTTTAACAAAAATATATTATCAACATTAAAAGTTGACTTACTTTTTAAAATTTTAGTGACATTAACATCGAAGATTGTTTTAAATAAATGAAAAAATTAGAAATCTTATATAACTTAACGTTCAAAATCTTTGCTTAGTCCTGTGATAGCATTAGCATCCCATTTTTTTTCCCCCTTTGGCATTATAAGATCTATTTAATTCTAATGCTATATACATTATTTTCCTCAAATGCCTCCTTATGTATTGAAATCCAGAACATAATTACTGGCGTGAAACTAACCAGAGATATAACAGTTTTTCTCACTTGATGTACTTCTTGTGTAGGTCCATAATTGAAATTTGCACTGAAGCTCATTACATTTCTGTGTTCTGGAAGATGAAGTATTCGGAATAAACTGTAGCCATTCATTATTTATGAATTCTTAGGAGCTATGTATTAATTGTCTCATGACATATAATTTCTTTTAGCTGTAAAATCTACATGGCTGTAATGGAATCCGCAAAGCTTTTTTCAACCATTAAAATTTTGAACTGATACTCTTATATTTACAATATATACTCAACATAAAACTTAAGGTTAACTTTTTTTTTTTTTTGCTGCATGCCAGCGGTTAATAGCGAACATAATCGTGAAGCATTCCGTGCAATGTATTAATTCTTTGCATCTGCATATTATAAAATGTGTATATTCATGTATGTATGTATACATATATACCTTCTTATGAATATGTATATGGAAGTATGTATCTGAACATGTATTCATATGTATGTATGTATGTATATACTACTGTATTCATGTATGTATTTATGTATGTATGGATTAATATACCACTGTATTCATATATGTATTTATGTATGACCCTTTGCATGTACTTCTGTCTACAAATATTTATAAGTATGCATGCATTCATTTGTTACATATGTATAATCGTATATGTATGAGTTCATTCATTATAGCAAATTTCTAAAGATGCACAGTTTGTTAAAAGGATTTTAAGAAAATTTCAACGGAAAAAGAATAGAATGTGAAGAAATAAAATAATTTTTCTGAAGAATAGCGGCAAAATAGTAGCTTAATTGAAAATTGTTAGCTGCCGAAAGGTTATTTGAGTTAAAGAAAATAATACCCTGTTTTTACAAACAAAACTTTAGCAGTTTGATTTAAACTTTGATTTTACCCAAGGGTATATCGTGCAGTACCTACACACAGATTTCCTCTGATGAAGACAGCCAATAATTATACGCTCTTGAAATTTATGTAGTGTCACTTTATGCTTTGTTACAGGTCTAATAAAGGCATTCATTTTACATCATTTTTACCTTTATTGCTCTGACAACTTCCTGATTTATTCTCCACAAGTTTATATTGGTAAAATAAATTAATTTTGACGAATTATTGACATAAGTGATGTTGACATAATTGATTTCATTTGTTTTTTCTCGTGCAAACTTAGTAATAAATCATAACTTATTTTTCTAGGGCATAAGTTGTTTTTAGGTATGAAAAGTACCAATGTAATTAAATTTTACAAACATTTTATATTACAAATCGAGAAGTATTTTCAGCCAAAAATCTAGCAATAATTCTTTTTTTTCCTTTAAGCAATTATGCAGATTTACTTTTGGAAATATATAGTACATGTTAAACAATTTAAAATGTATTCAAGCTTAATTTTCTAAGTATACTGATAAAGTCATATATCATTAAACATTTTGACTCTTATATATATCTTTACATCTGAAAAGCGCTATCAAATCCCAGGAGGTTTATTAGCTTAATAAACTCTTCTTAGCAAAAATCTCTTCCCAAAATAAACTTACTATTTATCCCTCCAGTCCAATTATGAGAATATTCTCTTTCAAAAACATTACTGCTAATTGTTCTTTTAATGACTTTTGCTACAAATTACAGTTGCAGAGGTCGTTAAGAAGGGAAACATGCCAATCTTGTGACATTGCGATATGAATACTGTACTATTAACGACACTTTTTCTTTAGTAAATAAACGTTTAATAAAAGATAATTTTTTTCTGTCGTTATAAAATTTAATCTATTGCACCAGCGTAATTTAATATTTATAAAAGTGATTGTTAAAAGATTATATGTTAGATAAAAATGCATTTTTATTATAATCACATGCAAACTTTCAGGCCAATTCAAAAACATTAAATCATAAAATATCGTACAATACGTATGAAGTTTAAAAAGTAACTATATATATATATTAATGACATTATATTTACGTTTTGTTATATTTAAATACAAATTTGATAGTTTTTAAAAATATTATTTTTTAATTTGATAGTCTTAAAAAATAATGTCTTTTTAAATACTGAATAAGTATAAATAATAAATAATAAATAGTTTAAATTTCTATAATAATTAAAAATGACAAATAGCATACATGGGAAATGCAATGAAACCCTGATTTTAATTTTTTTTCTATTTAACATAATAAAGTGCGACTTCTGTTCCTCTGCGTTTAAATAATATAAAAAGGTAAATGAACTAAAATCATTATGAAACTTTTATTTCTTACTTGAATTAAGTAAAAATTAATACGTGCTGCTATTAACTGTGGGAAAACTCATAGTTATTTCTATATAAGTTAGTAAAAGGTTTAGAAAAGATAAATGAATTCAAATTAAAAATATTTTATGATCATAAGTTTGTTAGTTTAAATTTTACATTAATGATTTTAAATTTTAGTCTTCATATAATTATGACATATCAGTTAGAAAACTAAAATATTCCCCACATTTTTATTTTTTTTTTAGTTGCACTTTTAAAAGAATTGACCTACCTTAAAATTTTTAATTTGAAAGGACTGCGACGATATGATACAAATAATACGCTTTATTAAAAATTACATTTTAAAAATTGTCACACATATATTTTTATCATTATTATTATGACATCTCTTACTAAAAATGTGTTTACTTCTTGTTAAAAATTATAAATGCTTTCAGGGAAGATAATGAATACTAAAATAACTGAATTGTAAATTATCTGAAATTATAATTATAAAAAGAAGTCATCGTTAAATCTCTCAAGTTATTTAAACTAATGTAATGCCTTAGAATATTGTTTTGTCAATTGATTATAAAGATAAAATGAAATAATACTTTCATTTAATAAAGATATTTTTACCAGGAGCGATAAGTGCTGGTAATGCATCCAAATTGAAGCACGTAACAGTGCTTAATTGTGCCTTAACAAAATAAATTAACTATAATTTAAAAGACATTATTTTCGAATGTATATGAAAAAAAAAAGCATACTTGATATTCATTAAGGTTTGTACGAAAACATACAGTTTTGAGAATGTTTTTAAGTTATTTTAATGCATTTAAGGGCATTAAAGGGAAATTTTGACAATGTTATTGCAAGCAGTTAAATTATCTCAATGAAAATTACTTTGTTTATAATTAAGCTATTTTATATAAATTAATATTTCATATTATAAGTTTTTTTAAGTTTAATTGTGTAATTTCATTTACTCGGTTGAAATCAGACATATTTTTATAGAAGAAAAACGAACTTAAATGTAATAATATTTTAATGTAATAGCATTTAATTGATTGTTAAAACATTTTAAAATATCTCAAGGCGAAAATATACTATAAAAATTTTGCACGGAACATGTGAGTGAAAGGTATTATACATTATAATTGAAAATGGTCATCATGTAATTATTATACAGCGGGTGTAAGAATTATAATTAAACTAATGTTGATTGTTTTATGCAATTGCGTATTGTAATTCTGAAATATAAAATGCATAATTGGAATCAAATGGCCATACTGGTATAAAATATTATTATAAAAATAGAGTAAAAAATATTTAAAATATTAAATGCTAGCTGCAGAAAATCAACTCATTGTTCAATTTCAAATGTATGCTTCGTTTATATTTAACTAAAAAAGTATATGAATACTTAGTAATAGTAAATTTGTTTTGATTGCTTGAATTTGTCACTGTTTGCAAATAATTTCTATATTGTAACTAAAAAGATGCCATGTTTTGTTAACAACAATAAAATTCAGTAAAGTCACTAAACACTGACGCCATGTTCCTAGATTTTATTATCGTGTTGTTAAAAGTTTGGAACGAAAGGAGCTCTCAAACGGTCACCCGTTTTCGCTAGGGATGGCTGTGGCAGTTCTCATATGTTGAGTTAATCTGATCAGACACGATAATATTTCTGCTTTCATATAAGGTAACTTTTACGTTTTCAGTTACTACTAGAGATCGACTGAAAATTCGGTTTCGTTTACCTTTTCGGCCCAAAATCTGAGTTTAGCTGAAAAGGAATTTTCGGCGAAAATACGGCTGAAAATTCGGCCGGAACGAAACTTGACCGAAACTATCAGCATTCCAAAAATTTCGGTTCTTCCTTCGGAAAATTTCCACATTACTATTTGAACTTTATCTGCTCAAATAAGACTATTTATTGCTACGTACTTTGTTGTTAATAATTATCAGTCATGGCTAACTCAAGACTTGAATGCAAATTATAAAGCAAGCAATCGATATATAACTAAACTTTTTCACGCCCTCATTAAAAACTCCAGACATAACAGTAATAGAAAATTGTCAAACTTAAACTTACACTATGTGCAAAACTACTTAAAAGATGAGACAATATTAAAAAGATGTTAAATTATTTTAATACCTTAGTACCTTCAACTATAAAAAGCATAGTCTTCGTCAGAGAAATATAAGAAATACAATTGTGATTGACGTCTAATTTTCAACATTTACGTAGATGGTGACGAAAGGAATGAAAGTGGAAGTTAATTTTAGATCCCAAAAACATTGGGAAAATAAAACATGCATAATAGGGAAGTGGAATATTACTCGTTTTATAATTATTTAAGCAAACTGAGACAAATTCTGGGTATGTTGTAGGGTAAAACGTCATTGCAAACAGTATTTTCTTTAGTAATAATTTCTATTGATTCGCGGATGATTAAATCATGATAATTCTTTGAGGAATATATAATTTTTGTGTCTTCGAAATTAACTTGTATATTCTGCTTCTTGTTAAGTCTTGACAGGGCTGTTGTAGGTCGGATATACTTTAAATCTCTCAAATGTTCTTTAATACGGACGTTAAGTTTATGTGAAGTCATTCCTATGTATTCGATATAAATATTTTCTGTTTTTAGTTGATCTATATATACTCCAGAAACTTCATCTTCCGGGAACGGGTCTATTTTGGCACTAATTATATTTTTCAGTTTTGCTGGAGGAGTGGCAATTAAGTTTACGTCAAAGCGAAAAAGTGCATGTCTGAGTTTTTCGAAAAGTCCTGGTATGTACTTCATCTTGCAATATCTCATATTACTCCATGGAGTTTTTTGTATTTTCATGTGGTTCTTCTGTGAGTTGATTAGCTTATCAATAATGCGTATTGGGAAACCATTCTCAACTGCAATGTTTCTAATGGTATTTAATTCAATTTCAAGGTGATTAATAGAGCAAACGCTAAACGCTCGTCTTACATGAAAGTTGAACGGAGAAAGTTTGTAATTAAGAGGTGATGTACTTTCAAAAGGAACGGTACTGTTAGACTTATTTACTTTTCTGTAGACTATGCGCTCAATTGTTAAGTTTGATAAATTTTTAGTTAGCATTACGTCAAGAAATGACAACTCATTAGGGGAGAGTAGCCGAATTTGGACCACTTCACGTATTTTGAGGTGTAACTCACTTAATTTTTTGAATATCTGCAAATGATCATTACACAGGGTCAATCTGTTCATCTACTAACTAAATAAATATTTAGATCAATTTCTTTTTGAAAATCTTAAATCTTATTTTAGCTTGAAAATTTTGTCAAAAGTGGTCCAAACTCAGCAACTGGTCACCTAAGTTGGACCCCCAGTCTCCTAAATTGGACCAAATAATATCAGGTTGTTTTAATGACTAGGGAATATAACTAATTTTATTAAAAGCAAAGTTTTCGATCAATGAAACAATCAAACAAAATAACAGCACTGAAATATAATGAAATCAAATATCTGAAAATATGAGTAATTGTTTTAAAACAAAATGTATTCAAAATATAAATCAAAGTTATCAGAAATTAAGAATAGAGATTATGCAACTAATTGTCAGTTACTTGAATATCATGTAAGGAGTGGTGCAAAGCTTATACATGAATTTAGTTTATTGTTTTTGCTTTCCAGCGCACACAACATGGAACCGTATATGGCAATCTGAACACTGTATCATTTCTACTATTTTATTTTCCTTACAATTTAGGCAAAACCAATCATCAATGCCTACATTTTTCTTTTTAGATTCTGAATTATCAGACTTTTTTTTTTTTTACATTATGTTTGTAGTTCTTCTCTTCCATCATTTTCTTGCTAATTGCATTACACGTATTTTTTTTTAACTCGATGTTCCAATTGCTTTTGTACTGTGAAAGCTTCCTTTTTGTCTTTTTTTTTTTTTTTTTTTTTTTTATTTCAAGATTTAGTTTAAATGGCGATGATGTTAACACAACTGCTTTTTGACTACCTCTGTACTTTGAGTTAACTGAATTTAGAAAGGGAAATAACATTTCTAATGATTTTTTTGCTTTTGAGGATGATTTGTAGCTGCAGCCTTGTTGCAGGTCAATTTCTTCACAACTTACTGGCTGCTTTTTGTTTCCCATATCTTTAAGAGCATTTGCTGTCACGGGTGTTTTTCTTCCAGACAGTTTGTCTATGTCTTTTTCAACATTTTAATCAAGGTTTGAGATTTTATGCGTTTTAATGGCAAAAAAGTATAATTCCACCCTCCAGAACTGTAAAAAGTCTTCCATCACAAATATCCTGCAGGAGGAAAATGTTTGAATTCAACTCTGTAAATCAAATATCCCGTCGGAAGAAAGAATTCAAAGAAAACAAATACAATTACATACAAGATAAAAGACATTTGAAACAAAATTTATTGCGTAGACATGCAAAAATATTTTTATGTTTATATAGGCCTAAACTGTATAATAAAATTAATCCAGATAAAAAAAAAATTGCATGGAGATAGTAATCCATTATAAAATATAAAAAAAAAATAGTGTAAAAAGCGTACCGTCCTCGAAATTCATTACTTAGTTTTCAAATTTATGATCGCATATCTGGTCCAATTTAAGAAACTTAAATTGACCCAATTGCGGCAACTGCACCATTTTTTAAAACAGTTAATTTGAAGACTAAGAACAAAAACGAAATCAAACAAATCCGCGTGAAAAATATGCCCAGTAAACGGTTGAATTCATGTATGTGTATGAAAACATAACAACTTTCCTTAGTTTTTAAATATTCACTTACGTTTAGTAGGAAATAATTAGATCAAAACATCTAACTTTAGGTTTTTTTAAATTGTCTGAAAACAGCACGTGGTAGACGGCTGCTTTTTGTAATCATCAGTGACGTCATTCCGATGAGTAGGATTTCAGCGGTAGATGGAGTCTCTTTATGTAATTAACGGCAGAACGGCAACGGTCCAATTAAAGCGGCGGTCCAAATATGGCTACTCTCCCCTATTATTTTCTATTTCGATTGTAAATTTTATGTTAGGGTCCATATTATTTATTCTGTTAAGAAATGTGTACAATTCAGATAAGCCACGATCCCATGCTATGAAAATGTCGCCCACATAACGATATCATACTGACGGAGATAAAACGCTATCTGTCAAAATTCTTTCTTCAAATGGACGCAATTTGAATTCGGCTAAACTACTTGAGATCGGGGAACCCATTGGTGCTCTTTTAGTCTGCTTATAAATCCTCTTATTAAAAATGAAAATATTATTTCCAGTTACTAGGTTAAGTCCAGATTTTACGGTGGTCTTCATTTCTGAGTTTAATGATGGCTCGTTATCAATAAAGTTATTAATGAGTAATTTTACTTCGTGAACGTCGATTGATGGGAAAAATGAAATGATGTCAAAACTTGCTAAAACACCCTCTTTATTGAGCTTCAAATCTTTAACCCGGTTAATGAAATTAGTGGGCGACGTAAAACTGTGGTTAGACGGTGGTAGAAAAAGGTTCAGAAAACGAACAAATGCTTTTTCAAGGAAATATGTTGGGCCTGCTCTCTGACGAAGACTATGTTTTTTATAGTTGAAAGTACTAAGGTATTAAAATAATTTAACATCTTTTAATATTGTCTCATCTTTTAAGTAGTTTTGCACATAATGTAAGTTTAATTTTAACTTTTTAAAGATGAACTAAGCATTTCTATTTATTTATTTGCTGATAGAAAATTGTTAGTTTGAAACCACAGAAGAGTTTCGAATACTCTTTGAGAGAGTTCTAGTATAACAGAAGATCATTTACAGAAATCATTATAAAAGATTAATCGGGGTATGTATACATAAAACTAAAATATATTTTTTAACCTTTCGCCGGGCGGGGTGTAAAAAGTACAACATTAGCTTTCTTTTTTCTTTAAAACAAAATTTAAGAAGTAGAGAACGTTAATAACCATTTGTATTCGTCTATTGGATCTCCATCCCCACTTCCTGGACGTTAGTTGCATTGCAGA
Organism: Maratus speciosus; assembly: GCA_963932465.1. NCBI lineage: Eukaryota > Metazoa > Arthropoda > Arachnida > Araneae > Salticidae > Maratus > Maratus speciosus. The sequence continues at coordinate 333,112,640 of OZ010788.1, read as the reverse complement.
TTGCGCAATTAGCTGCACTTATCATTTTAATCTGTGAACATCTGTGGTGTTGTACTTTATGCAACGCGCGCCTGCTTGTGAAATTCTCTCTCAGTAGAAACTTTCTCAGCGAAATTTTTTCTAATTCCTTTTAATGAGATTTGAGTTAAAATAATGTTTAAACAAAAAATGGTATTTAAAGATAGCAACGAAATGGTGGATTATCTAACGGAAATTTTTATTGAAGACAGTGATAGTTATAATATTGATATTGAAGATGATCTGCAATTTCCTGAATGTGACGAAGATTTGAATGATAAAAATTTAGGTGAGGAAAATCCTCTGAAATAAATGCATCTGATAATGAGATTATTGAAAATAATAGTGGCGAATAATTTTACACAGGAAAAGATAAAGTCACAAAATGGAAAAAAAAGAGAAATTCGTAAAACCTCCAAAACGAAGTACAAAAATATTATAAAGAAAATGCCGGGACCAACTGCAAATGCAAAAGGAACTACTTCTGAAATCGATATTTTTCTAAAATTGATTGATCTGAACATGATTGCTGAAATAATTGATTGCACTAAAAAAAATATTTTCTTTTACTTTGCGATTGTAGCAGTAAATAGTATTTTATACATTAGAAACCTCTGCTTTAATGTATTATAACAAAATTAATCCATATATATATTACGGAATGCTTTCATAAATTGTGGTCAGAGATAACTTATATGATATTTGTATGTTAAATTATTTGTAAAATTAAAATAAAGCAGCAATAATTGAATGCTTTTCACCTGTTGTACAGTTTACAACGCGCGCCCGCTCATGTCATGAAAATTTGCGCCCCCGGAGAAAGGTTAATTAAATGAAATTCGTATAATTATGTAATATTTATGTGTCGATGATGAATTAATTACGTTTTATTTTATATGAAAATAAAAAGTTTTGGGTCTAAGACACAGAGAGCCAATTTGGGTAACACGTATAATTAATTATTAATTATGTATATTTAATAAATGCGCATAATTAATTAATAATTATGCATATTTAATAAAAACGCATAATTAATTAATAATTATGTATATTTAAGTATGTATTAATTACTTTAGTAGATACAAATTAATGACTTAAAAAAAATTTTTTTTGAACATTTTCGTTTTCATTTTAGGCCAAAAATAGGAAGATCACCGAAATTCGATTTTGGTTTCAACCTTAAAAACCTATTTCGGTCGATCCTTAGTTACTACTATAAGTTAGTAATAATCTTTGCCTTATTTAATAGCAGAAAAGAGCGATGAAATAAGTCAAAAATTATTAATTAAAAATAGTCCATACAACTATGAAACAGGAATTCTGCTTTTTCAGAATTTAGTGTCGCCCCCGATGAAAAAAAAATATATATATACGTATATTAATATTGATAGTACGGAACATATTTCAGTTTTAAGACTTAAAACGAACAATTTTATTTTATATAAAAATATATCATTCGCATCCGAGGAATAACTCCACATTTACAATCCAGACTTAAACAATATCTACAGAAAAATGTGCATAAGACGTCACTATCGTACAATAATACACAATTTCAGAAAAAAACAATGTCGTCATTCAAGAAACTTCACCAAAAAAAAAAAAAAAAAAAAAAAAAAAATCGGCTATCTAATGATTCATGTGCCTTCATTTCATTGTAACGTTAATATAGAAACTTAAAATTAAATATAGTTTATAATACCTCCATGTTTTATCAGAAATCATTCATTTATATTTTTTTAAAATAGCACATATTTTAATTACCTTTTTTCAGTTACTATGGAAAATGGCAACAAAAAGATATAGTCAACTATTTTCCAACTATTTATAATTTTTTTACTTTCTAAAGAAATGGAGTACTTCATTTGCCAACATAAAAAAAAAATTCTTTAAAAACTAGAAAATAATTAATACCTCAAAAATAAATTGAGATACAGTTTTCAAACAAATTGCATTTAAAAATATTTTTCCCTATATGACGGTATTAAAATTGAAAATGTGCGATATTTAGAAGTTTAAAAAATTGCAGTAGAGATTATCCCGTACAATGATACATCTGCTTTTTTTTGAAAGACTGTCTGTATAACGTAGCGTTATTTTTTAGACTTTTAGAAGGACACTTTAATTGCTGGCTGAAAGAAATAGTATATCGGGGGCTAAAAAAGCGCAATAAAAAGGGATTTTATATTAAACTATTATATAACCCATGTCAAAAATGACGGAATGATGATGTCGTTTAACTTTTATAACACTTCATATAGCTTGAAACTTTGTTATTGAACGGTCTGTATATTAGAAAACTACATTTTATAAAATGACAAATGATTTCTAAAAATATGAATGATGTGGATATATTCTTTACTTAATATTCAATTTCTGAAAAGTGCGTGATCAATAAAAATAATCTCCGATTCTAATGTTTAGAATTAAGAAATGAAAAATCCGTGAAAATTACGTCATTTTGACATAATCAAATCAATTTTTCTCCTTAGTTTTATTAATGTAAAATTATATTTTAACCTAAGCATAACGTCATCCGTAGGAACTTTTCAAACGTATTATAAGCAATTTCAGAGATCAAAAAACGGGTTACTCGGAAAATTGGAGGAATGACGTTATATCGGTTTCACAGAGTAAGGTTGTGTTAAAACTGCTCTGAACACTTTTGGGTAAAGTTGTGGGTGTTTTTTATTTACATTTACAAACATGGCGGGAGCTGAACTTTTGATAGCGCAAATATTTTTTGATTATTCCTCAGATGAAGAAGATTATGACCTTTTATTATTGAACACTCTTCTTAGAAAGGGAAGTTTTCGAAGTGTTAATCTTTATGTCGAAAATACTGTCTGATAGAGATTCTGCTAGCTATTTTAGTCTGAATCGGAAATGAATTTATTCGGTGGTAAATATGATGTTCGAATTATGTGCTTAGTTTTATATTTTGTAAGCACTAATTAACTAAAACTACGAGAAAAATACAATCAAAATTAAAGTAGTCCGGTTAACAGTCACAGTTAAGCCATAAAAGGAGAAAGAAATCAGATTTCCCAATCACGTGATCACTTTACCCAACAAAATTCTGTAGGTAATATGGGTTACCTGAAGTCTGGTAATTTCCGCCATTGAATGCTACGGGTAATCCACAAAAAATCAGGTGATATTGTTTTCTAAATGTTTCGGGTTACGCATGTGTAACCTTATGTAATACAGTTTGCGGTCAGTGAACGCGCTATTTATATGTATACTTTTATGCTTAACAACAGTATATTCAAATACAAATATTTTTTCCATTTAATTACCTCTCTATTCTAAAAAAAGTAACAATGCAAATGCCAACAATAAGCACTCGCCAGTCGGCACCCCGCGATTAAACTTGTAAAACTGGCGACTAAAAATATGGAAAGAACCGGTCATATTCCTGATTTTCCGATTTGATATTTTTCCATTCCTTTTTTCCCTACACCTCAGACTTTTCCGATTTCACACTGCACAGTCGATTCGGCGATCCTTTTATTCTCACACCTGCTAGCCAATGGATAAACATATACATACGTATTTTAATATTGTTAGATGTTATTTCTATATTCTAAAAAAAGAAACTAACACTGCCACCGCCGCAGTAAATGGATATGAATTTTTTGTGACCGAGAGTCTTTCTTCGTTAATATTATTAAAACTACTGCACACAAAAATATAAAAATTGTTAGTATTACAGAGACATATTTGATAAACACGCTGATGCAGGCAGTTTTTAAATTGAATAATTATTTTAAGAGATATTTAATGTTAAAGTTGGTCAAAATGCTTACATTAAAAAAGTTTTATAAAAGCAGAACCATACAATAGGAATTTAATCATTTTTCTAAGGATGTACATTGAAAGCTCCCGGTATGCAGACTGCATTTATTTTTCTGATTTGACCAATTTTTTGACCGTTTATTTTCATTTTAAATTATATTTTTTAGCATTTCGAGAGATATGTTTTACATATTATAGAAAAGGTTATTATTGTTAATTGTCTCCAATCGTACGAAAAGCACAAAGAATAACATTTCCTTCAAATTAAAAATGTATTTACACGTGACTATTATACACAGAAAAAAATTCAGATTAGAATTAAATGATTACGTATTAAAAGGAGGAAAATAGTGAACATTACGTCATAAGAAGTACGCTTAAACGTGAATTTAAAATAATAAATTCATTAATACGCGTATAAAGCCGTAAATGAAGGCTATCTCGTCATACTTAAAGTGGCCAAATAACAATATTTCCAAACAGTTTAAATAAAAAAAATGTATTTACACGAGACATTTATTTCACATATCTAGATGATCTTTTAAACTATTGTCGCCAATTCTAAGGCTAGACAAATAAAAAGTTTTCCTTTCTGGCAACAAAAGTATTTTCAACTGCATATTAAAAAGAAAAAGAAAATTTTAAAATAATAAATTCATTAATATGGGTTATAATCAGTAAATGGGAGAAATTAGGCCATATTTATAATGGCAAAATAATAACATTGCATACCGCCTAAATTAAAAAATATATTTACATGAGACATTTATTTTATGTTTTGAGATGATCTTTTAAATGATCGTTGTGAATTTTGAGATAGGGCAGATAATATTTCCTTTCTAACTGCAAAAGTATTTCCACGATAATATTAAAAAGAGAAATAAAACGTATGTGAAAATTACATCGAATTTAAAATGTTCTATTTAAAGCAATTTTCTTTTGGCGTTGTTGAAAAATACCAGGCCAAATACTTTGATTAGATAGTTCATATTATGTTAGCTTTTTAAAAATCTTTAACTGATCTTATTTAATCAAACATGAAAACAGCCATCAGATGTTTAACAACAGCTGATCTGGCCTTAAAATTCTCCAATCAAAGAGAAATGAATGGAAAGGTGCTTGCAGGGACACCGCCGCTGCCCTTTTTAATAGCTCAATTTCCCGCAATCTTTAAAGCCTATCAAATTTGCACGTTTTTAGCGTTTGTATCGTCTTAATGAGGGTTGGCGAGCATACCTTGCAGAGGGCAAGGCCCCGCAGTAATGAAATAAAAACTAATAAAATTATAATGCATAAAGGTAAAATATTCGCAATAGACAATATATTCGTGATGTCGCAATAAATATGAATTTTTATTCACTTATTAATCTAAAGTACACATGCTTAAATTTTTTCTAGCTTAAAATAACTAGCAAATGAAAACATACATCCAAAAAGCCACGTGCCGGAATATTTTTCATTATTTCTCTTTTCTGTAACTAGGGGACTCTGTCCCCTACGAGCTATGCTCGTCAACCCCCGTTCAGACACCGCAGAAACTAAAAGCATGCTAATTTGATCGGCTTTAAAAAGATTTCGGAAGACTTTAATTATAATTTAAAAAACAGTGGCGATCTCCTTATAAACGGGTTTTTATTCATTTCTCTTAGATTGAGGAATTATAAGGCCGATCAGCTGCTGTTAAAACATACAATGGCTGTTTTCGCCTTTGATTAAATAAAATCAGTTATCTGTAACTAGGGGACTCTGTCCCCTACGAGCTATGCTCGTCAACCCCGTTCAGACACCGCAGAAACTAAAAGCATGCTAATTTGATCGGCTTTAAAAAGATTTCGGAAGATTGGATTATAATTTAAAAAACAGTGGCGATCTTCCTATAAACGGGTTTCGATTCATTTCTCTTAGATTGAGGAATTATAAGGCCGATCAGCTACTGTTAAAACATACAATGGCTGCTTTCGCCTTTGATTAAATAAAATCAGTTAAACATTTCAAAATAAGATAATATAAAATGAATTAAGTAAACAAAGTCTTTATCTCCCGGTATTTTTTAACAAAGCGAAAAGAAAGTTCTTTTAAATAAGATATTTTAAATGTATCGTTTTTAATCTGACGTAATTTTACGCAAAATTTTCTGTCTTTTTTTAATATTCACGTGAAAATACTTTTGTTACAAATGAATTATTACTTGAGCTGTCCTAACAAAAATAGTTGAAAAGATCATCTGAAAATATCAAATAAATGTCTCGCGCAATTTTTAAATTTAAACAGTTTTGCAATATTATTTTTTGTTCGTTCGGCGTAATAAGTGTAATGTGACATAATTTCTCCTATTTAAGAGTTCTAACGCTTTAAAATTCAGGTGTAAATATAGTTTTTATGACGTAATTTTCAATAAGTTCCTGCTTTTTATACATAATTATTTAATTCTAATTCGAAGATTTTTTTTCTGTTTATAATAGTCACGTGTAAATAAAATTTTAATTTGAAGCAAACATTATTGTTTGTGCTGTTTTACAGTTGGCAACAGTTTAAATTAATACCATTTTCTAAAGTATGTAAAAAATATCTCTCGAAAAGATGGAAATTTGAATTTAAAATAGAAATAAAACCTAAAAAAAAGAGTCAAATTAAAAAATATATATATTAATGCTGTCTGCACACCAGGAACTTCAAACGTATAAAATTATCTAAAAATTATTAAATTCCCATGTATAGTTTTTGCTCCTATAAAACTTTTTGAATGGAATGATTTTGTTCAACTTTAGCATTAAATATCTCTTAAAATAATTCTTTGATTTGAAAACTGTCTGCATCAGCGTGTTTATCAAGTATTTCTCTATAACACCACCGATTTTCATATTTTTGTATGCAATATTTTTCTTAATATCAACGAAGACCTCCGCTCACAAAAAATTCAAAACCGGCGACGGCGTTGACAGCGTTAGTTACTTTTTTTTTTAGAATAGAGAGATTAATACAATTGCAGAATTTTGAAGAAATTTCGTAAAAAAACTTTCAAAATTAAAATTAAAATATAAAAATGGGAATGTTTTTAAAAATAGATAATTCAGTCCCATCTTCAAATGAACAGCTTTCATTATAAAAAAAAATAATTAGCTAAGCCGTTCAGTAGAAAGCTCAGGGCAGATGACTAAAAAACAGCCTTTTGATTTAAATATATATATGGCATGGTTCGCCCGGAATGGTTACGTTCACATTCCTATGCTTGGATTTTATACTATAGTAGATTAATCGTCAAAAATTAGTTAAAGCAATCGACTGGATCATAGAGAAAATTTGGACTTTAGTGTACAATGTTTCCAGCCTTCTAATGTTTCATTATTATTCGGATAGCTTGATTGTCACAATTTTTTTGAGATAGTATATAATTCGCCTTGTTTAATCTGGTGAATAATTTTTTTTTATATAAAAAGTGGTGGTAGTTTAAAGTCAAGCTATGTAAATTTAAAAAAAAGCGAACTGGCAATACTGTTCCTGTATCCAGCACTATTATAAATATGTGAATGTCTTATATAGTATGTATGCATATTTTATACAGTTTGTACGAAACTGATTCTTTAAATTTTCTCTTTCTTTTTTTTTGCACCCTGTATATTTTATAATACACTTATGACAGCCTTTACCAAGTATTCTGACAAATGAACAGCCACATCGTTATGAGGAAATTTACGAGTCGAAACAGATAAATATTTAATAAGCCCTACTTTGAGGTGCTCATGTTGATTTAATGCACTCTAACGGGTCATAGTGACATTTGCATACATAATTACATTTCAAGCTAAGCATAACGTCACCGGCGCAAACTTTTCAAACATACTACAAGCGCGTTCAGAGGCCGATAAACGGGTTTAAGGAATGATGTCATATTGGTTTCTCGCGTGTGTTCGGTGCAAGTTTGGGTTAAAACGGCTCTAAACGCTTTTAGCTAAAGTTGTGGGTGTTTTTTATTTACATTTACAAACATGACGGGAGCTGAACTTTTGACAGCGCAAATCTTTTCACTTCCTTCTATTAGAAGAAAGTATTGTAATCGAAATTTTTTCGACAGATTTACATGTTTGAGTGGTCAGAGATCCCCAAAAACTTGTTTGTAGAAAATGTCCGTGTGTCCGTGTGTCTGCATGTCCTTATGTCCGTGTATCCGTATGTTACCATCCATATGTTCATTGTACCATCGAAAAGTTATGGAGTTATGCATAGAATTGAACCAAATTTCTTTTTTACGTTTTTGGCTATGTCAAGCCGGTCCTCCTTTAATTTGGAAAAAGATCCGCCAGTAGTGGACGCTGTAATATAGATTTTTGTGGCATTTTGAATATTGTACCATTGAAAAGTGTATGAAGTTATGCATTGAATTGAACCAATTTTTTTATAAGATTGTGGCTATGGCAAGCAGGTCCTCCCTTAACTTGGGAAAAAAATCCACCGTTAGGGAGTGCTGTAATGGCGATCTTCGTGCGTTTTTGTGGCATTTTGAATATTGTATCTTCGAAAAGAGTATGAGTTTATGCATAGAATTGAACCAAACTTCTTGCGTATGTTTTTGGCCACAGCAAGAAAGACCTCCTTGAATTTCGAAATATTCCGCCGAAAGGGGGCACTATAATAGCAATTTTCGTGTAATTTTCTTTCGAAGTTGCTATAGTATTGAACTAATAAAAATGAAATATTGACATGTGTAACAACATTTTGAAATATTACAATATATGAGATAGAAGAAAGTTTTGTGATTGGCACATCAAAATGGCAAGAACTGAACTTTTGATAGCGCAGATATTTTTTTTTTGTTTATTCCTCAGATGAGGAAGATTATGACATTTTCTAATTAACACTCTTCTCAGATAGGAAAGTGTTCCAAGACGCAATCTATATACCGAAAATACTGTCTCAGCAATGTCTGTTAGAGATTTTTCTAGACGTTTTTTTAGGCTGAATCGGAGTTGAATTTATTCGAGGGTAAATATGGTATGTTCTAATTATGTGCTAATGTTTATATTTTGTAAGAACTGCGCGAAAACACGAATCTAAACTGAACTATTCCGGTTAGCAGCCACTGTTAAGCCATAAAGAGAGAAAAAAAATCAGATTTTCCAACAAAGTGATCACTTTACCCATCAAAATTCTGTAGGTAATGTGGATTACCTGAAATCTGGGTTATTTCCAAATGAATGCTATGGGTAACCCACAAAAAGTCTCGTGATATCGTTCTTTCAAGCTATATGTATTGATTATACGGATAGACATGTCGGATTATCTGGTTACACATGTATAATCCGATACATTCTTTCGGTGGGAAAAAGGGTTTGTTCAAATTATGTGCTTATTTTTATATTTTGTAAGTTTCTGCATTAATTAACAAAAACTGCGCGAAAAACTAATCAAAACTGAAATGTTCGGGTATAGATAGAATAAAATACACAGAACTAATGAAATTTCTGTTTCCAGCGATTAGTAAAATGTGTAAATACCTTATGCATTTTGTATGAAAATGATTTTTGAAATTCGTTCTTTCTTTTTTTCAAACACTGTGCATCGTATATTTAAAGAAATAGTTTGTGTATCTTTTTATCAAAAGTACATTGTATTTTTTGCGCTCTGTAGCATAAAATAAATTCTGAAAATTGAATTTAAAAAAGGAATTTTTAAAATATACTATTACATCGCAGATTTTGCAGAATTTTTGTTTAACTACGATAAAAAGCAAAATTAATTATAATGTTACGACATTATGATCTAAATTTTTGAGTGTTTGCGAAAAGCTTCTCATGCTAAAAATAAAATACTAATTTAGTTAAGAAATTATGATAATACCAATGGGATTCATTAGTGATAACAAGTTCCTTAATTATGTTTTTTTATTAATATGCATGTTTTTATTTTAAATATATTTACTCATATTTCTTTCTTTGTAATTTTAACTTGTGTGGAAAGGGAAAGGTTATGTATCTTGTTATAATAAATAAGCGAGGAGTATAATGAATATTTTAAAAATGTTATCTTCATAATGAAGACTAATAATTATGTAGTTTAAAATTTCTTTGAAAACTAACAGTGTAATAATTTTAAAAAATAAAATGCTTATTATTTTCAACTCTAGAATAAATAAAGCTCCAGAGGAATTAAAAAAAACTATCTAGAAGTAGGTAGTTATTAAATTATTTTTAGTATTTTCTTTAAAAGTTTTTAAACATATTTTTTCAGGAAAAATATTAAATATCGCATTGTAGTACCAATAATGTTTACCTATTCACAAGATTATATCTGGTTGTTCTGATGTCTTTTGTTTCCTTTCGCTTGTATCTATTTTATTTTTTATAAATCTTTTTTTTTACAAATCTTTAAAATACTAGAGTACTATGCCCCAAAAACAATAAATATTCCAATACTTGGATTTTATACAAATAAATTATTCGTCAACAAAATGTTAATGCAGCCAAATGGACCATGGACAGAACTTGCATTTTACCATACAGTGTTGGCAGCTCGTTAATTTTCTATTATTATTCGGATAGCTTAATTAAAATCCCTTTTTTGAGATAGTATAATTTGCCTTGTTTAATCTGGCGAACATTACTTCTTGTAAAATGCTGTGGTAGTATAAATAGGACTGCCACAGACGACTATTTTTTAATTCTATTTCGGAAATCTTTTTCAAAACCTAATTCTTTGATAAATGCTTTGACAATATTTGCAAGAGAAATATACTACAAAATGCATTTAAAAAAATAGTGGTGCGAACTGAATGTAAAAATAGTCGCCTGTGGAAACCCTGTATAAAGTCAACCAAAACCTCCATCCAGAGTTTACAGATTCTGAACACACGCTAATTTGCTCTATTTTAAAAAGGTTACCTGATTATGGAAGATTAAAGGACAAGTGTCAATCTTCTGTAATCGGGAAACCATTAATTTCCTTTTGACCTGCACACATTTCGATTGCCTAAGCCGCGTTCCCCGCTGCTGCGACAGCTAACTGCTATTTTCATGACCAATCACACATTTCAAAATCAACTTTTATAAAATAGTCAAGTAAAAAATTTCGCTGTCTCTTTGGCTTTTATAATAATAATATCTAGAAGAAAAGTTTTCTTTTAACCTCTATGAAAAATCTTTTTAATTATATTGTTTTAAATACGACATAATGTTTCCCATCTAATGATTCCTAGTAATAATTTAATTATTTTAATATTTTAATATTCACATTTAAACATATTTTTCAATTGATGTGCGCGAAAATATTGTTAATTGAGCTTTTAAACGCGTTGTAATTTTAAACATTAAATGCTTTTCCCACTTATTGATTTTAAAGTTTTTTTCTCTTTTAATATTGAATAGGAATATATTACAAAAATATTACTATTAGAGTTTTTTTTTTTTTATTCTATCCACATAAAGAAATTTTGAATAAAAAATGTAATAATAAGAATACTACTAATAATAATCAAGAAATTAGACATTTAAAAAAAGATTGGACATTGCATACCACAATCTAGTCACGCATATACATGCAAAAAATGGTTAAATTGCTATGCGTCGTTTTTGAACTTATAAAACTTAGGCAAGTGAATTATGTTGACCACGTTCGTCATTGAAGATCGCTTAAAGTATTTCTTCGATTTTAAAATTGTCTGGTTTCTATTGTTATCATAAATTTTTATATAAACTGCCATTTTTAGGGTTCCGCACATTAAAAGTGAAAACGGAATCACTCCTGCGTCTGTCTGTCACAGCCATTTTACATGCAAATTATTGAACGTGAAAAGTTCAAATTCGCTGTAGTAATAAAGGCTATTGAATCACATTTACAGATTATTAAACATTCACATATATATTTAGGAAAAATGTAGAGGGTCTAATTAAGTTACCTGAAAAAAAAATATATATCGTGTGGGGTATCAGGTGAAAGCTTCCATAAAGCCGAACTTAAAAATATATTTCTTTTAATTTTAGATATTATATGTTCAGAGATATCGTCGAAAATTTAAGGCAAAAATATGTCCACCCGCTCTAGTAAAAAGCCTACTGAAATTAAAATTATGAAAAAATTAGGGGTAGTAGAAGATAAGTTAAATTTTGCAGGAAAACTATAGCGATTACCTTGCGTTATATAGTTTTTGACAAAATTGCCTTTTTCCGTTGCACACAAATTTCAATTTTCAGGCGTTCAGCAAAGGAGTTGGGGAGCGCTGGTGGTACTAACGTCGCAGACGTAAATATAAAAAGATTGTTGATAATGATTTTCGAAAAAAAAATCAGCAATTAGCCGAAATATTTAACCTTAAAGACATGAACGGTTTGGACAAGGGCGGAGTACTTTATGCACCATTGGCTTTTAGAGCCTAGATAACCACTTTTAATGATATATTTGTATAATGCAATGTTCATAGGTAGTATAAAAGCAATAAATGTCAAACTGTTAAAAATAGACTAATTTAATTACACTTAGTTACATAATTACTATGGGATTTGCGACTAGTTTGCATTGAGTGGTTCTCTCAATTCGTCACTCGTTTCTTTAGAGGTTAATTAAAACCTATCTGTAAAAACGCGGCACGGACGAGGCGTTTCAACTTTGCGACGTCCTTTTCCAGTGCGCTTAACACAGTGCTAAGTTTAAATTTTGAACAAGTGTTTTGTTTAGATACACTGTAAAAAGAAAAATTATTAATATTTGGAATTTTTTCCAGAGAGAAACTTTCGACTTGCATACAATATTTCAAATGAAATCAAATTTCCAATTAATTATTTAAAAGGCGCAAAGGCCAACGTAGTGAAAGTGATTCCATGCCGGGACTCGAACCCGGGCCATCAGTACAGCGTACTGATATTCAACCGACTAAACCACAGGGAACGATTCCCAACCTGAAACCTCTCACTATTAGAGGTTGGCAGGGCTACAAACGCATAACAAGATGGAATATTTTTCTGCAATTTATTTTATGCAACTAACTGGAAATTTGATTTTCATTTGAAATAAGAAAAATTATTACTACTATGAATTTGGGTTTATAAAATGCCAACTGAAGTTTAAATACGCACTACTTTTATTGTCAGCACCGAATAAGTTCATCGTAAACAGATTATGATAAAATTCTTTTAGCAACGATTTTTTTGTAATAATACAGTTACTATTTAATATATTTATTATACGGAACTCTCTGTATGCGAGTAATACTCGCACTTGATCGCTTATTCATGTTTTAATAGGCAAAATGTTTTTAATATGAGCCGAGAAACTGTTTCGGTTGCAAGAAATTCACTTATGGCAGCTTAATCTTTGTTTTAATAACATAGCTGCTACTGAAATGAATTTAGAAATTGTTATTTGGTACCATATATTTGTGGCATAAATATATTAGATGAAATATCATCTTACCAAGAAAGACAGATTGTTTCTGTTTCGTCAGTTGTAGAATATTTTTTAAATAAATTAGACGAGGAAAATCTGTGGAAAAATAATTTGTCAGACAGTCGCATCTGAGTGGGAACTTTTAAATATAATCGAGATTAGTAAATAATATGTTAGGGATTTAAGGAAAATCATGTTGAATCCCATTTCATTCTTTGGCCCCGAATGAGCACTATTCATACCAACGAATTGTCACACAATGTTAAATATTTGAAGTTTTTTCAACTTCAGATTTTATCGTGATCTTAAAAATGCATATTAAGATCCTAAAACTCGGTATTTTACCCCAAATAACAATTATAAAATTCTAATCTCATTATGTCTGACTTCTTACAATTTCTATGGAAATTTTCATGGAGCCGCCACCCTTCCTGGATTTCGGTGTCTTTAATTTGAGTAATTTCACTCTTAAATTTGTCCGGTATTCATTTTTGAATTTTTGTTTCAACGTTGCCTACACTTGTCTCTTATACTCAGGACATGGCTGGGGACCTACGAACCTAGCTTCCGCAAAAGACTCGGACTAAGTGGAAGAATAAAGGGCTGCGGACGAAAAGAGGGCGCTCGCCGCGGTCTCTTCGTCTATATTTCATAGTCCATATTTCATATTTCATCACATCCATTTTTCATACATTTTAAAGATTTTTTTTTTTTTTTTTTTACTTTCAAAAATTTCGTTTTCCTTATTGGATTTAGCAGAATATTCTTATTAAATAGAATCAGTTGTTAAATGTATGTGTACTTAACTTTACTTTCGGACTGGCGGTGTCTCATTCTGACTTAAATATGAAACTAATTTTGAAATTCTTACTGTAAACTGAGATGCATAGTTACAGCAAAATTAAATACATGCATTTATTTTTGCTATATTTATTTTTGCTTTTAATTAAAAGTAAAAAAAAAAAAAAAAAAAAAAAAAAAAAAAAAAAAAAAAAGGGAATATTTATATGTTTATAGACCAGAAATTTTTGTTGTTATTTCAAATTATTTACAATAATTTCTATGATTAACTACTATTTTTTACAGAGAAGTAAATTAAAACGCATGATATAAATGCATGAATGACTATATTATTTTAATTTTTTTCATTATAAAAATATTTCGAATATTTGAAGATTTTTTTGAAAATCTATTTTTTTTAATTCTTAATATGACTTTTTTAATTTCGTAATTTTTTGTTTTGTAATTATTGCCTACGTAATAACTATTTTCGGCAATTCAATATCTTTTTAGAACTTATTTTTAAGCACATAGACAGTTATTCTAACTATAAGCATAAGAATCCAAAATTAAAAAAAAATTCAAAAGTTAAAATATTAGTCGTTAAAAAACGATACATTTATGCACAAAATACCTTTATACATAAGCAAAAATACACAATTTTTCATGCAACGTTATTTTAAAATGGAATTCACAAATTTTCATCTATACTAGGAATACAAAAATTTCAATAGAATACATAAATTTCAATGGAATATACAAATTTTCATGGAACATTATTTTAAAGAAAATCTTTTAAGTTCAAAAATTTTGTTTTTCTTAGTGGATATACTAGTATACTCTTATTGAATAAAAACGAATTAGCAGCGGTTAAGTGCCTGTATACCTAACTTTTCCTTCTTGACTGGCGATATCTCTTTCTGACTTAAATATGTGTCTAATTTTGAAATTCGTGCTGTAAACTACGAATCAAAAATAGACATTTTTTTCTTATTTCGTTGACTTCACTTTGTTTTTAATACAGACTTAACCTTAACCTACCTACACTTTGCATTTATCTAAAATACACCGAATTGATGTGTTGTATAAAGCGGCTGATATAAATAATTTAATCTCCACAGTATGAGAGCATTGATGCTGTAAACAAGGGTTTCCAAACGCGGTCTGCTTTAACCCTTTATCTAGGGCATTATGATCTACTGCATTTTTTTTCATGTAATATTTTTTTCAGTTACTACAATGAAAATTAAAGGATAAACATAAAAAAAAATACTCATCCGTGAGCAATTTAATTATTTAGAGGTAATTAATGAAAGCGGTACTTTAAAGTACCGCTAGTGTACTTTAAAGTACACTATGACTAAAATATCGTAACAGAAAACCTACAATGTATTTCAACTGGCACCAGAAAATATTTTCGATTTAATAAGTATATGAAATATAGGACTTTTTCTTATTTACAAATAAATCGTTTGGCAAATTCCGGTGCCAATCATTTATTTCAACACTTTAGAATTGAAAATGCTTTGCTCCTGAAAGGGTTTTAAAAAAATATTTTTTTTTTAGGTTTCGATCTTGTTAGCAGTCCTTTAGTTATGCGACGTCAATAATCCAGGGACAACATGTTCTCTCGCATCTCCACATATGCGCATATATGAATTTACATATGCCATTTCTAGCATAGTAAAAACGAGCCAGTGCCACAACTTTTTAAATTTCCTATAAAAAATAACACTGAAACAGAAAAGAAATACCAGGGAAATCATTACTACACTACATTTTAGTAACTACACTTTAAAGCAGATGAAAACGATGGATAACTACACAGACGAAAAGTAAACAAGAAGTTTTTCTCCAACACCTAGTGTACTGGCGGTACTTATAAGTACCACCGAGTAATTCCACTGTTAAATTAAATACTTACACCGTTCACCTAAAATAGCTAGTCAAATTGTATTCTAAGATCATAATGAACACATAAAAAAATCCAACACTTATCTTATATCCTTTACTGTGTTTGCAGCAATTAAAAGACGAGCGTGGCAATCTGTACAAAATGTCGGCACAAAACACATCGACTGCTTCAAATATAGCCTCATTCCTCTCTAACATAACGAACCTAGAACTACTTCTGCCACCTATACGGATAAAGGGGAGTTAAAAGTGTGTTTTTTGCAAAGTACCATTAGAATATTAGTAATATTCACTATGGTATAAAAGTTTAAAGTGAGTGGTACTTATAAGTACCGTCAGTAGATAAAGGGTTAAAGACTCTTTCGGAATAATAATTCTCTCCTTATTTATTCTCAGAAATTCTGCGATTCAAGTTTCAGTGGGAGTGATACGTTTTGTGCATGAACATACTTTTGCACATGGTATTCATGCTAATATTAATGCAAGGTATTTCACAGCAGTTGCAGATTAGAAAGTCCACACATAAATCAGTAGCAAAAACAGAACTATTATATTTGAGTGCTTTTAGTCAGAATTATATTTCGAAAAAATCCCTACAATCATCTGTCGTAATGTTTTCAACAGGGACTTTCCCTGAAAGATTTAATAAGCTTAACAAGGGAGTGCCCCAGGATGTGATGAACGTTTGTGTATCGATAGAGTATAGTTAGTATATAAATATATGACAGTCATAAAGCGCAACATCCAGGGAGGTTTCAGAAAATAAGTCGCAAAGTTTACGCTAAAGTTTATGATTGGAGAAATTTGTTTGGCAAGCGGGTCAGTAGCATGGTCGGCAGCGTGCTGGTTTTGAGGCTTTTCTTTGTGAGATCGAATCCCGCTCCGACTTATTTTTCGGAACGACAATTTTCATCAATTATTTTCGAACCGCAATTGAAAAATAATGTATAATAATTGAAGTTTACGAAAAATATAAATTAAATGTATGTTTTGTAGCATATAAGTGCATTTTTAACTATGAAATTTTGCATGTTTAAATATGTAATTAAAAGTAAAAAAAAAAAAAAAAAAAAAAAAAAAAAAAAAAAAAAAAAAAAAAAAAGGCATATTTATATGTCTACATACCAGAATTTTTTTTTTGTTTTTATTTTAAATTATTTACAGTAATTTCTATGATTAACTACTATTTTTTACAGAGAAATAAATTAAAACGCGTGATATAAATGCATGAATGATTATAATATTTTAATTTGTTTTATCATAAAAATATTTCGAATATTTGATTATTTTTTTAATCTACTAGGGGGCTCTACCCTCTACGAGCTACGCTCGCCAACCCCCGTTCAGGCACACCAAAATCCAAAAAGAACGCTAATTTGATCGGCGTTAAAAATAGTGAATAAAAAAAAACAGTAGCGATCTCTCTGTAAACGGGTTTCCGTTCGTTTTCCTTGGATTGGGGATTTTTAAGACCAAATCTGCTGCTGTTAAGTGATACAATGGCTGTTTTCGTATTTAATTAAAAAAGTAGTTAAACATTTGAAAATAAGCTAATGTAAAATGAATTAAGTAAACAGTGTCCTCCCGGTATTTTTTAACAGCGCTATAAAATAGTTCTTTTAAATAATTCATTTTAAATGTATCGTTTTAAATCTGACGTAATTTACACCAAAGTTTTATTTCTCTTATTAATATTCACGTGAATATACTTTTGTTGTTAGAAGGAAATATTATTTGGGCTGTCTTCGAATGCACGATAATAGTTGAAAATATTATCTTAAAATATCTCGCGCAAATATATTTTTTAATTTAAATTGTTTTGCCATATTTTTTGGCCATTTTAAATATGACGTAATTTCCCCCATTTACAAGTTTTAACGAATAATATATTTTTTTTTATTTTAACATTTGGTTTCTCTTTAAAAATTCAAGTGTAAACATCGTTCTTATGAAGTAATTTTCCTGCTTTTAACATGTAATCATTTAATTCTAATTTTAAAGTTTTTTTTCTGTTTATAATAGAACTAATAATTATTAAGAATTAAAAATTCTCATGTATAGTTTTTGCTCCAATAAAACTTTTTAATGGAACGATTTTGTCCAAATTTAGCATTAAATATCTCTTAAAATAATTCTTCGATTTGAAAACTGCCTGCATCAGTGTGTTTATCAAACATTTCTCTATAATACCACCGATTTTCATATTTTTGTATGCAACAGTTTTTTTTTAATATTAACGAAGAAAGGCCATGCTTGCATTCAAATTGGATGCCGATCTACTGGGAATATCTACGCAGATTTTCATTGGTCCATTTCCCTATCAAAACTTTTTTTTATACATAGAAGGATTTTTTTTAAATTCTTAATATGACTCTTTTTATTTTATTTATTTATTTATTTATTTATTTTTGTAATTATTGCCTACGTAATAACTATTTTCGGCAATTCAATATCTTTTTAGAACTTATTTTTATGATCATAGTCATTTATTCTAACTGTAAGCATAAGAATCTAAAAATTTATAAATTCAAAAGTTAAAATGTTAGTCGTTAGAAAACAATACACTTATTGCGATAATGCAAAAATTACAATTTAAAAAATAAAACAGCACGTTATAATTTTATGTAACGTATTTTAATTTATTTCACTGTGAAAAGTAGTAGCTTATTTATGTAAATAACTGCAAATAAATTTTAAAATTAGCTTAATTTTATGGTCTATAAAAGTTCCAATTGATTTTTTTTTGTTTATTATTATTATTATTATCTATTTTATCTTTAATTATCCTTAAATAATTAAACATGCAAAGATTCACAGTTAAAATTATATTTATATAATTAAACAGCATTATATAAACATATTAAACAAGAAAAAGAAATATTTGAATTCCAAAAAAAACTACTACATAGACTATTATTCTAATTAAAAATCAAGAATCCGAGACTTAAAAAAAAATCCTATTAAAAATATAAAAGCATATTTTTAATAAACCATGAAATATTTTAAGTATTTTCACGAAGAAACAAAATGAAAGTAATATATTTGTTCACGTATTTTAATTTATTTCTCTGTTAGAAATTGCAGCTAATCAAAGAAATAATTGTAAATAATTTTATTTAACAAAAAATGTCTGGTATATAGATATACTTTTTTTTAAACTTATAATTGTATATTTAAATATGAAAAATTTCGTAGTTAAAAATGCACTTATATGCTACAAAACATACATTTAATTTATATTATTCTCAAATGTCAATTATTATACATATTTTTTTCAATTTTGACGTCGCAAAATAACTGATGAAAATTTTCCTTCCGAAAAATAAGTCCGAGCGGGATTTGATCTCACAAAGAAAAATCTCAAATCCAGCATGCTACCGATCGTGCTACTGAGCCGCGCACCTAAGAATGAAATTTATTCATTTATAAACTGTAGTGCAATTTTTGCGACTTATTTTCTGAAGATACCCTGGGGGTTGTACTTTATGACTGTCATATATTTATATACTAACTATACTCTATTCATACACAAACGCTCCAAGCTCGGGCCCTTTCCTCGTAAGTTTTGCCCATTAACGAACTTGACTGAGATTTTATACCCCTTGATTTTATGTATCAGTTTGGAAGAGATTTGTGCAGAATTCTGGAAGTTATCGTGTCCAGAAGAATGTGATATATATATATGTGTGTATATATATATATATAATGTTTTACTGAGGGTGGTTTTATGTTGTAGGGGTCATAATCGGTGTAGATCTGCGAACATTTTTCAGAAATTCCAACATAGGAACGACTCTAATAGGTAGTATTTCATACGAAATCTACCTAATAAAAATCGTGTAATATAGCTTTATTAAGATTTGAATAATATAAATATTCTTATTTGCTTTACTTTTATTACATTTCAAAGTAAATACGTGCGTGGCAAATACTAACATTAATTTCACAACAATATTTCTACGGAACGTTTAATGATGCTTGCATTTCAAATATCTACTTTGTAAAGATTTATACGCTTCATATATTTTCTAAACATGATTGGATCCTGTAATATAATAGCAAGCGAAATTCATTACGCTACCCTCTAGATTACCCCCGCTCTAAAAATAAAGTATTGTAATGTTTTGTCTGATGCTTTCTAAACATAACTCTTATGTATGAGCAAACCTAATTTATTGATAATAAATAAAGAGAACGATCACAACAAAATGATTTAGATCAACGATTAACTATGAGATAAACAAAGTTTTATAGGATGAATAAATGCTATAGGATGGTAATTAATGGCTGAAGAGTTTTAATAAAAGATATTAATGTAAGAGACGGTAAATGGAACTCGTTTCATTACTATATAAAAGTAGGTTTCTTCAATTTCTTAGTAAACATAATTTATTTATGATACTTTAGAATAATATAAATTTCTAGTGGTGAGTCTGTGCTACACTCTTAGAAAATTCAAAATTATATTTTAGCGAGAAAGTGCTATTTTTTATTTTTTTTTCAATTCACTACACACCCAAACTTTGTGACCGGAAGAGTGTGAAAAACTTAATATTTTAAAATAAATCTTAAAAAAGTAATAATGTACGCTGATCTCACAACAAAGGTAGCAATGATCTAGGCCAGGGTCGGCAAACCTATGGCTCGCAACATAATATATTCGGCACATATTGATTGATGTTCTAAATCATAAAACGTCAAATTAGACAACATGCACGAATTTACATTTTCTGACCATTGTCAAATCTTTTGGCTAGAAATTGAAGAACTTGAAATGCAAGATATTTATTTCCAATCTAGTTCAATATGGGATGAAATATTTATTAAATCAAAAGAAAATTTGAAAACTATCGAAGAAGAAAGATTATAAGGCATCATAAACAAAAATGCTGATGATAAAAGTAAGCTAACTCAGAATTTAATTCTAAACATGTATAGATTTTTAAAGATAATTTTGAAAGATTTTTAAAGATTAGCCATTTTGATAATTTTTTCTTCTACTTATGCTTGCGAAACGTAGTAAAAAAAAAAATAAAAATAAAACTCAGGTAGAAATCGTTTGACAATTGATTCCACTTCTACACTGGTTTCCAAAAATTAAGGAAAAATCACAAAAAGAGTGATAACTCGGTAAAAAATAAACCTATCTGTATGAAATTTGGATATGTTGTTGACTAAACGATACTAAATGAAATTACAAAATGCAAATTAGTGGTGCTGTAATCGGATTGTGTCATCTGTGAGGAGCATAAAATTGCATGCTAGAGAGTACGGCTGCAGGTGTCTCTGTGATTATGAGATAAAATATCTGAGATAGCCAATTCATTCGTACGACCTCTAGGTACAATGTGCCCGCAGAACTGAGATAGAGAGCTGTTGGAAGATTGGAGGCAGGTCAAAGTCAGACGGAGGTGGCCAGATTGCTAAATGTGAGTCCTTCTGTTGTTCATAGGCTTTGGTAACAATTTCACGCCACTGGTTCGGCCTCCAGAAGGTTCAGCCAAGGATGGGCAAGAGTTGCGACAAGCACCGATGAGCGATATTTACGAAGTCTGTACGAAGTATATTGTCTGTACGAAGGTATAGAACATCAACCCCCTCTCATCTTAGAACCTCCCTTACTTTAGCTACTGGAAGGTTTGTATCAACATCTACTGTGCGTAGAAGTCTTCATGAAGCAGGTCTTTACTTCAGGCGATCTCCATTTGTGTACCACTCACATCACGTCCCCGGGGGGAACGTTTAAGGTGGGTACTTCAACATGTCCACTGGACGGCCGATCAATGCAGGCATGTTCTCCTCACGGATGAGTCTCGGTTTAGCCTCCAAAGCGATAATAAACGTTGTTTGATTTGGAGAAAGCAGGAAACACGCTATCATCCATCAAACATTCGTGAAAGAGATTCATACGGTGGAGGCAGTGTCAGTGTTTTGGGCGATATCTCTTTGGGTGCACGTACAGACCGCCATTTCTTCCCACGTGGGACTGTGAATGCTCAAGAGTATAGAGATGACATTCTTGATGTTTATTTTCGTCCTTATGCCGGCACAATAGGTAATGATTTCCTGTTACAGGAGGATAGCACTAGATCGCAGAAGGTTCGCATCGTGGAAGATTACCTTCAGCACCAAACAATTCAGCGCATGGAATGGCTAGCTCGATCACCGGACTTGAATCCCAACGACCACGTTTGGGATGCTTTAGGAAGATGCGTTGCTGCTCTCAATCCCCCTACTCAGACCCTTGCCACGCCTACTACTGCTTTACAATAGAATTGGCTCGCACTTACCAGTGAACTTATTAATCGCATAATTGACAGCATCACACATCGCTGTATGTATTGTATTGCTTCTAGGGGTGAGCATACTCCATATTAAAGGTACTTTTCCTATACCAAACTGACATATTTATTTTGTTTATTTTATGATTGTGTTAATTTTTTAAACACCGTAATTGTCTAGAAATTTCTCTTAATGTTAATTTATACCTTACTATGTGTTATATATTGTGGATCAGTTTTATTAAAATCTACATGTAACATTTTGAGTAATCGCTATTTTTGTTGTTTTTCCTTAATTTTTGGAAACCAGTGTAGTTGCATTCTGTTAAAAGTAACTAAAGAACGAACCTGATATTAATTATTTGAAACTATAGAAATTGCATTTTTTAAAGCTTTTTAAAATATAACCTCTATATTTTAATCTTATAACAAAATTCTAAGCAACTTTGACTCATTACTGTCTATTGTATATTTTTTGAGAACGAAGGGAGAAAGTTCTTGGCACGTTATGGTTACATAAAATAATTTTTGAAAAGAAATGGCACGTGGATCAGAAAAAGTTCGCCATCCCTGATCTAGGCAATCTCTTTTGCATTTATCACTCATACATTCCCTTTGAATAATCAGATAATTTTGATTTTAAGCCTTTAAATGTGAAAAAAAAAGTTACTTTAAATAAAATGTGTTTAAAAATTTTATCTCAATTTACTGAATTTTATTTATTACTTTCTTCAGTCTTCAATAGAAGAAAGTATTGTAATGGATTTTTTTCGACTTCCGGTTTTCGACGGATTTACACATTTTAAGGGTCTGAAATCCCCCAAAACATGTTTATAAAAATTGTCTGTCTGTCCATGTGTCCGTATGTGCGTGTGTCTGAAGCCATTGTACCATCAAAAAGCGTATGAAGTTATGCATAGATTTGAAACTTTTTTTTTTAAGTTTTTGTCTAGGGCAAGCAGGTTCTCCCTTAATTTGGAAAAAATCCGCTGGAAGAAGGCACTGTAATAGCGATTTTTGTGTAATTTTCAATATTGTACCATCCAAAATTGCATGAAGTTATGCATAGAATTGAACTAATTTTTTTGTGTATGTTTTTGGCCATGGCAAGAAGGTTCTCCCTGAAAATGGAAATATTCAGCCGAAACGGGGCACGATAATTGCGATTTTCGTGTAATTTTCTGGATTTTTCGTAGTTCTATTGTACAGCGGCAGATCGTGAAGCGACGGGAACTTTCCATCCTGATAAGCCGACTATTTACGAACAGCTGATACACAACAGAATAACGAAAACTATTGATTTTAATAAACATCATGATCGAGATTAACACCTTTTTACCCCAATTAATTGACTAAAGCAGAAATAGTTTATGATGAAAGTCGTTCATATAATACTGAACTAATAAAAATGAAATAGTGACATTTGTAACAACATTTTGAAATATCAAAATATATGAGATAGAAGAAAGTTATGGGATGGGCACATCCAACAACTTTTTACTTTTTAGCAATTTTCAAGCCTTTTTAAAAAGTTTTAACAAGAGAAATCAGCCGTCGCAGCAATAAATATTTTTTAGCCAAAATAATGTAACATAAATAAAGATAAAATGTCAGATTTATCACAATTAGAAACTGATAGAGCACCTTTTTTTTTTTTAAAGCAAGAAATAAGAAAAAGTAAAAAAAAAGTATTTTCTTTCGTGTTTTGTATATTCTTTAAATATAATTTATTACTCTTCTGTAATTGAATCCAATTCAAGACTTTGACGTCACAGCAAAATATCTTTTAAAATAATTGTGAATACCGATAAAGAACTAAAAATACACTCTTGTGCCTAATCATATTTTCTTAAACACGCCCTTCAGATATAGATCTAATTACGGAAATTTAACTGTAAGATTCCTTCTTGATTTTTAAATTGTTTCATGTATGGAAAGTGTAATTCCGAACTAAATAAAATATGCCAATCTAAAGACAGATTTTTATTTTATGTTAATCATAAAATGAATATAAAATTCACAGCGATCATTGTAATCGGGCTTTGAACGTTTTGCACTCATAAATTGTTAATACGATGATTAAAATAACAAGGCCTGTGTTTTTTGCAGCTATAAACTATTAGATTAACGATTGCTATAGTGGGGTTCTAAGTAATTAACAACTTATAAATTATTAAAAAGGCAATAATTACAACGGGGACGAGTAAAATTATCGTACATAAATTGCTAAAACGACAATAATTGTAACAGAGGCCTATGTGCTTATTATCTATAAATCAATAGCGCACTAACTATAACAGGGTCTTGTGCACCTCGAGGCCAAAAAGTATTTAAATCACATATATTTTCAAAAAATATATTTTAGAGGAGCGAGAAAATTTCGTATAAATGTGAAAATATGACCACCAAAGTGCAAAAAACTTGAAAACAATTTATAAAACTCGAAATTAAATTAAATATTAACCAAACATTTACCTTCAAAAATGATCTACACAAAATATTTAATTAAAAAAAGGGCAAAAGTTGTCTGATTTGTCTAATCTCCCACATTCGGATCCATGGGCAAGGTTGGCGTCAAACAGTAGCGATGAGAGAAAGATAACGATGGCTCCAACAGTAGTTTCGTTTTGCGCCAATCCACGCTTGCAAAAATATAAAAAATGACTGTAGACTCCATTACGTAATAACACCTTTTATTTTAATCTTCAACACCCCTTTTCACCCACCTAGAGATTTAATTACGAAAATCGCTAAAATGCGTTATTAACACACACACACACACACCCACCCTTTTTTTTTTTTTTTTTTTTTTTGTGTGTAGATTTGTTACGTTGCATATCGTACTCCTATATTTAGCTCCTTCTGAAATATAGTGAAATGACCTAAAATGTTCGAAACCTGCTTAGCTGTCCTATCCGAGATCATGATAATTACCCTACATAAACTCCAAATTTGTATAATTTATCTTTAACCCGTATATGTATCGGCGTTGTCCGGGTGCACGGAAATAAACTTAAAAAACCTCAAGTTTGTTGGTATACTAGGGATGGGCGATATATCGATAAAACCGATGAAACCTATATAAAATGCAAATCGTGGTAACGATATCAAAACACTACACAACGGTCTATCGTGAATATCTCAATTCTGATGTAAACCGCGAATATCATACTTCTGCATTAAACCGCCGTATTAAACAGCGCTTCCTCGAAGTCGATTATTCATGAATACTAACTCTATATAGTACAGGTAACGGTATAATAAATACAGTAATAAAAATGTAATTTTGTATAGAAGTGAGGTTAATGCTTTATTTTCTTTATGGCTGACAAGACTTTTTTTTTTAATGTATCATAAAATTGCACAATATATTTCAAAATTATCTAACACTACATAAATTTATTATAATGCAAAATTTCATTGTAGCTGAATAAATAAAAATTAAATAGTATTAATAACGAGAATAAATATTAAATAACAGAGTTAAATCAAATAAAGAAATGCAGCAAAAAAAACTAGTATATTGTGGCCATCATAAAACTTTCATCTATATAAATCACGTCAATTAAATCATTTAAATAGTACAAGAAATTACATCAATTTAGCACCCATTCATATTAAAGTGTATCTGAATTTGAAGCTTGATAAAAATTCGTGCCTTAGTTCTTGATATAGAGCTATAGCAGAAATTCTGAAAAATGTAGCATAGCAGCGCCACCTGTTGAGTAATTTACACCAATACATAAACAGCAATAATTGCTATCCAGGTAGACATGGATCTGAAGTTCGTTGAAAATCCAAGCATTAGTTCTTGAGATAGAGCTATAGCGGAAATCACAAAAACAGCATAGCAGCGCCACCTATTGAGCGATTTACACCAAACTGTATAAAATGTCAATTCATGTCAAGGACTAACTGATTCTAAAGTTTGATGAAAATTCGTGCATTAGTTCTTGAGATACACCTATAGTGGAAATTCTGAAAAATACAACATAGCAGCGCCACCTGTTGAGTGATTTACACCAAAATGTCCATAATGTCAATTCATGTCAAGGATTAACTGATTCTGAAATTTGGTGAAAATTATTGCATTATTTCTTGAGATACAGCTATAATGGAAATTCTGAAAAGCGCAGCACAGCAGCGCCACCTGTTGAGCGATTTTCACCAAAACACAAACAGCTCTAATTCATATCAAAGTATACTTGAATCTGAAGTTTGATGAAAATCCAAGCATTAATTGTTGAGATCGAGCTATTGCGGAAATCGTAAAAGATGCAGTATAGCAGCGCCACCTGTTGAGCGATTTACACCAAAATGCACAAAACTTCAATTCATGTCAAGGACCAACTGAATCTGAAGTTTGATGAAAATCCGTGCATTAGTTCTGGAGATTGAGCTATTGCGGAAATCGTGAAACAGGCTGCATAGCAGCGCCACCTGTTGAGCGATTTACACCAAAAACTAATCAGCACGTATTTATATCAGGGCTAACTGAATATAAATTTTTATTAAATTCCGTGCATTGGTTCTTGAGATAGAGCGCCCACAAAATTTGTGTCACATACAGACAGACAGACAGACTCACAGACTCACAGACAGACATTTTCTAAAAACATGTTTTTCGGAATCTCTGACCCCTAAAACGTGTAAATCCGTCGAACACCGAAAGTCGAAAATTTTCACGAATCCAATACTTTCTTCTTGTAAAGATAGAAGAAAGTAATAATGACAATTTTAATTTGGCGTCGTTCAACCAATGAATATGATTCATATGTGATAGCGTTTACTCTTGCTATGAGAAAACGTCGAAAATTTCAAAGAGTCGTCTAACGAAGAGCCGCATAAGTGACAGTTCATTGTAAATTAAACAGGATTATTAAAATATATATTAACTCGTTGCATGTTCAATGCGTATAATTCTTTTCTGTAATAAGTTTCAGTAATAAACATTGTAAATCGTGCGGAATATGTGACTGTGTCATGTGCAAAAAATATTAGTTGTTGTTATTGATAGTTTCGTTGTAATTTAAGGTAATAATAAAGATGTTTCAACTTATACTGAGAATAATCAGTTCATTTTAATAATTACTTTTTGGAAGAAAACACTATGCTAATCAATTTCTATGAAATTAAAAATATCATATTCTAAAATATGATCGAATAATTATTTGGGGTGCAAGTAATCTGGTAAATACTAATGAGGAATTTATTTATGCTTGGTTTTAATTTCAGTTTAATGGGAAATGTGAGGTATATGGCATTTTTTTTCTTTCGTAATTAGAGAATAATGAGATGGAAAAGTGAGAACTAGACACGTAAAAAAAAAAAAAAAAAAAAAAAAAAAAACTTTTTATGAAGTGCAAGTGCTGTATTTCACCTTTGTTATTTATAATTAGAAGCAAATGTAAAAATGAAAATATTAAAGTAATGTATGTTGTTATAATTTGAAAATAAAAATAAAAAATACATTTCATTTTTTCAATTCTAAGTTATTATAATTATATTTATGAGAAAATTGTCGTTTATTTTAGTCGATCTGACTGGCATTTTCTTAATATCGGGCTACATTTTTTACTTAAAATGCTATTCTAATGTTTTTTTTTTTTTTTTTCAACCATCCCATTCGTTTAAGAAGTCGAATTTACCTTATTTTAAAATTAAGTAGAGGTAAAATAAAATAAATATTATAAATTTTGTTATTTAACAAAAATTCTTTAATATGTGTTACACATAGATAATTAAACATTTTCCTAAGTTACCACAATACTGTTTTACGGAGCCCAGAATAAAATACAGTGATACCTATTTAACGAAGACTCGTCGTTACCCTTAAACACTTCGTTATGAAGAACATTCGTTAAATAGAAATCAACTCAAATTCATGAAATTTGTATAATAAAATACACATGCATAAAAAGAAAAATATACATAAATTGGAACTATTAAAGAGATGTATTTTAATTCGGGCAGTAACCTTTTTATGCGATATAGACATATACGAACAATTTAATAATAATGACGTCTAAAAAAGCACATAATAAAGACAGGTAAACAAAAACTGAAGCTTTTCTTTTTTTCCCAGTATTGCAAATGCTTAACTTTAAAAAAGTCTGTAATATTATTTTCTACAGGTTTCTCTCTATTCTAAAAAAAAGTAACTACCGCTGTCACCGCCGCCGCCGCCGCCGCCGCCGAATTTTTTGTGACCGGAGGTTTTTCTTCGTTAATATTGAGAAAAATAATGCATACAAAAATATGAAAATCAGTGGTTTTATACAGAAATGTTTGATGAACACGCTGATGCAGACAGTTTTCAAATCGAAGAATTATTTTAAGAGACATTTAATGCTAAAGTTGGACAAAATCGTTCCACTAAAAAAGTTTTATAGCAGCAAAAACTATACATGACAGTGTAATCATTTTTAGATCATTTTATGCGTTAGAATTTGCCGGAGTGCAGATTGCATTAATTTTTTTTATTTTGACTCATTTTTCAGGTTTTATTTCTAATTTAAATTCAAATTTTCAGCATTTCTAGAGATATTTTTTACAGGTTTCAGAAAATTGTACTAATTTAAACTGTTGCCAACTGTATAAAAAGCGCAAGCAATAATGTTTGCTTCAAATTAAAAATTTATTTACACTTGACTATTATAAACAGGAAAAAAACTTTCAAATTAGAATTAAATAATTATGTATAAAAAGCAGGAACTCATTAAAAATTACGTCATAAAAAGTATACCCGTGAATTTTAAAAGAGAAAGGATATTGGATATTGTAAAATAATAAATTCATTAACATGCGTTAGAAGTCTTAGGAGAAATTACGTCATATTTACGTCACATTATAGTTATCACATAAAATGAACACAAAATAATATTGCAAAAAAGTTTAAATTTAGAAATTGCGCTAGACATTTATTTAATATTTTGAGAGGATATTTTCAACTATTTTTGTTAGGAAAGCGCAAATAATATATCATTGCTAACAAAAGTACTTTCACGCGATTATTTAAAAGAGAAAGAATAGCTTGGTAAAAATTACGTCAGATTAAAAACGATTAATTTAAAATGTCTCATTTAAAAGAACTTTCTTTTCGCTTTGTTAAAAAATACCAGGAGACAAAGACTCTGTTTACTTAATTCCTTTTATATTAGCTTATTTTGAAATGTTGTTACACGTGTCTACGTCATCAGGTTATTTTTATTTCGACGTTTTATTTGTATTTTTATTAATGTCGTACGAATTTATTTGTTCTTTCGTTATTTAAAATAAAAATTATGTCAATTTGTATAATTTGGCGAGTGGTTTGGCGATTTATATAATTTGGCGAAATGGGCCGACGGGATAATCAAGTAGTACCGTAGCGGATTTGGCGTTAAAATTCCCCAATCAAAGAGAAATGAATAGAAATTCGTTTATAGGGAGATCGCCACTGTTTTTTAAATTATAATTCAATCTTTCGAAATCTTTTTAAAGCCGATCAAATTAGCGTGCATTTAGAGCCTGCGGTGGCTGGACGGGGGTTGGCGAGCGTAGCTCGTAGGGGGCCGAGCCCCCTAGTGTTATAAAAAAAAAAAAAAAAAAAAAAAAAAAAACACTGATCATAGAAAATTTTTGCTATTTGCAAGCTTCCGAACAATTCATTTTTAAAATTTTCGTGAAACTGGAATCTCCTTCTTATTTTATCGGAGACTTTTAGCATATCTTATTTCTTCAACGGAAATCTCTCTATTCTAAAAAAAAGTAACTACCGCTGTCACCGCCGCCGCCGCCGGTTTTGAATTTTTTGTGACCGGAGGTCTTTCTTCGTTAATATTAAGAAAAATAATCCATACAAAAATATGAAAATCGGTGGTATTATACAGAAATGTTTGATAAACACACTGATGCAGACAGTTTTTAAATCGAAGAATTATTTTAAGAGATATTTAATGCTAAATTTGGATAAAATCTTTCCACTAAAAACGTTTTATAGGAGCAAAAACTATTCATGGGAATTTAATAACTTTTAGATCATTTTATACGTTTGAAGTTCCCGATGTGCAGAGTGCATTTCTTTTTTTAATTTGGCTCATTTTTTGAGATTTTATTTCTATTTTAAATTCAAATTTTCAGCATTTCTAGAGATATTTTTTACATTATTTTAGAAAATGGTATTAATTTAAACTGTTGCTAACTGTATAAACAGGGCAAACAATAATGTTTACTTCAAATTAAAAATTTATTTACACGTGACTATTATAAACAGAAAAAATCATTTGGAATTAGAATTAAATAATTATGTACAAAAAGCAGGAACTTATTTAAAATTACGTCATAAAAACTATACACGTGAATTTTAAAAGAGAAAGGATATTGTAAAATAATAAATTCATTAACATGCGTTAGAAGACTGAAATAGGAGAAATTACGTCATATTTAGGTCACATTACAGTTATCACATAAAATGAATACAAAATAATATTGTAAAACAGATTAAATAAATAGTTGCGCTAGAAATTTATTTGACATTTTGAGAGGATCGTTTCAACTATTTTTGTTAGGAAAGCGCAAATAATATTTCATTTCTAACAAAAGTATTTTAACGTGAATATTTAAAAGAGAGTAGCTTGGCCAAAATTACGTCAGATTAAAAACAATTAATTTAAAATGTCTCATTTAAAAAAACTTTCTTTTCGCTTTGTTAAAAATACCAGGGGACAAAGACTCTGTTTACTTAATTCCTTTTATATTAGCTTGTTTTATGTTTAACTTATTTTACTTAATCAAAGACGAAAACAGCGATTGTATCTTTGGTTCTACTTAGTTATCCCGTCGACCAAAAATCTATCATTCGCCAAACTGTAAGATTAAATGCCAATAATGGTTGATTGAAATGTCACATTAACTTGGCTTTAAGCAAGTTACACGTGTCTACGCCATCAAGTTATTTTTATTTTGACGTTTTATTTCTATTTTTATTAATGGTGTACTAATTTATTTGTTCTTTCGTTATTTAAAATAAAAGTTATGTGAATTTGTATAATTTGGCTAGTGGTTTGGCGATTTATATAATTTGGCGAAATTGGTCGACGGGATAATCAAGTATTACCGCAGCGGATTTGGCGTTAAAATTCCCCAATCAAAGAGAAATGAATAGCAATCTGTTTATAGGGAGATCACTGTTTTTTAAATTATAATTCAATCTTTCGAAATCTTTTTAAAGGCGATCAAATTAGCGTGCGTTTAGAGTCTGCGGTGTCTGGACGGGGGTTGACGAGCGTAGATCGTAGGTGGCAGAGCCCCCTAGTGATTAAATAAATAAATAATTTCATTGTAATACAATCCGCTGAAATACATTCATGCATCCATAGCAACACCAAACTCTCCGTTTGAATGTTTCATACTCACGAAAGTGGAATAATCTTCGTAATATAGAATATATTTTTCGTAATATGGAGATTAATTTACATTTTAATGATGTTCAAAGTCAATCTTCAGCAGAAAATTTCTTTAAACCTTCACTGCACAACGTGCCACATCTAGCACATACCTGAAAACACTGTAAGGTCATTATGTGCCATGAATTTGGCCAATATGATCTCTATCCCTGATCATGAACAATCCAAAGAATGGAATAACACTTATTTTGTCCATGTCAGATGGCTGCATTTGACAAAAAAATAGAATTTGTTCTTCGGAAACAAAAAGAATTTCGACCAAGCAATTAAGTTTGAAATTTATTTTTATTATTTTTATGTAAAATTAATACAAAAAAAAAAGTTGCAGAGTGTTAAGCAGATAAAATTAATTAATTTAAGTTCATTTATTTGTAAAATATAGCAATACAATACTTTAAAACCCTGATCGTGTATATAGGGTACAAGTCATAAAATAACCGATATATAGATTTCCAATAATTTCTTTCAGAAAAATAGAAAAAATCGTGCAGTGAAGGGTTAAGTAGCAAACTTCATTAAATAGGGGCTTTGTTAAATGGAAGTTCGGCTGTATTTCTATTTTTGAATTTCCTATCTCTCTAATATTCGAACACAAATGTTTCAGCAAAATTCCTGTGTACACAAGAAATACTTCTAATACGGAGCTTGTCTAGTGGTTAGAGAGACGCATTTTAGACAAGAGGTTTTGTGTTTTAATCCCATTCAGGCATAAATATTTATAATGGATCGGATTCCAATTTAACGTATGTATGCATTTCTTTATCACTCGTGAGCAAAAAATTACCCCAGCACTTGTAAACAACAAAGCAACCTATCAATATGTAATGTAAGCGGCTGGTGAGATGTTGTGTTATTTTGCACTCAACAATACAGCCAACTTGCGTCAACTTGATGATAATAGCTGATATAGGATAATTCCAATCTAGAACCCAAGGTGGTTGTTTTGCAGTCGTTCTATTAAACCAGACGATCAGGATGTGAGAGTAGCAAGGCAATGGATTTACAAATCCGTTAATTTTTCCAGAAAAATAGAAGACAGTTGTCGTTTTAAATCTAATTCATAAAACATTCATTCTAATTCATGAACAGGAAAATTAAAAACAAATCCCACGTTAAGAAAGAATGTGTAGATTCCTCATGCTTGGGCATAAAACGCTACATCATCCTATATGATCCGAAAAAGGACATTTAGAATGCTACAAGACTTGCAGACACCAGATAACATATTTAAAGCACTTGAAACAAGACAGAAATCTGAGTTCCGAAGTCATTACATCTGCTTTTTATTAGATCTGCGGAAGGCGAATATATCGACGTAGTACGGAAACGAACCAGTCGTTTAAACGCGCACTTCGATAGCTGGGCATTTAAGCTAAAGACGCGTAAGGGGAGTGTCTTAAGGAGAATGAGCCCCATACCTGGTAACGTAGTGTTTTCGAAGTAAAAAGTCTAGCATCGGAAAGGCGCGGGAAACTAGTTTCGTGAAATTAAGATTAGAAATAAAAATAATAAAATGGCTTTTAAAAACATTCGAAAATAAAAACTGGCTTCTCTCAGAATATTATAGATTGGATAGCTGATAAAGATTTATGAAGGGACTAAAAGCTTTAGATTAAGATTTTTAATAAGATAATTATTGATATACGCGTTTTAAATTTAAAGGAAAATTAAATAAGAATAAATAATAGATATTATTAAGAAATGGGAAAATAATGAATATGTTGGAAATTTAGAATAATTTAAATGAATATAGCGAAGTAAAATTTTTATATAACATATATATGGAAATGGTTTGCATCTTTGGATCTTTAATGTATGTCTTATAAAACTTTACTACATAGAGAAATTGCATTTCATTAACTTTTGCTTCCTGTCATTTTTTACATGCTTTCCTTTAACTAACAATTCTATTTATATGTGGCTGTCATGTCTTTTTACTCATTTTTAACTCACTTCCTGATGACACAGAGCTTTGGCATCTGGAATATATATGTATTTCTTAGGGCAATACTTGAATTGAATATTGATTTTTTAAAATTCGATCCCCATTTTGGGCAATGGGAGGCTAATTAAAATAATAATAATAAAACCACCATATCTCATAAACCAATGGAAATAAAGCAAAACAGCACAGAAAACTAGCGATATGAAGCAATTAAAATAATAAAACATTGTAAAAAATCACCATAAAATAAAAACACTATATAGGACCCGTTTCGAGCTAAAAATATAACAGCTCGTCATCAGCTACAGTAAACACGTGCCCGTAAGCGGACAAGGTCAAAAATGGACTGAAAGGTAGAGAATGTTGCAAAGAATGCGACAGATGGCGCTAGCTGAAAGGAGCACATGCAGAAGAGAAAAGTGTTGCCAAAAAAAATAGAACAGAAATTGATAGAGAAAAAATGGAAATAAAAGAACTAAACAAAATTAAAATAAAATAAAAGAAGTAAATTAAAAAAATAATAATAGAAATAAATAAAGAATAAAACAAGAAAAAACCAAAAGATTCTTTTTTTAAAACAAAATAAAAAGAAAAGAAACAAGAGAAGAGGGAAAAGAATTAAAAAAGTAATTTCCACGCTGGAGATAGGAAAAGAGATGATGGAAGATCATTGACAAATTAGCATAATTTTTAGAAATAAAATATGTTTCATGAATATCCAAGTGAGAGGGAAAGGCAGGGGGAGAAATAATTTTGGCCATGAAGAAATTGAAACAATGGCTGGAAGACGAACAGTGAGAAGCAATCGAAGATTTAGAGATTTCTTGATTTGCAATATACCTCTGATGATCGCCTAATCTGAATTTTAAAGCTCTCTTTGTTTAATATATACAAATATACAAAATTCTCATACAAATACATTAATGATGGTCAATCAGTGGCGTGGCGTCCGGTCATCGCTGGATGCGGCGATGACCAAGCAATATTTTAAAACTCTTAATAAGCTTTTAAAACTCTACGATCCAGTTTTAACAGAACATTTGGAGTTCATGTATAAGTGAAGGTAAGATTTAAAGTTTCTTTTTTGAACATTCAACCATTGAATTTTAGAGTTAATAATTTTTCACCACAAACTTAAATAATTGCGATGACCACCGAAAATTTTCACGCCACGCCACTGTGGTCAATATAACCTAAATTGCAAGAGCAAGGAATAAAATAAACACCTTACCGGTTCTCAGTAGGAATAGGATCTTTTAGAGAAGAGAATTTAATTTTATTCATAGGTTTGAAGATAACTTTAAAACTAAAACGAGAAAGGATTTTAGCAATTTTGAAACAGAGAACAGAATAAGAGGGCAGAACTATTATAGAGTTAAAAATAGGAGGATTATTTGAATCAGAAAAGGACGTTCAGGCTTATTAAATTTATATAAAGCTTCATCAATCAAAGAGGGATTATAACCACGAACAAGGGCAAGAGATTTGAGATAATTAATTTCATTATTCAGAGCAGAAGAGTAAGAACAAATGCGTAACGCCCTAAAAACAAAAGTATAAAAGGACGCCACTTTTTTGAGGAGAATGATTTGAAAGAGCATGAGGAGGAAGAGATACAGCGAAAGGTTTTCTATAAACGGAGGTAGGGAACCAATCTGGGTGTTTCGAAACCAAGACGTCAAGGAAAGGAAGAGAATTGTTCTGCTCGACTTTAAGAGTAAATTGAATACAAGGAACAGAATTAACAAGAGAATTAACAGCAGAATAAACAACAGAATTAACAAGAGAAAGGAGATTAGAAAGATCCAGGCCAGAGGGAATTAAAATGAAAGTATCATCAACATACCTAAACCAGAATGGAAATTTATATAAACTGAAGAGTTCTTCTTCAACAAAATGCATATAAATATCACATAAAAGCGGAAATAGTGGATTACCCATGGCCAAAACCTCAGTTTGAGAAAAGAAAGAAGTATTAAACTGAAAAGCAGTTTGTCTGACACAAATACTAACTAAATGCTGGATTTCATTTTATTGTTTTATTATTTTAATTGCAATGGAAATAAAATCTTAAAATTTGACATGCCTATAGCATAACTAAAATTAGTAAACATATGTTTCGCAACTTTACAAAATTCGTAGCCTAAGAGGGTCCTGACGCCAAGTGCCGTCTCTTTTTGAAAGTTGTAGCAAAAACACTACTTAAACTTAAAGGTTACTCAATTACAGTTTGATTTCCTATGAAGGAATCAGTATCAGCTTCAACAATGAGTATTTGTTGAAAGTACTAATGGCAAGATTGCCACAATAGAGCCAGAGTTTGGCATACTTGGCAAAATATCAACAAATTTGGAAGTGCATTAAAAAAAATTTTTTTTTTCTACGATTTAGTGAAAGCATGTTTTTTTAACATTTATATTACTTTCCTTACAATTTATTTACTTTATACAATATATATATATTTAAAAATGTTGCAACTAAAGAAAAATCATTTAATATCGTAGCATTATTTGTAAATATTTTCAAGAATCCGCTTGTTACTAATTACTTCCGTTAGGAAAGTAAGCAAAATATTTCCTTAACTACTGAGGAAATTATGTTTACATCGTTTAAAGCAAAACATACTTAGTCCTTTCGCCTTATTTCAATGCAAAAATTGTTATGTCCAACAAGTAATTAATTTTCATTATTTTTATGATATGAAATTATATACCGAATTCTCACAGTCCATAAATCACATCAGTACGTATTTTTCTTATACATCATGGAATATGCTTGATCGATACTGCTTTCTATACTTTTTGACAGAAATTTGTAAAAAATCTATAGTTACCCAGCTAGAAAAAGTTTGCACTTTTTTGCAAAAAATGATGTACTGTATACAATTTGTGGATAAAAAGGGAATATTTTAGAATATTTTAAAAGTATACATTTTTTGTGCAAATCATCTGCATTTTTTATGCATACACATAAGTGCATTTTCTATGTTTTAAAAAACTGTGCATATTTTTTTTTTTTTTTTTTTTTTTTTTTTTGCCTAAAATAAGTGTATATTCGATGTTTGCAAAATATGTGCATTTTTATGAACAAAATAGCTGTACAGTAAAACCTCTGAATAACGGACACCTCGGGTGCGATGAATTTTACGGCTATTCGGAGGTTTTCGCTATTCAGAGCTAAAAAGTATTAATTATATAAATGTTGATAATAGAAAAATAGAGGTTTTCCAATAACTACAGGTGTACGTTATGGAGGTTTTACTGTAGACTGCATTTTTGTAAGATGTAAAATGCCCACCTTAAAAGTAAAATTTTCGTTCTACTTTTTCTTAATGTTTAAATATTTTTGGTTACTCGAACAGAAAAAAAAATACAGCATGCCTTTAGAAAGCTGACGAAAATAAACTTTAGTTCATTAAAATTCAAAATTCGCGTGTAGGGAGAATATGTCACCGTCACCTCAATTCATCACTGGCTTTAACCACACGTTTGAGATTAGTTTTTAACACATAAACATCAACAGAAACTGAACTAAAAATTTATTTCTATACCGGATTTAGAAGAGTACCCCCCCGCCCCCAACAGAAAAATTTTAACTCATCTTCCTCAGAGGGCAAAGATCCCTATCCACCGAAATGGAAAATTCATAGCTGTACTTTATCTTAGCATTTAATAATTCTAAGTTACCAGAAAAGATTAAATTTACTCTGTTTTATAAAATCAGAAAAAAATTAGTTTGTGAAATTTCAAAATCATTAATGAGGGGGTGGGGTAAATGTCCACAGCGGGCTACTGTTACCTAAATTCAATACTGCCTTAATTCGTCCATCCGTGTTAGATGGAATTTTAACACATAAATCTAAAAAAAAAAAAAAAAAAAAAAAAAAAAAAAAAAAAAAAAAAAAAACTGAAAATTACTTTGTATGAAGGATTTTTAGAAACACCCCCCCCCCCCCCCACACACACACACCCTGCCCGGAACGTAAAATTCATAGCTGTACTTTCTCTTAGTGATTAATTATTTTAAGTTAAAAAAATTACAATGTTTTTCAAAATCGGTCAAAAAGAAAATTTCGTCAGTTAAATTTTAAAATTCAAGGAACACCTTTTTATTTAAGAAATATGTTCATAACAATCAAGCTGGAAATATGTATAATTGGTTCCTGCCTTTTATAAAATTTAATTTAATTTAATCCTAGCCTTCACCTGAAATTCATAAATTCTATCTTTAATTATTCTTTAACCATAGAAAAATCTTAATAATTAAACTAACTTTATTAATTGAACCTTGGAGGAATTATAACAGCATCGATAATATTAGCATCTATCTTATAAAAATATACACACAGCAGAATCAATCTCGTCACACATAACCCGCATTTAAAATAATTTCCATTCAATGCCTTGATGGCAAGGTAGGTAGAACTTTTGGTTCCAAAATCCCAGGTAGTGAGTTCTATGCCTCTCGGAGGAAAAAAACCCTACATACTTCTCCCCTACTAATAATAAACAGGAGCTTCATCAATTGTACAAAGATGGCGCCATCAGCGTTCTTTTTCACTGTTTATGTGCAGTTCAGTTTCCACTTTTTATGCACAATTCAGTTTGCACTTTTTATGCATAATCACAGCTGCCAAATACGTTCAGGTTTTGTGTACTTTTTTGAAGACTGTTTTAAACTGGGTATTTACAAAAAATATAGATAAATAATTAGAATAATTGCATAAATATACTTGAAATCTGTATATTTATATCTTTCACGATTTATTGTTTTCATAATTCAAAACTTGCTTTACTTAATCTTGGATTTTACCTGTAAATCTTATTATTAATATGAGTATAAAAATAAATGTATCTTCTTATATTAATGTAAACCGAGAACTGTAGTTCTTCAAATGTCCAAAAAAAAAAAAAAAAAAAAAAAAAAAAGACCTCTAAATATATGTTTAAGAATTTATATTTTCTTTTTTTTTTTCAGGACAGAAATAAAAAAAAAGGTTTTTTAATTTATATTGAAGTAATAATTTCTATAACATCCGCCCCCTCACCCCCCCCCCCCCAAAAAAAAAAAAAAAATCAAACACATGGTAATGTGAACGCCGATTGTCAGAGAAGTAAAAGAAAAGAGTGACAATCGATTGCAAATAATGTCTAGTTTTATTTGACTTCTATTGAGGTTATATATATATTAAGATAAACACAAACTTAACATTTATCAATAATAATGCTCAAATGTCAACCAATAATAATAAAAATATATAAATCCCAGAATTATCTATGGATTCTGAATAATGTCAATCACAAATTTATCTTTTTTGCAATGCTACCTACTTATGGATGAATACAAAATTATATTTTTCATCAGTAATCCTCAAATTTCTCTCAATAAAAATAGATAAAATAGACACCGTACAATTAGCCCACTAAATACAGATTTGATGGTTCTTCTACGATTAGTAACAAAGATGTTTACTAATTTATACGCAGCCGATTTTATGTTTTCAGTCAAAATTGTAGTCCGGTAAATTTATGAACTATACTAGCATCAAGTATATCGCATACGTTATTCTCTAATCCCGTATCATGTTGTTTTTAAGAATAAACAGAAGAAAAACTTATGGATTAAAAATATGAACTTTTGTGTACGCATAGGGCATACTTTTATCAATGGATGATAATAATCATGCATTAAAATTGAATTTTGCTTCGAATAGTAACTTAATAGTTCAAATTTCAGTGCATATGATCCGGGAGGATTATAAAAATAAGATGCTTATGTTTGTAACATTAAGTAGTATGTTCATACAAAATATCGGTATAATAGATTATAGAAAAGGTATTAATGAAATAAAAAACATAAAATAAATTTAAATTAGATTAAAACTTTCAACAGTTTTAATTCTAAAATGTTTTGCCCAAAATACTTATAATTTGGTATCTCGGCGTAAATTTTGACGAAGACAAAATATATATTTTTAAATTAAGCCAACATTCAATATGTATATGGGGGTATCTTAAAATTTTAATTATCATTAGGAAGTAATTGAGATAGAAAGTTTTATTTTTTAACTTCTAAATGTTCTCTATATAGTCAATATCTGGAGTTATACATTTCTCCCAGCATTTTTTTTAACCTTC
Organism: Maratus speciosus; assembly: GCA_963932465.1. NCBI lineage: Eukaryota > Metazoa > Arthropoda > Arachnida > Araneae > Salticidae > Maratus > Maratus speciosus. Next base: position 333,072,949 of record OZ010788.1, on the reverse strand, counting down.
CGGAAGCCGTCATTGAAGTACTCTGCAGATTGGGTTGAAAACCATTGTTAAACCTCATTTGAGGTGTCAAAACGACTCCGCAATGTTTTTTTGAGTTCTGGGAATAAACAAAAGTAGCTTGGAACGAGATCGAGCGAATGTGGTAAAATTTCAAAGGTAGATCGCTTAGATTCCTCAAGCAAAAATCGAGATGAGGGATTCATTAGGAACTTATTGAGATAGAAAGTTTTATTTTTTAACTTCTAAATGTTCTCTATATAGTCAATATCTGGAGTTATACATTTCTCTGGAGTCTATCATTTTCTAGAAGGGGGGGGGGGGTGATCAATCAGTGAACTCAGTGTGCTGAGACCTTTGACATGTGCAGTTCTTCGGGAATAGTTTGCGACACACTGCCGTAACTAAGATGATTCGCATTTATGATCATTTATATAATTACCCTTCGATCTAAAAGGATAAAGTCCTCAATTTCTTCCCTGAGATCTTCCACACCTTGGATCATCTGTGAGAGACATGTGGCCAGTTTGAAGATTCCTTTTCCGTCTAACAAAAGTATCATATGATGGACTATCACTTCCATAAGCAGCCAGTATTTCATTGGGAATTTTCCGAGCAAATGCAGAAACTGTGTGATCCTCTGTATTCTCCATACTACAGGTTACTTTAATCTTCAGCTTCTTCAAAACAAACGAATAAATTTTATTAGCTGTAATTTATAAAATCAGACACACTAGGATCTAGCTTAATATACATCATTAACTGGTAGATATTTTTTTTCATTTAAATTCGTAAATTACTTTCACCATATACTGTGTTCCTAACGTCCTAGGGTAATGTATTTTCTTATCGATCGTACACATTTAAGACATAAAATGAATAAAATAAATTTGATTTCAAAATTTCATGGTAAGCGTCGCTTAAATGTTCTTTTAAATGTACATGATAGTATGGTTATAGCGTCTATAATAAATAGTGAAGAAATAGGCTATTCCAGTATTACCTAAAAGAGTGTTAAGATATCGAATCCTTTAATGTCCAACAATGTTGAAATCTAAAGGGTCAATCTCAGCGACATCTGTAGCATATTTGCTGAAGCTGCAAGACAATTGCTAGTCTATACACTGTAATAATACGATGTTTACATTCAAATTTGAAAATACCCCTCAGATGTCGCCGACATCGACTCTCTGGATTTCAGCATCGTTGCACATTTAAGGGATTCAAATTTTTAGCACTGACAGCATAGCAGATTTCCACACTATTTTTTCTAGTCGCTGTAGTATAGTTATGATTAATTACCATAATTAATGTTATATGAAATATAATAATATAGACACACGTATATAAATGCTTAAAATGCAATAACAATTAAAGAAATCAAGTACATTTAAAAGTGAAACGTAGCAGAATTTTTAAAAATGCAAGAACGCAAATCAAGCACTAAGATTCATTTATGAAACACTTTTCGACATATTCAGAATACTGCAATGAAACTGTCGGTTTTTATAAGGGGAAAAATGGCATATATATATATATATATATATCATTTTTCCTATATTATATACAGGGTGATTCAAATGAAAGTGACCAGGACGGGTGCATACCATTGGACGTGAATGATTGATGTGCACACCACGTGATCGAAACCGGTTCAGATCTTAGAGCGGTCTGTGTCAGTGTAAAGTGTGATCAGCGCAAAGGTGAAGATCAGGGTGGCTAGTGGTCAGGGAAAAATACAGTTAAAAAAGTGATAACCATCAGTATATTCTTATGGAAAAATTCATGATGATCATTTGATCGTTTAAAAAGTTAAATTTGTTTTTCCTTGACCACTCGCTACCATGATGATGGTACTTACAGTGCAAGAAAGGGTGTTCATTGTGGAAAGTTACATTAAAACAAATTCGTGGAAAGAGTGTGGTCGCTTGTTTGCTCGTAAATTTAATGGTGCCAACGTGTCAGCAAAGAGTGCCATGCAATGATTAGACACAAAATGGTGTCAGACAGGATCTGATTTGAACAAGGCAACCAGTATTTCCTATCCTTCGTTGTGTTTCTTTGCAACCTGGAACTCTGCGATCCGGGCCACTTTTATTTGCACCGCCCTGTATATATATAATCACAACAGTTCATATCACATTTGAAAACCCGATTTCAACACTTTCCGTACACAAACATGCAAGTATTAGAATCATTTTGCAAAGCCCTGTATATGATCTATAAATCTGTATACAGACTGCATGGTATACTGAAGTTTATTAAAGTTAGGAAATGCAGTGGAAAATTCGTTTTCAAGAATTTCCTTTAATAAACTTGATTCTTTTTTTGCATCTCTATATATGATCTCTGTGTGCGATTTGTAGAGTTGATACGCACCAAGTAATTTAAGCCCAGTCAAATTGTCAGAAATAGATGCAAAAATTCTGCTAGAAGATTTTATGTTTTTGAAGTGCTTATGAGGATACAAATAACAGGAATTAATTGTTTTCCAACAAAATATCTCGAGCCAAAAATATTTGGCTCTTTGTGGCCAAAAAACCACGAAATTTTCGGACTTTTTTCAGTTTTTTTTGCATATTAACTTTAAAATTATAACTTTAAAATTATAAAGTTTTTGTGCATTATACCGAATTACGAAAAGAAAGAGCATTACATCTAAACAAATTTCACAATCGTTTTTCTAAACCCATTACTAAGCGCGCTACAGCTTTCTGAAAAAGATACCTTTTCCCTAACTTTGAAGAAAATCGCAAAAAACCAACATTTGACACCATTTTTAATTCATTTTATTCTCTTTAAAGTAACTTGTTTATATTATTGGTATTTGCATCATAGCAATAACGGTTAATTACAAGGGTAACATTGTAAAAAAATTGACATCATTGTAATTTTTTTTATGTATTTAGAACTTAAGTGGAAAACATTAATAGTAGGTATTTACATGAATGTAAGTAAGAGTTACGGTAACGCTTTTAATGTATTTAGTAACTTCTGGAGAGTTTGCGGAATGATGGTTTTGGTCCGTCAACCTCAGTTTGAGGAGCAAAGGAGCAGATTGTTTGTTTTTCAACAGCTTTGATCTTCTTTGAGCTTCATGCGACATCATCAACCTTTTTGTCAAAGTCATCCTTGTTGCTGGTTTTTCGATGGTTTCCCTGGCATCATCAGCTTCATCGTCCTCTTGTTCTGGGTAAATAATGTCGTCCACATTTTTGTAGTTTACCCCGTTACAGATCTTGCAAATTGCCGAGCATTTGAGTCCTGATTTTTGGCAAGAACATGCCTTGATGCATCCTTTTATACAGCTTCGTAAGACAACATGCAGCAAGGATTCAGTTGCTGGGTTTTGGCACATTTAAACTGGCTGATAGAGGCCGTCAGACCTGCGAAACCAACCCCATTCTTCAAGGGGGATGTTATTTCCTAGCCAAGCTTGTACATTATCATCGGAGGAAATTATGCTGCACAGTCTCTTGCATTTGTGATAGCCTTGCAAGATGAAGCTTGCTTTTAGTGGCAGGTTTAACAAAAAACTGGAACCTCAAAGTGTCCAATATCTGCATGGTTCCCATGCTTCCACTGTTTAGTGCAATAATAAATTTTTCTCCAGCCTTGATGATTTCTTGACGGGTTGATTCTCGTTTATTGAGCATGCAGGCTATTTCCTTAAGCTGACCATGATTTTTCAGTGTGTGGTGATAAACTGTTACAGTGATAAACACAAAAATTTCACATTCCTTGCCCAAAAAGAGAGGATGCTGTGTCGCATCATCTGATTGTATGAGTGAAAAAAACATAGTTTAAATTCTATTTGTATGACATGGTTGAAAACCACTTGGTTTTGATGTTACATCTTCCTGGTTTTTGGAAAACAGATTTTTGTGTTGATATCCCAAACTAGTCATGATCACGAGAAAATCAATGTCTTCTCTGACAATACTACTCTTTCAAAGGCTTCGGCTCTTGAAATGGATGAGGTAACAATCATAACATCAGTGTCTTTTTCTGAATGCTTGAATTGTGTTATTTTGAAACTCTGTTTTAAGCAGCGAAATGCAGCGGGTTTTTTTTCTGTCTTTGGCTAGAAATTTGACGCGACGGAAGATTTTGATTGACACTAGTTAGCTTTTGTTTTATTGCGCTGTCGTCCTTTTTGTACTATATGCTAAACTATGTTGAATGTGTCAGTAATGTTTTCGTTAACGAATTTCTTTAAAAAGTGGTTATTATTAATTAATCTATTTAATCGTTATTATCCAACTATATTTGTATTACATTTTTCTGTTAACATTTTATAACTAATTTTGCAGTCATACTCCATTATGAATGAAAAATTAATTGAATTGTAAAAATAAAGATGATGAATTTAATGATGATCATGATAATTTTAGCAATAGACACCCTACAAAAATATATATTTTTATTTAACCCTCTAATCATCGCGCCCGATACATTCACGGGCATTCATGTAATTATATCGGGCTCGTGTATCGATTACATTGGGCTCGACTCACATAATTGTATCGGGCTTAGGAGTTAAGCATAAAGGGTGATAATAAATCAAACAATATATCTAAACTTAAGATACAGTTATACTAAATTAAAATTTTTACAATGTGGATATTTATAATCTATAATGAGGTCAAGTTCACATGATCTAATTCTACAGCAAATGCGCAGTTAATATTACACAACTTTCCCAAGATTTTTGTATTACTGATCTGAAACAAGCCATTTTTACATTTGATGCGAAAGTGTATAACTTGTTTTTGGCAAAAGGTGAAATTTTAAAGCAAACTGAAAAAGATTTCTTTTAAAACTATCAAAAGTAAGATGCGGTAGAAAAACAGAAGAAATCGTCGTACGAACACATTTAAATGTACGCCTAATTCCTAAAAAGTGCTATAGACATAAAAAGCTCTAAAAATCGTACAACTTACGAGAAAAACATACAATCTGGCAACCTTACCTTTTGACCACCCTTCTTGAAAATTTCCCTCCTGACTTATTCATCAATAGGTACATTTCATTTCTTCAGTTAGTGATGAAAAGGAATTTTTTTGGGATGGAAGACGAAAAACAGGTCACTTTCTGTAAAGTTGAAAAAAAGTATTGTTTTCAAAAAGCCGTGGCGCACATAGTATTGCGAATAGAAAAAAAGTTTTTATTATGAAAATTCTTGAAACATTAATGCTCTGTCTTTTTGTAACTAAGTATGGTACACAAAAATTTTAAACTTTTTGAGTTATAGGCAAAAAACAAAAAATGTCCGAAAATTTCGTAGTTTTTTGGCTCCACAAAATTTAGCCTCGAGATATTTTGTTGGAATACAATTAATTCCTGTTATTAGTATCACCATAAACACTTTAAAAATATAAAATCTTCCAGCAGAATTTTTGCATCTATCGGTCCTATTTTCTGACTATTTGAATGCAAAAAATTATTTAAATTTAAAAATTCGTACAACTGAAAACGCACTTCCGCGTTTATCTTTCATAGACAGACTGCAACCAAATAAGTTTGTGTTCCTCTGTAAATTAATGATAAAATATTAAGCACAATATAGTCTACAACAAGCTTTTTGTGGTGTCTGTCAGTCATGTGTAACAATTTTAATATACAGGGTGTCCGGTCTCAAAGGTGTCCAATGGCTAATTCCTAAACCGTTAGTCACAGACATATAGTTCCAATTACAAAAATGTTTTAAATCAGGTAAAGAAATATTTTAAAAACAAATTGGGTGAGTAAAAACATTTCTTAAAAAATTAAGAAATTTAAATTTTTATACGGTCCCCCGGTCCATAAGTTATAATTAGTAAAATTTTCCTATTACACTGACAAGTAAGACAAGAAAAGTCCATATTCTTAGTGTTATTCATATAACACTAAAATTGGGCAAGTTATAAAACTTTAAAAATGCATGACTTATGCCAATTTTCTGTTCTGAAAACAAATGAGTTCGGCTTGGCTTTGAGGGGACACATACCAAGTGCTTAAAGTATTCGAAGATCTTATTTCATGTGTATCTGCGCTTTGAAAAAAAATCGTACAAGTATTACGATTAAGTTAACATTTATTAAGTTTAAAATTGGCTAAAATAACATATGTTTTGAAAGGTCAGGTTTGTTTTTGTCAGGATTTGAGACTGTTTCTTTTATGATTTCATTTAACAAAAATTATGTTATTTTTATAAGTTTTTATGTTACTTCAACGATCGTATGTATCTTTTTCCAGTTAAAAATTTGTACTCGAACATTAACGCACTTTTAAATATCCGATCCAGATAACATTTTACATACTGGCGCAAATCCAATAACAATCTAATATTATTATGATTTTCGGTGGTTACCATTTATACTTATTTTACAGGATAACACAAAAAATTTCGGATAGATTACCGAGAAGAAGTTGAAGAAAAAGTTTTAAATTAGATAATACAAGACTGCTATTTTTTTTTTTTTTTTTTTAACTTTTATGTATTTTTTTTAGCACTGAATCCGAAAATTACATTAATTTTTAACCGCTATGTTACGATATTTCGCAAATCATAAATTGTCAAATTTAAAGAATAACAAAAATCGGATACCATAAAGTAGAGGAAATGGTTGTGTTTTTTAAGTTTTGATAATTGATTTTTACGTACTTTTTAGAACTGAATCTGAAAAGGACTTTCATTTTTAACCATCACGTTAGAATTTTTTTGCAAATCGTAAATGTGTAAGTTAAAATATAGCGAAAATCTCATGCTATAAAACATATGTAAAACTTTTTTGTTTTATTTTATTTTATTTTATTTTATTTTATTCAATAATTTATTCGATATTTTTGCTTATCCTGGGATTCTTACAGCTAAATAGCTAAGTGGTCCGATGAGATGAGGGAGGAGAGAGAATTTTAACTCTGAACTTTTTAACTTTCAAATTAGCGAAAAATCCTGATGTCTGGTTAAAAATGAAGGTCAATTTCAGATTCAGCGGTACAGAATACACAAGAATCAATTATCAAAAGCTAAAAAACATGACGTAACCCAACCTTTGCAGGCTAGTGTAATCTAATAATATTTTTAAATACGTATCATTTTGTAAAGAATTGAAGCTGTTAATTCAGCATTATTTTATTTAACAAAAATTCTGTATTTTCTTTCTTCTTAAATGTTTATTACAAATTGTATATCTTGCATTAATATGTCAGAATGATTAAAGATTTCAAATTTATATTTCAATGTTAATTTTACTCTCAAATATTTTTTAATATATCTGACGAAATTATATTTCGACTAAATTTGTGAATGACCCCCAATTTGCAGCAAAAAATATGCTCCAACTTTAAACAGCTATTACTCGGTCAATTTTAATCGTAGAATAACGGAACTTTTTGTGTATTACTTGTTAGTGTAAAAGGTAAATTTTACTAAATATAACTTATAGGACCATGGGACCGTATAAAAATTTTAATTTCGTAATTTTTTAAGAATGTTTTTATTGAGCCAAATTGCTTTTAAAATATTTTTTTTAACTGATTTTAAACATTTTTGCAATTGGAACTACATGTCTATGACTAACTTTTTAGGAATTAGCCATTGGACACCGTTGAGACCGGACACCCTGTATTTGGAATACAGTAACATCATTAAAACACATTACAAACTATTTTTTAAAACAATAACTTTATGAAATTATTTTGAATGTCGCTTTATACGAACTATAAATTTTACGAAGTTAATTTCCAATACCGAATATGCCATAGTAAATCTAAATAGTGATATGGAAATTTGACTATATTTACCCGAGTTAGAAATTGAAAAAAAAAACATACAGACAGACGACCAGACAAACCGAATTCATAAAAACTTTTCAATTATGTTCGAAAGTTTAAAAAAAAAAATATTTTTTTTTCAGCTAAGAATGTACATTTTCCCGTATTATTTAATTATTAAAATTTTAAAGTTTTTTTTCAACTAAAGTAATTTTAAATGCAATTATTTTTACATATCTTTCAAATTAAGCAATAAATTTTAACGTCATGCTTTACTGTACAAAATAGCATTTTTAAAGAGAGGATTAATTTGATTTGTTACTGCTTTTGAATTGCTATGATAGGATAATGATAAGGTGAGACTGACTGCTCATAAATATTTTATTTTAATTTAATTACATTTTATTAAAAAATCTGCTTTAATACTCCCAAGGCGTGGACAGTTGAACTGCAGTTTTTAGATAAAATATCTTGCCTTATTTAATCGCAAAAGAAAAATTACAAATTCTGCAGTTAAATAAGGTAATTAGGAATTCTACGATTTGTATATTGAATAGAAAATTTTTAATCCAAATATGTGGTGTATGCATTTTTTATTCAGTTTAAGCATTTTTTGTATTCTGGTGTACTTTTGTACTTTATGAATGTTTTTTTTTTCTTTCTTTTTTTTTTTTTTTTTTTTTTTTTTTTTTAGCGCATCCCAACTCAGTTAAAGAAGAGCTTATGAATTCGTTCTGTCTTTGAGAGCTCTAACTCGGGTATACTCAGTTTGTCATGTAATTGATATATGTCATTGAGGTGTAACTGTACTATGGCATTTTCGGTATTCAAAATGAAGTGTGCAGAATTTATGGAGCCTGTACCGGAACATTAAAGAGAATTCCATTGCATTATGGTTTATGTGAAAAACTTATTTAAATTGTATTCTAATGACGTTACACTATTTCAAACATAATAAATTTATATACATTATCAAGGTGCATTAAGAGATGGTTGCTTTTGAATATGCTATGTGTGGCACTTACAGTTCGCTTACAGGGAAATTCAAAATAATTACTTTATATTACCATCTATCGGGTGAAATTTTACAATAATAATGAAATTGATATGAATATTATGAAGTGCGTTAAAAAATACTTTATGTCGAATATGGAATGCAAAGTATTTATCTTTCATTTAGAACATCGCAGAAAACGATTTTTATGTAATGGTCTACGGGGAAAAACTAATTACATTAAGTATTTTAATTACGTTGCGCAAATTTAAGCATGATGAAATTTATATACATTACAATGTGGTTTACTACAACAGGCTTGCTGCAGAATATGATGTTTAACATTCTTTTACGGGAACACTTAAAATATTTAGGATACAGTACTGCATTCGAAATGTTATTTATTTTATAGTGATAAATATTGTAAGTGCGTTTCCAGTTATAGTATGCGTCTTTAGTTTTATTAAATAGTAACTATTTTTTTATTTTATGTGGAGTGTATAAATGCTACAGATCATGTACAGGGATACACACAAGAATATCTAAGCACCACTAAGTGTAACCGCGAATTGCTTAAAACTTGTTTTAATTGAGTTATGCATTTTCAAGCTGCACTAAATTTAGTATACTATGAGATGTTTGTAGAAGGAATATAAAATCATTTACAGTGCTATAGAAAGAATTGGATAAATAACCTCTATGAATTCCTGGACGTGTTTTATCCTGAATTTATTTTTAGATTAATATGTTGCATGTATATAAGTCTATAAGTCTATAAGTAATGTAGGTAATATACAAGGCTGTACAAAGGATCTCAAGTACACATTCGTTTATTGGTAGAAATTACTGAAGGTAACTTTTTAACTATGTTAATATACGTTTAAAGACTAAACTAAATTTTAGCATATTATGTAGAATATATACAAATCATCATATACAGAGTTGCGCTCTGGAGTCGAAAATCCTTTCCGGCTATGGGCGGCAATTGCTAAAAACATGACTTTCAAACGTGTTATGCGTTTTCGAAAAAGTTTACTTAAGCATTTTCTTTACCCTGTTAAACGGTCCTGTTAGTCTTACTAAAGTAGTCTGGAAGTGCTATAATGTGTTTCATAATCTACTCTTGATGGATAATATTTCTTGCTTGTTTTGTATATTATGTAGTTTTCATTAGTTTTCCTATTTATGTTACACGACGTACGGTTATTGGCATGCCTGTAACTGAAATTATCTAATCCAGCAACACTTACCAAAAATAAAAATATCTCACAGAGTAAAATATGCCGGAATATGAAAAAAAATATATCCTCGTCTTTCAGTTAAGGATGTACATATTCTAATAAAAGGAATTTTTTTTTAATTTTGAAGTTTTTGTTTAGTAAGGTACATTCAAATAATTTCATATAAAATACATGTTATTAAAAATCTCTCTGAACAGTTCGTTTTATATATATTGAGTTGTTATACAGGCTGTTCACTCTCAACGGTTGTCCACTCTCAACAATTTCTAAACCGTTAGTCATAGACATACAGTTCGAAATGCAAAAATGTTTTTAATAATGTAAAAAAATATTTTAGAATCGTTTTTATCAATAAAAGAATTACTTAAAAAGTTACGAAATTTAAATTTTTATAGATCACCAGGTCCTATTAGTGATGTTTAGTAAAAAATTCCTATTACACTAACAAGGAAGAAAAAAAGTTCCATTCATCTAACGGTAAAATTGACCGAGGTATGAAAGTTTGAGTTGAATGACTTAAAGTAATTTTCTGCATCTGAATACAGATGAGTTGTGTCATGCTTCGAGGGATCGTACGCAAAGGGATTAAAGTATTAAATGGATTTATTAGCGGGTAAATTTTTGCATTGGAGCCGTAGGGAATCACTTCAAAAAAGTTTTAACGTAACTTTTATTTTTATTAATTAAGTTTTAGATTAGATAATGTAACAGTAAATCAAAATATGTATCATTTTGTAAAGAATTGCGACGATTGCTTTTCGTCATTTCATTAAAAAAAAAAAATACGTTACATTTAAATTGTTTTTAATAAAAGTTGCATATTTTTCTTTTATATATGAGAATGAAAATGGATTTCAAATTTATATTGAAATGCTAATTTTACTCTCAACTATTATTTTTTTTGTATCTGGCGATTATAGCTAGTATATTTCAGAATTACCACTATTTCGAAGTATAAAAGATGCTAGAACATTAAACTGTTATTACTCAGTTAGTTTTAATCGTTGATGAATGGTTATTTTTTTGTCTTTCTTTTTTATATAATTTATATTTTTACTAAATATAAATTATCTGATAGAAAACTTTAAATGTCATAACTATTTAATAGCTCTTTTTATTGACAAAAATCGCTTTTAAAATACTTCTTTACCTCATTTAAAACATTTTTAGAAATGGAACTATATGCTCTAGCATAACGGTTTAGGAATTATCCATTGGGCACCGTAGACAGTGGACACCCTGTATTTAAATAGGGTTTTTATTATGTGATGTTGTTGTAATTAATTTATACACTTAACATTACACGAATTATTAGTATTATTAGGATGTGTGCACTAAATTTTTTTAATACTTCAGTGCTTACAAATAAATAAATGTTCTTGCAATATAAAATTTCATAGAATAAATAAATAAATAAATAAATAAATAAATAAATAAATAAATAAATATATATATATATATATATATATATATATATATATATACATATATATATATATATACATATATATATATATATATATATATATACATATATATATATATATATATATATATATATATATATACATATATATATATATATATATACATATATATATATATATATATATATATATATATATACATATATATATATATATATATATATATATACATATATATATATATATATATATATATATATATATATATATATATATATATATATATATATATACCCTTTCTCAGCAAATAATGCATTTTTCTTTAAATTTTAAATTTTAAACTTTTTTTAATTTTTAAATTTTTATTAAGAGAAATTTAAATCCAATTAATTTTACAAAACTTGCAAATGAAGGAAGAATTTTAAATGTTATATTTCATTCTAGAAAAATATATTTTTGACGGGAAAATTAATTAAATTTTTTGAATTATTTTGAAACAATGGTGAGATGGTGAGCATAATTCTACATAAATCATCTCATTTTAATTAAATTACGCATTAAATGTATTTCTTAACAGCTTGTTTATGTAGCGCAAGTAATGAGTCGTTATAAGTTAAATAGTGTTTTTCTTGTACGTCATGTTATTTTGATTAATTGCTCTATTTTTGGTATACAGAATATAATAATTTATATGCATTCATCTTAGGTATCTTAATCATCCTTCACATGCAAAAAAAAATAAGAAAGATGTTAAAAAGTAAAATAGGACAGAATTAAAAAAAACATTTTCCCCTGTTTCATCCAAGAATATACTTATAGAATTAATAATTCTTTTAATTTTTAAGTTATTTATTTTTTATTTTTATTAAGGTAGTTTTAAATCCAATTAATGTTACATCACTTTCAAATGAAAAAAAAAATTATAAACTTCATGTTTATTAGTAGAAAATGCTATTTTCGATCGGAAACCTAATTTGATTTCTTATTGCTTTTGAATTATTTTGAAGGGATATTATAGTGATGAACATGATTACATATAATTAATTTTATTTTCAATGTTTTAATTTATTGCTACATTTACGTTACACAGAATATAATCGTTTACATACATGCATCTTAAGTATCTTAATCATGCCACACTTACAAAAAAAAGTTGCAAAGTAAAATATAACAGAATTTAAAATTTATATTTTTTTTCCTTTTTTTCAGAAAGAATTTTCTTATAAAATTAATAAGTAATTCTTTAATTTTTTAATTTATTTGGGGGTAAGTTGGTTTTAAATCCAATTATTTTTACATCACCTTCTAATAAATAAATAAAAATAAAGATCATGTTTTATTGTAGAAAATGCCATTTTCGACGGGAAACCTAATTATATTTGTTATTGCTTTTGAACTATTTTAAAGTAATTCTAGAGCAGTGGTGGAAAATTGGCGCAGAGGTGGAGCCTATTGACACCACTAAATTATAGTAGTATTTTAACTCTTGTCTAATGATCAAATTTCTGAGTTTTTATTAAACTGAATAATACCATAAAAATTTAGTGGTGTCAATAGGCTCCACCTCTGCGCCAATTTTCCACCACTGCTAGAGTGCTAGCATTATTCCATATAAATAATTTCATTTTCATTAAATTACGTATCATTAAAATTATTTCTGAACTGTTCATTTATGTATTTTATGTATTGTGTTATTACAAGTTAACAGACCTTTTCTTGTATGTCATGTTGTTTTGATTAATTGCTCCATTTATGTTACACAAAATGTAATATCTTAAATAAGTTCATCTAAAAATTCTTAATCCAGAAAAATTTATAATAAAATAAAAGATCTTGGAAAGTAATGCATATCGGAATTTTAAACACATTTTTTTAGCTCTAAAGATGTATGTTTTCCAGTAATAAGTAATTCTTTAAATTTTCAAGAATTTACTACGAAAGTAATTTTAAATCCAATTAATTTTAAATCGCTTTCAAATAATAAAAAAAATGTCAAGGCTCTAAATTTTTGCAGAAAACCATATTTTCCAAAAGAAATCTAATTATATTTCTTGTTGCTTTTAAATCATTTTGAAGGGATAATGGGATGGTTACAGTGATCGATCATGAATTGTTTTATATTAAATATAATACATTTTTAAGTATTATTCCACTTCATTAAAACATTTCGTTTATGCATTGTGTGCATTAAAATAATATAATTTAATGTATTGTTTTCAATTCTTCATATATAATGTGGTTTTGATCAATTTCCCTATTATTTATGTTGCACAAAATATTATTATTTAAAAATTATACACTGTAAAAGGTGTAGCAATTTCTAATTCAACAAAACGGAAAAACATAAATTATTCTGCAAAAATAAAATACGTCGTAATTTAAAAAAGTGCTTTTTTCAGCTAAGACTACAAATGTTCTAGTAATACTCTTACTTAACTTACTCTTACTTAAAATCTTAAAATTCTTACAACTAATGTAATTTAAAATCCATCTTATTTTACATCGTTTTCAATTCAAGCAAGATATTTACGAGTAAAAGCAATATTTTATTGTAGAAAATTATGTTTCGAAAGATACAACTAATCATATTTGTTACTGCCTTCGAATCATTGTGACAGAAGAGAGAGATAATGATCTAGTGATTGCTCATAAATCATTTAATTGTAATTAAACTCCTCTTTATAAAATTTTGTCGTAATATTTGGTATATGTGTTGTGCGTATTAACCCTTAAATGCCTGACTTTTCAAAAATAATTGTAATAATGTTTTTCGGCTTTTAGTTTTTAAATAAATCATGGAAAAAATACTTAAAAAAATCATATTTTGTTTTAAGTATGTTTTACGGCCGAAAAACGGTTTATTACTAATCGGCAATACTGGTCTTTAATTGAAAAAATAATTTTCCTTAATAAAACTCTATAATATTAAACAAACAAGAATTTTAGGAACTATAATAAGAAATAAATTTGACTTGCTCACTGCAAAACAAAATAGGGTATTTCGCAGGCTTCCAAACAAAACAAAACAAAAAGGGCAAGTAGCAACAATTGAAAAAATAAATCTATATTTATTCTTAAACAGCACAAGTGTTGCCATCTACATGATGAAAATCGATTTAATAATATTTTCAGAATGTATTTTATTGGCAACATTAGGCATTATAGCTTCAATATTATTCTAATAGTATTTTAGAGCCTAAATTGTGTATGTTTCTGAAAAGCAACACCCGGCATTTAAGGGTTAAACTATTGTAATTCAATAACGCAATTTCTTGTTTTTTTAGTAACAAACGTAATTTTTATTAAATGCTTATATGCTATTGCCGTGAGTTAATTTTAGTAATTGCTCATAAAACATTTCATTTTAATTAAGGATCTTTTTATAAAAATTTGTCGTAATATTTTGTATATGTGTTGTGCGTATTAAATGTCTATTTTAATTCAATATTGAAAGATTTTATTTAACAACAGATGTAATCTTTTTTAATTGCTCATGTGGTATTTACGTGAAATAACGAGAGTGATTGCTCATAAATCACTTCATTTTAATTAAATTCCTCTTTATAAAAGCTTTGCGTTTCGTACATGTGCTGTGTTTTTAAGTTCTTGTTCTAACTGAAAAATGTAGTTTTTATTGTAACAGACGTATATTTTATTAAGTTCTCTCTTTCATTTTCGTGAAATATGATATTATCTATTTTTTTTAATCCAACAACCCCCCCCCCCTTCCGCGCGAGAAAAAAGAAATGACTCCACTACACGTTTCAAACATTTTGTAGAATATCATGGGCATTCCTGAATATAGGGATGAGCTGTATTCGAACACTGGATCTCACTATTTAGAAATTAGAGATGTTACCCTCTGAGCCACTACTGCTTGGCTATATCGCCGCAATATTTATCACACATACTTTATCAAATTTTCTTGTTGAATTTCCTTATGTAATCAGTCCTAATTTGTTTTAAAATCGCTTTAAAATGGCACAAAAAACCTAACATGTTCGCAGATTTGTGAGAAAATCTCTACGTATCTTGCGACAGTGGTC
Source organism: Maratus speciosus (assembly GCA_963932465.1). Classification (NCBI taxonomy): domain Eukaryota; kingdom Metazoa; phylum Arthropoda; class Arachnida; order Araneae; family Salticidae; genus Maratus; species Maratus speciosus. The sequence goes on along the minus strand of OZ010788.1, from coordinate 333,057,486 downwards.
TATAAGATATTTGACACATGAGAGCTCAACCGAAATTATCGTTCAGAAGCTATCATGCTACAAACACACCTGTATGATGATTTCAATACTTTGCATACATCATGTGTTCGAAAAGTAAAAAAAAAAAAAAAAAAAAAAAAGACATTTCAAAGTAATATACATCAGAATTTGTAAACAAAGGCTTTTGAAAAAACTATAACAGTGTTTTTTAAATTACACTGGTGTCTAAAATTAAGGACCAATCACAAAATGCTAATTTTCAAGTACGTGAATACTCAAAAGGAAATAATATAATTCGAATAATTACTATCTCTACAGCACAGCTAGTCCATACAACATCTCATTCATGTCACACATGGTCACAAGTTCCACAGTCACTACGGTGAAGCAAAAAAAAATAAGAAATTCCATACATCTCATTATGAGTCTCAAATGATCACTATAAGTGAGCCCACTGAGTCGGCACTGTGACTGCTGCTTTGTGACGAGTCACCATGTAGTTACATCGTGACTCTCATGTGACTGTTATCTATAGACTCAATTTCAAAATCATCGTGAACGCTGCATTATGATAAGTTATCAAATAATGTCACATTAAACTCACATGCTGACTTTCACGTGACAAAGAGACTACTGTGAAATCACCATTGTGTCCTTTTGTGAAATGTCACCATGTGACTATTATGTGATATTATTTGGTGACTTATCCTAATGCAATATTTATGATGACTTTGAAATTGAGTCTAAAAATTACAGTCACATGATAGTCACAATGTAAATATATTGTAAAGTCACCTGGTGACTCGTTACAAAGTAGCAGTCACATTGACGTCTCAGTGGATTCACATATAGTGATCATTTGAGACTCATAATGAGACGTATGAAATTTCCTATTTTTTGTTTCGACGTAGTTACTCTGACACTTGTGACTATGTGTGACATGAATGAGATGCTATATGAACTAACTGTGCTGTAGGGATAGTAATTATTTGAATTACATTATTTCCTTTTGAGTATTAGCTTACTTAAAAATTAGCATTGTGTGACTAGTCCTTAATTTTGGACATCAGTGTAATATGCATTTCTTTCCATTTTAAAGTTTTATTTGCTAACATGATGTTAAATTAAATTACATTGCTTTGAAATTAAACATGGAATTCAGTCATAATGTTTTGATTGTACAAAGTGATATTTGTGAGTAGAAATCGAATTAGATTTTTTATTGTTTTTGAATTCGCATAGCGGTAGATAGTTTGATGATGAGAGTGATTGATCGTAAATCAGTTCATGTTCGTTAAATTTCATTCAATTTAAAATCCGCAGTAATATTTTCTTTTATGCGATGTAGGGTGACCCAGCCAGTAGTTGATCAAATAAGGTCAGTGATACGGTTTTTTTTTTATTATAGTTGCTACCTTTTAAGTTTTAGAAGTGCTAACTAATATGATTTCTGCCCTTGTGATATGACCCTTAATGAATGCCCTATAATGGGCAAAAATGAAATCTGCTGAAATTAAATAGCAACAAATTATAAATAAATAGTTTTTTTAATTACCATTTTCCCAGTAGTTGATCAGTCGAATAAATCAGTAGAAAACTCAACAAATAATCTTTATAATAGCATGCTTGGGTTGTGATTAATAATAATTTGCATAAAACTATTATTAAGTTGAGCAAAAAGTTCTGGGAAATTTTTAATCTAATAGTTACCACAATTTGTATCGTACATAGGAGCTCTGTTGCAGCAGTTGGATCGCGTCTACGACAAATTGGTGCAGAAAGGTCCGAGATTAGTCCACCTAAACCGCGCTTTGTTACAGCAGGACAATGCCAAACCGCACAAGGCGCAGATGACCAAGGACAAGTTTGCACAGTCGGACGACGTCGAAATTCTTATGCACCCCACGTGCAGTCCAGACGTGATTTAATTCGATTATGGCCTCTTTCGATCAATCCAACACTTTTTAATGGGCCGTCGATTTGAATCCTTTAATGAAGTTGAAGAAGCATGTCATGTGTTTTTTTTATTCCAAGGAGCCGCCATGGTACTTTCAGAAAATCCGGAATCTAGCAGATCGATGGTAGAAAATCATGGACTATGATGGTCTCTACTTTGAAAAATAGTTCTTGTTGTTTTTGTTGTTAGTTTGCGCATAATACTGCAACTTTCACAAATTTTCCAGAATTTTTTGCTCAACCTAGTATTTGAATTAAGCAAGATGGAAGTGGATCATTTTAACTTACCGTAATTGTCTCCAACTAATCAAAACTGAATTTTTACATTATTCTAATGAAAATAATTCATAAAATGGCTTCTCTTACAGAAGGCAGCTAACAACAGTATGACAAATTTTCTCCTACATTCAAACAAAAATATTATGTGCAGTGCCACGTTTAAAACTCATTTACGCCTGAAATGGAGCAATATTTAAAAAATTTGATAAACTACTTGGAAGGGTATCAACTACTGGCGGTGTCACTGTATATGTTAAGATGTGGTAGTTTTATAATGCGTTACCTCTCAGTATGTGGATCTAATTAAATGCCTCTTTAATGCTATATTTGCTATAATTATTTACATGCATATTTCTCAAATTTACGAATGCAGCAAGACTTAGAAACGAATGAAAGATATTACACAGTAAAATATGTTAGAACTTAAAAAAATGGCTTTTTCTTCTAAGGATATGTATTTTCGTGAAATAGATAATTATTTAAATGTTGAAGTTTTTCGTACTAAGAAAATTTTAAATCCAATTAGTTTTACATCGCTTTGAAATTGTACAAGAAATTTTAGCATCATGTTTTATTGTAGAAAATGATATTTCGGAAGAGAAAACTAATTAGATTTCTTATTGCTTTGAAATCGATTTGACAGGATAATGAGATGATAAGAATTTGTGATAGATTTGATTAAATTAATTTTTATTAAATTCGAATTATTGAAAATCTGTTGAAATATTTTTTGCGTGTACTGAATGCATTAAGATGATATAATGCAAAAATGTTTCTACTTAGAATGTGATGTAGTATTGATTAATTTCTCTTCTTTATATGACACAAAACATGATTATTTATATGCGCGCATCAAAATTTTCATAATCCAATAATTCTTACAAATAAATAAAAGATCTTTTAAAATTAATCAAGACAAAATTTGAAAATCAAATTTTTTACTAACGTAAAACTTTAATAATTAAAAACTCTTACGATACTCAACAGCGTACATATAAATAAAAACTATATTAAAAACACATTAAAAATTAATCACAACGTTTCATGCTCTTTCAAATGAGCCATCATCAGGGGATGGGTTCTTGACCTCCACGAAGCAAAGTTACAAACAGCACAGTCACTTTCACAACATCAAACTGAAAACATTTCAGTAACTGATCATTAAACATCAAAATCAATACTGATCGGATATGGCACCATCTGTTGGTAGGCTATAACACTATTATCAGAAACTAGGAAAATCCGAAATTAACATTACAAATGTACTTCTTTTAAAATATTTAACCAAACATTAGAAATCTGAAATGAGATATTGTCGTTGCGAACTTCGTTTTTTCTCAGACTAATTTCTATGGATTTACGTATAAGGTCTTTAAGAGGGTTGGAATATTTAGAAATAATTTTTACATCATCAAAATGAATTGCCTTGACACTGCCTTTAAATGCTAATCTAGATAAATCTGAAGACTGCCTATTCAATTTTAAATCTCTTTTACGTTCTTTAATTCTTTCAAATAGGTGTCATTTTGTCATTCCAGTATATGAAGTTAATAGACCAGTATTGAGTTGCATAGTGATATCGTAAATACTTGAATGAAATAAAATTGGTGGAGGATCTTGCTTTTTGGTAATAGCTGCAAACAGATTTTTTGAGAGGGAGGTAACAAAAAGAATTCTGAATCTATTAAAAATTCTCCTTAATCTTTCAAAGATTGCTGGAATATAAGAATTTTTTCTATAAATAGGAAGAGTTAACTGAGTGCTTTGGGGATATCTATTGAAGTTCTCGATTAATTTATGGATAACCTGTGGGTTATATCCATGATCCATTCCAATCTTGACAATATGGTTCAGTTAATCTTCTAAAAATTCATCTGAACAAACAATATGTGCCTTCTTATTAAAATAATTAAACGCAGACATTTCATAACACAGTGGGGTTGAAGCAGTAACAGGAATAATGCTATCTATTTTCACTGATTTTCTGAAAACTTTTATTTTAAGCACAGAACCATGATTTTATAACTAAAACATCTAAATATGGGAGGATATTATTGACTTCATTTTCCATGGTAAATTTAATACTGTCATCTAGTTGATTTCTCAAAAAATTCCACTAAAGCTGGCCTTCCTTCTTCCCATACTACAAAAACATTGTCCACGTATCTTAATCATAATTTAGGTTTATGTTTGAAAGTGTTAAAAAAAAATCTGTTTGCAGTTATTACCAAAAAGCAAGATCCTCTACCAATTTTATTTCATTCAGGTGTTTACGAAATCCCTATGCAACTCAATACTGGTCTATTAACGTCATATATTGGAATGAAAAAACGATGACTGTTTGAAAGAATTAAAGAACATAAAAGAGATTTAAAATTCAATGGACAGTCTACAGCTTTATCTAGATTAGCATTTAAAGGCAGTGTCAAGGTAGTTCATTTTGATGATGTAAAAATTATTTCTAAATATTCCAACCCCCTTAAAGCCCTTATACGGGAATCTATAGAAATTAGTCTGAGAAAAAACGAAGTTTGCAACGACGATATCTCATTTCAGATTTGTAATGTTTGGTTAAATATTTAAAAAGAAGTACATTTGTAATGTTAATTTCGGATTTTCCTAGTTTCTGATAATAGTGTTATAGCCTACCAATTGATGACGCAATATCCGATGCAGTATTGATTTTGATGTTTAATGATCGGTTATTGAAATGTTTTCAGTTTGATGTTGTGAAAATAACAGTGTTGTTTGTAACTTTGATTCGTGGAGGTCTAGAACCCTCTCCCCTGATGATGGCTCATTAGAAAGATCATGAAACGTTGGTATTAATTTTTAATGTGTTTTTAATATAGTTTTTATTTATTGCGAACACGTTTCAATTGGCCAGGAGCTTCACGGGCACGTGCCTCCGCTTCAGCAATATCCATGCCATGAGGTCCATTAGTAACTGTACGGGTGTCTCGAACTCCAGAGACTTAAGGCATCCCGAGAGATAGAAATATAGGGCATTTAGGTGCGGAAATCAAGATGATTGACTGGAACGTGCTCGCTATTCCATGCGGTGCCGATTTGAAGCATGCATCACGGATAATGGGTAATAATTTGAGTACTTGTTATGAGTTGTAACATTTTAAATTTGTATTTTGTACTTCGATTAAGTTTTTTTTTTTTTAAATAAAGGTCATTTTATACCGTTTGTTATCTTTTTGCGTCACGGTCACAGTGCAATTGAACGTCACGATCGCGTTTCCGACCTGCAGTTCATATGTAATTGTTGTACCACATCAAATGAAACACCCACAGGTGCCGTTTTAACATGACCTTTTGAACTACCCTGTATATACATATAACATTTGTATTATTTCGTAGAATTTATATAATTGTGTCTTAAAAAACTTTACTTATTTTTTAGTTTATGAAAAGTTTAGTTCATTAATGAAATTTGTTCATATTACATTCTCGGAATATATGAATACTTATCAAAAACTATTTATGGTTGTAAATGATCCTAAGAATATAATTCAGAAAGTATTGTAGGAAAATTTTAATGGAAAGTTGTTTCAAGCTGTCAATAAGCACTTCAAGTGAAAAGTTGTTCAAGTTTTAATGGCTTCTTATAAAATTAACTTGAGATGCAGTCCATTAAGATTTTACTGAAACGAATAAAAAATCAATAAATCAAGATTAAGTGGGATTTGCTAAACATAAAATGTCACATTATTCAAAATCAATATTGTCATGTGGGTAGTTCGTGCAAGGAATAAACAGGATTATGTCAATACAAAATTTACCGAACCTCTTTTTTTTTTTTTTAAGAAACAGAATGAAGCTATAATTTTTCGTAATAGTAATTATATTTTAACTTAATCACATATATAAGATTAAATAAAGCGAAAATTGTTACTTAAGGAGAATGGTGACGAAAATTCGTAGCGTCTGGTACCAATGATACTGGTAGTATAAACATAATTTTCAAAAACTTTTTCATTATTTTTCATATGACATTTACTGAAACCTATAAAGATTCAACATGTATAAACGATGTACAAAGCAAAAGATTGAAATTATTTAAATAATTTTAATGCAGGGTGTTTCTTAAATTAGACAAAAAAATTCTGATGCCATGTTAAAATGTAGAAGCGTTTAATCTTAACTTGAAATTTAAAACGCCTACTCTCTTACTTTTTAATTTTTATACTTGTTATAAATTATTGGCTCTGAAATAAAGGAGAAGGAGGGATTTTTTAAGCATCATCCACTTTGGGACATATCGTTATAAATAGAATTTTTTAATGGACAACTTTCAAAAGGAAAGTAGCTCGCATTCAGGTTATTGTAAAAAATAAATAAATTACAAAACTAGTCATTCCGCTTAAATCCCGCTGATTTGAAACTCTCATACGATAGCCGAAGTTTTGAATTTAGTTACAGCATGCTGAACCACTGGACTGAGGGTGCCTTTGGAAATCATGACACCACAAATTCTCGATTGTAATCTTCATTCATTTAATCTCTATGCTACTGTCATTATTTAAATCAATTTTTTTCTATACAAAAATAGTTGTAGACTAGTAGACCGCGGATCTCAGGTTCATAAATTTCTACTTTAGAGCATTATTCGATGTATTGAGGAATGTGTTCAAAACTGTACATTCCACCATCGTCTCCAAAATGTATGAAATATTCTTCTCAAAACGAAATAAAAAGTACTGAAAAAATTCGTATTTTCCTGTTGGAGAGTTGTTTTTTTTTTTCGATGCTATTTTATATATTAATAAAAAAATAAGTGATTACCTTCTAATTGCGATATTTTGAAAAAAATTCCATGATCATGCAACGTATAATGCCAGTATAATTTATTACTGCACTACAAAAGTGTTATTTATATATTATAACAATATGAAATGATTACAGAAACTGGGAATGTTTGTCCATATAATAGATTTCACCACTGTTTTTAAATTAATATAAAATACTTTTTTTGCTGCTAAACAGGACATGTGATCATATTATAAAAGTTTACTGTAATTTATAGTGATATTAATATATATATATTGGTCAACTCTTTCTATTCTGTGTACTATTATTATTAAGTATTTGTGCTTCTATGGGAAAATGTAATACAAAGTTATTTTTTTTTCTAATCTAAAAGTATTTTTAATATAAAGAAAATAAAAACACTTGAACTATTTAACAATTTATTGCATGTTTTAATTTCTGTTTTTACGAAAATATATTTAATACTTCTAAAGAATGTAAATGCATATGTTTTAAAAAATTACATCAGTTTTTAAACGAAAACTTTGAATTTTATCTTTCGGGTGATAACTTAGGCAAAATAGAGCATATTTTATTAAAGCAGTTTATGTGACGCGCCATTAACAATACACTTTTTATAATTTCTTTTAACTATCTCCCATCTTCAATAGAAGAAAGTGTTGTAATCGAAATTTTTTTCGACTTCCGCTTTTCGACGGATTTACACGTTTTAGGGGTCAGAGATCATCAAAATCATGTTTATAAAAATGTCTGTCTGTCCGTCCGTGTGTCCGTCTGTCCGTGTGTCACCATCGTACCATCGAAAAGTGTATGAAGTTATGCATAGGATTGAACCAATTGTTTTGTATATGTACTTGGCTGTATCAAGCAGGTCCTCTTTCAATATAGAAATATTCTGCTGGAAGGGGGCGCTATAATAGCAATTTTTGTGCCATTTTCATTATTGTACTGTTGGAAATTGTATGAAATAATGCATAGAAACGAAGCAAATTTTTTGCGTATGTTTTTGGATATAACCAGTAAGTTCTCCTTGAATTTAAAAAAATTCCGCCGTAATCAGGCGGTACAATAGCACTGTCTGTGCCATTTTAATTATTGCACCATTGAAAAGTGCATGAAGTAATGCATAGAATTGAACCAAATTTTTTGTGTATACTTTTGTCTATGGCCAGCAGGTCCTCCTTTAATTTGGAAATATTCCGCTGGAAAGGGGCGCTGTAATAGCGATGTCTGTGCCATTTTCTCTATTTTACCATCGGAAAGTGTATGAAGTTATGAATAGAATTGAACCAAATTTTTTGTGTATGTGTTTGGCTATGGCCAATAGATCCTCCTTCAATTTAGATATTTTCAGCTGGAAAGGGACGCTGTGACAGCGATTTTTTTTAAATAATTTTCTCGCTTTTTTGTAGTTCTGTTGTCCATCGGCGGCTTGTGAAGCGACAGAAACTGGTGTCCTGCTAAGCCGGCTATTCGCAAAAAGCTGTTGTACAACAAAATAACGAAAAACTATTGATTTAAATTCATATCATGATCGACATTAACTCATTTTTACCCGACTGCCAAGAAGGGTTATGTGTTTCACGCGTATCTGTGTATGTGGATTTCTTTATACCCTAGAAACACGGCTTGGCGGATATTAATGAATGAGATATCTATCGATTCGTCTTAACCGTCCGATGATTATAGGCTAAGTTTTGTTTTTATAAATTCAAAATGGCGGCCATAAAATAAAAAACAGCGGTAGAGGTGAAAAAAACTTTTTACGCACCCTATTTAGTGCACATCATTGGATAGGTCTTTCAAAATGAAGACGATGTTTCATTGACTATTTTCCAGTCAGAAGTTCACTTTAAATATTACACAACCTGGAAGTTGTGTAGGTAGGACTTCTAGCTTTGCTGCAGCTCTAACCTTCATACACATCTATAGGTCTCATCAAAACAATGTTTATAGATAGGAACTAACAATTAAACACAACTTAAAAGTCATCAATACAAGTAAATAAAAAAATAGGTAAGTAATATAAAAAATAGTTTCACATTGATGAGAAAAAATTACTTAGTTCGCTTTTTACGCAGTCGGGTTTTTTGATTTTTTAAAATTTGATTACTACGCTTCATTAACTGAAGCTGAAATTTAAGATGAAAATAAATGTTGATATAGTATTGAACTAATAATATTACAGTATTAACATCTGTAACTACACTTTGAAATATTAAGACGTATGAGATAGAAGAAAGTTTTAGGATTGGCACATCCAACTTGTTTTCTTAAAAATAATAATAATAATAAGACTCAAGAATTTTTTTCCTCTAAAGTTTGATTCCCACTATTTTAATTTTTGTCAAACAAAACGCAATAATTAGTATATCACTACATATATATGTTGCAGTTATTAGTAAGTATCCGATATGGTACATCCTGCATTAAAAGGGTAAGTAGGGCTAAGATATATAATGGAGTAAGTGAATATAAAAAACTTGAAATTCTGGGCTAGTGAAAAACTTCACATTCTACAAGTATTACCTCTGTATCTAGAAAATGTTCAGGTTTCATATGCAATCATTTAAAACGCATAATAGAAACGTGAATAATATTAATAATATAAGAGTTACTGGTTAAAACTACATTAAGCGAATGGTCAATGGAATTTGGACCTCGGTTACGAAAACAATGGGAATTCAATAGTTACTAGTTCACGCAAAACGGTGCACGTAAACACAGAATTTTTCATATGTTTTTCTGGTAAACGAACATCTTTCAGAGACTTATCACTTCTTTGGACGCTGAAAACTTCTTCGGACAGGATACTGAAAACTGCCCGGGAGCTCTAGACCTGACCGTGTTGTCATGTGGTGCTTTTCCTCTAAAGTTTTATTGGAAGAATCGAATCTTCCCGACAAGCATCAACCCACTGGAACAAAACAATTAAGTAATTTCTAAAGATATCCGGGACATATAGAAAGGCTTATAGCAAAATATTAAAGTTGAAATCCAATCCCATGTCTATATTTTTGTTTGTGCAGATTGTATCCATTTTGAAATTATTCAATATTAATTTCAGTCATTGCTTGCGTTTTTCTGAAAATATCACTTAATTGTACCTAGTTATAAATCTAAAGTATAATTTTACTTTTAAGATTTTTCTTGTTCACTTTGTATTATCATAAAAATATTATTAGTTGTAAAATTTCTATCAAACTTTACAACATAATACTGCTTTCAATAAATCAGTCAAAACATTCAACATAAATTTAAGGAGTATGAAGTATTTATTTTAATAGCCGCAATATTGAAACTTTAACAAAAGACTGATAATATTTTTCCTTTTTAAAACTTTGCAATAAATCACATTTTATCTTATTCGTGTATTTTCTGTATCTCTGCAAACACGCACACTCATTAACAAATTGCTCATTTAAATATTTACCTATTTTATGTGTCAATATTTTTCGATAAGATAACCGTGGCGTGTATTTATTTTAATATATGTATGCATCTAGGGAGTGGAGCATTTAGTATTAAATAGAAGTCTCGTCCTTTTATTGCAGAAGATAATTAGGATGAGATAGGGAAACAGTTTCACTTGCAGTACTTATGAATTACATTATTCATTTATATTCATCGTTAGCTCTTCTTTAAAATAAATTATTTAAAGTACTAGTGATAACCAATAAAATTTTCACCTTGCCCGAAGATTTCTTTTATATCCTTTCTTTGCTACTGAGGTCCACGTATGTGAACCTTGGATCTAAGGCAATTTTAATAAAACCAAGCAAAATATTTGAATTTCGAATATGAATTCACATTTATGACAGTTTAAGCTTCAAAATAAATCCAACAGATTTGAAAACTTGACTTATTTTCATGTCTAAACCGGTGCACAGTGGGGTATTTTACAAATCTGGGCGGCCAAAATTATTTTTTTCTTTTAAACTAATTTAAACGTTTAAAGTAGTAAATAAATGCACTTTTTGAAATAAATATTGTTTAATAACTTGAAAATCATGGATGTTTTGCAACTTCGTATTGATATTTATTGATCAAAATTAGTATTATAAAATAAATGATATTTATGATAAATAGTATTATAAAATAAATGATACTCATGATAAAAAAATGGAATAATATATTGAATAAATTATAAAAACAGATTATTAATGATAAGAACAATTAGTTTGTAAATCACCAAGGTGGGATCTTTTAATCAGACGATAATTCAGAATCGTAATCTGTGTCTTCATAATCAGAATCCTCTGGATCACGAGCTTCAGAAGATTCCATAGGCAGTAACATTTCTAGAGTTTCTTTACGGAACAATTTTGATTTTTTTCTTATCGTGGGTCTTATTCCAGTTAAAACTGGATTTGAACTCAAAAGCAATCTGTTGAGAACATCACGGTTACAAGAAATTCATGAAAATTTACGCGATAGATTTTGGCGAAATAATCGAAAATGTTTGTTCCGTGCTTCGGCTACTTCTTCAGACAATTGGCCTACTGGTAAAGCTTTCTCTATCACAATGCGTCCATGGATTAATATTTTATGCATTGTGGGTGACATTGGATACCATTTATATAACTGGACGTAGAGCTCAGCTGTTTTTTCTGTATATTCTTAAATTTATCAAGGTGAATTTTGTGGCTACTGGATATGGTTTCAAGAATAACTTTAAATCGATATATTAAATTTTCATCAATGCCGGTAATTTCCGCTGCTAGAGATGGGTCAGTAAAGAATCTTCTGTGTAAAGTTTGTGTAAATACTTCCACATCAGTCGAGCTCCTCAAACTTTCAGACTTTCTCCGCTTTGACCTGTCACTTGATTCAGTGAAACCTTTTGCTGGACTTCCTGGTCGATTTATTTTTCTTGAAATTTCTACTGTACCTTCAAGCCATTCTTTATTATTTTTCACAAATTTATCTAACATATAAGGGGCTTCGATCCATTTGCTCTTGAACTGAGATTTAAATTGGGAGAAATTGTGCTTGAGGTTTTTAATTTCATCATCATCAAAATTATCGCCATTAAGAAGGTAATTTTCAAGGAAATTTAATCTATGATTAATGTTTGGCAAATTCTGCTGTTGCATAATGTTTAAAAATTCTTTTCGAGTCATTACTTTGACATTCGAAGGCCCTAAATAAAAATAAATACAAAATATGAACAAAAAAGAATGCATAATAATTATATGCAATTTAGATAGATAACATCATTTTATCCCTTATTTTTAAAAAAATCTCACAATCTTTCGCTAACTTTTAACAAAAACATATGAAAATTGCCTCGACTTATTTTTTAGATAAACAAATGTTAATAACGAGCAATAAATTACTTCAATTATCTGAAAAGAGCTTAAAAAGAGATAAAAGGGAATGAATACATTACTTTAAAGCAGTTTTTTCTTTAATTATATAAATTTAATTTCAATCTGAATAACTGAAAAATAAACAAATCTGATCACTTTCTATTGAATCATAACAATTTTTTTCATATTAAAATTTATATGATAAATATCAGTTAAAAATCAATATATAGTAATTTTGTATTCTTACTCAAAATTTTGGAAGAGCATATTTATATCGCCTTCATTTTAAAAAGGGGACAAAGGTGGAACTACTTTAAATGAAAACACAAATAGAAGGGTGTATATTTATTGGTACAACAAGTAACTTTGCTTGGAAATGTTTGGAAATATAACTAAACCCTTCGTGAATTGGGAAACAAGGAAAAAAATAATAGAAAAAATATGCGTTATTTTAAATTAATTTTGTAAATACTAAAACTATTTCTTTCTCAATTCAAAGTTTAAACAAATAATGATACATACCTGCCTCGTCACTATCCATAACGATTAGATTTTAAATACTTCCAAAACTAAAGTTATTCAAATTCAAAAATAGAAAGTCACAATGAAGAATGATTTGACACTCAGGCACTTAACGCAACACTCCAATTTAAACTGATAACAGGAGGTCATCGTTCACTTAAAGGAGATAAAAATCGCATCACGTGATTCTCCAATGATTCAGTTTCAACTTATATCCATCCATTCGATCCTGCGTTGTACTTTATGAAATCGACTTTTGGCCGCCCAGATTTGTAAAATACCCCACTGTGCGGTGGTTGGATGTGAGATTTTGAAAAATGTTGTCAATACAGCGATTGCGTAAAAGTAAGTAATATTTATCTATGTTAAAATTTTAATTAAGATCTCATATTTTTTTATCGCTAAAAACATTATAAATATTCCCTAGATAACTTCATTTTGTTTATTTTGTGATGTTTTTGATTTTAAAAGTATCATTTTATTGAGGTCCATGCACGTAGACCTCAGTTCTGAACTATTATAAATAGACTTAAATTCAGGGAATACTATTATCGTGTTTAGAAATAATAATAGTAGTCCTTCTATATTTAATTAACTTAAAATATGTGTTTTTCGTGTTCAGAATATGCAATTTAAGTTAGATCAAGTGGATTTTGTGTATTTGTATCATTAAATGTTATTTAATGCTGGTTAAATTCTGCACTTTTATTGAAAATACGTAGACTCATTGGAGACCATATATAATGTATTGTATACTCAAAATAAATAAAGATGATTATTTTTATGTATTTATATTTGTAAATTATTCTTTCGCGTAAATAATACTTAATAATAATGAAATAGTAAAAGATTTCCTTAGGCCAACTTTTGAATTTATTTTTTCATCTTAATTCTACTAATACTAATACATACTCGTATGTGCTTTTTCTTCTTATATATTAATTTTAAACTACGTGATGGAAATCTAATAGCTGTTTATTTTTAAGTGTACAAATATTTTACTTAATGCTGTCAAATTAAAAAAAAACTCTTCAAAATAAAATTTAACCGCGGTTATGAATATTGAGCTTTTCGAGAAACTAGCTGCACAAACAAATTTACATGCAATGCAAAATCGAGAGCAGTGCATACTACATTTTAATATATGATGAAACTAAGACGCTGGCATATTCTCATGGGTGCATCAAAACTCGCCTAAGAAAAATTGTATTGGTCGCAAGACATGTCAATCCAGCAATTTGTTGATACAACGACAAAAAACAGATTCTTTAAATTAAGGAATTATCTGTATTTTGTTGGTGATTCTGCCACACTTTTTAGATTTAATAAGAGGAAAATGTTTAAGCTTACCTCGACCTAAACATATTTATTTCGATTAGAAAATGATTCCCTTTTGTGAGCATTGTGATTTCCCACAATACGTACCTTCAAAACTAAATCCTCTAGGTTTAAAATATTTGTTCTGTCTATTAGAGATGGTATTAGATTTCTGTATATACGTTAGGGTGGGCCGAGAAAAACTTTTTTTTGATTTTCGATGATGGGTAGTGCGGAAAAGTGGCCACTAGTGGCACCAAGTTCACACAAAAAATTTGAGATTTTTAGGACAATTCCTATATTTGCCGCTTTTGGCTTGAAGTTTTGCTAAAATGCTGATTTTTGAACTTTTTTAGCAAAAATTTAAAAAATGATAAATTAAACTTATTTTAATCCTATTTACTTGAAAAGGCATATTTAATGTTCGAAATGTATAAATAAGCTCTGATAGTGTATTATTTAATTGCTATGTGTATTTTAAATTAGACGATTTTTATAGCCTTTTCGCGTTTAAGTGAGCAAAAGTTCATGTATTGTTTGAACCTTTCAACGGTTTTTCTCTTTTGTCTTCTTTATGTCCCTTGGTCTTCCTTATTTTTTTGATGCTTTAAGGGTCATATATTTGGGTGACGGACAGCAGAATCCCTCAGAAACAGATCTGGAAGGAGAGAAGGGGGTGAGGCGAGAACTTAAGCGAACGCAGTGACTCATCGCGATGTTGGGGAAGTGAAGGAGGAAATACAAGAGGGGAGAAAGTGCGATAAGAGATGCTTATTATTTTTCAGTGCTTGGTTTCCCTGTGACATTTGTTCAGTGAAAAAGTAAAACCTTTTTCTCGAGCAATACATTGCTTTTTGGATCGTTTAACGTACCTTTACTGTGTTTTGTGCGTTTTATTACGACGAGTTTAGAAATGGCTAGTGCAAAAGTTCATGATCATGTAAAGACATGTGATAGAGTGAAAAGCAGCCATTTTGGGACACCGTGCAAATTGAAAGACTTGCAATTGCCAACTATTGATGACATCATGCGCCACTACTATTGGTTGCGAAGCGATATAGAAGAAAATCGAGATATTTATCTTCAACCAGTGGATGATATTATTAAAATGGTAGGTGAAAAAGTTTCCAAAATCTGGATAAAATCTTCCATACCAGTGGTTTCCCAACAAACAATTAACGGAAAGATTAAAACTATTACAATGAGTGTAGATCATTGGAGAAATCTTGTAATCATACGGGCGTTTAAGGCAAGGCGATCCGCGAAGATTTCGTACGAAATGCGGAAACCTCTCTCTTTGACATTGCAGCTTGTAAGAGTAGAGGCTTGAATAATTGTAGCTGCGACATCAGACGTAAAGTTCCACATCGGGAGGTGAGCTTATTGAAGGATCAAAGAACTGTTCGTAAAATGTTTATCAGAAATATTGATTTAAAAACAAGCAAAACTCTAACAAAGAAAATATCACGGAAAATGAAAAGGGATGCAATTTCAACGAGGAATAGTGGTTCTGCGACAAAGCCTTCAACGAGTGGAGTTAGATCCAGATGGAAGACCGTTATATTGTTGGAAGATTAAAGTAGTGGGAGCTTTCAAGCAAGCAGTTCGACTGAATCTGAATTTGAACCAGGCCCTTCAAAGCCAAACACTCCTAAACGCATATTCCTGTCTCACACAGCGTCCGCCATGTCTCAGGGAAACTGAGTACTGAAAAATAATAAGCATCCCTTATCGCACTTTCTCCCAACATCGCGATGAGTCACTGCGTTCGCTTAAGTTCTCACCTCACCACCCTTCTCTCCTTCCAGATCTGTTTCTGAGGGATTCTGCTGTCCGTCACCCAAATATATGACCCTTAAAGCATCGCAAAAAATAAGGAAGACCAAGGGACATAAACAAGACAAAAGAGAAAAACCGTTGAAAGGTTCAAACAATGCATGCAACTTTTGCTCACTTAAACGCGAAAAGGCTATAAAAATCGTCTAATTTAAAATACACATAGCAATTAAATAATACATTATCAGAGCTTATTTATACATTTGGAACATTAAATATGCCTTTTCAAGTAAATACGATTAAATTAAGTTTAATATAACATTTTCCAAATTTTTGCTGAAAAAGTTCAAAAATCAGCATTTTAGCAAAACTTCAAGCCAAAAGCGGCAAATATAGGAATTGTCCTAAAAATCTCAAATTTTTTGTGTGAACTTGGTGCCACTAGTGGCCACTTTTCCGCACTACCCATCATCGAAAATCAAAAAAAAGTTTTTTTCGGCCCACCCTAATATACGTATGTTAGCAATGGCAGTATTTTCTCAGATGATATGCGAGATTTTCGTTTAGGTGGGGGTATTGTTAAATTATTGTGTTAAAGTGAGCCTCAATATTTTAACCGTATAATTTACACAGACAGATTTTCTACTATTATGAAATGTGCAGAATACCTTTTGTAATTTTTTTTTTCAGGAACTATTACGTCAAATAGAATCGATTCTGCTACATAAAAATTGAGAGCTAATAATGAACAAAAAAAAGAACAGTTGGATGAGGTACTTAGAGATGATGAGATTTCTGTTTTAAAGTGGAAATATTATAACAAATCAGTTAGTTTTCTTTCAACATGCGTTGAAAGTGAAGCAACACATACATGCTTGTGATGGTCGAAAGAGGATAAGGGAAAAGTAAAGTAGCCAGCCAGCTGTACCAAAGACGTACAACATATCTATATGTGGTATCGGTCTTTTATCGGTACCTAGCACATTATCACTATGCATCAAAAACAAACAAATGGCCAACGCGTTTATTTAATCAATCACGTATCTAGTGATTTCTAATTGCTATATACATTACGTAAGAGATAATAAAGCGATGAAGGTGAAAATACGTGTCCTTAATAAGATTATAGGATGTGTATTGCTACATCTCAGATCAAGTATGAAGGAAGAAATGATATAACTCCTTGTAGACGTAGGAAACGAATAAATTCAAGTTCTGAAAGAAGAAATGATAAAGAAGCAAAGAAGAGTTAACCTACATTATAAGGAAAACCTACATTATAAGGAAATCCGTCTTGACAATATAGGACATTTGCAAGATTTATAGACAGCAAAAATACGTCTAAGTGTTGTTTTGAAGAATGTAAATCATAAAGAAAAGTTATGTGTGTAAAGTGTAAAATTTATTATACTTTTTGAAACATTTCACACTAAATAAAAAATAAAGTAATAAGATTTAAATTTTGCAGTCATTTCTTAATAGTTTACGGCAAAAATTATTTAAAAATTTTGAGGTTTAAGATTTAATTAATTTAATACATTTAAAGCAATAAATAAAATTTTTAAATGTGTTATATTAAAAAATATATTTATTTTTGCAATTTTAAAAGAAGCAAATATGTACAACGATTTTCCTAAATTTTGAACTTTTTACGCAATTGTGTCCCAACGTTCCTGTATGTGGACCTCCATTTACTCGTACCCTGGTGCATCAATTTTTAAAGTTATTTTATTATTATCATTTTTGAAACCAAAATAGGTAAGAAAACCTATTGCAACGTTTAATATATATATATTATTTGTTCAGTAACGAAGAGATTAAATCGAACTTATCAGAACTGTGTATGAAGTATTATTCCTCTTAAAGAAACTGTTTATTGCGATTTTTTTAAATACATTTCTCAACTTCTTTGAAAATGCATAATACTTTAAATTTAATATTTTGATACGTTCAAATTTGCATATAAAGCAACAAAAATTTTTAATTTATTACTATTTAATTATTGAGAATTTCATTAAAATATAATTTTAAAATTCCATGTGTTAAGTGTAGGGAAAGAATTCTGTATAATTTTAATTAAAGCGAAACCATAAATATTGTATTTAGGATCACACGAAAAACATTTGTAATGTGCGCTTTATCATTTATTTTATTTCGATATAAACATTTCCCTCGATTGGTGTGATGTTTATTTATCCAGCGATATAACCACATTAATCTAAACCTACATTGAATAGAAAAAATTCCAATAGATCCATAACTAATATACAAAAGTAGGCGATGTAATAATGTAAAACGATATTGTTTTTTATGTGTTTTTGTTAGAAAGTATGTATTACAAGTTGTTTTGAAATTTTAAGAAAAGTTTATATATTTTTCATAAACTTCATTTAAAATAAGTATGTAAGTTAGTTTAATAAATAACAATCAAGAAACATAGAAAAGTCAGTTTGAATTTTAATTCTGCATTACTGCAATTCTTAAGGTCATTTATGTAAACTTAATTACGATTAAGTTAATTAAAAAAAATGATGTAAAACTCATTTTAATATATTTTAATTACTTCCAACTTACATATATTTTAATTTATTTCATCGAAAACTTCTCCATTGATGATTGCATAATTTTTACTTGATATTGGAATAATCTTGCGGAATCACAAAATTTGATTTTCTAATTTTCAGTGTCTTTGAATATTTCCTCTGATGTCTGTGTCTAGATCTATCTAGATTTTCATAATTACTTAAATATTATTTCTTATTTTGGAATTTTCCTGAAAATTGCACTTTTAAACATTTGGTGTCATCGTGCTAGATAAAAAAAGCATTATCCATTTCGTATTTTGCGCACTAATCTGACTAATCGGGTTAAAATCTAGAAAAAAGTTTGCTGCACTAACTGAATGTCACTAACTGAAACCGCACTAAGCGATGGAAACATGTGTAAGTGTCCGAAATTCTTAAACGGATATTTTCTATATATAGAAATCGCAAAAAGCAGAATTTGAAAGCAAATTCGTTATATCGCTCATTCGAATAAATCAATATTTTTCCTCTACAAAGAATAGAAAAAAACTTTCGACTTTAACTATACGTTTCAAGTAATTGTATACTTTAATAATAAATTTCAAAAATAAAAAAACCCGACTTCTTAAAAAGCGAACTAATTAATTATTTCTCATCAATGTTAAACTATTTTTTATATTACTTATCTATTTTTTTTATTTACTTGTATTGATGACTATTAAGTTTTGTTTAATTGTTAGTTCCTATCTATAAACACTGTTCTGATGAGGTCTATAGATGTTTATGATGGTTAGAGTTGCAGTAGAGCTATAGATCCTACCTACACAACTTCCAGGTTCTGTAATATTTAAACGGATTTTCTGACTGTAAAATAGTCAATGAAACATCGTCTTCATTTTGAAAGACCTCTCCAATGATATGCCACTCTATAGGGTGCGTAAAGTCTTTTTTTCGTGCCTACCGCCATTTTGTATTTTAAGGCCGCCATTTTGAATTTATAAAAACAAAACCTAGCCTATAACCATTGGACGGTTAAGACAAATCGACAGATACCTCATTCATTAAAATCCATCCAGCCTTTGGTATGCTTCGAGGGTATAAAAAAATCCACATACCCAGACACGCGTGAAACACATAACTATTCTTGCCCGTCGGGTAAAAACAGATTGTTCATTTACTAAGAAAATTGCAGTCAGCATATAAATTAACATCTTGAAGACAATTATAACTCATTCACTAGTAGGACATCAACTTTCTTAACATTTCAATGCTCTCTATTTTATCGTGCATTAGATATGAAGCGATTTCTGTTTACCTGCAACCATGTGTGAGTGGGATTTAATGAGGGTTTATGTTCAGAGAATGTCTAGTACCTTTTATTTGAAGTTAATGTACACTGTAAAAAAATCTGTAAAGTTACTAAAGTTTTCCTAGGAAACTGGGATTTGAAGAACTTTTTATATAACGGCAACAACAAAAATTCCTGTAACAGCGTCTGTTACAGAAATTTTTCTTGCTGCCGTTACATAAAATGTTCTAGGAATCCCACTTTCCAAGAAAAACTTTAGTAACTTTAGAGATTTCTTTTTTTACAGTGTATGATTCATTCATATTCAATTTGTAGAAAACAATTCGCTACATTAGTAATCTGTGTAAAAGATATTTAGTTATGTATCAATGCAAAAATGCTAATGTATATTTATGACATTTCCATGTTGTGCAATGAAATGCGTGTTTTATGAAATTTTACAACTGGAAAAATAATCGAGGTAAGTTATATGGAAGACGAAAATAGTATTTAGAGAACTTTATTTATTTAAATATGATAGTTTTTTTTATTATTATTTATGTTTCCTTTATAATCAATGTAATTATCTTTACTTTACCTATGATCAACGCTCAGCAACTCCTGTTCAGACTTCCTAGCCTTTAAAAAATATTAGTGTGCTCTTTTTTAAAAATACTACTCGCTTTCGAAAGATTGAATTATATTATTACAAGCTGCGACGATCTTCTCTTATGAGGTCGCCATGTTTCTCCGTTTGAAGGAGGCATTTTTTGGGTTCCATTGTCTAATCCACTATTTTCGCGAAAGATGTTTCTATAAATGATGCTGTTTTTGTAAATGATAATTGAGGTCAGTAAGACATTTGAAAATTAGTCTGTATAAAAAGGTTAAGTAAAAAATGTCGCTGCCTCTACAGGACTTTTATAACGAAGTCATATTCTTCCTTTGGGTTCAAACTTACAAATATTCGTCGCCTTGAGAATAACATTCAGACCCGCTGCATTGAAAAGCAATGTGTTTAGAAAATTTACGCTTATATTTTACGGTTATATCGAGTTTTAAATATTTTCAGGAATATGAATACTTTATGCATTAATATTTTCTCTATTTTAATGCACCTTCATGTATATTTCATGTTATTTATAAAATGTAAATTGTTTGTGCTAATTGTTAAGTATATACGAATTTTATATATGTATTTATCGAATGGAAAATCATACAAAAAAGCAAAAGTATTTTACGTATGCGTTTACCTGTATTTATGCTGCATCAAGAGATGAAGTACATAAACAAACTTGCTAGATGCGCTGCTCTTATGTCATGTGATTCCCAGTGTTACGTCATATCAGTATTGCCCGTAAGAAAATTTCAATTGTATCGTTTTATTGTATGACGTAATTTTCACCATTAAATGCGTTTCACGTTTCACGTTTAATAATTTAATTTTTTAAGTTTTTCTCTCTTTTTTGATAGTCACATGTAAATACTTTTTATGACGTAATTTTCCCCATTTCTTCCTTTTAATACGTGATCAATTACTTATTGTTTTATTATTACTTATTGTCAATTACTTATTGTTAGATTTCTTCATGTTTTTTATTTTCACGTTTAATTACATTTTTTATTGAAAGGAAATACTATTATTTGTGCTGTTTTACAATTTGGCAACAATTTAAACAAATGAAATTCTCTAAATATAAAATAAATCTATATTGAAATAATGCAAATTTGAATTTAAAAAATCCTTAACTAATTAAAAAAGTAATTACACTCTGCACACCGCAAGCTTGTAAAGTATGTCCCTGCAAAAGATGGTTATTTTACTATGCACTGCTACTGTCCCAAGAAAACATTTTTTATCGAACTATTTTCACTGACTTTATTACATTGCACTTAAAATATTTTTTTCGATTTTAAAAGTATCTGATTCAGCGTGCTTATATAACATTTCTCCATATAACTTCAACATTTTCATATTTTTATTTAAAATTGTTTATCAATATTACACAAGGAAGACCGCCGCTCACAAAAAAACTCATTTATGTCCGCAGAGACAGCAGGCGTTATTTACTTTTTTTATATAGAGTATATAGATAATATGTCAAAATTTCATTTTAATAAGTAATTTATATCCATAAGAATAATAATACATTTTTTTCGCTATTAGAGTGTTACAAAATCTAAATAGTTCATTTTTCTTTCAAGAATGTATTAAAAAAATATTATTAAGATATAGGTATGCTAGTGTTTTGAAAAAAATATCGTACACGTATATAGAAAACAGGCTTTAATTTTCGGCATATATTAAAATATTTCTTATTGTATAAATAATAATAAACTAGCCACCCTTGGCGACCAGTTTGGTCTCCTTAAATCTATGCTAAGCATTGTATCATGTTACTTTTACTCATAATTTAATTTACTTGCTCAATCTGTCGCCAAATCGGAACATTCTGATACAGAAATCATGAACTCGGTATTTTTATGTAAGCCAAGTGCAGGTGATAAATGGTCAAACATTGTACCCGTCGTATTTTTTCTTATTTTATTAATTTCATTTAAAATATAATACTTTCACTCATATTTAAGATACATAACTTTAATTTAAAACTGAAATACTTAAAATTTATGACTCTAAATTTTCTCTTATTTCTTAAAAAAGGAAAAGAAAAGAAAAGAATGAAAAGAAAAAAAAAAGTAATAAATAATAGTTAATTCATATTTAATTTCAACATCAAAGCTTTGTTTTAATTTACCTCGCGAAAAATTGTTTATGACAGTCGCATGAGATGGACTGTTATAATCTGTTATAATACTGATGATATGATCGCAGTGGAACAATATTTGGCGATTTATCACCTGCGCCCGGCTAACATTAAATTACCAAATTGGCTTTTTGGCATATAAAAAGTGAAGCGGTCCACCCGGAACTATTGATGACAGTCACATGACTTAGGCTATTATTATAGAGATGTATCGTGAACTATATGTGTGAAAATAATTTAACAAAATTTCAAAAATACACTGTATAAAAATATAGAAAATTCCATTATATGAAAATTTTAGCTCTTATGCTTCTCTCGCATGGTTATCTTGCATAATAAACAATCAGCATACTGCAGGCAATTTTAAGCTATTAATTCTTATTAAGACATCTTTAACAATTTTAATATAAATAAAAGCATGTTTCCTGAATGAAATTAAAATCATCTATTATTTTGTTAATTTATTTAAAGCTATATTTAAATTAAAATGGATTAAAAATAAATTAATTAATTGAAAATTGATTTTTTATTTATCATCACCTTTGAAATTTCACT
The DNA here is from genome assembly GCA_963932465.1 of Maratus speciosus. Classification (NCBI taxonomy): domain Eukaryota; kingdom Metazoa; phylum Arthropoda; class Arachnida; order Araneae; family Salticidae; genus Maratus; species Maratus speciosus. The sequence goes on along the minus strand of OZ010788.1, from coordinate 333,034,412 downwards.
GAAGCTTATCTAGAAAAAGGAGTCTTTACTATAAAGATCATGATTACACGAATAGACGAAATAATATGACTTATTTTAAATTTAGCAATTTAGAATTGAAAGATAGAATATGGAGAATAATTATCGCTCGTAAAATAACCATTTGATACACAGGCTAATTTTGGGGCTATACAATGATGGTTCATCTTTCAAAGTTATGAAAGAAAATCTGTGGTATATAAAACTAATAGTTATATTGGACCTCTTGAATCCAAATGTTTGAGTAAAATGTTTATCGAGACACAGTGTTTATTCACTTTTCGGCTATCATTCCACACTCGAATGAATTTTACCATGTCATTTTTTTTTTCATCAGCGTATGTTTCTTGTCATATAATATGTGCAGTATTCTATTTAGACACAGTCAGTTGACAATTGCACCATTTATACACTGTTATTTCGAATGAACCTTAAATAATAGGAAATGTTAAAAAAGTTGGACTCTATATGAATTTTTGTTGAAAATGATTTCAGATGTACATTATTGTCTACATAGTCTTTTATTTCATCCTAAATGTCCCCAGTAAATAAAAAAAATATATATAATATTAATGTAATACTTTCGAGACTAAATTAATTAAAAAATTTAAAAAACTTTCCTTACTCTTATCTAATACATATAAGTAATACCCACGAAAATAAATATTTTCTTAACTATGAAAGAGAGACCTATGTTTATTAATTATTCAGGAAGGTGTAAAGCCAATTTAATTTTTATGACAGTTTAAAAGATATTTTTAAATGAAGAATTTAGATTACATTTGTCAATCATTGTTATAAATTTCGTCTTTTCTATAACTTGATGCTTTAACATCACAAATAATCCTATTTTCATAAAATTGTAAGCCTTTCTTATCAAATTTTTAACAGAAATGGTTTTCTGATTATTTAAATTAACATACATTTATTTTGTAATATTTTCTTTGCTGTTTTCTTATTTCTTCATTTTAGTGAAATTTGTATTAAATGTTAACAAGCCTAATTGATTTTCAAATCTAAAAATATATAATGTCATTTTACTAAATATACAATATTTTAAAATTGATCATTAATTCCTGTTTCAGATATAAGTATTTTTTAATTATTTCTACAACTTATAATAATTGTATTGTATTTTCTTATTTCTAAAATTATGCTTAAATAATGATAGCATTTCCGTGTTAAATGCAAAAGATTAATTTTAACAGTGCATAAATTACAATTGTGAACGAAATGGAATTTAAAACGTAATTCTTGTTTTTGCTAATAACCTTACTAAAACTTATTGTACAGTCGTGGAAAAAAACTAAACACCCCCTACTAACTCCTCAACAAATTATTGTAGAAGAAAGTTACTGGCACCGAACCATTGGAAATAAAGTCTTCTTTTAAATGATATAGATAAAATTTGCTTAGGGGGCCATCTACGTATTTAAACGAACCATAACATTGTTTTTTTCAATAGCAGTCCACAATTCTGACAGCATAAATGAACTCTACACCCTTCAATTAGTCTAAAAACAAATTTTTATGCAATTCGTACCATAAGTTTCTGAGAAATTAATTATTTTAAAACGAGCGTATTTTAAGGGTTGTATCCAAATTGAATTTCGGAACTCGACTGTTAACCGGGAGAGCCCCCATCTTGATCAAGGTACCTTAAGAAGTCAATGAATCCTGCTAGATTACAGAACAGCAGAAGAAATTTCAAAATATCTAGTCACTTCTATTACAGACGACCCCTTAAACCACCATTTTGCCATTTTTTAAGCATAATTTGAAAACTACTTGGAAGAAAAATGTGAAATTTTGGATTTCCATAAAGCAGGACTTAATAAATCTAAATCCATCAAAAAATTATAGGTTGCAATTCATAATTTTTTCGAATATTAATTTCATAATTTATAATTTATATCATAAAACTATAAAAATTGCAAATTCAGCGTATTTATGTTTGGGTATATTAGTATTATTGCTACACAAAAAATTAGAACATTAGGAGCACAATTTCTGGAGATATAGATAAAAATATGAAAATGTAATTTTACATTAGAAGTACTAAATTTTAATGTTTATAATTCAAAAAATTATCATTCAAATGACTTGAAATTCGGTGCCTAGGCATAATTTGAACGGAAGATTTAAAATATCTTGTTAAAATTGGGTATTGTCATTGAAAAAATGAAGTTTGGATTCGTTTTAGTATGTAGATGGGCCCCGAAGCAAATTTTATATACATCATTTAAAAGTAGACTTTATTTCCAATCGTTCGGTACCAGTAACTTTCTTCTACGATAATTTGTTGAGGAGTTAGTAGGGGGTGTTTACTTTTTTTTTCCACGACTGTACTTTAATCTGGGTTAATTCCCTATATTTCTAATTTAAGTATTCTCTAGACATGTTTATTATCTTATATATTATTTCATTATCCTGTTTGAATGTTTATTTTACAATTAATTAAGCGGAGTCTTCAATATGTATAATATCAATATCTTTTTCAATTTTTCCCGCTTTTATTGATCTTTAAACATTATTTCATATGATCAAAATGTTTGTTCTAAATACCTAAAATCGATATTATCCTTGATAAAAAAATTACACAAAGTTAAACTTTTTAAGTCTTCATATAGAAAATGACTTTATAAAATCAGACTTCATCATATAATTTCTAATGAATGCTAAAGCATATCATTGAAAAAATAAATAAATATATATAACGACTATATAATTTCCAACTATGTTGAAAAGTAATAAAAAAAGATATGCTTTACTACTTTTTTTTCCAAAAATGATACAATTTAAAACATGTAATAAACCAAACATTGAGAGTGTCAATTAGTAGTTCCGTTTTAAAGTATTTTTAATTGAAATAAATAGCCATTTTCTAAAGAATCTTTAAACGTCGTGGAGAGATATGAGGCATTTCCGAATAAATAAAAATTTCAAGATATACCAGTTTAAAGGATTTTGTCCCTTTGAAAACTTTACAAAAGTGATAAATCCACTGTTCCATTTTCGGTCTTTTCAAATGAAAATTCGTTGACTTTAAAGAAATTTGGTCTTGTAATTGAGACTTATCGTTGCCTGGTCATTTTAGTTAATATCTTCTGAGATTTAGTGTTGCAGTTTTAATGTAAACTGATTTTTCTTTCAAGAAATAAGAGGTGATAGACTACTATGAATAACAGAAATACTTATCAACATTTATTTGATAAAATACTTTTTTTGATAGTTATAAAGTACAGTTTATTAATCATTAGATTTAGAGTATTTCAAGTATATTGATAATTTTGAACATTTAAACTTTAAGTAAAAAACATACTTCAAAATATATCATTTGCTTGAAATACAAAAAAAAAAAAAAAAAAAAAAAAAAAAAAACTAAAAATTACAAGGTAATCAAAATAAATTAAGTAACTTAATTTTTTAATTGAATTTAATTGAAAATTAAATATTTAAGAATTTAAAACATTTCTCAATATATTTCACAGTAAAAGACTGTTTTCTTATAACTTTCTTATATTGCTTATAACTTTCGAGAAGAATTATGGAGTCATTCTATTTTTTGTCTTTCGAATGCACATTCTATGACATTTATTAGACGTTGCAAAAAACAAAACTATCAGTCAGTTGGTGTCGTAACAGGAGATATTGCCTACGTAACATCACTCACACCGCTGCAATGTCAAATCGATGGTAAACTAAAAACTTTTAATACTGGGGCAATATCAGTTAATTAGATACCATTTGGTTTAATACTGCAGCTGAATCTGTGATGTTTTATGTGAACACTTCAGCTTGTGGACCAGGTGACTGGTAGTTTCATTATCTGTCATGCATACCAAAATTGTCGAGGCTACAATTGGTTCTAAAAATGAGGCACTGTGCCCAGGACTATTACAGTGCATCTCAAAAGTATATGGGCAGGAAATTTTTGAAATAACAGTTCAAAAAATGTAGCAAATTGGTTTTTAAAGGCTCAAAATACTAAAGATGCTGATATCGCTAAACAAATAAAGCGTGGAAAATCTAGAATTTATGAACTTTTATCGAAAGGTGACTGCGGTGCTGTAGCAAAAAGCGTTCATGTCGAACAAGAAAAACATCTCAGCGAAAAGATAAAGAGATTTTACGAGCAGTTTTATCCCAAAATTTCTGTTCAAGAAATTGCGAGGACTTTAGCGTTTCTTATTTCGATATCTCCTGATAACCGTCGTAAATTTCATAGCAAATTTCATATATATCTCAGAATATTTCGGACACTTATGCTGAAGTTGTACCATGTAAAGGCACGCATTCGTTTGTCGGAAAAACAAATTCATTAGACTGATGAATGGTTAAATGCTTTATTCAGTGACAAAAAAACAAAAACAATTTGGAATACCTGGTAGTTGTGTGTACCATTGGCATGATCTACGATGAGAAAAACGCGAGTTCTTTAGTCAACAACAAGGAAATAGTTCTCTAATGGTATAGGGCGACGAGTTTTGTTTCAACGGACAATTCTATTCTTAATGGCCGACTGTGCTCTGAGGATTATCAGAATGTCCTCTAAAAGAATCTACTTCCAATTGGAAATATTTTTGTTACGGAAAACCGGAAATTCCAACGGAACAATGCGTCTATTCACTTCTTCCACTCAACAACAGCTTTGTTTACACAGAATCAAGTGCTTGTTGTTGTCTGGCCAGCAATCAGCCCAGACATGATTCCGATTAAAACACTTTGGAGAGTACTTTCATGAGAGATGTATGTCCATGGTCATTAATTTTCGACTATTCGTGAACTAAAGCAACAGGTATATCACAACTAGTTCTTTTTATAGCTGCACATTCTCCAAACAAAAGTTGAAAGCATGTCTGACAGGAGTTTCAAGATAAATCGTAGGAATGGGTCTTGAATTTGATATTAAATACAAAATCTCTAAAAGTCCGTGTATTATTATAACAGCCTATTTTAATTTTTATTTTTTATTAAATCTGTAAAACTTAAGCAGTGTTTTTATTGTAATAAACGTCTGCTATAATTCCATATGCTTACTAATTTTCTCGTGATTATGCATGATTTTATAATCTGTTATTTCAAACAATCACCTCTCTATATACTTTTGAGACGCACTGTTATATCCTGTTCATTTCACTGTTATAATTAAATTTTATTCAATATTTGTATTTAATGAATACAGAATAGTGTCTTTATTTAATGAATACAGTTTTTGTGAATTAATTCCGCGGTTTGATGTTGTTTTCATACTCCCTATAGATATTTTAAAGTATTTTTTCAGGATACTAAACGTAGTATGGTTTAATCGGTGAAAATGACATCTGTTAAATATGAATCACATATTTTAAGACAATTTGATTAAAAATGATAAAATTTTCATTCCAGTAGAATTCGAAAATTTTTCAAATAAGAAAATGCCTTGATATATGTTGCCGCCTTTTAAAATAAAATTGTTTAAACCGCACATTGAACTTTGTTTACGTAATGCTCTTATACTTCCATTTACAGCCTAAGTGAGACTGCTGAGACTAGGAAACCAAATCTGTAGAACATAGATATATCATCCGGTCCACTTCATGAAAACTTAAAAACAACTTTTTAAAGCTGAGCGCAATTCTAAGCGTGGTAGAGGACGGGGTAGTAAACATTAACGTAAATAAATATGACGATAACAACATTTGTAAAAAGACGATAGCAACATTTGTAGAAATATAATAATGTATAAAGTTCCAACAAAACATTGCGCACAAAATAAGGGGAACCCGAGCCCCTGTCTCAGGGATTGAGTAATACAGATAGGTCACATAAAATTTAAAGATTGTTTTAGGCTTTGGGAGCAAATCGTGTGCGACAAAATATTGAGTAGCCAACAATCGGGAGAACAGGAGCACGGCGAATATAGACGTAATAAGAGGAATAGTAACATCACCGCACGCGGAAAGAGAAAAAAGAATGCAATGCTCTATTATTACCGAATGGCAAAATTTTAAAGGGAGGAGAAAGTGAGGAACTGAACAAAATATTGTAGAAATTATTCACCAACCTACAAATTTAAAAATAAAACTATCATGTATGAAATGATTTGGAACTTCGAATGAAGCAGATTTAAAAATAAATAAATAATTAAATAAATTCCCAACTCAATTGCTTGCAGCATATTAAAAATTTAAAAATGGCATTATGTTAAAAATTATTCAATTCCACTTTAAATAAAATGAGTAAACATAATTTTCTATATCAGAATATTCTATTTAAGATTTTGTTGTTTACAAAAAGCAAAAGTAAATTATTAGGTTTTTTTTTTTTTTTTTTTTTTTTTTTTTTTTTTTTTTTTAGGAATGAATTTAAAATTTCACAGATCGCAACTATATTAATTTTTGTCAAAAAGTAAAACACAGATTACATTTTTGTTCTTTAAACTATTAATATTTTTTTACATTGTTATTTAATTGAAATAACTATTTAATAATAAACTATATGACAAAAAGTTCCTAGTTACAAAATTCAAGAACTTTTTAAAAAGTTAATTATCCCAGTAAATTATTATTAATGGAACATGCAGAATTCTATAAAGTTTTTTCCCCAAAAGCATTAAACCATTAAAAATGAAACAAAGCAGTTGGAAATGCTGAATAAAAAACAATCAATAACATTATCATTCATTTTTTTTTCGTAATTATGATTATTGCTAATTTCAAAACAATGAAAAAAGTGATGATATATGATACTTTATTAAAGTCATTTTTATCTGATTAAACAATTTTTAAAATCTTTATTAAATAAATAAAATATTTTGCTTAATTTTAAAATGAAATTATAAACTTGTATTCTACAGAATGTTTAAATAAGTTCACAATAACTGAACTGTACATTTATCTGATTGTCAGAACGCTTGAAGTATTTTGAACCTTTAACTGAAGGGTCTTATGATATTTTAATCATTTTTTATGAGATATTAAAAAAAAGTAAGAATTATGTTTCATTAATTTAAAATATTAATAAAATCTCAAATAATGAAATTATATACAAAAGACAATATTTTACATTAAATGTTCATTCTGTTTGCATTTCATTTTAATTTGAAACCTATAAAAGTGTTTTTCAAAATATATAAATTCTTGTCAAATCTGCGTTTCTGTCTTTGGTAATCATACATATGTTTGTGTTTGACATAAAATTCTGAAAAAAGTTTCAAGTCTAAAATCGTTAATCAGTAATTCTGCACAACTAGGAAACCTTAATTTGCAGCTAAATATAAGGATAGTCCTTTTTAAAGCTTGTTTTTTGTCTTCCTCTGTAATATTTGATTAAATATTTTTAAGCCAAAATATTATCTGATTGATAGTTGACCAGGCATTTACAATTCTCCATCGTCAGACTTAATACTGAGTACGTTATTTGCTTTTCATATAAGCTTCATCCTTTATTTTTTTTTTTTTTATTTTTTTTTTTTATTAAGCGTGTTGAAGCTTTTAGTAAAAGAAATTATTAAAAAAAAATTATAAAATATTTTTACGGAAATTTGAAAATGAACTACAAAAGTTAAATTGTAATTTAATATGGACAGTGTTGGTTATTAAATAGACGTAAAATGAGATTGAAAAATGGTTAAACACCTTGGAAAAATTGAAAACTGGCCAACATATACAAACGAATGCTCTTAGAATTGTGATTTTCATTCATTGTTTTGGTCTTTCTGCAATTTAATTATAGATAGCTAACGAAACGAATGATTTTCTTGGTAGTAATCAGTTTGCATTATATTTTCGTCAAATAATAATACAAAGTAACAGAACTAGAATTATTAATATTGTTATGTATAACTCCTCTTATCCATTGTAAGAAAAATTCAAATTTTAAACTTTGTCAAATAAATATTAACTTCTGTATCATATTCTCTTTATAAAAAAAAATCCCTAATTACGTTGCACACTCTTGACATTGATGACATAACGATGACATTTGAAATATAACCATTTAAGTATATGCCGATGAAATAGCTGACAGATATTGACTCTGCAATGCAATCGAATAATGTATTAATTGGAAAAGGAATATTAATAATTCCCATTCATCCATGCTACATCTCTCTTTCTCTCTCTCTCTGTTTTCAGAGTGAAGTTTTATAAAATGGAGGGCTATATATCCAGAAAGTTCAAATTTAGTAAATTGTAATAAATATTTAATAAAACATATTACACAATCATAAGGAAAATTTAAATAAATATTTTTCAAAACGAAAAATCATTAACAAATTTTCATTAGTTTTCATAAACTTGATATGAAACACGAGTTCACAGTAAAATGTTTTTAGACTAGTATTTATATAAAATCGTTATTATTTTTATTCGTTTTTAAAAAAAGTATGTATTTGAAAAGAACTGATGTAATCTGAAATACTTTTATATGTTGATATTGTAAAAGTCAAACTGCTATATTTACAAACAATTTATTTTGATTTTAAAGAAAATTTTAGTATATAATTTGCTACTAATTTCGAGTGAATTATAAATTTAGATTTAAAATATAAAACGATTCCGAAAGTATAAATAATAAACAAAAATCCCAATAAAAATTATTATAACGCAAAGCCCACTATCCCAAATTCAATATTAACATCGCTGATAATATTAGTTGCAGAAAGAGAAAAAGATAATAAAATAAACTTTACTTTATCTTCCATAAAAAAGTGAAATTAATAGTTTATAATTTGATGAAAAGCCGAATCTATGAAACTCCTTAGATTGAAGACAATAAAAATATTCTAATACTACTTTCTCAAGATATTCTAATAATAATTTGAGACCTTCTACCCAATTTTCATTTACTGAATTATCTAAAAAATCGCTAAATTGAAAACATATAATATTTAACAAATATTTTTTTCTGTCTAAACTCTCCTTATATCTTATAATATGACAGGTGTACAATATCAATAAGACAACTGTGAAAGAATCTGTACGTTTTCCCGATAAATTATGCATTGCATTTATAAAATATTTAAGTCGTTTTCAATACAGATATAAGAATAAATGGGAGCATATAATTTATAAATCTGAATTAAACATTAATGAAATTCTAAGACATCTGAAAGAATAATAATAACAATAAAATAGCTGAGTAAAACTTTATATCAAATACGTTTAAATTTTTGTTATAATCCGATTGCTTAAATTCATATTTATGGAATTAAAAATCTCAGAGCTGGTATAAAGTTTTTTGGATATAATAATTTAGATTAATAAATATTCTACTTTTGGGTTGATTTCTTTTGGGCATAAATCTAATGCAATCACTTTGTTTATATATCTATCTATATATAATGTAAATCTTCTCTGCACCATAATATCAAAAATACTAAACCAATAAGAAGCTATTTAGGAAAATTTATTGATATTGATAGTATCTTAGACGAGATTCTTAAAAAAGTGTGTAGTTTTTATAGTTTGTTTACAAAAATACACATTACAAAAAAACAAAATTTGCTTGCTAACGATCAAAATACTGAGCCAACAATAATTTAAATTGAACAGTGCATTGATCTTGCAAGTATTTTGAAAGATTTTATTAATCAACTATGTTCATCTTAGAGTTTATTTACAGGGGCACACGCACACAAAATGCGACATTTGTCATCACAGTAACTTCTGAAATACTGAACATATTCGAATCTAATAAGGATAGTGTATTGAACTTGCAATGCCATAGATGAGTTAATTAATCAAGTATGTATGACCTGTAGTTCGTTTATAGAAAGACATAGAAGCAAAATATGCAACATATTTCATCAGGGTAAAGTCCGAAATACTGATCCGAACAAAAGTTTTTGCTGGCTTTCATTGAATGATTTAGGTTTTTTTTACATCCAAATTTTAAACCATGGTGACGGCTTTGAATAATATTTTTAGGTGAGTTCATAATTATAGAAATACATGGCACCTATAGTCGTCGTTTGGTCCGTCCGTCTGTCTTTTTGTTAGTCTGTTCGCATATAACAGCATATAAACTTCCCAACCGAATGTTTTGAATTTAATATGCATAATCGTTGCAGAATTTTGTCGATTCATTTAAAATTTCATGAAAATCAAATCAAAATTTAAAAATATATTAAAAAATTTCTTCTTCGTTCTACTAAATCTTATCATACGTAATTAATTCAATGATATCAGGTAATGATTATAGGTCGCCATGGTGATTACGTCATATTTAAGATGGACACATGTTATTTTCCTGTAACTGAAATTAATATATTTAATCGTAATAAATATTGTATTCATGCATCTTTGCACAATTTTGCAACAGCTATTCCATCAATATCTGCATTTATAAAACTACTTATAGTACGAATAAAACCTCACTTGCCACGTTTGACATACAATATCCGACTTTTATATAATTGCACTATACCCATTTAATTACATTTGATTAGACTAGTCAAAAATTTCCGCGCAAATTAATTTCCTGTGTAAAGCAGCGAAAGTAGACCAATTTGCTTCATTTGTACCAAATTTGATGTATGTACATTAAAACTAAACAGCAATAAGAAGAAATGATAAATGAAGAATAGTACCTACTCCTTCCACTGAACCAAAAAGAATTGTTTACATATTTATATATGTGAAGGATATTTCCTTCCCATATTCTATTAATACATTTTTCCTTTACCCCCCCCCCTTTTTTAAAATAAGGTTATTTTACTAAATTCCTATATTTTAAGTCTGTCTTAAAATCATAAATTAAATTTATTTTCATCGTTCTTTTCCTTTAGAAATACATTCTCGTTTCACACTCTTAATTCTCAAAAACCGCAGCAGTCGTAGTTTAAATGAAGCATGCTACTTTTATCTCGCATAGAAACAACTTACCCAGTACACTTGCATGCTTAATTTGGTTGCTATGCGGGATCTTCCTCATGCCTCCTTTCTTTATTTTTTTGACTGGGTCACTACATCTCCATCTTTCCTTTCCAACGTATAAATTCTTATCATAAATTTTGTCAGCAATATCTTATTTTTAATTGCATATGCCTTCAAACGGCTCGCCGCGCCTATTCCCATGATTTGGCAAACCCCCTGTAAAATGCGGCTTTGTGGTTTTCGGTTCCCCTTATTTTCTCGGTTATCTGTTGCCGTTAAATTTTTATAGGCTGCCCTTTCCCCTCCTCATTGACAATACATTAACGGTTTTGAACACGTGTCTCATTTCAATGTAATTCTCGCCAGATTTCTACTGGCTTGTTTGTTTTTGTAAATTACTGCTCGCCAATAACTCAACGCTCTAAAATGTGGTTATGATGTCATTCTCTTCCTGATCGTGTATCTGTAAGAATAAAATGTAGATCGTCCCCTCTCCAGCACCGGCTATGTTGCCGTTGCCGCCGGAAAACCTCGATTTGTGCGGACATGGATAATAAAGAACCTACTGTTTACATCTGGGATTCCTATTTACTGATTGTGTGTCTTTGTTTTAACTCAAACCTGGTCACATATCTTTTCGCATACTAAAATGTGAATGCTATGATACTCCGAGAATCATCGGTACAAAAAAGATCCTATTAACCTGTTTCAAACATATTCAGTAAAGACTAGAAAGTCTTTAGAAGACTATCAAAAACTAATTTGCGCTACACCTTCGTGACTTCATATAGCAGCGAAGATAGAACAAATTTGCTTCATTTGTACCAAATTTGATGTATGCACATTAAAACTAAACAGCAATAAGATGAAATGATAATTGAAGAATACCACCTACTCCTTACACTTAACCAAAAAGAATTGTTTACATATTTATTCCGTGAAAAACTGATTTGCGCTACACTTTCATGATTTCACGTATTCAAACTGCAAATGGCATGTTTCAAATATGGTAATCATTCGACGAAAGGACTTTTTAATTCTTGTTCGAATTGAAAATAAGGTATAAAGTAACAGTGATATTTTTTTGCTCACATTTTATAGAAGTCTGAGAGGTAATGTGGCCGAAGATTCTATATGTACACCCATGGGGGAAAAAAAGTAAACTCCCTCTACTAACTTTGCAACTAATTGTAGCAAAAGAAAGTTATTGCTACCAATGTATTGGATATAAAGCCTACTTTTAAATTATATATATTAAATTTGCTTAGGCGGCTATCTACAAATCAAAATTAGACCAAACATTGTTTTTTTTAATGGCAACACCCAATTTGGACAGTATATTTTAAATCTTTGGTTCAAACTGTGCGCCTAGAAACGAAATATCTAGTCATACAATATATCCAATTTGCAGAATATACCCAATATCCAGAAATATCCAATTTGCTTCAAATTTTCAATATAGGTTCATTCATATAAAGTGCTTCCTTTTATAGTTTCGGGGGTTCATTGGTTAAGGAAAAAGGGGGAACGGTCCCCCCTTTAACTTAGATAAATAGGTTTTTCATGCAGAATTATTCGATTTGCTTCCATACTGGTATACCGATTTTTTCCGATAAGGCGCTTCCCTGATTAGATTTAGTGGGTCATTGGTTAAGTATAAAGATAGGAAATGAAGGATCTAATCACCCCTTTTAATTTAACTAAATGTGTTTTTCATGCAGAATTATCCAATTTGCTTAAAATTTGGTAAACAGGTTTATTCTGCTAAGGCGCATCCCTGATTAGGTTTGGAGGTTCATTAGTTATGTATAAAAGGGTAAAACGGTGGCTAATCTCACCCCCCCCCCCTCCGCGCACACTTAATTTAGCTGAAATGGGTACTTCATGCTGAATAAAAGTATACGATACAATTTGTGTGAATAGACTGTGAGCTCAATGCCACTATTTTAACTGGGCGCTTTCCTTTTATTTACTGATTTATTTCTTAAACATTATAGGATATATAATTAAACGTTTCTTTTCAACTCTTCATTTAAAAGGTTTTGAGTATGCCTTCTGAAAATTTTCAAATGTTCTAAACGTTAGGTGTTTAACTTTTCTAAATAGCTTCAAAATTTGAATAATATCTATCAGCATCTTCAAATAAAAGTATTCAATACTAACAATAAGATTATGAAAATTATTTAAAATTGACCCCTTATCAGAAATTCACTTTTAAAATATTTGCTATGGGCATTGGTTCCCTAAACTAATTTTCAGATGTTATACTGCTATATAGAATAAAAATTTATTTTATTTTATTTAATTATTTTAATCCAACCAGTTCCACGAGTTTTGAAAGATTTATTTTGTCATGGGAAAAAATATTTATAATATTGTTTCAAACAAGATGGTGCATTTGAAAATGCGTAACCATTTCAAATGAATAAAATCGATTCATAAAATTCTTACACACAAGTTATTATACATTTGTGCAAATATAGAACTTAATTTTTCAGCATGTGTGGAAATTGACAATTCTATGACCTCTGTAATCTTTATCTCCATAATCTAACAGGATATATAATTAGATCTCTCCATAATCTATTCTCATCATATCATGTGAGTAATAATTAAATCAAACATACTGCATACTATAGATTTCTATCATTTACAAAGTAATTAAACGATATCAGTTGGGTAAAGCAATTAACAGGGCATGGTTATTAGAGTTTTTATGTGTGCTAATATCCAGGTGCATTTTATATTACCGAAAGAATGTCTCAGAATAATAGAGTTAGTTAAATAACATATAAAGCTCTTAATGCTTCTAAAGAAGTACTTTTTCTTGCATTGTTAGTACTATCTTACTCATTTGTACACATAAAAAGGATTCTTATCTTTTGCTCAAACGTCTTTATTTGGATGTATAATGAGTCATTTTCATTTTTTTACATAAGGATTACTTTCTTAGCTATTTTTACAAAAATCGTTACTTTACAACTTGCTACATGTTTGAAAATATTTTGTTTTAAAATAGTGAAAAGGGAAAATCAATGATGAAATAAATAATGTACTGAAATTATTTCGTAATAAAGCAAATAAGAAAAATAATGTGGCAACGGTAAAAACAGTTTATTTTTAAAGTACATTAAAGCTGCCTGTTCTGCGTTTTACTCTAAGGCATATTTTCATATAAAAACTTTTTTTGCACCATGTTTGAGCACTTTTTGAATGTATTGTAATAGTATAATTTTTGAATATATTAAATGATATTGGATCTTACTAAAGAATAGTTAACAGCCATTTGACGACATGGTAGGTCAAATCCATTTAACTAAAGCGCGTTAATTTGAATTTTAGAATACTCTGAATGCATTTTTCATGAGTTAATTCAATATTGGATCATTTTTCTTGTATTGAATACGCGATTTCTAAGTGTAATGAACCCATGAATGTATTGCAGAAATAACAACATAAAAAAATAACATTCTAGTGTCGATGTATACATGATCATCCATATACATCGAAACAATCTGCTATTTCCTTAAATATTGCCACTAGACACATATTTCAAATTACAAAGGTGCATTAAAAAAAGGTGCAAAGTTTAATGAAGTAAGTTGCAACTATTTGAGAAAATACAAAAAACACCCGTAGAATAAAATTCCGAATTAGGAAATTTGTCCTTATCCATTCCTGAATTAAATACAGAAAACAAAACCATCTCGATATCGGCAAAACTCGCAGAGATATTAAAATCCAAAATTCGTGACTTACACCATTTACCCATGTCTCTGAGAGACGAGTTATTGACTCATTTTGAATGCAAGATAGGGATCAACCACAAATTGTACGTTATTAAAAGTCGATTTAAGACACTGCCTCTCTTTTGGACTCCCCCATTCTTCTCCTAAAATAGCAGCGTATAGATTTTACGTTAAACCTGCTTTCAAAATATGCTGTAGGTCTGCACAGGTCGAAATATCCAGGGCCTGCCCCAGGTCGATCGATAAAAAAAATGTTTTCCCAGCCTGGAAAAAGGTTAAAATCTTAGCTCGAGCTCGGCCCGACAAGTCTGAATTTCTACAAAACAAAGTTTTTTTTTATGTCGGTAGAGTTAAAAATTGTTTCGTATGAAGGAGTTATGACCAAAAATACTTATTATAGCTTTTATTTTTTCATGTGTATAATCTTTCTTTTTATAGAAGCGCCAAAATCTGCAATATTTATTTTTTTAAATAAATATCACAGATATGTATATATATATATTTAATAAATACCTAATTGTATGTAAATGTTTCACTAATCATTTAATATCGTTAATCCATATTCCACGTACAGGGTGTCCAGCGAATAAGACCCTGATTTCAAAATTAAATATCTCACAAACAAAGATCAATAGAATTATGCGGTAAACGGTTTCTTTATTAGCTAAGTCGTAAAAATGTTATACAGAAGTTTCGAAAATTTAGTTGCAAAAACCGTTAACAGATGGCGCTGTACTCGATATGCCTGTAACTTGTTCTTCGAAGTCCAGAGCGATCAGTTCAAGGAACTTCACTCATTTTGAGGAGTCGATGCTGAGTCCAGGCCCGGACTGGCGCCTTTGGGGGCCCTCGGCTAGAGATTGAAAAGGGGCCCCTTACCGATAAAGTTAGAGGGAATACAATATTAGAATATTTATTTTTTGAAAATTAGGCTTACCTGCCTAAAAATCACATTTCGCTATGTTGTTGCTTTGAAAATATTAGGTTGTATCAAATGTAATTTTGTTTTCATAATGAAATCTTTGTTGCAGTATTTCAACGTAAAATAAATGTATCACAAATCAATATATAAACCATGAAATTCTATGGTTTCTTTCCATCTTCCTAAAAGTTTAACAATACCATTTTGATATATATCTTTAGATTTGGAAGCAAAAAAGCCTAGAAAACCCCGTTCAGATCGTCGACATTACACAAGCACCTTTCCCCAAAAGATGATGCCATAGAATGGAACATGTGACAGACCGAAGGAGCAAAGTCCTTACTATGTGGGAGATGAGGTAAAAGTTCAATTACGTCAAACTCTTCTACTTTTCTGCGATATGTGTGCGGTCTTGCATATCTTGTTGGAGAAGATGTCTCTCTCTGTTTACTAAAGCAGACCATTTGCTTTAGCATACATCCTGTACATCTGTTCACGGTAAATTTCAGAGTTGACCGATCGGACATGTGGAATGCTTTCAAAATGAATGACATACTCAAAATTCGACCAGATGTTGATCATGAACTTCTTTTCAAGCCGTGCTTGTTTTGTAACATATTGGACTGATTGTCCCACATCCAACAATTATTTCTCGATTAATTGGGTTCCGTAGATATATCCATTTCTCATCATATGTCACTTTGCGTTTGAAAAGTGCAAATCCTGTAAGTTTTCCAGAAGAATTTTGTATATTTCCACTCTGTAATTTGCTTGCTGCATAGTCAGTTCATAAAGAACTTCTCTAGAGTTCTCGTACGTTTTCTGTAGTTTATGTAAAGCTTGGCATATCGTATCCTTGGACGGTCCTAGCTTCTCTGAAAGTTTCTTTGTATTGGTGGTTGGTTTAATCTCCACTCATTGCTTCAAATTTTCCAGATTAACAAGTGATTGCATCTCATTTCTGGGTTTCATTTTAAGTGACAAGTCATCTCCCTTAAAAAGTTTGAACTAGTTTTGGGCTGTACGTTTGCTGATCGTATCCCTTCAACTTCTCGAATTTTACGAGATACTTCAGCAACTTTATGACCAATTTTTAAATAATGTCTTAAGATGGATACTATTTCAGTATTTGTATCAGACATTATATTACCTATAAATAGATAAAAGAATAGATATTAGCGTAATATAATATGAAGGAACATATGCTCTTTAATATAACATTTTGCACTGGTCGTTAATTATAAGATATATATAAGATATATATATATATAAGATATATATAAGATATATCTGTAGCTTTTCATATAGATATAGAGCTATCCTAAAAACGAAAATACTTTTGATACACCCTAACACTTGAGTAAAAAAATAATCTTCTTCTGTTATAGTTTACTTACTTTCATAATAAATGTTTATATTATTTTATATACAGTACCTAATCTAGTTCCATGTCAGAAAAAATGTATATACTAATTAATTACGAGTTGTATGTAACTTAAAAATGAGAGGGGGAAAATGTTTTTAGTTTTAGGCAACCAAATCACTGTGTTGGAGCCAGGGTTCGTAAATATCATGATATTTTCGAAAATATCAAAAATATCCGATATTTTGATATATATCCGATATTTTTGATATATATCCGATATTTTCATAGCAGCCAACATACCGCTGATAATAAATGTTTTCGAGCATAATATAGATTAGAAACTAAAATATATTGCACTTAACACAAAAACTTAAGGAATATTCTAAAAATGCATTTTTTTTTCCACTTAGAACAAAATTAAAGATGAAATAATTGAAAACAGTAACAATTGGATTTATACACATATAAAAAAAACTAACTGTAGGATTCAGTATCAAGATCAGGTATACAAAAATCAGATATTTTTAAAACAAAATTTTAAATACAAAAAAAGTTAAAATTTTAACATAAATGTAATAATAAAATGTTTTATTTCGCATTTCCTAACATGCTATATAGTTCAAACTCAACTGAACCAAAACTTGAGAAAAGACTCTTTTCTAATGAAGCTGTATATAATTGCTTATTTAAATTAGTCAGTTTATCTTTCAATGGTTGTTCTGAATTATGTCCCACATTAGTTCAACATTAAAAAAAAATGCTTCAAATCTAAAGTTTGAAAAATATATTTGTTTTCTTTTTTGGTTAAAAAAGTCACATCCAGAAGAGACAAATTCCTTATCTACAGGTTCACAGTCAATAACAGTTGAAAATTTATTTCATTTGCACTGAAATATTACGAATTACGACTGAAAATATCAAAAATATCTTGCGCACATTCATATTATGAAAATAAATATCAAATGCAGAAAATATGAAACATCTTGTTATATTGAAAATAAATATCAAGTAATATGAAAATATCAAAAATCTTGATATTTTGAAAATAAATATTGGATATATAGTATGGAACCATTTATCCGGAAACCAGTTAACCGGAAAACCAGTTATACGGAATGATATTTCTGATAGACCGATTTCAGAATCTTTGCAGAAAAATGTATCACACACTGCCAGTTTGACATAGGCTTTGCTTAAACAATTGTATAATTTGGTGACAACATCTAGTATTTGAAATGAAAACATATTTAGTTGTATTTTAAATGTTTTAATTTTCATGCAGAGGAAACAAAAGAATTTTTGTTCCTAAGGGATTCCCATAATTTACTTTTTTTTAAACTCTGGTTAACTTTTGATATTTCTTGTATTGATTTTTAATCCAAGTAATCTAATAATTTAATATCAAAAATAATGCCACAACCACATGTATTCCACAAAACTTATCAAATGGATGCTGCTTTCATGCACAGCCAGTTAACCAGAATAACCAGTTATCCGGAATCCATCTAATCCCAAGCATTCCGGATAAATGGTTCTGTACTGTATATCCATTGATATATATCAACGAACCCTGGCTGTATATAAATGATTATTAGAATTACATTTATCTTTCAATGGCTGCTCTGAATTAACTATCTAGCATAATTATTAGTTCTACATTTAAAAATAAAAGTTTGAAACATAAAGCTTGGAAAAGATTTGTTTTCTTCTTTTCCTAAAAAAGTCACTGCCAAAGGCAAAAGTTCATTATGTACAGAATGACACAGTCAATAAGAGGTGGAAATTTCATTTACACTTGCTTTGAATGTGAAAAATATCAAAATTTCCTTGCACGGAGATATTTTGAAAATAAATATCAAATATACAAAATATCAAACATCTTGATATTTTGAAAATAAATGTCAAGAATTTGAAAATATCGAAAATATCAAAAATCTTGATACTTTAAAAATAAATATCGGATATATATCAAGATATATATCCATTGATATATATCAACGAACCCTGGTTGGAGCCATAATAATCTAAATACTACTGTAATACCTAAGTAAATATTAACTAGGCCGAAAAATCATGCGTCCAGCCAAGATTATGTAATATTTTTCGACACATTCAGAAACTATAATAAAACTTCGTAGTTTATTAAAGTGAAAGATGTCAAAATGAACAATTTAAAAAATGCATAATACAATTGTTCTAAAATTGCTGAAATTACCATCAATAAATGCAAAAAGATCTGAATTTTTTGTGCAGCCCTCTATATGATCTATAGATTTGTACGTATATTACGCTGTATGTTAAAAGTCCGTTACATTAGATGCATAGTGCAGTTAAAACTTTCTAGCCAGCAGTGTCCGCCAATAAATGAAAATGTACTTGAGATTTTTTGTGTAGCCCTGCATATGATCTATAGAACTTATATTCGCCAAGTAATATGCAAAAAATAGTTACATTTTAAATCGCGTACTGCAACTGAAAACACACTTACAGCAATTATTCTTCATATTCAGTACTGTTGCCAAATACTTTTGTGTGTCCTGTAAATGAACAATAAATTATATGCACATCAGATTCTACAATATGAGCTTTCTAGCACACCTCAGTGTTATACATAAATTTCAATATCTTTAAAAATGTGTAATATCATTAAAATACATCGCATACGATATTTCCCCACAGACCGTCATGTAATGGAATGCTTCTGAGTGTGTCTGTAAATGAACCGAAAACGTTACATAATTCATTTTCAATATCGAACATGCCATAGTAAACCCCAGTAACAAATATGTCAATTTCATGATAATCTGAATATATTTACGAGAGTTAGAGCATGAACAGACAGACGGACAGACAAATCGAATTCATAAACACGTTTCAACTATGTTGGAATGTGTTAAAAGGGACACAACGGTTATAAAAAAACAAACATATTATAAAAAAAATGTCTTCTTTAATTTTGATTTAATTGTAACAAATTGTAAAATAGATTTTATAACAAAGAGAAAAATGGCTGTTGGTATAGATATAGCGAACTAAGAAAGGTTATGTGATTGTGAATGTCTGTTTACTAATCTAACAGCTTTTTGGCCAGTTCTTCGCTGATCCTGGCTACATCATCTACAATAACATCTTTATCCAAATTATAAAATAAGTCTTTCTACATTCATGAAAAGAAGATTAGACATAAGGTCTTGGCTTAAAGTAATCCTAAGTCGACTCTTACAACTATTTTAAGTTTAGAAAACTTTCTTTCACATGTAACTTTTCAACAAGGTTGGTTAGTTCACCTTGTAAGCTACATACAGGTTGGTAAACATTCAAGATTGTGTGAGAGTTCAAAAACAAAAGAAAAGCACAGAAAACATTGTTTCTTGTCAGAGAAGTAACCATAAAATTTTTTGCCTTATTCAAATTTAGATTCTGTATGGTCATATTCACAGATTTTTTCAGCTCCATTCAAATATATTGTCTTGTTTTCTTTCAATGTTAGTTTTTTCAGCCATTGTAAAACTTTCATACTGATCTACAAACTATTTCAGCTCTATCAATAATTGATTTATTTCAACTTTACAAAGTTTAGAAATACTACAAAGGACTTATCACAATCTAAAACACTGAAAAGACAAGTTTACAGTTTTGAGCAGTTGAGATTCAAGGAGCTTCGTCTATTGATTTTTCAACAGGCATTACCCTACTTCTACATAAATATCTTCAAATTTGCTATTACCTGTACTTGCATAATATTTTGTTTTTGAATACAGGACCTGAAAGTGTTTATAACTCCTTTTATCCCTTACTTATTGAAGCAGCTTCTGTACCAAGTTCCAGGTTGTAGAATAGTCTTACTTTATAGTGTTTTATCCCTTACTTTATACACACCTACCTTTTATCCCTTACTTTATAATAGTTTTACCTTGTAAATAATTTGAAGTAGAAGATGTAAGAAGAAATAAATCTAGTAAAACAATATACATAAATAGGTTTTCAAATTTAGACTATTTACTAATCAATTTCCTTGCCATGAATTTAGATTTGCATTCAAAACTTCCATTTGATTTTCTTTTAAAACGGTAATAAAATGGAATAGTTTCCCCGTGTTTGCACTTTCCTCATATCTTAAAATTCCCTCATCGATAATCCAAGAAATATCTTTATATTTGCTCCTCCATCTTGTGGCTCTTACTTTTTACAACCTGTGCAGTTTTTCATGTGCAATATGTCTTTTGTTTGTTTGTTTGTTTCCCTCTCTCATACGCAGAGCCGTCCTTAGGGGTGTGCGACAGGTGCGGTCGCACAGGGCCTCGCGCTTAGGAAGGCCTCGCGCCCGAAAGAAAAAAAATTATACAAAATAGCTAAAATTTTATTTTTAATTTTGTTGTGAGTTATTTATTTCATAATAAAATTTATATGTGTAAACAGGTTTATTTATAGAATGTAAAGTGTTTTATAAAAACAATGTTCGTTGCAAGATCTGGACGTTCCACACGGGAATAGATTATTTCTAGCTTATATTCAACCTATTGGCATCGTTATACTCTAGCCTAGGCATCATTAGGCACATAACTAATCTGGGAAGGCTGCTGAATTTTAATTATTAATAGATTGTTGGTAATGATGATTCAGAAAAACTACTATAACAAAACTAAACCCAAACTTTACCGACTATTTGTAATGTAACAACACAGATTTTCTTTCCTATTTGTGTAATCAAGTTTTTTTTTTCTTTTTTTAAATACAAATATCGATGTTCTTGTCCACATGCATACGTATATGGTCTTTTGCGTAAAAACGGGGGCTTGGGGGCAGGGAGATGAAACTCCGCCTCCATACTCCGAGACTAAATTACGTCTCCAAAAACTGCAAAAGATTAAGTTTTGAAAGAGTCCTTAGCGTAAAGAAAATTTTGGGAAATATTGAATTCGACTACTTTTTTGTCTACTTTTAAATTATCTTATTAAAATGCATAATATTTGCGTGTTTAATATTTGCTAATTGAGTCAAATCCTTTAACCTCTTCGGGACGAGCGTCTTTTACAGAATTTTTAATCTTTTATCACTGGTTTTTCAAACAGAAATTTTTGCCTAATTGAATCGGGAAAATGCTCTGATTAAATTAGGCAAAATTTACAATAAAAATTTACTGGTGAGAGTGATCACGGATTCTGAGCACCTTACGCGGCACGTATACCGGTCGCTCGTCCCCAAGGGGTTAAACAGTTTATGACCAAAGTAACAATAGTCTTTATAGGTTCAAAGTTTCATCTTTAATCGAGTAATTGAATCGATTAATCCTTTAACTACGAACTTATTTTTTAACAGAAATTGCTGCAACTAGCGACTTTTATTTAATTTTATTCTTTGCACTTTTTTCAAAACAAATATTTGCCGTACACTTCTATAAGATTTCAAGAGAAATTTACTAATTTTTTTAATCTTTATAAATAATTAATAGTACAAAACCAATACAGAAATATTCAATTGTGGCAGTGCTGCTATCGGTCCGAGGGAAGTATATATCCCGCCGTAGTCATTTTACATAAACATTTTAGCCGGTATTTTATATGTTTCTGTTGAAATTATCAGAAAGGAATTAACAATTTTCCGCCCAAAATAGTTTTAAAAATTGCTTAAATTTGTATAATTTTCATCGACTCTCACTCTCGGTTGATCACTAATCGCATGCTCATGAATATCACGTAAATTTCTTAGATGTCTGCATGGGCTTAAATTTTAAGACCCAGATCCAGCCCGGTGAAAAAAAAAAAGCAATTCAGATTAGGTCAGGGTTCGTACGGGTGCTTGGATTTCCAGACTAAGAAATTCTTCGGTACCAATATTTTCTTATGGAAAGTCTCTCCTGAAATAAGACGAAATTTCGTCCGTTTAAACTAGATTTATTTTTCTATAAAAAAATTCTGATATTGGGTCTTGAAAATAACGGTACCCGTACGAACCCTGTAGGTGTAAAAAATAAAAGCTCGATCCAACCTTCAACCGAGCGAAAATCAAAATCTGCCTTGACCGAGCTCAATTACTACAAAATTCCGATTTTTATTAACCGGTGTTATCCTAAATTTAAAATTCTTTAAAAAAAATAGTGTATATACTAGTATATTTAACACATACAGGACGGGAAACAAGAATTCTGGTTTTCATTCAAGAAACATCACTTAGGACGTGGCTTCCATCTTACAGAAAATGCATTTATATTATGTGTAGTGCATAGTTTTTTAGATTGTAAGACATTTCATATTAAATTCGTACATTGAAAGATATTTATCGATGCATAAACTTAGGAAACTTATCTAGAACACCAATTTACAAAAGACTTTCAGAACAGGGGGGAGCTTCTACTGTTTTAAAATTCAGATTTGATAAAAATTGCCCGTCCGCAATGTGTTAGGCAAACATTTTTAAAGCACACCATTTTTTCAGATTGTGATCCGCAAGCCATAGTATGCGGAATTACAACTTTAATAATCACATAAAACAATTACATTCAAATGAAGACCCATTAAAATTAAATTGTTTAGAATGTAAGAAAAAGTTGATTTAAAAGTTATAATTCTGAAGCTCTGTAAAAGAAACAAAAGTAGATTTTTTAAAATATTTCTCTTTAATTTATTAAGCCAAAATAAGCTTCTAAAGATTCCGTTAACAAATGTACAGTCGTCAAAAAATAAAAAATAAAAATAAAAAAAAGAAAGAAAGAGAGAGAGAGGGAGGACATCTCGTGCTTTTTAATGGCCAAATTGCTGCGGAGAGATGCGAGAATTACCTTTCCACTCAGAATTTTGTCTACTTTCCGAATATGAATACGGATTTTGAAATAAAGTTTGTCTAAAAATTAAAAATTGTGCCAACTTTAAATTTTCAAATGGTAATACCCACTTTTGACACCGCATTTTTCTTTTTTTTTTTTTTTGTTAATGATGGCAGACAGGAAAAAAAAATATTGTTAACATATTTTTCTTAAATCTTCATAGAGTTTTAAAAGAAAATGTGCTAGGAAGTTATTCAGAAATTTAGAAAAATAAATTTATCTTATAAGGAGATGTATTGGGGACATTCAATTAGTTACCAGAAAAATTATACAGAATTTTTAAGTGTAAAATCTCGCTATCTGTAGGAAAAGTACCATACGTTTTTCACCTGTTAATTTCAAACTTTTTTTTTTTGTGTGTGCGTGTGTGTGGATGCTTTGATAACAGCAGAGGATTTGTTTAGGCCATCGAAGAGTAAAATTTATCTATATCTCAAAAACTAATGACTGCAATGAGTTATACACTTACATAACCATGCATTTATCATAATTGTGGTTAATTTTCTGTGAAAATTGTCAATCATAATTGGAATTTTTTGACTATGATTTTATTAATAATTTTCATAATTTAATTCTTTTTTTAATTGAAAAAAAATGCCTGACATATCTTTGCATCTATGTATTAAATTAAAAAATCAAACAGTTGATTTTTGAGAAGATAATAAATAAAAATTTGTCACATGAATTAACATTAGCATATACTCGAATCTTAACTTTAGCTAACTCTTTACACAATTCCGAGTTGAACAGTTATTTACGCATCTCTCTGAGGTGATTTGGCGAATAAATCTCCATTCTTTTTTAACAAGTGTGCAGTATTACTATACTAATTTACAAAAAAAAAAAAAAAAAAAAAAAAAAAAAAAAAAAAAAAAAAAAAACGCTCTGAGACGACGCTGCAAAAATGAATTCCTGGCGAGTCCCAAATCAGCAGAAAAAAAAATTAGTTCCAGCCCAGTCCGAGTATTATGATAGGAAATTGACCCGAGTTTGAAAACATACCCCCCCCCCCCCAAAAAAAAAAAGCGTAATCATTGGTGCGTCCCTGTTTATGTCATATAACTTTTTTAAAAAGGCAATTGGATTGTGTTACCAATTTGGCGGATTTTTTTTATTCAAATGTCTACCAGAATTTCCTAACAATTATCACCAGTTTATTTAATCATAGAATGCATATCATTACATAAATAAAAAAATACTATTATAAATTTCTGGTAGATCAATTAAAACCCCCAGCAAAATTGGCGGGGATGAGAGGTGGGGGGGGGGGGCTAGTTTGGAAATGAAGGGCCTCGCAAAAGTTCCTGCACCCGGCCTCGCTTTCGCTAAGGACGGCTCTGCTCATACGGCCATTCTTTTTTGAGATGAGCTTAGACAAAGGCCAGATACTCACACTAACCTAAATAAGTTCTGCTAGGTGCAACGTTACTGTTGAATCAGCTACTACCAAGTTCAGTACGTTTCCTATACAGTGAGTGTAAATAAAATCTTTGTTTTCCTTATTGAACTAAACTTGTAGACCATTATAGCATCCTTCATATTTGTTGCTCCATCAAACGAACAAGTAATAATAATTGATGTTGCAATATCACACTTAGCTAATTCTGATTTTATAAGTTCGTACGATGTCAATCTACATGAATCATCGATTACTGTTATTTCTAAAAGTCTTTCATATATCTTTCCCTGAACGACATAGCGGACGCAAATTGTAGCCTTCCATAACAGCTGCATCTTGAGTACTATCTGACACAATTTAAAGTTAAATATTAGTTTAATAAGGAAAGGTTACATATTAATTTAGGAATATTAACGTGAACAACATCTCGCTTTGTAAGCACGAGAATAACAACAACGCGGTACATAAGAAACAGTTAAGAGGTTGCAATTAAATTCAAACAGTCTCAGTCATAATTTGTACAACTTAAAATAGGGCAAATTACTTTTTCCTCTGCAGAATAAAAGCATTTTTAAAAAACCAGATTCCTGCGAAATGCAGCAGACTATATGCAAATTGAAGTAATTAGAAAAAAAAAACTTCTGGCGATTTTTTTCAGTTGTCTTGCCAATCCTGGTTACTATTTTCCGCAGAAATTGAGCATGTGCAGTAAATCTCCGTAGGGAGGATTTGTTGTTTCGATTAGCTAGTGACGCGATGTGCTCTAAAACCTGAGCCTACGAGCACTGCACAGAGCGCTATAAGTAAGTCAACACCACTCCTCCGTTTCACCAGCGACACGATGCCACTACCAGCGCTACTAGGCTACCATAAACAAAAAAACAACTGGAAACAGATTAAAATTGATTGTGAAAGCGCAAGATTACGAGAGAATAGCCAAATTATTCTGATGGAATTAGTTATGAAGTAGTATATCCATTTTTGGAGGCACCTGCGGAACTTACTTACATAGGCTGCCATAAACAAAAACCAACTGGCATCTGCTTAAAATTGATTGTAAATAAGATCACGGTAAATTTACGGGGAAACAGTTAAATTATTCTGATGTAACAAATTATGAAGTAGTATATCCATTTTTGGAGGCCCCACCGGGGTCCCCTTACATAGGCTATCATACACAAAAACTAACTGGCAACTGCTTAAAATTGATTGTAAATGCGTAAGATTACGGGAAACTAACGGGAAATAGTCAAATTATTCCGATGTAGCTAGTTATGAACTAGTATATCCATTTTGGGGGGCCCCTCCGGGGCCCCCTTGTGCCGGGGGCCCTCGGCAATCGCCGACTAGCCGACCTGGCCAGTCCGGGCCTGGCTGAGTCGACTCACTTGATTGATGAGTCGACATAGTGAATTGACTCTCGACTCACTTGCGCAAAATGAAAAGCAACTGATCTGGTAAAACTTGCTGGATCTGTTAGTATGAATATTCAAATGTGCGATGAAAGCGCGTCAGTTAATGTTTTATTATTTAAATTACCGTTAAATAAAGTTTATTTATTAGTCCAATAATAAGATAGTTATCTTTCAGTTTTATGTATTTCAACTCTTTATTAACACTTAACTGTTAGCGGTCTCACAGGCAACTACATTTTTCAATTTTCACAATTAAACTCGTAATTTCCAGTGAATACCATGAAATTTGGTTTCATTTGGAGCCCTAAAACTATTGCTAGAGATTCTGAATATGAGAAGTTCAATTATAATACTCCTGTACTTAATGTTTAGTACCGAAACAGTACCCTGTGAGTTAATAGATACTTTCATTCATCTTTTAAGCTTTTCACCGCCGTGAACTGATATATCTGTTCACTAAACTGTAGGTTTTACTGCTATTTTAAGAGTTAATCGCGCCTTTTATTGATCTTTTAATCGAATGGTTTCACAACAGCTCACAGTTGTAATGTGGTAATTTTCTGTCACAGTAGTTAACCCGGGAGAACTCACTGCATGAGATTTTCTCTCACAGTCGTACTTTTTCTAAGACTCTTATTTAAAACATTTTTCATTTTAATTAAAATTTAAAAATGTTATTTCAATTATTTTACCTATTTGTGAGTAAAAGTACTAAGCAAAGCAAAAAAAAAATTATATTAAACGAATGTAAAATAAAAGAAAAGCAATTGGGCACCTTGAGAGAAATTCTCACTAGCGAGTTCTCCCGGGTTAAAAGTTAAATGAACTTTTTCAGATGAATTGTCATGTATAAAATTCATTATCACATTTAGGACCATGGATGTCTTATTCAGGTTATAGCTGCCGTAAATGCGACAAAAATTACCTAAACGCGACAATGATATATTATGGTTTTATACTAGAGATAATTATTAAATTTATACAAAACAAGTTAGTTTTGAACTAAAGGTACAGTATTCAGTAATTTGTTGCTTAATAAAATATATATTTATATAAATATAATAAAATGCCAAATATACCCTAAATGCGACAAAACTATGGGGAATCGCGTCTCATTTAGGCACAATGACCTTATAATTCTATTTTAATTCCATTTTTTAAATAAAAATGTTTGCAGGTAATATTAAATGGATATAATTTATATATATTTTTTAAAAGTTTAGCCAATCGATTTTTTTAATGTCCCTTATTTAAACCCAGATATGTAATATATTTTCGGAATCCTATAGCTACCACGCCCCCCCCCCCCTTTTTTTCATAAACAGCTTGGCTGTGTGTGTGTCTCTATGGATGTATCTCAATACTTTATGGTTATATATTATCATGGTTTTCAAAATAAAATTTTAAAAGGGAGTAAATCAAAAACTATAAACATGAGAAAACAAGAACATTTTTAAACTTAGTCTCATCCCCCTTCCTCGGGGCGGGCGGGGGACTCATTATTGAATTCATTTGTATTCGGAAACGCGAAAAATTGACAGGTGTTCTTATTCAGGAACTATGTAATCGAATGGCGTTTTCCGTTTTTTGACAAAATATCGTTCAAAAAATGCTGTCAAAGTTGGAGTTTTTAATCTAATTTCCCTACATGTTAGCACAAAAAGAGAAAAACTTGCCGTTACGTGACAAAAATCGCACTTTACGTATTTTTTTTTAAATATAAATTTAAGCAATTTATTCATGTTAAAAAAATGGAAAAAGCTATTTGATTCCAAATCGCCTCAATAGTCATACCTGTCAAATTTATAGCTTGATAGTTTAAAATGCTGCCTCTGAGCCCCGTAAAGTAAAATTTGTGTGTAACGGAAAAATACGATCTTCTCCAAAACTATGTGACCGAGGATAATCGCTATAATTTTCTAGCAAAGTTTGAATACACTACTATGGCCCCTATTTTTTTTTTTTATCATTTTAGTTTCAGTACATTCGGAAATAGGTTGGATGGGGGGGAGGGGGCGCTCCCCGAGCGCACACGCACACACACACACACACATACAAAAAAAAAATCCGTTTCCCGTTTTGTTTTCAAATAAGAAAATTTAAACTTTAAAATTTTGATATATATAAAAAATAACTCCTCAAAACCTTCCACTCCCAGTTAAAAAGAAGGTAATTTTTTAGGCATGGGGGGGGGGGGTACGGGATTAAACAAGAATATTTCTATATTTTACAGTTTGGCTTAGAGGTGTGCACCGGCCCAGCCCGTGGGCAGCGCTAGGACCAATTTTTCGCAGCACTGGGGTCGGACATGACTTTACTTCTTTTCTGAAGGCTTGGGAAGGGCCTAGGTATTGCTCTTTCCGGGCAAGGCTAAGGCCTTTCTTTTTTCTGAAAGATCGCGCCGAGCCGAACTTAATTTTTCAGTACTGATCCGGGATTGGCTTCTTTCTTCCAAGGTTTGCAAGGGGCGACATTTTAAGCGCCGGCCCAGCCCGTACGAAAATTACTGTATTGGCCTGGTCTGATCCGTGCAAAAATAAGTAAAATTTGGCCCTACCCAAGACTTTTTGCAAAAAATGCATATATTTTTAAATTGCAATTATACTTATTGCCATATTACTGTACAATTAAACTTTAAAATTTATTCTTTTTAAAGAATAACCATTTCTAGGCAATAAAATTAAAATACAATAAAACATGTGAAAAAGAACCTGTGTATGACGGAATGCTGTCTTAAACTAAAAAATGTGTTGATACATGAAAAATGAATATAATAAGATGTGAGGAAAAGTGTGTAATACATTTAAACCTGCACAGAAGGAAACTTGTCTATAACGTATATTTTTTCATTCCTAAGCAATTTCGTCTTCGACGATTTTTTTAAACAGAATTTTTCATATTATTAAATCTCCAATGAATAGAATATGGATTAACGATATTAAATTTAACTGAAACATTTGCATGCAAATTTCATTAAAAACATAAATATCGCAGCACAGGTCTCTTCTTTAAAAATGAAGATTATAAAAATGAAAATAAAAGCTAAAATAAGTATTTTTGGTCAGAACTCCACGTAACGAACAATTTTTAACATATTGACGTAAAAAATTCATGCTTTCTAGAAATTTAGTGGACCGGACGGCCTCATTCCGATATTTTAACTTTTTTCCTGGCCGGATCAGTTTTATACCGAGACGGGCCATTACTTTTTTTGTACGGGTCGAACTTTTAAATTTTATATAGAGGTAGGCCGAATTTTTTTTCTAAGGGCGGGCCGGACTAGGTCTTATAAATTTGGGCCTTTGCAGACTTTTACTTTGACTGTTCCCAGCTCCTATCCAACAAAGTCTAATATAAAAAACTTCTTTTATGTAAAATTAAAACCAAAATAATTCAAGCATTCACTCAAAAATTTTCTTATCCGCGATGCGAAAAATAGAATTGCGTCATCTTTACAACCAACCAATGTTACTTCCGCAAGTGAGTGGAGAATCGAGTCACTATGTTGGCTCATCAATGAAGTGAGTCGACTCAGCATTGGCTCCTCAAAATGAGTTGAAGTGCCTCGAACTGATCGCTTTGGACTTCGAAGCACAATTTATAGGCATATCGAGTACAGCGCTATCTGTTAACGGTTTTTGAAACTAAATTTTAAACTTCTGTATAACATTTTTTTCGACTCAGCTAATAAAGAAACCGTTTACCGTATAATTCTATTGATATTTGTTTGCGAGATATTTAATTTTGAAATCAGGGTCTTATTCGCTGGACACCCTGTATTTGAGATTTGAAAAATGCTATACAGTAAAATCTTCTACGAAGGAATCACATAGGAAAGAAAAACGAAATGTTTATAGGCAAGTTTCATTCTTAGGAGATGCAAATGTAGTCGATTCTTTTCTCAGGTATTATTATATTAATTTCACATGGAACAATATAATTTCCGTTTAAAGCAGTATTCCGTCTTAGGCAGGTCATTTTTCACTTGTTTTACCAAATTTTTTTTTACTTTAAACATAGTAGCCATTAAAAAAATTAATTTTAAAGTGTAATTGTAAAATAATGGCCATAAAATATGTATTTTTTGTGAAAATGTTTGGGCCCAGCCGAAGTTTACTGATTTTTGCTCGGATCAGGTGAGTCAGTGACAATGATTTTAACGCGGCTTGAGTCGATGCCGGGACTGAAAATTTCGCGTTGTGCAGGCCTAGGAAGAAGGAAGCCAGTCCCGGTTCGGTATGAGAAAATACCTTACGCCCGGCCCGGCAGCAGAATACAGACTTTTTCTAACGCCCTCGCTGGGACGATATAATGACTGCAATTGTGAGTACTAAATTTATGAAATAAACAATTAAATTAAAAAAATTAAAAAAAACCCGACTGCGTAAAAAGCGAACTAATTAATTATTTCTCATCAATGTGAAACTATTTTTCTTTCAATCCCTACTATTAACTCCCACTCTCGCTATATATATCTTGTTCAAATTTTCAATCGTTAGTAAAATACTTATTATTCCTCCAATAAAGCTCAAATATTTTTTTATAACTTATAGTGGATGACACTTGATGTTAATCCAGTTTTTTTTTTCAAATATTAATTCATTAATTAAATTAAATTAATTAATTTTCAATAATCATGTGAGCCCTTTTCTTGATGAAAGTATTTTAAAACCGAGAGAACCGTCTTCTTGATCAAGGCGCCACTCAAGAAGGAAGAAAAATGGGAGAAAAAAAATTCTCTTATTGCCCTAAGTAGGAATTGACTTATTTTTTTCTTTTTATATTGCTTGTTTATATTACTTACCTATTTTTTTTATTTACTTGTATTGATGACTTTCAAGTTGTGTTTAATTGTTAGTTCCTATCTATAAACACTGTTTTGATGAGGTCTATGATAGTTAGAGTTGCAGAAAAGCTAGAGATCCTACATACACAACTTCCAGGTTGTATAATATTTTAACGGAGCTTCAGACTGTAAAATAGTCAATGAAACATCGTCTTCATTTTGAAAGACCTATCCAATAATATGCCACTTAATAGGGTGCGTAATTTTTTTTCCGTCTCTACCGCCATTTTTTGTTTTACGGCCGCTATTTTGAATTTATAAAAACAAAACCTAGCCTATAACCATCGGGTCATTAAGACGAATCGATAGAGACCTCATTCATTAAAATCCATCCAGATGTTGGGATGTTTCGAGGGTATAAAGAAATCCACATACACAGATACGCGTGAAACACATAACCATTCTTTTCAGTCGGGTAAAAACTCTTAATCAGCATGTTTGAAAAAGCCTTGATTTAAATGAGCTAACGGACATTTAAATTGTGCAGAAAGAATTTGGAAAGGGCAAAAGTTAAACTGAATCGGAAGTTTAAGTTACAGAAACTACCGAACAGTTTAAGCTACAGAACATTTTGTTTCATCAAATTTGAAAAAAAATATTTACTTTTGAAAATATGATTTTTTTTAATAAGTTACATCATTTTTTAAATTTATATTTTTATTAGTTTAAAAAATAATGTTAAAAAAACTTGTGAAAAAAATTATAATTTTTTTAATTATGTTTTTTAAAAAAAATAACGATTATGTTTTCCTCTTTTATCATTTTTCCTCGAACTAAACAATCATTAATGTAGGCAAATGACAAATACTTTCATAGTGAGATTAAATAATTCATAATTACAAAACACAGTTTATACTAAAGACAATTTATTTGTGGTTTGTAAAATATTGTTTTTGTTTTTGTTGTTGTTAATTATATAAAAATAAATACATGCTTTCTTTTATATATAAGTTAGCTGATAATTTTGTTTATACAATGAATTGTTTTTCATTTCTCATTCGGCGTTAATTGTATTTTTTTTTTTTTACCTATTAGTATAATATTGTATTAGTTTTAGGTATTATCAATATAGGACGTAATTTTTATTTTTCTTCCCTAGGGACATAAAGAATATCCATTTCAATAAGCATTTTTTCCCCCGAATTTTAATAGAAAAAAAAAGCAATTTAACAAGTTACAACGACCATTTGGAAAATGATTTTTTTTCGAAGACTAAAATTTAAGGCATAAAAAAAACGCACGGAGTTGATCATACATTATGTACGCCATGAATTAAACATTAATAGTGTTATTACACGTAAAAATTGCAAGCAACAAAAATCGACTGCGACCCGTCAGATTTCCTGAAACTTTATTATCCACCTGAAACTTACGTATTTTCTAAGCATTTCATTGGCTGTTCGAGAAAAGGCTTTTCCATCGTAGAAATCTGACGACCAATTTTAAATGAAATTTCATTCTTAAACTTCTAAACATCCCACAATATTACTTTTTACACCGTCGTATTGAGAAAAAAATTTACTTTTAAATGGAATTTGTTTGAAAGCGGTATCTCAATTTGTTTCTGAGTTATTATTTTTTTGTAGTTTTTATTACTTTTTTGGCATAGTGGTAACAGAAATATCCATCTCTGTTGAAAGTAAAGGGAAATACAGATTACTGTATTGACAAATCAGAAAACGAATAAAATGCGGATTAAACCAATAAAAAGCTTCAGATATGCTTTTGTTTTCCTACCCTGACGAAGACAAAAACCATTTTTCAAAATGTTTAATAATTTTAAATTGATATATTTCTTATATATAAATACTTGACTCTCTAATTTGAGATTACACTTTAAACTTAATGAATAAAATTACAAAATAATGTATTTTATTATAGGGTAGTAGATGAACTATGTCTTCTCTAATGTCTTTTCAACACTTTCCAACATATTTGAAAAGTATTTATGAATTCGGTTTGTCTGCTTGTCTGCCTGTCGTACTCGAATTCGCATAAATATACTCGGACTGCCACGCAATTGATATATGTTAATGTGGTTTACCATGGAATATTCGGTACTGAAAAGGAAAAGTTCAGCGTTTATAGTTCATTTACAGGAACACTAAAAGAATTCCGTTACATTACAGTATATAGTGAAAAGTCGTTTGCGATATATTTTAATGATAAATTGATATACCTCGCTGAAGTTCACTGCAAAAACCTGTATAATATGGTGTGCATAACATTCATCGTTCATTGACAGTAATACAGAAAAAAAAATCAGTTACAGTACTTTATAAAAACAAAAATTGCTAAATTACGTTTTCAGTCGAGTTACACATTTTAAAATTAAACTAACATTTTGTCTATTACTTATTGTGTATAAATTTCACAGATGATATACATCGAAGCACAAGATATCCATTGCATTTCCGTTTACTGCCGGGGGACTTTGCGCCATAAAACCCTAATCAATCAACCAACCAACCGTTTATTGCCGGAAATTGCTGAAGAGGAAATTGCAAATTTATAACAGTGCTATGCATTTCCTAACGAAAATAAATTTTAGCTTAATATGTAGCATATATGTAGCTCTTAGAACATATACTGTGTTCCACAAACGAATTCCGATGTTATTTCTCTTATTAATGATAATTCCTGAAATTGGGCTTTGAAATGCTTTTAAGATTTTTTTTTTTACTTAGACATCAACATTCACCTTTTTAAAAGGTGATGTTTTTTCAAGTATTCTGGAAGCGTTGGGAAGTGTGTTCGTATTCTATGCGTGACGCATAATGTTTCGGTCTTTCTTATAAACATAAAGGTGCGCCACACACTAGAGACACATGCGAGAATAATTCTGAGACAGGAGGCAAATTCTGCTGCTCAAACCGGTTTTTTCTTTGTTAACAGGGTGAAATTGTTGCATGCCTAATGATTTTTTTGTAGCATGTCTCCCTGGTGTGTTGCGGGCCTTAATGCAGTTTAAGGTTAGCCGTCATCCTCATTCTAGGACATCTTACCTCTTTGTATATACTTCGCGCATCATGCTATGTTCGTCCGCAGGTTGTTGTGATACTTAGGGAAAAATTCAGTGAGTTTCCTGGTGGTGCAACTACCTTGTGGCACCAGGTGCAACAACCTTGTGATGCCAGGTTTAATAACCTGGATAACCTGGTTAATATGCGATCTACGAACTTCAACCCTGACAATGATTCATCACCTAAATTCATCTTTTAAAACGATGATTACGGGAACTCATTGTATCTGTCACCTTACAGCCCATGTTTCTATACACGAAATTCACAGTTTAGGAAAATGGTAAAATTCTAGTTTTTTTTTTTTTTTTTTTTTTTTTTTTTTTTTTAATCGTCCACTTTTAACTGTTTAACAAACACCAAAATCTTACAATGATTATGTAATTTTTAAAATATATCCAACTCTCCAAGAACAGCCATACTTATAAAATTTGTGGTAGTTTTCTTGAATAACTACAAAATGCATTTTTGTAGCAATAATTTTGGATATAAGTGTATTTCATTTCTTTCAGTTTTTTTTATGATTCTTTATAAAAATTTTGAAATATAAACCTTCTGTCCTTGAAATCCGTCATTAAAATATAAGCCCTTTGATTACGTCAGGGTTCGGGTCTATGTAGTATAATTCGTTCAGTTTTTACGAAAAATAACCGTATTTGTAGATAATATCTTTCGTTTTAATTAATCGCAGAAATTTGACCACGAAATAAGTCATTGCTATACCTAATAGTGTGCAAATTAATGAATACCATATATTTCAGCATACATTCAAGTCATTATCACGCTATGATAATGTTACGCAGCGCATGTGGCCATAGATGAGTGATTAAAGGTGTTCGTCAGTCAGGTGACAGTTTTCCTTCGCTAATATTAAACCTATAGACGTCGAATGCAATCGTATTTTTCAAAAAAAAAGAAAGAATCTAAAGAAATTAATATTTTTAGCTTTTATTGTGTAGGGGAGATGTGGGCACATGTGAACAGTTCGCATAAATATAGCTTTTTCTCATAACTGGATTAATTTCTATAAACAAAAACTGATTAATACAGTAAACAGAACTTTCTTTTACACATGGTATTTTTTTAAAAATCACCGGTATAGTTTTTCTTACATTTTTTAATAGTTTTATAAATTCAAAAAATTGTTCACATGTGCCCCATCAGCACGGTAGTTGTGAACACACGTGGGGCACATGTGAACACAAGGAAAAAATATCCTTTAACATGCTTTTTATTCTGTTATTCATTTGTCATCTTAATCATTAGTTATATTACCTTTTAAATTCACCATAAAAAAAAAATATATATATATATTTCTCTAGTTTCTGGGTGATATGTTTGAGCAAAAGATTATAAAATGAAAATAAGTAGATTTGGAGGGGAGAGGCTTAGATGATTCATTAAATGTTGTTGCAATAAAATAAAAATAATAAAGAAGCAATTTTAAAAAGGAAATTAAAACTTTTAAATTTTGCTTAGGGGTTTTTGTTTGGGGGAAATTTTAGGGAGGGGGCCTTTACATACTATTTATCGGAAATCTGCAGAAATACGAAAGATTCTCACTCCTGTATTTGCCTTATTTACTTGTAAATTATAGATAAAGAAGGGTTTTTTTAATGATTAAAAAAAATCTCTATTATAACACCCCCCCCCGCAGCTTCTTTTGCTTTTGAAAAAAAGGGGGGGGGGGCTACAATCGGAATTTTACGGTAGTAATCAGTTTAAAAATTTTACTTTCTTAAAATATTACTGGTATTTATGGATATGGTATTTTGAATGGATAGCTCCATTCAAAGCATCATATACATAACTGTTTTAGAGATGGAAGTAAACCATCATTGCAGCGTTAGAACAAATGTAACAGAAAAATTTGTAAAGTTGTTCAAGGTAATACTTTTGTATTAACAATGCCTAAAAAATATTTTTGTAAACCGTTCAGTAAAATAATATATAACACTTATTGCATTTTAGAAAACATTAAATTTATTTAAAGTACAATTTAACGTAAACGAGCTTGTTGCTCTTTATACATTTGCTGAAAGATGTGTTTGTGGAAGTTTCAATACAAAATAAACTTTGTATGAGGAAAATATCTTCTATTTCAGGAAAATTTTAGATAATGGAACTTACATTGTTTCTCATTAAGTTAACTGAAAGAAACAGAATCACAGAATGTGTATTGGGGCACTTATGAACTGTTCATATCTGCCCCAACTAGTCTGTTCACAAGTGCCCCACATTGCTGCTTTTGTTAAATAGATAAATCATTAACATTTCTCAATTTTTGAAGAAAAAGAACTGTATCAAAAATGTTTATTAGTATTCATAGTATATGTTAAAACACTCAAATTCAAATAAATGAATAAATAAATAAAGTTATTCGCTTATCAACTCGGAACAAAGATTTTACTTTTGAGATCTAAAAACAGTGTTTTGGCTACAGAGGACAAACAAAATGTCATAGAGCTTCAAAAATTTTTTACCATATATCTACAGGTGCTATCATCTTTAGTAATTTTTTTCAAATAAAAAAACTTATAATAACTATCGAAAAATTGCGATGTTCACATGTACCCCGTGTTCACATGTGCCCCCATCTCCCCTACTCATCTTTATGGTTACCTCTTTGTGTTTTAGTTAGGAAAATTAAAAAAAAAAAAACTAAATTTATTTAAAGTGTCAATATTTTACTCGCAGCTCGGCAGGTTTGCAAAGATTTTAACACTCAAAATAGTAATCTAAACGTAAATTTGAGAAACATTTTGAAAAAGAAAGGTATTTTAAAAATACAAATAACAATAATTAGAGAAATTTGAGATAGTGTTGAACAATCTCTTAAATGGATTAAGATGTGCTTGAAAATAAAAAATTAGAAATTCAAGATAATTTTTGTGGCGATATCATCTCTACATATGGGTGCATTTTTCATTTTCTATACTGTAGTAAATAGGCATCGATGTTTATTTTAAAGAAATTTATATTCGGCACAAATGTCATAGACGCAGCGGGGTTGGTGCATTTTTTTTTTCGTTTTTGGCGTCATTTCGTCGCGAAAAAAC
Source organism: Maratus speciosus (assembly GCA_963932465.1). Lineage (NCBI taxonomy): Eukaryota > Metazoa > Arthropoda > Arachnida > Araneae > Salticidae > Maratus > Maratus speciosus. Next base: position 332,996,936 of record OZ010788.1, on the reverse strand, counting down.
CCGTTTTCGGTATGTGTTATATCTAGTTGCCGAAATAGCATGTCGGTTTTATTTATTATGGAACTGTTTCTTTTAGGTAATTTTTTTATATAAAACACTTACATTTTTTATTATAAACACATACAAATTATTCTATTATAATACATAAAATGTTTAATTTAATGTAAAACACACACAATGTGTTCTCCGTGTTGCTATACAAAGCAAAATCTCGCCAAAATCACTGGGGGTTGTCCATCATAAAAGCGGAATTTCGGTTCCAAATAGGCATTCCAGTGCACCTCAGACATCTGTGCCTATATTGATCGGTAAAAAATTTAAGCTTATACCAATGATATAAAATATTATAATTTTTCACGGAAATGTTATTTGGTATTCACTTTACGAAATATTTCCACCATATACCAAGGCGTAAATTTCAATTTTAATAAATAATAATATTCTGCATTGCACGTCCATATTTTGTGAGAATTTTTACTTAAATATTTTTATTGACATTGGTAAAAGCGAAATACAAATCAAATAAAACGTTAATTGTACTCTAGAAAATTATTTAAATGTTCACTTAATTTTTAACTGCAAAAATTTATTTTAAATTAATAAAATTGTACCCAAATAACATTTTTCTGCAATAATAATGTATTTTTATGTACTTTTCTTAAGAAATACTGTATTTTTACATGCTTTCTTTTAACTTATAATTCTGTTTGTATGTGGCAATCAAATTTTGTAACTCATTTTTTCACTCACTTCTTGTTGACACAGAGCTTTGGAATTTAAAATATATAAGTTTTCATACATGAATAACATGAATTGGCCATTAATTTTTTTTAATCCGATTCCTAAGGTGGGGCAACGGGAATCATATTTAAAATAAAAAAATAACACCATCTCATAAACCAATGGAACCAAAAATTTTAAACTTGGCATGCCTATAGTAAAACTAAAATTAATAAACACATATTCTAGAATTTTTCAAATTTCGGCCCTAAAAGGGAGCGCTGCGTCCATGCGCCTCCGTTTTCGAAAGACATTGAAAAAATATTACTTAAAGTTAATGGTTACTCAATTATATTTCTATCTCCTATAAATAATCGGCATCAGTTTCAACAATATTTATTGAAAATCACTTATGACAAAGTTACCAGAATAGAGCCAAATTTTTGCCAACTCACAAAATAACGTCAAATTTGGTAGCGCATTTAAAAAATACATATTTTTTTTCTACATTTTAGTGAATTCTGATGAAAGCACGCTTTTTTAGTTTTTGTATACATATCTATATTATAAAGGACAAACATATCTGTGCGTAACGCATACGTCATTTTGCGAATGGCAACACTTTGAAATTTGAAATAAAATTTTGGTTTTGCATTTTCTCTACTGCAAATTTTTAAACTTCTATGCATTACACATTTTAACTTTTTACATCGTCGTATAAGGAAAAAATTCTTTTTTAAATACTATTTGTTTGAAAGCTGTATCTCAATTTGTTTTTGAGATATTATTTTTTTTTTGTAGTTTTTAATACAAATTTTGTAATTGTGGCAACTGAAGTACTCCATTTATATTGAAAGTAAAGGGAAAATATTCATGGTTTATTATTTTTATTCGTTATATCCTTATTGATGCCATTTTCACATTACAAATAAAAGTAACTTTTTTATAATTTTTGAACAGAAAATGATGTCAGACATTAAATAAAACACGCATTCTTCTTCATAAATCAGCTACATTTTAATATTTTTACATTACGCTGATAAATGAGTTTGAGGCGCTCGGCAAAATGATTCATTGAGTAAAAATGATATATTTAAAACAAAACGACCATTTTTTTTTTTTTTTTTTTTTTTTTTTTTTTTTTTTTTTTTGATAAAACTAAATATTTTACCAATACTATAAATGACGAATACTATGACAACTAAAGTCAAATTTCTGAATTTTTTTTCACGGGTACTAAGATTAGAACTTAAGGTTTGTGCGAATGTTCACATGAAAAGTTGTATCGGACAAACGTGACTTTAACTTTGGAAATGCATTCATTAATAATCTATTCTTTTGCGCGTTGAAATACTTTCAAATTGTGAATTTGAGTGGTGCGTATGTAAATACAAGAATGTGAAAATAACGTACAGTTTAGATTTTATGGGGGAACATTTTATGATGTGACAAAGCGAAATCCTTTTTACTGATTTTTCATCCCATAAAAACAAACATAACAGCTCCATCGATAACTTCATCATAATTACTCATCTTGATTACGTAATCTAATACAGTTTAATTTTTCAATAATTTAAGCAGTTGAAGTCTGTAGAAATAATATTTTGGTAATTTTGGGTTTAAAATATTATTTGTTTTAAGAGTTAGACAACCAATGTAAGATGATTTTTTTGTTGTAATTATTTTTGTAGGTTTATTATAATTTCGATCTGACAGTTCCTTTCAAACATTTTAGTACGTCGAATTTCGACGGGTTCCAACTCGTATTTTATAATATCCTTCCATCGTTGCTTCAGATAAATTGTATTTTAATGCTGCAGCTTTCAGACTGAGGCCTTACTTGAAATTTCTGCAATAACTGCCTCCATGTCTGTATTTTATTAGATTCTTCTATCACTTATTTCTTTTAATTTTTCCATTATTATGAATTTCCATTATATTACAAAACAACATCTTTCAATTTAAAATAATTACAAGTGCTTTGTGAAGTTCTCGTACGAAAAGAACAGAGATATATTTACAGATGAGTATTAAAACATCAGCTAAAGATTTCACGCACATTGTTGGTCATCATTATAATTCATTAATGATGCAGTTATAAAACATAAATAAAAAAATTATATTTATTCTGTTTCTATAGGAATATAAGATTTCACGTACATTGTTGGTCATCATTATAATTCATTAATGATGCAGTTATAAAACATAAATAAAAAAATTATATTTATTTTGTTTCTATTGGAATATAAGATTTCACGCATATTGTTGGTGATCATTATAATTCATTAATGGTGCAGTTAAAAAACATAAATAAAAAATTATATTTATTCTATTTCTATAGGAATATAAGATTTCACGCACATTGTTGGTCATCATTATCTTATACTATAATGAGAGCAAAAATTGTGTGTGTGTATGTAAATTTTATCTTAAAAACGGCTCTAACGATTTTGATTAAATTTTGCACCCTACCGTTTTCGGGCACGAAAAGACCATTGGGATGGGTCTCGTGTTCGAGAAAATTCGATTAGTGGGTCATTTCGGGTCATAATGTGTCAAGGTCAAGTTAATTATATCTAAAGAACGGCTCAATCGATTTTGATTAAATTTTGTATCTAATATATGTCTATACATGTTATTAAATAATATATTAATAATAATATATTGTCATATATGTCATATATATGTCATAATATATGTCATACATGTAAAAAAAAAAACTATAATAAATTCATACATGTATAGTCACTGTTTATGTAAACCATGAAAAAATGTTTGATGGCCTTTTCAGATGCGCAAGAAACAAATTAATTTTATTGGAAATAGAAATATGAAATAATTCAAATCGGATGTTACAAGATACTGACAGCTGATCATGTGTTCAAAATTAACTCTTAATTCCTTATATTGGAATTCTGCGCTACTTTATAGCTTATTCTATGCATAAAATATTACGCTGTTAATTATACAATGTCTTCGAAAAAAGAAAAAACACTTCTTCATTTTATGTTTGAAACGTCTAAAAAATATATAATATAAAACAAAGAGAATTTTTTTGCTACATTTGTCTTTAATGTCATGCTTTTCCTTACTGTATGTTGGATATTACAATTTTTTTAAAACATTTCTTAAATAGTTATTAGTATTTATAACATTCTGTTTGAAATGAGTGACAAATATATTTAATAATCTTAATAATTCAAAACATACTTCAAAACAAATTTAATTCATTTGCGAAGTTTCACTAAATTGCTAAACTGGAAATAAACAGTATCTTTTAAGTATTCGGCAAATGTTTCGAAAGCAAGTAAACACAATGCGAGATTGAAATTTATTTCAAATGCAGTAGCTCTCGAAATGAATAGGAAATATTTTGATATTGCAACATCCAATTCAACAAATGGATTTACCAAATAGTATGAATCTTGTAATATAGCGTAATGTAATAAAATCTCTCATTGCGTATTTTCGCCTTTGACGAAACTGGTGTCCTATATTTATAAATAAAATTAGGTATTAATTACTATTAATTATTATTAATTATAATTATAATTAGGTATTAATTATTAGCTCTCATATGAAGACAATTGACTCTCGTTAGCGACGATATGAATACTACAATGTTATTTGAAATCTATAATTTCTTATTCCGCACGCTCGTTTCCCTTTGTTATTTATTAATGATGCCATTAGAAAACTAGTCGGATGTGCCAATCCCAAAATCAGCCCATCTCATACCTGTTAAGATGCATTGAATAGATGCCGAAGTACCAAAAATCAGGTCTGTACTGAGTGCCCATTGCCCTCAGCGCCACTATTGTTTGAAATTCGAACTAAAATCAAGAATCACAGTACAAAAGCTCCTGATATCATACATAAACCTCCTACAAGAATTTTTTAAATATCTGTCACCGTTTGAACGTTATTAAATTTTTAAATCCATCAGTCATATTTGGGACTCTCGGTATATTAACCATGTAAAAGATACGATGGCATTATAAGAGCTTTATATTGAAAAAATGGTGTACTTGAAATGTGTTAAATTTTTTCTAAAGGAAATTGTGATCTCGGGAAACACATTTTAACAATCCAGACAAAAAACTCGTCTGATGTGCCTATCCAAGAACTTTCTTCTATCTGATACATGTTAATACTTCAAAATTCGATAGCACAGTGAAAAAATTAAATGGCAATCTATGCCCGTCATGAGGATTCTAAAGATATGAAATGCCATGCATTAGTTCTTGAGATATAACTATCGCTAAAACCGTGTAAATCATGGAAAATGCACGATAGCAGCTTCAGCTGTTGGTCGATTTACACCTAAACCTAATCAAAAATAACTTTGCTGATTGTCAGGAAAACCTAATCACCAACAACTTGTGTCAACATATAATGGGAACTGAAGTTATATGAAAATTCGTACATTAGTTCTTGAGACTGAGCTATTGCGGAAATCGTGAAAAATGCAGCATAGCAGCTCCACCTGCAGGACGATTTACACCAAAACGTAATCAGTCCCAATTCATATCAAGGACTAACTGAATCTGAAGTTTTATGAAAATCCGTGCATTAGTTTTTGAGATACAGCTTTTGCAAAAATCGTGAAAAATCCAGCATACAGCCCCACTTATTGGGTGATTGACACGAAAATCTAATCCCCAACAACGTGTGCCAACATATAACTGGATCCACCTGTTGGGCGATATACAACATAAACAAATTAGCCCAAGTTTATATCAAAGTCTAACTGAATCTAAAGTGTTGTGAAATTCAGTGCATTAGTTCTTGAAACAGAGCGCTCAAAATTTTTGTCACATACAGACAGACTCACAGAGTGATAGACACACAGACAGTCATTTTTTAAATACCATAAAATCGTGTTCAGGACCTTCTAAAACCTGTAAATCCATCGAAAATCGGAAGTCGAAATTTTTCACGAATCCAATATTTTGTACTTGTAAAGATAAAAGAAAGTAAAAATCATAAATAGAAAACATTATATTTTATATTAGAGTCAAGATAGATTAAAAAACTCCCGAAAATGTCATTTAGTTCTGAATGCTTGTTGACAATTTAAACAAGAGAGAAAATATTTAAACAAGAGAGAAAAATCATGCGTTAAGCATAGGATATTTAACACTTTCCAACACTTTCTGAATGCTTTAACAAAACGTTATTTAGGGAAATAAGATAAATAAGATAACTATGTAAACATTTTAGAAAACGCATAGAACATTTAAAAAACTGATTTCAGCAGTTACCATCCATAGCCAAATATGTATTCAAAATCTTTTGAACAGTCCTGTATTTGATCTGTAGGTTGATATATATACTATATAATGGGAAACTTTAGTTTAGCAAGAAATCGCATAACAGGTTGAAATTTCTCTTTCAGCAAATCATACTAATAGATGGATACATATTTTAATACTTTTGTAAAACCATGTAGTTTACCTAGTACCTTTATTACTCGCCACTATTTAATGCATAACTCATTTAAAAACCACCTTTAAGCAATTTGCACACATACCTAGTAACCATTACGATTTCTTTTGTGCAGCCCTGTATATAAATTATAGTGAAACATAAAATCGCATATCATAATTAAAAATGCATTTCCAGCAATCATCGCTAACGTACAGTACTTCGGATAGAATATTCCTGTCTGAAATCTTTTGTGTGTCCCTGTAAACGCTATACACTTCGTATTATACATGAAATAAGTTATAGTAAACCTCAGTGACGTATATCAGTTTCATTATACAGGAAATGAACTAAACATTCTACAAACTTCATTTGAAATAGGGAATGTGCTATGGTAAACGTCAATAGCATCCAAAAATTTCAGGGCAATCTGAGTATAATTACGGGAGTTAGAGCGCGGCCAGATGGACAGACGGACAGACAAACCGAAGTAATAAACACGTTTGAACTTTGTTCGAAAGTGTTAAAAAGGGAGTTGAAAAACCTGTGCATTATTATACTGCATACAATTAAATAAAGTGTTTGGATGAGCAGGTAGTCAGAGCAAAATCAATTAACCTCTAAATGCAGAAAGGTTACAGAATAAATACAGAGCAAATAAATCTATCTTGGTATATATGAAAATTGACGAAAGAACCATATCTTTATGATAATTGTTTTAAGTAAGATTTGGAAGGAAAAGTTTGATTCCTTATTAGCAAAAAAGAAAAATTGGAAATATAAATATACAAGTCAGAAATTGTACGTCAAACGCGGCAAATGATGTGCGTTCGCACTATAACTAGTTTTATAAATTTTCAGATCTTGGTGCGATAGCTGCAGCACTCTTACGGAAAAATGCATGAATGAAAAATGTATTACGATTATGTATTCAATTCAGTAATACAGAAATAATATGACTCCATCTTAAATATGACGTTATCACCATGGCAAGAATCATTATCTATCACGTGATATTGAATTAATTACCTATGATAGTATTTAATAGAATAATCACCATGACAACCAAGAATCATATCCTGTCATGCGATATCATTGAAATAATTACGTATGATTACATTCAATAGAATAAAAAAAATATTTATATCTTTTTTCAGTTTTGATTCGATTTTCGTAAAATTTGAAATGACTCGTCACAATTCTAAAAAGATTATCGATATTAAATTTTAAACCATTTGATTGAGAATTTTTCGCGCCGTTATTTGCGGACAGACTGCCAGACAGACGGACGGACCAGACGATTACTATAGGTGCTACATATTTATATAATTACGAACGTACATAAAATATTGTAATCAGATATCACAAGATATTAATAATTTACAATATGCTCAATATAACCTCCACGTCCCATACACTTCTCTTTCGCGAGCGATACTTTATAGCTAGCATTATACACTGTATGGCCAAAGGTGATCGGTCACTTGCGATTTTAGGCGTTTTGTTAAATATCTAGAAAAATTTATAATGAATTAACCTGAAACTACAGGTGTGTAAACAGTATAGAATAGGTCATATATTTCCGCGAAGATTTTTCCCGACACCCCATAGGAGACCGTTAACAAATTGAGAAAGAACGAATATCTTTTAAATAACCCTGTAAAAACTAATATAAAAAAACTTAAACGCGTGAAAAACTTTTAATGGTGAATATTATGTCATATTTAAAAAGCTCAAATATTAATATTTCCAAACACCTTTAAATTAAATAATATATGTACCCGTAAATCTTAAAAGAGAAAAAAAGTTATTATATATATATATATATATATATATATACATATATATATATATATATACATATATATATATCTTTTTTTTTAACTGTTTTGAAACTATTTGAAAACTGTATTTTAATTGACTGACTTATTGTATTTTTTTTTGTTTTTTTAATAATTTTCAAGCATGATTTTTTTTAAATTTATCTCTCTCTATCACGTGCAGACTCCATTACGAAATAACTCACTTACACTTAAAACAATATAAATATTTCAGCATTTGTCTCTGACCAATTTTTCATAACGAAATTTAAACTGCATCAACCTATTATAATAAAAATCGACTTTCCGTTGTTTTTCATAGATACTCCTCATAGAATATGGAAAATGGTCGATCAAATTTATGCCAGTTATCCCCATAGGTGCAAGAATGTTAAAAGTGGTCTGGGAATTACAAAATTTCAATTAGATTTCGAGTTATTTATTTTTTCGTAATTTTTAATGCATTTCTGTAAAATGGCAACCAAATAACTTCATTTTGTGGATAAAAGGCAGAAAAAAAAAACGATAGAGATTACAAGATTTCTTCGTTTCGCAAAATTTTCAAATTGAAATTAACTTTTAATTCAATATGTAGCGAAAATAATATTAGGATTGAATTGTATTTTTCAAGACAATTACTTGAAAAAAATTTTTGACTTAAATTGTAAATCTAATTTTTTATTTCGAATTTAGTTTTTAATACAATTACTACTATAATTGCCTTCTAAATTTACAATAAAGTTAGTTTTTATTTTCCCCAATAGAATCGAATGATCTCATGTATTTGAAAATCAACACACAGGGTTTAAGCAAATAGCACTAATAAGAAAAAAATGTTTGTGTGTGTCTCTCTCTACGCGATGGCTTGGAGAATTAACAGAAATTAGATATTGGAAAATTTGCGTGAGACTTCACAAGACTCGTTGTCTAAACCATTCGAAATACGGAAAAAACTCAAAATAGATGCTTATATGCCGTACTTCGCGCAATCTCTTTCGTGTTTATTTTCCTCTTTTTTAACAAGGTTGCATCGGCTCGCATTTAAAGATACCCAAAAACGAAAAACCGTCACCTAATTCGGATACTTTTTGACGGTGCAATCCGTTTCAAAAAAATTCGTGGTTCCTCGATATACTGTTTTTTCCTAGGCTAAAAGTAACTAAATATCGGTATTCTAACACAATTTTTTCCAACTTCATCAGACACTTAATTTATATCACATATAAAAATATCGAAACATTTGAACGACTAGAAGTATTTAAAAGAACACCCTTCCCAATATTCGCTCAGAACGTGAATACACGGGTCGCTTTTGCTCATGTTTTCACAACTAAATATCAATATATTTGCATGGAAATTGTAAGCAGGTTTAGTAAATATTATATATATAACTCAACGATTTTCAAAGAATTTTCTATAATATGAAGTATTTTGTTTTTAATATTAGCTGACTCGATTTGAAAGAAAGAAAGCGAGAAAAAACGCTTCTTACAAGCCTCTTTACCATTTCACTGTTTTTTACACAGTCTCCAGAAACAGCCTTCCGATGTGAAAAAAAAGGTGAGAAGAAAACACGCGATTGTACGCTGCCAAAGACAGTGGGGCGTGCAACATTAGGTTCGTTTACAAAGATTTTCCTTAAGACTGATTTCAGATATATTTAAAGTTATTATTATGGGTCTATGCAACTCTAGAGATTTGATAAAAAAGAAACATGTAAATTTCCAATTTATGAACTGCCTTAGTAGACTATAATAACAAGCATTTAACAACGTTACTTTACAATATAATAATGACTGTAATAATAATAATAATTACTAACAGCAGGAGTAGCTTGTGTTACAAAGCACTCAGAAAAACTAATTTCTCTCTTTTTTTTTAATATATATGTTACTTGCTAAAATTATTGCGACGCTTTTATTTATTTTATACTTTTGCCTTTTTACAACATAATGAAACTAACAATTCTTTCATCCAAGATTTTAGATACGGATGCATTTAATGTAAATATTCTAATTATTGGTGGAATGACGTATCTAATTATTATTGCAGGAGTGGCTTTCATCTACCTCTAGTGATGATAGTAAAATTCTGTAGTTTAAAATAAAGGAGATGAGGATACTTGACAACTAATATTTCTCTGTTTTTTTTTTTTTTTTTTTTTTTTTTTTTTTTTTTTTTTTTTTTTTTTAAACCATAAAGTGAATATATTTGAATCTTCTTTCTTTAGAAATTTACCTCAAAGAGTCCGTAGCAATAATGCAGAAAACTCTCGACATAAATTGACGTATACACTGTAAAAAAAAATCTGTAGCTCTACAGATGTAAAGTTACATGCTTACTAAACTTTCACCTGTAACTGTACGAAAAAAGCTGCAAATCTACAAAACTAGTTTTTGTAAAGCTACAAAAATCTGTAACTTTACAAATGAATCTGCTAAAATTTCAGTAATCTTACTAAACTTTTATTTGTAACCCTGGCTGCAGTTACATGAAAAGTTCTCGGAATCCCAGTTTCCAAAAAAATTCTTAGTAACCTTACAGACTTTTTGATTTTCGGCGCAAAAGTGTGTCTGTTACATGAAATTTTGTTGTTGCCGTTACATGAAAAGTTCTAGGAATCCCAGTTTCCTAGAAAAACATTAGTAACTTCACAGATTTTTTTTACAGTGTATGAGGCATTCTCACAATCTTTTGACTTTCATGTCCCTGAATAATAATTTTCATTTTAATACACTTTTTTGTGTTTTTTTTTTATTTCATATACTGGGAACATCCCATTGCATGATTGCACAACAATATTAACGAGATGAATAAGTTTTGGATGATGTTGGGTGTCCAAACACCTGGAAAACTCCTATACCGTCCCGTGTCCCTGTTGCTGATTTTTAAGTTTGGAGCTGTCTGGATAAAATTGTTTCAATAAAAATAATTGGATGGAACTTTTTTCTGAAACTGGAACTATTGTTTTATGTAAATATGTAGCTAAAAATTAACTTGCACACATTTGTAGGTTTCTTATTATTTTTTAAACTCTGTCCCTGGGTTTTAGATTCCTTACCATCCCTCTTCTAAAATTATACAGAAAATCATTTCAGATGCAGCCACAGAATTTTTTTCAAGTTTTTTCTCATGCAAAAGTATGCTAGAGAAATAATGTCTAAAATTCTTTGGCAGGAAATTTACTGTAGAATTTAAATCAGCATTTAAATATCAATTTCAACCATCGTGGCTTTATTGGTAGTCTCACTGTCCCCAAGGTTTATTCCTGCATTTTTCGAGGTATATTTAAAAGAAAATTTAATTTAATCCAATGTTAACAACTGTTTCTAAAAATCAATAAACATTGTGGCTATCACTTAGTCTTAACACGATTTTCCTAAAAATAGGTGGTAATTTTCCTTACCGTCCTTTTTTTTTTACCATTTGGTCCCTTTTTTGCAATACCATTCCCTTTTTTAACCTTACCGCCCCTTCTTTAACACCTCTTTAAGACAATGTTATACTAAAATTATGTATTAAAAGTGCTACATTGTTATTATTTCTTATTTGAATGACCTGTGGGTACTATGCAAATTCATTATAAGTAAAAATTTAGAAGAAAATGAAAAGTTATAGGAGTAAAATGGTAAGGAAAATTAAACTCGCAAGTTTAACTTAAACCTCGGTTAAATAAAAAAAATTTCGCTGCTGACCATTTTTTCTTTATTTTGAATCATTAAGGCATTCGTCTATCAGATTAAATTGTTATTTTAGCAAGTTTAATTTTGTCAGATTTTTTCCCCAAAAGTCAAAAGATTGTGAGAATGCCCCATATACAGGGTGATTCAAAAAAGATGGGAAAAATTTTAAGAGGTGATAGTACACACCCAAACAAACATTTTGTATCAAATAATGCATGGTCGAAAACTAAACGTAAAAAAGTTAGAGGGCGCCAAAAGTTATGTTCTTATACGAGGCAAAAACACACAATGAACGATTAAGTTAAGTTACGAAAACAAATTTAACGGCATTTGATTACAATAAGTGCTCAAAACATCGACCGGCAGCTGTGATGCACGCAGTACAACGGCGAAGAACAGATTGGCGAATTTTCTGAAACACACCAGGCATATCGCGAACTTCCGCTACAGCAGCCGAAAGCTTTGCAACAAGTTCTTCTGCGGATTCAATGGGAGTCTCATACACAAGAACCTTTAGCTGTCCCCACAAAAAAAAATCGAGACATGAAAGATCTGGCGAGCGCGGTGGTGCCTGGTGTGTTTCAGAAAATTCGCCAATCTGTTCTTCGCCGTTGTACTGCGGCCATTGACCGGCAGCTGTTATGCACGCAGTACAACGGCGAAGAACAGATTGGCGAATTTTCTGAAACACACCAGGCACCACCGCGCTCGCCAGATCTTTCATGTCTCGATTTTTTTTTTTTTTTTTTTTTTTTTTTTTGTGGGGACAGCTAAAGGTTCTTGTGTATGAGACTCCCATTGAATCCGCAGAAGAACTTGTCGCAAAGCTTTCGGCTGCTGTAGGGGAAGTTCGGGATATGCCTGGTGTGTTTCAGAAATGTCTCCAATCTGTTCTTCGCCGTTGTACTGCGTGCATAACAGCTGCCGGTCAATGTTTTGAGCACTTATTGTAATCAAATGCCGTTAAATTTGTTTTCGTAACTCAACTTAATCGTTCATTGTGTGTTTTTGCCTCGTATACGAACATAACTTTTGGCGCCCTCTAACTTTTTTACGTTTAGTTTTCGATCATGCATTCTTTGATACAAAATGTTTGTTTGGGTGTATACTATCAGCTCTAAAAATTTTTCCCATCTTTTTTGAATCACCCTGTATACACAAAGACATATACAGGGTGATTAGAAAAAACGTTTACAAAATGACATAGTAAATCAGGCATACAACATGGGCACATAGGAACATAGGGTCTCAAACCATTTATTTAGTCACAAATACAGGGTGTTTCATCCTAACTCAATTTGGGTTGACTGTAATAACTTTCTGAAAACTGGAGTACATTACAATAAAACATTTAACAGACATTCTCACCTTTGTTGTTAATGTGATAATCCCAAACAAAAGTGGAAGAAATTTGCATTAAACGCGCCAGCAGTATGCACTTGACACCCCACATTTTGGATTGTGATTATCATTTAATAAGGTATCATCGATTGCTTGAGCAATATGTTTTTCCAGATCTTTTCCTGGTGTTATCACATTTCCCACAAAACAAGGTACATATCGTTGTATTTTCATTACAATGTTTTATTTTTCTCGAAATTATTACCGTCAAACCAGGTTCAGTTATGATGAAACACCCTGTATTGGCAACACAATACGTGGTTTGCGACCCTATGTTCCCACGTGATTTTTTATCTTATCTGTATGCATAATTTGCCGTATCATTTTGTAAGCGTTTTTTATAACCACTCTGTATATGCATATATATATATATACCGGGTGTCCTAAAAAGGACTGACTGATTTTAAAATTCAATAACTTGCAAACGGTGCCAGATATTTAAAAAATTCTTGCAGGAGTGTTATGCATAAGGTAAAAAGTTTTTTACAGTGATTTTCGATTTTAGTTCGAATTACCAACAATAGATGACGCTGTAAGCAATAGGTGCTAAATACAGGCTCGCTTTTTTGGTCTTTGTCTTCTTCCATGCGGAAAAAGTAGGTTGAAATGTATTGAGTGGGTCTCGAAGTACCAAAAATCAAGCCTGAATTTAGCGTCTATTGATCGAAGCGCCATCTATTGTTTGTAATTCGAACTAAAATCGAAAATCACTGAAAAAAACTTTTGAACTTATGCATAATCCCCCTGCAAGAATTTTATAAATATATGTCACCGTTTGCAAGTTATTGCATTTTAAAATCAGTCAGTCTTTTTTAGAACACCCGGTATATATATATATATATATATATATATAAGCTTGCAAATAATGATTTTTAAAGAAATATCTTTATTAATAAACTTGGACGTAATTTTTTGTTTGCTTACCTTATTTATAAAACTCAATTAGCTTGTGAAGAGTACTTTTATCCCATCATTAAAAATGAAGGCTAAAAGTTATATTTGTAACATATTTTTTTGGTAGCACTTAATGATGCTATAATAAACTATTAATCCAGTTCCATTTACGCACGAACTATATAAATGAGAAAATAATTACTGACTTTTAGTAACAAGAATTCGAGCATAAGATTAAAACTAAAGAATATTGAATGACTTCGTTAAATTTCTGCTTGAAATGTTACTTGGATAACTTAATTTAACACCAAGTGAGCACAGAAAAATGAGAATCTTCCACCATGACGACGGATGCAAAACTATTTGTAAATGTGATCCTATTAAATCTAGAAAAGTGATTATATTTGAAAAAAAAGGTAAATCTGTTTAAAATAGAAATTTCCCTCGATACGAATGATTAGATTATAACAAAATTCGTTTTTATTGGGTAGTCATAATTTAATATATATTTATACATTCGCATTTAAAATTAAAATTGAATAGTAAAGTAATTGCAGTTCTTAATGTATTCATATGAAATAAGCGTTACTGATAAGAATCAAAATTATTTAAAAATCTAAAAATTTTGAAATGTGATGGTTGTTCACACAAGAAATGCTGTGAAATAAGTGCTCTCAATTTTCTACCCCTGGAACGAAAAGCTACAACTATTTTCAGTTATAAAAATTTTCTTTATTTAATGACAGAAACTTTGCGATTAAATAAATCGAAGATTCTTTTTTGGGATTCGGGGGCAATCAATTTTAAAGCAAAATGATTTACGAACCCCTACTCCAGAAAGTATGTCTCTTGTGGGAAAATTTTTAGAAACAAAATGGAAATTATGACTTTGAAAACAACATCTCTATTCAGTATTTAAATTCTAGAAATCTATCTTGACGCGCGTTTAAAAAAAACGAACTTTGAGATTATTTTTCTGTTTTACCTAAACGATTTTTTAAAGATCAATCTTGGCATTATAGTATAATACTGAAATTATATATTAGTAATATGCCATAAGTAAATTTCCGTGATATATATGTTTATGGTTATATAGTGTGATATATATAAATCGGTATATATTGCGATATATGTCAATGGGTATGTATCGTGATATATCTGCACCTTGGAACAAAAAGGGCCAATGTCCATTTTTCTCAAATGGCAGGAAACCCAATTTAAGTTTAAGGAATTTTAAGAATCTTGATACGATTTCTGTACTTTTATTTTTCAAAGTTGTACCTTTCAATTCAGTAATGTTTTTCTCACTACAATCTAATGTTACATTGATTTCGTATGTTTTTACATTTTAAATTGGCCATATATATATTAATAGTAAGTAACATTGGCCACGACACAATATTTTGTTTTCAATGATCTAATATTGGGAGGACTTTGGCCCTTTTAACAATTACTTTATATCGTATCCCTAATTCATTCGTGCATTTAACTCAAATTTCTCAATTTTGGACATTGGCCCTTTTTGTTTCAAGGTACAGATATATCAATGGAATATATCGCGATATATATATTAATGGGTATATATCGTGACATTTTTTGTGATATGTATCATGATGTATATCCAATATTTATTTTCAAAATATCATGTTTTTATATTTTCGATATTTTCATATATTTGATATTTATTTTCAATGTATCATTGTTTATGTTATTTTTTTATTTCTTTAATCAAATATATTTTTCAACTGTTATTGATTGTGTAGATAAACAACTTTTGCCTCTGGTATGGATTTTTTAGCCCCCCACCCCCCACGATTTTTTTTAGGCTATAAACTTTAAAGCTGAATTTTTAATTGCAGAAGCAATACTGTGGCAATATTAACTTAGAACAGACAATAAAGGATAAATTTTCTAAATTTGGCAATCAGTTATATGAACCTTCATTAAAAAGAATATTTTCGAGTCTTGCTGTTATCCCGTTTACACAACACAACAGGTTAGAGACTGGAAAAGTAGAGAAACATACATTTATGTACAAAATTTCCAATAAAAAATTGCATTTAAAGTTTTGTGTTATGAAAAGTAAAAATTTCTTCCTTCTTAATGTTGAATCTTGGGGGAAACTGTCGAAAAATGACATACCATAAGGAAAAAATGCTTTTACTCATTCAAGTTTTTTCTCATGGCTTTTTTTTTTATAAAAATACTTTGAGAAGTATACAAAATACAACTATACCCTTTAAAAAGTAACAAATGAATTCACAACTTCATAATAACGATTCATATAAAATGCTGAACTATGTCATTTTATCTAAAGTGCTGTCCTAAAACGACACATCCACAAGTTGCTATTAATTTTACTTCCAAACATCACAAATAACATTTTTTGCACACCAAAAAACATCAGCACATTCATTATGTTCCCATTTTGACCACATAACACATTTTATCAACTTTCTTTGGTTCTGAGTGACAGAATAAATCATTACAAGAAAGAATTGCTTCATCGTCATCATCATCATCGGCAGAAAGATCCCTATCTTTGTCGTCATCATTGGATGTAACAAAGGCAATTTTCTTCTTGGGCTGTAAAGCTGCACGCCTTGGCTGTGAATTATGTGTCTCAGTAGCATGTGAATTATGTTTGTAGCAAATTTTGCTCTGCTTCGGCAATATTACGACTGCTAGTCAGAACTTTTGGACCTTCATGCTTCCTCTTTTTAGAGGATGATCTAACATGAGGTACACAAGGAAATGGAGAAACATTAAGTGGTTTGATAAATAAAGATCATGAACTTCAAATAAAAAGCCTTTTAAAAAGATGTGCTTATAATGCTTATAATGTGTGCTGGTAATTTATGTGCTTATAATGTAAAAATTAATAAATGCATTTGGTGTTTGCTTTAAAATGAAATGAGTAAATATGAAAATACTTCAAATCAAAATGATAAACAAGGGAATAAATTTATAATGTTGTATAATTTTAAACTTAATTCACAAACATTAACTAACTATAGATATTAGACATTTAAGTATCTAGATCTAGATCTATATCTAGGTAAGTATCTAGAGTAATAATAAGCTCGAAGTGGCAGTTGTCTTTCGATAGCTTCGGGGCCCCTAGCCCACCCTTGCCTCTTTTCGGTGTCTTTAATTTGTGCAATTTTCCTTTTAAATTTGTCCGGTTTCAATTTTTGATTTTTTTTTTTCAACCTGGCTTTCGCTAGAAGTGCTTTCACTCGGGACGTGGCCGGGGACCCACGAGCCTTGCTTCCGCAAAAGAGTCGGACGAGAGTAGAAGAAGAGAGGGCTGCGGACGAAGAGGGGCCGCTCGCTACCGCGGTTGTTTTTATTGAGAACTTATTGTTGATTAAATTTACTTATTATCTTAAAATTAATATAATTTTTAAAAATATTAATTGAAAAAAATATTTTGAAAAGTCAAAATATTAGAATATGTATTCAAGTGGTTCAAAATATTAAAATATTTCATATTAATTCTCCTTTAATTATCACAAATTCATAACTGGTGTTAACAGCCGCGGCGAGCGGCCTCTCTTCGTCCGCAGCCCTTTATTCTGCTACTCTATCCCGACTCTTTTGCGGAAGCAAGATTCCTAGGTCCCCAGCCACGTCCCGAGTAAAAGACACTCTAGAGAGAGCGAGATAGAAAAAAAATCAAAAATTGAAACCGGACAAATTTAAAAGTGAAATTTAACAAATTAAAGGCACCGAAAAGCGGGAAGGTAGGGCTCGGGGCGATGAATTTACCGAAAGACTCCTGCTACTTCGATCCTATTATTACTCTATATTATTACTATATGATTATTACTCTATATTAGACATTTCAATGCTTTGTGTGTCCTTTCAGAGAATATATGCGATTTAAAATTACTACACTTGAAAAGGAACATGTTTCAGTAACACAATTTTTTATAAAGATCTCACCTGCTTCACAAATATTAGAGTGCGGTGCGAATGATCTGGCAAAGGAAGATACTGATAAATAAGACTGTGAAAAACTTTAGAAATTTCGTGGAAAATTCGAATGATTTACTTTAATAAAATATTCTGAAAAAATAAATAACAAGCAGTAAAGCAGTACAAGTTGATCGTTTAAGAATATCTACTAATAGTCTTTTTTGCACATCAGTTCATTTGAACACTTTTGAATAATCTGCTGTGAACTAAAACGCTGTAATCGGACTGGTTTTTTTTTTTTTTTTTTTTTTTTTTTTTGGTAAATTCATGTCCTTTAGAAAGTTCTCTCAATGTCGGTGCTTTGAAGGAAAGATAAGGACGCGACAGCGTGGTAGAGAGAAAAATTTTCGTCTTAGCAATACAATACCACAAAATACGTTTCATTTACCCGAAAATGAGAAAACTGACCAATGACAAATTACGTTAATGATTATCTCTGCAAGTCTTTAGGTTTTACTGTTGCAAATGCGCCTATAAATGTGTCACAATGTTTCGCATTGTTGAGCATGGAAACATATTTTGTGACTATGTCTAAATATGTGTAATCTGAATTGGAAATATTAAAAAATATACTAATTTTGTTGAAATAGGTTAGTTGGGATATCCATTAAATATATTATTTATTATAAAACATTTGATGTCAAATTTACACGCTGGAGTAGAATAACAATTTAAGGGGGACAAGGGATCTTCAAACTCATTTTTTATATATTTTTTTAAGTTGCTGTTAAAATACTATTCAAGGGAACACTATACGAATTATGGCATATATTTATCACACAAGGAATTAAAAAAAATAATAATAAAATTCTGGAGAAAAATAAGGAATTTTTCTGAATATTTTAAGCGTTATGAAGAACTTTTCAAAATGCTCCAAGCGCATTTCATATCAATTAAAATTCCCAATATTTTTTATGCCAGATTTTTCACATGTACAAATAAAACTGCATTTTTAAAAACAAAATATAATTGGGAATGTTAAAGGTAGTTAAGTGCAGCAATATTATACAAAAATGCTGAAAATTTCATAAAATTAAAAAAAAATTTTTTTTTCTTACTTTTATGTTCAAATATGTAAAATTCTAGGTACAGTTTTATTTGTACATGTAAACCAAACTGGTATATAAAATATTGTTATTTTAATTGATATGGAATGCGCTTGGGGCATTTTAAAATTTTCTACATAAGGTAAAGCGAGGAGAGTCTGCGCACATTTCAAAAGAATAGTAATAAAACATCTAAATATTAATATTGTGCTAAACTATGCATGAATAACTTTGATTTTATTTGTTTTTTATGCATTACCATTGTTATTTTGTTGTTACACTATAATTTAATAGAACAGCAGTAATAAAACCAAGAAAACTAATTTGCGCAATCTCTCCTTACTGGGTAGGAGAGAACGCGCACATGGGTAGGAGAGATTGGGCACATAGGTAGAAGAGATTGTTATTAATAGTAACTACAATTAAATTGTTAACAATAATAATTACACTTAATCGACATTGTTGAAAGGTTTTTGTGAGTAAATATTATTGTATCAGGAGTGAATATTTCAACCAAATGTTTAAATAATAAATAAAAGAAAGAATAATTTTTTTTATTTTTTGTAAATTTCACCTTAAATATTATTCAAGGGTACATTATATGCATTATGCCATGCATTTATCACAAAAAAATTTAAAAAAAAAAAATATTTTTGAGAAAAAAAATGGAATTTTACGCGTCGTCTTAGAAATCTTCGAAATGCCCCCTGCGTCTTCCATATCAATGAAAATCCCCAATACTTTTTATAAAAGTTTGGTTTATATATATAAACAAAATAGAGCATCGAATTTTATATATTTCAATTTAAAGGTAAAAAAAAAAAAAAATTGAAAATTTTTGAAATTTTTTCGAAAAAATTTCAAAATTTCAAAGTTTTTCAATTTTTTCTTTATTTTTTGTAAATTTCATCCTAAATATTATTTAAAGGTACATTATATGTATTATGGCATGCATTTATCACAAAAAAATGTAAAAAACAATTTATTTTTGACAAAAAAAATGGAATTTTACGCGTCGTCTTGGAAATTTTCGAAATACCCCCTGCGCGTCCCATATCAATGAAAATCCCCAATATTTTTTATAAAAGTTTGATTTATATATATAAATAAAATAGAGCATCGAATTTTATATATTTGAATTTAAAGGTAAAAAAAAAAAAAAAAAAAAAAAAAAAAAAATTAAAAACTTTGAAGTTTTTCCGAAAAAATTTCAAAAATTTTCATTTTTTTAAATTTTTTGTAAATTTTATCTAAAATATTATTCAGGGGTACATTATATGCATTATGGCATGCATTTAGCACAAAAAAAATAAAAAATAAATTTATTTTTGAGAAAAAAATGGAATTTTACGCGTCGTCTTAGAAATCTTCGAAATGCCCCCTGCGCATCCCATATCAATGAAAATCCCCAATATTTTTTATAAAAGTCTGTTTTATATATATAAATAAAATAGAGCATCAAGTTTTATATATTTGAATTTTAAAATTTAAAAAAAATTGAAAAATTGAAAATTTTTGAAATTTTTTCGAAAAAATTTCAAAATTTTTAATTTTTTTTTTTTTTACCTTTAAATTCAAATATTTAAAATTCGATGCTCTATTTTATTTATATATATAAATCAAACTTTTATAAAAAATATTGGGTATTTTCATTGATATGGAGAACGCAGGGGGCATTTCGAAGATTTCTAAGACGACGCGTAAAATTCCATTTTTTCTCAAAAATAATTTTTTTTTTTATTTTTTTTTTTGTGTTAAATGCATGCCATAATGCATATAATGTACCCTTGAATAATATTTAGGTGAAATTTACAAAAAATAAAAAAAAATATTTTTAAGGATTTTAAGGTCCCTTGTCCCCTTAACAACAGTTAAAAATTTTAATTTAAGAAGATTAAAATATCAGAAAAAGCAAGCCCTACTAAGATTACAAAATAACATTAATCTAGTTGATAACATGTTTAACTTGAAAATTACTTCATTTCCATTTCCACAGTTTCATTGTATTTTGTTTGCTAACCGAAGTTGTCGTCGTCCACAATCGATGCACTTATTGTTGTAAATCGTGCATCTTTCCTGCAATCACCTGCAACAAGCAATGCATTGAATCCAGTCAGTTGTCGAAGTTGTCTCCTGGTACAGTTACAGACATTCAGTGCATTCATCCTCATTGACCTTCGGTTTTTTTTCTTTGA
This sequence comes from Maratus speciosus, assembly GCA_963932465.1. Lineage (NCBI taxonomy): Eukaryota > Metazoa > Arthropoda > Arachnida > Araneae > Salticidae > Maratus > Maratus speciosus. The sequence continues at coordinate 332,975,769 of OZ010788.1, read as the reverse complement.
GTTTTTTTTATCTCACTTCTTGTGGAAGCACCTTATCTTCAGCTTTTTTTTTCTAGCGGCATCCTTCTCAATTTTTTTTATGTATATTTTGTGGATTAGTAACATTACTTGCATTCTGTTTCATTTTGATTTCGATGGCATTACACTACTTGGAATGGGTGAAAGCTTTTCCAAAACATTGTATTAGAAAATTTATTTTAGTTAACAAAATTAATTTATTAGCAAATTAATTGCTCATAAATTACAAAATATATATAAATATTTAACTAAATTATTAACAAATATAATATTAATTTATTAACAAAAATAATTACATAAAATTTATTTAATAACAACTGTATTATTAATTTATTAATAAAATTTTTATCTGCAAAAGTATTTTTTTGCAAATTAATTTGTTGCCAAATTTAGTTTTGATAATTATGTGTTTTCCAAAATTATTTCAAAATTGATTCATTCATATGTTTTACACGTAATTTGATATTCATGCAAATTTATCAATAAGCTGTGTAATCTCTTCTAGCACTTAAACTTATGGGAAAATGCGCCATCTCTCCTAAGTAGCAGATGCGCAAACTCTCCTATTTTGGTAGGAGAGATTGCGCGGCCTTTTTTTTTTTTTTTTTTTTTTAAATACGGCCACTTCTAAAATGAATTTCTTGTGTTCGTATACTTAGTCCAGATTAGTAGTTTATAAGAAATTGTTTAAGTTCGAAATATTTTGTATTATTGACGCTCTATAAAAATTCTGACGAACAGTTATGAAAATTCAAGCACTTAATTTGGAAAAAAAAACCAAAATAGCACTGCTTTATCCAAGACGCTTGGAACAATCAATATGCATATTCATGTAGACACTGCACTAATGCTACAATACAACTACCTGGAGTCGCTGAGCCGCAATCTACTCCTTCCCGTCGAATCTCTTTGTGCGCAATCACTCCTACCGCGCGAACTCTCCTCGCTTTACTATATAGCAAAAAATATTTAAGAAAATTCCTTAATTTTCTCCCCCCATTTTTTTTTAAATTTCTTAATTTCTCGTGTGAGAAATTTATGTCATAATTTATAAAGTGTGTCAATGAATATAATTTAAATTGTAATTAAAAAAATGAGCTTATAGGTCCCTTGTCACCTTAAAAAATATTGTATACCTAGTAAATTTGAATCATTCTTGAATCGCATCTTTCGAACCGTTACCTGGAGGTTAAAAGAAACAGGAGTTCAAAACATCAGTCGGTTTTTTCTGCTTTTATGATACATGTATGAGAAAACAGTAATGCGAAATGAATAATATTGATTAATAAAAACATCTGCATCTTAGAATGGCAATATTTTATGTGTGTTAGCGCAAAATAATGGTTACACTTTTGCACACAATTTTTCTACGAAAATTACCTCTACATCTTACATTTATACAGAGAGCTGCTTCAGAAAGATCACTCCTAATATTTACATATAACATATTTAGTACGACCATGGGATTAATTACAAACATGGGATCTTGATTGGAGAAGCGTGCTTGCATTTCGTTCAGTGAATGATGAATGAGGCAGATATACTCTGTGCTTTTTCCTGCAGAATCGAAAAGTACCTGGAACGTAATTCTCGTCTGTTATAAAAATACGATAATATTTAACACTGGCTATGACGTTTATGATATTCGCAAATTTTAAATGTCTTAAGGAAGTAATTCCATTATTCAGAAAGAAATTGCTGTCTTTAGGTTCAGAGATAAGATATTTTTGCTATAATTCGCTATGGTGTGCATTTTTACTCAACCATTAATTTTTCTATTAAAAAAAAAAAAAACCCGTGGCTGCACGATCCATGAAGGATCTGGGCCTACAGTTCCCAACTCTGTTTACTTGACCCTGGGCCCTGAGGTGTTATGCAGCATGCGCTCCTCCCAGGTGGTCAACCCAACGCCAGATCCGCAGTGTTTAGTTCCCAAGCAAGCTTGGTACTCATTTTTTAGGCCCTTAAGAGATGAAAGGTTGAGTGAACCTTGCCCAGCCGAGAGCACAACTCGCGACCTCTAGTGTGGCAGACAGGCGTGCTGACCACTACGGTACTGGGCTTCATTTTCTTAAATTCCAATTATTAACTTTTCTATTTAACTCGACTTAAAAATTTACGACAGTGAGCTAGCTCACCAAAATTGTTATTTTTTAGGTCATTAAAAGTTCATATTACAGATGAATATCTTAAACATTCCATTTACAAATCCCACAATTTATTTATTTATTTTTTTTTTTTTTACCGAATTTGAGAATGCAAAAATATTTTATGCACCACAGTAAACACCTTGCTCATAATTTAAATTGTTATGTTCTAAGCAAGAATAGAATATATCCAACATTATTAAGTAAAATTTCTTAACAACCTATTTAAAATCATCTGTGGTTTAATCGGATACAATCTGAAGCAGCAAACGGCTTATTACATCCAGCAAAAAAAACTAGTTGGATGTGGCAATCCCAAAACTTTCTTCTATCTCATGTCAATATTTCATTATAATTAGTTTTATTAGTATCTTTATTAGAATTAAGCATAACTTCATACACTTTTCAATGGCACAAAACTCGCTATTACAGTGCCCCCTTCCGGCGGAATTTTTCCAAATTCAGGGAGGACCTTCTTGCCAAGGCCAAAACATAGACAAAAAATTTGGTTCAATTCTATGCATACACTGTTAAAAATTTTGCAGCATTCTGACAGGTCATTCGACCGTTTTTTGAAAAAACGGTTTCATAACCATAATTTAACTATATTCTGACCATAAAATGGCCAATAATATGGTCAGAATAGTGTTAAATTAACGGTTGTGTAACCGTTTTCGGAAAAAAAAAACAGTCAAATGACCTGCCAGAATGCTGCAAATTTTTAACAGTGTAGCTTCATACACTTTTTGATGGTAGAATATTCAAAATGCACAAAAATAGTTATTACAGCGCCCCTACCGGCGGGTTTTTTTCCAAATTAATGGAGGACCTGCTTGCCATAGCCAAAAACTTAAAAAAAATGGTTCAATTCTATGCAAAACTTCATACAACGTTTGATGGTACAATGATGACACACGGACACACGGACGGACAGACAGACATTTTGTAAACATGTTTTTTGTGATCTCTGACACCTAAAACGTGTAAATCCGTCGAAAACCGGAAGTCAAAAAACTTTCGATTACAATACTTTCTTCTATTGAAGATAGGAGATAATAAAAATTAATATATTATGAATTACTATTATCATGAATTTTTATTATATCTGTGGGAATTGTAAATCTCTAATGACTGTTAGGTAAAGGTCAGTCGCTTGAAATTTAGACTATCCTATTTAATTATCCTGTATTTCTATTTTTCATGGTAAAGGTACAATTTTGAAATTAATTTTATTATTTAAATAAATTTATGATTTTTTATATAGACTTATTAAACATAAATTATTTATGTACTGCTTTTGAATTTGTATATATATTATGGTATTTTATGTCAAAGAAGCGATATGCTTATTTATATAAGACTGAACTATTTTATATTTGTCAAAATTTCTAAATACATAATTATAGAAAAGAATAAATTTTATATGACCGTTAATGTGCGGAGAATTAGAAATTTTCTTCTTTTTTTAAAATTCGGGAATAGCTTATCTAAATCTCACATCTCAGATATTATAGTACGTAGTAAGCATTAATTTTATTGAGTGATATACTTCACGAAATATATTTATAGTGAAAAATAATTTCGCTCAACTATTTTGAATTATTTGTAGGCAGATTTTAAATTAATTCGTAAACTTTATATCTTCTAAAATAAATTTCGGCGATATTTCGCAATTTATATTTATAAGAAAAGATTGTTAAGTTAATTATGCTGAAGAATCTTAAATGAGTTCCTTATAATGGTAAGTTCAATAGAAATTCTAGAATTTCTAAAAATCTTTGTTCACGGTAATTGAAAATATTTTGTATTATTCAAAATATTTGACATTAATCAGAGCTATATGAATAATTAAAAATGAAAGATAATATTTCTCTAGTATTTTAAAATTTTCGTGATACAAGTAGCAATTAATTTAAATATGCTTAAGTAAAATATGTATAAATGTAATTTTGTGAGTTTGGAACAAATATTTATTGACGTCAAAAACATTTTCTGCAAAGAATCGAAAAACTTCCTTTCATTTATAATTAGTGTACGCATGAATTTATAATCTCTCAGCATCACAAATTTTTAATGATATTAATATATTATTATTATTATTATTATTATTATTGTTGTTGTTGTTGTTGTTGTTGATATTATTAGACTATAATTATCATAATATTTAATGTAAGATAATTAATAAAAGGAAGATTATTTTTAAATGCTAAAAAAACAGAGAATGATTTAAATTAATAGCCTTGGCTAACGATATTGACCAGAGCTAATTAAAATATTTTTATTTAAAGTAATAAAGTATTTTCAGCTGCATTCAATGATAAATTTCTCCTTTTTTTTTAATTATTCGAGTTCGCAAAGATTGAGAGAAAACTAATAACAATAGTTTTAATTAACACTTTTAAATAAACAAAATGCTTTTGAAAAATGTGGTTAACGATATATATTTATATTAAATTGTTTTGCTTTACAGTTAAGTTTCATTGTTAAGTTTCATTGTTTAGTTATACAATTTAATAGATAATTAAATTAGAGCAACCCTTACAAAAAACGAGAATGATCTTTGTCTTCAGCAACCAAAATAATAAAGGAAAATATTTTTGTAAAAAAAATAGTAATTTAAAAGTACTTTTTAAAAATGTCTATACATTTTTTATTATTTAAACCTTTAAAACGTGTTCATAAAAACACTAAAAGAATTATATATAAATTTTAAAAATTGTTTTCTTATTAGATTATTGTTAGCATTAACATTTTTTTGTTTACTATTTTTGTTACTGGAAGTTTTATTCTAATTTTCAAGGATATTTATTAATCTGATTTTCATAATTATTTATTAATCTAATAATTCTACTGTTTCCCAATTATCTGGACTGCTATATTTTTGGAATTCTTACAAAGAATTTTTATGACAGAATGCATTTGTTTATGTGATATCTATATTTATCTGATCTTAATTACAGTTATTTTTTACACAGTTTTGCTGGAACTTGAATTGGAATTATAGTCATTTTGAGACAAAAGTGTCAACAGTATGTAGTTTCAAGTCCATAAAAGTGCTACAGCAACACGAAAAATCCACACCTTAGATAAAAAGTCAGAAGACCGTCGGGAATGTGAGTTTGAAAGGAGACCTAGAATGATATTTAATAAAACGCAACAATTTATTTATAACAGTATGATGATAATTGTAGCAGTGAAGCGAGTTTTTTATTCAGGTAATGTAAAATAAACCCAATTTAACAAAGTCTGAGAGGAAGCAAATTCTCTTGCAAAACCTGTTACATTTTAAGGAAATTATCTGGGCTCCAATTGTCCTCAGCATTCGTAATACAGGAACGTATATAATTAACTTTAAAATATAATATCACTCTAATTGGTACCTCATGTATCCCAATATTTACTTATAGCAGAAAGTTCAACTCCTTACAAAACATTCTAAAAGTAACAACAGATGACTCTATTGAAAACTGCTTGTCGGGAACTGCACTTGAAATGCACAGGTTGTGTAAACTGGACTAGAAAACTAGTGGACCCAAAGGCGAAATGCGTTTGAATTGAACTGTTTTCCTCTACTGCCGTATTATATATAACTACTACACCACCACAGTAACCTAATTAACATATCATGCCACAGTTATTCGTGACAGTTGGATTTCTGGATATATGCATCCATTTTGTAACACTTAAAGGGAATTGAATAGATGATACATTCATGTCATTCATCAAATGTTAGGATCAAGGATTCCACGACTTCACGCAAAATCTCAAAAATTACATGCCCATTAGAATATCCTTATAAAAGACAAACTTCCACAAACAAACGAGAGCTGGAAATATTTAATCCAAGGGAAGAAATATAAAAAAAAAAAAACATTTCTAAATTGAATACAAATTAACGACTATTCTCGGAAATGTTCGCTCACAACATTGATTTCTTTTCTTTTCTTTCTTTCTTTCATTTTTTTGTTTTTGATGCATCTCAGAAACAGGTAGAGGTCTTTCTTCATACTTCGTTACATAAACTTTACTTAGCAGTTTTATTTGCGATAGGAGACGGACTGCTGTCATTATATTTAAACAGCTTGAAATAGTTAGATATAATCTGCAGTATATAACATTTTATACATAATAGATACATATACATTATACATAATAACATATTTATACATAATAGATAAAGTATCACATTAATATTCGTTCAAAGTTTTTGAATAACTCAATATGACTAACGAAACATCAGTGAAATCACCGAACTTCAGACTAAAGGATAAATGTTAAAAGTCTAATGAGTGCAATTACAGTCTTGTTTACAGGAGAATTTAACAAACGTTTTCGTTGTTATTTAATAGAAACAAGATAAATCCTTACCTCAAACATTCTCATATTTGACATGGCATTTGAAATTTTCATTCATTATAAATATGCGTTCTTGACTATTTAAAGAGGGGAGTTATAGTTTCATTTACAAGTTACTGAATTTGAGAAATGAACATTTTAAATAAAATGATAGTTAAGATTAATAACACAATTTCAACTTATATTTAAATGTCACCCAATTGGCAGTCAATATATAATTAAAACTATTTTAACTATAATTATTATTCTAAAAATTTTGCTGTCGGAGAACAACTCCGGGTTCTCATAAAAGGTTGCACAATTTTCAATAAGATAAAACCCGAAATATTAGTCTTATTTACGCCCAAATAGACTGGAAGTTGGTAGTGACAGGATCTCACAGAAGACTGAAATTCAAAAATATTCATTTACCCAAATACCTCAACTCGTCTGTCCATGAGTTTGCGTTACTCCCACACAAATAACATTGCTATTGTTTAATTTTAAGTAAAAAAAAAATTGCTTTATTTTTGACGCTTGTACATTTTAACCACAATTTTGCCCGAATCGTTTTGACGTCTGCATTACTCAGACACATATTTGTACCTTATACAATGTATTGACTATTAAAATTTCACTTCTAATGTATTTTTATTTTTTATTTTTTGAAAGCATAAATTGATTGGTAGCCAATTATTGTGTCATTATTTTAAACTTCTGAATGAAGGTAAATTGGTGGTTTAAATATAAAAAAAAAAAATTTATTTGTATCGACACTCTAAATAATAAATGTGTAAATTAGTCACTTTTACGTACTCATGTTTGTAAATTTGTAAGATTACACCTTTGTTACAAAATTTACACATTTATCACTGAAATTTACCTTTATGTAAGTGTATTTATTGGCTTAATGGAAGTGTGTAATTTGTTATCTCTTCAAAAACTCAAAAAAGTGTGTAAATGGTAGAAAATGTTGCGGATTTACCCGAATTGCTGCGTTAGGTGTTCAATATAACCTTAACAAAGTGATGGAATGCAGTAAGTATAATTTCAGACATTCCTTTATTTTTTTGTAAATTAAGATTACACTATTCTGTGGTCTAAAAAAAAAATCTGTTGGAAAGAAAACAAACACTCTAAGCACACGTGTTTGTTCTTCATAGAAAGTTGTTTTGCGACTATAAAAATATTTAATTCCAAATATATATCCCAAACTATAAAGTTATTTACTATGCACATAAAATCTATCGTATTTTTATATTACACAGATATATGTGTATTCATGCCCATTTTACACGTTAAACAGTGTATTTCTGAGTTATCTGATAACATCTTACACACTTAAGCCGCTTAATACGCTACACAGGAAAATGTGTATTTTAAAATTCGCACACCAGGGCGTGTATTTGGTAATTTACACACGTTGTTACACATAAAAACAAATAGTTTTTGTATCATCAGTATACCTGTTTTAATGTGTAAATTTACGCATTTGTTTCTTAAACTGCTAACAGATTCATCAACTTTTCGTGCAATTCTTGAGCCAACTCTTGATTTCCTCCATTGTGATAGTAAGCAGCAATATCCCCAACTTTTTATCCACGGCTCTAAAAAAGTCTGCGCCAGCTGCGAATTTCCCCCACCCAACTTTCAACATTTCAGCCAACCAGAGATAAGCGATTGATGCGAATAGGCGATAAAAATTAACGGCTCGTACTAGTAGTACTAGTTTTCCTCCAACTTTAGCAACGACAATTGTAATCTTTTTCTTCCTTTGAACGGACAAAAATCGGGGTTAAAATCGGCTGAAAAACTGGTTGCTCGAAAAATTGAGTAATTTGGTAACAACTTTAGAGAGTACAGAAGTTATGCGAAGTTGAATACTTTCATATTAGCCTTATAACAGCGGATAATTACCAAAGAAATCTGCGAAAATTTCATATCTTATACATATTATATGTACGCATGTATATATGCATTTAAATGCATGCATGTTTGCACAAGCAAAAGATCTTTAATGGAGTTCGCAAATAACTGGTGTATTTTTATGAGTGTTTTTATTGCGCAAATTTAATTTAATTTTAGTAACTTGCTTTTTTTATTTTGTTTTCGTACGTCAAACATTTACATTTGAATTTTAAAAATTGGCTATGCTTCTGTATAATTTATGTTTCTTTAATTAATTAGATGAACCAAGTTTATACATTTTAATTTGAAATAAAAAAATCGCCTCTATGTTTTATCGAAGCCAACTGAACAGACAGGCGGCAGCATTCCATCAATCTTTGCTACTTTTCATCGTACATTGATCACATGGCAGTTTGATTAACGGTGTAATCCAGCCTACCCTTATCATGCGAAATCGTGGAGTTGAAACATGACGGTCTGTCACGGTTGTAGTTGCGATATAACCGCTCTCATACATCTAAAACCACCATTGTTGCCAATATCGCTCGTGTTTTATGACAATTTTGGATTCGATCCTGATTACAGTGCTTTCGCCTACGTATGTATTCAAGTATGTATAATATATATTCATACAGGCATTATAATTACTTATTCATGCATGTATTTTATCATGTGTTTGAAAGCATCCTAAGGACGATAAACATTTTCCGTCAAAAGTAAAGAGCATTGTTTTATAATAAGGAGCTGTAAAATTCGACAATAACATGCAAATAACACATGAGTATCGAATGTCTTTTTTTCCTTACCTATTTGTAAGGATTTTTGTAGTTGTTTGGAAGAAACCATAGGTTATTTGGACTTTAATGACCGCTCTAATGCAATTTATTGACAGTGTATTATGAATATAGAAACATCAGAATCTCTACTAAACAGAAAATTCTACGATTTTGTGAAGACAAATCCAAGCATTCAAAGATGTCATGAGGAATGTCATAAGCCATCTTTTATAAAACAAAAGGCTGATTCTTGAAAAACACTGTGGTTAAAAAAAAGGTATACACATTATATCTGAAAGATTGAGCGAGCACCGCATCTATCATGGCCGTAGCTGCTAACGGCGTTGAATTATTAATTTTGACGTCAAAACACAGCATTGTGACTTGAGATATCAATCGTAATATCATTTTTAATGCTTTATGCTCACTAGATTCGGCATTTTGATTATTTATGTTTTATTATTATTTGTTTGTAATATGATAAATGCGATTGGAAACCACTGAAAAGATAGCATACCTGTCTGCCGAGATGGTGGTTAACTATCTTTTTTAAGGCAAAATAATAGCTCACCCAAAGTTTTAAACTTTAAACTTTATTTTTAAAAAAATCGATTTTTTGCAGTCGTTTTATTTTTTTCAATACGTCTTTACAGCAAAGATCCAACAATTTGGCTTAACGGGATTTTTAAAACTAATAATTTTATTTTTAGAGTCTGAGAGCTTTCCGTTATTTTCATAAAAAAGGCTTATAAACCTGATGTTAACTTAAATTTTCTTTCCCTGATTGTTTCTAAAATACACTTCATGCCCCTTTATTTGATATATATCTTAAAAATAGTTTTGTCTACAACTAATTTAAGTTGTTTTGGGGAAACGAAAAAATACGGACAAACTGCTTAGATGGTTAAAACTGTTTCAAATAACATAAACTTCTTATTACAGTACCCATCAGCATGGCGAAAATACAATATTTTCGTCTACAAATCTCCAAAACGACGTCATTTTGACTAATGTGATGCTGGTTCTCATAAATAATTTTGATGCAAAAATTGGTGAAAAAAAATTGACATTCTATGCAATTAAGTACTTGAATATAATACCATCACATTTTATGCTGTCACAAAATTGTATACTTAATTTTAGAGCAAAGTTTAAATTATTGAGTATTTTAATTTGCGAAATTTAGCAATTAAAATCTTTTGCAAGTTTCATATTTACCTCTCAGAGACCTTCAGTTGATTTCTTATTTGAGAAAAATATTATATTCCATTTTTTTTTTTTAATACAGAAATTGACTACTGTTCTTGGTTCTCCCTGATCATTATTAAAGCCAAACTTCTCTTTCTATCAAAACAATTACAGGGATGTACTAAGGCTTTGTAAATTATGCGGATATTTTACCAGTAAGCTTTAAAAGAAATATTCTGTGTAAATAGCGAAAAAAGTCTGTGATATAATAAGACGAAAATAACAAATTAAAAATCGCTGTACAATTTCATAATAATTTATTCGGCTATAAAATTAATCTGATTTCCTTGCGAACAAATGCACGCAGCAATCCGTGCAATTTATACCTGGTAATACCTCATAATAATAAAAAAAGAAATTATAAAGATCGTTATCAGGAAATTATTTCTTTGATAACAAAATAGATAAAAAGATGATTTACAGTTTATCAAGAAAAAGTGATAAAATAAGATGAAGATAACTAATTGAAAATAGTTGTAAAATTTCATAATAATTTATTCGGTCATAAAAACAATCTGATTTTCTTGCGAACAAATACACACAGAAAATCACGCAATCTACATCTGGTAATACCTCATAAAAAATGTAATTATAAGATAATAGATTTTTTATGATAATTAGATAATTAGAAGATATAAGATTCTTATTAAGAAGTTATTTCTTTGAAAATCACATGGATAAAAAGGTAATTGATAGTTTATGAAGGAAATATTACTCAAAATTGTTTAAAAATATTTAAAAAATAAATTTAGTGAAAACTAAGTTACGATTTAAAGTCTTCATTACTTTACATTCTTTAAAAGTAGTCTTTATACATTTCGACAAAAACTAAGGATATCAGCTGAAATCATATATATATATATAAGAAAGAGAAATTTATACCGACTTAATTAATAAAAAATCTTTGAGTTGAGGAATTAATTAAAATTTCATAAAGAAAATTTTGAATAAAAATATTCATTGATTGAAGTAGAAAGAAAATGGATTTATTTAAAAATCGAAACTAAATGCAGTTGTAAGAAACAACTGCTTTCCAGCAACATTTAGATAATTGTTAGGTAGCTTCGAATACAAAAAGTAAAAAGTCCTTCCGCCATTGCTGGGAGGAAGAGGTGGCTTTCATATTCCTTATTTTCAGAAATCCAGTTTATATTATTCAAACACACGAAGCTCAAATTAGTGGAACCCGATTATAGAAGATTCAATACTAATTTTTGTCGATACTGAATATGAATGAGAATTTCACGAAATTAGTGAGCTTTATCCAAGTTGGTTTTATTTAAACTGATTTGTATGTGGTCGCCAAATTTGACGATTTCTTGAAGTGCCCGTCGTTTTTAAACAACAGGATGGGTGAAGCTAACCAATGAACTGTGTCTATATACTTTGTATATACTAGTATTTCATGTGCACATAATCGCTCACATCGAAATCGGTTGATATATACAAGTGCTGTCGTAGGAAAAAAAAATCACATTTTTCAAAATATCACCAACATTAGAAATTCAAACTGGTTTATCTCAACCATTTTTTAAGGTAAAGACAAAACATAAAATGCTCCTGAATCCTTGTATCAAGGTCAAACACGAAAGAAAGGAACATTTTTCAATGTGTAATTTTTTTGTACCTCATTTTTAAATTAAATTTTCTTTTTTTTATTTTAATTGCCGCCATTTTGAAACAGGTCAACGAACTCGGCCTAGACAATGGGATGTCTATGCTCATGTCTTGTCACATCCAAATCGGTTAATAAATACGCGTGTTATCGTAGTGCTATAAATCAGTCATTGTTTAAGATACAGACGAAACAATAAATGCTCCGGAATCTTTGTTTCAAAGTCAAACACACCAGAAAACAATCTTTCTCAATTTCCATTTTTTTGTACCTCATTGTAAATTGTAAAGAAAAAAAAAAAAAAAAAAAAAAAAAAAAAAAAAAAAAAACCTCAATGGCAGCCATTTTGAAATAAGATGGCGGATGAAGTTGACCAACGAACTCGATCGAGATATTGGTATGAACTATTTACACACCAATTGCATCCAAATCGGTTCATAAATACGCGTTTTATCGCGTGACAAAAATCAGATCATTTCAAAATGTCAGCCACACTAGAAATCTAAAGTGCTATAACTAAGCCATTTTTTCAGATATAGACGAAACAAAAAATGCTCAGGAATCATTGTATCAAGTTTAAACACACAGGAAAAAAATGTTTTTCAATTTCTATATTTTGTGCCTCATTTTAAATTTTATTTATTTATTTTTTTAATTTTAAATGGCCGCCATTTTGAAACAAGGTGGCAGATGAAGCTGGCCAACGAAGTCGGTCGACACATTGGTACGTACTATGTACACACCAAGTTACATCCAAATCGGTTCATAAATGCGAGAGATAAAGTGTGACAAAAACCATTAATCTAAGTCTTTTCTTGATTTCTTCAATCATTTTCATTCATTTTATTTTTTAATTTTTGGGGGTCTCTTAAGATGGCAACTCTAAACATTATTGTTATTAATCCAGTTCCAATTTACATTTTTCCTTTCTCACACCAGATGGCAGCACAGTTATGGGTTTCACTCAGATGCTCAACTGTAGATCACATGTTAAAATAGTCTTACCTTTGTTTTCCATACTGATATGCAGTAGTTTTGACTCTTAGTATGTCATTCAGGTATTGTGCTCTAATAATTTTTAATATCCTGTATGAAGTGTATCTTTCTTTGGATCTCTTAGCTTTTTATTATCTATTTTCTGTAATGTTTGCGTTATAAGGAGCTAAATTTTGTCATTTTAGGCTTAATGCCGACAAAATTGAATGAAATAACGCATCTTCTATGAATGAACTCACAAGCTTCTCTGATGATTCTGTGAGTCAGTCATAGTTTCTTATTTTACATACTGGTTTCACATGTTCATTTCTAAATCATCTTTAGAACTTTATCAATTTCTTCATATATATTTCTGATTTCAAACTTATTATATATATATATATATATATATATATATATATATATATGTATCAACATTTGAACGGAGGGTGATTTCGGGTTCTGGGGGTCATGATCGGTGAAAATATATCAAAAATTTTCAAAATCGCTTTTCTTCGAAGGGCTGTAATAGGTAGTTTTTGTAGTGAAAGCTACCTAAAAGCTACATATATATGTATGTGTATATATATATATATGTACGTGCATACATATATATTACAAAATTTAAATTTTTGCGCCAAGTTTAAAGTATTTTATGTAAATTTTCCTTTTTCAGTAATATTCCGTATATTATACCGGCTTATTAAATTAAAACCCTAGTCTATTAATCTCTAAGATCTTAATTCATATTTATTCCAAATTGCGTAAATCTAAAAATGGCTCATTTATATTTCTTTAATAAAACTTTTATTATTTAAATTCCTATTAAATTCCGCTATTAAATCCCGGTATATCATATTCCCCTTAAATCTTTATTTAACTGTTAAAATATTATTCTGTTTTAAAGAAAAAACCTACTTATTTCAATTTATTCTTTTATTTAAAATATCCAGGTGTAATTAAAATATTTCAAAGATTAAAACTTCGCAGACATAAATTCATTTCTTTTATCGTCTGAAGAGGGAAAAAGGGGTTATTTTTGCATAATCTCGACTACAGATTTTAACATTTGTTTATGCTTTAGATAGCTGGTGCGAGGATATAAGAATTTTCTAGAACAATCTTGTCAGCAGAGTATAAATACGAATGGCGGGAACCAGAGAGAAGGATATAGCATATAGTAGAGGAGCTGTGAGTTTAGAAGCTTTTTAGTTTTTAGCATGTAGAGGTGAACGTGGTGGATTGCAGTCGTAGCAAACTGGATATTCAATGTGATTGCTCGATGGAGGTAGAAAAATGTTGGATGAATACTGTTTATTATGTGAGTAGAATGAGGAAGCAACGGTATCGTAATGGGTGATAGATGTTAGATATTAACGGATTAAAGACTAGAACGCAGTCAAGAGATGGAGTGATTTTAAACTAATTGTGACAGGAAGAATAGACTTTATTCTTTTTACCATGGAAGGAGAGAGCATCTTCCCTAAATTTAATCGAGAGTGTGGAAATAAAGTGAATAATGTTCCAAGCGACTGCCTTATGTTAATTCTTCATTTTTCTTTAGTATTTTAAAACCAATCGGCTGCTACCTGTGTTGTGTAGGAATGGAAACCCTCATTTTTTTTTTTCGACAATACAACTACTTGCCGTCAAAACGTCACATATATATGTAAATTAAATACAATATACAACTGTAAAAATAAATTGGAAAGATAATTCAAAAGATGAAAACAGGAAATTAGAAATCCAAAAATAAGAAACTATGAATAGCTTATGTATATGTCAGCAGAAACCCCAAGAAAATTTAACGAAATTAAGAGATCCACAAAAATAAATTATAATACACATGAGATAGATAAAAAAAAACTTAAAAAGTAACATACATAACTCACTAGGAAATAAAAAAGGCTAAGAAGAAGCAAGATACCAGATTTTCAAGCAGGCAACTAGAAAAATCTATACAAGAACAGACAGTGAATAATAATAACAATAAGCGCTAGAGCTGTCATCTAGCATTAAAGAATATATATACCCTCATAGCATGCATGGTTACGGTACGGTGACGTCACTGTAAGTCACTGTGGTCACGTCACATCTGTGACCAAAATGCCACCACTCAGTGATGTCACATTGTGACTGAGATGGAAACTTCTTAGAAAACTTTAAAAAATTACAAAAATTCTTCAAAACATGTTATTTACTGTAAAATTATGTTTTTCTGGCAATTAAAAAAAATTGTGAGGTCACTGTTATGTCACTGCTATGTAACGTACGTCACGTCACATATGTGACAAAAAAACCACCATATTGTAAGTCACAGTGTGACAAAAATACGAACTTCAAAAATCTTTGAAAATGAACAGAAATATTTTAAACAGTCACGAGTTACATGGCATAAGGAATAAAATATATTAGTGGATAGCAAATGGTAAATTCTGTCACTAAAGGGGAGGGGGGGATAATAAATAAAGTGCACGATACAAGCATTAATAATCTAAATTTTCAGGCTATATTTTATCAATTTGATATCTAAATAAAATGTATGCTTTTGTATGCTAATGTATACGTTTTCATGATTTCAATTTTATCTAGCATTTGGATAATATATTTAGAATTAGGAATATTAAATTTATACACTTTACATATTTAGTTTGCTGGGAGGAAATTTATTTATTTATTTATTTTTTACCGACCAGGATTATTCGAAACACTTCTGTGGTTTCAAAATAAAAAATTTCTATTACAGTTAAATCTGCACCTTTTAATGAGCACATAGAAAGAGTCTTCAGAGTTTAGTCATCTATGCATTTCTTGCTTTAGAATATTTTTATAATTTGTATTCAAGTCATCAATTCTACTTCTTTCAGACTTTTTAAATAAAATTAGCATTTTCCGAAAAAAAAAATATACAAAATTTGTGCAAAACAAACTTTACTTTAAAAAAAAAGAAAAAAAAAAGGGGGGGGGGGCTCGTTATTACCATTAAATTTATTTTTACACCTTTTGAAAATTTAAACAATGGCATATCTAATAAACTCTAATTATGAATATTATTATTATAATTATTTAGAAAAAAGCAACTTTACAATACATTTTAACTTGAATTATTTGGTACGGATAAAAAGAAACGGTTAAATGCATTGGACATTTCTTCAAATACAAAATTTTAATTAACCATAGTTTCAGAAAATTACTGCGCATTCAAGTTTCATATCTCTAGCATGCAAAAACAAATAATCTGTACCAGACCATCTGCTTGAAAATCGTCTTCCCACAAAAAAATAAACATGAGAAGACGCGAGAAATAAATAGTTCACTGTTTTTAGAACATCACCTTCACCACGTCTACAACACTTTAAGATAAGGAAATGACCATTTTAGGATACACGGATATTAATAGAACGTATATGTAAGTTTTATTTAATTTAAATATTTTATTCCTGATTTGTACATATGAGTTAAATAGTTTTATGTTATATTTGTAAGAGACTGATCTTTAACTGTCAGAAGCGATATTTTCAAATTCGATAACTGTAAAGAAATATATCTTAATCTGCCATCGCTTGAAAAAAAAAAAAAAAAAAAAAAAAAAAAAAATTGCGCAGAGACTGTGCATGCCTACATTCATACTGGAATTAATATAAACGTTAATTTACTCTTACTTGAGATTGAAAATGTATGGAACGACAATGATTTGGAATTATTTTATCGGCTTCTTACTATTTTTTGATTACTAACACTTATAGTTATTATTATTTTGGGGTTAAATATAATGTTCGATTATCTTGAGATTACGAAACTGTTTCAGATTAGAAATTAACATTATACTGGAAAAATGTATTTTTACATATTACAGTAGTGAAACATTTGAAAGAATTTTCTTTTAGTGCTAATAATATTTTAAGTTATCTTTCAAAATCCTAAATCTTCAAATCAATGTTTTCAGATTTAACCATTTAACATTTGCCGAAATTATAAAATAATAGGAATTCCTTATACCATATGGAAATATTTTTGAGATATTGTTAAATCTAATAATGCATTTAATTTATCTATTGAGTTTGCTGTTGTTTAATAGTACAATTATAAATACTAATTATTATTTTTAGTGTTTTTCAAATTGGTATATTTATTTTTACTTTCTTCTATCTTTACAAGAAGAAAGTATTGGTTTCATGAAAATTTTCGAATTTCAGTTTTCGACGGATTTACACATTTTATGAGTCAGAGATTCCAAAAAACATGTTTTTACGAAATGTCTGTCTGTGAGTCTGTCTGTATGTGACACAAATTTTGTGGGCGCTCTATCTCAAGAACTAATGCACGAAATTTCACAAAACTTCATATTTAGTTAGACCTTGGTATATACTGGAACTGATTAGTTTTTGGTGAAAATCGCCCAACAGGTGGCGCTGCTATGTGGCATTTTTAACGATTTCTGCAATAGCTGTATCTCAAGAACTACTGCACGGATTTTCATAAAACTTCAGATTCAATTAGTTCAGGGTATAGTTTGGTGCTGATTACTTTTTTGTGAAAATCGCCCAACAGGTGGCGCTGGTATGCTGAATTGTTCATGATTATCGCAATAGATCTAACTCAAGAAAAAATTCACGAATTTTCATCAAACTTCAGATTTAGTTAGTCCCTGATATAAATGAGTGCTGCTTAATTTTTGGTGCAAATCGTCCAACAGGTGGCGCTGCTGTGCTGCATTTTTCACGATTTCCACAAGAGCTGTATCTCAAGAACTATTGCACGGATTTTCATCAAACTTCAGATTTAGTTAGTCCTTGACATGAATTGATGTATAAGTTAGTGCTGTTTAATTTTTGGTGTAAATCGCTCAACAGGTGGCGCTGCTATGCTGTATTTTTTGCGATTTCCGCAATAGCTTTATCTCAAGAACTAATGCTTGGATTTTCAACAAACTTCAGATTCAGGTATACCTTGATATCGTTTAGTGCTGTTTACTTTTGGTTTAAATCGCTCAACAGGTGGCGCTGCTATGCTACATTTTTTTCAGAATTTCCGCTATTGCTCTATCTCAAGAACTAATGCACGAATTTTCATCAAACTTCAAATTCAGATATACTTTGATATGAATTGGTGCTAAATCGTTGTTATTTCTTGTACTATTTAAATGATTTAATTGACGTGATTTATATAGAAGAAAGTTTTGTGATGGCCACAACATACTAGTTTTTAATTGTATGTAAGCATTTTTTCTGTTTGTGATTTTAATCAAACATTTAATTATAGACATTCTGAATCGGTTATTAAATTTTCTTCTATTGTAAATTCCTTTTCTACGTTTATGATACGCGTAATTATTGGCACTAAAAAGTAAAATATGATATTTAAGCATTGAAACAAAGTGTTTTTCATGCCTGATGGGAAGTTATAGATTAAACTGCTTTAGTATATATTTTTTAAAAGTTCATATAATACAGGATATATAATATAGGACACAAGTTGAAAAATGCTTATGACTTCGGTTTGTCTCTCCGTCTGCCCGTCTAGCAGTCTGTCCGCACTCTAACTCTCGAAAATATACTCGGATTGCCCTGAAATTTTTGGATGTTATTGACGTTTACCATAGCACGGTACCTATTTGTAATGAAGTTTGTAGCATGCTTTGTTGATTTACAGGGACAGCCAAAAGTTTTCCGTTACATTACAGCCTATGGGAAAAAATCGTTTCAAATGATTTTTTATGATTTTACGCACGCTTTCAAACAGAATAAAATTTATATGTATTTATGAAGTGCACTAAAATATGCATTCTGTTGACTATGCGATGCAAAGAATAGTTATTGTTCATTTACAGGGCTAAAAAAGGAATTCAAATACAGAATGATATAGGGGTGGAGGGAATTGTTTGCGGCATACTTTAATTATGTTAATCTATTTCATATATAATGAAATTGATATATGTCGCAGAGGTTTACATACTATAAATTATTTCATGTATAATACGAATAATACGTATATAGCATTTACAGGGACACACAAAATATTTCAGATACTATATTGTATCCGAAGTACTGTTCATTAGCGATGATTGCTGGAAATGTATTTTTAATTATGATATGCGCTTTTATGACTCACTATATTTATGCATAGTATATGGTGTATATAAATGCTATAATTCCTATACAAGGCAACACAAAAGTATTCGTAAGGATTACTGGGTATGGGCGCAAATTGCTTAAAGGTGGTTTTTAAATGAGTTATGCTTTTTTTTTTTTGCTGAACTGCATTTAATTTACCAAGAAATGTTTGTAGAATATAGATAAAATGATATACAGGGTCACGTAAAGAATTGGATACATGACCGTCTATAAATTATAATTTCTGGAAATGTGATTTCAGCAGTTTTAAGAGTGTCTTAGTTTGAATTGAATTTTAACTAAATAGTGGCGTGTAATAAAGATTCTAGGTAAACTACAGGGTTGTACAAAAGTATTCAAGTATGTTTCCATACATTAGTATAAATTGCTGAAAAAGAATTTCAACCTGTTAGGCGTTTTCTTGCTAAACTAAATTTTCCCATAATATAGATACACTTAAAAAAATGGGAAGTCAAAATTGAGTAAAAAGTACTCAATTTTAAATGCGTCACATACTCAAAATAGCTCCGATCCAAATGTACTCAAAGTTGATAAACACATGTACTCATTTTTTATTCATTGGTTGTGATCAAATATGAATCGTTATGTACTGCCCCCCCCCCTCCAAAAAAAAAAAAAGAAAAACCTAAAATTTAAAGTAAAAATGTACTGACATTTATTTCCTGTTCAAATTTCTTAACAAGAAATGTTTAATTGATTATTTATTAAGAAAAATAGCAAAATTCTTAACAAGATACTCAAATCGAATATTTTTATGACAAGAGCATTATTTCCAAGCACTTTTAAATTATTTTTAAAATGCTGTGCATAATTTAATATTTACATTAATAAACATCATTGATACCGCCATAAATGAAATGAACCATTACAGGGTACCAAACTATTCGTTTGTTTGTGTTTGATAACATGTGATGTTTCAATATAGAGAAAGCATGGGTTCATTTTTGATCCAAAAATATTCAATTCGATATGAGCACGTCAGTTTACTTATTTTTGAGTACTTCATTTTTCTCAGTGTATCAACCTACAGATCAAATACAGGGCTGTTCAAAAGAATTGGAAAATATATTTGGCTATGGACGGTAACTGCTGAAATCAATTTTTCAAATGTTTTATGAATTTTCTAAAATGTTTACTTAGTTATCTTATTTACGTTATTTCCCTAAATTACGATGTCTTGTTAAAGCATTCAGAAAGTGTTGGAAAGTATTTTATAATCTATGATTAACGCATGATTTTTCTTACTCGTTTTTTTTTCTATTTCCCAGATCAGTCTTTTCCTATAAAACATACCAAATCTATTTAGCTCATATTCACAAAATACAATATACACGGGAATAAAAAATTTAAATAAATATCGCTTAGCATGCCGATCTATAAATAATAGTTGTATTAATATCCGTTAGTCTCCATGTTCGTATTTAATAAAGCAGTGACAAATCACAACAAATTAAAAAATTTACACATTCTAAATATCAAGCTTGAACTCAATATCAAGCATAAAACTTAATATCAAGCATAGAACTGAATAAAAAAATATGTCAGTTGATAAGCATTGTTTTTTAAGTGGAAAAATTTAAAATCCTTTAGAAGAATAGGACTACAAAATAGCGATATTTTGCTAAAAAGTACGGTAAAAAGATAAGATTTTATATTTACAGCAAAAGGTTATTTCAAAATTCATCGCTGTATTAATACTTAGAAATTTTTCCAGAGAGAATCCTTCGCCTTATATACAATATTTCAAATGAAAATCAAATATCAAATTAATTTCTTAAAAGGCGCAAAGGCCAGCATAGTGAAAAAGATTCCATGCCGGGACTCGAACCCGGGCGATCAGTATAGCACACTGACATTCTACCGACTAAACCACATGGAACGACGCCCAGTCTGTAAAATTTCTCACTATTACACGTTAGCAAGGCTACAAACGCAGCACAAGATGGAATATTTATCGTGAGCCACCGACATGGGGTAAACACGAAACTTAATGAAATCCAGCATCAATTGAAACTATATTAATAATTGGATATTTTTCCAGGGAGAAACATTCGCCTTGCATACAACATTTCAAATTAAAATTGCCTTTTAAGCAATTAATTTGAAATTTGATTTTCATTTGAAATATTGTATGCAGGGCGAATGGTTCTCTCTGGAAAAATTTCCAAGTATTAATGTAGTTTCAATCGATGCTGGATTTAATTAAGCTTCGTGTTTGCCCCATGTCGGTGGCTCACGATATATTTTCCATCTTGTGCTGCGTTTGCTGCCTTGCCAACATGTAATAGTGAGAAATTTTCCAGACTGGGTATCGTTCCATGTGGTTTAGTCGGTAGAATGTCAGTGCGCTATACTGATGGTCCGGGTTCGAGTCCCAGCATGGAATCTTTTTCACTATGTTCGCCTTTGCGCCTTTTAAGCAATTAATTTGAAATTTGATTTTCATTTGAAATCATCACAGTGTTTATGACAAGTTCGTCACAAATGACACATGTTTCACAAATTGGTCACAGTGTGACTTCAAAGCATTGTCACTTTCGTCACAGGTTCGTCACAAAGTTAATGCCAAAATAGTCACACATGACACACTTTTCACAAATTTGTCACACCGTGACTTCACAGAGTGGTCACAATTTGACGTCACAAATGACCTCTAAAACGGCCATAACGACCTCGCATTCTAGTCACTATGACGTCATATCGACGTCACGTGACGTCACATCGACGGTCACACAATCACAGTGTGACTTCACGTATATATATAATTTTATATATATAATCACGTTCGTATATATATAATTTTCGTCACGTTGTATATTATTTATGAACCAATTTGGTTGAAACTGAGCATGTATACAGAACATTCGAAAATGTGGACTGAGTTCGTTGGCAACTTTCATCCGCCATCTTGTTCCAATATGGCGGCTTGGAGAAGGAAAAAAAAAATCAAACTCAAAAAGACGTGCAAAAGATATTTTTCCCTTAAGTTTTCAACCTTGACATAAGGATTCTGTAGAATTTTTGTTTAGTCTATGCCTTAAAAAGTGGATATGATAAAGCTCTTTGAAATTATAGTGTGAATGACATTTTTAAACAATCTGATTTGTGTCATTTTATATCACTCGTAATAAAGAATCCATTTGGATGTGAATGAAGAACTGCACAGGATTTAAAAAAGTTCTCGACCAAGTTCGTTGGCTTCTCTTATCGCCAAGCAGTTTCAAACCGACAGCCATCTAAAAATCTCAAGTTCAAAAAATGTAAAAACAATTAGAAATTCAATTTTTTAATTACTCATACGTTTTACAACGATTATAGAGCATTTTTTGTTTGACCCTGTCTTAAAAAATGGCTGAGATATAACAATCTAAAATTATTCATTGTAAATAAAAACCTGTAATTCTACAGATGTAAAGTTACCGAAATCTGTGTGCTTTCTAAAATTTTATCCGTACATTGTACAGAAAAAGATCTAAATCTACAAAACTAATTTTTGTAAAGCTACTGAAATCTGTAGCTTTACAAAAGAATCTACTAAAATTACAATAATCTTACAAATATTTTATCTGTAACCCGGGTTGCAGTTATATAAAAAAGTTCTAGGTATCCCAGTTTCCTAAAAATATCCTTAGTAAGCTTGCAGATTTTTTGATTTACAGTGCAAAAGTGTGTCTGTTAGATGAATTTTTGTTATTGCCGTTACATAAATAGTTCTAGGAATCCAGTTTCCCAGAACAAATTTCGTAACTTCACAGATTTTTTCTTTCTTTCTTTCTTTTTTTTTTTTTTTTTTCTTTTTTTTTTTTTTTTTACAATGCAGTTTGGCTGATATAATTAAGACGCTATAACTGAAACCGACTTGGGGATACACGAAATTACTATACAATTTCAATAATTGACGAAAACTGCGTTTGTTTTATAATCAGGTTCCATAGATTTTAGCTTCGTGTGTTTGAATAAGATTAGTTGATTTCTTAAAATGCAAGGAATATGGAAACTACACTTTCCTCCCTCTACGGACTTTTTTTCTTTTATTAAATTTAGATTTGTAATCAATTTAAACAATATAAGAATCAATAGAATCAATGAGAAGTATCAATATAATCTATCAAAAGGGATTATAATAATTATGACAGGTATTGAAAGATAATTTTTATATATTTTACACACTTGGTTATAATTATAGAGAATGTGAAATGGTAAAATTTTCGAGCAATATGAAGACTTAATTAGGATTTACACCATGGATATTATCATACACTAGCATTTAATATTATTTAATATATTTCCAAATTAATCTGCTTGAAATGTACGTCTTTAATAACTGCAAAAACATATTACCTGGAGCTACAGGAAACAGCGAACAGCGCAGTATAATAATTTAAGAAACCATAGAATAAATTAAGCAATTGTGTAGTGACAAGTTTACAAAAACTTTGCTTAGATTTTCCATGATTGTTTTTACAATATGTTTCTAATTTACGTTTTTATCAAAAGCTTACGCGAGATAACCATTTTTTTTAATAAAAAGGATTTTTTTTTTTTATATTTTACTGCCAGCTAACAAGAACCAAAAATAGCAATCTAATTAGTTTGCTGATATTGTTTTGCTAAAGATATAGAAGATTTCACATAACAGTGCTTTTTTTCTGTCGTACAGGCAATTTTGGCGATTTCAGCTCTTTTTAACAGAAAAATAGTTTGCATTTTGCGGTTTTCTTTTGTAAAAATCTGAGCTCTCTTCATATATTGCTTATTAAGTAAATGTTTTATATGTATTCTTTTTAAGGTTTTATGCTAAATTTAGTTGATATAATTGAATACATTTTCTGTTATTTCAGACGTCAAATTAAAAATGAAACGCCAAATAAAGGAATAAAGTTTTTTTTCAAATACTTTCTGAAAACTCTTTGACGGAACGGTGATTATATCGCTTCAATTTCTTAATAGTATTACTATTTTTGTAATAAGAGATAAAAATTATAATTATTCTAACGATATAGTAAATTATATTAATTATTATAATAAAAATTTTACGATGACATTATTACTCACATTACTTTATTAAATGTTTTTCACATGGATATTATTTAGTATGAATAAAACATTTTTATTATCAATTGTGAAAAACTACTTTAAAAACGAAAAAAAATAAATATTGACAAATATTATATATAAATAACATATAATAAATTATATATACATTTAAGTTTAATTAGAAATTAATAGTAAACGTTTTCAGAAAAATATCAAGAAATATGTTATTTGGATCTTTAATAATACAGGTATCAATATCATCTTTTGAAGATCTAGGTTATGTGGAAAAATAAAATAAATTGTACATTCAGTGTTTATTCTTTTAAATAATAGAGGTGATTTTATTCACAGATTTTTTTAACGTAAAATATCTACAAAGTCGTCTTCACAAATTAATAAAATTTTCTTTCTAAGTGTAAAGGAATTTATTATAAATATAGGTCATCTACATAGTAATAAATGCATCAACTTGGTTTTATAAATGTAACATCACATTTGAGTTCCTTTGATCAAGATAAAATAAATAGTTTGTGTACTTTATCTTAAATCTTCATAGAGTTTATCAATAAATTTCTAAGAAACTAAGCAAAACTTACAGGGTCAGGCCAGTAAAAGTTTGAAAAATGGATGTATAAGGATCATTCTCTGAAAAATGGCTGTTTTATTAAAAAAAAAAAAAAAAAAAAAAAAAAAAAGAAGCGGCCCAATACAATTGCCTCAAAAATCTCAAAATTTAGCCTACAAATACCTTATTGCTATATTTATCAAAAATAATATTAACCAAACAGTATCTCATAGTTCTTCTGATATTTTAATTTCAAAGCACTTTCATTGCTAAAATGTTCAAATAATTTATTGCCCCCGGAATTTAAGAACAAATTTATTTATAAATAAGAAAAATGCTATATTTCACATACATGTTAAATAGATAAAAGTTTATAAAAAGTCTGGTGTCACTGTGGCGGTTGGGAAATAAAATTAAGTGGTTTCATAAATATATCACCGCCCTTGAAAGTGTTAAAAAAGAAAAGAAATAGAAGTCATACTGTCAATAAATAATATTTTTTTACTCTATGTCAATTGAAAAAATTAAGATAAAATCATTAACATTTAGAAGAGTTAATGTTTATTTGAATTAATAAAATTTTTATTTATTTTTTAACTTCTCCCTGTAAAATAATAAAAATTAAATTATCTTTACTTACGGTAATTAAAAGTCTTATGAGTTTTTTAATGTGTATTTTATTGCATTAGATTTTCTTATTCTACTGTTTAGTACAAATATAAATGGAATCAGATCATTCCCTCACAATTTAAACCATTCCTTCATATTAAAATTATGAGAGAATGATTGTGAGGGAATGACGAAATACTTCTGAAAACCATATTACACAAAAGTGATTAGTCTTAGGTTATTTTCAGTTACTAAATATCTTTGAAATACATTTCTAATAATATAAGAACATAAAAAGACATTTCATTAGTTTTTATTAAATTTTATAATAGATGAGGGAATGACGCGTAATAAAAATACTTACATTGATCTAGTACTTCAAAGCCATATCCTAACTATTCAAGAACGTTTTAGAGCAAACAACCAGATGGATACTTCACTTTACTCTTGTACAAACTGTCCTAGGCATACATAAAGCATGTGCTGCTTTCTACTAAGTAAATAATGGCAAATTTATAGTTATGTGAGGGAATGACGACAAATGCTAGGGAAAAGTGCCCTAATTCATCCATTATATAAAATATAGATACAATTAAATGGCTAAATATGTATTTAAGTGTGTTTAATGGATTGAGAAAAAAATAATTATAAATATACGTGCTGCAATGGCATTGAAAGCATTTCCTTTCCTACATATGTGAATGGGGACATAGTGAGGGAATGATATTTGCGTTAAAAAATACATTAAATTTATCAAATTTCAATTTCAATAAGCAAATAATTACAGTTTATATGTATAACTGATTAATATTGATAGTTTAAATCACTTTTTCGTTTTGTAATTTTAAAAATATGTCTTCAAGACCCCTGGGACATAAAATTGCCACTTTTCAGAGAATGACTCCTAAACTAAACAGATATAAATTTTTATCTCACCTGTAAATTGTCGGGGTTTTTTATTCAATTTTTTTTTATGTGTGACAGAAAGGTAGCTGAATTCGAGCGTTTAGACTTTCAAAATGTACAATTGCGCCATATCTGCAAAAATATTGATTACAATGCACTGTGTAAACTTGCTCATCGGTGTTTTAGACGATGTTTATTTTATTTATGTAAGATTTATATCGATTATAATTCATATTTTGCTAAATATAAATTAACAATTTTCATAATTTAAATTATGTTTTTGTGCAAAAACACCCAGAATATTTTTGGATCCATTCAGAGTACATAACTGATAACAAATAAATTAAATCGGATATATATATATATATATATATATATATATAAATAAAACATTATATAAATTTTAGTTTTTTATGCGAATTTAACTTTAGCTTCATTAAATTTAGATCTGTTCTAACGAAGAGATCTGAATCTTCTAATGAAGATTTAATAAAAATATGAACTATATAGTTTTCTAGGCTGCGTTGATCCAAGGAACTGATATAAACTGCCAAAAAGTGGGTGTTACGGTTTAAAAAATAGAAGTTGTTTCATTTTTTAACATGTAGGCGACTCCTGTTTCAAACAATGCAGACGTATTCTTTATGAAGATAATATTTGGATTAACCTTTAGTTTGATTTTATCGTATACGATGTGTAAATATAGATTTATTTTTTTATTGTTGTTGTTGACACTGACTCTAGAAACTGCATTAAAAACAAGCATATAAAAGATAGGTTATTACATCCAATACTAATTCAAAAAAGCATTTTAATAGTGCGGAATAAAAATAAAGTAAAATAAAATTGAAAATATTCTAACGTATATCAGTTAAACCAACTTTTTCTTAAATGTCATTATATTGAACGACATATACTAGAATGAAACTTACTGCACTGAAATAAAATTTACTACATTAAAAAAATATTTGTTGATTAAATCTCACTCTCTAATGCGTCTAATTTATACTTAAGGACAATAATAAAATTAAGTTAAATTTTAAAAAGTTATAACGTTAAAAGTTTTAAACTAACATTTTGCTAAATGTCAATTTACTGAATGATATCCTACTCATTTAATTGAAATTTAGTACATTGAAATGAAATTCAGTACATTGAAATAAAATTCAGTACATTGAAATGAAATTTGCTACAATAAAAATATTTATTGTGCAAAACAAAGTCTCTCTGTCTAAGGAATCTAATATAGCTTAAATGCTGTTCCTTTAAAAACATAATTAACACGATAATTTTATTTGCTTTAAACGTTATTCTTTCATTTTCTAACTTTTCAGTGGATAAAAGAAACATCTTAATTAAACTTTCGCGACAAACAGATACATAAAAATATTCAGTAAACTTAATGAATGAGGAATTTAAACACGTATTCCTAAAAAAAGATTCCATGTATTTGAGAGGATTAATTAAGCATCCAGTTCCTGGTTCTTAAATGAGATCAATGAGATAATATCTTCCAATATCAGAAGGGAAAACAATGATAGTTTTTATCGAAGCAGATAAATGTCTGCATTAAAGATTGCTTTATATTTATATCGTCATAAAATTCTTATGTTTCCAAATAATCAGATCTATGTTATCCCCTTTCGCTTCAAAGATCCAAACGATATATTTTTTATGATGGAAATACTGAATAAATATAAGAAAAACTACGTTAAATGCAACAAAGCAAGATCATTATTAGACTTTTAAGAAGAAAATTATTTTTTAAGATTCATGTACAAATTTCACCAAAGATATTAATGATAATTTAATAAGAATATTTTAAAGAGATAAAAACAGTCTTCATTGATTTTTCATACATTTAGATGAAATTAGCAAATCTATTTCAATACTATCTTTATATTAGCCATGCTACGAAAAAATATATATATGAGTAAAATAAAGTTAATTACTTAATACAGGTTCAAAATCAAGACGGAATAGGCATACTTAAATAAAAGCAAAATAGGAAAATAACGAAATTACTTTTGCTCAACAAGACAATTTATTTTTCTTATAGAAAGAAAAAAAAAATCAAATGCCTGTAAACAGTCGGATTCACTGTGATGTTTTTCTGGATAAGCTGTCGTTAAATTTAAGAGTTGTTAACAGAAGGATATTTAATACGGAGAATCAAAGCAATTCAAGCATAAAATTACCCGGAGTAAGATTTAGAATCTTTTATTTTGCTATGGTATTTTTTGAAAGAACTTACATATCATATAAAATTAGTTAGACTCATGCAAATGCAAACCTTTTTTTATAGTCAAATGTATTTTTTTTTTTTAATAAAAACTAAAACTAAACATGTGGCTGTATGATCCATGAAGGATCAGCGTTCACAATGTCCAATCTTGTTTAATTGACCCTCATCCCCGAGGTGCTATACAACATGTACTTCAGTCATCTTGTCAACCTAACGCGAGACCGTCGGTGTTTAGATCCGAAGCAAGCTTGATACACATTTTATCGACCCGGAAGGGATGAAAGTTTGGGCGAACATTGCCCAGCCGCAAGTCGAACTCGTGACCTGTAGCATTACAGACAGGCGTGCTGACCACTACGCTACAAGGCTTCAAATCCTTGAATTCCGATCATTAATAAGAAAATGCTGCTAGGCTGAAATATTTATTTAAATTTTATCGCTACATTACAAAGACGTATTTGGAGGTTTGACAGCCCAGATTTTCTCAACTAAGTTACTTGGAGCTTCGAATGGCTAATTTAATTGAAATTCGGGTTAAGATTGCGAAATTCACCTTTTAAGAAAAATTAAGAAGAACGGTATTTATACCATGTCTATAAAGTTTTAACGGAAGTGAGTATTGAATAAATAATTTCGGATGAATAACCCCGGAATGAATAAATTTGATAATGCTAGGCGCGTGAGATTGAATTGAGGAACTGGTGTAACGTTTCGCTATTATCTTTTTTTCAAAGATAACTAAATACTAATTAATCCGTTGAAGGAATGTAACTATGCTTTGAATGTTAAAGATGAAAGTAAATTATTGACTAAATATGACCAGAATTTCGGTCAAAACAATTATTATTTGTCTAAAAATAAATATCTGATATCAAAAAATTTGAATCCATGTTTTATATTTTTATGAAAAAAAATTATAGGTGATAAAAATTACATAAAGAATCTCTTTTGATATAAAATAGCAGACACTTAAAAAATATGTTACAAATATCTACTTTTATCCATAAGATTTGTAAATGAATTTATTTTAAATTAAATCTACTTATTCAGAAACGATCCTAAGCCACATCTTCCGTTTCATTAGACTGCTACACTTAACTACGTAAATATAAATAGGTTCCAATTTTCTTTCTTTCATTTTTATCATAAACCATATTTTAAATAGAAAATTGCTGACATTAGAATTTAAAAACATGTATAATTAAATGACATAAATAATATATTATTTATAGATGTCTGTAAAACAAATTTTAAGGCAAACAACTTGCTTTAATCCGTTAAAAATGCTATCTTGCAATTTATCATTATCGAGGTAATATTTCTGAATGTACTTTTAATTTTTACCGCATAATAAACCTTACTTATTTATAAGAGAGAATAATTTTGAAATTAATCGGAGTTTACATATAACAAATATTAAGATCTGACACACAATTATGCATATATATAGCAATTTAAGCCTTTTAAACAGGAAAACAAAACATAATCTCTACTTTTTTATTTTTGTATTTTAGTTCCAGCTAATTTTTTCCTTCCTGGTAACGGCGTTGTGATCCATAAATTTTATAAACATATGGAAACCGAGCACAAGATACAGAGAGGATTTCACTCGATATCTAACATTGTACTTTATCAAAATTAACGTTTGTGTCAAATGAAATAGTTAATTTAAAAGTGTAATGAAAATTTACATTCTCTTTAATGTCTAAGCATCTATTCATAAATCAAATATTTAAGAAATCTTACAGTGACTAAAGCAGTTATTTTTTAAAGTAAATAATAAATAGAGTTAAACTTAAGTATGCATACAAGGATGATTTTGAGTTTGTTGGTAAGATATTCAGAACAGTTTTCGTTTTAAATTATTTAGTTATAATGTATGTGTTTCATAAGATAGATTTAAAAGTTTGAAAATAATGTTTTTATTAGGAACTGTGTGAAAGATACATCGATTGTAATAAAATTTATTGTTATATTTTTATTTAGTTTTAATAACATTATATAGGAAAAAAAGAATAAAGAAAAAAAAATCGATATATGTAATGGGTATTTGTTTGCTGTATATAACTTACTATACAATTCGGAAATTGTACGTCAAACGTAGTAAATGAGGTGTATTCGTACTATAACTAGTTTTATAAATGTTCACATTTTGATGCAATAGCTGTTGCAAAGTTATGCAAAAATGCATGAATAGGAAATTAATTACTTTTATATATATGTTACCGGCCAAATCCGATTTTAGGCCAAACTAGATTGGCCTATGCCAAACTAGTTTATACTAACGCGGATAGGATAAACTGATTTTTTCTAGGCCAAACTAGATTATCCTAACGCCCATAGGATAAACTTGTTTTTCCTAGGTCAAACTAGTTTATCCTAACGCCCATAGGATAAATCAGTTTTTCCTAGGTCAGACTAGTTTGGCCTAACGCTGATAGGATAAACTAATTTAGCCTGCTATTCATTGGTCCGAACTAGTTTATCCTATGCCAATTCAATTTGGCGTGATTTTATCGATCCCAAAGACCGCCCCTGCGCCAGACTTAGTTTAACCTAGGCCGATGCAATTAGACGTACTTTTATTGACCCCAACTACCGCTCCGGAGCCAACATTGTGCAAAGTAGTATTACCGTCACCTAAGTATAATATATTTTATTCGATGGGGAGTGGTATAGTGTCCTCCTATTTTCCCCATTTGACCGCAGCGCCGCCGGGAGTTACCAAATATGTTCCATATGACAAATTGTGTGCTGGAGGACCAAAAAATGGGATGAGAGGTTTTAATAAAACATAGGAGAGGAAGAATTTAGAGGATTGATTAATTATGTGCAGTATAACCTCGAAAATCCGGCATCGTCGGGACCAGGACTTCGCTGGATTTTTGAAAATTCCAGATTTCTGAAAGAATAGCAAACGTACTTCTGATAGCAAACGTGATTTCTTTAATGTTTATTTTTTTTCCTCACATAAATATCACTTGGCTTTGAATTATAAATAAATGCACTATTAAGAATATCAGAAGTACATTTGATATCTTTCAGAAATCTCGAATTTTAAAAAATCCGGCGAAATCCCGGACCCAGTTTGGCCTAAAATACATATATTTTTCAGCTACCATTATTCCACAATTAAAATTCTCTTTAAAGAATAATACATATTCATTTATACGGATGGGGATAGAGTAATGTAAAATCTGTTAGTCGAAACTGTGTATGACGAAATCCTGTTTTAAACGGAATTTTTTTTTTAATCGGTGCAAATTGGATATAATAATCTGTTTGAAAAAAAAAAGAGACATAATACTTTTGCTAGAGACGACGGACCTACTAAGAAAGGAACTTAACTATAACGAAGTTTTTTTCTCTCTTATGTGATTCCGTTTTAGAAGGTTCTTCTATATGAATTTTTTCAGATTTTCAAATCTTCAAGACGTGTAAAAAAATTAATGGTATTAGTAATTATCCAGATACTTACATACAAATTGAGATTCATTAAAAAATCAATACAGTTCGCAATAGAATCATTAATATATGGCTTGGAGATTTAAAAATTTAAAAAATTCTATACAATAAAATCTTCTAAGACGGAATTGCATAGGTAAGAAGAAAAATCCTTTATAGGCAGATTCCCTTTTTAGAAGGTTCATAATCTGTTGTAAATACATATAAATTTTATTTGTGGAATAATAGCAATTTAAAAATGCGCGCATTGAAAAACAAAGTTGGGCCGCACAGTGGTCCCAAATCGCGATCAAGTGGGCAAAAATCATTTCTGGCTTTCCTGGTGGTTGTATATCCTTCATTTTTAATTTTATAACATTCTAAATGACATTACATAGCGAATATAAACTAAATGTAACTGGGGCTCTAGGGGAGGGGATTTGGGGGAGTCGCAATAGAGGGGCCAAGTTTTTATTAAATTTAAATTTTCCTTTTACGGGATTTTTTTTTTTTTTACACGAATGAGAATTTTTCACTTTTGATTATGGGGAATTTTTTTTCCTTTTTCAAAACAAATCATCTAATTCAATAGATGATGAAAATGTGAAATTTTAACCCCCCCCCTCCGTCCCTCCTTCCCTGAAAATGTACAGGTTAAAAACTTATTGATTTTTTCATTTTTTAATGTTATTGCAAATTAACAATAAAGAGTATAAGCAATCAGTAAAATACATAAAGAATCAATCAGCTGAATTTTGCCACCTCCCCCCACAACACACCCAACACACACACACACACACACGTGAAATCTCCCCTTTTTCCATTTGTCTCTATACCAAAGAAATTTTAAAAATATCATTGCTATTTTTTTAAGTTTTCAACATCTATTTACTATGAATTAATAATAAAATCATTAAATTCATTAATTGGATTACTTTCAAAAATGTCGCCCCCACCCCCTTTCTTTTGTTTTTCTCTATTACACAGAGAATAATACCTTTGAAATTCCAATAAAAATGAAGAATCTGCCTTTGTTATTTTATTTTGGTAATATTAAATAAATAATTACCCCACTAATTTTCTAGTATATTTGAAATTTCCGCTTCCCCCCCCCCCGCCCTGTCCTCTCCTGTATAAAATACTATCATCCCTAACAGTTTTAAAATTTTTACAAAAAAAAAACACCAAAACTATGTTTTAATATAAAATAATTTTATATCTTTTTATTGAAAAATAAAATAAAATCTGTTTTTTAAATAAATCTTCAGAAGAGTGGATTTACACATATCAAGTAACTGCAACATTTCATCCCAAGGATTGAGCGAATTTTTCATATCTTTTTTAATTTGTTAAAGTATTAAAGTATTCATTAAAATTTAAATGTGCATATAAATTAATACAATTAAATTAACATTCATATAATAAACTGAAAAGAAATAAGCGCAATAAAAAAATTTACAATAGATTTATGTGACGATACGTGAAAATTAAAGTAAAACTTAATAATACTACTTAACCCGTTTGGGACCATGGTTGCATACATGCACCCTGAAAAAGAGCATAAAGAATTTGTTTTAGGCACCAGTTTAAAAAAAAAAAAAGTTAATTTAATTTAGTTAAAATGTAGTTTAATTAAATAATTAGTTTGTTTAATTAGAGCATTTTTTTGATTGATTAAGTAAAGGT
Source organism: Maratus speciosus (assembly GCA_963932465.1). Lineage (NCBI taxonomy): Eukaryota > Metazoa > Arthropoda > Arachnida > Araneae > Salticidae > Maratus > Maratus speciosus. Next base: position 332,942,121 of record OZ010788.1, on the reverse strand, counting down.
ATATCTTTTTAAAAAAGTGGTGCCAACCGAATAAAATTTACGTAAAAGCCTCCGGTCTCGAAGGGGTTAATAATAAAATTTATTTGTAAGTAGGTTAAATAAACTTTTCGAATAATCAGGAAATTTAAAACATTAAATGATGTTTCCCAGTTGATTGAATTTCCCTGATATGCATGTTGCTAGAATTTAGTATATATATATATATATATATATATGTATATATATATATATATATGTATATATATATATATATAAACTGAACTTTAAATATGTACTTTTTAAAATAAGGTCAAGTTTTAATATTATTTTTTATGTAAACGAAAAAGGCAAGGGAAAAATTGTAAAAGCAAATAAAAATATATATGTAATAATAAAAAAATATACTCTTAACCCCCCCCTCCCTTTGCCAATTAAAAAATGAAATTGACAGTATTATGTTAATCAGAATGTTGCATTATATAAACACTGACAATTTTGGGTCAGTGCGGAAATTAGATTGACTTTAAACCCGATTACTCATGTTGGGCTAATACTGGCAATACCCAATGTCCAACTTCAAACTGCTAGTTCTCAAAAAGTCGCAATAAATCTCTTGGGATATGATTTTAGAAGGCTCATTCTACATTTTGTACTATAAAAGTCTGAGGAACTTGGAAGGACTTTTTTTATATATCACTTTTTATGTACAAATATGCCTTAAAACTATGTATTTTTTAAAAAATTCTTCTTTTTTTTAATTTTTGAGATTTTTGCAATCGAAATATCAAATTAAATATCTAATTTAATGTTGTTTCAGAGAAGTGCAAAGAAAAAAACGAGAAACTATCTGAAATGGTCTTAGTTAGGGTGTGAATGCAGCGAATTTGCCTGAAATTCACGCAACAGCAGGAAACGGTAAAAACTAATACCTTCACATAAGCAATGCTAATTCATGTGAGCTGATAAAAGCAAAATATAACAGAATATAAATCTTGAGATATTTCTAAATACTGTAAAATAGATTTCATTTCGAAATACGAAACTTCGATTTTCTGATTTTTGGCCACATAATCGCGATTTGGGACCACTGTGGGGCGGGTCAAATGTTACTGATATTTTTACTGAACAGACTAGAGATCCTGCCGGTCCAAATGGTTTTCATACGAGCTGGCTTGGAGATTGGACTAAAAATTTCTTCCTGTGCAGATCTCAAGATTGAGTCCCGGTCCATGTCAGTCTAAACCTCTCGAAAAAAAGTAATCCCCAAACCAAGCCCGGAAAGAGAGTAGGGAAGGAAAATTGGGCGGTCCGTATAGTAGACCCTTACATCGAATAACCAAAAGACTAGCTCACAAAATTTCGTAAATTTGGACGCTAAACCCCCATTGGTTGGCATCAATTAAAGCACGTCAAATTGAATTTGTCTAGGGTAAACTAGATTTGCCTAGGATAAACTAGAAGTCTGGCGCCGAAGCGGTCTTTAGGATCAATAAAAGCATACCAAATTGAATTGGCCTAGAATAAAGTAATTCAGACTAATGAATAGCCAGCTAAACTAGTTTATCCTATGAGCGTTAGGCAAACTAGTTTGGCCTAGGAAAAACTAGTTTATCCTATAGGCGTCAGGATAAACTAGTTTGGCCTAGGAAAAACTAGTTTATTCGATGCGCGTTAGGATAAACTTGTTTGGCCTAGGCCAATCTAGTTTGGCCTAAAATCGGGTTTGGCCGGTAACATATATATTAAATTCAGTAATACGAAAATAATATGACTGGTTCTTAAAAATGACGTAATCCATGGCAACCTAGAACCATTACCAATCATGGGATATCATTGAATCAATTATGTATCATAGGATTTAATTCAATAAAGAACAATTTATTAATATCTTAAGTTTTAATTCGATTTTCATAAATTTCAAGTGACTCAACAAAATTCTGCAACGATTATATATAAGAAATTTCAAACCATTCGCTTGGTTAATTTTTGCGCTGTTATATGCAGAAAGATGTGCAGACAAGCGGGCGGACCAGACGACGACATAGGTGCAACGTATTTATATTAAGACGAACGCACCTAAAAAGTTTGCACAACCTATATAGTTAATGAAAGCTAAGAGAGTAAATGCTAACACGTTACAGTTTATGTTCGGTAAATGTTACTTTTTTTATCATAATAATTTTTTTTGCATTCAAGAAATGTGAGATACATATAATCGAGGTTTATAGTAATATGTTTGTAATTTAAAATTGTCTCTCTAACGATAATAACTATTTTGCTGAGCTAAACAAAACAATTTTTATGTCACGGTCTGTAGACGTTGACAGCAGAAAATAGATTGTAATAATGTTATACAATACCTATACATCAATATTTTTGCGTGTTTCTTATGTATACTAAAACCTATTTTTAAAGTCCGTATAGTCCTTATACAGACATGATATAATGTCTTTGAGTCATAACTGTTTTTGAAACGTTATTTTCAAAATTGTTCTTGTACCTAAAATTTTAACAAATGAATAGAATATAAATGCTATACAGAAATGCATTAACGCAAAACATTTTGCTGCATTTTGAACTCTTTAAACCACATTAAATAATTTCTCCCATTAAGATGCACATCGTTCAATATCATATAAAGCACCCACGCTACTGCCTAAATATGACAAAAGATACTGAAACAGGGGTTAGTTACATTTTTAAATTTCACTATCAGGTAACCCCATCTACGTTAAAGGCCTTGAACGATTGCTTCATCCACGTGAGGTGAAACTTGGAAAAGAGAAGTTTTCAAATTAGAGTTTTTCTAGAATATCCTACATATTTCGGAGACTGATTTCTTTCAAAGATATATTAGCGGCAAATTGGATTCGTTAAATGAGGAGAGGATTTTAGACGATTAGCGGAACTAAGTTTGTGTGATCTTTCCGTTTCTTGTATTAAATCGATATTTAAAGAAGAAAATGTTATTATCTAAGCTTTGTTCAATTAAACAAATAGGAGCACAATCATGCTCTAGTGTTTTTGATTTTGGCTGGGTTCTCAAATATACTATATGGCCATTAATGACCGGAAACTTTCAATTTTAGACATTTTGTCCAATATTTAAAGATGTATTTGTCGGATGATTTTTCTGTCATTTCAGGATCATGAAGAATATGTTCGACTTCATATTTATCAACGGCGATTTGTGCAGAAGGAGATTTAGTGGGCCGAAAAAAAATCAAAGAAAATGAATAATGTTTGTGATCACCCTGTAAAATAAAATGCATAAATAATCTATCGCTATAGCTTTCGAATATATCGATATTATGCAATATATGTATTCATTTGTGGAAGAATAGTGCGTATATTCATGGATATACATATCCATTTTTTTAAAAGATTAAAATTTTTGCATGATTTTTGTTTATATCATGCAGGGTTTTTTAGCAAATTTAACGCCTTTTTCAGAAAATTTGACAAAATATAGTAGAAATAATATGGTGTACTTGGAATGTAAATGCATTAAATATTTGGGGAAATATGAGCAGTTGAATGATTATTTTTTATTTGCGCATGCGCGTACGATAAAAATATTTTTTTTTCATTATTTGATAGATAACTGTATGAAGTAACTCATAAAAAAAGCCAGTCAAATATCGTGAGAATTCAGAAAGATATCGGAATGTAGTGTGCGAATTTTTAGTTGCTCTCTAAAAGCTGCTGAATGATAAGGGATTTTCCGCAAATTGTCGTTTTAGGTAGCTTTCTTTACAAAAAGCTACCTATTGCAGCCGTTCGGAGGAAAGCGATTTCAAAAAATTTTGGTATATTTTCATCGATCATGACCCCCAGACCCCGAAACCACCCTTTGTTCAAAATTGATATATATATATATATATATATATATATATATATCAATATATATATATATATATATATATATATATATATATATCTGACCTATGTCACACTGTAACTCTCGTATTTATGAACCGATTTGGATGTAATTCGGTGTGTACATAGTACATACCAATGTCTCGACCGAGTTCGTTGGCCAGCTTCATCCGCCATTTTGTTTCAAAATGGCGGCCATTTAAAAATTTAAAAAAAAATTTTAATTTGAAATGTGGTACCAAAAAAATGAAAATGGAAAAATATTTTTTTCTTATGTATTTGACCTTTATACAAAGACTCCGTAACAGTTTTTGTTTTGTCTATATCTTAAAAAATGGCTGAGTTATAGCATTTTGAATTTCTAGCGAAGCTGACATTTTGAAACGTCCTGAATTTTGTCACGCGATAAAAGGCGTATTTATGAACCGATTTGGATGCAACTTCGTTTATACATAGTACAGACCAATGTCTCGACCGAGTTCGTTGGCCAGCTTCATCCGCCATTTTGTTTAAAAATGGCGGCCATTTAAAATTTTAAGAAAAATTTTAATTTGAAATGTGGTACCAAAAAATTGAAAATTGAAAAAATATTTTTTTCTTATGTGTTTGACCTCGATAGAAAGATTCGGGAGCAGTTTTTGTTTCGTCTATATCTTAAAAAATGGCTGAGTTATAGCATTTTGAATTTCTAGTGCGGCTGACATTTTGAAACGCCCTGATTTTTGCCACGTGATAACAGATATATTTATGAACCGATTTGGATGTACCTTGGTGTGTACATAGTACATACAAATAACTCAACCGAGTTCGTTGGCCAGCTTCATCCGCCATCTTGTTTCAAAATGGCGGCCATTTAAAAAAAATTAAAAAAAATTAAATTTAAAATGAGATACCAAAAAATTGGAAAATGAAAAAGTGTGTATTCGTATGTGTTTGACCTTAATACAAAGATTCCGGAACAGGTTTTGTTTCGTCTATATCTAAAAAAATGGCTGAGTTATAACATTTTGAATTTCTATTTTGGCTGACATTTTAAAACGACCTGATTTTTGTCACGCGATAACAGGCGTATTTATGAACCGATTTGAATGTAACTTGGTCTGTACATAGTACATACCAATGTCTCGACCGAGTTCGTTGGCCAGCTTCATTCGCCATCTTGTTTCAAAAGGGTTGCCATTTAAAAAAAAATGTAATTTAAAATTTAAAATGAGGTATTAAAAAATTGGAAAATGAAAAAGATTTTTTTTATGTGTTTGGCCTTGATACAAAGATTCTGGAGCAGTTTTTGTTTCTGAAAATTTGTTCTCTTGTTTATATCTTAAAAAGTGGTTGAATTATAGCACTTTGAATTTCTATCATGGCTAACACTTTAAAACGATCTTGTATTTGTCTCGCGATACCACACGTATTCGCCTATTTCGATGGAAGAAGGCATGTGGATAGTATACATCAATATCTCGACCAAGTTCGCTGGCCAGCTTCATCAGCCATCTTGTTTCAAAATGGCGGCCATTAAATTAAAAAATATATATATTTAAAGTGAGGTGCAAAAAAATTAGAAATTGAAAACGGTTTCTTTCTTAAGTATTTGACCTTGATATAAGGATTCAGGATCAGTTTTTGTTTGTCTTTATCTTAAAAAATGGCTCAGATATAGCAGTTTCAATTTCTAACATGTCTGACATTTTGAAAAATCTGATTTTTCGCCTGCGACAGCACTCGCATATATCAACCGATTCCGATGTGAGTGAGCATGTGCACAGCAATTACTAAGGTCTCGACCAAGTTCACTGGTTAGCCTCATCCACCATGTTGTCTTAAAATGGCAGGCACTTTAAGAAATCGCCGAATTTGGCAGCCAAATATAAGTTACTTTAAAAAAAAAGCAGCTTGGATAAAGCTGACTAATTTCGCGAAATTCTCATTCATAATGATTTAGTATTGATAAAAATTATTATTCAAACTCCTACATTCGGTTTCCACTTAATTGAGCTTCGTGTGTTTGAATAATGTAAGTTGGCTTTTTTAAAATAAGGAATATGAAAGCTACCTCTTCCTCCCGGCACTGGCCGGAAGGACTTTTTTATTATCTGGCTTTCAGCAAAGGAGTTTCTACTTAATTAGTCTTAATCTTAATCTACTAGTCTTAATTACTTAATCTAGTCAACGAATAGATTTAGAAACAATGCTTAGATTTTGAAACTTCTTTTTTTCTTGGAATAGGCTCGTTCTGGTGACTTTCCAAGAAGAACTAACTGAAGTATCTATAAAAATTAAAATTAAAAAAATTAAAAATTAAAAAGGAAAATTTATGGAAAATCTCTTATCATTTAGATTTTTTTAGCGAACAACTGAAAATCTGCTCAATTTATGGCCAATATCTTTCTGAATTTTCCCGATATTTGAATGGTTTTTTTATCATGAGTTGCTCAATAGAGTTGACTATCAAACCACGAAAAAAAATATATCGTGCGCGCATGCGCAGATAAAAATTATTTCATTCAACTAATCATATTTAATCAAATATTTAATATATTTACATTCCAACAACACCATATTATTTCTACTACACTTTGTGAATTTTCCTGAAACTCTCGTTAAATTTGGCAAAAAACCTTGTAGGATATAAACAAAAACATACAAAATTTTTTTGAACTTAAAAACAAACAAACATTGTATCTCCATGAATATACGTTCTATTCTTCCACAAATGAATGCATATATTGTATAATATCTATATACTCGCAAACTATAGCGATAGATTATTTCATGCATTTTATTTTACAGGGTGATTCCAAACATTATTAATTTTTTTTTTTTTTTTTTTTTTCCCTCTAATTGTACTTCTGATCAAACGATCGTTCTTAAATATGAAGTTGAACATATTCTTCTTAATACTGAAGTTTCAGAAAAATCCGATAAAATTCTTATATCAATATTCGACTTACTTCGAATATACTTTAAATATTCGACAAAATGTCTAAAATTGAAAGTGTCCGGTCATTAATGTGCATATAGTGCATATCAACATTTCAAACTATTGAAAAAAAAAACTACATGTTTTAAAAAATTTGAACAAAAATATGACATGTATAGTAGGGTGGGCCGAAAAAAACTTTTTTTCTCTTTTTGATTCGCTATACCGCGGAAAACTTGTGTCTAGGGTAGCTTAATACAATGCAATAACAAAATAAATAAATTTTTACGTTTGGCGGTAGCACATCGGGCTTAAAATTTGAGAAAAAACACGATTTTGTTAATTTATCTAATAAATGGAAATAAATAAAATAAGTTATATAACAAGCAGCTATAGACATATTTTAGTAGAAAAGAGTATAGGAATGATAAATAAATGAAAAAATAAATAGATTTTGCAACACATTGGCAGCGGATTATGTTTTCAAAAAAGGCATTTTTTTAAATGACAAATTTTCATTGAAATAAAAACTACTTTTCTGATTGTACTATTACCTGATCTGATTACCTTTATCTGATTGTACCCGAGTGCAATTTAACTTTGTAATAAAATATAGTCCTTTACTTGTCTTTACTATCTTTTGGAAGTTTGAAATAAGATTTGCTTGAAAAACTAGGCACTGAAGATCTCGAGAAAAGTGTCGTTCTTATAAAAACATCTCTGGACTCGAAGACTTTTTATGATGCCTCCGTTAGCAGCTTCACGCACCGTTCTCCTGTTTGGGATTGACATGGGAATTGGTCAAATTTTCACTGGGCCGCTGTTTTACCTGATTCGACCTTAGACCAAATCTCTTCGTGGGTGGCTCTTCTCAGGAAAAGGTGGTGGTGAAAGTGTAGTAGAGTTTCAGTGAATCAATTTGATGTAGTTTGTAGCTAGGAAAATGATTTTGGATGTTTGAAAACACCCCATTGACTTTCTTTTAGAAGCTAAGTTCCTAGCCTTTATAATTCTTCTGAAACATAACTCTCGTATATGATCCCTTTTATCTACTATCATACTGAAAAGCAAATTTTCTGGATTGGCAAAAAATGCGTTTCTCTCAATTACTGGTTCAATGAACTTCAGTAAGTTTTCAGATAGGAATTTTGACGATTTTATAACTTTCAATGCATGTTCCGGCTCATTTGTGAAGTATTTACTTTTTTTATACTTAACCATACTGGTACATAAGACTTTAGGGGAAAACAAAATTATATTGTGTTTGTCTGTTGGATTTTCAATACTTAAATACAACTGGAGAATTGTTCTCCGTCGTTACCCACCTTGAGTGGAATGTGTGCCAGGCTCAGAACAGATAAATCTTGAGGACAGCTGCCTGCTTTTATAGTACAAATAATGTCCAGTAGGTAGTACTGCTGATCGTTGCTTAAATTTTGTCGGTCAGTTCTAGAAATTCAAACTCAACACTGTTAAATTTAACACTGAGAGTTTCTCACATTTCCTGAGCTGCGTGCCAATCGGACTAGTGATTTTGGCCCAGTCGTTTCACCATCTAAAATTTGAAACAAATGCCGGAATGGCAACTCATTGAAATGTAAGAGGCATACACCACCACCTCTCCCCACTGTAGTGGTCTTTTAACTTCTTCTTCAGTGTGAATAACACGTGTTTTCCACACCGTATTAGTAACAGTGCCATCACATCCAATCACACTTTTTTGTTTCCTTTACGTCCACACTTCCAATTTTACCAATACCATGAATTCTTTGAAAGTACAAGAATTTAGTTCAATGATGGGTATCTTTTTTGCTCTTTCACAGTTACAAATAATAGAGTCAGGACACTCACAAACTTCAGGGACCATTTTACAATTGCAGTCTAACGTCATTTTCACTTACACGCAGAGACATGAAACAGTAACAAAGATTTTTTTTTAAATCTTCAACTCTCTTTTTCAACTTTTACTTTCCCTTATCACGCTTAACCACTTCACCGGCAACAGGTATAGGGAAACAGTGCTTTTACCCCCGACTTATCTCGGGGCAGCCGGCGAAGTGATTAAAAGACTCCATAAGATTACGATAACTGTCATGATATGCATTTGTTATCTGAAGAATTCTGTAAGGCGTTGCTGTCAGTATTGAAGCTTTATCAAACAAAGATTTAACTTTTGGCGTCACAATAATAGAAACGTGATAAAAATTAACTGATTTGTTGTTTGATTTCAAGGCTAAGTTGTAATTTTCATGGAAGCAACAATTGAGAACGTCTTCATAAGTTTATTCACCGGTAACACTTTTGTGTGGCGAAATAACGGGCAGTTAAAGTCACTGTGAGTAATTTCTTTGGAAACAGCCATAACACAGCGATCGTATCACTTATTAAGCGGTCATTAATTAAATCAGTCTTTAAGAAACGCGATTGAAACGCACAAGAAGAACTCACTGCTAATCATTGCCGGCAAAATTCTATTGATCAACTCACAGGAACCGTTGTGTCATAAAGCACACGCATGCGCATCGCACAGTGCATTATGAATCGTCAGTACAAGTGGTACTTACGCGCTCCAATTCGCAGCAGGGCTCGTCGCGCTGGACTGCTACCAGAGTAGATGGACTCATAATACAGCTTGAATGCGTCAATTTAAGGATATTTTAATTGCTTTTCGCAACCCTAAATGAAGTAATTTTGTTTCTTTTTTTTTATTATAATGTGCTTTTCTATCTTTCTTTTAAAGCCTTTTCACCATAGCAGTTTTTTACCTTTTTCGTTTATAGCTTTAAAAAATCGAAAGAAAACTACTGCTTTTTCAATCAATTTCAAAGATTCAAGTGCGATGCGCTACCGCCAAACGTAACAAATTATTTAATTTGTTTTTGCATTTTACTAAGCTACCCTAAAGCCAAGTTTTCCGCGGTATAGCGAATCAAAAAACAAAAAAAAAAAGTTTTTTCGGCCCACTTTAATGTATAGTTGAGCATATTTAGGATAAGAAAAAAGACATAAAGACACTGAATAATTCAATACTCTTATATGTTTTAATCTCTGAAAATTCTCATTTAGGTTGAAAACAAATAAATTAAAAATGCAGTTAAAAAATCTGTCATTTTTCTGGTTTAATTGGTAAGATAGTCCCAGAATCATTTTTTCCCCAAATCCAAATGCGATATAAAAAATTAGAAATCCAGAAAGATTAATTAAACGAATTAAATATTTCTTCACGAGATATACCCAACAATTACTTAGATGATAACAGCTTAGTCTTTCGCGATGATCTCTGCTTTAGCATGTTTCTTGCTAATAAATATATTTTTAGCAATGATTTTCATGTTACTGAATCAACTAATCTTGATAATCTTTCAGCTAGGAAAAAATATTTATCCAGATTTAACATTAATGATAATTTAATAAAGATCGATATGAGGAGTTACCAGCTAATGCTAAATTTTCTGCCATAAAATGTCTTCAAATTGATTATTATGTAGATAGTGATACATCTCCCATAATGCGTGATATTTCTCCCCCCAAAAAGGAATATTGCATAAAAATATCATTGATGAAGGTTCCGCATTTTTAAATATAATTAAAAACAGAGTCACATTCAGGAGCATCTCTTCTGAAACCGGCTCCATTTCATGATTTTGAAATCTGATTCTTAACCTATTTATAACGAGGTTGGAGGTTTTAAGTACCAGCGACTGTTTTTTTTTATTATTATTATTCCTTCCACATTTTGAAAAATAACCTCTATCATACGCATATTCTAAGATTTTTTCAAGAGAAAGTTAAAATTAAGAACTATGAAAAATTGAGAAAAATAGTCATTACAGCTTCCCATCCCTGCGGATTGTTCCCAAACTCACGTGGAATCTGCTAGCCATATCCAAAAAATATAAACATGAAATTTTGTTGAATTCTATGCATAAATGATACACTTTTCGATGATACAATATTAACTAGTCGGATGTGGCAATCCCAAGACTTTCTTCTATCTCACGCATGTTAATATTTCCTGAAAAATAAGGCATATCAGTGTCACCGGTTAGGTGATTTACACCAAAATCTAATCAGCAATAACTTGTGTAAAGTTGTAGTTGAATGTGAAGTTTGATTAAAATCCGTGCATTAGTTTTTGAGGTAGAACTATTGTGGAAATTGTAAAAAAATCTACATAGCAGTGACACCTGTTGGTAGATTTACTCCAAAACTAATCTGGGCCAATTTATATCAGGGGCTAACTGAATGTGAAGTTGGATGAAAATTAATGCATTAGTCCTTGAGATACAGTTATTGCGGAAATTGTGATAAATGGAGCATAGCAACGCCACCTGTTGGGAGATTTACACAAAAAAGTAATTAGCGCCAGTTTAGATCAGTGAAGAAAAGAATCCAAAGTTTTCTTAAATTCCGTTCAGGTGTTCTTGAGATAGAGAGCCCAGAAAATTTGTGTCACTGACAGACAGACAGACGGACAGGAAGACAAACAGACAGACATTTTGCAAATACATGTTTTTATGTTTCTTTGACCTCTAAAACGTGCAAATCCATCGAAAACCGGAATTAGAAAATTTTCAGGAATCCAATACCTTCTTATTTTAAAGAGAGAAGTAAAAAGGGCACAAAAATTGCTATTATAGCGCCTTTTTCTGGTGGAGCATTTCTAAATTCAATGAGAACTTGCTTGCCATAGCCAAAAATATATTGTTTGTGTTTGCTTCAATTCTATGCATAACTTCATGCACTTTTTCGATGGTACAATAATGAAAAAGACACAAAAATCGCTATTAAAGCGCCCCTTTCAGGCGGAATATTTCCAAATTCAAGGAGGACCTGCTAGCCATAGCCAAAACATACACAAAAAATTAGTTCAATTCTAAGTTTAACTTCATACATTTTTCAATGATACAAAGTGAACACACGAATGGACAGAAAGAAATTTTGTAAAAACATGCTTCTCGTGACCGCTGACCCCTAAAACATGTAAATCCATCGAAAACAATAAGTCGAAAACGATTTTGATTAAAATACTTTCTTCTTTAAAAAGAAAAATTAATATGAGTGCAAACCCACGAAAAAATTCAGATTGTTTCAAAATGCTAGCTATTCTAGAATTTGAAACCACTATATCTCAGTCATTTTTTAAAATTAAAGCTAAACGAAAAATGCCTCGGAATTCTTGCAACAAGGTCAAATAATTAAAGGGGAATTTTGAATTTCTAATTCTTTCGTACATCTTTTCGAATTTAAAAAAGAAATTAATTCGCCGCTATATTTTGAAACAAGATGGCAGATGACGAACTCGGTTGCGACCGTCGCATATATATATATATATATATATATAGAATATATATATATGTATATATATATATATATGTATATATATATATATATGTATATATATATATATATATATATATATATATATATATATATATATATATATATATACATATTACATCATTTCAAAATGCCTAAACACCATAACTCCAAAAGGAAGATGTATATCTGCAGAAATTTTTTAACTATAAAATACATAAAAGAACAAGAAAGACAGGTAAAAAAACAAAAACAGTCTGTTCTTCATCAGTGGTAGGACAGACAAAAAACTAACTCCACCCCCACTTTTAAATGTACGTAAAAAAAAAAAAAAAAAAAAAAAAAAAAAAATATATATATATATATATATATATATATATATATAATGCTTTTAAAAGGTGTAAAAACAAACAACCCAGTGCATCAGTCGCAACGCAGCTTCTTATATGCACTAAGTAAATATTGCTCTATCAAAAAAAATGATTTATGAAAATTATGAAAAAGAGGGTGCAAAACAACAATAAAAATCAATGAAAATTTATAACTAAAAAACAATAAACAAACCACTCCCTGCTCTTCGAAAAGTGGGAGAAGTGAAAAAAACGGGTACCAAAAACAGAAATTGGATCCTCACAGGTTTCGCAAGATATGGCCAACCCACATACTCCAAAAGTATAAAAATCAGCAAATAGAATTAAACTTTCAAAAACACAACAGAACAAAATTACTTTAAAAATATTAACGAATCAAAACTACTTTAAAATCATAAACAACCAACCATTTCAAAATCAAAAGAACCAATTTAACTTATAAAACGTAAATAAAAATTAATAAAAATTCTTATATAACTATATCATTAAGCATTTAAAAGCATTGAACAAGTGAGAAGGCCATACCCCCACTTTAACCCGTGAAGACCTGAAAAAAACTTGCTACCTTTAAAATATCCACTACGCTCCACTTCTCTCCAACAGCAGGAGTTGCAAGCAAGGCCATAATCCAAGTTAGACCAGCGTCATTCAGACTTGTCTTTCCGTTATCTTCATAATAATAAATTTCTTTCCATATCACTTCAGTTTCTACCTGAAATTCATCAACATGCAGACGTTCTTAAGTAGACTTTAATCCACACCTTTCATATATTCAAGCGGTTACATCGGCATACATTACAGTGTTTGGCCGCTTAGCTGTTACCACTTTAAAAAACTTTTTTCAAAATGATTTACATAATGAAAAATAAACTGGTATGGAAATAAATTATTATAAAAAAGATTAGCAGTAAATTTAAAAATCTGTGAACGCAAAAATTCTCTATTACTACAAATTCTATAAATCTATTAACCTGTCCCAAAATAATGTTGATAAAAACCATTAATTAACTTTATATAAATATTGAATCATGGAGTGTATAGCTTCATTTATAAAATGAGGAAAATTCAATCATTTACAGCACACGAGAAGAGAGCAACAGCAACAAAGGTAAGAGTTCCATTTATCGAGCATCCACGGTCAGGGGAGGACTTTGATGTTTATTACAGGTATCCTGTATTAATTATTAGCAGGAGCGATTATTTAAATGATGGTCGTCTATTCCGCATATTCATCAGGCCGTCTGACCCAGGTTACATATTTAAACTCTAAAAAACGTGAAATTTTTATACAGTAATTAGGTTTACTACAGAAGGTTTGCTTTTAAAAATAAAATGTATGCATTTAAAGGTCAAATGCAGGGAATCAAAAAACATTCCGCTACATTATTGTGGCTATCTGCGGAGAATTCGTTTGAAATGCATTTTATTTAAATTGCTTATACACATATATTATTTCATTGTATCATGAAATGAAATTTAATAATTATTTTCCATTAGTATTCGAAAGTGTTTCTTAACATATACCTGATGCACGATTTTCAGTTCATGTTTACTTTTACAATTCTTTTTTCTTTCGCTATAAAAAAAAAAAAAAAAAAATAAAAAAAAAAAAACTATTTTCCTAAAAGTCAAATAAACCATAAAATATAATGTAAGAATATTAGAGATACAAACTTCGTTTAAGCGATAATTTATTATCTCATTTCCCTAATATATTCTGAGATGGTTCTTATATTAAATATCACGTACTTCGTTTTACCACAGCATTTTTCTGTCAACGATTCTGATTAAACTTATAAAATACGCACAATGCTTCTCAGCTTATTTTTTGCGCTAATAATTTATTTTATAGAAAGAATGAACATATTAAGTTTATTAGAATGCATCTTTAAATGCCTTTTTTGAGTATGCTTGAAACTGGTAAAGAGAGAACATATCAATATATTTTAATTTTCTGTCAAAAGGGTTATTTTGTTTATACACAATTTGCTTTAAAAACACGTTCCTTGTATAAGTAATACAATGATAAGTAATAATCTGCATGCTGAATAAACATGTCTAATCTAAATAGAAAATAGAATTTTTTTTAGCTTTCAAACTCTTTTTTATATTACTCTATGCAATTTAAAAATTGTACGGGGCGTGTTTTTTAAGTAGTAAGTGCTGTTTGAAAATAAAAATCACACAAAGGAAAATTTTCAAAAACCAAATTTATTTTCAGATTTTACATACATTTCTCTATTTATCGAAAAATTTATTTAAAAAAACTTTTTCTTGACGATTTTGTTATTGGAGGAACATTCCAGAAAAATTTCAGTGCAATTGAATTCCTCATATGTGTTTCTACTTTAGTAAAAAAAAAATAATAGATTTGGAAATGGAAAATTTATCTCAATTTTTCGAAACGTTTACATATGTTAATTTTATAAGATATTTTTTAAGCATAAAAACTTCTGTTTAAGACCACTACTATTAATACCCCTTCCTGATTTGCAGATAAAATCTTGGGAAAAAAAAAAACTTTAGGTGACTTTTTATGGAGAAAAAAATCTTTAACGGTAATTGAAATTACCTCTCCAGGGACAGAAATAAAAATCGAAACGATAAGGATTAAAGCTTCATAAAATATTCATCGATATTTACGTTTAATATTAATGCTCTTCCAATATAAAATTTAGAACATTTTAAACGAAAAGGAAAAACTTTCAACTAGAAATTAATATGTGAATTCTTAACAATGTTGATTTTACATACATTAGGAATATTTTCAAAAGTTGGGTGGGGGCAAGCACACGTCATAATTTTATGCTTTCACCACCAAGAAATTTCATTTTTATTCGTTAAATGTTTTTTTTTTTTTTTTGAATTTTAAATTCTCTTCAGAGACAATAATTGACATAATTTATTGAAACGGTATATTATAAACTAGGGAGCTCTGCCCCTGCAAGCTACGCTCGCCAACCCCAATTCAGACACCGCAGAATCTAAAAGCACGCTAATTTGATCGGTTTTAAAAAGATTAGAGAAGATTGAATTATAATTGAAAAAAACTATAGCGATCTCCCTGTAAACGGGTTTCCATTCAATTCCCTTTGATTGCAAAAATTTAAGACCGAATCATTTGCTATTAAGACATCCAACGGTTGTTTTCGTGTTTGATTAAAGAAGACCAGTTAAACATTTGAAAGGAAGCTAAAATAAAATGAATTAAGTAAACACAGTCTTTGCCTACCGGTATTTTTTAACAGCGTTATAAAACGATTGACATAATCCAATTTACTACAATTACTACAATTTACCACTTTAACCCCTTCAAGGGCGGTAGTTCATTTTTGGACCACTTAATTTTAATTCTTAAATGCACCAGAATATTGGAAAGAAAATTTTCCTTTTATTATTAAGTGAACAAAAGCATTTTCGTATTTCGAAATTTGTTTGTAAATTCTGGTGCCATTTACTGATTTCAACATTTTACGAATAGAAGTACCGTGCCCCTGAAAGGGTTAAACGCATATTAATGTATTTATTATTTTTAAGTTTCCTTTCTCTTTTAATATTCACGTGTAAATACAATTTTCAATATTTTCCTGCTTGCAACACGTACTCATTTAATAGTAATTTTAAAGGGTTTTTTTCTGTTTTTAATAGTCACGTGTAAATAAATTTTTAATCGTTAGGAAATATTATTCTTTGTGCTGTTTGTAGAATTGAAAATAATCTCTGTAATAATATCCTAAGTCATGTGACTATTATCAACAATTCTGGGTGGATTCCTTCGCTTTTTATATTCCAAGCGGTCATTTTGGTACTTTAATGTTAGCCAGACAGGCGATAAGTCGCCAAATATTATTCTATCGCCATGATTTCACTTATATTACAGTCATGCAACTGCCATAAACAATTACAACACTTCGCTTTTCCTAAGAAAGGTTTCCGTTTTGAATTAAGAATCAAAGTTATTTTTTTCGAATAAAACTACATAAAAGATGCCATGATCACAAAGAATTCTTGATACTTTTATGTTAGCCGGGTGAAAATCTCGCCAATAGCTTTTTTTTAACTCGCCAGTTAGCATTTTTTTTAATTTTTCGAGTGGTAAATTAAAATACTAATGTAAAAAGTAATGTTTTCTCCCATATCGAAAGCTAAATACTGTTCTGAAAAACTCAATACCATGTAATCTAAAGGACAATAATGTCAAAATTGTGTAACTTAAATGTCAATACTTTATAAAAATTTGTGATCCACTCAGCAGTTATTTACTTGCAGAGAGGAGCTAATTAAATGCCATAATTAGTAATTTTCCGGAACACTTTCAGTCTTTTAATCGTTGTATATTATTTTCTAGGTTTATATATTGCACAGTAAAAAAAATTCATGCCGGCCCGGCCTACAGGCAGAGGTAGATTTCGAAGTTCAGTATACTAATCCAACTAATCCACTTTAACAGTTTTGTCTGTCTGCTTTTGACGAGTTTTTATTTTCTTTTTATATATCTGGTTTTATCAGAATCATGTTAAGGCGGTATTAAAAAAAATACTTTCCATGCTGTACAACTCGCAATTTTCTGGCACATTTTTAGATTCATTTTTAATAAAAATATATATATATATATATATATATATGAAACATGCTGACGTGATTTTTTAAAGATTTATAAGCGACCTGTGTTTTTATTTTTCATTAAATTAATTAAAATTTGATTAATAAACAATTATTTTCTCAGTAGGGCAGTATTTTTCGTTTCTAACACAATCGCTTCAGGAAATTCTGTTCAAAATGCCCACTTTGACATCATTTTTTGAAATATATTCTGCCTCTATCAAAAAATCGATCATTACTGTACATTATATAGTTTCTGAATAAGAGAATCTAGCAATTGGATGCGTTTGAGAGCAAAAATGAATTTAAAAATGAGTAAGAAAATAGACAGTTTGGATTTGAATGCACCCTTAATAAGTTGATTTTTATTCTTCAACCGCAATGTACTTTGAATTTGTTTTTGCTGTAAGAATTGGCCCTATCAAAAACTTGTCTATATAAATGTTGAAGACAATATTAAGAAGATATATGATAAATTCATGGATATTTTATATCTTGTGAATTGACGGAGTTATGACAATTTTTCTTCTTCAACCCCCCTTCCCCCTTTTTTTGTTTTCGTTTTTATTTTTTTTTGCGGTACGAATTGATCCTATCAAAAATTTGTGAATATAAAAGTTGTAGATAATATTAAGGAGATGTATAATAAAATTAATTGGATTTGATATCTTGAGAATTGACGAAGTAAGGAATTTTTTTCTCCCCAAAACCCTATTTTTTGCGCCCCTTGAGCCTATTTTAAATTTTATCAAAAATCTGTGATGCATGAATTTTTGGCGCTATTTTTAGAAGTAATCAAAACTTTAAACTGATTTGATATGTACAAAAATTAAGAAGTTATGGGGTTTTTTTCGGTTTTCACAAACCCCCTCCCTATTTCCATCCCCTTTGTCCGCTTTTGCTCATTAACGAACTTGACCGAGATTTTATGTCCCTAGATTTTATGTATCAATTTGGAAGGGATTTGTGCAGAATTGCGGAAGTTATCGTGTCCAGAAGAAAGTGATAACACAATTGCTTCGGGAAATTCCGTTCGAAATGCCCACTTTGAGATCATTTTTTGAAATATATTCTGCCTGTATCAAAAAATTGATCATTGCGGTACATTATATAGTTTCTGAATAAGCGAATATACCAATTAAATGCGTTTGAGAGCAAAAATGAATTTAAAAATGAGTCAGAAAATAAGCAGTTTGGATTTGAGTGCATCCTTAATGCAATGATTTTTTCAACACAATCCGCTTCGGGAAATTCGGTTCAAAATGCCCACTTTAACAGCATTTTTAAAAATATATTCTGCCTCTATCAAAAAATCGACCATTACGGTACATTATATAGTTTCTGATTAAGAAAACGTACCAATTGGAAGCCTTTGAGAGCAAAAATGAATTGTAAAATGAGTTAGAAAATAAGCAGTTTGGATTTGAATACGCCCTTACTTAGATGATATTTTTTCTTCAACCGCTATGTATTTTTAATTTGTTTTTGCTGTAAGAATTGGTCCTATCCAAAACTTGTCTATATAGATGTTGTAGACAATATCAAGAAGATATATGATAAATTCATGGGGATTTTATATTTTTTGAATTGACGGAGTTATGGATTTTTTACTTCTTCAAACACTCTTTTTGTTTTCGTTTTTAATTTTTTTGCGGTACGAATTGGTGCTATCAAAAACTTGTGAATATAAAAGTTGTAGATAATATTAAGGAGATTTATAATAAAATTAATTGGAATTGATATCTTGAGAATTTACGAAGTAAGGAATTTTTTTCTCCCAAAAACCCTATTTTTGCGCCCCTTGAGCCCATTTTTAAATTTATCAAAAATCTGTGATACATAAAATTTTGGCCCTATTTTTAGAAGTAATCAAAACTTTAAACTGATTTGATATGTACAAAAATTAAGACGTTATGGGGGATTATCAGTTTTCACAAAACCCCTCCCTATTTCCATCCCCTTGGTCCGATTTTGCCTATTAACGAACTTGACCGAGATTTTTTGCCCATTGATTTTATGTATCAGTTTGGAAGAGATTGGTGCAGAATTACGAAAGTTATCGTGTCCAGAAGAAAGTGATATATATAGATAGACAGACAGACAGATAGGTAGATAGATAGATAGATATATAAAGTTTTTTACTGAGGGTGGTTTTGGGTTCTAGGGGTCATGATCGGTGTAGATCTGCAAAACTTTTTCAGAAATTCCAACGTAGGAACGATCCTAATAGGTAGTATTTCATACGAAATCTATCTAAAAAAAAAGGTGTTAAATTTTAAAAATTATTAAATTGATTATAGTTAACATTTAGTTTATCCACGTTTAAATAATCTCGCATTTGCACTTATAGCGACAGGATATTTCACAACTGGAGCTGTGTGTTCGATTTATTGTATGATGATGTAAAAACCAAAAGTAGAATTTAAGTAACATTTGTTCTGGAAAGGGGAAAGTTAAAGAACCTAATTATTATTGTGAAGAAAGACATGTGCTTCTATTCATGAATACTAAATTTTTACTCATTAATAATAAATATTTCAAAGACTGATGAGTTTTATATCTACGATTCCACTTAATAAAAGAAAAATGTAATTAAAGTATGTAATGCCCGTCACCCGTTTCAAAAATAGACTTTACCGGCAATCACGTGACCGGCTTGCGTGAGCTCTATCGAATAAGAATATGCTGTGAGTTCGATAAAGGGCTGTTCTGTTTTGAGTTGTGAAAAACATCTAGAAAGTTATTTGCGCTTTTATTATTTTATGTGTACGTGTGATGTTCTATTTGTTATGTGCCGTCTTACCAAGAAGAAATAAAAAATATTTAAAAAGCTACGCCGAGAAAGTGTTATTTTGAAGTTATGTGAAATTTCTGTGATTTAATCTGAGCTAGCCTGACAATTACCCAACGTCGGGCCCCGAATTCAAAGGAAAATGTTCTCATCCTAATTCTACAAAACAATGATATATTTTTATTCAGGAAGTGTTGTTTCAACTAGCATACTGAAAAAAATGGCACGAACGGTCGTGTGCGAGTGAAATATGTTCCTAGTATTCTACGGATTCGATCGTTGTCAGTGTGTGAAATATGTTCCTAAAATTCTACAGATTAATTCGTCGTTGCGTGTAAAAATATGTTCCTATAATTCTACAGGCTAATTCGTCGTCGTAAGCTTGTGAGGTATGTTCGCCATGTTCTATAGATTAATTTTTGTTTCGGTACCTTTGCCATTTTCATGCATCAGCTTTACACGATGTGATATGTGTTCTTATTTTCGAAAGTTATTGGGCAATTTGTTTTGTTTACGACGAAGAAAAATGCTACGATATGGTGTTTTTAAAAACCTTTCACTTCATTTGTTTTTACAACGATGACTACAGTGTTTGTGCCTATAGTGATTTATCTACAAAATTTGTTTATTCTACAAAATATTATCAACAAGTAAGTGATTTTTAAATAGAAGGGATCCATTGTTTGTTTAATATAAATAATGCATTCTTCGTAACATTATCGGTTTTCGTCATATACTTAACATTATTAATTTTAATTCATTCTATAATTTTCCTGGCATGTTTGTATTGCATATTTCCCCTTCCATCCTCCCTCAACCATTATTCTGAAATTTACTTTTAATTCCGTTCACGTATGCTTTATTTTTACTTTGGTGTAAGTAAGATATTTTTCGATTCATAAAAAAAAAAAAAAAAAAAAAAAAAAAAAAGTGAGAGAGAGCGAAAGTGAAAGAAGTGTTCATTTACGTTTTCGTTGATTTTTTTTCTTTGCTTTTTATAATGAGGGAAATAAACTGCCAGTAAATGGAAATTGTTAAAATGATATTTATAATTTTTTCGCAATTCTCATAAAGATAGGTGTTTATTTATTTATTTCATTTTTTTTATTGGTTTCACATGAGAATTGATTACTATTTTTATTTAAGTGTTTGTTATTATTTAAATGCTAAACGTAAGTATTTAATTTTGAGTTGCTGACTTACTGATGAAAAAAGCCTTGAATGTGATTAATTTTCAAAACGGAATGAGTAAGTTGTTGCATTTATTGTTTGTTTATAAAAGTTTCTTTTCTTTTTAAGTTATATTTGATGAAAATGATATTAAGTAGTCTTAGTAATATAATAATAATATTGGTTGAAATTTTAATTATTCATTTATGTGTTTGATATTATTTAGAATATTGTTTGAAAGTGTTACCTATTCAGTAAATGGTTTTATATTGGTTAAAATATTGTATTGATTAAATGTCACTTTATGGCTATCCAGTTTATTTATACCTGCAGGTATTTAAAGTTTGTTTTGTTTTTAGTAACAGTTTTGTTATGGTTAAAGCTTACTATCTTGTTTTATTAAAGTCTTGTTTATATGAGTTGTAACGGCAAAGCTCACACGTTTGGGAATAATTTAAACGGATTTTTGGCATTTGTGGGGTACTTGTTTTGTTGTTTTGCTAAAGTTTAAAATGTCTGAACTTAATAAAGCTCGCAAAGAGGATTTGTATCAGGTTGCGTTAGAAATGAATTTAGATGTTCAACCCTCTATGACAGTTCAGCATTGATCTCTTTGGACCAATGTCTCCAAGTAAAGACGGGCACCGATGGATTTTTATAGTAGAAGATTGTGCCACTAAATGGGTTGAACTATTTCCCTTAACAACTGCCACTGCACAAGAATGTGCGACTACTCTGATTGAAGAGATCTTCCTTCGTTATGGTATCCCAAGAAGACTCATAAGTGATAACGGCCCTCAGTTTGTGAGCGCTGTTCTACAACATGTTTGTTACATTCTTGGAATAGACCAATCGTTGACACCTTTGTACCATCCTCAGGGCAATCCGGTAGAACGCAAAAATAGAGACTTGAAACCTCAAATAGCAATCCTTGTTGGGGATGAACACACTTCCTGGATTGATAAACTTCCTTTTATTAGATTTGCTATGAATGCCAAATCTGATACAACAGGCTAAACTGCCGTCTATCTGCAATTTGGTCGAGAATTAAGAACAATCGATGATGTGCTGAACGATTTTAGAGATGTTGTGGAAAATGACAATTTTGTTCCGGAAATAACCCCATATCTTAAACGTCTTGCAAATATTTCAAAAGGTGTGAAAGAGCGTGTTGAAATGAAACAAGATCAGCGGATGAAATATTACGATAAAAATCGTAGACGAGTGTATTTCGCACCTGGTGATAAAGTATGGGTTACCCTACACCCTGTGAGTAAGGCAAGTAAAAATAAAACAGCCAACTTTATGCCTAAGAAGGATGGGCCATACATAGTTTTGACTCAAAAGTCACTTGTGACATATGATATTGCTAGTCTGGACAATCCTACCGCGCGAATTGGGTCTCACCATGTCTCCGCTTTGTCACCATTACAAGAAACTAAAATTATTCCAGTTGCACCCTTGAGAAAAAGAGGAAGACCCAGAAAGCATCCTGTTTCCTCTCCGAGACTTAAATCGGAAACATAGGGGGAGGATATAATGCGCGTCACCCGTTTCAAAAATAGACTTTACCGGCAATCACGTGACCGGCTTGCGTGAGCTCTGTCGAATAAAAATATGCTGTGAGTTCGTTAGAGGTCTGTTCTGTTTTGAGTTGTGAAAAACAAGTAGAAAGTTATTTGCGCTTTTATTATTTTATGTGTACGTGTGATGTTCTATTTGTTATGTGCCGTCCTACCAAGAAGAAATAAAAAATATTTAAAAAGCTACCCCGAGAAAGTGTTATTTTGAAGTTATGTGAAATTTCTGTGTGATTTAATCTGAGCTAGCCTGACAAGTATATAAATTATTCATATGTCTCTATTAGGGGGCTCTGCCCTCACGCTCGCCAATCCCTGTTCAGACACTTCCGATACGAAAAACACGCTAATTTAATAGGCTTTAAAACAATTAGAGAAAATTTAATTATAATTAGAAAAACAGTAGCAATCACCATGTAAACGGGTTT
The DNA here is from genome assembly GCA_963932465.1 of Maratus speciosus. NCBI lineage: Eukaryota > Metazoa > Arthropoda > Arachnida > Araneae > Salticidae > Maratus > Maratus speciosus. Next base: position 332,919,082 of record OZ010788.1, on the reverse strand, counting down.
CCATTCAAACGGGTTCTATTTAATTCGGAATCTTTAAAGCCGAATGAGTTGCTTTTAAGAAATTCAATGGCTGTTTTCGTATTTAATTAAATAAGAGTAGTTAAAAATTTGAAAATAAACTAAAATAAAATGAATTAAGTAAACATAGTATTTGCCTCCCGGTATTCTTTAACAACTTCATAAAAAGACTGACATAATACAATAAAGACATTTTAAATATATCGTTTTAAATCTGACCTAATTGTCCCCAAAGTTTTATTTCTCTGTTTACCATTCACATAAAAATACTTTTGTTTTTAGAAAGGAGTATTATTATTTTCGATGTATCAGATTTGGGAACATTAATTAAAAAGATCATCTCGAAATATAAAATAAATGTCTCACATAGATATATTTATAAATTTAAATTGTTCAGCAGCATTATTATTTGGCCATTTTAAATATGACGTAATTTCTCCAACTTACTGCTTTTAATGCATATTAATGTATTTGTTACATTAAAGTTTTCTTTCTTTTTTAATATCCACGTGTAAATACAATTTGTATGACATAATTTTCAATATTTTCCTACTTTTAATACGTAATAGTTTAACTCTATTTTTTTTAATAGTCATGTGTAAATAAATTTTTAATAATAAGGAAGTATTTTTCTTTGAGTACTTTTTACAAACTGAAGCCTTTAAAATAATAACCTTTTCTAAATTCTGAAAAAAATGTCTCTTGAAATAATTAAAATTTGATTAAAATAAATAAATAATTATTATTTTCTTTATTATGATTATTATTATTTAATGAATTATTTTTTCAAATTTTCGTGAAAAAAAAAATTTAATCACAATATGCCTTGCGATATACTTGCGATTGAAAGAAATATAATTTCAATTTCAGTTTGAAAATGACGGAAAATAGAAATCTAATAATTTCTAAAAATGGAGTAATTTTCTTGCCATTATTACATAAATGTCAATAAAATTAGAAACAAGTTAATATTTCGAAATCTAATTCGAATTTAAAAATTCTAATAACGCTTTGACATCCGCCAATCAATAAGAATAATTTGAGTTAATTTACCGTCAAGCGTTCGCATCTTAAGAGAAATAGCTGTGAAACATAATCAGTCGTTTCATAAAATACTTTCATTGTGATTTTATATATATAGGGTAGACATTAAAAAAAAAAAAAAAAACTACGTATATTTTTAGCAACACAATTTTTCAATGATTTATTTTTCGTTAATATGAAATAAAAAAAATGAAGAAAAATTATATTTTCATACATTTTACATGCACAATTTAAGCTTAGAAAACAACCATGCTGTTTTTCCGAATTTAAAAAAGTTAAGCATGGTTTTAATATTTACATATTCTTTTTCATTCTTTAATTTCAGTTTTTATATTCTTTCATAACAAAATGAATAAATTTCCATCGAACTTTGAGTGAAGCAATTATCTTTACACAGCACAAAACTGAAGAAATAGCTTTACTTTTGTTTTTGTTTTTAATTTTTAATTTTTTTTTTCTGGATATTTTTTTTTTTTTTGAGATAAAACTGGTATTTCAAAGTTGCTGAAACAATTAAAATTTTTTCTGCAGTACATTTCTTTCTTAAATTTCTACAGATTATTAAAATTTATATATTTAATATATCTGATAATTATTTTTATCAAATATTAAAGATTTGTTCAAATAATCCAACAACACCGACTGCCGAAAAATTACTTCATGATACTTTTTATATCTGTAACTGTTCATCGTTGCAGCCAAACTATAAAATTTTTACTTCTCTTGTTGAGGGTTTCTATAGTCAATAAGTTATTATCAAATTTTTGTTCTTTTTAGGTGCGTTCGTAATTATATAAATACGTAGCACCTATAGTCGTCGTTCAGTCCGTCTGTCTGTCCGTCTGTCTGTCCGTCCGCATATAACAGAGCAAAAACTACCCGACCGAATGATCTGAAATTTTTAATATATAATTGCTGCAAAATTTTGTCGAGCCATTTTCAATTTTATGAAAATCGGATGTATAGTTTAATTACAGGGACAGTCAAAAGTTTTTCTTTACATTACGGCCAATGGGAAAAATTATTGCAAGTGAATTTTAATGATGTTACAGACTTCCGAATGGTATGAAATTTTTAATATATAATTGCTGCAAAATTTTGTCGAGCCATTTCCAATTTTATGAAAATCGGATGTATAGTTTAATTACAGGGACACCCAAAAGTTTTCCGTTACATTACGGCCAATGGGAAAAAATTATAGCAAATGCATTTTAATGATTTTACAGCCTTCCGAATGGTCTGAAATTTTAAATATATAATTGCTGCAAAATTTTGTCGAGCCATTTCAAATTTTATGAAAATCGAATGTATAGTTTAATGACAGGGACAGTCAAAAGTTTTCCGTTACATTACGGGGAATGGGGAAAAAATTATTGTAAGTGCATTTTAATGATGTTACAGACTATGCACTTATGAAGCGCAAAAAAATATACATTCAGTACAATATGGGGTGCAAAAAATAATTATAAAACTAGTTATAGTACGAACGCACCTCATTTGTCACGTTTGACGAGCAATTTCCAACTTGTTATTATTATTGACATCAATTATAATTATAAAACAATAAACGTCCTTATATGTGGCCATGGACTTGACGAGTTTAAAATATTTATTTTTTTATTTAATAGGAGACAAATTATAACTTAAAACTTGACAATAAAATGATTATTTTTATAAAATTTTCAAATCTGTATTTAATTTTAATGAAGCATTGAGAGAGAGGCCACATTTGCATTTTTTACCAATAAATCTAAAGTAGTGGAATAATTTTTAAACGCGTTAACACTCTATGCAGTTATCTTATTAATGAGTATGTAATTTAAGTTATTTAGTTACATGATTTCGAGCATATGATCAGAATTTAAGCATGGTAAAAGAGTTTGTCGAATTTCAGCTTGAACTATTACTTTAAGAAACTTAATTTAACGCATAGTGAATATAGCAAAATGAGAATCTTTGACCATGTTGACAGGTATCTGGTAAATGTACTAGAATACATTTCCCGATTAAATATTTTTAAACAGATCTCATTAATCAAACGCCAAGTGGATTTAAATCGAAAAATTATGTTGATATGTACATTAATATTATTTTAAATCGGTTTAAAATAATATGACATAATTTGAAAGAAGGAAGTATACAGATTTATTAGAAAGTGCAATAGATACTTTTTTTCAAATTTATCTAAAACATGTGTTTCTCAAAGCAGGCTTTGAAAAACGATTTACTAAAAAATATTTAACGTAAAATTTGATCACATGCTAATATTTAATTTTAAAATTTCTATTAAGTTTTACTGACTTATTTTTGAAATGAATATAAATGATCATGATCAAATATTAAGAAATGGAATGGATAAAGTTATATGGATTTGCAAAGTAAGCTTTTTTATGAATTTTTCTTTAATTTTTCTTAAAAAATATTTAATGGAAAATATTGATATTTTACGTAATTACAATTTTCGTGAAGTGAAATTTTATTTAAAAAAATACTTACAATAGATAATAAGTAATATTAATGTATAATAAAAATAAATATTGCTATTTATATTAATAAAATATTAGACTTTAGCCGACAACTTTTTTAAATGTTTCAAAATTCACATTATTTTAATTTCCTATTGTTTTCTTATTAACCCTTTACAGTGTAGTTGAAAAGTGTTTATGAATTCAGTTTGTCTGTCTATCTGTCTGTCTGTCTGTCTGACTGTCTGGTCGTGCTCTAACTTATTTAAATTTACTCGAATATACATGTAATTGATATATGATATTGAGAAGCAACATGGCTTGTTCGGTATTGAAAAAGAAGTATGTACCATAATTTACGGGACACTCAAAAGTGTTACGTTATAATACTGTCAATGGTAAAAATAGTTTTAAGTGCGTTTTAATGATGTTACACTATTTCAAACATAATGCAATTAATATGCGTCACGAAAATATGTGTTACATAAGGTACAGAATAACTAGCAGTTATACATTGTTTGCGAGGCAACTTAAAAGTATTGTGTTGTATTACTGTCAAATGGAAACAAAAGTAGTTTTCAGTGCATTTCAGTGATGATGCATTGTTTCAAACCCAATTAAATTAAGATGCATCCTCGTAAAGAATGACAACATGCATTCTATAAAGAATTGAGTAAATAAAAATTATATTTCTTTTACAGAGACGCATAAAAAATTCCATTATTTATAATTTATGTGAAAAAACCGTTTAGAATGCATCTTTTATTTACAGAGACACTGAGCAGAATTCGATTTTAGTCTCCACAAGTCATAACTGCTGGATGTGTTTTTTCCGCAGTGGTATTTATACATCAGTTTAATTCTTAACTGTTTTTCAGTGAATTACGATGATCTTTAGATTATATACAGTGTTTCACAAAATATTTCGTATAATTATTGGCTACGCACAGCAATTGCTCTAAAGGGAATTTTTACTGAATTGTGTTTTTTATATTTATTTAGAACTCTCATTTCATTGCATGAACAAAAATGAATTTTCTTAACAGCATTCCAAATATATTTTAAAAAATGTTTGATAATCTATGGCGTGCTTGCTATGAATGATTTTTCTTGCTGGTATAATTTCTGTTGGTCGTTAATGTTGCAGATAATTGATTAATTAAAAACAAATATACAGTCTGAAACTACAAGATGCTCTTTTTATTACATTACACTTTAAGCAGAACATACAAATTGTATCTTGACAAGCACCTTTGATAATATAGGATTTATTTCACAATTGTGCTACGCAAAACTCTTTCTAAGAATAATTTTGTGTACTTTCTTTTTTGTGTGAGTTTATTTAAATCCATCATTAGAGTTTGATGCATTAGTCTTACTGTATTGAAGAATGTGCATGTTTCTTTGTTATTAGCGCATAAACGTTTCTACACTCCCAAAGTAAATGTTTAAATTTACACATTAAAACAGGTATACTGATGATAAAGAAAAAGATTTGTATATATGTGTAAAGTGACGTATAAAATGCGAAATACACGCCTGGTGTGTCAATTTCAAAATAGACATTGTTCTGTGTATTTTGATGATAACACATTAAGCTGCTTAAGTGTGTAATATCTAATAACTCTGAAATGCACAGTTAAATCTGTAAATTGCACATGAGTGCACATATATCTATGTATTATGCCAAACTGGAGGATTTTGTGTACATAGTTTGGGAAATAACTTTTAAACTAAATATTTTTACAGTCGGAAAACAAATTTGCCCAAACATAAAACTCGTGCTCTTGCTGTGTTTGTTCTCTTTGCAGAAGATTTGTTTTAAGACTACAAAAATGTACATTTAGTTTACAAGAAAGAGGATCATCTGAAATTATATTTTACTGTATGCCATCTTTCTGTTACAGTCGATTTGAAGTCATAAAATCATATCCACAGTTTACGCACAATACCTGTATAATCTCAATAATCTCAATAAATACATTGTAAAACAAAATTCCTTTAAAGTACTGAAATTCTGTTGCGAGTGCCATTTCCGTATTTTGTCGGGTATATTTTTTTTGTATCACTTTCAGTCATAACTTTCATCTATCTACAAGACATTAAAGATAACTCTCTCTCAGGTATATCTAGATCAACAGGAGAAATTTTATATTTAATTCAATCTACAGTAAACAAGAAATACTTACCGGAACGGGATACAAATTGAGGACCGGAAACTTTCCAAAGCACCGCCTTGACCTTTCAGCTACTATTACACAAGCCAAGTTTTCAAGTATCGATATTTATTGATTGCCAATAAGTACACATATTTATGCATACTATTCTGTTCTTACACGTATTTCTGTGTAATATGCTTACAAATAATCTTATGTAATATTCTGTTCTTACGCATACAGGTGTGTAAAATACGTATGCATATACGTATGTGTGTAATATTTTGTTTTTTTACGCATATACATGTATAATATTCTTACACATATTACGGCGTAATATACAAAATACACAGATATTTGTGCAATATGTAAATTTTATAAATTTACATTAACATATCAGTTCGGGTAAATTCGTACAATTTTATACATTTACACATTTGTTCGATTTTTTGAAGAGATAGCAAATTACACACTTCCATTAAAGCGATAAACAAACGTAAATACAGGTAAATGTTTACGATAAGGGTGTAAATTTTATGGAAAAGTCTGATTTTACAAATTCGCGCCTATACTTATGTAAGGGTGACTTATTAAAACATTTATTTCTAAGAGTTTAATATAAATTATGTAAATGAATGAAAAATTGCATTCTCATAATTGAAAACGTGACAGAAATCTCATCATTTCTGAATTTTTCTCACCAAGCGTATTCAAAATCATATTTTACTTCATTTTAGCATATTAGTTATTAATCAACAATGTTTCATTTATCAGGAATGAAATTTCAAACTGATCTGAATATCCATATTTCAGCAAGTTACGTTGAAAAATGAATTTATTAAATATATTTTAAACATGTTTTAATGAAATATGTTCATATTAAACCGCGTTGGTTTTCAAAAAGATAATTTATTTTGTCAAATTTATGCATATTTAAATATTCATATAGTTATATTTAAATTTACCAAGCTCACTAAAAACAAACATTTTGCATTTTAACTGAAAATGTTTCAAAAATTGCGATTTTAAACACTTTTCAACATAGTTTAAAATCATGCACATAGTCTGTTCGTGTTTAAATTTAATCTAAATACCATTTAATCGATATATGTTAGTGAGGTTTACTATAGCATGTTCGCTATAGAGAAAGAAGTGTATTATTATTCATTTACAGGCACGCACAAAATAATTTCGTTACATAATGATATATGAGGTTGGTGATGTATGGTGCGTTGTATTTAATGATGTTACTTTTTTATATGCATAATAAAGTTGATATACTGTAAATATGCCGTAGTTTTTGACTTTAGTGTTTTAAAAATCGCCTGTTGTTTTTATTTGTTGTTCATTGACTGCTTGTTGAAGTTGGCACCCTTATCTATCATTTAAAATCTTATTTCATTTTACAGATATTATATAAAGTATATAAAATATTGTTTTTGTAAACACTTGCATTTCGGCGTCTTACCCATACCTATGGGTAAGATGGCCAACTATCTAGGGGTAAGATGCCTTGTGGAGTTTCAATGTAAACAATAATTTTTCTGAATGGGACGAACAAAAGTAACTTTAATATTTTAGACATACTAAAGTTGTTAACTTACTTAATATTAGGAAATTACAAAAATATGAATATAACAAACGTTGGCAATTTAATAAAAGGACAAACTAATATTTGAAAAAAAAAGTTATGTTCTACTTAACATTTAAAAGAATTATGGCTCTTACGTATGCCTATTTTTAAACAGTATAATAAGTTTAAATACAATAAAACCACTGTTATGTGCTTAAGTGCTTTAGATTATGATTAAGTGCTTAAGTGCTTTAGAGTGCAGATTTTTCGTTGGTGTTTTTCATATGCCCCTTTGTTTTTTTTTTTTCAGCTATAACTCAGATCTGCCACAGACTGCACATTTGTTTAGGCACTTTGAGCAACTTTTATATAACCAACAGTTTCACTGAATGCATTTGATCCAATCACATTTTTCAGAGGTTTTATTGCACTCTGCTAGACACTCTTAACACTGATTCTCATTTACTTTCCTCATCTTCTGAATCTTGGTAGGAAATTTAATCCGTTATCTTTTCAAAGCAGATCAAGTTAGCGTGTTTTTAGAGAGTGCGGTGATGGAGGTTGGGGAGCGTAGCTCGTAGGGGGCAGAAGACCCTAGTTATCCAAAACTATATTATATACTAGCGATATTTACAACTGCATTTAACATCAAATTTTAAACAATTATTAAAATTCATAATTATTAAACAATTATTTATAAGGCCAATAAAGTTTATTTATAAGGCAGAATGCATATAGAAACCTTTCAAATTATGTTCACCTTAGATTTTCATATTTCTTTATATCATTTAGAAAATTCATAATTTGAATTAATGATTTGTTTTAATCAGTTGATTAAAATCACAATTTAATCACTGATTTAAATTATCTGATTAAAATTGTTGACAAGTTAGTTAATATACTAGAGTAATTTAAACAATGATGACAAAATTTTAATATAGTATGTATTCGTATAGATTACTTTTACGACTGTGGACCATAATTCCTGAAATTGGATTTTCAAATGTTATATGAGTATTGTAAATTGCTTACATATATATCTTCTTTCACCTTATTAAACAGAAAAATTTCCTACAAAATTTTGGAAGTGTAAGAAAGTGACTCAAGTTTTTTTTTTCTTGTTTTCAAAGTATTTTGTTGAGTTATGTATATCGTATTGGTAAGTTGGCTTAAGAATTTCCAACGAATATATTTTTACATCTACTAACTAAACAAAATGTTAATATAGTATGTATTCATATAGATTACTTTTACGACTGTGGACCTTAATTGCTGAAATTGGATTTTCAAATGTGTTATGAGTTTTATAAATTGCTTACTTATATATCTTCTTTCACATTATTAAACAGAAAAGTTTTTCTACAAAATTTTGGAAGTGTAGGAAACTGTTTTAAAATGTGTATTTGACTCAATTTTTTTTTTCTTGGTTTCAAAGTATTTTGTTAGTTATGTATGCTGTATGCATAAGTTAGCTTAAGTATTTGAAACGAATATATTTTTACATCTTTAGATGCATGTGATATAAAGTGTGTTTTTTTTTTCAAAATCTTTATCCTCATTGTTCGAAAAAAAAAAAAACATTTCCTCCCTATTTCACGAATTTTTATTCAATTCTTCAGCCTGTTATTACAATTTAATACTTGTAATTAAGAAAACAAATCATGACGAAGTAATATTTTTTAATAACTATCAATATGTCTCAAAAAGAAGAGAAAGAGGAAGGTGGGAAATTTTCCAGTTATTCTGATAATGCGTTACGTTAAACTGACAATATGATTGGCGGTGCAATTTCTGTAATTTAAATTCCAATGAATGTAACTTTGAGGAGAAGCCAGAAAATGGGGACCTGAGAATATCCGTCAGAGTTAATAGTACAAGTTCAATTAAATAATCATTTCTCTTTTTACGCTTTATTTTCACATGGCTTTACAAATTGTAAGGTTACAAAAAATTGTTGCATTAAAATTGTTGCAAAAACAATTGTTGCATTAAATTTGTTGCAAAGATGTAAGGCTTTACAAATTGTAAAAACTAAAATTCTTCTTTCGATGTTAGGTGTTCAGAAGAACCACTGCATTTATTTGCTGCATCACGAGTCCCCAAGAAATATCGTTATAATTGTTATTATTATTATTATTTTGTAGTAAAGAATTTGTTTTCTTAAATACATATGAAAAAAAACCCGCATTTATTCGACATTGTAAAGTAATTGCGTCTTTCTCCAGAAAATCACGATCATGAATGCCTCTATACTTCACGCAATTATCCTCTTCAGTCCAGAAGCTAAAATAATAATACAAATGCTTATTCATTGGTTTTTTCCAAACAAAATTACATCGTAAATGACAGAAAAATATCTTTTCTGAAATTGATCGTTTAGGCGCTTAGTAAATTAGGTTTAAATATGTGGATCTATAAACTACAAACCCCCTTAAAATATCAATTTTATAACCATTAACCTGAATTAACGCAATCACATATTTAAGAGCTTTGCACAAGCAAACAATCTATAAATCCTCACAATTTTTTATTGAAAAAGATTTAAATTAAATATGAAAATTTCTCACTTTCTTGGTCATACTGTCTTTTGAACATTTTTAGGCATTTTGCTAACTCAGATTAAAATAACATTTATTTTATGTGAGAACCAGCTTAGATTCTGCCATTTATTAGTTTGCTTTGAACACAAAAAACATTCAGCTATTAAGAAGTGATGTGGAAACGTAAAAAAATCAGACATTTTAGTTTTTATAAGGAAAGGAACAGAGGTCTCCATTTGGAGACCAAGGCACCGAAGACGTTATTCATCCAGAAAACGTCTAAATCTATGCTAAACAGACACAGATAAATTCTTTATGTACGTAATATTATTTTAGCAAGTAATAGAAAGACATCATTAATTAACAGTAATTTTAATATTTACCATGAAATAACAATGGCTAAGTTCAAATCGGCCCCATGGTAATTACACATGCTTTATATTAGGCATAAACTGTTTAATTAATAAGGCAATAATGATATTCTTATAATTTCTCTCGAATTAAATACGATTAACAGCAACAGTTCAATAATTAAAGATGAACACAATCTATAATTTTCTTAGCATGAATGAATGTTTATATATATCAAATACGATATACTAGAATTTTTTTGCAATGTGGTAAGGACAACAGGAATGACCTTTCATTTTCAGGATTATTGTTCCATTATCGAGTTTAGTTGTTTTTATAACTTTTACCTAGTTTTTCATTAATACTCTTAAAGATTATTATCATTAAGTAGCCCCATGAGTGATACAAAGATGGTAATAATAATTTTTAATATTTTTAATATATGAATCAGACTCATTCTTTAATAATTAAAAGTATATAAACGTTCACGATTAATGCTAATAGCATACAGAAAAAAAACATTAAACGTAAAAATAAAAAGGAAATTTAGCTACAATAAAGCATGGAAAATTATGTTCTAAAATGGGATAACTAACATCGGGTTGTGTTGATTAATCTTGTGGCCATCAAAACTGTTTTAATAAGAAATTTGTTACAAATAATAGTATGTTTAGACATTTTTTTAATTAAAAAAATTAGCTCCAATAAACATTTTCAATTATTTCATACTTTTTCTCATTATTGCAACGTACGAAACTTCAAAAGATAATTTTTTCAATACCATATGAGATCAATATTACATGTTATTCATTTTTAAAACTGCGAAATTATTAATTAATCTAATTTAAATGGTTAATTTAAATTTAATTATTGTATTTTATTTTATATCTGAACAATGAAATTCGAAATTAATAGAAATATTTTTAAAACACATTAAATGTCTTATTTCAAATTAATTTTAGTGAACATATTAATATAATTTTAGTTAATATAATTATGAACATGCTCAGACTGATGTTCATACACTCAGACTGAGTGTTTTAGCTCAGAATAAAGTTTTGCCATTCTTCAGAAAAAACATTCTTGAAGGTAAATTAGTCGAAAGCATAATTTGCAAATTGTTCAAATAACAATCATATAATTTCAGAAACATTTGCAACAATAAAATATTTAGTTAGTTTAATATTTAGTTAGTAAAATATACAGTTTTAACAATAAAATATGAATTGATCACTACTGTTCTACTTTAAGCCACATTTTAACTTTTATGGTTATGACGATGGAATTCACAAAATTTTCGTGAAAAAACAATCGCAACATGCAGAAGGGATTTTACGTAAGATTTATCATTGTACTTTATCATAATTAAATACCATGTAAGAATAGTCAGCTTTGAAACATAATCTGAATTTATGTTCACATGCAAAATTAAGCATTTATTCATAATTTATACTCTCAAGAAATCTAATGGGATTACATTAACTTTTATAAAATAAAATACCATGCAGCAATATATTTTTAAGTATGTTCATGCAAATTTTGTTTGAAGCTTTATGAAAATGTGTCTAAAAATCTATTTCTGTGTAAACAGTTTCATGATTATAAACAGCTAAATCGTATTTTCTATTAATTTAAATACCAAACTGTTTATGCTACTTTTATGCAAATTAAATTATAATAAAAATAAAATTTATGACACTGGTGTAAAAGATACATTATTTTAATTCTAGTATTTTTCTAATTGTTTTCCAGAGGTTACTTATAATTATTTTTTATGCTTTCATTTATTCAAAATGTCTGAATTTTTTCTAATGTTTTTGTACCATAACTTACTAAATATTATAGAAATCAAAGGACTAAGTATCTGAATAACAATAGATGTTTTTTTTTGTTGTTGTTGTCGGATTATATATGGCTAATTAAATAATGGAATCATTTTTCATTAAATGTGATGTCTTATTAATGAAAAAACACTTAAACATACATAGAAAATAAAAGAAGTTCACTCTTTGACATCTTTTAAAAATTTAATTACATGTATAATATTAGTAAAAGGAATAGATTAACAATGTGAACTTATATAAGTTAAACAGTTTACAATTGTCTCTAAAAATAAAGTGAATTTTCCATGGAGGTATTTAAAAACGTTCGCTTGAAACATTTACATATAGGTAATTTATTACTCCGAAAATGCGTCTGAAGAAAACAAATGCTTAAGTTAACTCATTTATGCCTATCGTCCCATTATTGGGACGTTTCGAATTTAAATAAATTTGTATAATTTTCTTCTTCTTTATAACAAGAAAATTGAACGAAATAATTATCTATAAACATCTTTATCTGTTGCCGAAAGATGAGAGCATAAGATTGATATTTATTTGCTTAAATGAAGGCTTTTTTCAGAGTTTATAGATTTTTCATTTTTCAAGATGGCGAAATGTAAAAAAGTAAGTTTATTTGAGTTTTTTCTACCGAGAATACAAATACATGAGTTATAACCTTAGATCGTAGACTTCTTTGAAGTACATATATATTTTTTTTAATTGCGAAATCATATGTTCAAGCATATTTTTTATGAAATTTTGTAACGTACAAAATATTGCGCGATAAGCAAGAATGGTTACATATTTTTATTTGGCATTTAGGTGTCAGCCATTTATGTAAAGTTCCTTTCAAGATGATTATGAAACAAATTGTTGTTAATCCTCAAATACGATTAATCAAAATTATTATTACAAATACTTATAATGTTATTAGTATATGTAAAGAAATAAATATATATTTTTTAGTAGTTTATAAAAATGCTAATTATAGTAGTGTAGGAGAGTACACAGTGAGACATGGTACACAGTGAGACAGCAGTCACTTTGACATATAGTTGTAACTTTTTCTTCAAACTGACACACACACATAGCGCCCTCATCTTATGCAACACATGGATGTAGTTTCGGCATTTCAGTTACTCGTCCGACAAAATAGTAAATAATTGTTATTTTATAGTGGTTAAAGTTACATAAACGTCTATTTTAGAGTTTATTTCCTTCAATATGACATATATTTGCTTAACCAAAGATAGCTATATCTAATAATAGACTATTTCAGCAAAACGACATAAACTTTTTAAAGCGATGAAGTTGATGTAACAGATGTGGCATCCATTTTGTTACAACGTAACGAAATTACACAGTGAGACACACAGTTGTGGTACACAGTGAGACGTGTCTTATTGTGTACCTACTATGTGGTTCTGATCTCAAAAAGGTTATTTATTAATAAAAGAAGGTTTTTTTCTCTCTCTCTCTTTCTCTGTGTGTGTGTGGGCGTGCGATGGCTAGGGAAATTTACTAAACGTAAGAGGCTGAAAATTTGCATTCAGTTAGCCCAAGGTCTGCCATTGATCACTAGAGGCTCATATTTTTAATATTTTAAAATCTAGAAATATTAATTAGAAATCATAAGCTACAGAAAATTATTGACAGAGTGTAAAAATGCATGATTTATGAAAATATATATATTGTCTCACTGTGTAGTACTTGTGGTACACAGTGAGACAATTTTCGATACTCCGTTATGCTGCTTCTGTGCTTTTATAAAAAACATTTTTTAAACCATTTATACATTAATGTGTAGCGCATTTGTGTAGCTTAACGATGTAGCAAAACATTTAAAAAGAATAAAAATCATCGCAATTTGTTAAGTTATAATAATTTTCGTCTCACTGTTTACTACCCTCCTCTATATAATATAAAATTTAAAAGCTATAAATTTTGATAAAACATATAATTATGCCTATTATATTATTACAAATATTATGCATATTCTCATGTTTAGCACGCTTACATTTTATCAAATAAATACAAAATATTTTACCGTAATATCTTTTTAATATTTTTCCAGTTCGTTTTGCAACATTTTAAAGAGATTTTACCAACAAATTTGAGAAAACACAAATTCAGGCACAAATAGGTTAAACTTAGTAGAAAAGGCGGGAAAATCTGTCAATAAAGAATACAGTTGTCACGCTTCTATAAAACTTAAAATAATTAATTAGATTTCTTATAGTTGCTTTACCATATCTTTTAAAATAAAAGTTTTCTCAGTCGCATGCATCTGAAATTTAGTATTGTAAGGTATTATTTAAAAGTACATATGGTACGGAAATAACAAAAAGAAAATCATAATGATATCGTACTTGTTTATGTTTACAAACATTTTAACTGGGGAACAAATTCCATAGTAGTTTTTCTCTAAAATCAGCGTTAACTACAGAAGCTTTTTTAACCCTTTATCTACTGCCGGTATTTATAAGTACCATTCAAATAACTTGTTATAAAATTCATTTAGTACATCGATTAATTTTAATACAGTTTAGAATGAATTATAGATACATTAATTTATCTTGTTACAAAAGCATGACCAGTTACACAAAACAAAAATATTTTTAAAATGATGATTTCTTTTGCCTTTGCATCTTTTCAGCATTCTTGGCGTTGTGGGGGAGGGGGGGGGGTTGGTTCAATTTTGAAATATCTCTAAATTGCTATTATAAGAACATTATATTTGTACATTTCCAATTCTGGAAAATACTAAGAAAAATATTTAAAATAAAAGATTTGAGTGGGGTTGAAAATATTGCGCAAAATCTGTACGTAAATTCAAATTTAGTTACTCCTCCTAAATCCTTCAATCCATCTAAAATTTATTAAATGATTATGCGAATCTTCTAATGTAGTTTAAACGATTCACGAAAAATGCTTTAGAAGATAAAATTTTCAGGAATTCGTATTTCAATACATAAAGTGTTAATCGGACCTCTTAAACACACGAGAAATCAATTTAGTACTCTATTAGATCACTAACTAAGATACAAAGGGTATTCCTATTGATTCTTCTTACTCTTTTACTTATCCATCATAATATAGTGTAAGTCTTGTAATCATCTTAAAAATCTAACCTTTTTTTTTTTTTTTTACACGGATTTACATGTTTTAGATACTGGAGATTCCGAAAAACATATTTTTAGAATTAAAAAAAAAATTGCCTTCGGTCTAGGTGTGTGTGTGTCTGTAAACGCTCTATCTCCCGAACAAATTGAGATAGAGACTTGAAATTCGGTGTGTACTTAGTAAGTTACAATGGTAAGAAGCGTATGGAATATCAGTAACCTCGATTATCCGGAACTATTTTTTTCGGACTCTCGAAATATTCGTTCTGATAAAAGGGACACAAAAATTCTCGAAATTGTTTATTTGAAGGAGTAAATATAAAAAACAATAAAAAACATAAATTTTGCATCAAGAATAAATTCGATCGGATAATTAGTTGCCGAAATATTTGTAATCATATTTTTCACACTTTTCGATTTTTCATGACCTTGTATTTCATTCAAATTTCAATTCAAAGATATATTTTAATTGGAAATGTGACGCTTAATCCAACGCAGTAAACTGTTAGTTAATATGATTATAATGTTTTGAGTTATAAGAATGTTTTTCTTTACGCAGTTCGGTACTACTCGATTATCCCGCCTACCCAAAAACTATCGCCAAACTATAAGATTAAATGCCAATAATGGCTTATCGTAAATGTCAAGCATTTAATGCATCTCCAAACCTATAAGGGGGTTACCATAGAGAGGACCCTGTTGTGTCGCCAAATGCCGCCAAGTATATCGCTAACTCGGCGATATAGCGCCAAAATTGGCGACAAAAATTAGTCGCCAAATGTAAAGCGAAATTGGCGGTATCTCTAATATTCCGCCAAATTCCCATAGACTGCCATTGTAAACCTAGTGTTTACTTGATTACAGAAAATAAACAAATTGAGATATTTTAATGCAACAAAAAGTAATATTAGCTTAAGGGATTATATTAATTATATTTAAGGGAGTCCAAGTAAATTAAATTATAAATAAAGTGACATGATACAATGCATAGAACGTATCACATGTTTACATGTTTTATTTTCGTATTTTATATTATGTATATCCATGATGGGTAAGTATTACGGTAGCCCCCAACGACTAGCTTAGGTTTATTTTAGTTCCAATCAGTTATATTTTACTTCCAATCAGGTTTATTTTAGTTGAACAGCTGAGTTTTTTAAATTAATTACTCTTTATTAATGTTTTACGTAAGTGTTTTATGAATCTTTAAAAGAAATTTTCACGATTCAACGAATTCTTTCTCAAAAACCTTATAAATATGGCAACTGTACGAGCAATCTAGTTGCCAGTACAAATTCTGTAGTTGTAGAAACTGTTTACATAATGAAAGCCTCAATTAAGCTAAGTACACTGCACGTATATTAAAGCTAATTTCTTTTTTTTAATTCACAAAATATATTTTTTAAATCAATAGTAAATGCTTTTTTTTTTTTTTTTTTTTTTTTTTTTTTTATGTTCTGAATGTCTAACATTATTTTACAAATACTTCTTCTAAGCTGTTTTTTTTAAATAAAATACACATAGAAGACACAGCTGATCTTGTCTCACAATGCACCAGCGAGTGCTATGTTTCCCAAAATATTAAATGCTGCCTTTTTGAAGAAATGTTTTGAAATAAGTAAGAGAAATATCTTGGCAAAAAATTAACTGATTTCCTCGTTTACTCTTTTGTTTTTTAAGGACAGCTCATGCTTTCCGCTAGTCACAGACATATACTTAAAGACAATAATTCGAGTTTATTTATAAACAAGAGAATACAGATTTTTTGTATTTGAAAACTGAGATATTAAGTTTGATAGTCCATCACTTTGTCAAAAATGTAAAATTACAAAAAGCAATCTGTTAAGCAATTAGCTGTACTTTCACGCGCTTTTTTTCTTTCAACGGATTCATATGAAAGTCTTCCAGATAATTATTGGACACCGGGAAAGCACCATAGAGAAAATGGGAGTCTAAAAGACAAATGTTTAATATATTAATAAAAACGTCGGTATTGGAAACTCAAAATATATATTTGGTTAAACAAAATATTCATACGTACATCACTTTCAGAAGTCGAAACAAATTAAAAGAAAAACTTATTTTTCAACGCTGCTAATTTCGAACAATTGCTAACCATATCAACCTCCACCCGTAAATTAAAAATAAATTGCCTATTTCTTTCAGGATTTGACAAAATATTAATATATAAAACATTTTTTAATTAAAAAACAGGTATCATCCTTTTTTAATTTATTTTTTAACCAATCATTAAAAATAATTTTAGGAAAGTCTATCAGTCATGTGATCAAATTTATACGATAAATATTTCTTTTTTCATGCATAATTAACAGTGATAATGTATTCTTTAATTTATTTTCTTGTTCTTCATTTTAATTACTGCAGTAAAGAAAAATAGAAACTCAATTAAAACTTTGGGAAAATTAAATGAATATAAGACATTCAGCAATATGAATTACTAGGCGATTTTTATAAAAAAATAATTAATGAAACTTAAGAAATAATAACGATTAATTAACTGTGAAATCCCACGGTATTAAAAGCACTCAATTACATATAAATTCTTTAGTTATCAGCCATAAAAAACAGTTGCTTTTATCGATGTGGATAAAATACCTTATTTAAGGGGTTTCGATGTTTATGTAGTCGTAATATTTTAATGCTGAAAACTAATGAGAAATATGAAACCACTTTTATTTTCGATGATCAAAATAATTATATTTCTAAGAGAAAATATACTCATATACATATAACAAGTAAACAGAAAGACGTAGTTTATTTTATTTGAAAACAATGTTTTTAAATATTAAACTAATTATTGTATTTTAGTTTTATCTGATGGCAGCAGACTTTCAATTATACGGCACTTGATTATGCGGTGCACTTGGAAAAAGGGTCGCAGAACTCTTAAGGGGGTAGGGGGCTCATTTTTTTTTTTTATTTATGGAGATTTTGTTATGAAATTGTTTTCTGAAATATGTTTTAATATAATAATTTATACTGCATGTAAAAAAAATCTGGAAATTTTTGAATATTAAAAAAAATTAAATTTTAAAATCTTAAACATATTTTATTTTTGATATAACTCTGGAAGTACTTACTCGATTTAAAAATTTTAACACTTTTGTGTACAGAAAATATGCCATTTTAATTTGTCTTCAGGATTTCTTAAAATATTGAATATGAATTTTATAAAAAAAAAAAAAAAAAAAAAAAAAAAAAAGTAAAAAATTGAAGTTTTTTTATGAGTGAGATACGCATTAATTAGCATATTTTCGCAATTATCACTCAGAATTAGAAATCCTGATGACAATTTGTTGGCAATATAGCATAAAATCTCTGTTGAAATTTTTATACATATATCTTACAAGGAACTTTAGATATATTCTTTTAAATTTGACAAATCGTGAAAAAATTCATTCTGAGATAAGTAAAGTTAAAGTTCTCGTCACAGGGTAGCTGATGCATTGCTTCTCAAGGCAAAAGGTGTTATATCCCTGGATTTAATGAAGATAAAAGGATGCGGTTTGCGGTATTTAGCGCTAAAAACTCAGTATTTTGTTTAAGCCAATAAAAATAATTGCATTTTTTCGAGAATTTTTAACCCCGGAGCCCCTTAGCGCTTTAAAATTTTCGACATTTAGTTTTTTCTTATACGTTAAACTGCTATCTTTTTTGAATAATTTCATATAATTGTTTCCTTAAAATTCCCATTAGAACAGAAGTTATGGCTTTTAGAATTATAACCACCGGAACAGCTGAAGCAACTCTTCGTAACTTTAAAGTCAATTTTTGAAATGAAGATTTTGGGCACAACGTTCAGGATATCTTAAACACTTCTTAATATTTTTCATGAAATTTTCAGAATATTTGTTTCATGTTAGTCTTTATAAACTGAACATAAAAGTTTCTTTATATTGTTCAAAAGAATATTTTTTAGGAGATTACACTATTGAAATTTTGAAAATTTTGTGTTAGATAAGTACAACTTTGTATTAAAAATATAAAAATGCTTTAAATACAAGTTTATTAATGTTAATTACTACAATCTGAAGTATAATTAGGTATAAAAAATTTCATTCTAGTTGAAAAATTAATTTTGTAATCCTTGCGTAAACTGTTATACAAATTTTCTGCTCAACGAATATCTTACAATTTGTAACCCCCTATAAATAATAATTTTGCATCTTGTAATTTTTAAATTCAAGAAATGAAAGAAGATACTTATAGCTTTCATACCTCTAAAAGATGTGTCTTAAAATCATATACATTTTAAGATAATAAATGTTGAAAATGGTCCCTTTTTTCAATTTTGAGAGTCCTGAGACCCCGTAACTGAAATGTTTACAGATAAAATCACGCGTCCTATTACTTTGTAGAATTTTATATAGTTTTGAATGACTGGATTTCAAAATTTCGGAAGTAAACTTATAACAATTTCAGCGAAGTTTTTAAAACAGAAAAAATGCTAATAAGTAAATTAAAACATTATTAAATTATTTCAACACATGGCAGATGTTATTAATTTAAAAAGACTCTTGTCAGAATAATCATTATGGATCAAAAATTACATATAATTTGTTTTACTCCCAACATAATAAAATATATGTGTCCAAAGGTTTACTGATAAAAAGACACAATTAAAGATAGAACGAAAGCTACATTGTATCACCGCTTTTTATGTGGAAATATTCTTATTTTTACTTATGAAAGAAAAAACTAAATTATAAATGAGTTTTCCTTTCAAAATCCTATTTGCTTATTTACGAGGGTGGTTTAATAATTATTGTCCCGAGTGTGTATAAAATATTTGTACTGAGACGTTTGATGTGGAATATTGAAGCCTAATGTATTAGATAACTATACGCACGATTTCTGAAACGTAGCTGCTATATTAACATATTTTGTTTCGTTTTATGTGTGAGAGGTGGCACGTAGCTTGAAAGGTGAGAGGTTGGGGTGAAAGGCTGGTTTGGTGCTTATGGGGCCAGACATGTGATAGATTTGTGACAGCGGATGAGACGTGGCTACTGTCTTTTGCATTCGGGATCATAGTGATGTAGCCACGTCTCATGTAGTGTCACAAATCTGTCACCCCCATAAGTTCCAAAACAGCCTTTCCAAGCCCCCCTTTCAAGCTAGGTGCCACCTCTCACACCTAAAACAAAACAAAATATGTCAATATAGCAGCGATGGCTTTGAAATTGAACATATAGGCATCAAAGACATTAGGCTACAATATTCCACATCAACTATCGCAGTACAAATGTTTTATAGCAACAATAATCATATTTATTTTCATTTATAAAATAGTAGCTACTTATTAGGTATATATATATATCTATGTATATATGTATATGTATATATGTATATGTATATATATGTACATCAGGTTGGCTATTAGTAAGGACGGAGCAAAAGTTCGCTTTGTCGGATATAAAGTATATATGTTTATACGTCAAGCGGGATAAAATTATGTTGCTAGAATATTAGATATTATGTCAAAGAAAATCACTTGCTACTATTAATAAAGGAATTGTTGGAATTGTTAAATAAAATAGTTTATATTACCTAAAATATATATCTTTTTTTACAGAAAAATAAAAATTGCCGATAGCAATCATTACTGTGAAGCTTGTCATTAAGTGATATACACTATATGGAAAAATGTGACCGGTCACTTGCGATTTTAGACGTTTTGTTAAACTAGGGGGCTCGGCCCCCTACGAGCTACGCTCGCCAACCCCCGTCCAGACACCGCAGACTCAAAATGCACGCTAATGTGATCGGCTTTAAAAATATTTCGAAAGATTGAATTATAATTTAAAAAACAGTGGCGATCTCCCTATAAACGAATTTCTATTCATTTCTCTTTAATTGGGGAATTTTAACGCAAAATCCGCCGCGTTACTACTTGATTATCCCGTCGACCCATTTCGCCAAATTATATAAATCGCCAAACCACTCGCCAAATTTTACAAATTGACATAATTTTTATTTTAAATAACGAAATAACAAATAAATTAGTACAACATTAATAAAAATACAAATAAAACGTCGAAATAAAAATAACTTGATGACGTAGACACGTGTAACAACATTTCAAAATAAGCTAATATAAAAGGAATTAAGTAAACAGAGTCTTTGTATCCTGGTATTTTTTAACAAAGCGAAAAGAAAGTTCTTTTAAATGAGACATTTTAAATTAATCGTTTTTAATCTGACGTAATTTTTACCAAGCTATTCTTTCTCTGTTAAATATTCACGTGAAAATACCAGTTGATAAGTATCCTCTCAAAATATCAAATAAATGTCTAGCGCAATTTTTAAATTTAAACCGTTTTGCAATATTATTTTGCGTTCATTTTATGTAATAACTGTAATGTGACGTAAATATGACTTAATTTCTCCTATTTAATACTTCTAACGCATGTTAATAAATTTATTATTTTACAAATTCCTTTCTCTCTTAAAATTCACGTGTAATTATAGTTTTTATGACGTAATTTTTAATAAGTTCCTGCTTTTTGCTCATAATAATTTAATTCTAATTCCAAATGTTTTTTTTTTTTTTTGTTTATAATAGTCACGTGTAAATAAATTTTTAATTTATTTACACGTATATATATTTTTTTTTTTGAAGCAAACATTATTGCTTCCTCTGTTTATACAGTTGGCAACAGTTTAAATTAATATCACTTTCTAAAATCTGTAAAAAATATCTCTAGAAATGCTGAAAATTTGAACTTAAAATAGAAATAAAACCTCAAAAAATGAATCAAAATAAAAAAATTAATGCAATCTGCACTCCGGCAAATTCTAACGCATAAAATGATCTAAAAATGATTACACTGCCATGTCTAGTTTTTGCTGCTATAAAACTTTTTTAGTGGAACGATTTTGTCCAACTTTAGCATTAAATATCTCTTAAAATAATCCTTCGATTTGAAAACTGTCTGCTTCAGCGTGTTTATCAAACATTTCTGTATAAAACCACCGATTTTTATATTTTTGTATGCATTATTTTTCTTAATATTAACGAAGAAAGACCTCCAGTCACAGAAAATTCAAAACCGGCGGCGGCGGCGGCGGTGACAGCGGTAGTTACTTTTTTTTAGAATAGAGAGATACCTAGAAAAAATACATGAGGAATTAACCAGAAACTGCAGGTGTGTAAACAGTAGAGTACAGATCGTATATTTCCGCGAAGATTTCCCCCCGAAACCCCATATTGGATAGTCAAAAAATTGAAAAAACGTATATCTTTTGGATAACTCTGTAAAAACTAATGTAGCAAAAGCGTTCAAACTCGAGATTATTAATAAGTTGCTTATTGTATTATACTGTGTTTATTTTTATGAGGATAGTATGTATATTCGTAGAGAAATTAAGGGTTAAAAAAAACAGTCCCAAATTTCGCCAAGCTTTTTACTTATAATTTGCAGAGTTCTTAATATTAAAATAATATTTAAAAAAATGTTCTTTTCAGAAAATATGACGAACAACATTGTACACAATAGTCTGCAACCATAATTAAAAAAAATAAAAATTGGATAAAAAATGAGCAAGTTTACTAAAACATGTTTCACTGCGAATGCACGAATGCAATCAAATTAATAGTCCATAATGTATTAGCTACGTACACAGAGCAACTTTTGTGAAAGTTTGAAAATCATAGCTTGAAAATTCTGAAAATTATTGTCGATAGAATAAGCTCAAAGTACGTTGTTTCCAAAAAGATGAGGGTGTGGTATCAAATATTTGTTGATTAGTGCCAAGATAGCGTACATAATATTGCACGTACTACTATATTTGGATATAACCCCTCATCTTTTTGCTTCTTATTGGAAACAACAGATTTCGAGCTTATTCTATCGACAATAATTTTCAGAATTTTCAAGCTATGATTTTAAGACTTTCACAAAAGTTGCTCTATATACTTAGCTAATACATTATGCATATTATATTTTCATTGCATTCGCACATGCGCAGTAAAACATTTTTTAGTAAACGTGTGCATTTTTCATCCAAATTTTTTCATTTTTTAATTTCGATTACAGGGTATCATGTACAATTTTATTTATTAATTATATTTTCTGAAAAGCACTTTTTTATATATTAAGAACTCGGCAAATTATAAGCAAAAAACTTGGCGAAATTTGGGATTGTTTTTATAAAAACCTTAATTTTTCTACGAGTATACATGCTATCCTCATAAAAAGAATACAACAGTACAATAAGCTGCTTATTAATAATTTTGATTTTTAACGCTTTTGCTACATTAGTTTTGACAGGGTTATCCAAAAGATATTCGTTCTTTTCCAATTTGTTGACGGTCCCCTATGGGGTTTCAGGAAAAATATCTTCGCGTAAATATATGACCTATACTATACTTTTTACACACCTGCAGTTTCAGGTTAATTCCTCATGTATTTTTCTAGATATTTAACAAAACGTCTAAAAACAAACGATCACCTTTGACCAATAGTGTATCTACCAATGAGTACGATACATCTTGCCACACATCATGGCATGCTTTGTACAAAACAGTGCCGATGCTATTCAGGTAGGTTATCCCTTTCCACTCAAAATGTGCGGATGAGGATTTCTCTGTTTATTGGTAGTTAGTTTCGAGCAGCAAGAAGTCTTGACAAAACATCCCAGATATTTTCAATAATATTTAGTTACGGAGAACATAATGGCAATATGGGAATCAATGTCCTTAGATTATAGATAATCCTGCGCAGTGATAATTCACATGATGTATCAGAAAATAATTAATCTATCGTTGACTGGTAATAGTTCCGTTTTCAAGCGCACTTAGATATGCGAAGCCATAGTATTATGATTAATTTTCTATATAGTTAACAAAAACAACCTGAAAATGTGAAAAGACTCCTATGGAATCAAAAGAAGAAAACCAAATTTATTTCCACTATTTTACAATTAAATAATGTTATTTGTCATCATGAAATATAAGTTTAAAATATTTGAAAATACACTTTTAAATATTCATATTCAATAGCATGGAAAATGTTTATTTATGTTATTGTATGGGAATTTAATATATGTTTTCATTTTATCTCACTCGCGTTTAAATATGCGTAGTATGTTGTAGAATCATTCATGGATACATTTCATGCTGATGTTACGGGTATTTGTAATGTACATTCAAGTGCCAGAAAATCTGATAACCCTGCCTAATATCGTGTAGGATATTCACGAGACCGCAGAAATGCTGCAACATGATGTTGCATTGACTCGACTAATGTCTGAAGGTATCCTGGAGACAATTCACAATATGAATCCTACAGGGCAATCCACAAATCCATCGCAGTGCCAATTTAACCCGAACTCTTCTCAACAGCACGTGGTAAAATGTTTCAAATATTGAAACTAGGACTTCCCTCAGAGGGATTAGTCTGAGCGATATTACTGAGAACATAGATTTAATAATAACACGTGGAAGCAAAGAAAATGAAACAAATATAAATTCGTATACACTGTTTAAAAAAATGGGAAATCAAACCATTCAAGACAGCCATGCATGGATATAAAATTGAAAGTACGCAATATATTAAAAGTAAAATAGAAAATGAGTCACTAATTTACTTATATCGGAATTCTAACTGTATAAAATGATGTCAAGAGCATAATCAGACACTCCGCACCAATTTGAATAACTTTAAATGATAAATATATGATGTTTAAAAAGAATGGACTATACTTTATATGGTGTGTGTTCCCCCGGAATAGTTAATAAATACAATATCTGTTTTCCACGGATGCAATGAGGTTGTCGATAACATTTAAGGAATTCTCTTCTCAAAATCTAATATAGTATCAAAGTACCGAATACATCAAAAGTGGCATGCAATGCTTCGATAGATTGTGTTTTAGATATGCTCGGTCGGATTTTAATGATGAGTGTATGCAGGCCACTACATATGCTGTATTGTTTTGTTTTCAAACATATTCTGCACAAGTTGAGCTGTATTTAGCATGTATTAAATAAAAGAAATCGGCAATGATTACAACATAAAGTATGACACAAGATCTGAATATATCGTCTGCATAACTTTTGAGCTGTCAAAGTGTCATTTGAAGTAATTTACAAATCCATACATATTTATTCAGCAAATCATACAAGCTAACATACGCCAATATGAACCCGATTACAAAATTTCAGCAGAATAAGTTAATATATAAAAAATATACTAATGATAATTGAGAATATGACCTTATGATAAAATGTCTAGAAAAATGAATCGGATAAAAAATTCATATCACATTTAAAACGGCATTTCCCTCTGTTAGTGGACTTGGCAAAAGAGAGAAAAGCCTAGAGAAGGAACACTTTAACAAGTACTTTCGGGCAACCTACTCACTGTTTCATACAGGTCTTTATTCAATATTTACACAATATATTTAATGCTAGGTGGGTATCTATCAATTTTGTTGCATTTAAATCGCATGTTTTGCAGCATTATGAAATATTTAAAGTTGCTGTACCTAATAATTCCAAATTAATGGTAATTGAGATCGCTTTCCGTTAATTTCATCTTTTTAAATTTCAAATTTTTTAGAAACCATTCATAGAGACAATTGTATATTTTAAAACTAACCCGAAGCAAAATTTCAAGATTTTGGGCTCAGCAGTAACAGAGAAATAGAAAATTTTTGAAAGTTTTTTGTTTCTGCATTGTTTTATAAAGCGACATTTTTAGAAATTGTTCTATTGCGAGAATTTACGTCATGATAAATGCAGCCATGTCAATTTTCATGTTTATATTCCTAACAGTTCCATGTTCTTCGTTACTTAGATCATCTTTAGATCTTTTTACGCTTTGTTTAGTCTTTCTATTTTTTAGAATTCGTTCTACAACGAGCATTTACATCTTATTAATTACTACCATGCCAAAGTTCTAGTTTCTAACCCCAACAGTATCCCAAAAATTTCAGTATTCCAAATAAATCATAGTTTAGAACCTTTCTAGAAATTTTTTTGTTTATCCGTCAAATTGAATCTTTTAGAGAGCGTTCATTACGAGTATTTACATCTTAAAAGTAACTACCGCACCAAATTTAAAGTTTCTAACCCAATCAATATCGCAGAAATCACAATTTTAGAACTTTTTTGCTCCTGCAGCATTGTAGGTTCTTGCACTGACATAAAATAGTCTTTTTTTCGGAACAGAGATGGCCACCAACATCTTTTTAAGTTGGCTATGTAGTTTCAGAGATAACACCTCACAAACGTACAAGCATTAATAATATTATATACTTTATAATATTATAACGCTTTATAATACTAGCATTAGATGTACAGATAAAAAAGCCATTTATCTGTTACAAACTAAAGTGCCGGCGTTGCCCAGAATTAGAAGGATGTTTGTTCTGAAAAATCAATTTCAAAATTTAACATACAACACAAAACAAACATTAAAAAAAGCAGTCGAAATGTTGTTGAATGAATCATATGAAAACGCTATATAATAATGTATAAATGTATATAACAGACGCAAAAGAATACAGCTATAAATGGACTTATTTCAATTTATAATTGGAGCAATAATGTTAAAATACGCCAATATTTCCCTAATCGGGTTTTTATCATGCTTCAATACATTTTTCACACTCATATGACGTTATACTATATCCACCATGCCCTTTATATTTCCAATATGACGTAATATTTTCCTCTTTCACGTGGAAACCTTGAAATAGAAAAGTTATGAAGTTATATTCACTTTCATTTAAATTTGTCAAACCATTTATTTCATTTTCATATTTCACGTGAATATCTTGCAATGGAAAAGTTATGACGTAATATTCACCTTTTTTTTTTAAATTCGGCAAACTATTTATTTCATTTTCATTTTTCACGTGGAAATCTTGCAGTAGAAAATTAATTGTTGTAGTAATAATTTTATTGTGTTTTTTAATTGTTGGCAACTGCTATAACGAAAAATGTTTATATTTGATAAGAAATTGCTGTTAAATTGGTGGTTTTTTATTAATTAAAAATTAACTATAAGTTATTTCGATTCCGGATTACTTTAGTTGTCTCGGCCATGTTTTAATACACATGTAAGTATCTCTTCACAATTTTGGCTTCCAAATTGTGGATTTTTTATAGAATTACAAACAGACAGATAGACAAGTTTACATTTTTATATATCTCTCTATTCTATAAAAAGTAACTAACACTGTCACCGCCGCCGCCACCGCCGTCGCCGCCGGTTTTGGATTTTTTGTGACCGGAGGTCTTTCTTCGTTAATATTAAGAAAACTATTGCATACAAATATATGAAAATCGGTGGTATTATAGCGAAATGTTTGATCAACACACTAATGCATACAGTTTTTAAATCGGAGAATTATTTTAAGAGATATTTAATGCTAAAGTTGGACAAAATCGTTCCATTAAAAAAAATTTATAAGAGCAAAAACTATACATGGGAATTTAATCATTTTTAGATCATTTTATTCAATAGAAAATCCCGGTCTGCAGATTTCATTAATTTTTTTTAATTTGACTCATTTTTTGAGGTTTTATTTTTATTTTAAATTCAAATACTCAGCATTTTGACAGATATTTTTTTCATATTTTTGAAAATGGTATTAATTTAAACTGTTGCCAACTGTATAAACAGCGCAAACAATAATGTTTGCTTCAAATAAAAAAAATATTTACACGTTACTATTATAAACAGAAAAAAACCTTTCAAATTAGAATTAAATAAATAGGTATAAAAAGGAGGCACTTGTTGGAAATTACGCCATAAAATCTATATTTACATGTGAATTTTAAAAGAGAAAGGCTATTGTAAAATAAATAAATTAACATGCGTTAGAAATCTGAAATAGAACAAATTACGTCACATTACACTTATTATGCAAAATGAACAAAAAATAGTATTGCAAAATAGTTTAAATTTAAAAATTGCGCGTGACAAAATATTAGAGGTTAAATATTAGATTTTTTCAAAATTTTATTATTTGTCGTTTGATGTGAGGTGTTCAGCTATAAGTATGCAAATTTTTATGTTTCCAGCATAATTAGGGGCTGTGTTAGAAAAATTGCTTTAAATACACAAGTTAGAGACCAGAGGGTTAAATATTAGACTTTTTCAAAATTTTATTATTTGCTGTTTGATGTGAGGTGTTCAGCTATAAGTATGCAAAATGTCATGTCTCCAACTTAATTAGGGGCTGAGTTAGAAAAATTGCTTTAAATACACAAGTTAGAGACCGGAGGGTTAAATATGACTTTTTCAAAATTTTATGATTTATCGTGTTATCGCAAGTGTTCCGCTATAAGTATGCAAGCTTTCATGTCTCCAACTTAATTAGGGGCTGAGTTAGAAAAATTGCTTAAAATACACAAGTTAGAGCCCAGAGGGTTAAATATTAGACCTTTTTCAAAATTTTATTATTTGTCCTTTGATGTGAGGTGTTCAACTATAAGTATGCAAAATTTCATGTCTCCAACTTAATTAGGGGCTGAGTTAGA
This sequence comes from Maratus speciosus, assembly GCA_963932465.1. Classification (NCBI taxonomy): domain Eukaryota; kingdom Metazoa; phylum Arthropoda; class Arachnida; order Araneae; family Salticidae; genus Maratus; species Maratus speciosus. The sequence goes on along the minus strand of OZ010788.1, from coordinate 332,890,474 downwards.
AAAATTGCTTAAAATACAGAAGTTAGAGTCTGGAGGGTTAAATATGACTTTTTCAAAATTTTATGATTTATCGTGTTATCGCAAGTGTTCAGCTATAAGTATGCAAACTTTCAAGTCTCCAACTTAGTTAGGGGATGAGTTAGAAAAATTGCTTAAAATACATAAGTTAGAGCCCAGAGGGTTGAATATCAGACATTTTTCAAAATTTTATTATTTGTCGTTTGATGTGAGGATTTCAGCTATAAGTATGCGAAATTTCATGTCTCCAACTTAATTAGGGGCTGAGTGAGAAAAATTGTTTAAAATACATAAGTTAGAGATCAGAGGGTTAAATATTAGACCTTTTTCAAAATTTTATTATTTGTCGTTTGATGTGAGGTGTTCAGCTAATAGTATGCAAAATTTCATGTCTCCAACTTAATTAGGGGCTGAGTTAGAAAAATTGCTTTAAATACACAAGTTAGAGACCGGAGGGTTAAATATGACTTTTTCAAAATTTTATGATTTATCGTGTTATCGCAAGTGTTCAGCTATAAGTATGCAAGCTTTCATGTCTCCAACTTAATTAGGGGCTGAGTTAGAAAAATTGCTTAAAATACACAAGTTAGAGCCCAGAGGGTTAAATATTAGACCTTTTTCAAAATTTTATTATTTGTCGTTTGATATGAGGTGTTCAGCTATAAGTATGCAAAATTTCATGTCTCCAACTTAATTAAATTAGGGGCTGAGTTAGAAAAATTGCTTAAAATACACAAGTTAGAACCCAGAGGGTTAAATATTAGACTTTTTCAAAATTTTATTATTTGTCGTTTCATGTGTGGTGTTCAGCTATACGTATGCAAATTTTCAAGTCTCCTACATATATAGTTTCTGAGAACGGGTTCTGTGACAGACGGACAAACAAACAGACAAAGGAGTGAGACAGGTAGGGTTTCGATAGATGAACGAAACTCTAAAAACATGCTGCGGATGACTGTAACAACATCCTAAAATTACATTACCATCATTCCGAATTTAGTTTATATTCGTTTCATATATTCTTATTCTTTTGTGCGGCCCTGTAAAATAATTATCAATATTATATACAGTAAAACCTCTGAATAGCGGACACCCAGAGAATGCAGAATTTGTCCTCTATTTAGGGGTGACCGCTACTGAGAGTAAAACATGTACAGTTATTTAAGAGTTGGTAATCGAAAAAATGTCCGCTAAATAGAGGTATCCGCTAATCGGGTGTGTCCGCTATGGAGGTTTTACCAGTAAAACTTCTGAATAGCGAACACCTCGGGAGGGCAGAATTTGTCCTCTATTTGGAGGTGTCCGCTACTGAGAGTAAAAAATGTACAGTTATTTAAGGGTTGGTAATCGAAAAAATGCCCGCTAAATAGAGGTGTCCACTAATCGGGTGTGTCCGTTATGGAGGTTTTACTGCATAATAATATCATCCTTTACAAGAAAATTGCATGCTGTATGATAGACAGACAGACATCCAGAGAAAGATGACCTCCCGTATCAATAAACGCTCATGTCTTTTGTTTTAATCATCCACAATTGTATGTCATACAACATGCCAGATTTTATACAACAGGCTAAAAACGGTCACCGTGGTACGGAATACTGTATTATTATTTGTTTGCCCACCAAAACTGATTGCCACGGGTTGTTGCAAGGTTTGTGATCACGTGGTTGAAACTGATCTATTCAATATTACTGCGTGCGTATTTTTTTTTATTTGCTCCATGTGTTTAAACCAGTTGTCTACGAAAACATCAACCGGTGAAAGTGACGCACACCAAATTTCTCTGACGTATGCAGATAAATTGTGCTTTTTAAAGAGTTTTTTCTACATAATTTTTAAACGGTTTGGAACTTATTTTTCATAGTAGGTGCATTCAGTAGGCGACCCTCATAGGTACCTTCTGGTGCAATCAGAAACGAAATCCGACAAATATATTTTGAGTTATGCTTGACGAAAGGTTTTTATTAGGCTTTTTTTTAGTAGGACATGGCGTTAATAACCATCATAGTAGTAAAGTGTCCGGGCAGTAATATTTCGCTGAGTATTAGACTTCGCTTCGCTCAGACAATTATAGATTTAATTTTTATGCATCTATCTGTAATTTTTATTCTCTGATTACGAATGTCTAAATTTCGTTACAATAGGTTGATTAAAAACTTAGAAATTAATTAGTATTTCATTGATTGGCTAATTCCCTTGTAAGAATCATCTTAAAAGTCAGACACGTGATATAGAATAAAAAGTCCTTCCGGCCAGTGCCGGGAGGAAGAGGTAGCTTTCATAATCCTTATTTAAAAAAAGCCAACTTATATCATGCAAACACACGAAGCTCAATTTAGTGGATACCGAATATAGGAAATTCAATACTAATTTTTATCAATATAATGAATGAGAATTTCACGAAATTAGACAGCTTTATCCAAGCTGCTTTTCTTTAAAGTAACTTATATTTCGCTGCCAAATTCGGCAATTTCTTAAAGTGCCTGTCATTTTAAGACAAAATGGTGGATGAGGCTAAGCAGTGAACTTGGTCGAGACCTTAGTAATTGCTGTGCACATGCTCACCGGTTAATATATAGGAGTGCTGTCGCATGCAAAAAATCAGATTTTTCAAAATGTCACCCACAATAGAAATTGAAACTGCTATATCTGAGCCATTTTTTAAGGTAAAGACAAACAAAAAATGCTCCTGAATCCTTATATCAAGATCAAATACTTAAGAAAGAAACCTTTTTCAATTTCTAATTTTTTTGCACCTCACTTTAAATATATATATATTTTTTTAATTTAATGGCCGCCATTTTGAAACAAGATGGCTGATGAATCTGGCCAGCGAACTTGGTGGAAGTGTTGATGTATACTATCCACATGCCTTCTTACATCGAAATAGGCGAATACGTGTGTTATCGCGTGACAAATACAAGATCGTTTCAAAATGTTAGCCATGCTAGAAATTCAAAGTGCTATAAATCAACCATTTTTTAAGATATCAAAAAAAGAACAAATTTTCAGAAACAAAAACTGCTCCGGAATCTTTGTATCAAGGCCAAACACATAAAAAAAAAATCTTTTTCATTTTCCAATTTTTTAATACCTCATTTTGAATTTTAAATTTAATTTTTTTTATATGGCAACCCTTTTGAAACAAGATGGCGAATGAAGCTGGCCAACGAACTCGGTCGAGACATTGGTATGTACTATGTACAGACCAAGTTACATCCAAATAGGTTCATAAATACGCCTGTTATCGCGTGACAAAAATCAGGTCGTTTTAAAATGTCAGCCACAAGAGAAATTCAAAATGCTATTACTCAGCCATTTTTTTTTTTAGATATAGACGAAAGAAAAACTGTTCCGGAATCTTTGTATTAAGGTCAAACACATACAAAAACAATCTTTTTCATTTTCCAATTTTTTGGTATCTCATTTAATTTTTTTTTAAATTTTTTTAAATGGCCGCCATTTTGAAACAAGATGGTGGATGAAGGTGGCCAACGAACTCGGTCGAGATATTTGTATGTACTATGTACACTCCAAGGTACATCCAAGTCGGTTCAGAAATACGCCTGTTATTACGTGAGAAAAATTCGGACGTTTCAAAATGTCAGCCACGCTAGAAATTCAAAATGCTATAACTCAGCCATTTCTTAAGATATAGACGAAACAAAAACTGCTCCCGAATCTTTTTATCAAGGTCAAACACATAAGAAGAAAATATTTTTTCAATTTTCAATTTTTGGTACCACATTTCAAATTTAAATTTTTCTTAAAAATTTAAATGGCCGCCATTTTTAAAGAAGATGGCGGGTGAAGCTGGCCAACGAACCCGGTCGAGACATTGGTATGTACTATGTATAAACGAAGTTACATCCAAATCGGTTCATAAACACGCCTTTTATCGCCTGACAAAATTCAGGACGTTTCAAAATGTCAGCCACGCTAGAAATTGAAAATGCTATAACTCAGCCATTTTTTAAGATATAGACGAAACAAAAACTGCTGCGAAATCTTTGTATAAAGGTCAAATACATAAGAAAAAAATATTTTTCCATTTTCAAATTTTTGGTACCACATTTCAAATTTTAAATTTGTAAAAAAATTTTAAATGGCCGCCATTTTGATACAAAATGGCGGATGAAGTTGGCCAACGATCTCGGTCGAGAGATTTGTAAGTACTATGTACACACCGAATTACATCCAAATCGGTTCATAAATACGCCTTTTATCGCGTGACAAAATTCAGGACGTTTCAAAATGTCAGCCACGCTAGAAATTCAAAATGCTATAACTCAGCCATTTTTTAAGATATAGACGAAACAAAAACTGCTCCGGAATCTTTGTATAAAGGTCAAATATTTTTCCATTTTTAATTTTTTGGTACCACATTTCAAGTTTTAAATTTTTTTAAAAACTTTAAATGGCCGCCATTTTGAAACAAAACGGCGGATGAAGCTGGCCAACGAACTCGGTCGAGACATTGGTATGTACCATGTACATACCGAATTACATCGAAATCGGTTCATAATTACGGGAGTTACAGTGTGACATAGGTCAGATATATATATATATACCGGGTGTCCCAAAAAGGACTGACTGATTTTAAAATTCAATAACTTGCAAACGGTGACAGATATTTAAAAAATTCTTGCAGGAGGGTTATGCATAAGGTCAAAAGTTTTATTACAGTGATTTTAGATTTTAGTTCGAATTACAAACAATAGATGGCGCTGTAAGCAATAGTCGCTAAATACAGGCTCGATTTCTGGTCCTTTCTCTTGTTCCATGCAGAAAAATGAGATGGAAATGTATTATCCGGGCCACGAAGTACCAAAAATCGAGCCTGAATTCAGAGTCTATGGATCGCAACGCCATCTATTGTTTGTAATTCGAACTAAAATTGAAAATCACTGTAAAAAAACTTTTGACCTTATGCATAACCCTCCTGCAAGAATTTTTTAAATATCTGTCACCGTTTGCAAGTTATTGAGTTTTAAAATCAGTCAGTCCTTTTTGGGACACCCGGTATATATATATATATATATATATATATATATATATATATCAATTTTGAACGGAGGGTGGTTTCGGGGTCTGGGGGTCATGATCGATGAAAATATACCAAAATTTTTTGAAATGGCTTTCCTCCGAACGGCTGCAATAGGTAGCTTTTTTGTAAAGAAAGCTACCTAAAACCACAGATAATTTTTAGACTAGCATTGTTTTGAAGTGTATAATTTTTTTTTAAAAAATACAGTATTCTGAGATTTTAAACTTATGCATCTGTGCTCAATTTTCCACGATGATTACGAATATGCAATTTTCTTAAAAATTAATAAGTAAATTTTTATTGTACCGAAAAGTCGATTTTTTAAAAGAACAGGAAAGTTAAAAAAGTTTAAAACACTTATTTAAATCTAAGCTTCCTCCACTAATTCTCTTTATTTTACTTGCAATTTTTTGGATCGATTTTAAAATCTCAGATATTTAATAACGTTTAAAAATTTTAATGAAAGAGGCGGAGTTGAATTTCGGTGTGTGAGGGGGGGGAGGGGGTGTTAAAACCGTACAGTTTTCTACAAAAGCGTTTGCCCACTAATTATTATTTCCTGTCCGATTTTTTGGATCGAATTTAACATTTGAGATATTTGATAACAATTTAAATCTTTAAAGAATGTAGAGGAGTTGAATTTCGGGGGGAGGGAGGGGGCCGCGATAATTTTACTTAAAACCGTAGCGTTTTCTACAATAAGTATCTTTTATACTTTGTTTTCTGACGGAGACCTCAGAGAAATATTATTTATTAAATGTAAAATTTTCAAAGAGAGGGGTGGGTAAATTACATGGTCGCGAAAGTGCACTCATGGGGTGGGGGGGGGCATATATCTGTATACGAAATTCATTTAATATTAAGTTACTGAATACGGACTGATAAAGGAAACAGGGAGCGATCGAATTGTTAGGCAGAAGTAGTTAAATATTTCACTGTTTGAACGTTGGATAGCTTTTTCAACAAGTTTATCTGCACATATCTTGCAAAGGGCAAATAAAGTGGTTCTAAAAGCTAAAGTAAACTGGAAAACATAGTTTTAATTTCAAGGATGTTTTACAAAATTAAAGTAGTGTAAGGTAAAACAACTCTTTTTACTCTTCACAGAAAAAATTTCAGACGCTGGCAAAGAAAAATACATTTAGCCTGCAATATTATAATATTATTACTTTTAATTTATGTATTCTTTATTAATACTTTATGTAAAAGGTGTATTGTTTTCTTTTTTATCTCTTTATTATTAAATACTGTTTTAATTTGTCTGTCATTATCGACAATTGTACCACTTCTGTATTTTTATTATAAACAAAATAAAATTTAAAATAGTTGAGTAGCTTTTCAACTAAAACTCGTATTTGACTAGGAGCTAGTAACATGATTTTAGAGAACTTAAAAAAAAAAAAAAAAAAAAAAAAAAAAAAGACAATGCATTTCAATAAAACAAAAGAATGTTTGAATATGTTTCAAGGCTTTTTATGATTCAATAAATATCATGCCAAATCATACCGGCGTAATTTTAAGAGGCCAGAAAAATCTTACAAAAATGAGTAAATACTAGTAATGTTGAGAGATATGAACAATTTTTTTTATTTATTATTATTGCATTAATGCATGAGAAAAAAAATACAATTTGAAAATAATTAATTTATGATTTTTTTATGATTTTATCTTTATGATTTTTATATTAATTGCTTTATATTACGGTATATATAAAGCAACTTCTATAGCATTTTAAATAAACTGAAATTTTGATGGAAAAAAGGTTTATTACCTGACAAAATACGTTTCTTTGTGTTAAGAAAGCACAAACTTTATGTCTACAATTGTTTTTAACAAAATTATATATCTGAATTTTGGAATCTCATTAAATCATAACACTTATCGGACAAGAATAACGATCATATGTTTACAGTAACTTAAAAATAATAAGTACTAAGAGCAACTAAGAGATACGAAGAGATACATTACCTTTATAGTATGTAAAACCTTCATAAATATTTATTGTTGAAATAAAGGCGATGTTTTGCCTTTATATTTTACATAAATTATTTATATAATTCCATAGTTTAAAAAAATATTTTATACTAAACTCAATTAACCAGTCTTCGCAATTAATTTATGTGCGAAAATAAATACATAATTACTTGATGGGTTAATCGGTTGTGTGGATTATAGTGTCTTAATAAGCAGTTATTTGATAAAATTGAATTAACCGTACATCCGTTTCGAAAAATTCAATGCATTGTTCGGAATACCACATAGAATGCAAATAACTCATGTATAACATTTACTATCTGAAATGAAATATCATAGATGATGTGTAATGGTGTGTAATGATCTATTATAATGTAATGAATATTATAATGTAATGAATATTATAATGTAATGAAATATTATAGTGTAATGACACTGTAAATCCCTTACAAGAAATGTTTTTGTTTCTATAAAAAATACAATTAATAAAAGTTTTGATTAAATATCATAAATATCCTGCGTTCTATACGGAAATGAAAAGTATTATGTTACATAAAGAAGAAATGGTATTTTTCTTCCGTGGAAAAGTTTTTTGAACGCAGATGAAGAAAAAAAGGTGGTATGCATAATGTAACTGTAGAAGACAGCAAGATTTTTATAATGATTATTATGGAAGCAAATGTAATTAAATTTGTAACAAGATACCATTCGCATCAATCAAGCAATTATTACCGCACGAACAGCAAATTTCAGAGGAAATATCCTTAGATATCCTTAATTAAGAATATTAATAAACTTTGTGAAACCGTTTATCTATGCCATACATTTCTAAACAAATTATTAAAAAAAAGTGAAACAAACAAAATCATTACGACATGTATTCAATTTTCACTTATTCATTTGCATCTACCTAGAAAACTAGTTTTCTGTGTTTGCCTTAACATGCAAATTTCAAAATGGCATATTAGTCTTAAAATTAAATGTTAATTTACACAGTAAATATTTCCCCGTGTTTATTTCATGTGGCCGTAATTGGTTCAGAGATGGTTGTGTTGTGAAACTTTGTTTACTGTTGGCGAGTGGGAAATTAAAAGTACTAAACAATTTATTCAGTTCTTAACATATTTAGAATTTCACCGATAAAAGTGTTTTCTGCAGAATATTTTTCACAGATTTGAATAAATAATTTTGGTAATTCGAAGCAAATACTCTTTAAAAAGATTGACATTCCATAATTTATTTTTAAATATTTGGTTATATTTAATTTTTTTAGTTATTTTGCTATATTTAATCAAAAGTTTTATAGAACAATATATACATTTGAATGTTGAATAAGAATTCAATTTAACGAAATTTTATTTTGTAATTTTCGTTTTGTCTTACGAACTTTTTTGTTGATAAAAAAACATTTTAATAATTTCATTTTAAAGGAACTTCCAAATACGAAGTGGATCCTTTATTAAGTGAATATTTTCTTGTGATCTACATTTTTTCTGTACTTTTTAAAACATTTTTGGGCATTTCAAATTGATTGCTTCTTTTAACACGCTCCATACAATCGTGTAGATTGCAGTTTGAATAAAATATGTGTAGAAATTGCTTTTAGAGATTTGCAAAGATGCAAGAACCATTTTGAAAGAAATACCTTTATTTCAAACAAAAGCTCAAATAAAATGTATACACCTTTTCTCTATTTAAATTGATCGAAGCATGCAGTATTGTACGTTTAAAAATTTTCTGACTTAATGCATACGATAATATCATGAAAAAATTAATTAAATGTGCAACTATATATTTAAACTAAAAATGCAGATCATTCCTGAGTGGTAATATAGTGTTTTATTGTTTACGTTTTAAGAATGAAATAAATAAAACACATGGATATAATTTAGGTAGAAAGCTAAGCAATGATTTTTTACATGAGATTTAATGTTTATGAATTTAAAACTTGTTTTCATGTAGTTTAATGTATTTAAAAAAAGGAATATCTATTTAACGAATTTTTCATGTAACTAACTCTTCTTTATTGGATTTATCAACTTGACGATCCGACTGTATTTCACTCGAAGAACTAAGCACTTCATAAAAATTGGCTAAAAAATCTGTCTTAGTTACTCCATATTACTCCATAATTAGTGTGATCAAAATTCTAGGGTTAGAGCTTATAAAAGCTAACATAAATAAAGTTATCTTAATGATTAAAATTAAGGAAAACAAGGCGCTGTGATTATTTACGAGGAAGGTCTAACTTATCAAAATAAATAATTAAACACTCCCCAAAATTATTAACTTTATTAAAATAATTATAAGCAATAAAATAAGCTATCAATAGCGCATGATGAAAACAAAATTAGTTATCGAATTTTAATTGCAAATAGTTTTCTTACAGTAATTATTTAGACAAAAGCATTACACTCATAATTAACAAAATAATTTAATCTGTATACAGAGACAATTTTGAAACAAAATTAGTTATCCAATTTTAATTACAAATAGTTTTCTTGCAGTATTTATTTAGACAAAAACGTTACAATCATGTCATCTTGTAATAAATATATTTTTTACTTCCACGTTATTTTTCATTAACATAATTAAGGGGACCATTCTTAAATTCATTCATAATTTAGGTAAATTAACAAGATAATAATGCAAAAAAAAAGAAACTGAGAAACTTGGAACCCCAACACAAGTACCTCTGGTTTACCATGAACTTCAGTTCAATTTTGAAGAATGAGTGGAAAGTTACTTCAGAATTTGCTGAGGTTTCGCTCATAATCATCATTGGCTCAGAGGATTTTGTCATCATCGTGAATGATCTGCTGCTTCTTCTTGGAGAGCCCTTTTCTTTTCACTAATAAATTATGGATTATTTTATTATTTGGTCTATTGAGACCGAAACTACATTCCGTAAAAATAATTTTTACCATTGAATTGTCAATGACAAAGCAGAAACATGTGCAAAGTAAGTAGCTCTGCGCATCAACATCAAGATTCAAAGTTATGAAAAATTGGAAGAATAAATAATGATCACAAAGAGAGGTTCTCAAAGTGACTCTGTCATCATCGACAATCAAAAGTGCCAGGGATTGAATTCATTATTTTTTTCTCTTACGGAAAAACATTAAAATCTTATGCGATCTATATATGCCTATAATTCGGTACTGTAGTAGTGTACTACTTTCCAATTCCTCTGATTTGGACGAAGCTGTACACCGGCGACAGGGTACGTCACACCCATTAAAACATTGAATGGACAACTAATGATCTCAAATCGAAGTTCTCAAAGTGATTCTGTCATTTTCTGGCAATCAAAAGTACTAGGGATAGATATTTCTTAAATTTTTGGGGTGCGTAAAAAATTTCTAAACTCTTATGCGATCCATACACGCCTATGAACTTGAGGTGTGATCCTCCACTTCCCAATTCATCTGAATTCGCAAAGCTGCAGCCCCGGAAAAACGGTATTTTCCATCCTTTGTTGTAAATCAGGGATATAAAGCTTTCAAATTTATTTTAAGTTTTAGGTTTATGTTTATTATCGATGCCATTGAAAGTAATATCATTTTCGCAATATATTAAGTTTCAAAATTGAAATATAAGTCATAAATAGAATATTAATCAATCATTATATAAATTAATACATATACGATACACATAGTACTTAATAATTTTTACTAAAGTAATTATTATGTCTATATTTACTTCAGAGATTACATATAATTATAAGTTAAATTACCCTGACTTATTATTAGTTGTAAAGATGTTGTAGGAGAAATAGTGAAGGATAACTTCTCTTCAGCACAATTTAAATATATCGTCTGATTATCAACAAAAATTTTTGATAAATGTAATTAAATGTATAAAAGTGCAAAGAAAAGATATTTTGGTATACCTTTTATACTTTAAATGAATTCATGTGTAGAGTTTATATAAATTGTATAATATATGAAAATGTTATCAGAAACATACATTTTATAAGATCGAAAATAGACAAAATTTACATTTATTAATTTTTTTAAATAGCCTCCTAACTTTTTGAAATATAACAGCCATTTGAGAAGTTTTTAATTAAAAGAACAAATTAAAAATATTTTGTGAATTCAAATATAAATTCAAATTTGTTTAATTTAACACACACTAATTAAAAAAAAATAAATTCGATAAAATAATTCTAAATTTGATCAAATAATTAACTTTATTAAATAATTTCTATTAAGCGATAGTTTTAGTCAAAAATATGTCATCTTTATGATGTTTTGGCACACGTAATAAATTCTTGTTCACCTGATTGCTTATAATGCAGCTCCATGCCTGAATAATAATGTATCTTCATGCCTGTTACATTGGATTATAAAAGGATTATAATATTTATGTCAGAAAATCATGATATTTAGGGAAAGTTATAAAGAAATTATGAGAATATTTTATAGACCAGAACGGTGTAAGTCCAAAGTGCCAGAATATTATGATCCCATAAGATCTCTGCTGGTAATAAAGACCGCATAACACGCTATGTTCGCAGCATTTCAATCTTTTCACTGCAAGCAACCATTGAACATACATTGTTACGATTTTATCTAGTAGCAGATAAAGTTGGACATCATATTGAACAGGTTTTTTCATCATTAAACGAATAAAATGTGTAGTTCCTGTTTTATATTCTATTTAAAGATACTATTCGCGCTATTTGTGGTTTTTAGAACTATTTTTTTATTCTTCTAGTATAAAAGTCTCCCACCATCTCCATACGACAACCCAAAAAAGTCATGACTTTCTGTTGACTAGTTTTTACTGTGAACCTCTCCATTTACTTTCCCCAGCAGTTTAATTTTGGATACCTTGTCATCAAGCATTCGTAACTAAAAGACTTTATATATTTTTTTTATGTTTACGCCAATCGATAAAAAATCAAGAAATGCAGCTACCGATCAATATTATACTAAGAAGGTCGATAACACGTATGAAATCTGTTAATTTAAAAAATGCCTACTACTTATTAGATTTATATAAGATGCATATGTTATAGATATATATTTAATGAAGTTCGCGAAAGGTTATCAGACTGCCTTTGTAAAGAGTATCTAATAAGTTGGAGTGAAAAAAAACGAAAATCGGAAAATAAAAATGAAAATGAAATACAGCGCAAAAGTTGAATATGGTTCTCAGTAATAAAACTGCGCAACTTTTTTGAAATCAAGTTTTATCTTCTGGTGCCTGTAAAAAATGCAATGCACAACTTATAAATCAAAATAAACATAAAGTTGGGAAATAAAAATGTCATACCACGAAAAATTGTGAATGGTACGGAGTAATATGCCTGCGCATATTTTTGGAAATCAATTTATATCTTCCGGTGTCCTCGCATCCCGAACTTTTGTGAAAGTCGTCAAAAATGCCTTGTACAACTTATAAATTGAAATAAACATAAAACTGGTAAGTAAAAATTTCATACTGCGGAAAAGTTGCGCTTGGTACGTAGTAATATGTCTGCACAGTTTTTTAGAAATTCCATAATATCTCCCAGGGTCCCGGTTATTCGAAATTTCAAAACAACTGCTGTAAATTCGCTTTTATCTGTCGTATTTGTGTAATATCTTCCAGGGTCCTGGTCATTCAAAATTTAAAAAAAATTACCGTAAATACTCTTTTATCTTTTGTATTATACGTTTATAATAGAATGCATTACACAAGAAGGAAGAGTGCAATACAAACGTTTTATCTGTCAAAAGAACACAAACAATTGAAGTTCAAGAGTGAAAAACAGACATTTAAATCTGTTAAATGTGTTCAAAAATTTTAAAGTTAAATTAAACCAGTTCGTGCTCTTGAAAATAAAAGTCTAAATATTCGAAATGTTTCGGCTTGGTGTTTATTGTTGGTCGTGTTGACATTTTGTAAACTTAAAATCTGACTTAATCTCAAAATGTGCCATAATGACCCTTGATTGTTGCATGCAAGTTAGTTGCTATTGCGATATTTGCCTTAACAGCTACACGGATGCAGCAGGGGACCATAAAGTTATAGTGGGCAGATTGGAAAAATGTTGGTCAAGTGTGAGTCCCTTTCTATCGTTTCTGTCAGACTTTCGACATTAATTATAACCTAGAAACAGTTATTCCCGATCTCAGTACCGATCAGAAATACCTGAAGAAAATGATCCTATTTATTAAGAAATGAAGTTATTCGGAAGACCTTGAAATAGATTCTCTCATGGACTTTCACACAGCAGATGGGTTACCAACAGAATTTTGGGGTCAACAGAATTTTGAGACTCTATGTGGCAACTTCGGATCCAACGTCAAATCTGAATATATTGACGGAGACTGTAGTCAAGGTGTACGTACGTGTATGGCTTGCAATTAAGTGCAAGCCATCCTGCAAAGACGGCGGAATCCAACTTTTTAATTCGGTTAATTTTTCAAGGGCCCTTTTAATCCGCAGGCAGTTAAAGCTGTCACTGACCCAGTATCCAGCGCAATGCCGTTTTTACTCTTCCGGAAAACCTGCTGATTCCCATTGTAACTAATGATCGGAAACACATCCGCCAGCTAGGATTTCGTAGAATCCTTAAAGTGCGAAGTGCGAACACCAGCAGAGAATTCAGGCGGTTTCAATTTTCTGCAACCAATTTTAGCGCAGCAGATTATATTGATCTAATTCCGTGGGATAAGGTAGAAATTACGGAACCACCTATCATGAATAATATTTCACACGATGATTTAAAAATGTACATTCACAAACGTGAAGACATCATTTCGTGATCGTGAAGACATCATTTCGTATGCTGATTTTTCTAATGCCACACTCAAAGTGTAAAAAGTATGTCAAAGTGGTCAATGGAGATACCGCGACAGTTTGTGGTGCAAGCAACATGGATGGATTCATAAGATCTCGATTAAAAACAAGAGTCATTATGCCCTATTTTGAAACTAAGTCAGATTTTAAGATTAAAAAACTCCATCAGGACCAACAATAAACACAAAGCGGAAACATTTTGAATATTTACATTTATGTTTTCAAGAACATGACCTGATTTTATTGAACTTTAAATTTTTTTAACACTTTTAACAGATTTAAATGTTTGTTTGTCATTCTTGAACTTTATTTTTTTTTGTTTACTTTTCACAGATAAAATGTTTGTATTGCACTCTTACTTCCTGTGTGATATACATGTACAGTAAAACAGATGAAAGGGAATTTGCGGCATTTTTTCGAAATTTCGAATAACTTGATTTAGAAAAAACTGTACAGGCATAAAACTATTACCATACTCAACTTTTTCGCGGTTTGGCATTTTTTATTTTCCAACTTTATTATTACCTCATTTTATAAGTTGTACATGACATTTTTGACGAATTTCGCAAAACCTGAGGGCATCAGGGGCACCAGACTATAAAACTTGATTTTGAGAAAAGAGAGCAGCCATATTATTACGTACCATACACAATATTTCCGTGGTATGTTAGTTTTATTTTCCAAATTTATGTTTATTTCAATTTATAAGTTTTTAAGCAATTTTTGACGAAGTTCGCAAAAACTGGGGAGCCCGCGGGCACCGGAAGATAAAACTTGATTTCGAAAAAACTGTGCAGTTTTATTACTGAGTACCTTGCACAACTTTTGCGTGTTATCACATTTTGATTTTCGATTTTCGTTTTTTTTCTTCACTTGACCCTAGTGTCTAATTTATTAAATATATGTTTGGTATTCTTTAAAAAAAAATTAAATCTCCGTCGAGCATAATTTATCTGACACGCAAACACTTACAAAATCGCCCCTACCCCTGGATGAAATAATACTTCTTTCGTGTCGCTTACTTTTTTTATTATGTATTTCAGAGTCGTAACAAGCATTTCATGACTAGATTTCTACGACGCCAGTTATAAAAAATGGTTTTGCCGAGTTATAACTCTCAATTACGCACAATTTTTAAACATTCGATTTTTTCCTTTTTACATTTTAACTGATTTTTAAAAGCTAATAGAAAAAATGCTATAAGATTTCATAATTTTCAAACATATGAATCTATAAATGTTTTCTAGTTATTGTATGACTACAAATTGTTCATATTACCTATCTTTAATTGACAGAAAAAGGTTATTCTCTTTGAAACAATTACTTGAATAGATGAAGTGTTGTTGGACTTTCAATGCAAATGATTGCTGAACTAGTATGTACCGTCAAACGCAATAACCAACCATGTTATCAAAATTTGTGGTGTATTCGATTCTAAAATTAATTACTCATATGTTTTACAAATTTAGCAGGTAAGCAAATAGAATGGTTTTCAATAATTCGTAACATAGATAAATTGTAGTAAAAATAGCTAGGGAGCTCATTTGCGGTTAAAGCCATAAAGAGTCTGTTGATAACTGGCTCACAATAATTAATGGAAGAGCTAAAGAAGAAAGTATTTCATGTCAATAATAGTAAACCCCATTTTTCAAAATAAAAACGAAAACAAACAAAACAAAACAAGACGAATTTATAAGCAGATTTTTAAAATCCATATACGAGGAGAAGAAATAATATTTTTCTTTATTTCAAATAAAAGATGTAACTATTGTTTAAAATAGACATGTTATGTATCGTCTTTACATAATTAAGTTCTAGAATACATGAATAGTTGTATTTAAAATTACATATTTATATAAAGTGCCTATGAGGCTCATGGCATGATCATTACTCTTAAGTTTACTTATGTTGCATCAATCGTTGGGGGGTTTTGAGAAAAGTAATGAAATCCTTTAACTGAAAATATCTGTAAAAGAATTCTTTGAAATCGAATTTTATTAAATAATATGTTTAATAAAAGGATTTAAAACATATAATACTTCCACTATGGCTCCAAAGAGTGAGGACATTGAATAATATTTAATTTAAAAAAATCTTACTCTATAACGCTAAACCACACGACAAAATAAATCCATTATTATCCGTGTCATATTATAGGACATCAGCAATGTGAGGTTTTAAAATTTCATCAACCAATAAGTGTTCAAAATTTGTAGCAGACATGAAAAAGAAAGAATTTAAAATAAAATAAAAGAAAAATGATTTGAATTAATTTTCTGTGAGATTTTGTAATTCTATTCCATTGTCAATTGGATTGATGATAAGAAAATAATAAGTGACTTTTGAATAATATGTACAATATTTTCTTACTCAATCGTATGGAAATAGATATTATGAAAAATAAAAAATCAGCTATACTAATCAAACATATCTTAAACTGACTTTTATACAGTGGCATCCGATTAGTTAGTTTTCTTCTTCATTAGCTCATTCTAGGTACCGAGTATGGTTTGTATCGTTCCACTTTACCCTTTCAAGGTCTGTGCTACGTTTGTGAAACCACTTAATTTTATTTCCCAAATGTCACAATCTCACCAGAATTTTGTGTATAATTTTTTTCGTTTATTATGAGTATGAAATATAGCTTTTCCTTATTTCTAAATAAATTTGTTTGTAAGTTCCGTGTCAATCATTCATTTCAATATTTTAGCAATGAAATTGCTTTGCCCCGGAAAGTGTTAAAGCAACCATTGCACATTGTTTGGTTGATAAAGCTGCTACAATCCTATTTTTCACAGAAAATATTCCAAAATGAGAAATAATGTTTAAAAAAACGAAAAAAGATTTTTATGTGAATGCATAACAGTGAGAAATGTATTTGGTTCATACATGGAAGATGAAACGTTTTGGTGTAAATGTTCGTACTTTCCAATACTCATGGAATTTCAATATTCCAAAGAACTGAATTTTGACATTTATCTTACATGCTATCATGAAACGTTATTGAATACTGATACATTTAAAAGTTACGTTTTAAAAAACATCGATATATAACGAAGTAGCATTAAATGTTAGTAATAATATGAAACAATATAAAACTAACTGTAACTGTATAAATGTCTATTTCACAATGTATTTGATTGGCGTCGTCATTTTGTTATTTATCAGAGTATCGATTTTTATAATATCAATCCACATAATAAGTAAAAACTTTTTATTACATTTTTATAAACATCCAGATTTAAGGTTTTTTTTATCTACTCATTACTTCCTTAACAAAAGTAAGTGACATCTAACAAAAGGGTATTAATATACATTTTGCATATAACTCAGTACATTCAACTAGTATTATGAAGCACACAGTTTTTGCATTCATAATCAAACACGGATGCTGTTTTACAGTTTAAATTTCAAAAATTAAAATAGAATGGAAGAAGAAAATAACAAATATTTCTTACAGTTTCTTACTTGCCCAAGATTACCAGAGCAAGGAAAACAATAATAACCATTATAACGTTTAGCGTTTTTTCCCCCACTAAAATTTAATTATTTTTAAGGACGGCCAGAAAAGAAATCTGGGAAAAACACAAAATGCACACTATATTTTGTTTCGTATGAATTTGCTGTAAAATAATAGTAATTCTAGTTTATGTTGGTTGCCTTCTAAATTATTAAGTTTTAATTGTAACAAACATTTGAAAATAATTGAAACAATCTTAAAAAAAAGAAAAATTTTGAAATTTTTTCGAAAACATTTAAAAAAATGTTGAATTTCTTTTTCTTAATTTATATTCAAATATATAAAATTCGATGCACAGTTTTATTTATAAATATAAACCAAACTTCTATAAAAAAAATATTGGGGATTTTCATTGATATGGAAAGTGCAGGGGGCGTTTTGAAAATTTCTAAGATAACACGTAAATTTCCTTTTTTCTCGAAAATATTTTTTTTTTCTTGTGATAAATTCATGCCATAATGCATATAATGTATCCTTGAATAATATTTAAAGTGAAATTAACAAAATATAAAACATTGATTTTTAAGGTCCCTCGTCCCGACTTTAACTTCATTTATCTCAGAATGAATTTTTTCACGATTTGTCAACTTTAAAAGGATATATCTAAAGTTCCTTGCAAGATATATGCATGAATTTTTCAAAAGAACTTTTATGCTATATTTCCAACAAATTATCTTCAGGATTTTTAATTTTGAGTGATAATTGTGAAAATATGCTAATTAGTGCAAAACTCACTCATTAAAAAACTTCATTTTCTTACTTATTATTTTTTAAATTCATAATAATATTTTAAGAAGTCTTGAAGTCAAATTAAAATGACACATTTTTTGTATACAAAAGTGTAAAAATTTTGTAAATCGAGTAAGTACTTCCAAATTTATATCAAAAAATAAATATGTTTAAAATTTTTAAATTTAAATTAAAAAAAAATTTAAAAAATTTCAATTTTTTTTACATTTAATATTCTTTTTATATTAAAATATATTTCAGAAAAAAAATTCATAACAAAATCTCTGTAAATAAAATAAATAGAATTTTGAGCCCCGGACCCCCTTAAAAACTTTTTAGTACTTTCAGGGTTTACCAAGTCTTTTATCAGAGAACATTACAATAACTAATTGCTGTTTAATTATACAAATACGCCACTTCGTTGTGAAATAGAGAAAGCCGATAATTATTAATATTGAAAGTAGAACCAGCATTTTTTTAAATTGAACTTAATTAGAGAAAATATATATTATTATTAACTGCATTTCCATTTATTTTATTACATTAGTCTCTTCTCATACGTTACTTTCATTTTAACCCTTAAATGCCGGGGGTTGCTTTTCGGTAACATACCCAATCTAGTCTTCTAAAATAATATTAGAATAATATTTAAGCTATAAGGTCTAATGTTGCATATAAAATACATTCGGAAAATACTATTAAATGGGTTCTCAACATGTAGATGGCAACACTTGTGCTGTTTAAGAATAAAAATAGATTTATTTTTTTTCAAATGTTGCTACATGTTCTTTTTGTTTTGTTTGGAAGATTGCGAAATGCCCTATTTTGTTCTGCCGTGAGAAAGTATAATTTATTTCTTATAATAGTTATGAAAATTCTTGTGTGTTTAATATGATAGAATTCTATCAGAGAAAATTATTTTTTCAATTGAACACCAGTATTTCCGATTAGTAACAGACTGTTTTTTAGCCTTAAATTATACTTAAAACAAAATATGATTTTTTAAAGTATTTTTCCCATGATTTATCTAAAAAATGAAAGCCGTAAAACATTATTAAAATGATTTTTAGAAAATCAGGCATTTAAGGGTTAAATGTGTAGCTGGACAGACGAAGTAGCAGTGTTTCAGATTAAATTTGTGTAGAAGAAATACTTAGTTGAAAAAACTGACTGAAATGAAAGGACTATTTTTTTTTTAAATAAAACGTATATTTTTTGCTTGTAACATCTCCTACCTATCTATGTATTCAGATTTTTGACAAATAAACAAAAAATAAGAATTGCCTACTTGTAGCTCAGTTCTTCCTGTAATTGTATCTTAAAGCTGCAAATTATTTAATTACAATTTTTTATTTAAGATAACTTGATTTTTATATGTCAAGATGGAATTTTATAATCGATTTTTCACTCACTTCTTAAGGGAACCGGGAAAGCAAAATTCAATCAAAAAATCGATTTTTACTTTTTTATATCATTTTAAATAGTTTAAACTTTTATCTTTCCAACGATGTGTCACACATGTTTATAAATTTAAAAAAAAAGTGTTGAAATTACTAATTCCTTTCTAAGAGTATTTGACAGCTTAATGGCCATTCAAATCTTTATTTGACTTTTTCTCAAAACTTGGATTTTTCATGTTTATGTTCCTTTTTTTTTCACTATCTATTAAACTTAAGAACTCAGATTTTTTTAATACTTATCTTATATTGTATAGTTTAACACAAGGATTTAATGATTTGTTGAGAATTACTTATTTTAGCAGTGAAATCTTACAAAAATGCTAATTTAAAAAGGACTTTCAATAAATAATTAATTTTGAGTTTCACTTAGAAAGAAAATAGCCTATTAAAATACGTAAATCAAGCTATTCTGACTACTCTAAAAAATTTAGACCTCTATCTTTCACCATTTCTGAGAAAAAAGGTACATAAAGTTCATGAATTCAACATGATGGAGATAGGGATTTTCCGGTCCCCTTAAAATGCTAGAATTATAAGAAAGTTCATTCGAGCTGTACAGTCGTGGAAAAAAAAAAGTAAACACCCCCCTACTAACTCCTCAACAAATTATCGCAGACAAAAGTTACTGGCACCGAAGGATTGGAAATAAAGTCTACTTTTAAATGATGTATATAAAATTAGCTTAGGGTGGTCATCTACATATTAAAACAAATCCAAACTTCATTTTTTTTCAATGGCAATACCCAGTTTAACGAGATATTTCAAATCTTCGGTTCAAACTATGCCTAGATACCAAATTTCAAATCATTTGAATGATAAGTTTTTGAATTATGAACATTCAAAATTTAGTGCTTCTGATGTTAAATTTCATTTTCATATTTTTATTTATATCTCCTGAAATTATGCTCCTAATGTGCTAATTTTTTGTGTATCAATAATACTAATATACCCTAACATAAATAATCTGAATTTGCAATTTTTTAAATTTTAAGATATGAATTATGAATAATGAAACTAATATTCGAAAAAATTATGAATTGCAACCTACAATTTTTTTTGAAGGATTTAGATTTATTAAGTTCTGCTTTATGGAAATCCAAAATTTCACATTTTTCTTCCAAGTAGTTTTCAAATTATGCTTTAAAAACGGCAAAATGACGATTTAAGGGGCCATCTGTGATAGAAGTGAGTAGATATTTTGAAAGTTCTTCTGCTCTCCTGTAATCTAACAGGCTTCATTGACTGCTTCAGTGGCGATTAAGGTGCCTTGATCAAGAAGGGGGCTCTCTCGATTTACAACCGAGTTCTGAACTTCAATTTGGATACAGCCCTTAAAATACGCTCATTTTAAAATAATTAATTTCTCGGAAACTTATGGTACGAAT
The DNA here is from genome assembly GCA_963932465.1 of Maratus speciosus. Lineage (NCBI taxonomy): Eukaryota > Metazoa > Arthropoda > Arachnida > Araneae > Salticidae > Maratus > Maratus speciosus. Next base: position 332,869,545 of record OZ010788.1, on the reverse strand, counting down.
TGCATAAAAATTTGTTTTTAGGCTAATTGAAAGGTGTAGAGTTCATTTATGCTGTCAAAATTGTGTACTGCTATTGAAAAAACAAAGTTATGGTTTGTTTTAATATGTAGATGGCCCCCTAAGCAAATTTTATATACATCATTTAAAAGTAGACTTTATTTTCAATCATTCGGTACCAGTAACTTTCTTCTACGATAATTTGTTGAGGAGTTGGTAGGGGGTGTTTACTTTTTCTCCCACGACTGTACCTGTTGTGAATTTATTGAATCACGTGACCCAGGGCGGAGTTTTGACTGTCACTCACGCCGTTACTTAATAATCCCGAGAAAACTATTATTTTTCTTTTAGATGGAATAAATTCATCTCGAAAATGGAGCTAGCTGTGCTTGATATGCTCCCATGGAAGTCTTATTTAATTTTTCAATATTTTTAATTGTGTTTACGTTTCGTTGTTATAAAATAAGGAAAAGGCATCAGGACTTTATAATTTCAAAATTTTCAACACAGCACTTAATTCGTGAAATATTACTTGTCTATTTCTTTCCAATTTATGAAACCCTTTTTTCTGTTTTATGTTTTTACTAGTACCGGGTTGGCTTCCTTATCCCTTGATTTTAATAACTAAGCTAATTATACTCAAACACCCGAAGCTAAAATTCGTAGAATTCAATTATAAAAAATTTTTAGTTTTCGTCAATATTTAATTAGATTGGGAATGTAAAAAGATAATCTGCTGTCTCTAAGTTAGTTTCAATTTTGACGACCAAATTCTGTTGCCAAATTGCTCAAAATTTCGCAAGATGTCGCCAATCTTGGTATGAATTTTATACTGCCGTATATGGATACGTAATTTTAAGCGTATAATACTTAGTAATACACATGTTAATTTGCTATAAATCACGGTTAATGTGACTCATAAAATAATTTTTTATGGAGTCGTTTGGTGTTAATCCCGATTACGGAAATTCACGAATTTGTCTCGAAATAAATAAAAATAGAATTATAAATTAATGATTTGGGGATTTTTCTATTACATGTAACATAATACATTTTTTGTGCAATATATCAAGATTCTAAATAAACATGAAGTTTCATGTAGCGCTTTTTTTCTAAAAACGTATAGGGTAATCCTTTGAACTTGAACTTTGGAAGATGGGATGAAGGGGGTTATCATACCGCATGTAAAAAGAAAAAAAAAAGCGAAAATCATTAATTATTAATTCTATATTTATTGTGAAATTTCGACAATCGAGATTTTCATAAACGTTGATTTAAGGTAGAAACTTTTTACTGCAGAGAGTTAGAAGCTCGAAATTTTTAAACAGCAATAGGATGATTGACCTTATTATATGAAATTAAATTTCAACTTCATACCCCCAGCCACTCATGCGAAAAACGCATTTGATAGATGGACAGAGAACAAAGGATTCCTATAACGGTTCCGTTTTTAGCAGCGGTCGTAATTATATAAATAGTACCTATAGTTGTCGCCTATATAGTTGTCGCCTGCGTACCGGTTGTCGCCAGGTCCGTCTGTCTGTCCGCATATAACAGCGGAAGAACCGCCTAACGAAATAGTTTGAAATTTAATATATACAATCATTGCAGAATTTTGTTGATTCGTTTCAAATTTATTGAACATCGAATCAAAACTTAAAAAGCTATTAATAAAAGTTTTTTTCCATTGTATTGAATCCTGTCATACGTAATTAATTCAATGATATCACAGGATAGGTAATGATTATAGTTTGCCATGGTGATTACGTCATATTTAAGATGGAGCCATATTATTTCCGTATTACTGAATTTTATAAATATATAAACCTAATAGATTTTGTAATCATGCATTTTTGAATAAGAGTATACTAGCTATTGCACCAAGATCGGAATATTTATAAAACTAGTTATAATACGAACGCATTTCATTTGCCGCGTTTCACGTACAACTTCAGACTTGTTTTCTTTTGATGTACGGAATTTTAGAAAGATAAAATTTCCAAAAAATAGTTTTGTAACTCTTTATTTTATTTTTTTTAAATGTGTTTTAGCTCTTCATTAATTTCCAGAAGCTAATACTTAAGTTTATATTAACTATAAAATGTAGAAGAATCTACGGGGAATTTAGAAAATTAAACCTTTAATCTACGTTACCATTTAACTTGAAATACAATAAACAATTCTCTAGATATCTGATAAAGAGAATTTTATCATTTAAAATTCAAATCTACGCATTCTGTTTTCCTTTAATCTTAAATGCAAAGATATTACAGAAATGACATTCCATTAAATAAATGAAACTACGTATTATTATGTAGTAGTTTATGTAATGAATTAGAGTAGAAATTGAAATGTTATCACAGTATTTTAAATTTTCAATACGAGGTAAACATTTAAATTTTATTCATTATTGCTTAAAAAATATATTGATAAAGACTTTGATTTAAATTACATTTGCATGCATGCAATGCTATTTTTTCCTTTTTACTTTAATTAACGTTAGAAATTATTTGGCTTTGTAAATAATTATAAATTAAACGAAACCATTACATTAAGTTGTGAGTTTTTTCATACTTGTAGATAGTATACAGTAAAAAGTAGTATGCAGTAGCTATCGATAATCTATATTAGTATAGATAGTATCACACTTATAGGTCTGTAATTAGGTGCTGGCACGCTTTTTATATACCGAATTTGCACAAAATAATTCAATAAATGATTTTTTACGGACACTGGTTTAATGAGATGTTCAATTTTCTTAATCAAAGAAGTCCATCAGTTAATTAAGTAAGATAATAAAAACATGTTAAAATCCCTAGAACACAAACTTTGGTTGTACGTTTTTTGAAATTAAGATGATATGTTTCCCAATATTAACCAAAATATATAAAAATGAATATATATTTTTATTTAGTTCTCAGTTTTACCAACGCAATATGAACGCGCACCTTCATGTCAACTTTGTTTAACACCGACCTATAACACTTTCCGTGAATTCTATTTTAAATTTTATGTAATCGACTCAAACCCTTTTATAGCGTTTTTTCGTGTAGGCGGCTTCAAAATTTCATTTAGTAAAATAATTAAGCCGGAAAAAAAAGTTTTCCCCTCAGTTCCAGCTAAAGCTAACTGTACAACACAAAATTCTATTTATAATAGGAAGCGAAGATCCATTTTCATTCTCTATTCAAGAACGAAAAACGTAAATGTGATTTAATGCGCATACATACACATTTTAGATTTCTAGGGTACAACATAAATTGCTATAACGGAAAAAGACCTTGGTTCACAGGAAATATGACGTTAGTATCCGATATGCTCATAGGATTCACAAAAAATAGACAGATTAAGAGCTTTCAGACTATGCAGTAGTTGAGTGTATTTAAAATGTAAGGAGTTTCAGTAATTTATCAAAGTTATATTTTCTTATATGTAATATTAAATGTGCGGTTGTTTGAACGGGATATGAGACTATCTTCAAACTGAAGCCACATCCGAAACGAGCCGTGAAGATAATAATGTAGTGAAATTTCTGTGGACGTAGTAGCCGAGATGCCTATCAGCATTGAATGAAATATTTGAATATCGAAAAAAATTAAGAGTGAACATATTTTATAAGTTTCATATATTTACCTTTCTTTAAAATTCCCTCTTGCGTTATATACAGGTTTTCAAGAAAATTCCTCATTTTCACTTCTAAGAGAAGAAGATTTCCTTAGACTAGGGTTTGCATCTGAGTGAATACACTATTTATTTATTTGAAACAAAATAAAAGGAAAGGAAATAAAAATGGAGATTAAAATTATATTCAGTTTGCTAATACCTAAAATCAGAAAAAATCAATTAAATTTATTTTGGGGCGTTGCCATATGTAATAAAAATGATACATTCGAATTTGTTTAAGTTGTTACGCTGAATTCTTTTATTTCATTCTTCTAGTTCTTAACGGACTTTTAGAAATAGGTTCGACCAACAACGTTCATTGGAGAAATATCAACTCAATGGAATTTAACAGTGCAGGGGGTGTGAAAAAGTCATGAACGAGTGTGAGTTCACGGTACAAGAGAATGGAATCCGAGAGAATAGAATAGAATCATTAGAAAAGAACATCGACAGAGATCAGTGGGTAAAAGATGGAATGCATGGTTTAAATACTTGCTAAGTTTAACTACATAAATGAGAAATAACAAATGAAGAAAATCGTTTAATTTGTTGTTTATTGAAAATGTAAAAGCCCTTTATTGTTCTTCGGTAAACATCTGTTTACGTATTAAACTCCTTATTTATATATTTTATGCCTAATTGAACGTTTGGTTTGTCTGAGTATTCGATTGTGATCTATGATCTGGTAAAGTTAAGACTTATCAATCGTAATCTCACAGACATAGTTAAATAAATGTGCATTAAATAATTGTAAATAGAATAGTCAAATAAAATAATAAATCAAATATTCAATATAATCCCCATTCTAAAAAAATATTTTTTTTTACTATAATTACACTTAATTATAATATCATATATAATTTATTACTGACATTAGAATTTTAGACGCTTAAGACGCTTTCCTTACTTTTATGTCTTTACAGTTACTGTTCTTATGATGGACTGTAAACATTTAATTTCTTACTGACTGCTCGCTAGGGGAGCTGGTTATACTTCCGGAACGGAACATGCCGCCCGGTATGAAATATGAAATATTTCAGCAATTAATATAAACTTAATACAATAGATAACTAATTAACATTACAAATGATACTAAAATACAAAATACTTAATATACAAAACAATCAAGATAATTGCTTTCAATTATATAAAAGAAATACAATGATGCATAAACATTAATTAAGAGTACTGAATGTGCAACAGGCATACTTTGGAAATGCCTTTTAAAAATATACCACATGCAGTTTTGACTTTGACTGCACGGACCCTGTTGCCCTTGCCTGGAATTATTTTTATTATCAGGGCAAGAGCCCACTTACGTGGTGGGAGATTTTCAATCTTTTACACAAGAGATCCTAGCTTAATGTTTTCTTTTGTAAATTGCCATTTACCGCGCTGCTGCAAGTGATTTCGGTAGTCAATAGACCAACGTTTCCAAATGCATTGAACATATTTGATAATTAATTGCCAATGAGTTAATCTATTGTCAGAAATATTCATAACATTGGGCACTGGAATATTGTTAATGGGTCTGCCATTTAAAAAGCCCTGACATAAGCGCTTCAAACTCATTTATGTCATGAGAAAGCGGAAATAAAGGTCAGGAATTTAGGATCCCATCAATTTGGACTACTAAAGTTTCAAAATCAGCTAGAGTGGTTTTATTATTACCTACGGCCCTAAGCAAATGATGTTTGAAGGACTTAACACCAGCTTCCCATAGACCACCAAAATTAGGAGATCGCGGAGAGGAAAATTTACAAGTAATGAACTTTTCGGAAAAGAAATTTGATAATTCATCGTTGGGAGTGGTCAATAATTTCTTAAAGTCATTTAATTATGTTGACGCACCTTTATAATTAATGGCACTGTTAGAAGTTAGCGGTTTTATTTTGCCTCTCTTGGCGCAAAATCTTTTGAGCGCAGCGATGAATGCAGCAGCGGATAACTCGCTTACTATCTCTAGATGAGGTAGGCATGCATATAAATATGGCCACGTAACATTTGGAATAAATGCCATTTGTCTGATTTTTGTACTTAATGTGGAAGGGGCCACAAAAATCAACACCTGAATTGAGAAACGCGTGGTTAGGCGTTACGCGTTGCGATGGGAGGTCTCCCATTAACTGATCTAGTGTTTTGGGGTTAAGCCTGAAACATGTGAGACAAGTGTGCACTTTTTTTCACGCTTTTAGCCTTTATAGGACAATATTTCATCCGTACTTGATGAATTAATGCGCGAGAACCTATATGAAAGTACTCAAAAATTAATTTAGTGAGCTTATGATCACTGGACAGAATTAAGTGGTGCTTAACATCAAAATGTAAGTCAGAATTGTTTAATCTACCACCTACACGAAGTAATCCATAGTTGTCAATGAATGGGCTTAATCCCTTTAACTTACTGGGCGAAGGAGCAGTTTGCCCCTTTCTGGATGCTGCTAATTCAATAGCGAACTTACCTTTCTGCGCCTTTTTTATTAAAGAATGTGTACTATATTTTAATTCGATCCCTTAAGTTGATTCTTGTATGTGTTTCTACGTCTGTAATTGTTGACAAACCTAAAAATAAAAATACATATTCTAATTAGATTTAGAAAATTATTAGAAGAATTATACCACAAATCGAAAAAATCGTTAAAGTCGTTACGAATAGTCATAAATTAAAATCAGTTTTGAGTTCATGGTCACAGTCAATGTCTGTGAGATTAGGAAATTGGTTGGGAACTATAATTTCCCTTTGAAGAAATTCTGTTTCAAACCACCACAAATCATTATTTTCCAGATCCTTGGCTGTTGCACCTCTGGAGATGATATCTGCTGGATTGGATTTAGAGGGTACATCCCATAAGGCATGATGACGTTACGGCGACGTCGTTGTGAAGTCACGCTGTGACTTTGTGACCGTCGATGTGACGTCACGTGACGTCGATGTGAAGTCATAGTGACTAGAATGTGAAGTCGTTATGGCCGTTTTAGAGCTCATTGTGACGTTACGTTGTGACCAATTTGAGAAGTCACGGTGAGACCAATTTGTGAAATATGTGTCATTTGTGACGAAATTGTCATTAACTCTGTGATGATTCTGTGAAGACAGTGACAATGTTGTGAAGTCACGTTGTGACAATTTTGTGAAGAATGTCTGATTTGTGCCGATTTTGTCATTAACTTTGTGACGAATATGTGACTACAATGACAATGTTGTGACAGCGTTAAGATGCAAGACATTTATTGAAAAATGAAATCGCTATTCGAGTCCAATCAATGAACCTCGACAATGGAGGCAGGAGTAATTACGAGTAAAGGAAAATTCTGATGTTCACTGAAAATTTTCAAAATGTTTTTTTCAAGATCCTTTGTCGAAATTTGCGTTTTTTTGTGATCCTTCGGCGAAATTCGTCTTATTTGCTCGATTTATTGACAAAAATTTACGTTTTTTTCGCTATCCTTTCACGAAACTCGCTTTTTTCGCTATGTTTGAGGAAATTCGCTTTTTTCGTTATGCTTTGACGAAATTCGCTTTTTTCGCGATCTTTTGACGAAATTCACGTTTTTCTTCAATCTTTTGACGAAATTGCGATTCTTAGATGAAAGTCACGTTTTTTTTCATGACCTTTTGAAGAAATTAAAATTGTTTTCGCGATCTTTTGACAAAATTCGCCTTATTCGCGATTTATTTACAAAATTTCGCCTTTGTCCATTGACGAAATTCACGTTTTTTCAACAATCTTTTGACAAAATTTGCTATTTTTAGATGAAATTCGCTTTTTTTCCACGATCTTTTGACGAAATTTGCATTTTTTCGTGCTCCTTTTACGAAATTCACTTTTTTCTGCGATTCTTAAATCGAAATTCGTCGTATTTGCACAAATTTATTGACACAATTTCACGTTTCTTTCGCTATCCTTTGACAAAATTCGCTTGTTATTCGCGAACTTTTGACAAATTTCGCGTTTTTTCTGCAATCTTTTGACAAAATTTGCGATTCTTAGATGAAATTCGCGATTTTTCCCATGATCTCTTGACGAAATTCACCTTTTTCCCGCGATTTTTAGATGAAATTCTTTTTTTTTCCGTGATTTTTTGACGAAATGTAAGGGTATTTTTTTTCGCGATTCTTTATAGAAATTCACGTTTATTCCGCGATCTTTTGAAGAAATTCGCGTTTTTTTCGAGATCTTCTCGCAAAATTCGCGATCCCTTGAAGAAATTAGTTTCTTTTCCCCGTGATCCTTAGATAAAATTTGAGTGTTTTTTTAGATTCTTTGTCGAAATTCGCTTTTTCCTCAGTGTGATCCTTAGACGAAATTTGAGTTTTTCCCCAATTCTTTGTAGAAATTCACTTTATTCCGCGATCTTTTGACTAAATTCGTGTTTATATCACGATCGTTTGACAAAATTCTTGTTTTTTAGCGACCTTTCGACGAAATACGCGTCTTTTTCGGTTACTATTTGCCGAAATTCGCGTTGTTTTTCGGTCAAATTTTGGCGATCTCGAAATACTTTGCGATTTACGGAGTTAACGAGCTAATGTTAATTTTTAGGAACAAAAAGAAAATTTTAGGAGATTTTTGGGAATTTTAGGGAGTAAAATAACAGTTAGGGAATTTAGGAATTTTAGGGGAAATGCGAGCCCTGAACAGTTGACGGCCCTATATATATCATATACACATGTTTTATTATGCCATATACAGGGATATACATATATGCTTATTTGTGCCACTAACTAAATGATGCTTATTTGCAGTTTTTATTAATTCTGCAATTACTTACTGTTCCCTCTAGGCCATTTTTTAAAGTTGCAGCATCCTGCTCTTTTCAACATAGGAGAAATACACCCTTTAAAAAAAATTGTGAAATTCACCTTTAGTTGCAATCAGAGATTTCTTATAAAAAACTTCCCCATTTCACAGTATTTTTAAATTGATGTGCCCAAGTCCTTGCAAAAATTCATTATTATTTTATTTACAGCATTAGATGATAATTATAAATAACAAGCCCCCTTTAATTATGCTTTATAATAAAGTGTATAGCATAGATATTTTGAAATATATGTGTATAAAAACATTCAGGAAATAAAATATTAAAAGTATCCAGAATTAAAAAAAAAATAAATAATGAAATATATTTTACATTTTAGCTTCATTCATTCAAGTACATGGATATGTTTTTTAATAATTAAAATCTTTCAATAAAACCATACTTAAATTCTCACTGGGTTGCATAATTTCTATATTTGTCAACAAATTGAAACGCCGGTTTACTTTGAAAACTTTTCGTTCATGGTGTTTAACTGAAAAGTTCTTAGCAGCTAAGGATATATCTTTATAAATTTTTATAACTTTTCTCACATCGGATAATACTCATTGACACTGATTTTTCGCCCCTTAATACTACAAGTGAATGATATCCTTTAAATAGTACTTCTCCATTATGTAAAAAAAAAAAATCTTATTTCTTCTGAACAGATATTAATTTTTAAATAAAAATGTGCAACGAAAATTGTTTCAGACCAACAAAAAATTCATTCTATAAAAAGGCCTTTTTATTTAGTACGTTAAAGACATTTAAATATTTGCTAATTATGTTATACTTTGATTATAATATTTTTCTACGTCATTTTAAAGTTTGAGAAAACGTATGATTTTAACCTATAATATATTAAAAGAAAACAAATCTGAGTAAAATAAATTTATATAAATGATTTTAATCATCTAATTAAAATTGCTGATAGACAGCTATTTATATCAATAAATTAAATAATAAATCTAGTAAACTTTATTAGGTTAATGAAATGTTTATAAGAAAATACTAAAATCTTTGTAATTTAAAGAAAAGCAAACTCTGAAATAAAGAATTTTTTCATACTTTTTTCTTTCCTTAACTCCGTTTTTTAAATTCCGATGTAATCCATGTTTTAGAAAGAACGAATTTTGCAAGTTGAAAATATCTCCAATAATAAATACAATAGCAATGATGGGAATCATTTTAAACCACACCAAATCTAGTATACCTATCTCGAAGTGATATTTTTGTCTAAAGTTCTTGGAATGATTATTCCTAGTAATTTTTTAGGTTAAATGTTTATATCTGACAGACTGCACGTTCACAACACTAACTGCTGTCCAGGAAAAAAGCTCCCTCCGTCTATTCCAAAGATTAAACGCAATATGTTGTCTTTACTAGTTTTTATCGTCTGCGGTATTTTGAGCTCTTTTTTTTTTATCAAGGCAAAAAAAAAAAAAAAAAAAAAAAAAAAAAGATGTCTTTTCTGTTCTTATACATTTATATGACGTAATATTTTTACAAGCATAGTTCCAATTCAAAGTTCTTGTTTCAAGAATTTTTTGATGCATTTAACTTTTTTTCGATATGTTTCAAATAAGTTCACGTTTTAAGTTTTGTAAAGCTACTTTTTTGTCGAATATGACAATAATTATAGTAATACTGGGAGTATAACAAAGTAAACAATGTTTACATTTTTAGAGTATTTAAAATTCATTTTAATATGCAATAATGCAAAATCTTTTGAAAATATAAAAGTAAAGTTTATATTATACGTAGTAAATGTAAATATGCTCATAAAAAAGAAATAAAATAACTGGCGAAATAATGTTTTTAGTGGGGGAGTGGGGAGAATCAGGCTCTCATTACTCTTTTTTTCTATTTTAATTTCCTCTAGAGTAAAACAGCTTGTAAAATATCAGTATTTTTCGAAATAAATTTCTAGAAACATTATATATATATATATATATATACACACACACACACACACACATATATATATATATATATATATATATATATATATATATATATATATATATATATATATATATATATATATATACACACATATATATATATATATACACACACACACATATATATATATATATATATATATATGAGTAATTAATTACTCCATGCGTTTTGCATACATTTTGTATATTTTATTTTATATTCGGAAAAAGTTAAATTTATTTAAAAAGTGTGACTCAAGTAGCAATTTTTTTTTTTTTAGAATTACTTAAAATAAACACTAGCAGAAAAATTTATTACTGAAAATATGCAAGAGTTTTTATTTATTATAATAAAGCATTGCTTTATTACAAAACTCCGTCCCTTCCCATGCCTACACACAAACAAATCTTTGCTTTCTTCACCTGTGTATTAATTTCTGCCATTTCCGCTGATAAGAATAATTTATAAATAACAAACCAACTTCTCGGATTATAGAATACAGGAGGAAAACATTTTCTTATTATTGAAATATCTGATACATATTTACAGTTAATACATTTTTCTAGATTGACCACTAATAACACCAAAAAACATTTTTATATGAAATATATCAATTATGTATTCAAATAAAGTTTTAAAATTCAGTAGCGATACTTTCATATTAGCAACATTCCAAGAGTTAATAGTCGAAAGAATCGCCAAATATTTTACTACCTAGAGCAGTTTTTTAAAATTAAAATAGTTTTAGTAGTCTAAGCGAGCTGTTCGATTACATGTCTATTAAATTTGTGTTTTATTAATGGGCTTTTTTGCTGAAGATTTTAATTTCGTTGTGAAATATTAGCCGGAAACAAACACTGAATTATTTTTATTGTTTGAAGTGAAAACGTTTTAATCTTAACATATGTTTTGTCACACTGTGAGTTTACAATATGGTAGGTTTTTTTTTTTCACATAATGAGACGTACGTTACATGTAGTGAGATAACAGTGACGTCACAATTTTTTTTATTGCCAGAAAAATATTTTTTACAGTAAATAACATGTTTTACAGAATTTTTGTAATTTTTTAAAGTTTTCTAAGAAGTTCACATATCAGTCACAATGTGACATCACTGAGTGGTGGCATTTTGGCTACAGTTGTGACGTGACTACAGTGACGTCACAATGACGTCACTGTGACCATGCATGCTATGAGGGATGGTTCCAATGGTAATTCTGAGGAATAGACTGGATCGTGGTTACTCGGTTGGCAACGAATGTTTTAAGTTTGTGGGTGGTGTATAAAGCCAAAATAGAACAATTGAAGAATCTGTCCATAGCTACAACTTTTCAAAGCATAGCTATAGAACGGGAATTATCTTTTGAACTAGATTTTGTCAAATGTAGAGCTGCACACAACTCTAATCGTAGGATGGTCATTGGCTTTAAGGGGGCCACTCGGGACTTGCTGCACAGAAGATTAGACCTGAACTGTCCACTTGTAGAGAGAGATCTTATGTAGATGGCTGCTCCATAGGCCTTTCTAGAAGCATCTGAAAATCCGTGTAAATCTAGACTTGCAATGTTGTCAGACAAAACATACCGCGGAATATAAAGATGATTTAGTTCGGTCAATTTAATCAGAAAATTTTGCCATTCCCGAAGAGAACTAGCAGGCAGATTTTGGTTCAAATTAATCATTAAAACCAGAAATGTTGCATGAAAACTTTTGCTTTGGTTAGAATAGGGCCAATTAGGCCTAAGGAATCATAAATTTTAGCAATTTGTGGCAAAACATCTCTCTTAGTATAAACATCTTTGGGTTCGATACTAATTTTAAAAGTAAAATGATCTGATTTTGGTTTCCAAAGCATCCCTAAAGTTTTTACAGAAATTTGCTGCGAGTGTTCGTCAAATGCATATTCTGCTGCGTCTTGTAATAATTGAGGATGATTAGAGACCCACATACGTAGCTCCATCCTTCCCCTTTTTAAGATCAGAATTTGTTGAGATTGCAAGTCCTGTGAGTCCCGTAAGGAACCTGCACCAGATAAACAATCATCAACGTACATGTATCACTTCTGCAGCTTTGGGAAAATCTTTGCTTTCTTCATCAGCAAAAGATTTCAACGACCACGTGGCTAGAAAAGGAGCACTAACAGTGCCGTATGCTATCGTGTTATTTTCAAATATTTTTATCGGGGCGTCCTTACTGGACTTCCAAGGAATATTTTTGCAAATTTCGCTGTAGTGGGTCGATCATTATCTGCCTGTACATTTTCTTAATGTCTGCACAGAATGCATATGTGGTGACGAACTGACACTCCACACAAGGTCACGCGACTATGTAATAGTTAATACAAATGCAAAAATAATTATCCCGATCCGCGTTGTCAAAGATCGTATGGGGTAATTTTAATTAATAAAATAGAATGAGAGGAGATTTTGAATAAATTAAGTTATCAACAACACAGGAACGACTTGTTTAACATCCCGAAATGTAATTTAAGATTGGATGGTTGCTCAGATAAATATTCAATTTACTATTTACTAAATTTAAATTCTTAAAACTCATAAAATTAATTATCATCCGAAAAGAAAAAAAAATCAAGGAAGAATCAAAGAAAAGACATAAAGTACATATATACAATTAAATTTTATTTACAAACATATAATATTAATTTTCCAAATATTTATTCTCTTGGTTATACATTATTTTCCAATTATAATCAGCTTATTCAATTTTACAATATAATATTTTTTTAATACAACATACTGATAAATTTTAATTTTAACTATCCTTTCTCCCTAAAAGCTCACATTAAAGATTCACATTAAAAACTCACAACACGAATCCATAAAAATTGGGCTACTTAGCCAAAAATAAAATATATTAATTCCACATTTAACATTGTTCTTAATATTATTCTTCGATCCGAAATATGATTAGTGTTAGATAGGCTTTAAAATTTTGCCTATAAGATCATAGTAATTGAAGTTAGTAAATATACATTATAATATACTAGAAAGAAATGGCTATAGATTGAAAGTAATTAAGTTTTAGCTGATCAAAATACTTTGACAGACAGCGCTTGATAATCATCCAGGGCTTGTTTTACAGTTCGGATAATTCATTAATGGATTTTCCCACGGAACACCAAAAAGTTTTGTTTAGTCTCTTATTTAGGTATTAGTTTTTGGGCAATCACATATAATCCAAGTCAGTGACGGCTCTTAGTTGAAGGTCCACTATTAGTCGCTAACCGGTAGGAGAAATGTTCATATATTCGTATACATTGATGCATATGTAGAGCTCTTCTTTCGGAAATTTTCTTCGACCTAATTCGCAAAACTTCAGTCAATTATTTTCTTCCGGTCATCTTAGGATTCAGAGTTTTTTTGGATCTTGAAGAGTTCAGGCAAACTTTCATTTTAACGATCTTCGTGTTCATGATTTATAAGCAATGGAGTTCTTGCAGAATATTTTCATCGAGACAATTCTATGTTAGGTTGCGCAGGAATTTTCAGGCTGGTGAAAAATAGCATAATTCCATAGAAGTCAGGACTTAGGAGAACCACTACGCTCTGTAGAGCAAATTTTTAGACTTAATAAAATTTTTGAAAAACTCTACTTGTTACCTGATTGTGGGGAGCGTATTTGTAAACAATACCAATTCGCCCATTCGCTACTCCATCTCTCTTCCTCATTGGTGCTTCTCATTTTTTTATGTGGATCGTGTTCCCTTGCTTCTTCTTCGCATACGTAATTTTTTTAAGACTTTGGGGATATGAAGTCGCGTGGGATCGCTACCGCCTACGTTGAGTTCCCATAAATTTTGCCCCTGTCATCATAATTTTTTTGCTAAAAGCATCGTAAATTTGTGTGACTGATGTATTCTCTTCTTGTCAGAAACTGGCGTCTCTGTGGCATTTCATTGCCCCTAATTGTGTTATTCTGTCTGATGTAGTTGGGTGTTTTAATTACTCTGTTGACATACAGATAAATATTATGAAAATTTTAATTACTGATCTTATTACAAAATAAATTCGATGTTCGTAAACCTTATATTTTTACAAGCACAATGGTACCTATCAACATATCTTTATTTCTTTATATACCAATAATAAATTATTAATTTTTATATACAAATGTTATTAGAATTCTTCCAATTTAATTTAGTTTATTTATTTCGTAAAGAAATATTTTTCGAAATTCAATTAATTATTTGCTTTTGAATAACATTGGATTGTGCTGTTTTGTTTAAATTTTTGAAATTGGTAAACAAACTTTGTGTATAGTTTTCTATACAACAGCATATTTGTGGGTACGGAGTCTAGTTATAATAGAAAATAAGTCTTGCTGAACCACTTCCCCATTTAATAAAATAGAATTAAGTGAATAACCACTAGATGTATTCGAACTTGCATTGAAGACAACTCTCAGGGGAGTGGATATTTTTTCCGGTTTATACACAGCATGATGCGGAATGTAATAAGACAGCTTATTTTCGTTTTTACTTTTAATTTGTATCATAGGCCCCAAAGATTCGTATTCTTCCATAAAAGCTGTATATAAATTAGCCATTGTTTTATCTTTATCTAATTTAGCCCATAAATAATTTAATCTCCTAGCTGAAATTTCTCTAGAACAACCTAACACTGATTCTCCATTTTCTTTCATTGGTAGCTGTACTGTAAATTTACCGGTATGATCGCGTTTGTAGGTGCTTCTAAAATGTTCCTCAGAAAATATTTCTTCGTCCCCTTTGACAGTTTCTTTATTATACCCAGATAAAGATTCTATTTCAAAAAATTTCTGTAAAGTATTGTCTAAGCTATTTTCTGCTAAAAGTCACAATATGACTTATTTTCAACTTGTGTAAGTGAACCTGCGATTAAATATCCAAATAGTGTATTCTGTTATACACAATTAGCATCTTCTAAACAAATTTGTTCAATCTTTAAAATGTCAAAAAATACCTAGCTACCAATTAATGCATCAATCTGACCAGGTATATGAAAATTATTGTCCGCCAATTCCATGTAGTTAGGGATGCATAAATTTTAAATGTCTAATCTTTCAACCGGAATGCTGTTTGTTATTTTTGATAGAACTGCAAACTAATGTCTTAGAAAATGTTCCCTGTTCATTTGATATTTCTGCATTGACAATTTTCTGTACTTTCTGATGTGACTCTTTAATACCAGAAATAATACCCTTGAATGGCTTTGGTTTTAAATTCAAATTCCTGCATGCTCTCTTACGTAAACCTTAATCGAGGACCATTTGTCTAGAAATGTTATTAATCTCATTTTATTTACAAACACATCAGTTAATAAAATTATAGCTGTGTTTAATATTGCGCAAATTCTTCTATCCTCAACTAACAAATTAGCACAGATCAATGGCGTTTCTTTATTCTCAGGTTCAGAATTGCTTATTTGCTTGTTTTTAACAAACTCGTTATTTTTATTTATTACCACCGGCCGTTTCTGACATATCATTTACTTCACGTAGCAAACTATTGTGTAATGATTTGCATGTCCTACAAGTAACTTTAGAATTGCATTGAACTTGATGTAATTGCAAACAATTTAAAGACACTATATTCTTATTTACAATCATTTTCCTTTCACGAACACTCATGTTTAAAAAAGCACAACATTTGAAAAGAAGGTGAGGAGCATTGCGCAGTACACAAGGCTTTACATTATTTTTATCTGTATCGCGGATAAAAAATTATCTGGATTTATTTACTGCGTAATTATTCTTAGCTTTCGAGAACTTAGATTGCGACTGGCTGGCGCCGATAAATTATTTTGCGTATGCTATTCCATAATTTTAAGTGCACGGATGTTTTTGTTAATACAATCAATAAAATTACGGAATTCTTTAGGGAATTCATACTGCATTTTTTCATAATATAAAATTGCAGAAATATATACGAAGGGATTAACAATCTTTTATTTTCGTATATGTGTATCAGGCCTTGAAACAATGAATTAAAATCATCATCAGGTGATTCTAAATGTTTAGCTTCTTTTTTTAAAGACGCTTTTAAATAAAATAGCTTCTGACTATTATCTAATTGAGAATTATTAATAATAAAGTTAGTAAATTGCGTTTTAAAAATAGCAAAATCACAATAAGCACTTCTGAATGAAGGTAATGGAATTTCTGGGAGGCGCATCTTTGTTTTGTTTTCATTTGAATCATCATTAACATTTACAATATTACATTTGTTTTTAAATGATGCTAATAAAACTTTCAGGCTTACCTCCACTTCTTCCAGCCTCTCATTAACAGTGTCGATATCCTCTTCTATTTCTTGCACTTTGACGATCAACAGCTTAATTACCTTTTTTACAGACTGCTCCCTAGGAGGAGCTGGTTATACTTCCGGAACGGAACAGGTACTATGTATCTTTGAGAAAATTTAAATATGACGTTGCTTTTAATGCAATATTTTATACTACATTGACCATTTCTCAATAATTGATGTAAGTTTTCTCTCTGTAAGAGGACTAAGTAAGAGGACTCTGACTCCCAAAACTTAATTTCATCAGACAGTTTATCAAGTCTAATGGCCCTTTCAAAATTTGATAAAAATAATCACTTAGTTCTAGACATAACCTTACTCCTTCAGTCCTCAGAAAAATCGTTCTTCTTTAATTACGTTAAAGGACATTCTGGTATAACGGGCAACGAACTGGCTGATCAGCTGGCGAGGTCGGCAGTCGATGATTTAACTTTACCACTAACATTTCTTCCATTCCCACAATCAACATTGAAATTAGAACTCAAAAAACAAATGCTACACCGATGGCAACGACGTTGGTCTACAGTGCAGGTGGGTCAATATACGCGTGACTTCATACCTAAGGTCTCACAAAACATTTTCATAAGTAACAGATACATGTATTTCTTTCTCACAAATCATGGACCCTTCCAACAACACTTATATACCATAAATAAACGTGACTCACCTCTTTGCATTTGTGGATCCTTATCAACATCATTACACTATATTTTACATTGCACATTAACGTCCCACTATCACGTAAAAAAGCCACAACAGATGACACTGCCTGACTGGCCAACTTACCTGCTCGACCGTCCAGTTCTCCTGCAACGTATAGCGGATTGTATGAAATTTTTAGAAGACAACGGATTTATATTTACCAATCCCCTCCCTTTCTGAGCTAGCTGAGCAAACTCATTGTTTTCAGCTCCCATTTCAGACAGGAGCCCCTGTTTTGTACATAATGTAAATATTTGTCTTATTTCCTTTGGTTTGTTTATTTAGTATTTTTATTATATTTATCAGCATATGCATTTCACTTAAAGTTTTTAAGCTCTAATATTCAAAAAACATGTCTTGTAATTGTTTATGCATGTATACAACATAGTGCAATTGCTGTCAATGTATGTACTGATGACACTTCTTGTGAGTTTCAGAGTCAAAAACAGCAAACTGAATTTATTTTTCTGTATGTTCTTAACTGTTTTAAATATATTGTCATTGTTAATGTATCTTACCTTATGCAGTGGATTTGAGTCTCCCCCCCCCCCGGAATTGCACTTATACCCTAAAGTGAAAGCTGGGTTCCCGGGGCGGTCATCCCTGTAAGTTTTCTCTAATACGATTCTATTTATTATTTCCTTAAGCATATCGTATCTCACGTTATTTTGTATGTTATGGGAAGGTTTATTGCTATTATATTATTATTTTTAATATCTTTCATATTTCGAGCGTAATTTAATGTAAAAGAAATATAATTTCGATCATATGAAACGTGAAATTTTGTTTTTAAAAATTGTACATTATTTGATTATTCGGTGTAATTAAAAAAAAAAAAAAAAAAAAAAAAAAAAAAAAAAAAAAAAAACATTTAAACTAGTTAATGTCTTAATAATTAAAATTTCATTGGATTTTTTACCAATTTAATGATTTTCAATCATATAGTGTAACTCCGGGAGAGTCGCCGCATACTGGATAAATGCCTCACCCCTTGTATTTCTTATAATTATCGATAGGTGGTCGTCCAGCGCACGTTATAGGTGCGCAATGAGATTATTTTAACCAGTGTATAGAATGAATCCCATTTCGATATTTACTTGTAGAAGTACAGCCCTTATTTTGACGTAAGTGCATGATTTACCAACCTTTTAAACACGTAATATTTAAATAATTTTCATACACTAATTACTAAATGCATGCATGATTTTGAAGTAAAAATTAAGACTAGTGTTTATATAGAGTATTGTGTGTATGGTTACGCAATTCCCCTTAGCGATGGTAGGTAACTGTGATGGCCGACGTCTGCACCATGGAAAATGGGAGACATGCTGCACTGCGGTTCCGGTATACATGCCGCAGTTTCTTTTGTAAGGGATGATTAAGTGTTATTAACTTTTACTTTTCTTTTTGCACAGACTAACCATGTTAGGCATGTTTATCAAGCTTACTAAAACCAAAGGAGAAAAAGGTAGAAATAAAAAGTAAGAAGGGCAAGAAAGATGCAAGTCAAGATGATAATAATGACAAATTGGATTACGCGTTGAGCAGACGTTCTTTGCAAAGAATGTTTAGAAAACTACTCCAAAAAAGAAGAAGCGTAATGCATCATGTGTCAAATGTAGTTACATAAAGATTGTACATTTTTGACAATTTTCTGGAAATTGTAGTCGAAAAAACAGGTCTCTTAACACATTCGGGGCATAGGTGCATATAAGCAACTTCATAAAGAGCATAAAAAATTGGTTTCTGGAACCAGTAAAAAAGAAATGTAATATTTGCATTCTTTAATTAGAGGATTTTCATAATTATATGTAAAGGTAACTTCTTTTAAAAAAGTGGTGCCAACCGAATAAAATTTGAGTTAAAACCACCGGTCTCGAAAGATTTAACAAATAAATTATGTAAACACAATTTTACTTTTATTCTTTTCCCTCTCTAACACATTGATGTTCCGTTGTTGCTGAAATAACAAATAAAATTTTACGTAAAAATTAAGTCGATAAATTTAATAGTGAAAGTAGGCAAAGAATTATTAATTTGAATCGACTAATACGTTACACTGCACTCATTTAGTTTCATTTTGTTATTACATAGTTAATTATAGTCCAGATATGAATATTTTTTGAATACTTTTATTTATAATTTCATTCTGTTCTTATTACAAGCGCGGCATAACTACCGCACAAGTGCGGCGTCTAAGCCTGAATGTACGGGTGACGCGCCGCAGTGTAATGTTTTAGAAAAAAATGTTAAAAATATTAATTATTTGTTTTAAATTTTTTTGTTGCAGTACACTCGTTGGATATTTAACATTAAATAGCACAAAATGATATTTTTTATTTTATGTCCACCATGGGACTTTATACACAAGTTCAAAAAAATGTGCGGCGTAAAACTCGGAATTACCCTATATTTTATTACATTTCCAAGTACATAATATCAAGCATAATCTTATAGTTATATGTTTAAAATTAAATATACACGTTATCCGGTTGTGTAATAGAAACTTAAAATATGTCATTTTAAGCATTTGTTTTAGTCAATGAAGTTATTTAAATATTAATATTTTGCACATACATAAGACTCAATATAGCGACTACTGAAATATTTAATTTGTTTATGAGACAGTTGCGTTAAATGTAAAGTCGATTTTAGCTGCTTCTGTATTAAATATTTGCAGGCAATTACATAAGCGTGAGATATGCTATTACTGAAATTATATTTGCCCTCAACAATTCTCATTTAAGTAAATATTTTCTCTGCTCAATGTAATGGTGTTGCTTCAAAATAGATAAATATTAGTCTCAAAATAAATTGAGGATTAAATCTTAAAAACGATAGCATAACAATTTATATTAGTTCTGCTCTTGAAATATGAACAACTATTCATTTAATAAACAACTGAAAATACACTATATAACTCCATTTTTTTAGCTAAACTAACAATCGATGAATTTCTTTATAAAAAAGTTACTAATGCATTTCCGTATCTATACAAGATTTATAAATGAATATTTTGAAAGGTTTTTTTTAATTAACTCTTTTATTAAACTTTATACATTTGCAAATCTTTAAATATTCACAGATTAAATACTTACATTAACAAATGTAATTTATTATATGTTTGCTTCATATTTTAAAGGAAAATTATATCTTTTAGAAAACAACTTAAGAAAACAACTTGTTTTAAGCATTATACCACCGCGTGCAATTAAAAAATATGCATATGTTTGTATTGTATATCAGCGTATATACCATATATGTATGCTTGCCTTACTTGGGTAAAGTGGGGACAGATGCCGCAGTTTTACATTTCTTCTTGTAAGATGCACAATAAAGCAAAAAAAAGCAACAAAGTACCAGAAATCATTAATCAAAACCTTTAGAATCTAATTTCTATGTCAAACAAGTTGAACCCCTCTTAATAAAAATAGATATAATTATTTTCCCAAACGTCCTTTTTTAACATCAAGTTTTATGTGCCGGGTAAGGTGCCGCATGGGGTGTGCGACAGATGCTGCATGAGGAAAAACGCTAGGCTGTTTATTTTGTTCAAGCTAATAACATTTTCATTTTCTCAAACAACTTAAAATGAAAATAAATAACAGTAGGCTTACAAAAGTTATACATATCACTAAATTGTGAAAAGTTTAACGAAAATGCCAAAAATCTACTCTATAAATAAAACATGAGACAAAAAGGAAATTGAAGAGAAAAACATTTAAATTTACATGAATGGATAGCATAATCTATCTAATCTAAAAAAAAAAAGTAACTAGCGCTGTCACCGCCGCCGCCGCCTATCTTGAATTTTTTGTGACCGGAGGTCTTTCTTCGTTAATATTAAGAAAAATAATGCATACAAAAATATGAAAATCGGTGGTATTATACAAAAATGTTTGATAAACACGCTGATGCAGACAGTTTTCAAATCGAAGAATTATTTTAAGAGATATTTAATGCTAAAGTTGGACAAAATCGTTCCACTAAAAAAGTTTTATAGGAGCAAAAACTATTCATGGGAATTTAATCATTTTTAGATCATTTTATACGTTTGAAGTTCCCGGTCTGCAGACTGTATTTCTTGTTTTCTTAATTTGACTCATTTTTTGAGGTTTTATTTCTATTTTAAATTCAAATTTTCAGCATTTCTAGAGATATTTTTTACATTATTTTAGAAAATGGTATTAATTTAAACTGTTGCCAAATGCGCATATAAACAGCGCAAACAATAATGTTTGCTTCAAATTAAAAATTTATTTACACGTGACTATTATAAACAGAAAAAATCATTTGGAATTAGAATTAAATAATTATGTACAAAAAGCAGGAACATATTAAAAATTACGTCATAAAAACTTTACACGTGAATTTTAAAAGAGAAAGGATATTGTAAAATAATAAATTCATTAACAGGCCTTAGAAGTCTTAAATAGGAGAAATTATATTAAGGTGTCATTTGTCATACAGAACCAACAGGCAAATTATCTACCCACTCTGGTTAAATTCTTTTACCTTTATACAAAATCATAGGGGAAATAATAGCCCCAGTTGCACTGCCGCAAGCCACAATTGTTACAATTTCACCATGCTATTTAGCAACCAAATGCACCCTTTTTGAGCCCTTTTCATATAAACAGTTAGACCGTTACGCAAACTGAGGCGACACCCTTTTTCGTCCGTATTAAATATTCGTCCTTAGGATGTCATGAGACTATTGTCAATTAGAACTTTTTGAAATTTACTTAAAAAAAAAAAAAAAAAAAACATCAATAGTAAATTTATTGAGCTTTGCTGCTCTGGTTGGATTCGTTGGTTGAATTTTCATCCTGGAAAAATTTGGATTTTTTTCTAAAAATGCTTTCAACTAGTATTGTCCAGAAATGCCACTACTAAATAAAAATTTGTGTGTTATTTCATTTTCACTTCAAAATTAAAAAACGCAGAGTTTAATGATTTTTGACGTAACAGGATAACCGGCATCAGCAAGCCTAAAAATTCTTGTGAGGAGATCTTTTTTCTTGATGTGGTGTGAGAACTGGTTTTCTACCGAATAGCGATTTATGTCTTATTATTAACAATACAACGTCGAACAGTTCATCGACGAATATATGCCTTTTTAAAGCAGCATTTTGCCGTAATTTACAAACTTTTATTGCTCTCAAACACCCATTTAGGCTTTTCTGACTCCAAAGCCCTCTTTTCTTTTCGGAATTCATAGTCTAAAACAAAAACGAGAGAGAATTTTCGAGAACGAAGTTTATCTAAACATTATTCTATTTTACGTAACCTAATTTATTTCATCATCATTATATTTTATTTCTATTGTGTTTACTTGGTATGTAATATGCACTTTTAAAAGGTTATTGATTTGGCATTCAATGCCAGCAGTGTAAATATTTTTTTAAATGGTTATGTACATAAATAAATAAATAAAGTAAATAAATATGCAAAAATGGAGAAAATTATTTATATGAATGTAATAAAACCATACGTGCAGGTAATATGCCCAATGCGCATATTGCCAACAATAATGAGTTTTAAAAAAGCGTTCGTAATTCTGTCTGAACACTCAGATATTGAAATTCATTTATACAGTTAGCTAAAATATTATGTATAACAGTAAATACAAATACTTTATTTAAATAAGAAAAATAATAAAATTATGAGAGAAAAATTTATAATATGCCAACGCAACTAACAACAAATCAATAATTACTACCCTCCTGTTCACTTGATCAAGGATTGCGGGCAAAACGGTACTAAACTATGTTCTTCGGACATCCAGAGGCTAGATTCAAGCACCATATTTTGGATTTCACTGGAATTAATAACATTATTGCGGGATGGCCATATTACCTGCATTGGCCATATTTACATCACTTAACTTATACGTGTGCATATTTTGTATACTCAGCTGTTCTAAATGCCTGATTAGCTCCCTGAAATTACACGGTTTGGAAGCTCGATTTGCATGGTTAATAGAGTCAGCACCTATATCATTAAAGACAATGATGTGACATGCTCTTCTATAATTAAAGGTTGCTAAAGGCAATTTAAGTTGGAGTCATAATATTGTAGACTTTTAGGAAATATTTAAACTTCGTGATAATCCTTTCATATTTACGAATATGAAAAACTAATGGATAGATAGTTAGGAAAGCGGATGTCACAAGTGCGTTTCTACTACGCTAGAAAGTATTAAAAATAAAAATATACATTAGTTAAAATGATTTTTATATATTACAGAAATAATTCTTACGTAATTTTATAAAAAACTATATAGTTACAAAAATTACATTAATTGTTACGTGTGTTATACATTGTTTTATTGATAGCTATATATAAAAATGAATGAAATAATTCTATTTAAAAAATGTGTTTTAAATTTAATGTGACACTTCCTACAAGTATTAATTTGTAGCAACTTTACATATATCATAACTACAAAAGTAAGTTTCTCCTTGTAATTAAATATGAAAATGATAATTTATTGCTTCAGATATGAAACTTATTTATCGTCATTTGAAGTGTGAAAATTAATTTTAATTAATAAATTGGATTAAAGATAACATCGGTAAAAGATCCATCATGTTTTCTTTTTATCAACAAAACTTAGATGACAGAAAATTGTAATACTTTGTACACCGATGATTTGATTATGAAAATAAAGTTATGCGATATCAGTAATATTTCCGTTTAAATTTAATCGAGTAAGTCTTAATTCTTAATTTATCACTAAAAATTATGTTACGAAGCGAAAAATTAATTGATATTGGGATCATTTTGAACCTTTTCCTAATATAATGAATGGCTGAATGATGTAGCTCATAAATCATCACACTTTAATTAAAATTTCAAATTCTCTTTTATAAAGTTACCTTAGTTCTACATGGATACATATGCTTAGGGTTTTAGTCTGCCTGTTGGGGAAATCATTTTATCGTAATTGTAGTGATTATATTAACAAAAGGAAGAAAGATTACAACTATTGGATTATTTATCAATATTTATATATTCTTTCATTTCTCTATTATTTTTTATGACTTTGAGACAAAACTTTCATTATCTTAACCCTTTGTATCACCGTGTTGCAGATCTGCAACATACCCAAAACGTCATTACTATTTCAACAGTAAATTTCAAAAGACGATTTTGTTGATTGTTGTTATTCTATTGTACTACTATTAACATAATTACTTCATTAAATTCGCAACAGATGATGATACTGATTTATTTTTTCGCGCTAAAGTTTGATTTATCGCTTGATCAGCTACACGTATTTTTTGCTGAATTAAGCTTTGAAACAGTGGAGTCAAAAAAGCCTGCAGGCATGTACATGTGTATTGTTTACAAAGGTAAGTTTAAATTACTTATTTAAAGACCATTTTCGAGCTAGGAAATTTACAATTTATATAAGATAAACGTAAAATTTTGTTTGTTGCAGATCTGCAACAACGCGCCATGTCTTCCCGTAAGTATTGGATTTTTTTTAAAATATCGAAAGGGCATCGAAAATTTCTTCTAATTGTTATTTAAGTTTCATTTCTTTCAGAAGAGCAAAATTATTGAAAAGGGGAAACTGTTTTTATATTATTTAAGTGCTATAGGGTAAGTTAGGGATCTCCACCCCCCCACCCTTACCCCAGTAAAATTAATACCAAGTCCAAAGCTAGCAACATAGGGAAAGATCTTGTAGAAAAAAGAATTAAACAGAAAAATCATAGAGCGCCTATTCAACATATTCCACCAAAATAAGCGCGTCTAGACGAAATTGGGCACTGGCCATATTGGTTAGAAAAAAGACTACGTTGTAAATACCCCGATTGTAAAGGCTTTACTCAAACTGTTTGTGCGAAATGTTGTGTGGGACTTTGCTACAACAAAACTAACAATTATTTCAAAATTTTCAAGGAAATTTAAAATTTTAAATATGTTCAGATTTTGTGCCACTTGGCAAGATGTTGCAGATATGCAACAACCCATTTTTCCAAATAAAATTTTATTTTCCTAATCTGGATTTTTTAAATTATTTTTTCCATTCTCAAAATGATGCATTTTAATATCTGTATGAAAAATTTTCAAATCAGAGTTGTTTAGATACAAAGAGTTAACCTATAAATAAATTTTATAAGCATTTTCTTTCATCTTCCCTCTAGTTAAAACAGACAAAAAATAGTTTACATTATTGTCCTAATATTTATATGTATATATATATATATATATATATATACATAGGTAGATAGACATGTAGATACATATAACGTAAATGCTCTCTTTTTATACGTTTAAAAAAATAGAATAGACAATATTAAATTTAGAATATTGTACTAGGTTATTTTAAAATGAAGTTCACATATATAAATAGCTGAAAATTATTGAAATCTTGGAATTCATAAAATAAGATCACAATAACTATAATCGTTGCGAGGTAAAAATGCAAAGTTTGTGAAAACAATGACACATAATTGAATAAATATAAATAAAGAAAATTTTAAAATTCACAGAATATTTCTACTTTTAATGTATTTGCATATAATTTGATCAAGTTTTTAAAATATGTAAAGATTCAGTTAATATAAATCTTGCTTAAATAAATAACTGTTTTTAGCTCACAGGCTATCAAAGCCTGAGAGTGCCTCGATTCCGCCTCCCTCCGGTTCTGTATGTATGTACGTAGGTACGTATGTATGTATGTATAAATGTACGTAACGCGATAATTCTTGATAGAAACATACAATTTGCTTCAATTTTTTTTTCTAAGTTCATTCTAATAAGGCGCTTCCCTGATTCGTTTTGGGGGTTCATTGGTTAAGTATAAAGGGGGAATGGGGGGCTACCCCCCTTAATTTAGATAAATGGGTTTTTCATGCAGAATTATTCGATTTGCTCCAAATTTAGTATACCGGTTTAATATGTTAAGGAGCTTCCCTGATTAAATTTGGGGTTCATTAGTTAAGTATAAAGGGAGAAAGGGGAGCTAGTCTCCCCTTAATTTAGATAAATGTGTTTTTAATCAAGAATAATTCGATTTGCTCTAAATTTGGTTAACAGGATTGTTATGTTAAGGAGCTGCCTTGATTAAATTTGAAGGTTAATTGGTTAAGTATAAATTGGGGACGGGGACTAGTCCACCCTCTAATTTAGATAAATGGGTTTTTCATGCAAAATTATTCGATTTGCTTCAAATTTGATATACCAGTTTATTCCGATATGGCTTTCTTCATTTGATTTGAAGGTTCATTGGTTAAGTATAAAAGGGGAAAAGGGGGACAAGTCCCTTCCCCTTAATTTAGATAAATGGATGTTCATGCAGAATTATCCAATTTATTTAAATTTTTTTTCTATGTTTATTCTGATAAGGAGCTTTTCTGATTAGATTTGGAGGTTCATTAGTTAAGTATAAAGGGGGAAAAGGTGGTGAGACTCCCCTTAATTTAGCGATATGGTTCTTTGATGCAGAATTATCTGATTTGCTTCAAATTTGGTATACCGGTTTATTATATCAAGGAGCTTCCCTGAATGGATTTGGAGTTCATTGGTCAAGTATAAAGGGGTAAATGGGGGCTAATCGCCCTTCATTTATTTTTTGAGGGACTTTATTCTTTGAATTAAAAGTATAATATACAATTAGTGTGAATAGCCTGTGAGTTCAATGCCATCAGTTTAACTGGGTACTTTTCTTTTTATTTATATTCTAATCAGCCTTCAGTATGAATAAAATTTTTGACAACAAAATTAAAATTAAAGTCTTCATTTCTGGAAGCATGCATAAACCCCTTTACTTAATTTAATTTTCAAAGCATTATTCTTAAATGAAAATGGTAGCTATTATTTCGTAGACAGAGAAATAATTATTTCATTAAGAAGAAAATGTAATGAAACTTAGAATTTTCAAATCATACATGTTTTCCCCAATGCACTTTTAAAACAAGGACGAAAATTTATGCATTTAGAATCGATTATTAAGCATTTTCAAACACATTGGGAATACTGTAACAAAAATATACAGATTATTAAGGTGTGTTGAGAATGCCAACTTGGCTATACTTGCCATTTTCTGTCTGTCAGCTGCTGTGGCAACCCCCTCTTATTGTTTTCTTATTTTCTTTTCAATGTAGATGTAAAATTTGATCTGAACTGTCTGTCGGTAAAATTGGTACTCTCAAATGAGAGTAATAATAATAATAATATCTATATATATTTGTAAATAACTGTAAATATACGTTTTTAAAGTTTAAAATCTAGTGTGTGAGTATATTAGAGTTTTTGTGAGTGTGCCTTTCTTCGTTTTATAAGTGAAAACATTCGAATTTGATTATATAAAAATTTCCAATTTCGACACAAAAGAATATTATCATGTACGCCATCGAGCCTGCATTTATTTGAATTGTGGTATCATTTTTTGGCGTCTCAGCGACTGGTTGATTGATGTCTGGATTTCATCATCGAATGAGGTAAGTACCTCAAATTAAATTATAATGAATAAATTGAAGTACATTAAATATATATATTTGATTGATAAAATTCTTTATTTTATGATGGATGTGGAAACTCTTAAGAAAAAAAGAGCCACGATTCGTAGTCAAACTACGAAAATATTTGACAAAAGAAGGGACATATTAGATAATACACAAAATTTAGATCTCGAGAATAGAAAATCACAGCTGGATATTTTAAAACTGCAGTTGAATGATAAAATGAAAACTTTAAAATCATTAAATTCTGAGATTGAACCACTGGTTCCAGGAACTGAATTTGAAAAAGAAATTGAGAAATCTGAATCTCTTATAATGAGAATATTAATGAATGGAAAGATAAAATTTCCAAATTTTTAAATCATAACACCGTTATTCCTGAAACTAAACAAGATGCTTCACACATTGAACCAGACATTTGATTCAGACATTGATAGTAGTAGCAACAACAGTTCTCTACTAAAAAGTCAGAAAACTCTGAATCAAAATTTGGTAAAACTTCCTAAACTTAATATATCAAGATAGTATGGTGATTCGTGTTTATGGCTCGAACTTCGGAGTCAATTTTCGAATGCGATTGATAATAATGAACATTTAACTCCGATTGATAAATTTTGAGACTTAAAGTCACTTTCGGACGGAAGTGCTGTAAACACTATAGCAGGCTTTTTGCTGACTAAGGAAAATTATGCTCATGCTATAGAATTATTGAAAAACCGTTTTGGTCGTAATGACCTGGTGATAAATAGTCACATGACTAAACTACTAAATTTGAAACCTGTACGAAATTCTAGTAATATTAAAGCTCTCAGAGATTTATATGATGAATGCGAAATTCAAATAAGAAATCTTAATTCTTTAGGTGTTGCATCAGGTTCATATGGGCACTTGCTATGTCCGATTCTTCAGAAACTTATTCCATCAGATATTGCACTAGAAGTTAGTAGTATAGTTAGTAGTTAGTATTAAACGTACTGACTGGGATGTTAATGAGCTGATAAATTTCATTAAAGATGAAATTGAATCTCGCGAGGCCACTGTCCAATTAAACTATTTTGAAAAAATCCCTGAAAACCAAGAAAATTATAAGAAAAATTATAAAAAATTCATTCCGTCAGCTTCTGCCTTAATCACAAATAATAAAAATAACTGTAATTTTAATAAACAGACTGATCACAATACTGTAAATTGTAAGTCTTTCACCATTCCGGAAATGCGAGAAAAATTGAAAAGGGAAGGAAGATGCTTTAAATGCTTCCGTAAATTTCACATCGCTAATTTTTATAAATTTTCGAATGAAAACTGCAAAGTTTGTGGCAAAACATATCACAATACTATACTTTGTAATTCTAATAATAAAACAGAATTATCAAAAATTTCAGATAGTATTATTACCTCCGTATCTCATTGTACAAGCAATATAAATAATATCAGTAGAGAAGTAATATTGCAAACAATTCATGTAAAAGTAGAAGCGTGTGAAAATTTAGAAACTGCACTTTGTTTATTTGCCTCTGCTAGTTACCGAACTTTCGTTACAGAAAATGTAGTTTCAAAATTAAAACCTGAGCTCATTAGAAAGGAAAAAATAATTGTCTATACTTTCGGTTCGAGAAAATCTGAGGAACGATGTTATGATGTGGCTAAGCTAAAGCTAATTCACTTGACGGACAGAAAACGTAGTTTAATAATTGACGCATTAGTCAAACCGCTAATAACCAATTCTTTGATACAAATTCCTCCTAAATTTCGTCTTGACATGTACTTGACTTGTTTCGTCTTGACAACTTTCTAAATTTCGTCTTGACATGTGGAAACATTTTGAAAATAGTGATGTTGATATGTTAATAGGATCTGACTATTTATATCAAATTAATGATAGAACATATCCCATAAATAAATCATTGTTCGTCTGTGAAAATTTATTTGGGAATTCCCTCTGCGGGACAATTGACGTAAATAAAAATAGTGAGAGTAAACAAGCTGGGGTCTTATCCACTCAGGTTATGAAACCTATTCAAAATGATTAAAAAAATTGTGGGAGTTAGAAACTTTAGGGATGAATACAGAAGAAAATATTTCTGAATTAGATAAAGAAATAATCGAAAAATTCGAAAACAATTTGCATTTTCTTGAGCACCGTTACGAAGCTAAATCGTTATGGAAAGATGATAAAAGAGATTTAGGAAATAATTATAGCAATGCTAGAAACCGATTTATTAACTTAAATCGAAAATTGCTTAAAGATAAGGAATTATTGCAGAAATATTAAGAAATTGTGATTGAACAGGAATTAAATAACATAGTGGAAGAATGCTCTAATAAAATTGTAAATAGTGGCTATTTTATGCCCCACCGACCTGTCTTGCGAGATGATAAACCCACAACTAAAGTTAGAATGGTATTTGATGCTTCCTCAAAAGAAAACAACAAATCATTAAATGATTATTTGTATAGTGGCCCAAATCTGAACCCAGATAAATTAGAAATTATCATTAATTTCAGAAAATTCAATACAGCTTTTTGTGCAGATATTGAAACGGCCTTTCTTCAAATTTCCGTAGCTGAAGAAGACCAAGATTACCGTAAATTTCTTTGGTTCGGTAATGACGCAAACAACTTTTTCAAAATTTTAAGATTTAGACGTGTACCATTTTGCGTTTCATGCTCACCATTTATTTGGCTGCCACAATTAAACATCATATAAAGAAATACCGAGATCAACATGAAAGTGTTGTAGATATGTTAGATAATGCCGTATATGTCGATGATTTAATTTCCGGATCAGATTTAGATAACGAAGCTTATTATTTATCAGTTACAGCTTCTGAAATTCTTAAAGAAGTTGGGATGAATTTGAGAAAATTTAAAACAAATTCTATTAAACTTGGGGAAATGTGGGAATCTGATAACTTTGGTATAAGTGAGGAAAACACAGGTAGTATCTTAAAAGTTCTAGGACTGATTTGGAATACTGAATCTGATGTTTTGATGTTAGATGCGTAGCCCTTTGAAGAGTGTTATATCGATGATCCCACGAAGCGAACAGTGCTTAAAATGTTACTGAAACTTTATGATCCATTAGGAGTTGTGAACCATTTGTAATACGTATTAAAGCCTTGTTGCAAGAAACTTGGCAAAGAGGTTTAGATTGGGACAGTAAATTACCCGAAGATTTGAAATGCGAGTGGAACGTTTGATGTTCACAAGTTGTACATTTAAGAACATTTGCAATAACCCGAAAATATTTTCCTAATGGGATAAACATTACTGAAAATTTAGGTACTGGAGTAGTTTCTTATCTGCGTTCCATTTCATTAACTGGTGAAATTCAAACAAGTTTTGCTTGGAGTAAATGTAGAATAACCCCCCTCAAGAGGTTAACCATTCCACGGCTGAAATTGATCAGTGCAGTAGTTGCCGCTAGAATGTGAAAATATTCAAAAAGAGTGTTACATATTTCGAATTTAAATATAAAGTTATGGTCGGACTCAGAAGTAACTCTTTGTTGGATTAGGGGTTCTACTACAAACTGGAAACCCTTTATTTCCAATCGTGTAACTGAAATTCAGTCATTGACAGATCCAAAGGACTGGAATAATTTATTGTCCGGGAAAAGAAAACCCTGCAGATCTGCTTACACGAGGGGAAACTTATCGAAGTTAATGGGTTATAAAGTTTGGTGGTGCGGCCCACCTTGGTTATCACTACCGGAAGATATGTGGCCTTCAAAAATGTCTATACAATTGATCCCGAAGCTTTTAATGAAATGAAAGCAAAACCAAATTTAACACTAGTGTGTAACGAATCAAACTCTACGCCTAAGCCAGTATTTTATATGACAAAGTTTAGTAGTTTAAATCGCGTGTATAATATTACTGCTTGGATAATGCGTTTTATTCAAAATGCCAATTCGAAAAACCCTAAAATTTTAGGACCTTTAACTACTCCATAAATAGAAACAGCAGAAAAATACTGGATTAAACAAACTCAGGAAACTTCATTTAAAGTTGAAATAGAAGCACTTAAGCAAAAAAACCCCACTTAATAAAGATTTTTCTTCATACAACCTTAATCCACAATTAGATGAAAATAACTTACTTGTTTTATCCGGAAGACTTTAGTTTTCTGAAGTTACAGAGCAGGAAAAAACATCCGTGGATACTTCCTAATAAATCTTGTTTTGTAAAATTACTCATTATGGATGCTCATGAAAGAATGTACCATTTTGGTGTAGCTGTCACTTTAGCTCATCTTCGTGAAAGGTATTTTATTTTAAAGGGAAGAAGATTTGTAAAATCCGTCTTAAGATCGTGTATGATATGTCGAAAACTTAATGCTATTCCTGGAAAGGTGGAAATAGTACCTTTACCGAAAGACAGAATTGTCAAAACACCAGTTTTTGAAACCTCTGATGTCGATTTTGCCGGTCCGATTTATTATAAAACTTCTGATGGTACTGGGAAGGCTTATGTTGTCGTATTCACATGTGCTGTAACTAGAGTTACATCTAGAGTTAGTCACCAATCTAAGTACTGAAACCTTTATCTTAGCACTACGAAGATTTTTCTCTAGGAGAGGTTTCTGCAAAGTAATATACAGTGACAATGCTAAGACATTTTCTAATGCTGATTTGGTGTTAAAAAATGTTTGGAAAAGAATTTCTAAGCAAGAAAATTTTGATTATTTGAGAAAGAATAAGATAACATGGAAGTTTATAATTCCCAGGTCTTCCTGGTGGGGTGGCTTCTGGGAAAGAACGGTCAGATTAGTCAGAACACCTTTGAAAAAGGCTCTAGGCAAAACATGTCTGAGTTATGAAGAGCGAGAAATAATACTTACAGAAATTGAAGCTGAGGTAAATTCAAGTCCTTTATGTTATCTCTACGAAGAAAATGCTGAACTATCCAGTTTAACGCCATCTCATTTTGTAGTTGGTAAACGATTAATGTCCTTACCTTCTTATGGATAACCAGTTTGTACGCAAGAGAAATCCAATAAGATTTTGTTGACGGAAAAATATAAATATAAGCAACAAATTACTGACCACTTTTGGAAAAAGTAAAGAAATGAATATTTGTTAGAACTTAGATCTGCTTTTCAAGTGAAAAACATAAACTCATCGTCTCAGTTCAAAGTTAACGATATAGTGATAATTCATGATGAAAAGCTCCCAAAACATATGTGGAAATGTGGACGCGTTAAAGAACTCATATTTGGTCGTGACTCTAAAATAAGATCATGTGTATAATAGACTGAAAAAGGCGATCTTAAACGACCTGTGCAACTCTTATATTATCTTGAATTGGACTTAGTGGGCTAAAAACTCTGACACTAAAAAGAAAACTATTCATAAACATTTAATTTCTTTTGCTACTCAAATTTACCTTTAATATTGATTAATTTTCATGCAATTCAAGTGTTTTATTTTATTTCTTAGATTGCAGCATTCTTATTATTTTTCTTGCATATCTGTATCTGTATGTAAGTATGTTATCTAGAAATTTGTCATGTATGTAAGTATATACTTATGTATATTAAATTGTTTAATGTAGATGCTGAACTAACAAGGAAGGTCTCTTTACAGGGCATACACAGAATATGTTGAAAAAAAAATGCTAGTGAAACTACTCATGTATGTGATAAGGGATCAGTCAAATTTAGCGGCGGAATTTCAGTAATAAGTCTATAAAAAAACAAAATACAGTAAACCCTCGATTTAACGGACTAATTGGGACTAAGATGTGTCCGTTAAATTGCAAAGTACTATTTATAATATTATTTTGTTATAATTATAGTACATATATATATTATTACGTACTTGTAATTACATATATTATTACAGTGCAAATTATATATATATATATATAATATATATATACAATATATACAGTGTACAGTCAACCTCTATTTAAGGAAGTCGCTAAATCCCGGAAAAAAGTTCGTTATATGAAAAATTCGTTAAATAGAGATTCACCTTTTAAAATATTTTAAACTACATAAAACAGATTTTAAATTCATAAACATTAAATATTTTTACTAAAAGTAACTAATAAACATTAAATAAACATTAAATTTTAAACATTAAACATTAACATAAACATTAAATATTTTTACTAAAAGTAACTAATCACATATTTTTAATAAATTACATCGATTTTTTTTTTTTTATTTTACCCTCCAATATCCATCATCAATACATTTTTTCTATGTGTCTTTAAAATCTGCAAAGAAAGCAAAACTTTGTCCGGTAATACACTGTATTTTCTGTTTAAAGAAAATAGTTTTACATTAAAATTAACTAATTTTAATGACCTTATCATATTTATTATTATTATAACAAATAATTTTAACCATACATTAACATATGCGTCCTTAAATTTAGTTTTTCAAGAACTCTGTTAATTTTTTCTGAGTTTTTTCTTTTAAAAAGTGCTTTATCTCATAATACGTCTCGCATCTTTGCAATGTACCCAAAACCCCTTCATGCGTATTTTCTTCTAACTATAATAGTGAAATACAATCATCAATCAGCACATGATGATTAATTTCTTCTTTTTTTCTCATCTGTATCCACATTTTTTTAAGTTACTCTAAGGGATTATCGTTTTCGTCCTCCGTACTTGACGAATTCTCACTGCTGACAAAGAAGGTGCCTGGTAAAATCAGTTGAAGGCCATTGAACATCATAAAATCTGTTTAAAGAAAGATTAAGTTTGAAATGTCCAGAAATATTTTGAGAAATGGGAAGAAAAAAAAATAGATCACAAGAAAAAGTTCGTTAAATAGAGAATGCACTTCGCTATTTGGAGGTTATTTTACGAAGAAATTCGCAAAATGTTCTTGGTTCCAAGGAAAAGTTCGCAAAGTTGAGAAATTCGCAAAATAG
The DNA here is from genome assembly GCA_963932465.1 of Maratus speciosus. Taxonomy (NCBI): domain Eukaryota; kingdom Metazoa; phylum Arthropoda; class Arachnida; order Araneae; family Salticidae; genus Maratus; species Maratus speciosus. The sequence continues at coordinate 332,834,771 of OZ010788.1, read as the reverse complement.
AGGTTCGTTAAATAGAGGTCCGACTGTATATACATGTATTGTATATATACAATATATGTATATACATAAATATATATTGTATATACATATATACTACTGTATATATATATATATATAAACAAAATACATTACTTTTAATAATACAATATTGGTAATGAAATGCAAACGAATTAACACATATGCAACTTTTATGGGAATGAAACACTTTTTACACAGAAATAATAATTAATAAACCAGCAATAAACAAATGGAAAAAAACTACAATGCCCCCAAAACAACAGGCATCATTTTATGTTATTTACATCACATTAAGGTTGCTCCATACTGCTGGATTGAAAAAAGGCGTCTAGTTTTAGTTGTTTCCCAATTGAATTTTGTTTTTTTATTGTAGGAGCTCGAAATTGTCTAAAGTGTTCATAATACGCAAACACTTCGGGATCTGAAGATGCCCCTATGTAAGTAATGACGTCATCCATATGCTCTCGTACTGTAGATAATTTCGGTCGAAATTTGGTTAATTCTTCTTTCTTGTAGTCCTCGACCTCATCTTCATTATCATCATGCAGAATACATTCTGCGATCTCCTTCTCATTTAGAATCTGGTAGCCTGGATCTGCTGCGTCATTCTCGAGCTACTGTTCTATATCTTTCTCAGGGATATCATCACCAGCCTCCATTATTGTACTCCTAAAATCCGAAATCTAAAACCCTGTAAAATCGTATTCAGTATCTGCGTCATTGAGTAGTTTTGACCAGCCGTTAGCCAGTGTGGATACTTTTATCTCACTCCACGCAGTAGCAAAGTTAAAGATAGCTGATTTTAAATTGTAGGTGCGCAAATTTTGCAGCGTTCTGGCTCCTCCCAAATCTTCTACTGCATCATATTCCTTTTACAACACTACCATTACTTCTTCAAGGAATTTCTTCTTATAAATCCTCTTGCAGGCAACAATGACTCCTTGGTCCATCGGTTGAATTAATGAGTTTGTGTTTGGAGGAAGGAAATCACATTTTATTCGTCCATCCTTACTAACTAACTTTTCCGCGTTAGGGTGGCAGGGAGCATTATCAAGGAGTAATAGAGCTTTTACTTCGTGGGAAGGTATTTTCATAATTTCTTCTTGATAGTGACGCACGGCAGGAACAAACTGGTTAAAAACCAATCAGAAAAAATATCACCTGTGAACCAAACATTCTTTGAACTAGAATAGATGACTGGCAGTTGTTGCATACTAATATTTTTAGAGCACGCGGTTTCCTGGCCTTTCCAACTACCATTGGTTTAAGACGATGACTACCATCAGCATTAGCACAAAGGAGTGCTGAAATACGCTCCTTGTTTAGCTTGCGGACAAGTGTCTGGGCATCATGTTTGTACGCCAAGGTATTTTCCGGCACAGAACGAAAATAGAGTCCTGTCTCGTCAGCATTGTATAGCTGACACAAAAGTAGGCCCTCGGATTCTATCAGTTTCTTTATCTTTTTTCGAAAAGGTTCCACCTATTCGATGTCAGCGCTTAAAGATTCACCGCATGTTTTCCTGTTAGTGAAACCATGGCGTTTACGAAAGCGCCAAAGCCAACTACCACTTGCACGAAATGTCATTAAACCCATATGTTTCGCCAATTTTTCTGCGGCTGCCCGCAACTCAACACTACGGACGACGACGCCATTTGACCGCTGTTGTACAAACCATTTGTATACTGCCTCCTCCAGGTTTTTATTTTGAGCCACTTTTACATATATCCTGTCCGCCACTGAGAAACCACTTTTTGAATCACCCACGCTGTATTTAAGGGAAAAAATGGACTAGTTTTTTCTTATTCTTGCGAATGTCTGAAACGGTTTGTATTTTAACTCCGTATAGTTCGCAAACACGTGCGACCAACACACCACTCTCCAACTTCTCTATGAACTCAAGTTTCTGTTTTATAGATAAATTAACGCGTTTCCGTTTAATATTACAAGCCATTTCAAAAAAGCACTAGTAGCAAAATACACTTGTGAACTGAAGCAGAAATGGATCGTGGCTCGTGGGTACGCTAGCGCATGCATAGAACGAAAAGCATATCACATGGCCGCATAGGTCGCCAGCATCATTGCGCATGCTTAGAACGAAAACCACGCTGCAGTGAGAATCAAAGTGCGCGCTTTTGGCGTTTCGTGTTCTTTCCCTTTTTTAAATTTTCTTTCATTTGATCACAAGACATTGTGTCGCCACATATACAATAAATATTTTTTTTTTATTTTACCGAGAAATCGCTTTTTAAAAATAGTAAAAAAAAATGCTTTGTCGTTGTTCATTGCTTGATTTTTCACATATAAAAGCTTAAAAGAGTGTTGCGTGTTGATTCTCAAGTAGGGGAGTGGGAGGGGGGCAGTAATACTTTTTTTTTCGAAGCGTGTTTCATCGTTTTAGCAACTGTTTTATCATGGAGGCTTCCAGTAAATAATAGTGATAAATAAATATTTGACATTTGTCAAATATAAAAATTTGAAATACCGGCGTTGAATTTCAGGTTAGGGAGAGGGGAATAATTTTAAATTAACGATTTTGATTTGTTAATTTAAGGATAAAGTGTTTTAAAAGGGATATTAAACGAAACCCTCTGTGCGATCTGCGATCACACTTACCCACTTGTTTTACTTTAATTTTCGTTAAATTTTTAATTTTTAATTTTTTTTAATTAGTCCGTTGATACCAAAGTCCGTTGAACCGAGGTCCGTTAAATCGAGGGTTTACTGTACTTTCGAATATTTGGCGCGAAAATACGAAAGTGACACGCGATTTAGCGAGCAGGATTTTTCCTCGCCAAAAGCAAACGATTTTAATGCATCTGAAAATTTATTAATTGTTTTTTAGACTGCACAGGTTTTTAATGAATTCAAACTTAATCAATTTAAGAGGTTATTATATATTTTTTATATTACATATATATGTTGCTTGTTGTTGTAGTTATTTAATTTCATCACTGTAAAAATATTTTCTACGCTTTGTAAGTTTTTTCCTACATAAAACCGTATTTTTTTTTCATCGCCAAATATCTATTTTAAGTTATAGTCAGCTGACATTTGATTTAACATTTCAATATGGAAGATGAAGCCGTTTCCATAGTAACAAAATCAAATCGACAGTGTTCTATCTGTCTTATTTTTGAGCTTGAAATAATTTAAATTAATTTAAATCGTAAAATATGATATTTAAATTTTATTATAAATACATATAAATATATATCACAAACAATAGTTAAAACAAACTAAAAATGACAAAACTATTGTTAAAACAAATTAAAAATGACAAAACTAAAATTATTTAAATTAAACTTGTATAAACAAATTCAACACAAAAAGTTTTTTCCTACATAAAACCGTATTTTTTTTTTTCATCGCCAACCGGTGATAAATCGCCAAATAAACGAAAATTTCGTTATTTTTTTACGAACGGTGTATCGGGGTTCCGCCAAAAATTTTTTTATAAACATATATATCCATATGAAAAGAATATTCTGTAATTTTTTTTCAGATTTTTCTGAGTATGCCCGTATGGAGACCTTCCTTGTAAGACTTCAGCCGGGGGCAGCGTGTTGAGAATGCCAACTTGGCGATACTTGCCATTTTCTGTCAGTCGGCAGCTGCGGCAACCCCCTCTTATTGTTTTCTGATTTTCTTTTCAATGTAGATGTAAAATTGGATCTGAACCGTCTGTCGGTAAAATTGGAACTCTCAAATGTGAGTAATAATAATATTAATATCTCTATATATTTGTAAATAACTGTAAATATATTTTACGTTTTTAAAGTTTAAGATCTGTGTGAATATATTAGAGTTGTTGTGAGTGTGCCTTTCTTCGTTTTATAAGTGAAAACATTCGAATTTGATTTATATAAAATATTCCAATTTCGACACAAAAGAATATTATCATGTACGCCATCGAGCCTGCAGTTTAATTGACGTATACTATCAAGGTGAAAGGTGTCTAAAAAGAACAATTTAGAAAATGCATAACACATTTCAAAACAAATTTTCTGCAATTGCCATCAATGGTCGGAAAAATGTCAGATATTTTTTCAGCCCTGTTTATGATCTATAGATTTGTATGTATACTACATAGTATGCTAAATGTCAGTTCAATTAATCGCATAGCAAATTTCAAAATTCCCGTTCAAAAAATTCCGAAAATTTACGGAAGTGTTTTTGAGATCTTTTGTGTAGCACTTTATATGATCTATCGAATTTATACGCACAAAGTAATACCCTAAAAAGAGTTAAATTTAAAAACGCGTACTGCTACAGAAAACACACTTACAGCAATTATTCTTGATATGCACAACTGAGCCAAATTGTTCTGTGTGCCCTGTAAATGAACGATACATTTTATGTACACCTGAGGCTACAGTAAGTGCCTTGTGGTAATATCACCTAAGCCTGTTACACCTAAGTGATACATATAAATTTCAATATGTTTTATATAGTGTAATATCATAACGTACAAGCAAACAATTATTGCCCAACAAACAATATTTAGCAAACAATTATTGCCCATAGGCCGTAATGTAACGGAATGCTTTAGAGTGTCCCTGTAAATAAAACGTAAATGCTACATACTTCTTTTTCAACAGCGAACATGCCATAGTAAACCCCCAAAACACATATCAATTTTACGATAGTTAGAGCAGGTGCAAATAGACAGACACAGAAACCCAATTCATAAACACTTTCCAACATAGTTGAAAAGTGTCAAAAAGAAAAAAAAATAGCTTAATATAAGAAAATGCAGTGTGTCTTAATAATTCCCGTACTCCACCATAAAGAAATCATTAACTGATTTTTCTTTAAATATTAAATTTTATCGTCTGCTTATCATTGTATTAATTCTTAAATTTTTATCGATTGGTTCTTTTCGAGCTCGATTGTTGCGAGAATAAAGTTCTGTGTTACTTTGTTCTTAATAGTGAAATGAATTTATCACGCATTCAGGGAGTTGCGCTGTTCGAAATTTTTTCTAAATGTAAATCGTAGAAAGATGCAAAGATGTTTGGCAAAATAAATTAGGAATTTATTGCACCCTAAAAACCGATAATTCGTGTTGAGAAAACTGATAAACTGTAAAAACTACTCGAAATGTTTGCGAAAGTCAGGGGTACAAAAAATTATTTTGTTTTCAATAAGGTTTTTTCAACCTTGGAAATACAATGGTTTCAGAAGTTTCAAAAGATAAAGCGCTATTTCGGAATGATAAGTAACTTGAAAGACGCTCTTCTATATTTTCGTTGTATTTTATTTTCGTGAATTAAGAATCATTTGTCTTTTTCCAAATATATATATATATTTTTTTTTTTTGGCCTTGCATTCATTTAATTTGAAATATAATCTTCCATTTTTTTTTATTTAACCCTTTCACTCTTTTCATTTAAAATGATCACTTTTATTTAAAACCCATGCATTTAAAAAATATATAATTAAAATACATGCCTTTCACGTTTTAAAATTAAAAGCGTATTCTCTAATTTTGTAAAATACACAGTCCCACCAGAATGCAAATTAAATAGCGTTGTTAATAAATATTTTTGCAATTAATTTTTTTCGACTTATCACGTGCGTACTCATGAAACCCAAAATCATTAACTAAGTTATGACATATTCACTAATTCTTCCTACATAGCTTGATTACAACATGATCAAACTTCATGACTATTTTTAATAGTAATTATCGCATTATGTGTGATAAATAGGGTAAAAACCATATTTGGAAATACTAACTGGAAGTCTGTCTCTTTGATAATCAGGCTCCGTCTACCTATGAAATTTCGGTTGTATAAAATAATATATTGTTAGGTTTCCCAAAGATATTGTTTAGAGTTATGTACAGAATCCCCATTTTCACATACAGATTTTAAATACAACAGGGTAAAATTTTTTCCACTGTTTTTAAATGTAATCATCGCCTTCTTTAAACAAGGGATGTCTGTCATAAATAAGCAAAAATCAGAAATTTTCTTGAATGATGTGCCCCGTCATTAATCAGGATATATCTACCAATGGAATTTTGTTTGCAGAAATGTTCTATTGCTAATCCTTTATCAAGAGGAATCTGCATTTATATCGCAAAGTTTGACATGATTTTTCAGACCTTAGAAATTTTATATAAAATGCAAACACTTTGAAATATTTATTGGTGAATGAACACTGAAAACCTATCTAGGAATACTTCATTTCATAATTTCCTGCATCTCTTTTTTTTTTTTTATCTTCCATTCATTTCTTTCATACAACAAACACGTTAAGAGAATTCCAAATTATCTTTTATTAATTTTATTATTATATTGTAGTAAGAAAAAGATCAATTCGACAATAGATAATAAAATTTGTTGAAATCATCCTTTTTTATGCTTTACTGTCAATTATGGAAACTAATATTACTAATTCTGACTTATTGGAATTGATAATAATTATATTGTGGAATTTTCCTTAAATATAATACAATTTTGCTTTAAATATATATGTATATATATATATATATATATATATAAAACCATTTTATATTGTATTTATATTATAAGAAGTAAAAGAAACTGTTACAATTGCATTATCAGCGTATACAACATAAATAAATAATGTAAGATTAAAAATTGACGTTTTTTTTAGTCTAAAAACTATTAGATGTTTTTATTTTATTTTTATTTTTTTAGTAAATGTTTTTGGGGGAAACAAATTCCGTTTTTAGGGTTTCGATCATCTGACGAAACCCTATTCGTATCACTCCTCTGTGTGTACGTCCGCCCGTCTCACAGTGGAGAATTTGACCCAAAAACCTGGCCAAAAATGCAAAAACTAAAATTTCGTCAACAATTGTAAAAATCATATTTTTTAATAGCTAACTAATTGGTGAATCGATCTATGTCTATTTTAGGAACCTCAGTTATATCCGGTGGATTCTGGTCTCAGCTGAAGAGGAATTTTCTTTCTGAGAAGACGTGGTTTTTTGTTGTTTTTTGTCATGGTTGTTATGTTTAAATATAATTTTTTTGTAGCTCAATGAATTGTTGAATTGAAACTAAACAGGGCTTACGTGTTTAACAAAGGTCAGAGCTTAGTGTTAAACTATGTGTTAATTTAAATTGTTCCGTTTTTAATATAAAAAAACATTAAATGTGTAAAAGGGTTATTTTTAAAGGGTTTTTTGTCTTAATGTATGCATATCGAAAGCTTTTTAAATATCTGCCGCGCTTTGCCCTACCATGTTTGAATTATAATCGTATTAGTTATAGTCTTGAGTGTCGATTTCTTTAAAAAAATCTTCCACATATTGTTGCCATTTTTATATATATATATTTTTTTTCGCGATGACTATTTAAATGCTCTGTTTTGCGGCCATCGAATTGAAGAGATAAGAACTGTATACTATTTACTGTCGTATTGCAGGTTTTTAGCTCACAGGATATTACCGGAGAGCTTTTTTCACCTACATATTCTGTCTGTATGTATGTACGTATGTATATATGTACGTATGTAGGTACGTACATGCGCACTCAACTCGATATCTTTTGAAAGAAATATCCGATCGCCTTCAAATTGTATATACTTATTTATTGAAAGAGGGTTCCCTAATTAGTTCTTGGGGCTCATGTGTGTAACATAAAAAGTGGAAGGAGGGAATTAACCCTTTCGAGGGCGGTGTCCTTAAAAAGGGACACCTAATTTTAATTCCAAAACTGACAAACGGCACCAACAAAATTTAATTAAAATTTTTCTTTTATAATGTACGGGAAAATAAGCAACTTCATATTTTTAATAACTCCGTTTATCAACTAAAAAAGAGCAAGCCACAGAGTAGTGAGACCCTACAACTTCTTCTTCCAGCAAGGTATGATGGTAGTCCCGATGAAAGACAAGAAGAAAGTAATGAAGAAGATGAAGAAGTGTTCTAAAGAATCATTTTGAAACTGGTAATATTAAATACATTCAAAAAATAGCAATCTATACAATATAGAGTCCACTTTACTGAACCTACTATTGAATATAACACTATTAAACATAAATTAATTGCAATAATTATTCTTAAATGTTTTTTAAATGTAATAAGCATTTTTAAATGTAAATAATAAGTTTTATATATGGTAAAATTAAATACATTTAATTAAATATTAATAGTGAATAAGACAAACCTATCAACAATTACTTTCCTCTTAAAAGCAGTAAATAGTTAAGGTTACAAGTCGCTCAACTTCCGAACTCAATTCGGTAATGTTAAATCAATGGATATGTGATTTATGCGTATTTTTAAAATATCTACTTAGTAAATTAATATTTTAACTTCTTTCTTTGTGCTCTTCTTAAATGATGCCTCTTTTTTTTTCTTAATTGCCAAAATATTTATAAAATGTATATTCATTATTATGTGGTGTTAAAATCTTACTTACACATAGTCAGATTTTAAGATATAAAATATTAAACTAAGCTATGGATTTGTATGTATACTTCATAGTATGCTAAAAGTTAATTCAGTGAAACGCACAGTTATAGCACAGGAATAGCACAGTTAAAAATGTCCATTCAGTCATTTCCGTGAATAAATGGAAATGTACTTTAGAACTTTTGTGCAGCCCTGTATATGATCTATAGAATGTATTCACACCAAATAATATTTTTAAAAAATTGTCCTATTTTAAAACGCCTATCACAACTACAAACGCTATTCCAGCAATTATTGGTCATAGACTTCTATAGTTAAATTTATTCTTCAGCCATATTCTTTTGTGTGTTCCTGTAAATGAACGATATATTCTATGCACACCATATTTTAAATAAGTGCCTTAGTACACCTTAGTGATGTATACAAATTTCAGTATGTTTAAAAGTATGATATCATTAAAATACCAAGCAAAAAATTCCCGCCCCCCCATAGACCATAATGTAAGGGAATTCTTTTGGATGTCTCTGTAAATGAACCGTAAACACTATAGAATTCATTTACAATACCAAACATGCCATAGTGATACCCAATAACATCGCAGAATTTCAAGCCAACCGGATTATATTTACATCGAAAAATATTTTTGACCAGGATATCGGGTCAAGTACTCCGCTGTGTGTCTGTCCGAGTTCGTACTCCGAAGCTATTTAAGTTCCAAACTTCATATATATATATATATATATATATATATATATATATATTACATACAGCTAAATACCCACTAACCTTGCCAAAATCATAAAATTTTGAAAAAAGTCTTAATTAATGCACGTTATTAATTAAAAACCACAATTAAAATAATGGAAAATGTTTGTATTTCAACAAAATCATTGATTTGAATCAAACCGCAACGATTTGCAGTCAAAAAGGAGAGAGATAGCCATAATTTAGAAGGGGTTCCATGGCAATAAATGAGGTGGGTGTTTTGAAAGACGCCCATTCATTTACAATTTGATTTCCTTTGAACGAAAACATTAAAAGCGAGACGTATGGTAAAACCACAGATAATTTTTGACTAAGATTGTTTAGAGTTTAGATTTTAAAATTGAGCATATATGCCTATTTTTCGACGCTGAATCCAAATATGTAATTTGCGTAAAAATCGATTGAGATTTTTTTATTTTTCCAAAAATCGCTTCTTAAAAAGAAAAAGAAATGCTTTTGTATGACAAATTATTTAAATCTAAGCGTTTCACCACTAATTATCCATATTTCGCGTCCAATATTTTATTTTAGCTACATAAAATGAACATATTGTCACTTTTATTTATGAGTGCTAGTAGTTGCCGCTATTTCAGAATATTAATTACAGCAAAAAGTAAAAAAATAAAAATAAAAATAAACGTAATCAAATCATCGATTTTAAAATTTCAAATATTTTATAACACTTAAAAATTTTTAAGAAGTAGGGGGATGGAGGGGAAATTAAATTTCTAAGTTTTTTTTTTTTTACCTCTCCGACATCTAACGTGTATTTTAAGCAATATTTCTATCAACCCCTAACAGGGAGATTCGACCTCGTTTGAAGGCTTGACCGAAGGTGGTATCTCGTCGACTCAACATCTTGCTGTGGTCTAATTTGACCCCAGACATTCCCCCGCGGGGGTGAAGCTGGAAATTGATTTTTTCATGTGACATGTCGTTTTAAATATCTTGACTTATGCAGTACTAAGCACCCGCTCCCCACCCTCTTAACTCATTTTTCACCACTAAGAGGTGTTTTAATTTTTTATTTTGTTCATTGCTACCCCATAAAGTTTCACCAAATTTATAAAAAAAAATCTGCATAACAAATCTCAACATTTAGCATCTTCCCACCCATTTTTGTCTCTCAGTCGCCAAGGGGCGCTATTGAAATAAATCTCAAATTTCAAATTTAATCTACGATATTTCATGTAATCCCCGTGAAACGAGCTTCTTCTGTATATACTTTTCCTGGCTACTTGATCCAACGAACTAAAAAGTGTTAAATAAAGTGTTGTTACGATTTGAAATATGAAGGTGAAGTTTTGATATGTAGATGACTCTCAAAGAATAATGTGTGCATATATTTAAATGGAGGAATTTATTCCCAGTCTATGGGTTTCTATGCATCTAAATACGTTTTTTCCAGCAGAATTAGTAGGAGGACTTTATATAAATGCTTTAAAACTTAAAAATATGGGTTATATATCTTTTTAACTTTTTCTAACTGTTAAGGCTTGCCTTGACATTGTTTTGAACGCACATCCTTGCGCGTTCCACCAAACGTTTGTTTTTGCCGTTTGACAACGGCAGTCTCTATCGTTTGTTATTGTTGTTCGCACGTCGAATGTTCTTATGAAATAAAACCGCATTTAGTGAGCTATTTTGTTAGCTAAAATGAACATGGGGTCATTATTGATTGTTAATAACGTCTATTATAGTATTGCTAAAGCATAAGTATACAGATTATGTCTTTAATTTGTGTGGTATTGTCCATGATATCAACATCACAATATGTTTCGTAATTGACTATGGTGTCAGTCCTGATACAAAATCCTGTATATGTGTATATTAAAAGAATTGTTTTGTTATTAGACTCTCTACGAATCATTTGACTATCTTCGCATTTATATTTGAACTAGCTACAGTCCATTAACAGTTTACATACATGCACACTAATAGATTTTAAGACAATTTATCTCAATAAAAGAGAAAACAAAATTACGCCACAAAAAGGATTACAGTATTTATTTTCAGAATAGTTTCGTTTATTATTTTTAGCTTACATTAGTTTTAAAGTTGTTATAATCTAATGCATCTTAAAGCCGTTTGTATAATGTAATCTCCACAAAACACAAAAAAAAGAAAACTTTGACAAAACTTTCTATTATACAGTAATGCCGAAATTGTGAAAAATTGCACGTAAAAGTAGTCGTTTAGGTTGCATCTATCAAGAATCACATAGTTTGTGTTAAGATCTCAAATTTATGTGATTAATATAAATATAAATGCCCAAAGATACATAAATAAGGTACCCGAGTTCATACTGAAATTTTTCGTATGAGCTCATATCTAAGGTATTGTAATATTTTATTTGAAGAGACTTCCGCTCCATGTGATGTTACTACTTTATTGCAAAATAAAAGAAAATAAAACTCCAGATACCATATTTTACTGCTGGAAATCCCTGACCTTAACCGAGATTTTAACGCAATTAAAATTCTATGGAGTCAAAAATCTTGCTAATCGGAAGCAACATATATAAAACCGATACAATATAATTCATATGTAAAACTTGAATAAACATTGTAATACCTGCAGTATAAAAACTTTTGTTCACGCCATAGAAATTCTCTGTAAGACTGCAATTAATTCTAAAGATATTCCAAATTATAGAATAAACTGATTTGATAACAAGTTCTATATAGTAAATTTTCTCTGTTTAATTTTGCTTTCTATCAACTGGTTCTATAATAAAAATAACTTCTAAAAATTTATTTCTTTTGTTTATTTAATAAATATTTTTCCGATATATACATATGGTGTTCTGTGACAGTATTAACATGAGGTATACAATTTGAAATATATTTTCAAAAGGTTTTTATTCTTATCACCAACATACAAAATTCTTGAAAACATACTTCAGTGTAGGGATAAAAAAAATTGCAAAATAAAAAATAGAATAAAAATACTGCAAATTTAATATTACTAATCAAATTTATTAAAACCAATTAAACATGTTCTATAACACTTAGGAGTGTGACACGTTTACCTAATTTACTAATCAAATTTATTAAAAACAATTAAACATGTTGTATAACACTCGGGAGTGTGAGACGTTTCGAAATATCGCATTCAACAAAAGTATTGCAAAATAAAATGTTTATATGTTTTTTTTTCTATCGCTATCCTACAATATATGTTAAGGTTCCGTACTTAAAAAGTGAAAAGTGAACCATTATAAGATAACTCCTGTGTCTGTCTGTCTTCCTGTCACAGCCATTTTACTCGTAAACTGTGGAAGGTGGAAAGATTGACTGAAGTAATAATGACTATTAACGCACGTATTTTTAGATTATTAACCATTCATAAATATAGTTAGGAAAAATGTAGAGGGCTGATTGAGTTACTTAAAAAAACATATATATTATTTGTATATCGTGTGGAGTGAAAACGTTCGTAACGCAGAACTCAAAAATTTATTTCTTTTAATTTTATGTATTATATTTTAAGAGATATCGTCGAAAATGTAAAGCAAAACAATGTTCTCCGCCCTCTATTTCCGAATCTATTGAAAGTAATATTATTAAAAAAATAGTGGTAGTAGAAGTAAATTTAAACCTTGCAGGAAAACTATAGCGATTACTCTAGTTCTCATAGATTTTGAGAAAATCACGTTTTTCCGTATACACAAATTTCGATTTGCTAGCTTTCAGCAAATGAGTCGTGCAGGTACCTATCGTAACAGAATTATAAAGGGGTTGATGACGATAATGAAAAAAAAAAAAGTCGGTAATTAGCGAGATATTAACTCTTAAAGATGCGGACGTTTGGGACATACATAATGATACGGGTGGTGTAGTCTTCCCGCCATCGGCTTTTAAAGCCTAGATATAAACTTTTAATGATATATTTGTGTAGTGCAAAGGCCAGTTACTAATTCATATATTTATTAAAGAAACCCTCCGTGCGCGAATAATACTCGCACCTGAATGGTTATTTTGTTTTTCAAAAATGAATTGCAATCTTAAATGAATTGTTTTAATACGCTGTAATTTAGAAACTTTGATTTTTCAAAGATCTGAACAACATTGATATATTTATAGAAACGGTGTTAAAATGTTTATTTCAACAGCATTTTAAACACATACATACAGTGGGTACTTTTTCAACAAACTGAACACTGAAATTGAAACTACAAATGTGAAATGGAATATTCGTTAGCCTAACTTATATTAGGAAATTTCCATTTCCGTTCTCAACGATAGGGACTATAGTTAATTTCTCGAGATAAAATTATTTGACTATTAATCTGTGTTTTGTGTTTCAGAAATGTAATATGATGAATATTCATATTGATATGGCAGGAATTAAAAAGGTACACAGGTAAGCTACGTCCTACAGAGAATGGACTTTTAATAGGTTAAAAATCTCCAATAGTGAATGAATCTTATTTAAATTATCTGTCCGGCAATCAATTTGAAAAGGTCCCAAAATTAATTTAGTAGGTATTCAAAAAAACAAATCCATATAGACGTATGACATCTTATTATATTTATTAACTTTTGTTAGTTCATATAAACAATAAGAGAAATCCAGGTATCAAAAAAAAAAAAAAATTACGAATTAAATACATTGAAAATCCGTTAAACATCTTGTATTAAAGTCAGAAAAGTGGCCTGTGTCAAACTATCACATTAAAAATAAGAAGATCTCAATAAAATAACTTTTTATCTACTTTAGTAAAGTAATATATCGATGCTTCAATATTTATTCCTTCAAAACAACATACATCTGTCACGTGAAATATTTCATAAAATGAAATTCAGAAATTTCCATTTTTCACAGAATCCGACAATTCAGATAGATTTGCTGAGAATGTTGAAACAATGTTAAAATGTTTATTTCAACAGCATATTTCCGAGAAATGTATAAAATAGAAACTTGTTTGTTAAAATCAAGTCAGAAATGGGAAATGACAATGAGAAAAGGGAATATTTGTCAACTTAACTGAAATTAGGAAATTCCTATAGCAGCTTTAAACGATGCGGATCAAAATTAATATTTTCGAGATAAAATTATTGCAATCGTAATTTGTGATTAGTGTTCCAGAAATCTTGTATGTTAAACATTTGTACTGAATAATTCATGCAGTTGTAAGCTAAACAGGTTCGCTTCCCCAGTTAAGGGAAATATTCAGTTGCTTTTCCGAAAGCTATACATAATTTAAAATTACGTTATTTAAATGCAACATGTCCATTAATGAAATTTTCTATTTATTATTACCGTGCAATAATGACTTAGTTGTTTTGTTTTTTATGAAAGGAATTATGATGCAAAATATCAATAGTTAGGTATTCAAGTTGTTTAAATAAATGAAATAATTATTTTCATAATGCGAAAACAATATAAAGTTTAATTCATTACATCGTAATAGTTTCTAAAGTAATAATTAATTGCAAATGAAAATAGCCCCGAAATTTGATTTTTAGGGATATACACATTGTGTCCCCAAAGTTTCCGTACTGATACTATAAACGAACTAGTCGGATGTAGCAATCCCAAGACTTTCTTCTAACTCATACATGTTAATGCTTAAAAATTCGCTATCACACTGCCAAAATTAAACGAAACGAAATTCCGTGCATTGGTTCTTGAGATATGGCTATCTCTGAAATTGTGTAAATCCAGCAAAATTCAGCCTAGCAGCGCCACCTATCGGATGCTTTACACCAAAACCACCGGTTTTCTGAAAATCCGTGCATTAGTTATTGAGATAGAGTTATTACGAAAATCATGAAAATCTCAGCATTGCAGCGTCACCTATTTTACGATTAACACCAAAACCTAACCAGCAACAACTTGTGCTAACATCTAATTATATCTGAAGTTAGATGAAAATTCGTGCATTAGTTTTTGAAATAGAGCTATTGCTGGAATCGTTCAAAATTCAGCACAGCAGCACTACCTGTTGAGCAATTTACACCAACACGTAATCAGCATCAAGTCATATCAAGGAATAACTGAATCTGAACTTTCATGAAAATATGTGCATTAGTTCTTGAGATAGAACAACTGCGGAAATCGTAAATAATACAGCATAGCAGCGCACTTGTTGAGCATTTACACCAACATGTAATCAGCATCAAGTCATATCAAGAAATAACTGAATCTGAAGTTTTATGCAAATCCGTGCATTAGTTAATGAGATAGAGCCATTGCGGAAATCGTAAAAAATGCAACACAACAGCGCCACCTGTTGAGCGATTTGCACCAGCACGTAATCAGCATCATGCCATATCAAAGACTAACTGAATCTGAAATTTCAGGAAAATCCGTGCATTAGTTCTTGGGATAGAGCCATTGCGAAAATCGTAAATAATGCAGCATAGCAGCACCACCTTTTGAACGATTTGCACCAAAAACTAATCAGCATCAATTTGTAACAGGGACTAACTGAATATCAATTTTTATTAAATTCTGTGCATTCGTTATTGAGATAGAGCGCCCACAAAATTTGTGTCACACACAAACAGACAGACTCACAGACTCACAGACAGACATTTTGTAAAAACATGTTTTTCGGGTTTTCTGATCCCTAAAACGTATAAATCCGTCGAAATACGGAATTTGAAAATTTTCATGAATCCAATACTTTCTTCATGTAAAGATAGAAGAAAGTAAAAATTAAGAACTGAAAAGACACTTTTGACCCACGTTTATTCGAAATAAACCCTGCTGGACTCAAGACACTTTTTACAACGAATTTAATAGTCATCAAAACAGTTCTGGAAGTTCGCCTTTGCACTGTACGTCAAGTAGTACCTGGCAGTCACTTGAATGGCCTAAATGCCGTTAAAGATGGTTCCCTTTAGGTGCAATTTCAACTTAAGTTTAGAGGAAATAGTCAAAAGTGGATAAATATGTGGAGAAAGGAGGATGGCTACGACTCATTTAGAAACATAAAACTCTAGCGCGTTTTTTGTAATCATTCAGATAGAGAGGGGGGGAGCAAACTTCATAAATACCTTCATTTCTTTATATCTTCCATCTGGATCTGATGTATTGTGCTTTTGCTTAAATCTGTCATTTCCTCGAATGTGCAGGTCGTAACACAACGGTGTTCTTCGGATGTCACTCCCTTTCATGGTGACGTTCGGGTGATCGACTGTATCTCGAACGGCTGCTGTGTTCACCATCTTCAAGGATATACCTTCAATTTTTAAACCTCTTGTGTTATTCAAAAACAGTCAACCGAATAAGAGCATTGTCTCCGCAAATGTTTTGGAGCATTTGCAGTGTTTCGCTAGCTGTTGTCCCAAGCTTGACTTGTTAGATCTTCGCAAGCTCCAACATGATCATATTACACTGTTGCAAAAAAAGGATCACACTTAGCATCACACAACCGATAGCACTGTGAAATTGTACCGCTTTAGAAAACAAAGTGTAGTCATGTTTTCGACATAACTTGCAGACACGTAGCAGCTGTCTATTGGCCGGTGATTTAACCAGTCTTTGAAATGTTGGGACGGACTGAGCGAACCCTATATCTACTGACGGTACTTATAAATACCACTCATTTTAAACTTTCTTCCCATAGTGAATATTACTAATATTCTAATTGTACTTTGCAAAAACATACTTTTAACTCCACTTTATTCGAATACATGACACCTGTAGTTCTAGATTTAATATTTTAGCGAGGAAGGAGGATATCTTTGAAAAAGTCGATGTGTTTCGTGCCGACATTTTGTACAGATTGTCACGCTCGTCTTTTTACTGCTGCAAACACAATAAAGTATATTAGACAATTTTTGGATTTTTTATGTGTTCATTGTGCTCATAGAATACAACGTGACTAGCTATTTTAGGTGAACGGTGTATGTATTTGATTTAACAGTTGAATTACTCGGTGGTACTTATAAGTACCGTCAGTACACTGGTTGTTGGAAAAAACTTCTTTTTTTACTGGTTGTTTATTTTTCCCCTGTGTAGTTAGCCATCGTTTTCATCTAATTTAAAATGCAATGACTAAATGTAGTGCAATAATAATTTTCCTAGTATTTCTTTTCTGTTTCATTATTATTTTTCATAGGAAATCGAAAAATTTGTGGCATCGACTCTTTTTTGCTATGCTAGAAATGGCATATGTAAATTAAGAGGTTGAATATGTGGAGATGCTAGAAAACATGTTGTCACTAGAATATAGACGTCGCATAACTAAAGGACTGCTAACAAGATCGAAACCTAAATTCAGAGGCAAAATATTTCCAATGCTAAAGTGTTGAAATAAATGATTGGCACAGGAATTTGCCCCAAAAAAATATTTGTAAATATGAAAAAGGCTATATTTCACATACGTAGCAAAGCGAAACTATTTTAACACAATTCTGGTATCATTTTAAATACCTTGTGGGTTTTCTGTTACGATATTTGAGCCATAGTGTACCTACGGCACTTTAAAGTACCAATTTAATTAACACGTTAATCGCCACATCAGTCACCGGTAAGTGACAGTGAACTTTCCGTTTAAAACGCGTCTTTCACCGATGACTGAGGTCTAAAATATTATACAAAAATAAAAAAATGTATATTGTTTTAAGTAATTACTGAACATTTATTTAAAATTTACCTACCTTTTATTTATCACAGGATTATACTTTCTTAAAAATTTCTTTAAACATTGTACATTTTTCAGCTCTTCAGTGTCAGCCATCGTGGCACTCAACGTATTAATTACCTCTGATTAATGAAATTTCTGACATGTAAGTATTTTTTTATGTTATCCTTTAATTTTCATTGTAGTAACGGAAAAAAAATGCATGAAAAAATTACAGTAGATCATCATGCATCAGGGATGGCGAACCTATGGCACGCGTGCCGAACTTGGCACGTAAGAAAACTTCTCTGGGACGCGTAAAAAATTATAGCTTATATTCAGTTTATGGAGAACAATCCATTTTATTTTTTTGTTACAAAAAATATATTTTTGTGTAACAGGTATACAATTTACATCAAAATACTCCGTTACTTTTAAATGAATTAAGTTACAATAGATTTAAATGAAAGCACCCTGTAGCATCATTTTCTCGCCAAACCATTTAACCCTGTAGTGTTTTCCAAATCGTTTTGCTTCTCTATCAAATTTCAAAAGGTTCATTTTTGAAAATTGAATTTTAAGAGACAGTTTGCATAGCAATATAACTAATTGACACACTTCTACTTCCTGATTAGATTTTATTTTATTTAGGTTTATGGTTTTAAGTTATTTTAGATTTTACTATATATTTTTTTTTTACCGTGTGGTGACCAGCAGTGGTCAGGAACATGTATGTAGTTTGCTTTACTATATTTAGGTTTTAATTTTGAATAATGAAAATTGAATTTTAACTGTTAGTGCAGATAATTATGTATATATTGAACCTGATTCTACCTGAAGAACTAAATATGATCGAATTCGGAAGTATACAATAAAAGAAAAACTCATTTATAGATTATTAATACGGAATTCGATGCGACATGGCTATATTAGCGAGTAAATAAACTATAATAAATAAGTTAGGAATCAAATTTAGTATGTGTAAAAATATTTAAGTAAAATTTCTATAAAAAGTAATCGTTGAATTTTATCTAAGTTTAAATCTTTTTTGCACGTTAGAATGCTGATACATAATAATTTTGAATTTTTCGGCACGCGTACCCAAAAAGGTTCGCCATCCCTGCAGTAGATAAAGGGTTAAAACAACAAACGTGTGATCATCTGACATTTTCTCTTTTTATTCAAATTTCTTAAATTATGTGAGCAATGAAAACTTGTGAAATATTATATAAGTATTTTTGAAAATATTTCTAAAACTAAGTTTAACTTTGTAAATTGTTAAAAATCCTCTAAACACGCTCAAATATACCCAGAAGAACGTTTCTAAGTGGTTTTTTCAGTGCAATTATCAGTTTCTCAAACAGGAATACAGTTGTTTAAAAGACCGCACTATAAAAAAAACGACATTTTTACAATACAAAGTACTGTTCATCTCGTGCACAAACTCGATCACAGTTGAATGTACTGTATCTTTCTTTGTGTTCCTGACTATTTAAACATGGAAAATACAGTAGTTGCGTAAAATTAACAGCACAATGTACTGGCAATTCGGACGCCAGCAATTTGTACTGTCGCCCAAATGCGTCCAAATTGCCAGTACATTGTACTGTTAATTTTATGCAACTACTGTATTTTTCATGTTTAAATAGTCAGGAACACAAAGAAGATACAGTACATTCAATTGTGATCGAGTATGTTCTGGCCAATTTACAGTGGTTTTTTTACAGTGCATCAATTCTCAGTTAAACATTTTCAACTGTATAACTGAATTTATATATGCCATAGTAACAAATATAACAAATTTTATCGTTAATATTAATGCTCTTATTGTTTGTCTGTAAAACGTGTTTGTTGATCATTAACATATTTTCTTGATAAATGATATTATCTTAAAAATCCGTATTCCGGGTTGAGAAAATATAATTAGTATTCTATAAAATCTACTCGGAAAATGTAAACCAAAATTAGTGGCAGTGAAAAAAACTTAATGTTAATCCTGCACTAAATGTCGAAAATATTTTAGTTTGTATGATTTGTTAAAATAAAGAATGCTTTTGGTAATCGTGGGTAAGTCAGATGAGGTAACTGTATATTTTCGTTTGTGATTACATTATATTTACCAAGATTGAGAAACAGTTGTCCTTTTTTTACAGCGCGTGACTTCATTCCAAATATTGCAATTAGCATACAATAATTTGTCTCTTATTTATAGAAATATATTATTTCTCTAATTCTTATTTTTGATTTCAAAAGAAGATTATAAAGTCAAATAAATGGCATCATACGCGGGAAATTCTATATTTCCAATTCGATATTAATATAAATTCTTTACAACAAATAGGTTTTGATTTATACTCAAACATTTACATTCATTGCCGATTGTTTAGGAACTAACAAAAAATATTTTCAAATTAAGAGTTTCGAATTTTTACATTTGCTTAATTTCTAGCATTTTTTTTTTTTTTTTTTTTTTTTTTTTTTTTTGCATGTAGTAGCATTTTAGTGTGTTTTAGCATTTTCTTTTCTGGAATGGGATGAAGATTTGACTCCGTGTTTTCTGTATGATATTTGTTATCATTTGATGAACATATGAGAAATTTTTAAAATAGAAAAATGGATGATGTGGCTCATGTCGCGTGGGTGTATTGGATGCCCTACTGTGTGCGACGTGCACTTCCAATCGAACAGGATCTAATAGATCGTCAGATTAGTTTGAAATCAATTTCCGTGAAGAATTATAAAAATAGATAATATTATCTAGAGATTGAACCATTTTGAGATCAAAAAGTGGAAAATAAACGAAGTGGCAGCAATTAAAAAAATTCTATTTCTGCTCCTTTTTTTTTGCACTGGGAGTTCTTTTAAAAATATTTATTTTTTATAAAAATAGCTGAATGTAATCCAAGCTCCAATAAATTATATCACCTTCAATTTAAAAAAAATAATTAGCGAGAAAGGTTTAATAGTTTTTGCGTTCTGATACGGCCTATTTTGGAAAAAATTATTTTTCCGTAAAATGTTTTTCCAGTGCTTCAAATTAGTGTAAGCCTACGGACGCGTTGCACTAAAGCACTAAACAACTACAAAAAGACTTCGAATTTGGCCAAATTGTTGTACACGAATAATCAACAGACTAGAAAAACGTAAAAAAGGAAAAATCTTTTTTTTTTTTCAAACGAAAAAAAGCAAATCCTCTCTTAATTGAAAAAAGAATCGTAAAAATCATTTGATATTTAGGCCAAAGAAGTAGAACGTCTCCTTAATACTTCCTTAAATCCTATTATTTTTTTTTATTAATTTCTAATCGTATTACAATTACGTATTACTTTTAAACATTTTTTAATAGTTGAAAATTATTTTGTGTTTGGTACCATTGCCCTTCCTTTCTTCTAAATGCCTAAAAATATCTCTCAGTCGTCAGTTGGCCTGTCTGACTTCCCACTTAAACAGTTATACGTCTGCGTTCGAACCTTTGTAAATATCCTTAGATTGTTAAGAAACATACATTTTTTATGAAGTTTCCCAGTAGACTTTTCTCTGTGGAAAAATATGTGAGTCACCTAAATAGTTGTTTTATAGATTCAATCAAAAGAATAACAATGCGTAGCTATCAAATGGAAGACCTTTTTTTTTAACATTAATTTTCATGAAGTTACATCCTTCAAACCTGATGAAATTGGTTTATGTTACTTACGTTTAATATAGACTTACTCATTGATAATTGTGCAACCTTTACAATTTATTTACATAGACATACAAAACTATTCAGACGTATTAGTATCTTTGGGAAGCATATGTTTGAAGTCAGGTTTGGCATCATGTTTTAGGAAAATGTTAAACCAATTTGTATAACATTAAAACCTTTACAATAACGTTGATGTCATGTAGAATATGAACCTTGAATTTCGCTTAACTATTCTCCAAAAATGAAAACATATTTACTAAGTAAACATATCAGGAGTGAATATTGGTAAAATAAGACACTTTATTTTATTTATCATATATGGAATTTACTGCATGGAAAATACATTATTTGAGTACATTTATTAAGTGAAACTGCAAATACAATTAAGCAATTAACTGCTTCTTAATGGCATTTTAGAATTTGTCTAACGTGTACATTTTGTAACTTGCCGAAATTCATTAATGGCTGTCTAAATTTAATCTGCAATGCACGGAATCAGAGATTACATGGTTTGAATACAGAACACAATTGCATTATACCTCATGATCGCGGAGAGCAAATTAAATTAAGTATACCACACTCAAACTCAATGATTTTCTAGCTGTTTACCAAAAGTTAAGATATTAGATTTGAGTTGATTATTGTAACACACAAAACTAGTTGTAATAAAATGTACAATCTGCAGTTTTTATCTGATTAAAGCTTATCTTACAGTCTCATTATTTTATGAAATTACGATAACAAATTTTAAGATAATTCAAAAAGATGTTCATGCTAATAGTAAAAATCTCATTTTATGTTCGGAATATAAATTGTTCCGATTCAAACTGATTAAATTATTTATTACATGATCCAAATTATTAAAAAAAGAAAATGCTATTGGCCATAACTTTTTAACTTCCGCATGGGTTCTGAGCATAAGACATATTCATGCTCTATGTCGCTGGACAACTCTTCATTACGCTAAAAGCTATATGGAAAATATCATGGCTTAATTTAATGAATTGAAGAGCTTAATTGATAAACATGTTAAGTGAAAATTTTAAAAAGATGGAAATTTGCATTAAGAAAAAAGTCATTAGGGTCTAACTTTTATCATTAAGATCTAACTTTTTGATGTAGTGATTGTGCTAACAAAATAATATGTAAATGAGAATAACTAGTCATACCATAGTTTATTTTAACAATGTATTGATTGCTTAGTGTTACTTGCAGTATTAAGGACACATATTAATGCACCTAATTACAGATATTGTAAAAGATAAGTTGGAATGTTTCTCAATAATATTTATACTTTTATTGCGACTTCAATGCTGATTTAATATTAATTTTTTTTTTTTTTGATTTTGATTGAATGCATTACTTATAAAAATGTACAAAAATGCTATCGGAATCAAAGAAGAATTTTAGGTAGTTAATAACTGTCGGGAAAATAGTACCTGCAGTAAATTGCTATTCATATCATATATACTAGAAATACGAAACATTACATGATATATAGTAATTAGAATTTATTTAAATGGTCACATTAGACAATATTAATAGTAAATATGAATAGTTAATTTGTGAAGCCCTTGTGAAAATAAATAAATAATTGCTACTCACTATTTTTTCTTATTTTGACAAATTGATTATTGTTTTAAATATTGCATTCAAAAAACTTCAAATAAATCTATTTTACACATAGCGATAATTTTATTGAAATGTGTATTGAAACAGACATATACTAAACAACAGTTTGAAAAAAAAACTGCCATTATATCCATATGTATGCAACCGATAAATTAATACTTACCACTGAGAGAAAAATAGACAACAGTTTGAAAAAAAAAAACTGCCATTATATCCATATGTATGCAACCGATAAATTAATACTTACCACTGAGAGAAAAATAGATAGATATTTCTAGCAATTAGTAGTAAATAATTAGATTACCTAAAAATACAAAATGACCTTTGTTAAAATCGTTCATGGATACCACCAGGCATACGTAAGATAAATGTTACGTACATTAATTCTCGTAAATGTTATAGATATTCAAAAATAATTCTTCCGTGGACATTTCTATCTCTGTTTTAGAGTGCACGCAAATACTAGAATACTATTACAAAGTCTGAAAAGTGCGAATAATAGATAAAAACTGAGGAAGTAAGCTAAAATCGGATGCGTTTTTAATAATTGCTAAACTAGAAATTATCACTTATCCTAGCACAAAAATATCATTATAAATATATTATTTATTTATCCCGATTTACTTAATAATTTTTATAAGTTGAATTATCTGATATGACAATTTCAATGTGGGTCATACATCATGTATATGTAATTTACAGGAAATGAAAGCATTTAGACTTTGTTTTGAAAAAGGAAAAATATTTTATTTTAAAGCTCTAACAAAGGAACTTAACTAACAGTATTTCAATTAAAATTCCAATTATTTATTATTTAAAGACAAAATAATAATTATCTGCATTACAATTTGGAAATTATAAAAAGAAATGTCCACCTGTTTAGCAGCACAGAAAAATTCATAGTCACTAACATCTTTCTAGTCTTTTTTCAAGCATTATTTTTTGGCTCCCCAATCATTCTCGTTCAATAGCCAATTTTATCCTGCGTAAAGTATGCGGCTTAACACCAAGTGAACGAAAATTGAAGAACAACCAAAAGAAATGCGCCTGTATATGCTAACAACAGTTTTAAAAGTATACGACCTTATTAAATATGGTGCACAAAATAATATAAAAAGTTTCAGTAACATCAGTAAAAGTTTCGCTTCAGTAGTATTAACACTAGAACGCCCGGAAATTTTACTCATGTTTCACAAAATTATTTACACCAGAATTTTTATTTAAAATTATTTGACTGATTTATTTAAAGTAAATCCGCGTGGTTTAAATTTAACTTATTTTATGAAAGAATTTCTGGTTCCAGTTGACATTTAATCATATGGTCGGAGTCGGCTCAACTTTTTCCTGGCGTTCTAGTGTTAATACACCAACTAACTTCAGTAATAGGAAATGTGTTCGTATGCAGTAATTTTGAAAACTAGCAAAACATTAAAACAAAAAATTATAAAATAAAATTTTCAACACACAAGCTACACCGACAGTAAAAAATAATCGTAATAATGGCTTTTTCTTCTTCTCTTGAGCAAAGTATTTGAACTACACTGATGTCCAAAATTAAGGACCAGTCACAAAATGCTAACATTGAAGTAAGCGAATACTCAAAAGGAAATAATGTAATTCATATAATTACAGTCCCTACAACACAGCTAGTCCATATAGCATCTCATTCATGTCACACCTGGTCACAAGTGTCACAGTCACTACGGTGAAACAAAAAATAGGAAATTCCACACGTCTCATTATGAGTTTCAAATGATCACTATATATGACTCCACTGAGACGTCAATGTGACTGCTGCATTGTCACGAGTCACCAGGTGACTTTACAATGTAGTTACATTGTGACTCTCATGTGACTGTCAATTTTAGACTCAATTTCAAAGCCATCATGAACGTTGTATTAGGATAAGTCACCAAATAATATCACATTATAGTCACATGGTGACTTTTCACAAAAGGACACAATGGTGACTTCACAGTAGTCTCTCTGTCACCTGAAAGTCATCATGTGACTTTAACATGACATTATTTGATAACTTATCACAATGCTGCGTTCACGATGACTTTGAAATTGAGTCTACAGATGACAGTCACATGAGAGTCACAATGTAACTGCATTGTAAAGTCACATGGTGACCCGTCACAAAACAGAAGTCAAAGTGACGACTCAGTGGAGTCACATATAATGATCATTTTAGACTCATAATGAGATGTACGGAATTACCTATTTTTTTGCTTCACCTTAGTGAATGTGACACTTATGACTATGTGTGACATGAATGAGATGTTATATAAACTAGCTGTGCTGCAGATATAGTAATTATTCGAATTATATTATTTCCTTTTGAGTATTCGCGCACTTGAAAATTAGCATTTTGTGATTGATCCTTAATTTTGGACATCAGTATCTTTCGCACTAAAGGGCCGTTCGATCGAGTTAAAACTGAGATATAGGGTTTCATCGGACTAGAAGGTTTTAAACTGCTTACCGCTTGAATGAAGCTGAAAATGTGTAGTATTTAACTGTATCCTGTATCAGGGCTCGAAAAATCACATGCTCGACATCATGGAGATTTTTTTTTTATTATTATTTGATTGGCACCACTTTTTTGGAATGGTAAAATTCGCCTTAATTAATCTGTCATTAAATTAAGCGAATTTTACCATTCCAAAAAAAAATGGTGCCAATCAAATTTTAAAAAATGTAGCAACACTGACGTCGGGCATGTAACTTTTCGAGCCCTGCTGGATATGTTATTTTTTACGAAATTTGTTCATTTATTTGAAGCTAAAAGCTATTGTTTTTAAATTTCATCGTCCGTATTTTCTTATTATATCCCTGATGAAATATTACACGATGAATTAAAGCTTACATTTATTTATGGAACTTTCTTCTATCTAAACATTATTGATATTAAATGCTAATTTAATTGTAGTTTTATATAATTTTAAAGATCGAAACAAAAAAATATAAAATACATTGAAACACATCTACTAATCATAATACCAGTAATAAATTAGAATAAATTAGAAATACTTAAAATTTTTGTATTGAAATTAAACACAACTTGCTAAGTGGCACATATAACATAAAAGTGATATTACAAACACATTAAAAATCTACTTTTCCGATCGCTTACATGATCGTCATCAGGATTAAAATGATGTTACACAAGTCTAAAAGTTCTAAACAGGCATAAAAGTCTAATAGCACAAAAGAATTCCTGAACGAAGAGTGCACAATTTCACAAAGTTTCCAGGGTTACCAAATGGAGCAAACCACAACAGTAAAGAAAGGCGGGAGTTGGGGGGGGGTGGAAAAAAATTAAACAGATTGTATTAATTATGACGAATTATGGCAGATTTTATGAATGTTAAATGATAAATCGAAACCTTGTTATAGTTAATATAGTCTGTTCAATTTGTTTCCGAAACGCGCCGTTTTTTACTGTTGTGATTTGCTTCATTTGGAAATTATGGAAACTCGGTGACGTTTTTGTACACTCCGTTTTGGAATTCTTCTGTACTATTTGAAGTTTATGAACTTTTAGACTTGTGTAAAATCATTTTAATCCTGATGAAGATCGCGGAAGCGATCCGAAACGCAGATTTTTAATGTGTGTGTTATATCGTTTTATGTACCATTTAGCAAGTCGTATTTAATTTCATTACATTTTTAAGTATATTTCATGGTGCAATTTTCCAATACATATTTATAAATTAGAAATACGTTTGTCAGTTTAAAAAAAATCTATTTATAAAAAATAACATAACAGAAAGAACAATTGGAAGATATACTAATACTTATGTGATATTAATTATTAGAGTAAGATCTCACATTTATATAAAACATAATTAGGCGACTGCTGCTGTTATTAATACAAAATAATCCAGAATGTGAAAATGAATACAGTTTTTTTTGCCTCTGTTATTTGTATTGTTCTTAATTAATTCTTATAAGCAAAACTCTTATAAAAAAAACATCCTTTCCATCATTTAAAATAAGCCTCATTATCTTTTCAGACATTTTATGTAGCAGCCTGTTCAATTCTGAAGATTCATTAATCTTTTTACTATGGTGAAATTTCTTGAAACCACTTAATAGCTGTTTCCTTGCTGAAAGATACGTCGACATGAAACCGCTTTTATTTACTGCTAGTGATTATATTTGACAGCAAGTGGCCACATAAAATAATCTAAGATAATTATTAAAGTTGTAAAACACAAGTTTTACTAGGCATTTCTTTTTTCCTGGAATCTTAAATAATTTTAGAAAACATAATATTTATTTAACAGTAAAAATAAAGACTTTTCTGTAATGCTTTGCATTTTCTACGAGAAAATTTTTATTTTAAAAAAAAATCAAATGTAAATAATTTATGTTTTTTATTACATTTTTAAAAATTAATTTCATGAAACACATCTAATAAAATAAAACTTATAAAGCAATATCTATAAAAGTGTCTTTACATTAATAACACAGTCTTTCGATGTGTTGTCACTTTGTCGTCAGAAAGGTGCACATAAGTAGCTGAAGATTAATATATTTATTTCGAATATTATGTTTTCTATGTTTCTCAAATATCAGTCATTTTGTAACTGCATTCTGGAATCACCGTAATCAAATTTTGATTCACACGTCATAAGTCGAAGCGGACTACAAAGCAATGTTATTTATTGTTTTGCACAAAATAAGACATAACGACATTATAGCCATGATAGAGTGATCCATTTTCAACCTTTCTGAGGGGAATGTGGAGCATAAGAGTTGCACTTTGGTGATAGAAGTTTCACCTTTTGGTCACATTCCGGTCACTCTGTTTTAAAGAAATCTTAGTATCATCCTTACATCTATTAAAATTTGCCTACATTATTGAACATTTTTTCAGTGCCATCTGTGAGAAGTATTTAGATTATCCTCCCCTTTATTATACTCTCCCCTTTATTATCCTTTGAAAAATAACAAAAATTACAAATTTCATGAATTTGCATTGATTAAAACATAAACATTGAAAAGATGTTTAATAAGCCGACTGCAAGCGAAAAGATATGATACTTCTTCACACACACACACACAAAAAGTATTGAATCCGTCTCTTTCTTGACAAAGTTCACAGTTTTTTAGCTCACAGGCTATCAAAGCCTGAGAGCTTACGTGCCCGCCTGTTCTGTATGTACGTACGTATGTACGTAACGCGATAACTTTTGATGGAAATATCCGAATTGCTTCAATTTTTTTTCCAGGTTCATTCTGATAAGGCGCTTCCCTGATTAGTTTTTGGGATTCATTGGTTAAGGATAAAGGGGGAAAAGGGGGCTTAGTCCCCCCCTCCTTAATTTAGATGAATGGGTTTTTCATGCAGAAATGTTCAATTTATTCCAAATTTGGTATACCAGTTTATTATGCTAAGGAGCTTCTCTGATTCGATTTGGAAGCTCATTACTTAAGTATAAAGGGGAGAAAGGTGGACAACCCCAACTTAATTTAGATAAATGGGTTTTCATGTAGATTTATTCGATTTGCTCCAAATTTGGTATACCGGTTTATTATATTAAGGAGCTGCCTTGATTACATTTGGAGGTTCATTAGTTGCAGATAAAGGGAGTAGAGGGGGCTACCCCCCTTAATTTAGATAAATGGGTTTTTCATGCAGAATTATTCGATTTTCTCCAAATCTGGTATAGTGGAATATTATGTTAAGGAGATTATATGATTAGATTTGGAGGTTCATTAGTTAAGTATAAAGGGAGGAAAAGGGGGCTGGACTCCCCCCCCCCCCCTTAATTTAGATTAATGGGGTTTTCATGCAGAATTATACGATTTGCTCCAAATTTGGTATACCGGTTTATGATGTTAAGGAGCTGCCTTGATTAGATTTGGAGGTTAATTGGTTAAGTATAAATTGGGGACGGGGGCTAGTCCACTATCTAATTTAGATAAATTGGTTTTTCATGCAGAATTATTCGATTTGCTTCAAATGTGATATACCAGTTTATTTCGATATGGCTTTCTTCATTTGATTTGAAAATTCATTGGTTAATTATAAAAGGGGGGAAAGGGGGCAAGTGTCCCCTCCAACGAATTGAGATAAATGGATTTTCATGCAGAATTATCTAATTTAGTTTAATTTTTTTTCTAGGTTCATTCTGATAAGGAGCTTTTCTGATTAGATTTGAAGGTTCATGGGTTCAGCATAAAGGGAGAAATGGGGGAGCTAATACTCCCCTTAATTTAGCGAAATGGTTTTTCAAGCAGAATTATCCGATTTGCTTCAAATTTGGTAAGCCAGTTTATTATGTTAAAGAGCTTTCCTGATTAGATTTGGAGGTACTTTGGTTAAGTATAAAGGGGGGAAACGGGGTTAATCCCTTCATTTATTTTTTGAGGGGCAATATCTTTTGAAATAAGAGCATAATATACAATTAGTGTGAATAGCCTGTGAGCTCAATGCCATCAGTTTAACTGGGCAATTTTCTTTTTATTTGAATAATCAACAAGAAATAAATTCAATGGGTATCCTGGGAGACCAAAATGTTTTTCATCGAAGGTTTTGAATATCTTTCTTAATATCCTTGTTAATAACTGCATCTTCACACATAAATCATTATTAAGAAGATAATGCAAGGAGATTCTGAAACTTCTGCGAAATGTGAAAGACGTGCAAGACGTGCAAAAACAAATGAAAATTACATAGCAACATAAACTTGCAATTTATTTATTAGGATGGCGAAGCGAATCCCTACTAGGGTACACAAATTACATTTTGTTGTACACTTTACTAAAAAACTATTCAGTATTTTGACTTGAAATTAAACATAAAAATAAATTATGATCTGTAGATTTGCGCATTATTATTTTTTTTTTACAGAATAACCTTACAAAATTTATTATTTTAATTAGTTTATTTTACATGTTTTTCCATTACGGATGCATTTTTGTAAATAAAAAATGAAACACGCATATTTTCAGAAGAAAAAATAAAGCATGTAGTTAGTAATTAGAGATTGAATCATGATTAATTAAATAAATAAAATATATTTTCATTTTTCCGCCAAAATATCCCAAAAACTGTTTTTTTAAATTTAATTAAGGAAAGAAATATTCTTGGACTTGACAGAAATAAAATATGATCTGCAGATTCTGACAATATTATTTTCTTATCGAATGATTGAACAAAAAACATATTTTATTATTTTATTGAATATATTTTTCCATTATACGGATTTATTTTTGTAAACGATAATGAAACAGGCGTATTTGTTGCAGTAAATAAAAATCATAGAGTCATTAAAAATAAATAAAATAATGATTAAGTACGCGAAATATTATCGTTGCGTCAAAATTTCTCATTTTTTTTTAAATTTTTAAATAAGTAAAGGAACCTATATATCTGCATTTTGTGAAGGCGAAATATTTTAAATATTGAATATAACTGCAGAATGTATACTTCAAATTATACTTCAATTATACTTTAATTTATACTTCAAAGAACATTAAAATTTCTTATATTAAAAATGTGTCTTATTTGAGAGGAAAATATACATTTTAATAGAATACTTTATTAAGATTGGTTGGAAATGGCGCATAGTTTGATGCTGATTTCTTTTAATCATATAATAGTTTAACGAATTCTTTTATGAAATTTTTAAAATGCATTTTTTTATGAAAATTATAGCATATTTTTAATGAAATAAATTTGTGAAAATTCAATTATTTGCATTCAATTATAAAAGTATTTTTCAGCGTTAAGAATTCAAATATACTATTTATTCTTATTATGTGAAATCATTTACGCGGACGATACTTACGCATTTTAAAAGAATTATATTATGATTTTTTTTTTGTAAGGTGGCAACAAAAGAATTGTAAACAAATAAAATTAATTGTTGTAATTAATAATATGTAAAAAGTCTTTAAAAAAGCTTTTAGTTACTTACTTACGCATTTTAAAAGAATTTTATTATGAATAATTATACTTACGCATTTTAAAAGAACTATATTATGACTTTTTTGTAAACTAGCAACAAAAGAATTGGGTACTTTTCGTTTAGCCGGGCGCCAGTGTTATATACACATATTTATATACATACATATATGTATATATACATATATAAAAATAAATTGATTTACATATATATATGTGTGTATATATACTATGTGTGTATATGTATATATACGTATATTTACATATATGTATGTATATAATTATGTATATATAACACTAGCCCGGCTAACCGAAAAGTACCAAGAATTGTAAACAAATAAAATTAACTGTTGTAATTAATAAAATGTAAATACATTATTAAAAGAGCTTTTCGTTGAAAATTTAAAAATATTTTGTAAAATTTTGCTTCGAAAACATTTTTATTTATACCACTCTTATATACTAAATAAAAAATTCAAATGCAGAGAAAATTCTTAGTATTTTTGGCTGAATTTACATTTCTAAAATTAATATGCGCCAAAAATCAAAATAAAGTTTTCGCTTAATAAAGATGCAAAAATAACATAATAAAAAAGAAAAGTGCCCAGCTAAACTGATGGCATTGAGCTCACAAGCTATTTACACTAATTGTATATTATACTCTTATTTCAAAGAATAATGCCCCTCAAAAAAATAAGTGAAGAGGAATTAGCACCCCGTTTCCCCATTTAAACTCAACCAGTGAACCTCCAAATCTAATCAGGGACATTCCTTAACATAATAAACCGGTATACCAAATTTGAAGCAAATCGAATAATCCTGCAAAAAAACCCATTTATCTAAATTAAGAGGGTGGACTAGACCCCCTTTATCTTTCACCAATGAATCCCCAAAACTAATCAGGGAAGTTCCTTAACATAATAAACCGTAATACCAAATTCGGAGCAAATCGAATAATTCTGTATGAAAAACCCATTTATTTAAATTAAGAGGGGTGGGCTAACCCCCCTTTCCCCCCTTTATCCTTAACCAATGAACACCCCCCCCCCCCCAAATTAATCAGGGAAGCTCCTTAACATAATAAACCGGTATACCAAATTCGGAGCAAATCGAATAATTCTGCATGAAAAACCCAATTATCTGAATTAAGAGGGGTGGACTAACCTCCTTTTCCCCCTGTATCCTCAAGCAATGAATCCCCAAAACTAAGCAGGGAAGTTCCTTAACATAATAAACAGGTATACCAAATTCGGAACAAATCGAATCATTCTGCATGAAAAATCCATTTATCTGAATTAAGAAGGTTGGACTAACCCCTCTTTTCCCTCTTTACCCTTAACCAATGAACTCCCAAAACTAATCAGGGAAGCGCCTTATCACAATGAACCTAGAAAAAAAAATTTGAAGCAAATCGTATGTTTCTATCAAGAGTTATTGCGTTACGTACAAACATACATACATACAGAACCGGCGGCGGGCACATTAGCTCTCAGGCTTTGATAGCCTGTGAGCTAAAAGATATTGTTAATTTCAAATATTTATCTTATTAAATAATGCTTCGCGAATCCAAACAATGCATGGCTTTTGCTAGTGTTATTGAAAATAATACGCTCTCATTTCGAGACGAACCTAAACAGTTGTTCATAATTTAAACAATAAGGAATATTTTTAAAGGAATATTTGAACAGATATATATTTCTTTATAAGAAATATTATGGCATTACAATGAGTATTAAAAGTTTGCACCAACAGTGTACAAGCATTACTGAGTGTGATTGTTGTGTATTCTAATGAAGTATTAATTTTAAAAATAATTATGAAGAGTTTATATTTATCTGTAATCTTTATAAATTGTATGTACAGTCTGTTTCACCCATTTAAATATGTCAATGAATCAATTTACCATGGTAAATTTTTTACTAAATATATAACTTTAAACTTTTGTGCACTATACCAATAAAATAGCAAAACCTACTAGAACAAATCCAACTAAACCTGATTGTTCCCAAATGGCAAAATAAAGTTACACTAGTCAGCAGAACGTTAGATGTATTTTAACGAATGTCAAGGCAAACATTAAGAATGGCCAGTATCTTCTATATATCCAGCACATTTCTCGTTAGCACCACATTTTACAGATAGCGAAGCCTGGTGTCTATAACTTCCACCTTTATAATATCTTTATTATCATTAAAATTCTAAACGAAAATTGAGATTCAGGTTTGCATGAGAAATTCCGTTAGTTGAAACTAAAAATTTTCACCGTATGTTCGTACGTTTAGTTATTTTTATATCGTACGTCACAGTTACGATTCCATTTATCTGAGTTACTATTCCATTTGTCTGAGTTACGATTCCATTTATCTGAGTTGCGATTCCATTTTTCGGTAGATATTTTTTAACCCTCTTACATAGCGCAGTATAATTGATATACAAATTGTTTAAATTGTGTAATTTCGACATAGAAATTCTATAGGTACAAATAAATGATTTTTATGGCACAAAATATAACATTATTTACTTTATCTTTAATCCTTAACCGGAAACGTGAAAATCCCGTGCGCAAGCAGAATACTTAATAATTTACCAAATAATGAACTTAAACATTTGATCTTTAATAGTAATGCATTAACAGCACCAATTTTTTAATATAACAGCATAAAAATAAGTTTCCGATGTCGGAGAGAGAAAATATTAAGGGCAGATATGTAGACGCAAACATCTCACAGACGTACGTTTCCGGTTAAGGGTTAAATAAACCTTGTAAGTTTAAATAATCTTTCACATATTTTTTTTTAATAGAATTCTATATTAAAATCTCTGGAAATGAATTTAAACAACCTACGCTGTTCTTCTTTATTTCATTTCTCTTATGCGATAAACACATACGAAAATAATTTATGGTAATTTTGTTGTAAAATGTTGCACAAAAGTTACTTTTATTTTGACAATTTAATTCCATGTCATCTTCTTAACTGTGCTTTTATCTTGGCTTCAAAGAGAAATGTTTTCATACATAATTTATATTTCAACCATACATGCATCGTGTAGAAATTGCTCTTAAAGCAGACTTCAGATAAAAAATAGCTAAAATATATTTTTAAAGTAAATTATGTGCATGTGTTTGCTTTACATTCGTTGAATCCAATGTTATGAAAGCGTGGAATTTTGTTTTTATGTTTTTCTAGTCGTATGTTATTCATACAGCGCACATTAAAATATATTTTATTTGTTTGCGCTAGTGAAACTAACTGGAGATAAATCATACGCTTAACAAAACAGAAAAAAGCTAAAAAACAGAATAAAGATTCTTGGCTTTATTATGGGGTTAAAGTAAAATAAAAACGCTTATTAGCAAAAATTAATTATAAGATTATTAATTAAAATTAATTAAATAGCAGTAAATTAATTGTAATATTAGGTTTGTGCAAACATAATGCAGTTCAAAGTGTTTTATAAGCATTTTGCATACATAAGTTAATTAGAGTGGTACGTATTATACAGGGTGTCCGGTCTCAACGGTGTCCAATGGCTAATTCCTAAACCGTTAGTCATAGTTGTTTTTTTGTTTATAGAAATTTTTTTAAGAAATGTTTTTATTGACCCAAATCGCTTTTAAAATATTTCTTTACGTGATTTAAAACATTTTTGTAATTGGAACTATATGTCTATGACTAACGGTTTAGGAATTAACCATTGGACATCGTTGAGACCGGACACCCTGTATAGCATTTTAAATCTTATTTTAAGCATTTTCTTTTCAAATTAAATGTTTAATTAATTTATTATTGAGGCTATTAATTGAATGCGAAGCTGAGGTGTGAAAAGAAAATTTTCGTTAAACATATTTTTAAGAGTTTAAACTGGATCGCAGTGCAGCACAGATACGCCCAAAACTGTAATGAAGTTTGGGGAAAGAAAGAAACAATGCAAGCACAGTTCAGCGTTGGTTTCAAAAATTCCATAGAGGATATTTCGACCTTCAAGACAAGAGTGCACGTCCTTCTGTTTTTGACGATGTAAGTAAGTAAGTAAGCACCCACCCTGAAAGGATATATTCGAAGTCAATCATACAAAAACAACTCGATAAATTGCGAATGAACTCAACTTTGGACATTCCAGTATCGTTCACCGCTTAGAGCGAATTGGCTAGGTGAATAAACTCCGTTAAGTGTGTGCCGCATGAGTTAAACGACAATTGACAATTCAAATGTTACACGTGTTGGTCTACGAAACACTACCTCACCAACCGTAGTCACAGGACCTCCCGCCAATGCACTACCGCTTCTCTAATCATCTAGAAACTTCTCGAGTTGAAAATTTTTCGTCAATACAGATGATGTTGGAAACGCATTCCGAGAGTTTGTCGTCTCCAGAAACCCAGACTTTAATGTCACAGGAATCACTAACAAATAAAGGTACTATAGTCTGTGGCGGCGAATTACGATTTTTATAGTTCATTCGATTCGTCTCTTGGAGCACAGGAGGACGGGTCAAAGTTAAAAATTTGCATAATGCGAGCTGCAGAACATAAAACAATAGCAGAAAATTCCTTTGCATGCAACCGTACGCAGACGTTCCACAAGTTCCGAAATGATTGAAAAACTGACAAACGAATCGACATTGTGTGGTGACAAAGATTTTTGTTCGTAATTCTAGAAAAAAGTATTGACAGGATGAACAAAACTAGAGGAGCACATCATAACTTGCGAAAACCTGCCTGTCAAGTAGCAGACTAATATTATATCTGCAATTACAAATTATTATAATAACAGCAATAATATAACGTTATAGTATTAATTGGCAATGTATGGTACTGTAAAACAACTAGTAAACTTAAAGCGCACTTATTTCTTTAATGGCATCTGTTTTTCAACGAAAATTTGAACTTTGACCCGGCCCCCTATCATTATTAAAAGTCAATAGCCAATATCCGATGTATAAAATTACTAAGCTTGATGGGACGAATTGAATGAGCTATAAAAATCGAAATTCGCCGCTACAGACTACAGTACTTTACTTTTAAGCTCGTTTCTCGTTGGCAAAAGTATATCAATTGCAATAGCTGTTACTTTGATTAAATATAAGGTTAGTTGGGGTAACTGGACCCACGAGGTAACTGGGCCATAGGCTATTTTATAAAAAACTATTGATGTTTTTTGGGTTTTAGCTTTTGTGAACAATACACCTTAATCTCTATCTCCTAAAACAAAGTGTGTCAACTGAATCATAACTCTCACTTTGCTGTGATAGGTTGTCAAAAATTTACGTTTCTCTTTTCAAAAACAACGTCAATGTGGTTGAACTTCCTCGGATTTCTATTAAAATACTGTAAGTACTTTTATCAAACAATCTTTATTTTTAAAGATTAGGCATATAACTACATTAATATTATTAGGTATCTATAAATATTTACTTCATGTTTCAAATGTAAGTCCGGTGTCCCAGTTACCCCATATTTTTACTTAAGAATGGGGTAACTGAAACATGCTGGATCCAGTTACACCAATAGTAATGAATAATTTTTCTGAGTTTTTCTTACTACGGGAAATAAATTTCTTTATTGTTTTTTGCTCACAATAAAGAAGATTATAGAATACCTTATTAAAAATACGTAATAAAATTTTAAAAAAGCATATTGGATGGTATGAAACCAAACTTCTTGACCACTTGAGAGGCGGTGATGCCGTTACGGCATCACATAATTTTAATCCCCAATTGCCACATTGGCACCGGAATTTTATAATGATAATTTCACCTTCATTAAGTACGCGAAAATATACTTTTACTTGTTGACAAATAGATTATCTTGTAAATACTGGTGTCATTAAATTATTTCAACATTTTACGAATGCAAGTACCTTGCCCCTGAAAGCGATATAGTCAAACCTTGAAATTGTACCATACACAGGGGTCACATTCTATAGGGAAACTTTTATTGTTCCTACCACTTTTTCGAAAAGAAATATTTTAAATAGAATGATCATGAAGGTAACTCTTTAAGGGTTCTGGTAGGAACATTAAAATTTCCCCTATATAATGTGACCCCTGGATACAGATAAAGTACTTAACTACTTACGTAGCCGTTTGTTCATAGATTTACCTTGATATTTTTTCCTTGAAATACCCATGTGACTTTTATACTTATTACCTCTACTAAAGTGCATAAGTACTTACTTAATTTTTATGTTTTTGGTACAAATAAATGTAATATTTTCACTTTTAGTGCTTTTTTTAGACACATTGATAGCAAAAAGTTTCCTTACAACGCCCTTTAGTTGATATATTAGTTTTCATGATCTGCTGGTTTAAGATTTTTGAGTTGTTTACACATTTTGAAACAAGACCTGATACCCAATATGAAAATAAATAAATAAACGCGTGTGCAAAATAGACCCTCTTGGTCCACTTACCCCATTTTTATGGGGCAACTGGACCCATGAGGAAAGAAAGATGAAATATGCATATTTTTATATTTTTAAATATTAAAATGTAATTTTGAGAATTTCTGTCTGATAGAGGGAAACTAAATGAACACATTTACAGAAGTTCAGACTTTAATTCAAATGAACATTAACTTTTTGAAGCTGAATTGTCAGAAGCCGTAGAGTCACATTGTAAAATCATGGACCAGTTGCCCCATCTAGCCTTATTTAGTTTGCAAAAAGTTATAGCGTTTCAAATTTGAATTTAAAATCATGCATCAATTTTGCGCAAACTTAATAGTTGTACTTCTTAAAATGTTTGTTTAGAACATAAATAAAATAAAGCATAGAGAAAAAGCAACATACTTGTTTTTATACAGAAAACATATAAGCTTTGTCTCTGTTTTCCAAAATATCCACGCATCTTCACACGGGATGCCACAGGATGATTCCGAAAGCGTATTTAGCTTTGCGTAACTGGAGATCCGATTTAGCTATTGCTATGAATATCGTGTCTAGGTTCAGAAATTAGGTATTTGCTACAGGATCAAGTAATTGGAAGCGTCCGCTAGCTGTACATTCTGGAATTAGATTACATGAGACAAAGCGATATATTCGAATATTTCCAGGAAAAGTCTCATTTTATCGTATCTGTGAACACAATACGCCATTATTTACTTAATTTATGATTCTCTATAACTTTGTCATTTTATCCGTATATCCTATTTCGACGCTTAATTGACAGAACAATATGTTTAGATTGTAAGATGAAGATCTTTTCATATATAGCTGTGGAAAATAAATTATCTGTCTGCAAAAGATTTTTTACAGTGCACGCAAGTTGCGAAAATAGAGTTTTAAAAAAAGCGAAATAAAACTTTGACAAGACAGAAATGTAAAGTGTCAAGAAATGATTAAGAAACGTTTTTTGACACTTCCAAATGCTGAGAAAATTTTCACCGTTTAATATGGTGAAAGAAGTTATATTTAAAAACAATATAGAAAACGCATAATACATTTTGAAGTTCAACTTCAGAAATTATCCTGCATTATCGGAAAACTACTCCAGTTCTTTTGTGCAGCCGCATAGAAAAAAAAAATGTATATAAACAACATCGTATGTTAAAAGTATTTTACTTAGAAAACGCATACAATTGTTGAAATTTCCCCTGTAGCAACTTCTACCAATAGACGGAAATGTACTAGATTTTTTTTTTTTTTGTACAGCCTTTTATGTTATCTAGAATTGTTTTACACACATCACATATTAAACTAAAATTTAATTGAGATACAAAATGCATAACATAGCTTACAGTAATGGCATTCCGTAAAAGATGTGTATCAAGCACTTTGGGGATTTATTTGTAATCTCCAAATCTCTTTTATTGTACTAAATAATATAATTTGTTTGGAAAATACACTGTACAATTAAAATCCATCCTATTACATCACACGTCTGTAATAAGTAATGCTTTCGAATTTTTTGTATCCCTTCACATGATTTATAGAATTCATTTACACCTCGTAGTATGCAAAAATTTGTTAAACTTTTAAACTCCAACAAATGTTGAAAACTCATTTACAGCAATAATCGCACAAAGAGAGTACAGCAAGTAAAATATTTTGCTTGAACCTGAAAATAAACAATAAATGCTACACACCTATATTTACCGGACTGTCAAGAAGGGTTATGTGTTTGACGCATATCTGTGTATGTGGATTTCTTTATATCCTCGAAACATCCCAACGGATGGATGGATTTTAATGAATGTGTTCTCTATCGATTCGTCTTAACCGTCCGATGGTTATTGGCTAGGTTTTGGTTTAATAAACTCAAAATGGCGTCCGTAAAATACAAAATGGTGGTAGAGACGAAAAAAAATTACGCACCCTATTGAGTGGTATATCATTGGATAGGTCTTTCAAAATGAAGACGATGTTTCGTAGACTTATTTACAGTCAAAAGCTCCGTTTAAATATTACACAATCTGGAAGTTGTGTAGGTAGGATCTATAGCTTAACTGTAATTCTAACCTTCATAGATATCTATAGGCCTCATCAAAACAGTATTTATAGATAGGAACTAACAATTAAAACAACTTAAAAGTCATCAATACAAGTAAATAAAAAAATAGGTAAGTAATATAAACTAAACATTCGTCAACAAAAAATTTAACTAAAAAAATAAAAAAAAACCTACTGCGTAAAAGCGAACTAAAAAGAGGGAAACAAGATGACGTAAGAAAATAGTAGTGTGTGCAATATTTTCCTACGTCATCTTGTTTTCCTCTTTTTAGTTCGCTTTTTACCGAGAGGGTTTTTTTTTTTAATTTTTAGCCCACAGTCCCCGGTATGCTATTTCTTTCTACCAGCTTATTTTGCGCCGTCTCCAAAAAATAAAGTTAGCTTACAGAAGCCAGCCGTGAAACAAATGAGTACTCTTAAATACTCTACTGCAGTTTTTTAAACTTCTAAGCATAGCACATTTTCAATTTTTATACCATCGTATTAGAGAAAAAAAATGTACTTTCAAATGCAATTTGTTTGAAAACTGGATCTCAATTTATTTTTGAGATATTTATTTTTTTGTAGATTTTAACGACATTTGTTTCATTTTGGCAACTCAAGTACTCCATTTCTGTAGAAAATGAACGAAAAATAGTTGGAAAATTGTAATTATAGCTTTCTGTTGCCATTTTCCCATAAAAACTGAAAAAATGTACTTAAAATGCGTGCTATTTTGAAAAAATATAAATCAATGATTTCGGATAAAACATGAAGCTATTAGAAACTAAATTTAATTTTATGTATATTAATTTTACAAACAAATGAAGGCATGTGAATCATTAGATAGCCGATATT
The DNA here is from genome assembly GCA_963932465.1 of Maratus speciosus. Classification (NCBI taxonomy): domain Eukaryota; kingdom Metazoa; phylum Arthropoda; class Arachnida; order Araneae; family Salticidae; genus Maratus; species Maratus speciosus. The sequence continues at coordinate 332,794,487 of OZ010788.1, read as the reverse complement.
TTTGTCTATTTTCTTGACATTCAGCGATAGTGACGTCATATGCGTACTTTACTGTAGATGTTGTTTAATACTGGATCGCAAATGAGGAATTCTTCAGCGGATGCGGATGATTTCACTCTATATAAAGTAAAAGCGTGTGTTTTAAGTCTTAAAACGGAAATATGTTTTTTAGTATCTATATATATATACAAATATTTTTTCTTCATCGGGGGCAACACTAAATTCTGAAAAAGCAGAATTCCTGTTTTCTAGTTTAATTTATTTTTTTATTAATTATAAGCATCGTGTAAATAACCACAATGATGTAGATAAATTTAACTATGTTCCAAATTGTATTGCATCATTTAAATGCGCCTCAAACGATTTTCCCCCGTATATGATGTGTAATGGAATACTTTTGAATGCCCCTGTAAATCAATAATAAATTCTATGCACCCCGTATTATACAGAAATCATGTCTAAGGGAGTCTTATAAATGCATATAAAACTCATTATGTTTGAAATAGTGTGACGTATTTGAAGTACCCTCTGTAATCAAGTTTTTTCGGTAGAACATAGTGTAATAAATTTGTCAGAGTGTTCCTGTAAACAAAGTAGAAATGGAACATACTCTGTTTTCAATAGAAATACGATGGTAAATCTCAATAACATATATCAATTACGTTATAACCAAAGTATATTTATGAGAGTTAGAGTGCGGAATGACAGAGAGACAGACATGCAAACCGAATTCATAAATACTTTTCATTTGGTTGGAAAATGTTAACAATGATTTGGAGTGAGTGTTAAATTACATATATAACTTCATATTTTAACGATTTGTAATTGGAATTTTTTTTTTCAGAATTCTGTGAAGCTTTAAACAATACGAATACAAAAAAAAAAAAAAAAAAAAAAAAAAAAAGGTTTTATAAAGGTTTGAAACTGGTGACCCCGCCTTGACTCTTCCGAAATTTAAAAATTATTTTAAGAAAACAAAAACCACACACAAAACCTGAATCTAACAGTTTTGTGGTCTAAATGTTTGATAATTAATATTTCGAAATATTACTTCCGGCATAAAAATTTTGCAGTGTGGGCGATGAGTTTGGAATCTCATCTATTTTATTTCTCTCTGAGATTATGAGGGATTATAATTCAAAATATGGTTTTGAGAATTCGAAAATAACTTTTTAAATTTGATGACCTCTTAAATTTGATGACACTAATGAATCGGAATTGTTTGGCGTGGCCCTTTAAATAAACCGAAAATGCTACAAATTCCAGTTTCAATACCGAACATGCCATAGTAAATCCCATTAACATATATCAATTTAATTGCAATCAGGTTAGGTTTACGCGAGTTAAAGCACAGAATGACAGATGGACAGACAAACCGAATTCCTAAACACTTTTCAACTACATTGTAAAGCGTTAAAAAAAACTGAAAAGAAAACATGGGCCTTTTTTTAAATAAGAATCTTTTTTCACGAATTTTTTACAAATGGTTCGAAAACATTATATTTTCAAGTTATAACATTTTAAGTAAGTTTAAATGGTAAGAACTACTTTTTTAACTATTAACTGTCTCGATGTGAAAACAGAAATCTTCTTACAAGTCCTAACTCTAAATCACTAAATCTAATCAGTAAATATGAATATGTAAAAATAGCAAATAAAGCCTTTGTGCAACAATATTAAAAAGCAGAAAAACCAACGTTTAAAATGCACAAATAATATATGAAAAGCAGCAAACAGCTGTTTCGAATCCACTAGCGAGATTCTTCTTCAGTGCAAAAGGAACAGCGTGCTAGAAAAAGCAAGGCTGAGCAAAATCATAGACAGAGACGCGCTGGCTTTTATACCCTATGCGGGTGGCGAAGGCGCCGAAACAACCAATGAGAGAGAAGCAGTGGAAACGACTGGGTGGACAAGTAGCGACATCTACCGGAGAAGTAGAGAAAAGAAATAAAAAAAAAGAGGAGTAATTAAATTAACGCTTTCCAAATACTTGGAAAATCTGGAGTACTAGATAAATCATTGACTAAAGAGTGAGAATTTTTAATGATATGGTAAGCTTCCCAAAAATCAAGATCAAGGTTAGAAGAACATTTTTGGATAATGATGGCTGAGGAAAAATTGAACCTATGTTGAGAAGACCAAGAATGTTGAGCAATAGAAGAACGTTTGAGCTCCTGATTTTTAACATAACCTTCATGCTCTTTTAAACGAAATCTAAGAGCACGTTTAGTCTGACCAATATAAGAAAGACCACACTGACAAGAGATCTGGTAAATGCCCCAATTATCTAGGCGATCAACGGGGTGTTTGAGATTTGAAAAAGGGATTTTATTAACAGGAGAAAAAATAACTTTAAAATCAAACCTTCTTAGGATTTTAGCAACTTGCTGACTGATTTTAGGAAAAAATGGTAATACAACTGAAGTATTAGAGTTGGAATTAGAATGCTTTTCAGAATGGTCGGATTTCGTCAATTTCTTATAAATAGAATCGATAATATTAGAGGAATAACCACGATCGACAGCAATAGCTTTGAGGTAATTAAGTTCAGCACTAAGTAACTGAGGAGTGGAACAAATATTAGTAGCCCGAAAAACAAAAGTATTGAAAGCAGCGAATTCCTGGTTAGGGGGATGAGAAGAATACCTGTGAGGTGGGAGACTGACAGCAAAAGGTTTACGAAAGACGGTAGTCTGAAAGCCATTTTCACAACGAATAACAAGGACATCCAGGAAAGAAAGACAGTTATTGGTCTCAATTTCAGAGGTAAATTGAATGCAGGGATCAATGGAATTCATAATAGAGAAAATATGATTAATATCCGAATTCATTTCAATCAGGACATAAACATCATCAACATAACGAACATAGAACGGAAATTTTAAGATTTCAAAAAGCTTGACCTCAAAATAGTGCATATATGAATATGTTTTTGCGAATTTTTTATACAGAGTTTGAAACCATGACATTTATGACTTAAAGATTTTGGACAATAAGAACGGTTTTTTTTTTTTTTTTTCTAAATTTTACCAATAATGGAAAATTCCGCATTTTTTTTTTTTTTTTTTTTTTTTTTTTTTCTTGTCTGCCAAAATTTGGAATGGGATATATCGGACATTTAAAGAGCGTAATTTTATTTCAAAACAATGCATTTTGCTTCAAGAATTATAAACATTGATTAGCCCCAATACGTGGTTTGTTCGGAATTTTGTGTAAAAATACCAATTCTTATAAATCTGGTATACAATCATAGAAATTCAAGGTCTATTTAAGTTTATTATTACGAGCAACAAATAAACAAGGGACTTGTCAGCTAGTATTAAATGTAAAATATCTATTAGTTTTCATTACAAAATAAGAGAATAATTCTGTAACCGGGGAATTCCAGGTTATTGAATTCTGATCCAGTCATAACAAAATATCCTTCAAACTATTTTTTGTATATTATATTAGTTAAAAAAATTTATATATGCACTAAAATTTATATAACGTCCCTTTTTTTATATAAGTAAAAAAAAAATAAAATAAAAAAATAAAAAAAAATCGATTAAATAATGGCCGCTTTCACTAGGTAAAGCAAACTTTTCTAAAAAATATTACATCGAAATTCCATTTAAAATCTTCATTCAGGAAAAAATCACATTGTTTCAATAATCGCCTAGCATATAATTACTGAACCTTTAAATATAAAAATGTGTTCTTCTTGTCAAAATAATTTTTAAAATATTGAAAATATTACATGAAAGATTAAAGAGGTTTTTTTTACGCATGCCAAGTGTATCAAAGTTTTGTGGAACCCCCGCGGTAAAATACAGATGTGCTATGATTGACATCTAATCCATTAAGTATGCGCAATAGATTTATTTTTACAAGAAATATTTCCAGTGTTTTTTTCCAGCACATTATCTTTATAATGCAAAACAAAATCTTCTTAAATTTAATTGAATTAAAGATTGTACTATTAGAGCAATTAAAAATATTTTTTTGTTTGATAAAATTCCTCATCATTTTTCAGAAAGAATAATTATTATTTAGGACAATGGTATAAAATACATGTCTTTTAGCACACGTCAGAAATCGAATACTTACATTTAAAAAATCTTTTAAACATTTAGGGTCACTATCAATGTCTAATGTAGTCGATCACAGTTTTCAAAGTAATCGTCTATTTTATTGTATATATTTTATCTACCCAATTAAAATCCGTGCTTGTATCTATGTAACCTTAAACACTCTGAAACCACAGGGCGTAGGGCTACAAAATTTGGCAGACGATTTGCTGGTAGGGGCCCCATGAACGATTGTGGAAAAAAATTCGAAAATTTTAAATATATATTTTTTAATTTTATATTTTTGACGAAACTTTGAAATGTTTTTTTTTATGTTCAACCGGTAATCGCGCGAGTTCTAACCAGTTCAAAATGTTTACTGCGATGTGAAATATACATATTACGTACGCCACGCTCCAATACTATGAAACTGTATCGGGTACTACGATAATTCTTGTACTTCACATGCAAATACTTAGAGATTATTTAATTGCGCTTAATTATTACCTAAAAAAAAAAGAAAGAAAGAAAAACGTTTTATCACAATCATCAACAAAACTTTTTATTCTATTTATTCCAAACATATCGTTTTATCGTCTGCTGCCATAGCAACAAGATAGATTGAATTTCATAAAAAATGCACAGTAGTAGAAAAATATTTTTCTGAATCGAATAGTTATTTTTAATTTTGATTTTAGAATTAAATTCATGAACTTCCGTGCGTAGGACGGGTTAAACATCTAGTATTTTATTAAAATAAAATAATAGTTGGGTCGTTTTACTGGTTCACAGTTGCTCATATCGTCGTTACGCACAGTAAGGATCATTATATTTCCATCGCCTAACCGATTGCTCGGTGATCAACAATTTCCAAATGGTGTACGCTTCATATAATATTTAATCTATATTAATAAGAGAATGATTTTTTCCTGTGCGTGTCTGTCTGTTGGAAATGACTAGGGAAATCTACCGCACATACAGGCCTGAAAATTTGAATTAGAGCAGATGATGCAGGTCCGAATATCGGGAGGATAATATATTGCATTATTAGCTGAATTATTAATTAAAATCCACAATGAACACTACAAAATTGCGTGTTGTCTCAGCTGTCTGCCTAGTAACGGAATTTTAATGAGACTGCAAGCAGAAAGTAAGAAAGCATCGAAAATCGTTCCGTTTTATTTCACTTTTTAAAAGCATCTACTTTCAGATTACAAAAAAAAAAAAAAAAAAAAAAAAAAAAAAAAAAAAAACATTATCCTGGATTTTAATTGGCCGTGAAGGTAATTTTTGTTAAAAAAACGATATATTTGGTTTAAAAAATATTAGTATTTAATATTTCACAAAAATATTTTATGAATGCCAGTTTCATGGATTTCGTTTTTTCTGGAGATTTAAAATTTCGCTTGCTCTTTCTATATCGACAGGCAAAAAAACAAATAGTACGCTTATTTATAAAACCGTTATTGTTTTAACGATGTCATGGGTTTAAAAAATATTAATATTTACTATTTAAAAAATATTTTTTGGAAGACATTCCTCGATATCGCAAAACTTTTCTTTTCTTTGTGACTTCTGATATATAATTTCGATTTTTAAAAGAATTGTGTTTGGTGAAAAACGTATCTCGCAACAATATTTTATTCAGGTTTTAAAATAGCAGGCGGGTTGAGGGTGTATATTACTCAGCTTTTAAAATATCTTTTGTCAGAATTGCAAGCTTACTATTTCCAAATGTCTGAAATTAGATCGGCAATCATTATAAATAGAAATGTTTAGTTCGTTTGGATAGATTCCCATTTAAAAATGTAAAATCATACAAATACGCAATTATACGCTGGCGATGACAGTAAAGAACCGATTCTTAGATTTGTTTGGAAATATTTTCTTTTAAAAATATAAAACTAAAGATGAACGGATCGTGTATACAACGTCCGGTTTTTGCTGTAGAAGGCAATAGGGTGAAAATTTCGTTTGGGAAGGTTTTCGTTTAAAAGTATAAAATCAAGTTCGAGGGTGTATGCTGCGGGAGCTCTGAGATGTAAGTTCGTTTAGAAATGAAAATATTTTTATGATTTTATATTTTTGTTTATAAATATAAAATCATACAGTATGAGTTGTGTACGCTGCGAAAGGGACGGAAGTTTGTGGGATAGCGAACATTAAATTCGTTTGGAAAGATTTTCGTCTAAAAATATAAACACTGATTTTACGTATAAAGTTAGTATGACGGGACTCGGCAGCATTGGGAAAGTGACTAGTAAATAATATCAGGTTTTAGAGAGGTTAGTTTTATGAAGTAATTTCTGGGTGAACCATTCGAGTAGAAGATTACTACTTAATAAAACTCTACCTTCCCACTTCTCTCTCTGTGTCCTTCTCTGTGTTTGTCTGTCAGTGTAGTACGTAATATCTATGAATCTGGCAGTAGTTGTGTGTCGATCTTTTTGTTGCCCGTATCAATTGTCTTCTTGTAACACATTTCCCTTTGATAATACAATTGCAAAATACCATGTAGCTAACCTTAAATATTTCATCACGACTACAGTTAAGCACGAAGATGTCTCTGAATTCTATTTCGGGTGCATTTTTAAAAGGTAATTCGGATTTCATGAAAAAGCCTCTGAGATAATCACCCGTGTCAGTCCATTGCTATCTTTTCTAAATGTTCCAAAGCTCATGAAAATGTATTATTTACGTAAACTGAAAGTTAATGAACTGAATGTAATTGACACTGAAAAGCAATTGCCGAATAGTAAAAGTAATTTTTTTATTGTTTTTCATTTTATATACACTATATGGCCAAAGGTGACCAGTCACTTGCGATTTTAGACGTTTTGTTAAATATCTAGAAAAATACAAGAGGAATTAACCCGAAACTGCAGGTATAAAAACAGTATAGTATAGGACATATATATTTCCGCGAAGATGTTTTCCCGAAACCCCATAGGGGACCGTCAACAGATTAAAAAATAACGAATATCTTTTGGGTAACCCTGTAAAACCTAATATAGCAAAAGCGTTCAATCTCAAGATTTTTAATAATTGGCTTATTATAATAATCTGTGTTCATTTTTATGAGGGTAGCATGTATACTCGTAGAGAAATTAAGGTTTTTATAAAAACAGTCCCGAATTTCGCCAAGTTTTTTGTTTATAATTTGCAGAGTTTTTAATATAAAAAAAAGTTATTTTCAGAAAATATGACAAACAACGTTGTACAAAATACTCTCCAATCAGAATTAAAAAATAATAAAAATTGGATGAAAAATGAGCAGGTTTACTAAAAAATGTTTCACTGCGCATGCTCGAATGCAAACAAAATATAATGTCCAGAATGTATTAGATAGTTATATAGAGCAACTTTCTTGAAAGTCTCAAAATCATAACTTGAAAATTCTGAAAATTATCATCGATAGAATAAGCTCGAAAACCGTTGTTCCCAAAAGGAAGCAAAAAGATGAGGGGTTGTATCAAATATAGTAGTACGTGCAATATTGTGTACGCTATATTGGCACTAATCAACAGATATGTGATACAAACCCTCATATCTTTGCTTCTTTTTGGGAATAACAGATTTCGAGCTTATTCTATATTCGAGATTATTTCGAGCTTATTCTATATTCGAGCTTATTTCGAGCTTATAATTTTGAGAATTTTCAATCTATGATTTTGAGACTTTCACAAAAGTTGCTCAGCAAATGCATTATATAAAAATAGCAAAAAAGCCTTTGTGCAACAATATTAAGAAGCAGAAAAAGCAACCTTTTGATTACTGGCTTAATCAAAAGGTTTATATTTCAAAAGCAGATTTCAAAGACAGAAGGTTTATATTTAAAACACTATAGACTACTAAAGTATTCGGACAGGTAGTCTTCTGTAGTTTCACATATTGATCCAAACTCGACAAATACATGATCGTGTTTGATCAACATTGAATAGAATTCGCTTGAATAGCAAGCCTTATCAAAAACTGCGTCAGGACACCATGCATGGCAATCGTTAATATCAAGCATTTCTTTGAATATTACGAAGCCACTAATATAACAGGTGCCGTTTTCTGTATAGTCGAAATTGTACAGCAAGTACGCGTGCTTTGCAGGATCAAAAACAGGCTCTGAGGGGTCGGCATTGGAGTTGAAAACCCACCGTGAACCCATCATGCTACTTCCAAATCACGAAACTCGAGTTAATTTAGCTGCTTTGGATGTAGCATTATATACAGGGTGTTATCAACACACTCAGTCTAACATTACGCAGGCGTTCAGCAGTTTTTATGCAAGCGAATCAAACATACTATCAGCACAGGTTCGATTGCGCCTGACTAAGCAGAACTACATTCCAGAAACACTCGAAACACGCACACTCAGCGAATTACAAGTGACAGATCAATTTAATCACAGACCAAGACTATCCCGCAGACCTCCCTCCCTTTATCGCGATTACGTAATAGCAGAAGCCTACGTCACGAATAAATCTGAAAAAAAAACTGAAGTCCAGTCAGTGGTCACGTGATCAGCAGGCTGAAAATTGGACGGGATACGCAGGCGTGACGTCAGAATTTGGACGGTGCAAAGGTCACTTGGACGTTGGACGTCTTCCAACTATAGACCACGGGACAAGTGCTCAAAAAGTAATTAAAAACTAAGTTTCGTTTGCCACATTTGGGGAGTATAAAAAAATATGTTTTTTAGTATTTTATAAGTGTATATATTAAGAAAATACAATGTTCTTCAAAAACTATTTGCACATTAATTTTTTTTGGCCAGCAAAAGTTGAGTTACAAAAATTAACATTTCAAAAGTGGTATTTATACCTCTTGACTTTAAAATAGAATATTTACACTTAATTTGATATATTAATGGAATAGAACAAAATAGAAAATATATTAAGGAAATAAGATACACACAGGGAGGAATTTTAGCATTGCCAACTTTGCATTTTACCATTTTGACGGGTTTACATGATTTCCACTTATAAGCTTCTGAAAATTTCAAACACTTTTAAATGACTTTTCCAAAACCATATATGTTTTTTGAAGCACTTCATTGAGATGGAATTCATTTTTAAACAAATAAAAATAACTCCAAAATACATAATTTAACAAAATAGAAAATATACATATTGCAAGTATGAAAGCGAAGAGAAGATCCTGTTTGGACTTCTGAAAAATATTCAAATTATTTTTGAATTTGAATGTATTTTTTTTTTAGAACAACTCAACATGTGATGTTGAAATTACATATATTAAAATTTGAAGGACATTAGCCGAGAGTTTTAAACCTCATTACCGAAACATGCCTGACAGAGCCAAATCAAATTTCAAATTATAACAGAACTACTGGATACCGGATGGTTCTTTCCAGGGGTTCATCCACCCTCTTCCCAATTTTTTAAAACATTAATTTTAAATATATTCAATGCATTAAATTTTCAAAGTTAAACATGAAAACAAAAATTTACATTAGTAATTTACAAACATTAAGCTTTCCGCACTTAAAATATCGACAAATAGTCTTTCTACTATCTTTCAACTGATCTTTCTAACTATTAAATCAAGAAGTTTGGATAATTTTCTATAAGAAACAAGAAACAATTAGAAATTAAATTAATAATTAAAGAAAAATCCTGAACAGTAGTAAAAACACTTATTCATATCACATGGATATTATCTCTGGAAAGCTGCATGGCTACAGAATAAATAAAATGAGTTAATCCTTAAAAGTACATTAAACTTCCAAAGTTAAACATGAAAACAAAAATTTACATTAGTAATATGCAAACATTAAACTTTCTAGACTAAAAATGTCAACAAATAATCTTTCTACTGATCTTTCTACTGTTAAACCAAGAATTTTGAATAATTTTTTATAAGAAACAAGAAACAACAGAAATTAATAATTAAAGAAAAATCCTGAACAGTAGTAAAAACACTTATTCATATCACATGGATATTATCTCAGGAAAGCTGCATGGCTACAGGAAAAATAAAATGAGTTAATCCTTAAAAGTACATTAAACTTTCAAAGTTAAACATGAAAACAAAAATTTACATTAGTAATATGCAAACATTAAACTTTCTAGACTAAAAATGTCAACAAATAATCTTTCTACTATCTGTCGACTGATCTTTCTACTGTTAAACCAAGAATTTTGAATAATTTTTTTTATAAGAAACAAGAAACAACAGAAATTAAATTAATAATTAAAGAAAAATCCTGAACAGTAGTAAAAACACTTATTCATATCACATGGATATTATCTCTGGAAAGCTGCATGGCTACAGCATAAATAAAATGAGTTAATCCTTTAAAGTACATTAAACTTTCAAAGTTAAACATGAAAACAAAAATTTAAATTAGTAATTTGTAAACATTAAACTTTCTGCACTAAAAATGTCAACAAATAATCTTTCTACTATTAAACCAAAAATTTTGGATAATTCTCTATAAGAAACAAGAAACAATAGAAATTAAGTTACTAATTAATGAAAAATCCTGAACAGTGGTAAAATCACTTGCATATTTTTTCTGGAAAGTTAATTTTAATTCCCTGACCTTCTTTGATCAGTTCGCTGCTTAAGGAACATTACAGATACTTAATTTTTTTAAACAACGGTATCTTTCTCACTGCTCCCTGTTTCAACTTTTTTGGCAACAAAATGTATTTTATAAAGTTTATTTTAAGAATAATATTCAATATCAGAATCTTCTGAATCAGGTTCCTGAATTAGAACCAAGTGTTCTTCGTCATCACATTCGATATTTGAACAATCGACACAGGAGCATATATCTGTACAAAATATATTTGCATCTTTACATGAACACTGTTTTGTAGCACAAGTACTTTTTCGGCATGCACATGAAACTTGTTTTAGCAAAGTGTCGGGTATGTGTGGAATGGAATTCCAAATGACTTTCAAATAATTTTCTTCAACAACCCAACCATTTTCAGAAGTTGGAAGAGAAGCAGATATTATGGGATTGAGACACATTCTATGGACACAAGCTTGATAATTACACCTTTTGATATGACAAAAAAAAGAATCATAATTTGGGGGTAGCATAGTATCGGTAGTTAGTTTTAACTTAAATAATGTGTATCTAGCATCATTTACACTTTTGCAGTGTGGTTGGCCATATAGTTCACAAACAAACTTTTCCAATACACTTACAGGTACACAATTAATGTCCCACAATTTCCCTAACTGCTGAAATGCATTCACATATATGTCATTTTTTTGCATCAACTTGAACGCCTTAATTTTGCCTTTACCTTTAAATGCACTTGTGCTATACAAACAAACTTTTCCAATACACTTACAGGTACACAATTAATGTCCCACAATTTCCCTAACTGCTGAAATGCATTCACATATATGTCATTTTTTTGCATCAACTTGAACGCCTTAATTTTGCCTTTACCGTTAAATGCACTTGTGCTATCACAGCCAGTAAAAACATGAAGGCCAATCAAAGCGCTACACACAGACTTGCCCAATATATTTGATAAATGTGAAACATTAATGCAAGAAGTTCCCGTCATAAGATACATAGAAGAACGTATATGTTCATTCATAGATAAACAAAGAATAAACACATTAGTATCTGAACTTCGAATAATAACAGTGTCTGCAAACTCTGAAACTTGATGTGCGTGAAGGAGCATTCTCGTGTCTGCTTCCTCATGATCAGAGTTTAGTTGAGATAGTTCTTGTGTTAAAACCATATTATTAGAAGAAGTCAAAGAATGACACTTTTTTCCATGGGCAATAAATACACACAGATTTTGAAAAAAGGTAGCTTCAGCCCGAGACCATTCCTCATACAAAAATTCAACTAATCTTTCCTTATTTTTGCCATTTGAAAGAAATTTTTTAAATTGTTTTGGTGTTTTTTGATCTCTATTTACAATTTTAATTACAGTACAGTCCTCTGTTGCTCTCCTATTTCTCTCTTGATTTTTAATACTGATTTCAGGATATCGATCAGTTATAAAATCAATTCTTTGTGCCCCATGACGAATACCCATATTTACAATATTCTGAAGAATTTGCAAAGCATATGCACCAAATGTTTCTGGAATATGTCTCATTTGCTGGATTACTTCCATTCCATCAATGATCAAAACAATCTTTTCACTTTTTGGAATACTACATAGTGTTTGATGTGGTTCCATCAAACTTAATAAAAAATGTGATAAGGCTGCTTTGTTTGTCTTAGCTAATGAGCCATCACTGTTTGAAATGGAAGGTGGATAGGGACTTAAACTATACGTCATGATATTTTTCATATCCAATTCTGTAGATTGTCCAGTTACAATAATTCGAGCAAGTAAATTAGTTGTTGTCATAGCATAAGCCTTTGATTTATGTCTTACTTTTAATGCAGATTTTCCAGCATCTGAAAAAGTGAGCAGTTTCTGCAACTTTATAGGTGAAAATATATTGACACTTCCATCTGACTTTAAACACGTTTTACGAAACTGATCATAGGCAGCTACTCCTCTTACTAATGCTGTTTCAAGATCTTTTTGTATTTCTATATTTGCAATCATGCCACTAGAGATATTTACTATGCCATCTTCAATGACTTTAAATGGATTAATCATTGATGATATAGTAGACACTATACTAAAAACACTAGTTTCATCTTTTTTAATCCGAGTATTATCAAGCTCTTTTTTACTTCTGTGGTTTCCTCTGCTTTTTCTGGCCAGTTCTTCACCCACAAGACTGATTTGAGCCCGCATGTGATGTGATAGCATCCATCGATGAACTGCATTCTGATTATTTGTTAATCCAACCATGCCTCCTTTTGTTTTAGAATCTCTGTTGGCAGTTTGTTCAATTATTTGATCACAAGCTGTTCCAGAAAAACCATAACTGTTTTGGCGATGCACAGCCAAATTCCCCTTCAAGCATTTTTTGGTGAACAGAAGGATGCTTTTCATGTAAATTTAACATTTCTGTCATGTATACTGGCAAATACCGAGCATAATTTATTCTATCATAAGCAAAGATCCATGGAATCATCTCGGAAATCGATGCTAAATGCAGGGTCCAATCACCAACTCTTGTGGCACGAATAAATCGTAACAATATTCCTACAGTTTCCAAATATGAAACCCAGAATTTGAAAGTAGGATTTAAATTGCTATTTTGGGACACAAATTCATTTAATTTTTTTAACACAGGCAAAAATAATGGAGATAGAATATTTTCATTTAAATATCCTGAAGAATACGATTTATGTATATCTTGAGCAATTTTATTAATTTCATTAAGTTGTTTCTCAGATACACTATCAAAATATTCGTTCCACAACAAACGACTAACTGCTTCAAACACCAACTTATGAGCACGTAAACTACGATTATAATGTTTTCCACTCATTACTCCATTTATGGATCCCTCAGAAACAATTCCAGATTCTACCATTATATTCGCTAAACCAGCATCTTTGAATCGTTTTCCTAACACAGCCAAAAAGCACAATGATACATGAAATTCTCCAAGATGTACAACAAAGCGTTTTTGGAATTTCTCTTCTTGCCAACATATTTGTTGTGCGTTTGCATACAGTGCTTGATCAAAAACTAACACAATGCTTTCTAATTCCAGCTTATTTGCAATATCAAGACTTCTTAACAATAAAGTATATACAGTCGATAACTGAACTGGATTTGCTTCTATAACAGGCAAGTAACGAATGATACTTACAGGAGGAATATTTTTTGACTGCAACCTTGTGTTGAAACCAGTCCAACCTGGTAAAGTATCTATATTTAAAACAGGCACTTTACAAAGAATGAAAGCTGCATCAAACATTTTCGCTTTTGAAATAGAAGTTTCATCAACATTTTCATCGATGGAAGGAAATTCAATTTTAGGGCCACTTTTTTTTTCCATTATTATACTCAATAAAAGGCATCACAGGTGGGTCAATGGTTCTTCTTTTCGTCTTTTTTGGAAGTTTTTGCATCACTTCAGTGAATTCTTCTCTTTTTCGTTGAATAACAATGTCATTTGTGCTGTGGGTAGTGCCATGTCCAGTTAATGTTTCTTCACTGAAATCTATATTGTCCCACACTAAAGTTGTAAACGAATTATGTTTCAGACCTATAGGTAATGAATCGACAGCTTGAAGTTGCATTTCTGCAAGTGCTGTGTCATATTCCAAGACTGAAGAGTGAGATATGCAATGACCAAGGCCGTTTAGAATATCTATGACCTTAGAAGATCCTGTAAGGTGCCCCATTGACATTGCAAGAGAATAATGTTTCGGTGTAGGCTTTCTTCCTCTTGATGCTAGATAAACAATATCTTGAGCGATACAAAGCAATTTAGTTTTAAATTTGTCATCTATATGCACCATATCACTAGTTTGCACTTCGTCAGTTGCTCCCACACACCATGCAAGAAAATTAAACAAATGTGATGGTATCATTCGACACGCTGCTTCCTCAGTTAACTCTTGTGCTATAGGTGGCCATGAACAATTTAATGAAGGAGACTCATTTAATTTTCCACGTATAAAGAATGCACATCTATACAACATTTGTTTAATATCATCATAAAATTTATCTGTTGAAAGCTGCGAGTTTACGATGTCAAAATCATCACTTTCTGATGAAGAATTTGCACAAAATTTTTCATCATTTATTATAGCGACTCCATTATCAACAGACACACACATAACAAGTTCTGACATATTTCGCTGCTGTGGCTTTACAAATACTAGTTCTGGGTAATCCCGCAACAACCATCTCTTTAATTGGCGATTACTTACATTAAGTAACATGTCAGACGAGTCCAAATTTTGCACTGTTTTTTCGAACAACTTAGTTATTTTATTCATAGAGAGTATTTCAGAATTTTTTATAATTCTTTTCACAATAATGTTTTCACAAAATGTTGAATATGCTACAGCATAAGGTTGAGTTTCACTGGGTTGGATAAAATCAGTCAACTTAGTGTAAGCTTTGTAGCAACTATTGTGATATTTTAGTTCCTTTGCAATGCAATCAATTCCACGTATTTGACATAAAATAATTTCATCATTCTTTCGCACAGCACTATCGAGTAAAGTTTTACTAGCGTTAAATGTTTGACACTTAGAAAGTTTTTCTTTTTTTCTTTTCGAAGAATGTTTCTCAAGTACATATTGTTCTTTTCTGCAAATAATACAAATGTCTGAAAAAATTCCAGCACTACTTGCGTTTCGTACACAGGAAACTGAATTACGAGAATATTTTTCGTAAGATGCCGAAACTACAGTAGACGAAGATGATTTTTGAAAGCGTTTCTTGGCTTTTTCAATCCTAGTAGTATCCGTAAATCTCATGTAACATTTTCTATGGTATGCATACTCATCTTTTAAATCAGTTATTTCACGAGCATCGTCTTTAAAATCAGACAATTCACTCAATTTATCGGCAACAGCTTTTTCTTTGCCATCTAGAAGCGCCCACTTTTCGATACAACATTTTATCTTTTGGAAACTTTTAGAAGACATCGACAACAGCTTGTCGTTTTCGTCATCAACAATATGAATACAACATTCGAAAGACATCACTGCGGTTTTAGAAAAACGAAACTTTCAATAAAAATACGATGCGAAAAGCATTGTTGAGCAACAGCGAGTAAGAAAAATCAAAACAGTAAAACGTAAACAAACACGCGAAGAGCTAGCCTATTCATGACGTCACGCGGAGTAACACAATAATTTTTCTTCCTTTTTATCAAAAACCTCGCTTTGTTGAACTTAAAATTTTTTTATTCAACATAAAAAAATGTAAAACTAATTATTTTTTATCGAAATGTGTAGATATATTCTTCGTTAAATTTAAATTTGTAGTATCGCAGCGGCATCTAGCGCCAAAACCTTCAGGAAGATTTTGGAAGACGATGAAATATAGTTCGGCGTTTCAAAGGATATTTAAAAATAATGTGCAAGTTCTTTTTGGTGAACATTGTGTTTTTATGTTAACTTCTGTCCAATTTCTTCATATACAAAAGTTCACTTACTCCCCATGCTTGGTAAACGAACTTAAACGATAAGCGGTCATGTCCTATGGTCTACTAAGGTAATACTAATCTTAGTTGGAAGAAGGGGTCCAAGCCGCTTGTCAGATTCTCTAGACGTCCAAGATGGCGGCCGTTCAAAATGGCGGACGTCCAGGGATTATGCAATCCAAGATGGCGGACGTCCAAGATGGCGGCCATCTAACACGTTGGCCGTCCGTGGGGGATATAAAATCCAAGATGGCTGACGTCCAAGATGGCGGATGTCCAAAGTCCATCTACGCATTAAAAACACAAGTTTTTTAACTTAAAAGCATCTGAAAATTAAAATTTTTGTTAATTAAATAAGAAACAAACAAATTTTAAGTTTTAAAAGTGCTACTGCACGCATTTATTTAAAATAAATGTCACAAAGATATATATAAATATTACAATATCAAATTACTATGTACAGGAATTTAGAGTATTTACATATTTTTTTCTAGAAAAAAAGCAGGCTTTGTATAATAACTGGCATATTTACGTGCAAGCACTGGGCGAACATCTCCAAGCTATTTGGTTCGCTTCGGGATAGGCAGAAAGTCGTTCTCGCTGTCATCGTTATCACATGGGCCCTCAGATACCAAATAGCTTGGACCAAATAGCTTGGAGATGTTCGCCCAGTGCTTGCACGTAAATATACCAGTTATTATACAAAGACTGCTTTTTTTCTAGAAAAAAATATGTAAATACTCTAAATTCCTGTACATAGTAATTTGATATTGTAATATTTATATATATCTTTGTGACATTTATTTTAAATAAATATTTTAAATAAATGCGTGCAGTAGCACTTTTAAAACTTAAAATTTGTTTGTTTCTTATTTAATTAACAAAAATTTTAATTTTCAGATGCTTTTAAGTTAAAAACCTTGTGTTTTTAATGCGTAGATGGACTTTGGACATCCGCCATCTTGGACGTCCGCCATCTTGGATTGCATAATCCCTGGACGTCCGCCATTTTGAACGGCCGCCATCTTGGACGTCTAGAGAATCTGACAAGCGGCTTGGACCCCTTCTTCCAACTAAGATTAGTATTACCTTAGTTGGAAGACGTCCAACGTCCAAGTGACCTTTGCACCGTCCAGATTCTGACGTCACACCTGCGTATCCCGTCCAATTTTCAGCCTGCTGATCACGTGACCACTGACTGGACTTCAGTTTTTTTTCAGATTTATTCGTGACGCAGGCTTCTGCTATTACGTAATCGCGATAAAGGGAGGGAGGTCTGCGGGATAATCTTGGTCTGTGATTAAATTGATCTGTCACTTGTAATTCGCTGAGTGTGCGTGTTTCGTGTGTTTCTGGAATGTAGTTCTGCTTAGTCAGGCGCAATCGAAACTGTGCTGATAGTATGTTTGATTCGCTTGCATAAAAACTGCTGAGCACCTGCGTAATGTTAGACTGTTTTAGTTAGACTCTAATCATAAAAAAATGAAAGAAATGAAATCCACTTATATCCAAAATTATTGCTACAAAAATGCGTTTCGTAGTAATTCAAGAAAACTATCACAAATATTGTAAGTATGGCTGTTCTTGGCGGGTTAGATATGTCTTTAAAAACTATACATTCATTGTACGATTCTGGTGCTTGTTAAACGATTAAAGGTGGAAGATTAAGAAAAAATAGAATTTTACAATTTTTCTAAACAATGCTTTACGTGTATAGAAACATGGTCTGCTGAGTCGCACATAAAAAGAGTTCCCGTAATCGTTTTAAAGATGAATTTAGGTGATGAAGCATTGTCATATTTGAAGTTGGTAGATCGCATGTTAACCAGGTTACCCAGGCTATTAAACCTGGCACTACAAGGTTGGTGCACTTGGTGGCACAAGGTAGTTGCACCATCAGGAAAACCACTGAATTTCGCCCTAAGTATCACAACACCATCGGAAGTACACAGCATGATGCACGAAGTATACACAAAGAGAGACGGAGTCCTAGAATGAGGAAGACGGCTAACCTTAAACTGCATTATGTTTAAAAAAAGACCGAAACATTATGCGTCACGCATAGATTATGAAACACATTCCAACACTTCCAGAATACTTAAAAAATTTCTACGTTTAATAAGGTGAATGTTGATGTCTAAATAAAAAAATTCAAAAAATCATTTCAAAACCCAATTTCAGAAATTACCATTATTAAGAGAATTAATATCGGAATTTCTTTGCGGAACCCTGTATATGCTCTATAGGTTTGAATATATCCTACATATTAAGCTACAATTCATTTTCGTTAGGAAACGCATAGCACAGTCATAAATTTGCAATTTCCGACAATAAACGGAAATGTAATGGAGATATCTTCTTCATCCTGTATATCTTTGAAATGTATACACAGTAAATAATAGGCAAACTGTTAGTTTAATTTAAATCGTGTAATACGACTTAAAACGCAGTTTAGCAATTACTATTCTTATAAAGTAATGTAACTGAATTTTTTTCTGTATCCTTGTAAATGAACGATGAATGTTATGCGCACCATATTACATAGGTTCTTATAGTGAACCTCAGTGATATATATCAATTTAAATATGTGAATCGTTTAAATATGAAACAGTGTAACATCATTAAAATAACCGCAAACGACTTTTCACTATATACTGTAATATAACGGAATTTATTTAGTGTTCCTGTAAATAAACTATAAAAGCTAAACTTTCCCTTTGCAGTACCGAATATTCCATAGTAAACCTCAATAACATATATTAATTCCATGGCAGTCCGAGTATATTTATGCGAGCTAGAGTACGGAGAAACAGACAAACAGACAAAGAGAATTCATAAATACTTTTCAAATATGTTGGGAAGTGATGAAAATATATTTGCGAAGACATAATTCATCTACTTCCCTATAATAAAATATATTATTTTGTAATTTTATGCATTTAGTTTAAAGCGTAATCTCAAATTAGAGAATTAAGTATTTAAATGTAACATATCAATTTAAAATTATTTTCTATTACAATTTGGAAATATATATCAATATATTTTTTTATGCTTATTAAATGGATTTTCTTTATGTCCCTAAAGTAGCAAAATAAATTTTACGCTTTATATTGATAATACCTAAAACTAATATAATATTTTACTAGTAGCTCCAAAAAAATAATATTATATAAATGACGCGGAATGAGAAATGAAAAACTATTCATTGTGTAAAAGGAATTATCAGCAAACTTTTACATAAAAGAAATCATGTATTTATTTTTATGTAATTAACAATATATATATATATTTTTTTTACAAAAGACAAATGAATTGTCATTAGTATAAACTGTGTTTTGTAATTATGAATTATTTAATCTCACTAAGAAAAAATTTGTCATTTTCCTATATTAATAATTGTTTAGTTGGAGAAAAAATGATAAAAGAGGAAAACATAATCGTTACTAAGAAAAAAAGAATTAAAAAGTTCTTTATACAATTCGAAATTTACAAAAAAGAAAAGAAAACAGCTTTTTAAGGATATTAACACTAAACGGAAACCAGTATATAAATAAAAATTAATTAAAATTAGTCTTTTATTAGAATTTGTAATTATTTATCGAAAAGAAAAAGAATTGCATTTTATTCTTTTTCGTTTACTGCATGCATTTTATTTTAATTGCACCAATATGAAAACTTAAATAATTATTTATACTCAATTTAATGTTCCTAAGATATTAAAAATTATAATAATAATATTTTCTTAAAGTACTTTATTATTGTTTATTCTCAAGTATCAAGTAATTAAACCGGCCATAAAATATGTATAGAATAGAGTAGCGATTCCTTTCTTTACAGAGATATATTAAAATTTAATTTTTAAGATAGAGTAAAAAAAAATTTCATTAATACGTGTTCTGTAATATAGCAAAACCCGGATATAGTGAACCGAGTCTTCCCATAGGCGCAATATAGAAGGTGCTTCCTAAAGATCGAAACAATAGGCTATGTCTTTAATTATTGCCTCTATACACATACTTTCAACTACAAAGGTTCATAAAAACGTACAAAATTTGATGAGACATGGGGGTGAAAATTCGAAAATAAAATTTTTATTCGGTCCCCCTAGCTTTAAATTTCAGTTAGGAAAATTTTCCTTATCCATTCCTCTATTAAACACAAAACATTCAACCTTCATATCTGCAAAACTCACGGAGATATGCCTGTTTAAATAATTCGTCAGGTTTTATGGGATTAGACACAAATTGAAATACGTGTAATTCAAGAAAAAAAAATTACTTTAAGAGTTTTAGAAAACATGGCAAAAATATATTTATCGAGTTAGAATTTTGATTGTTTTTTACTTTGGTTAACCATATAATTTGCAAACAAAATCACATCCTAATATTTCTCATAAAGTTTTAAAAAAAATTTAAATGATTATTATTTTTTTTAAGTGGAGTAACTTAAAGTCATTATAACTCGAAACATTATTTGTCGATTTTCAAAATATTTTATTTAATTTAAGAGAAAATATAATTATAATTTTTTTTTCAGAATTTTTTTAAATACTAATTTTAAAAATATTTAAAATATAAATTTAAATTGATGTAACTTATTTTAAAAATATATCATATTTTCAAAACTAAATATTTTTTTCAAATTTGCCGAAACAAAATGAATGTCTTTTCTGTAGCTTAAATTTTCGATTCAGTTTCACTTTTGCCCTTTCCACCTTCTTTCTGTACTGTTTAAATGTCCGTCAGTTCATTTAAAATAAGGATTTTTCAAACATGCACTGTAAACTGAAATGTCTTAAATTCAGACATTTAAGTGTCTGAAACGCAGTGTTCAATTTTCAGACGTTTTAAAATGTCTTAAAATTTTCAGACACTTCTTGCGTCTGAATTTCAGACACTTAAGTGTCTGAAACACGAGTGTTCAATTTTAAGACGTTTTAAAGTGTCTTAAATTTTTCAGACACTTCTTACGTCTGAATTTCAGACATTTCAAATGTCTTAATTGCGGCCATCTTTGAGCCTTTTTTTTTTTAGCCAATATGAAGCCATCATTAACCGTTTTCTTTCTAAACCATATACGCAGCCATGTTTCACCACATTGAATCATTTTTTATAAATGGGAATAATTTGTTACCATACAGCAGAGCTGATTGCAGCGTGAGAAAACTGGGATGCTTCTCTGCCCCCTGATTTTAGGGTACCCCAAATTGGGTATAAAATTTTCATAAAGCTGATATTTTAAATCAGTTTTGACCTTATGAGGATTGTAATCAGTATTTTGTAGTTTTAGAATAGGATAATATATATATATATATTTTCACCTAAATATGTATTTATGTGTTACCATATATGCCCTACGGCATCAAAAATGTTTATTACTTTTAGTGAGAACTTCAAATTGCTTCTAGTCCAAAGACCTAGTATTCATTCACGCCCTCCCCCCATTGCCTTCATATACTGTTACAAAAAAAAAAAAAAAAAAAAATAAGCCTATTCGATGCCGTCAAATACATATATGGATAAATATATCATTTTCTTTAGCCTAATCATGTTCTAAAAGTGCAAAATATTTATTAAAATAAGTGTAAGATCAAAACGAATTTAAAATATCAGCTTTATGGAAATTTCGTACCAAATTTAGGGGCCCGTAAACCTAAAGGCCCATAGAAACAGCCCTGTTTGCCCATGCTGCAATCAGCTCTGCTTTATGGTAAAAAATTACTCCCAAATATAAAAAATGATTCACTCCTTCAGAAAGAATCCCATCCCTGCTATGTTGTACAATTTTTTCCCATTTAAATAAGATATTCCCAGTAAATTAGTTTAAGCATTTTTATTTATGTGTTAAATAAAATCTAACACTGGATTCCCCCAAATTTACAGTATATGAGTATTATATTGTAATATTTATTAATCAATATTTATTATTAACCAATATTATGAATTTCTAGAGTAGAATAAGGTTAAAAACAAAGTATATTTTTCTTAATACAGTAAAACCTCTCAATAGCGGGTACCTCGGAACCGTGGAATTTGTCCGACGTTCGGAGGTGTCTGCTTTTCTGAGGTATAAGTGTATAAAAATTTTGCATATTTTCAATAAAAAAATGTGTTTCCTAAATAGTGGTGTCCTTTATTTAGGATTGTCCGTTATGGAGATTTTACTGCAAAGCCTTCATACGAACAGTTGTCTTTAGCGAACACTCACCTTTATCAATGTACAGTAAAAACTCCCTAAAGCGACCACTTCCGTTCCAATAAAAATTGGTCGCTCCGAAAGGTGGTCTCTTAATGGAGGTCATGTTAAAATCTAGAATTTAATTGTTGAAAAAATGTAACAATTAATGTTACTAAAATTATATTTTTCAAATTAAGAAAACATATGAAAATTTAAGTATCAAAACAAAAGTTAATTACATAAGTTAATTACTGCAGAGTTTAAAAAATGAATACATTGATGTTTGCTTTGCTTTTATGATTTATCTACTATAAATTTTATTCCCAAGTCCTTTCGAAATTCAATAAATAAATGCATTTCATTTTTTTTTTCTTTTTTTTTTTTTTTTTTTTTTTTTTGTCTGGAACGAATTTTGACGATTTCATTACTTTATCTATTCCTTTGAGAGTTTCCTAACAGAATAGGGCAGGGGAGTTTATGGACCGTCATCCTTAATGTGTCATCAGAGTTAAATTCATTGCCTAAAATGGAACAAAGGGGTTTAAACACTTAAAAGTTACCGGAATAAATAAAAATTCTAAACTTAGTTTAGAAGTTTGATAAATAATGCGCTCTCCGGAATTATTATTATAATAAAACCTTTTACAAGCGACCCGGAAAAAACGGAATTTGTTTCATTTTCTTCAAAGAAATGGGTCCCTTATGGAGGGAGTTCAACTGGGGTGGTCTCTGAATAGAGGTAATATTAGTATTGAGCCTATGGGAATAAATTTCGTACCATGAAAAAATGGTCGTTCAGGGGTTGGTCGCTTAATGGAGGTGGTCGCACAGGGAGGTTTCACTGTATATATATTTACCTCATAAAAGCTAACACAATCGAATAGCAGACAGATTCAGCATTCTGAAATTTAAAATTTTTTGTACTTAACTTTTAATCTTATTCTACTTTTTAGTTCAAAATACTGATTATAACAAATATACAATGTCGAAACCCATTTAACGTATAAGCTTTAAAAAATTGCATATCGAATTTGGGGCAACAAAAATCGTAGGTGGTGGGGGGCGGGGGGGGGACATGTCAAAGTTTACCCTTGCTTTAATCAAGTCCTTCTAGAAAAATTCCAACTCTGCATTGTGATTCAGTAAATATAGAATAATTCAGCTTTAAGTACAAAATCTAGTTATGCTTAAGTACATATAGTATAAAATTCTATCTTTTTACTGATATTCATTTTAAATTTCAGATTTTTTTTTTACTAAAAATAATCAAAAAATCAATATTATAATTGATTTCAAATGAAATATAGCTGTATATATTTACCGTATTTTTACAATTACGTTAACAGCACATAATTACATGAATTTAAGAATTTACAAATAATCATTATGACTAATACAGAGATAAGGCGAGAACATTTTCTTAATCGTTAAATATGAAAATTTATTGAAGACGACAACAAAATTTTCTCCGCTTTACGTCTACAGATTTCAGACGATTTCTGATGAGTCTTCAAATTGTGGTGTGAATCACCGGGCTTGAAAATGAAAACATCTGAAGTTGACTACTTTCAGTATAGGAAGTAGAATATTTCTAAAACGCTCGGAAACAACAAAAGTATATAGCAGAAGGAAAAAACAGATTTCATGACCGGATTTGAGTTTTATCAGTCAAAACAGTTTAATCTAATAAATGATAAATGAAGACAAGTAATTCGCTGTATGTATGGGGGAATTAATGATATGGGTAAATGGAAGGATTTCCGAACTATATTCTTTTAAATAACTTAAAATTTATCACGGTGTATAAAATCTGAGACGCAAGAAAACGTCATCAGACATGAAAAGCATACATAACAAATAAAAATTAAATAAGGATGTTTACTATAAAGAGTTGGGAATTTCAGTACATATCACATATTAAACCTATGGGAAATGTAAAACCGATGTGAACGTTACAAATGCTGTCGCATTAAATGCTTATAAAAATATTGTATACATAAATAAAACCCATATAAAAGGTACTCCTGTGTAATAATTACTCTAAGAAAACGCTGTTAAGATAGCCTTGATGGTAATTAAGAAATTATGAGCCGATCAACAGGTGCTGTCACTGCTATTTTTAAAGTAATGGCGTGCGAGTAGACAGAAAAAGAAGGCTTAGGATGGTGTATCTCAATAGATTCAGTAACAACTAATACACCATGCAGACTTGCCAAAACTTATTTTAAGGATAACATCGGATGTAAAATAATACAGAAACATGATTGCAGATGATTTGAATAGTAGAAATTTAAATATTAGCAAGATAAAATTTTAATATGGAAATCCCATAGGCAAAATGCTTTAAACAAATTTTGGCATAACTCAGGAACTAATAAAGCTATAGACTCGTGTGAGGTCTCTATTTAAAGAGAAAACATTCGCAGAGAGTTTTCAATGCATAGTGAAGGGTCCACTTACCTGAAAAAGGTGTGATTATTCCAAAATCACATCCACCCAGGCCACGTCCGGATTGGAGGCTACGTTAGTATCCGTGAGTTCAGCAGACTTTGATATTTAAAAAAGAATTTCCCTTTGCACATCCGGCTAGCTCTGTTAAAAGAATGGAATATTTCCATCCTAAAAACATAGCCCGCCAGACAACAGTTCTCTTTACCTGCTTTGACGAGACGAAGAACACTATATTATTGTTATTGCTTGACACCTTTCATTAATATGGAATATCACTATGTCGATACGGATTAAATCCTGGAACTTCACATTCCGCAAAAACCGAATCAAGTCAAAATAAATTATTAGTTAAAATGTACGCGTAGATAAAACAAACGCTCAGTTTGAATTACAAACGAACATCTAATTCGAACGAAAGGCATCTAAAACGCATGCGCAACTAGAGTGCCCCCTGGTGGTTAATGCGGAACGGAGTTACAAAGTGTCTTAAAAGTAGACACTTGCAGATTTTTTAGACACCTTTCTCAGTTCGTTTAGAGCATGATCATAGTAAGGCACTTATATGTTTTAAATTAAGACATCTATAATGACTGAATTTTCAGATTCAGATACTTAAGTGTCTGAAATACCTTTTCAGTCACATATGTGTCTTAATTTAAGACGCCTCTATTTGCAGTGTGCTGATTAAGATTTTTTTCATATTTTTAGTACCCACAACTTCAGGTTTTATATCGTCTGGGCGAGGCCATTAAAAAAAGTCTGTATTCTGCGACCGGGCTGGGCGTAAGGTATTTTTTCATACCGAACCGGGACTGGCTTCCTTCTTCCCAGGTCTGTACGATGCGAAATTTTCAGCCTCGGCGTCGACCCAATCCGTATTAAAATCATTGTCACTGACTGACCTGATACGAGCAAAAATCTGTAAACTTTGGTTCATCCCAATTTTTTTTTTTTTTTTTAATGCATTTATTTTTATCGCCATTATTTTACAAATAACCTTTAAAATTCATTTTTTAATGAATAGTATTTTTAAAGTTAAAAAAAAAATACAGTAAAACCAGTGAAAAAGCACCTGCCTATGACGTAAACCTGCCTTAAATGGAAAGTGTGTTGATCCATGCAAAATGAATATAATAGTACCTGAGAAAAGAATAAACTACATTTAAATCTCCTAAGAAGGGAACTTGTCTATAAAGCATTTTTTCCCTTTTATATGAGATTCCGTCTTAGAAGATTTTACTGTAAAGAATTTTTCAAAGTCTCAAATACATGGAATATGGATTAACGATATTAAATGATACGTCAAACATTTAACTACAAATAGAGATTTATTTAATAAAATCTCTAAATAAAATAACTAGTAAATCTGCAGATCCGGAGCCTCAACGTCATCTTTGCAAGTCATTGTTTTTTAAATCTCATTGCATAATATTCAACTTCCTACAAATCACTTTTTAAAGTTTTCAAATTACATAAATATTTATGAGCATACAAGATACTTCGTAAAGTTTCAGAAATTAAAAGTGTTAAACAAGTGGTTGTACATTGATGTTCTGAAATTCTGATGAGCTACTTATTCTGGTAACTTTTTAAATCAAAAATTGCATTTCTTCAGGGGGGCTCTGCCCCCTGAACCCCCCGTAGTCTATTTAAATTTACATTCGTAATTTTTTATTGATTGTGCGGATGGTTATAGTATATCTTAGATTTTTTTTTACGCTGTGATTTATAAGGATAAGCATAAGTTTTTTTTATAAATTAATAAAATTTAAATTTTAAATAAAATATTCATGTTAACCGTACACAGACAATAAATCTTGAAGTGACGCCAAAAATGTAACCCTGAAATCAGCTACATTCGGCACAACACAACGACGTGCTTAAAAGGAAAAAAAAAAAAAAAAAAAAAAAAAAAAAAAACGGATGAAGTCAAAGAATTTGGTCCCTGTTCCACGTGCTTGTTTTGTTTGGGCCGAATGAGGGCATTTAAATCTGAGCGATAACGCACATCGTATTGCAAACTGTTTTTACGGCATACTGCATCTCCATCTATCTCTTTCCTCCGTGAATAATAGTAAATTTTATTTTACCCAAGAACTTTTTATTCCAGCATCTTTGTTATCGAAAATGACGTCTAATTCACCTGCTATGCGTACTTACTCAAAACTTTTCATCTTGTTATATTAAGAAATACTCGAGAGTTTTCTTTTTATTTCAATATGCCGCCATATTAATGTTTCTATTCTTAATTTTATTTTTCATTTTCCTGTTTCACGACAAAACATTTCAATTGAAAATTGTTTAAAAGGAAATATTATTCCGGGTTTTGATTTTCTTGGCAACAATTAAAGAAATATTGGTAAATGTTATGGGAAAATGTTACGTTATTCTCTATGAAAATAATGAACTTTTGTATTTTTAAGCAAAATATTTCAATAAAATAAATAAAATAAAAGAAATATTGCCTATTTTTATTTCTGGGCTAAAATCCTTCTATATGCAAAGATACAAATGCATTAATTAATCTGTTTTGACGTTGGCTTTACTCAAGCATTATACACCCAATTATACTAATATTATTAAGACCAAATATGTTGCTAGGCAACAGAGAAAGAAAGGGGAAAAAAATGAAATATGCATTATGTCAAATCGATAAAACAAAATCCTTTATATTATTGCAAAACATGCATAAAATTCCCCCCAATATTATAAACCTAATTAAAAAAATCTCGCAAATATATTGACATAATTTATTGGAATAATTTAATAATGTTATTTAAAAATTTCAGCATCAAAAATTTACCATTTAAATCCATTTTTCATATGAGCCATTTCTTTCAACAAATGAAAATCTGAAAATCGTCTGACTTGCCATTGAAAAGCATTATAGAGCAAAATAAAATGTTCCATATTTCCCGAACGAATGAACCAAATTTAACCAAAAACTATACAGCAAAGTCCGGGTACCTCATCAACATGCCCAGTGAATTTCAAGCCGATCGGATGCTTTTTGCGGCAGTTATCGCGGAACAGACAGACAGACTAACAGACAGACAGACTAACAGAAACCAAAACTTTTCGTGTCTCCACAGTAAGCCTTCACTGACGTTTCGGCAATTAATCTTTCTACAAAAAACGAAATTTAAAGTTTTGAAATTACATAAACATTTATAAAACGAAAAAATATTTCGAAGGTTTCTGACATTAGAAACGTTAAATTAAACCCCTTGTTATGTAATGGTATTCTGAAAATCACATGAGCTACTTATTCTGGTAATTTTTAGATAATAAAGTAGATTTCTTCAGGGGGGCTCTGCCCCCCTGAACCCCTTCGTAGTGTAATTTAATTTACATTTGTAATTATCAATTAATTGTGTTAATGACCTTTAGTAAATTCTACCAATTGACGGAAACGTACATGAATTCTTTTCTACAGCCCTGTATATTACGTGAAGATTTTTACGCGTCGTCTATAACATTTAAATTTAATGCAGACAAAAAACCCTCTTAAAACTGCTCATATCACATTTCCGGGGATTAGTATGCATAGTGTGCAGCATATATCCAGTTTCTGCGGAGTCCTGTATATGGTTCTATTTAAAATCTGCACACATTTGTTAGTATACTAAATGTAATTGGGCTGGGAAATACATAACTCAAAAAAAAAAAAAAATCACACTGAAGCAATTCGCGCTCAATTTCATTTATACTTACGAATTCATTTGTGTATCCCTGTACATGGTCTATACAATATTTAAGCACTACTTATTAAGCAAAAATTTACTTAACGTTAAAACGCACACCATAATCGAAAATGCTCTTCAGCAATCATCCCTAATAGACCAGAACTGTATCCGAAATTTTTTATGTGACCCTATAAATGAACGATAAATACGATTACAAATCATATTCAAGCTTCTTGTAGTCAACCACAGTATGTAATTTAATTTCATAATATTTGAATTAGTGCAACACGATTAACACACTGACGACAGGCAATTTAATTAAATCTGGGTTTAAAAACAGTAGAAGCTCCTCCCTCTTCTGAAAGTGTCTCGGAAATTGGTTTCTGAGATATGTTTTTCATGTTTATGCAGCAGTAAATATCTTTCAATGTACGGATGTAATATATAATATCTTACAATCTATAAAAAATATGGACAACACAATATAATTGTCTTTTCTGTAAGGTAGACGTCACTCCCTTAGCCAATGATGTATTCTGAATAAAAACGAGAATTTTCGTTTCCCGTCGCTAATGTGTTAAAATAAACTGTGAAGAGTTTTTTTTTTCCCCCGTAAACCACATTTTAATTGACCACTTTTGTGTGACCCTGAAAAGAACATATGCTTTGCACCCCATATACTACAAAAATGTTTCAAAAATACATATCAATTTTATTATTTTGTAACAGAGTAACATCATTAAAAAACGCCACAAAAGGATTTTCTTCAAAGATTGTAATATTATGAATACTTTTGAGTTCCCTGTACACATGCTGTAAGTGCTACACATAACATATTTTATAGTAACCAGGTTCTAGTGCACCTTAATAAAGTATATAAATTTCATTACGTTTAAAATTGTGTAACATTATTAAAATACACCGCAGACGATTTTTCCCAAAGACTATAATGTAACGGAATAGTTTTGAGTGCCCCTGTAATTAAGCTATGACTGCTACACTCTTCATTTTTAATACCAAACATACTTTGGCAAACCTCGATAACGTATATCAATTACATGTAATCCCGACTATATTTACGCGAGTTAGAGCACGTAGAGAAACACGGCAGGCGACAGATAGAAAAACTGAAGTCATAAATACTTTTCATCCATGTTGGAAAGTGTTAAAAAGGATTTACATGCCTTTAACTGTACTTTTTTTCAGCATGGTTAAACATTAGTTTAAACATCCTAATCCATGCGATAGCAATAACATATTAAAAGCCCCCCAAAACATGCATATCTGGAGATCTATAAATCTACTGGAAAATAATTCATTATCGTGTCCACTGTTAATTGCATAAATTGCATCGATTTGGCGCTATAAAATATTTTTTGTGATAGCCTTTTAATAGTACCTGCAACAAAATTAACATAATTTACTAACTTCATTCATATTTGACGCAATGATAGGCTACGAATAGCAGTCACTAGGCAACGAAGAAAAGGAAAAAAAAAGAAAAGAAATATGTATCATGTAAAACAAGAAAATTAATTTAAAAATTCTTTATATTATTGGAATACATGTATAAATGTCCTCAAAACATTATACACGTAAATAAAAAAATCTGATAGATATATTGATAAAACTTCAATATGATAGGAATAATTTAAAACCCTTATTTGGAATTTTAGTATCCATAATTTGACATTTAAATCCATTAATCAAACGTGCCATTTTCTTTCAACTAATCGAAATTTGAAAATCGTCTGACTTGCCGTAGAAAAGCATTATAAAGAAAAATAAAATCTTCCATATTTTCCGAACGAATGAACCAAATTTAACCAAAAACTATACAGCTACGTCCGGGTATCTCACGAATATGCCCAATTAATTTCAAGCTGATCGGGTGCTTTTTGCGGCAGTTATCGCGGAACAGACAGACAGACTAACGGAAACCAAAACTTTTCGTGTCTCCACAGTAAGCCTTCACTGACGTTTCGGCAAATATCATATTTTTTGGCTCTTCTTTAAAAAGGTAGATTATAAACATGATAAAAGAAAAGCTATCATAAATATTTTTGGTTAGAACCGCTCCATACGAAACACTTTTTGCCCTATAGACATAAAAAACTATGTTTTGTATAAATTCAGACAGGTCGAGCCGAAGTCGAGTTAAGATTTTAACTTTTTTCCAGGCCGGGCCGAACATTTTTTTTATCGGCCACAGTGGGCTAGGCCTAGGATATTTCGACCGTATAAAAAAGTATTTTTTTATATTTTCTCAAATAGAACCCCCTTTGGAGTTAAAACTTATTTCATTAAATTTTGCACCTTTTTTTATGAAACTTTGCAATTTGAAGTATGTGTCTAGGGGCTATATTTAAGGAAACGAGTTGGAACCCGTCGAAATTCGACGAATTAAAATGTTTAGTATGGATCTGTTAGATCGAATTTTTAACCCATTGAGCATTTCAGTATATTCTAAATACCTTAAAAAGGCCTTGAATAGGAAAAAAGAACTTGTTCTAAAAGGAAGAAGGGGTTATGTGATTTTTTACTTCAAAAGTGCTAAGGGATTTAGTTCTTTCCCCTTCTTTCTGACACTGAATGAATGAGGCGGCTGTTCACCATATGTATGGGGCGTAAGTGGGTGTTTAAAACTAGTTGACTAATAGCTCTCGAAAACAATTGTCCGGTAAATTCCAGACAACATCTGAAAGTATGTAAGGAAATAGCAGTTTTCAGGAATACAGGTCCGTTGCTTGGAATAATGTTTGCAAACTGTTAATGTAGTATAATTTGCTTTATATGCTATTAAATTGTATCTAAATTTGAAAAGAATTTATATCTCCCCAATAACAAGCATGTTTCATTTCGTCTAAATGCATTTTTTTAAGAAACAGTTTCTGTTACATAAACCTGTAAATTTAATTAATTTGTAATGATTTAATTATGAAATTAAACTGGATGTAATCGATTTTATAAATAAATTTACATTTTATAAAACGCACATATAGCGATAGATCTCACTATACAATGAATCTCAATTAAATGTTTAGTACGGCATACCATGGTGCTCGCTTTTAGATAGTGTTATCCATCGTATTTCAATTTCAATGCTAATATTAATTATTTTTTCTTTTATAAATAAGGATAATAATAATTTGTCCTTATACAAGTTAGTGTAACATCTGCTTTCTTTGATTTTATGTGATATAAATCTGAGATAGCTGATATATTTTACATTATCCTGATGAATATGCCAGTTGGAAATATATTCAAATATTCAATCCCCCCAAACCCCACCCCCCAAAAATGTGATTTGTTATATAGTATTTCAAATCCGCATTCAAAATAAATGGAAAAATTCTTCTTCTAAATGATAATCCCTCTAACTTATTTTTTGTGAGCAAGCAATAAAAAAATTAAAATAAATTTTAATAAGGTATTCAAAATGCGCAAATTGCTGTTTTAAAAAAGAAGAAAAAAATACAAACTGACAAACTTTTTTCCACCCATGCTTAAAGAAGAAAAAAAAATAAAATAAAAAATAGAGATTTTTGGATCTTATAAATTAGCTTCCAGATAACAAATTTGAGTTTTTATTAATTCCTATTTTTTTACTGATAAATGTAGACCATTAAAAGAAAAACATTTATTGCTGTAATCAATGTGGCAGTAATTGTTTCAACCTTGCCTTTCGTTCTCGGCAGTTTTTACTATATATCTTTAGGCAATTGTTTGATTACAGTAAAACCAAACATGCTAAGGCATTTCTTTTTTTAAAGTACACTATTTCTTGTACTTAAATCATGTTTACAGATAGTAAAGATACATTACTTAAGTATTACAGAATTAATTAATCAGTAACACTACACGGTACCACTGTATATTACAATAAAACCGGTTAATACGAGATCACTGGGTACGAAAACAAATTCTGTTTTAGACAGGTTTTACTAGGTGTAATTGTGTAATATTTCGTATTTCGAAAATTTTATGTTATTAAACATAAAATTTTCCGTTTAAGGCAGGATTATGTTATACATAGATTCCATTCTTACAGGTTTTATTGTAATTAATTAGTGATCATAGTATTGCATCATTAATGAGCTATAGGTGTAATAATTGTACATATGTATAATATTACTGATTAAATGCAGATTTTAATTTTAACAATGAAACCCTTTAAGACGGAATGGCAAGGGACAATAAAATAATTTTGAATTAGAAATTTTCCAAGGAACTTTAGATTTCTTTTTAAGTCAAGATTCCACTTAATGTTACAGGTATTACTAAGTATAAATAGGTAAAATAAATATGCTTTTTGCAAGTTCCATAGTAATAAAAGTGCCCTTTTTTTCGGATGCCAATTTTTCCTTTCCCATCACCTAGGAGAAATAATTACATCTAAAATTTTCTGATAAAGGAATTATTTTCCATACCTAATATATTTCCCTATACAAAATGAGAAAAATACAATCAATTTCAAATGTTTGTGAAGAATAATAACCCCCCCCCCCCTTATCCCCTCACTTTATCCCCAATAAAACCTCCAGCATCCATCGGCCATAAAGAGAGAAAAAGGATTTAAAATTTACAACAATAAATTCGAAACCTCGCGGTACACAAGTTGAATATTCTTAGACTAGATGGAAACTAAGCACTATTTTTAATAATTTCGGAATGTATTCATGCATTTTCCTTATATTTAGTATAGTAAGATTCAGTATTATATTTTCTAATTCTTTGGAGAAATTGAAAAAGAATATCTGTAAAAGAAACAAGAGCTAAAAATCATGCGTCTAGCATAAATTAAGATTTTCCAATACATTCAGAATATTGAAACAAAACTTTGCAGCTTATTACGGAGAAAGCTGATATCTAAATAAATAAATTAGAAAACGCATCTAATTTTTTGTGTAGCCCTGTATATGCTCTATAACTTTGTATGTATGCTACATGGTATGGAAAAATTTAGTTCAGCATGGAAATTTTCATTCAGCAATTTACGGGAATGAATTTGAGATAGTGCAGCCCTGTATATGATCTATAAAATTTACAAACGCCATATAATATGATAAAAAAAAATAATAAAAACGTGTACCACAACCGATAACGAACTTCTAGCAATTATTGTTCATAAGCCAAATTTGTTTGTGTGTCCTTGAAAATTAAATATAAATTCTTTGCACACCATATTCTACATTAATCGCCGTGTAGTGTACAACACCTCAGTGATGTATATAAATTTCAACATGTTTAAAAGAGTGTAATATCATTAAACTACACAACACACGATTTTTTCCATTCACAGTAATGTGACGGCATTCTTTTGAGTGTCCCTGTAAACGAATCATACATGCTACACACATCATTTTCAATACTAAACATGCCAAAGTAAACAAAAATAACATATATCAATTCCATGGCAATTAGACTATATTTACGCAAGCACGGAATGGCGGATAGGAGGAAAGATAGACAAACCGAATTCAGAAACGCTTTTTTTTCTTTCACTTTTCTTTTTTTCATTTTTCGGCAAATAAATTACATGAGAATTACAAGCGTTTTCCTGTTATAATCTTTATCGAGCTTCCGTGTGTAGATTTTTTTTTTTCAAAACGCCAACTTTAACAGAATTTTCTAAAAGACTTCCTACGTTTTCGAAAAATGAAAAAAAAAAAAATATTCCACTTTATAGTTTCTGAATAAGAGCTCCTGCCAATTCCGTGTGTTTATGAACAAAACTGAATTCAGGAATGTGTCAGAAAAAGTCAATTTCGAAGATTATGCAATTTTTGTCCGGCGCATTTGCCCAGAGACCCCAAAATTTAGTGTCTCAAACTCTGAAGTAATTGCAATAAGTTGGATTTATATGATGTAACCATTATCAGTCAGGATGAGAACGAAAGTAATCAACATTTAGTGTCAAATATTTTTGCGATCTCTAAGTAATCTATAATTAAAAATAAATATTTAAATACATTAAAATAAATTTCAAATATACAGCATTAGTGTACTTTAATGCATTAAAATAAAAGTGTTCTTACTTTAATTCTCATGGTAACGAAATGAATATTTCAATCATCAAAATCTAGTTTAACTTTTTTTTTCCAGTTTCAAAACATTCATTTCATTATGATTGTTTTAATCATACTTATCATATAGTATTCGCATTAAATCTGATCATATAGTATTAATCCATGTGAGATAGGATTATAAAAAAATGGATTACCATGATTTAATTTGTCATTTAACCAACATGATTGTGCTAAGTAAAGTATTAATAAAAATAACAATAAATTTTAAATAGATAATGCTTTCGTTTCCATTATTGTCAGAATCTTTGTGATAGATAGTGATTTTTCCCTGTTTTTAAAGACATATACTTACACTAAATCATATCTACTGTTTTAATTGCATCCATTCTATTGATATTTTTCAATAATTCGATACTTGTACTGTTCATTGGTACCTTTTTAAACAATATACAGTTACACTTTATCAAGAATATTTTAGTCTAATTGTGAGCTTGAGGAGCAATCGCGACAAAATCTATTACTGCTCTTCCACCCGACTTCGCAAATATTACTTGTATTGCCATGAAATCGATATATGATATGGAGGCCTGTTCATAATTGGAAATAATGAGTGTGGCCTTTATTGTTGGTTTACATGGATGTATAAAATATTTCGAATTATGGTCTAGGTTGATATCTGCTTGTAGTACTTTTAGGTAGCTTTCTTTACAAAAAAGCTACCTATTGCAGCCGTTCGGAGGAAAGCGATTTCAAAAAATTTTGGTATATTTTTATCGATCATGACCCCCAGACCCCGAAACCACCCTCCGTTCAAAATTGATATATATATATATATATATATATATATATATATTACATCATTTCAAAATGCTAAAACACCATAACTTCAAAAGGAAGGTGTATATCTGCAGAAATTTTTTAACTATAAAACATTTATAAAAACAAGAAAGACAGGTAAAAAAACAAAAACAGTCTGTTCTTCATCAGTGGGAGGACAGACAGAAAACTAACTCCACCCCCCACTTTTAAAATTTGCAGGTTTCTGAACACATGTTCACCCCGCATTCAATACTGAAAACTATTGTCATTTTATTAATTTAATTCCATAAAAAACTAAAACAACTCAAATTAAAAAATAACAAACATACAAAAACAAAAAACTTTAACAAAAAGGTCTTTTAGAGGAATGCTTAAATTATCATTAAACTAAAAACAAAAGAAAAAATAAGAAAACAAGCATGAATGCAGAATAAACATGCGCCCCCCCAAACCCGCAAAATGAAATTTCTCAAAACATGAATACCTGTATAATGTTTCCTACCCGTCAACTACAAACAAATAAATTTTTCTTCCAAATCCATTATCAAAAACCAGAAATTCCAAGTCTGCAACTTTCCTTCGTTTCAATTCATCAATAGACACCCGTTCTTTTAACAAGACTTTAGGATGCCCATTTCATACAGAAAGATCCAGAAGGCTGCCATCACATGTTCACGCCGCCAGTCCACATCGTTGCCATTCACTTTTTAGAACTGTCTTTAAATAATATTTCAAAACTTAATGGGATAATTGTTATTGTAAAATAAATTAGCCAATAACTTAAAGATGTGTTTATAAAAATTATTGTCTCTGCCACAAATTTTATTGAAACGTATCAATTGATTAATGATTATATTTATGTAAATTTTTTTATGCAAATTTGAAAACCAATGTGGCACGCTTCTAGTAGAAAAATTAATACTATTTCTTTTATCGTATAAATCCAAAATCAAATTATTATCAATAATTTTGAATAAAATATCCAAAAATTCTGCATTATAATCATCACTGTTCACTCTGTCATAAAAATCACTCTATTCAATTTTAAACAATTTGGATATATAATATCATATTCATTAGAAAATTCAAAATTAAAAATCAAAATATCATCAATATACCTAAAGACCTTTAAAAACTTATTATATTTCATAGTATATTTAAATTCATAATAAAATAAAAATAAATTTGCTGCTGTACTAGAATAGTTTGTTCCCATCCCTATAGCACATATTTGATTAAAGGTATTATTGTTAAAAGTTACATAATTATTATAAAAACAGAAATGACATAAGCTTGAAAATAAATCTCTATTTATATTTAATTCATCATTTATACAAAAAACATCAAAAATACTCATTAAAACTTCATAAAGTGAATCAATAGGTATATTGGTGAACAGATTTTCAAAATCGAATACCTGCATTTTCAGAGGAGTCAAAGGCAATTTGTTCAGAATTTCAACACTATTATCAATTGACCAGAAATAACTATACTTCTTAATTTATGCTTTAGAAAATCATAGAAAATCATGTTTGTTAGTTTTTAATTTGAGTTGTTTTAGTTTTTTATGGAATTAAATTAATAAAATGACAATAGTTTTCAGTATTGAATAATGGGGTGAACATGTGTTCAGAAACCTGCAAATTTTAAAAGTGGGGGGTGGAGTTAGTTTTCTGTCTGTCCTCCCACTGATGAAGAACAGACTGTATTTGTTTTTTTACCTGTCTTTCTTGTTTTTATAAATGTTTTATAGTTAAAAAATTTCTGCAGATATACACCTTCCTTTTGAAGTTATAGTGTTTTAGCATTTTGAAATGATGTAATATGTTTTATTGCATTAGATATGTGCTGCTGTAGCGCCATTCATGCAGTAATTTATCATTAATTTTGAAATAAAATATATATATATATATATATATATATATCTGAC
Organism: Maratus speciosus; assembly: GCA_963932465.1. Taxonomy (NCBI): domain Eukaryota; kingdom Metazoa; phylum Arthropoda; class Arachnida; order Araneae; family Salticidae; genus Maratus; species Maratus speciosus. Next base: position 332,757,331 of record OZ010788.1, on the reverse strand, counting down.
ATATGTCACACTGTAACTCCCGTAATTATGAACCGATTTCGATGTAATTCGGTGTGTACATAGTACATACCAATGTCTCGACCGAGTTCGTTGGCCAGCTTCATCCGCCGTTTTGTTTCAAAATGGCGGCCATTTAAAATTTTTTAAAAAATTTAAAACTTGAAATGTGGTACCAAAAAATTAAAAATGGAAACATATTTTTTTCTTATGTATTTGACCTTTAAACAAAGATTCCGGAGCAGTTTTTGTTTCGTCTATATCTTAAAAAATGGCTGAGTTATAGCATTTTGAATTTCTAGCGTGGCTGAGATTTTGAAACGTCCTGAATTTTGTCACGCGATAAAAGGCGTATTTATGAACCGATTTGGATGTAATTCAGTGTGTACATAGTACATACCAATCTCTCGACCGAGTTCGTTGGCCAGCTTTATCCGCCATTTTGTTTCAAAATGGCGGCCATTTAAATTTTTTTTTAATTTAAAATTTGAAATGTGGTACCAAAAAATTGAAAATGGAAAAATATTTTTTCTTATGTATTTGACCTTTATACAAAGATTTCGGAGCAGTTTTTGTTTCGTCTATATCTTAAAAAATGGCTGAGTTATAGCATTTTGAATTTCTAGCGTGGCTGACATTTTGAAACGTCCTGAATTTTGTCACGCGATAAAAGGCGTATTTATGAACCGATTTGGATGTAACTTCGTTTATACATAGTACATACCAATGTCTCGACCGGGTTCGTTGGCCAGCTTCATCCGCTATCTTGTTTAAAAATGGTGGCCATTTAAATTTTTAAGAAAAATTTAAATTTGAAATGTGGTACCAAAAAATTAAAAATTGAAAAAATATTTTCTTCTTATGTGTTTGACCTTGATAAAAAGATTCGGGAGCAGTTTTTGTTTCGTCTATATCTTAAGAAATGGCTGAGTTATAGCATTTTGAATTTCTAGCGTGGCTGACATTTTGAAACGTCCTGATTTTTCTCACGTAATAACAGGCGTATTTATGAACCGACTTGGATGTACCTTGGTGTGTACATAGTACATACAAATATCTCGACCGAGTTCGTTGGCCGGCTTCATCCGCCATCTTGTTTCAAAATGGCGGCCATTTAAAAAAATTAAAAAATAAAAAAAATTAAATGAGATACCAAAAAATTGGAAAGTGAAAAAGATTTTTTTTGTATGTGTTTGACCTTAATACAAAGATTCCGGAACAGTTTTTCTTTCGTCTATATCTAAAAAAATGGCTGAGTAATAGCATTTTGAATTTCTCTTGTGGCTGACATTTTAAAACGACCTGATTTTTGTCACGCGATAACAGGCGTATTTATGAACCGATTTGAATGTAACTTGGTCTGTACATGGTACGTACCAATGTCTCGACCGAGTTCGTTGGCCAGCTTCATTCGCCATCTTGTTTCAAAAGGGTTGCCATTTAAAAAAATTAAATTTAAAATTCAAAATGAGGTATTAAACAATTGGAAAATGAAAAAGATTTTTTTATGTGTTTGGCCTTGATACAAAGATTCCTCAGCAGTTTTTGTTTCTGAAAATTTGTTCTTTTGTTTATATCTTAAAAAATGGTTGATTTATAGCTCTTTGAATTTCTAGCATGGCTAAAATTTTGAAACGATCTTGTATTTGTCACGCGATAACACACGTATTCGCCTATTTCGATGTAAGAAGGCATGTGGATAGTATACATCAACACCTCGACCAAGTTCGCTGGCCAGATTCATCAGCCATCTTGTTTCAAAATGGCGACCATTAAATTAAAAAATTTATATATATATTTAAAGTGAGGTGCAAAAAAATTAGAAATTGAAAAAGGTTTCTTTCTTAAGTATTTGACCTTGATATAAGAATTCAGGAGCATTTTTTGTTTGTCTTTACCTTAAAAAATAGCTCAGATATAGCAGTTTCAATTTCTATTGTGGGTGACATTTTGAAAAATCTGATTTTTTGCATGCGAAACCACTCCTATATATTAACCGATTCCGATGTGATTGAGCATGTGCACAGCAATTACTAAGGTCTCGACCAAGTTCACTGCTTAACCTCATCCACCATGTTGTCTTAAAATGACAGGCACTTTAAGAAATTGCCGAATTTGGCAGCCAAATATATGTTACTTTAAAGAAAAGCAGCTTGGATAAAGCTGACTAATTTCGCGAAATTCTCATTCATTATATTGATAAAAATTAGTATTGAATCTCCTATTCGGTTTCCACTAAATTGAGCTTCGTGTGTTTGAATGATATAATTTGGCTTTTTTAAAATAAGGATTATGAAAGCTACCTCTTCCTCCCGGCACTGGCCGGAAGGACTTTTTTTTATAGAATATTATTTCAACCATAATAATTGATACACATTGCTAATGTGCACTGCAGTTTGTTTCCCACCAATAATAATAATAATGCGCGTAGTGTTTACGGATCATTAACAGAAGAATTCCGAGACAACTGAAGTACAGTGCACAAAAAAATGACGGTTGAAAAAGGATCACTTTTCTGCATATTTAAAATATTTATGAGGAAAGGGTAGATTGCTGAAATTAAAATTTTAATATCTATAAATAGCCCCAGGGGTAGGGGAGAAAAAAAAGGTCCAATTCGGAAATAATTAGAGGAAAGCTGGAAATTGTTTTAATCCCTTCGGTTTATGTCTAGAATGAATATGCTACGTTTTCCCCCTGGAAATAGATGAGCGTTAAGAATTATGCATAGATTTATAGTGAAAAAACACTTTTTTTTTAAATACCATAACGCTATCTCAAAATCATTAACTCTTTCAAAAACATTGTCAATACAAATGTTATAGCGCTTAAAATTCTGAATAAAAGGAGTACCTACACTCAATGCTTATGTTGAATATTAAGGTCACAATTCTACTTCAAAGTTGTAGACCCATCATCAGGAGGATGACCTCAGAATTAATTAGGGGAAAACTGAAAATCATTTTAATTCCTTCAGCTTAGGTCTAAAATGAATATTCTATGTTTTCCCCCTCGTATTAAGCGAGCGTTGGGAAATATGTACATATTTACATTCGAAAAACATGTTTTTCCTGAATTCTTTTAACAATATCTCGAAATAGCTAATTCTATCAAAAACATTGTCAATACAAATGTTGTAGAGCTTAAAATTCTGAATAAAAGGAGCACCTACATTAGTATTTTTGTTCAAAATTAAGGTCACAATTCGAATTTCAAAATTTTGCCTTAATCGCTGATGAAGAGCTTGAAGTCCGGAGAGACCAAGTTACTTAAGAATATCTCAAAACATCTAAGTCTATCAAAAAAATTGTCAGTACAAATGTTGTAAAGTATAACATTCTGAATAAAATGAGCACCCACATTAATATTTTTGTTCAAAATTAAGGTCACAATTCTATTTCAAAATTTTGCCGTAATCATTAATCAAGAGCTTCAAGCTAGGAGAAACCAGATTACCTTAACAATATCTCAAAACAGCTAACTATATCAAAATATTGCCAATACAGATGTTGTAGAGCTTAAAATTCTGAATAAAATGAATACTCACATTAATATTTTTGTTCAAAATTAATGTCGCAATTTCACATATTGTTAAAAAATATTAAAGAAAAACGTGTTTTTCGAATGTAAATGTGTTCCTTTTTTCTAACGTGCACTTAGTACGAGGGGGAAAACATAGAATATTAATTTTAGACCTAATCTGAGGGGATTAAAATGATTTCCAGTTTCCCCCTAATTAATTCTGAGGTCATCTCCCTGATGATGGGTCTAAAATTTTGAAGTAGAATTGTGACTTTAATATTCAACATAAGTAATGAGTGTAGGTACTCATTTTATTCAGAATTTTAAGCTCCACAACATTTGTATTTACAATGTTTTTGAAAGAGTTTATGATTTCGAGATAGTGTTATGGTATTTTTTTTTTTTTTAAGTGTTTTTTCACTATAAATCTATGCATAATTCTTAACGCTCATCTAGTACGAGGGAGAAAACGTAGCATATTCATTCTAGACCTAAACTGAAGGGATTAAAACAATTTCCAGCTTTCCCCTAATTATTTCCGTATTCAAATCCCTAACCACTGGGCTAAAAGAAAACTGTCTTATTTTGAAATTTGCTTTTCGCACTCGAGTTCAAAATTTAATAAAACATCATTTTCATTATATCTTCCTTAATTTTTCAAATGGTGAAGAAAAAAAAAGTTTTTACTTTCCAGTTTTTTTGCGTGTGTGTGTAAAAATTAGAGAAAAATTAAATGATTAAGAGGAAGAACGATAATAGTCAAATTGTGTGAAATTTGGTATGACAGTTTTACTTAATAGCTTGAACAAAGTACTATCGTTTGTTAATCTTGAATAGAGGAATAAGATGAAAATCGTCCTTTGACAATGCAGTTAAAGATAGGTCAGGTCAATGCATAGCCGAAGATCCTATATCCACAAATGTAAATTGAAATAACTCTGAATAACTGGTCCCTGACTATCATAATTTTTTCCTTCGACTCACATACCCCATTTTTATAATATGTCTGTTAAATTGTATTAAGACAAACTTAATAAAACTAATTTCTAAATTATTTAGATTTTACCATTTTTCTTAATAGAATGTGTATTAAAGTTTTCCATTTCTTTAAAAACTGTTATTCTATATAGATTTTTCACCAGAAAAAAAATTTAGAAATTCTTTGAAAAATAGGGTCATCCTGAACCGGACCCGCAAGAGCCAAAACCTAACCCGAGTCCGAAATAATGGATGTCAACCCGATTTGCAGAAAAATTGTAGAAGTTAATCCGACCCCTGACAAAAAAAGAAAAGTATATACTTAGCGTCGACTCGATCCGAACTGCTGATATCGCAGTTTCTGGTAAAATGGGTTTCCAGACCCGATGCAGGACTCTACACCATATCCAATGAATTTAGATCCTAAATGTTATTTCAAATTATTTTCGAGAAAATATTTTTATTTCTGCTGTGCTTTCCCAAAATTTTGTTTTCTTTGTCCAAACCTCAAAATTTTGACTCCCACTTATTGTTACCCCCCCCCCTTCCACACAAACACACGTACACCCCGCTCTTAACCCTTCCTCCTCCTACATTACAAAAATCAAGGTAATGAAAAACCTTCACTTTTGAAAAAATTCCTTTTGTTTATCATTGTTTTGACCCCTTTAAAATATCCGTATGTAAAGTCTTGTTTATTTTAATTCCATGTCCATCCCCTTCCTCTAGAATCTATAGATTGTATTTTCTGTTTAATCCCCCCCCCCTCCTGGGGCCTCCTAATGAATAGCCGGTGTCTCCAGCAAAAAATATTTTTTAATACACAGCACCTATTTATTAGTGTGCTTTAGTGTAACGATATGTATAAAAAAAAAAAAAAAATTGCTATCAATAATAGGGAACAAATATGCGGGCTTAGCACGGGCTTTACTTAAAGCTTAGAATCGGTTTTTTATAACTGAACATATATGTAGCTTTAATAACTAATAGATCTCAATTTTAGGTTCATTTAAGTATTTATAATATTTATTATTTTTATCATTGAATTTTTTACTATTGACCTTTTTATCGTTGACCTTTTTACCTAAATTCGTTTGAAATTGAGTATCTACATTAAAATATACTGCAAACTATATTCCCCGTAGACCATTATGTAACGGAATTATTTTGTGCGACTCTATAAGTGAATAATAAATTGTTTGCATTTCAAATTCTACAGAAAGCATGTTTTAGTGTTGCACTTGAAACGATTTTTCACCATTGACCGTAATGTAATGGAATGCTTTTGAATGTTCCTATAAGTGAACTGTGTATTATACACACTTCATTTTCACTGGCGATCGAGCCATAGTAAATGTTAATAACACACAAAATTTCAGGGAAATCGAATTATATTTACGCAAGATAGAGCACTGACAGACAAACGGAAGTCATAAACCCTTTTCAACTATGCTGGAAAATGTGAAATAAATAAATATAATAGAGGTTCCTCATAATTTAAAATTACAAATTGTCATTAGTGTGTGACTTAATCGGAGAAAATTTTTCTTGATTTCACGATATCGGAGCTAACATGCGCATATAAAATATCACGAATTTGATTTTTTTAAAGTAGACCATTAAAAGTGATTATTTAAAAGTATTCAGGTAGAATAACTAAATTACTAAATTCTTCTATAAGCGCGCTTGCGGAATGAAGCAGAATTTGATAATATACAGAAAATGTGCAACAAAGTTTTTATTATTAAAAATAACCATAAGTTTAATAATAATTCTTAGGCTACAATAAAGACAACTCTTCGGCTATCAGTTTTTATTTTTCGTTGGGGAGGGTGGGGGGGGGAGTTATTCTAAGATTTCTGCTGTGATGTCAGAAAAGATTTTTTTTTTTTTAATGATGTCTTACTTTATTTTTATATCAACAATCTTTTATGTTACATTGTGCAATATTCATGATTTAATAAATTATTGATTAATACTAATTTTAAAAGAACTAGTTTAAAACATAAACTTTTCATAATCCTTTTATTAAATAGGCGACAATGAAAAAAATATGTAGCAAGCTACCGCTTTTTGGAATTTTACTGTTCCTGTGAACTGTTTTCTTTAGAAATCATCTTTACAAGGGAAGGGGTGGGACTGTCAATCATAGTTTTCTCAAAGCTCAAAGAGTCACTTACAGATAGTATTTCGATGTCATTCACAGGTTTCAAGAGTTTGGACTAGATAACAATGGGAGATATTTACTCTCTTTCAAAACTTACTTCAAAGAAAACTCATAGAAACTTTTAAAGTATCATTGGAATTAATTACACTGGAATATTTGGTCAACACTGTTGTATTTAGTAGAATGATTAGGTAAAAAATATTGATAATTTTAGATATAGTTCGGAGAAATGTAGTCTCATAAGCATTTTTCTGGCTACATCTCTGGTTCTTCTCTGTGAAACCAACTGTGAGAATAAATAAGATTTAGGGCTTTTTAATATGGCAGTTTTAATGTAAGAGTCGCTATATTGGGGCTCGTTACATAAAGAAAGCACAAATAGTACACAATGTTTTTAATTTACCAAGCGGACACAGCCACTGATATAAATATAAGAATGGTTTTTGGATTTCCCCCCCCCCCCCCTCAACTTTCAAAAATTAAAAATATGCGATGTTTATAAGTTTAAAAATTTGCAGTAGAGAAAATTGCAAAACCGAAATTTTATTTCAAATTTCAAAGTGTTGCCATTCGCAAAATGACGTATGCGTTACGCACAGATATGTTTGTCCTTTATAATATATATTTTTTAATGGCTGACGTCATTTTCTGTTAAAAAAATAGAAAAAAGTTACTTTTATTTGTAATGTGAAAATGGCATCAATAAGGATATAGTCATGGTTTAATTATTTTTAATGATTATTTTCCCTTTACTTTTAATAGGAATGGGGTACTTTTGTTGCCACGATTAGAAAAATTGTATTAAAAATTACAAAAAATTAATATCTCAAAAATAAATTGAGATACTGCTTTCAAAGAAATTGCATTTAAAAGAGCATTTTTTTCTTCATACGACGGTGCAAAAATTAAAAATATGCGATGTTTATAAGTTTAAAAATTTGCAGTAGAGAAAATTGCAAAACCGAAATTTTATTTCAAATTTCAAAGTGTTGCCATTCGCAAAATGACGTATGCGTTACGCACAGATATGTTTGTCCTTTATAATACATATTTTTTAATGGCTGACGTCATTTTCTGTTAAAAAAATAGAAAAAAGTTACTTTTATTTGTAATGTGAAAATGGCATCAATAAGGATATAGTCATGGTTTAATTATTTTTAATGATTATTTTCCCTTTACTTTTAATAGAAATGGGGTACTTTTGTTGCCACGATTAGAAAAATGGTATTGAAAATTACAAAAAATTAATATCTCAAAAATAAATTGAGATACAGCTTTCAAACAAATTGCATTTAAAAGAGCATTTTTTTCTTCATACGACGGTGCAAAAATTTAAAATATGCGGTGTTTATAAGTTTAAAAATTTGCAGTAGAGAAAATTGCAAAACCGAAATTTTATTTCAAATTTCAAATTGTTGTCATTCGCAAAATGACGTATGCGTTACGCACAGATATGTTTGTCCTTTATAATATAGATAGCAGATTGTTTCGATCTTTATGAATCATCCTATATACGTCGACACTAGAATGATATATATTTTTTTAAATGTTGTTATTTCTGCAATACAATCATGGGTTCGTTACACTTAGAACTTGCATATTTGCATATTATGTTCAATAGAAGAAAAATTATCCAATATCGAATTAACTCATGAAAAATGCTTTCAGAGTATTGTAATATTCAAATTAACATACTTTAGTTAAATGAATTTGATCTATCATGTCGTCGGCAAATGGCTGTTAACTATTCTTTAGTAGGATCCAATATCATTTAATATATTAAAAAATTATAACATTACAATACATTCAAAAAGTGCTCAAACATGGTGAAAATGAGGTTTTTAGATGAAAATATGCCTTCGAGTAAAGCGCAGAAGAGGTAGCTTTAATGTACTTAAAAAAAAAAAAAAAAACTGTTTTTACAGTTGCCACATTATTTTTCTTATTTGCTTTATTACGAAAAAAATATTATAAATATTATTTATTTCATCATTAATTTTCCTTTTTACCATTTTAAAGCAAAATAATTTTCAAACATGTAGCAAGTTGTAAAATAATGAAATTTGTAAAAATATCTAAGAAAGTAATCCTTATATGAAAAAATGAAAAAAGTCCATTATATTGCAAATGAAGATGTTTGAGCAAAAGATATCTTTTCTCAGCAAAAGATATAATTACCTTTTATACGCATAAATGAATAAGAGAATACTAACAATGCAAAAAAAAAAAGTATTTTTTAGAAGCAATAAGAGCTTTGCATGTTATTTAACTAACTCTATTATTCAGAGATATTCATTCGGTAATACAAAATGCACCTGGATATTAGCATACCTAAAAACTCTAATAACCATGCCCTCTTAATTGCTTTACCAAATTGATATCGTTTAATTACTTCGTAAATGATAGAAATCTATATTATGCAGTATGTTTGATTTAATTATTGCTCACATGATATGCTGAGGATATATTATGGAGAGATCTAATTATATATTCTGTTAGATTATAGAGATAAAGATTACAGAAGCCATAGAATAGTCAATTCACACAGATGCGGAAAATTATTTCTATAGTCACACAAATGTATAATAGCTTATGTGTAACAATTTTATGAATCGATTTTAGTCATTTGAAATAGTTACGCATTTTCAAATGCACCATCCTGTTTGAAACAATATTATAAATGTATATATATAAATATTATACAGACATACAAACAATAAATACAATAAACCCAACTGGAGTGAAAAATTAGCCAGAGCCAGGAATCGAACCCGGTACCACAGTATACAAGACTGCTGCTCTAACCACTGAGCAGTCTTGTATACTGTGGTCCCGGGTTCGATTCCTAGCACTGGCTAATTTTTCACTCCAATTGGGTTTATTGTATTTATTGCTTGTATGTCTGTATAATATTTATATATACCTTTAACTGTTGAATGCAGGCGTTATTTATGCGTGTATGTGTGTTTTAATATATATTGTAGTATGAGTGTTTTATATTAATATTATAAATATTTGTTTCCCATGACAAAATAAATCCTACAAAACAAGTGGGACTTGTTGGATTGAAATATTAAAATAATAAATTTTTATTCTGTATAGCACTATAACATCTGAAAACCTGTATATTGAACTTAATGCCCATAGCAAATATTTTAAAAATTAATTTCTGATAAAGGGTACATTTTAAACAATTTTTCATAATATTGTTGTTAGTATTCTATACTTTTATTTGAAGTTACTGGTAGATATTATTGAAATTGTAAAATTATTTAGAAAATTTAACGACTTAAAATTTAGAACATTTGAAAATTTTCAGAAGAAATGCTAAAACCTTTCAAATGAAGAGTTGAAAACAAACGTGGTAAACTGATAAATCCTTTAACGTTTCACAAATAAATCAGTAAACGAAAAGTAAAGCGACAGTTAAATTGGTGGCACTGAGCTCACAGTCCATTCACACTAATTGTACATTACACTCCGCATGAAATACCCATTTCGGCTAAAATAATTGGGGGAGGATTAGCCCCCCGTTTTTTCCCTTTATACATAACCAATGAAACTCCGAATCTGATCATGGAAGTGCCTTATCAGAAGAAACTTGTTTTCCAAAGTTGAAGAAAATCGGATAATTCTGCATGAAAAACACATTTAGCTAAATTATGGGTAGTCCAGTCAAATTAGACAGATTTTGGGCCATTTTGATACATAATTTAGAAAGTTTTGAAACTTGGTAATATTGTTTGGAAGAGTCTACTAATGAAATTACTAAAAGTCCTTATGAATGGGGTGTGAGCAAGAGTGGAGGGGGGGGAGGCAAAAGAAGGTACCCTTTTTTCGGATTTTTGTTAATATCTCGTAATATATAAGTTCTATTGAAAAATTGCAAGTACAAAAAATAAAGACAATTAAATTCTCTACAAAAAGTTTTTAAACATTTTTCTCTAGAGGCCATAGTTAACGAGATAATCGCATTCAAAAAATGAAGAAATTTGCCAAAAGTCTCACCAGTGCCATAGAGCGGGTGAACGGCGGTGCACCTAATTATTATAAGCTCCCTTAAACGAACGATAATAAATGTTGTGGTGAGGAGAATGGAACCCTGAACAATAACTTCAATAAAATACATTGTTTGTTAACATAAAACATACAAAAATGGAAAATGCGTAAAATACAATAATATAGGACTAACAAATATACTCAAGTCTGTGATCATTTTTATTAACCCAGATTCAATGGGAAATTTCAAAAGATGTTGATTTGTGTTCCATTTCCATTAGGACATCCTCCTCAACAGGTGGTGGACTGTTTGAGCTGCCTCCATGGCAGTAGTGGCAGGCGGCAGTGCATGTGATTCCAGTTTTCTACATCCACATTTTTGCCTACAACCATTTGTACACCTGATGAAGTTTAGTACTGCCTCAGGGGCAACAGGATGGGTTGTTATGATAGGCACTAACATATGAACGAGCTTGCACTTCCAACCCCAAATCTCAGGAGACAATTCATCTCCCTCCCACAGCTGTATCTGTAAGCATATATTTTTATCTGAAGGGATTAGGGCTGTGAGAAGAACCAGTACATCCACATCCTGTTCAACAAACAGTAACGTTGTCACTTTCACTCAGTACATCTATGGCAATCTGGACAGTCAGAGTGTTGGCCTTATTAGGATTTTGCTGACATGAGACTTCTTTGTCATTTAAATTAGAGGATAGAATATAAATCAACATTGACTTATTGTTTTTATTTGAGAGAAACTGATTTTGGGGCACATTGATGATAGTATGTTCTTCAAAATGTACGTCAACTGACTTTTTCACTGAGAACATTCTGTTTTATTCAACTACTTTGGTACTGTTTACAAGGTCAGTGTATCCATCGACAACAATTCTGCAGCTCTTTCCACAATAGTGTTTCTTAACGTACTTTAAGTAGATGTTGCAAATAGTTGTTGATCCCTTCTTCCACACCACTTCATGTTACAGGAAGCCACAATCCACAACTATTGTTTGTTATTAGAGGTCTATTATCTCATCTGATTGTTCAAATATTTGACATAGAGCACTTTTCTTTGCCTTGAGCAGTCCGCAATCGTTGAAAAGAGAGAGAAGATAAGGAGCCATATCATATTTTAGGTAATTTGCTACATCATCATTACTACTTTTGCTCAAGGAAATCAGTTGAGATATAAGTAGAGGATCCACAGTTATAGTGGTATCATGAAATTTTATTGAATTGTGCATACGGTTGAGTGATTGTTCTATACATTTCCGAGTTAGTTTCACATCTGAGTAACATTTACCAGACACCTGAATCATCTTTTTACTCCCGATTTCCAAAGCTTTGGAGAAGGTGATAGTTTCATCTCCAATAACCCCCAAAAATATTTATATAATTATATCTATCTGAGGAAAGGGTGGTTATTTTCGAACCAAGTTGAAAGTTTGGAGCTATCTGCAGCCGAGCTATATTCATCCGAGCTTCACAAAAATCTTTATGTTGTTCACCAGAAGAAAGGTAGCTGTGGCGTCAAGAACCCACTTACTCAAAACGGTGTCACTTATTCCTCGTCCATTTGTGAGCCCTCCAGAGCATTTCATAGATAGTGTTTGTTCAATGGTTATGTCAGACCAAACTCCTGTCCAAAACTTGACGCTGCGTCAAATCGTGAAATAGCTCTTCCGAAAAAACTTGCTGTATTCATCTTTATTCATGGCTGATTGAAGGCTCAACATGTATATAATCCATGTAAAAAAAGTACACCAAAAATTTTACAGAACGAAATTAAATTGGCGTTAAGCCACACTTTTTAAAATGACTGCAAATCCGATTACGGAACATATAATCTATATAACATAATCTACAGTTAAGAAAAAAATCATTTGTTGAAGTTACTGGTCAGACTCCATTCACCTGACCACAACATTTATTAACGCTTGTTTAAATTTAAGTTAGGTAGGTGCGATGTAAGTGTAGTTGGCCCCGCTCTCTGGCACTGATGTGACTTATGGCAAATTTCTTCATTTTTGAATGCGATTATCTCGTTAACTGTGGCCTCTAGAGAAAAATGTTTAGAACTTTTTTGTAGAGAATTTAATTGTCTTTAATTTTTGTATTAGCAAATTTTTAATTGGACTTATAGATTACGAGATATTAACTAAAAAATGAAAAAGGTACCTTCTTTTGCCTCGCCCCCACCCTCGCGCTCACCCGTCAAACATCAGGATTTTTAGTATGTTTATTAGTAGACCCTCCCAAACAATATTACCAAGTTTCAAAACTTTCGTAATTATGTCCAGAAAAAAACCCAGTTTGACTTGACTATAGATGTAATTAGGTCCTTCATATCTACCTTTATATTTATCCACTGACCCTCCAAATCTAATCAGGGAAGCCCCTTATTGAAACAAACCGGTGTATCAATAATGAAGCAAATAATATAATTCTGCATGGAAAACCCATTTATGTAAATGAAACGGGGAGAAAGCCCCGTTCCTCCCTTTTACTTCAGAAATGAACACCCAAAACTAATCATGAAAGCGCCTTATCGGAAGGAAACTACATCCAAAATTTTCAGGAAATCGTATATTTCTAACAAGAGCTATCGCGTTACGTACATACATATATATATTTGCGTACATACATACGTACGAACAGTCGTGGAAAAAAAGGCAAACACCTCCTACTAGCTATACAACAAATTATAGTAGAAAAAAGTTACAGATACCAAACGATTGTAAATAAAGTCTACTTTTAAATGATGTCCATAAAAAATATTTTAGTGAGCCATCTGCACATTAAAATGAACCCAAACTTTGTTTTTTTTTTTCAATAACAATACCAAAGTTTGACACCATAAATAAATTCTTCCCTTCAATTAGCGTAAATCCACAGTTTCATGAAATTAGTACTATTAGTTATTGATACATTAATAATTTTAAAATAAGAATATTTTAGGGGTTGTATCCAAATTAAAATTCGGTACTCGATTATTAAAATGGTACAGAATGACTATGTCACCTCTATTAATGTACTGCTTCTTGCTAATATGACCATTTTACTCGCTTAGTATGTTTCGACTATTACCAGCCCACATATTTCAATAAAAGGAGTAAAATATATTTTTTCAAGTTATGCTTTTCTGCACATCATAGACGTACCCTTAAACCATGAATTTGACGCTTTTTAAACATAATTCGAAGAGTATTTGAAATTGAGAATTCGCATAAAGCAGGACATAATAAATATAAATTTATCAAAAAAAAAAAAAAAAAATGTATGTTACAACTCATATTTTTTTTCGAATATTAATTTCATAATTCATAATTCATATTATAATTTTTTTTAAATTACAAATTAAATGTATTTATGTTTGGGTTCTTTAGTATTATAACCACACTCAAAATTATCGCATTAGGAATATAATTTCAGAAAATATTAATAAAAATGTGAAAATGTAATTTAACATTAGAAGCTCAAAATGTTGAGTGTTTATAATTAAAAAACTTATCATCCAAATGTCTAGATATTTCATTTCTAGGTATAGTTTGAACAGAAGATTTAAAATATATTGTCAAAATTGGGTGTTGCCATTGAAAAAATAAAATTTGGTCTCGTTTTCATTTGTAGATGGCCTCCTAAGCAAATTTTATACACATTTATAAATAGACTTTATATCTAATCCAATGGTACTAGTAACCTTCTTATGTTACAATTAGTTGCAGAGTTAGTAGGGGGGGGGGTTACTTTTTTTTCCACGGCTGTACATACAGAATTCTCGTTCACTTTATCTCTCAGGCTTTGATAACATGTGAACTACAAAATATCACTGTAATTTTATACCTCATTTTCAATGCGAATAAGAATTAAAAATTGCTTTCGTCGAATGATTACCATATGTGAAACATACCATTTGCAGGTTGAATACGTGGAGTCACGAAAGAATAGCGCAAATAAGTTTTTGACGGAATAAATATATAAATAATTATTTTGGTTCAGTGGAAGGAGTTGGTAGTATTCTTCGTTTATCAATTTTTCTTATTGCTGTTTATTTTTAATGTATATACATGAAATTTGGTACAAGTGAAACAAATTGGTCTATCTTCGTTGCTACGTAAAGTCACGAAAGTGTGGCGCAAATAAATTTTTGACGGAATAAATACGTAAACAATACTTTTTGGTTCAGTGGAAGGCGTAGGTAGTATTCTCCATTTATCATTTCTTCTTACTGCTGTTTAGTTTTAATGTACATGCATCAAATTTGGCCCAAATGAAACAAATTGGTCTATTTTCGATGCTTTGCACAGGAAATTAATTTGTAGGGAAAATTTTCACTAGTCTTATCAGATGTAATTAAATGAGTCTAGTGCAATTTTATAAAAGTCGGAAATTGGACGTCAAACGTCTCAAGTGAGATGCGTTCGTACTATAACTAGTTTTATATATATTCAGATATTGATGGAATAGCTGTTGCACAATTTTGCAAAAATGCATGAATACAAAATTTATTACGATTAAATGTATTAATTTCAGTTACAGAGAAATAATGTGTGTCCATCTTAAATAGGACGTAATCACCATGGCAACCTAGAATCTTTACCTGATATCGCTGAATCAATTACGTATGATAGGATTTATAGGATTTAATAGAACGAAGTAAACTTTTATAAATATCTTTTTAAGTTTTGATTCGATTTTCATAATATTTGAAATGACTCGACGAAATTCTGCAACGATTATATATATTAAATTCAAACCATTCGGTTGGGACATTTTTGCGCTGTTATATGCGAACAGACTAACAGACAGACAGACGGACGAACCAAACGACGACTATAGGTGCTACGTATTTATATAATCACGAACGCACCTAAAAATATTAAGCAAAGCCGTCACCATAGTTTAAAAAACCTAAATCATTCAATAATTGCCATCAAAATCTTTTGTTATCTCTCTAAGTGAGCATTAAGAGCAACATATTTGATTAATGAATTCATCTAAGACAGAAGGATCAGTACAGTTCCACAATTAGTTTTGAATTGGATCAGTATTTCGGACTTTATCGTGATGAAATATGTTGCATGTTTTGCTTCTGTATGTTTTTACAAACAAACTATAGGTCACACATACTTGATTTATTAGCTCATGTATGGTACTGCAAGTTCAATACACTCTCGCTATTAGATTCGAATATGTTCAGTATTTTAGCAATTACTATGATGACAAATGTCGCACTTTTTTTTTTGTTTTTCGTGTGTCACTGTAAATAAATTCAAAATTGAACATACGTGATTAATAAAATCAGTCAATATACTTCCAAGATCAATACACTGTTAAATTAAATTATTGTTGGCTCAATATTTTGATCGTTATCAGGCATTTTTTTGTTTTGTTTTGTTTTGTTTTGTGTATTCTTGTAAACAAACTATAAAAGCTACTCACTTGGTTAAGAATCTCGTCTAAGATACTAGCAATATCAATATATCGTCCCAAACAGCTTCTTACTGGTTTAATATTTTCAATATTATGTTAAAGAGAAGATTTGCATTATAAATAGATAGACATATAAACGAAGTAATTGCAATAGATTTATGCCCTAAAGAAATCAACCTAAAAGTACAATATTTATTAATATAATTTATTATATCCAAAAAACTTTATACCATTTCTAACTATTTAATGCCGTAAATATGAATTTAAGCAGTGGGGTTTTAACAAAAATTAAGACGCATTTGAGATAAAGTTTTACACAACTATTTTTCTTTTTTATTATTCTCTCAGATACTTTAGAATTTCATTAATGTTTAATTCAGATTTATAGATTATATGCTCCCATTTATTCTTATATCTGTATAGAAAACGGCTTAAATATTTTATAAATGCAACATGCAAAAATTATCGGGAAAACGTACAGTTTCTTTCACAGTTACCTTATTGATATTGTACATCTGTCACATTATAATGATATAAGGAAAGTTTAGACAGAGGAAAAATGTTTGTTAAACATTATTTGTTTTACCTTTAGCCATTTCTTAGATAATTCAGTAAATGACAAATTGGCAAAAAGTCTCCAGTTATTATTAGAACATCTTGGGAAAGTATAATTAGGATATTTTTATTGTCTTCAATCTAAGGATTTTTTATAGATTCCGTTTTTCATTGAATTATAAACTATTAATCTCACTATTTTATGGAAGATAAAGTAATGTTTTTTTTGTTTTTTTTAATTATCCTTTTTCTCTTTCTGCAAATAATATTATCACAATGTTAATATTTAATTTGGGATAGTGCTTTGCGTTATAATCATTGTTATTAGGATTTTTACTTATACTTTTGGAAAATATATTAAATTCTAATTAACATTTTCTTGTTGTTTTATATTTTAAATCTAAATTTATTATTCACTTGAAATTATTAGCAAATTATGTGCTAATATTTTCTTTAATATCAAAATAAATTGTTTGTAAATATAGCAGTTTGAATTTTCCAATATCAACATAAAAAAATGTATTTCAGATTACAGCAGTTCTTTCCAAATGCATACATTTTAAAAAACGAATAAAAATAATAACGATTTTATATAAATACTAAAAACATTTTACTGTGAACTTGTGTTTGATATGAAGATTATAAAAAAATAATGAAAATTTCTTAATGATTTTTCTTTTTGAAAAATATTTATTTAAATTTGCCCCATGATTGTGTAATATGTTTTATTAAATATTTATTAAAATTTACTAAATTTTAACTTTCTGGATATATAGACTTCCATTTTGTAAAACATTAGACTGAAAACAGGGATAGAGATAGAAAGAGATCTAACATGAATGGGAATTATTAATTGCCATTTTCCAATTAATACATTATTCGATTGCATTGCAGAGTCAAGATCTGTCGGCAATTTCATCGGTATATACTTAAATGGTTATATTTTAGATGTCATCGTTATCTCATCAATGTCAAGTGTGTGCAACGTAATTAGGGATTTAAAAAAAAAAAAAAAAAAAAAAAAAAAAAAAAAGAGAGAATTGATAAATAATTTAATATTTATTTGAAAAGTTTTAAAATTTGGATTTTTCTTCCAATGGATAAAGAGGAATTATGCATAACAATATTAATAATCTTAGTTTTGTTACTCTGTATTATTATTTGACGAAAATATAATAGAATCTGATTACTACCAAGAAAATAATTCCTTTCGTTAGCTATATGTAACTAAAATGTAGAAAGACTTAAGGGGTCTCAGGACTCTTAAAGCTTTAAAATTTTCGAAATTTTATTTTTTTTAGATATTAAACTACTATCATTTCTGATCATTTTGGTATAAATCTTTCCTTGAAATTCCTATTGGAACTGAAGTTATGGCTTTTAGAATTATACACGCTCAATAGCCGAAGCGGCGTTTCAGAAGTTTTGAAGTAAATTTTCTCCAAATGACGTTTTTGGGCATAACGCGCACGATATCTCAAAAACTTCTGAATTTTTTTTCATGAAATTTTCAAAACATACGTTTCATGTCAGTCTGTATAAACTGAACCTAAAATTTCCTTCTTATTGTTCAGAAATATATTATTTATAGGTGATTATATTGTTGAAAATTTCTAAATTCTGCATTAACTAAATACAACTTTGTATTAAAAATAGAAAAATGCTTTAAATACAAATTTATTTAGGTTCAGAGTAATTACTATAATGTGAAGCATAAGTAGGACCCAAAAGTTTCCTTCTACTTGCAAAATTTATTTTGTAATCGTGCGCATAATATGTTATGCTGATTTTCCGCTCGTCAAATGTCTGACATTTTGGAGCCCACTGTAAATTCTAATTCTGCATCTTGTAATTTTTCAAATACATGAAATGAAAGAACATACTTATATCTTTCATCCCAATATAAAATTTTGTCTTAAAATCAATTACATTTTAAGATATTATATGTTGAAAATGGTCTTTTTTTTACGATTTTTCCAATTTTAAGAGTCCTGAGACCCCTTAAACGAATGAAAAAAAAATCACTTTTACGAGTATTCGTTTGTATATGTTGGCGAGTTATCAATTTTCCAAAGTATTTAATAGTTTTTCAATCTCATTTTTAGTCTACATTAATGGCAAACACAATCCATTTTTAATTAAAATTTTTCTTTTATAGTTCATTTTAAGTCCGAATTTTCAAATTTCTGTAAAAATATTTTATAAATAATTTTTTAAATATTATTTCTTTTACTAAAAGCTAGCACATGCGTAAAAAAAAAATCACGGATGAAGCTTATATGAAAAAAAAAAAAAAAAACAAAAAAAAACAAAAAAAACGTACTCGGTATTAAGTCTGACGATGGAGTATCGTAAATGCCTGGTCAACTATCAGTCAGATAATATATTGACTTAAAAATATTTAACCAAATATTACAGAGACAGACAAATAGCAAGCTTTAAAAATGACTATCTTTAAAAAATATTTAGCTGCAAATTATTTTTTTCCTAGTTATGCAGAATTACTGATTAACGATTTGACACTTGAAAATTTAGAAATTTTTGTTAAACACAATCATATGTATGATTACCAAAGACAGAAACGCAGATTTGACAAGAATTTATATATTTAGAGAAACACTTTCTAGGCTTCAAATTAAAATGCAAACAGATATAATTTAATATTAAATATTTTCTTTTAAATATAATTTCATTGTTTGAGAATTTTATTAATATTTGGATTAATGAAACACAATTTTTACAATTTTTTAGTATCTCATATAAAATGGTTAAAATTATCATGATAAGAGTCTTCAGTTAAAGATTTAAAATACTTCAAGCGTTTTGACAATCAAATAAATGGACAGTTCAATTATTACGGACTTATATACAACATTCTGCAGAATAAAAGTTTATAATTTTAATTAAAAAAAATATATATTTATTTAATAAAGATTTTAAAACATTTTTTAACCAGATAAAAAGGATTTTAATAAAGTAGGATAACTCAGGGAGAGTCGCCGCGTACGGGATAGATGCCGCACTCCTTGTATTTCTTGTAATTATCGATAGATGGTCGTCAAACGCACAATATAGGTGCGCAATGAGATTATTTTAACCAGTGTATAGCGTGAATCCCATTTCGATGTTTACTTGTAGAGGTACAATCCTTAATTGTCCCCTCCGATGTAAGGGCATGATTTCACTGTCCAAACTTTTAAACACGTTATGTTTAAATGCTTTTCATACACTAATTACTAAATGCATGCATGATTTCGAAGTCAAAACTAAGTGTAGCTTTTGTATAGAGTACTGTGCGTATGGTTACGTCATTCTCTTTGGCGATGGCAGGTAACTGTGATGGCCGACGTCTGCACCATGCAAAATGGGATACATGCTGCACTGCTATTCCGGTATACATGCCGCATTTTCTTTTGTACGGGATGATTAAGTGTTATTAACTTTTCCTTTTCCCGAAAGGGTTAACAAATAAATTATGTAAACACAATTTTACTTTTTTTATTTTCCCTTTCTAATACATTGATGTTGCATTGTTGCCAAAATAATAATTAAAATTTAATGTAAAAAAAAATAAGTCGATAATTTTAATATTGAATGTAGGCAACAATTATTAATTTGAATCTAATAATACGGTTCATTGTATTCATTTAGTTTCATTTTGTTATTACATCGTTAATTATAGTCCAGATATGAATATATTTTTTAAATATTTTTATTTATAATTTCATTCTGTTCTTATAGCAAGTGCGGCGTCTTACGCTGAATGTACGGGTGACGCGCCGCAGTGTAATGTTTTAGAAAAAAATTGTTAAAAAATATTAATAATTTTTATGATTTTTTTTTGTCGCAGTACACGCGTTGTATATTTAACATTAAATAGCACAGCATGAATTTTTTTATTTTATGTCCACCATGGGACTTTATACATAAATTAAAAAAAAGTGCGGCATAAATCCCGGAATTACCCTATCATATATTCCATTTTTAGGTAGCTTTCTTTACAAAAAGCTACCTATTGCAGCCGTTCGGAGGAAAGCGATTTCAAAAAATTTTGGTATATTTTCATCGATCATGGCCCCCAGACCCCGAAACCACCCTCCGTTCAAAATTGATATATATATATATATATATATATATATCTGACCTATGTCACACTGTAACTCTCGTATTTATGAACCGATTTGGATGTAATTCGGCGTGTACATAGTACATACCAATTTCTCGACCGAGTTCGTTGGCCAGCTTCATCCGCCATTTTGTTTCAAAATGGCGGTCATTTAAAAATTTTAAAAAAATTTAAAATTTAAAATGTGGTACCAAAAAATTGAAAATGGAAAAATATTTTTTTCTTATGTATTTGACCTTTATACAAAGACTCCGTAGCAGTTTTTGTTTCGTCTATATCTTAAAAAATGGCTGAGTTATAGCATTTTGAATTTCTAGCGAAGCTGACATTTTGAAACGTCCTGAATTTTGTCACGCGATAAAAGGCGTATTTATGAACCGATTTGGATGTAACTTCGTTTATACATAGTACAGACCAATGTCTCGACCGAGTTCGTTGGCCAGCTTCATCCGAAATTTTGTTTAAAAATGCCGGCAATTTAAAATTTTAAGAAAAATTTAAATTTGAAATGTGGTACCAAAAAATTGAAAAGTGAAAAAATATTTTTTTCTTATGTGTTTGACCTCGATAAAAAGATTCGGGAGCAGTTTTTGTTTCGTCTATATCTTAAAAAATGGCTGAGTTATAGCATTTTGAATTTCTAGCGTGGCTGACATTTTGAAACGCCCTGATTTTTGTTACGCGATAACAGGCGTATTTATGAACCGATTTGAATGTAACTTGGTCTGTACATAGTACATACCAATGTTTCGACCGAGTTTGTTGGCCAGCTTCATTCGCCATCTTGTTTCAAAAGGGTTGCCATTTAAAAAAAAAAATGTAATTTAAAATTTAAAATGAGGTATTAAAAAATTGAAAAATGAAAAAGTTTTTTTTATGTGTTTGGCCTTGATACAAAGATTCTGGATCAGTTTTTGTTTCTGAAAATGGGTTCTTTGGTTTATATCTTAAAAAATGGTTGAATTATAGCACTTTGAATTTCTAGTATGGCTTACATTTTGAAACGATCTTGTATTTGTCACGCGATACCACACGTATTCGCCTATTTCGATGGAAGAAGGCATTTGGATAGTATACATCAATATCTCGACCAAGTTCGCTGCCCAGCTTCATCAGCCATCTTGTTTCAAAATGGCGGCCATTAAATTAAAAATATATATATATTTAAAGTGAGGTGCAAAAAAATTAGAAATTGAAAAAGGTTTCTTTCTTAAGTATTTGACCTTGATATAAGGATTCAGGAGCATTTTTTGTTTGTCTTTATCTTAAAAAATGGCTCAGATATAGCAGTTTCAATTTCTAACGTGGGTGTCATTTTAAAAAATCTGATTTTTTGCATGCGACAGCACTCGTATGTATTAACCGATTCCGATGTGAGTGAGCATGTGCACAGCAATTACTAAGGTCTCGACCAAGTTCACTGGTTAGCCTCATCCACCATGTTGTCTTAAAATGGCAGGCACTTTAAGAAATCGCCGAATTTGGCAGCGAAATATAAGTTACTTTAAATAAAAGAAGCTTGGATAAAGCTGACTAATTTTGCGAAATTCTCATTCATAATGATTTAGTATTGATAAAAATTAGTATTGAATCTCCTACATTCGGTTTCCACTTAATTGAGCTTCGTGTGTTTGAATAATATAAGTTGGCTTTTTTAAAATAAGGAATATGAAAGCTACCTCTTCCTCCCGGCACTGGCCGGAAGGACTTTTTTTCATTATTTTGAAATTTGTATTAATCATAATTACGTAAAAAAATAACTGATAATGTTTTGATTGTTTTTTTATTCAGCTTTTCCAACTGCTTTGTTCCATTTTTAATGGTTTAATGATTTTGGAAAAAAAATTATAGAATTTTGAATGTTCCATTAATAATAATTAACTGGGATAATTATTTTTTTTAAAACTCTTGAATTTTATAACTAGGAACTTTTTGTCATATAGCTTATTATTAAAAAGGTATTTCATTCAAATAAAAATGTAAAAAGAATATTAATAGTTTAAAGTACAAAAATGTTATCTTTGTTTTGCTTTTTCACGGAAATTAGTATAGTTGCAATCTCTAAAATTTTAAATTCATCCCTAATATATATATATATATATATATATATATATATATATATATATATATAGTAAAGTGGGGACAGATGCCGCAGTTTTCTTTTCTTCTTGTAAAATGTACAATAAAGCAAAAAACAACAAACTAAATATCACAAATCATTGATCAAACCCTTTAGAATCAAATTTCTATGTTAAATAAGTTAAAACCCTCTTAATAAAGTAGGCATAATTATTTTCCCACAGGTCCTTTTTTAGCATCATTTTTTATGTTCTGGATAAGATGCGGATGGGGTGTGGTACAGATGGCGCATGGATAAAAATGCCAGACCATTTATTTTGTTTTCAAGCAAATCAAATTTTTATTTTCTCAAACTACTTAAAACGAAAATAAATAACAGTAAACTTACAAAAATTATACATATCACTAAATTGTGAAAAGTTTAACGAAAACGCAAAAGTATAATCTCTATAAACAAAACTTAAGACAAAATGAGAAAATGAAACTAAAATCATTTGAATTTACATTAATGGATAGCGTAATTGCTGGCAGCAATAGACAACATAATTCCAAAAAAGATATAAATCACTGGTTTACATCCAGGCGAACATTGCAGTTTGCTCTTAATGTAAGTATTAGTTCTATTCTATTTAGGCCATAGCCTGTTTATTTTTGACCTTTCTTCTCATACTTTGATTTTGTATTTCCATTCGTCCACAATCACACCACACTACCCGTTGCAAAAGTAAAGTAAGCGTTTTTCATGCAATTAATGATTGAATTTGATGCACTGAATCCTGTTCGCTTTAGACTTTGCTCCTTGATAAGACTCCAGCCACTCAACATATGCAGAGTCATCAAATTCCAATCCCGTTCTGCCATCAGAATCCACAAGTGGAACAATTTACCCGTTGTCGGAAGTTGGCTCATATTTTAGTTTTTTCCTCAAGTAAGGCGTTTTCAAGTTGATCTTTCCCTTCCTTTTTTTAACACGTTTTACTTCCGCCAAGTTGTCGTTCTTTGACGCTTTCTAGTTTCTTTTGTTTTTCATTTTCTTCTTCATTTTTATTGTTTATAAACTCTATGCTTGTAATATTTGCATCATTTTACTTTCTCTTACTTGGCTGTATAGGTCTTTTGACCACTGGGGTAGGAGAAATTTTATTTAACAGTTTAGATTGTGAGAATTGTAAACGGCCTACGTTTTCCTTATTCACACATGATGAACCAACACTATTGCTGAGAATATTTTGATAAGTAGGAGAATGCGCTAATATACACTCATTTAAATGTAAGTTCTATTTAAATCGCAGTGATGAATTTATTAAACCGAAAAACCAAATTATATTTTGCGGCATCTGTCCCTCAATCTCGGTGCGACATCTGTCCTATAGTGGCGGGTAAGATGCCGAGCCGCCATTTTGTGTCATTTGAGCGACGCGAGTGAAAGGCCAGACCATGTCTGTATTCTACGAGGATATAGTCTATAGTTGCAATCGATTTTGGGATGAAATCGCTGTTTATTTTTCCTAAAATACGTAATAAAACTTCATTAGAATAATTTTAACAACTTTCCACGCAGGTTCGAGCGATAAAAACTGGCATAAATATGTAAATACTGACAATTAAGTGGTGGAAACGCATACAACACATCATAAAGCACAGAGGAACACTACGAACTTCTAAAATTGGTCTAGGGAACGCTTGTATCGCCTACACAATCTCTGCGGCATCTGCCCCACCGCGGCGTCTGTCCCCACTTTACTATATATGTTAATAATTTACTTTTGCTTTTTGTAAACAACAAAATTTTCAATAGAACATTCTAAAAAAATCTGATAAAAAAGTATGTTTACTCCTTTTATTTAAACGGAAATTGAATAATTTTTAACATAATGCCTTTTTTTAAAATTTTAATATGCTGCGAGTAATTCAGTTGGGAATTTATTTATTTTTATGTCTGCTTTATTCGAAGTTCCAAACCATTTCATGCACAATAGTTTTATTTTTAAATTTGCAGGTTGGGGAATAATTTCTACATTATTTCGTTCAATTCCTCCTTTTCACTCCCCTTAAAAATTTATTATTCGATAAGGATTTTTCCTCTTTGCGCATGCAATGATGTTACTATTCCTCTTATTACGTCTATATTCGCCATCCTCCTGTTCTTCCAACTGTTGGGTAGTCAATATTTTGTGCCGCAAGATTTATCATAAAAAATTGTATGACACATAAATTGAATGGTCTGCATTTTTTTTTTCAATTTGCAAAACAATGTATCAAACCTCCCTTGCTAGTGTATCAATCCCCCCCCCCCCAGCAATGGGGAAATTTGATACAGTAATAGCCATTCACAATAATTGGGATATATTTTTTGAATGATTATTTTTTAAATTCACAATATTTTTATTAAATGAATAAAAGGTCACTTTATAAGAAAACACGAAAACTTTGTTTAAAAATAGGTTTCTAAGGGTTGTAAAAAATTAGTAAAGAAGAAAAGTGTATCATTCCTCCCCTACTCTTATTTTCAGATATTTGATTTCATTATATTGCATTGCTGTTATTTTGTTTGATTGTTTCATTAATCGCGAACTTTTCTTTTAATAAAATTAGTTATATTCCCTAGTCATTAAAACAACCTGATATTATTTTGGTCCAATTTAGGAGACTGGGGGTCCAACTTAGGCGACCAGTTGCTGAATTTGGACCACTTTTGACAAATTTTTCAAATTAAAATAAAATTTAAGATTTTCAAAAAGAAATTGATCTAAATATTTATTTAGTTAGTATATGAATAGATTGACCCTGTGTAATGATCTTTTGCAGATATTTCAAAAATTAAGTGAGTTACACCTGAAAATAAGTGAAGTGGTCCAAATTCGGCTACTCTCCCCTATATGTATAGGTGATTTTATCAAATAACGGATTAAAAACATGATGCAATAATCACGAAAAAATAGTAAGCATATGATATTATAATAGACGTTTATTACAATAAAAAAATACTGTATAAATGTTACAGATTTTTTTGCAAAAAAAATAAGAATTGGGTTTGGTTAATTTTTGACGGTCGATTATCAACACGAGGGATATAGGCCCATGGGTAGTGCCCTTCATGGTAGTCTTTCTAAGGGAATCTAACCCGCATTTACGCATGGAAATCCAAGGTTTCGAATAAAACCAAGAAAACTCCGAAACGGTTAGGCCGACGGGTGCGATTTGATTTGAACCCAGCACCTCCCGCCTACCAGCTTCGAGAGCACAACCTCTTAGCCACTGGTGGGGCCCAAAAAATTAAGAATTAAAATAGGCTGTTCTAATAATACACGGACTTTTCGATCATTTTATATTTAAAATCAAATTTAGGATTCATTCCTTTCGAATTACCTTCAAACTCCTGTCAGGCATGCTTTGAAGTAGTGCTTGGAAATTGCGCGGTTGTAAAAAGAATTAGTTGTTTTATTCCTGTTGCTTTAGTTCATGAATAGTCGAAAATTGATTAACATGGGCATATATCTCTCATGAAATTACTCCCCAAGGGGTTTTAATTGGTATCATGTCTGGGCTGATTGCTGGCCAGTCAATAACAGTCACTTGATTCTGTGTAAACAAATCTGTTGTTGAGTGGGAGATGTGAATCGACACATTCTTCCGTTGGAATTTCCAGTTTTCCGCAACAAAGAAGTTTCCAATTGGAAGTCGATTTATTTTGAGGACATTCTGATAATCCTCAGAGCACTGTCAGCCATTAAGAATAGCAATAATCGTTGTCCGTTGAAACAGAACGCATCGCCCCATACCATGAGAGAACCATTTCCTTCTTGTCGACTAAAGAACTTGCGAGATTCTCATCGTAGCTCATGCCAATAATATACCAACTATCAGGGTATTCCAAATTGATTTTTTATTTGTCTCTGAATAAACCATTTAACCATTCATCAGTCCAATGAA
Source organism: Maratus speciosus (assembly GCA_963932465.1). NCBI lineage: Eukaryota > Metazoa > Arthropoda > Arachnida > Araneae > Salticidae > Maratus > Maratus speciosus. Next base: position 332,730,539 of record OZ010788.1, on the reverse strand, counting down.
TGTGTTTTTTAGCCCAAATGATGAGTGCCTTTATATAGTACATTTTCAGCATAGGTGTCCGAAATATTCTGCGATATTTATGAAATTTGCTTTCCTGTATACGACGGATATCGGGAGATTTCGAAATAAGAAACGCTAAACTCCTCGCAATTTCATGAACAGACTTCATTTGGGTTGAAACTGCTCTCAAAATCTCTCCATCTTTTCACTGAGATGTTTTTCTTGTTGGACTTGAATGCTTTTTTGCTATAGCACATTCACCTTTCAATAAAATTTCACAAATTCTAGATCTTCTACGCTTCATTTGTTTACAAATATCAGCATCTTTACCATTTTGAGCCTTTAAACACCAAGTTTTAGTTGTATCAACTGCAGAGAAGCGAACGTTGCGAGGTATTTTTCAACAATTCGAGAATTGAAAAACGTGTTGTGATTTTATATTTCGAAGTATTTACGTCAAATGTACAGAACATGGAATGAGCAATTTTTTTTTATACGAGGGTAGTAAAAGAGTTTTTTTTTTTCATTGTCGAAGTTTTTTGGGACAGTTTTTTTTTTAAATTTATCTTTTCACAAACAATTCATGATATATGCATGATATGTCTGTGTTTTAATACACATATGTTGTGATTGCATATGCTAATTAATTTTTTCGTAATTATTGCTACATTTTTTGAACTGTTATTTAAAAAAAATCTCTTTCCAATAACTATTTAGATGCATTGTAATAGTCCGGTAGACAGTGTCGACGTTTTTTGGGGACAGTTTTTTGTTTAATTTTATCTTTTCAGAAACAATCCATAATATAAGCATGATATGTCTGTGTTTTAATAAACAACATATTGTGATTGCATATGCTCATTATTTTTTTCGTGATTATTGCTGCATTTTTTGAACTATTATTTTAAGAAATCTCCTTTCCAATAACTATTTAGATGCATTGTAATAGTCCGGGAGACAGTGTCGAAATTTTTTTGGGGACAGTTTTTTGTTTACTTTTATCTTTTCAGAAACAATCCATAATATAAGCATGATATGTCTGTGTTTTAATAAACAACATATTGTGATTGCATATGCTCATTATTTTTTTCGTGATTATTGCTACATTTTTTGAACTATTATTTTAAGAAATCTCCTTTCCAGTAACTATTTAGATGCATTGTAATAGTCCGGGAGACAGTGTCGAAGTTTTTCTGGGACAGTTTTTTTAAATTTTATCTTTTCACAAACAATCCGTAATATAAGCATGATATGTCTGTGTTTTAATAAACATATGTTGTGATTGCATATGCTAATTAATTTTTTTGCGATTATTGCTACAGTTTTTGAACTGTTATTTAAAAAAAATCTCCTTTCCAATAACTATTTAGATGCATTGTAATAGTCCGGGAGACAGTGTCGCAGTTTTTTTGGGACAGTTTTTTTTTTAATTTTATCTTTTCACAAACAATCCATAATATAAGCATGATATGTGTTTGTTTTAATAAACATATGTTGTCATTGCATATGCTCATTATTTTTTTCGTGATTGCTGCTACATTTTTTGAACTATTATTTAAAAAAAAATCTCCTTTCCAATAACTATTTAGATGCATTGTAATAGTCCGGGAGACAGTGTCTACTTTTTAGAACCAATTGTAGCCTCGACTATTTTGGTATGTATGACAGATAACGAAATTACCAATCACCTGGTCCACAAGCTGAAGTGTTCACATAAAAATATCACAGATCCAGTTGCAGTATTAAACAAATGTTATTTGATTACTGATATTGAAGAGACCGATATTACCGCAGCATTATACGTTTTTAGTTTACCATCGATTTGCCATCGCAGCAGTGTGAGTGATGTTGCGTAGGCAATATCCCATGCTACGACACCAACTGACTGGCAGTTTTGTTTTCTGCAACATCTAATAAATTTCAAAGAATGTGCATTCGAAAGACAAAAAATAGAATGACTCCATAATCCTTCTCGAAAGTTATAAGCGAGTAGGCAATATTTTACTGCAGTATATAGTGACAAATGTTTTAAATTCTTAAATGTTAAATTTTCAATTAAATTCAATTAAAGAATTAATGTACTTAACTTATTAACCTTGTAATTTTTATTTTTTTTTCATGCAAATGATATATTTTGAAGTATGTTTTTTACTTAAAGTTTAAATGTTCAAAATTATCAATATATTTGCAATACTCTGCATCTAACGATCAAAAAACTGCACTTTATAACTATAAAAAAATTGTTTTATTAAATAAATGTTGATAAGCACTTTCTGTTATTCATGGTAGTCTATCACATCTCATTTCTTGAAAGAAAAATTACTTTACATTAAAGCTGTGACAGTAAATCTCAGAAGATATTAACTAAAATGACGAGGCAGCGATTAGTTTCAATTACAAGACCAAATTTCTTATACATCAATGAAATTTCATTTGAAGAAGACCGAAAATGGAACAGCGGATTTATCACTTTTGTAAAGTTTTCAAAGGAACAAAATCCATTACACTGGTATATCTTGAAAATTTTATTTATTCGGAAATGACCCATATCTCTCCACGACGTTTAAAGATTCTTTAGAAAATGGCTATTTATTTCAATTAAAAATTCTTTAACACCGAACTGTTAAATCTCACTCTCAATGTTTGCTGTATTACATATTTTAAATTGTATCATTTTCAGAAAAAAAAAGTAGTAATGTATAGCTTTATTATTACTTTTCAACATAGTTGGAAATCATATAGTTGTTATATATTTTTAACTTTTTCCAATGATATGCTTTAGCATTCATTAGAAATTACATGATGAAGTCTGATTTTATAAAGTCATTTTCAATATAAAGACTTACAAAGTTTAACTTTGTGTAATTTTTTTATCAAGGATAATATAGGTTTTAGGTATTTAGAACAAACATTTTGATCATATGAAATAATGTTTAAAGATCAATAAAAGCGGGAAAAAATTGAAAAGGATATTGATATTATACATATTAAAAACGATATTTAATTAATTGTAAAATAAACATTCTAATAGGATAACCAAAGAATATATAGGGTAAAAAACACTACTAGAAAATACTTAAATTGGAAATGTAGAGACTTAACCCAGATTAGAGTACAAAAAGTTTTAGTAAGGTTATTAATGAAAACAAGAATTACGTTTTAAATTACATTTCGTTCACAATTATAATTTATGCAATGCTGAAATTAATTTTTCCATTTAAAACAGAAATGCTATCATTATTTAAGCACAATTATAGAAATAAAAAAAAATACAATTTAATTATTATAGGCTGCAGAAATAATTAAAAAATACTTATATCTGAAATAGGAATTGATCAATTTTAAAATATCGTATACTTAGTAAAATGACATTATATCCTTTTAGATTTGAACGCCAGTTAGGTTTGTTAACATTTAAGTCAAATTTCACTAAAAGGAAGGAATAAGAAATCAGCAAAGAAAATATTACAAAATGAATATATGTTAATTAAAGTCATCAGTCAAACTATTCTGTTAAAAATTTGATAAGAAAGACTTAAAATTTTATGAAAGTAGAATTATTTGTATTGTTAAAGAATCAAGTTACAGAAAAGACGACATTTATAGCAATGATTGAAAAATGTAATCTAAATCTTCTTCATTTAGAAATATCTTTTAAACTAACATAAAATTAAATTGGCCTTACACCTACGTGAATAATTAGTAAACATAGGTCTGTCATTCAAAGTTATGGAAATATTTATTTTCTTAAGTATTACTTATTTGTATTAGATAAGAGTAAGGAAAGTGCTTTTTGTTTGCTAATTAGATTAGTGTTGAAAGTATTACATTAATATTATATTTATTTATTTATTTTTACTGGGGACATTAAGGATGAAATAAAAGACTATGTAAACAAAAAATATATATACGAAATCATTTCCAAAAAAAAAATCATATAGAATCAAACTTTTTTTACCATTTCCTACTATTTAAGGCTCATTCAAAGTAACAATGTATAAATGGTGCAACTGTGAACTGACTATGTTTAAATAGAAAACTGCAAATAATATATGACAAGAAACATACGCTGATGAAGGAAACGTATGGTGAAATTCCTTCTAGGGTGGAATGATAGCCGACATGTGAATAAACACAATGTTTCGATAAACATTTTACTCAAATCTTTGGATTCAAGATGTCCAATATATCTATTTGTTTTATATACCACAGATGTTTGTTATAACTTTGAAAGTTGAATCATCATTGTAGAAGTTGAATCATCAATTAGTCTGTGTATGAAGTTGTTATTTATTGAGCTATAATTATTCTCCATGTTCTATCTTTCAATGCTAAATTGCTAAATTTAAAAGAAATCATCTTATTTCGTCTATTCGTGTAATCATTATCTTTATAATACAGATGCTTTCTGTTTAGACAAGCTTTAGTGAAATTTCAAAGGTGATGATAAATACAAAACCAATTTTCAGTTAATAAATTTCTTTTTAAACCATTTTAATTTAAATATAGCTTAAAATAAATTAACAAAATAACAGATGCTTTTAATTTTATTCAACAAACATGCTTTTATTTGTATTAAGCTAAAGATGTCTTAATAACAACTAGTAGCTTAAGGGGACGAGGAACAATCAAAACGACTAAAATCGCTCAAATTTATGGTTTTTTTTTTTTTTTTTTTTTTTTTTTTTTTTTTTGCCCCCAAAACATCAAGTACTGCGTAATATTCGATCCCTAAGTTGAATTTTTGAAATCGGATGATTTTTTTCGTGATTTATTGAAAATTTTAGAAAAATTAAAGGGCTGTATCTTCAGGGAAAATTAAAGGTCTAATCAGCTGATCTTTCTTTACAAATCTTTTCAGCTGAATATTTCGCCCTAGTTAATTTAATGTTTTTATTTTTAAGCTGTAAATGGCAATTTGGAATAATATAGAACGTGCATGAAGCATAATGAAAACTTTTTCGGAACACCTGACATTTTTCTCATCATCGAGGAGGGATTTTTATTTATTTGTTTATTTTTTTGTTCAAAAAAGTAAACTTAAAATTTGTAAATAATTAATATTACGAAATCGCTTAGTAATCATATAGAAATTTTACATATATTTGATTTTCGTCTGTTTAGAAATGTATTTTAATATTTTTTCCAGCATTGAATCTTAAAATTTGTTTTTCTCAGTAAAATTACGTTGCTTTGGTTTACGCCAAAATGCTTCATGCGCATTATTTTTCCTCTGGATCCTTTAATATTTTCCAGCACTTTTTATTATTCTATAAGTAACGAAATTGTGCATGGATTTTTGAAAGTGCAATCAATTGCTAAAGTTATAGGTAACTAATTGGAATAAAATGATGGAAAAAACCGATAACGACAAAAAAGTTGTGTCTATTTTTATTTTTACTTTATACTTATGTATACAAAACCCAATGCACAGTTTTATTTATACTTATAAACTACACATAAAAATATATTGGCCTTATCAAGTAATACAGAATGCTCATGAAGCATTATGAAATCTTTTTCTGAACACCTGACATTTTTCTAGGCCTTGAAGTGTGATTTTTATTAGTTCAAAAAAGTAAATTTTAAATTTGTAATAATAAATAGGGTGAAATTACTTTGTAAACATACAGAAGTTTTCGCATATTTGATTTTAGTCTGTTGGGTAATGTATTTTAATATTTTTTCCGGTATTGAATCTTAAAATACGTTTTTCTCACTTTAAAAATTTATGTTGTATCGGTTATGTCAAAATGCTTCATGCGCATTAATTTTCCTAGAATCCTTTGAAAATTTCATGCGTTGTTTATTATTTTAGGTAATGAAACTGTGCCTGGATTTTGGAAATTGTAAAGAATTTCTGAAGGTATAGGTAACTAATTGCAATAGAATGAGGGAAAAAACAGATAATGACATAAAATTTTGATTTTTTTTTTTCATATTTACATATACAAAGTCCAATGCAATGGTTTCCTTTGTGCATATAAACTTAACTTATAAAAAAATTGGCTTTTTTAAATGATATTGAATGCGCATGGAATCTTTTGAAAAATATTTCCCTAGCACTTAACATTTTCAGAAAGAGGACTTTATTCCCTGGCAAATTTTAATTTTAATTTTTTTATGTTATAATTGTATAAGAAAATGAATTTTGTATGTCCTTGATTATTAATTAAAGTTAAAACTGTAAAAGAAAATATTAAGGTCCCTCGTCCACTTAAAACCGTCTGAAAAGTGCATTTTTGGATGAGGGAAGTCCCACGATAACCTTAAAGTAAGAAAGTTTCTCAAAACTCAACGTATTTTTTTATCAATCATCTCGCCATAAGCTGATTCTTTATTAAGCAAGATAACCATACATGGGAAACACAAAAGTTGAAAATTTCGTACATAATGAAAATTTCAATTATTTTATACAATGTATTTTTGAAATTTTTTAAAATTATTTTCACACATATTGTTCACGATACATTTATTATTTATACAATAAGAATTATTTTATTATATGCTGAATATTAAAGCCTGTTTTCTACATACGTGTACGACATTTTTTTTTTTCAAAAGACTATCATACCTATACCTTAATAATATTATATTAATTAAATTCTTGAAAGAAAATGTACTATTTAGATTTTGTCGAAAAAATGTATTCTTATTCTTATAGATATAAATTACTTGTCAAAATAATATTTTGGTAAATTATCTATCAATTCTATAAAAAAATGTAACTAACGCCTGTTGGCTTTGCCGTCATAAATGATTTATTTGTGATTAGCGCTCTTCCTTGTCTAATATTAAGAAAAAAAATTAAATAAAAATATGAAAATGCGAAGTTTTACAGAGAAATGCTATATAAACACGCTGAAGTAGATAGTTTTAAAATCGAAAAAATATTTTTGTGAGCAATGTAATGTCAGCGGAAATAAATCTGTTAAAAAGAGTTTTCTTGGAACAAAAAATGTGCACAGTAAATTAACCACTTTTTGCAGGGTGTTGGGGTTATTTATGACGGTCTTATTATCTGCGCGAGGGATATAGGCCCTAGCGGGAGCGCCCTCCGTGAGGGTCATTCTAAGGGGACCTAAGCCGCAATTACCCAAGGTTTCACAAGGTCCAAAGAAAACCACGAAAACACCGAACGGTTAGGCCGAAGGGCGCGATTGGGTTCTAACCTAGCACCTCCTGTCTACCAGCTTCGAGAGCAGAACCTCGCAGCCACTAGTGGGTCCCTTTTGCAGAGACATACATGACAAGTTTACAGGTGCAGGGGTAATTACTTTTTTTAATTAGTTAGAGATTTTTTAAAATTAAATTTGCATTATTTCAGTAGATATTTATTTTATGTCATATAATTTAGAGAAGTTCATTTGTTTAAATTGTTGCCAAATTGTAAAACATGCAAATAATAATATTTCATTTCAATAAAAAATGTATTTAAACGTGACTATTAAAAACATGAAGAAAGCTTTAAAACAATAATTAATTTATAACGTATTAAAAGGAAGAAATTGGGAAATTTACGTCATAAAAAATTATTTACATCTGAATATCAAAAAAAGAAAGTAAACCTTAAAATAATTAAATTATTACACGTGAAACGCATTTATAGGTGAAAATTACGTCATACAATAAAACGATACACTTAAAATTTTCTTATAGATAATATTGACATGACGTAACAGTGAGAATAACATGGCGTAAAAGTATCGCATCTAGCAAGTTTGTTTATATACTTCATCACTTGATGCAGCATAAATACAGGTAAAATCATGCGTAAAATACTTCTGATTTTTTTGTAGGATTTACAATTCTATAAATACATATTATAAAATTCGTATGTACTTAATAATTAACAAAAACAATTTATATTTTATAAATAACATGAAATATACACGAAGGTGCATTAATATAGAGAAAATATTAATGTATAAAGTATACATGTTCCTGAAAATAATTAAAACTCGATATAACCGCAAAATAAAAGCGTAAATTTTCAAAGCATATTGCTTTTCAATGCAGCGGTTCTGAATGTTATTCCCAAGGCGACGAATATTTGTAAGTTTGAACCCAAAGGAAGAATATTGTCTATAGCTTCGTTATAAAAGTTAAATAAAGACAGCGACATCTTTTACATAACCTTTTAATGCAGGCTAATTTTCAAATGTTTAACTGACCTCAATTATCATTTACAAAAACAGCCACCATCTTTCGCGAGAATAGTGGATAGACAATGGAAACTGGAAAATGCCCTCATCAAACGGAGAAGCATGGCGGCCTGTTTACAGAAGATCGTCGCAGTCTGTAATAATATCACTCAATCTTTCGAAAGCGAGTAATATTTTTAAAACAGGGCGCACTAGCATTTTTTTCTTAAAGCTGGGAAATCTGAATGAGTGCTGGTGAGCATTGCTCGAAGGTTTAGATACCCCTAGTGGAATATAAAGGGGTAAATGTAAAGGCATAAAATGTAAAGACAATCACATTGATTATAAAGGAAACATAAAAGGAACAAAGTATCATATTTAAATAGATACAGTTCTGTAAATAATATTTTCGTCTTCCAGTGTTAAGTTACCTCAATTATTTTTTTCATTTGAAAATTTTATAAAACACGCATTTCATTGCATATATGGAAATGACATAAATATGCATTAGCATTTTTGCATTGATACATAACTAAATATATATTATTTCAGAGATTACGAATGTAGCGTAAAGTTTTCTATAACATGAGTATGAATAAATCTGACATTAAATTTACTTAAAAAGTAATACACATTCTCTTAACATTAATGTGTGTTATATCCCACTCCCACATAGTGACAGATACGCAAAAATCGTTATATATCCAATGTACGATATAACATTGAAATGAAGAAAGCTGATGTCCTACTAGTAAATGTGTTATAATAGTCTTCAAGATGTTAATTTATATTTTGGCTAGAGTTTTCTTGGCAAATGAACAACCTTTTTTCTTTTATCAAAGTATACAATTACTTGAAAAGCGTGGGAAGTAGAAAGTTGTATTAGTAGAAAGTATTGTAGGAAGTTTTATTACTATTCTTTGGACAGGGAAAATTGTGATTTATTCGGATGAGCAATATAACATCTTTGCTTTCAAATTGTGCTTTTTGCAATTTCTATAGATAGAAAAATGTTCGTTTAAAAATTTAAGACATATATACAGGTATTCCTCGTTTAGTGCGGTTTCAGTTAGTGTAATTTTCAGTTAGTGCAGCAAACTTTTTTTAGATGCTAACCCGATTAGCCAGATTAGTGCGCAAAGTGCGAAATGGATAATACTTTTTTTATTTAGCAAGATGGCCTAAAATCTCCAAAACTACAATTTTCAGGAAAATGCCAAAATAAGAAATAATATTTAGATAACTATAAAAAATATTTTTAAAATCGAAGACTATATTTGAAAGATCTGAACACAGACATCAGAGGAAGTATTCAACGTCACTGAATATTAGAAAATTAAATTTTGTGTTTCGGCAAGATTCTTCCAAAACCAATTAAAAACTGTGCAATCGTCAGTCGAGAAGCTTTCGATGAATTAAATTAAAATGTATGTAAGTTTGAAGTAATTAAATTATGTTAAAATGAGTTTACATCGATTTTTTTAATTAACTTAATTGTAATTAAGTTAACGTAAATGACCAAAAGAATTGCAAACCAGAATTAACTAAAATTAAAATTGACTTTTCTATGTTTCTTGATTGTTATTTATTAAACCAACTCACATACTTATTTTAACTGAAGTTCATGAAAATTGGGTAAACTTTTCTTAAAATTTCAAAACAACTTGTAATACGTACTTTCTAACAATAATACTTAAAATAGTCGGATGTGGCAATCCCAAAACATTTCTTCTATCTTATACATGTTAATACGTCCTGAAAAATGGAGCATATCAGCACCTCCGGTTAGATGATTTATACGAAAATCCAATTATCAACAACTTTGACAACTTCTAACTAAATCTGAAGTTTTATGAAAAGCCGTGCATTAGTTTTTTAGATAGGGCTATTGGGAAAATTGGAAAAAATTCTGCATAGCATCGCCACCTGTTGGGCGATTTGCACCAAAAACCAATTAGTACAAATTTATGCCTGGAAGTTACTGAATCTGAAGCTTGATGAAAATTCATGCATAAGTTCTTGAGATACGCAGCTATTGTGGAATTCGTGTAAAATTCAGCACAAAGTAGCTTCACCTTTTGGGTAATTTACACCAAAAATTAAACAGCACTAATTTATATCAGGGACTAACTGAATCTGAAGTTTGATAAAAATTCGTGTATTTTTTCTTGAGTTAGAGCTATTGCGATAATCATGAATAATGCAGCACAGCAACGCCACCCGTTGGGTGATTTTCACTAAAAAGTAACACTAAACTATATCCTGGACTAACTGAATCTGAAGTGTTATGTAAATCCGTGTAGTAGTTCTTGAGATATAGCTATTGTAGAAATCGTGAAAATGCAGCATAGCAGCGCCACTTTTTGGGAAAATTTCACCAAAAAATAATCAGGACCAGTTTATTGTAAAGTCTAACTGAATTTAAAGTTTTGTGAAATTCCGTGCATTAGTTCTTGAGATAGAGGGCCCACAAAATTTTTGTCACATACATACTCACAGAGAGACAAAGTGTATGGTGACAGAGTGACAAACAGATTCACAGACAGACATTTTCTAAAAAAACATCAAATCGTGTTCAGGACATTCTAAAACGTATAAATCCGTTGAAAACCGCAAGTCGAAAATTTTCGCGAATTCAATACTTTCTTCTTGTAAAAATAGAAGAAAGTACAAACAATATCGTTTTACATTATTACATTGTCTACTTTTGTAAATTAGACTTTTAGAAAGTTGACTATTGGAGTTTTTCTATTCAATGTAGGTTTAGATTAATGTGGTTATATCCATAAACATCACATTAATGGAGGGAAACATTTACATAGAAAATAAAATAAATGAGAAAGCGCACATTACAAATGTTTTTCGTGTGCTCCAAAATAAAATATTCATGGTTTCGATTTAATTAAAATTATAAGGAATTTATTCTCTACACTTAACAGAGGGAATGTTAAAATTATATTTTAAAGAAATTCTAAATAACTAAGTAGCAATAAATTAAGCATTTTTAAGACTTTCCAATAAATTCGAAAAGTCAAACAGAGAAAACCAACATTATAAGATAGCTATACGCGTTTTAACTTATTTATATTTGTGTCTTATAACGTTGGTTTTCTCTTTTTGATATATTTGCACAAAGTACAATCTCCCTTTCATGTAACTCGAAAAGTGTTTATGATTTCGGTTTGTCTGGCCGTCTTTCCGCGCTTTAACTCTCGTAAATATATTCGGACTGCCCTGTAAATTTATGGGTATTAAGGTTTACCATAGCACACGATCCCTATTTCAAATGAAGTTTGTAGCAGTATTAGTTCATTTACGCGGACAGTCAAAAGTATTCTGTTACATTACCGTCAATGGGAAAAAATCGTTTGAAATGATTTTTAATGATGAAACACGCTTTCAAGCATAAAACAATTGATACGCGTTTATGAAGTGCACTAAATTAAGCATTCTGAAGAATATACGGTGCAAAGAATACTTGTTATTCCTTTACAGGGCCACAAAAAAGATTTCCGTTACATAATGATAAGGAGGAGGGTGTTTGTTTGTGGCGTATTTTAATTATGTTAAACTATTTCATATATAATGAAAATGATAGACGTCGCTGAGGTTTAATATAAGTTATTTCATGTATAATACAAAGTGCATAGCATTTACAGGGATACACAAAATATTTCAGATACTATATTGTGTCCGAAGTACTGTACATAAGCGATGATTGCTGGAAATGCATTTTTATTTATGATATGCGCTTTTATATTTCACTATATATATGCATACTATACGGTGGGAATAAATTACATAGTTCATATACAGGGCTACACAAAAGAATTCGTAAGGGTTACTGAGTATGAGCGTAAATTGCTTAAAGATTGTTTTTAAAGGAGTTATGCATTTTCACGTTGAACTGCGTTTAGTTTACTAAGAAATGTTTGTAGAATATAGATAAATGATTTGCAGGGTCACGCGAAAATTGGATACATAACCGTCTATGGATGATGATATCTGGAAATATGATTTCAGTAATTTTAAGAGTGTTTTAGTTTAGTTTAAATTTTAACTAAATAGTGTCGTGTAATAAAGGTACTATTGACTATGAACGGTTAAAATGTTTTATGCGTTTTCTGAAATGTTTACTTAGTTCTGAAATGTTTACTTAGTGAGTGTTGGAAAGTGTTTCCTAATCTATGCTTAACGCATGATTTTTGTTTCTTGATTTTTTTTTATTGTAATTTAAATTTACACATATTAAAATATTAAGTTTAAAGTATTATGCATTGGTCGAAAAAGTTCAGAAATTTATTTAAAAAAATTGCATTAAACAGTTTCTTTAAAGAGGAATAATACTTCATACACATACACAGCTCTGATAATTTCCACATGTAAAAAGAAACCTTCGGGCAAGATGAAAATTTTGATTTGTTATCACCAGTATTTTAAATTAATAATTTATTTTAAAGGAGCGATAACGATGCATATAAATGAATAATGTAATTCCTGAGTAATGCAACTGAAACTGTTCCCCTATCTCATCCTAATTGTCTTTTGCAATAAAAGGACGAGGCTTCTATTTAATACTAAATGCTCCATTCCCTAGATGCATATACACATTAAAAATAAATACACGCCACGGTTATCTTATCGAAAAATATTGACACATATAATAGGTAAATATTTAAATGAGCAATTTGTTAATGAGTGTGCGTGTTTGCAGAGATACAGAAAATACACGAATAAGGTAAAATGTGATTTATTGGAAGGTTTTAAAAAGTTAAAATATTATCAGTCTATTGTTAATGTTTTAGTATTACAGCTATTAAAATAAATACTTCATCCTCCTCAAATTTATGTTGAATTTCTTTACTTAATTATTGAAAACAGTATTATATTCTAAAGCTTGATAAAAATTTTGCATTTATAATATTTTTAAGATAATGCAGAGTGAACAAGAAAAAAATTTAAAACTAAAATTATACAAAAATGTATAACTAGATACAATTTAGCGACATTTTTTTGAAAAACGCAAGCAATGACTGAAATTAATGTTGAAAAGTTTCAAAATGGATATCACATGCAGAAACAAAGTATACATACGGGATGGATTTCAACTTTAATATTTTGCTATACGTCTTTCCATGCAGGGTGTCCCTAAACTCAAGGTACATAAGTTAGGGGATGATAGAACACAACTAGACAAGCACAAATCACCATACAATCCATGGTCTGAACGCAAGTCGTAAAAAGCTAGAGAATGAAACATACTGTGGCAAAAAATGAGGAGAAAGAAGATAGACAGCGATGGAATGAAAAGAAACCGAGAATATGAAGAAAAGCATTTTATTCAATAAAATGAAAGTAAACAACGCGTACGTCCCCCATCACAGCAACTGCTCATAGTTGCGGCCGCCAACAGTAACGCAAGCGTCTCACCGTCCATTTTGTGATCGCCGTTCATTGGCAAAAACACCAAGCATCTCTCGTATGGTGTCAGCAGCTGCGGATACCCGTGCAACAAGGTCTTCAACGAAATCTATGGGGCCATCATCCTAGATGAGGCTCTTCATGTCACCCCACAAGTAATTGTCCAGACATAACAAATCGGGCGAGCGGGCCGGCCAGTTGATTGGTACAACCTTTGGACTTCCCTTGCATTGCCATCTGCCGTTCCGTACATGCAATGCATCTCAGCCTTCTCCTGATTTGTGTACACTTCCATGAAATGGATGGTCCACAGACAGCTTTGGTGAACAGCCTTTTTCTTGCGATCGCTGGGAGGCACCATATAGCAAATTATCCTTGCGTTCCGGCCATTGATTGTATGGTGATGTGCTTGAATAGTTGTGTTCTATTACCCCTTAAAGTGTGTACCATGAGTTTATGGATACCCTCTATGTCCCGATATTGTTAGAAATGGCTTAAATGTTTTGCTCCAGTGTGTTGATATTTGTCGGGAAGATTTGATTCAACCAATAAAACTTTTCAAGAAAAACACCACATGACAACTGGTCAGGTCTAGAGCATATCCATTCAGTGTTCAGTGTCCTGCCCGAAGACGTTTTCTGCGCCCAAAAAAGTGATACGTTTCTGAAAGATATCCGTTTGCCAGAAAAATATATAAACAACTCTGTGTGTACATGCACCGTCTTGCGTGAACCAGTAGCTATTGATCATCCATTATTTTCGTAACCGAAGACCAAATTCATTAGCCTGTCGCTGGATGTAGTTTTAACCAGTAACAGTTATTATTATTATTATTATTATTATTATTAATGTTTATATTATGCGTTTTTAAATGGTTGCATATTTTCATGACTTAACATAGTTATATAATAAATTACTTCTAGAATAAATACAAAAACATATTAAGTTAAAAACATTACTTTACCAGATACCATGCATGTTTGCATGTTTTATACCTAGATACTATCTGCCTATATAGCGTCTAGGTTAAACTTACAGCTACCACAATTCTTATCTTTTGCCAATATAATTAATAACATAAATAATTTATTACACATATGAAACCTAAACATTTTCTTGATACAGAGGTAACACTTGTAGAATGTGAGAATTTTCACTACCCCAGAATTTCAAGATTTGTATATTCACTTACTCCTTTATATATCATAGCCCTACTTGTCATTTTACTACATGATGTGTCAAATCCGATACTCACTAATAACTGCAACAGAGATATGTATGTGCCCTAAATTACACGTCATGATTGATAACAATATCAAATGACACCAGTCATGCGCAATGTACGCAGTGCTGTATTAATTATTGCTTTTTGTTTGACAAAAAATTAAATAGTGGCAATCAAACATTAGAGGAAAAAAACACCTTGGGTCTTATTAAAAGAAAAAGGAAAAAAAAAAAAAAAGAAATTTTAAAATGTGTAATGTTAATGACCCCGTCACATAAACTGCTTTAATAAAGTATGCTCTATTTTGCCAAAATTATCACACGAAAGATAAAATTCAAAGTTTCCGTTTAAAAACTAAAGTAATTTTTTTTTTTTCAAATATACTTTTTTTTAGGTAGATCTCGTAAGAAATACTACCTATTGCAGTCGTTGCCATGGTGCGACTTTTGAAAAATTACTTCATAACTTTTCATTATAGGACCCAAGGAACCCAAAACCATCCCCACCTAAAAACTTTATATATATATATATATATATATATATATATATGTATATGTAACCATTAATTAAACATAACCTACCACCGTCAATTATTATGAATTAAAGCTGTAAGTATAAAAAAAAAATATTATAAGAATTATTATGGAAGAAAAAGAAAAAAGTGGACACCGACAAAAATTGAAAAGCTTATACATTGAATTACGTTATCAAGGGCACAGAATTCAATGATATAAGCAAAATGGTAGTTTTCTGTGGGAAAAATAAGCTAAAGCTAAAAATTATTTTCCCCTGTGCCCAAACAACCATTAAAATCAAGTGAATTGATTAAAAATGAAAGCAGAATAGAAACAAATAATATGAAATGGAAGAATCAATAAAACGTATTTAAATATTTATAGGATATAAAATATAAATAATAAACACCATACCGATTAATATTTCAGTATTTTACAAAAATCGACGTGCACCTGGCTACCAGAATATCGTAAAGATTAAGGTGAATAAAACAGTTAAGAAATCACAGTAAATGATACCAAAGGATGCAGTTAATACATTTTGAAATAAAATTTGAAATACCTTGTTAAACACATTTAATCTAATATAAAATAAATAGATAGTAATTACATTATTTAAAATGCACTATTAAATTAATTAATAACTGTTTAACAATATCGTCAAAATTTAGCTAAAAATACCCCCTGGTGTATTAAATTATAACTGAAATGGAGCTAGAAAAATTAAAATTTAGAACTATCTTAAAGAGACAAATTTGGTGCTGCCATGTAGTATTACTTTTATTAAACAACTGTCGCAAGATAAATATTTGTAAGCATTTGAATGTAAATAACTGTTTAAACAGCAAAACCAAACATATCCTTATATAGAGAGAATTATAAACCTAATATAAACCACACAATGTATTTAAAAACAATTGTTAATAAAATTTAAAAGCATACAATATATTCTATTAGCTAACTTATTTAAACTAAACTAAGAATTTAAATAATTCTAGAACTTTGATAATATATAGCATATAGCTATATGCTATAAAACAAAATAAATTCAGTAATAATTAATATAAATAATTATTAAAAATAATAT
Organism: Maratus speciosus; assembly: GCA_963932465.1. Taxonomy (NCBI): domain Eukaryota; kingdom Metazoa; phylum Arthropoda; class Arachnida; order Araneae; family Salticidae; genus Maratus; species Maratus speciosus. The sequence continues at coordinate 332,714,147 of OZ010788.1, read as the reverse complement.
AAAAATTATTTTTTAATCAATTATATATAAGATATTTATAAAATGAACAGGAAATAAAAAACATGTGGAAGTATATAGAAGGTTAAATGATACTTAAATTCCCATTACTTAAAAAGCACAAATATAGAGTGTGGATTATTTTCAGACATCCATAAAAATTCAAAAAGTATGAATGTGGGACATTAAAAAACATTAAACCGATAATAAATATTAAAAAAGAATAGAGGAATAATAATAAAATTAATTACCCAATTTTAATGCATACAGTATAACTATATTTATATTAAACATACTTATATGTATATTATTCACTATAAGAATGGCATACTATTAGTAATTAATATCATATTGTCCTTAGTAAATTAAAATTTAATAACAAATAATTGTAAATTAGATTAATCAATAACTAAGCTAATTATAATATTAATGAAATTCTCCAATTACATATAAAATATCAAATCAACATCCATATAAAATACGTAACAAAAATATAGTAATAATACAAAAGCCCCCATTTTTTTATAATTAACCATTGCGTATTATCCAGACAACACCACCCTCCTCCGTACTCTAACATCTACCCATCCAACATATGTATGTATGTATGTATGTATGGACTAAATTTTGTCCGCACGATAAAAGTCGCAATTAGGCACGGATCGTCTTCAAACTCGCCAACAACTTTGAGATGGCGAATATCTCGGCGAGGATTGAAAACGGGCAAAATCGGCCTAAAGGAATGGAAGTGGAAAGGGTTCAAATTTTCGAATACCGTCTTAACATGATTCTGATAAAACCAGCTCTTACACAACAATGACAGGAAAAAATAAATATATTTCGTTATAGCAGTTGCCAACAATTAAAAAAAAAGCAATAAAATTCTCACCACAACAATTGCTTTTCTATTGCAAGGTTTCACGTGGAAAATTAAATTAAATAAATAGTTTGAATAATTGAACCAAATTGAATATTACATCATAATTCTAGAGCAAGATTTCCGCATGAAAACTCAAAATGAAATAAAAAGTTTGACGAATTAAAAAAAAAATTAATCATATTGGAAATAAAACGGACCTCAGCAGGTGAATATGTAACGTCATGTGAGTTTGAAAAAACGTATTAAAACATGATAACCGACAATGGAAATATATTAACTTATTTTAACACTTTGAGGTTCTCTGAATTTGCTTTAGCTATTTTTTAAACCTATTCTATGTACATGCGTGTATGTATTCGTGTATACTAGAATTTTCGCAAAATGTTTAGCTCTCAAGAAATTTAGTACTTAACTTCGAAATCTACCTACGCCTGTAGGCGCGAGCCGGCAGGGATTTTTTTTACATGCCTTAGAAGTATTAAATATTTTTTCGTAAAAACAGAAATTGAAACATGCAATAAATTATTAAATAGTTCCATGCTTTTATTTTCTCTATATTAGGAATACTTTTAGATTAGAAAAGAAAATAATTTTGTATTATATTTGTGCATACTTAGACACAGATTTGGGAAAGTCGACAGTTTTTTTTTTAAACTATCACTACAAATTGCAGTAAAGTTTTATAATATGCTCACATCTTCTGTTTCGCAGCAAAAAAAGTTTTTTTATAACAATTTAAAGACAGTGGGTAAAATCTATTATATGGAAAAACATTCCCAGTTTCAGATATAATTTCATTTCATACTGTTATAAAATGTAAAATAACTATTTTGTTGTGAAGTGATAAATTATACTAGCATTATACGTTGCATGATCATGGGGAAATTTTCAAAATAGCACAATTAGAAAGTAATCATTTATTTTTCTATCTACTTATAATAAAATCTGAGTGCAGGAAACTGGCGGAACAATGCCGGTGCGAACCACTATGGTCTGCGAATCAACCGCATCTAAACGCCATGTTAGGCTTAATGAAAAACATATCCTAACATATGGCAGCTAAATGATAATTTTGTTTACTCGAATTCATGTCTGTTCAGCATATTTTCACATAACACATGTGTATCTTATCGATTTATAATGTATTAAGTTATAAATTAAAATTAAACTATTATAAACATAGAAATCAGATCTAAACAAACAATACTGTTGCAATTCAGATTCAAATTCCAGCAAATCTACAAACAAATGAATGACTCTTCTAACGCTTCTTAAAAAAAAAAAAATACAGGTTAACGCTGATGCTGGTCTTAAACTATTTGTAAAAGTATTTGCATATTAAAACCTTTAAATATTTTATCTTTGTTTAAAACCTTCAAAAACTCTCCAATTAAGTTCTAAATTTAAGGGCCAAATCAACAACAACAAGTTCTAACTTAAAAATAACGGATAACTATCGCCATCTGGTGGAGATAAGATATAACTTTCGTTCTAGGAAGGTTCGTGGAAGCACACTGCATTGCATGTATTTTTAATTTATCAGAATGATTATTCTTTTGTACAATTTCAAATTTCCTGTGACATTTGTTTTCTGTCTTATATGACAAAATAAAAATTGTCCCAATTTGAATATCTAAAACTTTTATATGCATTTACAATAAAGAATTATTTTAATGATACTTTAGCATTATTTAAAGGTACGATTTTTTTGTACCGAAGGCTGGGAGCAGCGGCTAAGTAGGCCTTTTTAATTCCCAATAAATTGGGAGCTTATGTTTCTTGCTAATTCTTTTGGCGTCAACTTTTTGTTGTAATCATACTTTTTTTTTTTTTTTTACAATGCATTTTATCATATTTGAAGACATTGGAAATAAAATTAATATTGCTTATCAGTACAACATATTTTAATTATCTTGCAGATAAAATTGTGAATTTTAACATAGTTTGTAGCGAAAAAAAAAGTCACGCTAAACAACAAATTTTTAATGCAGAGGGAACCTAAACAAGCATTTTCGTCAAAGAATGTGTAGTTGTAAATGGTGCGTTTAAGTGCTGGCGACTAAATTGTAGTTTACATAATTTCTTTGTCCTAATCATAAAAAAATCAAAGGATAATACTTTTTTATTAACAAAATGCATGAGGCATCATTTTTTTTTTTTTTTTTTTTTTTTTTTTTTTTTTTTTTTTTTTAACTCAGAAAAATATTTTTTCAACAACTGTTTTGAAGATTTAACATTTACTTTCCGTCATTTTTGACGGGAATTATGTACTAGTTGATATATAAAATAACATTGAAAAAAATAAAGGAAAAATAAATAGCTCCAACAGGAAAATACAAAATTTTTCAGTACTTTTTTATTTCGTTTGAAGACGAATATTTAATATTTTGGTGAAGACACATTGCTCATTACATCCATGAATGTTCTAAACTAGAAGTCATCAATCTGAGGCCCACGAGCGTACAGTGTACCACTATTTTTGTATAGAAAAAATTGACTTAAATACTGACAGTAGCATAGAGATTAAATCAATGAAGATTACAATCGAGAATTTGTGGTGACAAACGAGTTTGAGGCAAAAAGTCTCAAAACCCCTGCACTAAACACATGTTTCTTGTCTTTGAACAAAAGAGATTCACACTTTTTTTGTCCGGATTTCCAAGGGCACCCTCAGTCCAGTGGTTCAGCATGCTGTAACAAAATTCGAAACTTGGGCTCTGGTATGAGAGTTTGAATTCAGCAGGATCTGGGCGGAATAGCTGGTTTTACTATTTATTTATTTATTTATTATAATGTATATATTTTTTACAATAACCTTAATGAGAGTTACGTGAGTTAATTTCATTTTAAAAGTTGTCCATGAAAAATTTCTATATATAATGATATGTCCAAAAGTGTATGAAGCATAAAAAATCCCTGCTTGTCCTTTATTTCAAAGCCAATAATTAATAACAAGTATAAAAATAAAAAAACTAAGAGAGTACACATTTTAAATTTCTAGTTAAGATTAAAAGTTTCTAAATATTAACATCGCATCAGAATGATTTTTTACCTAATGTAAGAAACACCCTGCAGTGAAATTCATTAAATAATCTTTTGCTCTGTACATCGTTTATACAAGTAATATACCTTTACAGGTTTTAGGAAATGTCATGTGAAAAATAATAAAATAGTTTTTGAAAATTATGTTTATACTACCATTAGTACCAAACGCTATGAATTTTCGTCACCATTCTCCTCAAGTAACAATTTTCGCTTTATTTAATCTTATCCTTGTGATTAAGTTAAAGAATAATTTCTATTACGCAAAATTATAGCTTTATTCGATTTCTAAAAAAAAAAAAAAGAGGTATGATAAATTTTGTATTGACATAATCCTGTTTATTCTTTGTACGAATTACCTATATGCCAATATTGATTTTGAATAATGTGACATTTAGAGTTTAGCAAATCCCACTTAATCTTGATTTATTGATTTTTTATTCGTTTCAGTAAAATCTTAATGGACTGCAGCTCAAGTTAATTTGATAAGAAGACATTAAATTTTGAACAACTTTTCACATGAAGTATTTATTGACAGCCTGGAACAACTTCCCATTTAAATTTTCACAGAATACTTTCTGAATTTTATTCATAGGATCATTTACAACCATAAATAGTTCTTGATAAGTATTCATATATTCCCATAATGTAATATGAACAAATTTCATTAATGAACTAAACTTTTCATAAATAAAAAAATAAGTAATTTTTTATAGAAAAAATTATATAAATTCTACGTAATAATACAAATGTTATATATATATATATATATATATATATACTGGGTGGTTCAAAAGGTCATATCCAAAAGGCACGTGTACGTGTTTCAAGTGATGAGGAAGAAGCATTACATAGGAACTGCAGCTCGGAAACGCGATCGTGGAGTGCACGTGAACCGTGACCCTGATGCAAAAAAAGATAATAAACGGTGTAAAAAGTCCTTTATTTTACAAAAAACTTAATCGAAGTACAAAATACAAATGAACAATGTTACAACTCATAACAAGTGCTCAAAATATGCCTCATTATTCGTGATGCATGCTTCACATCAGCGCCGCATGTAATTGCGTGTACGTTTCAATCAATCACCGTGATCTCAACACCTAAACCCCCTAGATTTCTGTAACTGAGGATACCTTAAGTCTCTGGTGTACAAGACACCCGTTCCATCGGTCATGGACCTCATGGCACGGCTTTCTGAAGCGGAGGTCACGTGTCCGAGAAACTCTTGGCCAATTGGAACGTGTCCGCGATTCCATGCGACGCCGATGTGAAGTATGCATCAAGGATAATGGGCACATTTTTTTATTTTAATTTTTTTCAGTGTCAATAAATGTATATAAATTTATAGGATTTAAAACAGTTTTAGTAAAAAAAAATTGAAAACCTAAAGTTTTCGTAAGTAGAAAATTCGTTTTTCACATATTGTTATGATTAATTTTGAAAGATCTCATTTCTTTGTAAGAATTATCGGATTATGAAAATTTAGATGCATGCATATAAAAAATCATGTTTTGTGTTACATAAAGAAGAGAAATTAAGCAATACTACATCACATTCTAAGAAAAAACATTTTTGCATTATATCATCTTAATGCATTCAGTACACACACAAAATATTTCAAGAGATTTTTAATAATTGAAATTTAATCAAAATTAATTTAATTAAATCTATCTCACATTCTTATCATCTCATTATCCTGTCCAAACGATTTCAAAGCAATAAGAAATCTAATTAGTTTTCTCTTACGAAATATAATTTTCTACAATAAAACATGATGCTAAATTTTCTTGTACGATTTCAGATGTGAAACTAAAATGATTTAAAATTTTCTTAGTACGAAAAACTTCAACATTTCAATAATTATCTGCTACTGGAAAATACACATCCTTAGCAGAAAAAGCCCTTTATTTTAATTATAACATATTTTACTTTGAAATATCTTTCATTTGTTTCTAAGTCTTGCTGGATTCGTAAATTTGAGAAACACGCATGTAAATAATTATAGCATATATAACATTAAAGAGGTATTCAATCAAATCCACATACTGAGAGAAAACGTATTATAAAATACCACATCTTAAAATACATGGTGACACCGCCAGTAGTTGATATCCATCCAGTACTTTATCAATTTTTTTAAATATTGCGCCATTTCTGGCGAAAATGAGTTTTACACGCGGCACTAGACATAATATTTTTGTTTGAATGCTGGAGCAAAATTGTCCCACTGTTGTCAGCTGCATTCTGTAAGACAAGCCATTTCATGAAATTTTTTTATTAAAAAATTGAAAAATTTAGATTTGGATTAGATGGAGACAATGGCAATTAAATAAACTACTTATTTATAATTTGCTGCTATTTAATTTCAGCAGATTTCGTTTTTGCCCATTATAGGACATCTATTAAGGGTTGTAGCAATCATGTCAGTTTACTTCTAAATCTTAAAAAGAAGGAAATATAATAAAAACCCCGTAGCACTGACCTTATTTGATCAACTATTGGATGAGTCACACTACATCGCATAAAAGAAATTATTAACACTGATTTTAAATTGAATTAAATTTAATGAACATGAACTGATTTATGTTCAATCACTCTCATCATCTCATTATTTACTGTGATGAAAATTCAAAAGCAATAAAAAATCTAATTCGACTTCTCCTCACAAATATCACTTTGTAAAATCAAAACATAATGACTGACTTACGTGTTTAATTTCAAAGCAATATAACTAGATTTAACATTATGTTATCAAATAAAACTTCAAAACGGAAAGAATTGCATATTACTTTAAAAACACAGCTGTATTTTAAAAAGTGATTCATTTGTTTTCGAATTCACACGTATATTACCTTAAAAGGTCTTTTTATTACCTTATTTGATTAACTACCCCACTAAAAATAATCTTAAGATTATCTGAAGAAATCTCCACTTTCTGCAGAAATTCTGTAGAAATCTGAAGAAAATTTGCAGGTTTAGCTTACCTTAAAAATATCTGTAGAATTTCTTAAGATATTCTTACAAATATCTGCAGAATGGGCCAATTACTTACAGATTTTTGGCCAATTACCTACAGATTTTCTAAAGATTTTTTTTAGTGGGGTACTGGCTAGGTCACATTAATGATGCATGTAAAGTATTGTAATCATCATTCATGTGTGTTTGTATGGGAGTTAACACGATAGCTTTTGATCAATTATTCTGGTTGAGCTCTCATTTGGCAAAAATCTTTTAAATCACTGTCGCAAGATACGTAGTGAGTTTCTCACAAATCCGCTGACGGATTAAGTATTTATGCCAATTTAAAACGATTTAGGACCGATTACGTATGGCAAATCATCATGCATGTGTGTTTGAATGTGAGTTAACACGGTAGCTTCTGAAAGAAAATTTCGGTTGAGCTCTCATTTGGCAAATATCTTATAGGTCAATGTTGCAAGAAATGTAGTCAGGTTCTCACAAATCCGCGGGCGGATTAGGAATTTATTCAATTTTAGAATGATTTTAAAACAATTTAGGACCGATTACGTAAGGCAAATCAGCAAGGAAGTGTGATAAATGTTGCGGCGATGTAGCCAAGCATTAGTGGCTCAGAGGGTAACATCTCTAATTTCTAAATAGGGAAGTCCAGTGTTTGGATCAAGCTTATCCCTATAGTCAGTAATGTATCTCGATACATTACTTCCAAGATATTCTACAAAATGGACGAATCTAGTGGAGTCAATTCCTTTTTTTTTCTTTTTTTTGCACGAGTAGGAGGGCTTTTGGATTTGAAAATTTAGGCAATATAATATTTCGCGAAAATTAAAGAGATAACTTAATAAAATCTAAGTCTGTTGCTATAAAATCTACATTTTTCAATTGCAATTATCGTATACACATTAAATCATGTCATGCAAATCTATAACGGTAAGAGAGAAACCCTTACCGATCCAAGGTAGTCCGCCTTCGTTGAATTAGAACTTTAATTATTAAGAACAGACTCGGCATCTAGTGAGTTTCACGAGACGATATACCAAAATGAAGAGGACATTTCTGTATTTTATATTATTTGTATCATCTTTAACTTACACAAAAACTATTTGCATCTTTACATAATTAGTCGAATAGTGTCGAATGCGATATTTATTTCTGGTAATGATGAAAAACACGCATCTCAACCAATAACATTCTTCGTTCTAAAAGCAACATAACTACTCTTTCAAAAGGCAAAACCAAGGTCCTCTTTCGCAAAGAAAATGACCATGGAGGTCGGTGATTTCCGATATCCTCCCACCTTTGAGGTTCAGGATCTAATGAAGCTCAAAATTCTCACAAACCAAGTCGTTGCGGCTGCTTCAGTTTTCTACCAGCACGAGATCACCGATTGTCATCTTCATGTATGAAAGACTGGTGCACTGTAAGCGGGAACAGAGGTTCTATGCAGAGGCTCAACTACAGATGTAGGATCTGAAGACTCGGGAACAGGAGCAGAAATCGAGTTGTCATCTATAAGAAGATGCACTCTATCTGCTAAAAAGGATGTATTAGCTCATTATTGATTTCTAGAGGATATTGTCTTTTAAGAGGTCTCAAAAAAGGACCAGTTTTAGTTGTAATTTTAGATACATGGAATTTTGCGTCTTTACCGGGATATAGTTCTTCAGTTTTGGCTATAAGACAGTTAATTCGTTTTGAATTATCATTCCCAATCAAACCAATATCGTCCTTTTTAAATTCGATTTCCCTTTTTATTTTCGCATTTTCCCGAAGTTGCCCCAGATATTCTACTTTAAAGGGTTTTCTAAGATCTTCTCGAACTTTTTGCTGATAAGCAAATCTTTTTTCATTTTTGTTGAATCATTTATGTCAAATTAGGGAACCCTCGAATCTTTGATATCTTGCAAGAACATTGCGGGGGTAAAAGGGTCAAGATCGTCATCATCTGCAACGTATGTGAGTTGTCTAGAATTGATTACACTTTCCGCGTCACATAACACGGTGTATAATTTTTCCTAATTTAGTTTAATCTTTTCTAGCACTTTTCGTAAAATACTTTTCAACATTCCTATCGTGCTCTCCAAAAAACCACCCCACCAGGGAGCGGAAGGTGAATTAAATCTCCATTGAATTTTTCGTTCAATAGCGAAATTTTGCAAGTTTTCAAAATTTATTTACTTTATTTCTGAAGATGCTTTCACTAGATTTCTTCCATTATCAAAAATAATAGTAGCGGGTCTCCCTCTTCTTGATATATATCGTATTATAGCTAATAGAAGATTTTCCGTTGAAAGCGAAGATACTAATTCGAGATGAATTGCGCGAAATACAGCGCTTGTAAAGAGAAACACACAAACTTTCCAGCCTCTCCTTAAAAATAATGGCCCACATAAATGTAAACCAACAATTTCAAAAATTGAAGACTCGTTCTTCAGGGTGAGGGGCACTAGGTTTCTCAGCGGGTGAGGCAGTGAATCGTCTGCATATCACGCAACTTTTTATTGATTTTCGAACTGTACGTCTGCATCTTAATACCAAAAATTGTTCTCTCAAAGCTAACATTATAATTTGTATTCCTGTATGACTAAATTCAACATTTTTTTTCTCCTTATGAGCGAATTGGTAATATTATTATCGAGAGACAAAACTATCGGGTAACGGAAAGAAAGAAAATCTTTTCGCATAGAAATTCGTGTCGTTACTCGAATTAGACCTTACTCATTATAGTCCGAGTGCTACACGACCAAAATAAGGTGAGAACTGCAAATCGTGATAAGAATATACCGCTTGGTGAGTATCTACTTTATGTTAATACAATGCATTTCAGAGGGGAAGGCATCGCGAAAAGTCGTGGGTATACAAGATGGCGGCTGTTATTCAAAATGACGTCATTTTCTGAAGTTTCTTACTATACATCATATGAATGTGCGTTTCAGGTCGATTTCGATGGTTTTAGCCTCAAAAATATCTTTTTAACGCTTTCTGTCATAGTTGAATGAGTTTATGAATTCAGTTTGTCTATTTGTTTGTCTGTCTGTCTGCTTGCCGTTCCATGCTTAAACTCGCTTAAATATCGCTTCTCGCTTAAATTCACGCAGATTGGCATGTAATTTATATGTTATTGAAGTTTACAATAACATGTTCGGAAAGAAAAAAAAATTGAAGTGTATAGCTTTTACAGTCCGTTTACAGGACCCTCAAAAGAATTCCATTACGTTATTGTCTATTAGTCCGGGTGCTACGGTTGAGAAAACAGCAAATCGTGAAAAGAATATACCAATTGGTGAGTATCTACTTTATATTAATACAACGCATTTCAGAGGGGGAGGCATCGCGTAAAGTCGTGGGAATTCAAGATGGCGGCTGTTATTCAAAATGGCGTCATTTTCTGAAATTTCTTACTATCCATCATTTGAATGTGAGTTTCAGGTCGATTTCGATCGTTTTAACGCCAAAAAATTCGTTTTTAACACTTTCTGTCATAGTTTAATGGGTTTATGATAGTTTGTCTGTTTGTTTGTCTGTCTGCTTGTCGTTCCACTTTCTAGCTCGCCTAAATATCGCTAATCGCTTAAATTCCTCCAGATTGCCATGTAATGTATATATGTTATTAAAGTTTACAATAACATGTTTCGAATAAAAATTGAAGTGTATAGCTTTTATAGTCCATTTACAGGCCCCTCAAAAGATTTCCATTACGTTATTGTCTAATAGTGCGGGAAACTACATAGCGTGAGAAGAAAATACTGATTGGTGAGTATCTACTTTATATTAATACAATCCATATAAGATGGGGAGGAATCGCGTCAAGTCGTAGGAATTCAAGATTACGGCTGTTATTCAAAATTGCGTCATTTTCTGGAATTCTTGTAATTTTCATACTATTCATCGTATAAAAGTATGTTTGATGTAAAATGTATGTGCAAAATCTGTAAAAATAAGTGTGGCTGTAGAAAGGTTAGACTTTCTTGCACATTATTGTGCAACTTCGAAATCGAATGCGAGAAATATAATGATACAAAGTGACGTTTTTATATTCTCTAACTTTAAATGTAACATGCAATATTTTTAATATCTTGTATAATTAAGGTATTAATAAAAATGCAGTCTTTTATTTATTTTTTCCTTTCATTTTCCTCACTATAAAATACAAAAACACTTTAATAATTGTCCTATTTTTATATTAAGCGTATTTCTGATATTAAAGAGGAAATTTTTGCAGTTTAAAACTATCGAAATTGACATTATAGACACTTTTATATGATGTATAGGTATAAAAATGCAAACAATTTTGAATAACAGCCGCCATCTTGAATTCCTATGAATTTGCAAGATGCCTCAACTTCTTATAGGCTTTGTATTAATATGAAGTAGATACTGATCATTCGGGATATCTTTATCACAAAATGCAGTTTTTTTCATACCTAGCAGCTCAACTAATAATAGTTGATTTAACTGATGATCTGTATATAATTTATACACGAGTTACACACGCACGTATTCTTTTTTTGGTGTGTCACTGGAAATAAACGATAAATACCATGCACACATTATTCTATTGTAAGTATAGTATCGTGTAGTGCACCTCACTGATGTGTGCCAATTTGAATGTGTTTTAGAGAGTATAACATGAGTAAACACATTGTAAACGATTTCGCGCCGCCCTCCCCCCATAGACAATAACGTAATGGAATTCTTTTGAGGGCCCTGTAAACGGACTATAAAACCTACACGCTTGAATTTTTATTCGGAACATTTTATTGTAAGCTTCAATAACATATATAAATTACATGGCAATCTGAGTGAGTTTAAGCGAGTAGCGACATTTAAGCGAGTTAGAGCATGGAATGGCAAGCAGACAGACACACAAACAAACAGACAAACTGAATTCATAAACTCATTCAACTATGGCGGAAAGTATTAAAAACGAAATTTTTGACGTTAAAAACATCGAAATCGACTTGAAACACACATTTATATGATAGATAGTAAGAAAATTGAGAAAATGACGCCATTTTGAATAACAGTCGCCATCTTGAATTCCTACGATTTTACGTGATGCCTCTTCCTCTCATATGGATTGTATTAATATAAAGTAGATACTCACCAATCGGTATATTCTCACGATTTGCAGTTTTCTCAACAGCAGCACCCGGATTAACAGACAATAACGTAATGGAATTCTTTTGAGGGCTCTGTAAACGGATTATAAAACCTATACACTTAATTTTTATTCGGAACATGTTATTGTAAACTTCAATAACATACATAAATTACATGGCAATCGGAGTGAATTTAAGCGAGTAGCGATATTTAGGCGAGTTAAGGCATGGGATGGCAAGCCGGCAGACAGACAAACAAACAGACAAACTGAATTCATAAACTCATTAAACTATGACAGAAAGTGTTAAAAAGATATTTTTGACGTTAAAACCATCGAAATCGACCTAAAACACACATTCATATGATGGATAGTAAGAAAATTCAGAAAATGACGCCATTTTGAATAACAGCCGCCATCTTGAATTCCCACGGCTTTACGCGATGCCTCCCCCTCTGAAATGCATTGTATTAATATAAAGTAGATACTCACCAATCGGTATATTCTTATCACAATTTCCTGTTTTTTCAACCCTAGAACCCGGACTAATAGACAATAACGTAATGGAATTCTTTTGAGGGTCCTGTAAACGGACTGTAAAAGCTATACACTTCAATTTTTTTCCGAGCATGTTATTGTAAACTTCAATAACATATAAATTACATGACAATCTGAATGAATTTGAGCGGGCAGCGATATTTAAGCTAGTTTAAGCATGGAACGGCAAGCAAACAGACAAACTGATATCATAAACCCATTCAACTATGGCAGAAAGTGTTAAAAAGATATTTTTGACGTTAAAACCATCAAAATCGACCTGAAACACACATTCATAGGATGTATAGTAAGAAACTTCAGAAAATGACGCCATTTTGAATAACAGCCGCCATCTTGAATACCCACGACTTTTCGCGATGCTTCCCCCTCTGAAACGCATTGTATTAACATAAAGTAGATACTCACCAAGCGGTATATTCTTATCACGATTTGCAGTTTTCTCAACCGTAGCACCCGGACTATTAGTAAAGGTCTGTGAAAAAATGTAACGTGGTTTAGATTTACCTAATAAATTTCTCTGAGCATATTTCAATACGACGTGTTTTGCGTGATTTATTTCTTTAATTGTTAAAATTTTCTCTAAGTTTCGCTCATTCTGCGCCTTTCTGATATTTCCAAAAAAAATTATATATCCAGGCAGTGACTTTCATCATTTTCAAATATGAAGATGTATTTTCATATAAACTCAATTAGGTTTTGAGAAATATTTATTGCAGTGACCACTGTCTTTCTTTTTTTCAAAGTTATCTATTTCAAAACCGGGATTTAAACTGCTTTTTGGCCAAAATTATTTAGGAGTTTTCAACCAGTCAGGACCCTCCCACCAGAGGGATTGTTTAGGCGATTCTGAGGAACATCCCCGGGAAGATAGATGGGCTGGATTAAGAGATCCGGTTACATAGTGTCAATTTTATGACTTACTATGTGATCGAATTTCTTTAACACGAATGTATACAAATGGAGCAGAGTTTTCACTTCTTTTTATCCAGTACAAAGTATTACTAGAGTCTGTCCAGAAGAAAGTTGGAACGTTTTCTAATTTTAAATTGGACTTAACCCCTTTAGATAATCGTGTACCAATCGTACACGCGAGGAGTTCCATTCTGGAGATGGTAACATATTTCCGCTGGGCAACTCTGCATCGCGCTTAGATCACTCGACATGATGTTCATTTTCCGTTTTCATTCTGTAATTATATGCAGGTAGCATAGGCTGCCTTGCTCGCGTCACAGAATACATGCAAATTTAAATCACCGATGTTATCTGGATCGTCTATTAAGCATATCAGTATAGCAATATATTTAGCAATATATTTAAGTGAGTTCAGTTATTTTTTCCATTTCTGAAATTTTTGGGCAATCGACGTTGGTATTTCAGAGTCCCCACAATTCTTGTAATAGTATTTTGGGGGAAAGTGTTAAAGAACATGTATAACCGATGGTGTCAAAAATGCCGTGAACATCCGACAATACTTTCCTTTTAAAGACGGGTTCATCGTCTTTATTAATTTCCCTTTCATCTATGGAAAGAACATCTAAGGGTAATAGCCACGTAGTCCATCGTAGTCCTAAAACTGGGACAATTTTGTTTTCTAAGGAGAAAACTTGTTTCATTGAGAAATGAGAATAATTGTGTTCCAATCCTCTGAGGTCAAATCTTAACTTGGCTAAGAATATATTTTGACTCTGTTATAAAGTTACTGTGTTGTTCCTCATTGCCAACACTAGTGACACAATTATCAATATAAAAGGATTCTGAAAGTGTAGAAACTGTTTCCTGCATAAACGGAGGTGAATTTTTTTAAAGTGGTATTGCAAAGTTGCTTCCATTAAATGTGGACTGCAGGTAAGCTCGAAAACATCTCTTCGATTGGATTTTTTTTTTTTTTTTTTTTTTTTTTTTTTTACAATTTCTCTCCTTCCACCATAAAAAATGTTAAAACGTCTCTGTCATTTTCGTTTAAGCTAATCTGTAAAATGGCTTTTCTTTTGTCCGATATTACACCAATTTTCTTCAATCGGAATCGATTTATCACTGAAGGAGTAAGTTCTACTAATTTGGGGCCTTTCAACAAACTATCGTTAATAGAGGGTGAATCTTTTTACCTAGCCGACCCATCAAAGACAGAACGTATTCCGGTATTGGAATTTTCTTTTTTGACCGCTCTGTGTAGCAGAATAATTCCGCTTCCGTTCCTGGAGTTGATTTGAACTCTTCAATAATTCCCTCTTTAAGCTAGTTATTAAATACGCTTCATAGGCAGCTAAATTGCCGGATTTCTTTAATGAATCTACGCAGTTTTTCAATCTACCTTCTGCAATTTTCCGAGCACTGAGGGGAGCCTGAGGGGGGTGACACAGAATCCATGGAAGATTAACCTGATAACGTGCTTCATTGTTTATTTAAATTTTTTTGTTGAAATGTTCTTTTACATCTTGTTCGAATTTTAAACTAGTCTCTTTATCACCTGGATCAAGAATTCCTAAAGTATCCAATCTCCACAAATATGTCAGTTTTGCATCATTTACATGTAATGTTAAAACAACTTTTGTAGAATGGTTTGAATCTTCTTCATTAGTTTTACCCATCAAGGTCCATTCTAGTTTGGTCTGTATAACAGTTAAATTATTATTCAAGGATTTAATTTTTTCCCGTTAATAACTTTCCATAAATATCAGCTCCGACAAATAAACTTATTTCCTGTTCATTTGTAACTTTTTGCATCCCTGTATATGCATCATAATCTGAGAATTGTATCCCATTTCTTTTAGCTTCCTTTATCCCAGACCCATTTTTTATTTTAAAAACCAATGTACATATTTTGTCTTGATCATAGACATCGAAATTGCATTTAAAAGTACTTTCTAAATTGCTTAAATATATTTTATATCGCTTATGAAGGTGTGTTTCTTGATTCCCACCAAAACGACCGTGAACCATTTTATTTTCTCCTACAGCTTCATATCCCACACGAATAATAATTTATTTACTCAAATAAGAAAGTTGACTGCCGAATTCAATCAAACAGCACACTAACATGTGTTTATTTTCATCTTTTAATTCTAAACGGATAGTTAAAGTTTTCATTATACTGCGTGATTACAAGTTTTATTTCATAACGACGTGCTTTCTTTATTTTCTAGTGGTCTAGTGGTCTTTATTTTCTAGTGCATTTTCTTTTTGGGGACATAACATTCTATAATGCCATTTTCAGCAATTTCTGCATTTAACAAAATTTCTGCAATTTTTGGATATGTGGGCTCCCTTTTTGAGACACACGAAACAATAACCTTATTGCTTTAAAGTTTCCTTCTTACATTGTAATGATTTATTTTTTTAATAATTCGCTTTCGATCAACAAATGTTTTTCCTTACATTCTGGGCATTTAATTTGTTTAAAAAATGATACAGTGTCATTAATTAAACCTGAAGGAATAGAAATCCTTTTTGGCGACTACTTGACGCGTACTGGCTTTCCAGACGTAGTGTCTGCGTTCGAAGTATCTTGATTATATATTACAAAAGCAGTTCTTTTTCGTGAAATAACTTCCATTTTCAAATAATCAGTTATTTCCGAAACTTTTAATTCTTCATCATTACCACATTTTTTTGTTATTTCCAACACTCTGTCAGAAGGTAATAATTTAATAAGAATGGGAGCGGGTAATGCTGAATAGTTTTCAATCTCTAATCCGATAGATTTCAGATGTCTGATTTCGGCCTGGTAAGTGTCCAGCAATCTGCGGAGTAGATAAACATCACTGGATTTCTTCACTGAACTAGGTGATAAAAGTTTATCAAGATGGAAGTTATTAATGAAATGTTTCTTACCGAATCGTTCTTTTAGAATTTCTGTAGCAGATAAATAGTTAGTGTTAGTTAAACTATAACCTTTTATAGAGTTAACAGCATTTGAAATTAGATATGACTTTAAATATTAAAAAGCAGAAAAACCAACATTTAAAAATGCACAAATAATAAATGAAAAGCAGCAGACAGTTGTTCATGTATTATTTGTGCATTTTTAAACGTTGGTTTTTCTGCTTTTTAATATTGTTGCACAAAGGCTTTATTTGCTATTTTTATGACTTTAAATAGTTGAATTTTTCGACGTCAGACAATTCTGAATTTTTGTGAATTGTAGATTAGTATTGATCCGGCAATCAGAAGGATCGCCGTTTAAATTTTCAATTACTAGCTTAGGTAAATTTATGCGATTGGATTGCAACTCTTTCTTCGAAGTTATTCAATGTCGTAGTAGAAGCATTTAAATTAGATTTAGTTTCTAATTTTAATTTGGCTCGTTTTACTTTCGTTTTCCAAATTAATAAATTAGAATTATACTCGTCTCATTTCAAGACTTCACCTTCTAATTCACCTAATTTAATAATTTTTGCAATTTCAGTATCGAGTTAATGAAGATCATTTTCTTTAAAATCTAACTCAGTGAGAAATTGCTCTAATGCCTCTTCATCGGCACTATTTTCTAAAATTTCCGCTTCAATTATATTAATTAATTTTGTAGTTTGGGATCTAACATTAGTGTGTTTTGTTTTATTACATACATTATTTTAAATCAATATTATTACTATCAATTTATCAAAAACATAATTACAATTATCTTATACTAGCAAAAGCTATGCTTTGTTTGGATTCGTTTAGCATTATTTAATAAGATAAATATTTGTAAGTAAGATTATATTTTTGAATTAATTTTGCATCTTTATTAAGCAAAAACTTTCTTTTATGTTTTGGCGCTTTTTTGTTTTAGAAATGTAAATTCAGCCAAATAACTAAGAATTTCCTCGGATTTTTTTATTTATGATATAACAAATTTAACAATTAATTTTAATTGTTTGCAATTCTTTTGCTTCCAAAAAAAAAATATCATAATATAATTATTTTGAAATGCATAGTATCGTTTGAATAGTATCATTTGAATAGTATCGTTTGCTTAACTGATTTCACATAATAAGAATAAATTGTGTATTTGAAGTCTTAACACTGAAAATACTTTTATAATTGAATGTAAATAATTGAATTTTTACAAAATTTTAATTCATTAAAAATATGCTATAATTTTCATAAAAAAATTATTTTAAAAATTTCATAAAAGAGATCGTTAAACTATTTAATTAATGATGATTCTATCTATAATTACTAACTCCATGATTTATTTTTTCTTCTAAAAATATACGTGTTAATTTTTTTATATGCAAATATGCGACCGTAATGAAAAAACATGTAAAATAAATTAATAAAAATAATAAATTTTTCAAGGTTATTCTGAAAAAAAAAAAATATATATATATATATATATATATATATATATATATATATATATATATATATATATTGTGCAAATCTATAGATCATAATTTATTATGTTTAATTTCAAGTAAAAAAATACTGAATAGTATTTTTGTAAAGTGTTCAACAGCCTTTTCAATTCATTTATCAACGAAAATGATCGCCAATAAAATAATGGTAACACTTTCGCCCAAAATAACAGAACTTTCCGTCTTAATTCTATAACTAATCTACTATGTGGTATAGCTTAAAACCTTCCCTGAAACAATATCTATCTAACAGTATAAGTTCCGTCAAAATCCATGCAGTAGAACTCGAAATATACAGGTTCGGAACGAAATTTCAGTTTGTATTTGATATATGTAAGTAGTTAAACAATGCACTTCGATAACGATTCTAACTCAACGATTTTTTAATTATTTGACTCAAATGTTTTAGGCAGCCGCTGTTTCGGGCGCCAGAAATGTCGGATACACATTAAATTATGTCATGCAAATCTATAAAGGTAAGTAAGGAACACTTACCTATGCAAGGTAGGCCGTCTTCATTGAATCAGAACTCTAATTATTAAGAACAGTCTCCGCATCTAGTGAATTTCATGAGACGATGTACCAAAATGAAGAGTACTATTCTGCATTTTATATTATTTATATCATCTTTAACTTACACAAAAACTACTTACATATATATGTACATAATTTATCGAATAATGTCGAATGCGATATTTATTTCTTTTGATGGGGAAAAACCTGCATCTCAACCAAAAACATGCTTCGTTTTAAAAACAACATAAATACTGTTACCAAAAGGCAAAAACAAAAGTCCCTATTCGCAAAGAAAATGTCCATGGAGGTCGGCGATTACCGATAACAGTAATTAAAAAACACAGCACATATACGAAACGTTACGGCAAAGATTTTATATAGAGGAATTTAATTAAAATGAAATGATTTATGAGCAGTCACTCTCGTTATATCACGTAAGTATTACATGAGCAATTGAAAAATGATTACGCCTGTTGTTTAAAAGAATCTTTCAATATTGAATTAAAATAGAGATTTAACACACACAATACATATACGAAATATTACGACACATGTTTATAAAGAGGACCTTAATTAAAATTAAATGTTTTATGAGCAATCACTAAAATTAACTCACGTCAATAGTATATGAGCAATTAATAAAAATTACGTCTGTTGCAAAAAAAAAAAAAAAAAAAAAAAAAAAAAAAAAAAAAAAGAACTTGCTTTATGGAATTACAATTATTTAATACACACAACACTTATACGAAATGTTACGACGAAAATTTATAAAGAAGAATTTAATTAAAATTAAATGATTTATGAGCTATCTCTCTATTCTGTCCCAATGATTCGAAGACAATAACAAATCTGATTAGTTTTATCTTTCGAAATATAATAGAGTACAATAAAATATTGCTTTTTCTCGTAAATATCTTGCTTTAATAGAAAACGATGTACCATAAGATGGATTTTAAATTACATTAGTAGTAAGAATTTTAAAATTTTAAGTACTCTGTATTACTGGAACATGTTCAGTCTTAGCTGAAAAAAAAAACACTTTTTTAAATTACGACGTAATTTATTTTTGCACAATAATTTATGTTTTTTTGGTTTTGTTGAATTAGAAATTGTTTGACCTTTCACAGTGTATAATCTATAATAATAAGGAAAGAAGTTTGTGTGTGAGTGTGTGAGTGAGTGTGTCGAAGGTGTTCTGAAGAGACCGCTGCACGTAGAGCTACAAAATTTAGGGAAAAGGTACGTCTATATATGAAGTTTTGCACCTCGAAGCCGGATTTTCGATTTTTTGATTAGAATTTTTAAAATTTAATTTTTTATGCGATTTTTAACACTTTTTAAAGTTTCGAGGCGATTTTTCCACATTAGTGAGAAGAATATGGTTTGTTTCTTTTAACCAAATATAGTAAATTTTGTTCTCTTTTCAAAAAAGGTTATTCGGAATTCGTACAGTGATTTTTGAATTTTTAACGCATTTTTTATGCAATTACTGAACAGCAGTCAATGCGTCTTCATACTTATAAGGGGTGTTACCGTAGGGGGAACATTGTTCTGTCGCCAAATACCGCAAAGTTTGTCGCCAACTTGGTGATATAGCGCCAAATTTGGCGACCAAAATTTGTCGACAAAAGTGACGCCAACTTGGCGATATCTCTAATATTTCGCCAAATTTCCATAGACATCCATTGTAAACCAATAGAGATTACAGAATACAGAAAATGAACAAATTGAGATATTTTATTGCAACAAAAACTAATAATAACTTAAGTGGTTATATTAATTATACACTGCTCAAAACAATTAAAGGATATTGGAAGTTTTATATAAAATAAAGATATAAACGAAATTTTTTTTGCCGAAAATAGAAGAAGAGAATCACAAATGTAAATTTTTCTGGTTTTCAAACTGTGGAGTATGCAAATTTTGAGTTCGACGTCAAAAACGTCGCTTCAGCGGCAGCGAATGAAATTTGACTTTCAACTGGATAAAAGAGAATGAAGACAAGGATGATCGGCATTCAGTGATTGCTTTGTTTCGATGAGTACGATGTCTCAGCGAAGTCATTTGACAGATTCAGAAGCTTTGAGAATTGTTGGTAGGTTAGAAGGGGGCCAAACTCAAGCCGAAGTAGCGCAAGCCATTGGAGTGTCACAAAGTGTCATTTCCAGGATCTGGAACCGTTTTTTGGAGAGTGGATGTGCAGTCCGAAGACCAGGGCAAGGTCTTAGACGGGTAACAACGCCCAATGAAGATCAGTATTTAGCGTTAACAGCTCGGAGACACCGAACCATGAACGCTACTCTCCTCCAACAACACTTTCGCTCGGCTACAGGCACCACGATTTCAACTCAGACTGTCCGAAACCGGCTCCATGCTGTAGGTCTGTATGCTCGCCGACCGGTGGTATGTGTTAGATTTACATCAAGGCATCGTCGCGACCTCAGGGAGTGGCCAACCGAGCATGTCAACTGGAGGAGAAATGAATGGAGCAATATTCTGTTTTCTGACGAGTCCCGTTTTTCTGTGCATCCGGATAATAGGCGTATTTTCATCTGGAGGGACCGTGGCAGTAGGAATAATCCTGCGTTCGTGCACGAAAGAGTCAGATTTGGCGGTGGAGGAGTGTTGGTGTATGGTGGCATCTCCATTGACGGGCGCACTGACCTCTACATCATTCGAGATGGAGCTCTGACTGGTCGCCGATATAGGGATGAGATCCTCAGACCTATTGTAGTCCCTTACGCTGCAGCAATCGGAGATAACTTCATTTTAATGGACGATAACTGCAGGCCACATCGTGCAAACCTGGTGGAGGATTTCCTTTTCGAGGAAGGAATCGTTCGAATGGAATGGCCAGCGTGTTCTCCAGACATGAATCCAATCGAGCACGTTTGGGACGCTCTAGGAAGACGAGTTTCTGGCCGCCAACAACCCCCACAAACTCTCCAAGAACTGGAAAGTGCTCTTCTGGAAGAGTGGGGCAGAATAGCCCAACTCGTCATTAATAGCCTCATTGAGTCCATGCCTCAAAGGTGTTCAACGTTGCTGGCCGCCCGTGGAAACCATACCCCCTACTGAAAATGATTTTCTTTGAAGAAAACACCTTTTCTTATTCTTTTTTTCTCATATGCACAAATTGTGTTTTTTTCCTTTAGTACACAAATGCGCAATAAAATGCATTTTTTTCTACCAAACATGTGTAATTTATTCTCATATAACCTACTATGTCTGTCGACCATGTATCAATCAGCTAAACAGTTTACCAGATACAAAATCCACCTATAACTGCAATATCCTTTAATTGTTTTGAACAGTGTATTTAAGGGAATGCAAGTAAATTAATTATGAATAAAAGTAACATGATACAATGCTTAGCATGCTTTCCCAAACATAAATTTTAAGAGAGCCCGCAGGTCAAAGGAATTGGATTTGAAACTTTTATCCAATTACAGTAAATTTTGACTTTCGTGATTTTTGAACTTTTTGTGATTTTTAATTCGATATCTACGTTTCTTCGCGATCTGCTGCAATTTTTTGTCATTCCATTTTTGGCCTATAATACTAAAGTCATTTCTGCCCTCATCTCAATAAAGTTTATTCGAATTTCGTATAGCAATTTTCGAATTCTTCGGGAATTTTGTATGTGATTTTTAGGTAGCTATCATTACAAAAAGCTACCTATTGCAGCCGTTCGGAAGAAAGGGATTTCAAAAAATTTTGGTATATTTTCATCGATCATGACCCCCAGACACCGAAACCACCCTCCGTTCAAAAGTTGATATATATATATATAGATATATGTATATATCCATATATATATATATATATCTGACATTTGTCATACTGTAACTCTCGAATTTATGAACCGATTTGGATGTAATTCGGTATGTACATAGTACATACCAATGTCTCGACCGAGTTCGTTGGCCAGCTTCATCCGCCATTTTGTTTCAAAATGGCGGCCATTTAAAATTTTCATAAAAAGTTTAAATTTGAAATGTGGTACCAAAGAATTGAAAATGGAAAAATATTTTTTTCTTATGTATTTGACCTTTATGCA
This sequence comes from Maratus speciosus, assembly GCA_963932465.1. Taxonomy (NCBI): domain Eukaryota; kingdom Metazoa; phylum Arthropoda; class Arachnida; order Araneae; family Salticidae; genus Maratus; species Maratus speciosus. Next base: position 332,691,672 of record OZ010788.1, on the reverse strand, counting down.
AAGATTCCTGAGCGGTTTTTTTTTTCGTCTATATCTTAAAAAATGGCTGAGTTATAGCATTTTGAATTTCTAGCGTGGCTGACATTTTGAAACGTCCTGAAATTTGTCACGCGATAAAAGGCGTATTTATGAACCGATTTGGATGTAACTTCGTTTGTACATAGTGCATACCAATGTCTCGACCGAGTTCGATGGCCAGCTTCATCCGCCATCTTGTTTAAAAATGGCAGCCATTTAAATTTTTAAGAAAAATTTAAATTTGAAATTTGGTACCAAAAAATTGAAAATTGAAAAAATATTTTTTTTGTGTATTTGACCTTGATACAAAGATTCGGGAGCAGTTTTTGTTTCGTCTATATCTCAAAAAATGGCTGAGTTATAGCATTTTGAATTTCTAGCGTGGCTGACATTTTGAAACGTCCTGATATTTGTGACGTGATAACAGGCGTATTTATGAACCGATTTGGATGTACTTTGGTATGTACATAGTACATACAAATATCTTGACCGAGTTCGTTGGCCAGCTTCATCCGCCATCTTTTTTCAACATGGCGGCCATTTAAAAAAATTTAAAAAATTTAAAATTTAAAATGAGATACCAAAATATTAGAAAATGAAAAAGATTTTTTTTTGTATGTGTTTGACCTTAATACAAAGATCCCGGAACAGTTTTTGTTTCGTCTATATCTAAAAAAATGGCTGAGTTATAGTGCTTTGAATTTCTATTGTGGCTGACATTTTAAAACGACCTGATTTTTGTCACGCGATAACAGGCGTATTTATGAACCGATTTGGATGTTACTTGGTCTGTACATAGTACATACAAATGTCTCGACCGAGTTCGTTGGCCAGCTTTATTCGCCATCTTGTTTCAAAAGAGTTGCCATTTAAAAAAATTTAAATTTAAAATTTAAAATGAGGTATTAAAAAATTTTAAAATGAAAAAGAATTTTTATGTGTTTGGTCTTGATACAAAGATTCCGGAGCAGATTTTGTTTCTGAAAATTTGTTCTTTTGTTTATATCTTAAAAAATGGTTGAATTATAGCACTTTGAATTTCTAGTATGGCTAACATTTTGAAACGATCTTGTATTTGTCACGCGATAACACACGTATTCGCCTATTTCCATGTGAGATAGCATGTGGATAGTATACATCAACATCTCAGCCAAATATAAGTTACTTTAAATAAAAGCAGCTTGGATAAAGCTGACTAATTTCGTGAAATTCTCATTCATAATGATTTAGTATTGATAAAAATTAGTATTGAATCTCCTATATTCGGTTTCCACTAAATTGAGCTTCGTGTGTTTGAATAATATAAGTTGGCTTTTTTAAAATAAGGTATTTGAAAGCTACCGCTTCCTCCCGGCACTGGCCGGAAGGACTTTTAATATATTTAAGCGATTTCCTACCATTTTTCCACATTAGTGAAAGGAATCAATTTTCAATATTCGAACACAATATATAATTTTTTTCTTTTCGAAATTTGTGCAGCAATTTAAATTTTTTTCGCGATATCTTATTGGGATTTTCAGAGCTTTTTCGCAATTCGAGATGTTTTTTGACGTACCCGGGCGACGCCGGACAAGTTAGCTAGTTTTAAATAATCGTATTTCGTGCAACAATAAATAGGGAAATTGATCAAAACCACATTACATATGAATAATTGAAAACAATACATTAAATTATATTATCTTAATCCACACAGCGCATAAACGAAATGATTTAATGAAGTGGCATAATACTTAAAAATGTATTAAAAAAAATTCATAAGAGATTAGATTAACCATCCCATTATCTCCTCAAAATGATTTAAAAGCAAAAAGAAATATAATGTGGTTTTCTGCAAAAATTTAGAGCCTTGATATTTTTTTAATTTGAAAGCGATTTAAAATTAATTGCATTTAAAATTACTTTAGTTGTAAAGGCTTGAAAATTTAAAGAATTACTAATTACTGGAAAATGTACATCTTTAGAGCTAAAAAAAGTGTTTTTAAAATTCCGATATACATTACTTTCCAAGATCTTTTATTTTATTATATTTTTCTCTGGATTAGGAAATTTCAGATGCACTCATTTAAGATATAATATTTTGCGTAACATAAATGTAGCAATTAATCAAAACAACATGACATACAGGAAAATGTCTACTAACTTCTAACAACACAATACATACAATACATAAATGAACTGTTAAGAAATATTTTTAATAATACGTAATTTAAAGAAAATGAAATGATTTATTGGAATCATGCTTATCACTTTAGAATTACTTTTAAAAAAATTCAAAAGCAGTAACAAATATAAATAGGTTTCTCGTCGAAAATAGCATTTTTTACAATAAAACGTGATCTATATTTCTGATTTTTCATTTGAAAGTGATGTAAAAATAATTGGATTTAAAACCAACTTAATACAAAAAAACCCCTCTTAAAAATTTAAAGAATTTTCTATTCTTTCTGAAAAAAGGGAAAAATATATAAATTTTAAATTCTGTTATATTTTACCTTGCAACTTTTTTTTTGTAAGTGTAGCATGATTAAGATACTTAAGATGCATGAATGTAAACGATTATATTCTGTGTAACGTAAATGTAACAATAAATCAAAACAATGGAAATAAAATGATATATATATAATCATGCTCATCACTATAATATCTCTTCAAAGTAATTCAAAAGCAATAAAAAATCAAATTAGGTTTTCGATCGAAAATAGCATTTTCTACAATAAAACATGATGTTTATTATTTTCTTCATTTGAAAGTGATGTAACATTAATTGGATTTAAAACTACCTTAATAGAAATAAAAAACATTAAAAATTTAAAGAATTATTAATTCTATAAGTATGTTCTTGGCTGAAAAAAGGGAAAATATTTCTTTTAATTCTGTCATATTTTACTTTTTAACATCTTTCTTTCTTTCTCTTTTTTTCTTTTTTTGCATGTGTAGGATGTTTAAGATGCTTAAGATGAATGTATCTAAATTATTATATGCTGTATAACAGAAATAGAGCAATTAATCAAAATAACATGACATACAAGAAAAACACTATTTAACTTGTAACAATTCATTACTTGCACTACATAAACAAGCTGTTAAGAAATATTTTTAATACGTAATTTAATTAAAATTAGATGATTTATGTAGAATTACGCTCACCATCCTTTCAAAATAATTCAAATTCAGTAACAAATCTAATTTATTTTCCCGTCAAAAATATCTTTTTCTATAATGAAACATAACGTTTAAAATTCTTTCTTCATTTGTAGATTATGTAAAATTAATTGGATTTAAATTTCTCTTAATAAAAAATTTAAAAAATATAAAAACGTTTAAAACTTAAAGAAAAATATATTCTTCGCTGAGAAAGGGGATATATATACAAATATTAATTCTATCAAATTTTGCATTGTAAGAACATTTATTTGTTTGTAAGCAGTACTGGTATAAACATTTTATATGCACAGATCCAAATAATCCTAATAATTCGGGTAATATTAAGTGTATAAATTAATCACAACAACATCACATGATAAAAGACCTATTTAAATACAGGGTGCTCACTCTCAATGGTGCCCAATTAATAATTCCTGAAGCGTTACGCATAGGCATGTAGTTCCAGTTGTAAAAATATTTTAAATGAAGTAAAGAAGTATTTTAAAAGCGATTTTTGTCAATAAAAAGATCTTAAAAAGATATAACATTTAAAATTTCATACGCTCCAACAGATAATTTATATTTAGTAAAAATATCACTTACACTAAGAAGTAAGACAAAAAAGTTCCATTCTTCTACGATTAAAACCGGCCGAGTAATAACAGTTTATAGTTGAAGCATCTTTTATATTGTGAAATAGTGGTCATTCACAAGTATACTAGACACATAAATAATCGCTAGATAAAAAAAAATAGTTGAGAGCGAAATTAACATTTCGATACATAAATTTGAAATCTATTTTCATTCTGACATATTAAAGAAAAATATGAAATTTGTACTAAAAACAATTTAAAAGTAACATAATTTTTGTTAAATGAGATGACGAAAAGCAATAGTTGCAATTTTTTTACAAAGTGATACATATTTTAATTTATTATTACATTATCTTATCTAAAACTTTATTAATAAAAATAAAAGTTACCTTAAAATTTTTTCGAAGTGATTCTCGGCGGCTCCTATGCAAAAATGTACACTCTAAATAAATCCCTTTAATGCTTTAATCGCTTCGTGTATGATCCCTCGAAGCATAGCCCAACTCATCTGTATTGATAGGCAGAAAATTGTTTTAAGTCATACAACTCAAACTTTCATAACTCAGTCAATTTTACTGTTAGATGAATTGAACTTTTTTCCTTCCTTGTTAGTGTAATAGAAATTTTTAACTAAACATCACCGGGTAATCGTATAAAAATTTAAATTTCATAACTTTTTAAGTAATTCTTTCATTCATTAAAACGATTTCTAAAATAAATTTTTTCCTCATTCAAAACATTTTTGCATTACGAACTATATGTCTATGACTAACGGTTTAGAAATTGGCAATTGAGCACCATTGAAAGTGGACAGTAGGGTGGTCACAAGCAACATGAGAGTTTTTTTTTTAATGTTTTCCTCGCAGAGAGCCTCCTAAAAGTTGCCAATGAGTTAGAAAATGAGATTGGCAAAGTTTCAGCTAAAATGAACAACATTATCCCGTGCCTCATCGAGGTTAAATTCTTGAAAATTTGCAATTTTTGGCAAAAAATTGTCGTTTTTCTTTCTTTACGTGAAAACTATTTGTCTTAGAAACCTGATTCTTGTTTTATTCATAGAAACTGTTGTTGCCTTGAACATTTAGTAATTTTTAGGTCAGCTCGTAAACCATACTCTCAAACTCTGCTTCTTTGATACATAAATAAAAAATGACAAATTAATAATTTTATTACATTTGATAATTCTTTTGTATTACTTTCATTAATAGTAAAAAATAAGTGAACAATTTTTGGAATTTTAAAAATATTTGACGAATTATAATAGATTATTAGTTATCTAGTTCTGTGTCTAGTAAGAAAGATCTTATCGATTTGTATTGCAGTTGAACCTCGAATTTCTCTTTTTATTACAAGGCTGTTTTTGGTACCAGTTATCGTTATTAGGTAGATTTCGTATGAAATACTACCTATTGGGATCGTTCCTATGTTGGAATTTCTGAAAATTTTTTGCAGATCTACACCGATCATGACTCCTAGAACCCAAAACCACCCCCAGTAAAAAACTTTATATATATATCTATCTATCTATCTATCTATGTATCTATCTATCTATCTATATATATATATCACTTTCTTCTGGACACGATAACTTTCGTAATTCTGCACCAATCTCTTCCAAACTGATACATAAAATCAAAGGGCATAAAATCTCGGTCAAGTTCGTTAATGGGCAAAATCGAACCAAGGAGTTGGAAATAGGGAGGGGTTTTGTGAAAACCGAAAACACCCCATAACTTCTTAATTTTTGTACATATCAAATCAGTTTAAAGATTTTATTACTTCTAGAAATAGGGCCAAAATTTTATGTATCACAGATTTTTGATAACGTTAAAAATGGGCTCAAGGGGCGCAAAAATAGGGTTTTTGGGAGAAAAAAATTCATAACTTCGTCAATTCTCAAGATATCAATTCCAATTAATTTTATTATAAATCTCCTTAATATTATCTACAACTTTCATATTCACAAGTTTTTGATAGGACAAATTCGCACCGCAAAAAAAATTAAAAACGAAAACAAAAAGGGGGTTTGAAGAAGTAAAAAATCCATAACTCCGTCAATTCAAAAGATATAAAATCCACATGAATTTATCATATATCTTCTTAATATTGTCTACAACATCTATATAGACAAGTTTTGGATAGGACCAATTCTTACAGCAAAAACAAATTAAAAATACATAGCGGTTGAAGAAAAAAATCATCTAAGTAAGGGTGTATTCAAATCCAAACTGCGTATTTTCTGACTCATTTTACAATTCATTTTTGCTCTCAAAGGCTTCCAATTGGTACGTTTTCTTACTCAGAAACTATATAATGTACCGTAATAGTCGATGTTTTTATAGAGGCAGAATATACTTTAAAAAAATGCTGATAAAGTGGGCATTTTGAACCGAATTTCCCGAAGCGGATTGTGTTGGAAAAATCATTGCATTAAGGATGCACTCAAATCCAAGCTGCTTATTTTCTGACTCACTTTTTAATTCATTTTTGCTCTCAAACACATTTAATTGGTATATTCGCTTATTCAGAAACTACTATATAATGTACCGCAATGATCGATTTTTTGATAGAGGCAGAATATATTTCAAAAAATTATGTCAAAGTGGGCATTTTGAACGGAATTTCCGGGAGCAATTGTGTTATCACTTTCTTCTGGACACGATAACTTCCGCAATTCTGCACAAATCTCTTCCAAACTGATACATTAAATCAAGAGACATAAAATCTCGGTCAAGTTCGTTAATGGGCAAAAGCAGACAAAGGGGATGGAAATAGGGAGGGGTTTTGTGAAAACCGAAAAAACCCCATAACTTCTTAATTTTTGTACATATCAAATCAGTTTAAAGTTTTTATTACTTCTAAAAATAGGACCAAAAATTTATGTATCACAGATTTTTGATAAAATTAAAAATGGACTCAAGGGGCGCAAAAAATCGGGTTTTTGTTGAGAAAAAAATTCCTAACTTCGTCAGTTCTCAATATATCAAATACAATTAATTTTATTATACATCTCCTTAATAATATCTACAACTTTTATATTCACAAGTTTTTGATAGGACCAATTCGTACTGCAAGAAAAAAAAACGACAACAAAAAAGGGGGGTTGAAGAAGAAAAATTTTCATAACTCCGTCTATTCACAAGATATAAAATCTCCATGAATTCATCATATATCTTCTTAATATTGTCTTCAACATTTATATAGACAAGTTTTTGATAGGGCCAATTCTTAAAGCAAAAGCAAATTAAAAATACATAGCGGTTGACGAAAAAAATCATCTTATTAAGGGTGCATTCAAATCCAAACTGTCTATTTTCTTACTCATTTTTAAATTCATTTTTGCTCTCAAACGCATCCAATTGCTAGATTCTCTTATTCAGAAACTATATAATGTACAGTAATGATCGATTTTTTGATAGAGGCAGAATATATTTCAAAAAATGATGTCAAAGTGGGCATTTTGAACCGAATTTCCCGAAGCGATTGTGTTAGAAACGAAAAATATTGCCCTACTGAGAAAATAATTGTTTATTAATCAAGTTTTAATTAATTGAAAGAAAAATAAAAACACAGGTCACTTATAAATCTTTTAAAAAATCACGTCAGCATGTTTCATATTTTTTTTTATTAAAAATTAATCTGAAAATGTGCCAGAAAATTTCGAGTTGTTGAGTATGGAAAAAAAGAATTTTAATATCGCCTTAACATGATTCTCATAAAACCAGCTGCAGACAGATAAAACTGTTAAAGTGGATTTATATCTAATCATGATTTAGTTTTTGTTGGTGAAATTAGTATACTTAACTTCGAAATCTACCTCTGCCAGTAGGCCGGGCCGGCAGGGATTTTTTTATTTTCAGAATTGACGAAATATTCCGTAAAACCTCCTCCCCCTTTTGATATGACGGCAGAAATTTCACAAATTGGCCACATGTCTCATCAAATCATCGGCAGTAAGCTACCAAGTAATTGTCAAATTTTATGTATTTTATTTTATAACATTCGCAAAATGAAACTGAATGCCAGAGAAGCTGCTAGGCTTGGAGTACAACCACCAGTTAACCACAGACTTTAATTTTAAGTAGAAGTGCAATCGACAACGCAAATAACTATTTCTTAAACTAAAAACTGAGGTCACCAAAAACAGATTAAATAATTCCGGTTTAGAGAGAACTGTTGTTCACCGGGATGGAAAATTGCTTCACCATTTTTTGAATAAAGAAAATGTAGAGTGGATAGAATTTTTAATTAGTTGTGGGGATGAAGAACAGTTACTACGGGTTCCATAGTTTGAAAATAGTATCGGAATAACTCAGGCGAAAGCTATATTTTCAGTAGTTGAAGAGTAGGAGGAAGTTGTTAAAATCCAGGCAATATGTTTTGATACAACTGCAGTAAACACCGGTCGCCTCAGAGGAACCTGCATTTATCTATAGCCCCTGTTAAAGGAAAAGTCATCTCTATTTACCATGTCGCCACCATAATTTAGAAGTTGTCCTAAAAGCTGTTTTTGATTGGAAAGTGGGCATAATCACTGCCATTCAGCCAGATATTAAAAAAAAAACAATTCTGTTTGGGTGGTCTAAATTAAACCAGAGAAAGTATAAAAATGCTATTGAAGATGAAATATTAGATATAAATAGTTAATTCAGAAGAAATTTCAAGTTTCCTTACAGGACCTTTTAAAAATAAAATAGCTCACCGATGATAATAAAGAGTTTATCCAACTTTGTTTAATTTTTATAGGACTCCTTCCTGCAAAAGACTTTTTTTTCAGAGGACATGGTGCATTTAATCATGTCAAATGGATGGCACAGGCCATTTATTCTCTCAAAATATATTTTTTCAGGGATAATCTCTCAATAACAAATTTAGAAAAAGAAGGTGTTAGAGACCATTGCTTATTTCTAACCAATATCTATGTAAATGCATGATTCAATACTCCCACTGCCACTTTGGACTCCAATACAAGACCTGAAAATAATAAAATTACTTGTTCACTACAGAAAATTTTATAAATAAGTTGCAGACAAAGCACTCGCTAAAATGATAAACCGCCTTTAGTATCTTAACTCGGATCAAGTTGCATTTTCATTTTTAGATGATACTTTGGAAAAAAAAAGTCAACATAAGCATGGCTGTAAAATTAATGTCATTTGAAGAAGAAATGATAACGATGATAGGAATTTAAGAGCAACAAAAGGTTTCAACGAAGTTAGATTATTTATTGAACAAAAAAGTCAATTGTTTCTTCTCAAACTGTAAAAATTTTTAAGAGGTTTTATATTAATAAGCATTTTTTAAATACTAATCCCAATGTATGGTGTGAAAACAAACCTTATTTGAAAGCAAGAAAACAGTGAATGTTTTTGAAGTTGCCAATGACACAGCTGAAAAGGGAAGAAAATTAACCCAAGATTTCAATTCCTGTTTAACGAAAGACGAAAAATAAAAACAGTATATTCTAAATGTTGTATCTGAATGTAGAAAAACTTTTCAAGATTCTTCAAAAGCTACCCTATCTAAGCCATTACCATCAGATTCATTTCCGGCGCAGTGGTCCAATGTCGGGACTACATAATTTTAATTCCAAACTTACAAATGACACCAAGAATATTTTAATAAAGTTTTCCTTTTACAAGAAAGGTTAAAGTAATTTGTTTTTTATTTCTAAAAAAATCGTTTGTAAATTTTGGTGTAGTCAATCTTTTCATTATTTTACGAACAGAATTCTTCTGTACTGGAAAGGGTTAACATGAAAATTATAAGGATTAATAATTTGTTTTCTTTATTATGCTTTCTTTTTTGTAGCACAACTTTAATAATGAAATGCATTTGAGTATTATTTGTTCTCATTTTTATATCTTTCTTTGCCTCCTTTTGTTTAATTCTTTCAGTTTAAATTACGATTTTTTTCATTTTCTTTGGAATTATTTTTTAATTAAACCTTTTATTATGTACAAAATGAAAATAAAGTAAAACAAAAGGTCTAACACATTTTGAATAGAATGTTACAATTATTTTTCGCATTTTCATAAAAAATAAATGTTTAGGATTCGGGTGAAGTCTTGTCCTGAAAAATGTGCATATTTTTAAATCTATACATTTTCAGAAAAAAAAAAAACGGCGTGTGGTTCCCCAAAGCAAAACTTTTTTAAAAATATAAAATGGGACGTAAATTATGTTTCTAGGTTCAATTGTACTTATTTCATGAAGGAAAAACAACATTTGTTTTGCGAAAAATCACATTTTTTTCAAGCTTAAACCTCAATGAGGCACGGGTTAATATTATCGAAATGAGCTGAAACTTAGCCAATCTCATTTTCTAGTCTGTTGGCAACTTTTTGGTGGGTACCGCAGAAAAAATTCGAAAATTGATTTCTTGTGACTACCCTAGCGGACAGCCTGTATAACAACTCAATATATATAAAACGAACTGTTCAGAGAGATTTTTAATAACATGTATTTTACGTGAAATGAAATTACCTTAGTAAAAGAAAACTTCAAAATAAAAAGAAATGCCTATTATTAGAAAATGTACATCCTTAACTGAAAGGAGGGGATATTTTTTTCATATTCCGGCATATTTCACTATGAAAGATATATACATATATATATATATATATATATATATATATATATATATATATATATATATATTGGTAAGTGTAGCTGGATTAGAGTATTTCAGTTACAGGCATGTAAATAATCTATACGTCGTGTAACAAAAATAGGAAATCTAATGAAAACGACATAATATACAAAACAAGAAGAAAAATCATGCGTCAAGCGTAGATTATGAAACACATTATAAAACTTCCAGACTACTTTACTAAGATTAACAGGACCGTTTAAAAGGATGAAAAAAAATGCCTAAGTAAACGTTTTAGAATACGCATAGCACATTTGAAAGCCACGTTTTAGCAATTTCCGCCCATAGCCGGAAAGGTGTTTCAATTCTTGATCGCAAGCCTGTATATGATGATTTGTATATACTCTACATAATATGCTAAAATTTAGTTTAGTCAGTAAACGCATATTAACATAGTTAAAAATTTACCTTCAGTACTTTCTAGCAATTAACGAAAGTGTACTTGATATCTTTTGTACAGCCCTGTATATTACCTATATTACTTAGAGACATATACATACCACATATTAATCTAAAAATGAATTCAGGCTAAAACACATCCAGGATTTCATAGCGGTTATTTATCCAGTCCTTTCCATAGCAGTGCAAATGATTTTATTTTCATTCTACGAACATCTCATAGTATACTAAATTTAGTGCACCTTGAAAATGCATAACTCTATTAAAAACAAGTTTTAAACAATTCGCAGTCATACTTAGTGATGTTTACATATTCTTGTATGTATCCCTGTATATGAACTGTAGAATTTATACACTCCACATAAAATAGAAAGAAAATAGTTAATAGTTAATAAAATTAAAGACGCATACCATAACTGAAAACATACTTACAATAGTTATCACTATAAAATAAATAATACTTCGAATACAGTACTGTATCCTAAATATTTTGAGTGTCCCCGTAAATGAACGGTAAATACTATACACATCATATTCTGCAGCAAGCCTGTTGTATTACACCAAATTGCACTGTATATTAATCTCATCGCGCTTGAAATAGTGCAACATAATTAAAATACGCTGTAAACAGTTTTTTCCCGTAGACCATTACATAGCAAAAACGTTTTGTGTAATCTTGTAAATGAAAGATAAATAATTTGCATTCCATATTCGACAGAAAATATATTTTAACGCACTTCATATATTCATATCAATTTCATTTTTATTGTAATGGATTCACCCGACAGATAGTAATATAAAGTAATTCTTTTGAATTTCCCTGTAAACGAACTGTAAGTACCACACATAACATATTCAAAAGTAACCGCATTGTAATGCACCTCAATAATCTATATAAATTTCATTATGTTTGAAATAGTGTAATACCATTAAAATACAATTCAAACGACTTTTCCACATAAACCATAATACAGTGGAATTCTCTTTAATGTTCTGGTACATGTACCATAAATTCTGCACACTTCATTTTCAATACCGAAAATGCCGTAGTACAGTAACACCTCAATAACATAATTACATGACAAACTGGGCATAAAAAGCAGTAAACCAACGTTTAAAATGCACAAATAATGCGTGAAAAGCAGCAAACAGCTGTTTCGAATCTACTAGCGAGATTCTTCTTCAGTGCAATATAGGGAAAAAGGAACAGCGTGCTGGAAAAAGCAAGGCTGAGCAAGGCTTTTTTCAGCATGCTGTTCTTTTTTCCCTATATTGCACTGAAGAAGAATCTCGCTAGTAGATTCGAAACAGCTGTTTGCTGCTTTTCACGCATTATTCGTGCATTTTAAACGTTGGTTTACTTCTTTTTATTATTCATGCACAAAGGCTTTAATTGCTATTTTTAAACTGAGTATATTTACGGAGGTTAGAGCTTGCAAAGACAAAATGAATTCATAAACACTTCTTCATCTAAGTTGGAATGCGTTAAAAAGAAAAACATTCATAAAGTACATCTGAATACAAACAATGCTTAAAATGAGTAAAGAATGCATACACCACATTTTTGGATTAGAAATTTTCTATTTATTATTCAAATCGTAGAATTCCTAATTATCTTATTTAACTGCAGAATTTGTAATTTTTTTGCGATTAAATAAGGCAATATATTTTATCTAAAAACTGTAGTTGAACTGTGCACGCCCTGGGACTGTCAAGGCAGATTTTTTAATAAAATGTAATTAAATTAAAATAAAAAGATTTATGAGCAATCAGTCTCACCTTATCCTTATCCTGTCATGGCAATTCAAAAGCAATAACAAACCCAATTAAATCTCTCTTCGAAATTATCATTTCCTACTATAAAACATGCCGTTAAAATTTATTATCTAATTTGAAAGAGATGTAAAATTAATTGGATTTAAAATTACTTTCGTAGAAAAAAGGCTTAAAAATGTTAATAATTAAATAATACGGGGAAATGTACATCCTTAGTTGAAAATAAAAAAAAGATAATTTATTTTTAAAACTTTCGAGATTAATTGAAAAGTTTTTATGAATTCGGTTTGTCTGTCCCACTGATTGTATGTTTTTTTTTTCAATTTCTAACTCGGGTAAATATAGTCGAATTTCCATGTAAATGATATGGGCTATTTAGATTTACTATGGCATACTCTGTATTGAAAATTAATTAATTCGTAAAATTTATAGTTCGTTTAAAGTAACATTCAAAATAATTCCATTACGTTATTTTCTATAGGAAAAAATCGTTTGCAATGGAATCGCTTGCAATAAAATCTCAAACCTTCCGGTGGGAGTGGTTATTTCAAGGCTCCGGGGGGGGGGGACCTGCCTTCAGCACTGTTTGAATATAAAATGTTTGCGTTTGATTAATCGTATCGTATTTTTTTTTTTTATACAGCATATATTTTAAACATTTTTTTAATGTCATGTTGAAAACTACACAGACAAACTGTCTGGAAGAATAAACCCGTGACACCAAAATCAGTTAAAGGTATAGGAAACGAAAAGGAGAGCGTAAGTTTTGAAGAAATTTACATGCAAGAAGGCGGCAGCAACAAATCAACCACCCCCAAAAGCCAGAAAACCTTAGAAATGCTATCTCCCTTGTTAAATTCACTTAAATCAAAGTACAGACGGAGCCATAAATCAGTTGTGTTAATAGTTCCGCCATATAAAGTAAACCTTGAAATGACAAAAAAAAAAAAAAAAAAAAAAAAAAAAAAAAAAAAAACAGAATTTATTTTGTTTGATTGTTTCATTAATCGCAAACTTTACTTTTAATAAAATTAGTTATATTTCCTAGTCATTAAAACAACATATTGTTTGGTCCAAATTAGGAGACTGAGGATCCAACTTAGGCGACCAGTTGCTGAATTTGGACCACTTTTGACAATTTTTTTAAATTAAAATAAAATTTAAGATTTTCAAAAAGAAATTGATTTAAAGATTTTAGTTAGTAGATAAATAGATTGACCCCGTGTAGTGATGTTTTACAGATATTCCAAAAATGAAGTGAGTTATACCTGAAAATATGTGAAGTGGTACTAATTCGGCTACTCTCCCCTATATATAGTGTGTCCACGACTGTATAGTGTACCTGACCGATCTTTATTTTCGCAACCGTTCGTCGTAAATGTATACTTCCAATCACAAAAATGGTTTAAATAAGGTAAAGAATTATTTTTAAAGCGATGTGGGTCAAGAAAGCATTTATTAAAAAATTACGAAATTTAAATTTTATACGGTCCTTCGTCTCCTATAAGTGATATTTAGTAAAAATTTACTGTGACATAAACAAGTAAGACAAAAAAAGGCCCATTCATCTAACATTAAAATTGACCAAGTTATGAAACTTTGAAATGTATGACTTATACCACTTTTTTGCATCTCAAAACAGATGATTTCGGCCATGCTTTCAGGGGTCGTATATAAAGTACTTAAACTTATTTTAAGGTATCTGCGCTTTGAAAGTATTCGTACAACTATTACGATGAAGTTAACTTTTGTTAGTTAAGTTTCAGATTAATTAATATAATTGTATTTTAACATATGTTTTATTTTGTAAGGATTTGAGGCTATGTTTTATTTTAACAAAAATTATGTTATTTTCATAAGGTTTTATTTAACTTGTAAGGATCGTCTTACCAGTTTAAAATTTGTACTCGAACTTTAACTCACTTTCAAATGTTTATCGAAGTTAAATTTTACATGCTGACCTAAATCCGATGACAATGTAATATTATTATGATTTTCGACTTTTATCACAAAAAAATTCGGATAGATTATCTTCAACAAGCTTAAGAAAGAGTTTTAGATTAGATAACATGAATCTGCGATGGTTTTGTTTTTTAACTTTTATAATTACGTTTTATGCATTTTTTTAACGCTGAATGAAAAAAAAACATTTTTAACCATCATGTCAGGACTTTTTGCAAATCGTAAATTTCAAGGTTAAAAATAGCGAAAAATATGATACTATAAATTAGATGTAAGACTTTCTTATTCAGTTTAATTTTATTTAATTCAATTATTTATTAATTTTTTTGGCTTATACTAGTTTTCTTACAGCTAAACTGCTCAAGGATCCGATGCGGTTGGTAGGGTAGGGGAGATCAATTTTAAGTTTTAGCTTTTTAAGTTTGAAATTTGCGATTTGAGAAAAATCCTGACGTGATGGTTTAAAATGAAGGCCATTTTCGGATTCAGCGCTAAAAAATACATAAGAATCAATTTTCAAAAGCTAAAAACACAAACAACACATATATTTTATAGTTCAAAATTTCGCTTTTTCTTTTTTTTAATTTACGATTTGCAAAAAATCTTTACGTGATGTTAAAAAATACAGGTCAATTTCGGATTCAGTGGTACAGAATACATAAAAATCAATTATCAAAAGCTAAAAAACATGACACAACCCAAATTTTGCAGACTAGTGTAATCTAATAACTTTTTAAAATATCTATCATTTTGTAAAGAATTGAGGCTGATAATTTTCATCATTTTATTTAACGAAAATTCTGTTTTTTTTTTTTTTTTTTTTTTTTTTTTTTTTTTTTTTTTTTATATATATACATGTTTATTATAAATTGTATATTTTGCATTAATATGTCAGAATGATTAAAGATTTCAAATTTATGTTGCAATGTTATTTTTACTCTGAATTTTTTTGACAAAATTATATTTCTACTAAATTTGTGAATGCTACCTAATTTGCAGCAAAAAATATGCTCCATCTTTATACAGCTGTTACTCGGTCAATTTTAATAGCAGAATAACGGCATTTGTTTTGTCTTACTTGTCAGTGTAACGGGAAAAATTTACTAAATATAACTTTTAGGACCGGGGGTAATTATAAAAATTTAAATGTCGTAGTTTTTTAAGAAATGTTTTTATTGACCCAAATCGCTTTAAAAGTAATTCTTTATCTTTTTACAGTTTCATAGTTTTATTCTAAATATGTTGGAAAGTGTTTCATAAATGAAGCTTAATGTTTAATTTTTTTTCTTGTTTTTTCATTCTGCCACGTTTTACTTTGAAATATGTTTGATTTCTTTATGTGTTTTTGCATTTTAAGCATTTACATACGTGTGTCTATATTAATACATTTCATGTAACATTAATTAGGGTAATTAATCATAACCATACTATAGCGTCTAGAATAAATAGTGTGGAAATTTGCCATCCCAACAGTGCTAAAAATTTTAATCCCTTAAATGTGAAACGATTCTGAAGTCCAAAGAGTCGATGACGACATCTGCGGGGTATTTTCAAATCTCAATGTAAACATCATATTATTACAGCATATAGTCTAGCAATCGTCTTGCAGCTTTAGAAAATATGCTACATATGTCGCTGAGATCGACTCTTTAGATTTCAGCACTGTTGGACATTAAAAGAATTCGATATCTTAATACTCTTTTAAGCATTTTTGGAATAGCCAATTTCCACACTATTTATTCTAGACGCTATAACCATACTAGCACGTATATATATAAGAATATTTACACAACGCTAACCATTAAATTTTGAAATCAAATTTATTTTATTCATTTTATGTTTTAAATTTGTCCAATCGATAACAAAACACATTACCCGAGGATGTTAGGAGCGCTGCATATGGTGAAAAAAAAAAAGAAATGTACAAATTTAAACGTAAAACAAATGTCTACCAGTTAATGATATATATGAAACTTGATCCTTGTGTGCCTAATATTATAAATTACAGCTATTAATACTGATTTGTTTGCTTTCAAGAAGCTGAAGATTGAAGTGACCCGCAGTATGGAGAAGTTAGAGGCTCACAGTTTCTGCCTTTGAATGGTTACTATGCCCGGCAAATTCACAATGAAATCCTGGTTGCTTATGGAAGTGATAGTCCATCATGTGATACTGTTGTTAGATGGAAAATGAATTTTGAAACTGGCCACATGTCCCTCACAGACGATCTAAGGTATGGAAGACCTCAGTGAAGAAATTGAGGACTTTGTACTATTAGATCGAAGGGTAAATATCGAAATGATCATGAATGCGACTCAGTTACGGCAGTATATGGCAAACTATTCACAAAGAACTGCGCGTGTCATTGGTCTCAGCACACTGAGTTCTCAGATTGCTTACCCCCCCCCCCTCCGTTCTCCCTCAACTCGAGTTGCGGTTTAGGAAGCTAAACGATGTACCTTTGAAATTTTACCACATTCACCCGATTACAGCGTCTAGAATACCTAGTGTGGAAATATGCTATCCAAATAGTGCTAAAAATTTGTATCCCTTAAATGTGCGACGATACTGCTAGAATCCCAAGTGTCGATCACAGCGACATATGCGGGATTTTCGTATTACATTGTATAGACTATCAATATCTTGCAGTTGTAGAAAATATCCTGCAGATGTCGCTGCTATCTTCATATATCAGCGGCATCGTTGCACATTTAAGGGATACAATATTTTAGCGCTTTTTTTTAGCATTACAGGGATAACCGATTTCCACACTATACATTCTAGGTGCTATAATCCGATCTCGTTACACGCTACTTTTTCTTATTCCCAAAACGCTAAAAACCATCGCGAAGTCGGTTTGACACAGCAAATGAGGTGGTATAATGGCTTTCAACCCAATCTCCAGAGTACTTAAATGACGGTCTTCGAAAGGGTAAAAAACCGCTGTAAGAAATTTATAATAAATCTACATAATGATTGTATAGAGAGGCTTAGAAAATTAAAAAAAATAGTTTCTATCTTAATTATTTCCTTGTGATAATTAAAATTTTACGACACCCTCATATACATATTAAATTTTGGCTTAATTTTAAAATATATATTTTGTCTTCGTTAAAATTTACGCCGAGATACCAAATGACAAGTATTGTGGGCAAAACATTTTGGAATTAAAACTGTTGAAAGTTTTGATCTAATTTAAAATTATTTTATATTTTTTCTTCATTATTACCTATACTATAATCTATCTCACCGACATTTTGTATGAACATACTACATAAGATTAGAAACATAAGTATCTTATTTTTATAATCCTCCCGGATTTTATGCACTGAAATTTGAATTATTAAGTTAGTATTCGAAACAAAATTCAATTTTGAAGCATGATCATTATCATCCATTGATAAAAGTTTGCTTTATGCATACACAAAAATTCATATTTTTAATCCATAAGTTTTTCTTCTGCTTATTCTTAAAAACAACAGATACAGGATTAGAGATTAACATATGAGATATGGGAACGTCAACTATGTTGGGACCACCTTGTGACCAACAGAGCAAATTTCCATATATATTTCCAATCCTTTTATTACAGAATATATTTAAGATAAATTTGATGCAACGCCTTAAGTATACATGTATTCTGCTTTCATAAACCATATACAATTTGTAACAAAAAGCATTTAACTTGGCTAGATAATAAATGAAAATTTTGTTACTCTTGTGAGCGCAAAAAAATGCAATTTTCAAAAATTGTGTTTGACGCAGAAATTCTGTGAATTATATGAGACTATTGAAATAAAATTTACAGAATATAGCAGAGTAATTCTTTCTTTTTAAAAAGCATTAATCGTTGAACTCATCTGATAACATATGAATTAGTTACATTTGATTTTGCAAAATGCTAAGTGTTACTCTTGTGACATTTTGTCCAGAATGAAATTTTAGCAGAAAGTCAGTTTAAATGCTAAACAAAATAATTAAGATAAGTTTAAAAATATTATTTTCCATGCAGAACAACTTTTAATGATGGTTTAATTTTAAAATAACATAACATAATGTAAAAAATTCTAAAATTGACAAAGACTATAACCACATAGCAAACTCTCAGTTTCTGCTACTTATCAGAATAAGTCTTTGTCTTCATTATAAATAATATCACTTACAACTTCTCCTGTATCATGATTTACTTAATGAAACACAAATCCTTTGTACGAATCATGTTAGTGTAAGTTTTGTAGTAGATAGTGTCATTTTTCATGGTTTTAACAAACTGTATTTGTTGAATGCCCTTCGCTGTTGGTATTTTCTCGCAACGTAATGAAACTTTATTGTTTTATTTCTTTTGACAAAATAAGCAGTATATCTTAGAATTGCTTTTTTAGCACGCACTTCATTCCATATATATCATTATACTACACAAAATAAATCTACAACATCTATACCAGGAGCATTTGATAAAAAATATGCCCAATTAAGTTAATTGAGAAAAGAGTCTGATTCATTGCAGGCATATTTGCATTGTTATATTTTTGTTTAAATTGGAAAGCACAACCATCATCAGGTACATTTTAGGAAAATACAAATTCCCTTAAAGAAAAAATGTTGAAATTTTACATACAACATTGTCCTCAACATTGTTTTCATTGTTCAACAACATCTCAGTATTTACAAAAATTGATTATGAGTTACATTGTCTAAAATAATAGCATAAGATTTTACTTTATTGGGATCATACTAAATAAGAAGCTGAAAGTACAGTCGCTTGTGGATTTGACCAGTAATGTAGTATTTCATACCAAAATTTCTTCTTGGCATGAAAATAAAACAGTTTCCAGAAAATCCACTGGCATAATTATTCTTTGAGAAATGGTTATTTTTTTGGCATTACGAAACAAATACATTGTACAAGTTTTAATGTGCCACAGAAATAGATTTAGTTACTTTCGAAAATTTTTAAACAATCAGAAATGGTTCCTTTAACTGTTACTTTTTCAAAACGTTTATCAACGTTTTGAAATAGTAGCAGTATTGAGAAGATGTTGATAAACGTTTTGACAATAGCAAAACGTCTATCAACGTTTTGCTATTTACAATAACTTATAAGAAGTTCTGTACTATGGACTTCCGTTTAAAATAATTCTTCATGTTATCTCCACAAATTAGACATTCTGAATTCATAAATTCTAATTATCATGGATCTCGGCAGACAAAGTCATTAAATCCATGACAGGAATGTTTAATGCAGGAAATACACCATTTACTACGTTATGAATTGCTTGAATGTTTTCGTGACAGCAACAAATGGAGATATTCTGATGAATAATTGTCTATTGTTTTATGAAACTAGGCTTTAAAGCTGCAAAGGAATCTCAAAATTTTCAATTTAGCAAAGCTTCTTTAAACAAAAAACGTATTCTTTTATTAAATGTACCCTAGAATTCATGAAATTATGTAAGCTTTTTCGAGCTTAACTAACGTAGATTTAGCTGAAGAATGACCTCTTCTTAAATCTTCATCGACATAAAATTTGCCAAAGCTGTGGAGTTAGATTTATTTTCCGTTACAGTATCAGAGGTCAGCTAGTTCGCTACTTTTTCCTCTTCTTAATATTTCCATTTTCTTGATGAAGCTTTTGCTGGTTCTAAGACTTTTCTTCTCCTTATCGTAATATATTTTGTTTTGTTACTTTCTCACAACAACATATTCAATTTCATTCTTATTTTTTCTCTACAATTTTTGGCGCTTAGCAGAATTTCTCCTGCTCCTTAAAACAATGTCGTGTATAAGAAGCACTATTAAAATCTTTCCTTTAAAATATACCATCAGAATCCGTCCCATAAGAGTTATTATAAGAACCTTTGTAGGTTATACAGCATAATTTAGTAAACGAAGCTTTACAAAGCCTATAAAATATCTAATCAAACACCATATGCTTCAAGCCAAAAGAAAGCACACAAAACTGACACGAGTTGAGTTGTTTTATTGTATCTATAATTACTTGTCATGATTATTTTATAATCTTAAGTAATACCAAAAATGAATAAAAATAAATCCACCCATTAAAAAAACACGAATAAAGATAATTTATCTTCCTTCAGAGATTCTTCTTCAGTGCAATTTAGGGAAAAAGTAACAGTGTGCTAGAATATGCAAGGCTGAGCAAAATCATAGACAGAAACGCGCTGGCTTATATACCCTATGCGGGTAGTGAAGGCGCCAAAAACAACCAAGCAAACAAGCAGTGGAAACGACTGGATGGACAAGTAGCGACATCTACCGGAGACGGAGGAAAAAGGAAATTAAATTAATGCTTTCCAAATACTGGGAAAATCAGGAGTGCTAGATAAGTCATTCACTAAAGAGTGAGAATTTTTAATGATGCTGTAAGCTTCTCAAAAATCAAGATCAAGGTTAGAAGAACATTTTTGGATAATGATGGCTGAGGAAAAATTGAACCAATGTTGAGAAGACCAAGAATGTTGAGCAATAGAAGAACGTCTGAGAACCTGATTTTTAACATAACTTTCATGCTCTTTTAAACGAAATCTAAGAGCACGTTTAGTCTGGCCTATATAAGAAAGGCCACACTGGCAAGATATTTGGTAAATAACCCAGTTATCTAGGCGATCGACGGGGTGTTTGAATTTGAAAAAGTGATTTTATTAACAGGAGAAAAAATAACATTAAAATCAAACCTTCTTAGGATTTTAGCAACTTGCTGACTGATTTTAGGTAAAATGGTAACACAACTGACGTATTAGACTTGGAATTAGAATGCTTTTCAGAATGGACGGATTTCGTCAATTTCTTCTAAATAGAATCAATAATATTAGAGTAATAACCACGATCAACAGCAATAGCTTTGAGGTAATTAAGTTCAGCACTAAGTAACTGTGGAGTGGAACAAATATTGGTAGCCCGAAAAAGAAAAGTATTGAAAGCAGCGAATTTCTGGTTAGGGGGATGAGAAGAATACCTGTGAGGTGGGAGACTGACAGCAAAATGTTTACGAAAGACGGTAGTCTGAAAGCCATTATCACAACTAATAAGTAGGACATCCAGGAAAGAAAGACAGTTATTGGTCTCAATTTCAGAGGTAAATTGAATGCAGGGATCAATGGAATTCATAATAGAGAGAATATGATTAATATCCGGATTCATTTCAACCAGGACATAGACAGCATCAACATAACGAACATAGAACGGAATATATCTCTATTAGTTTCAATCGACGGCAATTTGAACACAGATAGGTATATTTTTGACATCTTACGTCCAGTGGTAGTGTCCTTTTTTCGAGGCCTGCTAAACGCCATCTTCCAGCAAGATAACACAAGACCACATGTTGCACGTCGTGTTCTGACCTTCCTCGATACACAGGGAATTCGATTGCTTCCCTGGCCTGCACGGTCTCCAGATCTGTCACCCATTGAAAACATCTGGTCATGAATTTCTTAGAGACTAGTCCACCACCCTTCTCCAGGCAATACGGTTGATGAAGTGTGGCATATGCTTGAAGCAGCATGGAATGAGTAGCCCGTTTCTGTCCTTCAAGCCCAGTTCGGCTCCACGCCTAACCGTATAAGGCCTGTTTTAGCTGCGAGGGGGAGCAGCTATTTCTATCAATTTCGCACCCTTGTAAACATCCAAACTGTTTACAAATTTAATCATTTTGTTTTTATGCCATACTGTTTACGTACAATAAATATCTTTTTTATATTTTCAATCTTTCATGGTGTTGCAATTATAATGGCCAGCAGCGTAGTAAAAAAACTGCCTTGACAAAACATGAAAAAGGATAGTTTTATCGAAAAATTTATTATAGAAACGAAAAAGCAGACAGTTTTTACATTGAAGAAATACTTTTTGCGTTTCTCAATGAACTTGGTCAAGATAATTCACTTAGTACATAAGTTTTATAGGATCAAAAACTATGCATATCAATTTAACCATCTTTTTCAGGAATATGCTTGACTAGATTGTGATATGCCGTTTCAAATTATTTTTAAATTTGCCTAATTTCAAGATTATTAGTATTACTACTATTATTTTCACATTTTTTTTTCAAAATTTCTTTGTGTGAATAGAGTTTTTTTTTTTTTTTTTTTTCGAAAAAATCGTTTACTTGAATCACCAGACTAAAATATACTATCTAAAAATATTTTTAAACATTTTCAAACAAAAAAAAATGTTTGTACTGAATATTACAAAATAAGAAAACTACGTGCGAGTTGCGTTAAAAGTATTTAATGGTTAAAGTTACGTCATGTTTAAAAACTCAAATAACAATATCTTCACACACTTTTCAAATGAAAAATATGTTTAATTGTGAATATTAAAAGATAAAAAAAAACTTTAAAATAATTAAATTATTACTTGAGAACGGCATTAACTGG
Organism: Maratus speciosus; assembly: GCA_963932465.1. Taxonomy (NCBI): domain Eukaryota; kingdom Metazoa; phylum Arthropoda; class Arachnida; order Araneae; family Salticidae; genus Maratus; species Maratus speciosus. The sequence continues at coordinate 332,668,732 of OZ010788.1, read as the reverse complement.
GAAACATTACGCCACATAAACCTATATAATTAAGAGTTCTTAGGACTCTTAAAGATTCAAAATTTTCGAAATTTTAATTTTTTTAGATATTGAACGTCTATGTTTGCTGAACATTTTGATATGATTGTTTCCTAGAAGTTCTCAGCAGAACAGAAGTTACAGCTATTAGAAATATACCCGCTCAATAGCTGAAGCAGCTTTATTAAACTTTGAAGTCATTTTTCTCCAAATGACGTTTTTGGGCGTAACGCGCAGGATGTCTCAAATTCTTCTGAATATTATTTCATGAAATTTTCAAAACATATGTTTCATGTTAATCTGTATAAACTGAACCTAAAATTTTATTTTTATAGTTCAAAAAATATATTTTTAGGTGATTATACTGTTTAAAATTTCCAAATTTTGTATTTGCTAAATACAAATTTGTATTGAAAATATAAAAATGCTTTAAATACAAATTTATGTAGGTTCAGGGTAATAATTACAAACTGAACTATAATTAGGCACAAAAAATTTCTTTGCAAAATTTATTTTGTAATCTTGCGTGAAAGCAGTTATAAAAATTTTCTCATCGACAAATGTGTGATAGTTTGGAGCAACCTATAAATACTAATTTTGTATCTTGCAATTTTTAAAATATAAAAAATGAAAGAACACGCTTATATATTTTAATCCCAATAAACATTTTGTTTTAAATTCATATACATATTAAGAAATTGAATGTTGAAATTTGTCTTTTTCTTTTTTTCATTTCCAATTTTAAGAGCCCCGAGACCCCTTTAAACGATTTTTCATAGCGGCTAAAAGAAAACTTTTTTTCTAGATTTTATTATTATAAAAGTCGAAGAGGCAGCGAAATTTTTTACTTAACTATTTTATAGAAATTGATTTTGAAGTATGTGATAGGTCACTAAAATAACAGTCAGCTATCGCATCAGTGGGGTACGCGGCTTAGTCAATCGAAATGTCGGCAATTTAAATGGAAATTAATGGCATCCAGATTACAGAAGATGCACGCTTGTCCTGATAATATACTTCAATCTTCCGTAATCAGGTAACATGTTTTCAAAGTGTAGTAATTTACCGCCTGTTTAGAGCCTGTAACGTCTGGATTAGGGTTTTGATTGGCTTTATACTGTCACCCCTTTGTACAAGAAGTAATATACGCAATTTTAAATAAGGCGAATTATAATATCTGAAAAAACTTGGGCAATCAAACTACCTGAATAATAATAAAAAATTAACGAGCTGGCAACACTGTATATCAAAGTAAAAGTTTTTTCCTTGGCCTATTCGATTAAATTGATATTTTGTTAACGGGTTCGTATTTATGTAAAATCCAAGTATATTACTGTTTATTGCTTATCGGACATAGTCCTCTTGTATTTAAAAGATTTGTAAGAAAATATTTATAAAAAGAAATAACATAAATACAAGCGAAAGGAAACAAAAGACAGCAGAACAAAGAGGTATAAGCTTATGAAGAATGAAAAAAAAACATTTTTGGTACAAAATGATATTTAGTATTTTTCCTTAGCAAATATGTTTAAACAACTTTTTAAAGAAAAAGACTAAAAATAAATCAATAACTAGTAGCTCCCAGATAGTTTTTTTTTCCAAAGGATATTTATTTATTCTAGAGGTGAAATTAATCAACTTTGTATTTTTTTAAATTATTACATTGTTAGTTTTCAAAGAAATTTTAAACTACATAATTATTAGTCTTCATTATGAAGATAACATTTTTTAAATATTCATTATACACCTCGCTTAATTATTATAACAAGACACATAACCATTCCCTTTCCATAAAAGTTAAAATTGCAAAGAAAGAAATATGAGTAAATATATTTAAAATAAAAATATGCATATTAATAAAAACATAATTAAGGAACTTGTTATCACAAATGAATCCCATTGGTATTACGTAATTTCTTAACTAAATTATGATTTTATTTTTAGCATGAGAAGCTTTTCGCAAACACTTTAAAATTTAGATCATAATGTCGTAACATTATAATTAATTTTACTTTTTATCGTAGTTAAACAAAATTTCAGATATCTGTGGTGTAATATTAGATTTAAAAAAATTCTTTTTTAAATTCGTTTTCAAGAATTAATTTTCTTGTTGCATGTTCTTATAGAATGCAAAAAAATACAATATACATTTGACAAAAAGATACACAAATTACTTCTTTAAATATACGATGCACAGTGTTTCAAAAAAAGAAAGAACATATTTCAAAAATCATTTTCATACAAAATGTATAAGGTATTTACACATTTTACTAATCACTGGAAGCAGAAAATTCAGCGGAAAATTTAATTTTCGATTCGCTTTTTCGCGCAGTTAATTATTAAATTTGGTTAATTTATTTAATTATTGGTTAATTAATGCATAAATCTTACAAAATATAAAAATAAGCACATAATTTGAACATACCATATTTCCTACCGAATGAATGTATCACCGATTCAGCCTAAAACGGCTAGCAAAATCCTTATCAGGCATTGTTGAGACAGTGTTTTCGGTATATAGATTGCGTCTTGGAACACTTTCCTATCTGAAAAATGTCATACTCTTCTCCATCTGACGAATAATCAATAAAATATTTGCGCTATTCAGTTCTCGCCATTTTGTAAATGTAAATAAAAAACACCGACAACTTTATCCAAAAGCGTTCTCAGCCGTTTTAACCCAACCATGCACCGAAACACACGGAAAACCAATATGGAATCATTCCCCAATCTTCAGAGTAACGCGTTTTTCGGTCTCTCAACGCGCTTGTAGCACTTTTGAAAAGTTTGCGCCGGTGACTTTATGGTTAGCTTAAAGTGTAATTATGATGTAATTATGTATGTAAATGTGACTATGACCTGCTAGAGTACATTAATTCAACATGAGCATGCGCAAAGTAGGGCTTACTAAATGTATTATTTTTGACTCGTAAATTTTCTCATAATGAAGCGGTCGTACATTTGACAGAACTGTAAAGGCTGTCATAAGAGTAATATAAAATATTCAGGGTGCTAAAAAAAGAAAGAGCAAATTTAAAGAATCAATTTCGTACAAACTGTATAACATATCCTTACATACTGTATAAGACATTCGTACATTCATGACAGTGCTGGATACAGGAACAGCATTGCTAGCTCACTATTTTTTTTTTTATTTAGATAGCTTGAATTTAAACTGCACACCACCTTTCACAAAAATGATGTTCGCCTGAGTAAATAAGGCGAATTATACCGTCTTAAAAAAGTTGTGACATTCAAGCTATCCAAATAATAATAAAACATTAGCGGGGCTGGAAACACTGTACAGTAAAGTCCAATTTTTCTCTATGGTCCATTCGATTGCGAAAGCACTTTTTTGACGATTAATCTACTACATAAAATCCAAGCAAAGGAATGTGAAAGTAACGGTTCCGGTGTGAACCGTGCCCTCTATATATATATATATATATTTTTTTTTTTTTTTTTTTTTAAGGCTGTTTGTTAGTCATATGCCCAGAGCTTTCTACTGAAAGATTTTGTAAATTATTTTTTTTAAATATCAGTTGTTCATTTGTAGATATGCCTCAATTACCTATTTTTAAAAACATTCCATTTTTATGTTTTAATTTTGAAAGTTTTTTGTGAAATTTCTTCAAAATTATGGCAACTGTATAATTTTCATTGTTTCGAATAAAAGAGAAATAATGAAAAATATTCAGAAATGTGGATTTTTCGATGTATGTTTTCATTTGCAAGTTATTTTAGGTTAAAAAAAAAATTAAACACGTGTACTTTTTAAAAGCGAATACAAATTCATCTTTATTGAGACATCATGAGAATATTATCTATTGCGTATATTTTATCTTTATGCAATATAACTTTATTAGTCCTTTTTAATTACTAGGGGGCCCTGCCCGCAACAAAGTGCGTTCGCCAACCCTCATTAATGCACGACAAACTCTAAAAAAGTGCTAATTTGATTGACTTTAACAAAATTATGGGAGATTGAACTATAATTATAAAAGCCAGTGGCGGTCACTCTGTAAACGGGTTTCCACTCCTTTCCCTTTCACTGGAGAATTTTATGGCCGGATCAGCTGCTGTTAAACATCTACTGGTTGTTTTTATGTTTGATTAAATAAGATCAGTTAAACAATTTAAAAAAAGTAACTAATTATGGACTATCTAAACAAAGTCTTTGCCTTCTGGTATTTTTTAACAACTCGATATGAAGATTGTTTTAAATGAGACGTTTTAAATCTGATGTAATTTTCGCCAAAGTTTTATTTCTCTTTTTAATATTCACGTGAAAATACTTTTGCAGTTAGAAAGGAAATATTATTTTTGCTATCTTAGAATTCACAACGATAGTTGAAAAGATCATCTCGAAATATGAAATAAATGTCTCGTGTAAATATATTTTTAAATTTAAACTGTTTGCAATATTATTATTATTTGGTCATTTTAAATATGGCGTAATTTCTCTTATTTACGGATTATAATACATATTAATGAACTAATTATTTTAAATTTATTTGTTGAGGTATTTGTTGATTAAAAACCCCAATTAAAAGAATGGAAAATGTTCATTATTCAACAAAAACTTTGATTTAAATCAAACCGCAAAGATCTGCTGTCAGAAGCGAAGATTATTTTGAATTCTGCTCCGGGTTGCCACAATAGAAGGGCATCCAGATATGAAACTGCATCAATAAAGTGAACTGAGTCTTTGCAAATCGCATCAAATCTCAAAAAAGTAACGGGCCGAAAAATCACACAGATATACGCAGAAAAAAATCTACTTTCAGAAACTCTAAAAATTACTCTGATGTGTACGGTAGAAGCGAAAAAATCCGCTAAAAATCAAACGATAAAAAAAAAAATCCTTTTTATTTCATTTTCGGGGTCATCCTATAGTGGAGGTTTTAAAACGAATGTAAAATTTTTAAATTATTAAATTTACAGATTAAATTTTTCTTCATCGATACGTAGAATTTTTAGCTGATTTCAAATACAGTGAAACCTACCTGTGCGACCTCATCCCTGAACGACCATTTTTTCGTGGAACGAAATTTATTCCCATAGGGTCAATACTAATTTTACCTCTATTCAGAGACCACACCAGTTGAACTTCCTCCATGAGCGACCAATTTCTATGAAGAAAATGAAATAAATTCCGTTTTTTCAAGGTCGCTTGAAGAAGGGTTTACTAGAATAATAAATCCAGAGAGCGCATTATTCATCAAACTTCTAAACTATGTTTAGAATTTTTATTTATTCCGGTAATTTTTAAGTGGTTAAACCCCTTTGTGCCTTTTTAGGCAACGAATGTAACTCTGGTGACAAATTAAGGATGACGGTCAATAAACTTCCCTGCCCTACTCTGTCAGGAAACTCTTAAAGAAATAAGTAAAATAATGTAATCGTCATAATTTGTTCCCGTCCAAAAAAGAAAAAAAATTGCATTTATTTACTGAACTTCGAAAGGACTTTTTTTCATTTTTTAAACTCTGCAGTAATTAACTTATGTAATTAACTTTTGTTTTGATACTTAAATTTTCATATTTTTTCCTAATGTGAAAAATAAATTTTAGTAACATTAATTGTTAAGCTTTTTTCACAATAAAATCTAAATTTAAACATGGTCTCCAACAAGAGACCACCTCTCGGAGCGACCAGTTTTTACTGGAACGGAACGTGGTCGCTTTAGCGAGGTTTTACTGTATGTTAATTTCATAACTGTGTCTAATTTAGGTGCGGATATATAAATTTTTATTTAATCAATATTATCATTTATTTCAAATTGTCTTTTTAACATGCTCACGGGCTATCAGAATGAGAAAGGACGCTTTTCCAGATGCGGAAATTAAGCAATAAAGGATAGCAGGGGGGGGGGGGTCATCTCAGAACCTAAAGGGGCTTAAAAATTCGAAACTTGCACAACCCGGGGAAAAAAAATCCTCCTTTCAGAAATTCTGAAAATACTTCTTCTCTCTCAATTAAAAGCTGAGATATTATTTATTACTAGGGGGCAAGCTACGTTCGCCAACCCCCGTTCAGACACTGTAGAATCTAAAAGCACGCTAATCTGATCGGTTTTAAAAAGATTAGAGAAGAGTGAATTATACTGAAAAACCCTGTAGCGATCTCCCTGTAAACGGGTTTCCATTCAATTTCCTTTGATTGCAAAAATTTAAGGTAGAATCAGTTGTTGTTAATACATCCAATGGTTGTTTTCGTGTTTGGTTAAAGAAGATCAGTTAAACATTTGAAAAGAAGATAAAAAAAAATAAGTAAACAGAGTCTTTGTCTCTCGGTATTTTTTTACAGCGTTATAAAACGATTGACATAATACAATTACTAAAATTTGCTGCTTTAACCCCTTCAAGGGCGGTGGTTCATTTTTGGACCACATAAGTTTCATTCTTAAATGCCACATTAGCATCAGAATATTGGGATGAAATTTTCCCTTTTATTAAAAAAGTGAACAAAAGTATTTTTCTATTTCGAAATTTGTTTGTAAATTCTGGTGCCATTCATTGATTTCAAGATTTTACGAATAGAAGTGCCTTGTCCGTGAAAGGGTTAAACGCATATTGATGTATTTATTATTTTAAAGTTTCCTTTCCCTTTTAATATTCATGTGTAAATACAATTTTCGGGACATAATTTTCAATATTTTCCTGCCTTTAACACGTACTCATTTAATAGTAATTTAAATTTTTTTTTCTCTGTTGTTAATAGTCATGTGAAAATGAATTTTTAATCGTTAGGAAATATTATTCTTTGCGCTGTTTTTAAAATTGAAAACAATCTCTATAATAATAGCCTAAATCATGTGACTATCATCAACAGCTCCAGGCGGATCCCTTCGCTTTTTATATTCCAGGCGGCCATTTTGGTACTTTAATGTTAGCCAGCCACAGGTGTGATAAGTCGCCGAATATTATTCGATCCCCATTATTTCGTTTATATTATAATAGTCGAAGTCATGTAACTGCTATAAAGAATGGGCTGATTCCTTAGCTTTTCATAAGAAAGTTTTCCATTTTGATTAAAGAATCAAAATTATTTTTATGAATAAAACTACATAAAAGTTACCATGATCACAAAGAATTCCTGGTACTTTTATGTTAGCCGGGTGAAAATCTCGCCAATAGCTTTGTTTTAACTCGCCAGTTAGCATTTTTTTTTATTTTTCGAGTGGTAAATTAAAACGGTGCTACTTGGTTATCCCATCGACCAAAAATCTGTCGCCAAACTATAAGATTAAATGCCAAAAATGGTTGATCGCAAATGTTACATTCACTTGACTTTAAAGAAGTTACACATGTTCACGCCATCAAGTGATTTTTACTTCGACGTTTTATTTGTATTTTTATTAATGTTATACTAATTTATTTGTTCTTTTGTTATTAAAAAAAAAAAAATGCCAATTTGTATAATTTGGCGAAATTGGTCGACTGGGGAAGTAATTAGTGATGGGCGATAACGAGATGTTTTTCTCGATTTTCTCGATTGTATGGACATCTCGATATTTTTCGATTGTATAAATTTTTTCTCGATGACTACAGATTGCAAATTTCTTTTATAAATCATATATTATGTATTATATACGTCATACATTTATCAAGAATCGTCTGCGTCTGCGGGTGAACTGGAATGAGTCGATGTTAATAAAGACTAGGTGACTTCGACCGCTAGCGGGCCCCTCCTTTACTCGGGGCCCCTTATTTATACGTAATCATGTAATATGAAATCACGAACAGGTTACCCGCTATATACGGCACTGATATATGATAGCAGGCGGGTGTGGTGTGCACGCACTACAAAATCTTGTAAAAAATATTATATCGAAACGAATGAACGTCGGACCAGATCTCTAGGTCAAAGCGAGCGGAGGGGCACGGCAGCTGCATAATATGATTAAGTCGTCACAGGTCTTTAGGCCTTTCCAACCATATGTCACATGAGAAGTCTGGATCTGAATTTATAAAAATGCCTCCCCGTGGGGGGAAAGGGGGGGAGGGGTGCGGGAGGTGGATAACATGAGTAAGTGGTCATAAGCCTTTCCAACAATATGTCACATGAGGGGTCTTGGCTAAATTTAGAAAAACACCCCCGTGGGGGAAAAGTGGAGGGGTGGGCGGTCACCGGAGATGCATTACATCAATAAGTAGTCACAGACCTTTCCAACGATAGCTCACATGTGGGGTCTTGGCTAAATTTGGAAAAGTGTCCCCACGGGGGGGGGTTTCAAAATGGAGGGATGGACAAAGTAGGAGCATAACATCAATAAGTAGTCACAGACCTTTCCAACGATATCTCACATGAGGGGTCTTGGCTAAATTTGAAAAAGTGTCCCCCGGGAGGGGCAAATTGGGGGAGACTGTCGCCGGAGGTGCATAAATCAATAAATAGTCACAGACCTTTCCAACGATATCTCACATGAGGGGTCTTGGCTAAATTTGGAAAAGTGCCCCCGGGGGGAGGCAAAGTGGTGGTGTGGACACCGTAGGTACATAACATCAATAAGTAGTCACAGACCTTTCCAACGATATCTCACACGAGGGGTCTTGACTAAATTTGAAAAAGTGTCCCCCGGGGGGGGGGGCAAAGAGTGGGGGGGACTGTCACCGGAAGTGCATAACATCAATAAGTAGTCACAGACCTTTTCAACGATATCTCATAAGAGGTGTATTGACTAAATTTGGAAAAGTGTCCTCCGGGGGGGCAAAGTGAGGGGGCGGCCACTGGAAGTGCATAGCATCAATAAGTAGTCACAAACCTTTCTAACGATATGTCACATGAGGGGTCTTGGCTAAATTTGGAAAAGGGTCCTGAAATTTCATATATTATAAATAATATTTAGCGGAGGTCTCCATAAAAAAATCCGATCTAAAATGACAAAAGCGGAAAAAACTACCCTCGCAGTGGGGGCCAAATTGGGGAGGGGAGGAAGAAAGTCTCATAATATGAAAGAGTCATCTGAGAGCTTACCGATGACATATCACATGACTGGTCCAAAAAAAGTTTGAAAATTGCTCCCCCTCTCTCCCCCCGTGGGCCCACTCTTTCATCCCGGAATTCACGCAGCCGCCACTTTAAAATTTTTATGTTCAATAAATCATATTTACCGGAAGACTGCATAAAAAACCTATATCTAAAGTGATATTTAAATTTATTATAGAAATCGGCTACGGTTTTAAAAATTTGTTCGCCCCTTCCCCCCCCCCCCCTTTGGGCGAAGAAAGGTTCATAGTATGAAAGAGTGGTCAAAGGGCTTTTCGATTATATGCCACAGGAAGGGTTCGGTAAAATTTTTAAAATTGCACCCCATGAGTCCACTCTCACGTCCTCCTCCCTCGAAATCACCCGACCCACCTTCCTCTTTGAAAATTTTATATTTAATAAATAATTTTTATCGGAGGGTTCCAGGTATGTGACATCTTGGTAGGGCTAAAATAAGAGAAACTTTGAAAATTAGGGCTTCATTTCACAGCTCATTGTCATGCCTTTTCCTCTATCTCGTCCCTTGGTACTCTCGATAAATTTTCTTACTTTTCTTCTCTGCCGAGGACGAGAGAAATCCTCGAAAAGCTTCTCATAGCGAAATGTTGAAAAGCGCGAGAGAAATTCTCGAAAGGCTTTTCATTGGGAGATTTCGAAAAGGACGAGAGTAACAAGCGAGAGGCTTCCCATCGGGAGAGGTTGAAAAGGGCGAGAGGAAACTCTCGAGAGACTTCCCATCCCGAAAGGTTTAAAACCGCGAGAGAACCAACCATCGAGCAGCTTCCCATCTGGAAGCGTCGAAATGCTGGAAAAATCATCGAGATGAGATTTGCCGAAATGCGAGATGGAAATGAAGCTTTCAGAGTCAAACTTACCGCATTTCTGGTTTAAGTCATAATTTTTCAAAGGAGTCCATCTGCTTATCCAATCTCTTTTTAGCTCACAGGCTATGAGTGAGCCTGTGAGCCTGACAGGCCTGAGAGCTATGACAGGCCTGAGAGCTAATGTACCCGTCGGTTCTGTGTGTATGCATGTACTGTACGTACGTATACGTACGTTAGAGGTCTGCACGGGCCGGAATTTCCAGGCCCGGGCCCGGCCCGGCCCGTGCGAAAGCTATCTTTGCCCGGCCCGGTGTAAAAATTGGAAGTTCGGCCCGAGCCCAGCCCGGTCCGTTTCATTTTTACAGTTCTCGTCCCGGCCCGGCCCGGCCCGTACAAAAATCAGTGAAAACAGGCCCAGCCTGGCCAGGAACAATTTCTACAAAAAAAAAAAATCAGTTTTTTCTCAACATACAATTACGATTCTTTTAATGAATACTACATACATATTTATGGGAACATTTTACAGTATATTTTACATTACTATGATGTTCGCAAAACAGAAAACACACAATAGTAAACATTAACGATTACTTACAGTGTTTTTGTCATCGTGTCTATAGACATTTCAAAATGGAAATAAAATGATTCATTAAAAGATTAATGTAGTTCATCAGAATAAAGGATTAAAAACATGATAACTTTTGAAGCTGTATAATAAAAAGTAGATTTGTGAAAATATTTCTCTCATTTTTAAGGCTTTTCTCAAATCCAATGGAGCTACATTTCGACACATTTATGAATTCTTTTCTTTTCGGAAACGCGTAAAGTTAGCTGGTATTCTTATTCAGAAGCTATGTAAATGTCGTTTTTTTTTATGATAAAAGCAATATATCTCTCTGAAAATACTGTCGAAGTTAGCGTTTTGAATCGAATTTTCGGAAGCGATAGCACAGGAAAGGAGAAAAACGTACAGTCACGTGACAGGAATATCTGTTATCTCTGTAAGTAATTTATCAAATATGGAAAAAGCTATTCGTTTCCAAATGCCTGCAATAGGCAGCTCCTGTCAATTTTATGCCTTTATAGTTAAAAATTTTGTCAGAAAATGTGTCTGAAAGCTTCTCATTGTTGAGCAGTGAATATGAGAACCACCTTAAGGTATATTTCCAAACATACTGTTAAGAGAAGTTCATTATTACTATTAATACTACAAAACACAATGACTGTTCTACGCATCCTGAGATCGATTAAGACCAGTTCCGTCCCGGCACGAGTCTGCTGAAAAAAACATTAAACTCTGAATCAGACATCTTGCAACTGTACGATGCCGATCTCTACGATGGACATGTTACATTTCTGTATTGATGTTGTTAAACTCGCATCGGCTCGTGACGCACATTTATACTTCTCGAGAAAATCATATTCATTGAAAATGGCTCGTATTTTATCTGCTTTGCTTAAATTCTTATATCGGGCCGATAGGGCCGATTAATTTTTTTGCCGGCCCGGCCCGTTTATTTTGTCTGTCGGCCCGACCCGGCACGTTGAATAAATTGTCCTAATTCTGCCGGCCCGGCCCGGCCCGGCCCGCTTGAAAATTCGCCTTCATTCCGCCGGCCCGTCCCGGCCCGCGGGCCAGGCCGGGTACGGGCCTCGGACCAAGCCCGGGCCCGTGCAGACCTCTAACGTACGTATGTATGTACGTAACGCGATAACTCTTGATTAAAATGTACGATTTGCTTCAATTTTTTTTTATGTTCATTCTGATAAGGCGTTCCGCTGATTAGTTTTGACGGTTCATTGGTTAAGGATAAAGGGAGAGAAGGGGGGCTGGTCCCCCCCTTCCTTAATTTAGATAAATGGGCTTTTCATGCAGAATTATTTGATTTGCTCATAATTTGGTATACCGGTTTATTATGTTAAGGAGCTTCCCTGATTAAACTTGGAAGTTCATTGGTTAAGGATAAAGGGGGAGAAGGGGGGCTCGCCCGCCCCCCCTCCCCCTTAATTTAGATAAATGGGTTTTTCATGCAGAATTATTCGATTTGTTCCAAATTTGGTATACCGGTTTATTACGTTAAGAAGTTGCCTTGATTAGATTTGGAGGTTTACGGGTTAAGTATAAAGGGGGAGAAGGGGGGCTGGTCCCCCCTTAATTTAGATAAATGGGCTTTTCATGCAGAATTATTCGATTTGCTCCAAATTTGGTATACCGGTTTATTATGTTAAGGAGCTTCCCTGATTAAACTGGAAGTTCATTGGTTAAGGATAAATGGGGAGGAAGGGGGCTGGTCCCCCACTTAATTTAGATAAATGGGTTTTTTATGCAGAATTACTCGATTTGTTCCAAATTTGGTATACCGGTTTATTATGTTAAGGAGCTTCCCTGATTAAACTTGGAGGTTCATTAGTTAAGTATAAAGGGGGAGAAAGGGGGCTGGTCCCCCACTTAATTTAGATAAATGGGTTTTTCTTGCAGAATTACTCGATTTGTTCCAAATTTGGTATACCGGTTTATTATGTTAATGAGCTTCCCTGATTAAACTTGGAGGTTCATTAGTTAAGTATAAAGAGGGGAAAGGGGGGTAGACCCCCTCCTTAATTTAGATAAATGGGTTTTTCATGCAGAATTATTCGATTTGCTCCAAATTTGGGATACCGGTTTATTATGTTAAGAAGCTGCCTTGATTAGATTTGGAGGTTTATGGGTTAAGTATAAAGGGGAGGGGCTAGTCTCCCCTTAATTTAGATAAAAGGGTTTTTCATGCAGAATTATTGGATTTGCTTCAAATTTAATATACCGATTTATTCCGATATGGCGATTCCTTCATGAGATTTGGAGGTTCATTGGTTAAGTATACAAGGGCGAAAAGGGGGCAAGTCCCCTCCCCTCAATTTAGATAAATGGATTTTCATGGAGAATTATTCAATTTACTTTATTTTTTTTTTTCTATGTTCGTTCTGATAAGGAGCTTTCCTGATTAGATTTGGAGGTTCATTAGTTAAGTATAAAAGGGTTAAAGGTGTTAGACCACCCTTAATTTAGCGATATGTTTCTTTTTTTCATGCAGAATTATCTGATTTGCTTCCAATTTGATATACTGATTTATTATAGTTAAGGAGTTTCCCTGATTAGATTTGGAGATTCATTGGTTAAGTATAAAAGGGGCAAACGGGGTAAATTTCCCTTCATTTATTTTTTGAGGGACATTATTCTTTGAAATAAGAGTATAATATACAGTTAGTGTTAATAACCTGTGAGCTCAATGCCATCAGTTTAACTGGCACTTATCTTTTTATTGCTATTAACCGATGTGGGTTATGAAGCATAGTGGTTTATGTATTCAGTTCTGTATAGTCCTAGTTTCAAACTTTACTGTTAAATTTAGTGTCATTTTGCCCCGAATTTTCAATGTTTCTCTTATTTTAGCTCTGCCAAGCTGCCCCATACCTGGAGACTCAGATAAATACTATTTATTAAATATAAAAAAATCAAAGAGGAAGGTGGGTGAATTCTGGCGTGCGCGAGAGTGCACAAAGGGAGGGGGGGGGGCGGGTAATTTTCAAACTTTTACCAAACCTCTCCTTGACATATCATCGGAAAGTCCTTTCACCACTCTTTCATATTATGAACCTTTCTCCTCCCAGAGTTGAATTCCGGAAAGGGTCGGGGGGGGGGGGGGGTGACTTTCTTTTAATTGTAGAGATTTCTACAATAAATATCATTAAATGAGGTTTTTTAATGGAGCTCTCCGATAAATATTATTTATTAAATATAAAATTTTAAAAGTGGGGCTGCGTGATTTCCGGGAATGTTCTAGGATAAAAGAGGGAACCCACGTGGGAGGGGTAGATTTCAAACTTTTTTTTGGACTAGCCATTTGATCTATCATCGGAAAGTTTTCGGTTATCATCGCAAAGTTACTCTTTCATATTATGAACCTTTCTTCTTCCCTCCTTAGTTTGGCGCCCCGAGAGAGGCACTTTTCGAACTTTTTTGAAATCGTAGCGTTTTTAAACATTTTAGATCGGATTTTTTTACGGAGCCCTCCGATAAATAATTTTTAATATATGAAAATTTCAAAGAGAAGGATGGGCAGAGTATATTTGGGGGGGGGGGGGGCACGATAATTGGAATCCTGGGAGTTGGGACTCTTTTCTATCTTTTGCTGACACCCCTCATGTGGTATATCATTGGAAAGCTCTGTGACTACTATTTCATTTTATATATCGCCCGCGCCCCTCCCCTTACTTTGCCCCCGAGCGGGGGCACTTTACTAAATTTAGCCGACACCCCTCATGTGCCATATCGTTGGAAAATCCTGTGACCACTTATTCATATTATGCACTTTCCTTGCCCCTCCCTCCAACTTTGCTCCCCGCGGGAATTCGTTTAATGTATTCCAGTCGAAGACTTTATAAAAATGGGGAAATTAAAGATCCAATCTCAAATGACGTAGAAAAATCAATAAAAAATTTTGATCCCTTTTATCATCCTTTAGTTCATATTTTTGCCACTAGGGGGTGCTTTTGATTCTTATTTCTTTGGCCATTTTGGTGCTAATTGCCGAAAAATTCTAATTTTTGATACTTAAACTCCCCTTACTGCTTCATAGCTACTCGCGTTTTTTCAGCTTTTTTCAACCAGGGGGCACCCTTACAAGACTTTTCCAGTCTTATGGCTCCTTTATAGTTTCCCTTTGATTTGTTGTTTTTTTATTCCATCTGTTTTCAGTTACCCTATATTTAATAAAATCTGCCTTATATATATGTAAAAACAATGATTTCAATAATCGATTCTAGAACATCTCCTTTGTAGATTCTCGAAAGTAATCGATGACTGTATCGATTGTGTATTTTACGATAACGATTTTTTTCGATTGGTAAATTTTCGAGAATCGCCCATCACTAAGCCCTATCACTACTATGAAATTGTCGGCCAGAATAATAGCTAAGTTTTCCAATAACTGTTTTTAGCTTTTCTCGTTATAATCGATTGTAAAACATCTCGATTGTAGATTCTATGAATTAATCGATGGCTGTATCGATTGTTTTTTTTTACGATGACGATTTTTCTCGATTGTCGAATTCTCGAGAATCGCCCATCACTAGAAGTAATAACATTAAAACGTTGCTTTGAAGTGGAAATTAAATCTCATGATTTGTTGCATTGTCACATACGCGCCGGGTTTGGCGTGATTTTTTTTTTTACGACAATTTGGCGAAAACCTCATTTTCAAATACCTGTTACATATGTATTTTTAAATTATTTTCTATTATTTTTAAAATGAAATAACAATAAATAAAAAAAAATTAATAACTATAGAACAAAACAATTTATAACATTTTTTGTAAATAAAAAGAATATAAATTCAAATAAACATTTATTAATAAATAAGCAACAATAGCCGGGTTACCATGTCAGGCAAAATAACGCTATTTTGGCGACAATTAGGTACCCCGTTGCGTCTATGACATCTGTGTCTAATATTTTTCTTTTCGTTTCGTTTAAAAAAAAAAAGAATGAAGTAAAAGCCATTTATTTTAAAGGTTTCAATTTTAAATGAAAGTTTTGTATTAAATAAAATGATAATGAAATACAAATTGAATTCTGAATAAAAGTAACATGATGCATTTCTTAGCATACATTTAAGGGAGGCCAAACTCGTCGCCAAATTTAAAATAACCTTTTCTAAAATATGAAAAAAATATCTGTTATGATTAAAATTTGAGTTGCCATCATTAGAAAAAAAAGTATTTAAAATTAGAAAAAAAAATAATATTTCGAAAACTAATTCTAATTTTAAAATTCTAATACCAGTTTTGAGATCTGTTGATCAATACAGATTTTTGGTGTTAATTTCATCGCAAAGTATTCCATATTTTAGGAGAAATCGCCGTGAAACGTAATCAGTTGTTTAATCAGTCGTTTCATAGAATCGTTACATAAATTCGTTTCAATTCGATTCATTAGGATTATATATATACAGGGTAGATTTAACTAATTTGTTTATTTCTATTAAATGCTCATTTTAAAAAAGCAGTCACGTGATTTTTCATGGTAGCAATCGTCAGAACGGCGTCGCATTTTTTTAAAAATATGGCATAAATGTTACTGTTTCAGTATAAAAATTCCATAAGTGTTGATAACAAACTATTTTTGAATAGCAATTTCAGCAAATATCTTAAATTTTTGGTTAAGACCATTTTTAAACTGTCGCGTTCTCTATCGTTTTGAGTGCAGTTTTTTGATGGCGTGGTGAGATAAATATTACTTATTCAATGTAAAAAATTTCGTAAGTGTTGATACCACTATTTTAGAATAGAAATTTCAGCAAATATCTTAAATTGGTGTTTAAGACCACCACCCCATCGACTGATGTATCTACGGATAAGTTATGGTAAGGTTTTTCATTCAGATACACTTTTGTTGATAATAGAGTGCGCTCTCTGGTGGTGGAATGTGGAACTAACAGATCGCGATATTATTTAAGTTAGGAAATCTAACAAGGCAATCTGTTTGAAACTTTAAGATAGTTTATAACACATAATAAAAAGCTTTAAATAGATTGGCGTGATAAATTTCCGGGGGAGGGGGGAGGGGGTGGATGGGGCGTTATTTTATTTTAAAACCTTTTTTTTTTTTTTTTACCGCTTTATGTACGTTTCTTTGACGGAGTCCTGAGATAAATGCTACTTATTCAATATAAAAATTTCATAAGCACTGATGCCACTATTATCGAATAGTAATTCCAGCAGCTATTTTAAATTGATGTTTAAGACTACCACCCTTTCGAATAATATATTTACGGATAGGTTTTTTAATAGTTAAAAATCCACAATAGTGCACGAATCTTATTTATGTTATCGGTGCGGACTTTTGAAAAGCTCCAAAAATTTATTTCGTAGGTATGTAAAAAACAAACCCATATAGCCGTATGACATCTTATTATTTTATTCTCATTTGCTAATTTAAGTAAACAATGAGCGATATCGAGGTATCGAAAAAAAAAGACAAGACTAATTTGACGAATGAAATATACTGAAAATCCGTTAAACATCTTGTATTAAAGTAATAAAAGCCACATGTGTCGAACTATCCCAATAAAAAAGATTCCAAGAAAATAACTTTTTATCTATTTTATTAAAATAACTAATCGATCCTTCGATATTTATTATTTCAAAACAAAATACAACTGTCACGTGAATTATTTCATACGCTAAAATTCAGAAATTTCCATTTTCCACAGATCTCGACAATTCAGATAGATTTGCTGAGAATTTTGAAACAATGTTGAAATGTTTGTTTAAACAGCATATTTCCGAGGAATGTATAAAATAGGAACTTGTTTGTTAAAATCAAGTCAGAAACGGGAAATGACAATGAGAAAAGGGAATATTAGTCAACTTAACTGAAAATAGGAAATTCCTATTCCAGCTTTAAACGATGCGGATTCAAATTAATATTTCCGAGATAAAATTATTGCAATCGTAATCTGTGATTAGTGTTCCAGAAATCTTGTATGTTCAACATTTGTACTGAATAATTCATGCATTTGTAAGCTAAACAGGTTCGCTTCCCCAGTTAAGAGAAATATTCAGTTGCTTTTCCGAAAACTATACATAATTTAAAATTAGGGTATTAAAATGCAACATGTGCATTAATGAAATTTTCTATTCATTATTACCGTACAATAATGATTTAGTTGTTTTGTTTTTTTATGAAAGGAATTATAATGCAAAATATCAATAGTTAGGTATTAAAGTTATTTAAATAAATGCAATAATTATTTTCATAATGCGAAAACAATATAAAGATTAATTCAATACATCATAATAGTTTCTAAAGTACTAAATAATCGCAAATGCAAATAGCCCCAAAATTTGATGTTTAAGTAAGTATATAGTGTGTCTTAATTTTTAGTACAGTTTCTGTACTGATCCCATAAACAAACAATTATGAACTGAAATGAAACTTTTGATCCATGTTTATTCGAAATAATCCCTTCTGGACTAAACACACGTTTTACAACGAATTTAATAATCATCAAAACACTTCTGTAAGAACGTCTTTGCAGTATACGTCTAATAGTCACTTTATCAATCTCTTTAATGTCGGAAATGCCGTTAAAGGTGGTTCCCTTCATAGACTTCTTCTTATCTTTACTCTGAGGTTCCCTTTAGGTGCAATTTCAACTTGGGGACCAGGAAATACTTGGGGAACAGGGGATAAATCTGTGGATTGGGGGGGATGTTTGATTACGATGACCCATTTAGAAGCCAAAAACTTTAGCAGGTTTTTTGTCATCATTCAGTTAGCGAGAGGGGGGGGGGTAAACTTTGCAAACACCTTCATTTCTTTATATCTTCCATCTGGATTTGATGAACTGTACTTATGCTTAAACTGGACATGTCCACGCTTATTCTCGCCTAAACAAAACGGTGTTTTAGGTAGCTTTCTTTACAAAAAAGCTACCTATTGCAGCCGTTCGGAGGAAAGCGATTTCAAAAAATTTTGGTATATTTTCAACGATCATGATCCCCAGACCCCGAAACCACCCTCCGTTCAAAATTGATACATATATATATATATATATATATATATATATCTGACCTATGTCACACTGTAACTCCCGTAATTATGAACCGATTTCGATGTAATTCGGTGTGTACATAGCACATACCAATGTCTCGACCGAGTTCGTTGGCCAGCTTCATCCGCCGTTTTGTTTCAAAATGGCGGCCATTTAAAATTTTTAAAAAAATTTAAAACTTGAAATGTGGTACCAAAAAATTAAAAATAGAAAAATATTTTTTTCTTATTTATTTGACCTTTATACAAAGATTCAGGAGCAGTTTTTGTTTCGTCTACATCTTAAAAAATGGCTGAGTTATAGCATTTTGAATTTCTAGCGTGGTTGACATTTTGAAACGTCCTGAATTTTGTCACGCGATAAAAGGCGTATTTATGAACCGATTTGGATGTAATTCGGTGTGTACATAGTACATACCAATCTCTCGACCGAGTTCGTTGGCCAGCTTCATCCGCCATTTTGTTTCAAAATGGCGGCCATTTAAAATTTTTTTAAAAATTTAAAATTTGAAATGTGGTACCAAAAAATTGAAAATGGAAAAATATTTTTTTCTTATGTATTTGACCTTTATACAAAGATTTCGGAGCAGTTTTTGTTTCGTCTATATCTTAAAAAATGGCTGAGTTAAATCATTTTGAATTTCTAGCGTGGCTGACATTTTGAAACGTCCTGAATTTTGTCACGCGATAAAAGGCGTATTTATGAACCGATTTGGATGTAACTTCGTTTATACATAGTACATACCAATGTCTCGACCGGGTTCGTTGACCAGCTTCACCCGCCATCTTGTTTAAAAATGGCGGCCATTTAAATTTTTAAGAAATATTTAAATTTGAAATGTGGTACCAAAAATTGAAAATTGAAAAAAATATTTTCTTCTTATGTGTTTGACCTTGATAAAAAGATTCGGGAGCAGTTTTTGTTTCGTCTATATCTTAAGAAATGGCTGAGTTATAGCATTTTGAATTTCTAGCGTGGCTGACATTTTGAAACGTCCTGATTTTTCTCACGTAATAACAGGCGTATTTATGAACCGACTTGGATGTACCTTGGTGTGTACATACTACATACAAATATCTCAACCGAGTTCGTTGGCCAGCTTCATCCGCCATCTTGTTTCAAAATGGCGGCCATTTAAAAAAATTAAAAAATAAAAAAAAATTAAATGAGATACCAAAAAATTGGAAAATGAAAAAGATTTTTTTTGTATGTGTTTGACCTTAATACAAAGATTCCGGAACAGTTTTTCTTTCGTCTATATCTAAAAAAAAATGGCTGAGTAATAACATTTTGAATTTCTCTTGTGGCTGACATTTTAAAACGACCTGATTTTTGTCACGCGATAACAGGCATATTTATGAACCTATTTGGATGTAACTTGGTCTGTACATAGTACATACCAATGTCTCGACCGAGTTCGTTGTCCAGCTTCATTCGCCATCTTGTTTCAAAAGGGTTGCCATTTAAAAAAAATTAAATTTAAAATTCAAAATGAGGTATTAAAAAATTGGAAAATGAAAAAGATTTTTTTATGTGTTTGGCCTTGATACAAAGATTCCGGAGCAGTTTTTGTTTCTGAAAATTTGTTCTTTTGTTGATATCTTAAAAAATGGTTGATTTATAGCACTTTGAATTTCTAGCATGGGTAACATTTTGAAACGATCTTGTATTTGTCACGCGATAACACACATATTCGCCTATTTCGATGTAAGAAGGCATGTGGATAGTATACATCAACACCTCGACCAAGTTCGCTGGCCAGATTCATCAGCCATCTTGTTTCAAAATGGCGGTCATTAAATTAAAAAATATATATATATTTAAATTGAGGTGCAAAAAAATTAGAAATTGAAAAAGGTTTCTTTCTTAAGTATTTGATCTTGATATAAGGATTCAGGAGCATTTTTTATTTGTCTTTACCTTAAAAAATGGCTCAGATATAGCAGTTTCAATTTCTATTGTGGGTGAGATTTTGAAAAATCTGATTTTTTGCATGCGACAGCACTCCTATATATTAACCGATTCCGATGTGAGTGAGCATGTGCACAGCAATTACTGAGGTCTCGACCAAGTTCACTGCTTAGCCTCATCCACCATGTTGTCTTAAAATGACAGGCACTTTAAGAAATTGCCGAATTTGGCAGCCAAATATAAGTTACTTTAAAGAAAAGCAGCTTGGATAAAGCTGACTAATTTCGCGAAATTCTCATTCATTATATTGATAAAAATTAGTATTGAATCTCCTATATTCGGTTTCCACTAAATTGAGCTTCGTGTGTTTGCATGATGTAAGTTGCCTTTTTTAAAATAAGGATTATGAAAGCTAACTCTTCCTCCCGGCACTGGCCGGAAGGACTTTTTTGGATGTCACCCAGCTTCATGGTGACGTTCGGATGTCCGGCTGTTTCTCGAGTGGCCATTGTGTTCACTATCTTCAAGAATATACCTTCAATTTTTAAACCTCTTGTACCATTCAAAAACAGTCGACCGACTTAGGGTCTCCGCAAAATTTTTGGAGCATTTGCAGTGTCTTGCTAGCTGTTGTCCTAAGCTTGTTCAATCTTCGCGAGCCCCGACATGATCACGAGATGATCACGTTGCTATAAAATATCACACTTAGCATCACACAATAGATAGCAACGTGAATTTGTACCGCTTTATAATACAAAGAATAGTAATGATGTGCACATCACCTGTGAATACTATTGCACAGTAATTTAACCAGTGCGGGAAATTTTGGGACGGATTGCGTAAAAATAACAAAAAAAAATATGATCATCTGATATTTTCTCCTTTTATTCCCATTTCTTAATTTACGTGAACAGTGAAAACTTTCAACATCTAGTATAAATATTTTTAAGATTTTTGCTAAAAAAAATAAAAACTATGTTAGGCTTTAAAAATTATTAAGAATCAACTAAACCTGTTGAAATGTACCCAGAAATTGTTTCCCGGTACTTGTATCGTGTATTTATCAATTTTTTCAAGCAGTAATATAGGTTATAATAGTAATATATGTTTAAGAAGATATCAATTCTGAATTTAAAAATTTCAGCTGCATAACTAATTGTATATATGCCATAGTAACAAAATAATACTACTTTTAATGCTAACCTTAATACTATTAATTTTTGTTTGAGAAGCATGTTTCTTGAACATAAACATATTTTCTTGAGAATTGATAATATCCAAAAAATACATATTCCAGATTCAGAAAATTAATTAATGCACTATAAAATCTACTCGGAAAAGTATCCGAAAAATAGTGGCAGCGAAAGAACTTTTATTTTTATACATCCTGCACTAAATATTGAAAATACTTTATTTTGTCAAGTTTGTAATGATAAAGAAATCTTTTCGTAATCGTGGGTAACTCACAAGATGGAATTTTATATTTTCTTTCCTGATTATATTATATTTACCTTGATTAACAAACAGTTGTCTTTTTTTTTTTTTTAGACAACACGCGACTTCTTTCCAAATATTTCAATTAGCATTAAGCAATTTCTCTCTCTTGTTTTGAAAAATCTCCGTTCTCCAGTTATAATTTTTTTTCAAGAGAAACTTATAATATCACATGGATGGATTCATACGCAACAAATACTATATTTACAACTCGATGCTTTTGAAAAACGTATTGAAATAGTAGTCAATGCCCTATGCAAACTACACTCTCTAAGTCCCTCTCAGATTCCGAGGTTTCAAAATACATGGTTTACAAGGTACAGATTGCAGTATTTGTTTAATAACTTCATAATGTATACAATATGAAATTTATATTTAAAACAAACATGCAGGATAACATATAAAAAAGTTCGGTAGAAATAATTTTTTGAACCATCAAATGTATTGATATAAAATTTCAGTTCATTATACCATGTAGGTTTTCAGTTATACTTAAACAATTTCATTCACTTCCGTTTGTGTAACAACTAAGAAAAATTATTTCAAATTAGAAGTTCAAAACTTTACATCTGCATAATTTCTAAACTACTCCACATAATGACTTCTAGTTCGGTATCAAAATAGATAAAAATTCTAGAGTACCCAAATACGGTGTTAAAATCACGTTCCTTATCAATATTTTAAAGTGTGTGACAATTTCAATATTTAAATAGCCGCCTAATCTTAATTTCTTAATATAAATAGTAAAATAATATAACTCCTAATCAAATTATTACTTTTGTTTCTCTTTACGAATATTTGGCATTAAATTTTAGTGTTTTCTCTGATTTCTTCTTTCAGATTACTGTATGTGAGTTTTTTTTAGATTGATACTTTCTATTAAAAGTATTATCATACCTATTTTATTACCATTGATTCAAAAATGCGATTATTTTTTATCATAGAATTTTGACTGTGCTAAAAATATACCGAAATAAATAATGCAAATAAAAGTATCAATAACATGCTTTCTTTAAGGGGTGTTGTAATATTTAGGGTAAAAATTTCTGGGATTTTATTTTTTTATTTTTTGCGACCCTTAACCCTTTGCCTTTAACACAGGACCCATAGAACAGACAGAAAAAACTGAATTAGTTCTTCTGCTGTAAAATCTCGATGAATGTGATAAAATTAAGAAATTGATTTGTAAACTAGTATTTTTAGTTCTAAATTCGTAAAACATCTAAAAGAATATCGACTAAAAAATAATGAATTTTAACTGCAGTTGGATTCATTGTTGTAGATTTTGTACGCTGTTTTTTTTTTTTTTTTTTTTTTTTTTTGTAGTCCGAGGATTACATGTTTAAATTATTGTCATATAGAGGTTTCGTAATATTCCAATTCTTTACAAACTTTTTTTTTCTTGTTTAACGTAACAAGAAAGGTAACGTGACTTTTGGCTACCCTTTTTCTCGAGAAAATGTCTACAATTTTTTTTTTTTTTTTTTTTTTAATGTAATCGTTTTTTGCCGAAGCTTATACTACAATAATGTATATTTCTTGGTTAGTAATTATTTTTTACAGCTCTCAAAAGTTTTAAAAAAAGACAAAAATAACCTTTTTGTTCAAATGACCTCAATTTTTTCAAAAATCAACTTTTAAAAGTAAATATTGGTATAGGCACCAGAGAAATTAATCTTGTTTTAAAATTTTGTGACCAAATGTGTGTTCAAATGCTTGTGACAGGAGAAAACTATCGTCGGATTGGAAGTTCACTGTGCGCAGCTGCAGGTAATCCCCGTCGCACAAGACTTAGTATTTTTTTTTTTTTTTTTTAAACACAAAAAATTATATAAGTAAACTGTCAATAAATATATTGAACAGTGCCCAAAGGTGATATCTATTGTCTTTTAATACAGAAAAATCGTAAAATTAATCGTATTTTTGCAAAAGAAGTAGAACGTTCCCTTAATATTTCCTTGCACCCTGTTACTTTTTTATTAAACTGTAATCGCATTCTTCATTTTAGCACGTTCTAATAGTTGAAAAGTACTTTGTGTTTGGTATCGTTGTCCTTCCTTTCTGCTAAATGCCTAAAAATATCTCTCGTTCGTCAGTTGGCCTGTCTAACTTTCAATTTAAACACTTATACGTCTGCGCTCGAACTTTTGTAAATTTCTTTAGATTGTCATGAAACTTACATTTATTATGAAGTTTCCCTGTAGACTTTTCTCTGTCGAAAAATATGTGAGTCACCTAAATAGCTTTTTTATAGATTCAGTCAAAAGTGTACCAATGCGTAACTGTCAAATGGAAGACATTTTAAAGATTAATTTTCATGAAGTTACATCTTTTCACACCTAATAAAATTGGCTTATGTTACTTACGTTTACTATAGAATTTCTCAATGGTAATTGTACAACCGTTACAATTTCTTAACACAGACATACAAAACTATTCAGACGTACTAATATCTTTGGACAGCATATGTATAAAGCTGGGTTTGGCACCATATTTTAGGAAAATGTTAAGTTTTTTTTTTTTTTTTTTTTTTTTTTTTTTTTTTTTTTTTAACACTGAAACCTTTACAATAACTTTCATGTCATGTAGGATAAGAACTTTGAATTTCACTTAAATCATTTATAGGTACAATTCTTCAAAAGATGAAAAAGACATTTACTGAATAAATATATCAGAAGTGAATACTGGTAAAATAACACACTTTATTTTATTTATCATATATGGAATTTAATGCATTGAAAATAATTTATTTGTATTACATTTGAAATAAAGTGAAACTGCAAATCCAATTAACCAATTAACTGGTTCTTAATATCATTTTAGAGTTTGTCCAATGTGTAAATTTTGTAATTTACCGGAATTCATTAAAGGCTGTCTGAGTTTAATCTACAATGCCAGGAATCAGAAATTACATGGTTTGAATAGAGAACACAATTGCATTATACCTCATGATCGCGGAGAGCAAATTAAATGAAGTATACCGCACACAAACTCAATGATTTACTAAGCTGCTTACCAGAAGTTAAGATATAAGGTTTATGTTGATTATTGTAATACACAAAAAGAGTTTAATAAAATTTTGAATCTGCAGTTTTTATGTGATTAAATGTTAATTTACATTCTCATTATTTTGCGAAATTACGATAACAAATGTTAAGATAAATTAAAAAGATATTCATGCTAAAAGTAAAAATACCATTTTATGTTATATAATTTTTCCCTATTCAAACTGATTAAAGTATTTATTACAAGATCCAAATTATTTTTAAAAACATTACTACAGGGAGACCATAACATTTTAATTTAAACATGGGTTCAGAGCGTAAGACATATTAAAGCTCTATGTCGTTGGACAACTCTTCATTACGCTAAAAGCTATATGGAAAATACCATGCAGTAATTTAATGAATTGAAGCGCTTAATTCGCAAACAAAGAATGAATTTTTTAAAAAGATGAAAAATTCCATGTAGAAAAAAAATCATTATGGTCTAGTTTTAATCATTAAGATCTAACTTTTCGATGTAGTTTTAGTGCTAACAAAATTATATGTAAGTAGGAATAACTAGACCTAACATAGTTTATATTTTTAAAATGTATTTAAGGCTTACTTTAACTTGAAGTATTACGAGCACATATCAGTGCACCAAGTTACAGATATTTTAAGAGATAAGTTGGAATGTTTCACAATAATATTTATACTTTTTATTGCGACTTTAATGCTTATTTAATATTCATTTTATCTTGTTTTTGATTGAATGTATTATTTATAAAAATGTACAAAAATGCTATCGGAATAAAAGAATAATTACAGATAGTTAATAACTGTCTAAAAATTAGTACCTGCAGTAAACTCCTATTCATATCATGTATACTAGAAATACGAAGCGTTATAGAATCTATAATAATTAGAATTTATTTAAATGGTCACATTGCACAAGATTAATAGTAAATATGAATAGTTGTTTTGTGAAGCTCTATTTAAAATAAATACTTTTACTCACTAATATTTCTTATTTTTACAAATTGATTTATTGTGTTAAATATTGCGTGCAGAAAATTTCAAAAGTAAATCTATTTTACACAAAGCAATAATTTTAATGAAATGTGTTATAGAACGGACATATACTGAAATACAGTTTGCAAAAAAAAAATCGATAAGTTAATACTCTTGCCATCAATTGTAGTAAATAATTAGATTACCTAAAAATACAAAATTAAATGACCGTTGTTGCAATTGACCGCCATCAGACATACGTTAGGTAAATTTTACGTACTTTAATTCTCGTAAATGTTATAGATATTCAAAAACAATTATCTCGCCAGCATGTCTATATCTGTGCCAGAGTACCCGCAAATACTATAATACTATTACAAAGTCTCAAAAGTGTGATTAATAAATAAAAACTGAGGAAGTAAGCAGAAATTGGATGCATTATTATTAATTGCTAAGCTAGAAATTATACACTATCCTAGAACATAGATATCATTATAAATATATTATTTATTTATCACTAATTACTTAATATTTTTTTTAAGTTAGATTATCTGATCTTACAATTCTGCTGCGGGTCATACATCATGTACATACTATTTACAGGAAATGAAATTATTTTTTTGAAAAAGCAAAAAGTACTTTATTTTAAATCTCTAACAAAGAAAATTAACTATTTCAATAAAAATTCCAATTATTTATATTTTAAAGACAAAGTAATAATTATCTTCATTACAATTTCAAAAATTACAAAAACAAACGTCCACCTGATTAGCAGCACAGAAAAAATCATAATCACTCTCGTCTTTCTAGTTTTGTCAGTCTTTTCTCAAGCATTATTTATCGGCTCCTCAACCACTGTTGTTCAAATAGCCAATTTTATCCTGCATAAAGGGTACGTCCACACCACAAGTGAACGAAGAATGAAAAACAACCAAAAGAAATGCGCCTGTAAATGCTAACAGCAGTTAAAAAAAATGTTCTTATAAAATATTGTACACAAAATAATATAAAAAGTTTCAGTAACTTCAGTAAAAGTTTAGTTTCAGTAATATTAATACACTAACTAACTTCAGTAATAGGAAAGGTGTTCATATGCAGTAATTTTTGAAAACTAGCAAAACATTAAAACAAAGAATGGTAAAATAAAATTTTCAACACACAAACTGCACCGGAAGTAAAAAATAATCGTAATAATGGCGTTTTCTTCTTGTCTTGAGCAAAGTATTTAAAATTTCGCACTAGAGAGCCGTTTAATCGAGTTAAAACTGAGATATGTGGTTTCATCCGACTAGACGGCTTTACACTGCTTACCGCTTTGGTGAAGCTGAAAATGTGTGGTATTTAACTACATCCTAGATATGTTATTTTTTACGAAATTTGTTCATTTATTTGCAGCTAAAAGCTGTTGTTTTCAATCGCATCGTTCGTATTTTCTTATTATATCCCAGATGCAATATTACACGATGCATTAAAGCCTAACTTTATTTATTGAACTTTTTTCTATCTAAACATTATTGATATTTAGCTGCTAATTTAATTGCAGTTTCATATAATTTTAACCCTTTACTGCACCACGTGCCATATCTGGCACATACCTAAAAAATTATAATTTTCATTATGTGCCACGAATTTTGCTAATGTGACGGATAATAACTAGACACTATAACGGATCAAAAACAATCCAAAGAATGGAATAACAGTTATTTTGTCCATGTCAGAGGGCTGCATTAGACAAAAAATTAGAATGTGTTCTTCGGAAGCAAAAAAAAAAAAAAAAAAAAAAAAAAAAAAAAACTAGAGAACAGGAATTCTGTTTTTTCAGAATTTAGTGTCGCCCCCGGCATTCCCATTACTTCATTTTCTTCTGGTGGACTGATGGCTTCTATTATTATGAAACAGCCATTATAAATAAAGTGTTAGGTGAAGATGAAATAGCAGCCGAAAAAAGTAAGAACTCTGATTTTCTGTTCAAAATGCGTGAAAAAAATGGTCATAACCTTTTTTTTTTTTTTTTTTTTTTTTTTTTTTTTTTTTTTTTTTTACGGCTGTTCTCTCATCTTCACCTAACACTTCATTTATAATGGCTGTTTCATAATAATAGAAGCCACCAGTCCATCAGAAGAAAATAACTCAGTTAAGCGGGACTCGGATAATCGGGACTCTACTGCAGTACAAAACATATTTCAATTTTAAGACTTAAAGCACACGTTTTATTTTATGTAAAATGACGTCATTCGCATCCGCTTAAGGATTCTACGATCTACTCTTAAACATCTACAGTAAAGCATGCATAGTACATCACTATCGCGAAATAGTGCACAAATGCAGCAAAAAGATTCCGTCCTTCAAGAAAATCGAAAAAAAGAAGGCCATCCAATGATTCATAGATGCTTACAATTAAATATATTATATAATAGCTCCATTGTTTTAAAAGAAATCTTTAGTTTATATTAGCACGTACAAAATAGCACGTATTTTAATTACATTTTCTTTCGGTTGTTATAAGAAAATAGCAACAAAAATATCTATTTACTATTTTAAAACTATTTTTCCTTTACTTTCTACAAAAATGGAGTACTTCCGTTGCCAATATTAAGCAAATGGCTTCAAAAACTACAAAAAAATTAATATTTCAAAAATCAATGAAGATACAGTTTTCAAACAAAATGCATATAAAATAACTTTTTTTTCCAATACGACGGTATAAAAATTGAAAATGTGCGATGCTTAGAAGTTAAAAAAATTGCTAAAGAGTATTTAATCGTAATGCTTTGTTTTACGGCTAGCTTCTGTAAGGTAATGTTATTTTTTGGACACAAAATGAGCTGGGAGAAAGAAATAGCATATTGTACCGGAGGTTAAAAAAAATCGATCAAGCTATTAAGGTAAAATTTACTTTCATTATATTTTCTGAATACTTAAAAATATTAATATAAAAAAGTTGCACAGTGTTAAACAGATGAAATTAATTAATTAAAGCTCATTTAGTTACAAAATATAGCAATGCAATTTTTTTAAATCCTAATATTGTGTACATATGGTACACACTATAAAATATCAAATTTTAGCCGAAAATTTGAATTTTTTTCCCTTTATTAGACCGATATATAGATTTCAAATAATTTTTTTTTATAAAATTAGAATAAAATCGTATAATGAAGGGTTAAAGATCGAAACAAAAAAAAAAAAAAATAAATAAATACAGTAAAACACTACTACTGATCTAATACCAGTAATAAATTAGAACAAATTGACAATACTTTAAAATGTTGTATTGAAATTAAATACAGCTTGCTAAGTGGCACATATAACATAAAAGAACTTAAAAGTGATATTGCAAAAAACATTAAAAACCTACGTTTCGAATAGCTTCCGCGATCGTAATCAGGATTAAAATTGTGTTACACAAGTTTAAAAGTTCTAAACAGGCATAAAAGTCTAATAGCCGAAAAGTATTCCTGAACGAGGAGTACACAAACGTCAGAATGTTTCCATGGTTACCAAATGTAGCAAACTGCAACAGTAAAATAAAGGCAGGGATCGGGGGGGGGGGGGAATTGAACAGACTACATTAATTATAACAAATTATGCCAGATTTTATTAATGTTAAATGATAAATCGAAACTTTGTTATAGTTAATACAATCTGTTCAATGTGTTTCCCAACCCCGTCGTTTTTTACCATTGTGCATTGCCCCATTTCGTAACCATGTAAACTCTGTGACATTTTTGTACACTCCGTTTAGGAATTGTTCTGTGCTATTTGACGTTTATGAACTTTTAAACTTGTGTAACTCATTTCAATCCTGATGACAATTGCGGAAGCTATTCGAAACGTAGATTTTTAATGTGTCTGTAATATCATTTTTATGATATACTAGCAGGCTATGCCCGCTGCGCTGGTCAATATTTCCAAATGAACCTTGGATTAAACTAAATGGTGAATTTGAACTTGTATTTTAAACAATATGGATCTTCAGCTTGACCTTGCACATTACTGAAAACGATGCGAACGCCATTGCGATATAATGTTATCTTAAGCGTTGGACAAAATTTAGCAATTAAGAAGTAATTGTTTTAGTTGATTATAAATAGCGCACTTATGGTCGGGTAATGAGACCGTTATGACAACAGGAATTAATACCTCTGTAACTAATCAACATATAATGAAATCGTATATACTAACACCATTCCTAAAAGTCATGCAACAGGGCCACTTGTAACAAAATATGTTCTGTAGATTTTTTTAAAAAGGCAAAACTTTCATAATCAGGTTCACTTAATTTTTGAACTTTTACTGTTGCTCTATAACTACATACCCTTGAACAATATGTATACACTAAAACCTTTCCAAAATTATTACCTAACTAATTGTGGCATATCCTACGAAAGTATTATAAACAATCGGAATGAAATACAAATTTCCGTTGTAAATATATAGTAGATGATGATGATGCGATTTTGTGTAATAGAATTCATAGTAAAGTTTTCGTTTCAAACAAAAACGATGCTTTCAACATTAAAGCTAATACACCAATATGTGAAGTATCCGATTACGGAAGGTTAACTTGAATTCTCATGAGCAACTACTCAAAGAAAAGTGAATATGTGGCTTTTGTGATACTTTTATGTCAGCCGGGCGCAGGTAATAAATCAATAAAGATTGTTTTCATAGCATATTTTTATTTTATTATTTTCATTTAAAACACAAACCTTTCACTCATTTAATTTAAAATGCATGCCTTATACTAATTTCATTTAAAAAACTGAAAAGATAAACAATAACAGGAAATAATGCCATAATTAAAAGCAAAAAAAATATTTTTAATTTACATACGCAAAATGTAACTACAGCTACTGGGAATTTTTAAAATGCTATCAGCGAGATGTGTGCACGGTTGTTATAAATGTACCCATTTTTTCTTCTTATCGAGGAGCAATTTATAAATCGCACAATATTATTCCAATTCCAATTTGTTTCATTGAGGAACCTATGACCGGAAAAAATGGAAAAAGACTCTTGTAGATTCTTCGGATGATGGCATCTGACGTCATAAACCGAGTTTATATATATGAAAATAATTTTTAAGTCGTTACAAACATTGCTTTCATACTTAAATATTTTCATTGGTACTACTTGTTATCCCGTCGACAAATTTTGCCAAATTATATAAATCGCCAAACCATTCGCCAAATTATATAAATTGACATAATCTTTATTTTAAATAACGAAATAACAAATAAATTAGTAAAACATTAATAAAAATACAAATAAAACGTCGAAATTAAAATCACTTGATGACGTAAACACGTGTAGTTTGTTTAAATTCAAGTGAATTTGATATTTACGATCAACCATTATTGGCATTTAATCTTATAGTTTGACGATAGATTTTTGGTCGACGGAATATCTAAGTAGTACTTTTTCCATTTTGTTTTATAACGCTAAATTCTCAGTATTTTTTTCCATTTTATTTTACATAAAATCACTATTTTTTAAAAAAATTAAGATGCTTGCATTTTTGTTTCAAACTCATAGAGCCGTTTTTAATTTTTAGCCAAAAGGGTTGATTTGAATTTTTTCCATTGCTAGAGTAACGGATGTAATGATAGATATTTTGAGGTTTAAATGCCAAAGACACCGCCAAATTAGAAAAATATGAAATGTGTCATGAACTGTTGGACTTATAAAAATTTATTTGGTAGCATTCGATTCAGCATACAAAACTACATTAAAATATGCTATCATTTGACGCATAATTTTGATATTCGATTTTTTCCCCCTCCCCGTGCAAAAACCATTAGGGGTGACACTTTAGAAAATCCTTTCTTAGCAGAAGTTTATGTCATAAGAAGTATTTTTACCACGATTTTCAAGATTTTAGGTTCAGTAGTTTGCGCTGTGCGTTAATTAGTCCCCTAATCCAGACTTTATTTTATATACTATATTA
Organism: Maratus speciosus; assembly: GCA_963932465.1. Classification (NCBI taxonomy): domain Eukaryota; kingdom Metazoa; phylum Arthropoda; class Arachnida; order Araneae; family Salticidae; genus Maratus; species Maratus speciosus. The sequence continues at coordinate 332,636,955 of OZ010788.1, read as the reverse complement.
GATATGCGATTTTGCGGTGAATCGATGATCGAAAATTAGTCCAATATCATTTGAAATATTACATAACAGAGGAGAAAGTACGAAGAAAGACGAAGAAGAAATGACGAATTACAAAAGACTTGTAATTTTTTTTTTCAAAATGTTGAATTTTTCCATAGTATAACGTATTAAAACATAAATTTCCTTAAAAATTATCTTTATTTCCTAGATTTCGAATCTGTGAATTTTCCTATAAATGAAATTGGTGATATGACTTGAGAAAAATGAAATAAACAATAGATAATATTTGCTTAAATAAAATGGGTAATATTCGTTGATCTGAGTTCGAGTTTATAAATATCACATGCTTTCGGAATTACGGCGAAAAACATTTTAAAAAGTATGAAATTATTTTACAATATGTATGTGTGGCAGAAATTCACACTGAAATTTAAATATTCGATTCCATTTTTTAAATATTAACTGATATCTATATAAGTTACAATTGAATATGAAAATGTACTCAAAAATGATTTCTTTCACCTAAAAAAAACACCATTTGTGAGAACATCCTCAAGCTAATGTCACGCTTATGCATTTTTGGCTTAAAATCACATTGTTTGGCGACAAAAGAAAAATAAAAAATTGTAAAGAAACAAATAGTAATTACACATGTGACTCACAATTACATCTGCTTGTTTCTTCTATAAGTCACGTGATGGGACAATTAGATATAAAAAAAAAAGAAAAGAACAGAACAGAAAGAAAATGTCGTTAAAATTTCAGCTAATCAAATTTTCAGATTCGTTTCCATATCTAACGCAAGCGATAAAGAGCCAAATATTGCGTATCAAGTGTAATATTTCTTATTAAATTAATTTTTAAGCATTACAAATATTTCTTTCAGGTTTTGATTAAATGTTTCCGTTTTTTAATATTATCACTCATTAAAACGGATTTTCTTCTTCTTTTTTTCTTTTTTTTTCATTTAATTAAAATTAGTAACAGTTTTTCTTTTATTTTTCGAGGTTTAATAGCCGTTTCAATTTTTTTTTTATCAACGATGAATTTCGCCAAGAAATAAAATGGTAACCTTATCGCCCAAAATAACAGAATTTTCCGTCATAATTCTAAAACTAATATAGGTAGAATAATGTGTTATAGCTTAAAACCTTCCCTGAAACAATACCTATCTAACGGTATAGGTTCCGTAAAAATCCATGCAGTAGAACTCGAAATCTAGGCGTTCGGAACGAAATTTCCGTTTGGATTTTATATATATAATAGATAATAGAATAGATAATAGATTATGTGTTATGAACTATCTCAAAGTTTAAAACAGATCGCATTGTTAGATTTCCTAATTTTAACAATATCGCGTTATGTTAGTTCCACATTCCACCACCAGGGAGCGCACTCTATTCTTAACAAAAGCGTATCTGAACGAAACTCCTTCATGCAACCTTTCCGTAGATACATGAATCGGGAGGGTGGCGGTCTTAAACAATAATTTAAGATAATTGCTGAAATTACTACGAAAAATATTTTAAAGGGGCTCTACGCAGGCCCCTAATAGAGTTAGAGGAAATCGGAAGACGGCAAAATAATCGCGGGGAAAAGTTCGCTTGGGTGCTTCGGAGCTACTTTTGGCGCGAGATCTAAGCTCTACGACCAATAGGAGCCCAGATATTTAAGGAAATATGAAGTAACAAAGTCCAAAATAATAGAATTTTCCGTAATAATTCTATAACTAAGCTAGGTAGAATGATGTGTTATAGCTTAAAACCTTCCCTGGAACGATACCTATCTAACGGTATAAGTTCCGTAAAAATCCATGCGGTAGAACTCGAAATCTCGGCGTTCGGAACGAAATTTCCGTTTGGATTTTATATATACGAGGTGTAACCCGTCGAATTTCGACGAAAGAAAATGTTTACAAAGGAAATGTTGCATCAAATTTATAATACATAGACAACAATAATTACAATAAAAAATCCATCTTACACTTCTTAATTTAACTCTCCAAAGACATATTTTGACCTAAGATTAACAAAATACTTTTTTCATAAACTTCAACTGTTAAAATTATTGAAAAATTAAACTTTATTCATATACGTAATCAGTAACATTTAATCAAGATAAGTAATTTTGATTAAGTTACAAATTGATGCTTGGTATTACGGAATGAAAAAATCAGCAAAAATGATTTCTCCTTGACATAATCATAGGATTTCCCCCCCTTTAAATCTAAACAAATCAAGTCATTTTCTACGTTTCACATCAATATTAACCATTTAAAAACATTTTAATGCGCAATAGGTTATTAATAAATATATTTTCAAGCTTCAAGTCACGTTTGTCAACTATTACAACTTCTCATGTTAAAATTCCCACTCCTGATTTGAGATCGCTCCCTGTACCTGCGCGTAAAAATTCCAGAAATTTATAACTTTTAGGCGTATTCATGGGGAAATATCTTGTTTTATCAAATACAATTATTGTTTCTTTTAAATATGACGTCATTTTCAGTTGCTGAAATATTTTGCCGATTGTCTCAAACTCAATATCAGCGAAATGAAAAAATAGTGAAATATAACAGCATCATCAGGGAAATTGTGTCTTTTTTAAAGCGCAACGTCATTTTCTGTTCAATATTTTTAAAAAATATATTTTTAATTGTAATGAGAAAATGGCATCAGTAAGAATATAATAAATAAAGATAACTAAACCACTTTTAATAGAAATGAAGTACTTCAGTTGCCACGATTAGAAAATTGGTATTAAAAAACTATAAAAAAATTAATATCTCAAAAATAAATTGAGATACAGCTTTCAAACAAATTGCATTTAAAAGTGCATTTTTTTCTGTATACAACGGTGTAAACATTTAAAACGTGGGATGTTTAGAAGTTTAAAAATTTGCAGTAGCGAAAATTGCAAAACCGAAATTTTATTTCAAATGTCAAAGTGTTGCCATTCACAGAATGACGTATGCGTCACGCACAGATATGTTTGTCCTTTATAATATAGATAATAGATGTATCGTTTAGCAAGTTATATTTAATTTCAATACATTTTTAAGGATATTTTATGGTGAAATTGCCCTATACATATTTATAAATTAGAAATACATTTGTCAGTTTAAAAAAATACTATTTATAAAAAACAACTGTAAGAACAATTGGAACATATACTTATAATAATGCAATATTAATTATTAGATTAAGAACTAACTTTTATAAATAACGTAATTAGGCGACTGCTGCTATTATTAATACAAAATAATTCGGAATATGAAAATGAATACTGCTATTTTTTTGTTTTTGTTATTTGTATTATTCTTAATTAATTCTCAGAAGCAAAACTTTAAAAACTCACACTTTCCATTATTTAAAACAAGCCTCATTATTGTTTAAGTCATTTTAAGTAGTAGGCTGCTCAGTTCTGAAGATTCATTAATCTTTTTACTATGGTGAAATTTCTTGAAACCACTTAATAGCTGTTTCGTAGCTGAAAGAAACGTCGACATGAAACCGCTCTTATTTACTGCTAGTGATTATATTTGAGAGCAGGTGACCACATAAAATAAACTAAGATAATTATTATAGCTGTAAAACACAAGTTATACTAGACATTTCTTTTTTAGTGGAATCTTAAATAATTTTAGAAAAGATAATATTTATTTAACAATTAAAAATAAAGACTTTTCTGTCATGCTTCGCATTTTCTACGCGAAAATTTTTATTTTTGAAAAAATCAAATGTAAATAATTTATGTTTTTTATTACATTTTTAAAAATGAAATTCATGAAACATATCTAATAAAAGTCCTTCCGGCCAGTGCCGGGAGGAAGAGGTAGCTTTCATATTCCTTATTTTTTAAAAGCAAGCTTATGTTATTCAAACACACGAAGCTCAATTTAGTGGAAACCGATTATAGGAGATTCAATCCTAATCTTTATCAATATTAAATCATTATGAATGAGAATTTCGCGAAATTAGTCAGCTTTATCCAAGCTGCTTTTATTTAAAGTAACTTATATTTGGTTGCCAAATCCGGCGGTATCTTGAAGTTCCTGCCATTTTAAGACAACATGGTGGATGAGGCTAACGAGTGAACTTGGTCGAGACCTTAGTAATTTCTGTGCACATGCTCACTCACATCGGAATCGGTTGATATATACAAGTTCTCTCGCAGGCAAAAAATCAAATTTTTCAAAATGTCACCCACATTAGAAATTCAAACTGCTATATCTGAGCCATTTTTTAAGATAAAGACAAAACAAAAAATGCTCCGGAATCCTTATATCATGGTCAAATACTTAAGAAAGAAACCTTTTTCAATTTCTAATTCTTTTGCACCTTACTTTAAATATAATTTTTTATTTAATTTAATGGTCTCCATTTTGAAACAAGATGGCTGATGAAGCTGGCCAGCGAACTTGGTCGAGACATTACGATATACTATCCACATGCCTTCTTACATCGAAATAGGTTAATGAATACGCGTGTTATCACGTGACAAATATCAGATCGTTTCAAAATGTCAGCCATGCTAGAAATTCAAAGTGCTATAATTCAACCATTTTTTAAGATATATACGAAACAAAAACTGCTCCGGAATCTTTGTATCAAGATCAAACACATCAAACTCTTTTTCATTTTTAAATTTTTTGATAACTCATTTTAAATTTAAAATTTAATTTTTAAAAAAATGGCAGGCCTTTTGAAACAAGATGGCGAATGAAGCTGACCAACAAACTCGGTCGAGACATTGGTATGTACTATGTACACACCAAGTTACATCCAAATCGGTTCATATATACGCCTGTTATCGCGTGACAAAAATCAGGTTGTTTCAAAATGTCAGCCACAATAGATATTCAAAATGCTATAACTCAGCCATTTTTTAAGATATAGAAGAAACATAAACTGTTCCGGAATCTTTGTATTAATGTCAAACACATACAAAAAAATCTTTTTCTTTTTCCAATTTTTTCGGTACCTCATTTTAAATTTTAAACTTTTAAAAATTTTTAAATGGCCGCCATTTTGAAACAAGATGGCGGATGAAGCTGGCGAACGAACTCGGTCAAGAAATTGGTACGTATTATGTATACACCAAGGTACATCCAAATCGGTTCATAAATACGCCTGTTATCGCGTGACAAAAATCAAGTCGTTTCAAGATATCAGTCAAGCTGGAAATTCAAAGTGCTATAACTCAGCCATTTTTTAAGATATAGACAAAACAAAAAATGCTCCGGAATCTTTGTATCAAGGTCAAACACATAAGAAAAAAATATTTTTCAATTTTAAATTTTTTGGTACCACATTTCAAATTTTAAATTTTTTTAAATGGCCGCCATTTTGAAACAAGAGGGCGGATGAAGCTGGCCAACGAACTCGGTCGAGATATTTGTATGTACTGTGTACACACCGAGTTTCATCCAAATCGGTTCATAAATACGAGAGTTACAGTATGACAAAGATCAGATATATATATATATATATATATATGGATATATATATATATATATATATATATATATATATATATATATATATATATATATATATATATCAACTTTTGAACGGAGGGTGGTTTCAGGGTCTGGGGGTCATGAACGATGAAAATATACCAAAATTTTTTGAAATCGCTTTCCTCCGAACGGCTGCAATAGGTAGCTTTTCGTAATGAAAGCTACCTAAAATATCTACCCTATATATATAAAATCCTAATGAATCGAATTGAAACGAATTTATGTAACGATTCCATGAAACGACTGATTAACACGTTCACGCCGGCGCGGTGGGTCTCACTCGACTGTCTCAGAGTTGTCAAGTCTCCGAATTTTTGCACACCACTATTATTTTAGAGAAAATATTGTTCCTTTAAACCGCCCAATTGTTCTTATTAAATAAAGCAACATTTTCTGCATTAAAATACTGGTACCCAATAAGCCGGAGAATTGGCAGCTCCGAAACAGTCGAGTGTGACCCACCGCGGCGGCGTGAACGTGTTAAACAACTGATTACGTTTCACGGCGATTTCTCCTAAAATATGGAATACTTTGCTATGAAATTAACACCAAAAATCCGTATTGATCCACAGATCTCAAACCTGGTATTAGAATTTTAAAATTAGAATTAGTTTTCGAAATATTAATTTTTTTCTAATTTTAAATACTTTTTTTCTAATGATGGCAACTCAAATTTTAATCATAACAGATATTTTTTTTTCATATTTTAGAAAAGGTTATTTTAAATTAATTTGGCGACGAGTTTGGCCTCCTATAAATGTATGCTAAGAAATGCATCATGTTACTTTTATTCAGAATTCAATTTGTATTTCATTATCATTTTATTTAATACAAAACTTTCATTTAAAATTGAAACCTTTAAAATAAATGGCTTTTACTTCATTCTTTTTTTTTTTTTAAACGAAACGAAAAGAAAAATATTAGACACAGATGTCATAGACGCAACGGGGTACCTAATTGTCGGCAAATAGCGTTATTTTGCCTGACATGGCAACCCGGCTATAGTTGCTTATTTATTAATAAATGTTTATTTGAATTTATTTTCTTTTTATTTATAAAAAATGTTATAAATTGTTTTGTTCTACAGTTATTAATTATTTTTTTTAATTTATTGTTATTTCATTTTAAAAATAACAGAAAATATCTTAAAAATACATATGTAACAGGTATTTGAAAACGAGGTTTTCGCCAAGTTGTCGTAAAAAAAAAAAAAAAAAAATCACGCCAAACCCGGTGTGTATGTGACAATGCAACAAATCATGAGATTTAATTTCCACTTCAAAACAACGTTTTGATGTTATTACTTCTCCCATCGACCAATTTCGCCAAATTATATAAATAGCTAAATTATACAAATTGACATTTTTTTTTAAATAACAAAGAACAAATAAATTAGTATAACATTAATAAAAATACAAATAAAACGTCGAAATAAAAATCACTTGATGGTGTGAATATGTGTAACTTCCTTAAAATCACGTGAATGTGACATTTACGATCAACTATTATTAGTGTTTAATCTTATAGTTTGGCGAAAGATTTTTAGTCTATGGGATAACCAAGTAGCACCGTTTTAATTTACCATTCTAAAAAAAAAAAAAAATGCTAACTGGCGAGTTAAAAATATGCTATTGGCGAGATTTTCATTAATTATTTTTTTTAATTTATTGTTATTTCATTTTAAAAATAACAGAAAATAACTTAAAAATACATATGTAACAGGTATTTGAAAACGAGGTTTTCGGCAAATTGTCGTAAAAAAAAAAAAAAAAAAAAAAAAAAAAAAAATCACGCCAAACCCGGTGTGTATGTGACAATGCAACAAATCATGAGATTTAATTTCCACTTCAAAACAACGTTTTAATGTTATTACTTCTCCCGTCGACCAATTTCGCCAAATTATATAAATAGCTAAATTATACAAATTGACATATTTTTTTTTAATAACAAAAGAACAAATAAATTAGTATAACATTAATAAAAATACAAATAAAACGTCGAAATAAAAATCACTTGATGGCGTGAATATGTGTAACTTCCTTAACATCAAGTGAATGTGACATTTACGATCAACTATTATTAGTGTTTAATCTTATAGTTTGGCGAAAGATTTTTGGTCTATGGGATAACCAAGTAGCACCGTTTTAATTTACCATTCGAAAAATAAAAAAATGCTAACTGGCGAGTTAAAAATATGTTATTGGCGAGATTTTCACCCGGCTAACATAAAAGTACCAGGAATTCTTTGTGATCATAGCAACTTTTATGTAGTTTTATTCGAAAAAATAATTTTGATTCTTTAATCAAACTAGAAACCTTTCTTATGAAAAGCGAAGGAATCAGCCGATTCTTTATGGCAGTTACATGACTTGGACTATCTATATTATAAAGGACAAACATATCTGTGCGTAACGCATACGTCATTTTGCGAATGGCAACACTTTGAAATTTGAAATAAAATTTTGGTTTTGCAATTTTCTCTACTGCAAATTTTTAAACTTCTAAACATCGCACATTTTAAATTTTTACACCGTCGTATAAAGAAAAAAATGTTCTTTTAAATGCAATTTGTTTCAAAGCTGTATCTCAATTTATTTTTGAGATATTAATTTTTTTGTAGTTTTTAATACCATTTTTCTTATCGTGGCAACAAAAGTACCTCATTTCTATTGAAAGTCATTGAAAGTAAACGGAAAATAGTCAAAAATAGGAGAATATGTATTTTTTGTTGCCATTTTCTCATAAAACCTGAAAAAAAAGTTGAAATTAAAATATGGGCTATGTCAAGAATATTGTCTGTTATTCCGTGATAATGACGTCATATACACACTTTTCTATAGACGAAGTTTTGGGATGTAAAAGTGGATTGCTTTAGCGGATGCAAATGACGTCATTTTATAAAAAAGCGTGTATTTTAATTCTTAAACCTGAATTATGATTTGTAGAAGTGCGTCATTTTCACAGCCCTGCTGCTTTGAAATTCTTCACAGGTGAAAATGCTTTACTTTTGAAAATAATGTAATCGAAATCATACACTGATAAAACTCAATGTTTTACAAAAATTTAGAGTGTCTTTATAAAAGAGAGGTGACATGCATATAATAGCGATTTATATTACAGAGATTGATGTTTCTCGCCTGGACGGATTTGCTTCGCCAAGTTAGACAAACAAACAAATAATTCGTGGTTTAAAATAATATCGTGTTCCTGAAGTTTTTAATGAAAATTCGCTCGAATGATAAAATTTTAATGCTATTCTTTAGGACATTCTACTACAATTTTATCAAAATAACATAATTTTCTTAATTTAATTTTTCCTAATTTTATATAATCTATATATTTAAAACACAAGTGTGTTTTTTAGTCATCTGCCCTGATCTTTCTACTGAACCAATTTTACTAATATATTTTTCAAACCGAAAGCTCTTCCTTTGTAGATCTGATCGCACTGTTTTTTTTTTTTTAAATATCCCCACTTTTATATTTTAATTTTAAAAGTATTTTATGAAATTTCTTCAAAATTATGAAAATTAGATAGCTTTTATTATTTCAGACAAGAGAGAAATAATGAGGTATTTTTATTTATGCTATTTTCTGATAAAATTCAAAATTGTTGATAAAAATTGTTGTATAGGGTTTAGTAGCGCAAAATCCCATTAGGAGCAGAATATTATATTAGGGGCATAATAACGGAAAAAGACATACTGCTTTTGAAAACACGCATATTTCCTCATAAATTTTCTATATTCTTTTTCCTTCTGCATGTGTGCTGATACTAAGTTTCAGACACTAGGCGAAATGCTTATATAAGTGAAAATGATGTCATATTTAAAAGAAAACGATAATTTTCTTAGATAAAACTAAACATTTTAACACAAATGCGTCTACAAAACATGAATTACAGAAATTTTTACTCTCCGGAATTGAGATTAGAATCTCAAGTAAAGAGTGCGTCTGTTCACATAAAAGATGTTGCTGACAATCGCGACTTCAAGTTTTGAGTTAAAATGATTTTTAAATGATCAAACAAAATACAATTTTTTAAAAAATGATGAATATGGATATGAGAAGTGCGTATGAAAATTTTGAAAAGGTAAAAATTGCTGTTTTCATTCCAGAAATCGAAGCATAAGAGCCTCAGTTGATAACCATATCCTAATAACTGTTCTTTATTATATTTTATTGATTAAGTATCTATTATAAAGAACAAACGTATCTGTGCGTAACGCTGATGTCATTTTACGAATGGCAACATTTCACGATCAAATTTCTGTCGTGAAATTTTCGCTACTGCAATTTTTTAATCTTCTGACCATCGTACATTTTCAATTTTCGCCGCATAGGGGAAAAAATTTACCTTCAAATGCAATCTGTTTAAAAACTGTATTCATTGACTGATGTATTATATTTTCTAAAATAATTTTTAAGCATGATTTTTTAAAAAGTTTATCTTATCACGTGCCGGATTCAACACATAATAATAATAAGCATTTTGCACATAAAGCAACAAACATTTTTTAGCATTTGTTTCTGACTATTTTTGCATAACGAAATTAATGTTTCCTTTATAAACAAATAAAAGAATAATATTAAAAAAAACCCCACAAATCTAACATATTTGTGAAAGACGCAAATTAACGAAATTAATACTTATTTTATAAACGAATAAAAGAATAATATTGAAAAAACACTAATCTAACATTTTTGTAATCGTACAATTTAAATTTTTAGATCACCAAATAGGATTTTTTTTTTTTTTTTTCAAATGGAATTTGCTTACAAAGTTCATCTCAGTTTACTGATTGTCTATGGTTTTAAAAACAATTTTAAAGCTTGAAATATTTTTTAATTTATCTATATCGCGCGGAGTTCGATTACGAAAGATTAATCCGTTTGCCCTTAAAACAAAATAAAGAGTTCATTCTTTTCTTATGACTAATATCCATTAAAAAAACTTCCCTATGAATAAGTAAATAAAATAATACAAATAAAACACAAATTTACCAGACAATTATAAGCTCTGAAAATATTAGAATATAAAAGGATGTCATAAGTAGCAAAATCTTGCCAAATAACACTTAGCATGCGGCTAATAAGAAAATATCGCTTTTGATAAATTTCAAAAATTTATTTGATTGTATAATTCGTATTTTCTATATGAAAAATGCTTTTTTAATGTAAGTGGTCAATCTAAAAAATTTATTGCATATAAAAAAAATATCAGTTTTCAATAAAAAAAAAAATGTTTTCACTTATATTCTATAACCCGGAAAGCCCGGGTACGATCCCCTAGTTATAATATAAACGAAATAATGGGGATAGAATAATATTCGGCGACTTATCACACCTGTGACTGGCTAACATTAAAGTACCAAAATGGCCGCCTGGAATATAAAAAGCGAAGGGATCCGCCTGGAACTGTTGATGATAGTCACATGACTTAGGCTATTATTATAGAGATTGTTTTCAATTTTAAAAACAGCGCAAAGAATAATATTTCCTAACGATTAAAAATTTATTTTTCACGTGACTATTAAAAACAGAAAAAAAAAAAAAAAACTTTAAAATTACTATTAAATGAGTACGTGTTAAAGGCAGGAAAATATTGAAAATTATGTCCTGAAAATTGTATTACGTGAATATTACGTGAATATTAAAAGGGAAAGGAAACTTTAAAATAATAAATACATTAACATGCGTTTAACCCTTTCACGGACAAGGCACTTCTATTCGTAAAATCTTGAAATCAGTGAATGGCACCAGAATTTAGAAACAAATTTCGAAATACAAAAATGCTTTTGATCACTTACTTTGACACCCAGCCAGGACTCCAACCGTGAGGTTTATGGAACTAATGTCCTGGCGGGAAAAAAACCCCTCCACAATCCAGCTCCGCGCACTACCAAAAGACCGGGCAAACCAACGGCATATATAATAACAAAATAAATAACAAAAGCATAAACTCTTATACAAAAATAAAACATAGCAACTCGCTATGATCAACAATATACAAAAAGCATGTTTAGAGATTACCATGCAACTTTTACAAGAGTGTGGGTTTATGGATAACTCCACAACCAACTGAAAAACAGAAACAATATCAATAACTGAAGATAGTCCAATAAAATAAATAGTCCTTAAAATCAAAAATATTTAAAAACTTAAGTTCATATAATGCAGGAAAAACTGATAGCCAATGATTAACAACCACTACGCAGCAAGATCAATAATCAGTCCGCCAGTACGTAGGAATCCATCCACAGCACTACAGCTAACAGCAAGGTGTTTACTTACTTAATAAAAGGGAAATTTTCATCCCAATATTCTTATGCTAATGTGGCATTTAAGAATTAAAATTAAGTGGTCCAAAAATGAACCACCGCCCTTGAAGGGGTTAAAGCAGCAAATTTTAGTAATTGTATTATGTCAATCGTTTTATAACGCTGTTAAAAATACCGAGAGAGAGACAGATACGAGAGAAGACTCTGTTTACTTAATTCATTTTATTTTAGCCTCTTTTCAAATGTTTAATTGATCTTCTTTAACCAAACACGAAAACAACCATTGGATGTCTTAACAGCATCTGATTCTACCTTAAATTTTTGCAATCAAAGGGAATTGAATGGAAACCCGTTTACAGGGAGATTGTTACCGGTTTTTTCAGTATAATTCAATCTTCTCTAATCTTTTTAAACCCGATCAGATTAGCGTGCTTTTAAATCCTAAAGTGTCTGAACGGGGGTTGGCGAGCGTAGCTTGCAGGGGGCAGAGCCCCCTAGTAACTTATAAAATAATATCTATAAAAGTGTCTTTACGTCAATAACACAGTCTTTCGATGTGATGTCACTTTGTCGTCACAAAGGGACACATAAGTGACTGAAGTGTGATATATTTATTTCGAACATTATGTTTCTCAAATAGATGTCATTTTGTAACTTCAATCTGGAATCAACGTAACCAAATTTTGATTCACGTGTCACAAGTCGAAGTGGACAACAAAACAATGTTATTTACAGTTCTGCAGAAAATAGGACATAATGACATTATAGCCATGATAGAGTGATCCATTTTCACAATCCTGAAGGGAATGGCGAGCGTAAGGATTGTATTTTGGTGACAGAAGTTTCACCTTTTGGTCACATTCCGGTCACTCTGTTTTAAAGTAATCGGTACTTCTTAGTTATATCGTCGACCAATTTTGCCAAATTATATAAATAGCAAACCACTCGCCAAGATATACACATTGATATAATTTTTATTTTAAATAACGAAAGAACAAATACATTAGTAAAACATTAATAAAAATACAAATAAAACGTCGAATTAATGGTTTTATTGACCATTATTGGCATTTAATCTTAAAATTAATTAATTAATGGCAACCATTATTCGCATTTAATCTTACAATTTGGCGACAGTAATCTGGACGACGGGATAACAAAGAAGTACCAAGTAATATTTCTACCAGTCTTACATCTACTAAAATTTGCCTACATTTATTCAGTACGATCTATTAGAATTGTTTAGATTATAACCCCCACCCCCTTCACTATCCTTTAAAAAAACACGAAAAATACAAATTTCATGATTTTGGATGAATTAAAACACAAGTATTGAAAAAATGTTTAATTTAGCCGTCTTCAAAAGAAAAGATATGATGTCTCTTCACACCAAAAAACAAGTGTTGAATCCGTCTATTTCCTGACAAAGTTCACAGTTTTTTTAAAATAATCAACAAGAAATAAATTAAAGGGGTATACTGGGAACAAGCACAAACCGCACACAAATCTCTATTAACGGCCTTATAGCAATGATAGAGGTATCCATTTTCACCCTTCCTGAAGGTAATACGGAGCGTAAGAGTTTCATTTTGGTGATGGAAGTTTCACCCTTTGGTCACATTCCGTTCACTTTGTCTTAAGGTAATCTTACTACCATCCTTACATCTATTCAAATTTGACTACATTATTGAACATTTTTACAGTACGATCTATGAGAAGTATTTAGATAATAAGTACCCCTACACTATCCTTTGAAAATAACAAAAATTACAAATTCTTATGATTTTGGATGGATTAAAACATAAACATTAAAAAAATGTTTAATTTAGCCGTCTTCAAAAGAAAAGATATGATGCCTCTTCACACCAAAAAACAAGTGTTGAATCTGTCTCTTTCCTGACAAAGTTCACAGTTTTTTTTTGAATTAACAAGAAATAAATTAAAGGGGTATACTGGTAGTAGGAGAGCTATTGAACATTTTTGAGTAGGTATTTGAGGCACCCTGAAAATTTGTGCAACACTTCTTTTGTAATGCCTGAATACAAAATCGAATGTCTGGCTGAAGGATCGTGGCCCAAAAACTGTGCCAGACACGTGTCAAGTGCCATTTTTTGACTACCCAAAAAAGGTATTTGAGGCACGCGCTGAGATTGAGACAGAATAATATTTATACTTAGAAAAAAATATTTTGAAAATGACAGACACTTTAGTCGGCACAAAAACTGTGCCAGACACGTGTCAAGTGCCATTTTTGGCAAAATGGCACTTGACACGTGTCTGGCACAGTTTTTGGGCCACGATCCTTCAGCCAAACATTCGATTTTGTATTCAGCCATTACAAAAGAAGTGTTGCACAAATTTTTAGGGTGCCTCAAATAACTTCCCTAAAATGTTTAACAGCTCTTCGACTATGGGAACAAACACAAACCACACACAAATCTCTATTAACGACATTATAGCAATGATAGAGTGATCCATTTTCACCCTTCCTGAAGGGAATGCGGAGCGTAAGAGTTTCATTTTGATTATGGAAGTTTCACCTTTTGGTCACATTCCCGTCACTCTGTCTTAAAGTAATCTTACTACCATCCTTACATCTATTCAAATTTGCCTACAGTATTGAACATTTTTTCAGCACGATCTATGAGAAGTATTTAGATTATAAGTACCCCTTCACTATCCTTTGAAAAATAACAAAGATTGCAAATTCTTATGATTTTGGATGGATTAAAACATAAACATTGAAAAAATGTTTAATTTAGCCGTCTTCAAAAGAAAAGATGTCATACCTCTTCACACCGAAAAATGGAGTTTTGAATCCGTCTCTTTCCTGACAAAGTTCACAGTTTGTTTGAATAATCAACAAGAAATAAATCCAAGGGGGTATGCTGGAAACAAACACAAATCACGCACAAATCGTTGTTAAAAAGAGCATACAAGGAGTTCTAAAAGTCTGCAAAATGTGAAAGAACAAGACGTACAAAAACAAATGAAAATTACATAGCAACATAAAATTGCAATTTATTTATATTATTAAAAATTATACGGTCTCATTTCGAGCCGAACTTGAATATTTGTTCATAATTTTAAGATTAATTAAGATTTTTTAAGGAATGTTTGAACAGACATAATTTGCTTTAAAAGAAATATTATGTCACCACGATAAATATTAAAAGTTTCCACCACCAATGTACAAGCATTACCGATTATGTAGGTAGATGAGAGTTGCGTATTCTAATGAGGCATTAATTTTTAAAATAATTATGAAGAGTTTATATTTGTCTGTAGTCTCTATAAACTGTATGAACAGTCTTTTTCACTCATTTAAATAAATCAATTAATCGATTTTCCATGGTAAATTTTTACTAAATATATAGCTTTAGAATTTTGTGAACTATATCAATAAAATAGCAAAACCTACCAGAATAAATCCAACTAAACCTGATTGTTTCCTAATTCCAAGAAAAAAGTTACACCAATCAGAAGAAAGTTAGATGTATTTTAACGAATGTCAAGGCAAACAGTAAGAGTGACCGACAGTTTCTATATCTCTAAAACTTTTCTTGTTAACACAACTTTTTACAGTTAGCGAAGAACGTCTGGTGTCTATAACTCCTATCATTAAACTATCTTCATTATCATTAAACGAAAATTGAGATTCCAGTTTGCATGAGCAATTCCGTTATTTGAAACTAAAAATTTTCACCGTATGTTCGAAAGTTGATTTATTTTTATATAGTACGTCTCCATTTGTCTGAGTTACGATTCCATTTTTTGGCAGATATTTTTAAACTCTGTTACGTAACGTAGTATAATTGTTTTTACAAATTGTTTACATTATGTAATTTCAACATAGAAATTCTATTGGTAATAATAAATGTTTTTTATGATACGAAATATAACATTATTTACTTTATCTTTAAATAAACTTTGTACGTTAGACATATTTTTTAGTACAATTCTATATTAAGATCTCTGGAAATGTATTTAAACATCATACGCTATTCTTATTTATTTCATTTCTCTTATGCCAGAAATACAAACGAAAATATTTTACTGCAATTTTGCTGTAAACTGTTGCACAAAAGTTACTTTTATTTTGACAGTTTAACTCCATGTCATCTTCTTCCCTCTATTTTATTATGAATTCAAAGAGAATTGTTTTCATACATAATTTATATTTCAGCCATTCATGCATCGTCTTGAAATTTCTCTTAAAGCATACTTCAGATAAAAAATAGCTAAACTATATTTTTAATGTAAATTATCCGAATGTGTTTGTTTACGTTCGTTGAATCCAATGTTATGAAAGCGTGGAATTTTGTTTTTATGTTTTACTAGTCGTACGTTATTCATATAGCGTACTTTAAAATATATTTTATTTGTTTCAGCTAGTGAAACTAACTGGAGATAAATCATACGCTTCATGTATTTATTTTTTAAACTGAATAATGATTCTTGGCTTTATTCTGGAGTTAAAGTAAAATAAAAAAGCTGATTAGTAAAAAATGCTGGGAATCAATTGTAAAATTAGGTTTGTGCAAGAATAATGCATGATTTTGCAGTGCAACGTATTTTATAAGAATTTTTCATACATAATTTAATTATAGTGATAAGTATTATATACCATTTTAAATCTTCTTTTAAGCACTTTCTTTGCAAATTAATTGTTTAATTAATTTATTATTTAGGCTATTAATTGACTGCAGAAGCTGAGGTGTCAAATAAAGATTTTAGTCAAACTTATTTTTACGAGTTTAAACTGGATCGCAATGCGGCACAAACCGCGCGAAACACTAATGAAGTTTGGGGAAAAAAAAGAATCAATGTAAACACAGTTAGCGTTGGTTTCAAATATTTCATTAAGAAGATTTCGATTTTCAAGATAAGAGTGGGCGTCCTTTTGTTTTTGACGATGATCAACTGAAGGTTATATTCGAAGTCGATCATACCAAAACAACTCGATAAATTGCGAAAGAACTCAACATTGGCCATTCCAATATCGTTCGCCAATTAGAGCGAATTGGCAATTTGAAAAAACTCTATTAAATGTTTGCGGAACGAGTTGAAGGACCTGTCATACAATTGACCCTTCAAATGTTGCACGTGTTGGTTTACTAAACGCTACCTCACCCACCAAACTCACGGGACTTCTCGTCAATTCACTACCGCTTCTTTAATCATCTAGAAAACTTCTCGAGTGGAAGAAAATTCGTCTATTTTTCAATGAACGAAAATTTGAGCTTTGACCCGGCTCTGTCATTATTAAAAGTCAATAGCCGATATCCGAAGTATAAAATTACTAATCTTGATGAGACGAATCGAATGAGCTATAAAAATCAAAATTCGCCGCCGCAGACTATAGTACTTTACTTGTAAATTCGTTTCTCGTTGGCAAAAGTATATTAATTGCAATAGCTGTTACTTTTATTAAATATATTTAGTTTGGAAAAAGTCATAGCGTTTTAAATTTGAATTTAAAATAATGCATTAATTTTGTGCAAACCTACTAGTTGTACTTCTTAAAATGTTTGTTTAGAACAAAGATAAAGTAAAGCATAAAGAAAATATAGTATACTTGTTTTTATACAGGCTACATATAAGCGTTATCTGTGTTATCTCAAAATATCCACGCATCTTCACATGGATTGCACAGGGTGATTCCGAAAGCCTATTTAGCTTTAAGTAACTGGTGATCCGAATTAGCTATAGCTATGAATATCGAGTCTAGGCTCAGAAAACAGGTATATGCTACATGATAAAGTACCTGGAAGCGTCCGCTAGCTGTACATTCCGGAATTAGAATACAGGATATAAAGCGATACTTTCGAATATTTCCATGCAAAGTCTCACTGTATCATACCTGTGTACACAATACGCCAATATATACTTAATGGATGATAATCTACAACTTTTTCATTTTATCCCTATATCCCATTTCGTCGTTTAATTGACAGAACAATGTGTTTAGATTGTAAAATGGTGATCATACAATACATATTTGTGCAAAATAAATTATCAGTCTGCAAATGATTTTTTACATTCACGAAAATTGCGAAAATACATTTTTTTTAAGAAAAGCGAAATAAAATTAAAAAAAGCGAAATAAAATTTAAAAAGGCGAAATAAAATTTTGACAAGACAGAAAAGTAAAGTATCCAGAAAAGATTATGAAACGTTTTCCACACTTCCAAATGCTGTAATGAAATTTCACCGTTTAATATGGTAAAATAAGTTATATTAAAAAAGCAATATAGAAAAAGCATAATACATTTTGAAGTTCAACTTCAGAAATTATCGTGCATTGTCGAAAATCTACTGCACATCTTTTGTTTATCCGCGTAGAAAAAAAAATATTTATAGACACTGGCCTCCAAAAGTTAAGGTACACGGACAAAATGCGTTCGATTGCACACGTTTTGTCGAATATCTACAAAACTTATTGGCGAATTGTTCTTGAACTTCTGGGATGAAAAGAACATGTTTCATTTCATATTTCTCGTTGAAGATTTAGTCGGGGGTACAATTAGGGGGCTAATAATAAATTCAATAATAAAATAATATTTGCGATCACCTATGTAACAGGAAAGGCTGGAAATGGTTTGTCACTGTAGTAAATGACTATTTGGGTCCTGTTCAGCGTTTGTATGCATTTGTGTAAGCATCCCAACAAACACATAACTTATGGGCCACTGAAGTGAACGTTAGCCTTGGACCGAAGTGTTCGATATCGGCCCGCTATCGTTGGTCGTGACGGCATCGTAAAAATGTGTCACGCCGGACATAATAAGGCCGGAAGGCAATTGACCGTAAATACAAGAAGTTGCCCACAAATGCGCCATTAACGGTCATCTAAAACTGATATTTAGCCGCAAACTGGCCACAATTACACATTTAATGGCATTTATGAATAAAAGCTTGCCGCAGATATGCCATCAATGGGCATCATTAATGAATGCAAGCCGGAAGGTAACCACATTTATGCCATCAATGGGCATCATTAATGTATGCAAGCCGGAAGGTAGACACATTCATGCCACTATTGGTTATCATGAATAAAAAATAGCCTGAATGTGGCCAGAATTATACTGTTTAAGCCCTTTCCCCCACACCAGAACGATTCAGTAAACGAGGCCTTTTTCTGTTTTTGTCAGAACCAAAAAATTTTCTTTAAAAAAAAAAATATTTTGATAAAAATTAAAATCTAAATTTACTGGTTTTGAATGTTTATCTAAAAACAGTTTAAATATACTATGTAAAATTAAGAAGAGGTCTAGGATTTTTTTTTTTTTTTTTTTTTTTTTTTTTTTTTTTTTTTAATAAGTGCTTATAACACCAGCATGACTTTTACATGTTTTACTTAACATGTTTCTTTCATTTTATCTGATTTTTACACATTGGGAAGCCTGTACTAGTATATGCTTATTTATTAAAACCTTATTAAATCATAATCTGAGAAACAATAACTATTTTTGCATCATTTAAATATTTTTTAATTTTACATTAAATCTTTCTCTCACAGCTTAAAAAGCTACTTCACCCATGTGAAAACACCCGCTTGCTAATGTTAAACATAAGGGGGGACTTGTTTTTTATATCTCGTAAGAATTTCAATATTTTTGAATAACTTTTTGCTTTGGATAGCTGAGGTCAATCTCTAGAAATGCTTTTTTCGATTTTGTTTACAGTTTTCTTTTTTTAACATGCTTTGTTTTCGAAAATCAAAGTATCCTAGTAAAAAAAAAACCTGTAAACAAAATCGAAAAAAATAAACAGGTTCTTTGTAGAGATCGACCTCAGCTATCCAATGCAATATATATATTTAAAATTATTGAAATGCGAAAGAGATATTTAAAAAAAAATTCCATAGGATTATCATTAGCGAGCTGGTGTTTTCGCTTGAATAAAGTAGCAACAGTAGTCTAACTGTACAACAATATGGATTACATTACAAACATACTTTAACCTTTTCAAAATACCAGAAAAGTACTTGCAGTAATTTTAAATTTATTATTATTTTAACGATTTTATCTAAATTTTATTATTTTTTTTAACTTTATTCTGTTGTTTAGTTATTAAATTATGTAGACTAGTCGAAATTTCACAGGTATTTAACAAATATACGAAAAAACTGTATATTTTATTTTTAACAATAAGAATAAATTTAAATTAAACTATCAAGCTTTCGTAATATTGTGTATCACACGATCGGGAAATGGCAATCATTACTTCAAAAAACGATATAATTCTAAACTTTGAGGAAAAAAAATTAAAAAATACCCTCACTATTTCGTAATTTACGCAAAATTTTTATATGATAACGGCAATATATATTAGATATTATACTACGTTTTCTAAAATTACAATATGTTTTAAAAATACTTGTGATTTCAAAAAACTAACACATTTTTATAGTTTTCTGTCAAACAAACGTAAAAATATAAAATGATGCAAAAAAGATTATAATTTAATAAATTAATTTCTTTAATAAATAAACATGAACTAAGCTTACCAATATTTTAACAAATAATTACTGTCAACTAAACATCCACAGCAACACTTTTTCTATGACCATCCCCTATCTCTCGGTCTTGTAAAATGACAAGAAGAACGCGGGAGAATTGAAAGGAAGCTGATTTCATTCTCAGAATTTATCCCCTTCTCCTTCCTGTAACCCCAAATGTCCTTGAACATGGAAATGCAAGCACGGTTTTTCTTTCGGGGGAAGGAGGGAAAAGAATATTATAGATTCTAAAAGGTTATCTGCTTTTAACAGACACAAATGTAAGCAAATGTTATAACATTTACTTATAACAGATATACAAAGAAATTATAAAATATATATATTATAAAATATATATATTATAAAATATATATATTATAAAATATAAATCGTGCAACGTACTAGTGTTTTCAAACAAATCCAGGTTTTTGCTTTGCTAATGCCAGGTATATGACTTTATATGTATTTTTTATTAGTAAAATAATAATAATAATAAAACAAATAAATATATGTAAATTGTTAGGAATTTAATAACAGCATGTTTATTTATTTTTTGCTTTACACTGAATTCAGAACTTTAAATCTTATAATATTTTATTTTACATGAAAATATATTTCAAATAGTATTAAAAATTTATGCCTTAGAAGCAGCTTAATCCCCCCCCCCCTTTTTTTTTCTCTTTCCTTTTTCTCTGTCATGCTCAACACATGTTCAACAATAAATTTTTGTTTGAACAATCAAAGTGACTTTTTTTTAAAAAAATATTTTTTCATGGAACTTGAAAAAAAAAAAAAAAAATCACATTTATCATTAAATCTCTAGTAGATGTTTAGTATAATATACATTCCCAATAAATGAGTCTTACTATAATTAATTATTTTGTATTGTTCCGATTCAAATGTATTCCCTATGAATTTTTTATCTGTTTAGTTCGGCTATTAAAATCAATAAAAAAATAATCAAATAGAAAAAAATGATGCATTCATTGTTTTCAGTGTGACTATAAAAAATATATCCATGCAAAGATATCGAAGCATAGTTTGGAAATATTATTTTACATTTTGTAAAAGTAAATGTTTGTTACATATTTATCAATATATATGCCTTAAATATTTTAAAACTAAGCAAAAATAACTAATCTATTTTACTGCTTTAAATATAAATCTCATAACGTATCTATATTTTTTAAAGAGAGCCACATTTAAAATAATTAAGTTTACTTAAAAAAATGATGAAAAAAATACATTTCCTCTGTTTAAATAAATATGTGAGTTAGGTAATATTAGCCCTCTACTTTCTAAACGATGATGGACCATTACATTTTTGCCAGAAACTGGCCCTCATTGATTTGCGGGCAAAATAAACGCAACAGTTTCCTCGCCACCGATCCGTAATCTTTTCCGCGGTAGCTGCCGTAATTAGCGGCGCGTCACTTAAGGTACAGTATAGTTTGGCTACAAATGGCCTTAACTGACGTTGGCCGCGACGAAACCGCCTTGCGGCCAGAAATCGTGTATTAGCTGGGATAGCACTCATATTCGTGAAGATGTTAACGTTTTTGTGAAAACCTCAAACTTTTTTTTTATAGCATACAGAGTTTTCAATCAAATTTAACACAACTTTCCAAAAACCTGACAAAGCACAATAGAAACAGTATACTGCAATTAAAACATGAATATATTGAATATTTGATAAGATATGGGTATTTTTATGAGATAATTTTTAACTGCGCATGTGCGGAAGATTTCAAAATTTTTATTTCATAATTTGGTACTCAGTATTTTGAGGCAACTTCTATAAAAAGTCCAGTGAAATATTGTGAAAACTTAGGAAGATGTAGTGAGCTGATTGAAAAGTTGTGTAAAATCCCTTATAATAAAGCTATTTTTAGGAAGCAACTCACTATATCGACCCCATCTTTGTGAATTTTCGCGATATTTGACTAGACTTTTTATATAAGTAGCCCTAAATAGCTGACTACCAAATTCTGAAATAAAAATTTTGAAATCTGCTGCGCATGCGCAGTTAAAAATTATCTCATCAAATATTCAATATATTCATGTTTTAATTGCAGTAAACTGTTTCTACTGTTCTTTGTCAGGTTTTTGGAAAGTTGTGTTAAATTTGGTTGAAAACTCTGTATGCTATAAAAAAAAAGTTTGAGTTTTTCACAAAAACGTTAACATCTTCACGAATATGAGTGCTATGCTTACACAAATGCATACAAATGTTGAACAGGACTCAAATAATCATTTACCGCAGTGACAAACCATTTCCAGTCTTTCCTGTTACATAGGTGATCGAGAATATTATTTTATTATTAAATTTATTATTAGCCTCCAAATTGTACCCCCGACTAAATCTTCACCGAGAAATATGAAATGAAACATGTTCTTTTCATCCCAGAAATTCAAGAACAATTCGACAATAAGTTTTGTAGATAAAACGTGTGCAATCGAACGCATTTAGTCTGTGTACCTTAACTTTTGGAGGCCAGTGTATATATACAACATCGTATGTTAAAAGTATTTTATTTAGAAAACACATACAATTGTTTAAATTTTTCCTGTAGCAATTTCCGCCAATAGACGAAAATGTACTCGAATTTTTTTTTGTACAGCCTTGTATGTTATCTAGATTTTTTTTCTGCACATCACATATTAAACTAAAAATTAATTCAGATACAAAATGCATAACAGAAATAAAAATGCACTTACAGCAATGTTATTCCGTAAACGATATGTATCTAGCATTTGGGGATTTATTTATAATCTCCAAATATATTTTTGTGTACAAAATAATATAATTTATTTGGAAAACACACTGCACAATTAAAATGCATTGTTTTCCATCTCATGTCAGTAAAAAGTAATGCTTTCGAATTTTTTTTTTTTTTTTTTTTTTTTTTTTTTTTTTTTTGTTGCCTGAATATGATTTATAGAATATGTACACACCTCGTACAATTCAAAAAATTGTTAAACATTTAAACTCCAAC
Source organism: Maratus speciosus (assembly GCA_963932465.1). Lineage (NCBI taxonomy): Eukaryota > Metazoa > Arthropoda > Arachnida > Araneae > Salticidae > Maratus > Maratus speciosus. The sequence goes on along the minus strand of OZ010788.1, from coordinate 332,613,654 downwards.
GGAAATTGAAAACTCACTATAATCGCTGAAAGAGAATACAGTGAAATATTTTGCTTGTCCTTATAAATAAACAATAAATGCTACACAACTAGTTTTAATACTAAGCATCATGTAAATAACCATAATACAGTACATAAATTTAACTATGTTTTAAATTGTATTACGTCATTTAAATACGCTGCAAACGATTTTTCCCCGTATATAATGTGTAATGGAATACTTTTGAAAGACCCTGTAAATCAATAATAAATTCTATGCACACCATATTATTCAATAATCATGTCTGAGAGAGCCTTATAAATGCATGTCAAACTCATTATTTTTGAAATAGTGTAAAATCTTTGACGTACCCCCCTGTAATCAAGTTTCTTCGGTAGAACATAGTGTAATAAATTTGTCAGAGTGTTCCCGTAAATAAAATATAAATGGATCATACTCTGTTTTCAATAGAAATACTATGGTAAATCTCAATAACATATATGAATTACGTTAGAACCGAAGTATATTTACGAGACTGCGAAGGGGCAGAGATACAGACATGCAAACAGAATTCATAAATACTTTTCAACTGTGTTGGAAAATTTTAACAATCATTTGGAGTGTGTGTTAAAGTACGGTTTGCATTTTAACGGTTGCATTTTAACGATTTCTAATTGGAATATTTTCTTGTCTTCAAATGATGCTTTAAAAATACGAGTAGAAAAAAATCGGTTTTATGAAAATTTGAAGCTGATGACCCCGCCTTGAATCTTCTGAAAATTAAAAATTATTTTAAGAAAACGAAAACCACACACAAAGACTGAATCTAACAAAATTGTGGTTTGATGTTTGATAACTAATTTTTCGAAATACAGTAGAGCGCCAATTATCCGAACTCCAATTAACCGAACTTTCAATTATCCGAACAGTCAATTTCTCTCAAAAAATACTTTTTAACCGAACTTCAAATTATCCAAACAGCTTATTTATCACAAAAAAATTTAATTAACTATCAATTATCCAAACACCCTATTAGACTGGATATCAGATATTAAATGATGATGAGATTGTGGATGATATTCAAGACGAAAAAGAAATTGAAAACGAATGCTCTGAAAATGAAGGTCCTCACATAACGAAGCCTTTGAATGTTTGGAAACAGCTATGAAATGGCTCGAACGGCAGAAAAATGCTGTTCCAATTCAACTAACGTATTTAAGAACAGTTTGAGATATGGCAGCCTTGAAAAGAATGTCTTCTTTGAAGCTAGCAACAATCGAAAGTTCTTTTGCTTAAATTATAATCTCTGGAGTTCAGAAAATGATAATAAAAAGTAAACAAAAAAAATTAAAAAGACAAAAATCAATTTTTAAACATCCCAACATTAACTAGCACTGTCAGTCTAAAGCATGGATTAAGTGTAAAGATTTCAGTTTAGTCCGTAACATCCGTCAAATTGTCTGTCCATTTATCCGAACTTTTGTTTATCCGATCTAGGGTCGTTGTTCGGATAATCGGCGCTCTACTGTATTACTTCCGAAAAAAAAAAAAAATTGCAGTGTGGAAGTTGAGATTGGAATCTCATCTGTTATTTCTCTCAGAGACTATGAGCGATTATGATTTAAAATGCGGTTTTAGAATTCGAAAGTAACTTCCTAAATTTCATGACCTCTTAAATTTGATGACAGTAATGTAACGGAATTCCTTGGAGTGGACCTGTAAATAAACCGAAAATGCTACATACTTCATTTTCAATACCGAACATGCCATAGTAAGCCCCATTAACATATATCAATTTCATGGCAATCAAACTATATTTACGCGTGTTGGAGCACGGACAGATTGACGGAATTCAGATTGACGGAGCACGGACAGATTGACAAACCGAATTCCTAAACACTTTTCAACAATGTTGGAAAGTGTTAAAAAATGGAGAAGAAAACACAGCACTTCTTTTATTACTAAATATGAAACTTCTTTCACGATTATTTTACAAATGGTTCGAAAACATTATGTTTATAAGTGACAACATTTTACATGAATTTAGATAGTAAGAACTATTTCTTTACCTATTAACTGTCTCGATATGAAAACAAAAGTCAGTATTATTTGGTTATCCCGTCGACCAAGAATATATCTGCTAACTATAAGATAGAAAGCCAATAATAGTTGATCGTAAATGTCACATTCACTTGACTTTAAACAAGTTAAACGTGTTTCAAGTGGTTTTTATTTCGACGTTTTATTTGTATTTTTATTAATGTTATACTAATTTATTTGTTCTTCCGTTATTTAAAATAAAAATTATGTCAGTTTGTACAATTTGGCAGGTGATCTGGTGATTTATATAATTTAGCTAAATTGGTCGACGGGATAACTAAGTAGTACTCAAAAGTCTTCTTACAAGCCCTTTTATCACTAAATATCAATATGTTTTTACGAATTCTTTATACAAGGTTTGAAACTATTACATTTATGACTCATAGATTATGGTCAATTAAGGACTTTTTTTTTAATTTCATGGATAACAAAATAATAATAATAATAATAATAATAATAATAATAATAATAATACTCACGTTTTAAAATACTGAGTTCGCACTTTTTTTATCTTCTCGAAATACGAAACTTCATATAACAGAGACTTAAAGGGCGTTCTTTTATTTCAAAACAATGCATTTGGTTTTAAAAATTATAGCCATTGCTTGGCCCCAATACGTGGTTTGTTCGGAATTTTGTTTACAAATATAAATTCTTATAAATCGGGTATACAATAATAGAAATTCAAGGCCTATTAAAGGTTATTAGCTCGAGCAACAACAAGCTTGTCATCTAGTACTAAATGTAAAATAGCTATTAGTTTTCATTAAAAAAAGAGAATTTATCTAAATTCTGTAACCGGGGAATTCCCAATTTGCATCTCCTGGTATAAATAAATATCGAATTTTGAACCAGGCATAGCAAAATATCCTTCAAACTAATTTTTATCCATTATACTAGTTAAAAAATATTTACACCTACACTAAAATTTATAAAACGTAACTTTTATATAAGAAAAAAAAAAAAAAAAAAAAAAAAAAAGGAAATATCGATTAAATAATGATGGCTTTCACTAAGTAATGGAAGCTTTTCTAAAAAATATTACATCGAAATTCCATTTAAAATTTTCTTTCGGTAAAAAATTATATTGTTGCAAGAATCACCTACCATATAATTACTTAACCTTTAAATATAAAAATATGTTCTTGTCAAAATATTTTTTAATATATTGAAAAGATTACATGAAAGATTAAAGAGGGTTTTTTTTACACATGCCAAATGTGTCAAAATAGTGTGGAACATCCGAAGTGAAATTCAGATGAGATATGATTGACATCTAATCTATTAAGTATGCGCAACAGATTTATTTCTACAATAAAGGTTTACAGTATTTTTTGTCCCATTATAATTATAATACAAAACCAAAAGATTCTACTTTTAGAGAAGATAAAGATATATTTTTTTGTTTGATAATAAATGTTTTCACCATTTTTAGAAGCATCGCTATTAAGAAAGAATAATTAATATTTATGAAAATGGTATAAAACAAAATCTTAAAAAAATTATTTGAATTAAAGATTCTATTATATATAATACAAAACCAAAAGATTCTACAATTAGAGAAATTAAAGAATTTTTTTTGTTTGATAATAAATTTTTTATCATTTTTAGAAACATATCTTTTAAGAAATAATAATTATTATTTAGGAAAAATGTATAAATACATACATTTTAATACAGATCTACAATCAAATGCTTAAACGTAAAAAATAGTTTAAACATTTAGGGTTATTGTAAATGTTTGACGTAGTCGATCACAGTTTTCAACATAATCATGTATTCAATCATCTTGTGCATATTTAATATTTTATTAAAATAAAAGAATTGTTGGTTCGTTTTACAGATGCACAGCAACTCAAATCGTCATTATAAGTATTTCCATCTCCTAACCAATTACTCGACGACCAAGTATTGCCAAATGACATATGCAGCATAAAATATTTAATATATATTAATAAGATAATGATTTTTGTGTGTATCTTCCTGTTGGAAATGACTAGGGAAATCTACCGCACATACGTTTAGGAAAATTTGGATTAGAGCAGTTAATACAGGTCCGAATATCATTGAGGATAATATATTCCATTTTTTGATAATCTGCTGAGTTATTCATTAGAAACAGCAATGAACAAGAACTTAGCAATATGACCTCAGTTGTCTGCCTCCAAAGAGGAATTTTAATGCGACTGCCAGCAGAAAGTAAGCAAGCGTCGAAAATTATTCCGTTCGTGGACCCGCACAAATGTGCGGGTCCTCCTTTGGCATAACCTGACATCGGGTAATTTTTTTTATTTTTTTTCAATCAAATGTGGTCCTATCGATAAGGGGAAACCACCCGAACTTTCAATTTCTACCAAAAATCTCCCGGTCTTAAAGGGTTATATATTCCTCCACGACCACCATCAAGTACGAAGATGTATGTGAATTTTATTTCAGGTGCATTGTTACAAGCTAACTCGTAGTTAATGGAAAAGCCTGTGAGATAATCACCCATGTCAGTTCATTGCTATCTTTTCAAAATATTCCAAAGCTCGTGAAAACGTGTTATTTAGGTAAACTGAAAGTTTATGAACTGGATGTAATTGACACTGAAATGTAATTGTCGAATAGTAAAAGAAAATTATTTCTTTTTTTCATTTTATATATGCGCGACACCGGCCACAAAAAGATCAAACGTTACCTATAGCGTTTATAAAAAAGACTCGAATTTTCTCAGGTTAATAATCCTAAAAAAATAATTAGGATTTGATATAGACTTACATTTCGAATTCTTTACATATCTCCTTCAGCTTAACACGAGGGAAATTTTATCTGGAACATGGCCCATACAGAAAAAACTTCCCAAACTTCAGGTCCCTAATAAAAGTGCTACGATCTCATGAACTTTATTACTTTTGGTAAAGTCAATAGTTGGTTTATTTTTGTTGAGCTGTCGTAAAAATTACTACTATTGGGTCAGTTTCCTCTGATCGTATTAAAAGTCTAATTTGCCATAAGCTGACACTCTAGAATCCAACTAATATGTGCCTCTCAAGATTTGCATTAAAGCTAATGTTATATATATAGTTTGTAATTTTTTTATGTGTCGTCCACGTAGCTCAGTGATACAGCATTGATACGTAATGATAATAAATCTGGTTTGATCCAGAGCTTGGACAGATTTTCACTCTGTTGGTTTTAGGCCTCTTAATCAAGTTTAAAATTCACCAATTGCTGATTTTGAAATTAGCTATAAAGCTGTAAATATTAACTTCTCATAATCATTATCCGTTTATCTTTTTATCCAACTACTATCTCGTATGAAGGAAGTATCAAGAGGGTTCATAGCTATTTCTACAAAACCTCTGATTTTAAAGTATGTTTTAGAGAACTTTTTGAACTCCTGAATTTTGATTCGACATCCTGCAAAACTTCCACAATTTTATTTGCTGACACTAACACTTTTAAAGGTCTGCAAACATTCAGGTGTAAACATATGCCACATGTTGACGAACTTTTTCCTTTTTTGTTATTGTCTTACTACCCCCCACACCCCCCCCCCCCCATTCCGCGAAAAAAACCCTTCTCTGCAGCACACATATTTTATAATCTTTAAATTGTTTTCTTTATCTTCTGAAAATCGAACCTATTTCTTAATGTCTAATAACGAGACATAAAATATCAATATTTTAATCAACAATAACAATTCCCTTCCAGCTTACAAAGTTTTAAATATTTGAAACTTTAAAAACATTTCAAACTATTTTTTACTTTTTAAATGAATAGTTACTCATCTATATTATGGTCTCCAATCTTTTGAAATTTACGCTTCCTACTTCTGCATGCTCACCAACAAGCAACGTTTAAAATATTTAAACCTATAAACGAAAAATTAGATAACTGCCTTATTTCTTTTCTATAGTAAGTTTATCCCTATAAAAAATAATTAGTCATCTAAATTATCATTCCTCCCACGCTAGAAAACAAGTTAAAAACCTTTAAAATGCTTAACCTGTAGAAAATGTTCTCCAGTCATGTTAGATAAGTAATCGGTAATCTAAACCATCTCCTCTTCTTAGCTCCCCAGAATTTCCATTGTCTCCTCTGCGTCCAACATCACGCAGTTTAGATATTTTAATCGAACAGTTTACCTGTTCAACATAAAAAAAAAAAAAATAAATAAATAAATAAAAAAAAAAAAAATATGGTTCAAATTGTGAACCCGCTGCATTTCAATGTTCAACTAAAAGTACATTTTCAAAATTAAAAATCGCTGCATATTTAATAAAAATTTTAAAAAGTTATTTTTTTAATAAAAATAAATCCCTATTACTTTTTTAAATATTGATATTATTGCCCAATTTTTTTTTTTATTTCAAGAGTTTCAAATGTGTATTACACAAGACTGTGCATGGAGTTATAGATAAATCTAATATTACATTTAACTTAATTTTTTTAATTATTTAATTTTATTAAATATTTTTTATCATTTAATTTTATTTAATTTTAATATTAGTGTAAAACGATGAAATATAACACATATTCATATACGTTTATTAAAAAAAACTGAAGGCAAATTACCTGCCAAGATTTATCTCTTATATAATAAAGAATATGTTCAGAAAAGTTTAAATCTCTATCTTAAATAAATAAAAAAAATAATTATTTAATTTTACTTAATTTTATTTAATTTTTATGTAATTAAATAAAATTAATTTTATTTAATTTTATTTAATTTAATTTTATTTTTTTAATTTAATTTAATTTAATTTAATTTAATTTAATTTAATTTAATTTTTTTTAATTTAATTTAATTTAATTTAATTTAATTTTATTTTATTTTATTTTATTTTATTTTATTTTATTTTAATATTAGTGTAAAACGATGAAATATAACACATCTTCATATACGTTTATTAAAAAAAAAACTGAAGGCAAATTACCTGCCAAGATTTATCTCTTATATAATAAAGAATATGTTCAGAAAAGTTTAAATCTCTATCTTAAATACGAGAAAAAAAAAAAATGTTAGCATTTTTAAAACATGAAAGTGAAGAAAATATGAACGTGGAGAAAAAGCCATTTAAAGTTTAAATTTGTCAAGGTAATTGCGCTGAGTGTATAAGCAAAATTTACAATATCTCGCGATATAGAATTATCAGTTATTTTATTTTGTAATGCAACATAAAATTGCCCGATGGGTAAAATTGAGATTTCAAAACATTCACAATTAAACATTATTTAATTTAATATATTTAAGAAAAACGGTTTTTATTAATCAATTTTGAGGTAAACTGTTCCTTAAAACATGAATTTTTAATACTTTTTAAATCCTATTTGTTATATTGTACTAAAGATAAATATCGGTCATCTAACTTTCACCCTCAGTACGTAAGTTTAAATCTTCTCTTTTGCCCATAGAAAAGGTAGGGGGAATAAAATCTTCTAAAGTTTTAGATTTTATGAAAAAAAAATCATTACGCGTTAAAATGTAAGAATTATACCAACATTGTCATGCAAAATAACTGGATTTAAGCCCATTTAGTCAGTAGTTTACAATATAATTAGATAATGCTGTATTTGTGTTATTTAAAATGAAGTGAAGCAACCAATACTATGTCATCAATACGTTTTAAATTAGAAATTTATCGTCATATAAAAAAAAATTATAATATATTCGAAATTCTATTGCAAAATTATGAGCCAAACACTATTTGAATACCAGATGGGATAATAAATGTGTCATCAATGGAAATTTCGCATATCAAAAGGATGCAACGTAACAGATTTAATATTATATACCACTCATTTTAATGTGTTAATAAATAACAACGCGCAGTACATTTTGAAGACATTATGTAAATTACATTGAATATATAGTTCCAAAAAAGCAGAAAACGTATGCATTTGCTGTAACATCAAGTATTCCCAAAATACTTTCTACATAGCTTTTGTCATTTCTTTTTCACTGCATTGCAAAAAAAATATGTTATGTTCAGTTACAGTAATAAAAAGAAAAATATTTACTTTTCTTCGTTTTTATCTTGTATTTGCATTTTTTCATGTATTTCATTACATCTTTTTATCTCACTTTATAACCTTTCGCCGAATAAAAATACTTTTATGACCGATATACTAAAATTTAATTTAAGCAATATTTACATATATTAAATTTATCAAAGTTATGCTTAAAATATTTATTCTTCTACATTGTGCAAGTACGTAATATATTATTGCATACTTAGTCGGTTTTATAAATTAATTATAATTATATTTCAGATATTAAACTTAAATTCAAACAGTATTTATATATAGTAATGAGTTCGAAGGCAAAAGTAATCCTGCCCGCATACACACGCTGATCGATGTTTTAAGCTTATCGAATTTAGCTTTTAAATTTTTTTCGGTTGCATTATTCGTAGTCGTGTCCGCTACTACTCCACTCAGTAACTGAAGTAAGGGGATTTCCGGTTCCACCATATACGTCTTCTCCGCGAAGTACAGAGGGTGTTTAAACATTTTTGTAAATTTTTGAATTTTCCTATTGTTTAAACTTAAATGAAAAAAAAAAATAAAAGCTTCATGGTATCAATTTGTAATAGGGTTTTATTATCAACTGCCTCACTGAAGATATTCTTTGCTTTAAAATATCGCTGGTAAATTTAAAATCATCGTAAGCTATGTATTTCAACTTCACAAGAAAAAGTACTTTTATTCGATATTTTTTTTTAAAAAAAGAGGTGTAAAAATCTTTTCATAAACATTTCTACACGTAAAACATGTGACATTATTCCCAAAAAAAGGAAAGAAAAGTGAAGGTTTACATTTCACTTGTAAAAGGGTGAAAAATACATACCCAATAAAGACAAGTTAAGAGGAGAAAAAGACATAAAATGTTGGTTCAGGGGTCCGTGGCTCAAAATTCTATTTTTTTTATTTATATAGATTTTGTTATGAATTTTTTTTCTGAAATATATTTTGATATAATAACAATATTAACTGTGAAAAAAAATCTAAAAAATGTTAAATATTTTTAAAATTTAAATTTAAAAAAATTAAACATACATAATTTTTTATATAATTCTGGAAATACTTACTCTATTTACAAAATTTTTACACTTTTCTGTACAGAAAATGTGTCATTTTAATTTTTCTTCGGGATTTCTTAAATTATTGATTATGAAATTTTTTTTTTTTTGAAAATTTAAGTAAGAAAATGAAGTTTTTTTATGAGTGAGTTTTGAATTAATTAGCATATTTTCACATTTATCACTCAAAATAAAAAAAAATCTTGAAGATAATTGTTGGAAATATAGCATAAAAGCTCTTTGAAAATTTCATATCTTGCAAGAAACTTTAGATATGTCATTTTAAAGTTGACAAAACTTGAAAAAATTCATTCTGAGATAAATAAAGTCGGGGACGAGGGACCTTAAAAATCAATTATTTTATTTTTTGTAAAATTCACTTTAAATTTTATTAAAGGGTACATTATATGCATTATGGCATGCATTTATTACAAAAAAAAAAAAAAAAAAAAAAAAAAAAAAACATTTTTGAGAGAAAAAAAAAAAGAAAAAAAAAAAAGGGAATTTTACGAGTTATTTTAGAAATTTTCAAAATGCCCCCTGCGCTTTCCATATCAATGAAAATCCCCAATATATATATATATATATATTTTTTTATAAAAGTTTGGTTTATAAATATAAATAAAATTGTGCATCGAATTTTATATATTTTGAATATAGAGGTAAGAAAAAAAAATTCAAGATTTTTTGAAATTTTTTCGAAAAAATTTCAAAATTTTTCAAAAGATTTTTTTACCTTTATGTTCAAATATATAAAATTAGATGCACAGTTTTATTTATATATATAAACCAAACCTTTATAAAAAAAAATATTGGGGGATTTTCATTGATATGGAAATCGCAGGGGGCATTTTGAAAATTTCTAAGATAACGCGTAAAATTCCTTTGTTTTCTCAAAAAGAATTTTTTTCTTTTTTCTTTTTTTTTTTGTGATAAATGCATGCCATAATGCATATAATGTACCCTTCAGCATTAAAAAAAATTCCATTTTTTGGAGAATTTTTAGCCCTGGACCCCCTTTAATAAAGGTAATTAAAGTTTTGTTAAATGCTTTATGGTTAGTGCTCGTTAGGCTCTCTTGTAAAGAATAACTTAAAATTAGAAAAAATAGATAAAAATTTCAAAATTAACTCGAATTATTATCTGAAGTATGTCTTAACACCTGTTTTCAACAAAGATATTCCATCTCTTTAACCAAACAATTTTCATTGTGTTAACCTATTATGTACTGAATTATGAATTCTTGAAAATTTTATCTTCTAAGCCATTTTTCGTGAATTTTTGAAACTTCATTAGAAGATTTACATAATCATTTAACAAATTGTATGTGTTTTTTAGACGGATTGGAGGATTTAGGAGGATTAATTAAATATGAATTTACAGGGATTTTGTGCAATATTTATAACCCCACTCAAATCTTTTATTTTAAATATTTTCTTAGTATTTTGTAGAGTTAGGAAATGGACAAATATGGACAAAAATATTCTAAGAATTGACAAAATTCTTACAATAGAAATATAGAAATATTTCCGTATTGAACCCCCTCCTCCCCATGCCAAGAAAGATGAAAAGAAGCAAAGGCAGAAGAAATCATCCTTCTAAAAATATTTTTGTTTTGTGTAACCAATAACGCTTTTGGAACAAGGTAAAGTAATGCATCTATAACTCATTCTAAAATGTATTGTAACTAACCGATGTATTAAATGAATTTTATAACAAGTTGATTTAATGCTGCTTATAAGTATATCAGTAGATAAAGGGTTAAATTTCGCAGGGATAAGGTTATAAGCCCTACCTCTAAATCTACTGCAATATAAAAAAAGAAATGAGAAATGAAACCGAAATTCAGTGTATTTCATTTAAGTACATCCCATTAAAATCCCGAGACGTGTCTATGGATTACTGTGCATTTTGACTTTTAGAACAAGTCTTTTATAAGCAGCAACCCAAAACCTGGGATGGACTGTAGAATATTGTGGTAGACGAGCGGAACAAAACTAACCTTGATAGTTTAAACATACAATGATTTAGAAGTTCCTTTTTTTCCAGAATATGACACACAGTTTCACTCGACCGCCGCTAATTAGATGGAAAGGAGGCTCCCGGCGGAGACCGGCTAACTGCGCCTATGCCGACCCTTCTTTGCCTCCCCCTGTATGAACTGCGTTCGGCTTCAAGGGGAACGGATACCATTGCCACCCCCCGCCTCTTATACTTATGGGCACGAAGTGAGAGGTTTTTTTAGAAAGACTCTTTTCTGTTGGCGTTAATTCGCTAAATTGGGCGCTTTATTGATAATTTGGGCTATTAATACGTGCTTAAGTATTGTGATTTTTGTCGCCAAGATTTACCACGGATGAATTTGCATCCAGAAGACTTTTTGGGGAAAAAACTCTTTAGGGCAACACTCAATGGACTTTATCCATCTGACGTCAGCCGCGGGTAAAAAGAAGAAAAGCACCAATACGCGTGAAGAACAATTTAACACTGCTCCCCCTTCGTCCAATAAACAGTCTTTTTCGGAGGATTTTTCCCCGCAGAGGCGTGGTTGTTGCCATTCGTGGGTAAAGTCCATACAATGATGGATTGCTTATCAATCCCCTTCGAGCGCAGTTTATACAGAAGGTGCCAAAACTGTAGGCACAATTTATGATCTCCTCCTACTGTATGCGCAAATGATGTACACCCTTCCCTGCGGAACCTGAGCACCCTTCCATGAGTTACTTATCGGAAAGGTAGTAGACCCGGCCACGGAAGATCCAACCGTAAAAATTTGAAAGCTAAATTTGATAAATTTAAGAAATTAACCAGTGATCAGGGGCGGGTAGAGGCGTTTAATACTTACCACAAATGCTTCAAGCTCATTACTATATATAAATACTATTTTAATTTAGTTTTACATGTCAGATATAAAATTACATTTATTCTATAAAAAGGCGTAAAGTATGATAAAATGATAAAAAAGAAATACATGAACAGATGCAACTAGAAAATAAAAACGGAGAAAAGTAAATCTTTTTGTTTTATTACTGTAACTGAACATAACATATTTTCTTTGTAGCGCAATGAAAAGGAATCTCTTAAGCTATCGGAGAAATATTATGTGAAAACATAATGTTACAACATACAGGTATGTATTCGTTTTCTACTTTTATGAACTATTTATTCAATGTAATTTAAATAATGTTTTCAAAATGTTCTGCGCGTTTAATATTTAATAATACATTCAAAAGTGTGGTATATATTATAACATTTTTTTTTCCCGTTTCTTTCTTTTGATATGCGAAATTTCCATTGATGACATATTTATTATCCCATCAGCATTCAAATAGGATTTGGCTGATATTTGTGTAACAGAATTTTGAATACATTTTACATTTTTATACCACGGTAAAATGCCACTTTAAGACATATTCTTGACATGTGTTGGTTGATTCATTTAATTTTAAATAATAAAAATGTATATTTATCTATTTTGTATTACTATTTGGTACATTATTTTCATAAATAGGCCTATATCCCGTTATTTTGCATGACATAATTGTGAGGATTGTGGTTTCTCTAATAACGTAATGAATCAATATCAAAAGATTAAATAAATAGGGTTAAAATATTTAATTTTTTACGTACTATCTATATTTTGAATGAGAATTTAGTAAAGAGCGTAGAAAAATTCTATCTCTTGTTTTAGTATTAGGATAAATCAGGGGTAGTTAACCCTTTAAACACTCTCATTTTAGCTTTTTTATAGCATTGATTTTTGTAGAGCGCATTTAACCTATCTACACCAATTTTTTTGTAGAATTGTATTAAAAAAAATATTACTAAAACATAAATGCCAGTGACGCGATTTTTATCAAAAAACCTAATCAATGATTTTTGCCATATATCCCGGACCTTATGGTTAGACACCCACCTTTATCGCGATAGATGCCCCATTCGTAAAAGATTAGACAGAATGAGTGATTAATATTTATTATTCAAAACCTGGATTCGCATTTGACTTAATACCCTATTTACATCAAATTTAGGAACTTTGAAAAAAAAAAAAAAAAAAAAAAACTCCTAAATATAAACTCTTTATATTTTACTTACACTTTACTACACACCCGCTTCACTGTTTACGTGTTTACGTTTTGTTTTAGCACTTGAATACCTATCTTGTTTAATATATCGCAGCCAGGAAGAAGCGTTGTAGGTTTTTAATATTTGCTTTTGAAGTTAAAATCATAAAAGTGATTTCTCTCAGTTTATGATTTTTCGATGAATTAGTATGTTGAAAGTGATTAAACTTTTATGAATATATTTCAATTTTTTTTCTGGTTGTTCCTTATGGTTTATTTGATAAAACTAAGTATAGGATTTACAATAAAGTAAAAGGGTTTTTTTACACTTAAGAATGTAAAATAAATTAAGTTTTTATTGTAATTTTACACGTATTTGCAGATTTTATTTTTTGTATCTCAAACTAATTAACTTACGGTAAATCCGATAATTAGACACATACTTCATACAGCACACTTATAAAAATAGTTTTTAAAAATGTCAGCTCAAAATGTTCAAAATTGTAGGAGAAGATGCATTTTAAAATGTATTTAAATGTTTAAAATAAATTTAAATTTTTACAATTTTGCTTGAGGAATCGAACAATTTCTTTATAAAATCAATTTACTTCATTGAGTCCTTTATTACTCGTATTATGCCAAAAATCTCCCTTAAAATGTATAAATAAAAAAAAAATGCTCATATCTCGAATTCTGGGCCAATGTTGTGCTATAAAGGTTTTGAATGCAAGTCTACTTTTCAGAATAAATAATGCCAAATTTAATGGATATATGTAGAATAGTAAAAAAAAAAAAAAAAAAATGGTAACTAATTTACAATGTTAGAAGTGATTAGGTAGATTTTGAATAATTAATTTTGAAGTTGAAACTTTAAACATGATTTTTTCCAGTTTGTGTTTTTTCGACGAATTAGCATTTTCAAAGTGATAAAACATTTATGTATATTTTTAAATTGACTCGAATATTTTTCTGGTTGTTCGGTATGGTCCATTTGAACTTATAATAAAGTAAAAAGTTTGTTTTTTACACATAAAAATGTAAAATAAATTCAGTTTTTCTTGAAATATTACACGTATTTGCACATTTTATTTTCTTCTCCCAAACTATTTAACTTATAGTAAATCCGATACAGCACATTGCTAAGAATAATTTAAAAAAAATAGCTGAAAATGTTATAAAGTGTAGGCGAAAATACATTTTAAAATTTACTTAATTAAAAAAAATAATAAAAATTTTCAAATTTAGCCAAGGGAATCGAACAATTACTCGATAGAATCATTTTCCATCATTGAGTCCTTTATTATTATGCCAAAAATGTACCTTAAAATGCTTAAATTAAAAAATATGTTCAAATGTACAGAGTCCCATTAAGTAAATATAATATATCTAGTATTTCAGAAATACATTTGCTAATGGTTAAGTACTTGAAATTTTTTTCCAATATAACACTTTATTTTATTATTAGTTTTATTTTTCTAATGTTCTTCAAGTTTATTTAAATATAATTAATTACGGTTATCAATTTGAAATAATGTATATGCGAAAATATTTAGTGTAATATATTGCAAATGCAAATGCAAATGCAAACGCATATGCAAATGCAAATGCAAATGCAAATGCAAATGCAAAAAAAAAAAAAAAAAAAGCTAGTTGGATGTTACAATTTTCCTTATATCAGCTAAAAGTGCTTAATTATTATTATTAGATGTAATTATATAATAACATAATTATGTGTAATTTAACACTGAAAAAAATACACAGGAGGTCGATTTATAGATTACTTTATAAAAATATTTTGAAAAAAATTATAAGAGTGTTATTTTATATATAAGCTGAAGGATAGGTATCATGGCTGGTTGTAAATTTGTTGCAAATGTATATCATTATATTCACTTAAAGAAAAATTATTCATCTGAAGGGTAATTACATCCAAGTCAAAAAATTAGAATAATAGCAAAAAAGGAATTGTGAAAAGTGTTTTTTAAGTATCGCTTATACAAAAAGTAATACAGTTTAAAACTTAATATTGTAAGACTCTACATAATTTGTAGAATCTTTTAGCATACAAATTAAAGGAAACAACGAAAAATTAAAATAATTATTTACCCTTGAAAAAAATCAAAATATTAGAATAACCATTTACCTGGTTCAAAATATTAGAATAATGCATTGTAATTAATACATGTTTAAAAAAAGGAAAATAGTTATTCTTTAATATTTTTTAGCATCACCTTTAGATTTTATAACAGCGCGAACACGCTTTGCCAAGCTAGCTACAAGTGGTTCACAATGTTTTCTGCCCAGACATGACCATGTCGACTTTATGCTGAAAAGAAGCTCAACTTTTATTTTTCGCGCAATATCTTGCAGTTTTTTCTTCATTATTCTCCACAGATTCTCTATTGGATTTAAATCCGGCGAATTAGCCTGCCAGGGAATTACGTTAATTTGGTGTAGGCTAAGCTAGTTCTTGGAGGACACTGACCTGTGTAAAGGTGCTTAATTATGTTTGAAAATAAAGTCGTCACCACACAGATCTGCCGACGATGGTATCATAACATGCTCAAGGTTTTCTTGATATGTTTCAGAATTAATCATTTCGTTAACGATACATAGCCTTCCAAGACCATCTGCAGTCATGCAAGCCCATATTATTCATTACACTGGCTGCAAATTTCGCTGATCGTTTAATGCAGTCCTTGTCATATGCTTCTTGCTTCATTCTCCATACACGAACACCTTGATCACCATATGTTAAGCAAAACACACTCTCATCACTAAACAATATCTTTTTTCCAATCATCCAGATCCCATAAATGCCTTTTATGCCCCATTTCACACTCTACCTTTTATTATTTAATAGTCATCAGGGGCTTTATCTTTGGTACACGAGATTGAAATGAAAGTTTATGGGGACGTCTTAGTGTTTTAGATTTACTCACATCAACATCGTGTTCTTTCCACTTTCAATGCAAATATCTTGCACTTCTAAAATGGTTTTTAGGAATACTCTTTAGCTTTATATGATCTCTCTGAGTAGTTTTTCGCTTTGCCGCGATTCATATTATTGTTTCAAAATGTACTTCGTTAAAATACTGTTTTATTGCCCTTCTAACACGGTTGAGAACATTTTAAGTAACTGGCTATATATTGCTGATTACAACCTTCTTTATACAAATCAATAATACGATGCTCCGTTATGTCGGACGAACAACCAATGTTTCACACAAAATGAAAACAATGGTAATGCAAAGCGTTTTTAAAACTTAAGAAGAAGTCCGCAGAAGCTAATTTTATGGTTAATTTATGCAACCTTCTGAACCAATCAGAAAAAATCATAAGTATTCAAATTTTTTGAACCACCTATTTTAGTAGTCTAATATTTTGAATAATGAAAATAATTTTACAATGTTCACTCAAAATGTCATATTTTACAGTTTTAATTTTCTATAATAACAAGCAAATTTATTAAAACATCAACAGTTGTTCTTTTTCAATAGTACTATACTGAAATAAAGCTAAATGCAATTCCAAATACAAATGATATGAATTATTCTGATTTTTTTATTAGGAGCTGTATATTCATATCAAGGGATGAATTTGAAAATTCTTTTAAGAATAATCCCTAGGTTAGTACTGACGGCTTCTATGTAAATCGAAAAGGACATAAAGTTAAAAACTGATTTTGGTGATAAAAAAAAAATTAAAAAAATGTACAAGTATGTATTTTTCATATAGTTCTAATAGTGTGATGCTAGAAGTGACCAGTTAATATGTTTCACCTAACATTTTTTACAGTATACTCGCAAATGATTTACAAATTTTTAAAAACGGTGTGATGAATATTGAATACAAACTTTTGCATGAGAAAGATTTATACTACCAATTTTCTTTTTTTTTACAATTTTGTGTTTTAGATTAAACCCTTCAGGTCTAGAACCTAAAAAAACCCCTAAAAAATCTAAACCCTTTCAGGGGGAAAACTGCTTATAAAACATTGAAATTATTTAATGATACAAGAATTTACGAACGAATTGGTTTGAAAATGAGAAAATAGTTTTCATCACGTACATTATAAAAACAAAATATTCGGGATGTCATTTGACAGTTTGTAATCGAATATAAATATATAACATACAACCGCTCTTGAAATGTTTAACCCATTTATGCCCTAATTTTGGTTTACTCAAATATTTTGGTTTGGTTTGGTTTGTATTTATGACGGCCAATTATCAACACATGGGATATAGTCCCTGGGGGAGAGTGCCCTTCGTGGGGGTCTTTCTAAGGGAACCTAACCCGTATTTATGCATGGGAATCCACGGTTTCGAAGAAAACCACGAAAACTCCGAAACGGTTACGCCGACGGGCGCGATTGGTTTCGACCCCAGCACCTACCGCCTACCAGCTTCGAGAGCAGAACCTCTCAGTCACTGGTGGGGCCCAAATATTTTGGTAAAATCACTTTAAAATACTGCAAAATGAACTGGAAAAATACTAAAAAAAATACGCTTAATTTTATTTTGTATTTATTTGATAAAATGTAAAGTAAATAAATATGAGTATTTCTAGCAGAATAATATGCATAATTATATGTGTTTTGTCTATATTTATTTTTAAAATGTTTTAAAATTGTATATTATGTACTATAATTAGTATTTTTATGAACTACTAAAAAATATATTTCTTTCTTTACAGAGCCTAATAACGTTATAACTATTATTAATAATAAAATAACAATAGTTTTATCTCAGACTAAAAACAATCTATTTCAGAAGTATCTTCAAAAGGAGTTTAGATAAATAATTATTTCCTAACTAACTAAAGTATGTGCCCATTAACGTCTAGAGCCTTATATTTTGGACGTTACAAAAATGCATAAAAAATAGGTTTGAACATATAATTTCGCAATTTAAAGAAAAAAATACGTATTTTAAAAATGTATATAAGTTAAGATCATGACATGTGTTTTGAATACTTTATTGATAAAAATTACTTTTTACATTTCGCCATCTTGAAAAATTAAAAATTATAAACACCGGAAAAAAGCCTCCATATTTGCAAATAAATATCTACCTTATGCTGTCACCTCTCGGTAATAGATAAAGACATTTATAAATGATTATTTCAAAGTATTTTTATGTTATAAATGCGAAGAAATTTATACAAATTTATTAAAATTTGAAACGCTCCAAAAACGGGACGCTAGGCACAAATGGGTTAAAATAACGTTTTGTTTATCATGTTATTAATTACACATGCTCTTAATTTTTTTAATAAAATTCACGATGATTAATTTAAAAATATTATATTTATTTTAATCTTACTTTAACTGTGTTCGATTAATGCGTTTCATTATGTACAGCCTTGAAAAAAGAATTAACACGTTCTGCAAATTTCATTGCATGTAGTAGTAGATAAATAGTAAAGATACAACCTTGTGGGGAATAACATCTATTCTTATCCCATATTTTCATAACTCTCTTTGGGTCTACGCTGTCAAAAATATTTATCGCTATTTTACTAAACATATTTTGAATTTAACGAATTTAAATCTAAACTAGAAAGCAGAATTTCTGTTTTTTTTTTTTCAGAAGTTAGTGTCGCACTCTATGGAAAAAAATATGTATATAAATATACATAGAACAAAACATATTTCAGTTTTAAGACTTATAACACACGCTTTTATTTAACATAAAATGACGTCATTCGCATCCGCTGCAGAATTCAACAGTTACGATCCAGTATTGAAACGACATCTTCAGAAATGTCTGCATATGACGTCAGCATCACAGAATAACACACAAACCCAGCAAAAAAAGATATCGTCATTCAAGAAATTTGTCAAAAAGAAATAAAAAAGAAAGAAAGAAAAAGAAATTGACTATCTAGTGATTCACATGACTTCATTTGTTTGTAACATTAATAAAAATACATAAAATTAAATATAGTTTATAATAGTTCCATGTTTTATCAGAAATCATTCATTTATATTTTTTTCAAAATAGTACGTATTTTAATTACATTTGTTTTTTCAATAATTATGGGGAAATGGGAACAAGAAGGTATAATTACTATTTACTAACTATTTTTTCTTTACTTTCTACAGAAATGGAGTACTTCTATTGCCAACATTAAACATTAAATTAATAGCGCTAAAAACGACAAAAAAATTAGTTTCTAAAAAGTGAATTGAGATGCAGTTTTCAAATAAACTGCATTTAAGTACATTTTTCTCCTATACAACGGTGTAAAAATTGAAAATGCTTAGAATGAAATTCGTTAGCGAAGCTTAGAAGTTTTAAAAATTGCAGTAGAAATTATCCATATTTAACAGAGCAATGATACTCCTGCGTTGTTTAAATTTAAGTTGATTAAATTTAATTATTTTATTATAATTATCAAAATTATACATCAAATTATTATCAAAGTATTTTATTCCATTTTCTGACATTAATACAGCATAATATAAATTATGCTTTTCATAAAAAAAGAAGGACAGCATTATCTTTAAGTCAAATAAATATAAAATTATTTTGCATTGCATTATCAAGGAAATGTAATAGAAAAAAATACTAAAAGGTTTTCTTATAGAAATAAATCTGTTACGCAAATTTAATGGATTTGATGTCAATCATGTCTCATCTGCATTTTACTTCAGGTGGTACATTTGTTTGATACACTTGGCATGCTAAAAAAAAGTTATTTTTATCTTTTATGTAATTTTTTTTAATAATTTAAAAAATATTTTGACAGAAAGAGCACATTTTTTATATCTGTCGGTTAGTTAAAGAATTATACGATATTATATTAAACAATTGCCTATTAGGGGTCATTGGGTACTACATTTGTAATTCTATAACAGTGCATACTAATTTTATTTTGCAAATAGGTGTTAGAAAAGATGCCAAAAAAATGTATCGTATATACATATTAAGCTTGTATTGACTACGTCAGGCATTTACAACGATCCTAAACGTTTAAATTTAAGTATTTGATTATAATTATCAAATTTGAAATATTTTGTACTATTATCTGACATAAGTACGTATATAGTAAAATATAATCGATGCCTCTAATAAAAAAAATATAGACATCATTATCTTTAGTTCAAATAATTATAAAATTATTTTGTATTGCATTATATAGGTAATGTACTAGAAAACTTTCTTGTAGAAATAAGTCTGTTAAGTATACTTAATGTATTTGATGTCAATCATGGCTCATCCGCATTTTACTTCAGGTGTTACATATTTTGATACACTTGCCTGTGGAAAAAAAAATATTTTCTCTTTCATGTAATACTAGCAGCCTTCGCCCGCTTCGCTGGTCTGTTTTTCTAAACAAACCATGAACCAAACGAAATATATCTGTGAATTCGATCATTCGTTTGAAAGTAATATGGACATTAACCTGGCATACCCATCCGAATTGCTACAAATGATATGGACGTCATTATACTATTGTATTTTCTATTGAGACAGACAAAATCTGAGCTGCTAAGGACAAACTTATTTAGTTGATCCTTTACTGTAGGATTTGGTAAAGTACGATAGAACAATATGTAATATATATATACCCTTCCTCTGAAAATTTATCAATGCAATTCTCATCAGATTCCGTCCAATAGAAACTATGAAAAAGGCTAATCTTTCATAATTGGGCCCACCTCATTCTAGAACTTTCATCCAAAATCCTATAACCAAGCAACCTAGAACGATATGTGTTTTATACTAAAATATTCCCTGAAAAATTAACTAACTGGGCAAGTTCCACCAAAATCCACTTAGCAGAATCTTTTAAACTGGCAAATGTACCAAAACGTTCCCTGAAAATTATCTAATTAACAGTTTGTCTTACCAGAATCCACCCAGCAGAAATTTAAAAAAAGCCAATCTTTCATAATCGTGTTCTTCTGATTTTGAATTTCCCCCATAATTATTTAACTAAGCAACGTAGAACGATATGATGTACCACATTTTTTTTTTCTGAAAAATTATCTAACAATGGTCCCATCAAAAATCTATTTAGCAGAACTCACGTTCTAAGCGGCCCAAACGAAATTTCTCTTTGCATTTCATACATATTATAGATAGTTAAATTTAAATATATCTTCCATAATCGTGTTAACCAGATTATAGAACTATCAGGGATGTAGAGGTAGGCCTATTTTATATACCCAGTGGATTTTTTAAGAAACACTGCACACCTTTATAGAATATATATTTTCTGGTATATACACATTGCATATAGCGTACATCCTCTTATAGTAATTTACTACACCACAGAGAACTTTCCGGCATAGCATTAAAATCCATTTAGTAGAACTTTACATTAAAGGTAATCTTTCATAATCGGGTTCACCTAATGTTAAAAGTCCCGTACTTATCACTAATTCAAAGTAGAACTTTTTTTTTACATTAAAACACTTCTAAATCAAATTACGGTACTTGTTAGTTATCCCGTCGCCCAAATTACTGTCGCCAAATTGTAAGATTAAATGGCAATAATAGTTGATCATAAATGTCACATTCACTTGACAACACGTGTTTACGTCATCAAATGATTTTTATTTCGACGTTTTATTTGTATTTTTATTAATGTTATACTAATTTATTTGTTTTTTCGTTATTTAAAATAAAAATTATGTCAATTTGTATAATTTGGCGAGTGGTTTGGCGATTTATATAATTTGGCGAAATGGGTCGACGGGATAACTAACAAGTACCCAAATTACTTAACTAACAATGTACGTTCTACAAAATTATTTTCAGTAGAACCTGAGTTATAGTCATTCAGAATGAAATAAGAATATACGTTTTGTAAATATAGTAGATGATGATGAGTAAAATTGTAAGTATTGGTATTTGCGATTTATAAAATGCTATTGGCGAGATTTATGCACGGCTAACATAAAAGTATCCATTTTTTCTTTTTATCCATAGGAGCAAATGTCTAATTGCAAAATAGTTTTCTATTTAAACCTTTGAATATGAACACTTTTTTAATCAGTACAAACATTGCTTTCATACTTAAATTAAATATTTCCGTTTTAAAATATTTATTTCTTATTAAACCCTTTTTCTTTGTATTTTAAATAAAATTAGTAACTGTTTTGGTATTTTTCCGTTATACCAACACGGTTGTCGCCAAGCATAATAATTAGCGCAAAATGAAATGAAACATTAAAAAAAAAAAAAAAGGAACAGATGCCATATATATTCCCGCGACCGCCATCTTGGATTTTTCTTGGCGTGAAAACCCTTTTCCCGTCAAGTAAATGTCGCCAAGCAGATTTATGCGCATGTTAGGCTTAACGGGGTTGCCAGAACACGTCACTCGTCGGGGTTGCCTTATCGATAAACGTCAACGAAACATCGCCGAGAAATTCAAGATGGCGGCCGCGGGAATAAATAACATCTAAGCCAAAAAAAATAATTTTGTTGGCACAAAAATGAGCATTTAAAATATATAACATTTGAAAATTTCAGACTTTCACCAACTATTTTTTTTAAATCAATACAAATCAATACTTAAAATAAAAGAAAAAATAAATACTTTACAATAAAATAATAAAATTAAGTCAATTTAATCTGCAGGTCTCGAATTGTAAATGTCTTTCAGGTTATCATTGTAGCGTGGCGTACGTAATAATCATATCTGTCATTGCAGTAAACATTTAATTTTTTGAATGAAGACGTTCAACGTTTTTTAACAAAACATTTTTATAGGTATAATTCCTAAGTTCTGAAATGATTTTATTACACCTTCCTCGTCATCAAGTAACTGCCAAATCGTAAAATCCATGTCATTGTCAGTAATAAATGTAAGTTATAATTTAAAAATAAATATTTTCTATTCAAAAAATAACAAATTAAAAAGTTTTACGAGATTACGATGGAATAATACTCATAAAAAATATTTACGTTCAATAAATAGCAAATGTTAATCTTTGGCACGGTTTGCAAAAAAAATCGTTTGCACGCTAAGGGTCGAAATAAATGGCGCGATACCATACATTTTGGCATACGGTTGATAGAACGAAAAAGTACAACAGCTTTATTATTATTATTATTATTTAGTTTTAGTTTTTGAGGCGTTTATAATTTTTTTTCCTAACTGACATAGTTGTTTTAAATATTTAAGCAAAAGAATTGATTAAAAAATTATTCAATTTGAATTTCTTCCCTTGCTATAGTAACAGAATGAAGAGAATGAGTTTTTAGAAATTATCACTTGAAAATTTGAGGTTTTGTCACCAAAGATAGTGCCAAATTAGAAAAATATGAAATATCTCATGAACTATTAGACTTATAATAATTTGGTTAGTACCATTCGATTCAGCATTCAAAAATACATTAAAATATGTTATCAGTTGAAAAATAACTATAAAATCAGATTTTTAAGGATTTTTTTAATATTTCGTTCTATTTTTTACCACCCTTAGGGGTGGAATTTTAGAAAATCCTTTCTTAGCGGCGCTCAATGCCATAAGAAGTATTTTTACCCCAAATTTCAAGATTTTAGGTTCAGTAGTTTGGGCTGCGCGTTGATTAATACAAAATCCAGACTTTCTTTTATATATATAGATTTTCAATATAAAAATCATTTTGACATGAAGAACACATTTTATATCTATAGGTTTCTTGAATAATTATACGGTACGTGATTCTTGAAACAATATATATTTTTAATTAATTTGGGTAGTACATTTGTAATTCTACAACAGTGCATACTTATGTTGTTTTTGACAAACTGGTGGTAGAAAAGATGCCAAAAGAAATGTATTAAATGTACCTGTTAAACTGGAATAGACTATGGTAGACAATTTACAACGACCATACATGGCGCAATTTAAATTGATTAAATTTAAGTATTTGATTATACTTCTCATACTTAAAGTAGTTTATATTAAATTCTGGCATAACTATTGTATAATATAGAGGATGCTTCTAATAAAAAAATTAGACAGTATCATACTTAATTCAAATAATTGTAAAATTATTTTTCATTGCATTATAAAGATAGTGCACTAAAAAAATACTAAAAAGCGCTCTTATAGAAATAAACCTGTTTCGCAAACTTAATGGATTTAATGTCAATCATGGCTCATCTGCATTTTACTCACATGTTAAATATTTTGACACATTTGGCGCGTAAAAAAAGTCTTTTCTCTTTCACGTAATCTTTTCATTTTTAAAAATCATTTTGACGTGAAGAACACATTTTTATATCTATAGGTTGGTTAAGTAATTGTACGGTACGTGATTCTTAAAACAATATGAATTTTTACTAAGACAAAATTTTGAATGAAGTTTCGTTTTAATATGTTTTTTTGTAAAGCATACGTTCTGTGGTAAAAGGGGCGATATTTAATCCTTAAAGATTTTTTTTTTTCATTTTGTAATTTTTCTACGCACATTAAAGATAAGTTTTATAAATGTTAGTATAGTTGAAAATATATTTTCTCTAGTATAATGTACACAGTTATTTAGAAGAATATTTTGTTATTCCTGGCTATGAATATAATAATAATTTTAAGTAAGGAAACTTACCATGTCTTCTCGGCTTACAGAATGTGTATGAAATCAATTTTTTATTGGAAATATAAATATATTACACATTTAATATATATTTCTTTTTCGATTGCGTATTTATAGAACCAGAACCCATTTTTATGTGAAAATGATCAATTGTGTATTGAAAAAGACATTTAAAATTTATTAAAAGCAATACTTTCGTATTAACTACATGTCCGGAGTTAATAACGGAAGAAAACGTGAAAGATTTTGTTACTTACAGCAGTGTATTCGGATCATTCCAGATGTTTAAACACTTTTTTTGAATACAAGTTTGTTACATTTGTGTTTCATTTATATTATTTCACCTCTTTGCTGGTAAATTATTTATTTCGTTATAGAATTTTCGCTAGAATCAAATGCTAAACTAATTATTTAAATAGAGAAAACGTTTAAATCTTTCGTAATTGATCTATAAATTATAGAGATAGATTTAAATTAGAGTTCTATATTTTAAAAAAAAAATAATCCCTTTTTCAATTAATAGTTCACTGTAAATAAATTATGATTATAAGTTGAGAAAATAATTTGAAAACATCGAGAGGTAACTTAAATATTTTTTTCATTGTTGCCACATTTAAAAAAAAAGAATCAAAGCAATATATATCTATATCGATATGTATCTATCTATATATATCTCTCTATTCTAAAAAAAGTAACTACCGCTGTCACCGCCGCCGCCGCCGCCGCCGCCGCCGCCGCCGGTTTTGAATTTTTTGTGACCGGAGGTCTTTCTTCGTTAATATTAAGAAAAATAATGCATACAAAAATATGAAAATCGGTAGTATTATACAGAAATGTTTGATAAACACACTGATGCAGACAGTTTTCACATCGAAGAATTATTTTAAGAGATATTTAATGCTAAAGTTGGACAAAATCGTTCCACTAAAAAAGTTTTATAGGAGCAAAAACTATTCATAGGAATTTAATCATTTTTAGATCATTTTATGCGTTAATATTTGCCGGAGTGCAGATTGCATTAATTTTTTTATTTTGACCAATTTTTTGAGGTTTTATTTCTATTTTAAATTCAAATTTTCAGCATTTCTAGAGATATTTTTAACAGATTTTAGAAAGTGATATTAATTTAAACTGTTGCCAACTGTATAAACAGCGGAAACAATAATGTTTGCTTCAAAAAAAAAAAAAATATTTATGCGTGTAAATACATTAAAAATTTATTTACACGTGACTATTATAAACAGAAAAAAACATTTGGAATTAGAATTAAATAATTATGTACAAAAAGCAGGAACTTATTAAAAATTACGTCATAAAAACTATAATTACACGTGAATTTTAAGAGAGAAAGGAATTTGTAAAATAATAAATTTATTAACATGCGTTAGAAGCCTTAAATAGGAGAAATTACGTCATATTTACGTCACATTTCAGTTATTACATAAAATGAACACAAAATAATATTGCCAAAACGGTTTAAATTTAGAAATTGCGCTAGACATTTATTTGATATTTTGAGAGGATACTTTTCAACTATTTTTGTTAGGAAAGCGCAAATAATATTTAATTTCTAACACAAGTATTTTCACGTGAATATTAAAAAGAGAAAGAATAGTTTGGTCAAAATTACGTCAGATTAAAAACGATTAATTTAAAATGTCTCATTTAAAAGAACTTTCTTTTCACTTTGTTAAAAAATACCAGGAGACAAAGACTCTGTTTACTTAATTCCTTTTATATTAGCTTATTTTGAAATGTTGTTACATGTGTCTACGTCATCAAGTTATTTTTATTTCGACGTTTTATTTGTATTTTTATTAATGTTGTACTAATTTATTTGTTTTTTCGTTATTTAAAATAAAAATTATGTCAATTTGTATAATTTGGCGAGTGGTTTGGCGATTTATATAATTTGGCGAAATTGGTCGACGGGATAATCAAGTAGAACCGCAACGGATTTGGCGTTAAAATTCCCCAATCAAAGAGAAATGAATAGAAATCCGTTTATAGGGAGATCGCCACTGTTTTTTAAATTATAATTCAATCTTTCGAAATCTTTTTAAAGCCGATCAAATTAGCGTGCATTTAGAGTCTACAGTGTCTGGACGGGGGTTGGCGAGCGTAGCTCGTAGGGGGCCGAGCCCCCTAGTTAATAAAATTAATAGAAAGCGCTTTGTACCAAACTTTAGTCAATGAGGGGATTTTCCTATATTCGGGATCCACACCAAATTAACGTATTTTTAGGAAATTTGTTGCAACAAATGAACTGTAGTTATACAATGTTAATTTTAAGAAAAACAATGAATTATCCTGAAAGAGAATTTATTTTTTTATTTTAATTTGTTTTTGTTTTTTGTTCTGATTGTATTTTTAACGAATTATGGACACAAATGCACAGTGTTCTATTATTATGATCTTGGTATTCTTAGGATATTGCATTTATTTTTATTTTACCGCGTACCACACTGAACACGGCCTAAACCGGGTGATTCGGCTAGAATAAAATATTTTATATAAAATTATTTCATTTCTTTTAGGGAAAAAATACTTCAAACTTTTAAACATGTGTCTGAGAAAAATCTTCCAAGTTCCTGAAACATAGTTTAGGGTAATCCATCAAGATCTACATTTACTACCAAAATAATTAATTTTAATTCTTTGGTAGTACTTTCATCGACCAAAATTTATCGTCGATGATAAAATCCAAGAATGATTTTATTAACTTTCTGAGTAATAGATAACAGTGTTTAAGGTAAAGGCACGACTCTTACAAAGTAAAACGTAAATCCGAACAAAAATTTACATTTAAAATTATTTCTGAATATTTTACACAAGTTTTAAACAATTTGATTTAAATATTACACACATTAAATAATGTTATTAAACTGAGTAAAGTGCCATAAATCAGCTGTGTCAGTTTTAAAGCAGAAAAAGATTTATAAACTGTACTAAAAGTTATGAGAAATAAATTTAAATGTTTTTATAACTATTTTTATCGAGGACTTTTCTTAAGGTGTCTCAAAACCCTTAAAGCTTCAAAATTTTCGTAAATTTAATTTCTTTTTAGATGTTAAACTCCTATCTGTTTAGAACCTTTTGATATAATTGTTTCCTTGAAATTCCCATTCGAACAGAAGTCATGGCTTTCATAAAATTACCCGACCAATAGCTGAAGTGGCATTTCCGAAACTTTGAATTCCTTTTTCTCCAAATGACGTTTTTGGGCATAACATTCAAAATATCTCAAAGACTTCTGAATATTTTTTCATGAAATTTTCAAAACAGATGTTTCATGTTAGTTTGTATAAACGGAACCTAAATTTTCCCTTTTATAGTTTAAAATAATATTTTTTACGTGATTATACTGTTGAAAATTTCTATTTTTTTTTTATGAGCTAAATTCAATTTTGTATTAAAAATATAAAATTGCTTTAAATACAAATGTATTTAGGTTCAAGGTAATTATTCTAATCTGATATATACGCAGGCACCAAAATTTGCATTCTAGTTGCAAAATTTCGTTCGTAATCCTGCACGTAATCTGTTATACCAATTTTCTGCTCGCCAAATGTCTGGCAGTTTGAAGCCCCTATAAATGCTAATTCTGCATATTGCAATTTTTTAAATACATGAAATAAAAGAATATACACACTAGGGTTGGTTGAAAAAACCGGAATATTTAAAATCGAAACGTCATTCTGTGGAAAGGTTGCCTTTTGTAATATAGAATAAATTCGTAAAATATTACACCGATCGGTTAATATCTTTTACCGCTGCCAGGTAGCCGAGGTTCCATAAAATCGTAAAAAAACACTTTTTTTTTGTTTTTAATTATCTAAATATAGTAAGACAATTTCTAATAGAACGCAATAGCTACACCAAAATATTAGTAACGTAATAGTGAAATTTCATTATGGTGACATCACGTCGCAAAAGAGCCAAAGTTTCTAAAAATGTTAACATTTTAAATTTTTCGTTCTTCTCAATGTTTATAATTTTCATAATATTTCTAGATTTTTATGTTTCCAATAGACTAGGAAAGACATTTTTAGTAGTTAATTTCACGCAGATTGTTTACTATGACCACTGTAATTCTATCAAAATTATGAAATACTCTATGATAGAAACACCTAAAGCTGCCTTCTTGTAATTTTTTCTCGCTGCGATATAGCCATATTTCACTTTTTTTCTTTTAATATACTCCGTTTGCATGCTTATGCACTTCGATGGCCCTAAAGATATAACTCTCTGTCAGGTTAAAGAGGGGGCAAACTTTAATCGTCACGAAATCAAGAAAGAAAATGCGTCTTTGATACTTGAGCTGGGTCCCCATTATTTTCGTCATTTGACCCCATCATCTGGAAAGGAGGCTTCTTTATGCAATGATATTGTACAATTTTTGAAGAAAAATGAAATGGCAACTGAAAACATACTTGCAATCGAATGTGATGGAACTGTCCGTCTTTTACACAGGAAGCAAAGTTGGTGTTATATGTTTGCTTCAGAACAAGTTTTAAAAAACACTTCAGTGACTTCCTTGCCCTAACTTGAATAAGCTTCTGCTGAGACATCTTTCGAACATCTTGAAAAACAAACGATGGACCCTCGTCATATTGTGCCCCAATAGGTAAATTCCATGCGATTTTCGGATCATTACCATTTGCAAAGTTTAAACCAATCTAATGTAATCTCTTAGGTGAAGCAGTAGCTAAAGTTTGTGGGCCGGTACAGAGGGAGAGTTTCATGAGATCAACTTTGGTCACTCGTGTCACATTATTAAATTTATTTATGTTAAATACTTCTTCATTTTAACTTTATTTAACTCGTTTCGGGTAAACATCTGTGTATTGCAGTTAATAAAATACTTCATTCATTTTATTTCATTTTGGGGATTTTTAGTGCGTAAACTTTTGTCTCTCAATGGAGGAAAACATGAGGAGATCGTCAAGAAAAATGTGAAATTACCCTTTTTTACCAGTCTATTAAAAATAGTTATCAAAATTACTGGACATTTAAAACGTATTTAGTGACATAAAGTAAATTTAATCAATTCTAGACATATTTGTATTATATAAATTATAAAAATACAGAAAAAACGAAATGTGCTTCATGTAGCTGTTGTTTTCTATTAGAAATTGTACTGGTATGTTTGGATAATTAAAAAAATGTAAAAACAGCGTTTTTTTGCGATTTTTTGGAAATTTGACCTCTTTTCTGCGGTAAAAGATATTAACTGATCGATGTAATATTTTACGAATTTATTTTTTATTACAAAAGGCAACTTTCTCGCACTATTTCTTTTCGGTTACAAATACTTTGGTTTTTTTCGACCTACCGTAACACACATCTTTTATCCCCCCAAAAAATGTGTTTTAAAATCATATACATTTAAGCTATTAAATATTAAAAATGGTCTTTTTTTATTTTTTTCAGATTTTAAGAGTTTTAAGAACCCTTAAAGTGATTAGTATGACTGATATTGCAGAAAATATAGATTTAACAAAATCCTCTGACAAAAATGAGATGCTATCTTTCATTAATTAAATAATGGAACAAATTCAAATCATAAAAATGTGCAAATTAAGCAGTAGAATTACAAAATACCATATATAAATTCATTGTTTAAGAATTGTTTAAGTATTGTTTAAGTATTAAGTATTGTTTAAGTTGTTTAAGTATTGTTTAAGAATTTAGAGAAGCAAGCAAACAAATGAAGAAAACCATAATCATCATTTGTTCTACCAATTTTATTTTCAGATATTAAAAACACACTAAGATTTCATAGTTTATCATACAGCCAAAACATACACATTTTAGCTGTATGATAAACTATGAAATCTTAGTGTGTTTTTAATGTCTGAAAATAAAATTGGTAGAACAAATGATGATTATGAATGATATTACATTGTAAAAGAATAGATTATAAAACTGGAGAAAACCAATCAAACAGTCATGTCATGAGTACTAAAATAAAAGTCCACATAATAGTGAATTAAAAGTAATACAAAAATAAGGCACTAAAATATCACGTATCAAAATTTTAATTCATCGAAATGGTGTTAAGAACGTGAAAAGATGCTTTGCACCAATTTGAGTACCTGTAAATCATTAAAAAATATATATTTTCTGAAGAAAATGAAGTATTTTTAATACGGTGTGTTGGTCCTCTTTTTGTCATGGCCATATTTTGTCCATGAATACGATGAGGTTGTCGATAAGTGTTTAGTTCCTAGTCTACGTTCCGCTCTTCCAAAAATTGCTATTTGAAAGTCCCAAACACCCAAGCGTCGTTCCAGTTTGCCCAAAGACACCTTCGATCAGATTTAAGTCGGGAGTTCATGCTGTTCCTTACAGATGTGTATTGTTTACGCTTCAAACATATTCTCCAAAAGTCGAGCTGTATTGCGCATTACCATGCATCAAAAGAATGGAATCAACAGCAGCTGCATATAAGGCATGAAATCTGAATATATAGTCTGGATACCCTTTGGTTATCAAATTGCCATTCCAGGTAATATATAAACCCCTGTGTATTTACTCAGCAAATTATGTTCGCTAAAATGTACCAATATGAAATTACGGAACTTTTGCCGAATAATACTGCATAAGCAAATCTGCTTATGACAATATAGGAAAAAACTTTTTTTATATATACCTAGATTAGTCAAGCTCAAAAAGAAAAATAAATAAAAATAAATATAAATAAGCCTATACTCATGATTGATCAAGTAAAATCCTTGGATCTTGTCGATATTGCAGTTAGGGGTCTGGCCGAGATTCAGAAAAAGCCATGAGAATAAACACTTTCGCAAGTATTTTCCGGCAATCGTTTCGCTTATTCATACACGAAAGCAATTTCCCAATTTTTCTATAAAAATATAAAGTAAATATAAAGTAAAAAATTAAATATACAGTAGCTATTTATCTGTTATTATGTACAAGCAGAAGTAATTTATTTAATACGTATAATTATATGTTGTATACTGTACGTGTGATATTTGGTTCATAAAATATTTTAAAATTTTATATTTTTATGAAAAAATTGATATTACGATTTCAATAAGTTTTTTAACCCATAAGAGGTCAGGTGAAAATGTAACAGTAGACATTACGGTCTGAGGTAACGCCTTTATTTACAGTTCTAATAACGATTCCTTTCTTAAAATAAAAATGCACTTATATGTACTTGAATACTCAAGAAAAAGCTGCAAAATTATTTCATTATTTTTAAATAAAAAAATTCTAAAATTCTTGTGTGATTTTAACATTATAAAAACACAATTATTTTCCACTCCAATAGTTCAAATTTGGCTAATATTTTATCAAACAAATCTCAGCAATCTTAGTAGAACGGATGCAATCTAGGTTAACGCACCTTGTTGCACCCCTTGTTGCTCGTAATTTGCAAATCTAATTTATTAAGTAAAAGATTCATAATTTAATCCTTAAATAATTCTATTCATACGTTAATTTCTACTTTAAAAACGAGTATTTTTTTTTCAGTGTTCCATTAAATGTCACAGAATCTTTAGTCACGGTATGTGAACATGCCATATATTGCAATCTGTATAAAAAATTTGAATAAAGTGTGACTGCTTGCAATCAGGTAGTTTCTCGAGGTGACGATGAATTTCAAGAAAAACCAATAAATTATTCAAAGGGTTGTAGGAATTAGATAAATGTATGCCTCAAATTATACAGAGTGAACATTAAAATTTGTGTAAATACCTATACATTTTCACATTATGTTATTTACTGAGCATCTAAATTATTAAATAAGTGAAACGCGATACAGTTAGACACGTTATGATGGAAAATGAGTAACATTCTCTTGAATATAATAGACTCATTCTCATTTACATATCCAAAATTTGGATTACTCCTAAATTAGAATTCTTCATGTTACTGCCTGAAACAGAACATATTAAAAAGGAATTCCTATAGTACATCAAAGAATGTTGTATAAATTCAATGGAAAGATAATTTAGGAAAGTATAGGAAGTGTTATCTTAAAACTTCTAGAATATGGGAAATTTATGTTAGTGTATAAAAATGTAAATAAAAAAACTTAAAAAAGATAACAGATGCCATTAAAAATCGTGCTTACGTCTGTTAAGAGGTTACTTCATCAACGCTTATATTCTTATAACAGAATTTTCTCCAGTTCTGTGATTTTCACCTACAGA
This sequence comes from Maratus speciosus, assembly GCA_963932465.1. Lineage (NCBI taxonomy): Eukaryota > Metazoa > Arthropoda > Arachnida > Araneae > Salticidae > Maratus > Maratus speciosus. The sequence goes on along the minus strand of OZ010788.1, from coordinate 332,580,715 downwards.
AAAATTTCTTAATTTTTTTCTTCCAAAGTTGTGTGAATGCCTCATATTTTTGTTGTTTTTTACTCATAATCCTTTCTAATCTATTCTTCCATATTTATCTAAGAAAGATCTCTTTCTGTCAAAGTCTAGAAGAATACGAAGTTTGGTAAGATTCCATGTATTATTTGTTAAAGTGCCGCGGATATTGACGAAATCGGGATAAACCCAGCAGAGAAACGACACTTTCAGGTCGATTTACATCCAAACGTAATAAGCGTCTATGTTTGAATATGAAGTTTTACCGAATTCCGTTAATCAGGTCTTGGGACAGGGAATCTCACATTTTGTGTCACATACATACAGAAAAACATACACACAGGTAGACGTACAGACTCACAGACAGATGTTTTCTAATCCACACTTAAATCATGTTCAGTACCATCTAAAACGTATAAATCACTCAAAAAGCGGAAGTGGAAAATTTTCACCCATCTGCTACCTTTTTCTTCTAAATATTGAAGAAATTTAAAAAATGCATTTTTAAACTACTCTACTTATTGTATAAAAAATGAAAATGAAATGTAAAAATTTTCAAAAAAGTTACATTAAATCAAACTTAAGATGCATTAAGAAAAGCTAATGAATAATCAAAAATTAAATAATATATCAATCTAAAATCTTAAAGCAAGATTTACCAAATAAAAATACTTTTGCAATTGCATTCCCAAATATTTGTTTCTCGCAGATTTGCGTGTTATTTATGTTTAATTAATTCTAATCAAATAAACCTGGATGAATTTTCGGTATAGAGTTTAATTTATTTGTGATTAAATTTTAATATGCAAGAAATCAGATTTCATCTCTTAACACAAATAACAAATTTAGAGAAAATACACAATTTTAATTAAATTTACAAGAAACTTTATATAAAGTAAATATTTTTTCCTGATCTATTAATCTTTCATTAATCGAATTTTACAAATAAATGTTAAAATTCAAATACCCTTGAAATACAATATTTAATTAAAAGTTAGATTTACTTAAAAATTTTGCTTGATTACTTATTTATTCAACAAATGACAGAAATTATTTGCAGATTAAATTTATTAACTGTATCAGTCAGAAAAACAATGTATTCCAGTTTTGAAATTTATGTAAGATGAGTTAAGTGAATCAAAAGAATTTGACTAACTTATTTTACTTGCTTTCTTTTAACTTACAATTATGATTGTATGTGGCAGTCAAACCTTGTTAAGCATTTTTAACCCACTTTCTGTTGGCATAGCGTTTTGAAATTTGGAATATATATGTATTCATGATGGAAATAAATGAATTGGAGATTGATTTTTTTTTTAATTCGGTCACTAAGGAGGGTAAGTTTAAAATTTATAAAATCACCATATCTAATTAACCAATACTTATAAAATCTTCAAATATGAATAGGGGAGAGGGGGGCACATGTGAACAGGGGGCAGATGTGAACATCGCAATTTTTCAATAGTTATTATAAGTTTTTTTTTTATTTGAAAAAAATTACTAAAGACGACAGCACCTGTAGACATATGGTAAAAAAATTTTCAAGCTTTTTGACATTTTGTTTGTCCTCTGTAGCCAAAACACTGTTTTTAGATCTCAAAAGTAAAATCTTTGTTCCAAGTTGATAAGCGTATAACTTTATTTATTTATTCATTTATTTGAATTTGAGTGTTTTAACATATACTATGAATACTAATAAATATTTTTGATAAAGTTCTTTTTCTTCTGAAATTGAGAAATGTTAATGATTTATCAATTTAGCAGAAGCAGAAATGTGGGTCACTTGTGAACAGACAAGTTGGGGCAGATATGAACAGTACATAACTGCCCCAATAATCATTCTGCGATTCTGTTCCTTTCAGTTAACTTAATGATAAATAATGTCAGTTCCATTATCTATAATTTTCCTGAAAAAGAAGATATTTTCCTCACACAAAGTTGATTTTGCATTGAAACTTCAGCAAACACATCTTTCAGCAAATACATAAAGAGCAACAAGCTCATTTACATTCAATTGCACTTTAAGTAAATTTAATGTTTTCTAAAATGCAATAAGTGTTATATATTATTTTACTAAACAGCTTACAACAATATTTCTTATTGTTAATACAAAAGTATTACCTTGAACAACTTTGCAAATTTTTCTATTACATTTGTTCTAAACTTGCAATGATGGCTTACTACCATCTCTAAAACAGTTATGTATATGATGCTTTGAATGGAGATAGATATGAGTAATATTTTAAGAAAGTAAAATTTTTAAGCTGCTAACTATCGTAAAATTCCTACTGTAACACCATCCCTCTTTCAAAAGCAAAAGAAGTTAGGGGAGGGTGGGGATTATAGTCGATATATTTTTTAAATCATTAAAAAACCCTTCTTTGTCTAATAATTTACTAATAAATAATGCAAATACAGCAGTGTTAATCTTTCTTATTTTGGAAGATTTGAGATAAATAGTATGTAAACTCCCCCTCCCTAAAAATTTCCCCAAACAAAAACCCCTAATCAAAATTTAAAAATTTTAATTTCTTTTTTAAAATTGCTTCTTTATTTTTTTTTTCAGCAATACTTAATGAATCATCTAAGCCTCCACCCCCAAAATCTACTTATTTTCATTTTAAAATCTTTTGCTTAAACATATCAACCAGAAACTAGAGAAATATATATAAATATATGTTCTTTATGGTGAATTTCACAGGTAATTAACTAATGATTACGATGATAAATGAATAACAGAATAAAAAGCCTGTCAAAGGATATTTTTTCCTTGTGTTCACACGTGCCGCACGTGTGTTCGCAACTACCCCGCTGATGGAGCACATGTGAACAATTTTTTGAATTCATAAAACTATTAAAAAATGTAAAAAGAACTATACAGGTGATTTAAAAAAAATACCATGTATAAAAGAAAGTTCTATTTACTATATTGAGTAGGTTTTGTTTATAGAAATTAATCCAGTCATGAGAAAAAGCTATATTTATACGATCTGTTCACATGTGCCCCCATCTCCCCTATAGTATAAGTGAAATTAGTAAATAGGTGTTTCTGAATTTTTAAAAATTCGAGACCTAAGGGGGATAAAGTGTCGGCTGCCCCAAGTTCTACCATTTCTGAATGACATAGCAAAAAAAACTTCCTAATGTCAAACTTACACTACTAAGGTTAAGACTACTTAAATTTTATGATTACTCAATTTTAGTTTGATTTTCTATAGGGAAATAAATATCAGCTTCAATAATGAGTATTTGTTGAAAAGTACTAATGGCAGTGTTATCACAGTAGCGACCATTTTTTGGTCAGCTCCACGAAATATTGCCAAATTTGGCGACAAAATTAGTAGTCATATATGAATTCAACTTCTTGCTAGCTGGCTAATTTGGCGAAATTTCCATTTAAATCAATTAATCCGTATTTCTGCATTATTGTGAATTTTAATGAAAACATGTTTTTAATTTTCTTCTACATTTATAATTATTATCTATATATATACAACACAATGCTGAAAAACTGTCAAATTATTGCATATAATTCATACATCAGAATGATTAAGAATAAGAAGCAATTTTTATTTTTTAATTTATCTTCATACTAACGAATCTTTATGTTCTAGATTATACAATCATACATACAGTGGCGGTCAAAAGTTTCCGGCCAGCATAAAATTTTTGGTTAATTTTTAAGTATACCAATATGAAGTGGAATATCAAAGTGATACTTATATACTTTTATTGACATAACAGTTAAGAAGTTATTTATGGAATAAAAAATAAATATTAATAAATTTAAGTGACAAAATTAATTGCAAAAGAAAACGCATGTTCTCAAAAGTTTCACCTCAAAAGGTCACCTTGAAAAGTTTGGAAAAAAATGGTGTTATAACAGAAAAAAACAGTGATCAGCGACATTTACAATTAGTATTTTATATTCATACATTTAGCAATAAGTACTGCGACGCAGCAACGTGGCATCCATTCAATGAACGGTTGTAGATCTTCAATGTTAAGTTTTACCCACGGTTCTTGGAGTTTATGTGAAATTGCTGCTGATTTGATATATTTATAATTCCACAAACGCTTTCAAGTTAGTTTCAAAGATTTTCTGTTGCATTCAGATCGCGTGATTGGGCTGTCCATTTCAAAAGCGGATTTTTTTTTTGTGCGAAATCCACTGCTTGACGAGCTTGCATGTATGCTTTTCGTCGTTATCATGATGAAACAAATAGTTGCGACCACAATTTTTCTTCCAATAAGACAGCAAACGATCTTGCAAGATATCATTGCACTATTCATCTAGCCGTGAATTTCAAATAACGGACAGGCACATTTTCCAGAAAATAGTCCCCACAGCATAACGTGTTCTCCACTATGCTTTTTTGTAGGAATAACATATCTCGCATCTTATCTTTTGTTTTTCGGTCATAGATTGTAGTGTCTGTTATCACTCCCAAAAAGTCTGATCGTCGATTCATCGAAAAATAGTATTTTTCTCCGTTTTCAATTAATCAGTCTTTGTATTCCTTGGCAAACGCCCGTCGGGTCCTCTGATTTTTTTTTACTTATGAAATTTTTTTTAACACCGACTGTTCAATAAAGTTCTGCGTCACGTAAGCGTCACGTAAGCGACACTGTATACTGACTTATTTGAGCAATATTTTAACACCGTACATCCCGGGGAATTGCAACGGCATTTTTATGCGAGTCTTCAACTGGCTTTCTTCTGGTAATTCTATCTACAAGAATAGTCATTTTCCGGGGTCCCCCAGAACGTGGCATGTTCCGAAGGCCATGACCATCTTTATATATATTTTTAAATGTCGTTCACAGCAAATTTTCCGATCGACCACTTTGTCGCAATCTCAAGAGAGCGACCCTTCAGCGACAAACAAATCACTCATTTAGGAACAATAAAATGTACAACTTTTCATTTTTGTATTCCAAATACGTTATTCACGTTGATTAATTAACAAACACGGCCAAAAAAAAAAAAAAAAAACACTTTACCGATAGCAAAAACTAACGGATGACGAATGGCCGGAAACTTTTGCACGCGCGAATTTCGAATTACTCCCCTTTACATCAAGTATCTCCAGTATCCAATCAAAATGATCACGTGGTCAGAGGTTATATGCTTATTCCTAAATTTTGGAGCAATTCTGCTGCTTCTTCGCTGAAAAGTTCTGTCAAATAAATCAGAGAAACAAACTGGCTGGAAACTTTTGACCGTGACTGTATATCACCTACGTATTTTATACGCACTTGTTAAATTTTATTAATGCGAAATACATAAGAGTATATAAAAATTATGGTCAAAAGCTAATTTATTCTTGATTAACTTTTATTGTGCAAGAAAACAGATTCCATAGTTTACTACAATTAAATATAACAACTTAAAAGAACACTAGAAATTTAATTAAAGTTTAGAGAAAATTATTTATAGCACAAGAATTTTTTTCTGATACACGTTCTCTGTTATACTATCCTAATTTTTCAAATTAATGCAAAAATGCAATTCATTTAAGATGTATAATTTTACTTAAAATAAGATTTCCTTGCGAATTTTGTTTCATAATTCATTATTTAAGAAATAAAAGAAATTTTTTTTTACCAAATGGATAAAATGATGTGTATTTGTTGGCTAATTAACATGCTTTTAGTTTTGAAATCTACAAAAGTTTTAGTTGAGAAAATAAAAATAAAATTAATATTTGTATGTTTATTATGATTCAAAACAGGTATTTCGTTTAAAGTTTTGTGTTATTCATTTATTTAAAATGCACTAGACTATTAAAAACTTGTGTTGTCATGAGATTTTATGTACACTCAAGTTGGTTTAAGATTAATAAACTATTTGTACTTTAAAAATTACCTTGCAGAATGCTTTATACGGAATGCATTATATCCCAGATTCCACACGTACTTAAATTGTTCCATTACGTAGTTAAAATTTTACATATTTTGACGAGAATTATAAGACATTAAGCTCTATTAAAACATTAAACAACTCAGTTGCTTAAATTAGAAAATAATGATAATAATAATAATAGTAATATCCTAGAACATATTTAAATAATAATAATACGATAAAAAGTATGTAAATGTAATAGAATTTTTTTAATGGTGACAGAAAGAAAATAAGGCAATAAATAAAAATTAATTACTATGCATGATTTCTAATGCAAATGTACTTTTGTTAATTACATTTTTAAATATTCTTCCAGCGATTGAAAGCAAACGCATCTCTGCAGATCAAATTTACAAATGAAACTCAAATTCAAAACGATATTCTGTTAATCTATTATATATATAAAATCTATTATATATATAAAATCCAAACGGAAATTTCGTTCCGAACGCCGAGATTTCGAGTTCTACCGCATGGATTTTTACGGAACTTATATCGTTAGATGGGTATCGTTCCAGGGAAGGTTTTAAGCTATAACACTTCATTCTACCTAGATTAGTTATAGAATCATTACGGAAAATTCTATTATTTTGGACTTTGTTACTTCATATTTCCTTAAATATCTGGGCTCCTATTGGTCGTAGAGCTTAGATCTCGCGCCAAAAGTAGCTCCGAAGCACCCAAGCAAACTTTTCCCCGCGATTATTTTGCCGTCTTCCGATTTCCTCTAACTCTATTAGGGGCCCGCGTAGAGCCCCTTCAAAATATTTTTCGTAGTAATTTCAGCAATTATCTTAAATTATTGGTTAAGACCGCCACACTCCCGATTCATGTATCTACGGAAAGGTTGCATGAAGGAGTTTCGTTCAGATACGCTTTCGTTAAGAATAGAGTGCGCTCCCTGGTGGTGGAATGTGGAACTAACATAACGCGATATTGTTAAAATTAGGAAATTCTAACAATGCGATCTGTTTTAAACTTTGAGATAGTTCATAACACATAATCTATTATCTATTCCATTATATATATATAAAATCTATTATCTATTCTATTATCTATTATATATATAAAATCTATTATCTATTCTATTATCTATTATATATATAAAATCCAAACGGAAATTTCGTTCCGAAAGCCTAGATTTCGAGTTCTACTGCATGGATTTTTACGGAACCTATACCGTTAGATAGGTATTGTTTCAGGGAAGGTTTTAATCTATAACACATTATTCTACCTATATTAGTTTTAGAATTATGACGGAAAATTCTGTTATTTTCGGGCGATAAGGTTACCATTTTATTTCTTGGCGAAATTCATCGTTGATAAAAAAAAATTGAAACGGCTATTAAACCTCGAAAAATAAAAGAAAAACTGTTACTAATTTTATTTAAATGAAAAAAAAAGAAAAAAAGAAGAAGAAAATCCGTTTCAATGTGTGATAATATTAAAAAACGGAAACATTTAATCAAAACCTGAAAGAAATATTTTGTAATGCCTAAAAATTAATTTAATAAGAAATATTAAACTTGATACGCAATATTTGGCTCTTTATCGCTTGCGTTAGATATGGAAACGAATCTAAAAATTTGATTAGATGAAATTTTAACGACATTTTCTTTCTGTTCTGTTTTTTTTTTTTTTTTTATATCTAATTGTCCCATCACGTGACTTATAGAAGAAACAAGCAGATGTAATTGTGAGTCACATGTGTAATTACTATTTGTTTCTTTACAATTTTTTATTTTTCTTTTCTCGCCAAACAATGTGATTTTAAGCCAAAAATGCATAAGCGTGACATTAGCTTGAGGATGTTCTCACAAATGGTGTTTTTTAGGTGAAAGAGATCATTTTTTGAGTACATTTTCATATTCAATTGTAACTTATATAGATACCAGTTAATATTTTAAAAATGAAATCGAATACTTAAATTTCAGTGTGAATTTCTGACACACATACATATTGTAAAATAATTTCATACTTTTTAAAATGTTTTTCGCCGTAATTCCGAAAGCATGTGATATTTATAAACTCGAACTCAGATCAACGAATATTACCCATTTTATTTAAGCAAATATTATCTATTTTCTCAAGTCATATCGCCAATTTCATTTATAGGAAAATTCACAGATTCGAAATCTAGGAAATAAAGATAATTTTTAAGGAAATTTATGTTTTAATACGTTATTACTATGGAAACATTCAACATTTTGAAAAAAAAAAAATTACAAGTCTTTTGTAATTCGTCATTTCTTCTTCGTCTTTCTTCGTACTTTCTCCTCTGTTACGCAATATTTCAAATGATATTGGACTAATTTTCGATCATCGATTCATTGCAAAATCGCATATCTAATATAGCATCTATTTATATAAAATCCAAGTCTCTGTGTGTCCCTCACTATTCCGGTAGGACCGCCTCACTGAAATGAGTAATTGTTGAAAAATATTAATGCAGGGTTACCACAGTAGCGCCAAATGTTAGCCAACTTGGCGATAGCTGGCTAATTGGGCGAAATTCCCATTTAAAACCATTAATCTTTCATAATGGAGGTCACCGAAAATTAATTTAAACTCCACTCTTTTAAGATATTTTTTCGAAATCTTTGGGTGAGAATTTAAAGTACATCTTTTCATCTTCCTCCCGATGCTACTAATAAAATAACCGCCAATAGACAACGGTGTACTGTGTGAGCTCCTAACTGCGCGATTTTAATGTGCTTTAGGTACTTTTCCAGTATAGGGGCCTTGGCGAAAAAGGAAATTCGGTAACATATTTTCCGGGAACCTATTCACTGTTTCATTTTATATACACACTCATTTTTTCGATATTTATACTATTTATTTAACATAAAAAAGCCGTTTCTCTAATTTTATACAGAAACAGATGTAATTTGTACATAAAAACATCAATAATATACATATAAAACAAACAAAAACGCTCATCAAATTTGTTTTCATAGCTGTTTATATGATTTGACAACAAATCTCGATATTTTTCCGTTATACGGACACCATGCCAAAATGTATGCTAATGCGCCAATTATTTCAAAATGCTAAAAGATATTTGTAATTTTATGCCAGCAGCTTAATATGAGTTTTATTTTATTGCTTTATTTTATAGCAGTTATTTGTTCACTTATTTTAAGTATATATTTGTGATTTGATGAAATAGTTCGTAAAAGTCTGGAATTTTCAAGTGTTATATTTTTTAAATGCTCACATTAGTATCGACAATGATTTTTCTTTTATTTTTCAAATGCTTCAATTCACGATTTTGCGCCAACTATTACGCTTGGCGACAATGGTGTCTGCATAACGGAAAAGTATCCAAATCTCACTTTCTGATGCCCAAATTACACCAAGCTTTTTTTAAAAAATGCCAAAGCCCCTACAGTAGAAAAGTACCAAACTGTCTATTATTTTGCGCTATCCGTGTTATAGTTTGTACTATATGCAAGGGGAGTGGAGCGAAGAGTTTAAACATTAAATATTAAAGTTTCGGCACAGATGTCATATACGCCCCATATTGGCGCGATTTTTTCTGACGCCAATGTCATATACACAACGGGTACTTAACTGGCGCCAAAGTGTCGTAATTTTGCTTGATATGGTAATCCGGATGTTGTTGTTTATGCCGTTGATGTTTTCGCCAAATTGGCGTCGGAAAAAAATCCCTCCAATATATGATAACGTATATAACTGTGCCAAAGTTTCTATAAAGCAGTATAAGACTAAAAAATTAAGAATAAAATAAATGCAAAATAAGACTAAAGAAGAAAGAAAAATCGTGCGTTAAGCATAGAATATGAAACATTTTCCAACACATCCTAAATGCTTTAACAAAACTTCGTTATTTAGGGAAATAAGGTAAATAAGATAACGTTACTTCTTAGAGATCCCGTCGACCAATTTCGCCAAATTATATAAATCGCCAAATCAATAGTAAAACATTAATAAAAATACAAATAAAACGTCGAATTAATGGTTTTATTGGCCATTATTTTCATTTAATTAATTAATTAATGGCAACCATTATTGGCAATTAATCTTACAATTTGGCGACAGTAATTTGGTCGACGGTATAACTAAGAAAAACCAAGATAACTAAGTAAACATTTTAGAAAACGCATAAAAAAATTTAAAAATTGATTTCAGCAGTTACCGTCCATAGCCAATAGTACCGTTATTACATGCCACTATTTAGCTGAAATTTAATTTAAACTACTCTTAAAATTACTGAAATCACATTTCCAGATATTATCATCCATAGACGGTTATGTATCCAATTCTTTGCAAGACCATGTATATCATTTTATCTATATTCTACAAACATTTCTTAGGAAACTAAATGCAGTTCAGCGTAAAAATGAATAACTCCTTTAAAAACCACCTTTAAGCAATTTACTCTCATACTCAGTAACCCTTACGAATTCTTTTGTGTAGCCCTGCATATGAACTGTAGCATTTATACACACAGTATAGTATGCATAAATGTAGTGAAACATAAAAGCGCATATCATAATTAAAAATGCATTTCTAGCAAACATTGCTTATGTACAATACTTCGGAGAAAAGTTTCTTGGCGAGAAAGAAGTTTGCCAACGTATTTTCTGGCAACCTATTTACTGCTTCATACATCATACTCAAGCAATTTTTTCCATATGTATATTGGCGCGATTTTTTTCCGACGCCAATTTGGCGAAAACTTCAACAGCATAAACAACATTCGGGTTACCATTACAAGCAAAATAACGACACTTTGGCGCCAGTTAAGTACCCGGTGCGTATATGACATCGGCGTCAAAAAAAAAAAAAATCGCGCCAATATGGGCGTATATGACATCTGTGCCGACAATTTAATGCAAAAAAAGCTATTTACCCATTTTTATAAAGAAACAGAAGTGATTTTTGCACAGATGTCATATACGCATGGGGGTTGGCGTGATTTTTCTATGACGCCAATTTGGCAGAAATCTCGCTTTTGAATACCAGTTACTTATATATTTTTCAATTATTTGCTATCATTTTGAAAAGGAAATAACTATAAATAAATAAAAGTTTGAATAATAACTATAAAACAAAGCAGTTTATATAATTAAAAAACAGAAAATAAAAGTAAACAAACAATTTATTAATAAATAGAAAACAATAGCCGGGTTACCATAGCAGGCAAAATAACACCATTTTGGCGCCAGTTAGGTATCCCGGTTCATATCTGAAATCTGTGCCGTAATTTGTACATATAAATATATATATATATATATATATTTAGAAACGATTTTTTTTATGCATATAAGTGCATATATAAACAAAGATAAAAGTTCATTAGATTTGTTTTCATAGCTGTTTATATATTTTCGCAACATATCCCACTTTCTGATGCCCGAATCGCGTCAAGTTTTTTTTTTTTTTTTTTAATGCGCTATAATGGAAAAGTGCTTAAATAAATAATTAACAGAAATAACAAATTATACAAACTAAAACTTTTTATTTCGAGATCAAAACATTGTATTTAATTTCGATTAAAAATACATATATCCTTGGATAATTTCAATTAAAATTAGTTTCACTGCTTAATATCTTATTCCATAAACCTAAACAAACACAAGTGATTCATTCATCGTAAAACGTCAAAAATATTAAATCATTGAGGTAATCATTCACAAAGTAAGTTCTCCAACAGTCAATGGGCAATATTCTAATGACGTCATAGTAGGTAAAATGGTCGCGGTATCGTTTGTTTATGGTTTGTAATCACAAAGATTTAATTTTGCAATGTCTCTTAGTTACATTATTTTATTGTCATATTTATGAGCTCAAAACAAAAGCCTATTTTTTCATTATTTAGTTATTAAAGACGGAAAAAAATCATAAATGCATGATTTGAAAATTTTAAATAATTTTCTTTCTTAATACTAAAAAATAACATCGGGAAGTAACAGCGGGTTTAAGTTAAATAAGTTTAACTGTTTAATTCTGTTGTAATATTCAAAATAACTGTATTTATTAGATTTCAGTACTCAACATCAGGGACCGATTAAACTTTGAAGTTAGAGGAATTACAATGTCATTTCAGGACCTTTCTTTTGGAGAAGCTTTTCTAAATTCCATATATACATGGAAAATCTTCACTGTTAGAAATATTATTCCTAGGACTGTCATAACACGAGAACGGCCTGCAATTTTACACATGTTTTTGAAAGCTACTTTATATCAGAAATTTTACTAAAAACTGGTTACTTTTTTGTTATAGCGGCCCACACTATTAGGATTATGACAAGTTGCAGCCAATTTCGCCAACGTCGTAACCAAGATCGTGAAGCACACACATATAATACCATATAATACCATTTAATGAAATCGTATACGATAATTTAATAGTTTTTAACCTTACTTCAAGTGTGTTATTTATTTATTTTTAAGGCTCAACAATCTAAATTGCGCAATATATGAATTAAAAAAAAATGTGAACAAAGATTGAATAGACATGACCGCAAAAAGCCTCAAATCTGCATAACACTTGGAACCAAACTGTGCAGATTAGTGGTCTTCTACTGTACACAGATTTTCATAAATGTGTTTTGTTATTAAAATGTGTTATTTTCATCTATCACTGCGGAACAAGCGAGAAAACTCATATTCCTGCACATGAGTTGTATATATCTTTATATCTAAATTTCCGTCATTTTTGACGGGCTACCTTTCTAGTATAAAATAAAGTATGGATTAGGGTACTAATTAACGCACAGCGCAAACTACTGAACCTAAAATCTCGAAAATCGTGGTAAAAATACTTCTTATGACATAAACTTCTGCTAAGAAAGGATTTTCCAAAGTGTCACCCCTAATGGTTTTTGCACGGGGAGGGGAAAAAATCGAATATCAAAATTATGCGTCAAATGATAGCATATTTTAATGTAGTTTCGTATGCTGAATCGAATGCTACCAAATAAATTTTTATAAGTCCAACAGTTCATGACATATTTCATATTTTTCTAATTTGGCGGTGTCTTTGGCATCTAAACCTCAAAATATCTATCATTACATCCGTTACTCTAGCGACGGAAAAAATTCAAATCAACCCTTTTGGCTAAAAAATAAAAACGGCTCTATGAGTTTGAAATAAAAATGCAAGCATCTTAATTAAAAAAAAAAAAAAATAGTGATTTTATGTAAAATAAAAGGGAAAAAAATTACTGAGAATCTAGCGTTATAAAACAAAAATGGAAAAGGTACTACTTAGATATTCCGTCGACCAAAAATCTATCGTCAAACTATAAGATTAAATGCCAATAATGGTTGATCGTAAATATCAAATTCACTTGAATTTAAACAAACTACACGTGTTTACGTCATCAAGTGATTTTAATTTCGACGTTTTATTTGTATTTTTATTAATGTTATACTAATTTATTTGTTCTTTCGTTATTTAAAATAAAGATTATGTCAATTTATATAATTTGGCGAATGGTTTGGCGATTTATATAATTTGGCGAAATTGGTCGACGGGATAACAAGGAGTACCAATGAAAATATTTAAGTATGAAACCAATGTTTGTAAAGACTTAAAAATTATTTTCATATGTATAAACTCGGTTTATGGCGCCAGATGCCGTCATCCGAAGAATCTACAAGAGTCTTTTTCCATTTTTTCCGGTCATAGGTTCCTCAATGAAAGAAATTGGAATTGGAATAGTATTGTGCGATTTATAAATTGCTCCTCGATAAGAAGAAAAAATGGGTACATTTATAACAACCGTGCGCACATCTCGCTGATAGCATTTTTAAAATTCCCAGTAGCAGTAGTTACATTTTGCGTATGTAAATTAAAAATATTTTTTTTGCTTTTAATTATGGCATTATTTCCTGTTATTGTTTATCTTTTCAGTTTTTTAAATGAAATTAGTATAAGGCATGCATTTTAAATTAAATGAGTGAAAGGTTTGTGTTTTAAATGAAAATAATAAAATAAGAATATGCTATGAAAACATTCTTTATTGATTTATTACCTGCGCCCGGCTGACATAAAAGTATCACAAAAACCACATATTCACTTTTCTTTGAGTAGTTGCTCATGAGAATTCAAGTTAACCTTCCGTAATCGGATACTTCACATATTGGTGTATTAGCTTTAATGTTGAAAGCATCGTTTTTGTTTGAAGCGAAAACTTTACTATGAATTCTATTACACAAAATCGCATCATCATCATCTACTATATATTTACAACGGAAATTTGTATTTCATTCCGATTGTTTATAATACTTTCGTAGGATATACCACAATTAGTTAGGTAATAATTTTGGAAAGGTTTTAGTGTATACATATTGTTCAAGGGTAGTTAGTTATAGAGCAACAGTTAAAGTTCAAAAATTAAGTGAACTTGATTATGAAAGTTTAGCCTTTTTAAAAAAAATCTACAGAACATATTTTGTTACAATTGGCCCTGTTGCATGACTTTTAGGAATGGTGTTAGTATATACGATTTCATTATATGTTGATTAGTTACAGAGGTATTAATTCCTGTTGTCATAACGGTCTCATTACCCGACCATAAGTGCGCTGTTTATAATCAACTAAAACAATTACTTCTTAATTGCTAAATTTTGTCCAACGCTTAAGATAACATTATATCGCAATGGCTTTCGCATCGTTTTCAGTAATGTGCAAGGTCAAGCTGAAGATCCATATTGTTTAAAATACAAGTTCAAATTCACCATTTAGTTTAATCCAAGGTTCATTTGGAAATATTGACCAGCGCAGCGGGCATAGCCAGCTAGTAATATATAAGGCTGTTTTCTGCTTAAAAATGTATAAGTGTAAACTTCATGGTGAAAACAAAGAAAACAAGAGGTGATGAAATGAAAATTTTTGTAACAGTTCAAACTTAAATCTGGTACATGACTTCAAAAGAACGTATGATTTTGTTAATGACATTTCCAAACATTTGTTTTCTCACAAATTTTTATATTATTTATAATGTTTATTAAACAAATGAAAATATATTCATTTCCTAGGCAACAGCTAATTTATTCTTGATTAAAATTTAATATGAATGTAAACGAAGGTCATATTTTTAAACAAATAAATATACTTTTACAGAAATGGAACAAATCTAATAAAATTTAAAAGGTTTATTGAATAAATATTTTTCCTGATCTACGCCTTATTCAATAATTTAATTTTATAAGTTAATATAATAACACTGGCTCATTTCATTTATATTATTAATTATATGTAAGTGTTTTTCAAAACAAAACCAAGTAATTTTTGATAAAAAGTTGCATTTAAAGATGACACAAAAAATAAAAGCTATTAATACATTTAAAACAGTTTTAAGAACTTAAAACCTTATAATATACGCTGAGTCCTTATTACATTTAAAACCTTTTAAAAAACTTAGAACTCTATACCATGTACTATAACGAGTACTATACGCGAGTTTCCAAAGTGAATTTGAATTCCAGTGATATGTGTTTTATATATACATTATGTGCAATGTTTTATTATAAGTTTTGTTTGATAATGCATTCAATTCAAAATTCATTATCAAGTATCATAAAAATGTTTCAAAGTTTTCGTTCGTACTATACTATCAGCGACATAAATTATTGATAGTTTAATATAATCAGTTCTATCAATATGGAAAATAACATTTTTTCGTATACAAACCTATGAAATGTGAGTTAAAGTTTAGAACAAATCAATAAATTAAAAAAATCAAAATACTCGACTGTTTAAAAAGCGAACTAATTAATTATTTCTCATCAATGGGCAACCCTTTTTTATATTATTTACATATTTTTTTATTTACTTGTATTGATGACTTTTAAGTTGTTTTTAATTGTTAGTTCCTATCTACAAACACTGTTTTGATGAGGCCTATAGATGTCTATAACGGTTGGAGTTGCAGTAAAGCTAGAGATCCTACCTACACATCTTCCAAGTTGGGTAATATATAAATGGAGCTTTTGACTGTAAAATAGTCAATGAAACATTGTCTTCATTTTGAAAGACCTATCCAATGATATTCCACTCAGTATAGTGCGTTTTTTTTCGTCTCTACAGCCATTTTGTATTTTACGGCCGACATTTTGAATTTATAAAAACAAAACCTAGCCTTTAACCATCGGATGCTTAAGACGAACCGATAGAGACCTTATTCATTAAAATCCATCCAGCCATTGGGATGTTTCGAGGGTATAAAGAAATCCACATAGCCAGATACGAGTGAAGCACATAACCCTTCTTGGCAGTCGGGTAAAAAAAGGAACTTATTAAAGTTTCTGTAAATTACAGTCGTGGAAAAAAGAGTAAACGCCCCTGCTAACTCAGCAACTAATTACAATAGAACAATGTTACTGGTACCAAACGATTGGAAATAAAGTCTGCATTTAAATAATATGATTAAATAAATGATTTATATAGAATCCCTTAGGAGGCCATATAGAAATAAAAATCAGACAAAACTTTGGGGGTTTATTTTTTTTAATTATTTTCAAACACCCAATTTTGAAAATTTATTTTAAATCTCCGGCTTAAAGTATGCCTAGATACGAAATCTCAAGTTAT
This sequence comes from Maratus speciosus, assembly GCA_963932465.1. Taxonomy (NCBI): domain Eukaryota; kingdom Metazoa; phylum Arthropoda; class Arachnida; order Araneae; family Salticidae; genus Maratus; species Maratus speciosus. The sequence goes on along the minus strand of OZ010788.1, from coordinate 332,564,228 downwards.
ATGAATGGTAAGTTAAGTTTTTGAAGTATAAACATTTAAAATTTACAGTTTCTAATGTTAAATAACATTTTTATACAATCCTTAATATCACCTGAAATTATAATCCTAATGCGATACTTTTTGTATGGTTATAATAATAAACTAGTCCGATATACCAATCCCAAAACTTCTCATGCATGTTAATACTTGAAAATTCGCTATCACACTACCAAAATTAAACGGCAATCTATGCCCATCATGAGGATCCTATAGATATGAAATTCCGTGCATTAGTTCTTGAGATAGGGCTATCTCCGAAATCGTATAAATCCAGCAAAATTCAGCCTAGCAGCGCCACCTATTGGGTGCTTTACACCAAAACCTATGTTAAACAAAACTACCAAGCAACAACTTACGTCAAAGTCTAACTGAATCTGAAGTTTGGGGAAAATCTGTGCATTAGTTTTTGAGATAAAGTTATTGCGAAAATCATGAAAATGCCAGCATAGCGGCGCCACCTATTAGACGATTAACACCAAAACCTAATCAGCAACAACTTGTGTTAACATCTAACTAAATCTGAAGTTAGATAAAATCCGTGCATTATTTTTTGAGATAGAGCTATTGCGGGAATCATGCAAAATGCAGCACAGCAGCGCCACCTGTTGAGCGATTTACACCAACACGTAATCCGCATTCAGTCATATCAAGGACTAACTAAATCTGAATTTTGATGAAAATCCGTGCATTAGTTCTTGAGATAGAGCCATTGCGGAAATCGTAAAAAATGCAGCATAGCAGCGCCACCTGTTGAGCGATTTGCACCAACACGTAATCAGCATCAAGTCATATCAAGGACTAACTGAATCTGAAGTTTCATGAAAATCCGTGCATTAGTTCTTGAGATAGAGCCATTGCGGAAATCATAAAAATGCAGCATAACAGCGCCTCCTGTTGAGCGATTTACACCAACACCTAATCAGCATCAAGTCATATCAAGGACTAACTGAGTCTGAAGTTTCATGAAAATCCGTGCATTAGTTCTTGAGATAGAGCCGTTTCGGAAATCATAAAAAATGCAGCATTGCAGCGCCACCTGTTGAGCGAATTGCACCAAAAACTAATCAGCATCAATTTGTATCAGGGACTAACTGAATATGAATCTTTATTAAATTCCGTGCATTAGTTCTTGAGATAGAGCGCCCACAAAATTTGTGTCACACACAGACACACAGACAGACGGACAGACAGACAGACAGACACAGACAGGCAGACTCACAGACAGACATTTTGTAAAAACATGTTTTTCGGGTTCTCTGACCTCTAAAACGTGTAAATCCGTCGAAATCCGGAATTCGAAAATTTTCATGAATCCAATTCTTTCTTCTTGTAAAGACAGGAGAAAGTAAAAAACCAAACATAAATACATTGAATTTGTAATTTTAAAAATTAATAATATGAATTATGAAATTAATATTCGAAACAGGATGGGAATTGCAACTTACAATTTTTTGATACCTTTATATTTATTATGTTCTGCTTTATGCGATTTAAAAAATTAAAATTTTTCTTTCAAAAAGCTTTCAAATTATTCTTTAAAAACATCAAAACCTTTTGTTGAAACATTTGGGATGGCAACAGTCGAATCATATTAATTGCTTAAAATGGTCATATTGGCAAGAAATAATACATTAATAGAAGTGACTTAAACATTTTGCAGCATTTGAACAATTGAGGAAAGAACATCAATTTAAATACAGGCCTAAAATATGCTCATTTTAAAAATTTTCTCTAAAACTAGTCGTACGAATTTCATGAAAATTTGGATTTAGGCTAATTGAAGTGTGTAGAATTTATTTATTGTGTGCCAAACTTGGGTATTAATATTCAATAATAACAACAAAGTTCGGGTTTGTTTTGATATGTGGAGGGCTCCTAAGCAAATTTTATGTACATCATTTAAAAAGTAAACTTTATTAGCCCCGGTACGGTATGCTGTTTCTTTCTCCCAGCTTATTTTGTGTCCAAAAAATAACGTTAGCTTACAGACGCTAGCAATAAACAAAGTAGATGTATCATTGTACAATTAAATGCTCTATAGCATTTTTTTTAAATTTCTAAACATCGCACATTTTCAGTTTTTATATCGTCGTATTGGGAAAAAAAAGTACTTTTTAATGCAATTTGTTTGAAAACTGCATCTCTATTTTTTTTTTTTTTTTTTGAAATATTAATTTTTTTGTAGTTTTTAGCGACATTTGTTTCATTTTGGCAACTCAAGTACGCCATTTCTGTAGAAAGTAAAGAAAAAATGCTGAAAAATAGCAATTATATCTTTTTGTTGCCATTTTCTCATAAAATGAAAAAAAAAAATAATTAAAATACGTGCTACTTTGAGAAAAATATAAATGAAGGATTTATGATAAAACAAAGAACTATTATAAACTATATTTAATTTTAAGTTTCTATATTAATGCAAATGACGTCATTTTACATAACATTAAAGCGTGTGCTTTATGTCTTAAAACTGAAATATGTTTTGCAGTAGAGTCCCGATTATTCGAGTCAGGCTTAACCGAGTTATTTTCTTCTGATGGACTGGTGGCTTCTATTATTATGAAACAGCCATTATAAATGAAGCGTTAGGTGAAGATGAAAGAGCTGCCGTAAAAAATTAAAACTCTGATTTTCTGGTCAGAATGAAAAAAAAATGGCCATATTTTTTTTTTTTTTTAAACGCTTCATATATAATGGCTGTTTCATAATAATAGAAGCCACCAGTCCACCAGAAGAAAATGAAGTAATGGAAATGCCGGGGCGACACTAAATTCTGAAAAAGCAGAATTCCTGTTCTCTAGTTTTCAATTGTTTTGTACCAGTAACTTTTTGCAATGAATATTTGTAGGGGTGTTTACTCTTTTTTTTTTTTTTTCGTCGGCTGTACAATTTAGTATAAATATGTTTTTACTTTTATTTTTTATAGAGTAATGCATGTAAAAATGGATCTTGTATTATTGTATGTAAAATTAGTGTCTATATGCTGGAAATAATAAAATATTTCAAGTGGCTTTTTTGCTTTATTTTGTTTTTTAACAAAGGAAAATTTTCAATTTCAAAGTCGTCCGTAATAAAACAAAACTCGTTGTAAACTGTCTCGAGAAATTTTGTTCAAATCATTGTTTTGTAAATTATTGAGATATTTGTAAGTCTTTAAAGCAATAAATACATAATATTAAGTTTTTTCTGTAATATTTTATAAACGTTTGGAAATTAAATAATACTGCATGTTCTCATCTATATGCATGATTAAAATATTTGTTTACTTAATTTAAAGTTAAGACTCATTTATATATATTTACTTTAAAAAATTGTACAAGTCGCCCAGTGGCATGGTCTGTAGCAACAGCTGCTGCCACGGCAGGGGCCGGGGTTTGAATCCTGGTGTAAGACATTAATGTATTTGTGAGTGTCCGTTTGTAGTTATATAAATATGTAATGGAAAAAGAAATAAAGGTAGTTGTGACTTTCTGCTGTTTCTATGTATAATAACGTCCATTCGAGGGAAAAAGCCATAGTTGCTGTAGCCCCCCAAAATATTCTCCACTATGGGGGATTTCAATGTTACTTCTTAAAAGAGCATCTTAATATTTTTATTAAATTCATACTTTAACACTTTATGTACTGAATTATGAATTCATGAAAATTTTATCTTATAAAGCATTTTTCGGGAATTTTTTAAACTACATTAGAAGATTTACATAATCATTTAATAAATTTTAGAAGGATTTTAGAAGGATTGAAGGATTTAGAGGAACGAATAAAATTTGAATAGGGATTTTGTGCAATATTTATAACCCCTCTCAAATCTTTTATTATAATTATTTTTGCTTAGTATTTAGTAGAATTAGGAAATGTAGAAATATAACGTTCTTACAATATAAATATGGAATTATTTCCGAATTGAAAAATCCATCCTCCCCAAACGCCAAGAAACCTGAAAAGAAGCAAGGGCAAAAGAAATCATCTTTTTAAAAATATTTTTGTTTTATGTAACCAATAATGCTTTTGGAACAAGATAAAGAAATCCATCTATAACTCATTCTAAACTGTTTTACTACTAATCGATGTTTTAAATGATTTTTATAACAAGTTATTTTAATGGTACTTATAAGTACCGTCAGTAGATAAAGGGTTAAAATGACATATCTCATACCTATCACAGCAGCTCTAAACTTGGTTTACCAATTGAATTCGTTCTCAGTTTGAATATGTTTTATTCCTAGAATCAGTAAACGGATTTATGATTTTTTTTTCAATATTATTTTTTGAAAGTTTAAAAGTTCAGAAATAAAATAATTTCGATATAATTGCATACTTAAAATTCTTATTTACATAATTTTAATATTTTAACTCTGTATCTTACGAACCATTTAAAAGAAACAGGCATGATATCATATTATTAGAAAATATTTCCTTTTTTCTCTTTTATAGATTTATAAGATTCTATCTCAGCTTTCGAATAATACGAAATGGTGTTTCTTACAGTTAATAGTGTAGTTAGTGATATTTCTCTGTCAACTTCTTTCACTTCTTAAAGTCGATTTCATAATATAAATTCCGCTTCTATGCACATCATGGCGAGAACATTAACTTTTTATGAAACTTCGTAGAAACTTACGAGCGCAAATTTAATCACAGGTATTGAGTTTAGTAAAATAATTAGTCATTGAGGCTTATATAATTTCATTTCTGGTTATTGCACTTTTACATAAAGAAATTTTTTAGGCTATTTTATGGTTCAACAAATGTTCGAACTTTTCCATTAATTGCACGTGATGTGTTCTTGTTTCTCAAATTTACATTTTATATGTGGCATATTTTGGAAATGCGTCAGATACACAAGTTTATCTATATTTTATGCTAATTTATATATATTAAACATTTTTAGAGGTCTTTTTTTTTTGTTAATATGCAAGATAAGTCAAATGTATTTGACGTATTTGATTATATTACAAAAAAAAAAAAAAAAAGTAATTAGCGTGCAAAAGAGCGATTTGGATGAAAATTAACCGAGACCAAATGAATATATTTCTGTGCTAAACAGAAATTTCTTTATAAAAGTTTAAAAGACAGAAAGAAAAAAAAAAGTGAAACAAATAAGTTAAACACTTTTAAATAAAAATTCTGCTAAATAAAAGTAATAAATAATAAATATAATAAATATAATAATAAATAGTAATAAATAAAAGTATTTTAAACTTTTATAATTTTAGAAGATTTTCCTTTCTTTCTAGTGTTAACAAGAAAACAAAACATAGATTATAAATTTGCACTTAAACGACGCTATACATTCAAATTTGCTTAAAACCTCTACACTTAAGCAACGATAGAGGATTGATTTTGTACAAACAACTACCTAAAGAAGAGTGGGGTGCATGGGAGCAATTCACATAAATATAGCTTTTTCGAATAATTGGGTTAATTTCTATTTACAAAAAACTGCACAACGTGGTAAACAGAACATTTTCTTACACATGGTATCTTTTAAAAAACCACCTTTATAGTACTACTTCTTTTTTTAATAGTTTTGAAAATTCAGAAAATTGTTCACATATCCCAGACCGGTGGGTAAATATGAACACACGTGGGATACAAATGAACACAGGGAAAAAGTATCCTTTGGCATAATTTTATCTATTAAAATCACCACAAAGCAAAAAATACGTAATTCTCTATTTTCTGTATGATTTCTTTAAGCAAAAGATTATAAAATGGAAATAAGTAGATATAAATCTATCCTGACCTTATAACAAAGAATCATTTTAGTTATCAGTTGAAGTTTTCACTTTTTTTAAATGTTACTGATAATTATCCCTATTCCAAATCATCATACTCATTGCTGTTGATTTAGAGATGGAAGTCGGACATCATTGCAAGATTGGAATAAATAGAAAATTTTGTAAAATTGTTTAATATATTTTTTGTATTAACAATGCATACAAAATATTGTTGTAAACTGTTTGTTAAAACAATACATAACACTTATTGTATTAGACTTTTACAAAACATTAAATTTAACAAAATTAAAATTAGACATAAACGAGCTACTTTCTCTTTGTGTACATCCTGACAGATGTGGTTGTGGAAGTTTCAGTGCAACATCACCTTTTTTAGGACGGAAACATCTTCTATTTCAGGAAAATTATAGTTATTGAAGCTAGCATTCTTTCTTAAGAATTTTAATACTGAAAGAAATAGGGTTGGGTTGATTTTTGACAGCCGATTATCTACTCGAGGGATATAGGGTCTATGGGGAGTGCCCTCCGTGGGAGTCTTTCTAAGGGAACTTAACCCGTATTTACGCATGGAAAATTCAAGGTTTCGAAGAAAACCACGTAACTCCGAAACGGTTAGGGCGACGGGCGCGATTGGGATCGAGCCCAGTACCTTCCGTCTACCAGCTTCGAGAGCAGAGCCTCTCAGCCACTGGTGGGGCGAAATAAATAGAATCACAGAATAATTAGTGATGAATGAATGGGGCACTTGTAAACCGTTTATTTCTATCCCAACTAGAAAGTTCACAAGTGCCACACATGGCTGCTAGAGTTAAATTAATAAATCATTAACATTTCTCAATTTTTCAAAAGAAAAAACTTTATTAGAAATATTTATTATTATTCGTAGTATAGTTTAAAACATTAGCACTACCGCAAATAAATAAATAAATGAAGTTGATCACTTACCAAGTTTGTAACAGAGAGTTTACTTTCCTGCAAACTGTAATTTGGTTACTCAAGACGAACAAAATGGCAAAGAGCTTCAAATATTTATCATCATATGTCTACCGGTGCTGTCACATTTTGTAATTTTTTTCAAATAAAAAAAAACATTATATAATTATTGAAAAATTGTGATGTTCACATCTGCATGTATACTTGGTATAATTTTATGGATACTTCATATGCGGAATTTTATTAATCTAAATATAGGAGTTTCTCATAAGCTACATTTGCAAAACACTTGCTACAGTTGTTCTTTTTTATTGTCATTTGCATTTTTTCAGCAAGTTTTAGATGTACAGAATTTTGTAGGCATATATTATTTTCTCTAGGTTACGAGATTTTGCATAAATGCTTTATGATTTTTTTTTCCTGCACACGAATTAAATACTATGCGAAACATTTTCAGTAAATCAAATTTTACAAATGTAAGGAAATATTAATAACATCGTGTTTTTCTATTTTGAAAAATTTAAATGGTTGAGAATCTCTTTCTAGGGATTTTAAAACGGTTTTATCATTTTAAATTGCATTACAGATTTTATTAAATGAAGACTGAGAATAGAATTTAAATTGTTATACTTGTTATTTTGCAATGTGTATTTATTTTCAAAATATAAAATATCACTAAATAGTAATCTTATGATTCATAAATATAAGTATCAAACTCACATTTACATACGTTGACAGACTTTAAAATATCCTCTCTTAATTTTCCGAAGACTTATTTTGAATACCTTTACTTGCTTTGCATTTATTTAAAATTTTAGCGTATGTTTTATAATTTAAATTAAGTCATTCAGGTATGAAATGAGTAAGCTTTTTCATATGGTTTATGCATTTACCAATTTTAAAAATCATTATGAATAATAATCAAAGTATAATTTTTTAAGCCCTTTCTTTTTTTAGCTAAGTAGAATAATAATATATTGATGAATCCGAAATTCTCGACAAACACACATACCTTTGATTGTACTATAAAGCTAATTCATGCAAGCAAATAATAAGAGCATAAATATTAATGGGAACAATTTTTTATTTAACATCACTATATCCACACAGTTTATTTTATCAAAATACTGAATGATTTGTCGGCTTTGTATGTAACAATCATATGCAACTGCCCTCTTTTCTGGAACATAATCGAGAATCATTAGACCCTAAATTTCCGTTATATTTCAACATTAATTATAAAATATTTTAACCAGGTTCAAACATTGCATAAAAATTGATATAACACATAGTTAACATATATGTACAATATGCATAAATATGTAAAACCAATTTTATATAACAACACATGAAATATTAATTAAAATGAGATCATTTATGAGCAATCAGTTTTAACTTTATTTCTACCGTGACGAATATTTTCAAAAAATCCATATTCTAAAGCTTTTCTTTTTCACAGCTTTCGTTCGCATTTATAGATTACTCAGTTGAAATTAAATTTTAATGTTCAATAAGATGCATATAGGTAACGAGATGTGACTTTATTTTGTTAATTAAATAGTTTTAGTACTCAAGCTTTAGTAAAATAAATATTTTAATTAATGAAGATAAAGAATGATAGAGCGTTTTCAGATATTTTACTACAGGTAGATTTATAATGAAAAATAATTTATAAACTACTAATTTAACTAATTTTCAACAGTTAATGCTTTCACTCTTTATTAAGATGTAAAAAAATATATTTCCCTAGTAACTGACAAACATTATAATTTATACCAGGCAAAAGATATATTTAGTAAACATAATGTTTTGAAAACTTGCAAGCGTTTTGGTAATTGTCAAGCATCTGTACAGGGATTTGTATAATTCAAAAGTATTTAAATGATATTTAAGGCTGGAGTAGCACAGTTGAAGCTTATTCCAACAGAGCGAAAAATGTCCAGACCAGGGATCGAACCCGGATACTTGGCGCGCCGTGCCAATGCCTTACATGTTAGGCTATCCGGACCGATACCTGGTTGACACAATTCACTCTTATTAGTTGGACTTGGCTGCGAACTGCAGCGCTAGTTTCATTCATCCGAGCTATAACTATAGCATTTACATGATGAAACTACTTTAACACGGAAACTCCTGTATACCATGTAATTAGGTCATAATGAATTAGGTCATTGGCACGGCACGCCAAGTATCCAGGTTCAATCCCTGGTCTGGACATTTTTCGCTCTGTTGGAATAAACTTCAACTGCGCTCCTCCAGAACTTAAATATGATTTAATCCAGTTGGAAAAAAAAAAAAAAAAAAAGAAAAAATATTCGTACCCTTCAGTATTTAAATGTTTTGCTAAAAAGTATAATAAAACTACATTTAAAAAAATACCATACCAAAGAATGGTTTTAGTTTTTAAGATTTACCTGTCGAAAGACTTGCCTATGGGACACCACATTTTCACGCCGAGTGTTAATTGTACTTCTTTTACGTATTATTTTCTTAGAGCCGCTTTTCTGAAAGAATTTTTTCAATATTTAATTGCTGAAGTTTTTAAGATTTACCTGTCGAAAAAGACTTGCCTATGGGACACTACATTTTCACGCCGGGTGTTAATTATACTTCTTTTACATATTATTTTCTTAGAGCCGCTTTTCTGAAAGATTTTTTTCAATATTTAATTGCTGAAATTTTTAAATGAGATAAAATGAAATTTTCTTTGCAAAAATGCTGTTATATACGTTCCGTATAGAGTGTGCAAAATCTTTGAATTTGTACTCCAGTATTTATTTATAGCAGTGAAAATATGATGTCCCTATAGCGCGACTTTTCGACCGTTAATGGTCATATATGCACTTCGAGTAATACATTTTTATCTATATTATAAAGGACAAACATATCTGTGCGTAACGCATACGTCATTTTGCGAATGGCAACACTTTGAAATTTGAAATGAAATTTCGATTTTGCAATTTTCGCTACTGCAAATTTTAAACTTTCTAAACATCGCACATTTTCAATTTTTACACCTTCGTACAGGGAAAAAAAATGTGCTTTAAAATGCAATTGGTTTGAAACCTGTATCTCAATTTATTTTTGAGATATTAATTTTGTTGTAGATTTTAATACAAATTTTATAATTGTGGCAACTGAAGTACTCCATTTATATTGAACGTAAAGGAAAAATAGTCATGGTTTATTATTTTTATTGATTTTATCCTTATTGATGCCATTTTCACATTACAAATAAAAGTAACTTTTTTATAATTTTTGAACAGAAAATGACGTCAGACATTAAACAAAACACGCATTCTTCTTCATAAATCAGTTACATTTCAATATTTTTACATTACGCTGATACCGAGTTTGAGACGCTAGGCAAAATGATTTAGTGAGAAAAATAATGTCATATTTACAAAAAAAAAAAAAAAAAAAAAAAAAAAAAAAAAAAAAAACCGATCATTTTTTTTTCTTGGTAAAACTAAACATTTGATCAATACTAAATGGCCAATACTACAACAATTAAAGGCAAATTTCTGATTTTTTTTATCGCGGGTACTGAGATTAGAAATTAGTTTGCGCGAATGTTCACATGAAAAGTTGTATCGGATGAACATGACTCTAAGTTTGGAAATACATTCATTAATAATCTATTGCACGTTAAAATACTTTCAAATTGTGAATTTGTGTGGTGCTTAAATTATGAAAATTTTGAAAATAACGTACAGTTTAGATTTTATGGGGTAAAATTTTATGATGAGACAAAGCGAAATCCTTTTTTACTGATTTTCCATGCCGTAAAAACAACGTAAGAGCCTCAGTCGATAACTTCATCATAATTAATCATCTTGATTACGTATTCTAATACAGTTTAATTTTTCAACAATTTCAGCAGTTGAAGTTTGTAGAAATAATATTGTGGTAATTTTAGGTTAAAAATATTATTTGTTTAAGTGTTAGACAACCAATATAAGATGAATTTTTTAGTGTAATTATTTTTGTATGGTTTTATAAATTCTATCTGATAGTTCCTTTCTAACATTTTAGTTCGTCTAATTTCGACGGATTCTAACTCGTACCTATAATAGAAAAAGAATTGTAATTGAAATTTTTTAGCTTTCCTATTTTCGACGGATTTACACGCTACAGGGGTCAGAAATCTTGAAAAATATGTTTCCACAAAATGTATGACTGTTCGTGACTGTGTTTCATTATATGATACAAAAATGTATAAAGTTGTGTATAGAATTGAACCAGATTCGATATAGTATATATATTTGGATATCAGTAGCAGGTCCCAGGTAAAAATATGGGGATGTTCCTTCCGTAGGGGCGCTGTGACAGCGAATGTTGTGTCATTTTTCTTGTTCGGTTTGTGTAAAACCACAGAATTATAAAATATTAAGCAATTTACACTAATAAAAGATAAACATATAATAATATTACGTAATTAAAATAATCGTATAGGCGATACTTTAATAAAACAACGGTAAATATGATGGAGTATCGCACAAAGGGTTTCGTTTAATATTATTTTACAATATTTTGTAAATAAGAACATAGGTGGCAACACCATTAAAATTAATAAAAAACTGATTGCAAGAGGAAACTATTATTTTGAGAGAAGACAAATCATTGCCGCCTAAAGTCCAAATTTTACATTTGACAAAATGCCTTCCACGCATGCGCGTGAATTATAAATCTGTTTTGTTCTTAGAGGTAACTTCTCGCTGGCAATGAAAACTGTCGTAGTTTGAATGTAGTATCTAATGTATTTTTCAGTTTTCGAGTCAATTTTTACAAATCGTAAATTGTGAAGCCACTGGCAGGTAAAGTTAAAAATAATGAGAGAGGCACAAATACTTGCTTTGAAGCAATCAAATTAATGGAACAATAGTTATTATTAAAGATTAAAAGAATGCTAACTTATATTACTTATTAAAACTAGTAATAAAAAAACAATGTTAAAATTAATTTCAAAATTCTAAATTAATATTTTAGTGGGTGTAAACTGAGAATACTGCTCTTTAAAACAGTTTAACTGAGGTCTGTGTTATAAAAATGCATTTATATTGGATTAGGAGGGCTTGAGTAAATTATTTAGTTGCTAAAAGTCTTTTAAAGAATTTAATAAATATTAAAGACTACGTCCCACGCCAAAAATATATTAAAAACTCACGTCTGTGTCAAAAATGTGTTTTAAAAATTTGTGATTGCGCAAAAAGATTCTTCAGCAAAACGACTTATTATAACGTTATCAATTTTCACTTATGAAAAAAAAAAATACTTAAAAGGCAAATTGGAACGTTAATTTTTAATAAAACCTCGTGCTATGATAGTATTCAAGAACATTTTTGGACGTTTTGCAATCCTTTATGAATTAAATTAGGGAATTCCTGACCCTTCCGTTTATTTCTTGTTTATGCTATATATATTTCTGCACTTTACCTGGAATGATTATTTTGTCTTATTTATAAATATTCGTATCGTTAACATCACTACATAGTTCACTCAACAGCCTCACTTTTCTCAGAAAAAAAAAAAACAAAGAATACCCAGACATACACGCACACCCAACATTCTTTTCTAGTATTACAATGGCCATCACTCGGAAAACTTTATTATGCATTTCTACTAAAAAACAATAATACTGGTAAATAACTAATATTTGAGATAAAAGCCCATATATTTAAAAATAAAGTTTAACTTTTTAAATTTTGCAACAAAAGCAGTATTTTTACGATATCATTATATATGCATATTTTTGAAAGGAAAGTGCGGAGCAGTGGGCAAACAGATTTACACTGATTAAATATTTTTTCTCCATATATAAAGTTTGACTGTTTAACAATACCTTAATAATAAAATAAATGAATAAAAAACGTAAAAAGGCACTTTGTGAGACAAAAGGTGAAATTAAAAAATACAGGTTTCTCAACAAATGAGAACCATAAAAAAAAAAAAAAAAATGATACAATAAATGAATAAAATTTTGTTGAAAAATAAGGTAATTAATAAAAATATGTAGTATATAACATCTTAACTATTTAAAAGAATTAGAAAGATTACTCTTATCAGTAAAATTTGGTAAACATATTTTAATTATCATTAAAACAACTATATAATGACTAACACAACTCATATAAAGTACATCTTTTTTTCTAAGTACGGCTAATAATAAGACAAAATGCCATCTACTATAATAAGTTCATGTTATAATCACAAATTCTTTGGAATATTTTTTTGAAAATTAATTACTGCATATCACCATGTAATGAGAAATACGGCCATGACTTACCAAAATTAAAAGGAAACATAACTAGTACAAAGTATAAAGTTTGAAATTGTCCAGAGTTCGGACTTTCCATCGGCAGTATTCAAGAAAGAAGTAAAAAAAAAAATAAATAAATAAAAAAATAAAAACGAAATTCTTGGAAAAAGAAGTGTCTAGAGCAAAGAAGCTTTATTACTGAATCTTAACTTATACAGGATTCGTACGGGTACCGTTATTTTCAAGGACCAATATCAGAATTCTTTTATAGGAAAAAAAAAATAAATGTTTTTGTTTTACTTTTTACTTTGTTATGATTTATTTAATGAAAATGATTGTTCAATTTAGTATTAAGAGATGTTATATGCAATTTTTAATATATGAACGTCATATTTTGCCTTTTCAAGTAGTGAATTTTCTTTTTCTTTTTATTCGAAAAGCAATATTTTTGATGATCCAAAGTTCGGAAAAATCCGAAGTTCCGACTTCGTAAAGTCCCGAGGATTCCACACTTTAGACATCGTGCTGTACGGATAATAATAAGACAAAATACCATCTACTATTATAAGTTCATGTTATAATCACAAATTCTTTGGAATATTTTTTTTAATTAATTTCTGCATATCACCATATAATGATAAATACTGCCATGACTTCTCAAAATTAAAAGAAAACACAACTAAACATTTCCGTATATTATTTTTAAATCAGTTATTTCATTAAACACTTTACATGTATGTCATTATATCCTCAGTAGCTGGCTCTACCAATGCATCACAAAAGGGTGTAGAGTTAACCTTTTAACTCTCTTATGGGCTGCAATTTCTATTTTTTTTTTTTTTTTTTTTTTTTTTTTTTTTTTTTTTATCAAATTCGAAAAAAAAAATCGTTGTACGAATTCAGAATAAATTTTACTGAGAAAGATTAAAAGACAAAATGTACTACATTGAGCTAAAAATTTGAAACCGAATTGCCTTTATTAATGTGAAAATATCACCGTGAAACGTTAAAGAAAAAAAAAAAAGAAATCCAAAACTGGCTTCTTGGTGCACAACTTTAGACATAGATGTACTTCGCCTTCATCTTGTATCTGTATGCGCAGCGGTCACTTCAGCACACAGACAAACTTCTATCTTTATTATTATAGATTTGGGTTTTTTTTTTCGATTTTGATGCATCCCACCTGTCAAAGGAAACCTTAATTAAAATTTCTCCTTATTTTATACTTCGTAGATATATTTTTATCAGAAGAAAGTACTTGAATCTTTTTGGTGGATTTACTTGTTTTAGGATGGCCTGATTTGAAATGTTTAAAAATCTCTCCCTCTCTGTATGTGATACTAATTTTGTAGCCACAACCACTGTATTCCAAAAACAAAAGCATAGGATTTCATGAAATGCCATATTTAATAAGACTTTAGCACATACAAGTGTTCATTAAGTTTAAGCGTTTATGGTCCAACAGGTGGTTATACTATGCTGCATTTTCCACAATTTACATGATAACTGTATCTCAGCATCTCTATGGTCAAATTTCATCAAACTTCACATTCACTAAACCCTTGTCATAAACTGATGCTGATTAGATTTTCGTGTATTTCGTCCAACAGAGGTGGTGCTACTGAGTTGCATTTAGAGCGATTTCCGTGATAGCCAGATCTCGGTATATGTTTGAAATGGAATTTCACCAAATTTAAAATGTCAGATGAGTATGAATAACTGTTGATTCAATATTGGTTTTACCATACTATGCTTTTTCTTATCAACGTTATAGCTTATCTTAGCGTCTATTGGATAGAAAGGAACAAAATTTTATGATTAAAGTTAATAATTAACATTATTTATCTTAATCTAATTTTAAATTTTAGTTCTCAGCAATTTGCATTTAAAATTTGGAGTGTTTTTTAATTTTTTTTTTTTTTTTTTTGCCTATTTAGGAATACTCGGTACTGTATCTTTAGACAAATGGTCCCTTTTTTAAATATAAATACTCATTTAATAAAAATGGTCCCCTTTCCCACTTTTGGAGGATAAAAATGTGTTGGGAGCACTGCTAATATAATCGAAAACACTTTTAAGCGACGGAGCCCATAGAAGATAATGTGTCCGGATTCTTTTGTGTGTCCTTGTAAAAGTTTACTCTACAAATGTTTCACGCAACGTTTTACATAGTACCTTTTCCATACATTTCTGATCATGGTTAACTGATCATGGTGTTTGAGTTTTTTTGTTATCCCTGTAAACGATCGGTAAAAGCCATTTTCGATAGGGAATATGTTCTAACGATTTTCTATACCATATATATAATTCCCGTTATAGTTAAAATATTAGAACGTCATTAATGTCTCGACATTCGAATTTCCGCCCTTAAGCGTAATATAAAAAAACTCTTTTTGTTTTCTCGTATACTGATGCATTACACATCATTTACAATAGTGCTATATTACATTGAACCTCAAAAATATTCATAAAATTTAAAAATTATCACGCAATTCAAGCAAACTTATAGAGTTAAAATGCAAATAGGCGAACTAGCACAGTAAGCACTATTCATCTTTTTAGAATAGTATTAAAAATAAATACGTAATTTCTTAAAATTATTAATTTATTGGTATGCTCGTTTTCTAGAGCAAATAATAAGTTTGGAAAGTCTGCGTCCTCCCCCGCCTCTAGCGCCCCCCTTGAAAATATAAAGTAAGGGAACGCTCGAGATAAAATAAAAAAGTAAGGGGACGCCGTCCCCCTGCGTCCCCCCTCGACTACACCACTGCGTACACGGAATAACTAAAAATATTGATTTTAATAAATATTATGATCTAGATTAACTCGTCATTATTCCGGTTATCAATAAAAAAAAGCATAAATTTCAGATAAAAATCATGGTGTAGAATGAAAGTAATAACATTGAAAAAATAACATGTGTAACAATAAAAAAATATTAACATATGTTATTACACAAGTTAACATGTATGACATTGAAGAAAGTTTTCGGATTGGCCCATTTGACTAGTTAAATAATCTTTATTACTATCTCTAAAGAAAAGAAACAGTAACGTTCGTCAAACATTTAATGAAATTATTTCAGCAATTGTATTTCTTGAGTTTTATATTAATGCAAAATGAATTAGAAAAAAATGAGCAGCGTATAATATAATTTATCTTTAAAAAATTGAATGCTTTTTTTCATACTAAATGCGAGATTTAGTTCCAAATAACATATTAAAAAAAAGGTGAACAAGAATACTATAATTGAAAAAAAATCTAATAAAATGCAAGTAGTACCGAAATCTCTGTTTTTTTCTTTGAGATCATTTTTCGAACAAAACAGAGTTTCCGTTTTTAATGCATTTTTCCTCTTACTGTAAAATAATATAATTATTGAAGTTTGAAAAACATCAAAGCATTTATTCATTGCTTAAATGAACACACAAAAATGCGGTACCATGAAACTGCATAATTACCTACTCCTTATCTTTCCTAATTAGATAATAAAGACTACGCCGAAATATATTTCAAAGAAAAAACTGTAGCTGTTTTTTGTTCTTTGGTTCTTTGAAGTCAAAAATTAATGAAAAGAAATCCCAGAGTTTTTTTTTATTTTTATTTTTAGTCAAATCTTATCTGTTTGTTCTATTTAATATATTACATAAAGCTGTTTCTACAAAAACATAATTATCACTTCCTTTTCTTTTATTTTAACGACAAAAACTACACGAAAGCAAGATTTTCTAAGAGTCTTTTATTTTATTTTAAATAATTAATATCTGAAGTTTAAAAAATGCTGTATGATAGCGTGCATATTATGGAAATATGTCGTTTCATAATGCTAATTTTGAAAACAATTTTAAAGTAAAAATAGGTTTTGCTTAAAAAAATGAAATAAAGTAAAATACTGCGAAACAGCACCGAAAACTGGCGATATGAAGCAATTAAAATAATAAAACTTTGTAAAAAATCACCATAAAATTAAAACAAAACACAGGACGCGTTTCGAGCTAGAAACATAACAGCTCGTCATCAGCTAAGCATACACGTGTCCGAAAACGGACAAGTTCAAAAATGAACTGAAGAAAAAGAATGTTGCGAAGAATGCGACAGATGGCGCTACCTGATAGAGGAAGATGCAAAAGGGAAATGTGTTGAAAAAAGATAGAAGAGAAAATGAAATGGAAAAAATGGAAATAAAAGGAAAATAAAAATAAAAGAAGTAAATTAAAAATATAAATAATAAAAAAAAAAAAATAAAGAACTATAAAAGAACAAGAAAAAATCCAAATTATTATTATTATTATTTTTTTTTTTTTTTTTTTTTTTTTTTTTTTTTTTATAAAATAAAAAGAAAAGAAACAAGAGAAAAGGGAAAAGAATTACACAATTAATTTCCACGCTGGAGATAGGAAAGGAGATGATGGGAGATCATTGACAAGATTAGCAGAATTTTTAGAAATAAAATATGCTTCATGAAAATCCAAGTGAGAGGGAGAGGCAGGGGAAGAAATAATTTTGGCCATGGAGAAATTGAAACAATGACTGGAAGACCAACAGTGAGAAGCAATCGAAGATTTAGAGATTTCTTGATTTGCAATATATCTCTGATGCTCGCCTAATCTGAATTTTAAAGCTCTCTTTGTTTGACCAATATAACCTAAATTGCAAGAGCAAGGAATGAAATAAACACCCCACCGGTTCTCAGTAGGAACAGGATCTTTTAGAGAAGAGAATTTAATTTTATTCATAGGTTTGAAGATAACTTTAAAGTTAAAACGAGAAAGTATTTTAGCAATTTTGAAACACAGAAGAGAATAAAAGGGCAGAACTATTATAGAATTAAAATTAGGAGGATTATTTGAATCAGAAAAAGGACGTTTAGGCTTATTAAATTTATACAAAGCTTTATCAATTAAAGAGGGATTATAACCACGAGCAAGGGCAAGAGATTTCAGATAATTAATTTCATTATTCAGAGCAGAAGAGTCAGAACAAATGCGTAACGCCCTAAAAACAAAAGTATAAAAGGACGCCACTTTTTGTTGAGGAGGATGATTTGAAAGGGCATGAGGGGGAAGGGAGACAGCGAAAGGTTTTCTATAAACGGAGGTAGAGAACCGATCTGGGAGTTTTGAAACCAAGACGTCAAGGAAAGGAAGAGAATTGTTCTCTTCGACTTCGAGAGTAAATTGAATACAAGGATCAACAGAATTAACAAGAGAAAGGAGATTAGAAAGATCAAGGTCAGATGGAATTAAAATGAAAGTGTCATCAACATACCTAAACCAGAAAGGAAATTTATATAAACTGAAGAGTTTTTCTTCAACAAAATGCATATAAATATCACATAAAAGAGGAGACAATGGATTACCCATGGCCAGACCCTCAGTTTGAGAATAGAAAGAATTGTTAAACTGAAAAGCAGTTTGCCTGACACAAATACTAACTAAATGCAGGATTTCATCAATCTCAATGGAAGAGTAATGAAATTCGCGCAACCTTCTTTCCAAACAATCAATTGCCCCTTGAACAGGCACGTTAGTGAAAAGGGATTTAACATCTAAGGAAACCATTATATAATTGCAAGGAGAAAGGCGTTTAATTTTATCAACAAAGTCAAAAGAGTTTTTCACGGTATGAAAGTTAGTGGAAGATAAAGGAGCGAGTAACTTAGAAAGGAACTTGGCAAGTTTATAAGAAGCAGTACCAATAGGGCGTTACGGGGACGCGCATTTTTTAGGGCGTTACGCATTTGTTCTGACTCTTCTGCTCTGAATAATGAAATTAATTATCTGAAATCTCTTGCCCTTGCTCGTGGTTATAATCCCTCTTTAATTGATAAAGCTTTGTATAAATTTAATAAGCCTAAACGTCCTTTTTCTGATTCAAATAATCCTCCTAATTTTAATTCTATAATAGTTCTGCCCTTTTATTCTCTTCTGTGTTTCAAAATTGCTAAAATACTTTCTCGTTTTAACTTTAAAGTTATCTTCAAACCTATGAATAAAATTAAATTCTCTTCTCTAAAAGATCCTGTTCCTACTGAGAACCGGTGGGGTGTTTATTTCATTCCTTGCTCTTGCAATTTAGGTTATATTGGTCAAACAAAGAGAGCTTTAAAATTCAGATTAGGCGAGCATCAGAGATATATTGCAAATCAAGAAATCTCTAAATCTTCGATTGCTTCTCACTGTTGGTCTTCCAGTCATTGTTTCAATTTCTCCATGGCCAAAATTATTTCTTCCCCTGCCTCTCCCTCTCACTTGGATTTTCATGAAGCATATTTTATTTCTAAAAATTCTGCTAATCTTGTCAATGATCTCCCATCATCTCCTTTCCTATCTCCAGCGTGGAAATTAATTGTGTAATTCTTTTCCCTTTTCTCTTGTTTCTTTTCTTTTTATTTTATATAAAAAAAAAAAAAATAATAATAATAATAATAATAATAATTCGGATTTTTTCTTGTTCTTTTATAGTTCTTTATTTATTTTTTATTTTTTTATTTATATTTTTAATTTACTTCTTTTATTTTTATTTTCCTTTTATTTCCATTTTTTCCATTTCATTTTCTCTTCTATCTTTTTTCAACACATTTCCCTTTTGCATCTTCCTCTATCAGGTAGCGCCATCTGTCGCATTCTTCGCAACATTCTTTTTCTTCAGTTCATTTTTGAACCTGTCCGTTTTCGGACACGTGTATGCTTAGCTGATGACGAGCTGTTATGTTTCTAGCTCGAAACGCGTCCTGTGTTTTGTTTTAATTTTATGGTGATTTTTTACAAAGTTTTATTATTTTAATTTAAAGTAAAATACTCTTCAATTGTTTTTATTCAGTAATATATAGTATTGCAAAGTGTTGTTAATAAATTTATGGTTAAACCCGGACGATTGTCAGCTATAGCCTAGGCATTGGAAAAAAATAGAACATCGAAAAGAAAAGTATAGAAAACAGGAATTCCGTTTTTTCAGAATTTAGTGTCGCCCCCGATGAGAAAAAATATGTATATATAAATAGTACAAAACATATTTCAATTTTGAAGACTTAAAGCACACGCTTTTATTTTATGTAAAATGACGTCATTCCCATATGCTTAAGAATTCCACATTTAAGATCCACTCTTAAACATCTACAGTAAATATGCAAAGGACGTCACTATCGAGAAATAATACACAAATGCAGCAAAACGATTCCGTCATTAAATAAACTTGGAAAAACACACCCGGATATCTAATGATTCATAGGCCTTCATTTGTCTGTAACATTAACATAGATACTTAAAATTAAATATAGTTTATAATAGCTCCATGTTTTAACAGAAATCATCCATTTAATATTTTTCGCATAATAGCACGTATTTTAATTATATTTTATTTCTGTTGTTACGTGAAAATGGCAACAAAAATATATAATTACTATTATTACTTTGTTTTACCGCTGGCTTCTGTAAGGTAACGTTATTTTTTGGAGAAGACACAAAATAAACTGGGAGAAAGAAATAGCATTCCAGGGGCTAATAAATCCCCTTTTCTTAAGGTTGCTTAAATTCAGGGTTACCAGGCTTCCCGATTTTTAGATTTCAATTAAATACCTCAAGTAGGACAGTTAATTTCATAATTTTTCGCGAGCGCCTTAAGATAATGCGTATTTCACCTTATTGTTTTTCATACACATAAAGAATGACTTTCGGATTGCTGCAATCAAGACCAAAAAGCATTGCGATGCATGATTCGAGGTAGATTATATTCTTGATTACCAAATGTACTATTCTAAGATTACAAGAATTGTTAAATATGTGACAACAAAAATTGAAACCATAATTTTCAAGCATTGTAAAAAAAGACAAATGTTTCTAAATATATTAAAACTGAAAATAACCACGAATGAAAATATACAATAACATCTTCCGAATTATCTACGATTCCAAAAGGTGAGTTTTTATATTTAGAAACCTAAAAAAAAACAACATATTATCGAGAGTGAAAGGAGCATTTATAAAAACAAAGTTCCTTTTGTTGCCACCAATTTTCGAAAGCACTTCCTGCATTCATTTTATAGTGTAATACTTAGTTTTTGAAGCTAAAATATCGGTTTTTTAGGACGCTATCTATTCTCAATTAAACATTTTCAACTGCGTAATTGAATCTATATATGCCAAATTAACAAAATAATATAAAATTTAATGTTAGCGCTGCGCGAAGTCCTAAGAAGGCGGTAGTGGTGATCGAGGGTTTTTACTTCGAAGGCATAACAACCAATATTTTTCAGAATAAAACAACATGATTTTATTTAAATAAACAAAAATAAAGGTTTTCTTGAATAAATAGAAGTTGCTATGTACAACACAACAATGTAATTCTGTTGAACAGATGTTTATGCACAAGTCAAAATAGTGTTCGTGAGAAGGTGGCAGCTCGTTGCTTAAGTCCATAAGGCAGTAAAAACATCGATGTTTTCTCCCTGCGAATTTTGCAGTTCAAGGAATAGTGTTCTCTTTCAGTCCGATTTATAATCAGTACGCCATTTGTTCTAATTTAGAGAAAGGATCTCTTCATCAATATTCGGTATACACTTGTCTCATTTTAGAGATAAAATCTCTCCACTGCTATGGCACCCGGCGCCTGTCGCCGCTGATCCTACGTATATGCCCCCGGTCCTGGGAATCGTACTCCTAAGCCCTTTCGGCTTTCACTTTTTCCGTAGAGAAACTTATCCTCCTCCAGGTTCACAAGTATCTCTCAAAATCCAGGAAATTAATCTCTCTTCTCCATCCTCCTCTCCTATATATCTCAATCATCTCCTTCCAAAAACAATAGTGAGTTTCTCAGCCACTCACTGTCCGTTCCATTAAAGAACCTTCCATGGATTTTCTGAGCTATCCCCTGAATGGTCTCCTAAGATCCTCCTCTTTTTTGCACACGGATTCTCTGATCATCTGTTCTTGTGAGAAACTATGTGAGCTCTTTTCCCACGCTATAGATCAAGAGAGTTCCGTGTGTTCCTTTGCATTAGCAAACTGTCACCGACTGTCAAATGTCTTAGACCGACAGTGATTGAACAATTTATTTTATCTTGCCGTGCGTCTTAGCAGACTTTGCTATAATTTTGCTCTGTTATAGAAATACATTAGTTCTTCCTATATGGCGAATCTAATATAGCTCAAATCTCTACAACGCTAATGCGGATAATTTATCATTGTTTATCTCTAAAACATGTTTTTTGAATATGAAAATGTTTTCTGAGCTTTCGTAGCAAACAATATACATGATTTCAGTGTCGTATAGGAACTATTCTGAAACGTCTCGAAAAATGGGGGGCAAATTAGAAACATCGTTTTTATAATTTCTCGTTTGAACCTCAAAACTATGCTTATTTCCGAGGATTGTATAGATTAATAACGCCTTTTGGAACCTTAAGAAGTTTTCCATGCCACAGAAAGTTTTACATTTATTGATTTCACGATAATAATTTCTTTTGATGTACGGATAACTAAGGCTATTCACAAATTTAAACTGGTTACTTTCTCACATTTTTGAAGTCATCTTTGTTCGTAAACCGAGGACATTGTCATGTGTTCCTATTCAGAAATTGTAAAATAGCTTAATTTCCATAGCAACTTTAGGTAAAGGCAAATGATATTTACAAAAATACTGTTCAGATTAACATTTAGAACCGAATTCTAGGACGCGGCAGCCTGAAACAATGTCCTCCACAGGCAACAATTGCTTTCAATTGATGATATAATGCATTTATTGAATCATGAAAATGCTATTAGATTCCCTATAACCACAATATCAAGTCTCATTATTTTATGTTTAGAAACGAGCCAATAAGTAAAACTGAGAGATATTGTTTTTTAGAACCCCCTTAATTTTTATTTTCATTTGTCCCACATTGTGCACCAAAATGATAAGTTTTTTATATCATACAGTTCAAATTTTGTGATTTCGTAAAATATTCGGCCTAACCGACAGAAGTGTTTAAAAATATTTTCTAAGCTCCTTTTCAGAATACTAAATTTTAAATATCAGTATTTAACACTTTAATTAAAATTCTAATAAACAATCACAGAATTAGTTTAATTATTTTGATTTAAATAATTCGGACAATTATTTTTCATATTTTATCAATTCTTATCAGTAACAGGAGTTTAGCCCAAGAAAATAATTAAAGACCGTTACAGAAGTACTTCTTGTAACATTACACATATATTTCATAGTATACATTGATAAAAAATATTTTATTAAAATTTAGTCATGTGTAACTACAACATTAAATTACTTTCTCATGAAAACTCCTTATAATTCCTACTAATGTTTAGTGGGAATTTTAAAATGATCATTTAAAAAATGTTTTATCATGCTTATATTCTAAAAAATACTTTTGTCATTTTTTTTATACATAAAACATTTATGCTTATTTAAACAGTTTACGAATATCGTTATAGGAATAATTTTAAGTTAAACAACTTGTTTGACGCTAAAAACACATTCTTTTATAAAGACGTAATTTTAATTTTTAACCCTTTCGGATGTGATTTTTTTCAAGTTTGATACAAAATTACTTGTACTTTAATAATGTTAATCGTAGCTATCCATGTAGATTTACTGAAGTTTAAGTATTATTTCATTGTCTGAAATCTAACGAATGTACTTATTTTGTGTATCATCCATTTGATATTTATATGATAATACGTTAAGAAAGAGTTTTTGGAGACGTTTGGTAAATAGCGTATTACAAGAGGGTTTAACATGTATTACAACTTTCGAATGTTTTTTGCGTTTTGTCACACATGATTCGTTCAGAAAAGTAACTTATATTTTAAATTTAAAAAATGAAATATATGCATAAAATAAAGTAATCACTAACAGTGTAAAAAGAATTAAGCAAACTTTTGTTATCATTGTTATTACTAAATACCAAAGCATAAATGAAGTCATAATAAGAAAGATATACATCATTATATCACCATATACTATCATTACTATATGTAGATAGTAACAAAAGTAATTGTTAAGCTAAAATAATACTTGATATAAAGACATGTACTATGAAAAGTTTTCTATATAATATTTTGCAATATTTAGATCTGTCTGTTTGAGCTATATTTTCCTTATAACTGTTAAATATGTTTCTAAGCTTCCTTTTTACAACATAATTAAATTACATTTTGGATTAATCTGATGATGTGTCAGATTTTGTGTGGATTTTTAAAAATTATTAGTTGTTTTCTTTTTACAAATATTTACAATGTATATCCTTTTTATTCAAGTTATAATTTTAAATGTGAGTGTTTTAAAGTAAGATAAATAAAAAGAGGAACACTTACTACCTGTATGTTTTGTAGATCAGTGCTAATTTGCAAGTAAAAAAAATACTTATTTTAAATAATATTTTATAATACCATACGTTTAAACATAAAGACTATATAGATACCTCTATTCTATTTCTAAATTCTTGCGTAATTCTAAAGTTTCAACATATACTTATAATTACTTAGAAAATATGTCTCAGTTTTGCATATTAATTAATAAGGAAAGATTTATAAATAATCGTTCCAGACTGTAATTACTCCATCAAACAGAACCTGCTATGTTCAACATACCAATTAATGGGGGATTTGTTCTCATACATCAATCTCTAAAATTAAATACTACTACGATTTTTCTGTTAACATTTTCAGAAATCAGCGATTAAAGATATCTCAATCTTCCTTTTGTAAAATGGCAAGAAGAGAAGCATGTATTGATAGAATAAAATATTTTAATATTTGTTTTATAATTTAAGTTTTAATTGTCAAAAAATAAATATAAATCAATTTACAGAATACCTTTAGAGAAATAAATAATCTAATGTAAGTTAAGATTTTTTGTGCAAAATTTCCCTTTGTTTAAAATTTATAATTGAAATATAAGATTTTTGTTTAAACTACAACGTTAAAGCACGCGCCAAGCATAGATTATGAAACGCTTTTCAATAGTAAGAGGTATTACTGTAAACTTTTATCATGAAATCAAAATAAATCACAATGAAACTAAATGTTGTATATACAATCTTGAATAGTTAAAAACTAAAGAAACATTAGAATTAAATTAAAATAGTTAAAATCCATGTTTTGATCGAGATTTTGGGAACCCAGCGAACTTTTCAAATTCAGGAGATTAATCTATGTTCATTTAAACTTTAAAAGCAATGTAACATCCTTTTTTCTGAGGACAGTCACAGAAGTTGATCAAATCTTCGAATTTAAGTATTTAAATTTAATTTTAATATTTCTTTAGTTTTTAACTATTCAATATTGTATTAAAACGATTTAGTAACATTGCGAAAATTTTTATTTTGACGATTAAATTTTACAGTAACTTTTTAATAGCGTAATTGTCCAGCTTATTTATTAGTAAAAAATTTTATATAATGAAATGTGATATCTAAATAAAAAATTATTTTCAGAAATATATGTACATATAAGAAGCGTTCAAATGAAAAGGAGAATACAGTCATATTTAATGAATAATTTATTTCAATTTAATTTAATTATAGAATACTGTAATTACAGATTATGTGTAACAATCCAATTAAATATAATTGCCACTGACTTTGATGCATTGATCCCAACGCTTAGGAACGGGGTGGATGGCTTCAGTGTAGAATCGAGTTGATGATGGAACCAGTTTTCCACGACGTCTTTCACGTTCTCGTCACATTTGAACCGTCCGCTTTTCAGCAACATTTAAGGGATCGAAAATATGGGCGTCACATAGGGAGATATCGGGGCTGTACGGATGATGTTAAATCTAACACCGAAAATTTGTAAGCAGATCGAGAGTCTTAATGCCCAGATGTGACCTAGCATTATCCTGCAGTAATACTCTTCCTTTAGTGAGCTCGCCTCTGCGTTTATTCCGGATGGCTTGCTTAAGCATTAGAAATTAAACAACAGCTCTTTTCGTTAATTGGAATAATCTATCATTCATCCAATCGCACACAAAAACTTTCAAGAATGAAAAATCTGAGGCAAAGCCGTTCTGGAAAAATTTCACGTCATCTGTCGACAGACACATTAACCCACTGCGATAAGAAACAACTGCGCTACAGCAAAAGTATCCTTTTCTTTGCGAATTCTTTCTTGCAGACTTGTTTGTAATCTATAAAATTTAAACGCACTATGTAATGAACTGGAAATTAGATGAGTTCTGAACTTGTACCGCAGAGAAAAACGTACTTCCGCAATCATAATCAGTCCTTTAACCGTATTCTTTCGTTCGTCTGTCTAAATGAATATTAAATGCTACGTTGGGGAGATTGAGGCACATGTGAACACGGGGCAGATATGAACATCGCAGTGTTTCGATACTTATTATAAGTTTTTTTATTTGAAAAAAATTACTAAAGGTTATAGCCCCTGTAGACATATGATAAAATTTTTTTGAAGCTCTATGACATTTTGTTTGTCCTCTGTAGCCAAAACACTGTTTTTAGATATCAAAAGTAAAATCTTTGTTCCAAGTTGATAAGCGAATAACTTTATTTATTTATTCATTTATTTGAATTTGAGTGTTTTAACATATACTGTGAATACTAATACACATTTTTGATAAAGTTCTTTTTCTTCTAAAATTGAGAAATGTTAATGATTTATCAATTTAACAGAAGCAGCAATGTGGGGCACTTGTGAACAGACTAGTTGGGGCAGATATGAACAGTTCATAAGTGCCCCAATCATCATTCTGTGATTCTGTTTCTTTCAGTTAACTTAGTGAGAAACAATGCCAGTTCCATTACCTACAATTTTCCTGAAATAGAATATATTTTCCTCCCACAAAGTTGATTTTTTATTGAAACTTCCACAAACACATCTTTCAGCAAATACATAAAGTGCAACAAGCTCGTTTACGTTCAATTGTACTTTAAATAAATTTAATGTTTTCTAAAATGCAATAAGTGTTATGTATTATTTTACTAAAGGGTTTACAACAATATTTTTATGCATTGTTAATACAAAAGTATTACCTGGAACAACTTTTCAAATTTTTCTATTACATTTGTTCTAAACTTGCAATGATGGCTTACTTCCATCTCTAAACCAGTGATGTATATGATGCTTTGCATGGAGATAGATACCATTAATATTTTAAGAAAGTAAAACTTTTAAACTGATAACTACCGTAAAATCCCGATTGTACCCCCCCTCTCTCTCTTTCAAAAGAAAAAGAAGTTGTGGGAGTGGGGGTTATAGTCGAGATTTTTTAAAATCATTAAAAAATCCTTCTTTTAATATAATTTACAAGTAAATAAGGCAAATACAGGAATGAGAATCTTTGGTATTTCGGCAGATTTCCGATAAATAGTATGTAAATCCCGTCTCCCTAAAATTTCCCCCAAACAAAAGCCCTTAAGCAAAATTTAAAAGTTTTAATTTTTTTAATTGCTTCTTTATTTTTTAATTTTATTACAACAATACTTAATGAGTCATCTAAGTCTACACCCCCCCCCCCAATCTACTTATTTTCATTTTATAATCTTTTGCTTAAACATATCACCCAGAAACTAGAAAAAAAAATTATTTATGGTGAATTTAAAAGGTCATATAACTAATGATTACGATGACAAATGAATAACAGAATAAAAAGCATGTTAAAGGATATTTTTTCTTTGTGTTCACATGTGCTCCACGTGTTTTCACAACCACCCCGCTCATGGGGCACATGTGAACAATTTCTTGAATTTATAAAACTATTAAAAAATGTAAGAATAAATATACAGGTGATTAAAAAAAATTACCATGTGTAAAAGAAAGTTCTGTTTACTATATTGAGTAGTTTTTCATTATAGAAATTAATCTAGTTATGAGCTATATTTATGCGAACTGTTCGCATGTGCCCCCATCTCCCCTATATCATACTATATAGAGAACATGTTGTGGTGCATCTTAATAATTCTTTTTAATTTCATCGTGTTTGCCGTATCATGACCAATGATGTGGGAAGTATAAATATCCAAAGGGTATGTATTTATTTTTGGGGTATATACCCAAGTATTTACCGAAGCTTGGGTAAATATACAAGAATTAAGTATTTTCATATTTTGCTGTAAAATATTATAATCTTGAAATAATAAATTAGAATGTTTCAAATATGATAGAAGCTTTAAGTTTGCTTAAAGAAAACCATCTACACGTTGTCCGATTGAGAGGATTTGCAAATATTTCCATTTTTCATGTTCTGATACTTTAAGGTGGCAGTCAGTTACGAATCTTTAATAACAAGTCTAACTGATACGTGGACCATCAAACAAAATAGCCATTTATATGCAATGTTCAGTCGAATTTAAGATGAAAGGTAAAAAAAAAAATATTCCTTGAAATTGCCAGGAAATATTCAAAGGGGACGTTATTGGCATTGTATTAAAACTTTAACGTTCAAGCTATTTTAATGTTTATTTTAAATCAAGATTTTTTTCTAAATATTTTTTTTCAGTAAAACATTAAGGACCTCTGAAGAACATGAACAAAATAAATTAGACTATACCCGTTCCCAAACGTATGGCAAAATGAATAAAAATGCTGGGATACACTAAAATCCACAAAATAACATATAAAATGCATTAAACCTTTAGAAAGCACAAACTATGATGGGAAATTATTATCCAAAAGAATTATAAAGGGATAAAAAATTCAAAAATAATAAGTTTTTAATACAGATTGTTGAAGTTAGTGAAGAAGATTATCAGCTAAATAGAAAACTTATAGATGATCCGTTTTGGATTTGTACTGAAAAAAAAAATTCCATTTTTAAACCATTTGCAGAACTAATTGAATTCCTTCAATCAAATGAAAATAAGACTCATTTACTATATGGAAAATTTGGTACTATAATATATTATCGATATAACTACTTTTTGAATCTTTATGGCAAAATCAAACAATAAAATTTAAAATAAAAATCATTCACGACAAATTTACAAAAAAAAAAAAAAAGTCTATTACTAGTTCTCTACACTTTATAACATATATTTTTAATCAAGTGATGCAATGAGGCATAGTTGAAAAAATAAACAAACAAAGAAACATTTTAATGTCCAAATTCTCAGAGAAAAAGATGCAGAAATAGCCATTCGATTGGAAATAGTTACTTTTTAAATTTATGTTCGCAAAAAATCAAGTTTATGTGTCATCTTCAAAGTAAAATTGTACCGAACACTGAAAGTTTTAATACGAGCACATATTTTTGACATTTATTTCTTTCTGTAAATTTTACTTTAAAAAACCAAATGGAAAGCCATTCAGTAAAGTAGCTTAAGAATTATGAAGGTTTAAAATTTAGAACTTCTAATGTTAAATTAATTTGCAATTATCGTAAAACAGATTATAATACAGGTTGTTCTTTTAAGCATAACATAGAAACTAGTTCGCAGAATGAGATATAATTTTATATTATCATAAATGAAGCCTCCAGAAATAGATTCTGTTTTAAAATCTATGTTAATTAATTAAAAAAATATTTTTTCGAAAAAAATATGAATTGTGCCTTATGAATCTTTTTAACAAAAATGGATTTCTAAAGGCATAAAATATGTGAATTATAAAATTATAGCTCATTCTGTAAAGTAGTTCTAATTATGTACCCTTTCACCGTCCGAGGGTTTTTCAGTATGTTTATAAGAATGCTTGGAAATCCCAGGATATATATTTTTTAAATCTCAGTTTGATGCTATAATATATTTAATATTACTACTTTCTATATAAGATTGAAAATAGAATCCTGTTTAAAATATTTTTGTCTACAGCCATTTTAACATGATTTCTAGGAACGGAAAAATCCGGACCAGACGGTTAAAGGGTTAAAAAACTACCAGCATTAGTATCTGTTTTGCAAGATTAAAAATGAATTTAACATTAGCAGTCTCAAATTTTAAATCTTCACAATTCCTTAACTACTTGACTGAATGACTTCTTGTTTGGCGTCCAAAAATAAATTTAACTACACAGCGAAAGCAGATACAAAAATTAGATAGTTTGCTGAAAATGTAAGAGTTTGGTTGAAGTTTAGAATGAAGACGAGCTAGCTCTAAGCATCATTTTTAATGTAAAATGAAAGAATACGTATCATCCAGTCGGATGTTTATTTTAATTGTATTCTAGGAAAATTTGGTGATTAAAATATATGGGATTGCGCATTGTTTCTTTTGGCCGACTCTATCTTAAAACCGTCATATATACATGATATTTATTTATGAAATCAGTCATTATATGAAAACAAATAGCACTGAACTTAAGGCGTATGTAGTTATTTCCAGAGAAAAAGACAGTATCCGAGAATGCAAAATCTTGTGAAAAAGATTAGAGAATATGTGTCCTTTATTGGAGTAACCTACAACGTACAAATACATTAGCTGAAGGATATTATGCATTTTAAGAGCACCTGTTACCAAAAATTAATTAAAATGACTTTTTTAATAAAATTCATCTGAATAAATACATTAAAATTTTAAATCTGTTATTATAATTTAAAAAAAAAGATATTCAAATTTAAAATTTTGAGTTTCTTTTAAAATTTAAGAGTTAAAATTTTTCTTTCCTTTTCCTTAATCAATCATAACTAATAGCAATAAACTCTTTCGCAAGCTACATTTAACAAAAAAACTAATACGCAAGTAAATACCTTAAATGGGTATTTACCTGGGTATTTACTCTTAAAATTAAATACACAGGTATTTTACATCACTGATCTTGACATCCATATTTGCTTGCCAATCAATTTTTCACATGCACTGTAAAAAAAAAAAAAAAAAAAAAAAAAAAAAAAAAAAAAAACGACATTTTTACAGTACGAGGTGCTGTTCATCTCGCGCACAAGCTCGATCACAGTGAATGTGCTGTATCTTTCTTTGGTTTCCTGGCTATATTAACATGGAAAATACAGTAGTTGCGTAAAATGAACGTCACAATGTACTGGCAATTTTACGCAACTACTGTATTTTCCATGTTAATATAGTCAGGAAACCAAAGAAAGATACAGCACATTCACTGTAATCAAGTTTGTTCTGGCAAATCTACAGTGGTTTTTTTACAGTGTGGATCGTAATGTAACGGAATTACATTTGTCTTCTTGTAAAAGAGCTATAAGTGCTATTTGTTCTATACTCCTGCGAAATCATGTTGTAATCTACCTTAGAGATGCATACAAATCTTACTTTTTTTAAATATCTTAACAATAGTTTTATTGTGTTGCATATGACAGAATTAAGTATAGAATAAACAAAGCACTAAAAATGTTTCATTGTGTGGAAATTAGATTGTAATTAAATCAATACTTTATAGGGGAATATTTATCTACTTTTAATGAAATATATTGAATGAAGCGAGCCATTCTAGTGGTGTGCTTCAAAAATAGAACACTTTTAAATGCATTTGCTATTTAGACGTCAGGTAAGAGATATTATACAAAAGAAGTTGCACGAAGAATTGTTTACAATGAGATAAATTGGATATAAAATGAGCGTTAGCTTCATGTGGAAAAAAAAGAATAAAAAATAATGCGTCCAGCGTAGATTATGAAACATTTTCCAACAAATTCAGAATATTGTAACAAAACTACACACTTTGTTAAGGTAAAATATGATGTCTAAATAAACAGTTTGAAAAACGCATAACGCATTTGAAAACCCAATTTCTGTTATTACCATGAATAGTCGGGAAAATATCCGATTTTTTTGTTCAACCCTGTATGTGATCTATAGATTTGGATGTATACTACACAATATGCTATAAGTTAGTACAGTTAAACGAGTAACACAGTTGAAATATTTCATTTAACAATTTCCATGAATAAAGAGATATACACTTGATAACTTTTGTGCAGCCCTGTATATGATCTATAGAATTTATACACACCAAGTAATTTTAAAAAATGATCATATTAAAGAACGTGTACGGTAACTGAAAACGCATTTCCAGTAATTATTGTTCATAGGGTTCAAAAGATCAATTATTATTGAATTTCTTTTGTAGCCAAAATCGTTTGTGTGTCTTTGTAAATGAGCAATAAATACTACGCACGCCCTACTCTACATTAAGCGTCGTGTACTACTCATCAGTGGTATATATAAATTTCAGAAAGTTTAAAACTAGTAAATCTGCAGATCAAGAGCCTCAACGTCATCTCCGCAACTCATTGTTTTTATCAAACTTTGCGTAATATTAATCTTTCTACAAAAACAAAATTTAAACTATTTAAATTACACAAACATTTATAAAAGGAAAAAAATATTTCGATGGTTTCAGACATTAAAAGCGTTAAATTAAACACGTTGTTATGTAAGGATATTCTGAAATTCTCACGAGATACTTATTCTAGTAGTTTTTATATAATAAAGCAAATTTCTTCAGGGGGGCTCTGCCCCCCTGAACCCCCCGTTGTGTAATTTATTTTGCATTTGTAATATTCTACTGATTGAGTTATTGATTACCCCATATCTTAGATTTCTTTTTACACTACGATTTATAAGGATAAGCAATAATTCGGTCAAGCATTTTACGTTATCCTAATATCCATACAGCAGTATTTACTTGCCTGCTAACCACAAATACCTGTATCTAATGGATAAAGAACTTTTGGAAATGTAAACTGAAACATCTAATTTAGAAATCTAATACCTTTATAAATTTTGTTTATAAAAAAATAATTTTGATTACCATTCTGCAATATTTATATCTAAGATCTAATCTAAATATCAAAAAATTTACTCGATAGCATTAACTTACTAAAATCACCCTAAAGTAGGGGGGCTTCTAAACCTAACAGTTAATAATTCATCATCGTTAAATAGATAAACATGATTTGGCGCCTTTAAGTATTTTTTGTGATTTTCTTTTAATAGTATCTACATTTAATTTAAAATCGTGATGTTACAAATACCGTTAAAATTTGACGCAAACCTATGTTCAGGTCAAATTACGAAAGGTTAACTAACATTTCATTTCCCTTAGCCGGACTTTCTGTTTCATTTTTCGTAATAAGGATTATTTTAATAATTTAATTTATTTTACACTCTACAAGCTGTTACACGGACGTTGTTCACGTAGCATTAAAATAGAGATAAATGCATTAAGTAAAACATTTCACTCCCCACCAGACATGCCAAGTCTCAAGCTTTTTGCACATCACTATTATCTTAGAGAAAATGTTCTTTTAAATCGCGCAAATGTTTCAATTAAATAAAGTAACATTTTCTGTATTAAAATACTGGTATCCAGAACGCCGGAGGCTTGGCAGCTCTGCTCCTCTTAATAAAAACATATATGATTAACCAACACTTTATCACATTTTATAGGAGACAATACGGAATTTCTTATTTGTATGGCCTTACATATATCTCAGTCATAAAAATGTAAAATTTTGTGCCAATTAATGCACGCAATTGCGAAAATGAAATCGCAAAGAATGAGAAAAGGAAGGCCAAGTAAAATCGTGTAAATCGAGGAATCTTTCTTCGTAGTGCTGGGAAAATACTGCTACAATAACTATTTTAGGTGGTATTTGGTGTGAAATGTTTATATGTATTCATTCCTGTCCTATATATCCTTTTTTAAATTTTTTATTTGCTTATTCCATTTTTCTTTTGCACGTGAAAATCTTACAAATTAAAATTAACTCTTTGGGAGAAATTGTTATTCATTTTTTTTGGCAACAATAAAGTTTATAAAATTTAACAGAATAATGTCAGTTTATTCTGTATGAAAATAACGAACTTTTTCATTTATAATCAAATAGTTGAATACATAAATGAAAATATTATTCTATATAGTATATAAATACTATTTTCATTTCTGCGTTTAAATAAATCTATATGCAAATATCTATACAAAGGCATTCATTAATTCATTCCTTGTGCTTTGATTTGACTTCAAAAAACCATACATACTTTCACATTTATGATATTTTTAGATGAGATGCTGTTGCTACGCAACGGTTAAAAGAAAAAATGAAATATAAGTAAATTCATAAAATAAAATGTTTTATATTATTCGAACACATGTATAAAATTCTATCATAAGTTATACACCTAATTTAAAAGCTCTGACAAATGTTTTGACAAAATTGCAAACTAATAAGAATAATTTAATACTCTTGTTTAAAAATTTCAGCATCCAAAATTTACCATTTAAATCTATTATTCATATGAGCGATTTCTTTCAACAAATGAAAATTTGAAAATCGTCTGACTTCCCATAGAAAAGCATTATATCACAAAATAAAATGTTCTGTATATTCCGAACGAATGAACCAAATTTAACCCAAAACTATACAGCTAAATCCGGGGAGCTCATCAACATGCCCAGGGAATTTCAAGCCGATCGGATGCTTTTTGCGGCAGTTATCGCGGAACAGACAGACAGACTAACGGAAACCAAAACTTTTCGTGTCTCCACAGTAAGCCTTCACTGACGTTTCGGCAATTATGCAATATCACTAGTAAATCTGCAGATCAGGTGCCTCAACGTCAGCACTGCAAGTCATTGTTTTTAGACTCACTTTGGTAATATTCAGTTTCCTGCAAACCGCAATTTAAAGGTTTCAAATTATGTAATTATTTATAAGAATAAAAAATACGAAGTTTTCAGACATTAGAAACATTAAATTAAAAACGTTATGGAAGGATATTTCGAAATTTTCATGAGCTGTTAATTCTGGTATATTTTTAAATAATAAAGTGGATTTCTTCAGGGGGGCTCCGCCCCCCTGAACCCCCCGTGGTCTTATTAATTTACATACGTAACTTTTTATTGATTGCGCTAATGGTTAGCGCAAATCTTAGATTTCTTTTTACACTTCCGAGCCTTATTTTTCAATACTGGTAACACAGAAAATGATTTACATTGACGCAATTATATTAAACGTTTAGGTTTTATGAATGAAAATGTAATTTCCTTTAAAAATAAAATAATTTTCATTCATATTTTCTGAAATGAGGCGGCATTAAGAAGTAACACCCGTCAAAAAACATTTTTTCAGGCAATCTAGTTAATACTTGGTTTTTAAGGATGAAAATATTTATTTCCCGATACAATGACGTCATTTTCGACAGCGATAATTTTGCGGTGCATAATTTTGATATTTACTATATATTTGCTCTTCAAAAGTTTTTTTTTCCTCATTGGAATTTTCGATTAAGAATTGTTAAGATCTGTTAACTTTGAGCAGACGATAAACCATGAAATATTAGTAACATTTTTTTTTTTTTTAATAATAAGAATTAATATCATAACACAAGCCCCTTTTATTTCAACCTCAAAGCGTATTCGTTTTATTTTTGATATATGAGATCAAATCCACCTTCTTTTCGTATTTTCACTTTATTTCTAATATGAAGGCGTATTCATGTCTATTTTTTATTTCATTTTCCTCTCGCACATAAAAATCTTTCAAATTAAAATTAATTGTTTAGGATAAATTTTTATTCCGGGATTGAATTTTCGTGGCAACAGCAAAAAAAAAGAAAAATGATTGTTAAATTTCATAGCAAAATGTCGATTTATCCCTTATGAAAATAATGAACTTTTTAATTTAAAAGAAAAATATTTGAACAAAATAAATAGAACATAGTCTTTCTTTATTTCTGTGGTAAATTCCTTCTATATGTAAAGACACAAAGGCATTAATTCGTCCCTTTTGACTTTGATTTAACTTCAAACAATTACACATACTTTCACATTTACGATATTTTTAGGTGTAGTTCGCTGCTAGGCAACAGTTAAAAGATAATAAAAGCAATTAAATATGTGCTTAAAAAGAAAATTTATATTAAAAAAAAATTTTATATTATTGAAACACATATATAAAATCCCTCCATAAGATATACACCGAATTTAAATACTCTGACAAATGTATACACAAAATTTCAAACTACTATGAATAATGTATGGTTCTAATTAGGAAATTACCTCATCCTTAATTTAGCATTTAAATCCTTTAATCATCTGTGCCATTTCTTTTCAACAAATAAAAATGGAAAAATCGTCTGAATTGCTATAGGAAAGCATTAAGTCGCAAAATAAAATGTTCTATATATTCCGAACGAATGAACCAAATTTAACCAAAAACTATACAGCTAAATCCGGGGATTTCACCAACATGCATCCTTAATTTTAATATAATCGGATGCTTTTTACGGCAGTTATCGCGGAACAGACAGACAGACTAACAGACAGACAGACTAACGGAAACCAAAACTTTTCGTGTCTCCACAGTAAGCCTTCACTGACGTTTCGGCAATTAAAATACACCACACACGATTTTTCTCCATAGACCGTAATGTAAAGGGATTCTTTTGAGTGTCTCTGTAAATGAACCGTAAATGTTACATACTTCATTTTGAATACCGAAAGTGCCATAATGATACCCAATAACATCTATTAACTTCATGGAAATTGGACTATATTTACGGGAGTTAAAACATGGACAGACGCAGACAGACGACAGACACATGGCAGACGCATGGAAGACAGACAAACCGAAATCATAAACACTTTTCAACTATGTTGGAAAGCGTTAAAATAACTCATTATGCCTCATAATAATAAAAATAATTTCAAGAAACATAATTTGATTGTTAAAACGGCAACTTTAGCAGACTTATTTCTGCTATGAAATAAATATTTCGCAATATCTATCATTACGTTTTGATACATGTTGAAACATAGCACTTGAACTTCAAATTAACATTGTCAAATAAATGCGCATAAGTTTGGAAAATGATGCAAAATTTATGCTTAATGTGATGTAATTTTCTTCCTCAAAGGGCGCTAAAGAATTTTTGTATCAACTACAGAAAATCCAAGCACTCATACATACACTTTAAAATTCTATTCTAAATTTCTACATTACATAATTTTTACATTTTTAGATACAAATTACATAATTTCTGCTTTCGTAAGATGAAAGGTCTTTTTGTTTCATAGTTTTACGCAAAGTTTTCTAAAAATACAAGTTTCAAAAATAAGTTATTATTATATTCTTAAATTTCAAAACTTTTTGGATAAAATTATTCAAATTAGTTGCATTTTCGCCATTATCAAAGAAGCTGGTTTACGTTTGAGAAAGCGAAAACTGTAACATTATCTAAAATTTTTGAGAATCTACATTTTTTATGAAAGATACTGCAATTTTAAATAGCATACTTAGAATCTTTTGTCGAGAGAGAAAACTATTGAATTATGATATTACGGTTTTAGTAAAGACTTTTCTTTGATGTTTAAACTATTTCTAACTGAAGATAAATAAAAATAATTAAATACAAAAAATGGTGCCTAGAAATTATATTACCAGCAATGTTTTAAATAAAGAACTGCTTCAAAATATTTTTATTACCACAAGAAGATTTTTTAAATGCTTATTTCAACGAAACGAATCAGAAAAAGTATATTATTATATGTTGTAATAAAATTTTAGATATACAGGTTATAGGTTTTACAAAAAGTATTTTAAGTTTTCCTTTTTTTAATATTTCGGATATTACCAAAGCAAAAATTTCCTATAAATTAAATTTAAAGGATAATTTTTAAAAAACGCCATCCAATGTAGAAATAAAATAAACGTAATAGTCTCAAAATTAGAAAGAAAATTATTATAAAAATATTAAAATGCTTTATTAGAAAAATATTAATTTCTCGAAAAAGTATTAAAATGTTTATTTTAAAAAAACTATATTAAAATTGTATATTGTTTTTGTTCTCTAAAGTTTGTAAGCATATTACGTTTTAAAAAGCATTTTTATGCACATTTAATGATAGCGAATTCATTGAAATATGGATAAGAAGTAACGACGAAATCCTTTTGAAAACATGTAAGATATCAGAAAAACATTAGGACACATTTAAACTTTCCCCTTGAATGCAGTTTTTATTCAAATTTGCATTTTGTTAAAATGGAGAATTTTGAATATATTTTAAAATCTAAATTTCACTGAGTAATATTTGTAAACTAAGAAAACTGGCAAAGAACACAGCATAGCAAACTTTTCAGTTGTCAGTCACTCCATCTTCAACAGTTTCAAATGGCTTATTCCTAAACCGTTAGCTATAGACAAATAGTCTCAATTACAAGAATGTTTTAGATGAGGTAAAGAACTATTTCAAAAGAGATTTGAGTCAATAAAACTTTTGCTTGAAAAATACAAAATTTTAATTTTTATATGGTATCCATGTCCTATAAGTTATATATAGTGAAAATATCCTATTGTACTAAGAAATAAGACTAAAAAAGTCTCATTTATCTACGATTAAAACTGACTCAGTAATAGCTCTTTAAAGTTTAAGCATCTTTATTTTACTGCGAAATAGGGCTCATTCACAAATTTGCTAGAAATATAAATAATCGTCAGCTATAAGAAATAATAGTTGAGATTAAAATTAACATTACAATATAAATTGAAAATCCGTTTTCATTCTGACATATTGAATACAAATATACACATTGTACTGTCTCATACATGTTAATACTTCCTAAGAAATGCAGTATAACAGTGCCACCGGTTAGGTGATTTACATCAAAACCTAATCAGCAACGTATGTCAGCTTCTAACTTATCCTGAAGTTTGATAAAAGTCCGTGCATTAGTTTTTGAGATATAGATATGGCAGAAATCGTAAAATATTCTGCATAGCAGCGCCACCTTTTAGGCGATTTACACCAAAAACTAACTCAAATAATGCGGAAAACGTTAAAAAAATGCAGAATAGCAGCGCCACCTATTGGAAGATTTACACCAAAAACTAAACAGCGCTAATGTATACCGGGGACTAACAGAATCTGGAGTTTGATGAAATTTCGTGCATTAGTTATTGAGATAGAGCTAATGCAATAATCTTTCAGTATGATCTCTGGAAGCATGGCTGAACTCATCTCTGTTCAAATAAACAAAATTGGCATATGGCATGCAATTCAAAGTTTTATAACACGGTCAATTTTAGAGTTACATGAATTGGTCTTTTTTTAAGGGAGAGGTGGCATACGTACATGTCGCATATTCAGATTAAAGTTTTGTTGTCCACAATATGCGAACACATACTCTAGAACTTATCTTTATTCATCCGATCAAATGAAGCAACAACAACAACATGAGACAGATTAACAGGCATTAGTTGGCAAAAAATGTAATGTAATCTTTCAAAAATCTCTGAAGAAATTAAACCATATCGCCAGTATGTTATGCATAAACGCACTCTAGCTACACTTTATCTGTATCGCATTTATTCAGGATTGTATTTTTGAGGGCAAAAAGTGGTTTTTGACATGATATGTCGAAAGCCTGTCAAAAACTGTCGCAAGGTGTCAAAAACCTTATACAAATTAGCAATCATTAGTGAAATTTTATATTAAATCAAACTAAAAACTGATTAAATAATAATTTATATGCTTATATAAATAATTTTTATCTAGTTATATACTATAATTAAGTTATAATAAAATTACAAATCATAAATCAAATTATCTATCAATTGTCATGCAAGAAAAATATTGAAACTACTATTACGGAACTATTAACGAAACTACTATTGAAACTACTACTACAGCTATAAATATTGAAACTACTATTGAATTCATTTTTCTAAATATTATTTGTAACTTTATTGCTATTAAGTGTTCAGTTTATTAAAAAAAAAAAGTTTTGCAAACTAATTTATGCTGGAAAAAAAGGTTGTGTAAAACTAAAATGACCACTACTGAATGACGGATCATAAGTTACCTAGATTTTTAATGATTCTAAATGTTTGCTTTTGTACATAAACTTTAGATATAAATCCCAATTGCAACACAAATGTTCTCTAAAATCGATATAATTAAACGTTCTTTAAATCTGTAACTTAAAAGAACGTTATTTATACATTCAATATTTATGCATAAATAATATGTCTTCGTTATGTTATGTTATTTCCAGATTAATTATTTAGAAGAATTTGTTTGTTAAATTTTATTTTTTACATTAATTTTTTTTGAGCATATTATTTCAAGTTTGTAAATGATGAACAGAGGGGGTTGCTTGAAATAAAGCCAAATTTTCCAAGATTTGACATTGCTTTTGAAGCTGAATCTCCATCATACCCTAAAAATTTCTTCTCAGATAAGAACGTTCCAGCGACGGTAGGGTGTACAAGCTTGTAAAAAATATTGATATACCAAGTAAATTCATTCAGCTCATGATGCGTTTTTCATTCCAGTCCATGCAGTTCAGTATGAATTTACTAAAAAGAAACAAAAAAAACTTAACGACAAAGAAGACGACATTGAAGTTGGACAAAGAAACTTAAAATAAGACTAATATTAAAACAATAATATATATATATATATATATGTAATAATAAAAATTTTCACCTTTTACCTTAATTAAACTATTCCGAATTATTATAATATCTACCTTTTCACTTAGTTTTAGTACTATTTTAAATATCTTTTATCTTTTTTCCATGCTTTAAATGCGTATTCTTTTATTATTCTAAAAACCTTAAATCCATTCGTCTAATCTTATAAAACCCATTAAATTACTTTTTTCATTTTATTCTGAAACTAATTTTTTTTATTCGAATGTATTTAATATAATT
The DNA here is from genome assembly GCA_963932465.1 of Maratus speciosus. Classification (NCBI taxonomy): domain Eukaryota; kingdom Metazoa; phylum Arthropoda; class Arachnida; order Araneae; family Salticidae; genus Maratus; species Maratus speciosus. The sequence continues at coordinate 332,523,676 of OZ010788.1, read as the reverse complement.
TGTTCTCTGATGTTCCATATCCTATAATTCCTTCCCAAGCCCGCCGACATTTATTTATGTTATAAAGCTGACGCCGAGACTAAAGAGTTCATCATTGGCGTCACGTGTACTTCCCCCTTCTCCCTGAGATAAGTCCTACCGTAGCCTTTTCCGGATATTTTTTCGTTGTTGGTTCTTCACTGATAATGTATACGTACGCGTGTTTTTTTCGCAAGTATTTAACCTGTTGCATTGGCTATGAGAAAGAGAATGTTACGATTATTTATTTGCTTAAATAACCCATATCACCTGGAGAGCTTTGTTTACTGTATCTTCGTCATACTGTTCTAATATTTAACATCTAGTGGTTCCTATTTACGACTTAACAAAGGCCTGAGCATGGGCAGCATATTTCTAGTGGTGTTTGGTGCATTTTATGATCATCTAATAAATATTTGATGGATCTAAAGGATTCGGTTATTATTTCCGGGAAACTACCAATGGACGTCGGCCTGATCTAGCACTCTTAACCATGATTTTACGATTGCAAAACTTTGAGTTATCGGTTGAGTTAGATAACGAGTGTATGGTTGCTCCTTAAGACCGATGTGTTTATATAATACTAGTGAATACGTATCATATATATTATCTATATGTATATTATTTATATGTAATTTCATACATTAAATTTACAAGTATTTTCATCATGTGCTTTCATTTAAAAAAATTAAAGTATTTAATAGTTTGATTAATTTGAATTTTTAATCTAACAATACTTTTAATTATTTTTTATTTTATAGCTCACAATTGAAAAGCTAAGTGGAAGAATATGTTAAGTATCAAAAATTACATTTCAAGAAATTTGAGGTGAAAGTTTTTGCTGTAAATTTTAATGATTTATTTTCTGTTTGACACCATGTGTTTAAAATATTAACAGGTATGGTACTAAACTCTCTCAGAAAAACTTATTCATGTTTAATTTTCAAATATTAAAAATTATTAATATTATTGACAATATTAAATATTAAAATATTAAATATTAATGAAAAATCTCTTAAATCTTCAAGACTAAATAGAATCTTAGTATTTTAGATTCACCCTGTGATAGGATACCTCATAACGCTTTCATGCAAAAGATTAATTAGAAAATGTAGCGTAACATGTTCATCCACTCAGCTCTTCAATTATTTCCTGTTTTATAAAAAACTTGTTGAACCAATATCATGTTTTGAGTTTTATTCAGGATATATGGTTTCTAGTGTCTAAAACTGTCAAAAAGTTTACTCAAATGTCTGAAACAAAAAATTATGAAAAATTGTAAATTTAATGTTGTTGCAAAAATAATTTTACACAATTTTTGGACTAAATTTTAGGTTTTTGACAATTGTTGTCAAAAACTATGTCAAAAAGAGGGTTTTGACATGACGGTTAAAACCATGGTTAAAACATGATTAAACTGTCACACTGTCAAAAATTTGCCAACCCTGCATTTATTGCTTTATATCCATCTGTCGCGTGATAAACATTTTCGTGTTAAATAAAACGACCTCACTTCCCGAGAAATGGTCTTCTGATAAAACGGTTTTCTGTTGCCTAAAAAGAGTAAACATTAATTTTTTTTTCACTCATTTCGAGTTTTTATTGCTATAACGATAATAGTTGGCCTAAATCTAGCCAGTCTTCGCAAGATTTTTGTTGTTGTCTTAATTTGAAAGTCTTCATCTAGAACAGATGACATCAAATCTGCAAGAATCGTGAGGTTTTAGAAATTTTGAAAAAGTTTTAATCATTTCACGTATCTTTCAGAATCACCCAATTCTGAACACAGAACTATACTTTAACTTTTTACAAATAACAAAAAATGTTTTCATTAGCGCATACTGAAAAAAACTTGAAAAAAAAAGCAATTTAACAAATTACAACGACCATTTGGAAAATGATTTTTTCAAAGACTAAAACATAAGACATAAAAAATCGCACGGAGTTTATCATACATTATGTACGCCATGAATTAAACATTAACATTCCTCGACCCATCATGAACAAATTTAAAAAGAAATTTCAGTTTTACAATTTTAAGTACTGTAAATTTTTAAACTTCTAGGAGCTGCTCATACATTACGTATGCCACACTGTTAAAAATTTGCAGCATTCTGGCAGGTCATTTGACCGTTTTTTCCGAAAACGGTTACACAACCGTAATTTAAAAATCTATTCAGACCATATTATGGCCATTTTACGGTCAGCATATAGTTAAATTATGGTTATGAAACGTTTTTTCAAAAAACGGTCGAATGACCTACCAGAATGCTGCAAAATTTTTAACAGTGCATAGATTAAACATTGATATTCCTGGACCAATTTTAAATGAAATTTCATTTTTGAACTTCTAAACATCCCACAATATTACTTGTTACATCGTCGTATAGAGAAAAAATGTACTTTTAAATGCAATTTGTTTGAAAGCTGTAACTCAATTTGTTTCTGTATTATTAATTTTTTTTTAGCTTTTATTACTTTTTGTCATAGTGGCAACAGAAGTATCCATCTCTGTTGAAAGTAAAGGGAAAATACAGATTACTGCATAGATCAATCAGAAAATGAATAAAATGCGGGATTCAACTAATAAAACGCTTCAGATATGCTTTTTGATTTCCTACCCTGACAATAACCATTTTTCCAAATGGTTAAAAAAAATACTGAAGTTCTCCTCGTGTGGATATACATATCTAAAAAAAACTTTCGAGAGAAACTGACTAGAAACCCATCTACAAAACTTTCAAAGTTTCATTATTTCGTGAAATATCTCTCTATCATCGTATAAATAGTACTTAAGAAATTTTCATAAAAAACGATATTGGTAAGAAAGATAATGTGTAATAAAAATGATAAATTATTAGTCAGAACTGGATTATAATTTAAAAAAAATCATTATACTAAGAAAGATACTTTATTTAACTGTATGTAACCTAATATTTTATTTCAGTGTAAAAACGTAGAAAAATTAAATTAACAAAATTATAAAAGGAAAGAAAAAAGAGATTTCAGTAAAAAAATATTTTTATAACCATGTTTATTTATTACGAGTACTTTCATTTAGATGTTAGGATATGAATGAACATGCAGTGAAAGTAACACAGATTAGAATCAGTAAGAGAGATATCGAATTGTTTTGACATTTTCCGCTTTCGAAACTTTCAGGAACTTCCTCGAATCCTACATATACGTTAATGTATTTAGGATATTCAAGTTGCTTCAATAATTCATGATATGGAATGAATTTCATTTGTTGTTCTGTAAATTCATCAATATAATTTTCTTTATATATATATTCTCTTAATAACATGCTGCTATTTGTATATGCTTATACCGATATGCAGAGATATCGTCCCTTGTTAAAAGACATATAAATTATCATGATAATAATTTAGATGAAAAGACAAGCATTTGAAGATATTTTCTGAAATTGATTGCAATTTATTTACAATATAATCTTATATAAATGTGTGTTTAATGTCAGTTTCGATATTTTTTATGTAATGAAAATCGATTTTTCTCACCTTAAACTCTGATTGTTTGGCCATCCGTCTGTCAGTGGTCTAACTCATATGACTGCACTCGGATTACCATCTGATTCATATGTGCATTGATATTTACCATGAAATGGTCGATATTGAAAGTAAAATGCGTAGCAATTATAGTTCTTTTACAGGGCATACCAATGAATTCCGTTATATTATGCTCTTTGGGCGGAAATAGATAGCAATGCATATTAATGTTGCTAAACTATTTCAAAAATATTGAAATTGATATGCACTACTGAGATGCACTTCAAAATGTTTGATAAAGAATATAATGTGTAAAGCATTTATCGTAAATTTACAGACACACAAAATATTTCGGTCACAATATTTTCTGTCAGCGATGATTGCTGGAAGTGCCTTTTCAACTGTACTATTCGTTTTTACATATAACATTTTTTTTACATATTGGTGTGTATATATTCTGTAGATTTTACACAGGGCTAGACAGAAAACTTCAAGAATGTTTTTACTTTATGACGGAAAATGCCAAAGGGGTATTTTAACTCTGTTTATGCATTTCCTATCTTAACTAAATTTTTTCATACTATTTAATTTAAATACAAATCTATAGATCATATACAGGACTGCACAAAATAAGTAGAAAAAAATGGTAATTGTTAAAATTGGGATTTCAAATGAGTTATGTGTTTTCTAAATTTTTTACATTGGTATAATCTTTAATCTTATTAATCTGAGAATCTTTGATGTAGTTTTATGAGTTTGTCGAAAGGTGTTTCATAAATTATGCTTGATGCATCATTTTTCTTTCTTGTTAATATCAGACGCATGTTTAAATTCTGTATATGAGAATTTTTAAAGAAAGTTTGTAGCTTACAGTAATTAAAATAAAAAGAATAGGTAAATAACAAAAATATGTATATATATTAATATTGATAATATTAATTAATATATTAATAAGTATATAATCTATTTAAATAATCAATATTACATTTAAAGGTATATAATTGAAATACTTCTGATTGTATCATGTTATTTCTCAGATTTGTTTTGAAGTTGCTCAATAATCTACAAAATAATCCGAACTTTCTACAGCCACATGTTTCTTTACAGAATTTGAACATGCATTTTAGTAATTATTAACAAGAATCTGCAAACTCTGGTAATTCTGATCATTTTATTTTCCATGATAAAATATAAAAACCGTTATCTCCACTACTTTGCAGCGAGCAGAAATATTTCACGGTCGTCCGCTTGTTTGAAAATAGATCCAGCTTAGAAAGCACAAGGGAAAAAGTGCTGCAATGAACCCTCGGATGGTGGAATGTATCCAAAAGGGAGATTTTTAGGTAGCTTTCATTACAAAAAGCTACCTATTGCAGCCGTTCGGAGGAAAGCGATTTCAAAAAATTTTGGTATATTTTCATCGATCATGACCCCCAGACCCCGAAACCACCCTCCGTTCAAAATTGATATATATATATATATATATATATATCTGACATATGTAACTCTCGTAATTATGAACCGATTTCGATGTAATTCGGTGTGTACATAGTACATACCAATGTCTCAACCAAGTTCGTTGGGCAGTTTCATTCGCCATTTTGTTTCTAAATGGCGGCCATTTAAAATTTAAAAAAAATTAAAATTTGAAATGTGGTAGCAAAAAATTAAAAAGTCCTTCCGACCAGTGCCGGGAGGAAGAGGTAGCTTTCATATTCCTTATTTTAAAAAAGCCAACTTATATCATTCAAACACACGAAGCTCAATTTAGTGGAAACCGAATATAGGAGATTCAATACTAATTTTCATCAATATAATGAATGAGAATTTCGCGAAATTAGTCAGCTTTATCCAAGCTGCTTTTCTTTAAAGTAACTTATATTTGGCTGCCAAATTCGGCGATTTCTTAAAGTGTCTGCCATTTTAAGACAACATGGTGGATGAGGCTAACCAGTGAACTTGGTCGAAATCTTAGTAATTGCTGTGCACATGCTCACACATATCGGAATCGGTTGATATATACGAGTGCTGTCGCATGCAAAAATCAGATTTTCCAAAATGTCACCCACAACGGAAATTGAAACTGCTATATCTGAGCCATTTTTTAAGATAAATACAAACAAAAAATGCTCCTTAATCCTTATATCAAGGTAAAATACTTAAGAAAGAAACCTTTTTCAATTTATAATTTTTTTGCACCTCACTTTAAATATATATATATATTTTAATTTAATGGCCGCCATTTTGAAACAAGATGGCTGATGAATCTGGCCAGCGAACTTGGTCGAGGTATTGATGTATACTATCTACATGCCTTCTTACATCGAAATAGGTGAGTACGTGTGTTATCGCGTGACAAATACAAGATCGTTTCAAAATGTTAGCCATGCGAGAAATTCAAAGTGCTATAATTCAACCATTTTTTGAGATATAAAAAAAAGAACAAATTTTCAGAAACAAAAACTGCTCCGGAATCTTTGTATCAAGGCCAAACACATAAAAAAAATCTTTTTCATTTTTCAATTTTTTAATACCTCATTTTAAATTTTAAATTTAATTTTTTTTAAATGGCAACCCTTTTGAATCAAGATGGCGAATGAAGCTGGCCACCGAACTCGGTCGAGACATTGGTACGTACTATGTACAGACCAAGTTACATCCATATCGGTTCATAAATACGCCTATTATCGCGTGACAAAATCAGGTCGTTTTAAAATGTCAGCCACTACAGAAATTCAAAATGCTATTACTCAGCCATTTTTTTAGATATAGACAAAACAAAAACTGTTCCGGAATCTTTGTATTAAGGTCAAACAAATACAAAAAAAATCTTTTTCATTTTCCAATTACTTAGTATCTCATTTTAATTTTTTTATTTTTTAAATTATTTTAAATGGCCGCCATTTTGAAACGAGATGGCGTATGAAGTTGGCCAACGAACTCGGTCGAGATATTTGTATGTACTATGTTCACACCAAGGTACATCCAAATCTGTTCATAAATACGCCTGTTATTACGTGATAAAAATCAGGACGTTTAAAATGTCAGCCACGCTAGAAATTCAAAATGCTATAACTCAGCCATTTCTTAAGATATAGACGAAACAAAAACTGCTACGAAATCTTTGTATAAAGGTCATATACATAAGTAAAAAATATTTTTCCATTTCCAATTTTTTGGCACTACATTTCAAATTTTAAATTTTTTAAAAAAATTTAAATGGCCGCCATTTTGAAACAAAATGGCGGATGAAGCTGGCCAAAGAACTCGGTCGAGACATTGGTATGTACTATATACACACCGAATTACATTGAAATCGGTTCATAAATACGCCTTTTATCGCGTGACAAAATTCAGGACGTTTCAAAATTTCAGCCACGCTAGAAATTCAAAATGCTATAACTCAGCCATTTTTTAAGATATAGACGAAACAAAAACTGCTCCGGAATCTTTGTATAAAGGTCAAATACATAAGAAAAAAATATCTTTCCATTTTTTATTTTTTGGTACCACATTTCAAATTTTAAATTTGTTTAAAACTTTTAAATGGCCGCCATTTTGAAACAAAACGGCGGATGAAGCTGGCCAACGAACTCGGTCGAGGCATTGGTATGTACTATGTACACTCCGAATTACATCGAGATCGGTTCATAATTACGAGAGTTACAGTGTGACATAGGTCAGATATATATATATATATATATATATATGTATATAGATATATATATATATATATATATTTATATATATATATCAATTTTGAACGGAGGGTGGTTTCGGCGTCTGGGGGTCATGATCGATGAAAATATACCAAAATTTTTTGAAATCGCTTTCCTCCGAACGGCTGCAATAGGTAGCTTCTTGTAATGAAAGCTACCAAAATGGAAAAATATTTTTTTCTTATGTATTTGACCTTTATACAAAGATTCCGGAGCAGTTTTTGTTTCGTCTATATCTTAAAAAATGGCTGAGTTATAGCATTTTGAATTTCTAGCGTGGCTGACATTTGAAACGACCTGAATTTTGTCACGCGATAAAAGGCGTATTTATGAACCGATTTCGATGTAATTCGGTGTGTACATAGTACATACCAATGTCTCGACCGAGTTCGTTGGCCAGCTTCATCCGCCATTTTGTTTCAAAATTGCGGCCCTTTAAATTTTTAAGAAAAATTTAAATTTGAAATGTGGTACCAAAAAATTGAAAAATATTTTCTTCTTATGTGTTTGACCTTGATATAAAGATTCGGAAACAGTGTTTGATTCGTCTTTATCTTAAGAAATGGCTGAGTTATAGCATTTTGAATTTTTAGCGTGGCTGACATTTTGAAACGTCCTGATTTTTTTCACGTAATAACAGGCGTATTTATGAACCGATTTGGATGTACCTTGGTGTGTACATAGTACATACAAATATCTCGACCGAGTTCGTTGGCCAGCTTCATCCGCCATCTTGTTTCGAAATAACGGCCATTTTAAAAAAATTAAAAAATTAAAAAATTAAAATGAGATACCAAAAAATTGGAAAAAGAATAAGATTTTTTTCGTATGTGTTTGACCTTAATACAAAGATTCCGGAACAGTTTTTGTTTCGTCTATATCTAAAAAAATGGCTGAGTAATAGCATTTTGAATTTCTGTTGTGGCTGACATTTTAAAACGACCTGATTTTTGTCACGCTATAACAGGCATATTTATGAATCAATTTGGATGTAACTTGGTCTGTACATAGTACATACCAATGTATCGACCGAGTTCGTTGGCCAGCTTCATTCGCCATCTTGTTTCAAAAGGGTTGCCATTAAAAAAAAATAATAAATTTAAAATGAGGTATTAAAAAATTGGAAAATGAAAAAGATTTTTTTCATGTGTTTGGCCTTGATACAAAGATTCCGGAGCAGTTTTTGTTTCTGAAAATTTGTTCTTTTGTTTATATCTTAAAAAATGGTTGAATTATAGCACTTTGAATTTCTAGCATGGCTAACATTTTGAAACGATCTTGTATTTGTCACGCGATAACACACGTATTCACCTATTTCGGTGTAAGAAGGCATGTGGATAGTATACATCAATACCTCGACCAAGTTCGCTGGCCAGATTCATCAGCCATCTCGTTTCAAAATGGCGGCCATTAAATTAAAAAATATATATTTATTTAAAGTGAGGTGCAAAAAAATTAGAAATTGAAAAAGGTTTCTTTCTTAAGTATTTGACCTTGATATAAGTATTCAGGAGCATTTTTTGTTTGTCTTTACCTTAAAAAATGGCTCAGATATAGCAGTTTCAATTTCTATTGTGGGTGACATTTTGAAAAATCTGATTTTTTGCCTGCGACAGCACTCGTATATATCAACCGATTCCGATGTGAGTGAGCATGTGCACAGCAATTACTAAGGTCTCGACCAAGGTCACTGGTTAGCCTCATCCACCATGTTGTCTTAAAATGTCAGGCACTTTATTAAATCGCCAAATTTGGCAGCCAAATATATGTTACTTTAAAGAAAAGCAGCTTGGATAAAGCTGAATAATTTTTCGAAATTCTCATTCATTATATTGATAAAAATTAGTATTGAATCTCCTATCTTCACTTTCCACTAAATTGAGCTTCGTGTGTTTGAATGATATAAGTTGGCTTTTTTAAAATATGGAATATGAAAGCTACCTCTTCCTCCCGGCACTGGCCGGAAGGACTTATTTTCCAATAAGCATTTCCTATCTTGTATCATCGACATTTGAGCTGTTACTTGTTGAACAGAACAGCGATACCACAAACTTTTCTAAAATATTAAAGGTTTGTCTGTAATTAAAAGGACTTGTGGTTTTGATATGAAGGAAATTTCTGTATTGTCTTCGTTAAAGAGAATCCACGAATTCTAAGCTGTCTTTTTGTATTTTCCATGAAATCATGATTGCTATCCGGCCTGTGAAAGCATGAAATCCTTGTAAAATAGTAGCATCTGTTCTTTCCATTTCTGCAGTTATCGCATGAACGGAATAAATTGTTTATTTTTACACTGTTCGGAAAGTAATCCGAACAGTTTCAATTTATTTACCTGACAAAGTAGAGAAATATGAAATTGAGAAAATTAATGCATCAGTATATACAGAACATACAACAATATTTTCAATCAGTTTTCTACCCTGTCTCTGAGATGTAGTATTATCCTTGATTCAGTTCTTAATGGCCAGAAAAATTCATTAAATTAAAAGCTTAAAGCAGTCATAATTCCTTTAGCGGATTCCTCTGAAGAGGTTATAACATGTGTTTTATTTATTGTATTTATTTCCATAGTTTCAAGTAGATTAACGAGCTCTTTTTTGTTACTTTAAAAAAGTTTGGAAATCTTGCCAATTTGTAGACATTTTAACATGAAGTAGCAGTTGTCTTCTGGTACCTGCACAATTTTTATGCCTGATTTCACTTTTAATGCTTAGTGAAATGTAACTCTCCTAAATCAAATCGATTCTTTGACAATAATAGCTCTCAATACCATTACATATGCTAGGAGGAAATGTGTTAATGAAGAAAGCATTAAATGGTTTTAAAGATTGTTGAGGCTTTAGAATATTAATAAACCCGACAATTCATAAATATAAGCAAAACGTATTCCAGGAAAAGTGTTGTTCTTTTCAAAAGTTTCCTCTAAAGAATATGCTACATCACTTTTTTGGCTGTGTCGAAATCCCCCAATTCTGCAAAATTCCTTTTGTAAATAGAATATATTCGTAATTGAAAAAATTCTGCGCGTCTAACTGACGATTCTCTGTAATTTTTAGGAAACTCGAAATAGCTAGATGTCCATTTTTAAAATCTTCAGAATTGAATAATTCTAGCTGATGCTTCCTCAGAGTACTGAAGTGACATAATACTATTTCAACCCATCATTTGGCGTTTTTGAAAACAGATACTTAAATGGCGATTTTTTAATAATTTATTTGCATTTAACGTAATGTAACTCTGATAAATAAAAGGTAGTATGTTGAATTCCTTATTTTTTTAATTCAGTTACACATAGAAAAATAATGGTTTTAGAGAAAAAAAATGTCACTGGAAAGTAGATTTCCTTTATATGAGTGTAGAAACATATCGAATGTGAAATTTTATTAGTTAGTCAATTTCGGAGAAAAAAAAATGATAATGGAAATACACAATCGTCAAATTAAACCGCAATTAAACGAATAATTTTTTAGATGTTGCAATTATGAGTTAAATATAAATATTTTATTTAACAAATTTAATATGATTGATATAAAAAATAGGTACTTGTTAGTTATCCCGTCAAACAAATTACTGTCGCCAAATTGTAATATTAATTGCCAATAATGGTTGACCGTAAATGTCACATTCACTTGTTAACACGTGTTTACGTCATCAAGTGACTTTTATTTTGACGTTTTATTTATATTTTTATTAATGTTATAGTAATTTATTTGTTCTTTCGTTATTTAAAATTAAAGTTGTATAAATTTGCATAATTTGGCGATTTATATAATTTGATGAAATTGGTCGACAGGATAACTAACAAGTACCAAAAAATATTATATGAGCCTCAAGAAATAAAATTTTTATACACGTTTCAGGAAAATGAGAAAATTTTTTATAATTAATGTGAAGATTTAAAACAAACTTAAGTACTAAAAAATCATTAATCCTGCAATCGCTATATCGCACTTATGAGAGCTTCGCGCACATGAAAATAAAGAAAAAAACATCACTGTTTATCAGAATAAAAAAATAAATGGAAATCGTTAATGTAGCAATCACTTTACAGCCTATGTGAGCATTTCGCGTACTTGAAAACAAAAGAATTCACTGGATGCAGCAACCTCGTTGTATTGGAATCGAAAAATACACGAAAACTGTTAATGCAGTGATCATTTTACCGCATGTATCAGAGCTTCACGAGCATGAAAACACAAAATCATCACTGTATGGAGCAACCTCGTTGTATTCCAATTGAAACACACACGAAAATCGTTAATGCCGCGATCACTGTACTGCAGGTACTTCGCTTCGCGAACATGAAAACAAAAACAAATTACTAGATGCAGCAACCTCGCTGTATTGGAATCGAAAATTATACGAAAACTGTTAATGCAGCCATCTCTTTACCGCATATATGAGCGGATAGCGCACTTGTAAACAATTAAACATCACTTCATGCAGCAACCGCGTTGTATTGGCATTGAAAAATGCATAAAAATCGTTAATACAGTTATCCCTTTACTGCATGTATGGGAACTTCGCGCACATGAAATAGAACAAATCACTGGTTACAGAAACCTCCTCTTATTCGAATCGAAAAATACACGAAAACTGTTAATGAAGCGATCACCTTACCGCATGTGTGAGCGCTTCCCGCACATGAAAACAAAAAAAAAAGTCACTAAATGCAAGAACCTCGTTGTATTGGTGTCAAAAAATACACGAAAATGGTTAATGCAGCTATCCCTTTACCAAATGTAGGAGCGCTTCGCTCACATAAAAACTAAGTAAAAGAAAAAAAAACACTGTATGCAGCAACCTCCATGTATCGGAATCCCAAAAATAGCTGAATGTCGTTAATGTAGCGATCACTAAATCGCCGAGTATCAGTACCTTCCATCAATAAATTTACAATATATTAATGAAAACAGAAAAATAGTAATCTTAGATATTTACTTGCGTACATTATTTTTTAGATATTTACAGTAAAACCTCCCTAAAGCGACCACGTTCCGTTCCAATAAAAATTAGTCGCTCCGAGATGTGTTCTCTTAATGGAGGTCATGTTTAAATCCAGGTTTTAATTGTTGAAAAATGGCAAAAATTAATGTTACTAAAATAAATTTTTCATATCAGGAAAAAAACTGAAAATTTAACTAACAAAACATAAGTTAATTACATAAGTTAATTACTGCAGAGGTTAAAAGATGAATGGGAGAGACTAGCCATATTTGGACCGCCGCTTTAAATAGACCGTTGCCATTCTGCCGTTGATTACAAAAAGAGACGCCATCTACCACTGAAATCCTAATCATCAGAATCACGTTATTTATGATTTGAAGAAGCACCCGCCTACCACTTGCTATTTTCAGACAATTTTTAAAAATCTAAGATTAGCTGTTTTGACCTAATATTTTCCTACTAAACGTAAATGAGTACCTTAAAACTAAGCTAAGTTGTTATCTTTTCATATACATATCTAAATTCATCTGTTTAATGTCATATTTTTCACGCGGATTTGTTTGATTTCGTTTTTGTTCTTAGTATTGAGATTATCTTTTTTAAAAAATGGCGCAGTTGCCTAAATTGGGCCAATTTAGGTTGCTTAAATTGGACCAGATATACGATCATAAATTTGAAAAATAGGTATAATGAATTTCGAGTACTGTACGCTTTGACACTATTTGTTTATTTTTTAATATTGCATAATGGATTACTATCTCCATGCAAGTTTTTAAATATATATATATTGTATATCTGGATCATTTCTGTATACAGTTTAGGCCTATATAAGCATAAAATATTTTTACATGTTTATGCAATAAATTTTGTTTGCAATTTCTTTTATCTTGTATGTATTTGTATTTATTTTTTTTAATTCTTTATTCCTGCGGCGTATTTGATTTACAGGCTTGAATTGAAGCAGTTCTTCCTGGAGGATATTTGTGGTTCCTTGAGGGAGGAGGGGGGCAGACTTTTTACTGTTCTGGAGGGTGGAATTACATTTTTGCTATTAAAACGCATAGAATCCCAAACCTTCTACTGTTCTAAAGGGTGGAATTACATTTTTGCTATTAAAACGCATAGAATCCCAAACTTACCGGGAGGAGTGGTTATTTCAAGATTCCGGGTATGCGGTTTCCTCAATTCAACACTGTTTGAATATATAATGTTTTGCTTTTGGTTAATCGTAGCGTATTTTTTTAATAGAGCGCATTTTTTAAACGCTTATTGAAAAATGTTGAAAACGACACAGACAAACTATATAGAAGAAAAACACCCGTGATAGCAAAAGCGGATAAAGATATAGGAAACGAAAAAGAGAGAGTAAGTTGTCCAAAAATTGACCTGCAAGAAGGCTGAAGCTACAAATCCCCTCAAAAAGGTCCAAAAAGCATTATCAATGTTATCTTCCTTGCTAAATTCAATTAAATCAAAGTACAGAGAGAGCCAAAAAACAGTTGTGTTAACATCTTCGCCATATAAAGTAAACCTTGAAATGAAAAAATAAACGACAAAAAGGAAGTTCTATCATCACAAAAGCAATTAGAACACCAAGTTTAAAAAAGTAGGCGTAATGCAATTGAAAAGAAAATGATGGAAGAGAAGAATTACACACATTATGTAAAGAAAACGTCTATTGCAAAAAAAATGTCTAATGATTCAGAATCTAAAAAGAAAAATCTAGACAGTGATGATTGGTTTTGCCTAATTTGCAAGAAAAATAAAATAGCAGAAATGATTCAGTGTTCAGATTGCCAAATACTGTTCCATGTTGAGTGCACTGGAATAAAAAAATGAATAAACGGAATTCATGTGTAAGTTTTGCATCACTTCTTACATGATATTCAAGTAGCTGGCAATTAGTTCCATAATTTCTATTCTTAATTACTGATAACTTTGATTTATATTTTTAATACATTTTGATTTAAAAGAATTACTCTTATTTTCAGAAAATTTACTTCATTATATTTCATTGCTGTTATTTTGTTTGGTTGTTTATTAATTACAAACTTTGCATTTATTCAAATTAGTTATATTCCCTAGTCATTAAAACAACCTGATATTGTTTGGTCCAATTTAGTAGACTTAGTCGACCAGTTGCTGAATTCAGACCACTTTTGACACATTTTTCAAATTAAAATAAAAGTTAAGATTTTCAAAATGAAATCTATTTAAAGATTTATTTAGTCAGTAGATGAATAAATTGTCCCCAATTTGTTGCTTTGTAGATATTTCGAAACTTAAGTGAGTTACACCTTAAAATAGCTGAATTTGCCCAAATTCGTCTACTCTCCTAAACATTGGTGTTTGCTTTGATTTTACGGTTTTATCTTTTATAACTTTTATTTTCAAGTTCTTTCCAAGTTCAGTATACAAATACAATTTTTTTTTTTTGTCGGAAACAAATAATGACAATTTCATTAATTTATGAGTTTCCCGACAGAATAGGGCAGGGGAGTTTACCGATAGTCATTCTTAATTTTTCGTCATAGTTAAATTTATTACCTAAAAAGTTACAAAGGGGTTCAAACATTTAAAAGTTACCGGAATAAAGAAAAATTTTAAACTTAGTTTAAAAGTTTGATGAATAAAGTGCTCTCCGGAGTTATTTTTCTAAACAAACCTTCTTCAAGCGACCAGGAAAAAACTGAATTTGTTTCATTTTCTCCAAAGAAATTGGTCGCTCATGTAGGGAATTCAACTGGGATGGTCTCTGAATGGAGGTAAAATTAGTATTGAGCTTATGGGAATAAATTTCGTTCCATGAAAAAAAATGGTCGTTCAGGAAGGTGGTCGCTTAATGGAGGTGGTCGCACAGGGAGGTTTAACTGTATTTACTTGCAATCCACATCAACAAAAAAAGAAGAAAATATGTTCTAAATAAACAAGCAGACGATGACATTTTTTCAATGCTCTTTCTGCTTTAATATCATGACGTACCATTTTAATGAAGTATTTAATTATTTATTTGTATAAAAAAGAAGAAAAACAATGTTTTAAATAAACAAGCGGACGATGGGCGATGACTTTTTTCGATGTTTTTCTTTTATCTTTTAATAATAATAATAATTCACCATTTAGTGATGTAATTTTTATTTTAATTAACGCTAAAAATATTAAATCATTAAAATTAATTAAAAAGCAGATAAATTATCGAATTATGAGTCCCTTGATGACGTAAGAAACACATCATACGTAACAAACGCATCATCACAAAAATATCATTGCTCAACATTTCCAACAATAAAAGCTACGTCTGGCTGACTCTCGAAAGTTTGACAAGATTTCGCCAAATGGTGGGTTGAAATAAGATACAACTTACTGCAAAAAGTCTGTTATAAATAGACGGTATTCATGCTTGGGGAAAATTCTGCGCGTCTACCTGACGATTCTCTGTAACTTTTAGAAGACTGGAAAAAGGTAGACGCCCATTTTTTAAATCTTCAGAATTGAATAATTCTTGCTGATGCTTCATTCGAGTGCTGAAGAGGGCAATTTCGTTCTTTTTTCAAAACTTTACAAGGAGTTCCTCAATGAAACTATGCGATATCTTAATACCATTCGACTCAGCTAAGGACTTTATGTACACCAAGTTGTTCAATATGTTTCGAATTGTGTAACATCATTAAAATATACTGCAAATGATTTTTTTTTCACTTCGAAAATAATGTAATGAAAATTTGTTGAGAGCTCCCGGAAACAAAATATAAATACAACGTATTGAATTTTCAGTATCGGACATGCCATAGTAAGCCTCAGTAACATATATCAATTACACGGGAATCGGAGTATGACAAACATAAATCATGAATTTTTTTAACTGTTGTTGAAAGCGTTAAAAATAAACGTTTTGTTATAACAAACATCGAAATTCACCTCAAACACACTTTTATGCGTCGGGCAGTAAAAAAATTACAAACAATTCTAGAAAATTGCATTAGGGCAAAGTGCCCATATTTCGTCCCCTCTACTAATTTCGTCCCTCTTAACTTCTCCACTTCTGCGAATGTGGCGCAACTTATGACGCAAGGCGTAGGGGACGGAAGGTAAAAGGGGGTTTCGTTATGTTATTAATCCACTGATAATTAGTACATTTCTTTGTGCCTTACTTTAATGTAAATTAAATTACTTACTCATTTAAAAATAAATTTTGATTTAGTTTTAAGTTAAGCCTCGGCGTATTGGATTTTTCGGGGGGATGAAATTGGGACCATTTTTTTTCTTTTGAATTTTTTAGATACTTTTGAAAAAACATTTTTTTGCATTGTTAAAATTTTTTGTACGATATTTGCTTATGTTTCTATGTGAGTGGGTAGTTAGTCTATGTAAAATCCAAATTGATACATTTTCACTGAAAATCACAACTTCCAAGGGTCTAAAAGTGACTAGGGGACGATAATAGGGCACCTTACCCTATTTTTAATTTTAATCACCTGTTTAAATTTCTATGAATTTGCAGGATGTCTCCACACCTTATAGAGTAACTCCGGGAGAGACGCCGCATACGGAATAGATGCCGCACCCCTTGTATTTCTTGTAATTATCGATAGATTGTCGTCAAACGCGCAGTATATGTACTCAATGAGATTATTTTATCGAGTGTATAGCGTGAATCGCATTTCGATGTTTACTTGTAGAAGTACAATCCTTTATTTGACGTAAGTGCATGATTTCACTGTCCAAACTTTTACACACGTTATGTTTAAATACTTTTCATACACTAATTACTAAATGCATGCATGATTTCGAAGTCAAAACTAAGTGTAGCATCTGTATAGAGTACTTTGTGTAAGGTTACGCCATTCCCCTTAGCGATGGCAAGTAACTGCGATGGCCGACGTCTGCACCATGCAAAATGGGATACATGCTGCATTGCTATTCCGGTATAAATGCCGCAGTTTCTTTTGTACGGGATGATCAAGTGTTATTAACTTTTCCTTTTCTTTTTGTACAGACTAACCATGTTAAGCATGTTATCAAATTTACTAAAACCAAAGGAGAAAAAGAGGAAAATAAAAAGTAAGAAAGGTAGGAAAGATGCAAGTCAAGATGATAATAATGAAAAATCGGATTACGCGTAACGCAGACGTTCTTTGCAAACTACTCCAAAAAAGAGGAAGTGTAATTGGCTTCGTTGCATCATGTGTTTAAATGTAGTTGCATAAAGACTGTACTTTTTCAACACTTTTTTTGTAGATTGTAGCGGAAAAAACAGGTCTCTTAACCTATTCGAGACCAAAGGTACTATGGCGACGCCATCTTGCGCGGTCAGTAAAACGAGTATCTCGCAGGAAACGATCGAGCTAGCCTTTTGCTCGGCACGTAAGATCTCGCTTTTTGACCGTGGGTTCTCGTGTTAAATCCCTATTGGCGCCCATCTCCTGCATGGATGACCTTGGACAAACGAACACGCACCTTCACAAACATCATCATTTCCTTTCGAGACCAACAGATGGCAGCACTGAAAACATTCCCAGCAGCAAAGCCTGTGAAACGCTCACAGCACGCGACCAGCAATCAAAGCCTGTGAAACTATGACACCACACAAGCAAAACCTATAGCTTGCAAAATTTGTTTCTGGCACCAGTAAAAAAAGAAAAGTAATATTTGCTTTGTTTAATTAGCGAATTTTTATTATTATTTAAGTAAAGGTAACTTCTTTTAAAAAAGTGGTACTGACCGAATAAAATTTGTGTAAAAGCCAACGGTCCCGAAAGGGTTAACAAATAAATTATGTAAACACATTTTTACTTTTTTCTTTTCTCTTTCTAATACATTGATGTTACGTTGTTGCTGAAATAACAATTAAAATTTAATGTAAAAAAAGTAAGTCGATAATTTTAATAGTGAAAGTCGGCAACAATTGTTAATTTGAATCTACTAATACGTTTCATTGTACTCATTTAGTTTCATTTTGTTATTACATCGTTAATTATAGTCCAGATATGAATATTTTTTTAAAATATTTTTATTTATAATTTCATTCTGTTCTTATTACAAGGGCGGCGTCTCAGCCTGAATGTAAGGGTGACGCGCCGCAGTGTAATGATTTAGAAAAAAAATGTTAAAAAATATTAATAATTTGTTTTGAATTTTTTGTCGCACTACACGCGTTGTATTTTAACATTAAGTAGCACAGCATGATTTTTTTCATTTTACATCCACCATGGGACTTTATACACAAATTCAAAAAAAATGTGCTGCATAAATCCCGGAATTACCCTATTCATTATATAAGTAGATTCTTGGTTTATTTTTATCACAATCTGCAATTTCTTATTATATGCTTACTCAAGTTATATTTTGTTACATCTATATTAAAAAGGACAAACGTGCCTGATCGTAACGCTGACGTCATTTTGACGGTTGCTACAACAGACGATTAAATTCAACTTTTAGTAACTTTTATTGCAATGTTTTAAACTTCTAAATACCGCACATTTTCTTCTTTCACACCATCGAATATGGAAGCAAATGTACTTTTAAATGCAATTTGTTTGAAAACTATATAGTAATTTGTGCGAAAACTGTACCGCATTTTTTTTGTTTGTTTTTAAAATAATTTTCATGCGCCATTTTTTTTTCAAATCTATCTCTATCGCATGTAGACGATCCCAATAGATAAATTCGTTTGCACCTAAATTAATATAAATAGCTTATTATTTGTTTCCAGCTTATAATCCATAACGGAATTAAAACATTTATTAATCAATAAATAATGCAATATAATATAAATAAAACATAAATTTAGGGCATGCTATCGTTTATACCACTGAAATGAACATAATCAACAAGGCTGGTTTTAAATAGTGATTTTTGGTGATTTCTATAGTTGTTAACTCTTTACGCGAGGACAATACGAAAATACGGTTTTAATACTTTTTAAAACTTTATTTGAAAACATTATTGCTATTTTTTTGTATAAATATGATTTTTAGTATTGTTATTCGACATTCCAAAAATATATTAAATGTAAAAAATCTATTTGATTTATCAAATTACAAAAACTAAAACAGTAGACCAGTGCCATGCTTTCTCGCCGCAATGTTTGAGATTTTTTTCATTATTTATTTTTTTTAATCAAACGACGATTTTTAGCGATATATAAGAATACTACGCCAAAAGCCGCTTGCGGAACCTTTCGTAAAATCTTTCGATCAGCTCGACCTCATTAATTGTTGTGCCTTTTAAATTGTGCAGAGAAAAAATAATGTTAACATCAGAAATAATATAAGGATGTTTTTTTCTCCTATTTTCAATGTCCCGAGAAGCCTTGTTTATCTCCTTGTGCTTACTAAAATCGTAAGTTTGATTGCATATTAAGTACGAATATTAATAATATTTACGTGACTTCTAGTTACTAGATATGAGGCCAAAATACTATCAGTGATAAATCAGACCTCTTCTCTCTCCAGAACCAGCATTGTGTTACCTTTCTCTCTTAAATCCAGCTTTCCTATTGCCAAAATCCTTAGACAGCATGACTTCAGAATAATTCTTACCCCTACGAATAAGCTTACCCTCTCGAAACTCAAAGATCCTATTGAGTTATACAACTCATGGGGTATCTATAGAGTTAATTGCCAGTGCGGTGTTTCCTAAATTGGACAGACCAAACGGGGTTAAAAATTTCGTATTAAAGAACACCAACAATATATTCAAAAACAGGAAACCAGTAGATCTTCAATTGCTAAACATTGCCGGGAGATGAATCACTCTTTTGATTTTAATTCAGCCAAAATCATCTCTAAACCCACTTCTGTACACGAACTTAACTTTCTTGAACCATTTCATATCTACAAAAATTATGACAATATTGTTATTTGGCAATTTGCTATTCCTCCTTTATCAGATTGCTGGAAATATTTCATAAAATCCTCTTTTGCTTAATCACTAAGATTTTTTTTCACTTTTCTAGTGACATTACTTTTACTATTCTCCCATTGGCTGGCACCCATGTTTTCCTGTTTCCCCAATGGTTAATGAACTTCTCAGTTGAATCCGCTTCTCCTCTACATAAATGAGCAAGCTTCCTTTATTCGAGCATTTTTCTTCTGGTGCTGTAGCTACGGTTCGTCAGAATAGTGCTACGTGGCGGAATGGCCACTAATACTGCCTACGATGAAAACACGGTCGATATGGCTGACATCGATTCTACTGTTCTTCAAATCGAATAATTCTGTCCTGAAGATCTGAAACCTCTGTACATCTGGCTTACACAGTATATTACTGCTGCCTCAACTGTTAGTGATGAGCTACGGAGAGAGGTAACTGCCATAGTTTTTAAAACTATAAGGTTATATACTTCCTGTAACGACCTGGCCCAGAAAAATCTGATTGATATGCTTAATCAGATGTGGACTATCCTCACGCAAGCAGTTGATCATCCAGACGTGTCATCCACCCTTAGAATCGCAGCTAAACTTAAAGCTAACTATAATTCCACTATTGCTGCTAATGAAATTCCTCCTAATACGGACCCTAAACTTAATAACAAAACTGTTTCTAAGTCTAAAACTTCTAAAGTAAATGCTAGGAAAAATAAGGCTACTAATGAGTCTAATTCTGAAAAAGCTTCTAAATTATCTAAATCTTCAGTTAATCCCAGGAAAACCCCCACTTTTAATGATAATACTCCTGAAACTACAGAGTACATTGTACCTGTTAGTAATAAATTTGATGCTATCGCTGGTAATTCAATGGAAGAGATGGACAGTGGCGCCACCTCTGGGCTTAATTCTCAACCTAAAACTCCGAAAGTTCTAAAACCGGAACCTTTCAATCTAAAGCTTACTACCAACTGGCGTGAGATTATTCGGCAAATAAATTCTGTTATCGGCAGCGAAATTCCAAAAAAGTAATTGCTAATGATACTATTCGTATCTTTTCAAATACTATTGATGAGTACCGCACTATCCAAAAATTTTTGATTGACTCGAAGATAGAATTCTTTGGCCTCCAACTTAAGTCGGAAAGGCCCCGCAAAATTCGGATTAAAGGGATCCCAAGAAATACCCCGATTGAAGAAGTTAAAACTGAATTGGTTCAACTTGGTTACTCTATTCACACGGTAGGGCAACTTAAAAACTTTAAGACTAAATTACCCCTTCCAATCTTTCTCGTTAACATGTTCCCTACTGACAATATGGCCACCATTTTTGACATCAGAAATTTCTTAGGATTTATGGTTACTGTTGAAACTTATAAGTTCAACGGTACGAAACAACGTTACAATTGTCAAAAATTCAATCATTCATCGGCCTCGTACCGCTTTGACCCGGTATGCTTAAAGTGTTCCGCAAAGCATAAAACATATGACTGTAAAATTACAGACAAAAAAGGTTTTCGCTGTGCTAATTGTTCTCAGAACCATACAGCGAACTATTCTTTATGCCCTATGAACCCCAAAAATCTTAAATCTAAAACAATTAAAAATGCACCTACCGTTAATGTTCAAAATTCTGCTAAATTTTCTTCCAAAATTAACCCTAAATTATCTTTTGCCTCTGCAGCGAAGGGAGTTGGCATTCCAAATTCTTCCAGCATTGAAAATGCGGCCAAAATTAATGACTTTAACTTAAATAACATTAATTTTCCATCCCTGGGTATTCCTGGTTTTAACAAGGATAATTTCCCTCATCTTTTCAAAATTGATATTGATAGTTTCATAAATAAACTACAAAATGTACTAACCTTGCTCGAAAAAATCGACGCAATAATTTCAAAACTTGGCATTCCTGCCTGTAATCTTCTAAATATGTCTGAAAATCCTCTTCTTAGCGGTGTTTAGCCTCATAAATAGTTTATTTTATTATTTTATTTTAATTACCGACCTAACTTGGTCCTTTCCTGTTTATTTTGTGTAAACATTATCCTTTTCTCTTACTTTTCTGTCAGTTTCGATCACCAGCCAATTGGATTCCTTCTTTCATTTCTTCTGAGATTCGATTGTAAGGGATTCTTTGATTGGCTGCAGATTCGTTGCTGATTGGCTGGATAAGTTGTCAGTCGGGGCCGGCTGCAATTCTCCCAGTCTGCTTGTAAATATCAGTTTGTAACTTATTTTTTAGCTCCGAGAGGGCGCCACAGACCCTGTCTGTCGGCGTTTTCTTATTGTCTTATATTGTCTGCCTTTTATTGTAAATATTAATCTTTTATGCTGATTTTTTCTATTTTTATTACTGTATGGTCCTGTTTAGGCCTTTGTTTTTTTTAAGGATTCTTCTTGGGGTGTCACGTCCTGGATATTTTACAGTTCTTCATGGTTCTGAGCACATATTGTCACACGAATTTTTTATTACTGGAGATAAGGAAGTTATCTTTCAGGTGCTCCAAAAGTTTTCAAGCTAAGCTAAATTTCCTTTATTCTTTGTACCGAGGAGGGTACGCTAAACGCTAGCGAAGCTAGTCTGCGGAATTTTTACTTATTCTGGCGGTTTTAACGTTGCTTTTTTAATTTATATCATTCTGCGCCAAGTAGCATCATAATAATAATTTAATAATTACTAATAATTATCAAAATACCATATATTTTTATTTCATACTTTCACTAAAAGCATATTAATACTATTGGGTAAGTTCCTATTTCTTGATATTAGTAGGTGTTTTATGTTCAAAGACGCTTTGAAAAAAAAAATTAAAGCAAAATTTACTTAAATCATCTTTAAAAATTAAAGTGTAGAGATTTTATAATAAAATTTCCTCCAAAATAAATAAAAGAACTTAAAATTACATAATAATAAAATTTCAAAATCTCAAAGTATTTAAAAAAGCATCATATTTTGAAATCAACTAATTTTCTAAAATTAATTTTGTGCTAAATAAAGGAAAATAAAAGTTGAAAACCGCAACACATCTCATTTTTAAACATATAACTTGAATTTGAATTTCTTGTAGTTCTTATATTTTATATGGATTAAACTGCTATTTTGTCGTAAATAAACTTAGGTTTAAAGATATAATAGTTAAATATGTATAAAGTTTTCGTTTTTAAAAGTAACGGTTAAAGACACGTTTATGAGATCAAATTTATTCTAGTGGTAATATCGTTTGATAAAAGCTGGTCTTAAAGAATAATCATGACTGATGAATCTCTCATATCTAAAGATAAAGTAGAAGTTTATTTTTGACAAAAGTTTTGTCCAAACTGGTTATCTATACTTTATGCATAAATCATTTCCCTCCTAATGTATTTGCTAAAGTCATTAACATGCCCATGATTAATGAGCTTGTAGTACAAATAGATTGGGAAAATGAAGATTATACGTATAATTAAATTATCAATTTGCTGGTGGTAAATCACAGAAAAGACCAATTAGTGTTTTTGCATTAAAGAAGCTTTATTATACAGGGCGTCCCAAAATGATTGTTACGTGTTGTATATATTTACGTATTGTAGATAAGTAGGCAACGTAAACTGCAAAAAATGTTTAAAACAGGGAAAATATATAGGTTATGGTGATGAAATTAGACTGCCAATAACTTTAAAAAGTTATGCTTTTTCAGTAGTTATACGGCCTCTGTTGGTAAATAGAAGGAAAAATAAATATATGTAAATCATATACATTTTTAATCTAAGGCAAGAAAGTTTGCTATCATGATTATTGAAGCTTGTTTTAGTACGACATTAATTGCTCGATTAATTATAAACCACCATTTCTTAATTTAACACATCTGAAATTGAGCTTATATATTTTCTAATATAAAATAGACGAATAGACAGGACTTAACATTTATGTAGAAATTAAGGGTATTGGTGTCATTGCTAGTTACATTTCTATTGCATCTAATTAAATTCCGATGTTAATAATTTGAGTAAATTTATTTTATTGTTTATTTCTTGATGACGTGCCACGTGAAACACAGAGTTAAATGAGTTTTTCAGGTGATATCATATGCACTACCGTTACTTGTCTTCTGAACAAGACCGGCTTCTTATTAAAAGTTCGTACGTATGCTTTTCAAAATCTAATCTGGACAAAGATCTTGGTAAGTGTATACGCCGTCATTTCTTTTTTAAGGCAATATTCTATTACATCTATTACGTCTATTACATCAGTTTCCTTAAAAGGCCTTATGCAATAGTCATTTATATCTATCGCATGTTTATTTCTTGACTAATGTTTTCTGATTACGTCATTTGATTAAAAGACTGGATCTCCTCATACAGAGTAACTTGTAGTATTATACTAAAATAATAAAATTGTTTGAAGACATTTATAACGGCATTTATGAGCTTAAAGACATAAATATTTAGCAGGAACTCTCGGTGACGTAAAACAGATAACAACAAATATACAGAAGATTTTCCGTGACAGTGTTAGATATAACCAGGTTAATGAAAAGGCATTCTCGAATTTTTCATAGATATTAATCTAATCAAGTATGTAAGCAATTCATAATTAACGATTAATTCAAAATTATAAAAATCTAATTGTATAGTAAAATAGGTAATCAAATCAATGAGCAGTAAATCTAAAATATTCTATAGGCACTCAGAATAGCCTGGGAGGACTCTAACATATGTTCAAAAGTTCTGAGCAAAAACAAATGTGTGACGATCATAAGCATTTGATGCTGAAAACATGAGCATATATATTATCCAATTGGCACGCTCAAATAAGATTTAAATTATGTACGATTTACATAAGATACGTTATCAGGATCTGAAATGGCATAAAACATTTACCTTATTTCCTATTGTTTTTACGAATCCCATCGGTCAGCATTTAAAACGAAACATCGTAATGAAACTCAGCAGAGTGTGAAATCGCCACCAGCATATGTGAAATATTTTGTGCAAAAAGAAATGAGTGACAGTACGTAGGATATTTCAAAAATAGGGTCTTTTTTCTACGCTAAAAGTGACTAAACGTACGTATTTGGACATAATATATTTTTTACAGAATCCTAAGGAAGATGTTAATATATTCAATTCATCTAATTTTAATGGAACACAGAGAAGAAGTCTTCATGTGATGAATTGTCTCATTGAATAAAGCTTTGGTGCCAAATTAGCTTATGTTTTGACGGTAAATTCCTATGTTTAGACCCGTGTATCGCTATTAAACATCTCAACCACACATCAACTGCCTTTTTTTGACATCACGATGTTAAAACATCCACAAGGTCCTAAGATAATCCATGCCAATATCTTATAAATCAGATCACCAAACATCATTACAACTAGTAGTTCTATATTACCACCATAACATCGTTGTATTATATTGCATTTGCTGTTCAGCTTACTCAGATGAGTCATAATATTTCTTCTTACATTTCGTCTGAAATATTTAATTAAAAATTTAGCTATTTATTTAAAAAATACTTAGCTATACATTTAATAATATATTTACATGTGGTTCATCAGCATTTTTCTTAAATGAATAAAGAATTTATAAATGAATGATGTGTCTAAATGAATAATGTAATGGGTTAAACTTTTATGGTAAGGTATTACAAACTCCATATTCAATTAAAAACTTTTGCCATTTATTAAACTTAAAATAACAACAAATGTAAATTTACATGTAATAACATAGTTATAGTTATTTCCAAATAAAATATACCTCCATTGAAAATAACCCATCAAAACTTTTATTACTATTATTGCTACAAAGTAGTCTTTTTTAAAATATTAAAAAATACCAAGATGTTCTCCACTCATTCTTCTAAATTTTGAAATATTTAATCATTTTACTCAATTATGTATAATACTAGGATGAAACTAGTCAATTAATCATTCAAGAGTTCGTTATATATGACGTGAATGAAATAAAATTCAAACATGTACTGTTTTAGTTTAATCCTGTTACAGAGGATTAACCATATATTTGAATATGCGTAACAAATCTTTCTAATACTCCAGAAAGTAAATAATTAAGAGGGATTCAAACATATATGGAAAATATTGTAAACGTGAACATTTCAAATTATGCAATATAATGTTATGAAATATTGAACTAGACATAATACTGAAGTTTTTTCTTTTTTTTTTTATTTGTATTATAATTTGTGTTTGCAAACTACTAATTAATGCTAAATTTAAATAATATATATATATATATATATATATATATATTGGTACTATATATATATATATATATATATATATATATATGTATATTTATACAATGCGTAATTTAATTCTAAAAAACTATGTAAAATAAAATTTGTAATAATACTAGTATAATCTTTCCAAATTCTACTCTGTCACTAATAAAAAGTAAAATATTTTTGAATTTCTGTAAATACAATGGAGTAATAAATAAAATTGGCAGAAAATATTACTTTAAAGAACTTGGTATTAACATTATCAATTTCAAAAAAAGTTTTTCAAAACTTTGGGTAAAATATTCATTTTAATCGTTATGAAATTTTAATTAGAAGAACGAAATACACTGAAAAATCTGTTTTTAAGTTAAAGTTGTTAAAATTAAAGATGCAGCCTATATATTTATCATTAATTTAATTATAAAGTTATAATCAATGAACAATCATATATGGAAAGGGAGACTGTTTTTTTGAATAAAAGTTCCATAAGATTAAATAAATGATAATTTAAAAACTGCATGCTAACTTTTCAACAAATTATGCTAGAAGAACGTTACTGGTACCAGTCGATTGGAAATAAAGTCTACTTTTAAATGATGTATATAAAATATGATTAGGTGGCCATCTACATGTTAAAACGAATCCAAACTTCATTTTTTTCAATAGCAGTACACAATTGAAGAACTGGGTGGATGAACATGTTATGCTACATTTTCAAAAAAAAAAAAAAAATCTTTTGGATGAAAGCGTCATGAGGTATCCTATCACATGGTGAAGATAAAATACTAAGATTCCATTTAGTCTTGAAGATTTAAGACATTATTCATTAATATTTAATATTTTAATATTTAATAATGTCGATAATATTAATAATTTTTAATATTTGAAAATTAAATATGAATAAGTTTTTCTGAGCGAGTTTAGTACCATACCTGTTAATATTTTAAACACATGGTATCAAACAGAAAATAAATAATTAAAATTTACAGCAAAAACTTTCACTTCAAATTTCTTCAAATGTATTTTTTGTTACTTAACAGGTTCTTACACTTAGCTCTTCAATTCTGACAGCATAAATGAACTCTACACCCTTCAGTTAGTCGAAAAACAAATTTTCATGCAATTCGTACAATAAGTTTCTGAGAAATTAATTATTTTAAATTGAGCGTATTTGAAGAGCTGTATCCAAATTGAAGTTCGGTACTCGATCGGTAACCGAGAGAGCTCCTTTCTTGATCAAGGCACCTTAAACAGTCAATTAAGCCTTTTAGATTACAGGATAGCATAAGAAATTTCAAAATATTTAGTCACATCTGTCATAGACGGCCCTTAAACCATCATTTTTCCGTTTTTTAAGCATAATTTCAAAACTACTTGGAAGAAAAATGTGAAATTTTGGATTTCTTCAAAGCAGGACTTAATAACTCTGAATCCATCAAGAAAGTTGTAGGTTGCAATTCATAATTTTTTAATATTAATTTCATAATTCATAAATCATATCATAAAATTCTAATAATTGAAATTTCAACGAATTTATGCTTGAGTATATTAGTATTATTGCTATAAAAAGATTAAAACATTAGGATCATAATTTAAGAAGTTATAAATAAAAATATGAAAATGTAATTTAACATTAGAGGCACTAAATTTTTAATGTTTCTAATTCAAAAACTTATCATTCAAATGCAATTTGGTGTCTTGGCATAGTTTGAACCAAACATTTGAAATATCTCGTTAAAATTGGGTATTGCCTTTGAAAAAAATTAAGTTTGGATTCGTTGTAATATGTAGATGCCCCCCTAAGCAAATTTTATATACGTCATTTAAACGACTTTATTTCCAATCGTTCGGTATAAGTAACTTTCGTCTACGATAATTTGTTGAAGACTAAGTAGGGGATGTTTAGTTTTTTTTTTTCCACGACTGTACATAACGAACACGAATTAGAAGTATTATTCTTCAATCTTGCAAATAACAAATCATTTATGAAGAAAGTAACTTGTCTTTACTATATACTCTTTGACTGTGCGTTTAATAATAAAATCTACATCTTCATGAAACAAACTATGTTTCTTTAAATACACTTATTTTTAAATACATATGTAATTTATACAGCAGTTAATAAGTTAGAAATTTAAATAAATAATTAATTAATGATAACTCGGATAAAAAATCTAGCTTATATATATATATATATATATATATATATATATATAAGTAACCATAGAAAATAATATCAGACTGCTAACATTCGAGGTACAAATATGCAACTTACAAAATATAAAAACTACTAATATTACAATGGCTCACTTTTACGTAAAAGTGAATTATTTCAATGTTCACCAATCGGCCACAATGCATCTCCAATATTTTGACATTCCTTCAGGCGATGTTTTTTCAAGACTTTAAAAGCCTTTATAGAGTAAATTAAACTCTTTTATGAAATAAGAACATGCAGAATATCTCTTTTATCGATAATTAGAAAGTACAGGAACTATTTCTGTGCTTGTAAGTAGTCTGTCCGATTTTACGTGCGCCAATCCAATACTCTTCTTGTTTTGTATTCTGAATGTGAATATAGCTGGAGAATTTCATTTTTCCGAGTGCATACAAAAGCAAAACACTTTACAGGATATTTTAGCAGTAGGTTTTACGGTTTATTTTGGAGCTTTCATCAACAAAAGTAAGCGGTGTATTCGTAATTAAAGAAAAATCCCAATCCAAACCATTAATTTTGGCTTACACATTTTTCTGTCTTTCAACAATGATGGACTGAGAGATTCGATCAAACTTGATATCTGGATGATTATGGACACGCTCTATTCAAATATTTTGAAAACATTTTGCCATTAATCCCGAGCGTACCTCTTCATTGCTGCTATCCGAACCACAACAAACTGTTTTACAAGTTGTCGAACCGTCTACCGTCTGGTGTTCAGCCTCTTTACGACTTTTTCGTTCGAAACTTTCAAAACCGTTCAATGTACTTTTTGGACACATCAAGTTTTCTGGAAATGTTCAGTATTCTTTTTTTATCGGGACATTGTTTGTGCCTATGCCATGCATGTGGAACGTTATCACAGCATCCGATACAGTCTGTCTTGTATCTCTCAGTAATTGTACGACCCCTTTTACCATCACGCTTTCAAAAAATGTGAGAATCTAGTTCTCTTGGTAAACAAATATTACAAAGCTTAAAAGAACATTTTCATTGAAGTCTCGTATATAATGGAACATGATGTTTCTACAGGTAAAATGCTGATAGAGTTTGAAGGATATGTTAATTCTTTTTGTATGTTAGCTAAGGGACGCTTCTGATCGCTAGTGTTCGTGTCTGGAGATAAGAGAAAAAAGAGAAAAAAAAACAATGAAAAATAATGCGCCAAGCATAGCTTATGAAATACTTTCCAACATAACCAGATAACTAAAGAGAAATTTAACCATTAAATAAGTTAAAAGAAGAAATGTAAGTAAACAGTCTTGAAAATATGTGCACATTTAAAAATTCGGTTTTATCAATATCCTTCCATAGTCGAAAATGTAGTTTTGTGCAGTCCTGTATATGATCTATAGATTTGCATATATACTACAAGCATGGTAAAATTGAGCTCAGTTGTAAAATTAACTTTTAGAAATTTTGAAAAATAGATTGGAATACACTTTTTTCTTTCTTTATTTTTGTAGAGCATTTTGTTATCTAAAGACTTTTGTACACACCACATATTAAGATAAAATTTTATTCAGGTGAAAGACTCTTGTATAAAATCATTATAGAATGTCGTTCCAGTAATTAACAACAATAAATGGCAAAGTATCTTGTTATGTGCGTAGCCCTGTATATTCATTTATTTATGTTCTACAAACGTCTATTACTATTACAATTATATTTCAGCAGGTAAAGTCATAAAGCAATAAAAACATATGTCCATTTCCATAGTCAGTGATACTTAAGAATTCTCCTTCTTAGCCCTGTATATGATAAACAGAATTTATACGCACCTCGTAGTGTGCAGACATTTGTTTGAACTTAAAAACGAAAACTGTTGGAAGCGCACTTCCAGCAATTATCAAAAATAGACTCTTACTTAACCAAATTTTTCGTTTGCCCCGATAAATAAACGATAAAAGCAATGCACACCATACTTCTCAGCAAAAATCTCATAATGCAACTCAAAAACGCATATAAATTACATTATGTTTGAAATCGTGGGAAAACATAAAATTTTCTGTAAATGATTTTTCCACGTAGAACATTATGTAACAGAATTCTTTTGTATGACATTGTAAAGGAATAATAAATGATTTACCCCCAAAATTCTATAGAAAGCATGTTTTTGTGCAATTCTTAAATGCATATATTAGTTTCATTATGTGTAAAATGATGTAACATCATCAAAATACTCCTGAAACGATTTTTCCCCTTAATCGTTACGCAACGTACCAATTTTGACTTTTTCTGTAAACGAACTATAATTGCTAAACACTTAATTTTTCTATACTTCTTTTTTCAATTGGGGTATAGTAAACTTCAATAAAATGCAGGAATTTCTCGGCAATCCGACGATGTTTACAAGAGTGAGAACTCTGCCAAATAGCCAGACCTACATACGGCCAGACAGACAATCCAAAATAATTAACAGTTTTCAACTTATGTTCAGAATTGTTAAAATAATTCAAGAGATCGAAGGATTCAAGATTTTAATTGTGAAAAAAATTCTTTGCTGCCTCTAGTTGCCGACTGCGTTCTTGATCTGACATATTGTGCAATAGATTTGCATAATATTAAATAAGTATACTAATTATTTCAAGGCGTATATACATGTGTGTGTATGTATTTTATTAAAATTTTGTGTATGTACTCATTAATGTAAGAAAATAGATAATATATGTTTAATCTTATAAAAAGTAAAGAAAATGTTCCGTTTTTCCTACTTGCGAAATAGCTATTCATCATTTATATAACTCTCATAAAACACAAATACTTTTTCTATTTTATTTGTTTTTGTTTTAGTGCCAAATACATTTCACTCAAACTCTAACCACCAGTTTGCTTTTTTGCGGGGGGGGGGGGGGGGGTGATATTGGATAACGCTTACAGATTTAAGAAGGTTTTTGTAGAAAATTCGTACCGTCTATTTAAATTATTGTCGATAGATGTCCTGAGAATGATTATCTATTATTGGTATTTAAAATTGTTGTAAAATATTATTCGTCTTAAATTGATTCATTCATCAGTATATGAACAGTATTTCTTAGACATAGGCTACCGGACCACACCCAATTCCTCTGATATTCGAAATGCATTCCTATTCTTAAAAAAAAAAAAAAAAAAAAAAAAAAAAAGTGATAGTGTGATGCCGGAATGGAGAGCTGGGTGGTGGGCGTTATACTTTGAATATTCATAAGGGATGAGTATTTTATAACATATTTTGCTGAAAAAATGTCTCCAAGACAAATAATTTAACCGACAAAAATGTCCTGTGATGTTCAACAAAAACGTCTATATAATACAGGGTGTTTATAAAGTCCCGGACCCATTTTGATGTTTAATAACTCATAAAATAATAAAGATAGATTAAAATTCATAACATAAATGGTTAGATAGACTCAAAAAGCTTCATGACCCTTGTCAATGAACTTCCACGTGTACCCCTTCGTCGCACGGAGAATATCAAGTCGATAGTCAATTTCACGTCAGGTAGTGGCAAGCATGTCGGTATCCACAGAGGCTATTGTGGTTGTAATTCTGGCTTTTAAGTCATCAATGTTCGACACTCTCCTCCTGTAAACATTGTTCTTTACAAATCCCCAAAGGAAAAATTCCAGCGGCGTTATATCAGGTGATCTGGGTGGCCAAGGAATTGGACCTCCTCGCTCAATCCATCTTCCTGGAAAATGGTCATTCAAAGAAGTACGAACGATGGTACTCCAATGATGTGGTGCACCATGCACGTCCGGAGCGTTTCTTATCTACGATACTTCCAGTTTCTAGAAAATTCTTTTTCCACCTCAAGATGCTGCTTTTGGATGGAGGATCTTTTTGGTAAATTCGTCTGCAATTTCTCTGTGCTTGCACTATCGATTTTGTTTCTATGAACCACCATAAATCTGTGCTTTTTCTTGTAGTGTATGCATTCTCCTTAATATCCGCTCGAATAAAACATCACATACAAAAGTAACATAGAACAAACACATCAAAAGTAAACATAACATTGCAATAGTTGCCAAAAACAAAAGAGAGAAAAATGCAATTACTAAGCAGACTATATTTAGAAAAGTACAGATATTTATACTAGAAAATGAAATTATCGGAAATTAACCACATGCGCATACGATATTTACAAAATTAAATATATTCAAACCTGAAAAGGAAATGTATGAGTTATTCCATCAGTAAATGCCATAAGTTTGTTTATATCTTCATTATTTGATGAGTTATTAAACATCAAAATGGGTCCGGGATTTTATAAACACAAAATGAATATAACCAAACGTAAATTCACCAAAAGATACATGTGGTGACTGCCTCCCATCTCTTGGCAGAAATAGAGCATTTGCTGAAAATCACTCTCCAAATGCTCTTCATCATCAACAATGTTTCTTATATAATATATATATATATATATATATATATATATATATATATATATATTATATAAGTTTTTTTGACATATTGTATTAACCACATAAAATGTCATAGATATGCAATCTGAAAACGAATTTACGACAAAACGGTTTCACCAAAATGAGCTTTAAAGAAATCAATATCAAATTTCAAATAACAATTACATGATATTTTAGAAAAAATGTTTAGTTATTTAAAAATGCATATGATATAACCTATTCTATTCTTGGACATTATTTGAATATTATAATTTTTAATAGAAGTTTGTTTTAACAAATCACTAGTATTCTTTTATATAACTTTTTAAAGAACAGTTTATTTACTTCTAAAGTTTAGACTCTGCCTTCTAATGTTGAAAGAAATCATTAACTATTCATCTGGAAATATCCTCAGGCTTTGTACGTTTTTTAAAGTATTTATTCTGACTAATCTTCTAAAATGTTAAGAAAAAACATGTAGAAATACACGCTGTTTCCTTTGATGTAATATTGAACAAAATTTTAAACTTTGGATATTTGTCAAAGCTTTAAATGAATAAAACACATGTTAAAATGTATACTTTTTCAGTAAGTTATGTAACAAATTAAATTAAAATTATTTTAGAATAATGTCACACATTAGATATTTTTAAAAGAAAGCAGATATCATATAAATAATTTACATTTTGTTCGTAGCTAGTAGATGCCATAAATCAGTTTTTCTTGATAGAAATTATTTTCAGAAATTTTTAAGGCTGTAAAAGAATTACAATTCATCGATACAATCGATCGACATGACTGATTGAGAAGTTACTGAAACTGTAAGATTAACAATATTTTCGTTTCAATACTGAACTACAATTTAAAGTTTTGTATTAATTAATTATAGACATGACAATTTCTTGTGAACTATTCTGTGTAAATTACAAAAGCTTACAATGTAATTTACTTGACATTTTTCAGCCTTAAAATTCTATGGCTATATCAAACATCTTCTATAAAATGCTGATATTTTTAGTTTCACATTAATTTTATAAATAAAAGAAAATAATCCTCATTGGAAATTTCCTTTAACAGTGAAGATTATTACACGCCATTCAGATGTATGTTTGGTAGTTTATTTTCAGTAACAACACATATTTACTAAATAAAAGCGAACGATTACTATTATGTTAATCTATTTGCTTAAACAATATATATCACGCAACATATAGATAAAATAAGACAGAAATATAGCCAATTGCCATATTCTGTAATATGCATGTTGCCATAATTGTAGATGCAATAGTATTTCAGGTTTTTTTTTTTTAACTCAATTAACTCAATTAAATAAGCTATTCTTGAAGACAAATAGAAAACCATTTATAAAATACATTTTTCAAAAAAGAAAAAGGAAATATAAGTTATAGTACTTATCGAATTTTTAAAGTAATATTTGTATTGCTGATTTTTATTACTGATCGTAGTCAGTATTTTAAAATACATAAAATACAAAAGAGAAGTACGAGATTTTAAAAGTTTTAATAATAAATATTAAATTAAAATGTGTGGGATAAAAAAAACAACATATACACAGAAAAATGATAAAACATTAACATTTTAAGGGGACCCGGTAGCTAAAAATTATCAAAACATTTTTTTTTTTTTATTGCCTTAAAACATTAGTGTTGAGTTTTTAGCGTTAAATACCGTAAACCGCATGCTTTTATCTTCATTAGATCCAGAGATATGACACATTTTGCCATGAGAAGCGATACATCAGCTATCCTCTAATGAGAACTTTAACTTGATTTATCTCAGAATGAATTTTTTCACGATTTTAAAAGAATATATCTAGAGTTCCTTACAAGATATATATATGAAATGTTCAACAGAGATTATGTGCTGTGTTTCCAACAAATTGTACTCAGGATTTTTAATTTTGACTGATAATTGTGAGAATATGCTAATTAATGCAAAACTCACTTAAAAAAATAATTTTTTTTACTTAAAAATTTTTAATGAAATTCATAATCAATATTTTAAGAAATCCTGAAAACAAATTAAAATGACACATTTTCTGTACACAAAAGTGTAAAAATTTTGTAAATAGAGTAAGTACTTCCAGAGTTACATCAAAAATTAAATACGTTTAAAATTTTAAAATTTCATTAGAAATATATTTAAAAATTTTCAGATTTTTTTTTTACATGCAACATTCTTATTATATTAAAACATATTTTAGAAAAAAAATTTCATAACAAAATCTCTATAAATAAAAAAATATATATATATATATTGAATTTTAAGCACCCGAACCTCTTAAATGTATAGGACTTAAAAAAAAAAAATAAATAAATCATATTCTACCCAGGAGGTAATTTTTGAGTCAAAAATTTAAGACATTTGAAAAGCTAATGTAATAGTTATTTCAAATAATATTTTAGAGAAATGTAAATTATTAATTGAATATATTGCATTAAAATGAAATCGTTATTAATTCTTCAGTTTTATAAATTGGATAAATAAAACTGATTTTCAAAATGCATAGCAATTTAATTATTTGTTGAGTTATTTATATGATTATTCATGCTTACTGATTCCTGGCAGTAGCACTTTTTATTAAAAAAAGTAATTTTTAAGCATTATTTAATAATTAGCAGGAAGATACATTTATTAAGAATTAATAGAATTAAAATAAAGGTACTCGTGCTTTACATTAGTTTTAAGAAGTAATAAAAAATGTGTAATTTTATAAAGGTGCATGTAATTTAACTTTAAAATTTGTAAAAATTCTTAAAACATTTATTTTTATTTTTAACATTATTAATTGATATTTTCAATAGAAAGCTCCTTTATTTTATTTTCTGTCACCATAACTTTAATTGAATCTAAAATGTCAATAAAAATCCAATTATTTTCCACATTCAATATTAATGGAATTACAGGAGCAAATGTCGCCATAAATGCATTTTTATTTTCAAACATTGTTTTTCAGTTCTCCTCTGAATTAACTTTTATTTTTAACAAGAGTTAATTTATTTAGTCTTAGGAAATATTCTTTTATTAGTATTATCAGAAATCAGAACTTTTAAACTCTAATGTTCCTTGATGTCAAAGAAACATTTTTTTAGCAGATACGACTATACAAAAAGTTTTGATTATTCTGTGCGAAATAAAAATAGGTAGTGAAAATTTCTTCATATTACGCTAATCGCCATCCATAAAAAATAAGTATTTTATGGCCAATATATAAATCAAATTGGCTTAATTCCACAGATTATCCTTGTTTTCACAAAAACGTAATAGATATATGGGTCAGTCTCAGAAAAAGGGAATTTTTGGCTTTGAAAAAAATATTAATTTCGATTTCTTTAATTTCTGATTTTTAGCGTGCATTACGTCATATATTAAAATAATGGGAATATTTGTTGAGGAATAACAATGGATTTTTTGAATTAAAAAAAAGTGTCTAAAATTGGCAATGCTATGTGACTTTGTCATAAATCTTATACGCGTCTATAAAGCCCATGGTAATGACATTTTAATCGTTAAGGCAATTTTGGAGCTAAACTATAACAATTTAAATGTTATGTGGGTACTCATTCTGAAAATTATCAGAAATATTCTTTATAACTGATTGTGCAAAGTTAAATTATTGAATATGCATTATTTAAGCAATAACAAAATTGGTAATAACGCATATTAAACACACTGACTGTAATTTGGAACAAATACCACAAATTGGAGTAGTTAATAAAAACATAGACATTATTGTTCTTAAGAACACGTGGAACTACGTACAATCTAAGAAAATTTCAATATCAAAACGACTCCTAATAAAGAACTGGATGAAATATTACTGTGAAGCATGGTAATGACAACAACTGCTAACGACAAAATTTATATAAGCAAAATTAATAGAAGTGTTTTCTTTTTTATCAAAGTGTCAATTGTAAAAAATTTATAGATGTGAAATGTACGATATAATAAGTGTATTTTGTTCTAGAGCTTTCCAAGTCTTAAAAATAAGGAATTTCAGTTTTAAAAATTGAAACTTGGGACTAGCTTTTCTAATGATATTTACTACTTTACACTTTTTAAGATATCGAATTTTTTTTTACTTGATATTTAAAGTTGTGCACAATGTAATGCTTGAACAGAAATGTTCATAAAACATTTAAACATTAATAGTTAAGTTGATTAATTCACATTTTTTAGCCAAGGTCATAAAATTCCCCTTTTTCTGAGAACGACCGTATTAAATGCAAAAGTTGTGTCCATTTAATTTCAATTTGAGACTATGTACCATTACATCGTCAAAATGAGGCGAAATACGGAGATAAAACCACAAATTAATCAAAATATACCCCCTTTCTTACTCCTATTTTAAATGGAAATTTGAAATACAGAAAAGTGCAAGAATAAAGTTAATAAAAAAAAAACACGGTACTTGTCATTTCCCACTGTT
This sequence comes from Maratus speciosus, assembly GCA_963932465.1. Lineage (NCBI taxonomy): Eukaryota > Metazoa > Arthropoda > Arachnida > Araneae > Salticidae > Maratus > Maratus speciosus. The sequence continues at coordinate 332,486,336 of OZ010788.1, read as the reverse complement.
ACAAGGTAATTGCTTTACATTTAAAAATATCTCCCAAATTTATTCTCTGCTTCTTCATTGACAGATATTCCTGTCAATATTCCAAATCGTAGAACTCAATATAACAACCGACTCTACAATTTTATTTCCATAGTACGGATCGTACCTTTTGGTTAAATAAGCGGGGATATTCTATATAATTAGGTATCCAAAAATATTTATTTTCCCTTTTATGATCATTTGAAGTACGAGTATGGTTGTTTTTGCTTCATCTCACAAACCGGAGGCATGTATTATGTAACCTTAATATACTGATGGAAGGTCTTAAAGAAAACATTTTCTAATATTATGATTTAGGAAGGTGCTAAATAGAAATTTTGAGAAGTTTAAGATTTTGAGGTGAATATTTCCAATAGGTTTTCAGATATGAACCCTATAATTGCGTTTTCTGAAAACCATGATTTCCATGCAAAATCAGTTGCGAAAAAATGTCTAGCTTCAAAAAATATAGTATACATATAGAAGCCTAACGGAGTACAATTTATCTGATGTTCTGGGTACAATGAACTATTTATTTTTATGTCTAAGAATTTCTTGAAATTTTACAGATATTATTATCTTGGAAAGTGACTTTTCCAATCTTATCGTACTTATAAATATGTTAGAAATTATACTTCAAAAGCCACCACTCGCCAAACAGATCTAACTAGCTTTTCTTCATTTTTTTTTTTTTTTTTTTTTTTTTTTATTGTTGATGACTGTCGTCTTCTGAAACGTTGCTTGTGAACATAATGATCAGTTCCATCTGCTTTAAACTTATTCATTATTGTTGGGAATTCAAATGCCTTTTTTGAACTTCTAGTAACACTTTAAGATAAGTTTACTTACCTCAGAGTTTAGTCTGCTTTCAGCTATTATTTCCGAATAGTTATACCTGAGAGGAAAAAATAACATGTCAGTAATTACCGAATAATTTTTGTATATATTTTTTCAACGCTCTACATATAATATATTTTTGCAGTTTTTTGTACCTACATTTTTAAAGCAATATTTGTACTATTTCCAAAGAGATGTCTAGTATTAGTTAATTCAATCGCATATGACATTTAAAAAATTGTATAATATTTATAATAAATATATTTTACAAACATATTTATAATAAATGTTTATGCCAACCATTCTTTTTTTATATTTCAGTCATATTTACTTTTAATTTAGTCAAAAGCGTGTTCCACATTAATAAAAAAAAATATATTAATAATTTATCGATTTTCTTGTATTATGATGGTAATTCTTATATGTTTTGCTAAAGTAATCTAAGCATGTTTAAATTCAATGTAGAAAGACTCATTCTCTAAATCTTAATATTAATTATATGCTTCGATTAATATGTATGAAAGAAAAAGTTTTTTTGCTGATAATCCTTTGAGTTAACCACGTAAAGCACTTATTAAGTCATGTTCCATATTATCAGAAAAAAATGAATGTAATCTTTAGTCTTTCTTTCATATATTAAATATTGGCATCTCAAATAAAATGGCATAACGACGCCTCTCATAGATAAAAGATTATAAATACAACTATTTTAAATTCAGTCTATTATTTTGAGATGTTAGAAAATAATTTTATTGTTTTCAAATATATATGTTTTTTAACCCTTTATGCTCCGACGATACTTTAAGGTACCATTAAAATAAATTGGTACAAAATGCATTTAAAACATAGATTAGTAGTAATGCAGTTTAGATTTTGATATGTTTTTGAAACCTATTTAAAATAAATGTTTATACCAAACGTTATTTTTTATATTTCAGTCATATTTCCTTTTAATTCAGCCAAAAGCTTGTTCCACATTAATAAAAAAATATATTAATAATTTATCCCATTTCTTCTATTATGATGGTAATTTTTATATGTTCAGCTAAAGCAAACTAAGTAATACAAAGCAATAGTTAAATTCAATGTAGAAAAGACTTTTTATCTAAACCTTAATATTAATTGTAAACTCCAATTAATATACGTGAAAGAAAAAGTTTTTTTTTTTTTTTTTTTTTTTTTTTTTACTGATAATTCTTGGAGTTAAACACATAAAATACTTATTAAGTCATGTTCCAAGTCATAAGAAAAAAATATTAATGTAATCTTTAGTCATTATTTGCTATATTAAATACTAGAATCGCCAGTAAAAAGCCACAACGTCGGCTCTACTACATAAAATATTATGAATATAATAATTTTGAATTAAGTATAACGTTTTGAAATGTCACTAAATAATTTTAGTGCTTTTTTAAATTTATATGATTTTTAAACCTTTATGCCTCGACGGTACTTTAAAGTAACGTTAATAAAACTTGTTATAAAATTCATTTAATACATCGAATTGTAGTAATACACTTTATATTGAGTTATAGATACTTTACTTTAACTTGTTGCAAAAGCATTATTGGTTGCACAAAACAAAAATATTTTTAAAAGCATGGTTTCTTTTTAATTTGCATCTTATCAGCTTTCTTCGCGTTGAAAATTGTGGGAGAGAAGTTTCAGTTCGGAAATATTTCTATATTTCTATTGTTAGAGCATTATATTTGTACATTTTCGAATTCTATACAATTCTAAGAAAAATATTTTAAATATAATATTTAAGTAGAGTTATAAATTTTGAACAAAATCCTTAAAATTTAAAATTTAGTTAATGAACTTTAATTTGTAAAATCCTTCTAAAATTTATGAAATGATTGTGTAAATCCAGTAATGTAGTTTCAAAAAGTCACGAAAATGCTTTAGAAAATAAATTTTCATGAACTCATAATTTTGAGACATAAAGGGTTAAAATGATGAGTATTATTAAATATGACAAAAGAAAGTAAATAAATGATAGCTATACCGCAGTTGTAAACCGCAACAAGTTTTTTTAACTAGCATTTCGGAATGGGAATCATCACCTTATTTAATCTCAACCACTCCACCGGCGAATGGTATGGGGAAACAGTGCTTTGACCCCCGAGTTATCTCGGGGCAGCCTTAAGGTGGAAATCATTTTAGGTGAAAAATGCTACAAAAAAAGTATCAGTCGTCAGCTAAACTACAGTTTTCTTGTACATAAATTCCTGATGAAAAATACTTTTAATTCACAGGAAGTTTTTCATAATGTTTTGCCGAGAATTTTTCTTAAAAAGACATCTAAAATACTTAAAAAGAATAATCTACTAGCATTAAAACCGTTTTTAACTTTAGAAGGTCCAACAGCAAAATGAGCAATACTGTATATATTTCATTACTTTCTGTTTTACGTTATAATTAAAATTCCAAAAGTAACTCGCAAGCGTATTTAAGATTAAAATTTTTCTGAATTAATAATTGCATTTTTTTTTAAGTAAAATGAATGTGTGATATAAATAACATTTCGATGCCCTATTAAATATCGTATAGGAATCATCTGATATATTACAAGAGCTCTATACTCGTATTGGCAAGAGAGCACACAGTTCGACATGCAGTTTCAAATACTACACAGTTAGAAATGCGGAATCCCTAATCATATTTGTGGAGTGCCTTGGTGCCGAATCGAAATGTGGCTTCCACGTATTAAAAATCATAATAAGTATTGATTTTTAGAATAACATTTTCGAAACGACTAAAATAAATTTTGATTCAGACCTAAACCTAATGACAGAGGTATGGTCTGCAGAGTATTTAGTTACTTCTGTCAACTTTCCTCACTAAAGGTGTAGAGCTAAAATGATTAAACGTTACTAATCTTAGTTACAGTACGAACTGCACTGTAACTAAGGTTCATAATTAAAATAACAGGATTCCAAAAACATTTTTTTATCACTAAATATAAAACAAAAAGTATTGAAATTAATTTTCACCTTAAGAGACTGTATTCAGTGTTAATAGTAAAAGGAAGCTTATGGAGCTTCGTAAACAAGAAATATTCTCTTTTCCAAATACTAATAAAAGATTTTTTGCTCTTTTGACTATTTAAACCTAAAAATATTTTCTTATACGGAGTAGTTCTAAACTTTTTTTTCAAAAAATAAAATGGCAAATTGTGCGAATGGTAATCAATAAAAAGCATACCAGTACAAAAAGTTACAATTCATTTATTTATTCAAAAATAGACAGCGTTTCTCTCAACTCTGGACAAAAAAAATCGTTCCGAAATTTAATGAAAATTAATATAGCCTAAAGAAATTTTTAATGTATTTTCATTGATATGTTTAAAATGTGATGTTATGAACAAAAGCAACTTTACTTTGAAGAGTGAAATAGTGCAGATAGGTAGCTGCATTTTGAAAAATAAGAAGCGTATAGCACTGGAGACAGATTTTTTTGTACTAGTTGTAACGGCATTGCTTTTCTTACCCAGCAAAGTATGTGCGTTAAAGTATTTGTTAAAATATGATAATTAATTTAATAGATAGTAAAACTACTCTGGTTTTGTTTGAAGTGAGAGTTCCAATATTTTGATTCGAAAAATAAATTGTAGATTTATGTTTTTTATGGAATCTGGGATAAAGATTTTCGTCAGGTAATGGCATTAACGAGGATATTTCATAACTCCTCTCTGGTGGGAACAACCTTCACATCTTACCTCTCGGTCTTCTGAGAACACTTGGTTTAACAGACGCAATCTTGGAGCTCTAAATTTGTTTAATGGTCTATTTTGTACTGAAAATATTCATAAGTACTTGAAATTAACTTAGGTATGATTTAATGTACATACAGACGTGGCAAAAAATTAAACACCCCTACTAACTCAGCCATAAATTTTATTAGAAGAAAGTTATTGGTACCAAACGACGAAATAAAGAAACGAAATAAAGTCTACTTTTAAATGATGCATATAAAATTTGTTTAGGTTCTATGCCAAACGTAATCCATGCCAAACTTAAATGGTTTTTTAAATAGCAACACCTGATTTTGGCAATATATTTTAAATCTACGTTTCAATCCATGTCTAGATACGAAATTCCAAGTCATTTGAATGATAAGTTATTGAATTACCAACATTCAAAATTTGGAGCTTCTAATGTTAAATAATAGTTTTATAATTTTATTAATAACTCCGAATATTATAATCCTATTGTGTTAATTTTTGTGGGGTTATAATACTAAATAACCCAAACATAAATACATTGAATTTGTAATTAAAAAAATTATAATATGAATTATTTAATTTAAAAAAAATTATTGAATCTTACAATTTTTTGATAGATTTATTATTATATTATGACCTGTGTTGTGAGAATTCAAAATTTTAATTTTTTCTTCCAAGTAGTTTCAAATTATGCTTAAAATCTTCAACATTACGGTTTAATGGACCATCTATGATCTGCAGGCAAGCATAAATTTAAAAAATATTAAAAATAATAATAAAATAAAAATTAAATAAAATTAAATAAATTAAATGAAAAATTATAAAAAAAATTACTCATTTTGTAGTGAAATATGTGGCTGGCAACAGTCGGATCATATTAAGTGAGTGAAATGGTCCTATTGGCAAGAAATAATGCATTAATAGAAGTAACATAGTCATTGTGTAGCATTTCAACAATCTAAACTCCAATTTGGATGCAATATAATTAATACCCTTAAATATGTTCGTTTTAAAATAATTTAAATTTCTCTGAAACTAATCATATGGATTTCATGAACATTTGTATTTTGAATAATTGAAGGGATTAGAATTTATTTATGGCGTCAAACTTGGGTATTTCTATTTAAAAAAATAAAAGTTGGTGTTTTTTTTATATGAACATGGCTCCCTAAGGACGTTTTATCTACATCAATTAACTCTGCTGTCGTCAGGTGCAGAAGAGACTCCTTGGCCAGGCGATTAATGATTGGCAAAATAGGTGGGACCAATCAGAAGATCGGCTTGTCACATATGCGATCTTCCGGAAAGTCTCCACTCGGAGAATTCAAGGGGATTTCTACGTAAACCAAGTCCTGACGGGATACGGTACCTTAGGTGACCACCAAGCCCGGCTCTTCAGGGGAAACCCTGTGTGCTTCTGTGGGACAGGGCATAGCACAATTAGACATTATGTTTATGAGTGCGACCTGTGGAACCCTATCAGAGAGAATCACTTCCCTAGAAATTTCCACACTCGAACGCTTAGCGATCATTGTAGCAGGAAGGGGATCGTGGCTATTGTCATGGACCTCCTGACCAGGACTTTGGATCGTGTGGGTTGTCGCAGAGCTAATTGAGCTCCGACCCGTCGGGTTTGGAAGTCCTTGAACACTGATTTCGAGATCACTTGAACGCAGTACTCTATGAGAGTAGTTCGTAGCCAAAATTGTGGCGCGATACGGATGGGCGGCTGCGTAAGGTTTTGAGTGTTTTCCTTGCGTGTGACAATAATACTAGTCGCTCTCCTGCTACTGCGCTCTGTAGGCAGGGCCTCATAACTTCGCCGTGTAGCTCAGGCTGTTTATGCGGAATGCGTGGGGGGCTCGGGCGGTCTCTGCTGCTCAGCTGGTGCTTTTGGTGGTGCCTCCTCTTGATGGATGCAACGTGTCTGGCTGTGGCCGGTACCGGGCCTGTGGTTGCTCTCGGCTGGCGGGTGATGTGGGGGCGATTGGGTGTCTTTTGGAGTCTTTAGGGCTGGAAATGGCTACTCTATCTCCTTGGAAGGACCGCATGGAGTCTCTCGACTCTGGAACGTGAAACGTGTGTTTTTATACATCATTTAAAAGTAGACTTCTTTTCCAATCGTTTGGTATTCTACAATAATATGTTCCAAGGTCAGTATGTGGTGTTTCCTTTTTTTCCCACGACTGTTTATTTTTTACTATAAGGTGTATGTCTCGTATTTAATCAGTACATTTTGTTTTTAATGCAAGGTAGTACTTATTTTCTTTATTAAGTTCGCAAATATAACATGGATTCCCCCATTGTTACAGAATCATTAAAACTACAATGAAAAGAATAAAAAATCTATAATTTTCCTAATTTTGTTTAGAGAATTTAATTTTTCAACAAATTAGTTTTACTGACTGCAATTATCCCAGATGGATGTCATTACAGACATATAATTTTGTAAAACTTTGATTATAACTTAAAAATTTTAAAATATTTTAAAGATTTTTATTAAGTGCGTAACATTCTTAATCGATTCCGCTTGAATAGAACTGAATAGTCTTTAATTAAGACTTTTAGGACTAATTTTTTATTAGGCAACCGCCATTTCCCTATTTCGCTTACATGATAGATGATTATATTTTTACGTCAGATTTCGCATTTCATACTTGCATGATGTTTTAGAAGTAGTACTCGAAATTTCGCATTGATATATGAAACAGCTATTTTTGAAGAAATGACTAGCAAAAACAACTAGAAAGTTTTTAAAAAAAACTTCGCTTTCAACCAAAAACATAACCTTCACTCTCATGAATATTCTATGTAAAAAAACATGAAATTAGATATGCAAGAAATTTGAATAATTAGGTAAAAGAAAAAATGCATTTTCTTCTGAGAAGAAATGCTATCTCTTTTATAACAAATTTGAATTCTATTTGAATTCCATGCGAGAAATTTTCAAAATATTTTCTTTTTTTTTTTCATTTTATTGGGTATTAAGGTTTTATTAAAATATTTGTCCACCCTTTTTTAATGCGATATACAGTTAGTAAAAAAATAAAAACTGGCAGGAAACTGATTTTTTACTTAGAGATTCAATATGATTTATCTTAATTCTATATACGTTTTCTATTAATATGCTGCATTTTAAATACATGACCTTAAAAAATCTATATTCAAAAATGGGTACTTAGATTTGCCGTATTCTGCATCAAGATTGTCCATCAGACTTATTTGGAATTTAAAACGAAAAAAATAAGGAAATTACATGGAAACATTGAAAATTGTATATCGACTGCAAAAACTTCTTTTAAGAAAAATGCATTTGAAATCGATTGACTTTGAATTGAATCGATTTGAAATTATTTTCTTTCCTAAGTTTACGAAAAGAAATTTTCAGCCAAATACATGGCACTGTATATTCACACACACTTACATAGATTGAACGATTAATTCATATAATTTTCAAAAAGTTAATAATGCAAAAACAAAACTTCGTGTTTTTGGCCAACCCACCCCTTAACCCGGGAGAACTCGCTAGTGAGAATGCCCAATTGCTTTTCTTTTACTTTACATTCATATAATATAAACTTTTTTTGGTTGGTACTTTTATTCACAAAATAGGTAAAATATTTGAAAAACATTTTGAAATTTTAATTAAAATGAAAAATGATTTAAATAAAAGTCTTAAAAAAGTACGACTGTGAGAAAAAATCTCATGCAGCGAGTTCTCCCGGGTTAACGATTACGCAGAAATTTATATGCTTTTAACACATCCGGCGCTCAAAAAGTACATTAAGAATTTATTTTTTACTGCGCCAAAAAAGGAAGAGGCGATGGAGTTGTAAAAAGTAATAAAAAGCAAAGGAAAACCATTCTTTTGAACTGTAAAATAGGGATTATTTAAAAATTCGACTGTAGCGAAAGTAATTTAAAATTAAACCAGAACAAAAAATCACGCGCTCTATAGAGGAGATTCCCTCTAGAAGAATGCGTGATTGTAAAAATAATGGTGCAAATAAATACAGATACTGATGAAAAAAAACTCCAATATATGCCATGCACAGGTGGCTTTATTCCAACATGAAAATATCAGGGGAGAGGTACAAACAGAGGACCAAAGCACAAGTCTATTTTTAACACCACATCCAGAGGCGAGGGTCAGAGCAGAAGTGATGTGACCCCGCAGCTAGTATTCACGTGCTTGGCGTGATACAATATCGCCAATATACAAGTATTTTGCGCCATGCACAGAGGAAAAACCAAACAGTGGCTAGTAAAGGATTATCCAAACATACGCGGTGAACTTATACGTATTTGAATTGCGTAGGAGTACCATATTTTGAGCTTACAAGATTCTTGTGGTATGAGAAATGATAAAAGACACTGTACTTTGGATATAAGTGCGTTTTAAGTAATAACGGAAAATGGTTTCGGTTATAGAAAAAGGTTGGAGAAATTAAAGAATCGTTAGCCGAAAGGCGTGTGAATGCGGTCGGCTAGACAGATGTGAACACTAAGTTCAGTCCGTAATGTAGATTGAAGCTGTTACAAAAATATGCAGCATTCTAATACATATGAAATTACGGTATAGATTTTAGGGTGCAGCGCGAGGATAAATGTACTGAATAGAATGCAAGTTAAGTGACATTTGATGATGCGCCAGACACATTACCAAATGAGAACAGCTGAGAAATTAAAATGTTTTTGTATTAACTGACAGCCGTAACGTTTTTTAAAAGGCAAAACATATGGGAGAAAATATTTCAAAGTAGAAGGGGAATACTCAATTACTGGTTGTATTTTATTAAATTAAATGAGTAATTAAAAAAATAGTTTAATTTAAATGTGAGGCGCTATTAGAATAAGCGATATGCTTTTTAAATATTAGATTTAATTTAGGAACTGCACTGGAAGAAAATAGTACATTAAAATAAATAAAGTATGAAATTGAATTTTGAAGTGAAACTACGTGGGGGGGGGGGGAGGTGAACTAGAACGAAAACATATATAACAGGTTAATCGTTATACGCACGGCATGGAATATGAAACAATTTCTAATACATTAAGAATACTATATCAAAACTTCTCAGTTTACAAAGGTGAAAGATGATGTCTTAATGGACAATTTAGAAAACGCATAATGCATTTGAAAAGCCAATTTCTGATATTTCCATGAATAGTTGGGGAAACATACTATTTATTTACTGTAGCCCTGCATATGATATATTAATATTTAAGTGTACTACATAGTATGATAAAACTTAGTTCCCTTAAACCCATAGCACAGTTGAAAATTTCCATTCAGCAATTTCCACCAATAAACGAATTAAAATAACAATTAAAGCCTTTGTGCAGGAATATTAAAAAGCAGAAAACCAGTCTTTAAAAATGCACAAATAATACGAGAAAAGCAGCAAACAGCTGTTTTGAAACTACTAGCGAGATTCTTCTTCAGTGCAAGATAGAGAAAGCCACAGCGTGCTAGAAAAGCTGTGCTTAGATCAGGTGTGAAAGGCTGAGCTCAGCCTTGCTTTTTCTAGTGTTGCGCCAACTTTCAGCGATTCCGATATATCAGATACTAATAAAGTTGCCTTATAAAGCTTTCCGTATATTTTTTGTGAAAAAAATTTAAATTGAGATCATATACTTTTCTGAAAGTCGTCTCAAGACAACACTAGACTAGGAGGTTCCTCTCAATACTGCATATGAGAGGAACCTCCCCGTGTATCTCCAACGAAAATGGGACCCAGAGATCCACTGGGCAAACAACATAAAAATGATGTGTATATCATGGTGGTAACGAAGTGCTCATGGAGCTGGTTTTCCATTTGTTGGAGCCGTTAAGTCCCGACCTCTGGTAGACAGATCATGCGGAGTATTGAAGCGCCTTTGACCTCTGCTTTCAAAGATGCTCGCGAACAGCTGAGGGCCGGTGGAAACCACTGGCACATTTCCAGGCCATGATAAGAGCCGGTCCACACGGCTGAACACACGATCTGGTATGAACACGAGGAGAGTGGATGAGATATCGGTCGTTCAGTCGATATTAAGATCATTTAGGAAGAAAGTAGAGGCACAGAAAATACAGAAAAAGCCCTGTTCAGCCTCACATATTTTTCCATAAGTTAAATTACAATTTTCCTAGCGTCTCTAACTGGAGTAAAAAGCAAGAACAACTAAGTACGCCTTGACATGAAAATTTTGACAATAAAAGAAAAATATTTACAAGTTAGGGGCCTATGCCTAGTGCCAGCCAGAGCCGAAGTTTTCTAGTCTGCGCTCGGATCGGTTAGCTTTGTAAAAAGCACTTTGCTAGACCAACTGGTTGGCAACTTCTAAGAAAGACATTTCGGTGAGCTGAGAAAAATGTTTAAAAGTATACTTTAGAGCTTAAAAATTTTGCCTAGTTTTTCGCATCTTTACGATTTTTAGAGAAGTTGGACATTCCGTTATAAAAGCAAGATCTATATCAGTTTACGCAACAATATTTTTGTAGACTTTTTCTACATAGCTAGCTAGTTCTAAAAATGAAATAATTTTAGCTCTTCTTCGATTATTTCAAGGATCTCATTGAATTTGGTAAAGCCATTTTGGAATTCGTTTAATTGGTACAACTTCTCTGAGAGGATGGTTCCATCTGTGGAGATTGCTGGGCAACTTTTTTCTGAGGTGTGAACTGTGTTTTATTTTTGGGTTTTTCGCTTTTCATAGCGGCTAACATATAAGTTTACTGAATTAAGGTTTTAATGGATAATTTTTTTCAACCCATGTACTAAGCAAAGTGCTGCTTGCCGTATTTAGAACATTTCCGGGGGGGGGGAGGTTCTCCCTTTATCTACGGTTTTACGGGGACAAGTTAAGGATTGGTGAAGTTCCGCGCATCCTACGCATTAAAATTTAGGTTACAATGTTTTGTCACCTGGAAAACTGTTGAGAATTTCAGAAATAAACGGTTTTTCTATGTGCCCTGTATTTTCCGAAGTTTACCCAGATTTTAAATAGGAATTTGATCTCAAAGTTCTTTTTAGAATTTTCATTGCGCGCTAAGTTAATCAGAAATAACGAAAGTTTTCTTCCGCCTTTTCTATTGACATTTTGATTAGCTTTAATCACTCGAAAACCCAATAAATAAAGTTCACTGATAATTATTTCAGGAGCTATACTTTTGTCGAGACCTCTAAGTACAATTTTGAGCGGTGAAACCAAATTCGAGACCACCTAGAATTGAAATTTACGCTCTTTAAGAAATTTAAAAAACTTATCTTTTATGTTATAAGCTTCAATGGTGACTTTCACCCATCTGCCTTCGATATCAACAATAAAGTTGTGATCGGGCTCATTTCCAATTAATTTAGTGATTTCCATTATGTTTTCAGAACCATGTTTGATTTGGGGGGAATATTTTATTTTCATTTTTCGCCTCTTTGGTAACACTGACTTTAGTCTCTAAACGTTTTCCTCAAACATCTCACTAGTGACACCATCTCAGGGGCTCACTGCGGACATATCATCTTCCATGTCATCGACTTCCCGAAAGAGTCTCAGATTTATTGTCATTATTATGTTCAAGAGAACAGACCGTATTTTTATGTTTTTTGTATTAGGCACTATAAGTCCAGCCGAAATACAATTCAATTGCATATCTTTTTTGCTCTTAGCTTTAGGTTTTTTACGCTTATTAGTGGGAATAAAGGATTTGCCTTTGGCTTGATCGATTACTTTCGGAGTCTGTAGACCAAGGAATCGTCTAAGATAATCCTTATGCATTAGTTTACCAAATTCATTCAAACCGCTAAGCTACCAGGCCATCAAACCTGTGACATTGTAAAATAATATCTAACGATGAACCTTTGGGAACTAAGGATGGGTAAGCCCTAAACCTTGCCGCGGTAAAATTACTGACTGAACAAGACATATTACCTGCTTCTGCCATTGTCGACAACTCTGCCGGCATCAACTCGCAAAAATCCAATGCTGTTCAATAGCGCTCCGCCAGTAGTTCGTAGGGGCTGCGACACTCACGCTTTGGAAAGTCGTGTCCGAAAACATGAGTATATACATCTAAACAATCAGAATACAAAATTAGTGAAGAATTTTATACTTTTAAATTAATAACTCTTTTTAGAGAATTTGAAGCGCAAAGGAGTTTTATTATTCCCAAAAGATAACCCTCGGGGTAAATTCTTTTAACATATGAAATTAAAATATATCATGTTGATAATTGTTTTTAAAAAGAGATATGTTCAATGCAAAAAATTCTGTATGCTTCAAAATATCTTTTTTATGAATGAAAATTTACTTTTATGAAGTACTTTTATACAATATTATTGTGATCAATTCCATAATCCTTTATTCAGAACTACTGGGAAATTAATTTTATTAAATGGAATATTAAAAATTAGTGAAAAAATTCGACGTTTCAATTTCTTTATAGCAATTCATTTTATTATTTTTTAAATGAAAATGAACGCTATGATGTAATTGCTCGCTAATGGACATTATCTAATGTTCTTACTCTACGTCTGTGATCTTACAATTAAGCTAACAAATAAGTTTGCACGTGCAGGGAGACATAGATAATATCTATGAATTTACAATTTGCAAATAGTGTGAAATATAATAATTGTATTAAACTATCATCCAAAATTTAGAGAATGTTCGAACAGAGTGCTGATGGTTATTCTATACGTTGACTTGTTTTTAGATATTCAACTCTCGTTCATCCTTTTTTTTTTTAAATATAATGAATCGTATTTGTAAATTTGTTTTTGATATGCATCTTTCCATTTTGTCACTTTAAAAAGAAAATTTTATGCAATAATTTAAATAAAACCTCCATACTTTCTTTTTAAAGTAAACAACTATTATTTGAAAATTTTGTAAATGCAGTCAGTGTTACAATTTATTATTATTTTCACTTCCAAATATATTTCCTTAAAGAATATCTTTTTTTCTTGGAAAGGAAGCAAGAAAGAAAATTACTTACCCTCTCAAAAGAAAATTATATTTCCTTTGTTGTATAGCTAAACTTCCTTTACATAGATTTATAGGATATTTCAAAGGGAAAGCCAAATGAAAAACTTGAAGAAAAATAAACTAAAGGGGCCGGCAGAGAAGAGCTATTAAAATTCTTTTCCCTTTCTATATACTGAAGTAAAAATAATAAATTAATAAATATACACCTTACTATCTTTTTTATTTTATTTTTTTTACTCTACAAGATCTTGTATGTCATTTTCATGGTTCTTTATGATTTCGAATAAAATTCTATATGTATAGGGAATAACCATTTTTTTTTTACTTACTGTAGCGAAAAAGTCAGACATTCTTTAGATAGTTCGGAAAAAATATATGATTTCTGGTACTACTGGCCATTTTAATTGAATACTTTTGTTAAAAAAAAAAAAAAATTATTCGTCATTGAACATCATTTTTTAAAGTATCAATAAGAAATTTATTGACTTCCAACTTTACGTTGGTTAAAGTAGGCTCAGCCTCTTATACTAGATTTCTAAATTTGCCAATATCCACCGTCAACATCACCCATATATATAATAATTAATAAGTAGATCTTATTGGACAGGCATTTTTGAACTTTGATAGTTTAATAATTATTGAAAGAAAGAAATAGTACCGAATGTAATTTCTCATTTCTGTTTCGCCTAAAATATCTAGTGAATCGGCTTAGATTTACCTATGAACGTGATGTCTAAGTATACATTAAAGGATATGTGTTTAAAGATATGGTACCTTGCTGCACTCCTTAGTGAAAAACTGCGTTTTGTGGAAGGTACGAGATACGAGAAAAGTTCAATTACAACATTTTACATCGTTCTCCATTTAGTATGCAATTATATCCTAGGTGCAAAAAGAACTTTATTAATATCCCTGAAATGTATTTTTTGATATGCAATCACTAACTTATGTTTTGATTGCATGCAGAAGCGTAGCATTATTATAAAAGAGCCAGATATTTACACCATGAAAAGTTCAACATTAAAGTAAAAATAAAAATGACAAATTTACTGAATGGTGTATACAAAATGTTGGAAAATCAAAAACTGAACAAGCCTTAAAATGAAATTAAAAACGTGATTATTTAAATTTTATTTTAAAGTTTGTTTAGTTTTTGAATTTATAACATTTTGTATACACCATTTAGTAATTTTGTGATTTTTATTTTCATTTTAATATTATAGCATTATAATTTGGATCCACCTTTGCTGACAAATGTAAGCAAAATAAAGTTAATTTTTTAAGAAACTAGAGTAAACCCTTTAATAGATGATTTTTTATTTTGTTATCAAAATATTATATTTAAGTCTATTTTTGTTAATTATCCACTAAAAAATATTTATGTTTCTGAAGGACATAATGTCACTCCTGAGTTACATAACAAAAATTGCTCAATAAATGATAATTTTAAATTATATACTTAAGTGTTTACACTGTACAATAAAAACTATTCAACGACAAAATATTTATTAGAATGCCTTTAATATTTTCCAGAATTAATAACTACTACCTTATGAAAAGAGAGAGAAATCGCCAGACGAGCACATTGAGAGCAGTATAAACAAAAAATTTTATAACATCCCCATGATAATAAATCAGAACAAAAACAGACTTCACGATCTTAAATACATGTTATCACACGTTAGTAACCTATAATAGTTCTCCAAAAGACCAACAGACTGCGCCAAATGGCAAAGAAAACCATGTAATTGGTGAGTTACACAATGCCTTTAAGTATTAAGCATTCTCGGAGCATCGATAATCGGCTGCATTATACATTCCACATGTATCACGAATAATAACTTATTGAGCTTATTTATTATGATTTTCCTATAAAAAATTATTTTACCATGCTTATGTGTATTATTTTTTTAATGCGTATGTCTTATAATGCAACATTTCTGCATTTAATTAGTGGCGTATTTATGTTAGTGATTTATATATAAAATGCATTTGAGTGCTCCTAAGAAAGTTATTTTCATATGCAATATACCTTTGCAACTAAATAGAAAACGCTATACGAGTTTTCTATTGAATATTTGTAGTATATCGTACCATTTTTGAGATAGGAACTTTACCAGTGTTATTTGTAGGAAATGGCGCAGCGAAGTATCTCTTCGAGTAGGGCATACCCGTTTTATGATACATAAAATCACGTTCATGAATGCAAGGTAATTTGTTTCACCTGTAATTTGAGGAGAAACAAAACTAAAGAATCACCCTGTATTAAAAACAGTCATTTCTAAATTTAATATCTAAAATTACACATTTTACATCCTTTGTTTAATGAGATTAGACAAAATCGAACAGCAGTATAAAATATATTGAAACTGGTTAGTTTTCAAGTAATCGTATGATATTTGTTGTTCATTTAAAACATATATTATACGCGTCCCGGTTTTTAATATATATTTAAATCTAAGTAAACAGAATGATTAAAAAATATGGGAAAAATTTATGAGGTGGTAATGCACATTAAAACAAAAAATTTTTGCACTAAAAGCAGTGTATTATTTCAATTTGTAACTTAAAAATTCAGTTTTACTCACGCTAATATGATTATACCTATGATTCATTACAAATAAAATAAAGATATGTGTACTTTTTAGAACTATCATACGCCTTTTGAAGTAGCATATATATCAATTAGTATTTCTAAAAGCGTAAACCGTTTCTACAAGTTATATAATATATATGTATTCATCGATGCTGGAAAAATGTCAATTAGCATCTCAATCTCTGCCAGAGTAGTTTTGGTTTATTAAGATATTCCATCTTATGCTTCAGGTGCAACTTTGTCAACTTATAATTTTGAGGAATGCCAGACTGGATATCGTTCGGTAATCTCAGTTGTAGAGTTTTGATGAGCAGTGTTAACAACCCTGGTTCCACGTTGAGACTATTTTCTACTATTTTGTTTCATGCCTTATTCAACAAAAAAAATATCAGCAATTCTAAATCAATTATTAAAATAAATATATTTGAACGCAATTTTCAACAGTCTTACCTTGCTGTATACGAAGTGCAATAAGACTTTCAAAATTTATGGGCATTTACAGTATTTTGTTATGTAAAACCTTATGAACTGTCGATTATAATCTAAAATGTAAAATTCCAAGAACAAAGTTTTTTGAATAAGTATGGTTGCCACGTCTGTCATTTCTCATGATACACAACATAAATTAGCTGAGGATGCTGAAATTCATCTTAATAATATAACATAAATTACATAAATTATTCACAACTTAAAAATGATTAAACAATTAAAAATATATTAAAAATCAAGTACTTACGGCTAATACTTAGCCATCATCAGGATTTAAAATTTAAACATCGTTTACAAAGTATATTCGTCCATATCTTCTTAAACGATGTCTTTCATGTTTAAATCGTTTCGTTAATTCAGCGCATTCCATTGTAATCCAGATATGGACAGATATGGTCCAGATATGGGCAAGCAGCGTTTGAAAAAAAAACTCTTTAAATTTTAAATCCTTATGATGACTAAGCTTTAATCGAAAGTGTTATTTTTATATTTTTAATTGTTTAATTATATCGTAAGTAATGTACCTTTTTTATAAGTCATGGTACACTTACATTTCACACAAAACAAGGCCAATCTGTTTCAAAATTTCTCTATTTTTTAAAGTTATAAAGGAAAAAAAAACACCTTAATTTGGATTCAAGGATGATACCATGTATATTTTGAATGAATAAATGGAGTCCGACCCTAATTTTCTACAAACAATAGTTTGTTGTTATGTGCACTAACAACTCCTCAAGTTTTTCCAAACCTTTTTGTATCGTCCTATATATAAAGATAAGCATTTACAATATAATGCAAAAAATGATTTGATATAGTAATGTTAGAGTTTATCGAAATGTTAAAATTGTCAGTAATTAAGTGTGAATTATTCATGAATTTCTGGTTGGTTGGTTGGTTGGTTGATTTTTGACGGCCAATTATCTGCGCGAGGGATATAGGCCCAGGGGGAGTGCCCTTCGTGGGGGTCTTTCTAAGGGAACCTAACCCGTATTAACGCATGGAAATCCAAGGTTCGAAGAAAACCACGAAAACTCCGAACGATTAGGCCGACGGGCGCGATTGGGATCGAGCCCAGCACCTCCCGTCTACCAGCTTCGAGGGCAGAACCTCTCGGCTCATGAATTTCTGAACTTAAGTTATATTTTTTTAAACGTAATCTTCCAGTAACTTTATTTTCTCAAAAAGTTAGTTTCTCAAAGTTGTTATTTATTGTTTCGTATATCTTCAAAATATCTGAAGAAATTTCCATTTGAAGTCATTTTATCTATTTTAAGTCCATACTATTGTCGCTTTGGCGGACTATGTAGTAAATATATTAAAGAGAAAATTTATTCATTTTTGTTATAAATTTTATTTTAAAAAATTTTTCGTTCTTAATTAGCCCTAAGAAGAAGATCTTAAAATCATACCATAAAATCTTACAGGCATTCTTTAGGTTTCATGATTATTTTGAAAACATAAATGTATTCCTTTTAGGGAACTAAAAGGATAAGAAGATAGAAATCTTCCTAAATATATTTAAAAAGTTAAATATGCTGAAACTGTTACTTCTTCACACTTTTAAAATTAGGTTTTTCTAATATCCGAAAATTGCGTATGAAAAATACATGTTAAGTTTTTATAAATTAAGATTTTACCTTATGAGGTTTTAAAAAAATTGATATTAGAAATTGAATTTAATATCAATCTTTCGATATTTTCTTCCAAACTATGGTACATTTTAATTTCAAACCCCGTATTTCTAAGAATAATAATAAAAATAACCGCAAATCGAATATAAGTAAAGGCTTTTCAATCTATTGAAAAAGTAAACAGAAATATCTTTCAGTGTAATTTTATTTTATACTGTAGTAGGCAAAACATTGTTTTATTTATAGATTTAATATAATGTTTACTTTAAAATATAATGGAAGATACAGTTTAGATGAATGTACCTTTAATCTGTGAGTTTATTGTTTTAATCATTTAATACGCTTATTGCAGTCACTGTCGTTAGTCTTGAAAGAGTAATCATTGCTTCGAACGTGAGCTATACCAAGAACGTGCATTTACTAGATTTTTCTATTATTTTTCCATTCTATTATCCGTAATGCCTATTAGTTTCTCTTATGTGACGGCAGAAAGTTCAAAATACATTTTATCAGACTATACAATTGCTTTTTTATTTTCATTGTGACCATTCATCTAATGTAACATAGATCCATTGGAAGGGGGTTTATTAACTTGAAAATACTGAAAACGACAATAGAAAATTAGAGTTCGTGTTCAAGAAAGTTAGTTAACTTAATTTATTAAATTTCTCAAGATAGTATTAAATCACGATTTTTAGTTTATCCAAGAATATGTTCCATTAATATAGTTTATGTATAGTGATACATTTCTTTTTTACGTGATAATATAAGTTAAATACTGGAAACATAAAAGATTTTACAATAATTAGGAATATCTTGGAATCTGATATTTTTTTGAAGGCATATAAATGTTCTATTATATAAATCATTACAATGTCTTAATAATAAAGATAGTTTGAAACTACATCAAATCTTCGAAATTAAGGGGACTATCTACTTTGAAAAGGTCAATTTTATTTTCGTAGTGGTGAAATTAATACATATATAAGAGCTTTGCAATATACTTTGTATAAAATATATGTCAATTCTTGCAATAATAAGTGTCAAAGACAATATATGAAAATGTATTTGAAATGTAATTTTTTCAAAAGAAAAAAATGTACAGTCGTTACCAAAGTAGCTCTGAAATGCCATCAGAACTTGTAACGATGAAGGGATTCGAACACACTTTCTGAAGTACAAATATTCTACTATTTATAACATTCCTAGAAAGTGTATGTTATACGTTATATAAAATGTACAATAACAATTCTTTCAAAACATTCAAGAATGTCAACGGCATAACATGTTTTAACATAGATTGTTACTTAAATCCATAATCCATTTGTATTTTTCTGGAAAATTCTGTTTTCCACTATTTCTATTTTTTTTTGAAAGAGAAAGAAATGCGTTAGAGAGAAATGCATTAGTATATATCAGATATGGGATAGCATTTGTTCTTTTAAAGTAGAAGCCAGGATCAGCTCTTTGCTCTAGTTTTCCCCTGACATAATTAGGCCATGTTCCTTACTAATGTATTTCGTTTTTAATTATATTTGGAATTAATTACTAATCCATCCATTGGTGGAAGCGTATTTTAATCCAATATAATAACCAATTAAAAAGACTTGGATTAAGAGCATCTTAAGAAATTAAATGGCGTATATGTATGGACATGCCGTGCAGACAGATTAATTGCATAAACTTTGCGTTTGTGTTTTACGTAATGGTTTTATATTGCAGAAAATTAGTTAATAGTTTAGTGTCAATAAAAATCTGATTTATATCCATTTCCAGACATATATATAGTTTAAAATTTTGTTAATTTTTAAAAATGAAATTGAATTGAATGTCATTAACGTAAATGTCTTCTTACAGAAAAACTTAAAAGGTGAACTTTATTTAAATGTAAATAGCCTATTACCCGCCAGTGGCTGTTACAAATGCAAGAGAAATCTGTGTTGAATAATTAGTAATTTTCCAGTTGTTTATGAACCATTTTTATCTCGAGTACGTCCGTCATACAGCAAAATATAAAAAATTAGTTTTATTTAAGTGTGGTTAGTATATTTCTCGCTAAGTGGCGTTATAATTGCTGAAGAAATTTGAGATTTTTTTTTTACCCTATCAAATTCGAATTTGAAGTATGTTCCCCACAATATTTTTTTTTCTATTTCGCGAAGATTTACTAATAAAACATGAAATTAATTGGTTCACATTTGAGGAAAAAAAAAATCCATTTCTGAGTTTTAGGTATGCAACTCCCCACAAGGGACGCTACTCTTGTAAAAAATCTATCATGTGAAATTTCTTATCGAAACTTAAACATTTCCGAGGAAGAAGCTTATTCAAAAAATTTATTTTAAAATCACCAAAAAACAACTTTATTAAAATTCAGCTCCCCTATTCACTCTCCCTAGTGGACGTTGTAAATGCGAACGAAAAATTTGTTGAATCTGTATTCCATAATTTTAGCTGGAATATGGTTACTTTTACAAAAACAGAAAAAAACTTATAACAGTTTTAAATATTCACTTTCAGTGCTACCAGTGTATATATATATATATATATATATATATATATCATGTGATTTTTTCCTATCAGAACACAAATTTGACTCTGTCCGAAGCTTATTCTGAAAATTTATATAACTACCGCCATAAAATAACAGAATTTTTAAATTTTACTTACTTTATTTCCCACCAGACGACGCTATAAATGCAAAAGAAAATTGTATTGAATTTGTACCACTGATTTTTAACATTAGTATAGCTGTCATACAGGAAAACTTAAAAAAAATACGTTTTACTAAATTTGCTTACCCAATTACATGTGGCCGCGCCTCCGGGTGGTTCCGACCCGACCCCTAGAGTGTGGGAGGTGACCGGAAGCTCGGCAGAGTTCGTTGTGTACGAATGCGAGGGGGCCGGATGGGGACGATTCGCCACCTCCTCGAGAGACTTGCGGTCGACAGGCCAAGAGTCCGGTGGCCACGGTTAGCGGAGGTCGTGCATAGGTGAGCATATGAGTGCCGTGCATCACCTCCGGCACCCGGGTTCTCTGGGCAAGCCGGGTAGCGACACTCCATAGTCTGATCCCAGAGCCGGTTGTGGCCGGGTGGTGACTCTGGGCAAAGGATAGCTAAGGCGATAGGACCCCATCCACCAATTGACTAAGAGGGAGCCTGAAGTATGAGTGAGGGCTTTGTAGTGGAAAGTCCTCGGTGCTCGCGGGAACGCCATGCAGGGACTCCCGGAGCAACCGAAGGGCGAAGGTTTCGGACAGCGCCCAGGTTACTTTATGACTTGGGTGGCTCATCCCTCCGAGGACCTCAGCTGGAGCAGTTGGGAGCCGACCGTAAGGGTGGTGGGGTTTGGCGGTGCCCCCGTTGACCAAGGAGCGGTCGCGTGGGGAGGCCAGTATGGTTCTGGTTGCTCCATGTCGTGCCGTGACCCATGGGAGGGGGTCGGCCGGCAGGTCCACCATCGAACACTACTCCCGCAGGGAAACGGACCGGAGGCTCGCCGGTAACGCGGCGGCTCATCGTGCCTCATGTGAACTCTTGGTCCGATCCAGGTCCTCCGTGCCTATGCGGTACCGGAGTTTTCCTCGCCTGGTGATGAGGACCTAGAGGTGTCTCCACCTAACTTTCGAACGCATTAACATAGGTAGCGGTCGGTCACTGCACGGGGTCAGGGGCCTTCGGGCCTGGGTACCCTCGACGGCCCTCAGGTAAGGTAGTGGCGGGCGGGCTTCTGTCGGCCTCCATTGGCTTCTCTGTCTTAGGATGGGGTCAAGTCGGAGGGGGCTGGCGGGAGTCCGTTCCGTCCGACCCCCTAGCGAGGCGGAGTCTATTCCGTCTAGGTGGAGCTTTCCGTGCCCGCCTGGGGTCGCTAACGGCACCTAGTCTGGGCCAACTGGTTCCCAGCGTGATCCACGAGGGGTTCCGTCGGTTGAGCCGGGTGGTTTGGGCGAAAAGCCAGGAGCTGGGTCGCTGTCTTTATAGGCGTCTGGTTCCTGCGATGGCTTGCGGGGTCTACCGGCTCGAGTTTAGGGACCAAGTTTAGGGACCAATTGGTTTTTCTAGCTGGGTGTTGAGGACTATCGTAGCGATTGTTCACCAACTTGGGAATAGCCGGCGTGACGTGCGCTGGGCAGTGCGTCGGCCTGACCGGAGTTTGCGTGGGGTTCTGCTCTGTTGGAGCTTGTCTGGCGGCGAGCTTCGGGACGCGCCGCGGGGCTTGCTTCACGGGTGGTTCCTTGCGTAGACAAATGGGCCTGAAAAGGGCCTGGGACCGGAAGATGGACCCCCAACTTACCCAATTACATCCCACGCGGCGTAATAAACGAAAAAGAAAATCTTGTTTAATCTGTATTACTTAAGTTTGCCTTGGAGTATGGTTGTTATATATATAAAAAAATCCATTTAAAATTTTAGTTTTACAACTACCCACTGGATTTTTACGCGCTATCAGCGTCGTAAAAATCCTACCGTGTGATTTTTTTTAAACATAAATATCACCGTGGCAGACGTTTATTCTGAAAATGTTAATATATATATATATATATATATTTTCTTTTAAATTTACAGTTACCCGCCATGTTCTCTGCCATGGGACTCTATAAATATAATAGAAAATTTTGTCCAATCTGTTTCACGTACTTCAGTTTATCTATCATACACTAGAAAATGAAAAAAAAAATCAATTTGTTGAAATGTTGTTACCTATTTCCTTCCAGGGGCGCTTTAAACGCAAAGTAACTAGTATTAAATAAATACTATCTATTTTTATTCTAAATACAGCCATCATACACTAAATTGCAATTTTTTTAAATTTAATGTGGTTAATATATTCCTCCTTAGTAGCGTTATCGGCGCAAAAGCAAGTTGTGTTTAAATTACCCTATCTAAATTTAATATGGAGTATAGTTGCTATATGAGGGGGGGGGGGGGGATCCATTTTATAATCTTTATTATGTGGTTTACCACCGGAAGCGCTACTAGCGTTAAAACCCTTTAACCGGCTGGCCCGGATTTTTCCGTTTCTAGAAATCATGTTAAAACGGCTGTAGACAAAAATATTTTAAACAGAAATCCATTTTGAACCCTATATAGAAAGAAGTGATATCAAAGATATTATAGCATCAAACTGCGATTAAAAAAGTATATATCGTGGGATTTACAATTATTCTTATAAAAATAATGGGAAATTCTCGGACGGTGAAAAGGTTAAAAGTCAAAAGAATTCTTTTTTATCTTTTTACCAGTCACATTTTTTGTGTAAAATGTACCCGGAATTGTTAAATAAAACACAAAACAAATTTTTTTTCATCAACATTTATTTTGCCACTTTCAAAGTAGACCCCATTGTGCTTAATACAACTATGTCAGCGTAGGACCCAATCTTCCATACTGTTTAGGTAGGTAGATTTAGGTAATGTCCTTTAGCTCCTTTTGCGAAAGTAATTTTTATGACCACAATTGCCTCAAAACCCTTTCTCTGAAGTGGTAATTTAACTTCGTGAACAAGAAAAGCTCATCTAAGGCTATACCAAGAAAGTACGTCCCTTGGTCGATGACATTCGTTGCAATTCTTGCTCAAAACTTTTGCTGAACAATAGGATAAAATTTATATTCTTCGAAACCAGTTTTGTGGCAATTCGTTCCATGACCTAAATGTTAGTCATAACGTTATGAACGGAATTAAGGGAGTCCGGGGCTCAAAATTATATATATTTTGTTATTTAGAGAGATTATGTTATGAAATTTTTTTTTTCTGAAATATGTTTTAATATAATAAGAAATTTAATATAATAAGAAATATAATTTCTTGTAAAAAAAAAAAAAAAAAAAAAAAAAAAAAAAATTAAACATATTTAATTTTTGATGTAACTCTGGAAGTGCTTACTCGGTTTACATAATTTTTACTTATTTGTGTACAGAAATTGTGTAATTTTAAATTGTCTTCAGAATTTCTTAAAATATTGATAATGGATTTTATAAAAGAAATTTTAAGTAAAAAATGAAGTCTTTTTATGAGTTAATTTTGCATTATTTAGCATATTTTCACAATTATCACTCAAAATTAAAAATACTGAAGACAATTTGTTGGAAATATAGCATAAAATCTCTGTTGAAAATTACATACGTATATCTTGCAAGGAACTTTAGATATATATTCTTTTAAATTTGACAAATCGGGAAAAAAAAATTCTGAGAAAAATGAAGTTAAAGTTCTTATCAGAGGGCAGTTGATGCATCGCCTCTTAAGGCAAAATGTGTTATATCTCTGGATTAAATGAAGATAAAAGCGTGTGGTTTGCGATTTTTAACGCTAAAAACTCAGTATTTTTT
Source organism: Maratus speciosus (assembly GCA_963932465.1). Classification (NCBI taxonomy): domain Eukaryota; kingdom Metazoa; phylum Arthropoda; class Arachnida; order Araneae; family Salticidae; genus Maratus; species Maratus speciosus. The sequence continues at coordinate 332,461,737 of OZ010788.1, read as the reverse complement.
ATGCCAATAAAAAAATTGCAATTTTTTTTTTTTTGAGAATTTTAAGATTCGGTTCACCGTAAAAGATATGTGAGATATCTTGATCCAACACTCTAAGACTCAGACAATGAGTTTAGAGTAACAGGTTCTAGATTTTATCAATGTTTGAGCCATTTGCAGACGCTCAATATTGACCAGAATAAGGAAAATGAACTACAACTTCTCGACCCTATTTCAATGCTTTACATTATTCACATGCCTGTGTTTTTGGCATGCATGATTCACTGTAAGTGTTCTGAAACATTTTCAGTTATCAGGCACACGAAAGTTTGTATGAAACATAAAATTTAGGTCAAACTCTTTGTTGAACGGATTTTTCATTTTAAAAATCGCAGAGCTCTATGGGTCATTCCAAACAAATTAAGTAAAGAAAAAAAAAAAAAAAAAAAAAAAAAAAGACGTGGCCCCATAGTAACCGATTTTAATAAAATTTGACACACAGATTCAATTCATATTTAAATAGCACTGCAAAATACCTTGACAAAAATGAAACATATAAAAAAAAGCAAATAAAGCCTTTGTGCAAGAATATTAAAAAGCAAAAAAACGACTTTTAAAAATGCACAAATAATACGTAAAAAGCTGCAAACAGCTGTTTCGAATCTACTAGCGAGATTCTTCTTCAGTGCAAGATAGAACAAGGCACAGCGTGCTGGAAAAAGCAAGGCTGGGCCACTTTTTTTATTTTTAAAAAATAAAATATTTTAGCATCTCAGGACGTTTTAAAAACAAGTTATATAGAATGGCATGTGTGTAATTGTTCAAAGTTGCAAGCTTGAAGTTCCGTATTTTAAAACTATTTAACATAAATTAAATTTTTTTACAATATCCTAACCTCTGGAAAATTATCTTCAAACTTATTTAGTAATAAGTATTTGGTAGTATTTTGTTTAATCTTAAATTGGTTGAAAAATGGAAAAATTCAAAATTTTGAGAAAATTAAAAACGTTTTAAAATCAAAGGGATTTAAAAACATCCTTGAAATTAATGCCTAGTGTAGGGGTAATGCCTGATACACATGGGAATCACATTGCTAAAGTTTCGAAGTTGTCATTTATTGCCTTTATCTTCAAAATAACTTAGTAATTAAAAGAAAATATTCAAAATCGCACTTTTTACACTTTTGTAGGTCAACTGAACGAAACATCAGACATATGCAATATTGCACAGACATAGAGATCAATAAGCCCATGATATGCTAAAAAAACAAGTTTGCCTTTTGATTCCTAACATAACAAAATTAGATTAAAAAATGTAACATTTGTTATATTCTATGAGACATTGTGCTTCAAAATCAGCGTTTTGTTTTCAAACTTCCGCAGGATTTCAGGAAAAAATATAGTGCTGCCCTCTATATCGAGTTAGTATTACAATTTTGTTATTTTTTCAGTTATACGTTACTTCAAAATGTTCTTGCTCAAGAATATTTTAATCTAGAGAAGTAAAAAATATACCGAAGGCAAGAATTAGAGGTTCTGTATTAAAATATACACTTTTATCTATAATGTCAAACAACTTTTCCATATTTTTTTCTCATTAAAAAAATAAAGACAATTACTAAATTATGCCAAACGGTTATCTATTATTCATTGTTAATTATATTTTTTTGATACAGTCTTTCTATTCCTAAGGCTAATAATCAAAATGGAAATTTCAAGCATGTCGAAAAAAACCTCAATTTTATGTCAACTTTTAATGTTTGATACTTAAATAAACAATCTTGAAATATATTATTTTACATTTATTTATATATGAATATCATCTAGTTATATACTGATTTTTATTAAAATCCGTGATGTATTAGCCATAGCTGAATTGCTCATTTTGTATGGAATCACTTTATGTCTAAAAATAAAACAGCTACTCGGCACAGTGGTTTAAAATCACAGAAAGATGTTTTTTACAAAAATCTTTTAAAAGATAAATTCCGGATACTTTTTACCCGAATGATAAGAAGGCTTATGTTTCACGCCTATCTGTGCATGTGGATTTCTTTATACCCTCGAAACATCGAATGGATTTTAATGAATGAGGTCTCTATCAATTCGTCTTGGTTATAGGCTAGGATTTGTTTTTATAAATTCAAAATGGCGGTAGAGACGAAAAAAAATTTACGCACCCTATTGAGTGGCATATCATTGGATATGTCCTTCAAAACGAAAACGATGTTTCATTGACTATTTTACAGTCAGAAGCTCCGTTAAAATGTTATACACCCTGGAAGTTCTGTATGTATTGTGGATCTCTAGCTTTACTGCAACTCTAACCTTCATAAACATCTATAGACCTCGTCAAAACATTGTTTATAGGTAGGAACTAAGAGTTAAACACAACTTAAAAGTCACCAATACAAATAAATTAAAAAAAAATAGGTAAGTAATATAAATAAGTAATATAAAAAAAAATATATATATATATATTTTAAGTCAATTCCTACTTAGGTCAATAAGATAATTTTGTTTCTCGCCTTCATCAAGAAGAGGGCTAGCACCAAGTGTCATCCACAACAAGTTTAAAAAAAAATTATTTGAGATTGATTGGATGAATAATAAGTATTTTATTAACGATTGAAAAAATGAGCAACATATATATAGCGAGAGTGTGAGCTAATAGTACGAATTGAAAAAAAAATTGTTTCACATTGATCAGAAATAATTAATTAGTTCGCTTTTTATGCAGTTGGGTTTTTTGATTTTTTGAATTTAATTGTTTATTACACTGAATGTACATTATATGATGTAGATTTGACATTGGCGAAGCTCTTTCAGAAGATTTCTGTGTCATTCGCTCTTGGAAACTGAGCTTAAAATGCTTTCGAAAAGTTAGTTGAAGATAGATTTATGATGCTTCATGTATTTCCATATGGAAATGTTATGTAAACCTCATAGAAAATATCTCTTGCAACAATAATTAGCGATAAAGTGTAATCATCTGTATTATTTTTATTTCTCTTTAAAAGAAGTATAAATGTTATATCCCATATTTCCAATGGAGAACATCGTAGTAGGCCTTAGTAACATACAGTAGAATCCCGCTAATCCGAACTAATTGGGATCGCTGCCTGTTCGGATTACAAAAAATTCGGATTATCCGAAATTCGGTTAAAAATGGAAAAGAAAAATATACGTGCTAAAAAATGCAAGTTAAAAAAATAAGCACTCAGTAGTATAATCAAAATAATTTAATCCGGCATTCTAAGACTTAAGCGCGACTTTCGGAAAAAAAATAGTATCGTTTAACCACTCGTGAAGTTTATAATAATCCAATGTAGCTTCAGAATGAGAAATTGCGTAACAACCCATTACAAACTGTTCAAAATGTCGACTCTATAAATAGTTTAGTCACCACGTCGACGAGGAAGGAAGAAAAAAACATTTCCGTTGATAATTTGTGAAATCAAATTTTTGAAAGTAAAAATAAATTTTCATCATTTCAATTAAATATTTTTGAATTTTAAAAAAGAATTTACAGTGACTGGTAAAAAAACTGATATTCGAATTTTTTTTTAAGATGGCTTCTACGAGTAGCCCTACTGTGCACGTTTTCATTTTATATTCGTGTACATATGTTGTACTTTCAAATTATTGAGTTACTTTTTTTTTTTTTATTCAAGCTGTTTAAAGCATAAAAAATATACTTTACTGCCAGTTTTTGTTTAATTCTAGCTGCTACACGTTTTTCCCGACATTCATCCTGTAATCCGGAAAACTTCGTAAGTTAATCTTTTCAATTAATCTGTTCAAGTATATTTTTGGAAAATAAAATCGGTTCGGATTAACCGGAGCTTTGGAATAGCGGGGTTCGAATTAACAGGATTCTACTGTATATAAATTTCGTAGTTTTAAAAAACATAATGACAGAAATTTGCATTTTGAGTAATTACAATCCCTCGACTGTAGTGTAAACGAATTCTTTTGTGCGATCCTCTTCAATATCTATAAATGCTATATGCATCATCTTCAAGAGAAAACATGCTGTAGGTGAGTTTAAGAACATACTAAAATTACATTAGCATTCACATTCTAAAATTACGCTTATTTAACCATTTGGAAAAATGGTTATTGTCCTCCGTCAGTGTAGGAAATCAAAAACATATCTGAAGCGTTTTATTGGTTGAATCCGCATTTTATTCGTTTTCTGATTGGTCTATACAGTATTCTGTATTTTCCCTTTACTTTCATCAGATATGGATACTTCTGTTGCCACTATGACAAAAAAGTAATAAAAACTACAAAAAAAAATTAATAACTCCGAAACAAATTTAGATACAGCTTTCAAAAAATTGCATTTAAAAGTACGTTTTTTTCTATATACGTCGGTGTAAAAAGTAATATTGTGGGATGTTTAGAAGTTTAAGAATGAAATTTCGTTTAAAATTGGTCCAGGAATATTAATGTTTAATCCATGGCGTACGTAATGTATGACCAGCTCCGTAGAACTAAAATTTACAGTACCGAAAATTGTAAAACTGAAATTTCTTTTAAAATTTGTTCATGATGGGTCCAGGAATGTTAATGTATAATTCATGGCGTACGTAATGTATGATCAACTCCGTGCGATTTTTTATGTCTTAAATTTTAGTCTTCGAAAAAAACATTTTCCAAATGGTCGTTGTAATTTGTTAAATAGCTTTTTAATATATTCTTTTTCTAAAATCGCCCTAGATATCCGTACTTTTGTGCGGACCAATACAATAACTGTCAATGCTACATACACTGAAAGCATATTAGGATTATTAAAATTGCAATATCATCATTGTTCTACAAATACACATTTATCATAAACACACATTTGAATTTATCACAAATTCATTTGTCCGGCCCTCTAAAATGATTATAAATGATATATATATCACCTTCAAGAAAAAAACATGATGTAGGTAACTGTAATAGCATACTAAAATTACATTACTTCAGCGTTCTACATACCCTGTTTTTATCATATATTCGTTTCATCCTCAGTCGATAGATAAAGTCGTTTCATTAGGATTTATATAGTAAATAGGGTAGATATTAATTTGTAATTTTCGATACAAATAATTAAATGTGACATTTTCAAAGAATTCTAAACTTCCAAAAATATAAATTGGATAATATAGTCTAAAACGTATTGCTAAAAAAAGTACAAAAAAAGTAAATTTACATGAAATTATGTACTTCGTAAATATTTGTCACGTAAAAACGAAAATTGTAAAGAATATCACAATCAACAAATTAAAGTCAAGCATGAATTTATTTCAAAAATTCATAAAATGAGACTCTGTTATTAAAATATAGTAAAATCTGAAAAGTTCTAAGCTCAATATAAGAAAAAGGTGTCTTTATGAATGAGAATCATAAAACTCAAAGTATCATAACTCGGCGAATTTTAGACGTAGAAGGATGACATTTTTACTTTTTTTACTTAGCAGAGAATTTAAATGCTTTTCTAAGTATGACTTGAAGTGCGGTCGGACTATATAAATATATACAAAGTGTTACTTTTTGAAAATTAATGGCAGGACTATTTGATCAACACATTTGATTATTTCCTAACTTATTTAAAAAAATATATATATTTACATATATTCTACGTATCCAAAACATGACAATCTCCGTTGAAATATACACTCATATTTTTTTTTTCTTGTATAAAACACAAACGGAACAAGTACAAATCACTATACAATGCACTTGTCGTAACTCGAACAAGAAAGCTACACAGGAAGCTTTCTAATTTTAGATAGCGACACAATATTGCATAATATCTAGTCCTAGTGAATTGCATTTACAATAAGTAAAAGACATTTACAATAGCTACAATTCTAGATAAAAGCTAAATCTTACAAAGTAAAGTACCCATTTATTTTTCTTGCCTACGCCTTGCCTCTTACACACCTTTATATATGTTTTTTAAATTTAATATAATTAATTAACATAACAAGACACGTGTCTAATAACATTATGTTTAGAATTAAAATTACTTTTTATTAAAAACTTTAAGAAAAAATCTTTCATTTAAAAAATACACGAAATTAATTATAAATTGCATTTAAATTTCAGAAATTATGAAACGATTTTTAACAGGGAGTAACTGCAAAAATTACATTGATTTTTCCTGTTAATAATAGTACTTTTGTTTGAATTTTAGAGACCACTCACAATATTATTTAATTAATTATTTAGCAGAGATAATAAAAAAATACTCAATGCGTTTTAATTAAATGAACAGTTAATTTTAATTAAATGAAAATAAATCTATTACACACGGTTTATAAATCTAATTTACAAAATTAAACAGTGAAAACAAAATTGGAAAAGAAAAAAAAAACAATAAATCTCTTCTTGTAAAATTTAATTAAAGTACTTTGTTTTTGTAAACACGAATAAAAAAATATCTTGTAAAAGTTTTTTGTTACTCGCAAATATTTAATCAGAAAGAAATTACTCGTTGAGTAACATAATTAATTTTTATATCAGTTTACAGAGAAATAATTATAAGGATATTATTCAACAAACTATAATACATAAACACATTTTAGGTAAGTTTGTAAAAATCAGAGGAGAACCATATTCTACAAAATAAAATCCCAACAAAAAGTTTTCGGTAAAAAAAAAAAGCGCCAAGTTCTCCTTAATGTTTCGGCCAGAAAAAGTAGTGATATCTGATGTTCGCACAAGTTAAAAGCTAAACATCCCAAATCTTTCATTGAAAATGGCTTCCTGCGACTTAGCCGTTAATGCCTTCTACAAAATTTCAAAATTAATGATTGGAAATTACGCATTTATGAATTATTTAAATATTAAAAGCAATATTAGAACGCAAAGAAGCAAATTCACATAAAGACATTATAAGTAAAAGATTTCTGATAACTACCATTCAGTTTCAACAAACATTAGTTTTGATTACAGATCATTTAGTCCACTTGCGGTTTAATTGCCATTTTGTACGGTCTAAAGCTAAAGTCATTAACGTAAAACCCCAAGAAATAAAACAAAATTTACTTACTTCATATCTCACAATATGTTACATTATATTTTATTGTATAATATTGAAATCTTGTGTATTGACTAAAGAGATTTTTTTCGTTTGAACATTTATTATAGTTTGTTTGCAAACATTAAGAGATATTCGATTTATAAACTGTTAAAAGTTGATATTAATTATGTTTTAGCAATTAGTGATATTATCTCCTGAATAAAAGTATTTTGTTATTTTTAACTTCTAAGCATTTAAATAGACTGAAGTTGTTTAAATGCTTTTTTCAAATGTGATATTTTATTTCTGTATTTTGTGTCACAAAATGCCTAAAATAATCAAAAAATGTAGTTGGCATGTAGCTCATTTGTGCATATTTTAAAATTTGAAAAACTCACGAAGGCATTAACGGCCAAGTCGCAAAGAAGCCATTTTCAATGAAAGATTTGGGATGTTTGGCTTTTAACTTGTGCGAACATCAGACATCACTACTTTTTCTGGCCGAAACATTAAGGAGAACTTGGCGCCTTTTTTTTTTTTTTACCGAAAACTTTTTGTTGGGATATCACTACTTTTTGTATGTTTTTTCAAGTTTGTTATTCTAAACTATGTTAATATGAAAAAAACTTAAATTTCGGTACTTTTATGTTAGCCGGGAGCAAATCTCATTAGCCTTTTGTTTTTTCGCCAATAGCAGTTTTCATTTTTCACATGTGTAAATTAGAAACAATGCTTTGATTTTCAAATAAAATATTTTGGTTTATGTTATTATTTCTTATTTATTTATTTATTTATATATTCTATTAAATAAAATGAGGGAAATGCATCTATTTTAAATGAGATGACTGAAAAGTATATATCTTTAAATGAAATGAATGCAATATGAACAATGGAGTTGGGAACAGTATTTGGCGATTTGCCACTTGCGACCGGCTAACATAAAAATACCTAAATTTATTTTATTGAGCTTTACAAATTTATACTTTATTTGTTTTTATATTAAAGTGCTAGCCGCCTCTAGCAAGCAGTATTTACCGTATTACTTCAATGTTAAACGTTGCAACATGTTACTGTGATTCATAATTTAATTTACTTGCCCATTCTTTCGCCAATTCGGAAGCTTTTGATAGAGAAATCAAGAACTCTTTACGATCATGGAAGCACATCATATATTTTGTGTTGTTATGTATTTCATCTTTCGTGACAAATATCTCTTAACTCACTTATGCATGCTTCCTTAGCAGTTACGATCCGTTCTCTAATGCGGAAATTTTTAATCCTATTAAGAAATCTTTTCTAACTGGGCTCACTGCCAATTGTTGTATTTTAACTGATACGACTGGGTACAAGTGAAATGGTTCTTATGAAATCCTTTGACAATATCTGTATTTGCATTAAACCATATTGATGCTAATATCTTTTTGTTTCACGTTAACTTTTTCAATAGACTCGATTACTGAAGAATAGACGGTCTACCGGCTCACTGCCATGATCCATTTAAAAATCTATCATTCTTCTCATCTGATCGTGTTGAAGAATTAGCCAATGTGCCATGGTTTTAAGATTTTAGCTAATTTTACTCGAAACCTGAAAACTAAAACGCGAGGAACCGGATTATAGAAGATTCATTTTAACGTACATATTGATTAACAGGTTACATATTATAGAATTATAATAATCATAAGGAGAACTGGCAGTTTCAATGCTTTAATAGTTTCCGTAAATTCTCTTTATATAATACAGAAGTTTCAGCGGTGTAAAAGTTAACAACACAGTCGCAGTAAGTACAATAATAGTACAATATAATAACAATAGCAGAGGTTTTGGGCAGTGACGAAACTATTAGCACTTTGGAAATATTAGTACGTTATATCATTTAACTATTCAGATGATATGCGGAAAAATAGAAATAGAGGGCTCGCATTAATAATTAACTCATTGAAAAATAGCCACTAGCGTCAAATATTCGCCAAGCTTGGCGACATTTAGCAAAGTTTCGCGAAATTTGGTAATATATCATGTCAATTCTCAAATTTGGCGACAAAAAAATGTTTTGTTTATTCTGACGTTATAATGATGCATATGTATTATGTATTATACACATATCTATAATATGTATGATGCAAATGTATTACGTATTATATGCATATGTATAATATATATGTATGATGCATATGCATAAGTTCATTAACATCACTAAAATGCACTTAAAGGAATAGTGTTTCATAAATAGTAGGGATAATTGCCAGATTGACCAGAGTGCTATTGAGATTAGAATACCGACATTTATAATAGACGTCTGTACACACCATCACCTCATCGAGTTTACAGCTGAAATTTTAGGATTAGTTAAAACTAGATTAGCATATTTACATGCAACTGGTCTGTTAAGTCATATCTTGGTAGAAACCACCTGAAGACCTAATTTTAGTGGTTAACTGATAGGTTTACTATTGTATTTTCCTGCATCCAAAAGTTTGGAAACATGGAGGAATGGGTGCAGGAAAACACAATGGAAAATCCACCAATTAACCCGTAAAATCGGGTCTGTAGGTGGTTTCCACAAAGATATGACTTGACAGACCAGTTACATTTCAGTACGCTAATCGATATTTAACTAATCCTAAAATTTCAGCCGTCAGCTCGATGAGGTGATGATCTGTGCAGACGCCTCCCGGTCTTTAATAAAATTTGTTTTAAAGAAGTAAAAGATAGAAAGATGGACAGATAAACTGAAAGATTTGCCTTATTAAGATTTTTGTAAAAGCATATAAAAATTCATTCAGCTTGAAATTATTAACACCTTTATAACTCAGTCTAATTTTCTGTAATCGGTTTTGGCGACCAACATATCTTATCTATAACTATAATCTTTCTTTTACAGATTTAAAATTAACAATTAATTAACAGTAAGTAGGCTAAGAACATTAGCAGCGGACTTATTAGTTACACATTTCATTTAATTAAAAGGAGATTTTTAAACTTTCATATGGAATTAGGATATTTTTCCACTATAGGGACCTTGGCATTTTTTAAAAATCTTGGCGCAATTCGGACTTCAGAAACTGAGATATGTTGCCAAATGATACAAACAACAACGAAAACAAACCTGATGAAATTTATGTTATTTATATGCAATTTATATACATGTAAACATTTTATTTATACATGTTAAAAATATTATTTTTTATATACAGATTATTTATGTTAGTATATAAAAATAAATAAAAGGGTTCCTTACATTAAATAAATTGTATGCATATGGAAAAAATTGCTTGTGTATATGACACAGTAAATAGGTTGCCAGAAAATACATTATTATCAAATTTCTTTTCTCGTCAAGGCTATTTTCCGTATTTCGCCAAGGCTACTATATCGGAAACGTACCGAATTACGGTTATATTTTGTTAAATGTTTTATTGTTTTAAAATCGTAAATATATCATAACCTATACTGATTAAAATTTTTAGGTATATTCATTTTTTCTATTTAACAAACATCTTTGGAAAAGCATACATATAAAATGTTATTCTGCTTGAAATCACGTGCCGCCTTCAAAGCTCTGTAATCGAGTTTTGGCGACCAACATTGGCACAATTGAATGCGTAGGAACTGTTTACGGCCAAATGAACACCCCCTGTATGAAGGGTTTAGAGGCGGAAATTCTGTGTTTTCAGATTTTTCTGGTTAATTGTGCTACAAACCCGACTTACTTGTGGAATTTCATGATTCTACGACTTTTAGAAGTACCTTAGTTATTTGATGATGCGAAGTGAGTCAGTGACAAAAAAGCGCTTTTTCGGAATTTAATATTTCGAAAACTACTAAATATAGAAACATGAAATCGTGGAACCTTTGTTCAGTTTGACCATACGAACATGTGTATAAAAGAAAAATTTCTATATCTCTCCCTAAAACGACGTTATGAGGGGGTGAAAAGTATGCCAAAATGGTTCAGGAAAAGGAAGCTTACGGCTTGTGCGAACTTGGCGGACGCACTACCGTGCTCCCAGATCACATAATAAAATAATAAACATTATATAACGCGTATTATGAGTCTTATTAAAACTTATATTTTTAATTATTTTTCTCCATTTCTCGAATATATTCATTAAGAAAAACAGATTTAACTTGGGGTTCTCGAGTTACAAGAACATGATGCCCAGTATATACAGAGCATAGGTAGATTTTATTATTATTATTATTATTGAAAGCTTTAATAGATTGTTTATATTTATATATTTATTACATTACCCAGTAACAATCCGTAATAAAAATATCAATTATGTAATTAAATAAAGCTCCGAAATTTATTAAAACGGTACTTTCGCATTAGCTACATGGAAGAATACAGAAACAGTTCAAACATTCGCTACATACAACAGCTCTTTTTATTATGATTATTTTTTATTTTTAGCGCGTAGTTAGATAGCATACCAGTTAACCTTGCGTTTTATTTATAAAAGTTACTTTTTCGATTTATTTATTACAGTATTCGATGATATAAATATGATAAGTAGGAAACTGTACGTCAAACGGGGCAGATGAGGTGCGTTCATACTATAGCTAGTTTTATAAATATTCAGATCTTGGTACCATAGCTCTTGTACTCTTTTTCAAAAAGGCATGAATACAAAATTTATTACGATTATATATATTAAATTCAGTAATACGGAAATAATATGACTCCATCTTAAATATTTCGCAATCAACATGGCAACAAAGAATCTTTACCTATCATGGAATATCATTGGATTAATTACGTATGATATGATTTAATAGAATGAAGAAACTTTTATTAATATTTTTTTATACTTTGATTTGATTTTCATAAAATCTGAAATGACAAAATTCTGCAATGATTATACATATTAAATTACAAACCATTCGTTTGGGTAGATTTTGCGCTGTTATCTGTGGACAGACGGACGGACCCGAAGACGACTATATAGGCTGCGTATTTAGGTAATTGCGAACACACCTAAAAATAATCTTTTTCTACTGAAAAATGAACTTTTGGAGAAGAAAAGTCAAAAAATCAAGCCTTAGAAGTGTATTATAAAAAAATTTTTGATTTCATAATTTAAATTTTTAAAATGAGGCGTTTGTAACAGTAGTTAGTATTTTATCTCTAACGAAGTCTATGTGTATAGTTGAAAGTACTAGGAAGTACAGATGGGTGACAAAATAATACGAACACCCATGAAAAAGGCATGTTCCATTTCAAAGAGGCAGAACGCGCGTTTCACTTTGCCCTGAATTCTGCCACATAGTGGTTATGAAAGGTAAGGTATCAGTCGCTCAATATCAGTCATAGGTGTTGCATGCGCTTACCATACGCTCCGGAAAACTCAATAATGACTGACCTGTCAGTGTTCGTAAATGGAATGATTGTTGGAATGCTGTCCACTGGTTGCTCCTTGACGGAAATAGCCAATTATTTGGGCCGTGCTACGAGTACTGTGTCAGCTTTTATGTCGGCGTACAAAAAATGCGGTAAATTGTCGTCTGCGAAATACAACAGTGGGCGGAAAAGAAAGCTTCCTGAGAGGGATAAAAGATCCGAATAGCAGTCGGAAAGCGCAGGCAATCTTTATCCCAGATAACGTTAGAGATAAATAGACATCCTCAGAATCCCATTTCAGCAAGAACTGCCCAAAGGGAATTTCATACTTCAATCATTTATGGAAGAGTTGCAATTATTAAGCCATTGGTGACATGGGTGTTCGTATTATTTTGTCACCCATTTGTAATTGACATTGGATAATGCAAACGTACACTATTGCCCATCCAAATTGCATAACGATGAAGGGATCAACCAACCAAAGTGAAATTTACACCATGCGTACACCTCGGTAGAAGAAATTATCGAATAAAAATGCTCCTTAAACAGTTAAGTTCATTTGTTAATCTTGATAGAAACAAAACTATGGCAAAGACGTATGCGTAATTTATTCTGAATGACACAATTTAATTATCTTTTTATATGGAAACACAGTTATTGTTACTATCTGCAACTTTACTCTGCACAAGTTTGGTGATGAATAAATAAATAATAAACAATTGTACAAATACGGGAAAAACGCAATGTGCTTTAAAATTACATGGCTTACACCCCCGCCCCCCCAAAAAAGTAGCAATGCTTAATGAAAATATACAGTATGTACAAAACTTTTGGTGGATATTTAAAGAAGTGAATAAAACACAACTAAACAAGTATAAATCACTGCACAATGCGTGGTCGTAACTCAAGTGACAAAGCGCCACAAGAAGCTTTCTCGTTGTGAATAGTATTGTGTATTTTAAAGATATTATCATAAAAAGAATACGTTAATCAAATTATAACACATATTGATATTTAAATTTTCAGTTCCAGTTTGAAAAACAAAAAATATATGATTGCGATTTTCAGATCAATTTTAGGCTGTTTTTACCAGATTTAAGTGTTTTGAATTGAAATCTGAATAATGCGCCTTTAATGAGAATTTAAACCTTAAAAGCTTAAAAGCTTAAAATCTTAACACCCTAGACAAATGTTGAGGTTTTATCTCCTTACGTACTGATATGACATAGGTGATGAACCATTACGTTATCTTTTAAAAAACCATTTGGAAGTACAATTAAAACAAAAAAAAAATTCATGCATCAAGCACAGATTATGAAACACTTTCCAGCACATTCAAAATAATGTAACAAAAGTGCACTATTTAATAAGTTAAAATAGTATGACAAATTCAACCATATAGAAACGCATGACACACTCGAAAACTCAATTTCAGCTGTTCCCATCTACAATCGGAAACTTATCGTAATTTTTTGAGCAGCCCTGAATAGGATATACAGATTTGTATCTATTAACTACATGCATGAAAAATTTAATTCAGTTAGGAAATACATATATAATAAATCACTCATACTACAATATATATTAAAACACACATACACACATAAATAACGCCTGCATTCAACAGTTAAGACAGTTAGTTCCCCAACATGGTTTATTAGTGAGAAATTGCAGACTCAGGCATCGGTCGGAGTAGCTCAGTGGTTAGAGCGACTGCCTGGAATGCAGTGGTCCCGGGTTCGATTCCTGGCTCTGGCTAATTTTTCACTCCAGTTGGGTTTATTGTATTTATTGTATGTATGTCTGTAAAATATTTATATATATCTTTAAATACATATATAGTTTAGTTGAAATATCCGTTAAAAAGGAGAATGACACGGGAATTCTTTAGTGCAGCCCTGTACATAAGATACAGAATATATATACAACTAATAAAATGCAACAAAAATAGTAAAATTTAAAAGCGCATGCCGAAACTGAAAACGCACTTTCAGCAATTATTATTCAGAGAGTACTGTAATCGATTTCTTCTGTATAAATGAACGACAAATACTACGAGTGCCCTGTTCTATCGCAATCATCTTGTAGTAAAATATTCAGTGATTTATATTAGTTTCAAAACATTTGAAATAGCGTAATGTCATTAAAATACTCCGCAAACGATTTCCCCTTTATGTACCAAAATGTATAATGGAAATATTTTACCATATACAACACAAAATATGTCTTTGTGATCCTTAATACCATTTATCAATTGTATGAAAATCCGAGCATATTTACGAGAGTTAGAGCGTGGCTAAACGGCCAAACATACAGTCGGACAGACGGCCAGACAAACCGAATGCATAAACACTTTTTTATCTTTCTTGGAAAGTGTTAAAAATTATGTAAATGTTTTATGATATTTCCATATAATAATTAATTTTAAGAACAAAAAAATGTATTATGTAACAATTTTAATAAACCGTTATTCCTTTGCTTCTCAAATATCTGGCGAGCGAAGTTACAACGAGCTTACTGTTTGACATTACAGTTGAACGGAAATACAATGATATTAGTAGATAGAACGTTGTGTTTAGAAATACTCGAAAGGAGTATAATGCGCACGCTACTGTTCATTTAAGAACCCCTAGCATCAAATTGTGGAATAAATATTCCTATCTTGAAAATTATGAAAATCTAATCAGAGGATAAACCTCAAGTGCAATGCTATGCAGAACCCTTGTGGTAGTTTGAAAAGATGCCTCATTAATAAAAGTAACTTAATTAGAGGTCTTGAAAAGTAATTATTTTATACACGGTGACCTTCTTAAGTATGCCGCTAATTGCAAGTAAAATTGGCTTCAGTGATAGTTGGAATTAAAACTTCTAAAATTTTTAACACTTTCCAAGAAAGTAAAAAAAGTGTTTATTCCAACTGTATGCATGGCAAAGAATATTGGTTTTTAATTAATTTAGCAATTAAATAATTAGCATTTATTTTAAATAAACGAAAATTCAAAGATTTTTTACATTTCTTAATTTGGCGACATAGATTGGTTTATTTATACACTATATCACCAAAGGTGGCTAGTCACTTGCAATTTTAGACGTTTTGTTAAATATCTAGAAAAATACATGAGTAATTAATCCGAAACTGCAGGCATGTAAACAGTACAGTATAGGTCATATATTTCCGCGAAGATTTTTACCCGAAACCCCATAGGGGACCGTCAACGAATTGATAAAGAACTGATATCTTTTGGATAAACCTGTAAAAACTCATTCTAGCAAAAGCGTTCAAACTCGAGATTATTAATAAGTGGCTTATTGCAATATACTGTGTTCATTTTTATGAAGATAGCATGTGTACTTGTAGAGAAATTAAGGTTTTTAAAAAAACAGTTACAAATTTCGCCAAGTTTTTTGCTTTGCAGAGTTCTTAAAATAAAAAAAAAGTTCTTTTCAGAAAATATGACAAACAACATTGTACCCAATACTCTGGAATCAGAATTAAAAAATAATAAAAATTGGATGAAAAATGAGCAGGTTTACTAAATATTTTTTCACTGCGAATGCGCAAATACAATCAAAATATAATGTGCATAATGTATATGGCTAAGTACATAGAGCAACTTTTGCGAAAGTCTCAGAATCATAACTTGAAAATTCAAAAATTATCGTCGATAGAATAAGCTCGAAATCCGTTGTTCCCCAAAAGAAACAAAAAGATGAGGGGTTGTATCCAAATATTGTAGTACGTGCAATATTGTGTGCGCTATCTTATCACTAATGAACAGATATTTGATAAAACCCCTCATATTTATGCTTCTTTTTTGGAACGACGGATTCGAACTTATTTTATGGATGATAATTTTCAGAATTTTCAAGTTATGATTTTGAGACTTTCACAGAATTTGCTCTATATACTTAGCTAATATATTATACACATTATATTTTGATTGCATTCGCGCCTGCGCAGTGAAACATTTTTTAGTAAACCTGCTCTTTTTTCATCAAATTTTTATTATTTTTTAATTCGGATTGCAGAGTATTGTGTACAATGTTGTTTGTCATATTTTCTGAAAAGAACTTTTTTGTATATTAAGAACTCTGCAAATTATAAGCAAAAAACTCGGCGAAATTTAGCACTGTTTTTGTAAAAACCTTAATTTCTCTACGAGTTATACAATGCTATCCTCATAAAAATGAACACAGTATATTACAACAAGCTACTTATTAATAATCTCGAGATTGAATGCTTTTGCTACATTAGTTTTTACAGGTTATCAAAAAGATATTCGTTCTTGTTCAATTTGTTGACGGTCACCTATGGGGTTTCGGGAAAAAATCTTCGCGGAAATATATCTGATATACTATACTGTTTACACGCTTGCAGCTTCAGGTTAATTCGTCATGTACTTTTCTAGATATCTAACAAAACGTCTAAAACCGCAAATGACCAGTCGCCTTTGGCCATATAGTGTATGATTAGTAATTCTGCTTTTCAGGAACCCCAATGTCAGATGCTCAACTTACATTTTTATTTTGATCTCGTTTTAAATAACATCAAACATCATTCTATACTGATGTAACTTTTATTTTACAACATATCTTTTTAAAAGTATAGAAGATTATCTGATGATTGATATGACATGATAGATTATGTGCATTACTACTAATGATGATATGTATTTACTGAATTAAAGAGCGGTCACATGAAACACGTTTTCGCACAATGAAGTTCTTTGACAGTAAAACTGACTTCTTGTTAACTGTTTCCTATAAGATGTACCAGGCTCAACTCCTCTGAGCTCCTCGTAATGTCATTATTTGTACATTTCCACTTTGAAATATTGGTATTATTTCTGGAATCAAATATATTCAAGGTAACGCTTAACATTTATTAGCAAAAGTGTTTTGTTTTATGAACTACATCCTTCTGTTCTTACAATTATATAATTAATGTGTTCCTGTAATTAATGTTCTATTTACTGAGCTGCGAACAACAAAATATCTGCATTTATTTCAGAATTAAAATAAAATCTCATGTAAGAAAGATGCCCGTAGCAGGTAATGTAATGCCGGTATAGAGGGCTGATGTGAAGAACATAAATTCTTCACATTAGCCCTCTATATGATCTATAAATTTTCAAACACATCAAAAAGTATGTTAAAACTTAAGTTAAATTGAAAAGGATTAACACAACTAAAAATCTTTTCCTTAAATTGCTATCTACAGATGGAAATTATATTCATGTTCACTTGTACCATCCTCTATAAGCATTTTTTTTGCTGTACCTGAATGGATTTGTGGTGTTATTTCTGAAAAAGACATACACGCAGTGGAAACTGTCTTTCCAAAATTCCTGCAACTAAACGTTAATATGTTCAAAATGTTTTATTCAGGGCTGTATAACATACATACACACACACATACACACACATATATATACATATATATACATTTTTTTAAACCTATTATACACTAGATTAAAATTAATGAGGCTTGAAAATGCATAACACAGTTTAAAGTCTTACATAGGAAATTAACATACATAGAAAGTAATGTATCTATACATTTTAATGCCGCAATGTATATGAATTTACATATATTATACTCGGACCTTTTATTATAGGATAAATTAACCCTTAAATGCCTGATTTTTCAAAAATCATTGTAATAATGTTTTCATTTTTTAAATAAATCATGGGAAAAATACTTAAAAAAATCATATTTTGTTTTAAGTATATGGATTACGGCTAAAATACAGTTTGTTACTAATCGGCAATACTGCTCTTTAGTTGAAAAAATAATTTTCTTTGATAAAATTCTATAATATTAAACACACAAGAATTTTAGGAACTATAATAAGAAATAAATTTTACTTGCTCACTGCAGAACAAAATACGGTATTTCTCAAGCTTCCAGACAAAAAAAAAAAAGAACAAGTAGCAACATTTGATAAAATAAATCTATATTTAGTCTTAAACTGCACAAGCGTTGCCATCTACATGTTAAAAATCGATTTAATAATATTTTCAGAATGTATTTTATTTGCAACATTAGGCATTATAGCTTCAATATTATACTAATAGTATTTTAGAGCCTAAATTGGGTATGTAGCCGAAAAGCAACACCCGACATTTAAGGGTTAATTCGGTAATGAAATCGGTAGACGCTTATACAGTCGTACTTTTTTGACCGCCGTATATATATTATATAAATTTTAGATATCTTACTCTATAGAATCACGCATTATGTATAAAATTTTGTTATGCTTTAAAAAGCATAACACAACTGTAAACATATTCGGATAATTGGATCATTCCTTGTGAAACATACAAAATGTCCCCCAGGTGACGCTTACATAGATACCTATATTTAATAACTTATAAGTTGTTAAAATATAAGCTATACATTAAAATAAACGCCTAGATTGCCATATTAGCATAGTTATTATAATTTGAGGAAACAATAGCATTGTTAAAACAGCAGTAATATGATGAAAAGCTATTCCACATGTGATATGGAATCGACCTTTAATAGGTTTAAATATTTCCACATTTTAAACCCTAGACCTTAGTAAGCTTCCCGTTTTTAATAATAAATAAATAATAAATATATCCACAATTTAAATCATCCTAGAACTTAATCTGCCCGTTTCAGGGTCATTTCATGAAAAATTGACAAAATGCCCTGTGCGCGACACTTACATAAATACTTATATCTATTGACTTATAAGTTGTTAAAACATAAACTATACGTTAAAAATAAGGGAAAACTTTAGTTTTCATGTTATAATGTTTGTTTTAATTTGAGGATGTCATAAATATTGTTAAAAGAGTAAAAATATGTAGAAAAGCTGTCCGACACGGGACTTGGCATTACCCAATTATCGAAAATATAGTACCGGGCACCGCAATAATACATATTAATTTCATTATATTAGTAAGAACATAGCATCGTTAAAGCTTATTTTAACAAAGATTAAAAATACCTGATTCTTTTGTGTGTACCTATAAGCGAACAACAAATTATTTAACACGAATTTTTGATGCGATGCATATTCCAGTGCATATGAAAAACATCTATTAATTTATTTAATTTGAATTTGTGTAACATCATTAAAATGCATTTCAAACATGTTTCTAAGATACAAATTCGTTTGAGCATCCATGTAAACAAATGAATAGTATAAATTTTACCCAAAACTATACAGCTAATTCTATGTACTTTACAAAAATGTCCTGAAAATGGTTCCATAATTCTTTTTGAGAGACATACCTAAACACTGAAATACTTTCTCGTTGAGACACACGCATCTATACATACATACAGGGTGTACATTAGGGTGGGTCGAAAAAACCGAAATATTTATAATAGAAATGTAATAGAGCGGAAAAGTTGCCTTTTGTAATAAAGAATAAATTTGTAAAATATTACACCGATCGGTTAACATCTTTTACCGCCGCAAGGGGGGCGAAAATTCCAAAAATCGCAAAAAAACATGTTTTTTTCAATATTTTTTTTTAATTATCCAAACGTACGAATACAATTTCTAATAGGACGCAATAGCTACATGAAGATATAATAAATGTTCCAGTAAATACTCATTATGATAAAGGCATATCTTTTACTGTCGCAAAGGGATCATATTTTTAAAAATAATTGTAAAAATTTCAAATTTTCATTTTTTCTAAATTTTTCTAATTTTTCTAATATGTCTATCAGTAAATAAATTTACTTTATATGTATTAATATGTCATAAATTTTGTTAACTATTTGTTATAGACTGGAAAAAAAAACGGTATTCATTCATTTTTCTTGACAATCGCTTCATCTACTGCTGTTTTGCTGCATATCAGCAGTTCATATACCAAAAATCACAAAAATGAACAAAATATTTTAGTATTTTATTAATTAAAATACAGAGATGTTTAACATAAACGAATTAAATAAACTTAAAATGAAGAAGTATTTAAATAATTTAATTTCATTATATGACTTGCTTCCAAATAAAGCCATTGTTCCTCGAGAGGCCGAAATTGATCAGATGTGACCCCCCTGTGTTCTGGTCCACAAATTTTACCAGCACTTCAGAGACTAATTTCACGCAACTTTCTTCTGACTGAGTGGGACAAGGACAATTATAATAGCTGGTATCTTTAATCGAAGATTCTAAACGCACCAGCATCGTGAGATTGTCAGTCGTTAGACAAACCGTAACAGCTGGTTTCGTTAGTTTACAGTTTTGCCACTCGATTATATCCATACAATTTTAAGCTTAAAGTTCAAGTCTGGAATGACGAAGTGACGGATGGCACTATTCGTGTCCACAGAACTTCGTGCTTTGGCACTTTTCTTTATGGCTGGGGTCCTGATGTCCTCTTCTTCATATGCTATCATTCCAATGAGGATGATTCACGAAAAGGTATTTCGTGAAATTTAACGAACTATAATCTTTCGTATATGATATGACAAGTAACGGGGGTTACTAATTATAGTCCATAGAATCTGAAACACATGGTGGATTCATTTTAATTGTGAAACAACTGATGTCGTACACTTTCAGGATGCACTCATTCAGTACATCCTGAAAGTGTACTGCATCAGCCGATTGCCAAAGCACGAAATTCTGTGGACACGAATAGTGCCATCCGTCATTTCGTCATTAGATACTTTAACTTTGAAGCTTAAAATTGCATGGCTTTAGTCGAAAGGCAAAACTGTAAACTAACGGAACCACCTGTTACGGTTTGTCTATCGACTGACGATCTGACAACGCTGGTGAGTTTAGAATGTTCGATTAAAGATAACAGCAATTATAAATTTCCTTGTCCCACTCAATCAGTAGAAATGAAATTAGTCACTAAATTGCTGGTAAAGTTTGTGGATCAGAACAGAGTGAGGATCACATATGATAAATTTCGGCCTCCCGAGGAGCAATGGCTTCATTTGAAAGCAAGCCATATTATGAAATTCATTTACTTTAAATACTTCTTCATTTTAAGTTTATTTAATCCGTGAAATATCTCTGTATTTTAATTAATAAAATGGTAAAATATTTGTTCATTTTATATCATTTTTGTGATTTTTGGTATATGAACTGCTGATATGCAGTAAAACAGTAGTAGATGAAGCGGTCGTCAAGAACAATGAATGATTATATTTTTCATTTTTCAGTCTATGACAAATAGTTAACACAATTTATGACATATTAATAGTATAAAGTAAATTTATTTTTTTCTAGACATATTATAAAAATTTAGAAAAACTTGAAATTTGAAATGTTTACAATTTTTTTTTAAATATGGTCCTTTTGCGGCAGTAAAAGATATTACCTTTATCATAAAGAATATTTACCGGGATTTTTCTCATATCTTCATGTAGCTATTGCGTCCTATTAGAAATTGTATTCGCGCGTTTAGATAATTAAAAAAAAAAATATTAAAAAATACATGTTTTTTGCAATTTTTTGAAACGTTGGCCCCCTTGCGGCGGTAAAAGATATTAACCGATAAATATAATATTTCATGAATTTATTGTCTATTACAAAAGGCAACTTTTCCACTCTATTACATTTCGATTGTAAATATTTCGGTTTTTTCGACCCACCCTAGTGTACATAATTAAACAACTGTACTATAAAATTGTCTAGAGACAAAACTATTGCTCATAAAGTTGTGAAATTTTGTGAAAGACATATAAAAGAAATGGGAATTTATGTAAGCTACAAAAAATATAAATAAAAATAGTTCAAAATTTCGCCACCAGAGGGCAATTTTTAATAAATTACACATTTAGTATTACGATAGTTTAGAAATTTTACTTACAGGATGTAATAAATTAATCGACCTTATTTTAAAGTTGTCTGCAGACGACACTATTGTTTAAAATATTGTGAAATTTTTTGAACATAATAAAAGCCTGGGAATTTGTCTGAGAAAAAAAAAAATGAGGCCTTTTTGTATCAAATTACACATTTAGCATATATTTGCGATAGTTTAAACAATTGTGTTATAACCAAACATGTTCTGCATGACTTTCGTCATTTTCAGATACCATCTGGAATCGTAAGATAGCATGTTCTGTTACATGCATAAGCACTGTAAAAAATATATATATATATATATATATATATATATGTAAAGATACTAAAGTTTTTCTAGGAAACTGGGATTCCAAGAACTTTTTATGTAACGAAAACAACAAAAAATCCTGTAACAGACGCTGTTACAGGAATTTTTGTTGTTGCCGTTACATACAAAATTCTAGGAATCCCAGTTTCCTAGAAAAACTTTAGTAACTTTTCAGATTTTTTTTACACTACAGTTATGTTGCGCGGTATGTTCTGCGAAGTGCTATGAATATGTCGTGAAATGCTGTCTTTAGAATGAGGTTAAGTTGATAAATAAAAATTTTAAACTATTTTAATTCTAAATATGTGTAATTTATTAAAAATTGCCCTCTGGTAGAGAAATTTAGGACTATTTTTAATTATATGTTTTTTAGCTTAAACAAATTCCCATCCATTTATTATGTCTTTCACAAAATTTCACACCTTTATGAACAATAGTTTTGTCTGTAGACAACTTTAACGTAGGGTCGTTTATTTATGGACACCCTGTATATATATATATATATATATATATATATAGACATACACTTTTGTTCTCACCACAGTCAAGCCTCAATTGACGTTTCGGTGATTAAGGGAAAGGCAGATAATAATGAGTTTTGCTTGAAAATACTTTTGTATTTTTTTGATTGTAATAATTATACAGTTAAGTAAATCTCTCATTGTTTAATATAAGAAAAATGACTGACAATGCGAATACGAATAAAATCAAAGGTACATTTCTATGGCATATTTTTAAAGAACGAATAGCATATATCTTTAAACAACATATGCCAACAGATATATATCCAAACAATCTTTAGGCTTTACGTGACATATTGGCAAGTCAGACATGAGAAACAAACGCATAAATACTCTTTACAGAAAAAAAATATATTATATGCCGCAGGTGAAGTATACTTCAAAAGTCTTTTAAAGAACACATATATTCTTGGAATATAAACAAAGCATGAAAATATATTCTGGCAATACAAAATGGATTTCGAAATAAGATGTGGAGGAATTCAATGTTTGAAAAATAAAAGAAAAACATTCTTCGTTCAAGAATTTGTCATCAAATTTTATTACTTATTTAGAAACTGAAATAAGTACATTCTAGGAGTTTTGAATTTTGCAATTCTGTTCGGCTAGTGTTAAAAAGTGATGACATATTCTGTAGAGAATATCTAATCTTTATTTAAAATACATAGAAAGCAATATACTGAAAGAGTTTAGTGAAAACAATGCAGTGAACATTGTTTCAGCGCAGCCTTTCAATTCTTAAAAGCTTAAATATTTAAACTATTTTTCTTTAATAAATTATACTTTATTTGAAATAAAAGTACACCTTTTTGAAGTTTGTATCATAAATAATGAAATCTGTAAATGTGAGAGAAATGTATTTCATATTGGGTATGCTGGTGTTACAATACATGAAATCGGAAAAAAGAAACATTGAAAGATTTTGTATAAGAAGTTAAATAACTCGATCATTCTAAATATAATGCACTGATATTAAAATCTGACACTTATTCAGTTGTTGGTGATGCTGTGATGGTAATAAAAAAAAAGAATAACTTACTAGAAATAGAAAAGATCAATTTCAAAGGTACATTTTTATTATATATTTTCTTAAAAAAGAAATATATATTTAAAATACGTACGCCAAAGGAAGTATATCAAAAGAAACTATAGGGTTTACGTGACATATGAGCGAGCCAGTATTATGAAACAAACACATAAATATTCCCTACTGAAAAAATATTTTATATGCCGCAGGTGAAGTATACTTCAAGAATATTTTCAAAGACGCATATATTCTTGACATATGAATAAAGCATGACAATATTTTCTGGCAATACAAAGGAGATTGTTAAATAAGATGTTAGAAAATTCAATTGTTGTAAAGTCAAAGAAAAACATTTTCGTGCAAATATTTGTCATCAAATTTTATAAAATATTTTGAAACTGAAACATGTAAAATGTAGGCATTTCAGATTTTGTGATTATTTTTTGCGAATGTTAAAAATAGATGATAGATATTTGTAAAAGAAAAGTAAGTGTTTATTTAATATTCATTGACAGGAATACACTCGAAGTATTTAGTAAAAGCAATCTGTTCAGTACTGTTTTATAGAAACATTTAAATATTTATAAGCTTAAATATTGTAACTCTTTTTCTGTTTAATATTATAATTTTTCTAAAATAAAACAGAGTATTTTAAATACAGAATTGTCTCATAAAGAATGAAACCTGTAAAAGTTAGAAGCAAGATTATTGTATTTTTCATACATTTGTTTTACAAACAAACGATAAAAATATAAACTTTAATCCGAGAACGAAACGCTCATAGAGGGACAAGACGTTAACCCCCTGGCTTCCCTACAAAAGGGCAAAACATTATAGTTGTTTTCTCTGTAATTTGTATTAAGATTTCTCAGGACTCTTAAAATTGAAAAGAAAGAAAAAAAGACAATTTTCAATAATTAATATCTTAAAATATATATGATTTAAAAATACAATTTTTATTGTGCTCAAAGATATATGTATGCTCTTTCACATCATACATTAAAAAAATTGAAAAATTTAGAATTAGTAATTACAGAGCGCTCCAATTTGTCAGACATTTCTCAAGCAGAAAAATGGTATAACAGCGTACGCGAGGATTACAAAATACATTTTGCAACTAGAATGAAGTTTTTTGTTTCTAATTATACTTCAGATTGAAGTAATTACCCTGAACCTAAATAAATTTGTATTTGAATCACTTTTATATTTTAATACGAAGTTGATTTAGGTAATACCACATTAAAAAAAAACAATTCAACAGTATAATCACCTAAGAAACATATTTCTGTTGAACAATTAAAATTAAATATTAGATTCAGTTTATACAGACTAACATGAAATATATATTTTGAAAATTTAACGAAAAAATATTCATAAGTTTTTTGAGATATCGTCCGCATTATGCCCAAAAACGTCATTTCCAGAAAAATGAATTTAAAGTTTCGGAAACGCCGCTGCAGCAATTGAGCAGGTATAAAAAAGCCATAATTTCTGTTTTAACGGGAACTTCATTGAAACAATTATATCAAAATGTTCAGAAAATATTGAAGTTTAACATCTACAAAAATTAAAATTTCGAAAATTTTGAAGCTTTAAGAGTCTTGAGGCCCCTTAATGCTAAAAAGGATGGTTTTCCAACCCGGTTTAAAAATGTTTATTGCGTATATAATATAATATAATTATAATATATAATTTTTCAGAGTGTTAATCATAACTGAATGTTTTAAAACTGTATCATGTCTGTATAATATATTAATTTAAGTAATGCTTATATTGAAGTGAAACCTACAGCTTAGTAAACGGATATATCAGTTCACGGCAGTATTAAAGTTAAAAATTTAAATAGTACATAATAGCATTGATATTCAAAACTGAGAATTATTTAGTTGTTGGAAAAAATCTGGTCGTTAGAAAAATATAACTTCTACTGACAAGGAAAAATATCCCTTAGAAAGGTGCATTTTTATAAATTATTTTCCTATAAATATAATATTTGTTTAAAATACGTACGGCAACGGAAGTATTGAGAACATGTAGGTTTTACATGACATATGAACGAGCCAGTATTATGAAAAAAATCTCATAAATACTCTCAAATGAAAAATTATTTTACATATAGCCAGTGAAGTATACTTCATGAATAATTTCCAAACCCTATGTATATTTAACATATAAGAAAAGTGTGAAAATATTTACTTAAAAAGTAGAATGCGAAATAATATCAGAAAATTCAGTTGTTGAAAAGTAAAAATTATTATTCATGCAATGTCATCAAATTTTATAAAATATTTTGAAACTAACACTTTGAAACAAGTACAGTGCGGATATTCTAGATTTGGGATTCTATTTGCCTAATGTTTGAGGTGAGTAATAAATATTTGTAATGAATGTGTAAGAATATTTTTAACATAAAAAGAAATATAATCTCCCCTTAAACATTATCTGGTTTTGCAAGGTAAGCCCCGTAAAAATCCGTTCAGTAGAATCTGAGTTAAAAGCATTCCGAATAAAATTTGCCTCCACTGTCGGTTTGGTTTAAGTATAGAACTTTTACCCATAATACTACTACAATTAAGTAATGTAAACCCATAGTGTTATGTACAATACTGTATGTGATTTTACTTTACTCCTCAATGTTAGTTTCTTATCCTTATCTTAGGTCAATAATTCTGGTATCACCGCATTTGGCTGAATAACCACTGAACTTTCACCATGAAAACTAAGGTATGAGGTGTGGAGGACGGATATCCTTTTGAAACGAATTGAAATTAGATACAGTTTAAAACCTTCGCTGAAAACTTATCTAACTGACAGTATAAGTTTCACTGAAATCCATTTAACAGAATATTTTAAAAAGGCTAATTATTCATAATAAGATTTATCTGATTATAAGATTTCCCCCATAATTTTATTACCAAGCAACCTAGAGCTATATGTTATATACTAAAACCCTTCCTGAAAAATAATCTATATAACAATGCATGTCTAATCTAAATCCATTCAGCAGAACGCAAGTTGTAAGCAGCCGGAATGGAATTTCCATTTTCATTTTATATATATGGTATAAACTAAATTAATAAGTATGGCTCAGTATTACTACCATGACGAAACAAACTGAAGTGTTTTCTATGTTTAAGGAAATTCTAAAATAAATTAAAATATATTCACGATCATAATATTTAAAATGTAGCGTTCTACATTTTACATTTAAATTCTAGGTAATTTTAAAATATTCATAAATTTTCATAGTTAGAAAAAGTAATATTGTCTATAAGTAGACATAATCTCAAAAGTACATTTCTGTGAGTGACCCTGTAGACGAATCATTAATCCTATAATTCAGTTTTACAATAATAAGCTTACTTGGGTCGACGGTAGTGACCTTAATGCCATGTGCATACGACCCTTTTGACAAGAGTTATGTTTTTGCTCTATGTTAAGTACAGGAATCAATTAATTCAAACTCATATGAATAACAAACTAATAATTATTTTTTTTTTTTACAAAATTCTAAGGATTTGAAATGCTTATAAAAATATATAAAATACAATAAATGACGTAAAAATCCGATAATTACGCAACTCTTTTGTCTATCAAAAGATCTTTTGACTTACCCTGTAAACGAACAGTAAATGCTTCAATTGCGTTTTACAATAATAAAACTTACTTAGGTCGACTGTAGTAACATATCATGTGTATACGAAAATTTTGACAAAAGTTAGACTTTTTGAAATTCCTTTGCTTTATGTTAGGTATAGGAATAAATTATTTTAAACTGCTATATATATATATATATATATATATTACACGAAATTGTAAAAGTTTTAACTATTCATAAAAACAATTCAAATGCAACAAACAGCTTACAAATCGGTCAATTACACAACTTTTTAGTCCTATCAAAATACATTTTGAGTGAGCCTGTAAATGAACCGTAAATGTTACAATTCTGATTTACAATAAAAAGCTCCCTTGAGTCGACTGCAGTTACATATCTTAATGTCATGTGTATACGACCATTTCGACAAGAGTTAAGCCGTTTAATATTTTTTCTTCTATGTTAAGTAGAGGAATCAATTACTTTAAACTGCTATAAATCAAAACATCATTAATATTTTTTACATGGAACTTTAAAAGGTTTAAACTATTCATAAAAACAATTCAAATGCAGTAAATAGACGAAATTAATTAATAACTGCATTTAAATTTCCCAATTTATGAAAAGTTATTTGACAGTGAGAAACTGCAAACATTGCATTGATACTAATTTTACATGCGAAAAACACTATTTTTGTTTGAATTTTAGAGACCACACGCAATCTTATTTAATTAATTATCTAAAAAAGCTAACATAAAACTACTCAATTCGTTTTAATTAAACATTTGATTTTAGTTAAATGAAAATAAATCTAATACACATGGTTTATAAATCTAATTTACAAAATTAAATCGTGAAAACAAAATCCGAGAAGAAAAAATAAATAATTAATCGATTCTTGTAAAATTTAATTAAAGTACTTTCTTTTTGAAAAAAAATCAATTAAAAAAATCTGTTTCGAAATGTTTTTGTTACTCAAAAAATTTTAATTAGAAATAATTTACTCTTTGAGTAACATAATTAATTTTTATCTCATTTTACAGAGAATTAATTATAAGGATACTGTTCAAGAATCTATAATGTAGTACATTTTAGGAAACTCATTAAAAATAGGAAGAAAAAAACAGTATAGAAAATAAAGTCACATAATAAAATAATAATCATTATATAACGTTTAATATCAGTCTTTTTAAGAATAATTTTTTAATTCATTTTTCTCCATTTCCCGTATGCCTTATTAAGAAAACCAGCAACTAAACAAAAACAAATCACTATACAAATCATAGTCGTAACTCGAGGAACAAATCTACATGGGAAGATTTCTAATTTTAGATAGTGACTCAATAATTCAGAATATCTAATAAATTGCAGACACAACAAGTAAAGACATTTACAATAATAACAATTGGAGAAAAAAACTCAAATTTACAAAATACAGTAAATATTTAGTTATTAATATCTATGAATTAGTTTTACAAAATTTTATATATGTTTTCAACTTTAATAGAATTAATGAACATAGTAAGACACGTGTCTAACAATATTGTGTTATATATAATTAGAATTAGTTTTATTCAAAACTTAAACATACTTACATTAAAAAAAATGTCATGAAATTAATCATTAATTGCATCTTAATTTCCCACTTTAGGAAAAGTTATTTAATAGTGAAATACTACAAACTTTACCTTGATATTAATTTGTAATGCTAATGATAATAGAACTTTTGTTTATATTTTAAAGACCACTAGGAATCTTATTTAATTATTTATTTAATAAAGCTAACATAAAAATACTCAATTCGTTTTAATTAAATGAACAGTTAATTTTAGATAAATAAAAGTAAATCTAATACAAACGCTTTATAAATCTGAATTACAAAATTAAAAAATGAAAACAAAATCACACAAGATAAAAATCGCTTTCTGTAAAATTTAATTAAAGTACTTTTTTTTGTAAAAAATCAAATTAAAAAATCTGTTGTAAACAGTTTTTGTTGCTCACAAAAATTTAATCAGAAATAAATTACCCTTTGAGTAACATAATTGATTTTTATCTCATTTTACAAAGAATTAATTATAAAGATATTATTCAAGAGACTAAATATTGTACATTTTAGGAAATTTGGTAAAATCGGAAGATAAAATAGTATAGAAAATAAAGTCACATAGTAAAATAATAAGCATTAATATAATAATACAAGCGTTTAATATTAGACTTATTAAGAATCATTTTTTAAATTTATTTTTCTCCATTTCCCGAATGACTTCAATAAGAAAACCAGGAGATCGAACTTGGGCTTCCCGTGTTACAAGAACATATTACCCCAGTATACAATACAAAGCATAGGTAGAAATAATTTCTTTATTGAAATCTTTAATAGATTGTTTTCCACTTTAGATATATTTATTACATTACCCAATAAAAACACATAATAAAAAAAATATAAGTTGTGTAATAAAGATACGAAATTTATTAAAACCACACTTTCTCATTAGCTGAATGAGAAGAATTCAGAAATTGTCAAAGATTTCGCTACATGCAGTATTTCTTTATATTCTGAGTTTAAGAGCGTGGTAGATTACACACCCGTTAAGTTTGCGTTTTATTTATATATTTAATTTTTCTGTTTATTTATTAAAGTATTCCTTGACATAAATATAAAAACTGTTGAGGAATTCAAATATCATATATCTACTATTCTTCTGCATAGTTCATGGGAATAAGACGATGAAGAAACAATAAAAGCGATAACACTGCTTAATTCTGTTCTGTGAAGCAATTTAAAAGTAAGAAAAAAAATTACGGTCAGTGTGGCGAGTGGTCAGAGAAAAACACATTCAAGAAAGTTATTAAATACTAGTATTTTGTTAAAGAGAAATTTGCCTTCTTTAATCACTTTATATTATTTGAAGTATTTTACATAACAAGATACTGGTACTTTCCACTTTTTCTGACTGTGTTTTTCCCTGACGACTCGCCACCCTGACAATGCAATAGTGGAAATTATTTTGCTATATGATTTTCAGACAAAGACTTCAGCTATCGTTTATAAACAAGTCGTGAATTGTACGTCAAAAGTGGCAAATGAGGTGCGTTCGTTCTATAACTAGTTTTATAAATATTCAGGTCTTGGTGCAATGTCTGTTGCATTCTTACGCAAAAATGCATGAATGCATAATTTATTATGATTATCTATACTAATCTATACTTAATAATATTATAAAGAGGTAAAAATTGTTTATTTGTAGGAGGTAAGCTCTGGAACTACCGAACCGATTCCAAAAGTAAATGTATCAAAATAATGGTGTTAGTCCAACTTAGAACATAGGCTATATCTCATGTTCGTGCCACTAGCCAAAAGGGGCTGCAGGAGCAAAAAATGTTCTAAAAATGCGATTTTTGTGTTACTGAAGGGCCTAGAAACATGAAATTTGGAATGGTAGTTACTTATAAGATATTAATGATCTCTAAGGACATTTCTTAAAACAATCGGAATTAAAAAGTCCTTCCGGCCAGTGCCGGGAGGAAGAGGTAGCTTTCATAATCCTTATTTTAAAAAAGGCAACTTATATCATGCAAACACATGAAGCTCAATTTAGTGGAAACCAAATATAGGAGATTCAATACTAATTTTTATCAGTATAATGAATGAGAATTTCGCGAAATTAGTCAGCTTTATCCAAGCTGCTTTTCTTTAAAGTAACTTATATTTGGCTGCCAAATTCGGCAATTTCTTAAAGTGCCTGTCATTTTAAGACAACATGGTGGATGAGGCTAAGCAGTGAACTTGGTCGAGACCTTAGTAATTGTTGTGCACATGCTCACTCACATCGGAATCGGTTAATATATAGGAGTGCTGTCGCATGCAAAAAATCAGATTTTTCAAAATGTCACCCACAATAGAAATTGAAACTGCTATATCTGAGCCATTTTTTAAGGTAAAGACAAACAAAAAATGCTCCTGAATCCTTATATCAAGATCAAATACTTAAGAAAGAAACCTTTTTCAATTTCTATTTTTTTTTTTTTTTTTTTTTGCACCTCACTTTAAATATATATATATTTTTTTAATTTAATGGCCGCCATTTTGAAACAAGATGGCTGATTAATCTGGCCAGCGAACTTGGTCGAGGTGTTGATGTATACTATCCACATGCCTTCTTACATCGAAATAGGCGAAAACGTGTGTTATCGCGTGACAAATACAAGATCGTTTCAAAATGTTAGCCATGCTAAAAATTCAAAGTGCTATAAATCAACCATTTTTTAAGATATCAACAAAAGAACAAATTTTCAGAAACAAAAACTGCTCCGGAATCTTTGTATCAAGGCCAAACACATAAAAAAAATCTTTTTCATTTTCCAATTTTTTAACACTTTATTTTGAATTTTAAATTTAATTTTTTTTAAATGGCAACCCTTTTGAAACAAGATGGCGAATGAAGCTGGCCAACGAACTCGGTCGAGACATTGGTATGTACTATGTACAGACCAAGTTACATCCAAATAGGTTCATAAATACCCCTGTTATCGCGTGACAAAAATCAGGTCGTTTTAAAATGTCAGCCACAAGAGAAATTCAAAATGCTATTACTCAGCCGTTTTTTTTTTTTAGATATTAGCGAAAGAAAAACTGTTCCGGAATCTTTGTATTAAGGTCAAACACATACAAAAAAATCTTTTTCATTTTCCAATTTTTTGGTATATCATTTAAATTTGTTTATTTTTTAATTTTTTTAATTGGCCGCCATTTTGAAACAAGATGGCGGATGAAGCTGGCCAACGAACTCGGTCGAGATATTTGTATGTACTATGTACACACCAAGGTACATCCAAGTCGGTTCATAAATACGCCTGTTATTACGTGAGAAAAATCAGGACGTTTCAAAATGTCAGCCACGCTAGAAATTCAAAATGCTATAACTCAGCCATTTCTTAAGATATAGACGAAACAAAAACTGCTCCCGAATCTTTTTATCAAGGTCAAACACATAAGAAGAAAATATTTTTTCAATTTTCAATTTTTGGTACCACATTTCAAATTTAAATTTTTCTTAAAAATTTAAATGGCCGCCATTTTTAAACAAGATAGCGGGTGAAGCTGGCCAACGAACCCGGTCGAGACATTGGTATGCACTATGTATAAACGAAGTTACATCCAAATTGGTTCATAAATACGCCTTTTATCGCGTGACAAAATTCAGGACGTTTCAAAATGTCAGCCACGCTAAAAATTCAAAATGCTATAACTCAGTCATTTTTTAAGATATAGACGAAACAAAAACTGCTCCGAAATCTTTGTATAAAGGTCAAATACATAAGAAAAAAATATTTTTCCATTTTCAATTTTTTGGTACCACATTTCAAATTTTAAATTTTTAAAAAAATTTTAAACGGCCGCCATTTTGAAACAAAACGGCGGATGAAGCTGGCCAACGAACTCGGTCGAGACATTGGTATGTACTATGTACACACCGAATTACATCGAAATAGGTTCATAATTACGGGAGTTACAGTGTGACATAGGTCAGATATATATATATATATATATATGTATATATATATATATCAATTTTGAACGGAGGGTGGTTTCGGGGTCTGGGGGTCATGATCGATGAAAATATACCAAAATTTTTTGACATCGCTTTCCTCCGAACGGCTGCAATAGGTAGCTTTTTTGTAAAGAAAGCTACCTAAAAGGGGTGTAAATGCGCGAAAAGCGTTCTAAAAAACGTTCTAAATGGCGATTTTTACGCAATTTCAGGAAGTACCAAACCGATTAAAAAAAATAATGGTGTCAAAACGATGATGACAACCCTTGCTCTAACATAGGCTACATTTTATGCCGGTGTCACTACCCCTACAGGGGGTGCAGGAGCAAAAAAAAAAACTTTCGAAATTGTGAGTTTCGTATTATTGAAGGGTCCAGATACATGGAATTTGGTATGGTAGTTACTTATAAGATATATATGATCTCTAAGAACTTTTCTTAAAATATTCGAAATTTAAATGGGAGGTGAAAATGCGCGAAAGAGTTCTAAAAAACGTACTAAATGGCGATTTCTACGTAATCTTAAAATACTCAACCTATTTCAAAAGTAATGGTTGGAAATTAATGATGACAGCCCTTGCTCCAACATAGGCTCTATTTCATGTCGGTGTCACTACCACCTAGGGGTTGCAGAAGCAAAAAACGTTCTAAATTGCGATTTTTGTGTTACTGAAGGGACTAGAATCCTGAAATTAGGCAGGACAGTTATTTATAATATACAAATGATCTCTAAGAGATATATCTCTAAGAGCATTTCCTAAAAAATCGAAATTTAAAAGGGGTGAAAATGAGATCAAAGTGTTCTAAAAAACTTTCTAAATTGCGATTTCTACGCAATCTCAGGAAGTACCGAATCGATTTAAACAATAATGATGTAAAAATGATGGTGACAGCCTCCGCTCTAAAATAGGCTGCATTCCATGTCGGTGCCACTACCCCAAAGGGTGTGAAGGAGCAAAAAAACGATCTAAATTGCGTTTTGTGTAATACTGCAGGGGCTAGCAACTTGAAACTAGGCATGGTAGTTACTTATAAGATATAAATGATCTCTAAGAACATTTCCTAAATAATTCGAAATTTAAAAGGGGTGAAGATGAACGAAAAATGTTCTAAATTGCGATTTCTACGCAATCTCAGAAAGTACTCAACCGATTTCAAAAGTAATGGTTTCAAATTGATGGTGTCAGTCCCCGCTCCAACATAGCCTATATTTTACGTTGTTGTCACTACCACCTGGGGGTAACAGGAGCAAAAAAATGTTCTAAATTGCGTTTTTTGTGTTACTGAGGGGTCTAACATTTTTAATTTGGAATGGTAATTACTTCAAAGATGCAAATGCTTTCAAAGAATTGTCGAAGGAAAATTCCAAATTTAAAAGGATGAAGTGAGCGAAAAGTGTTCTAAATTACGATTTTTATGCAATCGTATGAAATAGAAACCAATTTCGAACATAATGGTTGCAAATTGATGGTGACAGAAGCTGCTCAAACATAAGCTATATTTTATGTCGAGGGTTGCAGGAGCAAAAAACTTTCTAAATTGCGATTTCTGCGGTACTGAAGAGGCTAAAAACTATAAATATAGCACGATAGTTACTTATAAAATATAAATGTCCTCTAAGAACAGTCGAAAATAAATTCGAAATTAAAAAGTGGTGAAGCGAAGGGAAGGAGTGAAAACCATTAGAGTCCTAAATTACGATTTCTATGCAATCTCAGGAAATAATAACCGATTACAGAAGTTATTGGTTGCGAATCAAGAGTGATAGTCCCTGATCCTATACGGGCTATATTTTATGCCGATGTCAATACCAACTGGTTAGTAGGAACAACCGAAAGCAAGCCTTTAAAAACATCTAAAACCGTTTTCTATAGAATATTAGGAAATACCAACCGATTTCAAGGTTAATGTTGGCAAATTAATGGTGACAGTCTCTGTTTCAACATTTTTCGAGACATTCTATTTCAACTCTGTCGGCATTTTATGTTGATGCCACTAACACCAGAGAGGTGGTAGACTGTTAGACAAGATGCTTGAAATTTGACATGACGGTTAATTTTAAGATGCAAATGTGTTAAGTTAAGATGCTTTCTAAAAAATTCAAAACTTGAAATTAATACTGAAATGAGCGTATGAAATAAGCATAAAAGTCTCAAAATACTTTCTAAGTTATCATTTAATTGGAATTAGTGTTAGTTCTTCTTATTAATTAAAATCTCATTTCTGTCTATTGCACTTTTATAATGAAGTTTAGTCAAACTGTGGCTTAATTTGTAATTTTTGAATTATTTCAAAAAATGTTCTTCTAATAAAAAAATAGTCATGCAAATAATACTTGGCATATTTCAACTATTACGCGATCAAAGCCGCGAGGTTTGCTAGTATATAATAAATTCAGTAATAAGGAAATAATATTACTCCATCTTAAGTAGGACGTAATCACCATGCCAGACTAGAATTATTACCTATCATGGAATATCGTTGAATTGATTACGTTTGATTAGATTTAATAGGATGAAGAAAACTTTTATTAATATATTTTTTGTTTTTTATTCGATTTTCGTAAAATTTGAAATGATTCGACAAAATTCTGCAACTATTATATATATTAAATTTCAAACCATTCGGTTGGGTAAATTTTGCACTGTTATATTCGAACAGACATACATTTAGACAGATGATCGGATCAGACAACGTCTATAGGTGCTACTTATTTATATAATGACGAACGCACCAATAAAAGATCCTTTTTCTTATGAAATGGATTTTTGGCGAAGAAAAGCAAGAAAATCAAGGCTAGAAGTGTATTACAAAGAAAAAAAAATCAAAATTTCCAAATTAAATTACGAAATCAAGGCATTTGTAAAAGCAGTTGTTAGTTTATTTCTGATAAAGACTATGTGTATAGCTGAAAGTACTAGGAATAAATTGAAATTGGGTAATGTTAATGTAGTTTAAAATATTTTTATGATTTTAACATATTTTAAGTATTATAGCACAATCAGCGTAGTTTTAATATTTAAGTTATCAAAGATGAATTTTAAGTTCGTAGTATTTGATCATACAAAGAATTTATCCATAACTGCTTTCTATTTTCATAAGTAAAATTCGTCGAATGTGAACCATTTTTTTTCACAGCAAATAGTACGTTTGAAGTAACACTTTAAACGTTGGTAAATATAAAATAGCACACGTAAGATATAATAAAATTCAAACAGAATTTGTAATTCCCTTTTTTATATTTAAATCTGACTTTTCTAAACTTCAGTTAAAAAGGAAAAATAAATCGGCGTTTTTTCACAATAAAGAAGCCCAGTTTAAATATTCAGAAGTTTTCCCCCTATATATGAAGGTATTTTTCTTTGAAATAAGTTTGCTTTATAACTTCCAAGATTCATTTTGAATAAATAAGTTACGATGAAAAAAAAAATCAATGTTTTCCTAAAATATGATAAAATCCCTCAGGAAATTTCACTAAAATACATTTCGAGATTTTCAAATCGATAAAAATGTATGTAAAATAGTCAAACAAAATTCGGAAATTACTTATTAGATAGAAGACAGCATCGAATAAAAATGTGCATTAAACAGTTATGATTCATTTTAATAGAAAAGAAGAAAGGAACAAAACTGTGAAAAACACATAAGATGAATTTGTTCTGATCGACACAGTTTAATTATCTTTCATATGGAAGAACAGCCAGAGTCACTATGTGTAACTTTTCTGTGCACAGTGTTGGTGATGATGAATAACAAGTAAGCAAATAAGTGAAATTTGCTATTCCTAATGCGCTAAAATTACGTGTCTAACAAACACATACACACACACAAAAAAGAAGAAAGAAGAAAGAAACAAACAATGCTCAAAGAAAATATACAGGGTGCAAAACACTTTTTGTGACTATTTAAAGGGGAATAAACTCACCTAAACAAGTATAAATCACCGTGCGTTACTCGTTAACGTTTCTCGTGCGTTTACTCGTAATGTCGTTACTCGAGTGACAAAGCACCACAGGAAGCTTTCTCATTGTGATTAGTGTTACGATATTGCACAATATTGAATGGATTGCAGTCACAGAAACAAAATGATATCTTTAAGGGAGAAAGCGGAAGAGAAAAAAGAGAAAATTTACAAAGAAGAGTATATTCTTTGGTATTCAACTTCTTTTAAGAGAGAATAATCTAACTTAGAACGCATTTTTTTTAAACCAAATTACTCAAAAATTATAATAAATTTCCAGAAGACTTCTTGAAAAAAAATGTGTAACTAGATATGCACATCATAGAAACTTTACAACATTTAATATCCTGTGAAATAACTTTTATGAAATTTAAATTTGCATTTTTATTATTAATCTCATATGTGCTTATATTTTAAGTTAGTACGAATTTTAAAATATTCTTTAACTGTGTTGTTTAACTACTTCTTAATATAGGTTTTATTTATGTAAAATAAAATCCTCTCTTTATTCTTATTGTACTTTTCTTCATTCAACTTCTGTATATATATATACAGGGTGCAAAGGAAAGTCCCTTTAACCTTAAAATACTTGCGAACAGAAAGAGCTACAGCTATGCAAGTAAGGTAACAGTATAGAAAAGCGACTTCGCCCGACCTAATGTAAACGACAGCAGAACCCCTAGTGGCGAAATTTGGAAGATAGCCACTACAAATCGAAAACGAAAAGAGATAGAGCAAAATTTCCAGTTAGAAAGATTTAGAACATCAATTAATTAGTACGAAACGACCCTCATAGCATGCATGGTCACAGTGACGTCGTTGTGACGTCACTGTAAGTTACTTGTGGTCACGTCACATCTGTGACCAAAATGCCACCACTCAGTGATGTCACATTGTGACTGAGATGTGAAATTCTTAGAAAACTTTAAAAAAATACAAAAATTATTAAAAACATGTTATTTACTGTAAAAAAATATTTTTCTGCCGGATTTAAAATTTTTTTAAACCGTGGTCGAAGTTGCCTTTGTGCCTCTAACCAAAACTTTTTATTTTCATATAACATAAAATGTAATTAATTCATCAGCGACACAAAAAGATTTCCTAATTATGCGAATTTCATATTATTAAAAAAATGTTTTAGGTAAACATACCTCGATTTATCTTTTATAAAGATTTTTGTAAATGATCATCTGTTATACTAGAAGTTTCCCAAAGAGTAGTCGAAACAGTTCTGTGGTTTCAAACTAAAAACTTTCTATTACAGTTAAGTCTACAGCTTTTAATGAGCACACAGAAAGCGTCTTCAAAGTTTAGTCATATATGCATTTCTTGCTTTATAATTTGCATCCAAGTCATATTTTTTTCCCCCTTAGCGTTTCACTATTTTAAGTAACTATTTTTTTTTATAATTCTACTTCTTTCAGACGTTTAAAATAAAATTTATATTTCCCGAATGTAAAATAAATGTACAAAATTTATGCAAAGCCCATGACATAATTAATTATTCATATTTCATTTTCTGTTTTCAAAATATATCTTTAAAAATTATTTTACAAGATGTTTTATTCTACAGAAAATTAATATTAAGAGAATGACAGATTGACAAAGAAAAACTCATATCTTCTCGATAATCTTGTGGTATCTTTTAAGAAGATGTTTTGTATATATTACCTGTGATACAAATTTTACTTTAAAAAAAGTAGGGGGTTCTTTATCACCATTAAATTAATTTGTACACATTTTGAAAATTTAAGCAATGTTTTATCCAGTAAACTCTAATTATGGATATTATTATTATTATAATTTACATAAATGAAACTTTACAATTCAATAAAACTGATAAAAATAAAAGGTGAAATACAATAAAACATTTTCAAACAGGAAATTGAATTAGAGACAATTTGATAAAATTATTACGCATTTAATTTCCTTCCGAATCTGTTGTATAGAAAAACAAATAAAATCGAAAAACATCTGCTTCGAACTTCGAAACTTAAAAATCGTCTGCACTATTTCAGTTGTTACGACTCGACCACAGAATAACGGATAAAAGTAACAGTGAAGCTTTTTAGAATAAACGCGGGAAGTTCTGTGAACACTGGATAGTATACACGTGTTGACACTGATTTAAAAACTGAAACAACAACGTTCTCAGGATCCAAGTTAGTTCAGCTAACAAAATATAAACCCGAGAAAATTACGGTAGCTTTGACTTGTTGAAGATGATTCAAGTAATTGCTATCGTACTTATTATCGGATTTAATTGGTTCCCCAAAATTAAAGTATCACGTACAACGTCAATGAAATTAGGTATGTAAAAATATTATTTTCCGTGTTTGCTTTTTTTTTAAATTACAATTTTAGTTAGCTTCTCATAAACAGGCTGTAGTACATAAATATTTCATTACATTTATTTTTTATTTTGTTGAAATATCTTTTTCCCTGTTTGATTTTCTTTGAATTACAATGATTTTAGTTATCTTCTAATAAACATGTTATAGAACCCAAATATTTCATTACATTTATTTTTTATTTTGTTAAAATATCTAACTTCCTTTTCAACAGCTTTGATCAGATTATTAAAATTAGTGATTTAAATTACATTTTAATCTGGTTTATTTTCTTATTTAAATATTTGGTTAAAACCACATGGTGTCATAAATATGAAAGTATATGGACAAGTATTATAATCAATCATTAATATAATTAATAAACTTTTAAAGATAATTAAATTATTTTAAAAAAAGGCTTTTTATAGAATAAAATTATTGGCAAACATAATTTTTTAATTTTGTATTAAGTGATGGTCTTAAACAATTTGCATTGCATGTTTTTATTTAAAAAAACTTGCATCTACTCAGAAAAGGAATTTATAAAAAAATAAGTCACAACGGAGACGTATACTATTAAAAGAGATCGTAGATATGTAATGTTAAAAAAAATGATTACTTAATGTATTATTCAACCTGAGAAATATTTTAAAATCTATAAAGAAATAGTCATAGCGGGTGAAAGCTTTTCAGTTGTTAAACATTCTTATTGAAATGCTTTCAAAGTGAACTAGAAGTCTGTTGTCAAATGAAAATATAGAATTTAAGCAATCAGTAAGAGTTTAAATATAATTTTACATTAAAAATAACGCAAATACTTGAACGCTATGAATCTAAAACGTAATAACCATCTTTTATTATTTACTTTTTTTCTGCATAATTTTATCATTTTATTTCCTGAATGATTTTATCGAGATAAATTTCAAAGTATCGATACTATACACTCTTTATAAACAGCGTGATTAAAATGGATTTCTTATTTATAATTACCATAATCTTGTAAATAAAATATTATTAATAATAATGAATCTATGTCTGGCTATATTTTGTGTTTATGGTCTCAATTTTTATACTTTATTTACATTAAAAAGTAGTTAACCATTTGATACTT
Source organism: Maratus speciosus (assembly GCA_963932465.1). Lineage (NCBI taxonomy): Eukaryota > Metazoa > Arthropoda > Arachnida > Araneae > Salticidae > Maratus > Maratus speciosus. The sequence continues at coordinate 332,421,173 of OZ010788.1, read as the reverse complement.
TGTTCATTATTTTGTTTTATTGTGTCATATAAAAATAAATGTGATTATTTGTATTTCTAATACAATATATAAAGTAGAGCGCCGATTATCCAAACAAGTCGGGACCGACCCTAGTTCGGATAAGCAAAAGTTCGGGTAAATGGGCAGACAGTTTAAGGGATGTTCCTGACTATTCTAAAACCTTCACACTTTATCTAGGTTTAGGACTCACAGCAACAGTTAGTAGTGGAGTGCTTAAAAATTGTTTTTTATTTATTTATTTATTTATTTATTTATTTTATTTTTTTTATTATTTAATTTTTTTTCTCTTTTTATCATTTTCTAAACTTCAGAGATTATAATTTAAGCAAAAAATAAATTGGAAGTTAGGTGTTTTTTTTCTTTTATAGAGAGAGAGATATTTGGATAATTGGAAAATCGGTTAAAAAGAATTCTTTGAGAGAAATAAGCTGTTCGGATAGTTGGAAGTTCGGTTAATTGGAGTTCCGATAATTGGCGTTCTACTGTATTTATAAAACTTTCATCAGACTTTATTCTAAAAATTTCGTAGTAGATTCTAATCTCTTTGTACCATTTATGATAAAATGAGAGTTATAGTGGTCATTGCAACATCTATCCAGCCAGATAGATCTTTGGCAAAACATAAAAACTTTCACATTAGACGCAAAATAGAGTAGCTGTGGTGCTGTGTTTTATAAAGAATAAGGTATTGTTGTTTTAAAAAATCAAAGATAGTAAGAGTTATTTTTATAATATATAATTTCATAAATAAAAATGTAATTTTGGCAATCAATTATTAAAGTTATTTTTTAATAATCAAAAAGTTGTTTTATATATGTATTTTACTTCAAGCAAACCCTGATGTAAAATAAATTAACCCTTTGTATCACCGTTCTATGCATACCCAAAAGTTTTACTTACTTTTACAGTGAGCTTAAAAATAAGATTTTATTTATTGCTGCTATCTTCCAACATAACGATTATTGCCGAAATTGTTCTTAGAATTCTCAACATAATGATACTGGTAATACTCAGTTAATTTTCTATACCAAAGCTGTATTTTTCATTTGAGTAGTTTCAAATGGTTATTGCTAAAATGTACTTCGGAAATTTTGTAATGCATGTATGTGGCATAAAAGGCGTAAACAATCGTATATAATGACTATATGGCGCATGATGAGCGTTTCGAGTGTATATATATATGTATATAACGCATGCATAAACTTCACAATGATCTTAACAATGCCGTAACTGCAATTGTTGCATAATAAAATTTATAGGGGCCTCTGTAACAAAGAAGTATCCTATTTTCTCTGCCCCAACTTGTTTGAATTACAATCATACATATATATTTTACGGTAATCTATATCATAAAACATATAACATTTAATTACTTAATATCGGCATTTCTTTTTATCTTTCATTTCTTTTTATTATAAATGTTGTGCAATCGAAAAAATTCAACTTCACCAGTGACTTCGAGTTTGTAATGCGTATTAAATGAAATAAATTAATTTCATTCAGTATTTTCTATAGTTAAAAGAATATAAAAAGTACTGTATATATTATAAGATATTATATTTTTAACACAAATTTTATTTCGATAAAGATTAGAAAATTTAAACAAATTGTTTCTTTGGTAATTTTAATGATTTTAACAAATAGCTAATTTTGAAAAAAAGTGTGATAGATCGATCATTCAGTTGTCTTCAGTATTCTCATTTATTGCAATAGGAAAGAATGCAACAAAAAATTGAAGTCTGCGGGGCATTGCATTTTGTTTCAATTAAATTCTTTTGCTATACCCTTGTTATAGCGGCCCCCAGGTTTTAATTGCGATGTATCGCCGAAGTATATTAACGATATAGATATAAATGATTTTACAACATGCATAATTATGATTATGTGTGACATGCATACGTGTTTACAACTGTACAAGTATGTCATAGTGTGACTTCACAACATTGCCACTAGAGTCACATATTCGTCACAACGTTAATGACAAAATCGTCACAAATCACACAATTTTCACAAAATTGTCACAATGTGACTTCAAAGCAGTATCGCTGTCGTCACAGAATCGTCACAGTGTTAAAGACAATTTCGTCACAAATTGCACATATTTCACAAATTGATCTCAATGTGACTTTAAAGCATTGTCACATTCGTCACAAATTCGTCACAAAGTTAATACCAAAATAGTAATAAATGACACACTCTTCACAAATTTGTCACACCGTGACTTCACAAAGTCGTCACAATGTGACGCCACAAAAGAGCTCTAATACGGCCATAACGACTTCACATTCTTGTCACAATGACTTCACATCGACGGTCACAATGTCACAGCGTAACTTCACAATGACGTCGACGTGACGTCACCATGCCTTACAGGGACATTTGGTTAACACGGATAAGATAAATCGTCGACTGTAGACCCAAAATTGTCCGAAATCGATGAGCGACGATTCTACTTTGCATATTCACATTCTGGAATTGCAGTAGTGCAAAATTGCAGATTGTGACGTTGTACTGTGCTGTAATGTCCGCAAAAATTTAATTTGCAATGCGTTTAAAATTTTAGATTAACTTTTTCAGAGGCAGAATAATTCTGTTCGTAGACTGATCAAATAATTGACTGACACCAGAATGTTCAAACAGATTTCTTAGAAATCAAAAAACCCCCCGCTAATTTGCACTTTCATTACAAAAGAAAAATATTATTAAAATATTCTTGGTGCCATTTGTCAGTTTTGGAATTAAAGTCTAGCCACTGCCCTTGGAAGGGTTATGTCGTCGTATTGAAGAGGCTTGCAATAGGCGTTCCATGCTGAGAAACGTGCATGTAGAATTACTCTCACCAATACAAATGTGTATCGTGAGCAATGGTGAACTTTTCGAACATACTGAATATTAACTTTTTATTACTGTGAGACAGTTTGTCTTTTTTGTTTTTTTGCTAGAAAATATAAAAATGCATTGGGGTAAGTACGTATTTATACCATAAATTGTGTGTATTTCTTCATACTTCTGGCTATCCCATTCGAACGTTTACACAAAATGAAGTGCATCGATTTCGGACATTTTTGGGTATACAGGCGAATATTTATATTATCCATCTAAACCACATGTTGTTTCGTACAAATTAATTGATGTTCTAAAACATTCTAATTGGAAATTTAGCTCTATCTCATTTCGTTTTCGAATTGCAATGGCTATTTTCCAAATTTCGCCACTAGGTGCGCTGCTGTTGTTTGCATTAAATCGGGCGTAGTCGCTATTCTATACCGTTACCTCGCTTGCATAGCTGTAGCTCTCTCCGCTCGCAAGTATTTTCAGGTTAACGGGACTTTCTTTTGCACACTGTATATATATATTTTTTTTCTTTTACAGAATGTGATTTAAAAATTGATCCTTTGTTGCATTTTAAGTATTTTATCTTGCTTATAACAAATACATATCTGCTGCTGTAAATACGAAATTCTGTATTTAAGGAAACATAATATAAACAAATGAGGAATATTATTAAAAATAGCAATTAAAGCCTTTGTGCAGGAATATTAAAAAGCAGTAAACCAACGTTTAAAATGCACAAATAATGCGTGAAAAGCAGCAAACAGCTGTTTCAAATCTACAGCAAGATTCTTCTCCAGTGCAAGATAGGGGAAAAAAAGAACAGCGTGCTAGAAAAAGCAAGGCTGAGCAAAATGATAGACAGAGACACGCTGCCTTATATACCTTATATGCCTTATATTTAGGCCGCAGGGTCACATGATGGTTTTTTTTATGTTAAATAATTATTTACAAACGTTCCGGTTGAGGGGGCTTTAGATTGCCTCAAGAAGAGGCTTTGTGAATTCCATTTCTCTTATTTTGAAATCGAGGAACTTATCCTTCTCATTCGCGCTTGCTTGTCGCAAAATACTTTTGTTTTCAATGGTAATTTCTTTCGCATGATTGATGGTTTGGCTATGGGTAATCTTCTTAGTCCAAATTTATGCGCTATTTATATGCACTATTTTGAGGTCAAACTTTTTGAAATTTTAAAATTTCAGTTCTATGTTCGTTATGTTGATGATGTTTATGTCCTGGTTGAAATAAATTCGGATATTAATCATATTCTCTCTATTATGAATTCCATTGATCCCTGCATTAAATTTACTTCTGAAATTGAGACCAATAACTGTCTTTCTTTCCTCGATGTCCTTGTTATTCGTTGTGAAAATGGCTTTCAGACTACCGTCTTTCGTAAACCTTTTGCTGTCAGTCTCCCACCTCACAGGCATTCTTTTCATCCCCCTAACCAGAAATTCGCTGCTTTCAATACTTTTGTTTTTCGGGCTACCAATATTTGTTCCACTCCTCAGTTACTTAGTGCTGAACTTAATTACCTCAAAGCTATTGCTGTTGATCGTGGTTATTCCTCTAATATTAATGATTCTATTTATAAGAAATTGACGAAACCCGTCCATTCTGAAAAGGATTCTAATTCCAACTCTAATACTTCAGTTGTGTTACCATTTTTTCCTATAATCAGTCATCAAGTTGCTAAAATCTTAAGAAGGTTTGATTTTAATGTTATTTTTTCTCCTGTTAATAAAATCACTTTTTTCAAATCTCAAACACCCCGTTGATCGCCTAGATAACTGGGGTATTTACCAAATCTCTTGCCAGTGTGGCCTTTCTTATATTGGCCCGACTAAACGTGCTCTTAGATTTCGTTTAAAAGAGCCCCAACAGAAAATTCTTACTTTCTCTTTTATTTTAAGCTAAGAGAAAAGATTAAATTTCAATTTGTTTTTCAAAATCGGAGAAAAAAATTAGTTAAATTTACAATTCAAGGGAGGCTTAATGGATGACCTAAGCCTTCTTCCCTTAACGGAATATTCAGGAGTTTGCGTTAGGGAGGTTTCACTGTACATTGCAATTTTGCAAGATGTAAAATATAACTTCTATATTTTTAATTAACTTCTATGGGGGTGGGTTAAATTCGGTGAGGGATTTAATTTCTATAAGATTCTTCTAGGGGAGCCCTCCCCTCCCCCCCCCCCGCCGCCTATAAAGGAATTTATTTTCTTCTCTTTCTTAGAATTTAAATATTCTAACTTACTCGTAAAAAATGCAGTATGTCTTTAAAAAACGGAGGAAAAAGAAATTTTGTTCATTAAAATCTAAAATCCGGGATTGCCCTCTCCTGAATTTAATACTGTCTTAAACCACCCATTTGAGATTAATTTTTAACATCTAAATATCAAAAGAAACAGAACTAAAAATTAATTTCCAAAGCGGATATAGAAGAGTAACTCCCCCCCCCCCACCCAACGGACAATTTTAAACTGATCTTCCTCTTCCTCTTAAATTATTTTAGGTTACCTGTAAATAATAAATTTTCTATATCTTTAAAAATGGGAAAAAAATAAAATTTTGTTTATTAAATTTCAGAAGCTGGAAGGGGGGAGGGCTGTGTCACCGCCACCTGAATTAAACACTGCCCCTTGAACACGTTTGAGATAATATTTTAACACATAAACTTAAAAATATTAACAAATAACTTCGATGGTAGACTTAAAGGGAAAAAGCCCCCCCCCCCCCCCTCGAATTGGAAGAAAATTCATAACTGCACTTTCTCTTAGTATTTGTTTCTTTTAAGTTTCTCGAAAAGATTAAAATTACTCTGTTTATTAAAATCAGAGAAAAAAAATATTAGTTTGTTAAATTTCAAAATCCAGGTGCGGTAGATTTCCTTTTGGAAGGACTACAACGTAAATTCAATACTGAATTCGTCCACTTCTTTTAGATAAAATCTAAACACATAAATCTAAAAAAAAAAAAAAAAAAAAAATCTGAAAATAAATTTAAATTTCTATAAAGGATTTATTGGGAAAAAGCGCCCCCCCCCCCCGTTTAGATAAAATTTTAACCCATAAATATAAAAACAAAACTGAAAATTAATTTCCATGAAGGATTTTTGGGAAAAAGCGACTTCCCTCCACTTCCCCATCGTAAAATTCTTAGCTATTCATTCTCTTAGTGTTTAATTATTTTAATTATACAAAAAAAAAAAAAAAAATCCGTGCTTTTCAAAAAGAGAATTTAGTCAGTTAAATTTCAAAATTCAAGGAGCACTGTTTCATTTAAAATATAAGTTCATTACAATCGAATTGAAAATATGTACAATTGACCCCCCCCCCCCCCTCCAATAAGGACTAAATTTCGAAAATCTTAACCCCCACCTGAAATTGATAAATTCTATCCTAAATAAACTTCATTTTTTTCTGCAACAAATAATCATGACCACATTCAAACCATTCATTAAGGGGGGAGATCACGTTGAGCAACCGGAAAATGACAATAATTTGACAATTACGAAAAACTCTGTAATTTCAAAACCAATTAATGGAATACAACAATTTTTTTTTATACTTTCATAAATACTTATGGTTTAAAAAAAAGCATTCAATTATATATATTTAACAATATTAATTAGTTAAATTTTAATGACAAAATTGACATTTTAAAAATCTGAATTTTTAAATATGCATCTTGCGCGCAAGATTTTAAAAATTCTATTGCAGATATATATTTAATATTGCAGCAACATTTACTTATTCTAGTATATTTTACTCTGAACCTCAATTTAAAAGTATATTTAAATTCATTTGCATAATTAATGGCTTCAATAATCATAGTTATAAAATTTAGCAAAAAAATTACACTTATTTATTCAATAAAAATTTTTCTATGACAAAAATCTGGCTAAATTGAGGTTCAGCTTAAATATACGCATGAAAATTAGTAAAATGCAAAATTTCATGACTCTACGATAATTAGTTTTTAAATGAGAGCGCGCGCAATGCCAAAAAATACAGTTTTGAGAAAAACGTCTTCAAAGTTAATTTTATAAATTAACTGCAAGTTTTATAAGAATGAAGATTGTTTATGACGCTAAAATTCAGAAGGGGTATAAACACATCCTTCTTTAAGTTGAAGAACCTCAGCCGCAGCTTTTTTGGTCATTCTTTTGGCTCTACGAGCTTTAAGTGTACACACTAGTGATCGCTTTCGGAGCAACCGGAAAGTGACAATAATTTGACCACTACTAAAAACTCTGTAGTTTCAAAACCAATTAATGTAATAAAACAATATTTTCTATACTTTCATAAATACTTATGGTTTAAGAAGAAACACATTTAAATATATATATTTAGCAATATTAATTATTTAAATTTTAACGACAAAATTGACATTTTATGGCGCTAACGACAAAAATAGGAATTTTTAAATATGCATTTTGAAACGCAAGATTTTAAAAATTCTACTGCATATATATATTTAATATTGCACTTATATTGCTATATCTTACACTGAAGCAAAATTTTAAAGTATATTTAAATTCATTTGCATAATTAATGGCTTTATAATATTCATTATACTTACGTATTATCCGGGCTAGGATATTTATCGCCAAAAATGATTGTCAAATGCCAATCTTGTTTACCATTGACAGTTGAAAAAAATAAATGAGGGTTACTGTAATTAGTATAATTGGCTCGGTTCTAGCTGATCTGGCCTGGATAATATGCATGTACCATATTCATTAAATTTAGCAAAAAATAAATAAATAAATAAGTAAAAATAAATAAATAAAAAAGATTACGGGCAATGCCAAAAATATAGTTTTGAGTAAAACGGCTTGATTGCTTACTATGCTAAAATCCACCAGAGGCATAAACGCATCCTTCTTGAAGTTTCAGAGCCTCATCCGCAGCTTTTTTTGCCCTTCTTTTGGCTCTGCGGGCTTCAAGTGTACACGCTAATGCCCTCTTTTCAGCTGCATCAATTCGCTTTTGATCAGCTTCACTAGCATACAACGTACAATTTTTGCCAATTTGCAAGCCCATTTCCCTCATAACATTAATACGTCCACACTGCCCTTCATTAAAACACATGACTGCTTCATTTATTGCAATCTGAACAATTTTTTTCCCCGAGCCAGATGTCTTAGGACAAAACTTCCATATGAGAGCATTTAGGCTCTCATTTGCATTTTGAGTATGCCCCCCAACACATTTTTTTAACAAACTTGGCATGGACAAGTCTTTAAATATGTCTTTTATGCTGTCCAGAACAGCAGCTGGAATAGTGTTTGAATGGCGGTAAACATCTCCAGAAACTTTTGCCTTTTGATAAGGACACCACGAATTTTCACCCTGGGGGCAAAAGTCATGCAGAGGTTCTTTATCGGTAGACCTTTTGTGGTAAAATATGGCCCAGACGGCTTTTTGCATGTCTTTCACTGACATATTGTTACCTCGAATTGCATTTCCATAATATACTGTGAGTTTGTCAATAACGTCATCAGTAAGACGACCTTTTCCAGAGATCACTTTTCCATCGCTCAGTTTTTTGCCTTTTAGCTCAGCCTTTCTTCTTCGGAGTCGTGTGCCCATTCTTTTTTGAATATGTCCTACACATTAAATTTTCTCAATCTTGAATTCAGCTCCATAAGGCGCAGCTTTTTGCAGAGAAGTGAATGTTTTTGAGTCGCCATCACCTATGTATTTTGAGTAGCGAACTTTATGCTTGGATACGGATCGCTTGAAAATTCTGTTCATCCCTCTAACCTCCATCATGCCAGCAGAACCAATGTGATCCTTCTCACAAATTTTAGAATGTTCCTCTAACCATTTTTCATACTTAACCCCTTTGCGTACTCCTTTCCAATTTTCACATCCTTTGCATCGTGTCGAGAAAACTTCTGTGTCTATAATTTTGCCACTTTCAGCACCAATAAGAGTACATGCACCAATACGTGAGGAATGGCCACGCGTTTTCCAAGTGCCATCCCCACTCACTGTGATATTATTATTAATTCCAGCATCCTCTGTTAGGTCTAACTCCAATAATGCAGCATTATGCATGCTTTCTTCTGCACATTTAGTTGAAGCTTTTTTAAGATTTTTCACTTCATCATTGTAGGCCTTTTTAGAGATGGGAGGAGGCATATCCATTATGCCACAAAATGTCTGTGCTCCAGCTAATCCTTGTCCAAGGCATCTCATAGCATAAATAAATCTCTTATTAATCTCTGCACATTTCTGTGACCTTCCAAGCATTGCAGAATTTCTGAAAGATGAAATTAAATCACAGCCAGAACACACAATATTGATTTTTTCTGAGAGGCCAAACACTACTTCAGATTCGATTTTTAACGATGAATGACATTTTATGCAGCACATACAATTTTCCATTGCAGAGAAAACAATTTTTTTGTCAATAAAGGCGAATCCATCAAATTCTGATGCCTGCAATTTTGAATTAAAATTCAGCTTGTTACCAGAAGCACTTAGCTTCTGAACTTTTGGAATCGTATGCTGATTGCCTTTGAACTTTCTCTTACTTGGCCTTACACCTGATTTTCGAGTACTCTTATCCATATTTAATTTGAATTGACAAATTATATAAAAGAAAAAATAATCGTATTAATAAATAACAGCGCAAATGAAAGATCTCTGCCTCGTGCAAATACAAAGTTTCAATCAAAACAAACACTCTCGGAGAGTTTAGTTTCTTTCATATTCTTGAAAATCAAACCATCGGAACTAAAACAGATACATGGAGTCAAAACAATGTGTGTAGAAATCTTTCACGGTAAGAATACCTTTATAAAATGTCGTTAGCAGAGGAAAGAGATAGCGCAATGCGAGCGAGCAAAATGTAAACAAATGAACAGCGCGGAGGCGCGGAACAGCTGTTCTGAGTTAAAGGGGAATCCCCAATTTTTTCTGTTGCGTTGTCAGACGTTTTTAGCGATAACTCACGTTCTAATTCGAATTTTTTAAAAAAATTTTTTGCAATGGATTTGTAACATTTCAAGGAATCCACACTGAATTTTTCAAAAAATCGATTTTTTTTTCATTTCAACGTGATCTGCCCCCTTAAGCAAAGAAAATTCCACTAATAAATTATAATAACTAAGCCATTTTCTAATTATCCATTAAACATAGAAAAGACCCTAATAATAAAATTAACCTTATTAATTGAAACTTGGAGAATAACAGCATCGATAAATTCAACCTTATCTTATAAAAATATCAACACACAGCAGAATCAGCTCTACACCCATTACCCGCATTTAAAATCGTTTACAAACACGACACCAGTAGATAAGTTTGTAGAGCATCGAGTTCCCAAACCGGAGGTAGCGAGTTCTGCCCTTCTCAGAGGAAAAGATAATCTGATATAAGTTTCTCCTTCTAAAAAATGTACGTGCTTCAGAAATACTCCAAAGATGGCGCCACCAACGTCTTTTTTTGTCTAACTGGGAGAATAGCAAAAATAAAAGCAAGTGATGCTAGAAAGGTAATGCTAGCATAGCAAAAATTAAAAGCAAGTGAAGCTAGTAATGTAATGCCAGCCTAGCAAAAATTAAAAGCAAATTATGCCAGAAAAGCAAAAATTAAAAGCAACTGATGGTAGAAATGTAATGCTAGAATAGCAACAAAAAAAAAAGTATATGTTGCTTGTGAATTACTGCTAGAAGAACAGAATGCTAGGCCAGCAACATATTAAAGCAACACAAGCTGGAATATGTATGCTGGGCAAGCAGAAAAGTGTTCCAATACACACCCTGACTTGCTGGTAATTATGGTAGAACCAGCAAGTGTGTTATGGTAGTTTATGCTAGATTACTTTGCTGGGATACAGCATTTAATGCTTGTCTAGCAAACAAATACCAGCATGAATTTCGACCTGGGTGTCTATCATTTTGCTCACCCTTGCTTTATCTAGCACGCTGTTCTTTTTTCCCTATCTTGCACTGAAGAAGAATCTCACTGTAGATTCGAAACAGCTGTTTGCTGCTTTTCACGCATTATTTTTGGATTTTAAACGTTGGTTTACTGCTTTTTGATAAATGAGGAATACTTGGGAAAATTAATGTAAGAAATTTAATATAAATAACACATTGGAAAACATAATAAAAACAAACGTGTTAAGAATAAAATAAAATAAATGAGAAAAGAAAAAAAAATCAAATATATAGGATCGATAAAGAAACACAATAAATGAAAAAAAAAAATTCAATTTAACAAATTACAACGGCCATTTGGAAAATGATTTTTTCAAAGACTAAAATTTAAGACATAAAAAATCAGACGTTGTTGATCATACATTACGTATGCCATGGATTAAACATTAATATTCCTGGACCAATTTTAAATGAAATTTCATTCTTAAGCTTCTACTCATCCCACAATATTACTTTGTACACCGTCGTATACAGAAAAATATGTACTTTTAAATGCAATTTGTTTGAAAGTTGTATCTCAATTGGTTTCTGAGTTATTATTATTTTTTTTTTTTGTAGATTTTATTACTTTTTGGTCATAGTGGCAAAATAAGTATCCATCTCTGTTGAAAGTAAAGGGAAAACACAAATTACTGTGTAGACCAATCAGAAAACGAATAAAATGCGGATTGAACCAATAAAACGCTTCTTATATGTTTTTGATTTCCTACCCTAACGGAAGACAATAACCATTTTTCCAAATGGTTAAAAAGCGAATTTCTATGTACAGTCGTGGAAAAAAAAAAGTAAACACCCCCTACTAACTCTTCAACAAATTATCGTAGACGAAAGTTACTGGTACCGAAAGATTTGAAATAAAGTCTACTTTTAAATGACGTACATAAAATTTGCTTAGGGGGTCATCTACATATTAAAACGAACCCAAACTTCATTTTTTTCAATGGCAATACCCAATTTTAATGAGATTTTTCAAATCTTCGGTTCAAAATATGCCTAGACACCAAATTTCAAGTCATTTGAATGATAAGTTTTTGAATTATAAACATTCAAAATTTAGTGCTTCTAATGTTAAATTACATTTTCATATTTTTATTTATATCTTCTGAAATTATGCTCCTAATGTGCTAATTTTTTGTTCAGAAATAAAACTAATGTTCCCAAACATAAATACGCTGAATTTGCAATTTTTATAATTTTATGATATGAATTATGAATTATGAAATTAATATTCGAAAAAATTATGAATTGCAAACTACAATTTTTTTGAGGGATTTAGATTTATTAAGTCCTGCTTTATGAAAATCCAAAATTTCACATTTTTCTTCCATGTAGTTTTCAAATTATGCTTAAAAAATGGCAAAATGATGGCTTAAGGGGCCGTCTATGATTGAAGTGGGTAGATATTTTGAAATTTCTTCTGCTGCCTTCTTATCTATCAGACTTCATTGACTGCTTAAGGTGCCTTGATCAAGAAGGCGGCTCTCTCGGTTAGCAATCGAGAACCCAACTTCAATTTGGATACAGCCCTTAAAATACGCTCGTTTTAAAATAATTATTTTCTCGGAAACTTATGGTACGAATTGCATAAAAATTTGTTTTTAGGCTATTTGAAGGGTGTAGAGTTCATTTATGCTGTCAGAATTGGGAATTGCCATTGAAAAAAATGAAGTTATGGTTCGCTTTAATATGTAGATGGCCCCCTTAGCAAATTTTATATACATCATTTAAAAGTAGACTTTATTTAAAATCGTTCGGTACCAGTAACTTTCTTCTACGATAATTTGTTGCGGAGTTAGTAGGGGGTGTTTACTTTTTTTTTCCACGACTGTACAAATTTCACAGTTGATAACACTGAATTCCGAAATAAATGTAAAATATAAAATTTAATGACTTTAAATGTTTTTATTTTAAATATTCAATTTGCAGACCATTTCCGAATGGATATTGGCGGGTGGTCAATGAAGCAAATCTATACCAACAGACAAGGGGAGATATTTTCATTAATAAAGATTGAAATTACATTTAAAACTCAAACAGTGTATAATATTAATCTGTGCATATGAACACATACGTTTTGCCATTATTCACAATAAATAATAATTTTTTTAATTGAATTATAAAATTATCCAATACTTTTATAATTTTATAGACATACTTAAAATGATTCACTGTCTTAAAATGTCTAAAATAATCTATAATAACTACTAAATTCATATGAAATATAAAACTGTTGACCGTAATTTTCTCAGTAGAAATTTTGGCCTGCAAATGAAATATTCGTTTGCAATGACTGTCACATAAAATATTATATTTATTTTGACTTTCAGTTCATCAAAGGATATATTTTAAAAACGGTTTTTCATTTTAAAAAAATTTCTTGTAAATATCACAATTTTGTAAGAAGAAAATATTAATATTTCGAAAAATATTTGATTTTGGTTAAGAATTTTTTGGATACAATATATATATATATATATATATATATATATTCTTACTTCGATGCAGTAATTATCTATTAATTTTGTTAAATTTACTAAAAAATAAGTCACATTTTAAAAAGGTTAAAACAGAACTGCATAATTTGAAATTAATAGATTTTTAATGTAGAATCTATGAAATTCAAAATATATTTAAATCGAAGAGGATTTTTTACTCTAAAAGAAAAAGCATATATTTGTATTAATATTTAGAACAAATTCAGTTAGCTCAATAATTTTTGTTAATAAAAAAGTAGTGCAATTTCATTTAACATCTAAAATATATTTCTCAACCTTTACAGAAATTAATCTAAAGACATTTTTTGACAAAAAATTATTCATAATGCATTTTTGTTTATTTTGGAATAAGAATATTTCAAGATTGTATGAGAGGTTTGTTTTTAATTTCTGTTCCATTCTTTTCAATTTTTAAGTGACATTTGCTATTAAAATGTAAGATATATCTATAAGAAATCTATAATAAAGTTTTGTTATTAGATTACGCTAGGTGCGTAAAATAAATGTTTTAATTGTTGTTGTAATAAAACATTAATATTAAGAAAACTCTTTGATTTAATAAAGATTTTTTCTTAATCCAGAATTGGTGAATTTAAAAAGAATGTATTACAGTTTTCTCTACATTTCTAAGATTGGGGAGGGTTGACCGCAAGGGAGGCATGACCCACCCTTCAGGTTTCACATATAAAAGATTTTCAGAGTTTTGTTAGTAAGTGGCAACCAAAGCTACTGTAATACTCTTAAATAGTCTTTGTTTCATGCAAATAATTGTAACAAAATTAATTGTTGTGTGTAAAATCAACTGTGAAGAGTTTTCAAGGGAAAGATTTTGTAAGATTTTCTCACATAAAATATATCATATAAATTTCAATAAGTAAGTTTTAAGTAATGCAGAAATATTGAGCTTTCATTCCAGGCATAAAGACTGTACAGTAAATTAGGCTAAACATAACCATGTGCTATACTTTAAAAAGTGTCTAATTGTTGAAGTCTTGACCAAATCAATTTTGAGGGAGGGTTGACCAGATGGTCAAAGGTCCCTTAACTAAATGTTTTTGGAAATCTTTTTATTATACACTCTACATAATAAAGGTGTTGTGACGATTTGGACGCCATAACACACAGGGTCACGCGACAGTAAAATGGTTAGTACAATAGAAACAGTTATCCCGATCTGCGTTGTGAAAAGATCTAATGGGATAATGTTATTTAATAAATTAGGAGAGAAGAATATTTTGGAATAAAATTAATTTTGGCAATAACTCAAGGACGACTTATTTAACGTTGAAATGGAAATATCGAACTTGTAGGTTGCACAGAGAAACGTCCAATTCTAATAATTCCAAAGTATTAGATACCATAAATTAGGAATATTATCTAAAAGGGAACAATGAAGGAATTCAAAGGAAAGACATATAAGTATACATACATAAACAAACTTTATTTTCATTTATATAAAATTCATAACTCAAATATGATTTTTTATATCATAATAATCTTTTCAAATTATCTACTATTTTATCAGAATACAACATAGTTCCATTTTCATTAGAACAACAAAACTTTCATCAAAATTATACTTTGTTACTTATTTTTTTTTATTAATTTATGTTATCTTATGCTTGCCCTTTTTGTTCACAGCACGATCCGATGATGGGGCTTTTGCCAAAATTTTATTTATGAAAAATAATATTCCCGTTACCATTAAAATCTTTATCATAAACAATCATAATATTCAATGACATAAGATTTTGTACTTTAGTGGAAATTAAAAAAATTAGTTGCTTAATATTAAATGTACACATCATAAGAAAACATGAAAACAATAGCCACGAATATATATTGAAATAAATATAAGGAATTTCTCACCCAAATAGACTTCGATCTTTTCTGTAATCAGCCAACTCATACAGTTCACTCATAGTTGATGGAATCCTAAACACAAGTAAGTTCATCGGGGCATAAAGTTCCTTTTTATATATATATATAGTTCATGGGGATCTTTCACAAACCAATTTCACTTTCTTTCGGCACTCTGTGACGCATGAAAATTAGAGCTCCATCTCCACAATGTACACTTTCATAGGCGAAATCTACTGATGTATCATATCTTCGTTGCATTCGCATCTCATCACTAACCACTGAGCTTACATCTCCAAATCAGGTGAATACTTCTGTAAAACTCTGCATCAGTTAATTTCCCGGACAAAGACTTGTCTGCTCTCAGCGATCTTTGTCAATAGATCATGACAAGGACAGGTCTACTCTCAGCATTAATTTTCATCATCATTTCCTTTTTTTCTGCATCAATCTTTTTTTTTGTGACAAAGATTTGTCTGCTTTCAGCATTCATTTCAATCGCTAAATTTAGTATTGTCCTTAAAATTTGCTGCGAAGGAACTTGATGTAAAATTTTGAAGTATCTGGGTCGTCTTAGAGGAAGTCACATCTTAACGAAAATTATAGAACCTCTTGAGGACGAGACACAAGACTTAATAATCTTTTCTCATTCCATCTTCCAAGATCCAATTTTTTTGGGAGGGCTAAATTAACCCAGAGCTGTCGTTCTGATTGGAGGCTACTCCTGGTCCCTTATTGGTACTCTAGACATCCCTATCTATGGGCGTGCCAATTTATTTGTCACTGCATAGCATTAACTTAATTTTTGCCCCTTGCGTCAGGTTTCTCATGGGAATCACCACCCACGTTGAGTGTTGTAAAACCATCTTAATTAATAGAAAATTTATGGTTTCAACATCGTAAATTTTCTATTCTTTCGCTATACATTTACTGTCCATGTCTGGCGTCAGCAATGTTCTCTTTATCTGTAATTTCCTATTTTCTGTCTGGTCTTATTTCGGGAGTTTTATTTTATTACACTGTTTTTGCACATATAAATATTTACAATTCGAAATGTTTTATTTTTAATATTAATACAAAATAAATTCAAAATTCATATTCCTTATTTTTTCCAAAACATACCAATACCAAACAACATATATATTTTTATTTTTTTCTACGCATTATATAATTATTCATTTTAATATACTTTAATTTTGGAGTATTTTTTATGTTATTTTAATTTATTGTATAAATTAATTACTAAAGAATTATTTTCCGAGAATTCAATTATTTTTAAATGTTATTGGATCGTGCGAAAATTATTTAATTAGTTAAATTAATAATAAGCCTTGTTGTGTAGATTTCTACACGACAAAAGGGTAAATGGTTATATTTCAAACATAATGTAAATTTATTCTGTAAAGATGCAGTGAAATGAGGTGACAGAAAGAATTTTTTTAATTGTCTAAAGGCGGATATGAAAAAATGTTGTCGAAACAAGAAACAATTTAATGAAATATAAATTGGAATGTTGACAGGAATTTCATTTAAATAGTACTCATAGTAGGTAACTAGAACGAATGGAAAAGACCAGAAAGGAGTTAAGCAGCAGCCTTATGAAATGTGTTCATGACTCTGCGAAATAACATAACATTGATCAAAACTTTTTAGTAATGTATGTAGACAAATTTCACAAAGACGAACAAAATGAGATAAATCCAAACTATGTGGCAACGGTTGTTGAAAGTTCGAGTGTCACAAAAAGTGGGTGCTTAAAACGGAAGTTTTCTTTCGTGCCTTGAATTATGTCTAAGCAAGTCACATTCCCAAAACATTTTTTATTAATTATTAAACCGTGTAGCATAAAGTTATTCTACCTTTTTTAAACTGATTATATTTTCGTTAACAAATATTTCAATATAATATAAAGTGGGTCCACTCTCCCATATGTATGGAGCCTTGACCGATTAATTTCTGATGATTAAAATCAATCACATTTCAAGTTTTTTATACATTACACTTATGTCGCAATTTTATTTTGATAACTGATTGTATGACGAACAAAATAACATATGCAAATTTATTATAGGTTAAAAAATATCATTTTGTAAAAAATGAGTGAACCCTCCCTAGTCTCTCCTACCTCACAAATAGAGGATACGAATCCAACAAAATTGGATTGTTTTTGACAGACATACATAAACACCTAAATACTCTATCGACGCCAAAAACTTTTGCTCTCTCCACAGCTAAGTTTCAACTGACGTTTCTGCAGTTAAGGAAACGGCAAATACATTGAATTATGTATGAAAATACTTTGTATTTTATTTTCCTTTTGATTCTAATAATTATACAGTTAAGTAACACTTTCGTAGTTACAAAAGAATAGAAATGACTATAAATGCGAATACGAATAAATCCAAAGGTAAAATTCTGTTTTATATGTTTTTTTAAAGAACGAATAGCATATATCTTTAAACAAAGTATGTCAACAGATGTATATCGAAACAATCTTTAGGCTTTAAGTTACAGAATGGCAAGGGATATTTCTGAAATAAACACAAAAATATTCTTTAGAAATATACATATATATATATATATATATATATATATATATATATATATATACATACATACATATATATATATATATATATATATATATATGCCGCAAGTATACTTCAAGTGCCATTTCGGAAACGAATATATTCTTGACATATAAATAAAGCATGAAAATATATTCTAGCCATACACAGTAGATTTCGAAAAAAGATATAAATAATTTCAATTGTTGAAAAATAAAAGAAAAACATACTTTGTGCAAGGATCTGTCATCAAATTTCATAAACAATTTAGAAGCTGAAACATGTATAGAAATTTAAAATTTTGCGATTCTTTTAAAAAATGGCTTCTGTTAAAAAATGATCATATATAGGGTTTACATAAATGAATATCCTAA
Organism: Maratus speciosus; assembly: GCA_963932465.1. NCBI lineage: Eukaryota > Metazoa > Arthropoda > Arachnida > Araneae > Salticidae > Maratus > Maratus speciosus. The sequence continues at coordinate 332,403,067 of OZ010788.1, read as the reverse complement.
CTTTACCCGATTATTAAAAGAAAACTAAAAAATGTTCAATCATAGTCATGGGAAATCATAAATAACAGTTGAAAGTTTAAATTCGAGATATTTGTCAGTCTCCAATGTGAGCACCTCCAGAAAACCGAAAGATATCGAGGAGGTATATTAACTCATCTCGCACTTCTTTCATTATGACTGCTGTGACTTTTTGAATGGCTATAGACATCCTTGTCCTAAGTACGTCAACGTGAGTTGGTAGAGTGGAACAAGCACCTGATCTTTGATAAGGCCCCATTAAAGAAAAAAAAAATATTGTTAACTGTCGAATGGTGCGAGTATTGGAATACTCTGGACCCTGTTTCAGTTACTACATCTAACTACTTTAATTTTCTTTATATATATATATACAACAGTACGCGCAATATGTATTTACATTTTGTCGAATGGAAGTTGGATATAGCGAACGCACCATATGTCCGCACAGATCACCGATAAACAAATAACTGACGATTCTTAGATGTTGCCAAACGGCAAAAAACTAATTACGGGAGAATGCGTCCCGGAGAAGCGAACGACAGCCAAGTTCATGGGAAGCCGTAACAATCATGCTGAGAAAAGTGTGGAATGAGTTATCGAACCCCTCGATATCATTCGTGTTTCTGGAGAGGCTCAAATTCAACATCACAGTTGTGTTGAATTTAAACTTGCATCTGTTATTTTTGATTTCCGATGAACAACAATGTTGTACTCTTTTTTTTTTCTTTTAATAACCCTGTACAGTTGGGATATTCATTAATATAAACCCTGTACATTTAAAAAATATATCGAAGTGTTTATTTAAATTACATAGAGAGCAATATACTGAAATTGTTTTGTGAAAGCTATGTATTGGATATTATTTTGGAGTAGCATTTAAATTTTTAAAAGCTTAATAGCCCAGTGGTAGGGAAGCAAAAGAAGGCTGAATTCGGAATTAATTAGGGGAAAGTTGGAAATTGTTTTAATCCCTTCAGTTTAGGTCTAGAATGAATATGATATGTTTTCCCTCTCGTATTAGGTGAGCGTCAGGAAATATGTATCGATATATAGACAAAAAACAAGTTTTTTTTTTTGCATACCATAACAATATCTCAAAACAGCTAAATCTGTCAAAAACATTCTCAATACAAATGTTGTAGAGCTTAAAATTTGGAGTAAAATGAGTACCTACACTTAATATTTTTGTTAAACATTAAGGTCACAATTGCAGTTTAAAGTTTTAGACATATGGTCAGGGGGTTGAACTCAGAATTAATTAGGAGTAAACTGGAATTTGTTTTAATACCTTCAATTTAGGTCTAAAATGAACGTACTATGTTTTCTTCCTCGTACTTGGGTGAATGTTAGAAAATATGTACATATTTATTTTCGAAAGACACGTTTCTTTTTAATTACATTAACAATAGCTCAAAACAGCTAACTTTTATAAAAAACATTGTCAATGCAAATGTTGTAGAGCTTAAAATTCTGAATAAAATGAGTACCATCATTAATATTTTTGTTCAACATTAAGGTCGCAATTCTATTTAAAATTTTTGCCTTAATCGCTAATCAAGAGCTTGAAGGCAGGAGAGACAAAGTTAACTTAACAATATCTCAAAATAGCTAACTCTATCAAAAACATTGTCAATACAAAGGTTGTAGAGCCTAAAATTATGAGTAAAATGAGTACCTACACTTAATATTTTTGTTCAATATTAAGGCTGCAGTTTTGAGAGATTGTTAAGTTAACTTGGTCTCTCCCGGCTTCAAGCTCTTTTGAAAATTTTTGAAATAGAATTGCGACCTTAATGTTGAACAAAACATTAATGATGGTAATCATTTTATTCAGAATTTTAAGCTCTACAACATTTGTATTGATAATGTTTTTGATAGTGTTAGCTGTTTTGAGATATTGTTAAGGTAATTTTTAAAAAAACGTGTTTTTCAAAAATAAATATGTACATATTTTCTGACATTTACCCACGTACGAGGAAGAAAACAAGTACGTTCATTTTAGACCTAAACTGAAGGGATTAAAACAATTTCCAGTTTATTCCTAATTAATTCTGTGTTTAACCCCCTGACCATGGGTGTAAAACTTTAAACTGGAATTTTGACCTTAATGTTCAACAAAAATATTAAGTGTAGGCACTCATTTTACTTAGAATTTTAAGCTCTACAACATTTGTATTGACAATGTTTTTGACGGAGTGAGCTGTTTGGAGATACCGTTATGGAATGTAAAAAAAAACGTGTTTTTTGACTATAAATCTAAACACATTTCCTAACGTTCACCTAGTACGAAGGGGGAAACATAGCATATTCATTCTAGACCTAAACTGAAGGGATTAAAACAATTTCCAGCTTTCCCCTAATTAATTCCGAATTCAACCCCCTAACCACCGGGCTATAAATATTATATCTGCTTTTCTTTACTAAATTATACTTTTTTTTGAAATAAAACTGAACCTTTTGAACATTGTATTGAAAAGAGTGAAATCTACAAAAGTTTGAAACAAGTTTATTTTGTTTTTGGTATGCTTGTTTTGCGAATAAAAATGAAAATAATTACAAATAAATCGCAAAAGAATGTTAATAGATTTGTGTATATGAAGTTAAATTATTTAATAATGGATAATATTGATATTCAAATATGAGACTTATTCAGTTATTGCTAAGGCTTTGATAGTTAAAAACGAATAACTTGCACTAGAAATAAAAGAAAAAAACTTTCAAAGGTACATATTTATTACATATTTCCTTAAAATATAAATATAATATATGCTTAAAATACGTACGTCAACGGAAGTATATCAAAAGAAATTATAGGACTTACATGACATTTGAGCGAGCCAGCATTTTGAAACAAACAAATAAATATTCTCTACTGAAAAGGTATTTTATATGCCGTAGGTGAAATATAGTTCAAGAGTATTTTCAAAAACGTATATATGCATGACATATAAATAAAGCATGTTAGTATTTTCGGGCAATGCAAAGGAGATTGCTGAATAAGATGTCAGGAAATTCAATTGATGAAAAAAAAATTCTTTGTGCAAGAATTTGTCATAAAATTTTAGAAAATATGTAGAAACTGAAACATGTACAATGTAGTTCTTTTAAATTTTGTGATTATTTTCAGTTAATGTAAAAAATGATAATGTATATTTAAAAAACATATCTAAGAGTTTATTTAAAATACGTATCAGTATACTAAAAGTATTTAGTGAATATCGTTTCAGCGTAGTGAATTTCAGTGTAGTGAATATCGTTTCAGCGTAGCATTTAAATTATTAAATACTTAAATATTGTACGTGTTTTTCTTTAATAAATTACTCTTTATTTGAAATAAAACTGAACCCTTTGAAGATTGTATCGAAAAGAATGAAATCTGTAAAAGTTTGAAACAAGTTTATTTTATTTATGGTACGCATGTTTTGCAAATAAAAGTGAAAAAGAAATAACAAAAGAAATCGCAAAAAATCGTTTATAGATTTGTGTATAAGAAGTTAAATTATGTAATAATGTTTAATATCGATATTCAAATCTGAGACATATTCATTTTGTTGCTAAGGCTTTGATAGTTAAAAGAATTACTTGTACTAGAAAAAAAAAAAACTTTCAAAGGTACATATTTATAATATATTTCCTTAAAATGTAAATATAATATATGCTTAAAATACGTACGCCAATGGACATATATCAAAATAAATTATAAGGTTTACATGACATATGAGCGAGCCAGCATTATGAAACAAACAAATAAATGTTCTCTACTACTACTGTATGCCGCAGGCGAAGTATAGTTCAAGAGTATTTTAAAAAACGTATAAAGCATGTCAATATTTTCTGGCAATACAAAGGAGATTGCTGAATAAGATGTCAGGAAATTCAATTGATGAAAAAAAAATTCTTTGTGCAAAAGTTTGTCATCAAATTTTATAACATATGTAGAATCTGAAGCATATACAATGTAGTTATTTTAAATTTTGTTATTCTTTTCAGCTAATGTAAGAAATGATGATATATATTTAAAAAAAATATATATAAGAGTGTATTTAAAATACATGGATAGCAGTATACTAAAAGTATTTAGTGACTATTGTTTCAGGGTAGTGAATTACAATGTAGTGAATATTGTTTCAGCGTAGCATTTAAATTATTAAATGATTAAATATTATAAATGTTTTACTTTAATAAATTATATTTTATTTCAAATAAAATTGAACGTTTTGAAGTTAGTTTCATAAAGAATGAAATCTGTAAACGTTTGAGACAAGTTTATTTTATTTTTGATATGCTTTTTTTAAAAATAAAAATTACAAAATAACAAAAGAAATCGGAAAAAGTATCATTGAAATATTTGTGCATAGGAAGTTAAATGATCCAATAATAGACACTACAATGCACTGATATCACAATATGAGACTTATTCCGTTGTTGGTAAGGCTTTAATAGTTGACAAAGAATACATTTGACTAGAAATAAAATAAAAAATTTCAAAGGTACATTTTATATTATATTTTCTTAAATATATATATATGTATAATATGTTTAAAATATGTCAATGAAAGTATATCGAAAGAAACTATAGGATTTACCGGGCACATGAGCGAACCAGCATTATGAAACAAACACATAAATATTCTCTACTGAAAAAAATATATTATATGCCTCAGTAGAAGTATACTTTAAAAGCATTTTCAAAAATGTATATATGCTTGACAATATTTTCTGGCAATATAAAGGAGATTGATAAATAAGATGTTAGGAAATGCAATTGCTGAAAAATATAAGAAAACATTCTTTGTGCAAAGATTTGTCATCAAATTTAGTAAAATATTTAGAAACCCAAACATGTACAATGAAGTTATTTAAAATTTAGTAATTATTTTCAACAAATATTAAAATGATGATAGATAATGATACTTGTAAAAATAAAGTAAGTATTTATTTAATGTACATAGAGAGGAATATACTCAAAGTATTTAGTGAAAGCAATGCTCATCACTGTTTTATTGCAGCATTTAAATGTTTAAAAGCTAAAATATTATACCTGTTTTTCTTTAATATATTATACTTTACCTAAAATAAAACCGTACTTTTGAAGTGATTATTATAAAGAATGGAATCTATAAAAGTTCGAGGCAGGTTTATTGTATTTTTCATATGTGTGTTTTCCAAACAAACGACAAAAATATCAACTTTAATTGGAAAAAGTTACGCTCAAAGATGTTTAAGAAGTTACAAATTTGAATAGTACGCAATAAAAACCATTGACATTCAAACTGAGAATTATTCAATTGTTGGAAAGACTTTGTTAAAAAATTATAACTTCCACTGGAGATAAAAATATTCCCTACAAAGGTAAATTTTTGTGAAATATTTTCTTAAAAAGGAAATATAATATTTGTTTAAAATACGTACGGCAATGGAAGTATATCAAAAGAACGTGTAGGTTTTACTTGGCATATGAGTGAGTCAGCATTATGAAACAAACACATAAATACTCTCAACTGAAACAATATTTTATATACAACAGCTGAACTCTATTTCAAGAATAATTTCCAAGCACTATATATATATATATATATATATATATATATATTTAACGTAAAAATAAATTATGAAAATATTTAAAGTAGAATACTACAATAAAAAGTTCTACAATACTACACACACAAAAGTTCTACAATAAAAAGTTCTACAATAAAAAGTAGAATGCGAAATAGGATATCAGGAAATTAAGTTGCTCAAAAGTAAATATATATATATATATATATATATATATATTTCAAGTAAGCTATTGTCATCAAACTTTACAAAAGATTTTTAAACTAACACTCTGAAACAAGTACGATGTTGATATTCTAAATTTTGGATTCTACTCGCCTAACGTTTGAGTAGAATAATAAATATTTGTAAGAGATATGTAAGAATATTTTAAACATAAAAGTCAATATAATCACAGTACATATTGCTAAAATGTACCTCTTAAATATTTAAACGCTTATTGGATTTAAACCTCTAACATAAAATATTACAATTTAAAAATAAACAATACTTCAATGAAAATAACGCTGATTCTTTTGAAGATTACATCGTGGTGAATGAACGTCTAAATTCAGTCTGTTGTTTTGTTACTATGTAAGTTTAAAAGATAAACAAAACAAGATTAGAAAATGATTTGTTGAAATATTTATTTATAGTGAATAAAAAATAAACTGAATTATAAAACAAATGATAAATTGAATTTTAGTTCAAAGATTTTTTTAGTTGTCCGGGAACATGTAAAAGTTACAAAAGTAAATGATGTACTAGGTATACGAATGCATACATTGTCGCATTTCGTTTTTATTTTAAATCAAGAACGCACGGAATTAAAAATACGAGGGTAAGTCAGTATGTAGGTCACAAACTCATATGAGCGGTCGGAAATTAGTAGTAAGTTGTTTCCAAATATGCCAATATATGGCAGCAAAATCCAGCTATAAGATGTTAATTTCGAATTTATGAGACATCAGTTATACAAGATGAAAAGGGTCGTTCAAAAGTTGTTGACGAAGAGCGATGTGGTCGTATAGATGAGATTTCTATAGAAGAATCAGTGTAGAAGGTTAAGGAAATGGTTATAGCTGACATGCGAACAACAATAGATAGCATAGCAACCATTTCCTTAACGTTCCACTCTGATTCTTCTGTCGCAATCTCAACTGGAAGACCACTTCGTTCTTCGTCAACAACTTTTGATCGACCTTGCTCATCTTTTACAACTACGGTCTCATAAATTTGAAATTAACATCTTATAGTTGGATTATGCTGCCACCTATTGGCATATTTGAAAACAATTTACTACTAATTTCCGACCTCTCATATCAATTTGTGATCTACTTAGTTACTTACCCTCGTATATCAAACACAAATATAGGTTTTATTTGATATCAAAGAGGACGCATCATACAGAAAAAATACTTTATATGCCTCAAGTGCGTATACTTGTAATTTCTCCAACATATATATGCTTTACATATAAGTAAAGCACGAAAACATATATTAGAAGCAGTATGTGAAACAATATTTCAGGAAATTCAGTTATTTAAATTTGAATAATTACATTCATAAAGAGACTTCAAGTATAAGTATTATATGCATATTGCATTAGATTCAACATCTACATCTAAAATTCATTTTTACAAAAAAAATATTACATTTTAACTTTCGCTACGAGTTTTTTCCGTTCATGTTTCTTTGAACTGGTAACACTAAAATGTTATCTAAGAATGGAGGAATTATTTACGCTTTATATGAAGCCGGGCTGTTTAAGAGATATTAAAAATTAATTATAGTCGAAAAAACAACTTAAGAAGTATTTTTTTGTTTAATTAACGAGCTTCATAAGAAGCTCAAGTGAGTAAAAGTATCATTAATTAAACAAACAATTAATTATCATTTTTATATAAATGTAGCAGATGTAGCCCGCTACGCTGCTCGGTTTTACCAAACAAATCTGAAATCAAATGAAGATCCCTCAAAAATTACCTAACTAACAATATAAGTTCCATAATAATCCGTTTAGAAGAAAGTAAGATATAAACTTTCAGAAAGAAAATATCATTTCAATAATATATATATATATATATATCGGGGGGGGGGGGAGGGAAAACGTTAATTTCGGCAGAGAGGGAGGAAAAATTATATGATCGGTTATTTATTTATTGTTTTAATAAAGTGACAGATAGAGCAAAAACAAAGTTTTAAAAAATTACAATTTTAAATTTTTTTAAACTGTACTGGGTATTGTGAGAAAGGGGGAGGGAGTAGAGGGGAAGCAAAATTTTGGGATACAGGAATTTAGATTAAATTTTAATGAAATTTGTATGATCATATTGTTACAATAAACTAATAAATAGAATAGAAGAGTTTGAAAAAATTAAGGAATTTTAAGGTATTTTATACTATTGGTACTATTTCAGGGGGGAGAGCAAAAGGTGACGAAGAAAAATTCGTAAAGAGAGGCATTTAGTTGAATTTCTTTTTAAATTGGAAATTCACTGAAATGCAGAAGAGTTTCACATCTGATTAAGAAATAAGATTTTGGAATTAAGGACTTTTTGCTGATTTTGCATAAGAATAAGGACTTTTAAAGACGAAAAATTATTTTTGAAAAATGCAAAGATTTTCAAGAACCGTGCCATCTTTATAATAGAAAAACTTTCCTTCTTGTGCACATTTGCATGATGCATCGACTTAGTTCGAATAATATATGATAAACAAATTTCTGGAAATTGCCAATAAGGCGCTATACTCGCCAAGAAGCAGGAGTGTACCCAAAGAGTACCTAAATATGGCGGTGATGCTCCGGCCCGTAACTATAGAGGCTCTAATAAAGGTGTATGAAAAGAGCATCAGTCACTCTAGCGGTTTGTGAAAAAAAAAAGACACGTGGCATGCACCCCGGTAGTGTCTTTCTCTTTAATAGAAATAATTATCGGTAAAAATAATATGGTGTAATTGGAATGTAAATATATTAAATATTTGAGGAATATGAGTTGAGTGACATATTTTTTATCTGCGCATCCGCCCACGATAATTTTTTTTTCATGATTTAATAGTCAACACTATGAAGCAACTCATAAAAAAAGCCACTTAAATATCGTGAAATTTCAGAAAGATATCGGCAATATAGTGAGCGAACTTTTAGTTGCTTGCTATTGTTTGTATCAAAATAATCTTTTTTAACTCAATTTGCCAATACACTCCAAATATTTCTTCTGAAACATTACCGACGAACGATTGCTACAATTACATTTTGAATACCTTTAGTTTCGTAGTTCAAAATTTCCCTTACTTAATACCGAAAATATGCGTTTAATTAAGGCGATTTTTCGAATAAAAAGTAATGGTAACAAAACCACATAAGTAGTTGCAGATTTGAACAGAACATCGATGTTCAAACTTTTTGAATTAAATCCCTTTGTTATAATTATTTAGGGTGAAAAAACTTTCTCAAAATAATGGTCATTGAATAATACGAATACTTTTACGCATAAATAATTTTGGTTCTGGGATCCGCAGGCAACGGGCCGTAGGGCGAACACCCCTGTTACAAAACATGAAAGTTTCCGTCGGTAATTCCCTACACAAATTATTGGAATATTTACAGTGCTGGGGACAATTTGAGGACTAAGGGTTAACACACTTTGCCTTTTCTTCAAAAATCCTTCTCATAATTCCCCTATTACATTATCAGTCATTATCAAATATTGTTTATGAAATTCTTAAAACTCAACAAATATACTTTTGAATATTTTATATTAAATGAAAAAGTATCGTACAGTAAAATATTTTTTTATAAAAATTTTAGAACCGCACAATTACGCAAAATAATTTAAAATTTAGTAATACAGAATAAACATCTTCTTGGACCGACATGATAAAATTCTATTTTTTTTAAATTTTATTAAAATTTTGTGAAGCATTTTTCTGTAAGTTTTCCATTTCGAATTCATATGTTTGAAATATAAATGAGTTTGAAAGTGTTTCAAAATAAAAAATAAAATAAAAATAAAAATAAAAATAAAACAACTAAGATTCAAATGTTGGAAGAGAAAAGATTCTTTGTGAGACATCTCGTTGCATAAACTATTACATTTTAACATAGTTATTTTCTCATATTTCTACTTGCAGAGATGTATAGTGCAATCAAGAAAACATTTGGAGACACTGTAGAAATTTCTCATATTTGATATGTATTAGCGCATATATTTTATATTTAAAAAATAACTTCAGAATATAGTACTTTGTGTTAGAAATTGAATTTATGTATCCTACTTAAAAAGTATTTTTTATTGTATATTAGAATTATATTTAACAGATTTAAATTTAAATGTAGATCATTAAAAATATTATCAATTAAACTTGTTTAATAGCTTCCTTTATTAATAAAAAAAAAACAGTAAAAAACATAATATTTTTTTTCAATCACATCATTGCATTTCATCATTTGCATTTCATATCACAAAGCTTGGAAAACTGCAAATCAAATATTATATCTAATTTAATTATATATAATTTATTATATTATATAAGAATCTTTCATTCTTTTTAAGCTGCAAGCCGAGTAAAAACGTGATAAAACAAATCGTGGTGACAAATTATGACACGATCGAGTTCTCTCGGGATAATAATTAATTGTAATATATACGAACAGGAGATAACTTGGGATAATCAGGGAAGCGGTTAAAGACCTTTGCATCATGTTTCGATAATATGAATATTTGAAATCATGATTTTCATAAATGTAATATTTTGCTAGAAGAAAAATAAAATATCCTCCAAACGGCAAATAAAGAAGTAAAATCTTTTAAAATTTCAAAGAGCGCTGAAACCATTAAAAAAAATCCTAAAAATTAAAAATGGCTTAAATTAAAAAGAAATAGTATACGAATTTATATCTTCGTTCATTAAGCTTTTCTAGACAACATTTCAAATGAAAATCAAATTTGAAATTAATTGCTTAAAAGGCAAAAAAGCCGACCTAGTGAAAAAGAGATTCCGTGCCGGAACTCGAACCTGGGGCATCAGTATAGCGCAATGACATTCTACCGACTAAACCAGATGGAACGATTTACAGCCTGGAACCTCTCACTATTACAGTCTGGCAAGGCAATTTCGCTGCAAAGCAATTTTCGTACACAGCACAAGATGCGATATTTAAGTGAGCCACCGACATTGGGCAAACACGAAACGTGATTAAATCCAGCATCGATTGAATCTATATTAATACTTGGAAATTTTTCCAGTGAGAAACATTCGCCTTGCATACAATATTTCAAATGAAAATCAAATTTTAAACTAATTGCTTAAAAGGCGCAAACGCAAACCTAGTGAAAAAGATTTCATACTGGAACTCGAACCCGGGCTATCAGTATAGCGCGTTGACATTCAACCGACTAAACCACATGAAACGATACCCAGGATGGAACTTCTCCCTATTACAGGTTGGCAAGGCTAAAAAATGCACACAAGATGGAATATTTATCGTGAACCACCGACATGGGGCAAGCACGAAACATTATTAAACTCAGCATCGATTGAAACTATATTAATACTTGGAAATGTTTTCCAGAGAGAAACATTCGCTTTGCATACAATATCTCAAATGAAAATAAAATATTAAATTAATTGCTTAAAAGGCACAAAGGCCAATCTAGCGAAATAGATTCCATGCCGGGATTCCAACCCGGATCTCGATGTAGTTTAGTAGGTAGAATGTCAGTGCACTATACTGATGGCCCGGGTTCGAGTCCCGACATGGAATCTTTTTCACTAAGTTGGCCTTTGCACCTTTTATAAGCAATTAATTAAAAATTTTATTTTCATTTGAAATATTGTATGCAAGGCGAATGTTTTTTTCTGGAAAAAATTCCCAATTATTAATATAATTTTAATCGATGCTAGATTTAATTACGTTTCGTCTTTGCCCCATGTCACTTGTTCACGATAAATATTCCATCTTGTGTTCCGTTTGTAGCCTTGCCAACCTGTAATAGTGAGAGTTTCCAAGCTGGGTATCGTTCCATGTGGTTTAGTCGGTAGAATGCCAGTGCGCTGTACTGATGGCACGGGTTCGAGTCACGGCATGGAATTTTTTTCACTAAGTTGACCTTTGCACATTTTATAAGTAATTAATTTAAATTTGATTTTCATTTGGAATATTGTATGCAAGGCGAATGTTTTATCTGGAACAAATTCATAATTATTAATAAAATTTTAATCGATGCTGGATGTAATTACGTTTCGTCTTTGCCCTATGTCAGTTGCTCACGATAAATATTCCATCTTGTGCTGCATTTGTAGCCTTGCCAACCTGCAACAGTGAAATGTTCCAGGCTGGGTTTCGTCCCATGTGATTTAGCCGGTAGATTGTCAGTGCGCTATACTGATGCCAGAGTTCGAGTCCCGGCATGGAATCATTTTCACTAGGTTTGCCTTTGCAGTAAATTAAATGTAAATAATAAATTTTATATGTAGTAAAATTAAATACATTTAATTAAATATTACTAGTAATTAAAACAATCTATAAATAATTACTTTTCTCTTATAAACAGTAAACATTTAAGGCTGCTAGTCACTCAACTTCCAGACTCTCTTCGGTAATGTTAAATCTATGGGCATGTGATGTATTCGTACTTTTAAAATATCTACTTAGTAAATTAATATTTTAACTTCTTTTTTCTAAGTGCTCTTCTTAAATTTTGTCTCTTTTATTACGTGAAGTGTTTAAAATCTTACTTACACTTCGTAAACTTTTAAGATATAAAATATTAAACTAAAATATGGATATGTATGTATGCTAAATAGTATGCTAAAAGTTTGTTCAGTGAAACGCATAGCACAGTTAAAAATTTCCATTCAGCCATTTTGTGAATAAACGGAAATGTACTTAAGAACTTTTGTGCAGCCCTGTATATGATCTATAGAATGTATCCACACCAAGTAATATAAAAACAAAAGTTCAAATTAAAAACGCGTATCACAGCTACAAACGCACTTCCAACAATTATTGATCATAGACTTCAATAGTTAAATTTATTCTTCAGCCAAATTCTTTTGTGTGTCCCTGTAAATGTACGATACATTCTATACACACCATATTCTACAATAAGTGCCTTAGTACACCTCAGTGATGTATATAAATTTCTGTACGTTTAAAATAGTATAATACCATTAAAGTATATTAGATCAAACGATTTATTCTCATAGACCATGATGTAAGAGAATTCTTTTGAGTGTCTCTGTAAATGAAACCGTAAATGTTATAGGCTTCATTTACAATACCAAACATGCCATAGTTATACCCAATAACATCTAAAAATTTTAAGGCAATCGGACTATATTTACATAGAAAAATATTTTTGACCATGATTTCGGGTCAAATACTCCACTGTGCGCCAATTGGAATCACCAATAAATATTGTCAATAGAAAGAGCGCTTTAATTTTATAAAATTATTACTGAAAATCAATTTCGCAATGTTACAAAAAGTTACGTCACGGAAAATTTCATAAAGTTACCACATGGTCTAATATCATTGATGTTTACAAATACAATCTATTGATCTATAATCATATTTTTCAAAAAGAAGAGGGATTTTCCTTTTAATGTTCCAGGTGTTATTACAAAATCGGTTGAAATTTACACAGTATACTAATTCAATTTAAAAAATGAATTCAAAAGATTTTTTTTTATTTTAAATTATGTGAAAATCTATTTTCATTCACCTCTAAGGATAAATATTAAAGTTTTGTTTAAAATTTATTACGGTACTTAATCAAAGTTCAGTGATTCTATGCTGGAAACCAAAGTACATGTATGAGGTGATTTTCCAAATTTATGTAAGAATTTGCCTTCGACAAATTTCCCAACGTATCTCGAAAAATAGCCCAGTGGTACGGGAGGGAAAAAAGGCCGAATTCGGAATTAATTAGGGGAAAGCTGCAAATTGTTTTAATCCATTTAGTTTTGGTCTAGAATGAATATGCTAAGTTTTCCCCCTCGTAGTAGGTGAGCGTTAGAAAATATGTATAGATTTATAGTAAAAAAACACGTATTTTTAGATACCATAACAGTATCTCAAAACAGCTCACACTGTCAAAAACATTGTCAATACAAATGTTTAGAGCTCAAAATTCTGAGTAAAATGAGTACCTACACTTAATATTTTTGTTGAACATTAAGGTCACAATTCAACTATAAAGTGTTAGACCCGCGGTTAGGGATTGAATTCAGAATTAATCAGGAGAAAACTGGAAATTGTTTTAATCCCTTCAGTTTAGGTCTAAAATGAAAGTACTATGTTTTCTTCCGCGTGCTTGAGTGAATGTTAGAAAATATGTACATATTTATTTTCGAAAAACACATTTTTTTTGTTACATTACAATATCTCAAAACAGCTAACTCTATAAAAAACATTGTGAATACAAATATTTTAGAGTTTAAAATTCTGAATAAAATAAGTACCATCATTAATATTTTTGTTAAACGTTAAATCCCCAATTCTATTTCAAAAAATTTCAAATCAAGAGCTTGAAGCCAGGAGAGACCAAGTTAAATTAACAATATCTCAAAATTGCGGCCTTAATATTGAACAAAAATATTAATTGTAGGTACTCATTTTACTCAAAATTTTAGGCTCTACAACTTTTGTATTGACAATGGTTTTGATAGAGTTAGCTATTTTGAGATATCGTTAAGTTAACTTGGTCTCTCCTGGCTTCAAGCTCTTGATTAGCGATTAAGGCAAAATTTTGAAATAGAATTGCGACCTTAATGTTGAACAAAATCATTAATGATGGTACTCGTTTTATTCAGAATTTTAAGCTCTACAATATTTGTATTGAAAATGTTTTTTATAGAGCTAGCTGTTTTGAGATATTGTTAAGGTAATTAAAAGAACGTGTTTTTCGAAAACAAATATATTCATATTTTCTAACATTCACCCAAGTACGAGGAAGAAAACATGGTACGTTCAATTTAGACCTAAACTGAAGGGATTAAAACAATTTTCAGTTTTCTCCTAATTAATTCTGAATTCAACCCCCTGACCACGGGTCTAAAACATTAAAGTAGAATTGTGACCTTAATGTTCAACAAAAATATTAAGTGTAGGTACTCATTTTACTTAGAATTTTAAGCTCTATAACATTTGTATTGACAATGTTTTTGACAGAGTTAGCTGTTTTGAGATACTGTTAAGGTATGTAAAAAAACGTGTTTTATTTACTATAATTTATACATATTTCCTAAAGCTCACCTAGTACGAGGGGGAAAACATAGCATATTCATTCTAGACCTACACTGAAGGGATTAAAACAATTTCCAGCTATCCCCTAATTAATTCCGAATTCGACACCCTAACCACTGGGCAATAAATATATTTTAGTTATTTTTGGTTACTTAATTTTGTACGACATGCTTGACTTTCGCTATTTTCAACATTACAAAGTAATAAAACTGCAGTAAGATAAGGTTTTACAGTGCATGATGTACATTGGATTACAAACGTAATTACAATTCAAGAAATGCAATCAAATTTGTAGTTTTGGCGGAAAACAAAAATCTTTGTGCAGTTCTTTTCCTGTAAATGTAAGATAAAATTAATTATGAATAACAACGTTCGTGAATTTAATGATTGTCTCTTTAAAATTGTGTATTTTCCGCGTACGCATTTTATTCTGTGTAATGGTAATTTTATAAATATGACTTTTTTTCTTCTTAAGACTCTGCGTGTGTGTTTAGGGGGGGGGGGGGGGAGGGGGAGGGGATCATGTCCCTCGTGGATTCATGTGTAATTCTTAACGTTGTCCATGCTAGAAAACGAGTTTCATAAGCCTACATTACACTTTTGTAACGCTTGTTCTTGAGATATTCATCCAAAAGAGAAATAAATCAGTAAATAAATAAAATAATATAATCAAAGTATAAAATAAAAGTTACATGATTCAATATTCATTAGACTGTTAGAAGGAATTAATGTAAGTAGGACATATAAATGTAGAGATGATTAAAAAACGAAGAAATTCTGATTTATGTAATGTGGTTTTTTTTAATTATATTTCTTTATGTCTTTGTTATCAAGAAGGATTTCAAGTATCTAGTTATACAAATAATTACTAAAGTGAATAGCTACTTCATAAAGGTAGTTTTAATGGCAATGATGAACCATTATTATTATCATTATTTAAATTATCCAATTTACCTTTTATTCACAAAATGAAATTTAAATTTTATTCTGCTCAAATCAAATTCATGTATAACATAGTATTTTTAACCCACCATCCTTTTATAAAACGGTCTATGATATATTGTAGAACACGTAATTTCACCAGCATTTTATTAGCTAAATTTCTAAACTAAAGCTCATTTTATGTAATGTGAGATTAAACTTCGATACTTTACTTGTTTCTTTAACTATTACTCACTACACATAATAATAAAACAGTCTACTCTACACCATTCTTGCGATGCTTGACATTTCTCTGTTCTTTCATTATATTTGGACAAATAAAGTAGCTCTATTATCGATTAGACTGAAAAAACTATTTTTATTTTTTTGTCAGTTTCATTTCAAGAAAAGAAACATGTTATCTATTATTTCGAGGAACAAACGTTATAAAACAGAATTAAATCTAATTATTTTTTTAACAATACCTCTGTTTTAACCCTTTACAGCCGAGTATTTGCAAATAGCCGCTCAAACGTAATATACATGATTCTATTTTTATATTACATTCGCATCTCTATATTTTTAAAAGTACAGTAGAATCTCCATTATACGAAGTAAATGAGACCGACCATCTTTCGGAAAATCGAAATTTTCGGATAATCGAGAATGCTTCTAATTTCAGATTAAGGACAAATATATGCGATATATCTTATCATGGTAACATGTGCTTAATAAAAACAAAGCAATAACAAAATAGAAACGAGAATAAATTACATGAATTTTAATTTTGAAATTAAATACCTTTTACACAATTTACAAGCGTTTAAAACGAGCTTTGTTTGTCGCAGTTTCTAGTCCCTTTGATTTGCAGTTCTAACACGAAGTTTTCTTTTAATACTATTAGTTCACAGGTACCACAGTCTTTCTGATGCTTTAGCCATGCCAAACTTTTCGCACAACATTCAAAAGCCTCAGAGTGTATAATTTGTTCGTTTTCTTCGCCTGCTATCCCACATTCAAATACCTGCTCAAAAAAATTAGGGGCGCAAGCAAAAAATTGAAGAGAGCAGTGCAAGACAACCATGTATGGGCATAAAATGGATAGTGCACGTGTATAAATGCGCAATGCAGAAAAAAGACGCAAAAAAATTGTAAGGGAGCTTTTATTCTTCAAAAAGATGAAAAGAACATGAAAAGATGGTTTACGGCAACAATTTGGTTTTAAGTAAATGATAAAAAAAAGTATTGTTTAGAAATAATGCAAGATTTTTGATATAGCGTGTGGTTTTCTCGGACAACTAAGCCTGCTGCACACCTGTTTTCCATGGATGCGATGAAGTTGTCGATAGGAATTTGGGGAATACTGTTCCGTTACACAATAATTGGAATCTCTAAGTCCCGGACCGTAAAAGGAAGCCTCGGTTTCGCAGCATTGCACCGTCTGAGTATCTCACAAACATGCTCGATTGGATTTATGTCTGGAGAGCATGCTGGTCATTCCATACGCTCTATTGTTTTAGCTTTAAGCATGTTTTCCACAAGACGAACTGTATGAAGCCTGGCATTATCATGCATGGAAAAAAGAAATCACTAATTGCTGCAACATACAATACGACATGAGGTCTCAGTATCTCGTCTGTATAACTTCGGACCGTCAAAGTGCCATTCCGAATGATATGTAAGACCGTACATCAACGTATGCTGATTCCAGCCAATAGCATCAACCCACCTCGTCTGTAATGTGATCTTTCACGAACGAATGTGGGATTATTTTGTGTGCCTCTTTCTCTCCATGCCAAAACACATCAGATGTCACATCCAGACTGAATCGGGACTGGTCTGTAAACAGAATTTGACTCCAACAACGTTGCTTCCAAACTCGATGTTCAGTACCCCATCTTCTTTGTGCCGCACAGTGTTTTGAGGTCAACGGAATACAGACCATTGGCTTACGTGCATAGAGATCCCCCTGATGAAACCTATTTCGGACTGTTTGGCTGGACACCCTTCGTCCTGTGGCCAAGAATATATGTGTTTGGAGCTGAGTAGCATTGCCCGTTCCGTCTCGACGAGCTGTTAACCGGATATACCGGTCATCAGTTTCTGTGTTAACACATTTTCGACCTTGCACTTGTCGATGACTACCATTCCATGTTTCTTGGAATCGTTTCACAGCCTTCCATGGACACTTCTTACGCTTCCAACAGCTTGCACTACACTTCGTTGTGTTTCCCCAAATTCAACTGTCCCTATAACACGCCAAACCATGGATTGCGTCAAATTATGTTGTTGTGACATTTTCGAGCCTCCTTTTCTCAAAACACAAGCTGAATAATTGAAATTTACAACTTAGGCAGTGAAACAGACGTTTCTGCAAAATTCCGATTTCTGATCTTATCTCCTTTTTCTAGTTTTTGTCGTTATAAACTTTAATTTACATGTGGAGTTTTCCTTATCTGTTTTCTACAACAATTTAAATGATGAATGATTTATTTTACGTTACTTATCGGTATAAATATTTGCGTAATTTCGTTAAAACCATGTGCTCCCCTAATCGTTTTGAGCAGTGTATTTCAGTTCTCCCTCCTCTAAATGTGTTCTAGTTCACTCCGCAGCTTACGGGACCTCAAGTTAAATTTAAAGAAATTCTATGAGAGCGGGCCCAAAATATTTATCTGCACTTGTGGTTCAGAAAGGACCGCTTGAACACAAGGAATGTGATATTAATAATAAAAAAAGTTTTTAAAATGTTTTTCGGTTAACCGAGAGTTTCGGATAAAAGTGGTTCTACTGTACGTTTGTTAGTAAATTTCTCTTTGACATGTTGTCAAAATTCAAGTAAAAATGTTTCTTTAAAAAAAGTGGTTCCACCAGAATAAATTCAAGTAAGAGATGCCTGTGCCTGTGGGGAATACTTAAGTGTTAAATGCTTGTAAGAAAATAATATTTGATTGCATTTTTAATTTCTATTATAAAAACGAATGAATCCACCCGGGTTTCTCTGGTTATGAAACATAATAGTATTCGGTGTACAAAAATTAGGTGAAAACCACTTTTAATTCAAAGCTCTGATAAATCTTTTACACATAAAATGCGTTTTAGTTACCTACTAACAAATATATTATACATAAAAAAAAAATATGTGAAATGTACACTTTGCTCAAATACAGTTATCAAATTTACTGAAAACGGTACTTTCGTATAAGCAGCATGCCAGCTGTTAATAGCTAAATAAATCACTAACGATTTCACTATTAAAAGCAGCGTTTTCCATTTTAATTGTTTCCGTGTTTAAGCACGTAGCTCGACAATTCTCTTACGATTGTGCTTTATTTTTTTTTTCATTTATATACTTAGTTAATGAAGGAGATTTAATTTTCTTGAGGTATATACGGCTGAAATAAAGGCTGGGCTATTTAATTGTTTTTTTTTTTTTTTTTTTTTTTTATAATCGGGATACAGTGATAGATGAAAAAAAATCATGTTTGAAAATTATTTAAAAAAACCCACAAAAATCAATAAATAAAAATGTAATTTTCAGAGAAACTGCATCAGAAAGTACATTTTTTACCTATTGAAAGGTATAAAGATGAAAATTATGAGATGGTTAGAAATAGAGAAAACGAAATAGCTTTGTCAATTTCTAAAAACAGAGTTAATATTAGATAATAAGTTTTTATTAAACATAAAAAAAAACTTAAGAGTGAGGTCTAAGAATATGCTTTTCCTACTTTAAAACCAGTGAATGTAATAAGGCGTTTATTACATGTGATTGTATAATGATGGTACTTCTGTCTATTCATAAATACTGGAGGATTTTTCTTGATTCATTTTACGAGTAATTCCTCTTTTTCCGTTAGCCATTGTTTCCCAGTAGTCCGAAGTCTCATTTACAGTCATGTGGATAAATGAAAGTGTTTAACAATTATGTATCTTCAACGCCGTGTATTTCGATAACAAAATTTTCGTCTTTGAATTCATGAAAAAAATTATTAAATCTGTTTTTGATAATGAAAATTTATTTTGAAAAAAAAAAAAAAAAAAAAAAACATTTTATGTAATATTCATCATTTACTTATTTTGAAATATTTCATATGTTTATCGAAAGAAGAAGAATTAAAATTAGGGACCCCCAGCTCTTAAAATTCACCGGGTCAATGCAGGCTTTTTAATACTAGGCCTATAAAGAGTATCCTTTCCCTGTTGCTAAGATCCATCACATCCTCTCCCCATCTCATGATTGCGGGAGAACAACGCGCCAAACCGGATTTTCCCTCCAAAATCTGTCCTTGGAATTGCCGCTCCAGCCGAGACGTATATTTTTTCTGCGTTTATTCCGAGCATGACAGCAGAAACAGAAAGTTGCCATGCAAGGGATCATCGCCAAAAAACGACACCCTTTTGGCGATGAAATTGGTAACATATTGGATTCAACTTTCTCCGGAAATAACAATGGGATCCGTTCTCTACGTATTCCTTCTCTAAGGGCACCACCAATATTTTAAATAAATCATTACAGAAATATGCAATTTTTAGGGTAATTTCCTCGTCCAAAACATAATGCTGTAATAAAGAGGAGTACACTTGGCTCACTGTAAAAAAAAATCTGTAGTTCTACATATGTAAAGTTACATCTTTACTAACCTTTCATCTGTAACTCTACAAAAAAAGCTGCAAATCTACAAAACTAGCTTTTGTAAAGCTACAGAAAGCTGTAACTTTACAAATGAATCTGCTAAAATTACAGTAATCTTACAAAAATTTTATCTTTAACCCTGGTTGCATTTACATGAAAAGTTCTAGGCATCCCAGTTTCCTAAAATATTCTTAGTAACCTTACAGATTTCTTGATTTTCGGCGCAAAAGTGTGTATGTTACATGAATTTTTGCTGTTGCCGTTACATAAAAAGTTCTCGGAATCCCAGTTTCCTAGAAAAACTTTAGTAACTTTACAGATTTTTTTTTTACAGTGCTACTCAGTAAGTTATTGCATTCTGCTCCTCTATTTTGAGTATCAGTATCTCTTCCTACTTGCTTTGCTACTGCATTTTTACTTCAATCGTTCATACTGCAGATAATACATTTTTCATAGATTTAGAAAATGTTAGACTTATATAATTTTGAATTAAATTTTTAAACTTTGGTGCATCTTTGTCAAAAAGTAACCCG
This sequence comes from Maratus speciosus, assembly GCA_963932465.1. Lineage (NCBI taxonomy): Eukaryota > Metazoa > Arthropoda > Arachnida > Araneae > Salticidae > Maratus > Maratus speciosus. The sequence goes on along the minus strand of OZ010788.1, from coordinate 332,382,168 downwards.
CAATTTACAGCTCTAAAGTATACTACTATTAATAAATTAAAACATTCTTTTGTTATCATAAGCTTTAAAAAAAGCATCAATTGTTTTTTAGGCAATTATATCCTGTTATTTGACGTACCTTTTTGAATTATATCACTTTATTTGTTTTTCAGAGTTACTTTATTTTTATTTTTATTTTTTTAAATTACAGATTTTCATATCGATATCCTAGTCATTAAATTTATTCTTCATGCGCGTTTTATCAAAGCACAAAAAGAAAATGATATAGTTTTATGGGCGTATATACATCTAACAAATTTCCAGAGAAATTACTAAACAAAATTTGAAATTATACATTGGGAAGTCCGAAGTTACACGGCTATTTTAGAGAATTAAAATAACCTTTATCACAAATTTTTACGATATATATAAATATATATATATTTTTGTAGAAAACAAATTCTGGTTCACAAACAAACGTGGATTATTACTAATTATAAATATTAGTAAAAACAGTTATTTTAAAAATCAAACCGAAATTATAAAGATGAAAGTATAATAATAAATGCTATACACTGTAAAAAAAAAAAAATCTGTAGTTCTACAGATGTAAAGTTACATGCTTACTAAACTTTCAACTGTAACTGTACGAAAAAAGCTGCAAATCTACAAAACTAGTTTTTGTAAAGCTACAAAAATCTGTAACTTTACAAATGAATCCGCTAAAATTTCAGTAATCTTACTAAACTTTTATTTGTAACCCTGGCTGCAGTTACATGAAAAGTTCTCGGAATCCCAGTTTCCAAAAAAATTCGTAGTAACCTTACAGATTTTTTGATTTTCTGCGCAAAACTGTGTCTGTTACATGAAATTTTGTTGTTGCCGTTACATGAAAAGTTCTAGGAATCCCAGTTTCCTAGAAAAACTTTAGTAACTTCACAGATTTTTTTTTACAGTGTAAGTAGTAAAATTGAGCATAACAGGTTCTAAATATCTTCTTCATTAATAAATCAGTAAATTGTTATTGAGACAGTAAACTTCAACTGTTATTAACAACAGTTACCGCCTAATAACATTTATAGGAATGCCTTCGTAGTTTTAGTAAAATTGGTCTCTATCAATTGTATTAATATACCCCATGGGATATTTAGTCTTATTAAAAAAAAAAACTGATGTAATTGCTTAATTAAATAATGCTCCATGTATGTTCTTAATTAAATAATTAATACTCAGGCATAAAAATACTTTTTGTTTTATTTCAGTTCTATGAATGTGGTTCAAGTTCAACATATTACAGTATTATTTATTCAATGAATAACATTTCAAGGTAATTTCTTAATTGCAAAATTTACGACTGCTCTCTAATTAATAAACACATATTTCATATTTTACATAGACCTGTTTTTTACTTGCATATATGAAGCAGCATTTTAAAAATGACAAAATATTTAGAATGTTATTTTATCTGTATTACAAAGGACAAACGAGTCCTTGCGTAACGTTGGCTCCATTTTGACTCTGGAAACAGAAGACGACTAAATTTTGCTGTTACTGCAATTTTTAGGTAGCTTTCTTTACAAAAAAGCTACCTATTGCAGCCGTTCGGAGGAAAGCGATTTCAAAAAATTTTGGTATATTTTCATCGATCATGACCCCCAGACCCCGAAACCACCCACCGTTCAAAATTGATATATATATATATATATATATATATATCTGACATATGTCATACTGTAACTCTCGTATTTATGAACCGATTTGGATGTAATTCAGTGTGTACATAGTACATACCAATGTCTCGACCGAGTTCGTTGGCCAGCTTCATCCGCCATTTTGTTTCAAAATGGCGGCCATTTAAAAATTTTTTAAAAATTTAAAATTTGAAATGTGGTACCAAAAAATTGAAAATGGAAAAATATTTTTTTCTTATGTATTTGACATTTATACAAAGACTCCGTAGCAGTTTTTGTTTTGTCTATATCTTAAAAAATGGCTGAGTTATAGCATTTTGAATTTCTAGCGAAGCTGACATTTTGAAACGTCCTGAACTTTGTCACGCCATAAAAGGCGTATTTATGAACCGATTTGGATGTAACTTCGTTTATACATAGTACAGACCAATGTTTCGACCGAGTTCGTTGGCCAGCTTCATCCGCCATTTTGTTTAAAAATGGCGGCCATTTAAAATTTTAGGAAAAATTTAAATTGGAAATGTGGTACCAAAAAATTGAAAATTGAAAAAATATTTTTTTCTTATGTGTTTGACCTTGATAAAAAGATTCGGGAGCAGTTTTTGTTTCGTTTATATCTTAAAAAATGGCTGAGTTATAGCATTTTGAATTTCTAGCGTGGCTGACATTTTGAAACGCCCTGATTTTTGCCACGTGATAACAGACGTATTTATGAACCGATTTGGATGTACCTTGGTGTGTACGTAGTACATGCAAATAACTCAACCGAGTTCGTTGGCCAGCTTCATCCACCATCTTGTTTCAAAATGGCGGCCATTTAAAAAAATTAAAAAAAAATTAAATTTAAAATGAGATGCTAAAAATTTGGAAAATGAAAAAGATTTTTTCGTATGTGTTTGACCTTAATACAAAGATTCCGGAACAGGTTTTGTTTCGTCTATATCTAAAAAAATGGCTGAGTTATAATATTTTGAATTTCTATTGTGGCTGACATTTTAAAACGACCTGATTTTTGTCTTTCGATAACAGGCGTATTTATGAACCGATTTGGATATTACTTGGTCTGTACATAGTGCATACCAATATCTCGACCGAGTTCGTTGGCCAGCTTCATTCGCCATCTTGTTTAAAAAAGGTTGCGATTTTTTTTAAATGTATTTTAAAATTTAAAATGAGGTATTAAAAAATTGGAAAATGAAAAAGATTTTTTTTATGTGTTTGGCCTTGATACAAAGATTCCGAGCAGTTTTTGTTTCTGAAAATTTGTTCTTTTGTTTATATCTTTAAAAGTGGTTGAATTATAGCACTTTGAATTTCTATCATGGCTAACACTTTGAAACGATCTTGTATTTGTCACGCGATACCACACGTATTCGCCTATTTCGATGGAAGAAGGCATGTGGATAGTATACATCAATATCTCGACCAAGTTCGCTGGCCAGCTTCATCAGCCATCTTGTTTCAAAATGGCGGCCATTAAATTAAAAAAAATTATATTTAAAGTGAGGTGCAAAAAAATTAGAAATTGAAAAAGGTTTCTTTCTTAAGTATTTGACCTTGATATAAGGATTCAGGAGCATTTTTTGTTTGCCTTTATCTTAAAAAATGGCTCAGATATAGTAGTTTCAATTCCTAATGTGGGTGACATTTTGAAAAATCTGATTTTTTGCCTGCGACAGCACTCGTACATATCAACCGATTCCGATGTGAGTGAGCATGTGCACAGCAATTACTAAGGTCTCGACCAAGTTCACTGGTTAGCCTCATCCACCATGTTGTCTTAAAATGGCAGGCACTTTAAGAAATCGCCAAATTTGGCAGACAAATATAAGTTACTTTAATTAAAAGCAGCTTGGATAAAGCTGACTAATTTCGCGAAATTCTCATTCATAATGATTTAGTATTGATAAAAATTGGTATTGAATCTCCTACACTCGGTTTCCACTAAATTGAGCTTCGTGTGTTTGAATAATATAAGTTGGCTTTTTTAAAATAAGGAATATGAAAGCTACCTCTTCCTCCCGGCACTGGCCGGAAGGACTTTTTAATTTCTAGCGTGGCTGACATTTTGAAACGTCCTGAATTTTGTCACGCGATAAAAGGCGTATTTATGAACCGATTTGGATGTAACTTCGTTTATACATAGTACATACCAATGTCTCGACCGGGTTCGTTGGCCAGCTTCACCCGCCATCTTGTTTAAAAATGGCGGCCATTTAAAAATTTAAGAAAAATTTAAATTTGAAATGTGGTACCAAAAATTGAAAATTGAAAAAATATTTTCTTCTTACGTGTTTGACCTTGATAAAAAGATTCGGGAGCAGTTTTTGTTTCGTCTATATCTTAAGAAATGGCTAAGTTATAGCATTTTGAATTTCTAGCGTGGCTGACATTTTGAAACGTCCTGATTTTTCTCACGTAATAACAGGCGTATTTATGAACCGACTTGGATGTACCTTGGTGTGTACATAGTACATACAAATATCTCGACCGAGTTCATTGGCCAGCTTCATCTGCCATCTTGTTTCAAAATGGCGGCCATTTAAAAAAATAAAAAAATAAAAAAAATTAAATGAGATACCAAAAAATTGGAAAATGAAAAAGATTTTTTTTGTATGTGTTTGACCTTAATACAAAGATTCCGGAACAGTTTTTCTTTCGTCTATATCTAAAAAAAAATGGCTGAGTAATAGCATTTTGAATTTCTCTTGTGGCTGACATTTTAAAACGACCTGATTTTTGTCACGCGATAACAGGCGTATTTATGAACCTATTTGGATGTAACTTGGTCTGTACATAGTACATACCAATGTCTCGACCGAGTTCGTTGGTCAGCTTCATTCGCCATCTTGTTTCAAAAGGGTTGCCATTTAAAAAAAAAATTAAATTTAAAATTCAAAATGAGGTATTAAAAAATTGGAAAATGAAAAAGATTTTTTTTATGTGTTTGGCCTTGAGACAAAGATTCCGGAGCAGTTTTAGTTTCTGAAAATTTGTTCTTTTGTTGATATCTTAAAAAATGGTTGATTTATAGCACTTTGAATTTCTAGCATGGCTAACATTTTGAAACGATCTTGTATTTGTCACGCGATAACACACGTATTCGCCTATTTCGATGTAAGAAGGCATGTGGATAGTATACATCAACACCTCGACCAAGTTCGCTGGCCAGATTCATCAGCCATCTTGTTTCAAAATGGCGGCCATTAAATTAAAAAAATATATATATATTTAAAGTGATGTGCAAAAAAATTAGAAATTGAAAAAGGTTTCTTTCTTAAGTATTTGATCTTGATATAAGGATTCAGGAGCATTTTTTGTTTGTCTTTACCTTAAAAAATGGCTCAGATATAGCAGTTTCAATTTCTATTGTGGGTGACATTTTGAAAAATCTGATTTTTTGCATGCGACAGCACTCCTATATATTAACCGATTCCGATGTGAGTGAGCATGTGCACAGCAATTACTAAGATCTCGACCAAGTTCACTGCTTAGCCTCATCCACCATGTTGTCTTAAAATGACAGGCACTTTAAGAAATTGCCGAATTTGGCAGCCAAATATAAGTTACTTTAAAGGAAAGCAGCTTGGATAAAGCTGACTAATTTCGCGAAATTCTCATTCATTATATTGATAAAAATTAGTATTGAATCTCCTATATTCGGTTTCCACTAAATTGAGGTTCGTGTGTTTGCATGATATAAGCTGGCTTTTTTTAAATAAGGATTATGAAAGCTACCTCTTCCTCCCGGCACTGGCCGGAAGGACTTTTTAAACTTCTAAACATCGAACATGTTCAATTTTTATACCGTCGAATACGAAGCATAAAGAATTAAATTTATCAGAATAAAAATTGCTGCTATAAGTAGCGATCTTTGATGATTCTTTTAGTTATTCGCTCTTGTCAAGACACCAATACGAAAGTATCGCTTTTAATAAATTTCGAAACTTCGTTTGGATACTTCAAAGAGATTTTTCACATAAAAATGTAATTTCTTGTTGTTAGTGGACAAAATAAATAAATAAACAAATATAAATAAATAAGAATAACCAAAAATATTAAAGTTTCAATAATAATAAAACAGTTGGTAATTGCACGTGAAACGTGTCAAATGTGGTGTGTTCGTACTATAACTAATTTTATAAAAATAAAAAAAAATATTTTTGTGCACTTTCATAATTGCATATAAATTTAATTCTGTTAGAAAGGCTGTAACATCATTAAAATGCACTTGAAACATTTTTTTCTCATTGGCCGTAATGAAACGAAAATTTTTGACTGTCCCTGTAATTAAACTATTCATCCAATTTTCATAAAATTTGAGATGACTCGACAAAATTTTGCAACATTATATTTAAAATTTAAGACCACTCGGTTGGGTGGTTTTTGCTCAGTTATATGCGGACGGATGGACAGACGTACAGAACGACCAATATAGATGTTACGTATTTATATAATTACGAATGCACGTAAAAACGGACTTGGTCTATATTCTGTAACCCATTTAGGCTTGCTTGGATCCCCTAGTATTAAAAATTCAGTTAATATAATAGCAAATGCTTTCATAATAAACAATACGAGTAACAATTTGATTTATACCCTTGTGGAGTTCAATCAACTTCAAAACTTATCGCTCAATACATAAGTTTTTTTTTTTTTTTTTCAAATTAACATGTTTGTTAATTCTTACATTACTTTAATTGCTTGTGAAAACAGAAACATTCTATACATATTTCCGATCTAAAAACATATTTTTATTTATGAAATTGATCAAAAATTATTATTAAACACATATGATTTATGACCTTTATTAATGCATCAGATTTGACAAAAACATGGCCTAGCTCAAGCCTATCTTCACTTTCAAAACATAGAGAAATTTTAATTTTCAATAACTGCAGGGAACAATCCCTGTTATTCTTTGCATCCAGAGAAAAAAAAATCTGGAAATGTTTCCGGTAAAACTAATAAAAAATTCAATTATTTATTTTTTATTTATATTACTTTGAAAGAATTTTTTTGCAATTGATTGTTTGTTCCTAGTACAATTCGCTCAAGATTTTTATCTTATTTGTCTAAATTTCCAGGTAAAACTCTTTACTTTTTAATTCTTTGAAGATTTCAAGAAAAATTTATACGCTTTATTATTTTTTTTTATGATTTGAAGAAAAATTTATATACTTTATAATTTTGTGCGATTCTTTGATCCAAGAAACTCAAATAAAATTAAAAGTGGACATTTTATATTAAAAATTAAAGTTGGTTTAACATTTATAAGACCTCTGAATCATATTTTGTCTGTAATGTTAAATTAATAGACATTATTTAAAGTCGATTGATGCTTATTTATAAATATATATGTATTATATTCAGAAAAATTAATAGAGGGTGATTTTTTTTGTTATGTCCTATATTGCATAAATTATGTACTATATTGCATAAAATTACAGACTTTTTGAACATGAAAGTGATAATAAAACGTGTGCAATGAAATCAATTGTTCAGGGCGCCATGTGATACCATGTAGAACAATTACAATTATACTTCATTTATTAAAAAAAAAAAAAAAAAAAAAAAAAAAAAAAAAAAAAAAAACCACGAAAAAACTGTTTTTATCATTTATTTGAAATAAAGTCATCGAAAGAGTCAAACTTGCTTTAAAAAATTAATCTATAGTACATTATAATTTAAAAAAGAGTATTTATGTAAATGTAAAAACTTCGTTCTCAAGTGACTTTCGTTCATTTTTAACACTCCCTTTTAGTAACATTGGAAATTAGGAATTATTTTGATCTTTACAATATTCAAAACTACTAAATTTATATATATAAGTTACAGTTAAAACGTGGAATCCGTTATTTCAAAAATACCTATTTCCTGAAATAACTGACCAAGTCGGTTAAAATGTTAAAAATGTTTGCATACTACGATTTAACTAGTTAATTCCTCGAAAATCGATTGCCTAATCGTTAAAGTATTAAAGACGACACGCGAAAATTCTTTGAACCGATTGTAGCATTTTTTAGTCAGTTTTGAACAGTTTATAGCTGCTTTGCAATCAGTGTGTATGCTTCATTTCTTTAACCTCTTAGACCGTTGTTAACTGCCATTCACAGTCCATGTTTTTGGCTATATGTAAATTAAATATGTATTTATTTGTCGATATATATGTATTTGTAAACGGTGAACTTATGTTTGGGTTTTTCAATTTGGATTATTGTCAAATTTTTTTGCAATCAATTTTTTTTCTTCTAAGCAATGAGTTCTAAAGGAATGAGAAGTTCAGGGAGTAGAAAAAAATAATTCTGCCAGTAACAGATGTAAAACCTGATGCATATTTTATTGGTCAATGGATATGCTGTTAGATATTTGATATGAAACGCATACGCCTATTGTACATGGTGGTAGAAACCGTAAGATAAAAGAACGGAATCATCGATATAATAGCATTTCTCAGAATGATATAAAGCTTATTTTGAGTGTTATTGAATATTGGCAACAAGAAAGAAATATGGGAAAGAAAGGCATTGTGGTTAAACCCATAGTGTTTTCGAATCTCAATTGAAGATGCCTAGTAGATCTTATAGATTTCTATTCTCAACATTATATAAACTATAAATTTATTTTATTTAACTAAGACCATTACACGATGTTTGATATTCTAAGACCTCTCAAACAAAGGGCAAAAGAAGTCGCAACGCAGTTGCTAAATATATGTTTATTATTTGGTGCTTCATGTATTCTGCAATCCGATAATGGCAGGGGAATCTGTAACAAACTTTTAGACGGCTTGAATATTCTTAACCAGAACTTAAGATCATACATGATAAAGTCAGACATAATCATAGTCAAGGGAGCGTTGACAGACCAATCTAAGACTTCGAAAATATCTTGACAACTTGGACGCAAGACAACCAATCTATTTCATGGAGTCACGTGCTTAAATTTATTCAGTTTCTAAAAAAAACAGAGCACTTTATTCTGGTATAAAGTAAACGCATTACGAGTTTGTGTTTGGCTATACTTCTGGAGTTGGAATGTCCCAAATTAGTATTACAAGAGAATTTATTCGGTTCAATAATTTGAAAATGCCTTAACTGCGCTAATTGCATCATTAGAACGTGATGATGAGGCTGTTTTTGCCAAAGAAATATCTTTGAATCAAACTGTAAAAGTGCACTTCGAGCGTTAAATACCGTTTCCTTCGGCGACATACCTCCGAATAAAACTTTAAAATGTTCCAAAAATTCCATAGACAGAATATTTTCTGTACATGTGAGCAACATATGCAAATTTCATGCTTAGAAGCCAGTTACAAGGGAGATAAAGTTACACGGAAAATCTTCAGACAGTGTCTAAATAAAATAAATACCGAAAAAGACAGGCAAGGGTCTAAAGAATGTTAAGAAATTCAAGCTATGAAAATGAAAGTACAGTCTGAAATCTTAGTCTAAGGCATTTGTAGGCGATGAAATCCGAATTCTACTTCCTGAAGCTGACTAAAGAAAAGAAGATGTTTGGTTAGTTTTAGTTGCCATTATGAAAAAACAAGCAATCCATATTGTTTTAAAGTTAGGATCAACAAATAGCCTAACGAAACAGCTGTATTCTAGGTTTGTGCGCAGTATATGTTAATAAGAATTAATTTCCATTGACAAGTTAAAAATATTAAGACAACTTTTCGTCAGTTGCAACAGTTCAAATTTGCTGTACTGGACAGGGATTAAAAAAGTGTTCGTCTAAAACACTGTGTTATAAGAAAGAGCGAGCATTTTTCAAAGATAATATGCGATGTAATTTCAGGTCAAGTGTCATCACAACAATCCTTGTTCTAATAAATAATGGAAACTAAAGTATATCATAAACTTTAAATTAATATGCTCTTACATTTTTTTTGAAAACTTTTAAGAAACGTTTTTATTAATAACTTAATTGTTTCTCCCAACATGTAATTTATTTATAACATTAAAATTTATTATTATTATCATTATTATAATTACTTTAATTATAAGCATGATTTATAATTTGCATTTTTGATAAAAATTTTGTAATATTTATTAAACAGCGTAAGTTTTTTTTTTTTTTTTTTTTTTTTTTTTTTTCTAGCATGATCAAGTGGCCAAATAATTTGTATAAGTTATTTATGACTGTTGCTGCAGTATATTCTGTCATTTTTTAATACAGTTTAACTAATCTAACAATTATAGTATGTTATATATTTTGTTTTTCTTTATTATTTATCAGTTAATCTATCCTTAATATGAAATGTATTTTTCGAGGGGTTTTAACTAAATATCAATATTTAATTTATCAAACATCGGACTTGTTTTAATGTAAATTTACTTTTATTTACACCTTTAACTATTAAGTAAGTAGTTAGATTGTAGAATCCACTAATGCTATACCCTTTAACCCACTTGGATAGATATTTATATACAAAACGAGGTATTTTATGAAATAACTGAATTATACGCTTTAACGGTAATATATATGTGGCAATCTTACAATTTTTGACTTTCAGGAATAAAAATCTATTGAAATTAAACTTACTAAAATAACATTTTAAACTTACAGACGAATCCTTTAATGATTCAAAATAAAGAAAAAATGCACAGCAGCGATTTTTTTTTTTTTTAACTGAGGTTTAAGTTAAATTTGCGAGTTTAATTTTCCTTGCCGTTTTACCACTATAACTTTTTATTTCTTCTACATTTTTACTTATAATGAATTTGCTTAGTACCGACAGGACATTAAAATAAGAAATAATAACAAGGTAGTATTTTTAGTACAAAATTTTGGTATAACATTGTCTTAAAGGTGTGTTAAAGAAGGATCAGTAAGGAAAAAAAGGGGGACGATATAGGAAAAAAGGGAAGGTAAGGAGAAAAAAGGGATGATAAAGATGATACGGTAAGCGAAATTAACACCTATTTTTAGGCAAATCGTGTTCAGACTAAGTGATAGCCACAATGTTCATTGATTTTTAGAGAACGTTATTTACATTGGATTCAATTTTAAAAAAAAATTAATCTACCTCGAAAAGTGCAGGAATAAACCTTGGGGACGGCAAGGCTACCAATAAAAACACGATGTTTGAAAATGATATTTAAATGCTGATTTAAATTCTGCAGTAAATTTTCTGTCAAAGAATTTTAGCCATTCTTTCTCTAGCATACTTCTGCATGAGAAAAATGTTGAAAAAATTCGGTGGCTGCATTTGAAGTGATTTTCTGTATAATTTTAGCAAGAGGGATGGTAAAGAATCTAAAACCCAGGGACAGAGACTAAAAAAATAATAACAACCGTAAAAATGAGTGCAAGTTAATCTTTTGCTGCATATTTATATAAAACAATAGTTCCAGTTTCGGAAAAAAATCACATCGAATTATTTTTATTGAAACAATGTTAAACAGACAGATCCAAACTTAAAAGACAGCATCAGTGACACGGGACAGTATAGGAATTTCCTGGTATATTTGGATCCCAAACATTGTCCAAAAGTTATTTATCTCTTTAATGTTGTTGTATAGTCATGCAATGTGATGTTCTCCAGTATACGAAATTAAAAAAATACAAGAATACGCACTAAAATAAGAAAATATCATTCATGGACTTAAAAGATTGTGAAAATGCCCCTTATACATTGATCCCCAAAAATTATACGCAGTGACCGGGCGCTTTCAATTGTACACTGTTTGTCTAATATCTACTGAAATTCTTGACGAATTGTCCTTGAACTTCGAGTATGTAAAGGACATGTTGAACTTCATAATTTTTTAGTGAAGATTCCGTTTTGAGGACAATTAGAGATCCAATAATACATTTAATAATAAAATAATGCTTGCGATCATCCATTTAACAGAAAATGCTCAAAATGGTACGTCACTGGTAGAAAATGACTATGTGGTTCCTGTTTAACGTTTGTGTGCGTTTTTGCAAACATAGCTCGTATATTTGTGAATATGTTAACGTTGTTTTCTGTGTGAAAATTCAAATGTTTTTTGTTTATAGAATGCAGAGTTTTCAACACAATTTAACATCACTTAAAAAAAAATAGAAAAAACGTCGCAAATTGTATACTTTAATTAAACCTTTTCACTCAATAGGTGACTCTCGCTCACCACTAGTGCTACCTGTTGTCCCGCGTAATTTGTAGCTCCAAATGATCTGGACACCAGTATTTTAAAGGAATTTTGTTCCCCTTAGCTAATAACACAATTATCTGCGATTAAAGATGGCGAAATAAACTGTGTATACAGTATGTGGTGTACAGTAAATATGTGGTGTACAGAACATTTGAAGCCCAGATTTACGCGGAACACTTCACAAAACTAGTGAGTGATAATCACCTCTCAAGTGCAAGAGGCTTAAAAGATGAATATGTTGAATATTTGGTGAGATATAGGCATTTGCGGGAAATAATTTTGTAACTGATCATGCGTGAAAGATTTCCAAATTTTTTATTTCATAATTTGGTAATCAGCTATTTAGGACATAAAAAGTCAAGTCATATACTGTGAAAACTCAGAGTGATAAAGTGAGCTTATTAACAAATTGTGGAAAATCCGTTATAATAAAGTTGCTTTTAAAAAGTAAATCACTAGCTGCTTTTACAAATTAAGGCACTATAACCCTCCCATCATCCAGAATTTTCGCGATATTTGACTGGAATTTTTATATAAGTTGCCTAAAATAGTTTAATACCCAAATTAAAAAATTTTAAAAAATGGAATCTTCCACGCATGCCCAGTTAAAATTATTTCATAGAAATGCACATATCTCATCAAATATTCAATATATTTATGTATTAATTGGAATATACTGTTTAATACAATTCTTTTTCAAGTTTTCGGAAGGTGATGTTAAATTTAGTTGAAAACTCTGTATTACAAAAACAAAAAACTTTTGAATCGTTCACAGAAATGATAACACCTTTGAATATGCATGCTGTAGTTGCATAAATGCACACCAACCGTTAAACAGAAACCACATAGTCCCGCTACAGTTACAGACCATTTTGAATCTTTTCTGTTGCATGGGTGATCGCAAACCTTATTTCACTATATACCTAAGTTTTGACATCCTAATTGTCCCTGCGACAAACTTTACACGGCTAAATATGAAGTCAAACATGTTTTTACATCCTCGAATTTCAAGGACAATACGACAAGAATTACTCTAGATATTCCACAAACAATGTGCAATCGGAAACATCAGGTCACTGCACCTTAATCTTTGGACATCTGTGTATATTCATACATTTATTTGCTATAAGCATGTATAATACAAAAATTTATTTTCTTTTATTTAAACCATAATATTTGTACAATTATTACATTAATTCAAACACCAGATTAGAAGTAACAAAATTATTTGAAATCTTATGGCCATTTAAAAGCATTATGTTCAGGAATGATAGATGTTGCAAAGAAACGTCTTTGATAACTTTTCTTTTAATACACAATACTTTCTAAATAGTGAAGAAATAAGCTCTCACAATTATTTTCAGGGACAAAGCAAATGGAATATGGATAGCTAAAGTATGTCTTTGTTGGAATGAACTCACGTAATTTATCAAATTTCAATCACTCAAAAACTTTTACATCATTCATGCCCCAGATATTTAATATCTATGAAACATGGATGACGAAAAGAAAACTTTGAGAACGCTGTTTGCTTCTGGGAATAAAAAGTGCAATTACAGATAAAAAATGGATTTATATTTTATCTATAGTTTACAAGTTTAAGAAATTTTCTTTAAAAATCATTGAATTTATTTAAAATCACATATTTAATGTTCTACAAACATTGTAAATTTAAAAATAGTTTTTAAAATTGTAACAGATACCACTTTCTATTTACAAATATGCACTTGTTAATGAATATTGGATCTTAGAAATTCAATGTTTAAGTTAAAATAATTTAATACATTAAAATATAATGAATGCATTCTTAAATACTTTTGCGATGAAAAATGTCAGCGATTTTTTATAAAAAATCTATAATTTTAATAAAAATATCTATAATTATCGTCAATAAACATTGTTTTTTAAAAGATGTAAATAAGGTATTTTAAAATAATTACAATAGATTTATATTTAGTTTAAGCATACAAAATGAAAATAATAATAATAAATAAGCCATGTAAAAGTTGTAGATTAAAATAAGATAATTGTCAGCAAATTTCATAAATTAAAATACTTCTAAAACTTTTTAAATTTTACTTTTCATTTTAAATAATTTCGAAATATATGATTTATATAATAAGACATAAATTAGATAAAAAACTCATATTTACTAGATTTAAAAAAATTACTTAAATTAATTTTCATTAATTCTTTCGAAATATCGCTGTTTATGTAAATCTTGTCAAAAAGTATTTTGGAGTAAACATGCGAAAACAATGCGAAATATTTTTAATCATTTTCGAAACTTTCTGTTCAGTTTTGTTCATGCTAATGATGTGAGATAAAAATTAATTGTAAAAAGAGATCTGATTCATTTCATTATTTAAAATATAGATTCACAAATAAAAGATACTTTTCAGTGTTTTTTGTTAGTATGTATTAGTGCCATTAGTGTTCGTTTGCCAATTCTAACGAATTAATTTGTTGAATATTTTTTTCGATTTTTTTTTATTATCCGTTGCATTGTGGTATAATTTCCAAAGACATTTACATAAAAAAACTAGACAATAGGTTAATTAAGATCAAAATGGCTAATGCGAACAATTTCATGTGTGGGCTAATAATAAAATTCCCTGATTGGAATTTTTCTTCTGATCATGAGAGGAAATAATACTAAGAAAACTGTGTAAAACTGGCTGAAATAAAACACCTACTTAAAAAAAAAAAAAAAAAAAAAAAAAAAAAAAAAAAAAAAAAACTGTAGAAACTTTGTAGTTCATTTTAACAGTTTTTTAATTAAGATTTTATGCATTATTCTTGCATTAAGATTTTATGTAAAAGAACATTGTCGCATTTAGGTGTTATCACATTTAGGCCGACTGACCTTATTCAAATAGGAGCATATTTTAACTTAAATAAAGAATGTTTCTGCTCTTATTTTAATCATATTATTGGCAGGAATACTTTTCGTGCTGATAATGTGACTTACAACATTTGTATCATTTTTCATTTGTATCATTTTAATGAATTTTTCTATCCCATTTCCCCTTTTAACTTATCCTTTTTTTAAAACTTATATTACGAAGAAGAAAAACTTTTAAAAATCTCATTAAGTTGAAAAGTTTCTAAAGTAAGCCTTTTATTCTGGTTATAATGCCTATAGAAACTTAAGATATGAAATTAAATTTTTTAATAAATATTATCATAGTAATAAGAAAGCAAATTTATATGCATCATGATATGTTATTCAAAAGAAAAGAATTGGGATCCTGAAATTGATTACAATAGAAAAAAAATAGATTTTGACACTTATTGCGTATATAATATTCTCTTAATTGAACTTGGAAAAAAAAAAACTAAGCGTTGAAATTCTAAGAATACGAATTACTTGTGCGGTTATTTTTATTTAATCTTTACTAAAAGTAGCGATGATTTTGCAAGAAGCAATCTTATAACAAAATGAGAAAGAAGTTTGATGTTTGTAAAATATACTGTAAAAAAAAAACAATAACAAAAAAAAAAAAAGAAATTTAACAAATTACAACGACCATTTGGAAAAGGATTTTTTCAAAGACTAAAATTTAAGACATAAAAAATCGCACGGAGTTGATCATGCATTACGTACGTCTTGAATTAAACATTAATAGTGTTATTACACGTAAAAATTACAAGCGACAAAAATTGCCTGCAACTCGTATTTGATGTGAAATATTTATATGTATTCATTACTGTCCTATTTATCTTTTTTTTTTTTAATTGGCTTATTCCATTTTTCTTTTGCACGTGAAAATCTTACAAATTAAAATTAACTCTTTGGCAGAAATTGCTATTCATTTTCTTTCCTTTTCATTAGTCATTATCCACCTGGAACTTACGTATTATTCAAGCATTTCAGTGGCTGTTCAGGAAAAGGCTTTTCCATCGTCAGATTTCCAAGAAATCGGACTACCAAATTTAAATGAAATTTCATTCTTAAACTTCTAAACATCCGACAATATTATTTTTTACACCATCGGATAGAGAAAAAAATATACTTTTAAATGCAATTTGTTTGAAAGCTGTACCTCAATTTGTTTCTGAATTATTATTTTTGTTGTAGTTTTTTTTTACTTTTTTGTCATAGTGGCAACACTCTGTGGTCCATCTCTGTTGAAAGTAAAGGGAAATACATATTACTGTATACATCAATCACAAAACGAATAAAATGCGGATCAAACCAATAAAAACCTTCAGATATGTTCTTGATTTCCTACCCTGACGAGAACAATAACCATTTTTCCAAATGGTTAAAAAATAAAAACGGACTGAAATACGGAAATGGTACTGGCAATCGGGACACCAGTACTATTTCCGCCTTTTAACGGAAATTTTCACCCGTAAAGTATTGGCGTCTCGATTTCCTGTACAATTTACGTAATTTAGTCCGTTTTTACTTTCTTCTATCTTTACAAGAAGAAAGTATTGGATTCCGGAAATTTTTCGGCTTCCGGTTTTCAACAGATTTACACTTTTTAGGGGTCAGAGATTCCAAAAAACATGTTTTTACAAATTGTCTATCTGTGAGTCTGTGAGTCTGTCTGTCCATCTGTCTACTGTATGTGACACAAATATTGTGGGCGCTCTATCTTAAGAACTAAAGACAGGAATTTATTAAAAATTTATATTCAGATAGTAATAATTTAAATTGATGCTGATTACTTTTTGGTGTAAATCGCTCAAAAGGTTGTGCTGCTATGCTGCATTTTGCAAGATTTCCGCAATAGCTCTATCTTAAGAACTGTTGCACGGATTTTTATAAAACTTCAGATTCAGTTAGTCCTTGATATGAGTTGGTGCTGTTTACGTTTTGATGTAAATCGACCAACAGGTGGCGCTGCTATGCCGCTATTTTGCAAGATTTACACGATTTCCGCAGTAGCTCTATCTCAAGAACTAAAGCGCACATTTTCACGAAACTTCAGATTCTGTTAGTACTTGGTATGAAAGGATGCTGACAGCATGTTGGTGTAAATCGTCCAATAGATAGAGATGCTGGGCTGCATTTTTCACGAATTCCTCAATAGCTCTATCCCAAGAACTAATGCACGAATTTTCGTCAAACTTCAGATTCAAGTGTAGCTTCATTATTATTGCTGCTGATTATGTGTTGGTGTAAATCGCTCAACAGGTGGCGCTGCTATGCTCCATTTGCCATGATTTGTCCAATAGCTCTATCTGAAGAACTAATGAACGACATTTCCCACAAACTTCATATTCATTTAGACTTTGACATATGTTGATGATGATTAGGTACCGCTGTAAATCACCCTATAGGTGGGGCTGATATACTGCATTTTGCGGGATTTACACGATTTCAGCGATAGTCATATCTCAAGAACTAATGCACGGAATTTCAACTTTTTAGAATCTTAATGATGAGCATAGATTGCCATTTAATTATGGAACAGGGATAAAGAATTTTGAAGATAATGGCATGTATGAGATAGAAGAAAGATTTGGGATTGGCACAGCCGCGGAAAAAAGTAAACACTCCCTGCTAACTCCTGAACAAAATATCGTACAAGAAAATTAATGGTACTGAACGATTGGAAATAAACTCTACTTTTGAATGATGTATACAAAATTTGCTTAAGGGGCCATCTATATATTAAAACTAACAAAAACATTCATCATTTCATCAAATCATTTTTACTTTCTTCTATCTTTACAAGAAGCAAGTGTTGGATTCACGAAAATTTTTGACTTTCGGTTTTCAACGGTTTTACACGTTTTAGGGGTTAGAGATTCCGAAAAACATGTTTTTACAAAATGTCAGTCTGTGAGTCTGTCTCTCTGTATGTAACACAAATTTTGTGGGCGCTCTTTCTCAAGAACAAATGCACGGAATTTAATAAAAATTTATATTCAGTTAGTCCCCGATATAAATTGGTGCTGATTAGTTTTTGGTGTAAATCGCTCATTAGGTGGCGCCCCTATGCAATATTTTTCACGATTTTCACAATTGCTCAATCTCCAAAACAAATGCTCATGCACGAATTTTCATCAAACTTCAGATTCAGTTTGTCCTTGACATAAATTTGTGTTCCTTGCTTTTTGGTAAAAATCGCTCAACAAGTGGCGCTGCTATGCTGCATTTTTTGCAATTTCTGCAATAGCTCTATCTCAAGAACTAATGCTTGGATTTTAAACAAACTTCAGATTCAGATATACATTGATATAAATTAGTGCTGCTTATATTTTGATGCAAGTCGCGCAATATGTGGCGCTGCTATGCTGCATTTTTCGGAATTTCCACCACAACTCTATCTCAATAACTAATGCACGAATTTTCATCAAACTTCATATTCAGGTATACCTTGATATCAGATTGTGCTGTTTATGTTTTGGTGTAAATCGCTCAACAGGTAACGCTGCAATGCTACATTTTTCAGAATTTCCGCTATAGCTCTATCTCAAGAATTAATGCACGAATTTTTCTCAAACTTCAAATTCAGATATACTTTGATATGAATTGGTGCTAAATTGATGTAATTTCATGAACTATTTAAATGATTTAATTGACGTGATTTATATGACGGGATTTTGTGATGGCCGCAACATACAAATTTTTCAGTGTAATTATAAAATAATAAATAGCGACACTAATATATTTATTTAAATGTATGAAAATAAAAGTGCTTACTGGAATAGTGTCATAGACATGACTCCATGATAATACGTTTTTTCGTTTAAGTAACAATATATTTACATCTCACAATGTGACCACCGGTGCTCACCGATTTCGATGAATTTAAGGTATGTTGTAGAGTCATTATCTCTAATTATTCCTGTGAAGGGATTTCGTGGAATGGGCCTTAGACTTTGAGATATGAGGGGTGCATCATACGATTCAAATACTCGTTAGTTTGAATGTTTCAACGAGTCGTACGTGGCATAGACGCAGAGTGCTTGCTTGCCAACCGGAGGGCCTGGGGTCCATGCTAAGTCTTGACTTTTTTAAATTGATTTTATATTTTGACTCTTTACAAGTTTTAAGTATGTTTATTAATTGTTGCAACTATGATTTTTTTTTTTATATTTTCCTAAAAAATATACAGTTACGCTTATGATTCTTTTTGATGAAAATTTATGTTTCATATATATCCAATATATCATTTTTAGTTTGCAGAAAATTTGCAGCAGTCTTGCTTTGAAAATTTTCAGTAAGCTCAGCATGAAAGATTGAAAGTTTATAACAAGATTGCAGCAAGATAACGCAAACGCCGAAGTTACCACACTTTGAACTTGCAGCTAACTTGCCGTGGAGGTTAAATTCATGCTGTATCAAATTTATTGCAAATTAACCGCAAACAAGTAATCAAAAATACTGCAAAGTTGTAATCTACCTTTCCATTCTACACTATATGATTAACCCCATTCGAAGGGGTCCATAGACCCGATCAGGTCTATTGATGCGAACGCACCGTCAGAAAGTGCATTCATCGGTTTTATCACCCTAAACAAGTTAAGGTAATATTTGCACGTTTTAGTTCGAGAATTTTTTGGTATTCGATAAGTATAGCGTTTAGAAAAAGCGGTGACAACCGAATAAAATTTCTGCAATTTCTGCATATGTGCAGATTGTCTATTCTCTCAACAGAGGAATTTTTTGCTTTCGTCACTTTCGTCAATTAAAGACAGTCTTATCATCAGTTTCACAACAAACTACTCATGCAAATGAGTAATGGTATACCTTTCGAGAGATTTGCTGCAAATTTCTCATTTCAAATTTGTCACGGCAATATAATATCAGAAACAATCAAACTTGCTGATAATGTTCATGCTATCTTGGATTTATCTCGAGGCTAATAGAAGACAGGCTACCGCGATGCATCCCATGTGTCTTTTTTTACAGACTACTAGAGCGGCGTGATGCCCTTTTCGCATACCTTCATTGGTGCATTCGAGCATCACGTGACACCACCGGTCTGTAAAGAAAGATTCGTGGAATGCACCGAGGTAGCCTGTCTTTATCGCTAGCCTCGATTTATCTCTAATGACGAGAATGCAAACTACTTTATGTGTAGATTTTTTTTAATTATTATTTACATTTATATATCTTTACATTTTAATCAAAGTTTAGAAATAATACATTATATATATTTATTTACTTTGTGGAATTTTAAGTGAAATTGTATTATTTCGTGTAAATGATAAATAGTAATTTTGATGTCAAATGTCCAAATGTGTTTATCTTCCGATGAATAAAAATGGACAAATTATATTTCAAAATACTTTTCATTCTAACAAATAATGATAATAAAGCAAAAAATTGTCACCTGAAAATGTAAAAATCGTCTACGGATCCCACATAATATAAAACTTATGAAACATATATTTTGAAATCGTTAGCTAGACATTCATAATAAAATCTAAATAAATCAAATTTTTTTAACTGATGCATTTTATCTTCTTTTGAAAACGAGTACTAGGTAAGAAATTATGCTCTATATAGGAAAATTTTCCATATGAATAATCCGTTTTGAATATTTTATCGATATATGTCACCCGATTAATTGTATATTTATTAAACTTAAATATAAGTGTCAGTAATATTAATTTTTTTATATTTTATCAGTTAACACATTTTAATATATTTAAAACAAACTAAAAATTAAAAAGTTATTTGTTTTATTAATTTTTTTTCTAATAAAATACAATGCATTATTTGAGACTTGTATTTAAAATATAAAATATTAATTTTATTAAAATAAATTTTCCGCACCAATTAATTTGTAATTCTGCTAACGGAAGTGATAGTTTAAATATTAGGGAAAAAATAAATATTTCCAAGAAAAATCAGAAACGTAAATCAATTTTTTTACAAAAATTTCAAATCTGTAGAAATTTCTAACTTTGGTTAAAATTTATAAGTGCCAAAAGTATGAAATTAATTTAAAAAAATAAATAAAAAGTCGGGAGTCAACATCGAACTCGGCCTTTCCGGTTGGCAGGTGAGAACTCTGTCGACATGCCACGAAATACTCATTGAACGCTACAAACTAATGAGTATTTGAAACGTATGCTAAACTTTAACTTCCAATTTCTGAAAATCTATGGCCCATTTGGCCCCACCAGTGGCTGAGAGGTTCTTCTCTCGAAACTGGTAGACGAGAAGTGCTGGGTTCGAACCCAATCGTGCCCGTCGGCCTAATCGTTCGGAGTTTTCGTTGTTTCCTTCAAGCCATAGATTTCCATGCGTAAATACGGGTTAGGTTCCCTTAGAAAAACCCCCACGAAGGGCACTCCACCCTCGGGCCTATATCCCTAGTGTAGATAATCGGCCGTCAAAAATGAACCAACCAACCAACTAAGGCCAATTTGAAGAAATCCTTTCACCAGAGTAATTAGGGATAAAAACTCTAGAATATACATTAAATACATGAAAATCGATGAGCACCATGTTTGGTGGTCCACTTGTCAGTTGTATTTTAAATTATATTACCTTTCTAAATTTCACTAGCTTGAATACACTTTTATTAGTTTATCTGTAAATTTAAGTCTCTAAACTGTAAGTAGTTTTTTATACATAACTATGCAGGAACCGAAAATATATTCGCTATTTTAAATGTTTAAAAGTAATTAAAAGACGTTAACAATAAGGGAAAAGAATCAGCATAAGAGTAAAGGATAAAAATCTGAAGAAAAAATACACAAATGTTATTTTTTAAGCGGTAATATTTCTATGATACATATGACATAGTTGGTCTCTTATATCATTTTCATTTGCCTTTGGTGTTTCTCACATACTATATAATTAAAAATATAATAATTTTACACGCATATATATATACAGGGTGATTCATAAAAGATGGGCAGAACTTTAAGGGGTTATAGTACACTTAAAGACAAATAATATTAAATAGGAGACTAAGGGTCCCAGACGTATTCCCAAGGAGATAGGGGGCATTAAAGTTTAGGGTCCGAAATTTCAAATGATTATAAAACATGGAAAAATTGGTCGATTCGTTTGCGGTTTCTGCAAAAAATTTTCTTTATGCCAGTATTTTCTTGAAATAAAATTTTAAAGTTCAATTTCAAAAAATGCCGATAGGGGGCGCTTTAGACTTTGGAGTAACAAACAACTATTTTTTAACGTTATTTTTTGTATTTCTTTAAATGATTTCGAAAGCTTAGACTTAAACTTAAATTTTGATCTAAAAATCTGAGTCCTAACGAGTAGTTAAGTAGCATAAACTGAAATTTGAAATTTGAAACCCTTCTCCCCCCAGAACAAAAATCAGTTATTCCCGATCTTTGTGTCGTAGATTAGGCTCTAACTACTGCCGCGTTTTGCTAAAATTATTCTTTATGTCAGTATTTTCTTGAAAATAAATTTTAAAGAACATTTTCAAAAAATTCCGATAGAGGGCGCTTTAGACTTTGGAGTAACGAACAACTATTTTATACCGTTATTTTTTGTGTCTCATTAAATGCTTTCTAAAGCTTAGACTTAAACTTAAATTTTCAGCTCAAAATCTGAATCGCTGAGCGTGGTTCAGTAGCGAGGGGAGGGGGTTCAAATTTCAACTTCTGAACATAGTTCAGTTTGCACTACTTAACCATGCCCAACGATTCTGTGCTGTGATACGAGGCAAAAATACAACTTTCGTCAAGGACTGCATAGTCGGAATTCACTCATAAAGGCACTGGCACAGTTGGCACTGGCACAAGAAATAACAAACGGCTATTAAAGGTATTGGTCTTTATTATCACATTTCCAAGCAGAACTTAGTCAGGTAAAGCCGCATACTATTATTAGTTGCATTATGAAGCAAACATTTCCAAAAAAAAATAATGTAACTTTGCTTATATATTCTATACTTATTTTTAAACCATAATATTATTTAAATATATTATAAATTTAATTGATATTGACATTTTAATTGATACATCGTAAGAATCGTAATTAATATATCGTAAGTATCTAAATTATCCAGTCTAACCTTCCTGTGGGGGGAGACGCATATATATGTGGCTCTTACAGGAAATGAAAAAATTTGACCCTTTCCTTGAAAGAACAATATATTATATTTTTTTTACTTTGATTAAACATCTAAACGAATAATTTTCAAATTAAAATCCCCATAATTTAATATTATTGACATAAGGATAAATATGTGCAAAAACTTTGAAAAAATTACAGAAAAAACCGCATATTTTTCACCTTTATAAAATATGTAACCACTTTAGTTTGTGTTATTTTGACATCCTTTTTTCAAACATTAATTGCAAGTTCTTCAAATATTGTTTTTTAACATTTTTTCTTCTCCCACATAAACGTATTCGGTAGTACCGAAAGAGATCGATTGTCGAAAAGCAAGTCAAAAATGTGCATCTATAAATATGGTAGACCAATACATGTCGGCCATAGGGGTATGTTGATCCATTCGCAATATTTTGCAAACTATCTGGTAAATGATGTTACTAACTGAGCGAGATGTGTCTAATCACGTCTTCTTCTCCTCATAACAACGCCAGAAGTAAAAAAAAAATAAATAAAGAAATGAATGTCACCTCAAATATTCACTAAAGTAAGTTTTTTTTCATTTATCGTATCCATTAAGGTATCAACTCATCCACAATCTTATGCGATTTGTTTCTAAATTAAAGTTTCGATTTTGTGAATTGCAAATTAAAAAACTATCTTCAGAGATTAATTTTTATCTACTGATTTTTTAAAGTATTAACGGAATTTTTTGATATGATGATTAAAAAACGAAGCAGCGATGTTCGGCAAGTTCGCCCATTTCATCAGAGGTATGTTGATCTATAGTGCAGGAGTTTGTTTTCTACATTCATAAGCATGATAAAGTATGGAGAATTGGAAAATTATGCTTGTTATACTCTCAAAAAAACTTTCTTCAATTCACGGAAATTCTACTGGCAGCAGTACTGCCGGCATTTTCCCGTGAATTGACGAATATTCGTTTTCTTTTCCTCCGTTACAGGAGGTAAAATATCCGTCAATTGAAAAAAAGTTGGGAAAATGCAAAAGCAGCCGACATTGGATTCGAACACGCTAGCATTGAGCTATAGTTGCACAGCAGAGAAATGCTTTAAATTAAATATGTTTGCTTCAGATTGGTATGACTTGATCAATTTCTTTAAAAAGATTTTAATTTTGAACTTCATTTCGGGAAGATTTCGTCTTTAATGAGATTGCGGCTGGGGTTTTTACACTTTAGTATGAATATAGTATAAAAATATGAATTTTAAATGTTTTAACGTAGATTGCTAGGGGTAAAATACAAACACCATATTTTTATTCGATAATTTTTTTTTAGTAATATCGATTTTTTCCATTTAATTTTTTTTAAATATCTTTTAAATATGTTCATTTAAAGTATATTTTAAATGCGAATATTTATTTATAAACAATTGTATACATTCAACTTTATTTAACTTTATCAACTTATTTAACTTTAAAAAATAAATTGTGAGTACTTTTGAGAAAGTAATTGTTATTTATTTTGCAATGTGAAAACTTTTCTATTTTTTAAAATTAAATTCGAAATCTTAATTTATAGAATTTTTGGTTTTTCATTTTTAAAATAAATTCGGATTTATTAGCGATAGAACCTATACGCATACGTGCTAGGAATGAACGGAATTTCTCTCTCTTTTTTTTTTTTTTTTTTTTTTAGATGTTCGGGGAGAATTCACGGATAAAACATGTTTTCTAGTAGTACGGAAATTATTTGTTAAAAAAGGAAGAATAATTTAGGGTATATTGACGAGTTTTACTGACAGTGTACTAAACAAACCGTTTTTAACTAAAAGGTAAATAAAACAAGAGTGTATTCAATGTACCAAATGTAATCGTTGGGCGCACGAATCGTGTGTCACTGAGGACTCGGATATTTCACGTTTGCATTCATTTTGATGATGAGGAAGATTTCGGTGTTAGTGATAATTTGAACAAAAATCTTTTCTTATATTTTGTATCATTTACATACCAAATTAAAATTACATTTGATATTTTATGTGTTTTTTCATTTCCTTTAGCAATCTGAAATTAAAATCAATTTCGAGGTTCCACTTACTCCGTCCGTTGCGGCAGGTTGACCCAGTGACTTGATGTCCTTCTGAGCTTCATATAGGAACTATTAATTAATATTTTTTAAATATTCTAATTCGTAGTTATGCTTTGAAATGCACTGATTGTACAAAATAAATATTTAAAAAATAAGCATAAAATAAAGTAATAAAAAATATTGAAAAAAAAAATATGGATCAATAAGTCCCGGTCTTACGCTGATTGTACAAACTAAATATTTAAAAACTAAAAATAAAATGAAGAAATAAAAAATATCGAAGAAAAAATGGGCCAACAAGTCCCGGTCTACTATACTACCAACATTATCATTGTGTGGAATGTATCCTTATTGAACATGGTACGCGCAATAGTATTAAATAAAATAAAGTTAAAATTATTCTCAATACGTGCCCATTTTTAAGAATTTAAAAAACATAGCTGTACATTAAAGCAAAAAAAAAAATATATATATATATATATATATATATACAATAACCTATCCAATGCATAAATTGCCTTGCCCACATTCCAGTGAGGAAATACCGCAATGGCTGCTTCCTTTTCTTGCCTAGAGATATTTATTTCAAGCATTAGCTGCAAGAGGTCATATTCATATTGAGGGAAACTGAGTTGCGCTGTATTAACTCTAGTATACGGTTTCACTCCACTTTCCTTTTAGTTTTCGTTTCAGAAATTATAGCATTCACTTATCGCAGAAGTATAATCTGCAAAAAGATATAAAATCTATGAATTAAACTAGAGTCTTATAGAAAATAAAGTGAAAATGCTACCTATTATAAAGGATAAGATATCACAATAAGATTCTATGAAAATTTATTAATGCTTTACCTTCTAACTCTCTATTTATGAGTCTTGTGATCTCTAAGGTCTCCTAAACTATTTTGTTATAGCTTTGATAGGATGTAATGTGATTTACTCTAATGTTATATAAACTATTTTTGTCAAAAGCTTTTCATAAACTGCAATTTCCGTAATACTAACTCACGTAAACAATATAAGAGACATATTTTTTTTTTTCAGTATGTCTACTATGTTTTGTATATCCATAAAAGAAAATTGTTTGCTCAGACACATTAACTTTTCTGTTTTGCACGACAAAGTCAGAAGTAAATTATAACCATTCTAGAAAAAAAGTATTCTCAGAAGAATTACGGTTATATCGTCGCCCGTCAAATAATTTTAAGTAACGGGGATAATGACATTTTACTTTTTACAACTCGCAGTCTTAAAAACATAAATAACATTAATTAGATAAGAATGGTTAAAAATAAAATAAACTATTCTGTTGAAATGTACGAGATATGAGTAGAAATCTTTAGATTGTTTACATACACTATGACGCAAAAGTTTAGACAATGACGTCATTCAGCTTTAAAATGTAGAATTATGACGTCAGAATTACAAAAACCTGTAAATATATTCAAAAACTGATTTAAAATGCTATGTACAAAAGACAGTCGTTTTATTTGCTATAATACTAATTTTTTTCATAAAAATTCAAATGTGCTTGTCGCAAAAGTTTAGACACTATTCTAAATTTCTTTGAATATTCGCTGGCATATGCAAATTTAGAATCGATGATGTCACAAATTTGGAGTACTTAAGTTCTGCAAACGATTGCGCATCATAGTCGACATGCCGAGAGCTAAAGAAATTCAAGTGAATGAGGTTTCAAGGATTTGGCAGTTGAAAGGTGAAGGGAAGAGCGTTTCTGAAATTTCTGCTATTATTAATAGGTCAAAAAAATCTATTTATCGAGTTTTATCGAGTGGTTCCGAATATAAAGCAAAATGTCGGTCTGGGAGGCCACGTGTGACAAATGTACGAGAGGATCGCCTGATACAAAGACTAGCGAGTACTCAACAAATGAGCGTACGTGGAGTTCAAAGCTCATCGGGACTCTCTGTATCAAAGGATACGATTCGTAGACGAATTTTGGAAAAAGGAACAATCGTTTATAGCAAAATGCAGAAGAAACCAGCTCTGAAACCACATCATAAGTTACAAAGACTTATGTGGGCTCGAAAGCATATGTCATATGGAGAGAAATGGCAGTCAGTCATATTTAGCGATGAAAAAAAGTGGAATCTGGATGGTCCAGATGGTTGTTTATCGTGTTGGCATGACTTGCGGAAGGAACCTCGACGTTTTTTTAGTCGCAGACAAGGAGGGGGCTCGGTGATGGTTTGGGCAGCCTTTTGCTATAATGGACAAGTATCTCTGACCTTCACCAGTGGTCGTCAAACTTCACAGCATTATACACAGACATTAGAAGAAAACCTACTGCCATTTGCTGAGCTTCTAGGGGGTCCTCAGTGGGAATTTCAGCAAGACAATGCTTCAATTCACACTGCAAAACATTCAAAATCTTGGTTTAATTCCCATAATATAAGAGTTCTCGACTGGCCAGCATGTAGCCCAGATCTTAACCCTATAGAAAACCTTTGGAGCATCATGTGTCGCAAAGTTTATAGCAACGCTAGACAATACTCTTCTGAAAAAGAACTTAAGACATCTATTGAGAATGCATGGTACGATATCGATCCACAAACTATGCAAGATTTAGTTTCTTCCATGCAATCTCGTGTATATGACGTAATACATAAGCATGGATGCGCAACCAGGTTTTCAAAATTGTTTATTTCGATTTTATTTAATTTGTGTCTAAACTTTTGAGACAGCAGTTTATTTTTGTTACCATTTAATTTATTGCAATATGCACAATTCCACTTTTCTTTGTTATAAATATTGTTTATATGTACAGCACATTAATTTCAAGCAGTGATTTGAAAATTGAATAAATATTTTTCAAAGTATGTAAGAATTTCTTCATTGTCTAAACTTTTGCGTCATAGTGTACCTTATCCTTTATCTCATTCTCTCAAACTTCTTTTTTCCCCTTTTTCTTTCTTTTCAGATTTTGTAGTTTTATTTTCTATTGTTTTTATAATAAAATACTATTTAAGATGACTAGGAATATTCGTAACAGAAATTATAGACTTGCATTTGAGAAAAATGTAATTATGGACTTGTTGCTTTTTTCCATCTTTACGAGAAGAAAGTATTGGATTCGTGAAAAATTGCTACTTCCGGGTTTTGTTGGATTTTTTAGAAGAATGTTTTAGAAGAACCTGAACACGACTTGATAGGTTTTAGAAGATATCTGTCTGTCACTCTGCCTGTGAGTCTGTCTGTATGTGAGTAAAATTTTATGGGTGATCTATCTCAAGACCTATGAATCACGGAATTTCAAAAAACTTTAGATTCGGTCCGAACTTGATGTAAGCTGGTGCTGATTACCTTCTGGTGTAAATCGACCGACAAGTGGCGCTACTATGCTGCATTTTTTACGATTTCCGCAATAGATATGTCTTAAGAACTTATGCACGGATTTTCATAAAACTTGAGATTCAGTAAGTCCTTGATAAAATTTGGTGCTTATTACTTTTCAGTGTAAATCGCCGAATGGGTGGCGCTGTTATGTTGCATTATTTATTTCATCGCAATATATCTATCTCAAAAGCTAATGCACGAATTTTTATCAAACTTCAGGTTCAGTTGTTTTGTTTTTGGTGTAAATCGCCAAATAGGTCAATAGGTGACACTGGTATGCTGCATTTTTTACGATTTCCGCAATAGATATGTCTTAAGAACTTATGCACGGATTTTCATAAAACTTGAGATTCAGTAAGTCCTTGATAAAATTTGGTGCTTATTACTTTTCAGTGTAAATCGCCGAATGGGTGGCGCTGTTATGTTGCATTATTTATTTCATCGCAATATATCTATCTCAAGAGCTAATGCACGAATTTTTATCAAACTTCAGGTTCAGTTGTTTTGTTTTTGGTGTAAATCGCCAAATAGGTCAATAGGTGACACTGGTATGCTGCATTTTTTACGATTTCCGCAATAGACTATTCCGCAAATATCAAGTACTAATGCAGGAAATTTAATCAAAATTCAGATTCAGTTAGTCCCTGGTATAAATTGGTCCTGATTATTTTTGGTGTAAATCGTCGAATAGGTGGCGCTGCTATGCAAAAATTTTTTTACGATTTACGAAATATCTCAAAAACTAACGCACGGATTTTCATTAAACTTCAGATTCAGTTAGACGTTGACATAAGTTGTTGTGATTAGATTTTGATATAAATTACCTAGCCGGTGGCGCTGATATACTGCATTTTTTAAGAACTATTAACATGTATGAGATAAAAAAAAAAGTTTATGGATTGCCACATACGACTAGTTTTTATTAAACTTCATAGCATTTATACAGTCTTGAAATATATGAAGGATATCTCTAGACAAGAAGATAAAGAGGGCGTTAATATTTCGCCAGGTAAACGGGATAAAAAAGGCACATAAAAAACAAGATTTTTTACTTTTAAAAATTCACAGATTTATATATTAGTTTCTGTTATTTATTTTTAACAGTTTATCTATTTAAAAATTAATATTATCAAAGATCCTATCAACCGTTTCCTTGGTCAAAATTGGCATCGTCCAAAACACATTCTTATAGGCGTAATATAAATTTTCATATTTTTAATAACGGCAAATCTCTTTTTTTTTTCAGAATCGCCACTTTGCTTCTTTAGCCGTTGGAAAATTTATATTGCCTTCTTTTAAGTTACAAAAGTTTCTGTATATCTCTTTTTATTTTAGTGAGCAGTTAATGATATTTCACTGTAATATCGTATATCATTAGTTTTTCCTTCGGTTGTTTACATTTGCATTTCAATGCTTTAATTTTGTAAGCGCTATTTACTTATCTTGTAACAAAGTTTACCTGCTTCCAAATACTATTTTATTAAAAAATAAAAAATAGTTTTCTAGCAGATCTCAATTTCGAATTCAATATTCTTTATTTGCCTGAAAAATGAGTTTATTATATATGAGGAAGTTAGTTTTAAAACTTGCCTTATCCAAAATTTAAAAAAAAAAAAAAAACAAGATTTCCCTATCAATCTATTCTATTGGGGAACCTGCATCGAAAAAACACTGCAATCTAAAAAAGAAAAAAAAACTAGTTTTATCGTGTATTTCTGGCATTGTAAAATCTTGGTTTACAATGAAAATCAATGGACGCAGTCAGAGGTTTTTTTTTTTTTTTTTAATTTGGTTCTGGATAAGGCGAGTTTTTAAATTTGCGTCTTGATATAAAGAAATACACAAATTATTAGATTCACACTTAACAGTACTTTAAATTGTAACAGTACTGTAAAATTGTAAGTGATAGATTATTTATGAAAGTAGAATAAAATAAATTTTATCACAATTCGCATAGGCAAACTAATAGATTTCTGCAAAGCGCCGATCTTTATAAATCCCGATAATCTCGGGACTTGGTATCAAGTAATCTCAGAATTTTCGATATGAAAAATCATTCGGGGTCGCAGAATTTATGGGATAAAAAATCATCCGGGATCACTTGATTAGATCTTAAATCCTGTAATGTAATCCCTACTTAGAACGGAAGGTAGCCATCCGAAAATATTGGAATGCAGCAATGGGCAAAAGCTTTTTTAAGAGGCTCTTTCAGGAATACATATTAAAGCATGCATATGATGTCCAAACATCCGCGTAGAAGCATCTTTAGTAGTCCAAAAATTATGGAAATAACTGAAAATATTACTGTGAAACGTTTCCGAAAAGTTTGTGCAGCGAAATAAAGACTATGTTTATGTTTGTTTAAATCTAGAAAATCTGTTAGCTTCAGACTTTTCCACAGATAAAGGAACTCTTTTATAAATCGGTGTTATTACAGGAGGGCTTATATTGCAATTTTATTCCTGGTAAAATCCTATTTTTCTAGATTAAGGAACACTTGTCCTTTTTTACACTGCGTTACACTCATCTTTAAAGCGTTAATTTATATGCAGAATACAAAGTATTGAATTTATCTGCGTTTATCTCAGTATACAATTATTTAAAATGCATGATTAAAGTAAAAACACATATTTCTTTTCTTCTGGGGAGGATCGAAAGCAGAGAAATATAATAAGTTGCCATACAAAGAGCGGATATTGAATTGAATATCTAATATATATTTTGATATTCATCATAGACATGATTTTATTCTTTTGGTCAGTTAGAGAACACAAATGAAATGATCAATGAAAGACTTTTTCTAAACAGGAATAGATTTTATTTACCGAAAAAAAAATATTAGCTATTACTATCTAAAACTTATTTAAATGATAGTAGAACCTGTATTACAAAGAAATTTTTTTTTATGTTAAACATTGAAAAATAGTCCCAGTACACAAGATAATTAAAATAGCTACAATTCTAGTCATGTATCGTGCATATCATCTCACTTTCCAGACTGAAAAGCGACATTAACTGAAAACTTTAGTTCATATGCGTTAAATTAAGCAGAATTAGTTTGAAGCCTTTTCCTTGAAGAATGTGAAATAAATAAATGTGATAAATGTTGATTCTATTTATTTGTTCGAGATAAAATAATTTTTTCATTGGATAAAACTAATGACCTATATCCAGAAAACATATTGCGGGTTAGAAATTTGTTGGATTTTAAGAGATATCCAAAATGTTTCAGTGTTAATTTATTGATTAATCTAGGTTTTCTTTAGAAGATGAATAGAAATATGATTCCTTAATCAACACGCGAGCACGCGCGTAATGTTCCGCAGGATCGGATTTTATATGCCCCAGTAATCCACTTTTTTAATCAAAATGAATCATTTGCTCAGTAGTTGAATCATTTTCAGATCGGAGATATTTTCATAGTTTTATTCCTGTTATTTTGAAAGCCAATAAACTTTTCTTGCTTATTATATGTGATGCGCGTGCTCTTGTTTTTATTTATAATTGAGTGTATAATTTTAAATTCCATCGTTTTTTTAATTATAAAAATGAAATGAAGTGATTATAAACCTTATTAGCTGAAATGTAAATTGATGAGGAATCCCTTAACTTTTTCATCCATTATTTTTTATGTTGCTCGGAAAACATTATATTGGAGTCTATTTTTTTTAATTATCCACTACAAAAAATAATGAAAAAAATATTTATGTTTCTGTTGAACATAATATCATAATGTCACTCCTGAGTTGCATAACACAAAATGCTCGAAAATGATATTTTTCAATTATATACTTTATTTAAAGTGTTTACGCTGCACAATAACAGGTATTCAACGCTATACTAATTTCTTTATAATGCTTTTAATAGTTTGCAGAATTAATAATTACTATACCTTATTAAAATAAAGAAAAACCGCCAGACGAGCACATTGCAAACACTATCAACTAAAGACCTGTTTTAACCTCCCCTTCATAATAAATCGGGACAAATATAGTCCTCAGGACATGAAATACCTGATATCACATGTGAGTAACATATAATAGTTCGTCAGAAGACAAATAGAGAACACCCAATGGTAAACAAAAATCATGTATCTCCTGAGTAACACTATGCATTTACGGGTTAAATAACAAGATGTATATAAACGATGCGTGAAGATTTGTAATAAACATTCAAGTGAATATTCGCACACATTTATGAACTGGCAAGATTACTATCTTCGCCGAGATGGAAATACTACATAGAGCAAAAAAGTACCGAGAGGGTAGCGTCCCAGGACATGATACAGGGGACCACATTGGTTGTTAAAATCTAAAGACTGGAAATAGAAGGAATTCTTAAAAAAATTTTGACCTTTTTTTTCTATCTTCATAATATTGTTCGCGTAAATACAACTGAAAAGAAAAAACATCCAGGTCACGACGGCACGCCTATTAAAGTTTTCCCCTTCATCCAAGAAAATAATAATTAATGCTGAAATAAAATTATTTACACACACAAACATTTTTATATAACATATCTTAAAATAAAACATAGAGTTGGATTTAAACTTTGAGAGCTTAATCCTAATCACCGCCCCCCCCCCCACCAAGAAAAATAAAACAAATCTTTTTTTATATCATTTTTGTTTTTCTAGAATGTATTCTTTTATGAAATACAGAAAAAATTCTTACCATATAAATATAACAGAAATTGCACTAAATTGACAATATAAGTGAAATTGTTTATTATCCTTTGAAAGATAAACACTTTACAGATAAAATATATGAAATACACATTTGTTTATTTTGAAGGAATGAAAAGTCAGATAATAATTTGAAAAATAATGTAAAAATAATCTGGCTAAAATAATACACTTTGCAAGGTTTAAATATTTTTTGAAATTTCTAAAGAAATGTTTGCAAACTATTAGAAGGGCATTTTGTTTTATTTTCTTACATTGATTAAATGTGATATTATGTCTATTAAGCATATAAAGCATTATTTTAATTGCATATAAAGCATATATTGCATATGAAGCATTTATTTTCAGGTTTACACAAAATAGAAATTGTTACAATTAAACAAATACCATCGCGGATGACCACCCTAAAATCGGTCAAAATTAGCTATGCGTTCAACTCGATGTATTATTCTCACTGAATCATTCTTGCTGTTTTAGATACAATTAGCTTGAACCTGAGCCATAATGACACAAAGTGACACACTAATCGAATTATTTTTAACATGCGACCTAACCCAAAGCTTTTCTCGAGTCCAAAAACGATAGAATATCAAATTTATCAGAATCGTTAGACTCGTTTTCTAGATAAGATTAGCTTGACCCATGTTGACCTAACATGACCCACTAATGAGATTATCGAACGTGTGACTATCCCAATGGTCTTCTCGTGATGAGAAAATCTGTAATAAATTATTCGTCAAACTCGTTTGATTTTTAGATACAACTTGATTTTAACCAGTTATGTCCCAAAAGGATCCACTAAATGAATTTCCTCGAGTATGCGACCTAGCTCAATGGTCTCCTCGTGTTCAGAAACGGTATACTACAAAATTTTGTCAAAATCTTTTGAGCCGATTTTTGGATACAATTAGCTTAACCCTGATCCATTATGACCCAAAAAGATACACTAATCGAATTTTCTTGAGCATACGACATAACACAACCATTTTCTTGAACCTGAAAACAATAGAATCAAAATTTAATCAAAATCGTTAGATCCGTTTTCTAGATAAAATTACCTTGTCCCATAGTGACACAAAAATGACCCAAACAGAATTTTCTCGAGCATGTGACCAAGCCTAGAGATCTTTTCTTGCCCGGAAACGGTATAACACAAAATGTTGGCTAACTACAACCAATCGGGTAATATGGAACATTGTTATAAGGAGTATTAAAACTGCAAGAAAAACCACGATTTAAAAGAATAACCAATATTTATTGAGAAAAACTTAGTACATCATCTATAAATCACCAGATTCTTTTGCAAATTGTTTTAGTTTTTAGATTCTTCTTGAAACAGTTATCTTGTTAATACTCCATATTACCCGACACACTATCTTCAAAAATATAACTTCTTCACTCGTCAACAAGTTAGAATAGAGGAAAAGTGACGAACACAGAAATAAATATAATTGTTCAACTTTATACAGAATTGTTTAACATCACTGACAATGAGATTTTATAATTTATACAAGTTTTAATATATTTACCTGCAAGCAGCTGCAAAAATTTTGAGTAAGATTTTCATTCATCGCGACACTCCAAAAAACTGAACTGAGTACAGTGACTGGCGGGAGTACTAGGAAGTCGTATGGCAGATGTACGCTTTTCTGCAACGCCGTATGTGCCATTATTCCATATTTTGCGACCATTCCATAATACCCGAACTACCTCTATATTTTAAGTTTTAGGAAATTTTCATACGATTTTCAAAAATAGCTAAAGAAAAATTAATAAAAGTGGAAAATACTTGGAAGTGTAAAAATTGTTAGTAAAGGATACTTTTTAAAACTGAAAAAAATATGCGATGGTTGAAAATACATGGTTGGAAAAAACGTAAGGACCATTGTTATTTTCAACGATTACAGTTAGAAATAGATCCGCAGCACGCGTAAATTTGCATGAATGCGGGATGTGCTCTAGTTTTTGAAACTTATGCAAATTTTATATTTCCGTTTTTGTCGAACACGTGACAGCAGAGATAAAAGATTTTAGCTATTCGGTGGCTGCTGTGAGTTGTAATTAAATGTAGAAATGGAAGGTGATGGAGTGAAGTTTGAACATTGAAATTTTGAACACGTCTTCGAGGCATCATTTAGAGGATATTACTCGAGGTAGAATAATCGGAAATTTGGAAAAAGGACGAAAAATGAGAGATGTTGCTCGTGAAATTAACGTCGCGCACAGTATTGTTTCGAGGCTACGGGCGGCATTTCCAAAGAATAGAATATGTACTAGGCACACGGGAGGAGGTCGTCCTCGCAGTACGACGTCCCAAGAAGATCACTATATTGTTATTTTAGCAAAAAGGTACCGACGAAACACAGCTGGTCAATTAGAAAATCAACTTTGTGCTAGCACAGGAACTAAAATATTGCGGAAAACTGTTGCAAGACGTTTGATAAAGGGTGGACAATACTCCTGAAGATCTGCTGTTTGGGTCCCACTTTCGAGACGCCAACATAGCGTCCGTTTACAGTGGTGACGTATGCATCGCAATTGGACTTATGACGACTGGTATACCGTACTCTTCTCAGATGAGAGTATATTCAGTCTACTCTCTGATTGTAGACGTAAAATGATATGGCGCGAAGTTCGTAGTGCTTACTGTCGCGAAAATATTCTAGAAAGAGATCGATAGTCGACTTCAAGTGTCATGGTGTGGGCAGGCATCCTGTTCAATGGCCGCACGGATCTCTATGTGCTTGACCAAGGGTCTATGACCGGTAGACGGTACAATGAAGATGTCCTGATTCCACATGTTCGACTTTTTCGAGGTGATGTCGGCGAAAAGTTTCGTTTTATGGACGATAATGCACCTTGTCATCGCACATAGTCTGTACAAGATTGTCTTGAGGCCAAATATATCCAACGAATAGACTGGGCAGAATGTTCCCTTGGCCGGAATCACATTGTAAATGTATGGGATTCCTTGAGGAGACGTATTGCTGCTCGACAATTTCCTTTCGCAAACAAGAAAACCATTATCCATGAGATTAAGGAGGAATGGGCAACTTGCCTCAACAGCTACTGAATCATGTTATTATAAGTATGCCACGCTGTGTTGAAAGTTGTCTCGCATTGCACGGTGCCCACATCCCTTATTGATACGGCACTGAAGACTGTTAATTGTGAGTATTTTGCTTTCTTTGTACTGTCATGCTTTCGGACAATATTCAAGTTTCAGAAAAAGAACCTCTGGTAACTCCTGTATACATCCTTTCAACAAAATTTTTATATTAAATCCTGTGTAACATTCTGTTAATACTATTGTTTGCTTGTTGACGCACATCGGGTAGATTCAGGTAGATTCTCATTTACGTGTACATTTTATCTTCGTCCTTAAGTTTTGTCCACCAGTCTATAGATAAAAATACGTTTAAATATGTATTTCATTAATGATAGATTGACGAATGCGGGGAAATATTTTGTTAAGCTTAAAAACGCTTATCGCATCTGAAAATTAAATTCATGGGATTATCGCTAACTAGGGGATACAACCTGGACGTTTCGGAGTTTAACTGAGAATAATTGAAAACTATTTTTTATATTAATAGATTTTTTTAGATATCCTACTAACAACACCCAAAAGGATTTTTATTTGAAAAGTATCAATTTTGCATTCAACTAATGTTTTGGAAATTTATTAAAAGGGATACTTTCGTACGAGTTAATAGCCGAAAAATCTTCAAAGATTTCGTGACTTACGGTAGTCCATTTTAATTCTGATCATTTACCTTTTTGAAGCGCGTAGTTCGATTACGTGTTTGTTAAATTACTGTTTGTAGTATTCCATTTCATTGACGAAATGTTATCTTCGTTATGGGATATCAAACGGGGAACTATTTATACAGGGTGTGCACTCTCGATGGTGTCCAATGGGTGATTCCTAAACCGTTAGTCACAGACATATAGTTCCAATTACAAAAATGTTCTAAATGAGGTAAAGAAATATTTTAAAAGCGAGTTGAGTCAATAAAAACATGTCATAAAAGATTACAAAATTTCAATTTTTATACGGCTCCCCCGGTTTTAAAAGTTGTATTTAGTACAATTTTCCTGTTACACTGACAAGTAAGACAAAAAAGTCCCGTTATATACGATTAAAATTAACAGAATAATAGTTCTTTAAAGTTAGTCACATTAGGGGTCACTCGCAAATTTAGTAGAAATATAATTTCGTCTGATGCATTAAAAAAAGTTGAGAGTAAAATTAATATTGCACTATAAATTTGAAATCTTTAATCATTCTGACATGTTAATGCAGAATGTACAATTTATAATAAATATATAATAATAATAAAAAAAAAATTTTGTTAAATAAAATGATGGAAATTAACAGCGTCAATTCTTTACAATATGATACATATTTTAAATTTTATTAGATTACACTAGCCTGAAAAAGTTGGGTTATGGCATGTTTCTTAGTTTTTGATAATTGATTTTTATGTATTCTCTACCACTGAATCCGAAATTTACCTTCATTTGTTACCATCACGTAAAGATTTTTTGCAAATCGCAAATTTTAAAGTTAAAAAAAAGAAAAAATAATAAAATATCTAAAAAACTGATATAAAAGATAAAATATCGAAAATTTGATACTATAAAACAGATGTGGTTGTTCTGTTTTTAATTTTGATAATTGATTTTTATATATTTGTTACCGCTAAATACGAAAATTACCTTCATTTTTTACCATCACGTCAAGATTTTTCGTTGTAATTGTAAATTTAAAAGTTAGAAAAGTCAAATTTAAAATTGAACCTCCCCCCCCCCCCCCCTCATCGAATGTCTGAGCTGTTTAGCTGTAAGAATCCCAGTATAAGCTAAACAATAGAATAAATTATTAAATTAAATTTAAAAAGTTTTACATCTATTTTATAGTATAAGATTTTCACTGTAGTTTAACTTTTGCATTTAAGATTCGCAAAAATATTCTAACGTGATGGTTAAAAACGAAGGTCATTTTCAGATTCAGTGCTAAAAATTACTTAAAAATCAATTATAAAAAATTAAAAAACACAGCCATCTAATCTATTTCATAGTACACGATTTTTGCCATGTTTAACTTTGACAATTTATGAATTGCGAAAAATCTTGATATGATAGTTAAAAATTAAGGTAATTTCCGGATTTAGTGCTAAAAAATACGTAAGAGTTAAAGAACACAACCATCGCAGTCATGTGTTATCTAAAACTTTTTCTTAAACTGCTTGGCGGTAATGCATACGAATTTTTTTTGTGTTATCCTATAACATAAGTATAAATGGTAACCACCAAAAATCATAATAATATTAGATTGTCATCGGATTTACGCCACTATATAAAATTTAATATCGATCGGATATTTGAAAGTGAGTTAAAGTTCGAGCACAAATTTTGAACTGGAAAAACATACATACGATCTTTGAAAATAAATGAAAACTTCTAAAAACAACATAATTTTTGTTAAAAGAAATCATGAAAAGAAACAGTCTCAAATTCTTACAGAATAAAAAATATTTTAAGATACAATTATTTCAGCCAATCTGAAACTTAATAAAATTTAACTCAATCTTAGATTTGTACGATTTTTTCGAAGCGCAGATACACACGAAATAAGTTCTTCGAATACTTTAGGCACTTGGTATATGACCCCTAAAAGCATGGTCAAACTCATTTGTGTTCAAATGCAGAAAAGTGGTATAAGTCATTCATTTGTGAAGTTTCATAACTCAGTGAATTTTAGTGGTACATGAACGGGACTTTTTTGTCTTCTTTGTCAGTGTAATAGGAAAAATTTATTAAATATAACTTATAAGACCGGGAGACCGTATACAAATTTAAATTTCGTATTTTTTTTTTTTTAAGAAAAGTTTTTATTGATCCAAATCGCTTTTTAAATATTTCTTTATCTCATTTAAAACATTTTTGTAATTGTAATTATATGTCTATGACTAATGGTTTAGGAATTTGACATTGGACACCGTTTAGAGTGGACAACCTGTATAATGTTAAGTGCAAAATAATTTTGCTTTCATAATCGTCTGCAGGCGATAGAAATAGATTTAAAATAAAGCTTAAACCTAGATTTTTTTAAATCATAAAAATGAGTAAATTGCGATACAGTTTTCAAAGAAATTGCAATACAGTTTTGAAAAAAAAAATGCATTTCTAAGAAAATTTTTTTCGTTATTCAACTGTATAAACATAGAAAATTTGCGTTGATTAGAGCTTTAAAAAACTCACAGTAAAAGCGACTCACGCGCATGTTTGTCTTTTATAATGCTAGGGCGCTCTGCCCCTACGAGCTACGCTCGCCAAGCCCCGTTCAGGCACACCAAAATCCAAAATGCATGCTAATTTGATCGGCTTAAAAAAAAAAAAAAAAAAAAAAAAAAAAAAGAGAGAGAGAGAGAAAGAAAAAACAGTAGCGATCTCTCTGTAAATGGGTTTCCATTCGTTTTCCTTGGATTGGGGATTTTTAAAGCCAAATCTGCTGCTGTTAAGAGATACAATGGCTGTTTTCGTATTTAATTAAAAAAATTAGTTAAACATTTGAAAATAAGCTAATATAAAATGAATTAAGTAAACAGTGTCATTGTTTCCCGGTATTTTTTAACAGCGCTATAAGATAGTTCTTTTAAATAATTCATTTTAAATGATTCGTTTCAAATCTGACGTAATTTACACCAAAGTTTTATTTCTCTTATTAATATTCACGTGAAATTACTTTTGTTGTTGAAGGAAATATTATTTGCGCTCTCTTCGAATTCACGATAATAGTTGAAAAGATTATCTCAAAATATCTCGCGCAAATATATTTTTCAATTTAAATTGTTTTGCTACATTTTTTGCCATTTTAAATATGACGTAATTTCCTCAAATTACAATTTTAACGCATAATAATGATTTTTTTTTTTAAAGATTTTGTGTAAATATGGTTCGGCCACAGATGTCATGGCTCATATTATTGGCACAATATTTTTCCGACGCCAATTTGGCGAAAACATCAGTATTTGTTGCATATACAAGCTTGATACGGTAACCCGAATGTTGTTGTTTATGCTACTGATGTTTTCGCCAAATTGGCGTCGGAAAAATATTGTGCCAATATGTATATGATGTATATGACATCTGTGCCTATGGTTCATATGACGTAATTTTCGGGCTTTTAACATGTAATCATTTAATTCTAATTTTAAAGTTTTTTTTTCTGTTTGTAATAGTCACGTGTAAATAAATTTTTAATTTGAAGTAAACATTATTGTTTGCGCTGCTGTTTATACAACTGGCAACAGTTTAAATTAATAACATTTTCTAAAATTTTGTAAAAAATATCTCTCGAAATGCTGAAAATTTGAATTTAAAATTGAAATAAAACCTCAAAAAATGAGTCAAATGGGAAAATAAATATAATCTGCACACCGGGAACTTATAACGTATAAAATGATCTAAAAATGATTAAATTCTCATGTATAGTTTTTGCTCTAATAAAACTTTCTTAATGGAACGATTTTGTCCAACTTTAGCATTAAATATCTCTTAAAATAATTCTTCGATTCGAAAACTGTCTACATCAGCGTGTTTATCAAAAATTTGTCTATAATACCACTGATTTTCATGTTTTTGTATGCAACAGTTTTTTTAATATTAACGATGAAAGGCCATGCTTAAGCATTCAAATTGGATGCCGATCTACCCGGAATATCTACGCAGATTTTCACTGGTCCATTTCCAAATCAAAACCTTTTTTTTATATATATATAGAAGGATTTCACCAGCCGTACAATCTAATGTTTAGACGTCAAACAAAAAATATTTACTGGTAGTTTAATTTAAAATACTAGGGGGCACCACCCCAGTGCTCGCTACGCTCACCACCCCCCACCCCCACGCGTAATCGCTTAGCTA
Organism: Maratus speciosus; assembly: GCA_963932465.1. Classification (NCBI taxonomy): domain Eukaryota; kingdom Metazoa; phylum Arthropoda; class Arachnida; order Araneae; family Salticidae; genus Maratus; species Maratus speciosus. The sequence goes on along the minus strand of OZ010788.1, from coordinate 332,341,323 downwards.
TTCCATTCGGTATAGCGAAGCAATTCCTATTTTCTAGCCAACACCAGATTATTGTTTGTGCTTAAAAATAATGTAAATAGTTCAATTAAGCTCTATTCATAAGCTAATATTAGTTTTTGTTGCAGTGAAATATCTCAATTTGTTGATATCCTGCATGCAAGTAAACCCTATTGTATTTCAATGGGAGTCTTTGGAAATTTGGCGAAATACTGGAAATAGCGCTAAGTTCGCGTCACTATTGGTGACAGGGAGACGGGTCTCCCCTTGGTAACCTCCCTTATAGCGTCATAAAGTTGTGACCAATCAGTTGCATTTCACGGTATCTACGCAGATTTTCATTGTTCCATTTCCAAAGCATTACTTTTTGCAATGCATACTTAGATACTACTACCGGCAGACCGATTTGCGTTTAATGTATGAAGTTGCTCGCCAGAGGACTCTGATACGCTGCCCAAAACAGAAATTTGACTCTGACCGTAACCTCAAAGACGAGAACCAATCAAACCGCTCTGGGCAGGATTCAGAGAATTCCAATGTGTTTGCATTTTTTCCCGTATAGGTATGATTCAAAAGAGTTTAATAAAAATGTCACAGATGTCATATTCGCCCCATATTGGCGCGATTTTTTTTCGGTTGCCTATTTGGCGAAAACATCAACAGCATAAACAACATAGGTACAGATGTCATATACGCCCCATATTGGCGCGATTTTTTTCTGACGCCAATCTCATATACACAACGGGTATTTAACTGATGCCAAAGTGTTGTTATTTTGCTTGATATGGTAACCCGGGTGTTGCTGTTTATGCTGCTGATATTTTAGCATTGCAGTAAACATTTCATTTTTTGAATGAAGACGTCGCCACATAAACTCTATGAGATACGACTCTAAATGATGAAGAACTGTTCCCCGATTTCTTTTGTTGCGCCATTTTGCGATGCCCCATAATCTCTCAACATTTTGAGTATGACATCCAGTATTAGGGTCTACAAAATTGTATTTGTGATTTACTGTGAAATGATCATAACCAGCACTTCGCAGTTCATCTGTTTTATATCCTTTCCAGTAATCTGTATAAATAATACTTCCATCAGCTACATTGTTTTCTATTGCCGCCATTAAAGTTTCAGCTGTGCGATCGGAAATAGGAGTAAGGAAACATCCCCGTGTTTCACGGCATAAACCATCTAACACCCATTGAGGAGGAAGAACACCCCCTACGTTTCTTTTTCTTCTGGTAAAAGACTTTCATCTACTTCTATAATTTTATTAGGACCACCGATTTTTCTGTTTGGTCGTGAACATAAAGCATTTGCACAAACTTCTCTAAAATAACTATTCCAGTCCACTGTTGTGTTGTGGTTCATATCAAGTGCAGCTCACAAAGCTCAGTTGATGTCAACTCTTGGCACTATAAATATATAAACCTCAAAGCATTAAGAAAAGACAACCGCGATCCTTCAAACCATGTTTTTTGTCGTATTCCTACGCTTTCTTCGCATGATCGTAAGCTACATCTCCATTTCGGATTTCCAGAACTCATCCATAATTCATTTCATGGTTGTTTGAACACAACCTTTTATTATGCAGAATTCCAAATTTCTGAAACAGTTTTATCGCAACTTTCTCATCATCTGGTAATTGAAAAATGGTAAAATCCATCTCAGCGTCAGCAGTAAAAGTAAATTATAATTTTATAAAAAAAAAAAGCATTTTTTTTTTCGAATAATAGCAAATTAAAAAGCTTTCCAAGGTTAAGGTTAAATAATAATCATTCACGTAATTCACGTTTCATAAATAACAAATCACAATGTTTCGCATGGTTTACAAGAAAAATCCTTTTCACGATGAGGGCTGAAATAATTGGCGCATTAGCATACATTTTGGCATGCTGCCCGTATAACGGAAAAGTACCCTTAAGGTAGGCGAAATACTGGAAATAGTGCCAAGTTGGCGTCACTTTTGGCGAAGGAGAGACGTGTCCATTGGTAACCTCCCTTATAGCGTCATAAAGTTCTGACCAATCAGATGCATTTCACGGTATCTACGCAGATTTTTTATTGGTCCATTTACAAATCAAAACTTTTTTTTTATATATATAGAAGGATAGATAGCCCAATTACCTTTTCAGCCCTTTTAATAAATGTAAGCACTTTTGAAAGTAGGAATCTCGTAGTTCACCTCAGCAATGCATATCAATTTGAGTTTGTTTGAAACAGTATAACATTTCTGAAATACAGTTCAGTAGTAATGTAACTGAATTATTATTTGTGTCCTATTAAATGAATTAGAATTTCTATGCACTCCACATTCAACAGCAATTCTGTATTGTTGCACCTCGGTGATGTGTATGAATATCATTATGTTTTAAATATTTGAAGTCATATTCTATACAAATACTTTAACAAAGAGTTTTTCCCCATAGGCTATAACGTAGCAATATTATTTTGTGTGACGAATTTGTAAAGCAATTATAAATGCTACAGTCTTAATTTTTAACACGGAATATACAATGCTAATCCTCAATAAGATATACGAGACTCATCTTAATCAAAATATATTTATTCAAGTTAGAGCACGAGAAGTCATTGAGACGGACAGAGCAACCGAACCCACACTGTTAAAAATATCGTGAAAAATTACCTCTGTTTTTAAAGGGTATCTATTTTCTGAGCAATGAGACCGCTTCATAGGTGCTTATGTAGCATTCACATTGGTCAGAAAATAGCCTTTAAAAATGAGGTAATTTTTCACGATATTTTTAACAGTGCATAAACACTTTTAAACTCTGTTGCAAACTTTTAAAACAAAAGTGTCTTTTTTCTATATATATTAACAAACTTACGTTAAATTTCAACAGCTTATAAAGGTCAGGCACGCCTATGCTTTTAATACGAAAGGAAATAAAACTAGATATTCTTTAAATCTTATCTTTTCAAAGATAAGTCATTTCATCTAAAATATGCATATTTAATAACTACGATAAATATCAAGAAGAAGCTTCAAAGTGCTCAATAGTTTTGCATTTACAAAAAAATTAAACATAAGAAAAAAAAGTATGTTTTATAAATGAGAAGAATTTGCATTCAAAATTTGTTTGCGTTGTTTTCATATCCTCGTTTTGTCAAAGGAAGTGCATAAAGAATAAAAATTTGCATGAAAGAAATTAATTGTTACCGAGCCTTAGTGGTCGTAAAAAATATATTAACTGTAACTTTCGTGGAAATATAACAACATTTCCTCTTTTAAATGCATGAAAAATCTGACTATGCACAAAAAAATAATTTTTTTTTCTTAGATACAAAAAATGAACTTTGGCGAAATTAGAATGTTTAGCATGATGAATAATTAAATTTCCGCTCGAAAGTTTTGTTATTTTAATGAAGTTATTTTTCATATGTCAAAGAAAATTTATTTTTTGTTACATTTTTTTTTTTGTTTTTAAATAATTTTATAATTCGTAAAATATCATTTAATGTAAAGGTTACAAGAATTATAGCCATCTACTTTTTTTTTTTTTTTTTTTTTACAAAGGTTAGAAAACATACATCAAACTAAAATATTTATATTAAGTAAAAGCAGTTAATAATATCTCTTACTTTTATTCGGCTTTTATTCCATTTAATTTGTAATAAAAATTCCAAGTTCAAAGTGTGTTTATTTGAATATTAAAGATCGGAAGCCTGGCAGATATGGATTGTTTAATTCTGCACCATAATTTTTTTTAATACACGGAATATTTTTAACTGACGCTGTTGGGAGACAGCCACTGTAGCTCGTTCTAATAACCGGAAAGACAGAAAACTTGGTAAAGCGACTAAAGACGCCATAGGAAAAATATTACTACATAAAAAATGCAAAACACCGCCAATGGGAGGACATGAGGCACTCTTGTAATGTACGCAGTAGAGATTTATCATAAAATACAAGTAAACATTTAAAATGCACATATATGCCTACGTATGCTACAACAGCGCCTATAATTTGGATTATATCCGCACTGCGGGAACGTGTGATCTAATATATTCAACCTTAGATGAAAATGAATCTCTGATCATACGTGGATGTATAAACTTGCATTTTCTTTTATTGTCTGTGTTTTATGTCAATTCTCGCTACGCAGACTACAACAGCGCCACATGTCCCCCTATCGACGATGTTTTCAACTTTTTTTTTTTTTTTTTACAATTGTGTCATTGCTCACCTTACTCAGTTTAATGCGATTAATGTTATTCGAATGAGCTACAGATGGTTCTGAATAGCGCCAGTTAAAAAAAAAAAAAAAAAAAAAAAAAAAAAAAAAAAAAAACTAATTCTAAGCTACACATGGTTCCATTTGTGAAGGATTTGTTATTTCATTTCTATCTTTCTTAAATCACTACTAATAACTATTTAAGCTATAACGTATGTGTTTTAATTAGATACTAGGAAAAGCCATGCTTTGTTTTGATTCGCGAAGCATTATTTAATAAGATAAATATTGGAAAGTAACAATATTTTTTATATTACTTTTGCACCTTTATTAAGCAAAAAACGTTATTTTATGTTTTGGCGCATTTTAATTTTAGAAATGTAAATTCAGCCAAATAATTAAGAATGTCCTCGGAATTTTTTATTTATGATATAACGAATTTAACAATTAATTTTATTTGGTTACAATTTTTTTGTTGCCACTTTACAAAAAAAAAAAATCATAATAGATTTTTTTTTTTTTTTTTTTAATGCGTAAGTATTGTCTGCGTAAATGATTTCCCATAATAAGAATAAATTGTGTATTTGAATTCTTAACACTGAAAAATACTTTTATAGTTGAATGTAAATAATTGAATTTTCACAAATTTTAATTCTTTAAAAATATGCTACAATTTATATAAAAAAAGGTATTTTTAAAATTTCATAAAAGAAATCGTGAAACTATTTAATTAATCATGATTCTATCTATAATTACTAACTCCATGAATTATTTTTTCTTCTGAAAATATATACGAGTTTCATTTTTTTTATTTGCAAAACTGCGCCGGTAATGGAAAAACATGAAAAATAAATTAATTAAAATAATAAAAAAAATGTAAGGTTATTCTGCAAAAATAAATAAATAAATAAATAAATAAAATTGTCCAAATCTACAGATCATTTAAGTATTGCGCAGCAGCGCAATACTTATTTATTTCCAGTGTCACTTCTCAATGTTAATTTAACATGGAAAAGCCTATGGAGATCATAACTTTTTAATTTTTTCTTCCCACGTTTTTGTCCCTGATGCCACTCATTTTTTATTCTTTACTAATTCTAATTATATTATAAATTTAAAGTGTCAAAACGTTTGCCTGACGTCAGGGTCAAAACGAATGGTTAAAATGCTTTTGCATATGGATGAATTATAACCCAGAGAGAAACATGGGCCAATTTTTTTTTTGCATTATTCAAATATTTTTCTTAATAATTCCAATTTTCGCTTTTTTCATTGAAAATCAATGACATTTTTCATAAAAAAAGTAACATTTTTACTTTATTGTTGCAAAAATTTCAAAAGCCGTAATAGTAATTTATTTCTTTGTAGTTAAAATATTTTCACGTGAAATAATAAATTAAGCTAGTTTTTGTTTTCAAAAATTAAAAAGGTGAATATGGCGTCATAGTGGAAATAAAAAGGATATTTTCAGAATAAGTTTTTGCTTTGGTCAAGTTTATTATTTAGTAAAAAGTTTCTAATGGATAGCTATTTTTACGCAGGTAGCGAACGTAGTGGGGTATTACATAACTTAAATTTTAAAATGTATTTTTTTTTTTCGAGATGAGAACTATTTATACCCCAAGTTAAACTTAGGTAATAATTTTCTGATGTGTTTACATCGTCCCTTGGGAGAGAATAAGGTTTAAAAATTTAAGTGAAACTTTTATTTTTTATTTCTTACTGTATCACAGCTATAATATTGTTAAATATTATCAGTAAGGATTCAACACAATTTACATTTACATTCATAGCGTTCCTGAGTATGAAATAGGATATCTAAATTTAAGTGAAGTTAATTTTTTATGTTTTGATTATAGATTTTTTACGTTCAGATTGGAAGTTTTTGTCCAAACTACCGCAACCTGCTTTACTATTTGAAACATTTTGAATTACTCTCAAACAATTTACAACTCACATTGTGATGGAATACCGCGTACATCAAAGCCTGATGATAATATACTCTCTATTAATTTTGAAATGCTTTCGTCTGAGTGCTGTAGTTATTAAAAAACATGACATATTACACAAAAACATAATTTGAAGAAAAAATTCAAAAAACAAAATTTATTTCCTACATTGTTTAAGCCCGAAAAGGGACAGATATTAAGATGTTTCATTCAATTAGTTCTACATTTAATGTTAAATTTTTGTAACAAATTAGTTAAGCCAATTAAAGGTTAAGAAATAACAATAAAATTCATACAATATGATACCTAAAACACCCCAAAAATTTAGATTTCGTTGAAATGAAATCGAAATAAATCTTAGACAATTTTTAAAGATTTGTATTTTGCATGCATCTTATCAATTTACTCAAAATTGTCATAACCATAATACAAAATCTGCAATACAAATATTTTCAATTAAAAATGGAAGAAGTCTAAGATTTATTTCGATTTTATTTGAAAGGAATCTAATTTTTTAGGGTGTTTTAAGTATTATATTGTATGAATTTTATTTTTATTTTTTAATCTTCAATTGGCTTAACTAATTTGTTACAAAAATTTAACATTAAATGTAAAACTAATTTAATGAAACATCTTAATATCTGTCCCTTTTCGGGCTTAAACAATGTAGGAAATAAATTTTGTTTTTTGAATTTGTTCTTCAAATTATGTTTTTGTGTAATAATTTTAATTATGTTTCACTTCAAGTCAAAATACTGAATAGTTTTTTCGTAAAGTATACGGCAAAATGTAATTTGTGTAGCTTTGTAGAGGATGAGCGAAGCGAATCCTAATAATATATATTATCATATATACCTAATTAAACAGGTTTATTCAATTCCAACTATTAGCTCACACTCTCCCTATATTTATTTATATATTTATCTTATTCAAATTTTCAATCGTGAATAACATACTCATTATTCATCCTATCAAGTTGAAATAAATTTTTTAAAACTTGTACTGGATGACAATTGATGTTAATACAGTTTTTTTCAAATATTAATTATTTAATTTAATTTAATTAATTATAGTTTTGCATGGGAAACAAAATGGCGGCCATTGGTTATTGAAGATCAATGAAAGTATTTTCAATAAGGGGTTACCATAGGGGGGACTCTGTTCTGTCGCCAAATACTGCCAAGTTTGCCGCCAACTTAGTGATATATCGCCAAATTTGGCGGCCAAAATGAGTCGCCAAAAGGGACACCAACTTGGCGATATCTCTAATATTTCGCCAAATTCCCATACAGTTCCATTGTAAACCTACTTGCTTATAGAAAATCAACAAATTGAGATATTTTAATGCAACAAAAACTAATATTAGCTTAAGGGATTATATTAAATTTTTCTTTTATGGCCTAAGTAGGAATTGACTTTAAAAACAAAATTTTTATGTTACTTGTTTTTGTCGTTAGACAGGAAAATGTTTGAGATCATTATATATTTACACAAACAAAATTTATTATATTACGTGAAATAATCCATGTTACAACACGGGAAAAAATATATTGATTCGATGCTTTCGACGTAATGTATGAAAGTCTTTCCACACAATAAATTGCTAACTGATCAATTTTAGATTAGTGTCATTCAGAATGATAAGTTTACTAATGTTGGTGATGTTTATGTTTAAGGGGACCTTCTGCAATAGGAGCCAAAAAACCCCACTTTTTTATGATTTTTTTTTTTTTGTAAGAAAACTACATGATGGATCTTTTTGAAATTTTAACAGGCGATCGTTCATATCTTAAGGTATACACAAGAATTTTTACTTTCTTCTATCTTCAATAGAAGAAAGTATTGTAATCGAAATTTTTTTCGACTTCCGGTTTTCGACGGATTTACACGTTTTAGGGGTCAGAGATACCAAAAAACATGTTTATAGAAAATGTCTGTCTGTGTGTCCGTCCGTCCGTCCGTCCGTCTGTCCGTCTGTCCGTCTGTCTGTCGCCATTCTACCATCAAAAAGTGTATGAAGTTATGCATAGAATTGAACCAAATTTTTATTTTAAGTTTTTGGCTATGGCAAGCAGATCCTCCCTGAATTTGGAAAAAATTGGCCGGTAAGGGGCGCTATAATATCAATTTTTGTGCGATTTTGAATATTGTACCATCCAAAAGTGTATGAAGTTATGCATCGAATTGAACCAAATTTTTATATTAAGTTTTCGGATATGGCAGGTAGGTCCTCCCTGCATTTGGGAAAAATTCGCTGGTAGGGGGCGCTGTAACAGCGATTTTTGTGCGATTTTGAATATTGTACCATCCAAAAGTGTATGAAGTTATGAATAGAATTAAACCAAATTTTTATATTAAGTTTTCGGATAAGGGAAGTAGGTCCTCCCTGAATTTGGAGAAAATTCGCCGGTAGGGGGCGCTGTAACAGCGATTTTTGTGCGATTTTGAATATTGTACCATCCAAAAGTGTATGAAGTTATGCATCGAATTGAACCAAATTTTTATTTTATGTTTTCGGATATGGCTAGTAGGTCCTTACTGCATTTGGAAAAAATTCGCCGGTAGGGGGCGCTGTAACAGCGATTTTTGTGCGATTTTGAATGTTGTACCACCCAAAAGTGCATGAAGTTATGCATAGAATTGAACCAAATTGCTATTTTAAGTTTTCGGATATGGCAAGCAGATCCTCCCTGAATTTGGAAAAAATTCGCCGTAAGGGGGCGCTGTAATAGGGATTTTTGTGCGATTTTGAACATTGTACCATCCAAAAGTGTATGAAGTTATGCATAGAATTGAACCAAATTTTTATTTTAAGTTTTTGGCTATGGCAAGCAGATCCTCCCTGAATTTGGAAAAAATTCGCCGGTAGGGGGCGCTATAATATCAATTTTTGTGTGATTTTGAATATTGTACCATCCAAAAGTGTATGAAGTTATGCATCGAGTTGAACCAAATTTTTATATTAAGTTTTCGGATATGGCAAGTAGGTCCTCCCTGCATTTGGGAAAAATTCGCCGGTAGGGGGCGCTGTAACAGCGATTTTTGTGCGATTTTGAATATTGTACCATCCAAAAGTGTATGAAGTTATGCATAGAATTAAACCAAATTTTTATATTAAGTTTTCGGATAAGGGAAGTAGGATCCTCCCTGAATTTGGAAAAAATTCGCCGGTAGGGGGCACTGTAACAGCGATTTTTGTACGATTTTGAATATTGTACCATCCAAAAGTGTATGAAATTATGCATCGAATTGAACCAAATTTTTATTTTATGTTTTCGGATATGGCAAGTAGGTCCTTCCTGCATTTGGAAAAAATTCGCTGGTAGGGGGCGCTGTAACAGCGATTTTTGTGCGATTTTGAATATTGTACCACCCAAAAGTGCATGAAGTTATGCATAGAATTGAACCAAATTTCTATTTTAAGTTTTCGGATATGGCAAGCAGATCCTCCCTGAATTTGGAAAAAAATCGCCGGTAGTGGGCGTGTGTCATTTTGAATATTGTACCATCGAAAAGTGTATGAAGTTATGCATAGAATTGAGCCAAATTTTTTGTGTTTGTTCTTGATCATGGCACGAAGGTCCTCCCTGAATTTGGAAAAATTCCGCCTGAAGGGGGCGCTATAATTGCGACGTCTGTACCATTTTCATTATTGTACCATCGAAAAGTGTATGGAGTTATGTATATAATTGAACCAAATTTTTTGTGTATGTTTCTGGCTATGGCAAGCAAGTCATCCCTGAACTTAAAAAAATTCCGCCAGAAGGGGGCGCTATAATTGCGATCTCTGTGCATTTTCATTATTGTACAATCGAAAAGTGTATGAAGTTATGCATACAATTGAACCTAATTTTTACTTTCTTCTATCTTCAATAGAAGAAAGTATTGTAATCGAAATTTTTTTCGACTTCCGGTTTTCGACGGATTTGCATGTTTTAGGGGTCAGAGATTCCAAAAAACATGTTTATAGAAAATGTCTGTCTGTCTGTGTGTCCGTCTGTCCGTCCGTCCGTCTGTCCGTCTGTCCGTCTGTCCGTCTGCATTGTACCATCAAAAAGTGTATGAAGTTATGCATAGAATTAAACCAAAATTTTATTATAAGTTTTTGGCTATGGCAAGCAGGTCTTCCCGGAATATGGAAAAAATTCGCCGGTAGGGGGCGCTAATATAACAATTTTTGTGCGATTTTGAATATTGTACCATCCAAAAGTGTATGGAGTTATGCATAGAATTGAACCAAATTTTTAGTTTAAGTTTTTGGATATGGCAAGCAGGTCCTCCCTGAATTTGGAAAACATTCGCCAGTAGGGGGCGCTGTAAATGCGTTTTTTGGGCGATTTTGAATATTGTACCATCGAAAAGTGTATGAAGTTATGCATAGAATTGAACCAAATTTTTATTTTAAGTTTTTGGCTATGGCAAGCAGGTCCACCCTGAATTTGGAAAACATTCGTCGGTAGGGGGCGCTTTAATAGCGATTTTTGTGCGATTTTGAATATTGTACCGTCCAAAAGTGTATGAAGTTATGCATAGAATTAAATAAAATTTTTATTTTAAGTTTTTGGCTATGGCAAGCAGGTCCTCCCTGAATTTGGAAAAAATTCGCCGGTAGGGGGCGCTGTAATAGCGATTTTTGTGCGATTTTGAATATTGTACCATCGAAAAGTGTATGAAGTTATGCATAGAATTGAACCAAAAAAAAATTTTAAGTTCTTGGCTATGGCAAGGAGGTCCTCCCTTAATTTGTAAAAAAATCGCTCGTAGAGGGCGCTGTAATAGCGATTTTTGTACAATTTTTGTGCCATTTTGAATATTGTACCGCCGAAAAGTGTATGAAGTTATGCATAGAATTGAACCAAAATGTATGTGTTTATTTTTGGTCATGTCACGAAGGTCCTCCCTGAATTTGGAAAAATTCTGCCGGAAGGGGGCACTATAATTGCGATGTCTGTAGCATTTTCATTATTGTACCATCGAAAAGTGTATGAAGTTATCCATATAATTGTACCATTTTTTTTTTGTGCATGTTTCTGGCTATGGAAAACAAGTCCTCCCTGAACTTGAAAAAATTCCGAAAGAAGGTTGCGCTATAATTCCGATCTCTGTGCCATTTTCATTATTGTACCATCGAACAGCGTATAAAATTATGCATACAATTGAACCAAAATGTTTGTGCTTGTTTTTGGCTTTGGCCAACAGGTTTTCCTTGAATTTGGAAATATTGCGCGGTAAAGGGGCTCCGTGCTAGCGATTTTTGTATACTTTTCTTGATTTTTCGTAGTTCTATTGTGCATCGGCGGCTCATGCAGCGGCGGGAACTCGCTTCCTGCTATGCCGGCTATTCGCAAACAGCTGATAACGACAGAATAAGGAAAAATTAATAATTTTAACAAATATCATGATATAGATTAACTCGTTTTTAGTCCGTTTAATTGACTTGATCAGAAATTTAAGATGAAAATCAAAGTTGGTATAGTATTGAACTAATAATATTGAAGTATTAACATGTGTAACTAGGTTTTGAAATATTAAGATGTATAAGATAGAAGAAAGTTTTGGGATTGGCACATCCAACTAGTTTGTGCATGTTTTTGGCTTTGGACAACACGTTCTCCTTGAATTTGGAAATATTCCACAGTAAAGGGGTTCTGTGATAGCAATTTTTGTATATTTTTCTTGATTTTTTGTAGTTCTATTGTCCATCGGCGGCTCGTGCAAAGGCGGGAACTCTCTTCCTGCTAAGCCGGCTATTCGCAAACATCTGATAACAACAGAATAAGCAAAAACTATTAATTTTAGCAAATATCATGATATAGATTAACTCGTTTTTCGTTCGTTTGATTGACTGAAGCAGAAATTTAGGATGAAAATCAAAGTTGGTATAGTATTGAACTAATATTATTGAAATATTATCATGTGTAACTAGTTTTTGAAATATTAAAATGTATAAGATAGAAGAAAGTTTTGGGATTGGCACATCCAACTAGTTTTATTATATTTTATTGCTTCTACTCTAAGTTATGAACAACTATGTTCAACCGCTTTGGAAAATTTCGCCTGAACGGTGGACATGATAGCGCCTTGTAGAATTATCTGAAACAAAAAAATAAATTTTTATCGTTGTCTTCGTGAGTATAGCTTCTAGTTAAATTAAAGGAATTCGTAAATTTATTTTATTTAAAAAAAGTTACTTAATGGATGATTTAAAAAAAAAATGTTTAAAAAAATTCGTTCTTATTTGTTAATAACTTTTTTTTAATAATTTTAGTAAAAGCTTTAATTCATATCGAAGGCAATTAAATAAGCTTTAATTTAAAAAAATCAAGATGATCCATTGAGTAATTTTTGTTTAATCTTACCCACCGTGTAAAAAAAATGTGGTTGAACATATTTGTTTATAACTTAGAGTAGAAGCAACAAAATGTAATAAAAAAATTCTTGAAAATTTAACCATAAGATATGTACAGTAAAATGTTAAAATTTCAAAAAGATCCATTATGCAGTTTTGTTACAAATAATAATAATAATAATAATAATAATAATTCCATAAAAAAGTGTTTTTTTTTTCTTTTTTCTTGTCTCCTAATGTAGAAGATCCCCTTAAGTAAATCAACCGCATGCATGGTTCTTTAGTAGTAAAAATAGTCAAGCGTTTATAAATTTATGAAAAAAATGAAAATGTAATGCAAGTGTTTTTTTAATAATTCAAAACAAAAATTGACTTTTTCAAATTAATTTTTTCGAAAAAAATGGATAATGATTCTGTATGTATTTGAATGTAGCTTACAAAACGTAGAATTGTAAATTTTCTTAGATTACTCGATTTGTAATTGTGAAATTCTTACAATACTCTATTATAAAACTAGAAATACATATTTTTATTTCCTGATACAGAGGCTTTTGGCATATTTTTTAAACGAGTTGTTTTAGATTTAAAAAAAATCGTCTGCTTATAGGATTTTTTTTCCACAGGTAGTATACTTTTGAATGTATGAATTATCTTCCTTCAACTGAAAATTTTGTTTACATTCAAATTGCCGCTTAAAAAATGGATGGAATACTATATTTTTGCACTTTCAGAATAGAAATATTTATATTCGGATATTAAAAAATGCTGTGAAAGGTGTGGTTTTTCTATATTAAAAAAAATCACAACCACAAAGTACGTAATATTGTCAACAAGACAAGGAAAAAACATAAATTTCTGGATTCAAGTGAAAAAATTATTCGAAATATTTACTAAAAAACCAAAAAAGAATTGTTCGAATATCGCAAAGGAAGGAAGAATATTTTATGACAAAAGAAACTCCTCCAAGTCAGAGGGCTGTTGCTGTCTCGTTAAAATGTTTATTGTTCAGTGTCAACTGTTAACAAAATTATTAACAATGATTTAAATTTCAAAAAGGCCGATAAACAAAATTTTCATCGTCTTTCTCCACAACATATCTCTGAATTTGGAAGACGATGCAAAATTATTTCTGAGAAATATTTATCTCGAAAAAATTGTTGTTACAATAGATGAAGTTTGAGTAAATTCAAAAGATTGTAATAAAAAGCAACACAATTATTTTCACCAAAGAGAGAAAATCTTAAAATAATTGTCTTATACATCTAAAGGAAGTTTTAGCAAAAGATTTATGATTGTCGCTGGCTTTGCATATTACGGAAAATTAAAAATTAATAGAGTGGAGTAAAATATTAAGATCACCTCCGTATACTATCAGAAATATTTTTAACTCCCAAGGCTCAAACATGAAATACCATCTCTATACACCCAATGTGAAAGAGTCTGGTAAACTGCATCAAGGTAAAGCAAGCAGTCACGCATTACAACCAATTGTTAATTCCCTGAAAAAAATATGGAACAAGAAACAGGTATCTGGGCTATACCATTCACTCATATACCTGCTAAATCTCCTGATGGACGTTTGTGCAGTTGAACATTTAAAAAGCCCTATTCCAAAAGTCTGCCTACAATCTTTCATTGACTATTAAAAGAAGTTGAAGAGGAATGGGCCAAAATACCTTTCTCACACAAGAAACGGGTATTAGGACTATACCATTCACTGATATACCGTCTAAATCTCCTGATGGAGTTTTGGGCATTTGAACATTTAAAAAGCCCTATTCCAAAAGTCTGCCTACTACCTTTCTTTAACTTTTGAAACAAATTGAAGAGGAATGGGCCAAAATACCTCTCTCATACAAGAAACGGGTATCAGGGCTATACCATTCACTGAAATACCTGCTAAATCTCCTGATGGTGTTTTGAGCATTTGAACATTTAAAAACCTCTATTCCAAAAGTCTGCCTACAACTTTTCATTTACTCTTGAAAAACGTTATACATAAATGAGCCAAATGCCTCTCTCACACAAGAAACGGGTATCAGGACTATACCATTCACTGGTATACCTGCTAAATCTTCTTATGGAGTTTTGAGAATTTGAACATTTAAAAAGCCCTATTCCAAAAGTCTGCCTACAACCATTCATTGACTTTTGAATGAAGTTAAAGAGGAATGGGCTAAAATATCTATCTCACAACGGCAAAATGCGTTATCGTCATGAAAATTACGGTGTAGAAAAATAGTTCAGAATAAGGCTTACCAAATTGAATTTTTAAAAGACAAATGTTTTATGTAAGATATTTCTGTATGTACCATGGAAATCATCTAAGGAATTTTGGAAAACCCTCTGTAAATATTTGTTATCACTAGCAAACATTTTATTCGCAATCTGCACTTGTTAAATTAAAAACTTAAATTAAAAAGTTATTCTTAGATTCATTAAGGCATATTTTTTGTATAAAGCAGGTGACTTCTAGAACAAATAGATTTTCCTTCTGGGGATATTGTTTATTTAACAACAATAACTAGAAAATAAACACACAATGACGTTGCAATTTCAAAGGAATGATAATTCATTCAAAGAGCCATTATTACTTTTATTTTTATCATGAAAATATTTTAAAACTGAATAGTTAATCCGTTTGTTTGTTATAGGAATGTACAGAAATGTTTACAAAAACAAATATTATACTCCTACCATTATATTAGTATTAAGGTTTAATTTAAAAAAGTATTAAAATTGTTTATATGTCAGTCATTTTTTTCGCAAAAGCAATTTATGTTTTTGTAAGCCTAGATCACTTTATTATCTGCTCATCATACAATGAAAAATTAAAATAAATTGAAATACAATGTCACAGAAACACCACCTTTTAAAGAAATTTTATGTTAATCCAACACTTTTGAAACTGCATTGTCAATTTTTTACATAATATAATATTAAAAGCAATTTCAATAAAAGAAAAGTATTCTAAAACTTTGTAAATTCCCACTGTTTCACACGCCAGTGCTCAAAAAACACAGTTAAGAGAAAAAACCTCGCAGCAAACATTTGACATTGATTCAATAACTCACTCAGCAAACATGGTTTGGAAAATCAATATTTATTTCTTCTTAAGGCACTTATGTTATTGGAAAATTTGAGCAATTCTGTATAAAACTAGACTTATACAAATATAGTAAGTGGATTTCTCTATCGATATATTTTTTTTAGTTAAGAAATGTTTTCATTAAAGACATCTGTTTAATAATATTTTTAATCAATTTCTTTAATACGATGCCTACACGATACCTAAAATCTAATTTTTAATTAAAATAACATTTAAATTTTAAAAAATACATTGACTGAGATTTTAATAGAACATATTTTTTTTATTATTAGAGTGCCATTATTTATGTTGTCGCATTTCAAATAAAAATGTTAACTGTAAAAGAAAGAAAAGAAATTAAGTAACAATGCAGTATTAGTTTCGACGGTATCCTGAATTCTGTGCAATTGTTTAATTCAAAATAAAAACATACCTAAATGATTGATTAACAAAATATTTTATTTTTATTTGAAAATTCTGCAATTTCGACAAGGACATTTTTTTTTTTTTGACACATTTGGATTTTTAAAGGAAATCTTTGAGTATAGGCGTGATTTTGAAGGAGAATTACCTGTATAAATACAACATTATTCACGTACATTTTATTTCAAAGGGTTACTGTTAATATTAACACATGTGACGTCAATATTCTTTCACAGTAAGACTGACTTAGTACAGGTTCAATCTCAGAAATTTGTATTTACCGTAGTTATTCCTATATAACGAGCACTCGTGTATAATACACACGCCCTTTTTTCTGCCTGAAAAACGGAAAAGAAAGTCTTCTGGCCAGTACCGGGAGGATGAGGTAGATTTCCTATTCCTTGTTTTTAAAATTTCAGCTAGTTTTAATCAAACACAAGATGTCAAAATGCGAGGATCCCTATTATAGAAGATTCGAAGTTCAAAATTGAATTTCTATAGGAATTCCAAAAAATTAGTGAGGTATTGCGAAGTTAGCTTCATTTTCGGTAACATATTTTGATCACCTAATTTTGCAATAGTTTACAATTTTAGAAAAAAAAAAAATATATATATATATCACGATGAACAGACCACAAAATCACCCTCTGTTCAAATCTTGATTTGTGTTACGATACATTATAACATTTAGATAAAAACTGAGGCCAGAACGATAGCATCACGCTCTCTACTCTATTAAAATACTGCTCGAAAGCCACTCACAAAATTCCATTTTCAGAAACTTGAATCAACTATATACTACTGGGTTGAGCATAAAGTTCTGGGAAATTTGTGAAAGTTGCGTTGTTATGCGCAAATTAACAACAAAAGCAACAAGCACTATTCTTCAAAGTAGAGACCATCATAGTCCTCGAGTTTCTGTCATCGTTCTGCTAGTTTCTTGATTTGCTGGAAGAACCATGACGGCTCCTTGGAATCGAAAAAATGTTGACATGCTTCTTCAACTTCATTAAAGTATTCAAATCGACGGCCCTTAAAAAAGTGTTGCATTGTTCGAAATAGGCCATAATCATATGCAGCCACGTCTGGTCTGTACCACTAGTACTCCTATATACGATACAAATTCTGGTAACTATTAGATTAAAAATTTCCCAGAACTTTTTGCTCAACCTAATACTAGTTTAAGAAATTCTAAACTAAATAAACTAGAACAGCAAATTTGTGGTCGTCGTTAGCCCTTTAGCACTCAATCTAATGTATAGGATTTCTCCGTTAATAAAAGAACAGAGTAATCCATATGAAACATATTTATTTATTATGTTGAGTAGAATACTACAATAAAAATGTTCGTCATAGTTCCGCAGAATATTTCGACATTTTCACTACTTAAATTTAATAGTTACTCATATCAGTCATTATCATCGTGAACTATATTTTGAAAAAGATGCTATGATATAAATCTATTACTCAAAAGAATCACTTCGCAAACGACAGGAATGAGTTTCTGAATGCTACTGGTAACACGAAATTTTGCGCTTATTCTTATGTTTTGGTGTTTTAAAACACTAAACGGAGGGTTTCCCACTGCACTGCAGATATATTTATTAAAGAATACGTCCGAAACTAATTTTTAAATTCAGACGATAAATGGAGCAAGCAGGGGAAAAACGCGTCAAAAGACTTTTAGAATAATTTAAACAAGTAAGAAAAATCATGCGTTAAGCATAGATTATGAAACACTTTCCAACACTTCCTGAATGCTTTAACAAAACTTCGTTATTTAGGGATAAATGGTATGTAAGAGAACTAAGTAAACATTTTAGAAAACGCAAAAAACATTTGAAAAACTGATTTCAGCAGTTACCGTCCACATATATGCATTTCAATTCTTTTAACAGACCTGTATTTGATCTGTAGGCTGATATATATATATATATATATATATATATATATATATAATGGTGAAATTTAGTTTAGCAAGAAAACACATAGCAGGTTGAAATTTCTCTTTCAGCAATTTATACTAATAGACGGAAACATACTTGCGTATTTTTGTAAAACTTGTAGTTAACATAGTACCTTTATTACACGCCACTATTTAGCTTAAGTTTAATTCAAAGTAAAACACTCTTAAAACTACTGGAATCACATTTCTAGAAATTATCATTTATAGACGGCCATGTATCCAATTCTTTGCGTGACCATGTATATAATTTTATCTGTGTTCTACAAACATTTCTTAGAAAAGTAAATGCAGTTCAGCGTAAAAATGCAAAACTCATTTAAAAACCACCTTTAAGCAATTTTCAATTATCCCCAGTAACCATTACGAATTCTTTTGTGTAGCCCTGTATATGAATTACAGCATTTATACACACCATATACAATGTACAAATATAGTGAAACATAAAAGCACATAACATAATTAAAAATGCATTTCCAGCAATCATCGCTACTGTACAGTACTTCGGATACAATGTAGTATCTGAAATCTTTTTTGTGTCCCTGTAAATGCTATGCACTTCGTATTATACATGAAATAAGTTATAGTAAACCTCATCGATGTATATCAATTTGATTATACATGAAATAATATAACATAATTAAAATACGCCGGAAAAAATTCCCTCCACCCCATATCATTATGTAACGGAATTCTCTTGTGTGGTCCTGTAAATGAATACTAACTATTCTTTGCACCGCATATTCTACAGAATGCATATATTAGTGCACTTGATAAATGCATATCAATTTTATTATGTTTGAAAGCATGTAACATCATTAGAAATCATTTTCAACGATTTTTCCCATAGGCCGTAATGTAACGGAAAACTTTTGAATGTCCCTGTAAATGAACTAAGCATAGTACAAATTTCATTTGAAATAGGGTTCGTGGTATGGTAGAGGTCACTAACATTCAAAAATTTCAAAATGATCCGATTGTATTTGCGGATGTTAGGGCGCGGAAAGACGGACAGACGGAAGCCAAAGTCATAAACACTTTTCACCTTTGTTGGAAAGTGTTAAAAATAGTACAAAACAAGTAATTTTATAAGAATTAATATCAGCATTTACGATTGAAAAATTTAAAGATCTTTAAACAAATAGTAATTACACAGAATGTTTTTTAGAATAGATTTTGAAAAGAAATAAATTATTAATTAGCGCATTTTCAATAGAAATTAATTTAAGTAAACGGAATTAATAGAATACTTTTTAAGAAGTGAAATACTTTAATAAACTAGAAGTATAGAATCATGTTAGATAGGAACTTTTATTGGAATAATTTTAATGAAGCACAGAAATTTACTTTTCGTAATCTATATATCTCAATGTTATCTTGCATGCCGCTCTTATGTAGGAACTGATTTCGTTGTGACTGAGCATACGTTCATGATCCCCAACGTCTCAGAAAAGCTCATTTCATCTTCTTTCAAAATGTCGACCATTTAAAAATCTCAAACCCAAATATATTTTTTTTAAATAATTTGTTTTTCTTTTAAATATTTCATCTTGATGCAAGCGTTCCATAGCATTTTTTGTTCCGTTTATGTCTTAAAAGTGGCATAGATATAGCAATTTCAAATTTAGACATTTTGAAAAAAAAAATAAAAGTAAAAGATTCCTCTTCCATCGAGTTAAAAAAAAATGAGTTTTATTGAATGTGGTTTCTCTCAAGTCTTCCTTTATTTTTGTAAAATTGTTCAAACTCTCATACATTTAAAATTCATAGTGATATCAGCCAATGTCATGTTCTCACCAAACTTGACGTTACTTTGTGAAATATCACCAAATTTTGAGAAAAAAAATAGATCGCTCTCAAAGAAGAAAACTTATCGAAAACTGACCATATTTAAGATTTCCATGCAAATTCAATATTGACGAAAATTAGGAATCTTTTATAATGGAATTCTACGCACTTTAGCTTTCGCGCTATTAAGCAAAATTTTCTGAACTCTTAAAAACAAGGATTAAGTAAGCCACATTTTTCTCCCTGTGCTGGCGGAATTGATTTTTATTCTGTTGTCTTTTTTTTCAAAATGTTATAAGTCCTAGAATTTTAAACTGCTATTTATCAGCTATTGTTTAAGATATAGCCGAAACAAAAAAATCTTCGGAATCCTTGTGTCAACGGGATATGTTAAAGGAAAATTACTTTAATTTATTTTCTACACATTTTTTAACTTGAAATTTTTAAGTGGCCGCCATTTTGAAAGAAGTTGGCGGAAGGAGCTGGGCAACGAATTGGGCCGAGACTTTCATAAATCCTGTGCACATGCTCAGTCACATCCAGTCGTTTCATATTCGAGTTTTACCGTATGGAAAAAATCCGATACACACACACACACATATATATATATATATATATATATATATATATATAACCATTAAATAAACATTACAGACCAACAACAAAAACTGTGAAATTATGAATAAAATGACGCTAACAAATACAGATCCCCCAACATACTTAACATAGATTCCAAAAACAAAGTGAAAAACAGCAGAAATTGAATGACAGAAATAGAATGATGGAAATTTGTAGAACTTAGAAAGAATCGTCGGGTCCCAAATGCCTTAAGTTCCACAAATAAAATGTGTGGTTTCGTCTTCATATTAGCCATAATTTAGCTAAAAAATACGAATTTGGGATTACGACACACATAAAACTAAGAAATAATCCATTGAACACCAATTAAGTTCAAATTAAAATAAGATTAAAAAGGATAGAGGAAAATAAAAAACAAATTACTAAATTAAAATCCATACTGTCATAGCATTAGTTGCAACAAATACACTCATTATGCATTTTATTCTCATTTAAGATAGTACACTATTAGAAATTAAAGTGATATTGTCCTGAGTAGGCTAAAATTTAAATACAAGTTAATCGTTAACTTTATTAAATATTAACGAATATGAATAAATGTAATATGAATATTTATATGTATATGTATATATGTAATAATAAAAACCTCGCCCTTTTATCTTAGTAAAACTGTTCCATATTCTTATCATTTTTTCTTTTTTACCTATCTTTAATAATATCTTAATATCTTTTGTCTTTTATTTCATGCATTTAAAACTGCGTATTCTTTTATTAGCCTAAAAAACTTAATCCATTCGCCTCATCTCATAAAACCCATTACATTACTTTTTTCATTTTATTCTAAAAATAAATTATTTTTTTCGAATGTTTTTTAATATCATTTATTCTTTGGTGTTCTATTCCCATCATTCCTTGCAAATCCCGCCAGCCATTGTTTGCGCAATAATTCTGACGCCGAATCTACATAGTTCGAATCGTCATCACCCGCGCTTCAACCCTCCTCCCGGAGCTAGGTCCTATGGTATTCTGCTCTCATCGCGTCCTTCCGGCTACTTTTTACATGATTTGTCATTTATCGTGTATTGTATTCATACGCATCCATGTTTTGCAAGTATATAACCCGTTTCATGGGCTAGGAGAGGTATAATTTGACGATTATTGTGTTGCATAATTAAACCACGCCACCTGCAGTGTGTGTTTTTCCTTAATCTTCATCATTTGTTCTATTCGTAACATCTAGTGGTACATTTTACTACGTAGCGACTGCCCGCACATGGATCACCTATAACTAGTGGAATTTGGTGCATTATATAGTCGATTAATAAGCGTTTTGATGCATCAATCGTCTTCGATTATTTATGCTTCGGGAAACATTCCAATGGACGACAGCCTGACCTTCCACTCTTCCATCACGAATGTTCGACTGCAAAAAACCATGATTTCTTCATTGAGTATATAATGTGGGTATGCTGGTGCTTAAGATCTACATGTTTATATGATACGAGTGAAATCGTGTCGTACATATATATATATATATATATATATATATATATATATATATATATATATATATATAACTACACCATTATACATACAAAAGTATCGAATCAACATCTATTATGAAATGTGTGTTAGCAACGTAGTTATAAATGAAATGCTCCACTTTTTAAAATAAATTAACTATTGTGTATTCTCCAGACAACGCGACCCTCCTATTTTTCATAATTATTTTACAATTTTTAATTTTTTATAATTATTTTCTTATTTTGTATATTATTTTGTAATTTTTAGGGTTCCGTATTTAAAAAGTAAAAACGCAACCATTATAAGATCACTCTTGTGTCTGTCTGTCTGTCACAGCCATTTTACTCGTAAACTATGGAACGTGGAAAGTTCAAATTCGGGGAAGTAATAAAGACCATTGACCCACATATTTTCATATTAATAAACATTGATAAATATATTAGTAAAAAAGTAGAGGGGCTAATTATGCTACTTGAGGAAAAAAATCTTTTCATTGTATATCATGCGGGGTATCCTGTGAAAGCTTTTTTAATGCTAAACACAAAAATACATTCCTTTTAATTTTAGGTATTATATTTTCAAAGATATTGTTGAAAATGTAGCGCAAAAATATGTCCCACCCACCTAATTCCGAATCTACTGAAACTAAAATTATGAAAAAAATATAGGTAGTAGACATTAATATAAACCTTGCCGGAAAATTATAGCGATTGCCCTAGGTCTCATAGTTTTTGAGTAATTAGCATTTTTCTCTTATACACAAATTTCGATTTACGGCATTCAGAAAAATTGTTGAGCATCGCTGAATATACATATCGTTGCAGAAGAATAAAAGCATTGTTGATAATGATTTTCGAAAAAAATCATCGGTAATTAGCCGAGATATTACCCCTTAAAGGTACGGTCAGTTTGGACATACACAAGGACAAGGGCGGCGTACTCTATGCCTAGTTAACAACTTTTAATGATATATATGTGTAATGTAATGTCCAGTAACAGTATAAAAGCAATAAACGTCAAATTGTTAAAAACATACTAATTTAAGGGGTCTCGGGACTCTAAAAAGTGAAAAAAATGAAAAAAAGACCATTTTCAACATCTAATGTCGTAAAATGTACATGATTTTAAAACGCAATTTTAATTGGAATGAAAGATATAGGTATGTTCTTTCATTTCATGTATTTAAAAAATTGCAAGATAGAGAATTAGTATTTATAGGAAGCTCGAAACTGTTAGACATTTGTCGAACAAAAAATTGGCATAATAGTTTACGCACAGGATTACAAAATAAATATTGCAACTAGAATGATAATTTTTGTGCTTCCTTATACTTCATATTGCAATAATTTCCCTGAACTTAAATAAATTTGTATTTAAGGCATTTTTATATTTTTAATGCAATGTTGCATTTAGCTAACACAAAATTTTGAAAATTTCAACAGTAAAATCACCAAAAAAATATTTTTTTGAACAATAAAAAGGAAATTTTAGGTTCAGTTTTTATAGACTAACATGAATTATAAGTTTTGGAAAATTTCATGAAAAAATATTCAGAAGTTTTTGAGGTATCCTGCGCATTATGCCCAAAAAACGCCATTTGGAAAATAATGACTTTAAAGTTTCGGAAACGCCGCTTCAGCTATTGAGCGGGTATAATTCTAAAAGTCATAACTTTTGTTCTAATGGGAATTTCAAGGAAACAATTATATCAAAATATTTTGAAAAGATAGAAGTTTAACATCTAAAACAATTAAAATTTCTTAAATTTTGAAGCTTTAAGAGTCCTGGGACCGCTTAATCCTTTCAGGCAGGGAGTAATTTTACATATAAACTTATGAAATAATGAACTGACACCAGAATTTATAAACGAATTTATTAGAAAATGCGAAATTGCTTATTTTCACGTACATGATAAAAGAAAAATTTTAATTAAATATTCTTGGTGCCATTTGTCTGTTTTGGAATTAAAATTAGATGTCCGTTTTTTAAGGGCATCGCCCTCGAAAGATTTAGTTAGAATGAATCGCATAAATACTGTGGGATTCGCGATAGTTTGCATTGATTGTATCTCTCAATACGTCTCGAGTGACTTTAAAAGTTAATTAAACACCTATCTGGAAAAACGCGGCACTGAGCAAGGCGGCGTTGCGCCTTTGAGACCTCAATTCGAAGCGCGCTTAGCGCAATGCCAAATTTAAACTTTAAACAAAGGTTTTGTTTTAGCTACACTGTAGAAATAAAGGTTATTACTTTGCTGAATTTAGTTTCCTGAAATGCCAAATGAAGTTTATCTATGCACTGCTTTTATTGTCAGTACCGAATTAAGTTCATCATAAACAGATTAGGATAATATTAAAAAAAGAGTTATACAAATAGCTATATTTGATATTATTTAGGTTCCATATCTCTTTGCCTTTTCCACGATTGCCTCAATAGCTCTATCAATAGAACTAATGGACCAATTTTCATCTAACTTCAGATTTAGTTGTATGTTGACACAAGTTGTTGTTAATTAGGTTTTCGTGTTAATCACCCAATAGGTGGCGCTGCTATGCAGAAATTTTCACGATTTTCGCTATTGCTCTATCTCAAAAACTAATGTACGGATTTTCTCCAAACTTCAGATTCAGTCAGACGTTGACATAAATTAATGCTGATTAGGATTTGGTATAAATCACCCAATAGGTGGCGCTGCTAGGCAGCATTTTGCTGAATTTAGACGATTTCAGCGATAGTCAAATCTCAAGAACTAATGCACGGAATTTCATATCGTTAGATTCCTCATGAGATGCATAGATTGCCATTTAGTTTTGGCAGTGTGATAGCGAATTTTGAAGTATTAACATGTATGAGATAGAAGAAAGTTTTGGGATTGGTACATTCGACTAGTTTACAAAGTCTAAGTATTTTTTAGCAACTATTTTTTTTTATAACACAATTACAAATTCATATATTTATTCTACGGAACCCTCTGTACGCGAGTAATGCTCGCACTTGACCGTTTATTTAAGCATGTGTTAATTTATTTTTTAAGATCATTTAAGTACTAATTATATATTAAAGAATATATGAAGTTTTTTGGAAAACCATGATTTAATGCATCATAAATTAGTTTTTCAATATTATTGTTAATTAGATGAGCAGAACATAAACACTTTATTCTATATAAATGATTAAGGATTATATTGCAATATGCAGAATTATGAAGACAAGATTTAAAATTATTAATTGTATTAACTTTGAATTTAAAAATTCTTTACGTTTTTCATATAGAACAGTTATTATTTTGTTTTCGTTTTTTGTAATTTTTAGATCTAAAAAGTTAATTGTATTGTTAGATCGGAGGTTTTCCGTTAATTCTAAATTAGTAGGATAATCCACTGGAAATTGAGAAATATTAGTTTGATCAGTGGCAATTCAAATTATGTCATCTATATAAAAATATAAATGTAGACTGCGCTTAATAAAAGTACGATCATAGTGATTATGAGTCGGATAATAAACTGGATGTACATCCACCTTGTGGTATACCGACGTTCTGTAAACATAATGTGTTATCTTGCAAAATATAATTATTATTTATAATGAAATTTGTTAAAGTCTTAAAATAAGCTATAATTATATTAAATTGTAAATCCAGTTTATGATGACACTTTTTAAATAATGCATTTATAATATTATGTAGATCTATTAAATCTATATTATTAAAAATATCTTTGAAATGATATTTCGTTTTATTGTTTACACATTTAAGATTTTTCATAATGTTGACCAGTTGATAGCTATTTTATATGCAATGTATATTATCAGTGGTTGTTGTCAATATATATACTTGATTGAGAATTTTTATGTAAATTTATTGGGTATATTATTATATGTATTGCATTCAATAGTTGCAGTTCTAAATTTAATTGGTTTCTTATGAAATTTGAGTATAAGAACTAAATAAGGATAATTAACGTCAGTAGAGAAAACATTTAATAGTTTATAATAACTTCGAATTTTACGACTGTTTACTATTACATTTCCATTAGTTTTTTGAAAATATTTATTAGAAGAAATACAGGATGTAAGAATTTGGTGATAATAAGATTCACATATGATTGCATAATTATTAGGAGAGTTATCTACATATTTAATAACACCTTTTTTTTTGTAATTTAGCAATTTGCTGGAAAAAGACTTTGTGTTTATTGTAACCAAATACGAAATACTATATTTTAAAGCTTTAGTTAATTTCTCAGTAACTAGTATTTTCCTGCTGGCTCTCAAATTGTCCCTCTGATGAAATCGCTGTTGATAAATATGAAGTAAAACATATTCTTCATAATCCTGAAGTTCCAGGAAAACCCGACTACTATATCTTTAAATATCGAGAAAATGTCTAAAATTGAAAGTGTCTGGTGATTAATGCCTATATAGTGTTTTTTTATATATATATATATATATATATATATATATATACAAACATTTTTAAACCAAAATTTTAAACCATTTTACATATAAATATCAACACCATTTTACCGCATCATATCAATTATAATTAGATTAATTAATCAATTAATCCCAATTTCAGATGTAACGGAAAATACAGGAGTTGATGGATAATTTAATATTCGCTTTTTTTGCGTCATGTTGCATTTTAGTATAGATCTATGCAGTGACTAGTTCTAATAAATTAAAATACGCGTTTTCTTCTCCAATTTAGGTAGTGAGTACATATACACATGAATTTCATTCGTGCAAAATCTGTGATATTGAATAAGCCAATAATTTTATTACATTGCTGGATTTTATTATTACTGTTTTTTTTGTTGTTGTTGCTGTCACAAAGAATGAATTTTTATACATGAGGCTGAAAGTTTGTTAATCTAATAATATTAAAATGTTTAATTATCTTTCTAATAAAAATTTAAAAAATGAAAAAGATAATATATTTTTTATTATTCTTCCTGTTGACGTAAAATATATTTGATTATATTTATTTATATATCGTAGATTGACGAATTTAGCTAGAATTTACAACCTGATTATACAATCTCTAATAAATGCGCATCAGTGCATCAATAAATATGTTGCTCAATTTATCGATATTTAACTCATAATTTGAAATGCCAACAGGTTTGGCAATTATTTGCATTGACACGCAAAGGTGTCAAAAGACACCGTTTGGTAGAAATAAGTATACACAAAATCAAGCTAGAAATAGTGTTAAAAAATCATTATTGAGTAAATACATATATAAATAAACACATAAAACTATATGCTACATTTTTATTTGTTTACCATACAATAAAAACCTGTAAAAAAATGTTTCATGTGATATAAACAATAATTTTATCCCTTTAAGAAGTTTGATTTAAATTGTGTAACGGTAGTGAAAATATACTAAAAATGAGATAGTAATATACTAGTAATTCGTACAAAGTATGAAGCGCGAAAACAACGTTTTATGTTGCGTGCTTGCATTTATTCTGTTTTCAAATATTGTGCGATTATGGTGAGTGTTTTCAATTTAACCTCATTCTGCTAATTAAAATTCCTTCCAGAACTTCTGCATAGTAATTTTTGATTAATCTAAACTCGTTTCTCATTAAAACAGTAGCGACGGGGTGGCATAGTGAAAGCCTGTATGATTGCATAAAACTTTTGACAATATCTTTTGTATAATGTATACCCATCTTTTTAAACCTAAAATTTTATTTTAAAAGTGTGTATTAGCAGTACGTAAATAAGGCATGTTTAAAATTATACGTATATATACAGATAGGTTAAGTGTACTCGTAGTTGTCATTATTTACTTTAAAAAAATATGGAGGAATTTTAATAAAATAGAGTTTAATATCTAATAGACATTGCATATGGTTTAAACTGTCAAATTAATTCCTGAGGGAATTTTGAAGTTCATTAGAATAAATAATTAATCACCATTAATCGTTTAAATCACCGATACTCGACCTTTTTTCTCGCGAACAGCAACTATAATTTTCCTCCTTTAAGTGGGCCGTAAAACACTTATAAAAGTGTAAAAATAAAGTTATTAATATGGTAAGATAACATAAGTAGTACAACAAAGCAATTTTACTAAGTTAATATTATCAGTAGCGTTGAAAAATTTTATATGAAATGCTGTAAAAATATGCCACAAAGTTTGCTGGTGAGAAATAGTGCTGCAAATCATTTTTGGTGTAAATTTTTCCCGAGACAAAATTTCATTCCTAAAAGCAGCATTAGCTATTTAATAAAAAACGTAATAATAAAGCAATGCGGGATTTCACAGTCCTAAAAAAATAAGAAACAGATTTTCTCTAATAAATCTTTTGCTTGATGAATTTTTTTTCCTTTAAATTGTAAAAATATGTAGTGCAAACGTAATTTGTAATGATTTTTGAATAATGTTGAAGATTAAGAAGTGCATACATTACTGTAGGATAAATGAGACTACATGCAAATATAACTTTTGACTAAGGAAACGGCGTTTTAGATGTTTTAGCATAACTTTAAGTTAATTCTGAATAACTGGATGTATTTTATTTTCTCATGAAAATAGATAAAACAATGATGGAGTTCTTAAATAATTTTTTGTACGAATCTCAATTATTTGTATAAATAGGGGTTAATGATTATGTGCCTCAGGTCGCACATAAAAAGTAGCGTCACAGCTATGGCTAGTTTAAAGTCATTACAGCATGAATTTGAAAACACTACAGTATGTTAACTCCTTCATTTTTACTGAACTTAGGGTTTCGAAAATTGTTTATTTTGATAAGAACTATTATTTTTTGCAAACCAGGTAAAGATTTTACGTTTTTGTTAATTTCTAACAGGTATCTTCCAATTAATTTAATCTCATGTTTGATCATGTGTTGTCATCTTAAAATCTGCTTTTATATAAAGAAATTTTCTGATAAGATTAAAACTGAACAAACCACATTAAAAGTTTTCAAAGATAAAAATACACTAAAAAATACTAAATATTTTTTGGAAAAAAATGCATCATTAGGCCTTATTATATTATTATTATTGAAATATTCATATTAGTTAAAATTTACTAAATTAAAATAATAATAAAAATAAAAGTTATATAAATATTTTAAATTTAATTATATTTAGTAAAACTCCTTACTCCGTGTAATTTTGAAATAGTGATTAAAGGTGGTCATCTCATCTCTCCTCGATTTGATGTGGCCATCAATCCTGAAATTAAAATTCAGATGGACGACCAATTTAAATCGTCAATAGCCGTTATGCGTCTTTGTTTTAGGCTTAGAAGCAAAGTTTGGATTAAAAGTCCATACAGTAAAAATATATATGTAACGTACGTACTACAAAACATTCGGATACCTAAGTCAACAAAAATTTTCAACCAATAAATTAAATAAACATTAAAATTCCACTTACTTTTTATAATCGGAAAACACAACTGCACGTCTCAATGAATAAACTCGTTGAACTATTTCGTATGAATGAAGTTAATGCTGCAATCTATGATCAGGATTTGGAAATATTTAGACTTGTCACCTTGACTCCTCTATGGTCATCTATCCTAGAGTTACCCTATATCCTTTATACCCTGATTCGTTCTTCACGAGATCACAAATTGTTTGCTCGGAATTTTCTTCACACTCTGATTTATTATTTTACAGAAAATCCCAATTTTAACGTATCATTGTCTGTAGAGATGTCCAATTGAATATTTTGTAATAAAATAATTATTCGACATTTTCTTCTTATTTGTTTTTCAACTATTCTCTTTAGCATTCCTTTTAATTGGTTGATTTTACTGTTACAAAAACCGATAACGATTCAGTTTATAGTTTTTAATGATTACAACATGACTGTTGATGATTTTGAAATGCAAAATTTTAATATCGTCATGGGAAGTGCTTTTTTTTTTTAAATTTTGTCTTTATAAGCACAGCTGAGAGAGCTCGATCGTTGTTTTTCACCACACACTCGAGAGAATTCTTGGTCTCTTTTCTAATGAACAAAAGGATTATGTTTACGATCTCAGGTATGAAAAAGTGCTACAAATGATAGGAATGCAACTTTATTATCATGTTACTTATAGACGCTGAACAGAGATATTTCAATTACGAAACGCCAATAAAAATCAGCTTTCAATTTTTTAGGTAAGTTGATTAATATCATATATGAGTGCAAATGCACTCATTTTCTTCAACAATTATTCTATATAAATCTAGGCTTGATACAGAAACACTACATATAATGAGAAGTAAAATGAAAGCGAAACAGAGTAAATAACGACCATGGCGCGTAAGTTGGTAACGCTGGTAGATGACTGTATAGCAGTACCCTCTATAGAGAATCTGAAAGAGCAGCGCTAGCGGTCATCGCTGTGCCATATGTCTGTTAGACGTGCTGTAACTGAGGTGAGCGAGTTGTGTGTGCGACCGTCATAACTATGGAGGTCAAGAAAGAGTAACAGCAAGGTGTAGTGCGTTTTTTGATTGAGGAAGGAGTGTCCGAAAGTAACATTCATGCCCGAATGTCTGCTGTGTATTGTGAAAACAGTACATCTCGTGTGTTCGAGTTGATAAGCGATTTTGAGATGGTCGGGTGTCATTGAAAGACAGCAGTTGGCTAGGACAGGCTCATCGTTTCATTTCCCCTCCTGTTATTGCTGCGGTAGAGGCTGTCGTGAGAAACGACCGACAACGGACGGTGGAAAATATTCAGCTCATGTTGGGTATTTGTCACAGCACCATTCACATGATAATGACAGAGCATCGGAAGTACCGGAAAAACTGTGCACAGTGGGTTCACCGCAACCTGGAGGGGGAGCAGAAGGTAAACAGGATGTCGACATCACTGCAGCACCTGGACCGGTATCACGTTGAAGAATACCGTTTTCTTTTGTGTATTGTCGCAGCAAATAAAACATGGTGTCATCATTTTGAGCCGAAAAGAAGCTTCAGAGTCAACAGTGGTAGTACAGCTATTCACCCCTACCGACAAAATCCAAAGCCGTCCAAGCCAGCTCTAGGAAAGTGACGACAAACTTTCTCATTTCTACAAGAGGCCGCTGCCCATTGACTTTCTGGAACACGGCGTCACAATTAACTCACAATGGTACGTGAAAACTTTGCAAAAATTAAAGCGAATCATCAAGTCCAAATGCCCAGGAATATTCACGGATGGCATCCTTATGTTGGATCATTATGTTACATAATGATGCTCGCCCATATGTTGTACCGTGGCCGTCGATTTGCTTCGGACGAAGAGATGCACGACTGGGTACAATCAGGGTACCGTAGACAATCGCAAAAATTTTCCCATGAAGGTATTCATCATCTTGTCTCACAGTTATCAATGCACTTTGTAAAAGTAAACTGTTTTCCGTTACTTTTTTCCGTCTGTCTCGTTTTTACGTTCACTGCTCTTATGCATATTAGAATTCATTAAGAAAAAATTAGTTAGAATTAGGTGTTTAGTTACTTTTGTTTCCAAGTGTTGTTAGATAAAATCCTCCTTCAAATAAACAACTAAAATATTATCAATAAAAATTATAATTAAGATTTTCAGTCAAATATCAAATGAAAGATAATCAGAAAATAGTGCTTCCTTTTTTAAAAGAAAATTTTTATAAAACCAGCAGAATTAATTAGCAATTACAATTTCTTGTTCTTTATTGACATGCAATATTAAAAAATATACTCTTTAAGTTTATTTATCTATATAACTAATTTACATTCAAAACAAAAGAAAATACATCTCGTTATAATAATTAAGCAATCTGTATAATAAACATTATAAAAATGCTTACTCCCTAATTAAAACTCATAATTATGTAGTTTAAAATATAAAGAGTTAAACCTTCTAAAAAATATGTTTTTTAATTTCTTCTGGGGAATTAATTAATCTCATGAGAATCTTCCCGTAATATTTGAAATTAAAAATATAACACTGAAAATGATTTCCATGCTTTCCCAGAATTAAAAAAAAATACCGATATATATGTACTGTTTTATCTTAAATTTGTTTTAAAAAAATATTTTATTTTAAATACCATTTTCTATTAACAAAACTGATTTTCTTTTCTGGTTTGTAATAAAGAAATTCTTTATTATATGATTTAAATTTTGTTGTTTCCTTTTTTAACCTAAGAAAAGAGCAATGAATAGCAAACTTCAGATGCTAAATTATGTATAAATCCAATAAAATCTAAATACATAATGAAAATAAAAACAAAACATCTGCATAACTAGAATATATTATTTTTATATAAAACATGATACTTATTTATTTATATTATATATATATATATATATATATGTTTATGTATATATATATATATATATATATACAAACAGAGTTGGCAAATTTTTAATCTTAATTATTCGCAATGAAATTACAATTCAATTGCATGTAATTGATTATAGTTAAACACATTCAAACGCAGAAATTTCGTCAGATAATAGAATGGGAACAGTTCAGGCTACAGAGCATCAAGAAATGTTTACGGCATGTAATTTTAACTATAATAAATTACATGCAATTAAATTTTAATTTCGTTGCAGATAATTGAAATTACAAATTAGCCCAACTCTGTATACAAGGCGCGGCAGGTATTTGAGAACATACATTATAGGTGAAATACCACCCTGTACATCAAAATTAAAAATCCTTTATTAGGTTAGAACTTAGACTAAATAAGAAATTGAAGAGGCATGCTGCCATTATCTCACTGGCTGAAGAATGCTCCGATTTTGAGATTGGTGCATTCTTGAAACTCACTGGGGCATTCGTCTATGAACGAAGGAGAGAACCGAAGGCTGCCTGGTTTGATGTGACAACCGTTTCTTACAGGAAAACTCATTGTCGGCTATATGACATTATCAAGACACTAGAAATCGTCATTCGTGGGAATGAAAATCCCCGGAAGTCGATAAGGCACTCGCTAGGGAGCTGCAGGTTAATGAGGCCACTATTCGATGTGCGATTCGTGAGGACCTTCGTCAGGGTCGTTCGTGGTGAAGGGAGGCCAGTTGTTCTCCGAGAGCGCCGCGGATAACCGACTGAAAAAAGATAAAAGCGTCTTTAACAGCCTCCTTATTCAACACCTTTGTTTTTATGAAGGTGTAAAAGCTATGGATTGCTTCTTTAATACTTGGGAGGCCGTACTTTTTTCAACAAGACTCTGCACCATCCCATACAGACCATACAAACCCAATAAAGGATAGTGAAAAACTTTTATGACCATGTCATCCTGAACATTATGCCCATACCATCCCAAGTGATAAACCAACGGGGTTAATATTATGTATGTGACGTGGTTAAGAGGGACTCGAATAGGCATCTACACAACACAATTTCGGTTCTCGTGAAAGCTGTTTATATTTAATGGAAATCGTTCCCAACAGACATCTGATTATTGCCTTTAGTTGGTTTTGAAATTGTGTAGAGATTATTATTGATGCTGACGGTGGTTTGATTGAATGGTGCCATCGAGTATGTATGTGGTCACCTGTACAGAATGTTAAAATGTAAAAAATGCTCTATCTCTAGTGTCTGTTCAGGTTCTAATGTACGCGTTAATTTGTTCTCAAACACCTGCTGCACCCTGTATATAAATGTTTATGTGTATATGTATACTTATTTACTTATATAATTGATATATATACAGGAGGGCTGAAAGGTACAGGTGCGTTGTTTGACGTTGATATTTTAGAACTAAAATTGGAGAAAGGATGCTTATTTTTTTCTATTTTTATAGTATTTTTATTGACTTTCTTGTGATATATTATTCATTTACTTTCAAGGAGCGTATGAAGCCCTGTGTGCATTGTTTAGCCATTGCTTTACTGCCGGCAAATGGTGATAATATCTTCAAGGATTGTATCTTGCCTTAAACTCCTACTTCGAACTGTTCAGAAGATCGTTAAACATTTGAAATCAGTAGAAAACGCTCACGTAAAGAAGAAATTAGACCGACCGCCTTCTGCAAATACCTGAAGATTTCGCAACATCATCAAAAAGAAAATTACCCGAAACAACACCTTAAGCCTGAATTCCATTGCAAAGAGTATGGATATTTCTCACCAAAGTGTCCAGAAGTTTTTAAAAAACTCTCTAGGACTTCATAGTTTTCGGTTGTACAGCAGCAACATTTGACAAACGCTAAAGAAACTAACGAAATGCTCAAAATTTTCCAGCTGGGCCGCATGGAAGATGTTTTGTGGTGGGATGAAAAAATCATCACCATCGGAACGCACACAACCGTCAGAATGATCAGTAACGGATAAGTTCAATGCAGAGAAATACAGAAAAAATAAAAATCGTCACGCGATAATTTTTTTCAGAAAGGTTTAATGGTTTTGGGTAGGCCACCAAGGAAATAAAATCTTTAATTTGCATTGATAAAAAGTAAAGATTAACCCTTAAATGCCTGGTGTTGCCTTTCGGCAACATACCCAATATAGCCTTCTAAAATACTATTATAATAATAGTGGAGCTCTAATGGCTAATGTTGCCAATAAAATACATATAGAAAATATTATTGAATCAATTTTCAACATGCCGATGGCAGCACTAGTGTTGTTTAAGAATAAATATAGATTTATTTTTTCAATTGTTGCTACATGATCTTTTTGTTTTGTTTGGAAGCTTGTGAAATACACTATTTTGTTCTGTAGTGATCAAATAAAATTTATTACATGGGAAAGTAAGGTATGTAGCCCGTATTTATGATTACTTTTGGATATTTAACTGTAATATATTTGTTGTAAGCAGACTTTTGAGTGTGTTGCCAATTGGCAAAAACAGGCATTAAGTGTTCCACTAAGCCTGGAGAACAATGAACAGTTTTAGATTTACTTTCTTCTATATTCAATAGAAGTAGTTTATTTTTCTAGTTGTTTATAATTGTAGTTTACCTTTTTTTTAATGTATGCAAGATATTTTTCTACATTTTATTTTATGCAAATTTTACTCTATCATTTTTAGAATGCCCCCAACAAAGTATTTGACTCAAAAACAAAATAGAATAATTGGTTCCTAATTACTCTCATAATGATATTGAAATGGCTATTCCGAAATGCAGTAAAGAGATTTCAAATAATGTAAACTGCCAAACAGGTAGATTGTTTGAAAAAAGAGAACATAAAGGTAAATGAAAACCAGATAAAGTTTAGCGGAAATGAGATTATTTACTAAACGTGAATGAGTTGGATACGCCACTAGCTTTTTTCAAATATTTCTCTTCAGATGAGGTTATAGAAAAAAATTGTCAGTGAACGTAATTAAATATGCCTGCAAAAAAGATCCTTATAAACCTACGAATTTCACATCACAAAACTTAAGGCAATTTATGGGGATAATATTATACATGTCTTTAGGTCATTTGCCCAGTTTTCGATCGTATTGGAGTCATGAACTTCAGGAGACAATGAACACAGATCAGTTTGAGTAAGTCCGAAAATTTATTCATTTCAATAACAACCAAAAACATCTACCTCGAGATGATACGAAACATGATAGATTAACACAAATTTCGACCTGTCATTGATATTTTAAACAATCATTTTGCTTCTAACCCTTTTAAGCAAAAAATCTCCCAATTGATGAGCAAAGGTGCAATATGGAAGTTCGACATTACATGAAGCAATATATGTCAAATAAAACCCATAAATGGGGATTTAGACTTTTTGTACTTGCCGGTATTTCTGGGAATGCTTGTAACTTAGAAGTATATTCAGGTAAAGAAAATATACTGAACCCGACTTTGGCCCTTCAAGCAATATATTCATTAGACTGTGAAGAAGAATACCAAGATCAGTAAACCATAAGTTGCATTTTGACAACTATTATACGGCTTTGCCGCTGATAGTACATTTGGTAAACACTGACATCCATACTTTGGGTATACAGTCAGAAGAAATAGAATTCCTTGATGCAAACTACCCGATGAAAATCCCTTAAAAGTTTTTGATCGGGGTTCTTGATCGCATATACTACAACTGTAGATGGCATCGACATTTCATCACTAGTCTGGAAAGACAATAAATTCGTCACGATGCTGTATCTACTTTCGCCAGAACAAATCCTGTAAAAAATGTTATCGTGTTGACAGGAGTAAAAAAAAGATCATTAAAATAGATAGTCCATACGTAATTAAGGAATAAAAGCGACATATCGGAGGAGTTGACCGATTTGGATAACTTAACGGCCCGTTACAAAATCGTAGTCGCAAATAGTATCTACGAATATTTTCCCATTTGCGTGATATCACTACAGTAAACGCATGGCTTCTGTACCAAAGAGTTTTGAATGCTAATGATCATCAATCGGAGATAATG
Source organism: Maratus speciosus (assembly GCA_963932465.1). Lineage (NCBI taxonomy): Eukaryota > Metazoa > Arthropoda > Arachnida > Araneae > Salticidae > Maratus > Maratus speciosus. The sequence continues at coordinate 332,305,149 of OZ010788.1, read as the reverse complement.
CGTCAATCAAAGTTCACAGCAGAATTTGCAAGATCATTATGCATGGTGGGAAGTAAATACATCCCTAAGCGTGGAAGACACTCATCGATGGTTGAAGAAGAAATTCGGGGGAAAAAAGTCATAGAGGTCCATCACAGTACTCACATAAAGATGTCGATTCGACCAGGTCATATGCCTCTATATGCAGAGAAAAAGATGAGGTGGAAATTCCCAAATTGCAAAGGATACATTGTAAAAAATAGGAAAAATGTGGTGTTTAACAGTGTTTTAATAGAAATAATAATTATTTCAAAAATTTCCATACAATTGCCTAACTAAATAATTTGTACTCATATTATCAAGTATCATAAAATAAACAAGTTATTTTGTATTCCACATTAATTTTTATAATTTTTTACCATAAATTTTTGTATTTGTAATAAGAAATTTTATAAAGAACTTTGTGAAAATTCCTCATCACAGTTCTTAAAATTCATGTGTGTTTAATATTAATGAATTTTATCAAGGAGAATTATTTTTTCAATTAAAGCCGAATGTTGCCGATTGGCAACAAACCGTTTTTAGCCGTAAACCATACTTAAAACAAAATACGATTTTTTAATTATTTTTCCCGTGATTTATTTAAGAAATGAAAGCCGAAAAACATTTTTAAATTGATTTTTAAAAAGTCAGGCATTTAAGCGTTAATGCTAAGACCCACCAAGAGAAGTATTGACAAAGATTGTGGCTCCATGGAATCAAAATAATCGTAATGGAATATTTTGGGCAGGATTGGAATGTCTGTACATGGAGCAAACACGACTTTGGCTTCCTCGACGCCCATGTGGCTGGATATTTAACAAACGATTAATGGCGTTGCAACAGTCTGAATCTTAACCCACTCGACTTGTCTGGTTGGGACTAATTAGAAGGAAAGTTAAAGAGCAAGAAAATATTCAGTTTGGACTGTATGAGAGCGAACTTATGAAGATTTCGAAAGATTTAGATCAAAGTTACCTGCGGCGCACTATTAATTCTGTGATTCCTTGTTTGCAAAGTTATGTTTAAACGAGTGGTGTATATAGTATTGAGCAATTTTTTTTAAATAATGTTATTTGTTACATATTTGTTTTATTAAAATAAAAAGTATCATCATGTAGCGTATATTTTGATAAAATTGCGTTTTTGTGCGCGCCCATACATTTCAGCCATCCTGTATATAAAGATAGAGAGATGGCGATAGATATAATCATTAAAAATTCATCTGAAGAAAATGTAATAATCGAATACAGTGGGTAAAGCGTTTGAGTGCACATACTTGCGCTAAACAATGAGTCTACTGACAGTACCCCTCACCCTCCTTAGCGAAATGCGCTACTGAGCTACCTTGTCTATAAAATTTCTAGATAAAACTAAAAATAAAACGTCTCATTGCCAGTTGCTGCAATTTGCATCATCGATGAACCGAGAACTTTCCAATTTACTGTAACCAATTTAAACATAGAATATAATCTTCTATCTTAATTATATTGTTTCGTTGCAATTCTCAGACATGTATCTCGTTCAATTTTTAATTGTAATGAAATTCACACTGTGATAAAGGCAGCAATCGGACAAATTTTAAGCCGCTATCATCACATTGGATGCCATTTCCATTTAAATCAAAGACACTTTAAGATTATAACCGAAGACACTTTGAGACATTGTTTAATTTATTTATGTTTCTCACATTTGCAACAGTTTTTGAGATTATCGCACTTTTCCCCTTTACACGCTGAGATAGTATCTGCCTGCAGAACATATGTACTCTCCTAATAAGTTGAACGTTTTCTGACACTCTATCAATATTCGTTCACAAATTACATGACTGTGTACGATGTATGCTTGCTGCGCTTTATACAAATACTTTATACATTAAAAACGCAATATTCTTACATGTAATAATTTATCATATTTTTTAATAAGCTAATCTTACGTAAATGAAAAATAAATACACCAATAAAGCATCCGTTAAACAAAATGTCAAATAAATGTAATTTTTTAAAACAATCAATCAATGACATGTCAAATAATAAACTTTAATTTAATTTTAGTCGTAAAAGAATTTTTAATACCTTACAACATAATTACATTTTAAATATTTCATAATAAACCATAAAAAACTCAATAATTTTATTCTTCTTTTCTAAAAATTTAATCTAAACCATATTCTTTCCTTTGACAAAATTTTAAATTTTAAATATCCGAGTTCCCTTTAAGAGTGTAAAGCTGCTGAGAAATATAAACATAAATCGCACGAAAATATTTCAGCTAATATTTTAATGAAACTAATATTTAACATAGATGGCACAAAAAGATTTTACGCTCCATATATTTCTAAATATGTTCGGACTTCTGCATCATGATAGCAAGCGACAATAAGTTATTGTCGAGATTACACTTTTTATAAATAAAATACTGGCACTCTTGAACATGAGATACACTGATTTATGAGCAATAAATAAGTAGAACGACCCGTTGTAAATTACCTAGATGTACGGTTAAATGGAAATAGTTACAAAATGTAACAGAAATAACATAATTTCATGAAAATCAATGGGTACTAGAAAAAGTTAGGATTATAAATGTTTCTATATATAAATAAATGGAAAAGTTATCATTTATTTCTTGTGTCCATTGTCAAACAATTTAAATATGCTAGTGATAAGGTAATTAATATTTTTCTATTAAAAGGAATCCAAACTTAAAACGAACTGATGCATTTGTCCCATAACATATTTTCCCTATTGTCAGATTGTCAGAGAAAATCTGCATAAAATACAGAAAAAAAATTATATGAGTTTTAAGTACAAAATTTCGAAAAAGCAGGAAATTATTACTCTAGCAGCAAGCAATATATAATATTATTATATGTTTTTAAAACAACATTTTTAACCCAGGGCTCGCACCGTTCCTAAAATTTTCGCACTTTGCTACCAGTAAATTAAAACAATAATCTTTGATGAATAATTTTATTACAATATGTTTAAGGAATCTACGAGGAAGAATTCTTATTTAAATTACTGGTAGCACAGTGCGAAAATTTTAGGAACGGTGCGAGCCCTGTTAACCTTTCTTCTCCGAATATGATACTGAGTTGTATGCGCTAAGCATTGTTTTAATTATATAAAAACAATCGCAAAAAATGTTATGGCTAATACGTGTCAAAAACCTTTACAAACGATTCATGATTTTACAAATTTCACTAACTTTCTGGCACCACAATACTTTAAAAATACAATTTCCGTCAGGCTATACGCTGATTTTCTTCGTGGTGATCCCAAATTTAAATATTAGTATAATCGAAAAAATAAGATTTTACAAATCAAACATGCACCGAATGAAGAAACATATACAATATTGTAATAAAAGAACCGTAACAGTAAAATTTCTTCAGAATTTTACAACGATTTTGTTTGATCGTTATAATTTGGATTTGATGCAATATTGTAATAATTTAATAATTTATTAAATGTATTTAAACACTGAAACGAAACATGGTAGCCACATCTTCTACACATAGTAAATAGAGTTACTAAACTATAAATCCAAATTGTTTAAAGCTAATATTGCTAAATTCATGTTATTTCATACATCTACTAAATTCATGTGTATTTTCTTTGTCACTTTATTGTGAACCATATGCATTCATTTATACTTATTCTCGCAAGGATCATATATATTTGACCTGTACTTTTAGGTAGATTTCATATGAAATACTACCTATTGGGATCGTTCCTATGTTGGAATTTCTGAAAACGTTTTGCAGATCTACAGCGATCATCACCCCTAGAACCCCAAACCACCCTCAGTAAAAAACTTTATCTATCTATCTATCTATCGATATCACTTTCTTCTGGACACGCTAACTTCCACAATTCTGCTTAAATCTCTTCCAAACTGATACATAAAATCAAGGGGCATAAAATCTCGGCCAAGTTCATTAATGGGCAAAATCGGACCAAGGGGATGGAAATAGGGAGGTGTTTTGTGAAAACCGAAAACACCCCATAACTTCTTAATTTTTGTACATATCAAATCAGATTAAAGTTTTTATTATTTCTAAAAATAGGGCTAAAAATTTATGTATCGCAGATTTTGATAAAATTAAAAATGGGCACAAGGGACGCAAAAAATAGGGTTTTGGGGAGAAAAAAAATTTATAACTTCGTCGATTCTCAAGATATCAAATCCCATTAATTTTATTATACATATTCTTAATATTATCTACAACTTTTATATTCTCAAGTTTTTGATAGGACCAATTTGTACCGCAAAAATAATTAAAAACGAAAACAAAAAAGTGTGGTTGAAGAAGAAAAATTTCCATAACTCCGTCAATTCACAAGATATAAAATCCCCATGACTTTATCATATATATTCTTAATATTGTCTTCGACATTTATATAGACAAGTTTTTGATAGCACCAATTCTTACAGCAAAAACAAATTAAAAATACATAGCGGTTGAAGAAAAAAATTATCTTATTAAGGGTGTATTCAAATCCAAACTGCTTATTTTACTTACTCATTTTTAAATTCATTTTTGCTCTCAAACGCATCCAATTGGTAGTTTCTCTTATTCAGAAACTATATAATGTACCGCAATGATCGATTTTTTGATAGAGGCAGAATATATTTCAAAAAATGATGTCAAAGTGGGCATTATGAACAGAATTTCCCGAAGCGATTGTGTTAGAAACGAAAGATAGGGCAACTCCGGGAGAGTCGCCGCATACGGGATAGATGCCGCACCCCTTGCATTTCTTGTAATTTTCGATAGATGGTCGTCAAACGCACAGTATAGGTGCGCAATGAGATTTTTTTTAACCAGTGAATAGCGTGAATCACATTTCGATGTTTACTTGTAGAAGTACAATCCTTAATTTGACGGAAGTGCATGATTTCAATGTCCAAACTTTTAAACACGTTATGTTTAAATACTTTTCATACACTAATTACTAAATGCATGCCTGATTTTGAAGTCAAAACTTAGTGTAGCGTTTGTATAGAGTACTATGTGTATGCTTACGTCATTCCTTTTCGCCATGGCAGGTAACTGTGATGGCCGACGTCTGCACCATGAAAATTAGATGCACGCCGCACTGTTATTCCGGTATACATGCCGCAGTTTCTTTTGTACGGGATGATTAAGTGTTATTAACTTTTCCTTTTCTTTTTGCACAGACTAACCATGTTAGGCATGTTATCAAGTTTACTAAAACCAAAGGAGAAAAAGGGGGAAAATAAAAAGTAAGAAGTGTAAGAAAGATGCAAGTCAAGATGATAATAATAAAAATTGGATTACGCGTAACGCAGACGTTCTTTGCAAACTACTCCAAAAAAAAGGAAGTGAAATTGGCTTCGTTGCATCATGTGTTTAAGTGTAGTTACATAAAGATTGTACTTTTTTGACACTTTTTCTGTAGATTGTAGTCGAAAAAACATGTCTCTTAAACCACTCGGGGCCATAGGTGCATGTCCGCACCTTCATAAAGGGATTACAAAATTTGTTTCTGGCACCAGTAAAAAAGAAAAGTAATATTTCCTTTGTTTAACTAGAGCATTTTCATGATTATTTAAGTAAAGGTAACTTCTTTTAAAAAAAGTGGTGCCAACCGAATAAAATTTGTATAAAAGCCACCGATCTCGAAAGGGTTAAAAAATTATTTAAACACAATTTTACTTTTTTTTTCTTTTCCCTTTCTAATACATTGATGTTACGTTGTTGCTGAAATAACAATTAAAATTTAATGTAAAAAAATATGTCAATAATTTTAATTGTGAAAGTAGGTAACAATTATTAATTTGAATCTACTAATACGTGTCATTGTACTTATTTAGGTTCATTTTGTTGTTGCATCGTTAATTATAGTCCAGATATGAATTTTTTTTTAAATATTTTTATTTATAATTTCATTCTGTTCTTATGACAAGCGCGGCATAACTACTGTACAAGTGCGGCGTCTCAGACTGAATGCACAGGTGACGCGCCGCAGTGTAATGTTTTAGAAAAAAAATGTTAAAAAATATTAATAATTTGTTTCAATTTCTTTTGTCGCAGTACACGCGTTGTATATTTAACATTAAATAGCACATCATGATTTTTTTCATTTTATGTCCACCACGGGACTTTATACACAAATTCAAAAAAATGTGCGGCATAAATCCCGGAATTACCCTATTGCCCTACTGAGAAAATAATTGTTTATGAATCAAGTTTTAATTAATTGAAAGAAAAAGAAAAGCACATGTCGCTTATAAATCTTTTCAAGAATCACGTCAGCAAGTTTCATATTTTTTCTATTAAAAATGAATCTGAAAATGTGCCGGAAAATTTCGAGTTGTTGAACATGGAAAAGTATTTTTTTTTTTTAATACCGTCTTAACATGATTGTGATAAAATCAGCTATTATATAAAAATGAAATTAAAAACTCGTCAAAAGCGGCCAGATAAAGTTGTTAAAGTGGATTTATATCTAATCATGGTTTAGTTTTTGTTGGTGAAATTAGTATACTTAAATGCGAAATCTACCTCTGCCTGTAGACCGGGCCGGCAGGGATTTTTTATTTATGAGACCAGAAGAAAATTACAAGAAGTCCAAAGTGTATACTTCAATTTAATTGCATAAACACAAACACATGTGAAAAAGAATTGGATGTGCCAATCTCAAAACTGTTTTTTATCTCGTACGTGTTAATACTCGAAAAAAAACTTATTAGAAGTCGAAAATTAAACATAGATAGCTTACTTGGCATATTCAGTATGATTTTTTGACATATATGTCTGGATAGTCCAATGTGAGATCATCTCTTCGCCATCTTTGCCCTCTGGCATGCCACTCACGCGAGGCCGTCAAATTGTGAGCAACTACTATACATTAACACGACAGTTTGGTCTATCGGGAACCCATCTCGAAAATCTCACAAAAATCGATATCACAGTTGCTCTTCCGGGAGAATATCCCCATTTTCAAATGCCATGGAGAGGGCCAACCTTGGTAATCACAGATATTGATTATCCTCATAATATTATAAATGTCAATGTGTGTCCGAAAGTTTGAATGAAGCCTGCGTCTAAACGGATGAATTAATGCTTTTTTTTTTTTTTTTTTTTGGATATAGATGGATTACAAGCCGGAAATGAACATAGGCTATATTTAATTTATTTTATTCAAATATTTTGCTTAATAATCCAAAATTTCATTATTTTTCATACACAATGAATTGACATTTTCCCGATAGAATTTAACCATCTTCTTTTTTCAGTTGCCAAAAAATAAAAACCCAGAATAATAATTTAATTTCCAATTGAAAGATTAAAAGGAAAATTTTCAAGTATTTTTAATAATACAAGGTGCATGAATTTTGAGTAAGTGCGGAATGAAGGCAAATGTGACGTCATGTATGGAAAATAAAACGGATATGCTTTGATGTTGAAATAAAATGAGATTGTGTTATGGTATTAATTTTTATTACTTAAAGAAAATTGGTATCAATGCTTACGGTTTATCGTCTGCGCACGGTTAATTTAAATATTTAAATTTTAATTTAAAATAAAAAAAAAATTGAAGAGCAAACGGATAGCAAATGTCATTAATATGCGCAGTAAAATTATCAATGTCGAAAATGGCGTTATGATTAGCAGGAAATAGGTATTTTCATTCTTAAAAAGTAAAAAATTAACTAGATAGAAAGATTATGTTCTGTAATCGGGTTCGTAGTCAATTTGCTTTTTTTAGAGAAAGAAATTTGGTGCAAAAATAAATACATTGTTGCAAACAGGTTCGTTTTTTGTGTGGTAAAGACTTAATAATATTCTCGATGATCATTTCTTCGCGCACTTTTGATGCCAAGTATGATTAGAAAACATATAAAAAAGTATCATCCGATAATTTTCTTGCCACAGATGCCATATACGCACCTGGTTTGGCGCGATCTGTTTTTGACACCAATTTGGCGAAAACATCGTTTTCGAATACCAGTTACATGTATATTTTAAAATTATGTTCTATTCCTTAAAACGGAAATAACACTAAATAAAATAGTTTCATTAATTTGTATAATTTTAAAAGAAAATTAAAGTAAATAAAAAGATTTATTAGAGGAGAAGGTCCAAATACCGGCTAGGGTCCAAATACCGGCTACTAGGTGTTCTGAGAACTGAGCGCAGAGCAGCCTAGCGGTTATAGGCAGAGTTTGTAACTTTAATTGAGAGAAGAAAGTTACGAAAAGTACGTCGCTGAAGTCTGTGTCATTTACTAATAGTAAATGCAAAAGTGTCGAATCTACGTAATCTGGTACATCAAAAGTTTTTCAGATATGTGTTTCTCATTTTTTTTAATATACTGATCGTATATTGGCTTGAATTGTTGATTAAGTTATTTTCTAGACCCATTTAGCTCTTAATTTCCACGAGCACAGTATTGGTATTTTATTATATGAATGAGTAATACCGGTTTTAACTTAAACATAGCAATGGTCCAAATACCGACTACCTAGAGTGGTCTAAACAGCGGCTAGCCGGTATTTGGACCTCTCTCGGTTGCTCTGCTTGAAGGAGAGGAAAATAAATTAATTTAAATAGTTCCATAATTAATAAATTAATTTAAATGGTTCAGAAATAGTTCCCGTCCCATTTCGCAATATGACAAAAGCAACCATGGCGGTAAGTCTTCAAAACCGACACTGGATACAAGATCACTTTCCAAAAAAGCGCCGTTGGACACTACAAAATTGCCTGGAATAAATGCGAAGAGAAAGAAAAAAAATGACGGAGTAAACCGGGCGAAAGAGGCAGACATTTCCTTGGTCAACGTAAAAGTAGCAGAATTTGCGCAACCCGAGATTTCCTCGGGGATGCATTTTTTCCGCCTAATTAACCGTCCTTGATTATTCTCACCAGTTATTTTTTTGTGTAAATTATGCCTTATTTCATCGGAACATTTTCCCAGTTAAATTAGACAAAAATATTTGTTTTGAAAAACCGGTGACAAAAGAATAAAAATTCTTAAAAGACGCTCCTCGCGAAGGGGTTAAATACGCATTTTTTAAAGCTATTTTGATAAAACAATTACGCAGAGAGAGGGTTAAAAAAGTAAAAATAGAAAATATCCAACAGAGGAAGATGATAAATTTGTGTCTTCTGCATGGGTGCTTTCTCTGTGGACAAGAATGGGGGAGGGGATTCTGGGTTCAATGTTAAGAATTCGATATGTGGGCTGATAGGGACTATACCGACGCCGAGAGTGACATTATGTTTTTGATTTTTTCATATAAAAAAATTCTCATTTCGATCAGCAAGCTTTTTTTTTTTTTGTTTTAATCATTAAAAAGCAAAATTAGAAACATAATGGGAAGAAGACTGCGAGAGATAGTCGTAAAGAATTTTAGAAATTTGACAAAAATATTTATTTATTAAAAATTGCGTATTTTTTCTGTGCATAAGAAATGTTATTAATCAATACAATTTATTAAAACAATATTCTTACTGCTTAATAATTGTCATTAGCTCTATTTGTGTGATCTTTTGGAAAAAAACTTAGGTAGCCGGTATTTAGACCCCATTTTAAAAACTCAAAATTTGAAGACTTTCGGAATTTTGCTTCTTATAAACAGAAAACGCCTTTTAAACTGATTTTTTTTCTCTAAATAGGTGTAAGACGTGTTAAGGTATCCTGCTGTCACTTTTTATTTTATTAATTTTGAAAATTTTATGATCTATATTATAAACAAAAGTGGTAGCCGGTATTTGGACCTTTTCCTCTAATAAATAAACAACAATAGCTGGGTTACCATGTCAAGCAAAATAATCTATTTTGGTAACAATTAGGCACCCGGGTGCGTATATGACATCTGTGCCATTTTCTTATTACTTCATGATATAAACAGACATCCTGGTTCAGCGTATAAACCTGAGTTATGTCAAAGATCCTATAAGAAAGAAATACTTTAAATTACTCATACTAGCCGCCCTTGTCGACCAATTTGGTCTCCCTTAAAATTCATGTTTGGGAAAGCATGCTAAGCATTGCATCATGCTAAGCATTGCATCGTGTTAAGTTTATTCATAATTTAATTTACTTGGACTCCTTTAGCCCTCTCGCTGCGCAACCCGAGATTTCCTCGAGCAACCTAAAAGTAGCAAAATTTGCGCAATAAGATTTTTCTTCGGGATTAATTTTTTCCACTGGCGACTATTTTTTAATTCAACTGGGACCACTTTTTAAATACAGATATTCCATATAGACTTTAACAACATCTACAAGATAACTATACTACAAAATTGATTTTTTTACGATAGTGGTGCGAGACTATAAAAATAGTCTCCAGCGACAACCCTGATTTCGCCTAATTTCTAATATCCTATCATATCCCATCTAAGATCCTGAAGTCTTTTACAAAAAATGTTTACATATTTAAACTTTGAGCTTCTAAGCTATACATTGATTTGAAACATGTAATAAAACAATGCACAATTTTTGAACCTATTTTGATTAAAAAAAAATACGCACCGAGAGGGTTAAATATAATTAATATAATCCCTTAAGCTAATATTAGTTTTTGTTGCATTAAAGTATTTCAAATTGTTGATTTTCTGTAAGCAAGTAAACCCTATTGGCTTACAATGGAAGTTTATGGGAATTTGCCGAAATATTAGAGATATCGCCAAGTTGGCGTCACTTTTGGAAACAAACTTGGCGGTATTTGGCGGCAGAACAGGGCCCCCTATAGTAACTCCCTTATAGGTACAGAGATACATTAAATGCTGTTCAATAACCAAAGAGATGCGTTTTATTTGGGCGTTGCCATTAAACAATTAACAAATAATTGCGCTTTCTGTTTCACGAACGTTAGCGTAATATACATATATATATATATATGTATAGATTGTCTCCTATAAAATGTGATAAAGAATTGATTTATTATGTATGTTTTTAATTATCGGAAGGGAAATGCTTTGCTTAATTAATTCATCTCTTCTTTTTATGTTAAATGAACGACGTCACGGGTAACAGCTAGTTTTAATATATGCTGTAGTGTAGAGATCTCTTAGCCTCCGGTTCAACGGATTTTATACAACGCCCCTTAGTTCTTGAGAAACCGGCGTGGTCTAATAATATAACACAACTTAAATTCTTACTTTGTAACAAAAGACCTATGTTAGTCGTAGCTCAGTTGGTACGGCGTTTGCTCGTTGTTCAAAGGGGTCGAGTTCCATACCCGAGCTCGCTCCATTTGTTTTTCTCATTTTTTGTTTTATAAATACACTTGTAATTATAACTTAATAATCTCATTGTTAATTAATAATTATAATATTGTATAACAATTATAATTTTAACCATTATAATCTTTTTCTTTTTACTAAAAACTTGTATAAGACATATAAAACTGTTAATTTTTTAAAATCACTTTCAGAATGTAATTCATATATTCTTTATCAATGCTATGATATTGAACACTTGTGTCAATTCATGATTTAAAAAAACAAACATTATTTATGTATTGCCTTAACAAGGGAAGTCAATACGGTGATAATATTACTCTGTTTTTAAAGTAACAAGCATGATTATATTAAAAATTAGCATAAGAATTATAATACAATCAATTTTTTGCATATTAAACATTTTTTAATTTGTTATACGTATGCTTGCTCTTAGAATTATTTTGCTTTTCCCTTTATCTTCTTTCTGCTTTTATTTTTGTTTTATTATAATATGTATCATTTTATCCTAACTAGAGGGCTCCACAACAGGTTTTGTAACGATTTTGGAATTTTTATTATTCAATAATGGATGTGATTTCTTATTAAATCTCTTCAAAGGATGAGAAATAATGGTTAAAAAAATGATAACATTTAAATTTAATTATGTTAAAACTATAAATACTACGATATTAAAATTTTTAATTGAGATTATTAAATTATAATTGCATGTATATTTATATTAAAAAAATGAGAAAAACAAATGTAGCGGTTTGGGTATGGAACCCGAGGCCGCGGTACAGCCAGCAAACGCCGTACAAAGTGAGCTACGACCAACGTATTCCTTTTCTCAGATACACTAAATTATTTCATACAAAGCTATAATGGTTAGTAAAAAACACTTACCGATCCAAGGTAGGCCGCCTTCTTTAAGAATCAGAATTGAAGACATTCAAGAACAGATTAGGAAACTAGTAAAATTTACAAGACATATTCGAAAATGAAGGGAAGATTTTTTGGCTTTATATTATTTATATTATCTTGACTTACACAAAAGAATATATACATTATGTACAAAACTGTAGGATAACATCGTATGCTATAATTATTATATTGATGGGGACAAAACGCGCATCTCATTTCAAAACATTCTTCGATAGATCTAAAAACAATAAAGTTGCGGTTGCCAAACGACAAAACAAAAAGCCCTCATTCGAAGAGAAAATGTTCATGGAGGTGGGTGGTTTCCAATATCCTCCCACCTTTGAGGTTCGGGATCAAATGAAGCTCAAAAGCTTATAAATCAAGTGGCTGCGGCTGTTTCAATTTTCTACCAGCTCGAGATCGCCGATTGTCATCCTCAAGCATAGAAGACTGGTGCACAGGAGCAGGAACAGAGATAATATACAGAGGCTCAGCTACAAAGGTAGGACCTAAAGACTTGGGCACAGTAGCAGGAACAGAGACGCTATCCAAAGATTCAACTACAGAAGCAGGATCTGAAGACTCGGGCTCAGGAGCAGGAACAGAGATGTCGTCTATAGGAACAGAAACTCTATCTACTAAGAAAAGATGCATTAGTTCATTATTGATTTCAAGAGGATATAGTTCTTTAAGAGGTCTCAAAAAAGAACCTATTTTAGTTTTGTATTTTCCGTCGGAATTTTCCGTCTTTGCCGGGATAAAATTCTTCAATTTTGCCTAAAGGCCAGTTAATTCGGTTTGAATTATCATACCCAGTCAGAGCAGTTTCGTCCTTTTTTATCTCAGTTTCCCTATTTCTTCCCGCTTTTTCTCGAAGTTGCTCCAGGTACTCTACTCTAAAGCATTTTATAAGATCTTCTCGGTCTTTTTGCTGATAAGTAAATCTTCTTTTAATTTTTTGTTGAATCAATTATGTCCAATTAGGGAATCCTCGAATCTTTGTGATCTTGCTCATCAGTAAAAGTCTGTAAAGAGGTGTACCATGGTTTAGATACACTTAATAAATATCTCTGAGCATATTTCAATACGACGTGTTCTGCTTGATTTATTTCCTCAATTGTTAAAATTTTCTCCAAGTTTCGCTCATTCGGTGTCTTTATGATATTTTCAAAAAATCTATAACTCCTGGCAGTTTCTTTTATCATTCTCAACTATGAAGACGTATTTTCATATAACTGAATTGAAGTTTGAGAAATATGTAATGCACTGACAACTGTCTTTCTTTTTTCCGAGTTAATAACTTTAAAATCGGGATTTACACTCCTTTTTGTCCAAAATTCTTGAGGTTTTTTTAAACCAGTTAGGACCCTCCCACCAGAGGAATTGTTTAAGGGATTCTGCGGAACATCCCCGGGAAGGTAGATCGGCCGGGTTAAGAGTTCCGGGCACATAGTGCCAATTTTCTTGATTACTAAGAGATCGAATTTCTTTAACACGACTGTATACGAATGGAGCCCAGTTTTCACTTCCTTTTATCCAGTACAACGCTTTACTAGAGTCTGTCCAGAACAAAATTGGAAGGTTTACTAATTTTAAGTCGGACTTAATTCCTTTATATACTCGTGCACCAATCGTACATGCGATGAGCTCAAGTTTGGGGATGGTAACACATTTCAGCGGGGCTACTCTGCATCGTGCTTGGATCAGTTGACATGATGTCGATTTTACGTTTACATTTCGTAAATATACGCATGTGGCATAGGCTGCCTTGCTCGAGTTACACAATACATGCAAACTTAAATAACTGACGTTACCTGGATCGTCGATTAAAAATCTCGGTATAGCGATATCTTTAAGTGAGCTCAATTGATTTTTCCATTACAGAAATTTTGGGGCAATTGATGTTGGTAATTCAGAGTCCCAAGTTATTTTCTTTTTCCACAATTCTTGTAACAGTATTTTAGGGAAAAGAGTTACTGGACAGGTATAACCGATGGGATAAAAAATTTTGTGAACTTCCGGCAATATTTTCCTTTTGGAGATGGGTTCCTCGTCTTTATTAATTTCCCTTACATCTATGGGATGAACATCTGAGGGTAATAGCTATCGTAGGCCTAAATCTGAGACAATTTTGTTTTCTAAGAAAAAATCTTTTTTTATTGAGGATTGAGGGTAACTGTGTTCCAAATCTCTGAGGTCAAATTTATTTTGGCTGAGAATGTATTTTGTCTCTGTTATAAAATTACTGGGTTGTTCTTCATTGTCAACACTAGTGACACAGTTGTCAATATAAAAGGATTCCGAAAGTCCAGAAGCTTTTTCCTGCATAGTGGGAGGTTTCTTTTTTAAGTGGTGTTGTAAAGTTGCTCCGAATAAATAGGGACTGCATGTAGGCCCGAAAACAACGCTTCGATGTTGGAAAATTTTCATTTCTTCAGAATTTCCTTCCTTCCACCATAAAAATCTTAAAAAGTCTCTGTCATTTTCATTTAAGCTAATATGTAAAAATGCTTTTCTTATGTCTGATATTACCCCAATTTTCTTTAATCGGAACCGATTTATCAATGACGGGATAAGTTCTACTAAATTGGGGCCTTCCAACAAACACGCGTTAATAGAGGGCGAGCATTTCCCATATAGCACATGTTCCTCCCCAGGACATCCTCAGGCAGATTTACAATAAAACACCATCATTTTCCGGGCATCCCTGAGGATGAAGAAAATTGTCACCAGGAGGACCTCAGGAGCAGAAAATGTCCGCCTTGCAGCATCCTGGAAAGCTCCCCAGGACCTCCTTTAGGGTACTCCCCGGGAGGTTCTGGAGAAGATTTTAGAAAGTGATACTGGAGGACTTTGGGAAACTTCAAGGTCACTTAATAAGCCACAAAAATTTTTGAAGCTATTGTTTAAAGTAATTAATGTAAAAAAAATTAATTATTTTTTTTCAGAAATAAATACGTTCTTTTTTTAACTAATTATCAAACAGATTCACGTGTAACAGACATTACAATTATTAAGCACGCAAACGGAATTACATGAAAAACTGCTAATCACTAATCACTAATCACCCACTCGTGGACAGCCAACCTTTCGGTATAGGAGCTGAATAGTCCACGAGGGGAAAACACATATCTACTAACCCGCGGAGACCCGCGGAACTTGCGAACAAGCCCGGAAGCTCCAGCAGGCTGGAAGACCCTGCTTAATGAAAATTACATGATTATTACAGGTAATTCACAATGGGTTGCACTATTGAGCAAACCCGAGAAATTTTACAGTTATAGTTGATGATGAATAGTTAAAATTATGTTATAAAATAAAGTTAATATAGGTACTTAATTACATCTCATTATTTAGTAATTTAACATTTAAAAAGTGAGTATTTACACTTAAAATTTAAGATAGGAGAATTATTTAAGGTAAACAATAAATAGTAGGATGATATGACAGAGCTTGATTAAAATGACAAAACAATCTAAATGATTATTAAACAATATGACAAAATGCAACGAAATAAGGTAAAATATTTAAACTAAGTGACTTGAAGTAAAAAGTTCATCGTACAGATGAGCGTTAAAAGTCTTTTTTTATAAATGAAAAATATTTGTTTAAAATATTATAGTTGGCTCTTAACTTGGCATTATTTGTTGGATCAAATAGGGTCCTTTTAAGGTTGAAACGGACAGTTTTGTTTCTTTTAAAGTCAAAGGTATGTGTCATTAATGAACATTTTGAGAAAAGGTAATGGATCGGGTCTCCTATCCCCTTGCCACATGGGCAGGATGGAGAGTCTCGTTTCCCTATTTTATTAATAAAGGCGGGAAAACTGCTGTGTCCACTAACATAATATGGAATAATATGACTTTTGCAGATAAAATCAGAATCCACTTTATTCAAGATTTTATAAGTATATCGGCCTTTTTCAGATGAAGTCCAATAATGTTGCCAGTCTGACAACATTTTATCCTTGAGTGCTTTTTTGATCACAGAGACTGGAAAAACTAAACGGATGATTGGTGACATGGTGGATGTTGTTGTTGATTTTGCTAAGGTGTCGGCTCTTTCATTACCTCTGGTTCCGGCGTGTGCTTTGATCCATTTGATGTAGACTGTTTTATGTGGATAATCTAGTAATTTGGCATATATCTGATCAATAAGTTGATTACGGGGGAAGGCTAGATTAAGGGCATCTTTTGCTGAGTGGCTGTCCGTTAATAGAAGTAGTGAGGAGTAAGATGATGTTAGAAACCAGTCTATTGCTTGGCATATAGCGTATAGTTCTGCTTGGTAGATCGAGTTTAAATTATGTAGTCGAAAAGAGTTTTCAAAGATAAAAGAGCTGTCTTTTTCAACCGTGAAGGCTGCAGCAGTGCCTGAGTCTGTGACGGAGCCGTCTGCGTAAATTGTTAAATCTTGATTTAGTTGGTTATTGTCCGAAAAGGTATCTTCTAAATTTTGCAAGTTGTTTAATTTGTAATATTCTGGGAAGCTGTAGGAAGGAAGCTTGGTCATTAAATTATCTATGGTTAATGAGGTATCTTGGATGATGTAATTTCTGCGTCCTTTTAAAGTATTGTAGTAAGAGAGTTCTTTTGCCAAAATTATTTGAATAGGTAAGCAACCCGTTAGGACACACAGAGCGTCAGTTGAGATACTGCGATAGACTTTGATAATGCCGAGCCGTGCCATTCTTTGTATCGATTTTACCTTCCGGATACCATGGCAGTTTAGACGAGGGAACCAAATTACTGCTGCATATAGAAGTTGACGAAGGGTAACCGTATTATACCATGTTTTCAAGATGGAGGGGTTTATTCCCTTATTAAAAAAAATGAAAAACTGCTTTTGGTAACAAGTTTCTTATCTTCATTCTGCATTCCGGGTTTGGTCGAGAGTACTTACGAACAGCAGACGCGCTCTATCCATTACGCTACAGAGCCGTTGAACAAGAAATGTTTCCAAGGTATTCATGTATTTTTCCCCTCTTTTGAAACTCAAAACTAGAAAATATCCATATTTTATGTGCTTTGTATAAGCCGGAATTATCTAACTTTTATTGCAAATTTAAATGCATAGCCTTTTGTATATATTCAATATAAATTTAAATTCATAAGTAAAAAAAAAAAAAAAAAAAAAGCTTATCAATATTTATTTAAAATAACATAAATGTCTTTGAATTTTCAAATTACTAGATGAGATTATATTTTTAAATGACAATAATATTGTTTTAGCTTTTCATATTTAAAATCCACTGAAATCATTCTGTACTTCGAAAATTCATTCGGTACTATTTTTCATACAATTAATGATGCTAAACGTTTTTGAGGATATCTTGCGACATAATTTAATCTTAGTTAATAAGAATAATAATTTTAGAGATTTAAAATGCAAAATATGGATACTTTGATTTAAAATTTGAATTCTTTTTATGATTACTAAACTCTAAAATTCCAGTTGAGAGAATCCTTTCAATGAAATATTTTTTTCTTTCTCTCTATAATAACTCCTTTTTTTTACAGAAAAAAGTTTATTTTACGCTTGGTAAAAAGCGCACGTATTAAGAAAATTTATGAAAAGATACATATAATTTTTGCTCTGTTTCTTTTTTTAAGGTGGGGGGGATTAAATATTATTTAAACCATCTTTTTGGAATTTCTACACTGATTTCTGAACGTATACAATGCAACCTCGATTATTCGAGCTAATTGGGACCGTTAGTACCTCGGATATTGGAAATCTTGGTTAATAGAAACTGTGTGAAAAAATTCCCCGTGCTTCCGAATTTAACATCTCTTCAACTAAAAAAAACAAAAAACAAAAAAAAACAATAGAACGTTTTTTTTAAATAATAAAAATGAATATATGTAAAGTTCTGTTTCACAGCTTAACAAATTTAAAAGGAAATGAACTACTAGTAGTAAATTTTAAAAAGCAAATTGAAAAATTTACGAACGTTCACACGACCACTGGAAACAAAGCATTATTCGCTGTTGACTTCTCAGGGTCCAATGTTTCTAGTGAGTTAAGTGCTTTTGGAGAGCTTGTATAGCATGGACAGTGAACTAAAAAGTGTTGTCATTTTCAAGGCTGATTCAAAAGAAAAAAAATCAGATTTGTTATCGGTTCAGTCAACAGAAACCTCGATTAATCGAAGCTGGGTTAATGCTGTAATTGCAAATCAATTAATAGGAAACTCTTAACTGTTAAAGGCATATTTTAAAAATTATATTTTACAATTCATTTTTCTATTTATAATCTTTTTTTCTACTTTTTATTCTTTAAAATATTTCGTTGTTGCAGTTTCATTGCGATTTGGCTTATTTTGGTGAGCATTTATTGACGCATCATTAATTTCACTGTTTATCAAACTCCCATACGATTGTACGGATTGCAGATGTTTGGCGATTTACCACCTCTTGTGAGCGAATTGAAAAATGCTTTAAAATCAATGTATTATTTTCTAATAACTTTATAAAAATATTAAAATGCTCTGTTGTCAGCAAAAACACATTTTTGTACAAATTTGCATAATTCTGTCATATGAGGATCTGGGATGAAAATAGATTGCAATATTCCATCATTACAATGAAAAAAACAGACTGAGTTACATAAAAATAGAAACTATTAATAAAACTTATGTCTGTTACAAAACTATTTTATTTTCTTACTGTAATAAATAAAACTAATTTACAGTTAAATATCCATTTAACGATCTTTAAAATCGTATGAAAACTTTCTGTGAAATAAGAAATCCATTATGCACAATTTTTGCTTCAATTAACGATGTGAAATATTTTTAGTGATTTCTCGAAGCGTAATTTAATTTTAGATAATAAAACTTACATTTCAGGCAATTTAAAATGTCCAAAAGCACAAACACTATGGTTTAAAATATCAGATCTTTTTAATCAACGAATTATTTTGTATAAATCCCAAACTAAATAAATACTTTTTTTTTCCTTTCTTTTACAGAAACATTTGATGACATCGTTAAAAATTTCTGAATACCATTTATACGGACAAACGGAGTGTTAGTTATTTAAGAAGTGGGTTTACTGATAATTCTTGAAATAACACTTTTTCTTCTCCTTTCTCCTTTTGCAGATAAAAGCAAGAATACACACACATTTTTAGCTGACAAAAGTGATTATGGGTGGAGAGTGGATCTGCTCTATTCAGAGTCAAATGGCAATCCAGTTATAATATTCTCTCTGACACCTAGCTGTGGATTATCTCAGAGAAAAGCTACTTATATGAGAAGTCTGTCGGATGTATGCATTCTAAAGCAGTAAAGAAGTTCCGTGAAAATTTCCTAAATAGAAAATACGTTTCTTAAATGGAAGGTTTAATGCGATGTATATAATGCAAAATACCCCTCAGTTTAAAATTGAAGAGCTAAGTGGATGAACATTTTAAGTAACAAAAATTATATTTGAAGAAATTTGAAGTGAAAGTTTTTGCTGTAAATTTTAATGATTTATTTTCTGTTTCGTACCATGTGTTAAAAATATTAACAGGTATGGTACTAAACTCCATCAGAAAAACTTATTCATATTTAATTTTCAAATATTAAAAATTATTAATAATATTGATATTTTAAATATTAAAATATTAAATATTAATGAATAATGTCTTAAATCTCCGAGACTAAATAGAATCTTAGTATTTAGCTTCATCATGTAATAGGATACCTCATAACGCTTTCATCCAAAAGGTTAAAAAAAAGAAAAATTAGAAAATGTAGCATAACATGTTCATTCACTCAGCTTTTCAATTATGCAGAAACATTTGTTATTTTGGAGATACAGATAAATATTTATCTATATTTTTGTGAATTTATAATGATATTTATATTTCTGAAGTTCTTTAAATGGAGACTTGACTGTTATTACTTAGAAAAAAAATAATATTTTGTATGGTAATTTAAAAAAGATAATAGAAAAATACTTAATTAACAAGTCAAACTTATATTTAAAAAATAGATTAAAGATAAAAAAATATATATATATGGTTAAACCTCCAAAACTGACACTTAAAATTATCAGTTCTCTTTAGTTAACAATTTTTCTTTCCCAAAACCTATATAAACTACATACTAGATTATTCTTAGCGGTATTGCCTAGGCCCGTGATAATAACCTGAATTAAACCTTAAATTTGCATGAATTTATATATTTTAACCGATTTTATAAAAATTATTTTTTATAACAGAAAATCTTTGCAAATAAACCTCGTATCGGGGGGAGAGGGGTCAATATTTATATATATATTTTTTTACCAAATGTGCCATTTTAACGTGAATTCTATTCTCTTTAAGTTGGTATTTTATGCCGAGATAAAAATGCCCTTCCTCGTCGCGACACATTTGTCTGTTTTTTGAATGCGGGGTTTGATAAGTATGTTAGCTAATTATAAAAAAAATGAAAAATCTGAGCCTCGGGAGCATCAGGAGTCGATTTAGAGTATTTTCACAAAAAATTTTCAGACTGCTACTTACACACAAACACACGGTAAGGATCTCTTCTTTTCTTTGTATGAATATGTATGTATTATATTTCTTTGTATGTACCTTTACCTCTAAATATCGGAAATAATATATGGTCCGAAATTGTCTTCCATTTAGATGTTTTATTGTATTAATTTAGAAATATATTATTTAGTTTACTAAAAAAATAAATTAATTACTTAATTAATAAAAAAATAATAATAAAGAAAAATGCATTATATTATTAATTGAAAAATAATAAAATAATGATAAATGAACAAAATTTGGGTTTAAAAGACACATAATATAATTATTATTTGAAATATGAATTTACTGAAATATTAAATTAAAATTTCTAATTTAACTAAAAAAGATTAAAAGTTGTTGCAATAATTAAAAATAATTACATTTTAATAAGAATTATCTAATTTTCTAAAAAAATAATGAATCGAATAATTAGTAATATAAAACTAGCTCATTAAAAATTGGGTCCGATGAAATTGAAATAACTGTATTTTAATAAAAATAAACTGAGTATTGTACGGTAGAATCACTCATGAGATGGAGCCAGCACTGAGACTTCCTAGGTACTTCCTCAGGAGTACCGTCCCTCAGAATATGTTCCATGGTACGTCACTAAGAGCCCATTCCTGAGGAAATCGTAAAAGTCTCTTCCCCAGGAAGCCCTGATCTTGTCATTTTAGTATTAGCAGGAATTTGGAATTACTTAGAACCCCTGGGGTAGTATTGGGGAGCTTTCGTGCTATATGGAATGTTATATTTTAAAGTCAAATTATAAAAAATAAAGTCAAATTATTTTCTATTTTGAACAAAATTCTATTAAATACTAAATAACTTCCTAGAGATTTCCCCAGGAAGGTCTTCCTAGAAGGTGACTTCCTAAGTGCGTTCCTGGGAATGTCATCCCGAGGAGGTGACTCCTCGGGAATCTCTCAGGACGTTACTCCTCAGGATATCATTAAATTAGCTTCCCCAGGAGAGCCTGCATTTTTCATTTTAATTTTGGGAGGAATCTAGGATGAGTTGGAGCTCCCAAGGAAGAATTTGGGAGCTCCTGTGCTATATGGGTTTTCCCTAGCGGACCCATCAAAAACAGGGCGTATTCGGGTTGTGGAATTTTCTTTTATTACTGCTCTGTGTGACAGAAAAAATTCAGCTTTCGTACCTGGAGTTGATTCGACCTCTTCAATAATGCCCTATTAAAGCCACTCATTAAATACCGGTTCATAGGCAGCTAAATTGCCGCATTTCTTTAATGAATCTACGCAGTTTTTTAATCTACCTTCTGCAATTTTCCGAGCACTGGGAAGAGGGGGCTGACCAACAATACATGAAGACTAACCTGATAACGTTCTTCTTTGTTTATCTGAATATTTTTGTTGATATGTACTTTTACGGCTTGTTTGACTTCAAAACTAGACCCTTTATCACCTGGATCAAGAATTCCTAAAGTATCTAATCGCCATAAATTTGTAAGTTTTGCTTCATTTACATGTAAGGTTAAAGCAACTTTTACGGAATCGTTTGCATCTTCTTCATTAGTTTTACCCATCAATGTCTATAATGATTATATTCTGTCATTTTTCCATGAGTTAGAGTATACAGAAAATTTGAATCATAGACACATAGGGACATACCTCTTGAGATAAGAACAGACGGTTTCTAAAAACTGACAAATCGTGTTTAGGACCTTCTAAACCGTAAAAATGCATTGGAAATCAGCGTTGAAAATCAGGTGTCAAAACTTTTCACGAACCAAGTACTTTTTATTGTACATAGAAGAAAGTGAAAATAAATATTATGAATGTACAAATTCTACATACATTACACAGCCATTATAATTTCAGAACACATTCAGCTTCAGTTATAAAAGTGGTGTCTACACATAGGAAAGTGATAAGAGTCCGATAATATGCTCTACACATTTAAACTTCTCCCAATGACCCGAGTAGCTAAATGAGAATGCAAGTGATCCTATTTCAAAAGCTATTGAAGATATTGGGAAAAAGTCTATTAAAAAGTTATTCAGCATCATAGATTTAGTGACAAATGATAATCCAAGTACATGAATGGCCTAAACCGAAAGCGAAATCTGCGAACGGCACCACGGTGTAAGATTTTGTGCCTATACCGGGTCAAAATTCAATTATGAAAATTAGCGATATTAAAGTAATAAAATTGATCTCACTAGAGATAAAATGGCTCTGTATTATGAAAAAATATAACTTTATTCAATTGTATTGTACAATTTACGTCATTGTTATTCCATCATCTTATTCATAATAAAAGTATGTTTTGTCATTTTCCTACGTTGACATCTGCGTAGTGTTATTGTAGTCAGTGCAGATTTTTAAAAATGTAGTACATATTTATTTTCAACAAGAAGAGTTTCTTGTATTAATAAATAGCAATCAATTTATTTCATACAGCCATAACTACAATTGTTATAAAGAAAATCACTGTCATTTTTCGTTGTTTGCTATCCTTTTATTATTTGTATATTCGCTGGCCGTATAAATGTTAAAACTCCAGGGTGAATTTCAACCGCTTTATAAATTTATTGAGATTTTAATGTCATGATAAGTAATGCTTAAAGGCATATATACTTATCTCGTATTCCACATGTCATGTAAAATTATATAAAATAGCCCAATAAGAGCTTATCTACACCTGCTATGCTAGTGGTCACAATAGCATCCTTAAAAAATCTTCCTTTTCGATTTCCTACAATACTATCATCTTGTCCTTATTTTAGAGTTTTTAATAATAATTCTCATTCAGACCTAAACCTTTCAATTATTTTTTTTCTGCAATATTTCATTTTTCTTCAGGTTTTCGGAGCTGATATTTCTTTACATTAATTCTATAATCAATATATGAGAGGTATGCCATAAATCATAATTGTACATGTAGTGTCGACAAGTCTGATTAGTATTATTTGCAAATCATCGAATCATTTTTAAGTTATTCATAACCGTGGATTTTCCGTTACAGACATTGCATTTTTAATTTGATTTATTTGAAGGTAGAATGCTGCACATTGTGCTATCTACCACTGTGTCTTTAAATTTTTGCTGTATGTCATATGTCTGTACATTGAATGCTACTATAGTGTGTGCAAGAGGTGTAGATTTAATTTCTGAAAATTTCAAATTCTTCTGTTATTGACTGATCAATTTCCATGATGAACTTAAAATTTATGAGTCTTATTTTTTATAGATTATTATAGATTTTTAACCAAATAAAAATTAATTATATATTTTTTTAGGAAAATTCAAAACGGATTTAAAAAATAACGTTTATGTTTCACAATGCTTTTAAGAAATTAACCCTTTTGTAATTCCTTCAAATCTTTGAATTATAAAAATCTGAATATCATTCAAACAAAGTTAACACGGCTGACAATAGCACTTGAAAAAACTACAGTTGAACCTCTTTTATCCGAAACACTTTTAACCGAAATTTTCGGTTAATTGTAATCCATTTTTAAAGCTCTTTTTTTTTGTTATCACAATCTTTGAGTGCAAAATCCATTTGAAAGCTTATTTATTTATTTATTTATTAAACTGTCATATTCCTTGTGTGCAAGCATTCCTTTCAGAACTGCGAGTAAATATAAATATTTTGGATCCCCATTCTTTGAGTTCATTTGAATAAATTTGAGCTCCAGTAAGCTGCGGAGTGGAATGAAGAAAACAAACAAATTAGCAATTATGAAGCTTTTGAACGTTTTGCAAAAGATTTGGCATGGCTGGAGTAGCTGAAAGACTGGGATACTGTTTAATTAATAATATTGAAAAATTCCGTGATTGAACTTCAAAGCAAAAGCAATCGAAACTACGACAAAGAAAACATGTTTTCCCACACTTGTTATATATGTAAAAAGTTCTTAGTTTCAAAATTAAAATTCAGGAATTTATTCTTGTTTTCTATTTTGCTATTGTTTTATTTTTATTGAGCACTTGTTACCATAATGAGAAATATTGCATATATTTCTCCCTAATCCTAAAATGGAAGATTTCTCGATTATCGGAAAATTTCGACTTTCCGAAAGAGGTTCGGGCTCAATTACTTCGGATAATCGAGGTTCTACTGGACCTGTTTGCGAATATTTGTTTAAATATAACTAATATTTGCATTGTAATTTCTTATTTATCTGTGTGTTAATAATAAATTAATTTGTAATATTACTTAATGAAAGACATAACACTAGGCCTCCTTCTACATAACTGCAACCAAAAATTGAAGAAAAATCTATTCCAATCATAAGTATTCTAAATTTTCTGTTTGTTAATTTCTACGTAGATGAACAGGAGATGTAAAACAGCACATAAATCAAATCAATCATCGATTTCTTGACCCTCTTGAGAGATTTTAACAAAATGTTTATCAGCACTAGTTTACATAAGGTTAAAGCTTCATATGAAATATGATCGTTTTGTGCGCAGCTGTTTGTGCATTTCAGCGACCGTTAAATTTGTATCACATACAGACAGATACATAGAATTCTTTACAGTCGTTTTCTAAAAACAGTCAAACCGCGATCAGCACTTTAAAACGTATAAATCATTCAAAATCCAGAAGTAAATTTTTTTCACGAATACAATATTTTTTCTCTGTAAAGAAGAAGGTTAACATGGAGCATAGCAGATTTACCTGTCGAGCAATAAATACTGAAACGTTGTCATCGCAAATATATGTACAGGTCTAACTGAATCTGAAGTTTGACTAAATTTCATTCATTAGAGTTAGAGAGCTCAAAAAATTGTGAAAATGCATCATAGCAGCACCGCTTGTTGGTCTATATACACTCAAACATCATAAGAACTAATATATGTCTAGGATCTAAATTTTGATTAAATTCAGCGAAAGAATTTTTCGCTTAGAAATTTGCGAAAAATTTGGGAAAAACCCATGATTGCAGAGCCACATATTGGCGCTGCTATTCTGCATTGAAACCAATCAGCAAAAATCTATACCAAGATATAATTTAATGTGGACTTTGATTAAATTCTATCTATTAGTTCGAGAGTTATAGCGTCCACAAAATTTTTGTGAAATGTATCATAGCAGTGGAGCCAATTATTGAACAAAGTGCACCCGAACATAATCAACACCTATGTAAGTTGAAGTCACTCAGAATCTATGATTATTCTTTCTAAACACTAACAAATCGTGTTTAGGACCATCTGAATCGTAAAAATGCATTGAAAATCAATGTTGAGAATCAGAAGACGAAATTTTTCCCGAATCCAGTATTTTCTTACAGTACATAGAAGAAAGTGAAAATAAATATTATGAATGTACAAATTCTACATACGTTACACAGCCATTTAATTTCAGAATACATTCAGCTTCAGTTATAAAAGTGGTGTCCACACATAGGAAAGTGATAAGTGTCCGATAACATGCTCTACACATTTAAACTTCTCCCAATGCCCCGAGTAGCTAAATGAGAAAGTAAGTAATCCTATTTCTAAAGCTATTGAAGTTATTGGGGAAAAGTAGATTAGAAAGTTATTCAGCACCATCGATTTAGTGACAAATGATAATCCAAGTACAAGAATGGCCTAAACGGAAAGCGAAATCTGCGAACGACACCACATTGTAGCATTTTGCGCATATAGAGGGTGAAATTTCCATTTATGAAAATTAGCGATATTAAAGTAATAAAATTGATCTCACTAGAGATAAAATGTTTCTGTATTATGAAATAATATAACGTTACTTATTACATTATACAATTTACGTCATTGTTATTCCATCATCTTATTCATAATAAAAATATGTTTTGTCATTTTCCTACGTTGACATTTGCGTAGTGATATTGTAGTCAGAGCAGATTTTTAAAAATGTAGTACATATTTATTTTCAACAAGAAGAGTTTCTTGTATTAATAAATAGCAATAAAGCCATAACTACAACTGTTATAAAGAAAAATCACTGTCATTTTTCGTTGTTTGCTATCCCTTTATTACTTGTATATTCGCTGGCCGTATAAATGTTAAAACTCCAGGTTGAATTTCAACCACTTTATAACTTTATTGAGATTTTAATGTCATGATTAGCAATGCTTAAATACATATATATACTTATCTCGTATCCACATGTCATGTAATATTATATAAAATCGCTCAATAAGAGCTTAACTACACCTGCTCTGCTAGCGGCCACAGTAGCATCCTTAAAAGATCTTCCTTTTCGATTTCCTACACTACTATTATCTTGTCCTTGTTTTAAAATTTTTAATAATAATTCTCATTCAGACCTAAATCTTTCAATATTTTTTTTTTCGGGCGATACTTTTTTCGGAGCTGCTATTTCTTTACATCGAATCTACACTGGTGTCCAAAATTAAGGACCAATCGCAAAATGATAATTTTCAAGTACGCGAAATATTCAAAAGGAAATAATATAATTCGAATAATTACTATCTCTACAGCACAGCTAGTCCATATAACATCTCATTCATGTCACACAAGGTCAAAAGTGTCACAGTCAATACGGTGAAGCAAAAAAATAGGAAATTCCATACATCTCATTATAAGTCTCAAATGATCACGATACGTGACTCTACTGACTACTCTTCACTGTGACTGCTGCTTCGTGACGAGTCACCATGTGACTTTACAATGTAGTTACATTGTGACTCTCATGTGACTGTCATCTGTAGACTCAATTTCAAAGTCATCGTGAACGCTGCATTGTGATAAGTTATCAAAAAAGTGTCATTAAAGTCACATGATGACTTTCAGGTGACAGAGAGACTACTGTGAAGTCACCATTCTTCCCTTGTGAAAAGTCACCATGTGACTATAATGTGATATTATTTGGTGACTTATCCTAATGCAACGTTCATGATGATTTTGAAATTGAGTCTAAAAATGACACTCACATGAGAGTCACAATGCAACTACATTGTAAAGTCACCTGGTGACTCGTGACAAAGTAGCAGTCACATGGACGTCTCAGTGGAGTCACATATAGTGATCATTTGAAACTCATAATGAGACGTGTGGAATTTCCTATATTTTGTTTCACCGTAGTGACTGTGATACTTGTGACCATGTGTGACATGAATGAGATGCTATATGGACTAGATGTGCTGTAGGGATAGTAATTATTTGAATTATTTTATTTCCTTTTGAGTATTCGCTTACTTAAAAATTAGCATTTTGTGACTGGTCCTCAATTTGGGACATCAGTGTATAATCAATACGTAAGAGGTATGCCATAAATCACAATTGTACATGTAGTGTCGATGACTCCGATGAGTATTATTTGCAAATCATCGAATCATTTTTAAGTTATTCATCACCTTGGATTTTCCGTTACAGATATTGCATTTTTAAGTTGATTTATTTGAAGGTAGAATGCTGCACATTGTGCTATCTACCACTGTGTCTTTAAATTTGTGCTTTATGTCATATGTCAGAACACTGAATTCTACTATAGTGTGTGCAAGAGGTGTAGATTTAATTTCTGAAAAATTCAAATTCTTTTATTATGGACTGATTAATTTTCATGATGAACTTAAACTTTATGTGTCTAGAGTAAGAAGTAGATAATAGGTGTGTTTTTAGCCATAATATTTTTTTTTCTTCATTACATTTTATATGACGTACATCGAGCTTTTTGAATATTTTTTTCTTAAAATATCGTTCCTTTTTTAAGGTTTTCAAATATTTTATTTAACATATTTGCAGCATCCTTTCGTACAATCTGTCTCAGTTTTAAACACCTTTTGTCTTTTGATTTCGATCCACTTAAATAAAAAAAAAATTCTTTGGCCGTCCAACTTTTTTCGGGTAATCATTATTACATCTGCACTGTAAATATAAATATATTTATTGTTAATATTCGAATCTGATCATCGCTTATTTTACATCCAAAAATTATTTAAACGATAGTAGTGTTCGATTACCGCTTGAATGGATCAGCCGCTTAATCTTGTCTAACATAACAGATGAGCAATGTTAAAGATTATACTTGTGTAATACATAGGCTACCAGCATTTGTTTAGATTTCACAAGGAATTATTTATGTCCAGTAACATAATTTTGCAAAATCTCACCAATTGTCTTTTCGAAATTTACACTTTCGTATCTGAAAACAAAATTACTTATATTCTAGAGCTGCCAATAGTTGCAGTTGAAATTGATTTATTTTGTATATATATGCTTACATATTTACAAAATAATGATATTACAATGTACCAGCGCACAGTGGGGCAAAATCCCGAAAAGCTGGCCAAAATATGAAAAAGTTATTTAAATGCCACGAAATTTCGTACACTGGTGTTTTTTTGAATGGTGATCTCGATTCTAAAACTAAAATTGCAAAATACAAAATGGCGGATCCAATATGGCGGAAATTAAATTAAAAGGCTTTGAAAGTTATTCCATTCCTGTGAAATTACGTATACAGGTACTTTTCAGGATGCTAAGTACGATTCAAAAATTAAATTTTAAATAATGGCGAATTAAAAAAAAACAATTAGATTTAAATAAAATATTTCGAGTTTCGAAATTAAAAAGTTTCGAGACTAAACGTTACAAGGTGTTTTTAATCGAATTTAAGCGATGAATATTTATTTATGAAATACAATTAAGTACATTAATGAAAAATAAAATACTACAAGGTTTAATTTCTATATATTATTAAAATAAAACGAAATGATATTCTAAAATTCATCTTCTGAACCATCTGAAGTATACTAAGTAGACTCTATGAAGGGGAAGTGTCGAAATATTTTACAGAAGTTTCTGTGCTTCTAGTTGCAAGAATATTAGTTTCTTCGATGGTAATTGAAATGAAGGCTTGAAATGAAGGGATCTGATAACATTAAAAGCCTTAAAAAAATCTTCCATTGTTTACGTCCTACTGCATTTTAGGGAGAAATTTTCTCCATACCTTTTGATCAATTTGTTGCACGATTCCTGAGCGTCTCCCGACATTTGCCCAACAGGCAATAATGAGGAAGCTACTCTTTCTGTGCTATGAATAAGTAGATTGTGCACTGAAGTTGGCATATAGAACTAGGAATACAATTCGACGAATTTACAAGATATTTGTGAGCAATAATTCACGAAATTGTTCAAATGAATGTTAAGAAATTACTTGTAATATGACGTGGAATCGTGTGATTAAATCTTCGTCTACGCTCCTTATGGAAGCAATATTGTTGCGTTTTCAAAGAATTGACGAGCTGTATTGTAATCATTTGTGCTTCCAAATCCGAGCTTTGATTTATCGACGAGAAGTCCTAATTGTAAACGAAATCTTTTTTGTAAATTTTGTTTTGCAATTTTATTTTTTTTCTTCTCGTCAGGAGAGCACACTTGCCATTCCTTTATATTCCGTTTGTATGCCAAATGCAAGCTACTCTCTAAAGATTTTATACAGACATGTCACGTAGAAATCCCGAATTGTAAATGATTTTCATACACTTTTAGATTGAAAATATTATCAAGATTATTAAACTGGTTTGAAGTTGCCTGATATAGGTATCAACGTTGAGTTCACAAATTACTAGTAATGACAATAAAAATTTTACAATCAATCATCTTTACAGCTAGTTTGTAATTAATGCCTACTTATATTCTATCAATGATTGTTTTAAATGGAATATGTTTACTCATCTGATCTTTGATATAATCCATTTCATTGACAGTAGCTTCCGTATTTTCGTGCAAAAAATGGATTCCGATGAGCCTAAAAAAAAAAAAACAGGAGATGAAGATCTCGAATTTTTCCAGATAACGATTTCTGAATTATTCGCATCACTTAAGTTCTAGTGGCACTAGAGAAATGAAAAGCTATTTGAACCTAATTTCTACCATCATCAACGCTGAATCTTTGTTTAAAAGTACTTTGACCAGATGTACTATCACACCCCCACTTGAAAATAAAATTCCCATTGCTAATGTTTTCGGTCAGATTCTTAATAATTTCCTCTTGGATTAATAAAATACGTGCTGCAGTATGATCTAGCAAAGATTGCAATTGACAAGATTATTTTTTTATCTACGATAGAATACACAAAATTATTAGCTATAAGGATAAGAAAATGTATTTCTATTGTACCGATGATATAGAATACTTTTAATTTTTTAACTACTAATCTTGTTTATCAAATTCCTTTATGCTTATGATTATAATACTTATTTGTAATATAATACATAATAATATATCACAAAACTGAATAATCTAAAAATTTCAAACATGTTTGCCAGCTAAATTACTGTGAAAAGTAATAAATGTCATAGCTTTTGAAGCGACTAAAAAAAAATATTTTTTTTCTTGTGGTTACAAAAACCTGCACGAAATGCAGAATGGCAGTTTTTGGTAGCTAATTTTTCATGATTTATTAGATAATAGTTCAGGCTATTGTTTGAATTATATGTCGTTGCTGAACACCGTGGAACTTAATAACTTTTTGATGTTTAAAAGCAAAAAATAATATATTTAAAAAATATTATCAAAAATAACCCTGAAATTATTAAATTTTATGTACTTAATATAATTTTTGTAACATGGACAAAAAAAGTGCACGCTATCATCGTGTGAATCCATTTTAAAGCATTAAAATCGGATGATATGGAAAAATGTAGCACGTGTTTAGAAGAACCTTTGTTTTGCTCGTTTTTGTTTGCCTCAGATGATAATCCTCTAAGCGACACTTTTGAAATGATATAGGTTGCCAAAGCAAAACGAAAACCTGTTTATAAATATAGATTTAGATCCTCCAAACATTATTCTAGCCATCTGTATAGACAACATTTCCTAAATAGTAACTTTATTTTTCGACTTTTGGCCAGCTTTTTCGGATTTTGCCCCACTGTGCAGCGTGTAAAAAAATTTTGCACCTTTTTATAATTTATCATAGGCTGTTAAATTTTCAAATAATTTTTATAATGATTTAAAAGATTAATTTTTAAATATAACATTCCTAAATAACTGTCGTAACTGTAAAATACAAAGTTTAGACATTGTTGTAAAGATTCTATACTATCATAAAAAATATTTATAAAATAAGTATGTTTTTTAACCAAAAATATCAATGGCAATTACAATACAGCAATCGGCATTCTAAAAAGGTTAAAACAAAATTTGGTTTTTGTGCCAATTTTTGATGGTGGTGTTGTGGAATTAGGCTGTTATCACTTTACCTTTTTTGCACCAATGTGTTAGATGTTATTTGAAATGCCTAAAAGTGAAATTACTGCATGGACTTTTATCCAGCTAGATTTGCAAAATCTTAGACTGTACGGCGATGCAATCTCCATTTTCATCACATTCAGGGATCGCATCGTCTGACGATCCTGGCTGAAAAAGAATTATCTATACTACTATTATAAAGAAGAAAGGTTTGTTTGATTGTTCGTTTATATGTAGGAAGTAATCTCCGGGACTACTGAAACCGATTTAAAAAATAATGGTGTGTAAATGATAGCGAAAACCTTTTCTCCAAGATACGATAAACTTTATGTCCATATCACTTCCCCAAAGTGAGTGTATGAGCCAAAAACCTTCTAAAAACGTTAGTTTTGGTTACTAAAGGGCCTAGAAACAAGAAATTTAGAATGGTAGTTACTTATAAGATATAAAAGATCTCTAAGTACATTTCTTAAAAAATTCGAAATTTAAAAGGGGTGAGAATGCGCGAAAAGCGTTCTAAAAAATTTCTAAATGGAAATATTTACGCAATCTCATGAAGATCAAACCGATTTCAAAACTAATGGTTGCAAATTGATGGTGACAGGTGCAAAAAATGTTCAAAATTGCATTTTTTGTGGTATTCAGGTTTCTAGCATTTTGAAATTTGGCATGATAATTACTTAAAAGATGCAAATACTTTCTAAGAACTGTCGAAAGAAAATTCTAAATTTAAAAGGATGAAGTGAACGAAAAGCGTACTAAAAACGTTCTAAATTATGATTTTTATGCAATCTCATGAAATACCAAACCAATTTCAAAAATAATGGTTGCACTTTGGAGGTGATAAAATTTGCTCATACATAAGCTATATTTTATCTCGATACCACAACCACCAAAGTGTTGCAGGAACAAACAACGTTCTAAATTGCGATTTCTATGATATTGAAGAGGCTAGAAGCATTAAATATGACATGGTTGTTATTTATAAAATATAAATTCCTTCTAAGAACTGTCTAAAATAAATTCGAAAACCAGAAGGGGTGAATCGAAGGGAAGGAGCAAAAAGCACTCTAAAAAGTTCTAAATTACGATTTGTATTCAATTCCAGGAAACACTAAACCGATTACAAAGCTAATGGTTGCGAATGAATTGTGACAGTCTCGGATCCTACACAGCCTATGCCGGTGCTTCTAACACCTGTGGTTGGCAGAAACAAAAAAACGTTCTAAACAAGCCCTTAAAAACTTCCTAAATTACATTTTCTATGGAATATTAGCAAATAACAAACCGAATTCAAAATTAATGTTGTCAATTTAATGGTGACAGTCTCTGTTTTAACATAGGTATTTTATGTTAATGCCACTACCACCAGAAAGGATTTAGGCAGTTAGACAAGAAGCTTGAAATTTTACATGAAGGTTAATTTTCAGTTGCAAATGCGTACTAAGAATGATTCCTAAAAAATTCAAAACTTCAAATAAATACTGAAATTAGTGTGTAAAATTAGCCTAAAAGCTTCAAAATACTTTCTAAATTATCATTTATTTAGAATTTGTTTTAGTTCTTTTTATTCATTTAAGCCTCGTTTCTGCCTAATACAATGCAATAATAAAGTTTCGTCAAACTGCGGCTTAAATAGTAGCTTATGAATTATACCTAAAAGTATAATTCACTCTTATAAAAATTAGGCATACAAATATCACTTGTCATATTTCAACTATTACGCGAGCGAAGACTCGGGTTTTGCTATTTTCTAATAATATATCGAATAATTTTTGAAAAGAAATGATTCCGTTTCCCAAATTACTTTTATAGTATGTGTTTTTGAAAAGTGAGAAAACAATTTGAAAGACCCTGTATATAATTTCATTTTTCGAACTCAGATAGAATTCTGTTTTAGCAGATTCATTTTTTAAATTATTTCATTAAGATAGAGACAGGAAGTCAATAATTTATTGTAAAAACCAATACATTTAATTTGCTTAACGCAAACTGAAAAAAAGACAAGATGTTGAATGAAAGTTATATGTTTTCTCTATATAAAATATTGCAAGAAATATCTTTCATTTTTGGAATATTATAACAATATATAATAAATAAATACATTTGCAAAGAAAGCTGAAATAGCAAAATGTATCCAATGAACGATTTGTGAAGCATCATTAATCCCATTACATATCAATATCTTAATCACGTACTCTTCCTTCACTTGTGCCTCACACACATGGATTACTTTTGGATAGTGATAAATGTAATGCTACATTCAGTAGATCAGTTTACTTATTCGAGTAAGGGAAAAGGAAAGGTTTCCAGTTTGAGTGTATTAGTAAAATATATTTATTCTTTTTCTTCTGTAGTAGCCAAAAAAAGTAGTTGTGTAGATTTCCAGCCAAAACGCAATTGGGAAAGTATTAATTGTAATTTCATTTCTTATTGATCGAATTTTATTATAAGGTTATTTTTTAATTATAATGTATAATTATAATTCTTACAATACATTATAATTTTTATAGTTATAATTATAATGTATTTTTAAGAAACATTAAAGCCAAGAAAAGAAATTACGCCTTCACATGACATAATTTCATTTTTTTCATTTTTTTTTACAGGAAGCATTATACAGTGAATTTTACACATAATTTGAAATGAATTGGCAATATGAAATCAAAATAAATGCCGCAATTGAATTTAGAAATTTGTTTATAGTTTATTTGGATATCAAGTACTTCTTTAAAAGTCCATTTTTTCTTTAAATAAGCAACACTGTATTATGGTCATAGAAGATATATATTTGCATTTATATAATTACAATTTGAAAAATTCCTTGTATTGTATATTCTTTTCTATTAAGGTTAGCACATAAAATGCGTAACTTCGGACACGCAAAGATTCAAACAATGCATTGCTTAGCTTCCAGATGACGGAAAACACTGAGAGTTTTATGGATTAACATAATGCTGGCCTATTACAATCCTTGAAAATTACTTATCTAGCCGCATTAATTTTCTCTACACAGTGCAATCTAAAATCAGAAAAAAACTTAAAACATGCCTGAATGTAGTAGGGGAGAAATGTTTACCTATAGAAAAAATGCTTATGTGCTATCATATTACAGTTCTAGTGACAAAATTTGGAAGCTATCAACTTTATTTCGAAAACTAAGACATATACCAAGCTCCGCTACAAATGTCTAGAACGTCCTTTATTTAATATAAAATGATGTAGTACTTATAAAATTTACTCTATTAATAGCCCTGAATTTTAATTTCTTGATAACCAATCACAAGCTTATATTATTACACGCACAATCATGCCACACTTCTACATCACATGTAGAGGCGTGGCTCCATAAGGACGATGTATATTTAGCAATAATATTCTAATCGGAATACTTGATACTTGATGTTGATAATATACATCCAGTTAAATATACTCATCGTGTAATAATGTTTTAAACGACAATACACATGCACTCATATGCATATACTTAAATTACTACAGACAGTGGTCACATTAAGCGTCCTTAACTTGATTTTGTTATTACAATAAATTGTGTCTAGTTTACCTATGGTAGTTTTATTAATACATAATGCTTCACATATAGGAGGATTTACAGATTTATTAATCCTTTGATTGGTTATAAAAATTGAACATTTTAGGGCTTCTAATAAATACACATATTTCATTTAAAACGTCATTTCATACTATTTTGAGGCCAAATTCTGCACTTCTGTAATTGAATTGTTTTCCCTGTCTCTCATAGTTTTCGTGATAAGGTTGATCGTTTCAAATTCTGTTACTAGAAGCGGTTCACACTCATTTTGTATCGCATAGTCGTTTAAATATCAGCAAACACATATTGCATATTTCTAGGTTTATGCATCCAGAGGTTTATGCGTTCCTAGGTTTATGCATAACTGAGTTTTAAACCTGTATATTTGCAGTTTCTCATAAGGTGTATTTTTACGATATACTAATACAATATAATATTACACAGATGTGTTAAATTTTTTCCATGTGTTGCATTTATGAACATGTCCATTTACTGAGTTCGTCTGTTCATTAAAATAAATATAAGATAGTAAGTCATTGGACAATAATACAAGGTCAGCAATTAAACGTAAGACATGTTTCAGTTATCTTCTCAGTATTGAGTTCATTTATGAAAATTGAATTTTCCTATTAATCGCGTAAAAGTTGGCACCATTATACCCAAATACACAAATAAACTCTCACACACAAGCATATATAAATAAATACAAATATATAATCAAACTGACAAAAGTTCAAAAATAAAGTAAATTCGAAACTAAAACCATAAATGAATCGTTATCTGAAATATATTATAGTAAAAATTTTGAAATTTATCACTGAAATGATTTATTTTTTTACATATTAACTGCATTCAGTTATAAAGTTTAATAAGATGAGATGTAAAATATATTTAGCGCAGTCTCTTAGAGACGTAGAACTGCACTTAAGATATGACGACGCAAACGACCAAGAATGGACATAGTGAATGGACATTAATATTTACCTGCATACTCTTAGTAGTAAATTTTGATTCTAATTAGGAATTTTATTCGGAAATGACCCATTACTTGTTGGACAGGTATAAGGGGTGCCGCAAAAAGATTGGAAAGCTCTTTCATGTTTGACCAGTTGGGGATTACTAAGTAATGTAAATTGCACAAGTGGTAAAAATAATTTAGGAAATAAGGTTATGTTGATAAAGTAGTTATTTTAATAATTTTTACCCTTTTATTTAGCAGTTTAAAAAAATTATATGGCTTTTTGTTGATATATGTTTTATATGGTTTTCTAAAGTTTAAGTTACATTAAAATAATAAATCTCAAACTCTCACAAGTATTCCATTCTTCTTCGATCAAAATGCACCGATTTGAGATATTCTGAATTTAAATAAAATTTAGGAACTTTCGTGCATTAAAAAAAATTTGCCCGGTTTTAGTGCTGAAAAGCTCCGAAATTGCACAAAATTCAACTTGGTGATCCGCCTTGGTGATCTCTTATAAGTTTTCTATAGGGACAGTCATGTCAGGAGAATTGCATGTCAGGAGAAAAATTAAATATGTTAGTAATCTAGAAATAAATGATTTTAAATGACATAAATAATAATTATCGTAACCACTGACCTTACTCCAGACATCAACCGTCTTCTGGCGGTGTTCACGAGCCCAGGCAAGGCGCTTCTTCTTCATCGCTTCTGTCAACCGCGGTTTCTGGGCTGTGCGATGACCTGTCAACGCTTCCTCCGCTAATTTCCGCTGCACAGCTCTCTTAGAAACTGGTATTCCAGTTTTTTGAACGATCTGAGTAAGGGGTCCCACACTTTTCTTTCTGTTTCCTAAACAGATATCCCGGATTTTCCTATCGGTATGTGGGGTTGTTATGCGTTTTCTTCCACTTTTACTTTTTCGTTTGGGTGAAAGTGGCTGGCTTTTGTCCAGATTTATTTTTATCCTGTTGACTACTGACTTGGAAACTCCAGCAAGTTCTGCTATCTTCCTTTGGGAATGACTCGTATGCAGGAGAAGGATTTTTACCTCAGATTTTTTCCTAGGGAACAAATCAACCCTTCGACCCATACTGAAATCAATAAAAATAAAAAATAAATTAAAATCGTAAATAATTTCGCAAAAAAACTAATATTTAATCAATAAAATAAAGATAATACTCACATATAACTCTTAACTTTTCAAAAAAAAAAAAAAAAAAACCCGAAGAACTTTGTTTAAATTAAAGAAAAGCGTCTTCCACTATTGCGTGTGTAAAAGACTCAGCGTCTTTCCCGTTATTAAAATATTTATAGAAAGCAAACAAACCTTTTAACATACTAAAAGTACTTAAAAGTTAAATTATAGAGATGTTGACAACGGTAAAATACATTCCTGTAACACTTAAACCCCTTAGAACCGCAGTC
This sequence comes from Maratus speciosus, assembly GCA_963932465.1. Taxonomy (NCBI): domain Eukaryota; kingdom Metazoa; phylum Arthropoda; class Arachnida; order Araneae; family Salticidae; genus Maratus; species Maratus speciosus. The sequence goes on along the minus strand of OZ010788.1, from coordinate 332,267,397 downwards.
AAGTGCACCCAAAGTATAAAACTAGCAAAATATATGACTGTCCCTAATAATTTGGCAACCCACTGTATATGACCCTAGAATTATTTGAAATTAATTCACAAAATGGATTTTAATTTAATATTTTGTAAAATTTTTGTAAATTTTGTTGCTTTGTTTTTATATTTAGAAATATTTTTCCAAGGTTAGGACATACTTGGAATATTGTAATGTTTTTATTTAGTTGTTTAAAAATATTCTTTAGTTTAAGATTACATCTTTCAGACAAGAAATTCATAGATATATTAATTATGAAAACCCATTTATCACTTTTGAAAATACATAATTCTTCTTTAAGGGGTGGGGTTCTTTGAAAGTGGACAAATATCATTTTTTTATTTAACAGTTTATATTAAATTTCGATTCATGAGGAGCACATTAAAAGTCCCTTGCCAGAATTCGCTTAAGAAGGGAAGTCATATCCAAATGATCTTGAGTTCTCCTTATATTATTAAGATGTAATTTCAACTTTACAGGCAGTTTTCTCAGAATATGTATTTTGATCATTGCGCGCACGATTTATAACAAATAGCTGGATAAAATTTCATGAAATTTTAATTGAATGTTTAAATCTTACAGATGCACAAAATGCCTAACTATTATATTCCTTAGTTTAAAATTACATCTTTCAGATAAAAAAAAAAAAATCGTAGATCTATAAATTACGACCTTTATCACTTTTTAAAGCATATAGTTCTTGTTTAAGGGGTAATTTATCTTTGAGAGTGTCAAAAAATAATTTTTATATTTGACAGATAATATTAAATTTTTATTAATGTGGATCATTCTAGAAGAAGCCCCATGCCAAAATTCGCTTTAGAAAGGAAATTATGTCGAAAACAATTTCGGCTCTCTGTATATGGTTAGGGGGTTTGAACTTCAAAGTTAAATTTCTCAGAATGTGTATTTTGGTCGTTGCGTGCATTATTTATAAAAAAAATAGTTGGATATAATTTCATGAAATTTTGATTGAATGCTTAAACCTTATAGATGCACAAAATGACTAACTGTTATGTTTTTCAGTTTAAAATTACATCTTTCCAATAAGAAATTCGTAGATCTATAAATTACGAAAATACCTTTATCACTTTTCAAAACATATAATTCTTGTTTAAGGAGTACGGTAGCTTTGAAAGTGTCAAAAAATATTTTTTTATTTAACAGCTTATATTAAATTTCGATTAATATAGAACATTCTAAAAGAAACCCTATGCCAAAATTCGCTTTAGAAAGGAAGTTATGTCGAAAACAATTTGAGCCTCCCTCTGCGTATGATTAAAGGGTTTGAAAGTCAATTTTCTCAGAATGAGGATTTTGGTCATTGCGCGCATGATTGCTAAGGAACAGTTGGATAGAATTTGAGGAAATTTTGACTAAATGTATAACTTTACACATGCACAAAATTGCCAATTATTTTGTTCTTTAGATTAAGATTACTTCCTCCAGACAAAAAATGCATAAATCTGAAAATTATAAAAATACCCCAAAAAACCATTTTTTTATTTAACAGTTTATATTAGATTTCGTTTCATGTGGAACATTCTAAAAGAAACCCCAATCCAAAATTCGCTTTAGAAGGGAAGTTATGTCCAAAACAATTTGAATCCTCTTTATATGATTATGGGGTATTTTGAATTTTAAAGAAAATTTTCTTAGAATGGTGATTTTGTTCTCTGCGTGCATGATTTCTAAGAAATTACTATATAGAATTTCATGAAATTTTGAATGAATATATAAACTTTATAGATTCACAAAATTAACAACTATTATGTTCATGAAGTAAGAAATTTAGAAATTGTGAATAATTTTATAAAAAAATTCTTTGAAAATTTTGAGATTTTGTTTTATTTATTTTTTCTCAAGAACTCTAACCCTTATGTTTTTTCGCCCCGTGTCTGTCATTCTAAATACATATTATATTTTTTCTTGAATAATTTTCTCACACTGACAATTCGATTATGAGAAATCCGGAGCACAATGTATATAAGAAGGCATTCATTAAAAAAGCATTAAATTTCAAATTATATTAAAAAACATTATATGCAATAAAAGTTCAAAGACTGCTGTGAAGTAACCAACAGTTTCATATTTTAATTCAGTCAATTACTATTGATGTTTCAACTTTGAATTCAATTTACTCCAAATCTAAATGTTGTCACTTGTATCCCTTGGCTTCTGGGGTCCTCAGTTGTAGAGATAAAATATATTTTTAAATCCTACTTAATTAAAGCCACTTAATAATTACTATTTTACGAGATTAATATTTATTTTCTTCTATATATAATACGTTATATAAATTTATAAAAGAAAATTTCCCCATGAAACAGAAATTAACGCTACTCTTCCTTATGAGAACTAGTCGAATTTTCCAATCAAAAAACTTTCTTCCATATCATACATTTTGATACTGAAAATTTGCTATCACAGTGTCAAAATTAAATGGCAATCTATACACATCACAAGGATTATAAAGGTATAATTTCGTTGAATTTTGTGCATTTGAAAAGAAGATATAACCATTGCGTTTTTCGAAACAAATCATTAAATTCTGCATACACCTTCTTAGATGTCTTCAACCGAAATTCCCAACCCAATGAGCATAAAAGAGACAGCTAATGGTCAGTATACACAAAAGCATAATAAGGTTCTCTTTATGTGAAAGCGTAACATAGTATGAAAATTATTAAACTCCGTGCACCGGTTTTCGAGATATAGCTCTTCGCGAAAATGGTGAAAAATGCAGCTCACCAGCTTCACCTGTTTTAAGATTTACACGAAAACCGAATCAGCACCAATTTATAGCAACATCTAACTGAACGTGAAGTTTGGCGAAAATACGTGCATTAATACTTGAGATATCACTATGTCTAAAATTCCGTAAAACCGTTTAAAAAGCAGGATAGCAGCGCCATCTGTTGGACGATTTACCCCGAAAACTGATCAGCAACAATTTACGTAATCGTATAACTAAATCTGATGTTTCGTGGTAATCCGTACATTATTTTTTCAGATAAAGCTATTGCTGAAATCGTGATCGCAACATAGCAGCGCTACTTGTTGGATAATTTGCATCAAAAACTAATCAACACAAATTTGTATCAAGATTTAATTAAATCTCAAATTTGATGAAAATCCGTGTATTAGTTCTTGAGATAGAGCTATTGCGAAAATCGTGTAAACGGCAAAAAAACAGCAACAGACGTTGGATAATTTACACTAAAAAATAATCAGCACCAATTTATCTCAAGGTTTAACTGAATATAAATTTTTGTAAAATTCCGTGCATTAGTTCTTGAGAAAGAGCACCCAAAAAATTTTGTCACATACAGACAGACTCGCAGACAGAAATTTTCAAAAAAATGTTTAATCCTTTTCAAGACCTTCTAAAACGCATAAATACGTCGAAAACCGGAAGTGAAAAATTTTCAAGAATCCAATATTTTCCTCTTGTAAATATACTAGGTTGATCTAACAGTTCTGGGAAATTTGTGAAAGTTGCGCTGTTATGCCCAAATTAACAACAAAAGCAACAAGGACTGTTCTTCAAAGTAGAGAACATCATAGTCCACGACGTTCTGCCATCGTTCTGTCAGATTCTGGATTTGCTGAATGTACCATTGTGCCGTACCAGCACCTTCATACTCATTAATCTCATCGACGGCTTAATAAATCGTTAAACCTTTTCTCCAGTAATACCGGATCAACACACGCAAATTGTACTGTCCAACAGACATTTTGGAGCCGAAATTCGTGAACTCCTATAGATATACCGCTAGTACTCCTATATACGCTACAAATTCTGGTAAGTATTAGATTAAAAATTTCCCAGAACTTTTTGCTCAACCTAATAACAGAAAGTAAAAAAATCGTATACAACTGCACAAATCGGGGAAATATTACTAGTCTGAGGCATTAGATTTAATCGCCCTATGTCAAGTAATTGCTGTTGCAGGAATCACGGAATATGTATTTTACGAAGCATAATCTAAAAATACATATTCCTTAAATTAAAAGATAATTATAAAAATTTTTAATTTACATATTTGCATATTATATAGATGTAACAAGTGAAAAGTAAACAATCGAATAATCTTGATATGTTCGAGTATTTAACAGTCTGACTAAAGAATCTCTTCATCTCAATAACCACTTACATTATTTACTTACGGATATAAGGTGGTAAACTCTTGAGGAGTTTTGCATGTTAGTTAAATGTGCTTGTTCTCCTAAACTTTTGATTCGATCACCACAAATTTTCTTGTATATTTTTAATGTCAAGTAATTGCCGTTGCAGGAATTACGGAATATGTATTTTACGAAGCATAATCTAAAAATACATATTCCTTAAATTAAAAGATAATCATAAAAAAATTTTAATTTACATATTTGCATATTATATACATGTAACAAGTGAAAAGTAAACAATCGAAGAATATTGATATGTTCGAGTATTAAACCGTCTGACTAATGAATCTCTTCATCTCAATAACCATTTGCATTATTTACTTACAGCTATAAGGTGTCAAACTGTTGAGGAGTTTTGCATGTTAGTTAAATGTGCTTTTTCTCCTAAACTTTTGATTGGATCATCACAAATTATTTTGTATATCTTTATTGAATCGATATTTATGAAAAGAATTAGGGATTTTTTCAACATAAATTTATACATTTTATTGAGGATATTTTAAAATAATAAATACTTATGTTTTATTGAGATCTGGAAAATAAACTCCGCACAAAAGCGTTTTTTTTTTTTTTTTTTTTTTTTTTTTTTCAAAACCTCAATAAAATATAAGTATTTATTATTTTAAACCTCAATAAAATACAATTATTTATCCTTTTAAAAAAATCTTAAGTAATTTCGTAAATATAGATTCAATAAAGTTACATAATTTTGTGGTGATCGGAAGAGTAATTTAAGAGAAAAAATACATTCAGTTAATACGAAGGTGTATCAATAAGTTTTTGCCCTCACATAAAAAATTGAGTGAAATTAATGAAATTGCTACATTGTATTAGTCCTTTTCTATATAGTCACCGTAAACAATAACACATTTCTGCAAACGATATTTCAAAGAGAGGGGGAGGGGAGGATGTATTCCAGAAGGCGTGATAGTAGACCCAAAGGGGTCATTTTTCTAACATTTGCTGACACTCACATGTGACATATTTTTGAAAAGGCCGGTGACCATTTATTCTTGATCTGCTCTTCCCGAGCCCCTCACCTCAAATTTGCCCCACGGGGGGCATGAATGATGTCCTCAAAATTTCAAAAAGTGACAACCGGAGAACAAATTTACGGGGAGGGGATCGGGAGATGGACAACATGAATAAACGGTCACGGTCCTTTCCAACAATATGTCAAATGTGAGTGTCGGCAAAGTTAGAAAAATTACCCCCCTTTGGGTCTGCTTTCGAGTCACTTGGAATATATACCCCCCCCCCCCCTCTCTCTTTGAAATACCGGTTGCACAAATGTGTTACTGTGCACAATGTCTAGGTAGAAAAGGACTCATAAAATGTAGCAATTTCATAAATTTCACTCAGTTATTTATATATGAGGGCAAAAACCTATTGATACACCCTCGTATGTACGTGAAACTTAAAAAGAGAAATGGGTGTTTAAAATAATAATTAAATTGTTTCGCTAAAAAAAAAACACTAAACGGAAGAAAATTGAGCCATATTTAAAATGCTTAGATAATAACATTTGACAAAAAGTTTTAATTTAAAACATATTTACCTACTTTTCAAAAGAAAATATATTTTCATGTAAATATTAAAGAGAGAAAGTAAACTTTGGTAAAAATTAAGTCATGTTGAAAATGATACATTTTAAACAGTCCTCTTATAAAGTCGTTGCAAAATTTTAGCGAGACAGTGACATATCTAACTTAGAAATTTTAAAGGCGCTGATTGTGAAATGTTTAATTGTTTGTATTCTTAATCAATCACGAAAACAACCGATAGTTGTAGTGACAGCAGTTTTTTCGGCCCACTCAAAGGGAAATGAATGGAAATTCGATTATAGGAAATCGTCATTGGTCGTTTAATTACAATTAATTATTCTGTAATATTTTTAAAACAAAACAAAGTATTAATACTTGGAAAATTTTCCAGAGAGAAACATTCGCCTTGATTACAATATTTCAAATGAAAATAAAGCTTCAAATTAATTGCTTGAAAGGCGCAAAGGCCAACCTAGTGAAAAAGTAAATTTATTGAAAAGTAGTGAAAAGTTCCAAGCTGGGTATCGTTCAATGTGGTTTAGTCGGTAGGATGTCAGTGCGCTATACTGAAGGCCCGAGTTCGAGTCCTGGCATAAGATATTTTCAGTAGGTTGGCCTTTGCTCCTTTTAAGCAATTAATTTGAAATTTGATTTTCATTTGAAATACAAAACAAAGTAGGGTGTTTTTATAGCATGTGGTGTCTTAACACAGGTTGACGATCGTAGCTCGCAGGTGGCAGAATCGAATAGTTTCACAATTAAAGATGAAAATTGTTGGTGTGATTGCGACAAGGTCAGAAAGAACATCTGAAAACACTATAAAATTTACAAATGCGCAAAAGCTTTCAAAAGAAGTTAGTCTTCTTTCTTCAGGTACAAAAAATACGTCCTTCTACTTTGAGAGCAGGATCAACACTGATAAGAAATAGGTAAGATAGAGAGACAAGTTCAAGGCTCAACCAATACGAAAATAGAATGCATCAGACAATCACTCAATATCATTACGCAATCAGAAGAACTCAGAATAAAAGGAGAATTAGGAACAAAAGAGAAAAAAAAAACTAGAGTCAGACAATATGTAAAAAAAAATATATACATATATATGAAATATATATAAATATTTATAAATGAATATATATAAACGATAAATATATATAAATGAATAAAAAAAATATTTTTAAAATCAATATTGTATGCAAAACTAAAATTATAAAATTAACAAAATATTAATATTAAAACAATAATCATAATACCAAACTAATATTAATTAATTAAAAAATAAATATTATATAGTAGGTGTGAACAAGTTTTTCCAAGTTGCAGAGAGTGTAGTAGAATCAGATTTTACACTAAGCAATAAATTCACGATAAATATACATAGCTAAATTGTCAAGAAAATCCAATTCAGAGGTGGTATCGGATTTTTGTACTTTTAAAATTAAAACTATGACCAGAATCCCAAGAATGCTTAGCAATAGAAGATTATCCAAGAATTTTCTTAATCTCCTCTTGAAAAACCCTTTTTCGATTTTGGCCATAGTTTTAATTTTCAAAATGCAAAAATTATCTTTAATGCTACATCATGTCTCAATTGGACTTTCTTAAAAAATTAGCTATATATATATATATATATATATATATATATATATATATACTAGCAGCCTAACGCCCGCTACGCTGGTCAGTTTTTCTAAAGAAGCCTTGAATCAAACGAAATATATCTGTAAATTTGATCATGCGTTTTAAAGCAATATGGACATTTAACTGGAATGCCCAATCTAATTGGTAAAAACAATATGAACGTTATTACGCTATTATATCTTTTGAGCCATACAAAATGTAAGCTGTTAAGGGCCAATCTCTTTCGTTGATCATTTAGTGTAGTATTCGGTGAAGAACGATAGAACAATATGTAATATACTAAAAGGGTTCATGAAAAATTATCAATGCAAATCTCATCAGAATCTGTTAATTGGACATACTGAAAAGGCTAATCGTTCATAATTTGGTTCGCCTGCTTCTAAAACATTCAGCCTTAATTCTATAATCAAGAAACCTGTTGACCAAGCAACACCAAGCGAATGATATGTGCTTTATACTGAAACATTCACTGAAAAATTAACTAACCGAGCAAGTTCCATCAAACTCCATTTAGAAGGATCTTTTAAACTGGAAAATGTACGAAACATTTAATAAAAATAATCGAATTCACAGTTTAAATCCCGTGAAAATTCATTCAGCGGAACCTTAAAAAAAAGCCAATCTTTCGAAATTGGGTTCACCTGATTTAGATCTTTACCCATAATTATTTAATTGAGCAACGTAGAACATTATATTTTATACTAACATATTTTCTGTAAATTATCTAACTAACAATGTAAGCCCCATCAAAATCAATTCAGTAGAAGTAAATTTAAAAGCGGCCGGAATGAAATTTCTCTTTGCATTTTATATACATTGAGATAGTTAAATATAGCTATCATAATCGCATTAGCCTGATTACATAGAACTCTCAGGGATGTAGGGGTAGGTATACGTCGCATCATTTCTGGATTTTTAAAGAATGCACAACTTCCATAACTATAGCATTCTAGTATACATCCTTTGTCTGTAGAGTATTATCCTCCAATTTTCTTTACTATACCACAGAGAACTTTTCCCGCATAGCTTCGTAACTAAACAATTTTGAAAGATATGAAAAATATTGAAAAAATCCCTGAAATATTATCTAACTGTGCAACTGTCATTAAAATCCATTCAGTAAAACTTTCCATCTCCTAAAAAAATCCATCTTTCCTAATCGAGTTCACTTAATTTTAGAACTCCCGTAACTATTACTAAGCAACTTGGAACGATGGTTTTAGATTAAACTATTTATAAACCAAATTTACCATCTAATAGTGTAAGTTATGCAAAATTATGTTCAGTAGAATCTGAGTTATAATCAATCGGAATGAAATAGGAATTTCCGCTTTACATATAGTAATAGAAGCCTTCGCCCGCTACGCTGGTCGGTTTCTCCAAGCGAAACTTTAATCAAAAGAAATATATCGGTGTATTTGATCTTGTGTTTTATAGCAATAAATACATTTATCTCTAATGATTATCCGCGTTGCTGAAAACGATATGAACGCCATTACGGTTTTATATCTTCTAATGTCTCAGACAAAATTTGGACTGTTAGGAAGCAAACCTTTTAGTTGATTATTTGTAATTCAATATAAAAAAGAACGGAAGAACAATATGTAGCACATTAAAATCATCCCTGAAAATTAAAAAATGCAAATCTCATCAAAATCCGTTCAGTAAAACCTTCTAATGCGACTAATTTTTCCTAATCGAGTTCACCAGATAATACAACATTCAGCTATAATTCAATAGCAAAGTAATGTAGAACAATATGTGTTATATACTAAAATATTTCCTGAAAAAATATCTAACAACAGTGCTAATTAATTCAGTAGAACCTTTTAAAAAGGTTAATATTTCAAAATAGGGTTCACTGATTAAAGAACTTTAGCACATAATTCTATAACTGAGCAGCGTAGAATAATATGTGTTATATATGAAACACTTTCTTGAAAATTTATCTAACAATGCAAATCTTCTCAAAATCCACTGAAAAGAACTCAAGTTATAAGCGGGCGAACCGAAATTGCCCTTTTTATTTTATATTTGAAATTGATAGTTAAATATATCTTTCATAATCAAGTTAACGTGATTGTAGAATTTTTAGGAATGTAGCATAGACTATACGCAGTAGACTTTCTGGTGTTTTTTAGAGACTCTGCACTCCATAGCTATAACATATATACTCTCTAATATATACCCTCTGCTTGTAGATTTTATCCTATTTTTTTTCAACTACACCACTGAGAACTTTCCTGATAGTTTCATAACTAAAAATGTAGAATAACATTTCAAATATTGCAATAATGTCTAATATTATCTAACTGTGCAACTCCAATCAAAATACGTCAGTAGAACTTTAAATAAAAGGTAATCTTTCACATTCGGGTTCACCTAGTTTTGGAACTTTCTCTTGCAATCTAATTTTCTGCAATCTGATTTGTTGCAAAATTTGTGCTTCAGAAAAACTATAACCCAGAAGAAAACTTCACTACAGAGAAGTACCACCCATGCAAGAAGTACCAACCATCCACAAAAAATAATCTAACTAACAGTGTAAGTCCCATCAAAATACATCCAGCAAAACTCAAATTATAAACGGGTGGAAGGAAAAGCAAATTTGCATTTTTTATATAATTACAGTAAATGTATCTTTCAAAATTTGCCATTCACCTTTCTGTATAGCTTTTCCAATAGCTCTATAACTAAAACTAAGCAACGTAGAACACTGTGTGTATACATAAAAACCGTTCCAAAAACATTACCTAACTAATAGTGGCACATCCTATCAAAATATAATAAAGAATAGGAATAAAATGCAAATTTCCGTTTTAAATATGTAGTAGATGATGATGGTACGATTTTCTGTAATAGAATTCATCATGAAGTTTTCGCTTCATACATAAACGATGCTCTCAACATTGTAATTAATACACCGATTGAAGAAGTATCCGATTACGGAAGATTAACCAGAAATTCCATGAACAACTACCCAGAGAAAGGTGAATATATGGCTTTTGTGATACTTTTATGTTAGCCGGGCGCAAGTAATAAATCAACAAAGATTGTTTCCATATCTTACTCTTATTTTATTATTTTCATTCAAAATAAAAACATTTCACTCATTTCATTTATGATACATGCTTTACACTAATTTCATTGATTGGTTGGTTGGTTGGTTGATTGATTGTTGACGGCCGATTATCTACACTAGGGATATAGGCCCGAAGGGGGAGTGCCCTTCGTGGGGGTCTTTCTAAGGGAACCTAACCCGTATTTACGCATGGAAATCCATGGCTCGAAGAAAACCACGAAAACTCCGAACGATTAGGCGCGATTGGGATCGAACCCAGCACCTCCCGTCTACCAGCTTCGAGAGCAGAACCTCTCAGTCACTGGTGGGGCCTAATGTCATTGAAAAAGATGAAAAGTAAAAACAATAGGAAATAATGCCATAACTTAAAACAAAGAATTGTTTTTAATTTAGATACGCGAAATGTAACTACTGCTATTGGCAATTTTAAAAAAGCTAATGGCGATATTTACATATGGATACGGCTGATATAAAAGTACCCATTTTTTCTTCTTATCCAGGAGCAAGTGATAAATTGCGATGTATTATTTCAATTCCAATTTCTTCCATTAGAAAAAGTAATACTTACGCATTATTCGTACCATGAGATAAATCGCCAAAAATGGTTGACAATTGCCAATCTTGTTTATCGTTTGCCAATTACGTTCAAAAAAGTAAATTAACATTCTTAAATGCATAACCTTGTTAAAAAGGGCAAATTGTTTTAAGTAAATAAATAAATAAAATATATAACATAAAACTACATACTATAAACTATAAAAAATAAAAATTATAATAATAAAATTAATTTAAAACTATATTAAATAAACTATCAAATGAACAAAAATTAAGGGTTGCTGTAATTAATGTAATTGCCATGCTTGGCGCAGTTGTATCTGACATGGCCCGGATGTAAGTATCACAAAATTTTTAAAGTCGTACAAACTTTGCTTTCATTTTTTAAATATCTCCGTTTTATCATGTTAATTTCTAAGTGGATCGCTTTCTTATATTTTAAATAAATTCAATATATTTCTTTCTTTTTTTCAAGGCGTTTGTATTTATTTATTTTTTTAAAACTAATATAGCCGGTTCAATTCTTTAACCAAAAGATTTAACAAAAAGATTGGATTTCTTCCGTTGCTACAGTAACGGATGTATAAGATGAATGAATATGGATGAATTATCACTTATAATGTTAGGTATTTCGAGGTTTTGGCGCCAAAGACATCGCCAAATTGGAAATATATGAAATATCTCGCAAACTATTGGACTTAAAAGAATTTAGTTAGTACCATTCGATCCAGCATACAAAAATACACCAAAATATGTTATCAGTTGAAAAATAGCTATAAAATCAGATTTTTAAGGAATTTTTTAAAAGTTCGTTCGATTTTTTACTCCCCCTTAGGGGTGGAATTTTAGAAAATCCTTTCTTAGCGGCACTCTATGTCATTAGAAGAATTTTTACCCCAAATTTCAAGACATTAGGTTCAGTAGTTTGGGCTGCGCGTTGATTAATACAAAATTCAGACTATCTTTTATATATATAGATTACGCTATCGTACGTGGCACAGTAAATCGCGATTATTTGTTACTTGTTTAATTGCAACGCCCGAATGAAACGTATCGCATTGGTTATTAAACAGCATTTAATGCATCACCATACCTATAATAGGGTTACCATATGAGGGACTCTGTTCTTTCGCCAAATGCCGCCAAATTTGTCGCCAACTTGGCGACCAAAATTAAACGCCAAATGTGACGCCAGCTTGGCAATACCTCAAATATTTCGCCAAGTTCCCATAGGCTTCCATTGCAAACCAATAGGATTTACTGGCTTTCAGAAAACCAACAAATTTAGATATATTAATGCAACAAAAACTAATATTAGCTTAAGGGATTACATTAATTATATTTAAGGGAGTCCAAGTAAGTTAAAATATGAATAAAAGTAACATGATACAATGCGTAGCATGCTTTTCCAAACATAAATTTATAGGGAGACCAAACTGGTTCTTAATTCTCTGTTTGGTAATTAATTGGCAATTATCCACTGTCGCCAAGAACGGCTAGTTTATATTAATCGTGAAGTTTTTGTTAATGAAAAACCCGATTTAACCATGCTCTGCAGCTTAGAAAACATGTTCATGTCTACCATATAATATTTATTTTTAAATTAATTAGCATTAGTTTGGCATTATATTTTCATTCTTTTATACATTTTATATATTCTTTGACTCTGTTTTATGGAATTTGCTTAATAAGTCTTCTTTTATTCTATGTTTTTATGATTGGGTCATGCTCTTGTGTGATTGACTAATGCCTTGTATTTACATATTGAATGTTCCTTAAAAATGCTTCCATCCCTTACCTTTTCCTCTCTGTGTTGCTCTTGCTTTCAAAGTAGAAACGCGTATTTTTTACGCCTGATGAAGGAATAATAAGTTCTTTTGAAAGGTCATGCGCATTTTAAAGTTTTATTGGTGTTTTCAGAAGTTCTTTTTAACCTTACCAGTAGTTTATATACACTAGTGGACAAAACACATGGACCAAGAAGAAATGTACACGTAAATGTGAATGTACGTGAGATTGTGGGTTAAGAAGCAAACAATAGTATTAACAGAATATTACACAGGATTTAATATAAAAATTTTGTTGAAAGGATGTATACTGGGTATTACCAGAGTTTCTCTTTCTGAAACTTGAATATTGTCCGAAAACGTGACTGTACATAAAAAGCAAAATACTCACAAATAACAATCGTCAGGCCATGTCAATAAGGGAAGTGGTCACCGTGTAATGCCAGACAACTTTCAACACGACGTGGCATATTCAGAACAACATTATTCAGTAGCTGTTTAGGCCAGTTGCCCCATTCCTCTTTCACTGCACGGATGAGGGTTTCCTTGTTTGTAGGATGAAATTGTCGAGCAGCAACACGTCTCCCCAACGCATCCCATTCATTTTCAATGAGATTCAGGTCAAGGGAACGTGCTGGCCGGTCTATGCGATGGATATCTTCGACCTCAAGTCAATCTTGTACAGACTGTGTGCGATGATACGGTGCGTTTTCGTCATGTAACGAAACTTTTCGCCCACAGAACCTCGATAAAGTCGAACATGTGGGAGCAGGACGTCTTCAATGTACCGTCTACCGGTCATGGATCCTTGGATATGTTCGAGATCAGTTCGGCCATTGAACAGGATCCCCGTCCACACCATGGTATTTGAAGTCGCATATCAATCTCTTTCTAGGATATTTTCGCGACAGTAAGCAGTACCAATCTCGCCCCATATCAGTTTACATCTACAATCAGACGATAAACTGAATCTAGCAACATCTGAGAAGAGCACGGTAGACCAGCCGTCATCAGTCCATTTGCAATGCTTACGGCACCACTGTAAATGGGCGCTACGTTGGCATCTCGAGAGTGGGACACACATAACAGGTCTTTGTGCGTATAGTACACCCTTTTTCAAACGTCTTGCAACAATTTTCGCGATATTTTAGTTCCTGCGGCAGCACAAAGTTCATTTGCTAATTGACCTGCTGTGTTGCGTCGGTTTCTTTTTGCTGAAATAACAATATAGCAATCTTATTGCGACGTCGTACTGCTAGGACTACCTCCTGCCTAACATATTCCACTCTTTTGGAACGCCACCCATAGTCTAGAAACAATATTCTGCGCGATATTAAATTCACGGAAAAAATCTCCCATATTGCGTCCTTCTTCCAACTTTCTGATTATTCTACCACGAGTAATATCATCTAAATAATGCCTCGGAGACATGTTCAAAATTTAAATGTTCAAGATTCACTCCATCACCTTCAATTTTTAAATCTAACTAGATAGTGCCCGTCAAGATTTAATAGTAAATAACTTGAATGTTCCATTAAAAAATTTCTTGAATTTTGAATTAGTTGCTTTTAAATTAATTATTGAAATCGTAACAAATTTTTACATTGCATAAGTGGTTCCTGTTTTTTGAAGGCGAGCTAGATGGTGCTGTCAGTCTAACCGATTGAATGAAGTGAAAGAACTTTATAACTTACAACCAATTATGCTTGTCTTTTATCAGAAATTTACCAAAAAATGCTGGGCAGAGCATTTATTTTTACTTACTAAAGTCTAATTTTTTTTGTTGAAAAAATAACAATATCTATTTCTTTTTTTTTAACTACACGACCTTTAAAAGGTGCCATGAATTTTATTTATATCAGTGTCATTCTCTAAAAACCTAAATGCAATTAACGATTTATAATATATATTTTTTATTACTTGAATTTTATTTTACTTTTTTCTTCATTTTTAAAATATTAAACCATGGATATCAATATAATTTATTTTATAGTTCTTATATGATTATTTTCCTTTCTTTCCGTTTCATTTATTTATTTATTTATTTATTTTACGGAAAAGAATGGCAAATTTTTCCTTCTGGCCCACACACATATCTATTCTTGATAATGGTATAAAAATATGAACGAAAGTTGTAGATCAGCTCAATTTATTTAATTGATAATTACATGCAAAATATTTTATGTTAAATATTTTAAATATAAACTTATTTTTTCAAAATATTTTTGGGTGGTAAATTTTATTTAATTATGAACCATTCAAATAATAATAAAATTAAATAATGTAACTTCTCTTCTTAATAAAATGTCATTATCGAAATGAATTATTGCCAAAAATGGAACAGAAATCATTTTGCCGGGCATTGGGCTCGAACCTGTGTCGTCTACAAATTTTCCGGGCTTTAAATTGATGCTTTAGACCACTCGGCTAACCAGACCTGCTCAACCTTTTCTCTAAATGGAAGATCTAGTAAAGTTAATTTCACGCATGCGCAAATACGCGATTTTTTTAGTCTGATCTTACAGAATCAGAATTACACTTTAATATATATAATGAACACTCACAGCACCCACCGATTGCCTAAAATATTTTGTCTCTGTTGTCAAGTCATCGATAAAAGCGGAAGTACAAAATTTGCATAAATTTCACAAAACAGAGTACATCCCTCATTCATGCAAATTTAAACGTGCTGTTGCGGATCTATTTCTAACCGTAATCAATGAAAATAACAGTGACTCTCATGTTTTCTCGACCAGTGTATATTGCCATATGCTAAGTAATTGATAATCGTATTAAATATATCATATGTATTTAACGAATCAGAGTCTAAAAATATGTATATATAATGAATATATAAATGCATGAATAAAATAACAATATTATTCAATCAAATCACAAATAAATACATGTAATACAAAAAACAAAGATAAGGAATTTGAAATATGCTATTATTGGAACATCTAAATTTGTGTTAATGATTCTTTTTGTCTCATTGTTTTCGGAACTATTCTGATGTAATACAAGTAACTCTTACTTTATATGAAATGTTTTCATAAATGCCTCCTTATATAATATAATCCTCTTAACAGTACTTCGCGTAAATAATGAGGGAAATAATATTTTCCCTCTCTTTACCTATGTAGTATAAATCAAGAAGCGAAAATACCCGCATGAGGCATATTAAATTGTCTCTTCCTTATGACGAAGAATCTGAAGTAAGCTATGGTCATTCAATAAATAACAATTCCCAGATATTGCTTCATGACAAATTAATGCTAAGTGCAGAAATTGATACATTTATTTCATGCAGAACAATAAAAATAATGCACTAATTTAATGTTTTTCAGAATTTCATATAATAAACTGAAAATAATTACAAGGAATAATTGAAAAGAAGTGAAAATACTCTAGGAATGTGGAAACAGCGAAAGAAAAAAAACACCCCATATATTTGAATCGTAAAAATTATCCGAAGAAAACGAAAATTTACGTCTTCTTTCAATTATGTTTACAAATAATCATGGGGTGGTGGTATTCATGCTGTAATTGTAATAAATCTGAAATACTCGATATAAACGTCTAAAATCGACATCATATTTCGTTCTTTTCTCAAAGTTTATCTTAGGCTATCAAACCGGGAGTCATTCGTATTAATAGTTTAAGAATTATGAATGCATAAAATTTGAGACGCCTAATGTAAATTCTTTTGTAATCTATGCAAAACATATAGTAATGCAATACTCGAAAATTACTGTAATGTGTACACGGAATGTATCTCTCTGGATTCTCATATTTGAAAATTAACCCCTTAATTGTCTCGCCGAATACATTCACCGGCAACTCGTTCATCAATATATCTGGTGCGACAAATAAGGTTTTAAAGAAATAGATTTCTTTAAAAAAATTCATCCCTTACATTTTTTTAAAACTATTCCACTTTTAAACTTAATTTTCAAAAGATATATGAATTATAACCTACAATATTTTTTTTACGAGTAATTGGTTACTAATGCCTTGACATATTCAATACAAAATTACACCAAATTCCTTAATCGGAAGTTTTTGAGTTTATGTCTACTAATCTACCCACATTGCAATTAATGTTGTTGCGATTTGAAATTAACTTCATATTACGTGTTCAAACTTTTAACTTTTATACTTCATAATCTACTTGACCAAATGACTTCCCGTTTTTGCATCCTACGACAAAATTCACAGAAAAACGCCAATACGATGTCATACTTAGGTGTTCGTTTAGAAGGATTCAGATTTTAGAACAATTTCAGTATGAAATCGACATATAAGTTTATTATTTTAGCATAAATTGCAATAAGATTAATTTTCCGTCGAATGGCTATTTCCGTTTTTACGCTGACAATTTCCAGATTAAAGCGTTTGAGGTCTTCTCTCTGTTTTTTTTTCTTTCCCGACTGTACTTCATTTAACCTAATAAATTTGTATTTTTTTATCTACTGGTTTCTCAAAGCATTTTATAATGTCTCTAATGGAGTTTAAGAGAGCTATATAACCCAAGGCAACACTTGCCAAAATGGCAACACTGTCATGAATGACAATCGCTGCATGTGGTTATGAAAGGCAAAAATGAGTTTTTGAATAAGCTGTTGTAGTTTTTTCACTTATGTCTGTTGTGTGTTTTTGATGTCTTATGTGATGCTCTGTTTTGATTAAAATACACAAATTCTACCCGTATAGAATCCATTCTCCCTGGATGACGATTCTCTCTCTATAACACTGAAAATAATTCTAATTTTATAGCAAATGACGAACCTGTTAGCAGGAAATAAAAGTATTAGTTAAAAAAGTTACATAGATTTTCTTTAATTTTGTTCTTTGAATAAACTATTTTCACATTTGAATGAAATATACGAATCATCTATTTTAGTACCACGATTGTTCTAACCTCGGTTTCTTTATGCTAATTTTTTTTCTTCACAGATAGCTTTTTATAACATCCACAGGAGTAAATTTGAAAACAACTTTGTATTAAGGGGTCTTGTACCTTTTAAACTCAGCAAAAATCAGCCAAAATTTCAAGATTTGAATTAGTCTATCTTCAAAACCTTTTTATATATAAAATTGAAATTTTGAATATTGATTAAAGAGATTGTACTTTGTAATATACTACCATTCGAAACTTATTAGCCTTTCACGAAATTGTGTATTGTTCAAATTAAAATAGCTCTTTTTTTTACTACGTAAGTCATTGTGTGCATGATATTTTGAGAATGGGTGTATGGATTGTTATGCAATTTTGTGTAGATTCTAAACCGATATGTGTGTTTAAAGTGAACTACTTTTAAGTATTTACAGTCGTAATATTTTTAGTTATGATCATTTATATTCATTAAAAAATGTAAATTTTTTATTGTTTTTACAAACATAATTTCTATATAGTTAATAAAATAATTTTGACCTAAGTATAGATCATTTGAAACACAAATATTTGCTTAGTATCTACACCAAGTTTCATTATAATCCATACACACGTTCTCATTATATTATGTGCGCAATGATTAACGCAGCGGAAAAAGAGGTATTTTAATTTTAACAAAACGCAAATTCTGTGAAAGACTAATCAGTTTCTAATACTAACATATTACAAAGCACAATCTGCTTAATAAAATGTCAAATTTTCACTTTTATATATTAAAAGGTTTTGATGATAGACTAATTCAATCTTTCAAGGTTTTCGTTAATATTCGCCGCGTTTCAAAGGTGCAAGACCCCTTAATAATTATTTACCTATAAATCAGTTCACACTTTATAGTAAAACACTATTTAATTAATACTATATTTCATTTTATGTAAGGAGCACACATGAGATAATAACACCAACAAAAAAATTCCTTCTGAAAATTTTTATGTTATTTTTTTCCGTTTTAAGTACGCTTGCAAAATTTCTATAATTTCAACAACTTGGTAATTCCATGTCAAACGTGGCGAATGACGTGGCGAAACGGTGCGTTCGTACTATAATTAATTTTATAAACATTTTTTTGCACCGCATATTGTACTGAATATATATTTTAATGCACTTCATAGGTGCATATCAATTTCACTCTGTTCGAAAGGCTGTAACATCATTAAAATGCACTTGATATACTATTTTTCCCGTTGGCCGAAATTTAACGAAAAACTTTTGACTTTACCTGAAATTAAACTATACATCCGATTTTCATAAAACTTGAAATGGCTCGACAAAATTTTGCAGCAATCATATATTTAAAATTTGAGACCATTCGGTTGGGTAGTTTTTGCTCTGTTATATGCGGACGGACAAACTGACAGACAGACACACGGACTGACGATGACTATAGGTGCTACGCATTTATGTAATTACGAACGCACCTAAAAACATTATAAACAATTTTATTGTCTGACGTTTACATATTGGATGCAGTAAGATATATTTCCTTAAGAATAACTGATATATTTTACTTTCAAGAACAAAAGAATATTATGAGTTTATTGTTAGACACTTAATTTAAGACAAAAATAATAAATTTATTTTTGACTTTTTATTAATGGAAAATTTCAATTTTAAATTTGAAAAAAAGTTCCTTAATAAAACGATCTAATAAAAATAGACAAGTTAATTAAAAAAGGTCCAAAGAATATTTCATGACTTACGTTCATAATTATCCTTTTAATCCACTTCAAATGATTGAAAATATTATACACAAGAGACTGAAGTGATTAGAAATATGTTATTAAACTTTTCCAGGCTTAAAAATAATACTCCTATCATTTTTGCAATGGCAAATTACTTTAAAAGTATATTAAATTTCTTTCCATTTCGCCAGCTAAAACAATATAAAAATGGTAGTTCAGATATTGCTTTTAAAAATAAGGCAAGTTTCACTTAGTTAATTATCTTTAAGATTATACTTCTAAAATTGGAGTTCATAGGAGACAAAAATGATTATTACTTTTTGAAATGAAATATGCAAAAAAGATTACTTTTCTTTGAAATGAAATGTGCATAGAATTAATATAATACAATATTATATACAACCATTAAATAATATTACAATTCATCATATTTTTCTTTTTTTATTAAAAAATTAAATTAAATAAATTGGGTATCAATACATTACACTGCAATTATATATAATAAAGCAGGATCAACTATATTTAATTTAACGAATCATTAACGAATTGTTTCTACTATAATGTATAAATATCCTAATCACCAACATATGAAATATTAAAAAATTAAAATTTTCAAAATTGGCGAACGGAAAATCCTCAGGAAGGCAAAATCATTTAAATAGCCAGTAAATCATTAAATATATGTAGGGAATCATTTTTTTTAAATATATTGTAAAACAAATTGTAACTAAAACAATTTAACCAATGAAATGAAATCTAAAATAATGATTCAATGTCAGCATCAACAAATTCCTTTGGACAAAGTGTATGTCCTCAATATTTAAAAACATTAATTCATAAAAGAAAAACCACAAACAATCTCAAAATGGAACTAATGCTTTGTAACTCGTTAACAAGGCCAATATTACGAAATCATCAGTTCATTTCAAGTCATCAAATCTGGTTCATTTCTGAGTAAGAAATAATAAGCTATTAGCTTAATAGCTTATCTCATACACTGTCCAATTAACCACTCCATAAAAAATGAAAGAAACAAAGAATTAATCAATGCAAGACCCGTACAGAACAACATTATACACAACACAAACAAAAACGGAACATGTGAGCCAAAAACCTACTCAGCAATAGAATTTTTAAAACCATACCTAAATCGCAATCATGTATCCAGTAAATCACGTCAGAAATCCCGCTTAATTAATGGGTAACAGTCAAAAGCGAATCCATTACGTTTGAAATCAGCATACCAAGCGAACAATATTATCAATGCTATAAATCTAATAATTATAAATTATTGCAATTAATCAAAACATTATAAACTATTCCATATGCTAACCGAAGGATCCCAGAGCAAATCCACTACAAAACAGGACAGAAGAAGTAGATAAATTAAATAAATAGGTAGGAATGAAGAAAAATAATATACATTGGCAACAAGATTTTAATAGAATAGAATGTAAATAATTATATAATGCCGCCCTCTACCCATGATGCATCAAGTCATAAGATTCGTTCCATTTTCTCTTTCTAAACTAATATTAAGTAGAAATATGTAGTGCTGAAATCTGTCCGAGATCATTGAAATTAATTATGTAGAATTATTTCAATTTTGCATATTATAGATCCACATTTACAGTGGCGGTCACAAGTTTCCGGTCAGTTAGTTTTTTTTTTTTTCTTATTTGTTTGACAGACCGTTTCAGCGAAGAAGAAGCACAATTGCTCCAAAGGAATTCGAAATTAGCGTGTGCAAAAGTCTCCGGCCAATCGTCATCCGTTAGTTTTTGCTATCGGTTAAGTGGTTTTTTTTTACCGTGTTTGTTAATTAATCAACGTGAATAACGTATTTGAAATTCAAAAATAAAAAGTTGAACAATTTATTGTTTCTAAACGAGTGATATTTTTTTTGGGGGGGGGGGGGGACTAAAGGGACAATCCTCTCGTGAGATTGCGGCAAAGTTGTTGATCGGAAAATTTGCTGCGAACGATATTTAAAAAAATATATAAAGATGGTCGTGACCTTCGGAACTTGCCACGATCCGGGGGACTCCGGAAAATGAGTATTCTTCTGGACAGAATTATCAGAAGAAAAGCAGTTGATGACCCGCGTAAAATTGCCGCTACAATTCCCCGCGATTTACAGTGTTGAATTATTGCTGAAATAAGTCGGTCTACAGTGTCAAGACGCTTACGTGACTTAGAAATTTATGGAACATTCGGTGTTAAAAAACCTTTCATAAGTAAAAAAAAAAATCAGAGGGCCTGACTGGCGTTTGCCAAGGAATACAAAGACTGGTCAAGTGAAAATTGGAAAAAAGTACTATTTTTCCGATGAATCGGCGTTCAATCTTTTTAGAGTCATAACAGACACTACAACTGACGACCTAAATACAAAAGATAAGATGCGAGATATGTTATCCTTACAATGAAGCATGGCGGAGGATACGTAATGCTGTGGGGAGCATTTTCTGGAAAATGTGCCTGTCCGTTATTTAAAATCCGCGGCAAGATGAATAGTGCAATGCATAAGGATATCTTGCAAGATCATTTGCTGCCTTATTGAAGGGAAAATTGTGGTCGCAACTATTTGTTTCATCATGATAGCGACAAAACGTATACATGCAAGCTCGTCAAGCAGTAGCTTTCACACAAAAAAAAATCCGCTTTTGAAATGGACAGCCCAATCACCCGATCTGAATCTAATAGAAAATCTTTGAAACTAACTTGAAAACGCGTGTGGAATTATAAATATTCCAATTGAGCAGCATTTTCACAAAAAATGCAAGAACCGTGGACAAAGCTTAACATTGACGATCTACAGCCGTTCATTGAATCGATGCCATGTTATTGCGACGCAATACTTATTGCTAAATGTATGAGTACAAAATACTAATTGTAAATGTTGTTGATCACTGTTATTTTTTGTTATAACACCATTTTTCCAAACTTGCCAAGGTGGCCGGAAACATTTGAGAACATGCGTTTTCTTTCGCAATTAATTTTTTCAATTAAATTTATTAATATTTATTTTTTATTTCATAAATAAATTCTTAAATGTTATGTCAATAAAGTGTATAAGTATCTCTTTGAAACTCCTCTTCATATGGGTATACTTACAAATTAGCCAAAAATTTTATGCTGGCCGGAAACTTTTGACCGCCACTGTATACGTATTTAAAAAACAGCACAACATTTATAATTCTAAATCTGCTCATCAGAATATAGATAATAACCATTTAGCATCTATAATGTAATGTTTTTATAACAATTTTTGAATTATAATTAAGAAGAAATTAATTAAATTAATAATATTATTAAATAAATAATAATAAATTAATATAAAAGTTTGATACTAATATTCTCATAAAAAAAATTAATTTTATATATTTTTAATCTTTTCTTTACATATGGGGGTGAGGGTACATCTAAATATAAAATTTTTACATATTTATATATGCATATATCATATACAGTATTAGAGTCCACTAATTATAAATTATAATATATTGAAGTAAATTAATATAATTTGAATTTTTTTATATGCAAAACTAAGGATTGCAAATTCATCAGGACCAAGGCAAACATAGAAGTTCATTTATACAATGTACCTTTAGCTTCTTCTTTTAATATAATATTTTTATTAAATCAACACTTGCGCATAAATTATCTTGACAACGCCTCCCTCCTCCATAATTTAACATCCACCCACCCAGTCAACCTAATAATTTTTTTAAATATATTTTGTATTTTTAATTTATTATTGTTATTTTTTATTTATTTTAATTTTTTTTATAAATTTTCTAAATACGCAAAATATTAATGGTAACTTACACGTAGCTTCCCTACTATACATTGTTTAGATAATTAATAAACTAATTGTAGATTAAGAAATATGTGTATTTCTTAGGAGAACCATGATTTATTGCATCAAATATTAATTGTTTAATGTTTTTATTTATAAGAGATGAGGAACATAAACTCTTGATTCTATACAAATGATTAAGGAATATATTACGTTAAACTGAAATATGTAGACAGGATTTAATATGCGCAAATGTATTAACTTTAAATTGAAAGTCTTCACGTTTGTCATAAAGATCAGTAATTGTTTTGTTTTGTGCGATTTTCCTTTTAGATCTAAAAAGTTAATAGTATTGTTTGTTAAAAGGTTTTCTGTCATTTCTAAATTAGTTGGATAATCTACAGGAAATTAAGAAATATTTGATTTGTTAGCGTCAATTAAAATTATATCATCACTATAACGATACATATGAATACTATCATTACAAAAATTCCGTTCATATTGATATAAATATAAATCTGACATCAGACTGGACGCAGATCCGTCTTGTAGGATTCCGACTATTTGTATATAAATAATATTATCTCGTAAGATGTAATTATTGTATATTATGAAATTAGTTAAAGTGCGAAAATATTTTATATCCGTATATGTAGGAAGAGTGAATTGATTTTTACATGTTTTAAATAGTGTATAGATTGTATTATGCAGGTCTGTAAGATTTATGTTATTAAATAGTTCTTTGAAATAATATGTCCGCATATTTTTTACACATTTAAGGTCTTTTAGTACAGTAACCAATTGATGACTATTTTTATGCAATGTGTATTATCTATTGCTGTTGTTAGTTTATAAATTTGACTAAGAATTTTTAAAAAAATATTGTTAGCATAATTATTATATGTATTACATCCAATTGTAACTGTTCTAAATTTGACTGGTGTCTTATGAAATTTAGGAATAAGCAGTAAATAAGAGTAGTTAAAGTTTGTGGGTATAATATTTAGTTGATTATTATAACCATTAATTTTACGATTGTTTACTGTAATATCATCATTAGTTTTTTGGAAAGACTTTTTTGATGTAATACAAGATGTAATTAGATAGTGATATTAAAATTTTCATATGATTGCATAATTATTTAGGGATTTGCCAATATATGTGATCACATAGATTTATTTTATTATTAATTTGTTTGAAAATAGGTTTGGTATTGACTTTAACACGATTGGATACATTTGCCTTTAGAGCATCAGTTAACCTATCGGTAACTAATATTTTCCATTGATTAAAAAATGTAGTAGGTTTATTGCAATATGTAGAAATTTTATATATAAATAAATCAATATCATATATAAATTGGTTTATAATTGAATTTACATTAAATTTTGATAGAAGTCTATATTTAGTGCCGTAACCGATTAATTTTCTTAATCTAATATCATTTACTATATTAAAATGTCCAGTGATTATACGACCGTGATCTTTATTAATGTATTGTTGCAGGGAGTGGTCTTTGCAGTTACAAGGGAAAGTACTTGTTTCAGATGTATTTTTTGAAAAAGAATTATGATTAAAAATCTTTCTTTCTAAAAAAATTGGACATTTTAAAGTTCAAGATATTGGAATACTATGAATAGGAAGTTTACATTTTTTTTTCATTTATTATAAAATTAATATTTATTTCGCGCCATTTGTCGGATTTTTGTGATTTTGCAGTTCTTTACACATTTCATTTAAACCACATTATGTTTGACCAGCAGGTATATAAATTTTTCGCAACTTAAAAGTTTCTTTGCATTGTTTTTAATCCTCCTGCCAATACATTTTCCCGAGCTACGAGTAAAATCCTTTGCACTCACACATTGCCGGTTATTTTCCCTCATTTAGTCAGGCACTTCGCATTCTACGAAGTTTTTGGGTACGACTCGATTGGAGAGTTTTTTCATCTGTTTTTCTTATTTCCAAGATCTTGTTTTATGCAAATTTTTCGGCAAATGTGTGACGAGAAGTAACGGATTAACTGTATGTATATATAGTGTGCCAAATAGAATGTTTTTAGTCTGGCGGTGATGTTAGATAAATAAGAGCTCTGTTCTTTTTTTGGAAATGTAGCCCGAGTCTGATTTAATCCCGCCAAATTTCTCCAATGTTCTCAATATCGGAATCAGACGATGATGAAGAATACTTGTTAGGCTCTTCATGCTCAGATACTAGTATTTCAACAGAAGACTATAACTAATCCGAAAGTGACAACAGTGAAACTCTTTCATAACGAACGTGGATGCCGCTGCTATGTTTGAATAACCTTCCTCTAGCCCTGCTAAGATTCCCATTCCAGCCGCCACAAGTGGGAGCTGCAACTGACACCTCTACTTTTACTCAAGCAAAACAACATTTCGAACAATTTTTCGATGACAATTTGATTCACACCATTAAGGAAGAGACTAATAGATATGCACCTACATTAACATACAAGATGGGACACTTCCATACAATGGTAATACGATTGTGATCGCAGCGCCTTTAGTGACAATGGAGAAGACACTTCCCATCCTTGTAATATTTTTATTATTGAGTATCTAACTTATTGTGATATTCTTTTTTTTAATGTTGCATTTTACGTTTTCAATAGAAACTTAGACCGATACATGAATATATATTAGGCATTCTATTTTAGATATCTAATATGCGTTCTATGTTCATGCACGGATATATGCATTTTTTTTACATGATGAGTGAAAGATTTAAGTGCAACGAAGGAGAAGGTAAAAATTTCGTCTTGAATGCTATATACCAAAAGCAATGGTGTAATATAAAAATATCCGAAATATTGCACTCTACAGGTCACGGTAATTTTTATAAATATTCCCTTTTGGTAGGAACATTTTAATAGCCGATGTTTCATTGTATTATGAAGTTTAACGTTGTAACGTAATTCGTTACAATAATTTATTAAAATTTACGCATTTTCACTTTCTGACTGATAAAATAAAAATATAGTTTTTAATATGAACAACGCACAATCAGTTCAGTAATATTGATAATATTAACATATAAGAAACAATAATAAAATTACAGATGAGGTGAAATTCCTTTCAATATTTTTTTTGCATTATATAAATCTAAAAGTTAAAAATAAATAGTGGTACTGACGTTACATTTAATAAAATTTTATTTGATATGAATAAATTAACACAATAACTGAATTTTATTTTTTCACAATTTAATCTCTTACGTTCTTAACAGAACTTTTTAGTGAATGGAATTTGTATTTTATATTATTACTCTAATTATCATTTTGTAAGTTAAAGGTCAACGGTACAAATACAATAAAAAAGCAGCTAAATAAATAAAGCATAAATACAATATCTTCTGCCTCTACTTCGTTTTTGGAAAGAATACAGGGATGAGAGCGTTCCGACCCAAATAATCGATTGCTACCTCTAAATTTTAATAGTATTTCTCGTGTTATGTATTGACTGAATTTCTAAGGTTTAATAAAGTAAAAAAATACTATTAAAATTTAGTAGTAGTAATCTGTCATTTGGGTCAGAAACTCTCATCCCTGAGAATGGTATTCAAAACATAGAGCGTAAACATATTTCTTCAACATAGGTAAATTTCGGAGGCTTGTTAATTCTTTCCCCTTGTCGGAAATACCGCTAGTACTGTTGCCATTACCGATTTTGCCATAAATGTCCCATCTTGAGTGCTAATCTATGGAATATACACGACAATGCATTGAAAGGCAACATCTGAAGCCAAAAACTCGATTAAAGAGGTGGATGTGTACAAATGACAATAAAATGGAAATATTTCTGTTGCTCCATGTTTTACAGGGTGTTATTCGGAGGCCCAATGTGTCAATGTTTTGGTTAAAAAAGAAATGCCTGGAAACTCCATTATTTTGCGATGTTGTGTCCTACGACAGCTTTCAAATGTTAAGAAAATATTTACATTTTGGGAACAATGAAGAAGTCGACCTTGAAACATACCCTAATGCAAAACTTACATTACATCCATTATCCCGTATTTACCACATCCCATATTGACATTACATCCCCGCTCGTGATGTCACTGTTGATGAAAGCCTGGTGTGATATAAGTGTATACTGGGATGGATCCAATGCATGCCTCTAAAAATATCTTGGTTTGGCATAAAAATATTTATACTATTCTTTGAGAGTATATATGAGAGTAAGACTGAATAATTTTTTTCAAGCACGGGAAAGGTCACAAAGTTCGACTGTGAATATGCACTTCTCGGCATGTCTGGTCAACTAGTTATGTCATTGATGAAACCTCTGTTAGACAAAGGATATTATTTGGTCACAGATAATTATTATACTTCTCCACAGTTAGCTTATGAGTTATTGCAACAATATTCTACAGACATATATGGAACTGTACGGGCAATCAGAAAGGACTTACCACTGGATAAAAAAACAAATAAATAAAGAAGACGTTTTAGCTTTCTTGCGTGTGAAAGTCACAGTCATGAAATGGCACGATAAGAAAGAAATTTACCTGCTTTCTTCGGTCCATACTGCAGAAATGATTGAGAGAGAATATTAGAAGAAGGAAAAGAAACTGAAATCTAAATAAGTTGCCTATATCAACACTGGACTACTAGTAACTATGTAAGGTGTCTATAAAATTTATCAGCACCTTCCAGACTGTCCCATTGCTCGAAAACGTGGAAAGAAATACCACATAAAGATATTTTTCCATCTTCTGGATCAAGCACTTTGGAATTCCTTTATTATTTACCAGTCGTAAAGCAGTGGAAAATGTAATATGGACTACAGAATCTCAATTGTGGAACAAATCATTGAAGATAGTAAACCATACATTCAGCCGACAGGACAAGAGCGTCTTAATATGAACTTGTTGCGACTTACGGGTCGGCACTTTCCAGAAAACATTTCTTCAACGGAGAATGAGACTACTCCAATCATACAATGTTTCCTTTGTTGTCGTAAAACTGATGAAAAAGGAAAAAAGATAGAACTCGAGACTCGAGTTTATTGTAAAGACTGTGATGCAGGCTTGCGCGCCGTGCCATGTTTTCGTATATACTGTAGAGGAGTTGTGAAATTCTAAGCAATCTCAGGGACATAGAATTCATGACAGTTGATATAAATAATATTGTTCTATTAGTTTATTATATTTATCTTGAAAATTATGTCATTTGATTTATTTTGCCATAATTTGAACAAAAATTACTGTAGTCCGTTAACATTTCCCATGTATGTGAAAATATTGAATATAGGTGTTATTTCGTTTAATTTGTTTTATAATAATCTATTTATAATACACTGTTCAAAACAATTAAAGGATATTGCAGTTTTAGGTGGATTTTGTATCTGGTAAACTGTTTAGCTGATTGATACATGGTCGACAGACATAGTAGGTTATATGAGAATAAATTACACATGTTTGTGTCACGTGAACAGTTTGTATATTTATACTTTCACGTAACAGTTTTATGTACTTCAACTTTAACTTGAGTGTTCCAATAAATTAATGGTTTCGTTATGGTCAGTTTAGTATTTTGTAACTATCTTATTATTTATAACATCTGAGTTAACAGGATGTTACATGGTGTCAGAAGTGTTGAAATTAAATTAAATTAAATTTTGTTGTTACTGACGTTATTAAAATGCAGAGAGAAGCTACAAACGCTCGCCTTCCGGCAGAATTGGAAGTCACTGAAGATAATATGGCCATTAAATGGAAGGTTTGGAAACAGGGATTTGAATTTTATTCAATTGCTACGCAGTTAAATACTAAACCAGCTGAAGTTCAGGCTGCTACTTTTATGTCAGCTATAGGATCTGCTGCAATAGTTATATTTAATACCTTTAATTTGACGGATCAAGAGCAGCAGAATGTCGATGTAATCAAGCAGACATTTGATGAATATTTTTCACCTCAGATTAATCAGACCTACACTCGATATGTATTTTTTACATGCATTCAAGGTAAGCAAGAAACTTTTGATTCTTATATTACTAAGTTGCGTACAAAAATTAAAGATTGCGCTTTTGGCGATTTGCAAGATAGTTTATTACGTGATCAACTAGTTCGTGGTATTAATTCTGATAAAGTACGTGAATTACTATTGGCTGAAAAAGACTTAACGGTCAATAAAGCTATTGATATATGTAGAGCTAGCGAACAAGCTACTTTTCAATTAAAAGAAATGCATTCAGTTGTTGATAATACAGAAAAAGATATTATGATGATTCGGAAATCTAAACTGAAATCCGATACTAAATCTGATATGGTTTATTCACATAAAAATAAGCCAAAGCTCAATAAAGCAAATAAGATATGTTGGCGATGTGGTTTAACGCATGGTTATCGTAATTGTCCAGCCTTTAATGTTACTTGCAATCTTTGCGCTTTAAAAGGGCATTATGCTCGCCAATGTAAATTTAAAAAGAAATACCGATCAAAGAATCGAGCCATACAGGAACTTACAGAAGTTTCTAATGATAGTGATGATGAGATTAATAATTATTTTAGCAATACATTGCATGTCGGAGAACTTTTGAGCTCGCAGAATAATGCTTGGTTAACAACTGTTACTTTTCAAAATAGAGTATCTGTGAAATTTAAATTAGATACCGGCTCTGAAGCCAATATTATAAGAGAACGTTTTGCTAAAAAGCTTAAAGCACTTATACGTGAGACTAAAGTAAAACGCTTAAAATCTTTTAATAATGAGTTTACACCGGTAATTGGCGAAACCGATATTAAGTGCATTGTTCAAAATACGCCAGTTATTCTGAGATTTTTAGTAGTTAATGGAAATTTTAATTGTATATTGGGATGCTCTACATGTGAAAAACTTGGCTTAATCCAACGTACTCCTGAGTCTGTACAGGTTAATGAAATAGGAACTGAAATACCAGATGCAGTTTTTCAAGGTATAGGTTGTTTGAAAGATTTCGAATATGATATTGAAATTGAAGATGGTGCAGATTTGAAAATACATCCACCTCGACGAATTCCGTATGCAATTCGTGATACTGTCAAAAAAGAAATTGATCTTATGGTTAAAATGAAAATTTTAAAACCGGTAACACATCCTACTCCTGCTGTCAGCCCATTAGTAATTGTAAAAAAAGGTGATAGAATACGTTTGTGTTTAGACCCAACTGATATTAATAAAGTTATAAAACGGCGTCATTTTCCTCTCAAAACAGTTGAAGAGATAGCAGCTCGCATTGGTTCAGCAAAGTATTTTACAATATTAGATGCTAAAAAAGGATTTTGGCAGCTTCCTGTGTCTCGACGAACATCAGATTATTTAACAGTTAATACACCTTGGGGAAGGTATTCGTTCCTAAGAATACCATTTGGGCTTGCATCAGCACCAGAAATATTTCAGCAAGTAATGCATTCGCTCTTAAGTGAATTTGAAAATACTGAATGTTCTATGGATGACATATTATTATGGGCAGACACAAAACAAGAACTACGAAAATTAACTGTGAAAGTAATTAGACGTCTTTTTGATGCCGGACTTCGTCTAAATAAAGAAAAGTGTGAATTTGAAAAAACAAAAATCAAATTCTTGGGTCACCTGTTTACATCAAATGGAATCGAGATTGATCCTGCAAAAGTGAAAGCTATTGAACAACTGAAAACACCAACTTGCTTAGCTGAATTGCAAAGATTTCTCGGAATGGTGAACTATGTGTCGAAATTTATACCTAATTTCTCTCAAATTACAGAACCTATACGTAGACTATTGCACAAAAATGTATTGTGGGAAAGGTCCGAAGATCAAGAAAATTCATTCTTTAAACTGAAAGAGGCTCTTAACCCGAGAGTAGTCGCGACATTTTTTAGAACGTTAGTAGTCGCGTTCGGTCCATTTGCCGCCGTTACCAGCAGGCCGAAAACGAAGGGGAAACTTGCCGGTGTTATCAGATGATCGAAAACGGATAACGTAGGGTGAAAATATTGACTGAACTTTAAAAGATTACAGCAATTATTCCTTTTACAACCTTTTACAGCAATTATTTATTTCGCTTAAGTATATATTCAGTTGGCATCTAGATAAATGTTTTTAATAACTCTTTCTTCGTTTTGCATAAATACTTAAAAGTAAATAGTAAATGATTTGATTGAATTTCTGATGTTACTATGAATCAATAATTAGTAGGAAAACATTTACTAATATGAATCTAAATTCATGATAGGGGTATTTTTATTTATTTATTTATTTATTTATTTTTGGAAGGACAGAATCTGAGTCAGGCAGATTTTTTGATACTCCGGCACTCTATATCCATTTAATAAAATAAAATTAATAAATTTAGCATCAATATATTACACTGACATTAAATTGAACAATTAAACTGAAAATAAAAATGGAACCTATGACATGCAACAGAAAATCAAATACAATACCACTAATTCACCAGCATATTGCGGACGATTAATTCAATTAAAACATATGAAAAACCATCATATTTGATGCCATAAATAATTAAAGACAATATATATATATATATATATATATAAACTTTCTGTACAATAATACCTTTGAAAAATAAGGAAAATGACCAATAATTATGAAATCACAAATACCACATAAACCAAATATTATTAAAAATGTATAATTATATATATACATATATATATATATATATATATATATATATATAATAAAGGAAAAGGTAAAAAATACTTAACTTCGAAATTATAAATGTAAATGTTGTAACTACGTTTTATTTATTTATTTATTTTGTGCGGTGTGTGTGTGTGTATGAGGGGGGAGAGGATGGGGGTGCTCTCGAGATTTTGTGATTAAATCCATTTTTCAAATGAAAATGCACGATTTGTAGTTTTTCTGCTTATTTCAGGGTGGGAGCAGCGCCCTTGAATAAAAACTCTGGATACGAATTTCGCTCATATAAAGTAAATAATAAATAAGTTATTGAAATTATATATTTAATTTAAATACATTTGCAATTGTAAATTTAAATCCTAAGATGGATAAATTATTTTAATTAATAGAATCACTGAAAGGTTCATCTTAATAGGGATGTATTTTACAGAAACTATTTAATTAAAATGAATATTCAATTGTACATTTCATAATAAGGTATTAATGTTATAATTTATTGTTTTATAATAACGTTCATTAAATTAATAAAAACAATAAGAAAATTTTCTCCGAAATTATAAATATGCAGAAATAATTTAATTTAAATGAATTTTCTCTCATATTCTGGAAAACATTATTCTGAAAAATAGTTTGAACAATTGATGAAGGACAACAAATTTAAATTTGTTAGATAGTGTCCCCAAGCCTCTATTGGATTTCAATAATAATTTCTGCGGCATTGTTAAAAAAAATGTGTTTTTACTTACAGTATGAAAATTTAAAAATAGATAAATTTTATAAAAATACTTAAAATATTTTTTTTTAATCATAGTATAAACATTCACTCAATTATCGAAAAGAGATTTTTATATGCGTAATTTCTAACCTACATTATAAAATTCTCATTATTTTTCTTATTGTACAAATAAATTATATGTATGTTCTTCGCAAATATACACACTACAATTCTGAGAAGATTGTTTTATCTTTCGAAATTGTTTTACTGTACAAAAACGATACTTTTCAGATTTTGGATATACGGCAATTTTTTTTACTGATTCCCACAAAATTCTCTTATCTTTTTTTTAATGGTTTTGCAGTGTTATTGTCTGTTTTCTTTCATTTATATGTTCGGGTAATAAATGGAAAGCAAATTCTTTCAAATAATGATGATGGATTTCCCTTTTTTTTCCATATTTAAATAATTATCGATTTGAGAATTTATTCCCGCAATATTTGACAATGAAAAAAAATTTTGACCATCCATCATTTTTTTGTGCGAACTGACTACACAACTAATATAATAAAACAATTTTAAGTCACATTCTAAAAGTAAAAAAAGTATTCTTTGAACGAATAAAATACGAGAAGGAAAGAAAGACGAAATAACAACAGACAGAGAGTCTGTACTTCGAAGAAACCTTCCCCACAGATTTCGAGGAAATGGGAAAGGATGAACACGAGGGGGAAAAACTCAACTAACGTAAGTGGTCGTAACGCGGTCATTTAGACCGATTGAAACTTAAGAATGCGATAAACTGCTAAGAAATAGCAGGAATGACTTGCAATTTTACTACAAAAGAGTGTGAGCACTCAAGGTCAGCTACACGGAATTTGGATATCGTAACTTTAACGGGAAATGAGTTACAGGAGGATAAGGAATTTCGGGCGGGGAAAAGACCAACGCGCGACTATTAACGGGTTAAAAATACGCCAAAGTTGGCCTACTTTGATGTTAATAAACC
This sequence comes from Maratus speciosus, assembly GCA_963932465.1. Classification (NCBI taxonomy): domain Eukaryota; kingdom Metazoa; phylum Arthropoda; class Arachnida; order Araneae; family Salticidae; genus Maratus; species Maratus speciosus. The sequence continues at coordinate 332,233,761 of OZ010788.1, read as the reverse complement.
TACGATAGTTTCAGTTGATGCCAGCTCACACGCTGTTGGTGCAGTTCTTCTTCAAAATGGTAGACCAATTGCGTATGCGACTAAAGCATTAACAGATTCACAACGTAGATATCCTCAAATCGAAAAGGAATGCTTTGCTATTCGTTTTGGGTGTAAAAAGTTCCACGATTATATTTATGGAAAACCAGTTACAATTGAAACTGATCATAAACCTTTAGAGGCTATTGCAAAGAAATCCTTACAGGCAGCTCCTGCACGTCTTCAAAGAATACTTTTTGACGTTCTTCAATACTCGCCCAAGATAGTATACAAAAAAGGTAAAGATATACCTATTCCATATGCATTAAGTCGTGATTGCATTATTGATCTTGTAGAAGATGAAGAGATAGAAACTTTTGAAGTTTTATGCGATGTTCCTCTCCCATTATTGACTTTTTCAGAACTGTTAAATGCGGTTAACGAAGATTCTGAATTGCAAGAGTTAAAACGTTTAATTCTTGATGGTTGGCCACCTAGTATTAGCTCAGTTTCTCCACAACTTCGTAAATACTGGAACTTTAGAGAAGAATTGGCAGTTTATGATAATTTGTTATTCAAATCAGAACGTTTAATAGTTCCATCTGCATTAAAGTCAAAGTATTTGAATTTAATTCACCAAGGTCATCTAGGAATTAATTTGTCTTTGCATCGTGCTCGAGAAATTATCTTTTGGCATGGAATGACCCGTGATATTGAGTTCTTTATACAAAAATGTCCTGTTTGTCAACAAACAGCTCGTTCACCGAATACAGAGCCATTACAAATGAAACCTGTTCCTCAATTCCCGTGGCAACGAGTGGCTTCTGATATGTTTTAATTTTCCGGAAATCAATATTGTCTTATTGTTGACAGTTACTCGGGATATTTCGATTTTAAAAAACTAGTGCATCCTTCATCACATTCGGTAATAGAATATTTGAAAGATACGTTCGCAACTCATGGAATACCAGACATTTTGGAATCTGATAACGGTCCACAATACTCATCAGATGCATTTCACAAATTTACTAAAGATTGGAAAATACAGCACATTCCGTCTAGCCCGCGTTATCCTAAATCTAATGGCCTAGCAGAACGCTATGTTCAAATAGCAAAATTGATTTTAAGAAGATGCTCTATAGATCATACAGATGTCAGATTGGCACTTCTAAATTGGAGAAATACACCTCGTGAAAATTTGCCTTCTCCAGCTCAACGTCTCTTTGGAAGACCTACTCGAAGTTTAATACCTATACATCCCTCTTTACGTTTGCCTCGAATGTCATCTACCGTTCCTCTTCAATTAAGTAGAGAAAAGCAACGTGCAGCTTCGACCACTGACTCACGAAATGAATCTCCATTACTGACTAAAGGTCAATCTGTTAAGCTCCAAACTGATCATCGTACTTGGATTCCTGCTACTGTGTCAGATGTTGCTAATACTCCCCGTTCATACTTTGTTACCACTCCTACAGGCAAGATTTTCCGTCGAAACAGCGCACATCTACGTCCAACAAAGGCTGAAATTATACCAGACCGCCAGATTGCTGTTAACCCTTCAGGTTTTGTTCGATCGTAGAATGATAATAGTACATCACTTGACCCTCTCGATGTTTCTCGTCTTTCTGCTCCAGTTTTTACTCCGCCCAAATCTAAAACAGTGGTTACCCGCTCCGGAAGAGTTATACGCCCTCCAGAACGTTTGAACTTATAAAAGAACTCTTATTCTTATTTGTTTTATTGTAAGGGAAGATGTCACGTGAACAGTTTGTATATTTATACTTTCACGTAACAGTTTTATGTACTTCAACTTTAACTTGAGTGTTCCAATAAATTAATGGTTTCGTTATGGTCAGTTTAGTATTTTGTAACTATCTTATTATTTATAACATCTGAGTTAACAGGATGTTACAGTTTGGCAGAAAAAAATGCATTTTATTGCGTATTTGTGTACTGAAGGAAAAAAACACAATTTGTGCATATGAGACAAAAAGAATAAGAAGAGGTGTTTTCTACAAAGAAAATCATTTTCAGTAGGGGGTATGGTTTCCACGAGCGGCCAGCAACGTTGAACACCTTTGAGGCATGGACTCAATGAGGCTATTAATGACGAGTTGGGGTATTCTGCCCACTCTTCCAGAAGAGCTCTTTCCAGTTCTTGGAGAGTTTGTGGGGGTTGTTTGCGGCCAGAAACTCGTCTTCCTAGAGCGTCCCAAACGTGCTCGATTGGATTCATGTCTGGAGAACACGCTGGCCATTCCATTCGAACGATTCCTTCCTCGAAAAGGAAATCCTCCACCAGGTTTGCACGATGTGGCCTGCAGTTATCGTCCATTAAAATGAAGTTATCTCCGATTGCTGCAGCGTAAGGGAGTACAATAGGTCTGAGGATCTCATCCCTATATCGGCGACCAGTCAGAGCTTCATCTCGAATGATGTAGAGGTCAATGCGCCCGTCAATGGAGATGCCACCATACACCAACACTCCTCTACCGCCAAATCTGACACTTTCGTGCACGAACGCAGGATTATTCCTACTGCTACGGTCCCTCCAGATGAAAATACGCGTATTATCCGGATGCACAGAAAAACGGGACTCGTCAGAAAACAGAATATTGCTCCATTCATTTCTCCTCCCGTTGACATACTCGGTTGCCCACTCCCTGCGGTCGTGACGATGCCTTGATGTTAATCTAACACATACCATCGGTCGGCGAGCATACAGACCTACAGCATGGAGCCGGTTTCGTACAGTCTGAGTTGAAATCGTGGTGCCTGTAGTCGAGCGAATGTGTTGTTGGAGAAGAGTAGCGTTCATGGTTCGGTGTATCCGAGCTGTTAACGCTAAATACCGATCTTCATTGGGCGTTGTTGCCCGTCTACGACCTTGCCCTGGTCTTCGGCCTGCACATCCACTCTCCAAAAAACGGTTCCAGATCCTGGAAATGACACTTTGTGACACTCCAATGGCTTGCGCTATTTCGGCTTGAGTTTGGCCCCCTTCTAACCTACCAACAATTTTCAAAGCTTCTGAATCTGTCAAATGACTTCGCTGAGACATCGTACTCATCGAAACAAAGCAATCACTGAATGCCGATCATCATTGTCTTCATTCTCTTTTATCCAGTTGAAAGTCAACTTTCATTCGCTGCCGCTGAAGCGACGTTTTTGACGTCGAACTAAAAATTTGCATACTCCACAGTTTGAAAACCAGAAAAATTTGCATTTGTGATTCTCTTCTTCTATTTTCGGCAAAAAAAAATTTCGTTTGTATCTTTATTTTATATAAAACTTCAAATATCCTTTAATTATTTTGAGCAGTGTATTTTGATGATAATAACGTGCAAAATTAAAGTGAGAAAAAAATATTCCAGTTTTGGCACTCTCAAATATATTCAACAAACAAGGGATTAAATGGAATAATTTTTATTAATATATTTAAGAAGTATATATAGACATTTAAATATATTTAAGAATATCCGCAAAACTTTGTAACAAGTACTTAATATTCCCATCCACTAAATTAGATAATTTCTAACTCGATATAAAATTTTAGAAAATGTGCTTAAACAAACTCAAAAAGAGACTTTTTTCTTATTTTTTCGATAAAATATTGTTTTTCGGAAATCCATAGTCTAAATAACTCCAAAAAAGAATGGTCCTCTATATTACATTGTTTATTTGAACACAGTAACATTGATTATTATTTTAGAATATCCTCGACGAGAGTTAAGCGCAAGACCTTGGCATAATCTGCAACACTCTAACAACGAAGCTATCCCTGACGAATCGGGCGGACACAATTCACTCAAAAATCTTTTTGGGAATATAACCTGGGCTATTATCTGATAGAGCTCGACAGAATGAACCGCGGGTAAAGGAACTCCAATAAACAATGGATACGTAATTACATTTTTATTTTAAGATATTTACAGTGATTGGTAAAGAAGTGATATGGGTTTTAATCTTTCAGCGTTGGCGAATTAAGCAAAGGCCTTGGGTTCAAACAGCCTGCACACTTTATCTCTCAATTAGAAAACACTAAAACTCATATGTCCAATATATTTATAAAAAGAAAAAAATTTCTGAAGTCCGTCTTATGAGTGACGTTATCAGACAGAACAGTTCCTTCTATACTGTCAGATATATAATCATTAACTCGAAAACACCAACTATTGCTTAAATAAACGGTCAAGTGCGAGTATTACTCGCTCTCAGAGGATTCCGTGCAATACATATATGGATTATTAACTGTACTATTAAAAAAATCGTTGCTAAACAAATAATAAGACTTTGTAAAGAACTATACAACGTACGGTTGGATATAACTGTATATACTAGAAGATTAGGAATGGGTATACCATAAAAGTTCAAAAAGATCTGGAGACTAAATAATATCAAATATTGCTATTCTGTACAACTCTTTCGTTAATCTTATCCTAATCTGTTTCTGATGAACTTAATTCAGTACTGACAATAAAAGTACTATTAGTATTTAAACCTCATTTGGCATTTCAGAAAACTAAATTCGGCGTAGTAATAATCTTTTCATTTTACAGTGCAGCTAAAACAAAACCATTTTTCAAAGTTTAAACTTGGCATTGTACTAGAAGTGCTTCAAAAGAAGGTCGCAATGTTGCAACTCCGCCTTGGTACGTGCCACGTTTTTCCAGATAGGTTTCTAACTAACTTTTGAAGACAAGGGAGAGAGATCCATTGAGATCTGTATTGAGAGATCCACTCAATGCAAACTAGTCGCGAATCCCATAGTATTTATGTTATTAATTCTAATTAAATTAGGCTTGTTAATAATTTAGCTTTTATTGCTTTTATACTGCTAATGGGTATTGCGTTGCACAAATATATCATTAACAGTTGTTATCTAGACCAGTAGTTGTTAGCTAGTTGTTTTCTAGGTTAAAAGCCAATGGTACATAGAATACTACGTCCCATCATTATGTATCTCCAAACCATCCGTGTCGTAAAGTGTTAATATCTCGGCTAATTACCGACGATTTTTTTCGAAAATCATTATCAACAATGATTTTATATTTCTACTAAGATAGGTACCTCCAGCAGTCCTCAACACTTTCGTTGTAGACCCGTAAATCCAAAATTGTGTGTAACGGAAAAAATGCGCTTTTCTCAAAAAGTATGTGACTTAGGGTAATCGCTATAACTTTCCTGCAAGTTTTAAATTAACGTCTACTTACTCTATTTTTTCATAATTTTAGCTTCAGTAGATTCGGAAATAGATGGGTGGGGAACATATTTTTGTACTATCTTATCGACAATGTTTCTGAAAATGTAATACCTAAAATAAAAAGAAATGTAATTTTGAATTCAGCGTTACGAAATCTTTCACACAATACCCCATACGATATACAAAGAAAATATTTTATTTTCAAGTAACTTAACTATCCCCTCTACATTTTTCAAATATATATTTGTAAATATTTAATAATCTGGAAATACGTAGGTCAATAATTTTTATTATTTCCCCAAATTTCAATTTTCCATATCCCATAGCTTACCAATAAAATGGCTGTAACAGATGGACAAACAGACAGAGGAGTTATCTTATAATTGTTCCATTTTTACTTTTTAAGTATGGAACCCTAAAAATGAAATATTTTACTTTTATTATTAAACAATTTTTATAAGATTTCAATTACTTTCTGACATTTCCATAACTGCCAAACACTTACGCATTTTTGCACCACAAAAATTTAATAGATATTTTTGCCTTATATAATGAGCAGATAAATTATCGATTTAAAAAGGTAAAATTTACTGTAACGTTATTGAAGTACAAAAAAGCGTAAGAGTTGGCAGCTATGCAATTATCCGTAAACAGCTTCTGTCAATCAAAAATAGGTTAATAGTTGTTTATTTTGTAATTTTTACTTCGACTTCCTGGTTATCTGTGAAATTAAAATATTTATATTTGCAAATTTAAAAGGCCTCTCCACAGTAAACAAAGAAAATTTTTAAATAAAATATTTGCATTTCCGCATATATATATAATATAATTCATAAATATTTACGTATAAACAGTGCTATTTCAACAAAAAATGGAAACAAAGATAATCTTTCGACTCAATATGTTACCACATTTTCGGATTTTGTCACTGTTCACAGTAAAGAAAAATCATAAAAAGGGTGATTGATTAACTGAAAAAAATCTTTGACATATGTGACAAAAGATAAAGAATAGTGATATCCTTTACTGCTTATCAACTGTTGCATAATTCATTTTGGAAAGAAAAATTTGCTTAAAAGAATTAAATAGAGAACAACATCGAAATCATCTTCATCAAAGTTTTCAGTTAATGCATTCCTTTTTAATTCGAGGAATAGTTTAAATAGGATAATATAAGAATTTTTTCTCCTGAATGGAAATTTAAATAGTTTATATAATAGATTAATATTAACACAATTAATCTAATTGGTAAACAAATCATATTAAATGTAAATTTCCAACTGGGCGAAAAATGTCCGGACCAGGATTCGAACCCGGGATCTCCTGGCTGAAGCCGCCAGTGCTCTGCCATCTGAGCTATCCCGGACGATTCTGGTCGAACTTTTTCACCCAGCTAACCTTGAAAATTACAGCATCTGGTCTATTGCCTAATTGTGTTAATATTAATCTAGTGTAATTTCGTATCCAGCGATTTCTGGAGTTCCATTACCTGAGATTTATTCTGTTGAGCTGAACCATGTTTCAGACCAGATGCTGTAATTTTCAAGGTTAGCTGGGTGAAAAAGTTCGACCAGAATCGTCCGGGATAGCTCAGATGGCAGAGCACTGGCGGCTTCAGCCAGGAGATCCCGGGTTCGAATCCTGGTCCGGACATTTTTCGCCCAGTTGGAAATTTACATTTAATAAGTTTATATAATATTTTCTTCATGTTGATAGACACTAATAAATCCGTATATAATAGGGAAAGAAGCATATCTCTTGTTCGACATGCGCTTTTCCAGTGTTGTTCTCCATTTGAAAGCACACATTGTATTGTGAAACCAATTTTACTCACTTAATTACATCTTTTATATTATAATCTGACTCCGTGTTTATATTTCAAAGTCATTCCTCCTAGAATAGAGGAAAATGCGTGATGAAATTAAAACTAATTATTCGATTGTATCCGGTGATGGCTTAATAGCTGTTGCTTTTTTTTTTTGTTATTTTAATTTAGTTTCCACAACAAAATTTCTCTATTGCGTTTATAAAAGAAGAAGGAAAACGTAAATAGTATAACTACTGTAATTTGTTTCATTTTCCACTTTCTAGTTTAAATTGAAAAGATAAAAAAAAATATTTGAATAGAGAGAGTATTATGATTATCGACTGATTTACATAATCTTTTGGCTTTGTTTTGTCTGTATAAATAGATTCTATATTTTGGATTTACAAACTTTAAAAAGTGTACATAAAGAATATTGATGCGTCATATTTCAACATTTACCATAAATATTACAAAAAATGTGAAATGTATAAATATTATTGATACGTATAAAATACCATCTTCCGAATTTGCTTGAAATGTATATGTACGAATTCTTATAGATCACGGAGATCTGATCTCAGTGAGATCTGCTCTGATCTCTAATGAGCATATGCCCGTGAATACTTCTGATTGGACGTTTCTGTCCAAGCTATAGCAATCTGTAATACAGAACGTTGGCATAATTGCCTGGACGTGTTGCTAGTTAAATTTTTACAAAAATCTTTTGTTCCAATCATATTTTATTGCCTATTAGCAGCCATTCTCTGAGAAATCCATTCTATACTAACTGTATGAAAATCAAGAAAATTTCATGCTTTTGAATTAGTTTTCATTGTAAATATATATATATATATATATATATATATATATATATATATATATATATATATATACATATATATTTACAATGAAAACTAATATATATATATATATTATAATTTTGGTTATTTATTTTATTATCATCATATTATATTTATTTAATTGATTAGGATATGATGTAACAGTGATTTTAAATATTGGTATTTTATAGTCCGGTACATTTAATTATTACAGTTATAATAATATCAGTTATAAATAATAACAGTTAAAAATATTTAATTAATTACACATATTACTTTTTATTCTAAAACTATTTATTTTAATAATAAACTCAACAGATGGTAGCGCTTCAATTTTTCCTTTGACAAAGGGGGATTCATTTTTACATGTACTATAGAGGGAGCTGGTCCAATTCATTGCAATTTGTACCTGACTATACTGTGCATTGTCTCCTTGGTCCATTAGCTTTTAAAACTTTTTTTGCGACAGTTGCATATAATCTTACCCTTGTTGTTTTATACCTCATTGCTGGTTATAGAGGATCTCAATATATATATATTAATACATTTACATCCGTATTTATTTTTTCATATAACTGTTTTCCAATTTTTTTCTTATTGTGTGTTGGTAAACCTAAATTCATATTATTTAGCTTTATTATGGCTAATTCGAAGATGAAACCACACACTTTATTTGTAATACCTAGGTATTTAGGACCTGAGGATTCATCCTTTGTTCTACATATTTCCATTTTATTCCTTTAATTCTTTTTTGCGTTTTTTTGTGGCAATTTGTAATTGTTTTAATGGTTTTATATGTATACTAGCAGGCTACACCCGCTTCACTATTTCATTTTCCAATTGAACCTTCATAAAACAAAATGATGAATTCGACCTTATATTTTAAATTAATATGGACCTTCACCTGGAAAGTCTTTCTGCATTTTCTGAATACGATGCAAACGTCATTTAACTATTATTTTATCTTATGGGTTAGGCAAATTTCGAGGTATTCAGAATAAACTCTTTTATAGTAGATTAATAAAGTAGGGGTTCGGAGGGAAATATGACCGTTATGATCAACAGAAATTAAAATGTTCTCTAGTCATCATACTACTAAAATGAGAAATAATTACAATGATTGCAGACAGTGAGTACTGATAATTAATCATACCTGAATTATTCACTATCGTTTGTTAGTTCTTGAACTCCTGGCTCCTCAGCTTGGTACTATATGTGATTCTGGTAGCTTAAATATATTATCTCCTACGTTACATTATATTTCGTAATATACGTCTTCTTCTGGCATGTCTACTGCAGTTTTCTATCTTTGGATCACAGCAGAGTAAATACAGCCAAACAACGTAATAAATTATTTGCACACAACGGACAGTGTTTAACTTTCATGATTAAAATAAATGTGAATCATGTAAAAATGGATTTTTAAAACTCAAGTGTTTGAATAAAATTAAAATAATGTCATTTTCACTGTCATTTCTTTTATAATACCAGTTGCAATCATGTAGCTCTTAACCCTGAAAAAACCTCGAAAACTGATTGTAATAGAAAAATGAACCTCTTTTTTTTTCATGCAATCAAAATCTTCTCAATCTTCCGTAATCGGGTACACAGCTAAGTTTGACGTCAAACATTGGAAGTGTTTCCAAATATATGGTTATAATTGTACTAGAGATAGATATAAAACAAAGGTAATTATGCGCCAAACAACATTCCATTAAATAAAGTGAATTTGCTATTGACTGAATTATAGATCTTTCACCAAAAATGCACTTTGAGAATGATAAATAAAGTCAGTTATATACAACTTAATAACCAAGTACGTAATAATCTTTTTGATGCACCAAAGATTTTTTTTTCATTTCTCTAATTAGCATAATTCACAGAGGAAAAAAAAAGGTTTTTTTATTCTCAAGATTACATTATTCTTCAGTCTTTTGCCTAAATAAACCTAAAATCGTTAATTTTCATAAAGGTTAGTAGCTACGGTTGTGCGTCAGAAGACATTGCTTTATAATTATTCAATTTTATCTGAATTTCAGGTACTTTTTTCTTATCTAGGCTAAAATGATAAATCAACAAATATTGTTTATTTTGTGATAGTAAAATAACTGCAAAAATATATATATAATACTAAATCTTCTGTTGTCCCTTTGCTTCATAATGAAAAAACATAAATTTTCTAATCGCTGTGTAGAATTGCATGTAATCTTCTGAAATCGGGATCACTGTCTAGAGTCTATTTCAAATAAAAAGAAACATCCAACAATTCAGTAAATATGTTAATTAGAGGGGTAACCTGATTACGAAATATTAATCAAATACCTTTCTAAAACCTTCAAAAAAGAAGAAAAGATAGGCCAAAAAAAAAAAAACTGAAAAGGGATGACGAATTAAAACGATTATCGAAAATTTATTTCAATATATCAATGCAATATCAATTATAAGCAATTTTTATTGTAAAATATTTTCTTTTGCGGTATTAATAACGCATACTTCCATAAATTTTCTAAATAATAATCTTTAGTACTTAAGATTTGAAGCAGTAGACATTTCTAAAGGGGACGATACGTGTTTAAAGAAAAGGAGTGGACAATATTCGCTGATCTGAGTTCGATGTTATAAAAGTCACAAATTTGGGGAAAACAAACCAGCATGTTCCCGTAGTAAAGTATGTAAAAAATATTTTAAATGTCTGAAATTAAATTATTTACAATATATATGTGTGTGTGTGTGTGGGGGGGGGGGGGGGCAGACATTTGCGCTAAAATTTAAATATTTGACTCCACTTTCATAATATTAATTGCCATTTATATAATTTACATTGGAATATAAACAATTGCTCCAATAATGCTGTCTTGCACTTGCAAAAACACATATAATGTATCGATGGGGCTACGTCATGTTTACGCATTTTTGGATTAAAATCAAATTGTTTGGCGACAAAATGCTCATAAAATTACTCATGAATGTAAAAAAGATCAGTCAAATGTATCGGCGGAATTCCAGTAAAAAAACTGCAAAAAAATATTTTTTCCAGTATTTGGCGTGAAAAGACGAACGCTCCACGCTATTTCGCGAACCAGTACATTTCCTGGCCAAATGCAAAAGATTGAAATGCATTTATAAATTTCTTGTTAAATAAGTGTTAATACTCAATAATACTCAATGTAATACTCCTAATACTCAATGAATTTAAACTTAAATGGTGGATTGGTTTATTATTTTTTCTCTAAGCTTATTAAATATATGCAATTTGCGTGTTGCTGTAGTTATTTTATTTTATACGGTGTCACCGGCCGGTTAAGTTTTGTGTATTTTGATTATGAATGTTATCATTAAACATTTTGATATGAAGTCGTTGTTTCCATGGCAACAATACATTTCTTTTGTTGTCTCTGGAACTAAATTTCATTCTAAACAGCATAATTACGATCGTTAATAATTTTCCTTACATACACATACAAAAGTATATGATAAAGCAGCAGTTATAAAAATGTATTTATTTAAGTTAAACTCACTTAAACTAACTTCGTATGGAGACGGAGAGTTAAAAAAGTTTTTTTTTTTAAATATTCATCATGGTATTATTCAAAATTTTATTGTGTCGCCAACCAGCGTTAAATCGCAAAAAAAAATGAAATTTTCATTATTTTTTTACGAACGCTAAATCGAGGTTCTGCTGATTTTTTTAATAAATATATATTATCCTCATGAGAAGAATATGCTATAATTTTTCCAAATATTTCTGAGTATGCGCTTATGGAGAAATTCCTTGGTCTTATCAATATTTCAGATGCGTTTTTCTTAACCTGATGCAAAAGATAAATCCCCAAATCTTGTTGTTTTGCAACAATATTCCAATAAATTTTTATGCATTACGAACATTCCCTTTCATGTTTAAATTAAACATTTTCGTTTTTTAATATTATCACTCATTAAAACAGATTTTTTCTTCTTTTTTTTCTTTTAAATAAAATTAGTAACAGTTTTTTCTTTTATTTTTCGAGGTGTAATAGCCGTTTCATTTTTTTTTTATCAACGATAAATTTCTCCAAGAAATAAAATGGTAACATTATCCTCCAAAATAACAGAACTTTCCGTCATAATTCTATAACTAATCTACGTAGAAGGATGTGTTATAGCTTGAAAAACCTTCCCTGAAACGATACCTATATAACACTAAAAGTTCCGTCAAAATCCATGCAGTAGAACTCGAAATATAGATGTTCGGAATGAAATTTCCGTTTGGATTTTATAAATATAGTAGATAATAAGGAATTAAAAAAGTATACTGAAAACATTACTAAATACGGAACAAAATTACTTTTTTTTTTATCCAAACGAATAAAGAGATGTCTATACAAGGCGAATGTAACACATCGTGTTCTACGCCACCTACTTAATTTTAAAATATCTAAACACTATAGTGAAAGAAAAATGTCCAGAATTATTTTTTCCATACCTATAACACCGGAAGTTCTGAGTTGGAGGGACAAAAGTAAAAGTAAAAAAGCTGAGGACTTTATTAATATCTTCTGATCACGCATAATCTTAAAAATTCTCGTAAAATAGCGAAATTCAATATTTTATGGCATATTGCATGATTATTAAATTTTATACGACCTGAACGCTAAAACTTCAGTTCCTGTCAACTACTAAAATCGCTGAAAACTTTACATACAAAATAGTTACCATCAGTCCGTCCTTCCCATCACACATGAGAAGCGAATTTATGCAAAATATTGAGAGATGAAATTTGCGCGCACGTATGATTTAAGCCTTTTTTACCTCCCTTCGCATAATCGTCATATGGTGCTTTTGGCAAACGCCATTTGCTTTCATGTTGTGATGTTTGGGTATATAGTACGATCACACCCAAGTACAAAATCATTTAAATGTATTTGATATTCCAAAATATATTAATTCAAATTAATTTACCTAACACGAAGATGTGATTCAGGGCTGTTTCAAGAAAACTTGCCAATTTCTCTACCGTGTAAAAAAAGAAAAATGATCCTTAATCTATAAATTTGAAATATCACCACAAATGAATATATACAAAAACCCCTTCTGAATTATCCACAATTCAGAAAGCGTCCTTTGTCTTTAGAAACCACACAAACCAATATATTTTTTAGATTTCATGAAAACAATTTTTTTCTCTGCTGCCACGAATTATAGTAACGTTTCCTAGAAGTTTTTATAGCCTATTATTCAGTTCTCTGAAACCGGAATATCCGGTTTTCAAACTCATTTCTCATTTAAACATTTTCAGCTACGTAATTGAGTTTATATATCGATTAGAAACAGAATAATATAAATTTTAAACTCCTGTCAAATGCTATTAATTCGTCATGTTTCTGTGCGAAACATGTTTGTTGATCATGAAAATTCCTAATTAGAGTTGATAGCATTTTTAAAACTATATCCGGGGTAATCTATACTGTATAAAACGCTTTCCACATATTGTTATATTAAGGGGTCTCAGGACTCTAAAGCTTGAAAATTTTCGAAAATGTAAATTTTAGATGTTAAACTTCTATGTTTTCTGAACATTTTGGTATGATTTTTTCCTTGAAATTTCCATTACAACAGAAGCTATGGCAATTCGAATTGTTACCGTTCAATAGCTAAAGCGGTGCTTCGAAAATTCCAAGTCATATTTTTCCTAATGACACTTTGGGTATAACGCGCAGGATATCTGAAAAACTTCTGAATATTTTTTTTATAAAATTTTCAAAACATATGTTTCATGTTAGTCTGTATAAACTGAACCTAAAATTTCAATTTTATTGTTAAATTTTTTTTCACTAATTATACTGTTGAAATTTTCAAAATTTTGTAGTATACATTGCTAAATACAACTTTGTATTAAAAATATAAAAAAATATTTTACTACAAATTTATTTAAGTTCTGGGTAATTATTACAATCTGAAGTTTAATTAGGCTCAAAAATTCGATTCTAGTTCCAAAATTTATTTTGTAATCCCGCGCGTAAGCTTTTGTACCCTTCCTGCTCTACAATTGTCTGACAATTTGGAGCGGCCTATAAATACTAATTCTGCACCTTGCAATTTTTTAAATATATGAAAGGAAAGAACATACTTAACGTAAAGCGAGGAGAGTTCACACAGTAGGAAAGATTGCGCTAAAAGAGATTCGACGGGAAGGAGTAGTAGTCCAGGCAATAGAGATCGTACAGGGACTCTACCTAGCAAAATTAATGGTAGTACTGGAAATCGGCTTTCTAGATGTTTTTTGGGTCGCTGAATCTGAATTTGTAACTTCCCACCAAAATTTCGCAATCCCCCGGCAACCCCCCAAAAGTTTGGTAAAAATCCCCCCCCAAAAAAGGTTTTTATTAAAAAATTCCATTTTTTATTGTTTTAGGGGAAAAGTAGCTAGAAATTCAGAACGTAGACAAAATTTGCAACAAATTAGATATATGACATTATGACTTAAGATGAAGGGGAAGGGGGATCTGCCTCGGAACATGCACCGCAGTACTGCGTGGACTAAGTTGCGCAATTCCACTTAACCACTCACACGTTTACATTAGCGCTCCCATCTTCCATCCAAACTTTCTCTATAAGGTTTACTTTAAGTTTTTTGGGTCGCTGAATCCGAATTTTTAACTTACTCCCAAAAATTCCCCCCCGAACCCCCCTCCCCCCCAAATAGTTGTTTTTAACTTAAATTTCTTATTGTTTTAGGGGGAAAACATTACGAAACTCAGAAAATAGACAAAATTTGCAACAAATAGGATATATGACATTATGACGTAGGATAAACGAGGAGAGAGGGGGCTGCCTCGGAACATTCCTCGCGCGCTTTTCTCAAAAACCATTTTTCAGCGACCCAAAAATCTTAAAGTAAACCTTATGGAGAAAGTTCGGAGGGGAGATGGGAGGGCGAATGTAAACGTGTGAGTGGTTAAGTGAAATTGCGCAACTTAGTTTACGCAGCACCGCGCGCATGTTCCGAGGCAGATCCCCCCTTCCCCTTCATCCTAAGCCATAATGTCATATATCTAATTTGTTGCAATTTTTGTCTACTTTCTGAATTTCTATTTAAATTTCCCCTAAAACAATAAAAAAATGGATATTTTTAATAAAAACCTTTTTTGGGGGGCTTTTTACCAACATTTTGGGGTGTTGACGGGGGAAATTTTGGTGGGAAGTTACAAATTCGGATTCAGCGACCCAAAAAACATCTAGAAAGCCGATTTCCAGTACTATCATTAATTTTGCTAGGTAAAATTCCCTATTGCCTGGACTATAGGATGCACGCCCAGCGATTCCAGGTGATTGTACAATAGCATTAGTGCAGTGTCTATATGAATGTGCATATTCATTGTTTCAAGCGTCTTGGATAAAGCAGTGCTATTTTGTTTTGTTTTTCCAAAGTAAGTGCTTGAATTTTCATAACTGTTCGTCAGAATTTTTATAGAACGTCAGTAATACAAAATATTTTGAACTTAAAAGATTTCTCATAAACTACTAGCCTGGACTAAGTATGCGAACACCAAAAATTGATTTTTGAAGTGACAATATTTAAATAAAGGGCCACACAATCTCTCCTACCAAAATAGGTGAGTTTGCACATCTGCTACTTAGGAGAGATGGCACATTTCCCCATAAGTTTAAGTGCTAGGAGAGATTACACAGCTTATTGATAAATTTGTATGAATGGCAAATTATGTGTAAAACATATGAATGAATCAATTTTGAAATAATTTCGGGAAATCACATAATTATCAAAACTAAATTTGGCAACAAATTAATTTGCAAAAAAATACATTTGCAGATAAAAATTTTATTAATAAATTAATACTACAGTTGTTATTAAATAAATTGTATATAATTATTTTTGTTAATAAATTAATAATATATTTGTAAATAATTTCATTAAGTATTTATATATATATTTTTTAATTTATGAGGAATTAATTTGCTAATAAATTAAATTTATTAATTAAAATAAATTTTCTAATACAATGTTTTGGAAAAGCTTTCACCCATTCCAAGTAGTGTAATACCATCGAAATCAAAAGGAAACAGAGTCAACTAATGTTACTGATCCACAAAATATACATGAAAAAAGACTTTAGAAGGATGCCGCCACCCCCCCCCCCCCCCTCCAAAAAAAAAAAAAAAAAAAAATAACAGCTGAAGATAAGGTGCTTCCACAAAAACGTGTCAAAAAAAACTGAAGGAAAAAAACCGAAGGTCAATGAGGATGAGTGCACTGAATGTCTGGAACTGTACCAGGAGACAACTTCGACAGCTGACTGGATTCAATGTATTGCTTGTTGCAGGTGATTGCACAAAAGATGCACGTTTTACAACAATAAGTTCATCTATTGTGGACGACGACAACTTCGGTTGGCAAACAAAATACAATGAAACTGTGGAAATGGAAATGAAATAATTCTCAAGTTAAACATGTTATCAATTAGATTAATGTTATTTTGTAATCTTAGTAGTGCTTGCTTTTTCTGATATTTTAATCTTCTTAAATTAAAAATTTTAATTGTTGTTAAAATTCTTTCTTTTATTTGTTATTTAAACATTTGGTTGAAATATTCACTCCTAATAAAATAATATTTACGCATAAAAACCTTTCAACAATGTCGATTAAATGTTATTATTATTGTATTAAGTGTTATTATAAGTCGATTATTATTGTTAACAATTTAATTGTAGTTATTATTAATAACAATCTCTTCTACCTATGTGCGCAATCTCTCCTACCCATGTGCACGTTCTCTCCTACCCTGTAAGGATAGATTGCGCAAAATAGTTTTCTTGGTTTTATTACTACAGTTCTATTAAATTACAATATAACAACTAAATAACAATGCAAATGCATAAATAACAAATGAAGTCAAACTTATTCATGCATAGTTTAGCAAAATATTAATATTTAGATTTATTATTATTATTCTTTTGAAATGTACGCAGACTCTCCTCGCTTTACGTTATATCTTTTAATCCCGAAAAAATTGCGTTTTTAAATAATATTCATTTTAAGATATTAAATGTCGAAAATTGTCTTTTTTTTTCATTTTAAGAGTCTTGTGACCCCTTAACATCTAACACAAATATAACTGGAAACTTCTTGGAATTGAAAATAGCCTGGATCGATGATTTCTCTAGCAAACCTTTTATTTTGCCTCACCAAAAATTTTATTTTTCTTTGGATTGTGCTTTTTTCTTTTTTAGCCTTCACTATTTTTCGTCATTCCTAGAGGGCAAATTATACCTTTTTGAAACCTCACAGATTTTTGCGTAGTAATATTATTATATTTAATTTTTTTTAATAATATTGAATTCGGGATATTCAAACACATGTTTTGTGATTTTTGTTTTTTATGCGCTGATAATATGTTACAATATTAGATCTATCTCCGCGATTTCCTTGTAACTCTAAATTACTACTCTATATTCACTAAATCCTTATTATTAAATAATCTCTATCATTAATTCTGTTAAATTCATTGTAATGTAATACCTCACTTGTCTAATTCACTTAATTATTACGCTTTTAGTATTATTAAATTAAATGTTCCATTTCCGATCTTTCGCGTTTTAGAATGTTCTTTGGTAGTCATTTTTATTTTTTTTCCAGCAGAGATTTACCTTCCCGCGCTTTATTCCGGGGTTTCTTTTTGCTTTATTATCCCTCCAATCGCTCAGTCAGTTCTCTTTCCATGGCGTGATATATTTACATCTTAATTGGTTTAGAGCACGTACTACGTCAAAATTGTATTTCTACGCTTAGGAAGTGAAAAGCAGTTACGCATGATTCTCCAGCAGATTCTGCTGATTTTTTTTAATGTAAACTGCCTCTTGGCTGTGTGTCTTACAAAATGACGTTCGTTCTAAAGATTTTACCCTTTTTATGTAATTAAATGATTACTATTGATTATAGCTGTTTCTACATCGAAGTTTTTTATGGCACTGCATCGTGAGTTGTGAGAACTACCGCCCGATCTTATTGAATAAAATCCTGTGAACAGAATTGCTTTCGTTGCTTGTCTTCTGGAGAAATCCCAGTCTTCATCTGCATTATTTTTTGTCATTATCCACTTAACCGCCAACCATCTTTAATAACAAATGATGATCGCATAGAAAGATTAAGTTGCTCAGTTAAATAGGTAAAGCTGTTGATCTAGTTTTACTTACTACATGTTCGTACATCTATGATCCAACTCCATGCTATATTCATCTTCTTCTTCTACATCACTACTAGATCAAAGAATCTGTTTTCCAGTAACCCGATATTTTTTCAGATATATCCCAAAGAGTCACAAATCCGTATCAAATAATCTGTCTATTACAGGCAGAATACAACAACGGATAGATGAATTGCATAATAAATGAAAAGGTAAAACATGCACGCGTGCAGATATTCCTTCCTGAAAATTTTACATAAATTTGCTGCTGATGCGCGATTGAAAGGATTGTTTCAATTTAACTTTTCATTGTATTTTATTCCGAGTTGTACTTCTGAATTTTTTGTTGTTCTTCTTAGTGATTTCAGTACTTAGAAACTGGAATATAGCAATCAGATTTTATAAAATTTAATGGGCGTAAAAATTATTGTAACGATTTTTTGCGCATTTTCATAAACTATAAATCCTATTCGCGAACAAAAGATATTAATAAGACTCTATTTTTTTTATATTTTATTTATATCTCCAATTAGCGACTTTTTTGCGTTATAGCAATGGGAAAACATTTTTGTTTTTATCGGTGTTCATATTCTCCTTCCCGGCTTTTCTCTAACCTTAGCTATTTGGAAAATATCAATTTAGAGATATTTAAAAATATGTTTCGGAAATTTTGCTTTCTATGCGGACATAATATAAGCCAATATCGTCACAAAACCGCGTACAATTATTTGTCGACAGACACCGGATTGATGAGGGAAAGTAAAAGTCACAAAGTAAACGCACGCGTGAGCATTCCTTCCTCAAATCTTTACATAAATCTGCTGCTGATACACGATCGATGGTGTTATCTTGATTTAATTTTTCATTTAATTTTTCTTTTTGTGAATCATGATTCCAGAAGTTAGGAAATAGAATACATCGTTCTGAACTTATAAAGTTTCATGGCAATAAAATTATTTTAGTGTTTTTTTTGCGCATTTTTATGAACGCGAGTCATAGTCCTATGCACGAGCGGAAGATATTAATGAATTTCTGAATATTGTTATGTTGAATATTGTTTATGTATTGTAATTTTTGCAATCTTTTTTTATTTGATTCACTCATTAAAAGTTATGAAAGTAAGAAATTAATTTATACGTTCCAGTAACAAATTTAAATAAACTTTAAATCATACTTTTTTCAAGTTGATTTTGCAATCGACTGTAAAAAAATAATTTCTATCATTTCATTTTCTTTTAAATATAAACACACGAATAAAATATAAGTATTAATTTGGAATCAAAATTGTGTTTAAATTTTAATACAAATACTTAAGTATATCACTGTTAGCATACTTTATCACTGAATCACGTTTTTCGAAATAATACATATATTTTTTGTTTGATATCATGAAGAATATATCATAACAAAGAAATTATAAATATAGAATTTTGATAATATCTAAAAAATATTTACCTTTAAAATATCTATTCTGAAACGCTTATATTTCCTAAAACGACATTTGATGCGATATTTTCTACAATAAAATTATTCCTATTATTACTATATGAATACTTTTAGTAAAACAGCTTTTAATGGGACAAGCGACACTTAAAATCTTTAAAAAATCGATATATTTTTTAAATTCATTTGACAG
Organism: Maratus speciosus; assembly: GCA_963932465.1. Lineage (NCBI taxonomy): Eukaryota > Metazoa > Arthropoda > Arachnida > Araneae > Salticidae > Maratus > Maratus speciosus. The sequence continues at coordinate 332,214,080 of OZ010788.1, read as the reverse complement.
CTAATGTTTTTCTGGACAGTTTGCCACAAACCGCATTAAAATTTTCGTAAAATTGCTCTCTTTACAGTAAAAAACTTAAATTAGCCTTTGCTGTTTTAAGCGAAACATTTTTGTTCAAATTGATTTTTCTCGAAATCGATATTTTTTTTACTTGCCTGCACGATAACACCAAATGTATTAATGGTAATGATTCGAAACTTTATATTTATCTTTACGAGATCATTTTCTTCAAATTGAACTAAAATGTAAGAAATTTAACAAAAAATATTGAATGTATGATATTCGAGTGACATAAATTGTTAAAATTTTCATATTTTTGTTTAGAAAATCAATAAAATCTAAAAAAAACTTTAGAAATATTCTGTTTATTCATTAGATTTTAGTCCTTTTTATTTTTGCAATATTCTTATACTTATATTAAAAGTTTCAAAGTTCTAGAGAGTATAGATATTTTTAATTCATGCGCGCAAGCTATAATTAAAAAAAAAAACATACATTGAAAAATAATTATTATCATTTAATTATACAGTGTTTAATTCAAATTATATATTATATTGCATGGAGAACATGTTATAGCATTAACCAAAGGAAACAAACTGAGGTGATTAGTTCAAAAAATGAGTGGATGGGTCCATTTTAAATATTGGTCTCCGAAATCAAATTTTTCATCTGTTTAAAGTATCGTATTAAAGTAAGGTAAAGTAATTTAAAGTTATCGTATAGTATCGAAAAATTAGGTATTCTATATGTCACTTGATTATGTTAAGATATTTAAATAAAATAAAATTTTAAATTTTATTAGGTTGAAGGAAAATTATTATATTTATATGATCATTTTACACATATACAGTTCAAAGTCCATACTCCAAAGTCCACTCTCAAGGGTGTACAATGGCTAAATCTTAAACCGTTTGTCATAGACATATAGTTCAAATTAAAAAATGTTTTAAATGAGGTAAAGAAATATTTTAAAAGCAATTTGAGTCAATAAAAACATTTCTTAAAAAAAATACGAAATTTAAATTTTTATCGGGTCCCGCGGTCCTATAATTTATATTTAGTAAAATTTTCCTTTTATACTGACAAGTAATACAAAAAGAGTCCATTATTCTACGATTACAATTTACCGACTAATACATGTTTAAATTTGGAGCATATTTTTTGCTGCAAATTGGGGGTCATTCACAAATTTATTCGAAACATAATTTCGTCAAGTATATTTAAAAAATGATTGAGATTAAAAATTTCATTGCAATATAAATTTGTAATCTTTAATCATTCTGACATATTAATGCAAAATATACAATTTGTAATAACCATTTAAGAAGAAAGAAGAAACAGAATTTTTGCTAAATAAATTTATGCTAAATTAACAGCCTCAATTCTTTACAAAATGATACGTATTTTAAAGTATTATTAGATTACACTAGCCTGCAAAAGTTGTGTTATCTCATGTTTTTTAGCTTTTGATAATTGATTCTTATGTATTCTGTACCGCTGAATCCGAAATTGACCTTCATTTTTTACCATCATATAATGATTTTCACGTAAATTTTAGAGTTAAAAAAAAAAAAAAAATGGAAAGTTTGATACTATGAAATAGATGTGATTGTTCTGTTTTTAACGTTTAATGACAGATTTTCATGTATTTTTTACCGCTGAATCCGAAAATGGTCTTCATCTTTAACCACACATCAGAATTATTCGCAAATTACAAAGTTAAAAACTTCAAAGTTAAAATTGAACCTCCTCCTCCATCTCATCGGACCACTCAGCTGTTTATCTATAAGAATCTAAGGAAAAGCAAAATTATTGAATAAATTATTGAATATAATAAAATAAAATACATATGTTATATACTATACTATACCATACTATAATACTATAGTATGGTATAAATCCCATACTATAAAACATATTTACACATGTTATATACTATACCATACTATAAAACATATGTAAATATGTTTTATAGTATGGGATTTTCACTATATTTTAACTTACACATTTAGGATTTGCAAAAAAATTCTAACGTGATGGTTAAAAATGAAGGTCATTTTCAGATTCAGTGCTAAAAAGTACGTAAAAATCAATTATCAAAAGTTAAAAAATACAGCCATCACCTCTACTTTATAGTATAGGGTTTTTGTTATTCTTTAACTTTGACAATTTATTATTTGCGAAATATCTAGACATGGTGGTATTTGGAGCATATTTTTTGCTGCAAATTGGGGGTCATTCACAAATTTAGTCGAAACATAATTTCGTTAGGTATATTTAAAAAATGATTGAGAGTAAAATTTTCATTTCAATATAAATTTGTAATCTTTAATCATTCTGACATATTAATGCAAAATATACAATTTGTAATAAACATGTAAGAAGAAAGAAAAAACAGAATTTTTGTTAAATAAATTTATGCTAAATTAACAGCCTCAATTCTTTACAAAATGATACGCATTTTAAAATATTATTAGATTACATTAGCCTGCAAAAGTTGGGTTATGTCATGTCTTTTAGCTTTTGATAATTGATTCTTATGTATTCTGTACCGCTGAATCCGAAATTGACCTTCATTTTTTACCATCATATAAAGATTTTCACGTAAATTTTAGAGTTAAAAAAAGAAAAATTTCGAAAGTTTGATACTATGAAATAGATGTGATTGTTTGTTTTTAACATTTAATGACAGATTTTCATGTATTTTTTACCGCTGAATCCGAAAATGGTCTTCATCTTTAACCATCACATCAGGATTATTCGCAAATTTCAAAGTTAAAAAGTTCAAAGTTAAAATTGAACCTCCTCCTCCATCTCATCGGACCACTCAGCTGTTTATCTATAAGAATCTAAGGATAAGCAAAACTATTGAATAAATTATTGAATAAAATAAAATAAAATAAGTTTTACATATGTTTTATAGTATGAGATCTTCGCTATATTTAACTTACACATTTAAGATTTGCAAAAAAATTCTAACGTGATGGTTAAAAATGAAGGTCATTTTCAGATTCAGTGCTAAAAAGTACGTAAACATCAATTATCAAAAGTTAAAAAATACAGCCATCACCTCTACTTTATAGTATAGGATTTTTGTTATTCTTTAACTTTGACAATTTATTATTTGCGAAATACCCTGACATGATGGTTAAAAATTAAGGTAATTTTCGGATTCAGTGCTAAAAACTGCATAAAAGTTAAAAAACCTAACCATCGCAGCCTTGTATTAGCTAATCTAAATTTTTTTCTTAAAATTCTTGGCGGTAATCTATCCGAATTTTTTTCTGTTATCCTCTAAAATAAGTATAAATAATAACCACCTAACATCATAATAATATTAGCATCATAATAATAATAATCATTTTTTTATTTGTTTAATATTTTATATAATGCAATTTAATATGTAAATACAATTTTAAGTGTGAATCTTTGCATGTTTATATATTTAATGAAAAGTAAAGATAATATAAATAAATAATAATAATAACAAACTAAAAATAAGACAATTAAAACTTTTATAGAGCATAAAATTAAGCTAATTTTAAAATTTATTTACTGTTATTTACATAAATAAGCTACTACTTTTCACACTGAAATAAATGTATCATTTTTTACCAACTAACTTTTTAACTTTTGATTTTTTTAAATCTTGGATTCTTATGATTATAGTTAGAATAACTGTCTTTGTGCTTAAAAATAAGATCTAAAGAGATATTGAGCTGCTGAAAATTGTTATTACGTAGGTAGTAATTACAAAACCAAATATCCTAAATAAAAAAGTCAAATTAAGAATTTTAAAAAGGGTGTTAAACAAATCATGAAATATACGAAATACTTTCATATAAAAACAAAATTAAAGTAATATAATTATTCACGCATTTATATCACGTGTTTTAATTTATTTCTCTATAAAAAATAGTAGATTATTCATTGAAATAATTGTAAATAATTTTAAATAACAAACAAACAAACAAAAAATTCCGTTCTATAGACATTAAATATGCGGGTTTTTTTTTCATTATATATTTAATCATGCAAAATGTCGTAGTTAAAAAGCACTTATATGCTACAAAATACATATTTAATTCATATTTTTCATAAATTTCAGTTATTATACACATTTTTTCAAAAGCGGTTCGAAAGTTATTGATAAAAATTTTCGCTCCGAAAAACAAGTCCGAGCCGGATCTGATCCCGGGTAGAAAAAACTTAAATCCAGCATGCTACCGAACATGCCACGGAGCTGCTTGCAAAAGAATGAAATTTATCTAATTATAAACTATAGCTTAAAATTTGCGACTTATTTTCTCAAGACCCCCTGGTTGCGCTTTATTGCGGTCATATATTCATATACTAACTATACTCTGTCGAAACACAAATGTTCATCGTATTCGGTGAGACCAACCTCGGACCCTCTCCTTGTAAGATATTATCCGCCGTACCTGTCTGTGGAATGTTTAGACAGCAGCAGGTGTAGAAAAATACGCCTAGTATTTGGATTTCCATTAAGACTGCATATTCATTCTAAAATTTTAATCTAACTGGGGATTCTATGATAGCTTGGTTTAATATAAATGAAAAAAAAAATCAATTATCTAGAACATCCGTGTTGGACATAAGAAGTCCCCCCCCCCCCCTTTTGAGGGATTATAAATTAAAAGAAAATGATGATCTCAAAAGAGAAAGTGACTATAAATATAATATTTTATCTTGTTCCGCTGATATTTTTAATATGCTATATTATTTTTAGAACAAATTTTGTTTTAACAAATATGTGTATTAATATTATTTATGTTTTAATGAGTTTCCATTTAATAATTATGCATTTATGTCTAAGATTTAAAATTAATATTAATCTATATTTACGCTATTGTTTTCTGTTTTTTTTTTTTTTTCATTTTCACTCTATCTATATAACATGCAGCTGTACAGTTTTATTTGTGTTGCGCAATGAGCTCTTCTTTTTTACGCAGTTTATTTGCTTATAAAAAATAAACTTTAATAATATTTATTCATTTATATTTTGTGGGAAATAAATAATGCTTTCATTTTTTAAAGTAAAATTTTTACTATTGCAACAGCCATAAATATTGATTTTATTGTCTCTTCTGACAATATTGAACAGACTTTATTGAACACTTCTGAAACGTTCCATAGAAAATAAGGTAAGCTTTTTGTGAAATATCAGTAATGTTTTGTTTTTAACAGAAACATTCCTGGTATTTCGCAGGAAGCATACTGGGATTTCTGCGGAAAGTTTTTAAGTTATACAGTAAAGTTCCAGGCATTTTCAAGAAATGATTCTTGGAAATAATGGGCAACTTAGCTGCCCATTTTTTTCCAGGAACGTTTCAGATTTTTTTTATAGTGTAGCAAATTAAATATCGTCTCCAAAAAATAACGTTCCGTTAAATAAGCTAGCCTTTAAGACAAAGCAAGTGCATCATTCTGCGGTTAAATAGCGATACTTTCTACTGCAATTTTTTTAAACTTCTAAGTATCGAACATTTTCAATTATTATACTGTCATATAGGTGAAAAAAGTAATTTTAAATGGAATTTGTTTGAAAACTGCATCTCAATTCATTATTGAGATATTAATTTTTATGCAGTTTTTAGCGCAATAAGTTTAATGTTGGTAACTGAAGTACTCCATTTCTGTAGAAAGTAAAAGATGGTAATTGGAAAAGATATTAATAATATCATTTTGTTGCCATTATCCCATAACAATTGAAAAAAAAATATAATTAAAATTTAGATAGTCGATTTTTTTGTCGAGTTTCTTGAAAACGGCATCGCTTTTTTCTGTATTTGTGTATTATTCAGCAATAGTAACGCCATATGCACACTTTTTTGTGGATGTTGTTTAAGGCGAGATAGTAAATGGGGAATTCTTCAGTGGATGCAAATGATGTCATTTTATATAAAATAAAAGCGTGTATTTTAAGTCTTAAAACTCAAATACGTTTTGTATTATCCATATTTATATATATATCCATATATATATATATATTAATTAGGCAACATTAAATTCTGAAAAAGCAGAATTCCCTTTTTTTAGTTGTGTTCATTGAAAAAGTAAATTTAGTATACGTAATATTTTGTTAATGTTTCCTCTGTTAGAACATACAAGTATAGATTCAATTCTATTTTACCTTACCAATGATTTGACCAGTAAGTATAGAACAGATATATATATATATATATATATATATATATATATGTGTGTGTGTGTGTGTGTGTAACTATGCACTATTTATAAAAAAAAAGTTGCAACATAAATAATTTATCTTTAAAACTGAAATATACAGTCGTAGATAAACCTCGAAAGCTTAATCCTCTTCCAATATAAAAAGAACACACTTCTTATAAGATTGTTTCTGTGAAACCGACTTACATGAAATACAGATTAAATTCTTTCTATAAAACAAGAAATGTACTAAAACGAGGACATAAGAGAAATCGTTTATCATCCAAAGAAAGATAAACGATTTCCGGATAAAGAATATGAAGTACTCTTTTGTTCATTTTGAACTTAGGAAAATTGAATTAATATTTTGCAGACGTAAAAATATCTGTTCAAAGTATGTCTGATATAAGTTTTAAAAGTTGTTCTACAGTTTCTTTGGAAGTATTTACTAAGTATCAAAAAGAGATTTAGAGTTTTTACCCTTAAAAATATCACATAGTTCCTCTACATACATATATCCTTAAAATAAATGTTTGAATTTATTTTAACGATTTTTGAAAAAAGATGTATTTATAAATAAGCAAAAATATTTTCCATAATATTTCAACTTTTAATTAAATAACAAAAGAACACGAAGTAAATTGTCTGTACTTTGCTCTTAATTTTAGAGTATAAATTGCTTTGATCCATTGATTTATAGTTTCAATTATTTTATTTATTATCTATTTTTTTTTTTTGTAAATATATAAAAAATTAAGTGAGATTTGCTTTACTGTAATATAAAAAGATATGCATATTTTTTTTTTCCTTTTCAATCTCTGTTACAATTTCACGTTCATAAAGGGGATTCGGATAATTGTATCTTGTCAAATTTAAACTTCTCATTTTGATGACTCTTTATATCGGGAACTCTTTAAAGAATCAACTGAAACTTTGAAAGCTTATTCTCTATATACGTTTACATAATTTAACACAGGGATTTCTCAGTATAATTTTGTGATTTTTACTGCAAACTACTAAACAAATAAGATAAATAAAATTTGAAAATTCATTAAAAAAATAACAAACTTCAAATTGCTAAAAGCTTTTGTTAAACTATGTACATATGAGAGAAAGACGTGTGTTAAAAATGTCTAAGAAGTATCTTGTATAGTTTATGCGACAAAGGATCATTTAGGCGATTTTTTATTTTTGTTTATTAGTTTGCAGTAAAAATCAAAAAATTATATTTACAGCCTATTTCAAGATATCCCTGTGTTAACGTATGTACAAATATATAGGGAATTTTCTTTGAAAATTTCAGCTGATTGCTGAGAACAGTTCCTGTAATGAAGGGTCATCAACAGGACACATATAACATTGACATGATACAAATGTCTGCACTCCACTGAGGAACCATAAAAAAAAATCTCGGAAACTCTTGCTAAAAAACCTATCATATCTCCCATAAAATATGCATAATTAATTTATCATGATTAATTCCAATAATTCTCATGATTAATCTCATCTCAATTCTTCATGATTACTAGGAAAACGGCAATTTAGAATTTTTTGTTAGTTTTTATTTACAAAAAGTGAAAGAAATATTTACTTGTTTTATGTAATAAAAACTGCATTTTTAAGTTGTTTGCGTTAACTTTGTATCTTTACTGACGTTGAGGATGCATTCATGCGTACGAACCCTGATATGGTAACCGTAGAATTTTTAATGTTTTTCTTCAATAAAATAAAGCAAAAAAGTCTTTAACCCTTTGACCAGCATGCAATTGTGTTTATGTAATGTTGAATTCACACAGAAATTTTTTTAAAAAAATCATGCTTCTAAATAAGGAGAAACAATTTTAGAACATTTTTTTCCCACCAAAGTTGTCAAAGTAAAATTTAATTAGAAATTTCTGGTGGAAATCTTTATTAAAATTTGGTGAGATATAATATATGCCACCGCCATTCAAGGGGTTAAAGGAATTCTGGTGGAAATCTAAGCATCCTGTATTCTGGCAGAAATGTATGAAACGTGGAAAATAACGTTTTTATTAAGCAGGAAATTATTTTTATCTAGCAACAAAAAATATGAAGCTTATTTAATATATATATATATATATATGTATATATATATATAATTATGCGTAAAATAGCTTAGTTTTTCATGTTTATTAACCATCGTAAATATTATATATTTTTAGAATTTTGAAAAATATTTAAGAATTAATGAAATAGCTTTAAAACAATTGCGCACTTTATTTTCTAAGAACTTATTATTTTTTGGTAGATTGTCTTTTTTAAAAATAGTGTTTTGATACATAGCATGATCTTAATTCGCAAAGGTTAGTCTGAAAAACAAACAGAGATGTAGACACAATTACTCAGAGACATTTATACGCAATATCTTGATATTATACACTGTTAAAAATATTGTGAAAAATTACCTCTGTTTTTAAAGGCTATCTATTTTCTGACCAATGAAAACGCTTCATACGTTCTAATGTAGCGTTCTCATTCGTCAGAAATTAGATAGCCTTTAAAAACAGAGGTAATTGTTCATGATATTTTTAACAGTGTATTATGATATAAATAAATTCAAACTCTCGCCTTTAATGTAGATTATAGAAGCGAACATTTTCTTCTGGAATTTTGTTTTCATACAAAACATTTTCTTTGATAACACTGCATTAAATTTCAATTTATCGAGAAAAGTGATCATAATGAGCGCGTTCACGGACCGCACTCTGGGTTCCCCAGGTTTCCCCGTTGGGAACCCGAAGCGTTCAGAGCCGGCATCACGTGACTTTTTCCGAGTTTCCCGCAGCGTTCAGAGCCGGAGATTACCCAGATTTCGGGGAACCCACATTACCTGAAAACTTTTGTTGGGTAAAGTGATCACGCGGTTGGGAAATCTGATTTGTTTACCAGTTTATAACTTAACTGTCACTGTTAATCAGAATCACTGTTTTGATCAGTTTTATCGCACATTGTTTCTGTGTTTTCATATTACAATAATAATAATTTGACATATAATAATTTTAACGCATAACAATTTGAACGTACCATATTTTCCATCGAATGAATGAATCTCCGATTCAGCCTAAAATGGCTAGCAAAACCTGTGATACTTATTTGTTGCGATAGTATTCCACATAAAAATTAACTTTTGGAACAGTTCCCCATCTAAAAAAAGTGATAATTGAATCTACTTGCACTGTCGAAAGTGCAGTTGCCGCCATGTTTGTAAATGTAAATAAAAAAATCCCGCAACTTTACCCGAAAGCGTTCAGAGCCGTTTTTACCCAACCTTACACCGAGAAACCAGTATGACGCCATTCCCCAATTTTCCGAGATACCCGTGATTCGGTCTCTGAACGCGCTCAATGAAACATGAATATATTTAACATCTTCCTAAGAGAAAAATAATTAAGGAACTGAAACATGTATTGTATTATACATAACAGTAGAAAGAGATATATATTTTTATTTTTTATTAATTTGTCACTAATAAAAATAATAAAAATGATATGCACTTGTAACTTAATTACATACAAAATCATATTAACACTCTTAACAGTAATATAATTTTACAATATAATTTAATAACAACGATAAAATGTTTTAAAACATAAGTTAATATAGGTTTTAAACATATTTAATTAATGTCAAAAAGGATATTTCATAATTTCTCTCATAAAATCACTTCTAAATTGCTATTTTTTTGTAAATTAAGTGGAAAACGTTTTCATGAATGCCTTGTGTAAATAAAGTTCATTCGTTAAATTACAGTAAAATAAAGATTTTAAAAATATGCTAAAAGTAATTAAATTATATAAGTGAAATAATTCTGAAAAAAAAAAATAATAATAATGCTCTTTTTTTTAAGACATTTAATTCTCAATTACTTGCTTTTGCAATTGGGATTCAGAATGGATATTGTTTTTAAAAATGTAAAAATCACGAAAGAGTACTTTTATGTTCAAAGTATGGAGATTTTATTTTTTATTTTTTAATTAAAAAAAGGAATAATGGTAACACATAAATGTATCTCTAAAGAGATAATTAAAATAAATGCATTCTAATTTTAAATTATCCTCTTATGAAACGATGAATTATAAGGAAAATAAATAGTTTTCAATGGAATATTTTTAAATCTTCATGAACATAAAAATCTACAGTAGTAATTAAAATATTATATTTATATACATTAAAGTCTTATGAAATTACTGAATATTTCATTAAAAAATGTGATCGAATCAGAAATGACAACAAATGCATTGCAAAAAATAATTAAAAGCAACGTTTTAAATAGTATGCAGATGAAATCTCAAAGATTTTTTTTTTTTTAATACTTCAAAATTGTAATAATATTATACCTATTAGTCAAATAGCAAATAGCCCAGTTAAATGCTATTTTATCTGCATTATGCATGTTTCTTAGTGGCGGCTTTTTTTAGGAATATCCTTTCTTTCCATTCAACATTGAACTAGCTGAAGGTATCCATGGAAAATGCCCATACATCTGCGTCTATATTGGCATGCTGGTATCTGGTATGAAAAGGAACATCTCGCGAATGTCTTCTGTGAATTTGAAAGTAGTTGCTCAGAATAGACATGAAGTTCTAACATAAAACTTCTGTATTCTGGTTAATGTGTTTCTTCTATTAATAGTTTTCATCGAAGTTATGGCAGTTTGTAATTGTGTAATTTCTTTTTTTTTAACATCCTGTACATATTATTCTTTATAAGAAACGGTATCACTTTACTTGTGGATTTGAAATGTAATTCGAATTCACTAGTTATCGATAAAAATGCGTGGTAACTATCTGACGAGTGAAACTTCATTCATAGTAGGAGAAAAGGATTTTTGTGCAATGTAATAGGAATGCATAATATTTGCTAGCTTTCCAAAATTAAAAAAAATATATATATATTGCATTTACTATATAAATGAACTTAACAAAAGACCTGACATTCTTGATAGTTTAATGGGTAACACTACCTACAACATAAGAAGAAAATTCCTTGATTTAGATAATTCTTTATGATTAATTAACATGGAATTGAAAATTAGTTTGAAGGTATATATTATGAAAATATTTAACAACACTAACACATTTTATTTTATTACTAGGGGGCTCTGCCCCCTGCAAGCTACGCTTGCCAACACCCTTTCAGACACCGCAGAATCTAAAAACACGCTAATCTGACGGGTTTGAAAAATATTAGAGAAGATTGAATTATACTGAAAAAAACTGTGCTCCCTGAACTCCATGTAAACGGGTTTTCATTCATTTCCCTTTGATTGCAAAAATTTAAGGGTGAATCAGTTTCTGTTATGACATCCAATGGTTGTTTTCGTTTTTGATTAAAGAAGATCAGTTAAACATTTGAAAAGAAGCTAAAAAAAATGAATTAAGTGTACAGAGTCTTTGTCTCGCGGTATTTTAAAACAATCTATATAACAATAGTCTAAGTCATGTGACTATCATCAAAAGTTTCGGGTGGACCACTTCGCTTTTTATACTCTATGTGCAATTTTGGTACTTTAATGTTAGCCAGGCACAGGTGATAAGTCGTCAAATATTATTCTATCGCCATCATTTCATCTATAATATAATAGTTCAAGTCATCTAGTGCCATAAACAAATACGGTCTGATCCCTTCGCCTTTCATATGAAAGTTTGGCACAGACGTCATATACATATATGTACAACATATTGGCGCGATTTTTTTCCGACGCCAATTTCGGGAACGCATCAACAGCATAAACAACAACATCCGTCTTACCATATCAAGAAAAAAAACGATACTTTGGCGCCAGTTAAGTGCCCGTTCCTTATATGACATTGGCGTCAGAAAATAATCGCGCCAATATGGGGCCGTAAGTTTTCCATTTTGATTAAAAAATCAAATTTCTTTTTTCGAATAAAACTACATAAAAGTTGCCATGGTCGTAAAGAATTCTTGGTACTGTTACGCTATCCGGATGCAAATCTCGCCAATAGCTTTTTTTCAACTCGCGAGTTAGCATTTTTTTCCGAGTGGCAATATTTGGCCGGATGTCATATATGCAACGCAAGTGTGGCGTGTTTTTTTTTTTTTTTTTTTTTTTTTTTTAACGAAGATTTGGCGAAAACCTGATCTTCAAATACCAGTTACATATGCATTTTCGGTATTACTTAGACATCCCGTCGACCAAAAATCTATACAAACTATAAGATTAAATGTAAATAATGGTCGATCTTATATGTTACATTCACTTGACTTTAAGCGAGTTACACGTGTTTACATCATCAAGTAATTTTTATTTCGACGTTTTATTTGTATGTTTATTAATGTTATACTGTTTTATTTGTTCTTTCGTTATTGAAAATAAAAATTATGTCAATTTGTATAATTTGGCGAGTGTTGGCAATTTATATAATTTGGTAAAATTGGTCTACCGAATAACTAAGTAGTACCGTATTTTTTTATTATTTTCTATTATTTTCTAAAGGAAATACCAAAAAAATAATTAATAACCATAGAAAAAAATAATTTATATAATTTTAAAAAAGAAATAAAAGTATATAAATATTTATTATTAAATAAACAGCGAACAGCCGGGTTACCATGTCAATCACAATAATGCCATTTTGGCGGCAATTAGGTACGCCGATGCGTAGATAACATCTGTGCCTAATTTTTTTCTTTTCGTTTTGTTTTTTTTTAAAAAAGAAAGAAGTGAAAGCCATCAATTTTAAATGAAAGTTGTGTATTTTAAATAAAATGAATGAAAAGATTATATTTTAAATGAATTTAATGAAATATAAAAAAAAATGAGACGGGAAAAATGTTTGGCGAATTATCACCTGCGTCTCGCTAACATAAAAATACCGTCAGAATTGATTTCTCTATCAGAATCTTTCGATTTGGCGAAAGATTGTCAAGTGAATTGAATTATGAATAATAGTAGCCTGATACATTTCTTAGCATACACTTTAGGGAGGCCAAAATGGTCGCCAAATTAGTTACACGTGAATTTTAAAAGAGAAAGAATATTGTAAAATAATAAATTCAGTAACATGCGTTAGAAGTCCTAAATAGGAGAATTTACGTCATATTACACTTATTACGTAAAATGAACAAAAAATAATATTGCAAAACAGTTTTAATTTAAAAATTGCGCGAGACATTTACTTGACATTTTAAGATGATCATAATATTTCATTTCTAACAAAAGTATTTTGACGTGAATATTAAAAAGAGAAAGAAAAGTTTGGTGAAAATTACGTCAGATTATAATTGTCAGATTCAAATTATAATTCAATCTCCCGAAATCTTTTTAAAGGCGATCAAATTAGCGTGCTGTTAGAGTCTGCGGTATCTGAACGGGGGTTGGCGAGCGTAGCTCGTAGGGGGCAGAGCCCCCTAGTAATTTAAAAAAATAAATAAAAAAATTGGTGAAACTAGTTCTGCTTCTTTATTCCTTTTTATACATGTTGCGTAATGTGTATGACAACATTTTAGCATTGTTCTTTGGCATTCACAGCAAATGTCTGGCATCGCATGGCATTGAAGAAAAAAAACTGCTCGAAGAAAGAAAAAAAAAATATATATAATTAAAGAAAAATATATATATTTTTTTTTTGTTTTATGCTGTGCTCTTAAATAGTAGATTAAAAAGCTCTCGTTAAACTTTATTTTATGGTAGAAGGAAAAAATAATTAACAATGGAAATATTATTTAAATGAATATTTTTATTAATTTATTAAAATAATGTTATACTTAAAAGAAATATTTTCTAATAAAGCTATTATCTTGCCAAAGGATTTCGTTAATGATATCATCTTCGTTATTAAAAAGCATATTTCTAAAAATTTATACAATCTCAAGTTTCTTTGTTCGTAATATGCACGGAAAGCAAATGATAGTGTCCCTTCTTATTATAATTAAGGAACCTCTAAAATAATCATAATAAAAAATTAATTCCATAATGAAAGCTTATAATTATGCAGTTTAAATATATTTATAAATGAATGTTTTTTTAACTTGAAAAAATATTTCAATAATTTATTTGGAAAATTAAATTAATCTTGTGCTAAATTTCCCGTAGAACTCCAAATTAGAAATATAGTACTTATTACATATAGTTCCATACTTAGCTATGTTAGAAGCAATTATTTTTACAAAGGTTTATTAAAGTAGTTTTAACAGAACATTTAAGCTTAAATAATTATCTAAATTAAGAAAAAAGATTTATTTATATTTTTAACATTTCTTTTAAAATAATTCTGGGGTACAACTCTGTCCGCTTTTTGGAAATCAAATTTGGGAAAGAAATATTTTCGTTTTTAGATTTTTTTGCAATCGCATCCGGAAGTTTATTTTTGTTGCAAATGTTCAAAAAAATATTACAAAAAGTTTTCTTAAAAAATACTGACATTCAAAAAATGGGCGAGTGGGTGTTCTGTGTATCATGTCTTATTTAAGAACTTTCTTGGAAAAAGCTTGGAATAAATTTTAATTTTTTTAAATAAGTAGTAAAGTGTGAACTTCATTTCACGGATTTAATGCCAAAAAATATTGAGAAAATAATATTATTTTGCATAATTAATTTAAATAAATATATCTTACCGTTTAACAGAATTCATGAAAAAAGAAAAAAAAAAAACATTTAGCAATATACATATATTTAACATCTTAATTTAATACTTTTAAAAGACTAAATAAAATAAATAAATTAACACAGACTTGAATACAGTTTAAAATTAAAATTATACAAAAAATTTAAATACGAAAAACATTAAAAATACATTTAGTAGACGTTTCGCCAAGTAACCACAACGCATCATCAGTACAATTTAACCATTGTAAAACGAAAAACAGAACAGATCAAGTATATTTAATGTTAGAGTTATTTTTTCAGAAACAAACAATATTCACCAAGAATGGAACAGGCTTTGTTCAATGTTGACGATCGTAATTGAGTAAACCACCCCTCTAGGAATAATCAATGAAAACTGATATAACTTGATTTCAAATTACAAGAGTTCGCCAATAGTGGCATGTGATCCTCTTCAAGACAATACTAGACTATTTTTCAATTCCACTATTAGTTCACACTCTCCCTATATTTATTTATTTTATATCTTATTCAAATTTTCAATCGTTAATAAAATACTTATTATTCAAACTATCAAGTTGAAATATTTTTTTTTAACTTGTACTGGATGACAATTGATGTTAATATAGTTTTTTCAAATATTAATTCATTAATTAAATTTTAATTAATTAATTTTAGTTTTACATGGGAGACAAAATGGCGGCCATTGGTTATTGAAGCATTTAATGCATCTTCATATCTATAAGGGGAGGTTTACCATACGGGGGACCCTGTTCTTTCGCCAAATACCGCCAAGTTTGTCGCCAACTTGGCGATATATCGCCAAATTTGGCGATAAAAATGAGTCGCCAAAAGTGACACAAACTTGGCGATATCTCTAGTATTTCGCCAAATTCCCATAGACTTCAACTGTAAACCTACTTGCTTATAAAAAATCAACAAATTGAGATATTTTAATGCAACAAAAACTAACATTAGCTTAAGGGATTATATTAAATTTTTCTTTGATGACCTAAGTAGGAATTGACTTTAAAAACAAAATTTTTATATTACTTGTTTAATTTAGTTTTCCTCTTTTGAAAGCTCTAAAGTGTCCCTTCAGGCAGATTTCCATCGATCTACACATTTCACCAATGTAGATGCTGACGCAATGTATACAGCGAATGGCTTAAATAACATTGGTTAATTTTGACTTACCATATTTAAATGTATGCTTATTAAAAAAGGAACTCACTTTATTAATCGGTTTAAAAGAAAAACCAAAATTGAATGATTTTAGAAATCCCAGAAATTTTACCAAAATTTTTCTTATATTATGGGATGCACATAAAAGAATTTTCTTTAATACATTGAAAAGGAGTGGAGGTAGAATTAACAAAGATTTCATTTACAGGGGCTATATATATAGGCCTATCCTATAGGCCTTGTTAAGAAAATACTTATATGTATTTATAGTTTTATGTCTTACTTATATGCAGTTTTTCTAATTTAATGCATGTTTCGATTAGAGTGGTAATACCACAAGATTAATAAACCGCATTAAACGAGACAAGGCTGTATTTTTTATGTTTTATGGAGATTTGGCATGCATGTCCTTATGGACATGCATAGTTCAAGCGAGTGGGCACAAATTGTATTTACACCATATGTGTTCAAACAACTGAATAAAGCACGAGAAAATTTTGAAAATTTCCCTTGCCGGTGGCGGGCCACAAATGTGTAGTCAGCAGTGAAATGCGAACCCTAGGCCATGTGTTTGACATGCCAGATTTACAGGGTCACACAAAAGTTCCGTTACATTATGATCTACGAGAGAAAATCGCTTTAAGTCTATTGTAATGATGTTACAATATTTCAAACATAATTAAATGTAATGCTTTACTGAGAAGCACCTATAATTTCTACTGCATAATATAGAGTACATAGCATGAACCGTTCATTTACAGGAACACAAAAAGTAATAGGTTAGAGTGGTGCCTGTGATCGATAGTTGTTGAAAGTTTGTATTCAGTTTAACGGCATTCTTATATATATAAGTGAGTGTGTATAAAGTCTATAGATTATATTTAGGGCGCAACAAAAATCGGAAACATTGCTGAATCTGGGCGCAAACTGCTTTAAGTCTGAACTACCGACTGTTTTTCGACTGAACCACAGTTTAATATATCAAGAAATTTCAGCATAATATAAATAAATTCGTTTATAGGAATAAACCAAATCAGGATAAATTGCAATCTATGATTGTCAATTCTTAGAACTGCGTTTTTTGTTGTGCAGTGCGGCTTTTAGTTAGACAAAATTTAAGCTTAATATTTTCTGTCTATAAAAATGTTAAGTAATATGCTCTGCTTGCCCAAACGAAATCAGGTAAATTTCCATCTATCGACAGCAATTACTGAAGATGAATGTATTACATATAGTTTTTTAGCTAAAATAAATTTTAGCAAACTTATGTCCTGTATATACACATTTATAGATCACTTTCAGGACTGCAAATAAGAATTAGATAAGCTCCTGGATTGTGCACTCTTATTGATGAAACTGGATTTCAAATGTATTTTTGGTTTTAAAAATTATTTATCTATGTATTTTTTTTTCATCTTATGAAATAGTGAAGTTTCGTCACAGTTTTTCTGAAGACTTTGAAAAAGTTTCAAAATCTCAGCGCAATGCGTTGTTTTTCATCTTGTATAAACCTTCAACGGATTATAAAATCCAATGAAATTAGATAAATTTTCATTGTACAATTAGTTAGTGTATTTTAGTGCAATTGATGTTAGTGTATAACAAAAACAAAGTATAGATTGAAGTATGTGTCATACTGATATTGAATTTTTCGCAACTATCTTCATAAAAATGTTCCTATGTGTTCCTAAATTTTCCCTATTCTTGCTCTGGGCCTCAGGCATGATTTAAGCTCTAAATTTTTGCAATTCCATTTGAAAGCAAAATATTAACATAAAATATTATAAAATATTTTACTAAAAATACCACATATGTATTAATAATAAGTTATCAGACTTTTAAAAAACAAGAAAAATAATTATTGTAATAAGAATATAGGAGTTAAAATTCATATATAGGTAATATAATAATTAAAAGATTGACAGGTTTGATAAATAGTGATAAAAACTTTACTCTTTAATTAATATTTTTACACTGTGTATTCTTTTTAATCAACCAAATAAATATAATAAAACATTTTCTCCGTTCCGTTTATTTTTATTACATTTTCAAACGCTATTCGGAAGAAATAAAGAGCTTCATTAATGTATAATTCTTTTTTATTTTTAATTCATTATCATTTATTCCTTCTTTGTTTTTATTCTTAGTGATTCTAAGCAATATCTAAGAAAAATATGACAGGAAAATATCTAGGATTCTGTCTTTAGTACAATTTACTTTTTATACATCGATGAATGGACTGAAAATTACTTAATGAGATTTAATTACTCCTGAGAAATGTCTTTTTAGATTTAAAAATATAGTTAAATGTTATATATAAAAATATATAAAAAAATCACAATTAAATTAAAAAAAACTGTCTATTTTTTACATTTTTGTTATTTTTAATCATTATGCTTATTTGCTTGTTGTAATTATTAAAAACATATTACGTTTATGTATTTTATTCATTGATAATTAGAGTTCAACATATTTAAACTATGAAGTTCCTCTGAAAATAACAGAAATGATTTCTTTTTATTTTACTTAAATGACTGTGTTTGGGAGTTCAAACAGTAAACATAGCTACGTTATATTAATTAATGTTATTAATTTTTTTTAAATGAGTATTTTTAACGAAGAAAAAAACATCCATAATATGCACACGTTGGGTTTTGGAGTTCCTTTTATCAAGATTAACATTATTATTATTATTATTATCATTATTATTAGTTTGCGTTGGTTTCAATGAAACAGAAAATGTAAATATATTTTTTATGCTGAAAATGTTATTGGCTACGATAATACTAATTATACTTATTATTTTCGATCTGCGTGATGGGAAAGTAAGAATTTGAGACTGATTGATGGTTCATTTTAATTAAAATTTCAATTAAAAAACCCATTATATTTTTTGTATGAATGATTTTTTAGCAATTTAATAACCTCTTTTCTTTCTAATACATGTGTGGCTTTGATAAATTAGCCAATTTAATGGTACACGAAACATGATCTTTCAACATATGCTTTTTAATTTCATACTTGAGTAATTTTTAAAAAATGATAAAGAACTTTACAAAGTAAAATAAAATAGAATTTGTAGAGTTATATTAATTCGTTTACAAAACTTGGCTTTAGCAATATCTAACGCAGAATTTATATATTAATAATGTTTATATAAATGTTAAGAAATAAAGAAGTATCCCTATTACATATTTATGTATTAATTTTAGTATGCAGAAATTTACTTCGAAATTTTGTAACATTCAGGTTTATTATCATATAATCAAGTCCATCTCTTTATTCACACATTAATGAAATGATGTTGAAACTTAAAATAAATACTTAAATAAAACTTAATAATTACTATTCAACTGAAAATCAGGAAACAACTAACGTGTTTTTTATAATTAAAAATTTATAGTTCGGTAGAAAATTATTATAAATTTCAACAATACCAATGAATTATAAAAAAAAGTTTTGAAATTTCCTGTTCGTAAATAAAATAAAAAAAGTTAGTAACTATTCAAATACATATATGTCGTATTCTACGCAGAAATTTTACTTTATTTTTTTCTGCTGCTTTTTTACGAAGTTCTTGACAAAGGAGTAAAAAGATATTTTTGAAAAAGATATTTATAAATGCTTTGAATATTATGTATTTCAGAATGACATCATTTCAGTTATTTAAATTGAAATAAACATAACTCGAACAACAAAAATTTTGTAATGAAATGCATTCTATTTAACAAATTTATGAAAATTGTACATGTTCTTTGTTTATATCATACGAGATTTTCAATCAAAGTTAATGTCACATTCAGAAAACATGACAAACAAAAATAGAAATAATATGCTACAATTAGAATATGAATAGGTTAGCTATTTTCTTGAAATATGAGCGTCTGTATGCAGTGACGAAATTAAGGAGTGGGGGGACGGCTTCACAAGGCGCTTAATTGGGAGGGAGGAAAAATAAAGAATTTTGTAAAAATTAAAAGAGGAAGTAAAATAAAATTAGGAATGTGGAAATATATATTTTTTTTTTTATAACTGGGAAAGTTTATATTCATCCAGTTAGAATAACAGATGTAAAAGGAGGAAATTTATTTAACAAGAAGCAAGATTGCTGTTTATCCACAACTGGGATCAATCTTCACTTAAGAAAAGACGTGTAATTCTCCATACTAGGTGAGTCATATAAAGTTTTGTGCGTTCATTTAGGTTAATTAACTTTTAAGAAGCGGATAAAATTCTCTAGTTGCGGATAGCCGTAATTTTAGGCTCTGTTGCATTGAAAATTCGTGATAGATGAACTGTTAAATTTATTTGCTTTCTGAACGAATTCTTATATTTGAACCGTTCAGCGACAAATTCTTGGTAAAAGTAAGTGTTTGACGTAACATTTAGCCAATACGTAGTTATATATTTTTTAATATGGTAGCATCAACTTTTTCCCAAGTTATCTCTTTTACATCACTTATATAAAAGAATTTTATTTATTTAGGAAGGGCATCATTAATTTCATGGCATCTCTAGTGTGGAAAAACAAATTTTATATCGAAAACGTGGTGTTTTATGGGAACATAAATATAGACATGATTCAAGAACAATCGGGACTTTTGTAAGTTCTTGAATTTGATTATTTCCTTGTCCATGCATCATTGCCAGTGCAATAAATGTATCTTACTGCTACTTTATTTCATTATTTTCTGCTATTGAACATTTATATGTCTTTTTAAAAACTTACCGTTCTGAACAAATGCATGTAAAGATCCGCTGCATTTGATTTGATACGTTAAATAAAAAATTAATAAAATGCCATATTACTCCAGTAATTAGGGTGTTGAATTCGGCATTAATTAGGGGAAAGCTGGAAATTGATTTAATCCCTTCAGTTTAGGTCTAGAATGAATATGCTATGTTTTCCCCCTCGTACTAGGTGAGCGTTAGGAAATATGTATAACTTTATAGTAAAAAAACACATTTTTGTTTTAAATACCATAACAATATCGCAAAATAACTAGCTCTTCAAAAAATTTTAATACAAATGTGGTAGAGCTTAAAACTCTGAGTAAAATGAGTACCTACACTTACTATTTTTGTTGAACATTAAGTCACAATTCTGCGACAAAGTTTTAGCCCCGTGGTCAGGTGGTTGGACTCAGAATTAATTAGAGGAAAACTGAAAATTCAGGTCTTCACTTTAGATCTAAAATGAACGTACTATGTTTTCTTCCTCGTACTTGGCGAACGTTAGAAAATATGTACATATTTATTTTCGAAAATCACGTTTTTTTAAATTACCTTAACAATATATCAGTACAGCTAACTCTATCAAAAAAGTTGTTAATACAAATGTTGTAGAGCTTAAAATTTTGAATAGAATGAGGACCCACATTAATATTTTTGTTTAATACTAAGGTCGCAATTTTATTTAAAAAATTCGCCTTAATCGCTAATCAAGAGCTTTTGAAGCCAGGAGAGACCAAATTAACTTAACAATATTTCAAAACAGCTAACTCTGTCAAAAAGATTGTCAGTGCAAATATTGTAGAGCCTAAAATTCTGAATATAATGAGTACCCACAGTAATATTTTTTATTCAATATTAAGGCCGAAATTCTATTTCAAATGTTTGCCTTAATCTCTAATCAACAGTTGGAAGCCAGAAGAGATCAAGTTATCAGTCCACACTGCTTCCATTTTATATATATATGTATTTTTGTTAATTTCCGACCTGCGTTGAAGGGATTAAAACAATTTTTAGCTTTCCCCAAATTAATTTCGCATTCAGCCTTTTTTTCATCCCCTACAACTGGGCCCGTAATCAAGGGTTTAAACCGTAATTCTTAAAATATCCATAATAATTAACTAAAATAATTAGAAAAACATCGTAAATACCTCAATAAGTTAAAAAAATTACATGTATATAAATATTAGAAGCAGGGTGAACTGATAACCGGGTTTGCTCTGGCTTCAAGCTCTTGGTTAGCGATTTAGTCTAAACTTTGAAGTAGAATTGTGAGCTTAATGTTCAACAAAAATATTAAGTGTGGGTACTCATTTTATTCAGAACTTTAGTCTTTACAACATTTGTACTGACAATGTTTTTGATAGAGTTAGTTTTTTTAGGATATTGTTATGGTATTTTCAAAAAACGTGTTTTTTAACTATAAATTTACACATATTTCCTAACAATAACATAGTGCAAGGGAAAAAACATAGTATATTCATTATAGACCTAAACTAAATGGATTAAAATAATTTCCAGCTTTCCCCTAATTAATTCCGAATTCGGGCTTTTTTTTTGCTCCCCTACCACTGGGCTATCTTTCCGAAGTTTGGAGTTAATTTATTGCAATAATTTTTCATTTTCGAAATTATTTAAAAAACCGAAATATTTGAACTAATTTTGAAGTTCTGTTTTCCAATGTAAAAAGTTGGCTCTGGATTCTTGATAGATAAATTATAAATAATAGATAATAGATAAATAAATTGAAAAAGAGAAATTATTGTGCGTTATGTGTTTTTCATTTTATTTTAATTTCAAAAATTAAGAACTGTTAAAAAAATGCGGATACCATTTTAATTTGAATGGACCTGTGCTCTGTACTCTACAATCTTGTTCCTTGAAAGTACAATTTAAATGCTTAAACCGTTCAAGCTATTAATTTTTTGAAAAAATAAACTTGACTTTTTTAAAGGGAAAAAACTTTTAAAGCTTTAAATTTAAAAACAATAAAGTTTTTTTTAATTGGAAAACAGCACTTCAAAAAAATTAAATTGTTCAGCCATTTCGATATTTCAAACAATTTTGAAAATAGAAAACTACTTCAATAAATAAACTTAAATTTCAAAAAGATGTCATTTTATTAAATTTTGATTTATCTCATTAAATAAAGGCTAGGAATATAGTTTATTTAATATATTTTTAAGAATGTGTGAGATTTTTGGCTTTATATACAGGGGTTGGCCAAAAATAGGGGAACACCTCGTAAAATGCTTGCTTGAGCGTAAATGTTGATTCTACCCAATGCTGTGGGTGGCGCTGTTGTATCCCACTAACGCCACCTGTAAAATGCCCTCAATGCGTTGCAGTCGTTGTCAGAACAGTGTTCTGCGTAGCTTTGAACGGTTTGCGTCTGAGCTATGTGAATTCGAACTTGGACAAATTGTTGGTGCTCGTATGGGAGTTCTTCCGTTACCAAGGTAGCCGATGTTTTTCATGTTTCAAGAGGCACCGTATCGAAATTTATACCGCATACAGGAAAAGCGAAAAACATCATCCGTTAAGTCACAATACGGACAAAAGTGTGTGTTGGATGATCGTGTCAGACGGTCATTAAAGTTGATTGTGACGAAAAATATGATGACGACAGCTGCAAAAGTCACTTCCGAATTAAATGTTGAGCTCATAAATCATGTCAACGCCAAAACAATAAGAAGGCAAAACCGTAAGAAGAGATTTTCAGAGAATGTTTTTTTTTTTTTAGGTATCTCCGTATTTTTGTCCAACCCCTGTATTTCTTTCAAGCGCAATCACATTCAGCGGTTTTCTTCGAATGCCCTACGTATTGCGCATTGGAGGAGTTTGATCGGTTAAAATAGCAATTTTTATATATGACAATATTTACACATTTAGACGAAAGGAGAATACATTTATGTCCCAAACAAATTTTTTCTATAGACTTTTTTCCAACAAAAATAGCCCTGACAATATCCTAAAATTGAATCACTATTGACACAACCTTTCCTTAAAGGCTTCATCATCTATTGCAAGCTGTTTAAACTGTTTATAGGTAGATAATAATTGTATTTTAATAAATATAAATGTCATTCCTGTCATCATAAACAATTGCATTCTAATAATGATAGCACTCCCAAATATTTATTTATAGTATTTCGGAAAATATGGAACAAGCTCCTTATTGTCGTAAAAAAATAAAATTCTCGAATGAAACCCTCAAAAATGTCAATAGACAGTTTGCTACTTCTTAATGAATAAAAAAATGTAGTAGTGTATTCCAGTGTATCTCAAAACATTGACTGTTACAAAATATTTCTTATTGAAAAAAAAAATATATATTTATTAGTACAAGAAATAAATTCGGTTCTTTTCTCATTTTCATAAAAAAAAATTATAAAATGAAAAATGAATTGAACGCTAATCAAATGCTGTGTAATTATTAATAAAAATACTTGGACTCAAACCAGTAGTCAAAAAAGACCACACAAAAAAAAAACCAAGAAGAAAATCTTCTTTTTCTAATTAACTGATTTCAGTTTTGTGCCAAACGCCTTTCTCTATAGTTAATCTCATTTTATAGTTAATTTTCTGCAATTGTATTCCTAGTCAAACGGGGTATTTGGCACAAACGTGACGTTTAGAATCTTTAGCTGTTTTTTCATCGTTTTTAAAGGATAATGTAGTCATGATGACAACGCTTAAAATTTGTCCTATTTATGGAAGATTAATGTAAAAAAAAAGAAGGGAGGACGCTTTTTAATTTTATCTGCACAAAAAGATTCGAATGTGGCAACACGTCTACCACTATTTACTTATCATTATAGCACAAGTTCATCGTTGCGCCGTTAAAAATTTGCAGCATTCTGGCAGGTCATTTGACCGTTTTTCCGAAAACGGTTACACAACCGTGAATTTAACACTATTCTGACCATATTATTGGCCATTTTATGGTCAGAATATAGTTAAATTATGGTTATGAAACCATTTTTTCAAAAAACGGTCAAATGAACTGCCAGAATGCTGCAAAAGTTTTAACAGTGTGATATATATTGTAAAAGAAATCATACATGACAATTATTTAAAAAGCCAGAAAATATCACTAAACTGAGCTAAAGTTTAAAAAAAAGAACAATTGAAATAGCATTTTTTAGCTCGTTTATGATTTAACAAGAACGAAAAGTAATGCGCTCAGCATAGATTATAAAACTCTTTCCGGTACGTTCAGAATATTGATATCAATATTTGGAAAAATATCAGACTTTTTTTTGTTCATTCCTATATGTGATCTATAGATTGGTGATTACACTACATAGTATACTAAAATTTAGTTCAATTACACGCATAGAACAGTTTAACATTCCCATTCAGTATTTTCCGTCAATAAACGGAAATGTACTCTATATCATTTGAGTATCCTTGCATATGATATATAAATTTTATAAACACCAAGTGATATGAAAAAGAAAAGTCCTTATAAAGTAATCCCTTAATATTCGTGGATTTACCATTCGTGAGTTTTGATTATTCGGGGAATAAAATATGGGGAACATTTCAACATTCGCGAATACTTAACTTGGTTATTCAAGAATTTTGTTTTATAAAGGGTTTTGTTTTACATAGTAAACTCCCTTTGTTTTACTAATTTCATAAACTATTTAACACTGGACATCTGCACTGTACAGTGTAGCCTAAATTCCGAGGATTTAAACTCTTGTATTGAGGCAAAATATGGATCAGTAATTCCGAGCCCCGACACATGACTTGATGCTAAAAATAAAAATTCCAAAATTTTTATTGAAAGTGAAAAATTTTCTGCAAAAATTGTATAGTAAATTTTAAATCATTAACAACAACTTGTTTAGAAAGCAATGGAATGAGATCCTTCACTGGTGTCTCAAATTTTAAAGACAAATCGAGACCACAACTTTTCCTTACATGGAAATTAATAAACAAACGAACTGGTCTGCTAAACAATCATATATCAATATTTTTTTTCAGTCACCTACAAGCGACTAAACTTTGTAAAAATGTTTATAATGATTTCTAAACTTTCAAATTTTTATTTCAAGTGAAAAATTTTCAACAAAAATTGTATGGTAAATTTGAAATCTTTAACAACAACTTGTTTAGAAAGCAATGGAATGCGATCCTTCACTGGTGCCTCAAATTTTAAAGAGAAATCGAGACCAAAACTTTTCCTTACATGGAAATTCATAAAAAAACGATCTGTTCTGCTAAACAATTGTATATGAATAATTTTTGTTCAGTCATCAACTAGCAGCTAAACTTTGTAAAAATGTTTATAATGATTCAAATTTATTTACAGATGTACAATTTAATGCTTAATAAGTATATTTTTTCGTTTTAATTGCCTTCTTTCATTAAAAAGAAACCTAGCCCCTTTTTATGCTCGAGAAGATGGTCTCAACATCCGCAATTTTGACATTCGAGGAGGATTCCGCGAACCTAATCCTCGCGAATGTTAAGGGATTACTATATTTTAAAACACGCAGCACAACTTAAAAGCATTTCCAGTAGTTATTCTTCATAAACCGTGATGTAGAAAAAACATTTTTGTGTTTCCCTATAAATGAACAATGAATTATATACATACCAGATTCTACAATAAGCGTTTGTGGCACAGCTCAGTGATATATACAATACTCAATATGTTTATAATAGTGTAATACCTTTAAAAAAACACCGCGAACGATTTTTTACCATAGACCGTAACGTAATGGAATTCTTTTGACTGCCCCAGTAAAGTAACTATAAGTGCTACACAATTTATTTTCATTTACCGAACATACCAGAGTAATCCTAAATAAAATAAATCCGTTTCTTAGTAATCTCACTATAATTACGCGAGTTAGAACACGGACAGAGGAACAGACAAACCCAATTCATAAACACTTTTCAACCTTGTTGGAAAGTGTTAAAATTAGAAAATACGCGATGTTTAGAAGAATTAAAAGAACACGCGAAAGCGTTAGCATTGTTGCTATAATTTGTATTCATTTCTTAATGTAACTCCAATGAGCTATTACTTTTTCAGGCCACACAATGAACGTAGTGAAAGAAAGAGGACAATATCATAAAAACTAAGAAGTTTATCTGATAAAATTTAAAGACACTTTTTATAGTCCGTAAAAAAGTACTTAATTAAAAAGATAAATTTTTGCAAGAGTTGCTCAATTTTTCTATTATTTTTTCTTGTGTTACAAAAAATATGCAAACAGAAGCTTCCTAAAAACGTTAGCTGCCTTTGATGTCTTTTTGGCCGTGAAATTGTTAAAGATAACCATAGACGCGGAAAAAATGCTTTTAGAACATTTTTTACAAAAAAAAGGTTTGTGTTGATTAATTTTTAATATGTTTTCTTTTTTTATTTTAATTTTAATGAGCTATTTTATTTACAAACTCTAATATTAAGAAAACAATGTAAAAAATAAACTGACATTTTGCCATATTTTATTTAAGTTAAAGTAATTGTTAATATAACAGCATTTTCTTTTTGAGAAATAAAAAAATACTAAATGTTTTAAATGACCAATCAAATTTAAGTATATTTTTGTTTTCAAAAAGGTGCAGGTTTGAAATTTCCAAATAATTATAGTACTGAGAACATTCTTCCATCATGAGATTCTATGCAAATGTGTAAACATTAAATTACAAAATCAGTTTTGAAAAGAACAGGCAAATGATATTAATTTACAATAATGTTACTCAATTTATTCAAAATATGTCTTATTTCTCATCTCAATAAAAATTGCTTCTACAAAAATTTACTACAAAAACACATTTAATTTTTAAAACACTTTCATGTTAAATACTTCATTCCTGATACATTAGCTCTATACTTATATGCACATTTACTTTTTTAAATTTTTCTACACGCATAAATAGAAGACACACTTAAATAGAAAATGCTTATTTAGATATTTTACAGAAGTTTAAACGCGTCTCATTGTTTTTTTGTACTGTGAAATGTATACTATTGAAAGTATCAGAACTCGGTACATTTTTAAGGAAAATGAATGGGATTTTTTAATGTCGAACTTAAACTCAGGGAAGCAAGTTAAATTCCATATATAAGTTATACAAAAAAGATGATTTGAAAATTTAAATGTTGTACTTAAATACAAATACATGCATTTGAAAAACAAATGTCATAATTAACATCTATGCTTAATTTTATAATATTTCGTAGTTGGAAGCATGGTTTTAAAATCAGTAAGTTAAGAGATAATTGTCATAAACTCTTAATCACCTGCTGTAAAATGCATATACGTATACTCCCTTTTCGCATTAATAAATGGACGAAATTGAAAATGGAGTATGGAGTAAATAAGATACAATATAAAATATGACCATCATATTTTACATTAGATGTAACAATGCTTTAAATTAAAGAGTTTTGAATTTAAATTTAATTTAATGAGACACACACCTACCCTTATGCACAAATAAGCATACAAAATAGTTACTTATCTACACATACATATGTGTATGCGTAATATATGTATATATATCAATATATATAACCATTATTAATTACAATTCATCATCTATTCCAAATTACTAAAATTAAACTAAAAAATTTAGCTTCAATTCATAACTCTGACATTATACAAAATAAAAACGTAACCTAGTAACACAAAATCAAGCACAATACCACTAATTCACTAGGACATTGCGGACGATTAATCCATATAAAACATATGAAAAACCACCAAATTTTTATACAATAACCTATTAAAGACAAAAGATACAAATAACCAGCGAAATAATGTTGAATCATTAAAAGACGTATCATAAACAATTAATAGATCAATTGGATGGATGTAGCAGGAAGCTTATATAGCATTTCACTTCTTCAGGGGTACATGAAATTCAAATATAAGCAAAAACATAGTCGATTTCTGTAAAAGAATTCAGCAATAAGCTAAAAATTGAATTCCATTATGTACCCGATCGACTATACCCCAAAAAGTATAAATTTACCATGCCATATAAATTGAATGAAATAAATAATTAATTAATGCAAGATCCGTAATAATGACCAATATGAACAAAATTGGAACATGTAAATTAATAACTTACCCAGCAAGAGAATAGCTATGACCATATTATAATCGCAACCATGTATCCCAATTTAACACAGCCAAAATCCCGCCTAATTAAATGGTCACAGTTAAAAGCGAATCCTTACTGTTTTAAATCATCTCTGCTTGCAGATAATATTAATATTATTGTAACTATAATAATTTTAATTAACTTAAATAGTCTAAATATTAAAAATTATTTTATATGCTATCTTAAGGATCCTGGATTAAATTATTACTAAAAAGTACAAAAAGAAGTAGTTATTTAAAATAAACAGGTAATAAATAAGATAAATAATATAATAAAGTCTGGTAACATAGTTATTATAGAACTAAGTAAATAATTTTTTAATGTTGCCATCTACCGAAACTTCAAAAAATTAAAAAAGTTAAAAAGGTCCATACGTGTTCACAATCACGGCTAATAGAAGTAGAAATATTTTGTAGTGGTTCCATCTATTGGAGATTAAAAAAAATAACTATGCAGAAAAATTGCATATTGCAAATATTTGAACCACATTAATTCACATTAAAACAGCACAACAATTATAATTCTAAATCAGCTCAACAGAATATCGTTAATAATCATTTAGCATCTTTAATATAATGTTTATAATTATTTTTAATTATTTTAGTTAAAATTACGTAAATTAATAATAATTTCAAATGAGTTACAAATATAATAATATAAAAGTATGATTCTATTAATCACTTAACAAATTTAATGTTATAAATTTTAAATGGTTTCTTAGCAGATGGGGGGGAGGGGGGTTATATACAAACAAATTACAACATTTTTGCATGCTGATAAATACATGTATCATATACTGCATTAGCGTCCACTATTATAAATTATAATATTTTGAAGTAAATCGATAAAAGTGATGTAAATTGCTGTAAATTAATATAATATAAATATTTTTATGCAGTACTAAGGACAGGAAATTCATAAGGACTAAAATAAACATAGAAACTCATAAATTCAACGTACGAATCCCTTTTTTAAATATATTTATTAAATCAACATTTGTGTATAAATTATCCAGACAACTCCTCCCTCCTCCATAATTTAGCATTTGATATATATATATATTTATATAAAGAGGTAGATAGATGGATAAAGATTGATAGATAGGTAGACAGATAGAAAGATAGATATAGATAGATAGAGAGGGCGGTAGATGTAAATAGACAGATACAGATATAGATATACATATGGGTCACTATCTGAAAACCGGACCATTTCACTCCAAAATTTTTATTTTGTTAAAATTAATGTACCAACTACTACATACAATTATATACTATGATACATGTCTTGTTATTTAAATGCTTTAGTGATTGATCAAAGATGTATATTTTCTGCGTAGGATAAACTTTTATGGAAGAAAGTGTCTGTTAACATCATAATCAGTGTCCAATAACTGGGACTGAGGTGATGTTTTGTCTTAACAGCTGCACACCCACTTTGTTTAATCATTTTACACACATGTAAATTATTAAATATACTAGTGTAAATGCCCGTCCTAGGACAGTGGGTAAAAATTGTGTTTTTCACTTAAAATTTGAAAAACTGATAAAAAAATTGACAATATGGAAGCGTTTAGATGAACAAAGTTCGGCTAGTTTATGTTCTAATAAACACACAATGAACATTTACAATATTTCTGGGTAAACCAGGTTTTCCGGCTAATATACTATAACAAAATTAAGATTTCTTAATAAAACAAAAATTTAATAAATATGCAATAAAAGTGCGTAATTAAAACAGTCTGCTGCAACTATTGAAATAATACTATTTTTCTTTTTTAATAACACTTTGAAATTGTATTTTATCGTTTACCCCTCCCCCCCCCTCCCTCCAATTTTTTTTAAATATGTATATTGATTAATAAATAAGTATCTCGGGTTGAATCCCAATCGTCTAATCCCCTAAGCTTCTGTCCTCCTGATGCAAAGCTATAAATCAAAAATTATTAATTTTACTTTTCGTATAAATATTAATTTTTTATTTTTAAGATATGGGATATGTTTTTTTTTTTTTTTTTTAGTTTAAATTTACATACACCTGTATATAGAAAAGGAAAATATAAGTAATGAGTAATTTAAAAATAAGTTACAAAATGACAGGGTATTATTTCGGGGGGTGGGGCGTATAATTCCCTAAGCTTCTGTCCTCCTGATGCAATGCTATAAATCAAAAATTATTAATTTTACTTTTCGTATAAGTATTAATTTTTTACTTTTAAAATATGAAATATGTTTGGATTTTTTTAAGTTTAACCTGTACATAGAAAAGGAAAATATAAGTAATGAGTAATTTAGAAATAGTTTACAAAGTAATAAGTCTAAAATATTTAAATTGATTACTTTTTTAAAAGAAAGTCAGTTTTATCATTTTTTTGCAGGGAAAAAAGGATATTTTTAAAAATACCATATCATTGTTTTCCGTGAATCACTTTATATAAGAAATAAATTAAAATTCCTTACATGTTGCAAAGAAAATTTAATAGGATTGCAACTTAATACTTGAAATCTCGAGTGACACTCTGCAATTTATTTTGGTGGTGAATGCGATGTGCCTTCTGATTTGTTAGGAAGAAGTGTCTACCACTGATCAATTATCAGTACTTGTAACCTTTAAAAGTAATCGCGGGATTCTTGTTTCTTGTCCACCAATGGGAGAATGGAACCTTTCACCTTGAGTCTCTTCCTCGGAGACTGGTAAGATTGATCGATTCGCCCCGGATGCGTTACACTGCCTTTTATTATATAGAGATATCATGTGACATTTGTATATTACATAAATAAAGTTGCAATAAGCTTTGATTCAGAAATAAAAGGTTAAACATGGGGGCATGAATGTTGCTATAAAAAATACACATCCCTAATCAGAACACAAACTAAATATTTCTAAATATGAAATAAAGAGAAGAGCAACTTGCATTCGTCTATGGTGGCTAGTTGAACTTTAGTTGATGTTGCAATGGAAATAATTCTGTCAGCGCCACCTAGTATCTGTTAACCTAAATGTGTGTTTAGAGGGACTGAGATGATGGTCAACCTCAGGGGACAAATATATTTACTACAAAGTTTTAGTATACAATCTATACAAATATAGGAGACTGATATTTTTCGATAATGTATTTATATTGGTATAAATATTTAATAGCAATAGTTAATAATATTTGTAGAAATTTTTACAGCATACATTTAATATGGATATCTGTACTTGGGGACAGGGACTGAAATGATGATTTCGTTTGTTTAATTAATAATTTATAGATCATTATATGTCCATTTATCATTGGTAATAGTTATTACAAATGTTGCAATATATTTTATTTTTCATGTTTTGGTTTTAGGATAATTAATGAGATATTATCGGCAGTGGACGCAAATTGTCCAATTTTCAGATATTTATCTATATAGTTATTACATATTTATTGAAAAAAAAAAGACTAAAATAATAATATAGCTTAATGTTTTCTGTTTAAATCTATATATATATAGTCAAATTAATAGTCAATCTCACAGATTTCAAAATCTAAGTGAATAACAGAATGTTACTTGATGAAGACAGAAAGGTTAAAATGAAAGTTTTTAAGGGAATACCCTCGTCCAATACCATGCATGAATAAATCCAAGCGTACAAATCAGTGAAAAATATGCAAAACTAAATCATATAAAGCAAATAACAGAGCAAGAGCATGAGACGATGTTTAACAGACGAACGAAACACAAAACTTTAGTTTGTAGAGAAATAATAAATTACTAAATAACTGGTTGTACTATTTAATGCGCACTTATAAGCATAAAAATTGAAACTGAAAACAGACTAGTAATTATATAAATCAAAACAGAAATATAATACATCAGGAGGCAGCGAAACAACTTAGTACAAAAAATGAAGTAGTTGAACAATATAAAACTCAATTCTTATTAACCAAATTATTGTTTATGTACGTAAGCAAAAAAATTTAAAATAAATATAATAGAATTTGCTTTATTAAAACCTGTTTAATATTTGTATTTTGTCATGATGATTGCAGTAAAGTCTCAGGTTTATATAAATAATAATCAAAATAATAATAAAAGATTTGTATAAATTATAGTTAAAAACAGAAGTTTTCATGCAAAAAAGATAAAACTGGTTTTGTTATTATGTATATTTGTATGTAATTTATACATTGTATAAGAATCCATATCAAACAAATAGTCTACTACAGTAATTAAATATAAACTCGATAAAAATCCTCTACAGTTACGTAGCTGAAATATGCACCAGATCCTCAATTCATGCGAAATTGAAAACGTTATAACTTAACAAATTTAATTCATAAAAATATAAATAAATATGAGGCAGAATATTAAAGAGCAACACCTCTTTGATGCAACTCTACAATTACACGATATAAATAAGCCTCAAAATTGATGTAATATCCATATGTAATTATTTTTTACATTTATATAAAGTAGAAAAAATATACGTATCTATTAATTATAATTAAGTTGCGATATTAAAAGTTAAGAAACACTAGACTAAATTACTTCATAGTTGAGTTAACTGAACTTTAAGCTATGGATTTTTGTTTCAAAAAAAAAAAAAAAAAAAAAAAAATCAAAATCAAAATTATTTCTACCTACAATTCTGTGATAGCACACGCATAACGAAAACGCACAATAGAGGCTCACAATGTAGTATAATGTAGTAGTTACACGTATCCTATGCACGGTAACTTCTATTATTACCATTTGTCTCTTGCTATAACATTGAAATCACATCTCCCACCTCAAGATAAAAATCGCTTTTCGTTCTCTGACAATTTCCATACCCACTTACTCCACTTTATCTTTCTATCGTAGAATCATCTCGCCAAATCGTATGCAAAACTGAAAATCCTTCAGTCCTATGCAGACACCAAATCGTATGTAGTTGAATTTCCAGAAATTGTTAATAGTAGTTAACGCACATTAATCGCCCTGACAAAAACTTGGCAAAGAGCGTTTCATAACAGAGTCTTGACTTTCTCGCAGAAGCAGGAATTTAATTTGGGTCAACTGTGTAATGTTTGTAGCATATACTACGTTTTTTTAAATAGGACACTTCTAGACCATTAGGGGGTTATTTTACCCTCTATTACACTAAGTAAATTTTTTCATTTTTAAAAAGCAAAGTTATCGTGAATGACAAATACCGTGAGATATAAAAGTACCTTTTTATTTTTTCTCCTTTGTCGAAAGAAATTACATTTCTTTAGGTATGCTTCTGTCAAATGTCTTTCTTCGAGGTTTATCTTAAGTTACAATGTTTTGAAATCTCAATTTAAATTATAATCGTCCTGAATATATATTCTAAAATTTTCTTTAAATTAATTATGCTTCTGTCAAATGTCTTTCTTCGAGGTTTATCTTAAGTTACAATGTTTTGAAATCTCAATTTAAATTATAATCGTCCTGAATATATATTCTAAAATTTTCTTTAAATAATGTAAAATATAACAATATTAATAACGATGGTAAGTATCTCAGAAAAACGAAACTATACTGATTTTTTAAAGGTAATATTGTAAATTTAAGCTTTTCTTTTCGATAACGGTATGGTGAAAAGCACATTTAACGGTAATGTTACATTGCAATATTTGAATAAATGAAATATACTCTATTTTAACAAAATTAACTTGTTCAGTTTATTAAGTTGTTGTGAGGGGGAAATAGGAAATAATCTTGTTTGTCATTTAAAATTTCTACATTTTGAATGATAATGAACAAGGTAAATTATTAAACTTTGTGCTCAAGTGCACTTTATCAACTACATATTTTGCATTTCCAATTTAAGTTAATTACAATCATAGATGCTATAAACACTAAAGTTATTCTGTAATTATATCTGTAGCGTAAGCTATTTTACTAATCGTTAGGCAGAATAAGAAAAATTTAGAAAACATATGTTTAAATACTCGTGAATAAAATGTGAATCATTACGGTGACATTTAATGCTGTTTAAAAAAGTGTAAAATGGGAGATAAATGTTTAACTAAAAATTTAAAGAATAAAGAAATTAAGCTTAAAAATTATTTTATTTATTTCACTCTATATCAAATTATGAAATAGTAATATAAAAACATAGAATATTGTTTTACTTTTCACAATGTACAAGTTACGTATTATCACTTTTCTGTATGTAGTTCCTCAGCTGTAAAGTTGAGGGTCGTACTTTTATATTAAAAAAAAGGACAAATGAAGTATCCCAGCTGAAGCCATTTCTATCAGTAAAGTTGATTTTATTGAAGTTACTTAATAAAAAATTCTCCATTGTTCTTACGTCCTACAGATTACATATAGAAAATATTACTTATTCTCTAACAAGTTAAACAAAAAAAATCTATTTTGTTCTTCTAAAACTTAGTGTGAAAAATTACTAAATTAATAAAAATTAAGCATGTTATTTAGCGGCCAGCTACTATCGCTTGTATTGTACTATATAAGATAAAATTGTTTATAGGTTTTAGTTTATAATGGCGAGTGTTATGCACTTATGTGCTCATTTAAATTGTTAATACCCAACTTTATCCCGCTGGGCTCCATTTCTGAATAACGAAATTTGTTGTGTAAGTCGGTTGTCCCTCCCTCTCCACTAGCCGTCCGTGCGATTGCACACTTCGTTCAACCTCTGAATGTAATGTATAGATAGTTATGTAATGCTATGCACATATATTATATATTATTTTTTACAATAGATTTTTTATTTTTTTTTTATTTAATTCCATCTGTACTTTAATTTTTAGATGCGTTTATCTTTTCTCGATTTGAGAACTTGATGTAAATTTTCTGCTTTCAGATAACAATAACAATCTCATCAAAATATTTTTTCCTGCAAAATGCATAAATAATTTTGAAACATTATAAGCGTCAATCAAAGCTTGGTCAATCAAAGTATACTCCTTATTGCGAAGTCATTTTCTTTATGAATCATTGCGAAAACCTGTTCGATTCAAGATTTCTTAACAATTATGGATCATAATCGCTGATATAGACTAATGATCATACCTAATAGCAACTTATTACCAAGTAGTATTAACATAACTCGAAGTGAAAAAGAAAACTTGTGTTCTTCTAACCAGCATCCCTAAACAATAAACATATTGATAAATTTCATAACGTCTGCAATACAAGTATATCAAAGAGATAATTGCTCCGAAGAAAGCAGTACGAACAGTAATATGTCTCCTATAGGATTCGAGCATTTTAATAGTTTTCTCGGGCAAAATAAAAATATTAAGTGTAATATACACGTGACAGGACTGGATTTATAAAACACTATTAAATAGAGAAAGAAACTAACATAAATAAAACAAAGTTCATAAACGAATGTATGAATGTGAAACAGTTTTCCGATTTAATGTGGTGAAGAACATGCGCTTGAGGGAAATGTAATGAGAGAGCAAAATGTTTAGCAAAATACTCTTTATTAAAGGTTTTCCTAAAATATTACAAAGCAACATAATTTCAAATATCCTTTTAAAACTAAACTGCTTTTAAAAATTCTTGACTAAGAGACAAAATTATTGAAACAGCCATATTTATCTAGTTTTATTTGCAAATTAACTACATAATTCAGATTTACAAATTACAATAGTCTTATATTTTCATTTCTAATAAAACATATGTAAATAAAACATATGAATCACTATAAAACAAAATTTTATTTTGTTTCGATTGTCAAACTAATTTTAAAAACTAAAACAAAATTACATGATATTAAACTCGAACTCGCATTCCATGTTGCTAAAACTGTATTCCATTATCATAAATCTATATTCTTGCTGTAATGTACACTGAAAAGCCAAAATATTATGAACAACTACCTAATAATGAGTTGTATCACCTTTGGTTCTCAAAATAGTTGCAACCCGCCGTGGCATGGGTGCCACATATCATTGGTAGATAGCCGGAGACAGACCATACCAGATGTTCGAGTAGTGGTCAAGCAAATCCGGGATATTAAAACATGGTTGCTTTTTTAGTTCTGAGCTACCGTTTCCAGACACCCCAAATTTGCTCTATCGGATTAAAATCCGTTGATTTAGGCGGTCAGGAGCTTAACTGGAAGCCAGTGTTATGTTCCTGGAACCACTCCAGCACAATACGAGCCCTTTGACATGGAACGTTGCCTTGCTCGAAGAAACCATTTCCAGTTGAGAAGACAGATA
Organism: Maratus speciosus; assembly: GCA_963932465.1. Taxonomy (NCBI): domain Eukaryota; kingdom Metazoa; phylum Arthropoda; class Arachnida; order Araneae; family Salticidae; genus Maratus; species Maratus speciosus. Next base: position 332,177,070 of record OZ010788.1, on the reverse strand, counting down.
CCATGTAATGGTACAACTGGTCCTTAATGATTTTCAGACAGTCAGCGGACTTCATGGTCTGTACTGCCACAACCACAGGTCCCAGAGATGCCCATGAGAACGTTCCTCAGAGCATAATATCGCCATCACAGGCTTGTGTATGACATGGTGTATAAGGGAGAACATCAGTTCGCCTGGAAAACGGCGCACTCTGACAAGGACATGAACTTTTTGAAGGATGAATATTGATTCATCCGACCAGGCAATTATCCCCCAACGATCCATGGTCCAGACACGGTGTTCCCTGGCTTAATGTAGGAATAGTTAGCGATGATGCTAAGTCAACAGAGGCTCAATAGTGGGGTGTTTTCTGTGTAGCCTCATATCCAACAATGTCAGCTGAACTGCGCACTCTGAAACAATTCTACTTGGACCTTCATTTTATCTGACTGTCAGTTGAGTCAATGTGTAGCACCGTTTTGCTTTACCAAGCGGGAGAGTCTCCAGCGTTCTTTTTCTTGATAATACGTGGACGTCCAACGCCATTGCGTCTACTTTTGGTTTCACAGTCATTCATCTACTTTGCGTAAGTACTAATATCGATGTGTCGCGAACAACCCACGAGCCGTGTAGTTTTGGAGACACTCTTTCTAAGCCTTCTGGCCATTGAATTCTGCCCTCTATCAAATTCGCTTAGATCAGCAAGAATTCCCATCACAATCAAAAACAAGCGCAAAAACGATTCCTCAGACCCTTTAGCAGCAGTTAAAAATCATTAGCGCTTGATTATATGCCCTCCACATCATCCCGGCCAGTTCATTGCAAAATGTGGGGAAGGTCATAATGTTTTGTCTCTTCAGTGTATATTCTTTTAAATTTCACAAAAATGAATTATGTAATACCAATCATTAGTTCTGAAATCAATAACAAACATTGCACAAATAAATAACTATCACTATAAATAAACGTACTATAATAAGTACGTACTTAACTAATAAATACATACAGTACCAATAAATACTTCATGTATTGATAATCTATATTTTTTAGCCTAGCTACTTTCTTATTAGGCCAATCTAGGCTCAGATGGATTGTTAAGTTTGATATGTGAACATGTTATCCTGATTGCATCCTTTGTGCGTAAACGAGCCACATACTCCACCATTTCTTTTACTTTCGCAAAGTGTGCCTGAATATCCCTGAATTCATGTACACGGTTGCTTTGAGCAACGATATGTTAATTTGGTGTATGTGGTCGTCTAGCTGGTAGAAATACGGTGACAGAAGTTTGATCCAGTGGTATTTGCCGGATCTCGTCCTTTCTGGAAATTCAAGACTGTTTTTGAGGTTCGTCAAGCGACCCGCGTCCGCTAGCAATGACATTCCGGTTTTACTCTGTTTAGAATAAATTCTTCGGCTGAGAGTTGGCCTACGTTGTAAGGATCTGAGTTAAATATGTAATGATAAAATAATGAAAATACATGTATTTTGGTGTATATTTCGGTGCATAATATGTAACACTTCGTTAATTAAAATATTAAAATTGGCAAATGTGCATAAATTATTTACTTTGATGAAAATTTGGTAAACATTTTGGGGCGTAGATGGCGTTCATCACATCAAAATATGTAATCTGAAATTAAAGAGCTGCGATAGTAGAATGGAGATATATATTGATAAAATGTTTCAAAATCAATTAAATGGAAAATATAATTTTCGAAAGCGCTAATGATTACAAGAGCGCCATACATTAGCTTATATCCAAGTAAATATTTACATACAGTGAGACTTAAGGGATAATTTATTGATGAAGGCTATATGTGGCTAACAGGATGTTACATAAGAAGTTGAAAACTCACAGGTATGACGGGTAAAAAATACATTGAAAATTTTTAAACAATTTTCCAGTTTTATTTAATGGTAACAGAATTTTAAATAAAAATATTATATGTAATCTCAGTTTATTAAAAAATCATATGTTTGTTTTGAACAAATAAAGCCACTCTTTCTTTAAATTTTAGTATTACAAGATTTTTTTTATTTGTTCACCATAGTGATCTGTAGGAAAATTGGATGACAGAGCTTAAAGTTGCAACTATGATAATAAAAAAAACCAATAAATTATTTATTGTTATTGAACATACAATACGTGCATACATGCATATTATGCAGTACATTTTAACTAAACACCCTATAAATAATTTTTCTTCAAAGTGTATTTTTTTCCTTTTAAAGAAAACGGAAGTATAAATTTATTTTAATTTAAAAAAGAAAAAAACTTTTTTTTGTAATTTAAACCTTTAAAAACCAGCAACAGGCTAAGACATTATTACTCTTTAACCTAGTATTAAACTGTTTAAAAGAAATTAAGTTAATGCTCGTTACAAATTTATGATTTTACTATAAAAACTATGAACGATGTACGTATACGAATGCGTATACACTATACGTATGCACATCTAAAAAATATCTCTATACTGTATTTACTTGCATAATTTACTTAATTTACCTCAAAGAATATTTTTTATAGTTTATTTTATGAAACATATAAATTAATCAAAATAAATTATTACTAAATTAATAAAAACGTAATTGTCTTTCGTTCTCTCAAATATAGAAAATACGCCCAAGATGATTCAGAACTTTCTAGTAACGATACTTACAGAAACATATAACTTAAGGATACAAATGAAAGCGTAAGAGACTTTCTGCTTCCAAATATAGGAAATACTTCCAAAAAGAACTTGCTATGAAAAATATTTTAAGAAAATTATAAGGTAAACTGAACAAATAAAATCTTAAGAGACTTTCGTCTTTCAAAATCTAGGAAATATTTTGAAACAGAAGTAAATCTTGCTAGGAACAATATTTTAAGAAAATATGAAGTAAGAATAACAAATGAAAGCTTAAGGGACATTTGTGCTTCCAAATATAGGAAATACTTCCAAACAGAACTTGCTACTTGCTAGAAAAATATTTAAGATAACTATAAGGTAAACAGAACAAATAAAATCATAAGACACTTTCGTCCTTCAAAATCTAGAAATATTTCGAAACAGGAGTAAAACTTGCTAGGAGCAATATTTTAAGACAATATGAAATAAGTAAAACAAATGAAATCGTAAGAGACTTTTGTGCGTCCGAATCTAGGAAAAACTTCCAAACATACGTAAAACTTGCTATAACGATATTTGAAGAAAATTTGAAATATGAACATTATATGAATTGTATGAACATTACATGAACACTTTATAAACACTGTATGAATGCTATATAAACATTGTATATTTAATATTATTTTAATTTAAAATTTTACATTCTATGCAATACTAACCTACTGTTAAAAAGTTAGACTATACGCTTACAGATGAAAAAAAAAATGACTTTGAAAGAAAACGTTTCAAAGATTATGATTCTGCGTTATGTACGCGTTATTTTGCAAAAGGGGTTTTAGATAATGAGTTTTAAGTTTAAATCCAAGAACATTGAATGATTACGAGTATTTAGCGGAAATTTTATATTTACCAGAATTAATATATAAACTTGTGAAAACCAATAATAATTAATATTTAAGTACTTTTTATTCACATATTGTGAATTTAAATTTATTTCAATATATAGGAGAGTAATTCTCAAACATATTAAGAAAATAGAATGTGGTAAGTACATAACTTGCATTTGAATTGTTAAAATCTGCTAATCTATTTATGAGTCACTAAAATTTCTTAAATTCTTGACAACCTCAATCTAATTTGAAGATATCAATGTTCCAGATATGATTTTTTTCGAAACAATTTCTCATCAAATTTTATTTAAAATTAAAATATGCATTGAAAGAACTGAATACACTAGAATCAAGAAACGAAAAAATATGAGCATTCGTCTTATAGCTTTTCAAAATGCAATCATTCTTTTTCAGTTTTTTAGTTTTATATATAACGATTAGTTAAAATCCTAAAATCTAACAAAATGACTACAGAATCACAGATAAAATTAGCAAATTTTAATTAAATTTGGGACATTTTCAGATACGATATATTTAGAAGTAAATGTTATTCTATGTAAAACAGTTTTTCTTTAATCTTTGCTGTATATTTTTGAAAATATTTTGAAAAAATATGCTTTATAATTAATCTGTTATTTATTACATAAATATAATTAATAATGAAAAAAATAAAATAAAATTGTACAAAGAGTCTACGATATTTCCGAAAATATTTTAATTTATTAAAGAAAATGCATGTTTATTTACAATTATTTAGCCTTATAAATAGTATAACAAATAAAGATTGATGCGTATGTTATTATTTGTTTAATGACTTTGTGAAAACTGCTTTGGTAAATAGCATTATTAAATCAAAAAAATATTTATTTAAACTGAAGATTCAGTTCAAAGATTAAATGTTCAATTTCATTTACTTCTTAAAATAAATTACATGATTTTTGGAAATTAATTTTGGTTGTATATTTTTTTAAATGATATTTGTTTCTTATTACAGTGTGAAAATAAGTTTTGCTTTTTTTAAATCGCTGTTATAGACATTGAAACATAACTAAAAGTAATTAAAAAGTAAATACGGAGTTTTATCTTAAAACGAGTGGATTTTTATTTTAGTAATTAATCAGGTACAATATTGTAAATGTTGTCATGTATGGATAAGTCAGAAGAATTAAATCGAAATCATTAAATAAAATTTTATTGGAAAGTATGTTTTTTAAAGATAAATTTATAATTATTTTCTATAAAGTTCATTTTAGTCCAACTTCGTAAAGATTAAGTACGTACAGCAGAAAGGATTTTATTGTGGCTATTTTATATGTCTAGACATATGAGTAGACTTATAATATTATACAGTATTTAAGTTAAATTAAACGTTCAGATTGTCTATTAAAAGATGAACCTTTTTAAAACCATACCATTAAGTAAATTTACTGAATATATAACATTACAATCATTTCAGACTTGGTTAATTTATAATAATTGTTCGTTCCTCAAATAATATATAGACGGTTAGTAAAATTTATGCTCATAAATATGACTCAAATGTCTGTTTACCCAAATAAAAGAAAATTTTCCCAATTTATAACAAATTGATAATTCATATTGTAACACGATTAATAATATTACAACATGGAGTACACATTAAAGGGTGATAATTATATTGTACTAGCAGGAATGACAGAGCTAAGCTCGATCAAAATTAGCCTTGTGCTCAGTTCCATATTTTATTCTCACTATATCATTCTTGCTGTTTAGATACAATTGGCGATCCTGAGACATAGTGACCCAAAATGACCCAGTAACCGAATTATTTCGAACATGCGACCTAACCAATGCTCATTTCGAACCCGAAAACGATAGAATACAAAATTTAATCAAAATTATTAAAGTCGTTTTATGGATAAAATTAGCTTGACCTACGGTATCCCAAAAAGGAACCACTAATCTAAATTTATCGAACACGTGACCTATCCCAATGGCCTTCTCGTGCTGGAAAAAAATGTAATAAAAGTTTTTGTCAAATTTTAAGTCGTTTTTTAGATACAATTATCTTGACCCACAGTGACCCAAAAGAGAACCACTAATCGCATTTTCTCGAACATGTGATTTACCCCAATGGTCTTCTCATGCTCAGAAACGATATAATGCAAAATTTTGTCAAAATGTTTTGAGCTGTTTTTTAGATACACCTACAGTGACCCAAAAATGACCCAGTAGTCGAATTTTCTTGAACATGTGACTTAGGCCACACGTCTTCTCATGCCCAGAAACGGTTTTAATACAAAATTTTGGAAAAAATGTTTGAGGCGTTTTTTAGATACAATTAGCTACAGTGACCCAAAAATGACCCAGAAATCGAATTTCCCCGAACACGTGACTTAGCCCAATTATTGGCAATGGCCATGTGTTTTTTTTTAATTATTATCAGGTTGTAACGAAAGTTTCCCGCCAAACCTAATAAGGTCTGAGTGAATAGTTTACGTTGACGTGTTTGCTCATATTTTGTCAAACGATCTATGGCATTTGAAAGAAAGAGACTTGCTTTATAACACTGTGCTGTGAAATTTGTAAAAGAATATCGCTATCATTAAGTACAAGGTGTCTGAAATGGAATTATGACGCTACCAGAGTAGAACCATCATTTACATCGGGTTCTGTTGCAAAAAGTCATCTACAGCATATCACCGAATAAAGTGTACAGCTTTAGATACTAGTGTTGTATAATATGGCACTGTGAAGGTTTGGCGGAATGGTGGTTACATATATAATTACAGTTAATTATATATAGTATAATTAGCATTATGTAATGGTGATTTGGCGGAAAACTTTCGTTACAAACTAATACGTCTTTCGACAGCCATTCCATAAATATCTTATCGTATTGGTCAAAGTTATTTAATTTCTTCAATTTACGAGTAGTGGCAAAAAGCCTTTTTTCTGCAATATGCCGATTAGAGGAAATGTTAGGGGGGGGGGGGACTTTTGAACCCAAGGCAAGCTAATACCTCCAGTCTTCGTTTCTACGAAGCCCCTTGAAAAATTGTTCCTGAGCTAATTGATCCTCCACCACTTTAGAAAAAGTTTGTGCTTCATCGGCAATGCCAGTTGTTTCCAAACTCCACATATCAGAAACATTCATGTTTTGAAGATGAAGAATAGTTACTAACATGGATTGGACACCTTCAAAACTCTGAATATTTAATTCTTCATCTGGAGAAAATTTAAATTCAGGCCACTCCTTTTGAGTTGTTTTCAGAAATTCAGGCCCCTCCCACCAACCGCATCGCATCAGATGCTGGGACGTGCAGCCACAAGAGGCTATATCAGCAGGATTAAATTTCCCTGGTATGTGTCTCCAGCATTCTTTCTTCGACAGATTTCGAATCTCCTTGACTCTATTATTTACGAATACATCCTAGTTTTCATCTCGTTGTATCCAGCAAAGAGCTACAGTTGCATCCGTCCAGTAGTAGATTGGAACTTCTTCCAAGAACACAGCGTCAGCAATGTATTTGGCTAAACGTGCTCCTTAAACACAAGCTAATAATTCGAGGCGCGGAATTGTCACCTTCTTCAATGGAGATACTCGAGATTTTGCTGCCACGAACATCACATGAACTTTTCCGTCGTCTTCACTTCTTAAAAATATAACGATGGCATAAGTGCTTCTACTGGCGTCACAAAACACATGCAGTGACCAAGTATCTCTTTTTCCATAACCTATGTGACGACGGTCTTCTCATGCCATGAAACTCTATAATACAAAATTTTGTAAAAATCGTTTGACTCGTTTTTTATATCCAATTAGCTTGACCCACAGTGACCCAAAATGGCACACTAATCGATTTTTGACGAACATGCGGCTTAGTCCTATGGTCACCTCATGCCCAGAAGCGGTATATTACAAAATCTTGCCAAAATGTTTTGAGTCTTTTTATAGATTCAATTAGCTTGACATCTGACCCATTGTGACCCAAAATGACCCACTAATCGAATTTTCTTGAACATGCGACATAGTCCAATGGTATTCTTGTGCCCGAAAACAATAGAAAGCAAAATTTCGTCAAAATCGTTAGAGCCGTTTTCTAGATAAACTTAGCTTGACTCACAGTGACCCAAAATGACCCACTAATCGAATTTTCTCTAACATGTGACTCAGCCCATTGGTCTTCTCGTAATCCAAAACAGTAGATTATAAAATTTAGTCAAAATCGTTAGAGCCATTTTTTAGATAAAATTAATTTGACCCGAAGTTACCCGAAAATGACCCACTAATTCCAATTTCTCGAACATGTGACCTAGCCCATTGGTTTTCTCGTGCCCCAAAACTGTTGGATATAAAATTTAGTCAAAATCGATTGAGCCGTTCTTTACATATAATTAGCTTGACCCTGACCCATTATGACCCAAAATGACACACTAATCGAATTTTCTCATCTACATGACGTAGCCCAATGGTCTTCTTGTGCCCGAAAATGTTAAAATACAAAATTTAGTCAAAATCATTAGAGCCGTTTTTAAGATAAAATTTACATACACACACACTCACACACAATTTTTGCTCGTATTATAATATATGTCGGATTAAAAAAAATAGTGCTTCTGGTTCCGTATCAAACCATTCATATTTTTGCCAATATATTACACGGATGTACATACATATCATACATATATGTATGCAAAATACATATCATATTTATTTTATTAGGCATTATTATTATTCTTTTTTTTTTTTTTTTTTTTGTAATGTCGAATTTATACAATCCTTCTTTTTTCTAATCATTCATTGTCGAGTATAAGATCTTGCAATTCAGTTTATTGTAATTCGCAAAATTAAAATGAGATATTCATTATATTTGCTTTTCTTGATTTTCTCTATCTCTTTTTATATGAGGGTTGAAATTAAATATCTAAATATTATTATTATTTTTTTTACTTTTAACATTTCTTCCACCAAAGCGATGTCGCTTGTTTCTTTTTTTTAAACACATATGTAATTATGTCTTAACTGTAAAATTAAAACAGATGTTGTACAATTTAAGCTAAAATTTACATGACACGAAAATAAAAATAAAAAGCAATTCTTACGCTTTTGCGCTATTGGGTAAGTATAACTAAATATCACAACGCGTAACCCATAAGTCCACATTTCAAACCACCATACTTTATTTCAAAAACACACTACAGAAAGATTTTTATCATTAATCTCAGCTAATGTTAAAAAGAAACATTCACAGCGGATTCGGGTAGAAAGCTTCCATGCATAACTTTAAAATAAGTCAGGAACATAAACATTTTGATTTAGAATGATGTGGTGTTATTCAAGAGTGATGGTCGTTTAGAATTAATTTTTTTTTTCCTGTGGTTTCGATCAATCTTTGCATGAAACCTGTCAAATAAATAAGCAGCATTTCATATTTTATTTTTGGACGGAATGAGAAATCATAAACCCTTACGAACATATTTAACAAAAAATCGACATTTAATAAAATGTATAAATTTTATTAATATATAATGAAATTACTTATGATTTATTAAAAACTTTATTATTTTGTCTGATTGAGGACGTGAGTTTCAAAACCCAATTTTCAAAAATCTTGTTTTATCTATTTGTATATTCTATTGTTAACAATAGAATAAGTAATATATCAGGGTGAAAGGTCAAAAGAATAAAATCAGTATGATAGTCTGTCTTCTAGATATGACACTATATCGTAATGTAAGGGAAATGCGTTAAAAAGAGAGCACTGTCAGCACATTCTCTTCGCTGGTTATCCTTGTTTTGGACATGTCCCTTCTGCTGATCCCCAACACAAATATTTGAAGTGGGTGTCGCAAGAGTGAACCTGGCCATTATTTCCCAATGACCGCATGGAGACTTCAGCCCTTCCACACACCATCGACAAGCCATAAATATAAACCTAATAAAAACCTCTCTTCTATTCTTTTTTAAAGAAAAAATTGAGACAGAGCATCGTCCAGACTGCGATAAAATGACAAATTCAATTTTCTTTAGCATTAGGTCCATGCATATTCCTATTATAAAAATAGTAAATATATGTGAATACATATATATGAAATTAATATATTACATACAACTTATATATGCGATTACGATGATGTAAATTTCATAACCGTGCATAGCTCATTGATGAGTTATTTCTGCGTACATGGGTAAATAAAGGTTTTTGTCGATATCGTGTACAAAGTTAACGAGGAGAAGTAATGAAGCAGGAGGTATAAATTTCCACCTGTTTCTTTTATTAATTATAACACTAATAAGAAAGAGTAGTTAAAAATCATGTATAGTTTAAAATATTTAGCTCTAATATATTTTTTCAGATTTGGAAGCAAAGTTATATAAAAAGTATATTATGATTAAAACTGTAGAAAATATTAGCATAAATTTGCGTGTTGGGTGCTGTTTAGTATAATATGTATTTTGTGTTTATAAACTAAATGAATAGGTTCAGTGTTAATATATGGGAATATAAAAATAAATGACATTTTTTTTTGTTTCTTTTATATTTTAAATGGAAATTTTAAAAAATAAAATGAAACAATTTTATGACGTCTAAAATTGTTTTCAACAATTCTTAAAGAAGGCTCTTAAATATTTTTTATTTAAATCAATAGTATATAATTCAAACGTAAATTATTATTAAATTGAGATTATATTTATTGAGTATATTATCTTAAATACGTATAGTCATTTATAATTGATTGTGTGATGCAATCAACAATAAAACTGGTAGATTCAGTACTTCTTTTTTAGAAAGTTTTTTTGGCATTTAGTATAATACTTTTGATACAATTTAATGCTACATTTAATAATTACTTTCTCAATAGTTGAAAAAAAAATAGATGCAAATTTTATTGCAATATTGATGGAACTCTAATTTATCCTAACCATCTAGGTACGGTAATTATGCATTATTGACAGCGTATAGTTAAGGGATATTGTGTAAACCTTGTATATTTAGCATCACAAATATTTATACTAATATCAAGTTTCATATACCGGCTGGCCGGAATATAAAATCATACTGTTCAGTATTGCGTTGGACCATCTTTTTCACGAATTTTAGAATTAATCGTTTTTGGCATTGGTTTGAAAAGCGTAAACACGGTCTCCACACTTATTTTTCGCCAAAATTCATCAGCGTATCATACCATATATTTCTGTTCTTAAAGTACACCTACGGTTTGAGCCTGTATTTTGGTATTTTTAGGTATGTTCGCCACTTTACATTCACTCCCTTCTTTACAAAGATACCTTCATGAGATATTAGCATGAAAATACAACAGCGCTTAAGGGTCTCGGGACTCTTAAAGTTGGAAAAAAGAAAACAACAATTGCCATTTTTAACATTTAATATCTTAAAAAGTACTTATATAATTTTAAAACACAATTTTAAAGTGATGAAAGTAATACGTATGTTCTTTCATTTCATGTATTTAAAAAGTTACTAGATGCAGAATTAATATTTATAAGTGGCTTACAACAGTCAGTCATTTGTCGAGCAGAAAATTGCATGATAGCTTATGCTTAGAATTATAAAATAGATTTCGCATATGGAATAAAAAAATTGTTTCTTAATAATACTTCAAATTGCAATAATTACCCTGAACCTAAAAACATGTGTTTAAAGCATTTTTATATATTTAATACAAAATTGTATTTAGCTAATACAAAAGTTTGAAATTTCCAACAGTATAACTACCTAAAAAATATTTTTTTTTTAACAATAAAGAAGACATTTTACATTCAGTTTATGTAGACTAATATAAAACATGTGTTTTTAAAATTTCATGAAAAATTATTGAGACGTTTTTGAGATATCTTGTGCATTATGCCCAAAAGCAACAATTGAGAAACATAAATCCAAAGTTTCGTAAACACCGTTTTAGCTCAGAGTGGGTATATTTCTAAAAGTCAAAATATATGTTATAATGGGATTTTCGAGGGAACAATAACATCAAAACGCTCAAATATAGATAGGAACTAAACATGTCAAAAAATTGAAATTTTGAAAATTGTGAGGATTTAAGAGTCCCGATACTCATTGAAAGTATAATAACTAGTACAAACATAAAATAAACAGTCAAGTGCGAGTATTACTCGCGCTCAGAGGACTCAGTACAATAAATATGTTAATTATTACCCGTATGATTAAAAATTCGTTGCCCAAAAGATCAATAAGACTTTGTAAAAAACTATACAACGTAGGTTTGGTTATAGTTCTATATGCTAGAAAAGTATGAATGATATACCATAAACGTTCGAAAAGATATTAAGCCTAAATAATATCAAATATTGCTATTCTGTATAACTTTTATCCTTATCTGTTTATGATGAACTTAATTCGGTGCTGCCATTAAACTTAGTGCATATTTAAATTCCATTTGGCCTTTCATAAAACTAAATTCAGAGTAGTAATAGTCATAAAAACATGCATAATAATAACTTATAAACAGATTAAGTTAAATAATGCTATAAAAAGTTATAAAAATATTTTTATTGTGATTGACGATCGTTTCGTTGCACAAACGGCGAGATGTTTAAAATCATTTTATCCACTTTACAATATTTTCCTGGTTTCTTCGAACGTTTGAAAAATAAACTCAATAAATTCAATATCTCCATAGTCGCAAAATCTTCTATGAAATAAAAAATATATAGTATGCAAGAAAATAGATCCGATTGAGTCAAACCAGTTATCAGGAGTATACGAAAGACATTCACCAAAGAAGATGGTGTAAAGCAGTTTTATATAGGTATGACAACTAGAAAACTTAAAACTAGAATCAAAGAACATATAGCAGACATCAAATACAACAGAAGAACCGCAGCTTTGGCCAGATTATGCACTGAAGAACGTTTAAAGATCGATTTTAAAATAGCAAGTTAATTTATACATCAATATTTTATTTACCATCTATAATCCGGTAATCAATAGAGATATTTTTACGCAACAATAATATTTTCAATGATTCGGTATCCCTTGAGTTATCTAAAATTTGGAAAGAGATGCTATGTAATTTTAGTAACAATAGTAAAAATTAATCCACGCTGGCAAATAGCCAAGATAATTTTATTTTTATTTTATGTTTTGCAATGTTTCATTATGCATGTTGTCTCGTGGCACTGTGTTACCATGTTATTGTTTTTTAAATTATATGAAAATTAATCCACGCTCGAAAATAGCTAATTTAATTTTAGGTTTGCAATGTTTTTCATTATACATCATGTCTCGTGACATTGTTTACTATTAGATGGAAATTTCCAACTGGGCGAAAAATGTCCGGACCAGGATTCGAACCAGAGATCTCCTGTCTGAAGCCGCCAGTGCTTTAGTATCTGAGCTATCCCGGACGAATCTATTGGAACTTTTTCACCCAGCTAACCTTAATGATTATAGCATCTGGTCTGAAACCTGGTTCAGCTCAACACAATAAATCTCAGGTAATGGAACTCCAGAAATCGCTGGATACGTAATTACACTAGATTAATTTTAACCAGGTTTCAGACCAGATGCTATAATCATTAAGGGTGAAATCGCTGGGTGAAAAAGTTCCACCAGATTCGTCCGGGATAGATCAGATGATAGAGCACTGGTGGCTTCAGCCAGGAGATCCCTGGTTCGAATCCTGGTCTGGACATTTTTCGCCCAGTTGGAAATTTACATCTAATATGATTTATTTACCATTTAGAATAATTGTGTTAAAATTAATCTATTGTTTACTATGTTTATTGTTTTTAAATTATGTGAAAATATTTTCTATCGTAAATGATTTTGAAAATGTCGCCGTTTGTGCGACGCATCATCGTTATTATCGTCATTACGCGTTATCGTATTTGATTATCGTCAATCTTAATAAAGATATTTTTTCACTTTTTATAGCATTATTTAACTTAATCTTAGTAATAGTGTTTTCTTTTTACAGTGTAGCTAAAACAAAACCCTTGTTCAAAGTTAAAACGTGGTATTGTGCTAAGCACGCTTCGAAAGGAGGACACAAAGTTGCACCGCCCCCTTGGTCCGTGCGCAAAATCCCAGCATAGGTTTTTAATTAATTTTTAAAGACACGGGAGGCGTATTGAAAATTCCACACAATGCAAACTAGTCGCGAATCCCATAGTATTAATGTGATTAATTCTAATTAATTAGTCTTTCTTAACAATTTTACGTTTATTGCTTTTATACAGATAATGGGCATTGCATTACCCAAATATATCATTAAAAGTTGTTATCTAGGCTTTAAAAACCGGTGGTACACAGAGTACGCCGGCCCTGTCATTATGCATGTCCAAATCGTCAGTGTCTATAAGGGTTAATATATCGGCTAATTACCAACGATTTTTTCGAAAGTCATTATCAACAATGCTTTTATACTTATGCAACGATAGGTATCTTTAGAGCGCTTCAACACCTTTGTTCAATGCTCCCAAATCAAAATTAATGTGTAACAGAAAAATGCCCTTTTCTCAAAAACTATGTTACGAAGGGTGATCGCTATAGTTTTCCGGCAACGTTTAAGTTCACTTCTACTATCTCTATTTTTTTCATAATTTTACATTCAGTAGATTCGGAAATAGATGGGCAGGAACATATTTTTGAACTACATTTTCGACGATATCTCTGAGATGCAATACCTAAATTTAAAAGAAATATTTTTAAGCTCAGCGTTACGAAATCTTTCAAACGATACCCCACACGATATACAAAGAAAAGATTTTTCTTTTCAAGTAACTTAATTAGCCCCTCTAACATGTCTCCTAAATATATTTGCGAATGTTTAAAAATCTGTAAATATGTGGGTCAAAAGTCTTTATTACTTTCCCAAATTTGAACTTTACATTTTCCATAATTTTCGAGTAAAATGGCTGTGACAGACAGACAGACACAAGAGTGATCTTATAATGGTTCAGTTTTCACTTTTTAAGTACGGAGCCCTAAAAAACAAACAAATCGGAAATGAGGGCATATTCTCCCGCCAAATCTGTCTACTTACCCACAACCATAAAAAAACAGGGAATTGTAATATTTTCTATTCAAATAAACACGCATCCTTCTCTTAATCACTAATCTAGAAATTTGAATTCTTAGGCTTAATTTTTAAACTTTAATTTTTATACCTGATATATAACACAAACTTTCAAAATTTGCCCATTTTTCTTGTTTAAAAACTGAGTATTATATGCCAAACTATATGGTATTATTGATGCTATATTTTCTGTAAATTGTGAAGAGAGATGAATATTTTTTTTGTTGCACACTGTAAAAAAAATCCGATAAAATACGGAAATTATATTGGCAATCAAGGTGGAAATTCTTCTGGAAAAACTTCCGTTTTTGTGGAATTTACGGGGGAAACATTCCGTTAAAATACAGAAATAATACTGGCGCTCAATTGCCAGTACAATTTCCGTATTTTAACGGAAATTTTTTTACAGTGTAATATATTTATCTATCATAGCAGGAACGATAAAATGTGACTTTCCTTAAATCAATATATCATATAAAATATTCCGTACTGAAGTTTAAAAATAATTTTCCTTTTCTTAGTTTTTTAAAATAACTAGGCGGAACGAGTCGAACTTCGACGAAGGAAAATGTTTAAGAAGTAACTGTTTCATTGATCTATAATAAACCTACAAAATTAGTTACAACAGAAGATGCATCTTAAATTGGTTAGTCTAACTCTCAAACAAATATTATTTTAACCTAAAATTAACAAAATATTATTTCTATAAAACTCAGTTATCCAGGGATCGCATTCTACAGACAAAATTTTATTGTTCCTACCATTATTTTGAAAATAATATCTTCTTTGTACCTTTCTACAGCATATTTTAAATTTAAAAAATATTAAGATTATTGATTAATAGTTCTGATAGGAACAATAAAATTTCCCCTATGGAATGTGACCCCTGGTTGTCTGAATTATTAAAATTAAAATTTAATCGCATATGTAATCAGGAAAATATAATAATAAACAGTTATTATGATTAAGTTGTCAATTAAATCTCTTGTGCTTCGTTTTACCGAATCAAAAAGTTAAAATTTATTCAAGTTTGATACAATCAGATCTTTTTCCTGTAAAATCTAAACCCGACATCATTTTCATAATTTACATATGTACTTCCCATATCCGTATTCACCATGTTTAAAAAATGGTATTTTAATTTGATCATTTTAAATTCATTTTAACTCAAAACTTGAAGTCACGATTGTCAACAACATACTTGCATGTGAACAGTGGCACTCTTAATTTCAGATACTAATTTCAATAAGAATAATTCCGAAGAGTAAAAATTGCCATAATTTATGTTTTTTAGACGCATTTGTGTTAAAATGTTTAGTATTATCTAAGAGATTGATTGTTTTCTTCTAAATATGAAGTCATTTTCACGTATTTAAGGATTTTGCCTAGTGTCTCAAAATTATCAGCATTCATGCAGAAGCAAAAAATACGGAAACTTTATAAGGAAAAATGCGTGTTTTCAAAAGCAGTTACGTAATTTTTCCATTCAAAATATTTTGGTGCAATATGTCCCTAATGGGATTTTGCACCACTTAACCCTATACAGCGAAATTTAAATCATAAAAATAAAGAAAAAATATATATGTTTTTTTTTTCTCAAAAAATGCATGAATAAAGATAAATAAACCTCATTATTTTCTCAATTCTGCAATAAAGAACGCTATCTAATTACGATCATTTTGAAGGAATTTCATAAAATATTTTTTTAATTAAAATATCAAAGTGGGGATATTAAAAAAAAACGGCATATGCGAGCACATATACAAATGAACTGTTTCCAATTAAAAAATAGATATGTAATAGTAAAATTGTTTCAGTAGAAAGCTCTGGGCAGATGATTAAAAAAACAGCCTTGTGTTTTAAATATATAGATTATATAAAATTATAAAAAAAATAAATTAAGCAAATTTTATTATTTTAATAAAATTATAGTAGAATGTCTTAAAGAATAGTAGTAAAATTTTACTAGTCAAGAGAATTTTGAATAAAAACCTGAGGAACCTAATATCATTTTAAACCTCAAACTATTGCCAAGATCCTTATTGTTTGATTGTATAACTTGACGAAGCGAATTCATCCAAGCGATAATTATAAACTTCTTTAATCTATGTCACTATTTTTTGAACAAAGGCTTCCAAACTGAGCATACACAATGTATGTCAATGCTCTTCTATAAAGATACTGTAAATTTTTGTAAAACATTGCGCTTTATCAGCCTGTGATTTCGATTACGTTATTTTTAAAAGACTTTTTTTCACGTGTGAAGAATTTAAAAGCAGCTAGTGTGAAATACGTACTTCTAGAAAACATATTTCAGTTTTAAGAATTAAAAAACACGCTTTTATAAAATGATGTCATTTGCATCCGCTAAATCATTCCACTTTTGTAATTCAGTCTTAAACAACATCTATATAGAGCTTCAAGAATTCGTAAATTTTGTAGTCAGTCCTACATCTATAGAAAAGTATACGAATGACGTCATTATCGCAGAATAATACACAAACACAACAAATAAGCAATATCGTCATTCAAGAAACTCCGCAAAAAAGGGTATTTAATGTTGCATATAGCTCCACTTGTTTTTGTTTATAATAGCTCCACGTTTTATCAGAAATCATTTTTTGAATATTCGGAAAATATTACTACATACGGATAAATTGCACTCTTTCAGCTTTCTGATTCGAAATAAGTAATTGTGAAGGAAAGCCACACAATTCTTTAAAAAACGTTTTTGTAAAGAGAAAGTATTATATCGTTTGTAAAATATTTTTGCTTATAAACTAAGAAACAATTAATTGATGAATAGAAACGAAAGAAAACCAAAATTCACCCGATTCAGACGGTACTATTGACATAGCATGTATATTAATTTCAACTTTATGAGGAAATGGCTACAAAAAAGTAATAATCTACTATTTCCCCTTTACTTTTAATAGAAATGGAGTACTTCTGTTGCCACAGTTGCAAATTTGGTACAAAAAACTATAAAATAATTAATATCTTAAAAATAAATTGAGATACAACTTTCAAACAAATTGCCTTTAGATGTAATTTTTTTTCCTTATACGACGGTATAAAAATTGAAAATGTGCGATGTGTAGAAGTTTAAAAATTTTCCGTAGCGAAAATTTCAAAATGAAAATTCATTTAAAATTTGAAAGTGTTGCCATTCGCAGAATGACGTATGCGCTATGCACAGATATGTTTGTCCTTTATAATATAGATAGATGCTGAAAATTTAGAAATTAATCCCTTTTTTACGAAAATGAAATTTATCTGCTTTTCTGACACAGACGATAGATATGCTTTCAGAAATTGATTTTATAATTTTGACAGTACAGTTTGTGTAGAGGTATAAACCGAATTTAATTGCCCTGTCACATCACAAAATAATTATCATTATTATTAACATTATACTTTTACTTATATCGCCATGTTTCTCTTCCACTTATTATATATTTTATCTAATGTGTAAAGCTTTACAGAATTATTGTTGGGAATTACTTTCATGTGTCTTCACGATTTGACCTATAAACATAGTTATGTGTATGTCACGCACTAATTTTGAGAAATGGAGTTGAGCGTATAGAACATATCAAAATTATCAATCAGCACCTAAGACTAACACTATCAGTTATAATTCCGAGAAAGTTACTTGCAAATGCTACCGAAGATTTATTACACCATGGGAAATCATTGTAATGCGCCCTTAAAATCTTTGTTTCGGGCATTTTAGAAATTGTGATTGATACCACTATAGCGTAAATGCGACCATTATTCTTAATCATTACTTTTAAATTTTAGAGAAACAAATTAACTAAGAATAGATTAAAAAAATATATAGATATATCTGGGTATTTAACCCATTAGAGCCGTGGCATGGTCACATAAACAATGTTTTTTAAAAAAGAAAATGGCGCTAAAAAAGTGTTTTTATTTGTTTCCAAAATGCATATAGTTTAGCGTTTCCCGTTCATTTGATCACACTGAAGAAATAATAATTAATGTTACATTTACAGTTGCTTCTCATTTAGCTATTTTTACATTAACTGATTTTCTCTCGCCTGCGTTAATGATAGTTAAAAAAGGGATTTTTTAAAAATTAGTATAAAATTATTAACGAATATGCAATTTGTACTAATATTCTTTGCATTTTATGTAAATATTACTATGTATATTTAAAACGTCTTATCTTTTAAAAACTTCTTTCTAATGTCAGTAATTATAAATCAGTGGTGTTTCAAAATAAACTGGTGGAAAAAAATTAAAGGAACGTTTAAAAAACGCAGGTAAATTAAATGATTTTCGACCTAGAATCAAGAAACTTTATTTTATTTTATTTTATTTATTTTATCACTTCTCACATATTTTTAAAGTACAGAATATCCTATTTCTTAAATATATATATATATATATATATATATATATATATATATATATATATACAGATATATATATACAGGGTGCAATACATTATCTATCGCCGACCTTTAATTTCTCAACCGTTGGTGGTAGACATATAGTTCCAATTACAAAAACGTTTTAAATATGGTCAATATTCATGTTGTGGATTTATTTAAAGTAAAAAATCAATTTTATAAAAATTACGAAATCTAACTTTTTATACGGTACCCAGTCCCTATAGTTATATTTAGTAAAAGTTTACACACATCATAACAGATATAACACAAAACGTCTCACATCTGTACTACAAAAATTGACAGAGTTATTAAATTTCAAAGTTTGAGATTTTTGCACATGACTTTGTCTCTCATTGAGGGATCAGTTAAAAGATGAATTAAAGTAATTAGAGATCAAAATCATAGTGCAATGTCCTTTTTATGGCAGAACCATCTTTCGTAGGTCTCGCCAAATCGGGGTATCACCAAAGAGTGTTATTTCATCTAAAAGTTTGAGCTGACTTTTGGGGGTCGTATACAAAGTGAAGAATGAAATATTGAGATTAAACAAAAAAATAAATATCAATTTATTACAATATCAGAAAACGGTCTACTATAAAAAATGAATAAAGGAAACGCCGGAATCTAATAGAGATGCTTCTTACAGTGGATTAGTGTCAGTCCATTAGTACAGTCCATTAGTGGCAATGCACAATTGAATGCGTGACAGTACTGAGTCCTGGACAAGTTAGAGCATAGCATGTGTGCAAACTGTGCGGCAATAGAGGATGATGCTCTGCTTCAGATAAACCAAAAAAGTAGTCTCAGTCACATAGACCTATGCCTTGATGTACCCCAGAGTTAGAAGTCCATGGGACTCAAGTCAGGTGAACGCAGTGGCCACTCTACCGGACCAACATATCGAAGGATCTCTTGACCGAATTCTGTTGCCAGATATGACCAGACGTTTGATGTTTTATGCGGAGAGGGTCCCGTCATGTTGAAACCACACCCGTCATGCATGTTTGAGAGACATCTCTACATACCAGTCACGCACCACGTTTTGTAGCAGATGCAGGTAACGATCACCCGTTAAGGTCCGATCGTAGAAGATGGGTCCAACAATTTGGGTTCCCCATATTCCGCACCACACGTGTTGTATTGTGTGGAGGTTTTCCAGAGATCAGTTATGCACATTGTGCACGTTCAGAATACCACCCCGGGTAAACATTGACTCATCTGTCCACAGAATGTCACAAAGGAAAGAGGGATTTTCCTCTAAAGTGATGAGCATGAAATTACAATTATCAAATCGTCGTGCGTGATCACCCAGCTTCAAATTCATTCACCAATGTCGGATTGTACAGGAGCGTATCATGTGCACGTAACAAATGCCAAACATGCTGACCACATGCCTCGGTTATTTCCGCCGTGCTCAGTAGTGGAATTAAAAGTGTGAACGCAGCACCTTTTCCGGTTTCACTCGAACTGAAAGATATAGTAACCTTGACTCGAACATAACACCTTGCCCGTCTACTTGTTCTGGGTCGAGGTGAAACAGAAGTGGTCTCTCTAATGTGATGCAGTGCATCAGTTATAGTTTCATGCGTTAGAGGTAGATCCTTAGGGAAACGCTATGAATAAACACTCGCAGCCCCTCTGACATTTCCTTGACATTCACCATAAATAAATATCATTTCGGCATATTGCAAGTATACGTATCTTTCCGTCATGATCTCAGCACTGACTAGCATGTCAACTGCTAGATGGCTCGTGTATTACCCCGAACGTGTGACGCTGCGGTACTATTGTAATTTGCATAATCCCAACTTTCATGCTCGTTATAGTTCGGCTTGTCGTTTGCATTCCGCTGCCATTTTTCTAGTCCTTAGTGAGTAAATTTTATTTTTTGGTTATCGATTCTACCTACTTTGACGTTTGAAAGTTATGAACGACCCATGAAAATTAACTCAAATTTTACGATGAAATAATCCTCTTTGGTGATTCCCCGATTTGGCGATACCGGCTAAAGATGATTTCACCGTAAAAAGGACATTGCACCCTAATTTTGAAGTCGAATTATTTTAATTCATCTTTTAACTGATCCCTCAATGAAAGACAAAATCATGTGCAAGAATCTCAAACTTTTAAATTTAATAACTCTGTCAATTTTTATAATACAGATGCCAAACTTTTTGTGTTATATCTGTTATGATGTTTGTAATCTTTTACTAAATATAACTATAGGGACTGGGGGGCCGTATAAAAAGTTATATTTTGTAATTTTTATAAAATCGATTTTTTACTTTAAATAATGCCACAACAGGAATATTTATCTCATTTGAAACGTTTCTGCAAGTGGAACTATTTGTCTAAGACCAACGGTTGAGAAATTAAAGGTTGGCGATAGATAACATATTGCACCCTGTATATACGAGATGCAATGTAAAGTAACGGTAAAGTTGGTATTATATTTTAATAATTTTTTAGAAATACACAAACAAGATTTATAGGCACGTCAACAGCCCTGACCAACATACAACCTTACATCTTTAAATCTTTACACTCATTCTTTAATTAATTCTTCCAATAAAACAGTTTTCATGTTCCACATTTCAAATCTGAAAAGTTTATCGTGATTGCATATGTAGCGATGGTGGAGCATTGAGAAACGAACCTATTAGTTCTCATTGGAGACATTCAATAGAATTAAGGAGCCTCAGGATTCTTAAAATTAGAAAAAAATGAAAAAAAAAACAGACCATTTTGAATATTTAATATCGTAAAATATATATGATTTTAATACACAATTCTTATTGGGATGAAAGATATAAGTATTTTCTTTCATTTCATGTATTTAAGAAATTGCAAGATGCAGAATTAGCATTTATAGGGGGCTCCAGACTGTCAGACTTTTGACTAGCAAAAAATTGGTATAAAAGATTATATGCAGAATTACAAAACAAAACTTGCAACTAAATGAAAAGTTTGATGCCTACGTATACTTCTGATTATAATAATTACCCAGAACCTAGATAATTTTTTTTTAAATCACTTTTATATTTTTAATACAAAGTTGCATTTAGCTAATACCAAATTTTAAAAGTTTCAACAGTATAATCACCAAAAATATATTGTTTTAACACTAAAAGAAAATTTTAGTTTTAGTTTATACAGACTAACATGAAGCATATGTTTTGAAATTTTCATGGATTTTTTACATATCCTGCGCTTTATGCCCAAAAACGTCATTTGGAGAAAAATGACATCAAAATTTCGGAAACGCCGCTTCAGCTATTGAGCGGGTATAATTCTAAAAGCAATAACTACTGTTTTAATGGTAATTTCAAGGAAACAATTATATCAAAATGTTCAGAAAACATAGAAGGTTTAACATCTAAAAAAAATTAGAATTTCGAAAATTTTTAAGGTTTAAGAGTCCTGAGACACCCTAACACCAAGTAATTTTCTATAATTGTCGCATTATTTTGTGTCCAGACACTGTAAATGTTTATTAGGTGTGTTGACACTTTTGACTAATATGCAACTTCACAGATTTACAATTTTATTGTCCTCCTTTCCATCTCGCAATTAAATACCATTTCTTACAATACGACAAATGCATTTTAAACTGCATGTTTTCTTTCCAAATGTGAAAAGTTTATAGAGATTGCATTTACATATGTAGCGAAGGTAAATACCATTGTAATACGTGATAATATTGACCAAGTTCTATTATCCTAATACATTTCATTGTACTTTATCCAATAAAATTAACATAAATTAAATTTTTATGGTTATCTCTTTATTTTTTCCAGCCAGTATAAATATTTATTATGTGTGTCGACATCTCTGATCAAATGAAATTTTCCAGATTTACCATTTTACACTCATCCTTCTACTCTCGCATTCAAAACCATTCCTCACAATCCGTCAAATGCATTCTCAGCTACATGTTCCACATGTCAAACTGTAAAGTTTTGTAAATTGCTTGCCTCTATTTAGATAAGATAAACATCATTGGGCGAGATAAATATCAAAATAACATTGAACTTGAGCTACGAACTTACTACTTCTCATTAGAATTTTACCAAATAGAATTAACATAAAGTACCTATGTACGGGTGATTCTTTTTTATTCAACCAGTGATTGGCTACGCATAAGATCATTAAGGTCATTGTGCATAAATGTGACGACCTCTAAATGTGACAATGTTCTTGCACTTAATATCTTAATGTAATAATTTAAAATAAATGCTATATCATCAGACATCTGAAATTCAGGCGCAAAACCTGGACATTTCTCTGCATTTAAAACGTTTTCTTAAAAAAAAAAAAAAAAAAAAAAAAAAAAAAAAAAAAACTCCCATTAAAATACACATCGTTCATTATAAAGACGCCCCCTCCCCATCTTCTGTAAATGCGTAAAAAAATCTTTAAAAAGGTAAACGGTTTTTCTTTTAGGTGGCTTTCCTTACAAAAAGCCACCTATTGCAGCCGTTCCGATGAAAGCGATTTCAAAAAATTTTGGTATATTTTAATCGATCATGACCACCAGACTCCGTATCCACACTATATTTAAAAGTTGATATATATATATATATCTTCTATGAATGAACTTACAAGTTCCTCTGATGATTCTGTGAGTCTTTCATAGTACTTATTTTACATACTGGTTTCATATATTCATTTCTAAATCCTCTTTAGAACTTTATCAATTTCTTCATATATTTGTGATTTCAAATTTATTATATATATATATGTAATGTAAGGATGATATAAAGATAAGATCGTAGTTAATGAAAAAAGGAGTTTAATGATTCTAGGTTATAGTTTCACATATTAAATAGAAATTATATTTACAAGTATGGGAGGGTAGGGGGTTTCTCTGCAGCATACGCGCTGACAGAATCGTCGGGAGATCGGCCTCAGCTCTCGTCTAGAGCGAGATATGCCTACCATCGGCCGCGTCAGAATGAAATCTGCTCTTGGGTGTTACTTGTTTCCAGGCGAAGAGAATGCAAAGTTGCATATCAGCAAATTCAGTAACATCTGCTATTCTGCTGTTACAAGTTCTCATGGAAAAGTGCTGACCATATCCTGTTGCTATGAGTAGGGTATTATGGGAATCTAAAACCACAACTCACACTCGGCCATCTTGTCCGCTTGTCGACCTCGACAGCGCGTTAAATAAGCAACAAGATATGTCAAAAAACAAAAAAAAACTATCTAAAAATAATTAAGATCCAAAGGAAAAAAAACTGTCATTAAATAATTAAGGAAAATGAGCTAAATAATAAAAAAAAATAATAATAATTCTCAATTTTATGTAAATTAATGCTGAGCTGCCGTGGGATATCTCCAAAAAAAAAAACCAAAAGAATAAATAAAAAAAAACTCAGGATAATATCAATTTGCGTCATGAGATCGTCTTTCTCATGAGCCATCATCAGGGATGAAAAATATAATCCGAAAGGCCGTCTGCCCATTATATTACCATCACGAAAACATACTAAAATCTGCCTCATCTTAGGTAGAATTTCGTAAAAAAAAAACATCTTTATCCCAACGTCATTCGGGAATAAAATATAAAAAAAAGAGGTTTGCCTCGTCTAAGCAAAAAAAAAAAAAAAGGATTTCCCACCAAAAGGTTTTTTTTTCGACAGATAATAATAATATACTTATAGATAAAACATATAAAATTATAAAAATACAGGTAAAAAATTTCAAATATATATATAAAACAGGTACATAATAATAAAATAATAATATTGCTGGCACAGTTCTAAATAGTCAAAAGTGTTTTATGCAAAATGAAAAAAAAGGAGTCACTGCTTGGCAGTCTGGAAAAAAGTTTTGTGCAAAACTAAAAAAAGCACTGTTTTGCACTTGTAATAAAAAGTTTTAAGCAAAACTACAAAAAAAGCACTGTTTTGCTGATTTACTAAAAAAGTTTTAAGCAAAACTACAAAAAAAGCACTGTTTTGCTGATTTACTAAAAAGTTTTAAGCAAAACTATTAAAAAAAACACTGTTTTGCTGATTTATTAAAAAGTTTTAAGCAGAACTACAAAAAAAAAACACTGTTTTGCTGATTTTATAAAAAAAAATTGATTTGCCATGCGAAAAATATCACGGCATGGACTGCACAACTGTGTAAATTGAAGGCCACTGTTTCATGTGATCAACGGATGTCGTTCTGATAATGGGACCTTCATGGTTTCCTATTTTCGTAACTCCATACCTGTCATTAGGGTTCACGGCTGTAACCTTATATGGTCCAATATATTTGTGTCGAAGTTTTAACCCAGTTCCAAACTGTGTACGTTGTATTGCTACTAGATCATTGACCTTGTATACCGTGGGGGGTTTTCTTTTCTTATTATATTGGGCGCGGCTGAGTTCCTGATGTTTTAAAATGTTGGCTTTTGCACTATTCTGTAATGTTTGTTTATGATCCATGTGTAAATCGATATGTTCCGTTTCCAAAAGTTGTTTTATCATTAAGTCGTCTTTATTTTTCATCTTGACACCCGTTAACAGCTCGAACGGGGAAAATTTCGTGACAGATGAAGTCGTGCTATTTATTATCCTTTGTACCGCTGGTACGTGTTTGTACCATTTCGTTGGATCATCTAAAGATAATTTCGTCAAAATAGAGATAAGCGTTTTATGCTGTCTTTCGATTTGTCCATTTCCTCGCATTACTCCGGTAGTAATGGGATGGTGTTCTATATTTTCTTGTTCGCAATACTTTTTAAATTCTGAAGAAGTGAATGCGGCTCCTTTATCCGTGATTATTCTTCGGGGATTTCCAAATGTAATTGGTTGTAATTTATCTAGTGCATCTTGCGCCGCCACAGATTTGACTGGATATAACCAAAAAAATTTAGTGAAAGCATCCACTACTGTAAAGAGGTGATTATAATTTTTATTTGTGGAATGCAATGGGCCTAAAAAATCACAATGGTAAGTGTCGAGCGCCTTGTCACCTTTAGGGACCGAGTGCAAAAAACCTTCCTGTTTTCCCAACTTTCGAGAAGCTAAAATGCATGGAACGCAGTTTGTTACGACTGTGCGTGTCAACTCCGGTAGGTTAGGAATGAAAAAATTTTGGGATGCAATTTCTTCTAGCTTTTTAGCAGAATAGTGTCCTTTAGTGTGTATATCTTGGAGTATGCTAATTTGCATCGCTTCTGGAATCACTAATAAATCTCGACCCTGTTGAAGTTTATACAAAATGTTGTTGCGCACCGTGAAGTCGGCTACTGGTGCTTCCGACGCTGCTGTTTTAATGCTGGAAATAAAGGGATCATTTGCTTGGGCTTTCATGATTTTTAGTGTCAGTTCATCGTATGTAATATGCATAACTGTGTACCTGCTTAGCGCGTCCACGTGATTCATTTTCGTCGCCGGTCTATGTTTTGTTTCAAAATCGAATTCCTGGAGGAATAGAGCCCAACGAGCAATTTTCGGCGTAAGATCCTTTTTGTCGAGAGTTTTTTGAAATGCTTGACAGTCGGTAATGACACGGAATCGTGTGCCGTGGAGGTAGACGCGGAATTTTTTGAGAGATTCGATGACTGCCAATACTTCCAATTCGTAGCTACTTAACTTTTCCTCTTGTGGTGATGTTTTGTTGCTCATATATTGAACCGGATGGAAGTGTCCGTCGGTGGATTTCTGCATGAGAACTGCGCCGAAGCCCATTTTATTGGCGTCAGTGTGCACTTCGAGGTCCGAACCCGGTATAAAAATGTGTAAAACTGGAGCACTTGTGAGTAGATTACGTAACGTGTACAGCGCTTCCCTCTGCGCCTGTCCAAACTCGAAAGTTGATGTTTTCCGCAAGAGATCGCTCAGGGGCCGTGCGATAGAGGCATACTTGGGAATAAACTTCCGAAAATATCCTGTTAAACCTAGGAGTGATTGGAACTGTTTAACGTTTTTGGGTTCCGGAAAATGTTGGACGGCCTTAATTTTCGTTGGGGAGGGCGCTATAGTATTATTTTCAATGACGTGGCCCAAAAATTCAATTTTTCGTTGCAGAAACTGACATTTTTAAAAATTAATATCGAGTCCGTAATCAGCAGCAGTTTCTAACACTCGTTTCAGTTTTTCGAGACCCTCGGCTTTGGTACGGGCGGGGATGATGAGGTCGTCCATATATAAAATCAACACACCTTCTAGTAGTAATTCGCGAAAAACACAGGCTAGATACCTTGAGAATGTCGCGGGTCTGGACGTGAGTCCGAAAGGGACTTTTAAAAACTCGAATTGTCCATCGTGTGTAATAAAACATGTGTATTTAGTGCTCTGTGGGTCCACATCGACATGGAAAAACCCATTTTTTAGGTCGAGAGATGTAAAGACCTGCGCTTGTTGTAACTGGTCAGGAATATCATCAATAAGGGGTAGAGGGAACCTATCCTTTATAATTTTTTTATTAAGCTTACGAAAATCTATACATAATCGCATAGCATTATCCTTTTTCATAGCTAAAACTACTGGGCTTGCGTAATCGCTACAAGAAAGTTTTATTACGCCGTCCTGTAGCCATTGTTTAATTTGGTCGCTGACAATCTTTTTTTCAGCCATGGACATTCGTCGCGGGCGTTGGTAAACTGGTTGGTCATCAGACAATACTATGGACATTTTTAAGTCGGTAGATTTCGATTCTGTGGGGCGATAATTTTCAATCAGTTGAGCCACTTCTTCGCGACACGTTCTGTCGGTGATATGAGTTAAATCGACTTCGGAAATGTCATCGCAAATATTGATAAGGTTAATAAAAATATCAGCCGGGGGATGTTTCGACAAAGTAATGCCAGTCTTGTTACATGTTAGTGTGCCTTGGCATACGATGTCTGTTCCGAGGATAACAGGGTGCGACATGTGAGCGAAATCAATAACATAAGCAATGGTAGAAAAAGTGGATTTGTCGATATCGATATCTGTTAAAAAGGAACCTTTTGGCTGAACGTTACCGCTGCCGAACCCCAAGAGCCGTAGGGGTACTGGTTGCAGAGGAGGGGACCCGAGTAGACGGTAAATGTCCTCACGGAGGAGGGTCACTTGACTTCCGGTATCAACGAGAGAATGCACCTCCATGTCTGCAATTCGGACTACTTTTTGCATGTGTTGTTGGGGGCGAGTTAGCTCGACCGTGTGAACTGGTCTGTCTTTTCCGGCAGTGGCAGCTTGAGAAGGGGGGCTGAGTGCAGTTGCTGCCTTTGGCTTTGAATCGCGTGCTGTGCAATTTAATGATATGTGGCCGTAACGAGAACAATTAAAACACTTAGGACCTTGTCTTTTACGCGTACAATCAATGGATTTATGGCCCCTGGCCCCACAGGAAAAGCAAGTAATTTTTTGAGGTTTTTCGCTGAGAAGTGATTTTTGGGTACCCAAAGGGACGTGTGTCGCCTTAGGTTTGAAATGTGTAACCGAACCACAGACTTCTTCATAGATTAAAAGTTTTTTCTTAAATTCCTCTAATTCAGAGATTCCATATAATATTGCTTTATTATGTGGTGTATCGTTAATCCCATTAATTATATAGTGAATTAAAGATATAAAATCGATGTTTCCTCTTTGTTCTATTTCTTTCATTTTCAAAAAATATTCGAATAGTTTTACGTTTGGGCGGCAGCCTCTAGCGGCTAGTAATTGATGTATCTGGGCGAGCGAAGCTCATTGTCCGAATTCGCGAAACAATGCCTCTCTGAGTGATGCATATGAAGAAATGTTATTTTCACTACGTACATACAATAATGCTAAACTTTTTAATGCCCGCTCAGCAAACACAAATTTCTGTAGGTCGGACAGTTGAAATGAATGGGCCAGAGATTCAAATCTCTGAAACCATGTTTGAACGTTTTCCGTTTTATCACCACTAAACGGTGTAATTAAATGATCAATGTAATGGAAAGAAATTGTCTGTTTGGGCGCGAAGTGTGTACAGTGTACACGCGCCTGGTCTGGCTGTACTGCCAAAGGGGAAGATAAACCAGTGCTTCCACTACTATTGTGGCTATCATCAAATTCTGTATCCGATTCGGAAATTGCCGTAAACGTGTCTTTAAAAGCCGATATATCAACTAGTGCGCTTAAAATACGTTGCCCTATATCTTCCTTTGATCCATGGATGTCAATGGATAAGATATTAGCAATAGTAATCAATTGTATCTGATCGTAATCGTCCAAAATTTCGGTGAGTTTATTCTGATACTGATCGCTTTTGTCGGTAAAAGAAAAACCTTTAAATTTCCTTAAATTCGCTCTATTCTGGCGATTTTTATCGCAACCAAATATATATTCATGCAATAATTTAATTTTATCTGTTTTAGCCGATTTCAACTGGCTTTTAATAAATTCAATTTCTTGTAATTCCAAATTCCATATTAAAAGGCAAGAAAGGAATGAGAAAAAAATAAACTTACTTCAAAAGGAGTAATCCAATTGAAAAATAAATTCTTCGCCACGATATATTGAAGTAATCCAATTAATAATCCGTAGAAAAAAAATATACTTGCAGTCGAAGATTCATTCCTTGTACAGCGATAACTATCTTGCACAAATAATAAAAATAAACGGAAGATTGAGCTTCAAACAGATGGCTCACATCAGATGTAGATGAATCACATCAGCTGAAATGCAAGGGTTGATAACGGAACGAAAGAGTTCTCTGATTTTAAACGTATATCGGTAAGAAAGCCTAGGGGATTTTACTTTTGTAATTTGTTTGGCATTCAAATCGGCAGAGTCCCCATGTAATATAAGGATGATATAAAGATAAGATCGTAGTTAATGAAAAAAGGAGTTTAATGATTCTAGGTTATAGTTTCACATATTAAATATAAATTATATTTACAAGTACGGGAGGGTAGGGGGTTTCTCTGCAGCATACGCGCTCACAGAATCGTCGGGAGATCGGCCTCTGCTCTCGTCTAGAGCGAGATATGCCTACCATCGGCTGCGTCAGAATGAAATCTGCTCTTGGTTGTTACTTGTTTCCAGGCGAAGAGAATGCAAAGTTGCATATCAGCAAATTCAGTAACATCTGCTATTCTGCGGTTACAAGTTCTCATGGAAAAGTGCTGACCATATCCTGTTGCTATGAGTAGGGTTTTATGGGAATCTAAAACCACAACTCACATATATATATATCTGATCTTTGTCACACTGTAACTCTCGTATTTATGAACCGATTTGGCTGTAACTCCATGTATAAATAGTGCATAACGATGCCTCGATCGAGTTCGTTGGCCAACTTCATCCGTCATCTTGTTTCAAAATGGCGGCCATTTAAATTATTTTTATTTAAAATTTGAAATGTGGTACCAAAAAATTGAAAATTGAAAAATATTTTTTTTCTTATGTGTTTGACCTTGATAAAAAGATTCCGGAGAATTTTTTGTTTTGTCTATATCTTTAAAAATAGCTGAGTTATAGCACTTTGAATTTCTAGCTTGGCTGAATTTTGAAACGACCTGATTTTTGTCTCGCGATAACAGGCGTATTTATGAATCGATTTGGATGTACCTTGGTGTATACATAATACGTACCAATGCCTCGACCGAGTTCGTTGGCCAGCTTCATCAGTCATCTTGTTTCAAAATGGCGGCCATTTAAATTGAAAAAAAAATTAAAATTTGAAATGTGGTACCAAAAAAAAAATTGAAAATTGAAAAATATTGTTTTCTTATGTGTTTGACCTTGATACAAAGATTCCGGAGCTGTTTTTGTTTCGTCTATATCTTAAACTAGTTGGATGTGCCAATCCCAAAACTTTCTTCTATCTTATACATCTTAATATTTGAAAACATTGTTACACATGTTAATACTTCAATATTATTAGTTCAATACTATACCAACTTTGATTTTCATCTTAAATTTCTGCTCAAGTCAATTAAACGGACTAAAAACGAGTTAATGTATATCATGATATTTGTTAAAATTATTAATTTTTCCTTATTCTGTCGTTATCAGCTGTTTGTGAATAGCCGGCATAGCAGGAAGCGAGTTCCCGCCGCTGCATGAGCCGCCGATGCACAATAGAACTACGAAAGATCAAGAAAAGTATACAAAAATCGCTAGCACGGAGCCCCTTTACCGCGCAATATTTCCAAATTCAAGGAGAACCTGTTGGCCAAAGCCAAAAACAAGCACAAACATTTTGGTTCAATTGTATGCATAATTTTATACGCTGTTCGATGGTACAATAATGAAAATGGCACAGAGATCGGAATTATAGCGCCCCCTTCTTTCGGAATTTTTCCAAGTTCAGGGAGGACTTGTTTGCCATAGCCAGAAACATGCACAAAAAATTTTGTTCAATTATATGGATAACTTCATACACTTTTCGATGGTACAATAATGAAAATGGTACAGACATCGCAATTATAGTGCCCCCTTACGGCAGAATTTTTCCAAATTCAGGGACCTTCGTGACATGACCAAAAATAAACACATAAAATTTGGTTCAATTCTATGCATAATTTCATACACTTTTCGGCGGTACAATATTCAAAATGGCACAAAAATTTTACAAAAATCGCTATTACAGCGCCCTCTACGAGCGATTTTTTTACAAATTAAACGAGGACAACCTTGCCATAGCCAAGAACTTAAATTTTTTTTTGGTTCAATTCTATGCATAACTTCATACACTTTTCGATGGTACAATATTCAAAATCGCACAAAAATCGCTATTACAGCGCCCCCTAACGGCGAATTTTTTGCAAATTCATGGAGGACCTGCTTGCTATATCCAAAAACTTAAAATAAAAATTTGGTTCAATTCTATGCATAACTTCATACACTTTTCGATGATACAATATTCAAAATCGCACAAAAAACGCATTTACAGCGCCCCCTACCGGCGAATTTTTTCCAAATTCAGGGAGGACCTGCTTGCCATAGCCAAAAACTTAAAATAAAAATTTGGTTTAATTCTACGCATAACTTCATACACTTTTGGACGGTACAATATTCAAAATCGCACAAAAATCGCTATTACAGCGCCCCCTACCGGCGATTTTTTTCCAAATTCAGGGAGGACCTGCTTGCCATAGCCAAAAACTTAAAATAAAAATTTGGTTTAATTCTACGCATAACTTCATACACTTTTGGACGGTACAATATTCAAAATCGCACAAAAATCGCTATTACAGCGCCCCCTACCGGCGATTTTTTTCCAAATTCAGGGAGGACCTGCTTGCCATAGCCAAAAACTTAAAATAAAAATTTGGTTCAATTCTATGCATAACTTCATACACTTTTCGATGGTACAATATTCAAAATTGCACAAAAAACGCATTTACAGCGCCCCCTACCGGCGAATTTTTTCCAAATTCAGGGAGGACCTGCTTGTCATATCCAAAAACTTAAACTAAAAATTTGGTTCAATTCTATGCATAACTCCATACACTTTTGGATGGTACAATATTCAAAATCGCACAAAAATTGTTATATCAGCGCCCCCTACCGGCGAATTTTTTCCAAATTCCGGGAGGACCTGCTTGCCATAGCCAAAAACTTATAATAAAATTTTGGTTTAATTCTATACATAACTTCATACACTTTTTGATGGTACAATGGCGACAGACAGACGGACAGACGGACGGACGGACAGACGGACAGACGGACAGACGGACGGACGGACAGACGGACACACAGACAGACAGACATTTTCTATAAACATGTTTTTTGGAATCTCTGACCCCTAAAACATGCAAATCCGTCGAAAACCGGAAGTCGAAAAAAATTTCGATTACAATACTTTCTTCTATTGAAGATAGAAGAAAGTAAAAATGGCTGAGTTATAGCACTTTGAATTTCTAGCGTGGCTGACATTTTGAAACGACCTGATTTTTGTCACGCGATAACAGACGTATTTATGAACCGATTTGGATGTATCTTGATGTATACATAATGCGTACCAATGTCTCGACAGAGTTCGTTCGCCAGCTTCATACGCCATCTTGTTTCAAAATGGCGGCCATTTAATTTTTTTTTATTTAAAATTTAAAATGAGGTACCTAAAAATTGGAAAATGAAAAAGATTTTCTTGTATGTGTTTGACCTTAATACAAAGATTCCGGAACAGTTTTTGTTTTATCTATATTTAAAAAAATGTCTTGTATTTACATTGTGGCTGACATTTTGAAAGAACCTGATTTTTCCACGCGATAACAGGCGTATTTATGAACCGATTTGGATGTAACTTGGTGTGTACATAGTACAGACCAATGTCTCGGCCGAGTTCGTTGGCCAGCTTCGCCATCTTGTTTCAAATGTCTGCCAAAAAAAAATAATAATAAATTTTAAATTTTAAATAAGTTATCAAAAAATTGAAAAATGAAAAGGATTTTTTAAATGTGTTTGACCTTGATACAAAGATTCCGGGTTTTGTATCGTATATATCTTAAAAAATGGTTGAATTATAGCACTTTGAATTTCTAGCATGGCTGACATTTTGAAACGATATGATATTTGTCTCGTGATAACACGCGTATTTATTAACCTATTTCGATGTAAGACGGCATGTGGTTAGTATATAGCAATGTCTTGACCAAGTTCACTGGCCTGCTTCATCCGCCATCTTGTTTCAAAATGGCGGCCATTAAATTAAAAATATATATAGATATTTAAAGTGAGGTGCAAAAAAATTAGAAATTGAGAAAGGTTCCTTTCTTAAGTATTTGACCATGGTATAAGGATTCCGGAGCATGTTTTGTTTTGTCTTTATCTTAAAAAATGGCTGAGATATAGCAGTTTCAATTTCTAATGTGAGTGACATTTTGAAAAATCTGATTTTTTGCCTGCGACAGCACTTGTATATATCAACCGATTCCGATGTGACTGAGCATGTGCACAGGAATTACTAAGGTTTCGACCAAGTTCACTCGTTAGCCTCATTCACCATGTTGTCTTAAAATGGTAGGAGCTTCAAGATATCGCTGAATTTGGCAATGAAATATAAGTTACTTTAAATAAAAGCAGCTTGGATAAAGCTGACTAATTTCCCGAAATTCTCATTCATAATGATTTAGTATTGATAATAATTAGTATTGAATCTCCTATAATCGGTTTCCACTAAATTGAGCTTCGTGTGTTTGAATAATATAAGCTTGCTTTTTAAAAATGGGGAATATGAAAGCTACCTCTTCCTCCCGGCACTTGCCGGAAGGACTTTTTTAATTCTGAAGATCAAATATCTCTATGGACATGAATGTCTATGACATTGTTTAATTTGCCTGAAGTGAAATCTTTAAAAAAAGGCGACCAATTAAATTTAGAATTACAAAATAGTCTATGCACTTTGTTGACTTTGCTTCCTTCAGATACCTTTTAGCTACGAACTGAATATCGTAAATGCAAGATAATTTCGTGGGTTTAACGAAGTAAGTTTATGTGATATTTTTCATATATTGTATTAAAGTAACGTTTATAAAAGCTGCGTTGAGTTGGTAAATAAGAAATTTTAGCATGATCTTCCAAAAGTGTTTTCCTTTAACCGGTTAATTAAATATACGTTTAAAAATATCAAACAGAAAAATATGCGTCAAAATATATTAATAAAAATGACGTAAGAATAGCGGTGCATATTTGGCAGAGAATATAGATACATGGTTATAGGATTCGCAATCTTTTATATGATGTAAATACTGAAAAATCTTGTATAGACTGAAAACACTTAAGTTATGTTAATGTGATTAAGTAAGTCAATTTAAAAAACGTAAAAACGTTCGGTAGCTTAAATGCCGAATCTGATTAAAGCATGATGCAGCTGAGATATGCCCTGTTTTTGTGGCCTCCATTTTTTTACACTTTTCTTAAATCTGATATTTTAAGTATGTTTTCTACTTTTACTCTGTATAATAACCATTTTCAACTTTTAGATTACAATACGGTCAAAAAAGAAAATTGTGTTTATCTAAATGAGTAGTTTTGTTTCCATATATGTATTCTGAGACATAGAAAATGTTAAATGTTTTGTGAAAGTGTAGCGAAAATGAGGATGGTGAATGTAACACAATATCAGATCTTGGGACTCTATTTGGCTTAATCAGGACTGCTTAAATCGAATTATTAAAAAAAAAAAAATGAACGATTTCATTTGTTTCTAAGCCTACTATTTTTATCACGTGACATTTTATAATAACTTTAATCATATGTAATAAATATTCTTGTTAACAAAGCTATAAATTTATTTTGAATAATCTTTTAACCGGTGGACTTTGGACTAATCGAAATTCTCACCTATCATAATTTTAAATGTTTGCATTATTTAAAACATGCCTTAATTAATTTTTCTTTTTCATTATCAAAATAAGAATTTTGATAAAAATCAAAATCCCGTTTCGATTCCTCATGAACTTTCCTATAGGAATCACGTGTTATATTTCATTATCACTATATTTCCAACAAAAGTACACGCATTTGAAATTACGGAATCCCAAATCACACTATTGTAGAGTTTTCTGGCTAACATTCACTTTCGAATCCCAAAACATTTAAACCATGTTTTTCGCGAGAAATGTTTAACCCTTAACTGCTGTTAGTGGTTTCACAGACTACTTCCTTTTAAAATTGTCACGAATTAACTTGAAATATTCTGTTTAACCATAAATAGTATTGAAATTGTGTTCCGTTTGGAGATCTAGTACTGATTTTAGAGACTTCCGAATAAGTGATTTTAAATTACAATAATCCTAAAAATAAAAAATAATATATATTACAATTCATCAGACATACAAGTAACATTACATAAATACATTTAACACAATTAAAAAGCAAACATTTCGAGCTAAATTTTAGCCCCTCATCAGTGCAACAAAACATTCAAATGACAGAAAACTATATATCATGTTTACAGTTAAAAATTATTAGTAGTTAAAATTAAATAAAGTACAAACTTTTTAAAACAATGCTGAGTATTCAGGTGGAAGTGCACATGATTCATTTATCGTCGACGTTTGCTTACGAGTGAACACACCTTCCAGAAAAACTCAGAGTATTTTAAACAATGATTATTTATTTTAATACAATAATCCTGTAAGGTAAGCCGAGGTAACTGGGCCGTATAGGATATTTTATGAAAAACAGTTGAAGTTTTTACGTTTTAGCTTTTGTGTACATCGCACCCCATCTCTACTTCTTAACCAACGTGTGCCAAATCAGTCATAACTCTGCCCTTGCTTTGATAGGTTATCGAAATTTTATGTTTCTTTTTTTATTACAAATCAATTTCATTAAACTTTCCCAGGTTTTTATTAAAATAGAGTAAATACTTTTAATAAACAATTTGTTTTAAAGATTAGACTATATTACATTAATATAATACATTAATATTATTAGGTATCTATACATATTTACTTCATGTATCAAATGTAAAGCTGGTGTTCCAGTTACCCGATATATTTTTCAAGAATAGAGTAACTGGGACACGTATCAGGGGTATGGACCGTGTGGTATCCAGTTACCCCACAAGTAATAGATAATATTTTGGAGTTTCTCTTATCACGGTAAATTAATTTCTACGTTTTCTTTTCTTTTTTTTTCTTTTTTTTCTTTCAGAAAGAAAATTAATTATATAATACCATATTAAAAGTTCATAATAAAACTTTTAAACTAAGCATATTGGCGGGTATCAAACCAAATTATGAGATATCCAAACATCAAAATTTCCGATACAGGTGATGAGGCGTACATAAGACAAAGTGACATTATTAGAAAATTAACGAATCCAATAATAAATAGTTCTTTTCGTTAAAAAAAAACACGGCTACATTAACACGTTCACGCCAGCGCGGTGGGTCACACTCGACTGTTTTAGAGCTGACAAGCCTCCGGCTTTTTGGATACCAGTATTTTAATACAGAAAATGTTGTTTTATTTAAATATAAGAATTGGGCGATTTAAAGGAACAACATTTTCTCTAAAATAATAGTGGTGTGCAAAAAGCCGGACACTTGAAAACTCTGGGACAGTAGAGTGTGACCCACCGCGCCGGCGTGAACGTGTTAACCACAAAATTCTTCGACTAATCGCACTTTCATTGACGTAACTAAAAAGAGAATGAAATATGTAATTACGTACCCTTTCGCTCATAGAATTATTTTGTTTATGTTTTTCATAAAATACCCATGTAACTGTTATACTTATTACCTATACTGAAGTACATAAGTGCTTCCTTATTCGTATGTTTTTTGTATAAATAAAACTAATAATATCGTATTTGGTGCTTTTTATAGACAGCTTGACAGCAAAGGTTTCAATTAGAACGCTCTTTAGTTGATAGATAATTTGCATGATCTGCCTAGGTTAAATTTTAAGTTACTTACACTTCTTCAAACAGGACCTGATAACCCATAAAAAAAAGAAAAAAAACGCGTGTAGAACAGACTTTGAAAAAAAAAAAAAAAAAAAAAAAAAAAAAACACGCGTGTGGAACACACACTGTAAACTGAAATGTCTGAAATTCAGACACATAAGCGTCTGAAACGGGGTGTTCAATTTTCAGACATTTTAAAGTGTCTTAATTTTTAAGACGCTTGTATGCATCTGAATTTAAGACATTTCAAACGTCTGAATTGCATCCATCTTTGACCACCTTTCATTTCTATGCAAAAGCAGTCTTTTTCTTTTTTTTCTTTCTTTCTTTTTTTTTTTTTTTTTTTTTTTTTTTTTTTAATAAGCATTATACACTTTTAAAAAAATCTATTATAATGTGGAAATTGTACCGCCAATCAAAACACCAGTACAATTTACATCAATTTACGTATTTTAATGAGAATTTTCTTCCGTTGAAAAATTTAATTTTTTTTTTGGAAATTTCTGTATTTAAAAAAAAAAAAAAAAAAAAAAATAAGCTTTTATGGAAGGGTAAACTGCATATTTAACTGACCGGGGAACTGCCAAAGTCCATCATTACATTTTACAGGATTTATTAACTCACATTACATCAGAATATCAAACTTACCCTTGACAGGATTCGAACCCGGGACCTGCTGGCTTCCAAACTGTCGCTTTATCCACTCGGCCACGACTGCGTTAGCTGGAAACTCAAATATTGTTACTTATTATGCTGCACAATGAAACGGTAGTGGTAGATATTTTTCCGATCCAGTTAACGTTTTACACATTTTCCCCCCTAGAATTTTGAATATTTGTTTAATTTCATGCGTTAAAGACAAGCAAAAAGGTTTTTTCTTCTAGCGGAAAAAATTTTTTAGAACAAAAATATTATCGTTTTATACAGAGGAAACTTTATTTTTGAAATATTAAGGATGTATTTTAATCTAAACTATTTATTTTCTGATTCATTTTTAAATTCATTTTTGCTCTCAATCGCATCAAACTAAAAATTTTCTTATTTAGAAACTACACAATGTGCCCTGCTTCTCGATTTTTTGATAAATGCACAAAATATCGTAAAAAATGTTGTCAAAGTTGGTGTTTTAAATCGAATTAAATTGAATCGAATTTTCAGGGAGATCAGGGAATTAAAAAAAAATGGTTATTCTGAGAAAACAATTGTTTAAAAATTAAATTGTAAATAATTGAGCTAAAAATGAAATCATATGGCCTCTTATACATCTCTTCAAAAATAACCTCAGCAGGTTTCATGTTTTTACTTTTAAAAATGAGCCTGAAAATATCTCAGAAAATTTCAAGCTGTTGAGGGTGGAAAAATATTTTTATTGTTTTAAAAGTGTATATATTATATATGCACTGTTAAAACATTTAATTCGGGACCTGTACCATTCAGGGGTGAAAAAAAAACAATCTTTCATTAAAAAAATGAATTTTTTATTGCCCAAAGACAGCGTATAAATTTAACGGAAAAGTATTGAGGGCTCTGTTTTCTTTCTTTCTTTTTTTTCTTCTGATGATTGAATATATGGCAAAATTTTTGAAATTGGACTGATTAATTCCTTCCTGTGCTGCATATTCTGAACCAAATTTCTCAGTTTTAAATATTGTGTATAATTTTTCTGCCAAAATATTGACATTTAGTTATAAAAATCCTTGTTTTACGCATATAACATACATCAGTAGAAATCCAGAGTAAATTATTTTGATTTTTAGAGTAATTTTTCTGACAATGAAATGGGATTACTTCTGAACTCAATCTTTAGCTAAAAGGTTAGTGTATAAAATTTCAGAGCTATTGTAAATAATTCCAAAAAATTAAATAAGTACTTTGATTTTTTTAATTATATAAATAATTAAACAAATACTTAAATATAATAAATAAGAGAAATAGATAATTAAATAAATTCTTTAAAAGTAGATGGCGCCACATTTATATCTTAAGAGTATACTAGTATGATTATTTTCAAATCCAAAGAGATTCTTATGAAGCATGTATGACAATTTTTGATGAATAAATTACATATCAAATTATAAGCGATTAACAAAAATTTGAAGTTTGAATACAAATAAATAAATTATGTCTAATATCATGTCTGTATGGGTTCGTCTTTGAAAGATCATATTTTACTTTTAAACAGAACCTTCTAAATACAGAAATCTGCAAAAAAATGGAAATTTTATTGGAATTTACGAAAAGAAAAAATTACATTTTTTAATGCAATTTTTTCTTTTCGTAAATTTGCGTCTCGACTGGCAGTACAATTTCTATATTTTAAACGGATATTTTTTCAGAGTGTTAGAAGGTCGAAACTAAGGGGGGGGGGGGGCTGGGGCAGAGGGAGCATGTTGCCCCGTGCAGCAGACCGAGAGGGCGCCAAATGAAGGTATTGTCTGTCGATTTTTCGCACATTTATGTAGCACAGTATTGTTAAAATCATCTGTCTGGGGTATGCCAAAGCATAGAATAATCTAAAGATGATATGGCATAAGAATCCTGTATAAAGCGGAATTTTTTTCGATTCCGTTTTCAAGATTTTAATGAATAAATATTTGACAAAGCAGATTACGTAGTTCAGTATTACATATTTTATGATTACATATTCTAAATTTTAAAATAAGTAGGCTATTAGAAAATTAGTAAAATTCTCTTTGTAAGTATACTTTGCGGAGGAGAGGGGGGGATGCTAAATCCATGTTTGTCCCGGGTGCAAAAAGGGCTAGTTTCAGTCCTGACAGTGTATAAAGCTTACAAAAAAAAAAAAAAAAAAAAAAAAAAAAAAAAAAAAAAAAAAGTGAAAAAACGGCTGTCTATGCCTATTGCCGAACATGCAGGTTGATCAAAGATAGATGCGATTCAGACGTTTGAAATGTCTTAAAAATTTAGACACTTTAAAATGTCTGAAAATTGAACACTCCATTTTAAGTCACTTATGTGTCTAAATTTCAGACATTTCGTTTACAGTATTTATACTATGATCATAGTTAGACACTTAAGTGTCTTAATTTCAGACGCCTGTGATGTCTGAAATTTCATATTCAGACACTTAAGTGTCTGAATTACTTTTTCAGTCACATATGTGTTTGAATTTAAGACGCCTTTATTTGCAGTGCAGACTTGGTCCAGTTGCCGAATTTTTATCGGGTAACTGAACCCAGGAAGAAAGAAAGATAAAATATATGTATTTCTTTATTTTTAGACCTTAAATTGTAATTTTGAAAATGTGTGTCTGACAGAGTGTACCTAACTGAACATATTTAAAAAAGTTCAGACTTTAAATCAAATGAACACTAGCTATTGTCACAGTTAGGTCTTTGGAAGTCTCATTTAGGTTTTAATTGCCGTAAATGCGTCAATCGTATATTGTGGGATTATACTACAGATATCGCTTCAATTTCTACAAAACAAGTTGGTTTTGAACTAAAATCACAGCATACAATAATTTTCTGCTTTACAAAATACCAAATGTACCATAAATACGACAAAACTATCTAGAATCGCGTTACAGTTAGTCCCAAAGACTTTATATGAATTTTTATAGATATATAATAACATTTTTCAATTTATTTCATGTATATAACAAAATTTAAGCAACAAAATGCTAATTAATCATTAAACAAATATTTATGTTTTGTGTATTATTAAAAAAAAAGTCATTTTGTTATTGCAACAGTGGAGGATTTATTAAAACAAACAATATTATAATTATCTTAAAGCTTATTTCTCATTAATAAAAACAAGAAAAGGGTAGCACATATTTTTTCTTTAATTTTAAAATTCTTGAAACATATATAGAGTAAATAAATTTTTAGGAAAAAAAAATTCCCATTTCCTTCGGGAATCAAGGCAGCATATTTGTACATAATTAGAATAAGAAAAACAATGTTTCTTTTTTTTATTTACATTCCTTGAATGATACCCACGGAATTACTTTATTCAATCTACTAAATAATGTTCAAAAATAATTACATGTTTCATAATAATTAAGTGTAAACGGGATGTTAAGTGCGTAGTATATTGAAGAAGTTATTTCTCTGAGGAAAACGCTTAATTATGAGTTATTTGAATTTTCTTTTTCTAAAGATATTTTAATTACTTTCAAAACATAATCAAATGTAGGGTTTTTTACAGTAAAAATATTTAACTCTTGGCAATTTTCATACTTGAATAAGAGTATGAAATTTCGTAA
This sequence comes from Maratus speciosus, assembly GCA_963932465.1. Taxonomy (NCBI): domain Eukaryota; kingdom Metazoa; phylum Arthropoda; class Arachnida; order Araneae; family Salticidae; genus Maratus; species Maratus speciosus. The sequence goes on along the minus strand of OZ010788.1, from coordinate 332,135,570 downwards.
TTAACGAAACGTATGTGATTTAAATGCAGTTCATTAGAGCATGCGTAAGAACATTTTTAATTTTGAAAAAGGCATAAATTCAAACAAATTATATTACTTTTTCTCATATTAAAATAAAATAATATATCACAAGTGGGATTTCTATTGATTTTTAACTGCTTTAAATTTTGAAATTTACAATTTTGTAATATAATTTTTAAGCGTTTTTCTATCAATTTGTCACAAACATAAAAAATTTAAAGTAAAATGTATTAATACAGTTAGTGAATTCGTTTAACACCAACACGCTGAAACGAAAACATGACCAAAACAAGTACTTTATATGATAAGAATTTATCATTATTTAAAAAATATTAAGACTTTAATGTTTTTACGTGCTAAAAATGCAGGATCTTGTCAAATATGATCAAAACATTTGTTAATTTCAAAGTGATTTAAGGAAAAATTAGGGTAAGATTAGAATAGATCCCTTAATGTAAGATCCGTTTCTTATTAGCCCCTGTATGATATTTCCTTCTCCCAGCACTTAAAATGTCGTCTCCAAAAAATAACGTTCCGTTGTATAAGCCAGTTGCAAAACAAATAAGATGTATCATTGTACGGAATAATCTGTATTGCAATTTTCTTAACTTCTAAGCATCGCACATTTTTAATTTTTATACCGTCGTATTGGGAAAAAATGTACTTTTAGTTGCAATTTCTTTGAAAACTGCATCTCCATTTATTTTTTAGATATTAATTCTTTTCTAGTTTTTAGCGCCATTTTTTTAAATTTTGGGAATTCATGTACTCCATTTGTGTGGAAAGTAAAGGAAAAATAGTTGGAAAACAGCAGTGAGAAAATTATATCTTTTTGTTTCCATTTACTCATAAAAAAATAACAAAATGTAATTTTGAAATACGTGGTATTTAAAAAAATAAAAATGATTGATTTCTGATAAAAAATAGAGCACTAAATTTAATTTTAAATGTCTATATATTACAAACAAATGAAAATTGTGAATCATGAGATAGCCAATTATTTTTGTAGAGTTTCTTGAATGACGAGATAACTCTTTTTTTTTTTTTTTTTTTTTTTTTTTTTTTTTTTTTTTTTTTTTAGGATTTGTGTATTATTTAACAAGAGTCACATCCTATGCATATTTTACTGTAGGTGTTGTTTAAAACTGGATCGTAAATGAGGAATTCTGCTGAGGATACGGATGACGTCATTTTATATAAAATAAAAGCGCGTGTTTTAAGTCTTAAAACTTAACTATCCATATTTATATACATATTTTTTTTTTCATCGGGGGCGACGCTAAATTCTGAAAAAGCAGAATTCCTGTTTTCTTGTATAAAATTATTCTCTCTCACTGGCAAAATTTCTACGTTAAAACTGTCAAAATGTAGTATTTATCAATTTTACCAGTCATAATTTCAGCCTAAATCCCTTCCCAGGATCTTTTTTGATCCCTTCCCAGTCGAGCAAAAGGAAAGGATTGAGGTCTCGGGTCCTGAAATCTTCGAAGTATTAATCTTTTGTGACTCAACATCTCCGATTTGAAAAAATATTTACTGAGATGTTAGAACACATGACTTTAAGCATGCAAAAAACAATAAAAAATTAAAACATAAAAATAGAAAATTATTGACTTAAAGATAATTTTTGCGCATCTGCAATAAACAGAAAATTACATACCTCTTATAAATATTGTCAATTTTCAAATACAAAATTGCAAAATATACGAAATTACATTTGAAAAAAATATATTTATGGGCTTACACAGCAATTTCAGTTTTACAAAATTTTCAACTTTCATTTAAGCAACAGCGATGCAAAACTCCTCAAATGATAAATAAAATTTTAGCATGGAAAATTTACCCAGTATCGCCGTGCGTTGTGAATCCTATTAACAATTTATATTGGCTGCTGTGTTAGGAGATATCAGTAATAAATAAAATCTTCTTTTAAAGCCCACACTGTAAAAAAAATTCCGCAACGTTCCTGGGAAAAAATGGGCAGCTGAGTTGCCCATTATTTCCAAGAAACATTTCTTGAAAATGACTGGAACTTTACTGTATATATTAAAAACTTCCTACAGAAATGCCAGTAAGTTTCCTGCGAAATACCAGGAATATTTCTGTTGAGAGCAAAACATTACTGACATTTCACAGCATGCGGGATCCGCAGACGATTTTTACATTTCCAGTTGACAATTTTCGCTTTATTATCATTATTTGTTAGAATGAAAAAATATTTTGAAATTGACATCAAAATTGTTATTTATAATTTACACGAAAAAATAAATTTTCAGTTAAAATTCAATAAAGTAAATATATATATGATATATTGTTTCTGAACTTTGCTTAAAATATAAAAATATATAAATGTAAATAATAATTAGAAAAAAAATCTAGACATAAAATATTTTGGATTTTTGTCAGTAATTATGTTAGTTTACAAGTTAGATAAAATACATATAAATTTTCATGAAAAAAAAAAAAAAAACCTAAACGTAATTGTATATTTTTTCCGAAAAAAAAAATTCAAATTTGCAGCAATTCAAAGTGTCATATATATATCAAATTTAAATCAAATTGTAATAAAGTGTTAAAATATAAAATTAATTAAAAAAGAAAAAAAAAAGTCAAGAGGTAGCATCGAACTCAGGCCGTACGGGTGGCGTGCGAGCTTTCTGCGTCCACACCACGAAAGATACGTTGAGAGCTGCAAACTAATGGGTATTTGAAACGTATGCTAAACCTCGGTATCTAATTTCTGAAAATCTAAGGCCCATTTGAAGAAATCCTTTCACAAGAATAATTAGAGATAAGAACTCTAAAACATACTTTAAATTAATCGAAATCGGTGAGAATTATGTTTGATGGTCCCCTAGTTAATGGAGATCCAAATAATAGGTGTATTTTTTTACACGGTCTGCTCGTTAAAAATTCCACAAACAAGTGCGAGAGATAATCTCTTAGCGATGTCAGAGAGGTATTGTATTTTCATCTGAATTGTCTTGACAATAGAGACGTAAAGGATTATGTCGTCTAATAATTTATTTGCATTCCATATTGATTTTTTTACTTTCATTTAAGGAATTCGTTTTCGACACTCGCGCGCGAGCAACGGATTATAGCAAAAAAATAATAAATGGCGGCCGCAGCGTTTTGCTGTTTCCAACTTTTGTTCAGGAACGTTTCAGATAAGAAAACCAGAATTTCACAGGAAAGAGCTAAATTATTCTGAAAACCTGAGAAAAGGCGAAACGTTCCTGGATTTTACATGGAACGTTACCATTTTTTTTTTTACAGTGCACTGTATAAGTAACATTGGCTTTTGGGTATGTTGCACATATGCTCTGTGATGATACAAAGGGTTAAAAACATATAGTAGACAAAAGCATGTTTCAAATAGGGCTCTTTGAACGATTTACAGTTCTGCCGTAGGACGAAAAGATCATGAAAATCCTTTATTATTTTTTTATTACAGTGTTATAATGCAAAACCTTTATGTGAAATCAATAGCGCTCGAAAATTGCAGTGACTATTGGAATGTATTTCAGACACCTTGTACTTAATGATAGCGATATTTTTTTTTACAAAATTCACAACACAGTGTTATATACATGTCTCTTTCTTTCAAATGCCGAAAATCGTTTGACAAAATATGAGAAACACGTCAACGCAAACTGTTTGCGCAGACCATATTAGCTGTGGCGGGATACTTTCATTACAACCTAATATTTCCAATTTGACGTAATACCAACTTTTTAAAATTCGTCAAACTATGTATTTCATTTTAATTTTCCACGTGGAAATCTTGCAATAGAAATGTTATGACGTAATATTCTCTTTTTTTTTAATTCTACAAACTATTTATTTCAATAAATGCAATTTCAATAAAAGTAAAATTCTAGTGCTAAATTCACCTTGAGCAACTTGAACCTTAACAATTAAAATTCATATTAAAAGCACAAATAATGTACAAAATGTAATGAACCTGAAAGTAATTTTTGTACATTTGTGTTTTTTATATGAATTTTAATTTTTTAACTATTTATTTCATTTTAATTTTTCACGTGGGAATAATAATAATTCAATAGAAAAGTAATTGTGGTGGTAAGAATGTTATTATGGTTTTTTTTTGTTGGCAACTGCTATAACGAAAAATGTTTAAATTTGATAGGAAATTGCTGTTAAATTGGTGGTTTTTTGTTAATTAAAAATTTTTTTTTTCGATTCCTGATTACTTTAGTTGCCTCGGCCGTGTTTTAATACACATGTACCCAACATTTCACAATTCTGGCTTCTATACTGTGGATTTGTATACAATTACAAACAAACAGACAAATTCTCATTTTTGTATATTCGATAACAACTTTTGTATACACTGTGCCCACTAAAGTACGCTGTCACCCCAATAATTTCTGAACGGCAAGACCTATGCCATAAAAGTAGGGTCTAGGTATACTAAAGTTGCCATGCACTACTGAATGAAACCGCCTACCGCGCCACCTGCTGGATGACTGCAGAGTTAGCAATCCTATCTTCAAAACGGAAAAAGGTAGGGATAAAAAGTGTTATACAAAGTTTTAGAGCATCGTTGATTTAGTACAAAAAGACACCTTGTGGACATCAATACGAACAATAGAACGGTTAAAACGCGCATTTATTTTTTCGTGATACAAAAAACCGTTCACGAAACTTGAACGGAAGGAGAAATGATTGTATTTTGTGCAAATGTGCATCCAAATGTGCATTGCAGCTTTTGGTGAGAAGTATGAACATCTCAAATAAAGATATATTGTTATAACTACTTGTTTTCTTCTTTCTAAGGTCATTTTGTCACGTCACAGTGTAGGAAATCACGGAAAAACGAATGCGCGGTTTAACCGTTCTATTCTTCGCATTAATGACCACAAGGTGTCTTTTCGTACTAAATCGATGATGCTTTACAACTTTGTAAATCTCATTTCTTTCCCTTTTCTCTTTCCGTTTTTAAGATAGGAATATCAACCCTGCATTTTTCCACCAGGTGGCACCGTATTTGGTTTCATTCAATAGCGCATGGCTACTTTACTATACCTAGACACCAGTTTTATTACTATAGCTCTTGCCGTTCAGAAATTATTCGAGTGACAACGGACTTTAGCGTCCACACCGTGTAATAAAGTACAGTATCCGCTTCAGGTATCCATTAAATTCAATATTTCATATGTAGAGGATTCGTGATAAGAATAAAGATTTCTTAAAATGCGCATAGAAAACACTTTTCACCATGTGGCGTCAGAAGTATATTTGCAGATGAGTAAATATACTATTTTCAACAGTTTTCTAATACATTACAGTAACAAAATGAATTGTTTAAGCATTTCTCCCAAGTTTGTTTCATTTTTTTTTTATATTAGGGTATGTGCCTACCTTCGGGGCATTATTTTTTGTAAAAAATGTGAAATTTTTATCAAACACATGTGTTTTTACTTAACCCATTAACCGCTTGTGTTGCGTTGAAGCAACGGTCAAAATAAATCCATATAATATATTAGCTATCAGATGAATTTTATACTAATGGTAATTTTTAAGTAGGGAATATTACAGTTAATAATTCAATGGGAAAATACTTATGTTTCCAGTTTTTTTATATTTAAAAAAGTGTTCGAAACTTGAAGCATTTTTAAATAATAACTTTTACGTTGCCGTTTTTGAAGAAATACAGTTAGCAAAACGCAAGCTTTAGAGGTATTCTATTTTTAGATAAGGTCAAAGTACATCAAACATTCCACCAATCAGTTGCTTTTGTGTCAGTGGGGGAGGAGAGGAAAACAGGTGTTCCGTTTGCGCAACGTCAGCGGAAAAGGTGTAGATTCCTTATTCACTCGTGTAGTTTGACTCTTTGGGATTTTTTCTCATTCAGTGCTCATAGAGATGTCTGAACTATTATAGGAGGTTGTTCAAAGAATTTTTGATGAAAATTTAGATGAAGATTATTGGAACGAAACTGATATTATTGCTATTTTAATATAAATAGCAGAAACTATTGATGAAGAAGGGAATGATAATATATCAGAAAAAACAATGGTATTTTACCACGCGATAATGCTGGCGAAATTGATATATGCTTAGAAAAGGAATTTGTGCCCGCTTTAAGTAGTACAAGTCAGACATAAAACAAAAATGGAGATTTGAAGTGGGTAAAGAAGGAAACATTGAATTTTACTCAGCAAAAAAATTAAGAAAAAACAACATATGGACAGATGCGGGAACATATAAAGATTATGTTAGAAAATAAAATGTCCCACTTACATTTCAGACCTGAAGTTGCATTGGAAAGGATATTTGCAAAATCAAACACCGGTTTAAAGTAAAGGGTTAGATAAAAACAAATCAGTGACAAGAAGGTCTAGTAAGTTCAGCATGCAAAAGTCATTATAGAGAGAAAGCGGACATTTAATTGTCATTTCCGATGACAGCAGAAGACTGCATTGTAAACAATGCCATTACCAGAATGTTTATCGCTTCAGTAAATTTGTGATTTTGCTTTATAAACTAAGTGCAGCGAAATATACATGCTTGAATCTGTTTTCTGGTAATTTGTAAATAAAAAAATAATTAAAATTTAATAATAAATTAATTACCTATAAAGTGATTATTTGCTTTCTAATTTATAACAACGCTAAAAAAATTCCCAGTGCCCAAACCTAAGAAAACCCTAAAGATATTAAGTTGAACTCACTGAACATCAATACGAACATAAATTCCGCTGACGTTGCGTGAACGCAACACTTGATTTTTCGTAATCTAAGACAAATTTTGTTATTTTCACTATTAATTTATATTAGATATCTTCAAATGAATAACCAATATCATTTGTATATTTTTTTAACATCTATAGTTTTGGCGGTTAATGGGTTAAAACATGGAATAAAACTTTGAATCCACATATATTTTTAATGGAATTTTAATGAACTTTTCAAATTTAGGCAATATTCATTCAAATTCTAGTAAAGAATTACGTTTATGCCAAACTTTCTGTAACGAAATCTATTCAATATATTTCACTTTTATTTCAACAATATATTAGCAAACATGAAGAAAAGATTTGCAATACGTCTTAAATTTACAAACATATACCAAATTTTGTATACAAAATATTATTTTTTTTAATGTGTATTATTCGATAAAAATAGCTCTTAAATTAATATATACAAACTTACAAGCTAAATTTTGCTTCATAACATACCAATAGATGAACATAAACTTGTGACAAAATTTTAATTTCAATATCTTAAAATCTTTTTAAGAAATGATAATTCTCGTAAACGTACAAAATGAAAAACGCAGTTTTCCAGAAAACGCAAATTAAGATTTTCATATAGCGCAAAACATTATGTATAAAGTTTACAACTTTAAAATCCACCATATTTGTATGTGTTTATACATTTGTGTATATATTTTATATTATATATCTGTATATTAAAATGTATTTTTTTACTTTCTGCGGCTCTTTAAACGGTCACTTCCGATTTAAGAAAGTTCATGTCCGGTATATATTTTGGGCTATAACTTGGCTTCAAATTATCGTTGAACCAAAAATAAGACACTTTTGGAATCATAAATGTTTGAACTTTGATTTAAAATAAATGAAATTAATTAAAGTAAAAGTAAAAATAAATATGTATTTTTTTTTGTTTTTGCTTTTTGCATTCCCGCCCAAAATATCCGCCAAGTTTCGTTATTCCTTGAATTAATAGCGTACAAAGTTATTGCATGTTTTACAGTAATTAAGAGCAAACCTGATGTAAAGTGAGTCTAATATAAAAGAAGTTATTTCTTTGAGGAAAACGCTTAATTATATGTTATTTAAATTTTATTTTACTAAGAATCTGCTAATTACATTAAAAAGAAAAATAAAACCTAAGATTACTACTGTAAAATACATAAACTGGTTGGATTTTTAATACTAGAGTAAACGTATAAATATTTGTATTGTAAAACTAACATGATTTTAAATTTTTCAGCATGTATAACAATATTTTCCTGCTTTTGGTAAAGTCCAGTGCTTAAGATGATTTTATTTCATATTAAAATAGAGTAACTGAGAGCTTCAAATAAATTTTAACTCATTTCATACTTTAACCATTTCACTCAAAGTACTCAAAAGTACTCAATATTTACATTGTTATCAAAATCGCTTCTTGATTCAAATCCCACAAAACTCAATATTCCATATGCAGCGGTCTTGTGATAACCATAAGTATTCCTGAAATTACGTATTACGTTTTTTCTTAGATAGAGCAGAACATTTAAAAAACTGAAATTTAAAGAAAACCCCAAAGATAGATATCCTTTAGTAAATCATTTACATCTAAAATTTATTATTTGTACTAATTTGAGCATTAAAATTATTTATAAATCAGGCCATTTTTGAAACCAACTATAACAAACAAAAAGTTATAAAATGATTTTAAACAATGTCTTTTCATCATATAATTTATCCTCCATGTTAGAAGATATTGATTAAAATTTCACAGTTAGCAAGAGAAAAAAAAAAAAAAAAACGTGTTTTGAGATTTTGAGTATTTTTTTTGTAAACCCTTTCACATACTACTTCTCTGTTTATACAGCAATAATGTTTATACTATAAAATTACTAAAATTTTCAATATTAATATTTGGAAATTTTTCCAGAGAGAGAATAGACATAGAAAGCACTGTGCTGCGTTTGTGGCCTTGCCAACCTGTAATAGTGAGAAGTTCTAGGCTGGGCATCGTACCATGTAGTTTAGTCGGTAGAACGTCAGTTCGCTATACTGATGGCCCGGGTTCGAGTCCCGGCATGGAATCTTTTTCACTAGGTTGGCCTTTGCGCCTTTTAAGCAAAATAATTTGAAATTTGATTTTCATTTGAAATAAAATTTTCAAGTTATAAATGTTAATTTGACGAAAAATTGCTCATTAAAAAAATAAATGAAGTTATACTTTCGCATATGGAAACCGATAATCTAAATAGTTTAGTACCCTGGTACAATATTAGAAACAAACAGTGGCATTGATAATCATTATAGACGCAATGGGCAAAAGTAATATTTAAAATAAAAGATTTGGCTGGGGTATAAATATTGCACAAAATCCTATAAATTCAAATTTAATTAATCCTTCTAAATCCTTCGATCCTTCTAAAATCCTTCTAAAATTTATTAAATGATTATGTAAATCTTCTAATGCAGTTTAAACAATTCACGAAAATGCTTTTCAAGATAAAATTTTCATGAATTCATAATTCAGTACATAAAGGGTTAAAAGTTTTGTCTTCTTTCAAATTATCTTAAAGAAGTAAACTTATCGGTCAGGGTTTAAAGTATAACTCAAACACCACGAGTTACCTACTTATGAGTATGAGCTTCAATATTGGAGTCTTGAATTTGAATGTTCTAAAAATCGATATTGTTAAAAAACACATGTTACAATTCATATTTGTTGCAAAATATGTAATTTCAAAATTAAGTTTGTGAAAAAATATTAATTATAATTAATTTTTTTTATATATAAAGGGATGACTAGCGATTTCAAATATGCAGATCCAGAAATTCAGTTTTTTTCGCAACTAGTTTTTTAGTTATGCTTAAAAGTTACCGGCATTGCAAATTTTTTGAAGCGATAAAAACTTCAAATAGCGTTACGAGTTACCAACTGAAAACTTCCAGTGTTCTTAAACAATTATTTGGCAGAATGATTTCCTATTTATTTTCCAAGAGTAAAATATGCCGAAAAAAACAAAAACAAATATGTTCTTAAAATTGGGTGTGCTAATAAAATTATTGAGGTTTATTACAATTCCATTATGAAGACGGCATAATAAGTTTTCGTTGTTTTTATTTTTAAAATAAATTGAAAGAAGACATAAATCCTATACAAATGTCTATATATTCAAATATTGGATTTTTGTATCTGAAACCTCTAGAAATCGATATTGTTAAAAAGTATATGTTATAATTCATAGTTGTTGCAAAATATGATGATTTCAAAATTAAGTTTGGAGAAAAATATTAATTATAATTCTGTATTTTTTTAGTAAAAACGGCTTTAGTTTAACGGTCTGGTGAGGTAAATTAGGGCAGCTTAAAATCGATCACAGATTGTACAATTCATGCGTATATATGTATAAATATATTTTTTCTGAACCTTAAATATTGATATTTAGTAGTAAAAGTAATTTTGAGAATTTAGCAGTTAATTTTTATTGGGTACATTTGTTTTTCTTACACTGACTGTGCATGGATTCTTTTTAAAGCAACTGTTGCTAATATATCACATTCTCTTAATATTAAAGAAGAATGACCAAACCATTAATAGAGGAAAAGGTGTAAAAACAGGCACAGGTGTAAATATGGGCAACCCCCCCCCCCCCCCGAAGTGGCCATTGGAGGTGCTGAAGACTGTCGGCCAGGATTGTATATGATGACAATTGTTGATATAAGATAATAGAGAGCAGTTGGGACCATTTTTATTTAAATAGTGTGAATGCAGCCTGAGTTATTGTGCGAATTGGGGTTTGTTCAGAACTGCAAACTTTTGACAAGTATCTGTAATCGCTTTCTTTTCATGTCCTTATAGTTAGTTTAAAATAATTTCAGAGAATAGGAAAGCGCAGATCCTAAGCTACTTTTAGAAGCACGCCTTTAGTCATGCACGTCTTTACGTTACATGTGAAGGTGCTCATCTTTCTTCGTTGGGGTTGGTGTAAATGTGGGCACTCTTTCTTGGTGTAAATATAGCCGCCCCTCCCTCTTTTTCGAATTATCTTGATATAGGGCTGTACACATCACGTGACTTTTACCGGAGAACAATGAACAAAGCTGTAGGACACACAGATAGAAAAAGGCATTGATAAAGGTAGCGATGTCTGTCCTACAGCAGCAGCAAAAACCTGTTCGTGACGTCACAGCTCTATACAAGCACATTTAACGCTAACTATGCTAATTGATGAGGCTGCTGAAACACCGCAATGTTCCCTGGGAACTTTAAATGTAGTTTCTTCGGTCGACATATCTCCTGTCCCCAAAATGAGGAAGAGAACCACTACTCGTGGACGCAAAGCAGCAAGTTTTAGCGTCATCACTGGATCACCATGCAAGGATCAGTTGACCATGGGCTCTCAAGAAGACATCCTTGAGTTTTCTCGGAGTAAGAGACAGGTCAAAGGGCAGGGATAGGAAGGCTGAAGGTCTTCAAAGAAAATCGGCCTACGAAAGATACGACTTATCCTCTGACTCATCACTGATCCTCCCCTTGTTGACAGTGATGATGATATGAACCTGAATATCAGCGATGGGACAAAACCAGTCTCGAGTGGTGCAAATTGCATCTTTTGTGATGGAAAGACACTTGCAGAGAAGTGTGGGTTAAATGTGCTATGTGCCAAATGTTGGCACATTTAGATTGTGCCGGGCTGAAAGAGCCAGTTATGTTTTCGATTTCGGACAGTATTTTTTTTCTCTAATAAATAAATTCTCTACCATTTTGTATTTTTTTTATCTTGTTTTAAAGTTTCTGACATTTGAAACTAGTTTTTATGAATTTTTTTGAAAAGGGCCTATATTTGCAGCCCATTTTTTCTGGTGCTCTTTTCAAAGCTTTATATAAATCTTAGTTTTTTAATTGAAATAATTTATATTAATCATCGTTTCGTATCCTCTCATTTTGTAAACTTGTTATAGTTGTTGATGAAGCTCAAAAATCTGAGAAAAATTAAAATGAGAGTGACTTTAAAAACATGCCAATACAATAATGAAGTTACGGAATATATTCATTGTACAATAATAATGTTATTTTTAAAAACATGCCACTACAAAAATGAAGTTACGGAATGTATTCATTGTAAATATTTTATAGCACATACGAATATAAGGATGGATTCTGTGATCTTTGAACTTTTAATTTGCTTATACTAGGCGCTCTCAGACTTGTCCGGACCTGTGTCAGTAGACCTGACTGTACCTAAAATAACTGTTGGACGATATTTTTAAAGAAAACTCTAAGTAAAAATAGTTTGCTAGATGAGTTATCCTAATTTTTGTTTTATCGACTGCAGTTGAATACTTAAAAAATAAATAAATATATAAATTATAAAAAATATGTTTCTTTTTGTCCAAACTCTTAGAGATTTTTATTAATTATAAATAAATTCCAAAGATTGAAAGGTCAGGCTAGGTATATTAGGGCAGATTTAAATCCATCATAGATTGTACAGCTATTGCGTATATATGTATAAATATATTGTTTCTGAACATAAATTATTGAAATTTAGCAGTAAAACTGCACCAGATGTAGACACATGTCCACACCAGATCTAGTATATACGATTTAAGAAAGCGATAAAAAAAAAAAAAAAATCCTGAAGTGACTTCTAGAAACGAATTATTTTGAAAGTGTTAATAATAATATTAACAGTTAGTAATATTAATATATATATTTTTTTAAACCGAACTTTGTCTTTTAAATCTGAAGAAGTCTTTTTATATCTGAATGTACACTCGTTAAGAGTGCGATATTTTTATTTTTATTTTTTCATTCTTTGTATTTCGATTAAAAATTCTGAATGCAGAACATTAAACATTGCGATAAAAGACGAAAATTCCGAGAATGAGTTTCAGAGTTTCGGAAAATATTTTTTTTTTTTGAAAGTGTTAAGATTACTATTTTTTTAAAGGGATCGTGCCTTTCGAAATGAAAGTGATTGTGAATATCGTTTGCAAAAGTATGTTTATCGAAACAAACATTATTTTTCAAAGCGTTAATATTAATAATTTTTTTAAAGCGGAGTGTGATGATAGACTTAGACTTATCTTTTTTTTTTTTTTTTTTTTGGGGGGGGGGTAATTTTGTATTTGGTAATTGGTTTTCGTAGCAGATGTTTAAAAAATGGAAATTTCGAATATGTCTTAGAAAAACGAATGATATTTAAAAGTTAATAATAATATTTTAAAAACTCTGATTCCAGATGAGGAAAAATGAACATAAATGTTGTTTGTATCTTTGATTGTTTTTCGTTTTGGGATACAACAAACCGAAGCGGAATGCTAAAAATCGTAGCAGAAAATCGGAATTCATCGCAGAAAAAACGTAACCGAGTTTAACAAAATAACTTTTTTCAAAGGGTGTTTATTTTTTTCAAACATTTTTATTATTTTGAAAGAGAATTGAGGCATTAAAAATTTAATTTAGATATAGTCTGGTATTTTTAGATTTTTTTTTTTTTTTTTGTACCATGATCAGAAACGTGGTCGCGGAATTTAAAATGTTGCACTATAATTAATATATTAATTATAGTTTTAACTCATTTTTGGAAGAATATGACTCAAAATTACGAAGAAAAGTAAAAAATAGCCCATATATTGATTACGTTATGGTAAATTGAGGAATTTATGTTGAAATCTAGTGAAATTTAGCCCAGCACGCAAAACGCTCGGGTGGAACTTCTATCGCAAATACATGCATTTTCTATCTACGCGTAATTTATATCACAATAATAAAGAATGTACTCTAAAATCTAAGAGTAAAAAAAATCATATGTTTATGTCACATCGCCGCTGTTTAAATGCCATAAAAAAATCATAATTGTCATTCCACGAAAAACAGCTGTATAGAAATAAAAAAAAAAATATTTCGTTAGTAGATGTTTATCAAACAAATTTAATATTTGCTAAAAACGATAAAAATACACTTACAAGGCCAATAAATATATTTATTCAGATCGACATGTTTCATCGCTTACACGGCTCCATTCTGACGATCTATAATTTAAAAAAATCGCATTAAAAAAAAATTAAAATACGTAAACAATAATCAATCTAATCTAATATATAAAAATTAAAAATTGTCTGTCTGTAATGCTATACAAATCCGCAGTTTGAAAGCCAGAATTGTGAAATGCTACGTACATGTGTATTAAAACACGACCGAGCCAACTAAAGTAATCCGTAATCGAAATAACTTATAGTTCATTTTTAATTAATAAAAAACCACTCATTTAACAGCAATTTCCAATCAAATTTAAATATTTTTCGTTATAGCCGTTGCCGACAATTAAAAATTCGCAATAAAATTCTTACCACAACAGTCATTGTTTTATTACAATATTTCTAAATGAAATAAATGAAATAAATGGTTTGATAAATTAAAAAAAATAGAATATTACAAATCATAACTTTTTCTACTGAAAGATTTCCGCGTTAAAAATTAAAATAAAATAAATAGTTAGACAAATTAAAAACAAAAGTGAATGTTACGGCATAATTTTTCTCTTTTATTATTTCCATGTGAAAAATTATAATTATTTAATTAATTTGATGAATAAAAAAATGGAATATTACGTCATATTGGAAATATAAAGGACGTGTCGAATATATAATGTCATATAAGTGAGAAAAATCGTATTGAAGCATGATAAAATCTCGATTATGGAAATGTTGGCGTATTCTAACATTATTGCTCCAATGATGAATGGAAATAAGTTCATTCATAGCTGTATTATTGTGCGTGTGTTATTTAAATTTATACAGTTTTATATTGAGTTTTCATTTGATTCATTTTCACAACACTGCGACTTTTTTTTAATGTTGTATGTTAAATTTTGAAATTGGTTTTTCAAAATTAACATTCTTAAAATTCCGGGCAACGCTGGGTACTTTAGCTAGTGTATAATAAAATCAAGTGCAATAATAAAGTAGTCGTTGGAGGTCACCGTAATACTTACCTATCATGGATATGCATAATGTAAAATATGAAAATAAAACATGTGTAAACTATATATAAAAAGTATTGCAATTCCAAAATAAAATTTAAACCTATATTAAAATATTTTTAATACATAGTAATGCTCTATTACTGAATTGGTACTACTTCATTATCCCGTTCAGCAATTTCAACAAATTATATAAATCGTCAAACTACTCGCAAAATTATACAAATTGGCATAATTTTTATTTTAAATAACGAAAGAACAAATAAGTTAGTAAAAGATTAATAAAGTTAGAAATAAAACGTCGAATTAAAAATCACTCAGTGACGTAACAAACACGTGTAACGTGTTTAATGTCAAGTGAATGTGACATTTACGATAAGCCACTATTGCGTTTAATCATATAATTTGGTGATAGTTTTCTGGTCGACGGGATAATCAAGTAGTATCAAATTGCGTATCGACAATTGCCATCGACATTTTAGTTAATTCAGCTAATTCGGCCTTCGAAAAAAATTATGAGAAATATGACGATTAGAAAATATTTTTTTAATGGTTAACATTTGTATTTTTTCTAGTAGATTGCCCCGTTATAATTTTAATAGTACGTTTCTCTTTGTGTGGTGTTTCTCTTTTTGTCATATTTCAAACAATTTAGTCTACGGGGCAGTCGAAACCCGGAGAAAAAAAAGCAGTGTTACCGTCATTGTTTTTCTTTTATGCTGTGAAATTAGGTAAGGTTCTTTCCTACCCAAGCACGCGCAAGACCACAAGAAAATGCTTATTTTAGGAACTTCCGTTTTTGTTTTTAGTTAATATCTCACGTATTTTTCAAAAAATAAAAAATCTCACCCTTGAGAGTATTAGGTTCTTTCTTGGACTATCTCATCTTAATTTTCAGATTTCTATGTGCGGTAGATTTTCCTTGCTATCGTCAACAGATATTGTTCTTTAATCATTAAAGATTCAGAATTTTCTGAGTTCTGCTCTGTAAAGCAACAAAAGAAAATATGTTATGTAAACATTCTGTTTATTGCATGAAAGTCTTCTTACAGAAAAAAAAATCTTTAATTAAAACAACTCGCATAATCGTCATTAAAAAATCGGATTTTCAGTTTCTCCATTATATTACGTTTATAATGGTTAATAAAATCCATTTTATAACAATATGTTTTTTATCTTTATATATTTGAAAAATTGGATATTAATATTTTTCATTAGTTACATAAACTTTTGAAAATTGTTTGAATGCGATAAGAAATTGAGTTTCAATACAAAGTATTTTCTTTCTTTTCTAATTCTTTTATGCATCTTATTGGAATTCACTTCAAAGAGTTTCTTATCCCAAAAGTTCTTTATCTCATACAGTTTCAGAAAACAGTAGTTTTTTTTTCTTTTTTACTATTTTAGAAGCGAGGAAAACATAAATTGATTTGTTATTAACTGCATTTGTATAGGGAAACATGTTCCAGTTGTGATTATTGTGTGATTTTTTTTCAGTTGAATGCGTTGTCTGTTTTTTTTTTTTTATTATTTATTTTCTAATGGAATTTTATTTTCGATCTGAATTTCTTTTTTTTTCTTGAGTTACAGGTGAAATAATTACGATTTCAAAAGGTTAGAATTCTCTTTCGTAGCAGTGTATTTTCCGTTAGAATTTTTTTTTTAATCTGTTTATTTTATTATGCTTTAAGTTTTGCTTACAAAATGTTTATTTGTTATTTTTTAAATGTTAAACTTGAATATTTCTGTTTATATCTTGTTAAATAGTTGCGTTATTTCTCGGTGATTTTTCTGGCAACTATTAGTTTAAAAATTATGTCATAAAGAAAAAAAAAAGTTTGTAAAAAACTCCCTGTATATTGATAGATTAAGGCCGCCTAACAAAACTGAAGTATTCAAAATAGAACTAACGCTGTAGTAAAAGTTGTTCACATGCTTGTCGTGCACGAATAAAAAATAATAAATTAATATGATAAGTAAGTTTAGTAACGGAAAAATTAAAATACTTCTCTATCATTGATCCGATAGAATAACATTTTCTTATCTTTATAGGTAATAATTTTGTTTATTCTGTTGTAATTAGAAGAATTATGTTATCAATGGAAATCTTTGCTAGATCATACAGCTGAGAGTATTTTATTAATTAGAACGAAAGTTATTAAGAATCCGACTTCCGAGTACATTAGCAATCTGGATTTGATTTGCAAGTAGAGGTGTGATGGCACATCTGGTCAATGTACCTTTAAACAAAAAAAAAAAAAAAAATAGCGATGATGGTGGTAGGGAAAAAGTATTTAATATATTTTTCCCTTCTATCGTGGAACTAGATCACATAAAAGTTGCGAATAATTTCATAAATCGTTATCTTGAAAAATCCGAGATCTTCATCTCGCTGATTTTGTACGTCCATCAAAATCCATATTTTACAGTAAAATACGGAAGCTACTGTCAACAAAACGGATTGAATAAGTATAATTGACTTACTTGTTGATGTATACTCTCCTGGACATTAACGATCAGGATAAATTTATTCCTTTTAATAGTGATAGAAAAGAATTAGTCGTTAATTACGAACTAGCGTAACACTCGATGCTGCTACCTATGTCAGAAACCCTCAGAACACTTTCTTACCTTTATGACATTTTAAATTAAAAGTGAATGAAGATCATTTACGATTCGGGAAGTCTACGTTGCATACTAAAATGTTTTGAGAATTGCTTGCATCTGGCATGCAAATTGGATAGAAAGAAATGGCAAGCGCGTACATCACACGAGAAGAAGCAAATTCAAGTTGGAAAACAAAACATACAAAAAAAGATTTCGTTTACAATTAAGTCTTCTTGTCGGTAAATCAAAGCCCGGATTGGGAAGCACAAATGATGGCAATACAGGTAGTCGGTTCTTTGAAAACGCAACAATTTCTTCTTCTATAACGAGCGTACGCGAAAATTTTATCAAACGATTCTACGTCACAAGTAATTTCTTGTAGCCTTGTCATTCATTTGATCCATTTCGAGAATTGCTTCTTACAAACAGCTTGTAAATTCGTTGAAATATATCCCTAGTTTTATATGACTAGTTCACTTCACAAAATACTTATTCATGACAAAGAAATAATATCTTCTTCATTATTGTCAATTCAAAAAATGTAGAAACATGCTCAAGAATCGTGTAACAAATTAATCAAAACGTATCAAGAAGATTTCTCGCGAAAATGAAGAAGCGCGAAAGCAACGAAAGATGCTTTTTACGTCTTTTAATGTCATCAGATCCCTTCATTTCAAGCTTACGTAAATTTCGTAGAAGAAATTAAGATTCTTGTCCCTCGAAACACAGCATATTCTAATACCGCCAACAACTTCAGTTAACTATTTCGATACCATGGCCTCTGAAGAATCTACTTATTATACTACAGATGATTCAGAAGATGAAATTTGTAATATCCTTTCGTTTTAACTTATTCATTATAAATATTAAACATTGTAATATTTTACTTTTCATTAATATACTAAATTTCCATTAAAAATGTCTTGGTTCCTTGAAAATTCCTTTTAACGTTTAGCCTCGAAACTTAATATTTTAATTAAATCTAATTGCTTTTAGTTTTAATTTGTCATTTTTTTAAAATTTAAACTTTTGAATCATAATTAGCATCGTCAATAGTATACTAATTTCCTACAAATTGAATAACTTTCAAAGCTATTAATTTTTTATTCCGCCATATTGGATCCGCCAGTTTAAAAAAAAAAATATTTTAACTTTGAAATCGTAATCACCATCCTGAAAAACACCTGTGTACGAAGTTTTCTGCAATTTGAATAACATTTTTATATTTTGGCCAGCTTTTCGGGATGTTGCCCCACTGTGCGATGTCTGCATAGTCTTGATCAAAGTGTGCAAACGTTAAACGTTATTAATTTAAAGTTGCTAACAACTAATTAATGAGTAGTTTTTCTTTTTTATAGCCGCTAATCAATGTAATTATGTTTTTTGGAAGTTTTATTTTTTTTTTTTAGATATATTATCTTATAAATCAGTGTTGGAAGTATAGAGCTACAAATAGCGAAACTACACTTTCCTGAAATTTTGTAGTGTAACGTGCTATACTTTAAAAAACATCACCAATAATATTAACTGCATTGTTTTGCTACATATTGTGTCAGGTCATAGTTCCTATTGGTACCGAATAAACCAAGTTTCTCACTCGCAAAATGAATTAATTTTCCTGCTGGCATCACTTGTGAACCTATTAATTAATGCCAATTTTCTTTTCTTTTCTTTTACATAGTAATGCAATTGATATTTTTTTTAAGTATAACAGAAAGAAATTATATTGAACTGCCGTCATATAATGAGTTACATCCATATACATACAACAATTGCTACAATTATCTAGATTATGAATTCAATGTAAGAAGAACGATGCATCCGTATTAACTCTTTCGTATCCCATCGTATACAAATGTAACTGGAACCATTCGACTATGAATAACGTTCTACGAATGACTGCTTTACTGAATTTTTACTTAGGGGCCGTCGCAGAAAAAATACTAACAAATGCTAAAATGTTTAAAACTAACCCTTACCATTGATATCATTTTTAGATTTTTCGATACGTTTTACTTACTGACGCCAAATGGATTGTCTTAGAGATAAGTAGTTAATGAATTATGATTTTGTATCATATGAAACTCATCAAACTGAGCTCATTTGACATTGTAGGTGGTTACATAATTTTACCAACAATTAATTAAAAAAAAATTATATAAATTTAAATTTATTTTGAAAAAAAAAAATTAATTTGTAATCTATAATTTTTTAAACAAAAATGAACTTCTAAAACCTTCAAATATGCGAAACCAAAATTACAAGTCATTACATGTCCGCATTGCAGTACATTTTGGAAAGATTACAAATGAATTTATTGTTAAGAAATCCAAATTCAAAATTACTTAACTGTTAAACTACTTAAACAATAAATAATGAGTTGGAATGACTTGCGGTTTGATTATTCGAAGATAAATTTTGTGAAGAATCTAAATGCAATTTCAAATTTAGGATAGATTAAAAAAATTTAAAGTTTCTTACAATTTCTATATGTAAACGAACACTTAAGCAAAAATTGATTATATCATTCAACAGTGGACTTTAAAACTACTTGAATGGTTTCATTCACAGTTTTATGTAAAGATTTAAAGTCTTAATAGATTAATATATTTTTTGACATAGGCTGAATAATAAGTAAAATTTAAAAGAGTGTTGGGAAATTAAAAGTGCAACACTATTTGTGAATACGTGAATAAACTGTATTTATATATCCCAAATGTATAATTATTGCAATCATGATAGGGTGAATCCGCAGTTATTGATACCAAAACGAGTAATTAGCACTTCAGTGAAAATCCGACATAAATAAGCCTTTTCTTGTAAAATTGGATAAAGAAATGCTATTTAGGTGTACGTTATACAGGGTGTCCGGTCTCAACGGTGTCCAATGGCTAATTCCTAAACCGTTAGTCATAGACATATAGTTCCAATTAGAAAAATGCTTTAAATCAGATAAAGAAATATTTTAAAAACGATTTGGGTCAATAAAAACATTTCTTAACAAATTACGAAATTTAAATTTTTATACGGTCTCCCGGTCCTATAAGTTATATTTAGTAAAATTTTCCTATTACACTGACAAGTAAGACAAAAAAAGTCCCGTCATATGACACTAAAATTGTGCGAGTTGTGAAACTTTAAAAATGCATGACTTATGCCACTTTTCTCTTCTGAAAACAAATGAGTTCGGCTTGGATTTGAGGGGTCATATTCCAAGTGCTTAAAGTATTCGAAGATCTCATTTCATGTGTATTTGCGCTTTAAAAAAAATCGTACACGTATTACGATTAAGTTAACATTTATTAAGTTTCAGATTGGCTGAAATAACATATGTTTTATTTTATCAGGATTTGAGGCTGTTTCTTTTATGATTTCTTTTAATAAAATTATGTGATTTTTATAAGTTTTTATGTTACTTCAACGATCTTATGTATGTTTTTCCAGTTCAAAATTTGTATTCGAACTTTAACCCACTTTCAAATATCCGAACGAGATTACATTTTACATACTGGCGCAAATCTGATAACAATCTAATATTATTATGATTTTCGGTGGTTACCATTTATACTTATTTTATAGGATAACACAAAAAAATTCGGAAAGATTACTGCCAAGAAGCTTATGAAAAAGTTTTAAGTTAGATAATACAAGACGGAGATTGTTGGGTTTTTTTTTAACTTTTATGTATTTTTTAGCACTGAATCCGAAAATTGCCTTAATTTTTAATCATCATGTCAGGATATTTCGCAAATCACAAATTGTCGAATTTAAAGAATAACAAAATTTGGATACTATAAAGTAGAGGAGATGGTTGTATTTTTTAACTTTTGGTAATTGATTTTTACGTACTTTTTAGCACTAAATCTGAAAATGACATTCATTTTTAACCATCACGTTAGAATTTTTTTTGCAAATGTGTAAGTTAAAATATAGCGAAAATATCATACTTTAAACATATGTAAAACTTTTTTTATTTTATTTTATTCAATAATTTATTCGATATTTTTGCTTATCTTGGGATTCTTACAGCTGGGTGGTGTGATGAGATGGGGGGGGGGGGGATTAAATTTTAAATTTTAACTTTTTAACTTTGATATTTACAATTTGCGAAAAATCTTGATGTGATGGCTAAAAATGAAGGTCAATTCCGGATTCAGCGGTACAGAATGCATAAGAATCAATTATCAAAAGCTAAAAACATGAAATAACGCAACTTTTGCAGGCTAGTGCAATCTAATACTATTTTAAAATACGTATCATTTTGTAAAGAATTGAGGCTGTTAATTTAGCATAATTTTATTTAACAAAAATTCTGTTTTTTCTTTCTTCTTAAATGTGTATTACAAATTGTATATTTTGCATTAATATGTCAGAATGACTAAAGATTTCCAATTTATATTGCAATGTTAATTTTACTCTTAACCATTTTTTAATATATCTGGCGAAATTATAATTCGACTAAATTTGTGAATGACCCATAATTTGCAGCAAAAAATATGCTCCAACTTTAAACAGGTATTACGCGGTCAATTTTAATCGTAGAACAACGGGACTTTTTGTATTACTTGTCAGTGAAAAAGGAAAATTTTACTAAATATAACTTATAGGACCGGGGGACCGTATAAAAATTTTAATTTCGTAAATTTTTAAGAAATGTTTTTATTGACCCAAATCGCTTTTAAAATATTTCTTTACCTGATTTAAAACATTTTTGTAATTGGGACTATATGTCTATGACTAACGGTTTAGGAATTAGCCATTGGACACCGCTGAGACCGGACACCCTGTATGTCATTACTATTATAACTCATGTTTCAGTTATTGTTTTTATCAAAATACGGATGGTGTCAGTTACTGGAGTTATTGACATTATTTATGAACATAAGTTTTAGTAATAAAAAGTATAATTTTTCAAACTTTTGTCAACGTTAATTTTTTAATGTATCTCTACTAAATTTCAACAATAAAAAATGAATAAAACAGATTTAAAACTTTGGATTAGTGATTTGAAAAAAGTTTCCTTGTGTTGTCATTTACTGGGGATTTTACGTTAAATAAATTTTCTGAGTTTATGGTTATACATTAATGTGTTTAATGATAGCCCTCGTTATATCACTCATTCATATATATTAATTTTCTGTCTCTCGAATTATAAATATTTTTTAGTTTAATCGAATTTTTATATAATTATACATGAACATCGATGTTTATATTTACCAATCTCTTAAGCTTACTATGCAAACTGCAATAAGTGTATAAACTAAATTTTTTTAGACGAATTAACACACCGTTATATTTCTGAATGGTTTTTTGTCATCGGTTATAATGCTCTTATTTGATTGTATTCCCGCAGGTTCGACATAACGAGGAGTCGCTGTAATACTAAATCCGAGCCAGCAATGCAGCAACTCAATTCGTCTTCTAATGTGAAACACCTTATTACACGCAGCAGATATACCAGTAATGATAATTGATGGCACCGGTGAAACCTAACCGCACACTACCCTAATTGAGCTGGCACCGCCTGCGCCACATTCGCCTTGTCTCTGCATCTCGTTCTCATTTTCAAGATCGGATTTTATGGGTAGACAAAATTTGAAATTTGAATAGCAGTAGTTACTTTAAAAAAAATTTTACAATCACTAAATTTGTAAACAAGCATTAGTACTTAACTGCATTTTAAAACGTAGTTGTCGTTCACTAAAAACCCTACTTACCTCAGCCATTGATCAACAAAATATACACTTATAAAAATACTCAGATACCGCTTAATATCTGTAATGTATTAAAAAATCATAAAAAAAAAATTCAACGGTATTTTCTGTTGAAACGTGCTATTTAATATCCTCATGTTGTTTAAATGTTCTTATTACATTCATTTGCTATTAAATATTATTACTGCACCCGGATTGCTAAATAAGTTTTACATATGCAGTTGGGTTATTTTCTTACCACTTTTGTAATATTTTTTTCAGCTAACTTATAGTTTAATTCATAAATTGTTTATGTGATAGAATACCTAAAGGCGTATAATGTTAAAAATGAAATTCCACTTAATTCCATGTTTATATATGAAATCAAAATAAGCGTATATTGTGTAATTTTATTTATTTTAAAAATATATTTATTTATTTATTGTAAAAAATACCCCTTAAATAATTCATGGAATTCTGTTTTCCTTTTTTGTTAAAATGATTAGATATTCTACAAAGAGTCTCGTAAATACATTACAATAAGAAAAACAAACTAAGTAACGTAACTCATGCCCATTATGCCGTATATATATTCTTTTCTTCGCAAGAACATATTTAATGAATAATAAAACTGAATAATTGTACTGTTATTTGTATTAAGCGATATCTACAAATAAAATAAACAATATTACTTGGAATTTTGTTTAATTTAATTTTGTTGAACGTCTAATTTACGTTTATTTGTAGTTCATGCTATACAATAAAATTATCTTAGTGATTACTTAATAAAAAAAAGTTCAAAGCTTATCATTGTTTACCAGCATTAAAATTTTATGATATCATAAACGGCAAAGACAGAGATAAAGATTACTTCTACCTACTACGATAAAAACGACGGTTAATTTTTATTGTATGTCTCTAGAGATTTTATGTATAATTTAGCATCAACAGATATAGCAGGAATTTTATAGTGAGTCAGTTGCTGTAACATATGTATACTTCCTCGTTAAAAGAAATAAAATTATTAAAGAAATTGCTGGACTGAAATTCAGAAAATGTATATTTTTTATTCAATACCAAATGCATTATTAATGAAAATTTTATTTAACTGAACACATTATATATATATATATATATATATATATATATGCATTCAAATATCTTTAAACTTTATTTAATAAAAAAAATATTTCTTTATTATATCACTATTTGAAATATTTTTATTATATTTTGACGTGTATTGTTACAATTATTAATGCAAATATGTCAATAAAATATCTGTGTGTTTTTCTCTTTTACTTTAATACGAGGAGACTTCAAATGTCTCTTTGACGCATTCTGCTTAGGCGCATCTATTTGCTTTAACATTAGTGTAATAGGATTATAGGACGAATTAGGATTGGTGCAGCCTATATTCCAGAATTTACCACCCTTCTGGAATTTTCGAGGATCATAGTGTTCATTAGTTTCTAGCATATAAATATAAATTCACTTAAATGAAAGATTTGATAGAAGACAACCAGATCATCTGGATGAAGTGATTGTAAATACCCACAGTTTAAGTAAATACCAATGGTTGTTGCGTTTCGTGAGCCAGGAATATTGTTATGCTGTTGTTTACGATACGTTGTTGGTACCTCAGCAGTCAACAGTTTTTTGAGACTTTTGAAGTACAGGCTTGAAATTTATTTCTGTTTTTACCCGAAAATGTCATTGCATTTAAGCTCCGATTTTTACTTATTTGTGATTGTGTAGATTTATATTTACTATTATTTATTTCCTGATTCTTATGAAATATTCATAAAATAAATAAGTGTGACGTCTAAATGTTCGCTTTCGGCAGTCAATCTCCAGAAGTCCGAATTACGCAACATTGTTTATCTTTATAGATTACAATAATGCAAATGTCTGTAACTGTGCGAGTAAAATATATACAATAAAATACATGTATATCGGTACTATTCTTTTGTTGAAAAGATTAGGAAAAATATTGTGATCTTTATAGACAGAAATCAAGGGCAATTTCCTTATCCATTATGTAATGTAAAGTTATAACAGTACATGTCAGTGAAAAAAGCAAAAGGATTTATAAAAATTTGCTAACAGTAAAAAAAAAAAAAAAAAAAAAAAAAAAAAAAAAAAAAAAAAAAAAATAATAATAATAATCTTTCCTCAGTAATATTTACATTTAAATATATACAGGGTGTCCGGTCTCAACGGTGTCCATTGGCTAATTCCTAAACCGTTAGTCATGGACATATAGTTCCAATTAGAAAAATGCTTTAAATCAGGTAAAGAAATATTTTTAAAGCGATTTGGGTCAATAAATACATTTCTTAAAAAGTTACGAAATTTAAATTTTTATACGGTCCTATAAGTTATATTTAGTAAAATTTTCCTATTACACTGACAAGTAAGACAAAAAAAGTCCCATTCATATAACACTAAAATTGTGCGAGTTATGAAACTTTAAAAATGCATGACTTATGCCACTTTTCTGCTCTGAAAACAAATGAGTTCGGCTTGGCTTTGAGGGGTCACATTCCAAGCGCTTAAATTATTCGAAGATCTCATTTCATGTGAATCTGCGCTTTGAAAAAAATCGTACAAGTATTACGATTAAGTTAACATTTATTAAGTTTCAGATTGGCTGGAATAACATATGTTTTATTTTGTCAGGATTTGAGACTGTTTCTTTTATGATTTTTTTTAATAAAACTATGTTATTTTTATAAGTTTTTATGTTACTTCAACGATCTTATGTATGTTTTTTCAGTTCAAAATTTGTATTCGAACTTTAACTCACTTTCAAATATCCGATCGAGGTTACATTATATATACTGGCGCAAATCCGATAACAATCTAATATTATTATAATTTTCGGTGGTTACCATTTATACTTATTTTACAGGATAACACAAAAAATTTCGGATAGATTAGTTTAAGAAAAGAAGTTTAAGAAAAAGCTTTAGATTAGATAATACAAGACGGAGATTGTTGGGTTTTTTAAATTTTATGTACTTTTTAGCACTGAATCCGAAAATTGCCTTAATTTTTAACCATAATGTGAGGATATTTCGCAAATCATAAATTGTCGTATTTAAAGAATAACAAAAATCGTATACTATAAAGTAGAGGAGATGGTTGTATTTTTTAACTTTTGATAACTGATTTTTACGTACTTTTTAGCACTACATCTGAAAATGACTTTCATTTTTAACCATCACGTTAGAATTTTTTTGCAAATGTGTAAGTTAAAATATAGCGAAAATCTCATACTATAAAACATATGTAAAACTTATTTTATTTTACTTTATTCAATAATTTATTCGATATTTTTCCTTATCTTGGGATTCTTACAGCTGGGTGGTGTGATGAGATAGGGGAGGAGATTAAATTTTAACTTTGAACTTTTTAACTTTAAAATTTACAATTTGCGAAAAATCCTGATGTGGTGGCTAAAAATGAAGGTCAATTCCGGATTCAGCGGTACAGAATGCATAAGAATCAATTATCAAATGCTAAAAAACATGACATAACCCAACTTTTGCAGGCTAGTGTAATCTAATAATATTTTAAAATACGTATCATTTTGTAAAGAATTGAGGCTGTTAATTTAGCATAATTTTATTTAACAAAAATTCTGTTTTTTCTTTCTTCTTAAATGTGTATTACAAATTGTATATTTTGCATTAATATGTCAGAATGACTAAAGATTTCAAATTTATATTGCAATGTTAATTTTACTCTCAATCATTTTTTAATATATCTGACTAAATCATATTTCGACTAAATTTGTGAATGACCCCCAATTTGCAGCAAAAGATATGCTTCAACTTTAAACAGGTATTACTTGGTCAATTTTAATCGTAGAACAACGGGACTTTTTTTGTATTACTTGTCAGTGTAAAAGGAAAATTTTACTAAATATAACTTATAAGACCAGGAGCCAGTATACAAATTTAAATTTCGTAATTTTTTAAGAAAAGTTTTTATTGACCCAAATCGCTTTTAAAATATTTCTTTACCTGATTTTAAACATTTTTGTAATTGGAACTATATGTGTATGACTAACGGTTTAGGAATTATCTATTGGACACCGTTGAGACCGGACACCCTGTATATATATGTTATACAATTGATAAGATACTTTATAATTTTTTTCAATTACTATATTTCACCGCTTAGTTGCTAAATCAGATTCTATATCTGCCACCAAATAATACTTAAATCATTAGAACCTACCCATCAGAAAATCTTAAGGAATTTTAAAGATCCGGAAAACAATATAATAAATTAGAAGTTGATTGACATGTTTATTTTGAAATAAATACTTAAAATCATAACACATAATAAATTTCGTTAAAATAAACATTAGATGATTACTTCAGCTATAAATATAATTATTTTTCCTCACACTTGACAGTTATGTGATTTAGAACGTATAAATCAGATTATAGCATTATAATAAAAGGTAAATTAAAATTAAAATCAAAATAAGATTACATTTAATCCATAAATTCTACTTTGTTTTTCTCTAACCTGACATTTGTTACACAGAAACACTAAGATTTATGCAGTCTCCTACTAGTCGCCATAATGTCCAGACTATTGGGAAATGATTGAATTCCAACGTATTCCAGTCATAAAAATAGCTAATAAATCCTTTCTGCAACAATATTAAAAAGCAGAAAACCAACGTTTAAAATGCACAAATAATACATGAAAAGCAGCAAACAGCTGTTTCGAATGTACTAGCGAGATTCTTCTTCAGTGCAAGATAGGGCAAGGCACAGCGTCCTTGTATTCCAGTATTCCAGTCAATCTGGGATTTTTGTTTTGTATAAGTTTTTTCAGTTTTTTCCTTTATCTTTTTAGAGGGTGCTGAGCACGATATTGAACTTTGCCACATCGTATCTGGTCTGCTTAAAAAGTTAAATAAAAAAAAACCATCAAAAATTTCGGATTTTTTATTTTTTTAATTTTTCCCTTGTATTCGGTCGATGGTTAAACGTTTTTGAAAAAAATAAATATTGCACCAAATTAAACTAGAGAAAGTTTACTAGATTTTTCATATACAATTTTTTTTTCTAAGATGAATAGTTTTGGCAATACTATCAAAAATAATTTTAATGATACTGTACAGTAGTGGAAAACTGGCGCAAAGGAGCCTATCGACACCACTAAATTTTAGTAGTATTTTGCAGCTTATCTAATGACATAATTTCAGAGTTTTTATTAAGGTGAATAATACAATAAACAATTAGCGGTGTCAATAGGCTCCTCCTCTGCGACAATTTTCCACCACTGGATACTATATTTAAATTCCCTCACCGGACATCAAAAATGCTGTGCAATCACTATGCATCCATTTCAATCACCAATGCGAAGCTTTTTACTTATTTGTAATTGCATTTCGACTATGTAACATTTGCTTACCAATTTTTAATTATTTTGTATATTTATTTACAAAATAATTTGGAATCGGGTAATTAGCAAAGATATAAAGCACGCATTCGGAATAGATGAGGCCACTTATTTTTTTTTTTAGTAATCTTATTGTAACTATTACATAATTATAACTGATTACAACTGTACAATTAAAACTACGATAAGTTTAAGATAATAATAACGTACGTGGAGGATTGTAAAAAGAAAAAAAAGTTAAGTAGTGTTTTTCAAAAATTAATGTCGTTTTGATAGCTTTAAAGAGCCTGATTGATGTTCTTCAACAGGAGGCTCATCGTTATCTTGATGGCTCTTGTTGCATCTCAATTTCACATAAATATCTTGGAGTATTGGGTCGTCAATCTCTACTTCAAGTCATCTTCGACGATGATGGAGCTGAAATTTTCACATTGGCCATCGCAGTTCAGGCGGAAGCGTGGACAAAACAAACCTGGTTTCCTAGAGAAACATTTTTCACTACAGTTTTTTTGGCATTTGCAAGATTTTCTCGCAGAACAACTTCTTGTGCGTGGAGGTTTGACAACTGTTATGGGTGTGATGCTTCTCTTGATTTTATCCCAGCCCTATTCCTTACCTTTTTCACAGTTACCTAACCATAGCTGTTCTGGTAGTAAGCTTTCAGACATAGCTATAGAGCTGCTTCTTCTGTTGGAGGAAGCGATTCTATATTTGCAGCGGTCTTAGAAGACTTATGGGTCTTACTGCAGTAATAATGCTGCGAGCTAGTGCAGTACTCTTGTTATGCGGTTTAACAAGGTCTTTATTTCTTTTTTTCTAAAAGCAGTAGTGTTTGTATGAAAAGTTTTATGGTTTCTGGAATGAGAGACATATTTTCTTTCGAAAGCTCATCTGGAGGAGAAGATTAAGTAGATTTCTACACCTGAGGCCGAATATCTTCAGCCACTATCTTCGCCACAATCTGTGAAATATGCCGTCATTTCTTCTGCGTAGATGAATACCGTTGTTCATACCAGACATCTGTCAAAATCTTCTGACCAGTGTTCTTGAAGCAAAGGACAGGTACCTTATTTTCAGTGGTTGATATAACAATATTACTTCATTACTACTACTTGTTTAGACTACTACTTTAATCTACTTGTTTAGAAGGTTAAATTACCCTATTTTCACTGAAAGACAGCATTCACTTGCTTTAATCTGGTCTCTTAATAATTCTATAGAAAATTGGCATTGTTCTTCATTTTCCTCCTGATAAAAAAAGGACTTGCATTGCTGTGTATACGTCAGATGCAAATGTACCCTTTAGAGAGTCTCTGTGTATTTATGACATTCATTTCAAATGATTCTGCCCATCATCAATAACCAACTCAGTCACATGATCTTGTCTGTAGATTATGGCTCACCCCACTCATCATCGCAATTTTCAGCAATTTATTTAACTTTTTTAATGACCATCACTGACTGAACTCTGTACAGTATATTTCGTTTTGCTATTGCTTTATGAATTCCCTTTTAAAACCCATAATCTGAAATTAACTACACGCTGCACAGCACATGCTTTAAGACAAATGCATAGCTGACCGATAAGGCGTCTACCATCAAATTGAAAGCTGAGCTTTCAATTTTAACAAGTATAAAAAAAGACCTGAAGGAGATTGGGAGCAGACGTGATGTGAGGGGGAGTCTTGAAATATAAGATAAATGGCGCAATGGGGGTATTTCAAGGACACCATCCCACTCGTTTTGCAGTGACAAAAACATTACATTAAGCGTTTTCGACCTCCGATTATGGAATATGAATACATCGCTCAATTTCTTTTTACTCGTATTGACGAAACTATTTATCACAGGAGAAAAACATTGCTGCACTTCAAAGCTACCAATCCGACGTTAATTGATGAAAAACACTACATCTATCTTTTTCACTTGTTTACAATCTTCCACATACGTTATTATTATATTAAACTTAATTATAATTAAACATATGTAATCATGTTATAGTTACAATCAGATCACTAGAAAAATAAAAATTGGTGCTGTCATCTATTCGGAATGTTTGTGTTTTATTTTTTTTCTAATTACCTGATTTCAAATTATTTTGTAAATAAATATAAAAATGTTTAAAACTTGGTAATCAAATGCCAACATATTCGAAATTCAATTACAAATAACTAAAAAGCTTGAAATTGGTGATTGAAATGGGTGCATAGTGATTGCATAGCGTTTTCAAATGTAATTTGAATATATATTAAACAAAAATAAATATATTATATAGCTAAAATTCTTTTTACTCGTATTGCCAAAACTGTTGATCTTAGAAAAACACATTGTATATGAAAAATTTAGTAAATTTTCTCTAGTTTAATTTGCTGCAATGAGGTTTTCAAAACAATTCAACTCTCTACCGAATACAGGGGAGAAACGGAAGAGGATCTTATTTTTTCATGGTCTTTTTGCTTATAAATGTTTAAGCAGACCAGATACGAGGCGGCAAAGTTGAAAGTACTTATTCAGCATCCTAAAACATAAAGGAAGAAGGGGAAAAAACTTCTCCAAAATTTTCCAGGCAGGAGCCTTTTTTGGGCTAATTTTACTGGACTATTAAAGCAATGTGTACATGAACTGTGTGTGTGTATTTTTACGAAAAAATGACACCTGCCGCGACTCCAAAGTCTACTTTATGATATTTGATATATGATGATATAGTATGATGATTTATGATGATTTATGATATATATATATATATATATATATAATAAAACAATTTCG
Organism: Maratus speciosus; assembly: GCA_963932465.1. Classification (NCBI taxonomy): domain Eukaryota; kingdom Metazoa; phylum Arthropoda; class Arachnida; order Araneae; family Salticidae; genus Maratus; species Maratus speciosus. The sequence goes on along the minus strand of OZ010788.1, from coordinate 332,104,344 downwards.
CCATTTTACTTAGCTAAATTATTCCAGATACTTATAATATCTACATTTTACATACCTTTTAATAATATCTTAAATATCAATTATATTTTAATCCCGTGTCTTTCATTCAGCGCAATCCTTTATTTCTTATTCTAAAAACTTTAATCTGTTAAAAGGAACACTCTCGTAAAAAACCATAATCTACTTATTCCTTCATATTTTGAGACTTTAAATTCTTATTTCTTTCGAATGTTTATTTATACCATGTTTACCTATTATTAAAATATACTATGATACCTTGCAATTTTGCAGCCTCAAATCATTTTCCCCTTTTAAAATTTATACTATAAGTATTGAGTCCTGTCACTATGTCACGATTTCCCCGTTTTGTACCTCCTTTTCACCCTATAGCTAGGTGCCCTACCACCCGAACCTCTACTTATCTTGAATTTCGTTTGAGCTTCGAAAGCAGTGTCAAGATGTGATTGAGCGAATTGCTGATATTTATACACCTATCATTGCCTTGGAAAAGTAGATTTGTACATTTTTTTCGTTTACTAATAATCACCTGTAATTTAGTGGAGTTGGTTCTTAAAATCGCGGAGCTCTAGTACAATTTAACATCTTCGATCTTTGATATTAAGTAGTACAGTCCAGATACGAGGGCCAATTGGATTATTAGTGGAATTGTGCTGAGATGTGAATTACAATAAATTCGTTAATGATTATGCAGCCTCTTTTTTTGATTGAATGGGAAAATATTCTTAATGTTTTAAGCCGTGTTTTCCACTGTCGCCTCTTACGACTGCAATATGGGTATTCTACGGAGTAATAGATAGTTGGCAATGATACGGTTTGTGTTCGACATCATAGTTTGCGTTGATATCGAGAAGTATAACAGACGCCGGTTGGCCTTAAATTATATAATTCCAAATCCTTATAATATCTACTTTTTACCTGTCTTTTATTAATATCTTAAATATCAATTATATTTTAATCCCATGCCTTTAATTCAGCGCATTCTTTTATTTCATATTCTAAAAGCCTTAGTTTGTTAAAAGCAACACTCTTCATAAAATAAGTTTATCTACTTATTCTTTCATATTCTGAGACCTTAAATTCTTATTTCTGTCGAATGTTTATTAATACCTTTTTTTATCTTTAATTGCAATTATTATTCGATGACTCATAATACCTTTGCACGTTTGTCGCGTCAAATCCTTCTTCCTTTTTAAAATTTAGGCTATAAGTAAAGAGTCCTGTCTCTGCGTCATGAATTTGGTATTGATTATACTGTTGTTTTCGGTATTTATAGATAAAATCGTCTTTTAAAGTCCCCTAAATAAGAGACGTTGACACTTATGTATGTTGCACATGGTGATACAAATTATTAAGTAAATGTTTTAGATGCACATGTTCGAAAGATATTCAGTTACATACATTTTTAAACTATTGTACTGAATTAAAACAATTTCTTAGAATTAATATCCATTAAGCATTTCTTACAAAACTAATAATGTCAATAATTTAATTTTTTTTCTTTAGAAAAATTTTCTTGTTTCCTTAGAAAAATAACAGTAAAAAAAAAATAATGTAAATTTTTAATATTTTTCATTCCTATATTACATTATTATGAATAGAAAAGAAATATATTGCGTTTTCCTTTTTTATCTGTCATTCATATTTTCCCACTATATATGGCTAATTTTAGTTTCCAAAAGAAATAAAACTAATTTGCAATTCAAATTTTCTGCGTGTTTGTTAATTAAGTTTATTTTCCTGCGTTAATTAACTATAACCCTTTTCTTAATAATGTGTTAAGAGAAATGTTTAAAAAAATGTATTACGTAGTATTTTTATTAATAATTGAATTGGTGAGAGAAACATTTCTCTATTTTGCTATATATTTTTTCTTTACAATATATGTTTTCTTTTCCTTAGCTTGTTTGATTGTATGTATAAAAACATTTAAGCGTTTAAACATGCGGTTTATTTAATTTGCAAAATATTTGTCTAACAACAGCACTGAAAATGCCTAGCACAAATGAACTCATTTAAGAGATAGTTTTTACAAAGGTTTCTTTTTCAAACAATACCTGCTTTTATTTTATTGGTAAGAAATTCTTATTGGTTAAACGATTCAATACCTGGATATTCTCTTTACAAATGCTCATGATTTTAATTCAATAAAATTGAAACACGCATATAATAACTTAAAATTTCCATAGCCTGCGAAGGTTTTAGAAATATGTTTATGCATTTTAACGAATGTAAAATTTCTTGGTGCATTTACTTTCTATCTTATGAATTGTTTTTAAAATTTAAATAAATAAAATGTAATTACAAATAAATAAATAAATGTGAAAATGTTTTTTAAAATATTGAGAGTATCATTAGAATACTAATGATCGCTGATTCAGGATGATAACTTATCACTTTAATATTGTTTATATACACAACATATTATACACAAGTTCATATTTACTTTGTTTGAAAAGAAGGTGAAACAGCGAACGCACTGCAGGCCCGCATGGAATACGGATTACTTTCTGTCTTTTGAATTGTTTTTAAAATTTCTATAAATAAAATGTAATTACATATAAATCACTAAATATAAAAACTGTTTTGTAAAATAGTGCGATTATCATTGGAATAATAATGGTTGTAGGTTCAATGACAAAAACTTATTTCTTTAATATTGTTTATATACACAACTTATTATATACAAGTCCATATTTACATTGTTTGAAAAGAATGTGATCCAGAGAACGCAGCATAACGCAGCATATATGCTGCATTCTCTGGATCACATTCTTTTCGCACCTATAGGTGCGAATATATCAGGTATGCGTTATATCAGGTGATCTGGGTGGCCAAGGAATTGGACCTCCTCGCCCAATTCATCTTCCTGGAAATCGTACTTCTTTGAATGACCATTTTCCTGGAAGTTGGATTGGACGAGGAGGTCCAATTCCTTGGCCACCCAGATCACCTGATATAACGCCGCTGGACTTTTTCCTTTGGGGATTTGTAAAGGACAATGTTTACAGGAGGAGAGTGTCGAACATTGATGACTTAAAAGCCAGAATTACAACCGCAATAGCTTCTGTGGATGCCGACATGCTGGCCGCTACCTGGCGTGAAATTGACTATCGACTTGATATTCTTCGTGCGACGAAGGGGGCACACGTGGAAGTTCATTGATAAGGGTCATGAAACTTTTTGAGTCTATCTAACCATTTATGTTATTAATTTTAACCTATCTTTATTATTTTATGAGTTATTAAACATCAAAATGGGTCCGGGACTTTATAAACACCCTGTGCATTCCGATTAGCGGGATAAATAATTCTCTCATATGTCTGAAGTCAAAGGTCAAGACATGTTTATCTAATAAATCTGGCCAATTTCAACGAGCTGTTGAATTATTACTAATTCCAAAAATAACAGATGTTATGCCAGCAAGGAAATTAAACATACAACATTTAATCCCATCTAAAATATACTTAGCTGTTTCACAGTGCTATATTCCAAACAAAATCGAAGTAATTTTGGGTGCTGAATATTTTTTTGATTTCCTCCTTCCGGAAAATGTTTAGAATGTTTAGAATGATTGAAATAAATCCCTCTCAATATGAATTTTTGAAAATTCTGTGGAAGGAAAACAAGGCTTCTCCCATACAAACTTTCCAACTTTCTACGGTTTTTATGGGACAGCATGCGCCCCATTTTTAGCGACTAAAGTGTTACAACAACTCGCCTTGGATGAACAGCAAGATTTTTCCTTAGCTTCAAAAAGTCTCTTGCAAGATTTTTTATGGATGATTGCCTATCAGGATCCTCCAACTTAGAGGAATTTAATTTAGTTAAATGTGAATTATCCAAACTTCTCTTAAGAGGGGGCATGCAACTACACAAGTGGTGCACTAATATAGCTCAATCTAGTGACAATCAATTATTTCCCTTTGATAGGAATTCCGAACAAATAACAGTTAAAACGCTGGGGATGTTATGGAACAGTACCAGTGATGCATTTACATACAAGGTCAACATCAGCGCCGTCAACAATTTTACAAAAAGAACAGTCCTTTCGCAAATTGCTCGAATTTATGATCCTCTTGGCCTCCTAGGGTCAGTAATTACCAAGGCAAAAATATTTATGCAGCAATTGTGGCTACTTAAATTAGAGTGGAATGAAGCTTTACCTACGCTTATCTCCAAACAATGGGAAAATTTCCTGGCTTCTTTACCACATTTAGAATCTATTCAGGTACCAAGGTGCATTACTACGGAGCATTCAATTCAGTGGTACTGAATGGATTCTCAGACGCTTCATCAAAGGCTTACGGTGCAGTCTTCTACGTTCAAACGTCTAACTCTAGTGAAGCTGTTACTCATCTTCTCTGTATCAAAAGTCGTGTAGCACCAACAAAGGTAATGACTGTGCCTCGTCTGGAAATATCTGCGTGTTTGGTTCTAGCTAAACTAACCTGAAAGGTCTTAGACTGTTTAAAGCTTCAGATCGATGATGTTCGATTGTTTTCAGATTCTACTATAGCGTTATCCTGGATAGAAACTGCTCCAAATCTATTAAAGACATTTGTTGGCAATCGCGTTATGCAAATCAAAGAGCTTTTAAAGACCTTTCATTGGCTTCATATCCCTTCTCAACACAACCCTGCTGATTTAACAAGTAGAGGACTGGATGTGAGATATCTTGCCTCTAGTGAGCTGTGGTGGATGGGTCCTCCACTTAGTGTTCTTAATAACTGTTGCTGAATACTGTGCGTCAAAAATATTGGCCACTTGGCGGCAGGAATATTGCGCGTAAGGTTGTACATGAATGTGTACGATGCTTTAAATTTAAGCCCATACTGGCTAACCAAATGATGGGGGATCTTCCTCCCGAAAGAATAATACCTAACTCCCCATTTTCAAATATAGCTTTAGATCTTTGAGGTCCCTTCGAAATAAAATATAAGGGCCAAAGAAAGGGCATTTTTCAAAAAATCTACGTCGTTATATTTGTGTGTATGGTCACTAAGGCCGTACATTTAGAATTTGTCTCCGACTTAACGTCTGAAGCTATAATAGCAACGTTAAAGAGATTATTCTCGCGTCGCGGTAAAAGTTCGGTCATTTTTAGCGACAATGCTACTAATTTTGTCGGGGCTTCAGCAGAATTGAAGCGTTTGCACAAACTTGTAATAAGTAATGAAGTTTCAAATTTTTTGGCCTCAGAAGGCATTAATTGGAAATTTTCCCCTCCTAGAGCGCCCAACATTGGTGGCCTTTGGGAGGCAGGAATTAAGGCCTTCAAATACCATTTCAAAAGGGTAGTGGGCTCAACTCACCTTACTCTAGAGGAATTTCAAACGGTAATTATTCAAATCGAAGCAATACTAAATTCGCGACCACTTTCTCCGTTATCTACGGATGCAAACGATCTTCAAGTTCTGACCCCAGGCCACATTCTGATAGGAAAACCGCTTAATTCAATTCCCGAACCTAATTTGCTTGAAGTAAAAGAAAATTTGCTAAATAGATGGCAAAGAGTTTCTAAAAATTGTTCAAGTTATCTGGAGGCGCTGGCAGAATAATTACTTAAATAATCTTCAACAAAGAAATAAATGGCTATTTAAAAGGCCAAATATTCTGCCAGGCATGTTAGTTTTGATTAAGGATTCCCAACTCCCCCTTTGCACCTGGTCCGTAGGTCGCATTGCTAAGGTATTACCAGGTGCAGATGGAATGGCTAGGGTTGCGGAATTACGCACCGCTAAAGGCATATTTAAACGGCCTATAACTAAATTAAGTGTTTTACCAATTAGTGATAATTTGTCAAAAAACTGAACTTTAATTTATTTTTCTTATGTATTAGTGCTTATATAATTCTCATAATTTGTACTATTATATGTCTCTTTATTACTGATGTTGCATTTTGTATTTGAAATATAATATTTCAATGCCGGGCGGGATGTTCCGTACTTGTAATCTCATTGTAGCATCACCCTTGGCGACGGAACACCACTCCCGCATCTGTGCCAATCGGTATCTATTCTTGTAACCCTTTTTTATGCAACCTAGTTCATGTATTTTTTGCATAGTTATTTTGTTGAAAAAAAAACAATCTCAAAATGGCAACAAGCCATTCTCTCAATTTTGTAGAAAAATTCAAATTCAAAATTGGCAACTAGCCATATTCTCTTTCTATCTTTGAAAAATAAAACTTTGTTTTGTTAGTGAATTACAGTCCGCTTAATTTTCTTAGTACACCTCCGTACAGAAAGAACATCCGAAAATTATTACTGCAATTATAAATCAAAACAATGCAATGCGACTAAATGCAATTATAAATCAAAACAACTTAATGTAAATAAATTGAATTATAAGTCAATTATAATTTTTTTTTCAAATGCATAGATTATTTTATAGATTTTCACTATCGAAAGAAATTTGTACAGTCAAAAGTATACTTTGTCAGTAGAAATACACAAATAAAATTTTAAATCATTCTTATCAAGCATAATGTTAAATCGAAAAATGTTTTTTATTGAAAAACTTTTATTAAATGGTTATATATACACCCACACATATATATACACAGATATTTTTTTTTTTTTTTTTTTTTTTTTTTTGAGAAATAACTACTTTGCTCAAGTTTTTTAACCTCAGAATCCATTGCGTTTGAGATAAAAAATGCGTTTATTATTGCTTTATTAAACTGTCTCTCAGTTAAAAAAAATGCGCTTAATTATATTAATTGCTTTACTCAAAACTTTTTATGTCACATACAAAAAGTGTAAAGGTTTTAAAAAGAGTAGAGGTTTTACAGTTTTTAATAAAGAATTTCTTCCTTCATTTTTTTTAACATATTGATTACCCAAAACTGCTCCCGACAGCAGATTTTTTCCCTTAATATACATTTTTAGTGTCGTTTTGTAGATGTGTAGAAAATAACAATATGTGATGTTAAAGAAAAAATATGTATATAAATAAAAGTTAAAATAAAAGATAAATTAAAATTTTATTGAAGATTTTTTTTTTTTTTACAAAAAATATTTTATAATGCAAACATGTGTAATGTTTTATCATTTAACTTTAGCTTTTAATTTATAAAATGATGAAGTCTTTTATCTAAATGTTTCTGTGATAGTCTTAACTATAATTTGAACTTCGCATTTTTTATGTGTTTCAAACGTGATTTCTTTTAAGAAAAAACAAAAAACAAAAACAAATAGTATACTTTTGCAAAATAAGTTCAGCGAGATGTAAAATCTTTTTATGAAAGCTTTCTCACGCATAAGGTTATTTACAAAATGTTATTAATATTTTTATCCTCCCATCAAGTATCCATAAAATGAAAGCATTTTAAAATATTTTTTTTTAATTATAAATAGAAATAATAAGTACTTATACACATAGAGTAGAGGGCCGATTATCCAAGCAAGTCGAGAGTTCGGATAAGCTAAATTTCGAATAAATGACCAGACAATTTAAGAGATATCCCTGACTATACAAAAATCTTCACACTTTATCCACGTTTCGAACTGTTAACTAGTTAAATACAGGGTGGTCATAAAAAAACTTTGCCGATATATGGAACTCTTGTGGCCATTCCATTTAACCGATCGAGATGAGATTTCAGATATAGTAATTCAAAGGTATGAGCTCGGGTTTCTGTGAACGGCAACAAATTGGCGCTCACGGTTACGGTTATAGGTACAGAAACTCGAAATTTTCGAATGGCAACGCACATTTTTTTTCGTCGCAAAATGCTCAGCGCATGCGAAAACCCCAAATAGTGCTGGAGCAGTACGTCTATCGCAATAAACGGACACGTTATGCACGCACAAAAAACAGCTCAGCGAACGGCCAAAAAACAACACGATCGAGGCGCACGGAGGAAATTTGCATATGACAGAGGCAAGAATCCGTTTTCTACACTGATTATCTGTCGAATGGCGTTCTGTGATTATTGTCTTGCCTCTGTCATATGCAAATTTCCTCCGTGCGCCACGATCGTGTTGTTTTTGGCCGTTCGATGAGCTGTTTTTTGTGCGTGCATAACGCGTCCGTTTATTGCTATACACGTACCGTTCCAGCGGTATTTTGGGTTTTTGCATGCGCTGAGCATTTTGCGACGGAAAAAAGTGGGCTTTACCATTCGAAAATTTCGAGTTTCCGTACATATAACCGTAACCGTGAGCGCCAATTTGTTGCCGTTCACAGAATTCCGAGCTCATACCTCTGAATAACTATATCTGAAATCTCATCACGATCGGTTAAACGGAACGGCCGCTAGAGTTCCATATATCGGCAAAGTTTTTTTATGACCACCCTGTAGTTAATACTGGCATGTTTAGAAATCGATTTTTGTCTTTTTAGTTTTGTTTGTTTGTTTACTTTTTTATACAATTTTCTGAACTCCAGAGATTATAATTTAAAGCAAAAAAAGCTTTCGATTATTGCTTGCTTCAAAGAAGACATTATTTTCATTGCTACCGTATCTCAAATTCTTTTTAAATAGGCTAGTTGAATAGGATCAGCATTCTTCTGCCGTTCGAGCCATTTCATAGCTGTTTTAAAAACATTCAAAGGCTTCATTATGTGACTGACCTTGGTCATTTTCAGAGCATACGCTTTCATTTTGTTCAATTTCTTTTTAGTCTTGAATCTCATCATCATTTAAAATCTGATATTCCCGTCTAATACGGAGTTTAAATAATTGGAAGTTCGATTAAAATCTTTTTTTGTGAGAAATAGGCTGTTCGGATAATTGGAAGGTCGGTTAATTGGAGTTTCGATAATCGGCGCTCTACTGTATGTGTGTTTTTCAATCTGTATATATGCAGTTGAATATTGTTTCTGCGTTTGAAAAAATTATTTGTTCCAAACTCTCGTAGAAAAAATGTTCATTTTTCAGCATAAAAATATTTCATAATCTTCTTTTGAAATATATTTATATTTTGTATGTTGTCTAGCCTACCAAATAATTGTACATATGCTTCATTTTATTTCTAACTCCACCTACAGTCAGTAGATAAATGTAATCTACGAGAACCGAATTCGTACAAGATATCTTGATAGAAACGAAGAGATGGCACTTACGTTTTAAACAACTGGCGACTAAAAGTATAGGTTTAAAATATCATCAAGTATAATTATCTGAAAAATGAACCTAATCAACGTATTTTTGCCAATATTCATGGAATTACGACCTACGGGAGATCAGAAGATATAATTAATTCATTATTATTTTTATTTTTTTACTTTTCCTTTCGTATGTCAAATTCGAAACATTTTCGGCGTGTCGTGTGAAAAAAAAAAAAAATGTTTCTGAATTCTTTCTGCCTATACTAAAGCATTCATGAGAAGAAGGAAAACTCACGCTTTTCAGTCGTCCTATTTTTATTTTGTTTCTCTTAATAACAGTATCCAATTTAATTATCATTGTAATTTCAAATGTACAGCTCAGATTCAAAATATTAGAATAATTACTTTTTTTTCACAAACCGGAAATATCGTTTGGTAATTTAACTTGTTTTAATGCAAATATGCAAACGATATTTTTATTAAGAATTTATTGTTAATTAAACTTATTTATTATTTTAAAATTAATATCATTTCTGAAAAAATTAATTAAAAAAAATTATTTTGAAAAGTCAAAATATTAGAATATTTATTCAAGTGGTTCAAAATATTAGAATATTTCGCATTATTTCTCCTTTAATTATCACCAATTCATAACTGTTGGCATCATTGATTAAATTTAGACGATTTTATTTAAAATCGGTGTTCTTTTTACAGTTTGTTTCCTTTTTCGTCTTAAAATGGGTCGTGTGGGTGATATTCCTGAATCTATTAAACTTCGTATGGTTGATTTGTATCCCCACGGTAAAAATCAATGTTATATAGGGAATTATTTACATTGTTCGCAATCAAGCGTTAGTAAAATACTAACACAATATTAAAAAAATGGAAAATTTCAGAATAATCGCCGAAATGGCGGCCGAAAACCAAACGCATCTGCTAGAGCTGACAGGAAAAATAAAAAAATCGTTTGCATATTTTCATAAAAATACATTAAATAGGCCAAACGATATTTTCAGTTTGTAAAAAAAAGTAATTATTCTAATATTTTGAATATGAGTTGTATTTCCACGTTTTAGTAGCCAGAATCTTTCGTTTCTTTATTTAGTTCATTAATTTGTCAATTTTATTTGATTTCGACTTGAAACTACTACTATTTCTAATACTCTTTCTCTATATATAATACATATATATGTATATATATATATATCACATCTGTAGCTTTAAGTTTTTTATATGCAACAGTTGTAGCTAGACAGATTAAAAGTTGCACGGTGTAGTCCAGGCAATAGAGACCGTATAGGGACTCTACCTAGCAAAATTAATGGTAGTACTGGAAATCGGCTTTCTAGATGTTTTTTGGGTCGCTCAATCCGAATTTGTAACTTCCCACCAAAATTTCACCCGGCAACCCCCCCCCCCCCTAATTTTGGTAAAAAGGCTCCCGAAAAAGGTTTTTATTAAAAAAATCTATTTTTTTTTTATTGTTTTAGGGAAAAAGTATCTAGAAATTCAGAAAGTAGACAACATTTTCAACAAATTAGATATATGACATTATGACTTAGGATGAAGGAGAAGGGGGGATCTGGCTCGGAACATGCGGCCCAGTGCTGCGTGGACTAAGTTGCGCAATTCCACTTAACCACTCACACGTTTACATTAGCCCTCCCATCTTCCCTCCGAACTTTCTCTATAATGTTTACTTTAAGTTTTTTGTGTCGCTGAATCCGAATTTTTTACTTACCCCCAAAATCCCCCCCCGAAAACCCCCGCAAATAGTTGTTTTTAACTTAATTTTCTTATTGTTTTAGGGGAAAAGCATTACAAAATTCAGAAACTAGACAAAATTTGCAAGAAATAGGATATATGACATTATGACGTAGGATAAACTGGGAGAGAGGGGGCTGCCTCGGAACATTCCCCGCGCGCTTTTCTAATTTCGTAATGCTTTTCCCTTAAAACAATAAGAAATTTAATTTAATAACAACTATTTTGGGGGGTTTTCGGGGGGGGGGGAATTTTGGGAGGAAGTTAAAAATTCGGATTCAGCGACCCAAAAAACTTAAAGTAAACCTTATAAGGAAAGTTCGGAGGGGAGATGGGAGGGCGAATGTAAACGTGTGAGTGGTTAAGTAGAATTGCGCAACTTAGTTCACGCAGCATCGCGCGCATGTTCCGAGGCAGATCCCCCCTTCCCCTTCATCCTAAGTCGTAATGACATATACCTAATTTATTGCAAATTTTGTCTACTTTCTGAATTTCTAGATATTTTTTTAATAAAAACCTTTTTTGGGGGGCTTTTTGCCAAAATTTGGGTGGGTTGCCGGGGGAAATTTTGGTGGGTAGTTACAAATTCGGATTCAGCGACCCAAAAAACATCTAGTAAGCCGATTTCCAGTACTACCATTAATTTTGCTAGGTAAAATTCCCTATTGCCTGGACTAGTGGGTGATTTACCGATTCTAACTGACCAAAAGTCGATTTTTAAAAGTTTATCCTAGCGTAATTTATTTTTTGCCTGTTTAGCTGAATAGTTAGGTAGTTGTACGCTGCTACCGATTTTGAAATGAATATAATTGTACGGTCCATAGACTATTGCAAAGTTGGAGCTTCTTAGCTGAGAATGAAATAATCAATTTGAGTATATCAAAAAGCAGAAAAATCAACGTTTAAAATGCACAAATAATATATCAAAAGCAGCAAACAGCTGTTTCGAATGTACAGCGAGATTCTTCTTCAGTGCAAGATAGGGGAAAAGGAACAGAATGCTAGAATATGCAAGGCTGAGCAAAATCATAGACAGAGACGCGCTGGCTTATATACCCTATGTGGGTAGCGAATGCGCCAAAAACAACCAATGAGGAGAAGCGGTGTAAACAACTGGGTGGACAAGTAGCGACATATACCGGAGAAGGAGAGAAAAAGAAACCAATAAAGGGGAAATTAAATTAATGCTTTTCAAATACTTGGAAAATCAGGAGTACTAGATAAGTCATTGACTAAAGAGTGGGAATTTTTAATGATGTGGTAAGCTTCCCAAAAGTCAAGACCAAGGTTAGAAGAACATTTTTGGATAATGATGACTGGGGAAAAATCGAACCTATGTTGAAAAGTCCAAGAATGTTGATCAATAGAAGAACGTTTGAGCTCCTGATTTTTAACATAACCTTCGTGCTGTTTTAAACGAAATCTAAGAGCACGTTTGGTCTGGCCAATATAAGAAAGGCCACACTATCAAGAGATTTGGTAAATACTCCAGTTATCTAGGCGATCAACTGGGTGTTTGAGATTTGAAAAAGTGATTTTATTAACTGGAGAAAAAATAACATTAAAATCAAACCTTCTTAGGATTTTAGCAACTTGCTGACTGATTTTAGGAAAAAAAAGGTAACACAACTGAAGTATTAGAGTTGGAATTAGAATGTTTTCAGAATGGACGGATTTCGTCAATTTCTTATAAATAGAATCAATAATATTATAGGAATAACCAAGATCAACAGCAATAGCTTTGAAGTAATTAAGTTCAGCACTAAGTAACTGAGGAGTGGAACAAATATTGGTAGCCCGAAAAACAAAAGTATTGAAAGCAGCGAATTTCTGGTTAGGGGGATGAGAAGAATACCTGTGAGGTGGGATACTGACAGCAAAAGGTTTACGACAGACGGTGGTCTGAAAGCCATTTTCACAACGAATAACAAGGACATCCAGGAAAGAAAGACAGTTATTGGTCTCATTCTCAGAGGTAAATTGAATGCAAGGATCAATGGAATTCATAACAGATATAGTATGATTAATATCCGAATTCAATTCAACCAGGACATAAACATCATCAACATAACGAACATATAACGGGAATTTTAAAATTTCAAAAAGTTTGACATCAAAATAGTGCATATAAATATCGCATAAATTAATAATAATCGCATAAAGTTAAATAATTTGAGTATAATTCTTTAATATGTTACTTGAAGAGGAATAAAATATACTGGCCGATTATGGACGCTTCCAGACAAAATATAGACTTTATTTTATCGGATTTATGTGCATAAATTTTGTACATATCAGCTGTTATTTACTATTTAATGTCGCAAAAAACTCTGTATTTTTTTTTTAATTTTTCAGTTTTCTTTTAGAAAAAGCTATATGATAAAGCACGATTAAGCTCAATTTTTGAAATGATGAAATAGTTTAGATTATCATCTTTTCGTTCCAAGTTAATTTGTCTGCCCTTAGGTGCCTCTATAATTTTTAGAATATTTTTTTTTAGTTTATTAATTCTAAATATTTTTTTTTTAAATTTTAGTTGAAGCACCATTTTCATTTTATCAAAGACAGCAGAATTTAAGTTAGTCACATGAATATATTTTTGCACCATTATGCAACGGCAACAAGATTTAAAATTTAACGATAATGTGAATTTGGTTGAAAATGTTTTGTTTAGAGAGGAAAATTACAATGAAGAGCACATGAAGTTTTGCAAGCGTTTAAATTTATCGTATGTTTAAATTTATCACAAAATTTGGACAAAAGTTGCCAGTTGTATGTAGATATCTCAGGGCAAAATGATGTAGAATTTATTACCTGGCTCCAAATTTCTAGTGGTTACAAAATTGATCCAGACAAATACTCTAAATTCAGATTTGATACAATGCAAAACATAATGTAGACATTTGCCCATGACATAGGTGCCAACCTAAAACTAATCTTCCGTAATACTTGCATTAATGTGACCCTGGTATAATACTTTTCGAACCAGAAATTTTCTTAAGAAATGAAATAAAATATGTTCCACGTAGAAACCTGCAATTAAATAAATAAGCATTCATGAAATAAATTTTCTGATTCGAAACGTGGTTAACCTTGGTAAAATTAATCTAGACATTACGGAAGTTTGGTGGAAGGTTGGCAGCTATGCCATGATATCTTATGATTTCTACTCTTTACATAGGGTTCCTCTGTACGCAGATAGATATAAATATACAACAGAATATACAACACAGAAATTTTCATTAAAGCTGTCGAATGTTTGTGTCGTATCTTAAATTTTAGAAAAATAAATTTTAGGATTTGTTATAATAATACAAAAATAGTTTTATCAATTTAGCTTCCATACCGTTAAGAAAGTATCATTAAAATTATCAAGGAGAACGTAAAATCATGCATCAGTCAGATTATGAAATATTTTTCAACGCGTTCGGAGTACTATAATAAAACTTCATAGCTTAATAACGTGAAAAACGATGTCTAAGTAATAATTTGTAAAACATATAACACGTTTCAAAACACAATTTCCACCAAAGTCGAAGAAAATAACTGAAAATTGCGTATATTCCTGTACATGAACTATAGAGTTATCATATAATTCACAATATGCTAAAATTTAGAGTAGTTAGGGAACGGCATAGTACAGTTGAAAATTCCCGTCAGCAATTTCCGTCAATAAACGAAAATGTACTTTAGATGTTTTTGAGGAGTCCTGTGTATGATTTATAGAATTTATACGCACTAAATAGTATGCAATTTTTATTATGAAAAAAAGTGTTCCACAACTGAATACGCACTCCCATCAATTATTGTTCATAGAGAGAGAAATATAAATGATTTATTTTGTGTACCCCTGTACATGAAAGATCAATGCTCTGCACATCACATTCAATAGAAATTATTTTATAGAGCCCCTCGGATATAAATATCAATTTAAATACTTTTGAAATAGTGTAACATGAACAAAATACACCAAAATTTTTTTTCACCATAGACCGTAATGTAACATAATTCTTTTTAGTGTTCCTGTAAATGATTGATAAATGTTACCCATACTATATTCTATAGAAATCATCTTGTCTTCATAGATATGTATATAAATTTCAAAAAGTTTGAAATTATGAAATATCATTAAAAACTACTGCAAACGATTTTTCCCCATAGGTCGTAATATATTGAAATTCTTTTGAATGTCCCTGTAACGAAATTATGACTGTTACACATTACGTTTTGCAATACCTAACATTCAATAGTGAATATCAATATCATTTTCAATTTCATGGCGATGTGACTATATTAACGCCAAAAATTAATTTTGGCCAGCTAGAATCGGTAAATCACCCACCGTAAGTGGTTTCAGAGCAGATTTAAATCTAAGTATAAATCTTGCATTTTTTTAAACAGAGGTGTAACATATTTTCAACCTTTATTTATTGTCTTAATCGTCATTGAAAACATATCTAATTTGGTATTAGTTATTGTTGTACAGTTCGATATAAGAAACTAAAGATATAAAAATAATAACAATGTTGTTTATTTTCTTGCTAATAATTATTATACATGAAATAGTTAAAATAATTACATTTATTTTCTCTAAAAAGTGTGAAAGTAAAATGAAGTTCATACATACTAAATGTACCGGGTGTCCTAAAAAGGACTGACTGATTTTAAAATTCAGTAACTTGCAAACGGTGACAGATATTTAAAAGATTCTTTCAGGAGTAACATAAGGTCAAAAAAAAAATTTTGACATAAGGTCAAAAATTTTATTACAGTGATTTTCGATTTTAGTTCGAATTACAAACAACAGATGGCGCTGCGATCAATAGACGCTAAATTCAGGCTGGATTTTTGGTACTTCGTGGCCCGCTCAGAACATTTCCATCTCCTTTTTCCGCATGGAAGATGAGATCAGCAAAAAAATCGAGCCTGTTTTTAGCACCTAATGCTTACAGCGCCATCTATTGTTTGTAATTCGAACTAAAATCTAAAATCACTGTAAAAAAAACTTCACCTCATGTATACCCCCCTGCAAGAATTTTTTAAATATCTGTCACCATTTGCAAGTTCTTGAATTTTAAAGTCAGTCAGTCCTTTTTAGGACACCTGGTATATTTAGCGTGTGATATGCGATATAATTTATTTAAAGTTGTATGAGCAATTTACCCAAAAGTCCTTTTCTGCGCAATGGTTACTATATCTAAACATTAAACGAAACTGTCGTATTTCCTGCGCTCCCAAAGTCTTTCTATTCACGGTCACAAACTATTGTATCTGAAGTTGTAAATTCGTTTAACAGTTTGTACATTTACTTGATTTATCTCGTATCGATTTATTTCTGTGGAGGCCTATAAACCACTGTATTCAAAACGCTGTTTTCTTCTGAATATCGAAACAATATTCACTATATTCATTTCAATATTGTTTAAAATTCGAGATACCTTCGAAAAAAAAAAAAATATTATGCGATCTTTTGTCAATGTTTGAAATTATGAGAGTCGTCAATTTTAACCGCTTTTATGAAACTGTACTAGTATTTCTACTGTTTCTGTTACTGATTTGATTTCCTATTTTAATATTGCTCAATGTTCATGTCTATATTCTTACTCTCCTGCCAAAATTTTTATTTGGTGTTTTGAAAGCACATGTGTGCAAATTTACATATTATTCGTTTTCGAAATCCGCGCCTAGCACTCTTGTTACGATTTTACTTTCCGAAGGGAACACCACTTTGGAAAGATGGGTCTTTCCGAAGTTCTCGTCTGCGTTGTCACTAAGATTAGCGCTTACTTGTTTGTCATTTTTTAGTTCCGATAAAAGTTTAAAATTATATTAATATATCGTTTTAATTCAAATTAAAACTTCTATATTCAGTGTTCAAATGGCTAGATAGTGTAGAAATAAATCTTTCAGGAGTGGTAATAAGAAAATTATATATAATGCCATTCCATTTTGTGAACAAGAAGCAGAAAAAAGGAGAATTAATTGTTCCAATAGCACATTCTACAAAACGAGCCAGTCAAACTGGCGGAGTTTCTAGTAGTACTACAGTAGAGTCTCGATTGCCCGAGTTAATATGGACCAAGCTCATCTCGGATAAGCAAAACCCACGGACAAACCGGATTTACACAAATCGTCAACAACTAAGGAGATGAAATATAAATTTTCACTTAATTCATTCATTTATACGGCACTAGTAGCATTTCTTTGATGTACATTTCCGTTACTTTTAAGAAAAACGGGGAATAAAATTGTTTATTTGAAAAAGCGCTAAGATTTGTAAGATTTTTTCTTACCACTAAAACTTGCCAGTACATTTTGCTTAATTCATTTGCCGAAATTTAACAATTGTTAATAATTAAATATGGCAAAGCTAAAAAAACCGTACAAATTGGCAGCTCTGTGATTATATTAGTGATATCAAAATTGCAAGTGTAGCCTCTCCTTTTTGCTCAAAGTATTAAATGGTTTTTTTCAATCGAACTTATATCTTTGGAATGGGTCATTTTCTTCTGATGGACTGATGGCTTCCATTATTATGAAATAGCCATTGTAAATGAAGTGTTATGTGAAGATGAAAGAGCAACTGTAAAAAGTTAAAACTGTGATTTTCTGCTCAGAATGGAAAACAAATGGCCAGAATTTTTCTTAAATAACTCGGTTAAAGCGGAGACTGGGTTAATCGGGACTCGGATAATCGGGAATCTACTGTATTAAAAAGATTCTCCGAGAACCAGGAGAGGAGCGTAATCCTGTTTTTTGTTCACCTAAAAAAACAGTTAAAAAGAATGTCTTTGAAAAAAACAGGTATAGATGGATTTCAGCAGATGAGGAGGATAACATTGAAAGGTATATTTTACCAAGTAAGCTTTTTTAATATAATTTAAAAAATAATAATAATAGTTTTTTTTTCTCGAAAAGCAAAAATGCTGTGTAACTGTTTAAAATTGTTAAGCGTTTTAGTTTTTTTATAAATATTATCTACAAAAACGTTTATATATAAATCGATATCATTTCCCCAAAAGCGCATTCTTAAAATATGTAGCTAAACAAACTCGGATCACTAGCATTTTGATAAAATCAAACTAGACCTGACTCACGCGCAATAGCGCGGGGGGTTTTGCTATCTGAAAACAAACAGTACTTAAACATAAAATGTATTCTATTTTGATTACATTTTAATAGTTATTAATTTTTCTTGAGAGGTTCAGATTTTTAATGTTTCATTTGTTTTTGTTTTCTTACTCTTTAATTTTTCTGGATTAAATCATTTCGAATTGCGAATGTGTCTTTTTCAATCTGTTGTGGTAAAATCCTTCAATGAATGTTAGTAAATATCTTGGTTTCTGTGAAAGAAATGCTTTTTCATTGACATTATCGCTTCTTGTCTATTCAATCGCTGTTTAAAAATTAATTTAATAAAAACAACGATTTTGATTAATGCATTTAAATTATATCTATAATAAATACGATGCATTAAATTATATCTATAATAAATACGATGCATTAAATTATACCTATAATAAATACGATGATTTTAAAAATCATTTGAAATTAAACCAATTAAATTATTGTAATGCATGTTCAGTACATCCAAACCTTTAGCAAAAAATGACATATGATATTTTATAGAAACATATGGTTTTATATGGGAAATTATAAAAATTTTATGTCATTATATGTAAACCTACTGTATTCATATGGTAAACATTCTGCTCTCTATGGTATTCATAGCAAAGTGTATGGTAAAATAATAGGGTAATGACATCTACCATATATCATATGGTATTCCATAGCAAGGTGTAGGGTAAAATTATAGGGTAATGAAATTTACATACATTCAATGGTGTTCCATAGCATGATGTATGGTAAAATCATATGGTAATTGCTTGTACCATAAATTGTATGGTATTCCACAGCATGATGTACGGTAAAATCATATGGTAATTACTTCTACATAGCTAATAATACCTTTTATTCAAAATATTTCTTTTAAGATTTTAACAAGGGAACATTTCACAAACTATGTGTTTAACAATTTTTATTGTTCATAAAATATGTATATTGATCCAAAAAAATCGGAAAAAGCACAAGTAGAACTAATTATTTCCGTCGCAACATTCCAAATAAATTTTAAATTCATCATTTGCATAATTTTTTTTTCAATGCTACAAAAAGTGTCACATTTTAGCTTATGCTAAAATTTCCCAAAAAACAAAAATTATTATTATTTTTTTTTTAATTTAAGTTCAAAGATTTTTTATTTCAAGATGTTTAACCGAGCAGTCTGCACACCCAGAATGTGGTACACACCGTTTGAAATGTTGTTTCAAGTACTTGATCGTCAAAAGTAGGTCATTCGTTTTCAATTACACACACACGCATACACATATATATACAGGTTTGCCACAAGCGATTATATTTGTATTCTGTTCGCACTTTTATTTTTTTAAAATAGATTTTATAGTGTATCTCCCTTGCATACATGCCAAACACCGGCTTTTTTTAAATCAAACAATTATACTCTAACCAGAAATTAATTTACTTAACGGAATTAAATCAATTTCTAACGACTAACTCATTTAATGCCAGACGCATTTAATTAAATAAAATTTCTGGTCCAAAGTTTGTTTCTTAATTTTAAAATAGCCGGAGGTTGGCAACTATGTCCCTGTAAATATTTATAAAGCGAAACCAAAAGATTTTTGTTTTGAAAATTGAGTGCAAAATAGAATTAAAAAACAGTCGCCTGTCGCAGCGTTGAATGTACATATCTCTCTATTCTAAAAAAAAAAAGTAACAACCGCCGCCGGTTTTGAATTTTAGGTAGATTTCGTATGAAATACTACCTACACTGTTAAAAATATTTTTGTAAAACAACAGAAACTTTCTGGCAGCAAAAAGTTGCCAGAAACTATTTGTTTTCAGAAAATATCTGTTAACGAAAGAATGCGTTATCAGACGACAGAAATACGTAGTCATTTTTGCTCTCAAACGCATTTAATTGGTAGATTCGCTTATTCAGAAACTATATAATGTACCGCAATGATCGATTTTTTGATAGAGGCAGAATATATTTCAAAAAATGATGTCAAAGTGGGCATTTTGAACGGAATTTCCCGAAGCAATTGTGTTATCACTTTCTTCTGGACACGATAACTTCCGCAATTCTGCACAAATCTCTTCCAAACTGATACATAAAATCAAGGGACATAAAATCTCGGTCAAGTTCGTTAATGGGCAAAAGCGGACAAAAAGCGGAGGGTGGAAATAAGGAGGGATTTTGTGAAAACAGGAAACCCCCCATAACTTCCTAATTTTTGTACATATCAAATCAGTTTTAAGTTTTTATTACTTTTAAAAATATGGCCAAAAATTTATGTATCACAAATTTTTGATAAAGTTAAAAATGGGCTCAAGGGGCGCAAAAAACAGGGTTTTGGGGAGAAAAAAAATTCCTTACTTCGTCAATTCTCACGATATCAAATCCAATAATTTTATTATGCATCTCCTTACTATTATCTACAACTTTTACATTCACAAGTTTTTGATAAGACCAATTTGTACCGAAAAAAAAATTAAAAACGAAAACAAAAAAGTGGGGTTGAAGAAGAAAAATTTTCATAACTCCGTCAATTCACAAGATATAAAATCTCCACGAATTTATCATATACCTTCTTAATATTGTCTTCAACATTTATATAGACAAGTTTTTGATAGGGTCAATTCTTACAGCAAAAACAAATTAAAAATACATAGCGGTTGAAGAAAAAAATCATCTTATTAAGAGTGCATTCAAATCCAAACTGTCTATTTTCTTACTCATTTTTAAATTCATTTTTGCTCTCAAACGCATCCAGTTGCTAGATTCTCTTATTCAGAAACTATCTAATGTACAGTAATGATCGATTTTTTGATAGAGGCAGAATATATTTCAAAAATTGATGTCAAAGTGGGCATTTTGAACAGAATTTCCCGAAGAGATTGTGTTAGAAACGAAAAATATTGCTCTCCTGAGAAAATAATTGTTTATTAATCAAGTTTTAATTAATTGAAAGAAAAATAAAAACACAGGTCGCTTATACATCTTTTCAAAAATCACGTCAGCATGTTTCATATATATATATATATATTATTATTATTAAAAATGAATCTGAAAATGTTCCAGAAAATTTCGAGTTGTTGAGTATGGAAAAATATTTTTTTTAATATCGCCTTAACACGATTCTGATAAAACCAGCTATTTTATAAAAAGGAAATAAAAACTCGTCAAAAGCAGACAGATAAAACTGTTAAAGTGGATTTACATGTAATAATGATTTAGTTTTTGTTGGTGAAATTAGTATACTTAACTTCGAAATCTACCTCTGCCTGTAGGCCGGGCCGGCAGGGATTTTTTGAAGTGAAAACTTCTTTAGGTGCGTTGAGCTTTTTTTGAGATGGGGGAAAAACCACTGATTTCGAGACACTGTAACGTAACGTCATGCTAGCATTTTGACACATAGACACTAGCGCGCCAAGCGGTGAACGACAGGAACTTTTCCATCTTCAGCTCAATCCGCAAAAGAAGAAGGAAGCTAAAATTCACCTTTTCTCCCGGCGTATTGCTAAAGCAAATTATTATTTTGTTTTTTGTCAGCTAAAATGAATTATACTGTATTCGTGACCTACCTATTTCTTGTAACTAAAAACCGATAACGCTGTATTTTATCGTGTTGATGGCCTGGTCAATAACCAACAGTATTGGCGGGAATTTTGATTACGGAAGATAAAATACGGGGCACAGATGTCAGATATGCACTTGGGTACCTAATTGACAGCAAAATGGCGTTATTTTATTTTACAAGGTAACCCTGCTACTGTTGATTATTTATTAATAAGTTGTTCATTTACTTTTATTTTATTTTTTTAAATTGTACAATTGTTTTGTTCTATAGTTATTAATGAAATTACCGTTTATTTATTGTTGTTTACTTTTTAAAACAATAGAAAATAATTTAAAAATATATATTGTAACTGGTATTGGAAAACGGGCTTTCGCCAAATTGACGTTAAAAAATCGCGCCAAACCTGGTTCGTACATCACATCTCTGCCAAATTCTCGTTTTTTTTATTTTTCGACTTTTTATCCAAATTTTCCAGATTTTTTTAAATTTTCCCTTTCATTGTATCCCAAACACTACCTTCATACCAAATTTCAAGATTCTAGGGATACAGGACGTACCTCTGAGTTTCGATGATCGGTGAATCAGTGTCGAAAAGGGGAAAGTTTAAGTTCATATATCTTCTGAAATAAAAAAGATAGAAACGTGAAATTTCAGCATTTAGTTCCATTTCCACATTACTTTAGATTTACGAAGTTTCAAGTTGCTGGGAATCACCAACACAAAGATATTGGTGGTCAAAAGTACCCTGACTTGCTTCCAGAAAAAGATGCTTGAGACTGTGCTTTCAAGACTTGGCAGGGGCACTGCCGTGTCCCCAGATTCTTTCATTAGTGCTGCTAAACAATTCAACGCATAAAACATTTCCTGACGGTTAAAAAAACACACACGTAATTGTTGAAGTTTTCACTTCTATTGGCACACCCGGAGTGCCACTTTATTTTATTTATTTATTTTTTTTTTTTTTTGTGACCGGAGGTCTTTCTTCGTTAATATTAAGAAAAATAATGCATACAAAAATATGAATATCGGTAGTATTATACAAAAATGTTTGATAAACACGCTGATGCAGACAGTTTTCAAATCGAAGAATTATTTTAAGAGATATTTAATTCTAATGTTGGACAAAATCCTTCCACTAAAAAAGTTTTATAGGAGCAAAAACTATACATCGGAGTTTAATAATTTTTAGATCATTTTATACGTTATAATTTCCCGATGTGCAGAATCCATTAATTTTTTTAATTTGACTCATTTTTCGAGGTTTCATTTCTATTTTAAATTCAAATTTTCAGCATTTCGAGAGATATTTTTTACTTAGAAAATTTTACTAATTTAACCTGTTGCCAAATGTATAAACAACGGAATAAATAATGTTTGCTTCAAATTAAAAATTTATTTACACGTGACTATTATAAACAGAAAAAATCATTTGGAATTAGAATTAAATAATTATGTACAAAAAGCAGGAACTTATTGAAAATTACGTCATAAAAAGCATGCACGTGAATTTTGAAAGAGAAAGGATATTGTAAAATAATAAATTCATTAACATGCGTTAGAAGTCTTAAATAGGGGAAATTACGTCCTATTTACGTCACATTACAGTTATTACATAAAATGAATACAAAATATTGCAAAACAGTTTAAATTTAGAAATTGCGCTAGACATTTATTTGATGTTTTGAGAGGATCTTTTCAACTATTTTTGTTAGGAAAGCGCAAATAATATTTCATTTCTAACAAAAGTATTTTCACGTGAATATTTAAAAGATAAAGAATAGCTTGGTCAAAATTACGACAGATTAAAAATTTTAAAATTGTTTGATTTAAAATTTAAAATGTCTCATTTAAAAGAACTTTCTTTTCGCTTTGTTAAAAAATACCAGGAGACAAAGTCTGTTTACTTAATTCCTTTTATATTAGCTTATTTTGAAATGTTGTTGCACGTGTCTACGTCATCAAGTTATTTTTATTTCGAAGTTTCATTTGTATTTTTATTAATGTTGTGCTAATTTATTTGTTCTTTCGTTATTTAGAATAAAAATTATGTCAATTTGTATAATTTGGCGGGTGGTTAGGCGATTTATATAATTTGGCGAAATTGATTGACGGGATAATCAAGTAGTACCGCAGCGGATTTGGCGTTAAAGTTCCCCAATCAAAGAGAAATGAATAGAAATCCGTTATAGGGAGATCGCCACTGTTTTTTAAATTATAATTCAATCTTTTGAAGTCTTTTTAAAGCGGATTAAATTAGCGTGCATTTAGAGCCTGCGGTGTCTGGACGGGGGTTGGCGAGCATAGCTCGTAGGGACCGTGCCCCCTAGTTATATAAAAAATACTAAGCTTATATAGCTAATTTATGTTCGTGTTAACGTGTTTGTAGTGCGTCAATTTTTGCAGAAATGTGTACATATTGCTGGTTTAAATTCAATTAAAAAAAATTAATTTCTTTACAAAAGAAAAAAAAACTATCAAAATTTTAAAATTTTGATCAACTATCAAAATTTAATCAAAATTTAAATTAACTTTTAAAGCCTTTCTTTTCAGTTTTGTGCCAGTGGATTACATTATTCTTAAGAGAGGAAGCTTTAAAACTTCTTACTTGCGCTAAATTTCTTTCCAGCTTTAAAATAATACTTTACAAATTTCGGACAAACTAAAAAAATAAGTTTATTGTGATGGAAAAAGTATGAAAGAATTAAATAATAATTTTGTCAGCATTTTTTAGTCACTAACTCCCACCACTTTTGCTAAAATGTTCTTATAAATAGATATTTTTGTTTACTTCCTTTGCCATACTAAAGATAAGCCACGGAGATCTTACGTCTCGTCGTGTTACATAGCGAGACTTGGAGCCTTAGCGAGACTGGACTTCCCAAGAGCATAAACCTCTGTCCCAAGAGCATAAACCTCTCTATTCTCAGAAGGAGGAGTTTGTTTTCACCACACCTCTTATTCGCAGTCTCTTGCGGTAAGAAAAGAATTTGATATAAAAATGCCATAAGATTTCACCCCAAAAACTACTTAGACGTTTACCATACGGTGCCATAAAAATTACCATACACTTAATGTTTATATGGTTTGCATAGAATATTTTTTACCTTAGGCAAAAAACCATACGATTTCACTTATGTTTTTTTTTTTTTTTTTTTTATGGTAATTCTATGTCATTTTTTGCTAAGGGAATCACCACAGTCTTAATGGTCGTAAAGATTTAAATTATTGAAATTCTATAAAATATTTCTAATCTGTAAAAATGGGTTTATGCAATAGAAAAAACGTGTTATCAACCTTCATTTTATTAGAAAATTTTAATACGATATTACTCACTAAAAAAAGACTATAAGATTTTTCTATTTATCATATAATTTAAAATATGTTTGTCTTACAACAATGTCTGCACTAATTTTTTTAGACATATTTTTTAAAATGAATTAATATATAGGTTATATTTTCAGTCTTTGGTATAAGTATGTTGCACATCCAAACATATAATTTTTATCAATTATTTAAGATATTTCAGACATAATAGATAAATCTAGTGCACAGCATGAAATGTATAAAATCAGCGTTATATAACAATATAATAAGTGGATTTTTTTTTTTTTTTTTTTTTTTTTTGGCATTAATCGCTCTATTTCAATAGTTCTATAACTATTTTCTTTTTGTAAAAAAAAAAAAAAAAAAAAAAAAAAAAAAACAGTGCCAATAGAAGTGAAAACTTCAACAATTACGTGGTGTGTTTTTTTAATCGTCAGGAAATGTTTTATGCGTTGAATTGTGTAGCAGCACTAATGAAAGCATCTGGGGATACGGCAGTGCCCCTGCCAAGTCTTGAAAGCACAGCCGTAAGCATCTTTTTCTGGAAGCAACTCAGGGTACTTTTGACCCCCAATATCTTTGTGTTGGTGATTCCCAGCAACTTGAAACTTCGTAAATCTAAACTAATGTGGAAATGGAACTAAATGCTGAAATTTCAGGTTTCTATCTTTTTTATTTCAGAAGATATATGAACTTAAACTTTCCCCTTTTCGACACTGATTCACCGATCATCAAAACTCAGAGGTAAGTCCTGTATCCCTAGATTCTTGAAATTTGGTATGAAGGTAGTGTTTGGGATACAATGAAAGGGAAAATTTAAAAAATCCGGAAAATTTGGATAAAAAGTCGAAAAAAAAAAAAAACGAGAATTTGGGAGAGATGTGATGTACGAACCAGGTTTGGCGCGATTTTTTAACGTCAATTTGGGGAAAGCCCGTTTTCCAATACCAGTTACAATATATATTTTTAAATTATTTTCTATTGTTTTAAAAAGTAAACAACAATAAATAAACGGTAATTTCATTAATAACTATAGAACAAAACAATTGTACAATTTAAAAAAATAAAATAAAAGTAAATGAACAATTTATTAATAAATAAGCAACAGTAGCCGGGTTACCTTGTAAAATAAAATAACGCCATTTTGCTGTTAATTAGGGGCCCAAGTGCGTATCTGACATCTGTGCCCCGTATTTTATCTTCCGTAATCGAAATTCCCACCTATACTGTTGGTTATTGACCAGACCATCAACACGATAAAATACAGCGTTATCGGTTTTTAGTTACACGAAATAGGTAGGTCACGAATACGGTATAATTCATTTTAACTGACGAAAAACAAAATAATAATTTGTTTTAGCAATACGCCGGGAGAAAAAGTGAGTTTTAGCTTCCTTCTTCTTTTGCAGATAGCTGAAGAGGGAAAAGTTCCTGTCATTCACCGCTTGGCGCGCTAGTGTCTATGTGTCAAAATGCTAGCATGTCGTTACGTTACAGTGTCTCGAAATCAGTGGTTTTTCCCCATCTCAAAAAAAGCTCAACGCGCCTAAAGAAGTTTTCACTTCAAAAAAAAAAAAAAAAAAAAAAAAAAAAAAAAAAAAAAAACTAAATCTGCATCGTTTAGATCCATTGAGAATCTTGGCCCACGTGGCCCAGCCCTATTTTCTTGACGAGCCCTGAGCATTAATGCATCATATGTTGCGGACTTGTGGGCAGCCAAACATGGGAACCTCAGTGTTTAAGTCTCAAGCAAGCTTTGTACTCATTTTTTGGACACTGAAATGATGAAAGATTGAGTGAACCTGGCCCAGTAGCGTGACGTGCTAACTATTTAATGGGTTTCACATAATTCTTCTAGAAAAAAATATTTTATGGATTTTTGTTTAGAAATTTTTTTGGATACAGTAAAAAAATTCAGAAATCGAAATAAATAATATTAGGAGTATTTTTCTTAAAAATATATTATTATGGATAGTTTACTTGCATTCCGATGATTTTTTTTTTTTTTTTTTTTTGAATCCGCCATTAACAAAGCTGTTGTCAAATCCAAACTGGCTGCTTTCAGACATACATTTTTAATTACTTTTTGCTTAAAAGCATATCAAATTGGCAGGCGCTGTTACTAAGAAACTAAGTAATCGAACTTTTGTTACTTTTTTTGATAAAAGCAGAAGTTATATATATATATATATATATATATATATATAAATGCTGTCAAATTGAACGTTTTGAAACTGATTTTCAGACGCGATAGCACAGTAAAGAAACTAATCAGACATCCTGAGATAAAAATCGCTTATTACTCCTGTAGAAAATTTAATAACATTTCGATTAGAAATACTTTTTAAAATCACGCATGTAAGTTTTATGATTTTATGCTGATTAGAAATGAATAAGAAAGTGTGTCAGAAAATTTTGCGTTGCTGTGCGTGGAAAAATACATTTTAAGGGCCGCCTTAATAAATCTTTCTAAATAGTGCGACCTGTTCAAAGAAACGACAGCAAAATACATCTTGAAATTAACGCAAATGATTTTGCTTTTCAGAACAGTTGTAATTATCTAAAGTAATTTATTTCATATAAAGATTCTACTAGCAATAAAAATAATTATTTGCACTTGTTCGGAAAAAAGAAAAGGTATTCATATATTTTTATTTCACAAATTAATTATTCTTCAAAAAACTATGTTTTGTAATACGGATAAATATATTTTTCTACTTTGCAGTTTATGGAAATATTTCTGCTAAAAAGAACTTACTTGCGTAACACTTGTAATTTTATCAGAATACCATTAATAGTAATCATAATAAATTGCAAAAAATTGAAGATAATCACCTGAATCTTTTTACGATTATTTGTTTTCCATAACTCATTGGTGATGCGTTAATATACTTATGTGAGAACATTTTGTTAATAATTTTGTTAAAAATAAAAAGCTGCTATCCCCAAATATTTATAAATGGATGTTTTATGTATGTTTCTATGAAGCGATTTGAAATAACAACGAGTGAACATATAATATATGAATATATTGTTTAATATTATTTTTTGCATTTTACTAGTTACACCATTTTCTTAAAATTTTCTTTTTTTAATATTTGATTATTTTTTAATGTTTAATTCATTTCTAATTAAGAAAGTAAATCTCTCAATCTTTCGTGGAGAAAGATTGAGATTTTCTTGTTACTTTACGTGATAGAACTTTACGTTATAGAACTATACTATAGTTATACTATAGTATGGTTATATTATAGTTGTATACTTCTATAGATATAGTTGCTTTTTGAATGAGATATCGCTTTTTCATTCTTAAATCACCATTTACAACTGAATCGTTTTAATAACAATTGTGTTAAAATAACTCATTCAAAATATTTGATTATTTTTAAAATCATTTAAAAGAATATTATAATAATTTGAATATTCTAATACATGTTGATTAGTAGCATATCACTGCAGTTATAAATATCGGAATGATTCCATTTAACGGAATTCTATAAACTATTTTTAATCTGTAAAGCAAAGGTTATTCATGAGAAAAGAAGAAATTATGAAATTCTGTATTGTCGCAGTGTATTCTTTTAGAAAATACCAATATCAACTGAGTCATTAAAAAACGACTAAAAAACTTTTCTATTTATCACATAACTTCAAACAGGATTAACTCCCTACAGTGTCTGCAAATATTTTATTAGACATACAATATTTCATTTCCATATCTTATTGATTAATCTTTATAGATTATTTCATTTCTTATTACTAACGTATCTTTCTCGATATTTCCTAGAGAAATCCTCCAAAGTATCTTGTTTTTCTTTAAGAGTTGTTTTAAGTGTTGTTTATTGAATAACATTATCGCTTTTTCACTGTTCAAATCAATCACCCTTTATAACTGAATCTTATTAACAACAACGAGCTTAAAATAACATATTCAAATTACATGATGACACTTAAAATAATTTTAAAGAATACTTTAATAATCAAATTACTCTAATTTCAAAACTTTGCAACAAACCAGCCTGTCATTTGACCGTTTGCATAGAAATGGTTACATAACTGTAATTTAACTCTAATCCGACAATAATATGGGCAATAATATGGTTAGACTAGATATAACTTACGGGGTTATGTAACCGTTTGCTGTAAAAGCGGTCGATTGACTGGACAGTTTGCTGCAGATTTTTAACACTTAATGTACTGCTATTTTTTAATACCTATTCCTACCGGAAGGGGTGAGATGACCCCTATATAAAAAGTTATCTACTTTACGATTTTAAGCAAAAAATAACCAGTTAATTCACTTTGATGTATGAAAAAACATTTTTTTCCAAATAATTATTACAAATTGTTTATTTATCAAAGTAAAAAAAATATATATATAATTACGCAAAAATTTTAAGAGAAATTAATTATTTCAAAAAATTCAATAATTTAATAAACAAATATTGTGCAAATTTGTTTTATGTTCACCACATATTTTTAAGATTAGTTTGTTCTCGATATAACCTGAAATGTTCAAACTAGAATCTCAGTCGGAGTAAAGTCAATTTCTAATTATACTATTACACGTTAACAAATATGATATAATACAGTAGAATAATTGATGTAATAGGAAAAATACGCAATTTACTAATGTTCTTACAAAATAAAACATTTATATCTTTATGATTTAACATAAATTTATTCAAGGGTCAAATGACCCCTTGAATTAAGCCTTTTTTTTTTTTTTTTTTTTTTTTTTTTGTAGGTAAAAAAATAGTTTGGAGATGAGGCATTTTAAAGAAAACCCCTCGGGGTAGCTTTAGTGTTAATGGTGTGTGTTGAATACTTGCATATCACTATAGTCTTAAAGTTCGAAATGATTCACTTTAACAAATTTCTAAAAAGATGCGAACTTCTAATCTGTAAAATAGATTTTATACATTAGATTAAATAAATTTATGGAAATATGTAATTTAGCAGTGTATTGTAATTCCAAATTAATATTAACAAACGACTAAAAGAGTTTTCTATTTATTACATAATTTACAAGAGATTTGACTCGCAACAATGTCAGCAATAATTTTATTTGAACGCATTTCTAAAAATGATTTAATAAGGCGGTCATATTTTTACGCCTTTGTATGAAAGATTCCATGTCCAAGAATATAATTTTTATCTTATGTGTATCAATTACTTCACGATATTTGTAGAAATATTAGAGAAATCTAACGTACAGTATGTAAAAAAAAAATAAAGCTATTTTAAACGAAGTCCCTTGTTTATGCACAGTCCCAATACAGGAATGGTTCATAAACGTTTTTGGCAACGCCCCATCAAAACATCTCTAAAATTATAATGTTCTGTATTCCTTCTCCCTGTTTAACATTTAATTAATATTATATGAAGAATGAATAACTGATTGACATATGCGGAACCTATGAGACAACTTTAACAATGAGAAGCTATTTATTAAGTCCGTAGATAACCAAACAGGTAAAATTTTCCAGAAATTTATTCTTAACGTAACTCTTATAAATGAAACTAAGAACGAATTTATACAATTTAACCTTTATAGCTAGAAGAGTTTGGTTTTTAATTTCCAACTGACCTCTGTGTGATACGAAAGTCCTATATAGATTTATTTTTATCTTCACGAAAAGTCTTGACGAGACACTCGCATTCGGCACTAAATTTTAAAGCATTTTAAAATTTCGCGATTTATTAATGTACTTAGTAAGTAAGAAAGTTAATATCAACTCCTTTAGATATTTCAAATATTTTTTTAATTAAATGTGTTCTACACAGATAGTTTTATACTATATTGAATTAATTATTTTCATGTAAGGCAGTTCTTCATCTGGCATATTGCAGATCGAATGCAATTGCATAATTTAAAAAAAAAAAAAAAAAAAAAAAAAAAAAAAAAAAGGCCAAAACATTTCTACAGAACTTCTACTTTATACCAGATAAAGTATCTCAGCCTTCAAGTTTTAAATAAAAGTAAGTTCAGTACGCCTAAATGAAATGACCCTAAATGCGATAATGTTCTTTTACTTAAAATCTTAATGGAAGAATTATAAATAAATGCTGTATAATGAGGCATCCGATCTTAATGAACAAAACCCGAAACATTTTTCTCCATTTAAAAAGTGTTTTTCTTGAAATATTCAATCAAATAGACATCGTTCATTTTATTGCGTCTTCGTGTTTCGTAAATGCGAAAAAAAAAATCCCAAAATTTGCTCACAGTTTTTCTTTATTAACTTTGAAGCTGAAATAACCTTATGTCTGTTTCGGTTACATTGCTAGTTATACTTAAGAAAAAAAAAGTTTTTGGGTTAGAATTTCAAATAGCCTACGCATTTTGGAGCGTTTGTTTTCTGCAACATACAAATTGCTGTAAATGCGTAGGCAAATTTAGGAGATTAACGAGGTAAGTTTATGTGATATTTTTTATATATTGTATTAAAATAATTTTTAAAGGAAATATTATTTTTAATTAAGCTGTGTTGAGTCAGCATAATCCTCCATTAAAATTTTTCTTTTACCAGGCGCTTAAATATGTATTTTAAGATAATCGAAATAGAAAAATAGGCGTTTTTAAAATTTTTAATTTAAGAAAAGCTATAAGAAACGCTATGTATATTCAGTAACATAATAGAGACACGTGATTACGGAATTAACAATAATTTTATATGATGGAAATTCTGGAAAATCTTGTGTAAATTCAAAACTCTTAAATGATGTTATTTTAATGCGGTTAAGTAAGTTAATTTTACTAACATTATACCATTCGGTAGCTTAAATGGTCTCTCTGATTAAAACAGAATGCATTTGAGTTATGGCCTGGTTTAGGATTCCATAATTTTTGTCAGCACTTTTTTAAAACCTGATATCTTAATTATGTTTTTACTTTTTACTTATTATAATCGACATTTTATACTTTTAAATTACAAAACAATAAAAATTGAATAATACTATGTTTCTCTAAATGAGTATTTGTTTCCATATACGTATTTTTAGGTACAGAAAATGCTCATTTTTTTATTGCAAAAGAAAAAGAAGAAGGAGTGTGTGTGGGGGTAGCAACAGAATGCCAGGATTCTCTTTGCCTTAATCGGGATTATTAGAAATATTGTACGATTTTATCTACTTATAAGACTGGTATATTTATCATGTGACATTTTATAATAAATAAAGTTATATGTAATAAATATTCTTGTTAACAATATTATAAATATCTTTGAAATGTTCTTTTAACCCGTAAACTCCACACTAAAGCGAATTCGCAAGGCCAGAAATGTCGGTGCTATTTAAAATATGTTTTAATTAATTTGCATTTTTCATTAACAAAATATGACTTTTGATAAAATCCAATATCTCATTTCGATTTCTTATGAAATTTCGTATATGTATCATATAGTTATATTTCATGATAACTAGATTGTGAGCAAAATTATGCGGAGTTGAAGTTACTCAAAACCAAATCGTACAAGTGAAGAAATTATTGGTTGATATTCACGTGCGAATTCCGAGAATTTTAAACGTAGTTTTTCGCGACAGTCATTTAATTGTATTTATGGCCATAGCTCTGTAGGGAAGAGGGATGAGAGTTATTTATATTAAAAACAAAGCATTATACACAACATTCAAATAACAACACGTGGCTTTTGCATATTATCAGTGTAAATTTGGTAAACAGAACGGTGCTGTGCCGTCCCTTGATAAACAATTCAAACTTGATGGATCTGTTGTAAATTATGAATATTGAAATGTGCGATGTTTAATCATAATTTCAGATTATGTATCTCAGTTAATGTTTTACTATATAATTTATATTAAATAAAATTTATTTATCCAATAATAAACTATTTATCTTTCAACTCTATGTATTTAAATTCTTTCTCAACACGTAACTGTTCTTAACGGTCTCGCATACCTCCACATTTTTCCCTTTTGACAGTAAATAATTACACAGTAAAATTTAAACTTGTAATTTGCGGTTAAACTATGAATACTAGTTAATTTATTTTTCATTTTGAGCTCTAGAAGCCTTACTAGAAATTCAGAATATTTGAAGTTTAATTATAATAGTTCTGTACTTGTTTAGTACAGAAACCGTACCGTGTGAGATAATAGAGCCTTTCATTCATATTTTAATCAAGTGGTCTAGGAAAACACACACAAAAGTTATAAGACAGTCCCTGTCACCGCAGTTATTTCCAAAAATAATTGCAATTAACCTTCAACTGCTGTTAGTGGTACTTTATTTTCACAATTTAACGTGTAATTTCCAGTTTAAGTATCGATACAGTGAAATTTTGCTTCATTTGAAGTCCAAGAACAACTGTTTGAAATTTTTGAAAAAGCAAGATTTTATTAGAAATAGTTCTCTATAAACAGTTTAGTGCAAAATCAGCATTTTATGATTAATCACGACTTTTATTCATCTTTAAATCGAATGGTATCGCAGAGCGCTCACAATTGTTATATGGCAATTTTCTGCAACATCAGTTAAGGGTTAAATGAACTTTTTCAGATGAATTCTCACGTGTAAAATACATTATCACATTTAGGACTATGAACATCTCATTTAGCTTTTATCTGCCGTAAGTATGAAATTACCTAAATGCGACAATCCTATATTGTGATTTTATACTTCAGGTAATTATTAAATTTATACAAAACAAGTTAGTTTTGAACTATAGCTACAGTATTCATTAATTTGCTGCTTAATAAAGTATACATTTATATAATAAAATGCCAAATATACCCCAAATACGACAAAATTATGGGAAATCGCGTCTCATTTTGGCACAAAGACATTTATAAATTCCAATAATATTTTATATTCAGTTATCGTAGTTAGTATTGCATATTGAAATTTTGTATAGGGACTTTTAAAATTAAATAGCAAACTATTATTTTATTTTTGTTATTAAAAAATTTAAATGAACCTCCAAAACGGACACTCCCGAATAGCGGACACCTCTAATTAGCATGTAATGTTTCAATCTACAACACATAGGGCACCAACATGTTTTTACCTATGAAAAGCAGACACCTCCAAATAACGAAAGAATTTCCTGCTCTCGATGTGTCCGTTATTCAGATATTTTATTTTACTACTTATATTTTTTGTCTACGGCATTAATTAAAAAAAAATAATAAACTGACAAGGAATTTGTTAATAACAAATTTGAAATTGCCCCACTTAAAAATTTCCATTTGGTTACAGTGGGCCTTGTACCGCTGGACATATAAAGTGTGACTTCAAAAATCCGGCATCAAAACTATCTTTTCCCATCTTTTTAGGTAGCTTTCATTACAAAAAGCTACCTATTGCAGCCGTTCGGAGGAAAGCGATTTCAAAAAATTTTGGTATATTTTCATCGATCATGACCCCCAGACCCCGAAACCACCCTCCGTTCAAAATTGGCATATATATATATATATATATATATATATATGTATGACCTTTGTCACACTGTAACTCTGGTATTTATGAACCGATTTGGATGTAATTCGGTGTGTACATAGTGTATACCAATGTCTCGACCGAGTTCGTTGTCCAGCTTCATCCGCCATTTTGTTTCAAAATGGCGGTCATTTAAAATTTAAAAAAAAATTTAAAACTTGAAAAGTGGTACCAAAAATTGAAAATGGAAAAATATTTTTTTCTTATGTACTTGACCTCTATACAAAGATTCCGGAGCAGTTTTTGTTTCGTCTATATCTTAAAACATGGCTGAGTTATAGCATTTTGAATGTCT
This sequence comes from Maratus speciosus, assembly GCA_963932465.1. Taxonomy (NCBI): domain Eukaryota; kingdom Metazoa; phylum Arthropoda; class Arachnida; order Araneae; family Salticidae; genus Maratus; species Maratus speciosus. Next base: position 332,069,762 of record OZ010788.1, on the reverse strand, counting down.
AGCGTGGCTGACATTTTGAAACGTCCTGAAATTTGTCACGCGATAAAAGTCGTATTTATAAACCGATTTGGATGTAACTTCGTTTATATATAGTACATACCAATGTGTCGACAGAGTTCGTTGGCCAGCTTCATCCATAATCTTGTTTCAAAATGGCGGCCATTTAAAAAAATTTTAAAAATTTTTAATTTAAAATGAGATACCAAAAAATTAGAAAATGAAAAAAGATTTTTTTCGTATTTGTTTGACCTTAATACAAAGATTTCGGAACAGTTTTTCTTTCGTCTATACCTAAAAAAATGGCTGAGTTATAGCATTTTGAATTTCTATTGTGGCTGACATTTTAAAACGACCTGATTTTTGTCACGCGATAACAGGCGTATTTATGAACCGATTTGGATGTAACTTGGTCTGTACATAGTACATACCAATGTCTCGACCGAGTTCGTTGGCCAGCTTCATTCGCCATCTTGTTTCAAAAGGGTTGCCATTAAAAATTTTAATTTAAAATTTAAAATGAGGTATTAAAAAATTGAAAAATGAAAAAGATTTTTTTTATGTGTTTGGCCTTGATACAATGATTCCGGAGCAGTTTTTGTTTCTGAAAATTTGTTCTTTTGTTTATACCTTAAAAAATGGTTGAATTGTAGCACTTTGAATTTCTAGCATGGCTAACGATCTTGAAACGATCTTGTATTTGTCACGCGATAACACACGTATTCGCCTATTTCGATGTAAGAAGGCAAGTTGATAGTATACATCAATATATCGACCAAGTACGCTGGCCAGCTTCATCAGCCATCTTGTTTCAAAATGGCGGCCATTAAATTAAAAAAAAATTATATTTAAAGTGAGGTGCAAAAAAATTAGAAATTCAAAAAGGTTTTTTTCTTAAGTATTTGACCTTGATATAAGGATTCAGGAGCATTTTTTGTTTGTCTTTATCTTAAAAAATGGCTCAGATATAGCAGTTTCAATTTCTAATGTGGGTGACATTTTGAAAAATCGGATTTTTTGCTTGCGACAGCACTTGTATATGTCAATCGATTCCGATGTGAGTGAGCATGTGCACAGCAATTACTAAAGTCTCGACCAAGTTCACTGGTTAGCCTCATCCACCATGTTGTCTTTAAATGGCAGGCACTTTAAGAAATCGCCGAATTTGGCAGCCAAATATAAGTTACTTTAAATAAAAGCAGCTTGGATAAGTCCGACTAATTTCGCGAAATTCTCATTCATAATGATTTAGTATTGATAAAAATTAGTATTTAATCTCCTATATTCTGTTTCCACTAAATTGAGCTTCGTGTGTTTGAATAATATAAGTTGGCTTTTTTAAAATAAGGAATATGAAAGCTACCTCTTCCTCCCGGCACTAGCCGGAAGGACTTTCTCTTTTACACTTTCAATTTATGAGAGAATGAGAATAGCGATTTTTTATGAATTACAAACTTCAAGATCAAAAGTAAAAATGCAAAAAAAGAATATTTGACTTTTATTTTTACATTTGTCAGAGGCCATTACTTTCTGGACAAATTTTCTGGGAGCTGCACGGTTGCTTAGCAACGAGAACTACTTTGTGGAAAACTTTGGCGAATGCATGACACAATTTATTTTCGGCAACGGCGACATCAGTGATGAAGCAGAATTTTCAGGATTTCAAATTTGCTGCGAAAAGGCTGCAATTTATGAGCTGATTGAACATGCAAAATCTGAAAATGCATTAAATGTCGAAAAAAATGATACAGAAGATTGGCTAAGCATTGATGAAAATGCATCAACAAGAAACAATTTAACGGACAGCGAAATTGCTGAAGCTATGCTAAATAGAACCACCGATAATGCTAGTCGCAGCTCAGAAGATGAGGATGAAAACCGGGCAGAAGGAAAGGTGTCATATAAAAATGCATAAGTTTGACTGGAGTATTAATATATGCTTTTGAGATACAAGACTGTATTTCCAATATACACATTCTCCATTTGCATAAAATACAAAAAAAAAATGTTAATGAATGGCCAAAAAATTGAAGCAAACAAAATTGACATAGATGTTTCTGAAATTACATGAGAAGAAATAATTTTACTCTTTTTTGGATTATTTCTAACATAAATAATATCACATAAAGTAAGTTCTTTTACTCTTTTTCTTACATAATTATCTCTTAATAATGAATTAAATCATGGCTAAAGATACCATTAAGAATATAGTACAACTTTTGATATTCCTTCAAAAATCCGGCATTAATTTCAATTTTTTTTTTCAGCTTTTATGAGAAAATTGCAACAAAAAGATTCAGTAATGTACTAATTTCTCTTTACTTTCAATATAAATGGAGTATTTCAGTTGCCACAATTACAAAAATTGCATTAAAAACTACAAAAAAATAATATCTCAAAAATAAATTGAGATACAACTTTTAAACAAATTGCATTTAAAAGCACATCTTTTTCCCTGTACGACGGCGTAAAAATTAAAAATGTGCAATGTTTAGAAGTTTAACCATTTGCAGTAGCGAAAATTGCAAAACCGAAATTTCATTTCAAATTTTAAAGTGTTGCCATTCACAAAATGACGTATGCGTTACGCACAGATATGTTTGTTCTTTGTAATATAGATAGTTCTATTTAATTATTCATTTAATGGCAATAATAATTTCGAAAATTAATTTTCATAATACAGTTTTTTAGAAAATCCGATATTTATCTCCATGTTTCTACAATTTTTGATGTCAGAGGGGACCGGATAAATATTGAGAGAAATTGATACAAATTTGTGGTATCTAACTGTTCCATTATGTAATATTTTCATTGCATGCCAGTGATAAGTTAAGGATTGGAGTTCAAAATATTTTTTCTTTGCAAAAAAAATTTATGTAATAATTTCACTGTATGACAGTGAAAAATTTGGATTATTTTTCTTTTTCTTTTTTTTTTTTTTTCAAAAAAAAAAATCTTTTTTTCTGTTTTAAATGTCAAAGGATCGCAGATGAATATTGAGCAACATTGAGTTCTAACTGTCTCATTACACAACTTTTGTTACCTTGACAAAATCGATTAAAAAAAAAAAAAAAATTCCGCATACCCTATAAGGTATCGAAAAGTGGAACACGTCTCAAGTTGCCTCACGTTCCCCTACAATATATGCTTTTTATTTGATTTCTATTTGAATTTTTAGAAAAAAAAATAATATTTACAACAACAAAAACAGAAACAACAAAAACAAAAACAACAAAAACAAGTGAAAACCACTTTGAAAAATAAAATTACATTTTTATAGTGTATAAATAAAATAAATGATACGTTTATAGAAAATTATTTCTATTTAATAAAATAATAAAAACATTAGAGAAAATTCTATTTGACATAAAAAGAAATCTCAAACCAATTTTTTCCTCGTACATGTGAAGTTGAGAGAATATGTTTTTGACACTAACTGTTTGAAAGTTAATTTAGATAATTACAATATTTATTGAATTTGCATAAGATAATTGAGTTTCTCTCATTTATTATTTCCGAAAGAAAAGTCTTTTAGTTAAAGAAAATTATTAACATGAAAACAATTAAAATAAATTGGAAATTTAGCCGAATACGTATATAAAAAAGCTGATAAAGTTCTTGTAACGGTGATTTTTTAAATCTCGGAAACATATTTTGCTTAAAAAATATATGTAAAGATCTATGCATAAGCCTATTTCATGAATAAATTATATTATAAATTGAGAAAATGAAAATAATGTATTTACTAACCTATAAAATGATTTTTTTTTTTTTTTTTTTTTTTTTAAGAATCATGATTTGTAAAAAGTGCGATTTACAAGAGTCTATTTCCAAAATATTTCTGTTTACATGACTGCATTTTAATAGATTCGAGAAAAAGTGTTATTGAAATATAATTTTAGTAAAATGATAGTTCATTAATCATTAACACATGTGAATTTATGATAGTTAATCTAAAAAGATTTATGTCGGAATTTCAGTAAATTCTGGTTATTTTTATTATGCGACGCTTCCTGCCCAAACAGCCAAAATTAAACATCCTTTTAAATCAATCTTATAATTTGAAGAGTAAAATATCTGTAAAAATCTTTTTTTTCCTTTAAACGATTTTGTCGACTTACACTCAAAGAAAACACCATAAAATTATCTTCATCTTTTGCTCGAATTTCAACCCTACTGTGTAAAAAGAAGAGAGACTTTTATTAATCAAGAAAAATATAAAATAACCAGGAACGAAAATATGCAAGAACTTCTTCCGAGTAAAACACGATTTCGAAATTCATTCTTTGTCTTACGAAACTTCCGAAACCAAGCTATTTTCGAGATTAAAAGAATCTTACACACACACACACATATATATATACATATATACAACGTTTCCGAGTATTTTTTATCGTGCGTAAGTGCTATAGTTATTTCAATCTGGAATAAAGTTTTTTCAGTTGCTATGAATTCTCAAGTTAAAATTTCATGTATGTTCAACGAACATGTTTCTCTGAATTAACAGAATTATCAAAATCCCAAAACTGTGGAGTTATGTTCCATTAAGCATCCGGACCTACAGTGTCAATTCTGTTTTGTTGACCCTGGAGTCTAAGGTGCTATAGACTGAGTAATAGACTATTAAACTACTTAGAAAAGTTTCTGAATATTATTTTCAATCATATTTGTCTAAAAAATATGATGGGTGAAAATAATAATGACTTGTTTGAATCTATAGCATATGTAAATTTTCATCAAAACTTCTGTTCTGTAATAAGAATTTAGTTTAATATATTAACAAAACTACTTTGAAACAATTGCGAAAAGCAATGACAGATAAAGAAACTGCTTTTACACTGCAAATTCGTGAAACACTTTAGCAACACTAACGGAACTTAATAATTAACACTTCTAACTAAAATTATTTTCGATTGTGTTGTGAATGTGTTGCGAATGGTGCAAAATAAAAAGATTGTGCAAAAAGTCATGTTAAAAAATACAAGAGGAGAAAATGTGTTTTCAAAACATTTCAAAACATTAATTTTTTAAATTGTGTTATAAATGTTTTTAATAAATAATATGTTTTAAGTCTGTGTGTGTGTGTGTTATTTTAAAGGCACAATGTAGAAAGTGTTTTGATAGTGTTTTACATGTGTTGTTTTATAGTGTTGTAAAGTGTGCGGTGTTTACAATGTGTTGTTAATTTGGTGATCATGTGTTGTGCAACACAACACTATTGTAAGAAAGTATTTTCATCAACAGTATTTACGTCACGATTTCAACACAATTAACGACGCTATTTTTAGTACACATTTATAGATAGCAGCCTTTTGCAACATATTAAGAATGCATTTCTCCTCTTGAGACCCAAGCTCGCATTTTTCGCACAAATTTTATCATTTTTAGGATTAAGACTCTTTATGAGGTTAGAAAACTTTATATATATTCATTTATTTTTAAAACTAATAAATATATAGAGTTTTTGCGTGTCCAATATAATGGACATTGGGTCTTAGTCTTGTAAAAACCATATTACTGAATTACGTGGTTCTGAATAAAGAAATCTTAATTGCAAAATTTTCTTTCATTATAAATGTGTTTTTATCGTTCATACATGACCTTTAAATATTGCACAATTATAGATTTTTCATTATCAAAGATAAAAAAAGTATTTTTGGATGAGATTTATTTGAAAAGTATAAATCAATTTAGTGATTTTTAAATAGTTTTTTTAAAGAATAAAAAAAAAAAATATCTATCATACCAATAAAAATTTTTTTTCTAAATAAAATTATAAATAGTTAGTGTCACGGTTATCACAATTGACATTTGGATGCCAAAACGAAATTAAAAAGAACTAAAACGCAGTTTATTTATAATCTTAAATTATTATCTTCTGTTATGTTTTCTTTCATTATAAATGTGTTTTTATCGTTCATACATCACCCGTAAATATTGCAAAATTTTATGTTTTTCATTATCAAGGAGAAAAAGTATTTTTGGATGAAATTTATTTGAAAAGTATAAATCAATTTAGTGACTTTTTAAATAGTTTTTTAAAAAGGAATTACAAAAAATCTATCGCATCAATAAAAGTAAAAAAAAAAAAAAAAAAAAAAAAAAAAAACATATAAAGTTAGTGGCATGGTTATCACAATTGACATTTGGATGCCAAAGGAAATTAAAAAGAAATAAAATGCAGTTTATTTATAATCTTAAATTATCATCTTCAGTTATATTTTCTTTAAATTCTTATTTCTGTTTAGATTCGGTTAAATTATCCAATTTAATTATAAACAACATACAAATACAAGTTGCATTTCATGCTTACTGGTATACTTTATGCTTATTTTATTTTATGCTTATCAAATAAGATGAAATTGCTACATAGATTTCCAAAACCATATTTTTAGCGTCAAGTTCTATTTCTTTCACTACAAACTTTGCTGACATCAGGAGTGTGTTTTTATCGTTTATATGTCACTTCTAAATATCACATAAATTCAATTTTTGCTTCATCAAATAGAAAAAGTGTATTTAACTAAGAAACGTGTTGAGCAATTTAATAACACTTCGGTTTGTTTTTTAACTCTTCTCAACACCAGTAATTTGTTTGTTAGAATAATGATAATAAATAGTGGCACAGCTACCACAATAGGCAATTAAATGCCAAGAAGAAATTTAAAAGAAATCAAAATGAGTTTATTTAGAATCTTATACCGTTATCTTTAATCATATTTTCTTAAGTTTTTTTGCTAATTAAATATGATTAAATTTATTAATTCAATTATAAATAATACACTAACAGAAAAATGATACCAAAAATAGTTGTGAATAAGAATAAAACATAATAAAGGCTTAATTATCTATATTTACCAAATGCTGCACAAAAAAAGAAGAAAAAAATCACTGAAATCCAAAATTTAACAATATACTGATTTAGAACAAGCATTTTATCTCTAAAATTATTCATTTTTAGGATAATATTTAATTTTTTTTAAAATTTATTTAAGAATATATATTATCAACTTCTGTATCTATTATTTGTTTCAATACTGTGTTGATTTTTCAGCAAAAACTAATGCCTCTCTTCAGTACACAAAAAGAGTCTAATATGAATAAAAACAGCTGATGAAGACCCAACGTCCAATAGAATGGACATTGAAAAAAAAGTTGTTTATTTTCTAAAATATACATTAGATTACTTAAACTGCTACGTCATTTCATTGATACAACATTTAACATTAGATGTATGTTGCATTAATATCAAAATACTTTTGAAAAATTAAAAAAATTCGCGTTAACACTATCTGCTTACCTTCAACAGTTTTTCTATTGTTGCCTGCCACTTTCAAATGATTAAAATACGTATTTAGTTGCAATTTTTTTATTATTTCGGCATACAGATAGCAGCACTAGACTATCTAGTATAATGGACAGCAAGTATTTACAAGTTCCAACTGAAATTAAGTATTTTACATAAAATATAAAAATGTCCAATAGAATGGACGCGGTGTCTCAGGAGGTTCTAGATCGCAGGACTTTTGCAACATATTAAGAACAAAATCACAACACAAAAAATATTTTGTATATGAAGTTTTCTAATTCACAACACATTAATGTGTTGTTAATTTGGTGACAGAAAGTGTTGTAAAATGTGTTTATTTTTGTGTTCGAAAATTTGCAGTGCATAAATGCATCTTTAAACCTCCAAATTACTTGTTTTAAAATTTTCAAAGATAAAAAAGAAGGTATTTTGAAAATGTGAGTAACACTAAAGAGGTTATTGTAATCTTCTGATGTGGTTCTGTAATATTTTCGTAGATTAAAACACCTTGCATTATTATTATTATTATTTTACAGTTTATAAATTACTGTTATAAAACGACATTAACAAATTATTTTCAGTTGTTGCAAGAGTAACTTTTGACACTTATGAAATATAAATTTCCAAATTTTCATCTTCTGTAACCAAATTATCATCAAAACTAGTTTTTGTCTTCAATATTAATCACTCTGTATGACTAACACGCTTCTTTTAAAAAAACATTTTATGTATTTTTATTTTAGATTTTCTTAAATACAATTAAAAAAATACATTTATTGATGTAAAGAATATTAGGAGTATATTTCTGTAAAAAAAAATATTGAGTACAGTTTACTTATATTACAATGATTAGTTGATTTTCTGAATCCTCTATTAAAAAGGCTGTTGTCAAATCCAAACTGGTTACATTCTGACAAATTTTGCCCACCAGTGGACGAGAGGTTCTGCTCTCGAAGCTGGTAGACGGGAAGTGCTGGGTTCGATCCCAATCGCCCCCGTCGACCTAATCGTTCGGAGTTTTCGTGGTTTTCTTCGGACCTTGGACTTCCAAGCGTTAATACGGTTAGGTACCTTTAGAAAGACCCCCAACGAAGGGCACTCCTCCCCTTAGGGTCTATATCCCTCGTGTTGATAATTGGCCGTCATAAACACAACCAACCAACCTGACAAATTTTGTAATTCTGTTTTTGTTCAAAAACGCATAAAACTGCCAGGTGCTGTTAAGGAAAAGTGTAATCTATTTCAGAAAATGCTGTCAAAAGGGACGTTTTCAACTTGATTTTCGGACGTGACAGCGCAAAAAAAAACTAAAAAAAAAAGTCCTTATAATACAACCACTTATAACTGAAAATTACTTCATTTACGAAGAATTAAAAATTTGCTCGATTACAGACACCTTCAATAAGCATGTCTGCAAGTGCCGTGATTTTATGTTTAAAAGTCAAAAAATTGGTCTGAAAATTTCGTGTTGTTGAAAGTGAAACATAGTTTGCTAGAAACTACTTAGCTTTGTCAACGTTTATAAATAGAGATTTTTGTTCGAAGAAACCGCAACAAAAACCTTGAAATTAAAATATAACTATTTGTATTTCAGGAAACATTTAGTTATATAAAGTAATTTGTCTCATTCGAAGGTACGGCAAACAATAAAAATAAATACAAACACTTGTCAGGTAAAAGTGTAGTCGGAGAAAAGAAAAGCTATTCATTTAGATTTATTTTTGTAAATTATTATCATTGAAAACTTTTTTTCTAATATTTCCTAGAAGTATATTTTTATAATTTGTAGTTCATGGAAATTTTTCCGCTAAAAATAATTTATTTTAGTAAAACTTGTAATTGCATCAGAATACCATTAAGAGTAATCATAATAAATTACAGAAAAATGCAGATAATCACGTGAATCTTTTTATAGTTATTTTTTTTACATAATTCATAGGTGATGCGTTAATTATTTTATGTGCGAACATTTTAGCAATATATTATATAAAATGTATAGGTTACCGGCCAAACCCGATTTTAGGCCAAAGTAGATTGGTCTTGGCCAAACTAATTTATCCTAACGCGCATCGGATAAACTAGTTTTTCCTAGGCCAAATTAGTTTATCCTAACTACCATAGGATAAACTAGTTTTTCCTAGGCCAAACTAGTTTATCCTGACGCCAAAAGAATAAACTAGTTTTTCCTAGGCCAAACTAGTTTATCCTGGCGCCAAAGGGAAAAACTAGTTTTTCCTAGTCCAAACTACTTTGGCTTAACTCTCATAGGATAAAATAGTTTAGACTGGCTATTCATTAGTCTGAACTAGATTATCCTAGACCGATCTAGTTTATTGATCCTAAAGACCGCTTCGGCGTAAATCTTCTAGTTTATCCTAAGTCAATTCAATCTGACGTCCTTTAATTGATGCTAACCAACGTTGAACAGAACACGCTCAGAAAAAACGAACTTATTCAAACTCAAATTCAATTTCTCAAAAAAAGCCAAGTTCACGCTCAAATTCAAATTTTTCAAACGAATCCTCTCATTTGGATTCGTTCATCCAGGATCATTTTACCCGGCAACATGGCCGCCCATTTTAAGTCATATAATTGGATGATGTTGAAAAATATAACAAACTTAGCAAGTGTATTTCACATTTAAAAATATATTATATTAAGTATACCAAGTGATATTTGTGTACTTGAAAGACTGTATACCTAAATAAATATGAAAGTTTGTGCTTATTTTATAACAGAAGTTATAAAATCTAATTTTTCAATGAATTCTATTCAGGCGCGTAATACTATAGTCATTTGAATACCGCCATTACAATTTCTTCACTTGGCCCAAGTAGTTTATGTGTTACCCTGTAGATAACGCGACCTATCTGAAAGAAAACATATGTGGATAGATTTGCCCTTTAGGATCATTTTAGGCTCCCTTCTCTTACTTGTAAAAATAATATAATCCATTTGCAACATACGATGAATTTTCTAATAAGAGAACCTGCCTTTAACGGATTTTTCTTCTTTCTGATGCAGTTCCGTCTTAGAAGATTTATTGTAGGGAATTTTTAAAATTTTTAAATCTCCAAGTCATAGAATGTGGATTAACGATATTAATGATTCTATTGTAAACTATATTGATTTTTTAATGAATCTCTATTTGTATGTAAATATCTGAATAATTACTAATACCATGCATTTTTGTACACGGCATGGAGACTTGAAAATCTGAAAAATTAATATAGAAAAACCTTCTAAGACGGAATCACATTGGAGAGGTTTTTTTTTTTTTTTTTTTTTTTTTTTTTTTTTACAGTTAAGCTCCTTTTTTAGCAGGTCCGTAGTCTTTGTCCGTAGTCCGTCTTGCAAATGTTTTTTTTTTTTTTTTTTTTTTTTTTTTTTTTTTTTTTTTTTTTTTTTTTTTTAACGGAATATTATATTTAATTGGCACCAGTTAAAAAAAAATAATTCCGTTTAAAACAGGATTTCGTCATACTCAGATTCTTCTAACAGGTTTTACAGTACTTTATTCCCATCCGTATAAATATATATGTTCTTTAAAGAGAATTTTAATTGTGGAATGATGGTGTCTTAAAATTATATGTATATTAGGTCAAATTGGTACCGGGGCTTCGCCGGATTTTTGAAATTTCCAGATTACTGAAAGACTATGAAATATACTTCAAGTGTACTGAAAAAAAAAAAAAAAATCTAAAAAAAAAATCTATGTATTTTTATACTTTTTTTTTCTCACATAAATATCACTTGGCTTTGAATTAATTACAAATAAATGAACCATTAAAAATACCAGAATTACATTTAATATTCTTAACTTTGATATTCTTTGTCACGGCAATACTACTTTGCGGTGTGGTAGTTGGGATCAATAAAAGCACATCAAATTGCATTGGCCTAGGATGAACTAGATCGGTATAGGATAAACTAGAATGATGGCGGAGGGGTGGTGTTTGGGATCAATAAAATCACGCCAAATTGAATTGGCCTAGGATAAACTAGATTGGCTTAGGATAAACTAGATCGGACCAATAAATAGAACGATAAACTAGTTTATCTTATGAATGTTAGGCCAAACTAGGTTGACCTAGGAAAAACTAGTTTATCCTATGTGCGTTAGTATAAACTAATTTGACCTAGGAAAAACTAGTTTATCCTATGCGCGTTAGGATAAACTAAATTGTCCTAGGGCAATCTAGTTAGGCCTAAAATTGGGTTTGGCTGGTAACATATATAAATGAATACTTTTTTAGGTCTTTATTTTTTATCAGCTAAAAATAACTAAAATTAATAAATTATTTAAAACAAAATGATAATGAATGTAATTCAGAAGACATTGGGGACCATTAAATTTTTTTTAATAATAATTTATTTAATTTTAATATTTATTGTTCAATGTCATCAAATTTATTTGCTACATTTGGTTTGGTCTACTAAATAATTAAAACAAATTAAATTTGAAAACAAATAATGATGAAAAAACGTAGATCTTCCAACTTAAACAAGCATACTCCACCCGGTTGAGCATGCAGTTTAAGGAAGTTGTGGTGGCAGAAAAACAAAGCTTTTATGTCACAGTTTTTAGTATACATACATATATATCAGAAAATGTGGTTGAAGGATCTCAAATCATAATAAATCTTTTCATTTTATATATTATGTGATTAACTACCAAATATTCTGAAAAAGATAAAAAATAATGATCTCGAAGATCCAGTGGTCATCCTAAATATTAACCCGGCAGGACGGGTATTTTGACACATCACGCCCGAAAATATCAGTCTGCCGTCTCTCCCTATAAACTGAAGTGGTCACTTCCTTCAGTACCTGCTTCCAATGTTACCTTACGTACGTAGCGTATGAAAACGGCGAATTCAGACTCTTTTTTGTGATATAGAATTATAGAAAATCTTATAAAAACTGAAGCTGTATGTAAAAACTGAAAAACATCTAAAGTTTCTGAGCCATGCACACCCTAATTATTATTAAAATTCATAAATCTCATTATTTGTATCCACAATAATGTTTAATTTTATTATAATACAAATTGTAAAGAAAAAATAAATTTTTCGAATTCAGGAAATTAAAGTTGAGTGCTTTTAATTTATTGCTTATTAATTTTTAAAATTAACGATAATTTAACATTTCAGTTATAATTTTTCATGAGAAAGAGTGTAATTATCATGAATTTCAATAACAGATAGAATTCTAAAGATTTGTTCCGTATTTATGCCACTTAATATGTTTGGGGTGTGCTGACACCCCAAACCCGTTCTCGTGGTATGTTCCACGGCGCGCGTCCTGCTGAGTTAAACACCCGGTTCACACAAACCCGTTGTTTATATTTTGTGATTAAGTATCGAATATAGTTAAGAACATAATAAATAATGATCTGGAAGCCGCTGTAGTCAACAAAAGTTTTAATCACTTGGTCTACCCAAACCTAGTGTTTGGTGCATTAAAACTATGCATACATTTCGGGTCACACCTTTCGTGATGGGGGCTGCCGCTACGGTTCCGATATAGAGATGAAACCAACGGTGAACTGTGCTTAGGTTGATGGGTAAGTACTGTGGGTGAGGTAGTGTACGTAGGCTACGTTTGTAACTTTTGGAGGGTCAATTGTGCGGCGTAAGTTATCGTTGACACGTGCGGCACCCACTTATCGAGTTTCTTCACCTTTCTACTTTCCACTAAGAGATATGATGAAATTCAAATGGCCAGTGCTGAGCTAATTTGCAATTATCCAGTTGTTTTGGTTGCATAAACTTCGAATATTGTCTTCAGTTGATCATCGTTAACAACAAAAGTTCACCGCCACAGCCCTTGTCTTGAAAGTCGAAATCTCCTCGACGAAATTTTTGAAACAAATGGTGAACTGTCCTTACATTAATGCTCCTTACCCACTAAAATTCATTTATGTTTCTTGCAGCTTTTGCTGCTCTGCGACTGGGTTTAAGCTCGTAAAAATAAATTTGAGAAAAATCTTATTTAGACGTCTCAGCTTCTAACGTCAATTAATAGCCTAAAAGAATAAATAAATAAAACAATCAATTTGAAAATAAAATTCTTAAAATAAACTTTAAAATAATGTATAATACATACCACTAGAATTAAATTCTGTATAAAAAATGTTTATAAAATAAGTTGCATTGTACAATCATGCATTATTTTTACACCAACATAATACACTCATGTCCAAAATTATCTTTACATGCATAGAATCATGGATTTCACTGAAATGGTGAAGTATAATTTTATGAATTTCTGTAGAATTATGCATAACATCATAACACAATATGAAAATTTTCAGTTGTGATGTCGTGAATGTGATGTTGGAGACTTCGCTCCGAGGAGGTCAAGGACTCTCTCCCCTGATGATGTGCTCGTTAGAATGAGCACGAAACGTTGGGAATTATTTGTAATGTATTTTTAATATAGTTTTTATTTACATGTACGCTGATTAGTATCGTAAGATTTTTAATCATCATAACACATTAATACAGAGGAAAAAAATTAATATCACTGCTTATGATATAAAATTGTAGCATGAATTAATAAACATGACAAAAATAGGTGCCAAAGAGAGTGCATTAAAACAGGAATAACTCAGTAAATAATGGAGGCTTATGATTGTAATGCGGAATGTCATCTCCTCTAACGTGAACACACATATCACGACGTATTTTCATGCTGGCAATAACATTGGTAACCACAGTTTGGGGAATTAAATTCCACGCTTCCAGCATTGCACTCTTCCGTGCATCTCCGTCTCTAGGAAGAGGATGTCTCCGTGCAATTGTTTTCCCAAGGTAGATTCCCAAGGATAAGTTATCTATCGGCTTGAGACCAGGATATTTTGCTGTCCACGGTATTCACTCAATGACTTCACTTGCAAGATAGTCGTGAAGTGTGCTCGATGCTGACGAGTGTTGTCCACCATAAATAAAAAGTCAGATCAAGAAGCACCTCTGAAAAGTCGGACATGATGTTCTAAGACCTCAACCCGATATTGCTGGCGGGTCACAGATCCGCTTTTGAAAATGCGTAGGAGCGTACGTCCACCGATCATTATTCTTCCCCATACCATAACACCTGCACTGCTTAAAAGGTCACGTTTAATCATTTTCGAATGACGATTTCGTGTTCCTGGCTTACTCCAGGTGTAAATACATTTAGAATCCGTTATTAAACAAAATCACAATTCATCAGTAAAAAGGACATGGCTCCATTTACTCCACTTTAGTTCTGATGTTCTTTGCACCAATTCAAATGATCCCTGTTGTGCTGTGCAGACAATGACACATGTATCCTCGACTTTCTGGCATAAAAAAGCTTTTTCATTAAGTCTTTAGTACACAGTTTGCCGGGATACGACTGTTCCAGTGATGGCTGAAAACTCTGACCATAACTGTCGAGTAGTAGACTGTCTGTTACGACGGGCAGTTATTGCCAAATATCTGTCTTCCAAAGCAGTTGTTTTTCGTTTACGACCCTGTCTAAGCCGCCTGACAACAGCGTCAGAGTTCTGAAATCATTTACATAACGTAGAGACTGTCTGCCTTGAAATATTCACACATCTGGCTACTTCTGTGATTGTCTGGCCTGCTTCTAAACGACCGGTAATTCGCCACTTCATAGATTCTTCCATATGATACTGCGAAGTCATAACAAATCGTTTTCAGTCTTTACACACTGAAATTAAACGCTATATTGCAGATATTCACTCCGACTCTGTGCAACGCGCTTCCTTACCGTCGCGTGACGTAACGCCCTAATTTGTATATCAGAAACCGTTTGATCACTTTTGATTGGATAATGCTAATTAGGCTTGTATTTCACACATTCCCTACAAAAATGGCTTACATTGATCGAATATTTCGTGAAATATCATTATTTTTATTTATGTAAAGATGAGTTTCGATATGAGTGTATTATAGTCCCCGCCAAACTTTCATAATATGGTCAAGTAACCGTTATCTATAAAAACATTTAAATTAATACAAAGTCTGCTGTATAGTGTGGTGAAAGGTTTGTAAATTTGAATATCTGTTTAGATTTTATTCTGTAGATACATTTAATTTCGGAACTGGTCAGGATCGAGGTATTGTTTCCTTTAGAGCGTTGAAAAATCCATAACAACAAAATCGAATATTATTCCTAAATTATAATAAAGCTCCTCTGCTTTATTCTAAATACAGACATCCTATGCAGCGAGTATTATTAAAAACATTAAAATGTAAACGTTTAATTTGAAGAAAATGTTTCCATTTGTCTTACATTAGCTTTCGAGTATGTTGTACTGGAGAATGTATATTGTTAAGTATAACCGTGTCATATTAATTCAATTGCTTTAAATATCCTGTATTTCTTTAAGACTTAAAAAATGCATACAATAGAACACAAAGTACTGATTCTGTTATATCAAACATAATTCAATGGACGACATCTATTTTTTTTATGGAAAAAATTATAAATTTCAAATAAAAATTAACATGGAATTTTACTGGTTATGAAAAGGAGTAAAAGAGTATAACAAAACATACCAGTTAAAACAGTCATTTAAGTAATATACAATGATAAGACAGACGAACATTTGTTTGGTGAGTTATTTAATGTTTTATCTAAATCAGTTGAAATGCTGTGAATTTAAGATGCTAAATTTAATTCCATTGTTTACAGAAAGTGATTATGGAGAGATTTTCAGATTGTGGAAATGGAAGTTACAAAAGATTAAAAATTCTTTAGATTGCTTATTGCGTGATGATGAAAATAATGAAAGTTTAAATTTAAGACTCAATTTTTTATTTGAAATTTACATTTAAATACAAATACATTTATCACAATAAATGAAGTAAAACTATTTCTACCATAGTATTGAGTAATTTATGGAACTTACTATAAATGAAGTAAAACTATTTCTACCATATTATTGAGTAATTTATGGAACTTACTTAATGTACTTTCATAAAATATCCATATAATCTTACTTTCCCTTCAAAAGAATCAATATTTATATATTTGTTTTCGAAATCATTCTTTTCTTCTTTATTTATTACCATAAAAACATTTCTATGAATAAATTATAATAAATTGATTTTTTTTTCTGATGTAGGAGTAATAATAAAGGGAGAGGAACAAGCTTGGTAATAACAGATTTTGAATATTTTTATATATGTTGTAGGGAAGAGGTACATTAGTCCACGATCAATGGATTTATACAGCGCTCCATAGTTCTAAGGAAACAGGAGGGGTGGAGTATCTAATATTAAAACACAACTTTGTTGCAAAATTTCTACGTTGGTTGTAGCTCAGTTGTTACGGCGTTTGGTCGTTGATCTGCGGGCTCGTGTTTGAGATCGGAATGCGATACATTTGTTTTTCTAATTTTTTGTTTTATAATTATGCTTGTAATTATAATTTGTTAATCTCAATGTCAATTAAAAAATATTATAATGTGTATCATTTGTAATTTTAATGAATTGTGTATCAATTATTTTGTTATTTGTAAATAAATCGTGGTATAAAACATCATCAAACGGTTAATTTTTTTATCGCTTTTAATATGTATTTCATTTGTACTTTATCGATGCAATGATATTGAACAATTGTGTCAATTCTGATTTTAAAGAAACATTATTTGTGTATAACCTTAATGAGGGAAGTCAAAACCATGATAACACTACTCTGAATTTAAAGTAAGAAGCATAATTATATTAAAAATTAGCATAAAAATATTATAATGTGTATCAATTGTAATTTTAATGAATTGTGTATCAATCATTTTGTTATTTGTAACTAAATCGTGGTATAGAACATCATCAAACTGTTAATTTTTTTATCACTTTTAATATGTATTTCATTTACACTTTATCGATGCAATGATATTGAACAATTGTGTCAATTCTCATTTTAAAGAAACATTATTTATGTATGACCTTAATGGGGGAAGTCAAAACCATGATAACACTACTAAGCATAATTATATTAAGGAAGCATAATTATATTAAAAATTAGCATAAGAGATAAATTACAAGCTATTTTTTGCATATTAAAGATTTTTAAATTTGTAATACGTAAGTTTGCGCTTTGAATTATTTTGCTTTCCAATTTATATTCTTTCTGCATTTATTTTTATTTTTATTTTTTTACCTTAACATAACTAGAGGGTGCCACAACAGATTTTGTTAAGATTTTGGATCTTTCGCTAGTCAATAATAGTTCGATTTTGTTTGTTTATTTGTTCGTAATAAGATAACAAGTTTAAAAGATTTTTTATTACTGTTTTTATTTCGACATACTTACAATACAACACAGTACCGAGTCTGAAAATGCTGTCATTGGCCGAATTTGAAAAATTACTTCTATTTTATTTTTCTTCATATAGAACAGCAGATGTCCAGCATTTTTAAATCTCCGAGAAAATGGTAAAAAAAAAGTGAATTTCACAAAGAAGCTTATAAAAATTTCATAACATCTATGAACTAATAACCTTTACTTTCAACTAAATGACATACAGCTAAATTAAATGTGGATATTTGTGTTTAAATTGATAGGAGACGAGACTCATTATCTGACACCTATGCCATTTTATAAAAAAAAAAGACTTCATGTGGCAGTCTTTAAAAATAAAATGTTTATAATTTCCTTCCATTATAAGGCCATTGTACCTAAATGTGTAGACCTATAATTGCGACAATGCCATTTTATTTGATGATTTAACGATAAATCGTTTATAAATGCTACAAAACGAAACATCCAAACTTCGGAAACAAAACGAGAAGCATTTCACTGCATTTAAAATGAGATTTTCAAATGAATTTCACATACAATATATATCATTCATTGTCAAACGTCCCATAACTCCTTTAATAGGGCGAATAAAACCGAAACAGATATCACGATGTCGCTTTTTTTAATCATCAATTATTCCCATTAACGCCAGGCAGTCAAAAATAAGTCGTTCATCTAACTCATGTGAAATCGAAAAAAGACGACGAATTTTTAAATTAGAATTTTTCTAAATCACTTTACGCATTTTGGTGACATTTTTTTGAGAGATTTATAAGCGACGAATTGGACCAGTCAAATGAAGAGAGTCTTAGGAGATTTACTTAGGTATGATTAAGTAGTACTTCCGTTAATTGTATTGAAATGATATTTAAATCTGAAATTTTCTTTAATTAAGCTAATATTGAAGTAAAAAAATTAAAATTTCTATATGGTCGTACAATAGTGTTTTCATTTGCTTTAATGAAACATATGGTATTTACTAGTATTAAAAATGCTCTGACGAGCACCAAAAAAGGCTAATATGTTTTTAAGTATAAAAAAGGGTTTGACAAGTGCTTCTAAGTGGGCATGAAAAAGAACAAGGGGTCCCTTCTTGGCTGCAGCTCACTGTCAATGCCAACTTTGAAAAAATCATATTTGCGCTTTTTCCATATAAAATAAATTCGCGGTACTTTAGTAAAACTTTCTGTCGTGTTTTACATGTTAACTGCACAGTTACACTGTTGTACTGCGCATGCGTCTGCAATGCAACTTTGTACAGTGCACTGTGTACCATTATTTCTCTACAAATTATACTACACTGCACATTCCTATTATGCTTTTGAACCTCAGCGCACACTCACACTGTGCTTTTGTAATTCCGTAATATTAAAGGTGTATGCGTCTAATGTTTGTTGATAATTTACATATGCATTGCTCTACTGCATAGTACATTGTACAGCCACAGCCACTTGCATATAATTTCAACAATCAATGAATGCATTATACTGTTATGCGTGCACATGTGGAATTGTTCCTGTGCAGAGTGCTGCAACAGTCTGCACTGCACTACAAATCAGTTTTCTGTAGAGTTCTACAATGCGGGCGTGCTTGGTGGCACTGCATGAGTGTGATATGCTGCAAGAACTAATGTTTTTGGTACTATGTCGCCTTACCTTACATCCATGTTTAATCAGGCTGCGTTTTTACCGGCTGTGTCTTTACACTACACATTTTTATCGTAACTGTGGCTGATTTTTTTTTTTTTTTTTATGTTGGAAAAGCGCAAATATGATTTTTTCAAAGTTGGCATTGACAGTGAGCTGCAGCCAAGAAGGGACCCCTTGTTCTTTTTCATGCCCATTTAGAAGCACTTGTCAAACCCTGTTTTATACTTAAAAACATATTAGCCTTTTTTGGTGCTCGTCAGAGCATTTTTAATACTAGTCATTTATTTTTTTGATAATTATATATTGAATATAAATAAACCTGAGTTGCTTTTAAATATTCCGAATACTTTTTTCTTATTTCGCACAATAATGCACTATTTAACCAAGTAATGCACACTGTTTGAAGAGGTTCAAGGTTTTTTAATCAAATTCACGTTATTTTTATTCATAATTTAATTTACTTGGGCTCCCTTAAACATAATTAATATAATTCCTTAAACTTATACTAGTTTTTGTTGCATTAAAATATCTCTATTTGTTGATTCTCTCTAAACAAGTAAACCCTATGGGTTTACAATGGAAGTCTACAAGAATTTAGCGATATAACGCCAAGTTTGCGACAAACTTGGCGGTATTTCCCGACAGAACAGGGTCCCGCCTATGGTAACCCCCCTTATAGGTATGGTGATGCATTAAATGCTGTTCTATAACTAATGAGATGCGTTTCATTCGAGCGTTGCCATTAAACAATTAACAAATAATCGCAATTTCTGTGACACATACGATAGCGTAATATATATATATATAGATTATCGTGGAAATCGAAGGTTTAGGCCACATCGTATTGTTTAGCTAGACAGGTTATACTAACATCGTTCTCATGTTTTGCTACAATTTCTTTTACTGAACAGTACTTCGCTTAAGCTTCTTACTACTGCTATCACTAAGCAGTTTTTCATTCTTAGAAGACATAATGAGAGTTAAAATTAGCGCAAACCTGAGTAAAAGTAAAACAAAGTTATTTTTTTTTTTACAGAAATAAAGGTACACAAAGCTCTCCGATACGCACACCTTACTCGAAATTTGACTAATAACAAGAGTTACGTGAGGATTGCCAACTGAACTATTTGGCAGTCTTGGTCGTGAACCGAGATACTGCACGGCAACCGAGTCAAATTTTAATCGCCGAAGTTGGACATAAACCGAATTGGTCATAAACGGAGGCGGTCGTGATCCGAGGTTCCACTTATATTTTGACCTATAAGTTTGCAAATAGGGCATTATTTAGATATTCAATGGCGATGATCATTAAGCATCTTGGCAATTTTGGCGATGAAACTCACCGATTTCAAAGTAAAGTTCCGAAGTGTACTTGAACCGCCACAGATGTCATATACGCATCACGTTGACGCTATTTTTTTCTGACGCCAATGTCATATACGCACCGGGGTACTTAACTGGCGCCAAAGTTTTGCTATTTTGCTTGATATGGTAACCCGGATGTTACTGTTTATTTATTAATAAATTGTTTATTTACTTTTATTTTCTTTTTTTAAATTATATAAATTGTTTTGTTCTATTGTTATTAATTAAACTTTTTAAAATTTATTGTTAATCCATTTTTAAAAATATATATGTAACTGGTATTCGAAAACGAGGTTTTTGCCAAATTGGCGTCAGAAAAAATATCGCGCCAACGTGGGGCGTATATGACATCTGTACCATACTTGGTACAATTTGATTATCCTGTCGACCAAAAAATTATCGCCAAACTATAAGATTAAATGACAATAATGGATGATAGTAGATGTTACATTCACTTTACATTAAACACGATACACGTGTTTGTTACGTCATCAAGTGATTTTTAATTCACGTTTTGGCACAGATGCCATATACGCCACATATTGGCGCGATTTGTTTGACGCCAATGTCATATACGCACCGGGCACTTAACTGGCGCCAAAGTGACGTTATTTTGCTTGATATGTAACCCGGATACAGATGATATATTAACGAGGTTTTCGCCAAATTAGCGTCGGAAAAAATTGCGCCAATATGGAGACATGGTATATGACATCTGTTACCAAGTTTTTATTAGTATTTTTATTAATGTTTTACTAAATTATTTATTCTTCCGTTATTTAAAATAAAAATTATGTTATTTTGTATTATTTGGCGAATAGTTTGGCGAAATTGGTCGACGGGATAATTAGATAGTACCATAATTTTTACTGTACATTTTCGACAATATCTCAAGCAAAATACCTAAAGTTAAACGAAACCCTAATTATTTATAAACCCTAATTATTCATTAAGGCACATATGTCATATACACAAAGGTTTTGGCGCGTTTTTTTTTTTTTTCTGACGTCAATTTGACGAAAACCTCGTTTTTAATAGCAGTTACATATATATTTTTAAATTACTTTCTATTACATTAAAAAGGAAATAACAATAAATAATGAAAAGCTTAATTAATAACTATAGAACAAAACAATTTATATAATTTTAAAAAATAAAATAAAAGTAAATAAAAAAATAATTAATAAAAAAACAACAATAGCTCAGTTACCGTATCAGGTAAAATAACGCCACTATCGCGCCAGTTATGTACTCTGGTGCGTATATGACATCCTTATTTAAAATATAGATGGAATGAATAGTATAATATATAATAGATGGAATGCTATTTTTTACGGTATGCTTAGTATGTGAAGTATTTATATTACTGCATACTTATTGCTTGTGTATGTCAGGATGTTATGATGATAATTAAAAAATCTTACATTTAGCTCCTGAACAGAAGCTTGTGATTTACCCTGTTTTTTGTTTGTTTGTTTTTCCTATCAACTCGTTTGTGCCCCATTGTGTCTATTACTCCAGTTCAAAATATTAATCAAGAAAGTTTATATATATATTTATGAAAAATATGCATTATCTGCTTGGGTTGACACCGGTTTCAAAAATACAAAAATCTACCAGTTAAATTTCAATTTTTATTGACTTATAAAAACAAAAGTACACGTGTGTTCCTTTTTTTTAAATTATTGTACTGCTTTTTAGGGAGTGGCAACACGAAAGAAATTGTTGAATTAGAAAAATTGAAAATGAAAAGGAGAGATTTCTATAATTTTATGGAGACATTATAAAAGACAAATTCGATTTTCTCAGCTACCGTCAAACATACAAAGATGAAAAAAAAAACTATTTTAAGTTTTAACAAGAGCATCAAAATAAAATAAAAACGAAGTTATTCCTCCCACTGGAACGTTAGCTACACTTTGTTGAACTTTGTGTCTTCATTTTTTCGTTTAAGGTTAAATAAAAAACTACTGAAAGCTACAGTAATTTTTTTAATGCTATCAGTTTATTCGTCTGGTCGAGTTATACCTTTGAAATGAAAATTCAACTGGTTCGTCAGAAATTTAACCCCCTCACTGACAAGCCCTTGTTAATACGTTCACTAAGCTCCAGGTTTCACTGCAATACAAGCAATATTTAAAGTTATATAATTCTATTGATTTAATGTATTTTTAATACATTGAACAATGATTAATACTTCCAAGGATTGTATTCATATTCGTTATTAAGTTTTTTTTATAAAATGTTCAAAGAATCATTTTTTTTAGCATTTGAAACAAAATGCAGAGAAAACAACATTACAATTTTGCCCTTTTCCAAGACAGTCGGAGGGTTAAGAAAGTCGTTTGCATTTTCTATTTCTTAATCATATTATAGCTTAACGCTACCGCGTTTGCTATGATTTAGGCAAAGAACAAAGGCATATGATCCTTGGAATATTCAAAACTATTATATGATTGAGACTCGTTAAATTCTTCTGCAGATTAAAAACAATTACATTTAAAATTAATTTAATAAATCTCTAATTTTCCCGTTCAATGGGTGTTGTGCTTCAAAATTATATTTCGATCCTATATCTTCAGCAATATGAAAATTACTAATCAAGAAAAATGAATGACGTCAGTCAGATACTTCTAGATTAGACTAACCTACCACTGAATTCCTTAATGAGAGATTAGCTATTAGTGATGATTTCTTCAATTACACGTTTCTTGCCAATAAATCAATATTTACAGATGGTTTTCACATCAATGAATCAACTATAAGTAACGATCTTCCTTTAATGAGGAAAATCTTTCACTTGATTTTTACGTTAAAGATGATTATAAAACATAGCAACTAATGCTGGCAGTTCTCCCAGCAGAACTTGTGAAATAGAGCAACGTGAAGATAGCAATGCAACATATATTGTGACGCGTCTTTCCAAGAAAATTTAATATTGGATGTAGATTTAATAGAGATGTAGTCGAATTCGTTTAATAGGAGCACGGCGAAAACAACTATACGGTTAAAATTAGTATTCACACATCAAGCAATTTTCATCGTTTAAAATGTATTATTATTTTCGCACTTTTTATAAGCTACAAATGCAGGATCATGGCTAGAATTCGCAAAACATATGTTAAAGTCAATGTGATTTTGCGCGAAAAATATAATGGATTTAGGAAAGAAATTCTTTATAATGGAACACTTTTCTCTTTCCGTGATAATACTTTCACTTTACAACTGTCTGGCATAACGTAGCAATTTATTAGTTTTACCAGACGGAATTCTAAGTTTCAAGGAACCCCACCCCCCGCACAAGAAAGTAGAAGGGAATTTCCCGAAGTCTTGAAAAAATAAAAGAAAGGAAATCTATTATAGTTTTGAAATACTATTATTTTGTAAGATTTACAACTGAGCCATGGAAAGAAAGAACATACAAGTAAAAGATTTGTTTGATTTTTCTTTAAATACGGACTTTGGTATATATTAACTATCCATTTTATGTCTTTTTGGAATTCTATTATAAAAATAATGAATAGGTCAAACATTGAAGTGGGTGTTGCAATGGTAAAGTTTCTTGGAAGAAGGAAAAATTTTAATTCATTGCTGTTCGACTTGCATGTTGTTTGGAATAGCCATTTCTTTATAGATTTTTTCTTCTGTACTAAGCTTTTGTAACTGTTATTGCGAGTAACGGTTAATACGACTTTTCGCTTTTCTAACCTGAAAGTAGTCGCGTCTATTTTTAGAACGTTATTAGTCACGCTCCCTCTTTTTTTCCGCCCTCCGCATGCATAAAATGTAAAATAAGAAACATTTTTCACTTAATATTCGAATATTACATTTCAATGAAGTTGTAAATTTGTAGTTTACTTAAATTATACATTTTATTCATGAGATTTGGAATAATGGGAAAAGGTAAAAATGAAATGACATTAGGGATCGTTACGTAGACTTCGTCACCAATTTAAACGTTACTTTTAAAATGTACCTGAAGGGAAAACAGGGATGTCTATTTACTTCACTATGGTGATGGAAAAACATTTAAAGTCAGATATATGGTAGTTCTCTATTGAATTAGTAAGGGGATATGAGTTAGAAGAAGAAGTATTAAATGGGAGGCAAAAAGACCGGCACGACACTACTGCCGGGTTAATTGTCTTCTCTCCAGTATTAACCAAGCTTTTGAAATTTTGAAAAGAATGAATGCATATTTAAAACAAGTAATTAAATTTAAAAAATCAAAAAACCCGACTGAATAAAAGCAAACTAATTAATTATTCTCATCAATGTGAAACAATTTTTTATATTGCTTACCTATTTTTTTTTATTTACTTGTATTGATGACTTTTAAGTTGTGTTTAATTATTGGTTCCTATCAATAAAAACTGTTTTGTTGAAGCCTATAGATGTCCTTAAAGGTTAGAGTTGCAGTAAAGCTAGAAATCCTACATACACAACTTTCAGGTTGTGTAATATTTAAACGGAACTTCTGACTGTAAACTAGTCAATGAAACATCGTATTCATTTTGAAAGATCTCTCCAATGATATGCCACTCAATATGGTGCGTAATTTTTTTTTCCGTCTCTCCCGCCATTTTGAAGTTATAAAAAAAACGTATCCTGTAACCATCAAAAGATTAAGACGAATCGATAGAGACCTCATCCATAAAAATCCATCCAGCCGTTGGGATGTTTCGAGGGTATAAAGAAATCCACATACACAGGTACGCGTGAATCACATAACCCTTCTTTTCAGTCGGGTAATAATAAAAACTAATCGTTTTATAGATTGTTTTATTCACTAGATATCAAATCTATCTTCAAATATTACAGCACTTCAATCAGGGTGTCGTGGCCGAGCGGTCTAAGGCGCTGGTTTAGGGCACCAGTCTCTTCGGAGGCGTGAGTTCGAATCCCACCGCTGCCAAAATGAAGATTTTACTAATAATATTCTTTTTTCCCGTAACAGCCAATAAATTAAGCAGTTTCCATTTAAAGATTTCTTTTCGACATATGCAAAATATTTTGGCGATAATTAAAATTCATTTCGGAAGAAAATTTTATTCTGCGATCAAAGTGGATGAATGAGGAAATTTAATTTTTATATTATCATTTATTAAAATATTCAGAATCATAGGTTATTTTCAAACCCATGTTACAATAACAGAAGATTCTAATGGACAATTTTAAGGTAAAACAAAATCACGTGTTCTCAAATTGTGCATGCGTTAGCATAACCACGGGCTGAACAGATCCCGTGTTGCAGTTCCGCGGCAAAAATTACTTATAAAAATACAGATACGCCAGATAGTTGTATAAGTAAATGAGTTTTTTTTTAATGTTTAATTCTAATTTATTGTAATAATATATTAAATTTACAAAATGAAAAACTCGACAGCGTAAAAAGCGAACTAATTAATTATTTGTCATCAATATGAAACTATTTCTTATATTACTTACCTTTTTTTTTATTTACTTGTATTGGTGACTTTTAAGTTGTGTTTAATTATTCGTTCCTATCTACAAACAATCTTTTGATGAGGCCTATAGATTCCTTTGAAGGTTAGAGTTGCACTAAAACTAGAAATCCTACATACACAACTTTCAGGTTGTGTAATATTTAAACGGAGCTTCTGACTGTAAAATAGTCAATGAAACATGGTATTCATTTTGAAAGATCTGTCCAATGATATGCCACTCAATATCGTGCGTAAATTTTTTTTCGTCTCTACCGCCATTTTGTATTTTACGGTCGCCGTTTTGAAGTTATAAAAACAAACGTATCCTGTAACCATCAAAAGATTAAGACGAATCGATAAAGACTTCATTTATAAAAATTCATCCAGCCGTTGGGATGTTTCGAGGGTATAAAGAAATCCACATACACAGATACGCGTGAAACACATAACCCTTCTTTTCAGTTGGGTAATAATAAAAACTAATCGTTTTATAGATTGTTTTATTCACTAGATATCAAATCTATCTTCAAATATTACAGCCACTTCAATCGAGGTGTCGTGGCCGAGCTGTCTAAGGCGCTGGTTTAAGGCACCATTCCCTTCGGAGGCGTGGGTTCGAATCCCACCGCTGTCAAAATGAAGATTTTGCTAATAATATTCTTTTTTCCCCGTAACAGTCAATAAATTAAGCAGTTGGGTCATTCCATGTCAGTTCAGGCAGGCATGTAACCCACCATCACAGATTTTGATGAAACTGCGTGTGTTTGTTCCTTTTATTAAGATATGATTCCCAGTATTTTCTTTTACTCCTTGGTCAAATAGTTTCTGAGGAAAAAATTGTCAAAATTTTGAAAAACTGCCGTCAGTTGGCATTCTTGACAGCTCGATTTTCAAATGTAGCATGACATAAATATGATCATATTTCAATATCTATTCTACAAATCATCTTTAAATAATTTATACATAATATATAGGGTATGCAGTTTATGAAAAAGAAGTACTGTTACGCTTATAGCATTTTAAGTGTGTCTAAAAAAATGCTTAATCTTTGAAGTCGTGATTTTTTTATGAAAAATAATGCATTAACTAAAATAGCATTATCAACAAAAGGCGGTATTTTTATTAAATTTATTTTTTGTGGGGGATATACTTAAAGGTGTTCTTTACCTGATTCTGAAATAAAAATAGTTGGATTTTGAGTGCTTTTAGTAGTATTTCCTATTTAAAAATATTTTGAGGCGTATTTCAAATCAAATCAAGCAGAATCATTCCATGTCAGTTCGCCTAAGACATTTAATTCACTGTCACAAATTTCAATGAAACTGGGTATGTTTATAGCTCATTTTAAGACGTAATCACCTTTAATTTCCTTGATCCTAAGTAAAATATTTTTTAAGATAAAAAAAAATATCTAAATTTTGAAAATTTTTTTAAATGTTTTTAATGACAGATCTATATTCAAAGACTGCATAAAAAAAAGTCATTTCAATATAAAATCACTAAATAAGTTTCAAATAATGTATATGTGACAAATAATGTAGGCAGATTATTATTTATTGTTGTTTGTCATGTTTAAACGCTAAGAGTGTGTTTAATCTTGTGAATTCTTAAAATCAAGAATTTTGTGAAAAATAATGTGTTAATCAAAAATTTATTATTAACCGAAGGCAGGTTATTATCACTTTTTTATTTGTACGTAAAAATATCTTTTCAATAGTTATAAAATAAAAATAGTGAAAATATGAGCTATTTTAACAAAATTTTCATAAAATGTGAATGTTTAATGATAAATATTGAAGCTTTTCATGCTAAGATGTACTATAATGACCACGATATCGTGTGTTGCTACTCTTGCTTAAATATAATACATACAATAATAAAATAACAAATATTATTTACAGCAATAAAAATTAAATTAAATAGTACCAGTTCCTTTACCAGCACTACATTGCTCAACAGCCGACTTAAAATCAACAGCCCACTCTTATTGAAAAATACTTTCAACTGTTCAAATAATAAATAAACTACATTTAAAAATCTTAATATCAACTTATTATCTTAAGACGATAATAATAACTAAACAACATAATGAATTTATAAATCTGCTTTTAATTGAAAATTCATGAAATTGTCCCTTTAAATGTTGTTGTTCATCGAGTCAATCAAAACAAATTATAAAAAAAAATAGTGAACCTAATATGCTGACTGCAATGACACTTCTAACATAACTAATTAATTCAT
Organism: Maratus speciosus; assembly: GCA_963932465.1. NCBI lineage: Eukaryota > Metazoa > Arthropoda > Arachnida > Araneae > Salticidae > Maratus > Maratus speciosus. The sequence goes on along the minus strand of OZ010788.1, from coordinate 332,041,458 downwards.
TACCATCTGAAATCAAACCCGAAAGATCAAAAAGAAAAAAAAATCAGCTGCAGTGTAAATGCGACATACTCAGTGATTGTTGAGATAGGAATGTCTTTGTGACATTTTCACCTGTACTTCAATAAAATATAAACATGTAAGCTTTTTTCATTCATCCAAATTAAGTAAAACGATTATAAAATTTTGTTGTCATTACACCAGATGTTAAATTTTTCGTTACATACTATTAGATAAGTTCTTTACTTTTAGACATTATTGACATAATATCATAAAATTTACTATATGTATTTTCTATAAGTGTATAAACAATATATATGCTTTATTAAACATAAATGAATAATTTTTAAATAATTTGTTTGAGAACAGAGATATATATACACACATATATATGTTGAAATCCATCTTTCAGCAATATTGTGATGAAATAAATCAAATTACCGTAATTTCTGGTGTATAGCCCGCGGATCAAACAATCGTGTTTCGACCCAGAAATTAAAAAAAAAAAAAAATGTAACTTTTTAGATCACAGTAAATATTGGTTTTCAAATACTGAATAAAATTTCTGGGTCCAAACTGAATTGTTTGATCTGCGAGGTATGCACCCGAAATTACGGTACATATCATTAGAAACTGAATAAAGTTACAAAAGTGCAACTCGTTAAGTTTTAAATAATTTTTTAGATATAGTTATTTGAAAGATATAAATATAATGGATTATGCATTTTTTGCATATATTTAAAGCACAATATGTCAAAATTTTCTTCAAAAGAGTGAAATTTGGTATTTTTTTCAATATTAGCAGCTCAAATCTAAATTTTCAATATTAACAGCCAAATATGAGTTTAAAGATTAGGAATGTCATTTTGAAAATTTCTATTGCGCGGTGAGGAGCTAGTGATTTTTCTCTTTTTTGGAAAGGGATAATTGCTCTTCGTCCTAGAAGTTTTACTAAGAAACAATATTGTTTATTTTTTTCCTTAAGAAACGAACATAAAAGATAATTAGAAAAATAAAATGAATGTATAAATAAAAATATTTCCAGGGATCATACATTGGATAGATTTTACATCTGAAAATATTAATAATTTTAAATATGATTTAAATACTACTAAAACCAACCAAAATCCCACTATTTTTATTTCAGATCCAGTTATAATGTATTATTATGTACAATTTAAAATTAAAAAATTAGTCATAGAAACTCCGCCTCTGATTGATAAAGATTTTTTAATAATTTCATTATTTTTTGTAAAATATTTTTGATTTCAAAGATTATACAATTTTTTAGACACATTTAAATATTTTTTAACATTACAGCAATATTTTTTCCATAATTTACATACTTTATTTACCTTGCTTAAATTATTCAAAGAAGATTTCTTTAATAGTTATTGAAATATGATTTTATATATAAAATGAGGCCTTTGAAAATTGAACAATCATTAATGGCAACTCGTGGCATTTTTCCAAAACTGATAATTTTTTCTCATATTTTCACTATTTTTATTTTATAATCATTTAAAAGATATTTTTACGTACAATTAAAAAAAGCAATAACACCCTGCCTTCGGTTAATAATAAATTTTTGATTAACACATTATTTTTGACAAAATTCTTGATTTTAAAAATTCACAAGATAAAAGACACTCTAAGTGTTTAAACATGACAAAAAACAAGAAATAATAATCTGCCTACATTATTTGTCACATATATATTATTTGAAACCTATTTAGTGATTTTATATTGAAATGATTTTTCTTTTTTTTTTAAATGCAGTTTTTGAATATCGAACTGTCATTAAAAAAATTTAAAACAATTTTTCAAAATTTTGATATTTTTTATCTTAAAAATATTTTACTTAGGATCAAGAAAATTAAAGGTGATTACGCCTTAAAATAAGCTATAAACAAACCTAGTTTCATTGAAATTTGTGACAGTGAATTAAATGGCTTAGGGGAACTGACATGGAATGACTCTGCTTGATTTGATTTGAAATGCACCTCAAAATATTTTTAAATAGGAAATAGTACTAAAAAAACCCCAAATCCCACTATTTTTATTTCAGAATCAGGTAAAGGACACATTTAAGTATATCTCCCACAAAAAATAAATTTAATAAAAATACCGCCTTTTGTTGATAATGCTTTTTTTGTTAATGCATTATTTTTCATAAAAAATTCGCGACTTCAAAGTTTAAATATTATCTTAGACACACTTAAAATGTTATAAGAGTAACAATATATTTTTTTTCATAAGCTGCGTACCCTAAATATTATGCATAAATTATTTGAAGATGGTTTGTATAGTAGATATTGAAATATGATTATATATATGACATGCTACATTTGAAAACCGAGCAGTCAAGAATACCAACTGACGGCAGTTTTTCAAAATTTTGACAATTTTTTTCTCAGAAACTATTTCACCAAGGAGCAAAAAAAAATTACTGGTGATCATATCTTAATAGTAAGAACAAACACACGCAGTTTCATTAAAATCTGTGATGGTGGGTTACATACTGATATTTTACTGTCTGATTTGATGTGGAATGCCCCAGTTTCCATTTAAAGATTTCTTTTCGACATATGCAAAATATTTTGGCGATAATTAAAATTCATTTCAGAAGAATAATTTTATTCCGCTTTCAAAGTGGCTGAATGAGGAAATTTAATTTTTAAATTATCATTTATTAAAATATTCAGAATCATAGGTTATTTTCAAACCCATGTTACAAAACAGAAGATTTTAATGGACATTTTAAGGTAAAACAAAATCACGTGTTCTCAAATTGTGCATGCATTAGCATAATCACGGGCTGAACAGATCCCGAGTTGCAGTTCCGCGGCAAAAATTACTTATAAAAATACAGATACGCCAGATAATTTTATAAGTAAATGAGTTTTTTTTTTAAATGTTTAATTCTAATTTATTGTAATAATATATTAAATTTACAAAATGAAAAAACTCGACAGCGTAAAAAGCGAACTAATTAATTATTTGTCATCAATATGAAACTATTTCTTATATTACTTACCTTTTTTTTTATTTACTTGTATCGGTGACTTTTAAGTTGTGTTTAATTATTCGTTCCTATCTACAAACACTCTTTTGATGAAGCCTATAGATGTCTATTATGAAGGTTAGAGTTACAGTAAAGGTAGCGATCCAAAGTACACAACTTCCGGTTTGTGTAATATTTAAACGGAGCTTCTTACTACAAAATGGTCAATGAAACATCGTCCTCATTTTGAAAGACCTATCCAATGATATGCCACTCAATATAGTGCGTAATTTTTTTTCTCGTCTCTATCGCCATTTTGTATTTTACGGCAGCCATTTTGAATTTATAAAAACAAAACCTATCCTATAGCCATCGGGAGATTAAGACGAATCGATAGAGACCTCATTCATAAAAATCCATCCAGCCGTTGGGATGTTTGGAGAGTATAAAGAAATCCGCATACACAGATACGCGGGAAACACATAACCCTTCTTTTCAGTTGGGTAAAAATAACGAGTAAAAACAGGCCAGATTCTATTCATTAGCATTTCTACAGAATCAGACTCACAAATTACTTATCCTGAATCTTTTTATCCAAATGCTTTTAAAAGGTATTTTTTTAAAGCAGTTTCGCGAACAAATAAAAATCCTCTTGTTAACAGTTAACAGTTAACAGGTAGATGAAAGTTTGCAGAATTCATACAAATAATCATTTCAAAGTAAAAAGAGATTAAGTACGTATGAATGTTCAAGTATTCAATATTTATGAACAGTATTGTCAATATTAGATGTCTGAAAAAAAAAATTCTCTTTATTTTTAAGTTATCACTATAATAAACAGTTCAAAAATTAATGTTCAAATTTTCTTTTCTATATATTTGAAAACTTTGTTAAGTATTTAAAAAATTGATAGCAATGAAATAAATATTTTAAGATGAAGTGATATACATAAAATGCAATGCCCATTCAGATACTGTCTATGTACTAGTTAGATTTTAATAATTGTGAGACAAAAATGACAAATTCCACAATGATATATTGTTTACTTAGTGTATATGAGGACGAGAGTTTTAAAACTCGACTTATCCAAAAAATAAAATTTTGGGAAATCGCAAAATACCTCTGTCAGCGTCCAGCGTTTTTTACTATGAACCAAGATTTTACAGTGCAGGAATACATGACAAAATTAGTTTTTTTGCAGATTTTTGTGTTTTTTCGATGCATGTTTACCAATAGAATGGATTGATAGAAAAAAACGTTATTTTCTCTTGTTTTTTTTTTGGATAAGGCGAGTTTTGAAACTCAAGTCCTGATATAAATTGATTTAATTTCCATAAAATATGTTTACACAGTATTCAATCATTTTCTGCTTAATAAAATATGCAGTAGAGCGCCGATTATCCGGACCGGACGGGACCGAGGCTGATCCGGTTAATGAAAAATCCGGATAATTGGACGACTTTAAAAAACGGCATATGACAATGTTTTTTAAGCAACTTTCCTCCACACTTTTTTCAGGCTTAGAAATGGCAATTGTAGTAGGGCACATTTTAGCATAATACAAATGGAGTGTTTAGAAGTTTGTTTTTGTTTGTTTTGTTTTTTTACTTAAAAAAAATCTAGAAAATTGATACAAACATGTATATAATATACACTGTACAGTACATATATTTAGAAAAAAAATTCTTGATAGTCTGCTGCTTCATAGAGGACATTTTCTTTTTTTGCAGCCACGCACTTCATTAAATGCAGGAATTGAGCAGGATCGACTGAATCTTGGCGTTGTTGACATTCCATCGCAACTTAAAGTGCATTAAATACTTCTGTGTCTGATAGACCTCTCGATTCTTCAGTTCCATCTGCTTCGTCATCCTCGCATTTGTTGGTGATGTTATTATTCAGGATTAGGAAATGGTTATTTAATGGTTAACATTCGTGGCAAGCCGAATTCACCGTACCGCCCGTAAAGGAGTTTCACATCAAAAATTTTGGATAAGGCGGGAAATGAGTATGGTGCTTGATCGATCCGTTTAATTGGATAATACGGTTAATCGGCGCCCGGATAATCAGTGCTCTACTCTATATTTTTTAAGGTCAAATAAACCATAATATGATAAAAATAGTGGGAATGGCGTCCTATTTAGGCACAATTACTTTATATATGAAATTATACAATACACGGGAAACAAATATTTTTTGTTTGCTGCATTTTTCATAGTAAAAAAATCCAGAATAGATAGGTATAAGTGTTATTTTTATTTTAGAAATAAATTTGAGACTGAAAATATTTTTTACTTCATTTCAAAAACTTCTGAAATAAGATTACACCGCACTACTTGAAATGAAAGCCTGAAGGAAAATCTATTGAGAATTATGGAAGTCTCTACCTTTGATTATATTTTGCTGAACATTATTTTTTATATTCTCTCTGGTCACCCAACTTATAAAATCGGATTTTCATATCTAGAAATGTTTTATGTTTCGGCAGGGAGTGAAAGGATGCTCATAGTAGTAACAAAAATGCGACAGAGAGCGTTTGCTAAAAACTATCTAACAAACAGAAAGTAGGAGAAAATATAAATAATAAAGAATGGTGTAAACATAAACATGCATTTGAATTTAACATAAATGTTTATTAAAGAGCAATATTTGAATAATTTTCTCTCTAAGTGTTTAGGGCGTAATATTCCGTCCTCCAGGTTTCACAGCAATAAAAGCAATATTTAAGATACTATAATTCTATAGATTTAATGAATTTTAAATACATTGAAGAATGATTAATACTCTCAAGGATTACATTCATATCTTCAAATCTAAAAATAATTACAGTTATTGTAAAATACAAAGTTAAATCCTCTTACTTATAACAAGTAAACATTGCAAAAACGATTTTTGAAAACAAATATTGATTTTATGATTATTTTTTTTCGGCTGTTTTATAAAAAAATATTTGTTTTCATTTATGTGCTATCCCTTACAAAAATTTCTTATAGAATTCTATAAAAAATTTATAGGAAAAGTATTATAGAATCCTATAGAATTATGGCCCGTTTTTCTATAAGCTAGTTTCGCCAAAAGCTATAGAAATATCTGTAGAAATTCAATAGAAATGTCTATAGAATTTCTATCAAATATTCGAAATTCTATAAAATTATTCGAAATATTCTATAAACTATTTTATAAATATATTCTATAACAAAACAGCTTCAGCAGGTGTTTCCATGTGGACACCCTCCCAAGTACTAACCATGCTCGATGCTGTTTGGCTTCCGTGATCGGACGCGAACCAGTACATTCAGCCCATTCTACGGTTGCTCGCAGTATGCGAGCTTCCTTACACTATTTCAAGTTTATTTCTTTTGTGTTTTGCATTCGCAATCATTAAATTTGTATGGAAATTATTGTATTGTATAGAAATTATTTATAGTATATTATACGCTGATTAATTCTCAACTGTGTAAATTATGAAAACCGAAATCATTTGTAAATTAGAAAACGAAATTTAAGGAGAGAAAAAAAATGTCAGTTAAAATAAAAAAATTATTTACTTGTTCATTTTGTTGGCGGTAATGGTACTATATTATTTAGAGTTTTTAAAAAAGTGAACTTCACAGCTTGAATCGTGTTAAGATATTCATTTCAGGTTTCTCATTTCTGTTAAAATTTATTAATACGACGTCATCGAACGCGGGTTGATAAAAATAACTCGCATTTTAATATACTCTTGAAAAAATATTTAAAAGTCTAATAAATTATTATTTGTTAAACTTGAAACGTAATTGTTTAAGTACTTTTATACTTCAGATTAAAGTTTTTGAATAAAAATTATAATTACTGAATAAAGTTTATTAAATTAGATGAATTACCATTAGTGAATAAAGTTTATTATATTAGGTGAATGGTTTTATGAAATTAACACCAAATTAATAACTGATTATAAAATAAAACGACAAATTAATGAATCATTAACAAGCATATTAATTTAACAATTTAAATCAGTGTAGTTCGATTGATATATTATTAAATAAACAATTGAATCACAATGTATTAGAATTATGAATTAAGTTACAAGGATGTTAAGTGATGAATTACAAAATTAGTTAATATTATTATTTAATATATATGTATAGATAAATTAGTACACATAAATTTTAATATGTTTTCTATTTTAAAAAAAATCTATAGAATCATTAGTCTATAGAACTTCTATAAGTTTTATAGCGCTCTATAGAAAAAGTGTTTATAGAAAAAAATTCTATCGAGTTCTATAGAAACATTTTCTTTAGAAAAAAGTATTCTATAGAACTTTTAAAAACTCTATAGAAACAGTTTCTATAGAAAGACTATTCTATAAAACTTGTACAGAATTCTATAGAGTTCTATACAGCTCTATGAACTATTTTCCTAAGGGATAGTTTAAATCAATACGCATTTGTTATTTTATTTGTTTAATTTATTTTTTAGGCATGCCAAAAAGTACTTTTATTCTGTCATTATAAAACATTTAAATGGTTTATGTACTTCTGACAGTGAAATGTATTTTTCCACCGAGTACATTTATAGCGAAAGCCGATTTCCTAGTTTCTTAAAAAGTCTTTTTCTCTAAAAAAAAACGTATTTTTTTTAAAATTTATGTTTGTTTTTTTATTATCTCCAACTGCAATGAAATTAATGCTCTTTTAGAAATTTTAAAGTCCTCTTGTATGTTCCAAATTCTGATAAAATCACTGAAATGCTTATACACAGTTTCATATGTTAGCTTTATTTTTATTTATTTATTTACTTTTTTTTTTTTTTTTTTTTGTAACAAGAAACAAATGTTCCTTTGTTGTAAAATAATCCTTGTTAATTAGGTATACAGTAATGAAACAGATGGCTATTCAAGAATTTGTTTAAAAAAAATTAAATTTTATAATATTGTTTTTAAAAAGATTGTACCATCATATAATTACTTAAAAGAACTACTTAAATATAAAGTATTATTTTTAATGGAATTTACGAATAGAGCTCAAAATACTATTTTAAATGACGTCATCTTCTGCTTATTATTATTATTATTATTTTTATTTTATTTTTTTTTTATTTTTTTTTTTTAATTTGGTTGACTGTAAAATAATAAGATACAGGTTTAAAATTGTTTTTCGTGCCTAATTAGTTTATTTTTTTTTCCTTGCTTCATGTTATTTTTTTTCTTTTCCGTTTTTCGAAAAATAAGAGGTGAAAAATTACAAAATTATTAATGTCATTTTACATGCATCATTACAAAATGAAAAACAGCTTAAATATGGTAGTTATTTTTAAAAACTGCACAGGAAAAAAACGTTATTTACTCTGATAATGTGTACGACACGTAATTAATTATTTTTATCACGCATTATTGTTAGAAACGTAGTTAGTAATGAATACTAGTATTCATTAGCACTAGTAAAGCAAATGGGAAGCTATTTACATAACGCAAAATACCGCATAAAAACATTTTAAACAAATTAAACTTTATGTATCTGCATTAAGTTTACTTTGCTTAAAATGTTTTTATGCGGTATTTTGCGTTATGTAAGTAGCTTTACATTTGCTTTTTCTAGTTATTACTCCTTCAATATCATATTATACTATTAATTGCGCATTTTAAATATGTAAAACAATTGGTGGTACAAAAATTACATTCCCCACTCTGAAATTTACTTAATACTATGCTTTACTATAACGTTTATGGATATTAAGAGGATACAGGACATATATTTTACATTTCTTGCCTTATAAATAAAACTTTATTTAGAATTTTAAAATCCTACTTATTTTTTTTTTAGAATTAGAAGTTTACGTGCAAATTTATTTTCAAAATTACATTCATTTTTTAGTATATAAATATACAGGAAAATTTATTTTTAAATAGACATTCCTTAAACTTTTTTTTAAATTTAAAATTTTAGTCGTGATTAAAATTGATAGATCTCCAGGAAGAAAATCCCTTTTTAGCGTACTTTTTCATTTCAGAAATCTTTAACAAAACGTATTCCTAGAACAGTTGTATTTAATCCTTTTGTATTGGCCCGCCAACTGCAGTCAATGCCAAATATAAAAATATTATCTTTTAAACTAACTTACACATTTACGTACGATTTGGGTCGTTTATGGGAACGTCCACTGTTACTCTTGTGACCATCAGAGCAGATTTCCATATATATTTCCAATTCTTTTATTACAAAATATATTTAGGATAAATTGATGCAACTACTTAAAAATACAAGTATTCTACTTTCATAAACCATATAGTGTTTGTAAAAAAAAGCATTTTACTTGCTTTGATAATAAATGAAAATTTTGTTACTCTTGTGACCACAAAAAATGCAATTTTTAAAAATTGTGTTAGACGCAGAAATTATGTGAATAATATGAGACTATAGAAATAAAATTTACAGAATATAGCTGAGTAATTATATCTTTTTAAAAAGATAACGCATGAATTAGTTACTTTTGATTTTGAAAAATGCTAAGTGTTACTCTTGTGACATTTTGTCAAAAATGTAATTTTAGCAAAAATTCATTTTAAATACTAAATAAAATAATTAAAATAAGTTTAAAAAAATTATTTTCCATAGAGAACAATTGTTAAGGATGGTTTAATTTTAAAATAACATAAAATAATGTAAAAAATTCTAAAATTAACAAACACTATAACCACATAGAAACTTCTCAGTTTCTGCTACTTAACATAATAAGTCATTGTCTTTATCAATAATATCATTTGCAACTTCTCCTGTATCATGATTTACTTAATGAAACACAAATTCTTTGTACGAATCATGTTAGTGTAAGGTTTGTAGTAGAAAGTGTCATTTTTCATGGTTTTAACAAATTGTATTTGTTGAATGCCCTTCGCTGTTGGTATTTTCTCGCAAAGTAATGAAACTTTATTGTTTTATTTCTTTTGACAAAATAAGCAGTATATTTTAGAATTGCTTTTTAGCATGCACTTCATTCCATATATATCATTATACAACAACAATAAATAAATCTACAGCATCTATACCAGGAGTATTTAAAAAAAATATGCCCAATTAAGTTAACTGAGAAAGGAGTCTGATTCATTGCAGGCATATTTGCATAGTTATATTTTTGTTTAAATTGGAAAGCACAACCAACATATAAAAAAGTAAAACAGATACATTTTAGGAAAATGCAAATTCCTTTAAAGATGCAATTTTGAAATTTTACATACGAAAGCATTTACAAAAAATTGGTTGTGAGTTACATTGTCTAAAATAATAGCATAAGTTTTTACTTTATTGGGATCAAACTAAATAAAAAGCGGAATATACAGTCCCTTGTGGATTTGACCAGTAATGTAGTATTTCACACCAAAATTTCGTCTTGGCATGAAAATAAAACAGTTTCCAGAAAATCCACTGCTATAACTATTCTTTGAGAAATGGTTATTTTTTTTTTTTTTGGCATTACGAAAATAATCCCTTGTACAAGTTTCAATGAATGTGGAATGGATTTAGTTGCTTTCGAAAATTTTTAAAAAATCAGAAATGGTTTCTTTAACTGTTACTTTTTCAAAACGTTTATCAACGTTTTGTAAAAACAACAGTATTGATGAAGATGTTGATAAAAGTTTTGTCAATAGCAAAACGTCTATCAACGTTTTGCTATTTACAATAACTTATAAGAAGTTCTGTATTATGGACTTCTGTTTCAAATAATTCTTCGATGTTATCTCCGCAAATTAGACATTCGGAATTCCTAAATTTTAATTATCATGTATCTCGGCAGACAGTCATTAAATCCATCACAGGAATGTTTAATGCAGGAAATACACCAGTTACTACATTATGAATTGCTTGAATGTTTTCGTGACAGCAACAAATTGAGATATGCTGATGATTAATTTTCTATTGTTTTGTGAAACTAGGCTATAAAGCTGCAAAGGAATCTCCAATCTTTCAATTTAGGAAAGCTTCTTTAAACAAAAAAACATATTTTCTTATTAAATGTCTTCTAGAATTGATGAAATTATGTGACTTTTTTCACGCTTAGCTAACGTAGATTTAGCTGAAGAATGACCTCTTCTTAAATCGTCATCGACATAAAATTCTCCAAAGCTGTGGAGTTAGATTTTTTTCCGTTACAGTATCTGAGGTTAGCTAGTTCTCTACGTTTTCCTTTTCTTGCTGAATATAATTCCATTTTCTTTTCTTGCTGAAGCTTTTGCTGGTTCTAAGACTTTTCTTCACCTTATCGTAATATATTTTGTTTTGTTTCTTTCTCACAACAACATATTCAATTTCGTTCTTATTTTTTCTCTACAGTTTTTGGCGCTTAGCAGAATTTTTCCTGCGCTTTAAAACAATGTCGTGTATAAGAAGCAATATTAAAATCTTTCCTTTAAAATATACTATCAGAATCCTTTCCATAAGAGTTACTATAAGAACCTCTATAGGTTATACAGCAGAATTTAGTAAACAAAGCTTTACAAAGCCTATAAAATATACAATTAAAGACCATGAGCTTCAAACCAAAAGAAAGCGCACAAAAATTTCACGAGTTGAATTGTTTTATTATATATTTAATTACTTTTCATGATTATTTTATAATCTTAAGTAATACCAAAAATGAATAAAAATAAATCCACCCATTAAAAAAACACTAATAAAGATAATTTATCTTCCTTAAAATTTACAAAATAACCTTAGTTATAAATAAAACTGTTTCAAGAACTGCTCTAATAACAAAGAAAAAACAACAAAACTTTAAGCATTTTGTTTGTTTTGGTTGTAATACAGTGTTATATCAAACTATCGACAGAAGTATTATGTGCTACTCTTGTGACACAGACGTTTGTTACTCTTGTGATAACTCCCTAGAGCCTATTCCATGCATAGCATAAACAAAATATTTAATGTAAAATATTTCTTATAACTCGAAATCAGAGAATTAGAAGTTTTGGGTAAAAATTTTAAGTAGTTTTTTTTTATTAAAACTTTTGTATGTTTTCCGTTACTCTTGTGACATTTAATTATTAACGTTTAAATACAGCGAAAAATATATTAAAGACATTATCTAAAAGATTTTATCTATGTAGATCTTAAAGACATGATAATTGTTTGTTGATTTGAACGCATAGTAATTTTATTGAATTCTAAAAAGTAAAAAAATCATACATTTCAATAAGTTTTTTTTTAAGCTTAAATGTAAATGTAGTTTTATACTGTTAGTATCCAGCTCATTTTCAATAAACACTTCCTCTTATGAATTTGAAACTTACAAATTCATATACTTCAACTCTTTAGCTTTAAATTGATGCATCACACTTATATTTCCGTTCTAAAAAAAATTTCAGCAAAAATTTTTTTCTGTCGTGGACGTTCCCTTTTATTTAAAATATTTAAACAAAAACAAAATAAAAATAAAGAGAGTGTTTGTAGAGATGACAGTTTCGCACAACTATCCAGAAAAGGTGATGAAAATCACATGAATCTCATGGTTGAGTAACGCTCTTTTGTTGTAACTCTAAATTTAATGTGTTTCCTTTTTAGGGTTTAACTCATCTGACGAAACCCTATTCGTCTGACTCCTCTGTCTGTCCGTCTGTCACAGATCCCGTTCTCAGAAACAATATATGTCGGAGACTTGGAATTTTGCATACTCATAGCTGGACACTCCACATGAAACATCAAATCATAAATATCTCAAAAAGTCTTATATTTACCTCCCCGGTCTTTAACTTGTGTATGTTAAGAAATTTTTCCAACTCAGCCCCTAATGAAGTTGGAGACTTGAAATTTTGCATACTTATAGCTGAACATTTGTGACCACACGACAAATCATAAAAATTTCAAAAAGTCTTATATTTAACCCGTCTCTAATTGTGTATTTTAAGAAATTTTTCTAACGCAGCCCTAATTAATTTGGGGAGTTCAAATTTTCATACTTATAGCTGAAAACTTGTGGTTACACTAAAAATCATCACATTTTCAAAAAATCTTATGTGATTTACCCTCCGGGCTCTAACTTCTCTAAAAATAATTTATTAAGTATTTACATTCAAAAAACGCGAATACACATCTAAATTACATTAGCACACTTTAACGGGCACGTGCTCTCCCACAAACACAAACATAAAATCATGGCACCTTCCTCGACAATGGACAGGTCGTCCCCCGCTGAAGAGCTGTGTTCATACTATGGAAGGCCCTCCAGCTGTACGATGTCCACCGGAATGCTCTGGCCACTAGCACCTTCCACTCAGATCGACGGAGAAGATGGAACGATGAGAAAAACTTGTAAGACTCCAGGCTGGCTGTTCCTCGCCAATTCAACGTCAAGCTCGTGAAGAACACCCCATTTGGTCTTAAGGGATGTAACTGCGGCTTAAGGACCGAGTACTTCTCCACTTTAGCTTCATGGGCTGCAGTCAGAGAGTACTGGTCATTGATAATTTGAGAATCGATCACCAGAGTGTGATCGTTACAGTAAGCAACGATATCGGGCTTCCGGAAAATAGGCTCTTGATTCACCAAGTATCCCTTCTGCTCTAATGAGCGGATGACATACTGGCAGATGGCATCATGTCTTTTAATTCTCGCCCCCATGGGTCAAGAAACATTGCTGTACAATATGGTTGAGGGTTTCAGGGACACGGCAACCGCGTGAACAAAAATGCGAAGCACCCCGTCCCAGAGTTGCGCGGGCCTTACTATAAAGACTATTGTAACGGATTTTAACTGAATAACATTTTTTAAGTAATTTTTCTAACCTACCCGCTTTTCACCCGGGTGCCATTTCGCTGACACTCCTCACGTTATATATCATTGCACAGCCCTTTGACAACTCTTTCATATTATGCACCATAGCCTTCATTTTTTAGATCCACTTTTTACCGCCAGTGGGCGCCTACCTATCTCACGTGCTATAGGCCCAATCCCCTCCACTGAAATATGTACTAATAGGTTGCAAAACAGAGCTTCGTTCCGATAGAGGTTTGTTTAGAATAGAGTGCGCTCTCTGGTTGCGAAATGTGGAACTAACATATTTTTCAAAAGGATAAAGTGTTTTGAGAGAAATATTAAACGAAACCCTCTGTGGGATCTATGATTACACTTACCTTCTGTTTATTCCTTTCTGGCATATAATTTTAAAAAGTATATTTTTATGATATCTTTTCACCTATAGATTTGTCACCGGTACATACTCACTTATCTAATATTTTTTTTTACTCGGTATTATATTTTTGGAATGTATGTTTTCTTTTTTACTTGTTATATGCATACATTTATCATCGCATTTATTGTGTTCCATTTTTTTTGGCTAATCTTAGTTTTATATATATTCTTGTTTGTATTACATATGACTTAATTCAGATTTTTTAAAAAAAATGCATGGCTCTGTTTTAGTTTTCCCCAGTTTTTCTTGATTGGTGTAATATCTCATTTATGCACCATTGCCAAATCACATGGAATGCTTGAACCCGATCTAAATCGCCAGCGCAGATGTACCAGTCAGCAACTTGTCAGTAGTGAATATAACTGTAGGTGTAGGGTGTTATCCAAGACCTCACAATTCCTGCTTCTATCTATTAGGAATGATTCAGTACAAACGCAGGCAGTGCGAACAACTTTGGAAATCTAAAATACATCTTCTTTAACTTTATTAAACACGTTGTTTTTAAATATTTAAGGATGTTATTGTCTTTAAAATATATATGTTTTAAGTCATATAATTCGCCAATAGGAAATAAATAATTTTTTCTGTAAATCCGGTTGTAGTTTATTTATGGTATTTTTAATGTTATTTTAGGAAATAATTTTAATGTTGTGGCAGCACATAGAAATGTTCCTATGGCATTAAAACTTTGAACGACATTAGGAATTCCTCTTTTAAAAACGTTACTTGTGATTAGTGTTTTTGCGCATGATGTGATATGTGATCACACATAGTTGTTTTAAAACTCTTTCAGAAGTCCATGATAGAAGGCACACTCCCAGAAGTCTCACTCGTAAAAACTGAAAGTAGATTGCGCTAACCCTTGTTACGTTTCCACTTGACGATCGGAATCTCGCTCATTAGGAAACAAAATTGAAGGAGAAAATCTCGTCTCATAACAATTTATCATTTTTTGGCTTGTGTTTGCATATTAAATTCAGAATCAATTTTATTTTCGACATCATTTTCCATTTTAAATCAAAAATTTCTCAAGATCTCTATTTCGCCACCACCATTTTCTTTAAATGCGGATAAAGTATTACTTTTAAACACACGCAACAGGCAGATGTAAAGAAAACCACTTCCGAAAACATTATGTATCACTATGATTTTTTTTAACCATTTGTGAAAATGGCTTTTGTCCCCTGTCAGGGTACGAAATCGAAAACATATCTGAAGCGTTTTACTGGTTGAATCCGCATTTTATTCGTTTTCTTATTGGTCTATACAGTAATCTGTATTTCCCTTTACTTTCAACAGAGATGGATACTTCTGTTGCCCCTATGACAAAAAAGTAATAAAAACTACAAACAAAAATAATAACTCAGAAACAAATTGAGATACAGCTTTCAAACAAACTGCATTTAAAAGTACATTTTTTTTTCTATACGACGGTGTAAAAAGTAATATTGTGGGATGTTTAGAAGTTTAAGAATGAAATTTCATTTAAAATTGGTCCGGGAATATTAATGTTTAATCCATGGCGTGCGTAATGAACGACCAGCTCCGTAGAAGTTTAAAAATTTACAGTACCGAAAAATGTAATCCATGGCGTACGTAATATATGATCAACTCCGTGCGATTTTTTATGTCTTAAATTTTAGTCCAAAATTATGTCCAAATGGTCGTTGTAATTTGTTAAATTGCATTTCTTTTGTAGAATTTGTTATCTTTTAAAATATCTTAAATGTATTCGGCAATAGTCCTTTATATTGCATGTAAGGGATAAGTTTCGTATTCTGATATTGCTTGAACCCTTTTTTTTTCAGATACTCGTCAGTCTATATATGTTTTTAAAATATCTTGGGGTAAAGGACATATAGTGAGATTCACTTTAGCATTGCAGCCTAAGAGAACTTCATATGGTGATGTTTTGATACCAGAATGATAAGCTCTGTTCTTAAAAAGTTAAACGAAACTTTAGTCATAAACCCCTGTAGTCAGGTTTTCATCATGTATCGAAGTACAGAGCATATTTTCAATATCTGAATTTAATGTTTCACACTACACTGATTTTGCAAATGGTGAGGCTTTTCGTTGATGATTTTCAATATCTATCCATACTATTTCAAGCCGGACAGTACGATATATGTAAATTCCCTAAAATTAACTGAGCTGCTTTTTCCGTTCTCTTTCAATCGCGAATTCAGTGAAATGCCCTTGGTACATCATTCAAAATCTGTACTCACTATCATGGTTGGGACTGAATATATACAAGGTTACTCGTACAACGGCGATTAAATTCATCAAAAAGCCGTATGATTCACAATAACATCTTTTTAACATTATTTGGATTGTTTCTGTGAAATCTCCCAAAATGAATGTGCAATTACATATCTCAACAATTCACATTCTTGTATGTGGGTGAATGTTCTCTTTAAATTTTTCCACGTCCCCCGTAGCCATTTTTGAAATGAGAGCATATTATGCAGTAGCTGATAACGTTACCACTGTCTTTAACAGGAGATAAATAAGATGATTTTTGTTTTTTATTAACAACTAATCATACCTATTCAGCAGCTAATGTTTTGGTGTTTGTTAGTAAACATTTTTTTTACATCACTCATTAGTTCTTCTAAGTAGTTTTGGAACATCGGATCGTATTTTAGACAGTTAGTTGTAGAATCATCGTTTCATGTTACTATGCTATGATCCCTTCCTGTCAAACGTCTATTTGCTCTTTCGCGTTCATACAGGATAAGTTGTCTTTGGTGAGAATATTAAGGTTGCACAGGACCTTTGAGTTTGTCGAAACAATCAAAAACATTGCCTTCTTCAAAGTACCAAAACACGAACAATATGCAATTAAGATCTTTTTCTCCCCTTCCTGTCTAAAGTATATATCCTTAAGTACATTTACCAGGAAAATAAATGTTGTATGTACACAATTAATATTTAAATTTTAAATTTAAAAATTCATCTCACTAATGCGTGATTAAGTGTTGCGCGCATGATAAAACTCTAAATTATGCATATAGAAACCAATTTTAGAACAAAATAGAATCATAACATACCTACTTTTAACTTAAAATAAAAAGATACGTAAAAAGTTTTGTTTAAAACTTAATTTTAGCACAAAATAAAAAAAAAAGTTCAAAAATATAAATTTTTTTTCAAGTTTTTCAAGTGCAAAAAAATAAATAACCAAAATATCTGATTTTGTTTTGAATTTACCCTGTAGACTATAAAGAAACGCATATTTGTTTAATTTTTTCTAAGCTGTAGCTTACCTAGTTTAAAAGTAAAAATGCGCGCAAACTCCAAATTTACTAATCTGAGCAAACGCGTTTCAAAGTTTGAATATCTACGGACCTTCTATTATAAGGTACTTGAACCCAATATGGACAGTGCTCTCAATATGGACACCCCTAATATCTTTAAAAGTAACAATTTTGATCGAGAGATGGAGCTACATGTCCGTGAAGAAGTTGAAAAGATAATTAAGCCTGGAATGTTCAAAAAAGCTCGCTGTTCGCCATTTGGAAGGGAACTTGTTTCGTGTTGTGCTGATCGTAATTACAGGTAAGTTTAAATTCTTATTAGATATGGTAATTTTTTTTAAGATATTGAAACGTGGAGTGTTTTAGAAAGCTGATAAAACATATTTTCGATTGCTATTGCATATATTGCTTTAAAATGTTTTCTTTGTTTATTTATTATAAGATTTAGTAAAACTATGCCCGATTACCAATATGGACACCTTATGTCCCCATTGGAAATACAGCAAGTGAATCTTCAGATTTATAAATTTGTAAAATACCTGTTTAATGTCATCTGAACAATCCTCCAAGAAACCTCCTCTAAGAAAAAAATCCTCCAAAAAGCCCTTGCAGAAAAATCAAAAGAAGCCTCCACTCAGTAGGGTATTTGTTGGCGAAATCGCAGGTACCAGCGGTATGACTTTCTTAACAAGGAGAGCTGGTACTGCTTCTTATGAGGTATTGATGCTGTTGCAGACATGCGGCTATGCATCACATGCGGCAGATATGTCAACGAGGACTGTGGGGGAGATACCGCCCATGATGAAGAAGTTTTCATTTGTCCATCCTGTGAGGACTGAGTAATAACAGATGTAAATTCTGCAGACAGCTGCAATAAAGATAAGCAAAACCAACTATATTATTTCATAATATTTTGTAGTAACTGGGGTGCTTTGCATGGGTCTTTGAAGATCCACAACCGAAAATGACCCTCCCCTTCTAAAGCGCATGTTCTGAAGATATTTACTGTGCCCCCTTCCCCCGCAATACTTTAAGATATATTTCTTTTATCCCCTCTCCTCTAAAATCAATTCGAAGAGTGGCTCTTCCATACCCCCTGGGTAGTAGGTCAATAAGGAGCCACCTGTCCCTAATACGGACATGCATGTCTATAATAGGGACAGGTGGTTCCTTATATGGACACTTATAAACATTTTTTGTTTTTATCATTAAACCAGAATAATTACAAGGTCGCTAATTTTAATAATGATAGTCAACAGTCCAGGGATAGTGATCATATATTTTTTGAGTCCTATGACGTGTACACGGGGGTGAAATATCAATTTTCCTTAGGTTGTCCATATTGGGTACAGGTACCTTACTCATCATCTAAAAATGATTGTAACTCAAGAAATTTACAGATTTTTGAATGCGGTTGTTTGTATAATGTTAAGAAATTTTAAAGCATTCAGATTAAAGCAAAAACTGAAAACAGATTTTTTGAAAGTTTAACGGTCCTGTGCCCCCTTAAAAGAATCCAAACAGAGTATATTGTCATCGTCGAAAAAATTTTCAAATGATAATCGGTTCTTCAAATCAGACAAGCGTCGAACTTCACGTGTCTTTCCACTAGATATTTCAATAAAATCAGAGGTATTATTCTATACTTCATCGGCTTGTCTTTAGATATTCTATAGTATGTCTAGGAAATCTATAAAATATTAATTGTTTTATATCTTGACGGGATTTTTTTTTTTTTTTTTGGTTTCCTTTACGATGTAATATTCCACACGTTGCTGTTAACATACATAAAGAAAAAAATTTCGGGGCCGTTTCTGTATTTAACCCTTTATCTACTGCCGGTACTTATAAGTACCATTAAAATAACTTGTTATAAAATTCATTTAATACATCGATTACTAGTAATACAGATTAGAATGAGTTATAGATGCATTAATTTATCTTGTTCCAAAATCATTATTGGTTTTACAAAACAAAATTATTTCTTTTGCCTTTGCATCTTTTCAGCTATCTTGGCGTTGGGGAGGGGGGGGGGATTTTTCAATTCGGAAATATTTCTATGTTTCTATTGTAACGGCATTATATTTGTACATTTCCTAATTATATAAAATACTGAGCAAAATATTTAAAATAAAGATTTGAGTGGGATTTTAAATATTGCACAAAATGCCTATGAAATAAAATTTAATTAATCCTTCTAAACCCTTCAATCCTTTGAAAATTTATTAATGATTATGTAAATCTTCTAATGTAGTTTCAAAAATTCACGAAAAATGCTTTAGAGGATACAATGTTTATGAATTCATAATTCAGTACATAAAGGGTTAAACTATGACAAACATAAAATTTTTGAATTCAAACAAACAAAATTCATGGTATAACTTGATTTTCGAAAAAATTGTTATCTTTGAACAGCAAACGGGAAATCTTTCGGACAAGAAATTTAGTAGTTCTACCGGTGTAAATGGTAAGCTACTATTTTTAATTAAAATTTTAATAATTGCAAATCAAGCTGCAATGCAGTAGATTCCCTAAAAAATCACAAAACCTGCTTGTCGAAATGAACCATAATTTTGGATTTGCAAATTTAAAGGTAGTGGACATTTATTTCTATTTAAATTTGTATAGGTTATAATACTATTTTTTTTTTTAAATAAACTTAAAATGTATAAATTATATGACCGGAATCACCTCATTTTAATTAGATAAAGATTTTACATACAGTAAATCCACGATCAAAGAGCTGTTTAACAAGCATCTTTTTGGCTTACATTACAATAAAAAGTAAATAAAAAATTTTTTACTTTATACAAAAATCGATTGCGCTAATAGAAAATTGCCATTTGCAGAAATAAAGAAATAAATTGTTTTAATTATAAATAAAATTAAAATTATTCTTTTTTCTTTTGGAGATAAATATATTTTGTAGCCACGCACTATGAAAAAAAATTTAACATTAGAGTTCCGAATTTTACATCTGCATAGTTCATTTACTGCGTAGTTGCATCATTACTTCACCGAATAACTTCCATTTTTGTACCCGAATGTTAAATTTACTGCAAAATATAAACATTATTTTAATGTGGACTATTGGAATTAAAAATGTCGTACAATTTCAATATAGACACCGGTCTCCTAACTTTATTGGTCTTTAAATATAAACTGAAAGATGTAATCCCCAACTAAATGGTTGTGTTATTTATTATTTGCGATAAATTGATGAATAAAATGTTTATTTTTGTGTGTGGGGGGGGGGGGAGGATTGTGCAGTCAGTTTAAAGATGAAAAGAAACACGTGCATTTATTTGCAAGTTGTTTGCGATAAAATCATACAAGAGTTTCATTTCACCCGGTGCAATGTCTCTTTCAGAATATGGAAGCAATTTTCAAAGTAGGAGTTGTCTACTGATTAAACATAACGCCTATTTCGGTTTTTCAAATAGAACAGAAACTTTTAACATTTTATTTTAGTTTTTTTGTAACAAATTAACCCAGAAAAATATATAGATTATATATTTTTGTTACATTTTTATGTAGTTATTGGAGGTTAAAATTCGAGAACGCTGATTTAAAATTTACATGACAAAATTTATTTAATTTATATCGTCCACAAAAATCGTCCGATTTAATGTTTGTGTTTTCAGTAAGATATTTGATTGAACCCAAAAATATTGTAGACATTTTTTCTACCTAAAAGCATAATTTTATATGAAACTAGTTGGATGCGCCAATCCGAAAATTTTCTTCTATCTAATGTTAATATTTCATTTTAATTAGTTTATTAGTATTTTTATTAGAATTATGCATAACTTCATTCAATTTTGGGTATTACAAAATTTCAAATTGCACAAAAATCGCTATTACAGCGCCCCCTTCCGGCGACATTTTCCAAATTCAGGGAGAAGCTTCTTGCCATGGTCAAAAACATACAAAAAAATTGGTTCAATTCTATGCATAACTTCACACATGTGTCGATGGTACAATATTCAAAATGCACAAAAATCGCTCAAAACTCGCTATTATAGCGTACCCTACCAGCGGATTTTTTTCAAATACAGGGAGAACCTTCTTGCCATGGCCACAAACATACACAAAAAATTCGGTTGAATTCTATGCATAACTTCATACACTTTTCCATGGTACAATATTAAAAGTGCACAAAAATTGTTATTACAGCGCCCTCTACCAGCGGATTTTTTCCAATTTAATAGAGGACCTGCTTGCCATAGCCAAAAATTTGAAAAAAAAATTGTTCAATTCTATGCATAACTTCATACAATTTTTGATGGTACAATGGCGACACACAGACATAGGGACACATGGACAGACAGACATTTTGTATAAACATGTCTTTTGCGATCTCTGACCCCTAAAACGTGTAAATCCGTCGAAAACCGGAAGTCGAAAAAAATTTCGATTAAAATACTTTCTTCTATTGAAGATAGAAGAAAGTAAAAATTATTAATAAATTCAAATTACAAAAAATATGAAGTATCAGATATATCAGTGTTTAAGCAGATAGAATGCGCATTGCCCTAAGCATAGGTATGTAGATTTATAAATTATTTTAATCTCTTTTCTCTGAGATATAGCAAAATTTTATTTTAGAAAGTCTACAAGGACATTGATCTGCCACAGTTCCATCATATATAATAAAACTGAAAACATTAAACCAAACATTTATATAAAAAATTATCCTAATTAAAATTTGAAAAATGAACTTGGAACGAGTTCTCAATACAGAGTCCCCTGAGCCGTGGAAGCAGTAATCTCTAAGAGCATCGTGGTTCTTATATTTACCACCGCATCTGGAGTCCAGAAGAACAACGGCACTAGAAAAATGTTAAATGTGCCCAAGAAAATCAAAAAAGAAAAGAAAACGATAAAAAAACCTTTTTAGTAAATAAAGAACAAATTAAAATAAGAGAAAAAAATGAACAAATAAGCCTGCAAAATATTTAGGGTTAAAAAATAAATCAAAAGGCGAAGAATGTTATCTACAAAAAGCTATTAGGAAATAAATATAAATATAAATTCCACGAAAACACCTGTTTCTATCAAGTTTTTTGCTTATATTATATAAAGATTGCTTGAGAAGTTTTACTGCTATGAATCTGATATTTTGTCCTGTGTAATTTTTTTAAAATAAATTTTTGGATATTCATCTAATATATTTTCTTTTGCGATTCTATAAAATCTTAATAAAAAGTGTTTAAACTAAAGTTGTTTTGAGACTGTCTTGATACAAGGAACCCAAACACGAAGTCAAATGTGGGTCTTTATAATTTAAATAATATAATCCCTTAATCTAATATTAGTTTCTGTTTCATTAAAATATATCAATTTGTTGATTTTCTATAAGCAAGTAGGTTTACAATGGAACTCTATGGGAATTTGGAGAAATATTAGAGATATCGCCAAGCTGGTGCCACTTTTGGCGACTCATTTTGGCCGCCAAATTTGGCGATATTTGGCGGCAGAACAGGGTCCCTCCTATGGTAAAACCCTATTGAAAATACTTTCATTGATCTTGAATAACCAATGGCCGCCATTTTGTTTCCCATGCAAAACTAAAATTAATTAATTGAAATTTACTTAATTAATTAATATTTGAAAAAAAACTGTATTAACATCAATTGTCATCCAGTACAAGTTTAAAAAAAATTATTTCAACTTGATAGGATGAATAATGAGTATTTTATTAACGATTGAAAATTTGAACAAGTTATATAAATATATAAATATATAAATAAATAAATATAGGGAGAGTGTGAACTAATAGAAGGAATTGAAAAAACAAAGTTAATATAAGGTTTACCATGCAAACGACGAACTTTTTCAAAAACAGCATTCATATTGTAAAGATAAAAAAAAATATTCCCACTTTATAGACAGTTTTTTTTTTCTTTTGCAAGCGATCTGCTAATAAAAGAATCGTTTATGACTTTTCTCCTACACTGAATTTGCCGGAAATTCCGGCCCTTTGCCGGAAAATGGTATTTGATCTTGGGAGCCTTCCGTAAATCAAATTCGGGTCGGGAAGCCTCGGTTCAGTTCGTGGGCCCAGCGTCTTTATAGGCGTCTAGTTCCCGCAGGGCTTGCGGGGTCTACCGGCTCGAGTAACCAAGTTTAGGGACCACTTGGTTTTTCTAGCTGGGTGGTGAGGACTGTCGTAGTGGCCGTTCGTCTCTTTTTGGGAATAGCCGTCATTGTGTGCGCTGGGCAGTGCGTCGGCTTGGCCGGAGTACAGGTGAGGCCCGGGGTCTCAGAGATCGCCTTGAGAGGGCGTGTCTGGCGGCGAACTTCGGGACGCGCCGCGGGGCGCTTTTCTCGGGCGATCTCAGTCTGGACAAATGGACCTGCAACGGGTCTGGGACTGGAAGACGGTCTCATTTTTTTATGGGGCACCCACCGCCTTTTCTCCTACACTGATTGTACAAATCGAGAGATTTTTATCAGAATAAAATTAAGGAAAAAAGTTTTGAAATTCAAATTTAATGAGTTATATCATCTGCATTTTGTACCAAATCTAAGTGTGACCAAGTGTGCCATTTTCAAATTTCGCTTATTTTGATGAATTTTTGCATTATTTGCTGCTATTGAAGTAATGAACGAGTTCATTTTTAACACATGCACCTATCTATCTATCTATATATCTATCTATATTATTTACATTTATTTAATTTTATTGCAATTTTTTAAATTTCTAAATATCGCATATTTTCAATATTTACACCGTCAAATAGAGAAAAAAAAATACTTTTAAATGCAATTTGTTTGAATACTATGTCGCAATTGGTTTGAAAACTGTATCCCAATTTACTGAATTTTTATTTTATTTAAAATAATTTTCAAGCATGATTTTATTAAATCTCTTTCAGTCACTTGCAGGCAGACGATTACAAAAGGCAAAAAGTTTTGCACTTAATTAATATACATTAAATCTTTAAGCATTTATTTTCGGCTTACATTTTATAATGAAATTTAAAGTTTATCAATCCATAAATATATCTCTCTATTCTAAAAAAAAGTAACTACCGCTGTCACCGCCGCCGGTTTTGAATATTTTGTGACCGGAGGTCTTTTTTTTTTTTGTTAATATTAAGCAAAATTCTGCATACAAAAATATGAAAATCTGTGGAATTATAGAGAAATGTTTGATAAACACGCTGATGCAGACAGTTTTCAAATCGAAGAAATATTTAAAGAGATATTTAATGCTAAATTTGGACAAAATCGTTCCATTAAAAATGTTTTATAGGAGCAAAAACTGTACATCGGAATTTAATCATTTTTAGATCATTTTATGCGTCAGAATTTCCCGGTGTGCAGACTCCACTCAGTTTATTAATTTGACTCATTTTTTGAGGTTTTATTTCTATTTTAAATTTAAATTTTCAGCATTTCGAGAGATATTTTTTACAAAATTTAGAAAATTGTATTAATTTAAACTGTTGCCAACTGTATAAACAGCGCAAATAATAATATTTGCTTAAAATTAAAAATTTATTTTACACGTGACTATTATAAACAAGAAAATATAAAAAGCAGGAACTCATTGAGAATTATCATAAAAACCATATCACACGTGAATTTTAAAAGTGAAAGATTGTTGTAAAATAATAAATTCATTAACATGCGTTAGAAGTCTTAAATAGGAGAAATTACATCACATTTACGTCACATTACACATTACGTAAAATGAACAAAAAATAATATTGCAAAACAGTTTAAATTTAAAAATTGCGCGAGACATTTATGTAATATTTTCAGATGATATTTTCAACTATTTTTATTAGGATACCGCAAATAATATTTCAAAATTATTTTCACGTGAATAGTAAAAGCAGAAAGAAAAGTTTAGTGAAAATTACGTCAGATTAAAAACGATACATTTAAAGTGTCAATTAAAAAAAACCTTTCTTTTCGCTTTGCTAAAAAATACTGGGAGGCAAAGACTCTGTTTATTTAATTCATTTTATATTAGCTTATTTTGAAATGTCAAGTGATTTTATTTAATCAAAGACGGAAACAGCCATTGTATCATTTAACAGCCGCTGATTTGGCTTTAAAATTCCCCAATCAAACAGAAATGAATAGAAACCCATTTATAGGGAGATCGTCACTGTTTTTAAACTTATAATTCAATCTTCCGAAATATTTTTTAAGCCGATCAAATTAGCGTGCTTTTAGAGTCTGCGGTGTCTGAACGGGGGTTGACGAGCGTAGCTCGTAGGGGGTAGCGCCCCCTAGTAAATATATATAAATAAAACGCAAATTTAAGAGATGTAAACAAATCACGCTTAAAACATTAAAATTATTAGAATAAAAAAGACCAGCGATCTTTAACGATTTCTTCGACTGTTAATTCCTGGTACAACGCAAATACGAAAGTATTGCTTTTAACAAATTTAAAAAAAGAATTTAATATGTAATTTCTAACATTTAAAATGAATGTTGTTATTAATAGTGAAAAATCTGAAAAAATCGATATTAAATGTAAAAAATCCATCAGAGTTTTCAATTAAAAAACATATAAATGGTAAAATAAAATAAATAATGTGAACACTAAAAAGGTCCACAATTTTACTTAAAAGGCTGCTAATGTAATAAAAAAGGTGTTACAAGTTTAAAATATACATTTTATTTAAAACTTCTTAGTATTTTCAAACTTTCCAGGTTCATCATCAGAGAATATTTTAATAAATAAATGTTGTTTATTTTTATACAAATACGTCACGAGCCAATAATTACTAGAGTTGGAAGTAGAAGTGGCAGTAGCAATTTCTTGGATTGAATTTAATTAGAGGAAATATATATTATTATTAATTGCAGTTCCATTTATTTTATGACATCACTTTGTTTCTCATACGCCACTTTTCATGGGTAGAAGAAGATATTTAACTTCTGTACTTTAAATATTATTACGTCACTTTGCTCAAGTTTTCAGAATTCATTTTCGGGATATTGAACCACAAACTAGGGATATTGTACGATAGGGCGTCGTTACATACTTGATTGATTTTAGACAGGATTTCTATTGCTTCTCTTATAGTGGATGCGTAATAATTGGATGATGGGAATATGATTTTTGCCTGATCAAAATCTATTGCGATATTCTGATTCAAAACTTAAACGAGAGAGAGAGCTGTGGATTGACGACAAAATTTTATGTCTGCTTTATGTTCTTTTATTCTTTCTTTGAGTTTTCTTTTGCTCATGCCGATGCACATCATTAGTCTGTTGCTGTCAGTTTTAAAAGGAATGGTATATACACCAGCTAATTCATCTTTCGGTGCTGCATCTACTTTCGTAAAATTAAATCTTTTAATTTTCTTGGTGGGCAGGCTATTAAATTTATATTGTGTTTCAGTAGAGCATATCTTAATTTTTCGTACAGACCAGGGGAATGGTTAAACTTTTTGTATATCATTTCTTTATGGTTTTCTTTTTTGATATTGTTATGAAAACTGAATTCATAGATATGTTTATTGAAGAGGATTGTTGAAAAGCCGTTTTCCTCAGCGATATCTCTAATGGTATTAAGCTCTTTTTCTAAATAAATATATATATATACTAGGGGGCTCTGCCCCCTCCAAGCTACGCTCGCTAACCCCCGTTCAGACACTGTAGAATCTAAAAGCACGCTAATCTGATAGGTTTAAAAAAGATTAGAGAAGATTGAATTATACTGAAAAAAATGTAGCGATCTCCCTGTAAATGGGTTTATATTCAATTCCCTTTGATTGCAAAAATTTAAGGTAGAATTAGTTGCTGATAATACATCCAATGGTTGTTTTCGTGTTTGGTTAAAGAAGATCAGTTAAACATTTGAAAAGAAGCTAAAATAAAATGGATTAAGTAAACAGAGTCTTTGTCTCTCGGTATTTTTAACAGCGTTATAAAACGATTGACATAATACAATTACTAACATTTGCTGCTTTAACCCCTTCAAGGGCGGTGGTTCATTTTTGGACCACCTAATTTTAATTCTTAAATGCTACATTAGCATCAGAATATTGGGATGAAAATTTCCCTTTTTTTAAGTAAGGGAACATTTTTGTATTTCGAAATTTGTTTGTAAATTCTGGTGCCATTCACTGATTTCAAGATTTTACGAATAGAAGTGCCTTGTCCGTGAAAGGGTTAAACGCATATTAATGTATTTATTATTTTAAAGTTTCCTTTCCCTTTTAATATTCACGTGTAAATACAATTTTCAGGACATAATTTTCAATATTTTCGTGCCTTTAACACATACTCATTTAATAGTAATTTTAAGTTTTTTTTTCTCTGTTTTTAATAGTCACGTGAAAATAAATTTTTAATCGTTAGGAAGTATTATTCTTTGCGCTGTTTTTAAAATTGAAAACAATCTCTATACTAATAGCCTAAGTCATGTGACTATCATCAACAGCTCCAGGCGGATCCTTTCGCTTTTTATATTCCAGGCGGCCATTTTGGTACTTTAATGTTAGCCAGCCACAGGCGTGATAAGTCGCCGAATATTATTCTATCCCCATTATTTCGTTTATATTATAATAGTCCAAATCATGTAACTGCCATAAACAACGGACTGATTCCTTCGCTTTTCATAAGAAAGGTTTCCATTTTGATTAAAGAATCAAAATTATTTTTTCGAATAAAACTGCATAAAAGTTGCCATGATCACAAGGAATTCCTGGTACTTTTGTGTTAGCCGGGCGAAAATATCGCCAATAGCTTTTTTTTTTTTTATAACTCGCCAGTTATCACTTTTTTTATTTTTCGAGTGGTAAATTAAAACGGTGCTACTTGGTTATCCCATCGACCAAAAATCAGTCGCCAAACTATAAGATTAAATGCCAATAATGGTTGATCGTAAATGTCACATTCACTTGACTTTAAGAAAGTTACACATGTCCACGCCATCAAGTGATTTTTATTTCGACGTTTTATTTGTATTTGTATCAATGTTATTCTAATTATTTGTTCTTTTGTTATTTAAAATAAAAAAAAAATGTCAATTTGTATAATTTGGCTATTTATATAATTTGGCGAAATTGGTCGACGTGAGAAGTAATAACATTAAAACGTTGCTTTGAAGTGGAAATTAAATCTCATAATTTGTTGCATTGTCACAACGCACCGGGTTTGGCGTGATGTTTTTTTTACGACAATTTGGCGAAAACCTCGTTTTCGAATACCTGTTACATATGTATTTAAAATTTATTTTCTGTTATTTTTAAAATGAAATAACAATAAATAAATAAATAAAATAATTAATAACTATAGAACAAAACAGTTTATAACAATTTTTGTAAATTAAAAGAAAAAAATTCAAATAAACATTTATTAATAAATAAGCAACAATAGCCGGGCTACCATGTCTGGCAAAATAACGCCATTTTGGCGCCAATTAGGTACCCCGTTGCGTATATGACATCTGTGTCTAATATGTTTCTTTTCGTTTCGTTTAAAAAAAGAATGAAGTAAAAGCCATTTATTTTAAAGGTTTCAATTTTAAATGAAAGTTTTGTATTAAATAAAATGATAATGAAATACAAATTGAATTCTGAATAAAAGTAACATGATGCATTTCTTAGCATACATTTAAGGGAGGCCAAACTCGTCGCCAAATTAATTTAAAATAACCTTTTCTAAAATATGAAAAAAAATATCTGATATGATTAAAATTTGAGTTGCCATCATTAGAAAAAATGTATTAAAATTAGAAAAAAATTAGTATTTCGAAAACTAATTCTAATTTTAAAATTCTAGTACCACACTGCAAATAGAGGCGTCTTAAATTAAGACACATATGTGACTGAAAAAGTTATTCAGACACTTAAGTGTCTAAATTTGAAATTTCAGACATCACAGATGTCTAAATTTAAGATACATAAGTGTCTTACTATGATCATGGCATAAATGAGCTGATTAAAATGTCTGAATAATGGTGATATGTCTGAAATTAAGACATTTAGAAATTTAGACACTTAAGTGTCTAAATGCGATACAGTTGTATCATATGTGTGATAACTGTATGTATAAATGTATTGCAATTTGTATGCCAGCACTACCAGAAAATTGTTTTCGAATGGATAAAGGATGTTTAAAATATTTTTATCCATTAGATTTGGTATTATTTTATTTAAAAAAAGTAATTTGATTAGATCATGGGACATCTGGAAAATTAAAATAGATCGCTTATTAAAGTTTTGGGACTAAGTTACTTTTGACGCAATAAATAAATCAGTAATTGCTTTTCACAAAATATATTTATTTCCAAGGAAGGATCAACCCCCCTCCCCTCTAAATACTAAGAGATGTACCGGTAGAAAGAAATTTAGGGAGGGGCAAAATTTTGGAACAGGTGTGACTGGGGTCAACAGCGTAATCTGCTTTTCTAAAATGCAGAACATAAACATGAAATAGGCAAACTAAGAATATTTTGTCAGAACTCTTTGTGCAAGAAATTTTTAAAGATATCAACATAAAAATAAATATAACAAGTTGGAAATTGCACGTCAAACGTGGCAAATGAGGTGCGTTCGTACTATAACTAGTTTTATAAGTATTTTTTGCACTGCATATTGTACTGAATGTATATTTTACTGCACTTCATAAGCGCATATCAATTTCATTCTTTTTGAAAAGCTGTAACATCATTAAAATGCACTTGAAATAATTTTTTTCCATTGGCCGTAATGTATCGGTAAACTTTTGACTGTACTAATTAAAGTATAGATCCGATTTTCATAAAATTTGAAATGACTCGACAGAATTATGCAATAATTATATATTTTAAATTTCAAACAAATCGGTTGGGTAGTTTTTGCGCTGTTATAGACGGACAAACAGATGGACTGAACGACGACTATAGGTACTACGTATTTATATAATTAAGAACGCATCTAAAAATTTAACAATTAAGAGATAGTAATCGTTCAAAAATAAGTTTCAAACGACAGTTTTGAAAATAGAGAACTTTTTTTTCTCAATGGACTCTTCCCCCTCCCCCCCCCCTCCCCACACACACACAAACACCGTTTGAGATAAATTTGAAATATATGAACATCAAAAGAAGAAAAGAATTAAAATTGTCTTCTACGAAATGTTCAAAGGAGGGTGGGTTTCTCTGAAGTAAAATTCTTAGTAACATTTTCCCTTAACGTAAAATTATTCGATAGCCATTTGTAAGAAAAGAAATATCATTCATTTTTAATTATCAGACATAAAGAAAACATAATTGATTCAATTTCATCATACTGGGAGGGAAAATATTTCTTCAGTTCTTCCTTATAACCACCAGAGGGACTCTTAGTTGCGCATGCGTCATGCGTTTTAGATGTGTTTCGTTCTAATGTACGTTGTAATTCAATTTCAAACTGAAAGTTTATTTTGACTTTATTCATATTTTGTGGATTGTGAAGTTCTGTGGATTAATTCGTATCGACTTAGTGTTTATTCGTAATCATTTTATGAATAATACAGTGTTATTAGTCTTCTGTTCGTCAAATCTGTTAAATAGAAACTTTTGTCTGGCAGATTCTATTTTAAGAGTGAAAATATTTCACCCTTTTAATATAGTTAGCCGGATGTATACAGGAATTTTCGTTTTAAAAGATCCAAGTATTTCTCCCTCACGGATCATTAACCTAGCCACCAGTTGAAATTGACGCCCCCTGTGCGGGTATAATTTTGGATACCTTACACCTTTTTCCAGGTAAGTGGGACCTAGACCATGTATTGCAAACTCTCCGTAAATGTTTTCTCTTTAAATGGAACCCTTACACAAGTCTCTAGCTTTATTAGTTTCTGAGTTATACCAACATTTGTTTAAAGCATTTTGTCTGTTGAATTTCCGTGTTAAAATTTTATCTTGCTAATAATTAAGTTTCTGTTCTTAAAAACATCTGCAATCATGTTTCTATATTATTTTCTAACCAATGTTATCCTTAAAATCAGTTTTAATGAGTCTACAGGATGTTTTTTGCAGTTATTGAATTTATTGACTTACGCAATACTAAGCCTTCTTCTCGAACAGCATTTGTTAATGTTTACTTTGGTTTCATTCGATTTCTATATTTTTCAAAGGTTTATTATGTGATATGTACTGGAATGCCCATGTCTTTATAGCAACCATCCCAATTTAATAACTGTTTTTAATTATTATATTATGTATGCTTAATTATAAGTATTTAAAATTATACAGTTTGAACATCCATTCAACGCCGTTATTCAACCATATCATTCAATTTTTCCTATAGTAAGCAAAACCCGCCGATGATTCATC
This sequence comes from Maratus speciosus, assembly GCA_963932465.1. Classification (NCBI taxonomy): domain Eukaryota; kingdom Metazoa; phylum Arthropoda; class Arachnida; order Araneae; family Salticidae; genus Maratus; species Maratus speciosus. The sequence goes on along the minus strand of OZ010788.1, from coordinate 332,009,753 downwards.
TGGCATCGCTACACTGGAAGGAGAAAAAAAAATATATAATGTCAATAACACTCTAATGATTTAGAGAATGATTACACTTTATCTCTTTAGCTATTTTATTAAGCTTTACTGATTATGTGCAGATTTAAGACAAAGTTTCAAACTGGAAATAAATTTTTCTTTATCTTATTAAAATATAATATTTATTTATTGATAGTTAAATAGCTCTTGTGATTATCATCTGATCTATATTTTTTTAAAATTGCCCATGTGTAAATATAAATTTTAAAGAAGACTTAATTTTTAAGAGGGCACAGGACCTTTTAACCTTTCAAAAAATCAGTTTTCTGTTTCTGTTTTATTCCGAATATTTTAAAATTTTTCAACAATATGCAAAAAACCCCATTCAAAATTCAGTTATAATCATTTATAGACGGAGAGTTGAAGATCCGTTAGATATCGAAACTTTAAAAAGCGTTTTCTCATATTAGCAAGTTTGAAGTTTGTGCTTTTGTTGTTTCTTTCAAACTATGTAAGCGCAGCTTTTAAAAAAATAAACAAATATGCGTTTCTTTATAGTCTACATGCTAAAAACCCAAACATGTTTTGTTTATTTATTTGTTTGAACGTGAAATATTTTACTTTTTTAAATTTATTTTGTGCTGAAATTGAATTTTAAACCAAATTTTTTGCGTATATTTTTTATTTAATGTGTATATTAGGTGTGTTATGATTCTATTTTGTTCAAAAATTGTTTTCTATATGCATAATTTAGAATTTTATCATGCGTGCAGCACTTAGATTTTAATTCACGCATTAGTGATATGACGGCTTACATTTAAAATTTAGATATAAATTTTGTATATACAATATTTATTTTTCTGGATAATATTATAGTTGTGAATATATATTTGAGGCAGAAAGGGGGAAAAAAAGATCTTAATTGCATATTATTTGCGTTTTGGTACCTTGAAAAATGCTTTGTTTTTTATCGTTTCGAGATATTCAAAGATCGTGCATCCTATAATATGATTTTTTTTTTTTTTTGTGTGTGTGTGTTGGGAGGGGGGGGGGGGGATATTTGTCATGCAATTTTCGTAAAGCAAATTTTTCGCAATTGTGATGCAATTTTCGTAATTTTTTTTAAAAAAATCTTTCGACATTGCACTGATTATAATGATATTTTGAACTTTTAGAGTAGGACATGATTAGAAACAATATATATATATATTTATCGAAATACTGTAAAAGTTCTCAACAGCGGACACCTGGGGCCTGCGGAATTTGTTCGATAATCAAAGGTGTCTGCTTTTGTGAAGTAAAAATAAACAAATGTCTGGGTTGTGGATTAAAAAAGGTTGTCGCTCAATAAAGGTGTCCGATATTAGGGAATGTTCATTAACCTTCATAACGGACACTCCCGAATACCGGACACCTCTATTTAGCGAACTTATAATGCAGGGTTGGACTTTTTGTAGATGAAGCACTTGATTAAATAATGGGAAAACTGGGCAGTATCCTCTCACTACGGTTTTAGGGGCCCCAAATTAAACATGCAATTTTTGTAAAGCTTTTATTTTAAATTTGTTTCGACATTGTATTGATTATAATCAATATTTTGAACTTTTAAAGTAGAATAAGATTATAAACTAAATAAATTTTTTAAAAAAATCTAAATTCAGTAAAACCTCTCAATCAAGGGCACCTCGGCAACGAATGGCGGACAAATTCCGTAGTAGCCCCCTATTGAGAGGTTTTATTGTATTTAGATAAAAAAAATTTTGTTTTTAATCTTATTCTACTATAGAAGTTCAAAATATTGATTATAATCAGTACAATGTCGATAAAAGATTTAAATTATCAGCTTTACGAAAATGGCATACCAATTTTGAGAGCCCATAAAATGAGGCTGTATGGGGGTGGAGGGGCAGGACCATGGTCAAATATTTTTCCAGGATTCATTGTGGTCAAACATGGCTGCGTATCATGCTTGCAAAATGAAACGGCTGCGATTCAGACGTTTGAAGTGTCTGAAATTCAGACGCAAGAAGTGACTGAAAAAATTCAGACATTTTAAAATGTCTGAAAATTGAACACTCCGTTTCAGTCACTTAAGTGTCTGAATTTCAGACATTTCAATTTAGAGCGCAGTTTTGAGATATGTGGATCAATACGGATTTGTGGTGTTAATTTCATCGCAAAGTATTCCATATTTTAGGAGAAATCGCCATGAAACGTAATCAGTTGTTTAATCAGTCGTTTCATAGAATCGTTACATAAATTAGTTTCAATTCGATTCGTTAGGATTTTATATGTATAGGGTAGATATATGCATTTTTCTGCACATACTTTAAAGGCTCGTCTAATATAAAATTTGTAAGCTGCAATCTATATATATAAAAGCCGTTCTCTGTGTGTATGTCCTTTATACAAATCTTTAATTTTTGACCGATTTGCACGAAACTCGATGTACATACGTTTTAGAACGTGGAAAATATCACTGTCTACTTTAAAAAATTATTAGACCACTATTTATCCCTTTTTTCTACCACTTCCATAATTTAACATTATAGAAATATCTCTTTTTAAATCTTTTTTAATTCAAACGTTTCTTTCCTGTTGCCAAACCCTTAAAAATGACACAATAATGTAAAAAAAAATAAGGATAACGCGTGTATTTTGTTTCTATTTGCCAATAAAAATTCAGATTTTCTTACTATATTTTTGCGTGTTTGATATTGACGTCATTCTAAACAGAAAATTTACATTTTTTTGTATATAAAATAAAAACTTTAACTGTAAGAGAGGGAAAATAACGTAGCACCTCAATTTGAATGTTTTTTTTTAATTAAAACGATTTAAAAATTTTAATACAAACAGTCAAATTTCATGAAAACAATTTAACAAAAAGAAAAAATAGGCTAGATATGACGTCACATTCTACCAAATCTTTTCAAACTCATTGTAAACATATGGCTCCTATATTTTGCTTATTACTTCGATCGTATACTACAGCCATATCTTATAGCTGTACGTTATCGCTAAGTGTTGTATTGGTTTAGATTCAGTGCTAACATTTTCTGTGATTTATAGCAAAAAGAGAGCGGTTATTTACATTTTCAAAAAAAAAAAAAAAAAAAAAAAAAACTTGACAGATGTCTTGATTTAAAATTTATGGAAAATGACATCATTTCATCTAATCATTGTAGATTTAATTTCAATAAAATTTCAAATTTTCCAAATAAAATTTTAGTAACTGCTACCTCATTTGGATGTATTTTTTTTGCATTTTCCCTCGTATTGCGAAGATATTGTATACTTCTGTTACGCGCACCAAAGAAAACATGTATTTTAATTTTTAAAGTTGAAAAAATTACCACAATGTGTCAAAAGAACATCCTTTTTCTGAATTTAAATTTCGCGAGCTCCAAAATTAAAACTAAAAATGTGAGTTTTTTCATAAACTTCAAGTTAAGGCTGTTCATAAAGTTAAAGCTGTTGTCAAATCCAAAGGATCTATTTTCTGACATATTTTTTAATTAATTTTTGTTCGGAAACGCATGGAATTGACAGCAGTTCTTATTTAGAAACTATGTGATCGAAACATAGTTTTCATTTGTTGGTAAAGGTATAAGATCTTTTAGTTGGTGTTTTAAACTGAATTTCGACGCAACAGTGAAATAAAGGATAAAAACCGGCCGTCACGCAACCACAATTGCTCATAACTCGATAAGTAATTTATTTATGAAAAATCAAAAACTCATTTCAATTCCAAATCGCTTTAATAGTCAGGCCTACAAATTTTAAGCCTTTATGTTTAATGAGTCAGAAAATGTGTCAGAAAGTTTCGCGTTGTTGAGCAGGGAACTGGAAAGCACCAAGTATTTGCAGGTTAGTATTTTGTAATCAAGTTGCATGCCAGATAGTCGCTTAAAACATAAGTCATTCTATATTATTTTAAACAAAGATGCATGCCATAATAGGTGTCAGGCACACTCATTAAAATAAGAACACCCTAACGCACAGCCCCATTACCGAAGATAAACCCGTCAATATACTTAGGGATAAAAATAGTTCTGCATTTTTCATTCAGCTAATAAGACTAATCCTTCATAATTTGGTTCACATAATTATATAACTTTCCCCTATAATTCTATGACTAAGCAACGGAAAACAATATGTTACGCACTAAAATCTTTCCTAAAAAACTAATAGTGCAAGTCGCATGGAAATCCGTTCCGAAGAATTCAAGTTATATGCACCCGGAACGAAATTCCCATTTGAATTTTATATACTTATCAAGTTATTTTGAGTAGTTTGATTTGATATCTGTTAAATTAGTGTTTTATTTTATATTATTTTTGTCGTTTTAATTTCATTTGCCAATGTAGTTATTGAATATTACGTGAAAGCAAACAAATTCTGAATTATTTACAATGTTTTTGAACAATTGAGTTAATCTTTTGTATTTGGGTTGCAAGCATATTTAAAAAATATGCATGCTTAAAAATTATTTTAAAACCCATAAAAAATTCGTAAATTGAGATTAACATTACAAACAAATATCAGTGAAAGTACTTTTGTTTTCTATAATATGTTGGAACAATTGCATGTACAATGTTTAGACGTTAAACTGCAATAAAAGGGAAATTTGTTGTGTTAGGTTGTTGCCACCAAAAATATGATGCCAGAGTTACTCATAGACATGTCTTTTCTTTATACTATTGCATTAAGTGTAAAATGGTTCATCTTTCGTAATCGGGTTGCACTCAACTTTAAAAATATCCATGCTTAAAAATTACTTTAAAATCCATTAAAATCAGAAAACTGAGGTACAATTTTCAAATTTCATTTGAGAGAACTTTTTTCTTCGACATTGTAAAAAATGAAATTGTGTGATGCTTAAAAGTTAGAAAAATTGCAGTAAAGGCACATTTTATGGGTTACAATTTATGGGGCACTGAGATAGTGTTTTTACTTTATAATGTAGATAATACCATACAAACGAGAATTTCACCAAGTGCTGCGCGATTTGGAGGAATTTCTTTTTTTCGTATTGTCAAGAAAATCACATATTTTTCTCTTATACCCGCCAAAGAAAACGTGCATTCTGTTATTAAAGCTCGGGGATTTTACTGTGGTTGCAAGACAATAACGCCATGTTTTTTGATTGTCTTTATAACGATTTGTGGATAGGAATGCACAAATTTCAGTTATTGTGATTGCCGTATTATTTCAATTTTATTTATTTTACATGGAAGGCTTCTTATAATTGACACGGGCAAAGACGGGTAGTTCTGCTAGTTTTATATAAAAATGGTGATGAAGTATTATATGGGATCGTATTATTTCGTCTGATCTGTTTTCTATATACATTTCTGTCAATGTTGAAGTTTTCGTTGTTTTTAATTTAATTAACGTCGATAAAAGGTTAACCTCCATCTTTCTCAATTTCAAGAGTGAATTGTATATTATCATCAAATTCATTTATTTTATCTTGAAAAAGGTATAAGTCATTCAAACTATGTTCCCAAATAATAAAAACATCGTTTACGAACCTGTACCATACTCTTGGCTTTAAATCATTGTCAGCTAAATTTATTTATTTTATGTTGAATTAAGGTGAAAAATTGCGTTTTGTCTTATGATATTTTACATATAAATGGTTTTCCCCTGTATTCTAATTCTGGAACTTCATGTATATTTAAAGATGCATTTAAAATGCGGAAATGCGTATCCTTTTCAGAATTAAGGCCTTAATACTCAATATAAATAAGCTGGTCTAATATTCACAAAAATTCGATTTTCCATTTTTAAATGCTAATTTTAAACACATTAATTACTTTCATTATAAAACAGAAAATATACAAGAAAGAATTCCACTTTTAAAAAATATGTCCTCAAAATATTTAACGATTTTGGTAAATTAAAGTATAATAACTTTGTAAAAACATTTTCATGTTAAACCAAAGCAAGAATTCTGTTAATAAATTTAATTAATACTAATAAATGATTGGTGCTTTCTTTTAAATTAAGAATTTTAAAGCAAAAAAATATTTAAATATTCTTAAGTATGTGTTTCCATTTTAGCTTTTATGGAAAATCATAAAAAAATATGTAGATGCATTAACAGTTAAACGTGAACTTCTTGTAAAATTAGACTAATCATAATGTTAATTTTCTAATGAAATCTTGTAATTATGAGGTAATAAAGTCAGTTTTAGCGAAGGTGAAATATTTGCTTTTATCTCTTGGGAAATTAAACGTTCACCTGAAATCTAAAAAAAAAAATAATTAACTAATTAAAATAAACAAAGTTCTAATTACCTAACTTCCTCAAGTCCAAAAGATATTTTCTAGTTTTTCAATTTATAATGTGGGAAGAATATATCTGTAGTTAAAATGATTTTTTTAATTCTAATTTAAAATTAATAAAAAATTTTAGAAGAGTTTAGAACTGTTTCTATTTTTATGAAACATAAAAAGTTAATAATATATTCTATTATGTTTGAAACACTTCAAAATTTTTTTACATGAAAAGTTTCATGCATTTTTAACTTTTTTAGAAAATTACATTATTATACATTGTAAGCCTTTTTAACAATAAAAATATTGTAAACGATAAAAAATGTATTATTCTCCACTTTGTTTCCTCTAGAATGATTTATAACGATATGTTTAATGAAAACGGAATTATGTGAAAGATTACTTTGAATAAATGAATTATAAATCTATATAAACGAAAAAGAGTATTACTCTCCTCTTTATTTCCTGTAGAATGATTTATAACGATATTTCCAATGAAAATGGAATTGCTATTGAGCGGCTGTAAGTAATTCTAATAGCGATAAATTCAGGTCTAATGGGACTTTCAAGGAAACAATTATATGAAAATGTTCAGAAAAAATATGACTTTAAAATCTAAAACATTAAAATTTCGAAAGTTTTGAAGCTTTAAAAGTCCTGAGAACCCTTAAATAATTCACGTTCACATATCGCCATTTTTAATATTGCAGTTAATTTCATTATATTTCAGTTCGCATAATTTTTGTTTACCAGTTTTCAATTTTAAATTTCTTTTCGAAAATATTTCTATCATATTTATTATTGATAATGTTGTCGTCGGAGCTGTAAAAAATGTCTAATATGAAAAAAAAAGGAATTTTTTGCCTTATTAAAATTATTTTATCACATTAAGTAAATTTTATTTTAGTTTGATAAGTGAATTATGACTAACAGAGGATGCAACCCAGACTTCTCAGTGTAAAGAATATACTATCCGGGGCACAAACACTACGGAAAATCGTTTTCAAAGTAAAAATCTAATTGATTATTTGTAATTAATATACAAGGCGTCCGAAATTTCCAGGACACATTTTTAAATTGAATATAAAATCAAGTAATTGTCGTAAACTACCACGGTTTGAACTAAAATGCTTCTCAGGATGAAAAGTTTTCTTTAAACGAATGAAAATAATTATTTCTAAATTTCGATCATAGATAGCACCACTTGTCCGTATGTTTGCTTTCAAACAAGCGTTTTTTTCTGATTTTCGGATGAATTTTGACGCTGTGACACAGAAATGACGGTTCCCAGCTCTGTGATGCTTAACTAATTATTTTCCCTAATTTTTTACAATTTTTTATTTAGAACATTTTTTTATTTATTGAAAAAAATTGTTCATGCTGAGGAGAATTTTAATTCAAACCCCATTCCTCTAATCATTCCAATTACTTGATTTTATATTGAATTTTAAAATGTGCCCAGAAGTTTGCGGAAAACTTGTATTTTCCCAAACTGCCCACAAATAACGTCAAAAAGCATTTTTATACGAAAAATATCAATCATGTGTTCAAATTAAGTTTTTAATTTATTAAACTAGGGGGCTCTGTCCCCTACGAGCTACGCTCGCCAACCCCCGTTCAGGCACGCCAAAAACCAAAAATCACGCTAATTTGATCGGCTTTAAAAATATTGAATTAAAAAAAAAAACAAAAAAAAAAACAGTAGCGATCTCTCTGTAAACGGGTTTCCATTCGTTTTCCTTGGATTGGGGATTTTTAAGGCCAAATCTGCTGTTGCTAAGAGATACAATGGCTGTTTTCGTTTTTAATTAAAAAAATTAGTTAAGCATTTGAAAATAAGCTAATGTAAAATGAATTAAGTAAACAGTGTCATTGTCTCCCGGTATTTTTTAACAGCGCTATAAGATAGTTCTTTTAAGTAATTCATTTTAAATGTATCGTTTCAAATCTGACATAATTTACACCAAAGTTTTATTTCTCTTATTAAAATTCACGTGAAAATACTTTTGTTGTTAGAAGGAAATATTATTTGCGCTGTCTTCGAATTCAGGATAATAGTTGAAAAGATTATCTCAAAATATCTCGCACAAATAAGTTTTTCAATTTAAATTGTTTTGCCACATTTTTTGGCCATTTTAAATATGACGTAATTTTCTCCGATTACAAGGTTTAACGCATAATAATGATTTTTTTATTTTAAGATTTTGTTTCTTTTTTAAAATTCAAGTATAAATATGGTTCTTATGACGTAAATTTCCTGCTTTTAACATGTAATCATTTAATTCTATTTTTTAAGTTTTTTTTTTCTGTTTGTAATAGTCACGTGAAAATAAATTTTTAATTTGAAGTAAACATTATTGTTTTCGCTGTTTATACCATTGGCAACAGTTTAAATTAATAACATTTTCTAAAATTTGTAAAAAATATCTCTCGAAATGCTGAAAATTTGAATTTAAAATAGAAATAAAACCTCAAAACATGAGTCAAATAAGAAAAATAAATGCAATCGGCATACCGGGAGCTTATAAGGTATAAAATGATTAAATTCTCATGCATATTTTTTGATAACATGAGTCAAATAAGAAAAATAAATGCAATCGGCATACCGGGAGCTTATAAGGTATAAAATGATCTAAAATGATTAAATTCTCATGCATATTTTTTGCTTCAATACAACTTTTTTACTGGAACGATTTTGTCCAACTTTAGCATTAAATATCTTTTAAAATAATTCTTCGATTTGAAAACTGTCTGCATCAGCGTGTTTATCAAACATTTCTCTATAATAACACCGATTTTCATATTTTTGTATGCAACAGTTTTTTTAATATTAACGATGAAAGGCCATGCTTAAGCATTCAAAGTGGATACCGATCTACCCGGAATATCTACGCAGATTTTCATTGGTCCATTTCCAAAATAAAACTTTTTTTATATATATAGAAGGAAACAATACTATTTTTGAAGTTGCTGCATTTCCACAGTTTAATAGTCTAGGAAACAGCGATTTTACTAATTACAATATCCTTTTGGAGATTGATTATAGCAGTGTTTAAGCATTTAATTCGATTACATATCTGTTAAATTTGCTTTTCATTTTTACTATTTTATTTATTTATTTATTTATTGATCTATTGTTAGTTGAGTTATGAAATATAAATCAACACAATCTCTGAACGATTAAAATTGCTTTCAGTGCGAACTGATTAATCGTCCGTAGGCGATATGAATAGATCTTACTTTCTTCTATCTACCAGATAAAAATATTTTATTAGTGAAAAACTTCGACTTACATTATGTGTCAGAATCGTGCATTTTAGAATGTCTTCAATACGATTTGACTGTTTTTAGACATTAGGTTCCGTATGTGAACTGGCGCTGATTGGGTTTGGGCAAAAGCCTCCAAAAAAACAAGGGAATGTTAAAGGCAACTAACTATGCTATCGCAGACGAGTTAAACTTTTGAGAAGCACACTACCGACAAAGCACTTTCAAGGAATAATTCGTATACATTGTTTCAGTGTCATTGCGTTGAAACTAAAATCGGTTCGTACCCACGACGAAATCTTTAATCGCATAAATCGAATTTCAGATGCTGTGAGCAAAAATATTCAACGCCGCTTAAAGGTTGGAATTTGAAATCCGTAAAAAAATTATAGCCGCCGTGTAAAAATATAAAAAGCATAGTTTTGGAAAGTTGCGAGACAAACTTTCCTTTCAAAACTTAAGTAAACTTAGATTGAAAATTAGAAATTATCAATGACTGCTTAAATAAATGCTTGTAAATTAACTCGCTAAGGTTTTTTTTTTTTTTTTTTTTTTTTTTTTTTTGTCACGCATCCACTTCTCTAATTTTTAATTTATATAAAAAGATATAAAGTTATGAGGATTTAACGTCTTAAACGTAATGTAGCTCTTGATGTTAACTAAATGCAGCATCAAATATGTACATACTACATTGATATTAAAATTGTGATAGAATAAATTTATTAAAATTTGGTTTAGTATTAATGTAAATCTTAACACTGCTTGCATGTTAATATTACATTGGTAATTCAAGATTGATATTCAGAATTGCTCAATTCCTTCATATGAATTAATGAGATTTTTGAAAAAATCTTTTTATTCTAATAAGTAAAATGGTCTACTTTAAAGATAGAAAATGGTACCTTTAAAAAAATAAGCCTGCATAAAATAATTAATCGTTTCTAAATATAAATCATTCGACGTTGTAGAAATTAGAATCGAATCTGAAATGTATTTTCGACGACGAAAAAGTACTTTTTTTTTCTTTTACCAAGAGCCGGCTGCAATTTTTAAATTTAAGATTATTTTATCTTATGAAAAAAAAAAAAAACATAATTTTTTAAGAAGGTGGGGTAAGTTAAAATCAATAACTGTGATAGAGTGACCCCCGCCAATATTTGATTAAATAAAGCCAGTGTTACAGGATTTTATTATATTTACTTCCTTTTAAGTTTTAGAAGTAAATTAACATGATTGCTACAACCCTTAATGAATGTCCTATAATGATCAGAAATGAAATTGGCTGAAATTAAATAGCAACAAAATTATAAATAAATAGTTTTTTTAATTGTCATTTTCCCAGTAGTTCATCGAAGAAATCAATCAAAAATCTAAAAATTAATCTTTAAAATATCATCCTTGAGCTGTGATTAAAAATGATTCTTATAAAACTATTATTGACTTATATAATAACTATTAATAACTATAACATATTAATAACTATTATTATTATTACTATTAGCCGTATGCAAGTTGGAAGTGGATTATTTTAACTTACCGTAACTGTAATCTCCACCTAATCAAAAATTAAATATTTACAGTTTCTAATTTAAAAAAAAATAATAAATCATAAAAGGGCTCTTACATCAAGAAGCTGATACCAATGTGACAACAGGTGCTCCAACATTCAAACAAAAATATTATATCTAGTTGCACATATAAAACTAATATCCGCCTGAAATGGCACAATATTCCAAAAATTAGATAAACTACTGGAAGGCAGGGGTCGTACTTGTCCTGAAATTTTACGAGCTGGAAATTCTTCGGTACCAGTATTTTCTTAAGGAAACACCTCTTGTTAAATAAGGCGAAATTTCGCGTGTTTAGCCTAGACTCATTTTTCTATAAAGAAATAGGGATATTTGTCCTGAAAAAATCCCTGAAGTGTACGACCCCTGCTGTAAGGGTATCAACTACTGGCAGGATCACACTACAAGGTAAACATTTCAATCCCCATCACAGACACGACATGAATCAAGCTCTGTTTTCTAAAAGAATATAACATTAAAAAACATATTTCTTCATGAATTTTATTTAATACAAAATACTCATGCATATTTAAAGATACTTTGCCTAGGATTCATTAATAACGTTTCTCTGAAAGAACATTGTAAAATTATACATACATTTTCTTTTGTTCAGTTGAATTCAAAGTATAAAAGTAGAATAAATTAGAACATTACACTATATTATATTAGTGTAATAATAAATACATTTTTATGCTCATTTAATTTAACTCAAAGTATAGAACTGGAGTAAATTATGTAACAAATATTAAAGTTATTTACTGAACATAAATCAGAGTAATTTGATAGCTGAAGAATGAATATTTGAAAGAATATATTGGATTACATAATCATTTCTAAGAATATTTTAAATAAATTAACTTTAAATGTTGTAGAGTCTTTGCTATTCAATGTTTAAAAAATATTTCAGAACATTTTTATTTATTGATATTTTTTTTTACTTTCTTCTATCTTTACAAGAAGAAAGTATTGGTTTCATGAAAATTTTCGAATTCCAGTTTTCGACGGATTTACACGTTTTATGGGTCAGAGATTCCAAAAAACGTGTTTTTACAAAATGTCTGTCTTTGAGTCTGTCTGTCTCTCTGTCTGTATGTGATACAATTTTTTTGGGCGCTCTATCTCAAGAACTAATGCACGGAATTTAATAAAAAATTATATTCAGGTAGTCCCTGATATAGATTGGTGCTGATTAGTTTTTGGTGTAAATCGCCCTTCAGGTGGCGCTGCTATGTAGCATTTTGCAGGATTACCGCAAAAGCTCTATCTCAAGAACTAATGCACGGATTTTTATAAAACTTGAGATTACGTTAGTCCTTGACATGAATGGATGTTGTTTACGTTTTGGTGTAAATCGCCCAACAGGTGGCGCTGCTATGCTGCATTTTGCAGGATTTACACTATTTTTGCAGTAGCTCTATCTCAAGAACTAATGCACACATTTTCATTAAACTTCGGATTTATTTAGTCCTTCATATGAAATGATGCTGACTACGTGTTGGTGTAAATCGCCTAATAGGTGGCACTGCTGGGCTGCATTTTGAACTATTTCCTCAATAGCTCTATCTCAAGAATTAATGCACTAATTTTCATCAAACTTCAGATTTAAGTATAACTTCATTAATATTGCTGCTGTTTATGCGTTGTTGCAAATCGCTCAACAGGTGGCGCTTCTATGCTGCATTTGTCATGATTTGCGCAATACCTCTATCTCAAGAACTAATGCACGAATTTTCCTCAAACTTCATATTCAGTTAGACGTTGACATAAGTTGGTGATAATTATATTCTGGTGTAAATAACACAATAGATGGCTCTGCTATGCTGCATTTTGCTGGATTTACACGATTTCAGTGACAGTCATACCTCGAGAACTAATGCACAGAATTTCATAATTTTAGAATTCTCATGATGAACACATATTGCCATTTAATTTGGCACTGAGATAGTGAATTTTGAAGTATTGACATGTATGTGATAGAAGAAAGTTTTGTGATGGCCACAACATACTAGTTTTACGTTGATATCGTTTTTTAATCAATATTTTTTATTTACCTTTTACTCTTATCGAAAAACCATTATTATTTCTGATATAACAAAATATTCTTATACAACTGCTCTTCTGAGATTTGTCACTGCTTTATTTGTTTTTATATAATAATGATGATATCACTTCTATTATAGATTACAACTGCGTTAATGTTGAGAGAAATATCTTGTTGCGTATAATCATACGTAAACAAAAAATGAAAATAAATTCACCAAAAGTAGAATACGAATTTTACAATCTGATATTTCTATGTTTTACTGTTAATGTTTAATATCCATACCTAGCAATAATCTACTAATACACATTAAAATTTTATTTTATAAATATATAATCAAAATGTATATCATGATTATTTTGATTTATTCAAATAAAAAATATGTATACTTAAATCTTAAAACTTATAAATAACATAGATAATATTTATTTACTTAATCATACAGATGATTTAATATCTACGCAGATAAAAACACACAAAAACAGTACACATATGAATTTATACTAATTATTTTCTTGGCAGAGAAATAATCAATTGTCTCAATATGACGATTCTATTCACTAAATTTCAGATTCATTTTATAAGCAAATTTGTAATTAGAAAGTATTGCTTATATTAAGCATAGCGTCTAAATATTTCAAAACATATAGAAAAACAGTTAAAATTATTTACTTTTAAAAACGGTAATATTGATTTCATTTAAACTGTGAAAATATTTCAGTAGTACTAAGCGGCGTTACGAATAGAAACACGTTTTCCCGTTATACAGTTGCACAGTTTTGGTATTTTTTTAATGAATATATTTGGTAATACTAATCGTTATTAAGTTTATATGTTAAAACGAGACTTTATTTTTTTTAAAGGATTTTCAAATCTTCTTTGCTTTCAACAAGCAAAATCGTCGACAAAAATTCATGACAATTACAGAGAATTTCACAGTGTAAAGAAATAAATATTATACTGAAATTCGAAATAAATGCACTGACTATCTATAAAATCTAAGCATGTTGAAAATATGAGATTTGTATAAAACTAGCTCACTAGTGGGATTGTCGATTTTTTCAAACGAACAGTAAACGATTAAAACCTCGATTCATACTAAAATTTTCATAAAAAAGAATTCCTCAAAAGGATTATTTTGGTTTGGTCACAGCTGCTTTCGTGTTACTCGTGATTATCTAAACATTAAAAACCTCTCTACAAACGTTCTTTCAAAGGGAACATGAGAGATGCGCCCCTCCTAACTTCCGTAGTGTAAACTCGGCGTGCTATGCAGTGTGTTCCAAACAAACCACTTTCCGAACGATCTTCTGGCACGTGTCGCCGCTAAGTAAGACAAGGTATAGCAGGAGCGCTTCGCTTTTTTTGAGTTTTAATATTGTTTATGTTGCAAGTTTTCCAGTGTAACAAAAGTTTCATTAACATTGATTAAAAATATCCCAAATGTAAGTCAAATATATGTTAAAAAAATAAACTTATAAATGCAATGTTTATATTTTCTTTAATATATGTGTAATTCATACGCGTAAATATATACATGAATTATATATATCAAGTAAAAGCATCTGTGAATGTTGCATAACATTTCTTGTTTTACGCGATGCAAGGTGATCACGAATGTACCTTTTTTCTGATTTAGTTTGTTTTTGGACTCTAAATGCCATAGAAACTGAAATTGCTTTGATCTAGGGAAAATCCAAGATAAAGAATGTTATTTATAAGGAGTAAATTTAAGAATTCAGTGATTTTTCTAAAATATTGATATAATGTCTAAAATCTGAAGTAAATTATTAGGTAAGAGTCCAGCAACGTCTACCTATAATGTAACGTTCATGAATGGTTAAGGTTATTGCAATGTATTTATTCATTATTTCCCATAATGTATGAATTTTTATGCGTTCAAAACCCAGCAATGAACCTGGAATCCAACAAACTTAATAGTCATCCTAAAGTCGTTAAAAAAACTTTTATGTTAAATAGTATTCTTTTAAGGGGACAAGAGACCTTAAAATCCTTATTTTTTTTTTTTTTTTTTTTTTTTTTTTTTTTTTTGTAAATTTCACCTAATTATAATTCAAGGGTAAGCAATACTTTCTAATTACAAATTTGCTTATAAAATGAATCTGAAATTTAGTGAATAGAATCGTCATATTGAGACAATTGATTATTTCTCTGCCAAGAAAATAATTAGTATGAATTCATATGTGTACTGTTGTTTGTGTGTTTTTATCTGCGTAGATATTAAATCATCTCTATGATTAAGTAAATAAATATTATCTATGTTATTTATAAGTTTTAAGATTTAAGTATACATATTTTTTATTTGAATAAATCAAAATAATCAATGAAATCTATTTCATTTCATTATCATAGCGTCTAAATATTTCAAAACATATAGAAAAACAGTTAAAATTATTTACTTTTAAAAACGGTAATATTGTTTTCATTTAAACTGTGAAAATATTTCAGTAGTACTAAACGGCGTTACTAATAGAAATACGTTTTCCCGTTATACAGTTGCACAGTTCTGGTATTTTTTAATGAATATATTATTAATAGTAATCATTATTAAATTTATATGTTAAAACGAGACTTTATTTTTTTAAGGATTTTTAAATCTTCTTTGCTTTCAACAAGCAAAATCGTCGACAAAAATTCATGACAATTACAGAGAAATTCACAGTGTAAAGAAATAAATATTCGAAATGCCCCTTGCGCGTTTCATATCAAAGAAAATCCCCAATATTTTTTATATAAGTTTGGTTTATATATATAAATAAAATAGAGCATCGAATTATATATAATTGAATTTAAAAGTTAAGAAAAAAATTGAAAAACTTGGAATTTTTTTGAAAAAATTTCAAAATTTTTATTTTTTTTTAACCTTTAAATTCAAATATATAAAATTCGATGCATGTATGGCATCTAATTATTCTATTATTATTCGATGCATGTATGGCATCGAATAATAATAGAAATAAATATAAATGAAATAGAGCATCGAATGGAGATGCAGGGGACATTTCGAAGATTTCTAAGACAACGCGTAAAATTCCATTTTTTTTTCATAAAAGTAATTTTAATTTTAATTTTTTTTTTGTGATAAATACATGCATTGATGGCATGTATTTATCACAAAAAAAAAAAATAAAATTACTTTTATGAAAAAAAAATGGAATTTTACGCGTTGTCTTAGAAATCTTCGAAATGTCCCCTGCATCTCCATTCGATGCTCTATTTCATTTATATATATAAACCACACTTATATAAAAAATATTGGGGATTTTCATTGATATGGAGAACGCAGGGGACATTTCGAAGATTTCTAAGACATCTAATACATGAATATGCATTATGGCATGTATTTATCACAAAAAAAAATTAAAATTACTTTTATGAAAAAAAAATGGAATTTTACGCGTTGTCTTAGAAATCTTCGAAATGTCCCCTGCGTTCTCCATATCAATGAAAATCCCCAATATTTTTTATTTAAGTGTGGTTTATATATATAAATGAAATAGAGCATCGAATTTTATATATTTGAATTTAAAGGTTAAAAATAAATAAAAATTTTGAAATTTTTTCGAAAAAATTCCAAGTTTTTCAATTTTTTTCTTAACTTTTAAATTCAATTATATATAATTCGATCCTCTATTTTATTTATATATATAAACCAAACTTATATAAAAAATATTGGGGATTTTCATTGATATGAAACGCTCAGGGGGCATTTCGAAGATTTCTAAGACATCGCGTAAAATTCCATTTTTTTTTCATAAAAATAATTTTTTTTTATTTTTTTTTGTGATAAATGCATGCCATAATGCATATAATGTACCCTTGAATATTATTTAAGATAAAATTTACAAAAAATAAAAAAAAATTCAAAATTTTAAAATTTTTTCGAAAAAATTTCAAAATTTTTAATTTTTTTTTTAACTTTTAAAATCAAATATATAAAATTCGATGCTCTATTTTATTTATATATATAAATCAAACTTTTATAAAAAAAATATTGGGGATTTTCATTGATATGGAACGCGCAGGGGGCATTTCGAAGATTTCTAAGACGACGCGTAAAATTACATTTTTTTCTCAAAAGTAATTTTTTTAATATTTTTTTTGTGATAAATGAATGCTATAATGCATATAATGTACCCTTGAACAATATTTAAGATGAAATTTTCAAAAAAAATATATAAAAATTCAAAAATTTGGAAATTTGGAAATTTTTTCGAAAAAAATTCCAAATTTTTCATTTTTTTTTTGAATTTTTAAATTCAAATATATAAAATTCGATGCTCTATTTTATTTATATATATGAACCAAACTTTTATAAAAAAAAAAATATTGGGGATTTTCATTGATATGGAGAACGCAGGGGGCATTTCGAAGATTTCTAAAACGACGCGTAAAATACCATTTTTTTTCTCAAAAATAATTTTTTTTGTGATAAATGCATGCCATAATATATATAATGTACCCTTGAATAATATTTAAGGTAAAATTTACAATATATATATATATATATATATTTTTTTTTTTTTTTTAAGGTCCTTTGTCCCCTTAAGAAAATATTGCTGCGCGATATAACGCTGGATACGTTGCATATTTTATGAAAACAGTTTTGGTTATTATGATCTCAGATAAGGGAATCCAATCCTGAGCCTCATCTCCAATGCCGAGATTTCGCGATTTCTTAAATGAAATCCCTTGATATTGTTTTCCATTCGAGATTGTGTAGGGTTTAAGGACGCAAAATCGAATTAGGACCATGCTACGCCAATAATCAGTATCCTGTGATTTTAAGAACAAGAATTTTTCCAACATTAATACATTTTTTACAGAAATAAATGAAGTAATATTTTGAGAATAGTAATTTACGTAGAAGTGTAGTTTACATTACTGAAAAAATATACCATTCTCTTTTTTATAATCTTTAAGAAAGATGATAAATGTATTTGATTTACAAAGTTTATGAGGATTAGCAGTTAATTAACTGCGCTATTGATTTTTGAAAATGTAATGATTAAAAAATATTTTGATATGTTTCCTTGTCACACTTAATTTTTTTTTTTCAATAATGCAAGTTACAGGAACGTACATATGTTAAAATTTCTCAGAATGTACAATAGAACATGGAACACCGTTCCTGACAATTTTGTCTGATTTGGTGACTGTCAAAACACGTTCAGTTATGGATCTAAATTCTCGTTACTAATTTTAAGAAGTGTACCATTCATTGGAATAACCATTTCATGCATATAATCCACGATGTATAGTATAAAATGTTTGTGAATTTAGAAATTTTTTTGTTAAGATGGATTAATAGATTTCCGCATGACGTCAGACTTTATCAATTCCAGAACTTGGCAAAACTCTATCTAGGAATTCTTAGGATGCTCAAAACACATTTGGGATCACGGGATTCTAAATTATGCATTTGTAATCCCTATTTGCGATTTTCTTGCTTTTTAATGCTTTGTATGTATTTTCTTAGGATTCCTTGGCGTGTTTTCTGTCCCAGTGAAAGAGTATAAAGAACAACATTGCCTCTCATTAATGTCTTTCAATGTTTTTTTCTTTTTTCACTAAGAAGCAAGTAAAAGTGATGAATTTTAAATGTTTCAGTTTTAAATTAAAGTTATTTAATTTAAACAAAATGAGCGAAATTATTATACATTTTAAATGAAATTAATGTAAAGCGAAAATGCGACGGAGCTTGGCGATTTATCCCCTGTTCCCAGCTTACCTAAAAATACCGAGTTCTTGATTTCTCGATCAGAAGCTTCCGATTTGGCAAAGCATTGAAGAAGTCAATTAAATTATGAATATAAGTAACATGATACAATGCTTAGCATTAGATTTAAGGGACACCAAATTGGTCGTTAAGGGTGGCTAGATTGTGTATTTTGAGTTGAATTACGTTTGGTGATCAATATTAAGGAAAGAACTTTTAAAATCCAATGAAAGAACTGGTAACTTAAAAATAAACATTTGTTTTATAAAAATAAAGTTACATCTCTCAAAATTCATAAAAGTAAGTGTTTATTAATATGTACCAAACCTGATTTGACGATAAATGTCTTTCTAATTTCAATCTAATATGGCGATCATTAGTATGGTCGATTTTGCATAATTGCTCATAATGGGAAAACCGGATTATAAAAAACAGCGAATACGTTATGTTGGTTTGATAGTGACAATTGTATTAAATTGATAGCTATTTATGTTTTCTGACTGCACGTTAATATTAGATTTCTTAAAATCTAAAGCTATTGCAATTATATACAGCGAAGAGCCATTACATTATGACCACCCTCCATCTATAGCAATCAGCTCACCCAGAAACAAAACCACGGCGCGTGCGCAGTTGATATTGGAGTACATAAAGCGCCCATGCATTGTATTTCAAAACATAGTGTGATTAGCTACTTAATGGAAAAAGCATCAGATGCATCAGTCTTTGACAAATCATTATGGCTCGGCGACTGGTAACGTCGATATCGGGAACGGCGCGTTTGGTGGTCTGTACATGTGTAGTCATTGTGAGCACGTATTTAAAATGGTGTATGAATGGTTATACTAAAAGTCTCCAGCGAACAGTGTGTCGCTCATGGCGCATTGATTCCAGAGGAGCACAAGCATTACGCAATGTTACGCATTATTCGTCATGACCGAAGAGTTGCAACAGCCGGAATCACCAACAGCTACAACAGAGGGGACACAGACAGTGTTTCTCAACACACAGTGCCGTGTGCATTGTTGTGTATGGGCCTAGGCAGCCGGCGGCCTAAGCACGCCCCTGCGCTGACAGCAGGTCATCGCCAGCAGCACCTGCAACGGACCCATGAACATCGGAATTGGACCAAAGAAGAATGGAGGAAAGTTGCATGGTCCGACGAATCAAATTTTCTGGTCCATCATATCGACGAGCGCATGAAAATGCCAATTTCCAACGGCAACCCTGGCTCTCGGATGCACAGTTAGTCGGAGACAAGCCTGTGGCGGCAATATTATCGTGTGGGCGATGTTTTTATGGATCACATTAGAACCCATAATCCCCATAAAACAATCCATGACGTTTATGCGCTACTTGAACATTGTTTCAGACCAGGTGCACTCATTAATGACAACAATGTTTCCGATGGGTTATTACATTCACCAACAGGATAATACACCATGTCATATGGAACGAATTGTCAGGGAGTGCTTCGAGAAGCATTCTGATGAGTTTCAAGTCCTGTCTTGGGCACCAAATTCACCTGACATGAATCCAAAAGAACATTTGTTGTTCCACCAGGAAATCTCAATTTTTACCGCTACGCTACCATCTCATAATATGCGAGAATTTCAGGACCAGTTGGTGAGCGTTAGGTACCAGATGCCTCAGACTACCTATAACAACTTTGTTGAGTTGATACCAGGTCGGGTGTTTGCGATTTTGAGGGCAAAAGGTGATCCTACGTCGTATTAAACTGGTGGTCATAATGTAATGGCACTACACATAAATTAAGTTAAGTATACATAACATAATGTAATGGCAACACACATAAATTAAGTTAGTTTATAAATGAAACATTATCATCTATTTTGGTATTAAAAACTGAAACTAATATACTCATTTCAGTTAAATTCTTCTAAAATTTGAAATGTACAGAAGGAAGAAATATTCAAACTCTTCAATATAAGATATCATTAAACATTAAGATGATTAAAATTATCTATTTTCATTTAACTACTATTATAGCCGATCTATTATACACATACGAGCTTTCAGTAAAATCTCAATACGTAAGTATCGAATTTTAGTTTACTGTTAAAGTTAAATTTTGGAGGGTACTTCAAAAGAAATATTCATTGTAAAATGATTAATAAATCTAATATTAAAACTTTTAGAAAATCTATAATTGTGCTAAGTTAATAACAAAAGTTAGAACTAAAATTTAAGAAAACATCGAGGTTAATGAAAGACAGGGACAAAAAAAGATTTGCCGAAACGAAAAAATTAATTTACAATCTTTATACATTTACTTATATTTTTTTATGTATTTAAAATTATTTAAAAAAGCTAAATTTATATTTTTACTTTTAACTTCTTTTATTTCTTCTCCAATCATAATTTGTCATAATTTATATCTATACTTATTTGGTTTTTTAAATAACTTCTTTTAAAAATACTCATAATATTTCAATACATAATAAAATGTTAAAATTTAAAATGTGTTAAAGATTGAGATATTATTGATATGTCAGTTTTTGACGAAAAAGATGCTAATTCCCGTTCCGTTTTGTAAAATATTAAAAGTTTTGTTACATACGTAATCTCAAAAATTTCATCTATAGCCCTATTTTTTTCTTTCTTGCTTCGGCAGTAGGAAATACGATTCTGTTATTATCACATTTTACAATTCAGTTTAATTTCAAGATTTTGCGATTTGTAGTCAATAGCTGTGCAATAAAATTTCCATTTTTTTTCGATATTAAAAAT
This sequence comes from Maratus speciosus, assembly GCA_963932465.1. Classification (NCBI taxonomy): domain Eukaryota; kingdom Metazoa; phylum Arthropoda; class Arachnida; order Araneae; family Salticidae; genus Maratus; species Maratus speciosus. The sequence goes on along the minus strand of OZ010788.1, from coordinate 331,988,101 downwards.
TAGTTAAAATAGAAAATGTTACACTTTCTTTCTAGACATGAGTTCGTACCCTTTTTTTCGCTCTGAACTTAAATATTTTGCGCTATTAGTGTCCTAAATCAAAGGGCGCAGCAGATAACTATTTATTGCCTTTAAAAATTGTTTTCAGATAATTTTCTCATTTCAAAATCACATCTTACAAACAATTAAGTATCTATCATAAAATATTCTCTCATGGCAACATTCGTGATTTTCATGTCCTTGAAGAACTGTTTATAACAGGAAAATTTTTATATACCCAACTATTGGCAGAAATAAGAAAAAAAATACAATTCTTAAATTCAAAAATGCCATTTTTCAACCTTGATAGAAAAACACACATTCTCCTTTATATATTCTTGAACCATTCTTGATTTACTACATCCAAAACAATTTTTGCTTTGCGTAAAAAATCGATTCCCAAAATTGTACGATTATTTCTGGCATTCGGCAGAGCATAAAGTGTAGTTTTAACGTCGCGACCTTCCATTTTAACATGAACTTCTGTTTTATAAACTTCGGTAGTGTTTTGTAGGCGATCCGCTAAGACTACGATCATTTGCGTTTTTTCAAACTTCACACCTTGGTCTTTTAATAAAGAATACAAAACTTCACCCGCAACGCAATGTGTTGCATCAGTGTCAGCAAAAGCTGTGCCAGAGAGATCATTTATGCTTATTTTTACCAATAATGTTGGTGATGTTTGCATATTACATGTACGAAATTCTAGTGATGGAAAGTGCATCGATACATTTTTCGGAGAACAGGTTAGACACTTGGATTTAATAACTCCCTGGTTTCCACAACCATAGCAACATAGCAATGGTCAATTTAAATTCGAAGGGTAATTAATTTTATTTCTCTTGGACTCCTTTTGATTGCCAATTTTATCAAACTCATTTCTTTTAAAAACTAAAGGCGTTTTTTCAAAGCGATTAGAATTCCCGACCTCACTGATTTTATTTGATCTCTTTATTTCTACTTTGTGTGACCTCAAATTATCATATAAATCTAACTTTTCAGCTAATTCAACAGGATCTGTTAAATTCTCACATTGGTCTAAATAATGTTCTTTGCAATCAGGGGAAGCCTTTTTCCTTAATTGGTCAGCAATAATTAATTCCGATAATTTTTCAAAGGAATTTATATTTAATTCGGATAGCCATCCCTCAAAATAGCTTCTAATTCCAAAATAATATTCTTTCCATCTAATATCGGTTCGCTTTGGATGTCGACTAAACAAAACTCTAAACCGTTCAGTAGTTAATTTGAACCTCTGCATCAGTATATCTTTAATATAAGAATAATCCTCAAATTTTTCTTCCGGTTCACGCGCTATTAATTTACCGATTTCATTTGAAAGGACTCCAATTAAATGCGTAATCCACAGTTCTTTAGAAACCTTTAAAAGTTTCATTTGCCTCTCAAAAGTTATTAAATATAAATTCATATCATCCTTTTCAGGATTGAAATCGGGTAAAACCCTTTTCAAGTCAACGCGGATTGAAGAAGTTTCTAGAGGGTTGCTTTTATTTGCAAAAACATCTCTTGTTCCTGCTTCTAACCTGAGCTTCTGTAGCTCAAATTCTCTTTCTTCGGCTAAACGTTTCTCTTCCTCAAGAATCTTTCTTTCTTCTACGATGTTTTCAAAAATTCCCTGTACAAAATCCACGTTATCTTTAAATGTCTCACTATTTACAATTTTATCACGTAATTCGAGGACTTTATCACGCTACTTATTTCTACTTTTAATTCTGAAGCTAATGTGATTAAATCAATTTTCTTACCCTTAGAAAGAAACGCCATCATTTGAACTAACTATGTTTTAGCTAACTTCAAACTTAATTCGTGTTACGAATAACTCTTAGCAAAATAATTTACTTTTACGTAATTTATAACATATATAGAACATAAATATCATACAATATCTTTCAAAACTCAATATAATGACACCAACTATTTGCCTTTTTTTTTACACAATAATATCAATCAATTCTTCATATAATAATTAAAATAATGCCAAGCACTCATTTATAATAATAACTTCAATAATTAAATAGCTCAGTGCAACTATATAAATAAATAAAATAAAGCAAACGATTTTTATTTTTCAATAATAATTATTGGATATCTTTCTCTTATGAATATCTTCATTTAATTCAGATACTAAAATACTTGAAGCTGCAGACGGTTTTTTTGTATTTCAATTCCAAGGAAAATATCATTCAGGTTGAATAGAATAATTCCAATATATTTCGATTCTGGACGAATCAAATACAATTTTCAAAAATCCTCAGATTCCGGATGAATCAAAAGTACTTTTGTATAAATTTTTGTACTTTAGTATTTAAATTTTCTTATTAAAACAGTTTAACACAATTTAAAAATAATACTTATCCTCATATCTTGCTTCTATTCGGGCCTCACGTTGGGCGCCACTTCTGTAACATATTATTCAGAATCCGAGATGGAAACTATTTTAGTTACAAAATAAAACTTGATAACTTTTCATCAACTAATAAATTTAATATTTACATGTTATTATTTACAAAAATAACTCAGGTAATTTAAAATATCGGCTTAGCTCAGGTAGATGCCTTGTCGGCAACAACTTTGTAACCATTATTCTCATCTCGTAAAGTCTAATTTACTCAGCTTGTCAGTTCTTTTGAAAGAAAGGAAAAAAAAAAAGAAAAGGAGAGAAAATATGATGGAGGGCGTATTGTTCGAGCGTTACACTTGTAGAATAAAAAGTAAATCCATAATGGAGTAGATTAAAAGCCTACTCCATTATATAATTATATCAAGTTGTCTATAACTTGATATAATTATAGACATATGCCTATCTCATATATATATATATATATATATATATATATATATATAAAGCACCATTATAGGGCTTTTTCAAACACTACATATTGGGAGAACCTGTATGAATATTAATTTATAGGGAGAATAAATACTAATATTATAATATACTAATTAATTACAGCTAAATATTTATTTATGTTGTTTAAAAGGACTGCGTTGCATAGTCTAAAAAGTTTTAATTTAGTCCTCTGAAACTCAAAAATCAAAACTTTCTTGTCATTAAAGAGTTGAAAGATGTTTTAAAAATGTATTTGGAATTAACCCTATTTCGTTTAACATAGGCAAAAGTTACATGCACTGATGCTTACTGCACCATAATGAGAAGATTTTGGTGACATTGGAAAAAAATTAAATGCCGAAAATTGACATTAAAATTTTCAAAAAATCTTTTAAAACATAATCATCACAGTTTTCGTTTTTTTCAATTCCAAAAAAAAAAAAAAAAAAAAAAAAAAAAAAAAGAAAAAAAAGGAAAAAAGGTTTTATTTGCCTTTTAGTATGCTGTTTTGTTTTTCATATTACGTCTCCTTCATCTAATACATTTTATTGTGTGACATCTGTTTATTACTATTTAAAAAATTAAAGCTTTAGATTTTTATAACTAGTTAGCCCTTGATTGAATTCTAAAAATATCTTATAATAGATGTCATTTCCAATTTCAGTGGTAACAGCATCTTTGATTTAATAAAAATTCTTAAAAATTTAAATTCTCTATCACTAAGAGTAATTACCTTCTGATTTTGACAAACAAGTTTATATCAATGTTTTTAATATTAAGTTTCTTAACTAACATTAGAACATCATAAAAGTTCTTTTTTCGAAAAATAAAAAGCATTTTTTAAATAGTATCATATCTATATTTATTATAATATTGTTAGCTATTAATTTAATTATACTCATCGAAAATCGTATAATTAACTACTGTTTTTGGCAAGAATTCAATTATGGTACTTGGATAAAGTAATTTGATAAAATACTGTTACGTGTGATTAATTTAAAGGAAATCCTAGAAACGCACAATACTTTATTTATATTTACGTATAATTTAATGCATTGTCTTGTCGAGATTAACACATGCGATCTTTCTGCTACTACGCTATTAAGTCTCTCGTAAATATTTTGTTTGTAACTGAGGCACTAAAAGGAAAACTTTAAGACTATTGCATTATGGAAAATATTATTAGTTTTTTATACTTTCCAATATAGATGAAATCTTTTAATGTAAAAAGAAATAATAAACAAAAGTTGTTTTGTAAATTCCAGTATTACATTATGAATTTACACCTATAACTGATTTCCATGAAACATTACTGTATCAAAACAAATTTGGAAATTGCACGTCAAACGTGGCAAATGATCTGCGTTTGTACGATAATTAATTTTATAAATATATTTTGCTCCGCATAGTATTGTATTGAATATATATTTTAGTGTATTTCATAAGTGCGTATCAATTTCATTATGTTCGAAAGGCTCTAACATCATTAAAATATACTTGAAATAATTTTTTCCTTTTCGCCGTAATGTAATGGAAAAATTTTGCTGTCTCTGAAATTAAACTATACTTCCGATTTTGATCAAATATCATATGACTCCACAATATTTTGCAACGATTATACATTTAAAATTTCAGACCTTTCGGTTGGGTAGTTTTTGCTATGTTATATGCTAGCGGACGGACAGACAGACGATCGAACGATGACTTAGGTGCTACTTATTTATATAATTACGAATGCACCTAAAATGTGGTACACATCTATATATGTGTTTATAGTATTTGTTAAAACATCATATTGCTTATTAATTATGATGTTATTAAACATGTATAGCAAAGACAGACATGCATGAGTACCCAATTTCTTGGTTCAGTAATGCCTGGTGGAAACCATTATATGAGTAATTACATACTTTTAAGACTCTTATCCCGTAAGGCGAAGATACTCGCGAGATAATGTTAAACCTATGAAAAGGTTCTTTACCAATATTTCATTTGCATTTCGACAATTTAATGCATCAGCTTGTCTAAATTTAGCCCATGCAATCTTTCTGATACTATGCTATTAAGTTTCTCATAAATATATCGTTTGTCACTGAACGACTAAAAGGAAAACTTTAATACTATTGCATTATGGAAAATATTATTAATTTTTTGTACTTTTGAACATAGTTGAAAACTCTTGATGGTAAAAAAAAAAATAATAATAATAAGTTGTTTTGTTAATTTCTGTATTACATTATGCATTTACTGCATTTATGCATACTGATTTCTATCAATGATTACACTGTAAAAAAAAATCTGTAAAGTTACTAAAGTTTTTCTCGGAAATTGGGATTCCAAGAACTTTTTATGTAACGGCAACAGTAAAAATTCCTGTAACAGCGTCTGTTACAGGACTTTTTGTTGTTGCCGTTACATAAAAGTTCTTGGAATCCCAGTTTCCTAGAAAAATTTTAGTAACTTTGCAGATTTTTTTTTTACAGTGTACTGTACCAAAAATTTTGTGGCCATGAATGTCTGTGTTTTCAATACTTTTTAAAACATCAAAATGTTAATTATGATGCTTAAAAACTATTTAAAACACAGACATGAAAGAATACCCAATTCTTTGGTACAGTAATGCCTGATGAAAATCAGTATAGTTGTAAATACATACTGTTAAGGCTCCTGTCCCATCAGGAGAAAACACACTGGAGCTAATGCTAAATCTATGGAAATGATTTATTCCAATATTTCAATTGCATTTCGACGTTTTAATTTTTTTTTCATTGGATAGCTTTGCTCGATCCCTACATATACCTATTTTTTATTTTCTCGATTTTTGTTTTAATTTTTTTTTTCTTAAGATTATATTTTTAATTTCGGAACAAGTGTTTTATATTAACTTATTTTAAAATATTTAACTGATCTTATGTAATCAAACAAGAAAACAGTCATAATATATCTTAGCAGCAGCTGATTCGGCCTTAAAATTCCCCAATGGAAGGGGAAAAAACAAAACCGTTTACAGGGAAATCGCCACTGCTTTTTTAAATTTGTAATTCAGTCTTCATTATTTTTTTTAATTGCGAGCAAATTTGCGTTTTTTACCGTCTATGGAGACTGAAAGAGCGTAGACGAATATAGATCGTAGTGGCAGAGACCCCTAATTTTCAAAACAGATAAAAATGTATAAAAAATTCAATAATAATATTAATAATAAAAAGTCGGAACGCCATAAATATATTCAAATGTTTTATTATAACTTTAAAAATAATGTCTCTTTTTCAAGTATAAATTGTAGAGAATTTAATTTCATTTTATTTAAAAAATTAAACACCAAAATCGAAAACTTGTTCAAAGTTTATAGTAGGATTTAAAAACAGTGTTTCGAAATAACTTACCTTAAAGTTTTGCCTTTGCAGGCTTCACCGGTCTTTTCTACTCAACTTTTAAGGGTAGAACTATAATTTTAGGAAATTTGTAGATCATTTTTACAGAATCAAACATTACAATAATAATAATATTAACAATAATAAATATGTCTATTAGTCATTTCAAAACTTTCTAGTCCCTTAAGTGACTTTGATTGGTAAGTAGTTGAAGATCGAAAGGCCTCAGCCGGCATGGAACTTTTGGGTTTCTTCCATTATACCATAGCGAGTGTGCACTAGATGTCTCTGAAATATGTTTAAAAACGTCTTTATTGAGAAACCTATTGAAAGAACAAGCATTTAAAGATGGAGGTCAACGGAGACTCAATCCCATATTTTTTTGAAAACGAAAAGATACCCTTGAACATATCAGTTTGTATTGCAGGTGCTTCTACAATCTAATGCGCAAAGACTATTCACCGAATTAATACAAACCACAAGTTTAAATAACTTTAATCCATTATAATCGCAGAGATTTTTTTTCGCAGGTTCTGCAAAGCCGTTTGTGTTGATCTCCTTGTTCTATCTGCATAAGCACTATAGATCGCTAGCAAAGAATATTTATTTTGATATGTTCTCAAATCCCCTTTAAATTATACATTTAAAATATTCTTAAAAATATCTCGTAAAAAAAATTCGTTAAAAATTTACGTTACTAATTTAAATAACTGTAATCCTTTATAACACCAGAGAAAACAGAAACATCATCGCATTTGGTTTATTTTAAAGTACAGATATTTTACTACGCAGGTTATGCAAAGGAGTTTGTGTTGATCTCCTAGTTCCATCTGCATAAGCACTATAGATCGCTAGCAAATAATATTTATTTTGATATGTTCTCAAACCCCCTTTAAATTATATATTTATAATATTCTTTAAAATATCCCGTAAAAAAAAATCTTTAAAAAACTACATTACTAATTTAAAAAACTCTAATCCATTATAACCTTTGAGAAAACACAAACATCATAGCATTTGGCTTATTTTAAAGTACAGATATTTTACTACGCAGGTTCTGCAAAGCCGTTTGTATTGATCTCCTAGTTCCGTCAGCATAAGCACTATAGATCGCTAACAAAGAATATTTATTTTGACATGTTCTCAAACCCCCTTTAAACTATATATTTCAAATATTCTTAAAAATATCTCATAAAAAATCGTTAAAAAATTACATTGCATGTTGAATATTCATTATTTCATTTGTTGCAATTTATTATTACATTCGTTGTAATTTAGAAACAATTTATAATTAAATGCGCTTAAATGTTTTTCGCATAAAAAATATTCTCTATATGTCTTAAATGGTATACTATTGTATTTATCTCATTAGGTATCAGAATTAAAGTTTTATGTTAACATAAAATTCAAAAACCTTACACAAATTCTTTTATCTACTTCAATAAAAGAAGCCATTACTTTTACAACTTTTGAATAGAGACTATAGATGTAATTGACCATACTTAATACCTAAATATTTCGAAGTTAATCAATCGTTTACAAGTTCCATTCGTTTATTTGGATGAAAACCTCCTTTGATTCATTCGATTCATTTATTTTAATGTATTTCTGTTTTTGCAATTCTTTAATTATGTTCTTAGTTTTCTTATTGCAGTATTTAAAAGCAATTGAAACAAAATTGAAAACAAAATTACAAATAAAAATTAAAGACTTCACAGGAAAGATTTAAAGAATGAAAATTATCTTATCACGGATACACTTATAATAAGAATATGAAAAGGATAAAAAGGGACTTTTCCAACTAATGAACTATTTCAATTGCATTAATCAAATTATTTTGGTAATAGGATAATAAAGTTAGATTATTTTATGTAGGTTTACAATTTGGTTTGGAAATTTATAATGATTATAACTTGACATGCCTTTCATATAGCTTTAGCCAAAAAGCTTTCTATTTTGCGAATTATAGAGTACTTAGTTTTAACATATTTTAAGATATGGATGCGCAAAGAGGATTAATATAAAAAACTTTAATGTACTGGTTCAATTTTTGTAAGAAAATGTATTAATTCTGTCTTATAAATGATCATACTTGTGTTTTTTTTTCAATGATGTTTTAATATATACTATCATTTATTCTGAACTAGTTTTAAAATAGAAAAATTTATCATTGCAAAAGTTATAATTTTACTGATATTTAGGTACAAAACATTCATTTTTAAGGACTCCATTTATTATGGTTTGATGGATTGTTTTTTTTTCGTGTGTGTGTATGTTCACAGTAACAATTTTTTTTCTAAGTTATCTACATACATATAATATTAACTATATCGAAAATTATGCAAATGTATATTCGACAAAAACATATCCAATCATCGAAATTCAACCTTTAGTTTTAACAATTTAAAATACGTATAATAGATGATATGTCTGACCTGAAAGTTTAGAAAAAGTTCCACCTCTATTCCCAATAAACTCGTTTATTGCACTGAAAAATGATACACATCTCCCTTTTCATCAAATTGACATAATACTTTTTAATATGATGCGATATCATGCATTAACATTTGATTTTTAATTTTTTTTTTTTACTTAATGCACGAAATTGCCAATTGCACGTGTACCGTATACACATTCAAAAATGTTTGATTAAAAATAAGTAACAACAGAAAGATTTATTCGTTATGTATAGAAAAAGCATCATAATACTGAAAATTCATTGGTCGGTTCAGATAATGTTTAATGTTTTACTGATGAGACATTTCTATGATTCACACAATCTCAAAGCACAGTTTTCAAACTAATAGAGAAAATCCTTGCCATATCACAGACTTTGAAATTATCTAAAATATATTTCTCCATATTTCAAATGAAAATCAAATTTCAAATTATTTTTGCTTAAAAGGCGCAAAGACCAACTTAGTGAAAAATATTCCATGCCGGGAATCGAACCCGGGTCATCAGTATAGCGACCTGACGTTCTACCGCTAAACCACATGGAACGATACCCAACCTGGAACTTCTCACTATTACAAGTTTGATTTTCATTTGAAATATTGTATTCAAGGCGAATGTTTCTCTCTGGAAAAATTTCCAAATATTAATATATTTCTCCATTCAAACTTTTTAAAGAATAAAATAAGACATGAGCGCTTCATTTGAAATTCACGAATAACATACTTGATTATGACACTGTAATCCTATAAATATCATAAACATTGAAAGCAAAGCCAAACTAACATGAGAGATTTCAACTCAGATTTAACATTGCCATTTATTTTAATTAAAGGTTATATGAAATAGTTAGTTTCAAAGAGTAATGTAAATTTATACTCTTTTTAACACTTTCCAACAATGTTGAAAAGTGTTTATGGATTCGGTTTGTCTGTCCGTCTGTCCACTCTCTAACTCCAGTAAATATACTCGGATTTTCATGCAATAGATAAAGGTTATTTAGAGTCACCAAAGCATGTTTGGTATTGTATATAAAGATTGTAGTACTTATAGTTCATTTACAGTGGTACTCAAAAGTATTCCATTATATTATGGTATATGGAGAAAAAATATTTGCAGAGTATTTTAATGACATTATGCTTTTTCAAATGTATTGAAACTGATATAAATCACTGAATCTCTCTACGATCACGTTAGAACAGGGCATTTATAGCATTTTTTATTCATCTACATTTGGGATGCACAACCTGTGAACCGCGAAATTCGTCAATTTATAACTAGGAAAAAATTGAAATATTTGTCCGTAGGTCGCTCGAAAAATAGTGAATTTCGTCAATTTGTTGCGACAAAAATCGCAAATTTTGTTGATAAGGAGCGGAAAAATTGCAAATTTCGTCAACGAGGCGCGGAAAAATCGCACATTTCGTTGGTCAAGCACGGAAAAATCGCGAATTTTTTCGATGATGCGGTAAAAATTGAAAATTTCTCTGACCGGCTGCGGAAAAATAGCGAGTTTCGTCACTTTATCGCAAGAAAAAATCGCGAATTTCGTCAGTTTGCCGCGGGAAAAAATTACAAATTCCATCAGTCATTAAACATCGCGAATTTCGTCGATCAGGGTCGGAAAAGTTGCAAACTTCGTCGTTTGGGCACGGAGAAATAGAGTACTTTTTATCGGATTAAAAAAAATCACGACTTTTGTTGGTCGGGCAAGAAAAAATCGCGAATTTCGTCGATCAGGTGCGGAAAATCGCGAATTTTGTCAACTGGTTTCGGAAAAACTGCGAATTTTGTTGATCAGACTCGGAAAAATCACGAATTTCGTTGATCAGGCGTGAAAACATCGCAAATTTCGTTGATCGGCTCCTCCTCCCCACTTCATTTATAAAGTTCGCATTTTTTTCGGCACTTGTCAATTTCATGAGTATGTGTTTTTTTTTTTTTTTTTTTTTTTTTTTTTTTTTGTCGCTTTTATTAAAACAAAATTTACTCCCCCGAATAAAGTCAAGGAATGTTATAACTTCTTCTAAATAATCCTTGCTATATCTATGTTATATATACAAACATAAACTCTTTATATATCCTTGCCAACTGAATTGGCTACGTTGACTGGGAACATAGAGCGGTAAAACTCCCCCTCGCCCTCTAAAACCATATTTTTTACCTGATTATAGGCCAGAGATCATCTCCCCGAAACAGAATTCTCTCCAAGTTAGTGATGTGGCCCTCACAAACCCAGAATTTTTTATAAGTGGTCCCTTTCTTAAACAGATTGTGCTATACCAATCTACAGGGACACACAAAAGAAATCGGTTACGGTACTGTCTTTGAGTAATAATTGCTTGAGTGTACGGTTTAAATTTCGGTATGCGCTTTTAAATTCAATTAATTTTTTTACATGTTACTCGTAATATATAAATTCTATACCTCATATAAAGGGCTGCACAAAAGTATTCACGTGCCCTTCTCATTGTTAGATGAAATTGCTGAAGGCAAATTTTCAACTGAAGTACATGTATTTCCTAAGTGAAATGAATAGTTGTATGCATGTAGTTAATAGATACAAATCTATATATTATTATATACAGGGCCGTTGAAAAAATTCCGATAATTTTACTATTATAGATGGGAACAGCTGAAAATGGGTTTTGAAATATGTTATGCGTTTCCATGGGGTCTAATTAGACGTAATATTTTAATTGTTTGAACGCTGCAGTTTTGTTGTATAATTCTGGATATGTTGGAAAGTGTTCCTTAATGTATTCTTGACGCATAATTTTTTTGTTTCTTGTTTAACTATATAATCATACGCTTATAAGCGTTTAATCAAAATTTAAACATTCGAGATATCTAACTGGCAAGCATTCAGAGAAAAAAAAACATATACTGAGCTAAAATTCGGAGTCTATATAAGGATTATTGCGCGTTTATCGAAGAATAGACTTCTACTTCATTTAAAGTTATTAAACTATAATAGAAATACGTTGATAAGGTAGCTGGGAATACGTTTTAAGGTTTTTTTTAATTTATTTTCTCCTGAAGAGTTTATAGAAAATTGTACATGAGAACATAAACATTCACAAAATATTAATTATTAATACCATACATTTTGAAATAAAATCTGATATCAACTAAATTTGTTTAAATCCGGACGTCTCGCCCCGAGTTGAATGGGATTACATTTAAGGTTTACAATATTACACTGTAAATAAAAATGATTCATGTCGTGTAAATGAATGATAACGCAAAAATGCGAACAAAATTGCTCCCTTTTTTCAAGGGACATGAATAGTCAAAAGAACAATCATTCAGGGCCCTTCGTTAATGCGCGAAATCTTAAAAAAAAAAAAAAAATAGATAACAAAAACAAAAATCAAAAGTTCGTATCTCCAAAAATATTATAAAATATTATATATCCTTACAGCACAGAAACCTGCACTTAACCCCTTCGGGACGGGCGTCTTTCACACAATTTTTAATCTTTTATCACCGGTTTTTCAAAACAGAAATTTTTGCCTAGTTGAATCGGAAATATGCTCCGATTAAATAAGATAAAATTTCCAATAAAAATTTACTTGTAAGAATAATCGCCTATTCTGAGCACCTTACGCGGAACGTATACCAGTCGCTCGTCCCCAAGGAGTTAAAATTGCCTTTTAATAAAAACTAACCTGAAAAAATTCTAATCAAAACCTATATGCAAAACAATTAAAAAATTAGCAAAGAAAGATGCTTTTGGAAAAAAAAAAAAAACTTGAAAAACTCGTTACATTAATAATGTTATTACAGACGATTACTTTTATGTGATCTACACCAGAGGTTGCAAACAGATGGTCCATGTACCACCAGTAGTTGGCGATAAAAGGTAGGTGGTCCGCAGAATTCTCGATTGTGTATGTCGATATTGTCTCTCGATAATGTCTGTTTCAGGCACATTGTGGAGAAATTGTATTCCAGTATGTTCATTATTATTCTTCAATTAGTGAAGTGAGATTGCCGCCGATAAAAAAAAATAGTAACCTGACATTTTGCCTTGAGTGAAAAATAAAACAAATTATTTTTACAGCAGAAAAAGAAATCAAGAACTCTCGATCGACGATGAAGGCAACCATCCTTGAAAAGCAATTACAAAAGCAACATTTTTGCTTGGACATGTCTTTTTTTTTTTATTTCGAACTAAGTTTGCAGAACTAGTTGCGATAAATTTTCTGCTAATAGCCTACACACAGACACGTAAATTCATCAGTTTATTAATACAAATGATCAATGTGACTAACGCCACATAAACATTTGAAAGGCGACTTTCACAGTTTCCTTTATTTACAATGTATATTTGTTTAATATACAATGGTATTTTAAAAAAATGATCTAAATTCACAGGTACGTAAAAAACACCGATATTCGTTTATCCCCATGTATTATTTTTCTAAAATTTTTTCCAAATAAAAAATTTCATTAAAAGAGAAATTATTGAATCTAAAACAAAGCTCTTGAGTCTTGAATCATGTATCTGACAATTAAAAATAAACATATGCTGAAACTGTCATTAAACTATCATTAATATTACGCGAAGTACGCAAAATAATGATGTAAATTTCTTTAGAAAAAGGAAACATTTTCAGAGAAATTCTTTTAAAATATGTAATTCTTTTGTGAATCCATGCATATGATCTACAGATTTGTGCACATACTGCATAATATTGCAAAATTTAGTTCATTTATAAAATATATTAAACAGCGAAAAATTCCCTTTTCAACCATATCCGCCAATTAAACGATATTTATTCAATTTATTTTATGTAGCCCTCTATAAGATTTATAGAATTTGTACAGACCAAGTAATATTCAAAATATTAGTTAAATGTAAAAACATAGCACAACTCTAAACGCACTTGCAGTAGTTGTCACTCTTAGACAGTCGTGTAAAAGAATTATTTGGTGTGTTCCTAGAACTGGATGAAAAAAGTGCACTATATTGTAGATTTACATATTGAACTATACCTGAATGTTGTACATAATTTTGATTATGTTTTATACAGTGTAACATCACTGATAACTCTACAAATAACTTTTACCTATAGACCATTTTGATGTCAGGATGCCGTCACGGCCAATGTCAGCGCGCCCATCTCCTGACACCTAGAGAAAGATAGAGGTTTGGTTTGGTTTGTGTTTATGACGGCCAATTATCAACACGTGGGATATAGGCCCTGGGGAGAAGTGCCATTCGTGGGGGTCTTTATAAGGGAACCTAAACCGTATTTACGAATGGGATTCCACGGTTTCGAAGAAAACCACGAAAACTCCGAAACGGTTAGGCCGACGGGCGCGATTGGGTTCGAACCCAGCACCTCCCGTTTACCAACTTCGAGAGCAGAACATCTCAGCCACTGGTGGGGCTAGTGAAAGATAGAGAAAGAGCAGAGTTGGGAAAACGCGGTCGAAAAGCATGGGCTGGTGGAACGTGGTTCTTTGATAAAGACGAAAGTGTTTATTTCGTAGTAAACATGTGCTATGGGCACCGGAGTGTGGTAGAGTTATGGAACATGTATATGTATATTTACTTTAATTATGAGGTTTATTAGGTGCGAATGTAATTATATAGATATATAGAACCTAGAACCATTGTCTTGTTCGCCAGTTTGTCCGCATATAACATCACAAACTCTACCCAACCAAACGATTTGAATTTAATATATATATTTTGTCGAGTCATTTCAAATTTTATGAAAATCTAATAAAAATTTAAGAATATATCAATTTTCTTTTTTCTAAATTCTATTAAATCCTATCATGCGTAATTAATTGGTATGATAGGTAATGATTCTAGGTTGCCATGGTGATTACGTTCTATTTTAGATGGAGTCGTATTATTTCCGTATTACTGAATTTAATATATACAATCGTAATAAATTTTGTACTCATGCATTTTTGCATAACAGTGCAATAGCTATTGCTTCAAGATCTGAATATTTATAAAACTAGCTTTCATATGTGTTCAGTGCCGTTGAATATTTCTGTGACGTCGTGTGTTTTGTTTTGATGATTTAACTTTTGTTTTGTTGAAAATGACGAGTGAATTTATGAATAATTTCTGCTCTCAACAAGTGGAAAATAGGTGTGAAATGTTATGGCGAAAATCGCCATCACAACCATAATCTAAGGGAATTACTTTGAGTGAACACTTTAAGTGGAAATGTGGAAAATTCTGTCAAATAAGTATCTGAAACATAGTGTTCAATTTTCAGACATTTATAAATGTCCTAATTTTTTCATACATTTTTTGCGTCTGATTCGCAGCCATTTTTTTTTCTTGTATTATACGTAGCCATGTTTGACCATGGTGAATGCTGGAATAATGATCCTGCCCCCTGCACCCCCACGCAGCCTGATTTTAGGGCACCAAAATTTGTTATGCAATTTTAAATTTGTTAATTGATATATTTTTCGACGTATGTGTTTATAGGTGATTCTCAGTCTTTAAATTCACTAAGAGAAAATAGTCTTCTTTGTAAAGAAAAAAAGTAAGTGATTAACATTTGAACGTAGCTTCATTTTTTTAGGCAGGCATTTTCTACTCTGGTCGAAAGTAGGTCGAATTCGTGGACATGTGTTATCAGATGTTTATTAAATGGCGGAGCCACGAAATTTTGCATTAAAAAAGAAGACTACTGATTTATTTAATTTAAAGATCATTAGTAATTTATCTTGATCACTTGCAATTTATCTGTTTAGAAATAAATAATAGGTAAAGCATATGCATAAATCGCTCATATTGTATTGAAGAGCAGAATTAATCCTGTAACAGCCTACATATTTATTTATTTTTATGAAAAGCATTTAAATTAAGTTATAAAAACCGCAATTTGAAATGAAAAATCTAGTTATGAAGTAAACATATAAAATTCTATCTTTTTACTAATATCTATTTTTATTTTCAAATTACCTTTTTACTAAAAATAATCAAAAAATCAATATTAGAATTAATTTCAAATTAAACATATACGTATGTACAATATAACATGTTAACAAAAACTTACTTGAAATGCTTCGCTGTCGCTAAAAAAATTTCCTGGATTTGAAATTTTAAAAACTCACAGTGAGGGAGAACGACTTCCATCTTTTTAAAAGGAAATCCCTCCATATATCCGGATAGCTATATGAAAAGAATGAATTTTTTCATCTTCGAAACATATCCCGCCGAACTTTTTTACCAGATTTGACACGACGAAGGCGAATAATTATTCATATAACTTAATACAAATAACACTAAGTCCGTAGCACGCTGTGTTTGTGGAGTTCCCGGATGTAATCTCCAAGTGTTGTTACTTCCTAGTGTCTATCTCGCCTTTATATCGACGACAGCATATTAGACGGCATTTGGCATCAAGCACACTTGTCAGATTTATGTGTGTAATAAATACATAAATTAAGTAGATTTATATTAAAATCACAGAACTTTGAATTCCGAAAAAAATAAAACAAGTAAAAAAAAAAAAAAAAAAAAAATTAATTAATTAAAATCTATGTGTACATAAAAACAAACATTCCGTTTGAGTTAAAAATGGCTACCAAATTCGAATGAAACAAATCTAAAACGCATGCGCAACTGAGAGTGCCCTCTGGTGCCTAATACGGAACGGAAGTAAGAAAACGTTTTACTTAAGAAAAACCTACTGGCATCTTATTTTTATATTCCTGTAGATTTTTTAGACACATTTTTTAGTTCTTTTATACCATGATCATAGTAAGGCATATATGTGTCTTAAATTAAGACATCTTTCATGTCTTAATTTTGAGATTCACTCAATTAATTGTCTAAAATACTTTTTCAGTCACACGTGTGCCTAAATTTAAGACGCCTCTATCTGTAGTGTAACGGTCTACGAACAACAGAGGCTGCACACTTCATTTTCAATACCGAAAAAACAATAATAAACATTAATAATATATATTAATTACATGGCAATCCGAGTACATTAGAGAACAACAAGACAAATCAAAGTCACAAACATATTTCAACTATGTTGGAAAGTAGAGATCCATCGAAAATTCGGTTTCGTTTTCGGCTCATAATCTGAGTTTCGCCGAAAATTCGTTTTCGGCAAAAATTCTGCCTAAAATTCAGCTAGAACGAAACTCGACCGAAACTATCTGTATTCCTAAAATCTCTTTTCTTCTTTCGACAATTTTCAACATGACTCATTGTTTTAAGCTGTATTGGCTTAAATGAGACACTCTTTATTTATTACTATGAACTTCACTGTTTATAATTATCAGTCATCCATTACTGAATGAAGACGCAAGTGTAAATTATAAAGCAAGCAAATCATATTTGAGTAAACATTGAAGACGCATTTCACGTGCTCATTAAAAGCTGCAGACGTAAGAGAAATATATTTTTTTTTTTTAATTTGAAACCGAAATAGTGTTTCGAATATTCTTTGAGAAAGTTCAAGTATAACAGATGATCATTTAAAAAAATTATTATAAAAGATAAAGCGAGGTATGTATATACAGAAAACAGTTTCTAATTAGATGAAATTCCTATAATTAGAAAATAATTTTGCATCGTTAATGAATAAATTACATTTTATTTCATATGATAATAAATTAAAATAAATAGTTTTCATCAGATGCAGAGGCAGCCATCTTGGGCCACACATATAATTAAACATATAAGTAATTAATAATTGTGTATATTTATGTATGTATTAATTGCCTTAATTTTTTTTTACATTTTCGTTTTCAGCTGAAAATAGGAAGATTGCCGAAATTCTGTTTCGGGTTCGGTCTTAAAAACTTGTTTTGGTCGATCCTTATTTTAATAAAAATGTTTAAATAACACGTTTTTTCATAGTAAATTAATAAATTAATAATCATAGTAAATTAATAATCAAATTAATAATCAAAAATCCAAATCTTGAAAATATGAATACACATGACTTTTAAATGGATTGAAATCTAAATTGACATGATATTATCCATTTCATGGTGACATTTCAATTTCACTCAATTTTTCGTTACACGTCGGAATCACTTGTATATTAGGGTTGGTCGAAAAAAAGAATTTTTTTTATTTCCGGAACGCTTTAGTGCGGAAAATTTTCCTATTGTAATAAGAAGAAAAAAGGCATAAAATGTTTTAAAATTGGTTAACATCTTCCATTCGCGCATCGTACTTAAAGTTGATGAAAAATTGCAAAAATCGCGCCTTTTCTCTATTTTTTTAACTTAATTAAAACTTTAAAAATAAACACGCTTTAGCTTTTTATGCTTTTTTCATGGTTTGCATAACCTAAATAAATTAAATTCGAATCAATCATCTTATATTTCCGTTCACGCAACATCTTGGAAAAAAAAACATAAATTTAGCAATTTTTCGTAATTTTCACCGTGCAACTCTTAGCTCGTTCTGCTAGAACAAAACGATCCAGAACTCACCACATGGAGGTGGTTGCACGTAGAGTTCTACCTCCACACTACCCAACCAACCATTCAATTGCTGGATGTGTCATTTACATTATATTTGCAACTATTTGCAAAGGTTTTCCATAGAGTAGCATTCTTTGGCTTACTGTGTCTTTTTCGTTTTCTTTTTTATATCTACTACACATTTAAGGTCCGATTTTTTGGAGAAATGAGGCATAACCGATTTAGACTTCAGTGTTGTTCGGATATATCCATGTCTAACTTCATGTCCATATACTTTATTCGAGGTCTCTGTCACAAGTTTGACGCACATCATAATAGTCTCGGTGTGACAAGGAAACATTTGTATTTCTCTGATGAAAGTAGTGTCAGAAGTGATGAACGATTTTACATCATATTCACTTAGGTCCCGCGGCATTGGGGAAGGATACACCGCACAAGAATTCCAATTAATAATTTCTATGTAATCGGAAGCTTGGAAGTTTCCATTCGGTGGCATTACATTTCTAACAGTCTTCTTCTTTTAAACGGTTTGCCGTGCTTTTACGATCCTTCTGTAACCAATATCCCGAATATGTTTTCTTTAATCGACAATCATTGCCAATAGAACATTCTCTGGGTGCGCAAAAAACGCATTTCGTTCTATTGCTAGATCGACAACTTGTAGTAATTTGTCGAATAAA
This sequence comes from Maratus speciosus, assembly GCA_963932465.1. Classification (NCBI taxonomy): domain Eukaryota; kingdom Metazoa; phylum Arthropoda; class Arachnida; order Araneae; family Salticidae; genus Maratus; species Maratus speciosus. The sequence continues at coordinate 331,969,271 of OZ010788.1, read as the reverse complement.
TAGCGTGATGTTTGGATTGCTTGAAATACATGTTTTGGACCGTCAGTAAAATATTTGCTTATTTTATGGCAAATTACCCAGGCATGTATGATTTTATGATGAAGCCAGCTATTTCTTTTAAGTTTTCGGATAAATCTGATACAATATAAGGACTCGGTTGGCCGCAGTTAGTCATCTGAAATCGGACAAAGTATCAGGGTCCCAATTCCCCAAGTCTTCTGGACAATGTCCCAAGGTGATTGCATTCAAACTGTATCAAAAATACTGTTGTTCTTCCCTCAAAATGTCCTGTATATATCAGGAATCAAACAATCTGCGGGATCACAATCGACCACAGGAGCTTTTTCACAGCAAGTTAGCTGCTACCCTATTGCCGTACTAAACTATATAGGCCCTTCAGTTTGACCATGAATATGTTGGAAAATTTGGCGATAAGAAAGCTCATTAAAATGCTGGATGCATATGCTCCACATTTTATGATTTTCCAGTTGGTGGAAAGGACCGTTATTCCATCCAGTGTTTTTTACAGTACCATCACACCCTACTACTTTTAGTTTTTTCTAGTGATATTGATATTTCAGACAAACAAGAAATAATGCTTTGACTTATAGCATTTGGTGCACTCGAGGTAGGAGATACATGTCCAATATAAGTTGATCCAGATTCCTGTATAAGAGAGCAGTATTCTTATTTCACGTTTCTGTGAAATTGCTTGGCATTAAATTTTTCAACGAACAAAGTGTCTCATTTTTGTCCGTCAAAAAAAAAAAAAAAAAAAAAAAAAAAAAAAAAAAAAAACGAACTTTCTTCAGTGGGTGTGAATCGGCTTTTCAAATCCATCCTAAAACGACTCTTGTCTCTTTTTATTTTACACCTATCAACCACATCAGAAGAATCTCTGTCGGTTATCCAGAAGACTTGAAGCTATGTCAGCTTTCGGCCGATCAGATACTTAGAAACGATAGCTGTTTAGCGCTGTTGCGTTACTTTTAATTCTCATCTGCCATTTGGGTTTTTAGTCGATGTACTCGGTTTGTATTTATCTTCCTAATACTCCGAGTCTTCAAAAGAAGCGTGTTTGGGTTCATCAATTTCATAGTACACTGCCGCTTTAGGAACTTTAAAACTATTTGAGGAACCACTCAGTGCTTGCTGAAGATCACGAGCTTTCCGCTCGGCCCTCACATTTAACTTTTTTGTATATGTTTTGTAAATACCCTTACGAAAATAGTTCATAGAGCTCTATAGAACTCTATAGAATTCTTTACAAATTCTACAGAATAGCCTTTCTATAGAACATTGTTTCTATAGAGTTTTGAATTCTATAGAATACTTTTTCTAAAGAAAATGTTTCTAGAGAATTCGTTAGAATTTGTTTTCTATAGAGCAGTTTTTCTATAGAGCGCCATAAAACTTATAGAAGTTCTATAGACTAATGTTTCTATACATTTTTGTTCAATAAAAAACATATTTTTTGGTCTTTTAAAGTTTATGTGTACTAATTTATTTATACATACATATTAAATGATAATATTAATTAATTTTGTAAGACATCACTTTATATCCTTATAATTTAATTCATAATTCTAATAGATTGTGATTCATTTGTTAATTTAATAATATATCAATTTAACTACACTGATTTAAATTGTTTAATTAATATGTTTGTTAATGATTCATTAATTTGTAGTTTTATTTTATAATCATTTATTAATTTGCCGTTAATTTCATAAAAACATTCACCTAATTTAATTAACTTTATTCACTAATTGTAATTTTTATTCAAAAAGTTTTATCTGAAATATAAAAGTATTTAAATAATTACGATTCGAGTTTAACAAATAATAATTTATTAGACTTTTAAATATTTTTTCAAGACTATGTTAAAACAAGAGTTATTGTTATAAATCTGCGTTCAATGCCGTCATATTAATAAATTTTAACAGAAATGAGAAATCTGAAATTAATATCTTAACACGATTTATGCTGTGAAGCTCACTTTTTTAAAAAACTGTAAATAATATAGCACCACTACCACTAACAAAATTAATAAGTAAATAATTTTTTTTTTAATTTTAATTGACATTTTTTTCTACTTAAATCTGGTTTTCTAATTTACAAATGATTTCGGTTTTCATAATTTAAACAGTTGAGAATTAATCACGTATAAAATAATTTCTATACAATACAATAATTTCTGTACAAATTTAATGATTGGGAATGCAAATTACAAAAGAAATAAACTTGAAATAGTGTAATAAGAGGAATTATACTGCGATCAGCCGTAGAGTGGGCTGAATGTCCTGGTTCACCTCCAGTCAAGGAAGCCAAACAGCATCGAACATGGTTAGAACTTGGGAGGGTGACCAATTGGAAACACCTGCTGATGCTTTTTTTTTATAGAATATATTCGAATATTTTTATAGAATACTTTATAGAATATATTCCAATATTTTTATAGAATATTTTATAGAAATTCTATAGACATTTCTATTGGATTTATACAGATATTTCTATAGATTTTGGTGAAACTAGCTTATAGAAAAACGTGCCATAATTCTACAGGATTCTATAAAACTTTTTCTATAAATATTTTTATAGAATTCTATAAGACATTTTTGTAAGGGTACATCCGATTTTCCCTCAAATTGTAATTCCTTTGAAGAATCATGAACCTCAACTCAAAGACACGAATTTTCTTCTTTGTTTTGCAAAGCATTTAATTAGAATTATACATTAACATGCATGTGGTCTTTTTAATATAATATAAATACCACACCCAAAAATTGAACAGTTGGTTAGGAGGGATATAGGTAGAACTCAACGTGCAACCAACATCACGTGGTGAGTTCTGTGTCGTTTTGTTTTAGAAAAACGAAATAAGAGTTGCACGGTGAAAATTGCGAAAAATTTCTAAATGTATGTTTTTTCTAAGCTCTTGCGCGAACAAAAAAAAATGGATTATTGATCGGAATTTAATTTATTTAGGTTATGTAAACCATGAAACAAGCATAAAAAGCTAAACCGAGTTTATTTTAAAAGTTTTAATTAACTTAAAAAAAATTAGAAAAAAAGGCGCGATTTTTGCAATTTTTCATCAACTTTAAGTTCGATGCGGGAATGGAAGACGTTAACCGATTTTTAAAATTTTTATGCCGTTTTTCTTCTTATTACCATAGGCAAGTTTTCCGCACTAAAGAGTTCCAAAAACGAAAAATTTCTTTTTTTCGACCCACCCTATTATATATTACTAAAGAAAGTGACTCATTTAGTAAAGAAAATGACTCATTTACTTAGAAAATAAAAGCATTTTTCTCCATTTAACTTCCTTAAATACCTATATAAATTAATAAATTAAAAACGAAGGTAATCTTCATTTTTTTATTGCTTTACAACTCATATTCACTTAATTAAACAATGATAAACAACAGAAAACGTAGTTATTTACATTATCCACCACTTTCTCATAAATTGCTATATATTTATACATATACATTAATATGTAACTTTAAAGAGAACAGCTAAGAGATTATTCTTTATTACAAATTAAAGATACAAAATAGAAACATATTCTGAAACATATTTGTTTACTCTGATTAAATATAATATGGAAAAACAAAAACAAAACAGGGTGTGCTATGTAGTAGGAGAAAACTGGATATTAGGGTATTTACCCAAAATTATAGCAATTTAAATCATATTATTTAAAAATAGAGATTAAAGATTCATGCATCGATAATCATTTTCAATTACAAAAAAGCCTCGCGCATTACTCTAGGGTAAAATGCAATTAAACTTTTGTTAAAAAGAACTGGAGCTGAATGCTTTCTTTTTAGATATAAGTATAATTATTACGCTGCGATGATTAGATTTACCTCAACTTCCATTTATATCAATATGCCCTGAAGTTATCTTTTGATTATATTTCTGGATTACATAATAAGAATAGTGTACCCATATACCCTGAGGATTTCTATTTATTTTATTTAATGGTTACATGATAAGACTCGAGCCGTAGATTTTGCAATATCCCAGCTAACCGTGTTTTTCTAAATAAAGATAATAAAATATAATGTTAGTTATTGATTTATTCATTGAAAGTTCTGATACAAAGAATATTATTAAAAAAAAACAAATACCGATTGAAATAACTTAAAAGAATTAAACTCATATTGTATATTCAAATTTCTGCATTTAAAAACTTTAACATAATTGATATTGCTTTTTTAAATCATTTGTTTAATTATACCAGCGGTTGATAATAGAAGCAATTACATATGCAAATATTTGTTTTATATTCCTATTATGAAAAATAAGAAAATAATTATTAACGGAGGTTAAAATATCAAATGATTTGAGAGAAAAAAAGCATCTATTATTAAAGTAATTTATAACAGTTTGATAATGTCTGTCTTTTAAAGGTGATTTGTTAAGAAAGAATAAGGTCAGTTTATGATAACAACGTCGTCATTCCTCATGATAGTAGCCTACATAATCGCTCAAATATATATATATTAAATAAGGTAATAACAAGTTTATTCAATTCGATGAACGTTTAACCGGTCAATTTTACAAAACTCAAACCCTATTAAAAAATTATTCGTACAAAAACAAATCGGAATAAAATTTTAAATAACATTGCAAACACTGTTAATTACAATCGATAGCAGAGATTTAAAAGCCTCTTGGTACATGTCTTATGCACGTAAACTACAGTCCTGGAATTAAAGAAAACACCCTCTACTAACTCTGAAATCTTTGTTTACCTGCGACTTCCTTCTACAATAATTTGTTGCAAAGTTAGTAGGGGGGAGGTGTACTTTTTTTCCAAGACTGTACAACTCTAATTCTTCGAAATTAAATGATTTTGTGAACCTCAAACTAACTCTATAAAGTTTTACTTCTTACAAGCCTATGTCAGTCATATTTCTTCAGAACTATTTTATGAATTATACTGTGTGGAGCAAATACAAATTGACTCACTGAAATCGTCAGCTAAAAAGCAAAAAAAAAAAAAAAAGACATATGATGAAACTGTATTAGCATACAATGTACTTTGTTATTAAAATCACACATCCTGCCTCAATCATTGTTTCAGTAACTGGGGATTTATTTACCTTATTTATTTCCCTTGGATCAAACCAGGAAGGAAAAAAATCTTCAATTCATATTTTTATTGCATGTACAGGGTGTCCATAATTAAAAGACCCTTCTTCAAAGTTGTCTACAGACAAAACTGTTGTTCACAAAGTTGTGAAATTTGGTAAAAGATATAACAAAGAGATGGGAATTAGTTTAAGAAAAAAAAAAAAAATCTTCAATTCATATTTTTATTGCATGTACAGGGTGTCCATAATGAAACGACCCTTTCTTAAAGTTGTCTACAGACAAAACTATTGTTCGCAAAGTTGTGAAATTTGGTGAAAAACATAATAAAGAGATGGGAATTAGTTTAAGAAAAAAATCTTCAATTCATATTTTTATTGCATGTACAGGGTGTCCATAATTAAACGACCCCTCTTTAAAGTTGTCTACAGACAAAACTATTGTTCCCAAAGTTGTGAAATTTGGTGAAAAACATAATAAAGAAATGGGAATTAGTTTTAAAAAAAAAATCTTCAATTCATATTTTTATTGCATGTACAGGGTGTCCATAATTAAACGACCCTTCTTTAAAGTTGTCTACAGGCAAAACTATTGTTTGCAAAGTTGTGAAATTTGGTGAAAAACATAATAAAGAGATGGAAATTAGTTAAAGAAAAAAAAAATCTTCAATTCATATTTTTATTGCATGTACGGGGTATCCATAATTAAACGACCCTACTTTAAAGTTGTCTACAGACAAAACTATAGTTCGCAAATTTGTGAAATTTGGTGAAAAACATAATAAAGAGATGGGAATTAGTTTAAGAAAAAAAAATCTTCAATTCATATTTTTATTGCATATACAGTGTGTCCATAATTAAACGACCCTACTTTAAAGTTGTCTACAGACACAACTATTGTTCGCAAAGTTGTGAAATTTGGTAAAAAACATAATAAAGAGATGGGAATTAGTTTAAGAAAAAAAATCTTCAATTCATATTTTTATTGCATGTACAGGGTGTCCATAATTAAACGACCCTTCTTTAAAGTTGTCTACAGACAAAACTATTTTTCGCAAATTTGTGAAATTTGGTGAAAAACATAATAAAGAGATGGGAAATAGTTTAAGAAAAAAATAAAGTTGAAAATTTTGCTACCAGAAGGCGATTTTATATAAATTACACATTTAACATTAAGATAGTTTAGAAATTTTATTTATTAATTTAAGCTGATTCTAAAGACAGCATTTTACGGCATGTTCCTAGCATTTTCCAGAACACATTGCCGTTTACTGTGGAACACGCTGTCTTACTATTCCGGATGGTATCTGAAAATGATGACCGTCATGCGGTACATATTTGGTTACAACAAAATTTGTTAAACAATCGTAAATGTATGCTAAATGTGTAATTTGTTAAAAAACGGCCTCCTAATTTTTTTTTCGCTCAAACAAATTCCCATACTTTTATTTTGTCCTCCACAAAATTTCACAATACAGTAGAACCTCAATTATCCGAATTAATTGGGACCAACATTCTTTCGGAAAATCGAAACATTCAGATAATCGAGAATGCTTCAATTTTAATATTAAGGAGAAATAAATGCAATATTTCTTATTATGGTAACATGTGCTTAAAAATAAAGTAATAGCAAAACAGAAACAAAAATAAATTACGTGAATTTTAATTTTGAAATTAAGTACCTTTTACATTTATCACAAGGGTTTGAAAAAATATTTTGTTTGTCGCTGTTTTGATTGCCTTTGCTTTGAAGCTGTATCACGGAGTTTTTTATTATTATTAGTTCACGAGTATCACAGTCTTTCTGCTGCTCCAGCCATGCCAAACTTTTTGCAAAATATTCAAATGCTTCGTTTTCCCTAGAGTTCGTCGGATGTGTTGGTTGCATTTGGCAACGGCTTAGGGAGTGTTTACCTTTTCTTCTGTGGACGGTTTTCGTTGACACGCGTTTGGTTTATTTCTTCACACCTTTAAGGGGTGTTTTGTTAAAGGTTTTGTGGTGTTTTCAATTATTATTTTCTCTGTTAGTTCCTGTAAGTGCTTTTCGGGTTTCCCTTCCATCTTAGTATTGGTAAGTTAGTTTTTTTGTAGTTTTCGTTAGTTTTCTCTGCTGTCATCGTGGCTGTCATTCAGCCAGCGACGGTCACGGATAATGTTATGGATGCTTTGGAGAACGGCCAGAACAACTCTTCGAACATGGATATGACCAATTGTTCGACTCGTAACCCTTGTACCGCTTAGTCAGTCCTCCTGAAGATATTTTATGTGAAGCTAGTAAACTCTCCATTGGTGCTGTGTCTATAACTCTTGCGGCTGATACGGGCTCTATACCTGCGACTCATCCCAAGATTTTGAAAGAAGCTATTGCTTCCCAAGTTCCGTCACACAACTGTATCGACTTTATTAAACTTACTCGACAAGGTAAAGTACTCGTTCATACCCAGTCGGCCGAAACGGCCATCCAGCTTTTAAAGGTCAAATCTTTACTCAATATTGCTGTGACTGCTTCCTATCAGACAGAAGAGATCTTTACTCGTTTTTTGCTACATAACATTGACCCCCTTGTGGATTGCACTGAAATAGCGGAAGAATTAGACTTTGCTGGTGTTAAAGCTCTAGAGGTCAGACGCTTTTTGCGACAGGGTTCTACTCCCACTTCTACTGTTCTGGTCACAAAGCTTGGTGACTCTCTTCCCTCCGATGTCAGGTTATGGTACCAATTCCATCGTGTTTCTCTGTTTGTGGACAAACCCCGGCAATGTACTAACTGTTTTAAATTCACTCACAACCTACGTGCTTGTAAAAGTTCTCGTGTTTGCGGCCAGTGTGCCGATTCTCATCAAGGTTCGTGCTCTACGGACTCTCTTCGTTGTGTGAATTGTAAAGGAACCCATGTAGCTACAGACAAATCATGCCCCCATTATTTCCAGGAAGCAAAGCTTCTACGTTTCAAAGTGGAACATCACCTAGGTTTCAGTGAGGCAAGGCGCCAATTCCGTGCTAATGCGACGTCAAAATCAGAGTCTTATGCAGCTGCAGCCTCTACCCCTGTGTGGTTCCCCTCGTCTACGGACTATATAACTAAAACTGAACTACAAGAAACTCTTCAAAGCTTTGCTGAAAACATTGCTGGCATGCTACAGCAGGTTCTGGATGCCCAGGCAGCCAACTGCCAAAGCATGCTTACTATGGTTAAATCGGCGGTCGTCGGGGTCGTTAAAGAGATCTTGACTACATGCGACCTCCCCCCTGCGCACATCCATTCTGGGAAAAAGAACGAGTTTACGTCCTCCCCTCGCTCGCATCTCAAATCAGAAAACCAAAAGAAAATCCGTAGGGTCATATCGACCAAGAGGATCTTACCGGACCCCCTCATGGACATTTCCTCGCCCGAATCTTGGATTCCGGACGGTGTCTCTCAGCAGGAGTCCAAACCTCGATACCCTCCTTCTACCACTTAATGTTCTTTCATTTTGGTCCCCCCACCTTTTTGTGGCGAGAGGCAGTTTTTTTATCATGTTGTTTTGCATTAGTCTCCTCCATTACCGTTTGCTTTCTTTGCTTGGCTTACCCCTTCCATCTGGCTCCCACTCCACTGCGCTGACTTTTTTTTTCTTTTCCATGTCTTTTAAGGTTATTCATTGGAATATTCGCAGCGTCAGGACCAATGGCCATTGGTTACAAGCTCCTTTCTTTGGGGACTGCCAGGTGATTTGCCTTCAGGAAACTTTCCTCGATTCTAGCTCGACTTTCTCAGTCCCTCAAATGCACACATTTTTGTCTAGCAGAAGTGGTGGTCGCGGGGCGGACTCCTCACGGCGGTCCGTGCCTCTTTTCCTTCTTATCGCATTCCTCTCCCCATCGACTCCTCCGGTAGAACTGAGGCTCTTGGGGTTAGGATCAATGTTCATGGCGTATGGATCAGCATCATCAACGTCTACCTCCTTAGGAGTTCGTTTGCTGACAGTTGGTTTCACGAGTTGCTCTATATGATTGAGCCTCCTTTCCTTCTGGCGGGTGAATTCAACATCAATCTTCTCCGTCGCTATCCTCCATACCCTCCTGATCTTCAGCGGTTCCATTCTTGGATTCTCAGCCACCATATCTGCGTCTGCAATATGACTACCGCTACGCATACTGTTCCCGGTTCGTCTCCCTCCTTGCTTGATCTCTCCCTCTCGTCCCCTGGCCTGTACGGGTCGCTGTCCTGGTCAATTCATCCGGACCCTTTCGATTCGGATCATCAGATTGTCCCGTGATCATCCAGATTGGCGGTCGCGGTACTTATGCTGATCCACACCGCCGTCTCGTTAACTGGTCTTCTGCCAGTCGTTATCTCAAATCTGCTCTGGACAACTTCACCACTAATACCACGTACGTTTCATTCTGGAATTCTTGCAGCGGGGCCATTTCCAGGTGCTCCATCTTCCCCCGCCGAAGTTCACGCCGCAGTGCTCCTTGGTGGGATATCACCTGTCGCAAGTTGCTTGGACTCAATCGCCGCTACCTTCGCCTTGCGCGGACCTATTGCTCCAAGGAAATGTGGTTACTCTATAAGCAGACGGCTTGTAAACTCAGGCGCCATATCAGGCAGATTTCTCGCACTTACTGGGACAATGTCTGTCGTTCCAAGGGCTCGACTGGCCAAATCTTCAAAATACTTAAAAACCTTGCTCGCAAAGACTCTTCTCAAGGCGATAACATTCTGTGGAGCGGGGGTCCTGTCGCTTCCTGGCGCGCCCAAGCGGATCTTTTTCTTGATGTTTTCAGCCAAAGCGACCCTTTAGTTCCCATTCCGTATGACCTCAGCGAGGGCAATATTGTCCTGGACGCCCCCTTTACGCTCAGCGAACTCCAGCTCGACATCCAGAAGACGCGTCCCACTACTCCCGGACGTGACGGTATCTCCCCCAACCTTCTGCAAGGCCTTTCTCGCGTGAATACCGAGAAACTCCTGGCCCTGTATAACAACTTGTTTGATTCTGGCACCGTGCCCTCTTCGTGAAAGGAGGCCACTATCGTTCCAATTTGCAAGCCTGGGAAACCAGCTCGCCTCACCTCTTCTTATCGTCCAATTGCCTTGACTGCGGTGTGTGCCAAAGTCTTCGAGCGCCTCCTTCTCCACCGTCTCATCTTTTGGGCTGGTAACAATGACATCTTCCATGCCGCCCATTACGGGTTCATGCCCTTCAAGGACTCCACGGCTGCCTTGTGCAAATTCTACGAAGATATCTCTCGTGCTCGCAGTTCCCGCCAACCCGCGTTTGGTGTGTGCCTGGATATCCATTCTGCTTACAATTCTGTCTGGATTGATGGCTTGATTTATAAGCATGCTCATCTTGGTGTCCGGGGTAAGACTGGCCGTTGGTTGGCGAATTTTTTGTCCAACCGTTCCATCCGCATCCGGTGGAAGTCTGTGCTCTCCGACAGTGGTCCGTGTAGGAGAGGTGTTCCACAGGGTAGCGTCCTCTCCCCGTTCCTTTTTATGGTTTTCCTTCTAGACATTTTTGAGTTCCTAGAGTGCGGCGTCCATCTCCTCATCTACGCTGATGATATCTTCCTCTATGCTCTGGGGGATGACCCCCTCCGCACTTTGGCTAAACTCCAGAATTGCCTCGACCGCTTAGTGCAGTGGTGCACTGCCCACCATCTTTCCATTTCACCGGACAAGAGCACTGCTATCGACTTCTCCCTCCGTCGGGTCTCCGAATCCAAAATCTCCCTCAGGGGGTTTGATCTCGAGTGGAGACCCTGTGTCAGGATCCTCGGCGTCTGGTTTGGCAGATCCCTTCTCTTCAACTATCACTTCTCCTACCTTCGTGCCAAGGCGTTCAAAAGGCTCAACTACTTAAAAGCTGTTGCATCACGGAACCATGGGGTTCATACGGTCCACATGATCAGAATCATTGATTCTCTGGTCCGCAGCCTTCTTGAGTATGCAAGTCCCTGTTTCTTAAGGTCTGCCCCTCGACCCTGAATTCCCTTGAAATCATTTATAATGCTGCTCTCCGGGCTGCTACCGGCCTGCCCAAATTTACTACCATTCCACTCCTTCGTCGTGAGGCTAATACATCTTTCATGGCCAATCGCATCCGTTGTATTGCTAACAGATTTTTGGCCCGCCAGTTCGCTCTTCTTCCAGCTACCTCTCTGCTGCTGCTGCAGATCTGCTGGCTATCTACAATATTTCACCCACTCACATCCTCAAGTTCTCATGGCCAGTCCATCCCTTTCTCCATCTACAGTGCCATATTATTTTAGACGGCCTCCCTTTCCAAGATGTTTCCCTCCCTTTGGAGGCCACATACCAAGCCTGGAAATCATGGAGCATTTCCATCCCACAGGTCACCATCCTCTCGTCTGATGCCTCCAAGGATTCCTCCAAAACAGCTGTTGCAGTTCATAATTGTCTTACAGGGTCTAGCCTTGCTATGCTGATTCCTCATATCAATTCGATTTTCACTGCCGAAGCTCTGGCCATTTATCTTGCGATTACCTCTTATGTTTCTGGGGATGGCCGTTTCTTTCTCCTTACTGATAGCCGCTCTGTCCTTTCTGCCTTGGAATGTACTTCTCTCCGCTCTCCGAGAGTGATTACGCTCCTCCATAATACCATCCATCGGGTTTTGTCGGCTGGTTGTGCTTCTCTCTCCCTGGTGTGGTGTCCCGGCCACAAAGGCATTTCCCCCAACGAGGTGGCTGACTCTTTGGCCCGCAATGGTCCGTATCTGGCTCGCTCCCTTAACTGGGTCGCATCTGACGATCTTGCGGCGCAGATCCGCAGAGATTGGCTTGTCGAGAAGACCTACTCCTGGATGAATAGCGACTACTGCTCTAACTTCCCCCACCTTAGTGAGGAGGACGACGCTTTTCGCCAGCGGACTAGTCATCGCTGAGAAGATATGTGGATTTCTCGCTGGCGCACTCGCACTTGGGGAACCAACTCCCGCCTTTTCAAGATGAACCTCACACATTCCTCTTTTTGTTCGCTTTGCTGCGTTACTGAGACTCCGGACCATCTCCTCCTTCATTGCGGAAAGTATTGCTCTGAAAGGGCAATTCTATTGTCGTCACTGGGCTTAGGCCACAAGGCCACTTAAGCGGAGTTACTCTCTGTTGCTCTTCAGTCTCGCTCTGGAGTAAAGGCTCTTTGCAAATTCTCCTCCGTCGTTGCTCGCGGATAATCGGGCACAACAGTGGGGACTTGTCTCTCTGACCTTCCCCATCTCCCCCCTTGTGTGATTATTCGAGACAAAGCCGCCGCTGGCGTAGCACAGGTCTCAAGCCGTCTGCCAACCAACCAACCAATCAAATGCTTCAGAATTTGCTAATTTGTTCGTTTCTTCGTTCCACTCCGCAGCTTACGGGATCTCTAGTTAAATTCGAAGGAACTCTAAGAAAGGAAATTGAAATTATTTATATGTACTCGTAATTCGTAAAGGACCGCTCGCACACAAGGAATATGATAGTTAAAAAAAAAAAGATTTCAAAAGAGATTTTGCACACAAGGAATGTAGTAGTAAAAAAACACATTTTCAAAATGGATTTCGGTTAACCGAGAGTTTCGGTTAAAAGAGTTTCGGATAAAAGAGGTTCTACTGTATTCTAAAAAAAATCGTCTGTACACAACTTTAAAATAGGGTCGTTTAATTATGGACATCCTGCAAATAAAATTTCGGAACTATCTTAATGCTAAATGTGTAATTTATTAAAAATCACCTCTTCAAACGAAATTTTGAACTTTTTTTTTTTTCATCTGCTTAATCAAATTCCAATCCATTTATTATGTCATTCACCAAATTTCACAACTTTATGAATAATAGTTTTGTCTGTAGACAACTTTTAATTAGGCTCGTTTGAACACCCTGTACATTAATTTATTTTGGAAACTTGGTGAATACAAGATCTGGATTCAACTCACTGTCAGAAAAACTCCACTATATACACTAAATTATTCCTCATTTTTTAACAAATTATTCCCATACTCCTAGAAAACATGTTTTTCTTTTTCCGTAAATTCTTTCCGAATGACTGAAACAGAGGGAGAAATTAAATTCATTCCTAGCAAGCATGCGTATTGACTCTGTAAATACTAAAATCCAAATTCATAGAAAAATTTTATAAATTAAAAGTTCTAATTTAATTAAAAAAAAAAAAACCTAAACCAAAAACTAATAAAGAAACGTTTTCGAATTAAAAAAATGTAACAATTAATTTCTTATTCATTTAAAAGTATTCACCATTTATTTTTTACAGTTATTAAAAAATATTCTCGTTTAAAATATATATTTTAATTAAAATATTAAATGGCAAAAAAAATCGCATAAAAATATAATATTCCTATTTTAAATCTACATAGAAATATTTCAAATTGATGTGTTTATCCGTTTTTAATACTACAGTATTAAAACCCCAGCCACAATCTCATGAAAGACGAAATCTTTCGGAAATTAACTTCAAAATTCAAAGATTTTTAAAGAAATTAATCAAGCCATATACATCTGAAGTAAACATTTGAAGTACTTCAAACTGTTTCGCTTTTCTAGAACTATAGCCGAATATTGGATGTAAATTTCCAACTGGGCGAAAAATGTCCGGACCAGGATTCGAATCCGGGACCTCCTGGCTGAAGCCGCCAGTGCCAGTGCCATGCATGGCAGAGCACTGGCGGCTTCAGCCAGGAGGTCACGGGTTCGAATCCTGGTCCGGACATTTTTCGCCCAGTTGGAAATTTACATCTAATATGATTTGTTTACCAATTAGAATAATTGTGTTAAAATTAATCTAGTGTAATTTCGTATCCAGCGATTTCTGGAGTTCCATTACCTGTGATTTATTCTGTTGAGCTGAACCAGGTTTCGGACCAAATCCTGTAATCATCAAGGTTAGCTGGGTGAAAGAGTTCGACCAGAATCGTCTGGGATAACTCAGATGGCAGAAAACTGGCGGCTTCAGCCAGGAGGTCCCGGGTTCGGGTCCTCGTCCGGACATTTTTCGCCCAATTGGAAATTTACATCTAATATGATTTGTTTACCAATTAGAATAATTGTGTTAAAATTAATCTAGTATAGCCGAATGGATAGAATTGTATGGTTTCGTAATACTAAGGTAGCTGGTTCGATTCTAACACCGGTAATATTTATTTTATACCCATTTTCTTCAACTGACGTATATTTTACCGCCTGTAAGGGGAAAAAAAAGAAACGGAATTCCGTCTATTAACGGAAAAATCCTGGTAGCAATGCTGCCAGAGAATTTCCATGAGTAGTATTTCTGAGAGTGCTGTTTATACCTGTTTTGTGTACATTTATATTAACTTACTAACGACTGAATTGGAATTCTCTTTAGAAAAGATATAGATTTAATGTACGGTCGTTGACAAAAAAAATTACAACCCTCGACTTACTCCTCAACAAATTATCGTAGAAGAAAGTAACTGGTACCGAACGATTGGAAACAATGTCTATTTTTAAATGATGAATATAAAATTTACATAGTGGGCCATCTACATATTAAAACTAATGCAAACTTCATTTTTTTCAATGGCAATACACAATTTTAACAATATATTTCAAATCTTCGGTTCAAACTATGCCTAGACACCAAATTTCAAGTCATTTGAATGATAAATTTTTCAATTATAAATATTCAAAATTTCGTGATTCTAATGTTAAATTACGTTTTAATATTTTCATTAATATCTCTTGAAATTATACTCCTAATGTGCTAATTATTTGTGTAGCAATAATACTAAAATACCCAAACATAAATACGTTGAATTTGCGGGTTTTTTTTATAATTTTATGATATGAATTATGAATTATGAAATTAATATTCGAAAAAATTATTAATTGCAACATACAATTTTTTTATGGATTTAGATTTATTAAGCCATGCTTTATGGAAATCCAAAATTTTACATTTGTCTTCCAAGTAGTTTTCAAATTTTACTTAAAGAACGGCAAAATGATGGTTTAAGGGGCCGTCTATGATAGAAGAGACTAGATATTTTGAAATTTCTTATGCTATCTAGCAGTCTTTTATGACTGCTTGTGTGGCTCTTAAGATACCTTGATCAAGAAGGCTCTGTCGATCAACAATCGAGTACCGAACTTCAATTTCGATAGAGCCCATCAAATACGCTCGTTTTAAAATAATTAATTTCTCGGAAACTTATCGCACGAATTGCATAAACATTTGTCTTTAGGCTAATTGAAGGGTGTAGAATTCATTTATGCAGTCAGAATTTTGTACTGCTGTTGAAAAAAACAAAGTTATGGTTAGTTTTAATATATAGATTGCCTCCTAAGCCAATTTTATATACATCATTTAAAAGTAGACTTTATTGCCAATCGTGTGGTACCAGTAACTTTTGTGGAGAATTATATGTTTTGACGCCAAATGGGCGATAACGGGATAGCAATGGATCTATTGTTTACGTAAGGTAACCCCTCCTGGGCTCATCGCGCGGGCTCTCTCTGTTTTTATTTTTCGAGATGGTGTTGTTGAAAGAATATTCTGTGTTTAAGAACGCGTTTCGCTTTTGTAAATAAAATGTATTATAGTGTATAATAGATGTAAATATGTGTCTTCCAATTAAAAGAAGAGAAAATTTGATATCCCCTGGAATTAATTGAGTAAGTGCCAATTGATTTATTTTTAAGATAGTGTTAGTTAATTAAAGAAATCCACTGAACCAAAACCGGTCGCCACACTGGTGCATCGGCCGGGAATATAAATTGATAACTACGCTACTGGCATTTCATTAAACGGGTAAATTATTTAAAATTTCTCTTTAACTTACGATATATTGGAAGACATAATTCTTTGAATGAGTGAATATAAAGATGAATCAAAGTGAAGTTTTAAAACGAAACATAGCAAAACGCGGATCAATTAGAACCACAGTAACGAAATTGATAAAAAATATTGATAGTGAAATTAAAAAAGAAAGTGATTCCAAACCGGAAATAGTTGAGGACTCTTTAGAAGCATTACTTGAACACAAATTATCATTAGAAAAATTGGATGAGTCAATTGAATCGGAAATTGAAACCGATAATTTAGAAACAGATATAGAAACTTCGATAGAATATAAGGAAGCTATTGTGACTTGCAAATCTAGAGCCAGTAGATATTTGAAAAATTTAAACATAAATTCAACTATCACGAGTGAACCAAAAGTAACTACGCCCTCCATATCAGACAGTCAATTAAAGTCGAATACGAAATTGCCGCGAATTTCTTTAAATAAATTTACTGGCGACATTTGCGAATTTCAAGAATTTTGGCCTCAGTTTAAAGTTGCTATTCACGAAAATGAAGCTCTTCAGCAAATTGAAAAGTTTACTTAGTTAAAATCTTTAATTTCTGATTCAGCAGCTGCCGCTATTAATGGGCTTCCATTAACAAGTGAAAATTATGTAACGGCAATAAATATATTAAAGGACCGTTTTGGGAAAAGAGATGTTTTAATTTCCGAGCACACTAACAAATTATTAAACTTAGAAGCAGTACGATGATCAAATGACATACATTCTTTGAGAAAATTATTTGATGAGATAACTATACAAATACGATGCCTCGAAGCGCTTGATGTGAAGTCAGACCAATATGGTTGCTTATTATTACCCATTATTTATAAATGTATACCGAATGATCTCTTATTACAATTTCACAGAGAACAATGCGATAAAAAGGATGTTAGTGTAAATGATTTATTGTTGTTTCTGAAACGTGAAACAGAAGCGCGAGAAAAGGCTATTAATGTTACTTCTATCAGTTTTGAGAATACTAAATCCCATGAAAATAAATTTAAACAAAATTCTCCCAAACACTTTCACCAAGGAAAAATAAAAAATCCTTCGGCATTCACATTAAATACAATTACTGAAATCCTTTGCCCCTTTTGCTCTCAAAAACACGACGCAAATTCGTGTAAGTTAAATTTGGAACAACGAAAAGAATCTTTATTAAAACAAGCTAAATGTTTCAGATGTTACAAACGGTTGCACCGAAAACAGAATTGCAGAAACACTGAAATTCGTTGCACAATTTGTTTTTCGAGAACGCATCAAAATTCTCTTTGTAACAAAAAACAAAAAGAAAGATCATCGAATGAAAATAAAATTGACCTTCTTTCGACTGAGCGTGAACCGGGGGGAAAGGAAAATAAGAAATATGAAAAAATAACAGTTTCATCACTTTGTTGTAATCCAGATGAATATATTTATTTTCAAACATTGAAAGGAATTATGATTGGAAATAATCAAAATATTAATGTTCGAATATTATTAGATAGCGCCTCGCAGCGAACATTTATTGGGAAGAATTTATCTAATCGTTTAAATTTAGAGGTGACCGGGCAGGAATCATTAAAAATTCATACCTTTGCTGGAAAGAAACCTATTGTTGATAATCATAATATAGTAAAGATTTTCCTAAAAGACAATAATTCGGACAATATAATATGTCTGGAAGCGTTAGAAACGGAGAGAATCTGTTCCGATATAATACGAGCACCAAGTTCTGAGTTATATAAAAAAATTAAAAATATGGGTATAGAGTTATCAGACGTTTCTAATGAATTAGATGATGGTGATAATGAAATAGATTTATTGATTGGTAGCGATTACTATTGGTCAATTATGACAGGAAAATATAAACGTATTTCACCAACTCTTGTTCTGAATGAAACTAAATTAGGCTGGACACTTCACGGCAAATTCTCAGAGGAAGTTAATAGAAATAATTTAGTAAGCGCTATGTACATATCTATTTGGGATAATAATAAAGATGATAAAATTTCAGTTCAAATTGAAAAATTCTGGATTATAGAAGGGTTGGGAATTCAAGAAGATAATACGAACAAAGATTTGTGTGATAAACAAATACTAGAACAATTTGAAAATTCGATTGAATTTAAGAATAACAGATATGAAGTTAAACTACCTATGAGATATGATAATCTTGATCTTCCTAATAATTATGAAATTGCCAAAAAGAGAATTGAAAGTTTAATTAAACGATTTATGAATAATCCTGCATTGTTTAAAGAATATAAAGATATAATTAATGAATATAAGGCTTTGGGAATAGTAGAAGTTGTTGAACCCCAGGAAATAAATTTGACCAATGGTAATTTGACATACTATTTACCCCACCACCCTGTGATTCGAACGGACAAACAAACAACCAAACTGCGCATCGTTTTCGATGCATCATCTCACGCTCCTTCTGAACCTTCTCTAAATGATATACTCTTTCCAGGTCCGAATTTGAACTCTGATTTATTTGATTTAATTTTACAATTTCGAAGCAATAAGATTGCCGTAGTGGCAGACATTGAAAGGGCATTCTTGCAGATAAGCCTTGCTGAGACTGACAGAGATATGACACGATTTTTGTGGATCGAAGAACTCCCTCAAGATAAAAATGCTCCATTAAACTTTATAATTATGAAAATGTGCCGCGTATTATTTGGCGTTACTTCGAGTCCATTCCTGTTAGGAGCAGTAATTAAGCATCATGTGAAAAAGTATGCAACTTCGTATCCGGAAACTTGTTCCAAAATTAAATCTTCCATGTATGTTGACGACCTTTTGTTAGGAGCAGATACTGTTAGTGAAGCTTTAAAATTTTCAAAAGAATCGTTAGATATTTTTCAACAAGCAAATATGTCCTTGCGGAAGTGGCAAAGTAATTCTACTATTTTAAAGGAACATTTAAAATCATTAGATATGAACGTTTGCCCTGATACATCAGCTGATACAATTCCATTTAAAATCTTAGGCTTAATATGGGACACGGAAGAAGACATTTTTAGATTTGATAATCATAGTCTTTTAGAATTTGTTCATTGTCAGGAAAAGTCTAAAAGAACTGTAATTCGAGCGGCTGGGAGAATTTTTGACCCTATTGGGTTTTTATCTCCATTCACGATTTTAATAAAAATGATTTTTCAATCATCATGGGAACACGGTATCGATTGGGACCAGAAATTGCCAGAACATTTAGAGAAAAAATGGGATAATTGGTGCTCACAGATTCCATATCTTAGTAAAATAAAAATCCCAAGGTATTATTTCCAGGACATCGAATGTTTTGATAATGTAGAAGTCCACTGTTTTAGTGATGCAAGTATTAAAGCCTATGGAAGTGTTATTTATCTTAGATATAACAACAATAATAGCATAAAGACAAGTTTTGTTACATCAAAAAGCAGATTAGCTCCCATAAAAAAGTTAACTTTACCACGTTTGGAGTTAATGGATGCTATGATTGGAGCTAGACTTGGAAAACGAGTAATGTCCATTCTCAAGATAAGTGAAAATAAAGTACACTATTGGACTGACTCGAACATCGTACTTCAATGGATCAAGAGTTCATCTAGTACTTGGAAGCCATTTGTCAGCCATAGAGTATCGGAAATACAAACTTTGACAAATCCGATGAACTGGCGACATTGTTCCGGTAGCTCAAATCCTGCTGACCGGCTTACGAGAGGACTCTCACTTCTCGACCTCGAGAGCGATGATCTATGGTGGTCAGGGCCTCCATGGTTAATTAAGGATTCAAATTTATGGCCCAAGGAAGATACAGAAGTAGATGAAGATATGAAGCAACTAGAAGCTAAAGGAAAAGTAATTTCCCAAAACCTTTGTTCATCAGAACAACAGAAACCACTTATAGAGATTGAACGTTTTAGTTCTTTATTGAAGGCAATTAGAACAGTGGCAAGAATTAAAAGATTTGTCTTCAATCTAAGAAGTCCAATTAAACATAAAGGTGTATTATCTGCTGAAGAATTGACAGAAGCTGAAGAATTATTAATTAAAGAAGTACAAATGAAAAATTATAAGGAAGAAATTGAGTCATTAGAAGAAGGAAATCCCATTAAGAAGACCTCAAGAATTTATTCGTTATGTTCATATTTGGATAAAAATAAAATTTTACGAATCAGAAGCAGACTTAATGAAGGCTCATTTAGTTTAAATGAAAGCAATCCAGTCATATTGCCAAAGAATGAAAAATTTACCGAGTTGTTGATTATGCAAGAACACAGAAAATTGTTGCATAGTGGAGTTTCTTTGATACTTGCACAAATCCGAAAAAAATTTTGGATTCCTCAAGGAAGACAATTAATTAGGAAAAGTGTCAGGAAATGTTTAATTTGTAAAAAATACAATGCGAAAGCAGCTGACCAACTAACTGGCCAACTTCCGAAGGAAAGAATATCAGAATCTCCTGCGTTTACCGTTATAGGATTGGATTTTGCAGGACCGATAATCGTAAGAACAGAGAATAAAGAGACGTCAAAGTCATATATTGTACTGTTCACCTGTGCCAAAACAAGAGCAATACATCTGGAAGCAGCCAGGGATATGACTACAAAATCTTTCCTTTTGTGTTTTCGTCGATTTATTTCAAGACGCGGAAACTGTAAAATGATTTTTTCGGATAATGCAAAGAGTTTTAAGGCTGCTGATAAAGAATTACAACAATTTGAGAAAATCATTAAAGATCAAGAACTCCAGGATTTTATATCGAATAAAGGTATGACATGGAAATTTATCGTCGAGCGTGCCCCATGGTGGGGAGGGTTTTACGAAAGGCTCGTAAAAAGTGTAAAAGAACCCTTAAGAAAAATTTTGGGAAGAGCTCTCATCACATTTGAAGAATTGGCAACAATCTTGACAGAAATAGAAGCCATAATAAATATGAGACCGCTAACCTACAGAACAAGTGATTTCGGCGAGCCAGAGCCACTTACCCCGGCCCATTTCCTTCAGCTAGGAAGAGAGAACATCAGTTTTCCTCTACATTTTGCCGAATTAGAAAATAAAATTTCTACTAAAGAAACTTTGTTAAGGAGAAAACGATATCAAAGTAAGTTGTTGAAACAGCTCTGGATTAAGTGGAAGGAACAATACTTATTGAATTTAAGTTCAGTTCATGAATTTAAAACTCCTGAAAGACACAAAAACTTAAAAATTGGCGATGTTGTTTTAGTAGATGGTACTGCTAAATCTAAACTGTTGTGGGACTTAGGAATAGTTAAGGAAGTCATTATTGGCAGAGATAAACTTATTCGTGCTTGCATAATAAAAACTGCTAAAGGACTGCTGAGAAAACCAATACAACTTTTGTATCCTTTTGAACTAGATATCTGAATGATAAGTGATTTCAGTACTTGATTTGAAATTTATTTTTTCTACTAGTGTTTGAATATCAAAGTGTGTTCGTTTTATAAATTCATGTTTGGAAATATTTTTTTGGGGGGGGAGGGGGGGTGTGTTTTGCAATTTGTTGTTTATTTAGTAAAAATCTTTCATTTATGCATAATTGTACTTTATTTCAAATTGACAAGATAATTGAATTAATAATGGTATTTAATTTGTTTATATTATGTATATATATATATATATATATTCAGTTAATCTTATTCAGGTAAAATATCTGGCCAGATATGTTCATGTAGCTACATGTTATAAGAGTGTCTTTTTTCTTTTATTTATATTGATCATGACTTTATTATTTTATGTTTAATTCTTTATACTTCAACGCCTGTAGATTGAAAATTTTCTATTTTATCATTTGAGTTGTCATTTAAGGTCAAGTTTATTATAAGAATGTTTATGTTGGTTTATCATTATGTACTCTCATGAGTCCAGGTGGGGAGTGTGTGGAGAATTATATGTTTTGACGCCAAATGGGCGATAACGGGATAGCAATGGATCTATTGTTTACGTAAGGTAATCCCTCCTGGGCTCATCGCGCGGGCTCTCTCTGTTTTTTTTTCGAGATGGTGTTGTTGAAAGAATATTCTGTTTTTAAGAACACGTTTCGCTTTTGTAAATAAAATGTATTATAGTGTATAATAGATGTAAATATGTGTCTTCCAATTAAAAGAAGAGAAAATTTGATATCCCGTGGAATTAATTGAGTAAGTGCCAATTGATTTATTTTTAAGATAGTGTTAGTTAATTAAAGAAATCCACTGAACCAAAACCGGTCGCCACAACTTTCTTCTACGATGATTTTTTACAGAGTTAGTAAGGGGTCATAATGAAGGGAACGAATATTTTTTCCAACTGGATTAAATCATATTTGAGGATGGAATAGCACAGTTGACTTTTTTTCCCCAACAGAGGGAAAAATGTCCAGACCAGGAATCGAACTTGGATACTTGGCGTGCCGTGCCAATGCCTTACCTGTTAGGCTATCCGGACGATAACTGTCTGACATAATTCACTCTCATTTGTTGGACCTGGCTGCGAACTGCAGCGCTAGTTTCATTCATTCGAGTTATAACTATAGCATTTACATGATGAAAGTGTGTTTTAACACGGAAACTCCTGTATACCATGTATTAGGTCAGAATGAAGGGAACGAATATTTTTTCCAACTGGATCAAATCATATTCGAGGATGGAGTAGCACAGTTGACGTTTTTAATCCAGTTGGAAAAAATATTCGTTCTCTTCATTATGACCTAATACATGGTATACAGGAGTTTCCGTGTTAAAACACATTTTCAACATGTAAATGCTATAGTTATAACTCGAATGAATGAAACTAGAGCTGCAGTTCGGAGGCAGGTCCAACAAATAAGAGTGAATTATGTCAGCCAGTTATCGTACGGATAGCCTAATAGGTAAGGCATTGGCACGGCACGCCAAGTATGCAGGTTCGATTCCTGGTCTGGACATTTTTCGCTCTGTTGGGGAAAAAACGTCAACTGTGCTACTCCCCCCTCGAATATGATTTAATCCACTTGGAAAAAATATTCGTTCCCTTCATTATCACCTAATACATGGTATACAGGAGTTTCTGTGTTAAAACACACTTTCATCATGTAAATGCTATAGTTATAACTCGAATGAATGAAACTAGCGCTGCAGTTCGCAGCCAGGTCCAACAAATAAGAGTTAATTATGTCATCCAGTTATCGTCCGGATAACCTAACAGGCAAGGCATTGGCACGGCACGCCAAGTATCCAGGTTTGATTTCTGGTCTGGACATTTTTCGCTCTGTTTGGGGAAAAAAAAACGTTAACTGTGCTACTCCATCCTCGAATATTAGTAAGGGGTGTTTATGTTTACATTTTTTTTCCACGACTGTACATCATATATTTTCCTGTTAACTTTTTTTTTTCAAAATAATGTGGCAAAATGTAATTAAACTTTATTGAAATGTTCTTTTTCCTTTCTTGCTCTCGATAAAATAATTTAGTTTGAAGGATAAAACCTAACTTTTTCTAAAAAACCATCTGCCTTTTTGGGCAAATATTGGAAAAAGGTTGATTAACTTTAATGATTATATTGTACAGTTATAAATTTCGCGCTGTGTAGAGTTGTTTTCTAAAGAAAAGAAAACATGTCAAAGTCGATATATCGAAAGAAATTTTTGATAAAAAGTATTTAGTTTAAAGTAAGATGAGCATTTAATTAAGATAATGTTGAAGTTTTTGTAAACAAATATTTAACTTTATTTTGATTTAAAAAAAAATCCATAATGGCTCTTTAACAATTTTCAGTACAGATTAACCCTTTATCTACTGACGGTACTTAAAAGTGCCATTAAAATAACTTGTTATAAAATTTATTTAATACATCAATTACTAGTAATACAGTTTAGAATGAGTTATAGATGCATTACTTCATCTTGTTCCAAAAGCATTATTGGTTACACAAAGAAAAAATATTTTTTAAAGGATGATTACTTTTGCCTTTGCATCTTTTCAGCTTTCTTGGCGTTGTGTGTGTGTGTGTGTGTGTGTGGGGGGGGGTTCAATTCGGAAATATTTCTATTGTATGAACATTTTATTTGCACATTTCCCAATTCTACAAAATACTAATAAAAATATTTAAAATAATATCTTTGACTGGGGTTATAAATATTGCACAAAATCCCTGTAAATTCAAATTTAATTAATCCTTCTAAATCATTCAATCCTTCTAAAATCCATCTAAAATGTATTAAATTATTATGTAAATCTTATAATGTAGTTTAAAAAATTCACGAAAAATGCGTTAGGAGATAAAAATTTTCATGAATTCATAATTCAGTACATAAAGGGTTAACAGTATTTATAACTTCAGTTTGTCATTCTTGCCTGATGCCTTCAGTCTTCTTTTACGTGTTCTAAATCTCGTCATTGTAATTAATTTCCCTAAGAATTCTTATGTGTCTTAGATATTTAGTATGGTATGTTCGTTGTTGAAAATGAAGTGTGTAGCATGTATAGGTCTTTTACAGGTATATTCAAAATAATCCCATTTTATTATGATCTAGGGGGCAAAAACATTTTCGGGACGTTTTTCGAGCATTTTCATACCTTTTTAAATATTGAATTCTTTAGAATCTGCTGTTAGAGAGCATTTACAAATTTACATCTTACAAGTAAGTACCACGCCTAATTTCATGTTGCTAGCCACTGGCAGTATCACAGAAATCGCAATTTAGAACATTTTTTGCTCCTGCAGTCCCCACCCCAGGCTGTAGCCACACCGACACAAATTATAGTTTATGTTGGATCAAGGGCTGTCACCATAATTTTGACGCCATTCTTTTTTTTAATCGATTCGGTACTGCCTGAGATTGCGTACAAACAGCCATTTGGAACATTTCTTAGAACGCTTTTCGAGAATTTTCAGCCCTTTTAAATTTCGAATTTTTTAAGAAATTTTCTTAGCGGTCATTTATATAAGTTACTACCATGCAAAATTTTATGTTTCTAGTCCCTTCAGTATTATAAAAAGCCCAATTTAAAAAGCTTTTTGCTCCTGTAACCCCAAGATAGTAGTGACACTGACATAAAATTGAGCTTTAGAAATCGGTTTGATACTTTCTTAAAGTCCGTAGAAGTCGCCATTTAGAACATTTTTTAGAACGCTTTTCACCGCTTTAAATTTAGATTTTTTAAGAAATGTTCTTAGAGAGCATTTACATCTTATAAGTAAGTACCACGCATAATTGCATATTACTAGCCACTGGCAGTATCACAGAAATCACAATTTAGAATATTTTTGCTCCTCCAACCCCCAAGTGGTAGCGACTCGGGCATAAAATATAGTCCATGTTGGAGCAAGGGCTGTCACCATGATTTTGATGCCACTATTTTTTAAATCGGTTTGGTACTTCCTGAGATTGCGTAGAAATCGCCATTTACAACGTTTTTTAGAACGCTTTTCGCGCATTTTCAGCCCATTTAAATTTAGATTGTTTTAACAAATGTTCTTAGAGGTCATTTATATCTTATAAGTAACTATTATGCCAAATTTCATATTTCTAGGACCTTCAATAACAAAAAAACGCATTTCTAGAAAGTTTATTGCCCTTTGGGTTAGTGGCATGGGCATAAGATATAGCAACAGGGATATGATAAACAGGGACTAACACATTCATTTTGATAACATTACTTTTGAAATTAGTTCAGTAGTTCTAGAAATTACCTCCTACAAACAAACAAATTTTACTTCTTTATAATATTAGTATAGATAGGTTTAATACTTATGGAAAAATTACTAATCATTTTCAATAAAATAAGTTTTTTTTCAAAAAAACCTTAAAATAAGTATTTGCTGTTAAAAATTACTGCAATTTTAATTGTGTCAAAAAAATGTAGTGAGTTTTTTTTTTCTTTTTTTGGATAGACTGTGAAACATAATTTTTAGGTATCAGTTCACTGAAAAAATGAAAATGGAATGAAATAAATAAGTAATGATAACTAATTTCTAAAATGTTAAAAGTTTTACATCTAATTTTTAATGATTATAAATGTATTAACGAAGCTGCAAGCCGAACGGATAAATTTAAGAATTTCATATCAAAACTTAAGCATCCACAATTTAACACTTTAATCAATTATTCTAATGGGCTATTTTCAGTTTTATGAGTGCAAAATTTTATATTATTTGAATTTTCATATAAAGCCATTATGTCACGAATGGAAATAATAATTCAGAATTTTCAAACGAATCAACATTGTGAAACCAAAATATATACTTGTTCAATATATCTACTAAATGTAAAAGTAATTGGAAACTTTTTTGCAACATTTATTGCCGAACATATACACGTACCTACAGGCAACAAATTTTTTCGTCTCTAAGTTACGCATTCGTTTGTTGTTTCAGCAAGTAATTATATTAAAATGCGTAATTCGATAGGTTTTTTTATTTAGATTTAGACACTGCAATTAATTCAAAGAAATATTAGAAATTAGTAATAAATGCTTCATGGAGTTATTGTAATCTATAAAACTATCCCAAGGCTAATGGCGAATTTACGAAAAAAAGAAACATAAATGATTAAAGTAGCTTATTTATGATAAATACATTAATTAAATATAACACATATAATAAAGTAAACACTTTTCAATTTCATCCAATAAAAGTTTCAAAAATAAGGTAATCAGTTGATGTTTTACCCACATTTACAAGATAATAAACTTCTCTATGATATTTTTATTTACCTATTAGGAAAGTAATTGTAAGTCATATTAATTATGCTTGAAGCATGAAGAAGTTAAATTGCAGGATTCTCTATCCTAGAATTTGAATAAATTTTATTGATGCTTCTTTACATAAAAACTTCCTCCGTTACAGGTTTTCCACCTTCTGTATAATATTTAAAATTTTTAGTCTAATTAATATAAACAATACTTTTTATACTTATTTAATTAAACCAGTTTTTTTAAACAATTAATACATGACAAGGTTGAAAACAACGACATATTTTATTTGTAAAATGAAATTATAAACATATATATCGTAGTTATAAAGCTAATATTAATAAATACAGGGTTATTCAGCTCGTCGGTGACAAACTTTAAGGATCGATAGAGCACACCTAGACGAACATTTTTGAATAGGGAATGTAGGGTCCCTGACGCGATGGTAAGGCGCTAGGCGCTTTCGAAAATTTGGGTGCCGAAATTCGAAACGTCATAAAAACTAGGGAAATGGTTAGATTTTCTTGCTTGTTGCGTCGAAATGATTCTGTTTGTTTAGACTTTCTTCAGTACCAATTTGATAAGCGTATCTCTTAAAACATGGATAGGGGGCGCTGCAGACTTTGGAGAGCTAGACAACAACTTTAAGCCCGTTATTTTGATAATTTAACACATGCTCGCCAAAGTTTATACTCTAACTTAAAGTTTGAACCCAAAAGTAGAGCCCTGCAAAAAGCGTAAGAGCCGGAATAAAATGTCAAAGTACAGGGTGGTCGAAACTCGAAGGCTCCTAAGAGATAAACAAACAGATTTCTTGACTTATGGCATACATTTTCATGATTCTGTTTGCTGGGGCTCTCTGAAACTCAGTTGAACGGTACAAAAAGAAACATCGATAGGGGGCGCTTTGGGCAAAAAACATAATTCGTTGACATTTCGGACGCTAACTGGAAACGGGGCGCTACGATCAGTTAGTAATAATGAAAACACATTTTCTACCTCTGCTCAACACTTCTGAATAAATTTAGACCAAAAACATCAATGATACTGGAAATTTATTTACAAAAAATAACACTACAGAAGATGCTCGAAATTTCGACCTTGGGCCATGATGCAGGCTTCGCACCTCCGTCGCATTGAGGAGTGTGTGTTTCCAACAATGCCAGGAGTATCTCTGATCTGCCCTGCAGCTGCCACAATGCGCGCCACAAGTTCTTCAGCACTGCTGACAGGTGTATGGTATACCTCGGCCTTCAGGTAACCCCAAAGGAAGAAATCCAAGCAGGTGAGGTCTGGTGATCGGGCAGGCCAGTGAACTGGACCCCCACGCCCGATCCACCGCTGGCCATACCTTGCGTTTAGATGGAGACGCACGTCGTTCGTGTAATGGGCCGGAGCTCCATCGTGCTGGAACCACATCTGGCGACGCGAACCTTCGGGTACGTGCGCCTCATCCAGAAGCTGCGGCAGCACTTGATCCAGGAAAATCAGGTAATTTCCACCTGTCAGCCGTTCAGGTAACAAATAAGGGCCAATGAGGCAATCCCCCAGAATGCCGGCCCACACATTTACTGAGAAACGCTCCTGGGCTGCTCGGCTTCTGGTTTCATGTGGATTTTCATCACACCACACATGACTGTTGTGGGCGTTCCACATTCCCTCCCGGCTGAAGGTGGACTCGTCCGTAAACAAAATGCTGTTTACAAAACGGGGATCCCTGGATCTCATCGCCAAGTACCATCTTGAGAATTCCACTCGAGGGCCAAAATCCTGCTCTCTGAGCAACTGCACCCGCTGGATGTGGTAGGGGTGCAGATTCCGGGAACGTAAGATGCGCCACGCAGTTGCTTGCGAAATGCCAACATGTCTGGCGATATCTCTCGTGCTAAGACCTGGGTTGTCCTCAACCAGGTTAAGCACAGCCTCTTCGTTGTCGGGGGTGCTCACTGATCGCTCCCGTTCAGGCCTGCCTCCGTCGAAAGATCCCGTTGTGGACAACCTCTGGTGTACTCGAGCGAAGAAGGCATGGCAGGGGATTTGCCTGTTGGGGTAACGCTCGGCGTACAACCGCTGAGCGGCTCGTCCATTACAACCAGCAGCGCCATACGCCAAATGCATGTCAGCCAATTCAGAGTTTGTGTACCGTTCCATCCTACTACCGATCTGCAGACAAGTAACCCGAAGCTTAAGTAGGTACCGCACGTTCAAAAGACGTGTCTGCGCATACAACTACGTCATCTCGCGTTGTCGTCTACGCATTACGTATCTTTTGCATATCGATATGGTACGATATCTTTTGCATAAATCAGCAAAAAGCACCTTATGTAAATTTTATTGCGCGCATTGTGCATGATTGAAACCAGCTATGTTTGTTAAAAAAAACAAACAAACTGCAGTTTTAATAGCTTCTTATGATAAGTAAATTACTCTCTTGTTTTGTTTCTAACTGATCGTAGCGCCCCGTTTCCAGTTAGCGTCCGAAATGTCAACGAATTATGTTTTTTGCCCAAAGCGCCCCCTATCGATGTTTCTTTTTGTACCGTTCAACTGAGTTTCAGAGAGCCCCAGCAAACAGAATCATAAAAATGCATGCCATAAGTCAAGAAATCTGTTTGTTTATCTCCTAGGAGCCTTCGAGTTTCGACCACCCTGTACTTTGACATTTTATTCCGGCTCTTACGCTTTTTGCAGGGCTCTACTTTTGGGTTCAAACTTTAAGTTAGAGTATACACTTTGGCGAGCATGTGTTAAATTATCAAAATAACGGGCTTAAAGTTGTTGTCTAGCTCTCCAAAGTCTGCAGCGCCCCCTAACCATGTTTTAAGAGATACGCTTATCAAATTGGTACTGAAGAAAGTCTAAACAAACAGAATCATTTCGACGCAACAAGCAAGAAAATCTAACCATTTCCCTAGTTTTTATGACGTTTCGAATTTCGGCACCCAAATTTTCGAAAGCGCCTAGCGCCTTACCATCGCGTCAGGGACCCTACATTCCCTATTCAAAAATGTTCGTCTAGGTGTGCTCTATCGATCCTTAAAGTTTGTCACCGACGAGCTGAATCACCCTGTATATTATACTTTATTTTAGACACATAGGAATTCCTGGCAGTGCGAGCGAAGCAGATTTATATGATGTTTATAATCATGAAATTTATTTATAAAGTATTATACAATAAAGAGAAAATTTCACTTAAAATTCATGTGATTTAATTGATATACAACAAGAATAATTTATTTATAACTTGCGATACACATAATTTTATGAAGTGCGACTGCTTAATTTTAGTTTACATGTGTTTAACTATGAATGACTATATCTATCTATATGTACACGTTTCTGAAGAGCTATTACAGTTAAATTCTTAAAAGGACCCAAGGATATTAAAAGATGTATAATTTAACCCTTTTAGTAACGAAACAATTCTGAAAATAACATGTTAGAATAATTGACCCCCAGAATTTAAAAAAGATTCCTTAAAGCTATAAATAAAGGCTTTCCTTCTCGTACATTATAACAAATAAAATTTGTTTACAGATGAAGAATATTGTGCTGAGACTTTGGCAGATGGGATTAAAATAAAGTGCTTGCTTCTTGAAACTACCGCCCTTAAAATGATTAATAAATGAAGAAACATTTTTCATTTTTCATAATTGAAAAAAAAATTAAAAACAAACAGTAAAAGTTCCAGAAAACATGGATTCTAATTTAAATAGAAAGAAAGTAGTTAATCAAGCATGTCAATTTTACAGCTTTCTTAGTTTGATAGATTTTGATGTGTAAGTTAAGAAAGGTCTAATAAGATTTTTTTTTTAATGGGGTTCACGTAAGAATAAGAAAAAAAGGTAATTTTCATCGTAATAATGTTGGCTTTGTAATTAATTTCCAAGCAATACATAATTTTACTTGAATCATTTGCAAATATACTCAAAATTTAAAAAAAAAAATCAAGCTTACTTTTTTAGAAAGAGAAAAAAAATTGTCAAAATTAAATTCTTTTGACGAGCAATACTTAAAAACTCAGGTAAATTATACTATTAGGGATTTTTATCCATTAGAAATCGCGACATTTTGTAGCCTCTACAAATTCTGATATGCCTCAGTTGCAAACCATCAAGCACATGGTGCTAATGTGAGACACTGTACAGGAAGTGTATAATATGGGTTAGTTTTTTGGGTAGTAATAAAAGATCATATTATATCATACAGCTAGAAACAATACAACAAATAAAAACAGAAAGTAATAATCTTGAATTCTCTTTCAAATTTCGTATGAAAACTATGTTTTCCCTTTTTTATACCTAATAGTATATTCTTCTATGTTTGTTACAGATTTTTAATCTAATGATAATAAATGCTAGCTAGCTGATTTTACAACTTAATTTTTCTCCTCAATACAAAAGTTAAATTGAACCATGAATTCTATATATTTTTGAACATTGAAAACAGAGAGACGTTACAAACCGAAAAGTAGTTGAACAAATCTTTCAGAAGTTATTTTTGATAGATACGAAAAAAGGAGTATTTTATTGTGAAACGTTTATTGTGAAAAAATCGGTAAGACTGACACATCATTTATGACACATGCTGCCCAATTCACGAGGTGGATATTAATCATGTTATTCATAGTCAATATTTCGTGTTTATGCTTTTAATGTGCTGTTTCAACTCTTAAAAAGTTATTCAAATAATTCAAGTGTATACAATTCACCAAAATCGACAATCTTCATGTCATATTATTTCTTTAACTTCAGGAAAAATGTGTGATCTGAATGTATAAGAGTCTGAGCTTAAGGACTGTTTCATAGAAATTCGCACAAACTTGTCTTGATTGGAAAGATATGAAAAAAAGAGACAAATAGCACAAATGGCCACAGTAAGCTAACTTTAACAACCACATTACTCTTTAAAACTGATATTGGATTTCAATTAATCCGCTTTTATCAATTTTACTTTTGGTGGTCCTTGCTTGACGAGGTACAGAATTTAGGTCCATAATTTTGAGACAGATTAATTTTGAGAGATTCGCTTGATCAGTGTGTGTGTGTTACTTGCTTTTCAGCCTTAAGCATACACTTTGAACTTTAAATACGCTGAGAACTTCTCAACTGGCCGAAATTCGGGAACGTTAACAGAATTGTCGAACTTCTCTAAGAAAGTTATGTTTTGTTGGCGAAAATGGCTGAGAACGATTTTGCAGTAATGACTGCTGACCATGTATAATCAGAAGACACAATCACCGCTATTTTAATTGCTACGGATGTAAGAGATGAGACGACGGCGACTGCGCTTGTTCAAATATCATTGACCGTTGACAGTGGTCCCAAACTTTTGGGATGAACGGACGAACAAAGCCTTTCGGACCCATCCCAATCCAAACGAGGATCGTATCTTCGAATTTCGCTTTAGTAGTGAATTGGAAGATAGGTTGTCTCGAGGAGACATCAGATGTGTAGTAACCCCTATTTTCGTTAAAAGTGAACTGAGTGAGCATGAAATATGAATTGTCATCCAAGATGAATGCTCGATCAGAGAATTTTCTGAACAAGCGAACACACTTCGTGTTCGCGGTAATTACTTGACTTTCTTTTTATTTTGGCATGACTTTTTTTCTTGTGATATTTGATATTAAGCTTCTTGGTGATTGTCTTATGTAGGTTTATTTTGGCCGAAAGTTTCTTTTAGTAGAATTGTACTAGAACATCGTATATAGTTCATTTGGTGATATTTTCAGCAAAACTATAGTTCACTATGAAGTTGTTCCCATGATGAATATTATTTTCGTAAAACTTGTACATATGCGCACGGATACACACCTCTTTACACTCCAGTCTCGGAAAACACAGATTAATTAATGAAATCTCGGCTAATTGACGTGCCATTACATACAATAATACACCACTTCACGCTCAGGTTTCGTCTGATCCGTATTCCTTTGATTTTTTGCCCAGCTACAACATTTGTGAGGATTTCTAGGAACCAGTCCTTACAAATGTGAATTTAATTAAACGAATGTAATTAAAATATTTCTATATAATTCAAGGTATTTTTAAAGCAAAAAGCTAAAAATATAGAATCATCGAATAATTTTTTTATTGAATTTTAATAAAAAACTAAGTAAAAAAATGCTTTTTTATGATCGTAATGATTTGTAATTTATTCTAATTTCTGAATTTTTGAGTAAAGCTAAGCAATATTTATACAACAGTATAAATTGATAAACTAAATTTTTTTTCTATTTTTTATGTTTTGTGTGGCGTTTATTATCTTCCTAATGCAGTAGCTATTTCAATAAATTTTTAATGTAAATCCATTAGGAGATATGGAAAAATCATTTTTACATTATATGGATTTTAAAACATATGTTTTGTAGTGACATTTCGAAAAGCATATTAATAAAAACTCAATTAACGGCAAGGGTTTCATTCTTTTCTATCTTAATTTGAGATATTTTTCTTTCAAGATAAGAAACCGCAATTTCATAAAATTTTAATAAAATATAACATACTACACTGTTAAATATACAGACTTCATTTAAGCTATAATTTATTGTTTTCCCCCTTATGTATTCTGAGATGGTTGTAATATTTACTCTGCAGTAATGTTTTACACGGTATGTTTGTATCTCTGCTTCTTTATTAAATTTATAAAACGAAATTTTTTTATTCTTTTTTCTTTTTTTTTCTTTTTGCTCTTGAGAATTCATTTTAAGCAGAAGTGGAAATTTAGATTTAAATGAGATTACTTAACTCAAAATATATTTTAACAAATTTAAACTGGCGACATGAAATCAGCTACTTTTATTTTCTTTTGCGTTTTAGGTGTGTTTGAAAAATTGTAATAATAGTAAACAATTTGTATTAAAACTTTATTCTTACACGTAAAAGAACCGTAATATTATGGTGCTTTAAAACAGAACGTTTATCTGTCAAACGACAACGTGCTTTGAAAGAGATTATTATACATCAGTAGTCATCTTAAAATTGCATCTTCTTTAATCTTTTTATTAACACTATTTCTACCAGTGTCAAATTACATCTTTCAGGTTTTAACTTAAAATTATTCTCTATGTTTAATCATTTCTCCAGATTTACTGTTTTGACTTTTCATACAATAGTTGTTAAATTAATGCAGCCATGTCACTTTTCTCCAGCTCATATTGGATCTAAAAATGTGCATAGGGCATATCTATTTCTACCATGTGGTGTCTCTTGACACTGTAAGGATTTTATTTCTAATTTCTAAGGATTTTATAAATTCTAATTTTAAACATTTGACTTATAAATTTCAACATCATTTTACAGAATCAGATCAATTACAATCAGATTAGATATTAGATAATCCCGTTTTCAGTTGTAACGGAAAATACATGAGTTGATGGATAACTTCGATATTCACTTGTTTTCAGCCATGTTACATTTTAGAATAGATAAATGCAGGGACTAATTCTAAAAAAAATGAATAACGCGTTTTCTTCTCCAATTCTGGTAGTGATTTCAGTACACATGAATTTTGCTTGAATTCGTGCAAAAACTGTGGTATTGAATAAGGAAAGAATTTTATTACATTGCTGTTTTCTATTTGTTGTTGTTGTTACAAAAATTGAATTTTTATACGTGAGACTGAAAGTTTGTTAAGTTAATAATATTAAAATCCTTCTGATGAAAAATGAAAAACATAATATTTTTTTTAAATTATTGTTCCTGTTGATGTAAAACATGTTTGATAGAATTTGTATATTTATTTATATATGAGAGATTGATGAATTAAGCTAGAATTTGCAACCTTGTTATACAATCTCTAATAAGTGCGCACCAGTGTATCAATAACTCTGTTGCACAATTTATCTATGGGGAAGACTAGGGAGGGTTGACCCACTTTTTACAAAATTATTTTTTATTTTTTAAATATTGAACCTAGAACAAAGTTTTATACATCATTTTATTCGTTATACAATCAGTTATCAAAATAAAATTGCTACGTAAGTGTAATATATAAGAAATTTGAAAAATGATTGATTTTAATAATGAGAAAATAATGGGTCAATGCTCCCACATATGGGAGGGTTGACCCACTATATAGGAGGCTTGTCCCACTTGGTTTTATATTGAAATATTTGTGAAGAAAAATAAAATCAGTTTTAAAAAAGCAAAATAACTTTATGCTACATGCTTTAATTATTATAAAAAAATACATTTTTGTAAATATGATACTTAAACAAACCTGTTTAGATCAGTGTTGCCAATGGGCTACTTTTTAAAAATTCAGATTCCTTGATTGGTATAACTTTATTTTAAATGATAGAATTCCGCTTGTTTTTGCTCAAATTAATATGTCATTAAATAAGGCGAATTTTATCATTTCAAAAAAGTGGTGCCAATGAAAAAAACTGAATTTTTAAAAAGTAGCCCACTGGGAACACTGGTTTAGATGAAATTGTAAGTCAGAGGAGAAATATTTTGTTATAAACATGATTTTGTCTGAGCAGGTATAATCGTACAGCAGGGAAAATGAAATTTTAACATTTAAGACAGCATTCTGTTAGAGACAGGTTCCGTTTTCATAGGGTTTCATGCATTATTATGACCAGATTCAGAAGCCACTGTCCCCGTTTTTTTTTTTTTTTTTGTCTTCTTGCCCTACTTTTCGTTACACTCGATCCAACAACTCTAATTTTCACATAATTTGGCTTCATTTCGCTGTATTCATCCTGGTTTGATTTGACTACAGGCCGTCTAAAAGTTTTTCGATCAATGCTATGCATGTCTTTTGCAGCCGCATGAGCACTTAACTTCTTATTAACATATTTTAACGTTTTCAGTGGCAAAGTACTTTCAGTAACAAAATGTTGAAATAAATGACTGGCCCCGGAATTTACGAACAAATTGATTTGGAAATAAGAAAAAGGCTATGTTTCACATTCATATTAAATGGAAAAGATTTTAGCAAAATTCTGGTGCAACGACTGTGGCGTTTTGGAATTAAAAAAGTCCTTCCGGCCAGTGCCGGGAGGAAGAGGTAGCTTTCATAATCCTTATTTTAAAAAAGCCAACTTATATCATGCAAACACACGAAGCTCAATTTAGTGGAAACCGAATATAGGAGATTCAATACTAATTTTTATCAATATAATGAATGAGAATTTCGCGAAATTAGTCAGCTTTATCCAACCTGCTTTTCTTTAAAGTAACTTATATTTGGCTGCCAAATTCGGCAATTTCTTAAAGTGCCTGTCATTTTAAGACAACATGGTGGATGAGGCTAAGCAGTGAATTTGGTCGAGACCTTAGTAATTGCTGTGCACATGCTCACTCCCATCGGAATCGGTTAATATATAGGAGTGCTGTCGCATGCAAAAAATCAGATTTTTCAAAATGTCACCCACAATAGAAATTGAAACTGCTATATCTGAGCCATTTTTTAAGACAAACAAAAAATGCTCCTGAATCCTTATATCAAGATCAAATACTTAAGAAAGAAACCTTTTTCAATTTCTAATTTTTTTTGCACCTCACTTTAAATATATATATATTTTTTAATTTAATGACCGCCATTTTGAAACAAGATGGCTGATGAATCTGGCCAGCGAACTTGGTCGAGGTGTTGATGTATACTATCCACATGCCTTCTTGCATCGAAATAGGCGAATACGTGTGTTATCGCGTGACAAATACAAGATCGTTTCAAAATGTTAGCCATGCTAGAAATTCAAAGTGCTATAAATCAACCATTTTTTAAGATATCAACAAAAGAACAAATTTTCAGAAACAAAAAATTTCTCCGGAATCTTTGTATCAAGGCCAAACACATAGAAAAAATCTTCTTCATTTTCCAATTTTTTAATACCTCATTTGGAATTTTAAATTTAATTTTTTTTAAATGGCAACCCTTTTGAAACAAGATGGCGAATGAAGCTGGCCAACGAACTCGGTCGAGATATTGGTATGTACTATGTACAGACCAAGTTACATCCAAATAGGTTCATAAATACGCCTGTTATCGCGTGACAAAAATCAGGTCGTTTTAAAATGTCAGCCACAAGAGAAATTCAAAATGCTATTACTCAGCCATTTTTTTTAGATATAGACGAAAGAAAAACTGTTCCGGAATCTTTGTATTAAGGTCAAACACATACAAAAAAATCTTTTTCATTTTCCAATTTTTTGGTATCTCATTTAAATTTTTTTATTTTTTTATTTTTTAATTTTTTAAATGGCCGCCATTTTGAAACAAGATGGCGGATGAAGCTGGCCAACGAACTCGGTCAAGATATTTGTATGTAGTATGTACACACCAAGGTACATCCAAGTCGGTTCATAAATACGCCTGTTATTACGTGAGAGAAATCAGGACGTTTCAAAATGTCAGCCACGCTAGAAATTCAAAATGCTATAACTCAGCCATTTCTTAAGATATAGACGAAACAAAAACTGCTCCCGAATCTTTTTATCAAGGTCAAACAATATTTTTTCAATTTTCAATTTTTGGTACCACATTTCAAATTTAAATGTTTCTTAAAAATTTAAATGGCCGCCATTTTTAAACAAGATGGCGGGTGAAGCTGGCCAACGAACCCGGTCGAGACATTGGTATGTACTATGTATAAACGAAGTTACATCCAAATCGGTTCATAAATACGCCTTTTATCGCGTGACAAAATTCAAGACGTTTCAAAATGTCAGCCACGCTAGAAATTCAAAATGCTATAACTCAGCCATTTTTTAAGATATAGACGAAACAAAAACTGCTCCGAAATCTTTGTAAAAAGGTCCAATACATAAGAAAAAAATATTTTTCCATTTTCAATTTTTTGGTACCACATTTCAAATTTCAAATTTTTAAAAAAATTTTAAATGGCCGCCATTTTGAAACAAAATGGCGGATGAAGCTGGCCAACGAACTCGGTCGAGAGATTGGTATGTACTATGTACACACTGAATTACATCCAAATCGGTTCATAAATACGCCTTTTATCGCGTGACAAAATTCAGGACGTTTCAAAATGTCAGCTACGCTAGAAATTCAAAGTGCTATAACTCAGCCATTTTTTAAGATATAGACGAAACAAAAACTGCTCCGGAATCTTTGTATAAAGGTCAAATACATAAGAAAAAAATATTTTTCCATTTTTTATTTTTTGGTACCACATTTCAAGTTTTAATTTTTTTTTAAAAATTTTAAATGGCCGCCATTTTGAAACGAAACGGTGGATGAAGCTGGCCAACGAACTCGGTCGAGACATTGGTATGTACTATGCACACACCGAATTACATCGAAATCGGTTCATAATTACGGGAGTTACAGTGTGACATAGGTCAGATATATATATATATATATATATATATATATATATATCAATTTTGAACGGAGGGTGGTTTCGGGGTCTGGGTGTCATGATCGATGAAAATATACCAAAATTTTTTGAAATCGCTTTCCTCCGAACGGCTGCAATAGGTAGCTTTTTTGTAAAGAAAGCTACCTAATTAAATGGTTTCATAAACATACCACTACTACTGACAGGGGTAAAACTGCTGCTTTCATACTTTCTAATTTTCATTGATTCTATTTACCTTTTGTAAGTAATATTCAAATGGAAAAAAGTTCCTATCAATTTTCCCATTTATATTTCATGAATTTTTTTCTTGCATTGGATACTATAGCATTTTTTCACATTTTTCTTTAAACAGTTTTAAACATCTTCTTTTCCATCACCCTATTTTACTGTAGCTTTACAGAATGAATGTACATTTTTTTGTATATAACCATTAACGTTTCATTTTGCACAGTGTATAATAAGAAGATTTCCAAAACCACTTATTTAAAGGAGCCTTGAGCATCTGGTCAACCCTCCCTCACACTGACTGGGTCAAGCCTCCCCACATATCCATTTTCTATAAAATAGCACACTCTTATGTTAAGCCTAACTTACTGTACAATCTTTAAGCCTGGAATGATAGTTCAATACTTCAGCATTACTTAAAACTTACTTACTTAAATTTCTATGATATATCTCATCAGAAAAAAAAGCTTACAAAATATTTCTAAAAAACACAACTTTTGGAGGAAAAACCATTCACAATTGATTTTTTCCACACATATTTCGATCATCTGTTTGAAACAAAGACTGTTGTTTGAGCATTCTAATAGCTTTGCTTGACACCTATTGATAAAACTCTGAAATTATTTTAAATATGAAAATTGATGGGTGGTTCAAACCTCCCGTATGGTCAACCCTCCCTAGTCTCCCCTATTTAACTGATAATTTGAAATACTAATAGTTTTGGCAATTATTTGCATTCAAACGCAAAGGTGTCAAAATACACCGTTTGCTAGGAATATGTATACACAAAATAGTGGTAGAAATAAAGTTAAATATAAGTGACAATATTATGGCTAATTAGATAAAGAAGTATTGAGTATACATAATCGTTTCATGTGCATTTAATAAAATATAATAACGAGATTTTTCAGCAATTACAAGAATTAAAGACTACTCATTGGCTGATAGTTCAAATAACAAATATACTCTAAATTGAAAACACAGATGTGTTATTATGTCGCTGAAAAATATAATTATTTCCCATTAAGTATCTTATAGCCGCCATTAACCAATATAGACAACTTTGTGGTTAATAATCAGAAACCATATATCTGCTTCTAAATGTACATGTGCAAATCTATTGAAGCACGTCCAAATTAAAATTAAAGTTAATGAAGTAAAATTAATGTAGGCGCACAAATATTCAATTATGTCGCTTAATCGAAGAAGGTGATTATTTCTATGTAAACAAATCTGTAATTCTACAAATGTAAATTTACAGTAATCTGTGTGCTTTCTAAAATTTTATCTATACACTGTACAAAAAAAGATATAAATCTATAAATCTAGTTTTTGTAAATCTACAGATTTCTGTAGTTTTACTAAAGCATCGACTAAAATTCCAGTAATCTTACTAAAATTTTATCTGCAACCCGGGTTGCAGTTACTTAAAATTTCTAGGTTTCCAAATTTCCTAAAAAATTCTTGGCATCCAAATTTCCTAAAAAATTCTTAGTAACCTTACAGATTTTTTGATTTACGGTGCAATAGTGCATCTGTTACATGAATTTTTGTTGTTGCAGTTACTTTAAAAGTTCTATGCATCCCAGTTGCCTAAAAAATTCTTAGTAACCTTACAGATGTTTTGATTTACGGTGCAAAAGTGTATTTGTTACATGAATTTTTTTTGTTGTCGTTACATAAAAAGTTCCAGGAATCCCAGTTTCCAAGAAAATTTTAGTAATTTTACTGATTTTGTTATAGTGTTCCTGTTAATTGTATCATTGTTTTCATTGATAAATGGATGTCATTCTGTAGCCAATAATCACACATCATGTAATTGCTTCTAAATTGACGTGTACAAAACTACTTAAACTCATTCCAATTCAGATAAAACTTAATAACTATGCAACTAAATTGTACAAACAAATTTTTCATTGCGCAATCTAAAAATTAATTAACATTTTAATAACATTTCTTATAAGAATGTATTTATAATAACGTAATGAATTAGTACTGAGAATCTTATTTTTTCATTGGCTAATGGAGACAACTTTTTTTCTTAAATTCACGAACCATATATCTGATTCTGAACCTTCATATATATATATATATATGCACAAATTAGTCGTAATTCAAGTAATAAATATATAAGTAACTTGAACACACAAATAATTTATTATCCCTTTAAGACGTCACCTACACATTTTTGTTGGTAATCCTAAATAATAATAATAATAATAATAATAATAATAATAATATATATATATATATATATATATATATATATATATTCCTATTTTTGTACTTTTTAAAGTCTATGGTAATAAAAGTGGTAAGTAAAGTAAAGTGGAATAGCCTGCAACGGATATTTTTTGTAATAGTTTTTTCAATTAAATATGATCCTATTAATTATGGGAAACCACCAAAACTTGTATTTCTACCAAAAATCTCCCGGTGTTAAAGGCTGATGTAATGGAATAATATTATTACTCCACATTAAAGGTTGGCATCGCTGACTAAACAATTGCCCCAGATGTCAATAGATATAAATAGATGGAAACTATAAAATGAATCTAAGAAACGTGTAACATCGTAATGTTTCTCAGAAACGGAAACTACATTTAAACAGTTTTAAACAATTGTGAAAATTATGTATTCATTTTTATTAGCAATTCGGGAATGATTTGGAAACTTTTCTACAAAAAAGAATGTCATCATCAGGTTTTGATATTCAGTTAATGAAATAGTTTCTAAATATCAAAATCAACAATATGATCATTTAAAACTTCACAGTTCTACTCAAAAGGCGACGAAAGTAATAAAATTAAAAATTAAAAATATATGTTTTATTAAAAAAAACAAAATTTTTACTTTTGAACTGCAATACCCGCGGCCATCGTCATAGAATATTTTTATAATAAACTGATGTTTCATTCATACATATACGTTACTACGTTTGAAATGGGATAGTCAATAATTATAAGAGTATTTGAAAGTAGAAGTAGTAGTGCATTAGGTTTAACTTACATTGAAAAAAAAACATTTTTAACTCCAGTTCCAATATTAGTTCTCTTTGTTTCAGTATTACATCACTCTGTTCACATACGTCACCTTCATTTTTAAAGCTTTCCAACAAAGTTGAAAAGTGTTTATGCATTCGGTTTGTTTGTCCGTCTGTTCGTCTGTCCAAGGTCTAATTTCCGTAAATATACTTAGATTTTCATGCAATTGATAAAGGTTATTTAGGGTCACCAAAGCATGTTTGGTATCGTATATGAAGTATGTATGATTAATAGTTCATTTATAAAGGCACTCAAAAGTATTCCATTACATTATAGTATATGGGGGAAAATCGTTTGAAGAGAATTTTAATGACATTCCGCTATTTCAAATGTATTGAAACTGATATAAATTACTGAATTTCATAACCCTCATGATATTACAGGGCATTCGTAGTATTTTTTATCCCTTTACAGGGGCACACAAAAGAAAAATGTTACGGTACTGTCATTGAGTAACAATTGATTAAGTGTACGGTTTAAAAGTCGGTATGCGCTTTTAAATTTAATTAATTTTTTGCATGTTACTCGTTATATATAAATTCTATACCTCATACATAGGGCTGCACAAAAGTATTCACGTTGAATTCTCCTATTAAGAATTGAATCCTCCTTCGTTGAATTCTCCTAATTAGAGGAAATTGCTTAAGGGTAATTTTCAACTGAAGTATATGTATTTCTTAAGTGAATAAAATTTTGGCATGCATGTAGTTAATAAACATGGGTGCAAGTTTGAAATTACGCCAAGACTGAAAATATTTTGACCCCCCCCCCCCCACACACACAGAGAGCACAAATGCACGCGCCGACGCACCACTTAGACAAAACCCTAAGCCGTTAAATATTATATGCAGTAACATTAAATTATGTTGAAACCGAATTAAAAAAAGTGCATATACATGTAAAATAACTATATTCATGTAAACAGTATTTGAAAAGTTTAATTCATACTACAGTCCTATCCTATTCACATCCACGATCTTTCGACGAAATTTGCGTATTTTCCATGATCTTTTGACGAAATTCGCATATTTTCTACGATCTTTTGACAAAATTCGCATATTTTTTACGATCTTTTGCAAAATTCGCATTTTTCCTGCCATCTTTTGACGAAATTTGCGTTTTTTTTCGTCATCTTTTGATGAATTTCGCGTTTTTCTTTGACGGAAATCGCATTTTATCCCACAATCTTTTTGCAAAAATCGCGTCTTTTTAGCGATCCCTACAAAAAATAGCGTTTTTCCGCGATCCTTACACAAAAATAGCGATTTTTTCCGCGACCCTGTATCATAAATTGCGTTTTTCCCGCAATCCTTTGGCGAAAATCGTGTTTTTTTTGCGATCCTTTAACGAAAATCGCTTCCTTTTTGCGATCCTTTGATGAAAATCTCATCTTTTTCGCGATTCTTTGACAGAGACCGCGTCCTTTTCGCGATTCTTTGACAGAGACCGCGTCCTTTTCGCGAACCTTTGAAGGAAATCGCGTTTCTTCCGTTATCCTTGGACGAAAATCCGTTTTTTTAGCAAACGTTTGGTGAAAATCGCGTTTTTTTCGCGATCTTTTGACAGAAATTGCGTCTTTTTTGCGATCCTTTGGCGAAAATCGCGTCTTTTTCGCGATCCTTTGGCGGCGGAAATCGCGTCTTTTTCGCAATCTTTTGGCGAAAATCGCATCTTTTTCGCGATCCTTAGACAGAAATAGTGTTTTTACCGTGATCCTTTAACGAAATTTGTCTTTTCCCCCTGATTCTTTGAAGGAAGTGGAGTTATTTTTTTTTCCCTCGGAGATTTTTCCGTCCTCG
Organism: Maratus speciosus; assembly: GCA_963932465.1. Lineage (NCBI taxonomy): Eukaryota > Metazoa > Arthropoda > Arachnida > Araneae > Salticidae > Maratus > Maratus speciosus. The sequence continues at coordinate 331,926,306 of OZ010788.1, read as the reverse complement.
GGAATTTTCAAAAGACGGAATTCCGTCTATGGACGAAAAACTTGAACCCATGTTAATAGATACAAACATATATATCGTATACAAGACTGGTGAAAAAATTAGGATAAGTTTCAGATTGTAGATGGGGACAGCTGAAAGTGGGTTTTTAGATGTATTATGTGCTTCCATATGGTTGAAATAGACGTAATATTTTAATTTTTTAAGCGGTGCAGTTTTGTTACATTATTCTGAATCTGTTGGAAAGTGTTTCATATTCTATGCTTGACGCATGATTTTTTATTTCTTGCTAAATATGTATCCGGACAGTAGAAGTACCAGTATTTCGGATTAAATTTGCGTAGAGGAAAATATTTAATTGCAGTACCATTAATTTTAATATGTCCCTTTTTATTTCGATTCTGAATATTTTTAAAGATTATATAAATAAATATATATATATATTTAATTCTTAGCGAATAAAAAAGATTTGAATATTAAAATAATACTAAAAAAAGAGTCTCTGTCTGCAGAAGAAATATTCACTTAGACAGAAATAACAATTAATGAAATATTTGCGTCATTTGTTCGAATGAAAAATATTTCAACAATCCATTATCATTTATTCTGATTTTGTATCATGCATTTCCTTGCTTTATTAATATGTATAAATCGATAAAAATCTACAGAATGTATTTCATTTATTTTATTTAACGAATAAAGATTTGAAGTAATATACAGAGTAAGTATGGTATAGTTGCCTCAATTAAGCCCACCCTAAATTACTGTTTTATAGAAATGATTTTTGCAGTGCACGCACATATCTACTGAAACTATTATGTAGAACACAATAAAAATACCAATGTAATGTCAGTAACAAATAAAGTAGTATTATTTCCACATAACTCATTCAATGGTTTTGACCATTTAACCCGGACCTCAGGATTTCACGCCTCACTAGATCGGGATTGTTTCCCTAATTGTAAATAATAGAAAGCATGAGTAATCAACATTTATCAACTAGAAAACAGGAATTCAGCCTTTTCAGAATTTAGTTTCGCCCCCGATGAAAAAAATATATGTATATATAGTCCAGGCAATAGGGAATTTTACTTAGCAAAATTAATGGTAGTACTGAAAAACAGCTTTCTAGATGTTTTTTTGGGTCGCTGAATCTGAATTTGTAACTTCCCACCAAAATTTCCCCCGGCAACCTCCCCAAATTTTGGTAAAAAGCCCCCCCAAAAAAGGTTTTTATTACAAAAATCAATTTTTTTATTGTTTTAGAGAAAAAGTATCTAGAAATTCAGAAAGTAGACAAAATTTCCAACAAATTAGATATATGACATTATGACTTAGGATGAAGAGGAAGGGGGTATCTGCCTCGGAACATGCGCGCGGTTCTGCGAAAACTAAATTGCACAATTCCACTTAACCACTCACACGTTTACATTCGCCCTCCCATCTCCCCTCCGAACTTTCTCTATAAGGTTTACTTTAAGATTTTTGGGTCGCTGAATCCGAATTTTTAACTTTCCCCCAAAAATTTCCCCCCGGACCCCCCCCCCCACCCCCCAAATAGTTGTTTTTAACTTAAATTTCTTATTATTTTAGGGGAAAAGCAGTACGAAATTCAGAAACTAGAGAAAATTTGCAACAAATAGCATATATGACATTATGAATTAGGATGAACGGGGAGGGTGAGGGCTGCCTCGGAACATGCACTGCGGCGCTACGTGCACTAAATGATGAAGTCCAGGCAATAGGGGATTTTATCTGGCAAAATTAGTGGTAGTTCTGAATTTCGACGCACTTTATGTTTTTTGGGTCGCTGAATCCGAATTTGTAACTTCCCACCAAAATTTCACCCGGCAACCCCCCAAAAAATTGGTTTTTGAGAAAAGCGCGCGGGGAACGTCCCGAGGCAGCCCTCTCTTCCCGCGTTTATCCTACGTCATAATGTCATATATCCTATTCGTTGCAAATTTTGTCTAGTTTGTGAATTTTGTAATGCTATTTCCCTAAAACATTAAGAAATTTAAGTTAAAAACAACTATTTGGGGGGGGGATTCGGGGGAAAATTTTGGGGGTAAGATAAAAATTCGGATTCAGCGACCCAAAAAACTTAAAGTAAATCTTATAGAGAAAGTTCGGAGGGGAGATGGGAGGGCTAATGTAAACGTGTGAGTGGTTAAGTGGAATTGTGCAACTTAGTTCACGCAGCACTGCGGCGCATGTTCCGAAGCAGATCCCCCCTGCCCCCTTCATCCTAAGTCATAATGTCATGTATCTAATTTGTTGCAAATTTTGTCTACTTTCTGAATTTTTAGCTACTTTTCCCCTAAAACAATAAAAAAAATGGAATTTGTTTAATAAAAACCTTTTTTGGGAGGCGTTTTACCAAAATTTGGGGGGGGGGGGGGGGTTGCCGGGGGCAACTTTGGTGGGAAGTTACAAATTCGGATTCAGCGACCCAAAAAACATCTAGAAAGCCGATTTTCAAATCTACCATTAATTTTGCTAGGTAGAGTCCCTATACGGTCTCTATTGCCTAGACTGAATAGTACAAATAGACCTAATATGAATAGTACAAAACACATTTCAATTTTAAGACTTACAGCACACGCTTTTATTTTATGTAAAATGACGTCATTCGCATCCGCTTAAGAATTCCACATTTACGATGCACTCTTAAACATCTACTTTAAATAGGCATAGGACGTCACTATCGCGAAATAATACACAAATGCAGCAAAAAGATGCCGTCATTCAAGAAACTCACCAAACGAAACGGTTGTTTAATGATTCATAGGCCTTCATTTGTTTGTAACATTAATATGGATACTTAAAATTAAATATAGTATATAATAGCTCTATATTTTAACAGAAATCATTCGTTTAAAAAATATTTTCCCAAAATAGCACGTGTTTTAATTACATTTTCTTTCAGTTGTCATGAAAAAATGGCAACAAAAATATATAATTAATATTTTACAACTATTTTTCCTTTACTTTCTACAGAAATGCAGTACTTCCGTTGCCAATATTAAGCAAATGTCTCCAAATACTACAAAAAAATTAATATTTCAAAAATAAATGGAGATGCAGTTTTCAAACAAATTGCATTTAAAAGTACTTTTTTTTCCAATACGACGGTATAAACATTGAAAATGTGCGATGCTTAGAAGTTTAAAAAATTGCTATAGAGTATTTAATCGTATTGCTTTGTTTTATGGCTGGGTTCTGTAAGGTAACATTATTTTCTGGAGACGACACAGAATAAGCTGGGAGAAAGAAATAGCATACCGTACCGTGTGCTAATAAATAATTAGAATTGCATTTGACTTAATATCCTATTTACATCAACTTTAGAAATTTTTGTTTTCTTGACTAGAAACTTTTTTTTATTTTTTACCTACATTTTCCTACTCTTTCTTTTTTATCGGAAATATGCACTATGCATATCTCTTTTTTTATGCAGCCATTTCAAACAATCAACACACTGCCTTTCAAAATGAGACGGTATACAAAATTTGAAGGCAATCGGGTAATTCTGACAAAGGATGCACTTGTTTAATCTGAAACTGCTGTGACAAAAATTGTCGCATAACTACTGTGGACTGTCTGTGAGGCCTCTCTATCGAAAAATGAATAAACGGCTCGATTAAGTCACATGATACTGTTTTTGAAGTAAATGTTTTGTAGAAGACTATTATAATTAAATTCCACCTGTTCAAAGTCTTGTCTGAACTATAGTACTAAGGGCTCTAAACAAAACAGAATTGCACTGGTATCTGTAGTTCAACTGAAAATTACAAGTTAAACTGTGAAAATAGTAAAAATAGAAATACAGCGCTCTCAGAGACGGCTAACAGAAGTTAGAGATTAATCTAAATTAAGAAGGGTAACAACTCCTCCCCCCCCCCCCCTACACACACTTTTTATATTCGGTGCACAAACTCGAAAAACTAATTCTGTAAAAGCCTTTCCCCAATAACCCTTTATGCACAATTTGAAGCCAATCGTATAATTCAAACGAAGGCTAAAAATGTTTAATCTCAACTAAGAGGGATTATCCTCGTTCTTATATTCGATGTAAAAACTCTATAAAGTAATTCCGGAAAATTAAAATTCTGAAATTAAACGCGTTAGATTTTTATGTTTAATAATGAATGAGTTCGAAATATTTTTTTTAATTCTACAGAAAGTTAAACTTATGTAATTTAAATTAAGAACGGGGGGAGTAGAAAAATTGCCAACAATACATTACCTCTCTAATATAATGCCGAGCCGGCATTAATTCTTCCGAATTTTGCTGCGAGAATGATATGCTTAAGGAGTTTTAGATTTCTATTTTGTAATTCAGTTTTCATTTAGTGTTTCTGAAGATATTCTTATATAAACAGAGGGAATGTTCAGAATCTGTTAATTAAACTTTTATGGCCACAGGTATAAGCGTAAAAAGCTTAAAATTTTGAAGGATTTGCAATCTTTTGAGCGAAATTTCTGTAATGAAACAAACGAATATCATAAATAGAGAATTTATCTCTACTAACAGCGCCCCCTGTCTTGTTATAGAATTATCACCCGGAAGTGTCATGATCAAACGAAAGATATATATATATATATATATATAAACAATCCTGAAGATTTTAAAAAATATGTTCTCAAGCGTTAAAGTTATTTGATAATTACAAATGGGACATTTTATACCGTATCTCAATTGATGCATATATCCCGGTAGCAAGATGGGGAAAGTATCCTTTTAAAGCTGAATAGATGCCCCAGTAAGTAACTCTGGAAGTAGCAAAAGATATGGATGCAACATACACTACACATATCTTGATATCTGTTTCAACAATATTCACTAAATATTTTATGATAAATCTTTAGTAGGCACATTATATTTCGAATTCTACTTGTCACTATCTCATAAGAGTGTAGAAAAATAGCAAAACGTATTCTCCTTTGATGAATACAACTTTTATTTGAAGAAATAAATGGATGTAACTTCGTCTATTATGCTTTTATATAATAATTGTGAGTAGTAGAACATTACCAACTCCGCCACACGTCCAATAGCTGAAATACAGTAAATAGGGCAACTATACCGGTGGAGTATTGAACCTAGATTTACCGTGGATTCATTTGAACATTATAACGCATGTTCGGAAGAACTTTTAAAAGTGGTAGATGCAAAAATATGGGGTAAAATATTACTTTACACGCACTTATATAATTAAAATTATTTTCCGATTTGAAAAAAAAAAAAATATTTAATCTTAAAATTCTAGAATATTTCTCAAAGGATATTTATGATTAATCCTTGTAAAACAAGATTCTAAAATTAAATAACAACTCCTATTATACAATTTGGATAGTATGAACTTTTATAGGATTCATACTCTGTTCATTCAAGTTCCGTAACAACATAATTTAATCAGTCAAGGATCCCTTTTTCTTTTCTTTGAAAATAATTCCCGATTACCCGGAATTTAAATTATTCTTCAATTTAAGCAAATTTTAAAATTATGAATTGTGAGAATACCATCGAATATTAATTAAAACAAAGAATCGAAACTAAGGTACTGATATTTCACGAACAAGTGAAATTTTCATCATCTCTGAAAAATATTCTATTAAGTTGATTGAAAGTAAACTTTCTCATCATTTAAGAGCATTTGATATTAGTCATAGAGTGGTTTATTATAAAAGAAAGCTAACACCAATTTGAGTTTCGACATTTTATCTGAAAATGTTGCGAAATAACTTTGTTGAATAAGTTTTAAATATACTTTAGCGAAATGTGCTGTAAATAAATCTTGTTGATTTCAGAAGGTACAATTAATATTTGTCAAAAGTTTTCACATTTTAGACAGTTATAAAAATTGAAATTTAATTTAATGAACGGGCTTATAATTATAATTGTTTTCTATTTACATATTATTTATAATACGCTTATGTGCAGAGTGATTCAAAAATTTCTAAACAAATTTTAAGAAATTGTAGAACACGCAAAAACAAACATACGTTTGTACAAAAAATTAGAAAAGCAATTTTTTTATTCATTTAAAAGTAAAGGGTATGTTTCGCCAAACCGAACGTAACTATTGTTCAGCACGAAAATTTCAGCAGGCGTTACATCATAATACCGACTATAATTGGTAATCACACTGACAATACTGTAAACTTTTAGGAGTTTTCGAAATATCTTTTTATTTCACAAAAAGTAATAAAAGTCTGCTGATAATTTTGTAAAAATAAAAAGGTATTCAAATGTTAAGGGTGAGTAAAAGAGCCTGTATATACACACTCAATGCGCACATTCAACACAAAAATGTTAAAATGATACAATTTTTTTCTCTCTTAACTTTTGAATGCTGAATGCAAAGAAATTGACGACGATGTCTTATGAATTGTTAAAGTAGTTACATGTTATTCAGTGAGATTGCTTACAGCAACTCTTAGCAGCAAAGTCGAGATTTAGTTCGTCAATATCGAAAAGTGTACGACATGCGTAAAATAGTCAAATACAAAGTTGGAGGATAGCATGCCAGTTCGAAAAGACATCTTGTGCACTTGATGACTAAAAATAAAAATCATATAACGTTTGTCTGTTATTCGTGATACGAGGGAGTATCAATAAGTTTCTACCCTCACATAGAAATAATTGAGTAAAATTTATGAATTTGCTACATTGTATTAGTCCATTTCTATATAGTCACCGTGCACATTGACTGCCATTTCTGACCATTTCTGCAAACGGCATTTCAAAGAGAGGGGGAGGATGCATTCCAGGAGGCGCGATAATAGACCCAAAAGAGAGCAATTTTCTAACTTTGCCGTTTCCCACATGAGATATATTGTTAGAAAGGCCTGTGACCACTATTCATATTATGCACCTTCCGAGCCCCTCCCCCTAAATTTGCCTCCGGGGGGCATGAATGATGTCCGCAAAATTTAGAAAAGTTCCCCCGGAAGTCAAAATTGGGTGGAGGGACTCGGGAGGAGCATAGTAAAAATAAGTGGCCACAGGCCTTTCTATCAATATGTCACATGCGGTTGTCGGCAAAAATTAGAAAAATCTGCTCCTTTGGGTCTACTATCGCGCCTCCTGGAATATATCCTGCCCCCTCTCTTTGTAATATCGTTTGCAGAAATGTATTTCTATGCACGGTGACTATATAGAAAAGGACTAATTCAATATAGCAATTTCATAAACTTGACTCAATAGTTTCTATGTGAGGCAAAAACTTATTGATACACCCTCTTATATAATTCTCGAAAGTCATCCAATGATTACGAAAAGAGTCACAAGTTGTCAATAGACACAATTTATGCAAAGTGTACAATCCACTCTCCGTCAGCCCAAGACATATATAATATCATTAGCGAATTTTAACGGGAGAGGAGTAACGGTATTAATTACTCCTCTTAGATCTTTGAAAGTACAGGTATTGTTTTTTTCTTATATTCCGTATAGAAAATTATTAAACTACTTAAAATGATTCATATATTGCGATATTTTAGTGCCTTTAGATAGGTGGAAAATAACATTCTTAGTATTCTGGATTGGGTCTCTGGTTCTATATTTTGCAGGAAGTCGCACTACGCGCTGGTAAAAACATGTATAACGATTAAGTCCCTGTAACATTGCCCGATGAGTCTCATACACCTATATTTTGAAGAAGTCTTGTAGGAAATGATCTATTGCTGTTAGCGCCTTGAAAATAACAAATAAATAAATGAACTTTATACGCGTTTGATTTTCAACATTCATCTGCGTAAGGCATGATTTCGTTCTAAATCGTTGCTGCTCTACAACATTACAACTAATTAAGTTCTTGTATCTCAAAAACTTTTTGAAATCGAAAATCTATCACCTGGCATTATCGTTAGAAGACTTTGTAACTGTGTGAATAAGCGAATATGAGTAGATAACGCATAGTGACTTGTAGAAACCTAGAAAAACTCTTATCGTTCAAAAAAGCTAAAAAGTTAAGGGCATGATATATTACATTAGAGGACAGTTTTTACTGACTTTTTTTGTTTCCACAAACAAGAAAATACAAATATGTGTAGCATGATGTCAATATGCGCATTAATTTTCAGTAGTGCTTGCATTTTGTTATAAAGAAACTAAAAAAGATTTAACTTATGTCTTCATTTAAGTGCATAAAGAATGACATTTTTGTCAACAGCAAAGTTTTATCATAACTTCAAGTAACTTTCAAATTCGACTTTCCAATATATAATTATCAAAAAGGAAGGTTTCAGTACTAACATTCTCAGCACCCCGAATTCGTTCACTAAGCTGTTCATTTCACTGAGATAAAAGCTTTCTTTAAATTAATATAATTCTAGAATTATAAAGCAGTTTCAAAACTTTGAGTAAGTACTCACGAGAACTAAATTCATATACGTAATTAAGTTGTTTATGTCATGTAGGAAAAATCACCTTATTTGGCATTTAAAAATATACATAGGAAACTACATTACAATTTTGTCCCTTTTCGGGATTTTCCTGGGCAGTCAGGGGTTAAAATATGTGATTACACAAAAACATATTTTTAAATAATAATGAGTGTAATTCTACACAAAATTATTCATAAAATTTTATAAGATTATTCAAACTATAATTTTAAACTTAAACATTTTATATAATAAAAAGAAAAGAATAAAAACTAACATCTAATTTTAGTTTTGTCACAAACATTTGCTAGCATATAACAATTTAATATTATAGAAAAATAAATCATTTAAAATGTTTACCTGGCGGTTAATTCAGAAAAAAGTCACCTGGATGTAAAAAATGAATAATAATAATGTTGCAAAGAAAAAAAAGAAATAGCCAAAAAAAATTAAATTTTTGTAACGTTAAGAATGCTTGAATAATAAAGATAAAATTTTCGTTTCTTTACATGATAGTTTTCAAAGATTTTTATTTTTATTTTTATTTTTTTTGTAAAAGAATAATCTTATAAAGAAACCCTTTTTTATGAGATACTTATTACCTAGAGTTATACAACATATGTCATACTTAAAATCTAATAAATTTACAGAATTTGCGTACTAAAATGTAATAAATGCTAAAAGAATTTTTTTGCTACTTATTATTTCTTTACTATTTATTTTTGACTCCACATTTTGTTTTAACGAAAATATTACCTATTTGAAGAAACATAAAATTAATTATTTTTATATGATGTTGCATATTAAGCTAAGGCTTTGCATATTTTATGTTTCAGACTTTATACTAAATTTAGGCTTTCTAATTGAATTGAATGTGATTTAAATTTAGGTGATAAAAACAATTTAGCGCGGTTTATGCAAATTAAATTAAAATTCTTCATTTTTGTATTTGTTATATGCGAATTGCATTCGAACATGCAACTTATTATTATAATTTTAATTTTCACCACTACATTTCTCTTAATGATAAATAAATAACTTTTTTACTAATTTTTGGCTTATGCATTGTAACTCACTTAAATTTGTCTGTAGCATATTTAAAAAATAATAATTTTCAATATTTTAAATATGTATTAATGTCATTTTTATATAACTAAAATATATTTTTTATTATGTTAAAGAATGGTAATGAGGACGGACTCCTGATTAAAGATTGACGTATAAGGAAAATTTTGAGAGGCTCAAAATTAAATATGCCTTTTAAAAATGTTCAACAGAATTGAAAAATATTTATGAATTCAGATTGTTTTGCCGTCTGTTTGTCCATGATCTACTTCCCGTCAATGTACTCTAATTGTGATGCATTTAATGTGTGTTATTGAATTGTACCATGGTATATGTGGTATGGAAAATGAAAAGTGTAGCATTTCTAGTTCGTTTACAGTAGCACTCAAAATATTTCGATGATCTACGGGAAAAATAGTTTTATATTGTGCTATCGTCTAATATTACACTATTTCTAAAATATTGAAATTCATAAACACCACTGAGATGCACTACAAAATGCTAACTATAGAATATGTGTACATATCACTTATGATTCATCTAGAGAGACACAGAATAGGATTCCGTTACAGTGTTATGTATGGGCATTAATTGTCCGTTTTTAGATGTAGTATGCTTTTTTAAATTTAACTATTTTTTAACATGTTAATTTACATGTTTACATTGTTTTAACATTTAAATTATATAGTTCATACACAGAAATGCCCAAAAATATTCAAATTATTTCCACTTATTGACGGAATTTGCTCAAGGAGAATTTTCACCTGTGTTATGTGCTTCCAAACGGAACTAAATGTTTGTATTCTATGTAGTATATATATATATATATATATATATATATATATACATACTACATATATACTATATATATAGTATATATATATATGTAGGATTTGAATTTATACATACTTTATTTTCTTTATAACGTGCATGATTAGCAAATTAACTGACGTTCTGGTATTTTTATTATCCATGATTTTAAAACACGAGTAATGAAAAATCACGATCACGAGTTCAAGGTTGTGACATATTCAAAATTAGAAAAGAGTCAGTCTATAAAATAATATTGTTCATGAAGCATTAGCTTACAAGATGCCAAGGAAAGCACTGTTAGGCCTAATTAAATAGTTCGAAAGAAGTATATTATAAGTTTTAAGTGAGAAATAAAGTGTATTTTAAAAAGCTATCAACGAAGTGATGTAAAATTATCTTCATATAATTGTATAAAGTGTATGTGTTGTTCTTCCATCGTCTAGTTAATCAAGTCATCTATATATTAACATTTTACATATAATCCCCCTACCTACATATATATAAATCTATAGGTTATATAAAGAGCAACACAAATAAATTCAGATATTTTTCTAATGATAGGTGACATGTTACTATCATGTTACTATCATTTCTGAAGTTGTGTTTTCAGATGTTTTTCTCAATAGTTTATTAAAACGTTATCTTTTCCGGTATTAAACTCTGAAATTTTGATACAGTATTCTAAATATGTTGGGTAGTGCTTCATAATAAGTTCTTGATGCATAATTTTCTTTTATCGTTCTTTAATTCTCTAACGGTGTTGTCGGAAGAAAAAATTTCAACGCATTTATATTATCAAGTCTTCTGTCTGTATTACTGATTATTTCTTAATAATCATGTTACTATCATACCTAATGGAGAAACGGAAATCCTATAAGCTATGAAAAGCTGTCAGAAACCTTTATTTATATGCCAAAGAAATTAATTTCTGTGTCAGAGAAAGCATATGAAAAAATACTTGTCAAATTTGGATAATAAAAATAAATAGTTGTGATAACCCTGACACTTTTTTCTCAGTTTGGCATAGTAATTTATCCATGCTAAGCTAAAAGTTTTAAAACAGATAAAAAAATACATTAAAAAAGCATATAAATAACTTTATTCAGATCGACATCGCTCAAACGGAGACATTTAAAACATTTTTGTTGATACGAATATTTTCGACTAATGGCGAAAATAGTGAAAATAGCAATTTTTAGTTTTGTTTGGTTGATTTTAAATGATTTTCATGCATAATTGTATAGAGTTGTATATTGTTGTATATAATTGTATATTATTTCATACATAATTGTAAAATATATAATACATATTTTTGTTAAGAAATACAATTTACGTTGTTGTAGCAAACAATATTTTATTCTTGAATCTAGTGTTAAAAGACTGCATAACTACATATGTGAAATTTTTCGAAAAAAAAATATCATTGCAAATCGCGACGTTAATTTACGATTCCCCAAAAAATTATTTCTGAAAGAAGATTTGTTAATTCATACGACGACTTAAAAATCGAAATTACTTCATAATTTGAAAATAAAGTATATGCAATCAAAACACCATTTTGTAAAGATACCATTTCGGAAGAATAATGATAAAATATGGCAGTTTTACACTAAACTGCAATCACTAAACTAAAAATGAAAATATGCACTAAACTAAATACACTAAACTAAAAATGAAAATACAGATTTCAGTTTAAATTTTTAATTCTGCTCCTTACTGCTTTTTTCCGAAATCTAAATGACTAAATTGGTTTGTATTGGTACCCGAAAACGTTTAAATGAGTTTAATGATTCTTGAAGAATTTAATTGTATTTATATTAATAATACGCCATTTTTCTTAGCTTAAACATTTCGTCTTTCTGCTATTAAAATTCTTCGTAGTGCGGGAAAAAATGATTAAACGTTCTAAAGCCTTAATGTCAAAGAAATGTAAAAACAATGTCAGTTATCCATATTTTCTATTATATATGACGTCATTTTCACTGCCACAAACATTTTCGATTTTATAAATTAACTTTCTATCTGATTACTAGCGGAAAGAAAAATTATTGAAAATCCTTAAGAAGCAACTGTATTTTAGTAATGCGAATGCTTTTTTTCTAACCTGACGTCATTTAGTCCGGTCAAATTGTCAGAAAATAGGGCCGATAGATGCAAAAATTCTGCTAGAAGATTTTATGTTTTTAAAGTTTTTATGGGGATGCTAATAACTGGAATTACTTGTTTTCCAACAAAATATCTCGAGGCTAAACTTTGTGGAAAAAAACGCAAAATTTTCGTATTTTTTCAGTTTTTTGCCTATAACTTGAAAATTATAAAGTTTTTGTGTACTATACTTAATTACAAAAAGAAAGAACATTACATTTTAAACAAATTTCATAATACAAAAGTTTTTTTTATACCAAATACTAAGCGCGCTACGGCTTTTTGAAAACAACACATTTTTTCAACTTCACAGAAAGTGACCTATTTTTCGCCTCCTATCCCAAAAAATTTCTTTCCATCACTAACTATGGGAATTAAATGTACCTATTGACGAGTAAGGAGTGACAGATAATTAAGAAGGGAAATTTTCAAGAAGGGTGGGTAGAAGGTACGGTTGCCAAATTTTACGTTTTTCTCATATGTTGTACGATTTTTAGTGCTATTTAAGACTATAGCGCTTTTTAAGTATTAGGTGTACGTTTAAATGTGTCCGTATGACGGTTTCTTCCGTTTTTCTGCCACATCTTACTTTTGATAGTTTAAAAAGAAATCTTTTCCAGTTTTCTTTAAAATTTCACTTTTTGCCGAAAGTAAGATATACACATACGCATCAAATGTAAAATGGCTTGTTTCAGATCGGTAATACAAAAATCAGGGAAAATAGTGTAATATTAACTGCGAATTTTCTGTAGCATTAGATCATGTGAAATTGACCTTATTATAGATTACAAATATACACATTATTAAATATTAAATTTAGTATAATTGTATCTTAAGTTTAGAGATTTTGTTTGATGTATTATCACCCTTTATGCTTAACCCCTAATCGTTGAGCCCGATACAATTACAGGCAATTTGTCTGTGAATGTATCGGGCGCAACGGTCACAGGATTAAATAAAAGTATTTATTTTTGTAGGTGCCCATTGCTAAAATTTTCATAATCATCATTGATTTGTAGGATGGTCTGATTTATCTTTATTCTTACAATTCGATTACTTTTTGATTCATAATGGGATATGACTGCAAAATTAGTTTTAAAATGTTAACAGAATAATGTAATACAAATATAGTTGGATAATAATGATTAAATCAATTAATTAATAGTAACCACGTTTTAAAAAAATTCGTTAACGATACTGACACATTGAACATAGTTTAGCATAGTACGAAAAAGGACGATAGCGCGATAAAACAAAAACTAACTAGTGTCAATCAAAATCTTCCGTCACGACAAATTTCTAGCCACAGAAAGAAACAGGAATCGCTTCATTTAACTTCTTAAAACAGAGTTTCAAAATAACAGAAATCAAGCTGACCAGGCAGAAGAATACACTGATGTCATGATTGTTGCCTTTGAAAGTGTAGTATTGTCGGAGAAGGCATTGGTTTTCTCGTGATCATGACAAGCTTCAGATATCAACTCTAAAATCTGTGTTTCCAAAATCCAGGCAGAGGTTACATCGAAACCATCTGGTTTTCAAGCATGTCATACAAATACAATTACAACTATGTTCTTTTCACTCATGCAGTCAGAGGATGCGATACAACATCCGCTCTTTTTGGGCAAAGAAAGTCAAAGTTTTGTAGCACTATGAAAAAACACGATCACCTTAAGGAAATAGCCTGTGTGTTCAATAAATCAGAGTCAACCCGTCAAGAAATCATCAAGGCTGGAGAAAAATTCATCATTACACTATACAGCGGATGCATAGACACCACACAGGCATTGAACACCTTGATGTTCCCGTTATCTGCCACTAAAAGCAAACTTCATCTTGTAATGCTACCACAAACACAAGAGTCTGCCCAGCATCATTTCCTCCGATGTCAGGTACAATCTTGGTTAGGAAACAACATCCACTGTAGAATGGGGTTGGGTTTGCAGGTCTGACGGTCTCTTTAAGCCAGTTTAAATGCACCAAACCCCAGCACCTGAATCCTTGCTTCATGTTGTCTCATGTAGCTGTATAAATAGGTGCAGCAATGCATGTTCTTGCCAAAAATCAAGACTCAAATATTCTGCAATTAGAAGAAACTGTAACGGTGTCAACTGCGAAAAAAATGTGGACGACAGTATTTACCCAGAAGAAGAGGATTATGAAGCTGATGCCTTGGAAACCATCGACCAAACCAGCAACGACGATGACTTTGACAACCAGGTTGATGATGTGGCAACAAGCTCAAAGAAGATCAAAGCTGTTGAAAAACAAGCAACCTGCTCGTTTTCTCCTCCAGCTGAGGTTGACGGGCCATCAACCCGCAAGCACTCCAGAAGTTACTAAATACATTAAAAATCTTACCGGTACTCTTACTTACATTCATGTAAATGCCAACTATTAATGTTTTCCACTCAAGTTATAAAAAAAAATTACAATGGTGTCAAATTTTTTTACAATGTTACCGTTGTAATTAACCGTTAACCGTTATTGCTATCATGCAAAAACCTGTAATATAAACAAGTTACATTAAAGAGGATAAAATGAATAAAACATGGTGTCGAATGTTGGTTTTTGAGATTTTCCACAAAATTAGAAAAAAAGTGTATTTTTAAGGAAGCCGTAGCGCGCTTAGTAATGAGTTTAGAAAAACGTTTTTATTATGAAATTTGTAGAAACTTTAATGTTCTTTCTTTTTGTTATTACATATGGTACACAAAAACTTTACAAATTTAAAGTAATAGGCAAAAAACTGAAAAAAGTCCAAAAATTTCGCGGTTTTTTGGCTCCATAAAGTTTAGCCTCGAGATATTTTGTTGGAAAACAATTAATTCCTGTTATTAGTATCCCCATAAACACTTTAAAAACATAAAATCTTCTAGCATAATTTTTGCATCTATTTTTGACAATTTGACTGTACTAATTTAATAGCTCTAGTTACACAAACTCTTCTTTAACTATTTTAAATTGCGGATATTTATTATGCATTTCTCTTTAACTAAAGAAAATGCGTTAAACTCATTTCTTTAGAAGAGTTCATTTTTTTCTTTTAAAAAATCTTCTGTAACACATATATTGACGTAAAATTAAAAAAATAAAACAGACTTTATCTGAAACCAATCACATCTTAACGGTTCTTATGCGTGTGTAATAAAAAAATACAAAAGGATCATGGAATAAAAATTATTTTTTCTGCATTAAAAAGAAGAAGTCTTCTCTGAAAGAAAATAATACCAATTTCAAACTATTCAATTCGGCTTTCAAAATTGCTTTTAACACAAAAAATTTTTAGTTTTTCAAATAATTTACGAAAAAATCTTTTACGCTAACCATGACGAGCCTATTATAAAGCAAAAATAATCACATAGTTCAAGCAGTTTTGATTTTATACAAAATATGGTTTAAAAAAAATACATCTATTTACATTTACTTTTCATAATACACAGAAAGACGTTACAAAATATTTCTATTTTTATATTATTTAAGTTAGCATTCTGTTTTTCGCTTTTAAAGGAAAATATTAGAAGGGATGATTGACACAGTAAAAATCCATATCAAGAAATATCGGAAGAGACTTGATAGAAGTAATCTGGAATACTGTATTACAGTTTTTAGTTTCAATGTTAAAGGAAACAGATAGAAATACATTTTTTAAATGTATTCGTGGAATTTGAATTATATTTTGTAATTTCCAAAATAAGTAAAATTTCTTTAAATACTGAATTTCTTTAAAATAAGCAAAATATTTAAAATTATAATTACTAACACTGTAAACCAATATAGGTTGTATTATAATGCATCAACACTGTATCACCAAAGTATTGGTTCATATATCACGGAGCGTACACTTTTGCTCCTATACTTTAAAACAGGACAAATGTTCCTTAATCTAATAAAATGTAATATACCCACATCAGAAAATACACAATAACCTCTTCTGAGTTATTCACGATTCGATAAAACATTCTTTATCTTAAGAACTCAGAGAATTCAGTATATTTTCGAACTATGAAGGAGTATTTATAAAAACAATGTTACTTTTGCAATCACTGATTTCCAAAAACGCTTCCGACAAGTGTTTACAATGTATAGCTTATAAATCAGTTTTCTCAACCCGGAATATACGTTTTTTTTACGATATCAATTCTCGGGTAAACATTTTCATGTTGAAAAAACATGCTTCACTAATAAATATGTTAAATTAACATCATTAACATTGCCATGAAAATTAATATTATTTATTTTTTTTACTCATGCATGTTACGTTTTTTTGTATTCAATTACGGAGCTAAAAATGTTTAATTTAGAATTGTTTAGCATCCAAAAAACCGATATTCTGGTTTGACAAAACTAATTACTATACTACTGAAAACCACACGGAAGTATTTCCGAAAATCCATGACAGCAAAAGAAACTTGGCTTTTAAATTTCTTCTTTAAATCACGAAAATGTTATGTTTGTCAGGTTTCTAAAGTTAAAGATCAATTTTTGCATATTGAATAAATTGGAATCACACGACGTATTGCCTACTATGTGTTTAATCCTTATATTCTTAAATATTAATTTAGTTACCAATTTAATATAGAGAGTGCGCTGCGTCGTCTGGAAATTTATCCTTGTGAGCAGAGAAAAAATTCCCTTCGAGTGTGTGTGAAACTTTCGTTCGGATATGTGTGTCGGACAAAGTGTGTGAAATATTCAAATCGAGGTTGTAATATTAAATGGAAAAACAGCACCATGATTGTCATTAATTAGTGTTATTTAAGAACCAGCAATATACAATCCTTGTTTCAGTGAATTCTCAACATAAATAAAATGGTCCGACGATACGGAGTTTGGAAATTAGTTTCGTTTCGAATGCTTTGTGAAATCGCTCTGTGATATTCTACTGATTACGCAATATGCGTTTGTTGTTGTGAAAAGAAGTACATAATTTCCTTTCGCTGCTCGAAAAATTTATTTTTCTTCACTTGGATAGTACTTCAAAATAACTAAATGAGTGGTTTCGATTCTTTATTTTGTTGTTGTTTTTTATCAGAATCATATTGTGTTTTCGTTGTTTATTCATTAGTTCAGTTAGGGAATATACTTTGATTTTCATTTCTGGAGTTATAACTGTATTTCTGTATCTTTTTTGTTTTTCATAATGGATATAAAAGCATATTTAAATCAAAAAAAGGTTGCAAAAACGGCTCTAACCCGATTAAAAAATAAAACGACAGACGAATTAGATAGTTTTGATTCAGCTAAATTAAACGTAATTCGAAACAGATTTAGCGATATTGGAGAGGAATTAAAAGCTATTTTTAGTAACATTTTCGGTTTATGTAAAGATGATGAGATTGAAAAATATAGTAATGAACGCGAAGAGCTTTTTGAAACTTTAGATGAAATGTTAGCTACTATTGATAGCATAAATATGAAGGGAAATGAAAAAAAGGATGAAATAATGTCACTTCTAATTATAATTATAATGAGATTAAACTACCTACTTTATCCCTTCCGATTTTTTCGGGTACTGTAGATGAGTGGTTAACATTTTCGAATTTGTTTAAAGCTGCTTTTATAGACAATCAAAAACTATCAGGGGCTCAGAAACTGCAAAATCTTAAGGGAGTTTTAAAGAATGATGCACAAAAAATAGTGCAATCCCTTTCGATCACTGATGGTAATTTCAGAATAGCTTGGGACCTTTTAACAGAAAGATATTTTCATAAACGTGAAACTTTGTGTTCCTTGATGAAAAAACTGTTAAACATACCCCAGTTAAAAAATGAGTCGCATTCTCAAATTTTGAATTTAGTTGATTCTACTAATAGCTCAGTGGTAGGGGAGGAAAAAAAGGCCGAATTCTGAATTAATTAGGGGAAAGCCGAATATTGTTTTAATTCATTTAGGTTAGGTCTAGAATGAATATGCTAAGTTTTCCCCCTCGTAGTAGGTGAGCGTTAGAAAATATGTACTGATTTATAGTTAAAAATCATGTTTTTTTAGATACCATAACAGTATCTCAAAATAGGTAACTCTGTCAAAAACATTGTCAATACAAATGTTGTACAGTTTAAAATTCTGAGTAAAATGTGTACCTACACTTAATATTTTTGTTGCAAATTAAGGTCACAATTTTAATTTAAAATTTTAGACCCGTTGTTAAGGGATTGAACTCAGAATTAATTAGGATAAAACTGGAAATTGTTTTAATCCCTTCAGTTTAGGTCTAAAATGAACGTACTATGTTTTCTTCTTCGTATTTGAGTGAATGTTAGAATGTATGTACATATTTATTTTCGAAAAACACGTTTTTTTATTTCCATAACAATATCTCAAAACAGCTAACTCTATAAAAAACATTGTCAATACAAATGTTGTAGAGCTTAAAATTTTTAATAAAATGAGTACCATCATTAATATTTTTGTTCAACGTTACGGTTGCAATTCTATTTCAAAATCTTTTAAATCATGAGGTCGAAGCCAGGAGAGACCAAGTTAACTTAACAATATCTCAAAATTACGGCCTTAATATTGAACAAAAATATTTAATGTAGGTTCTCATTTTACTCAGAATTTTAGGCTTTATAACTTTTGTATTGACAATGTTTTTGATAGAGTTAGCTGTTTTAAGATATTGTTAAGTGAACTTTGTCTCTCCCGGCTTCAAGTTCTTGATTAGCGATTAAGGCAAAATTTTGAAATAGAATTGCAACCTTAATGTTGAACAAAAATATTAATGATGGTACTTATTTTATTCAGAATTTTAAGCTCTAAAATATTTGTATTCACAATGGCTTTTGTAGTGTTAGCGGTTTTGAGATATTGTTACGGTAATTTTAAAAAAAACGTGTTTTTCGAAAATAAATATGCGGATATTTTCTAACATTCACCCAAGTGCGAGGAATAAAACATAGTACGTTCATTTTACACCTAAACTGAAGGGATTAAAACAATTTCCAGTTTTCACCTAATTAATTCCGAGTTCAACCCCCTGACCACGGGTCTAAAACTTTAAAGTAGAATTGTGACCTTAATGTTCAACAAAAATATTAAGTGTAGGTACTCATTTTACTCAGAATTTTAAGCTCTACAACATTTGTATTGACAATGTTTTTGACAGAGTTAGCTGTTTTGAGATACTGTTATGGTATATAAAAAAACGTGTTTTTTTACTATAAATCTATACATATTTCCTGACGCTCACCTAGTACGAGGGGAAAAACATAGCATATTCATTCAAGACCTAAACTGAAGGGATTAAAACAATTTCTAGCTTTCCCCTAATTAATTCCGAATTCAACCCCCTAACCACTGGGCTATAAAGAATATGTCAGATTACTCGAAATTTTAGATTTAAAAATAGACGAGACAGCAGACACGATGCTTTTATTTCTTGTGTAATTTAAGTTAGATCCAGCTACTAGAAGTTGGTGGGAAAGATCCTTAAAGAATGGTCAAATTCCAAAGTTAAACTGCTAGAATTTCTTTCAAATCATGCTAGATCGATTGTTTCAGGTAATCAGGTAGTAAAAGAGAATTTTTCTAAAAATGTGACATTGTTGGCTTCAGGATTTCAAACTCAATGTATTTTTTGCAAGGCAGATCATACACTAAATAAATGGGATTCATTCTTAAAGTTATCTGTAAATAAACGTGTGAATTTTGTGAGGTCTAATAATGATTGTTTTAATTGTTTAACTCCATTTCATTGTAAACCAAACTGTAAAAGTACGGCTAAGTGTCAGAAATGCAAACAATCTCATAATACTTTACTACATTTTGATAATAATGTTGAGTCAAGATCTGATCGTGATCAATTAGTGACAAATTCAGCTAATGCTAGTTTATCTGCTGCAGCTAAGGTTTTCCAACCTGCTGTTCCTCTTGGTTCTAATGAAGATTCTAATTCAGTTAGTGAACTTGTCAGAAACTCTACTATTACTTCATGTTGTTCTGATTTTGGCTCGGATGCCCAAGTGCTGCTCTGTACAGCAATCGTAAGCGTGAATGATTCTGAAGGAAAAGTTCAATTGTGCCGGGCACTTCTGGATCCTGGAAGTCAAGCTTGTTTAATCACAAATGTTTGTCTTAAAAGGCTTGGACTACCAAAAAAGAGAGCAAATGTTCTAATTTCTTATTTAGGTTCTGCGGACACCTATACAAATGGTGTTTCACAAATTACCTTTTCTCCTCATTTTCCATCCAATTCCTATTTTCCTACATCTGTTTATGTTGTTCAAAAAATTCTTGGTAAACTTCCTCATGCTAGTTTAGATTCTTCTTGGTCTGAACCGTTTAGCGATTTAAAATTAGCTGATCCTACTTTTTATAAATGTGCTGCTGTTGACATTCTGCTTGGTGTAAATATTGCCTTACCAATGTTGAAGGGTCAGATGCTTTCTTCTGGTGAAGGAAAACCCTTTGCCGTTCGTTCAGACCTTGGTTGGATCTTCGCGGTAAATGTTAATGCACCCGAAAAAGCGCCTTTAATCAATGTAAATAGTATTGAATTAGTGAATGATCAGATAATACAGAAATTTTGGGAGCTGGACACCGTTCCTGCCGCAAATTTACTAACAACTGCCGAAAAGGCACGTGAGGAAAACACTTCGTTAAAACTCACACCACAGATGAAACTGGAAGGTACATTGTGAAATTGCCTTTCCATTCCTCACCATCCCAATTAGGTGATGCTAGACAGTCAGCCCTTCGTAGATTAAATTATTTAGAAAAATCATTAGCTTCTAAGCCCGTGAAATATGAACAGTATAGAAAATTTATGAAGGACTACCTAGAATTGGGACATATGGAACTTGTTGCTCAATCAGACTACGCTAAAAGGGAAGCGTACTCCTTACCTCATCACGCTGTTTTTAGAGAATCTAGTAGTACTACAAAACTACGTGTTGTTTTTGACGCGTCATGTCCTTCATCCTCTGGAATTTCTCTCAACGATTTACTGATGACATGCCCACGAGTACAGCAAGATTTATATAATTCTTATTCGATATAGAACTTTTCTAGTTGCAGTATGTGCTGACGTAGAGAAAATGTTTCGCCAAGTTAAGGTACACCGGGATGATATAGGCTGGCAGCGAATTCTTTGGAGAAACGCTCCTGAAGATCCAGTACTTGAATTCAAACTGCTCACAGTCACTTATGGAACAGCTTGCCCCCCATTTCTGTCTACAAGGGCGATGCAACAGCTGGCGTTAGACGAGAAAAGTAATTATCCGTTAGCCTCTCATGCTAATTTGAATGACTTCTACGTTGGTGGTCTTTTATCTGGAGCTGCATTAGAAGGAAAAGCAGTTGAGCTTATTGAACAACTTAAGAAAATGATGAAAAAAGGAGGATTTAATCTGAGAAAATGGAGGTCGAATATTTCTACAATTGCTGAAGAATTATCAGATGAACAACAAATGATCCCTGTCGATTCTGAAGGTGATGTGAAGGTTCTAGGTATAAGTTGTAATCCAAAAATAGATAGCTTTAGTTTCTCAGTACTACCAATGGAAGAGAAAAAAGAGAATAGCAAAAGTGAAATATTATCTGAAGTTTCTCGTATGTTTAATCCATTGGGGTTGGTAACTCAATGCCAGTGGCGTGGCGTCCGGTCATCGCTGGATGCGGCGATGACCAAGCAATATTTTAAAACTCTTAATAAGCTTTTAAAACTCTACGATCCAGTTTTAGCAGAACATTTGGAGTTCATGTATAAGTGAAGGTAAGATTTAAAGTTTCTTTTTTGAACATTCAACCATTGAATTTTAGAGTTAATAATTTTTCACCACAAACTTAAATAATTGCGATGACCACCGAAAATTTTCACGCCACGCCACTGCTCAAAGCGTAGTATTTCTGTAATTATTACTTCAAGAATTATGGAAGCACAAGCTTACATGGGATGAGCCAATCCCGGAAGATCTGAACAAGTTGTGGATCTCATTTAGAAAAGAGCTTCACCTTATCAACCAAATCAAAATACCAAGATTTGTCCTAAATCCTATGTGCGTTAATATCGAGTTGCACGCATTCTGTGATGCCTCTGAAACGGCATATTGTTCTGTAGTTTACGTGCGTTGTATTCTGTCTAACGCAGACATTTATGTTTCGTTACTTACCTTTAAAACGAGAGTTGCTCCCTTGAAGACACAATCCTTGCCTCGTCTGGAGTTATGTGCAGCATTATTACTTGCTGATGTTTGCAAGTGGTTTTCAGAGATATCCACTTACCAATCCAAAATACCCTGGCTTGGACAGATTCCACTATAACGTTAGCGTGGTTGTTAACCGAACCGTATCGATGGCAACCATTTGTGGCTAACAGTGTGTCTAAAATACAAACAACCATCCTCTCAGTGAAATGGTATCACGTTCCTGGAACTTGCAATCCAGCCGATCTTGGCACAAGGTGTCTATTACCATCTCAACTTGTAAATAATGACTTGCGGCTCCATGGTCCTGATTGGCTAAGTCAGCCCTTAAAGGAACAAGCCGAGTTTGACATAAAAGATGCGTCATCACTATAAGATAATTTCCGAAAGGAAGAAAGGAAATTTACTGCAACTACATGTGCTACAAAAATGGTGTCATTACCTGAATTTATAGCTAAAATACCTTCTTTATCAAAATTAATCCGTGTGTGTGCTTGGATTTTACGATTTCTAGGCAATAGCCGTCCAGGTGCGTCAAGAATTTCAGGTTGGTTAACATCAAAAGAGCTTGATAGAGCTATTACTCGTATAGTGAATTTAACCCAAAAGTTTGAGTTTTCATCGAAATTGAATTACGTTGTTGAAGGAAAACCATTACCAAGGGAGAGCAAATTGCTACCTTTGAATGCGTTTTTGGATAGCAATGGTATAATTCGTATAGGAGGCAGACTATCAAATCATTCAAATTTAAACTATGACCAAAAGCATCCCATGCTGTTGCCAAAAATCCAAGAATTTACAACCAAGTTCATTTTATATTATCATGTCACTAACCTTCATGCTGGTCCACAGCTTACACTGTCACTAATAGGACAAAAGTTTTGGTTCGTAGATGGTCGTTCTACAGTTCGCAAGCAAATTAGAAATTGCATGAAATGCCTTCAATGTAATTTAAGGGCTTTTCCTCAATTGATGGGAGATCTACCATCCACTCGGATTATGCAGATTCGTGTTTTTGACATCGTAGGATTGGATTATGCCGGTCCTATCTATACTAAATGAGCTCATAAAAGATCGATCGCCAAATTCAAGTCGTATATTTGCCTCTTTATCTGCACATATACAAAGGCCATACACCTTGAATTGGTGTCTGAGCTTTCTACTGCATGTGTCCTTGCTGCATTACGCCGATTCATCTCTCGAAGAGGCTGTCCGAGTAAGATAATCTCCGATAACGGTTCTAATTTTAAGAGAGCTGCCAGGCACCTTAAGAAACTATTCTATTGCGTCGAGAAGAAAAGGTGCAGGATTTCTGCTCTATTAAGGGCATTGAGTGGTCCTTCATTCATCCATATACACCACTTTTTGGAGGTTTATGGGAAGCAGCAGTTAAAAGTGCTAAACAAATGTTTACGAAGGTATCTAACTCTACACTCCTTAGTTTCGAAGAGGTTTACACCATTCTTCTTCAAATAGAGGCTTGTTTAAATTCCAGACCTCTCACTGCATTATCGACTGATCCCAGTGATTTGAATGCGTTGACGCCAGCGCATTTCCTGGTTGGCGGTCCTATTCACCAATTTCCTAAACCAGTGCAACCAACGAAAAACTTGTGTCTTAGTGAATGGTGGCATCTCATTTAAAAACTTCGTCAACAATTCTGGGACCGTTGGTCCAAAGAGTATTTACATCAATTGCAACCGCGTTCCAAGTGGTGGAAATCGATACCTAATTTCAAGATTGGAGATTTGGTACTTGTGCACATGAACAATTCGGCACCATTGCAGTGGACACTTGGACGTATTACCGAACGTTTTCCAGGACTTGACAAAAAGGTTCGTGTTGTGACAATAAAGACTAAATATGGACACGTAAAGAGAAGTATGAATAAGGTGTATTTACTCTCAATGTAATTATTATTGTACATGTTATTATTTAGTGTTTACTGAACCCTACTTGAGGCTTCATGGGGGACGATATGTTTAATCCTTATATTCTTAAAATATTAATTTAGTTACCAATGTAATATAGAGAGGGCGCTGCGTCGCCTCGAAATTTATCCTTGTGAGCAGGGAAAAAATTCCCTTCGAGTGTGTGTGAAACTTTCGTTCGGATATGTATGCCCGGCAAAATGTGTTAAATATTCAAATCGAGGTTGTAATATTAAATGGAAAACAACACAACGATTGTCATTAATTAATGTTATTTAAGAAGCAGCAATATACAGTCCTTGTTTCAGTGAATTCTCAACACTATGAAACATAATATTATTTAAGAACAAAAAAGAACAAAAATTCTTCTTAAAACACCATCAAAAATTTTAAATGCGCTATATAATATGCGCGCTTAGGTAAATAATATTATTTACCTAATTGTATGTTATTGATTTTTGGGCATAGAATCATTTTGCTTAATTAAGTTATTTATTCTTCTATAAAACGTTGATTCTTCTTCTTATGTGAACAAAATCTCTTGAAAGATGAAGTACAGTCATAAAACAAAAATTGCTGATTTTACAGTATAATACTGGCAGCTGCGGCGCCAGTTTATAACCGTGAAATGAACAGTAACAGGGGAGACCGGGGCTAGTAGGCGCAGTTTTTAGTTATTGATTTTTATTAATTTTTTCTTTACATTTTTTTATGAAATTTTAACTATACTTTTAAAGAACAGGCATTGGACTATAAATACCCGGAATTTTGAGTTTGTAGTTTTTATAGTTTATGTTTAGCGGATTCCTAACGTAAAAGGAAAATTGTGCGCCAAACTACCCCGTCACGGGGCAAGTTACCTATGCCTATGGGGTAAGTTGGCACACGCTTTATAAAAATTCAAATAAGACACGTAGATAAGCGAAATCGATTTCATTATTACCAGTGAGTTTAAACAAAGGCGTTATAGCCGTAGAATGTAAATTCTAAATTATACAGACATAAAAATAATGAATAAAACATTAACATGGAGTAACTTCTATCCTACTCTATATCATCAT
Source organism: Maratus speciosus (assembly GCA_963932465.1). Taxonomy (NCBI): domain Eukaryota; kingdom Metazoa; phylum Arthropoda; class Arachnida; order Araneae; family Salticidae; genus Maratus; species Maratus speciosus. The sequence continues at coordinate 331,900,758 of OZ010788.1, read as the reverse complement.
CAGAGTTACGGTTGTCACAAATAAAAAATAGGGTGTCTTCGTTTGGGCAAGCCTCGTGTGCCCAAAATCTTGCATTGCAACCACTTTTCTCGTTGATTGCTGTTTTTCAAGCTACCAGCACACACCAAACACCGAGTCAACTTTCCCCGTGTTCAATGCGCCTACTAGCCCCATAATAAATTTCTTCACAAAAGGGACATGTAATTTTCTAAGCATAAATAATCCAAGTAAATCACATATGGGGTAGGTGCAGTGAATCATACACTAAGAAAAACTGTGCAAATTAAATCGCAATTATTAAGATAAGTATTAGAAATTAGAAAAAAAATTAAGCAACAAAAAATTACTTATGAGTGCAAAAAACAGATAAATCGTAATAAATGTCCACTGCATGTAGGTAACGATGCAAAACTACAATAAGGATTGTAAAAAGCAAGAAGAAAGGTACTATGTGACTGGTTGCGCAATCTATCCACAAACAGGCGATGTTTACAGTTATAAACTGGCGCCCCAGATGCCAGTATTATACTGTAAAATCAGCAATTTTATTTATTTATTTATTTATATTTTTGCAGTGCACATAAAAACAAAATAATTTTTATACACTGCAAAAACAAAGCGTACTTAAAAAATTCCTACAATAGGTAGTAAAAGTTTAGTGTATATTTTTTATTATATAAGCCGAAGTTTTAATCATCACGTGCTATTAAAAAGAATTTTATTTGGTATCAAAATGAAACTTTTATCAATTTTACCTCTATGTTACTTGAAGAGCTTCTACGACATTTTAATTTTAGGTGCAGCTGACAAAAAAAGGGAGACAGGGGGAATTGCACGTAGAACAATTTTTATAATATTCTAAAAAGGCAGCTTAATATAATAAAGTTTCGATTCTAGTCATGTTAAAAACAACAAGGATTTGGACCAATAATGCGTGTAATTTGTTTTACCCAGCAAAATGAAGAAACTACAGTGAGAGTTTACACACATTATGTATCAAAGGTATTGTAAAAATTCTTGCCCTATAAATATATTTTATTGGGATGGAGCTTTTATTCTATTTTCCTGTTCTCATTGTTGTTAAAATTTAAGAAATAGTTCTGTAGGTAACGTTTAAAAACAAATTACTAATTATGCAACGGATATCATTTTGTATTTTATTTATCATACATTTTAAATTGCTTTTTAAAAATCAACAATAAATTCCTTCGTTAAACGAGCTTTAATATATCTGGAAAACATTTAAAATTTAATTTCGATTTAGATTAATCCAACTGTATTTACCTGCAAAAACGAATGAATGAAATAAAGTTGCAGACTAAAAAAAAAAAAAAAAAAAAAAAAATCTTAAACGCACATTAAAAATAGAGATGAATTTTATGTATCGCATAATACGCTTGGAATATGACGTACATTTTTATGTTACTTGATGTTACATTCTCACACAAGTAACAATTTTCTTTTTTTACAAAATTTTGCTTTTTCGTTTATGCTTTTATTTTTAACTTTTGAGTTACATTTTGATTCTCATTTTTTGAAAGCAAATTCTACCTCCACTAAATAAATTTAAAATATTCTAAAAATTTTAAATAAATATGACAAAATAGTAATGTCGCATTATTATTATTTTTTGTATAAATAAGGCAACAGTACAGAAATATAACACATTTTAACTACTAACATTTGTTAAATTTTATTGAAATATAAAAATCATAAAACTTAAAACGGAATTAAATCACAAAATACACAATATGGACTTAAAAAAGCTTACTATTTTTCTTTAAAGGCGACGAAAATAATAATTATGTAGATGCTACAAGTTACAAAATATACATTTTATTTAAGATTTCTTATTAGATGTAAATTTCCAACTGGGCAAAAAATGTCCGGACTAGGATTCGAACCAGGGATCGCTTGGCTGAAGTCACCAATGCACTACCAACTGAGCTATCTCGTACGAATCTGGTGGAACTTTTTCACCAAGCTAAACTTATTGATTATAGTATCTGGTCTGAAATCTGGTTAAGCTCAACAGAATAAATCGCAGGTAATGGAACTCCAGAAATCGCTGGATACGGAATTACACTAGATTAATAAGTAACACAATTATTCTAATTGGTAAATAAATCATATTAGATGTAAATTTCAGACTAGGCGATAAAATGTTCTGACCAGGATTCAAACCAGGGATGTCTTGGATGAAGCCGCAAATGCTCTACCATCTCAGATAGTGTAATTAGGTATCCAGCGATTTCTGGAGTTCCATTACCTGTGATTTATTCTGTTGAGCTGAAGCAGACTTCAGAGCAGATGCTATAACAATAAGGTTATCTGGGTGAAAAGGTTCCACCAGATTCGTCCGGGATAGCTCATATGGTAGAGAATTGGCGGCTTCAGCCAAGAGAATCCTGGTTCGAATCCTGATTCGGACAATCTTCGCCCAGTTGGAAATTTACATCTAATATGATTTATTTACCAATTACAATAATTGTGTTAAAATCTAGTGTTTCTGACTGCATTCTTGCGGCAATCGTCAGAGGATATTTTTTTATTGATCACTTATGATTTCGGTAGTATGATTTTATTTATTAAGAAGAAAATCTTTATGTTTTTCACAGAGTGCTTCTTATTCTCCTGATTTTTTTTTTTTTTATCGTTTGAACCAAATTCTGTCAGATGAACGAATAATGTTTTCATGTTTGTTTACAACTTCATTTTACTTTCATGTAATTTATATCTGATCAAACTCATTCAAAATTTATGCTAGAAATAATTTTACATATAAACATTAACATCATGAAATTTTTTCAGACAAATTAGTTATTCTATATATATATATATATATATATATATATATATATATATATATATATATATATATATATATATATATACATATATATATATATATATATATACATATATATATATATATATATATATATATATATATATATATATATATATATATATATATATATATATATATATATAATAAAAATTATAGTTATTATGATAAAATAAACAATGACGACCGAGTCCGTAAAATGTATAGAATAGTTCTACAATACACAACAATTTATTTTTATTTATAGTCTAGGATATTTAGTTTAAAAAATAGAAAATTTTGATTTTGATATATTTTTTTGTGGCTAGCCTTTAAACAATGAAGCTAGATTTCCAGTAATTTAAACACATTGCACATATTTATTATTAGTTTGTGTAAAAAATATCCAAAATATGTTTATGAAAAGTTTAAAATAAATGAAAAAATGTTTTAAATAATATTGTTATACATAAAAAAAGACAAACTCTTCATAGTAACTGAAAAAGCCAGCAGTGAGGTTAAAAAGAAAATTATGCTTAGAAATTAATGTAGCAATTAGAAAGTTAAATTTTTTATTGGCAATACATTTTTTATAATTTTGTTTTCTTCATTTCAATTTTTGAGAAATGATAACAATACTGGCATTTCTACAACATTCACTGGAAAAGATTAAATGTACGACCAATTTATTTAAAATTAAATAATTATTCATATATTTCAAATTTCAATGTGTTGCGTTCTATAGTATTCATTGAGTACGAATAAAACAAAGATCATACAAACCTTTCGAGCGCATCGTGTAAATCGATAATAGATTTGTGGTTTATTTGGTTTTGATTAATTTCACAGTTACTACAGCAACATGAAGAATTGCAGTTTGTCACACATATTTCATGTGTAATATGTGCATTACAGTGTAGTACGCTGATGGACATCAATGTGCGAATTATACGTATTTAAACCATACATACCATAAGACTATCAGCTTGATCTTTAAAATCTTTTAAAAGTATTTAAAAGGACACAATTTACACACAAAAATAGAAAATAAGAAAATTATTTTTTTTTTAAGATTAAATTCTTTCTTCAGTTTTCATTTAGCGGAAAACAAACTTTCGTAATATTCTAGTTAACAGCAATCCATTTTTGTTACGCCTTAAGTTTTAACAAAGTTATCTAATAATTCTGAAAACTACTATTCTTTTGAAGAAAATATATTATCTTTTTTTTTAATACATTTGTAGCGAAAGTTTGTTACATTTTTCAGTTTTTTTATATCCTATAAAAAAAAAAAGATCCTTAACAATGCAATTTAAAAATATGATTAAAAAATGCTTTTTTTTTTATCCTGATAAAAATCTTTTTCGCTATATTCCTAAGGACTGTTTTTTTCCCAAGTTTCAAACGTCCCTTATCGGTAAAAAAACGCTAAAGAGATATCTTTTCTTCAGGGTATTGAAGTATTAGAGATGGTGATAAGTATACATCCCACTAAAAATGTTTTTTTCGTTCTAAATTTCGGCGAAAACTAGTTAATGGAAAATGAATGTAGGTTTTCTTTAGCTTTTAATCATTTTTTAAATGCCTTTTTTGGTACGTTAGGTACAAAATACAAGAAAATAATGTCAAACGCATGCTTAATAATTACAAATTTAAAATAAATTAATTTCAAGATTCCATAATATAAGGTTTTTCCAAAAATATAAAAGCAAATACAATGTTTAAAACAGCAGTAATTACAGAACTGTTTTTTTTTCAAAAGTAGACATTTCAAGGGATAATTCTGAACTAAGGTATTTTTAACCTTTAAAAGCGAGCCAACATTTTAGTTTTCATAGCAGTTTAAAGAATGCTATTCGTGGATATATGTTACGGTTAACTTGATCGTTTAGTTTTATAATAGCACTAAAATTTAAAACTATCACAAGTTTAGTTACTTTCCACTTTTTAAGCTTTATTATTTCAGATATTTTAGGTAGACATAAAGTTGAACGAAATTTTCTCAAGAGAGTTGAAGATGTACTAGACAGTAATCGTTCCTACGCTCAATTCTCCAACACTCTGCCAATTCAGTTACTTAGATGATTTCGAATTAACTCAGTTGCCACATACATTGATAACATCAGATCTGATCCCACAGGGTTTTACCGATGAAAAAAAAATCACACATTTAATCTCCATTATGCATAATAATAACTATGTATATCAAATTTCAAAGAAACTTTGCTGAGATTTTGTAGGCAGTCATCAAAGTTTTAAAAAAATTGTCCAAAAAGAATAAGTATTCAGTCTTACAAGGATAGGGCCAACCTTGTTAATCACAGATTTTGATTATTTTAATATATGTTGTAGGGTAGAGACCCCTTAATCTCAGGTTCAACGGATTTTCTCCAACGCTCCTTAGTTCTTGAGAAACCGGGGGGAGGGGCTCTAATAGTAGTACACAACTTAAATATTAACTTTGTAACAAAAATGATAGGTTGGTCGTAGCTGAGTTGGCATGGCGTTTGCCAGCTGATTCGCGGCCCCGGGTTCGATACCGGGACGCGCTACATTTCATTTTCTCATTTTTTTGTTTTATAAATATATTCTTAAGTATAACTTAATAATTTCATTGTCAATTAAAATTTATAATATTGTGTATCAATTATAATTTTAACCTATTTAATTTTTTACTTTTAACAAAATAGTTCTATAAAACATCATAAAACGGTTAATTTTTTTTAAAAATCACTTTTAAAATGTACTTCATATATTCTTTATCGGTGCAATGATATTGAGCAATTGCGTCAATTCGTGATTTTAAAGAAACATCATTTATGCATTGCTTTAACAAAGGAAGTCAATGCGATAATACTATTATTCTGTTTTTAAAGTAACAAGCATAATTATATTAAAAATTAGCATCAGAATTAAATTACAACCGATTTTTTGCATATTAAAGATTTTTAAATTTGTAATACGTATGCTTGCATTTTCAATTATTTTGCTTTTCCCTTTATCTTCTTTCTGCTTTTATTTTTATTTTTTTTATTTTCTTTTATTTTATCGTAACTAGATGAAGCCACAACAGATTTTGTCACGATTTTGGAATTTCATCATTCAATAATAGATCCAATTTCTTTTTAAACCTCTATAAAGGATGAGAAATAGTACTTTAAAAATAAAAAATGATAAATTTAAGTTTGTTAACATGTATGATATTGAAATTTTTAAATTATAATTACAAGCATTTTTATAAAACAAAAAATGAGAAAAACAAATGCAAATACCGAACCCGGGCCCGCAGATGAGCCAGCAAACACCTTACCAACTGAGCTACGACCAACCTATCATTTTTGTTACAAAGTAAGTATTTAAGTTGTGTACTACTATTAGACCCCCCGTTTTCTCAAGAACTAAGGAGCATTGGATAAAATCCGTTGAACCTGAGACTAAGGGGTCTCTACCCTACAACATATATTAAAATAATCAAAATCTGTGATTAAAAGGGTTGGCCCTCTCCTTGTAAGACTGAATACTTTTCCAAGCAGCCAACCATACAGAGAACTCGCAATATTTCCATCTTCTCTTCCCTGTCAGATGAAAAAGATTGGTGGTTGATCATAAAATGCTGAAAAGCAGCCGATATCTGTGTAGTGCTGCGGCCGCTCTCTTTCGTCGGCTGCAAGCTTTCATGTGTCATTTGGTTTCATCACGAAAAACCTGCAAGATCTCAGTTCATGATATCAGTATGTGAGTGCATTCTGTCACGTCTAAATCATCTGCGTCGTCTAAATGTTTTTCACTAAGTCGATAAATTTTCATTCAACTTTAAACACCACCTACAAAATCTCAACAGTTTGTCTTTTAAATTTGACTCCGTATTTAATATTTAAGTTTTATTTTATTTTCAGAACGTCTTGAATTTATCAACTATTTATAAATTAAAAAGTTTTTTAAATAAAAACACATTGGGCGGAATACATGGCTTCTGTCCCATATTTAGATGGCATTTAGGAATGTTTGATCACATCAGTTGCTTACTAAATTGTATCTACCGCATATGGATTCAGATCATAAAATTAGGACATTCAAAGACAATAGTACCGGAATTATAGTTTTTGAAAACTGAAAACACAAAAATGTTCATAACCACCTCAATCCATACGCTCAAAAAATTTCTAAAAGTAAAATAACCACTGTAATGTGGGATCTCATGTAACAATGACACATACTGTTATTTGACAAACAGATGTGTTTTTAAAATGAAAAAAAAATACTAAGTCATATATGTTAGAACCAACATTATAGAATATTGGAAATTTTTCAAACTTTTTTAAAATTATTAAATAAATATATATATTTTTTAATATCAAAAGCTTTTAAAAATCGAGGAAGAATCTATTATTATGTAAAATTACATCTTGTCGTTTGATAGTCGAAGAATACAGTTCTAGAAACACATTTAGTTATTTTTTACGAATAAAACATAATTCGCGAAAATAGAGAATTTAAGAATTGAAATAATCACAAATAGCCACTTAAAAACCCACAAACACGTGAAAGCGAGCTGGATGAAAACTAAGTGATGTAATAGAGATTTCTGTCAATAACAGGAATATGTTCAAACACATAGATATTAAATGACATAAAACGCTGCTAAAAGAACTCCTAAAACAACAGAATGACAATATTACGAGTAGATGAAAACTCTCGAACGCAGGGAGATATAATCGCTTCAAACAGCTTATCTTCCTCTATCTACTACTAATCTCTTATTTCATTCATAACTTGTATTTATAGAGTTCTCAAATTATGTAAAATCCCAAATCCGTATGTCCACTTACGCCAATGCGAAAGTTAAAAAAAGACAGAGTTCAAAACCACTCTTATAATGTTATTGGGACAATAGCAAAAAGAAGCTCTGATTATGTGTCTGCAACAAATGGGCCTTCATCTATTGGTTAAGTCTATCTATTTAAGTCTTCTTTTACTTGTATTGAAAGGAAACCGCTCGGAATGTTTCTAACATTGCCCCAAATTAAGGACAGCACTTTGTGGTAAATATCACCACGAAGAGGAATGTAACAAAAGTTAATTGCACATTAACCAACAAACTGCTAAAAAAATAAATACATACATAAAATATCTTTTTTCAAGAAATATACAATTATTTTTACTCTATAAAAATACGAAAGGACCGCAGACTAACTTAAGAATTTCGCAGAAATATATGGTACGGCCTAACGAATTCTAATATCTTCAGTTTTCAGGAAGGGGATTTCCTAATTCAAATCTCGATGTTATTCACTCTTCTAGGAAACTACTTTATCAATTTCTCTATCTTTGTAACTTGCTTTTGTGTTGAATCGCTATATTCTTTCTCTATGGCTATATGAATCCACTACCGAAATATCTGTAAAAGTTTTAAAACGATGTACAGATATTTTTTACACGTTTCAGGATGGAGGAGCATCAGGCAGGTGACCCAACAGGATAAGAAAATGATGGCGAAGTTCACAATCGAAGAGCATCTGTGATGGAGTGTAGTATCATGAATAGTACTGTGATATGCAGCAGAATCAAGGGTGATTTTTGGCCTGAATACTGTTGGTTTCTGACACCATAAGTAAGAGGACATGTAGAATGGTCCGTTTTTAGCTATCCACCATTCCTAGTTGATAGAAAGTTTTTTTCTGTTTTTTTTTTCGAAATTTCTACACACATTGTTGCATTAACAACACGGAAATTATAAAAAGTAATTATAAAAGTGTCTTCGTCGAGGGTACTTCCTTGAATAGGGCTCCAATATTACCAATATACAATATCACCAATATTTAATATTACCAATATTCAAATAACTAGCCAAAATAATCATGTAATTAGCGACGTGTCTCATGGTTACGTGTCTTTGAACCCATTCTAGACACATGTGCATTCCAATATTGATAACTTTTATCTATATCACTTCTTGTCTTGCGTCAGTAGAAGTGTTTTCAGACTTTCTGTAGAGTTTTCATCCGAATTGAGCTCAAATTATACTACTTGTCATTTACTTCCACACGACTTGCATCATAGGTAGTGAAAGAAGAAGTTCCCACTTTAACCTTCTCCCATCCTGAGACTTGTAATTTCTCTGCAGCATGCCATTTCTTATAACGAGTGATTCTCCAATGGTTTATAGTATTTTGATTAAGAGTTGAGATGTCTTGCCAAGCTGGTCTTGTGCTAATTGATTCGATCATATATTTTATATCAGGTACTCTAAACTAGGCATTGGTCTAATTCCGTCGCTAATACAACACTGTGGCTTCAATGGCATTGAAGCTGCATTTGTCATGCAATAAGATTCAGTAATCTTATATTTCTGCTCAGCTCTTCAACAATATCGGCAACACTCAGTGCAGCGCTTTGTAGACATAGCGTCTGCATTTCAGTTCAAGGTACATTCCCATGACATATTTTGAATTCATATTCTTCGATTTGTTGTATCCACAAGGTTAACTGAAACTCTTGATTTTCTTAATTTAATAGCTAGGTTAAGGAAGCGTAATCAGTTAGGAGCTGGATTTTTCCGTCTTAGAGATAACGATGGAAGTATTCTATGACTTTAAATATTGATGCAATTCTTTCCCGGTTTTGCAGTAATTTCTACTCTGTTTGGTGAGGCTATTACTCCAGAAAGCGATAATATGTGCTTCGCAGTCAATATCCTGCCTTAAAGGGGCAAAGGAATTTATAATTACTCTCATTCGCGTCTAAAATAAAGAGCATGTCGAACTGAATATGCATCCGGACAGACGCTAATATTAAAGATAACAGCTTTCTAAAGGCATCTTTGCACACATCTGTCCACAGGAACATTAGACGAGCTTAAGTCAATTTGTTAAAGCTGTCAGTGGGTCAAAATTCGCGGAAAATGTATTTTTTTATTTTGTTTATAATAAAGTATTAAAACTTTTAAATAAATTAATAAGGGAATCTGCGTGTTTTTACAATGATTACATTTTCATACATAACAATTTTTGTGTTGTACTTGTTGTACTAACAGTCTTGTGTCGGAATGTAACCAAAACTGTAAGTAGGAGTTGGAAGGTCCTACATATTAGGTGTAAATTTCCAGTTGAGCTGAACCAGGTTTCAGACCAGATGCTGTAATCATCAAGGTTAGCTGGGTGAAAAAGCTCGACCAGAATCGTCCGGGATAGCTCAGATGGCAGAGCACTGGCGGCTTCATCCAGGAGGTCCCGGTTTCGAATCCTGGTCCGGACATTTTTCGCCCAGTTGAAAATTTACATTTAATATGATTTATTTACCAATTAGAATAATTGTGTTAAAAATAATCTAGTGTAATTTCGTATCCAGCGATTTCTGGAGTTCCATTATCTGTGATTTATTCTGTTGAGCTGAACCAGGTTTCAGACCAGATGCTGTAATCATCAAGGTTTGCTGGGTGAAAAAGTTCGAACAGAATCGTCCGGGATAGCTCAGATGGCAGAGCACTGGCGGCTTCAGCCAGGAGGTCCCGGGTTCGAATCCTGGTCCGGACATTTTTCGCCCAGTTGGAAATTTACATCTAATATGATTTGTTTACCAATTAGAATAATTGTGTTAAAATTAATCTAGTATAAAACAGTGTTTAGTTTCGAATTAGCCTTCCTCGGAATAAGTAGCAAGTTAAAGATGTTTCTCAAATTATCTTATATCATTCTTCCGATAATAAGGATCTCGTTTATTACATGAGACAGGGTTCAGAAGGGAGTCTTCTTAGTAAGGTCTCTATCAGACGTTCAAAAATTGCATTCGCATTACATAATCCAAATGTCCTAACGTTGTACTTTGAAAGTCTGTAATGACCAAAGTTTTTCACGATCAAGAGGCTATATCTGTAACTGATAGTCGCAAAGAAAAGAACTATTGATGTTTATTAACCATATGAGCGGAATTTGGTCGTTCTGTATTATTTCCGTTCCAGAAAATTTACACACAGTTAATGATTAATATATATATATATATATATATATATATATATATATATATATATTCATGACAAAAATTAGTTATTAATAGAAAATCACACAAAATCTTCAGATAAAAAACGTAGAAGAAAAAAATGAAAACATGAAGATTCTTCATACACGATTACATGTGAATATTCGACAGTGTTCTTTATAATAATGTAACTGGAAAAAAATATATTTTTTTAAATATTGATAACGAAATTGATGCAGACTCTTAACATCCACAAACATATATCCACAGATAAATGTTTCCTTGTACTATAAAATAAAAGAGTCGTCAAATATAAAAAAGACAATAACGTTGTTAAGGAAGTGACAAAAAAATGAGCCGATAAAATAATTCGTACTTGTTTTCTTAGTTGCTCCCAACAAGACATTTCTGTGCAAGATAATGTAACTGAAACTTATTAAGATGCTTTTTTAAAAATGGTATATACTGCAGTAAAAGAAAAAAAATGAGATACTCATTCTGTATATGTGTATTTAGGTATTTTCACAAAAACGTAAATGCAAGAATAAATTAGGTTGCAGTTATTTTTTCCTAGCCTAAAGACAATCTGCTTAACTACACCATGTTTTTTTAAAGGTTTTTTCTCTAGATCGAAATCCAAAATTTATTTGTAACCCATTATTCAGCAGTAAAGCTTTTTATTTTTTTCTGCTTTTTATTTGTATATTTGCTGCAATATTTTCTTCAAGTGTTATTTCGTAGAAGAAAACGGCTTGTTGATTAATAATGCAAACGTTAGTAAATTGAAGAAATTGGTAAAAATTGCACACACATATGTTTTAATTACCTAGTTTTTGCACTTTTCAGTTATTTATTTAAAATAAAACAACTTATACATGAAAAAATTCCTTTGCGAATATTTTTAAATCTTATTGGTAATTCGATAAAACGAAAAAAACACTTAAATAATTAAATAATTATTTTCTAATTAAATAGATTAAAATAGGTATTTGTAAACTTTGTTTAAATGAAATTGCAAAAATATTATGAACTTATTACTCGTTACAATTTTTTTTTTTAATACTTAGAATTAAATTTAAGAAATATGTTACTTATAAGAATACTAAAAAGTTATTTACTGACTTAATACATAATAAACACTTTGATTCCGGGGCAGGATTTATGACTATTTTTATATTCCATTGTACCACAATTTACATTTTTTTTTTTTTTTTTTTTTTGAGTAGATGAATCTTGAAAATATTCTTCTCTAAGTATATGCCAGAGATATTTTTCAAAAAGACGTACGAATAGTATAAATAATAATCCAGTGAAATGATGTCTCAAGTGGTAATCAAAGAGTTAATGGCGGTTAACTATTTATTAACTGTTTTAAAAAATGTATTTTTTCACGCTAAATTAGAAAATAGTCTACAGAGCATTCATAAAAATGCTGATAATCTGTTTTATTATTTGATTATTGAATTTTAGACAATTTTAGTATATTTTGTTATTCTCACGCTACTTCAATTTGATAAGACAACAACAACAACAACAACAAAACATCAGAGAATTTTTTTGCACGGAGATTTTTTCCGGTAAATTTTCGTGAGTAGTAGAAATGTGTGTCCTTTGTTAAACTGAAAGACTGTAATGAGTTTTCTGTAACTCCAAAGCAAAATGTCCCAAAACAGTAAAGAAATTCCATCGTAATATGATTTTTCGTTTTATGGTTCATAATTTCTCCAAAAGCAAAGAATATAACAATTAAGGAATTTAAAATAAAAAAACAATATACATAAATAAACATAATTTTATAAAATGATATTTTTTATGAACAATGGCCAGAAATATATAGAAAAAAATTTAACTACCACTTTTTGGATAAAATTTTGTATTTCACAATTGCGTTATTAAGCCGTTATATATGAAGCTGAATATTAAAGATAGATTTCCGTATTGTGAGAATATAATCGGTTTGAAGCTAGGTATTTCTTTTTAGATGTAACTCCGTTGAATAATAATTAAGCTGGCGGTTATAAATTAGTACTTTTTAACTTCAGACATTAATATTACACCTTTTATTTATGTAAGAAAAAACAATTTCTTGGAGTCGTTTGAAAAAATTGTACTACAACAGGGTTTAACAGATATTACAACTTTCTAATTTTTTTTGCGTTTTATCCCTCGCGATTCGTTCTGAAAAGCAAGGTTGGGATTTTGACGTCAAAGACTGGACATGACAAGCGTCAAAAACTGAATCTGGTTTAAACTGTCATAAACTGGTTTAAACCGTCGAAAACTGTCAAAAACATGTAACTCACTGAAAAATTTTAATAGCAATAAGTATATATTAAATAAGTCAATGATTTATGTAATATTTTATTTAAAATTACTAGGAGATCGTACCCGGGCTTCCCGGGTTACAGAACATAGGTGAAAACCAATTTTTTTTTTTTTTTATTGAAAAGTAATATTTATTTTTACATGCAATATATTTTTTAGATTGTACATTAAAAATGAAAAAGCATTTGTCATGTGAAAAATATGAATTATACAATCAAATAAACTTTTGAAATTTATCAAAAGTGATCTATTTTCCTATTAGCCGCATGCTAAGAGTTATTAGCCAAGATTTGTCTGCTTACGGTATCCTTTTATTTTCTGATAATTTCAGAGCTTTAAGCGCGTAGTTCAATTACGTGTCTGTTAAATTTGTGTTTTATTTATATTATTTTATTTATTTAATCACAAAGGAAGTTTTATTTTTGTTTATGGAATATTAGTTGTAAGAAAATGAACTCTTTATGTTGTTTTATGGGCAAACGGATGAATCTTCCTTAATCGAGTTCCACCCTATAGAGATAAATTTAAAAATTAACCCGTCATACCCGAAATCACTCTTTTAAAAAATTGGTATTTTAATTTGATCATTTAAAAATCATTTTAATTCAAAACGTGAAGTCACGATTGACAGCAAAATCTTTGCATGTGAACAGTCGAAGTCTTAACTCGAGATTCTAATATCAGTACCGGAGAGTAAAAATTGACTTAATTTATGTTTTTTGTTTACGCATTTGTGTAAAAAGTTTAGTTTTATCTAAGAAAATCATCGTTTTTTTAAATATGACGTCATTTTCGCTTACTTGAGCATTTCTCTTATAGTGTCTGAAACTTAGTACACATACAGAAGGAAAATAAATTTGGAAACTTTTTGAGGGAAATGCGCGTTTTTAAAAGCAGTATGTAATTTTCCGTTAAAAATATTATGTCGCTAATGGGATTTTGCGTCATTAAACCCTATACAACAATTTTTATCAACATTTTTGAATTTTCATGAGAATAAGGATAAATAAACCTCATTATTTCTCTCTTGTCAGCAATAATGAAAGCTATCTTATTACCATCATTTTGAAGAAGTTCCATAGAATACTTTTCAAATTAAAATATAATAATGGGATATTAAAAGAAACAGCTAGTGCAGGCACATATACAAATGAACAGTTTTCAGTTTTAAAAAATATATATAGTCAATTTGGTTCAGCAGAAAAATCAGGGCAGATGACTAAAAAACATTCTTGTGTTTTAAATATATATATTATTTAGAATTATGAAAAATTAAATTAAGCAAATTATGTTATTTTGATAAAATTAAAGTAACATGTCTTAAAGAATAGCAATAAAATTTTATTAGTCGAGAGAATTTAGGACAAAAACTTGGGGAACCTGATATTATTTTAAACCCCTAATTATTGCCAAGATCTTCTGTGATTGCTTGTCTAACTCGGCAAAGCGAATACATCCAAGAGAGAATCATCAAGTTCTGTAATTTAAATTGCTATTTTTCGGGCAAAGAGCATACTCACTGCATGTTACTGCTCTTCCATAAAGGCACTCTAAACGTTTGTAAAATATTGCGTGTTATTGGCGTGCGATTTCGATTAAGTTATTTTCAAAGATAAAGCATTTTAACCTGTGAAGAATTTCAAAGTAGCTGGAGTGAAAATGACGCATTTCTACAAAACATATTTTAGTTCTAAGAATTAAAATACACACTTTCTTTAATAAAATGACGTCAATTGCATCCGCTAAAGCATTCCACGTTTACGACCCCGTCTTAAACAACATCTATAGAACGGTATGCAAATGGCATCATTATCTCGGGATAATACATATACCCAGCAGAAAGCAATGACGTCATTTAGGAAGCTAGGCAAAATAATCTCGGGTATCTAATGATTTATATATGACATCATTTTTTTTTGTTTATAATAGCTCCATGTTTTATCAGATGTCATTTATTTATAATTTTTAAAAATTTGGAAAAAGTAATTACACACGGATTGATAAAATTGCATTCTTTCTTTTTGATACGAATTAAGTAAATGCGAAGAAAATAAGTCACAAATATTCTTTAAAATGTATTTTTCTAAAGAGAAAGTGTTGAAACGTTTCTAAAGTTAAATTGCAATGAACTAAAAATCGTTTAATCTAATATATAAAAGTGAAAAATTGTCTGTCTGTCTGTAATGTTATACAAATCCACAGTTTAGAAGCCAGGATTGTGAAATGTTATGTACATGTGTATTAAAACACGGCCAAGGCAACTAAAGCAATCCGGAATCGAAATAATTTATTGTTAACATTTAATTGATAAAAAACCACCAATTTTTCAGCAATTTCCTATTAAATTTAAACATTTTTCGTTATAGCAGCTGCCAGCAATTAAAAATTCACAATAAAATTCTTACCACAACAATTACCTTTCTATTGCAAGACGCATTGCATATTACGTACGCCACGCTGAAAAAAAGGTACTAAAAAGCTGTAGCGGGTATTACAATAATTCTTTTATGTCGCATGCAAATAATTAGAGATATGCATGTTACGTACGCCACGCTGATTAAATTTCATTAAAAAAAGGCACAGTAGTGGAAAAATATTTTACTATATCGAATAGTTATTTTTAATATTGGTTTTAGAATTAAATTCATGAACTCCCGTGCATAAATCGGGTTAAACAGCTAGTTGATAAATAAAAACGAAATAAAGCCAAAAGTTATCGGGTTTTATAACAAACGATATTCTTAACATAGCACGTATTTAATTTCAATTTTTTTTTCAGTTTTTATGAAAAAAATGGCTACAAAAAGATACAGTAATGTATTATTTTATTATTTTCTCTTTACTTTCAAAGAAATGAAGTACTTCAGTTGCCACGATTACAAAAAAGTAATAAAAACTACAAAAAATTAATATCTTAAAATTAAATTGAGATACAGCTTTCAAACAAATTGCATTTAAAAGAGCATTTTTTTCCTTATACGAGGGTGTAAAAATTTAAAATGTGCGATGTTTAGAAGCTTAAAAATTTGCAGTAGAGAAAATTGCAAAAACAAAATTTTATTTCAAATTTCAAAGTGTTGCCATTCGCAAAATGACGTATGCGTTACGCACAGATATGTTTGTCTTTTATAATATAGATAGTAATTCAATAATTAATTTTTTTAATTATTAAGTGCAATGAAATGTTTTTATCTTTTGGAATTTCCAATCAGAAGATCATTTTGTACAATCATTAAAAAGGATCAATTTTACCCTGCAGCATACTGTAGCACATAACCAATTTAGTACATTTATTTACACCCAAATGATTTCTGAGTTTAGAGTCTATGAAACATTAGAAAATAGTTTGTCTCTTAATTGATGCTGAGCTACCAAGACTTGTTAGCAAAAGCATTGCTCGATGAGCTTAGTATTGAAACAGGCTCACCCTAAAAGTTATAGCATCTTATGATCCCTCACCACCAAGTAATGGGGTCCTTCCTATAGCACTGAAATAAGAGACGAGAAAGGGGATTCTTGAGCTTCATACACAATCAGTATAGGATGTAAGAGAAAAATATGTGATTTTCCTGACAATGTGAAAAAATAAATAAAAATCCACCAAATATCGCAGCATTTAGTGAAATTATAGTTTGTATGGTATATATCTACATTACAAAGTAAAAACTTTATGTCTGTGCCCATAAATTGTGCCCCATATATTGTAATCCATAAACTGTGCCTTTACTAAAATTTTTCTAACTTCTAAACATCATACAATTTCATTTTTTACAATGTCGTATAGAAAAAAGTTCTTTCAAATAAAGTTGTTGAAAATTATATTTCAATTTTCTTATTTTATGGGATTTTAAACTAATTTTCAAGCATGGATATTTTTAAAGGCGCGTGCAGCCCGATTACGAAAGATGAACCCGTTTACTCTTAATGCAATAGTATAAAGAAAAGACATATATATGAGTAACACTGGTATCATATTTTCGATAGCAGCAACCTAACACAACAATAAATTTCCCTTTTACTGCAATTTCAACTTTAAACATCGCATATTTGATTGTTCCATCGCCTCACAGAAAACAAAAGTACTTTCAGTAATATTTGTTCGTAATGTTTATCTCAATTTACAGATTTTTTATGGATTTTAAAGTAATTTTCAAGCATGAATATTTTTAAAATATGCTTGCAACCCAATTACAAAATACTAACTCAATTGTTCAAAAACATTGTAAATAATTCAGAATTTGTTTGTTTTTGCGTAATATTCAATAACTAAATTAGCAAACGAAATTAAAACGCCAAAAATAAAATAAAATAAAACACGAATTTAACATATATCAAATCAAACTACTCAAAATAATCTAATACGTATATAAAATACAAAAATGTGAATTTCGTTCCGGATGCATATAACCTGAATTCTTCAGAACGGATTTCTATGTGACTTGCACTATTAGTTTTACGGGGAAGATTTTAGCGCTTAACATATTGTTTTACGTTGCTTAGTCATAGAATTATAGGGAAAGCTATATAATGACATGAACCTAATTATTAAAGATTAGTCTTATTACCTGAATGAAAAATGTAGAACTATTTTTATATCTTTAAGTACTGACGGGTTAGTCTTCAGTAATCGGGCTGTACGCTATTTGGCGTATTCGTATTTTTATGAGTGTACCTCACACCTATTATGACATGCATACTTTTGTTTAAAACAATATAGAATGAATTAGGTTTTAAGCAAATACCTGGCATGCAACTCGATTACAAAATACTAACCTGCAATAATTCTTAAGATGGATCTCCAGTTGCCTGCTCAACAACGCGAAACTTTCTGACACATTTTCTGACTCATTAAACATAAAGGCTTAAAATTTGTTGGCCTGACTATAAAATCGATTTGGCATTGAAATGAGTTTTCCATTTTTAGATGAATAAATTACTTATCGAGTTATGAGCAATTGTGGTCACGTGACGACCGGTTTTTCTCCTGTATCGCGGTATTGCGTCCGAAATTCAATTCAAAACACCAACTGAAAGATCTTATACCTTTACAAAAAAATGGAAGCTATCTTTCGATTACATAGTTTAGATACAACTCCTGTCAATTTCATGCATTTCCGAACAAAAAAGAATTTAAAAATATGTCAGAAAGTTACTCCTTTGGATTTGAGAACAGCCTTAACTTGACGTTAATGAAACAACTCACATTTTTAGTTTTAATTTTGGAACTCGCGAAATTTAAATTCAGAAAAGGAATCTTTTAACACATCGTGGTAATTTTTTTAACTTTAAAAATTAAAATACATGTTCTCTTTGGCAAGCGTAACAGAAGTATATGATTTCTGTCAATACGGGAAAAAAATACAATAATGTATGAAAGAGAGGCTGATTGTTTCAAGATATGAATGACTAAAAATGATAGATTGAGTGATGCTTTTCAATGACATCCTAGAGTATAAGGTAAAATTATGAATTACAAAAAAAAAAAAAAAAAAAAAAAAAAAAAAAAAAAAAAAACAGGAGTAGCCCTCTGATTAAAAAAAAAAAAAACATTGTTTTGCTTCTTTTAATGTTAACAAACGTTCTATTTTTAATAATTTGGGTAAGTGAACATTTTGTTTTTGGGTATTTTTGATAAAATGTGTTCCTTTAAAAAATGTATTTCGAACCACTATGAATTGTTTTTTGGTATTTTTGATAAAATGTATTCCTTTAAATAATGTATTTCAAAACAATTTGTGAAATGAATCGAAAAACTCTTGGCATGCTTCTTCAGTTTCATTAAAGTATTCAAATCTAAGGCCCATGAAAAAGTGTTGGATTGATCGAAAGATGCCATAATCGGATGGAGCCCCGTCTGGTTTGTACGCGGGGTGTATAAGAATTTCGGCGCCGTCCAACTGTGCAAACTTGTCCTTGGTCCTCTGGGCCTCGTGCAGTTTGGGATTGTTCTGTGAAACAAATCGCGCTTTCGGCGGACCAATCTTGGATACTTCTACACCAATTTGTCGTAGACGTGATCCAACTGATGGCAATAGAGCTCCTATATACGATACAAATTCTGGTAAATATTAGATTAAAAATATCCCAGAACTTTTTGCTTAACCTAATATTATATATTCTCAAATTATTTTGGAATTATTATTTTTTTTTTTTTTACTATTTGAAGAATCTGTATTACACCTATAGGTAGCACAAAGAAAAAGTTCTGATATTTGGCATTTAAAAGATATAATATTATAATGTTTTATTACAAGTCAGTTGTATTATTTTCGTCATTTTCCTGATTCATACAGAGCACAACTATGATGTGAACAGGTCCAAAATTTTCTTTGTTTCCTTTTATTTTGTGGCTGTTTATATCTTTTTAAATAATAAAAATTATTAATTAAGTGTTAATATGATGGAGATTGAATTTGTATTCAGGCGAAATAGATTATTATTGATTTAAATGAATGGAAATTAACACTTCACAATAGAAATATTTCGCATTTGATGTTGCTACATCACATTAAAATTCTCCATGCAGTAAATAATCTGTTCACTGAGATTTTATCAACACTACCAAATTGCTACTTTGATTATACACATAGTCTTCATTCTCTCATTCTGCTTATATATCAAAGTAATTAATCATGGAAATATTAATGAGTCTAGTAAATGTACGAGGAGAAAGTTGATTTATACGTGTAGTAAAGATAATACTTTGGACAAAACTTTGCGGAAAATAAAGTTTTACTTTATCGTCCCAAATGGCACGTTCATCAGTCATGCTTATTATTTTATGGAGAAGGCTGTTAATTAACTGATACCATTAACTGATTAAATCTAAACACATAAATATATTATTTTACGTAAAGAATTTAAGATTAAAGCTGTAGTATAATGTTACTCTTAACATATTATTAAGTTATATTATTAAGTTATTTATTTATATTAAGTTTGATAACAAGAAAATGGCAGTTAAATTAACAAAAAATCGAAATAAAATAGAACAGACTTAATTTTAGTGAAGTTTTTATTGAAGTATAATTTAGGTACGTTTTAACTTATTATCTTAAATAGCATTTATAAAGATATATTTTGCTCAATATCTATTATAAATACTCAATATCCGAAGAACATAATATATGTTAATTTTTAAAAAGAATTGAAAAATTATGTAATTTTCCGTTTTGTACAAGATTTGATATTTTTTGCTAAATGTCTGGCTGTCTATCTATCGTCTCTATGTACGAGTATGTGACACAATTTTTTTCCATTCATGCATGCAATTAGACCAAACATTATATTTTCTTAAATATTGGCATAAATTGGTGCTCATTAGGTTTAGGTATATATTTCCCAACCGTTGGCTCTACTATAATGTGTTTTTCATGATTTTTCTGATAGCTATATAGCGGCATATATGAGACGAATTTCATTAGATTTAATATGTCAATTGTTTATAAAAAATTATATTGACACAATTTTGGTTTTCTACACTCAACAGGTACGCTAATATGATATATTTAAGGTCCACATTGTAGCTGTGTTTCAGTTTCTATTAGGTAAAAATGGCCAGATTTTACATATAAAAGTAATTATTTATTAATATATATATGTTTGTCCAATTTTGCATCTAGACATAAAAATGGAGCACTGTGGAGCATTGCTTTTTTCAGTCCTGATCCCTGTACTCCAAGTAAAATAAAATAAAAAATGCATCATATTTCGTAATCGTTTATACGTGACAGTGTAGCCTAATTTAATATTTTTTATTAAAAAAAAATGTGTCCTCAGAATGATATTTTGTAATTACGTTTTTAAATAATTAAAATTAAAATAATTGTGCTTTTCAGAAGGTTCTGAGAAAATTTGAGTACACGAAAGTACACGAAGAAACTTCAAGAACATTCCTTAGACCGCATTTTAGTCTATTTGAAAATTGTTTCATTAAAAATCTGACCTTGTGTGATAGAAAAGAATAAAGTTACTTGTAAGCGAATACCAACAAATAACTTTCCATCAGACTAATTTTAAAATGATCGAAACAAATGACATTCATCTAATATATTTGTTGAATATTTTGATGTCATTAAATAAAAACCTACATCATTTAATAGTTTTTGTTATTTAAAACAAGTTAAGTTTCACAGTTCCATACTGCAATATATTCCTGGTTTTTTGGATATTGTTGAGAATTTAAGCGGAACATTTTTCAGTTTTTATACGTATGAGTAACATATATCGAAATTTATTTATTATCTAGAATGTGTCTCCCTTCCAAAACGCTCGTGAAATTTCCAAAAAAATTCCTAAGCTTAAGAAAAACATGGTTTACACACGTTTAAACTATATTCGAAAGTGTTATGATTAATGTGTAAATTGCAGAAAATCACAGAATTTCAAGTACAGTTTTTACATTAATTTTATTGCAATAATTATGCTTAAGTATTTTGTAATTTTTCATTATTTATGGCAAATAATTCACTTTAGATACATCTTTGCACCACATTAATCTAAAAAACACTTGATTAATATTTATAAACATTTATTGACAGTTATAAATATTACATATACAGGGTACTCATAAAAAAAATTCCCCGATATATGATCCCCTAGCAGCCTAACCGCTCAACCAATCGTAAAGAAATTTTAGATATGCCTATTTGAAGGTATGCACTGGATATCGTGATGATTTAAAACAATAGAACTCTCAGGTTGCGGTTACAGTGAAAACATTTCGAAAATTTCGAATGGCAACACCCAATTTTTCATTCGCAAATTCATCAGCGCATTGGAAAACCATAAATGGCGTTGGAATGATACATTTACGATGAAAATACCGGCTTAAAACACTTACAAAAAGACCATTGCAAGGAACCAAAAAGTGGCTACAAGACATGTTTTTCCAGTAGCCGATTTTTTTTTTTTCACTCGTGAACTGAGTAATGATTAAAAATTTGTTTCAAAATGTGTTTTTGAGTTGTGTTTGTGTACATATTGTGAAAATAAAAATGTAATAATTTGTTTTAGAATACTGAATATTAGGTTACATAGGAACTGATTAGATTTGAGTGCCACGATATTACCCGGCAATTTTAGTCATGCGTGTATCGTTCCATCGCCATTTATGTTTTTTCAGTGCACTGATGAATTTGCGCAGAAAAAAAGGTGTTGCCAATCGAAAATTTCGAAATTTTTTCATTGTAATCGTAATCGTGAGATATATATTGTTTTAAATCATCACATTCTCCAGCGCATACCTTCAAATAACTAAATCTAAAATTTCCTTTCGATTGGTTGAGCGGTTATGTCGCTATGGTTACATGTATCGGGGAAGTTTTTTATAACCACCTTGTATATTCAAGAGTTGGAAAATAAGCTTTGACAAATATTAAAAAGAATCTACTATTATTTATATTGTAATTATATATCTTTTAGCATAATACTTACTCTGACGGATAAATTAAACCTCTACAATTCTGAAGACATTTAATGCATTTAAGAAATTTTACACTTTAAATATAACTTCATCCTTTAAATAAAGGAGTATCTTCTATTCACTTTCATGGAAAATTTATATTTATTAAGTTCGTTATTTATATTAAATTTTCTAAAAAAGCAAGACATTATAATTCATATTATCTTTTTAAAAGAAAGTAAAATGTGTAATGTTTAATTATGTGTTATATAATATTGTGCATGTACCGGGTGATATCCCAAAAATGACTGATGGAATTTAAAATTCAATAACTTGCAAACGGTGACAGATATTAAAAAAAAAAAATTCTTGAAAGAATGTTATGTATGATCTCAGGAGTTTTTTTACAGTGATTCTTGATTTTAGTTCGAATTTCAAACAATAGATGGCGCTGAGAGCAATAGGTGCTCAGTCCAGACCCGATTCTTGTTACTTCAGGATCCATTCAATGCATTTTAATCTCCTTTTTTCGCATGGAAGATGCACTTTTATGTAAACTTTATTTAAAACCGGTTGCTTGATTACAATTTTTATAGTAATTATAAGCGTTTACTTTTTTTAGTGTTTCAGTACGATATTATACGTTATCGACACTTTTTTTGTTACAATAATGTAGAGTAACATCAGCAGTAACATGAATACATGTATAAAATATGTAAAACTCATATCCAAATATCCAATAAAATATGTAATATCCAATGTAATATCCTTCTATCCAATAAAATATGTAAAACTATGATATATTGGCAATGTTAACACAATTAACGATTTATTGTTCCCGCTCTGCGAGGATAATTTCTTCATGAATTTTTTTGCCATAGAATGACAGAAGATTAGTGCATGAATTTATCAAAGCAATTTGTTTAACGATTTAAAAGTGTTCTTTTTTATTAAAGCATAACAAATAATTTTCTATGTTAACTAACTTAATGTCAAATGGAAATATTTCTATGTATGTATAAATTTATATAACATAGAATGTAATTAAAACAGAAAACTCTCGTATTGTATGGGCCTCGTTTTATTCACTGCACCAAAAATGAAGTAGAAAATCGCAATTTTCCACAGTAACACTGTTTTTTTCTTTTTGCTTTCTAAATTTTAACTGCATAGTTAATATTATATGGTTGACATATTAAAGGCAAAGGTAGGCATATTTATATACGTATAACTATAAAATGTCATGAGGCATACATTAATATATAATATTTATTGATACAGTAAATTTACATTCCATTACGTTTACATTATAATCATTCTAGTGGGCATAATAAACACTGGATATAAAACTAACATCTTTAATTTCGTTTATTGCTTAACCGCTTAACGCTCGAATTAAGTTACAGTTGAATAATTCAAATTGCTTATTGGCACCACTTTTATGAAAAAGAAATATTCACCTTATTTAATGACAGTAAAAACGATACTAAAATATAGCCAATTTCACTATTTTATAAAACTGGTGGGAATCAAACAATTTGAGTAAAAGACACAGCCCGAGAATATGACGGGAGCGAGAATTAAGGGGTTAAAGCCATCAATTTTTTTATATGTGTTTAAAAATGTATACACATTTCTTAATCGTGTTTTATTTAACTTGATTTTACATTATTTATAACTTTTAACTATGTTATGTATTTATTAAATGTACAGTCGTGGAAAAAAAGTAAACACCCCCTGTTAACTCTACAACTCATTATGATACAAGAAAGTTAATGGTACCAATTGATTGGAATTAAAGTCTACTTTTTAATGATGCACATAAAATCTGTTTAGGGGGGCATCTACAAACCAAAACACGACCAAACATTTTTTTAATAGCAACACCCAATTTTGACAATCTATTTTAAATCTTCGGATCAAACTATGCTTAGAAACAAAATTTCTAGTCATTTGAGTGATAAGTTTTTGAATTATAAACATTCAAAATTTAGAGCTTCTAATGTTAAATTATATTTTCATATTTTTATTAATATCTCTTGAAATTATTTTTCTAATGCGATAATTTTGTGTGTGGTTATAATACTAAATAACCCGAACATAAATACGTTGAATCTGTAAATAAATAAATAAATATATATTAATTATGAAATTAATATTCGAAAAAAAATATTAATCGCAAATTTTTTGGTATATTTATTATGTCCTGCGTTATGCGAATTCTCAATTTAAATTTTTTCTTTCAAGTAGTTTTCTAATTATGATTAAAAAACATCACATTGATGGTTTAGGAGGCCGTCTATGATGTGCAGAAAAGTGTAACTCGAAAAAATATATTTTACTCATTTTATTGAACTATTTCGGCTGGCAATAGTCGAGACATATTAAGCGAAAAAAAATGGACATATTGGTGAGAAAAAGACATATTAATAGAAATGACATATTCATTCTGCAGCATTAGGCAATCGAGTGCCGAGCTTCAGTTTGGGTACAGCTTGTAAAATATGTGTATTTTAAAACAATTAATTTCTCAGAAAGTAATCGTATAAAATTTCTTGAATAAAATGGATTTAGGCTAATTGTGGAGGGTGAAGAATTTATTTATGTCAAACTTGGGTATTGCTATTGAAAAAAAAAGAAGTTTGGGTTCGCTTTAATATGTAGATAGGCCACTAAGCAAAATTTATATCCATCTTTATTTCCAATAGTTTGGTATGTATTATTCGATAATTGGTTGCAGAGTTTGCAGTGTGGGGGAGTACTTTTTTCAACGACTGCACATTAAATTACAATTTTTAACACTATTTACAATCAACAACGATAAACAAAAATGGCGATTGACAACCAGATTTGTCGATCGATCTACCTGTCCTGGATAATAAGTAAGGACGAAAACAGTTCATAAATGTATTTTATACACATATGTAAATTTTTTAACAATCTTAAATTTCTGAAAGGATATTTCTTCTTATTATTTAAATAATTTAGAATAAGCTTGGATTAACAACTCTATAATCCATGTTATAATTTTATAGGCATTACTGATTTACAACGATAAACAAAATTTGGCGATTGACAACCACATTTGTCGATCGATCTACCTGTCCTGGATAATAAGTAAGGACGAAAACAGTTCATAAAAGTATTTTATACACATATGTAAATTTTTAACAATCTTAAATTTCTGAATGAATATTCTTTCTTAGTATTTAAATAATTTAGAATAAGCTTGGATTAACAACTCTATAGTCCATGTCTAATTTTATAGGCATTACTGATTTCGAACAATTCATTTCCAGTTTTTTGTAGTATTTTTTCAGATTTAAAAACTTATACTCTTCTATTCTATTATTATTATAATGTTATCCTTTATTATCTTTATGGAATTAGCAATAATAAAAGCCTTTACCTATAACGGTTTCTTTCCATTTCTAATTTACATGTTTTATATTACTAAATGCTTAATACTTATAAGATAAATGTTAAAATAATATATAAACATTCGTTGTTCATAAACATTCACACTCTTTGCATTCATTGGTATCATGTAAATGAATAAAAGTATTTGCGTACAGGTTTGTCTGAAAAAAAAATGGAGGAGGACTTCGAAGTCTGCAAACTTCTGACACAATAGACGGAGGCAGATTCAAATGCAGAACGTGTTGATTTTACAGTAATATATTTTGTTATTAAAAATTGAAGGTGTCCTTTCGTTTATTTTTCTTTGCCAAAGTTTGTTCACGATTTGGAGGCAGTCATAAAAATAATTCGAATCTTTTAGAGCAACATAGTTAAATTTTCTCATTTTCCAACACGCTGTTTAGGGGTAGTACATTTCGATTTTACGTATTTATTTTAAAGTTACATTTACTGCAAAACTTTCATTTTTAAAAAATGATTTCGATTTCAAATCTTTGACGTCCAAAGTTGTATTTTATATCTATGAACGAAGGAAACGTTTAGAAATGGTTTTAAAAATTTAAAGAATACGTTTTCCGGGAATTTCAACAAATTAAATAAAACATATTGAAGATGCAGTTTTTAAGAAAACGGCAATGAAGTAATGCAGACGGATGATTTACCAACGCACAATCATTTCACTAATGTAGAATGATGCCGAATTAAAAGCATGCTGAAATAAATTTGCTATACCGACCGCGCTGAAACACAAGGATTCTTTCATTCATTTTGTTTTTCATTTTAATAAAATTAAATAACATATTCGCGTGTTTACGAAATAAGTTATTTTTAATTTAAAATAGTGCATCAATAAAAGCACATTAGTGAGTTAAATCTTTTAAAAGTTAGACAACTAAAAAAGCTATAATTAAACGCATTTTGCAAGCGTTAAATGATGTGACATTAAAAAAAAATGCTTTATTATCTTTTTTTAATAAACTTACACTTAAAAAAATGCCATTTTGTAAAGTTGCAAAAGAAGTTGGATCTTTGTAGCAAGTTTCGTTTATATACAGGGTGTCCCAGAAGTAATGGGACAAATTTTAAGGGTAGGTAGGGGACATCACAGGGATTTAGATTTCCATAGCAACCCAGGGTCGGAAACGCTTTCCTGTCGCGCTAGTGACGACACAAAACACAAGAAAGAAAGGGCACGAACAGGGAGACAAAACATTTTTATTATTCCAAGTACTGCAAAAATGCAGGGACAAAGCTGGAAAGTGTTGAGGAACTTGTTGCACGCATCGTGACAGCTGCTGTGGAAGTCCGGGGCGCTCCCAGTATTTTCGAGAACATTAGATCTTCCATACGGCGGAGATGCGCTTCCATGCATCACGGCCCGGTGTCGTAATTTCGAACACCTTCTTTGATGACGATCGTTGTCCCTTTAATGTTCTTTCTTCTTAGTTTTTTGATGTACTAAGGATAATAAACATGTTTTCTCCTCTTATTCGTATCCTGTCTTTCTTGTGTTTTGTGTCGTCACTACCACGCGAGGAAAACTTTTCCGACCCTGGGTTTCTATGCAAATCTGAATCCTTCTGATATCCTTTGCCTCCTCTTAAAGTTTGTCCCATTACTTCTGGGATTCCCTGTATATAATAAATGAATATTTAGGGTAATCTAGGACAACGCCGGGTGGGTCTGCAAGTATGCGAGTATATCTGTATTGACAAGAAATTTCATTCGTTATGTAATTAATTATATTCTATAAATTAAAAAATAGTATCATTTTAAATTCGTTTCTGTAAAACAAATAATATTAGAATTATCATTTATTCAGCTTCATACAAATTTTACATTTAAAAAATTGTTATTTTTGATCTAAATGATGAGAGAAAAACCGTTGCAATTTATAATAAGTTTTGAGGATCCATAAAGTTACATTAAAATATACATGTCTGAGTGGTAATATACTTACTCGATGTTTTACCTTTAACCAATTTGGTCATAAAAATATTTTTTTTTGTGCATATAAATACACTAATTTACATTTTAAGTGAATTTTATAATATTTATCTTCATCATTTTTCTTAAGAACTTAGTTTTCTTTGGAAAAATGTTTTTATGAATGTTTAATGAATTATTTAAATAAAGGATATTATTTTTCATTTCCTTATGTTTTATTACTTTCGGCTCTGAATTGCTGTTTATTAAATCCTAACATGTAACTTTTATTAAATATGCTTGACAAAATTGCAATAAACATACGAAACGATCGTTTGCATGTTATGAAATTAGCTGAAATGAATAAACGTGTGAACTATTTTATTTCGTTAAAAAAATAAACTTAAAGAAAGAGTGTTTTCAAATATGCAAAATGGTCAAAAATTTAATATTACTAAATCACTAAGGCTGCAAACTAACACTTTCAAACCTGAAAATCTTTCGAAATCAAATACGATTTAAAAAAATACTTAAATGTGTAGCATATAATAAAATCACAAGCATTGTTACACGCACTACTTGAAATTATTAAATTGAAGTTTCTAAATTTTCGTTTAGTCAAAGATCCAATCTTACAATTCAATGTATATAATTCAGTATTAGAAAATTTTACAGTTATAAAAGTATGCATACAGTGTGAGTAAAAACTATAAGGACAGCAAATATTTTGATAAATTAAAAATGTGACAAGTGAAATGGTAATTTAATGTTGATCATAAAGTGGAAATACTAATATAAAAGTGAACAGAATGTATCTGTGTCCTTTTTATTTCGAAAAAATCATAATTATGCAAAAAAACGCTATTTTTGACAGTGTAAAAACTTTAAGGACACCTGTATTTTTTTATAGAAATGGTATATAAAATTATTATTAAGGATCGACCGAAATAGGTTTTTAATGACGAAACCGAAACCGAAACCGAATTTTGGAGATCTTCCTATTTTCGGTCGAAAACGAAAACGAATATGTCTAAAAACTTTTTTAAAGTAATTAAATTGTATGTATTATAGTAATTAATAAATACATAAATATATTATTAATTAATTACACGTACTTATTAAATATGCATAATAATTAATTAATTATGCGTATTTATGAAATATACATAATTAGTAATTAATTATACGTGTGGCCCAAGTCTCCGTGCCTTAGATCCAAAACTTTTTTTTTCATATAAAATAAAACGTAATAAATTCATCAACAACACAGAAAGATTTTCTACTTATACGAATTTCATTTAATAAAAAAATAGTTTAGTTTTATGTATACATACCTCGATTTATCTTTTATAATGATTTCTGTAAATGATCACTTGTTATACTTGAATTTTCTCAAAGAGTATTCGAAACTCTTCTGCGGTTTCAAACTGAAAATTTTCTATTACTGTTATGTCTGCAGCTTCTAATGAGCACGTTAAAAAGTATAGTTATATATACATTGCTTGCTTTATAATTTGCATTCAAGTCTTGAGTCACTCATGACTGATAATTACAAACAAAGAAGTTCGTAGCAATAAATAGGCTCATTTGAGCCGGCCGACAAAGCTCGAATCGTTGAGAAATGTTAAAAATTTCCGACGGAAGAAACGAGGTTTTCGGAATACTGATATTTTTCGGTTGAGTTTCGGTCCAAAATCTGAGTTTCGTTTTCGGCGAAACTCAGATTTTGGATCTAAGGCACAGAGAGACAATTTGGGCCACACGTATAATTAATTAATAATTATGTATATTTCCACAAATACGCATAATTCATTAATTATTATGCATATTTAATAAAGACATATAATTAATTAATAATATATTTATGTATTTATTAATTACTATAATACATACAATTTAATTACTTTTAAAAAGTTTTTGGACAAATTTGTTTTCGTTTTCGGCCGAAAATAGGAACATCTCCAAAATTCGGTTTCGGTTTCGGTTTCGGCATTAAAAACCTGTTTCGGTCGATCCTTAATAATAATTTTATATACCATTTCTATAAAAAAAATACAGGTGTCCTTAAAGTTTTTACAATAAAAAGGACACAGATACATTCTGTTCACTTTTATATTAGTATTTCTATTTTATGATCAACATTAAATTACAATTTCACTTGTCGCATTTTCAATTTATCAAAATTTTTACAATTTTTTGCTGTCCTTATAGTTTTCACACACACTGTATATATTGGTTTTAATTGATTTTCTGATATTCGACAAATCCTATTTAATATGTATACAACTTTTTAAAGTGTGGCTTTTATTGAGTGTCTGGATAATGAGACAAAATAATTAATAAATTAATGTATCTGATGTAATTTATTTTAACTAATAATAAAATCGCTACATTTAATAAGGAAGTTTTTTCTGTCCTACTTAAATATAATCATTTACAAAAAATTTTCATCATAATCTCAAAGAGGCTCAATATTAAGTATTTGATATACAAAAAACCTATTTAAATTGTTGTGAAAAGTTTCTGTGTTAAAACTAAATTGACAGAGGACTGAAATCCTTAACCCTTTAAGGACGGAAAATTTTTGGCCGAAATGAAAATTTCGGTGGTTTCCCTAATTAATAGGATCATATATGATTGAAAAAAATATTTAAATAGCCGATGTCAGTTTATGTCAAGAGAGTATCCACGCAATTCTGTGCATGCAGGCTCGACTTTAAAGCATGCAGGCTCGACAAAAAGTGAAAATGTTTTTTTTTTTTACTTTTTAGAATCATCTACATTATGTACCATTGTAGCTATCAGGTCCTAAAGGGTTATAAATTTCCATAAAATTACAAATTTACTTTATTCAAAATTTATCGTTTTCTCATAAATATTTAGAAGTATAAACTTTGTATTTAGTGTTTAATTGTTTTTTCGTGAAAGATATTTTGAATATTAATGAAACGGAGATGATATATTGTAGTTCATATTAGTTTCAAAGAATGATAAATTTTCATAAGAAAAGTTCATATACGTAGGAAAACAGCATATCTTATTATTTGTTGCTTCTTGATCGCCGAATTTTGAACAGAATTAATGTAATTTTGCTTATACAGCCTGTATTTAAACTTGTATCATATAATTTTTGATACAGTATAACTTAAAAAAATCCGGCATTATCGGGACCGACACTATGCCGGTTTTTGAAAATCACAGATGTTTGAAGGAATATCAAAAGTAGCACTATATTCTTAATGGTGCGTTTAGCCATTGTTTAATTCATTATTAAGCGATAATTGTGTAAGAAAAAGAGAAAATTAAGTATAAAAAAATTAATTAATATTTTCTATGGAACAGAAAGAGATATAATAGAGAGTGAAATTATTTATTTTCGTGTAATTTCGGAAACATCAATGCAAAGTTTGTTTGCTTCAAATATTTTGGCCCTTCTTTAACAAGTTTTTTTTTTTCATTTTAAACAAATGAAGAATGTTTATTTCGGAAATACAGTCTCGTTCCTCTAAAACATAAATTAATTCTCCAGCCAATTTATTCATTTTTCTACTGATACCTTTTCTTCTGACGGTTGCTCATCCTTATCTTCTGAACTGCTTTCAGCATTATCGGCGGTTCTATTTAGCTCAGCGTCAGTGATCTCGCGCCCGTTAAATTGTTCGTTGTTGATGCATTTTCGTCAGCTAGTCAACTTAGCCAATCATTTATATCCCTTTTTTCGACACTTAATGCATTTTCAGATTTTGCGTGTTCAATGAGCTCATAAATCTACTGCATTTTGAAGGGAAATTTGAAAGCCTGAAAATTCTTCTCATCATTGATGTCACCGTTGTCCAAAATCCGTTCCGGCCATATGTTGTGCCATGCATTCGCTTAAGTTGTCCGAAAACTTGTTCCCGTTGCTAAGCAACGGTGCTGCTCCCAGAAATAATCGCCTCTGACAAATGAAAAAAAAAGTCAAATATTCTTTTTTTTTTTTGCATTTTTGCTTTCGATTTTGCAGTTTTTAATTCATAAAGAATTGCTATTTCTCTTCTCCCATGACTTGAAAGAGCAAAAGAAAAGAAGGGGAAAAGGTGTTTTGGTGCCGGATTTTTGAAGTCACGCTGTATATGATTAGCTAATCACATTTTTATTAAACAATTATTATATGTAAAAAAAAAAAAAAAAAAAAAAAAAATCATCCTTTTTTACCCTATCATTTCCCCACAGCAATATAATATCAATCCGGCCAGAATGCGATATTTTTCTTGTATTGTCTACTGCTCTCACTGGATAACGTGCAGAAAAATCTCTAACGACTTTTTTGAAATACCTGCCTAATGCTATCATCGGTACTGTCAAGTCAGAATGTTTCCGATGTTGTTAGTTGATACTGTGGGACTACTCATCTACAAATTTTATCGTTACTCTCAGTTTTTGTTTGTAAATGCATCTGTAATCGAATCAGTGGCATGAAATCCGGTCATTATGTTTAAGAAGTGCATATGAATTGATGTAATTATTTAGAATTTAAATGCTTCTAAACCTTATTAAAAATAATAAAAAATGATATTGAAATAAGAAAGGAAATAAATAATTTTTGTAATATAGCCATTTTCAAGAAAGTGTAAAACTTCGACAAACGTAAAGTTAATTAAAGATTGCCATATCATCACTGGATCTATGGGTTTTTATTATAGTTATTTTTAAATAGGGTAAAACAACCTAAGATGTCCCATATGCCAGTGATGCACAATATTAAAAAAGTACACAACATTTTAACTGTACGGAAATAATTGAGTGATAGAACGGCCCTTCGACTATTGGATTATGCTTTTGTATCGAAAGGAGAATTACACGCCATGTGCGTCATCATTGCACGTCACGTTACGGAGAGTTACTCCCATGGTGCTTATTTAAGTATTGCGCGGCAGCGCAATACTTATTTATTTCCAGTGTTACTTCTCAATGTCAATTTAACATAAAAAAGCCTATGGAGATCATAACTTTTTCATTTTTTCTTCCCACCTTTTTGTCCCTGATGCCACTAATTTTTAATTCTTTGCTAATTTTAATAATATTATAAATTCAAAGTGTAAAAACATTTGCCAGACGTCAGGATCAAAACGGATCATAAAATGCCTTTGCAGATAGGTGGATTATAATCTAGAGAGTAACATGGGCTAATTTCTATTTACATTATTCAAATATTTTTCTTAATAATTCCAAATTTCGCTTTTTTCATTGAAAATCAACGGACATTTCTAATAAAATTTAACATTTTACCTTCATTGTTGTAAATAATTCAAAAGCCGTAATAATAATTTGTCTATTTTTAGTTTAATGATTTTCACCGGAAACACGAAACTGAAGAAACTGAAATAGTTTTTTTAAAGAATTAAAAAGAAGATGGATATGACGTCATAGTGGGGAAAAAATGACATTTTTCAAGCAGATTTTTTAAGTTCAGATTGTAATTTTTTGACCAAACTACAACAACCTGCATTACTGCACTGGTGAAACATTTTAAATTATACATAGGTAAATTCCATTACAAATTGTGATGCGATATCGCAAAGCCTGGTGGTGATACCCTCCATTAATTTAAAAATATGTTTGTCTGAATGCAGTAGTTATTATAAAACTTGACATATTAAACAAAAACCTAGTTTGCAGAACAAATTAAAAAAACAAAATTTATTTCCTAAATTGTTTAAGCCGGAGAAGGGGCAGATATTAAGATATTTCATTCAATTCGTTCTACATTTAATGTTAAATTTTTGTAACAAATAAACTAAACCAATTGAACATTAAAAAATAAAAATGAAATTCATACAATATAATGCTTTAAACACCTATATACTTAGATTCCGTTCAAATGAAATTGAAATAAATCTTAGTCTTTTTCCATT
This sequence comes from Maratus speciosus, assembly GCA_963932465.1. NCBI lineage: Eukaryota > Metazoa > Arthropoda > Arachnida > Araneae > Salticidae > Maratus > Maratus speciosus. Next base: position 331,866,989 of record OZ010788.1, on the reverse strand, counting down.
TTTAAGTCGTAAATATTTGTACTGCAGATTTTGCATTATGTTTATGACGATTGTAGATAATATGATAAGGTACATGCAAAATACAAAACTTTAAAAAAAGTCTAAGATTTATTTCGATTTCATTTGAACGGAATCTAAGTATATAGGTGTTTAAAGCATTATATTGTATGAATTTCATTTTATTTTTTAATGTTCAATTGGTTTAGCTTATTTGTTAGAAAAATTTAACGTTAAATGTAGAACGAATTGAATAAAATATCTTAATATCTGCCCCTTCTCCGGCTTAAACAATTTAGGAAATAAATTTTGTTTTTTTAATTTGTTCTGCAAATTAGGTTTTTGTTTAATATTTTTCTCCTCTTTCAGAAGATATATGCTTGTAAAAATTTTAGAAAACGAAGTGTGGTTTCGTGCGGTTTGTCAAAGTTTTAAGAAATACAAACCAAGAAAGATGAGTTGTAATGATTTTAAAAAATGTAAGGAACATGTAAACATATTGATTATATCAAAATAAGCTTCTTAAGCCAGCTGCTAGGGTGGACCGTTACAGGTGCCGCTTTTTCACGATTGCAGTAGTAATGGTCCACAGATATTTTTAATACTATATCGCTATGCGTTGGCAATTATTGAGATAAATATCGGGCGCATCTATTTCTTTCTCACATTTTAATTAAATTATTTGAGTACACAGATTAATAGCCTATGTTGTTAATGTTCACTTTACTCCGTACTCTCTATACTAGCGACATTATTTTCTAAACCAATGGTATATTTGGCAAATTTTTTAGGTCTAAAATACATTTTTTTCGTATTGAGTATAAACATATTCTAGTAGATAAACAAAAAATATAGATTGGTTTATGTATTTGCTTACATTGAGAGCTGACTCTCTTCAAATAATAATGTTTATTTATATAATAATGTTTTACACAATAATGTTTGTTTGACCATAGCCGTGACCACATTCTCCTTTTGTTTGATTTCCGAAATTTTCCACAGACGACCCTTAAGGTAAAAAAAGAATACTTTTCTTCACTTAGGAACTTTTTATGTGATTAGGTGCTCTTTTTCATGTTTTATGAGTTTCATAGTTTGTCTAGAGATCACCAGTGAACGTTGTTGACATGTCCGTTTCTTTCTTTTATTGAGATTACCTTTTTTTTTTTTTTGTTTAGAACCACAGAACGCTTTGCAATGAAAAGCAGTTAAACATTTATGTTTTTTCTTCAGTTAAAGGAAATAAACGCTTATGGTGACCATGGTTACGACGATCTCACTGTTCATAGTGCACACGAGGTGGCGCGAAGCGGAAGTTGCGTCAAATTCGTTACTTCTTTATGTTTGTTTGGTTTTTCGCAACTCATGTGAACGGCGTGCGTATTATTTGTCCTCCAACTGCTTCATGAGTGGAATAGAAAATTCAACATTCAGGAAAAGGAAAGGTTTTTCCCGCCACCAGCACGATGTTCTAGACTTCATCAAGATGTTTATATCCGAAGTAAAAACAAGTTTTACCAAAGTTAAAATTTTAATCATTTCTGATTTAATTTTATTTTCTGAATGTTGCACATGATAAAAATAGCCTATTTTTAAGTTTGAAAAACCGGTCGAGCATTGTAATTGTTAGTTTGAGACGTGCCGTTCATGGAACGTCTCTCCCCGACAGCTTTTGCTAGCCCGTGGACTAGGATAATGATAGTGACATGATTTGCATGAAGCAGACAATATTAACTTGCCATTTTTTGAGCCGATGTCCTGAGATCGTGCAGTGATCACTAGAAGGGATAACAAAGCCAGTGGAAACGTCAGCGAAAAGTACATTCATAAATGGCTCCAGAGCATCAGTGCAAAGCTTAAGAAAGAAAACATTTTCGGGGCCTTACTTGACCCGAACAGATTCTTCAACACTAATGAGCTGAATTAATCAGTCTTTTACCTGATTGGTAAAACAGGACAGTCTTTGGTAAAAAAGGACACTTTGTTTGCCTATGAAATCAATAAAGCTGACTCCATGTTTTTCATAACTGTAAAGTTTGCATTTTTGGTTTCTGGAATCTCAACGGTACCTATTATCATCTAAAAGTTGAACCGATCCCTACACAAGTGAGTCACAGCGCTGCGCGATCATGGAACAATTGTAGTGGCAGCAACATTTGGATGATTGTAAAAACGTAAGTCATAGGAAAAGCCTTTCGCTCTTTTTTCTCTAGCAAAGAATGATGTTCAGCTGCCGGTAATTTTGTTTGTTGACAGGGAAATAACGCATTTTACACGTCAAACAAGAAAACTTTACAAATCTCTAAAGATAATTTTGCCCGTTTTATAACGAAACGCTATCCACATTGTTCAAACCTGTGACGATGCTCATTTTCGTCATAAAATATCTAATTGTTACAGGGACCTCCTTCGCTGGTGAAAAAAAAAAAAAAAAAAAAAAAAAAAAAAAAAAAAAAAGACATTCACATGAAGCTGTAGCTGTAACTAAATTACGCATCACTAAATCCTGAAAATGCTGCTCGAAACGATATGGTGGTGGCAATAACAATAGTTTCAAGGCAACAGGACTTCATCGATATGGAGCAAAATGCTTTAAACTACTCAAAGTGCGAAGATAACATCATTAGCAATTCCATCTAATAGTAGTTGTAATAAGTCTATGAACTCTGTGAAAATCTGCAAAATCTATCGATTAAAGACTCCCATTAAGTCGTCGGTGAAAATATGGTGAATATAATCGGAAATACTAAACAGATATCAAACGAAGAGTTGAAAGCTTTACGCTGTTTCCGCAAGTGTCTGGAGAAAAAAGCAAACATTCAAACTACGATAAAAGAAAAATCAATGGTCTTAGGGGAAGAATGTGGCACATAACAAGTGGACACCGCCACAATCAAACTAAGTACGATTTCCAGTAATAACAATATCGAAAATATTTTTGTGAATCTGATAGTTGTTTGTCCCTATATGATAATTACCGACGGCAACAGTTTTCCAAAGCTTTTTTCGAAAATTCATACCCTTCCCCCTCCACATTTGAATATCACTCTCATCGGTTAAACAAAATCCTTGAATGGCTACAGAGTACTGTTAGGAAAGGGAATTAGAGGTGCGATAGAATTCCTTTCGTCGTGGCATCGCAAAGATGGCACAAGCAGCCAAATGGCAACGACAGGATGAAACAAGAAGTCCATAAAAAAGGAGCAAACCGAAAAGAAGGATTAGTAAAACAGGGAGTAAGATAAACTGCGAACGTCGACAAAGGAGATAAGAATACTAATTAAAAGCCAATGATAAAAGACGACCAAAAGTGAAAACAATAAAATGACTGATTTCGGTGAGCCATCACTGGTGCAGCGACGGTTCATTATTGGCATATCATGTTTTTAGACTATTTTGTAAAAAAAAAAACCCATGCAAATTAATATTTTTTTCTTGATTTTCTTGATTCTAAAATATTCTCACATCCTTGCTTGATATATTTTGATAATCGTCATGACAAATTTTTGTTGGCGTAATATTTAAGGCATTCAGAAGTCAATCCGACTAACTCCATTTTAAGTGGTTTTCTTTTTAACAAAGAAATATTGAATTTTTTTTTATATATTTACACAGTGATGTAAAGTTGCCCTTGATAATATTAAAATTAATGAGTTTAATGAAGATAGCCTGAGAAAAAATATTATATAGTTACAATATTTTTATAGAAACAATAACTTTAACTTTCTGTACTGAACATTTTCCTTTCATGGAGTTATGGACTATCTTCTGAATGCCTCATTTATATGCTAAACACGAAAACTATATCGTTTACCTGGCCATTACTGCTGGTAAAACCTAAATATTTGTATTTTTGAAGTAAGGTATGCAATGAATCTCTACCAGTAGGCAAATAAAAATGTCTTGTTTATACTGAATAATTAATTGTACGCATATTTACTCGCTAAGCCGTGATGCATTAAATGGACTTGTAAATTAATGTACCTGTTCTCAGAAAATATCGAATATATTAACTTGAATTTTTTATATGCAGAATATAAATAATTCCTAATAAATTAAAGTGAAATTTATAAACAGGTATTCTTTAGTTATTTTTCTTTTTCTGGAGTATAAAACTCTTTTAAATAACACAGAACTTTTTATAAAAATTCTGTTCCTACGTTAGTAATATATATATATATATATATATATATATTTACAAATTCTATTTCTTCTAATAAGTCTTTTCAAATAACTAATGAAACTGTTATTGTAAATAATCGTAAAATTCGAAGTTATTATAAACTTTTAAATATTTTATCTACTAATTTTAATTATCCATATTTAGTTCTTATTCCCAAATTTCATAAAACTCCTATTAAATTTAGGACTGTTACTATTGGTTGTAATACATATAATAATAAAGCCAATACACTTCTCTTAAAAATTCTTAATCAAATATATGAACTTACTACAAACAATGATAATACACATTGTATAAAAAATAGCTATCAACTTGTTAAGATTATAAAAAATCTTCATTCAGTTTGTAATATAACGACATATGACTTCAAAGATCTTTTTAATAATATAGACCTATTAGATTTACATAAAATTATAAATGCATTATTTAAAAAGTATTATAAAAAACTGGAATTACCATCTTATATAGATATTGCATATTTTAAATCTTTAACTAACTTCATTATCTATAATAATTATATATTGCAAGATAATACTTTATATTTACAGAATGTCGGTATACCACAAGGCGGTTGTACTTCCAGCTTACTCTCAGACTTATACTTATCTCATTATGAACGCAATTTTACTAATAATAATCTACATTTATATCGTTATATTGATGACATCATTTTAATTGAAACTGATCAATCTGCAATTACTCGATTTCCAGTTGATTATCCCACTAATTTGGAATTAACGGAAAACCTTTTATCTAACAATACAATTAACTTCTTAGATCTAAAAATTACAATAAAAGACAATAAAACAATCACAGATTTGTTTGACAAACGTAAAGAATTTAAATTCACAGTTAATACATTTACAAATTTTAAATCTTGTCTACATCATTCTGTATTTCGTAATATAATACTTAATCATTTATATAGAATAAAATGTTTATGTTCTTCTCCTCTAATTAACAATAATATTAAAAAACTAATTTATGATGCATTAAATCATGGTTTTCCAAAAAAATTCATATATTCATTAATATACAATTAGTACTTTTCTTACATGATCTATAAACACAAATTAACACATGCGTAAACAAAATTACAAAAAAATTAAAAAAAAAAAAAAAAAAAAAAAAAAAAATATTAAAAATTGTAAAAGAATATAAAAAAATATTATAGGATGGTTGGGTGGGTAGATGTTAGAGTACGGAGGAGGGTGGTGTTGTCTGGATAATACGCAATGGTTAATTATTTATTAAAAAAAAAAAAAAAAAAAAAAAAAAAAAAAAAAAAAAAAAAAGGCGGGGCTCTTGTATTATTACTATTTTCTTGTTATGTATTTTATGTGTATGTTGATTTGATATTTTATATGTAAGTTGGAGATTTTCATTAATATTATAATTAGCTTAATTATTCATTAATCTAATTTACAATTATTTGATATTAAATTTTAATTTACTTAGGACAATATCATATTAATTACTAATAGTATGCCACTCTTAGTTTAATGTTTTTGATTGTCCCATATTCATTCTTTATGGATTTTTATGGATGTCTGAAAATAATCCACATTCTATATTTGTGCGTTTTAAGTAATGGGATTTTAAGTATTATTTAACCTTCTATATACTTCCACATGTTTGTTATTTCCTGTTCATTATATAAATATCTTATATATAATTCATAAAAAATAATTTTTAGATAATTTTTAATAATTATTTATATTAATTACTGTTGAATTTATTTTGTTTTATAGCATATAGATATATGCTATATATTATCAATGTTCTAACATTATTTAAACTCTTAGTTTACTTTAAATAATTTAGCTAATAGAACATATTGTATGCTTTTAAATATTATTAACAATAGTTTTAAATACTTTGTGTGATTTATATTAGGTTTATAATTCTCTATATATAAGGATTTGTTTGGTTTTGCTGTTTAAACAGTTATTTACATTCACAAGCTTGCAAATTTTTATCTTGCGATAGATGTTTAATATGATTATTAATAGATGGCAGCACTAAAATTGTATTTTCAGATTGCTTTAATTTTTATTTTTCTAGCTCCATTTCAGTTATAATTTATACATCCAGGGTGTATTTTTAGCTAAATTTTGACGATATTGTTAAACTGTTATCTATTAATTTCATAGTGCATTTTAAATAATGTAATTAATATCTATTTATCTTATATTAGATTAAATTTGTTTTACAAGGTCTTTCAAATTTTATTTCAAAATGTATTAACTGCATCCTTTGGTATCATTTACTGTGATTTCTTAACTGTTTTATTCACCTTAATCTTTTTGATATACTGGAAGACATGTGCACATGGATTTTTGTAAAATACTGAAATATTAATTGGTATGGTATTTATTATTTCTATTTTATATCCTATAAATATTTAAATACGTTTTATTGATTCTTCCATTTCATATTATTTGTTTCTATTCTGCTTTTATTTTTAATCAATTCACTTGATTTTAGTGGTTGTTCTATAATTCTCTATGTATAAGGATCTGTCTGGTTTTGCTGTTTAAACAGTGATTTACATTCAAAAGCTTGCAAATTTTTATCTTGCGATAGTTGTTTAATATAATTATTCATAGATGGCAGCACTAAAATTGTATCTTTCAGTTTGCTATATTTTTAATTATTCTAGCTCCATTTCAGTTACAAATAATACACCAGGGTGTATTTTTAGCTAAATTTTGACGATATTGTTAAACTGTTATCTATTAATTTAATAGTGCATTTTAAATAATGTAATTAATATCTATTTATTTTATATTAGATTTAATTTGTTTTACATGGTATTTCAAATTTTATTTTAAAATGTATTAACTGCATCCTTTGGTATCATTTACTGTGATTTCTTAACTGTTTTATTCGCCTTAATCTCTTTGATATACTGGCAGACATGTGCATATGGATTTTTGTAAAATACTGAAATATTAATCGGTATGGTGTTTATTATTTCTATTTTATATCCTATAAATATTTAAATACGTTTTATTGATTCTTCCATTTCATATTATTTGTTTCTATTCTGCTTTCATTTTTAATCAATTCACTTGATTTTAGTGGTTGTTCGGGCACAGGGGAAAATTAATTTTAGCTTTAGCTTATTTTTCCAACAGAAAACAACCATTTTGCTTATATCATTGAATTCTGTGCCCTCGATAACGTAATTCAATGTATAAGCTTTTCAATTTTTGTCGGTGTCCACTTTTTTCTTTTTTCTTCCATAATAATTCTTATAATATTTTTTAATACTTACAGCTTTAATTCATAATAATTGACGGTGGCAGGTTATGTTTAATTAATGGTAATATATATATATATATATATATATATATATATATATATATATATATCTTCAGAATTATCAAGTATATGTGTAAAACATTTTAGGTAAAATTACAGATAATAATATTTAGTAGTTTCTATAAAGAGGTGTATCGAGTTTAAAGCTTGCGTATGTAAAGTCTGTGTCTGATGCAAACAAACAGAAAACAGAATTACTAAAAACATCAAACTTCTCTTTATTGTAGATACAAAAGTAATATACCATTTGAAAGGGGAAAAATGAATGATTCCAAATATAATAAAAAAGGCCTTTTTTTCAAGAATTTGCCATCCAATTGTCCTTAACAAAAAATATTCATTTTTGAAATAAATTACAATTTTTCATATTTGAAGCAGTTATATATTGGGCTGGGTTGATTTTTGACGGCCAATTATCTACACGTGGGATATAGGACCGGGGGGGAGTGCCCTCCGTGGGGGTCTTTCTAAGGGAACCTAATCCGTATTAACGCATGGAAAATCCACAGCTCGAAGAAAACCACGAAAACACCGAACGATTAGGCCGACGGGCGCGATTGGGATCGAGCCCAGCACCTCCCGTCTACCAGCTTCGAGAGCAGAACCTCTCGGCCACTGGTGGGGCCGTTATATATTGGTGTCTAACACACAGAATTATTTGAAACAACATGTTCATTATAAATTGTTATAAAAATAATGAATTTGTTTAACGCATAATGAGATAAATATGACGACAACAAGAAGAACGTTTTCAAATACTCATTCAAACGGTCTTTTGGAAAAATATTATTTTTCTTTAATTTTCGTCATCTAAAGAAATTAGAATAAAGCATTTATAGGCGACTTGTTTAGATAGTGAAAATAAGAAAAACAAAGTACATTCATTGCAAAGTCTGCATTCCTTTTTATTTTCATAAAATCAATTGAATTTATTTCTTTGTATTTGTTTTATATAATTGCTAATATAAAATGATTTTTTTGCAAAATTATCTGTATTTTTGTAGATTAAGCTCAAATATACAAATATGCAAATTTTGTAGATCAAATATGCAAATTTTGCAAGATGTTTCATAAATCAAGTTAATAATGTATCATGTTATTACTTAAAACAAATACTCGGTATAAATAAAAAGCTTCATTTCCAAAGCCATCTTTCCGAAGTTATGCGCTCTTATTGGATAGGTTTAAACCTCATTACTTTGTAAATAGAATAATAATAGAATATAATGATTGAAAATTGTTTGCAATTCGTAATTTTAGTTATTGGAAAAAAGTACTTTAGATAAAAATAATCTTTATTTAGATCCTATTTGACTTAAGCATTTATTCAATAATGAAAATTAGCTATAGTCAGACATATGTAATTCTTATTCTGTTGATAAGGTCATCTAAAGAATTTTATTTGTGATGACGTGCTTGTTACGTCATCGAGTAATTTTTAATTTGATATTCTTTCTATTTTTACTTTCTTCTATCTATAATAGGAGAAAGTAAAATTTTTCTCGACATCAGGTTTTACACGTTTGATGGGTTAGACATGCCGAAAAACGTGTTTTTACAAAATGTCTGTTTGTCCGTGTGTCCGTGGTTATGTGTGACCTCATTGTATCATCGAAAAGTATATGAAGTTATGCATAGAATTGAACTAGCTTACATATTTAGGTTTTTTGCAATGGCCAATTCAATTGGAGGATATTCCGCCTGAAGGGGACGATTTAACAGCAATTTTTGTGCGAATTTATTATTGTATCATCGAGAAGTATTACCATTTTATGCAGAGAATTGAACCAAATTTAATAGATATGTTTATCGCTAAGGGCGGCAGGTCCTGGTTGAATTTGGGGATATTGCGCCGGAGGGGAATCTGTAATAGCGTTTTTTGTGCCATTTTCATTATTTTTTCATCGAAAAGTGTATGAAGTTATACAAACAATTCAGACAAATTTCATATATTTGTTCTTAGCTATGACTAGCAGGTCCCAGTTCAATTTAAGGATATTTCGCCGGAAAGAGGAGCACTGTAATAGCGATTTTTGACTGGTTTTCATTATTGCATCATCGAAAAGGATATAAAATTATGAATGGAATTTAACCAAATTTCATATATATGTTTTTGGTGATCTTATGTGAATTTGAGGATATTCTGTCGAAAGCGGGCTCTGTAATAGCGATTTTAGTGTCATATTGATTATTGTATCATCGGAATGTATACTGCGTTATGAATTGATTTGATTGATAAAATGAAGCAGAAATTTAAGATGAAAGTTATTGTTAGTGTAGTGTTGATGTAACATTTAATAACATTGAAGTATTAACAAGCGTAAAAACTTCTTAAATAATTAACATGTATGAGATAGAAGAAAATTGTGGGATAGACACATTCGACTACTTAACAATGCTTTACGGATTTATCATCACTTTCATGAATTAAAACAATATTTATGTTATTAATATAACAACAATATTTATATATTATTAAACAATATTTATGTTGTGATATTAAAAGAGAAAACAGAACTTAAAAATGTTACGATATATATTTAGATGCAGTAATATTATGTATATGTATATATATATAGTCTTTTATAGGTACAAATGCACACGCTTGATTTTCGTAATAACAGTAAATAAATATCTAGGATTATTATTTTTTTGTTTCCTTTAATTTATTGTAAATTTTATTTTTAATTTTCTCATGCGAGTGAATCTCTCATTCGCGGTATTAACAAGGTTCTTACATTTTCTTTTTCAACTTTGAATACATCGTTGACATTCATATAGTTTTCATGAAATGCATATAAAAAGGATGTTTTCTTACTTTTTAAATTATCTTTCTCATCTGTTTCTTCTAACATTTTGAAATTGAATTATTTATATTTTATTCGTAATTGCAATGCATAAAAAATCTATTACTTATGTTTTAATTTGAAAATATTGCATTCAAATTCTTAAATTGATTTTAGCATTTTCTTCCTGAGTGATGTTTGTATCACTACATCTATCAATTTTCTTATCATTATCTATTTTAAATCGGAATGGCAACATTCTTCTATTTGTTAATTGAAGTTACAGCATGATGTATGTAAATAAGCGATTATGAAACCTCCAATTTAGCTTTTTTTTTTTTTTTTTTTTTTTTTTAGAAAACCGCTAAATAATAGAATCAAATAGGAGTAAGTGCTTAGATTAAATAACAAACAAATTCTGCTATATGATATCAGGATAAAACAAATATATTTTAATACATCCATAAAATTAGATATTTTTTCATCTAGAAATGTAATCTTATATTTTTCATGTTATTTTTCTGTACTTACATAAACAAAACTGTGCGTGAAATTCAAATTTTAATGTTATTTTAAATAAAACTTTGTAAACATATTGCTATTCTATAACGCTTTAGCTTGTTCTATTGGAGCAATTTACAATTAGCTGTAATTACTTACAAAGACTATCTGCATTCAACAGCAGAATAAATTAGATATTCAAAATTTAGTGATATTAAACTGAGTAACTTAATAGAATTGCTCATGAAAATGAGATATATATGCCTAAAAATGAGTTAATTAATGTTTATACGTTTGTGATCATTTTTGATTGTTGTACGTAAATCTGCAAATCAATATTTTAGTTGATACAGTACACATACTTAATTTATTACAATAAGAAAGGAATGCGTTGTTTTAATTATTATTATTTGCTTTAATTATTTCTTTTAAAAAATAATATTACCTTTCAATTTTAATTGAAAGGTCAATTTTAATTGATCTATTTTTTTTAAATATATAGATTGTGAGTAGCTGTGCAAGTTGGTGTAACAATATTGCCAGAATTGGTGACTGATTGCCGACATTTCGCAAAGTTCATCTCACTCACATAATAATAATAATAATTAATTTTTTGGTAAGATGGAAAAATGGCTGAAGTAATTTATTTGTTACTTTATATATAGATAGAGTATAACGGAGATTATTTTCTAAAATAATGTAAAAGAACATTTGCTGTAAATCGCATTAATATGCGATATTCAAAAGAAAATGACATTGTTATTAAAATAGATAAAATATAGCCCTAGTTTTGAGAGAGCTACATATTCAACCTTTCCGAAACAAAAAAGTATCTGCTTTCGAAATATTCGTTCTTACATATTTTAAAAGAAGCGTACTTACTTTCCTAGTAAAGATAGGTTTAAAAATAATCATCCTTAAAAATTATAAAAAAAATCAATTACAATTTACAGTAAGGCAATTTCTATTTCTATTCGATAAGGTAAAAACTTCAATTATGTAATATATAGAACTGGATATGTTTGTAATAAAATCGAAAGCAATACTGCTTATTCTAACCACTGTTTTATTTCTTTGTACTCGACGTTATTGTCACACATAGATTTGTTATATAATACAGATTCAGTAAGCATTGTTAAATATTCAAGGATTTTTAAAACAGAAAAAAATTAACAACATTGTATATCATTTGAATAAATCATATAATTTTCAAGAACACATTCTCGGTTTTCTCTTTGTAATAAAAAATATTTTGAGTTCTCCATTATTTTTTCACTTTAAAAAACTTATAGTTTACTAAATTTTTATTGCCGAAACGTCAGTGAAGGCTTACTGTGGAGACAGGAAAAGTTTTGATTTCCGTTTGTCTGTCTGTCTGGCTGTCTGTCTGTCTGTTCCGCAATAACTGACGCAAAAAGCACCCGATCAGCTTGAAATTAATTGGGCATATTTGTCAGATACCCGGACGTAGCTGTATAGTGTTTGGTTAAATTTGGTTCATATGTTCGGAAAATATGGAAGATTTTATTTTTCTTTATAATGCTTTTCTACGGCAAGTCAGACGATTTTCAAATTTCCATTTGTTGAAAGAAAATGGCACGTTTGATTAATGGATTTAAAGGCAAATTATGGATACTAAAATTCCAAATAAGGGTTTTAAATTATTCCTATTATATTGAAGTTTTATCAATATATCTATCAGATTTTTTTATTTACGTGTATAATGTTTTGAGGACATTTATACATGTATTCCAATAATATAAAGAATTTTTAAATTAATTTTCTTGTTTTACATGATACATATTTCTTTTTTTTTCCTTTTCTTCGTTGCCTAGCGACTGTTATTCGTAGCCTATCATTGCGTCAAATATGAATGAAGTTAGTAAATTACGTTAATTTTGTTGCAGGTACTATTAAAAGGCTGTCACAAAAAATATTTTATCGCGCCAAATCGATGCAATTTATGCAATTAACAGTGGGCACGATAATGAATTATTTTCCAGTAGATTTATAGATCTCCAGATATGCATATTTTGGGGGGCTTTTAATATGTTATTGCTATCGCATGGATTAGGATGTTTAAACTAATGTTTAACCATGCTATAAGTGAAAAAAAAGTACAGTTAAAGGCATGTAAATCCTTTTTAACACTTTCCAACATGGATGAAAAGTATTTATGACTTCAGTTTTTCTATTTGTCGCCTGCCGTGTTTCTCTACGTGTTCTAACTCGCGTAAATATAGTCGGGATTACATGTAATTGATATACGTTATTGAGGTTTGCCAAAGTATGTTTGGTATTAAAAATGAAGAGTGTAGCATTCATAGCTTAATTACAGGGGCACTCAAAACTATTCCGTTACATTATAGTCTTTGGGAAAAATCGTCTGCGGTGTATTTTAATAATGTTTCACAATTTTAAACGTAATGAAATTTATATACTTTATTAAGGTGCACTAGAACCTGGTTACTATAAAATATGTTATGTGTAGCACTTACAGCATGCGTACAGGGAACTCAAAAGTATTCATAATATTACAATCTTTGAAGAAAATCCTTTTGTGGCGTTTTTTAATGATGTTACTCTGTTATAAAATAATAAAATTGATATGTATTTTTGAAACATTTTTGTAGTATATGGGGTGCAAAGCATATGCTTTTTTCAGGGTCACACAAAAGTGGTCGATTAAAATGTGGTCTACGGGGGAAAAAAAAAAAAAACTCTTCACAGCTTATTTTAACACATTAGCGACGGGAAACGAGAATTCTCGTTTTTATTCAGAATACATCATTGGCTAAGGGAGTGACTTCTACCTTACAGAAAAGACATTTATATTGTGTTGTCCATACTTTTTATAGATTGTAAGACATTATATATTACATCCGTACATTGAAAGATATTTACTGCTGCATAAACATGAAAAACATATCTCAGAAACCAATTCCCGAGACACTTTCAGAAGAGGGAGGAGCTTCTACTGTTTTTAAACCCAGATTTAATTAAATTGCCTGTCGTCAGTGTGTTAATTGTGTTACACTAATTCAAACATTATGAAATTAAATTACATTACTGTGGTTGACTACAAGAAGCTTGAATATGATTTGTATCGTATTTATCGTTCATTTATAGGGTCACATAAAAAATTTCGGATACAGTTCTGGTCTATTAGGGATGATTGCTGAAGAGTGTTTTCGATTATGGTGTGCGTTTTAACGTTAAGTAAATTTGTGCTTAATAAGTAGTGCTTAAATATTGTATAGACCATGTACAGGGATACACAAATGAATTCGTAAGTATAAATGAAAATGAGCGCGAATCGCTTCAGTGGTTTTTTTTTTTTTTTTTTTTTTTTTTTTTTGAGTTATGTATTTCCCAGCCCAATTACATTTAGTATACTAACAAATGTTTGCAGAATTTAAATAGAACCATATACAGGACTCCGCAGAAAGTGGATATATGGTGCACACTATGCATACTAATCCCAGGAAATGTGATATGAGCAGTTTTAAGAGGGTTTTTTGTCTGCATTAAACTTAAATGTTATAGACGACGCGTAAAAATCTTCACGTAATATACAGGGTTGTAGAAAAGAATTCATGTACGTTTCCGTCTATTGGTAGAATTTACTAAAGGACATTAACACAATTAATTGATAATTACAAATGTAAATTAAATTACACTACGAAGGGTTCAGGGGGGCTCTGCCCCCCTGAAGAAATCTACTTTGTTATCTAAAAATTACCAGAATAAGTAGCTCATGAGATTTTCAGAATACCATTACATAACAAGGGGTTTAATTTAACGCTTCTAATGTCAGAAACCTTCGAAATATTTTTTCGTTTTATAAATGTTTATGTAATTTCAAAACTTTAAATTTCGTTTTTTGTAGAAAGATTAGTATTACTCAAAGGGTGCTAAACACAATGAATTGTAGAGAAGACGTTGAGGCTCCTGATCTGCAGATTTACTAGTATAAATAATATACAGGGTGGTTATAATTATGCTTCCCCTATAAACAACATCCTACAGCGCAAACGGGTGAACGGAATGCAACGAAATTTGGTATATAGATTATACACGAGATGCTCTCACGGAATTTCGAAAACAAAAATCAGTTTCAAAATGTCCAGCAGAGGAAGCTTTTTCCGGAAGAAACATTAACTTTAATACAATAAACAGCCAAAACATAATCTAGAATTGTCAGTAAATGTTAATATTGTTTCTGGATTCTGTTTTGGCCGCTTATTGTGTTAAATTTATTGTTTTTCCGGAAAAGGCGCCGTCTGGTGGACATTTTGGATCTATTTGTTTTTTCAAAATTCCGTGAGCGCATCTCGTGTATAGTCTATATACCAAATTTCGTTGCATTCCGTTCACCCATTTGCGCTGTCTATAGGGGAAGTTTAATTATAACCAACCTGTAGTTCACTTTTTCCTTTAAAACTGCATTTAATTTTATTCTATCAGCTTGAAATTATTTTATTTAAGGTATTGCGATTAAATGTTCTTAACTGTTTTTTTTTTTTATATATAAAAACTACGCACGGAAATTTTAAATATGCTACTTGGTAACAGTATATTTGTTTTTCTACATAATACTTAGTAAAAAATTAATATGCATACGTTATCGGTAAATCCATTTGGAATTCAACCACTGGGAGTAATCCAACTTTCAGTCTATGAAACAAAGTGTATCAGACCAAATCCATTAAATGTATATTTTCTATGAAAATTAGTTAATCGAAAATTCATGAAACTTTAAGAAGCGACGCCTATAATAAATTATAAAAATGAACTGTGTCATTAATTATTTTATTATGTTAGACAACTAAATTAAGTAGTTTTTTTTCCTACCTAAAAAAAAGAAGTTTATTACACACTGGTGAAACATAAAAATGGTGATATCAAACATTTTAATATGCGGAACGACATAAAGTTTATATATTTTATGAAAGCAAATTTTATTATCGTAGGAACTGAGTTATTATATTCATCGGTATAAAATTTCTTTTTTGACAGCAAACTGCATTAGAAAAATATTATTAGATTAATATATTTAGATAAACATACACACAGGGCCGAAACTAGCCTTTTTTGCACCCGGAACAAACATGGATTTTGTCCCTCCCTCCCCCCTCATCCGCAAAGTATATTTAGAAAGAGAATTTTAAGAGAGTTATTTTCTTCTGATGAATTATTACAGCTGATTAAAATTAATTTTATCATATTTTTGCAGAAAACTAAATAATTAATTAGTGAATGAAATAATCTATAATTTAAGTGCGAATATATTGTTACTTACTTCTACCTGACTAATCTGTAGTTCATTTTCATCATAAATTTTATTTACAAAATCTGGACGTACAGTTTTAATTAATAAATGCTTAAATATTTTAAATAATAAATCTCAAAAGAATCGATACAATTAAATTAAAAATCATTTATTCTTTTCTATTTAATATAGCCACAGTAGTACAAAACAATCTCGGATGCGGAAAACAATCTCGGTATTATGTGGATGCTAAAAAGGTATTTACGTATACGTAATGTACAAATGTACATGCGTTAAATTCCACGTACTGCTATCTCAATGCCAGACAATATTATTTAAAAATATTTTTAAAATATAAATTATAATATTTATTAAAATGTGTTAATTGAATAAAAAATTATATCACGATACAAGTTGTATTATACAAATAATTTAATTTCATAAGTTGTGTAATTTCTTTAAATCATATTAAAAAAAGAATAAAATTTAATAAATTATATAATTTATTTAAATTTAAGATGCAACATTTAAGGAACTCTGAAATATGTAGAATTCGCATTGTTAAATATATTTAATCTTTTGCTCTGAAACAATCTTGTATGGTTGGTAATTAAAAATAATTAACTCCAATGAACAAATTAAACCTTTTTTAGATAGTATTAATTTATTTAATTTTGGGACATAAATTGTAAAAAATATATTATTATTTGTTCCATGTTATAATTTCATTTTCCTTTTAAATATTAATTTTCATATTTTAAAGAATTTTGAAAACTGCATGTTCTTAAAAGGAAAAGATTTATTAACGTTACTGGTTAAAAGCATTTTTCAGAATTTTTATTTATTATAAAGTTACTAATGTAGACTGTAATTAGCCAGAATAGAGTAATGCCTCATGAAGTGAACGTATTTTTTTCTATTGAGGCATTACGTTAATAGTCCATTTAATTAACAACTAAGAATAATAAAAAAAAAATCTACTATATTTCCTTCTAAGAAAACAATGTTACACATATAAAAAATGAAGTGTACCAATGCGTCCAGTCTAGGAAACATAACTGATCTTTAAACTACAGATGAAAATTAATTAGTGTTACTTAGGTTTGCTGATTCACAGAACAATTACCGCTAAAATTTATTTTTTATATATTTGTTGCAGCAAAAATTCATAAAATGTTTCTTAGCATTTGTAACTTACCGATTTAAAAATGAAGATTAGCAAAAAATGTGTTAAATAAAATCTGAAATTTTAAATATGACTACAAAAACTTACAAATTGCTACTTTTCAAATATTATAATTGAGATTTTCACAACAATAGTAGACCAAGTCCATAAAAAAATTATAATGTCTATTTATATGGTGTATAAAATCTGTTTTATCCAGTCTCATAGTGAACCAAATTTGTTTTCACACATTTCTCATACATGTCATCTATTTACAGACTAGATTTACTGTGGGAGTGTATAAAACAGATTTTATGAACTTTCTAAATGGGCAATCACATTTTTTTCTTCAAAATGGATTTAGGATACTATGGTTGTGAGTCCCTCAATTTAACAGCTAAAAAATATACGTTAATTTTTTAGTCTGTACTAATATTATAAAGAAGAAACGTTTGTTTGCTTGTTTCAAAGGGGTAGGGGAGACCTGGGCTAGTAGGCGCAGTTTTTAGTTATTGATTTTTATTATTTTTTTGTTTAAGTTTTTTAACAAACATTAACTGCACTTTTAAAGAACTGGCATTTGGCTATAAATATCCGGAGTTTTGAGTTTGTAGCTTTTGTAGTTTATTTTTAGCGGAAGCCTAAAGAAAAGGAAAATTGTGCGCCAACCACCCCGTCACGGGGCAAGTTGCCTATACCCAGGGGCGTGCCAGAAGTATCCGGCGCCTGTGTGCAGAACTTCAATTGGCGCCCCATATTCCTACCCCCCCCCCAAAAAAAAAAAAAATATATATATATATTTTTTTTTCAATGAGTATAAATTCATAGCTGCTGAGCCAACCTTCTGGGAGTTTTCTCCAGATCAAATAAAAGAATTTCGAACCGGAAAATTTATTTAATGAAATGTGTCTTGTTTCTACAGGGTTCTTTTTTATTTCATTTATTATATTTCTGGTTTAAAATATTGTTGCTTGACTTTAAAAATAAGGAATGTTGGCAACTATGCAAATAACAGACATCCCTAAAAAGTGGCTGCTTCAGCTGTTTACTTCCCCTCCCCACAACGGCATACCTCCTACATAAATCAGCTTCTTTTACCTCCATTACTCCCGGAATTTTATAGATCTGATCTTTATTTATATTTATACTTAAAACAGTTCAAATAAACTTTACTTTGGAAATATAGCTGTGTTGAATTAATCAATGGTAGTACTATAACACAAAGAAAGGGGTGCTCGTAATGCGATAAATACACATAAAGTAGAAAAATATTTTCTCAAACTATGGTGTCTGTAATACACCGTAGCTTGTTATAGTACTTTTATTTCTTTTAAAATAATGTAACATCAATTGAGATACGCCTTAAACAATTACCAGACGTAGATTATAATAAGGGGTGCATTCGAAAATGTTCCAGTCCCGGAACGTTTGATTTTATATTAGCAAATACAGAACACCTATGCTGGCTATATAACAATTGTTATGAAAAATGCATATTCATTTCGACGTTTACATTTCTAAGACGCTAAGTGTATCTTTATCTTGTCACACTCTTAACCCTTCCTTCTCTGTCAGATTTTTTTATTTTTCGAATTTCCAAATTTCGTGCAATGAATTCAAGTTATAAATTAAAAATATTAATAAAACAAAGTTTCGCTCGGTCTGTGTGCGATGGCTAGCAGAATCTACGGCCCGTATGAGGCTTAAAATTTTTGTGAGGATAGTCGAAAGCCTGTCCTGGTGCACCCAGTGATGTAAAATACCCAGTTTGGGTATTTTTCTGGGTATTTATTTTTCAGTTAAATACAGCTGTGAAAAAACTTATAATGCTATTAGTTATGATGGATTACTGAAAAAGAATGAAAATTTAGAACTTTAGACTTCTTACAACTCTTAAATTTTAAGGAACCTCACCACTTTACATTTAAGTATTGAATATAAATGTCTTTTTTTTTATTATAATGAATAGTGTAAAAAAATAATGCATTACTTCAGAAGAATTTTATTAAAAAGACAATTTTAATTAAATTTGTGTAACAGGTGCACTTAATATATGTGCAATGCTGATTCAGCTAATGTATATTAGTACTACATAGGTCACTTCAAGCACTACCACGGTATATTACGATGGTAGTTCTCCAATAAAGGGGACACATTCTCAAATTTATCCTCAGCAGAAGATTTTTCTTTCCACTCTTTTTCTCTGCAAATAACTACATCCGTCTAAGATGAGTGCTCTCTCATTTCATATGATAGCCAATTTCATAAATAAATATCATTTGTATCTGACGGTTTTAAGGTGCAGTCGGTCAAAGGAAATAATGGATGAAAAAATGACTCCATGCATTTTACTCATCAAATTTTTCCAGAAAACAATTAAATAAACATTCGATAGGGAATTATGTATTCTTTCATTATATATATATATATATATAAATTAAGGCTCATCTTCATACTACTAAAATTGTACCAAACTCTGAAATTTTTAATACAAATGCAATAATTTTTACATGATATTTAGCTTTCTCATTAAATTTTAGAAAATTAAACAGAAAGGCATCTAGTCAATTAGTTTAGGAATTGTGGAGATTTAAAATTTGAATCTCCTAATGTTAAATTGATTTTTAATCATTGCAAATGTTCTATAAGTCTTGATACTTTTAACTTTGACAACTACGGTGCGATAGACACGAAAAACCACTTAGCGTTTTGCTGCGCATTATATTTTTAAAATACGATAAAAATATAATGCAGTTTGTTATTTCGAAGACTCGTGAAAGGATGACTAAAGGCAAAACTGACAGGCACGCATTTTGCTTTTGTGAAACTTTGATCTGCGTTTTTATATAGGCTTTTAACATGAAAAAATATTTTCCACATTCTTTGAAAAAATCAGGTCAACTCGAACTCGACCCACAAGAGTCAAAAAGCCGACACAAAACCGGCCCGAACCCGAAACAATGAAAGCCAACCCGACCCGCAACAAAAATCAACCTGATCCGATCCACAACGGGAAAATATAGCGCCGAGTGCGGGTCGGGTTGGGTAATGCGTAAAAGCGGGTAACTCGTTCCCGATGCAGGACCTACCCCAGACTATTAGGTGGCATTCCACCCGTGGGGGAGAAAATGAATTTTTTTATGTGACATATTGTTTTAAAGATTTTTGCCTGTATATTACTCAGCACTCACTCCTCTCAACTCATTTTTTCATCAGTAGAGGTCATTTTAAAGTTTTAATTTGTTCATTACTACTCCAAACAATTTTCTAAAAATCATGAAAAAAAATTACATAACAAATCTCAACAATTAGCAGCTTCTCCCCCTTTTTCACACAGTGAACGGGTACGTATTTCAGAGAAAATTGGGGGGTGGGGGGGGGGTGGTCGTTCGAAAAAGCTCGTAACACAGAACTCAAAAATATATTTGTTTTTATTTTATATACAATTATATTTTCAGAAATTCGTCGAAAATGTATGGGAAAATTAAGTCCCCCCTCCTATTTCCAAATCTTTTGAAAATAAAATTACGAAAAATTTAGAAGTAGTTTGAATTTATTTAAACATCGCAGGAAAACTATAGAGATTATCCTAGGTCATACACTTTTTCAGAAAATCGTATTTTTCAATTATACGTAAACTTTATTTTGCTTGCTCTCAGCGGAAATTTGAGGGGAGTTAGAAATTTGAAAATTTGGTATGGAGTTACTTGTAAGATGTAAATGCTTGCTTAGAACGCTTTCTGAAAAATTCGAAATTTTAAAGAGTTAAATATACTGAAAACATTCTAAATTATAACATATACAATTTTAAGGAATATAAATTTAAAATATGACATGGCTGTTACTTTAAATAGGTAAATGCTCGCTCAGATCAGTTACTAAAACATTCGAAGTTTTAAAGTTTGAAATATTATGGAAAAGATTATGATAGTCTTAATCTTTAAATCTCTTTTCCTATTATAAAGGGAAACATATTATCCGAAAAAATATAAGAAAGTTAATAAGTAGTCTCTAAAAGTATAAATTAATCTTATACATATACATTTAGAAAGCAAATGATTTATTGACAACAAAACAACAGGGTTTTAATTGTGTCAATAATTTTATAAATACCAGATATTTATGCATTTCCGCTTATTCATACAATGCATATTTCAGGTTTAGCGAATAAATGTCCTTTTTAAATTTATTTTTGAATTGCCAGATAAGGTAATTTGCTTTTGACTGTCATTAATCCTTAATTTATATGTTTTGACATTTATTTTTGTACAATAGATGTATAAACAATAAACGTGATATAATAGATAAAGTACGATAAACCGATAGTAGTAATAAAAAAAATCATGAAGGGCAATGTAAAAAAATTCAAGAAAAGTTCAAGAGTGCCACAAAATGTGTGTTTTAATGTTACAATATCTCTTTATCTATCTTTTCTTAAATGGAATTTCAGAAGTTCAATAAATTAAATGTCATATTACAATACAGAAAGCAGGGTATACAGATCACATGGATGTGTCGTATGATCTTTTAAAATCAAAATAGTCTAATGTATAAATTGCGCTCAGAACAGAAGGTTATTTAAAGAGTTCCATTGAAAGAGAAAAAAGATATATACAACATGTATGTTTTTCTAAAGTGCCAAGAACAAATCCCAGAATAATTATCGCCAGCACCTCGTGTGTCAGAAAAGACCGACATGTTGTTAATTGATAGTTGGCGATATAACCACCTTCATTTATCGGTTTCTCAGTTTAGAAGAACTTTCTCATGACTAACTTGGCGATAGGCAAATAGTTAACATTTGAATATTTCATATTATAAATTCAGTTTCTATTTAGAAGAAATAAATAAGTTTTAATCGCAGGTAGTTTCTAATATGACAACATTCGAAGACTTTAAGCCCGGAAACTCCAAAATTAGATAAATTCAATAAAAAATGTCTTTAAATAAACCAAAATTACTGTTTTAAGCATAACAAAGTCTAATTTGCTTTTTTCTTCACAAACCTGATTATTCCACATGTAAAAAAACATATAAAATAAAATAAAGATTGAATTTCATTCCCTACAAAATAAAAGTTTTTTATTGCTATGGTGCGTATTTATTTGATAATTGTTTACTATTTACAACACTAGGGGGCTCGGCCCCCTACGAGCTACGCTCGCCAGCCCCCGTCCAGACACCGCAGACTCTAAATGCACGCTAATTTGATCGGCTTTAAAAAGATTTCGAAAGATTGAACTATAATTTAAAAAACAGTGGCGATCTCCCTATAAACGAATTTCTATTCATTTCTCTTTGATTGGGGAATTTTAGCGCCAAATCCCCTGCGGTACTACTAGATTATCCAGTCGACCAATTTCTCCAAATTATACAAATTGGCATAATTTTTATTTTAAATAACGAAAGAACAAATAAATTAGTACAACATTAATAAAAATACAAATAAAACGTCGAAATCAAAATAACTTGATGACGTAGACATGTGTAACAACATTTCAAAATAAGCTAATATAAAAGGAATTAAGTAAACAGAGTCTTTGTCTCCTGGTATTTTTTAACAAAGCGAAAAGAAAGTTCTTTTAAATGAGACATTTTAAATTAATCGTTTTTTGATCTGACGTAATTTTGACCAAACTATTCTTTCTCTTTTAAATATTCACGTGAAAATACTTTTGTTAGAAATGAAATATTATTTGCGCTTTCCTAACAAAAATAGTTGAAAAGATCCTCTCAAAATATCGAATAAATGTCTAGCACAATTTCAAAATTTAAACTGTTTCGCAATATTATTTTGTGTTCATTTTATGTAATAACTGTAATGTGACGTAAATATGACGTAATTTCTCCTATTTAAGACTTCTAACACATGTTAATGAATTTATTATTTTACAATATCCTTTCTCTTTTAAAATTCACGTGTATTTTTTATGACGTAATTTTCAATAAGTTCCTGCTTTCTATACGCAATTATTTAATTTTAATTTGAAAGTATCTTTTCTGTTTATAATAATCACGTGTAAATATTTTTTTTAATTTGAAGCAAACATTGTTTCCGTTGTTTATACAGTTGGCAACAGGTTAAATTAGTACAATTGTCTAAAATAAGTAAAAAATATCTCTCGAAATGCTAAAAATTTGAATTTAAAATAGAAATAGCACCTCGAAAAATGAATCAAATTAAAAAAATAAATAAATTCTGCACACCGGCAAATTATAACGTATAAAATGATCTAAAAATTATTAAATTCCGATATATAGTTTTTGCTCCTATAAAACTTTTTTAGTGGAACGATTTTGTCCAACTTTAGCATTAAATACATCTTAAAATAATTCTTCGATTTGAAAACTGTCTGCATCAGCATGTTTATCAAATATTTCTGTATAATACTACCGATTTTTATATTTTTGTATGCAATATTTTTCTTAATATTAAAGAAGAAAGACCTCCGGTCACAAAACATTCAAAACCGGCGGTGGCGGCGGTGACAGCGGTAGTTACTTTTTTTAGAATAGAGAAATAATGAAAGGAATTTTTAAAAATTTTGAACTATTTTCTAATCATATTAACACGAAAAAATAATTGTCATTTTTGAACGTTAGTAGTTATCACAACTTCAAGAAACATTGTTAAAAAGGTGTATTCTAAACCTAAATACTGGATACAAAAATAGGTTTGAAATCTTATTAAGGTCATGCTAATATACACAGAAGGAAGCGGCATTTAAGAAATCAAAATAAACATTTATCACAATTAGAAATAATGGATTATACATTGTCACCTTATTCAGTAATTACGACAATATAATAATTCTGTAATGCATAAGTCATAGATTTGGCTTCATTGTCATAAAGTAAAAGTTTAAAATTGCTGCTTAACAAATTCACAGTAACACTTTCAGAAACAAGAGCGATAGGAGCAAATTTCACAAGCAGAAAAAAAAAACAATTTTATGTTACTCGATTTTATAAGAGATTGACAGGCAACAAACAATTAGAACAGTATACATTATGTAAAGTTAATTTATACCACCATTCACCTGTTGTTTGTAATATGCCTTCGTGCTGAACTGAATGCATCTTAATACCTTTTATATGGCACATGTGTGATTTCTACAACCAAATATTCATAGAAACTTTAGTAATGCGGTTTATTTCTGATCCTTGAATCCGCATTGTTTGCACTAAGAGCAAAATAATTTATTTCAATTCTTGCACGTACATGCATTAAAATACATTTCATCATTTTCTCAATATAATTCATCAAACAACCTTAGTGAGAACTACATCACTTTTTCAAATTAATCTATAATTAAAAGTACCTTTTAGTAGTTACAAAATAATTAGCATATTTTGATGTGTCATGAAAGAGAATCTAAAGATAAAGCCTTCTGATTTGATTTCACCCTTCAACAATCACCTTCATTTATTCACACTTCAATTTATTTCAATCCTTGCACGTACTTGCTTTACAATACATTTCGTCATTTTCCCATTTTAGAGATGAAATTACAACTGAAGCTATTACACAATTTTAGACACTAAGCAAATTTTACAGTCATTAGGTTTAAAGATTAGATATTACGCCAATATACCTGAATTGGAATAATAATAGGAATCTTTATAGAACCTTAGTGAGAACTACATCATTTTCTGAAATGAATCTATAATTAAAAGTACCTTCTAGTTGTTATAAAGTAATTAGCCATTTTTGTTGCGTCATGAAGGATATAACGAAAAAGGCTTCGGATGTGATTTCGCCTTCTAACGATCACCTTCATTTATCCACACTTCAATTTCTTTCAATTGTTGCACGTACCTGCATTACATTTCGTCATTTCCTAATTTTGGAGATGAAATTGTAAATCAAACTATTGTAAAATTCTAGAAAAAAAGCAAATTTTACTGCCCCTAGCTTTAGTTTTTGGAGATTACGCCATTACATACGATTAGAACAATAATATCAGTCTTTAAAGAACCGTGAGAAGTACATCACATTTTCATATCAATCTATAATTAAAAGTATCTTATTGTTCTTATAAAATAATTAGCATTTTTGATGTGTCATAAAAGAAGATCTAAAAATAAATGCTTCGGATATGAATTAATCTTTTAACTCTCACCTTAAAGTTATGTATTCTAATGCGCAATAATATGCATATTTGAATCTTATATTGTTCAATCAATAAAGAAAATGATATAATAAACATAATTATCCCATTAGTTCACATTTAAACGTATTTACTGAAAAGAAATTGATAAATCTCATCTACGTTAAGAATATGAAAATTT
Organism: Maratus speciosus; assembly: GCA_963932465.1. Classification (NCBI taxonomy): domain Eukaryota; kingdom Metazoa; phylum Arthropoda; class Arachnida; order Araneae; family Salticidae; genus Maratus; species Maratus speciosus. The sequence continues at coordinate 331,841,466 of OZ010788.1, read as the reverse complement.
TTATATCAATATTCTTCAAAGGAAACAATTTTCATCATGAATTAATTGGATACCCTCGATTTTTTTTTCGAAATAAATAATTCAAATATAAGCCTTATTATATCTAAATAACATTATCTTAAAAATTAAAAACTAAAAAATTTCTTTATTAAAAAATGAATGATGTTTTGATCCAAGATTTTCCAATTAACGGAATATTTTCATTATACTATGTTGCACGGGTAAAAGAAACCCTTAGACATGTATTAATAAATTCATCATTCTTTATCTTAATTTATATTTTAAAGTTTTCTGTGTTTATTTTTCAAAAATCTGGAGGAATTTTCCACTGATTCAGAATTTTTTTTTTCTGAAGATCTAAGTAGAGGGGGAAGGGGTATGTTTCTATTCTGAGCTTTCAGAACTATGCATTTTTCGACCAGAAATATACTTTTAGCTTCATTGTAAAAACACTTTCCTAGAATCGAAGAAGTAACTAAATTTTTTCATATAATTATGGGCGGATGAAATAGATGCTAAGTCGTGTAAAAGTGCTTATGGATATTAATTTCAAATTATTTAATACACTTCAATTATATATTTTTCAATTTTCGCCCAGAATCGACTTGATATTTGCAGTGCTTTCGGAAAAGCGCGAATGGTTACCAGCAGCATGCAAAAATATTCCGTGTATTCGCTGTAAAAAAAAAAAAAAAAAAAAAAAAAAAAAAAGAGAGAGAGAAATGTTCCTTGTTATAGCAACAATATTTAAGAAAATATAATATAATCTCTTCTGAGTTTCCTACGATTCCTAAAAGCCTTCCGATATTTTCAGAAACACTGCAAAAAAATATATATTTCCTCGATTAAAGCAGCATTTATGAAAAAAGGTTTCTTTTATTACCTTTACTTTTCAGAAACGTTTCCGAGTAGATTTTACACGGTTTTAATTAATTTTCTCAACTCGGTATCAACATGAAATATCGGTTTTTTGAATGTTATCAATATTATTAAACATTTTCAGCCGTGTAATAGAATTAATAAATTCAAGCGTAACCAATTACTATTCAGTTTGCGCTATTAAATTAGAAATTTTATTTCTTGATCGGGAAAATATTTACTTGAGAATATATAGCATCCAATAAGCCGATATTTCGTGTTGATACGGGATTAAGAATACCAATTTATATATGAAAAACCACTCAAAAGCTTTTTCGAAATTTACTCGCTGCGAAAAAAAGATATTTTTGTTTCTAAAATACTTTATTAATTCTCGGAAAGCTATTGGTCTCTGGAATTTCTAAATAAAACGCTTCCCGAAATCGTGAATAGTTCTAAATAGGTCGTTTCATAATTTCATAAGCCTTCTTGCTAGATCAAGAAATGTTTATCTCGTTTTTAATTGTACAGAATACGTCCTTACTAGGCTTAAAGTTTGAAAAATATATGCGTATTTTAGAAGCGTAAATAAAGTATTTATTTACAAGAAAATTATCAATTTGGATTCATATGACAGGACAAAATAAACTAATAAAAAAGTAAACAACAAATTAATGCATAAATGTTATTAGAATCTGGGGTATATTTCAAAAGAAGGGTTTTAAATCATCCATTTTCTACCAATATTAATAAACATAAAATATTTACACATATTTTACTTGAACGCTTTCTTTGCAAAGTTATAATTTTCAGATCCTATTCATCAAATTTCCGAAAAATTATCCATTTTATACCAATATTAATAAATATAAAATATTTACACATATTTTACTTGAACGTTTTCTATGCAAAGTTATAATTTTCAGATCCTATTCATCAAATTTCCGAAAGACATGTGCTTAAACATCAGTTTTTTTGAGAGTTAAAGAAAAATTATACTTATCGGTATACTTAGATAATTTTCATTAATTTAATTTAAGTTCAGTATTTAATTAATGTACTGTTTGTAGCAATTCCCATTTTCGCTGTAAAGTACGAAATTGTTAAATTACACACATAAATTAACTAGAGCAATGAATAAAGAAAATTTTACATAATTAGTTTATTTCGCTTGCGAATAAATAATGACTTTTAAAATAATCAAAGTGTAACTGGAATACTTTTTTTTTATTTTACGTGTTGTACAAGCAAACGTACTTAAAGAAGAACAGTTATGGGTAAGATTAGCTTGATGGAAGCCATTTTTCACAGAAAAATCATTTAATTAATTTCTTTAAATTACATCAAAGAAATTATAACATCTTAAAAGATTTCTTTAGAGATATTTATTAATGTTCAAAATTTTAATGAATTTTACTGTTACACTTTATATACCACCTACTTCTCCTGAAATTATTGATATACATATATGATTTTAAATTAAAATCTTTGTGGTAATCTATCCATTATAAAATTGTGAACGAAAGTACCTTTTAAAAATTATTCCAAAATGTAATAATTTACAATTTATTTATCAGCCACTTAAAAACTAATTGAGATTTGTTACTAAACAATTCACTTGATTGTTTTTATAAATATTTTCTATAGTTTTAGTAAATGTATTCATTTTTTAAAGCCTTTATGGAGCCTTTATAAAGAATAATATTATTTTACACGCATTTGTATTTTACAAGTGTTAATTACCAGTAATGTTTTAAATAAGTATGATAAAAATATTAAAAAAAGTATTGATCTATATTTTATTTTATTATATATCGCAATTAGAAAGCAGTATTATTTTCTCCTAATTTTTAATTTTACATCACCACTGTCTAAAAACATAATTTTGGAAAAAAATAAACTTATATCCTATTTACAACATAAAAAACGATCATAATGAAGAGAAGGACATATTTTCAACTCGACAAATCATCTTCAACATTAGAGTAGCATGATTGAGCATTATTCCAATAGAAAGAAAAATGCCCAGGTCAGGACTAGAACTCGTGTAGTAATCACTAATCAGTAATCACCCACTCGTGTACAGTCAACCTTTCGGTATAAAAGCTGATTAGTCCCCGAAAGACCATGACTTGCCGTGCAATGCTCTTCCTACCAAGTTACTTGGACAATACATGGCTGAAAAATTTCACTCTTATTTGTTGGACATGGCTCAAGAGTGCAGCGTTAGATTCATTCAGCAGAGCTGTAATTATATCATTTATATCATAAAAGGGAGTGATAACACGGAATCTCCTGTATACTATGTAATTAAGCCATGATGAAGGGTAGGATATTTTATGCTAGATAAATCATCATCAAAGTTTGGATACCATAGCTGAGGTTTATTCCAACGATATACAGTGAAATGATTTTTTTAATGAAGAGATACAAAGGGCTTTTATTATTACTACTACAGTTTCTGAAATGAGAATTAAACGACTGTTTTAGAGGCTTTTGTTTTGATGAAATAGAAAAATAAAGAAAACATGCCAAGCATTAAAAGCCAACGTTATCTATGTTCTATCTATTACATATTGCAATTCGAAAGGAATCTTGTTTTATATTAGTTCTAAAATTGAAAAATATGAATATAAAAAAACGTGAAGTTAGAAAAAAATAAAAAAATGAATTTCTAGTTACAGCGTCAGTCCTGTAACGAGCATTTAAACATTTAAAATTTAACTTTTAAAAAATGAAATTTTGAAGTTTTGAAGAATTTTGGGATCCAAACCTGCAGCCTAAGCTAACTCTAGTTATATAGTGTTTATTAAACATTACAATAACTTCTTACATTCGAATAAAAGGTACATTGTTTTGGCTGCTTCTTGACAATATACGGAATGTTCCATGTTATCACTGATCATTAGCTAAATTTTTACATTTAGTGGTATAGTTCAAAATGCATTTTTTGTTTTTTAAATATTGTTCTTCATATCTTAGAAGTCATTTACATCAAAGTACTTATTTTCGTAAATGTAACAAATTCTAACAAATGTTCAATAATTCGTTTCAATGAACAATGTTCAATGAAACGAATTATTGAACCCAGCTATGCAAAAGACTTTTATTATTACTAAGTTAATGAAATAAGAATTAAACAATTATTTTAGAGTTATTTTGAAGAAATGGAAAAGAAAGTATAGCAAATGAGATAATTTCACTTATAAAGATTTTTTGAAAACTTCAAAGCGATATAACTTTAAATTGATTGATGTTTGAAGCACGGAATAAAATCCTCGAACTCAACGAGTTTTTGTTGTTTCTAACATCCCAGATCAATTGCTTTACCACATTATGTCCGAAGATGATGTAAAAACTATTTTTATTCAACAGTCACCCTAGAAAACTAAAACTGATCTTTTTGACTAAATACATTATAATCTAGATAACGATTTACCCCGCGGGGATCAAATTTATGCCGACTTTAGCGGATTTCGAGTTAGCACGGTTCGACATAATTTCATCATAATTTCACACGTTTAAGATATTTTATTATGACTTTAAATAACATAACATGTATGAGAAGTATGTAAAAAAATATGTTTTAAATATTAAAGTTATGAAATAGATTGCACGGATCCATTTAAGAATTTGATGGGTAAGAAAAATGACGGACAAAATATTTTTAATTGAAGAAGCACCATAGAAAACCAAAACTGATATATTTTCTAAATGTTAAATAATCTAGATGACTCATTAACCCGGGAGGATGAAATTTTTGTTTACTTTATAGTTGTCGAGTTACCTTGGTTTAACATAATTTCATCATAATTTCACATATTTAAAAATACATTTTTAATATCCTTCATGTATTATGACTTTGAATAATATAATATGCAGGATAAGTAAGTAGTAAAAAACATTTCATATATTAAAATTATGAAATAGTTGTGCGGCTCCATTTAAGAATTTGATTTACATTTATTTCTAAATGCGACAATTATTATTATAATTGAATTTTTTTATCGGTTATTATAACCTATTAAAAAATGAGTAAATAGCAAAAAATCTTTTTTTAAATACAAGAGAATTAATTTGAGTACAATATGTAGTTAAGTTCGATGGTAGTAATAAATAAGGTATTTTAGTGTGACAATAGCGATCAAGAATACATGTTAGGATCATGGCCTGAGGTAACTCAATGCCACTTTTTGCATGCGCCTGGTGTACTAGATGACACGAAGCACCACGGATTGCAATTGAAATTAATCTTGATACTCATTTATCAGGCCGAAACTATACAGTATACAAGTGAATAATTTAAGCACAATAACAATTTTAAAATGAAACTTTAAATATTCTTTTTATTTCAATATATGTCTTATACATGTTAATAATAGCAGTTTTAACACCATATTAAATAAAATTATCTTTTGAATTTTTTTTCAAATTATTGAGTTTAAGTGTAGAACAAAAATCATCGTGTTAAAAGTTTATACACAAAATCGTTTTTATGCAAATTTTACAAACTGATGTAAGTGGTAATGCACGCAAACAGTTTTTAGGTGTATAAGAAGCAGCCAGTTGTTGTTTTTGATTTAGTACAAGATGCCTAAGTCGAAAGAATTTTCACAGTATGAGAGCAAAACATAAGTCCGTTTCTAAAATTGCAAGTGCTTTAAAAAGATCAAAACGAGGTATTCATCAAGTTTTGTGTCGTGGTACTGATTTTAAATGAATATTCAGTTCAGGAAGGCCACGAGTGGCTACTTTGCGCGAAGACCGCCGCATCAAAAACTTGGCTTCAACTGGTAATTACACTCTTTCGTAAATAAAACATGCAGTTCGAGGACAAATATCGAAAAAAAACTGTTGATAGAGGATTTTTGGAATCAGAATAAATCATAATCCATAAAATGACTGGGTTACCATGCCTGAAAAGACATCATAAAGGAGCTAGATTACAGTGGGTCAAAAGCATTTGTCATTTGGTGATAAGTGGTTCAATGTCATATTCCGTGACGAAAAAAATAGAACATCGATGACCCTGATGGGTTTAGGTACTATTCGCATGATCTCCGCAATGAATCTATGAGTATATTTAGCCGACAACATGGTGGTGGTTGTGTAATGGTGTGGGGGCTGTTTTTTTCAATGGTTAAATATTTGTATCATTCATCAGTGGTCGTAGTGTTGCCAGTGAGCTATTTTTTTAAATTCAGATTTCTTGAATATAACCACGTTTTTGAAATAGTAGAATTCGCCTTATTAGAATTAGACTTATTAAATAAGGCGAAAACAACAGAAATTTTACCATTTCAGAAATGTGATGCCAATCAAAAAATTTGAGTTTAAAATAAGTATCCCGCTGGCAACACTGAGTGGTCGTGGAAATTTTTAAAACTATCAAGAAACACTTCTCAATCATTTGCTTCCTGTTTTCGAGATTTTGAGGGTGTAAAATAATTATTTTGAACATGATAATGCTTCTATCCATACCTCAAACTCAACTTCAACGAGGATTAAGTCAAAAAAGTATAAGTTTTGAAATGGCCAGCAATTAGCCCTGATTTAAACCCTATAGAAAATATTTGGGTATCCACACTCATACAGTTTATCCAAATGGAAAGCAGTATTCTTCAGTTAAAGATTTGAAAGATGCCATTGAGAATGCGTTGTTTAAAATTGAACCAGAAACAATACAGAACCTCATTTTATCGATGAAAGTGTGTATTTTTAAAGAAATTCAGAAGAATGGAGCAATAATTAAATACTAATTTTTTTCTTTATTCTTGTTCTACTAAAGACAGCTGTTAACATACTCATATTTGTTCTTTTGATAAATTCTATTATTTGAAGTGAATTTTAAATGCATAAATCGGTTAAATATATATTTTTAAAACTACAATTTGTAGTTTATATGAAAAGGGAAGTAACTTTTAGCCAACAATAAAATTTTATTTTTTAAAGTTATGCTGTGTTTAAACTTTTCTTACGCACTGTATAAAGTTGAATGAACCTTTTCTTAATAAGGTGACGAACATCGGTCCTGAAGTGCAGCCGCACTGTTTGGGAATTACCGAGCTGTCTAAAGTCACAGTACAATTCTACAATTAATTAGTATAAATCTGCTAGAACTCCTGTAACACAAATGTGTATAAATATTCTATGAGAAAACACAAAACAATGGTCATATTTATAAAAGCATGATATTTTTAGTAGCTACCTTCAGCACAATCAAATATGTATTATAAATCATTCTTAGCAATGAAGAATAAAATATCTATAAATTAAAATCCATTAAAGGAAGGTAAACTTTCCTGATGAATATATTCGAAAATTATCTACTTTCCCCAGAATCTGCTATTGCGTCTCATTTATTCCTAAGACGCAATTATCGTTTCAACTGATGATATAAATTGTAAAAGTATCCATATGGAATTAAAGGGAATTAAATATGCAGATTGTGTTAACTTGGAACGTGTTAAACATTTTCATTCTTCCTATATAGAGGAATGTATCATATCTTTCATCTATATATTGTGTTTTAACTTGACGATACGTGCGAGGCTTTCATACCAAAATAATTCTGTTTCAAAAATTAAAGAATTTATTATTTTACATTATATAATTTAAGAAAATAAAATAACATTTTTTACACAATTTTTTACAAGAAAATCATGACTTTACGTGCACTATATACAATTATTTTATGCTTTATACATACATGCTTTTATAACTATATACTAGGGTTTGGAAGGTGAAAATTTGTTGGGTCCTACCCTTCTGTTTTCTTCCAATGTACTAAAAAATAAAGCAGATCAAATTTGAGAGCATTTCAGTAAAATTAAGAGGTAGCTCAATGTAATTTAAGTTTGCAACATTGTACTACAGTGGCACCTAGTGAGTAAATATCATTTGAACTGCAACTTTTATCAGATTGTTTCTAAACCATAACTTTTTATCAGATTGTTTGTAAACAATAACGTTTATCAGGTTATTTCTAAACCATAACTTTTATCAGATAATTTCTAAACCATAACTTTTTAGCAGATAACTTCTAAACCGTAACTTTTAGCTTATTCTAAACCATAACTTTTGTGAGATATTTCCTTGGCTTTAAACAGCTTTACAACATTTTCACAATGTGTTTATAGCATGTTTTGATTTCCAAAGTGATATGTTTAGCAAGCATCAGTAATCAGGATCATGTCTTCACTTTTGTTTTTTTTGAAAAAGAAGATTAAATAAATATTTTTCTGTAAATTATAATACTTAATTTTAAGTATTATGGCAACATAATCTACTTCAACAAGATCAATAACAAACATTTATCTCCTTGATTCTACTATAACTGAGCTTACTGGCAATAAACTACCTTCAATACGCATGGCACTGGGTCTTTTTTTACATCACCATGTTGAAATGAACAATACTATAAGGGAGTCTTTAGAATCCCAGCACAGCTGTTCATTTATTATTGTCAGAAGAATCAGACGAAGTTGAAAATGAAGTCGAACAGGCATCATTCCCAGTAACAAAGAAAGAAACGAACAGCTCATCCAAACAGAAAAGCAAAAGAATGAGAATTATGACTCCAAATTTGGCTGCAGCTTTAGACAGGACCAAAGTTTCAGACCGAAAAGCTGTGTTTGTCATTGAGGAAACAGTAAAGAGCTTGGGTTGTGAAGTAGATGAAGTAACTCTTAGTAGAAGCTCCATTCGTCGAGAAAGAATTAAATACCGGTCAAAAATGTATGAGCAGCTCAAAGCCGAATTTGGAGAACATGTTAACTTAACAGTTCACTGGGATGGTAAACTCTTACAAGACCTAACTTTGAAAGAGAAATTTGATAGACTTCCAGTAATTGTGTCTCGAAAAGGAGTCTCTCAGTTACTTTCAGTGCCCAAGCTTCCACCAGGAGACGGAGAAGGTCAAGCTGCCGCAGTATATGCAGGATTATGCAGGATATGCAGTATATGCAGGATCCTTACAGGATTGGGGTATAGATGATAAAGTAAGTGCCATGTGATTTGACACAACAACTGTCAATACTGGTCGAATTAAAGTCATTTGTAAGTTACTTGAACAAAAATGAATAAAGAGCTGCTTTCTTTGGCATGTCACCACCACATTATGGAATTGATTATTAAGGCAGTTTTCGAAAAAAGCTTAGGATTTTCTTCATCACCAGAGGTACCACTAATTAAAAGATTCCAAGCCAACTGGAATTTTATTGACAAAGAGAAGTATGATATGGGAGTTGGTAATACAGAAATTTTGAATCAAATAATAGATATAAAAGATGACATAATTAATTTTTCTAACATACTACTGGACAAAAATAAACAACCAAGAGATGGCTATCAAGAATTTCTTGAACTTATCTTAATCTTTTAAGGCGAAACCCTTTCCTGAGGAGTCAGATTTATGGCACCTGGAGTCATGCACCATGCTTGCTGGATGTCCAAAGTGCTGTATAGTCTAAAAAGTCCTTCCGGCCAGTGCCGGGAGGAAGAGGTAGCTTTCATATTCCTTATTTTAAAAAAGCCAACTTATATTATTCAAACACACGAAGCTCAATTTATTGGAAACCGAATATAGGAGATTCAATACTAATTTTTATCAATACTAAATCATTATGAATGAGAATTTCACGAAATTAGTCAGCTTTATCCAAGCTGCTTTTATTTAAAGTAACTTATATTTGGCTGCCAAATTTGGCGATTTCTTAAAGTGCCTGCCAATTTAAGACAACATGGTGGATGAGGCTAACCAGTGAACTTGGTCGAGACCTTAGTAATTGCTGTGCACATGCTCACTCCCATCGGAATCGGTTGATACATACAAGTGCTGTCGCAGGGAAAAAATCAGATTTTTCAAAATGTCACCCACATTACAAATTGAAACTGCTATATCTGAGCCATTTTTTAAGATAAAGACAAACAAAAAATGCTCCTGAATCCTTATATCAAGGTCAAATACTTAAGAAAGAAACCTTTTTCATTTTCTATTTTTTTTTTGCACCTCACTTTAAATGTAATTTTTTTTTTAATTTAATGGCCGCCATTTTGAAACAAGATGGCTGATGAAGCTGGCCAGCGAATTTGGTCGAGATATTGATGTATACTATCCACATGCCTTCTTACATCGAAATAGGCGAATGCGTGTGTTATCACGTGACAAATACAAGATCGTTTCAAAATGTTAGCCATGCTAGAAATTCAAAGTGCTATAATTCAACCATTTTTTAAGATATAAACAATAGAACAAATTTTCAGAAACAAAAACTGCTCCGGAATCTTTGTATCAAGGCCAAACACATAAAAAAATCTTTTTAATTTCCCAAATTTTTAATACCTCATTTTAAATTTTAAATTTAATTTTTTTAATGGCAAACCTTTTGAAACAAGATGGCGAATGAAGTTGGCCAACGAATTCGGTCGAGACATTGGTATGTACTATGTACAGACCAAGTTACATCCAAATCGGTTCATAAATACGCCTGTTATCGCTTGACAAAAATCAGGTCGTTTTAAAATGTCAGCCACAATAGAAATTCAAAATGCTATAACTCAGGCATTTTTTTAGATATAGACGAAACAAAAACTGTTCCGGAATCTTTGTATTAAGGTCAAACACATACGAAAAAATCTTTTTCATTTTCCAATTTTTTGGTATCTCATTTTAAATTTTAAATTTTTTAAATTTTTTGAAATGGCCGCCATTTTGAAACAAGATGGCGGATGAAGCTGGCCAACGAACTCGATCGAGATATTTGTATATATTATGTACACACCAAGGTACATCCAAATCGGTTGATAAATACGTCTTTTATTGCGTGACAAAATTCAGGACGTTTCAAAATGTCAGCCACGCTAGAAATTCAAAATGCTAAGATATAGACGAAACAAAAACTGCTCCGGAATCTTTGTATAAAGGTCAAATACATAAAGGAAAAATATTTTTTCAATTTTCAATTTTTTGGTACCACATTCCAAATTTAAATTTTTCTTAAAAATTTAAATGGCCGCCATTTTTAAAGAATATGGCGGATGAAGCTGCCCAATGAACTCGGTCGAGACATTAGTATGTACTATGTATAAACGAAGTTACATCCAAATCGGTTCATAAATACGCCTTTTATCGCGTGATAAAATTCAGGACGTTTCAAAATGTCAGTCACGCTAGAAATTCAAAATGCTATAACTCAGCCATTTTTTAAGATATAGACGAAACAAAAACTGCTCCGGAATCTTTGTATAAAGGTAAAATGCATAAGAAAAAAATATTTTTCAATTTTCAATTTTTTGGTACCACTTTTCAAATTTTCAATTTTTAAAAAAAATTTTAAATGGCCGCCATTTTGAAACAAAATGGCGGATGAAGCTGGCCAACGAACTCGGTCGAGACATTGGTATTTACTATGTACACACCGAATTACATCGAAATCGGTTCATAAATAGGAGAGTTACAGTGTGACATATGTCAGATATATATATATATATATATATATATATATATATCAATTTTGAACGGAGGGTGGTTTCGGGATCTGGGGGTCATGATCGATGAAAATATACCAAAATTTTTTGAAATCGCTTTCCTCCGAACGGCTGCAATAGGTAGCTTTTTGTAATGAAAGCTACCTAAAATACGGATGTTTAGTAGCCAGTTCACCACTACTTCAAGAGAAAGAAAAGGATTGCAAAAAATATGTGTATTTGCGGTACGAGTATATATAAAAGCTTGGATGACAGCACCATTGCCACAAAGTGCACCTTTCAATGATTTCAATTTAATGAAATCTGCGTTACAGTATTGATGATGAAATATCTAAAGCAGCATCAGTAAAGCTAGACAAACACCTTTGGTATTTATCTGAGGATCTTGTCGCCTTAGCTCTTTTCGACAATCAAGTGCCTCATTGCCTTAAAAGGCTCATAGTAAAGTCCATGAAAGACGTTAATTGTAAAAAAGAATCCACAAAGCGTCCTAACATTACACTTGAAACATTTGTCGGCATGAAATTTGAAGACTTTGTAACGAAGCGGTCAACTTGCTTTATTATTCCAACAAATGGACCTACCAGATGTGTTCCTCCAAGTAGACCCAGAAATATGGGAAAAACAGGAGACTTTCTGTAAAGCATTAGAAATTGTCAAATCAATAAAAGTTGTTAATGATCATGCTGAAAGGGGCATAGCCGTAATTCAAGAGTTTTGTGGAAAAATAACGTACAGTGAGAATCAACTACAATACTTTTTGCAGGTGGTTGAAGAACATCAACGAACATATCCTGACTGAAAAAAAAAAAAAAAAAAGAGTTTGGCAAGTACTGACAACTATATGATTATTTAAATATTAATGGCGTATATTTACTTATTAATTACTTATAACATATATTGAATGTATAAGTGTACTATAATTACCTATAATTCTCAGATTCTTACCCCCGTGTATGGCAAATAAATCTCTTTTTTAGGTATTAGTAGCAGTTGAATTCTTTAAATTGTAAATTAACAAAAAAAGGAAAATTTTAAGAGTGTTAAGCTACATCTAAATATTAAAATTTTAAGCTCATACTTCATAATATTTATTTTTTAACTAAAATGAACAAATTAAGAAGATAGCACCAGTAAAAAACTTAAAAAAATGATAATTGACTTTTTTTGGACCACCCTACTATATACATACAACTATTAACTTGATAGAATGAAATTTTTTCTTGAGATATTAATATTATTTATATGCATTTGGGGTTTGATTCCCATTACATTCTTATTTACGAGTACGTATATACCAATTAAACAGATCATTGTTTTATGATCTTAGACTTCTGTCTCTTCAGAAATTTATTATACATTTGTTGAAATAGCATTTTTATTGGCTGAAAAAGCTAAACATACATAAAGTTCAAAGTATACTAATTCGGAAAAACTATGTCCTAAATGAATGCAACTTTACTAATTTGCTTCATAGAGCATGGGAACCCTTTTCTAATTATAACATAGAGCTGTCCGGGATTATGTAAAATTTAAATTTCGTAACTTTGAAAAAAAAAACTTTTTTGATGTATTTTTTTAATGTGACAAAAAACAATAATCCAGACAATTTTAGAATGTTTATATGTTAGTTAAACTCCCTGGGTTAAGAGTTAATGAGATTTATTAAGTTAGTAAGTTTTACATTATAAATAATTATATGTTATAAATTAAAATATATTAAAATAAATTTTTAGTTATACGCGTACACAATCTGTATTTTCCCGACTTAATCACAGTAAGAGCAGACTCGTGATAGCTTCAAATTTTCTATTGTCATTAAATCCATTTTTTCCAAGCATTAGCCTTTTTTTGTAACATTCATTTTGTAAACCTATCATCCCAAATATGTACATATTGTAATTACAATTTCTGCTCTGAATGCAAAGCCGAAGTGATAATAACCCACTACCAATTTGGCGCAGCCAATTTTATGCATTTTCAGCATTTTTTTAGCTGTATCAGTGTATTTTTTTGAACGGTTTTTATAATTTCATGTTTTCATGTTTGGTGGGGTCTACTAGCGTACAAGACGCCGGTAGACAGAAAGAAAGAGAGAGAGCTGATATATTACAGCTGGAGTTAATTTGATTTCCAAAGCAATATATTGAAAAAATCATGGTATATTTGTATACCGCAGCGCATTCAAAACGCGCGACGATGCAGGTGATGTTTATGTTATAAAAATAATGTGTATACCCGTCTTTGTTGGAAGTCAGTTAAAAAAGCAATTAATAAAGAAAGTTGAAATTGAAAAGAAACCACGGTATCTAAAGTTACAGAGAAAAGGTTGGTTGGTTGGTTGTGTTTATGACGGCCAATTATCAACACGAGGGATATAGGCCGTAAGAGGGGGGCGTGCCCTTCGTGGGTGTCTTTCTAAGGGAACCTAACCCGTATTAACGCTTGGAAAACCAAGGTTCGAAGAAAACCACGAAAACTCCGAACGATTAGGCCAACGGGCGCGATTGGGATCGAACCCAGCACCTCCCGTCTACCAGCTTCGAGAGCAGAACTTCTCGGCCACTGGTGGGGCCTACAGAGAAAAGGGTTTTAGGGCTGAAATTCACACTTCTAAATCATTAACAAAAAATTATTCTAATTGTTACATAAATCTCACGAGTTGTTATTTTCCTACTGGGAGAAACAGTGTGCAGACAAGGATTTGAACCAGGGATTTTCTGGCTGAAGTTGCCAATGCTCTGCCACATGAGCCATCTTGGACAAAACTGGCTGACACACAATCCATAAAAAACATTGCAACTGGTCTGCATATGAGTAAGCTCAATAGAATCCCTGTTAATGGAACTCAGAGAAACGTTGGATACGCAAATGCACTTGATTCATTTGAACAAAATTATATTAATTAAAAAATAACACGAGTTGCAATATTATAAGGGGGTGAAAAAATACCCAGTAATTATATTAAAAGCGTTTACATTTATGCTTTTTAAAACATTAACAAAAGAGATGAAATTGTGATAAAGGTATATCGATGGCATATTGAATGTAATGAGATTTAAGTGATAAAAAATAAATCCAAACTGATTTCTCATTAAACGTATATTTCATCTAATACAACGTAACGGTATATTAATTTTATGTTTAACATAAAATATAATTGTGCATTTTCGTTTACAGATTTTAGTTTAGCGCAAAATTTCAGTACATTACGGTTACTCTGATCTTATGATTTTCTGATCTTATTATCTCTGATCTCTATCTTGAGTAATCAAGTGGATAGCCAAATGACTTACTTCAGCAAATGTGATTTAGCCTCTGGAATGATTTACTAAAACATTTATTTGTTTTTACATTTACTTTAAAGGTCATTCTAAACATGATTTCATTGCCTCGAAATGGCCAATTTTGGAAAGTTCATAGAATGCGGAAAAAGGAAAAAAAAATAGAAAAAGTTTTCCTTTAATTTGATTTTACAATTTGAAAGTATCTGCAATTGGTAAATGTACTTTTTCTCCTTATTTAGTTTACATTACTGTAGTAAAAATGCTCTCTGTTAAAATAAATTAAAAAAAATAAATCCAAGCATAGATATTTAAAAAGTCGCAAAAAATCCTTAAACTGAGTTACAGATTTCAAAATATATTATTTAAAAGTACATTGTTTTTCCAATTAGATAATGTAATACTTTTCATATGTTTAGTGTTTTATGAATGTAAGATAAAAGGAATAAGGAAAGTTGGTGCCACTATCTTTATTACATTAATGTGTCGTGCTGCTTTTGAAAAAATATTTCTTATATAAATTTCATTTAAACCCTTATCACTAATAATCACATTTAAGTAGAATGTTTTTGAAGAGTACATAAAATTACATTATTTATTTGAATTAAAAAAAGTATTTTACTAACAAAGATTTTTCTTAATCATTAAAATTTAAAATACCTTTAAAGAAGAAAATGAGTTTTGCGTGTTTTTCTTGATTTTTGCCTCTTATTTAATGCATCAATAACTCGAAATAATGGAAAAAATATCCAATCATTTTTTTAAATAACTCTTTTGCTCAAAATATGAAGAAAATGAAAGATATTTATGTCATTTTCTGCAACAACTTAATTCCATGTCATGAATTAGCAAAAGATTTCTTTTTACTTTGACGCTAAACTGATTTCATTAACCGAACTACTGTACGTTAGAAAAAAAAAAAAAAAAAAAAGAAAGAAAACGTTTTAACTCCTTTGCCAGTCTACTTTAAAAATAAATAATGGACAGAAAATCTGTGCTCCATAATACAATTATGAGTAATCAGCTATTTTCCATATTGTAAGAGTCGAAAAAATAAATCAATATAGCCTCAAGAAAAAGATTTACATGCTTGTAAAAAGTCTGAAAGTTGGAATATAGTTAGACGCAATTATTGCAACTTACATAATTAGGGAATAAATAGTTTAGCTTTTTTACAGTATGTTTCTGACTCATTTCTAAATATTTTAAAAGATTTGTGGTTGTGAATCGTTATTTTTTGTTGTAGCTTTTAGATAAATTTTCATTTTCTTTTTGCACCGAGTTCGCTAAATTTTTCTTTCAATTATATATGTATATTTAAATATAAGGTTCTTGCAGGTTTTATAAAAGTGTCATCTTTTTGTTTATAAGATCATTTTTTTTTCATTTTTTTTTTTCTTCAAGAATACATTATTTTTAAAAGCACATCTTCAAGTTTGATTTCTTTTGTTAATAGAGCTTATCATATTAATCTGAAAAATGTTATTTAAAAAATGTACGTGTATTAAAACAAATATAAAGTGACACAAATTATTCAAATATCATGAAAACAATGTAAAATCTATAATCAAACAATGAAATGTAATATATTAATGCATATTACGTATTTTAGTCTAAAACATACTTGCAATTAGAAAAATAGTTATTTTCATAGAATATTTATATTCTTTATATTCCTATTCTTTATATTCTAAAATTAATTTCTAACGCTGTCGCTTTTGAATTCCCGGTAACTATTTTATTTTCACAGTTTATATTGCGAAAACTACTACAGATGAAAATATGAAATCTACATCAAACAGAAATCTATGATAAATAAGCTGAAGTTCAGTTCTTTTTAAATATAAAAAAGTATTTTAAGCAATATTCGATGTTGAAATCGGTCAATGTAGTTGACTTTATTTCAGGAAAATGTATGAGATAAAAACGACAACTAGCATTTTAACTATATTTTATTAGTACATAATTGACTGATTTTGTCGTACAAAGACCCATCAATTTTTTATTTCACTTTTTGTGGAGCGGGATAAAAAAAAAATTGCAACTGTTCAAATAGTGAATTGATTCATATTTTCTAAATGTTCGTTTTTTTATTTAAGTTTACCAAAAGAAAAAAAGCATGAGTATATATATATATATATATATATATATATTAAACATGTATTTTCCGTTATATATTCAGTTATACATACGTATTGAGAAGGAAAGCAAAATAGATAAATTCCCAGTTGTGAAAAACCTTTGGGAACGTCCATTGTTACTCTTGTGACTCTCTGAGCAACTTTTCATAAATATTTCCAATTTTTTCGTTCCAAATATATTTATGATAAATTGGCAATTACTTAAAAATACATGTTCTCTACTCTTATAAACCACATGCAATTTGTAACAAAAAGCACTTTACTTGCCTAGATAATGAATGAAAATTTTGTTACTCTTGTGACCACAAAAAAATGCAATTTTTAAAAATTGTGTTTGACGTAGAAATTCTGTGAATTATACGAGACTACAGAAATAAAATTTACAGAGTATAACAGAGTAATAATATATTTTTAATACGTATTAATCATTGAACTCATCTGTTATTCATGAATTAGTTACATTTTGCGAAATGCTAATTGTTACTCTTGTGACATTTTCTCCATGAAGGACTTTTCCCAAAAATTCAGTTTAAATACTAAACAAAATAATTAAAATCAGTTTTAAAAAAATTACTTTTCCATAGGAAAAAATTTGAAATAATGGTTGTACTTTAAAATAACATAAAACATGAAAAAAAAAGTATAAAATTAATTAGAGTTTGTAAAATCCTCGAGAGAGATTATCAATCTGAGAGCATTAATGTCAGCCACAATTAGATTCTTTTTTGCCAAATATTGTGGCCATCAGGTTCAAATTTGACAATTCCTTATGCTTTAAATAGCTCTTAGCACTTTATTTGATAATTTCAGTTTACCACTTCAATAGTAAACCACGAATCTTTAAATCATCATATTTTAGAACAACTCAGTATAACCACATAGCAACTTCTCAGTTTCTGCTACTTAACAGTATAAATCATTGTCTTTATTATGAATAATATCACTTGCTACTTCTCCTGTATCCTTATTTACTTAATGAAATACGAATTGTTTGTACGAATGATGTTAGTGCGTGGTTTGTAGTAGGTAGTGCCATTTTTCATGGTTTTAACAAATTGTATTTATTGAATGCCCTTTGCTGCTGGTATTTTCTCGTAAGGTAATTAAACATTATTCAGGGTTCGTACGGGTGCTGGAATTTCCAAACCAGAGAATTCTTCGGTACCAGTATTTTGTTAACTTCTTTGTATTAACTTCTCCTGAAATAAGGCGAAATTTTGCGCGTTTGAGCTTGATTTATTTTTTTTATAAGAAAATACTGATATTTCGCCTTGAAAATAACGGTACCCCTACGAACCCTGATTATTGTTTTATTTCTTCATCTGATATATGGAGAATGCTTGCTTTTCTTTTTTCATGAACAATTTTCACAAAATAATCAGTATTCCTTAAACTTGCTTTTTAGCACGCACTTCATTCTCCACATATATCATCATACAACGACACGAAATAAATCTACAGGATGTATACTAGGAGTATTTGAAAGAAAAATACATACACAATTAAGTTAATTGTGAAAGAAGTCTGACTCATTGCATGTATATTTGCATAGTTATTTTTTCGTTTATATTGGAAAGCACAACCATCATATAAAAAGCAAAACAGGTATTCTTTAGGAAAATCCATTCCCATAAAGATGATATGTTGAAATTTTACATGCGAGAGCATTTACAGAAAATTGATTATGAGTTACATTGTCTGAAATAAAAGCAAAAGATTTTACTATTTTAGGATCATACTAAATAATGGCTGGAAATACATTCGCTTGTGCATTTGACCAGTATGCAGTATTTCGTACCAAAATTTCGTCTTGGCATAAAAATGTACAGTTTTCAGAAAATCCACTGGCATAAAGATTCTTTGAGAAATGGTTATTCTTTTAGCATTATCAAAATAATCCTGTGTACAAGTTTGAAGGAACGTGTGCCACAGAAATGGATTTAATTGCTTTCAAAATTTTTGCAAACAATCAGGAATGGTTTCTTCAACTACGTTTACCAACGTTTTAAGAAAGTAACAGTTTTAACATGTTGATAAATGCTTTATCAATAACGAAACGTTTATCATTGTTTTGCTATTTAGCAAAATATTTTACTATTTTGGGATTATACCAAATAATGGCTGGAAATACATTCGCTTGTGCATTTGACCAGTATGCAAATTTTTGATACCAAAATTTCGTCTTGGCATAAAAATGTACAGTTTTCAGAAAATCCACTGGCATAAAGATTCTTTGAGAAATGGTTATTCTTTTAGCATTATCAAAATAATCCTGTGTACAAGTTTGAAGGAACGTGTGCCACAGAAATGGATTTAATTGCTTTCAAAATTTTTGCAAACAATCAGGAATGGTTTCTTCAACTACGTTTACCAACGTTTTAAGAAAGTAACAGTTTTAACATGTTGATAAATGCTTTATCAATAACGAAACGTTTATCATTGTTTTGCTATTTAGCAAAATATTTTACTATTTTGGGATTATACCAAATAATGGCTGGAAATACATTCGCTTGTGCATTTGACCAGTATGCAAATTTTTGATACCAAAATTTCGTCTTGGCATAAAAATGTACAGTTTTCAGAAAATCCACTGGCATAACGATTCTTTGAGAAATGGTTATTTTTTTGGCATTATCAAAATAATCCTGTGTACAAGTACAGAAACGGATTTAATTCCTTTCGAAAATTTTGCAAACAATCAGGAATGGTTTCTTCAACTACGTTTACCAACATTTTGGGAGTGTAGCAGTTTTAACATGTTGATAAATGCTTTGTCAATAGCGAAATATTTATCATTGTTTTTCTATTTATAATAACTTATAAGAAGTTCTGTATTATGGACTTCTTTTTCAAATAACTCTTCGATGTTATCTTCGCAAATTAGACATTCTTAATTCATACATTCTAATTATGATGTATCTCAGCAGACAAAGTCATTACATTTTTCACAGGAATGTTTAATTCAGGAAATACACAAGTCATTGCATAATGAACTTCTTCAAAATTTTCGTAACAACCACAAATGTAGATATTCCGATGTATAAGTTTCAATTGTTTTATGAAAATTGGTTTTAAATGTGCAAACGAATTTCCAATTTTTCAGTTTAGGAAAGCTTCTTTAAACAATAAAATTATTATCGCAGTAAACGTCACCTAGGATAGATAAATTATGTAAACTTTTTCACATCTGACCAATGCAGATATAGCTGAAGAATTATCCCTTCTTAAATCTTCATCTACTTGTCATTATTATTTTATAATCTTAAGTAATAACAAAAAATGAATAAAAATAAATTCATCCATTACAAAAAGCACTAATAAAGATAATTTATCTTCCTTAAAATTTACAAAATAAGCTTAATTATGGCTAAAACTACTTCAAGAACTGTTCTAATAACGGAGAAAGCAATTAAACTTTAAGCATCCTGTTTGTTTCGGTTGTAACGCAGTTTTATGTCAAATTATGGACAAAAGTATTATGTGTTACTCTTGTGACACACACGTTTGTTACTCTTGTGACAACACCCCATTCCCTATCCCATGCATAGTATAAACAAAATATTTAATGTAAAATCTTTCTTATACCTCGAAATTAGAGAGTTGGGAGTTTTGGGTAAAAATTTTAAGTAGTTTTTGTAAAATTAAAACTTTAATATCTTTTCTGTTACTCTTGTGACAGTTAATTATCAACTAATAAATAAAGTTAAATTGCATTTAATACCTTAGATGAAACCATTTAACTATGTACATCTAACAGATATAATATTATCTTGCTATTTTCAATCCATAATAATTTTATTTAATGAACATAAGTAAAAAACTGTGCAACTCAATAAGCTGATTTTTATGCTCAACTGTAAATGAATTTTAATGCTGTCAATTTCCAGCCCAGTTTCGGTCAGACTTATTCTTACGAAAGTAAAACTTACAAATTCATATATTGCAACCTCTTTAGCTTTTAAATTGATGTAGGGTCAGGTGGGGTACTTATGACCAGGGGGTAATTATGACCGCCGTCATATTGGAGAAAACTGTGATGATAAAATTTTGTTTCAAGCTTAGATATTAACCTCATAATGCATATTTCATCTTAGATATTATTTATTACTAGTCTGAAGCTTTTTTAAGATCCAAATAGCAATTTGAAACTAAGTCTATAAAATTTTTGATAAACGGATTTGCTACTTTGGAGTTCAAAGTGGTCATAATTACCCAAAACAAATGTGTATTTGCAAGTATAAAGAGAAGATATAGTGGTCATAATTTCCCCACTAGTGGTCTTAATTACTCCAAACTTATGTGATTGGGAGTTTTTGGTGGGGTAATTATAACCACCCTTTTAACTTTAAAAGAAAAACACCTATGAGAATTAAAACTTTTAAAATGTGTTCTTAAAAGATCAAAGTTACTTCCTATGTACTAAAAACAGCACTTTTCCAAATAGAAATAAGCAAAAAAAAAAAAAAAAAAAAGTTGAAAATGTAAAGAGTGGTCATAATTAACTCCTCCTGACTATATCACACTTATATTTCCGTTTAAAATAATTTTTCAGCAAAAATTTTCTTCTGCCGTGGACGTTCCCCTTTACTGGTGAAAACTCCACCATTCTTATCGTGAATTGTGAATTTTCAATGGCGAAGTATTATTTGAGGGGTTCACAACTATAGTGCAGGAAGTTCATTTTGAAAAAAAAAAAAAAATGAGATTGTCCATTTAGAAGGTGCATAAAATCTGTTTTATCAACTTCCATAGTGAACTAAACCTGTTTTCACATACTATCTCATATATGAAATCTGTTCACAGACTTTATTCACTGTTAGAATGAATAAAACAAATTTTTATACACCTTCTAAATGGACTGTAGCACTTTTTTTTTCAATATGCACTTGTTCTACTATGGTTGTGAGACCTCATTTAACAATACATAAAGCACGGCTTCATAATGATACATGTATAAAAATACGTAAAGTAAATAATGTATAACAGTATAGCTAATGTATAATGTATAATCATGTATAGCAGCAAACTTATTTATTAATTTTATTTCGATTTTTAAGGACGTTTGAAATATATATTTTACTTTTTCAAAACTGATTGATTTTTCGGTTGCCATATTTTACAAAGAAACTAAGCAAATGAAAAAAAAATGATATTAAGACATTAGTATTTAATGTGTGGTTTTATATTGGAAAGCCGTGCAACAAACAGCAGATCATGTGCTTTTGAATTTATCATTATCTTTTAAAACTTCCACTCTTAAAAATATCGTCTCAATTAAAACGAAAAGTTATGTTTTGTTCAGAAACTTAAACATTTTATTACGCTTACACAGAGTGGTGTATTTTCCACTAATTTTTACTTCCATATTTCCTTTTCAGCCGAATTTTCTTTACGTTTTTTTTTGTATTTATGTATAAACTGCAGAGAATGCTGTGTTAAATTAACAGATTATAATGTATTTTTTAATATAACTGAGTCCATTTATTCAAATAATAGCTGTCCTGGAAATGTTTTTAAGTTTTTATATTTGCAGCGATTTTCTTCACATCTATTTTTAAAAAGAGCAGGTTGGTGTATTTTCTAGAGACCACAGAATCTCCAAGTGTAACTCACCCTACTATTAAAAATGCAGATCATCATAGTATTATAAAATATTGAAATACACTGGTTATCAAAAATTAAGGAAAAGTCACAAAATGCTAATTTTCAAATACGCGAACACTCAAAAGAAAACAATATAATTCGAGTAATTACTATCTCTATAGCACAGCTATCCCATATAACATCTCATTCATGTCACACATAGTCACACGTGTCACAGTCACTACGGTGAAGCAAAAAAATTGGAAATTCCATACATCTCATTATGAGTCTCAAATGATCACTATATGTGACTCCACTGAGAAATCAATGTGACTGCTGCTTTGTGTCAAGTCACCAAGTGACTTTACAATGTAGTTAAATTGTGACTCTCATGTGACTGTCATTTTGAGACTCAATTTCATAGTCATCATGAACGTTGCATTATGATAAGTCACCAAATAATATCATATTATAGTCACATGGAGACTTTTCCCAAAAGAGCACAACGGTGACTTCACAGTAGTCTCTTTGTCACCTGAAAGTCATCATGTGACTTTAATGTGGCATTATTTGGTAACTTATCACAATGCTACGTTCACAATAACTTTCAAATTGAATCTACAAATGACAGTCACATGAGAGTCATAATGTAACTATAATTGTACAGTCACATGGTGACTCGTCCCAAAGCACCAGTCACATTGACGTCGCAGTGGAGTCACATATAGTGATCATTTGAGACTCATAATGAGATGTATGGAATTTCCTTTTTTTTTTTTTTTTTTTTTTTGCTTCACCGTAGTGACTGTGACATTTGTGACCATGTGTGACATGAATGAGATGTTATATGGACTAGCTGTGTTGTAGAGATAGTAATTACTTGAATTATAGTATTTCTTTTTGAGTGTTCGCGTATTTGAAAATTAGCATTTTGTGACTTTTCCTTAATTTTTGATAACCAGTGTATCTATTTTACAAATAATTATTACTAATACATAAAATATTAATCATATACACATCCTATGAAGGAAGGATAATCAGATTAAAGTATTAGTGTCACAAATTTATTTATGAAAAGTATCCTTGTTTTAAAATATATTATATAATACTTCAGCGGTTTGTCATAAATAAGATACTTAAGAAAACACTGTAATGAATATTAAAAGCTCTAAGGTAGGAACGTTTGCCGCTTAAAATATTTGCAACTATGACATTAAAAATATTTATTTTAAATATGTGATAAGAAACATAAATGTATTTTACACTATTGCAAAATATAATTTATTTTATTTTAATCTCGTATTATTATTGTATTATGCACTTCTTAATGTTGTACACGTAATTAGGTTAAACAAAAATAAATTACGCAGCTCCAGTAACAAGTTTATCACATACATAAAAGTTTAGTTAATTACAAATTATTTAGTTAATTTAATTAATTACGGCTTAGCTAGTTTCAGATTTTGTGAGAAAATTGTTTTTTCTTTTAAACCATCCCATCTTATTAAATTAATTACGAGGTTTATTGCTAGAAACGTCTATGTATTAAAATTAAGAATGATGATCGAAGTGTGAAAAAAAATAGATTTTCGGACAAAAAAAAAAAAAAAAAAATGAACATTGCTCTGAAGTTTTCAAAACGATATCTTCATAAGTTTTCTTAATTTTAGTAAATTTGTGAAAATTGACATCAATTTTATTTTCGCAAACCACTCGTTTCCATCGGCAAAATAAAAATAACAGCTTTTTCGCCGCTACCTACTTTAGCGTTTTATATATACTGGGTGTCCCAAAAATTACTGATGGATTTTAAAATTCAATAACATGTAAACAGTGACAGATATTAAAAAAAATTCTTGCAGTGGGGTTATGTATGATGTTGGGAGTTTCTTTACTGTGATTCTTAATTTTAGTTCCAATTTTAAATAATAGATGGCGCTGAGAGAAATAGGTGCTGAATCCAGACCCGATTTTTGGTACTTCGGAATCTATTCAATACACTTTAATCTCCCTTTTTCGCATGGAAGAAGAAAAAGGACGAAAAATCGAGCCTTTGTTTAACGGTTATTGCTTGCAGTGCCATCTATCGATGCTGTTTGTAACTGAAACTGAGAATCTCAGCATAAAAACTCCTAACATCTTACATAACACTCCTGCAAGAATTTTTTAATATCTGTCACCGTTTGCAAGTTATTGAATTTTAAAATTCATCAGTCATTTTTGGGACACCCGGTACTTGGAATGCATTGTGCAGTCACAAGCCACTCAAAGTGTGTTAAAAATGAAACTTTGAAATATATCCCAATATCTCACTAGGCACAATCCTTCGTTTCTGCTGGATAAGCATCACTTCTCGAGAACATCGCCATCAAACAATTTCGGTGTGCAAATTTCTAATGAGAAGAAGCAATATATACAACAACATATAGTTGCAACAGATATGCTAATCGAGGTCGATAGAGTAGCCTCCAGGTTCACCGGACTTAAAAAAAAAAACTGATATTCTTCTTATAGGACACATGAAAGCATTGTTGTACGTGGCACGTGCAGACACTGTGGAAGATCTTACCGCAAGAGTCCTTGTTACAGCGGTAAAGGTTAATACGACACCAGAATTCTACGAGCTAGTAAATCAGACATTAAGCAGACTGTGTGAATTGTCTGAGGCGTCAATTTGAGCATCTCTTTTGAGTCTTCCTCTGATCTACACGAGAATGTGTGACATGATTTCTTTATATCTATTTTTTCATGAGACTCTGAGAGAACTTTAATCAACAATACCATTATAAATATTGTTCGTATTTCTGAATGCTATCACGAATAACAGTTTGTGAATATTTAAACATTTACTTAAACAGTTTATGAAAAATTCGTAATGAAAACTATTAAGCGAAAGTTACTATGCAATGAAATTGCATTCATAAAATTATCAGTTCATTTAAAACCATAAACATGTTTTTATAGTTATAGTTTTTAACATTTTCCAACAAAGTCAAAAAGTATTTTTGACTTCGGTTTGTCTGTACGTCTAAGTTTCTAATGTTATGATAACAAATGTGTTTTGAATTAATTAATATTTGTCAGTTTTTTGCGTGATATGTTTTGTTTTATTTGCGTAATAGTTACTTTACATGTAGAACAATCTATCAAACATATACTAAGTGAAAAATTTGTAGCATTGGCAAATACTATATTTTCCGAGCATATGCATGTTTGAAATATCAAAAGCGTCTAAAAAATAGTTTTTCTATAAAATATTTTTAAAACATTATACATGCTTCATGTAAATGCAATGCTTTCTCTATCTGCCGTTCTCTAAAACTTTTTATTTTGCGGAAAAAAAAAACAGTATTACTCCTCAGCTTTAGTATCGACTAGCTAAAAGGATATCAAATATATTTTCTCTCGCTTCACATCTCGAATCTTTTGACACATTCACAAAAATACTTTTATTCGAAAGTTTTCATGCGTTACAACATATATTATTTGGATTCAAATTGGATTTCTCGTCATAATTGATTTGTAATTAAATTAATTATCTTAGACTATCATTCAATTAATGGATAAATTTAACTTACAATTAATTTCCCTCCTTGTCACTTCTCATTGATAGTCTTAGCATAAAAATCAGGTTCTAAACTCACATTTTGATTCTATTTGCAATAAAATCATTTACATTTAAATAAAAATGGGAAACGCTATTTGATTTATTAGTACGTGAATAAAGCTCCCTAATTTAATGCTTTTGATAAAAAAATATGAGTAATGGTGCCGAATATAGCAATTTTGTAATTCAAATAAGTATTTAAAGAAAAATGTTTCAGGCAACCTTATAAATCGAGGTTATACCTAAAAAGAAAAAAAGTGGGTAAGTGTGATTAAAGATCGCATATATGGTTTCGTTTAATATTCCTTTCAAAACACCTTATCATTTTATAAAATCTGTTATTTCCTCATTTCGAAAGCAAGGGGAACATTCTACTATAAACAAACCTCCATTCGAACGAAACTGCGTTTTACAACCTATCCGTAGATATATTAGTCGAGGAGATCGGGCTCATAGCATCCGAGATAGGTAGGCGTCCCATGGTGGTAAAAAGTGGAACTAAAATATGTAACGCTATGGCGCATAATACGAAAGAGTGGTCAAAGGGCTGTGCAATGATAGATCATGTGAGGGGTGTCGGTAAAAGTTAGAAAGGTTCCCCGTGTGAAATGAGGACAGGTTAGAAATATTGCTTAAAATACACAAGTCCCGTGTTAGCAATATTTAATCTTTGCTATCAGAAATGGCGTGATGTTCGTTCTTATCCTCAAAAATTAATTATCTATTTCTCAATATAAAAAAATAGGTAAGATAAATTGGGCTTACCTTATATTTATGTATATCCGTTTATCATCTGGTAATTTTCGTCCGGAAAGGGTAAATCGATCTACATATTCTTCTTGTATTTCTGTTTTAATCCACAGGTGATGATGGTGTGAACTTCATGTGGTTTAAAAAGACACATATTTTTGTTTGACTTGTGAACTTAAATTTGTGCCGAAACTTATAAATAGAAAGTTAAATAAATTTTTAATAAGAGCTTTAAGACATACATCTCTCAGTTTGAGAGTCTGTGTTACAACTGAAAGTAGAGAAAAAATACATGTATAAAATATTATTAACAATCAAGAACAGGAAATTAATGCCATAAATCAGCATAACAAATAATTTGTATCAATATTTATATTTATGGTATTTTAAAATTAGAGTTTATAAATGTCTTATAGTTCTTGAGTATTGCAAAATGTTTATAATAAAATATCTGTTTACGATTGTGCAATCACTTTTCAATTCCACTTCCTTCTTTTAGATCATAAATACTTTCGATAATTACTTTTGTAAATCACATTTGACACATGAAAAACAATTTACTTCGCTTAATTATTTTAATGTCCTTGTTTGGAGATTATATTTTACAATATCAGTCAAAATCCCGCAGGGCTAAAAATTGTAAGACGTTTTGAAAATTTTATGATTTTTCGTGTGATCGCAAGCGTTTTGCTATAATTGTGCAAAATTTCAAGTCTCCAACTTAATTATGAGTTGAGTTAGAAAAGTGCTTAAAACATAAGTTAGAGACCGGAGTGGTAAATAAATATAAGACTTTCTGAAAATTTTATGATTTTTCGTGTAATCGCAAGTGTTCTGCGATAAGTTCTTAAAATTTCAAGTCTCCAACTTAATTAAGGGCTGAGTTAGAAGAATTGCTTAAATTATTATTTTAATGTCCTTGTTTGGAGATTATATTTCACAATATATGTCAACAATTCCCCCCTTAATCTCCTAACGTGGATTGTTCTGTAATTTCAGTTTGTTTCTATTATTTAGAAATTCAGCCTTTGGCTCTGGTTTCGTCAGTATGTCCACTGTCATGGACTTGCTTGGGCAATAACGCAGTTCAATAATTTTGTCTTCTTTCAGCTGTTTAAT
This sequence comes from Maratus speciosus, assembly GCA_963932465.1. Taxonomy (NCBI): domain Eukaryota; kingdom Metazoa; phylum Arthropoda; class Arachnida; order Araneae; family Salticidae; genus Maratus; species Maratus speciosus. The sequence continues at coordinate 331,813,636 of OZ010788.1, read as the reverse complement.
CACATTATATTTGATGTCAATATGCTTCGATTTATTAGAAAACTTTTCGGATTCTATCATTTTTATGCAAGATTTATTGTTTTCATAAATTACTATAGGCAATCTTTGCGGTATATCGAGTTCTTCTAATCGTTTTAGCAGCCATATTAATTCTTGTGTTGCGCTCGCCGCTGCAACGAACTCTGCCTCTGCAGATGATTGTGCGACACACGTTTGTCGTTTTGTTATCCACTGTATTGGATTCTTTCCTAAAACGAATAAATTGCCTGTTGTCGATCTTCTTGTTTTTAGATCTCCACCCCAATCTGCATCAGTATATACTTCCAGGATGGGTGGTTCTTCCGTGCTAATTACTAAATTTAAGTCTTTTGTTGAATAGCGATATCTTATTAATCTTTTAACGCCTTTCCAATCTCTTTTAGACGGCGTTTCGTTTTTTCTACTCAAGATGTTTTCCCCTACTAAAATATCGGGCCTACTTATTGTAGCAACATATAACAGAGCACCTATTGCTTGTCGGTACTTAGTGTTGTTTGGCATTTGTGTTTCCTCATTGTCTAATCGTTGAAAGCCTGTTTCCATTGGAGTGCCGTATGGCTTAGAATCTTCTAAATTGAATTTTTTGCAATTTCTATTATTTTTGCCGTTTCATTTAGTTTAAAGCCGTTGTGAGTCTTTTGTATTTTTATCCCGAGGTAATTGGAAATTTGACCTAAATCTTCAAGTGCGTACTTAGATTTTAGTTTATCTATTATCTCATTTATATTTTCATCTTTTCCTGCGATGAGAATATCATCTACGTATACTGCTATATAAAACGTGTTTTCCCCTTCTTTTCTTATAAATAAACAATTGTCAGCATTGCTCTGTTTAAATTTTAATTCTTTTAGTGTTTCACTAATGTTTGAATACCATGATCTTGCAGCTTGTTTTAGTCCATATAGGTTTTTTTTTTAACTTACAAACCTTATTGGGTTCTGTAGTGTTTATATACCCTTTAGGTTGTGATACATAGACATTTTCTTCCAATTCACCATGTAAAAATACAGTCTTGATGTCAATCTGCCTAATACTGAGATTGTGGTATGCTGCGGCAGTTATGAAGACTCTTAAACTTGTATGGGAAAGTAATGGCGCATAAGTTTCATCGAAATCTACTCCGTATTTTTGTCCAAATCCTTGTGCGACCAATCTCGCTTTGTAACGCTTGATTTTTCCGAATTCGTCATATTTCGCTTTAAAAGTCCATTTCGACCCAATTACTCTTGCTCCTTGTGGGAGATCAACTATACACCAGGTTTCATTTTCATTAAGGGAAGTCATTTCCTCTTCTGTCGCTTTTATCCAGTTCTGTTTTTCTATAGGATTTTCTATACTCATCATATCTTCCCAACTGTTAGGTACATATACTGGATCGTGCCGGACTGCATAAGCAAACCAGTCCGGCGGCACACCTCTATTTGTTCTTTCTGATCTTTTCACTTGTGGAATTTGTTGTTGTGCCCCATGCGTCCCATGGGTGCATAGCTGTATTTAAATTTTTGACATGCACTATTTGACTGTCGTCAATGGACAAATTTATTAAAGCCCTTGCTTTTCTGTCTTTCTTGGTCCAAGATTCGTTCAATGGAGTGGGGGCCTCTTGCGTAATAACTTCAATAAGTTCGTCTCGAATCAATAGCATTTCGACAATGAACCGCCAATTTGTATAATTGTTGGCGTTCAATTTTTCAATGGTCGTGCTATCCTTTGTAGAAGAAGCCATAACGTTGCTAAGATTCGTTTTATTTTTTTTTAAAATAAATTACCCTATCGGATTACCAGATTTTATTTTTGTCAATTAGTAACGATGTTTTTATTGAGAATTTTTTTCAGTCTCATAATCAATTTGTTAGCAATATTTAATCTTTGCCATCAAAAATGGCGTGATGTTCGTTCTTATACTCAAAAATTAATTATCTATTTCCCAATATAAAAAAAACATAGGTAAGATAAATTGGGCTTACCTTATATTTATGTCGTTTATCATCTGGTAATTTTCGTCCGGAAAGGATAAATCAATCTACATATTCTTCTTGTATTCCTGTTTTAATCCACAGGTGATGATGGTGTGAACTTCATGTGGTTTAAAAAGACACATATATTTGTTTGACTTGTGAACTTAAATTTGTGCCGAAACTTATAAATAGAAAGTTAAATAAATTTTTAATAAGAGCTTTAAGACATACATCTCTCAGTTTGAGAGTCTGAGTTACAACTGAAAGTACAGAAAAAAATACATGTATAAAATATTATTAACAATCAAGAACAGGAAATTAATGACATAAATCAGCATAACAAATAATTTGTATCAATATTTATATTTATGGTATTTTAAAATTAGAGTGTCTTATAGTTCTTGAGTATTGCGAAATGTTTATAATAAAATATCTGTTTGCGATTGTGCAATCACTTTTCAATTTCTCTTCCTTCTTTCAGATCATAAACAATTTCGATAATTACTTTTGTAAATCACATTTGACACATGAAAAACAATTTACTTCGCTTAATTATTTTAATGTCCTTGTTTGGAGATTATATTTCACAATATCTGTCAACATCCCGCAGGGCTAAAAATTGTAAGGCGTTTTGAAAATTTTATGATTTTTCGTGTGATCGCAAGCGTTTTGCTATAATTGTGCAAAATTTCAAGTCTCCAACTTAATTATGAGTTGAGTTAGAAAAGTGCTTAAAACACAAGTTAGAGACCGGAGTGGTAAATAAATATAAGACTTTCTGAAAGTTTTATGATTTTTCATGTAATCGCAAGTGTTCTGCGATAAGTTCTTAAAATTTCAAGTCTCCAACTTAATTAAGAGCTGAGTTAGAAGAATTGCTTAAATTACGCAAGCTAGAGCCCCGAGGGGTAAATATAATACTTCTTCAAAATTTTATGATTTGTCGTGTGATCGCAAGTGTTTAGCTATAAGTATGCGAAACTTCAGGTCTCCAATTTAATTAGGGGTTGTGTTAGAAAAATTTCTTAAAATACACAAGTTAGAGACCAGACGGGTAAATATAAGACTTTTTCATAACTTTATGATTGACCATTTGATGTGAGGTGTTCAGCTATAAGTATGCAAAATTTCAAATCTCCAACATATAAGTTTCGGAGAACGGTCTTTGTGACAGACGGACAGACAGACAGACAGATGACTGATACGAATAGTGTTTCATCAGATGAACGAAACCCTAAAAAGAACAGTCTTTTAATTTTTAAATAAGTGTGTTTTCTCTGTAATGCATTTTTAAGTGTGTTATTTTCGAGACGAAAGTTACAAAGAAACCATTTAGACTGTTTTTAGGTTGGGCAAAAAAATCGCGTGATTAGATTAAAAAGATAATAAGAATGTACACAATTTTATATCTATATAATAAACTAAAGATAATTTAATATACCAATCATGTGATTTTTCGAAAACACATATATGAGACATGCAAAAAATAAACACATTTGGTCTGGCATATATAGACCGAAAAACGTTTAACAAATCAAAACAATTTACATGCGTAATTTTATTTAAACAAAAACAAAGATTATACAAATTTTCTGAATGTAAAAAATGAAAATAATTTTTAAGACATTTATGAACAAAATCAGTATAAGATACAAAGACATGACAGCATTCTTAAAAAAATCTATTATTGCTGTAATTAGCAAAAATGTAAATAATAATGGTTATTGCATGTAAAGTTAAGGAAACTTAACTCTGCCAAATTTATCCTACTGTAACTTCACAACATGCGAACGTGATTATTAGGTAGTTCTCATGCAATATGACATTAGTTAAAATCCGCTTTCCGTTGTTAATTAAATATAAGTCACGTGCCACTCAAAACACTATAGAAGCATTTTCTGTTCTTTTTCTAAAATTTTGCATCCGAAAGAAAGCAACACGGTATATACGCAATTTCCAATCATGAAAATATTATTTTATAGTCATAGTTTTATCAGTACTAGTAATATTTAAATATATGATAGCATTAACGATATTTTTGCATTAATAATATTAGTAAATTAATAGTGATGTATTCATAATTATTTATTAAAATAACCTGTGTTATATATTAAAAATTAAAATTAATGTTTCATTCAAAAATTGTATTCTAACCACTGTTATAAATAAAAAACTCTTATATACAACAGTTATATATAAAACTGTATAAACAATAACTGTTTTATATAAAAATGCTATATAATCTGTTATAAATACTGAAGTATGTTATATATAAAAATAACAATAAATGTTTTATTTTAAATTTGCATTTTAACCTCTGTTATATATAAAAAACTGGTATATATAACTGTTATATATATATATAAATGTTATATATAAAACTGTTATATAATATGTTATATATAATAACCTCTATTTATATATATAAACATACAATTAAATTTTTAGTCTAAATTTGTCTTTTAACCTCTGTTATATATAAAAAACTGTTTGATGCAACTATAGTAACTATAACTGCTACATATAAAACTGATATATAATCTGTTATGTATAATAACCTCTGTTAAATATATAAAAAAATACAATTGAAGTTTTATTCTAAATTTGTATTTAAGTAATAAAAGTTACGAGTTGCTTATAAATTAATAATAGTAGAATAAAAACCATTTTCGTTTACTTTTTTTTATTGTTTGTGTTGAACAGACTCTTCTGCAATAAATGAAACAAATCCCATGAATAATAGTTGTACCACTTAAAATTAGCCTATTTATGTGGCAGTCTCTTCATTACTGTAGACTCATTAATCTTCCAGCTGAGATGAAATTTCTTGTAACCACTTAATGATCGTTTCCTAGCTCAAGGATACTTTGACATGAAACCGCCTTTATTTGTATCTCGTCATTAAATTTGATAGCATGTGGCCACATAAAGTGAACTAAAGTACTTGTTATATGTATAAAATTAATTTCTTGTGAACATTTTTTTATCCTTTTAACCTAAGTAATCTTATAAAAAGTAATTGCTTTGAGTATTCTTTTTCAAAAGATTATTTTTTATGTAATGTTTTTATACTGTTCAGTGAATTAATGGTATATATTCAAGATTATTAGATTTTAGTTATATATTTTTCATTGAGAAGAAGCGTTTCCATAAATAGCAAAAATATATTACTGCCATAAAAATTTTCCCCATTTATCATAATCATTGTTCAGTCTGTTATAGAAACAAAAAAGTCCTTTCTACAATATAGTCTTATGCAGAATTAATTTCTGTTTATTGAGGAAATCATTAATTTCCAGGTTATATATATACATAATTAACAAAATAGTTGATTAAGATAAACTGAACATCTGACTAACTTGACACGTTTCAATTAATTCGTCCGAATATCAGGTTTTCAAAACTGAATAAAATACATTTAGAATGAGCACTTTTCTATTGATAAGAGAATCATTTGCTGTCTTTAATAAGGAGCTCCCCTTCAAACAAAGTAAAAATCATAAATGAAAATGCCCTTTTTCGGTGCGTTCGTAATTATATAAATACGTAGCACCTATAGTCGTCGTTCATTGCGTATGTCTGTCCGTGCGCATATAACAGAGCAAAAACTACCTAACCGAATGGTCTGGAATTTTAAATATATAATTGCTGACAAATTTGGCCGTTTCAATTCAAATTTTATGAAAATGGGATGTATAGTTTAATTACAGAGACTGTCAAATGTTTTCCGTCACATTACGGCCAATGGGAAAAAATATTTCAAATGCATTTTAATGATGTTACAGCCTTTTGAACAGAATGAAATTGATATGCACTTATGAAGTAACTAAAATTTACATTCAGTACAATATGCAGTGAAAAAATATTTATAAAACTTGTTATAATACGAACGCACCTCATTTGTCACGTTTGACGTGCAATTTCCAACTTGTTTTCCTACGTCATGCATTCATATTAAAAATACTTCATTAAGATAAATATCAACTACAAATGATGAGTTGCCCGACGACAGAGACCCCTTTCCCTTGCAAATCTAATTAATAGGTTTATATCCTTCTGTTCTAAAACTTAATCTTGATCAAAAAATGATAGACCCGATTACCTTGACTAGTCGTCACATCCGTTGACTTAGAACTCATTTTGGAGGCCTTGCAATAAAAGTGATTTTAAATGTAGGCCAAACATCTGTAATTCCCTGGCAAACAGAAAATCAATATCAGCTGTCTATAAATTTGCACTTTCATACTGAACTTCTGAAACAATTTACAAAAAAAAAAAAAAAAAAAAAAAAAAAAAAATTAACACTTGACATGATATATTTTTTTACATAAAATTGATTTATATGTTATATATTGAAATATCTAACATATTTTAAGAAAATCTGCGTAATTTATTTTTAATCCAGATAACACAAATGGACTTTAAAGGAAGTAGAGTTAAATATTTTAAACAGTTGTGGCAGGAATAAGTAATAAAAATAACACTAGTTTTCTAGATAGATTATAATTTACTTTGCTCTTTGCTATATAAAAATATTGAAAAAATATATTATCTATAATCGTGGAAATAAATTGTGAGAATGGTGAGTCATTCAAATTCTACAGTAAAATTATAATATATATATTTCGAATTAAAAGCTTATTAGTTAAATACTTTTTTATATGTAGAAGGTTAAAAATATGTATATTCTCTCAACAATATTGAAATCACAACGATAGGAAGAAATTGTTAGCAAATGAAAATTCATTACTCAAATCAATTCAAAGATAACCACAAATTTCTGACAAAAAAAGAAAAACAGTGTGACCACATTTTTTAAAAGAAAATAATATAAGAGATATAAATATTCAAACATTGCACATTTAACAGTAAGAATTTGTGTCTGTAAAGTCAAAAATGACGAATTAGCAGTAACAAAAATGAAATATAGTGTAATTATATTATATATAATAACTGTAATAATATTTGTGCCAAAAAATATTGAAATTAGATAAAAATGCTTGTTAAAGAAATGGCAAAGTGTAACTATTGTTTTACTTCACAGCGCTATAGCATGAACTAACTTACATGAATTTACTTAACAACCGGTTACTTTCTGAATCGATGCAAAGTTGATTTCCTTTCAAACTTGTCTCTTCTGCGCTGTAAAGAAGACAACACCCCCTCCCCCCCCCCACACACACCACAATAAAAAAGCACTTTCACTCTTCATTATTTGGCTATTCGATTATTCTCTATTAGTTACTGAATATAGATTGTCGATAAAAGATAATCTTTGCTGTATTTAAGATGAGTTGTGCATAAACCTTCTCGCGAGGTAAGTAATCTAAAACAGTTTAAAGGTTTGAAAAATAATAATAATAATGCAAGAAAATAGAATTCAATAAATAATTCATAAAGTTTTTTTTTTTTTTTTTTTTTTTTTTTTTTTTTTTTTTTTTTTTTGTAATTTATAAAAATATTCAAAATATTTGAAAATAACTAAAATAGATTCAATTTCTATATTTATTGAAAAAAAAATACAAATGTTATTTTAATCCCTTTATCAGAAAATAGTTTTTTTTTCATTATCATTAAATATTGTAAATATTTAAAAATAGTTTCATAATCTATTCTTTTATAATGTCATATCAATCATAATCATCATTTGTTCTACCCATTTTATTTTCAGACATTAAAAACACACTAAGATTTCATAGTTTCTCATACAGTCAAAAAACAGCGTACATGTCAAAAGTTTTAAAACATATATATACTTTAACACAAACATTTAAGATAGTTTTAAAAATATGATGAACTACACGCAGTTATAGACAATAGATGACGACACATTTTGAAAGTAGGGATAAATAACAGGGAAAATTTAGAAAGCAAGGATTAGCGAGAGAGTGGGACGTAAAACATCAATAACTGAAGATGCCTCGGTGAAAAAAGAGGTGAAAATATTTTTTAAACTATCTTAAATGTTTGTGTTAAAGTATATATATGTTTTAAAACTTTTGACATGTACGCTGTTTTTTGGCTGTATGAGAAACTATGAAATCTTAGTGTGTTTTTAATGTCTGAAAATAAAATTGGTAGAACAAATGATGATTATATTTAAAAATATTTAGAATGTTGTAGTTATTTTTTGTATAATAATAATTCTACCCCTTTATGCGTGTTATGTGTCTATTATAAACTTATATGTTATGATTATTAGTAAATTATATCATCAAGATATTCTGACGCTTCTTATAACATAATACATTAAAAATTGTTTCAATTGTTTGTAAAAGGGTGTTAGTTGCGCAATAAACCAAGACCTATAAACATCGATGAAGTAGCTATTTAAAGTCAAACATATATCAAAACTCGACTATATAAATTTTAATCTCATCGAGATAGAAACTATTCTAATTTAAAATTCTGATAGATCATGTCGTTTGAAGAAGCGGCTTTTAAAATTTCCAATACAAACGTAGATCGTGCAATAAACAGCGCAGACTAATTTTAAATATAGACAGACGACAGCTGTTTCGAAGTTTCTAAAACTCCATCTTCAATGGAAGGTTAAAACATTAACATGCACATTAAAACATTAAAAGAAACGCATGATACTAAATCAAGAGCAAACATGCATTGTAAGCTTCATTGTGTTTTAGCTTGTAAGCTTCATTCAAACAGATCTCTGCTGTCTACATTTAAAATTATTTTGTGATCTTTATGACATTGTCTATTTGTATTTTAATAATCGAAGAAGGACATATCCTTTTTACCATTGTAACTTTTTACACTGAGGGTAATTTTTTTTCCTTTTTAAGTGAACAACGCGCATATCTTAGCAGAATAATATTTTTCGATACAAAAAATATCATAGAGGGAAAAAAAATGGTAAAATTATTAAGGCATAAAAATCTGTGCTATTTTTAGTTATAGAAATTATAGGCTTTATTTTAGTTGTAGAAGTATTGTATTAACAATAAAAATGCATGAATATATTTGAGATATAGAAAAAATAAAAGAGAAATTTTTTGCTACTTAAATATATTTCCGCTGAAACTTATCACAACTTACACTGAAGAGAAAAAAAATTGTAACTGAGGCAATGCATTTGAAAAATCTGTAAATATATCTGTTTTATGAAATTAACCTATTCATTACATTTTTCATGATGCGATACGAAAGTTACGATTGCCGCCAATATTTATATGCTCTTGCAGATACATTGCAGATTCAAAGTAGACAAGAATAAATTAAAGTAACACAACAATACTTTAAAAACAAAACTTAGGTTTTCTAATAGAAAACTATCAGCAAATTTAGTTTGGTGATTTAAAATTAATTTTTTAAGTTTTATTTTATAATAATTTTACCCTAAAATTAATGTCATATTAATTATTTGATAAAAGACGTGTTTGTATTTTATAAGGGTAACATTTTTCAGATAGACAGATAAACATTAGAAAAAAAAGATGTGTACATCCAAGATTAAACTATTTTGCTCACCAAGATTTAAAATTATGAAGAAAAAGTTAGTTATTTAAAAAATATTAGAAAATAATGTAACAGAATATTGTTCGTTCTCTGGTATTTTTGTATATATATATATATATATGTATATATATATATACAGGGTGTTCCGTTAAAGGGGTTCAATATTAATAGGGGTAATAGAGGAGATCACATGGAGCATAAATCAGTATATAAAGCCTGGTCGGATCTCAATAGTTTTCAAGTTACAGCAAATAGAATGAAAATTCGGAAAATTGTAAAAGAACCCTCATTGCTAAACTATCGATAATGCTATATAAAAACGAAGCACATATTTAGAAAGAGCAGAAAAAAACCTACAAAATGACATCAATTGTATTAAAATAGCAATATTTATTGACGAGTTACAAGCCATGAAACAGTGAAAAAAGTACGAAATCCAATATACATCAAAATAGTTAATCGTTAATTCCAAAAAGACAACTCTAGCTACAACAAGGAAAATGTAGTAAAATTTGGTCTATTCCGAAAACTTTCGAAAAAGCTTACAATGAACCATATCGGTTTAATTGTGTGAGAGAAATTAATCAGTTTCTTAGTTACAACTCCGCTTTCTTTGACACTAGCAAAGGTTAAACTCCGCCCATCACGATTGGGAACAACGCCTTTTTAATTACTCTCAACTATACATTTTCGATCATGCTTCTTCTGAGATGCAACATTTTTAATTATTCAAGAGTTGAATGAACCAAAATAACTTTACAATAATAGTCTACATTTTAAAGTGGTCTTTTATTGATATAAAGCTTAAGTTAAATTCTTTAAAATTAAACTGGTGGTGAAAATTCGGAAATAATTAAAAATATTGCGATTTGTAACTATGCAAGAAGTTTCAGTACATGTTTTACATGGACAATTATTGTATGTATATGTGCATCATAATTTATGATAGGAAATAATAATAACAAATAGCATAATAATTTTATTAATTATAAATTTAAAAAAGATACTAAATTTTAAATTAATTCATACAAACTTTGTAATTTACAATTTGAGTACACCACAGTCTGTGACTTACAAAATACTGTGCCAAAAAGTGTTGAAAATAAAAGAAAAATGACAAATAAAGAATTACATTCCACGTACTTTATGACATATGTGAAGCATAGTCTTCTGGCCTGCGCTGCACAGTTCAATGTCGGAAGGCAGACGAACGGACATTATTATAATAGGTGTTCGAAGTTGCGCCCATTAACAGAATCGCACAGCCGACAGCGACGTCGTAAAGATTGGCGAACACGCCGAAAAACTCCGACGGAGTTGGGAATGTCTCCTGCAGCGACAACGATTCGCGCTAGTAAATCCTCCGGTGTATCCACAGGCGTTTCATACACCAGCGATTTAAGGTGTCCCCAAACAAAAAAGTCTAACGGATTGAGGTCTGGAGAGCGTGCAGGCCAAGCAACAGGTCCACTGCGTCCAATCCATTTCCCAGGATATGTTGAATTGAGGTGATTGCGAACACCTATGAAAAAATGTGCCGGTGCGCCATCGTGCATAAACCACATATTGTGGCGCAATGTTGCTGGCACATTTTGCAGTAACTGCGGTAAGATATCCCGTAGGAAAACCAAGTACGTACTGCCATTGAGTACATCTGGGAGTAAATATGGTCCTATGAGATAATCGCCGAGGACACCTGCCCATATGTTCACACTGAACTTTTGTTGTGCGTTCGACGGGAAAACAGTGTGCGGATTTGTATATGACCATGTGTGCATATTGTGCGTGTTTACCACGCCCTCTCTCGTAAATGTTGCTTCATCAGTAAATAAAATATTTTCCAGAAATTGTGGATTATTTTCTGTTACATTAAGCAACCAGCGTACGAATTCTGTCCGCTGAGCACAATCTGTTACTGATAACAATTGTACCCGCTGCACATGAAAGGGGTGCATGTTTTCTGCACGCAGAACACGCCACACACTTTGGTGAGAAACACCGACTTCAGACGCAGCAGCTCGTGTACTCGTGGAGGGGTTATCTTTAAAAATATTCAGTACATCTTCTTCCATTGCAGGTGTTCGTACATGTCGAGGTTTCCCTGCATCAATGCTTGCTGTATTAAACGATCCAGTCTCCCGTAATCGTCTATCGATTTTTATGAAGAGTTTCGAACTTGGGCAACGTCTCCTTGGAAATTGCTCACGGTACATGCGCTGTGCTAGACATGCATTTCCATGAGCTTGCCCGTACATCAGATGCATGTCCGCATATTCTTCCTTAGAGTATTCCGGCATAATTATTATACATCAACTTACTACAATCCCACTTACAACAGCCTCCCTTTAACATAATGCCCACTGATGACTGCTGTTTTATTACACTTTTCTTCCTATACACATAGAAAATTTGCATAAAAAGTACTTCTTCTTCATCATCCTGAAAGTTCATGGAGGAAACGCAGCAGTCACGGAGTTTGCTTTAAGACAAGGCGAGAGCTGCACAATATGTCATTCACTTGACCAGACTGAATAATGAAAGGGTATTGATAGAGGTTGATCAGAAATGTATAATTGAAAGATATTAAAACGGGGTGTTTACAATCGTCATGGGCGGAGTTTCGCCCTTTCCGAGCGTGCAACAGTACCGAGTTGTAACTAGGGAACTGCTTGATTTCTCCCATACAATTAAACTGATATGGTTTATTGTCAGCTTCTACGAAAGCTTTCGGAATGGACCAAATTTTATAACATTTTCCTTGATGTAGGTAGAGTTGCATTTTTGGAATTAACGATTAACTATTTTGCTAAATATTTGATTTTGTATTTTTTCACTGTTTCAGAGCTTGTAACTCGCCATTAATTCTCAATATTCTAAAACAACTTATGTCATTTCGTAGGATGTTTTCTGTTCTTTCTAAATATGTGCTTCGTTTTTATGTAGCATTATCGATAGTTTAGCAATGAGGGGTTTTTTTACAAATTCCCGATTTTTCATTCTATTTGCTGTAACTTGAAAATTATTGAGATCCGGGCAGGGATTATGTACTGATTTATGCTCCGTGTGATCTCCTCTATTACCCCTATTAATATTGGACCCCTTTTAACGGAACACCCTGCATATATATATATATATATATATATATATATATATATATATATATTCGGATTTCTATTGAACGACGACTATGAAGCCAGAAAAGTTTGTTATATGCAAATTCGTAAGATGCACATATGAAAATACTATAAACTATCCAAAGACGAAATTCAAATCCATGACATTATTATTAATCAAATTTCAGTTAATGATAAGTTCTTAAATTCCAGACTGTTTTAGATAATTATTTCAAAGAGATATCGTCTTATATAAAATACCAATGATTTTTACTGTTTATTTTGTTAATTTTATAAAAACGTTTGATAAATATCTAGAAGGAATATGTTTTTCGACACTAAGTCACTAATTTAATTTTATTCAGAAACATATTGTTCCTATTTTCCTTGAAGTTAAAATATTAAATTATACAAACTTTTCTTATTATTTCTTTCGTTTTTTGTTTGAAATATAATGTTTTCTGATTTATACATTGCATAACACTGTGCATTATTGAACAACGAGGCAGTGTATTGTCCAGTCTCTTTCAGGCATTATGTAATGTCAAATTTATTAAAATCCGCAGAAATATATGGTATTTTTCTTTACTTTACTTCCAACATAAATTTCTTTCTTGACAGGTTTGTTGCCGAAACATGGATTTATTCACTTTAGTTCTTTGTTCAGAATGTAAAGGAAAATGCTTTAAAATCAATAGGGGATCTACAAAGAATTGATTTTGGATGAAGAGATTAAGGACAAAGTGACGAATGAGTTTTTTACTTTTCTATACTTTTTCATGATTAGATATAGTTTTTTACCCATTTCAAAAGTAAATTTGTTAATATTAAAGATTTTGAAATGTGGAATGTTTAAAATTTAATAACTGAAATTAGTTTCGTTTTCTCATTTCCGTTAGCAATAACGTGTTGATAATCTGTACTAATATTATAAATAAGTAAAGTTTATGTATGTATTTGTAGGAAGTAATCTCTGAAACTACCGGGCCGATTTAAAACGTAATGGTGGGAAAATGATGGTGACAGTCCCCGTTGTAACATATGCTGTATTTTATGTCGGTGCCATTACCTCAAAGGGGGTGCTGGAGCAAAGCATTTTCTAAAAATGTGATTTTTGTGTTACTGACGGGACTAGAAACTTAAATTGCCATGGAAGTTGCCTATAACATATAAATTATCTCTAAAAACAATTCCTAAAAAATTCGAAACTTAAAATGGGTGAAAATGCACGAAAGCTGTTCCAAAAACATTCTAAAACGGGATTTCAATGAAATTCAAAATAAATAAAATACCGATTCCAAAAGTAATGGTTGAAAATTGATGGTGACAATCGCTCCTCCATCATAGGTTGTATTTTATGCCGGTGGATTAATACTTGGGGATTGTAGGAGCAATGAACGTTCTAAACTGTGATTTTTGTGATACTGACTAGCCATTTGGCGTTGCAGATAGTTATAAGATACAAATGCACTTTAAGCGCAATTTCTAAAAAAAATCGAAATTCAAAAAAAGATGAAAATTCGCGAAAAGCCTTCTAAAAACGTTCTAAATTGCGATTTCTGCGCAATCTCAGGAAATATCAAGTCGATTTTAAAACTAATGATTGCAAATTGATGGTGACAGTCCCTGCTACAACATAGGCTGTATTTTATCTCCTTATCACTACCAACTGGTGGTTGCAGGAGCAAAAAACGTCCTCTATTGCAATTTTTATGATACTGAAGGAGCTAGAAATTTGAAATTTAGAATGGTAGCTTCAAATAAATTATAAATAATATATAAGAACAGTGTCGAAAGAAAAATCAAAATTTGAAAAAGGGTTAAATTGCGCGAAAATCGTTCAAAAAAGTTATAAATTATGATTTGTAGGTAATTATTAAACTTGGCGTGATAGATTTGTAAAAGATATAAATGATCTCGAAAGTAAATTACTAAAAATTTAGAAATTTAAAATGGTTAAATCAGCGAAAAGCGTTCTAAAAACATTCTAAATTAAGACTTCTATTGAATCTCAGGAAATACCAGACCGATTTCAAAAGTAATGTTGGCAAATTGATGATGGCAGTCTCTGCTCCCACATAGGTTATATTTTATGTCAGTACCACTATGAAAATGGGGTTGTAGGACCAATAAACATTCTAAAATTGCACTTTTGTGATATTGAAAGGTTTTGAAAATGAGGGAAAAGCTTTCTAAAAATTTTCTAAATTTGATTTTTTTTTTAATATTAAAGATAGAAAATAATAGCTAATTATATGATGTAAATAATCTTTAAGAACAGTAAAAAAAAAAAAATCAAAATTTAAAACGGTGAAATAAGCGAAAAGTGCTTTCAAAATTTTCTAAATTACTATTTCTATCGAATTTTAAAAGACAGAATTTTACAGTTTGGCATGATAGTTACTTATACGTATTTTCGCTAACAATAGTTTCTAAAAGACTCGAAATTTAATGTGGTAAAATGAACCAAAACATTCAAAAAACTTTCTAAATTACGATGGAATCTCAGGAAGTACCAAACTGATTTTAAAATTTACATTGGTCAATTCCTGGTGACAATCCCTGTTCTAACACATGCTATAATTTATCTTGGTGCCAATACCACCAGAGGGGTCACACACCGTTGGACTATAAGCTTGAAATTTGGCATGATTGCTACTTTTATTCCGTAAATGTGTGCTAATAGTGGTTTCCAAAAAAATCAAAACCTCAAAGGAAAATTGAAATGAGCGTAAAAGCTTCAAAATACATTCTAAATTATATTTGTTTAGTGTTAGTTTTAACTCTTCTTATTAATTTAAGTCTTATTTTCACCTAATGCAGTGTAATAATGAAGTTTAGTCAAAGTCCGACTTAATTAGTAATTTTTTAATTATTCCTAACAGTGTAAATTTTGTAATAAACATAAGCACACAAACACCACTTAGTTTTATTCAACTACTACGCAAGCAAAGCCGCAGGTTTTGCTAGTATTTATAATTGTGTTTTATAATTGTGTATTATAAAACTGGTTGTCCATGAAGTTTGATTCAATGAACTTTAAATTAATTGGCATTTTTCTGTTTTCCATCAGCAGACCAATCCTGCATTATCCAGAGTACCTTAAGTATACATAAAATTACATTAGGATAAATATAGTACAGACGAATATATCAGTTTAAGGACCGCTGTTTCGGCATCGTAGTAACAATTCGTAAAAACGATGGGTTTCCAAGTACTTTTTAAAAAGAAAATTAATCAGTGAAAGTGAAATTTAAAATAATCTATTTTCGAAAATATAAAACTATGTTTTGACGCACAAACGCATTATTCCTTCTCTGATTACTTTAATCTTATTTTTAAAAGATTTAAATCAGGTTTATGCTTTGATTGATAGATTTTTAACATTATAAATATCTTATTTCGCTAATACTCGAAATCGTAATTTATTTTTTTGAAATAAAATTTAGAATGAAAAAACATGCCTTCCGACGTTGAAGTTATAATAACTTATTACAATACCTATTACTTTTTTTAAATTAAATATGGGAAAATATAAGAATAGCTTGCTTTGTATTACAATAAAAAATGTAAGCAAAGAAAATATTTATAATGGAAGCCTGACTTAAGTCAAAAAATCCTATGGAACCGGCGAAAAAAATACAATGTAGATATAATGGTGAGTGTAGATGTTAAACCAGAAACCTTTCTAAAACGCATTACTTTTCTTTTTACTTGCGGATTCGTATCAGCATTTTTTAATGTACTAGGGGGCTCGGCCCCCTAGGAGCTACGCTCGCCAACCCCCATCCAGACACCGCAGACTCTAAATGCACGCTAATGTGATCGGCTTTAAAAAGATTTCGAAAGATTGAATTATAATTTAAAAAACAGTGGCGATCTCCCTATAAACGGATTTCTATTCATTTCTCTTTGATTCGGGGAAATTTTAACGCCAAATCCGCTGCTGTACTACTTGATTATCCCGTTGACTAATTTCGCCAAATTATATAAATCGCCAAACCACTCGCCAAATTATACAAATTCACATAATTTTTATTTTAAATAACGAAAGAACAAATAAATTAGTACAACATTAATAAAAATACAAATAAAACGTCGAAATAAAAAAAACTTGATGACGTAGACACGTGTAACAACATTTCAAAATAAACTAGTATAAAAGGAATTAAGTAAACAGAATCTTTGTCTCCCGGTATTTTTTAACAAAGCGAAAAGAAAGTTCTTTTAAATGAGACATTTTAAATTAATCGTTTTTAATCTGACGTAATTTTGACCAAATTATTCTTTCTCTTATTAATATTCACGTGAAAATGCTTGTGTTAGAAATGAAATATTATTTGCGCTTTCCTAAGAAAAATAGTTGAAAAGTATCCCCTCAAAATATCAAATAAATGTCTAGCGCAATTTCTAAATTTAAACCGTTTTGCAATATTATTTTGTGTTCGTTTTATGTAATAACTGTAATGTGACGTAAATATGACGTAATTTCTCCTATTTAAGACTTCTAATGCATGTTAATAAATTTATTATTTTACAAATTCCTTTCTGTCTTAAAATTCACGTGTAATTATAGTTTTATGACGTAATTTTTAATAAGTTCCTGCTTTTTGTACATAATTATTTAATTCTAATTCCAATGTTTTTTTCTGTTTATAATAGTCAGGTGTAAATAAATTTTTAATTTATTACACGTATAAATATTTTTTTTTCTTTTTTTGAAGCAAACATTATTGTTTCCGCTGTTTATACAGTTGGCAACAGTTTAAATTAATATCACTTTCTAAAATCTGTAAAAAATATCTCAAAAAATGCTGAAAATTTGAATTTAAAATAGAAATAAAACCTCAAAAAATGAGTCAAAATAAAAAAATTAATGCAATCTGCACTCCGGCAAATTCTAACGCATAAAATGATCTAAAAATGATTAAAATCCCATGTATAGTTTTTGCTCTTATAAAACTTTTTTAGTGGAACGATTTTGTCCAACTTTAGCATTAAATATTTCTTAAAATAATTCTTCGATTTGAAAACTGTCTGCATCAGCGTGTTTATCAAACATTTCTGTATAATACTACCGATTTTCATATTTTTGTATGCATTATTTTTCTTAATATTAACAAAGAAAGACCTCCGGTCGCAAAAAATTCAAAACCGGCGGCGGCGGTGACAGCGGTAGTTACTTTTTTTAGAATAGAGAGATTTTCTTCAGGAAAATCACAATTTTTACTTTTAAGTCAAGTTTTAGTTACATGCAGATTCTTGTATAATACGTAAAAAAAAAAAAAAAAATCTTGAAAAGAAATGCCGTGAAACTATATGCATTTAAAGGGAAACCGTTCTAAAACTGATCTTTCTGGTGCCTCGCGATTCAATCTTACTGAAATTGTTTGTATCATAAACTGAAAAAAAACTTGTCTGTAACGAAACATAACGTTTGAAAATTTCCAAGTGGGTGAAAAAGTCCAAAAAGTGTAAATTTTCAAATGAATGAAAAAAGTTCGGGCAGTGATTCGAACCAGGGATATGCTGAAGCCGCCAATGCTCTACAAACTGAGGATTCCCGGACGAATCTTTAGGACCAATTCACCCAATAATAACCAGAAATCGAAGGTAATTTTCCTGTTGAGTTGATTCAGATACCAGACCAGATGCTGTGATCGTTAAAGGTTAGTTCGTTGAATTAGTCCGGGATTCGTTCTGGATGGCTCAAATGGTAGAGCATTGGCGTCTTGAGGCAAGAGATCCCTGGCTCGAATCCTGTCGCGGACTTTATTCACCCACTTGGAAATCTAAAACAGTTATATTTTACTTACTAATTGAATAATTGTGTTAAAAATGAACCTAATATAACAAAAGCTCTCATAAGCAGAAAAATTACATGGATACGACGAAAATACAGTTAGCCATTCTAAAATGAAATTGAAAAGAACTTCAAAAATATCGTGTTATAGAAATTTTTATCATAGTAGGTGTACCGTAACTCTATACAGTAAAATCCGGAAGGAATCAGCAAGAAACAGCAACAAAAAGCTTTTAATTTATATTTATGTCTTGAAAAATACATCATTTCACCTAGACTATGAATTTTTCCAGATAAGGAATGGCTTAGGTTATACACTTTACTTTAAATTGTATTTTTTCTCTTCGTCGGAAACGAAGCATTTCAGGTTAAAGAAGCAATCAATTATATAGAAATCACGTTTTTCCGGGTTTTACTGTTATACTACATTTATTTACATCTATAAATAACCAATATTTTAGTACAGCTATCACTAATTAATTAATTATGTATTACCATGTTGTATTAATGATTATTATATGCTGCAATAGAGTAACAGCTGACAGTTCAGAATATGTTATTAACTGAAACATGATAATCTAATATTATTATGATTTTCGGTGGTTACCATTTATACTTATTTTACAGGATAACACAAAAATTTCGGATATATTACCGCCAAGAAGTTTAAGAAAAAGTTTTAGATTAGATAGCACAAGACCGCAATGGTTATGTTTTTTAAAGTTAATGTATTTTTTAACACTGAATCCTAAAATTACCTTAACATTTAATCATCATGTCAAAGCATAAATTGTCAATGTTAAAAAATAACAAAAATCGGATACTATAAAATAGAGGAGATGGCTGTGTTTTTTAACTTTTAATTGATTTTTATGTACTTTTTAGTCCTGAATCTGAAAATGACCTTCATTTTTAACCACCACATTAGAAGTTTTTGCAAATCGTAAATATCAATGTTAAAATATAGCGAAAATCTGATACTATAAAACAGATGTAAAACATTTTTTAAGTTAATTTTATTTAATTCAATAATTTATTCAATTTTTTGGCTTATACTGGCATTCAATTATGAAAAGGTAAAAAATATGACATAACCCAACTTTGGCAGGCTAGTGTAATTAAATAACATTTTAAAATATGTATCATTTTCTAAAGAATTGAGGCTATTAATTTCCATCATTTTTTTATTTATTTTTTTTTTTGTTCTTATATGTTTATTACAAATTGTATATTTTGCATTAAATATGTCAGAATGGTTAAAGATTTCAAATTTATATTGCAATGTTAATTTTAATCTGAACCATTTTTTAATATATCTGACGAAATTATTTTTCTATTACATTTGTGAAAGACACCTAATTTGCAGCAAAAAATGTGCTGAAAGTTTAAGCAGCTATTACTCGGTCAATTTTAATCATTGAATAACGGGATTTTTTTTTTGTCTTACTTGCCAGTGTGACAGGAAAATTTTACTAAATATAACTTATAGGACCAGGGACCGTATAAAAATTTAAATTTTATAATTTTTTTAAGAAATGTTTTTATTGACCTAAATCGCTTTTAAAATATTTCTTTGCCTAATTTAAAACATTTTTGTAATTGGAACTAATTTTATAATTGTCCTATGGGTAACGGTTTAGGAGTTAGCCATTGGACACCGTTGAGAGTGGACACCCTGTATAACAATAACAAATACAACTTACTGAATGTTTATGCGAAGCTATCGAGAATATCTATCGTTTAATTGAACAATGTACTTTAACATTAAAATGACTAAAAATATATTTATATTAAAGTTTATTGTAATAAACGCAATTAGTAAAAAATTAACTAAATTAGTATTTAGTTTAACTAAGTAAAGTTACGCAAACATAATGAACAACTTTATTTTTTTTTCAAACTAAGTTTAAATTTTCGTTTAATAAATTGTGCGGCAAAAGTCAGAAGCACTTAATTAACGTCAACAATTTCACATCGCATTCTACTCCTTTCAAATTACGACACGGAAAAATTATAATTAATTCGTTTGTTAAGGTTGTCATTTCCTTAAAAATCACGTTTTGAAACCATTCAACTTTTTTAATTTGAATGAAAATTTCCTTTGCCACTTTTATGCTTAACATCATTAGTCACTGTCTTGAATGAAAGATTAATTAAATAATCCATCAGTTCAATACGAAATTTTGAACTTCACTTTTAATAGTCATATTTAATATAAAAATGTCATTCCGGCATGAACCTGGAGAAAATGTTAGATTCTCTATTGCCAGATTTTAAATTGCTCATTGGCTCATTTAAGACAAAAGCGCAAAGCTAAAATTCTTGGAACCCGATTGTAGAATATTTCTGTATTTCGTGAATAAAGTAATTTCGCAAAATTTGTTTATAATCTTTAATATGGCTTCATTTACAACATCCTATTAGCGATAATTCAAGACGTATGACCAATTGTGTAAGACACTAATACGTACATACGCGCGAGCGCTCGAAGATTTTTTGAATGCCATGTTTTCTTTTTAAATATAACATCATTTTATAGTATGACAATGTAGATTTAAGCGTGCATATTAGAGAAAATAATTACTCCAATGGAAATAAATTTTCGAGAAACCACTGTTTTAAAAACTCTGAAATTAAGCCCTATTATGAAAAAAAAATCCTTTATTTTAATCCGTTGTCTTTTTTGAAAATGGAAGATAAGCCGATATTTCAAGCTGCTTTACCTTAGTGAATTTTTAAAATGGAATTGAAAGAAAAAAGGCTCTGGAATCCTTGTATCACAGCAAAACTCTTCAGAAAAAGAAAGTTTGTATTTAAAATTTCTTATATATGTTTTTAGGTTTGAAATTTGTAATTGACCGCCAGTTTTATACAAGACTGCGAATCGAACTGATCCAGAAACAGGGTTTATATTTTGGTAAGCCTTTACAGATGCTTAATCATATCCAAATCGATTTTTAATTATGAGAGCTATCACATGTAAAAAATCAGATTATATGTTTATATATAAATCAGTATTTAAATGGAGAAGATATTGGCGGACTAGGAATACTGATGCGGTCACAAACAGCAGCATTTGATAAGTAACTATTGTTGAGGGAATTTGTTTCCCCAGAGTGGAGAGAGACGGCGATAGTTACCTTACATTGTTTTAGTTGGTAGGTAGAATAAGTTCGCAGATGAGTCGCAGCGGTTATAAAGGCAATAAGTTTAGAAAATTGGTCTTTCTTGTGCGATGCTGACACGTTTACGTGAAGCAATACGACGCACACGCCCTGGTATGTTGAGTAATGATGTCATCCTAATGCATGATAATTCCATGCCCGATACTGCTCTCTAAGCTTAAAAATTTCTTCAAGCTTTCAAATGGAAAATCTGGAGTTATCCACCATACAGCCCAGATTTGGCAGCCGTGAATATTTCCTTTTCCCAAATTTGAAGAAACACTTATCTGTAATATGGTTCCTCCGGAAAGTGGTGTGAAAATATGGAGCTCTAGCTCACGGTCTCTTCAACCAATCGAGGTGAGATTTCAGATATAGATATTCAAAGTTATGAGCTCAGGATTCTGTAAACGGCAACAAAGTGGTGCTCACGGTTACAGTTATAGGTACAGACACTCTAAATTTTCGAATGGCAGCGCCATTTTTTCCCATCGCAAAATGCTCAGCGCATGCGAAAACCCTAAAGAGTGTTGGAACTGTACATGTATCACAAAAAACGGACGCGTTATGCGCACACAAAAACAGCTCTGTAAACGCCACCCCCCTCCCCCCCAATAAAAAAAAACACACACACACACAATCGGAATGCACGGACAAAATTTACATAAGACAGAGTCAATAAAAAAATCACTGATTACAACACAGATCGGAAAAAAGAAATCTATTATTTGGATTACACATTTTCAACATGGGTGCCATCACAGGTAATAACGTATTGCATGAGTGCGACTGTGGAAAATACAGCCGAACGTAGCATAGCGTGTGGATGTTTGTAAATTCACGTTTGATAGAGTCTTTCAAATCCGAAAAAATTTGCGGATTGCACATGACACACTATATTTGAGATATCCCAGAACCAGAAATGCATAGGAGTGAGGTCAGGGGATCGCGAAGGCCACGGAAATGGAAAACGGCGTGAGATGATACGGTCCGCCAAAATACTGTTCCAGGATTCTTCGAATAGACTTCGAAATATGTGGAGGTGTGCTATCTTGCATTCAAAGGATGTCATTCACTGAATTTCGCCGCAGCAATTCTGGTATGGCGTAATTTTACAGCTTGGCTGTATAGCGGGAGCCTGTCACGGAGCAAGTTACAAATCCCGTTGATGTCGCTTCCTCAAAAACGTACGGGCCGAGAACAATTGTGCCTGCAATGCGCACCACACAGTAACTTTGAAGCCGCATAAAGGTACTGGTGCCACAGCGTGCGGATTCATGTCTGCTCAGCGTGCACAATTTTTTTTTACGTTGCCAGTTAAGGGGAAATTTGCCTCGTCCGTCCATAATATGCGAAGAGGCCAATCGTTGTCGACATCATGATGGAGAAGAAATTCCTTTACAAAGTGCATGCGTTGTTGATGGTCCTTTGCGGTCAACATCTGGACGTGCTACTACAGGTATGGAAACATGCGGATTACAGAGCGCAGTAGCTTTAGGACCGTTCATTTAGGTATATACAAGAGACGAGATGTTTGCGTGTGCCCTGAAGTCACTGTGCGATGCCCTTCCATAACAGTATCCTCAGGAATAGCTGGTCGTCCGGATCGCGGTTTATCACAGGTGCGTGCAGCCAGTTTCTTCGAATTTCTTAACTAAATCACACAGAGCTAAGAAATTCATAGCACGTATTTGGCGACGATTTTGATGCAAACACGCAAGGTTTCTGCGACATTCATCCCATTTGGATAATAGAGTTTTACCAATTCACTACAAACTTCCCTGGAAAAGTCATTTCGTCGGCATGTGCATGCTCCCGACTGAAGAACTAACATTCCCACCCCGCTTTTTATCCATTTTCTACACGGAATATCTGGCTGATTGGTGTCTTACCTCTATCATCAAATTTCCTCAATGTGCCCTGATCGTTTTTTTTTTTTTTTTTTTTTTTTTTTTGGCCGTTTGCAGAGCTGTTTTTTGAACGCACATAATGCGTCAGCTTATTGCGATAGACGTACCGTTCTAACGCTCTATAGGGTTTTCGAATGTGCTGAGCATTTTCCAATGGGAAAAAATGAGTATTCCAATTCAAAAATTTCGATATTCTGTACCTATAACGGTAACCGTGGGTGATAATTTGTTGCCGTTCATAGAATCCAGAAATAAGTATAGCCTTTAAATAACTATATCTGAAATCTCATCTCTATATATTGAACAGACCAGCCGATAGAGTTCCATATATCGACAATTTTTTTTTTATGACCACCCTGTATACTTCGCTTTTATTTAAATTCAATAATGCAAGATGTCCATATAAAAATGCCTAAGATTCAAAGTTATGTTATAACAGTGTGTAAATTTTATATGACACTGGTCTCCAAAAGTTAAGGTACAGGGACTGGATGTTCTCGATTTTACACGGTTTGTCGAATATCTACCAACGTTATTGGCGAATTGTTCTTCAACTTCTGGGATGTAAAGTTCATGTTTGATTTCATATTTCTCAGTGAAGATTTATCGGGGCTACAATTAGGGGGCTAATAATAAATTTAATAATAAAATAATATTTGCGATCACCTATGTAACAGAAAAGGCTGGAAATGATTTGTCACTGTGGTAAATGACTATTTGGGTCCTGTCCTACGTTTGTATGCATTTGTGTAAGCATAGCACTCATATTCGTGAAGATGTTAAGGTTTTTGTGAAAAATTCAAAAGTTTTTTGTTTATAGCATACAGAGTTTTCAACCAAATTTAACACAACTTTGCAAAAACCTGACAAAGAACAGTAGAAACAGTATACTGCAATTAAAACATGAATATATTGAATATTTGATGAAATATGGGCACTTGTAAGAAATAATTTTTAACTGCGCATGCGTATAAGATTTCAAAATTTTTATTTCATAATTTGGTAGCCAACTATTTTGGGTAACTTCTGTAAAACGTCATGTCAAATACTGTGAAAACTCAGAAAGATATAGTGAGTTGATTGAAAAGTTGTGGAAAAACCTTTATAAAAAAGCTATTTTTAGACAGCAACTCACTATATCGCCCTTATCTTTGTGACATTACTCGATATTTGACTGGACATTTTAGATAAGTTGCCCTAGATAGCTGACTACCAAATTATGAAATAAAAATTTTGAAATCTTCCACGCATGCGCAGTTAAAAATTATTTCATATAAGTGCCCATATCTCATCAAATATTCAATATATTCATGTTTTAATTGAAGTGTACTGTTGCTGCTGCTATTTGTCAGGTTTTCAGAAAGTTGTGTTAAATTTGGTTGAAAACTCTGTATGCTATAAACAAAAAATTTTTGAATTTTTCACAGAAACATTAACATCTTAACGAATATGAGTGATATGCTTATAAAAATGCACACAAACGTTGAACAGGACCCAAATAGTCATTTAAAGCAGTGACAAACGATTTCCAGCATTTTCTGTTGCATAGCTGATCGCAAATATTATTTTATTATTAAATTTATTATTAGCCCCCTAATTGCCAGCCCGACTAAATCTTCATTGAGAAATATGAAATCAAACATGTTCTTTACATCCCAGATGTTCAAGAACAATTCGTCAATAATGTTGGTAGATATTCGACAAACCGTGTCCAATCGAAAGCATCCAGTCTCTGTACCTTAACTTTTGGAGGCCAGTATATTATAGAGTTTAATTTTTACTATTTACAACAAATCATGCATCAAACTTAAGGTAAATCAACCTAGTTCAAAAAATGTTCGATATGTACAACTTTCTTTACACGCCACACTTCAGATATAAAGTCCAATTCTTCCCACTTTTTGGTTAACAAGTCCGGACTAATGGAAGCAATAGCCTAATCAATTCTGTGTTTCTAGGCATTCTGTTTTCTTATCGCTAAGTAGCGGCGAAATGTAGATGCAGTATTTTGTAAAGCCACAAAGCAAAAAAATCGCATTTCTCTAACGGCTTTTAAATCTTCAGCCCATCAATAACTCTTTATGATCTGGAGTCGCCATTTTGCGTTTGTAAGCAAGTACATAAAGTACTGTAAGCAACTACATAACAAAGCAGTACTCGCGCATGCGCTTATGTACGCTCTGTTTCAGTTGTTCTTTATTTGTGACCTTGAACCAACTCTCTACAACGCGGATAGTTGATACTATTAAAATTTATAACTGAGACATTTGTTTATGGACACCATGTATAAAAGTTCTCTTTCCCATGATAAATCACAGTGTCTGATCAAATAAAATTAAAGCGGTAGATTAACAGCCAAACGGTTTTCCATAAGTCCGCCATAAGATTCAGCTAGTTATGTTTGAAATGTAAAACCTACATTCTTTAAAGTATTCCAACCGAAATAGTCCTGAATTGTACATGCTTATTCATTTAAAAAAATTGCTGGAAATGTACAATATTCCACGCTTATTTCTGAAATGATACATCTTAAAAGACGCGAATATATTTTGGATTTTGAAACCTTTATCGGTCCTGTGTCACTTTTCACGTGGAACCTTAATTGGAATCGAACTAATCGACATGAATTTATTTTCGGTTTGAACACTTTTTTTAAAGAAACATTTTTAATTGTACTTTGACAACATGTGTAAGAGAAATGTACTACATTATTTTTTTAATATTGTCGTGAAAATAAAATATAAAAAAGAATCATGTTTAAGAAGCTATCGTCCCATAAGGGTTAATATAAATAAATCACAAGAAAAAATTCCAATTTGTTATTAAAAAAAAAGTTTATATTACATTAAAAAAGACGTAGTTTTAACATTTTTTTGCTTATGGTATTATATAACCATACTATCTGAAATCCTATTGACTTGATGTAATGTGGCTCCTGGTAAATTAAATAAGCTTATTTTTACTCTAGATATAAAAATGTCCAAATCTATTCCAATCCAATTCCAATTCCAAATCCATTTTAAATAAAAATAAAATAATGTTTTAAGGGGGCACGTTACCCTTTGATTTTTTTTTTCAATTTAAGCAATTTAAGGTACATTTTGGGCATAATCATAAAGGACTCAATGAAGAAAAATTAATCTATCAAGAAATTGTTCAATTCCCATGGCAAAAAAAAAATCTTTTTTAAATTTAAATAAATTTTAAAATACATCTTTTCGTACAGTTTTGAACATTGTGAGCTAATTTTTTAAAACTATTTTTAGCAATGTGCTGTATAATTGTAAGTATCGGATTTACCATAAATTAATTAGTTTGGGCAGAAAAAAATGTGCAAATACGTGTAAAATTACAGTAAAATCTGAATTTATTTTACATTTTTATGTGCAAAAAGAAAACTTTTTACTTTATTGTAAATCCGATACTTTGTTTTATCAAATAGACCATCAGGAACAACCAGAAAAAAAATCGAGTTAATTGAAAAATATACATAAAAGTTTTATTGCTCTGAACATGATTCGTAGAGAAAACACAAACTGACAAAATTTTTAAGATTTCAACTTCAAAAGCAAATTGCACTAAATCTACAACACTTCTCCCTGGTTGCGATACATTAAAAAAGATAGGTATTCAACTCCAATCGCAACGTAAACAGTGAAGTGGGTGTGGAAGTTTAAAGGGACATGTGTAATAAAATCACTTTTAACTATATTTATAATACTCGGATCTTTACGGAGTTTCATCAGAATATACTAAGGATAATAAAGTATCATTAAAACAAAAAATTAGAAAATCGATATTTTCGTAATTTTTTTGTATTTACCGACAATATATTTTAAATACATATGTTTACTTTTAGTTGAAATTTTATGCACTAAATCTTCTTTAATACAATTTTTCTTTTAGAAAGCGAGAAAGCTCAGTTTCTCATTTTTGTAAATTTTTATAACTACGTATACATGTTTAGCTATACAACAAAATCCTTTTACAATGATCTTGTATTGTTGATGATGCTTATTTAGTAAGAATCATATTGTACTATATCTACTTTATAAAGGATGAACGTATCTGTGAGTAACACTGACGTCATTTTGGGAATGTCAACACTTTTCGATGAAATTTCAGTTTTACAATTATCGCTGCTGCGACTTTTTAAACTTCTAAATATCGTACACTAGCAGTTACCCGTGACGCTGTTCACGTACCATTAAAAAAATATAAGTACATTTAATGAAGAAAAACATTTCACCTGATAATGAAGAACATATATGATTAACCAACTCTTTATCACATTTTGTAGGAGATGATACAGTATTTTATTTATAGGATTTATAGGTTATTATTTATAGTGACTTAATTTATAGTGGCCCTAACATAACACAGTCATACAAAAGTTAAATGTGTGCAAAATAATACAAACAATCGCAAAAATGAAGCTGTAACGACTGAAAACAAGGATGGTCAGGTAAAATCGTGAAAATCGACGAATCTCTCTTGGTAGAAGGAAAAAACACTGCTGTGAGAATTCTATTAGAGTAATGCATTTTAAGTGATATTAGATGTCAAATTTCTATATGTATGCATTGAAACATATAATACTACAAAAATCTATTTTTAAAAAGCATTAAAAAAAGACTTTTTAAAAAATGACAACATATTTTTACTTTTTTAAAAGCAGAAGATATGTGGAATTAAAATCCTATTGCGAAACCTCGATTTACAAACGTGTCTCCAATCAGGACTTACCAGAGAGATCTATACTTTTTATTGCGTATGCCACGCTCCAATATACTTAAAGTTTCCGAGCCAAATTTCAATACTGATGTTCATCTTTAGGTTTTATTCTTCTATATATAAAAAAAGTTTTGATTTGGAAATGGACCAATAAAAATCTGCGTAGATATTCCAGGTAGATAAGTATCTAATTTGAATGCTTAAGCATGGCCTTTCTTCGTTAATATTAAAAAAACTGTTGCATACAAAAACATGAAAATCGGTGGTATTATAGAGAATTGTTTGATAAACACGCTCATGCAGACAGTTTTCAAATCGAATAATTATTTTAAGAAATATTTAATGTTAAAGTTGGTCAAAGTCGTTCCATTAAAAAAGTTTTATAAGAGAAAAACTATACATAGAAATTTAATCATTCTTAGATCATTTTATACATGAGAAGTTCTCGGTGTGCAGACTGCATTCTTTTTTATTTGATTCATTTTTTGAGGATTTATTTCCATCTTAAATTCGAATTTTCAGCATTTCCAGAGATATTTTTTACATATTTTAGAAAAGGATATTATTTTAAATTGTTACCAAATTTTAAAACAGTGCAAAGAATAATATTTCCTTCAAATTAAAAATTAATTTACGCGTGGCTATTATAAGTGGAAAAAACAACTTTATAATTAGAATTAAATAATTACATGTTAATAGCAGGAAAATTACGTCATAAGAACTATATTTACACTTGAATTTTAAAAGAGAAACAAAATGTTAAAATAAAAAAATCCTTATTCTGCGTTAAAACTTGTAAATGGAAGAAATTACGTCATATTTAAAATGCCCAAAAAATATGGCAAAGCAATTTAAATTAAAAAATATAATTGTTCCAAACATTGATTTGATATTTTGAGATGATCTTTTCAACTATTATCGTGAATTCGAAGACAGCGCAAATAATATTTCCTTCGAACAACAAAAGTATTTTCACATGAATATTAATAAGGGAAATAAAACTTTGGTGTAAATTACGTCAGATTTAATACGATACATTTAAAATGAAATATTTAAAAGAACTATCTTATAGCACTGTTGAAAAATACCGGGAGACAATAACATTGTTTACTTAAATCATTTTACATTAGCTTATTTTCAAATGTTTAAATAATTTTTTTTAATTAAGTACGAAAACAGCCATTATATCTCTTAACAGCAGTAGATTTGGTCTTAAAAATCCCTAATTCAAGGAAAACGAATGGAAACCCGTTTACAGAGAGATCGCTACTGTTTTTCTTTTTAATTTTAATCCAATATTTTTAAAGCCGATAAAATTAGCTTGCTTTTTGGATTTTGGTGTGCTTGAACATGGCGTAGCTCGTATGGGGCAGAGCCTCCTAGTGAATGAAAAACAACTTTCTTTTAATAAAGTAATTTTTATTCATAGTTTCTGAAATGAACGGCTTTAAAAATTAATACTCGTCAATTTTTTTATTTATTTATTTTTTATTTTATTTTTTATTTATTTTATTTTTTTTTTTTGTCAGGCAATCGAGTTATTTTTTAAAAAATCTTAATAATAAAAATAATTTTTTCCGCTAATCATGACGTCATTTTTGTCGCGGATCATTTTAAGATGCATATTATTGACATCTAAATCCATTTTCCTTTCAAGCACTTCTTAACATTTTTTAAAAGTTAAATTAAATGTTAAATCTTTATATTAGACTCGCACAGACGGTAAACTATCAAGAATTGCTAAAAATGTTCTTTAAATAATGAGATTCAATACTATAACCCAACACCATTTTCTTTTAACATCAAAGTGTATCCGCTTTATTTTCCATGACGTCATATTCGCCTGTTTCCGTACTTACTCAACTTATATTATTAAGAATTATTTTAACATTTCTGTTTTATTTACAATATGGCGATATATTCATTCTTTTTTTATTCTTAATTTTTATTTCATTTTCCTTTTTGATGTGGAAATCTTTCAATAGAAAATTAATTCTTGAAAATAAATTTTTATTTCGGGTTTTGATACTAATCACGACGTCATTTTCGACATGGATAATTTTATGGTACATATTATTGACATTTACTATCAATTTTCTTTCCAAACTTTTTTAAAAGATTTTTTTTTTCATTTTAAATTGAAAATTAAATCTTTACATAAGCTATTTGCAGACGATAAACCTCCAAACAAGCGGGTGCTATGTTTCATTTCTTACTTAATATAATTCGTAGAAAATGTTACCATTGCTTATAAAGTATTAAAAAACATAGTTGTGAGATAAAGCTAAAAATTATAGCTATAATATACAGATGAAATAGAAAATGCAACGTAGCAACCGTTTTTTTTTTTTTTTTTTTTTTTTTTTTTTTTTTTTTTTTTGAGTCAGTTTCCAAGCAAAATGCCATGATTGACGTCATTCTAAAAGCATCTATTCTTAATTTTTTTTTATATATTTCATTTTTCAATTCACGTGAAAATCTTTCAATTAAAAATTAATTATTGAGAGAGAAGTTATTATTGCGGATTTCTTTTTTTTTTGGCAACGCAAAAAAAATATAATTAAATGTTAAAAGAAGAAATGTCAATTGAATTTACTATGAAAAGAATGAAATATTGAAATATTAATAAAAATATTCGAATAAAGTAAATTAAACATAGCCTATGTTCATTTCCGGGTTGTAATCCATCTATATCCAAAAATACAAAAACATTAATTCATCCATTTAGACGCTGAGTTCATTCAAACTCTCGGACACACATTGACATTTATAATATTATAAGGATTTAAAATTTTTACACTATCGTATAACAAAAAAAATTACTTTTAAATGCATTTTTTTAAAATATTGTATCTTAATTTACTGATTTATTATGTTTTTTGAAAATAAATTTCAGCATAAATTTTGTTATATCTATCGT
Organism: Maratus speciosus; assembly: GCA_963932465.1. Lineage (NCBI taxonomy): Eukaryota > Metazoa > Arthropoda > Arachnida > Araneae > Salticidae > Maratus > Maratus speciosus. The sequence continues at coordinate 331,782,519 of OZ010788.1, read as the reverse complement.
GTTATTATTATTATTAACGTGTGCTTGCTCTATTACAGAAGAATTAAATTTGCACATTAAACAATGTAAATATTTTAGCATTTGTTTCTGGATAATTTTCCATGAGAAATTAAAACTTCGTCAATAAATAAATAAAATAATATTTATTGAAAACACAAATTTAACACATATCTAATCGAACAATTAAAAATTTTATACAGCGGAATTGGTGAAAAATATGTCTTTCGAAATATAATTTGTTTGAAAAATGTGTCACATTTTAATGATTAGCCAAAGCTATAACCAAAATAAAAATATAAAAAAGGAGAATTTTAACTTTTTTTCTTGAAATAAATGATGAAATAAAACCTTTGAATTTCCTATACACCTAGAATGAATGTATAGTGAGCGCCGAAAATGTTACATAAAATGTAATAATTGCGTTGCATCTCTCTATTCTAAAAAAAAGTAACTAACGCTGTCACCGTCGCCGCCGCCGGTTTTGAATATTTTGTGACCGGAGGTCTTTCTTCGTTAATATTAAGAAAAAATTGCATACAAAAATATGAAGATCGGTGGTATTATAGAGAAAAGTTCGACAGGCACGCTGATTGAGATAATTTTCAAATCGAAGAATTATTTTAAGAGATATTTAATGTTAAAGTTGGTCAAAAACGTTCCATTAAAAAACTTTTATAGGAGCAAAAACTGTACATAGGAATTTAATCATTTTTAGATCATTTTATTCATTGGAAGTTCCCGGTGTGCAGACTGTATTCATTTTTTTTTTTTTTTTTTTTTTTTTTTAATTTGACTCATTTTTTAAGGTTTAATTTCTATTTTAAATTCGAATTTTCAGCATTTCGAGAGACCTCTTTTGAACAACTTTTATAAATTTTTGACAACTTTTAGAAAGTTCATTGTTTTCAATTGTTGCCAAATTTAAAATCAGCACAAAAAATAATATTTCCTTCAAATTAAAAATTTATTTTCACGTCACTACTATAAACAAGCAAAACCCCCCTTTCAAATGAGAATTAAATGATCACGTATTAAAAGCAGGAAAATATTGATAATTACGTCATATAAACTATATTTACACGTGAATTTTAAAAGAGAAAGAAAACTGTAAAATAATAAATTCATTAATATACGTTAAAATACGTAAATGGACAAAATTACATGATATTTAAAATTGCCAAACCATAATATTTTCCCAATACCTATAAGGGGGGGGGGGAACCTGGCCTGTCGCCAGATACCGCCAAGTCTGTCGCCAACGTGTCGATATCTATAATATTTAGATATCGACATGATTCCCATAGACTTACATTGTAAACCGATAGGGTTTACTTGCTTACAGAAAATCAACAAATATATATATTTTGAACCAATCAAGCAATGCAGATGTTATTGAAGTGCCTCCAAGAGTCGCACTGCTCTTGTGTTGAGAATTCTAAAACAGCGCAAATAATACTTCCTTTCTAACAACAAAAGTATTTTCACGTGAATATCAAAAAGAGAAAGGAAACTTTCGTGAAAATTACGTCAGATTTAAAACGATATATTTAAAATATCTTATTTAAAAAAGCTTTCCTAGAGCGTTGTTAAAAAATTTTGGGAGACAAAGACTCTGTTTACTTAAATAAATTTATATTAGCTTATTTTCACCTGTTTCACTTATCTGATTTAATCAAAGACGAAAACAACCGGTTAAAAGGGAGGTAGCCTCTGTTTTTTTTTTAAATTATAATTCATATTTACGAAATTTTTTCAAAGCCGATCAAATTAGCGTGCTTTTAAAATTTGCGGTGTCTAAAGGGGGGTTGGCGAGCCTAGCACGTAGGGGGCTGAGCCCCATAGCTCTTTTAATATTAATATCTGTCTTTAAGTGGTCAAAAGCAAGCTTTTTTACAGATAATCCTTTTGTAAAGAGATTATGAAATGTAATGTTTATCGTTTTTTTCACATTATTTTTTTATTGTTTCGTTCAGCTCACGAAACAACTATATCCTCGCTTCTCCGTCTATCACAGGCTCGTTCCATTAATGTTTTTCAAACTACAATTTTGTAAATTTAATGTACATTTGAATTTATTGAAAATAATAAGGTACCTGTACCCAATATGGACACCCTAAAAAAAATTGATTTTTTTCACCCCCGTGTACACGTCATAGGACTCCAAAAATATATGACCACTATCCCTGGACTGTTGACTATCATTATTAAAATTAGCGACCTTGTAATTATTCTGGTTTAATTTTAATGATAAAAACAAAAAAAAAATTACAAGTGTCCATATAAGGAACCATCTGTCCCTAATATGGACATGCATGTCCATATTAGGGACAGGTGGCTCCTTATTGACCTACTACACATGGTGTATGGAAGAACCACACTTTCAAGGGATTTTAGTGAAAGGGGATAAAAGAAATATATCTTAAAGTATTGCGGGGGAGGCGAGGTCACATTAAATATCTTCAGAACATGCATTTTAGAAGGGGGAGGGGGTCATTTTCGGTTGTGGCTCTTTGAAGACCCATGCAAAGCACCCCAGTTACTATAAAATATTATGAAATAATATAGTTGATATTTTTTATATATTTTTTGATATATTTTTTTGATATATTTTTGATATATTTTTTTGATATATATTTTTGATATATATATTTTGATTAGCTTTATTGCACCTGTCTGTAGAATTTTTGTTTGTGATTACTCAGTCCTTACAGGATGGACAAATAAAAACTTCTTCATCATGAGCCGTAAGTACCACATAGTCCTCATAGGCATATCTGCCACAAGAGATGCACAGCCGCATGTCTGCAACGGCATCAATACTGCATAAGAAGCAGTACCAGCTCCCCATTGTTAAAGAAGTAATACCGCTGTTATCCGCAATTTCACCAACAGATACTCTACTGAGGGGAGGCTTGTCTTTTGATTTGTTTGCAAGGACTTTTTGGAGAAGGTTTCTTGGAGGATTGTTCAGATGACAATAAAGAAATATTTTACATATTTTTGAATCTGAAGATTCACTTGCTGTATTTCCAATGTGTACATATGGTGTCCATATTGGGAATCAGGCATAGTTTTACTAAATCTTGTAATAAATAAACAAAGAAAACATTTTAAAGCAATATATGCAATAGCAATCGAAAATATGTTTCCTCAGCTTTCTAAAATACTCAACTTTTGAATATTTAATGTAATTTTACTATATATAATATGAATTTAAATTTACCTGTAATTACGATCAGCACACCAGGTAACAGCAAGTTTCCTTCCAAATGGTGAACAGCGCGCTTTTTTGCACTTTCCAGGCTTAATTATCATTTCAACTGCTTTTCTTCACGGACATGTAGCACCATCTCTCGATCAAAAGTGTTACTTTTGAAGATATTAGGGGTGTCTATATTGAGAGCACTGTCCATCTTGGGAACAAGTACCTTATAACAGACAAAAGTAGAATTTGTTTAAAATAAGATAAATAAAAAGTTGAAGTACTTTAACAATCAAAACCTTTTTTCACTTTCTATGACAATCTCTGACAATCAGGATTGGATGCATTTAGCGGTTGGAAAATATTAAGAAAGCTGACTACGAACGATTGTTTTTTCTACAGATGATTTTGTATTTCGATTATTAGGTATTTAATATTTTATTAAAAAATTCTAATGAAACTGACATTGGAACTTGTAATGATGATGATTCGATTTTTCGTATTCAAAATGTATTTTGTATGCTTCGTTAAAGTGTGCCAAAAGCGTATTTTTTCACTGATAAAATATTCAACAACATAAATCTCTGGATAACATAATTGAATATTTGTAATTGAAGACGCGTGCACATATACACATATATGTATTTCAGTGTTTTCTTTTTTGTGCGAGTATGTGTATACATTTAATTCATATTTTTACCCGACTGGAAAGAAGGGTTACGTGTTGCCCGCATATCTGTGTATGTGGATTTCTTTATACCCTCGAAACACCCCAACGGCTGGATGGATTTTAATGAATAAGTTCTCTATCAATTCGTCTTAACGGCTCCATGGTTATACGCTAGGTTTTGTTTTTATAAATTCAAAATGACGGCCGTAAAATACAAAATGGCGGTAGAGAAGAAAAAAGTTTTGTATGTAGGATCGCTAGCTTTACTGCGACTCTAATCATCATAAAGATCTATAGACCTCATCAAAACAGTGTTTATAGATAGGAACTAACAATTAAACACAACTTAAAAGTCATCAATACAAGGAAATAAAAAATAAATAGGTAAGTAATATAAACAATATAAAGTACAAAAAAAATTATAAGTAAATTCCTACCTAGGTCAATAAGAGACATTTTTTTCTCCCATTCTTCTTTCCTCTTGAGTGGTGCTTAGAATGCCTTGATCAAGAAGAGGGCTCTCTCTGTCTTAAAATACCTTGATCAAGAAGAGGTCTCGCTCGATTATTGAAAATTAATTAATTTAATTTAATTAATGAATTAATATTTGAAAAAAAAACTGAATTAGCAACAAGTGCCATCCACTACAAGTTTTAAAAAAATTATTTGAGCTTGATTGGATGAATAATAAATATTTTATCTACGATTGAATATTTGAACAAGATATATATAGCGAGAGTGTGAGCTAATAGTAGAAATTGAAAAAAAATGTTTCACATTGATGCGAAATAATTAATTAGTTCCCTTTTTTTCGCAGTCAGGTTTTTTGGTTTTTTAAAATTAATTTTTTATTGAAAATTTGATTCTATAGCAAATTGCTTAATTGATGGAATTAAAACATTAATTCCAAATATGAACTATTATACTATGATTTCACACAAAAAAAATAATAATTTGTAAAAGATCAGATATACTTGTTACAAATAAAGAGCGGGAAATTTCATTTACTGTTATCTAGAATTGTAAGTCAGTTTATAGCAGCACAGCATAGATTTCAGCAGCGTTTTTATTTTTTTTTTAATAAAACGAAACTGGATGTGCAATTAATCAAACTGGCTGTTTTGAGCGACATGGTGCAAAATTTGAAAATATTCAATCGAAAACTACTTGTTCACATTTCTTGCTAAAAGAATTATCCTCATTTCATAGGTTTTAATCTGAATGGAATGAGCGAAATTACAAATGAAATTACATCAGTTTTACGCAATTTTTATAAAACGTTTCTCCTTTTGAATAAAAAGATTTGAAACGTTGTACTATTTATTCAGATCACGAATAAGTTCAATCACAATCTGAGAATTTTATTTCATCCGGAGCATTAAACAGAATTCAAAGAACTAATCTAAGCACAAGTGGAATATTACTATCAATGAAAGTGATGCGGTTTTATCAAAATCCTAATGAAATATTTTAAATACATAAAAATATAGAACTAGAAAATTTTGCAGATATGCTAATTTCACAAAATGATGTTTTTTAAATATTGTCTTGTAATACAGTAACATTATGTAACATGTTACTTTAGTTTGTATTAAAGATTATGTACTGAAGCATAAGAAAAAAATATGAAATAAAATACTCTTCCTGTGCCAATTTAAAAGAATTTATGACAATTGTGATGCATTTCATTTTATTTTGTGCGTTAAATTACATGTTAGTCGTAAGCAAAGATTTATTTTTTCGTTTCATGTAATTTTTTCAAGTTCTCTTTTCATAATGTTTTTCGAGAAGGTTATAATTGTAGCGCGCTGGTTGAAATTAAATAAACACAAACTCGTCAATAACTCACAACACTTAATAAATAACAAAGTGAACTGTATCACACGTTTAATTATAAACCCTCTTGGTTTCACACTCTTAGAATAGAATAAATTACATGTCAACAAAAAAGAACGTTGCCTTTTTTAGAAATTAAACTTACACAAAAATGCTCGCACTGAGCGTTGGCAGACGATAAATAAATTCCGAACATACACCCCCGGCCTTGAAATCTTCAAGGGGTACAAATAAAAGAGTTATATATGTTAATGAAAGGGCAAAGGACAGAGTTTATGAACCGCTCGTTTAAAATTTCCGGCACCAGTTCTTACTATGGCGACTCTCACACGACCTTCATGGCCCGGAAATGTCTGAATAATTTTTCCTAACTTCCACTGAAGAGGGGGAAGAAGTTCATTTTTAATTAGCACTATGTCACCAACATTTAAATTTGCTGTCGCACGCAACCACTTGGGACGTTGCTGGAGTTGAGACAAATACTCACCACTCCATCGCTTCCAGAAGTGCTGAAATACTCTCTGGGTTAATTGCCAACGGCGAAGTCTATTAGGGGGAATTTCAGAAACGTCAAGTTCTGGAATAGCCATAAAGGCAGCACCAGTCAAAAAATGACCTGGTGTCAGGACTTGTAGATCACTTGGATCGTTCGACAGAGGACATAAAGGTCAAGAGTTCAAACAGGCTTCAATTTGTGACAATAATGTAGGGAATTCTTCAATTGTAAATAGTGAATTTCCCATTGTTCTACGTAGATGATATTTCACAGATTTTATGTTAGCTTCCCACAGCCCACCAAAATGTGGAGCAGACGGGGGATTAAAGTTCCAGATGATACCTTCATTAGCCACATAATTCTGTAATGTTTGATCCTTACTAATGGAGGATACGGAATTGTATAACTCACGCAGTTCCCTACTTGCACCCTTGAAATTTCCTGCGCAATCACTAACCAACTCAGCTGGTTTACCTCTACGGGCAACAAATCTTTTTAGAGCAGCCAAAAATGTGGAAGCTGTCAAATCCGAAACCAATTCAAGATGAATAGCACGAGTTGAAAAACAAATAAAAATAGCAATATAACTCTTAAACGACTTGATATTTCTACGATTTCTCTCCTTGCACATAAATGGGCCGGCATAATCAATTCCAGTCTTTGAGAATGGACGAATTGGCCTAACACGTATGGCTGGAAGATCCCCCATTATTTGAGTGCCAACAGATGGTGAAGCATGAAAACATTTTGAGCAACTCCTCACTATTTTTCTTACTGCATCTCGACCACTTAAAATCCAGAAATTGTTTCGAAGAATAGCTAAAAGAAGCTGTGGACCAGCATGTAAATAAGTTATATGATAATGTTTGATAATTAATGCAGTTATATGATGTGTCTTAGGCAATAATATTGGGTGTTTCTGATCTTCTGAGACATTAGCATGTCTCAATCTTCCACCAACACGCAAAATACAATTATGATCCAGGAATGGGTTTAAAGACAAAAGTTTACTTGAAGGTTTTAAATATTTGTGATGACTTAAATCAGATATTTCATCACGGAAACACTCGTTTTGAACTATTTTCAGAATTTTCGTTGTGGAATTTGAAAGCTCTAAGACTGAGAGAAAACCATTTACTCGATTTGATAACGACTTTCTTGCATTGTCTACAAATCTTAAGCACCACGCGACGATTCGTACTAGTCTATTCCAAGAAGAATATCTGAAAATCAGATGATCATCATTAAGTTTAGAAATATTTACAACACAATTCCTCTTTTATTCCTTTAGGATAATTTCTTGTACATCCTTGCCTTCAAATGATTCATTAGACGGTTTATCCCATTGCTCTCTTAACCATTTAGGACCATGAAACTATAGCTCACAATTCACTAATTCCGATGGTAGCATACCTCTTGTTCCGCAGTCAGTTGGATTTTCAAGCCCGCGAACATGATTCCACGAAATATTAGTCAGTGTTTCTTGGATTTTAGCAACACGGTTTGCTATAAAGGTTTGCCATCTATGAGGCTCTGAAGAAAGCCATGCCAACGCAACTTTAGAATCAGTCCACGCAAACACTTCACTCTCCTTGAGACTTAAGTGAGCCAAAACAACCTTTAGCAAATTTGTCAAAAGAAGAGCTGAACAAAGTTCCAACCTTGGGATTGACTGAGTCTTAATGGGTGCGACCTTAGTTTTAGGTGTCAAAAGATTTACGGTGATTGTCTCATTCTGAGAAACTGAACGCATATATATTGCTGCACAATATGCTTTTTCAGACGCATCACAAAAGGCGTGAAATTGAAGGTTTATCTTATCTGCAGATAATACAAATCGAGGAATTTTCAACTTAGAAATTACCTTTAAATCATTCCGAAAAGATGTCCACCGTTTACTATGTTCTTCACTAATTGGCTCGTCCCAGGTAAGTGAAAACTTAACCTTTGCAACTTCTGACAAAATATCTCTTTTAGAATATCTGTCCTTTTTCTCATGGTCTAAAGCAGTGAAACAGAAGAAATCACCCGTTAAATTCTATTGAATTCCTAAAATTTTTATCCCGCCATCATTAGTCAAGAGCAATGACTCTGTACTTTCCTTACATTCTTCAGAAATATTCCTCAGTACTCCAGGTACATTTGAAATCCATTTTCGTAAATTAAAGCCTCCTCGTTTCATTAATAATGCCAATTGACTAATTAGTTCCACAACTTCTTCCTCATTCTGGCCGCCAGAGAGAAAATCATCTACATAAAAATCTTTCAACACAGCTGCAGATGCCAAAGGAAAATCGTTTTTCTCATCTAAGGCAAGCTGATGAAGAGCTCTTGTAGACAGAAACGGGGCAGATGCTGTACCATAAGTGACCGTTGTTAAATGATATTCCTCTAACGGATCCTGGGAATTCTCTCTCCAAAAAATTCTTAAAAAATCTCTATCTTCTGGATTAATCAAGATTTGTCTAAACATCTTCTCTATATCTGCTCGTACAACAATAGGCAAAACTCTAAATCTTAAAAGAATTGGAAAAAGTTCCTGTTGTATACGGGGTCCGACCATTAGAATATCATTCAAGGACACACCAGAGGTAGATTTAGCAGAGGCATCAAAAACAACTCTTAATTTTGTCGTCGTACTTGATTCACGAATTACCGCATAATGAGGTAAATAAAAAACAAATGTAGGGACTCTTTCCGATTTGGATATTCGTTCCATATGACCCAAATCCGAATACTCCTTCATAAACTCTCGATAGTTTTTATAAATAGACTGTTGTTTGAAAGCTTACGTTCCAAAGAATGAAATCGGTGTATGGCTAATTCCTTAGTATCACCTAATTGCGATGGAGAATCTTTAAATGGAAGTTTCACAGCAAATCTTCCAGAACTATTTCGAAAATAATTGCTCTTAAAATGGTCTTCACATTCTTGTTCTTCCTTAGAAATTCGAACTAGCTCAGGAATGGAATCTAAAGACCAAAACTTTTGAACTAAATCATCTAGTTGAAATTGAATATTATTAACAGAAAATGTACGTTGACTTGTATCAAAAGAGGTAGTTCCCGTAATTATCCAACCAAGTTTAGAACATACGGCGAAGGGTAGAGTTTCTTCTCTTTTTATAACTTCCCCTTTAAGCAATGTAAAGAAAACGTTAACACCTAACAAGATATCTACTGGTCTTGATTCAAAGAATATTGTGTCTGCTAGAACTAAATCATTGAAATTATTCACAATATTTGAAGGAATAGAACTATACGGCACATTTGATGTGATTCTTTTTATCACAAATGCTCTAGTGGCAAATCTCACTTCAGAATTAAAATGGGGAGTAAAATTTAAATTTACCTCTTCATTAGATTCAGCATTATAAGAACCTAAACATGTAATCTGTACTTTAGTAGATTGCCTTGGCAAACATAATTTACGCATACAAATTTCACTTATGAAAGAGGCTTCACTGCCACTATCCAGCAAAGCGCGACAGTTTACAAGATTACCCAGTGAGTCACGAACCTTAATCATTGCTGTACAAAGTAGAGTTTGCTTATTTTGAAATGAATGTAATCCCGACACAGAGTTGTTTGGAAATTCAAAGATGCTAGTACAAGAAGTTTGATTTAATGACTCAGTTGGTCTCGGCTGAAATTCTGGTGCGTTCGGAGACAGAGGGCCAGTCGGCGTTTCATTTACACTATCTGAATAAGATTTCGGGTCTCTTGGAAGATGTAAAATTGTATGGTGAGGCTTATGACACACTTTACATTTACTTAAACTCTTACAGATTTTTGCATGGTGTTTATCTAAAAGACAATTGTAACACAAGTTGTTTCTTCTAATCAATTCTATTCTTTTATGTGCACTAAACTGCAAGAACTTAGGACATTTATACAACGGATGTGATTCCTTGCATACACAACAACTATTATTAGAAGACAACAATGTCGTTACTTTACCTTTCTTTATTTCCCTTAGTGAGGATTTACTGTTTTGAAGGGTTCTAGCGTGATCCTTCAAGAAAGATAATAAGTTATCAAGAGTTCCCACCTCCTCCCTTTTTAATGTTCTTTCCCACCAATATCTCGTATTTTTATCTAATTTATCTGTAATTACATAAACTATCATTACTTCCGAACATCCACTAACGTCTTGTTCAAGTACGCTTAAAGAACGCACACATTCGTTTATAACATCTACACTCTCTAAAATAGACTGTGCATTATCCGATATACAAGGCATTCCAATTAATTTCTTAATTAATGCATTAATTAACTCACGTTTATTTGAATATCGCTCCTTTAATAATTCTAAAGCTGTTTTATAGTTTGAATCAGATATTGGAAGACTCTGAATAATTTTAAGTGCGCTGTTTTTGAATGCCGATTTCAAATACTGCAATTTTTGACAGTCTGATAAACTCTCATTATTATCCACACTAGCTTTAAATAAATCATAAAATGATATCCATTCTTCTAAATTACCACTAAACGAAGGAAGCGTCAATTTTGGAAGCTTTACTTCTGGTATTTGAGATTTAGAAAGGCTATTATTTTGATTCGATTCATTTAAAGTAAATTTTGAGTTTTTCCGGTTAACACTTAACCAAAGATTGTCAAGTTTATCCTGTACAGATTGTTGCTCATCAACAAAATTATCTACATCTTCTTCTTTGCATTGTGAAAAAATTGCATTAAAAATTTCATGTAATTCCTCATTTAATTTTTCAATTTTATTTTCGAATAAAGCAAGCTGACTAGAATCAGCATCATCTATCGAACTAATAATATTATTTTCGAGTTTAGTTACAGTAGCTTTTAATACTCGTTTTCTAACTAAAATATCTTTAAATTCTGCCATAATGAGATAATTTTAACAAAAAAGACTCACCGAATAGTATAGATGTTTAAATGACGCATCTTCTTTATTTACTTATTGCATCATAACTTCAGAACGATCACATGATTACACTTGAAAACGAAACTCCTCTTACCGTTCGTTCTATCACTCAATTCAACAACAACAAAAATATCAAATCTCCGGTAGACGTAACCAAAAAATTATGTAGCGCGCTGGTTGAAATTAAATAAACACAAACTCGTCAATAACTCACAACACTTAATAAATAACAAAGTGAACTGTATCACACGTTTAATTATAAACCCTCTTGGTTTCACACTCTTAGAATAGAATAAATTACATGTCAACAAAAAAGAACGTTGCCATTTTTTAGAAATTAAACTTACACAAAAATGCTCGCACTGAGCGTTGGCAGACGATAAATAAATTTCGAACAATAATTTTAGATGTGTAGCTGACATTATTACAAGTCATATAGTGATTTTGTAATTAAAGTTTTTGGTAAGAGATTAAAAAAACTAGATTCGCATTCTGACTAAATAAAATTATTTTATGATTCATCTAATTTAATCAACATTCAATTTTGTGTTCTGGGCATTCATTTCTTTAAATTCAATTAAATTTTTTTCTATATTTCTCCATGCTAGCAGTAGTAATAAAACTTTCAGGTGTGATAATAAGTGTCAAGATAAATATATACAGGGTGTCCCTAAACTTATGGCACATACGTTAGGGTGTGATAGAACACAACTGGATAATCACAAATCACCATGCAATCCATGATCGGAAAGCAAGTCTTAAAAAGTTAGAGCGCGAAACATGCTGTGGCACAACATAAGGAGAAAGAAGGTAGAAAGCGATGGAATGAAAGGAAACCGATAATATGAAGAAAAACATTTTATTCAACAAATAAAGTAAACAACACGTACGTCCCCCATTACAGCAACTTATAGAAAATGCGGCCGCCAACAGGCTTTACTCCGTCGATGGAGTGACAACCGTACACTGACGAAAACACCAGGCATCTCTCTCTGATATCAGCAGCTACGGATATCCGGACCACAAGGTCTTCAATGGAATCTATGGGACCGTCATCATCGATAAGGCTCTTCATGTGACCCCAGAAGAAAAAGGACAGACATGAGAAATCAGGTGAGCTGGCCGGCCAGTTAAGTGATACAGCCTTTGGTCTTCCCTTGCATCGCCGTTTGCTACTCCGTACATGTAACGCATCTCGGCCTTCTCCTGATTTGAGCACGCATCCATCTCATCAATGATCCACAGAACGGATGAAAACAGCTGCGGTGAACAGCCTTTTTATTGCGGTCATTAGGACGCGCCATCTAGCGCTTTACAGCTTGCGTTCCGACCATGGATTTTATCATGATTTGTGCTTCTTTAGTTGCGTTATAAAACCGCTAATGAATGTACCATGAATTTATGAGCACCCTGTATAGATATACTAGCTGACTTGGCCGGCGATGTCCGAGAACGTGCTGAATGATCCTTAAATAACCCTCAATTTTAATTGATTTTATATCTTTAACTCCATTTTGTCTGAATGTATATTTTTAAATGAAAAAAGTTGCGAAACAATATTGAATTTAAAGAATACGCTATTTTGCATAATTTTATTTTGAGAGACTATGCGTACCGTAAGTGAGCGAAACCGCGACAAATCACTCGGATTTTTACTGATTTCGACGACATGTTCACACATTTTATTTTGTAAAAAATATCTCTTCGAATCCGAAAGCTTCAAAAGTTTTGTAGGTTATGTAAATATGCTCTATGTATAAGCTCTCAAAAGATTGTATTAAAATAAGCGCGTTTAGTTACCTTTTTATGCAGAAAAAATATCGTCTCTATGTGGCGCAAAGTGGCTTGCGTTTGCGGGGTATTTAAAAAAAGTTAAAATTCATACTTTAAAAAACCAATTACACCATCGATTGAAAGAAGATTTCAGCTTTAATATTCAGCTTTTATTTTCAGAAAATATTCTTGGTTTGTCGGTACCTTTTGGAAATGCGCCCTGGTGTGAGCGAAACCTCGACAAAAAACTCATTTCTCACATTTTATTTTGTAAAAAAATATTTCTATTCGTTCGAACGTTTCAAAATATTTGTAGGTGATGTAAATCTGGTCTATTGATATGCCCTAAAAATTGTGCTAAAATACGGGCGTTTCGATACTTTTAACGTAGAAACAAGTATCGACTCCGTGAGGGGCGAAGTGACTGACGTTCTCTGGTGTATTTGAAGAAGGTTTCACCTTTAAGAGCATTTTCTCGATACCTCTAAAATTGCATCCTGGATTTGCATAGCAATAAGAAAAAAAAAATTAGAAAAAAGACTTTGTTGAAAATTTGTTTTTCGAAGTATTAACAGCAAATTTTTTTTTCGAAACGATTGCGGCATTTGAGACGTAAAAGTACAATCATCTGTCTTTAAATTTTAACTGTACCGAGCGGTTTGGTTTATTTGGATTAAAACAAAAATACCAAACACAGAAATAAAGTCGAAAAACGCTACTTCGTTAGCTCCCTGTGCGTAAATGCGTTTGTGTGCATGTACAAATACTTTCCTTGACCGTGGATGAAATAGATGACTCTTTGATGAGACTGAATTACGATGTTTTCTTAAAAACTCTAATAATTATTAGAAATTTAAAATTATGAGTCTCAGGTGCATCAGGAAATGTTTTGTGTTAGCCTCACAAACATTTTGAGCCTCTTACGAATCGTAAATTTTCCTAACCATCGCACACACAGAGAAACACAAACACAGTCACACAGACAGAGTGAAAGTTTCTTTTATTAATATAGATATATATACGGAAAACAATGTTAGTATAAGTAAATAAAAAACACAAGGTATCTCACTTCAAGATCAACACGAATTTTCGTTCTTAATTTTAAGAGGGCCGCGGACCTTTAGTTGGCCGAAAATCTAATAAAAAATCGCTTTATTCTTTTTTGGTTTTCAATTACACTTCAATCATTTGTGAAAATCTGCATGCGATTGACTACTGAAGTTACAAGCATTTCAAATTACTACACCGTAGTTGAGTTACAGTAAAAACAAAACTAAATCTATATGAGAATTTTCGTCGAATTAGTCTATTAAAAAAGCTCCATCCGTCTTATTTGTATCTAATTTCTAGGATATTAAATATTATAATTTGCAATACGTTAAAACTTAGTATTAATATATATTTTTCCTCAGTATACGACAATCATTTTAAAGCGCATACCAACTTCTGTTGCATTATTATGAATCTGCTATTTAACAAAACATCAGATTAATAAAGTCAAATTTAATTCGCTTGGGACATTTTTAATTAGAGTGATTAATTAACGTATTTAAATAATTAGTTTAATTAATTAAACACATGTTTGAATAAAATAATTTAATTTACCTAAATATATGAATGACTTATTATGTGTGTAAAGTTTCTGTATAATTAAGTGAAAAATGAAAAAAAATGGTTTTCAACGTCCACTCTCCCTTTATAATGATGGAAATAATTTAGAGTGCTTTTTTTCATATTAAGTTTCTATTATTTGAAGTTATATTATATCATGGGTGCTCTAAGCGCACATTAATTTATTCAGTAGCACAGTAATGTACTCTTATACTGTATATGAATATATATGTGAATTGTTATGTGTGTAAACTTTCCGTACAATTAAGTGCAAATTGAAATAAAAATGGTTTTCAACGTCCAGTGTCCCTCTGTAATGAAGGAAATAATTTAAAATGCTTTTTTCAGATTAAGTTTCTATTGTGTGAAGTTAAGTGGTATCATGGATGCTCTAAGCGCACATTAATTTATTCAGTGACACAGTAATGTACTGTTACAATGCATTCCGAATTTTAGAGCATCCAGCTTAGTTTTCTTTAAACGCTAATGGCGGTTGTATAGTTTTTAACACAGTTCTTCCAGTAGAGACAATTCACGGCAGATGACAGCACTACGAGAATCTGACTGCGATATTCATTTTGATCAAACAATTTACTGTTTTATAAATAGATTTTAATTAATTGTAATTCGTATTATTTTTAATTCATTTTTCATTTCTAAAATCCTATTAGGTTTTAACTTGTATATATGTATATTATTATTTTTTCTCTTTCACATAAGTTTTTAGGTTTTTGTGTAAATCATATAACTGGTATAGATGCGATGCTGCATTAATCATGATTTTCGAGGTAGCTATATCTCAAAAACTACTTGACGGAATTAAAAAAACTGTATATTATGTTACACTTTCACATAAATCGTTATTAGGGTTGAGTGTATACTACTCTATTGGTGTCCCTTTTACCTTTTTGGGAATGAAATTTTGTTTGCAGACATATTATATAGTGGGTGTCGAAAATCAATGAATTGATTGAAAAATGTTATGCTTATACGGCTTTTTAAATGCATACATTTCAACGAACCTATACCTCCAGAATTATCCTAATGGGCGTAAATTGTCATTTAATTTTGGCACGGATAACGTATTTTGAGGTATTAACATGTACGAGCTAAGTTTTGGGATTGGCACAATAGATTTAGCCCTTTAGGTACTGAATTATGAATTCATGAAAATTTTACCTTCTGCAGCATTTTTCGTAAATTGGTTAAACTACATTAGATGATTTATTTAATCGTTTAATAAATTTTAGAAGGATTTCAGAAGTATTGAAGGATTTAGACGGATTAATTAAATTTGAATGTATAGGTATTTTGTGCAATACTTATAAGCCCGATCAAATCTAAATATTTTTCTTCGTATTTTGTAGAAATAAAAATTTACAAATAAATATTCTTACAATAGAAATATAGAAATATTTCCTAATTCAAAAATCCACTCCCCAACGCCAAGAAAGCTATAAAGATGCAAAGGCAAAAGAAATAATAATTAAAAAAAAATAGTTTTGTGTAACCAATAATGCTTTTGTAAGAAGATAAAATAATGTATCTATAACTTATTTCAAATTGTAATACAACTAATAGATCTATTAAATGAATTTTATAACAAGCTATCTTATTGGAACTTATAAATAACGCCAATATGTAAAGGTTAAAGTATGTTATATTAGTCTACAAGCATCCTGCATTTTTGCTATATACTTTTGCAAATACGCATTTTACTTTTGTGATTAGGAATTTTATATTATCACATTCTGAAACTTAGCAAATAAATTTTGAAACGTTAGCTCCAAGTTTTAAACAATCTTGACTCTTGAATTGAAATTAAAATTTTCAGGATTAATTGACACGAAATAAACATTTTCAAAATAATATCATAATTAGAATTTATGTATCGTTTAAAATTACGAGCAGTACAAAAAAAGGAGCCATAATGTAATTTTACAAGTGTTATAAACGTATCTAATGTTGTATTGTTTTTCGCATCTTTCTTTTTTTTTTTTTTTTTGCTCTTGTATTTTCTGATTTATGCACATCATTCCTCAACAGAAAGTATTAAAAGAAATTATTTATTTCAAGAAAAAAATATTTTAGAATGTTATAAAAAATAATCGAAAGTTTTATTTAAAATGAGGGCAAGATGTATCACCGACAAAGAAAAACTTATTTAACTGCATTGAATATTTATAGCTTTATTATGCAAAAAAGAACTTTAATGTTGAATACTATTAAAATATGAAACTCCAAGAATTTCTAATATATAGCATGCCATAACCAAAAAAAAAAATAATAATATAAATATTCTTATTAAATTTCCGTTCGCGTCCAATGATTTGTACTCTGGAAATGAGGAGAGATATATTTTTTTCTTATTACTCTTAATAATATGTAGTAAGTGTGTGAATTGTGCTCATCTTAGAAGATGTGAAAAGCTATAAACGGACTGGCTGAATCCATTAAGTTGTGTAAAAAGTTGAAAAAGCAGGTGCTAATGAGCATCCCTACACTAAAAACTGTTAACAGAAATGTACTTTATTCAGAAGTAGAAATTTATAGAGCAATAGGTAAAAGCAGGGTATACACCACAGCTAGATTTTATGCAGTAAAAAAGAGCATAATATGAAAAAAAAGTATTATGACCAAATTTTCATCAGTTTCATTTAGAAGTTACCTATTTTATCTGACGAGATATATCTTCTATATACATGCGCACAATTACTACATTTAGTTGCATATATTTTTTAATTCTATATAATGTGCCAAATAATTTGAAAAATATGTTTTTATAAAATAGCTTAAATATGTGATGCGTTAGATAATAATATGTTTTCTTCTTTTTTCGTTACGGGTTCTTAATATAAGAAAATGTTTATTGTATTAGTCAATAGGAAGAAAACCTTAAAAAATGAATAAATTATTTTTATAATAAAACATTGCAAATAATAAAAATTACAGCTACATAACTTACTTTTGGAAAAAAGAAGAATAAATTTGAATGAACAATTTGTTAAATTTTAGATAGTTTTTTTTTCATAAAAAGAAGTATTTTACATTCAGTAGTGCTTTTTTATGCGACTTACCGACACATTCTGGTATGTGCCTAGATTTCCGATCATCCATGTATTAGTGGCCGCATTCTAGAACGTTTTAAAGATGTAAAAACCGAGGATACGAAGGACATGAATTTACAGCTGCTATGTTATGGAAAGAATGTGAAAAGTTCGCTTATCTATGAGCGCCCATGTCTCAAAGATTTAAAAGAGTAATAAATTAACTATAATATCTATAATACACATGCTTCATTATGGAGTAAAAATAATTTGTTACACGTAAACAATTTCATTGTTTAGAAGCGTTCCAAACTTCACTGTATAGTAGTCTATTTGTTAAAGAAAAGGGTATGTGTACTTCGTCCTTTGTCTCTGTTAGAATTTAATACTTGATATAAAGTGGCGAGATAGTTCATAATATGTATGATGTATGAATGGAAATACAACGTAAACTAAAACATGTGATATATGATCTTTTACAGAATTATATCATTAAGTTTAGATTTAAAAAATATATACTTTGTTTTAGTAACGTACATATAAATCTACACCCACACTTGAAAAGTTGCCAGCAAAAATTCCGCTGAATAGTTTAGCATCTAACTGTACAAACAAACATTTCGTTTCATCTGTTCCTCCATTCACTGCATGCAGTGTCTCCTTGTGTGTGACGCTCTTCTGTGAAGTGTCACTTTCTGAATTAATAGATATTCCCAGCTATTCTTCTGTTATCAGTGAAGTTTACAGAAAGCAATGAAAACACGTAAAACGATTTATTACATAATCTTCAATATTATTTAAGTTTTAAAGGAAAGTTTGGCTTCAAAATTAAATGAGATCCACTGTATATTTCTAGAAATCTCTCGTAATTTTCAGTCGTTTCTGTACATCTCATTTATCTTTTCAATTTTCAAAAGAAGCAGCATGTCTTTAAAATCACGTGATCACTACAGAATTTTATAAAAATTGAAGAATTGAAACTTAAAGCTGCTTCATAGTGCTGAATCTTCAGCAGCTCAATATTGATAATTTTCGAAATGTACATAAATACAGTAAAACGTTGTAATGTAAGAGATGAGGAGAGAGAAGTTCGTATTTAAATTCATCCTGGAAACTGACAAAAACATGGAAATGGAATTAATATTATTTTATTTAATTAGTTAAATGATGTTTTCGTTCTCATTGGGAGGGGGGTGGGGGGGTCTCGTACTCACATGCTCTAATACGGGAGACACTACTGAATCTGAATACTGCAGTGACGGCTTCCACTTATTGCTTAGAACTACTTATTTTTAAAAATCATTAGTCTATATGGACTATAAAGTTTGAACATATTTTCCCGTATATTTAAAATATCTACTGTAAA
The DNA here is from genome assembly GCA_963932465.1 of Maratus speciosus. Taxonomy (NCBI): domain Eukaryota; kingdom Metazoa; phylum Arthropoda; class Arachnida; order Araneae; family Salticidae; genus Maratus; species Maratus speciosus. The sequence continues at coordinate 331,763,619 of OZ010788.1, read as the reverse complement.
AAACTGCAAATTTCCGTCAGAAAAGTTTCTAGCAGTTTCTGTGTACACAAGAACTGCCTATAAATGCAAAAATAAAAAAATATATATAAGCGTCGACTTTTTTTCATGGGTAAAAATATCTCTGGTATATAAAGTCTTGCAAATTTATTGACAGATTTTTTTTTTAATTTCATTTTCATTTCGCAATATTTTTGGCAGTGTAGTCAATTTCTAGTTAATCATCAATAAATTAAATTTTATCCATTATATGTATGAAAAATTATATTTTTCACTTGGGTTATATTGAGTGTGCAACAATGTAAAGATAACTTTCAGTATTTTAATACATATGGTATTTCAAAATTTCCTATCTATATATAGGCTTTGCAATTTATGAAATATTTTTAAAAAATGAGATGACACTTATAACGGTCATTCTGTTATGTATTGCCTTTCGAGTTCCACCCCCTCACAAGTTCAAAATTTAATTTAATACTCGTATAAGTATTATTTACAAGGTATTTCCCGTTCCCCGCAATTAAAAAAAATAGGCATTTTGCTTTCCTCTGGGACATCCATGCTGTGCTTTTCGCGTCCCGGTCCTGTTTTCATGATGTTGGTCTCTTTGAAATAAAAGTCTGTTAAATATATATATATATATATATATATATATATATTGGAGGTTTTTGTTTGTTTTGATTGAACTTGGGGAATTTTATAATACGCAATTGATCTAAGACAAGCACATCGTCAGGACACTTTTATTTACAAGCAACAAAATTCAAAGCGATGCATAACAGTTCTTTCATTTTTTTTTTTATAAATTCATGTAAAAAATAAAAAAAGATTGGAAAAATATATTTGACGAATTCTAAATAGTATTTAGTTATATATTTTTTTTTTACAAGCATTAACATTTGAAGAGAATGCGACATTCCAAAATTAAAAAAAGTTAGGTTCTTTTAACATAAATATAATATCTTATAATTATGTTTATTTTCTTTCAATCGGATTTAAACTTAGAAAAACTTTATGAGAATTTTTTTTTAATATCTATTGTACATGATATATAATTATAATTGGCAGTTAACTGCAGGATATGTCTTAAGTAAATGTATCTGATTTTCTACAAAAAGGAAAAAGAATTACGAGGAAATTCAATTACGAGATAAATTATTTCCCTTTTCTAATAAATTCTTAATAAAAATTCAAAATAGATTGCTATATAGAAGGTTAATTGGAAATTATCTTCGAAAATTATTATACATTTTAGCAATATCATATAACATTTAATGTCAGTGATTATTCCTTATAATAAACTATAACTTTTTATACTCTTCAGTCAATTGTCTATAGGAAGTTTCAGTTCAAGAACAATTAGATTAAAGAAATGATATTAATTTGATTTATACGTTCCCCTATGCATAAAATAAATAAAGGGATCAGTAAAAATAAAATATTTACATAAATAATGTATATAGATTCGTATAGACATATGGACACGGATCAATTATAATATTAGAATAATTAGCGATTACAAATAATTATTACATTTTAATTGAGGTTTTTTTATTAATTATTAACTTATTTTCAATCATACTATTTAAGTAACTAGCAGGAATGACCGAGCTAAGATCGGTCAAAATTAGCTTTGTGTTTATCTCGACATATTATTCCCACTGAATCATTCTTGCTGTTTTAGATGCAATTAGCTTGACCCTGAGCCATATTGACCCAAAATGATCCACTAATCGAATTTTTTCGAACATGCGACCTAACACAATGCTTTTTTCGAGCCTGAAAACGAAGGAATACAAAATTTAGTGAAAATCGTTAGTCGTCTTCTAGATAAAATAAGTTTGACTCACGTTATTCAAAAATGACCCACTAACCTAAATTTATCGAACATGTGACCTATTCCAATGGTCTTTTTGTACTGTGAAACGGTATAATGTAAAATTTTGTCAAAATCGTTTGAACCTTTTTGAGATACAGTTAGCTTGACCCCGACCCATTATCACCAAAATGACCCACTAATAGAATTTTCTTGAGAATGCGACCCAGCCCAAGGTTTTATCATGTTCACAATTTGTATAATAAAAAGTTTTGTCAAAATCGTTTTAGCCGTTTTTTAGACACAGTAAGCTTGATCCTGATTCTATAGGACCCAAAATGACCCACTGATTGAATTTTCTTGAACATGCGACCCTGCCCAATGGTCTTATCATTCCCGAAAACGGCATTATACTAAATATTGTCAAAATGTTTTGTACTGCATTTTAAAAACAATTAGCTTCATCCTGACCCATTGTGACCCACTAATCTAATTTTCTTGAACATGCGACCTAGCCCAATATGGTCTTCTCGAGCCCGAAAACGATAGAATACAAAATTTAATCTAAATCGTTTAATCCTTTTTTAGATACAATTAGATTTACTCTGACCCATTGAGACCGAATGACCCACTAATCGAATTTTCTCGATCACATGAATTAGCCCAATTCTCTTCTCATGCCCAGAAACGGTATTATACAAAATTTTGTGAAAATGTCTTGATCCGTTTTTTAGATTCAATTAGCTTGACCTTGACCCATTATGACCCACTAATCGAATTTTCTCGAACATGCGACCCTACCCAATGGTCTTATCATGCACAGAAACGGTATTATACAAAATTTTGTCAAAATGTTTTGTACCGCTTTTTAAATACAATTAACTTGACCCTGACCCATTGTGACCCAAAAGACCCATTAATCAAATTTTCTTGAACATGGGACCTAGCCCAATGGTCTTCTCGAGCCCGAAAACGATAGAATATAAAATTTATTCAAATTCGTTTAAGCCTTTTTTTAGATACAATTAGCCTGACCCACTGTGACGCAAAATGACTCACTAATCAAATTTTCTCGAACACGTGACTTAGCCGGATGGTCATCTCATGCCCAGAAACGGGCATTATTACAAAACTAGCATATGACCCCGTCAAAAATGACGGGAAAGTGTTATTGTAAATTTACAACATTAAGTCAGACTCAATTAAACAGGTGATTGATATGCATGATTATTCAGATAGTGGCAAGTCCTCAAAAGCATTAAAAAAATAGTGTTTGTAAAAGTCAACCTTCAAATGAAGAAAATATGAACCACCTCATGCGGGGGAAAAAAAAGAGCTTTTTGCAACAACCCTATGGCAAAATTCTCATTTTTTCTGCACATCTTTGATGAAATTTGTGTTTTTTTCGCAGCCTTTTGACGAATTGAGTGTTTTTATCGGGATTTGTTGAAAAATTTGCTTTTTTTCTGCGCCCTTTTGACGAATTAGACCTCTCGCGTTTCTTTGACAAAATTCAGAGAAGAGTGCCACTTGGCAAAAAAAATTGTTCAAAAATCTTGCCAAAAATCTTTTCAAGATGGCGGAAAAACATCATTTTTAAATCTTTGTTATTTATAAATCAATGATTTTGCCCCAAAAATAGAAAATGATGTAAAAACATGGATTTATAAATAACAAAGGTTTAAAACCGAAGTTTTTCCGCCATCTTGAAAAAATTGTTACGAATGCCGGTAAAATCTTGCTCACAACTACCAAAAAACTTACTAATATAAAATAAAAAGATAAATATAAATAAATACCAATAAATGAGACGGCGATTCAGAAAAAAGTGGAGTTTCATACAGAAAAAAATATATAAAAAAAACTAAAAATGCTTACACAAAAAACAAACAATCAGTTAAAATTTACAAACAAACAAAAAAAAAATCAATAATTTAATGTTTATGGTGAAATTCTCGTTTTTTCTGCACATCTCTGATGAAATTCATGTTTTTTTCGCAGCCTTTTGACAAAATGACTGTTTTTACCACAATCCCTTCACGAAATGAGTGTTTTTATCGGGATTTGTTGCAAAATTCACTTTTTTCCTGCGCCTTTTTGACGAATTACACCTCTCACGTTTCTTTGACAAAATTCAGGGAAGAGTTCCGCATCCTGTGCCGCTTGGCGAAAAAAATTGTGCCAAAAATCTTTTCAAGGTGACAGAAAAACTCAATTTTTAAATCTTTATGTTATTTATAAATCAATGATTTGCACAAAAAAATAGAAAATGATGTAAAAACATGGATTTCTGATGGATGTAAAAACATGATGTATAAACATAAAGATTTAAAAACGAAGTTTTACTGCCATCTTGAAAAATTTGTTACGAATGCAGGTAAAATCTCGCTTGGATACAGGAATATTTATTAAACATAAAATAAAAGTAAAAGGATAAATATAAAGAAATACCAATAAATGAGACGGCAATTCATAAAAAAAGGGGGGGGGAGTTTCATACAAAAAAAATTTCAAATATTTACATAAAAAGCAAACAATCAGTTAAAATTAAAAAAAAAATCAATAATTTAATGTTTAGAAAAAGGGATCCTAGACAGGGTCTGAAACATCGTCAAGGTATGGTACTTCTCTTCTAACTGAATTAAATTTAAATTTTGATGGATGTTTGGTAATACACCCTCGATGTTTTCAGACTCTGAATTTTTTCGGCAGCCGTTGGCTGAATCGTCTGTCTCTAAAGCGGTAAACCATGTAAAAATCGATATATTCCCCAATAAAGGGTGCATTTTAAACAGCTAATGCAAAAATCCTAATAAAAAAAATAAATAAACAGCAGAGCAAGCGAGACTTACGTTACAATCAAAATACGTTGACAGAAGCACAGGTGCATCCGAATGTATGCAGCAAATTAGTTACGTAACAGAAAATTTAGCTGACTAATGGTTCACCTGATACTGATGAACCAATAAGCTTCAAGATCCCCCGATTTCGAAATTTAGGATTTTTTTAGGATCTTATGTTGAAACTTGCACTTTTGCAACCTTTCGATGAAAATCTCGTTTTCTCTGTGATCCTCTAATCAAAAAACATTTTTTTTCTGTGATTATTTGACGAAATTCACGTTTTTCGCGATACTTTGATCAAATAATGCATTTTTTCTGCAGTCATCTGATGAAATTCATGTTTTTTCCACGATTATTAGGCGACATTCACATATTCCATGATCCTTAGACGAAACATGCATTCTAAAGGACCCTTTGGGAAAAATTGTGCTTTTTTCTGCGATCCTTTGATGGAATTCATATTCGTTTGATGAAACCACCCTTTTTCTATGATATTTTGATGATTTTTGCAATCATTCGGGGAAAGCAGACAGATGATAGTTGCAAGCTCCTGGCTATATGTTTTTTTCATGCTGTTTGTTTCTATACATGAACTAAATGCACAGTAGGTCATGGGAAAGGATTAGAAATAAACTCAAATTGCAGTTCTGCTTGTACTCGCATTATTATTTTGTCAAATTCTGCTAACCCCCCCCCCCCCCCCCTCCTTCTCGTCCTAAAAATGTCAACAAATTTTAATACTGATTTGCATCAATCCCAGGGATGATAAATTGTGCCGAAAAAATGGAATTCCCTGTTTTTGCTGGAAAGTGGCATGTCTGTAAATGCTTTTAAAAATATATGCATAGTTGAAAAAAAAAAAGCTGTTTCATTTTTCAAATAGCAAAAAATAATTCACAGAAATATATTAAATTCAGCTTAAAAAATGCAGCATAGGTGAAATAAGAAACTTAAAAATAAAACAAAAAACATATGGCATTTCTTTAAAAAATCACATGTTTATTTTTTAATTTTAGATGAAACTTTAATATTTTATTCATATATTTGGCCAAAACTAAAACACCATTATGTGCATCATTGAAAGTAATACACATACAAAAAGCTATGTTTTTTAACGGTACAAAAATTTAGTAAAATTTAAAAAAAATGTAATTTTGATTTTTAAATCTTTATTATAATGAAACGTTCCTGTGCGTGATAAACACTTTATGAACATGAACTTAAAATATGCATAGTTTAGATAAAAAACAAACAAAAAATTGTGCGTATGGGTGTTTAATTCTGTTCGGTGTAAACTCAGCTGAGTTTATCAGGCAAACTGAGAAATCCGTTGATTGCCGCGATCGCGCAATTCTTTTCCTGGTCAATTGGCGCCTTCTTTCCGAAAGTCCATAATAAAAATTAAAAAAACTTTTAAAACATTCAAAAATAACTATTGACAGATGAAAGCGAGTAGTGGCGAAAAATCAGCACGTTTATCCCTCTGTTTTTCCTAAAGAAACAGCGTTTCACTATTGCCACTACAGAAGAGTGAAATACATGAATCATTGATATGAATCAATATTCATATGAATGATTCATATGAATAATGATGAATAATCATTAAATAATGTTTTTAAAAATATTTATTCAATAAATTACGTAATATTTCATATGTATGTCGTAAACTGACTGCTTGTAAATGTAAACAGTCGTAAATAAAATTGCTGCTTATAAATGTAAACGCATTGAAAAACGCATTTCAAAAAATGAAAAACGCATTTCAAAAAACTTAAAGGCTTTAATATGCTTTAAAAAATATATTTAAAGCAGAATCAGATGTTAGCCGTATTTTTTTTGATGAATCGTCAAAGAGTCATTCATTTGTTTCTTAATTTGCTGGAATTTGAATCTGAATGGCAACAGTATCGTTTGTTTAGATTTGATTTCTAATAGCTTAATTTTAATTTAGAACTTAATACATTATAAATGGATATGATACACATGTTTTATATGAAAATATGCTGAACAGACATGATTTTAAGTAGAAAAAATTATCATTTAGCTGTCATATGTTAAGATATGTTTTTCATTAAGCCTAACATGGCGTTTAGCTACGGTCGTTTCGCAGACCAGAGTGGTTCGCACCGGCATCGTTCCGCCGGTCACGTGCACTCAGCTTTTATAATAAGTAGATATAGATTTTGTGAAAATGTCTTGAGCCGTTTTTTAGATATAATTAGCTTGACCCTGACTCATAATGACCCACTAATCGAATTTTCTCGAACACGTGACCCATCTCAATGGTCTTTTTTTGCCCGAAAACGATAGATTACAAAATTTCTTTAAAATCGTTAGAAACTTTATCTAGATATATTTAGCTTGACCCATGGTGACCCGAAAACGACCCATTAATCGAATTTTCTCGAACATGTGACTTAGCCCAATGATCTTCCCGTAATCCACAACTGTAGAATATAAAGTTCAGTGAAAATCGTTAGAGCCGTTTTTTACATAAAAATAGCTTGACCCACAGTAACCCAAAATAACCCACAAATCGAAATTTCTCGAACATGTGACCTAGCCCAATAGTCTTCACATACCCGAAAATGGTTGGATACAGAATTTAGTCAAAATCGATTGATCCTTTCTTTAGATATAATTAGCTTGCCCCTGACCAATTATGACCCAAACTGACCCATTAATCGAATTTTCTCGAACACGTGACCCATCCAAATTGTCTTTTCGTGCCCGAAAACGGTAGTGTGTAAAATTTGATCAAAATCGTTAGAGCAGTTTTCAAGATAAAATTTACATACACACACACACACAATTTTTGCTCGCATTATAGTACAAGATAGTTTATGATGAAATTAATTTCAAACAGTTTTCGATTAAAGGGTCTTGTACCTTTTAAACGCGATGAAATTTAACGAAAAAATTTTCAGTTTGAATTAGTCTGTCTTCAATTTTTTTTGTATAAACATGAAATTTTGGATATTAATTAAACAGATAATTCTTTGTAATATTCTGTCATTAGAAATTTATTAGCCTTTTAGAGAATTTGTGTATTGTTGAAATCAAAATAGCTCTTTTTTTTTACTCCATAAGTCATTGCGCGCATGATATCTTGAGAAAGTATATATGGATTGCTATGAAATTTAGTAACGATACCAAACATATATGTGTGTTTAAAATAAACTTCTCTTAGGTCAAAATTATTTCATTAACTATATATAAAAAATTGTAAAAAAAAAAATCTCAATTTCATACTTTTAATGAATAAAAATAGTCATAACTAAACATATTACCATTGTAAATACTTAAAAGTAATTCATTTTAAATATACATATTTGTTTAGTATCTTTACTAAATTTCATGACAATCCATACTTACTTTCTCAAGTTATCATGCACGTAATGACTTCTGGAGTAAAAAAACAAAAAAAACCCAGCTATTTTGAATAAAGCAATACACAAATTCTATAAAAGGCTGATAAATTTCTAATGGTAGTATATTACAAACCACAATCTGTTTAATCAATATCCAAAATTTCATGTTTATACATAAAAAGGTTTTGAAGATAGACTAATTCAAACTTTGATGTTTTTCGTTAATTTGCGACGCGTTTAAAAAGTACAAGACCCCTTAAAAGGACCAAAAAGATTTGAAAATATAAAAAAAATATTGCTGATTATTATTATGTAATTGTATATATTTGTTTGTATTGTAATTGTGTGTATTTGTTTAAAGAAATGAAATAAAGTTTCTGTACCTAATTCCCTTTACATAAAATAAAGAAAATAATCGGTAAAAATAAAATATTTACATATATAATGTAAACATGAAGTTTCCTTGATGAAGGCTGTTGTTTAGTTGAAAGCGCTACGGATTTTAACATCTTCTAAAAACCAATCTTGAGTAGTTTTACATGTTTTTTAAAAGTTTTATTTTTTCACCTAGGGTGACTGAGCCAGTAGTTGATCAAATAAGGTCGGTGCTACGGGGTATTTTATAATATTTCCTTTCTTTTAAATTTTAGAAGTAAACTAACATGATTGCTACAACCCTTAATGAATGTCCTATAATGGGCAAAAATTAAATCTGCTGAAATTAAATAGCAACAAAATTATAAGTAAATAGTTTCTTCAATTGCCATTTACCCAGTAGTATGAATCGAAGAAATCAGTCAAAAATTCAAAAATTAATCTTTAAAATATCATGCTTAAGCTGTTATTAACAATACTTCATATAAAACTATTATTTGTAATAAGCAAGATGGAAGTGGATTATTTTAACTTAGAGTAATAGCTTTCCTACTAATCAAAAACTAATTTTTTACATTTTCTAATAAAAAAAAATCATAAAATTGCTTCTCTTACAGCAGGCATCTGACAACAATGTGACAACAGGTGCTCCAACATTCAAACAAAAATATTATGTCTAGTGCCAGGTGTAAAAATCATTTCCGACTGAAATGCCGCAATATTTCAAAAAATCGATCAACTACTGGAGGGGTATCAACTACTGGCGCAGTCACCCTATTTAGTAAAAAAATTAAGTATTCATGTTGCTTATTTAAATGTAAGTGTTTCTTTGAAATTGACACTAAGGTTTTGTGTTTAGATTAACATTTTAGTTATCTGCAACCACAGACCTATAACGTAGAAATCCCAATTTGATTTAAAGAAAAATACTTCTTTTCTAAGAAAATTCCAAAAAAATGCTGTAACGATGTTAAATTTTGTGGAATTTTTAATTCAATAATGGATAGATTTTTCTAGTATACGGCTTGTTTTCCTATATAAGGAACTACGTTCCCAATATTTTAACACTATTCTGTGAATATAGGCATTTTTCTTTATTTGGAATCAAACTAGATTATGATAATGTTGAAAGTTTAAAAATACATATATTAATTGGAATTGATAGATAAACTAAAATGAGTCTGTAACTGTCTGTTTGCTTTTTGCGCTAATTTTAGTATATATGTGATAAAAGCTCTGTGCATTCTATGGTTGACTTTGTTTTAAGGCTGTCCAGTTATACAAATTTTCAAAACTTGTTATTCATAACATCTCCACTGAAAACGATTTCATCATTTCATGCCGGGCAATTAACAGTATTTCACTGTGTTAAGTAAATACGCCGATCCGTAAGGCAGTAAATATTCCATAAAGTAGAAGGTCTAAACATCTTTTACAAGTATGTTATTACGATAATTTGCAGTCACCTATGTTTATTTTAGTACAGGAAAGATGACTTTAGGTTTTTTCACAGTAAAATTATGCGGACAGAGTTATTCACTACACACTACACAGTTCACAGCAATAAGCATTGTTTACGATGAACCCATCATGAAGTATTATTATCAGTTGTGACATTCCATCGATGTACGCTTAAAAATCACAAGCCAAAAATCCAAGCTAAAAATCAGTCATAATCTACATTACTAAATAATGATAAAATAACTATTCAGTATTCATAAATGATTCATCAATTCATCACTTCCTGGTAATGTGCGTGGAGTTTTCGGTGTTCAAAACAAACAAAAACGTTCCCTCTAAGACTCGTGCAAACGGTTAAATATCTGACGCATATGTCGACAGTACCGTATTGCGTCTGGTTCGTTTCGTTGGTTGGTTGGTTGATTTTTGACGGCCAATTATCTACAGTAGGGATATAGGCCCGAAAGGGGGCTGCCCTTCGTGGGGGTCTTTCTAAGGGAGCCTAATCCGTATTTACGCATGGAAATCCATGGCTCGAAGAAAACCACGAAAACTACGAACGATTAGGCTGACAGGCGCGATTGGCTTCGAATCCAGCACCTCCTGTCTACCAGTTTCGATAGCAGAACCTCTCAGTCACCCGTAATGCGGCAGGCACTCCTTGTGAATGAGAAATCCAAAAGAGGAAAAAACAGTCGGGATATAGCCCTTTCGATAAACGTCTGGTATCAACTTTTAGAATAATAAAAAAAGAAATGGCAAAGCAAAAATAAGATTTAGAGAACAAATAATTTAGTAGATTGAAGAAATCATATACACATTCAAGATTGAAATAAAAATTAGAAAATATTAAAGATAGGCAGATGAAAAATGAAATTCGGCAGATGATCCTAAAGAAAAAAAAATAATTATACATGAAATGTTTAAAATAGGTTTAAAAAAAAAAAAAAAACTAAAGATAGTTTACGACATTAGAGGAATTGGAAGTAGGGTAAAATGAAATATTTGAAAGTTTTTAAAAGTCATATGAGAATTAAATAAACTAGAGTATTAGAAAAATTCTATTGGATGGGAAAAGTTTATAGAATACTTTTAAGAAAGGGACAGGATTTTAAATTTCGTAATACATGTCTTTGGATATTCATGAAATTTAGTTAAACTATTAAGGCTCATATAACCATGTTTCCTAAAGAAATTAATTTACGTGCTTAGCGTTTATATTTCTTTTAAATAACACTTCAAAAAATTTCAAACCTATTACTATTGGCGGTATTTCTTTTATGAAATTTTAATGACGTTAAATTATTTCAAACACAACAAAATGGATATGCGTTTTTGAGACATGTACTACATTATAGAACTTAATAGTCTTGAAATCAATACGTAGTTTCCATACAGACAGAACAAAAATGTTGAATATCATTACATCGTTAGTCGAATTCTGTTTCAAGCTCATTTTAAGGATTTTCTTATTCTTGCTAAGATACATTTAGAATGTAGTGAAATATGTATGAAATCTGTAGTGAATGTGCAGACCCCACAAAATCAATCGAATGCATTGTTGTCTTTGAAAAATATCGTATTAAATGGTTTATAATGATAGGTTATTTCTAGCAAAATTTAGAAACATATGCAGTGTGCGTGGAATTCTGAGTTCCTAATTAAATAACAATACAAAAGATCCCAATACCGTTGAAGTTTATACACAGACTTTAAGGTATGTTTTTTGACACAGCAATGATTAATGATCCCAATGAATTCATTGTGGAGCTTACAATAAAAGATTAATCAATTGCTAGTTGTGAATTTTACCATAAACTCTTAAGAAAATATTAATTCTGATTTTTACATTTAAGAACGAATTAATAATTGATTGTTAATAGCACACAGGGAAAAACACGTAAACAATTCTGAATTGTTACCAAACTATGTACGTTTTTAAATACTAAAATGAAAAAAAAAAAATTGTCCGTTTATGTATGTTTTGAGCAGGTGTATGCGAAACATAATAAAAATTCTTTTTTCACGCTGCAGAAGTAATGGATTCGTTCTAGACAATCTATATTCAATTATAATCAAGTAAGAGCAGAATCTAATATGAAATATATTTGTTGTCAAGCTAAATTTTTCAGGTTCAAAACAAACAAAATTTTATTTCAAGAATAGGAATTTAGCGTCCAAAGATTTATATTAAATTTGCGATTTAATGTTTTGATTAAAATAATAGGATTATTTTGATTTTTTACATTTTCCTAATAATAATATTCTTTCGTTATCATAAATGTTTTGGTGTATTAATTGTTATGGTAGTGAAGCGATAACTGTGTGACTTTATGCAGAGGTGGAAGAGACTGAATACTTTTTTATAACATGATTTATTTATTTAATGTAATTTTTGCTATCCATGCTTTTATTGGGGTTGTTTTGTAATGGGTATATCTATATTGGTTAGCGGGTTTGTAATTTGGTTACTTTATTTGCAATTTGACGCGCCTCATGCTGCATTTTCTTATATCAATAACCTTTGTATTTATTACTGTTTTGCTCCTTCTTAAATTTTATTGTACTAGGGAGCTCTGGACCTTACGAGTTATGCTCGCCAACCCTAGTTCAGATACTGCAGCCCCTGCAAAAATGCTAACTTGGTCAACTTTTAAACGATTACAGAAGATTGAATTATAATTAAGAAAACAATTGGCGATCTCTCTGTAAACGGGTTTCCATTTTTCTCCTTTGTTTCGGAAGTTTTAAGGCCGAATCAGCTACTGTTTAAAAATACGATGTCCGATTTCGTCTATGATTAAAACGATCAGTTAAGCTTTGAAAATAAGCTAATATAAAATGAATTAAGTAAACAGATGCTTTATCTCCCGGTAATTTTTAACAAAGCTATAAGAAAGTTGTTTTAAACAAGACATTTTCAATGCATCGTTTGAAATCTGACGTAATTTTCACAAAAGTTTTCTTTATCTTTATAATATTCTCGTGAAAATAGTTTTGTTGCTAAAAAGGAAATATTTTTATTTTGTTTATTTATTTATTTATTTATTTATTTATTTTTGTCTTGCAATTGGCAGCAATAGTTTAAAAGATCATCTAGAAATGTGAAATAAATGTCTCGCAAAAATATATTTTTTAATTTAAATTGTATGGCAATATTGTTATTTGGCCATTTTAAATAGGACATAATTTTCTCCATTTATAGCTTTTAACGCACATTAAGGAATTTATTATTTTAAATTTTTTATCCATTTTTAACTTTACGTGTAAATATAATTTTATGACGTAATTTTGAATGTTTTCCTGCTTTTAATACGTAATCATTTAATTCTAATTTCAAACTTTTTTTCTGTTTATAAAATCCACGTGTAAATATTTTTTTTATTTATAGGTAATACCATTCTTTGCGCTGTTTTCATAATTAGCAAATAAAAATAAATAAATGCAGTCTGCACACCGGGAGTGGCTAATGTATGTCTTTAGAAGAAACTTATTAGATTACTGTGTATAATTGTTGCTCTCAAAAATCTTTTTTAATTGAACGATTTTGACCAACTTAAACATTAAATATCTTTTAAATAGTTCTTCGATTTAAAAACTGTCTACATTAGCCTATTTATGGAACATTTCTGTATAATACTGCCGATTTTTAAATTTTTGATGCAGTATTTTGTTTTTAATATTAACGAAGGAAGACCCACCATCACAAAAAGTACATTTACAGCTGCGGTGACAGCATTGATTACTTTTTCTTAGAATAGAGAAATACTTCTTAAATGTTATTGTATTCTTCTATGGCTGAGATATAAATGGGTCCCGCATGAACGTTTATTGAACATTACATATTACTATTTTCTTCAAATAATGTTAAAAGTCTTAACAATACAGGCCAACTGCAGTTCAGAGATGAGTATATTTCCAAAACAAACCAAATGTGTGATTACTCAAATACCATATGCTCTGTGCATTATTTGATTTCTTTTATGTGGAAGTTTTGAAATGAATTCTCATTCTATTCAAATAAGCATTCAAATATATAATTTGCTAATTTTAAATTAATTTTATTATCCTTAGGAAGAAGTGTTTCTTGCAACTTTGTTAAGAAGTTAAATTTTGTATAAGCTTGGAAGCTTCTAGGAGCTTGGTAATGGTAGAAAAAATTCTTTTCTCCGAGCTCTTTAAATAAATGTTACAATTTGAAACATTTGCTCAATCACTTCTGACTTAAGCGAAGGCTTATAAAATTGATTTTCTGAATAAATCAGGGAAGGAGATTACATACCTTTAAAATGATCTCAAACTTTAATTATTTGCATTAAGTGTTGTGACAATTTACTGTTCGTAGCCTATATTCATTTTTAAATTGCACATATTTGTATTGGGATATGCAATTAATACACGTTCAATAAATAAATAATTTATTTATTAAGTCTAAAATAAATATTTTATTAGCAAATATAATTCAAATTTTATATTTTGATAATTTATTATCCATAATATAATTCTATAAAAGTCAATACATCTCTCAATATTTCGGTCGATAATTTTGTTTGATAAAATATTGAAATATGTTTAAAATAAAATTAGCACATTTTATATATCTGAATACGTTATATTAGATTGATAATTTAATATTTTAGTAGCCTTACTGGCTTATTACAGTTTTATATAGCTGTAAGTCGTTTAATTACAAAATCAATTAAAATTCCAGATTGTAAAAAAATGTCACAGTTATACAACAGAATTCATGTGAAAATTTTATCTAAAATATATTTGTTTATATAGCCATTATCACAAAGCTCTGATGATCAGAGCAGCTAATTATTCAGAAAGATGCATGGATGTAGGATAAAATTTTGTCACAAAGGACGGCATATGTAGTGGCCGCTGAAATGCATGTATATATATCTTCAGTTTATATCGTTGTACTTCAAATTCAAATTATTAAGCCAGAACGGAGCGTGATTTAGTTAGATGTATTATGGCGTGAATATGAATAACCAGCTTTTGAGTATAATGAATTACCTCTCATCTATATACATTCCGATGTTTAGAATTCTCTCACAAATAGAATTCTACATACCGCGTAAGATAATGAACGGACGGCAGTATGGGAGTACAGAAGAACACCTTTGCCTCTCCGTGTATTTTAAAATTTAAATAAAAACTTTTTTTTTATCAAATGATTTTGAAAACAAAATAGTAAAATTATTATTTCCAGACTGATTTATACTAATTAAACACTATGGGACGAAAGAAGAAAGGCGGATTTCGTCCAGATCCCTTTGAACGCCTCTTTAAATTTAATAAGTTATCATTCTTTTACTTTTACGTGTTTAAAAATTACCTTCTAAAGGGGATTCATTGGTCTCTGCCCCCATGACGAAATAATGATAAGAACTCTTTTCCTTTTCTATTTTGAAAAGAAAAAAAATGTAATAGAAATCTGTGTTTGAATTTTTTTATTTCTGTTTTTGTTACATATCTGCTTTTTACATTTCATACGTTTAAAATTTTCTTTGCGTGGGAATTTTGATAAAAAGTTCTTATACAGAGTGTCTATAAATTAGTTGGACAAAAAGAATGATTTATTAAATGGAACTGACAGGAAAAAAGTTAAAGTACAAATTGTTGTAAGATAGAAAAATATTTCATGTTTACCATTATCACGAGATTGGGGGCCTCGAACGATCGACCCCCAATCTTCTATAGCAAGCAGATTAGTAGTCCTAAAGACGCCATCTTGGATATACACTGATATATATATGAGGGCTGGAAGTGGCTGAAGATAGAAAGGCGGTAAGACATTCGTTAAGAAGAAAAAGTCAGAGTGTCCTTCTCAACCGTAAGAGGTAAGCTCGTAGATTGCATGCAAATGCATGTAGGTTAGAGAAAAAAATTTATGCATAAGCTATACAAGACCCTGAAAATATCTAAAATTCGATCTAAGTGTAAAATATAAACATAAAACTTAAAAACACAGTGCTTTTCAATACCGTTAATCTGAATGTTATTTCCAAGCTGACGTAGTTTTGTAGCCTAAAAAAAAAAAAAAAAAAAAAAAAAAAAAAGTATTGTCCATAACATCGTTAAAAAATTCGAAAGGCAGCGACATTTTTAACCTAAGCATTATATACAAGCGGATTTTTGAATGTCTAACTGGAAACAGCCTAACAACCTCAAAAACAGCCATCAGATGTTGCTAAATCGGTGGAGAATGGCATAGTAACTTAAAAATGCCTCATTTAAACGGAAAGGCAAGACTACCCTATTACAGACGTTTGCCCCTGTGCATGATCATTTCACACAATCTCCAGTAATCCGGTAATTTTTTATAAACAGGACACATTACCATATTTTTAGAGACTGCAAATTGTAATCGGAGTTTGACGAGCGTAGTTCGAAAGGGGAGGTGACCACTTGTTATGTAAAAAAGTGTTGGAAGTTTGTTCAAGCCATCTCCTAAAAGAAGAACTAGATGTAATTAGAAAGGTAGCAATAGACAATTCAATTCCATTCCATTTTATTGAAAAAATCATACACAGCTTTAAAGTGAAACATTATAAAAAAAGAAGAATACCTCATGAAAAAAGATTTAAATTTTATGAAGTAAACTACTTTCCAAGACTTTTTGAAACAATAAAATCGTAATAAAAAAACTAAAATACTACATCCATTATATATTACTATGTATCACCCTATGTAACACCCAAAAGGACAGTTTGAAAGGGTACCAGAATCATTAGATAAAGACTACACCAGGCTAGATTTGTTTACTGAAAAACAATAAAAACTGTTATAAAAGATTTAATTAAAAAAGAGTTGATGTGTTTCATTAATGTGTTTCCTTTGGAAGATTTAGCGATAAATTTTATTTAACACCAGAATTATGTGAGTTTACCGATAGTTAAAATATAATGTGGATTACGATTTTAAAGCGTAAGTTATAAAGATATGTTATTTTATCGATAATATTAATATAATGCAAGACAGCAGAATGATACTACTTTTCTGTAAAATCGGAAATGTTTACGCTAATGCAGTCAGAAAGAATTGTTTTTGTTGAATCCACAATATTTTATTGTTATTTTACGAAAATAATAAAGAAGCCTTAATTAGCTTTTAACGCTAAATTTTGCAAATACTATTTATTACTGAATATAGAACTTAATTAAATGCATCTATTATTAATATACTCTGGTGTATTTTATTAAAAAAAAGCTATACAAATTTATGATTTTCAACGTTAATGAGTTTCTTAAGATTCTCAAGTAAGTTATATATCTCTAGGGAACAATAATAAACACAATGGTAATTCCATTCTACTAATAGGGAATAATCAAATTTTTACTTTTTTATTATAACATAAAATTTTAGTGGTAGTAACTAAAAAAAAAATATTTATTAACACTTTACGTTACGATGAATTCTTAAATAATGCTTTTAATGATAAAAATGATAAAATATTAAAACAAATTGAAGAAAAAAAAGTATGAAAATAAAACTTTCAGATTATAAAAAAATGTGAACATTTAGTTCAATTCAGCCTAATTAATTTAATTTCTCAAATGAAGTCTGAAAATACTGTTTAATTAAGCATTTAAACCCTACAATAGCTTAATTGCTGTTATTGTCTGTACCATTTTTTACTGGAAGAAAAAAATTATAAAAGAACGGTAATGACATCCATTTAAATATTTTTTTATCTTTTTAGAAGAAAAATGTTGCAGGAAGTTTTGTCTTCCTTTCCCATCACTTTCATGTAAATGAAATATTCTTCTTAAAGATATATTTTTATATTCATACATGATAAAAATGCTATTTTAAAATATGCTTAAAAAAAAAAAAATTGTGCTGCATTACTTTATCAATTATTAGGAAAATGCTGTAACTTAAGACTGTTCTCTTAGATTAAAAGGGGCTACTTTCTGACACATTTTTAAATTCCTTTTTATTCGGTAATGCATGAAATTCGTAGGTTTTGTTATTCTGAAACGATATAACTGAAAGGCGTCTTCTATTTTTTTTAAAACTCAAATTATCTTTCCAAAATTCTATCGAATTTTGCAATTTGAACAGAATTAATGGACGTGAAAGCGAGAGAAAGGAGAGACGCCTGTTTTCACGTGACCAAAATGGCATATAACTCGATATGTATTTATTTGGATTTCAAATCGCTTCAATATGTCTGCCAATTTCCTGCCTTTACGTTTAAAAATGTGTGTCAGGAAATGTTTAAAAAGTTTTCGCATTTGTTGAGCAAGGAATTTTAGAACCACATTAACTTAATACAGAAGAATAAAACAATACATCAAACATATTGATGTTCCATTGCTAATATTTCTAATGCAAAGGACATATTTTTTGTAATAATTGCACTTCGGTGTAAGTTATTCCAAAATACAAAAAAAAAAAAAAAAAAAAAAAAAAAAACATATGTTAATTATTGCCATTTTATTGGACGTAAATCGGTATACAACGATAATTATCATGCTTTTTAATATATACTATGATATTTGCGTTATAATTGATCAGGTATTTCTCTTGTCATTTTGCTTAAAGTAAGAAGAAATGGGAAGAAAACCAATAAAACTCTTTTTAAAAACCTTTCAATCAGTGTCCTCTCATTTTCTAAGTTTAAAAAAAAATGTTTACAACTTGGTTTCAATATCCTTAAAAGTATTTTCTGCAACATTTCATTTTTTATAGCAAAAATATGATTCATTTATTTTTTTTAATGTAGCATTCATAGTATTATAAAATATCGTAAGATAATTTATGTTGCAAGAATTGTTTTATTGACATGAATTTAATATCACTTTTAAAACAGTTTGAGATAAAGTGTTTGTATTAGAATGGAATTCAGAGTTATTGAATACAAGCAATGTGACGTTTCATAGTTTAACGTACGGCAGTTAAATATTTTATTTCAACCCAAATGTAATCTGAAACAATGCTACTTCGACTTTACAGCCACTCATTTAAAATGAAAAGTGACGTATGAGAATAGAATGATGTCATAAAATAAGTGGAACTGCAGTTAATAATACTATATATTTTCGCTAATTAAATTCAAACCAAGAAACTACTACTTCTGGTTTCAACTCTAATAATTATTGGCTCTCTCATTTTCAAAATAAAGTGACGGATATGTAAAAATAAACAGCAATTAATTGTTAAAATATTCTCTGATGATGAGCTTGTAATAGCTTGAAAGTACCAAGATGTTTTAAATAAAATGTATATTTTTAACTTGTAACATCTTTTTCATTATTTTAGTAGCCTTTTAAGTAAGAAAGTGAACTTTTTAAAGTTCAAATCTACCCTATATATATAAAATCTTAATGAAACGAATTTATGAAACGACTGAAATGTAACGATTCTTTGAATCGACTGATTAAACAACTGATTATGTTTCACGGTGATTTCTCCTAAAAAAGCAATACTTTGCGATGAAATTAACACGAAAAATAGATATTGATCCGCAGATTTCAAAACTGGCATTGCCCCACCAGTGGCCGAGAGGTTCTGCTCTCGAAGCTGGTAGACGGGAGGTGCTGGGTTCGATCCCAAGCGCGCCCGTCGGCCTAATCGTTCGGAGTTTTCGTGGTTTTCTTCGAACCTTGGTTCTCCAAGCGTTAATACGGGTTAGGTTCCCTTAGAAAGACCCCCACTAAGGGCATTCCCCCCCTTAGGGCCTATATCCCTCGTGTTGATAATTGGCCGACATAAAATACAACCAACAATCAAAACTGGCATTAGAATTTTCAAATTCGAATTAGTTTTCGAAATATTAATTTTTTTCTAATTTTATATGCATTTTTCTAATGATGGCAACTCAAATTATAATCAAAGAGATATTTTTTTTTTTTTCAGATTTTAGAAAAGGTTTCTATTTTAAACTAATTTGGCGAGAAGTTTGTCCTCGTTTAAATGTATGCTAAGAAATGTATCATGTTACTTCTATTCATAATTCAATTTGTATTTCATTATCATTTCGTTTAATACAAACAAAAACATTTAAAATAAATGTATTTACTTCTTTATTTTTTTTAAACAAAATGAAAAGAAAAATATTAGGCACAGATGTCATATACGCACCGGGGTACCTAATGGGCGAAAAAATGGCATTATTTTGGTTGACATGGTAACCCGGCTATTGTTGTTTATTTAATAATAAGTGCTTATTTACTTCATTTTCTTTTTTTAAATTACATAAATTGTTTTGTTCTATAGTTAATTATTTTTTGGTTGTTTTCCTTTAAAAATAAAAAATAATAGAAAATAATTAAAAAAATACGGTACTACTTAGTTATTCCATCGCCATCGACCAATTTTGCCAAATTATATAAATCGCCAAACCACTCGCCAAATTATACAAATTGACATATTTTTTATTTTAAATAACGAAAGAACAAAGAAAATGGTATAACATTAATAAATATACAAATAAAACGTCGAAATAAAAATGACTTGATGACGTAAAGACGTGTAACTTGCTTAAAGTCAAGTGAATGTGACATTTATCAACCATTATTAGCATTTAATCTTATAGTTTGGTGATAGATTTTTGGTCGACGGGATAACTAAGTAGTACTAAAAATACATATGTAACTGGTATTCGAAAACGAGGATTTCGCCAAATTTTCGTAAAAAAAAATCACGCCAAACCGGGTGCGTAAATGGCATCTGGCCAAATATTAAATGATGTAACAAACATTTAATTCCAACTTCAAAGCAATGTTATAATTTACCACTCGAAAAAAAAAATACTAACTGGCGAGTTGAAAAATAGTTATTGGAGAGATTTGCACCCGGCTAGCGTAACAGCACCAAGAATTCTTTGCGACAATGATTTTATGTAGTATTATTCGAAAAAAAATGATTTTTTTAAATCGAAATGGAAAACTTTCGGCACAGATGCAACATACGGTCCCATATTGGCGCTATTTTTTTCTGATGCCAATGTCATATACGGAACGGGTACTTAACTGGCGCCATAGTATCGTTATTTTGCTTGATTTGATAAGCCGGATGTTGTTGTTTATGCTGTAGATGTTTTCCCCAAATTAGCGTCGGAAAAAAATCACGCCAATATGGGGCCGTATATGATATCTGGATCAAACTTTCATATGAAAAGCGAAGGGATCAGAACGTATTTATTTATGGCAGTTACATGACTTCTACTATTATAATATAAATGAAATGATGGCCAGAGAATAATATTTGGCGACTTATCACCTGCACCTGGCCAATATTAAAGTACCAAAATGGCACCAAGAATATAAAAAAAGAAGTGGTTCGCCCGGAACTCTTGATGATAGTCACATGACTTAGGCTATTGTTTAAGAAATTGTTTTAAAATACCGGGAGACAAAGACTCTGTACACTTAATTCCTTTTATTTTTAGCCTCTTTTCAAACGTTTAACTGATCCTCTTTAATCAAACACGAAAACAACCATTGGATGTCTTAACAGCAACTGATTAGGCCTTAAATTTTTTAAATCAAATGAAATTGAATGGAAACCCGCGCCAATATGGGGCCGTATATGATATCTGGGTCAAACTTTCATATGAAAAGCGAAGGGATCAGAACGTATAATTCAATTTCAGTATAATTCAATCTTCTATAATATTTTTTAAACCGATCAGATTAGCGTGTTTTTAGATTCTTCGGTGTCTGAACGGGGGTTGGCGAGCGTAGCTTGCAGGGGGCAGAGCCACCTAGTTATATATTTAATGTTTAAATGAAGGTGAAAATTTGCGTTTGTCTTATAATTTTATTATAATTTTTTTCCGTAAAATTCTCACACATTATAATTATTGTCATGTTCTGTCCTTATGATGGCCTTATATACAGTAATAAACATTTATTAATGTTGTTGTGCTGTGTTTGTCAATGTAAATTTAAACATTATCATTTGATACTTTCTGGTGTCTTTTGCGTTAAATTTTTAACTTGTTAAATAAGATAGAAATTCAGAAATTTTATAATTAAATTACCACATAGAAATGCAAATCGGTGAGCACTGGAACATTTTGAGTACCTCTCCTTAAATCAACATTAAGAAATACACAAGCAATATCATTCACTTTGAACAAAAAGTATTTTATTACAGACCTGTAAAATTAAAATTTTCAGTATTTAGCAAGTAATTTATATTGATTTGATTTTTTTTCCGAATGTCAAACAAAAAAAAAAAAATCTCGAAATCAAACTTAATCTCATTTTTTTTATTTAGTTATAATAGACATTTTTACCTGTGTTTCTTGTTATCTAATAAACTTTAATAACACTATTATTTTAAAGTTACAACTTCTTATCTGTTTTTTAGAAACACTTTTAGTGAAAGCTTGTTAAAAAAAATTATTTTCTTCTGTAAAAAATATCCTAAACAAAGCAACTCAACAATAGGTCTTTCTAACTGATAAAAACCTTTTGGGATTTATTCCCTAGTGCTGATTTTTTCCTTAATTTCTGTTCAAGAAAAACATCTCTTATTGGTAAAAAGGGTAAATACGAAGCTTTTCTTCTGGGGATAGATGTATTAATAATAGTGGTAAAGTTTGCTGACTTATATATATATATATATATATATATATATATATATATATATATTAAGAAAGTAATCTCTCGTCCATGATGGGTAGAATCTATCAAAAGGAGAAGCATAAATAGTTATTGCAATTTTAACATACATTTCTTAGAATAAATATGGCGCTATGTATATTTCCTAAATAGACAAACATCAGAGGTAATTGAATACAAGGAATTTTCAAAAGGATCATAAAAAATGAAAATAAGTGCCTGTTTTGTGAATGAAGTGAAAAACAATTTTGTAATGCAATGCACTGTTAAATTTTTATATTTAAAAACAATATAATGTATTCATTTTTATTTATTATCTTGACTTATAATACCTGTGATAATTAAATCTGTGATTCAAAAATGTCCCAAGTATTTATTTTTTAAGTATTCCGTTTTGACGTAATTTCGATTTTGAAAAGTCGTCTACATTTCATTACTGCACATCAAAAATGTAAAATAAAATGCGATGCATTTAATCACACACAAATTGGAAAAATAAATTAGTTTAGAACCTGTGCTATTATCTCGAAAATACTTAAACGAACGGCAGCGTTCCTTAAAAATTTTTACTTTGTATTTCAATATTTTTTATTGGATTTTTGGATATGATATCTGATAATGATATGTCTAACTGCTCTTCTTATTTTTTAGGGTTCCATATTTAAAAAGAAAAAACGGAACCATTATATGATCACTCGTTTGTTTGTCCATCTCTCACAGCCATTTTACTATAACTAGTCAGTAAACTATGGAACGTGGACAGTTCAAATGGCCTAAGTAATAAAGGCTAGACTCACATACTTATATATTATTAACCATTCGCAAATATATTTAGAATGTTATATAATTAATGTGCACAATAAAGAATGTAATAGAATAATTTAAATGTAGACGGAATAAGAAATGTACCCGAGAAAAAAAAAATATATCGTGTGAAGCTTTTCATTACGCGAAAATCAAAAATACATTAACCCTCCGTCTACCAGACGGGTCCATTGGACCCGACAGGTACATACAAAATATTCATTCAAACCAGAAATTTCTTTAAAATAAACTAAGTATATAAACCAGACAAAAATAAGGTAAATAAATAAGTTAAATAGTTTTAAATAAAAATTCTGGTGTGGAACGTTTTATTAAAACTTGAATAAAATTCCCGGTAGATCTAGGGTTAATATTAATTTTAGACATTATATTTTCAGGGATATCGTCGAAAATGTAATGCAAAAATATGTCTCTCCCCCTCTATTTCCGAATCTATTGAAACTAAAATTCGGGGTAAGTAGAGGATAATTTAAACCTAGCTGGAAAACTATAGCGATTACCCTAGGTAGCATAGTTTTCGAGAAAATCGCATTATTCCATTCCCCAGAAATTTAGATTAGCTGGCGTTCACCAAAAAGTTGAGGAGCGCTGGTGGTACCTATCTTCGGAGAAGTTTAAAAAGATAGCTGCTAATTATTTTTGAAAAACATTGTTGGTAATTAGCCGATACATTAACCCTTAAAGGCACATATGGTTTGAGCATACATAAAGACAGGGGGGGGGGGGGCGTACTTTTTGCGCCATTGGCATTTAAAGCCTAGAAAACAGATTTTAATGATATATTTGTATAATGCAATGCCCAGTTACTAATTCATATATTTATTGTACAAAACCCTCTGTACCTGAGTAACATTCGTACGTTGCCGTTTTCCGGATTTGTTACATTTTTTTCCTGGGAAGACACTGTCAGAACCGCTTCTGAAACTCTTAAGTTTCTTTAACGCCTTAAACACCAGATTAATTTTTGTGGTGGTATTCTTAATACCAGATATATTAAATTTCAGCAAAGATATGTTTATGTCATTATTTTTAATTACATGTGAATTATTTAATTACATGCAATGTGATGAGACGAAATGAAGTTGTATTTATAATATACAAACAGTAATAAGATTCGAAGTAAACAGCTATTACATGTGTAAGGTTCGTAAATTTTTCGAAATATTGTTACATTACAATAAAGCGTACACATGTAGAAAAAAAAATAAGCTGTGTATGTTTATGCTATAAAGACCGTATAACACCATGCGGCAATAGCAAATAGCTACGCAAATAAACAGATGCTTAGAAACATGCAGTTTGGGCCTAAAATGAGGACGATCGAGGGTGTATCGATTTTAAACATTTTTTTTTGTTTCCAAATTCCAAGTTGATAAAAAGTTGCTACTAGACACCACAACTTTCCACAAAAAGTTTTGGATTTTTAAAAAAATGTTTAGATCTTCCGCACAAGGCCTAAAGTTTAGAAATTTTACTTAAAAAGTAAATTTTTACAAAATTTTTAAAAAAACCTAAAACACTTTTTTTTACATTGCAAATTAAAATTCCACTAACAATAAGCATGAAAAACGATAGAAAATGTATTTCAAAAACTTAGCACAACATTTAGGCCTCCCGCACAAGACCTAAAATTTGTTAATTTTGACGAAACTTTCGTAATTTTTAGTGTAAATGAAGCATTTTTTTTTTTCGTTAAAAACACCAGACTTAAGTGTATTTTTGTTACAAGAGGCATAAAATGACACAATATATATATATATATATATATATATATATTGATGGTGGTAGGTTATGTTTAATTAATGGTTATACATACATATAGATATATACATACTACATAAATAATATATAAATGTTGTATACCTTAAAAAAGATAGTTTAACGATGTAAATTGTTTGATAAAGGTGTTGAAATAAACTCTATCGTTATTTGTGATTACTATTGTTTATTACAAATGTATAAAATATTATAACGTGGAATAAAATGCAGTATATAAGTACAAAATGTTGCTGATATATTTTCATAGAACATGAGCGCAGTTTTCTTGTTCTATTTCAAATTAACTGGCTTGTTTTAAATATTCGTCCTTTCATCTTGTCTTCAAAACCTGAAACGAAAGTTATATACAGTATTTACGTAGGCCTACAGATTTTTACAAAATTATAGAAATGATCCCCAATGAATTTCAAATATCATATGGAATACAGTAAGATAAAGATATTATTTAAAACCGTTAAAAATCAAAGTAGTACAAAAAACACTTACTTACATTTTAATCCTTCACTGAGGTTTTGTACTGGCTCTTGGTCTCGAACGTAGGTAGCTCTTTACGGTCTTCCACTCTGTCACGAATGAAACCATCTCTTTCGATCATCCCTCACACTCGCTTTGAAGCTTCTGTGACTTCTTTCACAATTCGTTCCACAGCTTGATTGTGAGAAGGAATTGTAAATTCAACCCTTCCACTTTTTCCCGTTTCTGCAATTAACTGTAACCCTCCTAGGCTCATATCGGTAACAAGAGGGGGTTCGGTTACTGAAGTGGTTTGCCAGTCAATCATATCTATATCGTCTTTAGCATTAAAATTGATCTGAGGGGGTTTAAATATCCTTACCCCTTTCTTTTCTGTTTCACGAGCTTTCTGGATTCTCTTATAAGCCAAGACTCTAATATGCTTTCGTTCATCAAACAACATAGCTATTAAAACATTCTCTGGGTGAGCCATGAATGCGTTTATCTGTAACGTTGCATGGACGACATGTTTTAGCTCGTCTTCCAAGTAATGGCTGAAATGAATCATTTTTAAAAAATTAATGGAACCCTGCGGGATTTTGGGATTGTACTTAATTGAGAACCATGATGGTATGTAGACTTTCATTATGAACTCTGCAAGCTTTCTCAGTTCAGGGGTCGGATCATCCATGGCTACATACAAACGAAGGATTCGTTTTGCCAGGGTAAGACACCTGGCGTGCGAGATGTTTCCGGTGTTTCATCTGGGCAACTCTTCTCTACATGTACCTGTTGATACGGCTTTGGATATTTCGTACAGATACTTTTGGTCTGTGCTCAACCCTTTAAGATCAACTTCTGGTATATCGCTTTCAATTGCAACAAAATTGACAACATCCAGATTTTGGCAGCTTAGAAGTTGTTTACCAATAGGCCCGCTAAATGTGTTTGGTCCAGAAGTTGGCCCATCAAGAGCAACCATAATTTTTCCAAATGGTAATTCATTCAAATGTAGTAGACACACAGCTGCCTGCAGTGGCTGTTGTATTTTATTTTCAAATAAGGTGATAACTCCATTTGAAGTATCT
Organism: Maratus speciosus; assembly: GCA_963932465.1. Lineage (NCBI taxonomy): Eukaryota > Metazoa > Arthropoda > Arachnida > Araneae > Salticidae > Maratus > Maratus speciosus. Next base: position 331,737,021 of record OZ010788.1, on the reverse strand, counting down.
GTGTTTGCTGCCGTACCATCACAACCAATAGTTTTTAGTTTTTTAAGATCGACAGTTTTTTCTTCACAATACTTTGCAAGTGATGTAACTATTTCCTTTCCTGTTCCATTTATGGGAGTTACATGACCGAAATACTTGGATCCAGGTTCTTCAACAATAGATATGTGTTCTTCCATTAAAGATTTTCGGACACTTTTACCAGCTACAATTTCTTTTGTTATGGTTTCATCTTTACGACCATCAAAGTAAATTGCCAACAGATCGGAGGTTCGAGTTGAGCTTACTTCTTTACGAGACTTAAGTCTTTCACGTGCTACTTTTGATTTGTCGATTACTAGTTCTTGGTTCTCCGCAGTAACGACATTTAAGTCTCGCAAATGCGCGTTAGCTAACTGAGCTCCAGCTCTACTAGAAATGCCCCTGCGGTCACAAGCTCGTGAAAACAAAGACAAGCGTTGTGGCAGTTCTTGTTTTACTTCTACACTTGAAACACTTTTTTGACTCGTATCAAGTACATTTATTTTAAAATCACTATCTTGACATGATGTGTGAGACATTGAATCATCTGTACTATCACCAGAATCAATGTTATCACAGTCTTTTTTACAACTACTTGCATTAAAGCCTGTGACCTAGATTTTCTTTCTAATCGCTTTTTCAGCTTTTTAGTCTCGTTTTTGTCACACTCTGCAATTGACATCAATCTAGGACCACGTTGGTCGAGCAAAAAGTCGTATTCTAGTGCCGGGACTTTTTTGTCAATAGAGCAAATACAGTTGCTGAGGTCACATTTGCAAGTACAAATATGAAACAATACAGTTTCAGTTTTTGACTGAAAGCTAGTTACTGCATCTTTGTAGGAGTTAGGATACTTCCTTTTAGGCCCTGAACACTTTTTAAATTTCTCAAGCTGCTCATACAGTTTTAAAACCACAAATATTGTGTTTTTGGTGCCACAAACAGGAATTGAAGCTCTTTTCCATATTTCCTCAAGTTTTAAAGCAACTCTTAACGCAATTACCTTCTTTACAGGCTGATGTATTTCCTCTTGTTTCATTTCAATGCGTACCCACTCAAAATACTTCAAAACATCCATCTTGGTTGACAGAACATTAAACTCACTCACATCAATAGGTTGCCCGGTAACCGGCCTGTCAGTAGTTTGTCTAGTTAGATGCGGCTTTTTACTCATAATGAACAACAACAACACTCACTCAATTGATTCTTACAACAAGACTATCGCACTTAAACACAACCGTAATGCTCGCTCGCGGGCAGACGACTACTGACAAGTCTGCGCGGTGATTCATAGGTGTCGCGTCACCGTGGCTCGGCAGTCTGGCCTTCCCCCACCCCATCGCTTCAAGTTGACGCTTGACGTATTGAAATGTGATTTATTATTTCACTTATTTCAACAATTCCAATCAAGCCTAACGAGGCTTTAGTTACATTTAATTTTTAAACCAGCAACAACACAAATATCAAAGCACTGAAAAATGTTCAAAAATTGGCTGAAATTTAAGACTTTTAGGCCTTGTGCGGTAGACCTAAATGTTGTGCTAAGTTTTTGAAATACATTTTCTATCGTTTTTTGTGCTTATTGTTAGTGGAATTTGAACTTGCAATTTAGAAAAAAAATGTTTTAGGTTTTTTTTTAATTTTTTGTAAAAATTTACTTTTCAAGTAAAATTTCTAAACTTTAGGCCTTGTGCGGGAGACCTAAACATTTTTTTTAAAAATCCAAAATTTTTTGTGGTAAGTTGTGGTGTCTAGTAGCAACTTTTTATCAACTTGGAATTTGGAAACAAAAAAAAAAAAGTTAAAAATCCATACACCCTAGTAGTCACGTACAGTCGTGTAAAAAAAAGTAAATACCCCCTACTAATCCTGCAACAAATTATCGTAGAATAAAGTTACAGGTGCCAAACGATTGGAAATAAAGTCTACTTCTAAAGTATGTATATATAATTTTTTTAGGAGGCCAACTACATATCAAATCAAACACAAATTTGTTTTTTTTTCTATAGCAATAAACAAGTTCGATAGCATAAATACATTCTGCATACTTCAAATAGCCTAAATCAAAATTTTCATGAAATTCGTACGATTAGTTTCCGAGATATTAATTATTTTAAAATGAGCCTATTTTAGAAGCTGTATCCAAATTGAAGTTCCGTACTCCATTGCTGATATGCTAGAGAATCACTATGTCACTTCTATCAATGTATTACTTCTTGCCAATAGGACAATTTTACTCGCTTAATATGTCTCGAGTATTGCCAGCCCAAACATTTTAATAAAATAAGTAATTTTCTTTTCAAATTTTGCTTTTCTGCTTATCATAGACGGCACCTTAAAACATTATTTGAATGTTCTTTCTTGATAATTCGAAAACTACTCGAATGAAAAATTTGAAATTGAGAATTCGCGTAATTTATATAAATTTATCAAAAAATGTATGTTGTAATTCATATTTTTTAATATTAATTTCATAATTCATATTACAAAATTTTTAAAATTTCAAATTCAATGTCTCTATGTTTGGGTTTTTTAGTATTATAACCACATACCAAATTATCACATTAAGATTATAATTTCAGAAGATAATAATAAAAATATGAAAATGTAATTTAACATTAGAAGCAATAAATTTTGAATGTTTATAATTAAAAAAACTTATCATTCAAATGACTTGAAATTCCGTTTCTAGGCATTGTTTGATTCGAAGATTTAAAATGTATTGTTGAAATTGTGTGTTGCTATTAAAGAAAACAAAGTTTTGTCTGGTTTTGATTTGTAGATGGCCCCTAAGCAAATTTTATATACATCATTTAAAAGTAGACATTATTCCAAATCGCTTTGTAACAGTAACTTTCTTCTATTATAACTAGTTACAGAGTTAGTTGGAGATGTTTATTTTTTTTCCGAGACTGTACGTACTGGTATTGTAATCGAAGATTTCATGACGCACGCAGATAAGTCTTGATGCTTAAAGGTTTAATACATATTAAATTTATAGATCTGTAAAATCTTAAGTTTGAAGAATATAAATTTCAATTCTTCAAATTATTCGGAGAAAATATTTCCCATTTTTCATTCACGTGTACCAAACTATTTATTTATCTTGAAATTTATAATATAGAAATAGATGTACTACGAAATAATATTTATAATTATGGAACAAGTTATTTTTAGGTACATTTGTTTACTTACATTTGATCATATCTTGCACGCTACTGAGATAGAATTTCGCTTAAATGTACAGAGTAGTTTCATGTGCACATTTTAGCATAAATGTTTTAAAGGGATACGAGAGCAAATCATGAATATTAAATTAAACATAAATAATGCTATAATTTAATTTTAAGTTATTCGGTATATCGTTTTGTAAAATATTGAATATTTAAAATTTAATAAAAACTACAAAATGAAACAAAATATATTATGAAATCAAAGGAGAATATTTCTCTAACAGAAGTGCTGTGAAATTAAATTATACACAATTATTCAAGCTTCCAGATTATCGCCTATGTTCCATTTTAATTTTCAATGGGTCTAGAACAGTGGTTCCCAACCTTTTATTGGCCACGCCCCACCAACGTATCTGTAAAGTTACTATGTCCAACCCCCCCTCCCCCCAATCCTTAAATTATGTATCATTATTTAAAAAATGTACTCTATTCACACAGTGTAAGTGTAATATAGCTTTAACAATAACTATTTATTTCACATTTTTTAACTTATCAAAGAGGTGAATCTCTGTTTTTAACATAATTTTATAAATGAAATGAGATTATACATCTTCCCATATATGCCAAAACGAGTTTTGTTGTACTTTTCCAACTTAACGTATAAAAGTGTTATACGGTCTGCATTTTTATCTTCAGAAAATATCTTAAATATACACTTACATTTAACGTTAAAATTGATAAATTTATACATTTTATAATGCATTCATGTAACTTATTAAGAGTTGGTGGAAAAGCTTTAGACACTGACTTTTCTTTCTATGGATAAAACAATACACAAGAAGTATTTCAAAATTCCCATCTTTATTATTTATCTTAAGTAGCCATTATTCTGCATAACATATTCTCTCTGTTTTCTCTTTCCCGATATCGTTAATTGTCTTCGCTAATAGAAGTAGAAAACTCATTCAATAAATAATCGAAAACGTTACGAAATTTTTTTAAATTCACTACCAGAAAAATTATATTGTGTTTAAAAGATATCAAAGTATTTAAAAAGACTATTCGCATAATTATTCTGGTGTTAAATCTATTTTTAAATTTCAATAGGGTACATTTAAAAAATTCAATAAAAAACTGATTTCTTAATTTTGCTTGTATTCCATTTATTTTCAGCCTACACCACTACTTTTCCCCAAAAAGGACAAAAGAAAGTGATTGTGAATGAGTGAGTAATACATTTGGAATTGCCCACCTAGAAGGTCAAATTGTCCCCCCGGTGGGGCGTTAGCCCCACGTTGGGAACCACTGGTGGTTAATTCCACGAAAATTTCTCATGTCTGTCACATAGCTGTAAATCACTATGCTTGTTTGCTACCAGTATTTTAGAACGGAAAAATGGACTTATTTTATCGGAGATACTTCATCAATTGAATAAATCGAAGCAAACTTTTCGAAAATAACGGTGACCAACAAGCATAGCGATTTTCATCTGTGTGACAGACATGACAAGTTTTCATGGAATTGGCCTGGTCTAGAATGTAGTTTTAATGTAGAAGTTTCTAGTTCAAATCAGATTATCTCGGTGAGACATACAGTTTATTACTTTAACCCTTAAATGCCTGGTTTTTCAAAAATCATTGTAATAATGTTTTTCGGCTTTCAATTTTTAAATAAATCATGGGAAAAATACTTTTAAAAATCATATTTTGTTTTAAGTATAGTTTACGGCTAAAAAACAGTTTTCTACTAATCGGCAAGACTGGTGTTTAATTGAAAAAATAATTTCCCTTAAAAAATTCTATAATATTAAACACACAAGAATTTTATGAACTATAATAAGAAATAAATTTTACTTGCTCAATGCAAGTCAAAATAGAGTATTTTGCAAGCTTCCAAACAAAACAAAAAGAACAAGTAGTAACAATTGAAAAAATAAATCTATCTTTATTCTTAAACAGCACAAGTATTGCCATCTACAAGTTGAAAATCAATTAAAAAATATTTTCAGAATGTATTTTATTGGCAACATTAGGCATTATAGCTTCAATATTATTCTAATAGTATTTTAGAGCCTAAATTGGGTATGTTGCCGAAAAGCAACACCAGGCATTTAAGGGTTAATAATTCTATAAAATTATATTGAAGACAAAAGTTGAATGAATAAATGTTATAAAACTAGTTCGAAAAATACTTTTAATAAATAAAGGCAGATAATTATTTGTATTATATCGGGTGATGAGTGGAATTGTAAAAAAAACACACTGATGAGCTAAACAGACACTGACAGAAAACCTCGTCAATATACACTAAATTATTCCCCATTTTTCAACGAACAATTTCCTGACGACTTGAAAACAGGTTTTATCCGTGATTTCTCACAAAAATTCTAAACAAGTGGGTAAGCGTGATCTGAGCACAGAGTTTCATTTAACATTATCGCTTTATCCTTTTGCAAAATCTGTTAGTTCCGCATTTCGCTACCAAGGGGCGCACATTATTCTAAACAAACCTCTATACGAACGAAACTCCGTTTTACAAAATAACCGTAGCTACAGCGCGTCTCAAAAGTATATGGACAGGCGATTTTTTTAAATAACAGTTCAAAAAATGAAGCAATAATCACGGAAAAAATTTAAAATAAGCATGTGGAATCATAACATAATTTTGTTATAACAAGGAAATACAGTATAAATTTGAAGGAATTTTTGAAAAAAAAATTGTCTCAAAAATATATGGACTTTTCGAGTACTTTGTATTTAAATTGAAGTTTTGAATCTTTCCCTTTGATTTATCTTGAAAATCCTATTAGGCATGCTTCGAACTAGTGTTTGGAGAATGTGAGTCTCTAAATAGAACCAGTTCTGCTTTACTAGTTCCTTTAATTCCTGAATAGTCTAAAATTCACGAATATGGTCTCACACTACTCGTGCAAGTATTCCTCAAAGGTTTTCAATTGGTTTCAGGTCTGAACTGATGGTTGGCCAGGCTACAACTATCATTGGATTATCCATAAACCACGCTGCTTTTGAGTGGGGGATATGAATTGACGCATTGAGCTGTTGGAATTTCCAGTTTTCCCTTCTTAAGATATTTCCACTTAGAAGTAGATTGCTTTTGATGACATTTTGATAATCCTCTGAGCACCTTCGACGATTAGAGAAGCAATATTCATTGTTCCGTTGAAATAGAACGCGCCACAAACCATGATAAAACATTCTCCTTGTTGTCCACTATTGAACTCGCGAGATTCTCGTCGTCGACCATACCAATAGTACGCCGAGCCATCAGAACAATCCAAATTGAACTTTTTTTGTCACAGAAGAAAACTTTTAACTATTCATCCGTCTATTTTATGTGTTTTTTAGCCCAAAGAATGCGTGACATTCTAAGGTGCAATTTCAGCATAGGTGTCCGACAAATTTTGGCAACATTCATAAAAATCGCTTGCCAGTATGCGATGGTGATCAGTAGATCTCGATACAGGAAACCCTAAAGTCCTCGGAAATTCAAGAAAAGAGTTATTTTGGTTTAAAACGGCTCGAAAAATCTCTCTATCTTGTCGCTCAGATTGTTTTCTTGGTCGATCCGAACACTTTTATGCAATAGCATTGTCACCTTTCGATAAAATTTCACAAATTACCGATCTTCTACTCTTCATCTGTTCAGCAATATTGAAAATTTTTAATATTTTGAATCTTTAAAAGCCAAATTTTGGCTATATCAGCTGCACAGGACTGAACATTGCGATACATTTTTCAACTATTCGCGAACTGAAGAACAAAAAGGGATTTTATATTTCAAAGCGGTTACATTACAGGTACAGAACGCAAAATATGTAAAATTTTTTGATACGGTAGTAATAATAGCGATTCTTTTCATTGTACATATATTTTTTAGACAGGTTACTTTGAATTTTACTTTTTTACAAAAAACCCGTGCAATAATCCTGATGTTTTGTCCATTGTAATAAACTTATAGCGTGATTCCTTATGCTAATTATTTTTTCGTGATTAGGGGAGAGTAGTCATATTTGGACCGCCGCTTTAATTGGACCGTTGCCATTCGTTGCCATTAATAACAGGAAGAGGCGCAATCTACCACTGAAATCCTACTCATCAGAATGACGTCACTCTTGATTAGAAGAAGCAACCGCCTAGCACGTGCTGTTTGCAGACAATTTAAAAAAAACCTAATGTTAGCTGTTTTGATCTATTTTTTTCCTACTAAACGTAAGTGACTACTTTAAAACTAAGGCAAATTGTTATGTTTTCATATACATATATGGATTCATCTGTTTATTGCGCATATTTTTCACGCGGATTTGTTTGATTTCGTTTTTGTTCTTAGTCTTGAGATTATATTTTTTACAAAAATGGCGCAGTTGCCGTAATTGGGCCAATTTAAGTTGCTTAAATTGGACCAGATATGGGATCATAAATTTGAAAAGTAAGTAATTAATTTCAAGGACAGTACACTTTGTACACTATTTTTTTTTTTAAATAATGGGTTACTATCTCCGTGCAAGTTTTTTTTTCTTTCTTTTTTCTTTTTTCTTTTTTTTTTTTTTAATATCTGGGTTATTTTTTTTTTTATGCAGTTTAGTCCTATATAAGCATAAAAATATTTTTACGTGTTTATGCAATAAATTTTGCTTGCATTTTTTTTTCTTGATTGTATTTGTATTTATTTTCTTTGAATTCCTTATTCCTACGCTTATTTGGTTTACAGAGTTAATTAAAACAATTTCCTCCTGGAGAACATTTGCGATGGCGATCTTTTTACAGTTCCGGAGGGTCAAATTACACTTTTTGCCATTAAAACCCATAAAATCGCAAACCTTCAGTGGGAAGAAGTTGTTTCAAGGGGGGGGGGGTGAATATAACACTGTTTGAATATATAATGTTTGCGTTTGGTTAATCATAGCGTATTTTTCAATCGAGGATATTTTTAAACGCTTTTTTAATATAATATTGAAAATGTGGAAAAAGACACATAAACTGTCCGGAAGAAAAACGCCCGTTATAGCAAAAGCTGTTAAAGATATAAGAAACAAAAGGGAAAGAGTAAGTTGTGAAGAAATTGACCTGCAAGAAGGCTACAGCTACAAATTTTCCCCAAAAGCCAAAAAATCAATAGAAATGTTATCTTCTTTTCTAAATTCAGTTAAATGAAATTACAGCGGCAGCCAAAAGACAGTTGTGTTAACATCTTTGCCATTTAAAGTAAACCTTGAAAAATTAACCGGCAAAAAGGAAGCTATCACAGCACAAAAGCAATTGCAACATCAAGTTTTTTAAAAAAGGCGTAATGCAATTATCAAGAAAATGATGGAAAGGAAGAATTACAAACACAATGTAAAGAAAACTTATGTTGCAAAAAATAAAAAGTCTAATAATTCAGAATCTAAAAAGAAAAATCTAGTCAGTGATGATTGGTTTTGCCTAATTTGTAAGAAAAATAAAATAGCAGAAATGATTCAGTGTTCAGATTGCCAAATACGGTTCCATGTTGTATGCGCTAGAAAATAAAATCAATAAACGAAATTCATGTGCAAGCTTTGCATCCCTTCTTACATGATATTCTAATAACTGACAATTAGCTCCATAATTTCTATTCTTAATTACTGATAACTTTGGTTTCTATTTTGAATGCATTTTGATTTAAAACAATTACTCTTATTTTCAGATATTTGATTTCATTATATTTCATTGATGTTATTTTGTTTGATTGTTTCATTAATCGCAAACTTTGCTTTTAATGAAATTAGTTATATTCCGTAGTCAATAAAACAGCCTGAAATTTACATCTAATATGTGAGTTGCACCCGAAAATATGTGGAGTGGCCCAAATTCATCTACTCTCCTGTATTACTTCATTTTTTGAACTGTTATTTCAAAAAATCATTTGTCCATATACTTTTGAGACGCACTGTATATTAGTCGAGGGGATCGGGCCCATAGCACCCGAGATAGGTAGGCGCCCCTGCGGTAAAAATTGTAACGAAAATATGTACGGCTATGGTACATAATATGAAAGAGTGGTCTGAAGAGTGTCTGCAAATTTAGAAAAGTGCACCCCGGGTGAAAAGAAGGGAGAATAGAAAAATTGCTAAAAATAAACAAGTTAGAGCCCTGAGTGGTAAATAGTATAAGACTTTCAGAAAATTTTATGGTTTTTCGTGTGATCGCAAATGTTCTGCTGTAAGTATGCAAAATTTAACATCTCCAATTTAATTAGTGTCTGAGTTGGAAAAAATGATTAAAATACACAAGTTAGAGTGCTGAGGGGTTAATAAAAGACTTTTTCAAATTTATGTGATTTGTCGTTTGATGTGAAATGTTCAGCTATAAGTATCCAAAATTTCAAGTCAATTTAATTAGGGGCTCAGTAAGGAAAAAAAAAAAAAAGCTTAAAATACTCTATGAGCCAAGAGGAGTAAATATAAAAATTTTCAGAATTTTATGATTTGTCGTTCAACTTCAATAATAAAAAATTTCAAGTCTTCAATTAATTAGGGGTCTCATTCAGAAAGAAAAAAGCTTTAAATCCACAAGTTATAGACCAGAGAGGGAAATATAAGACCTTTTTTGAAAATTTTATGATTTGTCGTTTGATGTCAAGTGTTCAGCTATAAGAATCCAAAATTTCAAGTCTCCAACATATATAGTTTCATATATAGTTGAACAGGCTCTGTGACAGACAGACAGAGGAGTGAGACAAAAGAGGGGAAAATACCGTTCATTCCTATCACGCATGCGCTCTATTAATACTAAAATCCCAATTTATTTTAAAAGGTTGGTTTGTTGTATTTATGTCGGCCAATTATCAGCACATGGGATATAGGCCCTAAGGGGGGGAGTGCCTTCCGTGGAGGTCTTTCTAAGGGAAACTAACACGTATTTACGCTTTGAGAACCAAGGTTTGAAGAAAACCACGAAAACTCCGAAAGATTAGGCCGACGGGCGCGATTGGGATCGAACTCAGTACCTCCCGTCTACCAGCTTCGAGAGCAGAACCTCTCGGTCACTGGTGGGGCTTTATTTAAAAAGGAAAAAACCAAAAATTATATAAATTAACATTTATAATTTAATAATAAAAAAAAGAAAAGAGAGAAAATGTCTTCGAATTTAAAAATAAAAAACAATTACTTTTCCTATTCATAAAAAGAACTCACAATTTATTTTCTTAAAGTTGAATAAGGTGAAAAAAAGTTAAAAAAAATTAATTTATAAAGTGTTGCTTACAAAAAAATATTAGCATTTACAATATATTTTAAAGGAACCGATTTAATTTAAATATTAAATGAGGAAAAAATCGGTTTTACTAAAAAAAAAAAAAATCTTATTGAATAAAAATATTATATCCACATTTTAGATTTAGCAATCTACTTTAAAATATTTATAATTCATATTCTTATCCCATTTTAATAATGAAATAATAAAACCCCAAACCACAATCTCATTAAAGACGAAATCCTCCCGTTGTTAACTTCAAAATTCAGAGCTTTTTAAAGAAATTAATCAAACCATGCACATTTGATGCAAACATATTTACTTCAAAGCATTTCTTTTCTCTTCAACCATACCGCGGTTGGTGTACTCGTCTCGTAACACAGGGATGACTGGCTCGATTCCAATGTCAGCAAATTCTTTTTTTCCAGAATTTCTTCAATTGAAGGATATTTTACCTCCAGTAACGGAGAGAAAATTAACGGATATTTGTCAATTAATGGGGAAATCCTAGCAGCAGTGCTGCCAGTACGATTTACGTGAGTTAAAAAAAGGTATTTCTGAGAGTGCATATGCTGAAATAAAAATGTTATCAGATAATAATTTGATAGAATATCAAAATAGAGAAATGCATTCATGAATAATCTATACCTGTTCCTGAAAATATCGAAATTTCGATGAAAACATAAAATGTAACCGCAAAATCTTAGAACACAATGCTTTTCAATATGCCGTGGTTCTGAAAGCTATTCCCATAAGCAGACGGACTTTTTAGCCTTGAACCGAAAGGAAAAAGTCCATACCGTCGTAATAAAAGTGAGAAAGATAGCGAAATTTTTAATCTATTTTCTGGGATGCCACAGGTGGCTATTTCTCTATTTTATTCACACCATTATTTTAAAATATAAATTTCGTAGTATATTTCTTAGGCAAATTTTGTCAAACAGTGCATCAAGGATTTGTGTTTAGAGAAAGTGGTGCGAGATAGAATTAAAGAAATAGTCGCCTGTAGTAGCCCTGCATTTTATACAAACTTAATGTACTATAAAATGTATTGTATTGAAATAATTGTATGAAAAAAAAATAGTAAAAAAATAATAGTAGTTTTTGACTGTCACGTGTAGCGATCGTAATGAACGGGCAAAATAGCTAAGGTAAAGCCTTTGAAATTTGAAAATAAAAATAAACCCATGTTTTACCGCCTCAGTTCCTTTGAAAATTTCAATGTTTATAATTCAAATAAAAAAAATAAATATATTAAATATATTATAAATATATATTTTTTTAATTATTCTAATATTTCCAAACTAAATGAAAAGGTGGGATTTTTTTCTTTAAAATTATTAAAAAGACATTTTGTTAAATATTTAAAAATAAATAAATAAATTTTCTGTTTCCTTTATCAGATGTTTATGAATAATTTTGTTTTTATATGCAATAAATAATGTTTCACAGTTTTTTGTATTAAGAAAAATACAACATATTTATATTATTTCATCGACTTTCAGAATTTCATTTTGATGCTTATCGAAATATCATTATACTATGCATTAACTATGCAATGCTATCTACGTTTTGAATGAAAGCAAATAATATTTTTGAAAATAAAGACTATCTATTTAAAAAAACAACAAAAAAATCAATGCTTAATTCTAAGTAATTCTGCGTATATGTCATTTATACATTTACATTTATATTATTAACAGAACTAACAATGTGGAGAACAATAGCATAATATATTATTTACAATTTATTGTCATATGTTTAATAAAAAATGAGACATGTAACAAAAAATCTCGTAAATAATTTAATATGAAACAATAATCATACATCAGTTTTAGATAATTTTAAAATACTATAACGAAATTTTAGCATTTAATAAGGTGAAAGAAGATATCCAAATAAACAATTTAAAAAACGCATAATACATTTAAAATCAAATTAAAAAAATTATTCACTTTATTTCGTTTCTGGACTATGCATTTATATATATACAGGGTGGTCGTAAGAAAACTTTGCCGATATATGGAACTCTAGCGGCCGTTCCGTTTAACCGATCGAGATGAGCTTTCAGATATAGTTATTCAGGGGTATGAGCTCGAGATTCTGTGAACGGCATCAAATTGGCGCTCACGGTTACGGTTATAGGTACAGAAACTCGAAATTTTCAAATGGCAACGCCCATTTTTTTTTCCTCGCAAAATGCTCAGTGTATGCAAAAACCCTAAATAGCGCTGGAACGGTACGTGTATCGCAATAAACGGACGCGTTATGCACGCACAAAAAACAGCTCAGCGAACGGCCAAAAACAACACGATCGGGGCGCACGGAGGAAATTTGCATATGATAGAGGTAAGAATCCGTTTTCTACGCTGATTATTTGTAGAACGGCGTTCTGTAATTGGTGTCTTGCCCTTGTCATATGCAAATTTCCTCCGTGCTCCCCGATTGTGTTGTTTTTGGCCGTTCGTTGAGCTGTTTTTTGTGCGTGCATAACGCGTCCGTTTATTGCGATACACGTACCGTTTCAGCGCTATTTAGGGTATTCGCATACGCTGAGCATTTTGCGACGAAAAAAAATGGGCGTTGCCGTTCGAAAATTTCGAGTTTCTGTACCTATAACCATAACCGTGAGAGCCAATTTGTTGCCGTTAACAGAATCTCGAGCTCATACCCCTGAATAACTATATCTGAAAGCTCATCTCGATCGGTTAAGCGGAACGGCCACTAGAGTTCCATATATCGGCAAAGTTTTTTTATGACCACCCTGTATATACTAGATAGGATACTAAAATTTAATAAAGGAAAAAAAAGCATTTCAAACATTTAGCAATTTCCTCCAATAACGGAAAATATACTCAACTTCTTTACTACAATTCTGTATATATCTACAGACTTATTAAAATACCACAAACTAAGCTAATACTAATTCAGGAAAAAAAACGCAGTAAAAACTATACGTGCAGTAATTACCACTCTTTGACGACAGTGTATTCAATTCATTGCGTATCCTTATACAAACATTCAGTTATACTCTATTAACTTTTCTTAGTACACAAAATATGGTTTAGCTGAAAAAATGTATAAACTCAATTAAAAATATTGTATAGCGATTCAAGACAGTAATACTCACATATTTTTTGTGCAGACTTGTATGTGATCTATGGAATGTATACACAGTACATAATTATAAAAACTTTTCAAAATAACAGACATTACATTACATTACAAGATAAAAACACTAAAAACAATATAAAAGGACGTTTCGGATTCATTCTGAATCCCTCATCAGCTAATTCCTAAAGTAAAAGTCATACTAGATTTTAAAGTTCAACAAGTAGAAAAACATTACACCAAGTTGCCAAAAAATTATAGCTAAAACAAAACTAAATGTTCTATTGGTAGAGATACAGCGTCGTTAATTGCAAAATCAGCGGTTCTCGTGTACCAAACTTCCAAAAACATACGACTTGCATAAATGATGCAGCCTGATCTAATTATATACGCATTCTCAAAACTCGGAAAATGATCAGTTTTCATGGCGTGGTCAACAATTTTAGAATTGAAATTTCTATTTCTAAAAGCATATTTATGCTCCTTAAGTCTTGTTTCAAGTGTACGGCTGGTTTCACCTATGTAGACTGCATTACACTGTGGCCTTTTACATAATACGTACAGTCGTGGAAAAAAAAAAAAAGTAAACACCCCCCACTAACTCCTCAACAAACTATCGTAGAAGAAAGTTACTGGTACCAAACGATTGGAAATAAAGTCTACTTTTAAATGATATAGATAAAATTTGCTTAGGGGGTCATCTACATATTAAAACGAACCATAACTTTGTTTTTTTTCAATAGCAGTACACAATTCTGACATCATAAATCATCCTCCAATTAGCCTAAAAACAAATTTTTATGCAATTCGTACCATACGTTTCAGAGAAATTAATTATTTAAAAACGAGCGTAGTTTAAGGGCTGTATCCAAATTGAAGTTCGGAAATCGATTATAAACCGAGAGAGCACCCTTCTTGATCAAGGCAACTTCAGAAGTCAATAAAGCCTGCTAGATTACAATGCAGCAGAAGAATTTTTAAAATATCTAGTCACTTCTATTATAGACGGCCCCTTAAACCATCATTTTGCCATTTTTTAAGCATAATTTGAAAACTACTTGGAAGAAAAATGTGAAATTTTGGATTTTCTTAAATCAGGACTTAATAAATCTAAATCCATCAAAAAAAATTGTAGATGCAATTCATAATTTTTTCGAATATTAATTTCATAATTCATAATTCATATCATAAAATTATAAAATTTGCAAATTCAGCGTATTTATGTTTGGGTATATGAGTATTATTGCTACAAAAAAAATTAGCACATTAAGAGCATAATTTCTGGAGTTACTAATAAAAATATGAAAATGTAATTTAACATTAGAAGCACTAAATTTTGAATGTTTATAATTCAAAAACTTATCATTCTAATGATTTGAAATTCGGTGTCTAGGCGTAATTTGATCCGAAGATTTGAAATATCTTGTTAAAATTGTGTATTGTCATTGAAAAAAATGAAGTTTGGATTCGTTTTAATATGTAGATGGCCCCCTAAGCAAATTTTATATACATCATTTAAAAGTAGACTTTATTTCCAATCGTTCGGTACCAGTAACTTTCTTCTACAATAATTTGTTGAGGAGTTAGTAGGTGGTGTTTACTTTTTTTTTTCCACGACTGTACATAATATGTAAAAATTTAGTTATACTTGACAAATCATACAACAACTGAAAACGCACTTCAAGAAATTATATGTAATAGTACTAAAACCGAATTCTTTTGTGAATCCCTGTTAATGAATGGCAAATATAGGGTGTCCGTAAAAGAATGCCCCTGTTTACATGGTATATTAAAACAGTTTAATTTAGACTATTTACAACAAATCAGACATCAAACTGAAGGTAAATTGCTTAGCTTTTCTTACGAATGTTCAATCTGTGCACCTTTAGTTATACGGCACACTTTCAATCTAAAGTCCAAATCTTCAAACAGTTCTGTTAACAAATTTGGAGTAATGGAAGTACAGTAGAGCCCCGATTATCCGCGAATATTTTTTTTTCAAGCCAACAGCAAGGTAAATACAATAAGCCCTACTAATAAATATAAACAGAAAAATTCATGTATTCGAAAGTAAAAGAAGAATATTTCTAGACTCGGTTGCCATGTTTGAAATATCAGAAATAAAGTCTTGATGTCTTTTCTTGATTGTATTAACTAAATGTAAACATATCAATTAAAATATTTAACAATTAAATAAGACCATTATGATAAATTCCAGGAGAGCATATCAAGAATAACTTCATTCTCGAGATAAAAATTATTCCGTACTAAAAGAAAAACAATCGTTTACAATTTAGAATAAAGAAAAGGTGTTTCCAAGAAGCAAAAACAAGTGACAAATTAAAAAAAAAAAAGTGTAACTCAACTTTTTTTGTACAGTGTGTATGGCATTGTTTCTTAGTTACTGTTTTTTATTTTAGTGATTTAGACGTAAAGCAAAGGTTTCTACTTTACTGTGCATGTGTATGTATTTTAAACGTTTTATTATGTTTTTTGTATACTAAAACATAGATTTTATGTAGGATTTACTTTTTTTTCGTGTTTGCACCCCATTTTCAGTCTTTTTCGGGTTATCCGCGACTTTTGTTATCCGCGGTGGCCTTGCCACCCAATTCCGCGGATAATCGGGGCTGTACTGTAATAGCCTCTTCAATTATGTGTCTCAAATCTGTCAAATCATAATCTAGACGCCGAACGTACGCACGATCTTTTATACCCCGAAGGAAAACTTCGCAGGGCTCTATCGGCATTTAAATTGTTAGCCCAGCAATAACGCGTTACGCTCAGGTGTCGCCATTTTGCGAATGTGGTACTGCATGCGAATAAATAACAAACCAGTAATCCTGCATGCGTTAATCTAAAACTGTTTGCGTTACTCTTTACTTGTGACCTTGAACCAACACTTTACAATGCTTACAAATGATACTATTAAAATTAAATGGGACATCTTTGTACTATACATATTATATTCTACAATAATCATATTGTCGTGAACATCAAAAAGAATATTGTTTTCCTTATGTTCGAAATAAAGTAACATCGTTAAATTAGACTACAAAAGATTTTCCATCTTAGATAATTATGTTGCGGAATTATTTTATCTGTTCCCGCATGTGAATGATAAATTACCCCCCGCCCCCATTTCCTAAAAAAGCACATTTTAATGCACCTCAGTTAATGCATTAAAACTCCATATCAATCCTCGTATCAATTCCATTATTTTTGAATTAGCGTAACTGCATTAAAATACGTTGAAATATTTTTTTTTTTCATAGAACTTAATGTAATGAATTTATTTTGGGTAGACTGTAAATGAACTATTGATACTAACAACTTTTTTTTTTTGTTTAGCGACCATGATGTAATCATCAATAACACAAATAAATTACGTGGAAATCCGAGTATATTTGCGAGTGTTAGAAGTTTGCCAGACCGCTAAACAAACCGGTCTCATAAAATTTTTTAAATTATTTTGGAAAGTATTAAAAATTTACATAAATTTACTCTTTTTTTTTTTTTTTTTTTTTTTTTTTTTTACAATTTACATTTTAGACTTATCCGAAATAACCTTTAAAAGGGTGGTTTGAATTAAATTTTAAGAAGGCTGAAAAAATCATTAACACTAGTGAAAGAGTAATTACAAAAAAATATAAGGTGACAAAATAGTTCCTAACTTAATAAGTGGTCAAAGCTGAAGTAATGAGCTAAGACAGTTATAAAACTTAGATGATTTTGGAAGAAAGAACGCCATTCCTCAAATTCCGTTTAACATAACAAAAAAGTTAATAAGTGCTTTTTTCAAGCATTCATTTTCTCCACAAATATTAAATGAGATATTTTTTATCCAACACTCGAAATCATTGTTTCCCATTAAACTCTATATCTTTAATATTTAAAAAATAATAGCTATCTGGATGAAAATTGCATTTTTAATAATTGTTGTATTTATATTTGAAGATTCTGAAGAATTTATATTTGATAAAAATAAATGTAGATGTATAAAATTATTTCAATTTACCACACAATACAAGTGATTTATTATTTCATTTACTTATTTCTCCAGTTCTTCCACTACGTTTTCGTGGATTCTTTGTCTACAAAAAATATTCATTTACAAAATATCAAATTTCCTTATAAAGCAGTCTTGTGACATTTTTGAAGGATACACAGAGGTTCATCTGTGAATTTATGAATATTACAGATTACTGAAATTTATATCCGTAAAAATATTTAGAAATGAATGTTTAAAAAAAACGTTTGATTCTAAAACAGTACATGGCATTAAATTTTCATTCACACTGAACAATTTGAAAAAAAAAAAAAAAAAAAAAAAAAAAAAAAAAATACAAACACAAACCTCGGCCCAGCTGATTTTTCAAATCTCTTTATAATGGCGAAATTTCAATAGTAGTAAAACGCGTTCAACATATTATAGATACACAATCTGAGCAAATATTTCTGTGCACTCTCTACGTTTTTCTTTAGAGCCCGGGGGTAACCGCCGGTGTGTATAGTGGTTTAAGAGCTGATAATATTTAAAATAACTATTTTGTTGAAAACCGGCATAGACTTGAATATCTGTAGTATGCCATGCGCCCCTTAACGTAGATGTCCTGACCATTTTCGTCACGTGTATTACAAGATTTTTCTTCAGCATATACCTAAGCTATGCTCCAACATTTCCACAGTTGATGGGTCAAAGCTTTACTAGTTTCTATTTTAATCAAAATACCTATATGGTTAAACTGGAAC
Source organism: Maratus speciosus (assembly GCA_963932465.1). Lineage (NCBI taxonomy): Eukaryota > Metazoa > Arthropoda > Arachnida > Araneae > Salticidae > Maratus > Maratus speciosus. The sequence continues at coordinate 331,718,735 of OZ010788.1, read as the reverse complement.
ATGTAATGTTTGAACAAAGTTTTGAAATCCCATGGTGGCAATATATTTTGCACCAAGTTTTGGTAAAATGTTGAAACTAATTTTAAGAGCGCAAAATTTGTTTTTTAGGGACAATGTGAACAGACGTTTATCTTTGTCGACTACTTGAAAATCCATTATATTTTAGTTTGAAAAAAAAAAAAAAAAACAACACAAACTTAAATATATCTATAGCAATTAAAAAAAAAAAAAAAAATACAAAATCGTGTATTATGCTTTCAAATAAATAACACCGGACTTGAAAAATATAAGGCGGAAATTATTCATTTAGATTTATTTTAATGATTCGATTACCATACTATATCTTTGCCGATTAAGCATTTTTCGATTAAACAAATTTTTCCCTCCATGAAAACTTTTTTTTATATGAATGATTAAAAACAATAGTTTAGAAAAGTTAAGAAAAGTAACTGGTATATACTAAAAAGGTCGTGTCTAATTCTGAAAATTTGCCGCATAGTGATAAAATAGAAAACATAGAAAATAGACTTTACAAGTTCATGTGCATTGGGGCGTCACTTGTATTTACAGTTTTTAGCTCACAGGCTATCAAAGCCTGAGAGCTAATGTGCCGCCCGTTCTGTATGTATGTATGTATGTATGTACGTACGTACGTATGTATGTATGTATGTACGTAACGCGATAACTCTTGATAGAAACATCCGATTTGCTTCAAAATTTTTTCCTAGGTTCACTGTGATAAGGCGCTTTCCTGATTAGTTTTTGGAGTTCATTGGTTAAGGATAAAGGGGGGAAAACGGGGTTAGCCCCCCCCCCCCACTTAATTCAGATAAATGGGTTTTTCATGCAGAATGATTCGATTTGCTCCGAATTTGATATACCGGTTTATTATGTTAAGGAACTTCCCTGATTAGTTTTGGGAGTTCATTGGTTAAGGATAAAGGGGGGGAAACGGGGTTAGTCCACCCCCCTTAATTCAGATAAATGGGTTTTTCATGCAGAATCATTCGATTTGCTCCGAATTTGGTATACCGGTTTATTATGTTAAGGAACTTCCCTGATTAGTTTTGGGGGTTCATTGGTTAAGGATAAAGGAGGAAAAACGGGGTTAGTCCAACCCCCTTAATTCAGATAAATGTGTTTTTCATGCAGAATGATTCGATTTGCTCCGAATTTGGTATACCGGTTTATTATGTTAAGGAACTTCCCTGATTAGTTTTGGGGGTTCATTGGTTAAGGATAAAGGGGGGGGGGAACAGGGTTAGTCCACCCCCCCCCCTTAATTCAGATAAATGTGTTTTTCCTGCAGAATGATTCGATTTGCTCCGAATTTTGTATACCGGTTTATTATGTTAAGGAACTTCCCTGATTAGTTTTGGGGTTCATTGGTTAAGGGTAAAGGGGGAAAAGGGAGGTTAGCCCGCTCCTCTTAATTTAGATAAATGGGTTTTTCATGCAGAATGATTCGATTTGCTCCGAAGTTGGTATACCGGTTTATTATGTTAAGGAGCTTCCCTGATTTGTTTTGGCGATTAATTGGTTAAGGATAAAGGGGGGTTAGTCCACCCCTTAATTTAGATGAATGTTTTTTTTTTGCAAGATTATTCGATTTGCTCCAAATTTGGTATACCGGTTTATTATGATAAGGAGCTTCCCTGATTAGATTTGGAGGTTCACTGGTTAAGTATAAAGGGGGAAACGGGGCCTAATTCCCCTTCACTTATTTTTTTGAGTGGCATTATTCTTTAAAATAAGAGTATAATATACAATTAGTGTGAATAGTCTGTGAGCTCAATGCCATCAGTTTAGCTGGGCACTTTTCTTTTTTATTTGTATTATTACTTTTGCACTCTGATTTTCCTTCAATTATCTAATGTGAGAGTGATTACTAGCGAATCTAAATTCGAGAATTTAACTGATTTAGATATGTCTAATAATTATGATCCTATCTCATATATATGTATATTTCTATTGTCCCTGAATCTTAAGTATATGATCACCGTACATCTTATTCCAATAGAAAGTTTTAAATGTAAGCTGGTTGGATATAAGTCAAATAATTACAAGAATCTTCGCTCTTATAGCCAAGTTAAAGAAAATATTGAAATGTTATACTGTCATCGAAAACACACGTGTGACTTAGTTTTCGTAATTCTGGCATATGAAAAAGTAGTTTGACTATCTATTACAAAATTCCATATTTACAAATTAAAAGAAGGTTTAGTTTAATCAAAATATCTAAAAAATATGATGGATCAGTTAACACTTGAGATGAAATTAAAATTGAGGGAAAAAATAATAATGAAAAGACATTTTAGAAATGAACTCATATCGCATTACCCAAAACTTATTGGTGCGCATGATGAGCAGGAAGAGTAGAATTCAACAATAAATATGCATAACATTGCTCAATGTGAGGACAAATTGCAGTTGATATTTTTACCACCGGTCTTTACACTGATATACAACAATCGCTACATACTAGCAAAAAGTTTAAAAGCAAACGAGGAGAGGCCTCTTCTCGAATTGATATAGTGGCATCTGCTCTGATCGTAAGTGCTCTAAATACCAGTTATCAGTGGCGTAGCTAATCGGGTGTGCCAGGTTCTGTACCCCAGGTTTTTCCTCTTATCATGTATAATTTAATAGTATTTATTGTACAGGGACAATGATTTTTTTTCTTTTTTGTGCAAGATGCCGTTCTAGAAAGGTTCCGTTTTTACAGGCATATTCGAAAAGTTATATACTTTGCAGTTACCGCTGGAGTGTATAGATCAATTGCAGTGATTTTATAAAAGTAGAACTTATCTATACCGCAAGAATATCTCAAACGATAGAAATTCAAGTTTCGGCAAAACGAACACCATCATACATTTATACCTGCTTCAAAGGAAATCTGTCTAATATGATACGATTATCCAGTAATTTGATTTTGTCTTGGGCAGGTTTTATTGTATTACTGAAAAAATAATCAAAATGGATTTCTCTTTGAAATGGAAACTTTTCATTATCTCGATGATGAACGAATAACAATACAAGTATAACTGATAGAACTCACTGTCTATTCCGTCTCCAATGATTTCACTGTAACTAGATAAAACATAAAACGTCTTCATTGGAGTCTTAAAACAATTTTTTTCAACCCTATACGGCAGTTTGCACGTATGCAATAACGACACATTTATCACAGTTTAGTGAATGTTACCTTAGTCCATTTTATAATTTCACATGAAACATCATCAACTTACGCTAGCTGGAATGGACAAAAGTTACTTTTATTGTTGAATTTGTTATTTTTTAAATTTTTATTCAACATTACACTGCCACTCTGAAAATAGCTGCGATAAGCTTAATTTCATTTTTCTTCTGTACTAAAACATCGTGATGATACCATTTCAAGGTGTGAAATTTGTTTTAATTAGTAGAAAAGAAACAGAACCCAGACGTTCAAAAGTTTGCTCACCTGTTCAAGAAGCAGAATCATTGCCTTAAAACATTTTGATGCAAATTTCTTTAGTCACACATATACACAAATCCCCTTAGAGGAAGCGAATGGCGGTGTCAGTAACATTAAGAGATACTTCGCTTCCAAAATTGTCAATTGAAAAAAGCCCTTTCTAAATAGTGTCAACTTTTGAAAAAAGATCTCCCAGAACATTCTTAACGAACAGTGATCTAATTCGCACAGTGATATTTGTATAAAAGGGAAATTTTATTAAGCAATAAAACAACGTAAAGGATATTAGCTTTCTGAGAAGAAAAAAAAATGTGTTATAATATTAATAATAATCTTTGAAGCAATAGTTGACGTTAATCAAAAATCATTAATACCACAGGTATTTTAACTGTCCATACTTAAAAAAAAAAAAAACAGCCACAAGTTTGTACAGTTTTTTTTTTTTTTTATAACCAGTTGTATTACAGCTCATATTCAAAATATTAGAATAATTACTTTTTTTTTCAAATTGAAAATATCGTTTGGTAATTTAATGTCTTTTAATGAAAATATGCAGACGATATTTTTTATTAAGATCTTATTGTTGATTAAACTTATTTATTATCATAAAATTAATATCAATTTTTGAAAAGATTAATTGAAAAAAAATTATTTTGAAAAGTCAAAATATTAGAATATTTATTCAAGTGGTTCAAAATATTAGAATATTTATTCAACTGGTTCAAAATATTAGAATATTTCACATTAATTCTCCTTTAGTTATCACCAATTCATAACTGGTGGCATCATTGATCAAATTCATACGATTTTACTTAAAATCAGTATTCTTTTTGCAATTTGTTTGCTTTTTCGTCTTAGAATGGGTCGTGTGAGTGATATTCCTGAATCTATTAAGGGGACGAGGAACTTTAAAAAACCTTAAAAATCAATTCTTTATTTTTTGAAATTTTCACTTTAAATATTATTCAGGGGTACATTATATGCATTATGACAAGCATTTATCAAAAAAAATATATATATTTTTGAGAAAAAAATGGAGTTTTACCCGTCGTCTTAGAAATCTTCGAAATGTCCCATGCGCATTCCAAATCAATGAAAATCCCCAATATTTTTTTATAAAAGTTTGGTTTATATATATAAATAAAACTGTGCATCAAATTTTATATATTTGAATATAAAGGTAAAAAAAAATAATAAAAATAAATAAATAAATACATATATAAAAATGTCAAAATTTTTTTGAAAAAATTTCAAAAATTTGATTTTTTTTTTTTTTTTTACATTTTTATATTCAAATATATAAAATTCGGTACACAGAATTATTTATATATATAATCCAAACTTTTATAAAAAATATTGGAGATTTTCATTGATATGGAATGCGCAGGGGGCATTTCGAAGATTTCTACAACAACGCGTAAAATGCCATTTTTTTCTCAAAAATAATTTTTTTTTTTTTGTGTGATAAATGCATACCACAATGCATATAATGTACCCTTGAGTAATATTTAAATTAAAATTTACAAAAAAAAAAGAAAAAAATTAAAAAAATTTGAATTTTGAATTTTTTTTTTTAAATTTTTCATTTTTTTTTTTCATTTTTTTTTTTTTTTACCTTTATATTCAAATATGTAAAATTCGATGCACAGTTTTATTTATATATATAAACCAAACTTTTATAAAAAAATATTGGGGATTTTCATTGATATGGAATGCGCAGGGGGCATTTCGAAGATTTCTACGACGACACATAAAATGCCATTTTTTTCTCAAAAATAAATTACAATTTTTTTTTTTTTTTGTGATAAATGCATGCCGTAATGCATATGTACCCTTTAGTAATATTTAAAGTTAAATTTGCAAAAAAAAGAAAAAAAAGAAAAAATTCTGAAATTTTGAATTTTTTTCGAAAAATTTCAAAATTTTTTTAACCTTTATATTCAAATATAGAAAATTCGATGCACAGATTTTTTTATATATATAAACCAAACTTTTATAAAAAATACTGGGGATTTTCATTGATATGGAACGCGCATGGGGCATTTCGGAGATTTCTAAAACAACGCGTAAAATTCCACTTTTTTCTCAAAAATGACTTAAAAAAAATTTTGTTTTGTAATAAATGCATGCCATAATGCATATAATGTACCTTTGAGTAATATTTAAGGTGAAATTTACAAAAATAAAAAAAAATTATTTTTAAGGTCCCTCGTCCCCTTAACTTCGTATGGTTGACTTGTATCGACACGGTAAAAATCAATGTTATATAGTGAATTAGTTACAGTGTTCACAATCAGGCGTTAGTAAAATACTAACATAATATTAAAAATAAATGGAAAATTTTAAAATAACTGTCGAAATGGCGTCCGAAAACGAAAAACATCTGCTAGAGATGGCAGGAAACTGAAGAGTATAGTTAAGAAAAAACGTTTTAAAAGTGTGCGATTCTTGCACCAAAAATGGAAAGAACAAGGAGTTGGAGTTTCTACATCGACAACGTTAAGACGTCTCCATAAATTTAAGTTTGAATCTCGTGTATCGAAAACAAAACCTCTAATGACTGCAAAACAAAATCGTATAAGATTGAATTGGTGTAAATAAAGACGTTTATAGAGCGAAGAAAATTTGAAAAAATATATTACAGTGAAACCTGCTTGAACGGCCACCACTAAACAACGATAACCTCCACATACCGACCACATACTGATGGAACCAAACACATTCCATAGCATTAACATTAGTAGGAACCTCTAGATAAGGATTTCTGAACAATGGCCGATCAAAAGTCACGAGAATTATTTTTTTAACAGTTTTTGGTACAATTTCATATTTATTTGAAAACTAAAATCTGACGCAGATCAAACAAAGTTTATTTAATAGGTCAACAAAATGTTACTTAATCTCTTGAACACTTAATCATTTTCCACGGGGCCCCACCAGTGGCCGAGAGGTTCTGCTCTCTAAGCTGGTAGACGGGAGGTGCTGGGTTCGATCCCAATCGCGCCCGTCGGCCTAATCGTTCGGAGTTTTCGTGGTTTTCTTCGAGCCGTGGATCTTCCATGCGTTAATACGGATTAGGTTCCCTTAGAAAGACCCCCACGGAGGGCACTCCCCCGGGCCTATATCCCTCGTGTAGATAATTGGCCGTCAAAAATCAACCCAACCCATTTTCCACAACTAGACATAGAAAATGAAGGCAATAATGATGGGGAAAGTTTAGATAATATTCTTAGAACAGCAAGCATAACTAACACGAACGCCAGTAAATTTGTATGTATGGACAAAGATTTGGCAGTTACTGCTAAATTTGTTTCATACAGCTAATGGAGAAGATAGCAGAGAGGAAGAGAAAGTGATGCGGAAAGGGATATGGAAGAGATTATAGAATCTCCTAAAATTTCCAGTATTAACACATATACACAAAATTTTTACGAACATTCGTGAAATCAAAAATTTTGCATTAAATCTTAAGGATGAAGAGTTGTAGAACAAAACAATATTATTTCTTTGGAGAGAGATAGTTGCAGAAAAAAATGAAACTGCAAATCAGTGATTTTTTTAATGTATTAAAACAATGGGGATTAATTAAAATGACTGTGTATTTCTATTTAAATTTATATAATTATGATTTTTTTTAAATGAAACCTCTGAATAACACCCACCTCTGAATAGCGGCTACTTTTCATCGGTCTCACTGGTAACCGTTATTCAGAAGTTACACGGTATTTAGTGATGAAAGTATGTTTTGTGCTTCATATGGTAATCAAGGTATTCGAGTTTAGAGAATGAAGCAAGAAGCATTTGATAAATAATGCCTTAAACATTCCGTAAAATTTGCTGCTAGTGTCATGGTTTTCGGATGCATGAGTGGAGAAAGGCCTGGCAAGTTATGCATCGGCTACGAAAAGGTTAACTCTCAGACATATCAAGAAATTTTGGAATATTGCATGATTCCACCATCAGAAGATTTATTTGAAGATGATTTCATCTTTCAACAATATTTAGCGTCACCGCATACTTCGGTGTCAACTAAGAATTGGTTCCGCCAACGCAACATTAAGGTACTTCCTTGGCCACCAAACTCACAAGACGTTAATCCCATCGAAAAGGTATGGTGTATAATGAAGAAAAAAATTCAAGATAATCCTCCTTCAAGTAAAACTGAGTTAGTGGCACGTATAAAGTCTATTTGGGCTAATATTGATAGAAATGTTTGTAAACACCTTGTACATAGTACGTAAGGTCGATTATACGCTGTTATGAAAGCTAAAGGGAATGCTAGAAATATTAACTACCATTTACTTCATATTCATAAGGTAATATTGTTTCGTAAAATAAAATATTCTAATATTTTGAACCAATCTAAATTTTATTCTAATATTTTGATGAGCTTCAGAAAGCTGTAAACCTAATTTATTGTACTGTATTTTATATTTTGTAAATGTTAATATCTTATCTAAACATTCCAGATTTAATTTATAAGAAATTTAATTGCATTTACTTAGTATCAAAAGTAAATAAATGAAAAATAATTTCTTCTTATTACTTTTTCTCAATTATTATAATATTTTGAATGTGATCTGTAGTACCGTGTTACGAGTACTGTTTGTGTGGCGTAATAGGTAATATTGAGTATATTTGCATTAATTTGTAGGATGTATTTCTTCAAAAATATCGAAAAATTATTTAGTTTTAGACAGGCATCTATCTTAAAAGTCGTAAATGTATGGTAGTCCTTTCATCGAGTACATGAAATATTCCCGTTTAAGGTAGATTCTGTTATAGACATGTTCCGTTTTGACAAGTTTTTTCGAATATATAAATTTTATATATATATCTGTATGTATGTACTGCAAAAACAGTGAAACGGAACCTTTCAATAGAAAATTCATTTAATTACGTCGAAATAATACCATATAATTACACGTTTTAAGTTGGAATCTGTCTAAAACATAGTATTTTCCCGATCCCTTGAGCCCAATCGCGCCCGTCGGCCTAACCGTTTCTGAATTTTCGTAGTTTTCTACGAATCCTTGGATTTTCCATGCGTAAATACGGATTAGGTTCCCTTAGAAAGACCCCCAAGAGGGCACTTTCCCTAGAGCCTATATGCCTCGAGTAGATAATCGGCCGTCAAAAATCAACTCAACCCAACCGATCCCTTGAGTTTTGACATGTTTTAATGGAAATATAACATGAAAAAATATTCTGGATCCTCCCCCCCCCCTCCCCGATCTTTGCTACATTACATGATCTTATACATTGAGTAGATCCTATTGAATTTCTAATGTTTAGTATATGTTGGTCTCAAGTAAAATAGATTTTTTTATATAGACCATAGTGTAACGGGTTCTTTTTACTGTCCCTGTGAGCGAACAATATTTGCAGTACACTCCGCTTCCAATAGCGAACATACCATGGTGAACCTCAATAACTTATATCATTTACATAGCAATACGAGTTATTTGTGATTTTTAGAGCTCAAACAGACGACAAAAAGCAGGCATAAAGGAATTTATAAACACTTTTCAACTTTATGATGGAAAGTTTTTAAAAAATTAATTTCGGTTTAAAAAATTAGTCTAAACTATTAGTCAGCCATCAGCTAGATAAATTAATATCTCAGATCTCAAGATCTGATTTATATGATAATAATTCTTGCGTGATTACAAAGCTAGACCTTATGCTATCATTTCACAGATGCAAGTACATGAGATTTCTAAAGTCAAATACAGCAGAATTTCTTTTGATCACGATTTTATTAATTTGGCAGCTTGTCCCGTATTGTAGACACTTAAAATGCGGTCAATATAATAGACCTTGTATATGGATTAAATATCACAATTTGCTACATTTATAAATTTTCTGATATCCAAAATCGTCCCCCTTTTAACCTATTCAGGCCCGCATTTTTATTTACAAGAGGAAAAATCTGAATTTCTGAAATTAAGGCTATTTTTAGCTAATATAAACATAAATATAATAAAAAAAAATATTTAACATTTTTAGTAGTTTTTTTAAACGATGCTATTTGGCATCATTTGGACCAAATAGGAATTGTACACGAAAGGCGCATGATGCCATTTGGCATAATTTGAATCAAAAGAAAAGAAAACATACATTCAATTTTTAATATGTATTCATTTTCCATTTTATGTATAATTCAAGCAATTCAAGATTTAATGTATATTTCACGAAATTTCAAGCTTTAGGCAAAAATAGAGATTTTTTTGATACGTCGCGTTGGTGTTTTTCATGACGGCCTATTATCTGCATGAGAAATATATGCCTAAGGGAGTGGTATCCTCAGTGGGTGTCTTTCTAAGGAAACTTAACCCGTATTTACGCAAGGATATCCATGGTTTGATGAAAACAACGGAAAACTCCAAACAGTTAGGCCGATTAGCACGATTGGTTAGGAATCAGCAATTCCCGTCTACGAGCTTTGCCACGGGAGCCTCTCAGCCACTTGATACACTAAGTAACCTGTAATTTATTCATCTCAATATAAATTAAAGTACTCATAAGGACTCAAATTTCATCAGGAGGCAATGAAGAAGTTTCTCTAAATGTAATGTCAAATGATTCAATATTCTTATATTTTAATTGATCTACATATTGGACTTCAACTTCTAATACTTATTACCTACAAAAATAGTAACAGGACCAACTGAATCATTTGTATATAGATCAAGAAAATTGACAATTGAATTGGGCAACCACGGAAAACTCCGGACAGTTATGTTGACGAGCGCGACAATTGAATTGGGCAACCGTGCAATCAATTGTCGCAATATTGCACACAATCATCTGCATTTGATAGATTGCAATCACTTTCACTGTCCTCTTTGTCAGATTTTTCAATTTCTGTACCAGAAAGATCATCATTCCTCAGTAAATTTCTCTTTCTAATGATACAAACTCCTTTTTTCGCTTTGGCATAGTAAATAGTAAAAGGATTTTTATTTTCCTTTCACAAAACTGCCAAATCGGATAAGAAATCAAAATAGAGAGTTAAGTTGTAACTATCTATCAAGTCCCAGTGGTGCCATTTGGGATCATGTATATTTGCTATGCATTGTTGCGGAAATAAAAATACAATTGTTGAATTATAAATGCATAAATATGTACTTCAGACATATTACAACTTATATTTAAAAAGTTGTAAATTTAAAAAAAAGAAAAAGTGGGAATAATATTTTTTTTCACAGTCATGCTTTCACTTCACATTTTAAAAGGAAATCAAGCAATACTTTTCAGTTTCTGGAACCTCTGCTACCATCTATTTGGGAAATAAAAAAATGCTGCTGAAAAAGACAGAAAAAGTGTCTTTTGAATAATACCAAACAGAATCTCCGAGATTCAGTTTTTAAATATTAAAAAAATTCGTAAAGGTCATGATGCCATTTGGCATCACTGGTCTCGAAAAGGTTAATTGCTCCAATTCGATATTAAGAAGTATACGTATATTCTTAAATAAACGTAATTTCTTCTTAATTCAAAGCTATAAAATTCCATGCATTTACGTGAATAGTAGTATATGTAGTTATCCAAAAAATAGTCAACGCTGTTTTTTTATTCATCAGTCTGAGCTTTCTACTGAACTAATTTTGATAATTATTTTTTTAATGAAAGCTGATCATTTGTATGGATGTGACCGAACTAGCTATTTTATTATTTATTTCCATTTTTATATTTTATTTTTAATTTTAAAAGTTTTATTGAAATTTCTTTAAAATGGTGCATATCGGATTACTTTCATTGTTGCAGAGAGAAAATGGAGTTTTTTGTTTAACGTTTATATCCTTATTTTTACTATTTTCTCATTCCAATTAAGAATAAGAAAAATTTTTGAGCAGAAAATGACGTCACGCTTTAAAAATCGCGCATTTACTTTATAAAACTGTTACATTTCAATATTTTACGTTCCACTGATACTGGTGAGAAGCTAGGCCAAATGCTAAAAATATGAGAAAGAAAAATATGAGGGAAAATCACGTCATACATATGAGAAACTGACATTTCCTTTGATATAACCAAATATTTACCACAAATTCGTCTAACAGGGTTCAAAAGTTTAGAACTTCTACTTGGCGGTACTGAGATTTCAACCTCAAGTCAAGAGCGTGAATGTTCATATGCAAAGTTGTAGCTGATTAGCATGACTTCAAATTTGTAAAACAATATTTAATAAAAACCTATGTCGAGTAAAATATTTTTTAAATGGTGAATATGGGTATGAGAGGTGCGGATGTAAATTTTCAGATAGTGAAAATTACGTAGGGAAGGTAGTGGAGGTTTGATACACTTTTTTTTTTACTAATTTTTTACAACCAGTAGAAACTTATTTTAAAACAAATTTTTCGTGTTTTCTTATAAAGTGACCTTTTATTCATTTATTAAAAGTATTGTGAATTTAAAAAAAGATCATTCACAAAATATATTTCAATTATTGTGAATGGTTACTACCGTATCAAATCTCCCCACTGCTGGGGAGGATTGATACACTAGAAAGGGAGATTTGATACATTGTTATGTAAATTGAAAAAAAATGCAGACAATTCAATTTATGTATCATACAATTTTTTATGATAAATCTTAAGTAAAATTTAAATAGAAATGACAGACATATTTTTGTTTCAGAAATGTTTTTTACAAAAATATTTAAACAATTCTATTAACACACTTTTTAGAAAATAGTTAATGAAAAAAAAAAAAACACTAGAGATCTTGCTGCAAGAAAAAATTAAGTGAACATTGCTGATTTGCAAACAATTTAAATTAAATTTAGCACATTTAAGATTTCTTTAACCCTTTCAGGTCAAAGCATTTTCAATGCTAAAGTGTTGAATAAATGAATGGCACCGGCATTTACCAACAAATTTAATTGGAAATAAAAAAAGAGCTATATATTTCACTTTCATATTAAATAGAAAATATTTTACAAAATGCTGGTGCCAATTTGGCGTTTGGGAATTAAAATTAGGTGGTTTCATAAACATACCACCACCCCTGACCTGATTAAATGAAAAGCTAATAACTCTATCATTTTGGTAAGTAAAATCGGGTGGATTTAATGTTTTTTTTAATTTGCCCTTCGTCAATTATAGAAACATTTTCCTTTTCAGGCCATTTAAACTTTTTTCCATCTACATGACGAGCAAATTGAACTAACCATCTATCATCCCACTGATTTTCTATGTAACATACATAATGTCTATGAATAGTCTCTTTGTTCTTCCTTACCAATTTCGATAGCTCTTGCTGTAAAGCAATAATGAATATTACAGTCCTATATTAGTTTTCAACTTAAAAAAAAAACTATTAAATTCAAATATACAAGTGTATCATTTCTCCCCAGCTCTAATGTCTCACCCTATCATGCCTTATTGGATTTTCAATCACTTTGTATAAATGCAGTTGCAAAATACCAATCCGCTTTCTGGTAAAACTCACCCTAACAATTAGCGTTAAAAAAAAAAAAAAAAAAAAAAAATACAAGATATTATCTTCACAATAATAAGAATTATGAAAGAAAATCAATATTCAAAAAAGTTTACATTGACATTCCACAAGTCTTCAAAATTAAAAGAAAAAAAAGTTGTCAGTTCACTGCTAAGTCCAGCTAATGATGACCTCTTCTAATAAAAGAAGACTTTACATCTGTTACAATGGCTGTCAATGCTATTTGTTGAAAAAAAAATTGTCAATGTATCAACCCTCCCTATGTATCAAACCTCCCCTAATGTTTAGATTTCATGAAGAAATAAAAAAACATTCCATTACTATGTCAGAGGGAAATCATTTATGCTGATTTTTCGTTCCGTAATACGTAAATTAGGAGACTTAATTGAAAATTTCATCGTATTTACTTACCTTGATTATATTTTACTAATTACGAATACGAATAAAGTTTAATTTTTCGACAACGTGGAACAGTTGAAGTTTAAGGAAATAGTATTTTGATAATATTAAAAGATTAAATTAATATTTGTTTTAAAAGTCAGACCAATGTTCGATGGATTTTTTATTGCAATTAATTTTGTAGGTTTATTATAAATCAATGTAACTGTTATATTACGATATTATCTGTAACGATATTAAGAAGTATATCTATATTTTTAAATAATCGTAATTTCGTCTTAATTCGCAGCTACAAAATTGCATACATTTTCGTGAATAGGTTTATATGTGGATATCTATAAATTAGTCAAGGCTGTTTTTTTATTCATCAGCCGTGAGCTTATAACTGAATTAATTTTGATAATTATTTTTTAAATGAAATCTGATCATTTTAGATGTAACCGTACTAGCTATTTTATTATTTATTTCCATTTTTATATTTTACTTTTATTTTTTAAAAGTTTTTTGTGAAATTTCTTTAAAATGGTTGCAATCGGTTTACTTTCCTTCTAGCAGAAGAAAGAGAAAATGCAGTTAATTTTATTTTAATGTTTATATCATTATTGCTACTATTTTCTCATTCCAATTAAGAATAAGCAAAATCTATGAACGGAAAATGGCGCCATACTTTAAAAATCACGCATTTACTGTATAAAACTGTTATATTTCAATATTTTTCGTTCTATTAATACTGATGAGAAGATAGGCAAAATACTAAAAGTATGAGAAAGAAAAATATGAGAGAAAATGAAGTCATATTTAATTGAAACTGGCATTTCCTTTGAAATAACTAAATATTTTACCACAAGTGCGTCTAAGAGGGCACAAATGTCTTGAACGTCTACTCGCCGGTACTGAGATTAGAATCTCCAGTCAAGAGTGTGAATGTTCATATGCAAAGTTGTAGCTGGTTAACATGACAATCAAGTTTGGAAAAATATTTAGTAAAATCCTATGTTGCATAAAATATTTTTAAATTGGTGAATATACATGTATAAGAGGTGCGTATGTAAATTTTCAGATAGTGAAAATGACGTAATGTTTAGATTTCATGAATAAATAAAAAAACATTCAATGACTATGTCAGAGGGAAATCATTTTTGCTGATTTTTCGTTCCGTAACACGTAGAATAAGAGTCTTAATTGATAATTTCATAATATTTACTAATCTTGATTATATTTTACTAATTACGTATACGAATAAAGTTTAATTTTTCGAGAACGTGAAACAGTTGAAGTTTAAAGAAAGAGTGTTTTGGTAACATTGAAAGATTAAATTAATATTTGTTTTAAAAGTCCGAACAATGTTCAATGGATTTTTTATTGTAAGTAATTTTGTAGGTTTATTATAAGTCAATGTAACTGTTCTTCTTTAAACATTTTCTTTTAGTCGGAATCCGACGATTTCCTCCCCGTATTATCATTACAAAAATGTTATTAAAAATGTATAAACTAGTTTCACTAAATATCCATTTTTTAAAAATAGATATACATATTAATTACTGCCTCAAAATATGTTATTTTTTAAATGTCATGGTAGTAGTAAAAAAGCTTACTTTTATATTATACTTTGAAAGAAATTTCAAAATTCAGTATACTTCAGTTTCTTTTTATTACAATCTATAAAGAGTTCTTGAAAGAAAACTTTCCTAGTTGAAAGTGTTTTAAAGGGTAAGAGGTTCTATTTGAAAATTTTGAGGTTCTTGAAATATACTAGTAAAAGAAAAGTTAGATGATTTTTTCCAATCTTTTAAAATCGTATTTTTTTTTATTTAAGAGCGTTGAAATACTTTCTTTTAAATAATTTTTTCGAAAGATATTTTTTGTGAGAAAACTTATACATCATTAAAAATAAGATTATTCTCCTTGATCTGAAATGGAATGAAAAAAAAAAAAAAAAACATGTAGCTAACTTTAAAAATAAAATTATTACTTTTATACAATGTTACGACTTTTTTTGTCTACTAAAACAAATGGAGTGGAATGACATTTATTGTATTTTTTTTAATACTCATGTTGAAAAACATGAATATTTTAAAAGTATGTATAATGTTTGCGTCTTCTCCATTTGGGTCAATGTGTGTTGTTTTTCATTTTATCATGTATTGTAATGACATATTTGTGATAAATTCTGCCGATGCGTTAGATGACTTTCTGTAAGAGGATGTACATTTATAACGTTATCAGTTTAGGAGGCAGGGTGTTACGGTACTTGATATCGTATAATATCTCTATTGGGGAGGGGTTTGTGTTTTAATATCGTTATGAATTTTGATCCAACGTAAATTTTAATTTTTTGGTAACCTTCTTTTCTTAGGCTAATATAGATCGTTAATTTTTTTAGTCTGTTATAAATTGTTATGTAAATACAAATTTATTTTTAAAACCATTAAATGCTTATACAATAATTTCATTCCAAAATATTTAATATCCAAAGTTCATCATTCGAATTATTCTGCCATATGTGCATATAATTCGTTGTCAGAGAAAACAGCTTAGAAATGATACTTGACATGTTACAAGTAAAAAGTTTTTAAGAACGTTGTTCACCTCTTTTGTTTATAAGAAGTTCAGCTTACCAAGCAAGTGCAATTTTTTTCTCTAATTTTAGAAGATATACGACAACGTTCCTGAAGAAGGTCACAGAAGGATGACCGAAATGCAGATATTTTAACTTTATTTTAATGTTTGTATAAGTTTGTTTTTGACATTGCAACAGTTTTGTACACCGTGTAGTAAACTAATGATATTTTTTAAAGTTTATATGTTTATTTAAAGTGTTATTTGATATAATAATTTTTGTATATCATAGTGATATTTTATTAACTTATTCTCTTCATTTAAATCAGTAAAGTACATACCAATAATAAATGTTTAACTATACCTATATATTATTGCAATCGTATAAGAAGAAAAGGTAGAAAAAGAAAATGAATTTTTAGACACTAATAATAATATCATTAGGGGAGAGGAATGATAACGTATGTTATCGTAAGAGGGGGGGGGGGGAGGTCCAAAATTACTAAAAAGTTGATAACGTTATATATGTACAGTCGTGAAAAAAAAATGTAAACACTCCCCACTAACTCCTCAACAAATTATCGTAGAAGAAATTTACTGGTACCGAACGATTGGAAATAAAGTCTACTTTTAAACGAAATAGACAAAATTTTCTTAGGGGGCCATCTACATATTAAAACGAACCATAACTTTGTTTTTTTCAATTGCAGTACACAATTCTGACAGCATAAATGAACTCTGCACCCTTCAATTAGCCTAAAAACTAATTTTTATGCAATTCGTACCATACGTTTCTCAGAAATTAATTATATTAAATCGAGCGTATTTTAAGGGCTGTATCCAAATTGAAGTTCGGAAACCGATTGTTAATCGAGAGAGCCCCCATCTTGATCAAGGCACCTTAAGAAGTCAATGAAGCCTGCTAGATTACAGAACAGCAGAAGAAATTTCAAACTATCTACACACTTCTATTATAGACGGCCCCTTAAACCATCATTTTGCCGTTTTTTAAGCATAATTTGAAAACTACTTGGAATAAAAATGTGAAATTTTGGATTTACATAAAACAGGACTTAATAAATCTAAATCCATCAAAAAAAATCGTAGGTTACAATTCATATTTTTTTCGAATATTAATTTCATAATTCATAATTCATATCATAAAATTATAAAAAATGTAAATTGATCGTATTTACGTTTGGGTATATTAGTATTATTGCTACAAAATAAGAAGCACATTAGGAGCGTAATTTCTGGAGATATAAATAAAAATACGAAAATGTAATTTAACATTAGAAGCACTAAATTTTGAATGTTTATAATTCAAAAACTTATCATTCAAATGACTTGAAATTCGGTGTCTAGGCATAATTTGAACCGAAGATTTGAATTATCTTGTTAAAATTGTGTATTGTCATTAAAAAATGAAGTTTGGATTCGTTTTAATATGTAGATGGCCCCCTAAGCAAATTTTATATACATCATTTAAAAGTAGACTTTATTTCCAATCGTTCGGTACCAGTAACTTTCTTTTAAGATAATTTGTTGAGGAGTTAGTAGGGGGTGTTTACTTTTTTTTCCACGACTGTGTACACTAGGGTGGTCACAAGAAATCAATTTTTGAATTTTTTCTGGGGGACCCCTCAAAAATTTGCCAATAGATTAGAAAATGAGAATGGCAAAGTTTTCGCTCATTTGCATAATATTTACCCGTGCCTCATTGAGGTTAAAGTTTGAAAAAAACGTGATTTTTCGCAAAAAAAATGCTGTTTTTCCTTCATAAAATAAATACAATTAAACCTAGAAACATAATTCAGGCCTCATTTTATATAAAAAAGCTTCGTTTTGAAGAACCACACACCATTTTATTTCTAAAAATGTATAAATTTAGACATATGCGCATTTTTCAGGACCAGACTTCACCCAAATCCTAAAAATTGATTTTTATGAAAATGTGAAAAAAACATTGTAACATTCCATTTCATATGCTTTCCCCCTTTTGTTTTTCATTTTGTACATGATAAAGTACTAATTTTAAAAAAATTCCAAAGAAAATGAAAAAAAAATTCGAATTTTAAACTGAAAAAAATTAAAAAAAGGGGGGTGGGGTGCAAAGAATGTATAAAAATTAGAACAAATATGCTCAAATGCATTTTATTACAAAAATTGTGTTACAAGAAAGGAAGCATAATAAAGAAAATTAATTATTATCCCTTACAATTGTCACATTAACCCTTTCCAGTACAGAAAAGTTCTTTTCGTAAAATAATGAAATGATTGACTACACCTAAATTTACAAACAAGTAAGTTTGGGATTAAAATTATGTAGTCTCGACATAGGACCACTACGCCAGAAAGGATTAAGGTGGTAAATGGCTTAGATAAGGTGGCTTTTGAAGAATCTGGAAAAGTTTTTCTACATTCACATACAACTTTTAGCATATACTGTTTTTATTTTTCGTTTTTTGTTAAACAGGAATTGAAATCTCTGGTTAATTTTCTTCCCCTTTCAGCTGTGTCATTGACAACTTTAAAACCATTCACTGATTTCTTGCTTTCAAATAAGGTTTATTTTCACACCATAGGTTGGGATCAGTATTTAAAAAATGCTTATTAATATAAAATCTCTTTAAAAATTTTATAGTTTGAGATGAAACAAAAACATTAACTTCTTTGTTCTTTAATAATCCACTTCGTTGAAAACTTTTGTTGCTTTTAAATTCTTATCATCATCATCATTTCTTCTTCAAATGACATTAATTTTACAGCCATGCTTATGTTGACTTTTTTTTTTTCAAAGTATCATCTAAAAATTTAAGTGCAACTTGATCCGAGTTAAGATACCAAAGATGGTTTACCATTTCAACGAGTGCTTTGTCTGCAACCTATTTATCAATTTTTCTGTAGTGAACAAGTGATTTTATTATTTGCAGGTCTTGGATTGGGGTCCAAAGTGGGAGTGGGAATATTGAAGCACGATTTTACATAAATATTGATTAGAAATAAGCAAAGGTCTTTAATACCTTCTTTTTTCTAAATTTATTATTGAGAGATTATCTATGACAATATATTTTGAGAGAATAAATTGCTGTTCATCTGACATGATTAAAAGCACCAGGTGCTCTGAAAAAAGTCTTTTGTAGGAAGGAGTCCTATAAAAATTAAACAAAGTTGGATAAACTATTTATAATCATCCCTGAGATGTTAATTTTTAAAAGGTCCTGTAAGAAAACTTGAAATTTCTTCTGAATTAACTATTTATATCTACTATTTCATCTTCAATAGCATTTTTCTATTTACTCTGGTTTAATTTAAACCACCCAATCAAAATTGTTTTTTTAAATATCTGGCTGAGGAGGAGTGATTATTCCCACTTTAAAATAAACACCAGCTTTTAGGACAATTTCTAGATTAGGGTGACGGCATGGTAAATACAGAAGACTTTTGCTTTAACAATTGCTATAGAAAAATGCAAGTTCTTCTGAGGTGACCGATGTTTACTGCAGTTGTATCAAAACATATTGCCTGGATTTTACCAACTTCCTCCACTCTTCAACTGCTGAAAATACAGCTTTCGCCTGAATTATTCCGATACTATTTTCAAGCTGTGGAACTCGTAGTAACTGTTCTTCATCCCCACAACTAATTAAAACTTCTATCCTCTCTACATTTTCTTTATTCAAAAAATGGTGAAGCAGTTTTCCATCCCAGTGAATAATAGTTCTCTCTAAACCGGAATTTTTAAATCTGTTTTTGAGGATCTCAGTTCTTTGATTACGAAATAGTTATTTGGGGAGTCAATTGCACTTCCACTTAAAATTAAAGTCTGTGGTTAACTGGTGGATGTACTCTAAATCTAGCATCTTCTCTGGCGTTCAGTTTCATTTTGCGAATATTATAAAATAAAATACATAAAACTTGACGATTACTTGGTAGCTTACTGTCGATGATTTGATGAGACAAGTGGCCAATTAAAAAAATCTTACATTTCTGCCATCATATCAAAAGGGGGGGGGGGGGGTTACGGAATATTTCGTCAATTCTAAAAACAGATGACGATAACAGGTAACAAACACAGCCTTGTAATAAAAAGAGAAATTCAGAGGTTCAACTGCAACACAAATCGAGAAGCTCTTTCTTACTAGACACAGAACTAGATAACTAATGATCAATTATAATTTGTGAAATATTTTTAAAGTTGAAAAAAGTGTTCATTAATTTTTGCCTATTAATGAAAATAATGCAAAAAAAAAATATCAAAAGTAATGAAATTATTAATTTGTCATTTTTCACTTATGTTTCTGAAATGCAGAGTTTGAGGGTATGGTTCACGAGCTGACCTGAAAAATACTAATATTCATTAAATATAAGTTTTGATGAGAGTAAAAGTTTAAGGCAACAACTGTTTCTATGAAATAAAACAAGAATGAGGTTTCTAAGACAAATAGTTTTCACGTAAAGAAAGAAAAATGACAATTTCTTGCCCAAAACTGCAAATTTTCAAGACTTCAACCTCGATGAGGCACGGGTAAATGTTATTCATTTCAGTTGAAACTTTGTCAATCTCATTTTCTAACTAATGTGCAACTTTTAGAAGGGTCCCCCCGAAGAAAACGTTATTTTTTCCCATGTTGCTTGTGACCACCCTACTGTACACCCCTTATGAGAAGAATAAGGAAAAATTGGTTAAAATACTAAAAGTATTTACATACATTCATTCCTGAAAAAGATTCTAAGAATGCAGAGATAAAGTAAGAGATTATAAATCTGATGATTAAAAATATTAACAATATAGATTTTTCAAACTTAATTCAAATTTAGCAAGCTAAATTTAAAGGTTAAAAAATGTATAGAAATACTGTATGCTATGAAATAATTATTTTGCAATTTGTTTAAAACTATAATGCGCATGTTTACTAAATGAAAACTAATTATTTAAGCAAGTTCTTGCGAAACGCGCACAAGAGTGAAATTTGGGGAATTTTTTGCATTTAACAGAAAATGTTGATAAAGTTTGAATAAATTTAGTAATATAATACCAAAGTATTTAATAAAAATAAAATAGATTGTAACGTCTAAGAGAAGAATCTTATATATTAAATTAAACTTCGATCTGCACTTATAAAACATCATAATGCAAAGAATTAAAAAATTAATACTGATTCAGGATTTCTGGTTAAAAACAAATAAATATTTTAAATGAAAGAACTTGAGGTATCTGAAGATCACATTTTTGCGTTGTCTATCTGAAAAACTTAAGTAACAAAAATTAAATTTTTATTACTTGAAATCAGTAAAATAAACATAAATTATATACAAAAAAGTTGTTAGACAAAATTATGAAAGACAATGTACTTTCTCCTGAACATGAGTCGAAATGCAACTTAGGTCGTTATTAATTGAACATTCGTAGTAATTATAATATGGTCTGTTAAAATAAAAAAGCAATGAAAACATTCCCATTATCATACGTTAAAATGAATATAATAAATTATATAATTTCCTATCAATATAGTTCATTCTATTAATGCATTTTACGTATTTTCATAAATTGATTTACGCAAAGTGTATATGGATATGGAACGTAAAAATGCTCTATGAGAGATTTTCAAAAAGAGTGTCGATGCTGCGTTTGGTATGTACAATTAAAGTACAAATAGAAAAAGCGTACTTAGCAGAGCAATTTTATGTTGGTTATTTTATAAAATGTTTAAATAAAAAAATATCAAATTTAATTTTTCAATTGATAACTAAAAATATTCACACTTTAATTGAATTTTTTGGTTCAAGGGAGCCCGACCAAGTATATAGTTGATTCATTTATGTATTTTGTTTTATTAAAAAAAATATGTAACTATGGGTTGGTGCAACATTTAATTAGATTAACGATAGAAAACTAACGATTAAATTTTTAATCCTTAGTAAATATTGACCTATCAAACTTTGTTTCATTTCTTCTCATACACTAATTATTAAAGATTAATTTAATTTATTGCATACGAGTGCAACAGATATTGCACCACTATTTGAATGTTTATAAAACGAGTTATAGTACGAACGCACTTCATTTGCTATATAAACAATGTCAGTAGAAAGCCATTTTGATTTCGCATTTATAACGACCTGCAAATTATTTCTGATTAGAATCTTATAAATAAATTGCGCACATATACAGTTCTATAAAAACGCTTAATATCCATTGAGCATGTTTCGTAGGAAGTCACTGACTGAAGAAGAAGAGGTAATATGAGGGATTTTTTGATTGCGTGCTCACTAAAAGGCAAAATTGCCCTAAAAATGAATACATTCAAAGACATTTAGAACAATTTTCTATATGATGCAATGAATTATGTTGGAAAATAAGAAGCAGATGGCTATCAAAACTTTCAGACCGTTGTAAACAGGACGTTATTAGAATGGTGGTGCAAGATTGTGCTTATTCTTCTACAGATGAATCTGCTCCAGAAATCCCAGTAACTCCCAGATGTTTTAGAAATGTGTTAAAAAGTGCCGAGTGCTTTAATTACTCTAAATTAAAAGCCAAGCCAAAACTACAAACGCATCACATTGATGCAAGTTTAAAATACGCATATTACAATGATTTAAAATTCAATCTGTAGCGCAAATTGTTTTTCACAAATTAAATAATATTCACTCTTGATGGTACAGATGATTTAAGGTATTATTGGATTGAAATACTAAGTAAGCCATGTCTGCTTTCAAAAAGTGCACAAAGTGGTGGCTCAGTCCTAACTAGGGCAGGCTTTAATAATTAAAAAAAATTACGTTTTCACCAAGACAAAGAACTCTTTTGACAATCAAGATATTTTTGACTATAATTTTAAAGATAAGAGTTTTTTTTTTTTGGTAATAATTATATTAATCATTAACAAGATATGCATATTTTTATATACATATACAACCAATATAGCGGTGATGGAGCTGTGACAACCGGATGTCGCCAAAAATGAGAATTACTGAAAATTTTAATTAACCAAAAAAATTATATTCGATCGCCTGCAAATTTTAACCACATATTTATAGGAGGATTCTCTACACAATAATATTATGATTGATCAATTATATTTTTAAATGTTTTTTTCACGAAACAGTCGTATCATTTTTTAATGTCTACCATAATTCCAAATAACAATATTTTTTAATGATACTTAGTACAAGCTTTGCAAATTTAATATAGACTGACATTTAAAAAAAAAATTCCTGATTCATTTGAGTAGCCCGTGCGATGCAAGCCTCATTTGTGGCATCATCGTGTTGTCACAGCGCCAGCGCAGGCACTTTTATTCCTTAGAAAAATTAATGATGTTAAAGTTAGACATAATAAATATCTTAAATTATTTAGTGCGATTTTCATTCCAATGGGCTGTTTCTCTTATAAATGTAACAAAAATCAGTGCTATTTCAGACGTCGAAAGTAGCATGCCAAATAAGCTTAATCTGATAAGCAAAATAAATGTATGATCTTATTTCCCCTCATTTGTAACTTTCCCTGATCTTTTAAGAATATCTCTGTCTTTAGAAAGCTATATGAAACGTCTTTTGTGCTATTTTGGATGTGCATTATGAATTGTTCTACAACTTCTTCTCTTTTTTGTCTGGTAGATAAAAAAAAAAAAAAAAAAAAATATTTCATGAAATTTTTTACACATCTGGGAATAAAGGTACATTTATGTAGGTGTTCACTGAAAAAACGCGTAGTTTAAAGTTTCAAAAAACATACATTTTTTATTATTTATTAAAAATTTATCCCTTGTCTTTCATTGATGTTTCGTTTCATTTGCCGTTCCGCTGTATACAAAATTTCTTTAAATGTTTTCACACGAAACAAATAAAACGAAAAGCACGGTTAACCCACTTACACCATTTGGAAAAGCAGAAATAGGATCCTGATCTCAAAAATGTCTTTTTATTGTACCCAAACGGAAATAGTTCGAAAGTTATAAAAAACAAGAAAACAGATGGCGTAAACAAAAGTTTATAATTTTATTTGCCTCAATAAAATTCATACATGACAAATCCTTGTTGCTTATCTAATACTTTTACACGTAAAATAGCTTATTATTTAAATTGTTTTATTTAAATTTTAAATGAAAATAAAATCCAAACTTTTAAATTAATGTTTTTTAGGTTTATACAACACTTTTCTTTCGCAATATCGCAGCATGTATTATTTTTCTGTTGTAACAAATGAAAATTCTCATTTTTAGGAATGAAGATGATGTTTCAGAAACGATCCCACTGTATTACGATGGATAGATATTAGGTAAATATACAAATACTCAATTTAAATGTCTGAGATATAAAAAAATTCACTACAAAGCTACACTGGTTTCCAAATATTAAGGAAAAATCACAAAAAGAGCGATAACTCGTTCAAAAATAAACATATCCTTATCATGGACGACGGTAGTATTCAGTGACGCAGCCTTAAGCCTAAAATCGTAAGAATGACGGACCTCATATATACACCTAACTCGAAATCAAAGGAAACGCGAAAAGCCGCCACCGCATAGCTCAGCAAATGTAGGGCATATTGTTCTGATTTTTTAAAAAACAGTGTTATATCTGCTCTCTTATGCTATTCTGAAATTTTTACATTTCTACATGCTGTATATTTTGAGATCTCGAAACCTATTTTTAAAGTACTTGCGATGGATAAAGTTCCTAATTTCCATTTCTGGAAAATGGTCCGGCGATTTTCTTTAAATTGATATATAATATGAATTTGTTATAGATGAAGGGAATGAGATAATACTTGTGTCCAGGAAAACTCTTGTTTTTTATGTAATTCGCATTTTTTTCTCTCAAAAATGACCTGCGCGATTTTATTAAAATTAATATATAATATAAATCTGTTTGAGATAAAGAGAATAACATAAGACTTATTTGCAGAAAAACTGTTGTTTGTTATGTAATCGGTATAAAACATGAGAATATATTTTTTCGCCATTCTATGAAAGTTTACCGCAAATGTGCAAGAAGTTATTAACGTATACCTGCGCATGCTCTCTTTTTATTCACTTTTGGGAACATATAGATATCCAAACGCTAGCTGAGCGGTTAAGAGCACTGCTCTCATACGCGCGATATGTCGGGTTCAATCCGCAGTTATGCCTTTTGATTTTTTATGAGTTCTTTTGTAATTTTTTTATTGCCAATTACATCATTAAATAAAATTTCATAGTTTTTAAATTGTTATCAAGTTAAACAAAATTAAATTACAATTATAACTAAGCTAAATAAAATAAAACTTCATAAAAAAATCAATAACAAAATGTGCCATTTCCTGCAGCTGGTAAATGTGGCGCCATCTGTATTTTTGATAGAAACCTAAACTCTAACGTTTCATATAGAATACAAATATATACATTTAACATTTTTTAAATAACGATAACTGGAAAATGTTATTCAATATTATTTCATAATCCTTTAGATATTTTGAGAGTTTTACTATCACACAGCAAATATATCTAGTGCATTGATTTTATTAACTCGTAAATGTAATTGAGTTAAAAATCTTTGTAATGAATTTTGTTCTATGCATTTCAAATATTTTGTAATTATGCAATTCTAACATTTTTCAAAAAGGCATTTTTCAGTTCAAATTTTTGTATTTTAAATATTATTTTAAATTGTAGTTTACATAATCTCTTTGTACAAAAATCAAATGATAATGTCTATTTTAATTAACAAAATTAAAAAATCATAAGTTGATGCATTATTTTTATTTAACTTTTAGTTAGAAAAACTTTTTAATGTACAAATTTTATGACTAAATCTTACTCGAAAATATGGCTATTTTGATAGAAATTTATGTTTGTTGCTATGTACTTAAATTAAAAAATAAAATAACAAAACCTATATCTTTATCAATCAGCTGTTTTTCTTAGTTTCATTCATATTTTGTAATTATGGTACACTTTTTTGAGACTCAAAAAGAAAATAATAAAATACTCAAGAGCAGTTGATGGCGCCATCTATAATCGAAAATCGAATCTGCATCCAATCGATCCCGTGATCGGAAAGCTGGGTACACTAGCGCCACAAAACGAGTATTACTTTCGTGGTCAAATTCTGCGATGAAAAGCCTATCTTCGTTGTTCTCCTGTGCTTACAATGTTATTGCATTTTAAATAAAAATGTTTAACGAGTAATATTTCTTCATGTTTTTCTTAAGAAAGTAAACTTTTTGCATAGCAAAATTTAGCAAAGCTTTCTATATCTGTGAAAAGAACCATACCCCCCCCCCCCCCCATTTTGTATAATATTTCCATATCTTGCTAAAAAGTTCTTTAAAAAATCAAATAATACAGCACTCTTTTCAATTGAAGTATGAGGTATGCTTTTATGAGCGGGGGGGGGGGGGGGGAGAATTAAAGTTGAATGGAAATCACGATTATGTATTCTTATCGGTGGTCTTTTTTTTATATTGTTGTTATTAACCTAAAACAAAATAATGATATCAATTCAAAAAACAGTTTGTGACGCAGAACTTTATCTTATTGCTATAAGAATTTTAAATATGGAAATTAAAAATAATGATATCAAATTTTAAGTGAGGCTATATTATTTATTTCATCTTTTTATTTTTGTTTTATTTATAATTACAATTGTAAGAATTATGTTAAATTTAAAAGGATGTATAAAAATTTATTCCTTCATGCTTTATCATTCACATCTTTCATAAATTCAAAATATGAGTTTTAAAAGATATGATATGAAAATTTAAGTGACGCCTTGATGTAGATTTAAACAATTTGTTTCAAAATTCAATATTAATTGCTTTCGGTTTGGCTGAATATATTTACACATCTAACCAAAACTTTTAATTTTCCAATACACAGTTAAAAATATCACTTTCACTGAAACTATACAATGCACCGTAATGTATTTATATGAATAAATTGATTTATCTTTTGTGCCACGCTATCCAAAATCAAAAGTAAAATTTATGTAAATGATTTCTTTGCATCATTGTATCCAAACTAAGTGTCCAAAATAAGTGCCCATTGTATCCAAACGAAATGTATGCAAATGGATATTATCATACAGCGCAATCGTGCTGTATAGTAGAGCTCAGCCGCATCTTTTACGTTTTGAAACACGATGAAAAGACAATAACTCAATTACAATCCAAACCAGAAAACATTCAGTGATGAATAATGGCTTTTTGGATAGGTCTTAATTCAGCGATGTGCCTTTCGAAGGTCGGGTAAAAAAAAATCCAATATTAAGGGAATGGCACCCATTTAAACTTTACATAGTGTTCCATAATTTAACAATATAGAAATATCTCCTTCAATCTTTCTTTCCTGTTACCACATCCCAAAAACCAACCCCAACCCCACATCCCCCGGAACAATAATTTAAAAAAAAAAGTGATAACACGCGAATTTTGTTTTAAATAAAAATCAGATTTTCTCGCTATATTTTTGCATTTTTCAAATCGATGTCATTCTAATCAGAAAATGAAAATATTTCCGATATATATGTAAAAACTTTAACTAAACACGTGTTAAAGTGACGCAGTATCTTCATTTGAATGTTTTTAATGTTTAAAAATCTATTTTAATACAGGAATTTTAATTTCAAAGAAACAATTTAGGAAAAGATAATGATAACAAAAATCGTTTGCTAGGTATGACGTCAATTTCTGTTTAACTGACATAACTTAGTAATGGTGTTTTATTCTGAAAAGAGGCTCCTGATATTATGAAATTAATCATTATTATTATCATCCATAAAACGAATTTTTAAGTCATACGAAAGAAATTTTCAGTAAATGCTAGTTCATTTAATTGTATTTATTGCATTTTCCTGCGTATTGTCAAGGAAATAGTATATTCCTATTGCAAGCGCCATGCAAGAAAACATGCATTTTAATTTTAAAAGCTGAAATACTTTAGTATAATTACGTCATTATAACGCCAAATGAAATTCAATTTCGCGAGTTAAAAAAAAATAATATTGTTTGACCGAATGTAATAATCTACCAAAAGCTAGCAACGTTTTCATCACTTGGTTTTAGCAAGACTAATTTTTCTATATGCTCTTCCGTTGTATGGTGTTGTACATATGCGGGCGGTCTGGCTTTTGGGAGACGTTACGTTTACCTGCGGGAGAAGGGATTATGCAGGTGAAAAACTTAAAAAATTCGTCATTTTATCAAAGCTCATTTTTCTATATGCTCTTCCGTTTTATGGTGTAGTATGTATGCGGACGGTCTGACTGGCGGGAGACGTTGCGTTTACCTGCGGGAGAAGGGATTATGCAGGTGAAAAAACTTCAAAATTACGTCATGAAACTTATCTAACCTTCCTTGTACCTTTCAAGGCCAAGGTTGAGAAAGGTTGTATGAAGGAATGTCTTTAGTTTGTTGGCTAGAAAAGTAGAAATATGGCTTTTGGTATTAAATAATCCCTCGCGTGTAAAAATGTTACATTTCGATATGTTCATTCGTTACGGTATAACACACACTAAAATAATTTTACTGAAAGATTGAAATAAAAGCTGCCTTCATATGTTGATGAAAGAGTATTAAATGTAATTACTGTAAATTTTATAAAATAATTAATGTTTTAAGAAGTAAAGCAAATCGTTGCATATTTTCTAAGGAAAATAAAAACCCGCAATTTTTACAGAAACTGTTATAAAATTGGTAAATAAATATGAAAACTTGATTTTTCCCTAAAAAGAAGTAGTACTGATGCATTTTACAATATAGAGTAGCAGACTTTTTTAAAAGCGCATTTAGCCAAAAATATAATGGGAGACAAAATGAGGTGAGATTTACCCCACGCGTGTATTAATGTTACAAAAATAGGTGCATGCGCTTACGGTTCAATTAAGTATGCCCTAAACGACGCCCGGTAACATGCGCCAATTGTCTGTAGGCTCAATTATATAATTTATCAGTACCAAATACACCAATTTCAATAGATTCGTTTACGTAATATATCTCCTTAATTAATGCATACTTTACAAAGGACACCTACTTTCCAATTTTCCTGATTTTTTGGTCAATGGTTACAGTTAAATGTAAATATGTTAGTCATTGTCGTGATATTTTTGTTTGACCTCCGAAATATTATTATAAATATCCAATATATTTCTGATATTATTTACAGGTGTATTGTATAATATTTTCAATCACTTTTGATCATTTTTCTGCATTCTGTAATTTTCAGACATTTTTATTTTAAATTCTCATTAAGTTCCAAAGACAGGAATTTTCTCTTTATATAGTTTTTTCGTAGTTTTAATTCATTTCTTATGACTGTTTCTTACCCTAGCTTTTTGTGTGTTTGAGGGGTTGGCCTAGGATACTGCATAGTCCCTTCAACCGGAGGAGCATAGGAACATAGCAAAAAAATTCACGAGATCACACTATGTATAAAATTTAGTCTAAGGACTAGTCTGGCGGACAGTACTGAGAGTTAAAAAGATGAAATAAATAATATAGCGTCACTTAAAATTTGATATCATTATTTTTAAGTTCCATATTTAAAATTCTTATAGCAATAAGATAAAGTGCTGCGTCACAAACTTTTAACCCGTTAAGGGTTTTTTGAATTGATGAAATTTACATATGTTTTTAACTAAACGATGCTGAATCAAATTACAAAATGCAAATTAGTGGCTCTGCAATCGGATTGCGTCGTCTGGGAGGAGCATAAAAATGCATGCAAGAGAGTACGGCTGCAGATGTCGCTGTGATTATGAGATAAGAAAACTGAGATAGCCAATTCATTAATATGACCTCGAGGTATCATTTTTCCCTAAAACTGCGATATTGAGCTGTTGGAAAATTGGAGGCAGGTCAAAGTCAGACAGAGGTGACCAGATGGTTAAATGTGAGTCCTTCTGTTGTCCATAGGCTTTGGTAACAATTTCAAATAACTGGTTCGGCCTCCAGAAGGTTCATCCAATGAAGGGCAATAGCTACGACAAGCACCGAAGACCGATATTTGCGGTTGTGTGTATGAAGGAATAGAACAGCAACCCCTACCATCTTAGAACCTGACTTCTGCAGCCACTGTAAGGTTGGTATGAACGTCTACTATTCGTAGAAGGCTTCAAGAAGGTGGTTTTTACGCAAGGCGATCAGCCATTTGTGTACCACTCACCTCACATCATCAAGGGGAATGTTTAAGGTGGGCACGTCAACATGTACACTGAACGGCTGAACAATGCGACGTGTTCTCTTCACGGATGAGTCCCGCCTCAGCCAAGCGATAGTAGGCGTTGTTTGATTTGGAGAGAACAGGGGAACACGATATCATGCATCAAACTTTCGTGAAAGAGATTCATTTGGAGTAGGCAGTGTCTGTGCCAGCGGTGGATCTCTTTAGACGGTCATACATACCTCCATGACTTTTCACATGGACTGTGACTGCTCACGTCTATAGAAATGACATTCGTGATATTTATGAGTGCCTTTACGCCGGCGCAATAGGTAATGATTTCCTGTTACAGGGCGATAATGCTAGACCGCACAGGGCTCACATCGTGGAAGATTATCTTCAGCACCAAACAATTCAGCGCATGGAATGGATAGCTCGATCATCGGAATTGAATCCCATCGAGAATGTTTGGGATGCTTAAGGAAGAAGTGTTGTTGCTCACAGACTCCTCCTCAGATCTTTGCCACGCTTGCAAGGACAATGGCCCGCACTTCCCTGCGAACCTATCGATCGCATTATTGACCGTATAACACATCGCTGTATGTGCTGTATTGCTTCTACGTGTGATCGTACTCCATATTAACGGTACTTTTTCTATACCAAACTGGCACATTTATTTTGTTTCTTTGATGATTGTGATAATTTCTGAAACACCACAATCACCTGGTAATTTCTTTTAAGGTTATTTTATACTTTACTATGCGTTGTATATCGTAGCTCAGTTTTATGAAAATCTACCTGTAGCATTTTGAGTAATCGCTATTTTTGTCGTTTTTCCTTAATTTTTGGAAAACAGTGTATTTTACGGAGAAAAGGACCAGACACGCTCCCACTGATTTCCTTTTTATTAACGACCTAGAAATGATTTCTGGTTAGAGTCTTATAAAAAATTGCTCACATATACAACACTTGAAAAACGTTTAAGATCGCATGCTAAGTTTATTGTTTAGAATAAAATTCCGAAAAGAGTTGTATATCTTTAATTTAGACACATATATAGTTACCCTACATATATAAAATCCCAATTAAACGAATTTATGAAACGGATATATGACACGACTGAAATGTAACGAATTTATGAAACGTTTCTTTGAAACGACTGATTAAACAACTTATAACGTTTCGCGGCGATTTCTCCTAAAATTTGGAATACTTTGCAAAGATATTAACACCAAAAATCCGTAATGATCCGCAGATCGCAAAACTGGTATTAGAATTTTCAAACTCGAATTTGGTTTCGAATTATTAATTTTTTTCTAATTTTAAACAATTTTCTCTCATGATGGCAACGGAAATTATAATCACAAGACATATTTTTTTTTCATATTTTAGAAAAGGTTATTATTTTAAACTAATTTGGCGACCAGTTTGGCCTCCGTTAACTGTATGCTAAGAACAATGCTTATTTTTGTATTTCATTATCATTTTATTTAATAGAAAACTTTCATTTTAAACTGAAAAAATTAAAGTCAATTACTTTCACTTCTTTCTTTTTTTTTAAACGAAACGAAACGAAAAATATTAATTGCAGATGTCATATATGCACCGGGGTATTTAATAGCGCTAAAAGGGCGTTATTTTGCCTGGCATGATAACCCGGCTATTGTTGCTTATTTAAATGTAAATGTTTATTTACCTTTATTTTATTTTTATTTAAAAAAAATGTGATAAATTGTTTTGTTCTATAGTTATTAATTAGTTGTTATTTATTTATTGTTATTTCATTTTAAAAATAATAGAGAATAATTTAAAAATACATATGTAACTGGTATTCGGAAACGAGATTTTCGCCAAATTGTCGTAAAAAATAAATCACGCCAAACCCGATTAAATATTGCAACAAATTCTGACTTTTAATTTAAAATTCAAAGCAATATTTTAATGGTATTACTTAGTTATCGTTTCGACCAATTTCGCCAAATTATATAAATCGCCAAAGCACCCACCAAATTATAAAAAAAGGCGTAATTTTTATTTTAAATAACGAAAGGACAAATAAAGGCACAGATGTCATGTCCCATATTGGCGCGATTTTTTTCTGACGCCAATGTCGTATACGCAACGGGTACTTAACTGGCGCAAAAGTATCTTTATTTTGCTTGATATGGTAATCCGGATATTGTTGTTTATGCTCATGATTTTTTCGCCAAAATGGCGTCGGAAAAATATTGAGCCAATATAAGCGTATATGACATCTGTGTCAAAATAAATTAGTATAGCATTAATAAAAATAAAAATAAAACGTCGAAATAAAAGTCACTTGATGGCATAAACACGTGTAAATTCCTTACAGTCAAGTGAATGTGACATTTACGATCAACCATTATTGGCATTTAACCTTATATTCTGGCGATAGATTTTTGGTCGATGGGATAACCAAGTAGTACCGTTTAATTTACCACTCGAAAAAAAATGCTAACTGGCGAGTTAAAAAAAGCTATTGGCGAGATTTGCACCGGAATAACATAAAAGTGCCAAGAATTCTTTGCGATCATGGCATCTTTTATGTAATTTTATTCGAAAAAAATAACTTTCATTCTTTAATCAAAATGGAAAACTTTCTTATAAAAAGCGAAAGGTTGGGGTTGTAATTGTTTAAGGCAGTTACATGGCTTGGACTATTATAAGTTAAATGATGGTGATAGAATAATATTTGGCGACTTTTCGCCCGTGGCTGGCTAACATTAAAGTACCAAAATGGCCCCCTGGAATATAAAAAGCGAGGGATTTGCCGGGAACAATTGATAATAGTCGCATGACTTAGGCTATTATTATAAAAATTGTTTTCAAATCTAAAAACATCGCAAAGAATAATATTCCCGAACGATTAAAAAAATATTTGCACGCGTTTATTAAAAACAGAAAAAAACTTTAAAATTTCTATTAAATAAGTATGAGTTAAAAGCAGGAAAATATTGAAAATTATGTCTTGAAAATTGTATTTACAAGTGAATATTAAAAGAGAAAGGAAAATTTAAAATAATAATATTAATATGCGTTTAACCCTTTCAGAGGATTCAGTGGAAATCAGAGGAAATCAGTGAATGGCACCAGAATTTACAAACAAATATCGAAATACGAAAATGCTTTTGTTAACTTACTTAATAAAAGGAAAATTTTCATTCCACTATTCTGGTGCCAATGTGGCAGTTAAAAATTAAAATTAAGTGGTCCAAAAATGAACAACCGCCCTTGAAGGGGTTAAAGCGGTAAATTGTAGTAAATTGTATTATGTCAATCGTTTTATAACGCTGTTAAAAAATACCGCGAGGAAAAGACTCTGTTTACTTAATTCCTTTTATTTTAGTTTCCTTTCAAATGTTTAACTGGTCTTCTTTAATCAAACACGAAAACAACCACATGATGTCTTAACAGCAACGGATTCGGCCTTAAAGTTTCTCAATCAAAGGGAATCGAATGGAAACCTGTTTACAGGGCCATCGCTATAAGTTTTTTCATTATAATTCAATCTAGCTTTTTCATTATAATTCAATTGTAGCTTGCAGGAAGCAAAGCCCCCTAGTCTGATATAATATGTAAATTTAATTCAATTGTAAAAGTTAAAATATATTTCTTTCTGCAAGTGTTAATATCTTGTAATATTAAAAAATGTAAATACGCTTAGGATTATTAGCTTCTTTTAAATCTAGCATAATGAGAAGATGTCATATCTATTATATTTTACACGAGACTCATCAGTTTTCGGATACACATAACTACTAATTTGAGTGTGGTTTGCAGGAAGTCATCGACTGAAGAAGAAAATTGTAAAAAAAAGGGGCTTTTTCGGATTACGGGCTGACTAAAAGGCAAATTGCCCTAAAAATAAATACATTTAATGATGTTTAGCATAATTTTCACTATGAAAAAATGATTTATGTTTTGAAAATAAATGGTCAAGTGCGATTATTGCTTGCTCTTAGAGTGTTCTGTACAATAAATATATCAATTATTAACTGTATTATTAATAAAAATCGTTGCTAAAAGAATAATAGGATTTTGTAAAAAACTGTACAAAGTAGGGTTGAGTTTAGCTGTATATACAAGGAAAGTATGATATGGTACATCATAAAATTTCAAAGAGATATGAAGCCTAAATAATACCAAATATTGTTATTCTGTATAACTCTTCTTTTAATCAAATCCTAATCTTTTAATGACGAAGTTATTTCGGTACTGACTATAAAAGAAGTGCATATTTAAACTTCAACTGGCATTTCATAAAACTAAATTCAGCGTAGTAATAATCTTGTCTTTTTACAGTATAGTTAAAACAAAACCCTTGTTGAAAGTTTAAACTTGGCATTGTGCGAAGCGCGCTTTGAAAGAAGATCGCAAAGATGTCACGCTGCACAGTGGGACGTTTTGACAATCTAGGTGAACAACATTATTTCGTTGAAGTTTAATTAGTTTTTTGCTGTTTTTTTTTAATGCATCACTAATAAAATACTCAAACAGGGATAAATATTTGGTCATTTAACAATAATATCTTAAAATAAAAATACAGGGTGCCCACTAAAGTCCGCTACAACCCTCTTAACTGCCGAACGACTGCATCTATATTCATAAACGTGGTGTCTAGGTATAGTAAAGAGGCCATGCCCTACTTGATCAGACGGCTTATAGTGCCACCTGGTACAAAATGGCGGCATTAGCGTTCCTAGTGCTAAAACGGTTCGAAATAGGTGATAAAAGAGAATGATGATACATTGTGAACATGAATACTAAATGAATCTCGTTCTAAATATGAATCTCGTTTCCGAGATAAAAATACTAACTCAGCGTTTTTGCATCAGGCGGCGCTGGAAGCGGTCTCATCTGGTAGCGCATAGCAACTTTACTATACCTAGACAACACTTTTATGACTATAGTTTCAACCGTTCGGACATTAAGAGCGTGGGAAGGCCTTTAGTGGACACACTGTATTGTGCATTACAAATAATGCGTTAAACGTACTTATTTTACAACTAAGTACAAAACAATTTAATGCACACATGTAAATTAACATTCATTTCTTTTTTGTATTTTGTCTACTCAGAATTGCTCGAGAAATTTGTGTAGTCATCCTAAAAAATAAATTTTTTAAATAAAATCATATAAAAAATAATGTTTTCTGGTATCCTGTAAAACATATAAATGCTACCAATATTATTTTCGGTTGAAAAAATGCTGTTGTGTGAATCAATAAAACCTATATAAATTTTATTAAATTTGAAATAAAATTTCTGCATATATATCCTGCGGTAATATATCCAAAATTTTTAAGCGTCCCTTTAAAAGAAATACAACTACTATGCACCTTGTTTTCAATTTTTAAATGCTATTGTGTATCTCAATAACCTATCGTAATTTTTTTGAAATTTAATTAAAATTTCTGCCTCTTAGCAACAAACTTTCCGAGATCATTTGTTTGGCCCTGTAACAAATTCATAATTTGTACGTTCGTTAAATTATAATTTAATAGAATTGTCATCGGAAAAACACGTGTAGGCAAATTTGCAGCTCAATCAGATATTTGAAAGTGGTTTGAAATTGTCTTGCAAGATCAGAACTAATATTTTTTGTAGCCATGTAAAAAAGGCGTAACTGCTACGTTCCATAAATTATAATCATATTGCATTGTCATCAAAACTACATATCCCGAGCAAAGTTTCAGCTCAATCAGATTATTGAAATTGTTTTAAAATTTATTTGCAAGTTTTAATCTAATTAATAAGGCCTGTAGAAACAGTATTCTAAACAAACTTCCACGTTCTTTAAATTATAATAATATTTCAAATTACACATGTTTTCATTGTTTCGGCTCAATCTGATAATTAAAAGTTGTTTAAATTTGACTAGTAAGTTTTGAAAAAAACATACATGCACGCGCTGCGAGTTAATATGATGCTTGTTTATTAAAAAATCTTAATTATCGGCAGATATCTGGAGGAGTTTTTAATTTAAAAATTTTTAAGAATGTCACTTTGATTTAAAAAAAATTGTTATAGCTGAATAATGCTAAATAATATGTTAAAAGTCAAGATGAAATTTGTAAACAACACAAAGGACGTCCAGAGCTACAACCTTTGAAGAAAGCGGTTAAGCGGATTTAATATCGCTTATTTTCAAACAAAAATGGGTTAAATCTGCCCTTGACAAACCTATAACATATGTTCAGCAAACTCGAGCTTTCAAATAAAACAGAATAGTCACGACGTGCTTTCAAACTTAGAGGAAGCTAGTGTAACTTTGGAAACTCTCTCAAACCAACTGCACAAATGGCTTCTTTTACAGGCATAACCAATCGGCACCTCTCATTTTTTTCAAACAAAACTCGTACGAATCTCGAAAATACAGACATTCAGCTACCAGTACACGCGGATTTGTCAAATTCCGAGATACCAAAAAAAAATTAATTTTGTCCACCTAGATCATCAAAATGCCCCACTTTGCGTTGCCTTGGTCTGCGCCGCGTTTTCCAGATAGGTTTTTAATTAACTTTTAAAGACACGCGGTATTGCGAGATTCACTCAATGCAATTTTGTCGCAAATCCCTGAGTATTTATGCGATTAATTTTAATTAAATTAGTCTGTTTTGAACAATTTGACGATTATTCGTTTTATTTCTACAGGGCATTGCATTACACAAATATATCATTAAAAGTTCTTATCCAGGCTTTAAAAGCTATGGTACATAGAGAACCTATCATCTCTAAACCTATGAGACCTAGGGTAATCGCTGTAATTTTCCTGCAAGGTTAAAATGAAGGTCTACAAGCTCTATTTTTTTCATAAATTTAGTTTCACTAGATTCGGAAATAGATGGGGGGGGGGGGGGGGATATATTTTGGCACTACATTTTCGACGATATCTCTAAAAATACAATACATAAAATTTTAAGAAATATATTTTTGAGTTCAGCGTTTCAAATGCTTTTACACGATACCCCATACAATTTACAAAGAAAAAAAAATCCAAGTAAATTAATTGGGCCGTCTAAATTTTTCCTAAATATATTTGTGAATGTTTAATAACCTATAAATATGTGGATCAATATTCTTCATAACTTCCCCCAATTTGAACTTTCCACCTTCCATAGTTTACGAGCAAAACAGTTGTGACTGACACAGACACAGGAGCCAACTTATAAGGGTTCCGATTTTACTTTTTAAGTACGAACTCTAAAAAATAAGCGGATGACTATCAAAACTCTCAGCACGGTGTAAACGAAATGTTAATAGAAATGCGGTTCAAGATTGGTCTTACTTTTCTACTGATGAATCTGCTCTAGTAATCACAGTAACTTCCAGAAGTATTTGAAATCTGTTAAAAAGTGCTGAATGCTTGAATTACGCTAAATTAAAAGCCAAGCCAAAAGTACAAACGCGTCACATTGATGAAAGATTAAAATATGCATCTTTCAATGTTTTAAAATTCAATCTTTAGTGCAAATTGCAATCTATAGTGCAATCTTTAAAAATAAATAACATTCACTTTTGATGGTACAGGGGATTCAAGATATTATTGGACTGATTTACTAAGTGAGTCATGTCTTCTTTCAAAAAGTGTACAATGTTTTGGCTCAGTCCTGATTTGGGCAGGATTTAATGCAAAAGATTGGTTTTCACCAAGACAAAGATGAACTCCTTTGACTATCAAGATACCCTTGTTGATAATTTTAAAGGTAATAAATTTTTGGTAATAATTTTCCTATTATAGATGAACTTATTGATGAAAATTTGTTATTACTTCGAGATAACGCTTCTATTCACAAGTCTGTCCCAACTTCAGATTGTTAATCTGCAAACAACATCAAAACTTTAGACATTCCAGCTGAAAGACCTGACATAAATCACACAGAAAAAATGTGGGGAATCTTTGATCGTCAACTTTATGCCAACAGGAAGCAGTTTTATTCGATTGTTAAATTTAAAACAGCCATTTTGAAATGTGAAAACTAATACCCATTTCCATATGTAAAAACATGTCAAAATCCTTCTCAAAACGTCTTTTGGAAGTCATCAATGTTACGGGGAAACAAGCAAGGTACTGAAAAATTATGTACTAAATCATTTAAATGCGTAATTGGAATTTTAATTATACTGTCCTAAACGTTTTTCAAAAAAGTTGTGTTATGTAGAAATTAATTTGTGCTTATTTTTTAAAACATATTACTGTAATTTAAAAGAAATAACAAAACTTGTATAATTTTGCAACGATGTTAGTTTTCCGTTAAAGTCGATCTTGTCTGTTTTTGTTTAGGTCCTAAACTGTTTTCATCACCGTTTGAACGTGACTCAGACCAGAATTATTCCGCGAATATTATCCGCTAATGATCGAAATGTTCCAAATACAGATTATGTTATTTGGTGCTTGTTTGGGGATAAAAGTAAAGCGAGATATACAAACTCGCTATATGTCCCAATACGTAAATATAACCAAGGGCATTACAAATTTGAGTAAGACGATAATCCACATCTTTTTTTTTAATCTTATATGTTAGCGCATGCATTTATTACAATTTTGTCAATATATTAATAAG
The DNA here is from genome assembly GCA_963932465.1 of Maratus speciosus. Taxonomy (NCBI): domain Eukaryota; kingdom Metazoa; phylum Arthropoda; class Arachnida; order Araneae; family Salticidae; genus Maratus; species Maratus speciosus. The sequence continues at coordinate 331,680,127 of OZ010788.1, read as the reverse complement.
AGTCATTTACGTTTACGTTTAGAAATTATATATTCAGTTATTTTAAATTTTCCGTTAATGTGGAGCGTCCTATTAAATTTCTTTATGACGTGATACATTAAAAAAAGCTTTCTGTTCAAGTGGGTCAAAAAATCAACGGCAACATGTATAAATTTATGTTTGATAACAGACTGGATTTTATGCATTTGGTTTGTCTGTCCGTCTGTCCGTCAGTCCGTCTGTTCGTCGTTTGCCCCACCAGTGGCTGAGAGGTTCTGCTCTCTAAACTGGTAGACGGGAGGTGCTGGGTTCGAACCCAATCGCGCCCGTCGGCCTAATCGTTCGGAGTTTTCGTGGTTTTCTTCGAACCGTGGACTTCCATGCGTTAATACGGATTAGGTTCCCTTAGAAAGACCTCCACGGAAGGCACTCCCCCTTGGGCCTATATCCCTCGTGTAGATAATTGGCCGTCAACAATCAACCCAACCGGTCTGTTCGTCTGTCCGTCTGTCCACGATGTAACTCCCGTAAATATACTCGGATTTTCAAGAAATTGATAAAAGTTGTTTAGGTCAGCAAAGCATGTTTGGTGTTATATATGAAGTACGTAGGATTAATTGTTCATTTACAGGGTCACTTAAAAGTATTCCATTACATTCTGGTATATGGGGAAATTTGTTTGCAGAGTATTTTAATGACATTATGCTATTTCAAATCTATTGAATCTGATATAAATCACTAAATTTCACTTCATTTTATTTCATTCATTCACTTCATTTCATTTAAATTCATTTACAGGGACACACAAAAGAAATCGTTTACAGTACAGCACTGTGTTTGAGTAATACTTGCTGGAGTGTACGGTTTAAAATTTGGTATGCACTTTTAAATTTAATTAATTTTTTGCATCATGCTCGTTATATATAGATTCTATACTCAAATACAGGGCTGCACAAAAGTATTCACGTACCATTCTCCTTATTAGAGGAGATTGCTGAAGGTAAATTTTCAACTGAAGTATGTGTATCTCTTAAATGTACTACATTTTGGCATGCATGTAGTTAATAGATAAAAATCTATATCTTATATACAGGGCTGCTGAAAAAATTCTCATAATTTTCCGATTGTAGATGGAAACAGCTGAAATTGGGTTTTGAAATATATAATGAGTTTCCTTATGGTTAAATTAGACATAATGTTTTAATTTTTTTAAACGGTGCAGTTTTGGTATATTATTTTGAATGTGTTGGAAAGTGTTTCATAATCTATGTTTGACGCATGATTTTTTCTTACTTTTTTTTTTATCGCTTATTTTTGAAAATTGGTGGACTTCGAAACTTATTGTATTTAAGTGAACAATCTCATTTTGTTTCGTTTATAAAAACGAACTAATTAAAACGTTACAGAAACGTCAGACAAAACCTTGGGAAATACACTGCTCAAAACAATTAAAGGATATTTGAAGTTTTATATAAAATAAAAATATAAACGAAATTTTTCTTTGCCGAAAATAGAAGAAGAGAATCACAAATGCAAATATTTCTGGTTTTCAAACTGTGGAGTATGCAAATTTTGAGTTCGACGTCAAAAACGTCGCTTCAGCGGCAGCGAATGAAATTTGACTTTCAACTGGATAAAAGAGAATGAAGACAAGGATGATCGGCATTCAGTGATTGCTTTGTTTCGATGAGTACGATGTCTCAGCGAAGTCATTTGACAGATTCAGAAGCTTTGAGAATTGTTGGTAGGTTAGAAGGGGGCCAAACTCAAGCCGAAGTAGCGCAAGCCATTGGAGTGTCACAAAGTGTCATTTCCAGGATCTGGAACCGTTTTTTGGAGAGTGGATGTGCAGGCCGAAGACCAGGGCAAGGTCGTAGACGGGCAACAACGCTCAATGAAGATCGGTATTTAGCGTTAACAGCTCGGAGACACCGAACCATGAACGCTACTCTTCTCCAACAACATCTTCGCTCGGCTACAGGCACCACGATTTCAACTCAGACTGTACGAAACCGGCTCCATGCTGTAGGTCTGTATGCTCGCCGACCGATGGTATGTGTTAGATTAACATCAAGGCATCGTCGCGACCGCAGGTAGTGGGCAACCGAGCATGTCAACTGGAGGAGAAATGAATGGAGCAATATTCTGTTTTCTGACGAGTCCCGTTTTTCTGTGCATCCGGATAATAGGCGTATTTTCATCTGGAGGGACCGTGGCAGTAGGAATAATCCTGCGTTCGTGCACGAAAGTGTCAGATTTGGCGGTGGAGGAGTGTTGGTGTATGGTGGCATCTCCATTGACGGGCGCACTGACCTCTACATCATTCGAGATGGAGCTCTGACTGGTCGCCGATATAGGGATGAGTTCCTCAGACCTATTGTAGTCCCTTACGCTGCAGCAATCGGAGATAACTTCATTTTAATGGACGATAACTGCAGGCCACATCGTGCAAACCTGGCGGAGGATTTCCTTTTCGAGGAAGGAATCGTTCGAATGGAATGGCCAGCGTGTTCTCCAGACATGAATCCAATCGAGCACGTTTGGGACGCTCTAGGAAGACGAGTTTCTGGCCGCCAACAACCCCCACAAACTCTCCAAGAACTGGAAAGAGCTCTTCTGGAAGAGTGGGGCAGAATACCCCAACTCGTCATTAATAGAGTCCATGCCTCAAATGTGTTCAACGTTGCTGGCCGCCCGTGGAAACCATACCCCCTACTGAAAATGATTTTCTTTGAAGAAAACACCTTTTCTTATTCTTTTTTTCTCATATGCACAAACTGTGTTTTTTTCCTTTAGTACACAAATGCGCAATAAAATGCATTTTTTTCTGCCAAACATGTGTAATTTATTCTCATATAACCTACTATGTCTGTCGAGCATGTATCAGTCAGCTAAACAGTTTACCAGATACAAAATCCACCTAAAACTGCAATATCCTTTAATTGTTTTGAGCAGTGTATATAAGTTTTCACTTAGAAGACAGCATGGAAACCAACTCATTACGGCCTTTAATGACGGTTTGACTGCAGCAAGATTGCCTGATAAGAGATGCAGCTTATCCTTATTTACGCTCCACCCGGAGTCTCCCCGACACGCAGGGACCCGTAGGCAGAAACCCAGCCCAGCCAGAATGAGAAGGCGCCTATCTGTTAAAAAACATAAAAAAATGGAATAGTTCATTACTTTCAGATTAAATTTCGATACCAACAAGTTTTGCAGAAAATACCACTCGCTGCTTTACTTTGAAAAAAGAATCATTATTGCTTTTTTTAGGCGTCCAAATCTTTAAAAACTCTTCGGAAAGAAAGTTTGTAAAATGCCAGATATTTCCAATATGAAAAAAAAAAATGCTCTTTCGAAGCCGAAATTCCCTATACCCTTTAAGGTGATTTTACATCTGGATGATTATCCTGTTAGGAATTAAAACAACAAAGTATCTGTGTGTCTAAACTTATCTGGAATAAAATAGGAATACACACAAGAAATGCCTATTTGGAATCGCGCGCATAAAATCTTCTAACATATTTAAAATCATGATTCATAACACAGAAATATTTTAGAAACCCCGAAACATCTGTCATCTGTGTATATTTAAAATTTAACTGCGCTTTTAATTACGTTGATGATTTGCATTTTAATATATAGCACAAAGTAACATCACTTTAATTTATTTCTAAAAAGATGTCGAAGTAAATAATATGAAAATGTAGAACTTAGTTTTATATTGTTAATTTAAAAATTACGAGTCGTAAGTTAAATTGTATATTTAAATTATACAATTTTACTTTTTAGTAATTGTTGATATCACAATGTTTCATAAACATTATTGTATTCTCCTTCTTTTTTCTTCATGAACAATTTCATTTTATTCAGATGATTGTGCAAGATGGATAAAGCTGCATAAAAAAAAACACTGATAATTCTTTGTCCTTGACATCAAAGTAATAAAAAAATATTGCAAGAACATTACTAATAAAAATTTAATCAACAAATTTTTATAAAGACTTTAAAGTACATAGGCTTTTACAAAGGTATTATTTTATTTGCTTTATCATTAACTACATAAAGAATACAACATTTTGAGAAGCACTGTGATCTTAAACTATGTGTATTTCATACTCCACTAAAGTAATTTAAAACAAAAAAATGTTAAAAATGTTTTTATTTCGCTGTGCCATAAGAATTTAATTTTAGTTTAAATTTAAACAAAACAATGTAAAAAAAATTCTTCTGTTGGGCAAACATATATTATTAGCTTTGACTTTATTTAGCTCAGTAAACAAGTCTTTGTTTAACTTTAAACTTAAGCAAGAGCACTAGGACTTAGAATAAACTTAGGATAGAGTTCATTTAAGACATGGGAAAAATACTGTGGTAATTTCAAATTTTGTGTTAAACTTGACATCATAGAAAAAAATTTAGAATTAAAAATCATCTATATATATAATGAAATTTTTTCTTTTTTATTTATTTATAAAAGTATTTACTTTTGAAATCGTGATAATATTTTTATAATAAAACATAATTGTACATAAAACAAAACAATAAAGAGAATTACATTCGTAATTAAATGTCTTGATCTATTTTAAAGATATATTGAACAAGCCGACGGAAATCTTGTTCATGATGATAAAGTACGAATTATATTCCTTAAAGAAAAAATTATGTTAAATAAAGTAGGTAAGAACTTTTCTTAAAATGCATCCTAATCATCTTAGTGCAGATTTCCAAGGGAGCCCATTCTTCACTGTAAAAAAAATTCCGCAACGTTCCTGGGAAAAAATGGGCAGCTGAGTTGCCCATTATTTCCAAGAAACATTTCTTGAAAATGACTGGTACTTTACTGTATATGTTAAAAACTTTCTACAGAAATGCCAGTAAGTTTCTTGCGAAATACCAGGAATATTTCTGTTGACAGCAAAACATATTCAAGGCTGGAGTAGCACAAGAGCGAAAAATGTCCAGACCAGGGATCGAACCTGGATACTTGGCGTACCGTGCCAATGCCTTACCTGTTAGGCTATCCGGACCGATACCTGGCTGACATAATTCACTCTGGATGTTCGTTCCCTTCATTATGACATTACTGACATTTCACAGCATGCGGGATCCGCAGACGATTTTTACATTTCCAGTTGACAATTTTCGCTTTATTATCATTATTTGTTAGAATGAAAAAATATTTTGAAATTGACATCAAAATTATTATTTATAATTTACACGAAAAAATAAATTTTCAGTTAAAATTCAATAAAGTAAATATATATGTGATATATCGTTTCTGAACTTTGCTTAAAATATAAAAATATATAAATGTAAATAATAATTAGAAAAAAAAATCTAGACATAAAATATTTTGGATTTTCGTCAGTGATTATGTTAGTTTACAAGTTAGAAAAAATACATATAAATTTTCATGAAAAAAAAACCTAAACGTAATTGTATATTTTTTCCGAAAAAAAAAAAAAAAAATTCAAATTTGCAGCAATTCAAAGTGTCAAATTTAAATCAAATTGTAATAAAGTGTTAAAATATAAAATTAATTAAAAAAGAAAAAAAAAAAGTCAAGAGGTAGCATCGAACCCGGGCCGTACGGGTGGCGTGCAAGCTTTCTGCGTCCACACCACGAAAGACACGTTGAGAGCTGCAAACTAATGGGTATTTGAAACGTATGCTAAAACTCGGCATCTAATTTCTGAAAATCTAAGGCCCATTTGAAGAAATCCTTTCACAAGAATAATTAGAGATAAGAACTCTAAAACATACTTTAAATTAATCAAAATAGGTGAGAATCATATTTGATTGTCCCCTGGTTAATGCAGATCCAAATAATAGGTGTATTTTTTTTTTTACACAGTCTGCTCGTTAAAGATTTCACAGACAAGTACGAGAGATAATCTCTTAGTGATGTCACAGAGGTATTGTATTTTCATCTGAATTATCTTGACAATAGAGACGTAAAGGATTATGTCGTCTATTGATTTATTTGCATTCCATATTGATTTTTTTACATTCATTTAAGGAATTCGTTTTCGACACTCGCGCGCGAGCAACGGATTATAGGAAAAAAATAATAATAAATGGCGGCCGCAGCGTTTTGCTGTTTCCACCTTTTGTTCAGGAACGTTTCAGATAAGAAAACCAGAATTTCACAGGAAATAGCTAAATTATTCTGAAAACCTGATAAAAGGCGAAACGTTCCTGGATTTTACATGGAAAGTTACCATTTTTTTTTACAGTGTTGTTCGTACTATCCGAAGCCGACGTTAAACAATTACCAACATTTGAATAGTATAAAAATAATCCCTTATGTTGATTTGATTCAGTTTTTTAAAGAAACAAAATAGGTTAGATATTTATGATAAAAGAAACAACGTTATTTTAATTTAGTATTTTTTAATGTACGTTAATGTCAATTCTGTTAATACAAAAGAACTAAATTATCAGGGTGAATGAAATATTTAAAAAAAAAATTGCTGTACTTACATAATTTAAACTATTATGTAACTTTTTTTGAGATAGTGGAACAGTGATATTTTTATTACATCATTTTATAATTTTGCGACACTCTCCAAAATTTGGATTGTCACATCAGAATTTTATTTGTAATATTTGAGTACAACAGGGAGCATTCTTTGAAGCTCTCACATTGTTGATAGTACAATGTTACCTTTATATTCGTCGGTGTCACTAACAAATTATTTATCGCTCAATAAAAATATGACGCAAGAATTACTTTTGAAACGTAGTGAACTGAACAAGTATCCTCAGATTCCGCTATTTAATTTTGAAACATCTGCGCGTATTAACCGATGAGTAGTACTCATAAAGGCAATACTTTAACCTTTATCGGTTCTATGTCATCTCCCACGCAACATCATGCTTCTTTGTATCGGTCGTATGACATGTCTAAGGGGACATGATTATCCTGTTTGGGAACAGCATATCTTAGACGAATTTATTCGGTTCAACAACTTTTTATAAGTACCACTTTCTCTTGTATTTTGACAACATGTGCATGAGAAATGCGTCAACCGAGGTTACTTTGGTCCTTGCGGGATTGCTTTGGTCCATCCCATAAAAAAAGGTTTTATTCTTTGTATTGAACAAACAATACAAGATAATTCGGAGTTTTTGCCCTTGAAAAATATTTTAGACACTACTATGGGATATTTAAATAGTTTGGGGGTAATTAAAAAATTTTTAGAAGCAACACTGGATGTGCTTGTGCTTTCGTGTGTAGATTTTAACTTTCTATAGTGACTTTCCCAAACTTTCTATAGTGAAAGAATCTGTATAAGAGATACATATAAGGTAAGTGTCAAAATATTATCTTTAGTAACCTGTAACCCATGTGCTACCATAATTTTTCCTTTAACTTTTTATTTTGGCTGAAAATGTTTACGTTTTCATAAAGCTAGCATGAAAACTAGTTTTTCGGGACTACTTTGTACCAGGCCTTTTTTTGGAAGTAGCCCCTGTTACTCAGAAATGCCTTTTATACAAACAGTTCTCTTAAAAAAATGTATCAAGTAACATTTTTTCAAATGTTACTTTAGCAAAATATTACAGTAATTATTTCTGTTCCAGATGCTGAGGATAACATGATGAAAACTGTTTCTCGTGTCCTTAATATTAACATTTGCTTTATTGTGTTTAAATGCTAAAAAAAAAAAAAACATTTGTTTATCAAGTTTGCAGTTTTAATTCATTAGCAGATTCTATTGCAATCAATTGCTAATTGATTCCAACATATGAATTGTATTCATTTTATATGAAAATAAGTAAATGGACCAAAGAAGCCCCCAGCAGGGGCTACTTTGTTCCAAAATTTTAAAAATAGTTTAAAAAAAATTAAAAAGTTGCCATTTTTAAACCAATACAGTTTGCTTCATTGTTTCCTGTTAATTGATTACAACTCCATTTCGACGTTGAAAAACCATATATATTAGTTTTTAATGATGGAAATGTATGTGAAACCAGGAAAGAGTGGCCCAAAGTAGCCCCGGTTGACGGTACTATAAAATTTATCTTTAAGCTATAGTGATACAAATAGAATATAAATAAAGTCGTTGTTTTCAGTATTTCGAAAAATCACTGAATGCGGTTACAACAAAGTGGCGAATCATATATAAAAAGCTGGCGTCCGATAAGGATTTTAACATTAAATTAAAAATGATGAGCAAAACAAAATTGTCCTTATTAAACAGAGATGTATCATGCAAAGACACATTAACCAACGTAATCATCTGTGAAAAACAGTTCTGATACTAAACACATACGTTCAAAGGACTAGCACGGTTTTTTGTTATAATTATTTTTTATTTTTAGTATTTTTAATTTGGAATCTTTTAATTTAAAAATAAAAATCTTTTAATTTTCATAATAGAGATTTGAAATATTGTGCAAATATACACTTCATCATAAGTATATAGAACACCTTAAAAGAAAATTCCAATCTTATCATATAAAAATATCAAATAAAGCCTTTGTGCTGCAATATTAAAAGTAGAAAACCAACGTTTAAAAATGCACAAATAATACATGAAAAGCAACAAACAAGTATTTCGAATCTACAAACGAGATTATTCTTCAGTGCAACAGTGTGCTAGTAAAAGCAAGGCTGAGCAAAATGACAGAGACGCGCGGGTATATAAGTTTGGCGCGTAAGGAAATGCGATTTTCGTGTCGTTTTCTGCTGCAAAAAAGCCCACAGTCCCCTTAAGAAAAATGTTCCAGGAACCTTGAAATACTTTTTAAAAAATTGATATTCTAAGACTATGCAGTTATATGACCATTGTTAATCTATAATAATAAGGAAAGAAGTTTGTGTGTGAGTGTGTCGACGGTGTCCTGAAGAGAATGCTGACGTAGTGCTACAGATTTGGTGGAAAAGGTACCTCTATATAAGAAGTTTTGCACCTCAAAACCCGATTTTCGATCTTTTGATTAGATTTTTTGTAAATTTTTTTATGCGATTTTTAGCGTTTTTATATGTTTCTAGGCGATTTTTTCACATTAGTAAAAGGAATACGGTTGCATTCTTTTAACCCAAATTTTATTCTCTTTTCAATAAAGTTTATTCGGAATTCGTATAGCGGTTTTTTAATTTTTAGCTAGTTTTTTAAATCGAGTTTTAGAGAATTTTTCACATTTTGCGGATATTTTTTATATTGGAAAAAGGAATTTTGCTTAAAACTTTTAGCCTAATGTACTAAATTTTGTCTGTTACAAATTTTGAATTTCAGTGATGTTTAATGCGATTTTCAATGCAATTTTTAGCGAATTATCTAGATTTTTTTGCGTTTAGCGATTTTTTGTCTCTCATGAAATATTTCCGCTTACAACGTTTTACCCCTTACAGTAAATTTTGACCTCTGCGATTGTTTAATATTTAGCGATTTCTAATGCGATTTTTAGCATTTTTTCGAGTTCAACGGCGATTTTTTTACATTCGTTAATAAAATTTCCTTTAAAATTTTTGCCTAATATAGTAAATTTCACCATTTACGATTTTGAGTATTAATTTAACGTGATGAGTATAAAATTAATGATTTTTAATGCGATTTTAAAGCATTTTTCGATTCGATTTTTAGCACTTTTTCGCTCCTCATAGTGATTTTTTGACATTTAAAGAAGGAGTTTGGTTTCAAACTTTTTGTCTAATATAGTAAATTTCATCTACGATGTTTGAATTTTAGCAATTTTTAATACGATTCTTAACGGTTTTTTGAGATTTTTCATGTTTCGCGCCGATATTTTGTTATTCGTGAAAAATTTACGATTGCAATTTTTTACCCGATTAGAGCAAATTTTTACTCTTGGGATACTATTATACTTCGCGATTTTTGATAGATTTTTCAGCGATTTTTAGTTATTTTTCGCATTTCGCGGGTTTTTTTCTTTATATTGGTAGAAGGAATTTAGTTTTTAACTTTTAGCCTAACGTGCTAAATTTTGTTTGCTACGACTTTTGAATGCTACGATTTTCGAATTTCCGTGATTTCCAGTGTAATTTTTAGCTAATTTTCAAGATTTTTTTTTAGTTTAGCGTAGATTTTTTTTTTATCATTCGCGAAATATTTCCGATTACAATGTTTTACCCCCATTTAAGTAAATTTGACCCTTTGCGATGTTTTTATACTTAAAGATTTTGAATTTTTCATTGAGATTGTGAGTGTTTTTACGGCGATTTTTTGACATTCGGAAATAAAATATGGTCTGAAACTTTTGGCCTAATATAGTAAATTTCGCCATTTACAATACTGAATTTTACAAAAAGTTTAAGGCAATTTTAATGCAATTTTCAGTTTTTTTTTTTTTTCAAAATTTTTTACATACCACGTCTTTTTTTTTTTTTCATTCAAGAAAGAATTTCGATTACAATGTTTTACCCATTCGACTAAATTTTGACTTCTATAAATTTTTAATTCTTAGCGATTTTTAATATATTTTTCGATCCGATTTTTAATGCATTTTGCCGATTCCCACAGTTATTTCTCTCACATTTAAAAGATGAATTTGGATTCAAAGTTTTATAATAATTTAGTTAATTTCGCCATTTAAGATTTCGAATTTCAGCGATTTTTAATGCGATTTTAAAAGATTTTCAATGCGATTTTTAGCGACTTATCGTGCTTTTTACGCATCGCGGTGATTTTTTATTATTCATGAAAGATTTCCGATTGCAATGTTTTACCCATTATAGTAAATTTTGACTTGTGCGATTTTTTAATACTTAGCGATTTTTAATACATTTTTCAATGCGATTTTTAATGCATTTTTTAATTCGATTTTAATATTTTCTAGATCCCCACAGTCATTTTCTTTTACATTTAAAAAAAAAAAAGAATTTGGATGCAAACTTTTAGCTTAATATAGTAAATTTCTCCTTCGACGATTTTTTGAATTTTAGCTATTTTTAATGCGATTTTTCGAGATTTTTTATGTTCCGCCCCGATTTTTTGTCATTTAAAATTTTTACGATTGCAATGTTTTACCCGATTAGAGATAATTTTTACTCCTGAGATACTTTTATGTTAAGCGATTTTTAATGCAATATTTCAATACGGTTTTGAGCGGTTTTTCGAGTCCAATGTCGATTTTTTTACATTCGGAAAAGAAATTTGGTTTCAAATTTTTAGCCTAATATGGTAAATTTTGACATCTACAAATTTTGAATCTTAGCAATTTGTAATGCGATATTTCGTTATTTTTTACGTTTTGCGTCGATTTTTTGTCATCCATGAAAGCTTTTCAATTACAAACTTTTACTCCATTAGGGTAAATTTTGACTCCTGTCAATATTTTAGTATTTAGCGATTTTTAGTGCATTTTCCAGTGTGACTTTTAGCGTTTTTTCGAGACTCGCGGTGGATTTTCGACTTCGGAAAACGAATTTTTTGCAAACTTTTAGCCTAATAGAGTAAAATTTTCCATTTAGCTATTTTTAATGCGATATTCAGTGTGATTTTTAGCGAGTTTTAGAGATTTTTTGCGCTCCGTGTCCATTTTCTGGTTATTTACGAAGGATTTTCGAGTACAAGGTTTTCTTTCTTAATATTAAATTTTTACAGCAGTGGCATCAAACATTTAGCGTTTTTGAATGCAATTTTCAATGTGATTTTTAAGCATTCTTCGAGTTCTGTGGCGATTTTTTGACATTCGGAAACTGATTTCGATTTCAAACTTTTTGTTAATTTAGCAAAATTTTCGATTGAAATGTTTTATCCCTTAATAGTATATTTTTACTTTAACGATTTTTTAATATTTTGAGTTTTTAACTGCGATTTGCAATGGATTTTTTGGGTTTCACAATATTTCTTTGACATTTTTAAAAGGAATTCTGCTTCAAATTTCTAGCCTAATAGGAATTTGGTTCCAAACATTTAGCCTATTATGGTTAAAGTTCTGCTCTGCTATTTTTGAAGCGTAGCGTTTTTTCAAACGATTTTCAAAGCAATTTTTTAGCGTTTATTTTCATTTTTTAGAGTTCGCGGATTAGTTAGAGATTTTTTTAGGTACGAACAAGGAATTCGGTTTCAAACTTTTTGCTCAAATAATTTTCTCCTGTGCGATTTTTGCAATTTAACAGATTTCTTAGTGTTTCTCCGCGTTTCACGGCTTGAAAAGGAATTAGATTTGAAATTTTTATCCAAATATGGTAAATTTTGAGTTTCGTGATTTTTGAAATTTTTGAGATTTTCATTGCGATTTTTACGTTTCTCCGCCATCTCAGCGAATTTTTGATATTCAATCTTTGACCTAATATAGTAAATTCTACCTTCTTTTCAATAAAGTTTATTCGTATTTAGTAAGGATAAAGTTTATTCGGCAATTTTCGAATTTTTTGTGAATTTTTTATGGGATCTTTAGTCTGTTTTAGCGATTTGCTACGACTTTCATACATTAGTAAGAAGTAACCAGTTTCAATCTTTTAACCCAATATAGTTATTTTATCTCTCTTTTCGATGAAACTTATTCAAAATTTGTGCAGCGATTTTTTATTGCGATTTTCAGAGCTGTTTTGCAATTTGTGCTGTTTTTTATGGTCATGGGCAACGCCGGGAAGATTAGCTAGTAAATTTATATAGAGGATTTTCAAAGTTTATTACAACAAAATTGTCAGAGAATATGAAATGAAGATCATACAAACATATATATATATATATTATATATCATTAAAAAAATCGTAAAAAGTGTTAAGAAAAATTAAACAATTAACTTACGCTGCACAAATAAAATTATTAGACGAAATTATACAATTATACGTCTATCAAAAAATATACATATCTAATTTAATAGTCCTATTAAATTATGTCATTTTCGTATCAATATTTTTAGTGAAAATTCGTATTTTTATATTTTGTTTAGAAGCATTTTTTTTAAAGTTAAGCACACAGTTGAAATAAAAATAATCTCAGAGAGTCCGTAGAGTTTGTATAATCCTTTCAGGGCAATGCACTTCCATTGCTAAAACGTAGAAATGAATAATACGCGCGGAATTTGCGAACAAATGTTTTTGCAAATAACAAAAATCCATATTTGACATAATAAAATGAAAATTTTATACGCAGAATTCTAGTGTCATTTGCAAAAATTGAAAACTATTGTATTTTTAAACATTAAAGTTTTTTTTTATCATATACTGAAAACCACTCGTAAATGCGCCTATTGCAAAACTTATAATTAAAAAAATACGGGGCAGTCATATGGTTTGATATGGACTTTAAAAATTTAAAAGCAGTTTTATCAAAACTGCAGTTTATTGCATTGTTGAGAAACAGTTTAATTTTAAATTTAAAAGAAGCCGCGCTCTCTTCACAAACTTTTATGGTATAGCGACTGACTAAATAGCTTTTTGAAATTTATTTATCAAATTATATATTACAAGGTATGGATTTAATATAAAATACCATGCATTTTATCAAGCGTTCCCAAATATATATTAAAACAGATTCACACTGATGAAAGTTTACTGATATTTTATGTGTGAAAAATTACATACGTTGTGATTACATCAAGGGAAAACTCCATCATTATTTCCAAATAGAATTTTTCGCTATACTTAGAAATTCTGAATTTAAACTAGGTTAATATCGCTATTTAAAAATAAATCCCTTCCGGCCCGGCCTACAGGCAGAGGTAGATTTTGAAGTTAAGTATACTAATTTCACCAACAAAAACTAAATCATTATTAGATATAAATCCACTTTAACAGTTTTATCTGTCTGCTTTTGACGAGTTTTTATTTCCTTTTTATAAAATAGCTGGTTTTATCAGAATCATGTTAAGGCGATATTAAAAAAATATTTTTCTATACTCAACAACTCGAAATTTTCTGGCACATTTTCAGATTAATTTTTAATAAAAAAAAATAGGAAACATGACTGACATGATTTTTGAAAAGATTTACAAGCGACCTGTGTTTTTATTTTTCTTTCAATTAATTAAAACTTGATTAATAAACAATTATTTTCTCAGTAGTGCAATATTTTTCGTTTCTAACACAAACGTTTCGGGAAATTCTGTTCAAAATGTCCACTTTGACATCATTTCTTGAAATATATTATGCCTCTATCAAAAAATCGATCATTACTCTACATTATATAGTTTCTGAATAAGAGAATCTAGCAATTGGATGCGTTTGAGAGCAAAAATGAACTTAAAAATGAGTAAGAAAATAGACAGTTTGAATTTGAATGCACCCATAATAAGATGATTTTTTTCTTCAACCGCTATGTATTTTTAATTTGTTTTTGCTGTAAGAATTGGCCCTATCAAAAACTTGTCTATAGAAATGTTGAAGACAATATTAAGAATATATATGATAAATTCATGGAGATTTTATATCTTGTGAATTGACGCAGTTATGGAAATTTTTCTACTTCAACCCACCTTTTTTGTTTTCGTTTTTAATTTTTTTGCGGTACGAATTGGTCCTATCAAAAACTTGTGAATATAAAAGTTGTAGATAATATTAAGGAGATGTATAATAAAATTATTGGATTTGATATTTTGAGAATTGACGAAGTAAGGAATTTTTTTCTCCCCAAAACCTTATTTTTTGCGCCCCTTGAGCCTATTTTAAATTTTATCAAAAATCTGTGATGCATGAATTTTTGGCGCTATTTTTAGAAGTAATAAAAATTTTAAACTGATTTGATATGTACAAAAATTAAGTAGTTATGGGGATTTTTCGGTTTTCACAAAACCCCTCCCTATTTCCATCCCCTTTGTCTACTTTTGCCCATTAACGAACTTGACCGAGATATTATGTCCCTTGATTTAATGTATCAATTTGGAATAGATTTATGCAGAATTGCGGAAGTTATCGTGTCCAGAAGAAAGTGAAAACATAATTGCTTCGGGAAATTCCTTTCAAAATGCCCACTTTGACATAATTTCTTGAAATATATTCTGCCTCTATCAAAAAATCGATCATTGCGGTACATTATATAGTTTCTGAATAAGCGAATCTACCAATTAAATGCGTTTGAGAGCAAAAATGAATTTAAAAATGAGTCAGATAATAAGCAGTTTGGATTTGAGTGCATCCTTAATGCAATGATTTTTCCAACACAATCCGCTTCGGGAAATTCGGTTCAAAATGCCCACTTTAACAGCATTTTTAAAAATATATTCTGTCTCTATCAAAAAATCGACCATTACAGTACATTATATAGTTTCTGAGTAAGAAAACGTATACCAATTGGAAGCCTTTGAGAGCAAAAATGATTTGTAAAATGAGTCAGAAAATATGCAGTTTGGATTTGAATACACCCTTACTTAGATGATTTTTTTCTTCAACCGCTATGTATTTTTAATTTGTTTTTGCTGTAAGAATTGGTCCTATACAAAACTTGTCTATATAGATGTTGTAGACAATATTAAGAAGATATATGATAAATTCATGGGGAAATCTTTTGAATTGACGGAGTTATGGATTTTTTACTTCTTCAAACCCCCTTTTTGTTTTCGTTTTTAAAAATTTTTTTTTGCGGTACGAATTGGTCCTATCAGAAACTTGTGAGTATGAAAATTGTAGATAATATTAAGGAGATTTATAATAAAATTAATTGGAATTGATATCTTGAGAATTGACGAAGTTATGAATTTTTTTCTCCCAAAAACCCTATTTTTTGCGCCCCTTGAGCCCATTTTTAACTTTATCAAAAATCTGTGATACATAAAATTTTGGCCCTATTTTTAGAAGTAATAAAAACTTTAAACTGATTTGATATGTACAAAAATTAAGATGTTATGGGGGATTTTCGGTTTTCACAAAAACCCTCCCTCTTTCCACCCCCTCGGTCCGATTTTGCCCATTAACGAAATTGAGCGAGATTTTATGCCCCTTGATTTTATGTATTTGTTTGGAAGAGATTTGTGCAGAATTGCGGAAGTTATCGTGTCCAGAAGAAAGTGATAACACAATTGCTTCGGGAAATTCCGTTCAAAATGCCCACTTTGACATATTTTTTTGAAATATATTCTGCCTCTATCAAAAAATAGATCATTGCGGTACATTATATAGTTTCTGAATAAGGGACTTTACCAATTAAATGCGTTTGAGAGCAAAAATGAATTTAAAAATGAGTCAGAAAATAAGCAGTTTGGATTTGAGTGCATCCTTAATGCAATGATTTTTCCAACACAATCCGCTTCGGGAAATTCGGTTCAAAATGCCCACTTTAACAGCATTTTTTAAAGTATATTCTGCCTCTATCAAACTATCGACCATTACGGTACATTATATAGTTTCTGAGTAAGAAAACGTACCATTTGGAAGCCTTTGAGAGCAAAAATGAATTGTAAAATGAGTCAGAAAATACGCAGTTTGGATTTGAATACACCCTTACTTAGATGATTTTTTTTCTTCAACCGCTATGTATTTTTAATTTGTTTTTGCTGTAAGAATTGGTCCTATCCAAAACTTGTCTATATAGATGTTTTAGACAATATTAAGAAGATATATGATAAATTCATGGAGATTTTATATCTTGTGAACTGACGCAGTTATGAAAATTTTTCTACTTCAACCCACCTTTTTTGTTTTCGTTTTTAATTTTTTTGTGGTACGAATTGGTCCTATCAAAAATTTGTGAATATAAAAGTTGTAGATAATATTAAGGAGATGTATAATAAAATTATTGGATTTGATATTTTGAGAATTGACGAAGTAAGGAATTTTTTTCTCCCCAAAACCCTATTTTTTGCGCCCCTTGAGCCTATTTTAAATTTTATAAAAAATCTGTGATGCATGAATTTTTGGCGCTATTTTTAGAAGTAATAAAAACTTTAAACTGATTTGATATGTACAAAAATTAAGAAGTTATGGGGATTTTTCGGTTTTCACAAAACCCCTCCCTATTTCCATCCCCTTTGTCTGCTTTTGCCCATTAACGACCTTGACCGAGATATTATGTCCCTTGATTTAATGTATCAATTTGGAATAGATTTATGCAGAATTGCGGAAGTTATCGTGTCCAGAAGAAAGTGAAAACATAATTGCTTCGGGAAATTCCTTTCAAAATGCCCACTTTGACATAATTTCTTGAAATATATTCTGCCTCTATCAAAAAATCGATCTTTGCGGTACATTATATAGTTTCTGAATAAGCGAATCTACCAATTAAATGCGTTTGAGAGCAAAAATGAATTTAAAAAAGTCCTTCCGGCCAGTGCCGGGAGGAAGAGGTAGCTTTCATAATCCTTATTTAAAAAAAGCCAACTTATATCATGCAAACACACGAAGCTCAATTTAGTGGAAACCGAATATAGGAAATTCAATACTAATTTTTTATCAATATAATGAATGAGAATTTCGCGAAATTAGTCAGCTTTATCCAAGCTGCTTTTCTTTAAAGTAGCTTATATTTGACTGCCAAATTCGGCATATTCTTAAACTGCCTGTCATTTTAAGACAACATGGTGGATGAGGCTAAGCAGTGAACTTGGTCGAGACCTTAGTAATTGCTGTGCACATGCTCACTCACATCGGAATCGGTTAATATGTAGGAGTGCTGTCGCATGCAAAAAATCAGATTTTTCAAAATGTCACCCACAATAGAAATTGAAACTGCTATATCTGAGTCATTTTTTAAGGTAAAGACAAACAAAAAATGCTCCTGAATCCTTATATCAAGATCAAATACTTAAGAAAGAAACCTTTTTCAATTTCTAATTTTTTTGCACCTCACTTTAAATATATATATATATTTTTTAATTTAATGGCCGCCATTTTGAAACAAGATGGCTGATGAATCTGGCCAGCGAACTTGGTCGAGGTGTTGATGTATACTATCCACATGCCTTCTTACATAGAAATAGGCGAATACGTGTGTTATCGCGTGACAAATACAAGATCGTTTCAAAATGTTAGCCATGCTAGAAATTCAAAGTGCTATAAATCAACCATTTTTTAAGATATCAACAAAAGAACAAATTTTCAGAAACAAAAACTGCTCCGGAATCTTTGTATCAAGGCCAAACACATAAAAAAAATCTTTTTCATTTTCCAAATTTTTAATACCTCATTTTGAATTTTAAATTTAATTTTTTTAAATGGCAGCCCTTTTGAAACAAGATAGCGAACGAAGCTGGCCAACGATCTCGGTTGAGACATTGGTATGTACTATGTACCAACCAAGTTACATCCAAATAGGTTCATAAATACGCCTGTTATCGCGTGACAAAAATCAGGTCGTTTTAAAATGTCAGCCACAAGAGAAATTCAAAATGCTATTACTCAGCCATTTTTTTTAGATATAGACGAAAGAAAAACTGTTCCGGAATCTTTGTATTAAGGTCAAACACATACAAAAAAAAATCTTTTTCATTTTCCAATTTTTTGGTATCTCATTTAATTTTTTTTTATTTTTTAATTTTTTTAAATGGCAACCCTTTTGAAACAAGATAGCGAACGAAGCTGGCCAACGATCTCGGTTGAGACATTGGTATGTACTATGTACCAACCAAGTTACATCCAAATAGGTTCATAAATACGCCTGTTATCGCGTGACGAAAATCAGGTCGTTTTAAAATGTCAGCCACAAGAGAAATTCAAAATGCTATTACTCAGCCATTTTTTTTAGATATAGGCGAAAGAAAAACTGTTCCGGAATCTTTGTATTAAGGTCAAACACATACAAAAAAAAAATTTTTTTCATTTTCCAATTTTTTGGTATCTCATTTAAATTTTTTTATTTTTTAATTTTTTTAAATGGCCGCCATTTTGAAACAAGATGGCGGATGAAGCTGGCCAACGCACTCGGTCGAGATATTTGTATGTACTATGTACACACCAAGGCACATCCAAGTCGGTTCATAAATACGCCTGTTATTACGTGACAAAAATCAGGACGTTTCAAAATGTCAGCCACGCTAGAAATTCAAGATGCAGCCATTTCTTAAGATATAGACGAAACAAAAACTGCTCCCGAATCTTTTTATCAAGGTCAAACACATAAGGAGAAAATATTTTTTCAATTTTCAATTTTTGGTACCACATTTCAAATTTAAATTTTTCTTAAAAATTTAAATGGCCGCCATTTTTAAACAAAATGGCTGGTGAAGCTGGCCAACGAACCCGGTCGAGACATTGGTATGTACTATGTATAAACGAAGTTACATCCAAATCGGTTCATAAATACGCCTTTTATCGCGTGACAAAATTCAGGACGTTTCAAAATGTCAGCCACGCTAGAAATTCAAAATGCTATAACTCAGCCATTTTTTAAGATATAGACGAAACAAAAACTGCTCCGAAATCTTTGTATAAAGGTCAAATACATAAGAAAAAAATATTTTTTCATTTTCAATTTTTTGGTACCACATTTCAAATTTTAATTTTTAAAAAAAAATTTAAATGGCCGCCATTTTGAAACAAAATGGCGGATGAATCTGGCCAACGAACTCGGTCGAGAGATTGGTATGTACTATGTACACACCGAATTACATCCAAATCGGTTCATAAATACGCCTTTTATCGCGTGACAAAATTCAGGACGTTTCAAAATGTCAGCCACGCTAGAAATTCAAAATGCTATAACTCAGCCATTTTTTAAGATATAGACGAAACAAAAACTGCTCCGGAATCTTTGTATAAAAGTCAAATACATAAGAAAAAAATATTTTTCCATTTTTAATTTTTTGGTACCACATTTGAAGTTTTAAATTTTTTTAAAAATTTTAAATGGCCGCCATTTTGAAACAAAACGGCGGATAAAGCTGGCCAACGAACTCGGTCGAGACATTGGTATGTACTATGTACACACCGAATTACATCGAAATCGGTTCATAATTACGAGAGTTACAGTGTGACATAGGTCAGATATATATATATATATATATATATATATATATATATCTATACATATATATATATATATATATATATATATATATATATATATATATATATATATATACATATATATATATATATATATATATATATATATATATATATATATATATATATATATATATATATATATATATCAATTTTGAAAGGAGGGTGGTTTCGGGGTCTGGGGGTCATGATCGATGAAAATATACCAAAATTTTTTGAAATCGCTTTCCTCCGAACGGCTGCAATAGGTAGCTTTTTTGTAAAGAAAGCTACTTAAATGAGTCATATAATAAGCAGTTTGGATTTGAGTGCATCCTTAATGCAATGATTTTTCCAACACAATCCGCTTCGGGAAATTCGGTTCAAAATGCCCACTTTAACAGCATTTTTAAAAATATATTCTGTCTCTATCAAAAAATCGACCATTACAGTACATTATATAGTTTCTGAGTAAGAAAACGTATACCAATTGGAAGCCTTTGAGAGCAAAAATGATTTGTAAAATGAGTCAGAAAATATGCAGTTTGGATTTGAATACACCCTTACTTAGATGATTTTTTTCTTCAACCGCTATGTATTTTTAATTTGTTTTTGCTGTAAGAATTGGTCCTATACAAAACTTGTCTATATAGATGTTGTAGACAATATTAAGAAGATATATGATAAATTCATGGGGAAATCTTTTGAATTGACGGAGTTATGGATTTTTTACTTCTTCAAACCCCCTTTTTGTTTTCGTTTTTAAAATTTTTTTTTTGCGGTACGAATTGGTCCTATCAAAAACTTGTGAGTATAAAAATTGTAGATAATATTAAGGAGATTTATAATAAAATTAATTGGAATTGATATCTTGAGAATTGACGAAGTTATGAATTTTTTTCTCCCAAAAACCCTATTTTTTGCGCCCCTTGAGCCCATTTTTAACTTTATCAAAAATCTGTGATACATAAAATTTTGGCCCTATTTTTAGAAGTAATAAAAACTTTAAACTGATTTGATATGTACAAAAATTAATATGTTATGGGGGATTTTCGGTTTTCACAAAACCCCTCCCTCTTTCCACCCCCTCGGTCCGATTTTGCCCATTAACGAAATTGAGCGAGATTTTATGCCCCTTGATTTTATGTATTTGTTTGGAAGAGATTTGTGCAGAATTGCGGAAGTTATCGTGTCCAGAAGAAAGTGATAACACAATTGCTTCGGGAAATTCCGTTCAAAATGCCCACTTTGACATATTTTTTTGAAATATATTCTGCCTCTATCAAAAAATCGATCATTGCGGTACATTATATAGTTTCTGAATAAGGGACTTTACCAATTAAATGCGTTTGAGAGCAAAAATGAATTTAAAAATGAGTCAGAAAATAAGCAGTTTGGATTTGAGTGCATCCTTAATGCAATGATTTTTCCAACACAATCCGCTTCGGGAAATTCGGTTCAAAATGCCCACTTTAACAGCATTTTTTAAAGTATATTCTGCCTCTATCAAACTATCGACCATTACGGTACATTATATAGTTTCTGAGTAAGAAAACGTACCATTTGGAAGCCTTTGAGAGCAAAAATGAATTGTAAAATGAGTCAGAAAATACGCAGTTTGGATTTGAATACCCTTACTTAGATGATTTTTTTTCTTCAACCGCTATGTATTTTTAATTTGTTTTTGCTGTAAGAATTGGTCCTATCCAAAACTTGTCTATGTATATGTTTTAGACAATATTAAGAAGATATATGATAAATTCATGGAGATTTTATATCTTGTGAACTGACGCAGTTATGAAAATTTTTCTACTTCAACCCACCTTTTTTGTTTTCGTTTTTAATTTTTTTGCGGTACGAATTGGTCCTATCAAAAATTTGTGAATATAAAAGTTGTAGATAATATTAAGGAGATGTATAATAAAATTATTGGATTTGATATTTTGAGAATTGACGAAGTAAGGAATTTTTTTCTCCCCAAAACCCTATTTTTTGCGCCCCTTGAGCCTATTTTAAATTTTATAAAAAATCTGTGATGCATGAATTTTTGGCGCTATTTTTAGAAGTAATAAAAACTTTAAACTGATTTGATATGTACAAAAATTAAGAAGTTATGGGGATTTTTCGGTTTTCACAAAACCCCTCCCTATTTCCATCCCCTTTGTCTGCTTTTGCCCATTAACGACCTTGACCGAGATATTATGTCCCTTGATTTAATGTATCAATTTGGAATAGATTTATGCAGAATTGCGGAAGTTATCGTGTCCAGAAGAAAGTGAAAACATAATTGCTTCGGGAAATTCCTTTCAAAATGCCCACTTTGACATAATTTCTTGAAATATATTCTGCCTCTATCAAAAAATCGATCATTGCGGTACATTATATAGTCTCTGAATAAGCGAATCTACCAATTAAATGCGTTTGAGAGCAAAAATGAATTTAAAAATGACTCAGAAAATAAGCAGTTTGGATTTGAGTGCATCCTTAATGCAATGATTTTTCCAACACAATCCGCTTCTGGAAATTCGGTTCAAAATGCCCACTTTAACAGCATTTTTTAAAATATATTCTGTCTCTATCAAAAAATCGACCATTACAGTACATTATATAGTTTCTGAGTAAGAAAACGTATACCAATTGGAAGCCTTTGAGAGCAAAAATGATTTGTAAAATGAGTCAGAAAATATGCAGTTTGGATTTGAATACACTCTTACTTAGATGATTTTTTTCTTCAACCGCTATGTATTTTTAATTTGTTTTTACTGTAAGAATTGGCCCTATACAAAACTTGTCTATATAGATTTTGTAGAGGATATTAAGAAGATATATGATAAATTCATGGGGAAATCTTTTGAATTGACGGAGTTATGGATTTTTTACTTCTTCAAACCCCCTTTTTTTTCGTTTTTATTTTTTTTTTTGCGGTACGAATTGGTCCTATCAAAAACTTGTGAGTATAAAAGTTGTAGATAATATTAAGGAGAATTATAATAAAATTAATTGGAATTGATATCTTCAGAATTGACTAAGTTATAAATTTTTTTTCTCCCAAAAACCCTATTTTTGCGCCCCTTGAGCCCATTTTTAACTTTATCAAAAATCTATGATACATAAATTTTTGGCCCTATTTTTAGAAGTAATAAAAACTTTAAACTGATTTGATATGTACAAAAATTAAGAAGTTATGGGGGGTTTTCGGTTTTCACAAAACCCCTCCCTATTTCCATCCCCTTGGTCCGATTTTGCTCATTAACGAACTTGACCGAGATTTTATGCCCTTTGATTTTATGTATCAGTTTGGAAGAGATTGGTGCAGAATTACGAAAGTTATCGTGTCCAGAAGAAAGTGATATATATATATATATATATATATATATATATAGATAGATAGATAGATATAGATATAGATAGATAGATAGATATAGAGTTTTTTACTGAGGGTGGTTTTGGGTTCTAGGAGTCATGATCGGTGTAGATCTGCAAAAAAATTTCAGAAATTCCAACATAGGAACGATCCCAATAAGTAGTATTTCATACGAAATCTACCTAATATTGGTGGAAGTTCGACCGTGTTGTATTAGTCTCTGGTTGGGAGTAAGAATTCGGAGCATTGCTTTCATCAACGACATTCAGTTACATATACACGAATGTTCTCGTGATCTTTCAACAATTTGTTAGGGATGCAGATATTGTATTCACATTTTTCCAGTACGCATATGATATCATTTTTACTAACACAATTTTGTGAAGGTTTATTTTATTTTTTATATTTAAAGATCCGTGTGTCTGCGAAATAAAATAGAAATTTTACATTTTCAGATTTTATTAAATTATAAGCAAAACATTTTTGTAAATTTTAAATTTTAAAAAATAGTCTTAAAGCGCCTTCTCAAAAAAATATTAAAAAAAAAATATTGAACGATTAATGCATATATACAATACAATATCAATTAAAAACTGCGGCGGATTATATCTGAGAATAAAATTTTAAATTTTAAGTTTTATCGTAAAAACAAATGGCAAGAACTACAATTTGGCGGGTATTATGTTAGAGCGTTTTACGAGTAAAACACTGTGAAAAGCTTCTGAATGTTACAATTCGTTACTGCTTTTATTCGAATGAATTCAAAATTTAATTAAATTAAGTTTTAACTGATAACATCGTTTATGTAAAATTTAAATAATAAAATAAACTTAAAATGACTTTAAAGAATATTACTCTCGACCCGAATTATAAATACGTTAATTTGTTTTCAGTCTCAAGAGGGCTAACAGGTGTTCAGATCTGAATGAATATGAGGACGTGAGTTTAAACTTGTATTATCCCAAATTATAAATATCGTGTTATCGCTATCAATTTATTCTACTGGTATATCCGCACCGAAAAAAAAGTGACAATCTAAGAGATAACTAGTTTATCCTGCATTTCTGGCATTGTAAAAATCTTGTTTTACAATAAAAATCAACGCGATTAAACGTTTTTCACGATTTTTCAAAATATGATTTTTTCGGTAAGGTAGGTTTTGAAATCACGTCCTCATATACACAGTATCTGCTGCTAGCTATTCAAAGAATAATAGGAGAGAAATGGGACAGATAAATATGCAGAACAAAACTCATATTAAATGCATGATTTGAATAAGTAAAACAAGATGTCTATACAAAAAAAAAACATGAAAGTATATTTTGAATGAAAGTTTAGTTCATGAAGGGATGATTTGTAGACAATGTCCCAATAATTCAATACCATTTTTAAAGATACAAATCCGTGTTATACAATTATTAATTTCTTTACTAATTGTTGAATGAAAGTGATTGTAAGGAAGAAATACCGTTAAAGTTTTTTTGTTCTTTGTTACAAAGTTTTTATTTTATGTTATTACTCTTATTACGTATAATCTTTAAAATGTGGAAGAAAACAAGAAAACATCACTTTGTCTTATTACACGTTGCCAATAGCAGTGTTTTTTTTTCAAATATTGAAATCTTCATAATTTTTTAACTAAATCAATAATGAAATTCCGTCAAAATATTTCCAGATGTATGCATATATCCGCATTAGGAGAGGCTTCGTTATTTTGTTTGTTTATTTTAAATATTTCCAATATCCGCTTATGAAGATTTTCGTTAGTTACAGATTATTACATAGTTCATTATGATTTCAAATGTATAAACACTTTGAATGTGCACTGAGCAGTAATATTTTATTGTGTAAGTCTCGCGCAGAAACTGAATATTAAATGTTCATTATTGAATAAAACGATAAAATATCAACAAATGTCATATTTTTTATGATTAATCTGAACTGCGTTTAGTAACATTAATAATAAAAGAAAAAAAGTTTATAGTTTTATGCAGATTTGGATATAAATAAAGAGGTTTTATTTATTTTAAAAGGTAGGTCAAAAAGTGTTTATTTCAATTATTCGAATGCCACCCATTACCTTCTCAATAAAATAAAATGATTCTATTAGATAATTAAAATCAGATTTTCGCCTTAGAAGAATACTCTTTCGTGATTTAGGATTGTGAAAGACATCTTAAGAGATGTAAAAAGCGTCTGCCAGTCACAAATATATACCTATGTAGATTTTAAATATAAATATTGAAATTTATTATAAATATAGTAAATTTAAAAATGCACAAGTGATATACTTGATGAATGAAATACATAATGATATATTTTAATATTTTCTCAGCTCACAATTCATTATGTCAAATAAATTCAACTGATGCCTATTTTAATTAGCAATTTCTTTTGATGTGTCATTGTAGATTTTGTAACGCGGTGTAGAAAAAAAAATCTTACGTGTATTTTTTCTCAACATAAATCTAATTTCTTTTAGACAAATATTTAAACAAAGAATTTTTATAAACACATCAAAATACACAAACTTTTATAAACAAAGATTTGTTTTCTGTGTTCTTGTTTACGTCGAGTTCACAAAGAATGGAACTAATCTTATAAAATTTAATACAAAAAGCTGTGCTCGGAGGAATATTTTCATACGTTAGTGTTACGTCACCGAAAAATTTTAAAGCAACGAAAAATCTGTAAAAATATTATACATATATATATATGTACATACATATATATATATATATATATATATATATATATATATATATATATATATATTTCTTTTTAAGTTCAACTAAGCAATGTCTAAGAAGCAGTTCTGTATGACAAACATATATCACCAGCTTTGTATTTATTCAGCTGAGTAAATATCGCTTTGTTTATCTTTAAGCTTATGCAGGCACTTTAGAGTTTAAAATAAAGTTTGAATAAAGTTAGTTTAAAATAAATAGAGAAAAAAAATCCTATTTATTTTTTTTAAATGTTATTGAGGTAAAAAGATTTTTTACTGGTGTTTTAAGCTTTTTTCATTTTCATTTATTATTATTTTAATATTACGATATTTTTTATACCATGTTGAAAATATATGCTAAAGATAATATGTTGTTACTGAAATCCATGAAATAAATATTTACTTCAAATAAAAAAAAAAGTTTTCTATATGCTGGTAAAATACAAGTTCTTAAACTAACTGAAATTTTATATATTTATTTATTTATAAGCACAACATTTCACAATTTTTTTTTGAAAAATTTATACGTCGATTATATTAGTCATTATAGTGTAAATAATGTTTTTAGAAAAAAAATATGCATCAAAGAATCTTTTAAAATGGAATTCCGCGAATTTATTTGCATTAAATGTTAACAATTACATAATATACAGACATTCATTAGAAAATTAAACTCGTGTTAAAGTTAAATCGTCGGATTAATTTTAAAAAGGATTTTAAAACAAATAGAAAATAATTTCATACATTTAAAAGAAAAAAATTAAAAAAAAGGAAACTATCACAAAACCCTGTGTCATACATTTAATTATTATTGAATGTTTTTTTAGTAATGTTGCATATTTGTTTGTGGTAGTTTATAAATAAATTGAAATATTTATTGTTTTTTTTTCACGTCTTTCTTTTACGATAATTTTAATTAGATAATAACAGAAATTTCGAACCTGAAACATTTTTTTTTTTTTTAAATGAGAAATAGAAAAGAAAAAGTACGTTAAATTCGAAATGCACTTAACTACTAAGATACAAAATAAGCAATTTCAAAATGAATCTTAAAACTTCCTTAAATAAAAAAATAGTAATATAAATATTATTTAACAAAATTTAAATATTTCTATTTATCTTAACTGTTTAAAATCTGTAGTTTAAAGTTACTCATTATTTAAACTAATCATGTTACCTACTAAATTCAAAAGAATATTTTTATCAAATCTTGCTTGCAGCAATTTTAAAACAAAACTTACATTAAACATTGCTAATTTTAATTAAATAAAATTTGAATGCATGTGTTTTTACAGATAATCTGGGAAATTGTGTAAATGGGAAAATGTGGTAAAAAAATAAATAATAAATTGCCTTCTACAAATTTAATTAAAGTAGATTTAACCAAACATATTTATTTAAAGTAGTCTTATTTAAACATGTTTTATTAGTTTGTAACGAACTGAGACATTTATTTTTGTTAGTACAAGATTTCAATGAAGAACGAGTTAGTCGTTGAGTTACGTAATTAGTTTTTCGATCTGACAAACCATTAATTAAAATTGTAAAAAAGAAGAAATTGTAAACAATAACACGGAAATCGAAATTAGATTACTTTTCAAATCAAATACAAAAGTATTCAGATTTAAATAATTGATGTTAACTTATTTAGACGTCATTATTTTTATTAATATGCAACATATCTCTATTCTTTTTTTGCTGAAAAAAAGTTCTTTTAACGTTTGTTTCAAATCATTCATTACACGTAATGAATATTTATTTTAGTTAGATATTAAAATAATTAATTTTGCATTGCTTTATTGATAGCTTTAAGAATTTTAGTAAAGATATTAAATGTTAATAAAACCTTATAGGTTGGACGTTTAATATCGATGAAAATTCTTTTGTTTGAAATTAATAATTACGATTGTGGAAACATTCTACTATGAATAGACATCAATTTAACGAATAATAATAATAAAAAGTTTTGAATTCAATATGGTCTTGAGTTTTTAGTAAAATTTTAAATTGAATTGTATTTAAAACCTGCCTTAGTTTGAATTTTTTTTTGTATCGGAATTTTTAAATATTAACATAGAACTGCAAGCTAAATATGTATCAAGAAAGATATAGCATTACTCTTTATACGACTTTTTGTTCTTGCAAATCAGTGGAAGTTTCACATTTCTTTAACCATTTTTTAACTTCCTATCTTTCACGTTCTCTTAACCAATCAAAAAATATCCCGATATGGTATTTATTACCGAAAACAATTTAAGTGTCGTTACTAACTGTCACCGTTTGTCGCACGTCAGCTTACCTTCGTGTTTCTTTTACCATTATTTTCACTTTCTATCTTTTACTTTTTTTAAAAACCAATAATAAAAAAATATAAACAAGAATGAAAAATCATGCCGAAAGGTGTAGATTATGTAACACTTTCCAATAAAGGAAGAATAATGCAATAAAACTTCACCATACAATAAGGTGAAAAAAGATAGATACGCAAATAATTTGGAAAACACAAAATGTATCACTAGAAATCCCATTTTGAATATGTATCATCTATAATCATAGACGAATCCAATTTTGTTTTCTTCCGCAGCCCTATACACACTCCGTAGAATTGTATATATGCTTGCTACATAGTTTGTTAAAATGTAGTTCAGTTAGAAAACGCATAATACAGTTAAATTCTGCTCTAGGCATTTACATCAATAAACGGAAATGTGCACAAATTCTTTAATACAACCTTATATGTTATGTATAGAGTTTATACACACCAAGTAATATGCAAAATTTAGTTAAAAAGAAAAGAAAACATAACACAACTAAAATTCCACTTTAAGCAATTATCCGTCGTAGCCACTATAAGATCATTCTTTTATGTGCCCTATGAATGAACGAGAAATGCTATGAACAGCATATCGTACAGTAATCATCTCGTAGTGTACTCACCCATATCAATGCAAAAACCCTTGACGGGTTAAAAGTTTCTGACGCAGCACTTTATCTTATGCTCTAAGAATTTTAAATATGGAACTTAAAAATACTGATATCAAATTTTGAGTGACGTTATGCTATTTCTTAAAAAATATATTTGTATTTATTTTATCATTTTATTTTTGTTTTATTTATAATCGCATGTGCCAAAGTTATGTTCAACATGAAAAGCTGCATAAAATTTTATTCGCTGCTGCTTTATCATTTACATCTCTCATAAATTCAAAATATGAGTTTTAAAAGATATGATATAAAATTTAAGTGACGCCTTGATGTGACTTTAAAAGGTTTGTTTTAAAATTCAGTTTAAATTATTTTTGACTTGGTTAAAATATTTTTTTACATCTACACAATACTTTTAATTTTGCAATTCACTGTTAAATATATCACTTTCATTGAATCTATACTATGCATTGAAATGTATTTATTTCAATAAATTGATTTATCTTTTGTGTCACGCTATTCAAAATTGTGAGTAAGATTTATGTAAATGGTTTATTTGCGTCAAACTATCCCTTTTTCATACATTTCATGTAGTTTGGACACAATGACGCAAAGAAACCATTTACATAAATCTTACTCACAATTTTGAATAGCGTGACACAAAAGATAAATCAATTTTTGAAATAAATACATTTCAATGCATAGTATAGATTCAATGAAAGTGATATATTTAACAATGAATTGGAAAATTAAAAGTATTGTGTAGATGTAAAAAAATATTTTAACCAAGTCAAAAATAATTTAAATTGAATTTTAAAACAAACCTTTTAAAGTCACATTAATGCGTCACTTAAATTTTATATCATATATTTTAAAACTCATATTTTGAATTTATGAAAGATGTAAATGATAAAGAAACAGCGAATAAAATTTTATGCAGCTTTTCATGTTGAACATAACTTTTGCACATGCGATTATAAATAAAACAAAATTAAAATGATGAAATAAATACAAATATATTTTTTAAGAAATAGCAGAACGTCACTCAAAATTTGATATCAGTATTTTTAAGTTCCATATTTAAAATTCTTAGAGCATAAGATAAAGTGCTGCGTCAGAAACTTTTAACCCGTCAAGGGTTTTTGCATTGATATCATTACTTTTTTGAGGTTAGTGATAAAATGATTAAAAAAAAAGATACTTATGTGATTTAATGCAGATTTAATTTTTACTATTTTATTACAATTTTCCTTATAGCAGTTTGTATATAAAAACAAGTGGGTAAGTATAATCGCAGATAGCACAGAGGGTTTCATTTGATATTCCCTTAAAAACACTTTATCCTTAAATTAATAAATCCAAAATGTTAATTTATAATTATTAAATCCTTACATAGATGGTGCACCAATAGTTCCAATTTTCATGGGGCAGGGAACGCACTCTTTTAAACAAACCACCTTCCAATTGAAGTCATCAAAAACCAAGTTGAATAAGCCAGACCCCATTGTGTTGTTTCACAAACAGCAGTCTCATGTCCCCTCCTTCCCCCCTTTTTCAAAATTTTTCAGACCAGTACCTAAGAATAGAACCGAAATAATTTTTTCTCTTCAGAAATTACGATAAAAAAAATAGTATGCAGTACTCATAAATTTACTTTAATGCTATATAGGGTGATTATTAAGTTAATTATAACGTTTGGAATCTGCTGCATTGATGTCCGAAAGGTAGTTTCTGAGTTATGGAAGCTGGACACATAAGGCGCCATAGAGGGGCTTAGCCCGCTAGTGTCTATCATAATTATATCTGCCATGTGGACTAATTGCGATATTTAATCAAAATAGTCCCCCCCCTCCTCATCCCCGGAAATATAACAAATACAAAATGTGTCTTTATAAAACTATCGTCAAATAGATTTTTATTTCTTTTTCCTTAAAAAAAAACAAACATGATTTTTATATCCGTAACGTAAATAGCGGACGAAGCCCGCTAGTTCCTATCATAATATATATTTTTAATAATTTTATTTAGTCTATAATAAAAATCAGACTTAAAATAGTCTAGTTCCATGAGTACTTGTAGTGTCAGTTACATGCTACGATTTTTGGATACCAGTATTTTAGAACGGTAAAATGTGACTTATTTTATCGGAGATATCTCATTAATTGAATAAGGCGAAGCAAACTTTTTGAAAAAAAGGTGGCCAACAAGCATAGCAGTTATCAGCTATGTGACTTTGTGCTAAAGTCCATTAATTTGATCTGCTTTGAAAAGATTACGGAAGATTGAATTATAATAGAACCTAGATTAACCGAGCTTCGATTAATCGAGGTTTCTGTTAACCGAGCTGATAACAAAGTCTGATTTTTTTCCCCTTTTGAATGAGCCTTAAAAATAACCACACTCTTTAGCTCACTGTCCGTGCTATACAGGCCCTTCTGCCCCCAAAAGCACTCAACTCCAAAGAAACATTGGACCCTGAGAAGTCAATAGCGAACAATGCTTTGTTTCCAGTGGCTGTGTGAACTTTCGTAAATTTTTCAATTTGCATTTTAAAATTTACTACTGGTAGTTGATTTTCTTTTTAAATTTGTTAAGCTGTGAAACAGAACTTTACATATATTTATTTTTATTATTTAAAAAACGTTCTATATATTTTTTTTAAAGAGATGTTAAATTCGCAAGCACGGCGAGTTTTTACACACAGTTTCTATTAACCGAGATTTCCGATTCCGATTTACTAACAGTCCCAATTAGCTCGGATAATCGAGGCTGCAATGTATAATTAAAAAATCAATGGCGATCTTACTGTAAACGGGTTTCCCTTTTACTGAGGGATTTCAAGGCCGAATCAGCTGATGTTAGTTGCTGTTTCCGTGCTTGATTAAATATGGTTAGTTAAACATTTGAAAATTACCAAATATAAAAGGAACTAAGTCAACAGAGTCTTTGCTTTATGGTATTTTTTAACAACGCTATAAGAAAATGATTTTAAATAAGAGATTTTAAATGTAACATTTTAAATCTGACATAATTTTCACCAAACTTTCCTTTCTCTTTGTAACATTCAACTGAAAATATTTTTATTATTAGAAAGATAATATTATTATTTGCGCTACCTTAAAATTGGCAACTATAGTTAAAAATATCATCTCGAAATTTGAAACAAATCTCTCATATAAATATATTTTTTAATTTAAACTGTTTTGCAATATTATTATTTGGCCACTTTGGCCAATATGACGTAATTTCCTCCATTTACGACTTTTAACATATATCAATGAATTTATTATTTAAAAATTTTCTTTTTCTTTTAATATTCACGTGTAAATATAATTTTTGTGACGTAATTTTCAAGGTTTTCCTGCTTTTAATGCGTAATCATTTAATTCTAATTTGAAAATAATTGGTTATTTTATAATTTTCTTTCATTTTAAGTAAGCATGTGTAAAAACAATTTTTATGACGTAATGTTTAATATTTTCCTGCTTTTAACACGTTATCATTTAATTCTAATTTAAAAGGATTTTTTCTGTTTATAATAGTCACGTGTGAATAAATTTTTAATTTAAAGGATATATTATTATTTGCACTGTTTTAACAATTGGCAACAATTTAAAATAACCTTTTCTAAAATATATCAAAAATATCTCTGGAAATTCTGAAAATTTTAATTTAAAATTGAAATAAACCGTCAAAAAATTAGGCAAGTTAAAAATAATAAATGCGCTCTGCAAACTTCGAGTTTCTATTGAATGATTAAATTGAATGAAAATGATTAAATTCCCATGTATAGTTTTTTTTTCTGTGAGACTTTTTAAATGAGACAATTTTATTCAGATTTAACATTAAATATCTCTTAAAATAATTCTTCGATTTAAAAACTGTCTACTTAACGTTTTTATCAAACATTTCTCTATAATACTACCCATTTTAATATTTTTGTATGCAGTAATTTTCTTAATATTTGCGAAATAGACCCCCAGTCACAAAAGATTCTTTCAAAGCGGCGATGAGAGCGTTAGGTTCTTTTTTTTTTTTTTTTTTTTTTCCGAATAAGAGACAAAATGTAGTACGCAATTGCGTCAAAAGATGGCGACACCAGAATTCTGATATGCTTATTATGTAAACTGTAAATATTGCAAAGTTAAATAAAAACAATTGTCTCGGGGTTATCAAACTTCATTGTTATTTATAAATAAAACATTTCAACTAAATTATTTATTATAAAAGAATTATTACATCACAATAGTTTTTATGCAAGGAAAATAATAATAATAATAATAATAATAATAATAATAATAATAGTATGGATGTCAGTGATTATATATTGATTGACCGCCATAATAATAAAAAATGATATTATAAAAAGAAGAGCTGAAATGAATTATTTTTTTACGTTTCTGATCGTGTGATTTATATTCAAATAATAATTATTAATGTATATTTTTTGTAAAGCGATTGAAATTAAATATATTTATAAAATTTATGGTAATATTTTTATTGTTGAAAAATTGCCAAGAAATAATCATCATCAAATTGGCGTCATTATAATTGTAATTTTATTTAACTTAATAACAATTAAAAAATTACAAAGGAACTGAGAATAATGGTCAACTAACAGACTTTAAAAGAAAAAAAAAACATTCACATGTGAAAACAAGTACCAGAGCGTATCGAACTGAATATATTAAGATCAGTAGATGATGGCCCTTAACCACTCAGCCAGTGGGAACACAAAATTTTTCTCCCCAAAAGTGGTTAAAAAGAAAGCATGTGAATACAGTGTCATGCATTTTCGGTGAAATTTCCATACAATGGCGAAGAAATATAGTCCGATTTTTCATGCGCATTATAAAACGAACAAAAGTATTGCTGGAAACAAGTAAATTGTTATTTGGTTCATCTGAAACATATTTATTTGATTTTTAAAAAATCGCCCCCGTCATT
Organism: Maratus speciosus; assembly: GCA_963932465.1. Lineage (NCBI taxonomy): Eukaryota > Metazoa > Arthropoda > Arachnida > Araneae > Salticidae > Maratus > Maratus speciosus. Next base: position 331,646,350 of record OZ010788.1, on the reverse strand, counting down.
TTCGTGAGAAAAAAAAAATCGAATTATTTAACGAACGAGAGTTTTCCCAGAAAAAAGAAAAGTGTTATTCACCTCGCCTTAATCACATTTATATTATGTATCAATTTAAAGATAATCGTTAGAACCGTTTTCGAGATTTTCAAATTAGGATCTTCTTCCATACCATACCACCGTTTTCACTTTAAAAATGGCTATTTAGATCTCAAAATATACTGCACGTAGAAATGTAAAAATTTCAGTACAGGATTAGACTGCAGATATAAGACTGTTCTAGAAAATTCAGAACAATAGGACCTATATCTGCTGAGTTATTAAAAGGCGGCTTTTCGCGTTATCTTTGATGTCGAGTTAGCTGTATATATGAGTTCCGCCATCTACGAATTCTACGATACCATACGATACGATTTTAACGATACGATCCGATACGATTTTAGGCTTAAGGCTGCGTCACACGGAATACTACCGTCTTCCATGATATTTCAATTCAATTATGTTTAAAATAATCCAGCATCATAGGAATATATTACAAACGATTTGTACTTATATGCCATAATTTAACAGAATACATCTGAGTGTCCCTGTTAACGAACTATAAATGGAACTAGAATAAATAATTTTAAGCATGTTAAAAATAATAATAATAAAAAAAATAGAACATAAAAATAAAAAAAAATATTTCCTAAAAAGTTCTTTTTCGCATATACAATAAACAGAAAGTTACATAAATTTTTTCAATTTTCTAATACAAAGTGTAATAGTGCTTAACTTTGTAATATTTAAATTTGTAATACCTGCCTTAATAATGTAAGTATTGTAAAAAAAATCAAACTTTGTAAAAAAAATCAAACTTTCTATTTCACAGAATTTACGAAGTTTATTATCGCTCTAACGATGTTAAAGTGTTCAAATGATAAATGAAACTTTTGCATGATAAATTAACGAAGTATTGCTGTCCACTGAGATTTAAAGTAACTGTTTTTTTTCACCCTTAACCGGAAATGTGCCGTCTGTGAGACGGTTGTGTCTACATATCTACCTTTTACACAAAAATGAACGCGTCCCCAATCTTATCACACAATCTAATCCTTACGCTACTGGTCCTCTGCCTCTCCCACCCATTTGCAACACCTGCGCATTTTTAGTTATTGAAAGAAAAATTATTTTATTTTCAACGCAGTCTGTGGGACGGCGTGTTTCCGTTTATGTAATTTTTTGCTCTGGGGTATTGATATGGAGGAGCCGTCAAAGCGGGTACGCTACAGTGATAAAAAAGACTGAAGAAAGTGCTTTGAGATTGTTTGATGAAGTAGTAAGTGACATAAGCGATATTGAATGTATTTCAGATGATGAATATATAAATTCTGAACACGAAAATGACTCAACATTGTCAAAAATGCATAAAAAATGCAGATATTTAGAACATGCTGCAATATTTACTATTAAATGTTTTGTTAATTTTACTGCGTAATATTTTATTCTAATTCATATCGTACCGAAATATATAAAAAACATTAGCATTTATTTAATTATTATGACGAAAATGTAATATTTTGAACAATAAAGTGTAATTTCAAAATATTTTCTGTCTCCGACATTCAAACCTTATTTTTATACTGTCATATTAAAAAATTGGTTCTGTTAATACATTACTATTAAACATTAAGTGTTTAAGTTCACTATTTGGTAAATTAGTAAGAGTTATTTTCCTTTTAAAATTTTATAGTAATTTTTTTAATTTAGCAGTCTCACAGATGGCACGTTTCCGTTTGTGCACGGGATTTTAATGTTTCTAGTTAAGGTAAGAAGCAATGAAAGGAAACGTCTTTTAAATATCACTATATAAGTGACATTAACTTTGCGGTATGTTGCAGATATGCAACGGGTAATACAAAACGTTAAATAATCTTTGGTATGGTTAGATTCCATGATAACTTTATTGGTATCGTTAGAAGCAAATTTATTATAATTATTTTTCTATTTAATGTTGATCGTAAAAATAAGATTTTCTAATGTTTCCATGCTACTTAGAAAAAGCTAAATAATGATTTATTTTGCCTATCTTCCATCATTGTTTCTCTCTCTTTCAAAATCCATTTTGATTGTAATTAAGTAAAAATGTTACGGGAAACACGAATCTTGATTGTAATTAAGTAATAATGTTACGAAAAACATGAAATATACGTTGCTATGACAGACACAAGTATGTAAAAATTTAAAACATTTTTTCTCTATTTATTCTTTTCAAATAGTAATTTATATGTTTCAAAGATCATTGATCACAAAGGAATATTTTAGTTAACAAAAAATAGTTTTATTTCATAAGTATACTTTGTTTCTGTGGCCATTTTTTTATATATATATTTATATCAATTTCCTTCGACCAATTTTTTTTTAATATCATCTGAAACTTTTATTAATAAGGATAATAAATTAAAATAATTTAATATTGATTAAGAAATATAAATAGATCGTGTTTACATAGGTATTATTTGAAAACAGTATGCGTTCTTATTATTTTTATAAAATCATTAAGCTGCAAAAAAAAAAAAAAGAAATTTTGTTAGTCAGCAAGTTGACTACATTTCAAATTAGTATTTATAGCTTAATGTTACTTTTGATGAATAATATAATCTACTGACTCCGAAAAGCACCTTTCAAAACTTTAAAAAGTAAACTTAAAATTAGTACTGCAAATGTATAGAGCCAGCTTAAAATGAACATGCTTGAATTAATATTTCTAATGCACTGAAATTTACAACTTCTCTTCAACACTAAGCATCAATGATGCATATAAACTTGAATGTGAAATCCTATTATGTCATAAATTTGCCAAAAGTTTTCACCTAGATATCTCCCCATTTATATTAAGTTTTATTTAACAATTTTCAATATATGGTAGTACGTAGCATATACAAACACGCAAATAAAACGATATATAACTTGTTTAAAAATAATGTAAACGTGATCTTGCAAAAACTAAACCAGGTAAAACTACAAAAATATATCAACAATAAAATTAAAAAAGTGTGTCTTTATATAAAGTAGCGTATTTATAAACTCAGTATTTGTTTTTAAAAACATATTTGTGAATAATTAATTAATAATCTATATACAGATGTAATGTACATTATTTAATCAACTCATCCCTATATCTCATTATTCAATCCAGTGCAAAAGAGCAGTCGGAAATGGACAAAGTTCGCAAATGGAAACACCAAAAAAATTATATATAAGATTTGACGTGTTACATGATTGCAATATTTTTATAATGAGCTCTTTAATATAGACAATTCCAAATAGTATTCGAATATGCATTAGAAACAGAGAATTATTCAACATTGTTTATTGCTTATATGAAAAATAAATATCTCATTTTGTTAAAGAAATATAAAGTACTTCGAATTTTCGTGAAAGTTAGATAACATACATCAGGTAAGCTAAAAAAATTGAAAAGATCAGAACATTTGTACCTTAGATTGAAAAATGCAAAAACAAACGGACATTTTCTAAGAAATAAGGAGACTATGTACACAATATATTAAACAAGAACATTCCAAAATAATTTTTTTTTGCTCTCTTAAAGCAACTGTGTGCCATGTATGAAAACTTGCCGTTTAGTAAAAGAACAATATTTTTCTTTACTAACAATGTATTTTAAATTGGGATAAAGCTGTGGCAGATTTATTTCGCACATTGGCGAAATTAACCATTAAATTATCGCAAAGATAAAAACTTTATTAAAAATGAAATTTAAAAGTATGGAATATAATTTAGTTTAATTTCAAATTAGATTTTATATTTGAATAAAATGAATTTATGAAAAATGTTAACATAAATGATGTGAATGGACAGCGTACCCGTATAGAGGTATCGATTGAACCACAGTGACGAATTGAAAGAAAAAAATGGGCAATTCTACCCGATTCGATGCTGAATCAATGTCGGCCCGAATCAATGTTGTCTTAATCTATTGCCATGAAAAGGAAGGTGCAAAAATGATCAATTCTCATTGAGATGATCGCTGGTGTGCAATTTCTCTTTACTCCATAACTCGAGTTCTATGGGTTCTTTCATCACACAGCGACTATTCGTCTTGGCTTGTTTCCCACCAATAGTACCAATATTTTAGTTTCGGTTCTCTCCACTAAAATCGCTGAAATTTCCTGTATTTTCTGCTGCGTAGTGTACTTTTCTTCTCTATTCGAAATCTGACTTTTTATATCCGCTCCTCATACAACTTAGACCATTCGTCTTGGTTTCTTTAGCGCAAACACCAACACCATTTAAGTTCTTGTTCTCTCTTCTAGAGACTGTGCGTGTGCAATTTGCCGTATTGTGTGCTGCATAGTGCACATTTCTTCTTTATTCGATATGTCATGTTATATGTATCATATCTTCACATAATTTAGATAATTCGATTTGCTTCCCCTCTCACACATACCATTTTAGTTCGGGCTCGCTCGACCAGGGGGTGCACCAATTTACATTGTTATTTTTTTGTATTGTGTTCAGCTTCCACTTTTGACGGACGTTTCGTAAATGAAGTTTCCCTTATGCTTTCTGTCTTTCCTCGGTAACTTTAGAAACTTTAAACAAAATATCCAATGTTTCAAAAACTGACGTAAAACTGTTAGTGCAAAATTAGGCATATTACAGTTTAATTAATCTAACAACAAAACATTTTTTCATTACAATTCTTCATAAAATCGAATTTGATGTCGGTTAAGGATAACATTTTATTGACTAAAGACATCAATAAAAATTTTTATAGTATCGATATAATCGAAATATCGACATCGTCAATTATTTATCTTTTTTTTTTTATCATTTTCGTGTTTCCTATTAGAATAGAGCAATTGTGGATTTTATGTTCATACAAATTTTCTTTTTCCAGTTATTTTTAGTCTCACAGGCTTCCAGAGTATAGAAATACCTATAAGTTTACGTACTTTATAACAGCAATTCAATCAGAATAAATTATACTGTCAAAAATAGTTCTTCTAGACGATAACTATGAACCAGACGATATATGAATGACTATATATGATGAAATGAATATATTCATAGACGATATATGACTATGAACAAGACGATAACTATATTAAAACGCTTATAAAACTAAGTGTATCAAACAAATTATTTTGCATGTTAAAAATTATTATGTATTACTGCTTGGTATTTCATGTACGGTATGTATTAATTTGGAGACGTTTGCAATGATTGTACAAATTAAACTTTTACAGCACTAAATCAGATAAATGTATACTTTAATTTCTATTATTGAATTTCTTATCTTCTAAGACTTCAACTTAAACGTTTTTAGCCATTTATAATTGAGAATAAAATATTAAAAATTGATAATTGATCTATAAATTGTACGGTCATATCATTTGGAAACATTGTCATTACTGGCAGTTTTTTTTATCCAATTCTGGAACATAGTGTCGAGTTGATTATATAAAAAGCAAAATATTAATATTTAATGAAAGATTTATTTTTAAATTAAAGAACGGAGATGAATTAAATTAAAATCTAAGGTATATATAAATATTATACAGACATACATACAATAAATACAATAAACCCAACAGGAGTGAAAAAATTAGCCAGAACCAGGAATCGAACCCGCGACCACAGTATACAAAACTGCTGATCTAACCACTGAGCTACTATTCATTATAAATTAAAATCTCTTGGTTATTAAAAATGAATACAGGTGCATTGGTATTTTGATGATTTGGTACAATAAGTATGATGGAAATTTGGATTCCATTTCAAATATTTAAGCTACCTTTCTGGTTTCTCAGCTAATTATTATAGTGAATATTGATGATATTTAATTTAAAAGAAATTTTCAATTCATTTTCAAATAGTATTAAAGAGGCATGGAGAAAAGTGTTTCCGAGTATCGAATTATGTAACGTATTACATATTTTCAATGATGCACGATTTCCTCTAAATATTGATGCTAGATAAGTAATTACGAAAAAAATAAATTTCTAGTAAATTATGTGTCATACTTTGTTTGTATATAAAATCATGTGATGATAAATCTAATGTAATAAATCTACATCCTATGCATCTATGCCAGTTACACTTTAAAAACAGCATAAGTTATATATTAAGCTAAAATACATTAATTACACAAAAGGCTGCAGCTTGTTTACATTTAACAGGGTGTGGGTCTGAGTAAATAAAAGTAAGTAAAGAATAAATTATTTTAAAAACACATTTAATAATGCAGGAATCAATAACTTTCTAATACAGCCGGCAACATAAATAATACGACACCATAGAAAATTGGATTTTGAGCTTTTATCTTTCAGTTACAGTTCAAATCAATTACCTTAACAAAACAACTTTTCTAATAGTTTTTTACACTACTTGTTGCAATGACAATTCATTATTTGTGAATTATAATTTTCCATATTAACCCTCATCCTACCATTGAATTTTTCTTACGCCATTCGTTTTTTAAATATTTTTTGTACGAGAAAAAATAATAATAAATTAAAATTAATTAAATTAAATATGTAAAATAATAATTTTTAACATTTCTTTTTTGTCCTTGTCTATTGTCTAATGTTAATTGTTTTTTTAAAACTATTAGTCTGTTAATTTTGTAACTACCGGAGTTTCCTCTTAGTCCGCACAACTTTGAAGAAATTCCGTGATTTTTATATGCTGCCACCACCGATATGATTACGTGATATCGGTCACGCACTGAGAGGATTGTTTAAATGAAAACCAACGCTTTCAATTAACTAAATTAACAGTTTATTATGGCCTCTAAGTTCTGCGAGCTTCACTAAATCCTACGCTCTATCTAAGAGCTCTACACAGTAACTAACCTTGCACTTTGCGCTCCAGCCTTTAACTGGCCCTCTCCTAGCAGAAGTGACCGCCCCTCTAGCAACACTCTGCTTTTTCTCCACGTAAACCCCCCCGGGGTTTCCACCCTGCTCGTATTCCAAGGTCTTTCCCTCGTTCGGGGAATTCTTTTGTCTTCCCATCTCCAACAGACATCTCAAAAGGTCTTGCAAACCCCTCTCCATCCAAGCTGTACAATTCGCCTTCTCAGATCTAGTTTCAGATAAGGAAAAATGTTACTTTGAAATTCGCAGTACACAGACCATACAGTATATAATATATTAAGACAAAAATAATATAGAACCCCAGTTTTAATAGAAGATGTTTCTCAGAACCTGACACCCCCCACCTTAGCGGAAAATATGCCATTTAGAGCCTAATTTTCCCCAAACATATAGTAATATCACATAAGAGTTCAATAGTCTATTTGCAGGTTTCTTCATTATTATTATTACATATATATTTCAAGGTGTCTGAACATTATCTACTGACATCTCTAATGAACCGTGTACTAATATTATTATTACAGAAAAACTAAACATGGTAATACACTATTATAAACACAAGATTCAAATACAATTATACATACACAAAAAAAAAAAATTAAAACGTGATGACACCCCTTTAAGGTTTGTCCACTATTTAGTCATTGATGCCGATGGGCTAGTAACTGGTGGTTCTTCCCAGCTCTTCATAGGTAGCCTAGAAATTGCATCAGCATTCACATGTTGCGCTCCTGGACGACGAGAAATGCTCAGGTTCCAGCGTTGCAAGGCTAGAGTCCATCTAGTGAGTTTGGGGGACCTTGGGGTTGTTTCAGTGAGAAATTTTAATGGATTATGATCCGTTATGATCTCAGTTTGAGATCCATATGTCCATTTCTCAAACTTCCGCAACCCGATGAGAACACTCCAAGCCTCTTTCTCTATACTCGGCCAAGCACGCTGAGCCCCTGATAATTTCTGACTGGCAAAAGCTATCGGTTTAAACTGCCCTTTTTCATCTTTTTGAGTAAGACAATATCCTACTGCCAGGTCTGAAGCATCGGCGTGCAGCTGATATTCCAGGCCTACGGTAGGTGTAGTGCGTCGCGTTACATAACTCATCTATCGAGTTACAACACTCATTTCTTCCCTAGTGGTATAAATTAACAAATTATCCGCCTTATCGCCTAACATATGTAGTAGAATTTCGGCCTGCTGGTTTTCCGGTACATTTTTATTTTTGAATGCCCTTTCTAAGCTGTTGAAAAATAAGTTCCATCCCTCAGTCCCTTCTGGTACTTTGATAGACAGAGTTTTAACACTTTTGATCAATTTTTCTATGTTACTTTCATTATTAGGTTCCCTAGACCCATTAGAGTTATTTGCCGAACCTTGCATCTTTATCCTCTCCATTTCTAATTTCTGTTCCATCCTCAATTTTTCAGGCATCTCTTCTCTTTCTAACTTTTCGCGCTCTAATTTTTCCTGTTTTTCTAACTTTTCGCGCTCAAATTTTTCCTGTTTTTCTAACTTTTCGAGTTCTAGTCGTTCCGCAACAATAGTATTAGATAATTCCATAATAACCCCCTCATCATAGTCATCGGTGCCCATTATCTTTTTCCTAAGCTGAATTCTGGTATCATCTTCCGTGAATTCAACCCCCAATTCTTCGGCTATTATCTGAAGATCCACCCTTTTTAATTTCAATAAGAAAGCAATACCTTCCACCGCTTTCTATTACGACTCTACAATAATATTTAAACCTACTAAATTAATATTTCCTAAATTTCTACCTTAGTACAGTTACTCCACTTATTATACTAATTAATACCTTTCAGATAATCGATGTATTATATTTCTAATTTAACCTACTGTATAATCTGATTTGCCTCAACCATTGATGTAACACAATTTACTTCCAATAAAAAAGGTAAAAATAATAATTTCGATTTGATTACTATGCAATACAGATTCCAATTTATACAATTAGATAATAACATACAATTTACATAATAATACAGGTACGTTGCAAACTGAATAAAAATATTGATGCCAATAGAAACATCCACATAAAGAAAAATTGTATAACATACACATATAAATTCCTACAATTATCCTCAATAAAATGTTTCCAAATTCAACAATGTTTCTCACACTTAAAACAAATAAAATCAAAACCTTCACTTTTTTTTTCACTGTGAGCCTTTTTTTTCCGATGTTTACTTCTAACCAATTAAAATTCTAAGCAAACGTTCATTGCTCGTTTGTTATCAACTCTTCAAACTTAAAACAGTATTGCTTCATTTAAATATTACTTTAATAATAATTTAAATTTAAGTAAATTCAATTATTCCTTCCAACTGTTATTAACACCATGCATTAATTTTATTCACTACCATTATTAGTAAAAAAAACATAGAAAATCAATTTTAGCACAAGCTATTATGGCCTTTTCTTAAAACAATAGTAAATATGGTTGTTAATATATCCTACCTCTCTGAACAGAATTATTTGATTGCACATAAATTATCTAGATTTGAACAATTTTCAATGAATAAAGTTCAGATTTACTGAGTCATTCAGGACTTTTTGTTGTAATGTACTAATATTTAAAGCAACAATGCAGAAAACTCTCAGCATTTTCATCCCTATAATAGCAAGTAAATGTCAAATTATAATTTGTTAAGCATTCAAAGTGAAATAAATTCTAGAAAGAAATGTCAAAAAGCAAGGTTTGAATTAAAAGAAAAGCATGAAAAATTAGTACTTAATTATAAAAGATTCATAACAAGAAAGGAAAAAATAAAAACCTATGCACATTTAATATTGTACAGAGTCAAATTTCTAAGACATCATTATGCTATTTTTCTTCTCTAGAAAATTCAGCGAATAGTATGATATCGTCGGTAGGGATTTATATTCATGAATTTATTTTCTCATTACGAAGAAAATGAAAAACTGTAATCGCAAATCTATAATAATAGATATTCGGTTTAGTTTAGCTAATTTTTAGAAAAGGTCCTTTCTATACCACTTTCACTTTTCTTAAATATTTGATTGTGGTATATTTTTTTTTTCACTCGTCTCACAGAAATATGCAAACTGACATTGAAACTGCAATGCTGATATAATAAACAGTAAAAAGTAGAGAATAGGAATAAGAAAATAAAGGCTAATAACTTTTAACAAAGTACTCTTTTTCAATTTAGCAGTTTAATATTAATTAAATTATACATTGAGAAAAGAGTTCTGAAATCCTGAAGACTCTTTAAAATAATGTTTTTTTTTCTTTCCTGTTGACAAAACTTAAAAAAGAAAAAGGAAAAAATTATAATCTTGCTAACAGGGTGCCGCAATGTGTGTTGTTTAATGTAAACATTCAATGTTTAAAAAAAAAAAGAAATGCTTCCAAAATATTTTATTTTACCATTTTAATTCTTATATCTTAAAAATAATTTATTTAATAGAAAAGAGTGTTGCAATCGAAATTTTTTCAAAATGTGGTTTTCGACGGATTTACACTTTTTAAGGGTCGGAAATCTCAAAAATCATGTTTTTTTCGAAATGTCTGTTTGCCTGTGGATCCGTGTGTCCATATCCTGTTTGTATCATCGGAAAATATGTAAAGCTATGAATAGAATTGAACCAAACATCATATATATGTTTTTGACTATAGACGTAAGATTACAGTCGAAAACGAGGATATATCCCAAAGGAGGGGGCGCTGTGATATCCAGCTTTGTAATATTTTCTATATTTTTCGTAGTTTGTACATCGGCTGCTCGTGCAGCGTCCGCACTTAGCATTCAGTTAACCCGGCAATTCACAAGCTGATGACGTACGACAGAATAACGAGAATGCTGATTTTATTAAATATTATTATCGAGATTAACTCATTCTTTCTTCGATTAATATCATGAAGCAGAGATTCAATATGAAAATCAAAATTTAAATATGTAAACATTCTAAGTCTTAATTTCTAAATATCTCTATAAAAATCAAAAGTATTAAAGTAATAACACTGAAGTATTAATATGTGTAACAAGTTTTTGAATATTTAAGAAGTATGAGATAGAAGAAAGTTTTGGGATTGGCATATTCGACTAGTTTAGAGATTAATGCTATTGAATTAAGAATCTTATTTTATTTGTCATACATTAAAATATGCATGTTTAGAATGTTATCGAAAGATTTTTTTTCTGTGGTCTTTTTGGAATCTCAATATTAAAGTAGTACACTTTTACTTCAATAATTTATGCAATGAATTTTGAAATGATTTTTAGAATTAATTCTTTTTATTCAAATTTTAAAACAATATCAAAACAAAGCATTCAGCAAGAATGCAAATAATTTTCAAAATATATTTGTCGTGCATAAATTCGAATATGTCGAAATAGCCTACCAATATCGTCTTATTATTATAGAATAATGAACATCGTTAACAACAGCTACTTAAACTTTATCTGTTCAGAAGTCACTTAAACCTCTCTGGTGAATTTTAATTTATTATGTGCTTTAAGACACTTTCGAAGAATTTCAAGAATTTGAGTAATCTTCATCGAAAATCAATGCATTGGTAAACTATTTGCTTTGTTCATTTTATTGGAAAATGACTTCAAAATATGTGCAGTCTTTGTAATAATTTTGAAACATCATAACTTTGATTTAAAAATACGCTACAGCTTTCACTAAAGCATACAATGTACGATATGCGAAAATAAATCTGAAACATGCGATAATAAATTTATTTATAGTCTAAAAATACTTAAAAACTCAAGCATAAAAATACATTTTGCTATGTGAAGATGCTTCGAGTGCCAAATTTTAATTTTAAGTTTATATATCCGAATCTGAAAATTTTAGTACCTTATATTTGTAATTATTCCGTCTTTTCTTTTATCATAAATAATTCTAGCTTCTTCTTTTGTAGTAAACAATCTAAATATTTATCGATTATTATTATTTTTAAATATTTTGGCTACACTAGTCATAAAATATAAGTGGATTGTTCCATATTACGCAATGGACGTAGAATCACAAAACAGTTCAAGAAAAATACTTTATTCTTTAGAAAATGTATATTATTTTAGTTATGTGTGCATTACCATTAGAAATTAGTCTTTTCATGTATCGCGTCAGACTTCGGTGCATATAAATTCAATTAAATATATCTGCGAATATAAATATTAAGATTTTGTGGCTAAAAAAACATGTGTAGTACAAAAGGAATAAAAGATTCTGTATTATGATTAGACAAGAACATATTCGAAATATTTTGCCTGTCTAAACTACACTGTAAAAAAAAATCTGCAAAGTTACTAAAGTTTTTCTAGGAAACTGGGATTCCAAGAAATTTTTATGTAACGGCAACAAGGAAAATTCCTGTAACAGACGCTGTTACAGGATTTTTTGTTGTTGCCGTTACATAAAAAGTTCTTGGAATCCCAGTTTCCAAGAAAAACTTTAGTAACTTTACAGATTTTTTTTTTATAGTGTACGAAGTTAATAGTAAGAAATTTATAGAATGGTGTGATATACATAAAAGCTCTGCTTTGGCAGTAATTTTTGATCTATAAATGTACTGAGATATAAAGATATTTTCAGAAAGAAACTCGCCTCTTTAACACTGTTGTTTTTGTAACATTTTTTCATATATAATTCACTTAATAAAAACACCATACTATCAATAACCGATTACAGTATATTGCGTTGAAGTGACAAGTCTGTAAGCACTGAGACCAATTTTTATGAGAAAATGAGATGAAAGATACATTTATTCATAGGTAACAATGAGTAAATTAAAACTGCAGTACGAATTGTAACTTCTGATAGAGGAATTTGGCAAATTTGTCAATCTTCAAACAACTTGCTAGAACTCATTGCATTTGAGATTAATTCGTAGATTGATCTGATAGACTGCATACAATTCCATGGAACTGTATGCAGTAGCGCCCTACATCGTTGAGATTTTGAACTAATTTTTTGTTGGTGTCATAAAAAAGGCCATGCCACGATGAATATTCATCTGCTCCCCGACCCATAGAATGTTTTTTAGCGCGTTTTACTTTCGCACCTAACTTTAAAAAAAACCTGTATAATGGTAATACTTCTGCGCGATATTGTTTTTTCGTTTTATAGGGTTTAAATCAGAGGTCCCTATACGGTGGCTCGGGGACCACTAGTGATCCGTGAGAACATTTTGGTTGACCGACTTTAGAAAAAAAAACACCTCAGTTTTTATTTCAAACAAGCTGGAAAAATTTTCACACAAATAATATGTATTGAATATGTTTCGTGTGAATTACTATGTAATGTAAATAATAACTAACTTAAGTATGTGTAATAAATATGTTTCATATATAATAAATAAGTAATGTACGTATGTGCAGTAAATATCTCATGCATAATAAATAAGAAATGTGAATATGCGTTACAAATATCTGTTGTGTACTAGAAATATGAATTAATGAGTAATGTAAGTATATGTAATATAAATAAGTAATAATAAGGTGTAAGAAATAAGAAAGTTTCAATTATTTTTTCATAATAATAATAACTTAATAATTTTAGTTTTAATTAAACAACTTTAGCAGATTTTTGTCTTGATTAAACGAGCATTAACAATTTTCTTTTTACTAAATAAGCATTAATATTTTTTTTATATTAGATAAGTGCATTCTATTGTCTCAATATTTCCTCCAATTCAATGTAATAATTTCAAAGATATAGACAGTGGTGGTTTGCTAAAAAAAATAACGCCAATTCCGGGTACTTCTTGAAGCCCAAAGTGTTATCATATGTATTATCTAAAATAGTATTATACCGATTATATACATATTTATATAAAAAGGAAAAGTATAATAAAACAACTTTGATGAATAAAAAATTATGTTTGTCAAAATTGAAGGTTACAGATTTTATGCAATTTGTTTCTTTAAATAACATAGAATTTCTCAGGATATATGCGATACAGTGGCGTGGCGTGAAAATCTTCGGTGGTCATCGCAATTATTTAAGTTTGTGGTGAAAAATTATTAACTCTAAAATTCAATGGTTGAATGTTCAAAAAAGAAACTTTAAATCTTACCTTCACTTATACATGAACTCCAAATGTTCTGCTAAAACTGGATCGTAGAGTTTTAAAAGCTTATTAAGAGTTTTAAAATATTGCTTGGTCATCGCCGCATCCAGCGATGACCGGACGCCACGCCACTGATGCGATAATATCCTGTTTTATAGGTAATCCTGTGGTTTAAATTAATTAAAATGGATGATTTAAGGATTTTGTTTTCTTCCTATAACATTTTAGGTGATTTCCCATAAACGTCACCCAGCTAATGCATTTTAAGCTAAAAATCATTATCCCCCTCTTTCCATTCTGTAAAATTTTATTGAATTTTTTTTTAAATATATTCGTTCGTATACTTCATTATTTTTATTACTTCTGGAAGAATCCATATAAATTACTTTGCAAAACATTCATTTTCCAAAATCATAAATATAATGAGAAAACTTTAAACACCGTTAAATTAAATTAATGCTTTAATAATATAGTTTAAACTAAAGACAAATAATTCGTCTGACTGTTAAGCGTCTCTATGCATCTATGCAAGAGTTTTATCTCTTACGTTACTCTTTATAAAAGATAAGGTATCATTTCGGAAATGGTTGCGAAGTTTGCTTTAAGTTTTATCTGTAATGCAGCTCTAGGATTTAAATTCTGAAAGGGAATTTTTGAAATTAAATGTAGAAAATATTTTGTGTAAAGGTACTTAAGAAAAATCTAGTAGATTTTTAATGGGTTTAGAGACTATAAATTCTTAGCCATTTATCTATTTAATAAATTTAATAAATTCCATATATAACAAACAGTCACTATGCAAAAAAAAAAAAAAAAAAAAAAAAAAAAAAAAAAAAAACTTAAAAAGCGGTATAAAAACAAACTTCAAAGGATTTTTTTCGTAAGTACCTTGTTAGTAATATACCGAACCTTATTTTTTTTGTATTTTTCTTAAAAAAAATTGAGTTATAGCAGTTTTAATTTATAGGACGGATGAAATTTTGAAACAATCTTAATTTTGTCATGCGATGGGAAGCGCATTTATTAAGCTATTTTAATGTAACTAAGCTTGTGTACAGGAAATGCCAAGGTCTCGTCCGAGTTTGCTAGCCAGCATCATCGCCATTTGTTTCGCAATGGCGGACATTAAAAAAATAAATTTTAAATTCAAAAAGATGTACGAAGAGTGTTTGAGCCTAATTCAAAGATTCGAGAGCACTTTATTTAGCAGTTATCTTAAAAATGGATAAGATTTAACAACTTGAAATTCTAGAGTGTCTGACATTTTGAAAAATATATAGTTTTTGTCATACGACAATAATCTTATATGTTAAGCGATTTCCATGTGACTGAGCATGTGTACAATACTTACAAAGGTCTTGAGCAACTTCTTAGGATAGCTTCATCCACCAAGTTCTGTTAATATGGCGGGCACTTCAAGATGTCGACACATTTGGCGCCCATACGTAAATCGCTCTAAAAGAAGCCAAATTGAAAAAAAAAAGTCTGCTTACTAATTTGGTTAAATTCTCATTCATATTCAGTACTGCAGAAAACTAGTATTAATCTCCTATAATTTGGTTCCACTAATTTAAGCTTCGTTTGTTTAAGTAAAATAAGCTGGATTTTATTATTATTATTATTATTATTATTATTAATGTGAAAGCTACCTATTCTTCCCGGCGAGGGCCGGAATGAATCTTTATATTTTATATTTTATACATCCGAAGTTTACTTATTATTTCTAATAATTCTAGAATATTTAAAGAAATATAAGTATCATAAAAAAATTTCAAACATGACGCACAATTGTTTTTTCCATTTTCAAGATTTAACAAGTAAGAAAACGAATTTAGACAAATTTAGAAAAGAAAAAACAACATCATTAATAGTATCATAATTTCCAATTTTAAAAAATGTCTTGACAGAAAATCAATTAAATAACCCCGAAATACTATCATACCGCGGAAAAAGAAATTCAGTAAAATTCCTTTAAAATATGAAGAAGAAAAAATTAAGTATGTGTAGTTCATCGTGTTCTTTTTGCATAAAAAACATATGAATATGTTAAAAAAAATTCAATTCGCCAAAAACTTGAAAAATGGTAGAAAGAGATGCACATGTAGTTTTGAGAAGCGAAAATCGAACTTTTATATGCATCATAGTAAGATCAATTTATGACAAATATTTTTCTAGGGTACATTTTTTGTTTAGTTCTTAAATATTTCGAACATAACGCTAAAAATTGTTTATAGCTATTCTTTGTCCAGCCTTATGTTACCTGCATGTGATTTAACTCAAGAGTGGATACTCTGATGCCGTCTATTTTCTATATTTTATTAAAGTTTACTACGGCATATTCTCTATCGAAAATGAAGTGTGCAGCAAATATATTTCGTTCAGGGGAACACTTTAAGTAATTTCGATATGTTATGGAATATAGAGGAATATAGTAAATTTTACCTATATTATTCTATTTCAAATACAGTCGAAACCCGTTTATAATGAAGTCGCTTGGAGACAAATATTATAACGTTGTAACCAATATTCGTTATAAACGATGACACTTTCATTTCAGATCTAATTATTTAATAAATGCTTTGAAACACTCATTAGTTTCAGTCAAAATATTTTTAATATTTTTATAAAAATTATATTAGTGCTATTTTTAAGAAAGAAAATTTAAAGTTATACTTATTCTGAAACATTATTAGAAATTTAAAAAGAACCTTTAAAATTTTATTTATTTTGGCTGAAAGGGCACTGAATGCAAAATTAATACCTGCAAAAAACGACACTTTGCATACAATATGCAATTTCCTTTCTGTGTATTGGTCACGTACTTAACCCCTCCCCCTCCCCAATGCAACAGAGACCACATGTACGTGAATATTTTGACTAAAACATTTTTATGGAAGGCATTGTTAGAACATTTCGCTTTACTACCGTAATATTCTTACTTTCTTAGAAAGAGTGAAAAGTACCCTAATAAAAGAACGAAAACAATAGAGACAAATTTAAGAGCACGGGGGCAAATTTAAAACACTTTACATTGTGATAACACTTTCCCAATGCAACAGAGATACCATGTGCGTGAATATTTTGACTAAAATTTTGTTATAGAAGACATTGTTAGAACATTTCGCTTTACTACCGTAACATTCTGACTTTCTTCTAAAGAGTAAGAACGAAAGCAATAGAGACAAATTTAAGAGCATGGGGGCAAATTTAAAACACTTTACATTGTGATAACACTTTCCCAATGCACCAGAGATACCATGTACGTGAATATTTTGACTAAAATTTTGTTATAGAAGGCATTGTTAGAACATTTCGCTTTACTACCGTAATATTCTGACTTTCTTCTAAAGAGTAAGAACGAAAACAATAGAGACAAATTTAAGAGCATGGGGGCAAATTTAAAACACTTTACATTGTGATAACACTTTCCCAATGCAACAGAGATACCATGTACGTGAATATTTTGACTAAAATTTTGTTATAGAAGGCATTGTTAGAACATTTCGCTTTACTACCGTATTATTCTGACTTTCTTCTAAAGAGTAAGAACGAAAACAATAGAGACATATTTAAGAGCATGGGGCCAAATTTAAAACACTTTACATTGTGATAGCACTTTTCTGAGAACCGGTGTAAGAAATTTTCGTTTGCATGTTTGGCCCCGAAATTCATTTTAACCGAAAAGTGCAATGAAGGCACTTCGTTGTGTCTGGTTTCCTTACCATAGTTTAAATATACGAACGTCAAGTGGAATTAAGACAAATCCTAATAAACAATAAATCGTATTAAGCGGTATCATTATAAGAGGTATCTAGTGTATATTTAAATTAATATACATCACTGAGATGCACTACAAAATACTTACTGCATGATATGGTATGCGCAGCACCTGTCGTTTATTTATAGGGACACACAAAATCGATCGGTTCTAGTACTATGTATGAACTATACATTCTGGAAGTGCGTTACAACATTTCACTAACATTCTGCATGTAATTTGGTGTGTATGAAATATCTACACATTAATTATGATTCTGTTCGACTATTGGTGGTAATTTCTGAAACTTTGTTTTAATATGAGTTATGCGTTTTCCACATTATCTACTTGGGTATCATCTTCTACCTTAAAAAATTATGAACTTTTGTTGCAGCATTCTTAAAGCGTTGGAAAATGTTTCATAAACTATGATATATATTATTTCATAAACTATCATATTTAATGCACGGATATTTTTTATTATTCGCTTTACGTTACACTTTCGGTTTCTTTCAGAATTCAATTTCTGGAAGTTAGAGATAGGTTTGTTTGTTGTGTTTTGGAAATTTTAAAGTTGAAAAAAATTTAGTAATCTAATGTTCGCAAAGTTTATCATACATGACATGAGAAAATTGCTTGAGAGTTTTGTTCAAATTCTTTTTACAGACGAAGAATGTATTAAATATTAATATTTTCGAAAGTTTTATTTAAAAAAAACATTCGTATTTCTGAAAAAATAATTGAATTTAATAAAAGAAATATGAAAAATGCTTCTGAAATTTTTTCATACCAAAAAGGTTGTTTTGAAAGATTATTTTATTGCATTGTATATTTTAGTAGACTGAGTTTTATCAAATTAAGCTGGAATAAAATATTAATACTTTAAAAATTACGTATTTTTTTATTAAACTTTTTAGAACACTTAAATAAACCCTTAAATAAATGTAATTTTCTTTTTTTTTTTAATTGAAAATAATCGTTTTCCAACTATTTATGATTCTATTTCAAATAACTATTTAAATACCTCGTTTGCTTTAAAGGTAATATCAAGCACTAATTAAATATTCTTTACATTCTTCAGTTGAAAAAATTAAAACATCCTAGGAATGTCATGTAATTTAGGCGTTTAAAAAATATAAAATATGCATATACACATGTGTATGCATATAAGGAAATAGAAATCTGCTGATGACTATCTCAACCTCCAATCACGACTGGTCTATTGACCTCCAATAACATCCACATTCATCTCAATCACCAATCAGAATTACCATGATGGCTTCCGACAGTGATTTGATGACGTCATTCTCAATTAGCCCCTACATAATGATCATGCATATTCCTCTTACGCGATTCGGCTAAATACTTTCATTTACATTATTAAATTGTTTAATTAAGAGTACTTACCAACAAGTAATTACTGTTTGTGGACTTTTCTCTCGTGAAGTGAATAATAGGTGCAACATCGAACTGATATATGTATTCGTTTAAGGTATCTTTATATCTTTAAAACGTAAATTTCTATCAAATTTAATTTTTCTGTTTTTTAAATTAATATAAATTATCAATATTTTATCTTTATTTCCGAACTTTTTAAACATTTATGTTTCTTTCAAACTTTAAAAAACTAAATTTAAAGTTATTTTATGAGTTTTCTCAATAGTGATGTCTCAATAGTGATATATCAATAGTGTAGTGATGGAGAAATTGTTGTAACTCAATAAATAATAGTTCAGTTACCAAAAATTGTTTTACATTATGTTTGAAATATATATTCAAAGGAAGTAGACTATTCTTATTCTGATTTATTGAAAAGATTGAGTTATACAGTTTTAAGTTAGAAAGGATTAATTTTTTTCAGAAATTTTCAGCGTTATTTATAACTTTATACCTATAACTGTGAAAATGTTGTTAGTGTCATAAAAAAAAAATCTAGCCCCTGTAAAACCTTATTATATTTATGACGGAATTCGGAAAATGCGTTTATAATTAATAATTTTAAATTTAATTACTTTTAAGGAAATAGCAGTTTTTCAGTTAATATTATGCTATATTTTAAAAGATAAATAAAGAAAATAAAATTACTAATTTGTATGTTTATGTAACATTTTTATGGCATTTTTAATAACTACCAATTTTAAACTTAAAATTTTAAGATATTAAAAATATTGTTCCAAAGGCATACCAATACTTTAAATCAAATGAGGTTCTTATTTTCACAGGTACCAAACTCTTAACATAAAGGAGTACAGTTTTTAATAATTAGATAAATATTACGAAAATGTCAATATCAACGAATTATGTCATTTAAATAGTAAAATTATCCTTAAAGAGATGTGTGTCTTTGGTATAACGATTGTAACGAACATGAATGAAACAATAATCGAGAATAAACGAAAATTTTAAAGTTTGAAAATACAAGTAAAATAATTTTAACTAAAATTTATATTTCATACATTGCCTATTTTTCATTTCAGCCAAAAATAACCTGATTTAATACTTTTCTATGTTTTATATAATTTATAAGTATTTATTTTCAGTATCGTATTTCAAACATAATATATTTTTTGTATCTATTTTTTCTTTATAGGCACGTGTAGTTTTCAACACACTAAAAGTATTTTTAATATGTTTAATTTTTATGCGTCTTTATCGGTTGTACATTTAATGCACTTAAACTAAACGCTTTCTTATGTATAATAGTGGTAAATTTTTTTTGGACTTTTATTAATTATCTTATTTTATTATTAATTATGCATCGCTGTAAAAGTGTCTGTCTGGTTTACCCGAAGAAAGCGTGTTCCTCGTATTATTACAATAATTGAAACCGTGTGTCGTTCTCACAAACAACAATTCACCCAAAACCTTAAAACATGCAATTAAAGAATTTAACGTCTGGAAATATGTTACTCTAACAAAACAGATTATTGCATAATTTTGTAAAAACTAATCCTTCAATCGGATACAATTTTCAGAAAATAAGAAGTATTAAGAAAAGTAATAAGAAGCTCAAAGTAGCAGGAGTCGTTCGGTAGCTTCAGGACCCCGAGCCCAACCCTTACCGCTTTTCGTTGTCTTTAATTTGTGTAATTTCCGTTTTAAATTTGTCCGGTATTGATTTTTGATTTTTTTTAATCCTTGCTTCCTCTAGAGTCTCTTATTCTCGGGACGTGGCAGGGGACCTACGAACCTTGCTTCTGCAAAAGAGTCGGACTAAGTGGAAGAATAAAGTGCTGCGGACGAAGAGAGCCTATTATTATTCTCTTCGTCCGAAGACCTTTTCTTCTTCTACTATATTTCGATTCTTTTGAGGAAGCGAGCTTCATAGATCCCCAGCCCGTTCCAAGTAAAAGACTCTCTAGCGAAAGCGAGGTTGGAAAAAAAAATCAAAAATTGAAACAGGACAAATTTAAAAGGGAAATTACACAAATTAAAGACACCGAAGAGCGGTAAGGGAGGGTCGGGGCGATGAAACTTCCGAACGACTCCTGCTACTTCGAGTCTATTATTACTCTCGGTCGGCCGTTGAGGGTGGGCGGGTGGGACAACCGCCGCGGCGAGCGGCCTCTCTTCGTCCGCAGCCCTTTATTCTTCTACTCTATTCCGACTCTTTGGGGAAGCAAGCTTCATAGGTCCCCAGCCACGTCCCGAGTAAAAGACAATCTAACGAAATCGAGGTTGAAAAAAAAATCAAAAATTGAACCCGGACAAATTTAAAAGGGAAATTACACAAATTAAAGACAGTGAAGAGCGGGAAGGGAGCGTTCGGGGCGATGAAGCCACCGAACGACTCTTGCTACTTCGAGCCTATTATTACTCTCATTATTATTGTTCGAGCTTCTTATTATTTTATTATTAATTATGCATCGCTGTGAAAGTGTCTGTCTGGTTCACTCGAAGAAAGCATGTTCCTCGTTTTATTACAATAATTGAAACCGTGTTTCGTTCTAACAAACAACAATTCACCCAAACCCTAAAACATGCAATTATAGAATTTAACGACGGGAAATATGTTACTCTAACAAAGCAGATTATTGCACAATTTTGTAAAAACCAATCCTTCAATCAGGTACAATTTTCAAAAAACAAGAACCTTGCAACCAGAAAAGAAAATAAATTTTTAATCTATTTCT
This sequence comes from Maratus speciosus, assembly GCA_963932465.1. Lineage (NCBI taxonomy): Eukaryota > Metazoa > Arthropoda > Arachnida > Araneae > Salticidae > Maratus > Maratus speciosus. Next base: position 331,624,525 of record OZ010788.1, on the reverse strand, counting down.
TTTAATTTGATAGTATATATACTCCACTATTTCCCAAAACTTTCATATCATTGTTACACAATAATTCTTCACAAAATAAGTAATTATTTTTTTTTAATATCACAAATAAAATGAACAGTTATTATGCATATAAATTTCATTTGAAATACATTATTTCCTGAATAATGACGCTTATCAATTTCATTTATGCTGTTGGTATTGAAGAAACATATCAATAAACTGGAAGTCACAGATTTGGTTATTAATTGTAACTGGGGAGGGGATGAATCTCTGTTGAAATTCTGAAATGTCTTTGTCAACTTCGTTTTTGCAAATCACTTGTTATCATATGGTATTTAAAATTTCATATAGTATAAAAATTTATGGTATTGAAAATGATACAAAAATTACATAAAATAATCTCAGAAACTCTAACTCATTAAGTTTGCTCAAACGAAGTTTTTTGGTCAGTTCAATGCAAAGCTAAGGATTAATTTTTACCTGAAACAGCAATTCAATTTATATAACTGCAAAATATCCTTAATCGTGCATTAGATGTTTTCCCAGCTTTCAAAAGCCTTTAACGAAAAACTACTTTCTTCGTGTGTAAGCAAATTTAGTTTGTAATGGCTGTTATTTTTACTTTTTTCTATTTCCTCTGTAAATAATCTACCAAGCGTCTTTTTCTACTGAGTAAAGCAAAAAATATGAAAATGACACCTTTTAAAGCATATCGTATTTAAAACATGTTTTATATTCACGTGACTTGAATAACTGAGTATATTTTACGCGAAGACCACTGTACAATAGCCTAGTATATTTATGTAACAACTATTTATTGTACGGAACTAAATACTTAATTCGCTTGCAGTTTAGAAAAAAAATATACTTTTTCGTTAAAAAAGACATTCAAAAATTCTTTATCGATTATTTTAAAAATGGCTAAAATAGAAAAACACACTTTAACTTCTACTTACTATTGATTCATTTCAAATAAATTTTGTAGAGTAGTAGAAACGGTAACAAAAGGTAATTTGAATTCTTTGTTCACATTCTATTGAAATAACTTAAGCTGTTAAAGTCAAATGGTCATGATTTAAGCCTGATAAAACTCATTATTCTTTGCACAAAATCTATTCAATGAATGAACTGCAATTTAGAATTTTATTTCAAATAAATTGAGTTCCATAAGCGTGAAAATACTTTGAAATAAAATAACACCTTATTTTTTTCTATTACTAGGGATATAATCTTAAAACCATAAATCGTTTTTTTAAGCTGTTTTTCAAATGACTATCGAGTTAAAAAAGCTAAGAATTATAAATACGTATAGTTAGACGATTGAAATTTATATTACAATTTAAGTTTCAGTATTAATAATTAAATTTCATTACTAAAAATTGAAATGCTTACTTACTAAACTGTAAAAAAGACAAATATTAGTTTACCTACGAAATAATGATATGACCATGTTAAAAATATATAATAATCTACGCCAAAATTATCCACTATGCGAAAAGTTTTCTGTATCATTACAAACCTCATAAAACAATGCATTTTGGCGAATTAAAGACACATTTATAAAATCAATGTTTCTGTTGCAACCACTGATTTTTAAAACGAGTGAGTAGTTTTTATAGTGTTTAATCCAATTTTTCAAATCCGAATATAGTTTTATTGACTTTATCAATTTTCAATTAAACATTTTCTGCTGCGTAACCGAATTTATATATGCAACAGAAACAAAATAATATTTTTGTGTTATAATATTTTTCAATGTTAATGATGTTACTTAATATGTTTTTCTGTAAAATATGTTTGTTGAACATGAAAATATTTACTTGAGAATAGTTAGCATCTGAATAAACTATATTCCAATTTGAGATAACTGAGTAATACACAAATTTTTTTTTTAATTTTAAATCTTCAAAATATACTACTTTCCGAGATTTCAAAAAATAATGAACACTTTTTTGGAATCGTTAGTAATACACGAAAAAAAAAAAAAAAAAAAAAAAAAAAAAAAAAAAAAAAAAAAAAAAAAAAAAAAAACGACATTTGTACAGTACAAAGTACTGTTCATCTGGCGCACAAACTCGATCACAGTGAATGTGCTGTATCTTTTTTTGGTTTCCTGACTATATTAACATGGAAAATACAGTAGTTGCGTAAAATTAACAGCACAATGTGCTGGCAATTTGGACGCCAGCAGTTTGTGCTGTAAAAAAATGCTTCCAAATTGCCATCACATTGTGCTGTTAATTTTACGAAACTACTGTATTTTCCATGTTAATATAGTCAGGAAACAAAAGAAAGATACAGCACATTCACTGTAATCGAGTTTGTTCTGGGAAATTCACAGTGGTTTTTTTACAGTGTACAGAAGTGGTTCTTATGCACGGTGCCACAGAACTCGTTGGACAAAATCTACGCAAACGTAAAGTATACATAAAGAAGCAATTTTTGTATAGCAATGTGTGATCGGAAATGAAAAGTGTTACCGTGAAACAAGAAATGCAAAGGAAATGAAAACAAACGTTTATTTGGCATAACAATTACAGTAGCGTTCAAATGTGCAGCTACATTATCAGCATAAATTGTTAATCAATTCTTCAAATATTAATAATGAAGACAATTTTAATTAAAAATTTTGTGATAACTAATTTTTCGCCTTTGAAGAGCAATTGTATCGTAAAATCAATGATACAGATAAAAAGGTTTGCTCTTTGAATTTCGCGAATTGTATGAATAATTTCGAAAACCTCTACATGAAAAAAGACAGTTAATTTAAATATTCTCTTCTTAACTGAAATGTAAAACGATGGCAAGTTCGTTTCTTGTATTAAACTCGCAGTGCAGATTTGAGGGAGCATATGTAAAATATGTTCTAAATAATTAAAGGAACCTTGTCGTATTTCAACATTAACTGTAAAACATGTAAAGTTTAAACCCGGATACTAATTTTTTTTATGAATGAAACCTTATTTTATCCGATAAGGTATATTCCGCAGTAATTAGTACAAAAACTAAAGTAGTTTTTTTCGTCATTAAGTGAAAAATATTTTATTGAAACTTTTATGTTTTTGTCAAACATTTGATATGAAATCTTTTTTCAGATGTATTTAATGCATTTTAAACGGTGTTACAATATCACATGTTTTATATGATATCAAAATAGGAAATTAGTGCACAACCACAATAATAATTATTTTTAAAAGTTTAGTGAAGCATTTTTCTTGAACTTTAAAAGCTATCCATTAAATAAATAACATATCTAAATTTAATAACAGAAACAACAGGATATATCATGTAGTCTTACAAAAATAGAATATATTTTCCTCTTTATGTGATTGGGTTATGGAATCAATGAAAAAAGTTATAAATTCTTAAAGTATGCTGCATTGTAAATTTGCGCTTAATTCTTCTTTTTCTGTAGAATATTAAAATAAAAAAAAATTGAATTTGGATTGATTTAAATTCTACTAACCAAAATTTGGTGAAATTTACAATTTACCATTTACATTTTTATTATTAATTTTTTATCCTTTTCGAATGCTTTAATAAATTTGTTTAATTTGTTTTGTTCCTTCTGATTCCATCTTTAATAGCTGCTTTTAATCCAAAACGATTCAAATATAACAAAACTTAATTTAGTAACTCCTTAACAGTTTTGCCCGTATAGATTACATGCAAGAAGACTTTGCTAGCTTCGATAGTAAACGCTCTTGGTAACCAATATTTATTTAGCTGCAATCTTCATTTTATTTAATGGCATAATTTTTTTTTTTATTATATAAGACAAATATTTTAGCACCAAAAAAGTGTGGTTTGGTTTATATTTTTAGTTGTGCTGGAAACAAACTGTTAAAGGTTTAATTTCATTAGCGAAATTCCCCTTAGTAAGAAATGAATCGTACGAGTATATATGAGACATAAAGTTATTCAAAAATGAATAAAGATTTAAAGAAAAAAAAACCTATTTTTTATATTTAGTATTTTAATGAATGGCTATTCAAAGATCCTTTTTGAAGGACATAAAGTTTGTGATCAGGTCGAAATAAGTACTTTTACAAACCCAATATGAATAACTATAAAATTTAAAAAAAAAAAGCATTTTTTAACATTGTTGTGTGGATGACTGAAATAGAAATAACCTCAATGTCATTAATTTAACATATCGTATATTCTGCTACATAAGTTAACTCCAAAATTCGAATGAAATAGTATAGCCATTCGTAGTAATTTCGCCAATAGCAGTATTTTTGAAAGTTCTTTCTTCGCAATTTTTAATAGTATAATCTGTGATAAATTCCCGCAATTATATTAAGTGAAGGGTACTATACGGAAATAAATGTTTCAAATGGAAGTTACATAGAATTATAGAACCATAAAATACGGTATATATGATATTGTTGAATTTTAAATATATCCTATTTAGAAGTGCAAAATAAAATGTGTTTTTCAGTTTATTTACACTAAAATGATAATACTAAATGAAAATATAGTAATTATGTAAATTTTAAATTAAATTGTATTTAATGTTTCATTTTATTTGTAACCAATATGAATTAACTTAACGATCAGCTTTTTCTGCCATTTTGAACTACAACTAGGATAACTTCAATTAGAATTTAGTTTATTTCAAAACGCCATAAAACCTGATAAAATGGAATCGCAAAGCAACAAGAGCTTATTTATCAGAGGTTAAACCGCCTATTGTACTTGTAATATATTTGTGCTGCAGACGATAACTATTTTTTAGCAAAATTTCTTTACATAGGGTGACCGTTTTAATTAGATTGTATTTGTTTTTATAACGCATGGTTGAAAATAAACTTTTATTGTGTTTGCTCTGAGTAGTAAGTAATATTTATAAGCAAAAATTATAATTTAAATAGTTAAAAAAATCATGATATATATTATCCTCAGTAATCATTGGTTAAATTTAATCTCATACATAAATGTTTATTAATACTCTTATTAAGAATTCTTATTAGTACCTTTTAATCTGGAACCCTAATTCAATAACGCGCTGAGAAAAATACAAAATTTTAAAAAGTCACAAAATTCGACACGTTCAAGAATTTTGATTTTCTTCTTGATATAGCAAGGTTCTATTCGTGCTGTTGTTGTTATTTTCAGTTTCATTTTGATACTTATGTGGAGATGTTGCATATATCATCATATCAATTATCACAATGAAAATAATTGACTGTCTTGTAATCCAATAAATTCAATTTTCGAAGACCGAGCCTGGTCTTTCTTGAAACATATTGGATTTGTGGATCATAAAAAGACAAAATAATAGAAATGAATGCTCAATAGAATTCCTTTTCATCTCCAAAGTAACCGTCGTTTTTGAAACTTTCTCCCACATTTTATCAAAAGAATTATTAGCATATACTTTGATTAACAGGACTAAAGCATTAAGAAATTTTATGAATTGTGATTGTCTTGAAAAGAATGTAAAACATCTTTTATGTTGCGTATAACATGATATACGAGGATTATTACAAAACTAATGTCCGGATCGCCGTAGCTAATATATATATATATATATATATATAATAAAGTTGAAATCATAAATATATGAACAAATTGGTAAAATTCAAAAGATGAACTAGATATGAACAATAGGAAACCAGTATGTACCCACAGAATCTTCAGAGGAGCTTGTAGGTTGATTATATTATATATTATTGATTATATATCGTTATATATATATATATATATAGTATATATGTGTGTGTATACGTAATATTTAGCTGTCGAAGTGTTGGGTAGTCCATATTTAATATAATATAAAATATAGTTCAAACTATAATTGTTGAACGTCAAATTCACCTTGAAAAACATATAAAATACGATGTTACATTCTGATAAAATTTACTTAAAAAGGTGCTAAAATTACATAACAGGTTTTCACAACATGAAAACCGTCAAAGATCTTAAAAACACCCGAGCGCTTTCAACTGCACTGCAACAGTTGTCATCAGGGGAAAATCAGAGGAGTGAAAGTTCATGGAAAATTCTCTGCTTAAGTATCAGTGGACGAGTCTATTTCAAAGGAAGGGAGGAGGGGGGGGGGTAAAAATGAAAATGATTATGTTTCCAAGTCGCTAGAAATACCTAGTATGCTATACCAGATCTTAGATATGTTGTAGGATAAAGTATCGTTGCAAGTATTCTTCCTTTGAGTTAAAATTTCTATTGATTCTCTGATTATTGATGTGTAGTAATTTGAAGTATGGGCTATGACTCTTGCTTTACTGAAATCAATGTCAATATCTTGTTTTTGGTTTAATCTGGATAGAGCAGTAGAGGGCTTGTTATACTTTATATCTGTAATATGTTCTTTTCGTCTGTCTTTAAATTTTCTAGTGGTCATTCCTATGTATTTGAGTTCTTTCTGATTAACTTTGTTTGTGAAAGGTATTACATATATGCCAGAAGTTTCATCGTTAGGGATTGGGTCTATTTTCCTGTGTACAAGATCTTTTAATTTAGCAGATGGTTTTGCGATTACGTATATATTATATTTCTTTAGTGCATAACTAATCCTTTCAAATAACTTAGGTATATAATTAAAACTATAAAACTTGAGATTATTTTTAATGCTATTTCTGGTTGATTCTCTATGCTGAATATCAAAGATTAATTTATTGATACATTGGGGGGGGAAACCATTTTCTATTGCAATCTTCTTGATGGTGAGTAACTCTGGTTGTAGGTATTCTCTTGTACAATATTCAATGGCTCTATTTATATAAAATTTATAAGCTGCAGTTTTGTATTTAAGTGGGACATTACTATTGTAGGATATTGTACTATTTGAATTGCATGGTTTCCTGTAAATTTTCCTATCAATATTGTATGTTGTATTATTTCTTATTAATTCTACGTCTAAAAATGGTAAGGATCCTTTTTCTTCGACTTCCAATGTGAATTGTATATTTGAATCTAGGTTATTAGCTGTATTTAAAAGTCATTCAAAGCGGGGATACCATGGTTCCAAATTAAAAATATGTCATCGACGTAACGCAGCCATAGTTGAGGTTTTAGATTTGATTTACATATAATATCTTTCTCAAGTGGTCTAAGTTTTAGCTCCGCTAATAATCCTGAAATGGGTGAACCCATTGGGGCACCCTCAGTTTGTTTATAAAATTTCCTATTAAATTGAAAGACATTGTTATTTGTAATCAAGTTAATGCTTGAATTTAAAGTTGTTCTTATGTCATCGTTATATGCCGGGTTATTATCTATGAATTGCTTTATAAGGATTTCTATTTCTTTTACATTTATTGAAGGGTACAGGGATTTGATGTCCATACTTGCAAGTATACTGTTATCACATATATTTTCGTTCTTTATTTTCTCAATAAACTCTCTGGTTGAGTTGACTACAAGATTGGTTGGAGGTAACATTTCTTTAAGTAGTGGTACGAAAACTTTTTCTATGGTATATGTTGGTGCTAAACACTTGGAAACTATAGGTCTAAGAGGGTAGTTGTCCTTATGATCTTGTAGGTATTCTCTTGTACAATATTCAATGGCTCTATTTATATAAAATTTATAAGCTGCAGTTTTGTATTTAAGTGGGACATTACTATTGTAGGATATTGTACTATTTGAATTGCATGGTTTCCTGTAAATTTTCCTATCAATATTGTATGTTGTATTATTTCTTATTAATTCTACGTCTAAAAATGGTAAGGATCCTTTTTCTTCGACTTCCAATGTGAATTGTATATTTGAATCTAGGTTATTAGCTGTATTTAAAAAGTCATTCAAAGCGGGGATACCATGGTTCCAAATTAAAAATATGTCATCGACGTAACGCAGCCATAGTTGAGGTTTTAGATTTGATTTACATATAATATCTTTCTCAAGTGGTCTAAGTTTTAGCTCCGCTAATAATCCTGAAATGGGTGAACCCATTGGGGCACCCTCAGTTTGTTTATAAAATTTCCTATTAAATTGAAAGACATTGTTATTTGTAATCAAGTTAATGCTTGAATTTAAAGTTGTTCTTATGTCATCGTTATATGCCGGGTTATTATCTATGAATTGCTTTATAAGGATTTCTATTTCTTTTACATTTATTGAAGGGTACAGGGATTTGATGTCCATACTTGCAAGTATACTGTTATCACATATATTTTCGTTCTTTATTTTCTCAATAAACTCTCTGGTTGAGTTGACTACAAGATTGGTTGGAGGTAACATTTCTTTAAGTAGTGGTACGAAAACTTTTTCTATGGTATATGTTGGTGCTAAACACTTGGAAACTATAGGTCTAAGAGGGTAGTTGTCCTTATGATCTTATGTTATTAGCGGAGCTAAAACTTAGACCACTTGAGAAAGATATTATATGTAAATCAAATCTAAAACCTCAACTATGGCTGCGTTACGTCGATGACATATTTTTAATTTGGAACCATGGTATCCCCGCTTTGAATGACTTTTTAAATACAGCTAATAACCTAGATTCAAATATACAATTCACATTGGAAGTCGAAGAAAAGGATCCTTACCATTTTTAGACGTAGAATTAATAAGAAATAATACAACATACAATATTGATAGGAAAATTTACAGGAAACCATGCAATTCAAATAGTACAATATCCTACAATAGTAATGTCCCACTTAAATACAAAACTGCAGCTTATAAATTTTATATAAATAGAGCCATTGAATATTGTACAAGAGAATACCTACAACCAGAGTTACTCACCATCAAGAAGATTGCAATAGAAAATGGTTTCCCCCCCCAATGTATCAATAAATTAATCTTTGATATTCAGCATAGAGAATCAACCAGAAATAGCATTAAAAATAATCTCAAGTTTTATAGTTTTAATTATATACCTAAGTTATTTGAAAGGATTAGTTATGCACTAAAGAAATATAATATATACGTAATCGCAAAACCATCTGCTAAATTAAAAGTTCTTGTACACCGGAAAATAGACCCAATCCCTAACGATGAAACTTCTGGCATATATGTAATACCTTTCACAAACAAAGTTAATCAGAAAGAACTCAAATACATAGGAATGACCACTAGAAAATTTAAAGACAGACGAAAAGAACATATTACAGATATAAAGTATAACAAGCCCTCTACTGCTCTATCCAGATTAAACCAAAAACAAGATATTGACATTGATTTCAGTAAAGCAAGAGTCATAGCCCATACTTCAAATTACTACACATCAATAATCAGAGAATCAATAGAAATTTTAACTCAAAGGAAGAATACTTGCAACGATACTTTATCCTACAACATATCTAAGATCTGGTATAGCATACTAGGTATTTCTAGCGACTTGAAAACATAATCATTTTCATTTTTACCCCCCCCCCCCTCCTCCCTTCCTTTGAAATAGATTCGTCCACTGATACTTAAGCAGAGAATTTTCCATGAACTTTCACTCCTCTGATTTTCCCCTGATGACAACTGTTGCAGTGCAGTTGAAAGCGCTCGGGTGTTTTTAAGATCTTTGACGGTTTTCATGTTGTGAAAACCTGTTATGTAATTTTAGCACCTTTTTTAGTAAATTCTATCAGAATCTAACATCGTATTTTATATATTTTATATAGTCCATATTTGTTTATTAAGTTTGATTTTACTAGAATGTCGCGAGGTGTCAGTGTCCATCCAACTAAAGCGCTGCAATCCTATTTCTAATAATAAGAAAAATCATTAATCATGTTTGCAACCACATGTCAATAGCAATTTTAATTCGGGAATTAGAACCACATAGTCCATTTATTCAATGATAAATCATGCTGTAAATCAGTTTTTTTATGTTTACTGCAAAAGGCATGCGACAATACTAAGAACAGATCCCAGACATCCTAATGTGGATACGACTTCAGGTCAGATTAATCTGAATACGAATTCCGTGATAGCAACATTAATTGCAGAGGCCATTAATGAACTGCAAAGATTTTAAGCACAATAAAAAAAGGGAAATTTTCTATTCTGAGAGCAAGCTTTCTGTCTATTTGTGATTACGTAAGAACACAAAGACACAGAAAATCCGCTTTGTTAAATGGGCACCAGTCAATCGACTTATGCGACGACACTACCTAACCGCTAGTGGAAAAAAAAAATATGATACTGAAAACAGCTGGACAATCTCAGAATGCGTTACCGAGTAAATAAAAAAATAATCTCGTGGAAGAAAAATAATGTTCGAAAATGGAATGGATATCAGCACAGAAGTACTAAGATACTAGACGTGGAATAGAGAAATTTTGAGATAGGGAAAGTAAAAACACACTTTTAGGCGGAAATATAAAAAAAAAATTAAATGTATCATATAAATATATACATAAATATATAAAAACACTTTTCAAGATGTGAAATAATATTGTTATAAAAGCAATCGTATACATGTTCAAAAATTATTTTAATAGAATCCAAGATGTCACACAAACTTTTTTTATATTTAATGAACGTAAAAATGTCTTCTAGAAACAAAAACATTGCATAAAAGACATTCATTTTCCCTTCTATGTGTATGTTCCATTAAAATATATTCAAAATAAATCCAAAATCAAATCTTTAAAATAAAATAAAGTAATTGGGAATCTCCTATGCATGATTTATTTTCCAATTCATCTTTCTCGAAATGAGATTTATCTTCAGTTTACAATTTCAGAAACCCTTATTATCACAGAATTTTTAAACAGATTTCTTTTCAAAATTTTCACTTGAAAGTATGACTGGTATTTCAGCGGAGTTATTTACTTCTCGAAAAAATTTCAGTGTAAAATAAAGTAGTCCATAACATTCTTTAAATCGTACACATTTCTTTACCTTTATTGCTTAAAGAGGAAAACATCATGAAAACCTGTTGTGATATAATAACATTCCACAGCTTCTAAAATACAATGGGAAATTAGCTTTACTGTAAGAATGTACAGGTAATAGAAAGATACTATATATTTATTTCACAAAAGAAGAATTATACAAAATTTTCGCTGCAGGTATATTTTTCTTTTTTTCTAAAATATAAATTTGGTTTAGTTTAAATATTTAATGAAAATCATGAAGAAAGAATTATCCAATAGTACAGATTGAAAAAGTGTGTGTAAAGGAGTACAAAGGGGTATTAGTGTAAGGAGGTGGTTTATAAGCTTTTCCCCATACTTATAGGAAAATTTTTGTGATGCTCTGATAGCGTTAATATTATATATAATAAATATTATCTGCTATTGAGAAGTTTGTTTGAATATTATTCAAACGTGTTATATAAGATAAGAAACAAAAGTTTATTTTGCAAATTTTATTGTATTTAATTTATGTGTACATATATTTTCTTAATACGAAATGATCGTAGCACCATCATAGATTCTACATATCTTAAGATGCATAAAAGTGACAAAAATGCAAATACATAAATACCAGCGTCACAAGATCTTCATATTAAAAATAATATATATATATATATATATATATATATATATATATATATATATATATATTATTTTTGATATGATATTGATATGATATTGATATGATTTGATATGATATTGAAAATGTTGATTTTACATATTATCCTACGTCTCTGAGTCTGGAACCCTCATCCCAGAATTGTAAAAATATTAATTTTCTAGATGTGAACCTGAGCATAGAAAGTGAAAATTTGATATCTAAGATATTTGACAAGCGAAATGATTTCAACTTTAATACCTTAAAGCTGATATATTTTGATTCCAATGTGCATGTTTCGATTAAAAGAAATGTACTTAGAAATGGATTAATACGAATCGAAAGACTGAGTACTAGAGTTAAAGATATGTTTAGTGATATTTTAGAGTGGTGCCGCTTGGGATTCAAGCATGGTTATCCTCGCAATTTCATCAGGAGAATAACTTGTGATTTTATTAAGAGTAGCAGGTACGGAACTGAACTGAACTCAGTGATGGATGAGAATGGAGGTTTTGATGAGTTGATTGATCTAAAGAGTTAGAGAGATATTTTGGTGGATGTTGCAGTTCTGTTTAGTTTTTCATAGTTTTTCATTTTTTCAATTTTGGTCTCGGCGAGTGAAGGGGGACGTAGCATGCGTAAAGTCTGACTTAACCCTGCAGTGTATGTCGTTAGCCATACCGCTCGCCTTCTGTTCTGTTCTGTTATGTCTTGCAATTATATATTTTTTCTTTAGTTTGGTTATTCAGTTTGATTTTAAGAGTTAAGTTTATGTTGGTTGTTATAATATTTTTGATGTGAGTTTCAATGCAGCTATGGTGAGTGATGGATTTTGATATTTTGTTTGTGGTTTTAAATATATATATATATATATATACATATATTTAGTTTAGGGTCTTGCTTTTTTAGAAATCTTAATAAAGTTTTAAAAAACTTCTTCCCGAAGATGGTTTAAATGAAAATGATTTATAAAATTTGTTCATAGAATATGTAATTTAAAATTTTCACCATTAATTCGTTTAGAGAATTCATTTATAACACTGTAATCTTTCTTTTTTCAGTTTTATAAAATCTTTCATCATATAACTTTAGAAATTCATTTCATGTGAGTTTTGTCCATAAGCGATCTAAAAATTTCTTTAACTAAACGTCCAAGAAATTGGCCCCGCACGTTAAATCCTACAGATTCTTCAAGTCCCGAAGAAGAACTGATAACGTTGCAGAGTCAAATCCGTTAGGAAATGCTTTCCTTTTGTTATGGTGCATAATTGAAATAAGTAAACCTGTAAGAAAGTTTTCACAAACTGCAAATATGTATTAATTCTTATAAGACCCTTGAACATATGCATATGCACAAATCAAAGGATCTCCAATCACTCCAAGTCAAACATTTAAGCTGCATTGAGGAAGGAACGATGAGTTTCGCGTTACAAATAAACACCTGCAAGCATAATGATGGCAGTTGCATAAATTCAATATGCCACCTCGAGTAATTCCATAGATGTATTGCAAACAAAAAGATAAATTTATCCCTCACATTTAAGACGATATGGTTTGTTAAACAAAATGTTTGAAAGCTGGTGGAATGAACATGTCTTTATAAAATATCATGGATTGTATCCAGAAAGGTTTTGCGAAACTGTCGGTTAAACATTTTGGCGTCAATTCAATTCTGCAATTTATTTGTATTTTTCAAAAATGACTATTTTTACTCTTTTCTAAATTTTTAAATTCTTGTTTTTTTTTTCTTACGTCTACGCGGCATTTTATTAAAATACAGCTAAACTCTTTATTTTATATCAAAGTTTAATCTTTATTTTAACTCAATGTAGGTTTTTGTTTCTTAATTTTTATATTTTTCAATATTTTTGGAAATACCCTATTTTTTACACTTTTTTTTTACTTTTTTTTAATTTCTTTTTAAATTTTTAATTTTTTAAGTAGTTTTTATCTACATTGTATCCTTTACCCAAATGGCTCAGTTATTTTTGCAAGACATTTAACACTCAAACTGGGCGTAAAGTTGGCTGCAAATAGGAGGCTCCTAAAAGATGTTCAACTGTTGAAATTTTGCAATGGTTGCGGTAAATTATTCTTTAAAATAAATTTTCCGTTAATTTTATGTACGATAAATTTCATTACATAAAATGTTTTAATCAAGTTTCTTTGATATTGTGTCAGAATACTTTCCATATTAGTCGCTATTTTCTGAACCAGAATGTAACATCTATCTGAAAATATAAATGTTTCTTAGGTACTCTAATACAAAAAAAATAATAATTTTTAATAAAAACTTTGTATTTTTTGACACATTTTGAAATATTTCAATTAATTTTATAGACACTGTAAAACTTCTAGTTTATAGCACAGGTAAGTGTAATAGTTATGTCTAGTACAAAGGAAATTGAAATATATTTATAACAACATGTATAATAATCACTTATAAACAGATTAAGGTAAATAATGCTATAAAAAGTGATAAAATATCTTAATTTAGATTGACAAACGTTTCATCGCACAAACGTCGACATTTTCAAAATTTTTAATCTATCATGAGTGATTTTGAAAATATCGCCGTTAGTGCGAGGAAACTTTCATCAATCTAAATAAAAATATTTTATCACTTTTTATAGCATTATTTAGCTTAATCTGAAATGTATTTAGTTGAATTTAGTTTCCTTTGTCTAGAGTAAGTATGAAATTTCGAAAAAGAAAACACGATTTTTTAATGTTATTATGAAGATGTTGCTAGATATTTATATTTTTTCATCACTATGTATTATGATTGAACTAAAAATATGTGTATTTAGTCAATATGGTACATTTTTCAGAAAAGAGAATCCAAACGTAGGCAGATACAATAAGAACTGCCTTTCATTATTTTTTTCAGGATATTTGTGTTGACGTTTTCTTTTATTTTCTTGCCATTATGAGTCATATAGTTTCTAAAAATATTATATTTAATAATATATATTTTTTATGATATATTCGATTTTTTGTATTTAGAAGAGAAATATACAATACTATTTAAACTATTAAGAGATCAAAATTGATTATTTAGGCATAAGGATCCGTTATTCGTCAATTGTCACACATTGAAAACTGTTACAGGTAAAACAACATTACAATTTTTCTCTTTTTCAGACACTCACTGGACTTTTTTCAGCAGCATATCGTACTTTTGTTTTTGTCACTGTATTATGAGCTATGTTTAGAGTTTTCCCCCTTGGGAGCTGACAAAAAATTTCCTATTAACCTTTTTAAAATAGAAGATGAAATAAATAAATACAGACTATATTTCGATTTAAATAGCAATAAATTAATAGAAAAACAATAAAAAAGCAAAACAAACAATTTATAATTCTACATCATTAAGGAAAAAATTAAACACGTAATACACGTCTAAAAACCAGCGTGTTGATTCGCATTGTATGACTCGTATTGCATCTCAAATATGTGTAATAAATATATATAAATCAAATCCTATATTTAAATATATTTAAATCTTTTTTCATCAAAATAATAAATATATTTATAGCATGTATGTAAAAATCTATATATTCATTTATTTAAATTCACAGTAAATTACAAATATGTTTTAAATATTCTTAAACGTATCTTCGCACAGGATTTTAATTCCTCATAACATCATGTTTGTCTTTAATTAATTCTCTTTTATTTAGTTTTACTGTGAATATATAATTATGCTGCATATTTACGTTTCGGACTCAGCATGATAAAAATCTGAATAATAAACGTGAAATAGAGTACATTCCTTTTAATAAATTCATATAGTTAGATGCTATAAATTTATATACAATTGAAATTCTTTATCCTTAAAGTATTGTATACAAATTATTCAAAAGAAATCTTCTAGAAATAAAACTTATATATCATGCTATTTTTTTTCCTTGTGCATTCATAGTAATGAATTCTTGAAAATCTATACAGTACATCCAAACAAGAAATACAAGTCTCAAGCATTTATAAAATTTAGAACGTAGTTAGCATATAGTTTGTAGTGAGTATATTATAGTTATAGTTATATTTAGTACATATAGTATATAGTTTAGTGAGGAATACCGCAAAATAACATTTCAATGCGTACTTGTTATGCTAAATAATGTGTATTTGGCTTGAAGTCTAAAAATATTAGGCAGAAAGAGATGTAAATAACGATTGAAGGATTCCGAAATACAAAATACATTTAGTTTCAGATATTCATTAAATACAATTTTCTAACGGTTAATTTTATTTGATACATATTTATATACTTTTTAAAATACATCTATTCAAGGCAACAGTGGACTTTGAAAACAATGTTCTAAAATATTTGATAGACTCAATTGAAATTATGTTCAAAATTTGAAATTAAAATATTAAAAATATTTGTAGTTATTGCATTTTAATTATTTTAATACGACAAAATATTGACATACTTCAAATGTTTCTATGCGCATTCCTTTAACACAAAATATGATAATAATTATTTATGAGATGCTTTTCATATCTTAGAATGAAATATAGCAAATTTGTAGAAGTTCACAGAATATATAAGAAGAAAAAATATATATAATTATGCTCTTTTTTTTTTTTAACGTAGGTGTATATTTACACATGCACATAAATTTCAACGTTAAAATATCCTGCAAAAGCAACTTTTTATGATATCATTTATTTATTATTTATATATAGGACAAAAAATATAAAGATAGTTTTTAATGATATAAAAGCTTAGCTCTACACAGCAGTTTCAGCATTAAAAACATTTCTTTTATACCTCACAGGAGTCTGAGCATCTAGATTCATAATTCACCAAATAAAAAAAAAAAAAAAAAAAAAAAAAAAAAAAAAAATATATATATATATATATATATTCAAATTTTTGCGATTTTGTGAGTTTACTACCCCCTTAAGAATATTTTCATATTTAAGAAATAAACCTTTCATGTCATTAAGAAGGTTAAATATGTCATTTTTTTGTTTTTTTAAATGTATGTATTTCATTTTAAAATCTTACTTTATTATAATAAATCCCTGACACATTTTAAAATACAATATAAAATCAAGTAATTGTCGTAGAGGAGTTCATTTTGGAGTAAAATGCTACTCGCGATGAAAAGTTTTCTTCAAGCGAATGAAAATAATCAGTTCCAAACTTCGAACCTAGATGGCGCCACCTGTCCGTATGTTTGAACTCAAACATACTTTTTTTCTGATTTTCAGATTAGTTTTGACGCTGTGACACGGAAATGATGACTCAAAGTGAAAAAGCTCATTGCGTAGGCTGGTATTTAGAGACCAAATCGGAACTAATTTTAAAATGGCAAAAAAAAAAAAAAAAAAAAAAAAAAAAAAACCGCATGTTTGAAACCAAACACACGGGCAAGTGGCGCCATCTATGATCGAAGTTTGGAACTAATTATTTTCATTCCCTCGTAGAAAACATTTCATCGTGCGAAGCATTTTCGTCGAAACCGCATTCCTGTACGACAATCACTGTATTTTATATTGAATTTTAAAATGTGTCAGAAACTTTTGGGGCACCCTGTATTTCTTGTAATTGTTTTACCTTTAGATAAAGAAAATTACGATGTATTTAAATATCCAGGTACAAAGCAGTATACGAGAGAGAAGATCCTTATACAATAAAAAAACAGATTTATAAGTAGTATGTGTGTTGCTTACAAACTTAGACCATAAGAAATATTGTTTTATTAAATAAAACAACAGACTACAAACAGGTTGTTTTTTTTTATTTCGAAAACAGTAATTCTGCATTAACTATTATAGTTTATGAATTCAATGAGTAGGTCAATAAAGAGATTGAATGTATGCAATTAGTTAAATAGAACACACTCAATTATTGCAGTATGAATAGGGAACATAAATATGAATAGTTTTCCAATAGAAGGTAAACTATTAAAGTTTGACAATATATGTATGCAGCTTTTTATCATTAACTTTTCAAAATATTTATATAAAAAATGAATTCGCAGAAATAAAATTTATTAAGTATTATGTTTTTAACACTTTCCAAGATATTGTAGATTTCCAAGTGTTTATGACTTCGGTTTGTATGTATGTCTGTCCGTTCCGTTTATCTGTCTGTCTGTGTTCTAATTCACGCAAATATACTCAGATGTCTCTGTAATTTTAATAGGTTATTGATATTTACTATAGCACGACTGCTATAGAAATAGAAGTGACTACCCTTATAGTTCATGTGCAGAGACACCCAGATGTACAACATTACACAACGATCATTTTGATAAAATCGCTTGGAGTGCATTTTAATGATGTTAGAAAATTTCTAGCATAATGAATTCTGTATGAATTTAGAACGTGTAATAAAGCATGCATCCTGTGGAATATGGGATGCAAAGAATTTAATATTCTTTTATAGGGCCGTACAAAAGAATACCGTTACCTAATAGTTTACGGGGGGGGGGGGATTATTGTGTATTTTAGTGTTATACAATTTCAAATACAATGAATTTTACATTCATTACCAAGGTTTACTACAAGACACTTGCTGTAGAATATGATGGACAGTGCATAGCATCTATCGTTCACTTGCAGAAACACACACAGATTTCGGATATAGTACTGTATCCGAAGTACAATCTATTACTGATAATAGCATGAAGTGTGATTTTATTTATGATATGGATTTTTAAATTTAACTAAACTTTTACATTCTACTTGGTTTATATAAATGCTATAGATTATGAAAAGAACTACACGAGATTAATCCATAAATATTGCTGTGAATGATCATGCATTGCTTAAAGATTGTTTGTAATTGAGTTTTGCATTTTTAAACTGAACTAAATTAACCTCTTTCAACCTCTTATGCGTATTTTAACTAAACTAAATTTTAGCATATTATGTAGAATATACATATACTAGCAGACTATGCCCGCTGCGCTGGTCCATTTTTCCAAACGAATCTTGAATCAAACGAAATTGTGAATTTAACCTTCTATTTTAAAGCAATAAAGACCATCACCTGGAATGTCCTTCCGCAATTTCCTTGCTGAAACGATGCGAACTTCATTGAGATATTATACTATCGTATGCCTTGGACAAAATTTGGGCAATTAAGAAACAACTCTTTTAGTTGCTCATTTAAAGTACAGTTTGGTACGGAAATGAGACAGTTAGGGCAACAGGAATTAAAATATTCTCTAGTCATCACACTGTTAAATTAGAGAGCATTTTACAATGATTGCGCAGATTGAATTTTGAACTTTAAGAACATTCGGATTGTTCATTTTCATTTGTTTGTTCTTGAACTTCCAGCATCTCAACTTGCGCTATATGTGGCTCTGGTAGCTTAAATTCAATCGCATTACATGTTACATTATATTTTTTAATAAACGTCCTCTTCTGACAGGTCTGCTACTGTTTTCCATATGTCTATTCCAGCAGAGTAAATAGAATCAAAAACGTAGATCACAAACCAATAGGACAAAAGAACAACAAACCAATAGGACAATACGGCTACAAACCGGCGTGTTTTTACAGTAAAGCATGTTGAAAAATATTTTGATGAGAGATGGGGGGCACACATTTAACCTAAAATTTAAGTATTTTACTCAACAATCATAATGTTAACTGCTTTTTATATAATTTACATTTAAACATAAAACTCTACTTTCAAATGTGCTCATACACTTAAAAAACACTATTATTGTGAGCGTTGTTCGGGATTATGTCACTCTTCTGCCTGTTTAACTTAAAATCGCTTTGTTTGGCGCCAAGGTAATAAACGAATAGAATGCAACGCATAAGTTTATTCATTTTTACAATTACTTCTGCCAGTTTCCCTTGTAAGACGTATATATATATGTATGTATAACAATTTATTTATATATTTATATTATTATTATTATTAATAATTACAAATTAGGTACTACTTGATTATACCGTCAACCAATTTCGCCAAATTATACAAATCGCCAAACTATTAGGCCAATCACGCAAATGACATAATTTTTATTTTAAATAACGAAAGAATAAATGAATTAGTAAAACATTAATAAAAATAAAACGTCGAAATAAAAATCATTTGATGATGTAACAAATACGTGTAAAGTGTTTAACGTCAAGTAAATTTGACATTTACGATCACCCATTATTGGCATTTAATTTTATAGTTTGGTGATATTTTTTTGGTCGACGGGATAATCAAGTAGAACCACAAATTATTTCTATTCGTATTTAAAAGTAGATATAGCTCTTTTTTGTAATATATAAATATCATAAATATTGAAAAAAAAATGCTTATATGTATATGAAAAGTAAATAGGTTGCCAGTAAATATACATAAAATTCACTTCACTTACCAAGGCCATTTTCTCTATCTCGCCAAAGCCCATATAGTAAAAATATACCAAATACTCTTCAATCTATTTTCTGATACTAAGTAATCACAATAATGTAAATGACTGTTAGACACAGATATCATATATGTACCGGATTTGGCGCAATTTTTTTCACACCCATTTGGCGAAAACATCGTTTTCGAATACCAGTTACATATATATATATATATATAAAATATTTTCTATTATTTTAAAAGGAAATAACAATAAATGGTACTACTTAGTTATCCCGTCGACCAAAAATCTATCGCCAAACTATAAGATTAAATGCCAATAATGGTTGATCGTACATGTCACGTTCACTTGACTTTAAGCAAGTTACACGTGTTTGCATCATCAGGTGATTTTTATTTAGACGTTTTATTTGTATTTTTATTAATGTTATACTAATTTAATTGTTCTTTCATTATTTAAAAAAAATGTCAATTTGTATAATTTGGCGAGTGGTTTGGCGATTTATATAATTTGGCGAAATTGGTCGATGGATAACTAAGTAGTACCCAATAAATAAAAAAAATGTTTAATTATTATCTATAGAACAAAACATTTTATATAATTGTAAAAAAGAAAATAAAAGTAAATAAACAATTTATTAATAAATAAGCAACAATAGCTGGGTTACCATGTCAGGCAAAATAACGCCAATTTGGAGCCCATTAGGTACCATGAAGGGTATCTGTGCAACCAAAACTTCCAATAATATAGTAAATATGCCATTTGGCGGTGACTTGATTAGCGAAGACTATAAAATAAATAATAATAATAAAAATAAACAATTAATAAATAATAATAATAATATAAAACTGGAATTCAGACGTTAATTTATGTGCTTTTAAATATCTAAGATTAGTCCAATATCTTTTAAAATATTGCCTAACAGAGCGGAAAATATGAAAAAATAACGAATTTAAAACGATTTGCAATTTTTTTTCAGCAAGTAATTTTTAATTCAAAATGTTGAATTTTTGGCACAGATGTCATATTGTCATGACACGATTTTTTTCTGACGCCAATGTTATATACGCAACGGGTACTTAACTGGCGCCAACTTATCGTTATTTTGCTTGATATGGTAACGCGGATGTTGTTGTTTATGCTGTTGATGTTTTCGCCAAATTGATACGTATATGACATCTGTGTAGAATTTTTTTTATAGTAATAACACATGATTGCATAAATTTCCTTAAGAATAATTTTCAGTTCCTAAATTTTGAAACTGTGAAATTTCCTGTACGTAAAATTGGCGTTATGGCCAAAGAAATATTTAATAAACAATAATACTTTCAAAAAAAAAAAAAAGATAATATTCATTGATCTGAGTTGGAGTCTATAAAAATCATATGCTTCCGTAATTACGGCGAAAAAAATTTTAAAAAGTATGAAATTAGGAACAGATGTCATATCCGCGGCCGCCATCTGGGATTTTTTCTTGGCGTAATAACCCCTTTTCCGCCAAGTAATAAATGTCGCCAAGCAGCGATTTATGTGCATGAAAGGCTTAACGAAAATAAAATGTAAAACATCGTCAACAAAATATCGCAAAGAAATCTCAAAACATCCAAGATGGCGTCCGCTTGAATATACAGCATCTAAGCCTGAAAGGATTTTACAATATGTCTGTGTGGCAGAAATTCAAACTAAAATTTAAATATTAGATTCCATTTTTAAAATATTAACTGATATCTATATAATTTATAATCGAATTGTTTCTCCTGTAAATCACATTACGTGGATTAAATAGTTAAATAAAAAAAAAGAAGAAAATGTAATTCAAAATTAGTCTAATCAAATTTTCAGATTCCTTTTTTTAAAGTAAGGCAGGCGATAATTCGCCAAATATTGTAAAATTTCACAATAAATTATATTTTAAGCATTACAAATATTTATTTCCTGTTTAAATTAAAAATTATGTATATATTTTATAATATTATGTCTTATTAAAACATTTTTTGTTGTCTTTTTAAATTAAATATCAGCATTTTTTTCATTTATTTGCGAGGTAATTGTCTAACGGATATAGCCATTTCAATTCTCTAATCAACAAAATTTTCGCCAAAATATAATCACTGGCAACCCTTTCCTTCAAAATATCAATAAAATACGAAATTTACTACCAAAAATCATAGTTATCCCTGTATCTTGGAGCAAGATCTGTCACCATCATTTTTACACCATTATATTTGAAATCGGTTCAGAACTTCCTGAGATTGCATAGAAATCGCAATTTAGAAAGTTTTTTACAACGCTTTTTGCGAATTTTGACCCCCTTTTAAATTTCGCTTTTTTTAGGAAATGTCCTTACAGATCATTGATATCTAATAACTAACTACCATTCCAAATTTCACGATTCTAGGCCCTTCGGTAATGCAAAAGTCGCAATTTAGAACGTTTTTCTCCTGCGCCCACTTTGGGGTAGTGGCACCGACATAAAACATCGCCTATGTTGGAGCAAGGGTTGTCACCATCATTTTGACGGCATTATTTTTTAGATCTGTTTGGTATTTCCTGAGATTGTGTAGAAACCACGATTAGAACGTTTTTTAGAACGCTTTTCGGGCATTTTCACACCTTTTAAATTTCGAATTTTTTAAGAACTGTTCTTAGAAATCCTTTATATCTAATAAGTAGCTAATATTTCAAATTTCATATTTCTAGGCCCTTCGGTAACGCAAAAATCGCATTTTTAGAAAGTTTTTTGCTCCGGCACCCCATTTCGGGTAGTGGCACCGACATAAAACATAGCCTATGTTGGAGCAATGGTTGTCACCGTCATTTTGACACCCTTATTTTTACACCATTATTTTTTAAATTGGTTTGGTATTTCCTGAGATTGTGTAGAAACCACCATTTAGAACGTTTTTTAGAACGATTTTCGCGCATTTTCACCCCTTTCAAATTTCGAATTGTTTAAGAACTGTTCTTAACATCATTTATATCTTATAAGTAGCTAATATTCCAAATTTCATATTTCTAGGCCCTTCAGTAACACGTAAATCGCATTTTTAGAACGTTTTTTGCT
Source organism: Maratus speciosus (assembly GCA_963932465.1). Classification (NCBI taxonomy): domain Eukaryota; kingdom Metazoa; phylum Arthropoda; class Arachnida; order Araneae; family Salticidae; genus Maratus; species Maratus speciosus. Next base: position 331,601,689 of record OZ010788.1, on the reverse strand, counting down.
CCTGCACCCCCTTTGGGGTAGTGACACCGGCATAAAAAATAGCCTATCTTAGAGCAAGCGTTGTCACCATCATTTTGACACCAATATTTTTTAAATCGGTTTGGTATTTCCTGAGATTGTGTAGAAACTACCATTTAGAACGTTTTTTATAACGCTTTTTGTGCATTTCCCCCCTTTTAAATTTCGAATTGTTTAAGAACTGTTCTTAGAAATCCTTTATATCTTATAAGTAACTAATATTCAAAATTTCATATTTCTAGGCCCTTCAGTAACGCTAAAATCGCATTTTTAGAACGTTTTTTGCTCCTATACCCCCTCTGGGGGTGTGGCACCGACATAAAACATAGCCTATCTTGGAGCAAGCGTTGTCACCATCATTTTGACACCAATATTTTTTAAATCGGTTTGGTATTTCCTGAAATTGTGTAGAAACCACCATTTAGAACGTTTTTTAGAACGGTTTTCGCGCATTTTCACCCCTTTCAAATTTCGAATTGTTTAAGAACTGTTCTTAGAAATCCTTTATATCTAATTAGTAGCTAATATTTCAAATTTCATATTTCTAGGCCCTTCAGTAACACGTAAATCGCATTTTTAGAACGTTTTTTGCTCCTGCACCCCCTTTGGGGTAGTGACACCGGCATAAAAAATAGCCTATCTTAGAGCAAGCGTTGTCACCATCATTTTGACACCAATATTTTTTAAATCGGTTTGGTATTTCCTGAGATTGTGTAGAAACTACCATTTAGAACGTTTTTTAGAACGCTTTTTGTGCATTCCCCCCCCCCCCCACCACCTTTTAAATTTCGAATTGTTTAAGAACTGTTCTTAGACATTAATATCTTATAAGTAGCTAATATTTCAAATTTCATATTTCTAGGCCCTTCAATAACACGTAAATCGCATTTTTAGAAAGTTTTTTGCTCCTACACCCCCTTTGGGGTAGTGACACCGACATAAAACATAGCCTATCTTGGAGCAAGCGTTGTCACCATCATTTTGACACCAATATTTTTTAAATCGGTTTGGTATTTCCTGAGATTGTGTTGAAACCACCATTTAGAACGTTTTTTAGAACGCTTTTTGTGCATTTTCACCCTTTGCAAATTTCGAATTGTTTAAGAACTGTTCTTAGACATCATTTATATCTTATAAGTAACTAATATTCAAAATTTCATATTTCTAGGCCCTTCAGTAACGCTAAAATCGCATTTTTAGAACGTTTTTTGCTCTTACACCCACTTTGGGGTAGTGGCACCGACATAAGATATAGCCTATGTTCTAAGTTGGACTAACACCATCATTTTGATACCATTACTTTTGGAATCAGTTCGGTAGTTCCAGAGCTTACCTCCTACAAATAAACAATTTTTTCCTCTTTATAATAGGAGTATGATATATATATATAGATAGATAGAGAGATAGATAGATGTACATAGATAGATATAGATATAGAAGGTAATTGTTGAATCTTGTTTTTCAAATATGTTATGCGTTCTCAAAGATGATTACCAAAGTAACTTATTTAGTTTATTAATGAGAGAAGTATTGTTAAAATATTCTGGAAGTGTTGGAAAAGACTACATAATATGTGATTGACGCATTATTTTCCTTTTTTACTTATAATTTAAAAATTATTCTACAAAATAATCTTTGATGAATTCTATATAATATCTTAACTATTGCATTTATTTCAAGCTAAAACTATTGGCTATGAAATAGTCGGTGTCTTAAGTTTGAAACTGTAATTACTTCTTAAAATAAGTAAATTTGAATTAAAGAAATTCTTCTGTATTAAAGTTTTAAGAAATCTAAAACAAAATTTTTTTTTCAAGATCACAAATACACTAAATAGCGATAGCAATTATTCCTTTGCATGCGCTTTTATGGAAAACTATACTGGACCTGTAAATGATTCAACCGATTTACATAAATAGATAAATTAAAAGAGTACTTCCGCAATCAGGAAAGAAATAATGACTAATAATTCCATAAGGATGCAACAAACATAAACATTAAAATAATAAACTGATTTACTTTCTGATTTAATTTATGTTCTACAGTTGTTCAAATAAAAGATATCATGTTTTAAATATAATTTTAGAACGTTTGGAAATAATGTCTACTTTAAAATAAGGAGAATAGAACTGTTTTAGGTGGCAATCAATATATCAAAAGGAACCCAAACGTTGTTTTTTTTTTTTTTTTTAATTTAGCAGTACCGCATTTTGACACCATATAGAATGGGGGACTGTGGGGGCCAAATGAGGAAACTGTGGAGAGAGGACCACAGGGTAGGCTTGACCCAACCTTCAGTTTGCATATTTAAATAATTTCAGAGTTTTGCCAATAGATGGCAACCAAAATTACTGAAATGCTCAAATAATAGGCTTTGTTTCATGCAGATAATTGAAACAGGTGTGGAAAAATCAATGTGGAAGAGTTTTCAGATTAAAAAGTGTACTTTTTAGAAACATTTTGTAACAAGTTCAAGATAAAATATGTCATTGAAATTTAAATATGAAGGTTTTAAGTAATGCAGAAATATTGAGCTTTTATTCCAGGCATGAAGTTTGTACAGTAAATTAGACTAAACATAACCATATGCTATACTTTAAAAAGTGGCTATGTGGGGAGGTTGGACCCAATCAATGTGAGGGTGGTTTCACCATACGGTCAAAGCTTCCTTAATTAAGTGTTTTTGGTAATAATTTTTATTATACGCTGTACATAATTAAGGATTATATTTCTAAAATAATGTAATTTTTTTCTTAAAGCTACAGTAAAGTGGGCTGATAGAAAGGGAGATGTATAAAATCGATTAAAGGAATGTGTGAAAAATTGCTAAACACTGTTAAAATTTTTGAAGTAGGTTTAATCAACTTTTGGTGCTGCAGTAGCGGCAAACGTAAGAAGGTGAAATCTTACTCCAAGATTTGGAGCTGCGGTTGAAACATAGCTCTAAATTTTGGATCAAGTTTTCACTATCTTATGATTGTAGCTACTATAGAACCCAAAATTGGTTCAATCTATCACAAAGTTTTTAACAGTGAGAAGCATGTAAAAATTTAATGAAATATTAATAGGAAAATTGATAGGAGAAAAAAACTCTAAGAAGGTATGTATATATATTTCACAAAGATGAACACAAGGAGATGAAACCAAATTACGTGGCAGCTAGTGTTGCCAGCTCGATTGTCACAAAGGAGGTGTTTAAAACGAAATTTTTCTCCTGTGCCTTGAATTCAGTCTAAGCAGTTTGTTTATACTTTACATTTTCTCAAATAAATGTTAATGATAATTAAAACATTTAGCATATATTTATTCTGCCTTTTTCAAAAACTGATTTTATCTCCCTTAGGAAATATTTCAATATAAGCTTAAGTGAGTCAAGCCTCCATTATAGTGACTCAAGCCTCGCATTTTTGGGGAGCCTTGACCCATTATTTTATCATGAATAATATCAATCATTTTTCCAGTTTCATGAATTATCTGATTTTAAAATATATAACATATCTCTAAATAATAGTTTTCGAGTATGTGAATGCCATAGAATAGCTACAGTCGTTATTAAAATGCATTTTCCCAGATCCTGAAATTATTTAACTCGCCCTTTTCTCAATTTATTGAAATATATTTGAAGAATATCGGTAATTATAAAATTTGGAATTTAAAAAAAAGTTGAATCACTATAAATAAACAATGCATAAAAAAACAAGACTAACTGCTTTTCAGTTAAAAAAAAAAAAAATCCCAAGTTGACTGCTAATTTTTATATATATATATATATAAATTGTTTTGGACATCTCTCTTTTTGAGGATGTGAGGGGTGGGGAAGTGTATTAGTAGGTATTTTGAGATATGTTCACATGGTTTATATTTCGATATATGTGAAGCCCTAAAACTAAATCTATGTTTTAAAAAAAAATCTGTAAAACGTTACATTCGTTATTATCCTTTGAAATAGGATTAATTATTCTATGATTAATCTTATTCTTCTATTTCATTCGAAATTTTGCAATAAGCTCATTAATGCCGATTAGCAAGGCAATTTGCCTGTCACAAAAATTACTTATGATTTTTTTAAAAATTAGCATGCGTACTCAAATTGATCTAAACAAGCAACTTATACAAGAAAAAGTTTAATTATTTAAAGCTCGTTATTAGTCGGGTGTTAAAAACTGAACATCGATACTTGATTGAAAATATTCCAATTATTGATTAATATGCAAATGTTAGTAAAAGTTTACATTAGCATCATTAAATATCAATCCAAAACTTTCATGGGAATATTTTACCTTAGATATATTCTGTATAAAATTTTAAATAATTTAGCAAGATTTGAGTAAATTAAATTAATAAGTATAATTACCACAGTGGCTACATTGTGGATATAATAATGGTTTAAATTATAAAACAAATATTTTGACCAGAGTTTTAGAGACATGAAATGTGAGAAAAATGTGAGAATTATATTTATCATTTGTCGTGAATATATCATTGGCATCTACTTAATAAAAATATGTCACGTGCGCTTCCATTTTGTAGATTACATTGATATGAATCATTTCATGTTTATTTGTACACATTGGCTTTGCTCTCTGAAATGTCATGTGAATATGATCTTCACAGTTTTTTTTTTTTTCTTTTTTTTTTTTTTTTTTTTTTTTTTTTTTTGCATCAAAATTAAACATCAACCAAACATAAACTTGATATACAAAAACAAACTGGTCCAAATAATGAAGCTTAAAAACAACCAGTGACAGTAACATGTTACCAAAAATTTTAGAATACTTAAATTTATCTAAATAAAAAAATGTGAATACGCCAAATAAAAATAATTATTTCATATGATAAAACTTTAACAAATGAACAGCCGAAAATTATGAGCAGATTAGTAAACAAAAATGATAATGCAAAAAAATCTTCTCCAACGCTAATAAACCACATATTGTGTTTAAATGTCAAAGAAACTGGAGGAAATCTGTTAATGGGATGTACAGCAGCCACTTTTATTAAGACCTTCTCGTAATATCCATATCATTGATTCAGTGAGACTGCGTTAGAAATATCAGGATCTTTCTGAATAAGTTGTCAAGCGCATGAATGTACAAAGGATACAGGTTAGCATGAGATCACGAGGCACTGAAATACGGTTTACGGTTTGTTTACATTGTAAGACAGACTTAGTCTCGAAGTTGATATTAAGCGAAACAGTGTAATCCCATCCCAATTGTTTCTATAAAATGAGTGAAATATGTTTTTTTTTTTTTTTTTTTTTTTTACAGATTTTGCTTTCTGCACATCATAGATGGGCTTTTTCGCGTTTTTGAAAAATAATTTGAAACTACTTGGAAGAATTTTTTTAAATTTTGGATGCGCATAATGCTGGACACAATAAATAAAATTTTGGATGCGCATAATGCTGGACACAATAAATATAAATCCACCAAATAAAAAAGGAGGCTAGAATTCATATATTTTTTTAATATTAATTTCATAATTCATATTATAAAATTAAAAAAAAAACGATGTGTTTATGTTCGGATATTTTATTATGACAACCATAGAAAAAGTTATCACATTAGGATTATAATTTCAGAAAATATTAACAAAATATGAAAATGTAATTTGACTCTTTCAGGAGAGGAAATGCATATATGCCTCATAAAATGGTGCATGTGGAATTCGTTTTGGGCACCATTAATAAATAAATGTAATATTTGTATTTTTTAATTAGATCATTTTTTCAAATTTCACCAGTAAAGAGAACTGTTTAAAAAAGCGGTTCCAACCAAATAAAATTTATCTAAGGGATGCCGTCTCGAAAGAGTTAACATTAGATACTCTAAATTTTGAATGTTAATAATGTTGTAAATTATTTCAATGTTAATAATTAATAATACTGCTTATAATAATTTAAAAACTTATTATTCAATTGAAATTTGGTATCTAAGCACAAGTGCAACCAAAGATTTAAAATATGTAGTCAAAATTGCGTGTTGTTTTTTAAAAGGACCAAGTTTTGACTGGTGATTATTTGTAGATGGCCCCCTAAGCAAATTTTGTATACAAAATTTAAAAGTAGAATATATTTCCTTTCGTTTGGTCCAGTAAGTTTCATCTACGATAATTTGTTTAAGAGGTAATAGGCAATGTTTACTTTTTTTCCCTTTACTGTACGTTGGGCAGAATGCTTGTGTTTAAATTAATGAGAAAAAATAGAACAGATGAAATGTAATGTTCATTTCTAAATTATTTTTATTTATAAATTTTCTTCCGTTTAAGAATATAAAAAAATCATATATTTCTCGGCTTTGAGATGGAAAGTTATTCATATTTGAATAAGTTTTTTTAATTGCGTTTGTGTTGTCATTATTGGTAGTAAATAGATTAATCATTTAGTTTTATAAGATTTAATTTCTTGCTATTTTTACATACTAACAAGAAACCATTTAAAGATTTATCCTTTTGATTTTATTCGTACAAAATCGATGCAGTTAATTAAGTTGCATGAAGCTGTAAACAATTCTAAATATTTAAATTTTCATTTTAAAAAGTTAAATATAAAAATGATTAATCTTCCTTAACATTTTTAATTTAAACTTCATTCCTTCATTTTTTTAAATTTTCTATGTTTAGAAAAATGTCTATGTCATCAATCACGAAAAGGTTCTTTTTTCGCAAGAGGAAAAATCGATTCTTTAATAGGGAATCAAATTTGCTCAAAATTTCTCTTTTAGAACTGATAAATGAAATGACAAATAGGAAGTAAAATTTTATTATTCTATTGTAAAGTATTCAAAATAAATGTCACTTTAATGTAACAATTACATTTTTTCTTTTTCATGAATTTAATTCTTTCAAGTTACAAAGGAAAAGGAAAAAAAATCGATTCTGGCTAAATTCGTTTTAATGATTTTCAATATAAGCAATTTTAATGTATATGCAGGGCATTTAAATAAAATGTAAAACATAAATTAAATAATAAAATTTTGAAGTGTAACGGCCCGCATCATCTCATACGGTGCTTGGTCTCAGCTTGGAATATAACTATTTCGATGTTGATGATTTAAAAGACGGTTGATATTTGACTTTTACCCTAAATCGCTGTCCTCTTGCAGAGCAGATCTACTAGTATAATTCGCGGTGCTTGTTGATAGCCGATGTCTTCCCTAACATTGGTTGTGGACATATTTGAACAGTTCCATCTGCCTCAAACTCATCTCAAGTTCTAACGATTGTAAGTCGCATAGGCAGAATCTCTTTTCAAACACTTCTCTAAAATATATCTGTACTTCGACAAGATTTTAAAGTAATATTAAAGTAATATTTTAGGATAAATTACCTTCACTCAAAGCTAAGTCTGGTTTAGAACATTAGTTAATCCTAAAAGGAAATAAAGGACAATCCATTATTAGCAAATAAATTGTGCATACCTTTTCTTTTGAACAACCTGTACATTATATATATACAATATACTATGGTGGCCAAAATTGTGGATATTTTTTTAATACAAATGTTCATACATAAAATTCAATGAAATTTAATGTAGAATTTAATTAAAAAAACGTAATTAAATTATCTGTATTGAAAAAAAAGTTACGCTTACAAAATATAGGTCTAAGATTTCATTGTATTTTAAATTTACACTTACACATTCAATATTTAGTAGGATAACAATTGTTTTTTATTACAGCTTCACGGCGTTTTTCATTGAGAGAACAAGTGTTTGGAGTTCATCCTTTTTAATCGCATGCTGCCAATAATCAATCATAGCTTCAATAAGTTGCGTTTTATTAGATGGACGCTTTTTTTGCCCAAGGAGTTTCAAATGTCGCCACAAATTTTCTATAGGATTTAGATCAGGGCTGCTTCATGGCCAGGGTAATAATTGTATGCTTTTATTTTAAAACCATTCTTTTCATATGTTAGCCATATGGCAAGAGCTAAATCCTGTTGAAGATAAATGGTGGTTTATTGGGGAAGAGATCCCTAATGGAAGGTATCAATTTTAGTTTCACCACAGTTTCAATGTATTTTTTTACATTCAGAATGCTCATTTTTCATTCAGAATGAATCAATTACTCGAATGTGGCGACACCATCTGCAGACATACAGGCCCAAATCGTGAAATTTTTGGGGTTCTTTGTAGTTGCTTCAATGTAATCAGGATGCAGCCCTTCCCTCACTATACGTCTCACATATTTTCGCCCATCACAGCTAAAGAGCGACATTTTACTCTCATCGCTCCCGATTATTTGCTTCAACTGATTTTCTGACCAATTAATGTGTTCTTTTGTCCACTGAATTCATTTCTTGCGTTGTTGAAGATTTAAATTTTTTTTTCCCTCGAAATTACCCTTCCGTCCAAAATCTGCTAATCGTCTCCGTTTTGTTCTTGAACTAATTGAAATACCCACTGCATTCATTTCACATCTAACAGCATCTGATGAAATTCTTCTATCTTTGAGGCTTATCTTTTTTATCTTTCTATCGTCAGAAGCACTTGTGCATTTTTTTCAGCCTAATCTTGACTTATTTATCACTGATTTATTTCGTCTTAACGTAAGCCAATTCGTGAAACCATTTCGTACGCCAGATAATGTGACTGTCTCCCAACCTGTCTTGAAATTGCAGCATAAGAGAGACCATTTTCTCTCGATATGAAGATTCTGCTTTTTTTATAGATGTCTAATCAGTTCTTGTTGTTGATGACATTTCTTTAAATTATTTGCATTAAAAAAATAGAAATATTTTAATAAAAAACATTATTCTATTTAGTTACACTAGTATTCCCCTTCTGCAAAATTCATTCCGTCAAAATAGCGCTAGTACAGTATTGGAAAAAAAAAGTAAACAGCCCCTACTATCCCTGCAAAAAATTATCATAGAAGAAAGTTACTGGTACCACACAATTTGTAATAAAGTCTACTTTTAAATGATCCATACAAAATTTGCTTAGGTGGTTATCTACATATTAAAACGAACCATAACTTTGTTTTTTTGCAATAGGAGTATATCATTCTGACAGCATAAATGAACTCGAAGTCAATAATGTCATATATCCTATTTATTGCAAATTTTGTCTAGTTTCTGAATTTCGTAATGCTTTTCCCCTAAAACAATAAAAGATTTAAGTTAAAAACAACTATTTGGGGGCGTTTCGGGGGGGGAGAAATTTTGGGGGAAGTTAAAAATTCGGATTCAGCTACTCAAAAAACTTAAAGTAAACCTTATAGAGAAAGTTCGGAGGGAAGATGGGAGGGCGAATGTAAACGTGTGAGTGGTTAAGTGGAATTGCGCAACTTAGTTCACGCAGCACCGCGCGCATGTTCCGAGGCAGATCCCCTCCTTCCCCTTCATCCTAAGTCATAATGTCATATATTTAATTTGTTTCAAATTTTGTCTACTTTCTGAATTTCTAGATACTTTTTTCCTAAAACAATAAAAAAATTATTTTTTTAATAAAAACTTTTTTTGGGGGGCATTTTACCAAAATTTGGGGGTGTTGCCGGCGGAAATTTTGGTGGGAAGTTACAAATTCGGATTCAGCGACCCAAAAAACATACAGTAAGCCTTTTTCCAGAACTACCATGAATTGCGCTAGGTAGAGCCCCTATACGGTCTCTATTGCCTGGACTAGATAGTATAAGAAATTACAAAATATCTGGTCGCTTTTGTCATAGACGGCCCCTTCAACCATCATGTTCCCGTTTTTTAAGCATAATTTGAAAACTACTTGGAAGAAAAGTGTGAAATTTTGGATTTCCATAAAACATGACTTATTAAATCTAAATCCATAAAAAAAAATGTAAGTTGCAATTCATAAATTTTCGAAAAATTTCATAATTCATAATTCATATCATAAAATTATAAAAATTGCAAATTCAACGTATTTATGTTTGGGTATTTTAGTATTATTGCTAAACAAAAAATTAGCACATTAGGAGCATAATTTCAGGAGCTATTAATAAAAATATGAAAATGTAATTTAACAGTAGAAGCACTAAATTTTGAATGTTTAGAATTAAAAAACTTAGCATTCAAATGACTTGAAATTTGGTGTCCAGGTATAGTTTGAACCGACGATTTGAAATATCTTGTTAAAATTGGGTATTGCCATTGAGAAAAATGAGGTTTGGGTTCGTTTTAATATGTATATGGCCCCCTAAGCAAATTTTAGGCTAATTGAAGGGTGCAGAGTTCATTTATGCTGTCAGAATTGTGTACTGCCATTGAAAAAAATGAAGTTTGCATTAGTTTTAATATGTAGATGGCCCAGTAAGTAAATTTTATATTCATCATTTAAAAGTAGACTTTATTTCCAATCGTTCGGTACCAGTAACTTTCTTCTACGATAATTTGTTGAGGAGTTAGTATGGGTGTTTATTTTTTTTTCCACGACTGTACATTTCAAAACGTACAACAGTTTAGTTACCGACATTTGATTGGTTTTCAGAACAGTCATTGTGATTGGCTAGAAAGCTTTTATTACAATACACTTCAGCATTTATGACGAACTGTTTTCTACTTTAGACTAAAGTAAGTGTAACTTTTTTTGTAATTCAGATATTTTAATTCTGTTTTTTCTTATTATTAAATATCTACATTAAATGTCCATGAATCTGATATATAAATATTTGTATTTAAGTGAAAAATAATATATTCCATAAGCACACACAGCTATCAAATATTTTGGCCACCACTGTATACCGGGAGAGCCAAAAGTTAGTTAAAACTTTAAAAGTGCATAAAAAGGGAAGAAATTATGATAATGAAGTGCGGTTTGCAAGACCGGACTCACAAGGCAGTAGGATTTTTTTTTAGCAGTAGAACATACTTTAGTTTAAAAAGCCACCTGTAGAGGGTGGCTGACACCCCAAAACACAATTAACAGGACAACAGTACGCTCCATTAATTTATTCTTGCAATAGCAAATGTTAACATGGTCTACAGAACACTCTATGACACAACTAAGGTGCTACGACACAACGCCCGTTACAGCTGAATGCAGCATGTCGGAATGAATTGCAGAAATCTCCCGACAGATGGAATCTTTGAGTTCGGCTAATGTTGAAGGCAATGAACGATACTCAAGTGATTTCAAATATCCCCACAAACAGAATTCCACCAGAGTGAAATCTGGTGATCGTGGAGGCCATGCGCTTTTGCAACATCGACTGATCAGTCTGCCTCCACCAAAGGTACTCAAAAAGAATCGTTTTACTGGATTGGTATAGTATGGTGATGCGTCATCCTGCATAAAGCTTATTACAGATAACGCACCTCTCTGATTTAATGCGGGCACGACTTTGTCAAGCAAAAGAGTGAGATAACACTCAGCAGTTACTGTGAAAGTTTTCCAGCCCAATACAAGACACAGTTCTTCAAACAAGAATAGTCCTGCAATGAAAGATGAGGCGATGTCACACCAGACACCAAACTTGGCTCGATGCAGTGACTCCGTCGTGTATTCACGAGAAGTAGATGTCGACCATATGCCATATCAGAAAAATTTAACAACCACTGAGTCTAGCTTTCTATCCTTGCCATAGCCCACGCTCAAATGGTTTCCTCATAGCTGTGTCTCCCGGTTGTAACTTCTGCAGTGACTACAATTTGTAGGGATAGAGAAGAAATACCCTGTAGAGGATACGTTTAATCTATTAGTTAGGCGCATCCGATATCATTCCAGATTTCCGAGCACTGCTACACCCCGTGGACGATTCCGTCACTAAATCATTCATAAAGGTTTTCATTGCTGTAATTTGGCCCTCCGACAATGAGGGTCTTCCACTTCGTGAGCGATTCTCCAAGGAACCAGTTTCTTCGAATCGTTTGACAAGCTTTATTAGTCCAGTATGAGATATGGGGCCATTCTTCGTCTTCAGTCCTTTAGCCGTACGAAAATTTCGCAACGCAACAGTTGCTTTCTCTCCGTTAAAATAGAACAACTTGAGCAACAACGCTCGATAGGGTAATGATAATATTCTGAAATCAAAAGAGAAATTAATTGAGGTCATATTTGAAACTTTTTTTGTCACAACAATTTTGCTTTCTATGATTTGCGATATAATTACTATACACAGATTTTACTTATACACAGGGCACATATTTTAAAACTTTTTTTTTCCAAGGACACATTTGTTAATTTAACAAAGGGCACGGAATCTATAGTTTGGCCAGACTTCCTCTTCCCCATTACCTTTCTGATGATCCCAAATGGGCCGTGAATCCCATTTTAAGATTTCGTGGTATAGGGTTTTACATTCGCCCATAAACCACAATTATGTACGAACCATTAAAGTAAAGTCTTATTTAATTGATGACATGTTAATATCTTCAAATTACTTAAATTTCTTTTCCAGCAAAGTCAAATTTCAAGATTTTTATAATAATATTCATTTACAATTTTAAAACGAATCATCGCAATAGATCACGCCGAAATTTACATTGCACAACATTAACAATGAACAAAGATATGATGAAATTTCGGAAATTAAAATTCTGAAAAATAAATTTTGCATCAATTTTATATTTACAAACATTTTTAAATATTTTTTATTAACGATAAATTGGGATACGATATGATTAAATGACACATAAATCAATGTCATGTAATCAAATTATTTGCAGATATTCAAATGCACCATGTGTGTTTTTTTTTTCAATTATTGTTGCGCAAACGACCACAGACAAAGGAACGACGTTTAAATTGTAAATACGCACTATTTCAATTATTTTTTTTAACGTATAGCATCATTAAAACGTGCTACACACAAAAAGCATTCATATTGTATAAAAAATTGGATATAGTTTGAGCAATCACATATAAAATTACAAAGACTGGATTTTTATTTTATTCAATAAGATTTTTTGAATTTAGTAACAGTACATGATTGCATTTTTACTCGTTTTAAATACTACACTTTATTAAGGGTTGAAGAGAAGAAAATATGTTACGTATTTGTACATCATTAATTATATCTCTTTTGTGTATGTGTTTTTAGTTTGCTTTTTTTTCTGTTAAAAAATATTATATAGTCGCTAATATAGTGTTTTGTGAAACCTGTATCCTAAAAAAAAATCCTGTATCGGAATTTTTTTTTAATTATTGTTGCATAAACGGTTATATAATATAAGTTAACTAATTAAGAGCGTGGACGAGTGCATTTTTATTTTATGCTGTAACACTTTTGGATTTTAGTAAAACTAACTGCATGCACTTTTCTCAGTTTTAAATACTACACCTTATTAAGTGTTGAGGAGAAATAAATATGGTACATTTTTTTACGTCAATTATTATATCACATATATACAAAATAGATTGCTTCTTAAACCACTTATGATAGGTATACACATAAACTTACAAAAATTATAGAAATTAAGTACGGCAATAGGTATAAAGGCCAACAAATTTTACAAGTATCATGTACTGCCAGATTTGAGCAGTACTTCATTCATGTAAAACATAGTAAAACCGATATAAATCTTTAGGGAGTGTTTTTCGACAGTAATTTCTGTCTCATTTAATGCCCATATTACACTTAAATTTTCTTATACCTATATTTCAGGCATTATAGTAGCCACCAGTATAGACACTTTTACCACATTTGTTTTACATTAATATATAAAGATTCATGACTCTTAATTTTCATTTTAAAAAATCCTTTATCTTTCGTTTTGTACATATTAAAATCGAAAATTATAATTTACATTTCTATATTTTTCTTAAAAAAACACATTTTTTTTTTTTTTTTTACTTAAAAAGGACATAAATTCCGGTATATCGTTAAAACTATGCTATTTATAAATATATACTGCATTGTCCATACTCTCTGGCACTTCTCTGAAAAAACGTTTTCGTCCATTTCTTGGACTTCATCGGTTTCAATTGGCGGTTCGCAGTTTCATTTTCGACCTTTTATCATCTCTCTCTTTCCATTTCCCCCCCTTCTCCCTTTTCACTTTCCCCTTCTTTCCAACATTTTTAGCCAACGGGAGTCAACATTTGCATGCGCCATATCGTTGCATACACTTTTTCTTTCGAGGTTAATCTCGATAGCCTCTCTCATTAGGGTGTTGTGGGGATTATCATATGCAGCTATTTTTTCTATTTTAATTGATTGAGGTATTATGGGGTTTTTTAAATTTGTTCTTGAGAAGGCTGTTGCTTGATTATTATATTTTATGTCGCGGATATGCTCCCTATACCTTTCGCTTATTTTCCGCTTGGTCATTCCGATGTATGTAATTTCCTTATTTTCTGTATCTGAGGCTTTAATTTTATATACTCCTGCCGTCTGTAATTCGTCGTATCTTTCTGCTTCATTTCGTATCGTTTTAAATAGGGAAGGGTTGGGTGTGATTGGGACTATCTTTCCGAATTTACTAATTTCGCGTTTTATTTTTAGTGCTATTCCGTTCATGTATGGTAGGGGGGGGGGGGGGGTATAATCTTTTTTATTTTGTCCTGGTTGGATCCAGTTAATTTTTTCTTTCGCTTTTCTGATTAGCACAATACAACAAACAATAGACAAGCTAATTATACACCCCCCTACCATACATGAACGGAATAGCACTAAAAATAAAACGCGAAATTAGTAAACTCGGAAAGATAGTCCCAATCACACCCAACCCTTCCCTATTTAAAACGATACGAAATGAAGCAGAAAGATACGACGAATTACAGACGGCAGGAGTATATAAAATTAAAGCCTCAGATACAGAAAATAAGGAAATTACATACATCGGGATGACCAAGCGGAAAATAGGCGAAAGGTATAAGGAGCATATCCGCGACATAAAATATAATAATCAAGCAACAGCCTTCTCAAGAACAAATTTAAAAAACCCCATAATACCTCAATCAATTAAAGTAGAAAAAATAGCTGCATATGATAATCCCCACAACACCCTAATGAGAGAGGCTATCGAGATTAACCTCGAAAGAAAAAGTGTATGCAACGATATGGCGCATGCAAATGTTGACTCCCGTTGGCTAAAAATGTTGGAAAGAAGGGGAAAGTGAAAAGGGAGAAGGGGGAAAAATGGAAAGAGAGAGATGATAAAAGGTCGAAAATGAAACTGCGAGCCGCCAATTGAAACCGATGAAGTCCAAGAAATGGACGAAAACGTTTTTTCAGAGAAGTGCCAGAGAGTATGGACAATGCAGTATATATTTATAAATAGCATAGTTTTAACGATATACCGGAATTTATGTCCTTTTTAAGTAAAAAAAAAATGTGTTTTTTTAAGAAAAATAAAGAAATGTAAATTATAATTTTCGATTTTAATATGTACAAAACGAAAGATAAAGGATTTTTTAAAATGAAAATTAAGTGTCATGAATCTTTATATATTAATGTAAAACAAATGTGGTAAAAGTGTCTATACTGGTGGCTACTATAATGCCTGAAATATAGGTATAAGAAAATTTAAGCGATATAAAGCTATTTTTCACTCCTACGCCTCAATTACATTTAGTTACTAGTACTATGGAATATAATTAAGTTCCAAATATTGTGTGTTCACGATTAACCCTTCACTGCACGATTATTTCTATTTTTATGGAAAAAAATTATTTGAAATCTATATATCGGTCTAATAAAGGGAATAATAGTAAAAAAAAAATAATAATAATTTTCAAAATTTCAGCTAAAATTTGACATTTTATTGTGAGTACCAAATGTGCACAATTAGGGTTTTAAAAAATTGTATCGTTATATTTTGAAACTAAATGAGCTTAAATTAATTAATATTATCTGCTTAACACTGTGCAACTTTTTTTATACTAATATTTTTAAGTATTCAGTAAAAATAATGAAAGTAAATTTTACCTTAATAGCATGATCGATTTTTTTTTTGTTTCCGAAGAAAAAATTCTAATTTTTTGTCTAATGCATCACTCTAACATGAGCAAAATAATGGACATTACGTTCTTTCGGTTGTGATTGATCAGTTATAGTCATCATATTAGCAAAATTCATGGCACATAATGAAAACTATAATTTTCTTAATTATGTGCCAGATATGGCACGTCGCGAAGTGAAGGGTTAACCCTGTTGATCATAATAACCCAAAATACCATGGTTTAATTGTAACCATCTATTTTGTATCTGGATGGCATATTACAAAAAATATCAAGTTTATACACAATATTTGCTCAATAATAAAATCATACGCACATTATTCTACCTTAACCTGATTGATCCGGCGTTGTCTCAACCAGTGATTGTAACGTTAAACATACCAAAAATCAGTGTTGAAGGATTTTTATCTTCAAACGAAAATACTTCTGAATAGATTTAATGTTCAGGGTCCCACAGCTTTCGGACGCGTGCACCCTCAAATTTGTTTTAATTAATTTTTTTAATGAAAATCTTTCGAAACAAATATAGAGTTGAGATTCCAATTATCTTCGGCAAAATATACCGGGGGCGCCGTTATAGTGTTTCCCGATTTAATTTCTGTCATTTAAATACATTAAGTATTTAAATCTGAAAAATGTTCCAGAGGAAATCCAATATTTCAACAGCACAAACTGTTATCACTTCATATGCGCCTACATAAAACCTAATAATGAACAAAACACTTGGAAAAAACTGTTCATAACTACCCCATATCACAAAAAGTGTGGAGTAATTATGAGCATGTTTCTGTAGGTCATTGAAACTAAGTTGAAGCAAAATCTTATTAAGTTTTTGTTAGATTAATTATAACTTAACAATTAATCATAAAAAACAAAGACATGCCTTGATTTTACCTGATAGAAACGAAAAATATTCATTGGCATTGTGAAATTATTTGTACACTTTTAACTTCTACTACCTGTACTTTACCACTATTTTCGAATTCTAATTTCACCAACTCTCTTAATTTCTTTCCTGATTCCGCCACCTCCTTGACCAATATATCTACGAGTAGGTTTTTTAACGGAATTTCTTCCACCCCTGGTGTTGAAATGGGAACTAAAAAATTCGAGATCGATTTTTTTCCAAGATTTTGCTGCGCGCGCGCGCAGCACGCCAGCTAAACCCTCATCTGATATATCATCGGAAAACCCTCAGACCACTTTTTTATATTATGAACTTTCTACCCCCACTCACTCAAATTTGTCACCCCCTGAGGGTTGATCAATTTTCTAACTCAGCACCTAATTAAGCTACGCCACATTTCGTATCATTTGAAGGCTTGACCAAAGATGAAACTCTTCACTGGCCTTCGATTGGTGAGGTCTATTTTTGACCCCAGTCTATTAAAAAGGGCAATCCCCCGTGGGGGGAAATGAAAATGTTTATGCGATATATCGCTTCAAAGCTTTTGGCCTGTACATTACTAAGCACTCACTCCTCTTCTCTTAACTCATTTTTCAATTAGTAGATGATATTACACAGTTTTAATTTGTTCATTACTACCACATTCAATTTTCCAAAAATTATGAAAAAAAAATTATCCAACAAATCTGAACAATTATCAGCTTCTTCCCCATTTTCATACAGTGAGCGGGTACGTATTTCACACAAAATACAGTTAAAGATATAAAATCATATTAATGTATAGAATTTTATACGAATTAAATGGTGTTTTCTATTTCCAACCTTGAAATAATTTAAGCTATGGTTAAAAGTTACACACATTGTTCGAATGTGCATCGCTTACTGTACATTGAAATAAAACAATTATTTTGATTTTTTTTTTGTATAATTGAGGTATTTTATGTTTAAAAAAAAAAAAAAAAAAAAAAACTTTGTTTAATTTGTGCACGTAAATTTAATATTTGTTTTTAATGCATAGAACGTAAAAAAATAACCGAACGCGTGAATAATGCTAGCTATAAAGGAATAAATCCATCGGTAATGACTTTGTATGTTACTTTATTTAAATTGTATTGGAGGGGGGGGGGGGGCATATTTATTTTATGCAAGAATTTGAAATGAACTTGAAAAAAAACTCATAGTTTTCAAATATTTCCCGTTATCAAGATGCATTTGATTTAGATAAAAAGTTTCATTCCTCTAAACTGAACAAAAAAGATAAAGTGTGTTTCTTGACATCTTCAACATGGACAAAAGAATATTAAGATTCAGTGATTTAGTAGCTAAATCTATCAGCTTACAATGTTTTAAAAATTAACAACGAATACATGATAAACATGGTACTGTAATTTTATTTAAAATCAACAAAAATTCGTCATGTATATATAAAAAAATTAACTTTATTCATGTTATTTTAAAATAATTAAACAGGTAGTGATAATAAAAATTTACATTTTAAAAGGAATTCCGATTTTCATATAAAAATATTCCTTTTAAATAAACTTTTAACATTAAATTTCATAAATTTAAACAACAGTTACAATTTCAAGCTATAAATCTACATTAACGGAACATTAAAATGCATATTTAACGTACCTGTCTTAGGTTTGAGCAACAATATGTCCACATGTCTCTATTGCACTCAAATTAATAATTATCTCATCAGAAAATTATGAAATGGTTTATACTCCGTTTCTTCCGCATCGCAATGATAATAATTTTATTGGAGACATAAGTTTTAAATTAAATATATTAAACAAATATTCTGGAAGATAAATTAACTGAAAACCATTTCAAAATTAGTTATGTGTTTCATTCATGTAAATAAATGCTCTTCAATTCTGAATTTTATTAATTTAAAAACTGATATTGGATGTGGAAATGCGTATCGTGTTTAGGTGTTTTTTCACTGTGTTGTCTGTATTATCAATAATTAATGTACAGTTACTTAAACTAAAACCATACAACGTTAAGTATACATTTCAGGTCAAATTTGAACAAAAAATGAATAAAAATATTCTTTAAAACTGTAGGAACTCTTTACAATCCCATGATGTTTTCTTTAAAAAGATACAGCCTACACTTTTAAATTGCAATAAATTTAAAATGGATCAATACAAAAACCAGATTGTGCTTGTATATTTAAATTCCAAATTCAGGAACACGTTTGCATACAAGCTGTTATAAATTTCGAAAGATTAGTTAATGAGAGATAAATTATCAAAGAACTTATAAACCAGAAACATCTGTTATTTATACATAACTCGCAAAATAATTTATCTGTATCTTTAAATTGTGTTAGTTACGATCCATTGTCAATACAGTTTTAAAAGAACTTTTATTGTTGCAATCAATATGCCTTATTAGCCAGCTTTTACATCCATAAACCCAGATTAAAATTACAACAAAAATGCATATTTAATATTATGAAATAATGAAACTAAGCACTAATATCTCCAAATGTCTCTTAAGTTTACGCTTGCGTTGTCATTACATTAGAAAATTACTAAAGGGATTATCAACCGTTGCCTCTTATTCGCAGTTATATGAATTTTCTCAGAATTTGAGAAAGTTGCTGGTCATTATAAGTATGTGCATCCACATCAGATATACTATATTGTCGAACGATCACGATACTCTTCTTTAATTAAATATATTAATAGAATACTTTTCTAGTATATACAAACTAAACATTTTATGCAAAAGTTTATTTAAAAACTTGTTACATTGATTGTTGATGATCACAAAACTTGTTACACTTGAAAATACATGTTTGGTTATAATATTTTTAACATTATTATTTTAAAACATTGATATATGTCTTGTATAAATGAATTTGAAACCTATTGCTTTCAGTAAATAATTTGCATTTAAGTAATTAAAGTAACATTTAAGAGCAGATGAAAAACAAAATCATAAAAAAGAAAGTTTTTTATTTTTAATTTTATAATATTTTGAATCCTCTATTTTTCCCCTTATGACTGGTATATTACAATTGTTTTTACGACAACAAGAAGTTAATTTTTTTAAGTAATTAAAATTGTGTATGAAAATTTTAATTTTTTATCTTCGGTGTACCTGTTTATAAAAACTACTGCATAGTATTGCCTGTATTCTTGCCTGAATATTTTACATATATCCCTGTTTAAAATGAAGTGAACCTTCGTTACAACCATATGCATAAAATGTTTATTCAAAAGGTATTCTTTGCAAATTGTTTTGTTATCTAAAAGTGATTTTTATTCCAGATTAAAAATAAATAAAAGGTATTTTTTATAAATTTGACTTCACTGTATTAGGAAATATTTATATGATCTAGATAAAAAAATTCAAGTAAACATCTTTGATAGTTTCTGAGAAACGATATATTAATTTAACATGGTAGGTATAGGGCCTTCCAAATTCCCTTAAGTCACAGGAAAAAATGTATCTGCTACACTAAACAGGCTATAATCTAATCCATAAACAGTTTCCAATATCAAAAGGCTATGTAAAACGCCTAGTATATATTATGCAATAATTAAACTTTTGTTATATGGATATTAAAATGAAAAGTAACAATTTCAGTAGCTACGCTTAATTTTATAAAAATAATTTTGGTATTTCAATATTCTAATGTATGTGGCAAATTTAAAGTAATTTCAGCACAAAAGTTTTGAAGTAAAATTATTCAACATTTTAAAGTTAATTTTCATTTACTAAGTCTGTCGTAAAAGATTCAGGAAAAGGAAAGTCCAAAAGCGTCTATTATGCAACCTTTTTAACGGAACAATGCAAACAGAGCATATACATACAATGCAAATCTCTTTACAAAATTAAACTTTGGGGTATTTATAGGATATTCTATGATGCAGTTTTCATCAGCATTGTAAGGCATGATTCTCACCACCTGCTAAGTTATACAGTATTCAATTCTGCAAAAGCAGCAGTAATTCCATAATAAACTATTTTTTAAATGACTCCACAGCTAGAAATCATGCATTGAGATCCAGTTAACAAAATGAACAGGAATTATTAAATTAACAACTAATAATATTATATGCGCAATAGTGTTAACTAAATGCAACAATTCTAGGTGTTTATTAGTGCAATACAAATTAGCCTGTTTGTTCAGAGGATGGTCTATGGTTAGAATGCATCTCGTAACGCAAAAATATCCTAAGGCGATTTTCATCTGTACAGCACTATGCACTACGTATATCTTTCGAAATACTACGCATCTAAGCGTGCACCACTCGAAACAGCAACTTTTTCTTGACTGGCCAACAAAAAGTGAAAGAACATCTTCATGAACTTTCACAGATATTAGTTTAATTCATCTACTAAATTGAATTTCACATTTTACAGCCTTTTGAAATCTTGAAATATGAATCCCGAAAAGCTTGTGCAGATATTAACTAATGCAGTATATTATAGACTGAGTACAAACTGCAAACAGGCGTATAAATTAATTTCACAAATATGAAAAGTTCAATTAACGAGACATTTCTCGTATAATCAAATTTGATCAGAAGCCTGTGAGCCCTAAATATTTACTGTGTAGTATTAATCATGATCTTTTATTTTATAATTGATTTTAATTTAATAGAATTTTTATACTGACTGGCATCAGTCCATGAAGCACACTTATACTTATTTTTACCCTAGCTATGTCCAATAAAACATTTTCCTATTTTATTGGCGTATAGTTATTTTTTTAATTTGTTGTATTGTGCTGGTTGGCTCGCTATTTTTTTTTTATTACTCCGGTACGACACATTTATTTTTTTTTATCGTCCAAGCCCATTAACAAAAATTGTCTTTATTATGCGGGCAAGGCCCTTTTGAAAAATACCCTTCTTTTTGCTGGCCTTGGACTCTTTCAGAACTCTCTGCCTTTTGTTCCGCAAACCAAAGAAAATACGTGTATGGAGCGGGCTATATACCAAAATAAAAATATCCACTGGAGTTTTCAATTAAATTTACTCTGTACATCGGGCAGTATATTCGGCATCTTTAACCTGAATAGACTGGTATAGTCCAAGATTAAAAATTATAATTCAGTTTATAAATTAAAAATTATATCTAACTTGTTTAATTTCACTTCAAACTACCTAAAAAACCGGAATCAGTTTTGGAATATTTTTTATCGACTCAGACTCCGACTCTTTTGCTCAAAAATGGGCTTGACTCCGACTCCGACTCCGCAGCCATGGTTACAACAGTGTGCGTTATAAAACCTGTTGACGCGACATTTTATTTGACAGCGAGAAATCCCTAGGTGCGCCCAGGGCTCTCGCTAAGGGAAAGATGGGGGGATTCGCCCCCCCCCCTCAAAAAAAAAAGAAACATTAGCAAAGGCTGTTACACTTAGCGAATTTACAAACTTAGTTGGGAAATTTGTCTAAAACTTTAATAAAAACTAAGTCGAAACCCATCGAATTCGACAAATGAAATGTTTAAACGAACTAATTGACTAAATTTATAAAAAAAAAAAAAAATCATTACAAAAAATCATTACATTGAATCAATATTTAATAGATATATTTCCAAACTTGATGTTAAGTTTGCAAGTTTGCAATTTAGTATGTAAACATTTGCGCTCTTTACTTGAAGTTCTGATCTGAGTACCGACGAACATCATAAATTTACTTTTAGACGCACTCGCAATAACATGTTTAGTTTTATCAAAGAAAATACTCATTTCATTCTCACTATGACATCATTTTCACCCACTGAAGCCGTCTCAGATGAGCATCTCAATCTCAATCTAATTGTCAGCGTAATGAAGAAATATTGAAATGTAAAAGCTTTATCAGTAAAACTGTGTTATTTTATATAGTGACGACATTTTCTGTCCAAAAGTTTTTAAAAAGTTATTTTTAATTGAAATACGAAAACGGCATCCGTAATGATATGGTAAACCACAATGTTTCCCTTCTCTCTTCAATAATGTAACTAATCCGATTGTCACCAATGTGAAGAAATTTCATTTTTTTTTTTTATTAAGGGGGTCCGGAACAGATTTTCAAATAATTTTTATTTATTGAGTTAAAATTCTGAGGGTTTTTTTTGTGATGGTTAACCATATCAATTGTAAAAGAAAGCACATGGTAAAACTTCTCATATTTTTTTTTTAATTTAAAATTAAAAATTTATTAAAAACGTGGGGCAATTTTAAATCGTTATAACTCCAAATATTATTAATAAAATTTAATTTTTTTTTTCATTTAAATAAACAGAAATATATTAGTTTTAATTTGGATTCAACATTTTAAAATATATTAATTAAAAAAATATACATTGAACGAAAAAATTAAAAAAAAAAGGTTGCAATTTTTTTTTTTAAATCGTATTTTCAAAAACCGTTGCAACTTTTTTTTTTAAATTGTATTTTTAAAAGTAAACATTTTTTTCAAATATGCTGAATCAAAATTAAAGTAAATCAGTTGAAAAATACATCTTCCAAGTTTGAAGCTTTTATCTTTAACGGTACTTGAGTTATAACGATTTAAATACTAGAAATGGTGAAAAAACCCGTTATGAAGAAAAACGCATTTTCACAAGAAGTTGTTTTCACGACAACCATTGCTTGTAAGCTAGATTTTGAAAACAAACCAAAAGGGAAAAAAATGATATTTCCTATTCCAATTAAGACAGAAACTTCATTTAAACGTCATTTTAAGCAGAAGAAAACAGAGAACTTTTTAATGCAATAAAAGTTTTTTCAAAAATTTGAAGATTTTTGTGTCTCGGACCCGTTAAAATTAAAAAAGAGCAAGTCCGGTCTCGTCTAGAAATAAAGTACTTTCATTAAAAAAACTATAAAAATCGGTTCCGTAGAAAACTCATGCAAGAAATATATAGATTATAATTAAATGGAAAAGACGTAATTTTCAGAAATATTTTCATTTGTGCATATCAAGGATATTTAAATAAATAGCAGAAGTTCAGTCTATTTAGATGCAGGAATAAAGCTCAGTGAATATGATGTCATCACTGACACAGTTATAACAACATATATTTTATTCATGGAGCAAATTTATCTGTTTCCTGAAAGACTTCTTTTTCCTCATCGGAAAAATTTCGCTTTAGAAATTTCTTTTTATCATAGACTAGCAAACACCGCGGCTTTGCTCGAGTAATTATTGAAATATGCCAAGTGATATTTGCATGACTATTTTTTATTAGAAGAACACTTTTTGGAATGATTCAAAAATTACAAAGTAAGCCACAGTTTGACTAAACTTCATTATAAAAGTGCAATAGACAAATATGAGATTTTAATTAATAAGAAGAACTAAAACTAATTACAAATAAATGATAATTTAGAAAGTGTTTTGATACTTTTATGCTCATTTCAGTATTCATTTGAAGTTTTGAAATTTTTAGAAACCATCTTAACACATTTACATCTTAAAATTAACCATCATGTCAAATTCCAAGCTTCTTGTCTAACAGTCTACCACCTTTCTGGTGTGAGTGGCACCAACATATAATGCCAAAACAGAGTTGAAATAGAATGTTTCGAAAAATGTTGAAAGAGAGACTGTCACCATTCATTTATCAACCTTCACCTTGAAATCGGATTGTATTTCCTAATATTATATAGAAAACGGAATTTAGATGTTTTTTAAAGGCTTTCTTATTGTTCCTGCTAACCAGGTGGTTGTGACACTGGCATAAAATATAGCCCGTATAGGATCAGGGACTATCACTCTTGATTCGCAAACAAAAACATCTGTAATCAGTTTATTATTTCCTGATATTCCATAGAAATCGTTATTTGGGTCATTTTCAAAATATGCATACATATGCTGTCCCACAGTAAAAAAAAATTGTACTCATAATATATTATTTAAAACTGACTATAAATATTATATGTATTTAATTACACTACACAACATATTTCTAAAACATAAAAATAATCACTTTCATATTTTTTTTCATAAAGATGCAGATTTTTGCATCTAGTAGAAGAAAAAAATAGCTGTCCCTCTTCTGTATTTTATAATTCTGTAATACTTTTTCACTTCATTTTTCAGTTTAAAAGGAAAGTAATTGGGACATTTAATGAGATAAATCATCATTATTTTAAATTTCTGACATTATTCCAGGGAAGAAAAAAAAATTAAAGAAAATCTACAAAACATTTTGTCCCTCGTATTTTGTCAAGTCTGTTACCAAGCTACGATTTCATGAAATAAAGGTTGACAATTTCACCAAGAGATAGCAGTACATTTGCAATAAAACACTTATACTAGTTAAATATTTACTTGTAGCCATTTTCTTTTGCAGTTGAAAAACAACAGTGTAGTGGAGTAAAGAATTTTTTATAAAGGTGAGTATTTTTATACAATGTCAAGTCTGTGACCTAATTTTTTATGTTAAAAATATAAGTTTAGTACTTTCTTTTGCTTGAATATTATTATCTAGTTAATATATAAAAGATTTTGTTTTGTTTCTTAGTGTTAATAATTAGCATGTAGGTTTTGGAAGATATTTTGCTGTTAATGTCAAGTCTGTTACCAGTCAAGTCTGTTACAATATTACTGGTAAATAGTGTATAAAATATAGTAAAATAGTGTATAAAAATTATACCAAAAGCTAAAGTGCTTAATTAATTATATTTACAGACACATAACTTATACATTATCACTTATTTCATTTTTAATGTGAAATTTAAAAGTAATTTTTTTTTAATGTTTTTCAGAATTGTATGCATTTATTGAAAATGACCCATTTAGGACACTTTTAGAATGCTTTTCGCCCCTTCCCTTCGCTTAACCCTTTTTAATTTCGAATTTATTTTCGAAAGTTCTTAGAGCACATTTATATTTTATAAGTAACTACCGTGCTATATTTAAAGTTTCTAGCCTCCTCAGTACCGCAGAAATCGCAGTTTAGAAAGTTTTTTGCTCCTGCAACCCTCTAGAGGTTGTGGCACCAACATAACATATTGCTTATGTTTGAGCAGATTCCATCACTATCAATTTTCAATCATTATGTTTGAAATCGGTTTCGTATATCATACGGTTGCATAAAAATCGTAACTTAGAACGCTTTTCGCTCACTTCATCCTTTTAAATTTGGAATTTTTCGACAAATCTTAGAAAGCATTTGCATCTTTCAAGTAATTAAATATAGGCTATGTTGGAGCGGGGACTGTCACAATCAATTTGAAACCATTACTTCTGAAATCGGTTTATATTTCCTGAGATTGCGTAGAAATCGCTATTTAGAACGTTTTTAGAACGCTTTTCGTTTATTCTCATCCCATTTAAATTTCTAATTTTTAAGGAACTCTTATCAGAGAGAATTTACATCTCATAAGTAATTACCATGCCAAATTTCAAGTTGCTAGCCCCTTCAGTATCACAAAAATCACAATTTAGAACGTTTTTTAAAATGCATACGCAAGGTGGTAGTGACGCCGACATGAAGTAGATCATATATTGGAGCAAGGGCTGTCATCATCAATTTCCAAATATTACTTTTGAAATCGGTTGGGTACTTTCTGAGAATACGAAGAAATCGCCATTTAAAACGTTTTTTAGACGCGCATTTTCACCCTTTTAAAATTTGAATTTTTTAAGAAATGTTCTTAGAGATCATTTAAATCTTATAAGTAACTAACCATCCAAATTTTATGTTTCTAGGCCCTTCAGTAACACAAGAATCGCGTTTTATAACGTTTTTTTTTTTTTTTTTTTGCTCCTGCACCTCCTTTGAGGGTAATGGCACCGACATAAAATGTAGCCTATGTTGGAGCAAGGATTGTCACCATCCTTTTGACACCATTATTTTTGAAATCGGTTTGCTACTTCTTGAGATTGCGTAAAAATCGCCATTTGAAGATAGAACGCTTTTTGCGAATTTTCATAACTTTAAAATTTCGTTTTTTTTTTAAGAAATGTTCTTATAGACCATTTATATCTAATAAGTAACTACCATGCCAAATTCCACGAATCTGGGCCCTTCAGTAACACAAACATCGCAATTTCGAACGTTTTTTTGCTTCTGCACCCCCTTTAGGGGTAGTGGCACCGACATAAAATATAGCCTATGTTGGAGCAAGGGTTGCACCATCATTTTGACACCATTATTTTGTAAATCAGTTTGGTACTTCCTGAAATTGCGTAAAAATCGCCATTTAGAAAGTTTTTTAGAAAGTTTTTCGCGCATTTTCACCCCTTTTTATTTATTTACTTTTTTTTTTTTTTTTTTTTTTTAAGAAATGTCCTTAGAGATAATTAGTATCTTATAAGTAACTACTATTCCAAATTTCATGTTTCTAGGCACTTCAGTAACAAAAAAATCGCATTTTTAGAACGTTTTTTGCTCCTGCACCCCCTTTTGGCCAGTGGCACGGACATAAGATATAGCCTATGTTCTAAGTTGGACTTGCACCATCATTTTGATACCATTACTTTTGGAATCGGTTCGGTAGTTCCAGAGCTTACCTCTTACAACTAAACAATTTTTACCTCTTTATAATATTAGTATAGATAGATTATTTTCTGATACTTTATTTACATATACTACTTAATATTTTTTTTCAGAATAAATATTTTGTTCTTCCCTGATTAATACTTAACTGCACGTAATCATTTTATTATTGTTAAATTTTATGAAAACCATTAATTTATTTTAAAATATAATGACACATTCGCTGATGAAATCACGATTCTTAATTGTGCAATGTGATAAAGCAAAATAAATTTATATTATTGAGAGAAAAGCTTAACCTGATTGTCAATATTTTTAAGAAATATCGTAAAAAGCTTTAAAAATTAATAATCAAATAAAACATTGGGAAAAAAATTAAAAATAGCTAATACGGGCACACCTACAAATGAAAAGCTTTGATTAAAAAAAAATAATTATCAATATCGGTTTTGTAGGAAGCTAAGGATTGGTGACTAAAAAAACAACCTTGTCTTTTAAATTTATAGATATTGCATAAAAACGTGTCCCTTAAGATAGCTACCTATTCTTAAATTAACATATCATACTTAGATAACATATTATACTTATCTTTAAAGTTTTATTATAGTGAAGGAAAAGTGTAAAGGATGTAGACAAAGTTACATTAACCTCTGTTTAAAATTCTGTCTTCAAGAAGGAATTAATATTAAATTAGACTGTTTTACTTAACTTTCCTTTGTACGTTAAATGCCAAAGTCGGAATCACAAAATTTAAAAACCTACATCAAAAGAGAAAATTTATTAAACTGACAAAAGTAATTTATTTTCCAATTATTTTAATGGAAATCATTGTACAGCATCCTTAATAATAAGTAAACAACACACTATTATAAGATTTGAAAAAAAATATATATATTTTGAAGTATTTAGTTTACAATAATAAATAGATTACTAAATATTATAATCAAAGTATTTTTCAACGAAATGCTTTACATCAGATATATTTTTACACATATTGTAACAATGAAAGTAAAGTAAAATGGTTTGATATAAAACTTTTAAATAAAACTTTTACTAAAACAAAATCAATAAATGACGCAATTTCTATTTACTCGGCTCTGTTCCACTCATTTAAGGAATCGTTATTGGCTATCGGCGAAATCTATATGTTACTGTTTCTGTTTAAAAGAAAGCTTGACATGGAAAAAGATTTTAAGTTATTGCAAAATACATTTTGTTAATGTTACGAAAGTCCGTTTTAATACAAAAATCCGTTTTGTGTTTTAGTTTGCTTTAAGGCGTCCGAGACACATTTAAAAATAATTTTTATTTACTGATCTAAAATTTTGATTTTTTTTTATGATGGTTAACCATATCATTTGTAAAGAAAATCACGTGATAAAACTTCTCATAATTTTTTTTTTTTTTTTTTTTTTTTTTTAGTAGGGTAATTTAAAATCGTTATAACTCGAAATATTATTTGCAGAATTTGAATTTTTTATCATTTAAATAAACAGAAATATATAAGTTTTAATTTAGATTCAGCATTTTTAAAAATATTAATTAAAAAAATTAAAAATATTTAAACCAAAAATTAAGGAAAAATGATGTAACTTTTTTAAGACATATTTTCAAAAGTAAATATTTTTTTTTCAAATTTGCTGAATCAAACTTAAAGTGAACTAATTGAAAAAGACATGTTCTAAGTATTGAACCATGTATCTTTAGCGGTTCTTGAGTTATAACAATTTAAATACGAGAAATGATGAAAAAACCATCATGAAGAAAAATGCATTTTCACAAAAAGTCGTTTGCATGATAACCATTGCTTGAAAGCCAGATTTTGAAAACAAACCAAAAAAAAAAAAATTAATATATTTTGCTCTAATAAGGATAGAAATATGATTCAAGCCTCATTTTAAGAAGAAAAAAGCAGAGATTTTTTTTTACTGCAATAATTTTTTTTTAGAAAATTTGAAGATTTTTGTGTCCTGAAACCCCTTAATACAGCGGTGTAAATTATGAAAATGTTATTCAAGTTATCTAGCTTTTTAAAATACGTTTTAACGCAAATCATAAAATATCTGCACTCACGTTTCTAAAACCGAAATAAACTATCACAGTATTTAGCAAGCTAGACAAGTATGAAGGTATAGGTATGACGAAGTATGAGAAGTATAGGTATGACCTTATAGTCTTCGATTGACGCTAAGAATCCTCTGTTATTTGTTGTTAAATGAGAGTGATGGGAGAATGCATCTTAGGCACAGTAAATGTTGCATTTTTTACAGATAGTTATTAGTTTTTCTGCACGGATGTTTAGCTGGTATCTTCATTGTTGTTTTTTTTTTACAGTAATAAGCTCATTTTTAAGTTTAACAAAATCTTCATTAACCTGTTGAACACCCAATTTTCTTCAAGATGGGTTCATTAGAATAGATAAACCAAAATAAGCAACTGTTATAGGACTTCGAAAATCAAACAGACTCAGACTATTATCAGTAAATAGCTAATTGAGCATCATGTTCTTTATTGCTATTAGAATCTAAAATTTAAATCATGCCTGTAACCCCTTTTTGAAGTACTTCATCACATATTGTTTCTGCTATCTTCCTTGTAGATGAATCATCAGCCTCCTCATTGTCGTTCAGTGCATCGGCATATGGAATTAAAATCTGTAATTCACCGTGCATTTCAACTAAATTACTCTCATCATTTTCATCTAAAGTCCACAAAAGTTACAAGTCTTCCTGCGCAATTAAAAATGTACGAGACATTTTAAAATACTAGCATCAAAATAATTTTCAAAAGAAAACAAAATACAAGTATACAAGAGCGAGAGAATGCAGGTTTGCTTCGATGAATATCAAAATACGAACTACCTTAAATAGCTGTTGTTTGAGAACAAGTTACTCTCTCCCTCACACATTTGTCTGGCACGTGATGTGCACCTATTAGACAGACTGTTATAGGAGCAATACTTGGAATGTAACTGAGAAAGAAATTACTAACTCCATTACTAACAGATGGCAGTGGTGGTGGTGTTCCACAGTTCTTTTTTCAAGACTGTCGAAAATGTAAGGAAAATGTATCTATTAGCTATTTTTTACAATGATTGTTTACTAGTATAAACATTTCGAATAACGGCTCATTATATTTAAATGTGTACTTTTCTTGGAGTACAAAACTTTAAAAAATTTGCATATTGAAAAAGTAAAAAAGAAATTGCAAAAATTGCCATTTTAAAAATTTTATAAAAGTTATCCAACATTTATTTTAAACTTGCGATAAAGACAAATACATCTTCAAAATAGACAAATAAAGAGTTCTTCAATAATGCATCGTTTTTAATTTGATTAAAATATTAAAAGAGTTTACATGGAGACTGCTTATGCGTTCTGTCCTATTTTTAGGACGATGAGTAAATGTAGATTAAAAACATACACTAAAAGACTCAGGTAGTCTACAAAAGAAAAAATAAATATATTGTGATAGGATGAAAATGTTTCGCTTTATAACTGTTTTCATTTAACAAAGCAAATGTACATTTCATCGAAATGCCACAAAGTATTAAATACCTAGTTTTGATAATAAAATAATAGTTTTTGAAAAAAAAATAATTATTTCTCAAATATCTTTTACAATAATAAAATTCCATTACCGGAATAATAAATTTTTGAATTCTAAATAGGAAAATTTAAGATTATACAAGGGCGCTGAAGTGAAGAGAATTTGTTACGGATATTCATCACGTATTTCAGTCACGTTTAAATGAAAATTTTCCACTTAAGATACATTTTCTAAATTTCAGTTCCATTCCCTACAGAATTTATCTTATGGAAGTTCCATGATTTTTTTTTCTTTTCTGCGTGTGTATTTTAAAAAACGTTGTGGGCGTAAGCAAAACCCCGAATTTTCAACTCAAATTTTCTTTGATACTGTGTTTTATTTCATGCAAACTAAAGCGGAAAAATAACTGACCTATTTGGCTTACCTCTATTTTTGAAACTGTAGTTTGTTTTTATTGAGTATTTTATTCTTCTCATGTAT
This sequence comes from Maratus speciosus, assembly GCA_963932465.1. NCBI lineage: Eukaryota > Metazoa > Arthropoda > Arachnida > Araneae > Salticidae > Maratus > Maratus speciosus. Next base: position 331,570,412 of record OZ010788.1, on the reverse strand, counting down.
GAAATGAAAAAATTTGAGTAAACGTGCTTTTTAATAAAAAAGAAAATAAATAAATATATAAATGATACTATTTAAATCCATTAAAAACTTACTTTTTTTAAAATTTAGTTTGCAAAATTAATGACTTCAATACTTGCCATTAAACGCATATGAATAAACTAGCCGCTTCTGGTGACCGGTTTGATTTTCTTTAAATGTATGCTAAGCATTGCAATATGTTACTTTTATCCTTAAATTAATTTATTTGCTTAGTCGTTTGCCAATTTGGAAAATACTGATAGAGAAATCAAAAACAATTACGATCATGACAGCATTTCTAATATATATATATATATATATATTTATGTTGTGAAGACTAGGGAGGGTTGAGCCATTTTTTACAAAATGATTTTTTATTTTTTCAATATTGAACCTAGAATTAAGTTTCATACGTCATTTTACTCGTTGTACAATCAGTTGTACAAATAGATTTGTGACATATGTGTAATATATAGGAAACTTGAGAATAAAGTGATTTTGATCATGAGAAAATAATGGGTCAACACTCCCCACATATAGGCCTTGACCCACTTTATTTCATGTTGAAATATTTGTTAAATTATTAAAAATTATTTTGTGGAAATGTGATGTGCAAACATATGTGCTTAGACAGAATTCAAGGCACAGGGCAACAATTCCGTTTTAAACACCCACATATTGGGACACTCGATCTGGCAACAATAGTTGCTACATAATTTAGCTTCATCGCATTGTATTCATTTTGGTAAAATTTGTATACATACCTTCGTAAAGTGTTTTGGTCAATGTTATGTGCTGTTGCAGAGGCACGAACAATTAACATTTCTTAAGGTTGATGCTTTCATCCTTTCTAGTCTTTTTCATTCTTTCTAATTACCTAATATAAGTACAATTTAAAAGAAATAAAAGTTCCAATCAATTTTCCAATTTATATTTCATTAATTTTTTTCTTATTCTTATAGCAATTTTTCACATTTTCCTTTAATCAATTTTAAATATTTTCCTTTCTGTCACCTCATTTTACTGTAGCTTTACACAATAAATTTACTTTATTTTAGAATTTTAAATATTAAACCTTCATTATGCACAGTGTATTATAAAAAGATTTCCAAAACAACTTAATTAAGTATCAGTGGTGTTGTCGTAAAAAAAGCAGAGGGTATACGCTCTAAACAGAGGGTATACGTTCAAGGCAGAGGGTATACCTTAGTGTACATGTACTATAGATTTCTTGAGGAACAGGGTGTAAACGGTGTTCCTTAAAAAAATCCAGAGAGTATACGGCGTATACACACGTATACCCTCCACTACATCCCTGTTAAGTATGTTTTGACCATCTGATCAATCCTCACTCACACTGATTGTGTCAAACCTCTCCACAAGCCACTTTTTAAAGTATAGTACATGGTTATGTTTAGTCTAATTTACTGTACAGTCTTTATGCTTAGAATGAAATCTCGATAGTTCTGTATTAATTAAAACCTACATATTTAAATTTCTATGATATATTTATCTGAGAAAATCTTTCAAAATCTTTTTAAAATATACTCTTTTTAAGGTGAAAACTTTTAAAAATTGATTTTTCCACACCTGTTTCAATTATCTGCTTGAAACAAAGATTATTGTTCGAGCATTTAAGTAGCTTTGGTAGCCACCTATTAGGAAAACTCTAAATTTCTTTTGAATATAAATACCGAAAGGTGGGTCAAGCCTCCCGTATGGTCAACTCTCCCCAGTCTCGACTATTTCATATTTTTTGACAAAACAAAAACAACAAATTGGCGTATCTTTGCTAATACGACTTGGCGCAATCAAGTGTTTTTTGTAAAACCTCTTTAATGACATCCACATCCACATTAAACCATATTGTTCCTAATTATCTTTTTTATTTCACGCTAACCTTAGTAACAGACTTAATTATGAAAGGGCTGAAAAATTCCCTGTAAATCATATTTACTGTCACTATTGTCCACTTTTGATCCTTGGACTGCAATGTGATTAAAAATCAGTAACTTTCTTCTAGATGCCGATTTAATAAGGTGCGTTCATAATTATATAAATACGTTGAACCCATAGAAGTCGCCTTGTTTTTCCGTCTGTCCCTATATGACAGCGCAAAAACTTCCCAAACGAATGATTTTAAACGTAATATATGTAATCGTCGCAGAATTTTGTCGAGTCATTTCAAATTTTATAAAAATTGAATCAAAACTTAAAAAGATAAACTAATAAAAGTTTTCTTCATTCTATTAATTCTTACCATAATTAATTAATTCAATAATATACCATGACAGACATTGATTCGAGGCTGCCATTGTAATTACACTGCTCAAAACAATTAAAGGATATTGCAGTTTTAGGTGGATTTTGTATCTGGTAAACTGTTTAGCTGATTGATACATGGTCGACAGACATAGTAGGTTATATGAGAATAAATTACGCATGTTTGGCAGAAAAAAATGCATTTTATTGCGCATTTGTGTACTAAAGGAAAAAAACACAATTTGTGCATATGAGAAAAAAAGAATAAGAAAAGGTGTTTTCTTCAAAGAAAATCATTTTCAGTAGGGGGTATGGTTTCCACGGGCGGCCAGCAACGTTGAACACCTTTGAGGCATGGACTCAATGAGGCTATTAATGACGAGTTGGGGTATTCTGCCCCACTCTTCCAGAAGAGCTCTTTCCAGTTCCTGGAGAGTTTGTGGGGGTTGTTGGCGGCCAGAAACTCGTCTTCCTAGAGCGTCCCAAACGTGCTCGATTGGATTCATGTCTGGAGAATACGCTGGCCATTCCATTCGAACGATTCCTTCCTGGAAAAGGAAATCCTCCACTAGGTTTGCACGATGTGGCCTGCAGTTATCGTCCATTAAAATGAAGTTATCTCCGATTGCTGCAGCGTAAGGGACTACAATAGGTCTGAGGATCTCATCCCTATATCGGCGACCAGTCAGAGCTCCATCTCGAATGATGTAGAGGTCAGTGCGCCCGTCAATGGAGATGCCACCATACACCAACAATCCTCCACCGCCAAATCTGACACTTTCGTGCATGAACGCAGGATTATTCCTACTGCCACGGTCCCTCCAGATGAAAATACGCCTATTATCCGGATGCACAGAAAAACGGGACTCGCCAGAAAACAGAATATTGCTCCATTCATTTCTCCTCCAGTTGCCATGCTCGGTTGCCCACTCCCTGCGGTCGCGACGATGCCTTGATGTTAATCTAACACATACCATCGGTCGGCGAGCATACAGACCTACAGCATGGAGCCGGTTTCGGACAGTCTGAGTTGAAATCGTGGTGCCTGTAGCCGAGCAAAGGTGTTGTTGGAGAAGAGTAGCGTTCATGGTTCGGTGTCTCCGAGCTGTTAACGCTAAATACCGATCTTCATTGGGCGTTGTTGTCCGTCTACGACCTTGCCCTGGTCTTCGGCCTGCACATCCACTCTCCTAAAAACGATTCCAGATCCTGGAAATGATTCTTTGTGACACTCCAATGGCTTGCGCTACTTCGGCTTGAGTTTGGCTCCCTTCTAACCTATCAACAATTCTCAAAGCTTCTGAATCTGTCAAATGACTTCGCTGAGACATCGTACTCATCGAAACAAAGCAATCACTGAATGCCGATCATCCTTGTCTTCATTCTCTTTTATCCAGTTGAAAGTCAAATTTCATTCGCTGCCGCTGAAGCGAAGTTTTTGACGTCGAACTCAAAATTTGCATACTCCACAGTTTGAAAACCAGAAAAATTTGCATTTGTGATTCTCTTTTTCTATTAAAAAAAAAAATCTAAAAAAAAATTCGTTTATATCTTTATTTTATATAAAACTTCAAATATCCTTTAATTGTTTTGAGCAGTGTATTTCATACTTAAGATGGGGTCATATTATTTCCATATTACTGAATTTAATACATATCATCGTAATAATTTGTATTTATGTGTTTTTGCACAAGAATGAAACTGATATTGCACCAAGATCTGAATATTCCTAAAACTTGTCATAGTACAAACGTACCCTATTTGCCATGTTAGGCGTACAATTTCCGTTTTGTTTATCTTTGTTCTTATTTATTGATACAATTCGGGAGTTTGCATAACTGCGTAAGTCACTGACTTTCGACTTTATGCTTACTGTCTACTGCTTTTTAAAATCCGTCCCAATAAGGTAACCTACAATACTAATTACAGTATTTTTTTTTCTCTCTATCCTTTAACTCTATAGTTATTATTATGTAGTATAAATATTAAAGGCAATTGCAAATGTATTAATACAAAACTGTATAATATAATATAAATAGATATTTATGTATATCTATATTATAAAGGACAAACATATCTGTGCGTAACGCATACGTTATTCTACGAATGGCAACATTTTGAAATTTGAAATGAAATTTCGCTTTTGCAATTTTCGCTACTGCAAATTTTTAAACTTCTAAACATCCCACATTTTAAATGTTTACACCGTCGTATGCAGAAAAAAAATGCACTTTTAAATGCAATTTGTTTGAAAGCTGTATCTCAATTTATTTTTGAGATATTAATTTTTTTATAGTTTTTAATATCAATTTTCTAATCGTGGCAACTGAAGTACTTCATTTCTATTAAAAGTGGATTAGTTATCTTTATTGAATATATTCTTACTGGTGCCATTTTCTCATTACAATTAAAAATATATTTTTAAAAATTTGAACAGAAAATGACGTTACGCTTTAAAAAAACACAATTTCCCTGATGATGCTGTTATATTTCACTATTTTTTCATTTCGCTGATATTGAGTTTGAGTCAATAGGCAAAATATTTCAGCGACTAAAAATGACGTCATATTTTAAAGTAAACGATAATTTTATTTGATAAAACGAGATATTTCCACTTGAATACGTCTAAAAGTTATGAATTTCTGGAATTTTTACGCGCAGGTACAGAGATTATACTCAAGACCTCAAATCACGAGTGGGAATTTTAACATGAAAAGTTGTAATAGTTGACAAACGTGACTTAAAGCTTGAAAATATATTTATTAATAACCTGTTGCGCATAAAAATGTTTTTAAATGGATGTGAAACGTAGAAAATGACTTGATTTGGTTTAGATATAAAGGTAGAAAAATTCTATGATTATGTCAAGGTGAAATTATTTTTGCGGATTTTTCATTACTTAATACCAAGCATCAATTAATAACTTAATCAAAATTACTTATCTTGATTATATTTTACTGATGACGTATATGAATTAAGTTTAATTTTTCAATAATTTTAACAGTTGAAGTTTATGAAAAAAGTATTTTGTTAATCTTAGGTTAAAATATGTCTTTAGAGAGTTAAATTAACAAGTGTAAGATGGATTTTTTATTCTAATTATTGTTGTTGATGTATTATAAATTTGATGCAACAGTTCCTTTGTAAACATTTTCTTTCGTCGAAATTCGGCGGGTTCCACCTCGTTATATTAATGGATAAAGTATGTGATTTGAATATATGCCCCATATTCATTTCTGCGGATATAGCATACAACCAATAGTAAAAGTGTCAATGTAAATATTTTACCTAAAAGCCGCCAATTCGAATTATGTGTTCAATATATGTATAGAAAATGTTTTTTATTGTTTTAGTTCATTTCTATCTTATTTACATTTTTAATAATGTTATATATTTAATAAATGTACAGTCGTGGAAAAAAAAAGTAAACAACCTCTACTAACTCCTCAACAAATTATCGTAGACGTTACTGCTACCAAACGATTGGAAATAAAATCTACTTTTGAATGATGCATATAAAATTTGCTTAGGGGGCCATCTACATATTAAAACCAACCCAAACTTCATTTTTTTCGATGGCAATACCCAATTTTAAAGAGGTATTTCAAATCTTCGGTTGAAACTATGCCTAGACATCAAATTTTAAGTCATTTGAATAATAAGTTTTTGAATTTTAAACATTCAAAATTTAGTGCTTCTAATGTTAAATTACATTTTCATATTTTTATTTATATCTCCTAAAATTATGCTCCTAGTATACTAATTTTTGTGTAGCAATAATACTAATATACCCAATCATAAATACGTTGAATTTGCAATTTTTATAATTTTATGATATGAATTATGAATTATGAAATTAATATTCGAAACAATTATGAACTGTAACCTACAATTTTTTTGATGGATTTCGATTTATTAAGTCCTGCTTTATGGAAATCCAAAATTTCACATTTTTCTTCCAAGTAGTTTTCAAATTATGCTTAAAAAATAGCAAAATGATGGTTTATGGGCCCGTCTATGATAGAAGTGTGTAGGTATTTTGAAATTTCTTATGCTGTCCTGTAATCTAGCAGACTTCATTGACTGCTTGAGTGACCCTCAAGGTGCCTTGATCAAGAAGGGGACTCTCTCGGTTAACAATCGAGTACCGAACTTCAATTTGGATACAGCCCTTAAAATACGCTCGTTTTAAAATAATTAATCTCTCGGAAACTTATGGTACGAATTGCATAAAAATTAGTTTTTAGGCTAATTAAATGGTGTAGAATTCATTTATGCTGTCAGAATTGTGTATTGCTATTGAAAAACTAAGTTATAGTTCGTTTTAATATGTAGATGGCCCTCTAAGCAAATTTTATATGCTTCATTTAAAAGTAGATTTTATTTCCAATCGTTCGGTACCAGTAACTTTCTTGTACGATAATTTGTTGAGGAGTTAGTAGGGGGTGTTTACTTTTTTTTCCACGACTGTACATTTAATTACTTTTTAAAAGGCGGTGGTCATTGACGTTAGTAAATATGATTGGCGATAAATATATATATATATATATATATATATATATTTCGGGCACGGATAATACGCAAATGCCAAATCAGCTGACGAATCGTTTTAACATTTCATTCGTTAAGTATTATGAAATGGGCTGTGCTTGTTTTCATTTTATTTCATCAAGAAATTATAGCCAAGAAGTTATGATGTATAGCATTTCAACTAACAGAATTATTTAAACATTGATTGGCTTACAGACTTGAATTATTTTTTTATGCCAGAATTTATCACTAGAGAACTTGCTTTGGGAATGATTACCTTCATATGTTAACATTTTACTGCTCAGTACTACGAATTTTTTGTATTTGTTTACTTTGATGGAAAGATGTATTAGTCTGTCAACTTAATTTCCTGTGAAGTTATCTGAAAAATTATATGTATTTGAAGTAAATTCATCTCTCAAAAATTAACTGTATTTCAATGATCATTCTAAAAATGTAACTTTTTATGCAGTGTTATTTGAAAACTAAATTTTTAGTAAAAACTGCCGCCTGAGATATGAAAAGCGAAGCGGTCAACTCTTTACGACAGTCGCATGTTTTTGCTATTATTGTAGATATTATTATTATATCCTTTTTTCTCTTGAATATCTAATTCACGATTTAAGTTACAAAAATAGTATTTTAAAAAGATTACTTATTTAAAATATTTATTTTAAATTTTTTAATATCTCTCTCCTCAGTTTTGCTATTTGGCTTTCAAAGTTTGTTATATTTTTCGGTTGTTTCGGAAAAGCGAAATTTAATATATATATTTTTTTTTAACGGAAGCAAAATTCCAGCATATGCTGCAGTGGTATTTTAGTGTACCACAGGAAACGATACATTTCGAATAAAATGTTTATTCTTAGAGTATACAATAAAAAACATTCTATTTTTATCTATATGGAAACTAATAGTTAAATTCAAAATTAGTATTCATAATACAAGAGGCGCTGCTATTGGATATTTTACGCACATTTCTGGAGAGTTAAAATTTAAACAACAACCAAAAAGTTTAATGCAGTAATTTTAATACGATTTCACAAGAGTTAGTCAACACTGAAGATGAGTACGGTTTAGCGTATTCAATATCAGATAAGCTCTTTTTGTGAAATGTATGTCTCAAAATACTTCACATACCATATTTTGAAAGGGTTAAAGACTAAAGCAGGTGAAGCAAAATTTGTATTTAATTCTCTAGTGGTTCGGTATATTCTTTTATTTTTTTTTAATTTCAGAATAAATGTTTATTATTTCTAGAAGACATGAAGTACATACTAAATCACATATGATGTGCAGCAATCGAGCGATTTTTTAAGACTTTATTTTCACTTTTATTTACTTTTATAAAATATTGCACACTTTTCAGTTGTTGGTTCGAAGCACTTACACGTGGGTAATATTCACGCTTAAAGTTGCCATTTGTAAAACTCGCAATATCTGCTATTAATTGCATAGTATATGAGATATTGATTTAAATTCTAGTAAGTAATGCTATGTAAATCTATTTTATAGAAATGTAGAAACAGCCTATTCCATTTTTTCTTTATTGCATTTTACAGGGTGTCCGGTCTCAACGGTGTCCAATGGCTAATTCCTAAACCGTTAGTCATAGACATATAGTTCCAATTACAAAAAAATGTTTTAAATCAGGTAAAGAAACATTTTAAAAGCGATTTGGGTCAATGAAAACATTTCTTAAAAAAAAAAAAAAAACGAAATTTAAATTTTTATACGGTCCCCCGGTCCTATAAGTTATATTTAGTATTTTTTTTTTATTTTATTACACTGACAAGTGAGACAAAAAAAGTCCCATTCATATAAATCTAAAATTGAGCGAGTTATGAAACTTTAAAAATGCATGACTTATGCCACTTTTCTACTCTGAAAACAAATGAGTTCGACTTGGCTTTGAGGGATCATATACCAAGTGTTTAAAGTATTCGAAGATCTTACTTCATGTGTATCTGCGCTTTGAAAAAAAATCCTACAAGTATTATGATTAAGTCTGAAATTGGCTAAAATAACATATGTTTTATTTTGTCAGGATTTGAGACTGTTTCTCTTATGATTTTTTTTAACAAAAATTATGTTTTTTTTATAAGTTTTTATGTTACTTCAACAATCGTATGTATGTTTTTCCAGTTCAAAATTTGTACTCGAACTTTAACCCACTTTTAAATATCCGATCGAGATTGCATTTTACATACTGGCGCAAATCCGATAACAATCTAATATTATTAAGATTTTCGGTGGTTACCATTTATATTTATTTCACAGGATAACACAAAAAATTTCGGATAGATTTCTGCCAAGGAGTTTAAGAAAAAGTTTTCGATTAGATAATACAAGACTGCGATTGTTGGGTTTTTTAACTTTTATGTATTTTTTAGCACTGAATCCGAAAATTACCTTAATTTTTAACCATCATGTCAGGATATTTCGCAAATCATAAATTTTCAAATTTAAAGAATAACAAAAATCGAATACTATAAAGTAGAGGAGATGGTTGTGTTTTTAACTTTTGATAATTGATTTTTACGCACTTTTTAGCACTGAATCTGAAAATGACCTTCATTTTTAACCATCACGTTAGAATTTTTTTGCAAATCGCAAATGTGTAAGTTAAAATATAGCGAAAATCTCATACTATAAAACATATATAAAACATTTTTTATTTTATTTTATTTTATTAAAAAATTTATTCGATATTTTTGCTTATCCTGGGATTCTTACAGCTAAACATCTGAGTGGTCCGATGAGATGGGGGAGGAAATTCAAATTTAACATTGAACTTCTTAACTTTGGAATATGCAATTTGCGAAAAATCCTGACATGATAGTTTAAAATGAAGGTCAATTTCGTATTCAGCGGTACAGAATATATACGAATCAATTATCAAAAGCTAAAAAACATGACATAACCAAACTTTTGCAGGCTTGTGCAATCTAATAATATTTTTAAATACGTATCATTTTGTAAAGAATTGAGGCTGTTAATTTAGCATCATTTTATTTAACAAAAATTCTGTTTTTTCTTACTTCTTAAATGTTTATTACAAATTGTATATTTTCTATTAATATGCCAGAATGATTAAAGATTTAAAATTTATATTGCAATGTTAATTTTACTCCCAAACATTTTTTATATATGACGAAATTATATTTCGACTAAATTTGTGAATGACCTCCAATTTGCAGCAAAAAATATGCTCCAACTTTAAACAGCTATTACTCGGTCAATTTTAATCGCAGAATAACGGGACTTTTTTTGTATTACTTGTCAGTGTAAAAGGAAAATTTCACTAAATATAACTTATAGGACCGGGGGACCGTATAAAATTTTAAATTTCGTATTTTTTTAAGAAATGTTTTTATTGACCCAAATCGCTTTTAAAATATCCCTTTACCTGATTTAAAACATTTTTGTAATTGGAACTATATGCCTATGACTAACGGTTTAGGAATTAGCCATCGGACACAGTTGAGACCGGACACCCTGTATATATATTCTATCAAGAATAACACTGATATATCTAAAAATATTATGGCTTCTGACTTAATAACATACGTTAAAAAAACTGTGTACTTGTTGAAAATTTAATCAAAGCATCTTAATTATAATTTACGGAAATAATTTTAAAAATAAAATCTGAATAAAAACAATCATTATTAGTGTTATGTAGCAGTGTAAATTGTAACATATTTTCCATAGATAATCTACTGGTGGTTCCTTTTTTTACGTTTTACATTTGCTTTTTTTAGAAACATTATTTGTTTCTCAAATATATATTCTAAAAACACGCTCAAAATGTATATTAAACATTTAATTGCTAAAAAGGACGTCAAATGTTAACAAAATACATTAAAAATCTTAATAATTTGACATGTTTCGATTGAATTTACTCAATCATCATCAGAAAAACAAATAAACACTAAGATGGAAAATGACAATAAACTATTACAATATATATGTTATATATGTTAAAATATTACGCGCGTGATTTTTATTTATTTATTTTTAAATTTCATTTGTAATAGTTTATTGTCATTTTCAATTTTAGTGTTTATTTGTTTTTCTGATGATGATTGAGTAAATTCAATCGAAACATGTCAAATTATTAAGATCTTTTAATGTATTTTATTAACATTTGGCGTCCTTTTTAGCAATTAAATGTTTAATATATATTTTGAGTGTGTTTTTAGAATATATATTTGTGAAATATTTTTAATGGACGTATAAGAGAACTTCTGTTTATAATTTAATAACATCATTTGTGCCAAAACAATAACTAATTATTTAAGCTTGAAATTGGGATGCGTTTATAAAAATACGCATTATAAAACCTTTTAAAACTTACTTATAATTTTATACATGTGAAAGCCCTAATAAATCTCTCCAGATATCTTAACATATTTTATTTATCTCAAGTCTCTTTATAAATAAACTTACTGGTTATCTCTCAAGTCTGATTAGGAAACTTTCCACTTTCAAAAAACGTTAGGGCTAATTGTTCTTAATGACGTTTCGTACAAATTAGAAATGCTGCAGAGGTCGTTAAGAAAGGAAACATGCCAATTTTGTAATGCTGCGATATGAATACACCGCTCTTAAATGCACTTGTTTTTCAACAACGCAATGTATTTAATAACGTTCATTCTGTCTAGAATTTGAGATGTAACCTGTTTTATCAATAATAGTTCATGATAATTAATCTTAAACAATGCGAAGCCGTAGATAAACGGTCTTATAAATTGAGCAATTTATTTAAAAAATGATGTTGTTTACAAGTAATTTGTTATATGGCGATATTATTGCATTAATTACTTTATGCTAAAAGAAAACTAGAAAAAATCGAGTTAATATATATATTATATCGGATAATTGGCAATTTAAATTTGGCGATTTTTAAGAGTAAATAGTCAGGAGAAAATGTATATAAACCAATAAAAAAAGTGGAAAATCTCGCTTCGGCATAGGGCATGAAACACATTCTAACAATAACAGAATATTGTCAAGAAATTTAGTTTATTTCGTACACAGAAATTATATATCTAAATAAAAGACACATAAGGCAGTCAAAATTAATTTTTTAATATTGCTGTCCATATCCGCTAATGTGAGAATTATTTTTGGTACAGTACGGTGTGTAATCTATAGAATAGATACGCACCATGTAATGCACAAAATTCATTAAATCTATAAATATACTAGCTGACCTGCCCGGCGTTTCCCAGGTCCATGATAATATTCTTAAATGAACCTTAAATTTGTATTATTTAATCTACCGCGCATGCGCTGCAAATTTATAAATATATACCACAGCTGAAATCACAATTCCAGAAAATATCGATCATAATCCGTCTTGTAATTGGATTTTCTTAAATGCTTCCGTAAATGAACGATGACTACTATGAACTACTTAGACTAAACAAAACTAGTTGATGTGCATTTCAGCGAGGCATATCAATGTCATTATGTTTCAATTATTGTAACATCATAAAAGTATGTGACAAACGATTTTTCCTCCTTAGATAGTAATGTTACGAGATTATTTTTCGTCTGCTAGTAAACGAACTACAAAATTGACACACTTTGTATACAATAGCCTTCAATCTACATTGATTCTCAATAACATATAAAAATTGCATACCAGTCTAAGTACGGTTAGGAGAGTTACAGCGCGGACATGCGAACAGATAAGCCGAATTCTTAAACACTTTCAAGTATGTTGAAAAGTATATTCAGCTATAGCAGTTATATAACAAATAGATTTTGAGAAAATTGTTTATTTTTCCGTTAGTCAAAAACTTTACTTTGCAGCCGGTTAGCCGTGGAGTTGACGGTCGCGAGAGGGGCCACTCGTCACGGAATAACTCAATGACTGTTTATAAAGATTTTCGAAAAAAAAAATTGTTTTTTATATGGCCGATATACTAATTAAAAACCGACATATTAATTAAGAACTTATCTAGAAAAAATGGTGTTGTAACCATGGAACTTTAGTGCGCAAGTCAAATTCCCACATCACCGATTTATGATTTAATTTTTTCATTATATGTGCCATTTTTAGTAAGTGTGTTTTTTTTAAATAAAAAACTATTGTTTAAATTTATATTCAATTTAAAATTGGTGATAGTCATATTTACTTAGCTCATGTTAGATACGCAGTGAATGGTCCTATGTCAATAATTTTGACGTATCTCTGTAAAAAATAAAACTAACTTAGGAAAGGTTATTATTTTAAAAAACATAAAGTCACTGTTAAACATTTTGTGAAAAAATGTACCATTTCAGGGTGTTTCAGTAGCTGCAAGCATAACACGGTGAAATCTGGTTCCACCATCTGGAACTCCGTTTCAACCTTAGTTCCAAATATTAGTAAGAGCAGTGGCTTATTTTAAATGTGTAACCCCATTTTACAGATATATTTTTGACGACATCCCGCCCCTTCCTTTTTCTGTAGTTCCTCAGTTGAAATCCAACAATGCGTGGAACGATTTACTTCAGTTTTATACTCTATAAATAACTAAACTTAATATATAAAGTATAACAGACGTAGAAGTTAAAGTTTTACTTATTATTCTGAAAAGAACATTTAGTAGCAAAATGACAGAAAATATTCATTACAGTTAATGAGACACATTGAAAACTTTCATGCAAAACTCCACTTCGGTCGAAATAAAAATATTCTATAGAAATCACACAGAAATATCACTAGAGTTTGCTGTAATAAAATGTAATTTTATCTTTTATACTTAAAACTTTTCATCAAAACACATCAAACATAACGATGTTTTTTTTGTAAATCTTTTTAATTTGCAATTATCTGTTTTTATGTTTTAAACGCTTTGGAGAAAACAAATACAAGAAAAAAAATAGAAATTTTCTTTTAAAATAATAACATTTAAATTGCTGTAGATTAAAAAAAAAAAGAGAGAAACCATTTATTAAAAAACTATAATGAACGTTTAACAAAATTAAAATAAATGTATCATAATTGAAAATATTTTTGTTTTCACATATTTTTTATGAGGGAAAATAAATGTTTTGTTAAAAATAAATTTCGTTTTTGTTACAAGTGATTCATCTACTTTCATAACGGCAAAAATGTATAACAATAATTAACAAATTTAATCTTATTGTAATATAAAATAAGATATATTTATATAGATTGGGAGTGTTTGAAATGGTATTTGTCATAACATTACACAAATCCGATACAAATATAATAAAAATATAGTTTTAACCCCTTAACGGTCGCATTAAATTACGTTTTAAAAATTCAGATTGTTATTTGGTACCAGTTTTTTGAAAAAAGAAATGCTCATTTTATTTAATGACAGGTAAACTGATATGAGAATAAAGCGAATTACACTATTTTTAAAAATTGGTGGGAATCAAATAAACTGAATAAAAGACAGAGCCCGTGAATATCACTAGAGCAAGAATTAAAGGGTTAAATTGCGTAACATTAATGAAACGCAAAATTAATGGTCATTCAACATTTTCTAAACAAATTAAACCATATATTTTGTTTTTTATTGAATAACAACCATCTCCTCATATATTTATTTACCGCAGAAATGACCTTCAGAAAATGAAAATATATACACATTTTTATAAATGCACTCTCTCACACACACTTGTATAATATAGATATAATGTCCGACAAAGAAACACGCTTTAATTATTTAATTGTTGAGATACAAAAAGTTACATGAAACTCTATGAAACCCAATATTTTAATTTTTACTCAATTTGAACACCTTTTTACCGGTTAATGAATAAACGTAGTTTTAAGCTAGAAGTTGAAGCGGCTATTATGATATCTCCAAATTGACATTAATGGGGTTTCTGTTATTAAAAGGTTACGTTATCATGCTTTTTGCTATAGTTTTTTTTCTAGTTTAAAAATTTCTCAAAATGAATAAATTTTATTTATTGAAATGTTTTATAATAGTTTGTACATCACATTAATTAAAGATTTATTTACCATAATGAAACTGGTGCTATTATTAAGCAAGGCTTTTCTTGCGGTATGCTTTAAGATCCGTATTCTCGTGGCGTCAAACGGATATCCTACGCTGGTAAATAAAAAAAAAATATTTCAAAGCAATAACTGAAGAATTTGTTAAAAAATGTTTGAAAAAAAGTTTGTCAAAAATACATGGTCAAGAGTGATTATAACAAGTATAAATTTGATAAAGAGTTGAACTTCATATTTGAATTTTCTCAAATAATAATGAAGTATATTTTTATTTTTAAGTATTACATCTTTGGAATTGCAATTTAAATGTTTTTTAGAAATGTTGTTTATTTAAAGCTGTAAAATAAAATATATTGTTTGTTTAAAATGAACTTGTCGACGTTTGAATTTTAACAAATCCATACCTTTTGGCACTAAAACAGAAAACAGGGTTTTTTAGTGTCATAAAACTTCAAATTTTAATGAAATTCATTGTGTCAAACTTGGTATATTTTGGTCGAAAATAGTGGACTCTTTACTGTTTTATTTGTCAAAGCAGGGGATTTTGTTTTCTAAATGTAATTTTTAGGATCCAGTTGCCCAGGAAAATTACACACAATTTCTACCTGAGTCATCTAACCTTAATTAAAAATTATTAAAACTAAAATGCATTTTGCATAATAACTTCTAGACGTTAGTAATATTTGTCACAAAGAACAAAATTCTCTTTCTTCTCCAAAGCTTGTTTTACCTTCCTGTCTACAATACTGCTATGTAGCCACCAGCCATACTCTGTTAACATATTGATTCTCTGAGTTTTTGTTGGATATCATGGTGTCATTATGACAATTAGCAACATCGCAGAAATTCACAATTTCTGTCCAATTTGTAACTAATTGAATGTTTTATTTTATTTCGAAATCTGCACAAAAAATACGTAAGTGATAAAATTTACCGGATGTCCCAAAATTGACTGATGGATTTTAAAATTCAATAACTTGCATACGGTGACAGATATAAAAAAAATATTTTTCCAGGAGAGTTATGTATGATGCCAGGAGTTTTTTTTTTACTGTGATTTTTGATTTTTATATCGAATTTCAAACAACAGATAGCACTGCGAGAAATAGTTACTAATTCCACACCCGATTTTTTAATTCAAATACAGGGTGGTCATAAAAAAACTTGACCGATAAATGGACCTCTAGCGGCCGGCCTGTTCAACCGATCTAGATAAGATTTCAGATATAGTTATTCAGAGGTATGAGCTCGAGATTCTGTGAATGGCAACAACGTGGCACTCACTGTTACGATTATAGGTACAGAAATTGGAAATTTTCGAATAGCAACGCCTATTTTTTCCGGTCGCAAAATGTTCAGCGCATGCGAAAACCCTAAAGAGCGTTGGAACGGTACCTGTATCTCAAAAAACGGACGCGTTATGCACGTACAAAAACAGCTCTGCGAACGAGCAAAAAAACCATGATTGGAGGGAGCGGAGGAAACTTCCGTATGACAGAGGCAAGACACTAATCAGTGGCTCATACACAGATTGGAGAAAGGAAATCTCTTATTTGGATTCCACATTTTTCACATGGGTGTCGTCACAGGTAATTACGTATTGCAAGCGGGAGCCCAGATAGCATGAAAATGAGCAGCAAGTTAGGTCGCTATATGTGGATATGCGTCATCTTGCATTCAAGCCCAAGCAATGTCGATCAGCGCATTTCGCTGCAGTTATTCTGGTTTAATGTCATTTTGTTGCATAGCTCTATAGCGAGAGCCTGTCACAGAGCACGCTACAGAACCCGTTGGTGTCGCTTCCTCAAACATGTAAGAGTCGAAAGCAGTTGTGCCTTCAATTCCGCACCACAAAGTAACTTTGGCGTCGTATAAAGACATCCGCGTGTGTATTCGTTTCTGCCCAGTGCACTCAATTTTTGGTATTGACGTTGCCAGTTGAGGTGAAATGTGCCTCGTCGCCCATAATATGCGAAGAGGTCAGTCGTTATCGCCATCATATCGGATGTCAAATCCATATGAAAAATCCGTACGTTATTGATGGTCTCTCGTGTCCAACATCTGGACGCGCTGGTACCGGTATGGAAACATGCATATTACAGAGCGCAGTAGGCTTTAGAATCGTGTTTTTCGGTATATCCAATACACCAGCTGCACCTCTTGCACTTTGCATGCGTCCTGAAGTCACTATGTGATGCACTTCCATAACAGTGTCCTCAGGAACAGTTGGCCGTCCGGAACGTGATCTATCACTGGTGCAGCCAGTTTCTTCGAGTTTCTTTACTAAATCGCGCAGAGCTTGCGGGTAACATGGGTCATGTATTTGGTGATGGTTTCGATTGTAAACACGCAAGACTTCTTCGGTATTCATCACATTTTGATTATACAGTTTTACCAATTCACCACGAACTTTCGCTGGCAGAGTCAGTTCATCGGCATGTGTGAACTCCCAACTGAAGAACCAACATTCCAACCCCGCTTTTTATCCGTTTTCTGCGTTGAATATCTGTCAAATAGCATTCTGTGATTGGTGTCTTGCCTCTGTCATATGCAAATTTATACCGTGCGACCCGATCGTGTTTTTTTAGGCTATTTCCAGAGTCTTTATGTATGCGTGCATAACACGTACCGTGCCAACGTTTTTATGGTTTCCGCATGCGCTGAGCATTTTACAATGGGAAAAATGGGTGTTGCCATTCGAAAATTTTGAGTTTCTGTATGTATAACCGTAACCGTAAGCGCCACTTTGTTACCGTTTACAGAATCCCGAGCTCATACCTTTGAATAACTATATCTGAAATTTCATCTCGATCGGTTGGGCGGACTGTCCGCGCATAGGTCCATATATCGGCAAAGTATTTTTATGACCACCCTGTACATTCAAAATGTTTTAATCTCTTTTTTCGCATGTGAGAAGAGAGATTCCGAAAAATCGTGCCTGGATTTAGCGTTTATTGCATGCAGCACTATTTGTAACTAAAACTAGGAATCGCAGCATTAAAACTCCTGACATCTTACATAATCCTCCTTCAAAAAAAATTATATCTTTTTTTATGTATTAAGTTATTTAATTTTAAAATCCATTAGTCATTTTTAGAACACCCGGTAATTTTAACAAAATATTTTCCTCGCCCTTTGTTCTTGTGATTATTTAATGTTATCTTTTGTATTTGACATTTAGAGAAACAATGAGATAAACCCGGTCTTCCCGGGTAACTTTGCCGGATGTTGTATGTTAAATCCAACTTAGCCGGATTTGAAAGACTGTATCAAACGTGGGATTTCCAACATTCCTCCTGCTATGTTACGTTCGGATGTATTGACCACAGTTGCCCGCATGCAATGTGTAATTATCTGTGATGGAACCCATGTGGAAAATGTGTAATCCAAATAAAAGGCTTCTTTTCTCCGATCTGTGTTGTAATCAGTGATTGGTGTATTGGCTCTCTGTCATATGGAAATTTCCTCCGTGCGCTAATTCGTGTTTTTTTTTTTTTTTTTTTTTTTTTTTTTTTTTTTTTTTTTTTTTGTCGTTTGCAGAGTTGTTCTTTGTGCGTACATAACGCGACCGTTTTTGCGATACACGTACTATTCCAATGCTCATTAGGGTTTTCGCATGCGCTGAGCATCTTGCGACGAAAAAAAATGGGGGTTGCTATTGGAAATTTTCCAGTTTCTGTTCCTATAACCGTAACCTCGGGCGCCACTTTGTTGCTGTTCGCAGAATCCAGAACTCATACTCTGAATAACTGAATCTAAAATGTCACTTAGATCGGTTGAAAGGTCTGGCCGTTAGAGCCCCATATATAGGCAAAAAATGTTTATGACCACACCCCTCATAGCATGCATGGTCACCGTGACGTCATTGTGACGTCACTGTAAGTCACTGTGGTCACGTCACATCTGTGACCAAAATGCCACCACTCAGTGATGTCACATTGTGACTGAGATGTGAACTTCTTAGAAAACTTTAAACAATTATAAAAATTCTATAAAACATGTTACTTACTGTAAAATTTTATTTTTCCGGCAATTAAAAATATATTGTAACGTCACTGTTATGTCACTGCATGTAACGTACGTACGTCATATATGTGACAAAAAAACCACCATATTGTAAATCACAGTGTGACAAAAATATTAACTTCAAAAATATTTGAAAATGAAGAGAAATATTTAAAACATGCCCTAGTTACAGCGGCATAAGGAATGAATATTAGTGGACAGCAAATAGTAAATTCGGACACGAAAAGAAGGGGGAGGGGAGAAAAAGAAAAATGCACGGTACAAGTATCAACAAACTAGATTTCCATGCTATATTTTATCAATTTGATATCTAAGAAGTGAAAGTATACTTTTTTCATGATTTCAATTTTATCTAGCATTGCAATTTAATATAATAATACATCACGGATTGTTATTATTATAAAAGTATTTCTCAGAAAAATGCTATGTACTGGAGCAATTTGAAACATATTTAAAATTACAAATATTAAATCTATACACTTTACATATTTAGTTTGCAGGGAGGAAATTTTTTAACTTTTTTGGCGACCACTGGTCGAAACACTTCTGTGGTTTCAAACTAAACATTTTCTATTACAATTAAGTCTGCAGATTTTAATGAGCACGCAGAAAGAATCTTCAGAGTTTAGTCATATATGCATTTATTGCTTTATAATTTGCATTCAAGCCATATTTTTTTCCTGTTAATCTATTTTTAGTAACTGTTTTTTTTTTAAAATTTTACTTCTTTCAGCCTTTTTAAATAAAATTAGCCTTTTCCGAAAAAAAAAATATATACAAAATTTATGCAAAACACATGATATAATTAATTTTTCGCATTTCCAATTTGTGTTTTAGAGGTATGACTTTTAAAAAAGTTATTTTACAAATTGTTTTATTCTGCAGAAAATTAACATGAAAAGATTGACAGATTGACAAAGAAAAATTTTTTATCCTCGAAATCATTTTTTTTTTATTTATTAAGAAGATATTTTTTATTTATTACGCATGAAACAAACTTTACTTAAAAAAAGGGGGGTGGTATTATTACCATTAAATTTATTTTTACACATTTTTAAAATTTAAGCAGTGTTTTATCTAATAAACTTCCGTTTTCAAATGAATTTTTTTGAAAGTGATAAAAAAGAAATGGTAAAATGCATTGGAAAATTCTTCAAATAGAAAATTTTAATTACAGACTAACTCATAAAACTATTCCGCCTGAAAGTTAGGACTGCAAATAAACAGTAAAATCAGCTGCTGGAGATCGTCTGCGTCGGATATAACCGCAACCGCAGGGTAAAGAGAACTTTTTGTAATACACGCGGGAAAAGAACATGACAAATGTCTACAATGTCAGCTTTTGTTTTTGCTTTTTTAAATGTAAGAGAAAAACGTCTGCCATTTTCGGGCAAAAATACTCGGATATTATTAATTTACAGCAAAAAAAGGCAAGTCTTATTTAATTTAAATTTTTTATTTCTGTTTGTATATTACGATTATGAATTAAATAGTTTTATGTTATACATATAGAAAGTGACTGATCTGGAATTGTTTTGAAGCAAAATTTTCCTAATCGACACTATTTTGTAAAATGTGTTAATCGGCCATCGCTCAAAAAAAAAAAAAAAAAAGAAATTCATGTCTACATTCATAGTGGGATGAATATAAACATTAATTTGCAGTTACTTGGGATTGAGACAGTGATGTGGAATTTTTTTCGGCTTCTTATTTTTTTCCTGATTACTAACACTCATATAACAGTATTTATCGTCATTATTGTTTTGGAGTTAAATATTATATTCGAATAGTATGATATTACGAAACTGTTTCAGTTTAGAAATTAACATTATAGTGCGAAAATGTCTTTTTACATATTATAATAGCGTAACTTTTGAAAGATTTTTTTTTTTTTTTTTTTTTTTTTTTTTTTTTTTTTTTTTTTTTTTTTTGCTAATAATATTTTAAATTATTATTTAAAATCCTGAATCTTCATACCAATGTTTTCAGATTTAACATTTGCCAAAATTATAAAATAATAGGAATTCCTTATAACATATGGAAAGATTTTTGAGAAATTGCTAAATCTAATAATGCATTTAATTCATCTATTGTAGTTAGTTGTTGTTTAATAGTACAATTATAAATACTAATTATTATTTTTAGTGTTTTTCAAATTGGTATATTTATTTATTTATTTATTTTTAATTGTATGTAAGCATTTTTTTTCTATTTGCGATTTTAATCAAACATTTAATTATAGACATTCAGAATCAGTTATTAAATTTTCTTCGATTGTAAACTCATTTTCTACGTTTTCGATACACATAAATATTGGCATTAAAGGTGTATTCGAAAAAATATTTTTCCACCTTCAACAGCTCGATATTTTCTGAGACATTTTCAGACTCATTTTTAAAAGTAAAAACATGAAACTTGCTGAGGTGATTTTTGAAGAGACGTTTAAGAGGCCGTGTGATTTCATTTTCCCCTCAATTCATTAGAATTTAAGTTTTAAATAATTATTTTCTCAGTAAGACCTTTTTTTTTCATTCCCAGATCTTTCGCTGTGAAAAATTCGGTTCAAAACGCCTACTTTGACAGCATTTTTTTGTTTTGTAATATATTCTGCATTTATCAAAAAATCGAGAAGCACGGCACATTAGGTAGTTTAGAATAAGAGAATTTTTCAGTTTGATACGTTAGAGAACAAAAAGGAATTTAAAAATGAATCAGAAAATAAGCAGTTTGGAAACCTAAAAACCTTTACACCCTTAAAAAATAAAATATTATATTTAAGCATTGAAATAAAGCGTTTTTCATGCCTGATAGGAAGCTTATAGATTAAACTGCTTTAGTATATGTTTTTTAAAGTTCATTATTTTACTTTTATATTTCCTTTCAATCATTTATTTTACTTTTATATTTCCTTTTTAACACCTTTCAACAAAGTTGAAAAGTGTTTATGACTTTGGTTTGTCTAGCCGTCTGTCCGCGCTCTAACTCTCGTAAATATACTCGGATTGCTCTGAAATTTTTAGATGTTATTGACCTTTACCATAGAACGGTCCCTATGTGTAACGACGTTTGTAACATGTTTAGTTCATTTACAGATACAGTCAAAAGTATTCCGTTACATTACGGCCTATGGGAAAAAATCGTTTCAAAGGTTTTTTCATGATTTTACACGTTTTCATACAGAAAAAAATTGATATGCATTTATGAAACGTACTAAAATATGCATTCTGAAGAATACGAGATGCAAAGAATAGTTATTGTTCATTTACAGGGCTAAAAAGAAATTCCAATACATAATGATATAGCGGTGGAGGGAATTGTTTGCTGCGTACTTTAATTATGTTAATCTATTTCATATATAATGAAAATGATATACGTCGCTGAGGTTTACATACTATAAATTTTTCATGTAGAATATGAAGTGTATATAGCATTTACAGGCACACACAATATAGTTCAGATACTATATTGTATCCGAAGTACTGTTCATTTGTGATGATTGCTGGAAATGCATTTTTAATTATGATGATATGCGCTTTTATGATTCACTGTATTTATGCATAGTATATGGTGTATATAAATGCTATAATTCATATACAGGGCTACACAAAATTATTCGCAAGGATTACTGGGTATGAGCGCAAGTTACTTAAAGGTGGTTTTTAAATGAGTTGTGCATTTTTACGCTGAACTGAATTTAATTTACTGTTGTATAATATAGATAAAATGGTATACAGGGTCATGCAAAGAATTGGATACATGGCCGTCTAGAAATTATATTTTCTGGAATTGTGATTTCAGCTGTTTTAAGTGTGTTTTAGTTTGAATTAAATTTTAACTAAACGGTGGCGTGTAATGAAGGTTCTAGGTCAACTACAGGGTTGTACAAAAGTATTAAAGTA
This sequence comes from Maratus speciosus, assembly GCA_963932465.1. Classification (NCBI taxonomy): domain Eukaryota; kingdom Metazoa; phylum Arthropoda; class Arachnida; order Araneae; family Salticidae; genus Maratus; species Maratus speciosus. The sequence continues at coordinate 331,547,687 of OZ010788.1, read as the reverse complement.
TGTTTCCATATATTAGTATAAATTGCTGAAAGAGAGTTTCAACCTGTTATGCGTTTTCTTGCTAAACTAAATTATCCCATTATATAATATATATATCAACCTACAGATCAAATACAGGGCTGTTCAAAAGAATTGGAAAACCTATTTAGCTATGGACAGTAACTGCGGAAATGAGTTTTTCAAATGTTTTATGCGTTTTCTAAAATGTTCACTTAGTTCTCTTATTTACCTTATTTCCCTAAACAACGAAGTTTTTTTTAAAGCATTCGGGAAGTGTTGGAAAGTGTTTTATAATCTATGCTTAACGCATGATTTTTCTTACTTGTTTTTTCTATTTCCCAGATCAGTCTTTTCCTATAGAACATACCAAATCTATTTAAGCTCATATTCACAAAATACAATTTACACGGAAATAAAAAATTTAAATAAATATGGCTTACGTCGTATTTAATAAAGCAAAGATTAATCACAACCACAACACCTTAAAATCTTATACATTCTTAATATCAAGCTTGAACTCAAGATCAAGCTTAGAACTTAATAAAAAAAGATGTCAGTTGACAAACATTGTTTTTTAAGTGGAAAAATTAAAACTATTTTAGAAGAATAGGACTCCAAAATAGCTATATTTTGCTAAAAAGTACGGTAAAAAGATACGATTTTATATCTCAAACAAAACTTTATTTTAAATTTGTCCATTTTAAAATTCATCACAATATTAATACTTGGAAATTTTTCCACAAAGAAATATTCCGTTTTTCATACAATATTTCAAATGAAAGTCAAATTTCAAATTAATTGCTTAAAAGGCGCAAAGGCCAACCTAGTGAAAAGAGCCCATGCCGAGACTCGAACCCGTGCCATCAGCATAGCGCACTAACATTCTACAGACTAAACCACATGGAACGACACTCAGCCTGAAAATTTTCTCGCTATTACATGCTGGCAAGGCTACAAAAGCAGCATAAGATGGGATATTTATCGTGAGCCACCGACATGGGGCGAACACGAAACTTAATTAAATTCAGCATCGATTGAAACTATATTAAGACTTCGAAATTTTTCCAGAGAGAAACATTCGCCTTGCATACAATATTTCAAATGAAAATCAAATTTCAAATTAAAATTGACTTTTAAGCATGTAATTTGAAATTTGATTTTCATTTGAAATATTGTATGCAAGGCGAATGGTTTTCCCTGTAAAAATTTCCAAGTATTAATATAGATTCAATCGATGCTAGATTGAATTAAGTTTCCTGTTTATTCCATGTCGGTGGCTCACGATAAATATCCTATCTTGTGCTGCTTTTGTAACCTTGCCAACATGTAATTGTGTGAAATTTTCCAGGCTGGGTATCGTTCCGTGTGGTTTAGTCGGTAGAATGTCAGTGCGTTATATTGATGGCCTGGGTTCGAGTCCCGGCATGGAATCATTTTCACTAGGTTGGCCTTTGCGCCTTTTAAGAAATTAATTTGGAATTTGATTTTCATTTGAAATCATCACAGAGTTTATGACAAGCTCGTCACAAATGACACATATTTCACAAATTGGTCACAATGTGACTTCAAAGCATTGTCGCTTTCGTCACATGTTCGTCACAAAATTAATGCCAAAGTAGTCACAAATGTCACACTTTTCACAAATTAGTCACACTGTGACTTCACAGAGTGGTCACAATGTGACGTCACAAACGACCTCTAAAACGGCCATAACGACCTCGCATTCTAGTCACTATGACGTCACATCGACGTCACGTGACGTCACATCGACGGTCACAAAGTCACAGTGTGACTTCACAACGACGTCGCCGTGACGTCACCATGCCTTACGGGACTGTATTTTGGCATTAAAAAAAATGGCAATTTTATCTGCATGGAGATTGAATGATACTTGTTTAATGTAATTTTCTTTAATAGTATTAGAAGTTACTCCAATAACAATATAGTTGATGTAGATAAAACAGAAAATTAAAATTTTAAAAATTGGACGACTGCACCATGAAATATATTAAAAATTATGTATTTAAAATAAAATACACTATTTGCTAAAAGGTACACACATTAAAAATATACATTAAAACATCAACGTTTCGTTTCGCATCTGCGAACGTCTTCCAGATGATACACAAGTGTTGTGTATCATCCTGAAGACGTTCGCAGATGCGAAACGAAACGTTGATGTTTTAATGTATATTTTTAATGTATGTACCTTTTAGCAAATAGTGTATTTTATTTTAAATGCATAACTTTTAAGAAAATTAAAATATTACATAAATGTCGCATTAATCATTCCTAAAAAAACACATTCTAGCAACTAAAAATATCGAAACTGGTATATTCGTATAAGTGTTATGCGTGTACATACACTTAATTAAACACATAGTATCGAATTTTATAACTTCCTTTCTATGTTAAAATTAAAATTAACTGCAATAAAAAACATTCTAATTTATCCATACAATTATTTATTAAAACATTGCCGTTCTAAAAATAAGATTCTAATTTCGGAAGCAGACTATCATAGTACCAGTGGGATTCATTAGCGATGAAAAGTTCTTTGATGTCTGCTATCAATGTAAGCAATTTTATTTTAAAGATATTTAAGGATGTTTCTTTGTTCGTAATTTTAACTTGCATTCAAATTAAATATATACGTATCCTGTTAAAATAATTAAGCGAACTTTATAATAAAAACAACAACATTTTTATTTTCGTAATGAAAGGTTAGAATTATATTATTTAAAATTCGTTAATGACAAACATAGTAACCATTTTCATTCTGATAATTACATCTACAAAATAATTAGTCACCGGGGAAATTTCGGGCAACAGATAAAATGAAAAGTAAAGCACAAATTAAAACATTTTTTATTTCGTTTTTTTTTTTTTTTTCAAAAAGTATATTGTTTTAATTTACATTCTGTAAACAAAAAATATTTATATTAAGTATTGTTTCCCATTAAATAATTGTCTTTCTCCGAAGTAAGGTATTTATAGGAAATTTACCATTTCGGACATTTCCGCATATATATATATATCATAGGACAAAAGTATCTGTGCGTAACGCGGACATGATTTTGCGAATGATAATACTTAACGGTGAAATTTCGGATTTGCAATTTTTGCTACTGCAATTTTCTAAACTTCTAAACATCGAACATTTTCAAATTTTGCACCGTCGAGTAGCGAAAAATATGTACTTTCAAGTGCAATTAGTGTGAAAACTATATCTGAAATGACTCATTTTTTATGGCCTTTTAATTAATTTTCAAACATGAGTTCTTTTAAATCTATCTCTATAGCGTGCAGACTAATCCATTATAGTCCGGAGCCGGTAGCACAGACAACCACCTCATCGAGTTCACGGATGAAATTCTAGGATTTGTTAAATCTTGATTCACATATTAAAACGCAATCGGTCTGCCAGCTCATATCTTGGTGGAAAGCACCTGAAAACCGGATTTTGGCGGGTGACTCGTAAGTTTACCATTGTGATTTCCTGCACCAAAAGGTATGAAAACATGGAGGACCGGAAGCAGATCCAACTAGTTTTTATTATTAATAATAACATTTAACCAAGGAGCCTGAACAAAAACAAATTTAAGATTTTTGCATATATCTATAAAATTATTGCCCTATATTTACAGCAAATAAATTAAAGAGAAACATCGTTTTTCCAATAACTTTTTATTACAGATGACACACCTAAAACCATCCACAATGCCACTGAAGGCAGAATGAGCAAGTGAGAAAAAATCCATTTGATAAGCATTTATTTTAATTCAGAAATCTGAAATGTTTCTTTCTCGGTTCGCCGAATGAAGTCATTTTAATCCAATTTTGCCAAAAGGATTTCATTTGCTTTTCAGCAGATTCAAAATAAGAAATCAAATCTTAAAAGAACGCATTTACTTTTTAGAAATGAATTTTGAAAATGGGCATTTTAATTAATAAATTTTAACCTAAATTATAATATGATGAACTGCTTCGAATGTAGTATTCAACTTAGCGTTATAGTTTTGTCTAAATGTACTATAAAACTAAGTTTGCACTTCCAACCAAAAAAATCGCACGATCTCATGCAATTTAAATGCAACACAGCTGGTTGCTTTGCCAATTAGTATTAATAAAAGTAAAACCCTTTGTGACTTCGTGAGCGTGTAGGTACAATGATGAAGGATGTCTATTGCAAGTCTTCTATATTGATTTTGAATAGCACATTATAGGTATGCTACATGTGCACTAAATTTGGATTTTGTGAATATATTATATCGTTATTTTATGTTTTACGCACTTTGTTTATGAGGAGTGTAGTTTTAAACATATTTTAGACAAAATTAAATTTTAGCATGGTATGTGGCGCTTTTAAAAATATGCTGCTAATATACCGGGCTGTACAAAAGAATGAAATTATGTTTCAGCATATTGTTAAAGGTGAATTTTCAATCTGATATGCATTTTTTTACTAAACTAAGTTTTCGCCTACTACGTAGAACATATACAAATATGTAGATTAAATTCTCCGCTACAGAAAATTATTGAAGTGCATTTCCGGCTATGGAAGGTAATTGCTGAAGTCTGGTTTTCAAATGTGTTAAGCTTTCTCTAAAACGTTTACTTGTTTTTTTTTTTTGTTTTGTTTTTTTTTTTTACATAGTTAAACATCGAAGATTCATTGACGAATTCCGGAAGTGCTGGAAAGTGTTTCTTAATCTATGCTTGATGGATGATTTTTCGTTCATGTTTAATTGAAGACTTAAAAATTTATTTTTTTGTAGATATTAAATAAATAAAATTTATGTTTGATCTTAATTACTGGAGATTTTCTGTGACAAGTGATTCAAAACATTATAAGCAAACGTGCCACGATTAATAAAAGACTTTGACTGCTATTATAGATAAAAGTAGAATACGTAAAGAAGTTTGCTGTAGTAAGCAAAACTTTTATTCAAAAAACGTCGATATTCGTCTTGAATAAGTTAAAATTTAAAAATACTTTATGATTTGACTTAACGTTTTACATTCAGACATTATATTGCCAATCTTTCATGCGTCAATCCAGGATATTGTGGATACGAAAGCACCTCAGAATATTTAAGATATATAGGAATTTCCATTAAAGTATGAAAACAGGAATGACTCTGATTATGGCTAATGATCGTGTAGCCCAAGACAAACAGTGTCTCGTAGTTTTTTTCCCCTCGAGCGTTAGGAATGAGGTCAATGGTAATGGATTTTAAAGGCAGATATCGATAATTTGGAAAGCGTAATTGTAGCGATTACGCACGGAATTTAGAGGTAATGACTAGAGAGGTGATGGTTTTAGAGATAATGGTGCTCAAAGAGAATTCTTTGAAAAGAACATAGAGGTGCGGTTAAAGATAGCAATTCTACGCCCACTTATCGTTTAAGACAGTTAACTGTAGTTGAACGTGATGAAAGATGTGGTATTGTTGTGATACAATCTGGTACAAAGACTGGTCAGTTAATCTTGTAATTGAAATGTTTAACCAGCGCACATCTTTGAAGCTACGGTATTTGTCATTTTAACTTCCCTGATTATGGCTAGTGTTAGTAGTGCTAGGGAAATTTGGATATTATTTGATATCTATGTTTTTATCATGTTGAATGCTTTTAATGCTTTAATATTTTATAGTACATTTGCACACATTTTCCTAATACATGATCGGTGAATCAATGTATTCAGGTTCTTTTCGAGGTGAATATGACTGTGTCAGCATAATATGTAGAATTATCATTGTGTATTTACATAATTTATTTCAATATTTTCCAGATTTAAAATCTTTTTTTAGAACAACATAATACAACCAAAGAATTTTATTTTAATCTTACGAAATATTTCTTAAATAAATTTTATTTAGATAATAAACATTTTCATATTCAGATTATCATTTGTCATAAACATATTTGATGACAATCTCTAAAAAAGATTTTTTTATTTTAATAAATCAAATATCCGGATTTTTCGTTTAATATTTTTCTAAACCTGCTTGGATTTCTGTAATGCGATCGCAAACAAAAATTAGTAACTAACTGTATAGATTACACTTTCCAGAAATAAAATATGGCAACACTTGTGCAAACAGTCGGATTTATTAGCAATAAATAAACATAACTAAAGGTGCTGCATCATTCAGATCTACGACTAAACAACGAAATTTACAAAGTGCTTTGTAAATTGCGTTACGTCTTGAAAATTGATGACTTCAAAAATATAAGATATTATTTGTAAGTAATAATAAAACGTAATAAAATTCCTTAAAATTTATTTATTCAATATTTTTAAAATGCATATATTTGAAGATTCTTAGGATATTTTAAAATTGAGACTTAAATTGATATTTTGGTAACTAAGAAAGCAGCCTCAATTAAAAATGTATAATATACTTCATCAAAAAGTATATTTTCTTTCGTATATATATATATATATATATATATATATATAACCATTAATTAAACATAACCTACCACCATCAAAAACCGTAAATATTATGAATTAAAGCTGTAAGTACAAAAAAAGTGCCAAATAATTTATTATAAGAATTATTATGGAAGAAAAAATAAGAAAGTGGACACCGACAAATAATGGAAAAGCTTATATATTGAATTACGTTTTCAAGGGCACAGAATTCAATGATATAAGCAATATGGTTGTTTTCTGTGAGAAAAATAAGCTAAAGCTAAAAATTATTTTTCTCTGTGCCCGAACAACCATTATAATCAAGTGAATAGATTAAAAATGAAAACAGAATAGAAACAAATAATATGAAATGGAAAAATCAATAAAACCTGTTTAAATATTTATAGGATATAAAATAGAAATAATACACAACGTACCGATTAATATTTCAGTATTTTTCAAGATATCCACTCGCACATGGCTACCAAAATATCGTAAAGATTAAGGTGAATAAAACAGTTAAGAAATGACAGTAATTGATACCAAAGGATGGAGTTATTACATTTTGAAATACCATGATAAATGGAATGAATATAATATAAAATAAAATAAGTAGAAAGTAATTACATTATTTAAAATAACTAAAATGCACAATTAAATTAATTAATTACTATTTAACAATATCGTCAAAATTTAGCTAAAAAATCCGCCTGGTGAAGGAAATTATAACTGAAAAGGAGCTGCAAAAGACAACATTTATAACTTATCGTCAACAGAAAAATTTTGGTGCTGCCATTTAGTAGTATTTTTATTATTCAAATGTCACAAGATGAACGAACAATTGATAGCCTTTGAATGTAAAAAAAATTATTAACAGCAAAACCAAACAAATCCTTATATATAGATAATTATAAACCTAATATAAACCACACTATATATTTATATATATATATATATATGTAATAATAAAAATTTTCGCCCTTTTATCTTACTAAAACTATTCCAAATTCTTAATATTTTTCCTTTTTTTATCCATCTTTAATAATATCTCAATATATTTTGTCTTTTATTTCACGCATTTAAACTTGCGTATTCTTTTATTATTCTAAAAACCTTTATCCATTCGTCTAATCTTATAAAACCCATTAAATTACTTTTTCATTTTCTTCTAAAACTAAATTCTTTTTCTTTCGAATATTTTTAATAGCATTTGTTCAATCATGTTCTTTACCCAAAGTTCCATGCGCCCGCCAACATTTAACTGCGCTGTAATTCTGACGCCGTATAAAGAGTTCATTATCGACGTCATCCCCTTCCCATCGAATCGTAGCCTGTTTCCTGGCCCATTCCCCACCCATCTCGCTGCTGGCGTCGATTCTCCACTTTTCTGTATCCGTCCGCGCTCTGTTTCTTGGATTTCATATATCGTTACATCGACGAGGAGCGAGAGAATTTACATTTTTCCGGTTGTTCAAATAATCTACGTCGCTTGGGGTGAACGATTCCAATGTGTAGATCCTAATCTTGTAACATCTTAAGTTTTATGAAGTGGATGATCGATTATTGAGAGTTGGAGAACATTGAACAAGCTACTGGAAATGTTCGATATGTTTTTATCAAATAAACCAGTTTAAAGTTACGATGGCTCTATTCATTATGTGATGGGAAATGTCTCAATGTTTATGAAGCCTGTCTTACTCGCAACCCTGACTGCAGTCCGATATTCTCATGATAACGGATGGTTGGCCTTGATTACTCTACAACGTGTTACTTCGAGATATACTAGTGTCGCCGGAATGTCTCAAAAGTCGATAGCAAAATGTCACACACACACACACACACATATATAGGAAGATTTTTTTAAAAATTCAGAAAAGATCAAAAAATTAAAATACACCAGAACTAAGATCATGCTTGCAACACAGCAGTAAAAACATACTTATTTTTTTAATCATTTCTAATTAAACAATTGTATTTAATTGCTGATAATATTTTTTTTTCATTTTCCCTAATGCATTGAATTTTTCTGGATTTGGGATTTTCGCTACTACAGCAAATGTTTAAGAGGAAAATAAATTAGGTCTTACCTTTTTTTCTCTCATAGATTATACTTGTATACACTTATTAATCCTCTGATTAATAAGTTAATCAGAAATACTTTCTATATTATAATTTCAATTGTAAAACCATTTTGTGATCTACATAACAATATGCATATTCTATGATTCAAATTAATTTTGTTTTTCGAAATATTTTCTAATTTTTAAATACAGGGTAAGTCAAAATGAATATAGAGATTACAAACGGCTTTAATTATCTTATGGAAAAGAATTTATCGATAAGATTAACACAGAATGTAGACAGAACTTCAAAATTTCTTTACGTAAGAAGCAGGTGCAGTGAAGCGGAAGCCTACGCATGCGCGATTTGAAACTTCTCAACGATAAAAATCCTTTTTCACAAATATATATTCTAAAAACATACTCAAAATATATATTAAACATTTAATTGCTAAAACGGACGTCAAATGTTAATAAAATACATTAAAAGATCTTAATAATTTGACATGTTTCGATTGAATTTACTCAATCATCATCATAAAAACAAATAAACACTAAGGTGGAAAATGACAATAAACTATTACAAATGAAATTTAAAAATAAATAAATAAAAATCACGCGCGTAATATTTTAACATGTTTCACGTTGCCCAATTTTATTTTCAAATTATCTAACAATTCAATCCAAATATTTGGGATTTGAAATGACACGGAATCATTGCAGATCATTGAGTTTCTGAAGTAAATTTCAATAGATTCTCTAATAAAAAGTTGCAAAAAAAAAATTGACCTATAAATTAATCTACTTTCATTGAACAAAATATTTATGTTTTCTATTTTATTTAGCCTAGATAATGCGGTTTTACCTCTATTAAATTTTATGTCAACAATGTGTTCTTTACATCTCACTTTGAATTTTCTTTGAGTCATGCCAATATAACAATTTCTATATCACCTTATTTAAGAAAAGTAATGATATAAACACCGGAAAGGTCAAATTTATAAATAGGGTCAATTCTAGTGTTTTAAATTGATTTTAATTTTGGAGGGGGTCTAGCAATTAAATTTAAATCACACTTTTTTAGTTGAGTTTTAGCGGATTCGAAGAAATTTGGATAATAATTTATAACCACCCTTTTCATGGTATTTTCCCTGTCAGTTTTATTCCCAAAAACTGCATCTTCATTTTGTTAATAAACTTTTTAATTAATTTATTAACTATTTAAACTTGATATCCGTTGTTAATAGCTATTGTTTTAATTTTATCTAATTCATCATTTAAATTTTCAGGTAACAAATTCCAAAAACTCTGTTAATAAGGAATCTAAAGGTAGATAATTTATAAGAATATGGAGTCGCAAGAATCAAAAGGTATAACATTTAAGTTAATTATTGGCTTACGATATTTTTATTGTTTGGCAGGGGGAAGTTGATAAATTATTAGCTTTTATTCAACAGTTAATTGATTTAGATAATAAGATTAAATTTACTTTTGAACTTGAAACCGATAAGAAATTGCCTTTTTTAGATGTTGAATTAAAAAGAGAAAATAATAAGCTAATTCGTTGAATATATCGTAAGCCAATAACTAACTTAAATGTTATACCTTTTATGACATTTGTTAAATTCTAACACGCTCTGCACGGGACTCGTCATTTTTACTAATGAGATGCCTACAATAAACAGGTTTTTTGTCATATTAAATTATAAACAGAAGTTCTCTTATACGTCCATTAAAAATATTTCACAAATATATATTCTAAAAACACACTCAAAATATATATTAAACATTTAATTGCTGAAAAGGACGTCAAATGTTAATAAAATACATTAAAAGATCTTAATAATTTGACATGTTTCGATTGAATTTACTCAATCATCATCAGAAAAACAAATAAACAATAAGATGGAAAATGACAATAAACCATTACAAATGAAATTTAAAAATAAATAAATAAAAATCACGCGCGTAATATTTTAACATGTTTCACGTTGCCCTATTTTATTTTCAAATTATCTAACAATTCAATCCAAATATTTGGGATTTGAAATGACAAGGAATCATTGCAGACCATTGAGTTTCTGACGTAAATTTCAATAGATTCTCTAATAAAAAGTTGCAAATAAAAATCTGACCTATAAATTAATCTACTTTCATTAAACAAAATATTTATGTTTTCTATTTTATTTAGCCTAGATAATGTGGTTTTACCTCTTTAAATTTTATGTCAGCAATCTTGAACTCCATATTCTTATAAATTATCTACCTTTAGATTATTTTTAACAGAGCTTTTAGAATCTGTTCCCCTGAAAATTTAAATGATGAATTAGATAAAATTAAAACAATAGCTATTAACAACGGATATCAAGTTTAAATAGTTAATAAATTAATTAAAAAGTTTATTAACAAAATGAATGATGCAGTTTTTGAGAATAAAACCGACAGAGAAAATACCATGAAAAGGGTGGTTATAAATTATTATCCAAATTTCTTCGAATCCGCTAAAACGCAACTAAAAAAGTTTAATTTAAATTTAATTGCTAGAACACCTCCAAAATCAAAATCAATTTTAACCTTTATAATTGACCCTATTGATAAATTTGACCTTTCCGGTGTTTATATCATTCCTTTTCTTAAAGAAGGTGGTTATAGAAATTATTATATTCGCATGACTCAGAGAAAATTCAAAGTGAGATGTAAGGAACACATTGCTGGCATGAAATTTAAAGAGGTAAAACCACATTATCCAGGCTAAATAATATAGAAAACATAAATATTTTGTTTAATGAAAGTAGATTAATTTATAGGCCAGATTTTTATTTGCAACTTTTTATTAGAGAATCTATTGAAATTTATGTCAGAAACTCAATGGTCTGCAATGATTCCTTGTCATTTCAAATCCCAAATATTTGTATTGAATTGTTAGATAATTTGAAAATAAAATAGGGCAACGTGAAACATGTTAAAATATTACGCGCGTGATTTTTATTTATTTATTTTTAAATTTCATTTGTAATGGTTTATTGTCATTTTCCATCTTAGTGTTTATTTGTTTTTCTGACGATGATTGAGTAAATTCAATCGAAACATGTCAAATTATTAAGATCTTTTAATATATTTTATTAACATTTGACGTCCTTTTCAGCAATTAAATGTTTAATATATATTTTGAGTGTGTTTTTAGAATATATATTTGTGAAATATTTTTAATGGACGTATAAGAGAACTTCTGTTTATAATTTAATATGACAAAAAACCTGTTTATTGTAGGCATCTCATTAGTAAAAATGGCGAGTGCCGTGCAGAAAGCATTCTGCGTGTTAGAATTTAACAAATGTCATTCTGTTATAACAGTGCAGCAAGATGTGGCACCCCCACACTGGAGTACGGAGATTCGCACACTTTTAAACCAACATCTTCCAAAGCGTTGGATCGGTCGAAGTGGAGATGCCAACTATGTCCCCTGCTTTTGGCCACCGAGATCTCCGGACTTGACACCCTGCGATTTTGTGCCTCCCATGCCTAAAACCATTGAAGAACTCAAAATATGCATTTGTAATGCGCTTGTGTCGGTGACCGAACAAATGCTTCAGAATGTATGACGTGAAATAGGCTATCACCTAGATGTTGTCCTTGTGACCAAGGGATGTCACATAGAACATCTATGACGTATGTATACAAAATTTTGAAGTTCCGTCTACATTCTCTGTTAATCTTATCGATAAATTATTTTCCATTAAATAGTTATAGCCATTTGTAATCGCTATATTCATTTTGACTTACCATGTATTTGTATTTAAATATTTATTTACCTTTTTATCTTTTTAGGGCTACTTAAAAGAAAAGTCTAGTTTTTAAACATTCATATGCGATCTGGAAATATAGCAGCTTCATCGACAAAAGTGTACCAAGGAGAATCCTGAAGATCAAATATTTAAAAGGAAAATTTCTCCAATAGTTTTGCTATTATGTTATGCATCGAATGTGTTATTATGAGCATCGAATTATGTTATGCATTGCTCCAATAGTTATGCATCGAAATTATCAACTACCTATAACTATTTTTCAAGGCATATTTTTTAGGTAGATTTCGTACGAAATACTACCTATTGGGATCGTTCCTATGTTGGAATTTCTGAAAAACTTTTGCAGATCTACACCGATCAAGACCCCTAGAACCCAAAACCACCCTCAGTAAAAAACTTTATATCTATCTATCTATCTGTCTGTCTATCTATATATATCACTTTCTTCTGGACACGATAACTTTCGTAATTCTGCACCAATCTCTTCCAAACTGATACATAAAATCAATGGGCATAAAATCTCGGTCAAGTTCTTTAATGGGCAAAATCGGACCAAGGGGATGGAATAGGGAGGAGTTTTGTGAAAAACGAAAACCCCCCCATAACTTCTTAATTTTTGTACATATCAAATCAGTTTAAAGTTTTTATTACTTCTAAAAATCGGGCCAAAAATTTATGTATCACAGAATTTTGATAAAGTTAAAATGGGCTCAAGGGGCGCGAAAAATAGGGGTTTTGGGAGAAAAAAAATCATAACTTCGTCAATTCTCAAGATATTACTTCCAATTAATTTTATTATAATTCTCCTTAACATTATCTACAACTTTTATACTCACAAGTTTTTGATAGGATCATTTCGTACTGCAAAAAAAAACTAAAAACGAAAACAAAAAGAGGGTTTGAAGAAGTAAAAAATCCATAACTCCGTCAATTCAAAAGATATAAAACCCCATGAATTTATCATACATCTTCTTAATATTGTCTACAACATCTATATAGACAAGTTTTGGATAGGACCAATTCTTACAGCAAAAACAAATTAAAAATACATAGCGGTTGAAGAAAAAAATCATCTAAGTAAGGGTGTGTTCAAATACAAACTGCTTTTCTGACTCATTTTACAATTCATTTTTGCTTTCAAAGGCTTCCAATTGGTACGTTTTCTTACCCAGAAACTATATAATGTACCGTAATGGTCGATTTTTTGATAGAGGTAGAATATATTTTAAAAAATGCTGTTGAAGTTGGCATTTTGAACCGAATTTCCCGAAGCGCATTGTGTTGGAAAAATCATTGCATTTAAGGATGCACTGAAATCCAAACTGCTTATTTTCTGACTCATTTTTAAATTCATTTTTGTTCTCAAACGCATTTAATTGGTAGATTCGCTTATTCAGAAATTATATAATGTACCGCAATGATCGATTTTTTGATAGAACCAGAATATATTTCAAAAAATGATCTCAAAGTGGGCATTTTGAACGGAATTTCCTGAAGCAATTGTGTTATCACTTTCTTCTGGACACGATAATTTCCGCAATTCTGCACAAATCTCTTCCAAATTGATACATAAAATCAAGGGACATAAAATCTCGGTCAAGTTCGTTAATGGGCAACAGCGGATAAAGGGGATGAAAATAGAGAGGGGTTTTGTGAAAACAGAAAAAACCCCAATACTTCTTAATTTTTGTACATATCAAACCAGTTTAAAGTTTTATTACTTCTAAAAATAGGGCCAAAATTTTATGTATCACAAATTTTTGATAAAATTTAAAATAGGCTCAAGGGGCGCAACAAATAGGGTTTTTGGGAGAAAAAAATTCCTTACTTCGTCAATTCTTAAGATAACAAATCCAATTAATTTTATTATACATCTCCTTAATATTATCTACAACTTTTATACTCACAAGTTTTTGATAGGACCAATTCGTACCGCAAAAAAAATTAAAAACGAAAACAAAAAAGGGGTGGTTGAAGAAGAAAAATTTTCATAACTCCGTCAATTCACAAGATATAAAATCTCCATGAATTTATCATATAACCTATTAATATTGTCTTTAACATTTATATAGGCAAGTTTTTGATAGGGCCAATTCTTACAGCAAAAACAAATTAAAAATACATAGCGGTTGAAGAAAAAAAATCTTATTAAAGGTGCATTCAAATCCAAACTGTCTATTTTCTTTCTCATTTTTAAATTCCTTTTTGCTCTCAAACGCATCTAATTGCTAGATTCTCTTATTCAGAAACTATATAATGTACAGTAATGATCAATTTTTTGATAGAGGCAGAATATATTTCAAAAAATGATGTCAAAGTGGGCATTTTGAACAGAATTTCCCGAAGCGATTGTGTTAGAAACGAAAAATATTGCCCTACTGAGAAAATAATAGTTTATTAATCAAGTTTTAATTAATTGAAAGAAAAATAAAAACACAGGTCGCTTATAAATCTTTTAAAAAATCACGTCATTATGTTTCATATATATATGTTTTTTTTTTAATTAAAAATGAATCTGAAAATGTGCCAGAAAATTTAGAGTTGTTGAGCATGGAAAGGTATTTTTTTTTTAATACCGCCTTAACATGATTCTGATAAAATTAGATATAAAAAGATAAAATTAGATATAAAAAGGAAATAAAAACTCGTCAAAAGCAGACAGACAAAACTGTTAAAGTGGATTTATATCTAATAATGATTTAGTTTTTGTTGGTGAAATTAGTATACTTAACTTCGAAGTCTACCTCTGCCTGTAGGCCGGGCCGGCAGGGATTCTGTATGAATTTTAAAAGTATAAAAGAGCTCCTTCGCAATAAATTATTAATGAATCAGATTTTTGTTTAAGTTGTAATGGACGTGTCCGCCATATCCTTTAATAAGGCAGTAATGACACTAGTTTAAGATAAAAACCACAAATTTCTTCAAAATTAATAAGCAATAGAGATCGCAGTGATGCTGACAGCAATCTGAATACGTTAATAAAATTTAACTTCCACAAACTCCTGATAAACTTCTGATCTCATACGACTACGTCGTTCAGATTGCAGGCTCGAAACTAAAATAATAATATTCTTTGTGTCGATTGTCGAAACTCGTAGCTTTAATATAAATCAAATTTGGAAGTTTTCTCTCATAGTAACACAAAGAAATGCACACACAACAACTTCAATTAATCAAATTCCTTCTTAAAAAACGTATATACATGGTTATTTGATAACAGTAATATTAATAATATTTTACTCTCGTTTCAGAGTTCCCTTTTTACCGACAGTCACGGTTCAAACCAAATTTTACATCTACCTTGAAAAGTAATCAGAAAAACAATAAAAAGGGGGTTGCCACAGCAACGACTGACAGATTTGGAAAGTATCGCCATGGAAGCATTCTCAACGTGATCAAACTTTGTTACCATCCTCTGCTTCCTAAAACTAAGTCAGTGATTAAAAAAAAAAAAAAAAAAAAAAAAAAAAAAAAAAAAATCCAACACTATTCACTAATTTTTTTCCTTTGTATATTGTAATACACACACACACATATATATATATATATATATATATATATATATATTGTATTCTGAATTGGCACTTCCTTCGCAATCTTATTCCTATCCGAGCACATAAACTTCAAATCCGAATCAGCAACCATCACTACTACCTGAAAAGTAGTAACAATTTTATCTCTAAACTAGCTGACCTGCCGGGCGTTGTCCAGACCCTTGATAATATCCTTAAATGAACTTTAAATTGGTATTATTTAATCTGCCGCACATGCGCTGCAAATTCTGTTAGTTAAAATTTCCACCGCCATGTGGCGAGCTGTGTTCTAAATAAACCTATATCCAAACGAAACTCCGTTATTAAAGTTTTCCGTAGATATATTACTCGAGGAGGTAGCGGTATCAAATAAGAATTTAAAAAAAATGCTAAAAATCCTTTAGTTTCACCTTCCACCGCCATGGGTCGCAGTATGTTTAATATGAACATCCGAAACGTGTAGCCAGCGGCACCTTAAATCAGGCGTGCTGCGAAATCTGCTTATTCCAATTTCCATGCCCACTTGCCGCACTCTTTTCTAAACAAACCTTTTCATGTGGTTTAGCTGCTATATTTAATCGAAAGTACTTCTACACCCCCTTCCTCCCGGCCTCAGTAAATATAACAAAAACAAAATTTGTCTCGCGTGAAAAAGTGATTGCTTTGTTTTTCCTTTAAAACTCGATTTCATAGACAGCTGTCTATATAATCTCACGATAATTTAAAACTGTAAATCAATGTATATTCGTTAATTGCGCCGGATTTCAAAGAAAATTACATTTTTGGATTCAGCATTAAAACATACGCATGAATATGTTAATTTCAAATTGATAAATACAATGTTAAAAAAAATTTTACAGAGTTGCAAAATGGCCTAGTCTCTTTAGACACGCATTGTTTTGAAATAATTTTGTATCCCGCTCGAAGAACGAATCTCATTGGCTGCGAACACCTAAATAAGAATTTATTCTGCGGTTTCATAAAAATCTATGCTTTTGTTGAATTATGAATAGTTTTTCATTCTTTTTATTTGGGGTTTTTAATTAATTTCTCAACTAATAATTAGAAATTTGAAAGTTTGAAAACGAGGTACATCACGAGAGACTTTGGGCTATTCTCACGAAAATTTTGAGCCAATTACGTGCCGTAGATTTCGCTAGCAATCGCAGACGCAGACACACACACAGAGCGATTTGTTATTTTATTAGTACAGAAACAACTCGGCAGGACTTATGAATCACCGTACATACGAAAAATTCTGAAAGAAATGGTCCCAGTTTGCATGAAGCAAACGAATATAAGAAGAAATTATATTAATTAGTATTCTGATTACTCGGTCTGTCATATTAGACTGAGGTCGATAGATTGAGATAAAGGCATGGGAAATATCCAGATTCATACAAAGCTCCTTAAAAACACCGGAAAAAAACAGAGTCATTATTACAGATTAATTGAACAGATGCACTTTTTTTAGACACAAAATGATCGAAAATAACATCGGTGACTGTCTTTGCAAGAGTCTTTTAGAATGGTATAAATTTAACCCATTTACTGAAATAATCTACAATAACTGAAACATATCTAAATCTTTCGCGATTAGAAAGAGTGCATATATCAATGAAATCAAGTCCAAAACATTCCAGAAGGTAGGTTACATTAATCAGAACTAATTTGCCAGATGGACTTATATATTTTTTTTAAATTAAACTTTTGTGTATGAAGGTACTGCAGCTGGAGACATAATCGCGCGTTGCTTTCCTCCTTTCCAAGAAGTGGAAAGAACCCATTGGGCATAAGTCTTACGAATACCTAAGTGTCCTGCTAAGATGTTATATAATGAAATACTTTAAGAACAGTCTTACAAAGACTATCTGAAATAAAAACTCTAAGTTTGCTTCATTAATTTACACATTTTCGATTAAAAAAAAAGTATTGGGAACATTTTTAAAACATGGTCATTATCATAATTTGAATTCATCTGGGGCCTCAAAAATAAGAATTCAAATTACTAAACTCCGCAACGTTCCTCTATTCTTGCATCAACCGCTCTCTTACCTTAACTACACAAATAACAAAACACACACTTTAACTTCTTAGATTACTTCTAAATCCTCATGTTGGTTATAACACAATGCATCCACAACTGGTTTCTCTTTACGAGTCCTGTGTTCAATATTGACATTACAGTGTGATTAAAAATGAATGGGGGTTGCTTGAATTTCTGTCCCATTCATTTTGAATCACCTTCTGTATTGAACTTAATTTTAAATCCCACTTTACAATACGAGAGAATAAGCCTTTCGCATTCGCCAACTTTGTGAGCGCTGAATGATCCGCAATTATCTTCATTTGTATTTCATTTAGAAAACAGCGAGACACATCAAGTTAACGTATTGTAAAGAAGACTTTGGGGTAAAATATAAATTGCAGTAAAAAAAAAAAAAAAAAACAATTTAACAAATTACAACGATCATTTGGAAAATGATTTTTTCAAAGACTAAAATTTAAGACATAAAAAAACCGCACGGAGTTGATCATACATTACGTACGCCATGAATTAAACATTAGTAGTGTTATTACACGTAAAAATTGGAAGCGACAAAAATCGCCTGCGACTCGTCAGATTTCCTGGAACTTACGTATTATCGACCTGAAACTTACGTATTATCCAAGCATTTCATTGACTGTTCGGGAAAAGGCTTTTCCATTGTCAAATTTCCAAGAAATCTGACGACACATTTTAAATGAAATTTCATTCTTAAACTTCTAAACATCCCACAATATTGCTTTTTACACCGTCGTATAGAGAAAAAAATGTACTTTTCAATGCAATTTGTTTGAAAGTTGTATCTCAATTTGTTTTTGAGTTATTAATTTTTTTTGTAGTTTTTATTTATTTATTTATTTTTTTTGTCATAGTGGCAACAGAAGTATC
Organism: Maratus speciosus; assembly: GCA_963932465.1. Taxonomy (NCBI): domain Eukaryota; kingdom Metazoa; phylum Arthropoda; class Arachnida; order Araneae; family Salticidae; genus Maratus; species Maratus speciosus. The sequence goes on along the minus strand of OZ010788.1, from coordinate 331,528,932 downwards.
CATCTCTGTTGAAAGTAAAGGGGAAATACAGATTACTGTATAGACCAATCAGAAAACGCATAAAATGCAGATTCAACCAATAAAACGCTTCAGATATTTTTTTTATTTCCTACCCTGATAGAGAACAAGAACCATTTTTCAAAATGGTTAAAAATTGAAAATAGGCGTTATTTTCAAGATGAACATTCGATGCCATAAAAATGTTTTTGAAAGGCTATTTTTACTCTTTTATTTTAATTAAGGATGCATAGATTTCAGTGACGGATAACCATTTTAATAATTTTAAAAAAATGCGAATTTCATTTTATATTAAAATAATTTTCTACGGCTTACGTACTTACGTACGGCTTACTTTGAAATAAAACAGGAAATTTGAACTATATGTTTGACAACAGAAACTCATATTTGCGAGCATAAAACTAATTAAATTTGTTATTGCTTTTGAATCTCCGTGACGGCATAGAGATAAGAGAGAGAGTGATTGTTCATAAATCATTTTAATTAAAATTTCTGTTTTTAAAATCTATCAATACATTTGAGTTGCAGCAATCCAATAACTTTATTTTTTAATACATGATGTAAGTTTGATAAATTAGCCAATTTAGTATAACACGAAACATGATTCGTTCATCATATTATTTAAAATATCGTTTCGTCTTAATTTATGTACAAACAAAGTTATCGAAAAACAAGTTCTGAATTTTTGCAACTAAATATATTTTTTTAATAACTGGGTGCTTTCCTGCTTAAAATCTGATATTAGATATTAAAAAAATTCGTACTAGTTTAAACAAATTTATATTATAAAACAAAAATTTAGTGTTTAGTAGCTCTAACGTTTTAATGATGTGGAGAGTAAGTAATTAGAAGTAATTGAGAGAGACATCAAAGGAGTTCATTTTGCTGCACATATATTCTGTATATATATCATATATTTTCAATTTTCATAGCATCAAATTTATTATCAATAAACATTTTTGAAAAAAAAAATCTATAACAGATTTATTAACCCTTGACGATTTAAAGTTTTAAATACCCGAATTTCTTTAATTTTAAACACAAAATTTCCGTTAAATAGGACAAATTTAAATCTACGGAACTGTAGGATCAATTCTGATAATCTCCCGCTGAGGCGTACCAACCCTGTATAATTTTACAGTTTTTTACAATTAATTGTTAGTCACACTTGTCAATATACACTTCACTATTCCTCATTTTTTAACAGATAATTTCCGGACTCATAGAAAACAGGTTTTATCCGTAAATTTCTCCGAAAGTCTGGAAAAAAAGGTAGAAATTCCGTTCATTTCTAGCATACATGCGTATTGGATCTATTAATACTAAAATCCGAAATTCATTTTAAAAACGAAAACCAAAAAATCTATAAATCAAGATTTGTAATTTAATTAAAAAAATAAATAAATAAACCAAAGAAAAGATCAAAGAAAAGAAACGGTATCGGAATTAATAATAAATAAAAATGAATGTTATCATTCATTTAAAAGTTCTCACAATTTGTTTTTTTAAAATTATAAAAAAACAAATTATTCGCATTTAAGATATATTTTAAATGAACACATTTAAAGTAGATATTTTAATTAAAATATTAAATGGAAAATAATCGATTTTACTCAAAAAAATTCTCGCATAAAAAATGGTATTCATATTTTACATCTAGCGATCTCTATAAAAATATTTATATTTCATATGTTTATCCTATATTGATGTTAATGTATTAAAACAGTTGCCACAATCCCATTAATGATGAAATCTTCCCGAAATTAATTTCAAAATTTAAAGATTTAAAAAAAAATTAAACAAGCCATACCCATATGAGCAAACATGTATACTTCAAACTGTTTCTCTACTGTATAACTGTAGTCGAGTGGTTAGAGTACTGGTTTCGCAACACTAAGGTAGTTGGTTCCGCTTCAAGGTCAGCAAATTTTATTTTATCCCATTTTCACCAATTGACGTATATTTTACCTCCTGTAACGGAGAAAAAAAAAATGGATATTTGGCTATTAACGAAAAAATCCAGGTAGCACTGCTGCCAGGAAACTCTCTGTGAATTGAAGAAAGTATTTCTGATAGTGTATGATTCAACAGGATTCAACACGACTACTGATTTCGTATGAATAATTTGTTTACCACAATAATGTAAAAGAATTTTTTTTCAATAATACTAATTAATATGCAAATCTAATGGAGAATGGTATAGAATTACAACTGATTGTTAAACTTATCGAGATTTCCTGAATCATCTTCCTCACCTAACTAAAAAAGAACATATTTTTTTATAACTAGAGGGGCTCTGCTCCCCTGCTCGCTAAACTCAACAACCCCCGCGTAATTGCTTTGCAATTCCATTCGGTATTGTGAAGCAATCCCTATTTTCTAGACAACACCAGACATAAATGTTTCGCGTTTCCATGCAGGATCGCTTCCCGATCCCTTATTTTCTATGCATTCAATTTTTAGATTCCACTTGGTAAAAACGCGCTCTTCCTCAACTCCTGACAATTTTATATCCTTATTGTAAATAGTTAGTATTTGTGCTTAAAAATAATGTAAATAAATCAATTATGCTCTATTGATAAGCTAATAGTTTTTGTTGCTTTGAAATATCTCAGTTTGTTGATTTTCTGCAAGCAAGTAAGCGTTAAGGGATTCCGATGTGAGTCTATGGAAATTTGCCGAAATACTGCAAATAGCGCTAAGATGGCGTCACTATTGGTGGCTAATTTTGGTCGCCAAATTTGGCGATATATTGCCAAGTTGGCAACAAACTTAGGTGTGTTGGTGACAGAGCCGACCCCCTATTGGTAGCCTCCCCCTTATAACGTCAGAAGCTCTGATCAATTAGATGTGTTTCGCGGTATCTACGCAGATTTTTATTGTTCCATTTCCAAATCATCAATTTTATATATATATAGAAGGAAATGGAAACACTGGTTCAACGCATGCCTTTAAATGTAAACCTCTTGTATATGCAGATAGACTATAAACGATATTAGAAGACAGGCTAGTTATTTCATTTAAAATTAGAATAAAAAAATAGAAATGTTATTAAAATTTATTACGCTCCTAATGTTAAATTCTGTTTTCTTACATGCAAAACAAGCTGAAATGCGGGTTTTTTTTTCCAGCATAACTCAAACCTTACTTAACGGAATAAAATGAAATTCTTGATTCACATATTTGAAGCGCTTAGAAATAATTTTCGGTTAAAATTTTTTCGAATATTAACTGCATAATTTATATATTATGAAACGAACATTCGAAAAGTAGTCGGATTGCAACATGTAAAAGTTTTAACAAATACCGATTTCTGGAAGCATCAAATATGCTAATGCACCATTTTATTACGCGAAGTAGTTTTTTAGTTATGCTTAAAAAAAAAAAAAAAAAAACTGCCCTTATTGCAGCTTATTTCACAGTTACAAAAATTGAATTTGACTATGAGAACTCAAAGTTTTACAACCTTATAATTTCCCAACTGGTTCACTCATTAATCTGAGTTTGGTATAACAGAAAACAATTAACTAAAGAATCCAAATATGGTGTAAAAAGTAGGTTTCTATATTGAATTTTTAAATGTTTGTTAAATTTTTATTATGTAAACTTTCATCCTAAGTTTTTTTTAAATATATTTAAATAAGATTGCGTTTTGTCGTTATTCTCTGCATCTATTTGTAGGAAAAAATGTGAAGCAAAGTTTTTCCGTTAACCAGCTTCTTCAAGAAAAGGACATATACTCAAATTCAATTTTTTTACTGACTACGAGTAAAATATATAAAAGAGAAGTTCTCAATATAACGTTACTAAATAACTTAAATGCATTAAGTAATAGAAAGCTTCTGAGTCTGTCCTATTTCAACAGGTTTTTTAGGCTTTATTACATATTTGTTGTTATCCGTGGCTCCGATCGTTTCAAAATTACTTTCAGTTATAGATGCAAATTTACGGTCGCCAGTCGCCACATTGCGACTAACTTTCAATGTCTTACTCGCCAGAGATCGATTTCCAGTGTTGCCAATACCCATCGCGGAATTTTTATATATTTTTTTTTCTTCTGCAAATAGAAAAGCACCTGCTCTTTTCACTGCCCGAGATCAAGTCTGACCTTGATAAAAAGTCAGGGAATTTTTGTGATCTGATTTACAGTCGTGAACGCTGCCTCTGTGATGTACTGCTTTTTTACCGAACATTATGTTCGAATAAAATTCTACGCATTTGCGCTCCACTACAAAGCTTAGCAGCTGCGAAGCTCGGCACATGAGCGCTAATGGTAAAGCTTCTCCTTTGGACACCAGCGAAAACAAGCATTTCGCCGAATGTTTCGTCTGAAATCCAGCGTTGAAATAAATACTCCTTTACTGCAGATCAGCTCACGAGGCAGTCCAAAGTTTCCGATGCGATGGAAATTATTTAACCCTAGATCTACCGGGAATTTTAATCAAGTTTTAATAAAACGTTCTACACCAGAATTTTTATTTAAAACTATTTAACTTATTTATTTACCTTATTTTTGTCTGGTTTATATACTTAGTTTATTTTAAAGAAATTTCTGGTTTGAATGAATATTTTGTATGTACCTGTCGGGTCCAATGGACCCGTCTGGTAGACGGAGGGTTAAGGGCTTTGGATCATGGAGTCGCGAGGATAGAGGATTCCGCAGTTTGAAGAAAAAAGAATAAAAAGAAAAGGAAAATCGAACCAAAAAATACTTAACGCGAGATATATTCTTGCTGTGTATATATTTTCTGCAAGTGCGAGTTTTTCATAGAAGTAATTTTTATCACGAGTTTTGTGAATATTTAGCACCTCTGTAATTTCCCTTATCACTATCTTATTCCATCTAGATCTAGAGTGTGGAGTTCTGCATCGGGTCGGGTTTGCGCTGCATTTTTTCGTTTGATTTATACTTTTTTAATATCAAAGTTTCAAGAATTTTAGGATTAAATTAAACATACATATTTATTACATCTAGTCTGTGTTTTGTTGAACATGTGTATTTATTAATTAAACTATTTTTCATTTTGAATTCCTGAGTTTTTTGTTAAGTTTTTTCCATATAAACACTATTGTTTTATGAAATTGTTCCACAATGTGGCCAATAGATTTTGGTTAGGAGCCAAAATGGGGAGTGGATTTTTGGGGTTTAGGCGCCATTGGTTCTTTAAAAATTTTGGGAATCCGCACCTATACTTTGCTTTAATAGCTTTAATAGCGTCTATTAAATTATTGTTAAAAAGTGTGATGTAACGATAATTTTACGTTATAGTTGTAGTTTTTAATAGATATTCTTTTTAAGTTTATTTTCAGAAATATACGCAAAATCTTTAATATCATTACCGATAGTCTTTGAAAATGACGATTTATAGAAAGTATTTGTTTTATGAAAAAATAGTTAAATTGTTTCTTTAAAAAAGTAATAGTATGGTTTGAAATGTCGTAAAATGTGGCTCCAGCTCGATTGACGTGCCAAGTTTGATATTTTTGTTGTATTGTGAAGATTTTTACATGTAGATTTCAAATACCTTAGATGCCATTTTTTATACACTTTTTTGGAAGTGATTTTCAAGATGACGTCCAAGATGGCTGCCTTCTACTGACTTCTTTAATATTTGAGGCACATTATTTACAAATATGTCAAATTATATGTTTTCAGGGTCAAGGAATACAAATATATAATAAAATTAGGAGTAAATTCAGTTTTTCAAGTGTTTTAGGCGATAAGATGCAGATAAAGCACAAAAATATGAAAGACATTAGATATACTAGCGTTTTATTAACCAGTTATACACAACCAAAGTATTTAAATGAAATTACACAAATTATTGAAGATATTGAACAAAATTATTAAAAGCAGCATTTATATGTATATACAGTCCTGGGATGTTAGGTATCATCTTCTGAATCACTGCTATCGCTGTGATAATATTGATAGTCCTTTACATTGTTGCAGTCACTGCATTTGCAAAGGGCAGTACAAACTAGAGAATTCTTTAAGCAAGAACATTTCCCAACTGTACATGATCCTTACACTCACATTTCACAAGTTCAATAACTCCTTTTGGCGTAGGTAACTCCAGGCATTTGACTGGAGAAATTATTCCTTCGCCATTTTTTCCCCAACCATTGCCAATACGTGGGGGTATTGTAGGTCGAGGATTTTTGTAGCCCTTTCCAATGATGCAAATTAAGTTGTATCTTAGACTATGTGGCTTCAGTGCTCTAAGGGTTGATGGTAATTTTTCCCCCTCGAAACTTTCAGTTCTGAAAAAGTGCCATCTTAACTCTGAAATCCTTTAAAAATGACTATTTTTCAAATAAGTCCAGTCGGTGAATTTTTAACGATAGATTGGATAATGGATCAACATTAGGTTCCCAAAGTTCTTGAAAAGCTGTTATAATATTATCATCACACTGAAGATTTGTATACACTTTTATCCACTTCTGTTTTGAAATGCCTACAAATTTTCCTCCCCAGTCTCCACGAGTATATGAATCTAAACCTAGTAAACCTTTTGCTTTTATGAGCACCTATTGCTCGACATTTTTCATTAATATTAATTTTTCTGTGTTTTTCCTCGTCCAGTAACAAAATTGATTTCCTTGTTTACTAGATGACTTGAAACCAAGTCAATCAACAATATGAAAATGTCAGTATCTTGCGAAAACACATCGATCTCATAATTATCATGATGGTTCACTATATCAAGTACATGAAGATGTATAATGGTGCCTGCTTCTTCATGTGTATGATTACATAATTCTGAATCGAAAACATACGCGCGGTTTCTGTATGCCTTACTGCCAAAAAACAACAACAATTTTCTTCTCACGAGCAGCAAAAGCCTGTAGTAATTTATTCCCGAGATACTCAGTCAGCTGTGATTTTGTTTCATTATGTGAAGGAAACGCCTTTAATGAAACCAACATTATATTGGTACTATTTGTAATAGTAAATCTAATAGGTTCTGTCACCCCCAATTTTTTCTTACTAGTTTGCTCCTTCAATGAATGCTTAAGGTATTGGTCAAATCAAATATTATTCTACCTTCAGTGTATCCGCGTGTCATTTTCATAATGATCTCGGTAAAAGCATTTGCGAAGTCTTCGCAAGTTTTCATGGCAGGTGTCTCTTTTACTGATTGTACGATTGCCATTCCATCTATAATACAAACCTTTTCTATCGGAGAAATAATCGATGTTTCTAATGATTCAAGTATGAGTGATCGATTATATTGCTCTGTTTCTGCAATAAATGAACTTTTGTCAGATGGAATATGAAGATATCTATCAGAAGAAAATAATGATCTTGGTATTACAGAAATTTTGCGGTTTCCAATTGCATCTTTTAAGTTTGTAGACATTTGAGGTCTTGATTGCATAACAACAAGAAAACGAGCAAGAAGTTGCCTATCTTCTCGAATTAGTCTATCTCTTAAAAATTCTTCGAATTCCAATTCGCCTTTTTGGTCGACAATTCAGAATATAATCCTTCGCAGATTCTGGAACTTTCATAGAGGATGCAATAATATTCATTAGTGTGGTATTATCTTGGAAAGGGTTTCCTCCACAACGATTCCGAATACTCTCCTTGACGATGGCTGCATCGTGAAAAATTCTTAGTGACATGGAAGTCCAAAGTTGTTAGTATTTCCTGGGCTGCTTAGAGACTTCATTTGGACAGTACTTTTCAAAGAAAGTTGAAACAATGCGTAATACTTCTGGTGCACACAAGAAATACCTTTCGAGGTTGTTTTCATTCTGAGTTACACCAAAAAGTCCACCAATGTTCTTCAGTTCTTTGATTTGCTGTTCCAAGTTCAGGTCTGAAAATAGTTTCGTAAACGGCACATTGGCTTTGGATACTGCAAAACAACTAGATTCGAAAGCATTCCATATTTCTGGATATGTTGTTTTAAGGTCCTTCATCTGTGCTATGTATACTGGAATAAGTCCGGTATAATGAAATAAGTCATGAGCAAAATAATACTTGATTTTTTTTCTAATGACGCGAGATGCAATGCCTAATCTCTTTGACGAGTGGCACGGATGAAACGTAACAAAGATCCAAATTTGTTCATATTCTGTAGTAAGAACTTTGCCATATCACCACAGCTTTGTGTAATATGTGGAAGACAATTTTTTTCAAGAGGTACTCTGCTCTCTTCAAACAAAGTTGTAGTTTCAACTTCACAATTGTGCAATTTCTCACGTATTGAGTTGCATTTTTCTTGCAGGGAAATAATCTCTGTAGAATTTGGCAGTGTTTCAAAGAGAAGGTCGTAGCATGCCAAAACGATAGTCATGGAAACTCTATGCTTTTAGTATATCAGTAATTTTGTAGTAAATTTATAAATAAATAATAAATAACACAATTTATGCCTATTTTGATTGTAGATTTGCATTTTTTTACCCCAAATCCATATAATTTGATATACTGGTCAATAATATCCTACAAAATACGATGTTACAATTCTGATAAAATTTTACTTAAAAAGGTGCTAAAAATACATAAAAGGTTTCTACAACATGAAAACCGTCAAAGATGTTAAAATCCCAAGCGCTTTCACCTGCATTATAACAGTCGTCTTCGGGGTAAAACCAGAGGAGTGAAAGTTCATGGAAAATTCTTTGCTTAAGTATCAGTGGACGAGTCTATTTCAAAGGAAGGGAGGAGGAGGGGGAGGGGGAGGGGGTAAAATGAAAATGATTATGTTTCAAAATCGCTAGAAATATCTAGCATACTATACCAGATCTTAGATATGTTGTAGGATAAAGTGTCGTTGCAAGTATTCTTTCTTTGAGTTAAAATTTCCAATGATTCTCTGATTATTGACGTGTAGTAATTTGAAGTACGGTCTATGACTCTTGCTTTACTGAAATCAATGTGAATATCTTGTTTTTGGTTTATTCTGGGTAGATCAGTAGAGGGTTTGTTATACTTTATGTCTGTAATATGTACTCCTCTATCCAGATTAAACCAAAAACAAGATATTCACATTGATTTCAGTAAAGCAAGAGTCATAGCCCGTACTTCAAATTACTTCACGTCAATAATCAGAGAATCATAGGAAATTTTAACTACTTTCACTCCTCTGGTTTTCCCCTGAAGACGACTGTTATAATGCAGTTGAAAGCGCTCGGGATTTTAACATCTTTGACGGTTTTCATGTTGTAGAAACCTTTTATGTATTTTTAGCACCTTTTTAAGTAAAAATTTATCAGAATTGTAACATCGTATTTTTTATATGTTTTTCAAGGTGAATGTGACGTTCAACAATTATACTTTGAACTATATTTTATAATATCCTACAAATATCAAAAGTCAGTAAATGGCCGCCATCTTGGACGCCATCTTGAAAACACCTCAAAAATATGCAAGAAAAATATGGCACCTAAGATATTTGGAATGTACATGTCAAAAGCTACAAAATAAAAAAAAAAATATCAAACTCGGCACAAAAGTCGAGCTGGAAAATATTTTAGACTCTACTATAATGCATATTTTTACTTTTGAAAATTATATCGCGTTCCAACCTAATGAGATTAATGTCCTATAATATTGTTGTTTTATGACTGCATTCTGAAATAAGTTAGATAGTGCTTAGAGAGCTAAATACAGACAAACTTTGGTAGAGAGAAAAGTGGTGAGTGTTTATATTTGTGGGTGTGGAAATTTAATGCTGAAGATCAGATAACTGCTTGATTTTCTTAATTTTTTCTAATTGAAATGGAAATATTCAGACATTTTATTTTGAGATATTTTCCAAATATTATATGAATATTATATGAGCCAAATATTGTATGAAAATATCTTTTAATTCATCATTTTCCCGTTATTGGTCAGTAAGAAGTTTATTACATATTAGTTTATTACATATATATTACATTGATTAAAAAGTTTCCCGCCAATTTTTTTAATTGTAAAATGATAAATACATACGAAATCATGAAAGCTAATGAGGATTGGAATCTCTGTAAAATCTACAATCGTCTGCCAACGTTTTGGCAACTTTTCAATCCCTTTTGCGAAAAATTGGGGCATGCGCGAGTCCAGAAAGAGATCGACCTCATTTATGACCTCCTCATTTGAATAAAATCTTGCGCCATCAAGATGCAGCTTCTGATGGAAAAAGGGATAAAAATCTAAAGGGCCATGTTGGGTATGTATGGTGGATGTTGTATCAAATCCTACTTCAGCTTGAAGAGCGTCCAGCTGGTCATCGTACTAACGTGTGGCCTGGCGTTATCTTGATGAAAGAGAACCACCTTCCTTCAGAACTACTTTCTTCGTTTTTCACGAATGGCATCGTGAACTTTGATTAGCATGTTGCTGTATATTGCACTGTTGATAGTCTGTCCGCTTTTCAGGTACTCTTTTTAAACAATTACTCGGTAATCCCACCAGATGCAGAGAAGCACGTTCTTGTTAGTTAGGGCTCGGATCGCAACCGAGCATGTTGATTCCCCAGGTGCTGACAACCCTCCTTTACAGCTTGTATTGTTGTAGTACACCCATTTTTCATCCCAGGTCACAATTCTGTCCCGAATGTTCTGTTTCCTTTTATCTCTGAGCAGAACCAAACAACAGTTTTTTTTCTCTTGCGCTTGTCTTCAGCAGCCAATTTGTGAGGTACCTAGCGGTTAAACTTAAATGTTTGATTTATGCGCTTCAAAACGTTAACTATTGCTTTTTGGCAACGTTAACCTGTAACACAATAGCTCGTGTTGAAATACTTCTGTCTTCATCAATGATTTGCTTCAACTGCTCACAATCAACTTCAATAGGGCGGACAGAACAGGGTTCGTCTTCAGTGTCAAAATTTTCAGCTTTAAACTTCCAAAACCAAACGTTGACTGTTTCATAAGAAAAGTATTTATGCCTAAACATTCACATATTTTTCTGTGGCATTCAGTCGCACTGAGTTTGTTACGGGACTCATAGTACGTAATCCTTCTGACCTGCTGACGTGATAGCTCCATTTTGAATACTTTTTTGAAGCACAAGATAATAATATTTTAACAAATAAAGTACACGATCATGTAGCTCCTTTCATGTATGCTCTGCTTTCGAAAGCAAAAATTGGTTCGTTGGAAAACTAACAACCGCACATATGACAGCTGTTGGCGCGAAGGTATATCCCCTTGGCGGAAAACCTTTTATTCAACGTAATATATAAATATATAATACACTGATGGTGGCGTCGTCGGCGTCGTCTGTTCATTGAGATGAAAGCAATATTAATTTTTTTTAAATAATTTATTTTCTTTTAAATTTACATTATTTTGAACAACTGAGTTGCTTTGATTAACTTGTTTGTACTTGAAACTATGTACATAAATTTTATTTTAATCATAATTGCAGTTTAATGCATTATTAATGTACAAACAAATTATCAAAATTAATGTTATAAAAGTTATTGGACAATATGATTTTCAGTTCTTGAGAATATTTGATTAAAAAAAAAAAAAAAAAAAAAAAAAAAAAAAAAAAAAAAACATTTAATTTTCTATTTAAGCATATGTGCTTCCGTTAAAGGCTTACAAGACCAACAAAAAAAGGAATAAAAGTCGTTACCACAACATATATATAATTTTGTGTCAAATGATTATCACTATACACCATTGGGATGGAATCATGATAATTTACCCGAAAAATGGCGACAGTTATTCAGATAACGAAACATTCTTCAGATATTATTTGCATAATATTCCACTTTTCTCAGTTACCTGGCGAAAATATAATTAAATATGCTTTTTAAAAAGCTAATCATTCTCAAATGGACCCACAGCTAAGATTATCTTTCAATGCTGGCAAACTCTGCGATTTCTTTTGAATGAAAGTTATAACAATTGTGTAAGCAATAACAACGACTGTGTGCCACACTCCGGTACCGAGACTAGACCCAATTACGGAAGAGTTCACTTTAAAAACATATAAACGATTTAAGTTTTTTTTTATTTAATTCTACGCAAAATCACGCTTGATAAAATGTGACAATGGAATTTTCCTCATTCATGAATGCATGTGTTGCAGTTGACACCTACCTTCCGTTTTAATGATTTTCGGACAATGATTGCAGCTATATATAAATATGATTATGATTGCTGTGTGACTTTTCTATGGTACATTGAATTTTAGATTAATCAGTTAATGTTGTGTTTTATCAATATTTCTGACAATATTAATGGGGCTGCATTAACGTCTTGAGTCAAATATTCCCAGGGAATTGATCGTACACCATTAAATTTTGTCACAGGCACGCACACATAAAACAATATTATAACAATATATTTAAGTTTGCGACAAATCACAACCGCTATATTATATCAGTTTACTACTCATACAATTACAAAAATGTTTCTTATTATAATATGATTATTTAGATATTCAAGCTGGCATTTGATATTCGTTCAATTCCATGTTATCTTGCTTAAATATAATTATTTTTAGAATGATGACCACTTGAGGATCTCTAGAATATATTATGTCCCACCGGCATTAAAACAAAGTCTACTATGTTATATCAATCTTAATTTTAATCAATATTTGCACCAGAATCCGTTAACTAAATTTTACTTTTATAAATTCGGGGGAAAAATTGTAAAATTGAATTTCATTATTTTGAAATTAAATGTTTCGAAAATCTCTGTGGAATACAATGTTCCAGAAACGAAATTACCTGCCACTGAAACTGTCAAATACGTAAACCGTCACTGCAGAATTAGCGACATAAAAGTGCAAATGATGCAAATAATGGATATTAATAATCTAATGACAAAAAGTATCTCAAGTTTAACTAGTCGGATGTACCAAAACCAAAACTTTCTTCTATCTCATACATGTTAATACTTCAAAATTCGCTATCACGCTGCCAAAATTAAATGGCAATCTATGCACCTCATGAGGATTCAAAAGATATCAAATTCCGTGCATTAGTTCTTGAGATATGACTATCGCTGAAATTGTCTAAGTCCAGCAAAATGCAGCCTAGCAGTGCCACCAGGTGATTTATAACAAATCCTAATCAGCAACCATTTATGTAACGTCTGACTGACTCAGAAGTTTGGAGAAAATCCGTGCATTAGTTTTTGAGGTAGAGCTATTGCAAAAATCGTGAAAATTCCTGCGTAGCAGCGCCACCTATTGAGTGATTAACACCAAAACCTAATTAGCAACAACTTGTGTCAACGTATATCTAAATCTGATGTTAGATTAAAATTCGTTCATTTCTTCTATAAATAGGGCTATTGTGTGAATCGTGAAAAAGGCAACACAGGAGCGCCACCTGTTGGGTGATTTACACCAACACATAATCAGTACCAAGTCATATCAAGGACTAACTGAATCTGAAGTTTGATGAAAATCCGTGCATTAGTTCTTAAGATTGCTATTGCGGAAATCGTGTAAATCCTGCAAAGTTCATCATAACAGCGCCACCTGTTGGGCAATTTACACCAAAACATAATAAGCATCAATTCATATCAAGGACTAACTGAATCTGAAGTTTGATGAACTTCCGTGCATTAGTTCTTGAGATAGAGCTATTGCGAAAATCGTGAAAAATGAAGCATAGCAGTGCAACCTATTGAGCGATTTACACCAAAAACTAATCAGCATCAATTTGTATTAAGGACTAACTCAATATAAATTTTTATTAAATTCCGTGCATTAGTTCTTTAGATAGAGTGCCCACAAAATTTGTGTCACATTCAGACAGACAGACAGAGTCACAGACACATATTTTGTAAAAACATGTTTTTTGGAATCTCTGACCCCTAAAACGTGTAAATCCGTCGAAAACCGGAAATCGAAAATTTTCATGAATCCAATACTTACTTTTTGTAAAGATAGAAGAAAGTAAAAATAATTAAAAAGTTTAAAAATAATTAATAATTAACATTAATATCGTGTCGATAGGCTCTACTTTCTTTACATTAGATTTTTACTTTCTTCTATCTTTACAAGAAGAAAGTATTGGATTCGTAAAAATTTTCGACTTCCGGTTTGCAACGCATTTACACGTTTTAGAGGTCCGAGATTCCGAAAAACATGTTTTTACAAAATGTCTGTCTGTGAGTCTGTATGTGACACAAATTTCGTGGGTGCTCTATCTCAAGAACTAACGCACGGAATTGAATAAAAATTTATATTCAAGTAGTCCCTAATATAAATTGGTGCTCATTAGTTATTGGTGTAAATCACCCAGCAGGTGGCGATGCTGTGTTACATGTTTCGCTATTTCTGGAATAGCTCTATCTCAATAACTAATGCACGGATTTTTATCAAACTGCAGATTCAGTTATTCCTGGATATGAATTGGTGCTGGTAATGTTTTGGTGAAAATCGCCCAACAGATGGCGTTGATATGCTGCATTTTGCTGCATTTACACGATTTTCGTAATAGCTCTATCTCAAGAAATAATGCACGGATTTTCATCAAACTTCAGATTCAGTTAGTCCTTGACAAGAGTTGACGTTTTGTACCTTCTAGTGTAATTCGCTCAAAAGGTGGCGCTGCGATGCTGCAATTTTTGTCATTTTGGTAATAGCTCTATCTCAAGAACTAATGCTTGGGTTTTCAACAAACTTCAGATTCAGATATTCCTGGATATGAATTAGTGCTGTTTAAGTTTTGGTGAAAATCGCTCAACAGGTGGTGCTGCTATGCAACATTTTTCACGATTTCCACAATAGCTCAATCTCCAGAACTAATACACGGATTTTCATCAAACTTCAGATTCAGTTTGTCCTTGACATGAATTGAAGTTTTATACATTTTTATGTAAATTGCTCAACAGGTGGCGCTACTATGCTGCATTTTTTGTGATTTCCGCAATAGCTCTATCTCAAGAACTAATGCTTGGTTTTTCAACGAACTTCAGATTTCGGTATACCTTGATATGAATTAGTGCTGTTTATGTTTTCGTGCAAATCGCTCAACAGGTGGCGCTGATATGCTGCATTTTTCATAATTTCCCCTTTAACTCTATCTCAATAACTAATGCACGATTTTTTATCAAGCTTCCAATTCAGATATACCTTGATTTGAATTGGTGCTAAATTCATGTAATTTCTTGCACTATTTAAATGATTTAATTGACGTGATTTATATAGAAGAAAGTTTTCTGATGGCCACGACATACTAGATATTAATGAAGCGATATTACGTGCATATGCATTATTGATATATATGTCTGCTAAAATGTCTAGATATTATTTATAAGGAATATTTTTTTAGCTTTTAAAATATTATTTCAATAACAAAATCTTTTTTCATTAAAGGCTATTTCGCAATTTGTATTCTTAAAATATAATTTATGAAATATTTATGGCAATAACTGATATCATGAATAGACTTTCTAAAGTGAACTGATAAATTTTGAAAGGAAATTTAAATTCCACAGTCAATAACCCTTGAGGTGAAAAGCTGTTGTAAATTTTAATAGTTTATCATCAAATAATGATAATGAAATGTTCAGCAAACGTTTATCGCAAAGTATAGAAAATTGATATATGAAGATTTAATATGTTTCGCCAAACATTTTATACCAGTTTATATAAAATCAATATTGAAATTTAAGAAGAAAAAAGAATATTTTTAGCCATATTTTAAAATGTCATTCTTAATATTATTTTCTAATATTTTAATGTTTTTAAAAAGGACATTTATTTATAACATTTTTTTAAACCTTCTATCCTTAAAGATTTTGCATTAAATAATGTTCCTTGTTGTTTAAAAAATGTTTTTAGTAACAATTATTATGATAAATAAAATTCAGAAAGCGTTCTAAGAAAGTTTCAAAAGAAAATTAAGTCACATATGTAATATAAATTCAAGATTCAAAGCTGTTCAACATTTTAATAACACTATTATACTAACTTGAGACTCAGCTCATTAAATATGTATGGATAATCATCAAAAGATAAATAAATCAAGGTTTAATAGCTTTCGTCAAACATTTTGTGTGATATTGAACTTTATGTAAAATAAACACTGAGAGAAAGTTTATATATCATGGAAACTGTAAACAGGTATTCATAGATTCAAATATTTTCATTGTGTAATGTTAACAGAGCAAAAACTATTAATTCTTGAATAATATGTTATTTCGAAGCTCGATGCATGCAATTATTCATCTTTAAAAAATTATAAACATGTACGTTGAATAATTATGTCCAAATAAACTCAAATAGCTGATCATTTGAGATAGCTTTAACCCTCTCGCTTCGCAACCCGAGATTTCCTCGGGCAAGATAAAATT
The DNA here is from genome assembly GCA_963932465.1 of Maratus speciosus. NCBI lineage: Eukaryota > Metazoa > Arthropoda > Arachnida > Araneae > Salticidae > Maratus > Maratus speciosus. The sequence continues at coordinate 331,512,648 of OZ010788.1, read as the reverse complement.
ATCAAAATTTGCGCAACCCGAGATTTCCTCTGGGATACATTTTTTTCAGTGGCGATTACTTTTTAATTCAACTTGCATCACTTTTTAAATAAAGAAAATTCCATATGGACTTTAACAACATCAACATACTGCAAAATTGATTTTCTTAAAATAGTGGTGCGAGAATATAAAGATAGTCTCCAGTGATAGCCCTGATTTAGCCTGATTTAAATGTTTAATTATTGATTCAAGTTTGGGTTAAAAAAATTACAAAATATGTTTGCATATTTAAACTCTAATATATATATAGATTTGAAATACGTAATAAAAAAATACTTAATTTTTAAACCTATTTTGATTAAAAAACTTAAGAAGCGAGATGATTAATCATGAATATTGTGTCAAGGTAAACTAAAATGGCTATGTAAAACACTTAAAAGTATATCACGGATACTCCATTGATTATTTTCGAAGTTAGTGCTCGTATATCGAAAATAACAGGAAAAATGACAACTTAATGACATTTCTTAAACAATTGTTTTATTAAGAAAAAATGTATTGTAAAAAATAATAAGGTAATTACTGTGTGTAGGGACAAAAATTCCAGGTATTGTTTTGTATATAAAAAAGATCATTTTTCATACGGCGATAATTATGTTTTTAATTTAATTTTTGAAACATAGAGTACAGGTTTTATCGTCAATCACGTATTTTTTTGAAATCCTCATTTTTAATTACATTTCAAGAAATATTTCATAGTAACAACGAATATCAAACATAAAATTAAAATGTGTTCTGAAAGGAATTTCATAGAATCTATACACCCTATACACAAACTAATAAGCACATAATGTGAAACGTTTCTCAAGAATTTAATAGATTCTTTCTGATTTAACTTGAAGTGAAGTATATCAAGACTGTACTGAAACGTTTAAACATACAAATAAATCAAGACGTTTCTTCAAGCATTTTTCTCACATATTTAAAATCAATATTAATATGAGGATCATATTATTTCACGTAAAGGATAAACAAAATTTCGTCTTTTCAACATCCACTATATTTTTATTTTTGATGGGACATATCTATATGTGAAGTAAAAATCCAATGCAAAATATTTATCATTTCACGTAAAGGATAAAAAAAATTTCGTATTTTCAACATCCACTCTATTTTAATTTTTAATGGAACGTATCTATATGTGAAGTGAAAATCCAATGCAAAATATTTATCATTTCACGTAAAGGATAAACAAAATTTCGTATTTTCAACATCCACTATATTTTAATTTTTAATGGAACGTATCTATATGTGAAGTGAAAATCCAATGCAAAATATTTATCATATTTAAAAGAGCATAAAATAGTATATATAAATTTTTCTAAATCAATACTAGATGCAGTAGGGACATAACATTTTGATAATATTGAAATCAATATTTTCAATTAGAAACGATTTCAACCTATGTACTGTGCAGCGACAGTATGTTCTTTGACCACTGATTTTTTTTTCTAAGGAATTTCAACAAAGATATGTCCTTTATATAAAAAATAGGCGCAAAAATAATGTCAAATATATACTCTTTCCAAGTAGTACATTTTGCTTTCTATAACAGAACAAATTTATATTGTTAAATAAGGAGAAATTTTTTTAACTCGAATAGTCTGAATTGAATTTCCATCTTTAAAAAATTTTGTAAAGTGATTTTATGTAAAAACAATTAGCTTTTTGTACACGAAAGTTATCTTTACTGTATTTTTTTAAATATCCACATAAGTTTATTTTAGGATAATGTATTGGAAAATCACATTTGATCAACTCACTCTTTTTTTTTTTTCGTGAACAACTGTGTTATTGTTTTTGATTGTTTGTCACAACATTGGATGCAAATACTACCTTCATAAAAATACTATACTATTAGACAGGCAATACGATTCAAATAATGATATGCGAGTTATTATACTATAATAATACTGCATTAATCACAAAATTAATTTAAATAGACACATAAATTCTAAAATCTTCATAACTTAAAGGAATACAAAATGCAGTTTTTCAATGAACAATTAACACTCTTTCTCTAAAATTAAGCGAAAAACCTGCATGTGGAATAGCAATGATATTTTTTTATCAATGAATGATGTAAAATAATATGTTTATTTCGAGAAATAAAAATACTTGAAATATGTGAAGAAATAAATATGTTATCTCGAAATTAAATAAATTTTATTACAATGGCTTTCGAAATATTTTCGAATACAATGTGGTATAGAATACATGAAAAAGATTTAAAGAATTGCTTCCGTTTTTACTTTCCATTTTCTGTTGACAAGAGTGCATCGAACACAATATCATAAATTTTAAGCACACAAAGAAATACTTTTATTTTTGACAATTCAATTTCGCTATATATTGTTCCTTGTTCACTTTATTTTGTAAGTGAAATGTAATAATACATTATTTATATTTCAAGCATAAAACATGACGAGGAAATTGTTTTCAGAAGTATGTATCATGTACAAACTCAGTGTTGCCAGATTGGAGAATTTTTTGTCCCCAGATTCTTGATTGTCACCGCTTTTTTAAAATAGAAATATTAGGAATATTTAAAAATAGATTACAAATTCTGAAAAATGAGGCGAATTATACTATTTTAAAAAAGTGGTGACAATCAAATAAGCTGAATTAAAAATGTCCCCAATCTGGCAACACTGTACAAGCTGCAAAATAGATTTGAAAAAGAAAGAATAGTTTGGTAGCCCTTTTCCAAAACAAAAAGGCTCGTATATCAAGCAAAATGCATTGCTCATTTATTTTAATTTATGTTGCTTAAAAATTTGTATTATAATAACAAAATACGTTTTTAATTTTATCTAACTTGTAAATTATATGCACCAATGTGGATTCGAGTATTAGAAAGAGTAATTTTCTTTTATTAATAATTTTTTTTTTTTTGTTACTTCTAGAAGACTAATTTAATATGAGCCAACCGATGAGCCAAAAGATATTTGGAATTTTATTTATTATTACTCGTTTGTAGGAAAAAAATTAGTACTTCAATTAACAAAAAGTAATTAAAAATATTAGCAACAAATACTTGTTAAAATGATGTACAATCAATGTTTACATTTTACATGTAGTATGCATATGGCTTTCTAATAATGAATTTTCTGTCATAAAATTTTTGACATACAAGTTATAACCCAAAACATAAGTGCAAATACATCGCATCCTACCTCAGAAATATTTCATTAAAAATTGTTTCCCTAAAAAGAATATCAAACGAAAAACATTTCAAGGGTAGGAGAATATTTAATCCAGTTTTCATTACAAAAATGTAGCACCTGTTTTTGTAAACATTACTATTATTTTTGTGCATTTCAAGATATTTGCTGAAGGAAATTTATTTGTTAAAAAGAAAAAAAAACAATGGCTGCAGAATTTCGGCAGATCTAAAACTGAGCAATGCGTATTTCTAATACTGTCTCAAATCCTACAACATTTGTACGGCTAAGCAGAACCATGATATATCAAGCGACGTCTGGTGAACATAATAGCATTTAGTGGTTTGTTCCAAATTTGTTTTTGTGCAGCTTACTGTAAATATCTGTCATCACAGTAATTGTGTAAATCAAAGTACAATTATAATCATAGAGAAATCCAACAAAGTTTTCTATTGAAAGAAAATAAACATTTCAACCAATAAGTATGACAGATCAAAAGTTTCGCAGGCAGTGCTTAAGACTGTATTGCAAAATTCCATATTGCAACTATCCCAAAAACCCTCGTTTAGAATTTTATCATATTTGTTTTATATTTTTATAATTGGACATTTAGTTGGTACAGAAATAACAGACTCAAATCAGTTCACAATAATATTCCTTATTTTAAGAAAAAATAAATATTACTGTTTCAAAATTGGGTACACCTTAACAATCCTACAAGACTAATCGCTATGCGCTACTTTGATAATCGACGAGAATTATTGTATAGGTTATGTTCAATGTTTCGTTCGTATGTCTATGAAACTACTTCTGCTGACTACCGTATGTGTAATTGCGTATATTGAAATAATATTCATGGATACTAGTTATAACCATTTTTTATACAAAATTTAAATGTAAACACTTTATGTAATAAGTTCTGTGAAATTATTATACTGACATATTAATCATTTTCTTTATATATCTTATTTATCTCTTCTGTATACCTCGCTCATCCCTCTTCATTCTTCTTTCTCTATCATCTCTTCTTTGTCTGTCTATATTTCGATATTAAGTCCTTATTAAACATAAAACTTGTCTGAGAATTTATGTATTTAACATTATTTAAATTAGAATAAATTCAATAGGTTAATATAATGGACACTAACATCGTTTTTAATTTAATTTTTATTTTGCATACCCAAATGACTTATTACTGATCACACGCGTTCTCAGCGGCGTTGTATGGGTCATACATCTCTCTCTAGCACCAATAAAGCATGATCTTGCTAACATCGTGAGTTTTCACATAAAATTATCTTGCTAATGACTGCGGATGCTTGTTTTCTTCAGTTAAATTTTTTGTATAAAGTATCAGAGATGTAATATTCATTATTCATATTTTCAATAGCAATTTTAATAAAATTCACTGATATGATGATTGTGCAAAACAAAGGTATTTTTTAAGTAATATTTTTTAAAGATGCATTTTAATGATTTATTTTTAAATTGGACATGAACAACACATGCGGCATTTTTCATTTTTGATCTTTTCTATTTTACAGGTTTACGCCTTTAAAAAAATATTATCAAAATCATTTAAACATTTCAAGAAATCTTTATCAGGCCTTCAAATATAATTTAATCAATCCAAGGTGTAAGAAAAACATCGTAAAGCACTTAAAAGTAATAAGTATATATTCAATATAAAACTTGTTTATTTGTCAGTCAATATTAAAATTCGAGCGGCATACACATAATAAGATTGCATAAGGTTTTACTCATAAAGTGATCATTTTTAAAACTGTACCATTTAGAATAACTTAAGTGACATACTTGATTTATAAAATTTTTAAAATACGTAATATCTAGTGTTTTTTAAAGGCTATTTCTAAAGTTTGTTCATCTTTGAAATAGTCTTTTCTAAGATAAATAACTTTTTAAATGAACGTTTCGTTTTATTGCGTATAAAATACACTGGTTTCAAAAAATAAGGAAAAGCAACAAAAGCAGCGATTTCTTAAAATGCTACAAGTAGATTTTAATAAACCTCAGCTATAATGTACAACACATAGTAAGGTAAAAATAACATTAAAAGCAATTACCAGATGATTGTGGCGTTTTAGAAATTAACACAATTATAAAAACAAAATAAATATGTTAGTTTGGTGTAGGCAAAGTACCTTTAATATGGAGTATGACCACCCCTAGAAGCAATACAGCACATAAAGTGATATGTGATACTGCCAATTATGGGATCGATATTATGGGATCGTCAATTATGGGAAGTGCGAGCCATTGCTCTTGTAAAGTAGTCGTAAACGTGGCAAGAGTCTGAGGAGGGGGATTGACAGCAGCGACATATCTTATTAAAGCATCCCAAACATGCTCGATGGGATTCAAATCCAGTGATCACGCTCGCCATTCCATGCGCTGAATTATTTGGTGCTGAAGATAACCTTCTACGATGTGAGTCCTGCGTCTAGCGTTATCGTCCTGTAACAGGAAATCATTACCTATTTCACAGGCATAAAGGCACACATAAGCAATAATAATGTCATCTCTAGAGACGTCAGCTATCACAGTTCCACGTGCAAAGACATGGAGGTCTGTACGTCCGCCCAAAGAGATACCATCACAAACACAGACACTGCCTCCTACATACGAACCTCTTTTACGAATGTTTGATGGATGATAGCGTGTTCCCTCCAAATCAAACAATGCATATTATCGCTTTGGAGACTAAACTGGAACTCATCTGTGAAAAGAACACGCCTCCATTGATCAGTCGTCTAGTGGAGATGTTGACTTGCCCAACTTAAACATTCCCTCCGGTGACATGAGGTAAGCGTCACTCAAATGTCTGGTCGCATCGCGTAAAGACCACTTTCCTGAAGCCTTCTACGCACATTAAACTTTGATACCAACCTTCCAGTGGCTGTATCGGGAGCCTCTAAGATGAGAGGGGGTAGTTGTTCTATTCCTTCGTACACATAACCACAAATATAGGTTCTCGGTGCTTGTCGTAGCTCTTGCCCGTCCTTGGATAAAAATTCTGGAGGCCGAACCATTGGTTTTAAATTGTTTCCCAAACCTATGAACAACAACAGGACTTAGATTTAGCCATCTGACCAACTGTGTCTCACTTTGTCCAAAATCCAATCTTCCAATAGCTCCATATCTCAGTTATGTGAACATATGATACCTCGAGGTCATACTAATGAACTGGCTGTCTCAGTTTTCTTATCTCATAATCACAGCGACACCAGCAGCCGTACTCTCTAGCATGCATTTTTATGCTTCTCACAGATGACGCAATCCGGTTGCAGTGTCACTTATTTGCATTTTGTAATTTTATTCAGTGCCTTTTTCAGTTCTTTTAGTTAACAACATATGCAAATTTCATACGAATAGGATTATTTTTGAACGAATTATCGCTCTTTTTGAGATTTTTCCTTAATTTTTGGAAACAAGTGTATAAGCTAAAGAATTTTATTAAATAAAAGTGTGCCTTAAATAACCGTGATTTATTCAATTGCAAGTTTGATATTAAACAGCTGCAAGTAAAATCAGAATTATTATTTCTTCTCGCTGTAGTTTTATGTAACACATAAGATAAATGATTGCAAATAGTTTGTTCGCTGTAATACACTGCTCAAAACAATTAAAGGATATTTGAAGTTTTATATAAAATAAAGATATAAACGAATTTTTTTTTGCCGAAAATAGAAGAAGAGAATCACAAATGCAAATTTTTCTGGTTTTCAAACTATGGAGTATGCAAATTTTGAGTTCGACGTCAAAAACGTCGCTTCAGTGGCAGCGAATGAAATTTGACTTTCAACTGGATAAAAGAGAATGAAGACAAGGATGATCGGCATTCAGTGATTGCTTTGTTTCGATGAGTACGATGTCTCATTGAAGTCATTTGACAGATTCAGAAGCTTTGAGAATTGTTGGTAGGTTAGAAGGGGGCCAAACTCAAGCCAAAGTAGCGCAAGCCATTGGAGTGTCATTTCCAGGATCTGGAACCGTTTTTTGGAGAGTGGATGTGCAGGCCGAAGACCAGGGCAAGGTCGTAGACGGGCAGCAACGCCCAATGAAGATCGGTATTTAGCGTTAACAGCTCGGAGACACCGAACCATGAACGCTACCCTTCTCCAACAACACATTCGTTCGGCTACAGGCACCACGATTTCAACTCAGACTGTCCGAAACCGGCTCCATGCTGTAGGTCTGTATGCTCGCCGACCGATGGTATGTGTTAGATTAACATCAAGGCATCGTCGCGACCGCAGGGAGTGGGCAACCGAGCATGTCAACTGGAGGAGAAATGAATGGAGCAATATTCTGTTTTCTGACGAGTCCCGTTTTTCTGTGCATCCGGATAATAGGCGTATTTTCATCTGGAGGGACCGTGGCAGTAGGAATAATCCTGCGTTCGTGCACGAAAGTGTCAGATTTGGCGGTGGAGGAGTGTTGGTGTATGGTGGCATCTCCATTGACGGGCGCACTGACCTCTGCATCATTCGAGATGGAGCTCTGACTGGTCGCCAATATAGGGATGAGATCCTCAGACCTATTGTAGTCCCTTACGCTGCAGCAATGGGAGATAACTTCATTTTAATGGACGATAACTGCAGGCCACATCGTGCAAACCTGGTGGAGGATTTCCTTTTCGAGGAAGGAATCGTTCGAATGGAATGGCCAGCGTGTTCTCCAGACATGAATCCAATCGAGCACGTTTGGGACGCTCTAGGAAGACGAGTTTCTGGCCGCCAACAACCCCCACAAACTCTCCATGAACTGGAAAGAGCTCTTCTGGAAGAGTGGGGCAGAATACCCCAACTCGGTATTAATAGCCTCATTGAGTCCATGCCTCAAAGGTGTTCAACGTTGCTGGCCGCCCGTGGAAACCATACCCCCTACTGAAAATGGTTTTCTTTGAAGAAAACACCTTTTCTTATTCTTTTTTTCTCATATGCACAAATTGTGTTTTGTTCCTTTAGTACACAAATGCGCAATAAAATGCATTTTTTTCTGCCAAACATGTGTCATTTATTCTCATATAACCTACTATGTCTGTCGACCATGTATCAATCAGCTAAACAGTTTACCAGATACAAAATCCACCTAAAACTGCAATATCCTTTAATTGTTTTGAGCAGTGTATTTTGCAGTATTGAGTCGTTCGAAAAGTCGTGTCCGTTTGGAAAAATCAAGTCGTGCAGAAAATTTCTATCATTTAATTATTAGACATTGATTCCGATATGTAATGTCTAATAATTTCCACGCAGGAAATTCCGGTACGAATTGATTTTTCCAAAAGGACACGACTTTCCGAACGACCCAATATATTGGCTTAATACAGTATTTCGTTATTGATATAATCAAAATAATTATAAATATTTTAGAATATACCATATACAGGTTGCAATATGTTATCTATCGCCAACCTTTAGTTTCTCAACCGTTGATCGTAGATATATAGTTCCAATTACAAAAATGTTTCCAATGAGGTAAATATTCATGTTGTGGCATTATTTAAACAAAAAATCAATTTTATAAAAATTACAAAATCAAACTTTTTATACGGTCCCCAGTTCCTATAGTTATATTTAGTGAAAGTTTACACATATCATAAAAGATATAATACAAAAAGTTTGACATCTGTGCTACAAAAATTGACATAGTTATTAAATTTCAAAGTCTGAGATTTTTGCACATGATTTTGTCTTTCATTGAGGGATCAGTTAAAAGATGACTTAAAGTAATTTGAGATCAAAATCAGAGTGCAATGTCCTTTTTACGCCGAAATTACCTTTAGCCGGTATCGCCAAATCGGGGAATTACCAAAGAGAGTAATTTCATCTAAAAATTTGAGCTAACATTTACGGGTCGAACAACATTCAAACGTCAAAGTAGGTAGAATCGGCAACCGGAAAATAAAATATACTCAGTACGGACAAGATAAAAGGCAGCGGACTGCAATCGACCAGCCGAGCTATAAACAGCATAAAAATTGGGGTTATGAAAATTACAAAAGTACCCCAGCGCCACACGTTTGGGATAAAACACGAGCAATCTAGCAGTGCACTTGCAAGTCAGCGCTGAGATCGTGGTAGCAAGCTACGCATACTTGCAATTTGCCGAAATGATACTTATTTTTGTTGAATGTCAAAGGAATGCCAAACAGGCTTTAAGTGCTTATTCAGAATGTTTCCCTAAGGATCTACATCCAACGCATGAAACTATAACTGATGCATTGCATCATCTTAGAGAGACCAGTTCTGTTTCACAACGACCCAGAACAAGTAGACGTGGAAGGTGTAGTGACACCGGAGGAGGTGATGGCATTCGATTAGCCCTTTAAATTGCACAACTGAGGACACCGGACATGAACGAGGCATGTGATCAGTATGTCTGGCGTTTGTTACATGTACATGATGCGCATCCCTGCCATCCGACACTGGTGCAAGCATTAATGCTGGATGACCACGCACGACGATTTGATTATTGTAATTTCATACTCAACACCTTAGAGAAAAACCCGTCGCTCCTTTGTGGCATTCTGTGGACATATGAGTCAATGCTTACATGGCATGGTATTGTGAACGTGCACAATATGCATTACTGGTCTCTGGAAAACGTCCACATTGCCCGCACATTACGACACGTGTGGTGCGCTATATGGGGAACCCAGATTGTTGGAACCATCTTCTACGATGGGACCTTAACGGGCGATCGTTACCTGCAGTTGCTACAAAACACGGTACGTGACTGGTATGAAGAGTCGCCTCTCCGACATGCATGTCGGGTGTGGTTTCAACATGATGGACTCCACTCTGCATAAATCATCAAACGTCCGGGTGTATCTAGCCACCGAATCAAGCCAACAGATCCTTGGATATGGTGGTCCGGTAGAGTGGCCACCGCGTTCGCCGGACTTGACTTCCATGGACTTCTACCTCTGAGGTTACATCATGGCATAGGTAAATGTGACTGAGATCACTTCTCTCGTTTATCTGAAGCAGCGCATCACTCTTGATTGTCGCGCAGTTTGCACACCTGCTATGCTCTAACGTGTCCAAGACTCAGTACTTTTTATGCATTCAATTGCGCATTTTCACCAATACAGAACACTTTGATGTTTACCTCTATTAGATACCGGCGTTTGATGTATTCATTTTTTATAGTAGACCGTTTTCTGATATTATAATAAATTGATATTTTTTGTGTTTAATTTCAATATTTTATACTTCACTTTGCATATGACCCCTAAAAGTTAGATCAAATTTTTTAGATAAAATAACCATTTTTGGTGATTCCCCGATTTGGCGATACCGGCTAAAGGTGGTTTCGCCGTAAAAAGAACATTGCACCCTGATTTTGATCTCGAATTGTACTTTAATTCATGTTTTAACCGATCCCTCAATGAAAGACAAAATCATTTGCAAAAATCACAAACTTTGAAATTTAATAACTGTGTCAATTTTTGCAGTATAGGTGTCAAACTTTTTGTGTTATATCCGTTATGATATGTGTAAACTTTTACTAAATATAACTATAGGGACTGGGGGACCGTATAAAAATTTATATTTCGTAATTTTTATAAAATTGATTTTTAAGTTAAAATAATGCCCCAACATGAATATTTACCTCATTTGAAACGTTTTTTGTAATTGGAACTATGTGTCTCCGACCAACGGTTGAGAAATTAAAGGTCGGCCATAGATAACATATTGCACCCTGTATATAGGATTTTTCATTACCAGATTTACAAACGTTTAGAAGTGACAATAAACAGTTATTTTAAAGGAAGCAAAGATCGGAATGTATTTATTTAATTAAAAATACCGGGTGCTTAACTTCAATCTGCGTCCGGATTTTTTGTCATTTTTTAACTAATGATGAAGACATTATAAATGTATTGCCAAATTCGGCGCGTATTGCATGTAGATGGTGACCACATCATCTGGCGAAAAATGCCATTTAAGGTGGTGAAAGGGATCTAGTCGATCCCTAATAATGTGACGTAATTTTGTTATATAGTTAATATTATATAATGTGCACAGACCGAGTTCCTTGGTATTTTTCACACTCTTCGTGATTCCACAGCATTTTGCTCAAAGCAAGTTACGTATGTCATAAATATCGTTAAAATATCTGTTGAAATTCAGCAACAAGTTTTTTTTTTTTTTGCTCAGTATGCAAATTGCGGCCATGGTTTCCTGTAGAGAAATTGTTTGCTGTACAAGTGCTCTACCACTTCGATATATTTATAAAACCACGTAAAAGTAAAAAAAAAAATCCTTTCGAAAAATATCACCAAAAAGTGCAATGAATGGTCGTTAATTAATTCAGTTTTCTTTTTGGAAAAGGACTATTCATTAATAATGTATTACAGCATATTTGAACGACAAGTACGATAGTGAAAATGGTTCAGAAAAATAATAAGCTATTCAAGAAATAACATGTATTTTCTTTCGAAATGTATAATTCAGTAACCGTATTATAGCAATTTAAAGCACGATAGATGAAGACAATTGTATTAATCAATTGTATAGACAACTGAAGAAACGTTGTAAAATATCTATGTTTGCCTGGTGTATTTACATTAATGTTTTAGTCATTTTAGCTTTAACCCCTTGGAGACGAGCGACACGGGGCTCAGAATCCTTGATTATTCTCACCTGTAAATTTTTATTGAAAAATTTGCCTTATTTAATCCGAGCATTTTCCCAATTCAGTTAGGCAAAAATTTCTGTTTTAAAAAACCGGTGATAAAAGATTAAAAACTCTATGAAAGACGCTCGTCTCAAAGGTGTTAATAAGAATAACTTCAGCACCTTACATAACCATCTCAAGATTAAAGATTACACCTTTATTTTTTTTATCAGGATAATATTTGGAACAACTGTAAAATTTATTATATGAAAATTGTGATATAAATGCTATATCGAGTATTAATGTATGTTTTCTCAACTTCTCTCTATAGATTAGTCTCTAAAATTCTAAAGTTTCTTTCAATTTTTAATCAGAAATTTGTCAATAAAATTTAAATTTTGCATGCTGCGCAGTTAAAATCCTTCTTTAAATTTACGGTATATAACACTCAATTACTATCGGATGCCACAATAAATGTAATATAAAATTGAAAAAGAAATTTTTTTTATTATTTTTGAAACTCGTCCCGTGAATTTTACACGCGATATAAGATAAATGATTAATAGTATTTAGTAATTAGGGGGCTAATACCCCCTCAAATATAAACTTGAAGCACTGGATACGTACATAAACAGAGCATTTCACATATGTTCGAACGAAAAGTTACTAAAGCAAGAGTTAAAAATAATTGAAGAAATAGGAACCAATGCAGGTCATTCGAAAAAAAACTATCCAGAAATTAATGCAGAAAGCCACAGAAAATATCGAATTGATCCAGCCAGCACCAAAGAAAAAACAAGAGTTTACACCCCCATTCCATTCTTAAACGGAATTTTACTCAAAATAAAAAGAGAAATAAATAAACTAGGGAAACATGTACCGATAATGCCAAATCCATCCGTCTTTAAACTAATACGGAACGATACAGACAAATATGATAATCTACAAACAGCCGGAACATATAAAATCTCTTGTAAAAATAACAAAAACGATGAAATTTTTTACGTATTAATAACAAAAAGAATAATTGAAGAAAGACTGATAAAAGCATATCCGGGATTTAAATAATTATAACCAAACAACAGCCTTAGCAAGAGCCAACATAGAAACACCGATTAAAATTAACACAATATCCATTGACAAAATAGCTAACTACGACGGTTTTCACAATGCTTTAATCAGAGAAGACATAGAGATTACAGTATTAAAGGACGTGAAAGGAGAAAAAATATGCAACGAAATAACCCACACAAATGTTGACAATAGATGGCGCCAGATCATAAATGAACAACAGGGAGAAAGGAGGGAAAAAAGAAAATCTCGGCCAGAAACATAAAATATTTTTTCATTTGAACTGAAGATGCCTTAGTGAAGGCGAAAACGTTATTCAAGCAGAAGGAAAGGGGGAGAGAATATTGTCTGATGTAGTGAGATGAATCAGAGTAAATATGTGTTTTATTGCAATTTTATGTACTTATAAAAACTTGTGTTCTTAAATAAACCTTTAGTTTTTACAGAACTAACCTGTTAGTAATTTTTTTAGAACGTGAACGATTTTAGGAAGAATGTATTTTTAGAAATAAAAGTAAAACTTTGCAATTTTATTATACCAATGCTGAATACTGTTTTTATAGATAAATTGTAGAAGAAATTTTTGTTGAAAAACAGCTGTAAATGTATTCACAAACGAAGAATAAAAAAAACATTTTATGACTATATTTAGAGATAAGCATATAACACAGACATGTATAAAGGACCCCATTGTTTGAAATAATACCTGAGAAAAATTGGTAATAAATAAAAGTATAATACAGTACAGGTATTAACCCCCAATAAAACCTCCGGGTTTTACTTATATTGAGTAGTATTTAGTTGTCTGACATCTTTTACAATGTACTTGATTAATAAAAATAATATTTTTCAATAATATAAAAAAGCTGCTATTACTTTAAAATATACCATATTAATGTATCTATCTATATTATAAAGGACAAACATATCTGTGCGTAACGCATACGTCATTTTGCGAATGGCAACACTTTGAAATTTGAAATAAAATTTTGTTTCTCAATTTTCACTACTGCAAATTTTTAAACTTCTAAACATCGCACATTTTAAATTTTTACCCCGTCGTATAAGGAAAAAAATGTACTTTTAAATGCAATTTGTTTGAAAGCTGTATCTCAATTTATTTTTGAGATATTAATTTTTTTGTAGTTTTTAATACCATTTTACTTATTGTGGCAACAAAAGTACCCCATTTCTATTGAAAGTCATTGAAAGTAAACGGAAAATAGTCAAAAATAGGAGATATTATATCTTTTTGTTGCCATTTATTCATAAAAACTGAAAAAAAAGTTGAAATTAAAATATGGGCTATGTTAAGAATAGTGTCTGATATTCCGTGATAATGACGTCATATGCATAGTTTTCTGCAGACGAAGTTTAAGTCTGGATTGAAAAAGTGGTTTGCTTTAGCGGATGCAAATGACGTCATTTTATAAAAAAGCATGTATTTTAATTCTTAAACCTGAATTATGTTTTGTAGAAGTGCGTCATTTTCACAGCCCAGCTGCTTTGAAATTCTTCACAGGTGAAAATGCTTCGCTTTTGAAAATAATTTAATCGAAATCACACACTGATAAAACGCAATGTTTTACATTGCAGACAAGAGAGAAATAATGAGGTATTTTTATCTTTATTCATACTATTTTCTAATAAAAATGCAAAATTGTTCATAAATTTTTTTTGTATAGGGTTTAGTGTCGCAAAATCACTTTAGGAGCAGAATATTATATTAGGGGCATAATAACGGAAAATGACATACTGCTTTTGAAAACACGAATTTTTCCTCATAAATTTTCTGTATTGTTTTTTCTTCTGCATGTGTACTGATACTAAGTTTCAGACACTAGGCGAAATGCTTATTTAAGTGAAAATGAAATCATATTTAAAAGAAAACGACCATTTTCTTAGATAAAACTAAAGATGTGACACAAATGCGTCTAAAAAACATAAATTACGGAAATTTTTACTCTCCGGAATTGAGATTAGAATATCAAGTAAAGAGTGCGTCTGTTCGCATAAAAGATGTTGCTGACAATCGTGACTTCAAGTTTTGAGTTAAAATGATTTTTAAATGATCAAACAAAATAAAAAATTTTTTAAATGTTGAATATGGATCTGAGAAGTGCGTATGCAAATTTTGAGAAGGTGAAAATTGCTGTTTATCATTCAGGAATACCGAGAATAAGAGCCTCAATTGATAACCACATCCTAATAACTGATCTTTATTATATTTTACTGATTAAGTATCTATATTATAAAGAAAAAAACGTATCTGTGCGTAACGCTGACGTCATTTTGCGAATGGCAACACTTCACGATCAAATTTCGGTCTTGAAATTTTCGCTACTGCAATTTTTTAATCTTCTGACCATCGTACAATTTTAATTTTCGTCGCATAGAGAAAAAATTTACTTTCAAATGCAATTTGTTTAAAAACTGTATCTTAATTGATTGATGTATTATATTTTCTAAAAAATTTTTAAGCATGGTTTTTTTTAAGTTTATCTTATCAAGTGCCGGTTTCAATACATAATAATAATAAACATTTTGCGCATAAAGCAACAAACATTTTTCAGCATTTGTTTCTGACTATTTTTGCATAACGAAATTAATACTTCCTTTATAAACAAGTAAAAGAATAATATTAAACAAACCACCAATCTAACATATTTGTGAAAGACAAATTAACGAAATTAATGCTTCTTTTATAAACAAATAAAAGAATAATATTGTAAAAACACAAATCTAACATATTTGGAATCGTACAATTAAAACTTTTATATCACCAAATAGGATTTTTTTTCTCAAATGGAATTTGTTTGCAAAGTTCATCTCAGTTTATTGATTGTCTATGGTTTTAAAATCAATTTAAAGCATGAAATATTTTTTAATTTATCTTATCGCGCAGAGCTCGATTACGAAAGATTAATCCGTTTGCCCTTAAAACAAAATAAAGAGTTCATCATTTTCTTACAGCTGATATCCATTTAAAAAAAACTTTTCTGTGAATAAATAAAATAATATAAATAAAACACAAATTTAACAGACATGTATAAGCTCTGAAATTATCAGAATATAAAAGGATGCCATAAGTAGCAAAATCTTGGTCAAATAACTCTTAGCATTCGGCTAATAAGAAAATATCGCTTTTGATAAATTTCAAAAATTTATTTGATTGTATAATTCGTATTTTCCATATCAAAAATGCTTTTTTAATGTACGTGGGCAATCTAAAAAATTTATTGCAAATAAAAAAAATTATTAGTTTTCAATAAAAAAAAATGTTTTAACCTATATTCTTTAACCCGGGAAGCCCGGGTACGATCCCCTAGTACTAATAAAAGAACAAATATCTCTGTGTGTGTGCGATGAATAGCAAAAACTACCGCACGTAGAAGTCTGAAAATTTAGGTGTGAGTAGTCCAAGACAGGTCTTCATGCACCTGAGGCTCAGAATTTTAATGTTTTAAGGGCTGGAGCCCCTGTGCCCCTTTACATTTTTATGAACAAAATTGTTAATAACTTGCCCCCTTTTTATCTAATCTTCTTCGTTTTGGGGAAGCTTTCAATAAATAGTTATTCTTGCCATTCTACTTTCCAGTTATGACCCTGGGCCCTTGGGGCCCGATGCAGGGCCCCTTGAAGTTTTTGCGCTAAAAAACTTTTAATAAATTGTTTTCTTTTAATCCGATCTTCTTTTTTCGGATCCTTTTTTCATTTAGTTATTCTCACTTTTCTACATTCCAGTATGTTATTCCATTCCCCTTGGCCCCCTAGGAAATCGCAGAGTCCAGTCCAGGGCCCCTTGAACTTTTTGAGCACCAAGCATTTTTCACCCCCTAATTTTCTCACCTTCTATGTGCATAATTTTATAGTTGAGTCTTGAGTTCTTATTCCTTGACCATCAGTCTCATACTTTTATTGAGTCTCTAGGGAATCGCAGGGTCCGGTCCAGGGCCTCTTGAATTTTTTGCTCCAAGCATTTCCCTCACCCCCCCCCTCAAATTTTCTCACATTTTAAGTGCATAATTTTATTGTTGAGTCTTGAGTTCTTATTCCTGGACATCATATTTTTATTGGGGCGCTAGGGCTCTTTTTTAAACATTATCCAACCTCTTGTGCATATCTTTAAAATATTATTCTAACGAATAATTCGTACCCTAAGCTTAATATTGACTAATTGAAGCTCTAAAGCGCTAAATACTAAGACATTTTAACATGTTTTCGTGTTAGAGCCTTTTTTAAAGAAAGAGTTGGCCCTTTTTGGGCCCCTTGTTATATCTCCATTAAAAATTGTTCGAATCAAAAGCCTTTTTTTCTAATAATTTGTTTGGTCCACCAGCTACTAAATGAATGACAAAAAAAATTTCTCAGACTTCAGCTACTACCAATTTTGAATATTAATCGACTTCTAGGGGCTCTTGGTGCAGAAAAAAAAATGATCCGGATTTCTTGAAATTTTCTTTTACTTAATTTTAGAGTCTTCTGATTTCTTTAATAACTACTAAAAATATCTTTATACCCAACTACATCCCAGTTATGCCCCTGGCGCTTTGGGGCCCGGCAACGGGCCCTTTGAAATTTTGCACTATAAACTGTTAATAAATTGCCCCCTCTTAATACAATCTTCATTTTTGGGGCCCTTTTTTCATTTAGTTAATCTCATGTCTATACATTCACGCCTATACAATTAAGACACTGGGCCCCTATGGTCTCGTAGGGTACAGTGCAGGGCCCCTGAACTTTTTGTGTGCCATGCATGTTGCACCAATTAATTTTATCACATTCTCAGTGCATAATTTAAAAATTGAGTCATGAACTTTTCTTCCAGGACCAACACCGTCATATTTTTATCGGGGCCCTTAGGCCTTTTTTAAAGAATTTACTGAATTTTTGACGCATTTAATTAAAATATTATTTTAACGAATAATTAATATCCTATTCTTAATTTTGACTAATTGTAGATCTAAAGCGTTGTTAACACGACATTTTAACGTGTTTTCCTGTTAGGGCCCTGCTTTTAACTATCAGTTGGCCCCTTTTTGGGCCCTCTATTATAGTCCCCTTAAAAAGGGTCCGATTCACTAGCTTTATTTTTCTAATTTCTTAGGTCATCCAACGACAAAAAAAAAAAAAAAAAATAAGTCTTCAGCAACCACCAATTTTGAATGTTAATCGCCTTCTTGGGCCCTTGGTTCAGCTTCTTTAAAAATGATCCGAAATTATTGTAATTTTCTTTAACATAGTTCTAGCATCCTCTGATTACTTTAAAAACTACTAAAAGTATCTCCATACCAAACTACATGCCATTTAAGTCTCTGGCCTCCTGACGCCCGGTACGAGGCCCCTTACAGCTTTTTCACCATAAATTGTTAATAAATTGCCCCTCTTACTCCGATCTTCATTTTTGAAGTCATTTTTACATTTAGTTATTCTCCCGTTTCTATAGTTCAGTTAAAATCCTGGGACACCCTAAGGTCCGTACGGCCCTATCCAGGGCCCCTTAAACTTTTTGTGTGCCAAGCATTTTTCACCCTTCATTTTCTCACCCTTTTATTGCATAGTTTTAAAATTGAGTTTTGGACTCTTCTCCCTAGAGTAACACCCTCATATTTTTATTCGGGCAGTGGTGCCCTTTTTTAAGCATTTATCCCCCCTTTTTTTTACGCATTTCTTTAAAATATTATTCTAATGATTACTTTATATCCTATGCTTAATTTTGACTAAATGAAAATCTAAAACGCTAAATACTAAAATATTTAAAAATATTTTCATGTAGGGAACCTGCTCTCCATAATCAGTTGGACCTTTTGAGCCCCCTGTTATAGCTCCCTTGAAAATGGCCCGATTCACAAACTTTTTTCCTAACAACTTCTTAGGTTCTCGTTCTCAAGCTACTAAAGGAACGACAAAATAAATAAATAAATAAATAAAATCAGACTTTAGCTGTCACCAGTTCTGAATATTAATTGCCTTTATGGGACCTTCGTTACAGCTTCTTTAAAAACTATCCGATTCTATTGCAATTTTCTTTAATATAGTTTGAGCGTCTTCTAGCTACATTAAAACCACTAAAAAATGTTCTTATTCCCAACGACTTTTCAGTCAAGACCCTGAACCCCAGGGCCCGGTCTTTCTTTATACCGCAGCTACCACCCTTTTCAAAGATTAATCTACTTTTTCAACGTTAACTTACGTCTACTCACTACATCCGTATATTAAAAAGTGCGTTACTTTAAAGGTATCTTCAGATAAGGAATTTCATCCTTTTATTAGGGTTTCGTACATCTGACGAAACCCTATTCGTCTCGCTCCTCTGTCTGTCCGTCCGTCTGTCCGTCTGTCTGTCTGTCACAGAGCCCGTTCTCAGAAACTATACATGTTGGAGACTTGAAATTATGCATACATATAGATCAACACGACACATCATACGACAAATCATAAAATTTTGAAAAAGTCGTACATTTAACCCTTTGAGCTCCCACATGTGTATTTTAAACAATTCATTGTATGTGAGCCTCTAATTAGGTTGGAGGCGTCAAATTTTGCATGCTTATAGCTGAATACCTCACATCAAACGACAAATGATAAAATTTTCAAAAAGTTGTACATTTAACCCTTTTGGCTCCCACATGTGTATTTTAAGCAATTCTTTCTAAGTGAGTCCCTAATTAGGTTGCAAGCGTGAAATTTTGCGTACTTATAGATGGACACCTCAAATGAAACGACAAATCATAAAATTTTCAAAAAGTCGCACATTTATCCCTTTTGGCTCCCACATGTGTATTTTAAACAATTCTTTCTAAGTGAGTCCCTAATTAGGTTGCAGGCGTGAAATTTTGCGTACTTATAGATGGGCACCTCAGATCAAACGACAAATCATAAAATCTTGAAAAAGTCGTACATTTAACCCTTTGAGCTCCCACATGTGTATTTTAAACAATTCTTTCTATGTGAGCCTATAATTAGGTTGGAGGAGTGAAATGTTGCATACTTATAGCTGAATACATCTTATCAAACGACAAATCATAAAATTTTGAAAAAGTCGTACATTTAACCTTTTGGGCTCCTACATGTGTATTTTAAACAATTCTTTTTAAGTGACACCCTATTTAGGTTGGAGGCGTGAAATTTTGCATACTTATAGCTGAACACCATCATGCGACAAATCATAAAAATTTGAAAAAGTCATGCATTTAACCCTTTGGGCTCCCACATGCGTATTTTGAGCAATTCTTTCTAACTGAGCCCCTTATTAAATTGGAGAATTAAAATTTTGCATGCTTATAGCAGAACACCTGAGGCCAGGCGACAAATCATAAATTCTTGAAAAAGTCTTACGTTTAACACTTTGAGCTACCACATATGTCTTTTAAGCAATTCTTTCTAAGAGAGCCCCTAATTAAGTTGGAGACATGAATTTTTGCATACGTATAGCTGAATACCTCATACCACGCGACAAATCATAAAATTTTCAAAAAGTCTTATATTATTTACTCCTCCGTGCTCTAATTTGTATATTTTAAGCAATTTTTCTAACCTCCACCCTTTTCACCCGGGGAGCACTTTTCCAACTTTTGCCGACACCCCTTTGAACATTGTTTCATATTATGCATCGTAGCCTTACATATTTTAGTTCCACTTTTTACCACCAGGGGCGCCTACTTATCTCGGGTGCTATGGGTCCAATCCCCTCGACTAATATATCTATGGATATTATGTAAAACGGAGTTTCGCTCGGATAGAGTTTTGTTTGGAATAGAGTGCGCCCCTTGTTGCGAAATCTGGAACTAACAGATTTTTCAAAAGGATGAAGTGTTTTGAAAGGAATATTAAACGAAACCCTCTGTGCGATCTGTGATCACACTTACCGTCTTGTTAAATATCATGTTAATGTTAAAATTAATTTATGAAATTTACAAAGGGAGGAGGCATCTTTCACGGCTAAGGAATGCATTCTTTCCTCGGGTTCTGGACTCAATTTCAATAGGATTTGGTTCTTTCAACTTAGATTACAATTCAGCTACTTTCTGTATTATGAAATTTTATCCTTAGGCATCGGTTACCAACATTTTCTAACATTAATGGTGCATTCTTTTTAAAAATTCTATGGGCTTGATAACTACGAGGTTTGGCTCACCAACATTATTTTTGATTGTCTCCGACACGTGCGGGGCATTTCCGTTAAATGCTGCCTTAGGTAGCGGCGACCCAGATTACAGGTTCGTTCGGAAAGAATTTTGTTGCGAACATACTAGACTCTGCGGAAGGCAATGGGGACTCCGAAATTAGGTTCATTTAAAAGAATTTCAAAAGTTATAAAATCACCAAACTTGAGTTTTGTTAAGGTTGTTATTTATAAACCCCGGACAACGCCGGGCGGGTCTGCTAGTAGAAATTAAAACAGGACATTTACTGTTGCGACTTTGTATTGAGATGCAATTGGTAAATATGTTTCCGAATAATGTGCAGTTTTTTTTTCTCACAGATTTGAAGAAAACTACTTAACCTTCTGTATTCTCAAGTGTTGAAAGCTGTTCTGTGCGATTGAGTGATGATTGATTCCTCCAGATTAGCACAATGGGTTTTTATCAATTTTGTTTCATGTGAAATGCGAGCATTCTATCAACAACAATCCGGGTATCAGTGAGAAAATAATAAGGAATCTCTCAAAATGGACATATCTGCTTTAGGACAACGCTAAGACATCGTTCAGAAAAAGTTTTAATAATATCTTCTCATGTAACTCCTATATCTTGGACTCCTTACATAAATTAGCGAAAAGCCAACGATTTATTTGCGATAGCGAAGAGTTGAATGACGTGGAAAAATTAAAATTTAAGTAAATCATTACAACCAACACCCTCATAAATTGTTATAAAAGTTTGTTACTAATTCAAGTCATGAAGGACTTTATGCTTCCTTCTTCGAGGGCTCTTTCAATGCATGGTATGACAACATATTTCAACAAGGTGATACATGTTGACGTGATACATCGCCATAACAATGTTTCAAAGAAAAAACTATGATTAAGAAAGTAATTGGTTATTTCGAACTGAATAATTCAGAAACATTATTATAGCATTCTTCTTAAAAATAGATTACAGAATGTACGGTTGTATACAAATACAGCTGTATGTGCAATACTGTGTACGCTATCTTGGAATTAATCAACAAATAATCCGGATAGAGCTTCTCATCTATTAGCTTCATTTTGGGAACAACGGATTTCGAGCTTATTCTATCGACGATATTTTAACAGAATTTCGAGCTATGTTTTTAGACATTGAAAAAAGTTGCTCTATTCTGTTAGATAATACATTATGCACATTTGATTGCATTCGCGCATGCGCAGTGAAAAATTTTTTAGTAAACCTGCTCATTTTTCAACCAATTATTATTTTTTTAATTGTGATTACAGGGTATTGTGTACAATATTGTTTGTCATATATTCTAAACAGAACATTTTTTTTTTATATTAAGAACTATACAAAGCAAAATACTTGGCGAAATTTGGGACTGTTTTTATAAAAATCGTAATTCCTGTTAATCGTAATTCCTATCCTCATAAAGATGAACACAGTTTACTACAATAAGACTCTTAATGTTGTTCTATATTTTTAACACTTTTGCTACATTAGTTTTTATAGGTTTATCCAAAAGATATTCGTTCGTTTTTTAATTGTTGACGGTTCCCTATGGGGTTTCGTGAAAAACAAATTCGGGAAAACGTATGACTTATACTATTCTTTTTACACATCTGGAGTTTCAGGATAATTCCTCCTATATTTTTCTAGATATTTAGCAAAACGTCTAAAATCGCAAGTGACCAATCATCATTCGCCATATAGTGTATGTAAACAAAAACACAGTTCCCAGAAAAATCAGCATGAAGCGTTGTGAATGAATCGTAACAATATCATGATTACATACCAAACATTATGAACAGTTAATAATTAATTCAATTTATGAGACCATTTTATCCGTCCTTTTTTCTGAATAATGTTCCTCTTACAAGTTATGAGAAATTAAAATTTTAACGACACAAATGGTGATGACAATTATTTAGAGTAACAACAATCTATGCGTCGCATAACTGTTATTTTCTTCCGAAATGTATAACTCAGCAACAGTGTTATCCACATTATAGTGTCCCAAAAAGAGTTAAAAAGATAGTTTGTCGTATAATATCAGTGACTGATGTAAGTATTTAAACAGGAAAACCTCTATAAATCGAACTGTATAATGGAGTAATTAATGACTCTTGTCTTAAAGTTACCGGGAAAAGACTTCCATACCGTTATATGTGTAAGATGAAAACTCATGTAAAGTGAATTCTGTGACCCTTGAAAGTGATTTTCTTTCAGCAAATTTCTCTCTATTAATATTATGGATACTTTTTACTTAGTTACTAAAACATAATCATTTTAACAACCAAACTAAATATAAAATGTTTAACTTTTAGTAAAGAATATTGTATGCTCTTATAGATAACATCTGATATTTATTAATCTTACTTATCTTTTATATTTTTTTATATAAATTTTCTTCTTATACATTGTCATAATAAATTTTACTGCCTTGAATATATTTAATAAACAAACAGAAAATACTTTCAAAAAATATCATTACAATGCGTTATGAATGGTCGCTAATTGACTCAATTCATGAGAGCACTTTATGCGTCCTTCTTTGAAAAATGGCATCCTTTCCAAGATATGACAAAACGGTTCAACGACACATATGGTGATGACAATGCTTCGAAAGCTTTGGAGTAATAATAATCTAT
The DNA here is from genome assembly GCA_963932465.1 of Maratus speciosus. NCBI lineage: Eukaryota > Metazoa > Arthropoda > Arachnida > Araneae > Salticidae > Maratus > Maratus speciosus. Next base: position 331,488,942 of record OZ010788.1, on the reverse strand, counting down.
CCAGGAAGTAAATGATACTTCTTTACCAAATGTATAATTCAGCAACAGTATTATAATAAGTTTCACAATAAGATAGATAAAGACACTTCATCGTATAATATCAGTGCTCTTCTGAAATATTTGTACAATTCTTTATATCATTATAGTCTATAATTAGAAAACATAATCATGCTGGCAGTAAAATAAAATACAATAATAAATTTTTAAAAACAAATATTTGATGCTTTTTAACACTTCTTAAATCTATGAGAATTTAACGAAAGTTCATAAACTATGAACCTTTTGCAGCCGATTTTATCCAATAAAATAAAATAAAGTGTCGAAAATGAATGTTACTTTCAGAAAAGGAAACACTTTTTTTTTTTAACATGTAGACTACATCTGAAGCGTAGCTTATGCATATGGTAAAATAGTATACATTACTAAAAGTCCATTGGTACCTTTCCATTTTTATGCAATTATTTACAGAAAATTGGTAATATGCATGATATTTTTTTTTCTTTGTAGAACTGTCCAATGTACATATATGGGAGATTCTCAAAAGGTGGGATCATTAAACGTTAACTATATGTAATTTTTAAAATTTTCAAATTTAAGGCCAAATTTTTTTAATAGTATAGTATTTTGTCTATAAATATAATATATAAATATGTCAATAGTATGTCTACAAAATTATACACAAACATTAAAAGACAGCAACTATTCTGGAAAATTAATGATTAAGGCATTTAATTAGCAGTTGTGTACGTTACAAATTTTGGACATATGCAGATTTTGGACGTTGCTCTTAGTATTTAAAAAATTCTTAAGTCTAAGAATGTAGTAAATGTGTCTGTATACATATATATATATGTATAATTAACTTTTTGTTATCCAATAATAATAATAATAAAATCAAATACTTTGTTACGTACGTTACTTTCGGACATAACAAAATACAGAAAAATGCTTTATAGAAAAGTCCTTCTATCTTCAAAAAAGCAATAAATCAGCCTGCCATCTCTTAACTAAATTATCAAAACGTCAATTGTTTCCTTTATGCATTCGTTGTTTACCATTAGAACCACCTGGAAAAAAGTAAAAACTCTTTTTCTTGGTGGTACATTGGAGCAGTTAACGTTATGAATGTCCGAAATTGGCCTCTTTAGCATAAGATAATACAATTTTAAGATATTTATACAAAGCTTTTACAATAAATTATGTCATTTTCTATCTCTGAATATAATTAAAAACCAGTGTAAAAAAAAATAAAGTCAATGATAATTAAAGTTATGTTTGAAAGGCTTAAAGTTATGACTTGTGTCCAGTGCCCACCATTTGAGAATCGCCCATATATGAATTATTCATAGAAAATTTATAATGTTTTCAAAATACAATAATTTAAATAAATATTAGATAACTCATGTAAAACAAAACATGTTGGCATTTATGAAAATAGTGTATAAAACAAATATATTAACATACTACTTCGATCACGAATCACCAAAATTTATGATAAGTTCACATTTAATTCTCCAAAGCAGACTTTACATTTCTTTCTGACAGGTGAATTTAATTTTATAAAACATTTTACATCGAAAAAAAATTTAAAGTCTGAATGATACATAAACCAATACAGTTAAAAATAACATTCAAAATTTCTTTTTATATATTTTTAATTCTGCTAGTGAATGTATCTTTCAAACACTTATTTGGTTATAAAATTTAATCCAGCTAGCGTAGTAAACTAGATTATTTTCACTGTAAAATGCTAATTACGGCTGCATATCTCATGTTTTCTTCGCATTTAAACGTTTATCTGATTTAAAAGCATCATGCTTTGGATGTCGAACAGAAATTTCTGGTGGTAAACGTCTTTCAAAGTTAACGATCTGGAAACAATAGGTTTGACAAGCTTAATATGTTTATAGCGTAGTTAAATAATAACTTTAACACGTTGCTTATTAAAATTTATGTAAAGATTTGCACAATACCGCACTTGGCAATATTTTATCAAAATACATTTGTGAGCCTTTAACCTAAATTTCAGTTTAAGAATTTTAAGAATAAATGTTTGTGTATAACTTGTCATACTAATTTTATGTTATTAAACGTTGGTAGTGTTGCGAGTTTATTTATTTCATATTCCCTTATTTTCTTGATGCTTTCAAGAATTAAATTATCTTTGTTAAAATAATATCTGTAAAAAAAGTGCATATGTTACATATTCATTCAAGTATATAAGAATATTTTTGCTAATAATGTTAAATCAAAGACAAGATTAAATGAAGGCCTTAAAATCAGATTGTATTTATTCGCCAGTGCTGTTAATATTAGTAATATATATATTATTGCAATATAAATTTCTTCTGAGTACTCTATATTTAATATATTATTTCCAACAGTTGCGCGTATAATTTCCTTATTTATAGGGTTGCAAACATACATCTTACATATCTCTATCAATATTAAATACCACGTATTTTCGGGATGCGTAACTCGATTTCACCCAAACACGACCTGAAATGCTGTTAGGGTTGGGTCCGTTTGACGATATTTTTTTTTTTTTGGTTGTTGTTCTGAGATAGGACGAGAGGACTTTAAATGTTTTAGATTCGGGATGGTTTAGGATTGTGCAAATAAAGCATTAAATATTTCTCATTTTAAAAAACTAGATTTTTGAATATTAATGAATTTACATATGTTAATTTTTATTACAAAATACGTAAAATTGACATTAATTTTATAATTGTAGCATATTTTATTAATAGATGGGCTTTGAAATTTGGCTTTCATTTGAAAAAAATGTAGCATACTTTTCCATAATTTATTAATGCTTGGATACTTTTTCGTTCGCTACGGTTTCAGGTTGATGTGGGTCGGGTTTCTGGTTAACGAATTTTGTTCGCGAGGTTCGGGTAGTATTTAGGTTTCATTTTAAGCATAATTGTTTGGTTTTGGTAAGTCAACCAATCCGTGCAGGACTCTAAAGTACGAGTTAATACATCGTATGCGAATGCATACATTAGCGTTGCACTTAATGCAAAATATTTGTATTTTTCTTTTTTTTTTAAGTGGTTATGTATGTAGTGATTAATGAAGGATAATTCATAATATTCATTACATTACTTCATTATGGACCTATTAAGTTGTTTGAAAAGTTTCTAAAGTTTATTTATTCATTTATTAGAAGAAGGGCATACAGAAATCAAACAGTAATACAGTGTGGACCGAAAGTCCTTAGCGTACGAGAGTACGGTCTGAATCAAAATACTTCTTTTTACTGACAGTTTTAGTTACGAAAAAAGTCAAATTGTAAAAGTCAGATCTAAAAATTTCTCAAAGGTGGCGTTATAGCTTAAAATCACCCCCAACCTAAAACAACTCTGCAATTACACTGTAAAAAAAACGACATTTTTACAGTACAAAATACTGTTCATCTCGCGCACAAACTGGATCACAGTGAATGTGCTTTGGACGCCAGCAATTTGTGCTGTAAAAAAATGCGTCCAAATTGCCTGCACATTGTGCTGTTAATTTTACGCAACTACTGTATTTTCCATGTTAATATAGCCAGAAAACCAAAGAAAGATACAGCACATTCACTGTGATCGAGTTTGTTCTGGCAAATCCACAGTGGTTTTTTTTTTACAGTGTAGGTGAAAATTTGTACAATCTATAGTCATATTTCAACGTAGGGAATGAAATTGAGTACTGTTTTGATATGATTCAAGCAACACAATGTGTGTACGTTCAGAAGCGTTAGTAGATTGCAAAAAATTGAGCGTTTTTAGCTACTTAAGTTTTTTATGCGTTTTTTTACAGCTTTAAATGTATAACGGTATGCATGAATAAGTTTTCGAAGTTTTACTGAAACAAAACTTTCCAATACAGAAAAGAAATAGAACATTGATTGAAATCAACAGTATTCTCTGTCGCTTAAAACAGAAATAGTTTTCAAGTTAATAAAAAAAAATGTTCGAACCTCAACTAAATAAAAAATTTAAAACTAAATAAAAATATCCCCCAGTTGAATGGAGAGGTGTCAGTTTGATCATTGCTTAAACAATTTTTTAAATTAATATATTGAAGCAAATAATTTAACTTACCTTAAAGTAGAAATTTTAATGTTACTCGGAACCCTTCGATTTTTAAAAAGTACGAAAATATGAATTTTCCAAAATTTCCTTGAAATGAATATAGAGTCTGTAAAATGTCTTGACGAAGTTTTGTAAACTTTTGGTCGTTGAAAATATTCAAAATTATATTTTTTCCTGATTTCATTTTTTCTTAAATATTCCAGAGTTGAAATACATAGTGTATCTAAATGAATATGGGTGTTTTGACTCTTGGTAGTATTTATTACATAAAACTTAAAATTATAATTAATACATAAAATGAAAGAGCAACACAAACAGTTTTACTAGAAACAAGCGTTCAAGGTGAGCACCTTTTGTCACACGGCACACATCAAGTTGATAGCTCAGTTCTTCCTAAACGTTGATTAGCAAAGAAGTTCTGTTCAGACGCTCACCCGATCTCACGATATGTGATTTCTACCAGTGGGGGTTCATAAAGGATCGTGTGTGTGTGTCTCCACTACCAGCTGACGATTGCAGCTATTGAACAATGACCCCACAAGCGCTAATCAACGTTTCGGGAAAAAAAATGAGTTATCGAATTCATGTGTGCCGTGTGACGAAATGGGCTCAAATTGAACACTTGTAAGCTTGTAGGTAAAACGGTTTGAGTTGTTCTTTCATTTTATGTATTAATTATAATTTTAAGTTTTATGTAATAAATACTACCAAGTGTTAAAACCCCGATATCCATTTAGAAACACCTCGTATAATATTCTATATTTTCTCTTTGTGTTTTTTCAGTGTATCAGTATAATCAAAATCTTGGAAATTTATTATTATTTGCCAATTGACTAGATTTTTTTTTATGTTGCATTAACTAATATTGAAAATCAGATTTTCTGTAATATAATTAGTCTTTTTTTTTAAATAAAAATACTTAGTCCTTTTTACTGTATTTTTACGGGTCAATATCTGAAAATTGGACAATTTGCGTTCACTGCCAATAATATTTCCTTAATTATACTAAAACCAAAAACTAAAAAAATTCTAACATTTGTTATACCAATTACCAATGATAAATGAACATATAATGATGCATAAATAATTAATTTTAAGCTTTAAACAAACTAAATCATCATTTCTGTACCTGTTCCCAGGTTTAAATATCCAACATTAAATGTATGCTATAAGCATTTCTATAAATATTATTAATTTTTGCCATTATATATTTATACCTATATATATACAGTATGGGAAAATATAATTTTCCTTTCTTAGTATAGATCGTATTGTAAAATATTGTAGTAAATATATGTGTCCCTGAGGTTGACCATCATCTCAGTCCCTCTAAACATACATTTAGGTTAACAGATGCTAGGTGGCGCTGACAGAAATATTTCCATTGCAACAACAACTAAAGGTCAACTAGCCACTGTGGATGAAGGTAAATTGTTCTTCTCATTGTTCATATTTAGAAATATTTAGTTTTTGTTCTGAATAGGGATGAGTAATTTATTATATTATCATTCATGTACCAATATTTAACTTTTTATTTATAAACAAAAAGCTTTTTGCACCTTTATTTAAGTAACATACAAATGTAAAATGGCATATTTAATAATTTACGTGTGTGCAAAATTATTCAACAAAATGGCTGTACAGCTGTTAAGAAAAAAAACATAACCTCAGTCCCCATCATCTCAGTCCTAATTATTAGACACTGATTATGATGTTAACAGACACTTTCTTCCATGAACGTTTATCCTATGCATAAAATATACATCGTTGATCTCAAAACACTACAGAATTTAAGTGACAAAAGATATATCATAGTTTATAATTGTATGTTGTTGGTGGTACATTAATTTTAAAAAATAAAAATTTTGGAATTAAATTTTCCGATTTTCAAATATTGACACTGACATATATTATGAAATTTTATTTATGTTTCTTAGACTAATATATTTTTTTAAAAACATAGTTACAGTAATAGTGGAAACTTGAAAGAAAAACATAAAAAAAATTGTTACAAAAAGTTCAAAATTGTAGGAAATGTATGATTTAGAAAGCTTCTTAAATCAAAGAAAAATAAATTTTTCAAAGTTTATGACAAGAATTGTATTTTTTCTTTAAGAAAAACATTTGTCGTCATTAAACTATTAATAATTGGTCAATAGCATCCAAAATACTAAACATGGAATTTTAAAAACAGCTGTGTCACCCTTAATACAATTGTCCAAAGAAATAACTTTTAAGATTGACTTTTATTCAAGAAATTACAGTTGGTTATGAAATATTTATTGTATTGACATTTTTGAAGAAAGTTTTAAGGAGATGTGTCTGTTTTCAAGTGGATTTCAGATTATTTTTCTAACAGGACATACAGTTGATATGATGTGTTTAAAACGTAAGAAATTAGGAGTTTCACGTGCCCAACAGAAACAAAAATGATTTTTTTTTATTTATCTAATAATGACGCACAAGCAGGTCCCCATCTAATTCGGGAGAAATTTTCTATATTGTATATGCATGGTAGACTCCATAATGCGGCAGATATTATTTCTAGGAGTAGCTATGTCGATTAAACATATGTGTCATTAAATATACCGTTTTACGTCACCTGTACAAAAATACATTTGAATATTTTCTAGTATGTATATTATTAGTGTGTTCAGTTATTTGAGTGGTTTATATTCAGCACATTTCAATGCCATATGATTTGGTTAACAGCCTAATGAACATATCCAAAATTTCAATTAGGATAAGTTTCCTGAAATAGTGGGAATGTTCTTTTGCGTTAGACAAATACATGCCTCCACAAAAAGTTAAAACTGCAAATTGAAAAGACATAAATGGAAATTATAGACCACATTTACAGTCACTCTGAATTTTAGATGAGAAAAAATTGCCCTTTATGACTTTTTGATGATTAGACCCCCCCCTCTAAAGTGAGAGTCATTTGGTGATTCGTTACAAAATTTGACACTGTCACATTGATACGAGTGATTTTCAATATAGTAAGACGATATTTACAAAAATGGGAATTGGATTTTAGCAACGATAATTATACAAATCGGCCGCAAATGCATAAGAACTATTCAACGCATTGCAAGCAAGTAATTTTTAAGGGAAAACTAAAACTAACTTAAAATGATAGCTTCTTACCTTCTTCTTTTTGCGGCAATCATTTTTTGTTATCTATATTTGATCCCTACTTTGTTCGAATCATTCTCGATATCTCCTTTTCAAGACAATCCGAAATGCATTCTACTCCCGATATGCCTTCTCTTGGTTCTAATCCGAAATCAGAAAAAATAACCCAACAGTAATTAATATTTTAATGCAGTTATAGAATCCATCTCAATAAATATTGTTTTATTGTCAGTTCTATGTAATATATATATATATATATATATATATTCAAATATATTTTTTTTATTTGAAACAATACTGTGGACTTTTTTTTTGAAAAAACGGATATTTAGTTCGCATTTCCAAAGTCAAAACACAATACAATATTTATTTGGACCCGATTCAACCCAGCAGGATACTCGAATATAGTCACATTGGGACAAAATATCATCATGTTAGATATCGATCTATTAGATATAAAAAAAAAAGAAATGTGTTTCTAAATGTGAAAACCAAGTCTGTGAACATAATTCTAAGAAAACTAAATTATGCACGGTACCCATTTTATTATCCATAATATCAAACGTTTTAATAATGTATATTAACATCTTAACTTTTCAAAATATCTTACTATATATAATTCAAACTTTATCTTATTGGTGAACGTCGTACATCTTAGCAAACATATTCACTCATTTAAATATTTACTATCTTATATATCAATATTTTGTGATGCGGTAACCGTGAAGTGAATTTATTTTATTATGTATTCTTCATCTACGGAATTTTGAATATTAAACAGAGGCATTATCTTTCTATTAGGGAGGCATTTAGTATGAGGAATGGAAATATCTTCAATTATATAGTTCAAGAATAAACATTACTCATGCATATGCCATTAGTACGTGTTTAATATAAATCAGCACTTTTCAATAAAAGTGATAGTTAAGACCAAAATTTATAACATGAAGAGAGGTTTTCTCATAAATTTAAAATATGAGTTGTAAAATAATATACATCAAAATTAGTTGACACCTTGACGTGACTTTAGAAACTTTGCTTTGAAATTCAATGAAAATTATTTTTGTTTTGTCTTTGAAAGTATGTCACACATTCAAACAATACTTTTATTTTTTTAAAGTACAGTTATATATATATATATATATCACACTCTTAGTAATCTTATATTCATCGGAATATATGTATTTCAACAAATTGAGATAGTTTACATGATGCTATCCAAAATCGCAAGAAAAAATTATGCAAATATTTGCTATTTGACGTAGTTACCAAATTAACTGAAATGTATGAAAATTGATAGTATGACGCAATGAATTATTTGCTACATATCTCTACATTATTTACATTTTTAATATAGCTTATACGTTAAGAAATAAGTCGTGTAATCACCTTTTTTAGACACGCTAAATATTTTATTTAATAGCGTAGAGTGACTAAAAATTTTTATATCATCTTTTTTAAGGCACATATTTATATTTCTTAGAGCCATTAGTAAAAATGCCGAGTCACAATCTTTTAACCCTTTAAGGATTTTTGTACTGATTAATTATACAATGTCATCAGTAAAGTCCTTTTCACACTCAATAACTTTATATCTGCGACAGCTGGTCAAATATTGTTGTAATAATGGTATCTGGGTATAGTAAATTGTCTTTGCGCTATGCCATAAGGTTGTTTACAGAACCGCTCACCGGCACATTCTGGAGTTAATTGTAGAACGCCTTCGATTTCCTTTAAAATGATATATTGCAATTATAAATAACTGTTATCAGAAGCCTTGAAATGTATTTTTTGATATCCAACCGCTTACTAAAATGCGCCACATGAGGGGGTTAGAATGTCAGTGTAGTAAGTCACAATTTAGTACATTGAGAAATGAAGGGTTGTGTGAGAGTTATTCTTAAAGAATTCCTGTAATCTCTGATGTAACCTTTGATTTTCTAGTTTCATGAATATCAGGTATGGAAAGTTCTGTCAAGAAATAGTTCAAACTTGGATTTGTTTAAGTAGTTACCCTTCGAAATGGGGTAAATTTGACTTACGCCACTTTCATTTTAAACGACTTCCTATTACCATAAATTTATAAAAAGGTATAAAAATATAGTGCCATCAAAATTAATGTTTCTTCACATCATGCAATAAAATACAAAAAATTAGCATAATACAATATCGCATGATTATAAATACATAATTTTTTCTATTCAAAAAACGGTAGACTGTTCATTATTCTTCACTATCATTGTCATCACATTCTGAGACTTGGCCCTCATCCTCAACTTCTGTTAACCGACTTTGAGTTGGGTTGATTGTTGACGGCCGATTATCTACTCGAGGGATATAGGCCCTAGGGGGAGTGCCCTTCGTGGGGGTCTTTTTAAGGGAACCTAACCCGTATTTACGCATGGAAAATCCAAGGCTTCGAAGAAAACCACGAAAACTCCGAAACGGTTAGGCCGACGGGCGCGATTGGGTTCGAACCCAGCACCTCCCGTCTACCAGCTTCGAGAGCAGAACCTCTCAGCCACTGGTGGTTAACCGACTTTGAGTCGGTTGAAATAAGAATTATGCACTGGTGGAAAATACTTCATTAGGTAAAGCATATCTCGCTGTTTAATACCGTTTACTGTTTTCGGCCCAACAAAAAGTTTACTTGGCACAACATTTTTCATCAATTTGGGACGCCTATCCTCGCTGCGCTTCAAGATGAGCTCTAACATATAACATATAAGTTGACATGATACTTATGACATATCGTACAATTGTCTTCTGGTAGCTCAGCTACTGAATGGTCACCGAATTCACAGGCTCATCCTTCATATTTTTACTGGGCTTAGTGATTGACTTTTCAAGATGTTCAGTACAATAAAAGTCGTCTGCATGCATTATAGCCACAAAAAACTTGTTGCTTCGTCTTGATTTGCTGATTGTGTCGTATCAGTACAAAAATGGTAGATTTTTCGGCCTGTTTTCTATTAATGATTAAAACCACAACGTTCGGCAAGTAAGCGCGACAGAAACCATACATTATTTAGCAATGAGTTTCGCTGATGTGTCGGTCATCTTGAGTCATTTTCATGGATGATAGTGTTATTTTGATGTTCCAGCTTTGACTAGTACATGAGTCACTATAAAGTATAATATGAAATTTGTCAGAAGCAACAGTTTTAATGTATCTGATGAAACATGGCGCTATCTCCTGTGAATCTCGTGATGCAATGCACCCAGCCCCCATATGCATTGTCCTATTAGCATTCCCACATTATGTATCCACAAGTTGTAAACATACATGTTCCTTTTATAATTCGCTTCGGAAAGTGAGAGTATGGTGAACGGTGGTGCTTCTTGGTGATCAAAAGTAAGTACAAAGCTGGTATCATCTGTTTCACATTTCAGAGCACCTTCATTTAAATATGATCGTGTTTTTTCGGCCTTCCGTCGATGAAGATCGTGTTGTGCATCCAAATTTTTCTTTACATTTTGATCCCTTTTAATTACGCTCGTCTGTTTGTACTTGTCGCATGTCTTACAAGTGTTTTCCTTGTTACATTGAACTGGAAGTTGAATTTGGTGTAAACAACCCCCCTATAGTAATGCTCTTTTACTTAAGGTATTATAAGTTACCTTGTTTCTTTGCTACTTCAACATAAAGTTGGTACACTGGTCTGATGTTAATATGCAGATTGAGAAATTTCCTGTTTGTGTTTTCTTTGCTGGTGTAGTGGCTTTAATATGAAGGAAGTGATTTAATGTGCTGATTGACAATCCTTTTTCGGTCCTACGATATTTTTCTCGTTGTGGCTATCTTCCCACGGAGATGTTCTCTTGGTGAACGATCATCTAGTATTTTTTTCCGAGCTCACAAGTCTTTCATCTGAACTCTTACCGTATGTATTAATGGAAGGTAGTTTAGATACTTTAACAGTATCATCAGATTTTTGTAAAAAGTACACATGCGAGCAATTTCTGTCCATTTGGATACCATCTCTAGGTTTTGATTGTATTACCGTCAGCTTATGAACTAAACCACAAAGACGTTCTGCTTACTAAAATCACCTTTCTTCCAGAAGAAATCTCACATGTTTTTCAGTTCTTCTTCAGGCAAATTTTTAATGCATTTACTCTCGCAATTACAGTCTATATTAATGAACTTTTTCTCTTCAATGATTTTTCCTTGTTTATAAAACTAACTCATACCTGAATTTCTGTACCTTTTTGCAGTAGCTTGTTTCCATGTACTTGGCTGTCGTAAGAGCTTCCTGATGTTAGGATTTTCTTCTATCTCTACATCTGTATAAAAATGAAAGCGAACCTTAAAACAAGTACTAACTTAGTGATCTTAATGTATAATCTATATTGAGTGTTTATACTGCTATTATGAATATTTTCATAACACCAAATTTTTGCAAAGCTTATTTATAATGTTTGACTATTCAAACTACATTATTTACTCTTTTGACGTGAAAACAAAAATAATTTTGTGAATGCGGAATCACTGGAAGTGAGCCCAATTTTATTTTTAAATTATAAATTATAAAGCTTAAATTTCTTCTTTAATTTGTATTTTTTTTCTTTTTTAAATATTTGTTTTAAATATTTATTTTACTTTTTCATTAATATTCTTATTGACTTGAAAATTACTTAAAGCATACACACGCAGGGCTTGCTCGGGTGTAATGAGCTTATACAGGCCTAATGTGTGTATTTCTAACTAGTTGGGTTACATAATCCTAATTTTTATATATGAGCTTAATAGGTCTAATCGGGTATGCAGGCACATGCATAGGGGTATTGTGCTACAACACTTCAATCCTACCACGGGCACATACCGGGAGTCCCAAAAATGACTAATGGATTTTAAAATTCAGTAACTTGCAAATTGTGACAGATATTAAAAAAATTCTTGAAGGAGTGTTATGTAAGATGTCAGGAGATTTTATGCTGTGATTCTCAGTTTTAGTTACAAATAGCATCGATAGATGGTGCTGCAAGCAACATCCGCTAAATCCAGGCTCGATTTTTCGACCTCTCTCTTCTTTCATGCGAAAAAAGAAGATTAAAATGTATTGAATGTATTCCGAAGTACCAAAAATCGGGTCTGGACTGAGTGCCCATTGCTTTCAGAGTCATCTATTGTTTGAAATTCAAACTAAAATCAAGAATCACAGTACAAAACCTCCTTACAACGTAAATAACCCTCCTGCAAGAGTTTTTTAAATATCTGTCACAGTTTGGAAGTTATTGGATTTTAAAATCCATCAGCCATTTTTGGGACACCCGGTACATGTGTAATGCATACTGAGTAGGCAGGCAAAAAAGCTCATACGCACAATCAAAATGTCTATCTCCCGAAAATTTCCTTATCAGTAATCATAGTTTTAAAATAAAATTCAATTTTTTTTCAAAAATGAAATTCTTATCAGCTAAAAATCTCATTCCAAGTCGGTTGGTACATTTATTTTATGCTATTATTTACAGTAACGGGAGATATGCACTGTCCTATGTGCATGCTGTTTTCGTGTTCCGAAATGTTGCAACATATGTGGCATAAATGAAAAGTCCTTTATTTCTGTTCATGTTAAAAGATAAAAATCTGGAAATTCTATTCACCGATGGTTTCATTATATAGAAAATATTAGCTTTCTGAATAAATATAAATCTTTATTGTATTAATTATATACATTCAATTTTTATCACATGTGTTCTTTTGAAAAGGGATAAAATTTATACATTTATTGCTCAAAGAATTACTAATAATGCAAATATGAATAACTATTTCATATTTCTATGAAGCCTTTCAAAATTATTCAACTATTTACGAGATATTTTTTGAATTATTGTGAATATATATTTCACGTATTCTTTTTTTTTCAGCCATTCATTTCTAAATTCAAACATTATTAAACTAAAAATACTTAAATAGTAAAATGTTTTACAGTCGTCCAATGTAAAACAAAAATTCAATTATGTTTATTCAAATGAGTTACAAAATATCATATAACTGCATACTTCCATATATACTTCAACTACATACTTCTATTTAAAAAATATCCGTAAAAACGATCTAACTGTACTTGCTTTAACAAATAATAATTTTCATCCAAAAACGTTATTCTCTTTATTCTATTTAAAAATAATGTTTCCATTGAAGTTTATTTTTATACAACATTATCAATCAGCCATTAATAAAAATCACGTAAATGAAACTCTTCTAAAACCTCAGAATCATATAAACCTACAAAATTTTTCACCTTTTTTAATGGATAAACTAGCTTTTTATCATTAGATTACTTTAACGGATAAAAATGTACAGATAAACTGACAAAATTTCCATAAGCATAATTGCACGAATCTGAAAAACATAATAAAATACAATAGAAGAATAGTCTTGAATTTCGCTACATTAAAGATAAAACACATGGAAAGATAAGATGTAATAAAAAAAGTTTAAGGTACATGAAAATCATCAAGAGAAATCTATGCAGAATTGAAAATGTTAATATTCATATAAAATGTTTAAATCGTTTAAAAAAACAGTTTAAATAATTCTTTTTAAATAAAATAGATTAAAAATAAAACTTGTGGTATAAAATAATTCATCATCTAGTAGTCTGAAAGGAATATACCTAGATGTTTTAAAATGTTAACCATAGATAGATATTAGATTATTCTACTTATCTTCATCAGAGTGTCTCTCAGAACTGATACCAATGTACAAGGAGTATCTAAAATTTACAGCTTCAGCAGAAATTTACAAACACAGTACTCATATATTTAAATACAGTTTTACATAAGAAATTATGGATATATTATATATGTACTAACATTGAAATGCTTTTAATGGAATGATTTGTTTACGGTTGGAAGGATATTATAGAGAGCGCTGTATAGTTGGAAGGCCATTGTGATTAAATCTATTTAATACACTTGCAGTATAAAACACAAATTTAATAACATTTATAAAGCAATATTATTCTTTGTCGTGGTGCTTCTATGCGACTTATTTACTCGCCTTGATATTCGAGATATTTTCACAAAAACTTATAGCATGTTGATTTTTTTCAATATATATTTTTAATTATATCTTTTATGATACCTGTTTTAATTATATCTTTTATGATATCTTTTTTAATGATAACTTTATTCTTTTTTATGTTCATATGATGCATTGATAGCATAAACGACGTGACGCCATCATTGTCAAGCTCTTAAAATGATGTAGTACTTAAAACATTGCAATAGTCAGCTGGTAAATTTATTTATATGTGAATGTGAAGCTCAAACATCTACAATGGGGGACATTCCTTAAAGTTTTATGCGAGTTTTCCTTCGAGTGCACCATGAAAGACTGTTTTCTTTTACCAGCAGTTTTAGCATGCTAGAAAAATAAATTAATTGAACAATTTTCAATTTTAGAAGATAGTTATTTTGAACGTCAATCATAATCTCTAGTGATAATTTCGCATTGTAGACAGTTTATGTTTATATAAACTTCGTATAAAAACATGACATTAAGTTGAATTATCCAAGGAAATTTCCATCATGTCTCTTTACATGTTTTATTTTTCTCTGTAACAATTCAGTTTTTATTTTATAAAACGTGTTCTTATTTAGTGTTACGTAATTCTTATCGATTTTCCTTATCTACTTTGGAAACTTATAATTTCCAGAAGTTTAATTCGTTTATGAAAAGACGTATTGATTTGTTTTATACAATTAAATACATATTCTTAATTTTTGATTTTAGAATGTATTTTCGTATTAAATGTATCATGAAAATACAAGTGTTTTGTAGTTGTATTTTTTATTTTTGGAAAAGTATTCTGTATTAACCATCTTTAATTACTCAAAAACTTTCAAATATCTTTCTAAAATATTTAATGTTAGAATCATAATTTTCACGTTTATTCTTAATATAAATAAAACTAACTGCTACTTCTATAATATATTTCTCCAAATGTATTTATTTCTCTATAATATTTTCACATTTTCTTCTTGTGGTTGGAAAAAGAATGAGGCGTTGAAAAGGAAACATCTAATCTTGAAGCTAGACACTAGGAATTTCTTGAGTGCTCTCTAGTATAAAACAATGTAACAAAAGTAGAAAAATTGTTTAAGATAATTCTCGAATTTATTTTGCTTCAAAAAAGAAACAAGTTTAGTTTATCTATTTTCTAAGAGGAAAATGTTAAATAAAATAAGAATCTTCTTATTATATATTTGCGATAGAAATTTAGTTGATTTATGAATGCCATATGTTTTGAAACTATATCTGTCTAGTGTTGATTATATTTTTATGTAACCATATGTGTATGAAGGAAAAAAATTTTTTTTAAGGAACATCCTAGAGCTAAAATAGTTCCTAGATTAAATTTGGAATATTACATTCACGACAAGAACATACGTCCTTGTATATAGTTCTTATTGTTCTTCCTTCGTCCATAGTTCTTAATAATTTACTATAATATATTTAAAAATGCTGTATACTTTCTTTTACATTCAAAATTGTAAATAATTTAAGAATTTACAAAAAAAAAAAAAAAAAAAAAAAATAGGAAGATTTATTTTAAAGAACTGATTTTAAATTATATCTTCAAATAATAAAGATCTAGAATATAAAAAGCATGATTTATAAAGTGGTGGAAAATTATACAATATAGTTTTCTATACATGGGTATTTTATTCTTTGTAACACATTCCATATACACACTTGACAAACAATTATCAGTAAATTCATAGAAAATTAAGGTGAAATGCATAATTTTAAATAGATTTTCATTGGGCTTGATATCTTAGCTCAATAATAAAGGTGCGAACATTTCACTAATAATATGGACTTAACATTATTATATCAGAAATCAGACAGCTTCTGAAATTTTAAAAGTGCAAAAATTTGTTGAGATAAACATTAGCATGATGCTCTCTAGTAATATCGGGGGACAAAAATACATGTTTACATATTAAAAACCACTTACTTAAGATTAGACACTTACTAGAAAATATTAAGCAGCAACAAAGTCAATTTTTGAGATTTCAACATCCATGTTCTACATTTCAACTGTTTTATTAGTAATAAAAATTGAATTAGAAATCTCTGTTCAAATAAAGTGTATGACAAAATCTTTTAATAAATAATTTACGTATCATTATAACAAAATCCAATTTAGCGTGGTAAATGGTATAAATATATTAATAAATAACAGAAAATTCTCGTACTTACATGTATCTCAATATACGTATTCATAAGCATATTTGCATGCCTATGAATATTATACGTATATAAAATGCATGCGTATATATTAATTTATTTGCTTCACTTTTAAGCATGTTTTATTGATAAAAGTTATTCTCTGAAACTTATCCTCATTAAAAATATCTGTACGTAATTCTGAAAATTATTAAAAATTACGGGTTTTTTTGTAAACAAAGTTATATTAAAATATTTAGTTTTAAAGTTGAAAATAAGATTTACTTGCGTTCATTTCGGCGACAATTCTCCTCTGAAAAATAGCAATTCCCATAAGCGTTATAAAGTGCCATGTGTGAGGGATGACGCACTGGAGATTAAATGAAAATTTCCAAGAAATATTCAAGAGTAAACGATTTAGTCTTAGAAAACTTTTAAAGATGAGTAACTTCACCATTTACTCTCTTTTCAAATGCAAATTCTCGGAAATATATCACAGATAATCACGCAGTGGAGACTAATACCTATAATGATCGCTTGGTCATTTGACTTTATTTCCTATTGGTTTCACTGTTGCCATTAAAGTATAACAATAATTCTTTTTACTTTCTTCCATCTTCAACAGAAGAAAGTATTGTAATCGAAATTTTTTTCGACTTCCGGTTTTCGGTCAACGGATTTACACGTTTTAGGGGTCAGAGATCCCCAAAAGCATGTTTATAGAAAATGTCTGTCTGTCCGTGTGTCAGTCTGTCTATCGCCATTGTACCATCAAAAGGTGTACGAAATTATGCATAGAATTTAACCATTTTTTTAAGTTTTTGGCTATGGCAAGCAGGTCCTTCCATAATTTTTAAAAAAATCCGCCGGAAGGGGGCGCTATAATAGCGATTTTTGCGTGATTTTGAATATTGTACCATCAAAAATTGAATGAAGTTATGCATACAATTAAACCAAATTTTTTGTGTATGTCTTTGGCGATGGCAAGAAGGTCTTCCCTGCATTTGGAAAAATTGTGACAAAAGAGGGCACTGTAATAGCGATTTTTGCGCGATTTTGAATATTGGACCATCGAAAAGTGTATAAAGTTATGGATAGAATTGAACCAATTTTTTTGTGCATGTTTTTGGACAAGGCAAGAAGGTCTTCCCTGCATTTGGACAATTTTGCCGAAAAGGGGCGCTGTAATAGCGATTTTTGTACCATTTGCAATATTATACCATGGAAAAGTGTATGAAGTTATGCATTGAATTGAGCCAAACGTTTTCTGTATGTCTTTGGCGATGGCAAGAAGGTCCTCCCAGAATTTCCAAAATTCCGCAGGAAGAGAGCGCTGTTATAGCGATTTTTGCGCGATTTTGAATATTTTACCATCGAAAAGTATATGAAGTTATGCATAGAATTGAATCAAAATTTTTGTGTATGTTTTTGGCCAAAGCAAAAAGATCCTCCCTGCATTCGGAAAAATTCTGCCGAAAGGCGGCACTGTAATAGCTATTTTTGTGCCATTTTCAATATTGTACCTTCGGAAAGTGTATGAAGTTATGCATAGAATTGAACCAATTTTTTTGTGCATGTTTTTGGCCAAGGCAAGAAAGTCCTTCCTGCATTTGGAAAAATTCCGCCGAAAAGGGATGCTGCAATAGCTATTTTGGTGCCATTTTCAATATTGTACTATCGAAAAGTGTATGAAGTTATGCATAGAATTGAACCACAGTATTAGGTCCTCCCTGAATTAGGAAATATTCCACCGAAAGGTGCACTATAATAGCGACTTTTGCGTAATTTTCTTGATTCTTCATAGTTCAATTACACGTCGACGGCTTGTGAAGTGACGGGAACTTCCTATCCTGATATGCCGGCTATTCGCGAACAGCTGATATACAACAGAATAACCGAAAACTATTGATTTTAATACATATCATGATGGAGATTAACTCGTATTTACTCCGATTAATTGTCTGAATCAGAAATTTAAGATGAAAGTCAAAGTTTATTTGCAATTATTTATTAGTTAAAGCGAAAAATATATAAATGAATAAATAATTAAAATAAATGCATAAATAAATGCATGAAATAAATAAATAAATGCATAAATGAAATATGTATATTTGTAAAAACATTTTGAAATATTAAAATATATGAGATAGAAGAAAGTTTTGGGATTGGCATATCCAAATATTTTCGTAATACAAACGTAGTCTCACAGATTATCAGAGATGAATGTGCTTCATTTTGTTTTTCTAAAATACATGACAAATCATTTTTAGACCTATAAATAATAACTTAAATAAACAAATAAATATAAAAATTAGGACAACAACATTACAGCAAGTAACATGTACAACTATCATTACAAAATCATGCGATAGCTGTGTTATGTAACTATCATAATTGATTCTGATTCATTCTTTAGCGCTGAATCGGAAATTAACCTTCATATTTTAGCATCAGGTCAGGAATTTTCACAAATCGTAAATTTGAAAATTGTTAAAAAGTCGAAATATTGCAAAACATATACTATAAATAATGCATGTGAAACTTTTTCCTAATAATTTATTCACTTTTCACCTTATACTGAAGCACCTTATATTTGGCTCTGGGGGGGGGGGGGGGGAGGATTGCACTTTTTGACCATTGAAAACCCAAAATCTCATAAATTCCGGGGGGGACCTCATTGCTCCGGGGGAGGGAATGTCCCCCCCCAGCCCACCCCCTAAAATAAACACTCGGACGGACGGACTGAACGACGACTATAGGTGCTACGTATTTATATAACTACGAACGCACCTAAAAATCGATTTTTACTTTTTTTATCATTAAATAGTTTAAACTTTTATCTTTCTAACGACCCGTCACTCATGTTTATATATTTTAAAAAAATAAGTGTTGAAATTATTCATTCCTTCTAAGAGTACTTCACAGCTTAATTGCCATTTAAATATTATAAAATATAGTTCAAACTATAATTGTTGAACGTCAAATTCACCTTGAAAAACATATAAAATACGATGTTACATTCTGATAAAATTTACTTAAAAAGGTGCTAAAAATGCATAACAGGTTTTCACAACATGAAAACCGTCAAAGATCTTAAAAACACCCGAGCGCTTTCAACTGCACTGCAACAGTTGTCATCAGGGGAAAATCAGAGGAGTGAAAGTTCATGGAAAATTCTCTGTTTAAATCTTTAATTGACTTTTTCTCAAAACTTGGATTTTTCATGTTTATGTTCTTTTTTTATCTATTAAACATAAGAACTCAGATTTTTTTTAATACTTATATTATGCTGTATTGTATACTTTAACACAGAGATTTAATGATTTGTTGAGAATTATTTATTTTAGGCTGTGAAATCTTAGCAAAAATGCTAATTTAAAAGTAACTTTCAATAAATAAATAATAATTAATTTTGAGTTTCAGTTAGAATAAAAATGGTCAGTTAAAATACGTAAATCATATTCTTCAAACTACTCTAAAAAATCTAGACCTCTATCTTTCACCATTTCTGAGAAAAAGGTACATAAAGTTGGGGAATTTAACATGGAGGAGTTACGGATTTCCCGGTGCCCTTAAAACAATTACATTTCAGGCCGCTACATGAAGAAATCTCACAATCCCTTTAGAACGAAAATGGTTTGTTAAAATACGTAAAGCATATTATTCAAACTACTCTAAAAAATCTAGACCTCTATCTTTCACCATTTCTGAGAAAAAGTTACATAAAGTTCGTGAATTTAACATGGAGGAGATACGGCTTTACCGGTTCCCTTAAAACAATTACATTTCAGACCGCTACATGAAGAAATCTCACAATCACTTTAGAACGAAAATGGTCTGTTAAAATACGTAAAGCATATTATTCAAACTACTCTAAAAAATCTAGACCTCTATCTTTCACCATTTCTGAGAAAAAGGTACATAAAGTTGGTGAATTTAACATGGCGGAGATACGGCTTTCCCTGTCTCCTTAAAACAATTGTATTTCAGACCGCTACATAATGAAATCTCACAATAACTTTTGAATACTCCACGATCAATATATTTCTATACAACATACAACTATTTAGCTTCATAATCTTAACATTCCACATATCTACACGGGTAAATGCTTAAAATTAAATAAGACTTACATTTATTTTATGTATTCCATAAAGAATAATTCTAATGATATCCTAATCTGTTAATCTTAAAATGGCGGACGAAAAAGCGATCATTTTTCTAATATTTTAAGGGTGTCGTCGCCTTGCTGTTCTGATTGGTTAATAAACAATGCATACGTAAGTCACACTTTCAAGAGTGAGACATTTCACTCCTTTCTAGAGAGCGAAAAATTCCACTCTTTAAGGAGTGTACTTTTATAAAATTCGCTCCAAAAAGAGTAAAAATGTCTGTCACTCTTTCAAATAGTGAACTTTTCACTCCTCCCAATTTTAGAGTGTAATTGTCATTCAACATATTTTTCTTTGGCGATTTTTAAGTGCTTTTAGATTTTGAAACTTGGAAACCGGTTGAGAAAAAAATAAACTCTTAAATCATTTTTTAATTCTTGCACCTCATGATATAATCTACGAATACAGTAAGTGGCTGATATATGTAAACAAAAATTAAATATGTTAGTTGAAAAACATTCTGACGCTATTCCTTAAATAATAGTTTTTGTTTAATAAATATTATAAATACGAAATACGATTTAAATCTGCTCATTGGTAAAAAAAAAAAAAAAAAAAAAAAAAAAAAAAAAAAAAAAAACATGCAGATAGCATAAATGGTGTGAATATGTTCAAGTCTTTCCTTTATTTCACATTTACATAGCTAATACTAGATTTATTATATTGCCTTCACTTCTTATCTTTCATGTGCGTCATTTTATTTTCAGTTTATAATAATGTTGTTTAATAACAGAAGATGTGACAAAATATTTCAACATTATCTTTAACTTTATCTATATATATATATTTTAATAGCTATTAATTATAGATAACTAAAATATTATTTTTCCCAAACATTGTATTTCAGTCAAAAATAAATATTTTTGAAATAGAAAAATGACTTACAGATTCATTGCCTTGTAAAATATACGTTATGCATGCTAGATACATATACAGCTTAAAAAATATATAGCTATTTTACTCGAATATAGTTACTTTACCAACTCAAAAATTGGGAAAATTACCCTAGTAAACTTTTTTGCTCCCTAAATGCTATTTCTTTCGGGCAACAATTAAAGTGTCGTCCTTAAAAAATAACGATCCGTTACATAAGCCAGTCGTAAAATGAAGCAAATATATCACTGTATGATTAAATACAGATAATCACTACTGCAATATTTTTAACTTCATCGCACATTTAGCATCGCATATTTTCAATTTGCACATCTTCCTGTAGGGGGGGGGGGGGAATTACTTTTAACTGTCATTTATTTTTAAACTGCACCTCAATTTATTTTTGAGATATTAATTTTTTATAGATTTTAATTCAATTTCTGAAATGTTGACAACTGAAGTATTCCATTTCTGTAGAAAGTTAATGGAAAACAGTTGGAAAATAATATATTACTATATCTTTTTGTTGCCATATTCTCATAACAACTGAAAAAATATCTAAATAAAATGCGTGGTATTTTGGAAAAATATAAATGAATGATTTCTGATAAAATATGGAGCTATTATAAACTACTAGCAGATGAGCCCGGCGTTGCCCGGGGTCCGTAAGTAATAACATTAAACACAACTCAAGTTTTTCTGATTTTATAACCTTTGACATTCTTTTAAATAAACCTAATTTCGGAGGCACCCATTGCCTTCCGCAGCGTTTAGTGTGTTCCCAATAAACGTCTTTCCGAACGAACCTGTAACCTGGGTCCACGCTACCTAAACCAGCATGTACCTGAAATGCTTCGCACGTGCCAGGATAATTTAAAACCAAGTTGAGTGAGCCAAACCTCCTAGTAATCAAGCCCATAGGATAAAAAAAATACATAATTAATGTTAGAAAATGTTGGTAACCGAAGTCTAAGATAAAATTTCATAATACAGAAAGTAGCTGAATTGTAATCTATGTTCAATGAACCAAATCCCGTTGAAATTAGGTCTTTAGAATCGGAGGAAAGAATGCGCCCCCAAGCAGTTGAAGATGACCTTACCCTTTGTAAATTTTATAAATTACTTTTGACATGAACACGATATTTAATAAACTGATGTAATCTATTATCTAAAGTTACATTTAAATTAACGCGATTTTCAATTTACGGCTGTAGTGAGTAAACGTAAGTTGATGCTGAAAAAGGAGATTAATCTTCAAAAAAAGTGGTAGCTGAGGTATAAAGAAAGATCGGGCCCTGGAAGTCAGCGTCTTAACTGGAATGTAGTTATAAGAAAAATATTTCGTAGTTTTAAAATAACTGAAGGACGCTGAAACTATGTTAAAGAAAAACGTAATAGAATCAGATAGTTTTTAAAGAAGCTGCAACAAAGGGCCCAAGAAGGAGATTAATATTCAAAATTGGTGGTAGCTGAAGTCTGAGATTTTTTTTTTTTTTTTTTTTTTTTTTTTTGTCATTCATGTAGTAGCAGAAGGATTTAAGAAGTTCTTAAAAAAAAAAAAAAAAAAAAAAAAAAAAGCTAGTGAATCGGACCGTTTTTAAGGGACCTATAAAAAACTGCCCAAAGAAAGCCGACTGATAGTAAAGAGTAAGACGACATGAAAACTTGTTAAAATGTCTAAGCTCTATCACTTTAGATCTCCAGTTAGTCAAAATTAAGCATACGGTATGAATTAATCATTAGACTAAAATTTTAAAGAAATACGCAAAAAGTAGGGGGAAATGCTTAACATAGGGCCCTGGGATCCAGTAAAAATAAGAGGATGTTGATCCGGGCAGAATAGTGCAAGACTCAATTTTAAAATTTCGCATTGGTAATGGGAGAAAATTAGGCGGTGAAAAAAGCATACCGCACAAAAATATGAAGTGGCTCCTGATCGGGCCCTATGGAACCCTAGGATATCACAAGATTTTAACTAGAATAAAGAAACAGGAGAATAACTAAGTGGAAAAAGTAATCCAAAAATGAAAATCGAATTAATAAGAGGCAATTTATTAACAGTTTAGGGTGCAATTTAGGGGACACTAAACTGGGCCCCAAGCGGCCAGGGACTTAAGTGGCATATAGTAGCGTATAAATATATTTTATTTTTTATTTTTAAAGTAGTCAGAGGATTCTAGAAATGTGTTCAAGAAAATTGTAAGCAATTCCAACCATTTTTAAAGAAGCTGCACGAAGGGCCCCAAGAAGTCGAGTAATACTCAAAATTGGTGGTAGCTGAAGTCTGAATTTTGTTTTTGTCGTTCATGTAGTAGCTGGCAGATCTAAGAAGTTGTTAGATAAAAAATCTTTTGAATCGGACCAGTTTTAAGGGAGTTATAATAGGGTGACCAAAAGGAGCCAACTGATAGTTAAAAATATGGCCCTGACATGAAGACATTTTAAAATGTCTTAGTACTTAGCACTTTAGATCTTCAATTATTCAGAATTAAGCATAGAGAATAATATGAATTATTCGTTAAAGTAATACTTTAAAGAAATGCACAAAAAAGGAGTGTCTAATAAATGTCTAAAAAATGTCTCCTAGGATCCAATAAAAATATGATGGTATTGGTCTGGGAAGAAGAGTCTAAGACCCAAATTTTAAAATTATGCACTGAGAAGATGAGAAAAATAAGGGATTAAAACTAACTGGCGCATAAAAAGTTCAAGGGGCCCTGGACCGGCCCTTTGCACCCCAGGGGTGACCAGGGTCTGAACTGGAATGTAGAAACGTGAGAATAACTAAATGGAAAAGGGATACCAAAAAATGAAGATCGAGTTAAAAAGAAGCAATTTATTAACAATTTATTTGCACAAAAACTTCAAGGGCCCTGTATCGGACTTCAAGGGGCCAGGGTGTTAACTGAAAAAAAGAATGATGATAATCAGTAAATAGAGATAAGTCTACCAAAATATAGAAGATGGGATGAAAAGTGGGCAAGTTATTAACAATTTAGTGATTAAAAACTTAAATGGGCCCAGGGGCCCTGGCCCTTTAAAAATAAAAATATGAGCCCCAGGTGCATCAGGTCCTGTTTTGGACTATTCACATCTAAATTTTCAGACTTCTACGTGCAGTAGTTTTTGATAGCCACACAAACAGACAGACACACAGAACGATTTGTTCTTTTACTAGTATAGATATTTAATTTTAAGTATCCATATTATTGTTTCAAACAAATGGAGGCATATGTCTGAACTATTAGATAGTAAAAGTTTTCGTCGATTCTTGAATCGCTTTTTGCTGGGTTAGTGTACTATTGTTCCGCGTTAGTGACGTCATATGCATAATTTTCTGTAGATCTTGTTTAAGACTGGATCGCAAATGTGGAATTTGCTTCAGCGGATGCAACGATGTCCTTTTATATAAAATAAAAGCGTATATTTTAAGTTTTAAATTAGAAATAAGTTTTGCACTATATGAATTTATATGTATATTATTTTACAGGGAACGACACTAAATTCTGCAAAGCTGAAATCCAACTTCCTGCTTGTTTTAATCTGTTTATTTATTTATTTATTTTATGAGTGTACTTCATTATATGTGTTATTGAAGTCTCTCGATATTTTGCAGATTAGATTTCAAATTTTTTTACAGATTGATGCTTAGAAGATTGTTACAGTATATATGTATAATTTGGAATATTGTTTGCAGTTACTCAAAATTATCATAATACTATTGCAGATAATCTGGTATCATTCTCTCAAGATAAATAATATGAAACATTTTACTTTTTAAGCAATGAAACAGATCGATAATTTACTTTTATCTCATCCTTAATATCACACAGGTGTTCAAAATAATATACGTTTCAAAGAATATTAAAAGAGCATATATATGCCTAAACTTATTATGTGAAATGTATATATTCTAAAAAATCCCTGACGTATAGGCCTACAGCTGGAAGTTGATTTCGAAGTTAAGTACAATTTTCACGAAGAAAAACTAAATCAGGATTAGAGATAAACCCAGTTTAACATTTTTATCTGGCCGCTATTAACGAGTTTTTAATTTCATTATTCTGTATGAGCTGGTTTTATCAGAATCATGTTAATACGATAACTTTTTTTCTTCAACACCTATGTTTGTTAATTTTTATTTATTTATATATTTATTTATTTATTGCATTATGAGTTGGTCCTATCAAAAACTTGTCAGTATAATAGTTTTATATAATATTAAGAAGACTTATAATAAATTTAAGCGGATTTTATATCTTGGAAAGAGTTGGTGCTATCAAAAACTTGTCAACATAAAAGTTATAGATAGTATTAAGAAAATTAATAACAAGTTTAAGTGAATTTGATTTCTTGATTATTGGTGAAGTTATGAATTTGTTCTTTCTAAAAACTCTATTTTTTTCGTCCCTTGACCTCATTATTTAATGATATGAAAAAATCAAAAATCTGTCATACATAAATTTTTGGCCCTTTTCCTTGAAGTAATAATAACTTTAAACTGATTTTCATGTTTATTATAATTATGAAGTTATAGAGGTTTTTCGGTTTTCACAAAACCCCTCCTTACTTCCACCCTCTCGATCCGATTGTATTAATTAACGAATCTGACCGAGATTTTCTGTCCCTTCATTTTACGCATCAGTTTGAAAGATATTTATGCAAAATTATGGAAGCTATAGAAAGATAGATAGATAAAGTTTTGAACTGGTGGTGCTTTTGGGTACTAGGGGGCGGCGCATGATCGGCGTACAAAACTTTTTTAGAAATTCCAACATAGGGGAGAATAAAATATGTAGTATTTTTTACGAAATCTACCTAAAAATATGTTTCTATGAGATTAATCTGATTACAAATTTTGTACATCATCCTTTTATAAATAATGTTTTACATTATTCTATATATAATTATTGAACTTATTATCCACTATGTTCAAACTATCATTCAAATTCAAAAGAACTGTTCACATGGAAGACTCTCTTGAAAACCAAACTTACATTTTAATAAAGTCTAAATAAGCTGATTTATTTAATTTAAACAGGTTTGTGTATGTAGAGGTGCAATTTTTTAAGGGGTGTTTTGATTCTTACCTGGCGGTGCAATTTAGCAATATGCGACATTTATTTTTTTTCTCAGTCTCTATAAAACATAAATGCATAAAATTTTTAATATAGACAACTCAGTACCTCTTCTATTTAAAATATTTTTTTTTTAATTCTATATTGAAAATTTATTTTACTTTTTTATGTTTAATTTTGATTAAAATAAATAAATAAATATATAAATAAATTCTTTTTTGACTTGCATGCGCTGTGCGCAAGACTGTAGCAAAACTATTGGATCAAGAGCCCCGAATATATTGATAATGATGTAAAACTAATGTACCTTGAGCGTATACTTCATTTTTGAGCAATTTATTTATTTATTTTATTTAAATTTAAATTTAAAGTGCAAAATTTTGAATAAAATCATTCTTTTATTGCAAATTTGCCAATATTAAATAAGCAATGCAATTATAATGCTAAATTTGAAGTATAAGTTATTTTTTCCTTAAAATGAAGATATTTTCAAAGTTTCACGCAAATCGCTGTATTAGTTTGTAAAACATGTTGCGCGCCGTGCGTGGAAGTCAAAAAACAATTTTGAATTTTTTATCAAAATAGTCCAAGAACTGTTAAACATTTTAGGGGAGGTATTTGAGGCACCCTGAAAATTTGTGCAACACTTCTTTTGTAATGCCTGAATACAAAATCGAATGTCTGGCTGAAGGATCGTGGCCCAAAACCTGTGACAGACAAAAAATGGCACTTGACACGTGTCTGGCACAGTGTTTGTGCCGACTAAAGTGTCTGTCATTTTCAAAATATTCTTTTCTAAGCATAAATATTATTGTGCCTCAATCTCAGCGTGCCTCAAATACCTTTTTTGGGTAGTCAAAAAATGGCACTTGACACGTGTCTGGCACAGTTTTTGGGCCGACTAAAGTGTCTGTCATTTTCAAAATATTTTTTTCTAAGTATAAATATTATTCTGTTTCAATCTCAGCGTGCCTGAAATACTTTTTTGGGGTAGTGTCAAAAAATGGCACTTGCCACGTGTCTGGCACAGGTTTTGGGCCACGATCCTTCAGCCAGACATTCGATTTTGTTTTCAGGCATTACAAAAGAAGTGCTGCACAAATTTTCAGGGTGCCTCAAATACCTACTCAAAAATGTTCAACAGCTCTCCTACTAAAATAAAACATTAAAAATAAATAAATTTTCAATATGGAATATTAAAGGAATTATTTTAAATAAAAGAGATATTAGGTTGTCGATATTAAAAATTTTATGCATTTATGTTTTATAGATACTGAAAAAAAAATTAAATGTGACATGTTGTTAAATTGCACCGCCAGACTCCTGAGACCCCTTATGGGGACCGGGAAAGCTCTATCTCCGCCATGTTAAATTCACCAACTTTATGTACCTTTTTCTTAGAAATCGGAAAAAATAGAGATCTGGATTTTTTAGGGTAGTTAGAATAATATGATTTACGTATTTTAAAATACCATTTTCTTTCTAAGTGAAACTCAAAATTAATTATTCATTATTTATTGAAAGTCATTTTTAAATTAACATTTTTGTTAAGATTTCACTACCTAAAATAAATTATTTTCAACAAATCATTTAATCCCTGCGATAAAGGATACAATATAACATAAGTATTTAAAAAAATCCGAGTTCTTAAGTTTAATAGATATTGAAAAAAAAAAGAAACATAAAAATGAAAATCCAAGTTTTGAGAAAAAGTCAACTAAAGATTTAAATGGCCATTAAGCTGTGAAGTACTCATAGAAAGTATCAATCATTTCAACACTTATTTTTTTATTTATAAACATGCGTGACATATCGTTGGAAAGATAAAAATTTAAACTATTTAATGATATAAAAATGTAAAAATCGATTTTTTGGTTGAATTTTGCTTTCCCGGTTCCCTTAATCGATTTTTAACCCACTTCCTGATGTGCTCGAATTTTACAAATTATGCAAAAATGTATGTTTCCGATGACAATACAATATTTTTATATTTGTATAACATAATTATAAATTAATATAATGATTTTAGAAATTTTCCGATTATCCCGCCACAGGTAATAAATCTACAAAAATAGTTTGTAACTCGCAAAACGTATGGGAGTAAAAGATTTAATTACTCGCCATAAACGCTCGGAAAATTACGCTAAATCTTTGTGAAACGGCAACAATGAAACATTTTAACCCTTAATCTACTGACGGTACTTATAAGTACCGTTAAACTAACTTGTTATAAAATTCATTAACTAGATCGATTAGTTGTAATACAGTTTAGAATGAGTTATAGATACATTACTTTATCTTGTAACGAAAGCATTATTGGTTACACAAAACTAAAATATTTTTAGAAGGATGATTTCTTTTGCCTTTGCATCTTTTCAGCTTTCTTGGCGATGGGAAGGGAGATTTTTTAATTAAGAAATATTTCGAAATTTCTATTGTAAGAGCATTATATTTGTACATTTCCTAATTCTACAAAGTAGTAAGAAAAATATTTAAAATAAAAGATTTGAGTGAGGGTTATAAATATTGCACAAAATCCCTATAAATTTTAATTTAATTATTCCTTCTAAATCCTTCAATCCTTCTAAAATCCTCCTAAAATTTATTAAATGATTATGTAAATCGTCTAATATAGGTTAAACAATTAACGAAAAATGCTTTAGAATATAAAATTTTCACGAATTGATAATGCAGTACATAAAGGGTTAAAGACTAAAAAGTATAAAAAAATATAGATAAAAATTGGATACTGTAATATACTTTTTTAAAAGAATACGTTTTTTGTGCGTAAATATTAACTAATTTTCCATTATCGAAACCGTAAAAAGATAGGTAAATATTTTTTTAAATCTTGCTCTATCTTAAAAAAGAAAGAGAAAAAATGAACTTGTGAGCTCTTTCTACAAGCATAAAAAAATCAGTAAATTTTTCATAATTGAGTTCGGTGCCAACGCAAAATAAATGTATTTTAACGAAAATTTTCGAGTAAAAACATGAAAAGAAATACCAAAAATAAAATAGGCTTTATTTTCAAGATGAATATTGTATTCATATAAAAGATTTTTTTTTTTTTTTTTTATATTTTTACTTTTATACTTATGTTCATTATAATCAAGATAAATTTGTTTCACATGAGTTTCGTATGTACGAAACTGGTGTGAACAGCTAAACGTCAAAGTTAATATTTTCGACATACGATTGCAAAGAAACAACTTTATTTAAAAAAAAAAAAAAAGTATCAGCCATTCCCATTTCAAATATTTCCATATGATAAGTAATTAATAGTTTGAAATATTCACATATTTAATCGTTCAGACTACATAATTCGCATTTCAAGTAAGTCTGGCTTTCATATTATTTCCAAATTTCTTTCCTACAGATAAGTTTGAGCCAATAAAACACCCCTAATAAAAATATTCTATAAGTTATTGTTACATAGCATATCTAATGAAAGAGTAAATCGTCAAGGTCTTAATTTTAAATTAATTGATTTTAATAATAAAAGTATCAGTAATAATAGTAAATTTATTTTAAATATCTCGCTCTATTAGAATTATTAACAATATATTTATTTTAAATATCTGACTTTGTGTTTAAAAATATGCTTATATATAAATTAAGATAATTAAAAATCTAAATTTAGAATATCAAATTTAACAAAAGAAAATAAGAAATATTGCGTAAACTATGAAGTCAGTAATTTAATTCTTTAAATTCACAATCACTCCAAAGTTCGAAAATTATGCAAGAAATATAGTACTGGCCTAAATCTATATTTGATACATTATGTCCGTCAAAATTATGGAGAATTATAATTATATTACGTCGCAAAATAATGCAGAATTATACGGAATTATTTCCTGAAATATGTAATATATAGAAAATAAAAAGACTTATACTTTTAAAATGCATATTTATACCGAAAATCATATTTATAATCGTTAATCTATGACACAAATGTAAACGTTGATCGTTTTGCCGTCATGTAATAGTTGCAGATTATGTTTCATTGTCGAAATGAAAGTGCTAAATACCACCCAGATCTTTCGCCACTACTCGTCGGACCACCCAAGAAGAACACCCTAGACGAGGAAGACCACCCAAGTAGAAAAACCTGTAACCTGTCATTATCGCGTATCCACTGTAAAGAAAGTAAGTGTGAAATATCCTGTTGAAAAAAAAAAAAAAAATAAATAAATTATTTGGCGGTCGACTTTACTTTTTGCGATAAGAAAAATAGTTTTAAAAAAGTAATTCAAAAGTGAATTGGGTTTATCTATTTATAAAAATAACATTTTTTTAAAAAATATATTTGTATGCACCCCGTTATTTTAAGTAAATCATAATGTTAAAAAGAACATTTTTGAAATTTATTTTTTTTTTATAAATGTTTAATAGGAATATCTATTCAGCAATTATTTGTATCAGCAAATATTCTTTAATATGCGCAATTTAAATTAATTTAAAATTTCACAGAATATAATTCTGAGTTTTTAAATTTTAAAATACATATATTTCAAACGTTTTTCACTTTATCGGTGCTATATTATATACCATATATTTCGTTCACGCACTTATAAACCTTAAATGACAAATTTTGTGTTTATTCGGTGCATTACTGTATCCATAAATTTACTCGCAAAAGACCAAGTAATTTTCTTTTGATAAAAAAAAGTGTCTCAACAAAGTCAAGGTAAAAATATTCAAAAAACATCAAATACTGAGATTGGAAGAAAGAATTTTTCTAAAAGTAAACGTTTTTCTAATAATAATTAGAGTAAATAACATTAAGAATTTTATTTATTGCACAAAATATGTCGGATATTTTTAACCATTTATCTACTGGCGGTACTTATAAGTACCATTAAAATAACTTTTTATAAAATTCATTTAATACATCGATTAGTTGTAATAAAGTTTAGAATGAGTTATAGATACATTACTTTATCTTGTTCCAAAACCATTATGGGTTACACATAAGGAAAATATTTTTAAAAGGATGGTTTATTTTGCCTTTGCGTCTTTTCAGCTTTCTTGGCGTTGAAGGGGGAAGGGGATTTTTCAATTCGGAAATATTTTTATATTTCTACTGGAAGAACATTACATTTGTGCATTTCCTAATTGTACAAAATACTAAGACAAATATTTAAATTAAAAGATTTGAGTAGGGATATAAATAGTGCACAAAATCCGTATAAATACTAATTTAATGAATCCTTCTAAATCCTTCTATCCTTCTAAAATTTATCAAATGATTATGCAAATCTTCTAATGTAGTTTAAACAATTCAAGAAAAATGCTTTAGCCGATAAAATTTTCATGAATTTATAATTCATTACATAAAGGGTTGATCTCTGTGTTTTAATAGATCGAGACTTACCTCATAACTATTGCTTATAGTTACAAACTGCGATCAACAGATATCTTATTTTATATCCGGTGTAAAGTTGAATTTTATTCGTGTTTTGACGTTTTTAAAGTTGACTTATACACTGAGAAATAACTTTGATATTTGAAGAATACTTATGTATCATGATCATTATTTCCAAAACATTTTCTTAATAATTACCTCTACTAATTGTTATAAATGAAACATGAAACATTGTACAGTTTTTTGTTTATAAAATCATTAAAGTATAAAGAAATTGTTAATATAACTGAATATATAATTTTTCATGAAGAAATTGTCGTATTAGCTAATTTTAAATCTAAGATTAATGAGTATTTAAAAACAACAAAAAAATAATATATATAATAAAAAAGACACATTAATGTTCAATTTTTCATGATTCAGGTACACTTTTAAAAGATAAATTATCTTTTTTAAATAATTTGTTATAAAATTTAATTTTTTATTCGTGTAACATGTAAAAAAACTATTTTTTTGTGAATGCGTTATACCCTGGTATGAATTGCCTTGATTTGGCAGATAATTTGGGAAATAATATGCTAGCTGCTTACAACTGCTGTTAACGAAAAAGTTTCAATAACTTGACTAAAATGTATCAATATTAATATTTTAAAAGAACTAATTAATTAAAAATAGTAACTGGCAACACTAGCATTTAAACAAATTCATGGTTTATGCACAAAAAAAGCTTGCTTTTTTAAATGGTAAATATTTAATACGAATAGAATATACAGTATAATATATTGTCAAATTAACTGAAAATGACAATTCTTAATATCCACGAATATATTAATTACTTTCTGGAGAGGTAATATTACAAGTTTCATAACAAATCAAAATCATAAAAGCAGGTAAAATAATTCTGTTATCCTTTGGCATGACATAATTTTTTCCATATATTTTAAGCCAACAGATCCAACTTGTCGCGAGAACTATTTCAATCAACTATCTGGGACTAGTTATTATAATAATTTTAATATGGTGTTTAATTAAAATGTAGCTTTTAAGGGGACCAGGAAAGCCCTATCTCCGCCATGTTGAATTCACCAGCTTTATGTATTTTTTTCTCAGAAATGGTGAAAGATAGAGGTCTGAATTTTTTTGTAGTAGTTAGAATAACATGCTTTACGTATTTTAACAGACCGTTTTCTTTCTAAGGGAAATTGAAAATTAATTATTAATTATTTATTGACAGTCATTTTTAAAGTAGCATTTTTGATAAGCTTTCGGTGCCTAAAATAAATATTTCTCAACAAATCATTAAATCAAACATCTCTGTTAAAGTATACAATGTAACATATTATAAGTATTTCAATAAAATATCTGAGTTTTAAGTTTAATAGATATTTAAAAAAATGAATTCAATCAAGAAAAATCCAAGTTTTGTGAAAAAGTCAATTAAAGATTTAAATGGCCATTAGGCTGTGAAGCAGTCTTAGAAAGAAAGAATAATTCCAACAGTTCTATTTTTTATTCAGAAACATGTGTGACACATCGTTGGAAAGATAAAAGTTTAAATTATTTAATAATATGAAAAAGTAAAAATCCATTTTTTCCTCAAATTTCGCTTACCTGGTTCCCCTTAAAAACACGACAAAAATCCGTAGTTTTTACTTTGTCGATCTGTCCATCTGTCACATTCGTTTTCTTCGAAAATCATGTAACATGGAAAGTTCAGACTTTCTAGAGTTTTAAAGGCTATTCACACACATATTTAAAAATTATTGGCCATTTACAAATATTTTTATAAAAAAGGGGGGGGGGATAAGGGATAATTCAGTTACTAGACAAAAATAAAAAAAAAATGTATCGTGTGGTGTATCGTTCGTAATATTTCGTAACAGCAAACTCAAAAATATACTTCCTTTAATTTTAGTTATTACATTTTCAGATATATCAGCAAAAGTTTACTGATAAAACAAAAATGCCGTCTATTTCGGAATCCAATGAAAATAAAAATGTCAAAAAATTAGAGGTAGTAATAGTTTATTTTAACTTTGCATGGAAGATAAACCAATTATCGTTGGTCTCCTGGTTTTTGATATAATCGCATTTTTCGTTCAATACAATTTTTACTTTGTGGGCGCTCAGCGGAAGAGTTGGGGTGTGCTCGTGGTACATATCGACACGGAATTATCCAAGGATTGTTGGTAATTAATTTTGAAAATATAATTGCGGTCATTAGCCGCGATATTAATTAAAAACCTATCTAGAAAACATCGCACGGACGAAGGGGATGCCGTAAATTTGTGACTTCCTTTCGAAACGCTCTTGGCAAAGTGCCAAGTGTAATCTTTCTCTAAGGTCTTTGTTTTACGGAATCCTTCTATTTATTCTAGAATATTTTATCACAGGCCAATTTTCTCCAAATTTTTATCCAAACCTCGGAGTACTTATTACATCACATTTCGCCGAAAAATATTCATAAATTCTTCATTTAAACTGCAAAACATACCGGAAATTGCACAAAAGTTTGTATCTGATATACCCATTTTTACCTGAGATCGGTCTTCCACAGTCAAGAACATATATAGAAAATTAGGTGAAATGCTATCCATAACTTCATATATTTTTTTTAATTTTACGAAAGAAAATTCACACCTAAATTCGATATTACAGCGCCACATTCAAGCTAATTTTTTTTTAAAGTGTCCATATAAAATTGGAGTAAAATCATTACTCAGCAGCCTATTCTGGGTGAATATCTGCATTTCCAACTTGGACTTAACATTGCCAAAAACGTAATATGAAGTTTGTTTCAATTCTACGTATAAGTTAATACATCTTTCGATGTTACAATAAGGGAAAAAAAAAACACTAAAATCGCTGTTACAGTGCCCCATTCAGGCGTAATATCACCAATTTCAACTGTGATTTGCTGGCCATAGTGAAAATTATATACATGAAGTTTGGTTGAAATCTCTGCATAACTTCATACACTTTCCGATGATCTAAAGATGACACAAGGGGACACGGATAGACAGACATTTTTTGAAAACGTGTTATTCGGGATCCCTAACTCCTAAGATGTGTAAATTTGTCTGAAATTCGAAGTCGAAAGAAATTTCGTTTCCAATACTTTCTTCTATTATAGCAGAAGAAAGTAAAATACAGTGAAACCTCCCTGTGCGACCACCTCCATTAAGCTACCACCTCCCTGAACGACCATTTTTTCATGGAACGGAATTTATTGCCATGGGTTCAATACTAAATTTACCTCCATTGAGAGACCCTCCCAGTTGAACTCTCTCCATGAACGACCCATTTCTTTGAAAAAATATGAAACAAATTCTGTTTTTTCCTGGTCGCTTGAAGAAGGTTTTATTAGAAAAATAATTCCGGAGAGCGCATTATTCATCAAACTTCTAAAATAAGTTTAGATTTTTTTTTTTTATTATACCTGTAACTTTTAAGTGTTTAAACCCCTTTGTACTTTTTTATGCAATGAATTTAACTCTGATGACAAATTAAAAATGCCGGTCAATAAACTCCCCTGCCCTATTCTGTCAGGAAACTCTCAAAGAAATAGATAAATTAATTAAATCGTCATTATTTGTTCTCGTCAAAAAAAAAAAAAAAAAAAAAAAAAATGCATTTATTTACTGAATTTTGAAAGGACTTGGAAACAAAAGTTATAAAAGATAGAACCGTAAAATGAAAGCAAACGTCAATGTATTCAATTTTAAACTCTATGGTAATTAACTTATGTAATTAACTTTTGTTTTGATACTTCAATTTTCATATTTTTTCTTAATGTGAAAATAAAGTTTAGTATCATTAATTGATACCATTTTTCAACAATTAAAATCTAGATTTAAACATGACCTCCATTAAGAGACCACCTCTCGAAGCGACCAATTTTTATTGGAACAGAACGTGGTCGCTTTAGGGAGGTTTTACTGTATATTATATAAAATTATAAAACATAAAGAAATTTTAGTTCAGATTTTAAAATTTTACAGGCTTATCGTTATACACTGCGTCTTTTTAACAGTGATATACGTTATACAATAACCTACACGGAGAAAAAAAAAAAAAATGCATCCGTCTGGTCTCTTAATTTTTGTATTGTTAAGCGTGTGCATTTCCAGATCAAGTTGTTTCCATTTTTTTTTTCATTTAAATATTTTATTAAACAATTCAGAACTTCTAAAAAGCATTCATTTATTGTTAATAAAAATTACGTACTAATTATATTGCAAGTTTTTGATTCATCCAAGTAAATTTTTCGATTGTTAGTTGTTTGGGAATTTTATTAATATATATATATATATATATATATATATATATATATATATGTATGTATGTATGTATATACAGCGAACCAAAAAAAAAGTTGGACAGCAACAAGATTCGATTTTGCTGCTTAATATTCTTTTAACCAATTGTGATATTGTAATCTAACAATATTAAAGAAAAAGACAACTTATTCAAAGATTGAAATAATTTTATTTAATCTTAATAAACTGTTATATTAAATTTTTAAATATTTTAAAAATAAATTGTGCGTTTTTCACGGCCAAAATAAAACTTGGACATTTATTTTACTTTTACTTT
Organism: Maratus speciosus; assembly: GCA_963932465.1. Lineage (NCBI taxonomy): Eukaryota > Metazoa > Arthropoda > Arachnida > Araneae > Salticidae > Maratus > Maratus speciosus. The sequence continues at coordinate 331,452,454 of OZ010788.1, read as the reverse complement.
GGATAAACATTATGCAAATTTTTAAGAGGGTGTTGATTTCTGGCACGAGTCCAAGCCAAAGCTATGAGACTGAAACGTGCTGAAATTTCCTTTTGCTGGATTAAAAATTCTCAAAAATGGAAAAAAAGCAAACTTCTGTTGATATGAAAAACTTAATTGTTAAACTATGGAAAGAGCAGAAAAGTATACGGTATATTGCAGAAACTGTGAAAAAGCCACGTTCAACAGTGCATTACATAATAAATACATACAAAAAGTACAGATTTTTGCAAAGACCTAGTGGAAGTGGTAGGCCCAAAAAGATTTCCTCATCTCAAACAGAAAGACAGATTGTGAGATTTGTGAAAGAGAATCCTAGAATTTCTACTGTAAAGATAGCAAGAAAGTTGAAAGAAGCATCTATAGTGGATGTGCATCCACAGACTATAAGAAACTTTTTACATTTCAAAGACTATAGAGCATACACACCACGAAAAAAGCCATATTTGTCTCTCCGAAATGTTAGAAACCGTCTTGAATATGCTAAACAATATGTCGGAAAGCCACGAGAATTCTGGAAGTCTGTTATTTTTACAGATGAGTCGAAATTTAATTTGTTTGGATCTGATGGTCGGCGTTTTGTATGGCGAAGGGAAGGGACAGCGCTAAAATCAGCGAATATAAAAGCGGCTATAAAACATGGTAGCGGATGCATTATGGTATGGGGCTCAATGGCAGCTAGTGGTGTTGGAAATCTAGTGTTCATTGAAGGTACAATGAACAAAATGATGTATTTGAACATTCTAAAAGAAAATTTACCAGAAACAGCTTCAAAATTAAATTTAAATGGAAATTATTATTTTGTCCAAGACAATGATCCTAAGCATAGCACTCGGATTGTACAGGAATGGTTATTATACAAAGTGAAAAAAGTGTTACCCCATCCTCCCCAAAGTCCGGATCTAAATCCTATAGAACATTTGTGGTCTTATATGGAGAAATAATTACTAGAAAAGGAGATTAAGAATAAAAATGAACTAAAAACTGCTATTCTCAATGTATGGCAAAATGTTCCATCAGATTTAACCGAAAAACTGACCCTTTCGATGAATAAGAGGCTACAAGCTGTAATAGCAGCAAAAGGACATCACACGAAATATTAGATGTTTTTTTAAGTGTTTTTTTTTTTGGGGGGGGGGGACATTGTGTAAGTGTCCAAGTTTTTATTTGGTGCTGATTGTTATATCATCACCACGTTTTATTAATTTATAATTTAGATATAAGTTTTATTAAAGTAAAATAAAACTGTGTAAATCATCTTAATAATTGTTATTATTTTAAATAAACTTTTACTTTTAAAGAACAACATAGAGCAAAATAATTAAACAGTGAAATCAATAGAAGCTGTTGTCCAACTTTTTTTTTTGGTTCACTGTATATATATATATATATATATATATATATATATATATATATATGTAGTCAAGTATTATCCATAAATTTACACAAATGCAGTAAGAGATAAATTTAAGGTGTTTTCCTTTTTTTTCAATTACTGTCTTAAATAATTTACTTCCTTAAAAGTCCTTGACCTCCATGACGTACGCTACGTACGTCCTCTCATTTCAATAAACAACGACCATGAAATTCGTCGTTCGCTACACATTAATGGTTGCATGTTTGAACGGGATTGTTCTGTGATATGCAACTGATACAACGGCGCACTGGTCCAATGAGAGTTTTATGAAACAAACATTGTACACCGCATAGCCTGGTATATACTCCTTCACCGGGGAAAATAAACGTGGAAGTCAAAGAATTAATATATTCTAAAACTATTTTTTATATTGGATTTATACAAAATGTAAAAGCACATTAAATAATAATGTAATTATTATTTAATAATGCTTCATAAATTAATAAATACAATAAATTAATGAAAATAATTATTTGAGTTGTTACATCTTAGAAAAACTTTAATTATTTTTTGAGAATTATCATGTATTAATAACATCTTTTGCTATTTTCATACACCGTGCAATAACCCTCTAGTGCATTAAAAATTCTAATTGCATAGCATGTAATTAAGATAAATCAAATATGTTTCTCGTGACATTTTATAAAGAGTCTTTTACATAATTTTAATTAATTTGCCAATTAATCTTCAGCAGTGAAATTACTCTCGAAATTGTTGAATATGTATAATACATGATTTATCATATTGCTAACGTAGCGTAGAAACAACAATGTGAAAACTGTTCAAGCCGGGAATCGAACCCGGAACCCTTGGATTAGCGCTCCAAGTGCTCTACCATTTAAGCTACGAGGACGATGACCAGCTTAGCATTTCACACACAACTATGTTGGTCAGGCTGCAACTGTAGCATATGATTGTCGGATGGATGCAGCTCATGTTTCTCCGCAGGGTTGTGTGCTCATGAAGACTATTCCATCTTGTGCTGCAAATGCTGCCTAACCAACATAGTTGTGTGAGAAATGCTAATCCGGGCATCGTTCTCGTAGCTTAAATGGTAGAGCACTTGGAGCGCTATTCCAAGGGTTCCGGGTTTGATTCCCGGCTTGAACAGTTTTCACATTGTTGTTTCTACGCTACGTTAGCAATGTGGTAAATCATGTATTATGCATATTCAAGAATATTTTACTTTCATTGATTTGTCATTTATGGGATTTCTTGAATATAAGCGTCAGATAAAATACATTTTTTTTTTCAAGACTTTCTATTTTCATGTTTTCTAGCACTAGGCATATTGTTTTACATAGATTGCTTAATTACTTCCTCTTTTTGAAAAAAATAATTATAATCACCTTATTAATCAGATATTAAGTAAGGTGTATATTTGTGTTCCAAAAAAGGGTAGTAGTTAAGCAATTCGAATTTAAAAGAAATATTGGCCCATCTAGCAACACTGATGGCAGAACAAGTGCATTAATGGAATAAGAGAATAATTAGCAAATTAACATTTTTAGGTGCGTTTGTACTTATATATATCTATATATGTAAATTATTTAATAAGTTATATTTTTTTCCGTTTCAAGGCATTTAATATTATTCTGTTTTCATTTTTCTTCTATTATTATGGTCAAGTAATCTTTTGGGTACAGGGGGAAAAAATTCAGCTTTTAGCTTATTTCTCACAGAAAACGACTGCCTTGCTTATATATGTGAATTCTGTACTATTAATAAAGTAATTCAATATATAAGCCTTTCATTTATTTTTATCGGTATCCACATTTTTCTTTTTTTTTTCCATTTTAATACTCATAAGATAGTACAAGGGAATATATTTATTACATAACATCTGGTATTTAAAATTTTTTCACTTCTGTTATTCAAATTCTGTTGTATTTTACTATGTTTTTGGAATCTATGTTAAGTGTGCTGGGGTGGAACTTAATTTGTTAATGTCATTTTATTCATAATTTCAAAGTTTTTGTCGGTGGTCGGTAATGTTAATTTAATGGATATATATATATATATATATATATATATATATATATATATATATATATATATATATATATATATATATATATATATATATATATATACGTAGCGCCTATAGTCGTCGTCCGGTCCGACCGTCTCTCTTTCCGTCTGCCCGCGTATAATAGCGCAAAAACTACCCAACCGAATGGTTTGAAGTTTAATATATATAATAATTGTAGAATTTTGTAGAGTCTTTTAAAATTTTATGAAAATCGAGTAAAAAATATAAAAATATATCAATAAAAGTTGTCTTCACTACATTAAATCCTATCTTACGTAATTAATTTAATGAAATTCGATGATAAGTAATTATTCTAGTTTGTCATGGTGATTACGTCATACTTAAGATGGAGTAATGTTATTTCTGTATTACTGAATTTAATAGATTTAAGCGTAATAAATTTTATATTCATTCATATTTGCATAAGAGTGAAATATGGCACCGAGAACCGAATATTTATAATACTAATTATAGTACAAATGCACCTAATTTGCCACGTTTGACGTACAATTTCCGACTTGTTTTTAATTGATGAACTTTCTAAATAAGATACCTATACGTAATTTGTAAACATAAAATTAAAAACTGAAAACACAAACATATACGTAAGATAAAAAAAGACAGAAATATTTTTTTTATGGGTCCGAGTCACACCTCAATTTAAATAGTAAATAAAGATCCGAAATACCAAATATCATATCAGAAAGCGCTTTCCGAGATAAAGTAATTATCTTTTTCCCGAATCTGTCAGATAATGTTCCATATATACAAAGAGTTCTACCGTTGTAACATTTGTTTTTGTTTGTTTTGTTTTCAGACAGTTTCATTGTCCGTAATTCGATAAAAGATGTAAGAACAAGACAAACAGATTCTGTGTAATTAGGATATCACAAATACGTTTCTCGTAATACATAAATAAAAGGCTTTTACTGTTATTCTTTCTTCTGTTATGTTTTATTTTGTTCAGGTTTCATTTGTTTTTTTTTCATTTTTTTCAACAGTTTTGTGAGAAAAAAAAATATTTGAAACCGAACTCGACACCCATTGCAATAATCCGTCATTGCACCATATGCAATAATTCGTTTCTACATATGGTTTTGTTTACGAATAACTTCGAACGAGATTTGTTCTACTAATACACCTGTTTCACAATCATACAAATTTTAAAATGACATTCCTTGTATCTCTATCTATCATTTTTAGGTGCGTTCGTAATTATATAAATACGTAGCACCTATAGTCGTCGTTCAGTCCGCCCGTCTGTCCGTCTGTCCGCATGTAACAGAGCAAAAACTACCCAACCGAATAGTCTGAAATTTCAAATATGTGATTGTTGCAAAATTTTGTCGAGCCATTTCAAATTTTATGAAAATCGGATGTATAGTTTAATTACAGGGACAGTCAAAAGTTTTTCTTTACATTACGGCCAATGGGAAAAATTATTGCAAGTGGATTTTAATGGTATTAGAGCCTTTCGAATGATCTGAAATTTTAAAGATATAATTGTTGCAAAATTTTGTTGAGCCATTTCAAATTTTAGGAAAATCGGATGTATAGTTTAATTACAGGGGCAGCCAAAAGTTTTTCTTTACATTACGGCCAATGGGAAAAATTATTGCAAGTGCATTTTAATGATATTACAGCCTTCCGAATGGTCTGAAATTTTAAATATATAATTGTTGCAAAATTTTGTTGAGCTATTTCAAATTTTAGGAAAATCGGATGTATAGTTTAATTACAGGGACAGTCAAAAGTGTTCCGAAAAAATTATTGGAAGTGCATTTTAATGATGTATCAGACTATGCACGTTATGAAGTGCAAAACATTATACATTTAGTACAATATGGGGTGCAAAAAATAATTTTAAAACTAGTTATAGTACGAACGCACCTCATTTGCCACGTTTGACGAGCAATTTCCAACTTGTTAGTTTTTTTTTCGACTTTTCCCTGTATTTCCCTGTATAGGCTTTACAAACGATTAACCAATCTGCATGGATATTGTGCATGCTGCTAAATTACACAATACTTCTTTATTTTTTTTTAAAATAGTCGTCTCGTTGTAACCTGTATAATTCTTTTTACAAGATAACATAAATATTTATAAGCGTCAGTGAGTGATAAAAGCAACAGATGCATTTAACATGAAACTGGATAATATTACTGCATCCGATTGGTAACTCGATTTTATCCGAGACGGGTTAAGTTGACGCTTTTTTTTTTTTTTTTTTTTTTTTTTTAATGCGGTTTTTTCCAGTTGGTTCTAAATGTTTCCGATTCCGTTCGGTTTCGTGTGATTTTTAATTTTTACTGTCAGGATTTGATATGGCGTTAAAGAATTTTCACAATATACCTGTCATGAAAAAATTACATATTTGAATATAAGTGAGCATATTTATATATTCATTTTTATATATAAAAATAAAATAGATAATGAAAATATAATTATTAATTAGTGTTCCATAATAACATTAAACCGTAGATTTTTTTTTTAAATCTAGGGTTTCGGGTTGAAGTGCTTTTGGTTCGTGTCGGGAATTGAGTTAGCGTAAATTATTGTGAAAGATTTGGTCGAGTTTCCTTACAAGCAATGCAGTTTTGTTTGTTTTGGATTGGATTTTGTGTTTAATACAAAAATAGTTTACGAGTTCCGTTTGCGTTCCGAATATATGTATTACCCCCGGGTATATGCTGCCGAATGCAGTGGAAACCCAACAAGCACAGGCCAAACAGAAAAATAAACCAGCATACTAATATCTATCAAATAATCCCAAACAATATCAAGGTGTGTGTGTTTGGTGTGGGGAGACTGCTAATATACTGTAAACAAAAAAATTGTAGTTCTACAGATTTAGAGTTACACGCTTACTAAACTTTCATCTGAAACTGTACAAAACAAAGCTGTAAATCTGCGAAACTTGTTTTTGTAAAGCTACAGAAATCAGTAGTTTTACAAATGAATCTGCTAAAATTACAGTAATCTTACTAAAATTTTATCTGTAACCGTGGTTGCAGTTAAATGAAAAATTCTTGCCATCCCAGTTTCTTAAAATGTCTTAGCAACCTTACAGATTTTTTGATTTCCGGTGCAAAAGTTTATCTGTTACACGAATTCTTGTTGTTGCCGTTGCGATAAAAGTTCGGAATCCCAGTTTCCTAGAAAATCTTTAGTAGCTTTACAGATTATTATTAATATTATTATTATATATGTTTTTACAGTGTATAAAATAAAATTACATCTCATGTGCCCGGATTCTTATTTATCACACATTGTTTAAATATAATTACATTTTAAGATCTTCACATAGAAATATTAACATAGATCAAGGAATTCAAATGACATTTATTGTTCATCCGTACTTCATCAAAAACACGTTATTTCATAAAGTGACACTGTAAAAGTTCAGTATAATTAAAAGGAGTACCTTCTAATTACATTTTTTATGGTAGGCCGCGTTGCAAACAAAATATTTTATTTTTTTAAGTTGCTTTATGCCTTTCTTTTTCTAAGATTTATTTTTGCAGTTGTGAAAAAATGATTCGCGCTGTTTAAAATACACTAGTTATAAGCATGTATACACAGCTAACCGCATAATATAGTTTTAAGGATGTTGAACATACACACTGAATAACTGAATAACAAAACCAATTTCATAAAATGGTAAAATATAGTTTTTAACTATGTAAATTTCTTATTTATTTATTTTTCATTAATTTTCAGCCCTTGATATACCTCCGCGCTACGAAATATTTAATGCCTCTGATGTAACTCATATTCATCACATCATGAATGCTGTAATTAAAGATAATGTATTCCAAATGTTGTTTCAGTTGTGAAACAATCCTAAAGTAAATAGCGATATCAATCAGATCAAACGTTTCGAAATAACATCTTTTCCTCCGAATAGAAGAATTCTGCTAACTCCCAGATTTTCACAAATGATTCATTGAATTGTATTTCATGCACTTCGTTAACGTTTCTTTGAGCATATGTAATTATTAAATAATATTCATGCCTTTCTAAATTTCTTTCAAAACATCTTTTTTTCTATAAAATTGAATTATTTTAGATTAAGAATAGAGGATATGCATTTTTTATATGTTAATCATATAGATTTGTACCTGTAGCAATGCTCAAATCATAAAATATAAATTTTAGCTTTAAAGAAAAGAGACTAAATCATTCTTGTAATATTTTAACCTCTTGCCTGTGGAATATATTTAGGAAAAAAGTGCCAAAAATGGAATTTTTTTTCTCTTTAATTTTGTTCTAAACTTCAAAATTACAAAAATCCCACAAATTGTGCGAAACTGCCGAACTTTTCGCGGGAAAGTATCGCCATCTAATGGGAAAATGGTAAATTACATATTATGTGTTGGACGAACTGAGATCGCGCTTCACGGAATTGAAACATTTTTCTCTTGCCCGAACTCAGGTCGGGCATTCCGAAATAGGCGCATTTCCTTTGCCCGAACTGAGTTCGTGAGTCAGGCAAGGGGTTAATACAGTTACTTCTAGAAGAATTATTATACTTCTAGGAGAATTAAGAATATTAGAAGAAGTTACTTCTTCTAATATTTTGATGCAATTGGAATTTTTTTATTCGAAATTACCTAAAAAGATTTTATATCGAGTCAATATTTGTAAAAGTAACAGCTTGAGTGGCGCCAGTATATCGTCACCCCAGAACAACAGTACGATATGATTAAAAACTGAGTTTCGAGTAAATTCGAATTTAAAAAAGCTAAATATTTTAGGTGGTAGCTCATGGATTCAAAATAATTTTGGTAACTACCCTAACTTTTGGTTATATTTCAGGTGGCGTTTAAAAAATTAATTGACATCATAGAAGAATAATTAAATTCACTTGCCATACAGTTGCTCTTCATATTTCTGATAATATCTAGGATATAGAACCGAATCCTCAACTTATCCTAGTATTTACCTAGAAAAATTAACTATTTATTTAGGACATCATTAAGAATCGTAGTGCATTCCCCCCCTCCCCCCCGTTTCCAACTGACCAGCGATATTGAATAAAAAAAAAAGTTTAAAAAAAGTTTAGAGTAATATTTCTAAATGGAAATTAAGAGTAAATTAATAAATATTTATTGAAAGCGGTTCGAAATTCTCAATATTTATAACTAGATACTTTTTCAGAATCACAATTATCAGTGTAACTGCGCGTAGTTCCCTTTATTGACAGGAGGAAGTAATGGTGCTTCTTTGGAATCAAGTTTTGCTCGCACCAAGTAATCAGATATTGTTAATGCTTGCACACGCTGCGCATTTATTTCACTCTTATTTAAACTAAATAACAATCATCTATAAAGACATAAAACACTCGTAATAGAATATTTGCAAAAGGAGATTTGCAACTGGAAAACTACATCAACTTTTCAATCATACCTAACACAGACACAGAGTGATCTAGTCCAGACAAGTGAAAGCGAGAAGGCAGTACAGCATGATATGTCAAAGCAACAGTAGGACACTCAATATTTTAGCACACGCACTCCGGTGCAGCGGTAAGATATTTGATTTAACCTAGTGTTGGACTGAACGAAAGTGAAATTTGGAACGTGTGAAACATAAAGTTATGCTTTATATAAAATACATGTGAAGACATAAAGAAATGTCCTAGTATTCTCATAACTATAAATCAAAAAATTCATTTTCGCTTTTTTTAGATGTCTTACTGTTGCCCTGTGACGACTATATCATCAAGATATTATTATTATTTTTTTTTTTCAGCAAGAATAGGAATAAGTAAATCTAAACGTTCAGATCTGAAGTGTGGACTACTGCCAAAAATAGCTTACATCTCTAAAATGTGGATAACGGAGATCAGTATGATAGTACAATACTGACTTAATAATACCTTTATTTGTATGTCTTCATTCTATTTCATCATAAATTCTGGTAACAATCACAAACAATATGGAAGGTAATACAGTCTGCCTCAACGATTTAGTCACAACAAAAAAATATCTATTAAATAACAATATAAAATTAAACATTTTTTTAAATTTTACTTATTACCACTATCACTTATTTATTAAAGTATTATGTAAAATTATTCAAATAATTCATATCAAAATTAATAAAGTGGTACTTTATCATGTTTTTAGTCGAAAATCAAAAATTTATTTATCTTTCCAGTGTCTTAAAAGTTTAAATACAATACAAGAATTCATCGTTTAACACTTTTATACGATGATATTTAAAAAAAAAAAAAATCTTATCGGCTCGGCCTACAGGCAAAGGTACAGTTCGAAATTAAGTACTCATTTAACCAACAAAAAATATCAAGATTAGAGATAAACCCAGTTTAACAAATTTATCTGGCAGCTTTTGGCGCGTTTTTGAATTCATATTTCTGCTGGTTTTATCAGAATTATGTTAAGGCGGTATTAAAAAAAAATATTTTTCCGCACTCAACAACTCGAAATTTTCTGACACATTTTCAGACTCATTTTTGAAAGTAAAACATGAAACTTCCTGACGTGATTTTTTGATGAGATTTATAAGCGAACCGGGTTTTTATTTTTCGTTCAATTAATTAGAACTTGATTTACAAACAATTATTTTCTCAGTGCGGCAATTTTTTTCGTTTCCAGCACTATCGCTTCAGGAAATTCGATTCAAAATGTGCACTTTGACAGCATTTTTTGAAATATATTCTGCTTTTATCGAAAAATCGACAATACGGCACATTACATGGTTTTTTAATAAGAGAACCTGCCAATTGGATGCGTTTGAGAGCAAAAAGTAATTTAAAAATGAGTCAGAAAATAAGCCGTTTGGATTTGAGTACACCCTAACTACGATAATTTTTCTTTCAAATCCAACTTTTGATTAATTTGTTTTCCTTTAAGAGTTGGTCCTATCAAAAACTTGTCAACATAAAACTTGTAGATAATAACAAGAAGATATATAGTAAATTTAAGTGGCTCGGAAATCTTGAGAATGGACGAAGCTATGAATATTTTTCTTCTTCAACCTCCCTCAATTTTTTTCGTTTTTCTTTTTTCCTTTTTTCGGTAGGAGTTGGTCGTCCTCAAAAACTTGTCAATATAAACGTTGTAGATAGTATTAATAAGATAGATAATAAGTTTAACTGAATTTAATATCTTGATAATTGACGAAGTTATGAATTTCGTTCTCCCTGAAACCCTATTTTTCTCGCCCCTTGAGCCCAATTTATCAAAAATCTCTGATCCATAAATTTTAGCCCCTTTTCCTACAACTAATAATAACTTGAAACTGATTTGATACGTATTATAACTAAGAAGTGATGTTTTTTTTTTTTTTTTTTTTTTTTTTTTTTTTTTTTTTTTTTTTTAAACCTCCCTATTTCCACTCCACTTGGTTCGATTTTGGCCATTAACAAACTTGACCGTGATTTTCTACCCCATGAATTTATGTATCAGTTTGGACGAGATTTGGGCAGGATTATGGAAGCTATAGTGTCCATAGAAAAGTGATATACATAGATAGATAAATAAAGTTTTGAACTGGGTGCGATTTTAAGTTCTAGGAATCATGATAGGCGTAGATCTGCAAAAATGTTTCAGAAATTCCAACATAGGAGATAATATAATAGGTAGTATTTCTTACAAAATCTACCTAATAGTATTTCTCTGGGCTGAAATTGAATAATTTTTGTTATACTGCTCATAGTAAATTGTTCGCACTTTGGAACAGTTGTTGATTGAAACCAATCCATCATTTGTTAACTTTTACATAATCTGCTTGAGACAGTTGTTTTTTAATAAAATTATACAATGGCGTCTTTTTAAAATAAAAAAATGCTGATGAAAATATTATACTTTCTCTACTATATTTCATTTCAGTTACATGTTGTATATTTATTATAAAATTCTTCCATATATTTTTCCTTCAAAAGTTATTGTTATACTTTGTGTGCACCCGAACTTTTGAGACAGATTGTATTAATGTTTTGCTTAGGCTACACATTCCCATAACTGCTATTAAAATGCTAATATGACAAATTGCCTATATTTATTATAATCATAATTGTTTGAGTTTTACAATATTTTGGGGATTTTTCTAGACTTAGTTCAACATTGGATTTTATTATTTGACTAGCTGATTCACCCGACACTGTCTGGGCCCGTCGATTTTTCCAAACAAACCGCGACTGGTTAAAACGATTTATGTTAAAATTTTCAAAAAGACTAATATCTCAATATGAAACTCTGGAGACTATCTTGACATTCAATACACAAGACCGTGAGACTAAATAAGCATGGCATGCATTTCCGTCCTTTTCACAAGATAAGTTCGATATTTCAGTCAAAAATAACAATAATAATAAAATTGTTATGCAAACAAGCTTATAATAAGCATACCCCAATAATATTAAATATTTTCAAACACATTCTTGTATATAATATAACAAACATACTACAATATATATTAAAATAGTATATACTGTGTTCCCGGGTTCGATTCCTGGCTCTTGCTAATTTTTCACTCCGGTTGGGTTTATTGTATTTATTGTATATATATCTGTATAATATTTATATATACCTTTAACATTCTTGTCTGTTCATTTATTAATTGTCTAGCGTTTAATAAATGGGCATTTTTAAGCAATACATTCAGTTACTTAGTTTTAATGATGATTAAAAATTGGTACTTTTAACATATGTCTGTGATTCCTTAAACTGGTGATATTTTATTTTTCATACAAAATGTTTCGCATTTATGCTTTTAAAAAATATAAATTTTAGTGTCAAGAAAATAACTGAGACAAATTTCAGAATATTCCGTAGGATTTAGTATATTAATACATTAAATTAAATAATAACAGTAGACTAATAAGTCCATGTATGTCTTTTACATTGATTTAGATCTTCGGACTAGTTGGTTGATTTTTGGCGGCCGATTATCTGCTCTTGGAATATAGGCTCAAGGGTAGTGCCCTTCGTGGGGGTCTTTCTAATGGAACCTAATGCGTATTTACGCATGGAAATCGAAGTTTTCGAAGAAAACCACGAAAACTCCGAAACGGTTAGGCCGAGTGCCGCGATTGGGTTCGAACCCAGCACATCCCGTCTACCAGCTTCGAGAGCAGAAACTCTCAGCCACTGGTTGGGCTTCGGACTAGTTATGCTGGGCGTACATTGCCAATGCTTCAGCGTTTAAGCTACCTGGGCTAACAATGACGAATGCTGATAGGCGAAATATGCTCGCTGGTTGTCAGAACTGGTAGCTTAAACAGTAGAGCATTGTCACTGTAAGCCAAGGATCTGGCATCGATTCCCGACTTGGACATTTTTTTGCCCAGTTGGAAATATTCAATTCGTATTAGTGATTATTGCTACGATGATGCTTTTTAAAAATTCTCTTATACGTATATTACAGATTTTTTACGCAATTGGTTTTTATTAAGTTTTGCATTTTTGCTTTACATGCTGTTCAGACTGTATAAAATACAAATTACGTGTGTGTTTATTATCGTATATTAGTGAAACATGTAAGATGGAATTAATAATAAAACAATAATTCCATATGTATGCTTCTTATTATAATTCATATACATTTTCCTATAATTTACGAAATATATATAACTATATTACGCATTTTTTACATTTTATATTATTGTTTAAATTTGATTCAAACAAAATACAAATTAAAGATCGCACTTCCCACGGATATCATGTTATTTGATTAAAACTTTAATAATAATAAAATATTTTCATGTAAGCGTTTTACATTTATTTATATGCATTTTCTCTAAACTTTTAAAGAAATAAATTCTAGGGATTTGCTATAATGATGTTTTCTATGAAGAATATATTATAACTAAACGTATTACATAATTTTTAAGCTTTTCTTCGATATTTTATATAATTACCTTAAATGTTATACAAAGATATTACAAATTAAAGTGTTTTATTTTTCAGATGGCAGTGCAGCATGAAAAATGATAATAATAAAACCAATAATTCCTCATATGTTCTTTAATTTAATTTAATGAAAGTTTAGTAAAACAGGAAAAATGAGACCCAAACTTTTAAAGAAATACGCAATTTTATTAGAAATATTTTAACATTTTTATAGTGCTTTACATCATTGCAACTTTTACACTTGCAACAAATTACTAATTTTAATTTCATTTTTAATATATTAAAGATGGAATTAAAACAATAAAATTAATGAAGTATTCAGTTCATGTATATATTTTTTTTACGGTTTATATATATATATATATATATATATACACACACTGGTGTCTAAAATTAAGGACCGATCACAAAATGCTAATTTTCAAGTACGCGAATACTCAAAAGGAAATAATATAATTCGAATAATTACTATGTCTACTGCACAGCTAGAGCATATAACATCTCATTCATGCCACACATGGTCACAGGTGTCACAGTCACTACGGTGAAGCAAAAAAATAGGAAATTCCATACATCTCATTATGAGTCTCAAATGATCACTATATGTGACTCCACTGAGATGTCACTGCGACTGCTGCTTTGTGACGAGTCACCATGTGACTTTACAATGTATTTACATTGTGACTCTCATGTGACTGTCATCTGTAGACTCAATTTCAAAGTCATCGTGAACGCTGCATTGTGATAAGTTACCAAATAATGTCACATTAAAGTCACATGATGACTTTCAGGTGACAGGGAGACTACTGTGAATCCACCATTGTGCTCTTTTGAAAAAAAATGGCTATAATGTGATATTATTTGGTGACTTATCATAATGCAACGTCCATGATGACTTTGAAATTAAGTCTAAAAATGACAGTCACATGAGAGTCACAATGTAACTACATTGTAAAGTCACCTGGTGACTCGTCACAAAGCAGCAGCCACACTGACGTCTCGGTGGAGTCAAATATAGTGATCATTCGAGGCTCATAATGAGACGTGTTGAATTTCTTATTTTTTTTTGCTTCACCGTAGAGACTGCGTCATTTGTGACCATGTGTGACATGAATGAGATGCTATATAGACTAGCTGTGCTGTAGGGATTAGGGATGCAACGGATATCCGGCAAATATCCGATATCCGGCACATCCGGCTGATTTTTCAATATCCGAAATACCGTCGGATATCCGAATCACAATCACCGGATATCCGACTTCTCTGCCGGATATCCGGCAATGCGTAACAAAGCAAATATATAAGGATAAGGGAAATCGTTTGACCCAAACAATGCCGAACGACTTTTGTTTATAATGCAAAATATGAAAGTAAGTCCACTATTTATGAGTAAAAGGTAATTCCCAAAAGTTTAAAGAATTACCAGCTTTCCTAACATTGGTATTTGAACTCTCTATAATAAATTTAAGAATTTATGTTTACATCTTTTAGAAAATTGTACCTTTACTTTCAGAATGTGAAACAAAATCTGAAGTTGTTTATTAAAGTATGACTTTATTAATTTTCTTTCTCTCTTTTAAGTTTAACAATTAAACAGGCCTATTTTTACTTTCTTCTAACTTCAATAGAAGAAAGTATTGTAACTGAGATTTTTTTCGATTTCTGGTTTTCGGTGGGCTTAGACGTTTTAGGGGTCAGAGATCCCAAAACATGCTTATACAAAATGTCTATCTGTCTGTCATCATACCATCAAAAAGTGTATGAAATTATGCATAGAATTGAACCAAATTTTTTGTGAATGTTTTTGGCTATAGCCAGCTGGCCCTTCTTCAATATTGGAACATTCCACTGGAAGGGGGCACTGTAATCGTGATTTTTGTGCTATCAAAAAGTGTATGAAGTTATGCATAGAATTGAACCAAATTTTTGTGTATGTTTTTGGCTGTGGCCAGCATGTCCTTCTTCAATATGGAAGCATTCTGTCAGAAAGGAGTGCTGCTGTAATTGCGATTTTTGTGCCATTTTCATTATTGTACTGTCGAAAAGTGTCTGTTAAATATGTAATAAGTTATCCATATAATCGAACAAAATTTTTTGTGTATGTTTTTGGCTATGTCCAGCAGGTTCTCCTTTAAACTAGAAATATTCCACCAGAAGAGTGCGCTGTAACAGTGATTTTTGTGCCATTTTCATTCTTGTATGTACCATCGAAAATTGTATGAAGTTATGCATAGAATTGAACCAATTTTTAGGGGTATGTTTGTGGCTATGGCCAACTGGTCCTCCTTGAATTTGAAAATAGTCAGCTGGAAGAGAACGCTATAATAATGATTTTTGTGTTATTTCCATTATTTTATCATCGAAAAGTGTATGAAACTAAGCATAGAATTGAACCAATTTTTTGTGTATATTTTTGGCTATGGCCATCAGTTTTTCCTTGAATTTGGAAATATTCTGCCAGAAGGTGTCACTGTGACAGCGTTTTTTGTAAAATTTTCTCGATTTTTTGCAGTTTTTGTACTGTATATTGGTGGCTCGTGAAGTCATGGGAACTTCACATCCTGCTAAGCTGTCTATTCACAATCAGCTGATGTAGAACAGAATAACGAAAAAAATTATTGATTTTAATAAATATCATGATTGAGATTAACTTATTCTTATTTTGATTAATTGATGAGCAGAAATCTTAGATCAAAATCAAAGTTGGTATAATATTGAACTAATAATATCGAAGTATTAACGTTTAAAACTACTTTTAGAAATATTAAGACGTATGAGATAGAAGAGAGTTTTGGGATTGGCACATCCAATTAGTTATATTTGTAACCAGGGTTGTATAATATAGACGCACTCCTGCACGCCGTGCGCGGAAAATTTTGCGCAAAATTCGGAACTTTGCGGAAAATTTCTTAGAAAAGAAAAGTAGTTTTTGTTCTTCTATTTTTTTTTTTAAATACCGAAAAATTAAAAATGTTCTCCAATTTTATGTACGATTTATTTATTGTTTGATAGGGGTGATTCTGTTCCGAATTTTCCGAAAATTTAAAGCATTCGGTTCCGAAAATTAAAAAAAAAAATCGCCCATCAGTCCGAAAATTCAGACACAAACAAAATCACTGAAATATATTGCGGATTTCAACAAATGATCGCCGAAAATAAACCAATTCTGTCAATCGTTCGCAGAAAAAATACTCAATTTTGTCAAGGCATCACGGAAAAAATGAAAATTTCGTTAAAGGACCGCGGAAAAACGCTAATTTCTTTAAAGAATAATCGTGGACAAAAAAAAATTTCTTGTCAAAGAATAGCAGAAAAAACGCAAATTACGTCAAAGAAGTGCAGGAAAAAAATGAATTTCGTAAAACATAGCGGAAAAAGCGCGAATTTTGTCAAAGGATCGTGAAAAAAATCCCGCAAATTTCGTAAAAGAATCGCGGAAAAAAACTAATTTCGTTAAAGGATCGCGAAAGAAACACAAATTTGGTAAAAGGGCCGCGGAAAAATCATGCATTTAGTCAAGGGATCGCGAAAAAAAATGAATTTTCTCAAAAGGCCACAGAAAAAACACGAATATCGTCAAAGGATTGTGAAAAAAAAGCGAATTTCATCAAAGAATCGCAGAAAAAAGCAAATTTTGTGTAAAAGCGCAGGAAAAAAACTAATTTTGTAAAAGCATAGCTTGAAAAAGCATGAATTTTGTCAAAAGATCATGAAAAAATTGAAAATTTCGGCAAAGAACCAGCGGAAAAAACTAATTTCATCAAAGGATTGCGAATTTCGTCAAAACGCCGTGAAAAAAAGCTTGAATTTCGTCAAAAGATCGCGCAAAAATGCAAATTTCGTCTAAGGATAGGAGAAAAAAAGTGCATTTTGTCAAAGGATCTCTAAAAAAGCGCGAATTTTGTCAAAAAATGCAAATGTCGTCAAAATATCGCAGAAAAACGGAAATTTCGCCAAATGATCGCGGAAAAAATGAGAATTTCGTCAAAGGGCTGCAATAAAAACTCAATCGGTCTCTTTAATGATGATACCTAAGAATGGACCTCTCCTTACAAAATGTGATTCCGTTGTTTCAGAAGCAATGTCCATTATTGCATTTTGTGAGAAGTCACAATATTAAGGATTGGCCTGTTTCTAAATGCATTGACAAAATAACTGATAAGAATTCACCCCTTCATATCATGGATTTTTAGTTTTATTATTTTTTTAGCCAACATAATTATTCTGTAATTAATATTAATTTTTAAATTAAACGGTAATTATTTTAAAACTACTATTTAAAATTCATACAGTCAAAGTAATATAACACGTCATTTTATTAAACATTAAATTTGCAGAAAGTTTTTGACCCAATATTTATGTGCGCAGAAAGTTTTTGGTTTTATGCGAGTCTGTTTGTAACTTCATTATAAATAAAATATTTAAAATTAAAAGTAATTTTCTTTTTACTTATAAATATCACAGTAATTTAACTTAAAATAAAACTAAATGTGATTCAAAGCAAAACACTATTAAATAATTAAAACAGAAAAAAGGCATCAACTAAACCTTTATTTGGAGAAAATCACTCTTTAATCATGGGTATATTAGTAGATATTTTATGTTTAAATTATAAAAAGAATGTATGTATTTCTTTGTGAAAATACTCTACAATTATAGGCATAATTAATTGGTTAAAATTTGTTACACAAATTATCAGCATTTCATTGTACAAATTAATTATTAGCAATTATCAATATACTCAATCCCATATCCAAATCCAGTAGCAATTATCAGCATTTCATTGTACAAATAAACAGAATATTTTAATGTTTAAATAACATTTTTTATACAACATTATTAATATACATTACATGGCTTGAATGGCAGATACATGTCTTGAATTTCGAGATGGTATGGTAGGATTCGTGCCCTAAAGAATATTGGGGGCGGGAGACTCCTGTTTCCAAAAAAATCATTTTCCGAAAATGTTTCTTTGTAAAACGACGATGAAGTCTCAGGACCGGCTGACAAACTTCGTGATATTTTCCACTATCAATTGGCAGATTTCACAGTTTCTTCTTACAACAAATTGACAAAATTCATGTTTGTTTTTCTGCAGCTGACAAAAAAATTTTGCGATTTTTCTCCGTGACCGACTGTACGAATTTCTTGATTTTTTTCTGGAGACAGATTGGTGAATTTCATAAATTTTTTTTCACAATCAATTGACAAATTTAGAAATTTTATTCTGTGACCGATTGGCAAATTTCCCTGTTTGTTCTTGTGACATACTGATGAAAGTAACGATTGTTTTTCTGCATCCGATTGAAAATTTTTGCATTTTTTTTCTGCGACCAGCTGAGGAATTTCACAGTATTTGCTCGTGACGGACTGGTAAATTTCACGATGGTTTTCCATGATCGATTGACGAATTTTGTGATATTTTCCCACTGTCGATTTCCCATGAACTTCAGTTTTTTTCTCGCAACCAATCGACAAATTATTTTATTTATTTTCACCATGATTGACGAAATCAGCAATGTTTTTTCTATGACCGTTTTACGTATTTTGCGATGTTTTACCTGTCTGCCCAAAATAGGAAATAACTAAAAGGGCAGCAACGGCCACTGGAGACTAAGCTCTATCAAATTGGCCAATAGTCAGCACTAAACAAAATGAGATTACACTTGTGATGCACATGGAAAAAAAAAATAACTTTGATGAACTTAAAAAAAAACATAATTAGAAACAACAAACTAGTTGTTTCTCGCAATTAACAGAAATTAGGACATGACTTTTTGAAATCAACCTTTTCTCGTGTAATAGAAGAAATCAATTGACTATTCCCTTTTTAAACTTTGGATATGGATTTCATAGCGTAGATTCCAATGCGTAGAACAGAACATAGTTCAATTAACGAAAATACCAGGGATTACAGTTTTGACTATAATTCCATTAAGGATATAATAAAAAAATTTGTTCAGAAGTGACATACCATCACAGATGTGCATTATTCATGTAAGTTAAAAATTAATGCACATCAGATTTTACAAAGTTTTCTAAAACTTTTTAAGAGAGCATAACCATGTGTTTCCGATAATTTCTAAAGTTATAAAATCGCTCTGTACTGTTTTTCACAAAAGTGTAAAAATGTAACTTCTCAAAAGTGTAACTTCTGAAAGAGGCTAAAGTATGCAAAATGGAATAAAATCTAAATTAAGAAATTCATTTAGCAACCGATTGTTAATTGCCTATAACATTGGGTGAAAATTGAAAAATAGACATGGTATATATAAAGCTTGATTCTGTTCCTTTGTTTTAATAAAATAAAAATTTTGAATAATTATCTTGAGTTGTTAATTTAAATTGTTTCAATGGTATTTTGTCATGTCTGTATAAATGTAATTCTTTAAGTAGCACATAAAAAATAACGGGGTGTAAAGATTTTTTTTCCCTTTCTAACAGTTCAACTCCCCTGCATTTATAAATTTTGGGTACGAAACTCCCTCCTGGGAAAACTTGAATTCAAGCCATGATATTCAAAGAGATATAGTTTTTGTAAATTATATTTCAATACATTTAAAATGTTTCAGTGATGTGTGAAACATGTTTGTAATTTATTGTTTTGAAATGACATTATGTAGAGAAATAATTCAATATATAACTAAAAACATATCTAGGGCCGGATATCCGATCGGATATCCGGCCGGATATCCGAATCCGGCAGACGAAGGAGCTTCGGATATCCGGTATCCGATATCCGGCAAAATCAATATCCGGTGCATCCCTAGTAGGGATAGTAATTTCCCTTTCTCTTTTAGAGATTTTAGCGGCCGAGGGCGGGTCCCATCTGCTTTCGGCACCGTACAGTGGGTATGCTGTGCACGCATCATAAACCATTTAAAACCTAGATTCAAATGCGTAGCTGTTAAAATGAACCTCTCGGATGGTC
Source organism: Maratus speciosus (assembly GCA_963932465.1). Lineage (NCBI taxonomy): Eukaryota > Metazoa > Arthropoda > Arachnida > Araneae > Salticidae > Maratus > Maratus speciosus. Next base: position 331,432,154 of record OZ010788.1, on the reverse strand, counting down.
CCTGACTTCAGCAGCATATACTAGCGTACTACGCAGTACAGCGCCTAGAATACCTAGTGTGGAAATATGCTATCCAAACAGTGCTAAAAATTTTTATCCCTTAAATGTGCGACAATACTGCTAAAATTTCAAGTGTCGATCGCAGCGACATGTGCGGGATTTTCGTATTACTAGTATTACATTGTATAGACTAGCAATTTCTTGCAGTTGTAGAAAATATCCTGTAGATGTCGCTGTGATCTGCATATTGCAGCAGTATCATTGCACATTTAAGGAATACAATATTTTAGTGCTTTTTTAAGTATTACAGGGATAGCCGATTTCCACACTATATTTTCTTGGCGCTATACCACGCAGTGTGTTTCAAACAAAATTCTTTCTGAACGAAACTCCAGCACTGGTCAGTGCAGATTACGACATTAAACGTGATTAAAAAGGGAATACATGTACTAGTTAAGTTATCCTAAAATCTCCACGAACAGAAGTTTTTACTTATATATATATATATATATATATATATATATGTATATATATATATATCCAACAATGTGTTTTATATAAAAACAATTTAAATAATTACATTCCTTGATTTAAACGGTTACAAACAATTTCTTGTTTGGTATCACGATGACTTTGATTTATTTTATGTACTCTGAAGTAATCAAGACATTAATAAATTTAAAAAACAGAATAATGTAAACTGGGTAATTAAATACAGAAAATAAAATATTGTATCATTGCATAACATTATATTATTACTAATGTAAGCTCTTTTAGTAATATTGTTAAATATTATCTCATGCAGAATTTTCCTAAGTAAAATCTGGTTGCTAATACATAGAGCTTAATATTCATTAAGATACTGTTTTCGAAATAAAAGTAAATAAATTGCTATATAAAAATGTCATTATCTACATATGAGATTGCCTGTATTTATCATTAACCGTTTATATACCAATTTCGGCAAGACATTATTTCATACTTTAAATACAATTTTAATCATAGTAATATATACAGGTCTTTTTCTATAAAATATGCTTGCTAATACATAGAGCTTAATATTCATTAAGATACTGTTTTCGAAATATAAGTAAATAAATTGCTATATAAAAATGTCGTTATCTACATATGAGACTGCCTGTATTTATCATTAACCGTTTATATATCAATTTCGGCAAGACATTATTTCATACTTTAAATACAATTTTAATCATAGTAATATATACAGGTCTTTTTCTATAAAGTATGCTTGATCTAATATTTAAAAAATATGTTACACGCCACATAAAAAAAAATATATATATATCATAATAAATATCATAATCATCATAATAAGTTTTCGTTCACACTTGAACATCCTCAGTTAGTTGACTGATAGTCTTTCGTTTCGAATCTTGATTCGACATCAGCCGATTCCCTCCTTTTTTTCTCTCTTCTTTTCCATCTTTAAATATCTTCATCAATCGAAAGTCAATAAGTGCGTGTATCATATCATTACAGAGTTTTTCTTTAGAAGTTTGGATCTCTATGGCTTCACATAGTAGGGCATTATGCATATTTTACCGGGGACAAATCGCTATAATTTGCTAACAAAATTATTTGCCGATAAATTAACTGAAAATATGTATAAAATGGAAATGTTTTTTCATCAAACAGTTCTTATTGCTGCACCAAATTAAAATATATACATAAATACAATTAAAATCTTAATTTAATTCAATAAAACTCAAAAAGAAACATTATTTGTTTATCTGCTGTATTTACATATAAAATATTTCATAACCAGAAGATTTGTGAAATCTTATATCAGCATATCAGTCATTTATAAATATGCAATTAAATATGAAGTAAATTCCTATACACACATAAAAAAATCAAATGCTTCTTTTCTAAATGTAGTTTTTGATAATTAATGAAACATGTTTTTAAAAACGATAATCTAATTACTTTTTATTTCTATTAAAAAATTCTTTAATTATTTTTTATCACACTCTCTTAAAAAATTCTACAAATTTTGATGCTTTAATACGCTTTAAAATAATTTGTTTATTTAAGAAAAAATACTTTTTTTCATTTCAAAATATTTTGTTTAAAATAGAAAATTAATAAATTGTGCAAGTAATAGCACTTTTGATAATAAAGGAAGGAAATAATATTTATCTTAAATATTTTACACAGCAAGATAAACGATTTATAATTTGTTTAACTCTATTTTTAAACTCTAACGAAAATATTTATTTTTCTTATATTGTGTGAGAAGAGAATTAGCATAATGAAAGGATTTTTTTTCAATGTTTTACAAATTTTTGTATTCATAACTTATGCTGTTCGCTTCTTATTTTAATGCACCTAGATATTTTTAATGCGCGCACTGTTTCTTTTTTAATTTTCTCCCGTTGCGACACAACAAGTTGTACGCGTTATTTTAAAAACAACAATTTCATATTTTAATTTAAAATAGAATTTAAACTACTTCATAAGTATTCAAATCATATATTTATTAATGTTTGATTACATTTGGACTTATTCTTCAAGTTCAATACATTTAAATTCTAAATAGAACACTTTTTTCGTTAATTAAATCAGTGGAAAAATTTACAACGCAGAAATAATAATTCATTACATATTTTATTACAAGTTTATCTTATTGTTATTGATTTAGTTTATTCAAAGTTTTATCATTTTCTTATTTTGTTCATTGCGCAAAAGTGTTTTTTGTTTGTTTGTTTGTTTGAGATATTTTAATATAAAATTTCTTTTTTTTAGTGTTTAACTTTTTAATATAACGGTAATTTTTTTTTTCGTATACATTGTATTTTTTTTTTCTCGTATAAGTACCACTTTTAAATTTTACGTAAAACATACATATTAAGCTTTCCAAAAATGATTTCTATTATATATTTTTATTTTTGAAATACTTGATTACGATTGGCCTTTATATTCCATTCTTGAAATATAGAAAGTTTTATACAAAAAGCACTTTAATCTATTAAAATAAATCAGTTCTACCTAGAATAATGTCTTTTTAATTTTAATGTATAACATAACTAGAAAATACTTCTTTATGACTTTATTATACAGTGTGTCCACGTATAACTTGACCGACCTTTATTTTCGCAACCGTGTGTCCTAGATGCATACTTCCAATTACAAAAATGGTTTAAATAAGGTAAAGAATTATTTTTAAAGCGATTTGGGTCAAGAAAAACATTTATTAAAAAATTACGAAATTTAAATTTTTATACGGTCCCCCGGTCTTATAAGTGACATTTACTAAAAATTTACTGCGACACTAACAAGTAAGACAAAAAAAGTCCCATTCATCTAACATTAAAATTGACCGAGTTATGAAACTTTGAAATGTATGACTTATACCACTTTTTTGCATATCAAAACAGATGATTTCGACCATGCTTTCAGGGGTCGTGTATAAAGTACTTAAACGTATTTCAAGGTATCTGCGCTTTGAAAGAAATCGTACAAATATTACGATTAACTTTTATTAGTTAAGTTTCAGATTAGTTAAAATAATTGTATTTTAACATATGTTTTATTTTGTAAGGATTTGAGGCTATGATTTCTTTTAACTGAAATTATGTTATTTTCATAAGGTTTTATTTAATTTGCAATGATCGTCTTTCCAGTTAAAAATTTGTACTCGAACTTTAACCTACTTTCAAATGTCCGATCGAAGTGTAATTTTACAGACATACTAATACTGACTTATATCCGATGACAATGCAATATTATTATGATTTTCGACTCTTACCATCTTACACATACTTATATTAGAGGATAACACAAAAAAATTCCGATAGATTACCGCCAAGAAGTTTAAGAAAGAGTTTTAGATTTGATAACATAATCCTGTGATGGTTGTGTTTTTTAACTTTTATAATTACTTTTTATGTATTTTTTAACGCTGAATCAGAAAATTACCTTCCCTTTTAAACACTATGTCAAGATTTTTCGCAAATCGTAAATTTCAAGTTTAAAATCTAGCGAAAAATCTGATACTATAAAATAGATGTAAGACCTTTTTCATTCAGTTTAATTTTATTTAATTCAATAATTTATTAGATTTTTTGGCTTATACTGGGTTTTTTACAGCTAAACAGCTCGGGGGTCCGATGAGGTTGGGAGGGGAGGGGGGATCAATTTTAATTTTTAGCTTTTTAACTTTGAAATTTGTGATTTGAGAAAATTCCGTGATGTTTTAAAATGAAGGTCATTTTCGGATTCAGTGCTAAAAATACATAAAAATCAATTTTCAAAAGCTAAAAAACATTCCACAACCCAAAATTTGAAAGACAACATAATCTAACAGCATTTTAAAATATGTATCATTTTGTAAAGAATTGAGGCTGTTGTTTTTCATCCTTTTATTTAACAAAAAATCTGTTATTTTTATCCTCTTAAAATGTTCAGTACAAATTGTATATTTTGCAGTAATATGTCAGAATGATTAAAGATTTCAAATTTATGTTGCAATGCTAATTTTACTCTTAATCATTTCTTTAATATATCTGACGAATTTATATTTCTATTAAATTTGTGAATGACCCCTAATATGCAGCAAAAAATATACTCTAAATTTAAACAGCTATTACTCGGTCAATTTTAAACGTAGAATAACGGGACTTTTTTTGCCTTACTTGACAGTGTTACTGGGAAATTTTACTAAATATAACTTATAGGACCGGGGGACCGTATAAAAATTTAGATTCTGTAATTCTTCACTAAATTGTTTTTTCGCTTCAAACATTTTTTATCTTAACCCTGCACTTAATTTTGACCATTTCTGTAATTGGAAGTATGCATCTAGGACCAACGGTTGAGAAAATAAAGGTCGGTCAGGTTATACGTGGACACACTGTATAGACACAAAATTACTTATCCAATCATACAAATACGTTCTGCTCATCAGAATACTTTGTAAACAATTAGTATAATTTATTTCATAGATTACATTCAACGTATCTCAAAGTAATTACAAAATACTCTGTATCGTATATGTATTACATTATATAAATGTACACATTGAGTTTTATTCACGCATTTTTTTCTTATCATTTCTTTGGTACCGAAAGTAGGCTTGTGAAAACTACTTCAGTTAATTTTTTAAAATCTACCCTATATATATAAAATCGTAATGAAACGAATTTATAAAATGGATATATGAAACGACTGAAATGAAACGAATTTATGAAACAATTCTTTGAAACGACTGTAAACAAATGATTATGTTTCACGGCAATTTCTCCTAAAATATGCAATACTTTGCGATGAAATTAACACCAATAATCCGTATTGATCCGCAGATCTCAAAACTGGTATTAGAATTTTTAAATTTATCGTTTTAATTAATACAAAACTTTCTTTTAAATTTGAAACATCTAAAATTAATAGCTTTCACTTCCTTCTTTTTTTTAAAAAAACTAAACGAAAAGAAAAATATTGCGCGCAAATGTCATATACGCACCGTGGTACCTATTTGGCGCCAAAATGGCGTTATTTTGCCTGACATGGTGACCCGGCTGTTGTTGCTTATTTATTAATAAATGTTTATTTACATTTATTTTCTTTTTATATAAAAAAAATGTTATAAATTGTTTTGTTCTATAGTTGTAAATTATTTATTTATTTATTTATTGTTATTTCATTTTAAAAATAATAGAAAATAATTTAAAAATACATACGTAACTAGTATTCAAAAACGAGGTTTTCGCCAAATTGTCTTTAAAAAAATCCCGCCAAATCCGATTCAATAATGCAACAAATCATGACATTTAATTTCAAATTCAAAGTAATATTTTAATGGTACTTACTTAGTTATCCCATCGACCAATTTCGCCAAATTATATTAATCGCCAAACCACTCACTAAATTATACAAATTGGCGTAATTTTTATTTTAAATAACGAAATAACAAATAAATTAGTAGAACATTAATAAAAATACAAATAAAACGTCGAAATAAAAATCACTTGATGGCGTAAACACGTGTATTTTTATTACAGTCAAGTGAATGAGACATTTATGATCAACCATTATTGGCATTTAATATTATAGTCTGGGGATAGATTTTTGGTCGATGGGATAACCAAGTAGAAATGTTTTAATTAACCACTCGAAAAAAAAATGCTAACTGGCGAGTTAAAAAAAAGCTATTGGTGAGATTTGCACCGTCTAATATAAAAACAAGTAATATAAAAATTTTGTTTTTAAAGTCAATTCCTACTTAGGTCATCAAAAAAAAATTAATATAATACCTTAAGCTAATATTAGTTTTTGTTGCATTAAATTATCTCAATTTGTTGATTTTCTATAAGCAAGTAGGTTTAGAATGGAAGTCTATGGGAATTTGGCGAAATAGTAGATATATTGCCAAGTTGGCGTCACTTTTGGCGACTCATTTTGGTTGACAAATTTGGCGATATATCGCCAAGTTGGCGACAAACTTGGCGGTATTTGGCGACAGAACAGGGATCCTCCCTGTGGTAACCCCTTATAGATATGAAGATGCATTAAATGCTTCAATAACCAATGGCCGCCATTTTATCTCCCATGTAAAATTAAAATTAATTAATTCAAATTTAATTAATGAATTAATATTTGAAAAAACTGTATTAACATCAATTGTCATCCAGTACAAGTTTTAAAAAATTTATTTCAACTTGATAGGATGAATAATAAGTATTTTATTAACGATTGAAAATTTGAACAATATAAATAAATAAATAAATAAATATAGGGAGAGTGTGAACTAATAGTAGGAATTGAATAACAAGAATTCTTTGCAATCATGGCAACTTTTATGTAGTTTTATTTGAAAAAATAACTTTGATTCTTTAATCAAAATGGAAACATTTTTTTATGCAAAGCGAAGGGATTAGCCCATAATTTTTTATGGCAGTTACATGACTTGGACTATTATAATAAAAAAGAAATGATGGCGATAGAATAATATTTGGCGACTTTAGCCTGTGGCTGGCTAACATTAAAGTACCAAAATGGCCGCATGGAATATAAAAAGTGAAGGCATCAGCCCGTAATTGCCTATGGCAATTACAGGATTTGGACTATTATAATGTAGGTCAATTGATGACGATAAAATAATATTTGGTGACTTAAAAACTATGGCTAGCTAACATTAAAGTACTAAAATGGCCGCCTGGAATATAAAAATCGAATGAATCCGCCCGGAACTGTTGATCATAGTCACATGACTCAGGCTATTATAGAGATTGTTTTCAATTCTAAAAACAGTGCAAAGAATAATATTTCCTAACGATTACAAATTTATTTACACGTGACTATTAAAAACATAAAAAAAAAACTTTAAAATTACAATTAACTGAGTATGTGTTAAAAAGCAGGAAAATATTGAAAATTATGTCTTGAAAATTTTATTTACACGTGAATATTAAAAGATAAAGGAAACTTTAAAATAATAAATACATTAATATCCGTATTACCCTTTCAGGGCAAAGTACTTCTATTCGCGTAAATGTTGAAATCAGCGAATGGCACCAGAATTTACAAACAAATTTCGAAATTCGAAAATGCTTTTGTTCACTTACTTAATAAAAAGAAAATTTTCAATCGAATATTATGATGCCAATCTTGCATTTAAGCATTAAAATTAAGTGGTCCAAAAATGAACCACCGCCCATAAATTTGTTAAAGCAATAAAATGTAGTAATTGAAGTAAAATTTATTATGTCAATTGTTTTATAACGTTGCTAAAAATACAGGGAAGAAAAGACTCTGTTTGCTTAATTCATTTTATTTTAGCTTCTTTTCAAATATTTAACTAATCTTCTTTAATCAAACACGAAAACAACCAATGGGTTTCTTATCAGCAACTGATTCAGCCTTAAATTTTCTCAATCAAAGGGAATTGAATGGAAATCCGTTTACAGGGAGATCGCTATATGTTTTTTCATTATAATTCAATCTTCTCTAATATTTTTAAAACCGATCAGTTAGCGTGCTTTTAGATTCTGCGGTGTCTGAACGGGGTTGGCGAGAAAGCTTGCAGCAGCCAAAGCCTCCTAGTTATTATATAAAATTGTGCTACATATTAATTCTGCATTTATTATTTTTTTTTAATGATGTGTAAAGAAAAAGTAAAGGGAAGTTTTAAAACTGCATCGGTAAACTCGGTATTGGCAGAGTGGAGAGTCAAAATATACTGAGGGTTCGGTGACATATATCAATGGATATATATCTTGATATATATCTGATGTATATATATGGGATCGTCCACTGTTACTCTTGTGACCACCAGAGCAAATTTCCATATATATTTTCAATTCTTTTATTACAAAATATATTTAAGATAAATTTTATGCAACTTCTTAAAAATACATGTACTCTACTTTCATAAAACATATACAATTTGTAACAAAAAGCATTTTACTTGGCTAGCTAATAAATGAAAATTTTGTTAATCTTGTGACCACAAAAAAATGCAATTTTCAAAAATTGAGTTTGGCGCAGAAATTCTGTGAAGTATATGAGACTATAGAAATAAAATTTACAGAATATAGCAGAGTAATTATATCTTTTTAAAAAGCATTAATCATTGAACACATCTGATAACATATGAATTAGTTACATTCGATTTTGCAAAATGCTAAGTGTTATTCTTGTGATGTAACTCTTGTTACATTTTGTCCATAATGTAATTTTAGCAAAATTTCAGTTTAAATACTAAACAAAATAATTAAAATAAGTTTAAAAAAATTATTTTCCTACAGAACAACTTTTAAAGATGGTTTAATTTAAAATAACATGAAAGAATGTAAAATATTCTAAAAATAACCAACACTATAACCACATTGCAACCTCTCAGTTTCTGCTACTTAACAGAATAAGTCATTGTCTTCATTATCAATAATATCACTTGCAACTTCTCCTGTATCATGATTTACTTAATGAAAAACAAATTCTTTGTACGAATCATGTTTGTGTAAGGTTTGTAGTAGATAGTGTCATTGTTCATAGTTTTAACAAATTGTATTTGTTGAACGCCCTTCGCTGTTGGTATTTTCTAGCAAAGTAATGAAACTTTATAGTTTTATTTATTTTGACAAAATAAGCAGTACATCTTAGAATTGCTTTTTTAGCACCATAAATATTCTTTGAGAAATGGTTATTTTTTTTAGCATTACGAAAATAATCCCTTGTACATGTTTCAATGAATGTGTGCCACAGAAATGGATTTAGTTGCTTTCGAAAATTTTTAAGCAATTAGAAATGGTTTCTTTAACTGTTACTTTTTCAAAACGTTTATCAACGTTTTGAAAAAGTAACAATATTGATATTATGTTGATAAACGTTTTGTCAATAGCAAAACGTCTATCAACGTTTTGCTATTTACAATAACTTATAAGAAGTTCTGTATTAGGGACTTCCTTTTTAAATAATTATTCGATGTTATCTTCGCAAATTAGACATTCTATTTATCATGTATCTCGGCAGACAAAGTCGTCAAATCCATCACAGTAATGTTTAATGCAGGAAATACACTAGTTGCTACATTATGAATTGCGTGAATGTTTTCGTGACAGCAACAAATGGAGATATTCTGATGAGTCATTTTCTATTGTTTTATGAAACTAGGCATTAAAGCTGCAAAGGAACCCCCAATATTTCTATTTAGGAAAGCTTCTTTAAACAAAAAACGTATCTTCTTATTAATGTCCCCTAGAATTAATGAAATTATGTGACCTTTTTCACGCTTAACTAACGTAGATTTAGCTGAAGAATGATCTCTTCTTAACTCTTCATCGACATAAAATTCTCGAAAGCTGTGGAGTTAGATTTTTTTTCGTTACAGTATCTGAGGTTAGTTTGTTCTCTACTTTTTCCTTTTCTTAATATTTCCATTTTCTTTTTGAAGCTTTTGCTGGTTCTAAGACTTTTCTTCACCTTATCGTAATATATTTTGTTTTGTTTCTTTCTCACAACAACATATTCAATTTCGTTCTTATTTTTTCTCTACAATTTTTGGCGCTTAACAGAATTTTTCCTGCTCTTTAAAACAATGTCGTGTATAAGAAGCAATATTAAAATCTTTCCTTTAAAATATACTATCAGAATCCTTTTCATAAGAGTTACTATAAGAACCTATGTAGTTTATACAGCAGAATTTAGTTACAAAGCTTTACAAAGCCTATAAAATATCTAATCAAAGACCATGTGCTTCAAACCAAAAGAAAGCACACAAAAATTACACGAATTGAGTTGTTTTATTATCTCTTTAATTACTTGTCATGATTATTTATTAATCTTAAGTAATACCAAAATGAATAAAAATAAATCCACCCATTAAAAATACATCAATAAAGATAATTTATCTTCCTTAAAATTTACAAAATAACCTTAGTTATAGCTAAAACTATTTCAAGAACTGCTCTGATAACAGAGAAAAACAACAAATCTTTATGCATTCTGTTTGTTTTGGTTGCAACGCAGTTTTATATAAAACTATCGACAAAATTATTATGTGTTACTCTTGTGACACAGACGTCTTGTGACAACTCCCCGGAGCCTATTCCATGCATATCATAAACAAAATATTTAATGTAAAATACGTCTTATACCTCGAAATAAGAGAATTAAAAGTTTTGTGTAAAAATTTTAAGTAGTTTCTTTTTAATTAAAACTTTTGTATGTTTTCCGTTACTCTTGTGACATTTAAATATTAACGTTTAAATACAGCCAAAAAATATATTAAAAACATTATCTAAAATATTTTATCTATGTAGGTCTTAAAGATATGATAATAGATTTTTGATATGAACGCATAGTAATTTTATTGAATTCTAAAAAGTAAAAAAATCATGCATTTCAATTAGTTGTATTTTAAGCTCAAATGTAAATGTAGTTTTGTACTTTTAGTATCCAGCTCATTTTCAGTAAACACATGCTCGTATCAAATTAAAACTTAGAAATTCATATACTTCAACTCTTTAACTTTAAATTGATGTATCACACTTATATTTTTGTTTAAAAAAAAATCAGCAAAAAATGTTTTCTGCCGTGGACGTTCCCATGTATTTATTAATATCATGAAGTTTGATATTTTGGATAGTTTTATATATTTCCTATTTATTTTAGAAGTATTGTGTATTATATTTTTGACATTTTCAATCAAAACAAGTGTAACTGAATTTTTAACTGCTTCTGTTTTAACTGACTGTTTGGTAGAAGATGATTTTTTTCTCCTGCAGATTTTTTCACCCCCTCTGCCTTGAAATATATACCTATGTGTGTCTGTGTAAATTCACATTGCTTCTGTTTTCAATTAGTTTATCTTCAATTTTGTTTTAAAAGAAAAAAGAAAGGAAAAGAAAAATATAAATTTAGAATAATTGAGTGCTGAATAAACTCACTCTATAACTCAAATTATGTCCAAGGCGCTGTTAATTTTAACATCACTTTATTAACACAAAAGCAGCGCACCGCCGCTTTCTCCAATATTCACATTCAACACAATACTCAAAGCTTACTACACTTCACTTCAGATAATAGTCCCTAAGAATTTAATTATAGGTGGCGCGGCATGTCTCGCTACATGGTACACACCGGCCCCCATTGACATGTTTATAACATTCAATAACAATTTTTAGAAAGTACTCTAAATCACACAAATTAATACAAAAATTCACTATATACGTTAATTTAACGATAATCCTTTGGAAAAAAATATGAATACAACACACATATATACACAATTACGTTTTTTTTCTTTGTCAGGGGCATCAGGCATGAGTAAAATACATAATTTACTTATCGATCACTCAAAGGTTCCAGTTTGCGTGTTTACCTTAACCACTCAAATTTTGTTATCGTTACCGTAATACACTTCAATAATTCTGCCTAATGGCCATTTATTTGTCGGTAAATTTTCCTCTACTAACACTACTAAATCTCTGATTTTTACATTATCTTTTTCAAACCTCCACTTACCCCTTTGCTGTAATTCACTTAAGTAATTATGATGCCATTTACGCCAAAAAAGTTGTAGAATTTTAGTTATCCGTTGCCATTTTTGAGGCGATTTTCGCTTATATTGGTTAAATCAGGCTCAATAATGGAATTTAACGGCCTGTTTATCAGAAAATGGACTGGAGTTAAGACTCCAAAGTCATTCTCATCATCTGATAATGGACTCAAAGGCCTCGAATTTAGAATTCCCTCAGTTTGTATGACTACTGTAAGAAGTTCCTCATAAGTGAGATTAGCACCTCCTACAACTCTCTTAAAGTGATACTTAAATGATTTTATAGATGCCTCCCTAAGACCCCCGAAATTAGGTGCCCTGGGAGGGATAAATTTTCACTCAATGCCTTCCGTGGATAAATATGCTGCTAATTTCTCATCAGGTTTATTTACTAACTCATAAAAAGCCTTAAGAATCTTATTTGCACCAATAAATTTTTTCGCGTTATCTGAATACAATTTGGAACATTTACATCTGCGTTCAATGAATCTTTCCAATGCAGCAATAAATGATTCGGAGGTTAAATCTGAAACAATTTCTATAGGTACAGTTTTAAATACAAAACAAACAAAAATACAGATATAGATTTTTTGCAAGATAGTTCTGCGTGCATCCCCAACTTTGGCTGTGAGAGGCCCACACAGATCTACTCCCGAAATATTAAAGCAGTATTCCAATTGGACTGTATCCCTGGGCAAATCGCACATCAATTGATTTGCAATAACTGGTTTAGATTTAAAACATGGGATGCACTGATGTACTACCTTTCGACATGTTGCACGACCATTTATTGGCCAAATTTTTTCTCTTACCAAAGAAAGTAATGTTGAAGCACCGACATGAAGGTATTGTTTATGATAATAATTTATAAAATATATTAAAGTAAAACTATTAGACTTGTGTAGAATCGCTGGATGCTTTCTCGCAAAATTTAAATTACTGTTATCTAACCGGCCTCCAACCCTTAAAATTCCAAATTCATCTAAGAATGTGTAGAGGCTTTTTACCTTACTTCTTGGACTTACCGAAACTTTGGTCTACAGACTATGTATGTCTGCATTGAATTCTGCCCTTTGGACAGATTTAATTAAATAAATCTCTGCATGCTCCAAGTCTGAAGTTAGCAAAGCTCCACCACACCTATATAGGGAATTTCTTGCATTCGTCACAAATCTGAACATATAACTAAGAATGCGTAAAATAGTTATATAATTATTACTACGATTAATTAAGTCATTTACAAAACAGATCTCTGTAACATTACAGTTAGTAATATTAAATTCATTGATAGGGTTTGAATTGTGTTCGAGCTCTTTATTGAACTCCTCATTAGCTTCTGGTATGATTACTGAACGTCGATGATAGTCAGTTTCATTAAGAAAAATAGGTTCATTCTACCACAAGTCACAATCAATAAGTTTATCTGGATTTATACCTCGGGAAAGTTTATCAGCCGCATTTTGTTCAGAGCAGATATGACGTCACTGTTCAGGACTAGAGTTTTCTTGAATTTTAGCCACCCTGTTTTGCAGAAATTGCTTGATATCAATGGGTTCCTTTTGAATCCACGCTAACACAATCGTTGAATCGGACCACAGGAAAACATTAGTAGCTATTACTTTCATGGGCGATAAGACTCTTTTTACCAGTTTGGTTAGCAAAACTGCGGCACATAGTTCGAGTCTAGGAATTGTCAGACTCTTTACTGGTGTAACACGTGACTTGCTCGCGATTAAATTCACCATCATATTTCCTAGAGAGTCACAAGATTTGCTATAAACCGCTGCTCCATAACAACGTTCTGAGGCATCTGCAAAGCCATGTATTTCAACAATTTCGGGGTTTTCAATTATAATGCGTCGACTTATTTGAGTATTATTAACACTTTTAAGCGATATAAGAAATTGATGCCACTCGTGATATTCTGACTCAGGGAGCTCATCATTCGAATCAATATTATTTCTCCACAATCTCTGCATAAATATTTTGGCTTTTGCTATAACTGGGCCAAGAAGTCCTATCGGATCAAAAATTCTAGCAATTGTCGACAATACTTGTCGCTTGTTATAGGAATCGCTCGATTCTACTTTAACTCGAAATAGGTAACAGTCATCCCTTGGGTTCCACGAAACCCCTAACGTTTTAATCGCACTGTTGTTTTCAAAATTATACCCTTCTCCAGGTATCAGCGAAAGATTTTATCACTTTTACACAATTTATGGAGTTGTATACCTGCCTTATGCATAATCGCTATGAGCTGCCGCTGCAACTCTTTGGCTTCCTCAAGCGTAGGTGCACCACACAAAATGTCATCCATATAAATGTTTTCACGAAGAAATGGTGCTTCCATTGGAAAATTATTTCCCTCATCAATTGACAGTTGATTGAGCGTTTTCGTTGCTAAATAGGGCGCGCCGTCAGTTCCGTAAGTCATCGTTTGTAATTCGAAAATTTTTGGTTCTTCCTCAAAATTATCGTTCAATAAAATTCTCTGCTACGGGTGCTGAGTAGGGTCAATGTTAATCATTCGGTGCATCATTTTGACATCTGCTGTCAGAGCATAAACATGTTCTCGGAAGCTAATAATGATCGTAAATAAGTAGTTTTGAATGACTCCGCCATTATATTGTAATGAATTTAGTGATGTCCCATTTGTTGTCGTGGCAGAACAATTAAAAACATCTCTGAGTTTAGTAGTCGATTTTTCTGGACGAAATATATCATGATGTGGAGCATAGTACGCAATATCAGGTTCTTTTGCTTCTTTCACCTGTTTCATATGCCCTAAAACTTCGTTTTAACAGTTTTTGTTTTATTTTTTGTGAAATTAGTGGGGACAGTCTGACTCGGAGGGAAATAAATTTTTCCTTCGCTTGGTGAACTTTTTATTTCTGCACCTGCTTGAAACACATGACCTCGAAATTTATTTTGATTATTACTCAAATCATTTTCTTCCCTCGGAAAATGTATTAACTCGTTATGGGTTAGCACACAATCACTGTTTTTATAATTACATTTCTGTACGCAAGAATTATAATTTAAACATTTAAAACATGCTTTATTTAGTTTCACAACTTCAACTCTTTCTTTTATCGAAAGTTTTTTGAATTGCGGACAAGAATGTAATGCATGATACGCAATAGGTTTACACGAAACACATTTAACATTTTTTGTTTCCGAAAGGAAAACATTTGAAAACCCCCTTTCAGGGCGTGCATTTCGCAATTTATTTCCCGCTATTTTATATTTTCACTCACGAAATTTCTGGAATACGTATTTGATTAATTTCTGTTTTTATTTTTAACCGATAAGAAAATATCGCATTCTCTGCCAAGTTGCTGTGGTTTAAAATATGATTCTGTTTGTTTAATTGCGATATGACTGATTAATTCACGATCTAACGAATTGAAAATTCTGTCTGAAACGATAAGATCGCATAATGTACAGTAACATAGAAAAATTGATTTCGACCTGGATGTAAATTGAACGTAATTTTCCGACGGTAATTTTTGCGTTCTCCTGAAATTATTTAAATACCCTTGCGCAGTAGGTTGAAATTCCTTTAAGATTATAGTTTTCAATTTATCATAACTAATAAACTCATCCTATAAATAACTCATCCAAAATAAATCATTAAATTACTCGCTTTTCTCCGAGAATGTTTAGAAGAATTTCTGCTTTAAACTCTTCGGGTACATTTTTAGTCTTGAACGCTTTTTCAAATGATTGAAAGAAAAGATTAAATGACTCAGCTCTCTTTGGTACACGGATAGTTAATGTTTTAACATTTTTAATGAAACTTTCTAGGTTATTGCTCACTATCTCCGTTTCCGATTTTTCTGTTAAGGAGGGCAAATTTTCACGCGAATCTCAACGCACTTTGACCAATTCTAATTCTTTCTCTAACTGAGCTAATTTATTTTTTTCAAATTCAGAATTTTGGGATGGTTCATTGCGAATATTTGCGATTTCTAACACTTTTCTAATTGCGCTAATTTAATTTTTTCTAATTCTAGTTTAGATTTCGCAGCTTCTTTTCGTCATTTACACTCCTCAACAATCGAATTGACTATGTCTTTCATTAATTGCTCATTTGAGTAGTGCTCAATTATCTCTATAATATCTCTTAAATCTATAATCTTACTGTTTTTAGGAGCAGTTAAACCTAATTCCTCAACAACAAGCTTAAGCTCGTCTTTATTTAAATTATCAATAATAAACATAATTTATCTAAATCAAAACTAGAAAAATTGCTCTTACCTCAGTCGCTGTGACAATCAGGAAGGAGATTTAGCTGAATTAAATCCAGGGGCACATTTATAAAATTAATATCTCAACACTGAAATCTTCTTAGTCACAATACTTCCCTTATTAGGCACAAATGATCACAAGACTCTCACAGAAAAGGTGAACTAAACATCTTTACACACACAAACCAACACTACCTCACATATAGTTCGAATTTGTTCTTATTATAGAAAGCACACGAATTATTTAAATTATACTCCTCCGGCTCGATGGACCATGCTGAATAAACTCACACTATAACTCAAATTATTTCCAAGGCGCTGGTAATTTTAACATCACTTTATTAACACAAAAGCAGTGCACCGCCGCTTTCTCCAATACTCACATCTCAAAACAATACTAAAAGCTTACTACACTTCACTTCAGATAATAGTCACTAGGATTTTAATTATAGGTGGCGCGGCATGTCTCGCTACATGAAACAGTGAGTTTCGAAATTAAGTGTGATATTGCAATAAAGCTTTAGTTTAATTTTAGTTAAATTTTAATGTTGAATGTAAACTCAACTGTAATTTAAATCCTGAGATGTACCTAATTTAAGCAAGCTTTTTTTAACCGTAAATTTTCAAACTATAAACCCAGAAGGCACTCTCACAATCATTATTGCCATGTCAAACATATTTAAAATATATTAAGATATAGCTTGATTACTTATTTTATAAAATAAATAATGTGTTAATTGAAAACTGTGAATAATGATTTTCTGTACATTAGCCTAAATAACAAATGGGGATTTTTAAATAAGCTTATGGCATGCTAAAAATGAAAATTATCAAAATAGTGAGGGTTCTAAATTGACGCCACTTACAAATTATAATAAATTAATAAATACAATTTTCGTTTCAAAGCAGTAGCTACAGTTTACTTTTCACTAAATATGCTTACCAGACATCACTATGAATAAGAGGCATTTAAGAATTATTGCTTCATATGTGGAGAGGAAATTATTTATTAATTTGAATGTAATATAAAAGGTAATTTTAGTATGTGCATTGATGCATGTAGGGTGAATTGCCTGGTGCATATCTGTATGTACTTCAATTCGAAGAATTTAGAATCAATATTTTTTTAATAACTCAGCACAGGAAAATCATGCACAATTTTTGGAATGTGATTTAGATAAATGCAAAATTCACCTAACGAATCAATGATATTATTGGCAAGTATCATCGTTCAGATTTTTACATTCGCACTTAAAACAATGACTAACTGTTTTTTTGCTATAAATTATTCTATAAAGACTTTAAATATTTTAGGCTGTCATGAACTTTTTTTATATGATTCCACCAAGTTATTTGCCGTCAACTTTTGACAGGTTCCATCTAGTACTTATCTACAGTAATAAAATAAAAAATCGCTCTGTGTGTGTGTCTGTGTGTAATGGGAAGCGAAATCTACGCCACGTAGAAGTCTCAAAATTCCGGAGTGATTAGTCCGAGACAGGTCCTGATGCAGCTGAGGCTCAGATTTTTAATTTTTAAAGGGCCGGGGACCCTGATCCCCTTTAAGATTTTACGCACTAAATTGTTAATAACATGCCTCTTTTCAATCCGATCACCGTCGTTTTTGGGGTGAATTCTCCTTTCAGTTTCTGCCACATTTCTACCTGTCATTGGCACCCTTGTAAGGGACCCGATACAGAGTCGCTTGAAGTTTTAGTGCGCTCAATTGTTAATAACATTCCTCTTTTCTATCCGATCTTCGTCGTTTTTACGGCGGATTGTCCTTTCAGTTTATTCCCCATTTCTACATTTCAGTTAAGACCCTGACACCCTTGCAAGGGACCCAGTACAGGGACCCTTGAAGTTTTAGTGCACTAAATTGTTAATAACATGCCTCAATTCTGTCCAATCTTCGTCGTTTTTGGGGTGAATTTTCTTTTCAGTTTCTGCCCCATTTCTACATATCAGTTAAGACCCTGGCACCCTTGCAAGGAACCCGGTACAGGGCCCCTTGAAGTTTTAGTGCACTAAATTGTTAATAACATGTCTCTTTTCTATTCGATCTTCGTCGTTTTTAGGGAGAATTGTCCTTTCAGTTTCTGCCCCATTTCTACATTTCAGTTAAGACCCTGAGCCCTTTCAAGGGGCCCAATATAGGGCCCCTTGAACTTTTAGTGCACTAAATTGTTAATAACATGCTACTTTTCTATCCGATCTTCTTTGTTTTTGTGTTGAAGTCTCCTTTCAGTTTCTACCCCCTTCCTATATTGTTTTATTGCTGCCATAAGTAGTGGGGGTTTAGATTACAGGTTCAATAGGAAAGAAGTTTGATGGGAACACACTAGAAGCTGCGGAAGGAATGGGACCTCCGAAACTGGGTTCATTTAAAAGAATTTCCAAACATATAAAGTCATACAAACTTAAGTTTTGTTTAAAGTTATTCTTTACACACCCCGGGCAAAGCCGGGTGGGTCTGCTAATATATAATAATTCTCAGACGTAAAATTGAACACACAAATAAGGTTTATTATTGTAACATTTCAGAATATATTAGATCAACCATCATTTTCACTTTGCTAAAAATGATTTTTCCATGTACGTTGTACATGTGTTTCAGGTCATTCCCTTCTTTTCAAAACACTAAATAATGCATTAAATAAATGATCCATTTAACACAAATTTATTGTTAATTATAATTTTATAGTTTTTCTTTTATCAGATTCAAAAAGATGTAAATTTAATGTCGGTCTCGAAACTGTTATTTTTCGTTAGCTTTATAAATTAAGATAAAAAAGAAATCTAAGAAAGTTTAAGGACACCTTTGAGAGAATGGTTAATTTTCAACAGAAATCTTTCAGAGTGGTGAGTAGGAATAGAAGAAACAAAAAAAAAAAAAAAATAAATAAATAAAAATAAAATAAAGCTTACTCAAAATGTTATATTAGTTTTGATTTCAATTGTGCCATAATAATAATTAAGAATTTACATTCGAATTTATTAAGAATTATATTTCAAATCACATAAAATTAAATATTTGAACATTTATTTAAAAAACGTTAAATTTTTCATTTTTAGATCCCTTTAAAGCTGTGAACATTTTTTCCACTTATTGAGCGGCAGAAATGAGGTATAGATGTTAAATAGAGGAACGAAATAACGCATTTACAGTTCAACAAATTTTACGTTCTGTTTAGATATAAAAGAAATTGAAATTACGATTTTGCTTTAAGAGTTACTATGGGTTTTAAAAACTTTACAGCTCCAAGATTTTTTGAAGCATATTCGAGGATATTCCAAAATAAAATCCCCGTGTGTAAAAATCTTTAGGGGATGAACCCCTTGTTAGGTGGAACTACCACTGGGAATCCCTGCCAATAGTGATAGGTTCCAGAAAAGATTACTGAGAGAATTTTCCCATTATTAACAAATATAATACGGCTTATATAATGAACATGAACATGCTTTCTAGCTAATATAAAACAAATATTCTATTCAGAAACTTTGCAGCAATAACAAAATCTGAACATTATTTTGGCATGAGTACAAGTTTAGTGTTTCAAAAACGGAATAATGCCATGCGAAGATATCATTTGTACATAGTAATACCGTTTATTTTATTTAACATTCATTATAATATAATAGTATTAACTAATATGAGAAACAAAGTAATGGGTACAGTGACGCCATTTGCACACATACCTTTTTAGATATTTAGTGAATACGTCCATTATCTTGTACTGATCCATTATCTGAAAAACACAATGATTCTAATTAATAAAATTAACACTAAGAGAACAGATATGAACTCAAAATGATGCTATGCAAAAATATGTACTTGGAATAATATTTGCAATAGTGTTGTATTATATTGATATTACTTAAACATCAAAAATCGCCACAGAATCTTTTTCTCTCCATGACAGTAGTGATTTGTCATAAATGTGACAGGAACTTTTTTCAGCTATTTGAAGATTACTAGCAACACCGTCCTTTATAATTATTAATTTTTTTATAAAAAAAAAAGAAAAGAAAATGAACGTGATATTACGTGACGGTTTAATTACGTGATTTTATATAAAATTCAAAATTTTGCCAGAACTTTGAGCCCATCCTGCCTTAGCCTACTAATCCCTCCACCGTAAAAATACTGCTCTTCAAATGAAGCGGGTATACCAAAAATTCTTGAGTGAATTTAAATATTTTACAAATTTGATTTTTTTTTGTGGAATAAAAGTTTTAATGGTTAATACATTGCTTTTTAAATTTTCCCATCAATAATTATTTCTCATCAATGTGAAAATATTTTTTATATTACTTACCTATTTTTTTTTCATGACTTTTTAAGTTGTGTTTAATTGTTAGTTCCTATCTATAAACACAGTTTCGATGAGGCCTATAGATGTTTATGAAGATTAGAGTTGCGGTAAAGCTAGAGATCCTACCTACAGAACTTCCAGGTTGTGAAAAATTTAAACGGTGCTTCTGGCTGTAAAATAGTTAAAGAAACAACATCTTCATTTTGAAAGACCTATCCAATGATATGCCATTCAATATGGTACGTAAAATTTTTTTGTCTCTACCGCCATTTTGTATTTTACGGCCGCCATTTTAAATTTATAAAAACAAAACCTAGCCTATAACCATCGGACGATTAAGACGAATCGATAGAGACCTCCTTCATTAAAATCCACGCAGCCGTTGGGATGTTTCGAAGGTATAAAGAAATCCACATACCCAGATACGCGTGACACACAGTCGGGTAAAAATATTATGAAAATCGCCGTGTAGCGGCTTTTTCGCCAAACAGATATCCCTATGTCATTTGATGTCAATTTTTGAAAATAAAATATCTCAAAGATTATTAGCATTATATTTTTTAGTTTTTGTTGAATTTCTAAAAATTTAATGAACCAATTTTGATGGAATTTAAACGGGGCAAATGCGAAAGCATCTTCTTTCCTGTAAAAAGAAATAACATACATTGATTGGGTATTTTCAGGGTAATCGGTGGATATACATAAAAATAAATACATACGCTTTGAACTGACAATATCCGACTTTATTAAAGTGGATAAAAAAATAAAAATAATTAAAAAAAACTTGTTATTTTCTTAAAAATGAATCAGTATTAACATTTCTGTCAAAACTTTCAAAAACTATTTTCTTTTATTTGAAAAACTACAAAAAAGACATTAGTACTCGGTCTTAAATTTTAAAGAAACAATAGATATGTACGTATAAAAATATAGCTCTGCCGGCTCGGACTACAGACACAGGTAGATTTCGAAGATAAGTACTAATTTCACGAACAAACTCTAAATCAAGATTAGAGAAAACCACAGTTTAACAATTGTATATGTCAGCTTTTGACGAGTTTGTAATTTCCTTTTTCAGTAAGAGCTGGTTTTATGAGAAATATGTTACTACGATAATTATTCTTCAACAACTATTATTCTTTTGTTTTGGTTTCTTTTTTCTGTAAGTGTTGGTCCTATCAGAAAAGTGTCAGTATAAAAGTTGTAGATAATATTGAAAATATTTATAATAAATTAAGCCCTATTTGATATCTTGTGAATTGACGAAGTTATGAGTTTTTCTCTTCTTCACCGCTCCCATTTTTGTTTTTATTTTATTTATTTACTTTTATTTTCATTTTTGTTTTATTTATTTACTTATTTATTTATTTATTTATTTATTCATTTATTTTGCTGTAAGAGTTAGTACTATCAGAAACCTGGCAATGTAAAAGTTGTAGATAAGAACAAGAACATTGATAATACATTTAAGTGGATTTGTTATGTTGTGAATTGAGTCGAAATTATGAAACTGTTTCTTCTTAAAGCCCCATTTTTTTCGCCTCCATCTCCTTTTTAATTATATCAAAAATGTGTCATACATAAATTTTCGGCCCTTTTCTTAGAAGTAATACTTTCATTAAACTAATATATGTATTATAATTAAGAAGTTACGGGTATTTTTCTGTTTTCAGTAAAACCCTCTCGATTCCCAGCTTTTGATCATATTTTGCCCATTAACGAGCTTGACCAAGATTTCCTGCATCTTGATTTTATGTATCAGTTTGGATGACATATGTGTAGAATTACAGTATTTCTTACAAAATCTGACTGATATGTAAAAGTCAGCAAGAAATTGGTATTTTAATTTTAATTGCTAAAAGGTGTAAATTAAAACTTTAATACAGTAAAAAAAGTTTTTTTTTTTTAATATAGACTATTTTTACTAGTTTTAAAGTTTTAATTTATACCTTTAAGAAATCAAAATTAGTATGTTATTACGAGGTGTTAATTTCCTATGTATTTACATAATAATGAATATGTACACACACACACACACACACACACATATATATATATATATATATATATATATATATGTGTGTGTGTGTGTGTGGCCCTGAAAACGAGCAGATTACTTAGGTCTAGGATTTAAAATGTAGTGATTTTTTTCTATCAAAAACGAGAAGGTTACTTAAGTCTGTGAAGATATTTAAGGGGACATACACGCTTTAAACACATGAAAAATTTGATTTCGAAGAAAAATATTTAAAGTGTGCATGCACTCATTTTGGCATTAAACACCTCAGTTTTGTTTTTCTTTTTTTAATATTATAATATTTCCTCCATGCAATATAATATATAATTTGCATTAAACACTGTATAATTAATTGATAATAATTATTCCTTATTGTATTTTTTTTCTAAATCAATGTTAGTGTATATAGCTTGCGCGCAAGATTAAAAAAAATCCATACCCTCTAGAAATTTGAAACATTTAATAGTATTTTAAGAATATTACAAAAATTAAAATGGACTAAAATCTAATGAATAAACAAAAAATTTCTGAAGTTTTTTGATTTTCAAAACAAAAATATGAAAATTTTGATAAGTTTTGTCACTCGAATACCCATACATTCAATATTTTTTTGTTAATTTTCATAGATTTTAGTTCAATTAAAAAAATGACCTAGTCAAGAAAAATATAAAGTTTCGAAACATTAACTTTATTACATTTGGAGTTATCGTTCGCGCAAGTAAAAAAAATATCGATTTTGAGAAAAATCAATTTAAACATAAGTGTTTCGTTTGAAACAGACCAAAGCTAATTTAATTCTTTTCTAGAACGCGCGCAATTTTACGAACGTTTTGATGCGGTTTGGGGCAAATTGTTCAGAAAATCATTAGCTGTCAAATGAATGAAAAAACAAAAAAATCGATTTTTAAAAAAAATTAAGGGATATGTCCTCTTAAAAGCATTAAAGATCCATTCCATATAACGTGTGGGACAGCTTTTCTACATATTACTGCTGCTTTAACAATGCTATTGTATCCTTCCATTTATACAACTATGCTAATTTGAAAATCTAAAAGTTTTTGTTATTTTTAATCTATAGTTTATAATTTAAAAGCTTATAAGTAAATAGGTAGAAGTAATAATGTAAATGTCACGTGCAGAACATTTTGTCCGTTTTTCATGAAATGGCCTTTCGTGGATTCAAGCAAATAGGCTTGATAGTTGTATGTTCTAACTTCGGACTTGCTTAATTTCTATATGTTTTTGCTAGTTATTATACTTTTTAATATATTTTATTGTGTTTTTATGCTACATATCTCATGAAGGTTTCTTTTTTGAAAAGGGAGTGCACGTAATACGCCGAATATGCTTAAAAAACATAAATACAATCTCAAATCATAAGTACGATATGAGCTGTTCAGTACACAAATCGATTAATTCAATCAAATGAAAATGTTCAGTATAAACAGTTAAAGTTATTGTAACTATAAAAATATTGTATCTATATAATATTTTTTCTCGGGATATTTTGAATGAACTCATTAATTTTCTTTTAATAAAGGATGACTTTTTATCACTGTATAAGTATAACGAAAATTTTCAATGCTCCTTTGTTTAAAAAAACGCCACTTAAAATTCAATTAGTCGGATTGTTTTCTGAACCCCTCATACATGCGTCATAGCGCGTTATAAGCAGGAATATTCGGTATTCCTTTTTTGGATGTACATACATAAAGAAACATTATTTTAAAATTACTCATCTAGTACAAGAAAATTAACAATAAAATTCGATATTTCATTATAACAATGCAAAGTGCATTTCAAAGCACCATGAATCCAATTGCAATGTTTCACTGAATAGCCTCATTGGATATTTCAATAACTTTCAAGTATTCTGTAAATGTTTCGACAGTAAGTAAACACGATACGAGATAGAAATTAATTGGAAAATGAGGAGCTTTTCGAACCGAATTGAAATTATTCCGATATTGAACTATCCAATTGTATAAATGGATTCTATCAGAACTGAGAGAGTAATATAACGTAGTGTAATCAATGCATTACTGGGAATTTTCGCCTTTGATCAAATTCAAGTTCTAAATTTGGAAATTGAATTCGTTATTGAAAGTATAGAATTATGAGTATTGTAAAACTTTTTAATTTAAAGATTATTGATTTTTTTAGAGTTATAGATTAGTCTTATATATTCAAAATGAAATACATAACTGTGATTGTAAATTGTAGAACATAAAGGTTGCTGGTAGACAAAGTCTTAACTTATGTAACATTTGATTATATAGAGCTTTAAATATCATTTATGAAATTCGGCATTTTAAAATTATATAAACTACAAAAAAAAAAAAACTACATGTTCAATAGTATAACATAGTTATTTTAATAACTAAGACTTTTATTTTTTATTTATTTATTTATTTTTTTTAATTTTTGCGAGTTTGTGTTTCCTGAAAAAATTGAAAATTTTCTTTGTCCTGTCTAAACTTTTCTGACACGTTTTATGTATTTTTATATAAAAACAACATAATTTGGACACGTTCCTGGTGCGATTGTATCTCATATAAAAAATTACGAGAATTATCAACAACGTGCAATCGTCAAATAATTAAATCCACTATAAAAGTGACATCTTACTATTAAAACATCCACAAAAGTCATGTAAAATACAACTGGTATGCAGTCGATTAGTAGTAATTTCAAATAATTAATACTATAATTAAGTTTTACTAAACATGGCAAATTGACTTATAATCTGGCTATTTTTACTTTGGAAGATTTTTTGCACTCTCTTCAAGATACGTACCCTTTTGAAAATGCTTCATAGAGCTATATAGAACTCCATAGAATCCTTCACAAGTTCTATAGAATACCCTTTCTGTAGAATACTTTTTCTATAGAGTTTTAAAGAGTTCTATTGAATACTTTTTATAATGGCAATGCTTCTATAGAATTCATAGAAGTTTTGTAGATTTTTTTTCGACAGAACAATTTTTTTATAGACAACATGAACCTTACAGAACTTCTATGGACTAATGATCCTAGAGATATTTTCTTTGTTTGGATTTATAGATATGTTACCGGCCAAACCCGATTTCTGGCCAAATTAAATTTTTTCTATGCCAAACTAGTTTATACTGACACACTCAGTATAAACTGGATACTCTTATTGGCCCATGCGACCGCACTTGGAGTACACTCGTCTACTTTATAAGTGTATAAAAATATTTTTATTTTGAAACGTTCATTTAAATATATGTTTTGTGAAAATTTTGATACATGTAAAAAGGTTTAGAGAATATACAAGAATATTTCCAAGCAGATTGGTCTCTAAATTAAACGGAAAAAAAATAAAGCTGCAAGAATGGTTCACTGTGCCCCAATCTCACTAATACAACTAAATTGTATTATTTGCAATTCAACCTAATTTCAGCTGAATTCAATTTAAATTCAGTTAGTTGCAGCTTACTATTAACCGTTAATCGCAATTAAGAAAATCACTTATTTATTTTTTTAATTATTTATTATTTGAGTAAAAATGTAGGATAACGTGAAATTTTATCATAACCCTAAAATTTCGTATGAAATATGTTCTATATAATTCGCCCATATATTTTCAAATCTGTTCAGGTCAGGGCTTTTAGATGGCCATGACAAAAAACGGACCTCATATGTGTAGAACCAATTTTTAACACCAATAGCTGTGTGAATCTCTGCTCCATCTTGTTGATATATATAATATTCTCCACCTAATTCTGTACTATAAAGAAGAAGTTCAGATTCCAAAAATCGGAAGTAAACTTTATGGTTCTTTCTACTATTCAAAAAGGCCAGACTCGTTCTTCTCTTATATCCGACTGCTAGCCTGACCATCAAACGTCCTCCCCTAACCCCATATGTCGAGTGGAATAAAGCCCTTTCTCATTCTTGTTACAATGCCAATAGAACTGATATCCATCAGGACCATCTAAGTTAAACTTTTCCTCATCCATGAAATTGACTATTTCGTGGTCCCTCATATGTGGTCTCTCGCGCAAGGTAAGCAGTTAGCTAAATGCATTTTGATTCTGTTTTGATGGTGTTGTCACTTCTTGAAAATGAAGACTTTGGACTTTTTTATATAGTTATATAAAGTTTCATCTGACACATGCGTTAGCCGTGATTATATTTGAAATTGTAGACTCTTTCGATTTTAACTTTCGGATAATGTTTCTTTCAACACGAAGCGTCAGTGTTTGTGGTTTTCCTGTCTTTTGTACCGTGTTGCTCTGGATTTCTAAGATAGCTTGATATTGTAGTCTTACTAACATTAAACAATTTAGTAATCTCTCTGATGCTTTTAATATTTTATCTAAATGTTATGGCTTGGCCTTTTTCAAAATTGTTTAAAAGTATCCCTTTGAGCATTCTAAAAATAATCAATCTAAAAAAGAACACATATTTTTTATTTGATAAAACAATAAAGTAGTAATGTTGACTAGAACAGAAGTGTCGAATAAATTATATTTTCCGCAGCTGTACTTCTACTTTTTTTACAGAGTGGTGGATACCTAAGTTCATTTTTCTATAAATTAATTGTGGTTTTAACTTTTATTTCTCAATTAAATATTGAGCATAAAATGATACCCTTTAAAAAAATTCAGACCGTAATGTAAATCACAATTAAGTAAATTAAAAAAAATCGAGTGTCCTTCTACTTTTTTTTATGAAATGTATGTATAGAATTATAGTGTAACAGGTATATTAAAAATGGTTTACTGCTATAAAATTTCTTGTTTCTTTTTTTTCTGAAGCAGAATAATAGATAATACTTTGCAAGTTATCAATGAAGCATTTTATCATAAGACAAGGATAGATGAATGAAAATTGAATGTTTACTTTTTAAAGAGGTATTTTAAAAAATCAATGTCAGTCGGACTCCTTCACATTTTCTAATTTCCATTCAACATATAATCGGAAAAGTTTTAACAGAATAGTTTGCATAAAATATTTAATGTATAAATATCCAAATTATTTATATTATATATTTGTTATACAACTTTTCTGACAATAGTCATATTTTGGAATTTTTTTGCGATAAAGAATAAAAAAAGACCAAATGGTGCTCAAATTTGCCCATTTGAGCACCCAGGTGGCTAAAAACCTAAACAAAATTGATTAGCAATGTCGGTTTCGAAACATTTTATCATCACCCAAGAGCAGGGCGATCTCTCAGTCGCCCCTGGCTTGAACACGAACCATTCTAATTTGCTCAACGTTTACAAAAACATGTGAAATTAAAACTAACAAGTTCGAAATTGTACGTCAAACGTGGCAAATGACGCGAGTGTGTACTATTTTTTATAAAAATTCAGATCTTGGTGCAATGGTTGTTGCACTCTTATGCAAAGAGGCGTGAATACAAAATTAAATACGATTATATATTAGGGTGGTGCGAAAAAAGTCAAGTTGATATTTCCGAGTCGCTATAGTGCGGAAAAGTTGCGATTGGTAAATACAAGAAAGACAAAAAAAATTCTTCAAATCGGACTTTATCTTCCGATCCCGCAAACCGCTTAAAAATTCCAAAAAATTGAAAATTTCCGATTTTTTCAAAATTTTTCTCTTTTTTTACGTTTATATATTTTTTATCGCTATAGGAAAAAATATTTGCAGTTTGTACTGTTTAATAATAATAATAATAATAATTGTGTTTAGAGAATATCTACCGATCGCGCAAGCTCAATAAAAATCGGCAAAAATTCAATTTTGAGTGATTTTCATGCATTAAGAATATAATCAACTGAGGTCAGTTTGCAGTCTCAGGTTAAGATTTAAATGTTAATTGATACTATTGAGCATATTAAGTTATTTTTAAACAACCTAGAACTTACCACGAAGAGTTTGTTTCACGTCTGAAAAGTTTAGTAGTGCACCCAACTGCCGTTAGCCACGTTGGAAAACAGCGCTGAAGTCGGCGTACGCGCTCCCACCTAGTCTCACCTAACTCCATAAAATTTACAGAAAAGTCAACTGGATTCAGATGAACTACATGGCATATACTATTTTGACGGAAGAAAGGACGATACCCCAGTTAAAGAAAGTATTGCATCTAAACAGGTTCGTCGAACTATTAAAGAGGAACACTTTCCTGTCATAAAAGAACGTGACTCAGTTTATTTAGGCCATGTGCCTCCAAACTCCGGGCCTGCTGAGGACATTGCAGCTTTCATAATATCATGTCTTACTGAACAAGGGGTTTCACTGGAATACTTAGATTTGGTAGGCTGTGATGGTACAAATACCAATACGGGATAGAAAGGTGGTGCTATCAGAAAGCTTGAAGTTTATCTCAGACGACCACTGCAGTGGGTTGTTTGTTTATTCCATTTTGTTGAATTACCTCCCCGCCATCTTTTTCAACATTTGAATGTTGAAACTACTGGCCCAAGATCATTTAGTACACCATTTGGACACAATATCATTGTTGTGTAAAGCTCTCGGTGATAAATTTTCAATTGACTGATTGTGAAGTTCCAGAAGTGGACAGGCAACTGTTGAGCAAGGACCAAAGATATCTTCTTGGCGTAAGTCAAGCAATTAACAGTTACAACTTTCCAAATGACTTATTAAAGTGTGACTCCGGTCCAATTTCACATGCCAGATTGCTCACTTGTGCAAATAGAGCCCTTCGACTTTACGCGAGCGTGGAAAACCCATCGGATGCCTTAAAGCCATATTGACATTTATTTTAAAATCTTACTTGCCAGTTTGTTTTGAAATAAAATGCTGTAAGTACATTACAGACGGGCCTATTCATCTGTACAGAGCAATTGAAACATATCGATACTTTCGTGACAACCTGAAGAAAGTGTAGTCTTTGAAACTGAATGAAACTCGTTCTTTGCTCACCCGGAAAAAATACTGATGGCAATGGTCTTTTATAAAAGGAGGCACATAAGAGAGCTAGGGCTGTTAAAAGCCAGGCAGAATGTTTCAAAGTGTAAAGGCATCTGAATCTTTATCACTCCTACAATCCAAAATTAATTGATTGTAATGTAGCAAAATTAACATTTCCACCGTTTTTTCGGAGATTAACCCATGAAGAAATACATTTCTTCGTTCAATCAGGTCATATCTCAGTCTAGGATGATGAAAAGTTTTTCAACCACACGTAAGATGTCCAGCGGTGCATTAAATCGGTAACGGAAGCATCATTTAAGGTATGTGGGCCCCAATCAAGAGAGCATCAGGGCCATACTGAAATCAATGTCCATAATACCAGACATTACCACCAAATCGCAGTACAAAGTTGCGTCTAAAAGTAAGACTTAAACAGATGACATAACAAATTGTATATCTTATACTGTCACGACGCTAGTTTTTTAATACAGTGTTTTGATTCTATTATAACAAATTATGTATTTAAGTAATGTAAATAGCAAACACCCTCATTGGTTGGATGGAGGATAGGGTGTGGTTTGAACTCGAAGTTCAGCTACCTTCCCGTGGTGAGTTCTGGTTTGTTTAAACATTATCAAATATCTAAACAAGCAAAGAGTTGTACATAGTACAATTTATATGCAAATGTTAATATTGGAACGCAAACTGATCTCAGGTGATTATTTTCTTTATTCATCAAAATCACTGAAAATTGAATTTTTCCGATTTTTATTGAGCTTGCGTGATCGGAAGCTATTCTTTAAACGCAACTGTTTATTTTTATTATTATTAAACATTACAATCTGCAAATATTTTTCACTATAGCGATAAAATATATAGATACGTAGAAAAAGAAAAAAATTCTGTAAAAATCGGAAATTTTCAATTTTTTTTAATTTTTAGGCGGTTTGCGGGATCGGAAGATAAAGTCCGATTTAAATAATTTTTTTTTTGTTTTTCTTGTATTTACCAATCGCAACTTTTCCGCACTATAGCAACTCGGAAATATCAACTTGACTTTTTTCGCACCACCCTATTATATATATTAAATTCTGTGATACGAAAATAATGTGACACCATATTAAATATGAGGTAATCACCATGGCAACCTAGAATCATTAATTATCATGGGATATCATTGAATTAATTACGTGTGATAGGATTTAATAGAATGAAAAATCTTTTATTTATATCTTTTTTAGTTTTGATTAAATTTTCATAAAATTTGAAATGACTCGACAAAATTCTTCAACGATTATCAATGTTAAATTATATGCGGACGGAGAGACAAATGGATCAGACTCCGACTATAGGAGCTATATATATATATATATATATTTTTTTTTTTTTTCAAAATTAATGAAATAATTATCGCATGAATGGCGCTACCGCAGCACATATCAAATGCAATAAAACATACTTCACCATTTCAAAATGACAAAACACCAAAAAATTAGTGTTTTCGCATTTTGAAATGGTGAAGTATATATTTATATATTATATATATATATATATATATATATATATATATATATATATGTATGTATATATAATTACGAACGCATGTAAAAGAGAACACATTGTACTCAACAATTTGTAAAATAACATGAATATCAATTATTCTTATAAAGATCAACGGTATTTTTTTTAAATTCTTTTTAGGTTCATTTTCTCAGAAATCGATCACTTCAATCTATCTATAATACAAATCTTGGCATCTCGATAACGTCCAAAATGCAGAACTAATTAAACTCGAAAATACGAAATAAAATAAATAAAGTAAGGCATACTTGGATATAGTTTAAAATAAAATTTATAAAAAGTTTAAAATACTAAAAAACCTTAAAAATACATTTAGTATTTCAATTTCAATTCAGTCTGTCCTTTCAGCCATAAAATTACTGTTATTAACACTTTAGCCTTCCGGGCCATTAGATATTGCTGTTCCAGAGATGACTTTCAAAAAGAAAAATGTAAAATGTATTAAGATTTTGTTGATAATTGCTATTCTATAGGCCTTGTTAAGAAAATCTTTAAAACAACTTTAAAGTTTGTTAACTCTACTCCCCCTCGTTTCCAACGTAGTCAACTAAATTTTTTTGTCTGTATCCATTATTATAAAAGCATTTCTGGTAAAATTTCTGGTATTCTAATATCATCCAAAGTTGGTGTTTCTTTTAATCCACTAATATAGTGAGTTTCTTTTTTAATAAGCGTAAATTTATATATGCTGTCAAAATTAGCTGGTGTTAAGATTGTGATAGCGTTTACACTGGTGGAATGGGTAGATCGATGTAAATTTGCCTGAAAGAACATATTGGTGCTTTCAAATGAGGCAATCTAAACTCCAATATAGTCCATATTTTTTTTTGGAATGACATCCCGCTATTTGGGAACGCTGTTGCAAACAAGTTGTAACAGTTATCATCGTAGATTGTCCTCAGAACGCTGGTTTATTCAATTACGATCGACGACTTTGAATGAAGTCTGTTCCATTCCTGCAAATATTGTTTGTTTCTGAAAACATAACATTAAATGTACTTGATTTGTTATGTTGTTTGTTTTACAATGGTTAAATCGTACTGATGAGACGTTGCGGTTGCTTGGCGAAACGTCTACTAAATGTATTTTTAATGTTTTTAGTATTTTAACCCTTAAATGCCGAGTGTTGCTTTTCGGCAACATACCCAATTTAGGCTCTAAAATACTATTAGAGTAATATTAAAGCTATAATGCCTAATGTTGCTAATGAAATACATTCTGAAAATATTATTAAATCGATTTTCAATATGTAGATGGCAACACTTGTGCTGTTTAAGAATAAAGATAGATTTATTTTTTCAATTTTTGCTACTTGTTCTTTTTGTTTTGTTTGGAAGCTTGCGAAATACCCTATTTTGTTCTGCAGTGAGCAAGTAAAATTTATTTCTTATTATAGTTCCTAAAATTCTTGTATGTTTAATATTATAGCATTTTATGAAGGAAATTTTTTTTTCAATTAATATTAGTAGTAATTCAATTAATAGTATTACCGATTAGTAACAAACGGTGTTTCACCTGTAAACCATACTTAAAACAAAATATGATTTTTTTAAGTATTTTTCCCATGATTTATTTAAAAAATGAAATCCGAAAAATATTATTACAATGATTTTTGAAAAATCAGGCGTTTAAGGGTTAAACTTTTTTATAAACTTTATTTTAAACAGTATTCAAGTCTGTCTTACTTTATTTATTAACCATTTGGAAAAATGATTATTGTTCTCGTCAGGATGGGAAATCAAAAGCATATCTGAAGGTTTTCATTGGTTTAATCTGCAATTTATTCGTTTTCTCATCGGTCTATACAGTAATCTGTATTTCCCTTTAATTTCAACAACGATGGACACTTTCTGTTGCCACTATGACAAAAAAATAATAAAAACTACAAAAAAAATTAATAACTCAGAAACAAATTGAAATACAGCTTTCAAACAAATTGCATTTAAAAGTAGATTTTTTTTTCTATCCGACGGTGTAAAAAGTAATATTGTCGGATGTTTAGAAGTTTAAGAATGAAATTTCATTTAAAATTGGCCGTCAGATTTCTTGGAAATCTGACGATGGAAAAGCCTTTTCCCGAACAGCCAATGAAATGCTTGGATATTTACGTAAGTTTCAGGTGGATAATACTTAAGTTTCATGAAATCTGACGGGTCACAGGCGATATTTTTGGCTTGCCATTTTTACGTGTAATAACACTATTAATGTTTAATTCATGGCGTACGTAATGTATGATCAACTCCGTGCGATTTTTTATGTATTAAATTTTAGTCTTAAAAAAAATTGTTTTCCAAATGGTCGTTGTAATTTGATAAATTGCTTTTTTTATTTTTTTATTTACTCTTTTAAATGTTCCAAATTTATACGTTAAATGTATGTATATTGCTAATTAAACTCTAATTCATACAGTCGAATGATCTTGAAAGTATCCTGGATGTGTTCGTTAGAGAATTATGTAACTCATACTGTTCGTTTATAGGGACACAGACACAGAAAAGAAAAAAAAAAAAAAAAAAAAAAAAAAACTAGAGAACAGGAATTCTGCTTTCTCAGAATTTAGTGTCGCCCCCGGCATTTCCATTACTTCATTTTCTTCTGATGGACTGATGTCTTCTATTATTGAGAAACAGCCATTATAAATGAAGTGTTAGGTGAAGATGAAAGAGCAGCCGTAAAAAGTTAGAACTCTGATTTTCTGGTCAGAATGGGGGAAAAAATGGCCTTTTTTTTTTTTTTTTTTTTTTTTTTTTTTTTTTTTTTTTTACGGCTGTTTTTTTATCTTCACCTAACACTTCATTTATAATGGCTGTTTCATAATAATAGAAGCCACTAGTCCATCAGAAGAAAATAACTCGGTTAAGCGGGACTCTACTGCAGTACAAAATATATTTCAATTTTAAGACTTAAAGCACACGTTTTATTTTATGTAAAATGACGTCATTCGCATCCGCTTAAGAATTCCACATTTACGATCTACTCTTAAACATCTAGAGTAAAGCACGCATAGCACATCACTATCGCGAAATAATGCACAAAGGCAGCAAAAAGATGCCGTCATTCAAGAAAATCAAAAAAAAAAAAAAAAAAAAGGCTATCTAATGATTCATAGATACTTACAATTAAATATAGTATATATAATAGCTCCATTGTTTTAACAGAAATCATTCGCTTATATTTTTTTCGAAATAGAACGTATTATTACATCTTCTTTCGGTTGTTACGAGAAAATGACAACAAAAATATATAATTACTATTTTAAAACTATTTTTTTTCTTTCCAATATTAAGCAAATGGCTTCAAAAACTACAAAAAAATTAATATTTCGGAAATAAATGGAGTTACAGTTTTCAAACAAAATGCATTTAAAAGAACTTTTTTTTCAAATACGACGGTATAAAAATTTAAAATGTTCGATTCTTAGAAGTTTAAAAAATTGATAAAGAGTATTTAATTGTAATGCTTTGTTTTACGGCTATAGCTTCTGTAAGGTAACGTTATTTTTTGGACACAAAATAAGCTGGGAGAAATAAATAGCATACCGTAACGGAAAAAAAAAAAAAAAAAAAAAAAAAAAAAAAAACAGGCAAATTTGCCATTGAGTTAGCATACAAAATACTGAATTACTCAATCCTCATTGGGTCAGTGTATTAGTAGCGACAGTATCTTGAATAATTTTGTTCATAAAGCATGCTTCATCTATAGTTACTCAATCAGGACATACGAAAATTACGATTGCATTAATTGAATATATTATATTCGAATTTCATTTAAACCTGATATATATAACTAAACGCAGTTTATACTCAATGATTTTTTTTAAAAAATTCACATTTTAATATAATAACTTCCTATACGTTTAATTACAATTAATAATTTAAATTTAAAATTTCTTCGAAAATTTATTCTCTTGACGAAATAACGAACTTATCAGGAGTGAAACTGATTTGTCTAATTTTTTATTAAATTTTGTTCCTTAAAAGAATCCAACTAAACCGGAAGGAAGAGCAATAAAATGGTTCCATAAAATATACAAAAAGAAATTTAAATCACCATGTTGTCTTTCCTTAA
This sequence comes from Maratus speciosus, assembly GCA_963932465.1. Lineage (NCBI taxonomy): Eukaryota > Metazoa > Arthropoda > Arachnida > Araneae > Salticidae > Maratus > Maratus speciosus. The sequence goes on along the minus strand of OZ010788.1, from coordinate 331,397,033 downwards.
ATTTATTATGGTTATGAAAATCTGTTTAAAGGAATGAATCTTATAAATTTAATCCCGCTCTTTTAATTGTGTGGAAAAAGTTTACGTTGTAAAACATACAGCATCTTCAGAATTTATGAGAAACCATAACTTTAAATAAATGAAAAAAAAAAAATGGAACTATACTCATAAAAGACGTTCATTCCCTTAATTAAATAGTTTTAGATTATTTTTAAAATTATTTCATAACATTACATGTATAACATTTATCATGATGTTTTGCTTTGAAAAAAAAAATAATAATAATCTGATTTTGAGCAAAAAACAAAAAAATATAATTCATCTTCTCAGTTTACTTTTTGAAAGACTACTTTCAGTTAACAGTGATGATAACAAGAAAAAAAAATGATTTAGAAAGCTAAAGAAATCCTTTTATCAAAAATGGATAATTGATATTTTTATAGAAAGGAAAGGCGTTTTAAAGGTGGGAGAAAACCTTAATAATTATTAAAAATTACTCATAGAGCAATTGAAAAATATGAAAAAAAAATTCTCATTTAATCGGATTGATTTTAGATTTTATTTCTATAGTTTCAAACTTTTCTTACCCGATTCAGTTAATAGTTGCTGAAATACTAACAAAGAACTCAAAAAAGTAAAAATAGTTTCCTAAGTGTAACATTTGGACTAATTGAAACACTTAATGAGAATTTAAGAGAGAAGTTTCTAATGGAATTAAAATAGCCTTAAATTTAAATTTAATAGAAGTTAAAGTAAGCAGAAAGCATTTTGTGGTGAGAATAATTACTGGTAATTAAAAGAAATGCGAAAATCTAGTTTTACCATTTAATAAAATACGAATCGCAAATATTTCCTTATTGAATATTTCAATTGTTTTTAAATATTATTCTTTTCATCTCACTCTTTTTTACCCTTTTATTTCATTCCAAATGATTTTCATTCTTCTTTTTTTAGACTATTCAAGAAATTTAGAATCTTTAATTTTTTAAGTATGCTTACATTTTTTAACATATTTTCATTTGGTAAAAATATGCATAAAACGTTTTAGTGCAAAAAGAAATTCTTTTTTATAAGGCGAGTTGACAGAATTTCATTTTAATACAGTTAAAACTAGTTACAACGAATTCGAGTAACAATAAATCCTTGAATAGAATTGTCGAAGGTTTTGTATTTTCCAACTTATTACACATATGTATGTATTACACATTCTATATGACAAAGTAATTATCGGGGCGTCGCGAAACTTCTTCTCTTACGGGTCTGATTTAAGATGGCAAACAGAAGTGAGTCATAAACGAGATATGTTTTTTTGTCTGGCAACTGACCTGACCAGTTCACCCTCTATGAACATTTGGCTTATGATTGTGCTGAAGTAATCGCTACTATTATTGTGTGTATATTTTAAATAATTTTAATCTAATACATATTATGATATGAGGATATTTTTAAAAATGTGCATTTTAAAGGATTAATTTATGGATAAAGGATTAACATAAATCAGTTAGTACTTCTTTTTACATTATTATTTAAAATGCGTTACATATATGTATATCGTTTCCACGTGGGAATTGTGAGGTTTTATTTTAAAGTAGGGTAGTAAACATAATTTAGAATAATCTCATAGATAAGAACGTAATAAGAAAGCCCTATTTTGCCCTATGTTGTTCTGTTTTCAATTTAATCTTCATAAGTCGGAAACAATTAAAACATTAATAGTACTGAGATCTTATGCATATGAATAGACGAAATAAAAATCTTTTAATGAATATTTAAAAAAATACATAAAACATTTTTTTGTATTTTATTTATTTATTTATTTACTTTTTTTGTCTAGGATGAATAATTTCTTAAACAATTGAATATGCAGTTTCCCATAAATTAATGCATATTTTAAAAATTCATAACAAACACACATTGCCATATATGAGTGCGGTTTATCCTATAAGACTTTCAAATAAGTCGGATTTTTTTGGCTGAAAAATAAAACAAAAATTTTATAAAAACCCATAAGTAGGCTCATATTTCAAAACTTCTTAGAAAAAAATTATTCCTGAAATTTCTTTTAATTAGCTATTTGCTTTCATGAGTCACTAATATACCATTAAATGAAGTTATTCTATAAGAAGTATTTTAATAATGTAAGTCATTTTATTTTCGCAATACGCATATTTAGTAATACATATTTTGCTTTTCTTAATATAAATTTATTTACGATATTAATAATTCTGGTTAATAATATAAAACGTGTTTAAAGCAAATGTTCCCTAAAAATAAAATATATTTTAAGTCGTTTTTTATTCTAGTTCGCCACTGCGTAAAACTTGAAAAGGTTTGGCTATGCAAAATCATTGCATTCATATTTTATCCCATCACACATGATTTAAAAAAAATGCACCACACGAAGATTTTATCATTAATCTTAGCTAAATAGAAAACATTCACTTTCTGAATCAGTGTAGAAAGCTTTCATAAACATAGCATTAAAATAAGTGTTCTGGAAAAATAAACATTATGATTTATCTTGATGGCATGTTATTTATGAGCGATAGTTTTTTTCTGTTTGAAACCAATATGAAAGAGAGTAAAAAAAAAAAAAAAAAAAAAACTGTTTGCGAGGAAAAAAACAAGACGATATGTTTAAATTTTTATTTTTGAAAATATGATATATTTTTATGGAATTTAAAATAGGATACACTAATATAGATTCACATTCACAGCTAATGAGGACAGAAAGCTTTCATAGAAATGGCTTTAAAAGAAGAATTCTGAAAATATTCTGTAAAAAATAACTTCATAATTTATTTTGATGGCATTTTGTTTTTGAACGATGGTTATTTTCAGTTAACCATTTCGTAGTTGTTTTTGTTGTATGGAGGGTTTTAGTTTGTTTGAAACTAATATGAAAAAGTAAGTATTATTTAAAAAAAAAATTGTGGAAATCACAAAACAGGTATGTTTTACTTTATTATTTTTCAAAGTATGATAAGATGCTAATTATCTAACTTATAAGATACGATATGAAGCTAATTATAGAACTTATAAAACAGAGACGCTAATAGAAATTCACTTTCACAGATAAATCATGATAGAAAGCTTTCATAAACATCGCTTGCAAAAAAAAAAAAAAAATCTCGAAATACTCTCGGGAAATTAATAATTTATTTTGATAGCATATTATTTTTTGAGCGATGGTTATGTTAAGTTAAAACATTTTGCTGTTGTTGTTGCAAGCAATAAGTTTTTTTAAAATCTTTATAAAAGGGTAAGAATGCAAAAAACTGTTTCTCGGAAATCAGCACACTATACGTGTAACTTTATTCTTTTTGAAAATATGATATATTTTTTTACGGTGATTACGAGATTTAAAAATAAAAGACGCTAATATAGATTCATATTCAATCCGGAATCTGGATAGAAACCTTTCATAAACATGGATTTAAAATAAATATTCTGGAAATATTTGGAAAAATTAACATCGTAATTTATGTTGATGACATGTTATTTATGAGCAATAATCATTTTCAGTTAAACCGTTTTTTTTTCTTTTTAGAGAGAGAGAGAGGGAGAAGGGGGGGGGGGGTAAGTTTGTTTGAATCCATTATGAAAAATTAAGAATTATAGAAAACTTTTTTCCTTGAAATCAGAAGACTATACGTGTAACTTTATTTTTTTTGACAATATGATATTTTTTATTATGATTTTTTTAATTATTTATTATTATGAAATATAAAAACAATTGATGCTAATATACCGGGTGTCCTAAAAAGGACTGACTGATTTTAAAATCCAATAACTTGCAAACGGTGACAAATATTTAAAAAATTCTTGCAGGAGGGTTATGCATAAGGTCAAAAATTTTATTACAGTGATTTTCTATTTTAGTTCGAATTACAAACAATAGATAGCGCTGTAAGCAATAGTCGCTAAATACAGGTTCGAGTTTTGGTCCTTTCTCTTGTTCCATGCGGAAAAAGGAGATGGAAATGTATTGAGCGGGCCACTAAGTATCACAAATCGAGCCTGTATTTAGCGTCTATTGATCGCATCGCCATCTATTGTTTGTAATTCGAACTAAAATCGAAAATCACTGTAAAAAAACTTTTGACCTTATGCATAACTCTCCTGCAAGAATTTTTTTAATATCTGTCATCGTTTACATGTTATTGAATTTTAAAATCAGTCAGTCCTTTTTAGGACACCCGTAGATTCATATTCAAGGCTGAATCAGGATAGAAACATTTCATAAATATGGATTTAAAAAGTATCATAGAAGTAGTTTGAAAAATTATCATCATAATTTATCAAGATTACATGTTATTTATGAGAGACAATAATTTTCATTTAAAATGTTTTTTTTTTGTTGTTTTTTTAAACCAATATGAAAAAGGTGATTTATTAAAAAAAAAAAACTTTTCTGTTGGATATTACAAGAAGATACTTTTATCTTTTTTTATATGTTTTTTTAAACTGGTCTAATTATAGAATTATAACTGGTTGTCACTATAGAATAATATTCACAGCTGAGTCATAGTAGTAAGTTTTCCAAAACCTGGCTTTAAAATAAGTGTTCTGGAAATGTTTTTGAAAAAAAAAAAAAAAAACACAATTTATCTTCATCTCATGTAATTTATGATTAATGATCATTTTCAGTTAAAGCAATTCTTCTGTCTAGAAGCAATAGGTTTGTCTGAAACCCGTATGAAAATTTATGAATTATAAAGAAAATACTTTATTCGTGGAAATCACAATATAATACGTTTAGTTTTCTTCTTTTTGAAAATATGATATTTTTATATTTTTTCACTTGGTGAATTATGGAATTAAAAACAAGAGACACTAATCTAAATTCACATTTACAGATGAATAAACATAGAAACAAATTTAAAATAAATGTTCCAGAAATAGTCTGGAAAATGAAGATTATAATTTATCTTGATATGATATTATTTATGAGCAATGGTCGTTTTGAGTAAAATGATTTTTTTTTTTTTTTCTGTTGCGATCGTAACTTTGTTTGAAGCCAATGTGAAAAATAAGAATCATACGAAATGTTATTTCGTAAAAATTTAAAGCAATACAGTTAGATTATTTATTTATTTTTTGAATAAGATATTATTTCTATTTTTCGTCTAAGATGGCCTCTAGATCTTTGATATTCATTACTACGGTGGTTGATATTTTGCTCAGGTGTCAGTATTTTTAGAGAACATTAAAATATTTACTAAACTAGTCGTCTGATCACGTGATCATTACATTTGCAAACTTGAAGAACATTCGGTGCAGTATCAAATCTCGAAACCAAAACATTATCGTGAAAAAAAAATAAAAAAATTACAGGAAATTTTCTTCTTAATGAAGAACGACCTTAAAATATTTGAATGATTCTAATATATTTAATTAAGAATGACCCTATTATATGTATTTAAAAAAAAATCTTGAAAACAAAGATATTTTCACACAATTTTATCTTTTTGAAGCTGATATGAAAAATAAAAATTATAATGAATTTATTCGTTGAAATCACGCGTAGAAAAATCCTTTTAAGGAGTATACATTTTTACTGAGCAAAGTATAAATTTTAAAGTACGCTAAAAAGAAATTCGAATGAGAAAGCTGATCTAGCTATTTTTTCTGATGTATAATATGGTTTTCAGCTATTTATTATAATATAATAGCATATTTATTTACGCTATTTATTATAACATATTTATTTATTAGCATATTTATTGACGAAATGCTTACCTTCCATTCTAAAATTTGTAAGTTTTAATAAATACGTTTAAGTATGAAGTTGTTGCATTTTACCTAATATCTGACATTGTGTTAATTGAAGCTAATTTTACAAAATTATTTTTTATGATTATTTATATAAAGGTGTTAACATTAGAGTTATTATTTATGAATTGATATTTAAATTTCAGAATATAAAAAAAACAGAAGAGTAAACAAATATAAAATGAATTATTTAGTCGGTTAAATAAATTTACATATACTACATTTTTCTAAAATTTGTAATATTTAAATAAAAAATCTGAAGTTACATTTAATAATCGACTTTAGATATTGGTATGACTCAAATTTATTTCTAAAACAATTCCTCCTAAAAATGCGATGACACTTGTGCATAATACTAGAATTTTAATATTTAAATATAATTTAATATTTAAATATATTAATATATTAGAATATTTATTTACGGAATGCTTCCCTTCCATTCTAAAATTTGTAAGAACTAATGTTACTGGATGTCCTACATAATAAAGTAAACAAATTCACAACGCAAGTTTCGCGAGCAAATAATAAATGGATTTTTCTTCAGCTGTAGAGAAGTAGAACTTCTCTGCTATAGCTGAGGAAAAAAGTAGCTAATAAATTGTTTTTGAAGCTATAATTGTAAATTAGCTAATTATTTATAGAAAAGTAGTCTGTCGTACAGAGGAATATGAGTTAATGAAGTTTTATATTTATTAATTCTATATTCACATATTCATGGTATGGATTTGCTCAATTGGAGCATAATGTTGGCTTTAGCTTTCACAAATTCATGTTCATAAAAAATAATTTTTCAAAAAGTGGTCATGATGAAACAAAACTTTGAATAAAATATATTTATTCATTATTACTTTTACATGTACAAGCAGAAAAGTATTAACTGTATTTTTAGATAAAGTATTTTTAGAAACATCTTGGAAGTATAGAGAAGCTGAAGATTTCAATGTATAAAAAAATTATGTTCTTACAGGCTAAAAAACAAACAATGGAAGAAACAAAAGAAGGTAAAATTTAAAAGTGACAAGGTATACATAATATATATATATGTATATAATTATATATTTCAAATATAATTAATGAAAAATTATTGCATAACAAACGCTAAAAGCAGCTCATATTAAATTGCAACAAAATGCATTTCATCAATAAATAAAAAAAAAATGCAAATACACTATAATTTTGGAAAGAAGGTGTATACCGACAATATTTATAACATTTAACTATAAAAATCCCAAATTGTCAAATTTAAACTACACAGGTAAAATATTGTATGTTCTTCATCAATGGGTGGACAGACAGACCTGACTCTATCCCCACTGTTAAAAACTTGAAGTTTTCTAAACACACGTCTATCCTACTCTCAAAACAAAAGAAAAAAAACTAAACTATTGTCAAACTAAATTTTATATCTACAATTTTATCAGGCAACATATTTAAGATGGAAACAGGAGTAGATGCTAGAGAAACAGTAAAGGCTTGTTAACAGAATGAGGTTTTATTATACGCAAAAAACCACTATATATACATGAAGACTATGGAGAATACATTTAATGTATTATAATATTTCTTGTACACATCTAAAGTGTGTTTTGTCTTCCTGCAGACTATCATTTAGTCAGGTAGATGGCCAAAAGATTACATTGCCTGAAAATGTATTTATTTAAGGAGCAATTCAAATTAACTTTAGGGGAAAAATCTGTTTAGTATGTGTTTGCCGTTTCATAAAATAAAGTAAAACAGAAGCCGGGTTTTGATTACAATTTCTGGCGTGCGTCTTTTGAATAAGGTATGCTTAAAAAAAAAAAAAGAAATTTACTTATAACATGATTGGAAATTAGTTGCAGGAAGAGGAATTATTTAAAGAAAAATATTTTATGATGCTTAGGAGTTCAAAGTGTTGGCCTAAAAATGATTTTAAAAAAGTTTTAAATGCGATTTGATGATTTTAAAAACGAAGTAAATGAATACGAAAATTTTAGGAACTAAATTCAAATAAAAATGGTGCAAAAAAGAATAATATAATAAATAAAAAAAAATAAATTTGGAAGGTTATAAATTCCGAAACATTTTTTGTAACTTGATCACGTGCACTTTCAAAATGATAAAAAAGAATTTAAAATGAATAGGAAAATGCAAGATGAAAATGATCTTTTCGTGATACAACTGAACGGAAAGGGAAGATAGTTCAAATTTGACTGCTGAGTTTTCCAAAGATGAATCTCAAAAACAATTTATTTAAAAGATACTCCAAGACTATCACAAAAATATATCTAACGTCGAGAAATGTTAGGGAAATATTACAATTTACATGTAGTTCTATTGTTTTCAATCTGTTATTATTTAAAACTTATAGACATTTTAATATATGTATATATATATATATATATATATATATATATATATATATATATATATATATATATATATACAAGCTTTAAACATGCAAGTTTTAGATTTATTTGGTAGTTAAATTGATTTGTTAAGCCGCGTATAAAAGAATATTGTATATAAACTAGATATTCTAACATAAAAATACACATTTAACCTTCAACGTTATAGGAGCACGTGTTTCTTTAAGTTGAAATGAGTTCTGATATTCATCTCGTATTTTTGATGTGATGAAACAAATATAGATGGCTCTGTAGTAGATTTATTAAAAAAACACGCATGAAAAATTGCCTCTTTATTATGTATGTCTCTTTACACACACACACACACACACACCAACACACACACACATATATATATACATTACATTTATTATTAACTATTATATCATATATACGTGCATATATTGATATATAGATATATATGGAGAGAGATAGAGAGATAAATACATATATAACTAAAAAATATACAGTAATATAATTCAAAATACATAAATGGAAAATTTATGGAAGATGAAACACAGACATTTTTGTCGTACAGCTATCCAATAACACATGCATAAGACAAAATAATATAAACTTGATGAAAATATAATTATAACCCATTTCGAATTTAAAGTGTTTCTCAAAAAGTATCCATTGTTGCCCATAATTTCGAAAGCGTCACGATGTAGTTTTTACAATGCGCTAAGCAATTTTTTGAAGTATGTATCGACAAGAAATATCGGTTTTTCAGATGCTATTAATACTGAAGTAAACAGTTTCGTCTACAATATACATGTTCAACAGACAAACATTCTAAATTAACATCGTAAATTGAACATAATTTTGTTATTCTTGCATATATAAGTGCAGTTAATCAGCTGAAATTGCTTACTGAGATTTTAGATAACATTCTACGAACAAGCATTTCGCACTGAATCTCTGTTCTGAAAACTGAACAATACATTGTAAAACTTCTTCGTAATGTTTATGATACATTTATTACTGGCAGCGAAAGAAAATTTTGATTCATAAATCTTCTTTGAATCTCGGAAATCGATCCGTTCCTGAGGTTTCTGAAGATAACCAAACACACTTCGGAATGGTGGACCATGTTTTTTTCAATTCCTACTATTAATTCACACTCTCCCTATTATATCTTGTTCAATTTTTCAATCGTTAATAAAATACTTATTATTCCTCCACTCAAGTTCAAATGCATTTTTTAAACTTATAGTGGATGACACACAGTTTTTTCAATATTAATTCATTAATTAAGTTATTAATTAGTTAATTTTAGTTTTATATGGGAGAAAAAATGGCGGTCATTCGTTATTGAACAGCATTTAATGCATCTCCATATCTATAAGGGGAGTTACCCTTGGGGGACCCTGTTCTGTCGCCAAATACCGCCAGGTTTATCGCCAAATTTGGCGTCCAAAATGAGTCGCCAAATGTACGACTGTTCTGTTGCCAAATACCGTCAAGTTTATCGCCAAATTTGGCGTCCAAAATGACTCGTCAAATGTGACGCCAACTTGGCGATATCTCTAATATTTCGCCAAATTCTCATAGACTTCCTCTGTAAACCAGTAGGGTTTGCTTGCTTATAGAAAATCAACAAATTGAGATACTTTAATGCAACAAAAACTAATATTAGCTTAAGGAATTATGTTAAATTTTTCTTTGATGACCTAAGTAGGAATTGACTTTAAAAAAGAAATTTTTATGTTGCTTGTTTTATTTAAGACGTTATTTTATATTTTTGGTATTTTTTCTGGTTAGATCAGAAAAAAAATGTATATCTTACAGTATGCCTAAAATACTAGTAGACATACAAAGGTTTTTTATTTCAGTTTTTGATAATAAAAAAACATATAATTTTAATTAATTTTCACTTAATTTTCAGCAATGAAATTACGCTTGTAATTATAGTGCTGCAAGTGCTTTACCATTTAAGCTACAAGGACGATACCCAGCTTAGCATCTGTCACTCATATATGTTGGTAAGGTGGTTGGTTCTGCTGCTGTTGCAGACTTACCAACATATATGAGAGAGAGGTACCAAGCTGGGTATTGTCCTCGTAGCTTAAATGTCAGGGCACTTGGAGCGCTATTCCAAGGGTTCCGGGATCGATTCAAAACTTGGACATTTTTCACTCTGTTGGTTCTATGCTTAGTTAGCAGTGTGATAAATCACTTATTAAATATTCAAAAAACACTTAATTTAAGAAACTATACCCAATTATAAATTAAAAATATTGATTTTTTTAGTTAAGAGGTGTCATTAACTTATGATAGTGTTTACACGATGGTGCTGGAATAAATGATTCTAAGTTAAAAACAACAAATATCGTATTAAAATTATAACATAAAACTTCTCATTATTTTCCCTTCCTGCTGCCCCTTGTCGCGGAAGGGGTCTGTCCCCTGGCGGTCAGGAGCAGTGACATATATATATATATTTATTTATTTTTTAATCTTCAATGTTCTGATACTTCCGGCCTGTGTCGCTAGTAGGGGTTTTCCTGGCGGGCAGGGGCATTTGTCTTTTTTGTATACTTCAAAAAAATTTTTGAAATAAATTCTGGGTTCTGAGATGTGCGTGGCCGCCCTTGGCGGGTGAGCGTCGCCGCCCCGTGCGCTTCTTATGTACGTGCGTCTGCATTTGGCCGGATAGGGATGGACTAACGAGCCCCAGCGTGTCGGGGAACATACCGGGTGAGACGTTAAATTCTAAGAGGCAGGCCTACCCGCCACTGTGCAGTCTCTCTTAGTCTGCCTAAAACAAAATTTTAAGTTTGATAAGTGCATACTGTTAATATTTGACCACGATTACTCTAAAACTACCGAATCTATTCATATATAATCGATCATAGTTTCAAATATATTTAATACTTTATACATAAAATACATACAAAACATTTTTAAGTATTTCAGTATAAAAAAAAAAATGTCAAAGAAAAAAATGCTTAGAGGAAAGAAAAAATTAACAACGCCCTTTTATCTACAGCCTGCTTATAGACCGAGAGCCGGCAGCACAGACAATCACCTCATCGAGTTCACGAATGAAATTCTCGGATTAGTTAAATCTTGATTCGCATATTAAAATGCAATCGGTCTGCCAAGTCATATCTTGGTGGAAAACTCCTGAAAACCCGATTTTAGCGGCTGACTCGTAGGTTTACCATTGTGTTTTCCTGCTCCCAGTCCTCCATGTTTTCATACCTTTTAGTGCAGGAAAACACAATGGTAAACCTACGAGTCAGTCGCTAAAATCGGGTTTTCAGGTGTTTTCCACCAAGATATGACTTGGCAGACCGATTGCATTTTAATATGCGGATCAAGATTTAACTAATCCGAGAATTTCATCCGTGAACTCGATGAGGTGATTGTCTGTGCTGCCGGCTCCCGGTCTATTAGGTATAATTCCTTTATATGAGGACATCAGAAGCCAAGGGGTACAAATGACAAAAGTTCGATTTGGAGTAAATTGAGCTGAAACATAATTGACGTTAAAGTTGATAATAATTGACTGAATTGAAATAGAAAACTACTGCTTGTTTCACAGTGGTTTTTGAACACTTATTTCAATAAATGTGAAAAAAGTAGAGTGCAATTTTCTTTAAATTTATAATTAATCAATAGTGATCATTATTAGGCAAAAGTGGTTGATCTATGAAACACTACACATAATTGGAAAATCACTTATATTTCTTTACCTGAAAAGAAAAAAAGCGTATTTCTAGGTCGTCTGTGCACTTAGTTAATTTTTTTTCAATTTTGTCACTTTTCAATTTTTTCACCCCTTGGCTTCTGGGGTCCTCATATACTTTTTGTCAAAAAATACTTAATATGGACCTTCAATTAGTAATATATGAAATATAAATATTTGATCATTTTTTTTTATTCTAGGAAATATTAAATATTATTTTAAGCGTATCTACCTAAATTTATTATTGTTTCTATAAAATATAATTTATTTCCAAAGGAAATAGTTAAAACTTTGTTTCTTATCTCAGTAAATCTTATTCTGCGCTGTATTTTATGAGAATCCTGATAATTTCTTTTCATTAGTGGGGTAAATTTATTACGCACTCTTAAAATAAAATAACTATCTTCGATAAAATAAAAGTGAATTAATGCTCTTTTATTTTATTTTATGAAACTAATAAAATTCTTAATGTTTTCTTTTGAAAACGACACTTGTATAAGATGTTTTCTGTTTTTAGAAATACAAAAGAGGAAGTGTATTATTTAACAAGTTACCAGTGATATAGCATGATAAACTAATGAATCTTCTTTCTAGTTCCATTTTTTATTGTGGTCTTTATTAAATTAAAAATATATATATATTAAGAAGATATGGATAGAATTTCGATCAAATAAGTTGAAATCACCAAAACAAAATTATATTATCTTATAGTATGAAAGTTTAATTAAAATCCAGTTAATTATTATATATGGATACCAAATATTTGTGAATAATTAACCTATTTCGTATTAATTTAACGGGATATAATTGTCAGTAAGACGTAAATAAAATAAATTCGTTTTTTATATAATATTTAAGAGTCCAGCGTGTCTTAACATTTGTTAACCATGTGGTCATTCTGGGTAAAATAAATGAAAATACAATATCACAAAAATACGGCTATCACAATAGCTGAGATGTGTGCATTTGTGCCCATAAATCGCTAAAAAGACATTTGGAAATATCATCTAACTCTAACTCAACCATAGTAAAATCACACAGCTTTAAAAATGAAATTGCACGTTTTGTATCATAAACATATATTACTTTCCCCTGACTATATGGAAAAATGCAACGCAATAGTGAGATTCTATTTGGAATATCTTGAAAATAACGAGTTTATTTTACAGCCTCCCCTGAATGGAAAACATTTTAAATGGAAACGTTCAATTTATCATAATGATTAAATCTACTGTGATTACATCAAAATGGCGTCATTTTTACATGCTTTCAGCAGTGAAGTCAATCATAAATATTTGCTTAAAAAGTGAAAGAACAAAAATGTTGCTAAGTTTAATTTCCTTAATAACATAAATCGCCGAAAATATCACCACTGCATTTAAAGTATGTGGTTAAAATAGCTATAATAAATAACTTTAAGATATTGTTGTAAGGTACCTAATGTAATTAAAAGGTATAAATGTAATACATTATAAAACAGGAAATAAAACATAGAAATTGTTTGTTTCGAGTCATTTTGATGTCCCGCTGAAAGCGTCTCATATTAGGTGATGTCATATTTTGAAGGTTATTTGTTATTTATTATTTTTCTGTAAATATTTTTCTTTTAAGTGAATCTGTGTTCTGCAATAAACATTTTAAGGGGGATTTCCATGTTGAAGACAGAAAAAATCTCCAACTCTTATTTTTAGCATGTTATTTATCGTAATTTGAAGAAGATTTCAAAAATTTTAAATACAAAATTGAAGAGGTAGCTCTATTTATGTGGGTGACTGTTCTGTCGTGTGCGCCGTGCTCTTCAAATCGAGCGGGATCAGATAGATTGCCAGAGTTGTTTACAATTTTTTTTTTTCCTTAAGAATTATGGAAGAAGATAATATTGTCTAGAGCTTTCAGCATTTTGAGGTCAAAAGGTTGAAAATCAACAAAGTGGTAGCATTTTGAAAAACAAATGTCTTTATCTGACCTTTGTTTTCGCACTTTGGCGTACTTCTAAAGCTATTTATATTTTATAAAAATGGCTAAAAGTGGCCCAAGCTCCAATAACTTATATTGCATTTAACGAAAAATGATTATCAATATCAATTTAATGTTTTTGGCGTTCTTGTCCCGCTCAGTTTGAAAAAAGTTATTTTTTCGTAAAATTTGTTTATATTGCTTCAAAACAATGTAAGCCTACAGGCGTGTTGTTCTAAAGCACTAAATAACAACGAAGGGACACTGTTCAATTTGTTTTACGTGTACAATCTATAGACTATAGGGAGAAGAAAAAATTAAACAAAATCGCTTTTTTCAACCGAAAATAAACACCCCCCCCCCCCCTTCCCTTTAACTGCAAATACATTTAAATGAAGGTACTATGCCATTTTAACGCACGTATAGACTTTTTGTTTCATACAATGCGCGTTATTTACTCAGAATATTTTGAATTTTGTCCACGAAAACGAGGCCAGTAGGTAAGAATTTTTACTAGCTTACAAAAATAATTTACATGTGTTATAAATGTTTTGTGTATTTCGCCTTTTTCTATGCTGAATTAAAAACATCGTATTAGAAAAAAAAAGATTTGCGAATACATGTCAATAAATATGTTTAATTATTAGAACTCTTCTAATTTAGCTTATTCAGCTTTTAACATAAGCGTTCATATTTTAATATTGTATGTTTGATTTAGGTTATATTTAAAATTTTAAAACTAAGTTTTGTGTACAAATTGTATATTGCCTTTTAAACGTTTGTAATAAGAACAATTAACATTATCCTAAATATTGAATTTAACATCTTCTAAAAAATTTATTAATATCACCATCATAAAAACTGAAATTTAATAAATATTTTTGAATTTCTTAAATTTTGAATACAATAGCTGTTCAATACAATATTGATTGATTGTATTTCCTTTAAATTTTATATATTTTCTTTAAAAAAAGAAATTCCTATTGTTAATGATTTGCAGGAGCTTTTGAAAATGTTTTTGAATCAGAATAGAAATTGTTATAATATTCTTTTGTAATATTCCTTCATAAAACGTATCGGGATTCAATTGAATGAGCTTTTTATCCAGAAAATACTTTATATGACAATGTTTAAGAGAATAACTGTAATTTTTTAATCAAGAAGCAATATAAATGCATATTCTTTATGAAGTGTATATTTCTATTAAAATAAGAAAGATATGTGACTGGTGTCCCTTCGAATTCAACTGTCTTTTTTTATATAAGACCATTTTTACCTAATTATTATTTATTTGAGCTACTGTTATTTTCAAAACTTGGTAAAGATTGCTCTATCTCACTCTTTCTCTCTCTTTAAATATATATATATATATATATATATATGTATGTATATATATATATATATATATATATATATATATATATATATATATATATATATATATATATATATATATATATATATATATATATATATATAATATATATATATTATTTTTCTCAGAGAAAACAACCATTTTGCTTATATCATTGAATTCTGTGCCCTTGACAACGTAATTCAATATATAAGCTTTTCCATTTTTTGTCGGTGTCCACTTTTTTCTTTTTCTTCCATAATAATTCTTATAATAAATTATTATTTTTTTATACTTACAGCTTTAATTCATAATAATTGACGATGGTAGGTTATGTTTAATTAATGGTTATATATATATATATATATATATATATATATATATAATATATTTATATGCTTTTTTCATTCTGAATATTAATAATTCATTTTGAAGTTTTTCTTAATATTAATGGTATCTTATATATTTTTTTAAATATATATGGCAGCTAAATGTTTTTAGCAATCATATGAATGTTATACTATTAGTTCATTGCTGCAATTGTGCATTATCTTATGTATATTATCAACATGATTTCTACTTTTGTAGTCATTTGATACCATTTCATAAGAAATTCCATTAACAGTTGCAATATTATCATCTCAAAGTATCACATAAAGGTAATTTGTAGTAGTTTATAATGGTTATATATATATATATATATATATATATATATATATATATATATAAACATTAAATAAACATTACAGACCACCAACAAAAACTGTGAAATTATGAATAATATTACATTAACAAATACAGTTTCATTCAACACACGTAACATAGATTCCAAAAACATAGTAAAAAATAGCAGAAATTGAATAACTTAATGGAATGATGGAAATTTGTAGAATTTAAACAGAATCATCGGGCCCCAAATGCCTTAAGTTCCACAAATAAAATGTGTAGTTTCATCTTCATATTAGCCATAAATTAGCTAAAGAATATGAATTTGGGACTACTACACACAGAAAACCGAGAAATAAACCATTGAACACCAATTAAGTTTAAAATGAAACAAGATTAAAAAGGATGGAGGAAAATAAATACCAAATTAAAATCCATACCGTCATAGCATTATGAATAACAAATACACTCATTATGAATTTTATTCTCATTTAACATAGTATACTATTAGAAATTAATATGATGTTGTCTTGAGTAGGCTAAAATTTAAATACAAGTTAATCGTTAACTTCATTAAATAATAACGAATATGAATAAATCTAATATGAATTAATAAATATATAAATATAACTGCACCATTATACATATAAAAGTATCGAATCAACATCCATTATAAAATGTATATTAGCAACGTAGTTATAAATCAAATGCCCCATTTTTTTAAATTAACCATTGCGTATTATCCAGACAACGCCACCCTCCTCCGTACTGTAACATCTGCCCACCCAACCGCCCTATAATATTTTTTATTATTATTTTACAATTTTTAATTTTTTATAATTATTTTCTTATTTTATATATTTTTTGTAATTTTATTTACGCATGTGTTAATTTGTTTTTAAGATCATTTAAGTAATAATTATATATTAAAGAATATATGAATCTTTTTTGGAAAACCATAATTTAATGCATCATAAATTAGTTTTTAATATTATTGCTAATTAGACGAGAAGAACATAAATACTTTATTCTATATAAATGATTAAGGATTATATTACGGTATACAGAATTATAAAGACAAGATTTAAAATTAGTAAATGTATTAAGTTTGAATTTAAATTCTTTACGTTTATCATATAGATCAGTTATTGTTTTGTTTTGTTTTATTCTATTTTTATTTTAAGATCTAAAAAGTTAATTCTATTGTTAGATAGGATGTTTTCCTTTAATTCTAAGTTAGTAGGATAATATACTGGAAATTGAGAAGTATTAGTTTGATCAGTGGTAATTAAAATTGTGTCATCAATATAACGATATAAATGTAGATTGCTATTAGTAAAAGTATGTTCATAGTGATATAAGTATAAATCTGAAAATAAGCTGGATGTGCATTCATCTTGTGGTTTACCAAAGTTCTGTAAATATAATGTGATATTTAAAATATAATTATTATAAATAATGAAATTTATTACAGATTTAAAATAAGCTATATCTATATTAAATGGTAAATCCAGTTTATGATGATACTTTTTTAAATAATGCATTTATAATATTATGTAGATGTAATAAATCAATTCCATTAAAAAGATCTTTGAAATCATATATCGTTATATTTTTTACACATTTAGATTTTTCATAATATTGACCATTTGATATCCATTTTTTATACTATGTGTATTATCAGTGGTTGTTGTCAGTATATATATTTGATTGGGAATTTTTAATTGAAGTTTATTGGCTATATTATTATATGTATTGCCTCCAATAGTTACAGCCCTAAATTTAATTGATTTCTTATGAAATTTGGGTATAAGAACTAAATAAGTATGATTAAAGTTAGTAGAGTAAATATTTAATAGTTTATAATAACTTTGAAGTTTACGATTGTTTACTATTACATTTTCATTAGTTTTTTTAAAAGATTTATTAGAAAATATGCAGGATGCAAGAAGTTGGTGATAATAATATTTGTATATGATTGCATAATTATTAGAAGATTTGTCCACATATGTAATAATGTAGTTTTTTTTGTAATTTAGTAATTTGCAGGAAAAAAATGTTTTGTGTTAATAGTAACCAAATCGGAAATATTATATTTTAAAACCTTGGTTAATTTTTCAATAACTAGTATTTTCCATTGATTAAAATATTCAATAGGTTTATTGTATGAGATTGAAATTTTATAAATAAAAATATCACCAATAAACACAGAACTTTCGGGCCACTGAGGGATTCGTTAGCCTTCGATGAAAGTGTTCAATGGGGGCCCGCTACCAATGATCGTTGCGGCTCAAAAAAAGTATCATGCCGGACACAATGATGACACAAGAAAACTGGCCGTAAGTACAAGAATTTGCCCAAAATCGTGCCAGTAACTTTTCACTAAAAATGTTAGATAGCCTTAAACTGCCCACAATTATTATTTTAATGGCCGCTAAAAATAAAAGCTAACCGGAAACTTGGCTTTGTCCTACCATTTGTGTTGTCATAAATTAAATTTAGCCCAAAGCTGCCCACAAAAAAGCCTTTTGTTGTTTCTTTTAATTTAAATTAGCCAAAAGCATGCCACTTTCATGGCATAAATATTATTTAAGCATAAATTCAAAATTTGTTCTATAAAAAATACTTGTTGCAAAATGATTTAAATATAAAGTGTTTTAGCATGAAAAAAAAAAAAAGAAACATATTAATAATCATTTAGGTACACTTAAAAAATATATATATATAAATTTATTTATCTTGATTTGTTTCAAAATTTTCCAAAATATAATACTTGGCATAGTGAATTTAATAATTAGTTTATTTTTTCAATTATATATTTAAAAAAATTATATGTAATGCCATTTTTAAATAGTTGCATTTCATATACATTTTAAAAGTATTAATTCAAAAATAAACTAATTAATTAATTCACTATGCCCAGTTTTGAATTTGGAAAATTTTCAAAAAAGTTTAAGAAAAGTAATTTTATATATATGTTTTAAAAAAATGTACCAAAATTATTATTAATATATTTTTTTTTCATGCAAAAACACTTTATCTTGAAAACAATCTTCCAACAAGTATTTTTTACAGATCAAATTTTGAACCTAAGCCTAAACAATTTATACAATCTTAACATGATATATTATGTGTGTTATATTGAAAGTGTTTGTGAGTATATATATATAATTTATCTGGTTTTACACTTACTGGTAAGCCTGTTACCAGTGTATGCTTATTTATTAATCTTATTAAATCATAATCTGAAACACGATGAATATTTTTGCATCATTTAAATATTTATAAATTTTACGTTTAGATTTTTCTCTCACAGCTTAAGAGGCTACTTCACTCACGCGAATGCATATTAGTCCTAAAGGGGGAAATGTATTTCTTTTGATTTTCAATGTTTTTAAATAAGTTTTCTTGCATTGGATAGCTGAGGCTGATCTATACAAAAACTTTTTTTACTTTCTCGATTTTGTTTACAGGTTTTTTTTTTTTATTTGGATAGTTTATTTCCAAAAACAAAGTATCCCTCGTAAAAAATCAGCTGTAAACAAAATCGAGATTAGACTAAATTAGACTAAAACAAGGAAATTTAAAGATTTAAAATGATGCCGCTAATTAGAATATCTAAATAATATTTTGTCAATCTCTGCAAAAGAAAAAAAAAACTAAAAAACAAATCTATTAAATATTTTGCTCTACTTTACAGGTGTTGAAATTTCCCAGTACTTAAATAATATGTGAAAATAAAGTATATTTTATCTTTCACAATAAGAGTAAACTTTACGTAAATTAAGCTATTCAAGCTTCCGTAATATTTTTTATCACATGCACGATCACAAAATGACAACCATTACTTCGAAAAGTTGCAATAACAACAATAAGAATAAACTTTATTTAAATTAAGATCATCAAGCTTTCTTGATATGTTCTAATCTTATGCAGCGTAACTAAGTCATTTAAGTAATATGTGAAAAAAAAGTATATTTCATCTTTTAAATAAGGAAAAACTTTACGTATGTTAAACTATTCAAGGTTTTCCTATATTTTTATCGTATACATGGTCGTAAAATGACAATCATTACTTCGACAAGTCACAACAATATGAATAAATTTTATTTAAATTAAGATCATCAAGTTTTCGCGATGTTTTTTTAATCACATGCACTGTACCAGAAATATTAAAAAGTAAATATCATCCTGTGTTCGATAAAAATTTTTCACAGATTTATCATAAATACTATAACTATTTTAGTACGATAAATATTTTATTCTACAACACTTTAATATCAAAATGATGCAAAAGAAAACTCAGATTATTATCTAATAGCACTTTAATAAACATAATATACTAGGTCAGACTTAGTCATTTCTTTAAAAAACTTGCTTTCTGAATCCGCTGAATGCAAACTACAGTCGAGTGAATGACAATGACAAAGCAAGATTTTCAAAGTAACCATGCGGCATGAAATTCTAAGAAATGCCCTTAGGCAACTATGACCTTGAGCAGTATCCCCTTTCCCCCCCGAAGTATGGACAAATATTTTTTTAGAGGGGAATTGTCTGTACCGAAGGAAATTCATGAAATGGAAGAAGGGAAAAGTTTTTCAGGGGATATTTTTACTAGTTGTTATTTATCAATAATTATAACAATAAATTAAATAAAAAGAACTTTTGCCTTCAATCATCTCATTTTCATACTTCCTTTTTTGTTACCAGAAAATTTTCTTTCTCTGTTTTTGAAACATAAAGAGGTTTTATAAAATTTCATAATCCACTGCGGAGCATGGTAAGCATATAAAAGAAAAAACATTAACAATCAAAATTTAATAAAACAGACATCTTCTTCGAATTCACAATTATTTTCTTAAGAAATTAAGTAACTTCTTAAGAAAATAAATATAATAATGCAAAATAAATATGAATTATATCTTATAAAATATTGATGATAAATATCTTAAGATATAATCAATATTTATTAAAACAACTTCATAGCGTGTTTTGTTTTCACAAAACATGTCATTCAACTTTCAAGCTACTCCCAAATCCTCTGTTCGAAAACGCGAAACGTTCTGACAGAATTTCCGACTTATTTTTAAACGAAACGTGGGTGGTGGCAGGAGGGAGGGGGGGGGGGGGTTGAGGCTGTACATTTGCTATATATTTTTTTTTAATCTAAATTTTGTTTATCTTTGAGGGTTTTGAAAAAAGTAAAATAACTTATTTTTTGCAACTGACAAATAGTAGTGGAAGTCACTTTGATAGAAAAAAAAATAATATTAGTAGGTGTGGATTATTCTTTGATCATACAGAAAATTTTTAAAGAAGCATATTAAATAGAGACAACCTTAATAGCAATGTTAATTTTTTTTCTTGACCTCGAACACCCCCCCCCCTTTAAAATTCATAAGGATTTCATGGAACATTTACTTAACACTTTAACAAAAAATTAACAAAGTTTTTGTTTTATGCCCTTATTATTAGGAATTTAAGGTTTGCTGTATATATATCTTAAACTTTTAGATTTCAAAAAAAAAAAAACAAAAAAAAAACATTCTATTTTATTTATTTATTTATTTTGTCACATATTAGTTTATAATTTTTCTTTACACTATAAATTCTGTTTACAGTATTGTACTTTAGACTAAAAATGCCTCAAATGATTCTCAGTAAAAGAAAAAAAATTATCTTTCCCAGAAAAAATGTTAAATTAATCGTATTTTTAAGCCAATTTTAGAGATACAGTAGTCGTCAATTTTAGACATAGTTACTCATTTATGGCTAAAAATGATTTTATGCATGTATGTGAAAGTTTTGCATTGCTGAGTAAGGAGGTGGGGGAAAGACAGGGACTGCTTTACGCACAATCTAAGGGCGTTTTTCTGTTTTAATATTTAGTTTAAATTACTTTAATCAGTGTTAAATATTTATTCATGTTCATTCAGTAATTTTTTTTATGAATAATGAGTTTAAAGGGGCGCCGGTGGAGAAAATGCATTGAGTAATGTACATTTTTGCGGAAAATTTTTATTTTTTATAAAAATATTTTCAAACTAAATAAAAATACCTAATATATTTTACTGCTTTAAATATAAATCTCGTAACGTGTTTATATGTTCACTAAAATCCATATTTAAAATAATTAAGCTTATTTTAAAAGAAATGAAGAAAAATAATACATTTCCTCTCTTTAAATAAATATGCAGGTTAGCTAATGTAAGCACTCCACTTTCTAAACGGTGACGGTCCATTACATGCTTGCCGGAAATTGCACCTCTCTGATGACGGGTAAAATAAACACAACAGTTTTCTCGTTGCCGATTCGTATACAGTTCAGCGATAGATGCCGCAATTAGTGATGCGTCACTTACGGTACAGTATTGTTCGGCTACAAATGGCCTTAACTCACCATGGCCGCAACGAATACGCCATGCGGCCATAAATCTCGAGTGTTTTGGGTATATGTCATATGGAAACTCTTTTATAATAGATTTTACGTTAAATATAGATAGAAGTCTATATTTAATACCATAACCTATTAGTCTTTCAATTTAAAATCATTAACAATATTAAGATTTCCAGTGATTATATGTCCATTATCGGTTTCCTGAAGTATCCTTTACTTCCCTTCAAAATTTGAACGAAAAGTTTCGAATCACCCTGTATATCTGTGTATATATATATATATATATAGCATCAGTATCATCAAACTCTTTTTAATCCTAAGCTAGATACCATCATATTTTTCCGTTTTTTTCATGTCAAGTGCTTTAGTCATTCAATTAACACCTACCAGGTTTCTGATTTTTGTCACTCCATCTTACTTGAGGTCGTCTTCTGTGTCGTTTAATATATCTGGGATAACGCATGTAGGATATTTTTACTCTATCTATTGTCTTATCTTCTTGCACTCTGTCCAGCCCATTTCCATTTTATCTTCTTAATTTTCTAGATGATGTCAAAAAATTTTGTCTGATTCTTATCTAGGTTTTTCTCTTTCTGGCTCTTGTAGTTATGCCTCGTATACATCTTTCAATACTTTGCTGTATTGTTCGCAATTTATTTATTATCCATGTTGTTAGAGTCCATGTTTCTGCTGCTTAAGTTAGCGCAGGCAAAACAGATTGGTTCAACGCCTTCCCTTTTAAGCAAAGAGGAATGTTACTCTTCAGAATAACATTGTTCTTCTAGAACAGCACTCAGTATATTTCGTGTTATTGTATTGATTTCATTTTTTTGATGCTGCTGTCCGATGATATTCCCAAACTAAAGTACGTATGTCACTGACACTTCCTTAATCTCACTGTTGTTGCAGACAATTTTCTTTTTGTGTGCAAATGAATTAACTCTTTAAAACTGGCAAAGGCGAAAAATTTACTTCTTTTAAATCCTGACATATATAAGGAGCAGTTTGGAAAAATGGACCCGTCCGTTTCTCGCAATTGAGTTTCCTATAGTTGTAAATGGGAGAGGCGTGGTTGAAATGTTATCTAAATGTAGGGGAGATGGAGGCACATGTGAACAGTTTGCAAACAGAACGAAAAATGGCGAGAATAATACAGATGTGTTTGGTGTTATTTATGACGGCCGATTATATACACGGGAGATAAAGGCCCGAGGTGAGTCCCCTCAGTGGGGGGTCTTTCTAAGGGAACCTAACCCGTCTTTAAGCAAGATTAACCAAGGTTGTAAGAAAATCACGGAAAACTCCGAACGATTAAGCCGACGGGTGCGACTGGGTTCTAATACAGCACCTCTCATCTACCAGCTTTGTGAGCAGGGTCCAAGAATGATGCAGAAAACCGCATATCTCTAT
This sequence comes from Maratus speciosus, assembly GCA_963932465.1. Lineage (NCBI taxonomy): Eukaryota > Metazoa > Arthropoda > Arachnida > Araneae > Salticidae > Maratus > Maratus speciosus. The sequence continues at coordinate 331,373,394 of OZ010788.1, read as the reverse complement.
AAAATTGTAATTGGAAGACAAAATTCAGCAAATATTCTATATGGATCATAAAATAAAAATTCCAGAATAATTCAGCAAATTTGTATCTCATTCTTTTTATTATGATGTAAATAGGTTGCTACAATATATTAGAGTATAAGTTGAAAAAATTCAAAATTTGCTTATATTAGGAGAGGGCTCATACTCAATATAATGGTTTAAAATTCAGAAATAATAATAAAAAAAATTAAAGCTTCTCCTCTAAAACTCTCACGGTAGAATTTAAGAGCAAATACTTTTAAAGTGATTCTAAAAAATATTCTTGCCTTCTCAAAATGACGAAATTTTCTGTGATATTTGTGATTTTTTTTTAAAAAGTAAAATCACGAAATTTCACTCATGGCCCTTGAATGATTCTTATTTCTCCTTTTTTCCCGATAAATGTATTACGTCTTGAATTATAAGTGATTGTTGTGACATGACGACTTTTTTATGGCTTGCCTTCTGGGATTTTGGTTCAAAACGTCAATTTTGATATTATTTTTTTAAAGGTGTGTTTCTATCGAAAAGTGGAAAAAGCTGTTCGCTTTCATAGTTTCTGAATAAAAGCACCTGACCATTTCATGTACCTAAGTTTAAAAATGTGTATTTAGTAGCAGTAATAAATTCAGGAGACTATGTTGTTTTAAAAATTAAATAAACTCATTTTATTAATCAATAATACGCAAACACCTGCTAATATGAAACCTCTCTACAGTGGAATTCTGTCTCAAACACAAAAATATTCTAGATCCAAGGCAAGGCCCTCATTAAATTCAAAACTTGTCTAAACTAAAGCTATTTCCTGTACTTAAATGGTTCCGTTTCTAGAGGTTTTATTGTATTAGGTAATCAGAAGAATATAATAATACGTTGGAACATCTCACTATATTTTTAACATAAAAAAGAATAGTAATAATAAATTGCAAAATTCCTACTAATTACCAATACTTAGTCTCTGATAAATGAAAAGATAATTCAAAGAACTCAGGTTTTATCTGAAATGTTTTAGATTTTCTATCAATTGGCATTCATTACCAAAACTAAACTGAAAAAATAATCCAGTGAATAAACTTTTTATCTGTAACAAATTTGTTAGTGGTGAACAAATGGTCTCTACCCCAGTAAGTGTCTGTTCGGATCTCGCTAAAGATTTTGATGGTCATCTCATGGTCGTGCTACCGTAAAGCTTCTTTAAACGGAATTTGTGTATAACGGAATCATGTCGTAAATGGAAAAAAATCAAGTATAGCTTGAAGGTATATCTTAAACTAAAAGTAAAAGTCCTAAAAAAAGTCCTTCCTAAAAGTAAAATTCTCTTAAGACGAAATATATTTTTTCCGTTTACATATGCCTTTACTATATATGAAATTTATCTTAAATCTGCTCTAAATAAATCCTTTTCTCCACTCACACATACGCGAAATCTTTGTTATACATAAAAGCATGAAAACTTCAAGCATAACTATTGGAGTGATTTGGAATTGAAAAGCGTTTTTCATCTTTTAATAAATGCTCTGGATAAAAATTTAATTTGGTTTATAAATTTTGAAATCTAAGAACATTTAAAAAATTTACTTTAGCTAAAGTAAGTACTTTAGCAGATTCCTGCCTTAAAAAAATTCCAATCAATCACTTTAATCTCATTTCATCTAAATGCGCACATTAATATTTTGCTTTCTTTTCAAAGTACTTTTTAAAACACTTCACATATTATTATATTTGCTTCAATGACTTTTCATTTTTATTTCAATCTAAATGCCGATTTGAATTCTACTATAATTACCTGTTCTGCAAATCTCATTTTAAATCACCATTTACTTTTTTTCAGTATTCTGAAAGGCTTTTCGCGAACTTATAGGGAAGACCGCTTCCAGTCGTTTTTCTTCAGCGACTAGGAAACAGAGTCCAGGTTTTTACGACTTCCCATTGCCCAATCGGTATTCAACACATTGCAGTAAAAATCTCTTTCGCGGCTATAGTCCGAGTGCCACACGACCAAAATAAGGTGAAAACTGCAAATCGTGATAAGAATATACCGATTGGTCAGTATCTACTTTATATTAATACAATGCATTTCAGAATGGGGAGGCATCGCGTAAAGTCGTGGGAATTCAAGATGACGGCTGTTATTCAAAATGGCGTCATTTTTGGAATTTTCTTACTATCCGTCATATAAATGTGTATTTCAGGTCGATTTCGACGTTTTTACCGTTAAAATTTCGTTTTAAAGATTTTTCGTCATAATTGACGGAGTTTATAATTCAGTTTGTCTGTTTGTTTGTCTGTCTGCCTTCTTGACATTCCATGCTCTAACTCGCTAAATATCGCTACTCGCTTAAATTAACTCAGATTGTCATCTAATTTACATATGTTATTGAAGTTTACAATAACAAGTTCCGAATAAAAATTATATGTATAGGTTTCATAGTCAGTTTACAGGGCCCTCAAAAGAATTCCGTTACGTTATTGTCTATTAGTGCGGGTGCTCCGGTTGAGAAAACTGCAAATCGTGAGAAGAATATACGGATTTTTGAGTATCTACTTTATATTAATACAATCTTTATAAGAGTGGGAGGCATCGCGTAAAGTCGTAGGAATTCAAAATGTCGGCTGTTATTCAAAATGGCGTCATTTTCTGAATTTTCTTACTATCCGTCATATAAATGTGTGTTTCAGGTCGATTTCGATGTTTTTAACGCCAAAAATTTTCGTTTTTCATACTTTCCCTCATAGTTGAATGAGTTTATGAATTCAGTTTGTATGTTTATTTGTCTGTCTGCCTTCTTATCATTCCATGCTCTAACTCGCTTAAATTAACTCAGATTTTCATCTAATTTATATATGTTATTGAAATTTACAATAACATGCTCCAAATAAAAATTGAAGTGTATAGCTTTTATGTTCCGTTTACAGGGCCCTCAAAAGAATTCCATTACGTTATTCTCTATTAGTGCGGTACTACTGTTGAGAAAACTGCAAATCGTGAGAAGAATTTACCGATTGTTGAGTATCTACTTTATATTAATAGAATCCATATAAGAGGGGGAGGCACCGCCTAAAATCGTAGGAATTCAAGATGGCGTCATTTTCTTGAATTCTTGCAACTTTCATACTATACATAGTATAAAAGTGTGTTTGATGTAAAATGTATGTGCAAAATCTGTAAAAAAAGGTGTGGTTGTAGAAAGGTTGGACTTTCTTTCACATTATTGCGCAACCGCAAAAACGAATATGAGAAATATGATGATACAAAGTGAAACTTTTATATTCTCTAACAGTGAATGTGACATGTAATTTTTTAATATCTTGTATAATTAAGGTATGAATAAAAATGCATTTATTTATTTATTTATTCCTTTCATTTTCCTTACTATAAATGTCAAAAATATTTTAATAATTGTCCTATTTTCATTTTAAGCGTATTTCTTATATTAAAAAGGGAATTTTTCAGTTGAAATATATCGAAATATACATCATAGATACTTTTATATGATGTACAGGAATAAAAATGCAAACAATTTTGAATAACAGCCGTCATCTTGAATTCCTATGAATTTACACGGTTCGTCAACTTCTTATATCCATTCTATTAATATGAAGTAGCTACTCACCAATCGGGATATCTTTATCACAAAATGCAGCTTTCATAGCTAGCAGATCCACTAATAACAGTTGATTTAACTGATGACATTTATAGAATTTATACGCGATTTACAAAAGCACGTATTCTTTTTTTGGTGTGTCACTGTAAATAAACGATAAATACTATGCACACCTTATTTTATAGTAAGCATCGTGTAGTGCACCTCACTGATGTATGTCAATTTGAATGTGTTTCAGAGATTATAACATGATTTATACACGTTGCAAACGATTTCCCCCCGTAGTCAATAACGTAATGGAATTCTTTTGGGGCCATGGAAACGGGCTATAAAACTTATACACTTGAATTTGTATTCAGAACATGTTATTGTAAACTTCAATAACATATATAAATTACATGGCAACCTGAGTGAATTTAAGCGAGTAGCGATATTTAAGCGAGTTAGAGCATGGAATGGCAAGCAGACAGAGAGACAAACAAACAGACAAACTGAATTCATAAACTAATTCAACTATGGCGGAAAGTATTAAAAACAATTTTTTTGACTTTAAAAACATCGAAATCGTCCTGAAACACACATTTATATGTTGGATGGTGAGGAAATTCAGAAAATGACGCCATTTTGAATAACAGCTGCCATCTTGAATTCCTACGAATTTACGTGATGCCTCCCCCTCTTATATGGATTGTATTAATATAAAGTACATACTCACCAATCGGTATATTCTTCTCACGATTTGCAGTTTTCTCAACTATAGCACGCGGTTTAATAGACAATAACGTAATGGAATTCTTTTGAGGGCCCTGTAAACTGACAATAAAACCTATACACTCCATATTTATTCGGAACATGTTATTGTAAACTTCATTAACATATCTAAATTACACAGCAATCTGAGTGAATTTAAGCGAGTAGCGATATTTAAGCGAATTAGAGCATGGAATGGCAAGCAGACAGACAGACAAACAAACAGACAAACTGAATTCATAAAATCATTCAGCTGTAGCGGAAAGTACTAAAAACAAAATTTTTAACTAAAAACATCGAAATCGTCCTGAAATACACATTTATATGATGGATAGTAAGATAATTCAGAAAATGACGCCATTTTGAATAGCAGCCGCCATCTTGAATTCCCATGACTTTACGCGATGCCTCCCCCTCTGAAATGCATTGTATTAATATAAAGTAGATACTCACCAATCGGTATATTCTTATCACGATTTGCAGTTTTCTCAACTGTAGCACTCGGACTACTAGTATTTATTGGCCTGCATGTGTTCTGGGGTCAGATTTTCTTATGTTCCAGAATTGATTTAAATTTTACAATGCTCGTCATGAAGTGATGTTTTTGTTAATAACACAGAAGAGATCACTAATCACCAACTAATGTTGTACAAAATATGAGATTATTAACTAAAATTTGAATCGGTGGAATGCCTTAATAATAATAATAATAATATGTGTATTTTAAAAATATGATTAATTCGTAACTTGTGGCGGATGCTCTGCTTATTTGATTTGTACTGGCGAAAAATTATATTTTATGAAATTTCAATGGCTTACGAAAAGGTGTACGTAATTTGCAATGCTAAATACCTGCTCAATGCTTGAAATGGAATGGTGCGTTGTTCTTGAATGGAATCTTCGTCATAAAAAACAAGAGATAGACAGCTGTTATGATAACCGGAGAACAGTAAAATTTCGCCAATAAGTGTTTATGCAGAACTTTTACAACATATATATATATATATATATATACAGTCGAGTCTCTCTATAACGAAACTCCATACATCGAATTTCTCTATATAACGAATTTTTAGTAGGAACGGTCCCTTTTCCCCATGATCTTATTAAAAACAGCCTCCATATAGCGAAATATCTATCTCCATATAAAGAATTTTTTTCATAAAATGTTCTTTATTTATTGTTTTAAAAAAGCTTCCAAATCACATGGAATCAATTTTCCATCACTGATTAGTGAATTATCGTTCAGTGCTGAGTTTTTCATCTTACTTTTCTACCTTGAATCTCCTTGTTATTTTTATGCCCAACGAATTCATCTCCCCTCCCCTCCCCTCCCACACACCTTCCAACATACTTCTTAAAACAGTGTCAATTGGATTGTTACTCATATAACAGCGGGATCAGAGAGGTAATTGAAGTTTAAGGTGAATGAGAATTCAAATAGAAGAAAATGTTCCCGATACAATTGTTCATTCCTTGCTAAATTGTGAACATTTTTTCGAGAGTGTAACAATTTTGAAATCAAAACAGATAAAAATTGCAGATTTCTTCGCCTAAAATTAATGTAAGTTTTCTTTATGTGATTTTTATTATGATTTCAAATAAATGTCTGTTCTCTTTTTTGAAACTGTCCAAATAATTCAGAAGTACAATATTAGGTTAATATTTATAGTTAAACATTTGAAATTCTTAAATACGCACCTCAAAAGTAATTTTTGTTCAAAATTTAGACATTAAATAGGAATTTTTAATCATTCTCCATATAACAAATTTCTCTATATAATGAATTTTTTACTGGAACAATGGATTTCGTTATATAGAGATTCGGCTGTATATATATATATATATATACACACTAATTGCCAAAAGTTAGCTACGCAAAGGAAAATGTTAATTCCCGGAAGAAAATCTGAATTGGAGGCACTGCAATTCGCTGCAGAATTAGATGAAAGTATACGAATATCTATATTATAAAGGGCAAACATATCTGTGCGTATAGCATACGTCATTCTGCGAATGGCAACACTTTGATATTTGAAATAAAATTTTGGTTTTCCAATTTTCTCAACTGCAAATTTTTAAACTTCTAAACATCGCACATTTTAAATTTTTACACCGTCGTAAAACGGAAAAAATGCTCTTTTAAACGCAATTTGCTTGAAAGCTGTATCTCAATTTAATTTTGAGATATTAATTTTTTTTTTGTAGTTTTTAATACATTTTTTGTAATTGTGGCATCTGAGGAACTCCATTTCTACTGAAAGTCGTGGGTGGTTGAAAGTAAATTGAAAATAATCACGGAAGTAAGAAAATAATGTATTACTGTACCTTTTTGTTGCCATTTTCGCATAAAAACTGAAAAAAAAATTGAAATTAAAATTACGTGCTATATGTCAGCGAATTTTTAAATTTCTAAATATCGTACATTTTAAATTTTTTAATCGTCAAATAGAGAAAAAAATCTACTTTCAAATGCAATTTTTTTGAAAATTGTATCTTAATTGACTGAGTTATTATGGTTTTTAAAATAACTAGCCGCCAGTGGCGACCAGTTTGGTCTCCCTTAAATGTATGCTAGGCATTGTATCATGTTACTTTTATTCATAATTTAATTTATTTGCTCAATCCTTCGCCAAATCCGAAGATTCTGATAGAGAAATCGAGAACTCCCTACTTTTATGTTAGTCGGGCACAGGTGATAAATCGCCAAACATTGTACCCGTTGCATTTTTTTTTCATATTTCCTTAATTCAGATTAAAATATAATCCTTTCATTCATTTTATTTAGAATGGATAACTTTAATTTAAAATTGAAACCTTTAAAATTCATGACTTTCACTTAAAAAAAAAAAAAAATCTTTAAAAAAAGAAAATGAAAAGAAAAAGAATAAATAATGCCATAAACCATTTAATTTCAACATCAAAGCATTGTTTTAATTTCTCTCTAAAAATAAAAAATTCTGCTGGCGAGTTTAAAAATGCTATTGACGAGAATTGCGCTCAGCTAACATAAAAGTATGGACTCTTTACGATCATGGCAACTTTTATGTAGTTTTATTTGAAAAAAAAATATTTTGATTAAATCGGTTGCCAGAAAAAAATTTCCTTTCTCGCCATGCACCTTTTCTCTATTTCGCCAAGTACCTACATTGGAAAAGTATCTTCATTTATTTATTTATTTATTGTATTTTAAATTAGATGAATAAAAGGCGGCACAGGTGTCATATACGCACTACGTTGGCGCGACTTTTTTCTGACGCCAATGTCATATACGCACCGGGGTACTTAACTGACGCCAATGTGTCGCTATTTTGCTTGATATGGTAATCCGGATGTTGTTTATTTATTAATAAATTGTTTATTTACTTTTATTTTATTTTTCAAAATTATATAAATTGTTTTGTTCTATAGTTATTAATTAAACTTTTTATTTATTTATTGTTATTCCCTTTAAAAAAAAATATTACACAATAACCAATGAGATGCGTTTCATTCGGGCGTTGCCATTAAACAATTAACAAATAATCGCGATTTCTGTGCCAGTATGATAGCGTAATATATATATAGATTTTCAAGCATAAATTATTTTTTAATTTATCTCTATCAAGTTTAGCTCGATTACGAAAGGTTAATCCACTTGCCCTTAAAACAATGTAAAAAGTTGAGCATTTGTTTCCGTCTAATGTTCCATAACAAAATTAAAACTTCCTCTATAGAAAAATTAATAAATTAATGTAAATAGGAAACAAATTTAACAGACATGTGATTGAACCACACGCTTATGCACCGAAATGATCGGAAAGACTGAGGTAAGTCACAAAATCTTGGGTTTTCCTCCTGGGTAACTCCTGGCATGCGGTGAAGTGTGAAAGTAACGCTTTTAATAAATTTCAAAACCTTATTTGATTGCATAATAGATATTTTTCATATAAAAATTCTTTTTGAAGTTAGTGGGCAATCTAAAATATATGTTACATGTAAAAAAATAATTAGAGTTTAAAAAATGGTTTCCACCTATATTTTGTAACCCGAGGAGGTCGGTTTTGATCCCCTAGTGTTATATAACAGCCAATTACGCCCTCGGGACGAGAAATATGCAAAAAACGCAGTAGTATAAGTAGCCAGTATTGGGAAGGGTTACAGGACTAGCATGTAAGTGTTAAGAAAATTTGCTTAGAACTTTCGTACGTATTTTTTTTAAGAAGTACGTTTTTTAGGGGTTTAAGAAGACAAATGGAAGAATATGAGCATTGGCGTGCCGTCGGGCGCCTTGAAGAGTAGCAATCAATCGCAAATGTGGGTCTTTCCTTAGGCGTTCAGCATTCCGTATTCAAAAGTATGGAAACAATCCCTAAACAGCCTAATACTTGTCCAAAGACCTGTGGCCTGTCATCCAAGGTTTTGGATACCGCGGATGATAAATATATTTCTTTTGTAGCGAAGCGAAATCGAAGAGCGACCTTCACACTTGTGACATCTATGGTTTCAGCTTGCATTGGTAAGACAATATCTTCCAGTACTTTAGCAAAAATGCTATACATGGATAGACTGTACCCTCGGGTACCTGAGTTTGTGTTTCTCTATCCGTGCAATCCAGAGAGACACGATTAAAGATGTTTCGGCAACATATCTTTTCGTCTGGTTATGATTGGGGCAAAGTTATGTTCACGGATATGTCGAGATTTTCAGTGTGACCTGAGGATAAGCAATAAGGTTCTCTAGAGAAGTAGGCACACAAGATAGAGGTACCAGTGCATCACCTAATATGACTCATTCCGAGGTGAAAGTATCATGGTTTTGACTTCGGTTTGATATCGCACTGACCTGCACAGCTTTACAAGGGGTACTATGATGGCTCCCCGGTATCGGGATAAAGTCGAAGACCACATTATGACATTGTACACATCAGAGTACTTAATGGATAATACTGCGCGACTCTGTAGAGCTGTCCTCGTCAAAGAATACCTGGTTAGTGAGAGGAGGTGCCGGAATACTCGCCCGACCTTAATACCATTGAAAATCTTTGGGATGACCTCGGCTTTGCTGTGTATAGTCATTTCCCACTCCCATAATTTCATTCAAATTGCAATCTACTCAAAAGGGGAAATAGTGATTACTTGTTTCTTCGTTAGTTGATCACCCCCTAGAATGCATGATCACACTCTGTAAACATTCTCTTCTTCTTTGTTTGTTTTCACTTTAAACATGTTTTTGTTAATGACTCCAATACTTTGTCTTATAACTTATTACTTCCTCTATATGACTTCATCGTATTACTTAGGTAAATTGAATGTTGCTTTCATCTTTGTATGTAAATATTTCTTTTGTTTCATGCATAAACATTTTTTTTTTACTTTCCTGCCGCATTCCGTGTAAATCTAAGCAGTATATGTCGATTTTTTCGCGTTTGGCATTCTCTGGTAACGGGTAGTTCAAGGACAACATCGGGAAAAAAATGATATTACAACAGAAATATTTGAGATATTGAAGTGGGTTTAATATATTTGAAGAAATGAAAGCTGGTTAAAAAAAAATAGTTTTAAAGTAAAAATAAAAATCTGTCCTAGGAATATGAATATTTGTGACGATGTCGCATAAAAACATACTTTTGAATACAGCAGCGACATTTATCGTACATTTGATACACCTCTGAGACAAGCAAACATCTATGCATATGTGCTGCACAAATTACAAACTGCTAATTATCTGTTTCTATCTCCATACATCCACTGATATATATAGTAATGAATCTTTTTTATTTTCATTTTTAGATTACCTGTTTAAAAAACAACATTTGATGATGGCTCCGAATTTTTTATTTCCGAAACCTTGACATACATATATAAATGCAATCAATAAATTTAGACATATATTTAATATTTAATCATTTAAAAAAATAACAAAAGTTTATGTGATTAATATTTGAAAAGTTTTTATCATTTGAAAAATGATTCATCATTTTGAAAAATGTCCAAATTTGTATTTAAGATAAATAAAGTAATTACACAAATTATATCATTAGTAATAAAAATTAAAATATTTTAATTTTGAAATACAAATTATTTTTCTATACTTAATTTTTATACGTATAGGTATTTTCCATTCTAAAAATAATATTTTTTCCTGAGTGAAAATTTCTTGGAACAGATTTCACTGTAAAAAAAAACGACATTTTTACAGTACAAAGTACTGTTCATCTCGCGCACAAACTGGATCACAGTGAATGTGCTGTATCTTTCTTTGGGTTTCTGACTATATAAACATGGAAAATACAGTAGTTGCGTAAAATTAGCAGCACAATGTGGTGTTAATTTTACGCAAATAATGTATTTTTCATGTTTTTATAGTCAGAAAACCAAAGAAAGATACAGCATATTCACTGTGATCGAGTTTGTTCTGACAAATGTACAGTCCCTAGTAGCAGCGACTGGTCGCATTTTGCTAGGCCTTTCATCAATTCCTCGAAAGTTGCTCGAGAAATAATACACGTATATCATTGCGAGCAACATATGAGAACCGGTTTTGATGAGGCTATATTTCATCAACTAAAGTTAACACTATGAGCTCATTTGCCGATGAAAACGTGCTGATTGGTAACTCACCAACAACAGATAACTGCCCAATATCGAATCACGGTGAAATATGGGCGAAATCACAGTTTTTCTGGAAGCGCAAATCTGATTGGTTGAAAGACGAAGGCTGCGCGAAGTCCCGGATGAAGTCGGTGTTGTTGTTTTGATGAACTCTCCAGCGAGGAAGGAGGAAGCGGACGCCATTGCTACAGCGACAGCGTGAGCTCCTTGGAAGTTGAAAAAATACCTTTTCTCGGAAATATGTAAGTACCTATTTCATTCTTTCTGATGTTATTACTTTTTTCACAAATAAATGTTGTGAAAATATTATACAGACTTGACAATATTTCTGATTTTCCACGTTTTCCTGTGCCCTTGAGTTTCATACACATTTTTTAATAGCTTGAAATTTTTATTATTATATCGGTAATTTGTCTCGAATAATAATGAAGTTCTTCATTATTGTTTTGTAATTAAACTGGTACAGAACGCGATTACATTTTTAAAATAATGTTTTTACTGGAAAAAATAAAAACCCGAATTCTGAAATAAAATCCGATTTTTGGGTCTCGGAGATTGGCAAGTCTGTATGTATATGTTGTTTCTGGTTACAGTATGTATAAATCCTTTTACATTTTCTGATCGAATAAAGAGAAAAAATATTTTAAAATAAGCAAAAAAAAAAAAGTACCAATCATTCTGGCAACCAAAATGCTTTAATATTATTAAGTCAGGATTTAAGAAAAACAAAACCCCTTTTAACACCCTTTTTTCAATAACACCCAAAATAACCCCTACAGCTGCGATTTTCAAAAAGAAACAGACAGAGGAGGGAGGGGGGGATGATATTAAATTAAAATCCAAAAAAGTTCATAAAATACTCTATCACTTAAGATAAAAAAAATTTTGGCAGGGTTCGCAAATATCAAAATAGTCAAATACTTAGTGCTGATTATAAATATTTTAAGATTTTTGTGTTAAAGGAAAGAAATGATTAATTGCTGTCAAAGCTTAATATATATATATATGTATTTTTTTTTTTAACTGAAAAAGGGTTATTTTGTATACTTAAAAGTAGGTGTGTGTACATTTTTCTTATACAGAAAGTAAAATTATTACAGTGCAGATAATATATGATTTTTTTTTTAAATTTGTGTATTTTCTGTGTTTTAAAATGTGTATTTTTGCTTTATTTTGATTGTCGCCATTTTAAAATGCACACTTTTGCGTGTTGTCTCCTAGAGTTTGGTAATCTGGGAGACAAAACGCAAAAGCATGCCGATTTTGTGATTTGGTTTGGAAATGCACCAAGAAGGGGGGGATCAAAGTTTAGTTAAAATATTTTTGTTGGTTTTCAAGGGAGGGAGGGGGTCATGACCTATGTCACCTCCCCCTTGGATCCGCCATTCTAGATTACGTAGTTCAGTATTACATATTTTATGATTTCATATTTTTAATTTTAAAATAAGTCGGATATTAGAAAATTAGTAAAATTATCTTTCTAAATATACTTTGCAGAAGAGGGGAGGGGGGGGGGGTTGCCCCGCCCGTTCCATGTTTGCGTTGCCCCGCCCGTTCCATGTTTGCACCCGGTGCAAAAAAGTCTAGTTTAGTTCCTGATCCAAGAGGAGGTGATGACCCCCCTCCCCCTGAACAACATAAAAATGCTAAAATTTATTTAAAAAATGAAATAATTTTTAATTTTTTTTAAATTTTAATGTTATTTAATTAAGTATTAAAGGAAAAAAATGATTAATTGCTGTCAAAGCTTAATATATATATATACTTTTTAAACTAAAAAATGGTTGTTTTGTAGTATATAACCTTTACCGGTGCAGAGTAATTCTGTTCATAAACCGATGCAATAATGGACTGACACCGGAATTTATAAACGAATTTATCAGAAAACACGAACTTGCTTATTTTCACGTACATTATAATAGGAAAAATTTAATTAAATATTCTTGGTGCTATTTGTCAGTTTTGGAATTAAATTTAGGTGTCCTTTTTTAAGGACGCCGCCCTCGAAATTGTTAAAAGTAGGCGTGTGTACATTTTTCTTGTACGGAAAGTAAAATTATTACAAGACTCATAATGTGTGATTTTTTTTTTAAATTTTTGTATTTCCTGTGTTTTAAAATATGTATTTTTGCTTTATTTTTATTGTCGCCATCTTAAAGTGAACGTTTTTGCGTGATGTCTCCTAGAGTTTGGAAATTCTGGGAGACAAAACGCAAAAACGTGCCGATTTGGTGATTTTTTTGGGAAAACACCAAGAAGGGGATCAAAGTGCAGTTTAATTTGGGTACTCTAACTCAGTAGCAGAACGGCACCAGGCACTGCATTTTTTTATGCCTGGTAAACAATGGCGGATCCAAGAGGGGGTGATAATGACACCCCCCTGAACAACAGAAAAATGCAAAAAATTATTTAAAAAAATGAAATATATTTTTAACTAGTTTTGAATTTTAATGTTATTTAATTATGTATTAAAAGAAAAAAAGGATTAATTGCTGTCAAGTCAAAGCTTAATATATATATATTTTTTTTTTCAACTGAAAAAGGGTTGTTTTGTATTTAAAAGTATGTGTTTGTAGTACAAACTGTACATTTTTCTTGTACAGAAAATAAAATTATTACAGGGCGGATAATGATTTTTTTTTTCAAAATTTGTGTATTTTCTGTGTTTTAAAATGTGTATTTTTGCTTTATTTTGATTGTCGCCATCTTAAAATGCATACTTTTGTGTGGTGTCTCCTAGAGTTTGAAAATCTGGGAGACAAAACGCAAAAACATGCCAATTTGGGGATTTTTTTTTTTTTTTTTTTGAAACACACCAAGAAGGGGATTAAAGTAGAATATTTTTGTTGGTGTTCATGACCCCCCCCCTCTGACGCCAGTCATCTCCCCCTTGTATCTGCCATTGTACATTACGTAGTTCAGTATTACATATTTTATGATTACATATTTTAAATTTTAAAGTAAGTCTAATATTAGAAAATTAGTAAAATTCTCTTTCTAAATATACTTTGCAGAACAGGGGGGGGGGGGGCAAAATCCATGTTTTCCCTGGGTGCAAAAAAGGCTAGTTTCGGACCTGATCCAAGAGGAGGGGTAACCCCCCCCCCCCCTTGAACAATTGAAAAATGCTAAAAATTATTTAAAAAATGAAATATATTTTATATTCTTTTTGAATTTTAATGTTATATAATTACTATGTATTAAAGGAAAAAAAAAAGATTAATTGCAGTCAAAGCTTAATATATACAGTAGGCTCCCTCAAATCTGCAAACCTAAAATCCACACATCATTACAGATGTAAACAATGAAAGTTTTAGTTCAGATGCCAGAACACAATTACAGAATTTTTTAGTTTTATATAATTATTCTGCATGTATTTTAATATGTAATTATAGATAATATGACTGAACTCATGGTTTTTCATGAAATAAGTATAAATTTATTTCTGGTAAAAATCAAGATATTGCCAATATCATTGGTAATAATCACAATCTTTTTACTAAATATATATATGTATCAATCAAACTTTTTTGCATATTAAATCTGACTAAACCTTAAATACAACTTCCTTACTTTATGATTTTTATGTGAAATTATTAACATGGTACCTTTAAGAGGAAAGTTTCATTCAATAATTCATCTTTATTATGCATATTTAATTATACATTAATTATTTAATTTTTAATAATTTAACTTTATTTTTATTTAAAAATATTAATCATTTTTAAAATTATGTTACTGTTTATTATTTTAGTTTAATACTTTACTATTTTAATATTTTGCTATATTGCAAGCATTCATATAATTTCGATTACATCATTAGCTACATTCAAATTACTGTTTAAAAAATGTAAACAAAACAATAACCAGAAATCTGCAAAATTATAAAATCCGCACAACCTCCGGTCCCAAGCTGTGCGGATTTGAGGGAGTCTACTGTATATATTTTTTAAGTAAAAAAGTGTTGTTTTGTATTTAAAAGTAGGTGTGTATACATTTTTCTTGTACAGAAAATAAAATGATTACCAGGCGGATAATGTAGGATTTTTTTTTTTTCTAAATTTGTGTATTTTCTGTGTTTTAAAATGTGTATTTTTGCTTTATTTTTATTGTTGCCATCTTTAAATGCATGCTCTTGCATGATGTCTCCTAGAGTTTGGGATTCTAAGAGAGAAAACGCAAAAACGGGCCAATTTGGCGATTTTTTTGGAAACTCGTCGAGAAGGGGATCAAAGTGCAGTTTCATTTAGGTACACTGCCACTCAGTAGCAGAACGGTAGCAGGTACTGCATTTTTTTTTTTTATGCCTGGTAAACAATGGTGGATCCAAGAGGTGGGTCATGAGCATGACACCCCCCCCCCCCGCCCCACCACCACCACCATCACCTGAACAACAGAATAATGCTAAACATTATTTAAAAAATGAAATTTTAAATTCTTTTTGAATTTTAATGTTATTTAATTATGTATTCAAGGGAAAAATGATTAATTTCTGCCAAAGCTTAATATTATATATACTTTTTAAACTGAAAAAGGGTTGTTTTGTATTTAAAAGTAGGTGTGTGTACTATATTTTTCTTGTACAGGTAGTAAAATTATTAACAAGAGGATAATGTATGATTTTTTTTTTCAAAATTTGTGTATTTTCTGTGTTTTAAAATGTGTATTTTTGCTCTATTTTGATTGTCGCCATTTTAAAATGCACACTTTTGCGTGTTGTCTCCTAGAGTTTGGTAATCTGGGAGACAAAACGCAAAAACATGCCGATTTTGTGATTTGGTTTGGAAATGCACCAAGAAGGGGGGGGGGGGGGAATCAAAGTTTAGTTAAAATATTTTTGTTGGTTTTCAAGGGGGGGGGGGTGTCATGGCCTCTGTTACCTCCCCCTTGGATCCGCCATTCTGGATTACGTAGTTCAGTATTACATATTTTATGATTTCATATTTTTAATTTTAAAATAAGTCGGATATTAGAAAATTAGTAAAATTATCTTTCTAAATATACTTTGCAGAAGAGGGGGGGGGGGGATTGCCCCGCCCATTCCATGTTTGCACACGGTGCAAAAAAGTCTAGTTTCGTTCCTGATCCAAGAGGGGGTGATAACCCCCCTCCCCCTGAACAACATAAAAATGCTAAAATTTATTTAAAAAATGAAATAATTTTTATTTTTTTTTAATTTTAATGTTATTTAATTAAGTATTAAAGGAAAACAATGATTAATTGCTGTCAAAGCTTAATATATATATACTTTTTTAACTAAAAAATGGTTGTTTTGTAGTATATAACCTTTACCGGTGCAGAGTAATTCTGTTCATAAACCGATGCAATAATGGACTGACACCGGAATTCATAAACAAATTTATTAGAAAATACGAACTTGCTTATTTTCACGTACATTATAATAGGAAAATTTTAATTAAATATTCTTGGTGCCATTTGTCAGTTTTGGAATTAAATTTAGGTGTATTTTTTTAAGGACGCCGCCCTCGAAATTGTTAAAAGTAGGCGTGTGTACATTTTTCTTGTACAGAAAGTAAAATTATTACAAGTCTCATAATGTGTGATTTTTTTTTTTTAATTTTTGTATTTCCTGTGTTTTAAAATATGTATTTTTGCTTTATTTTTATTGTCGCCATCTTAAAGTGAACGTTTTTGCGTGATGTCTCCTAGAGTTTGGAAATTCTGGGAGACAAAACGCAAAAACGTGCCGATTTGGTGATTTTTTTGGGAAAACACCAAGAAGGGGATCAAAGTGCAGTTTAATTTGGGTACTCTAACTCAGTAGCAGAACGGCACCAGGCACTGCATTTTTTTATGCCTGGTAAACAATGGCGGATCCAAGAGGGGGTGATAATGACACCCCCCTGAACAACAGAAAAATGCAAAAAATTATTTAAAAAAATGAAATATATTTTTAACTAGTTTTGAATTTTAATGTTATTTAGTTATGTATTAAAAGAAAAAAAGGATTAATTGCTGTCAAGTCAAAGCTTAATATATATATATATTTTTTTTTTTAACTGAAAAAGGGTTGTTTTGTATTTAAAAGTATGTGTTTGTAGTACAAACTGTACATTTTTCTTGTACAGAAAATAAAATTATTACAGGGCGGATAATGATTTTTTTTTTTCAAAATTTGTGTATTTTCTGTGTTTTAAAATGTGTATTTTTGCTTTATTTTGATTGTCGCCATCTTAAAATGCATACTTTTGTGTGGTGTCTCCTAGTGTTTGAAAATCTGGGAGACAAAACGCAAAAACATGCCAATTTGGGGATTTTTTTTTTTTTTTTTTTTTTGAAACACACCAAGAAGGGGATTAAAGTAGAATATTTTTGTTGGTGTTCATGACCCCCCCCCTCTGACGCCAGTCATCTCCCCCTTGTATCTGCCATTGTACATTACGTAGTTCAGTATTACATATTTTATGATTACATATTTTAAATTTTAAAGTAAGTCTAATATTAGAAAATTAGTAAAATTCTCTTTCTAAATATACTTTGCAGAACAGGGGGGGGGGCAAAATCCATGTTTTCCCTGGGTGCAAAAAAGGCTAGTTTCGGACCTGATCCAAGAGGAGGGGTAACCCCCCCCCCCCCCCTTGAACAATTGAAAAATGCTAAAAATTATTTAAAAAATGAAATATATTTTATATTCTTTTTGAATTTTAATGTTATATAATTACTATGTATTAAAGGAAAAAAAAAAGATTAATTGCAGTCAAAGCTTAATATATACAGTAGGCTCCCTCAAATCTGCAAACCTAAAATCCACACATCATTACAGATGTAAACAATGAAAGTTTTAGTTCAGATGCCAGAACACAATTACAGAATTTTTTAGTTTTATATAATTATTCTGCATGTATTTTAATATGTAATTATCGATAATATGACTGAACTCATGGTTTTTCATGAAATAAGTATAAATTTATTTCTGGTAAAAATCAAGATATTGCCAATATCATTGGTAATAATCACAATCTTTTTACTAAATATATATATGTATCAATCAAACTTTTTTGCATATTAAATCTGACTAAACCTTAAATACAACTTCCTTACTTTATGATTTTTATGTGAAATTATTAACATGGTACCTTTAAGAGGAAAGTTTCATTCAATAATTCATCTTTATTCTGCATATTTAATTATACATTATTTAATTTTTAATAATTTAACTTTATTTTTATTTAAATATATTAATCATTTTTAAAATTATCTTACTGTTTATTATTTTAGCTTAATACTTTACTATTTTAATATTTTGCTATATTGCAAGCGTTCATATAATTTCGATTACATCATTAGCTACATTCAAATTACTGTTTAAAAAATGTAAACAAAACAATAACCAGAAATCTGCAAAATTATAAAATCCGCACAACCTCTGGTCCCAAGCTGTGCGGATTTGAGGGAGTCTACTGTATATATTTTTTAAGTAAAAAAGTGTTGTTTTGTATTTAAAAGTAGGTGTGTATACATTTTTCTTGTACAGAAAATAAAATGATTACCAGGCGGATAATGTAGGATTTTTTTTTCAAAATTTGTGTATTTTCTGTGTTTTAAAATATGTATTTTTGCTTTATTTTTATTGTTGCCATCTTTAAATGCATGCTTTTGCATGATGTCTCCTAGAGTTTGGGATTCTAAGAGACAAAATGCAAAAACGGGCCAATTTGGCGATTTTTTTGGAAACGCACCGAGAAGGGGATCAAAGTGCAGTTTCATTTGGGTACTCTGCCACTCAGTAGCAGAACGGTAGCAGGTACTGCATTTTTTTTTTATGCCTGGTAAACAATGGTGGATACAAGAGGTGGGTCATGAGCATGACCCCCCCCCCCCCCCCATCACCTGAACAACAGAATAATGCTAAACATTATTTAAAAAATGAAATAATTTTAAATTCTTTTTGAATTTTAATGTTATTTAATTATGTATTAAAGGGAAAAAATGATTAATTTCTGTCAAAGCTTAATATTATATATACTTTTTAAATTGAAAAAGGGTTGTTTTGTAATTAAAAGTAGGTGCGTGTACTACATTTTTCTTGTACAGGTAGTAAAATTATTAACGAGCGGTTAATGTATGATTTTTTTTTCAAAATTTGTGTATTTTCTGTGTTTTAAAATATGTATTTTTGCTTTATTTTGATTGTCGCCATCTTAAAAGGTACACTTTTGCGTGGTGTCTCCACGAGTTTGGAAATCTGGGAGACAAAACGCTAAAACGTGCTAATTTGGTGATTTTTGTTTGGAAACGCACCAAGAAGGAGATCAAAGTTTATTTAGAATATTTTTGTTGGCCATCGCCCCACCCTGGGATCTGCCATTGTAGATTACGTAGTTCAGTATTACATATTTTATGATTTCATATTTTAAATTTTAAAATAAGTCGGATATTAGAAAATTAGTAAAATTCTCTTCGTAAATATACGTTGCAGAAGATGGGGGAAGGTGCGTCAAAATCCATGTTTGCCCCGGGTGCAAAAAAGGCTAGTTTCAGCCCTGATCCAATAAGGTGGATAATGACACACCCCTCCCCCCTCTGAACAACAGAAAAATGCTAAAAATTATTTAAAAAATGAGTGCAAATTATTGATATTTTTGCACAACCGATTGATACATTTGCGAGTTTTTTACTATGAAAGGTTGTTGAAATTAAATTTTTTTTCCCTTGACTGATCAACAAATTATGTGGGGTTTTCCCCCAAGATCGATTGACAAGTTTTGTGTTATTTTTCCTGGCCAATTAATGAATTCGGGGGGGGGGGGGTGATTCTTATCCGAATTTTCAGAAAATTTAAGGCATTAAGTTCAAAAAATTATGAAAAATCAGTCATCAGTCTGGAAATTCAGACATAAAAAATATATAACTGAAAAAGCGACAAATGGTCACCAAAAAAATTGATTTTGTCAGTTGTTCGCAGAAAAAACATTTTAATCAAAGCATCATGAATAAAACGCAAATTTCATCAAAGAATCACAGAAAAAACATGAATCTCATTAAAGGATTGCGAAAACTTAAATTTTGTCTAAAGATCGCGAAAACTCAAATTTTGTCAAAGGATCGCAAAAAATCAAATTTTGTCAGAGGATCGAGGAAACTCAAATTTCTTCGAAGGATCACGGAAACTCAAATTTCTTCGAAGGATCGCGGAAACTCAAATCTCTTCGAAGTATGCTGAAAACTCAAATTTCTTCGAAGGATGTCGAAAACTCAAATTTCTTTGAAGGATGTCGAAAACTCAAATTTCTTGGAAGGATGTCGAAAACTCAAATTTCTTGGAAGGATGTCGAAAACTCAAATTTCTTTGAAGGATGTCGAAAACTCAAATTTCTTGGAAGGATGTCGAAAACTCAAATTTCTTGGAAGGATGTCGAAAACTCAAATTTCTTCGAAGGATGTCGAAAACTCAAATTTCTTCGAAGGATGTCGAAAACTCAAATTTCTTCAAAGGATGTCGAAAACTCAAATTTCTTCGAAGGATGTCGAAAGCTCAAATTTCTTCGAAGGATGTCGAAAACTTAAATTTCTTCGAAGGATCGCGGAAACTCAAATCTCTTCGAAGTATTCTGAAAACTCAAATCTCTTCGAAGGATGTCGAAAACTCAAATTTCTTCGAAGGATGTCGAAAACTCAAATTTCTTCGAAGGATGTCGAAAACTCAAATTTCTTCGAAGGATGTCGAAAACTCAAATTTCTTCGAAGGATGTCGAAAAGTAAATTTCTTCGAAGGATGTCGAAAACTCAAATTTCTTCGAAGGATGTCGAAAACTCAAATTTCGTCGAAGGATGTCGAAAACTCAAATTTCTTCGAAGGATGTCGAAAACTCAAATTTCGTCGAAGGATGTCGAAAACTCAAATTTCTTCGAAGGATGTCGAAAACTCAAATTTCTTCGAAGGATGTCGAAAACTCAAATTTCTTCGAAGGATGTCGAAAATTCAAATTTCTTCGAAGGATGTCGAAAACTCAAATTTCTTCGAAGGATGTCGAAAACTCAAATTTCTTCAAAGGATGTCGAAAACTCAAATTTCTTCGAAGGATGCCGAAAACTCAAATTTCTTCGTAGGATGCCAAAAACTTGAATTTAGTAGTCAAAGGTCCTCTTAAAAAATGCAAATTTCATCAAAGGTCATAGGGGAAAAACGCAAATTTTGTGAATGGTTCGCAGAAAAAAGTTGCGGTTTCTTTAGAAAACAGCACACACACACATACAAATATTTGTTTATTATTATAGGTATAGTTTTTCACCCCTTGGTGATGAGAGGCCTTTGAGGCTTAATTTTAATCTTTTACCACCGGTTTTTAAAAACAGAAAATTTTCTTTAGTTGAATCGCGAAAATGCTCTGATTAAATAAGGTAAATTTTACATTAAAAAATAACTGGTGAGAATAATGAAGGATTCTGAGTACCTTAAGTGGCACATATACCGATCGCTCGTCCCCTAGGGGTTAATCTGAAATAATAGACTGAACTAACTTTTGAAAAATTGGTTTTAACCTGAACCCAACTTGCAGGAATGTACGCTCAGCCTGAAATCGACCCGAACCAAAAACAAAGTTTACTCAACTTGCAACAAAAATAATTAGCTCCAGAAGAGGATTGATTGCTCTCCCCCCCCCCTCCCCCTTCACCTATCTGCTGTAACCTTTCAGAAAATTTGTTGTAAATTTCAGATTTTGATTTTTTTTTTTTTATTATTCTGAATCAACTGCAAATTTAACGGTTACTTTTTGCCATAGATTGGACGAAATTCTGTTTTTTCAACAGTCAGTTTGTTAATCAAAGAAAATGACAGGGAGTCCTGTTTTGACTATAATTTCGTTAAGGATATAATAAAACAATTTCATTCTGAAATGGATGTTCATGATGCCATCAGCGAATATACATTGTTCATGCAAGTAGTTAAAAATGGAGGCACGTTAAATATTGCAAAGTTTCCTGACATTTTTTAAAGCGAGCATAATCATACATTTTCAATAATTTCCAAAGTTATAAATGTTGAGCTTGTGCTGTCTGTCACAATTTTACCTTCTGAAAGGAAATTCAGGGCACAAAATCGAATAAAAACTAATTTCTGAACTACATTTAACAACCCCATTGTAAGAACTCATGACATTTGATTGAAAGTTGAATAACAGACTGTATAACAGCTTGATTTTCTTCCTTATTGAAAAAATTTTGCATACTAATTATTCTGAATTGTTGATTTAAATTGCTTCAATGGTATTTTGTCATGTCCGTGTTAATGTATTACTTTAAATAGCATGTAAAATAACAGTGAATTTTAAAGATTTTTTCCCTCCTCCCTTAAACAGCTCAACTCCACCTCCATTTATAAATGTTAGGAGGGAGACTCTCTTCCTAAGAAAAATTTAATTTCAAGCCCTGTCTTGACCAATTATCAAATTTTTCGACTGATTTATAAATCCTGCCATTTCGTCTTCTGACTGATTCACAAAATTCCTCTGTTTTTCCTCTGTTGCATTGAAAAATTGCATGCTTTTTTTATTCTGAGGTGGATAGACAATTTGATATTTTTTCCCCATCAATCGATCACAATTAATTGATTTTGCAGTTATATTCTTGCATGGAGTTGACAAATTTCTCGATTTTCCCCCTTCTCTATGACCAATTGACAAATTTCGCATTCCCTTCCCATATTCGATGAATTTTGCTATTTTTTTCCCCTCAGCCAATTAGTGAAATTCAAATTTTTTTATTGCAGCCGATTGACGTATTTTGCAATGAAATTAAATAAAAAGGGTGCATCCAAAAGAGCAGTCAATACTATTTGTACATTAAAATTCCTTATCTTTAAAAAAAGAATTCTATTTTATGATTCTTACCTTTTAGCATTGCACCTGAAAAACATCAAGAAATCCAGAAATTTTATGCAATTGCTTTTTTTTGTGTCTCGGTACTTTAATGAAATGCAATACATTTTATTTTTTTTTATATTAATTTTTTTTTTTATCCTTAGGATGTTCTTGAAATTCCTATGAGACCACTCTCTGAGAAGGCAAACAGTGTTTCCTTGCATCGTGATTTTTAAGAGAAATCTAAGTGTAATTATAATTATGTTTATGCTAAAGAAACTACTTTTTGCAGCAGATGCTGCTTAATGTGATTATGTGTAATATCAGCCTGTTAGTGTTATCAAAATCATCATGTCCCGACCTAACAATTCATGCTAAAAGCATCGCTCTGTGTGATAAATACTTTGTTTAATGGTATTGCCTTTTCAGCAGCAGTTACAAGCGAAGTTCTGTTAAAAAGCCCTTTCAAGGCATGAATTCTAAATAAGAAAAAATGTAGCAATTTATCCCTATGAATTTTTTGTGATCACGTTGCAGATGCATGCATGACATGGGAATATGCAGTCAATTAAGGAATGTAGGTGAGTAGCTCGCAACAGCTGCTGCAAGGGGAAAGCTTCAGTAAACCTCGGAATGGGAACAAAAATTATGTACCTGCTAGCAGCGTCACGTAACCATTTATTTCGTTATCAAATAAAGTTCTAGTCAGACAATAAAGGTCAAAATTAGCACTAGCCACCGGCCACAGGGCCAGTAAATGAGAAAAAGTGGCCAGTGAAAAATTGTCTATCAGTGGCCACCTTCCGGCCACTTTTTTACAAGGAGAGAATAAAATTTTCTTCCATTTCATCAAGGATTCTGCTTTTTTGGGTTCCAATATATTTACATTAACATATTTATTTGGGCTGTTCAGTTTTAGATGAATATTTATAGAAATTTTACTGTTTAGTATTTTTAAATAAAAACGTGGCCACTTAAAAAACTAGTTCTACCGGCCAGTGGCCGCAAATGAAATTTCCCGGTTTTGACCTATATCAGACAACCAGTTGTGGTAAGTTGTATATTGTTCAATTATCTTTGAAAGTCAATGGCAATGGCTACTATGAATGAAAAGCAAATGGATTTAAGTATTTTAAAAAAAATTAGATTTTACATCGTTATATTTTACCTCAAATGAGCCAACACAATGCTGCAGTTCAATTAAAAATTATTCAACCTCTTATGTGCAAAATCTTTAAAAATCGAAAGATTTTTAATAAAAAAAGAAAAGAATGGTAATACAGAATATTACAAATTGAAGTGGAAAAGATGCTGACATTTTTGTTTTCAAACAATCGGCAAAAAAGATGCAAGAGTCAGTGGTCTACTCATGTGACAAAAAGCAGATGATTTAGCAGAGAAAATGGGAGAAAAGTGGATTTGTTGCAGTTGATGGCTGGTTTTAGCATTGGCAGAAAGAGAAAACATAGATTAAAGCAGATGGCTTAGTAGAAAATAGGAAAAAGTAGATTTGTTGCTAGTGACGACTAACTTCGGTATTGGAAAAAATGTGAAAGCATTGTTTAAAGCAGTTAGTATAGAAAAATGGATTTGTTTCAAGTAATGCCAGCTTCAGCATTAGAGAAAACATGAAAAATAATATTTTAAGAGTCCATAGAAAACAAAAAGATGCTAATATGACAGCTACAGAAAAATTGGTGAAAGAGGAGTGGCCAAAACTTATGTTTTCACATATAGCGTTTAACCGTTTCGAGGGTGGTGTCATTAAAAAAGGACACCTAATTTTGGTTGAGTTGGAAATGAGTTGATGAAAAATGAATGAAAAATGAGTTGGAAATTTTGAAATGCGGTTTACAACATTGGTCAGACAATTTTCAAACATGGTACAGATATGAAAAATTCATTATTAAAATTTTCAGGGAGAATTGTAAAAAGCAAAAATTACCGAAACCCTTCAATATATTTTATCCCTTTTAAAGTCATAATTTCAACAAGGATGAGTAATACTTTCCTACATAATAGTATTACTGGACATAGTATTATCTTAAATCACTTATTCTTATCAAGTGGAAGGTTTGCGAGCAGGCCCACTTGAAAAAATCCACTGTCGTTTTTTTACAAATTCTCTCATGCTTTCACAACTGTATCATTATTTAATCTAAGTAAAATAATGAACATAATTTTAACAAGAGTTTATTAAAAGTAATTTATTTGATTTTTAATTAATTAAAGAATATTTTTAATTAATCAATTCTTGATTGAATTAAAGTTTTAGAAAATGCAAAGATAAATGCCAATTTGGGGGTGGGGGGCTAGCTTTTTCAAGTGTTTCTCTGAAGGGCATTATTTCCACTTAGAAATATTGATTTTGAAATATATTTTAAATTTTATAACACAAATTGTGAAAATTTGGCTTTTTTTTTTTTTTTTCTCCTCGGGTTTGCAAGAATAAAATTATATAAAATTGTAGATTTTTTTTGTTTGTTTGTTTGGTTTCTGCACACACGGCCTGAAATAAAACAGATATTGTAAAATTTTAATCTGTGTGACTGAAAATAAAGCCAAAAATGTAAAATTTTCGCTTCAAACTGTCTGCAATCTGTCTCGAATCGAAAGGTCTGTGTGACATAAAATAACGATGGTGGTGTAAACTTTTTACAAATTTTACAGGAGCTCATTGAAATTTAATTTTTTGGGTGGGGGGGGGGATTGTTTTTAGAAAAAAAGTGTCATCTTTTCCAACCTTTTTTCTCTAACTGCAGTGTAGCTCAAAGAATATATTATTATTACAACAAAATATTCTGCTATTTCCAAAAAGAAAAAGCGTGATTGGTTTATCCATTTAAACTGTATATTTTACATGTCAAGCTAAAAATGTTGTATATGCAACTGACAATATCTCTATCAGTTTTAAGAGTTGTTGTTGTATAATAAAAATATCTGTTATACTACAAACTATGAATAATAACTGGGTAAATTCAGTTTTTATGTTACTTTATTCTTTCTATGTAAAAAAACAAAAGAAACTGACCTACTTTTCGACACAATGAATGGTATACTGCCTTTAAAGAAAATTATAGAAAATCCAATGAAATCATAAAACCACCTTTTCTTCATAGCAAAAAGCTGTTTTTTTTTTTTTTTGAAATAATATTTTGGGTGAAATCTGTAGGGTATATTGATATAAGTGCCAGGTTTCAATATGGAGAAAATCTCCAAAATTGCTTCTTTGTAAAATGGTTAATAACACTGAAACTGTTTGTAGAAACAAAGTGTAATTTTGTATATGAAGTCTTAATTTTTTTTTCTTTGTAAATTTGCAGGTTGCTATTGGAAAGTTTTATCTTTGTTAATTTTAGCTTGTATATAGAAAAATTAACAGATGTTAAATAACAGTAGGCATTAAAGGTCTGCACAGACCAAAATTTTTACAATTATTTCAAATTGTGCAGACCCAAAAAATCCAAGATAAATAATAATAAAAAAAATGCTAAGCTGGGGCCAAAATCATAAATCCACCTTCAGTTTCTATTTTTGAATTAGTATTCAACCATCTCAAAAGATATTTTTTCTTTCTTAAAAATTTCAAAATGGACTTTTTTTTTTTTTTTTTTTTTTTTTTTTTTTTTTTTTTTTTTTTTTAGAATGACCCCATATCTCTCCCATGGAAATAAAATACTACAAGTGTACTTAATAAAGCTAACTGAAATAAACCACACTTTTATATGTATATACATACACATGATTATGCATAAAAATTTACTATTTTGTTCTCTTTTTGTCTAGCTTTGTGAACTGCATTTTACATCTGCTGACATTCATGAGTTCCCCCTCTACACTGCAGAAAATGGAATATGTTACCTACGCTTAAGAAAAAGTGGCATTCCGTCCTGTTTGATACTGTGACCCGGACACTTCTAAAACAAGATACTTCATGTAATTCTCCAGATGCAAAATAAAGATCAATTTCTCTTGAGAATTTTTTTTTCCAAAGTTATTTTAAACGCATTAGTTTTTGTTTGTTCCTGTTGGAACATTATTTATAAATAAAAACAGTGTAATTGATGCACTTATATATTTAAACTTACTTTGAATTTCTTTTGATGGGTATGTTATGTGTTATTTAAAAATAAATAAATCTTAAATTTATATCAAATGAGTTAATTCAAGTTTGATTTGGAAATTATTAGCTATATTTGAGTATGTGAGTTTCAAAATTTGCCTTATCCAGTAAATCAAATTTTGGGAAATCGTGAAAAACCTCTGATCGCGTCCATTGGTTTTCATTGTAAACCAAGATTTTACAATGCCAGAACTACACAATAAAGCTAGTGTTTTGCAGATGGTATTGTTTTCCAGATTCATGTCCACCGGTACCAGTAGAATGGAATGACAGAGAAAACTCTATTTTTTAACTTTTAGATAAGGAGTTTTGAAACTGGTGTCCTCATTAAATTCTTATGCATGAATATTCAATAAATATTTTATTATTTCTACTTTTTATGGGATGTGAATGTACAAAGCAACATTTGAATCATCTGTGACAATTAATTGCTTCAGAAACTTTTTTAACTTAGAAGATTTTTGTTTCGATTTATACGAAGGGTTAGAGGAAGAAGCAACAACATTTTTTTTTTTTTTAACCTTAATAAAACTTTCAAATAATACATTTATATTAAATGAGTAAGTTAATTGAACAGAATTTAAGTACTTTTTGTGTACGCTAATTTCAGATGTACATAGTTTGCAGCCAATCAAATAAGTTTTAGACCAATAAAGTTTATTTAAATATGTTGCATAATATGTAAAAAATAGAAATAACATAAATCTTATTTATTAAAATTTCTCAGCAGATTATGCACTAGAAATTAGGGTATTTTATTCATTTAGTAATTAAAAAATGCAGATAGTATATGTAGATTCTTAAAACAACACTTCAAGTTTAGAAACAATATGATAAAATAGCTAACATTAATGTGATATTTTATATAGGCATAGAGATATAAAACTGAAAAAAACATCTAATTAAGATAATGTATTTTTTCAGTTCTAATCTCTTCAGCCCTAATATCTAAACAGAAAGTAACAGGAGATGGCTGTTGCTATTAAACAACAAAAAGTACATTCAAACCTCATTAACATGTACAGAATTAACCTGGTGTACTTTTAATATGAATTTTTCCTACAATGCCTGTCAAAATTAATACAAAGGTTTTATTAATAATAATATAAACTATTGATGATAACATGAGGAAAAAACTTTTAATTTGCCTTGAGATTTATGTTAACGAGGTTTGACTGTATAACTACTACAATAGTATTTTAAATTTTGTTTCAATCAGAAATTTATGGATTAATAAACAAAATCAGTTAAATGTTAAACATTTTAAATATCACGAGCATTAAAGCCTTTGCTTATTCCAGTTTGTGTGGATTTGTCCGCATTCAACTATTGTGACCTATGCATCTGGATGCATAAGTCTAGGTGTTGAAAATATTTTTTCCTACATTTCCAGAGAATGTTGATCCTGTGCTGCTTAATGAAGCCCAATTCCATTATAAATTTATGTAAATGTTTTGAATGAAAAAAATCATAACAGCAGTGTTGTGAGAAAAAAATTATCAGAAAGTCTCAAAAAGTTATTTTCAAATACATTTGACAATTAGATTGATCAATAATTAGTAAAATATTAATTTAAATAGTTTTTCTGTCAATTTTTCTTAAATCATATTAAGATACAAATATTTCAGAGGGGGAAATCCCCTACCTTCCCTACAGTTAGGATTTTCACAGACAATACAATCGTGAAGTATCAGCATGACATAAGACTAATAGAAAAGAAATTAACTGTAGGTGTGAAAGTTGTGAATATTAACCCCTTGAGGGACGATGGGATATATGTTATCCCACCTAAGTTTAATCGAGATTTGCACCGGAAACTTTTAAATAAATTTTATTTTTGTAACTTTGATGGAAAAAACTTGTAAAATTGCTTTTCTTTATTTTGAAACGGAATTTTTCAAAGATCTCGGTGTGAATTCAACATTACTGGAACGCAATCACTTGCCTCTCAAGGGGTTAAATGAAATTGATTTGACTTAAAAATGGGACTTGCAAAGCTGAACCTAATTCATACATTTGTTTTAGAAATATAATCTGTTATTACAGTGTGCTTCTTCAAGAGTTTTATTTTTTTGCACTTTACAGATATTACAATTTCTTTGTTAAATATTTCATAATTCATAAGTATACTTATTATCACCTTCCCACGTAGTGAAAGAAGAAAAAAACTTTAAACCAGAAATTTATTTAATGAAATAAAGTATATTTCAAATCACTACTATATAGAGGCAAGGCACATTTAATTAAATAAATTTTCTGGTTCAAAGTATTTATTTTTGGGGAAAACGGTTTATTGCCAAATATGGGTATGTGTTTGGACAGTTCGTGTGATAAAAAATGGTCTTTATTTAAACGAGGACGGTGTGATGCCCTTTGCTTTTGTACGCCTCTTATCAAGGATCTCTGAACAGACCGAAATTCTACCTAATTAGACACCTGAATCCCACAACCCCCCCCCCTTTCCAATAAATATGCTTAATTAAAAATATATACTCTTTTGAGTTATGAGTGTTTATACAATAGTATAACTTACTGAATTATTCATGTACCTTGGTAGAAAAAGGCCCAATTGCATTTTTCGTCTTTTAAAGTCTAATAAAATGAAAGAAATATTTTCATATTTTATAATGAAAAATTTAAGGGGCAAAAACTTATCGAAGCAGAACAATAATTTAGAATTAATAAAATTCTTTTAAAATATTTCTATCAAACATAATGATAAACAATAAGAGTGGTAATTGTTAGTCGAATATTACTACTTAAAAAATGCATTTGATTTTTTTTTTTTAAATCAGTTTGTTGAAAGCAAGCAAACTTAATTGATTTAAAATAAAAGGCTTTAGGAAGAGGATAAATAATAGAATTTAATAGGATTATTTAAATGAAGGAGTAGTATTTGTTCAGAAATTAAAAAAAATATGGAACTCTTTCTAACTCAGCTCACCCCTCCCCCTCCTTCAAAAAATAAAAATAAAATTTGGATATTTTTGTTTAAATATTTTGTTTCAAACGATTGTAGTAAAGCTAATAGAAATTAAAAGAATGTATTTACATTTTTGACGCTTAAAATTTTAATGTATGTATATTTCGAAAATAAATATTCTGAAATCGCTTTCATTTATACACCCAACCAACCACTCTATAATTCATCGCTTTCTAATCAAAATTTGCTTGATAACTCATCTAAAAGTCATCGCATTTTCATCGTTATCAAATCGTACTCCTCGCTGTTTCATCATGTATTTTTCTAAAATTCATCAGATTGCGATCATCCATAGATCTCAGGCCGATGAGACATTTCTGAGTAATTGCCGATGAAATTCATCCCTCTCGGATGAGTATGCGATAATCGGCGACTTATCGTGTCATCGGACTTCGATAAGAGGCCATTCAAGGGCCATATACATTTTGCTACTAGGGGTGTTCTCAGGTGAAAATGATCATTTTTTCAAAAGTAAAATAAGTAATTCTTAATTATATGTGAATCAACACCATGTAAGTTTCTGAATTTTATAAGTCACATTTCAAAGAAATTGCAGCTTTTTCGGCAGAATATTCGGCATACCTTTGAAAGTATGTCGCTCCCATAAAACTTATTTTAATGTTATTTAAAAAATTATGATATATCGAAGAACTTTAAAGTCATATAACGTTTAGTAAAACATTAATGAACCTTTATTATTAATATTTAATTTATAATATTTAAAGGTTATTTTTTTCTACAGATAGCCTTTATAAGTTATTTTAATTTTTCGTTCCCTTAAAAAACAATGAAAAAGATAATAACCATAAAAAAAAGTAATATTACATTTTATGAAGCATAAATATCAAAAAGAATTTTGTTTCGGCGAAGTTTAATTGATGTATGAATCTCTATCATAATTGTAATAAATACACTGATAAATGCCAAGTTGAAATAAATGATAAATATTACCTTCTTTATCATATATCAATTTCTATTTTACATAATCCACATATATTTTCTTTTAACATACTCTATTTCATAATATTAGCATTTGAAACGCGACATTAATTTTAATTTAATTTCCGTTTAAGCGACAGCATACACAGAAATTGTGAAAATGAACAAATTGTTTTTTTTTTCGAATACAATAAAAAAAAAAAAACAGTAAAGCCATACTTACATTTTATAGACTAGCAATATCTTGCAGTTGTAGAAAATATCCTGCAGATGTCGCTGCGATTTTTATATTTCAGCAGCATCGTTGCACATTTAAGAGATACAATATTTTAGCGCTTTTTTAAGTATTACACCGATAGCCGATTTCGACACTATATATTCTAGGCGCTATAACCGCGTCCAATACGGTGGTTGATCAGGTGGTTTCATTGGTGTGGTATCAAGCTAGTGATATATTTATAACTTTCACAAGCTGCGAAAGCTGATCGATGGCAGCTAAGAACAATAACGCGTTTTCAGTAAATCCATCTTCTACAACGGCAGCTTCGGCTAATGGTTAGAGTTGCGGTATAGAACTAGAGAAATAAAGTTGACAGTTCGCTAAATTTTCTTTTTTAATATATTTCAAAAATATTTTTCCCTATAAAATTGAAAATGTCGTTAACAGACGATAGTAATGATAGTGAAGTATTTTTACAATCTGCAAATCGATAGCAACGTCATCGAGTATTACGACTGCCATCATTAGAAGATGATAGACCATTAGACCACAATATTGAAAGTGACGATATAAACAATGATAACAATTGATTTGATCAAGTAGGAAATCAACCAAATATTATGGTTTTCAATAGTTCATATGGGGTGAATGAAAAACTGCAGAGTTCTGTCGAAGTAAAAGATTCCCATGCACTATTAGTTGCAGATAAAATGTTTGAAGAAATTAGTGAACAGACAAATATATATGCTAGTCAGGTAATGTCAAAAAATAAATCTAAACGCTTAGCTAACTGGTTACATACTAATAAAAATGAAATTAAGAAATTCTTTTGACTAATTATGTGGATGGGATTAGTAAAACTTCCTTTATTAATTTATACTGATCAAAAGATCCTGTATATTCGAAAAATAATGAGTACAGATCGTTTCGAAGTTATTTTGAGGATGGTTCATTTTAAAAATAATGAAGATCTTGATAAGTCTAATCGTTTACATAAAATTCAAACAATTATAGATCAGCTCACTGAAAACTATAAAAAGTATTATAGTCCACCAGAAGTTATTTGTATTGATGAATCTTTGATAACATTTCGCGGACGTATAATTTTCAGACAATATCTGAAACAAAAAAGACGAAATATGCTATCAAAATATTCAAACTGTGCTGCGGGACTGGATATACGTATAATTTTTGTGTATATTCCGGAAAAACTCTCGAAAAACAAAATACAACGCCAACCAATATTGTTATGAATCTCTGTGAAAATATATTCAATAAAGGTCACACTTTCTGCACTGACAACTGGTATAAGAGTTTGGATTTAGCTAAACAACTTATACAAAAAAATACACATCTTATAGGCACTCTTCGTACAAATCGCAAAGAAAAGCCTAAAGAAGTATTATCAAAGAAACTGAAGCGAGGGGAATTTATTGGGAAAGAGAATAAAGATGGTATAACACTTTTAAAGTGGACAGACAAACGTGATATTTTAGTACTTTATACAATACATTCAGTGGAAATGGAAGATGTAGAAACAAAAAAAGGGCTTTTGCTGTAAACTAAAACTAGTGATTGACTATAATACAGGAAAAACAGCTGTTGATATTTCTGATCAAATGAATGCGCAGAGTAGCCCTTTACGAAAATCAACGAAGTGATACAGAAAGTTAGTATTTGAGCTTTTACTGAATGTTGTAAATGCGCTGATAATTTTTCAAGAAGCAACCGAAACTAAAATGTCAATTACAAAATTTCTCAAGAAGTTGGCCGTTTCTCTTATGCAATCCTCTGACACCAGAGATAAAGAATCTTCTACAACCAAAACTAGATTTCGTCAAAATCATCATTTAGAAAAAAATGTAAGAGAAGTACATAAAAATCCGAAAGTACTGCAAAAACTGTTACGAAATAAATACAAAAAATTTGGAAGTAAAATAGCTAAAAATTGCACTAAAAAAGTTATTTATTTTTCTAATTCTTGTGAAGGAAAACCCTTTTTATGTTTGAAATGTTTTAATAAAATACATTAAAAAGGTGAAAATATTTTTGATGTTATATAATATATTATTTTTATGATTTTATACCGCCGGTCCCTAGGGACAGGCGTCGCGTTTAACGTGTTAATATTAAGAATAACAAACGTAATAAAATGTATACTGGCCATCAAAATTAAAGGATAATGAGAAAGAATATACTTAATAAGTTAATGTTAAAACCAATGACCAATGGTGCAATTATTTATGTTAATTAAATACTATTTAACTCAAAATTGTACTTCCGCACATACGTTAGCGTCGGAAATATGAAAATTAGATGATTGACAATGTGGTGCGCAATGGTCATATGTTGGAATTGTGGTCTGTAGTGTTGTTTAAAGTGAATGTGGGGTCTGAATGTGATCAGTATTAATTCGTTATGGCTCAAACGCATCATTTAAGTTAAGGTCAAAAGTGGTGAATAATTGGTAGGATCGCGGAAGATCAAAAACAAATGGAGGCCGCCCAAGATTTGAATATTCCCCAAAGTGTCATATCAAGAGCTTCGAGCCGCTTTTTAAGCACTGGATCCGTTGACAGACAGCCTGGTCAAGGGGGACCAAGAGCAACAACTGCACCCGAAGACCGTTTTTTGTCATTGTGGCTCGAAGAAGCCGCGAAGCGACTACAAGAGATTTGGTTTCAGATATTCAGGCTGCCACAAGACCTCGAATTAGCCATTCTACTGCTGCATGAAGGCTTAACGAGGATAGACTGAATGCGAGAAAACCGAAAGTTTGTATCCCACTCACTCCAGCTTCCCAAGGGGCCCGTTTAAATTGTTGGTGTCGTCATGTTCAACGGAGCCACGCAGACTGGGCTCGAACGGGATATTTCGCGGACAAGGGAAGGACAAGTTGAGCCTTCCTTCATCTCATCAGATCAATACACGGCTAGATTCAGCGTTCATATTATATCTGGACTCGTCGGTAAACAATACTTGAGCCCAATCTTCTTGCCTCCATTGAACTTGACGAGGAGTACAATTTAAACGGGCCCCTTGGGAAGCTGGTGTGAGTGGGACACAAACTTTTGTTTTTCTCGCATACAGTACATCCTTGTTAAGCCTTTGTGCAGCAGTAGAACTGCTAATTCGAGTTCTCGTGGCCTTCTGAACGTGTGAAACTAAATCTCTTGTAGTCGCTTCACGGTTTCTTCGAGCTTCAATCACAAAATACTGTCTTTGGATGCAGCTGTTGCTCTTGGTCTCCCTTGACAAGGCTGCCTATCAACGGATACAGTGCTTAAAAACCGGTCGAAGCTCTTGATATAACACTTTGAGGGATATCCACATCTTAGGCGACCTTCATTTGTTTTTGACCTTCCTCGATTCTACCAATTATTAGCCACATTTGACCGTAACTTAAATGATGCCTTTGAGCCATAACTAAGGAATACTTATCACATTTAGGCACGACATTCAATTTAAATATCACTACAAACCAAAATTCCAACATACGACCATTGCACACTACATTGTCAATCATCTAATTTGCATATTCCCGACGCTAACGTATGCGTGGAAGTGCAATTTTTAGTTCAATAGTATTTAATTAATATAAATAATTGCAGCATTGGGCACTGGTTGCAACATTAACTTAGTTAGCATATTTTTTCTCATTATGTTTAAATTTTGATGACCAGTGTATTTCAATAGTTCAAAAAGTTGCTGGAAAAGAACAAAAATACGGAATAAAAATTGAAAACAATAAGATTAATAAACTTTTTATGTTTTAATCACTTTTATAAGAAAAATAATTACGTTTCTACAAAAATTATCAGATCATCCAGAAGTGTAAGACATAAATATGTTACATTAAGGTGTGAATTTGATAATGAATAAACACTCGATAAAACCAATCATCTGTATTATTTAAAGCACACTTAAAACTCTCAGTCTAGCACGCTTAAGAGGACAATATGTGGTAAAAACAAGACAGTGCACAATCATTATGCTGTTTTGGAACCTGAAAGACTGGAAACTAGGGGCACATTTATTATTATTATTATTATTATTATTATTATCCTCATGTGATAAAAATATATGGTTACCATAATCGTTACGCATATCTGAGCTTATTTCTTCATATTGATTGAATTAACTAAACATACGGAGGATAAGCATTTTCTATATGAGTGCACTAGTGATAGATAATATAAAACATAGTCTCAGTTAAAAAAAAAAAACTGTTGTCGAAGGTACAAAATTATATGTTGATGTTTTTGTCTCTCACTGTAGCATGTTCCTTATGACGTTTAAAGGCAATGATTATTTATATAATATTAAGTCATAAAGCACAACAGTCTACAGCTATACAACTAACAGTTTATTTTTCCAATTTTCAACAGCACATATTTCATGGAATTGATGATTTACACCTGGGATACAGTTACTAAGAAGATCTTTATTGAAATGTCAGAGAGTGTTTTGAAGTTTTTGAAAAACAATTAAGAGTTTACGATTAAATGTATATAGTATTTTGCTTAGAAATGTTTGTGATAATACAATGTTCAGTAATAAAACTTTTTTTATATTCCTGTAATACAATAGAATCAAATTTTGGTGAGTAACTGTCGAATGGATTTTTCCTCGTATAATCTCTCCAATGACACACTCTCCAGCAATCTTAACAGTATTCAGACACATTTTCTTTAATAATAGGTAATACATCTGTTTTCGTGGAAGGAGGGATTCTTATAACGAAAACAAAACATCGATGGCTTCTTAAGACATATTATTTTGACAGTGCTTCACGACTATTAGAGGTCTGTATTTATTTTCCGTCAAAATTTAGTGAACATCTATGGGACAAGACCGTGGAATGTTTCAAAATTCCGATTCCATCACGTTTGTTTTGCTCACATGTATTTTCTGCATCAAATACAGAAATAGTACAATCTCCTTTAATTGGTTGGAGTATTTAAAAAATATTAATTAAAGTAACATTTAAAAGTCTTTTACCGCCGCGTATCCTAATACATTATCACCAGAAGTAAAAGTGAAAATAAGAAAACACATTTATAAAAATATTATATAAAATATTATTTCGTTATAAAAAAATAAATTGCAAAAAAGATCACTGAAAAGTAATTTCCCTGATTCAAATATATATTTTTTTAACAAAAACAAAAATAATAAACGAAATTTCTAATTGGAATAATTCTTTCTAAAGTTGTAGCAATAAATTACAATTAGCATAAAGGTTCAATTTTTTATTGGAGCATTTAACTAGGATATGAAAAACGTTGAAAAGAAACTAAAAAATAGATATACAAATAAACATAAACTACCGAGTATTTTAAAAATCGTTTAATTAATTAAATAATACTTGCTATTCAAATCCACCTTTTTAGGTGCGTTCGTAATTATATAAATACGTAGCACCTATAGTCGTCGTTCAGTCCGTCCGTCCGTCTGTCCGTCCGTCTGTCCGTCCGTCCGTCTGTCCGCATGTAACAGAGCAAAAACTACCCAACCGAATGGTCTGAAATTTCAAATATATGATTGTTGAAAAATTTTGTCGAGCCATTTCAAATTTTATGAAAATCGGATGTATAGTTTAATTACAGGGACAGTCAAAAGTTTTTCTTTACATTACGGCCAATGGGAAAAATTATTGAAAGTGCATTTTAATGATATTAGAGCCTTCCGAATGATCTGAAATTTTAAAGATATAACTGTTGCAAAATTTTGTCGAGCCATTTCAAATTTGAGGAAAATCGGATGTATAGTTTAATTACAGGGACAGTCAAAAGTTTTTCTTTACATTCCGGCCAATGGGAAAAATTATTGCAAGTGCATTTTAATGATATTAGAGCCTTCCGAATGATCTGAAATTTTAAAGATATAACTGTTGCAAAATGTTGTCGAGCCATTTCAAATTTTAGGAAAATCGGATGCATAGTTTAATTACAGGGACAGTCAAAAGTTTTTCTTTACATTACGGCCAATGGGAAAAATTATTGCAAGTGCATTTTAATGATATTACAGCCTTCCGAATGGTCTGAAATTTTAAAGATATAATTGTTGCAAAGTTTTGTTGAGCTATTTCAAATTTTAGGAAAATCGGATGTATAGTTTAATTACAGGGACAGTCGAAAGTGTTCCTTTACATTACGGGGAATGGGAAAAATTATTTCAAGTGCATTTTAATGATATTACAGCCTTCCGAATGGTCTGAAATTTTAAAGATATAATTGTTGCAAAGTTTTGTTGAGCTATTTCAAATTTTAGGAAAATCGGATGTATAGTTCATTTACAGGGACAGTCTTAAGTGTTCCGTTACATTACGGGGAATGGGAAAAAATTATTGGAAGTGCATTTTAATGATGTATCAGACTATGCGCTTTATGAAGTGCAAAAAAGTATACATTCAGTACAATATGGGGTGCAAAAAATAATTATAAAACTAGTTATAGTACGAACGCACCTCATTTGCCACGTTTGACGAGCAATTTCCAACTTGTTTATATTAACTTTGAAAAACCTAATATAAATGCAATGCTTAAAAACTATTTTCATAAGTTTTTTATTGAGTGTGTTTTTATTGTAGTCATATTTGTTTAAGTATAATGAACTTAAACAAATTCATTTCAAATTCATCTCAAATTCATTTATGAGAGTTTAAACTTGGCATTGCCTGATAACTTGTTAGCGCATCGATTTTTTTAAATTATTCCTATATACGAAATTTTCCATATAATTTAAAAGGAAAAATTACTTTTCCTAGTAATTATATGCTCTACGAGTGCAAAAAAGGTCCCGTTCTTAAAGTTGGTGGACGAAAAGTGCTGGATTTGAACCATGTCAAGCTCGTCGACTGAAGTCTTCAGATTGTTCTTTGGGTTTCTTCAAATTTGCGTTTACGCTGCATATAGAAAAGCTAGTTAAGCTCCCTTAGAAAGAGAGCTATGGAGAGAAACTGCCCATTAAGTCTGTATCCCTAGCACAAATAATCAGTCGTAAAAATCACAGTCATCACTACCTGTAATTATATAAGAAAAAGTGCTTTGAATCACTTACTTAAATTCCAATATCTATAATTTATAACATTTTCATAACCGACAAAAAAAGGGACTACTAATTTCAAAAATAGTTTGTTTCTTTTAAGGGACCAGGAAAGCCCTATCTCCGCTACGTTAAATTCACCAAATTTATGTACCTTTTTCTCAGAAATGGTGAAAGATAGAGGTCTAGATTTTTTAGAGTAGTTACAATAAAATGTTTTACGTATTTTAACGGGCCATGTTATTTCTAAGCGAAACTCAAAATTAATTATATATTTATTGAAAATCATTTTTAAAATAGCATTTTTGGCAAGATTTCACAGCCTAAAATAAATAATTCTCAACAAATCATTAAATCCCTGTGTTAAAATATACAATATGACATAATATAAGTATTACAAAAAATCTGAGTTCATAAGTTTAATAGGTATTGAAAAAAAGGAACACAAACATGAAAAATCCAATTTTTTGAGAAAAGTCACTTAAAGATTTAAATGATCATTAAGCTGTAAAGTACTCTTAGCAAGAATGAATAATTCCAACACTTCTTTTATTTATAAACAAACATGTCTGACACATCGTTGGAAAGATAAAAGTTTAAAATATTTAATGATATAAAGAAAAGCAAAAATAGATTTTT
This sequence comes from Maratus speciosus, assembly GCA_963932465.1. NCBI lineage: Eukaryota > Metazoa > Arthropoda > Arachnida > Araneae > Salticidae > Maratus > Maratus speciosus. The sequence goes on along the minus strand of OZ010788.1, from coordinate 331,334,655 downwards.
CCCCTAATTTCGCTTACCTGGTCCCCTTAATACATGTTTTCGCATAACTTTTAAATAACTATTTTGGTTATCAGTAATACCATTTTGTATGGTAAAAATATTTTCTTGGTAATTCCATATAAAATAAATACAAACAAACAATGGAATTTTTCCCTACATGAACTGAAAAAAAAAAAAAAAATGTTAATCCAAGAAAATATAATATTGTTTCGTACAAAATTATACAATAACGTCTTACGAATATATATGATTCAAAAGAGCGTTCTTTATCTTTAAAAACACATAAAACCGACAAATTTCGAAAATTTAAAGAATCTTTTTAAAAAAAACTATGTTTATTGCCTTAACTGATTTTCAGAATTGTATACAAGTTGGTTTTATAATGTATTAACAGCTTTACTCAAACAGGAGTATTGGTTTTTAGAATGATTAATTTAATTTTTTGAATAATAATTTTCAGCGGCACAACTGAATGTTTACTTGCATGAGTAATAACAAAATATTAATTTGAATGACAGTTTTAATTCTGTTAAGGTATCATATTTTTCAGTAAAACATGTTTCTTGAACACATTTTATTGAAATATTGTATTGTGAGATGACAGGATCCGAAAAACTTATGTTCCAGATTGAGAAAACGAATTATTGTACTACCAAAATTATCCAGAAGCGTCTGTAAAAATGAGTTGCAACCAAACACTTGTTTTAACATAAATTCTTCTTTTAATGCCCAAAACGTATTAGTCTGTGAAATTTGTAAACCAAAGAAATTTTTTGGGAATCCTGGGTAACATGGAAGGAGTTATTCTGTACTTTCTTCCTTGGTTATATAATGAGTTGTGAAAAATATAATTAATGTGTATAATTATCAAAAAAGTTTGAAAGAGTAGTTTATTACAATTTGATGCTCACCACATAGGAGATAAGAAGTAGAAAGTAAAGCACATACATACATAATAAAGAAAATGTCAATTCAGGCCCAACCTACTACAAATCTCAACAAGAATATACGCATTCGTGCAGCAATAATAATCATAAATCATCGGTCACAGGGCATTCTTATGTTAGTCGCCACTCTTAAAATCATTATTTATAATTGACAATTTGCTTGATCCCTAGGCAAGTCAGCTGACCATCCGATTGATGCACACGATATAGGAGTTGACAGAGTTGGCTTAAATAGAACTAGTAACCTTTTAATGTTTACACCTGCTAACCCTTTAATAGTAAATAGAATTTAAATTTATAAAAAACCTGATGCAAAGGTAAAAAAAAAGCGTGTTTATTTCCCACAGTGATGTGGATCGTTCTTTCCAAAGGCACGGTATGCTTCACACTCGACAAACATATTTGTGTTGTTTTTCTTTTTTCCATATGTCAATATAGATAGGTTGATAAAGACTTGTGGAGAAACATGTTCCCCCCTGAAGACAAAAACACAATGAGAGTGAAACAAAAAAGAAAGTTTAGAAGAAAAACAGGAAATTTAAAAGAAAATAAAGATTACTCACACTATACAAAACAAATGCGTAAATGTACCCATTAAAACAGGCATACAATGATAGAAAGACGATTCGCCCATATGTGTAAAGTAGCGTTACACGCCTAGAGTGTAAATTTCAAAATACACTTTGTTCTGTGTATTTTTATGATAACATATTAAGTGGCTTAAGTGTGTAAAAAGATAATTAGTTAACTCTGAAATGCACATTTTAACATGTAAAATGGACATGAGTACGCATATATCTATACGAAAACGGCGGATTTTGTGTACGTAGTACGTAACATTATAGTTTGGGAAGTTCATTCTGAACTAAATATTTTTATTGTCGCAAAACAAATTTGCGTGAAGAACAAACTCTACCTATTTTAGTGTGTTTGTTCTCCTTCCAACAGTATTTTTTAAGACCACAAAGTAGTGTAATCTTGATTTATAAGAAACAGGATCTTCTGAAATTATATTTACAGTTACACGAAAAAAAATACACTGGGAAATAAAATTTCTTTAAAATACAGATATTATGACGCCAGTATTATTTCCGTATTTTGTCGGAATTTTTTTAAATCAATTTCAGTCAAAAGGTTTTAAAGATACATCTACATCACAAGGAAGAATTGTCTATTTAATTTAATCTACGTTAAACAATCACTACTTACCGAAACGGGGTACGAACTGAGGAACTGCAACTTTCCAAAGCACCATCTTGACCATTCACCTACTATTATACAAGCTAAGTTTTCAATTATGATATTTATTGTTTCTGATAAGTACACATATTTCTGTGTGATATTCTTACGCTTTGTCCTGTGTAATACTCTATTTGTACACATGCATCTGTTTAAAATTCGTGAGTATTTATGTGTAATTTTTTATCCTTACGCATATATATTTGTGATATCCTTACACATATTTCGGTTTACTATGCAAATTACACAGATATTTGTGTAATATGCAAAATTTGTAAATTTACAATTACACACCAATTCAGGCACATCGGTAGAACATTTAACGTTTACAAATTTGTTTGAGTTTTTGAAGGGATAACAAATTACATTCTTCCTATAATCTAATAAACACACATAAATAAGTAAATGTTTGCGACAAGAGTGCAAATTTTATGAAAAAATCATAATCTTACAAATGTACACATATACTTATGTAAAAGTGACTAATTTACAAATTTATGTTTTAGGGTGAAGGAGCCCGGGGTCGCGTAACTCCATGAAACTCAAGGGATGTACCACCGGAAAGCTTTTTAACTCTTCTAACCTCCCGCGAACTGATACATCCGTTCACTAAGCTGTAGGTTTCAATGCAATAGAAGAATTATTTAAATTAATATAATTCTACAGATATAATCGAGTTAATTTCTTTATTAATACTATCAAGACTTATATGCCTATACGTAATAAAAACAATTATATCATGTTAGGAAAAACATCCCTTTTTAGCATTTAAAGAATATTAAGGATAAAACAAGAATACAATTTTGCCCTTTTGCTCGGCGATCTTTGGAGTTTAAGGAAAAATAATATATCATGAAAAATCTTAATCCGTTTAAGAGAAAACTTTTCTCATTGAATCTAAACTTTTATTCAATTTCTTTTTATTATATTATGAAAACAACGGACTGCATTCTTCAAAGTTATTCTTTTTATTCCTACCAAGTTTTTATAAAAGAATTGCATAAATATTTCTTTTAAACAAATTTGACTTATTATTTTCATGCATCACTCGAAATATGAACTAAATTATAAAAAAAAAAGTTTCATTACGTTCCGAATTTTCATTTTTATTTAAAAAACGTTTTACTTCCTTTATTTGTTTACATATGTCGTAACGATAAAAAAGTTAACGATCTTTCGTTGCTCAATATCATTCCGTCAATTTAAAACGTCAGCGTAATTATATTAATTGCTTTATATCAAGCATATTTTTATGTCGCATGAAAAAAGACTACTTCTTTATAATAGCATAAAGTTTACAATTTTTATTAAGAAATCATGTTCCGTTTCTTAAAAAAAAAATAACCATAGATTATATAATAATATCTTTCACAAAGTCTTTTTCATTTTAGGTAATTAATTATTTTTAAAATATGTCTTTATCGCAAGCAAAAAATATTTAATTTATGAAGTGTTATGTAAGTAGTTATTCCAAGAAAAAATATATAAAATGAATACAAAGCTTAAATATAATTTAAATAAAAGTCAATTAAAAACTGGAAGTGAAAATGCATGTATTTCAAAGATTTTTTATATTCATATAGAGGGAGGTAAAACATAATTGTTTCGCTTTTAATTTTGACGAAAAAAATATATAAATACTAGAAGGATCAGCCATCTGCGAACTACAACTGCCAACCCCCGTTCAAACTTCGCAACCTCTGAAAATATGGTAATGTGCTCTGTTTAAAAAATATTACCAGGTTACGGAAGATTAAATGATATTATCACCATAGCGGAGGCTATCTTCTGTAATCGGGTTTTCATGCTTCTCCGTTTGAATGGGGCATTATTTTTGTTACCAAGGCCTCATCCATCATTGTCGCAACAACTGATGACTGTGAGGTTGATAAGTAAGATCAATTACACATTTGAAAATAAGCTTCTATAAAATGGTTCATTAACAATATCGCTATCTTTCTGAGTTTTATGAAGACGCTATGGACAATACTCTTCCTTTAGGTTCGAAGTTGAAAAACTTATTGGGAATAGCTTTTAATCAATTTCTTTTCTACTTAATCTCAACATTCATTTCAAATCAAAACTAGCATCTAGGTGGTTCAGTGTAACTTATTTCAACGAATACTCAACATTCTTTAAGGCACAAAACAAACATTTAATTACAAAACGGAACATAAAAATACATGAAGTTACATTCGACACATCACATCTAAAGAATTCTAACATCAACAAAACGATTAATTCATTTCAGTTCAAAAGTAGACAGTTCTAATACAGCATACGCTGGCTAATTAGCTGTAAGAAATTAGGTTGTCCAACATCATCATAAAATGGCAAAGGTACTACTTTGGTGATATTTCTACGTAACATACCTGTAGAGGTCTTGAGATCAATTACACGGACATGTCCATCATCACCTTTATAAGTTTTCAGAATCCGAGTTAGTTTCCAATCTACAAACTTGTCATTTACTTCCTTCAGTAACACAAGCTGTCCAACTTTAAGGTTTGGCGAAGACTTTTTCCATTTACTGCGGACTTGCAGCTCATTTAAGTATTCTCGGCTCCAGCGGTTCCAGAATTGCATTTTTAATCTTTGAACTAGTGTCCACCTAGAAGAAAAAGGTAAATAATCTAAAGTAGCATTATTTTCAGGAACATTCAAAAGAGGACCTCCAATGAGAAAGTTACCAGGTGTCAGCGGTTGTAGATTATTAACATCGGCAGACAAGGGGGTCAACGGACATGAATTAATAACTGCCTCAATTTGCGTCACAAGTGTTGACAGCTCTTCAAAATTTAAGATAGAGGATTTAGTTATTTTCAAGAGGTTTCATGGTTTTTATATTTGATTCCCATAATCCGCCGAAATGTGGAGATGCAGGGGGTATGAAATTCCATTGAATTCGTTCTTCAGCACTAAATCGCAGAATTTCTTCCGAGGCACAAATCTGATAAAAGGATTTCAAAAGAGCACAAGTGCCCGGCGTTATCACTCCATATGACACAGGGTTTAGATCTTCAAGCAATGAATCTTCTCAAACAGGCCAGAAATGCTTCTGTGGTCAAGTCAGAAACAACTTCTAGATGAACGGCTTTGGTAGAAAAACAAATTAATATAGCAATATATGATTTTAGAGTCATCTTTGAACGTTTTAAATTAGGTTTTGTTATAATAGGACCTGCTAGATCAACGCCTGTTTTCTCAAACGGTCTAGATGGTACAATTCTATCACGGGGCAAGTCACCCATCAATTGTTGAAGAGTTTGGTGTTTTGTTCGAAGACAAGTCACACACCTATTTTTAATTTTCTTTACTTGACTTTGACCAGATGGTATCCAATAAAATTGTCTTAATAAAGATATTGTTGTGTGAGTACCTGAATGTAGGAATTTTTTATGGTAATAATCAATTAAAAGTTCAGTAAAATAGTGTGACTTTGGTAAAAGTATTTGATGTTTCTGCGATTCTGATAAATTAGAAAATTTCAGTCGTCCACCTACTCTTAACAGTCCATCTGCATCTAGAAATACATTTAAGTTTAAGATCTTACTGTTGTTTGGGAGAGGACGGTTTTTCTTTAAACATTGAAGTTCAGTTTGGAATGCGGAATTTTGAACAATCTTTATCAGCTTCTTGGTCGCATTCTGTAACTCAGAAGTATCTAAATAATCATATTTTCTAATTCCTGATTTCAATTTACAGTTTTTCAGAAATCTTAAACACCATGCAGCAATTCTTATTAACTTCATAAAAGAAGAATATAGATTAATCAAATCAATGTTTAACTGATTTTCATTTACAATAGTTGATTTTATAACAGTGTTTTTTCTTTAGTTCTAACTGATCTTTAACTTCAGAAATATCTAATTTATCGAATGTATTATCCAATTTTGGCCAAAGAGATCTCTCTTGCTTTAACCACTGAGGACCTTTCCACCAAAGATGGTTATTTTTCAACTCTGAAACTTTCAAACCTCTAGTAACTAGATCGGCAGGATTATCTTTTCTAGGACAGTGGAACCAATTTAATGGATCACTAAGATTTCTGATTTTCTTTATCCGGTTTCTGACAAGCATTTTAAATCTTTCTAGCTCACCTCTAATCCAAAAGAAGGTAATAGTACAGTCGGTTCAAAAGTAGCAAGTTGCAGGAAAAGCTAATTCTTTAGCAATTTTATTACAAAGTCTAGCAGACAAAAGGGCTCCTAAAAGTTCCAGACGAGTTATAGAGACAGTTTTTAAAGGGGCAACTCGACTTTTTGCTGCCACAAAACTAGTAACAATGTTCTTATTCTTTAACGCTGCTCTAAGGTACACTACCGTACCATATGCCTTCTTTGAAGCATCTGAAAAAGTATGTAATTCAAAATAATCAACTTCATCAAGGGCAATATCAGCCAAATAATATCTGGTAATGCTAATACAATGTAGTTCTTTTATTTCTTCAAACCATTCATTCCATAAATTGTCTAAATGTTTGGGTAGGTTTTCATCCCAATGAAGTCCTAAACATCAAATTTCCTGAATTAAACATTTAATTCTAATAGTATAAGGACTTATAAATCCAATTGTGTCAAAAATTCGGCAAACAGTTTGCAATAAATAATGTTTAGAACTAAGTTTATTCGAAAGGCAATTTTCTAGTTTTTGAGTCGTAAATGAAAACATATCACTATTTGGGTCCCAAGCAACCTCTAAAACCTTAGAAGGTATCAAATTCTGATTAGTGAGATTTAAGTTGTCAGAAATTTCATCATTATGTAAACCATATTCTTTCCATTTCTCACGCAGTTCATGCGAGTTGGTTTTCCATTTTCTAAAAGTCATACTAGCTTCTTGAAATATTTCATAGGCTTCCTTCTAATTTTAAATGCGTAATCAAGATTCGGTTGACTTGTTATAAAATCATCAACGTACAACGATGAATTTAAAATTTCAAAAGATTCAGGAAATGTTTCTACATACCTTTGTAGATCATGCTTGATGGTAGCAGCCAGAAGAAAGGGATATGATTTCACACCGATGAGCACTCTCTTTAGTCTGAATATTTTAAATTCCTTACCTGGATCATCAATCCATGGTTTATCGTCCCCCCAAAAAATCGTGTGAAGTCCCTATCTGGTTCATCAATCTCGATCAACAAAAAAGCTTGTTGAATGTCTGCAGTAATTGCTACGGGAAAGTTTCCGAATTTGATTAAAAGGCTGAAAAATTCGGGAATTAAATTAAATCCGATATATAAACAATCATTATATGACAGTTCACCCTTAGCATGGGCACTTTCGTCAAAGACAATGCGAACTTTAGTGGTGGACTTATCTTCACGAATTACTGCTCTATGTGGTAAGTAGAATGAGTTTACATCAGACGTATTGTCAACAGGTACGATTATATTCTCTGCTAAATAACTATCTAAAATAGCCTTATATTCTGAGAATAACAAAGGGTCATTTTTAAGGTTTGTTCTCAATTCCAAAAATCTTCTGTATGCGAGTTCGCGATTGTTATTAAGAGACATTTTCAAATTTGCCTTCCATGGAAATTTTACTTTATACCGGTTATCCTTAAAAACAACATTAGACTGAAAATCAGCCATAATGTCATCGTCCACATTACTAACATTTTGAGTTTCGGAGTCAATTTCTAGACTTTCCAATTGCCAAAAATTTCTGATTTGATAGGATATATCATTTTCTTCAACGATAATTTTCATACTCAACAATTCATTGGCTGACCCCGTATAACCCTGTAAGCACCAGCCAAAAAGGGTTTCGGTAGCTACGAGATTATTCCTTAGTCTTTTGATTCTGCAAGTTACAATATTATAATAATTGTCAGTGCCGATTAAAACTGCAATTTGTTTACTAGTAAATTCATAACTATCAGCTAGCTGTAAATCTTTTAATTTATTATACGTTTTCCTAATGTATTTATCAGGAGTGGGTAAGCAAGCAGCGGAAATTTGATCTGTTTCCAGAGCTTCAACTTCAATGTGTAAAGAGGGATGTTCTCTATTTACAAGTTTTACCTTTACCACATTATAAGTTTTTTCAGTTGCCTTTTCAGCTCCAAAAGCATAAACTGAGAAAGTTTCTTTTCTAATAACCGGCAATTATAATTTTTGTGAAATGTTGCGAACTATAAATGTTCTCATGCTACCATTATCTAATAAGACACGAACTGATTCATTAGTATCATTTTTATGATCTTTTATTATAACAGAACAAGTCTGCAAAAATATGTTGCAATGCGTGTTTTCATTCTGTACATTACTAGTGGAATTGTTACCACAATGGGAAATAGATACTACACTTTTGTCAACATTTATTTTGGAATCATTTTCATATTGAAAACAAATAGCTCTATTATGTTTCTTACCGCAAATATCGCACATTTTGGTATTTTCACAGTCTTTAATTCTGTGCTTACACTGTAAACATAAAAAGCATCTTCCCTGATTTTTTAGTATTTCTTTCTACTGATCTATGGTTAAATAATTACACACTTCACTATTATGATCAACACTATTACAAAATAAACATGAATTCTTATTTACTGAAGTCATTAATTCCGTAGCTTGAACACTATTTTGTTTATATCCTTTCGTATTATATTGATATCGCGGCTTACATTTCAATTGTTTATCTGTAAATTTTGGTCTATATTCAAATTTATTATCATTAGAAAATAATTTCTTACCATCTAAGTCATGGATAGTTGATATCCGTTCTCTACTTTCAACTTCATTTTTAAGAAAACTCATAAGTTTATCTATATCCCACATTTCTCCGTCTTTTAGATTTCTATTAAATTCTAACGTCAAATCTGGGGGTATTAACTTCAGTAAAATTGGGCAAAGTAACCCACTCTATGTATCAGGTTTTACACCTAACGAGTCTAAGTTTCGAATTTGCACTAGACATTTATCGTATAAATTTCTTAATCCACCAGTGTCAGAAGAACGTTTTAAACCTTTCATATTTAATAAATTGTTTAAGTGAGCGTGTACGAGCATGTCATGTCTACCATACCTTTGCTTCAAAAGCGATACGGCCGCTGCATAATTATTTTCAGTTAATCCAAAACCATTAATCGTGTCTGCATCTGCTCCTGCAACCAAACTTTTCAAATACGTAAATTTTTCGATTTCTGTTAGACTTGGGTTTTTATCTATTGCTAACTCAAACTGGTTCCAAAATTCTAAATATTTGTCTTGTTCCCCAAAAAATCGGTTTATTTGTAACTTTGGTAATTTTACTCTTTTTAGTTCAGTAGCAGCATGACATGTTCGCACTGAATCAATGTTATTACTATGTGTAATATCTGCATTAGAAGATAGACTTTTAATTTTAAAGTTTAATTTATTTCTGTAACTTATTATTTTCTGTTCATATTCACCAATATTCAATATTTCATTTTCGACATTTTTCGCATTTATTAGGTTTAAAATGTTGTTATCATTATCCTTAATACTCTTACATTTAACGTTTAATTTATCGACTAATTCTACTAAATTTTCTAGAGAATATTTATTACTAGCTAAATACTGTTGAATTTCTTCAAATAATCTATTTGATAGCGTTCGATGCATATCACGCATTTTTCGTTCGTTGTTTTCGTCCATTTTCAAGAAATAAAATATAATAACAAAAATGAACACTCACAAGTTCCAAATCGAAACAAAACAAAAATATTACGCAGTAATCTTTTCACATCTAGACTTCCCGGCCGATGCACCACAAATAATCAATTTCTTTTCTACTTAATCTAAACATTCATTTCAAATCAAAACTAGCATCTAGGTGGTTCAGTGTAACTTATTTCTACGAATAATCAACATTCTTTAAGGCACAAAACAAACATTTAATTACAAAACGGAACATAAAAATGTATGAAGTTACATTCGACACATCACATCTAAAGAATTCTAACATCAACAAAACTATTAATTCGTTTCAGTTCAAAAGTAGACAGTTCTAATAGAGCATGCGCTGGCTAATTAGCTGTTAGAAAATTAGCCGGAACAGCTTTCAAGAACCATGGTATTGAAAACCATTGTGTTTGCGCTTATATTATATGTTTTGATCGAGGTTTGGATATTTTCAGGAACATGTATAGCTTATTCACGAATTATTTTCTCTATTTTAATGCACCATCTTGCAGATTTTTATGTTTTTTACACTGCGTATTGTTTATATTAATTAATAAGAATATCCAAATTTTCGAATATGTATTTATCAAATTATTTGCGAATACATTTACCAGTATTCATGCTGCATCAAGTGATGTAATATACAAATAAATTTGCTAGCCACATTTCTCTTATACCACGTGACGTCACATTAAAATTCTCCGAAAGAAAATCGTTTTAAATGTATCATATTAAAATATGACGTAATTTACACTATTAAATGCATTTGTTATGCAATAATGTATTTATTTGTAAGTTTTTTTCTGTTTTAACATTCATAGGTACATACATTATTTAATTTAAAAGTGTGTAGCCTCGATAAACTTGTAAAAATTCGTTATTATTTTTATAGAAATTTAATTCATCTAATAAAAGCTGGGTTCCCGGGCGGTCATCCCTGTCATTCCTCCATGCTGTTACGGGAACACACATACACACACAAAAAAAAAATATCTTTGGAGTTGAAGTCTCGCATAGATGTATTTTTAATTTTTAACTGTTCGTCAATATTACCATTTGTCTATTTAAAATACGACGTAATTACTTCCATTTTAAGCTTTTAACGAATATTAATGTATTTGCAGTATTTCTCTAATGAAAAAATACGCTATTTTCATGCGCGTGCATCTTACAATCTCATCGCTCCGTTGATGAAGGAAACGTCATTTTTGAATTTATACCACCTACATGGCAACAAACTGTATAAAATATTCATATTTATTATTTTACCTGTTCCATTTGTTCGTCTTGTGAAATGTTTTATTAAGTGTTGTTGTGTGAACTAAAATGCCTTATTTATTCAATATATACTTGAATACGCACTAACATTCACGGGTATACAGATTATTTAATTTAAAAGTGCGTAGCCTCCATGAACTTGTAAAAAATCTTTATTATTTTTAATGATATTTAATTGATCTTGTTGTTATGGGAACACACACACACACACACACAATATATATATATATATAAAATCTTTGGAATTGAAGACTCGCATATATATATATATATATATATATATATACCCTATATATATAAAATCCTAATGAAACGAATTTATGAAACGGATATATGAAACGGCTGAAATGAAACGAATTTATGAAACGGATATATGAATCGACTGATTAAACAGCTGATTATTTTTAAAGCAATTTCTCCTAAAATATAGAATACTTTGCGATGAAATTAGCACCAAAAATCAGCACTGATCCGCAGATCTCAAAACTGTATTAGAATTTTTAAATTCGAATTAGTTTTCTAAATATTAATTTTTTTCTAATTTTATATACATTTTTCTAATGATGGCAACTCAAATTTTAATCAAACAGATATTTTTTTTTTCATATTTGAAAAAACGTTGACATGGTAACTCGGCTATTGTTGTTTATTTGATATAAATGTTTATTTACTTATATTTATTTTTATAAATTATATAAATTATTTTGTTCTATAATTATTAATTATTTTTTTTATATTTCCTTTAGAAAATAATAGAAAATAATTAAAAAATACGGTACTACTTAGTTATTCCGTCGACCAATTTCGCCAAATTATATAAATCGCAAAAACTCTCGCCAAATGATACAAATTTACATAATTTTTATTTTAAATAACGAAAGAACAAATAAATTAGTATAACATTAATAAATATACAAATAAAAAGTTGAAATAAATATCACTTGATGACGTAAACACGTATAACTTACTTAAAGTCAAGTGAATGTGACATTTACGATCAACCGTTATTGGCATTTAATCCTAGTTTGGCAATAGATTTTTGGTCGACGGGATAACTAAGTAATACCAAAAATGCATATGTAACTGGTATTTGAAAACGAGGTTTTTGCCAAATTTTCGTAAAAACAAAAACAAAAACAAAAACAAAAACAAAAAAAAAAAAATCACGCCAAACCTGATGTGCGTATATGACATCTGGTCAATTATTACCACTCGAAAAAAAATGCTAACTTGCGAGTTGAAAAAAAGCTATTGACGAGATTTGCACCGGCTTGCGTAACAGTACTAAGAATTATTTGCAACCATGGAAATTTTATGTAGTTTTATTCTAAAGAAAATTTTTTGGTTTTTTTAATCAAAATGGAAAACTTAAGGTCCCATATTGGCGCGATTTTTTTCTCACGCCAATGTCACATACGGAACGGGCACTTAACTGGCGCCAAAATATCATTATTTTGCTTGATATGGTAAGCCGGATGTTGCTGTTTATGCTGTTGAGGCGTTCCCCAAATTGGCGTCGTTAAAAAATCGCGACAATATGGAACGTATATGACATCTGTGCCAAACTTTCATATGAACGACGAAGGGATGAGACCGTATTTGTTTAGTGCAGTTGATGACTTGAACTATTATAATATAGATTAAACGATGGTGATAGAATAATATTTGGCGACTTATCACCTGTGCCTGGCTAACATTAAAGTGCCAAAATTGCACCTAGAGTATAAAAAGCGAAGTGGTCCGCCTGGAACTATTCAGGATAGTCACATGACTTAGGCTACTGTTATAGAGATTGTTTTAAAATACCGGGAGACTCTGTAAACTTAATTGATTTTATTTTAGCTTCTTTTCAAATGTTTAACTGATCCTCTTTAATCAAATACGAAAACAACCATTGGATGTCTTAACAGCAACTGATTCGGCCTTAAATTTTTACAATCAAAGGGAATTGAATGGAAACCCGTTTACAGGGAGATCTGCACACTTTTTTTCAGTATAATTCAATCTTCTCTAAAATTTTAAAAACCCATTAGATTAGCGTGTTTTTAGATTCTGTGGTGTCTGAACGGGGGTTGGCGAGCCCACTAGAAAATTTCTGTAGAAAATATGTAGGTAATTGGCCCACAAATCTGTAGAAAATCTGTAGGTAATTGGCCCATCTCTGGAGATATTTTTAAGAATATCTTTTAAAATTCTACAGATATCTTGAAAGTAAAGCTAAATCCTTCAAAATTTCTACAGATTTTTATAGAATTTCTGGAGAACGTGGAGATTTCTTCAGATAATCTTAAGGTTATTTTTAGTGGGCTTGTAGAGGGCAGAGCCCCCTAGTATATATGTATATATTTTTAACTGTTCGTCAACATTACCATTTGTCCATTTTAAATATGACGTAATTACTCCCATTTGCTGCTTTTAACGAATATTAATGAATTCATCATTTCAAAGTTGCCTTTCACTTTTTAATATTCGTGTGAAAATAGTTTTGTTGTTAGAAAGGAAGTATTATTATTTGCGCTGCCTTAGAACTGACGACAAACGTTAAAAAATATATATCGAAATATGAAATAAAAGTCTGGTAAATACATTTTTAAATTTAAACTGTTTGGCAGAATTATTACTTGGCCATTTTAAATATAACGTAATTTCTCGCATTTACTGTTTTTAATGCCTTTTAATGAATTTATTATTTTAAAGTTTTCTTTCTCTTTTAATTGTCATAGTAAATACAATTTGTATGGCGTAATTTTCAATATTTTCCTGTTTTTAGCATGTAGTGATTTAATTCTGCAGTTTTCCTGTTTTAAATAGTCACATGTAAATAAATTTTCAATCGTAAGGAAATATTATTCTTTGCACTTTTTCTACGATTAGCAACAATTTGAAATAATAACTTTACTAAAATATGCAAAAAATATCTCTTCAAATGATGAAAAGTTAATTAAACTAAATAAGATATTATTATTATTTTATTTATTATTATTAATATTTAATGGATTATTTTTTCCTATTTTCCTGAAAAACATAATTTAATCGCAATGTTGTCTTCACTACCGATTGAAATAAAAGATAATTTCAATTTTAATTTGAAAATGCTGTAATAGAAGAAATCTAATAATCCCTATCGTTATCCGTTTTCTCTATTTTTTCCCCCAAAATGGAGTAATTTGGTTGCCATCATTAGAATAATTAAATTCAAATTAGAAAAAAACTAAAATTTTGAAAACTAATTCAAATTTTGAAATTCTAATACTAGTTTTGAGATCTGCGGATCAATACGGATTTTTGGTGTTAATTTCACCACATAATATTCAATATTTTAGGAGGAATAACCACGAAACTTAATCAGTCATTTAATCAGTCGTTTCATAAAATCGTTTCATAAAGTCGTTTCATAAAATCGTTTCATAAAGTCGTTTCATAAAATCGTTTCATAAAGTCGTTTCCTAAAATCGTTTCATAAAATCGTTTAATTAATTCGTTTCATTAGGATTTTATATATATAGGGTAAATAAATACTGGATTTTGACAATTACATCCCCCCACCCCTCCACCCCAAGAATATTGTACTTTTCTGTATGCGATTTATTCTTAACTCGCGTTTAAAAATCATGTTAGTTCTAATGTTGTAAATTATGTAATATATTTCAAAATCATTTAAAAGCATAGCTAAAAACATTATCTTTTTTTGTGTCTATAAAATTAAATAAAATAAAACTTTAGATATTCGAACTATTGTAGGGCCAAAGGATCAAATAAAAACATTTTTGGAAACAGTAACATGTACAATAATTTTTATAAGTCTAAAAATATTTGGAAAATGTGCAGTGATAATTAATTTTCTTTAAATTTCAGATATATAAAAATCTCTCTATTTTAAAACTCATTTAACACCAATTTGGTTATGTAATACATGCACCCTCATACAAATGCTTGCTGCAAAACTGCTATTCCTAAAATTTTCGATTTATAAACAAATAAATCTTAATGAAAATATATAAATATATACACATTTATCTTTTAAATCTTATATGTATTAAAAAAATAACGCATACTGATACCGGGTAATATGATACAGGATAAATATTATGTGGTACAAAAAACTGCTTAGAAATTAATAATACGAGGGGGAGTCGGAAAATAAGTTTCCCCTGGCAACTGCGGACAGAGGTGTGTATGAAAGACAAAAAATGTAATGAGACATTAAAGATAATACCTAACTTTATTTTTCCACATAAGTACCAAGTACATTGAGACATTTGTCATATCGCTTTATGAGCTTCAAAAAGCCCTCCAGGAAAAAATCAGGGCTTTGCATACGGGCGAAGCGTTTAACGGCTATGGGCGAAAGACGACACAGCAGGTGAACTCGAACGTGCAAGACACCGATACACCATTGGGTACAACATCTGCTTAATCGCGGTCGACCTCTACCCAATGGTGTATCGGTGTCTTGCAGGATCGAGTTCACGGTTATGGGCGAAAGTCGACACAGCAGTAAGGTGAACTCGAACGTGCAAGACAAAGATACACCACTGAGTACACCATCTGCTTGATCGCGGTCGACCTCTACCCAATGGTGTACGGTGTCTTGCACGTTCGAGTTCACCTACTGTGTAGTCTTTCGCGCATAGCCGTTCAACGCTTCGTCCGTATGCAAAGCCCTGATTTTCTCCTGGAGAGCTTTTTGAAGCTTATAAAGCGGTATGACAAATGCCTCAATGTACTTGGTACTTATGTGGAAAAATAAAGTTATGTTTTATCTTTAATGTCTCGTTACATTTGTTCTCTTTCATACACACCTCTGTCCACAGTCACCAGGGGAAACTTATTTTCCGACTCCCCCTAAGTAGAAAATCAGTCGCAGGCTTAAGTCTAAGAATTGTATAAAATGTTGTTACAATAATAAGTGACAACACTACGATTAGGATACACTATAGTTAATAAAGTGCCTGCGAAAACAGATGAAATATCCACATTAAATGTAAGTAGCAATACTCGATTTCGTGACGATTTGATTAGAAGTGTGAAAATAACAACTTAATAACGATTAGCCCAAGTGGATTTTACCTATATTACGAATATAGCTAACTCGGAAAAGTACAAGAATTAATGAAATCATACTTCCAGAATAAAACAAAAGATACTGGATTAAACATGAAAATATCACCAGCAGATGAAAAACCTCTTTGCGAACATTCAAAAAGATTTCTCCTAGTTGAGCAGGAAATCATTAATGGACACCAGTTTTACTGAGTAATAGGGTGGTGCGAAAAAAGTCAAGTTGATATTTCCGAGTTGCTATAGTGCGGAAAAGTTGCGATTGGTAAATACAAGAAAAACAAAAACAAAATTATTTAAATCGGACTTTATCTTCCGATCCCGCATACCGCCTAAAAATTAAAAAAAATTGAAAATTTCTGATTTTTTTAGAATTTTTTTCTTTTTTTACGTATATATATTTTTTATTGCTATAGTGAAAAATATTTTCAGATTGTAATGTTTAATAATAATAAAAATAAACAGTTGCGTTTAAAGAATAGCTTCCGATCACGCAAGCTCAATACAAATCGGCAAAAATTCACTTTTCAGTGATTTTGATGAATAAAGAAAATAATCACCTGAGATCAGTTTGCGTTCCAATATTAACATTTGCATATAAATTGTACAATGTACAACTCTTTGCTTGTTTAGATATTTTATAATGTTTAAACAAACCAGAACTCACCACGGGAAGGTAGCTGCACTTTGAGTTCAAATCGCACCCTATCATCCATCCGACCAATGAGGGTATTTGTTATTAACATTACTTAAATATGTAGTTTGTTATAATAGAGTCAAAACACTGTATTAAAAAACTAGTGTCGTGACAGTATAAGATATACAATTTGTTATGTCATCTGTTTAAGTTTGACTTTTAGACGCAACTTTGTACTACGATTTGGTGGTAATGTCTGGTATTATGGACATTGATGTCAGTGTGGTCCTGATGCTCTCTTGATTGGGGCCCACATACCTTAAATGATGCTTCCGTTACCGATTTAACGCACCGCTGGACATCTTACGTGTGGTTGGGAAACTTTTTATCATCCCAGACTGAGATATGACCTGATTGAACGAAGAAATGTATTTCTTCATGGGTTATTCTCCAAAAAAGAGGTGGAAATGTTAATTTTGCTACATTACAATCATTTAATTCTGGATTGTAGGAGTGATAAAGATTCAGATACCTTTACCCTTTGAAACATTTTGCTGGCTTTTACTACTCTTCCTAGCCCTAGCTCTCTTATGTGCCTCCTCTTATAAAAGACCATTGCCATCAGTAGGTTTTCCGGGTGAGCAAAGAACGAGTTTCGTTCAGTTTCAGGGACTACACTTTCTTCAGGTTATCACGAAAGTATCGAGATGTTTCAATTGCTCTGTACAGATGAATAGGCCCGTTTCTAATGTACTTACAGCATTTTATTTCAAAACAAACTGGAAAGTAAGATTTTAAAATAAATGTCAATATGGCTTTAAGGTATCCGATGGGTTTTCCACGCTCGCGTAAAGTCGAAGGGCTCAATTTGCACAAGTGAGCAATCTGGCATGTGAAATTGGGCCGGAGTCACACTTTAATAAGTCATTTGGAAAGTTGCCACTTTTAATTGCTTGACTTATAACAAGAAGATATCTTTGGTCCTTACTCAACAGTTTCCTGTCCACTTCTGGAATTTCACAACCAGTCAATTGAAAATTTATCACCGAGAGCTTTACACAACAATGATATTGTGTCCAAATGGTCTAAATGATCTTGGGCCAGCTGTTTCAACATACAAATGTTGAAAAAGATGGCGGAAAGGTAATTCAACAAAATGGAATAAACAAACAACCTACTGCAGTGATCGTCAGAGATGAACTTCAAGCTTTCTGATAGCACCAACTTTCTATCCAGTATTGGTATTTGTACTATCACAGACTACCAAATCTAAGTATTCTAGTGAAACCCTTTGTTCAGTAAGACATGATACTATGAAAGCTACAATGTCCTTAGCAGTCCCGGAGTTTGGAGGCACATGGCCTAAATAAACTGAGCCACGTTCTTTTATGACAGGAAAGTGTTCCTCTTTAATAATTCGACGAACCTGTTTAGATGCAAGCCTTTCTTTAATTTGGGTATCGTCCTTTCTTCCATCAAAATAGTATATGCCAAGCAGTTCATCTGAATCCAGTTGACTTTTCTGTAAATTTTATGGAGTTAGGTGAGACTAGGTGGGAGCGCGCACGCCAATTTCAGCGCTGTTTTCCAACGTGGCTAACGGCAGTTGGGTGCACTACTAAACTTTTCAGACCTGAAACGAACTCTTCGTGGTAAGTTCTAGGTTATTTAAAAATAACTTAATATGCTCAATAGTATGAATTAACATTTAAATCTTAACCTGAGACTGCAAACTGACCTCAGTTGATTATATTCTTAATGCATAAAAATCAGTCAAAATTGAATTTTTGCCGATTTTTATTGAGCTTGCGCGATCGGAAGATATTCTCTAAACACAATTATTATTATTATTATTATTAAACAGTACAAACTGCAAATATTTTTCCCTATAGCGATAAAAAATATATAAACGTAAAAAAAAAAAAAAAAAAATATCGGAAATTTTCAACTTTTTGGAATTTTTAGGCGGTTTTCGGGATCGGATTATAAAGTCCGATTTGAAGAATTTTTTTTTTGTTTTTCTTGTATTTACCAATCGCAATTTTTCCGCAGTATAGCGACTCGGAAATATCAACTTGACTTTTTTCGCACCACTCTACTGAATAAGGAAAAATAAATTGACAAGAAAATACATATCGCTAGACAGGCAAGATCAAAAAATAACGACACCGCAGAGAAAACAGAAACTAACACCAGTTCAATGAATGTTTTTGGGGACACTAATAATTTTAAACATAACAAGTGTACACAAAAGCCTCAAAAGGAAATCTATCACAAAGGATCAGTGCGAAAATGGCACCGAATAAGAAATGGAACGCGAAATATCATACAAGGGAAATGTCAAAGGAAAAAGTGATAGCACCTGAAGACCTAAAATAAAAATGCTTTGAAATGAAAAGCGGTTTCAGCCAAGAGATTCCTGGTTCGAATCCTAGTCCGGACATTTTTCGCCTCGTTGGAAATTTTCATCTGATATATTTTATTTACCAATTAGAATAATTGTGTTAAAAATAATCTAGTTTATTCTGATGAGCTGATTCAGATATCTGACCAGATGCTATTATCAATAAAGTTAGTTAGGTGAATTAGATCCACCAGATTCGTGAGGGATAGCTCAGATGGTAGAGCATTGGCGGCTTCAGACAAGTGATACCTGGTTGGAATCTGGTCCGGAGATGGAAATTTACATCTCATAGAATGTTACAGTTCAAAAACTACTCTTATAAAAAAATAAAAGATTATCCTACTGGAATTACTACAAGAAATCTTAATTAAAAAATAATAATAACGCAAAAAGACCCACACGCAAATCTTTAGTTAAACAGGAAGCATCTAATGATGAATCCAAGTGGTATAAGTTAGTGGTCGTACTCTTCATGGAATGTTTCAGGACAAATAGCAGCATTTTTTTTTTTTTTTTTTTTAGAAAAAAAATCTACGCACAAAATTTCGCCTTATTTAATAAGAGATTTTCTACAAGAAAATACTGGAACCGGAAGATTTTCTGGTCTTGAAATTCCAAGACAGGTACGACCCCTGTATAAGTATGTGCCAAAACTACAAAGAATTATCAATAGCACGATAACGCAAAGTACCAAGTAAAATCCCTTTGAGTTAATGACACGAGTTAAAGTGAAGTACAGCGACATACAGGACATAAAAATAAGTGGACGTATAGAATATACTGTGTGTATTAGGTAAAAAACATGAAGCCATGAGAAGACAGGCGATTAAAAATGTACCCAAATTACAGGAAGAAAAGAAGGTGTAGTTTCACAAGAAACAAAATACAGTCAAGAAAGTACGAAATAGGGGAAATCGTCGTTGTAAAGAGGATGCCGTTTGGTAAAGTTACGAAACTAAAAGAAAAATATTTGGGGCCATATGAGGTAACTGCAGCCCAGAATCACGATCGATATGACGTATAAAAAATCCCTGCCGGCTCGGGCCTACAAGCGGAGGTAAATTTCGAAGTTAAGTACTAAATTCACCAACAAAACTTAATCAAGATTAGAGATAAACTCAGTTCCTTCACTACGAATGAAATCTAGGGAGCTAAACATTTTGTGAAAGTTCTAATATACGCGAATACCCACACGCATGTACATGGAATAGGTTTAAAAAATAGCTAAAGCAAATTCATATAACCTCAAAGTGTTAAAATAAGTTAATATTTCCATTGTCGGGTTTTCATCATGTTTTAATACGTTTCTTCAAACTCACATGACGTTATATATTCACCTGCTGAGGTCCATTATATTTCTAATATTACGCAATATATATATATTTTAATTCGTCAAACTATTTAGTTCATTTTGAGTTTTCATGCGGAAATCTTATCCTAGAAAACTTATGACGTAATATTCAATTTGTTTTCAATTCGTCAAACTATTTATTTAATATATTTTTCACGTGAAAATCTTGCAATATAAAAGCAATTGTTGTAGTGAGAATTTTATTGCTTTTTTTTAATTGTTGGCAACTGCTATAACAAAAAATATTTATTTTTTCCTGTCATTGTTGTATAAGAGCAGGTTTTATCAGAATCATGTTAAGATGGTATTCAAAATTTTGAACCCTTCCGATTTCCATACCCTTCAGTCGATGTTGCCCATTTTCAATCCCCACCGAGATATTAGCCATCTCAAAGTTGTTGGCGAGTTTGAAGACGACACGTGCATAATTGCGACTTTTATCGGGCGGACAAAATTTAGCACATACATACATACACACACATATTTAAGTATTGCGCGGCAGCGCAATACTTATTTATTTCCAGTGTCACTTCTCAATGTTAATTTAACATAGAAAAGCCTATGGAGATCATAAATTTTTCAATTTTCTTCCCACCTTTTTGTCCCTGATGCCACTCATTTCTAATTCTTTGCTAATTCTAATAATATTATAAATTCAAAATGTAAAAACATTTGCCAGACGTCAGGATCAAAACGTATCATAAAATGCCTTTGCATATAGGTGGATTATAATCTATAGAGTACATGGACTAATTTTTATTTACATTATTCAAATATTTTTCTTAATAATTCCAATTTTTGCTTTTTTCATTGAGAATCAACGGACATTTTCTAATAAAATTTAACATTTCTCCTTCATAGTTGTAAATAATTCAAAAGCCGTATTAATAATTTGCCTATTTTTAGTTGAATGATTTTAACGTGAAACATGAAACTGAAGAAACTGAAATAGTTCTTTTTAATTCTTAAAAAAAAAGATGAATATGACGTTATAGTGGGAAAAAAATGACATTTTTAAGCAGATTTTTTAAGTTCCGATTGTAATTTTTTGACCTAACTACAACAACCTGCATTACTGCACTGGTGAAAAATTTTGATTTATACATAGGTAAATTGCATCACAAATTGTGATGCGACACCGCACAGATCAAAGCCTGATGATGACACCCTCCATTAATTTTGAAATGTGTTTGTCTGCATGCAGTAGTTATTAAAAAACTTGACATATTAAACAAAAACCTAATTTGCAGAACAAATAAATAAAAAAAAAAGTTTATTTCCTAAATTGTTTAAGCCCGAGAAGGGGCAGATATTAAGATATTTCATTCAATTCGCTCTACATTTAATGTTAAATTTTTGTAACAAATAAGCTAAACCTATTGAACATTAAAAAATAAAAATGAAATCCATACAATATAATGCTTTAAACACCTATATACTTAGATTCCGTTCAAATGAAATCGAAATAAATCTTAGACTTTTTTCCATTTTTAAGATGTAAATATTTGTACTGCAGATTTTGCATTATGTTTATGACGATTGTGCATAATATGATAAGGTACATGCAAAATACAAAACTTTAATAAAAGTCTAAGATTTATTTCGATTTCATTTGAACGGAATCTAAGTATATAGGTGTTTAAAGCATTATATTGTATGAATTTCATTTTTATTTTTAATGTCCAATTGGTTTAGCTTATTTGATACAAAAATGTGGAACGAATTGAACGAAATATCTTAATATCTGCCCCTTCTCGGGCTTAAACAATTTAGGAAATAAATTTTGTTTTTTTTTAATTTGTTCTGCAAATTAGGTTTTTGTTTAATATATATATATATATATATATATATATACTTTTTAGGTGGGGGTGGTTTTGGGTTCCTGGGGTCCTATAATGAAAAATTATGAAAGAATTTTTCCAAAGTCGCACTATGGTGACAACTGCAATAGGTAGTATTTCTTACGATATCTACCTAAAAATAGGAGATCATGAAGTTCCAAGAAAGATGTCAACATGAGCTCTATATACGAAGCCGTGACTATAACAGCGGTTTGTTGTGGATGTTTTTCTTTCTTAAAAACTTCCGATACGAATAAGTAGAAGGAAATGTGTTTTGAATTATTTAAGTAAAATTGAATATTTCCGTGATGAAGTAGAAATGCGTGAAGAAAATTAAGACACAGGTCCAGAAGATTAAAACTAATACTTGTACCTTAAACAGAAACTTTAATGAAGAATAGAAAAGACAAACATGTATCTTGGAAGTGACCCCGTTGACACACAAAAATCTAATTTGATGTTTACATCATGAAGAGAAGGCAAAGAGTGCTAAATTTCACATTTTATCCATTCGTAAAGTTTTGGCGAGAGATAGATATTGGGTAAGACACATATCTTGCCAAGGGATTACCGTTACATTGGAATAAATTGGGTAGTTTAAATTTAGATGAAAAGGCTAATAGGCGATAATTATCCAACCGCTAGTACGTGAGAAAGTAAGAAAGAATTTGAAGGCTGCCGATAGCGTTGGAACGAATGCGGTAAAATGAAAGGCGGCATAGGTTTTAAGAGTACATCTGGATGTTATTATATAAATGGTGGTTTAACCAACGCTTCGACTATCTCACATCAAAGCATCGAATTAAAAAAATCTGACAGAAATAAAGTGTATAAGCAGATGCAACGCGAAAAGAATCCATCTTAAAATGAAATGGCTGTGAATAATAATCATTTTATTTATTATTTTCTTTTCTTAGAGAAAAGAGCAGAGTGAGTTATCTGGGAAGATTAATGTAATACGTAATAAGGGAGTAGATTAATTTAAAACTTAGATATACAAAAAGAAATAGAACGGCGCATATTTATCTTGATAGTTAAATTAAACATTAACAATGTAGGGCTCATATCAATTACCTATAAAGAATAATATATGTGATATCAAGCGATATCATAGTGGCCAATGGGTTACACTCCTGGATTATTTGCAGTAGATTAAGTATATGTATGGGTTTTGAACATGTAATCAAAGTTTTCTGTAGAAGAAAGAACATTCTTAATTTAACTTTGTAAACATGGTATAGAATAGACACGGATGTTGTTGTCTAGACGCCACCATGTCACGATGACCGATGTGAAGGATTTTAATTTAGGTAACATCATTTATTTAGCTTATGACGTACGTAATCGTGTCACGTAACTCTATAGTATTTATAATTGTCTAATATTACAACGCATGAGACATAAAAGCAAAATTCCCGGAACCCGAGAACAATAACTTAAAAGTTTGAAAGAAAAGAAAACAGCCATTCTCTTATTTTTCTATCATTCATGAAGAATTGACAAGGAAGATACCAATAAAGCAATTGGCTATATTAGGTATAATTAGGATTAAAGAAAAATATAATTTGAAGAACAAATTAAAAAAACAACATTTATTTCCTACATTGTTTAAGCCCGAGAAGGGACAGATATTAAGTTATTTCATTCAATTAGTTCTATATTTAATGTTAAATTTTTGTAACAAATTAGTTAAGCCAATTGAAGATTAAAAAATAAAAATAAAATTCATACAATATGATACTTAAAACATCCTAAAAAATTAGATTCCGTTCAAATGAAATCGAAATAAATCTTAGACTTCTTCCATTTTTAATTGAAAATATTTGTAATGCAGATTTTGTATTATGTTTATGACAATTGTGCATAAAATGATAAGATGCGTGCAATATCCAAAACTTTAACAAAGGTCTAAGATTTATATCGATTTCATTTGAACGGAATCTAATTTTTTAGGGTGTTTTAAGTATCATATTGTATGAATTTTATTTTTATTTTTTAATCCTCAATTGGCTTATCTAATTTGTTACAAAAATTTAACATTAAATGTAGAACTAGTTGAATGAAATAACTTAATATCTGCCCCTTCTCGGGCTTAAACAATGTAGGAAATAAATGTTGTTGTTTTTATTTGTTCTTCAAATTATATTTTTGTTTAATATATCAAGTTTTTTAATAACTAATGCGATCAGACGAACGCATTTCAAAATTAATTGAGAGTATCATCATCAGGCTTTGATGTATGCGGTATTGCAGCACAATGTGGGATGCAGTTTACCAATGTGTAATTCAAAATGTTTCCCCTCTGTAGTAATGCAGGTTGCGGTAGTTTGGACGAAAACTGCTAATCTGAACGTAAAAAATCTATAATCAAAACCTAAAAAATTAACTTTACTTAAATTTAGATACCCTATTTCCCAGTCAGGAACGCTCTGAATGTAAATGTAAATTGTGATGAATCCTTACTGCTAATATTTAACAATATTACAGCTGTGATACAGTAAAAAATAATAAATAAAAGTTTTACTTAAATTTTTAAACCTTATTCTCTCCCTAGGGGTAATGAAACACACCAGAAAATTATTACCTAAGTTTTACTTGGGGTATATATAGTTCTCATTTCGGAAAACAAAATACATTTTAAAATTTAAGTTATGTAATTCCCCACCAAGTTCGCTACCTGCGTTAAAATAGCTATCCACTAGAAACTTTTTACTAAAATATAAACTTGACCAAAGCAAAAACTTATTCTGAAAATATCCTTTTTATTTGCACTATGACGCCATATTCACCTTTTTTATTTTTGAAAAAAAAAAAAAAAAAAAAAAAAAAACTAGCTGAATTCAATATTTCACGTGAAAATCTTTCAACTAAAAATAAATAAACTTTATAATATACTTATAACTACTTAAAAGGTAACAAAAACATATAAAACGTTATTTAATGTAACCCGAGATCTTTCAAACACACACGCGTTCATTTTCAAATGATTAAAGTTTATTAATAACTGATAATAAATGATTAAAGTTTATTATAAAGTTTATTAATAACAAGGGGGAAATTTCCTTCACGACACTAGTGTTTAAAACAGTGTTTTGACTCTATTAAAAATAAATAAATTATTATTGCGGCGTTTGAAATTTTTGCAACAATGGAGTAAAAATGTTACATTTTCTATGAAAAATGTCCGTTGATTTTCAATGAAAAAAGCGAAAATTGGCATTATTAAGAAAAATATTTGAATAATGTAAAAAACAATTGGCCCATGTTTCTCTCTGGGTTATAATTCACCCATATGCAAAGGCATTTTACCATTCGTTTTGACCCTGACGTCAGGCAAACGTTTTTACACTTTAAATTTATAATATCATTAGAATTAGTAAAGAATAAAAAATGAGTGGCATCAGGGACAAAAAGGTGGGAAGAAAAAATGAAAAATTTATGATCTCCATAGGCTTTTCCATGTTAAATTAACATTGAGAAGTGACACTGGAAATAAATAAGTATTGCGCTGCCGCGCAATACTTAAATATTGTACAGATTATATGTTTTGAGTACTAACATTAGTATGCTTGAAGAAGCTAGTATTAAAACATTGTATAATTGTGTTGAAGAAATTAAATCAAAGTTTGTATCAGTCCAGCTTTCTGTCATCACTTGAATTTTTTAATAAATTAACGCACGAAACTTTTAATATATGAATGCACGACACTTAGCTACATATCATTTCTACCGGGGGATTCATAAAAATCGAAACAATAGTCAATTTCCTTAACTCACACAATTTCAATTACAACGTTTAATTAAAACAAATGCAAAATTTACTGACATAATTTGCAAATCTATGGGGGTCTATGTGATATAATACGAAAACTAAATTTTTATACTGCCCCTGTAGAGTAAAATTTCCACTTAGGAAATTTTTCCTTATCCATTCCTAAGCTAAACACAAAAAGAAATTCATCTCGATATCTGAAAAACTCATAGAGATATAAAAATCCGAAATTTGTGACTTACAACATTTACCCATGCCTCTGAGCAACGAGTTATTGACTCGTCGCTCAGTACAAGATAAAGATATTTTCAGTACAACATAGGGAACATTCACAAATTCTATATTATTAAAAGTCGATTTAAGACAGTTCCTCACCTTTGGACATAAAATAGCAGCGTATAGATTTTACGTTAAACCAGCTTTCAAAATATGCTGGAGGTCTGCACGGAACTAAATATCCAGGCCCGGTCCCGAGACGACCCATAGGAAAAAAAGTTCAGGTTGGCCTGGAAAAAAGTTAAAATCTTAGCACAATCCCGGACCGGCTTGACTTAATTTGTACAAAACATAGTTTTTTACGTCGATATTGTTTAAAATTGTTTCGTATGGTGGAGTTCTGACCAAAAATGTTTATTACTATATCTTTTCTCCTTTTCATGTTTATAATCTCCATTCTTAAAGAAGCGCCAAATGCTGCAATATTTTTTTTATGAATCTCTATTTGAATGTAACAGTTTCACTTATCATTTAATATCGTTAACCAATATTCCATGTATAAGAAACATTGAAGAATGCTGTATAGTAAAATGGCTTAGACGGGATAACATAGGAATGCAAAAAATGCATTATAGACAAGTTCCCTGCTAAGGGGGTTTTAATGTCTATTCTTTTCTCAGGTATTATTATATTCATTTTGCATGGATCAACACATTTCTATTTTTGACAGATGCCGTCATAGGCAGTTCCTTTTTCACAATTTAAAATAATGGCAATTTAAAAATATATGCATTTTTTGTAAAAATAATTGGGCTGATCCGATTTTTACTGATTTTTAGAGTTCCGTGGTTAAAAAGTAAAAACGGAGCCATAATAATATCATTACCGTGTCTGTCTGTCACAGCCATTTTACTCATGAACTATGGAACGTAGAAAGTTTAAATTTGGAAATGAAATAAAGACCGTTGACCCACATATTTACAGATTATTAAACATTGGCACATATATTTCGGAAAAATATAGAAGGGCTAATTAAATTACTTGAAAAAAAAAGATCTTCTTATATATATTGTGGTTATCGTGTAAAAGCTTTCGTAATGCTGAACTCAAAAATAAATTTCTTTTAATTTTAGGTATTATATTTTCAGAGATATCGTCGAAAATGTAGTGCACAAATATGTCTCCCCCTTCCTCTATTTCCGAGTCTTCTGAAACTAAAATTATGAAAAAAATTAGAGATAGTAGACGCTAATTTAAACCTTTCAGGGAAACTATACAATTACCGTAGCTCACATAGTTTTTGAGAAAAGCACATTTTTCCGTTACACACAAATTTCGATTTGCAGGCATTCAGCAAAGGTGTTGAGGAGCGCTATCATAGCAGAAGTATAAAAGCATTGTTGATAATAATCGTTGATAAAAATCGCTGATAATTAGCCGAGATATTAGCCCTTAAAGACACGGAAGATTTGTACATACATGATGATGACATCGGAGGCGTACTCTAAGTACCATCGGCTTTTAAAGCCCAGATGACAACTTTTAATGATATAGTTGTGTAATGCAATGCCCATTAGCAGTATAAAAGCAATAAACGTCAAATTGTTAAAAAGCCTAATTTAATTAGAATTAATCACATAAATACTACGGGATTCGCTAATACTTTCATTGAGTGGATTGCTCAATACGCCTCCCATGTCTTTAAATGTTAATTAAAAACCTATCTGTAAAAACGTGGCACAGACGAAGGTGGCGTTGCAAATTTGCAATTTTATTTCGATGCGCTGTGAGCACAATGCCAAGTTTAAACTTTGAACAAGGGTTTTGTTTTAGCTACACAGTAAAAAGAAAAGATTATTACTACGCTGAATTTATTTTTATGAAATTCCAAATGAAGTTTAAATATGCACTACTTTAATTATCAGTACCGAATATCAGTACCGATATGCAGAATAGCAATATTTGATATTATTTAGGCTTCATACCTCTTTGAACTTTTGTGGTATATCCATACCCATTCATACATTTCTAGTATATATTTCTAGTACAGTATATTTTTTATACCCGACACTACGTTGTAAAGTTTTTTACAAAGTCTTATTATTCTTTTAGCAACGATTTTTTTAATAATACAGTTAATACACTATGACGCAAAAGTTTAGACAATGAAGAAATTCTTACATACTTTGAAAAATATTTATTCAATTTTCAAATCACTGCTTGAAATTAATGTGCTGTATATATAAACAATATTTATAACAAAGAAAAGTGGAATTGTGCATATTGCAATAAATTAAATGGTAACAAAAATAAACTGCTGTCTCAAAAGTTTAGACACAAATTAAATAAAATCGAAATAAACAATTTTTAAAACCTGGTTGCGCATCCATGCTTATGTATTACGTCATATACACGAGATTGCATGGAAGAAACTAAATCTTGCATAGTTTGTGGATCGATATCGTACCATGCATTCTCAATAGATGTCTTAAGTTCCTTTTCAGAAGTGTATTGTCTAGCGTTGCTATAAACTTTGCGACACATGATGCTCCAAAGGTTTTCTATAGGGTTAAGATCTGGGCTACATGCTGGCCAGTCGAGAACTCTTATATTATGGGAATTAAACCAAGATTTTGAATGTTTTGCAGTGTGAATTGAAGCATTGTCTTGCTGAAATTCCCACTGAGGACCCCTTAGAAGCTCAGCAAATGGCAGTAGGTTTTCTTCTAATGTCTGTGTATAATGCCGTGAAGTTTGACGACCACTGGTGAAGGTCAGAGATACTTGTCCATTATAGCAAAAGGCTGCCCAAACCATCACCGAGCCCCCTCCTTGTCTGCGACTAAAAAAACGTCGAGGTTCCTTCCGCAAGTCATGCCTGTACGATAAACAACCATCTGGACCATCCAGATTCCACTTTTTTTCATCGCTAAATATGACTGACTGCCATTTCTCTCCATATGACATATGCTTTCGAGCCCACATAAGTCTTTGTAACTTATGATGTGGTTTCAGAGCTGGTTTCTTCTGCATTTTGCTATAAACGATTGTTCCTTTTTCCAAAATTCGTCTACGAATCGTATCCTTTGATACAGAGAGTCCCGATGAGCTTTGAACTCCACGTACGCTCATTTGTTGAGTACTCGCTAGTTTTTGTATCAGGCGATCCTCTCGTACATTTGTCACACGTGGCCTCCCAGACCGACATTTTGCTTTATATTTGGAACCACTCGATAAAACTCGATAAATAGATTTTTTTGACCTATTAATAATAGCAGAAATTTCAGAAACGCTCTTCCCTTCACCTTTCAACTGCCAAATCCTTGAAACCTCATTCACTTGAATTTCTTTAGCTCTCGGCATGTCGACTATGAAGCGCAATCGTTTGCAGAACTTAAGTACTCCAAATTTGTGACATCATCGATTCTAAATTTGCATATGCCAGCGAATATTCAAAGAAATTTAGAATAGTGTCTAAACTTTTGCGACAAGCACATTTTAATTTTTATGAAAAAAATTAGTATTATAGCAAATAAAACGACTGTCTTTTGTACATAGCATTTTAAATCAGTTTTTGAATATATTTACAGGTTTTTGTAATTCTG
Organism: Maratus speciosus; assembly: GCA_963932465.1. Lineage (NCBI taxonomy): Eukaryota > Metazoa > Arthropoda > Arachnida > Araneae > Salticidae > Maratus > Maratus speciosus. The sequence goes on along the minus strand of OZ010788.1, from coordinate 331,304,650 downwards.
ACGTCATAATTCTACATTTTAAAGCTGAATGACGTCATTGTCTAAACTTTTGCGTCATAGTGTACTTCATACATTTATTGTACGGAACCCTCTGAGCGCGAGTAATACTCATACTTGAACGTTTATTGTACATATCTGCTCAGTCAGAGACAATGATACGGGTTGTGTCGAGACCGGGACTGGCAATTTCGGCCCGTGCAGACTTAGCAAGAAAGAAGCCAGTCCCAGTTCGGTATGTAAAAATGCGTTAGGCCCGGTTCGGCAGAGAATTCAGGAAAAATTAAGGTCCTAGCCAGGTCCACCCCCAGAATACAGATTTTTTTAACGGTCTTGTCGGGACTATGTAACATCTCAAGTTGAGAGGGCTAAAATTAATAAAAAACCTCTTAATCGGAATGTTTTAAATCAACTGACTGGCATTTAAATAGTACAGAAAGAAAGTGGTAAGGGCAAAAATTAAACTTTCAGCTACAGGAAGGAATTACTTACTCACATGCAATAAAAAAAAAATAATAAACATTTTATTAGGAGCCAATTTTAAATGCTCTTTTCTGCATAATACTTTTTTTTCACAATTTCGCGTCTTTGAATAATTTTGTCAACAATTTTTAAAGAAAAAAAAGGTGCAAACATAATACATGTTATTTTACTCTACATTAAATTTGTTTCGGTAAATTTGAACAAATATTTATTTTTGAAAATATGATTTTTTTTTTAAAAATAAGTTACATTATTTTTTAAATTTAAATTTTTTATATTATTTTTAAAATTAATATTTAAAAAAAAATCCTGAAACAAAATTAAAGTGATATTTTCCTCGTTAATTAACTGTAAAAGTTTTCAAGTTCGATAAATAATGTTTCAAGTTATAACGATTTTAAATTACCCCATTTAAAAAAAATAATAATAATTTTAAATTTTCTAAAAAAAAAAAAAAAAAAAAAGAGAAATTTTTGGATGTGATTTTATTTGCAAATTATATGGTTAACCATCACAAAAAAAGAAAAAAATCAAAATATTTTTTTACATGTTTTCTGGAACTCTTAAAGTAACATTGTTTCTTGAATTACACGCATTTCAATTTTTGTTGGAAATTTTACACTACGAAGGCCGTATAAAAATTTAGTTTTTGCATTTTCTCAGATAGAAACCCCATGGAGTTGCAACTTATCTCATCAAATTTTGTACCTTTTCCTATGAAACTTCGAAATGGGAAGTGTGTGTGTCTAGAAACAATATTTATATAATTAGCCTATTGTTTCGATCTTTATGAATCATCCTGAATATATCATTTTGAAAAGTGTGAAAGAAAAAAATTAGTTATCTGTACCAGGTGCTATGCACCTTTTTTGAACATACAAATAATATAATATTTAGTCCCAAATGCATGAAATTCAATCAAAATTCAATGAAAAGTTTAATTGAAAAACAAGAAAAATAACATTTAAAAATCATTAACCATGGGAAACAAGAACAACAAACACAGCTTAGAAAATTCGGAAGGTGGAAGGGGCAAAGAAGTATTAAAAATATATGTAGCCTCACAGGTTTCTGTGACAGGCTTCACTGTTTGGGTAATGAGGCTTGCATGTTCATATTTTATTAATTTTAAGGCAATATAAAAATTATTTTTAATAATCTCTGTAATTGTTTTCGCTTCAATTTTGCTGGGTTATTCATTTTAATTATTTAAATTTTGAATTTTGTTTTTCATAAAGTTTGTTTTATTTATTTTGTGGTTTTTTTGTTTTAATTCTAATTTAAATTTGTTAAACATTTTTAGTATGCGGGTTTGCAATACGTTGCGAAACCTGTGAGGCTATATATATTTGTGATATATTTTGCTCCTCCAACCTCCCGATGAGCTAGAAGCTGTGTGTAATTTGCGAGTAGTTTTTGTAGTTCTTGTTTCTCATGTTAAATGATTTTTAAATAATATTTTCTTGTTTTTAACACCCACATAATGGGGGTAAAAATGCGAACGGTAATTTTGAGAGAGATAATGAAAGACAATTTCTCTCATCAGCATTCACTAGAGAACATTTTTTACCCTTAGGCGTATATAGCACATTCATTGTACTACATTTCTCACTGTGTCTTTTGGACGCATTTCAAATTTGTTAAAAAATGTTCCACATTTGCATCATCAAACATTTACTGTAGACGTTATTCACCCTGATTGGTAGTGTGTTGTAAATATACAATCATAGCTCGAACTTATATTTGCTGCAAAGAACATAAAAGGGAAAACCTCATCATATTACAAAAAATATGAAATAACTCAGCGCAATTTTTTTCCGAATGAATCTAACCTTTTATTTAGCTTATGTATTATTTTACGAAAGCAAGGTTTGCATTCTTCATGCAATTTAATTTTATTTATAATAATTGTTTTGTAAAAAATTCACAAAAGTATATTTATTAGTAAACGTTAAACCGTTATTTTAAAGTATCACTCGAAACATAAATTTAAAAAGAAAAAGTATCGAAACTACCTCAATATTATTTTTTTTTCAACAAATTTCTGCTTAAGTTCCGTTAACATATTGCATATAAATTTATTTGAAAAGTTAATTATTTTTCATGCTCAATTTCATTTCCTCACTGTTAAAACTTCAGCATAATTATATTAATTGTTTTATTCAGCAATTTTTAATATTCATGAAAAAAATGAGCATGTTTATTAGAAGAGCATATTGTTTGCATTTTTTATTAATAAAGCGTATTTTGTTTCATTTTCTAGAAAAAGCAAATATTGATTGTTTTAAACTGTATTTTCCAACATAAATTTTTCATCTTATTTAATTATTTTTTTTTTATATTTAAAAATTTTAATAAACAAAGATTAACATTTTTGCATCTATGTAGAACAAGTTTTATCTGCGAGCATTTTACCATTTTTATTACATGGATGTAGGATAACTCTAGGATAGATGGCCATAGATTTAAAGATTAAAATAAAAATTTTCAGAATGCAAATACAGGAAATATATATGCATATTTAAAATTCTCGTACATACACTCATAATAATTTGGGCGAAAAATAATTAAATAGTGAGAACAAAACGTGGGAAACAAAATTGAAATTAAAATCGCAGATGGCCATCTCCCCTTAAAGCGGAGGAGAGATGGCCATTAAATACAAGAATGAAAAAGTGATGTTAAATAGGAAAAAAATAACACATTTCATATTAGTTAATCATGAAAAACATATAGCAATTTGTAAAGATGCAGTTATATGATGGAAAAGGAGTGAATAAAAGTCGAATAAACAAAATTTGAAGTATAATTTCAATACTTCACTTTTCGTAAAATCTTACCACATTTTTGGCAAAGGTCTCGATACTTTATACACGTTTCATGGAACCACTTCAGGTATCTTATGCATTGTATAAATACATCATTTTTCGTTATGATATTATATTGTTCTGCACAACCAACACAGTGATCCTATTCCAATTCTATTAACTCGGAATCTGTAAAATCTGATAATTTTAAATATATTTCATTTTCTTTAACGCTGGAGGTGTCGTGTTTTAGTTTTTTTCTCGCGTTAATTTTAGGTTTATTGCGTTAATTTAGTTTATTTATCAACTTTATCTGTTTCTGTGAGGAAAGTTTCTGAATTTTTTAAGTATTTTCTGAAACATATACATCGTTAGGTCTTATTACATTATTATCATTATTGAAATATTTATATTAGTTAAAATTTAAACAATTATATCAATTATTATAGTAATTATAAACATAAACTTTATGTATTTATTTTAAATATAATTATATTGAGTTAAAATCCGCACTCCGTATAATTTTGAAATATTGATTAAAGATGACCATCTCTCCTCGATTTCAGGTGGCCATGACTCCTGCAATTGAAGGACTGATGGTACCCCAATTTAGAGCACACTAGCCATTGTACGCCTTTGTTTTAGGCTTAGAAGTAAAGATTAGGTTATATACGTGCCTTAAAAGCCCATATAGTAAAAAAATATATGACGTACATACGGCAAAACATTCAGATACCTAAGTCAAAAAAAATCGACCACTAAATTAAATAAACATTAAAATTACACTTACTTTTTATAATCGAAAGACACAACTGCACGTCACAATGAATAAACTCGCTGAACTATTTCCTACGAACAAAGTTTATGTTGCAATCTATGATCAAGTTTTGGAAATATTTAGACTGGCCAATTCTCATCTGTGGCCACCTATCCTAGAGTTACCCTATATACAGAATCTTTTAAGAAAAAGTGTTATGCATATGTAAACAGATTAACCTTTATTTTTTCAATCATAATTTAAGTTAAAAAAAATAAATTAATCTACTTTTATCGCTTATCCCTTTAAAAAAACTAAAGGGTGTATATATCTACCCTATATATATAAAATCCTAATGAAACGGATTTATGAAACGGATATATGAAACGAATTTATGAAATGATTCTTTGAAACGACTGATTATACAACCGATTACGTTTCACGGTGATTTATGCTAAATATGGAATACTTTGCGATAAAGTTAACACCAAAAATCCGCATTGATCCGCAGATCTCAAAACTGGTATTAGAATTTTTAAATTCAAATTAGTTTTCGAAATATTATTTATTTTTCTAATTTTAAATACTTTTTTCTAATGACGGCAACTCAAATTTTAATCAAACAGATATTTTTTTTTTCATATTTCAGAAAAGGTTATTATTTTAAACTAATTTGGCGACCAGTTTGGCCTCCCTTAAATGTATGCTAAGAAATGTATAATGTTACTTTTATTCATGCTTCAATTTACTTGAACAGTCTTTCGCCAAATCGAAAGATTCTGATAGAGAAATCAGGAACTAGGTATTTTTATGTTAGCGAGACGCAGATGATAAATCACCAAATATTTTTCCCTTCGTATTTTTTTTTTTTTAATTTCATTTAAAATACAAAACTTTGATTTAAAACTGAAGCATATAAAATTGATGGCTTTCAGTTCTTTCTTTTTTTTTTTTTTTTTTTTTTTTTTTAAACAAAAAGAAAAGAAAAATGTTAGGCACAGATGTCATATACGCAGCGGGGTACCTAATTGGTGCCAAAATGGCATTATTTTGATTGACATGGTAACTCGGCTATTGTTGTTTATTTAATAACAAATGTTTATTTACTTTTATTGCTTTTTTTAAAATTATATAAGTTACTTTGTTCTATAGTTATTAATTATTTTTTGTTATTTCCTTTTGAAAATAATAAAAAATAATTAAAAAATATTGTTCAACTTAGTTATTCCGTCGACAAATTTCGCCAAATTGTATCAATCACCAAACCACTCGCCAAATTATACAAATTGACATAATTTTTATTTTAAATAACGAAAGAACAAATAAATTAGCATATCATTAATAAATATACAAATAAAACTTCGAAATAAAAATCACTTGATGACATAAGCATTTGTAACTTGCTTAAAGTTAAGTTAATGTCACATTTACGATCAACCATTATTGGCATTTCATCTTATAGTTCGGCGATAGATTTTTGGTCGATGGGATAAAGAAGTAGTATCAAAAATACATATGTAACTGGTAATCGAAAACGAGGTTTTCGCCAAATTTTCGTAAAAAAAATCATGCTATATCTGCGGTGCGTATATGACATCTGGCCAAATATTAAACAATGCAACAAACATTTAATTTCAACTTCAAATCAATGTTTTAATTTACCACCCGAAAAAAAAAAAAAAAAAAAAATGCTAACTGGCTAGTTGAAAAAAAAAAAAAAAAAAAAAAAAATATATATATATATATATATATACTGGCGAGATTTGAACCTGGCTAGCATAAAAGTACAAAGAATTATTTGCGACCATGGCAAAATTTATGTAGTTTTATTCGAAGAAAAAAATTAGATTTTTTAATTATAATGGAAAACTTTCGGTACAGATGTCATATACGGCCCCATATTGGCGCGTTTTTTTTCTGACGCCAATGTTATGTACGCAACTTACTTGACAGGGTACTTAACTTGCGCCAAAGTATCAATATTTTGATTGATATGGTAAGCCGGATGTTGTTATTTATGCTGTTGATGCTTTCCCCAAATTGGCGTCGGAAATAAATCGCTCCAATATGGGGCGTATACACTATATGGCCAAAGGTGACCGGTCACTTGCGATTTTAGACGTTTAGTTAAATATTTCGAAAAATACATAAGGAATCAACCTGAAACTGCAGGTGTGTAAACTGTATAGTATAGGTCATATATTTCCGCAAAGATTTTTTACCGAATCCCCATAGGGGACCGACAACAAATTGAAAAATAACGAATATCTTTTGGATAACCCTGTAAAAAGTAATGTAGCAAAAACTTTCAAACTTGAGATTATCAATAAGTGGTTTATTGTAATATACTGTGTTCATTTTTATGAGGATAGCATGTATACTTGTAGAGAAATTAAGTTTTTTATAAAAACAGTCGCAAATTTCGCCAACTTTTTTGCTTATAATTTTCAGAGTTCTTAATGTAAAAAAAAGTTCTTGTCAGAAAATATGACAAAAAACATTATACACAATACTGTGTAATCAGAATTAAAAAATAATAAAAATTGAATGAAAAATGAGCAGGTTTACTAAAAGTCCTTCCGGCCAGTGCCGGGAGGAAGAGGTAGCTTTCATAATCCTTATTTAAAAAAAGCCAACTTATATCATGCAAACACACGAAGCTCAATTTAGTGGAAACCGAATATAGGAGATTCAATACTAATTTTTATCAATATAATGAATGAGAATTTCGCGAAATTAGTCAGCTTTATCCAAGCTGCTTTTCTTTAAAGTAACTTATATTTGGCTGCCAAATTCGGCAATTTCTTGAAGTGCCTGTCATTTTAAGACAACATGGTGGATGAGGCTAAGCAGTGAACTTGGTCGAGACCTTAGTAATTGCTGTGCACATGCTCACTCACATCGGAATCGGTTAATATATAGGAGTGCTGTCGCATGCAAAAAATCAGATTTTTCAAAATGTCACCACAATAGAAATTGAAACTGCTATATCTGAGCCATTTTTTAAGGTAAAGACAAACAAAAAATGCTCCTGAATCCTTATATCAAGATCAAATACTTAAGAAAGAAACCTTTTTCAATTACTAATTTTTTTGCACCTCACTTTAAATATATATATATTTTTTAATTTAATGGCCGCCATTTTGAAACAAGATGGCTGATGAATATGGCCAGCGAACTTGGTCGAGGTGTTGATGTATACTATCCACATGCCTTCTTACATCGAAATAGGCGAATACGTGTGTTATCTCGTGACAAATACAAGATCGTTTCAAAATGTTAGCCATGCTAGAAATTCAAAGTGCTATAAATCAACCATTTTTTAAGATATCAACAAAAGAACAAATTTTCAGAAACAAAAACTGCTCCGGAATCTTTGTATCAAGGCCAAACACATTAAAAAAATCTTTTTCATTTTCCAATTTTTTGGTATCTCATTTAAATTTGTTTATTATTTAATTTTTTTAAATGGCCGCCATTTTGAAACAAGATGGCGGATGAAGCTGGCCAACGAACTCGGTCGAGATATTTGTAAGTACTATGTACACACCAAGGTACATCCAAGTCGGTTCATAAATACGCCTGTTATTACGTGAGAAAAATCAGGACGTTTCAAAATATTAGCCACGCTAGAAATTCAAAATGCTATAACTCAGCCATTTCTTAAGATATAGACGAAACAAAAACTGCTCCCGAATCTTTTTATCAAGGTCAAACACATAAGAAGAAAATATTTTTTCAATTTTCAATTTTTGGTACCACAATTCAAATTTAAATTTTTCTTAAAAATTTAAATGGCCGCCATTTTTAAACAAGATGGCGGGTGAAGCTGGCCAACGAACCCGGTCGAGACATTGGTATGTACTATGCATAAACGAAGTTATATCCAAATCGGTTCATAAATACGCCTTTTATCGCGTGACAAAATTCAGGACGTTTCAAAATGTCAGCCACGCTAGAATTTCAAAATGCTATAACTCAGCCATTTTTTAAGATATAGACGAAACAAAAACTGCTCCGAAATCTTTGTATAAAGGTTAAATACATAAGAAAAAAATATTTTTCCATTTTCAATTTTTTGGTACCACATTTCAAATTTTAAATTTTTAAAAAATTTTTAAATGGTCGCCATTTTGAAACAAAATGGCGGATGAAGCTGGCCAACAAACTCGGTCGAGAGATTCGTATGTACTATGTACACACCGAATTACATCCAAATCGGTTCATAAATACGCCTTTTATCGCGTGACAAAATTCAGGACGTTTCAAAATGTCAGGCACGCTAGAAATTCAAAATGCTATAACTCAGCCATTTTTTAAGATATAGACGAAACAAAAACTGCTCCGGAATCTTTGTATAAAGGTTAAATACATAAGAAAAAAATATTTTTCCATTTTTAATTTTTTGGTACCACATTTCAAGTTTTAAATTTTTTTAAAAATTTTAAATGGCCGCCATTTTGAAACAAAACGGCGGATGAAGCTGGCCAACGAACTCGGTCGAGACATTGGTATGTACTATGTACACACCGAATTACATCGAAATCGGTTCATAATTACGGGAGTTACAGTGTGACATAGGTCAGATATATATATATATATATATATATATATATATATATATATATCAATTTTGAACGGAGGGTGGTTTCGGGGTCTGGGGGTCATGATCGATGAAAATATACCAAAATTTTTTGAAATCGCTTTCCTCCGAACGGCTGCAATAGGTAGCTTTTTTGTAAAGAAAGCTACCTAAAAGATATTTCACTGTGCATGCGCGAATGCAATCACATTATAATGTGCATAATTTAAGTATTGCGCGGCAGCGCAATACTTATTTATTTCCAGTGTCACTTCTCAATGTTAATTTAACATAGAAAAGATTATAGAGATCATAACTTTTTTCATGTTTTCCTCACCTTTTTGTCCCTGATGCCACTCATTTTCTACTCTTTACTAATTCTAACGATAACATAAATTTAAAGTGTTAAAATTTTTGCCTTACGTCAGGGTAAAAACGAATGGTAAAATGCTTTTGAATATAATGAATTGTAACCCATAGAGAAGCATGGGCCAATTCTTTTTTTACATTATTCAAATATTTTTCTTAATAATTCCAAATTTCGCTTTTTTCATTGAGAATCAACGGACATTTTTCATAGAAAATGTAACATTTTTTCTTTATTGTTGCAAAAATTTCAAAAGCCGTAATAATAATTTATTTCTTCTTCGTTGAAAGATTTTACGTGAAATATTAAATTGAACTACTTTTTTTTAAGAATTAAAAAGGTGAATATGGCGTCATAGTGGAAAATAAAAAGGATATTTTTAGAATAAATTTTTGCTTTGGTGACTTTATGTTTTAGTGAAAAGTTTCAAATCGATAGCTATTTTTACTCTGGTAGCGAACTTAGTGAGGGATTACATAACTTAAATTTTGAAATGTACTTTTTTTCCGAGACAAAAACTATTTATATTCCAAGTTAAATTTAGGTAATAGTTTTCTGATGTGTTTACATCACCCATTGGGAGAGAATAAAGTAACAAAATTTAAGTAAAACTTTTATTTTTTATTTTTTACTGCACTACAATATTGTTAAATATTAGCAGTAAGGATTCAGCACAATTTATTTTTGCATACATAGCGTTCCTGAGTAGGAACGAGGGTATCTAAATTTAAGTGGAGTTATTTTTTTATGTTTTGATTATAGATTTTTTACGTTCAGATTTTTCAGTTTTTGTCCAAACTACACCAACCTACATTGCTACATTGGTGAACTATTTTGAATTATACATTGGTAAACTGCATCACGCATTGTAATTTAATACCGGATACATCATAACCTGATGATGATACCCTCTATTAATTTTGAAATGAGTTCGTCTGAATGCAGTAGTTATTAAAAAACTTGACATATTAAACAAAAACATAATTTGAAGAACAAATTAAAAAAACAACATTTATTTCCTACATTGTTTAAGCCCGAAAAGAGACGGGTATTAAGATATTTCATTCAATTAGTTCTACATATAATGTTACATTTTTGTAAAAAAAAAAATAAGCCAATTGAAGATTAAAAAGTAAAAAAAAAAAAAAAAAAAAATATTCATACAATATGATACTTAAAACACCCTAAAAATTTAGATTCCGTTCAAATGAAATCGAAATAAATCTTAGACTTTTTAAAAAGTTTTGTATTTTGCATGTATCTTATCATTTTATGTATAATTGTCATAAACATAATACAAAATCTGCTATACAGATATTTTCAATTAAAAATGGAAGAAGTCTAAGATTTATTATGATTTCATTTGAACAGAATCAAATTTTTTAGGGAGTTTTATGTATCATATTGTATGAATTTTATTTTTTTTTTCCAATCGGCTTAACTAATTTGTTACAAAAATTTAACATTAAATGTAGAACTAATTGAATGAAATATCTTAATATCTGTCCCTTATCGGGCTTAAACTATGTAGGAAATAAATGTTTCTTTTTTTAATTTGTTCTTCAAATTATGTTTTTGTTTCATGTATTAGCTAAGTATATACAGCAACCTTTCTAAAAGTCTCAAAATCATAGCTTGAAAATTGTGAAAATTATTTTTGATAGAATACTCTCGAAATCCGTTGTTCCCCAAAGTAAGTAAAAAGATGAGGAGTTGTATCCAAATATAGTGCAAAATTGTGTACACTATCTTGGCACTAATCAACAGATATTTGATACAACCCTCATCTTTTTGCTTCTGTTTCGAAACAACGGAGATTGTTTTAAAATACCGGGAGACAAAGAATCTGTATACTTAATTCATTTTAATTTAGTTTCTTTGCAAATGTTTAACTGATTCTCTTTATTCAAAAACGAAAACAATCATTCGATGTCTAAACAGCAACTGTTTCGCCCTTAAATGTTTGCAATCAAAGGGAATTGAATGGAAACCCGTTTACAGGGAGATCTCTGGAGCTTCTTTGAGTATAATTCAATCTTCTCTAATATTTTTAAAACCCGTCAGATTACCGTATTTTTAGATTCTGCAGTGTCTGAACGGGGGTTGGCGAGCATAACTTGCAGTGGGCAGAGCCTCCTAGTATATATGTAAAATCCTAATGAAACGAATTTATGAAACGACTGATTAAGTTTTACGGCTATTTCTCCTAAAATATAAAAGTTTTTGCGGTGCAGTTAACACCAATTATCCGTATTTATCCACACGATGCAAAACTGGTGTCAGAATTTTAAAATTTGAATTTGTCTTCAAGATATTATTTTTTATTCTAATTTTATTGACATTTTATGATTGTTGGCAACTCAATTACTGTATTTTTGTGGGGAAAAAAGGAAAGAAATGGGAAATACTATAGGGATTATTTAATATTTTCTTTAATATTATTTTCAAATTGAAACTGAAATTATCTTTTATTTCAATCGAGAATGAAACAATATTGCGGATAAATTATGTTTTTACAGAAAATTTTGAAAAAATAAAAAATAGACTTATTTTTCTCTCCATTTTCAAAGTGAAACCGAAAAGTGAAAATATTAAAAACCGAAAGAAAATTTTAAAATTATAATTAAATGGTTACGTGTTAAATTATGAAAATGGGGGAAATTACGCCAAAATATTTACGCGGAAATGTTAAAAAAGTAAGAAAACTTTAAAATAATAAAATTTTACACGCGAAACGCATTAAAAATTAGTAATTACATCATATGTAAAATTCTTCACTGGGTAAAGAGGAAAAATGCCCAAATATTAAATATCGTCATATTTAAAATATGTAAAATAATTAAAGTATTACGCGTAAAAAACTTTTCATGGTGACTATTACATCATATTTAAAAAGCTCAATTCTCAAACATTTTTAAATTAAATAAGATATTTACCCGTGGATCTTAAAAGCAAAAAACCTTTATAATAAATAAATTATTACATTAGGAATGCATTTAATAACAAAATTTACGTCATGTATTAAAACGATATATTTAAAACAATTTTCATTCCAGAGAATGTCAATGTGACGTCACATTGTGTAAAAATTGTGTGGCTAGCAAATTTGTTTATATCCAGTTGATCCAGCATAAATACAGGTTAACGTATGCTAAAATACATTTGATTTATTTTATACGGATTAGTATTCGATAAATACATATTAGAAAATTCGGATATTTTAATTAAGTAATATAAACGATATACATTTTAAAAATAACATGAAAATATGCATGATGATGTATTGAAATAATGTTTCTTAAATAAGTTATATCTGCTCCTAAAAATAAATAAAATTCTATCGAAAAAGTAAATATAAGCGTAAATTTTCAAAACAAAATGCTTTTCATTACCATGGTTCAGAAATATATTTCCAAGCAGTCGGAGTTTTTAACCTCGAACCTAATAAACCGGGTGGCTACTGCACAGAATATCACCTCATCAAGCTGGCGGCTGAAATTCCAGAATTAGAATATTAAATAGCAAAAATATAGTTTAGCAAATTAAAATGCAACTAGTCTGCCAAGCATATCTTGGTGGAAACGCCCTGCAGCGCAATTTCAGTGGTTCATCGGTAGGTTTTTCACTGTATTTTCCAACACCTAAAGGTATGAAAGCATGGATGACTGGGTGAAGGAAAAACCAATGGGAAAACTGTTAGTAAACCACTGAAATCTGTTTTATTTGTGTTTTCCATCAAGATAAGACTTGGCAGAGCAGTTGCAATATAATATGGGGTCAAGTTTCAATTAATCTTAGAATTCCAGCCGTCAACTATATGAAGGAATTGTTTGTGCAGCCGTTACCTGGTCTATAAAGGAGAATATTGCCCATAACGTCTTTATAAAAGTAAGAAAGATTGCGACTTTTTTAACCTAGACATTTTACACAAGCTGATGTTCAAATGTGTAATTGGCTTGACTTATCAATCCCCAAAACAGCCGTCACTTGTTATCAGACAGATGGATGAAGCCACAGTAATCCAAAAAAAAGCCCCCTTCCAACGAAAGGCAACCCGATACAGAATATAGCCGTCTTTATTGTGATAATATCATTCAACTTACGGTAACCTGGCAATATATATCATTTAAATGCATATTACTATATTTTTAGAGGCTGTGAAGCCTGGACGGGGGTTGACGTGCGTTGCTCGCAGGGGCCAGAGCTCCCTAGTATAGCGCCTAGAAAATATAGAGTGGAAATAGGCTATCCCTGTAATACTTAAAAAAGCGCTAAAATATTGTATCCCTTAAATGTGCAATGATACTGCTGCAATATGCAGATCGCAGCGACATCTGCAGAATATTTTCTACAACTGCAAGAAATTGCTAGTCTATACAATGTAATACTAGTAATACTGGTAATACGAAAATCCCGAAGATGTCGCTGCGATCGACACTTGGGATTTTACCAGTATAATCACACATTTAAGGGTTACAAATTTTTAGCACTGTTTAGATAGCATATTTCCACACAAGGTATTATAGGCGCTGTAACCCTAGTATATATATATATATATATACATATACATATATATACATATGTATTTGTATATATATATATATATATATACAAAATGATTTTCACTGTGTAGGGGTATTTTTAACTAATATTTGTAAATCTTTTTCATGTTATTGATTTAAATAATTCAAACACAACAAATTTTAACGGTGTACTGCTTACAAAATCTACTTTGAAAAGATTAAAAGAATCGTGAAATGCTCAAACTTAAGAAAACTAAAATCTCCAAATCTGAGAAAAAATAATAATACCATAAACCTCTAGTTTCTAATGCTCCTGACTGTGTTCATTTAATTTTTTACCCGACTACAAAGAAGGATCATGTGTTTTACGCGTATCTGGGTAAGTGGATTTCTTTATACCCTCGAAACATCCCAACGGCTGGATGGATTTTAATGAATGAGGTCTCTATCGATTCGTCTTAACCGTTCGAGGCTAAGTTTTGTTTTTATAAATTCAAGATGGTGGCCATAAAATACAAAATGGCCGCAGAGACGAAAAAATATTTTTACGCACCCTATTGTGTGGCATATCATTGGAAAGGTATTTCAAAATGAGACGATGTTTCATTGACTATTTTACAGACAGAAGTTCCGTTTAAATATTACACAACCTGGAAGTTGTGTAGGTAGAATCTCTAGATTTACTGAGACTCTAACCTCCATAGACATCTATAGGCCTCATGAAAACAGTGTTTATAGATAGGAAATAACAATTAAACACAACTTAAAAGTCATCAATACAAGTAAAAATAACAAAGGTAAGTAATATAAAAAATAGTTTCACATTGATGAGAAATAATTAATTAGTTCGCTTTTCAGGCAGTCGGGTTTTTTGATTTTTCAAATATAATTTTTACTTGTTCCCATTATTCTTTAATAAAACACCACAGGTAAGATCGTCTCTGTCTTTAGATTTCTTGGTTAAATAATAAATGTGATTCTATCTCAACAATACTTACTCTTATAACGAGATGCCTTTTTTATAATTTTACAAACTTCCACCTGTCTATTTCACTCTCGGATATTATTAGTTGAGTTTTGTATTAGCAATGACTTGTAAAAGATGAATACTGTTATATTTTCACAAATTAGCTTCTGTCTTAGAATACACAGGCATGCATATTATCAAGGAAATATTTCTCTAATAACCAATAAATATTGCAGCGTGCGGAACTAAATCTGCTATTAAAAGTAATCGAAATTGCATAAATTTGTCTTATTTAAATGATAACCAACTAAAGAATATTAAATAAATTAAACTGATTGTTGGATCTTTTATGGGAATTGAAGAATTAAACAAGCAATTCCCGTTCAGTCGTTAGAGTAGATGGATTTATTGTTTATTTATATTTTGCCACACTTATTTAAAAAAACACCGCAGGTGAGTTCTTTTGCTTCTTGGTTAACTAGTGATGTGATTCTATCTCATCAAAATATTATTTTATAACGAGATGTTTTTTTATAATTTTACAAACTTCCACCTGCTTATTTGACTCTCAAAGATTATGAGCTACGTTTTGTATCAACGATGATATGTAAAAGATGAATACTGATGGGTTTTTTTTTTTTTTTTTACAATATAGCAACAGTAAAATAGAATTAGAATACACAGACATGGATATTATCAAGAAATTATCTGTCTAATAACCAATAAATATTGCAGTATGCGGCACTACACCAGGCAAGAAAAAAAAGGAATTAAAATTGCATAAATTTGTTTTATTTAGACGATAACGAACTGAAGAATATTAAATAAATTAAATTGCTTATTGGATCTTATATGGGAACAGAAGAATTAACCAAGCACTTCCCTTTCAGTCGTAAGAATAGGTGAATGTATTTGTTCATTTAATTTTTGCCCAAAATTCATGCAAAAAACACCACAGGTAAGTTCGACTCTATTTTTCCGGCTTCTTTGTTAACTAGTGAAAGTTATTCTATCTCAACAATACTTACTCTTATAACGAGATGCTTTTTTTTATAACTTTACAAACTTACATCTGTCTGTTTGACACGTGAAATTTGTTAGCTAAGTTTTGTAATAACAATGACTTGTAAAAGGTGAATACTGATATTTTTCACAAGTTATCTTGAGTATAATAATCTTAAAATACACAGTCACTGATATTAGCAAGGAATTCATTTCGTAATAACCAATAAATATTGCAGTGTGTGGTACTACATCGGCCAAAAAAAAAAAAAAAAAAGAATCAAAATTACTGTTACTGATCGTAATTAAAATCTCCCGTACGAGGGCGCTGTGTCAGCGCCGTAATTTTATTTATTATTCCAATCGTCTGCGTGTTGACGATAGATTGTAATTTAGTTACTAGTGAGTGGAAACACTGAATTTTTGTTGTTGTTGTTATAGAGATAATGGAATGTTTGATTTGGAAACGGCCAGAGAGACTGTTTCACTCTTAACAATTATTGTTTTAAAATAAAGAAATATACAGTTCACTGCGAAGAGTTCCTTAAAAATGGTGTCATTGAGTAACTTATTATTTTATTCTTAACAAAAATTGGTCCTTCGAGGCCAAAGTAAACGGATTTATCGTTTGCTTTTAGAGTCAAGAATCAGCGACGAGACTTAGTTTCTTCGAATAAGGTAGGACTTTTTCTTTAACATGTCTACTGAATTAAAAAATATTTTGACAAAAAAAAGAGTTTTAAAATGTAAAATTACTAAATTTGTGAGTGAAATTAAATTAAGTGACTCTGATGAATGTTCTTTAGAACTTGTAAATACGAAATGTGATCAATTCAATACAGAATTGAAAGAAATGTTTGATAAAATTTATTCATTGTGCGATGAGGAGGAAATTGATAAATATATCGATGAACAATCATCGATTGAAAAAGAGTTAGATGAAACTTGGTTAAAAATTAAAAGAGCGAAACAAAAACAAATAAATGTTCTTAATGAATCAAAGCCGAAACAAGAGAATAGTGTAACGGAAGTTCGACTTCCCACGATTAATCTACCTTCTTTTAGTGGAAACGTACAGGATTGGATATATTTTAGTGATCTTTTTAAATCTAGCGTTCACAATAATAGCGCACTTTCGGGTGCTCAAAAGTTATCATATTTGAAATCTTCGCTTCATTCTGAAGCTGCAAAAGTTGTACAAAGTATAACGATTTCAGATGATAATTATCAAACAGCGTGGTCCTTATTAGAGGAAAGATATTCCAATAAAAGACAACAAGTGTTTGCTCACATTAAAAAATTAATGTCCATTAATTCAATACAAAGTGAAACACCTAGTGCTATTCTTAATTTAGCAGATACCGCCAGTGAATGTATCAGATCTCTAGAAATTCTCGATCAAAAAATTGAAGGGTTTGCGGATACAATAATAACTTATATATTGTGGCAGAAATTAGATGGGTCCACAAAATTATGGTTTGAACGTGAACAAAAAAAAGACGAGCTACCAAGATTAAAAGAATTAATCGAGTTTTTAAAAAGACAAGCGAGAACACTGCAAGTTTCCAAACCTCTTATAAATAATGTAACTCCTAAACGCAATGCTCAACAACGAATCACTAGTATGGTATCTACATCTAATGGTAAAAACTCAAAAACATTTAAATGTGTTAAGTGTCAGAGTAATGAATTCCACGGTTTGCACAAATGTCCAGAATTCTTAAATCTTTCAGTGGCTTCTAGATATGAATTCGTAAAGAAAAATAATATTTGTTTTAACTGTTTAAAATTCCACTCGGTTAGAAATTGTAAATCTACTTATTCTTGTCAGAAATGTATGAAAAAACATTCGAGTTTACTGCATTTCGAGAATGAAAATGAAAAGCAAATTCAAAACAGCGATAGAAAAAATGAATTTATTTCAAAACCCGAGGTCAGTGATTGCAATACCCAAAACCAGAATCAAATCGTAGCGCATTCAAATCTAGACCCGAATGCTGCAACATTTCACATTTCTAAGGAAAGAGCATTTTCAGGTACATCTGTTTGTGAGATGAATTATTTAAGTTCTGGCATCTTATCAACTGTCATTGTTTATATTAAAAATAAATTTGGTGAATTTAAGCCGTTAAGAGGTTTGATTGATGCTGGATCAATGAGTAATTTCATTACGATTCAGTGTGCTGATTATTTAGGAATTAAGAAAGAAAAAATAAAAGTTGCGGTTTCAGGATTAAATGGCATCTCCGTGAATATTAACTCCAAGGTAAAAGCATTAATTTCGAACAATTCAAATTTTAAGGCGGAAATAGAACTTCTTTGTGTACCAAAAATATCGGATACTATTCCAGTAAATCGGATTAACGTTCCAACAGAACAATACCTTAATAACATTAAATTAGCGGATCCAGAATTTTACAAACCTGGAAAAATTCATGTTCTTTTGGGAGCTCAAATATTTTATGATCTTTTAGAAGTCGGTCGAATTGAAGTCCCCAATTCTAATTTAAAATTCCAAAACTCGGTATTTGGATTCATTGCCTGTGGAAGCGTATTAAATCCTGACAATCAAATCACGCAAAATACTCATTGTGGGCTTGTTTGTAACTATGAAGATTTGACAAAAGAAGTTCAAAAATTCTTTCAGTTAGAAACATTAGGGATAAAAGACGATCCCACATGTACTGACGAAGATAGAGCATTAGAAATATTCGAAAAATCTGTATCTTATAAAAATAAACGTTACGAAGTTACCTTACCATGGAAAAAAGATTGGCGAGAAATGAACGGCAATCTCAAAATAGCCAATAATAGACTAAACTGTCTTAAAGTGAAAATGAAGCGAAAATTAGAGCTTCGTGCTCAATATTGTGAGACTTTGAAAGATTATGAAAATAAAGGAATCATAGAAAAAATAACGGAAACGCACAAGCCAGTGGAGAAACCACTTTTTTATCTTCCACATCAACCTGTCTTTAGACAAAGCCTGACAACAAAAATGAGAGTAGTCTTCGATGCCAGCTCACACGATGTTGGCGAATTATCGTTAAATGATTGTCTTTGGCCAGGTCCAAATCTAAATCCAAACATATTCGATCTACTTATCAATTTTAGATTAAACAAAATAGCATTGATAGGTGATATAGAAAAAGCCTTTCTGCAGATATCCCTAGCGGAGAAAGGCAGAGATGCAGTGAGGTTTTTATGGATTGGAGATAGAGGTATAGAAATATATCGCTTCAACCGAGTTCTTTTTGGTATGAATGCTTCCCCGTTTCTTCTTGCTGCTACTCTAAGAAAACATATCAAGAAATTTCAAGTTAGATATCCTACAACAACAAAGTTATTAGATAGGTGCCTCTACGTTGATGATTTCATCGCTGGTGCTGACAACTTGCAAGATGCGTTAGAAATCTCTCGAAATGCTGTTTATATTATGAGCGAGGCAAGTATGAAACTCAGAAAATGGTCAACTAATGATAACGATTTGATGGAGCAATGGAAACAAGAAGGGTTTGATACTCAGCCTCTACACAACCCAATTGAATTAGGATTTGACTCAACAAAGGTTCTAGGAATGTCTTGGCATACGAGTGAAGATTGCTTTATCGTAGATGTAAAAGGCTTATTAGAAATGTTATCAAAAAATGAAAACACCAAGTGCTTCATCCTGCGTGCTATTGGAAAAATATTCGACCCTCTTGGCTTGCTCACTCCTTATACTATTCGCATGAAATGCCTATTTCAAGATCGGTGGTTGAGGAAAATTGCTTGGGATGAAGATCTACCAATAGATGTTAAAGAAAAGTGGCTTCAATGGTGTTCTGAGATCCCACGCCTCTCCGACCTAAAAATTCCAAGAATTGTGCTAAATTCAACGAAAGAAGAAAATTCAGATGTGGTAGAGATTCACTGTTTTTGCGATGCTAGTAAGAAAGCCTTCGGCACTGTCATATACCTCAGAATTGTAAAAGAAAATGCTATTGAAGTTAACCTTGTGACTTCAAAAAGTAGAGTTACACTTCTTAAAAAAATCACTTTACCAAGATTAGAGCTATTGGGAGCTTTACTTGCTGCCCGACTAGGTAATGCAGTCAAGAAAATAGTAGATCATAAGAAGCCATCAGATGTGTTCTTCTGGACAGACTCGAAAATCACTTTGTACTGGATTAGAGGTTCTAGTAAAAGATGGAAATCATTCATAGCCAATCGTGTCAACGAGATTCAATCTTTGACTGACTCCAATTCGTGGTTTCATTGTCCGGGAAAGTCTAATCCAGCCGACCTCCTTACCACAGGCGTCAGTGTTGATATGCTCTTAGAAAAGGATTTGTGGTTTAAAGGTCCCCCCTTTTTGAGAGAAACTGTTCTCCCAACTAATGACTGCAACATCCAAAATTCGCCAGATGACTATTCTGATGAACTAAAGAAAACAGTTAAATGTGAAAATGATAACTCTTTAGTTACTCTAGCTATTTATGATCAAAATTATTTAATAGATTATATTATTAGTGTTAGTAATAATTATATAACTATCATTCGTATTTTATGTTATGTGCTTAGATTTATTCATAACCTTCGAAATTTTAATAGAGTGAAAGATCATCTTACTTCTAAAGAATTGAATGCTGCAGAATTATCACTGATAAAGATGGTTCAACAAAGTGAGTATCAGGAAGAAATAAAATGTCTTCAGAAAGGTAATTCGGTACCAAATAAAAGTAAACTAAATTCTTTAAATTGTTTCTTAGATGAAAGTAATATTTTAAGAGTTGGGGGTAGATTGGGTAACTCATATTTGACAACAAATGAAAAACATCCTATGGTTCTACCAAGTAAGCATCCCCTTACTTTAATTATTGTAAGATATTTTCATTTAAAGTATTTACATGTAGGATCACAAACATTGTTGTACCATATTCGTCGTAAATTTTGGATAACTAATGGTAGAAACATCTGTCGCAAAATAACATATGAATGTGTCACTTGTTTTAAAAACAAGCCTGTATTAGCGAGTCAAGACATGGGTGACTTGCCCAAAGAGCGTGTTACACCTTCATTTCCATTTTCCATTATTGGAACTGATTATTGTGGCCCTTTTTACATTAAATTCAAAAATCAAAAGAAAGGTACATATAATAAAGTGTATGTATGTATATTCGTTTGTCTCTGCACCAAAGCTATTCATCTAGATTTCGTTTCAGATCTCACTTCTGCAGCCTTCATTGCTTGTTTTAAGCGCTTTGTTAGCAGAAGGGGAAAGTGTTCAAAAATATTTTTTGACAATGCAAAAAACTTTGTAGGGGCAAACTTAGAATTGAAAAGGCTTCACAATTTGGTTAGACACCCAGATGAAGCATTAGCTGATTATTTTGCAAGGGAAAATATCGAATGGAATTTTATTCCTCCGAAAGCGCCGAACTTCGGTGGTCTTTGGGAGGCAGGGGTTAAATCATTCAAATTCCATCTAAAACGTGTAATTGGTAACGCGCACCTCACTTTAGAGGAATTTCTGACAGTAATTCTAGAAATTGAAAGTGTTTTGAACTCAAGACCTCTGTCCCCATTGTCATCAGATTTCGACGATTTCGAGACTCTGTCACCGGGTCATTTTCTTATAGGTAGGCCCTTAACGTCTATTATTGAACCCCAGCTCACTGAAATTTCGGAAAACAAACTTAGCAACTGGCAAAAAATAACAAAATATAGCCAGCAAATATGGAAATTATGGAAGCGAGACTATCTGAACACCTTGCAGCAACGTAATAAATGGCAAATAAATAAAAACAATATAAATGTTGGTTCTCTCGTATTGATCAAAGATGAAAATACGCTCAGCACAAAATGGGCAACAGGTAGGATTTCCGAGATATTTCTCGGTAAGGACAAAAAAGTTCGAGTCGTGAACATTCGTCTACCTAACGGTAGAATAATAAAGAGAGATGTGAGAAGTATTTGTCCCCTTCCAATTAATGGAAACTAATTTCTTTAATGTATATATTTGGTATATTTTGAATATATTTTGTTGTTTAATTTCTATAGTATGTTTTATTGTATTCAAATGTAAAGTAATTTAGCCATTTTTCCTTTGTTATTAATTATATCTTTGCATTGTTATATGTAGTATTATGTAATTTTATACTATATATTAGAGTAGTTTTGAAACCTGCAGGTTTCAACGGTCGGGAGTATGTTACTGATCGTAATTAAAATCTCCCGTACGAGGGCGCTGTGTCAGCGCCGTAATTTTATTTATTATTCCAATCGTCTGCGTGTTGACGATAGATTGTAATTTAGTTACTAGTGAGTGGAAACACTGAATTTTTGTTGTTGTTGTTATAGAGATAATGGAATGTTTGATTTGGAAACGGCCAGAGAGACTGTTTCACTCTTAACAATTATTGTTTTAAAATAAAGAAATATACAGTTCACTGCGAAGAGTTCCTTAAAAATGGTGTCATTGAGTAACTTATTATTTTATTCTTAACAATTACATACATTTGTCTTATTTTGATATTAAGTAACTTAGGAAAATTAATGAAATTAAATTGCTAATTGGATCTTATATGGGACGTAAGAATAACACAAGAACTTCCCTTTCAGTCGTAATAGTAGGTGAATTTATTCGTTCATTTATTTTTTGCCCATTATTATTTTTTAAAAAAATCCCCACAGCTGAATCCTACTCTAATTTTCGCCTTCTTGGTTAAATAGTGAATGTGATTCTGTCTCATCAGTACTTGCTGGTATAAAAGATGCTTCTTTACAATTTTACAAACTTCCACGTGTATGTTTGACTCTCGAAGCTTATTAGCTATGTTGTGTATAAATAATGACTTGTAAAAGATGAATACTGATATTTTTTTTTCATAATTTAGCTTCAATATAGTTTAGAATACACAGGCATGGGTATTGTCAAGGAATTAATTCTCCAATAACCAATAAATATTGCAGTATGCTTTACTACTTCACTAAAATAAAGCAATCAAAATTGGAAAATTTAGTTATATTTCAAAGATATCTAACTGCAAAAAAGGAAATTAACTAAATATTTATAGATCTCTTATCGGAAATTATTTAAGCAAGCCCTTTCCTTTCAGTCGTAAGACTTTATGGATTTATTTGTTTTCTTTTCTGTCATTTGTGTTCTTTACTAAAACGGGGCACGATTCCAATGTATTAAATTTCTATGGGTCTCTGTGGGTTTCTATGCATCATAATAATGTGCTGACTTGGTAAATACACTTCCCAATTAGATTTAAATTGGTTTAGTATTTCGGACTTTTTCGTGATGACAAGTTTTGCATTATAATATATATGTTGCGGCTAAGTTGATAAATTCGGTTATTATTAAAAATAACTGCGTCTTTTGGTTAATTTTATAAATATTGCACACTAGTCAGATTTGCCGGTTATTCTTAATAATTATCGATGAAGTTCAGCCAATATGATTAATTAAGCTTAGTCATGAATATGTCCTTTTCTGAAACATGTACAATCGCAACCATATGAAGCTAATAATGAAAATAATTGTTAAGACACAATACTACTCAATCAAAAAAATGGGTCCTATTAATAAGGCCTAAGGGGTTAAAGATAATTATTTTTATAATTACTGTATCAATTAGGTAAAAAAAATTGAACAATGAACGAATAAATAAATCAGTTTAAAAATGCATAATTTATGCAATAAATATTAAGAAAAATTTAGCATAAAAAGAAAGTTTAAAATTTAGAATTCTATTAAGTTAATTTTAACATAAAGCAAATATATTAATATAAGTTACTTTCGGAATGAGACAATTCTTACACCAATCTAATAGAAGAAAAAAAAAGAAGAAAAAAAAGAAGAAGAAAAAAAGAGGGGGTTAAGTAATGTCCACACCAGCCCAGAAGTACCAAATTAGACGACCTTCGAAGAGTAGGAGAAAAACATCTTGTCAATACGAAAGATGGACTGAGGATTCTAAATACAATATTATTATTTTTATAACAAACAACAAATGCAAACAAATTACATTAGAAATGCAATATTATTAAATGTCTAACAAATTGTTTATTTTGGCAGGAAGAGCCATTGTGGCATTTTGAGTTGCAATGAGTTTTTTAATTTTTTACACTTTCAGCAACTTGAGTTACAATGGGTTTTTGATTTTTTACATTTCATTAACTTCAGTTACAATTACCTTTAGAAATTGTAATATTAAAATCCTTAAGCAGCTTGGAATTCTATCCAGCACATTTTCTTAAATTTATTTTATTCAATGAAATTACATTAACTGAAATTAATGCTTCCTTGCAAACATTAAAATCGTTCCTTGTGTACAGTTAATTTAAAATGTCATGCTTTGTACTAAGTTTATATAAGTTTTTCCTTTCCTTACAAATTATAACAGCTATAATATTTTGAACATCAAGCTCACCCATATCTACCTCTGGTATTCTTCATCGAAAGATTTCTCCTACATTTGAACTTTGAAATTTTAAAGTCGGAAGCCAGAACATTTTTTTCCTCTTGCTTGTTTAATAACTGTTTAGCAGAGCGTTAAGCTTCTTGAATATTTTTGCAGCCTTCATGTAATGAAAAAGAAGAGTCTTCCTCGTTTTCTTCAAAATCTGGCACTTCAACATCATCGAAATTTATATCTCTCTTTGCTGTTTCATAATTATTTTGTCCCCCCTTCAATTTGGGAGACACTCTTATTACCGTTTTTGACTGAACCTGGAACAGTTCCTTCCAAGGTTTCGTTCGAATTATCCTGTTACACATATATATTATTATCATTCATGCATCTGTGATGTGGAATCACATATATTTTTCTTAAATTATTCCTTTCTCTAAATTTCAGTTAAAACTAATCTTTAATTGCTCATTCATTTTATCCTAACCTTTATTTCAGTTCCCATTGTAACTTTCCTCCAAAAGAAAAGAAAGAAAAGGAATTTAACAGATGCCTTTACCACTAAATCGGCTCTCGCATTCATAAAATTCATTTAGATGATTATTCACGCTGACTAGATAAAAAAAAAGAATAAAGATCGACTTTGCTTTCGGCCAGTAGAAATAACTCTTTGATCTCTTCTTAATTTTTGAGTATGACTTCCTTGTTAAATCATAAACATTTCCAGTAAATGCGGTCTGTATTGTCTTTAACGCTATGTTCTCAAAACTTTCCTCTTAACGTACAAATTGGCGTTCGAATTCTTTTTGGCTTATTTTTTAGGACTGCTATGCTGGTGGCCCTGCCACACAATTCAAAATTCTCTTCATTGTCCAAAGGTAACAGATAATTTTTCTCATATGACATCATTCATTTTTCATGTGCTCTTTTCGCCAATTGTTTGATGCCAATGTGTATATTACAGAATAATTGGCAATTGCTCCCTTGCACTTCTTGAACTCAGTCATGTAAAAAAATCGTCTTCAGAAATTCTATCAGGCACCATCCCTATCCATTTCTGTATGAAAATGCTTTAATTTTATATAGTTATTCCAAATAAACAGATTTCGTAAAAAACCATTTAAAAGCATTATTTCTACACTGATCACAGCCTACAGCTATTTATAGACTCCAGCGAATGCAAAGAAACTGAACCTGGTAATAATTTACGATCTCCAAATATTTTAAAGTGCGGATCTCTACTACAAAATATTGGTGCCGTTACAGGGCATTCGCAAAATTTTTCTGGA
Organism: Maratus speciosus; assembly: GCA_963932465.1. Classification (NCBI taxonomy): domain Eukaryota; kingdom Metazoa; phylum Arthropoda; class Arachnida; order Araneae; family Salticidae; genus Maratus; species Maratus speciosus. The sequence continues at coordinate 331,279,474 of OZ010788.1, read as the reverse complement.
ACTTTATGGGATGGTGCCTGCCTGTTTATTAGACTGCCTGCCTGTTTATTAGCCTGCCTGTCTGTTTTTATTAGCCTACCTGATGTTTATTAGTTTGCCTATTACGGATGTGAATTTCTAGACGTCTTTTCTACCGGTATTTTTTAAATGTCTATTGCCTCGATAGATGACTACCTATTATTTATGGGGATCGTGGTCTGTTAAGTAACTTCCCATTTACCTGACTGCTGTATGAAGTGCCCGTGTTTCCTGTGAATTTATGCTGCCGGACTTTTTCTAATGGATTTCATTATTTTAATAATTATGGAGTTAGATCCCAGTGGCGAGTGTCATTTATGACTGTTTTAGCTGATTCTTCGGATCAAGATTTTTTTTCACTATGTTCGCCGTAATCTTTCCCGCTTGTTACAGCCTCTCCTTCCAATGTAGGCTTAGGAAGCTGCGGTAGCCTATATGTGACTCCTATAGTTCGCCTCCGGGTTACTCTGTTCACCGACTTTGGATGAATCAGTGCTTTTTTATGCAGAAATATACTGAGTCAATTCTCTACTTATGATTCTAAGGTGCTGCAGATTTCCGTGTTTGACGTCGTATTGTTTTCACACTGATTTTATTTTTTTTTTTTACTTCCACTTGTGGGTGCTGATATTGCCTTTCTGCAAAAAAAAAAAAAAGTGCATTAACCTATTTTGTGTATTTGAATTCAAATTCGATATTCAACGTTCATTTTCATTATAATACTGTTAACTATTAAATGAAAGCAGTTAAAAGTGTCATAAGAAAGGTACATTATAATAATGAATATCAAATATTGATACAGTTACATCGATTATAAAAATGGAAGAGCATAAAAGAAAATATGCATATATATAAACAATTACAGCTTATCATGTGAGTATGAGAAAAATATTATATGCATTTTATATTTTTATAATTATTAATGCTCAATTTCTATTTTGACTACATGACATTTTTATAAAATGTAGTATTTAAAATAATACATTAATTTTTAACAATTGTCGTTGATTATGCATTTTTATTTTCTCATGCTCATATTTTGTTTGCATGAATAGTAACAGCTGTAAATACTTTTAGATTTCTTTGAAATTTATCACAGTTTTATAAATGCTATTTAAGAACTAAGATGCCAAACGATAGCATGATAAAATTATACTTTTCAGATATCGAAAATACTTATTTACTTTTCACTTTTGGCTCGAATAAGTATCACAAAGATCAAGACAATCTATTTTTAAAAAATTTAGAATAATTATTTTAGAATAAGTACTAATTTAGAATAAGTGTTTTATGGATCGCATTCTTTTGGATTTTTTTTATGTTTTTTTCTTCTTCTTCTTCTTAAAAAAAGTTTTTATCATTTCTCTCATTTTATTTAATGATTATATATTTTGTTTATTTTTTTAGTGCAGTTCCTTTTGAAGTATTATAAATTGACAGTTATATATATATATATTTATTTATCTTATATTTTATATTATGACTTTCATTTAAAAAAATTTTAGGTAAGTTAATGGTCCATCTAAAATATTTTTGTTTCCAAGTAAATAATAAAACAGGATGCTGCCAGTTTCAAACTATTTTTTTTTTTTTTTTGGACAGGAAGTCTTATTTAAAAAAAACAATATATAGAGAGATAAAGATGAATACTGGTAATGAATAAAGATTTCATTTATTATTGACATTATTTTCATTTTGAGGGATATAAAATTTTACCAGTTGAATCGAATCTCTATTTATATAAATTCTCAGTTTAAAGGTAAGTTATGTTTTAATGTGTTTGTACAGTACTATTAAGGAAGTATTTTTATCTCTGCTTAAAAGTAGCCATGATTTTACTTGAATAATTAAATCTATCTAGATAATCAATATGTTTAAAGTAGTGTGCACATTGATTATATCTATTCAAGTGAAACTATTTTTCACAGTGCATTATACTATAGCGAGAATATGAAATAATTTTTCTTGTCCTTTTATTATAGACACAAAAAGAAAGAAGATTTGTTTAAAAAAGATATAATATTTAAAAGTTTTGCATGCATGATTAGTTTCCGCCAGTATCTATAGCCTTATATGAACTTTCATTTTAGGTTATTTAGGTAAACGAAAATCTTTTGATAATTTTCTTGATGCATTATAGTATTTCTTATGCATTTGATACAGAAGATAAACAATATGATTTGAGAAAAAAATTGAGTCAATTGAATTGACTATTTTTCCCCTTTTAATTTAATTTTAAAACCCTTTTTATGCATATAATTGCAATGTTTGTTGTTCCTATATGCAGTCACTAAAAATTATTCCGTTACAGAGAGTGCAGTTTTCCGATATTTAAATAACTATTTAGAAGTTTTTTTTTTTTTTTTTTTTCTTTTTTTTTTTTTACATGCATTATCATGGTTTTTAACTGTGGAGTATAATACTTATTAGTTTATGGCTATATCTTTAACATTTAAAATTTTTAATATTCACTTCAAAAAAAAAAAATCTCACAATTGACTGCTATTTATTATATTGCATTTAGATAGGTTCATATTTTTGGAATTATCTGATAGGGTACTTGTGTATTTGTTTTTGTATTTTATAATTCAGGATATATGATGGGTAAGAGAAAGCCACACAAATTGACACAAGAGCCCTCTGCTGTATTTAATTTTCAGTTAAAACCTAATGCACAACAGGTAATGTTTTCAAAAACTAACATTGATTCTGAAACAACTGGTTTGGATTCTAATCCTTTTGAGATTTCATGTTTAAGTAGTTTAAGTGAAACTGTTAACAGATATTCTAAAACTATTGTTACAGATGTTCGGGCATTAATTGACCCTATTTTAAATGAGGCTAATCCTGAACTCGTTCAGAAGTTTAATTCTTATCAAAAAGAAATTGAATTTAAATTTAATATTTTAAATGATTTGATGGGTAGTGTTCAATCAGAGTGGAATGTTTTACAAAAAGGTAATGACGACTTACAAAGAGTAAATAAGCTGTTATTTGAAAAGGTAAGGGCACTTACCTCGTCCGAACAGTCTACGCATAATGACATAGCTGTTCAATGCGACATTGATGGACCTAACTTGGATGAACCACTTAATATAATTAAAGTTAAAGATAAGAAATTTAATTCTAATGTTAAAGACTCGTCATCCAAAATTTTAGATAATGCTAAAACTCAAACAGACACAGATTCTGGTACAACTATTTCTGACTTCTCAAAAAATAAAAATGTTAATTTTATTTCAGTACCTGATTACATTTTAAAGTTTTGTGAGAACAAAACTCCAGATAGGGATTTTTCTGACTGCACAAAAATAATTTTATTGGGTATTGATGATAATATAGGTGTGCCAGATATTATAATGTCTATAAATGAAATGATTGGCAACACCATTCCTTTCATTCACTTTGGAAGAAAACATAAATTAGGACAAGGTTTAAAATACAATTGGACTATTATTGTTACATCATGGATTGCTAATTCCTTAATTCAACATGGTAAATTAAATATTAATTCTATTGATTACACTGTCAGGCCATTTATTAATATAAAACGTTGCTTCCATTGCCAACGGCTAGGCCATCTGGCAAAAGTTTGTGTATATGATTTGGCATGTGCTAATTGCGGTGAATCTCACACTTCAGTTAATTGTAAAAATATTTCAAGATGTATTAACTGCATCGCACATAACCGTACTTACAAGAAGTCTTTAGACATAAATCACCCTGCTTTTTCTCCTTTTTGTGATACATTTAGATTTTATTTTAAGCAAAAACAGTTTTTTTTTTCAACGTACAACATAACTTATACATACATCCTCCTTTCAGGCATGCTAGTGCAAGGTTAATTCTTATTCATTCATTTACACATTTTTTTACTTAACTTTATGCGATACATGGCTTTCTTCGCTCCCTTGGACCGTGAATGTTTACATTGTTCGCATGCGTTTATTCATAAAATAAACGTAAACGATTAATAGGGGATTTTTTTCTCATACATTTTTCTTACACAAATATATTTGTTTTCTTAGGATATACAAATTTTGAAACATTGCTATTTAAAGATTGATTAATGTCAATTATTTCATGGTCTGTGTTCTTCGTGCAATACACTTGTCTCGGATTTTCTTTCATTCAACTGTTTCAGGTCGACAGGAATAGATGAATGATTCCAAATTTCACATTTTTGATTTACTGTTAGTTTTCTTCTGGTGGTTAAGCCCTAATTGCCAGTAAGACTTCAGCGGTGGATCTCAAATGTTTTTCCTTTATTTTCTGTCTACTTTTCTTGGTTTGCTTTCTGATGTACATATTTTTTAAAAAAAATCACATATAGGTATACTTAGTTACCTTTTTATTATTTTAGATTACATTTTCATACTTACTTTGCATTGCGGTCATCATGATTTCAAAAACATATTGCGTCTTTTTGGTCATAACTTGGTGTAGATATTATGTTTCTTTGTGGGGCTTTCTGATCATCAATTGCACTTTCTTTTTTACACGCAGTGTTTATGCGAATGTTCATTGGTTTACCAATATTACAACGTTGAGTTTTCTTACAAAGGTTTTTCTCTGTTGGTGTACTTCTGGATTTTCGCAAATGACCCTCACTTGCAAAAACTTCGCTTGGCATGCAGCAAGTACAATTTTTTTTTTTTTTTTACAAAAGGTTTCTATAATGGTTTCTACATCGTTTTACAGCGGTTTTTCTTACAAAGGTATATTTTTGAAGCATGCTATTCAGATGAAGATTACATGTGCAGTTGTTTGGTTAGTGGTCCTCAGTGCAGTTTTTTTGGAATATTTTATGTCATTTGTTTAGAATACATTGCTCGTTTCTTTTAAATTTTCATTAGTTATGAATGATTCAATACAGCTCAAGTTGCTTCCTTCCCACTTGCACTAGTGTTACCAATTATTCCATGTTTTCCTGTTTACACATGCAAATTTCATTACATTTTGGCATAATTCAGATAGATATATACACTTTTCTGCATAACATATGTTGATGTTTATGTATGATTTACATTTGCTTCTTCAAATTTCTTTACTTTCAATTGGGTACGCATGATATACAGTAGTACTTCACGCCGCATACGCGACCATTAATAGTTTGTTTTCAGTTAATGTATACTTATACACATACTATCTGTATTGTCATTATACCTAAGGAGCTTACTGCTTCTTTATTTAAAATTCTATCAAAGTGCAAATTTTTTATTACATCTGCCAAAATTCACACTTTTTTTTCACCTTTAACGCAATATTCGTTCTCTTATAATTTGTACAAGGTTATTTACACGTTTGCTCATGACACTTTCAAAAAGCTTACACTCCAGTCAATTTTATACACATCGGTAAACGGTACACGCCAGTCAAGACGATAAAGAAAAAATTGCATACCTATTAATGTTTTCACACTACTTTTCAGTGAAGGTATATTGTCAATTTTTATAAGCAAAGACACTGTTATACACCTGCTTAAAGGTCATTGCAAGTCTTTTATTGGTGTTTATACCAACCGTGCATTCTATTGATATTATTTATCGGTTTACATATTACTTTTTCTTTTTTCACACATGTCTAGCATCTTTTACACTTTCTACGTAAATGTTCAGTGTCTTCCATTTATCAGTAACTGTTTTCAGTAAAGGTATTTTATGGGTGATACCGAATAATATTTTATGTGGATTTTTTTTTCTTAGTTTACATAACAATACTGTTTTGATAGTCAATATAATTCAATGTCTTCTTTAAATTGTAAATTTCATTTTCAAAATTTTAATGTTTCAGGTCTTAAAAAAATACATTTTAATAAATATACACACAACAACACAGTTGTCACGTGAATTAAATGGCTTATGGCAGTGTTTCAGCTAATTTTTTTTCATATCCTGATTATATAGCATTTCTTGGACCTTATGTACACGTTTGTTTAAAATCAATGTTGTGAGACAAAAAAAAAAAAAAAAAAAAAAACAGGAAGATATAAATTAAAAAATATATATGCTTTTACTCATTATTATGGACATGATTTCAGAGTCCTTCGTTATTTGTATTATGTTTTTGTTTATCTGTGTTTAATATTATGTGTTTAGTTGCATTATATTACTCGAGTATTTTATTATAATTATAGTATTGGTCAATACACATATTTAATGTTTATTATGAGAAACATTTTTGAATTTATTGCCAGTTGGCAACTGACCTGTGGACTTAGGCCTAATGTTTGTTTTATTTGTATGTGCACATTTTTGATACAGGTCATCGTCTGAATATGGCGAATTGAAAAGTGATCACAAATTTTATTGATGTTGCTGCAGCTGTTTCTAAATAGAAACAATATATAATGTCATCTGTATTTGACAAAATTTATGGTACCAATATATTTATATCATGATATACTTTTATTTTAGGATGGTTGCCTACTTAGAGAGAAGTTCAATTGCTGTTGCTTTAATTTGAACATATCTGATTTCGTTTGCATGACTGCCCTATATATAATGTACTCCTAAGAGCATATGAAAATTGATTTCACGCCCTTTATGTACATTCTTTTCGTTGATTGAAGGGGAGATATATGTGATGTGGAATCACATATATTTTTCTTAAATTATTCCTTTCTCTAAATTTCAGTTAAAACTAATCTTTAATTGCTCATTCATTTTATCCTAACCTTTATTTCAGTTCCCATTGTAACTTTCCTCCAAAAGAAAAGAAAGAAAAGGAATTTAACAGATGTCTTTACCACTAAATCGGCTCTCGCATTCATAAAATTCATTTAGATGATTATTCACGCTGACTAGATAAAAAAAAAGAATAAAGATCGACTTTGCTTTCGGCCAGTAGAAATAACTCTTTGATCTCTGCTTAATTTTTGAGTATGACTTCCTTGTTAAATCATAAACATTTCCAGTAAATGCGGTCTGTATTGTCTTTAACGCTATGTTCTCAAAACTTTCCTCTTAACGTACAAATTGGCGTTCGAATTCTTTTTGGCTTATTTTTTAGGACTGCTATGCTGGTGGCCCTGCCACACAATTCAAAATTCTCCTCATTGTCCAAAGGTAACAGATAATTTTTCTCATATGACATCATTCATTTTTCATGTGCTCTTTTCGCCAATTGTTTGATGCCAATGTGTATATTACAGAATAATTGGCAATTGCTCCCTTGCACTTCTTGAACTCAGTCATGTAAAAAAATCGTCTTCAGAAATTCTATCAGGCACCATCCCTATCCATTTCTGTATGAAAATGCTTTAATTTTATATAGTTATTCCAAATAAACAGATTTCGTAAAAAACCATTTAAAAGCATTATTTCTACACTGATCACAGCCTACAGCTATTTATAGACTCCAGCGAATGCAAAGAAACTGAACCTGGTAATAATTTACGATATCCAAATATTTTAAAGTGCGGATCTCTACTACAGCATCTGATTCCTCATCCTCATCCTCGTTTGAGATTGCTGTCTGAAGTTAGATATAATTAATAGACTGATTTCATATAAAAAAGATTTTCTTCACTTGTAATTCCTAACACAGTATCGACAGGCAAATAGGTTATTAAATCTACATTAGCTTTATAGTCGAATAAAGCTTCATATGGTCTGCAATCTCTTACACAGTGATGTGCTCTAAGTTTCATAAACTGAATGAATAATCTTTTCAATATCTTGGAATGCTCTTTCAACTCAACTTTGCGATTGATTGTGTCGGTTTTCCATAAAAAACTTTCAACAGATTCAGCATTCCACAAACTTATTTAATAACTGTATTAGCAAATTCTCGGTCATTATCACTTTTCACGTTTCACAGAGCTCCAAATATTGTGCACATATTTATAAAGGTTGGTTTATTTTGTGACGGCCGATTATCTACTCTAGGGATATAGGCCCGAGGGGGAGTGCCCTTCGTGGGGGTCTTTGTAAGGGAACCTAACCCGTATTAACGCATGGAAATCCATGGTTCGAAGAAAACCGCGAAAACTCCGAACGATTAGGCCGACGGGCGCGATTGGGATCGAAACCAGCACTTCCCGTCTACCAATTTCGAGAGCAGAACCTCTCAGCCACTGGTGGGGCTCATATTTATAAAGGTGATAAGCATTTTCCTCTAACTGTCTAGTTTTTGAGGCTCTTAATTGAACAAATTTCAAATTCACAACAAAAATAACATCAAATTGATACTACTTGCACTCAAAACATCCGCAGCTGAAAAAAAAATAAATATTTCTGAGAGTCCCAAAAGATGCATCTAAAATAAACAATCAGCTGATATCGTCAAGTTGCTGCCAACAGACATAAACAAACTTGCGCGCACTCAAAAGATGTTATACCATTGCGCTACAGTGAGGCGCGGAATAAACATACTCATACGTAATGAAAATCTCAAGCTAAACGAGTATATATTTATTATGTTGACCGAACTCTATTGGTAATTATTCATAATAATCGGTTAATTTAATAAATTCTCACACATTAATCATATTAACCAGTTTATTTGGATATTAATTGGTAATTATTAATAATAACGGATTAATCATATTGATCGTAGCATATATACATAAACGTAGTGACTGGAATAGATCAATTTCTAAATAAATCAGATCAACATAAAGTTTTCGTCCCCAGTCACAAGGATCCATTTATAATAAACGGTATAACTGCATAGGGAAAACGTGTTGAAACCAGATTTTTACTCCATCATTGACGATTTTTACTTTGTGGGTTTTAAAATATTTATTTTCATTGAGTAATTTAACCCATTAAGGCCTAGAGTTTCCTCAGTGTAACAGAACATCTGTCAATAAGTTTCTTGTTTGCGGACTTCTAATTTTGAAGAGTAACTCGCTTTCTTGAATGACAGAAACTCAGCGATAAAATAAGACAAAAATTTCTATTCCGGAAAAAGTGGTTTGAAATGACCATTGAAATGACCATTTTCCATTTTAAAGAGAAAATTATGTATTAAAGATGTTAAATATTGTCACTAGAATGGGTGTTTTTTGAAACACACTTTGTATATGTAAGTCGTTAAAAAGTTGCATGCAATTACGTGTGTATGACAATATATACATCGGAGCACTATCGCATTCAAAAAGAATAATTTTAAACTGAAAATTCGAAACAAACTAATCACTTATATTTCTTCTGTGTTTTGTTTGTTTTGTGTTCGGCGACGTACCTGCAATAATGTAAAATGCAAATAACAATTTTGTTCCGGCCGCTGATAAATTGAGTTCTTTTCAATTGATTGGCTCACACTATTAGATATATAATTTTCAAGGTAAATTTCTAGTAAATGATATATCGTACTACGTTGCTTAGTTACAGAGTTATGGGGAAATTTTCTATAATCACGTGAACTCGATTATGAAAGATTATGCTTTATATAAAGGTACTGCTGAACGGATTTTGATGGAGGGTGTTTTGTAAGCTGCATAATTTTTCAGGGATTCTTTTAGTATATAGCATATTTTTCTACGTTGCTCAACTATATAATTATGAGAGAGAGATCTGTAATAATGGAACCTGATTATGAAAGATTAGGCTTTTAACAAAATTTTTTCTGTATGGATTTTGATTAGACTTGCATTGCCAATTTGAATTGTTTAACACTAAGCGAAATGCATTAGTCCTTAACAGCCGACATTTTGTCTGAAACGTGTAAATATATAGAGCGCAATGACATTCGCTTCCTTTTTGCTGAACAGAAGGCGCCCAGCAGAATTTAATGTTGTTTTTACACAAATAAATACTGTAAAAGTGCTGTTATTATTATTTGTTTATGAAATATACACTGTTAAAACTATCCCTGTAAAATTACTGGCAGAGGCCGGAAGCAGAGATTCCAGTCATACCCCATAAAGAAAAAAAAAATCCATGCCCATCATTTTGTGCACCCCGTAATTTTATGAGGCAAAGATATAATGCACTTAGAAATACAATAGCACTTTACTTACTGTTCCGTAGCACGAAGAACATTAGATAATCATCACATAATCGCTTTTTTGGCGGGTTAAAAAAGATGTAATGCTTGCGGTTAAATCGCATTATTTTTCGAAACACGACTAAAATGAAGGGTTACACCCTAGCGGAGGAACATGTATGGGGTCGTACCTTATGCTTTTAGTGGATCAGACCGTTTTTCATCAAATAAGGCTGTTGGCAGTGAAAATTGAAGAGCAAAAGCTCAAAAATGTACAGCTTTTTCTGAGAGTGTATGAACTTAATGTACTAGTTTTATTATTTAAATATTGTTTGTATGAATAAAAATGTGCATTAAGAATGAATTTTAAGTATGTACGTGTTTTTCTAAACAAGGCTAGGAGACCTTGTGGTCCGAAGGGGTGTGCTTATCAGATTCTAGGAATCTTTAGCCCCACCAGTGGCCAAGAGGTTCTGATCTCGAAGCTGGTAGATGGCAGGTGCTGGGTTCGAGCCCAATCTTGCCCTTCGGCCTAATCGTTCGGAGTTTTCGTGGTTTTCTTTGAACCATGGATTTTCATGCGTAAATATGGGTTAGGTTCCCTTAGAAAAACCCCCACGAAGGGCAGCCCCCCTTGGGCCTATATCCCTCGAGTAGATAATTGGCCGTCAAAAATTCACCCAACCCTCTAGGAATCTTTACGATGCAAGATGGTTGACCAGGGTGGCGACCAAGTATAATGGGATGGACAGGTCATGTCATCCCCAAATTTATGATGGAATTTATGGAGACTCTAAAGTGGACCACCCAAAAGGTGTTCATGTGACGAAGAGGTTTGGAACGAGCCCGCTAAGAAGAGGAGTTGACCATGAACCACAAACTTCGCTTACTCTCGAATGAGAGCACACCAAGGAGAAGAGGGTCCGCAGGTCCAATAGAAAGATTTATAAAATTAGCATATAGATCCAGGACCAGCATCGCATTCTTTTCGAGTAAAAATAGTGAAAAAATATATAAGAATTGAGTGCAAGGTATTTCAGCCTGCCGGTGTTGAGTATGCAGTAGAGATTCAACATAATGTACTAATCGACCCGAAGTATGCAGTATGACGGAAATGTAAAGGAAAAATAAGGGAGCAGTGAGTGATTTTTACCGATGGCGTTAGCCAAAAATTCAAACCCAGTAAGTTGCAATATAATTAGATGTAAAATGAAAGAGCCTACCTGTATTTTCTGTAAGAAGCTGAATCTATTCTGTGCTTTTGCCTGAAAGAGATAAACTTTATTGAAGTGTATGAATGATATCCTGGGAATCTTTTTGTGTTAATGCACTTCAGAAAGCACGGGATCTTGAAGAATAACACTTTTATTCCTGGATTACTAATCAAAAATAAAATAAGAGAAACTTGATTAAAATATTTACATTATAAATGGAGTATGTTGGACAGTTTAACTGTCTTTAAACAACGAATGGTATCATTTTTGTAGGTCGGAGCGTAAGCTTCCGATATAAACAAAAGAAGATGTAAGCCGCTAAAAACACAGGGTGTGCATACAACCGAACTCCAATGCAGACTGAGAATTTGGGGTCCAACAAAGTGTTCAAAGAGTCAAAGACAATAGTTTCTTAATTAGTCAGCAAATTCACAGCACGTACACAGTTTAAAGTTTTCAATGGAGGGTTTATACTGCATAGTGTCGCCATCTGTCATCACAGAAAGTTAAATAGGATTCCGTCTTGAAGAAAAAGCTGTAGTGCTGACATCTATTGGCGTATTTGAAAACTGAACTGTCCGCATCTTATTTGTTTAGAATGCTGGTCACTTACACATGATTTCACAAACGTTTTCTTGAGTATTGATTAGATATGGATACATATTTCACAGATATATAGATTGAATGTGTATGTAATTGCACACCTCACTTTCACAAACATATTTCTGGATTAAATAAATGTTAATCGTGTGGATTCCTCACGCAAAATAGTTCGTCAGAAGGACGTATTTCAACAAAATGTGCCTACAGCCGGCCTCGACAGTTATTATGCCCGGCGCATTCATCAAACTGGTGAAACTCGTTACAGAGATTTCTCATCAGGTTTAGTAGCTCGGGTAAGAGCGAATGAGTACTTTACAATGTAACTTGATAATTAGTTAAATAAGCAGTTGTAGGATATCTGTGTGATGTGGTCGGAAGTTACTGTTATTACTAATGAAAGACATCACTGTACGCCATTCAACCGGACAAACCGTGATGTGCTCCTCATCTGGCAAGTTGATGTATGCAGGTATTACAATTATATATTTTGTTCCATTTTTTTTAAGTGTATGTGTACCAAAGAGTACTATAAGGAATTGCTTGTCCAATTTCACTTAAATAACCAGAGGTCATAATTAAAATGGTAAAATTAAGGAAATTAATTGTAATGATAACGAAAGTAATTTCTACACGCAGTGGTGCGAGACTGATTATTGGCCGAAAATTTAATACATTGTATATACAGGGTTTGTTAATAAATATTTTGTTATGTTGCTTATTTTTGATTATTTTCAACATCATGAGTATCTTTTATTTTAAATTAATTATAATGTTTATATTTCAGATAAATCATAATTAATGGGAATTAAGCAATGGGAATGTTATTTAATAATAAATTATTATATGTACAGTAGTTCGTTTGGGCGGACATTCTTCGAACGAGTAATGTACGCATGTTGTGTTATCTAGACGCTAGTCTCACTTCAAAATCATACAATCCTCTGGGGTTCCTTGAGGCTTTGCTTCCCACCTTATTTTGGTATAATAGGGTTAATAATTATCTCGGGGACTAGCTAGGATCATGACAATCACATAATGTTATTATTATTATTATTTTGTTATTACTTACTATGAGCAACAGGTCTAGAGTGTTTAATAATACACTCGGGAGTGATTAAGTCTCAAGTACCATTTAAACCCTCACTCTTCAATTTCACCCATAATTTTACATAAATACTCCCCCCTCCCTCACTGTATGTCTTGATTGGACATTAAAAGATTACGCTGCTTTCTTTAATGCGCCTAGATACTCCCAGCACTTTTCATCAGTGCGAAACCAGATAAAGCTTCATATTTATAAGCACAATGTCAAATTCACTGCAATATTTTGCTTGAATCTAGGTTCGTTTGGCAAAAACGACCGGTCATCATAGCGGGCGAAGTCTGCTAGTATTGCATAAATTAATTTCAATATATATTCTTTAATTTACAAAGATATTTTTATTTTATTTGTATTCTAAAAATGTCAATAAATTTAGTAATATTTAAATATATGGTACTTAATTTCCATTAATGTAGAATAATTGATATAGGAATATACAGAGAAAATTTAATTAGTCAAAAATAAATGCAAAAAAACCCTTTTAAAAACTAAAATTCTTGGAATAAATCTTTGCGCTAACTAATCAGTTCAAAGAAAATTATTATCATCTTTATAAAAATTAATAAAAGTATCATAAGAAATTTCTCTTGATGATCATAAAATTAAATTTTTTTCAGATTTCCTTTCTTCGTTTTTATATAATAGGAAGAAAATCTATGTTGCTGATACTGAACGTTTCGCAGTTAATTAAGATAATTAGAATATTTATGGAAATTGTATAAGATATTAAGTTTGTATATTTATTAGCTATTAAAAGTAGCTATTTGGATATTTATTAGCTATTATATAAAGCAAAATATTAATATATGTAAACCAATAAAAGATTAGTAAGGTAATCGTGTACGAAAATGTTTCATTTATTTGTAATGACACTGAATTTTAATGATAAATATTATGGCAATAATATGTCATTCATGAAGATGCATCCGCAATCTTCATTAAGGAATAAATTTTACTGTTTTTTGACGTAAAAATCGTCAAGTATTGCTTGTTTTTAATACGATGGCGGTTGCTAATGAAGTGTAGCATAAGACATGTTCTGGCTGAAAATGTTTTACCATTGTGCGGCTAAATATTTTCTGCTTTCGACAATCTGATGAAGGTAATCGCTATTTAAATTATCTGGAAACTATGGTAGTATATATTTTTATTCATCATTTCGAGGAAACAGAAGATCTACTTCAATATATTTCTGTTGTCCAGTTATTTTATTATCACAAAAAAATTGAAAATATTAAAGAAATTCACATTCAGATCTCGTGATCAATATCTTACTCGATCTCAAATCTCGAGATCAATATCTTACTCTCCAACAGAGAAGTGCCTAGACTTTTCCTGAACAAAGAAATTCCAAAACACCGCAAATACCTGTTAAATTCAGAATTGCATAGCCAACAAATTATCTAAAGATTTTTTTCTTCTACTAACTGTATTTTTTCTTATTTTAGAGGTTCTTTAAACCAAAAGCATGCTTAATGTTTTCTGACAAATACCGAGTGAGCCAAAAGTTTGTTACAACATTAAAAACTGATAAAAAAGGAAGAAATTATGATAAAGGTGTGCGATTTGCAAGAAAGGGCTCTCAAGGTAGTCGGATGTTTTTTAAAAACAACAACAAAAAAAAAGTTAAAAAATCACATGTAGAGGGCGCTGACGACCCAAAACTCAATGAGCAGGAAAACAGTACGCTCCATTCTTTTGTTCTTCAAATAACAAATGATCAACGTGACTTCCTGAACATCCTCTGACTCAACTGTTGTCCTGTTCATTGTGTTTCGGGTCGTCAGCGCCCTCTACATGTGATTTTTTAGCTTTTTTTTTTTTGCTGTAAAAAAAAAAAAAAAAAAAAAAAAAAATCCGACTAAGTTGTGGGCCCGTTTTTGCAAACCGCACACCTTTTTCATAATGTCTTCCTTTTTTATGAGTTTTAAAAGTTGTAACGAACTTTTCACTCACCGGTACTTATTTTTTTTCTAATATTTATTTCATTTTTTTTCCTGTGCCTTCTTCTCTTTATTGTCAGCATGACTTCTATATCGATAGCATCTTCATGCATTTTTGTTTAGATGACCGTAACAAAGAAGTCGTTTTTTTATTTATATGATTACTTGAAATTTGCCTATTTTCATAATTTTACTTTTGTACTTCTATTTTTTTCTATTTGTGTAGTTCTTGAGCATCTTCTTCAATGACCGATCATTGTCGTTAGAAGTTTTTTTTATCTATTGCTGTTTGTATAACCCACGTTTTAACGTATTTTAGAGTTTATACATACTCTTCATGAATGTATTAAAGACAATTCTTTTGAAGTTTTTTATGCTATGTTTTATTTTCGTTTTTGGTGTTGATGCTGTTAACGTATAAATCATATTTTTATATATAATTTCACAATTGAATGTTAACTGTCAAAATACATTAAAGCTTCTTTTTTTGCTACAAAATACATACATGATTTAAAAATAAATATTTAAATCAACACCTCACTTCAAAAGATTTGAAACTGTCTTTCGAGAAATGAGTTTCAACATTACATATCCAATTTAAACAATGCTCTTACTTTCATAAATTATTTTGAAAAATTGACTAAAATCAGTTGAGACGACATTCTCACATTTTCTTATAATCTTTCTGAATGTATTTTCCTCTGATTTCTCTATTGATTGTTTGATTGGATATTTTCTATTTGAATACTGTTTTTTTTTTATTTCGCATACTATTATATTGCGAAGCATAAAAAAAAATAAAATATCATTCCTTTAGAATAGAAACCCATTAGTCTGCAAGCTAAGATGATAATAAACAATAATATGCAAATTATTACCTTATACATTTCATAAAAGAACTGGCTAAAATGGATTTCATTATGTTTAGAAATATTAAAATCCAATTTTCATAGAACGACACCTATATCTCACTCAAATTTGGTATACTATGTTTTAATAGTCAGTTGTTTTCCTGACAATTTCTTTGATTCAAGAAAAGCTTTTCTGTTTGCTGAAGTAAGTACGTGATAGTTTCCTTAGATCATACCACTAGCAGTTTTTTGGCATCAGGTTTTTATTTTTTTCATGTTATATTTGTTTCCATAAATGAATAATACTGTGAACCACTTACTCCCGCACTATCTGGGGTGAATTTGTCGTAATTTACGAAGTATTTTTGTAAACAAAGTTCTTGCATTCTCTTACGCATCCATGTGTTGCGTCCTTTTGCATATTTACACAGAGATAATTTTTAATTTTTTCTGGTGGACACAAATTGCATTGACATCAATACACCGATTTGTCGAGTAGTCTAAATGCGTGTTAAAAATGGCAGACTCTATATGTGTTTCAGGTCAAAATTCTTATTTGATGCACATACTTGATGTATACAGACAACTAAAATATTTATAAATTTTCTCATTATGGGATTTCATGTTCTTTAGTACCTTAAATAATTAATGGAAACTAAATATTCCCTTTTTTATTGCTTAATGAAAACCGTTGGTATGTTGGAACGGTTGTTTTTTTGGTTGGCAATCCACCATTTTTTAACATTTGCATGATGTGACTAAACTGTTGTGACAGTGGTTTTGTAACACAAATTAAAGAATGCGTCTTTCTAAAATAAGTAGTGGTGATATAGCCATTGTAGAAATTTCCCTATATTTCCTTCAAATTACATTTTGAAGACATCGCGCAAATTGTCCATATATCTGTCCTTGTATTTTTATCGTCATATTTCAGAGTGCAGTTAAACTTTTGATATTGACTGTATTATTATTTGGACTTCCGATTCGTAAAAAATTTATTTTTCTTATTAGGCAAAGTAAAAATTATATCTAAGATAATAATCTAAGCATCTTTAATAATGCCTATGATACAACCTTTTTTTTTAAATTATAATAATCTTCAAATCATTAAACATTCTCTTATTTCTTAACAAAGTAGTCTTGATTTGCCTAAAAAATTATAATTATTATTCGGAAAAAGTAAGATGATGAAGACTGCTGTGTTATATGATACAAATAATGTCTTGGTAAAAAACAAATCATTACTAGAAATCATACTTTGTTATATTTTACCTGCTGAAATTCTCAACATTTATCGGTCAATATATGAAAATCGGGCAATGCCATTCCAAAATTTTGTTATTTTTTAAATTAATGTACCAGTTACCACGTAGAATTATACACTATGAAACACTTTTTTTTTCATTTAATGCTGTAATGTTTTGAGATAAAGGATATACATTTTATGCGTAGGATAACCTTTTATGAAAAAAAGTGTCTATTAACATCATAATTGGTATATAATAATTGTGACTGAGATGATGGGGGCTGAGTTGATGTTTTTGTCTTGAGCAGCCATTTTACATGCATGCAAATTATTAAATACGCCATGTGACATTTGTATGTTACATTAATAAAGTTGCAATAACCTTTTTTTATAAATAAAAAGTTAAATATGGGGATATGAATGATGCTATAAAAAATTATTTTCCCTATTCAGAACAAAAATTAAATATTTGTAAATATGAAAGAAAGAGAAGAACAACTTATATTCATCCATGGTGGCTAGTTGCACTTTAGTTGTTGTTGCAATAGAAATAATTTTGCCAGTGCCAACTAGCATCTGTTAACCTAATTGTGTGTTCAGAGGGACTGATATGATGGTAAATCTCAGGGACACATACGTTTGCAAAAATATTTTACTATACAATCTATACTAATAAAGGAGAATTATATTTTCCCATACTCTATATATCTACCCTATATATATATATATATATATATATATATATATATATATATAATCCTAATGAAACAAATTTATGAAACGAATTTATAAAACGATTTTATGAAACGACTCATTCAGTTTTACGGATATTTCTCCTAAAATATAGAAAAATATAGAATATTATGCTGTGAAATTAACACAAAAAATCCGTATCGATCAACAGGTTTCAAAAATGGTATCAGAATTTTAAAATTTGAATTAGTTTTCGAAATATTATTTTTTCTAATTTTAATTATATTTCTGTAGTGAAATTCTGTAATGGCAACAAAATTACTTCATTTTTTTTTTTTTTTAAGGGAAGAACAGAGAAAAACTATAGGGATTTTTAGATTTCTTTTTTATTGTCAATTTCATATTGATAATTGAAATTATATCTTTTGTTTCAATTGATAATGAAACAATATTGAGATTAAATTATGTGTTTCTGGAAAATAAAAGCAATATTTTTTTTCACATTTCGATCATCTGGAATTAAAAATCTTCACTCAATTTCAAATTCCATAGAAGAGAAAAAAAGTTTCCTTTTCAATTTTAAAGAGAAAATGGCTATAACTGTATAAAATAACACTGGTATAAAATTAGTGAGGCAAGCAAATTTGTTTATACATTAAATCGCGTGATGTAGCATAAATGCAGGTAAATGTATGCGCAAAATACTTTCGATTTATTTTGTACGAATAACTATTCAGTTGAATATATATTAGAAAATTCGGTTATTATTATTAATTAATACAAACAGTATTACTTGATTATACCATAGACGAAATTCGCCAAATTATACACACTTATATAATATTTTTAAATAAGTATAAATTCGAAAATTAAGATTTTTTTAGACATGCTTTCCTTAACATTCACAAAAATGTAGATTTTTTTAATGCACTAAAATGTAGAATTTGGAATTTCGCCAAATTAGCTAGCTACCGGAAAGTTCTCTTCATATATGACAATTTATTTTTGTCATGAAATTTAGTGAAATAACGCCAATTTCAACGATATTGCGCCAAGTGAGTCAACATTTGGCGTTATTGTGGCAACCTTCCATTAGCAATTTTCAACAATAACTCATTGTTGAAGCTGATACTGATTTGGATAGTCCATAGCGCAATTGTAAAACTCAGAAAGATAACGTCATTTTTACCTAATCATTTTATACAAGCTAATTTTCAAATGTGTAATTGATCTTACTTATCAATCCAAAAACAGACATCATTTATTACGACAGCGATGAATGATGCCATGGTAACGAAAAATGCCCATTCAAACGGAAAAGCATGGCAACGCGATTGAAAAAGATAGCCGCTGTTATACTGATAATATGGTTCATTCTTCCATAAATTGGTAATATTTTTTTTTTTTAAACAGGGCACGTTAGTATATTTTCAGAAACTTCGAAGACTGAACGGGGGTTGGCTGGCGTAGTTCGCATAGGGCTGAGTTCCATAGTATAGATATAAATTTGTAATAGCAAAAAAAATAATATTTATAGAAATGTTTAGAGCATACATTTTATACTGGATATTTGCACCTGGGGACTGGGATTAAAATGATGATTTCGTATGTTTAAAGCTTAAAAGTAATTATTTATAAACCATTATATGTCCATTTATCATTGGTAAGTGCTATAACAAATGCTACAATATATTACGATCTTCATTTTTTGTTTTTAATATAAGGTCAGTAGGCCTCAATGTGATAACTCCTAAATGCGATAATGTTCTTTTACATAAAAGCTTAATGCAAGAATCGTAAATAAATGTTATATAATGAGGCATATGAACTTCAGAAACAAAACCCGAAACATTTTTTTTGCATGTAAAACGGTTTCTTTAAAAGAAATTTCCAATCAAATACACATTGTTCGTTTTATATCGCCCCTATGTTTAGGAAATGCGACACAAATTCCCGAAAGTGGCACATGGTTTTTATTTTTTATCTTTGAATATCAAATAAGCTTATAAACATCAAGATCTAAGTTGTGCGTATCAATTACCTGACCAGTTAAACAAAAAAAAGGGACCAGTTTCTGGTTTAGAATTTGATGTGGACTAGCTTGGAGAGCTCGTTTTCAGCCTGTGCCTAATAGCGACATAAATATTGATGTAAATGCGACGAAACATTTAGAAGAGTAACAAGGTAAGTTTATATGGTATTTTTTTATATATTGTATTAAAATGATATTTAAATCAAATTTTATGTTTAATTAAGCTGTGTTGGGTCAGCATAATTCTCCATTAATGTTTTTCTTTAACCAGGTGTTTAAATATGTGTTTAAGATGATCAAAAAATAAAAATACGCTTCTTTAAAATTTTTAATAAAATAAGATGTAAGAAAAGCGGTGTTTATTCCAGTAACATAATATAGACACACGATTAAGGAATTTACAATAATTTTACATAATGGAAATTCTGGAAAATCTTCTGTAGATTGAAAACAATTTATGTTTGTTTTAATGCGGTTATGTAAGTTAATTTTACCAACATTATACAATTCGGGAACTTAAATGCTGTCTCTGATTTAAACGTGATGCAACTGAGTTATTCCCTGGTTTAGGAGTCCATAATTTTTGTTAGCACTTTTATAAACTCTGATATTTTAATTCTGTTATCTCTTTTTATTCGTTATAATCGACATTTTCTACTTAAATTAGAAAAATATAAAAAATAAATAAAACCATGTTTATCTAAATGAATATTTTTTTCCATATACGTATTTTTAAGTACAGAAAATGTAATTTTTTTTTGTGAAAGTGCAAGAAAAAGGAAGGAGGGGAGGGGTTGCAACAGAATATCAGGCACAGAGCTTCTGTTTGGCTTAATCAGAATTACTAGAAATATTGTACATTTTATCTATTTCTAAGACTGATATATTTATTATGTGACATAAGTTATATGTAATAAGTAGTCTATTTAACAATATTATAATTATCTTTTAAATACTCTTTTAACCCGTAAGCTCCACACTATGAATTCGCACCGGCCGAAATGTCGGCGTCTTTAATTAATTCGTATTTTTCATTCACAAAATAAGAATTTTGATAAAACCAAATATTTAATTTGGATTCCTTATTAAATTTCGTATATGGATCATGTAGTTATATCTCATTAACACCAGATTGTCAGCAAAATTATGCGGAGTTGAAGCTACGGAAATACAAATTTCACTGGTGTATAAATCATGGGTTAATATTGACGCGCGAATTCAGCGAATTTTAAGCGATGTTTTCTGCGACAATCATTTAATTGTAGTTATGGCCATGGCTCTGTTTCAAAGAAGGATAAGAGTTTTTTTTTTATATCAGGAACGCATTTATTTATTTGAGAGTTATTTATATTAGGCATTATACGCAGCATTCCAATAACTTTTGCTTATTAGCAGTGTAAAATTGATAAACAACACGGTGCTGCCCAGTCATAAACATTTCAATAATAATATCGTATCACCACCTCACCCCTTCCCATCTATACGTATTTGTTCTGAAATTCTCTTTAAATCAATGTGACATTTAATGGAAAGTACTCATTCATTATTTAATTTTAATATGAAATTTGCTCACCCCCTCCCCATATTACACGCACAACTAATATCACCGCCCCCCCCCCAATACACCCTAGAACTATTGCTAGAGATTCTTAATATGAAAAGTTTAATTAATAGTGCTGTACTTACATTTTAGTACAGAAACAGTACCCTGTGAGTTAATAGAGACTTTCATTCATCTTTTAATCACGCGGTCTTGGAGACCGCTCACAGTAGTTAGGCAACAATTCCTGTCACAACAGTTAAAGTTTAATTAATTTAAAAAATAATTATAATTAACCCTTAACTGCTGTTAGAGCTGCTTTTTAAAAAAAATTTCACAGTTTAACTTGTAATTTCCGGTCTAACTATCGATACAGCGGAATTTTGCTTCATTTGGAGCCTAATGCTATTGTTTCATATGTTTGAAAAAGCGAAATTTTGTTAGAAATAGTACTTTACAAACAGTTTAGTGCAAAAACAGTTTTTTATGAGGTAATCTCGCGCCTTTTATTCACCTTTTAATCGAATGGTTTCGCAGACCGCTCACAGTTGTAATGTGGCAATTTTCTGTCACAGCAGTTACTCGTTAAATGAACTTTTTCAGATGAATTGTCATGTATAAAATGCATTATCACATTTAGGACAATGAACGTCTCATTTAGGTTTTAGCTGCCGTAAATGCGACAAAAATGACCAAAATGCGACAATCCTATATTGTGATTTTAAACTACAGAGAATTATTAAATTTCTACAAAACAAGTTAGTTTTGAACTAAAGGTACAATATTCAGTAATTTGTTGCTTAATAAAATATACATTTATATAATAAAATCCCAAATATACCCTAAATGCGACAAAACTACTGGGAATCGTGTCTCATTTAAGCAGACTGACCTTAATTAATGAAATATTGTTGGCAGTGGATGCAAATTGTCCAATTATCAGATATTGACCCTTATAACCAAAAGCTGATTTACATTCAATAGACGATTAATTTAAGACCATTTAATAAAAAATAATCATGCTCATTTCATTTCAAGAAATGTATTTGAAGTTTATTTATTAAATGCACCACTAAGTGATAAAAAATTTCATTCTCCATTGAATATAAAGAAAATCATTAATTTTTATTGTAACTATGTAGTACCATACAAAATGATTTAAGAGCAATTAACAAAATTTTCATTAAAAAACTGGAAAGAATCCTACAAGGAATTTGAAATTTACATAAGATTATAGAAATTTATTCAATTGTAAAATTTATTCAATTGAAAATTTGTTCAATTTAAAATTTATTCAATTTATTCAATTGAAAATTGTATCATGAAATACTATGTGATAAGTGTTAAAAATGTTTTATTATTAGCAAAGAAACATAATTTTAATTCAAAGAATAAGAAATTTGTGTTTATTATAATGTCATATTCGATGTTTGAATTGAGCAATTAAGGCACTTAAAAGAGAAAAAGCGACAATAATGCATATTTTTATTTGCATAAAACAGATTGTATTATGATTTTCTTTAATTTTACGTGTATGTGTATGATAAAATAGATTACTATAACAGTTAAAATTATTTTAATTTTATCAAAATCGTAATTCTAATGTAAAATATATGATGTTTTAATTTTTTTATTTTTCAGGATTTAATCTTTATTGTTTTTTTTTTTAAGTTGCTTTTATATTATAAAAAGCAATCAACGCATAAGCAACTTATTGTAGTTGCGTTTCATGCAAACATACTGAAATCCTTATTAATAAATATGCAGTTTCACGTTTTATATGACAATATTTTATATTTGGCAAAAGAGAAAAAAAAAGTGAAAAAAAAAAAAAACATTCAATAGTCAAATAATTCAATATTCACGTATTGAAGAATATCACTTTGTGTGTTTTGGAAAACAAAAGACCTATCTGTCGTAGTCACGACCTAAATACCTTGGTTTTCCGCCTTTTATTCAGTTTTGTCCCTTGAGTTCGCTTGAACTCAAGCTAGGCATTCCTTTTGTCCACCAATCTCCTTGGTTTTACCAGTTATCGCCCAGATGAATCGTTCCTTTCGCAATTCTTGCGATCTCCCGTTTTGCCTACTTTGACTTTCACTTCGCGTAGTCTGTCTGCCACGTTTGGCGTATTAGCCCGCGGAGTTTGGAGTTTCCCGTATTCTCTATGCCTTGTGGCGGTTGTATTCGCTATGTTGTGGCGGTTTGCCTTTTTGTGTTGGCAACCCTTGTCGTGCTTATAATCTGCGGGTTTCGCTGGTGAAATGGGGAAAAATGGAAGAAGTGGATTCTTGTAGCATGCAGAGATGGGTTTCCACTGCCCGACATGATGAGCGTGTTCAGAAGTGCAATTCGCGCCGCGAGCGCGCTCAGAAGTTTATGCCATGGAGTAGGTCTTATCAAAGAAAGGAATTTTTAAATAATTCAATTATTTCATTATTTTTATGGTTCAAAAAAGGTAAAACCAACGACTATATTTCTTTATCCTTCCAAAACATGGTTTTCGTAACAGAAATACATGTCTATGTTCACTCAGATAAAATCTAAATTAGTCCAGAAAAACATCACGTGACCTTCTTTATCTACTTTAGCCCATTCAGAATTTAAAATTAGTTAACCAACCGCACACAAACTCCGCGCGAGCTGCTCAAAAAAATTGTGTGGGCGATTTGATCACGTGATTGTGCGTTTTGGTGCTTTGTTTGGTAGGTTCATTGATACAATTTAAGAATTCAACTGGTGATCTAAAAATTTTAACAATTTTCTTTTTATTTATTTAAAAATGATTTATCAGTTGATTTATATCTTCCGTGATAAATAGAATGCTGTTAGTAAACCAAGATTGTGATATCAACATATGAGATTTGTTTGTAATCTACTATACTGGATGGATTTCAATGGAATTTGCACTGTTAGTTAGACAGTTTTTCAGAGAAGGTTTTAATATATATATTTCTTATTTATGATTGCATATTTTAATACCGTGTGGATAACAGACCAAAATACATCATAAAACATGAGAAATAAATGGCATTCAAAATTCTGTTAGTATAAGCAAAATATTTACTTATACTTTCAGTAGAAAATTTATAAACATTCTTATCATACTTTATTCACTACAAAACTAGACAGCAAACCTATATATTTTATCTCTTTAAAAATATATATGTACAGATATTTTTAGTTAAAATAATCTACAACTATTACATTTTATTTTTATAATGTTCAAAGTAAAATATGATTTCCAGCCTAGTCTCGATAAAAAATCACTCCTAAAGTACTCAAAAAGAAAATCAAGGAATTTTCGCACAATATATATTATTTTTTCATTTGGATTTGCTTAATGTTTATATCATTATACATATACATACTACATATAAAATCACTTAGAAACGAAACTTTCAATATTTAAAAGGCGCTCAGATGTAAAACTTTCATCTCGAAATACCTCATTTTCTCACATTTAAATAAGTATTTTATTATTATAATAAAAATACACGTGCCTCTGTATAATAAAAATAAAAAATATATCTTCATCAAAAATATCTTATTCATTATGAAAAATATAAAACAACCAATAAACAAAACAAAACAAAAAAATATGACAAAATGTGGAACTGGAAGGAATCGAACCCACAATCCCTAGACTCGAGTTCACTGCCTTATCCATTCAGCCATGTAGCCCAAGTTCCTTTTGCAACAAAATATCTTTATAATTAGCACCATAATTAATCAAATCCATGATCTGTTCCTGAACACGCTACGTGTTACTCCATCCATGATATGGACCCACTCCATGTTCCTGTCTCCTGAGCTCGCGCGCGTGCAACTTGAACACACCCCTTCAGAACATGCGTTTGCAGGTCGCTGTGCATGATGGACTATGGGAAAAGGTGATATGTTAACCGTCTTTAAAAGTATCGTTGTATAGTTTGTTTTTTATGACGCCTTTCCAAGTTCTATATAAATAGGTTCTTCCCTGCTGTCTAATATCTTATTTTTATGTTGACTAAATTACATGTCGATAACCTTAGTATTCAGCAGCAGTGGAGCCGATATATTTTGAATTTAGTCTCTCTCGTAAATTAGTTCTACCACGATGTCTAACATACATATTGGAATATTGAAATTTCAATAAATATGAATGTTCGAATGAACTATTAATCTCCAGTCGTTTTGTTTTTATCGATTGTCACAACACAAGTTCATGGAAGTAAAACTTCCCAGTAACCTAGTTATTGCCACCGGATATATATTTTTTTAAGAAAACACAACGCAATGTCTCAAATCTATTATACGTAAGTTTTTATTGGACTCTCGTAATGGAAATTTCCTATAGGTTGGAGTAAAGCACCATTAAGTTTAAAATTAAAACATTGCAACTTTAAACCCTTTCAGATTAGTTTTTCAAGTCAAGCTTGAATTAACTCTGAGTTTATCCAACCAACCATCCTTCGCATTCTATGAATGCATATTTTACTTTTCAAGTTCATTTTCAATTATCAATCTTTAATAATTGGTATTGACTTAGCCAACCAACCAGCATAAATTAGCACGACAGATGTTACCGTGACCTTTCTTCTGTGAACTGTGGAATGTTTTAACGATATTTCGATCGTAAGTGATAGTTTGACTGGATTTTGTGTGAAGTTTGAAATAGAATATAGGATTTCTAGACCGTGAGCGTGTTCAGAAGTGCACTTCGCGCCGCGCGCGCGCTCAGAAGTTTATGTCATGGAGTAGGTATTATCGAAGAAAGGAATTTTAACATAATTCAATTATTTCATTATTTTTATGGTTCAAAAAAGGTAAAACCAACGACTATATTTCTTTATTCTTCCAAAACATGGTTTTCGTAATAGGAATACATGCCTATGTTCACTCAGATAAAATCTAAAATAGTCGGGAAAAACATCACGTGACCTTCTTTATCTACTTTAGCCCATTTGGCAGTTAAAATTAGTTAACCAACCGCGCGCAAACTCCACGCGAGCTGCTCAAAAAAATTGTGTGGGCGATTTGATCACGTGATTGTGCGTTTTCTGCTTATGTGTAATTGGTTGTGCTTTGTTTGGTAGGTTGATTGATACAATTTAAGAATTCAACTGGTGATCTAAAAATTTTAACAATTTTCTTTTTATTTATTTAAAAATGATTTATCAGTTGATTTATATCTTCCGAGATAAATAAAATGCTGTTAGTAAACCAAGATTGTGATATCAACATATGAGATTTGTTTGTAATCTACTATACTGGATGGATTTCAATGGAATTTGCACTGTTAGTTAGACAGTTTTTCAGAGAAGGTTTTAATATATATATTTCTTATTTTATGATTGCATATTTCAATACCGTGTGGATAACAGACCAAAATACATCATCAAACATGAGAAATAAATGGCATTCAAAATTCTGTTAGTATAAGCAAAATATTTATTTATACTTTCAGTAGAAAATTTATAAACATTCTGATCATACTTTATTCACTACAAAAGTAGACAGCAGACCTATATATTTTTTCTCTTTAAAAAATATATGTACAGGTATTTTTAGTTAAAATAATCTACAACTATTACATTTTATTTTTATAATGTTCAAAGTAAAATATGATTTCCAGCCTAGTCTCGATAAAAATTCACTCGTAAAGTACTCAAAAAAAAAAAAAAAAAAAAAAAAAATCAAGGAATTATCCTACGTGCGATATATATTATTTTTTCATTTGGATTTGCTTAATGTTTATATCATTATACATATACATACTTAGAAACGAAACTTTGAATATTTAAAAGGTGTTCAGATGTAAAACTTTCATCTCGAAATACCTCATTTTCTCACATTTAAATAAGTATTTTATTATTATAATAAAAATACACGTGCCTCTGTATAATAAAAATAAAAAATATATCTTCATCAAAAATATCTTATTCATTATGAAAAATATAAAACAACCAATAAACAAAACAAAAAAAAAATTGTAACACAATGTGGGCTCGGAAGGATTCGAACCCAGAATCCCTGGTCTCGAGTTCACTGCCTTATCCATTCGGCCATCTAGCACATGATGCTTCTGTATCAAAATATCTTTATAATTAGCACCTTAATTAATCAAATCCATGATCTGTTCCTGAACACACTACGTGCCTACCTGTACACTACCTGAACACACTACATCCATGATATGGACCCACTCCATGTTCCTGACTCCTGAGCTCGCGCGCGCTGCGCGCGTGCTTCTTGAACACACTCCGTATGACCTTTTCAACTTTCAAGGTATGAAAGAAATAGTTTTTTTTTTTTTTTTTTTTTTTTTTTTTTTTTTTTTTTTTTTTTTTTTAAGAGTGCTGTTTTGTCAGGCTTATTTCCATATGTTAATGAGTGCTTGTATATATTGTTAAAATAATAGGGATATGTATTCATTGAAAAAGAAGATTTATAGTTGTATATTTTAAATAAAGGAATAGAAAAAGAGGGGGAGAGGAACATTTATCAATAGTCTTTTACTGAAGTTGACAATGGTTTTGTTTTAAGCTGAAATTATTTGTAAAACTTGTGAATTATATTGCCTTTTCGACATCAGTTGTCAGTATACTTTAACACACTTGCAGTATACATTGATGCACTTTTATAAATGGAAATGAGAAGTTATTGAGTAATTAGAGTGATATTGTACAATTTACATGCATATTTAAGTATTGTGTGTAAGTTGTGTATTTTGTATAACTGTTATGATTTTTTCAAGCATATAGCCAAGTAATAAGTTAAGTTTTATGAGTTATATTAGATAGAAATTGAACTTTGTGCAGGTTTATCTTTGAATTAAAAAAAAAAAAAGTATTGGATTTTTTTTTTTTTTTTTTTTTACTCGGTAAAGTTAATTTCGCTTACCGCTTTTTGGTTTAAAAGCGAATGTTAAACTTACGGTTTAAAAAGAAATAGAGAAATTAGCCATGCCTCTTAAGTCAATTCCACCAAAAATTTCAGTTCAGCCATATTCTGGTTCTCCAGAAATGGTTGAATTCTTCTTTGACCAGTTAACCGAAGTTAAGGAATTGAATAATTATTCAGATAGAGAGATACTTGCTATTTTAAAATCTAAATTTTAGGGTCAGGCCTTGAATTTTTACTTGGATGCAATAGTAAACCAGAATTTTGACTCTCTGGCTAAGGTTAGAGATGAATTTATAAAGTTTTTCGGAAGAAGATACGATAAATGTAAATCTTCTAACCAATTGGACTAATGTTCAATGCTCGTTAATGAGTCCCCGTGCATTTGCATGTAGAATTCGTAAGCTATGCAGATTTGCTTTCCCATCATTTGATAATACAACTCTTGATTCAATAGCCTTTAACTACTTCTTAAAAAATTTGCCCAAGAATATCAAATTTAAGCTATTCGAGGAAAAAGTTGATTCCTTTGAGTCCGCTATTGATAGAACTGAACAATTGCTTGTAATTTATTCACTTGATTGTGAAACCGAAAATGCTCCGGTTGAACCGATTTTTCATTTAAGCCATACGCAGGATAAGAGATTTCAACCTAGTCCTAGTAAAGTTTTTCAGGAAAAAAAGCAGAAACACCAACAAAATTTTAGTCAAAGAAATAGCAATTCTAGGCAAAGATTGCGTAGTGCGAAGTTTGTCACGTGTTCATTTTGTGCAACCAGAAGCCATGTTATGAAAGATTGCTTTAAATTTCAGGCACTGATAGAAAATAGCTGTATAAGTAGTAACAAAGTGAAATATAATAGATTGTCAAAGTTTCCTAAAAAACTCGTCATAATTTGAACTACTCGGAGAGACGGAGGTAACTGGCGCTCCGGTTTCTCTACATATAAAGAAGCCGGTATTCAATAAGGTAATTCTAACTGATAATACTGCCTATTCAAATAGCCTATCTCAAACCGAGGACATATTTATAAATAACAGTGAGACTATAGTAAATACTGACCATCGTATCTGTAGAACATTTCATACTAGGGCAAGACTACCATGTATCCAGTTGAATTTAAATAAGGTTAAAGTCAATCATTTTTTGTGTATGATTTTGGATATGCCTAGCTGGCCCTCCTCGAATTTTGAAATATTCCGCCGGAAAGGGGACACCGTAATAGATTTTTCTAAAATTTTCTCAATTACTGTAGTTCAGCTGTACATCAGTGGATCGTGAAGCGACGGTAACTTTTCATTCTGCTATGCCTGCTATTCTAATAAAGCTGGTGTACAGTAGAATAACGAAATACTATCGATTTTAATAAATATCATAATCAAGATTAACTCATTTTTACTCCGATTAATTGACTAAAGCAGAAATGTAAGCCAAAATTGCCATAGTATATAACTAATACTAATAATGAAGTAATAACATGGATAACTATTTGGGTTGAACTATTATTTTAACACAATCAAACTGATCGGTAAAGTTATCATACGAATTTGAATATTTCCAACTGAGCGAAAAATGCCCAGGCTGGGAATCGAACCCAGATCATTGGCTTACAAGGCCAATGCTTTTCCGTTTAAGCTAACTGGGCCGACAACCAGCCAGCATATTTCGCTCAGAAAACCTTATTGGTACCAATAAGGTTTTCTGAGCGAAATATGCTGGCTGGTTGTCGGCCCAGTTAGCTTAAACGGAAAAGCATTGGCCTTGTAAGCCAATGATCTGGGTTCGATTCCCAGCCTGGGCATTTTTCGCTCAGTTGGAAATATTCAAATTCGTATGATAACTATTTGGGTTACCCATGGAAATGCTGGGAATGCTGGAATTGCACAGGAAATATGAAGATGTAGGAGTTAGAAGAAAGTTTTGGGATTGGCACACCCAACTAGTTTCTTTTTAAAAACAGATTTGTTTCTTTTAATTTGAAATTAGTGCAAATGCAAATACAAACACATTATCATTTACAGTGCGACGAATAAACAATTATAATTTTTTTTAGCATCAAACATAATTCTAGGATAATGAATTATGATTTTTTTACTGCGCTATATATTTCATCTGAATCTGATTTTTGACACTACTAAAAATATATTGCTCTATATAATTACATATGTGCAATTCTAAAGTTACATAAAAACGTAAAAGTTTGTTAATTTGGTATAAATTTATTGCAGTCAAGCAACATATTGAAATCATTATTAGAAAATAAACATTGTTGCATTTTTTCTGGTAACATTATACATTTACAAGCTATAACAAAAACAAAACTCAAATTAATTTATTTTCAATATACAATTAATTTATTGAAGCATATTATATTGCTTTTTATCCTTTAGAAAATGACGTATCACGGAAATGTACACTTTTGAAATACGTCAACAAATTTATTTGATATTCATTTATGTAATGCTACACTAAGTGATCAGCAGTGCATTCTTCAGTGAATGTAAATATGAAGAAAAAATATTTTTAATTATCTAGTGTATTTGGAAAAAATCCCATAAAACACATCACAAAATGATAAAAATAAAAAAAATCTAAAAAGCAATTTGAAATTTACATAACATTATAAAAAGACCTGTTTCTGTAACACTATATTATATGGCTTTTTCTCCTTTTCACATACTGATTAATTCACTTTGATTATATAAATCAAGGATATTAGCTTTTTTTTTTTGTTATTTTCTCTAGAAAAAAATGATGTGTTTTTACAGTATGTAGATTTTTTTTTATATTTTGAATTTTATTTTACATTAAAAATCATTTCAATGATAAAAAGTTCCATTAATGTATCCTTTTACTTCTTTTTTAAGAATTCAGATTTAATTCATGTAAGAATTTCTTTTTCAAAATAGAATTTTAATTTTTAAAGATTTTTCAAAACTTATATTCTATTTTGTCATAAAAGTTAGCCTACATTGTTAAAAAAATACAAACAGTTTTCCTGTAGTAATCGGAAAAATAGTTGCTCTTATCGTACCGGAAAAATTTCCGACCCATCTCGGAATAAAATCCGCAAAAAAAGGAAATATTCAATAAAACCGTATTTTACGGATATTATTCGAAGCTGGGTCGGAAATTTTTCTGGTACGATAAGGGCAACTATTTTTCCGATTCCTACAAGAAAACTGGTAGTATTTTTTTTACAGTGTAATAAAATAGAAAATGACTTTTTTACCATAATTAAAGACAATGAAGCATAGACGAAAAATATCATAACGCTTCGAGATCACCATCCATTTATACTTACATTTTGCTGTTCTGCAGATATCATAAATTTCATGTCTAAAACATTGCACTTACACTACACTGTAAAAAAAAAAAAAAATGTCATTTTACCGGTTGGAATCGGAAATATAGTTGCCCTTATCGTACCGGAATAATTTCCAGCCCACCTCGGAATAAAATCCTTAAAATCTGAATAAAATCCGTAAAATACAGTTTTACTATTTCCTTATTTTTACGGATTTCATTCCGAACTGGGTCTGAAATTATTCCGGTACGATAAGAGCAACTCTTTTTTTCCGATTCCCACCGGAAAACTGGCAGTATTTTTTTTTACAGTGTACATTAGGGTGGAACTAAAAAACGAAGTTTCGAATTTTATATTCTAATAGTGATTATTTTTTTCCTTTTTAACTCCATAAAAAGAAAATATTTTTCTTTTAATTTTAAAATGACATTTTCCGGTTCCTCAAAGCACCCGATTTTCCCTATAAAACGAAAAAAAGCCAATAATTACATGAAAAGTTTTTTAAGCTTATTGTTAAATTTATATTTTGCAAAATTAAATTAATTAAGTGTTAATGTCCTGTAATAAAGAGAATAATTTAGTTTGAGTGCCTTAGAAAAATTAGCCCCACTTTATTTGACTTTTGTAAAAGCCAGCGTCGTGGGCATCGGCTTTCATTGTCTCTGATTTATTTGGCTGCGACACATAACAAGTTAGTCCGATTTAACGTGTGTTAACAGTTTCTTTAATTATTTTTCAATAAACATTCAGTGTCAAAAGTGACAAAGTCTGTTAATTTGCTTAAATCTAGATAATTGTTGAAGTGTCCTGTATTTCGTGAGACAAATCAGTTAACATTAGACTGTCATTTTTGACGAACATATGAAGATGTTATGAAACATTATTTTTGGGTTCAATTTAACTTAAAATCTGACAGCTGGAATCTGGTACACACTATTTCTGAAATATCTAAAGCGGTTGATGATACAATTAAGACCAATATCAGACGGCCGTCTTTTTTGCTGCTTTTTTGCTTAAGTATTATCCATTCACAATGTTAGCAAAAAAGCAGCAAAGAAGACGCCCGTCTGACATTAGTCTAAAAGTGTATTGCTGAGACCTTCAATTCCAACGGTTTCTGATACACAAATCATAAAAAAATGATTAGAGACTAGCGCGAAAAACGTCAAAATTTCAATAAAAGTATTAAGATTAGAAAGAATAATCCCACATCCAATATAAAATTACAAAATGTTAGGTAATCCTGCAAAAAACATTTCTTTGTGTAAAAGCACTGAATATTATCGTGTATCAGAACAAGAATGTCACTTTCTGAAAGACCAAAGAGAGATGAGGTGATGACAATAGGATCAATAGATATAAAAACTACAAAAAAATGTGTAGCAAGACTAGAAAAGGAAATATCAAGAAAAAAAGTTATTTTAAAACAAAAAAATGATGTTTTGATTAAATGATCATCAAGTGTAAAAAATAGTTCTGAAGGAAATAGTTCAATCGGTTTTTTTTCTAAACCTGAATTTGATAATCAAAAAGGTGAAAGAACCGGAGTATTAGACAGAACTGCAAATATTATTGCAAATGGCACCTTAGAAGATATGGGTATTTCTGATGATAATAAAGGAAAGGTAACTGAAAGAAGGACATGAAGACGACAAAGAGAAAAGAAAAGGAAGAATTTGAAAGAACAGGAAAGACGAAATGAGTTAATTTTAAATGGTTAGTATTTTGATGGCAGAAAGGATAACACTATGATAACTGAAGCAGAGGGAAAAAAATATAACTAAGAATCACTAAAGACAAACACCTGGTCTTAGTTCAAAAACCAGGATAAAAATATATTGGTCATATTTCATTGACATCTTCTTCTTATATTAACATAGCCACTGCAATTTTGGTGTATTTTCAAAATAATAATACAGACATTTCAAGTTTGAAAGTTATTGGGTGAAACAGAAACGCCTTTAATGCAGGATGCAAATCTGGAGTTGTTAAAACATCGGAAGCAATACCCTAAAAACTTTATAATGGATAATTTGATTATTACATGCAAATGAACTTTTTTCTTAGATACTTATTTCAACATCTTGTAGGAAAAACTACGGCTAAAAAGGATTTTCTTGACCAGTAGGAAAGCGACTTGAAAAAATGCGTACATATTGAAATTATAGACTATAAAAACATTGATCCTATCTGGACGGACTGATAGGATGAAGAACTTAAAAAAAGTACATACAGGGAAAACACCTGAATTTTAGATTTTCCTTGTCATACTCAAACAGTGAAAACGTGTGTCAAAATTGTCCCACGAGCTGCATCAACCGTCTTTAAATATTAAGCAAAAGATGGCTTAATCTTGGGACAGTTGAATTCCCACAATGTAATGACAACGTTTGCCTAAAAAGACAGTAAGTTGAATATCCAATTGAATTAATCCATAACAAAGGGAGGTAAGGAGGGTGGAAGTCGATACTTAACCACCTCCTCGTGGTGACTTCTGGATAGTATTTGCTAAATAAAAGTAGATATGAGCTAACAGCTACGTGTTTACTTTAAGTTACTTTATACTGAAATTTCAAAATTTTGACCTCCTTGAGGAACTCGAAAACAACTTAATTTAAAAAAACCTTTTCAGCCAAAAGTTTAGACATCCAAAAAGGAAAAAGTTTTCACTATTACACATTAAAAGAAAAAAGTTTTTTTTTTACCCTATACTTAAGTTCCACCCTAGTGTACATCTAACCATGTTGTGATAAATCAAAAATATTTTTTATGTTTGTGATCGTCAGATTTTGTGTAAAAAAACGCGATTACAGCATGCTAAATATTTCACACAACAAATGTTGAATTTTGGCAGGGTGCATTTCAAGCTTAATATGAAAACTACACTAAATATTTCGTTCTAAATTCGAGTACGAAAAATCAATTCAAAAAACCCTTAACGGGTTAAAAGTTTCTGACGCAGCGCTTTATCTTATTGCTATAAGAATTTTAATTATGGAACTTAAAAATATCAAATTTTAAGTGACACTATATTATTTATTTCATATTTTTATTTTTGCTTTATTTACAATCGCATGTGTAAGAATTATGTTAAATTTAAAAGGATGTATAAAAGTTTATTCATTGATGCTTTATCAATCACATCTTTCATAAATTCAAAATATGAGTTTTAAAAGATATGATATAAAAATTTAAGTGACGCCTTGATGTAGCTTTAAAAAATTTGTTTTAAAATAAAATTTTAATTGTTTTCGGTTTGGCTAAATATATTTACACATCTAACCAAAACTTTTAATTTTCCAATACACAGTTAAAAATATCACTTTCACTGAACCTATACAGTGCACTGTAATGTATTTATATGAATAAAGTGATTTATCTTTTGTGCCACGCTATCCAAAATCAAAAGTAAAATTTATGTAAACGATTTCTTTGCTTCATAATATCCATTTGCATACATTTCGCTTAGTTTGGATACAATCTTAAGGAATCTTAAGGATCTTTATTAAGAAAAATATCAAGAAATATTACTCTTTAAACCTTTTTATTTAAAATACAATAACACTGTAAGCACAGAACAACGGAGATAGGCTTTTCATCGCAGAATTTGACCCCGAAAGTAATACTCGTTTTGTGACGCTAGTGTACCCAGCCTGCCGATCACGTGATCGATTGGATGCAGTTTCGATTTTCGATTATAGATCGCACCATCAACTGTTATTGAGAATTTTATTATTTTCTTTTAGAGTCTCAAAAAAGTGTACAATAATTACAACATATATAAATGAAAATAAGAAAAACAGCTGGTTGATAAAGATATACGTTTTGTTTTTTTATTTATTAAGTTCATAGCAACAAACATAAATTTCTTTCAAATTAGCCACATTTTCGAGTCAGATTTAATCATAAAATTTATACATTAAAAAAATAAAAGTTTTTCTCACTAAAATTTTAAAAAAAATGCATAATTTTATGATTTTTTAAGTTTGTTAATTAAAATAGGCATTATCATTTGATTTTTTTATGGCTAGAACAAAGAGATTATGTAAACTACAATATAAAATAATATTTAAAATACAAAAATTTGAACTGAAAAATGCCTTTTTAAAAAAATATTAGAATTGCATCCCAAATTCTAAATATTTCAGCATGGAGCAGGAAAAGATTAAAGTTGCATTGCATTTGTAACAATAAAGATATATATTATAGGTTAATGCTATAAAAATTGTTAAAAAGTATTTTAAATACTCATATTAGGGAATCGAAGACAATTGGACAAGAAGACTTACAAATTACTTTGCTAGTCAGAAAATAATTTTGAATTATTATTGAAAACATTAAACAGCAAATTTTTAATGATTTTAATTTGCATCATTTCTCAAAACGAAAAAGAAGTACCTAGTCTAAGGTATGATAGTTTCAACATATATAAAAAATAAATAAGACAGTTAGTTAGTAACCTTAACAAATATTTGGAACAATTTTAAGATATTTTCATTTTAAATTATATTAATTTTTTTTATACTCCTTAATATAGGAACAGTAATTTCTGCAGTTTTTTTAACACACACACCCACACCATCCCGGAGAAAAATATCTGAATTTAATACTACACTGCTCAAAACAATTAAAGGATATTTGAAGTTTTATATAAAATAAAGATATAAACGAATTTTTTTTTGTCGAAAATAGAAGAAGAGAATCACAAATGCAAATTTTTCTGGTTTTCAAACTGTGGAGTATGCAAATTTTGAGTTCGACGTCAAAAACGTCGCTTTAGCGGCAGCGAATGAAATTTGACTTTCAACTGGATAAAAGAGAATGAAGACAAGGATGATCGGCATTCAGTGATTGCTTTGTTTCGATGAGTACGATGTCTCAGCGAAGTCATTTGACAGATTCAGAAGCTTTGAGAATTGTTGGTAGGTTAGAAGGGGGCCAAACTTAAGCCGAAGTAGCGCAAGCCATTGGAGTGTCACAAAGTGTCATTTCCAGGATCTGGAACCGTTTTTTGGAGAGTGGATGTGCAGGCCGAAGACCAGGGCAAGGTTGTAGACGAGCAACAACGCCCAATGAAGATCGGTATTTAGCGTTAACAGCTCGGAGACACCGAACCATGAACGCTACTCTTCTCCAACACTTTCGCTCGGCTACAGGCAACACGATTTCAACTCAGTCTGTCCTAATCCGGCTCCATGCTGTAGGTCTGTATGCTTGCCGACCGATGGTATGTGTTAGATTAACATCAAGGCATCGTCGCGACCGCAGGGAGTGGGCAACCGAGCATGTCAACTGGAGGAGAAATGAATGGAGCAATATTCTGTTTTCTGACGAGTCCCGTTTTTCTGTGCATCCGGATAATTGGCGTATTTCATCTGGAGGGACCGTGGCAGTAGGAATAATCCTGCGTTCGTGCACGAAAGTGTCAGATTTGGCGGTGGAGGAGTGTTGGTGTATGGTGGCATCTCCATTGACGGGCGCACTGACCTCTACATCATTCGAGATGGAGCTCTGACTGGTCGCCGATATAGGGATGAGATCCTCAGACCTATTGTAGTCCCTTACGCCGCAGCAATCGGAGATAACTTCATTTTAATGGACGATAACTGCAGGCCACATCGTGCATACCTGGTGGAGGATTTAATTTTCGAGGAAGGAATCGTTCGAATGGAATGGCCAGCGTGTTCTCCAGACATGAATCCAATCGAGCACGTTTGGGACGCTCTAGGAAGATGAGTTTCTGGCCGCTAACAACCCCCACAAACTCTCCAAGAACTGGAAAGAGCTCTTCTGGAAGAGTGGGGCAGAATACCCCAACTCGTCATTAATAGCCTCATTGAGTCCATGCCTCAAAGGTGTTCATCGTTGCTGGCCGCCCGTGGAAACCATACCCTCTACTGAAAATGATTTTCTTTGAAGAAAACACCTTTTCTTATTCTTTTTTTCTCATATGCACAAATTGTGTTTTTTTCCTTTAGTACAGAAATGCGCAATAAAATGCATTTTTTTTCTGCCAAACATGTGTAATTTATTCTCATATAACCTACTATGTCTGTCGACCATGTATCAATCAGCTAAACAGTTTACCAGATACAAAATCCACCTAAAACTGCAATATCCTTTAATTGTTTTGAGCAGTGTATTTGGGAAGTATTTTAGTTTGTTTTTTTAGCAGATATAAAGAACATATGTCAGACAAGAAAATCTTGTATTTATTTATATATACATAATTAAATGTGAAAATACTTTCTGAAACAGTTAATCTGATATTTTTAATTTTTATGTGGAAATAAGATACATAGTTACAAAATATTTGAAATGCATAGAACAAAATTCATTACTTAAATTTAGATAAAGATTTTTAACTGAACAACATTTACGAGTTAATAAAATCATTGCACTTGATATATTTGCTGTGTGATAGTAGCACTCTCAAAATATCTAAAGGATTATGAAATAATATTGAATAAAATTTTCCAGTTATCGTTATTTAAAAAATGTCAAATGTATACATCTGTATTCTGTATGAAATGTTAGAGTTTAGGTTTCTATCCAAAATATAGATGACGCCACATTTACCAGCTGCAGGAAATGGCACATTTTGTTATTGAAATTTATTTAAAATGAAGTTTTATTTTATTTAGCTTAGTTATAATTGCAATTTAATTTTGTTTAACTTGATAAAAATTAAAAAAGTTTTTTTTTTCAATCATCTAATTGGCAATAAAAAAATAAAAGGAACTCATAAAAATAATTAAAAGGCATTACTGCGGATTGAACCCGAGATATCGCATCTATGAGAGCAGCGCTATTAACCACTCTAGTGCTTCGATAGCTAGCTGTTCCCAAAAGTGAATAAAATTAAAGCATGCGCAGGAATACATTAATAACTTCTTACACAATTGCGGTAAATTCTCACAGAATGGCAAAAAAATAGTCTCATTTTTCATACCGATTATATAACAAACAATTTTTTCTGCAAATAAGTGTTATGTTATTCGCTTTATATCAAACAGATATATATTATTTATTAATAAAATCGCGCAGGTCATTATTGAGGAAAAAAAATTGCGAATTGTATAAAAATTAGTTTTCCCGGACACAAGTGTTATTTCATTCCCTTCCCTTCATCTACAACAAATTCATATTATATGTCAATTTAAAAGAAAACGCCCAAGCCATTTTCCAGAAATGGAAATTAGGAACTTTATCCATTGCAAGTACTTTGAAAATGGGTTTCGAGATCTCAAAATATACTGCATGTAGAAATGTAAAAATTTAGAATAGGATAAGACTGCAGATTTAAGACTGCTTTTAAAAAACCACAACAATATGCACTATATTTGCTGAGTTATGAAGTGGCGGCTTTTCGCGTTTCCTTTGATCTCGAGTTAGGTGCATATTGTTGCCGCCATTATAGTTGCATAGGTGAATATAGTTCCGCCATTCTTACGATTTTAGGCTTAAGGCTGCGTCACTGAAATACTGTCGTCTTCCTTGATAATTTAAATCACGCATATAAAGAATACGATATTCTATATATTTTTAAGGAGATAGTAAAGCTTCAAAAACAATTTTCTATTATAATTTAAACTTTATTTAATAAAGTACAAAGATATTCGTATACCTTTTCTGGTACTGTCGTAATTTATTTGGACCTCCTCTAACAAAAAAAAAGCTGAAACCTCAGAAATAATTGTCCGTGAGAGAAGGTACAATAAAATTATTGAGCCAGTTCAGATTTTAGCAAATAGGATGGATACGGAATTTTATTGCAGAAACCTCACCAGATTAGTTACCATTATGACTTTTTAAATGAAACATATTTAAAATCTGGAATGGTAAAAATTATTTTTCATCCTGTTACTGCAAGTTCTGAATCTATAATTTATTTTTCAAACTTATGTTTTTAGAAGTTCAAAATTCATAATATACTTGAAATGAAGGCTGTGAGAAAATAGCTATATTTTATAAATACAGGGTGATGCAAAAAGAATGGGATTGCTAATGTATTTTGTCCCATTTATATTGCATCATCCTTTTATAATCATGACAGTTAGGATTAGAAGTGGAACACAGTTGATAAAATGTAATAAATTTACTATCCTCCCGTATCCTATTTCGATCTACCAGCAAATAAAGTGTCGTCTCCAAAAAATAACTTTCCGTTGTATAAGCCAGTACTTTTTAATGCTATTTGTTTGAAAACAGCATCTCCATTTATTTTGAAGATATTCATTTTTTTATAGTTTTTAGCGTCATTTGTTTATTTTGGCAACTCAAGCACACCACTTCTGTAGAAAGTAAAGGAAAAATAGCAATTACAACTTTTTGTTGCAATCTTCCTATAAAAACTGAAAAAAAAATTACTTAAAATAGTACTATTTTGAAAAAAAAAATATCTATAAATGAAAGATTTCTGATAAAACATGGAGCTATTATAAACTAAATTTAATTTTAAGTATCTATATTAATATTACAAACAAATAAAGGCATATGAATCATTAGAAAGCAGGGTTTTTTTGTCGAGTTTCTCGAATGACGAGATGTCTTTTTTTGGATTAGAGTATTATTCAACGATAGTGACGTCATATGCGTACTTTACAGTAGATGTTATTTAATAGTGGATCGCAAATGAGGAATTCTTCAGCGGATGCGGATAACGTCATTTATTACAAAATAAAAGCTTGTGTTTTAAGTCTTAAAACTGTAATATGTTTGGTACTATCTTTATATATACATATTTTTTTTTTTTATCGAGGGCGACGCTAAATTCTGAAAAGCAGAAGTCCTGTTTTCTAGTGATTTATCTTTCTTTTTTTTTTCATTTATATAATGTATTCATTTTTAAATTAAAAAAGATCCTAATTATTTTTATATCTGAATAAGATTATAGATTTTATACATAAAAACTACTTTTAGTAAAAATTCAACAATTTTTTGTTACTAAGTTTGAAAAGAAAAAAAATGTGCGTTTTTCTCTGGAATGGGTCAAGTTTATCA
The DNA here is from genome assembly GCA_963932465.1 of Maratus speciosus. NCBI lineage: Eukaryota > Metazoa > Arthropoda > Arachnida > Araneae > Salticidae > Maratus > Maratus speciosus. The sequence continues at coordinate 331,239,103 of OZ010788.1, read as the reverse complement.
ACACTGTTACAACTATCCAACATCATAACTGCCAACGTTTACGCTTTCTTCCTACCACTAAAAGTTTTTAGTAAATATTATCTTACTTAATCGTCGAATTCTCAAGATAAAACAAAGGGAAAATTTTAGTGGTAGCGAAAAAGCGTAAAAGTTGGCAACTATGCAACATAATGTAATTAAAAAAAATTGAGTATAATACACTTTAATTATCAGAAATTATATGATATTTTAACAAATGAAATACTATTTTTTATAGACGAAGTTAATAAAGCGAAGAATCCTCTGAAATGGTGAAAAAACATAATTAAAAACAACTAACGCTTAATCAGGATTATCCAACTCCTTTCATATGTTGAGTTTATATAAAAAATATACATAGCACATTAAAAAAACAGTTTATCATGCATTTATCAGGAGAGAAGGGTAGTTTTTTATTCCTTCTTGTTAGAATTCACCTAGTTTTTTCAAACAAAGGAAGGTAAAATGCATGGAACCCGATTATAGAAGAGCGGAAGTTTTCGACAATATAGAGAAGCTAAGCAAAAAGATGCTCCGAATTACCTGTGTCAAGAACGAATACTTAAAAAAAATTTAAATTTATACAAGTTTTTGTATGCAGTTTTTAAATACAAAAAATATGTGTCTGCTATTTTTAAACTAGAAGGCAGGTGACACTGGCCAATGAACCCAGTCTATGCCTTGATAAGCTCTTTACACATGCTCAGTCACATCCAAATCGGTTCATAAATACTAGTATTACAGCATGAAAGAAAATCCTACATACCTACACATTCAAATACAATTATATAAATATAAATAAATTACAAATATACATAAATATGAATGTGTAAAATTATATATAAATACAAATTCGTACAAATACATTTATATTAATAAACATTTGAATACGTGGTCCTGAAGTAAAAAACAAAACCCGGAATTGCTTTGCACTGGACGGCTGCAGTGATTTTTGTAATGGGAACCACTTGATATCCAATGGTATTTAACATATCCTGTTCTTCATAATTCATAAAAACAAACCTGAAGGGAACATCATCTTTCACTGAGCTTGAATGTTTAAACTTTAATTAATTCTGCAGACAAAACTGTTTTTTTTTTTTTTTTTTTTTTTTACTTTCTTCTTTTATGCAAAAGAAAAGAGAACTTACTAACATGAAAATTTTTAACCTCTGCTATTTTATGCTTTAACACCTTTTCAGATTTCCAGAATACGATCTGATATTTTTTTAACCAATTTCTGTCTGTCATGTGTTGCATATACCTCTGTGTTAGTTAAACGTTGTAAAAGCTGTAACTAAAGAAATTATGCAGATAATTTGATCAAACGTTATCTTTAGTTAGAAAGCGGCTTAAATTTGTGCTTATTTGATTTTAGAGCATTAGATTTTATGTCTGCTATGATGTCACTAAATTCATTTTTGCTATATCAAGACGTCTGTAGAGTGGAATTTCATTAATTGTTATATTCAATAAGACCTTCACAAAAATCAGTTTAAATTACGTTTCGTGTTTTGTTATTTATGATTTATGAGAATCTTAAAACCTGTAAGATAAAATTTCATGATATAATCGTGGGATAAAATTTCATAAAACTTTATATTACGCAGATCTCATTAATTTCTAATGATTGCCTTTTATTTTATGTGCTTTTATTATCCTCTGTTATACAGTACTAATCAAATAGCTTAATATCCACATGTATGGTGTGGCATTTCACCAAATGCATTGCGCAAGATTTTATTATGAGAAACTACGATCGTTCAATTTTAACTTTAATCACTTATCATATGAAGTAGACATTCTATGCTTGAAGAAAATTTTATAATCAGATTTGTTAACGAATTAATGTATTTCAGCAAACATGTTTTACCCTCTGAACATTACCGTTTCTGCCGAACTTTATTGTTGTGATCTATGCCGATACTCTCACACACTTGCAACTACATTGATGCCAGAATTGCTTATTTTGTGTACCGAGCGCGAATTTGTGAACCTGATTCCGGAATATTAATTCTATGCTTTTAAGGTAAACATTATAATTGTAAATAATCTTCTGTTGGGTAGAAATGCAGCAAAATTCAACCTCAAATTATATTTGAGGTTTTTAACACGTTGGGTGCCACCACACAGATTTGCCAGTTTGGCCTCCATTTTTATCCAAAAATGTAGTGTTCATACCAGAAATAAAGGATAGTATCTTACTCTTTGTTTAACAAAAAAACTTTTAGAGATAACATAAAGTAAAATATCTTCTTTCGAAATTTCCGGTATTAATTTAAAATTTCTGATCATTTACGCTGCCGATCCCCTGTCAGCGCGTGATGTCATCTCGCGCTGGCGCGGGAGGGGCAGCGAAAGTGTTAATAGTAATATAAAGGATGCTTTAATTTTGATATGAATATCATGCATGTTGATATTTAACAAGTAATATAAAAATTTTGTTTTTAAAGTCAATTCCTACTTAGGCCATCAAAGAAAAATTTAATATAATCAAGCTAATGTGAGATTTTGTTGCATTAAAATATCTCAATTTGTTGATTTTCTATAAGCAAGTAGGTTTAGAATGGAACTCTATGGGAATTTGGCGAAATATTACTGATATCGCCAAGTTGGCGTCACTTTTGGCGACTCATTTTGGCCGCCAAATTTGGGGATATATCGCCAAGTTGGCGACAAACTTGGCGGTATTTGGCGACAGAACAGGGTCCTGCCCTATGGTAACCCTTATTGAAAATACTTTCATTGAAATTCAATAACCAATGGCGGCCATTTTGTTTCCCATGCAAAATTAATTAAAATTTAGTTAATTAATATTTGAAAAAACTTTATTAACATCAATTGTCATCCAGTACAAGTTTAAAAAAATTTATTTCAACCTGATAGGATGAATAATGAGTATTTTATTAACGATTGAAAATTTGTACAAGATAAATATATAAATATATAAATAAATATATGGAGAGTGTGAGCTAATAGTAGGAATTGAAAAAAAATGCATTATATCTACTAATAATTGTATTTTACTCAAAATTGTTGGTATGTAACTGCGCGATTTAAAAGTATAAATTATTGAACTATATAAGAGCAATTTGAAATTTGCAAATAACACAAAGGAATATCTCTTCAAATAAAGAAGTAACTCTATACTTTAACCATATTGCATTCTCTTTGTACATGGAAACACTAATATACAATGTATTTTGACACATTTTAATAAATAAATTGTGTATTAAACATTTATATATTTCTTGAAACTTCGCATTATATCAAGCAATTTAACTCTCATTCAATGTTCATAATATTATTTAAGCAGGATATTCCAAGAGAAATGCGTGCAGACAGAAATGTGTTTGTCAACGTAAAGTCAGAAATGTAAAATGACATCGAACGAATGGAATAATTGTCACTAACAGAAATTCGGAAGTTAATACATCAGCTACATATTATAGAAGTCAAATCGTGTGTTCCCGAGATAAAATTATACCAGTTACAATATATATATATCATAGTAAAGAATTATGGGAGGGTGAATAACTTATTTATAAGTAAGTTATGAATAAAATAGTGTTTCATTGTAAATGTAATGTATTCTGAGACATGTGTTTGTGACTATTGTCATTACGGAAGTATTTTAAAGAAATAATGTTACGAATTACGTATTTTCCTAATGTTATAAAAATCACTGATATCTATGCTTTGTTTTAAATTAAATTATCTATCTTCATTATACAAGGTTAGTTAACATTAGCTGACAAGATTTTTATTTAATATTCTATATCAAATGGAATGCAATTTGCATCAATAATTATAATTATTTCTTTTGAAAAGTGATTTTGGAAATATATTTTTAATTTCGTTACAGGTCCATAGAAAATAATTCATATACTTTATGGTCAGTAATTTTTAGAAATGCATTCTCAATTTTATTATGAGTTTTCAAGTGATATAGATGTAAACATATTATGGATAATGGTTTATAAATACCATTTCATGAAAGAACAGACAAACATATTCGGATATATTGCTTTCTTTGAACGTCGGGGGCAAACTTATCGACAGGATATCCCTGAACTTATCTTCCAAACTGTAAGCGAAGATAAAGTACACATAAAGAAGCAATTTTGGTATAGAAGTGTGGTGTCGGAAATGATAAGTGTTGGCTTAAAACAATAAATTTGAAGGAAATGAAAACAAGCGTTTTATTGACATAATAATTTCAATAAGTGCTCAAATATGCCACCTCTAACATCAATACATGTCTGTCATCGTCTATCATAGTGTTTGGCGTACATTTTCAAAGATTCCGGGTGTCTCATCTACGAGACACCAATAATCACCCAACCGGATCTCAAACCATTCGGTTTACGGATTAAAGTTACGGTGGTAAGAACCCCTTCATACTCCAGCAAGACCCAGCCGCAGAAATGAGTCCGAAAAACGAGCATTGATTATAAATTATAAAAATGTACTTTTCGGTTAGACGGACGCCAGTGTTATACATACATACATATATGTATATATACATATGTATACATATATTGTATATGTATACATATATTGTATATATACACATATATACATATATATTCGCATATATTTATATGTATACACATGTATGTGTACATGTACTTTGACATTTGCATGTATACATAACACTGGCGCCCGGCTAACCGAAAAGTACTAATAAAAAGTATTACAAATTTATAAGTAAGTATTATTAATAAGCATTATTTCTACGAGAAACCAGAAGACACCCAGCCGGAACGACAAGCGTTAGGTTTATGGACTGTATGTACCGGCGGAAGAACCCCATCCACCAACCATCACCATACTCAAGAAAAAAATATAACCCTTTAAGCCCTGATTCACATAATTGTGTGGGTGATACTAAAGTGAAAGAGAAAGACTATTTCCTGTTTTTGTGAGATTAAAACCAACTATGCACATTTATATGAGTTGATTGACTTTGGATGTTTTGATAAGACACAACTAGGGGGCAGCAACTACAATACAGGGTTAGATTTTCTGCTTTTAAAAAGACTATATAATCTGACAAAATAGACAAAGTAAATGCTGTCATAACTTCTTTTAAATATGATTTTTAGTGTTTGCTTGGATTAATTTTTTCTTTTCATGTACTTTAATCATGATTTTAATTCATTCTGTCCTTGATAAAATTAATTAGGCTTTATAAAAGTTGAAAAACAAATGACCCACACAACTGTGTGGGTCCGGCATTTACCATTTTCTAAGTAGTTACAATTCCTAATATATAAAATTTTTATTTTTTACTGATTTCTTTTGAAATTTATGTTTTCAGCAATTAATTTTTTATTAATTACATTTTTAAAGAGGATTAATTTTAAATTAATAGGTTTGTACTATTCATGATTTCTATTTAAAATGGATAGTATTATATATATAATATGCACATGTAACGAACTGTATGTTTCTGTTCTGAGTTATAGATGACATATATGATTTATAAGTTTTATATGAGTTATATGCATACCACGAGACAGATTTTTAAATTTGATAAATTCATTCCATTTTGTCGACACAGCAAGTAAACCACCAGGAATGAATAATAAATTACGGAAAGTTCAGCAAATTTTCGACAGATTCATTAGTGTCTGCTTGAAAGCACAGACCTGATCCACAAGGATCTAGGCTTACGACCTGCTGTAGTCCTTACTCTGGTCAGACTTAGTTTTATGTATTTCGATCAGTATGATCGGTATTTCAACAAAATACCGATGATGGAAAAAAGAAATTTGAAGGATCAGGCACAATCAAAGGAAATGAAGGGCATACCATTTGTCAACAGCTCTTAAGAGGGGAACGAATATTAAGCACGTCTCAGAAAATGAAATTTTAGTGGTCTGTCCAAAAACAAAAGAATCTTTCACACATTTTCAATGTGGTTGATGAAAATTATCTCAATAAACAGCAACTTTTTTACTTAAACTTTTATTTTTAGATATTTACACGCATAATTCCAAACTACACAACTGTGTAGATTTAGTCCAAAAACGGCTGCATTAAGGCCGAAGCCACACAATTGTGTGTCCTCCATTGGCATATCCTGACATCTTGTATTTAATTTTTTTTCAATCAACTACGGTCCAATCGATAAGGGGAAACCAGCCAATTTTGAATTTCTACAAAAAAAAAAAAAAAAAAAAAAAATCTCCCGCTTTTAAAGGGATAAATACAGCAGATTTGGGCTAATTTCTAATCTCAATTATCCGCAGTGAAATTACAAGTTCATTGCATGTAACTGATTATAGTTAGACGCATTCAAATACAGAAATTTCGAACACGTAATAGAATGGGAACAGTGGCGACTACAGTGCTGCCAGAATTTTGTACAGAATGTAATTTTAACTGTAATTAATTACACACAATTAAATTGTTATTACATTGAAGATAATTGCCCTGAATACAAGAACGGTTTATAGGTTACCTTCAACTTAAAAAAAAGCATAATTCTAGTTTATAGGTAACTGACAACTGACAAATCATAATATAATAATTTGTAAAAGTTTATATTAAATCTGAAAAATACAAATACTTGACACACAAAACCTAATATGACAATGAGTAGCAGTATTTAACAGTCCTAAAATAGTAACATGCCTGATAGTATAGCAAGTCCTCAAAATTTATACCTTATAAAAGAATACAGCAGATTCAGTACATTATATTTATCTTTCAGTTTTTCGTAATTATCTGGTGCAAACGGAGTACGTCTTAAACTAAACATCACTGTTCTTCTTTGGTCAAAGTTGAAAAAGTAGGGCATGAAAGGACATCTGGCATATATATATAATGCAGCACATTCCCCACTTTCCGGCAGTCAGAGTTAGTATTAGGCCGTTTTCCAATCTGGTTCAAAAATTTAGGAAACTCCCGTGGCCGGTTAAATACTATTGAATATCGTATTTACAACAGAGATATTTTATTTCTACCTTATTAATAATTTCATAGGTCTCTCGACCATTCTCACAAGTTCGCCGGTCATCTTGCCACATATTTAAGGCTTTGTCACAACAAGCTCTCTTAATAGGTGAAGCAGGAACAGGGTAGTTTCCACAGTGTCCGCATTTTTCTCTAAAATAACTGCTTTAGCTAAACCATCGACTCTTTCATTGCCTGGATGGCCCACATGCGACACCAATTGAATCTGGTTAAAACATAATTTTAAACTTTCAGTCGCTCCTGCAACCGTTTGTAAAACACCTCGAATCATCCAAAGGGAAAGCCGATCACTTACTTGTCTCTGCCAGGAATGTATAGAATTTTTTGCTTGCACGTTTGAGCGATTGCTGAAATTGATATGCCAATAAAACACTTCTTTCGCCATTGATTTCATTTCCGACTCCACATTGCTGTATCAAAATTGCATGTTTGTATGTTTTACCTTCCGTTGCAGTTTGGCTTACGAGTTCATCGACACCGTGTAATTAAATTGAGCAGCTATTTCCCACGAGTAATTTCTAATGGTTTTTAATGAGCTTCCTAGGAAGATTTTATGTTTAAACAAGAAGTAATTTTTTTTTTCTAAAATGTACAGTCGTGGAAAAAAAAAAAAGTAAACACCCCTACTAACTCCTAAACAAATCATCATAGAAGAAAGTTACTGGTACCGAACGATTGGAAATAAAGTCTACTTTTAAATGGCGTATATAAAATTTTCTTAGGGGGTCATCTACATATTAAAACGAATCCTAACTTCATTTTTTTCAATGGCAATACCCAATTTTAACGAGATATTTCAAATCTTCGGTTCAAACTATGCCTAGACAACAAATTTCAAGTCATTTGAATGATAAGTTTTTGAATTATAAACATTCAAAATTTAGTGCTTCTAATGTTAAATTATATTTTCATATTTTTATTTATATCTCCCGAAATTATGCTCCTAATGTGCTAATTTTTTTGTGGTAATAATACTAATATACCCAAACATAAATAAGCTGAATTTGCAATTTTTATAATTTTATGTTATGAATTATGAAATTAATATTCGAAAAAATTATGAATTGCAACCTACAATTTTTTTGATGGAATTAGATTTATTAAGTCCTGCTTTATGGAAATTCAAAAATTTCACATTTTTCTTCAGAGTAGTTTTCAAATTATGCTTAAAAAACGGTAAAATGATGGTTTAAGGGGCCGTCTATGATGGAAGTGAGTAGACATTTTGAAATGTATTCTGCCGTAGTGTAATCTAACACGCTTCATTGACTCCTTGAGTGGCGCTTAAGGTGCCTTGATCAAGGAAGCGGCTCTCTCGGTTAATAATCCAGTACGGAACTTCAATTTGGATACAGCCCTTAAAATACGCTCGTTTTAAAATAATTAATTTCCTGGAAACTTATGCTACGAATTGGATAAAAATTCGTTTTTAGGCTAATTGAAGGGTGTAGAGTTCATTTATGCTGTCAGAATTGGGTACTGCTATTGAAAAAAAACAAAGTTATGGTTCGTTTTAATATGTAGGTGGCCCCCTAAGCAAATTTTATATACATCGTTTAAAAGTGACTTTATTTCCAATCGTTCGGTAACAGGAACTTTCTTCTACGATAATTTGTTGAGGAGTTAGTAGGGGGTGTTTACTTTTTCTTTTCCACGACTGTACTTGCAATGAGCATGCCAATTTAGATAGGAGGATCCACAACTCGTGAACACATATTGTTTGACATTTTTTTGATTTTAATGGTGTTATGAGTGATATGTTTTCAGTGATGTTATGAATTTTCTAAAGTGTCTGCTGTAAATCATTGTAAAACCTTCATTGTTCATATAAAAGTAATAACGCTGTAAATGTGTATAAGTGCTGCATTATATTTTGATTATAATTTGATGTAAAGTTGATCTTATTTTCAACTCGCAACAGACCTGTAATTTTATTGCACAAAAGTTCTTTTAGAATTTTGTATAATAAAATCATTTTTATGATTTATTCGTTTATCAGAATCTTTCGGTATCCGTATAGAATGCAATCCTCAGAATGCGCTTACATATTGGTTCATGTTATTTGTTACATAAACTAAAAAATATATATAATTTTTAAATGCTACTACTAACACAAAAAAATTAGCAAATGCAGCATTTCCTAAATATTTTAACTCATACAGATAACGTGTCAGTTTAACATGTCTTTTTGAGTAACACTTATCTTAAATTCTTAAGTTAACTCATAAATCGCACGTCCCTTCGGGCAGAAGTTATAAATTCTTTGCTTCCTTCTCACGTAACATATGTTTCAAATAACTTCTGATGTTACATCAATTTCCATTACTTAGAACTTTTTGATAATTTATTACACTTTCTTCAAAAAACATAATAAAGCTATGATCTTAAATGTTATTTTACACAATTTCTTTCCTAGGAAATATGACGTAGTTCATGTGACATTTTTCTTTATTTTAAATGTTTTGCTGCATCCAGGGGTTTTTGAAAATAAAGTTTATTTTTTGTATAAGAAATAAATTTTATTACAAGTTCACATTGATTATAAAGCTAGATTTATTGATTCTATTTGTTGCATAAACATATGAGATACATTATGACAAAGATGATTGCATTATAACTTGACTATAGTGAAATAATATAATTTTTAGAATCTAAATGATTATTCTTCTCAATAGGTCTTCCTGCCTGCATAATTGCATAATAATACTTTTATATTACAGCCATGATTGAAAGGAAAGCTACATTTTGTTTATTGGATTTCTATTTCCCAATCTTGAAGAATAGCGTAATTTCAATTGCTTACATTTAAAGTTTATGTTTAAATTTTTATTTCTAGTCAGTAACTTATCATGCAAATATCACTTGTGCATTATTAGTATTTTTTTCGTCTTATAACTATTTTTTCTGAATGATCGTACTACAAAAATATATTGTTACCACTATTAAAAATAGATTTAAAATTTACAAGAATGTGTTCTGATTTACCGGTGGTTCCGCCAATCGCTCTTTATGATTAGATACCTGACACACGAATATATGTTCGAGATTTCAGGAATCAAATGAAAAAAAAAAGGTTTTTTTTTTGTTGTTGTTTGCCACTGAGTTTCATAAACTTTTACGAACATTTTTTTAAAGTGCATTAAGCAGTTTTATCAATCCTGAATATCGGATTTTATTACGCTGTTTATCTGTAATTAAACATTTTAAACAGTGTAATTGAATTTATACATGTAAGCGTTTAAAATAATAATTTTCATGTTAATGTTAATGTAAATTTTGGTGGTTTTAATTTATTATCTTTGTCTCTTTTTATTGCAAATGAAGATATTTCTTGTGAATTGAAGACACCTGAAATTCCTATATATCTTTCTTTCTAACCGATGACCAGGCCCCTACCTGCAGGGTTGCCCCGGTTTATTACCTGGCATCGGGGCGAAAGACCGCCTAATCGCCGCGAAGCGGCAATAAACCTGACATCATTTCCTCGATCGTCATCCTATCTGCACTGCCTACTGCTCGTTTATGTATACTTTGATTTGCCGGTTACTTAACTTTATATCCTGTTGTTTGGCACCTGCACATTGCTACTCATGTTGGTCTCGTAATTTAGAACCTTGATCAGATGACGAGACCCTCACCTGGCAAGGCACCTCCAGAGATATAATTCACAGGTAACTTGGACGACTTTGCACCCACGAAATTCCTATATATCATGGGTTGACAGGATTCATAGACTATAGAAAATTCACAAAAACGCTTTCAAAAATCAGTGGTAGGAAAACAAACTTTGTTTTCATAAATTCTTATGTAAATCTTAAAAATGTATTGATTTCTGTAAGTTATAAAGTTGTACATGTTGTCCCATATTTATCTTTATAATTTTCATCATCCATAAAACCTAAACGAAATAATATAGCAAAGTTCAGTTTGGTGTGAGTATAACAGCATCGCATAAAGTTTTATTTGTACTCAGAGTAATGTTTTTACTTTCAGGTTCGACCCAGTAAGATCCATAAATCGTGATGGCTACACCTTAGGAAAAAGTCCAGTGTGTGGCCTGGTTCATAGAGACGAAGTCTGATGCAGAAGGTCAAAGGAATTTCCAAATAAGATACGGATTTCATCCACCATCCAGGCACTCAATACGCGCGTGGCACAAGTTGTTATGGATAACGGTAGTGTCCTTCATAAAAAAGTAAAATTAAATAAAAAAAATACCCGAACTAATTATTTCTCATCCATGTGAAACTTGTTTCCTATTTTTTCTATTTACTTGTATTGATGACTTTTAAGTTGTGTTCCAATCTATAAACACTGTTTTCATGAGCCCTATAGATATTTATGATGGTTAGAATTGCAGTAAAGCTAGAGATCCTACCTACACAACTTCCAAGTTGTATAATATTTAAACGGATCTTCTGACTGCAAAATAGTCAATGAAACATCATCTTCATTTTGAAAGACCTAACCAGTGACATGCCACTCAATATACTGCATATTTTTTCGTCTTTAGCGCCATTTTGTATTTTACGGCCGCCATTTTGAATTTATAAAAACAAAACCTAGCCTATAACCATCGGTCGGTTAAGACGAATCGATAGACACCTCATTCATTAAAATTCATCCAGCCGTTGTGATGTTTCGAGGGTATAAAAAATCCACATACCCAGGTACGCGTGAAACACATAACCCATCTAGGCAGTAGGGTAAAAAAAGCTCTGGCGTCCTAGTACAAGTCATTAGGATACGGAGTTCAGGTACTAAGCTCAGGATTAAAGTTTCCCAGATAAATTTGGAACATACTATATAACCAGAGTTGTCAAGTCTCCGGCTTTTTGCACACCACTATTAGTTTAGAGAAAATGTTGTTCCTTTAAATCGCCCAATTGTTCTAATTAAATAAAACATTTTCTGAATTAAAATACTGGTATCCAAAAAGCCGGAGACTTGGCAGCTCTGTATATAACACTTTTTGGATAGTATCCTGTAAGATGTTATTAAATACTTCCGCCAATGATTATATTATATTTTGCTAGATCAAGAAACAAATCTCCATTTTGAATATGTATAATTTCTTTGAAAAAAAAAATAGAAACACCTGATGGAGAACAACAAAAGTTATTTATTACACTTATTTTAACTCATTTTTCTTGATTTTTATAGACGCCACTAATTCTGTTTTCTATTTAGTTTTGACATTTTCCAACAGGATTTAAACATCAAGCCTTTTACAATACTCTTAGAGTTTATTCAAATCTAAAGTGTGGCGCTCATGTTTAACAACAGCAATTGCAAACTTCTACTCTTTCGGGAACGCTGAAACAGAAATTTTAGATCCTTTGTTATTTATTTAAAGCACAGTGTGTATATTGTATTTACATATAATTTTTTTGATTAAACTATTTGTGTAAAAATTCTACAAGTTATCAGAAAATAGAACATTTCTTACATAAAACTTTCATGATTTTCTTCCATAATGAAAGGTTAAAATTAAGCATGCAGATTTAGAGAATAAAATATTAATAAGTACTGAAATATTTGGACTTTTATAATCACTAGGGAATCGTACACGGGCTTCTCGGGTTAAAGAATATAGGTGAATTTTTTTTTTTTTTTTTTTATTGAAAACTAATAATTTTTTTTTATATGCAATAATTTTTTTAGATTACCACTTACATTAAAAAAGCATTTTTCATATGGAAAATACGAATTTATACAATCAAATATTTTTTTGAAATTTATCAAAAGCGATATTTTCTTATTAGCCGCATGCTAAAAGTTATTTGACCAAGATTTTGCTACTTATGTCATCCTTTTATATTCTGATAATTTCAGAGCTTATACATGTGTGTTAAATTTGTGTTTTATTTATATTATATTATTTATTTATTCATAGAGATGTTTTTTTTTAAAGGGATATTAGCCGTAAGAAAAGGAACTCCTTATTTTGTTTTAAAGGCAAACGGATTAATCTTTCGTAATCGAGCTCCGCGCGATATAGATAAATTGAAAAATATTTCTTGCTTTAAAATTTGTTTTTAAAACCATAGACAATCAGTAAACTAAGATGAACTTTGCAAACAAATTCCATTTGAAAAAAAAAATCCTATTTGGTGATCTAAAAATTTAAATTGTACGATTACAAATATGTTAGGTTTGTGTTTTTACAATATTTTTCTTTTATTTGTTTATAAAAGAAGTATTAATTTCGTTAATTTGTCTTTCACAAATATGTTAGATTGGTGGTTTTTTTAATATTCTTTTATTTTTTTTATAAAGGAAGAATTAATTTCGTTTTCAAAAATAGTCAGAAACAAATGCTGAAAAATGTTTGTTGCTTTTTGTGCAAAATGTTTATTATTATTATGTATTGAAACCGGCACGTGATAAGATAAACTTAAAAAAAATCATGCTTAAAAATTATTTTAGAAAATATGATACATCAGTCAATTAAGATACAGTTTTTAAACAAATTGCATTTGAATGTAATTTTTTTCCGTATGCGACGGAAATTGAAAATGTACAGTCGTGGGAAAAAAAGTAAACACCCCTACTAACTTCTCAACTAATTATCGTAGAAGAAAGTTACTGGTACTGAACGATTGGAAATAGTCTACTTTTAAGTGATGCATTTAAAATTTGTTTAAGTGGCCATCTACATATTAAAACGAACCATAACTTTGTTTTTTTCAATAACAGTACACAATTCTGACAGCATAAATGAACTCTACACCTTTCAATTCGCCTATAAACAAATTTGTATGCAATTCGTGCTATAAGTTTCCGAAAAATTAATTATTTTAAAACGAGCGTATTTTAAGGAATGTATCCAAATTGAAGTTCCGAACTAGAATGTTACCCTAGAGAGCCGCCTTCTTGATCAAGGCACGTTTAAGCGTCAATGAAACCTGTTTGATTGCAGGATAGCAGATTAAATTTCAAAAATTTACTCACTTCTATCATAGACGGCCCCTTAAACCATCATTTTGCCGTTTTTTAAGCATAATTTGAAAACTACTTGGAAGAAAAATGTGAAATTTTGGATTTCTATACAGCAGGACTTAATAAATCTAAATCCATCAAAAAAATTGTATGTTGCAATTCATAATTTTTTCGAATATTAATTTCATAATTCATATCATAAAATTATAAAAATTTCAAATTCAACGTATTTATGTTTGGGTATATTAGTATTATTGCTACACAAAAAATTAGCTCATCAGGAGCATAATTTCAGGAGATATAAATAAAAATATGAAAATGTAATTTAACATTAGAAGTACTAAATCTTGAATGTCTATAATTCAAAAACGTATCATTCGAATGACTTGAAATTTGGTTTCTAGGCATATTTTGAACCGAAGATTTGAAATATCTTGTTAAATTTGGGTACTGCTATTGAAAAAAAATGAAGTTTGGATTCGTTTTAATATGTATATGGCCCCCTAAGTAAATTTTATACACACCCTTTAAAAGTAGACTTTATTTCCAATCGTCCGGTACCAGTAACTTTCGTCTACGATAATTTGTTGAGGAGTTAGTAGGGGGTGTTTACTCTTTTTTTTCCACGACTGTACGATGGTTAGAAGATTAAAAAATTGCAGTAGCGAAAATTTCAAGAACGAAATTTGATCGTGAGGTGTTGCCATTCGCAAAATGACGCCAGCTTTAAGCACAGATACTTTTGTTCTTTATATTATAGATACTTAATCAGTAAAATATAATAAAGATAAGTTATTAGGATGTGGTTATCAATTGAGGCTCTTGTGCTTGGTATTCCGGAATGAAAAGCAGCAATTTTCACCTTCTCAAAATTTGCATACGCACTTCTCATATCCATATTCATCAGTTTAAGGGGTCTTGTACCTTTTTAACGCGTAGAAAATTAACGAAAAACTTCAAAGTTTGAATAAGTCTATCTTCAAAACCTTTTTATGTATAAGCATGAAATTTTGAATATTGATTAAAAAGATTGTGCTTTGTAATATGCTACCAACAGAAATTTATTCACCCTTTACAGAATTTGTGTATTGTTGAAATCAAAATAGCTCTTTTACCCCCATAAGTCATTGCGCGCATGATATCTTCAGAAAGTATGTATGGATTGTCATGAAATTTGGTAAATATACTAAACAAATATGTGTGTTTAAAATGATCTACTTTTAAGTATTTACAATGGTAATATTTTTAGTTATGACTATTTCTATTCTTTAAAAATACAAAATTTTTATTTATTTTTTTTTTTTTTTACGAAAATATTTTTTTATGTAGTTAATGAAATAATTTAAACCTAAGAGTAGGTCATTTTAAACACACATATGTTTAGTATCTTTATCAAATTTCATGCCAATCCATACATATTTTCTCAAGATATCATGCGCGCGATGACTTATGGGGTAAAAAAAGAGCTATTTTGATTTCAACAATACACAAATTCTGTAAACGGTTAATAAATTTCTAATGGTAGTGCATCACAAAACACAATCTTTTTAATCAATATCCAAAATTTCATGTTTATACATAAAAAGGCATTGAAGATAGACTAATTCAAACTTTGTTCGTTAATTTTCGACGCGTTTAAAAGGTACAAGACCCCTTAAAAAAATTTGTATTTTATTTGATCATTTAAAAATCATTTTAACTCAAAACTTGAAGTCACGATTGTCAGCAACAGAACAGACGCACCCTTTACTTGAGATTCTAATCTCAATTCCGGAGGTAAAAATTTCCGTAACTTATGTTTTTTGATGCATTTGTGTTAAAATATTTCGTTTTATCGTAGAAAATGGTCGTTTTCTTTTAAATATCACTTCATTTTTACTTAAATGAGCATTTCGCCTAGTGTCTGAAATTTAGTATTAGTACACATGCAGAAGGAAAAACAATATAGAAAATTTATGAGGAAAAATGCATGTTTTCAAAAGCAGTATGTCACTTTCCGTTATTATGCCCCTAATAAAATATAATCTGCTCATAATGAGATTTTGCGTCACTAAACCCTATACAACAATTTTTATCAACAAATTTGAATTTTTATCAGAAAATAGCATGAATAAAGATAAAAATAACTCATTATTTCTCTCTTGTCAGCAATAATGAAAGCTATCTAATTTTTACCATTTTGAAGAAATTTCATAAAATGCTTTTTTAATTAAAATATAAAAGTAGAGATATTTAAAAAAACAAACAAAAAAAAAACAGATAGTGCGATCACATCTACAATTGAAGAGCTTTATTTTAAAAATATGTATATAATAGTAAAATTGGTTCAGCAGAAAGATCAGGACAGATGACTAAAAATACACTTGTGCTTTAAATATATAGATTATATAAAATTAGGAAAAATTAAATTAAGCAAATTATGTTATTTTGGTAAAATTATAGTAGAATGTCCTAAAAAATAGCATTAAAATTTTATTATTCGAGAAAATTTTAGACAAACTTCAGGAACATATTATTTTAAACCACAAATTATTTGTTTGCTTGCCTAACTCGTCGAAGCAAACCCATCAATGCGAGAATCGTCAATTTCTGTAATATAAATCGCTATTATTTGCACGTCACCTGTCTTCTATAAAGACACTCTAAATTTTTGTAAAACATTGCATTTTATCAGTGTGTGATTTCGATTACATTATTTTCAAAATTGAAGCATTTTCACCTGTGAAGAATTTCAAAGCAGCTGGGCTGTGAAAATGACGCACTTCCACAAAACCTAATTCAGGTTTAAGAATTAAAAAACAGGCTTTTTTATAAAATGACGTCATTTGCATTCGCTAAAGACTCCACTTTTAGAATCCATTTTGAAACTTCGTCTATAGAAAAGTATGCATATGACGTCATTATCACGGAATAACAGACAATATTCTTGACATAGCCCATATTTTAATTTCAACTATTTTTTTTTTTAGATTTTATGAGAAAATGGCAACAAAAAGATACAGTATCTCCTATTTTCGACTATTTTCCGTTTACTTTCAATCACTTGCAATAGAAATGGGGTACTATTGTTGCAACGATTAAAAAAAATGGTATTAAAAACTACAAAAAATTTAATATCTCAAAAATAAATTGAGATACAGCTTTCAAACAAATTGCATTTAAAAGAGCATTTTTTTCCTTATACGACGGTGTAAAAATTTAAAATGTGCAATGTTTAGAAGTTTAAAAATTTGCAGTAGAGAAAATTGCAAAACCAAAATTTTATTTCAAATTTCAAAGTGTTGCCATTCGCAAAATGACGTATGCGTTACGCACAGATATGTTTGTCCTTTATAATATGGATATTTCATTGGATGATAACCTATCCGAAATTTTTTTAAACTTGAAACAACTCTTTGTTGCATTGTTCCGTAAAAGAGTAAATTAAAAAGTGCTACATTAAGTATAAACATATGGAATTATAAAAGAAGGCATTATAAAATAAGGTATTATAAATCGGCTATAAAAAAGAAATTGATAATATACATACAGTGTGTCCACGTATAATCTGACCGACCTTTATTTTCGCAACCGTTTATCCTAGATACATACTTCAAATTACAAAAAATGATTTAAATAGTGTATAGAATTATTTTTAAAGCGATTTGGTCAAGAAAAGCATTTATTTAAAAATTACGAAATTTAATTTTTTATACGGTCCTCGCGTTCTGTAAGTTATATTTAGTAAAATTTTCCTGTTACACTGACAATTAAGACAAAAAATCCCGTTATTCTACGATTAAAATTGACCAAGTAATAGCTGTTTAAAGTTGGAGCATATTTTTTTGTTGCAAATTAGGCGTCATTCAGAAATTTATTAGAAATATAATTTATTCAGATAATGGTTCAGAGTAAAATTAACATTGCAATATAAATTTGAAATTTTTAATCATTCCGGCATTTTAATGCAAAATA
Organism: Maratus speciosus; assembly: GCA_963932465.1. Taxonomy (NCBI): domain Eukaryota; kingdom Metazoa; phylum Arthropoda; class Arachnida; order Araneae; family Salticidae; genus Maratus; species Maratus speciosus. Next base: position 331,221,205 of record OZ010788.1, on the reverse strand, counting down.
TACAATTTGTAATAAACATATGAGAAAGAAAACCAGAAATTTTGTTAAATAAAATGATGAAAATTAACAGCCTCAATTCTTTACAAAATTATACATATTTTAAAATGTTATTAGATTACACTAGACTGCAAAAGTTGGGTTATGTCATGTTTTTTTTAGCTTTTCATAATTGATTCTTACGTATTCTGTACCACTGAATCCGAAATTGATTTTATTTTTTACCATCACGAAAAGATCTTTTGAAAATCGTGAGATAAAAAAAAGTAAGAAAAAATAGCGAAAATTTGATGCTATAAAATAGTTTTTAGCTTTACAAAATTAATTCAATTTTTTTTTTTTTTTTTTTTTTTTTTTTTTTTTTTTTTTTTTTTAGCGCTGAATCCGAAAATGACCATTTTAAACCATCACGTCAGGATTATTCTCAAATCGCAAATCAAAGTTAAAAAGATCCCCCTCCCCTCCCACCTCATTGGACTCGTGGGCTGTTCAGCTGTAAGGAACCCAGTATAAGCCGAAAAACTGAATAAATTATTGAATTAAATAAAATTAAATTAAACTGAATAAAAATGTCTTACATATATTTTATAATATCAGATTTTTCGCCTTCTTTTTAAGCCTTGATATTTACTATTTTTGAAAAATCCTGACATGAAAGTTAAAAGTGAAGATAATATTTTTATTCAGCGTTTTTTGTCTTACTTGTTAGTGTCACAGTAAATTTTTACTAAATATCACTTATAGGACCCGGGGACAGTATAAAAATTTTAATTTCGTAATTTTTTAATAAATGTTTTTCTTGACCCAAATCGTTTTAAAAGTAATTATTTACCTTGTTTAAACGATTTTTGTAATTGGAAGTATTCATCTACGATAAACGGTTGCGAAAATAAATTTCGGTCAGGTTATACGTGGGCTCACTGTATAAATATTATACCGGGTGCTTGCAAATTAGTTATTCAATTTTGTAAATTAAGAACTTCCGAAATATTAAATGAAATTATCTAGTTGGAAGTCAGACTAGTAGTAATATTGCGAAGTTTATTCATAGTTGGAGCTAGGTGCCATAACTGACGCTATCGCTGAGCGAGCGGATGTGTTTTCAATGGCCACCCTGATCACAAGATCTGTCATCGCTTGATTTCAGTGTATGGGGTTTTGCAAAGAATCAAGTGTACAAGACATGTCCTGCATCCACTCCTGAACTAAAATCAAGAATCAGCAGTGCAATTAATTTGCTAGATTAAACAAGCTGACAAATCTGTGGCAAGAAATTACATGAATTTTTGTTGTTACCGTTACATAAAAAGTTCTAGGAATTCCAGTTTCCTAGAAAAATTTTAGTAACTTTACAGATTTTTTTTACAGTGTGCAAAAAAAAAAAATATATATATATATATATATAATACTAAAAATAATACATTTTAAAATTTTATCCTTTGAGTTTTTGTACAGAATCATACACAAAAGGTTTGTTTTTTGTTTTCTACTTTCCTAATCTTTCCTTATATGTTGTTAACCGTGTAGATATGGCATACAATTCAGTGTCATAAAGACAAATTAAAATATGATAAATAGTCGGTATTCATTGGATTTCCTGTGATGTTATGAAGACAGATTATTCTAAAACGCAATTAGTATTTTCATTATTTGTACGTACTCTATAATATGTATTATTTGTCGGGAAGATAAATTTCATGTTAATACAGTAACTGCTTTTAATCACTGAACCAATTTGAAACTTTGATACTAAAAATTAATTAAAATCGACATCATTTAGGGTTATTTCATGAGTAGCGAAATCTGATTTAAAAACACACTGTTTCTTAAACTAACCTTATATTAAAATTTTGATTATTTGTAGTAGATAATTGTTGCGGTATATTTCAGAACGTGTTTAGGGAGAATTTGGATATTCTAAACATGACCCCTTTATGACAATTTACAACTTAGAATAGGGACTTTCTCAAATTTCTTTATTTTTAAAATAGATTTTTTTTAAAAATCTTCCATTTCCAAACTTAACCTTTCTCAAATTCTATCATTTTGATATAAAATCCAAACTATCGCAAAAAAACTCTGCCCCAAAATGTATTGTCTAGCTTTTATGTATGGGAGGTGGGGAAAATATATAAATACATTGTAAATTAATTCTTTAAAATGCATGCTTGCTGTTCAAAAATTATAGGTACAGCTGCAGTTTTTTCAAAATGTTACAGCCTACATAAACTCTTCTACGTAAAAAGATAGTTTTGAATTTCTGAATGTTAAATGATCACTCTCCTTCAGTTCATGCCACCAATCAAGAAGTAGTTTTACGGCAATTGTGGTGACCGGGTTTATGAGGCGGTAGGAAAAACATTTGAAGTTGGGATGCACAAAAAACATTTATTATGACGCGGACACAACATTTATAAACATAGAAAGAATAAAATAACTTTGAACTTATTTACATTCAACCATTCGAATAAACATTATCGTCTGTTTCTTTTTTGTATTTTCTCGAACTGTTGCCACTTGTATTAGAGTAATATTTCGTTGCCAGGTAAAATTCTCCCACGCTTAAAATGGAACGCACACAACAGTTATAACGTATGTTAATGGTACAACAAAGTCTTGCAAGTGTGATGGAGTTTTGCGTTGACGAGTGGATCGTCGTAGCTGAATATCATGTCCAATTGGTGTTGGTGGTCTCTGAACATTTGCGTCTAATTGTTGGAAATAGTTTCGAAGTTGTGCTATCCATAGGGGTTGAGAAGATTCGTTTTCATTAATTGGTCCTTATACTCATTGTTTTTTTGAATTTGTGGTGAATGTGACAGTCTTTTTTGGAATCTCGTTTTTTGTCAGTCAATAAATATGGCGCTTGAATATGTATCCGTTATCTAATTCTACTTGATAATGCAATTTAACAAATTTTTGAAGTACAGTACCTAACTTCCACAGTTCTCTATTTCTGGCATAGCATCTCGCTTGTACTCGATCTCCCACACTTAAATTTCTGCATTTAATTGGATAATCATTGTTTTGAATATGTTTAATTGGACGTAAGGCATCAAGTTGAATTCGTATATTTCGTTTCAAATACAGTTCTGCTGGTGTTTGATTACTGGACAGTGGAGTTGCTCTGTATCTGAATAGTATTTGTCTTACCTTTGCATGCATTGATAGCGGTTCAGAAGACATTGCTTTTAGAAGATTTTTCAGTGTTTGCACATTTCCTTCAGCTAATCCGTTTGTGGCTGGATGACCTGGAGCAGTTAGTTTGTGAAAAATTCCATTTTTAGCACAATATAACTGGAATTCGTCACTTACAAAAAAATTTGCGTTGTCTGAGATTATGACCCTTGGAAAACCATGAAATGCAAAAATGTCAGATAATAGCTCAATTGTAGAAATAGAAGTTGGATCATTGCGGCATATTTTGATTTCAGCCCATTTTGATTTTGCATCGACGACAATTAAGAAGAAATGATCTTGAAATGGTCCTGCATAATCAATATGTATGCGATCCCAATTTTCTTCTGGCTCGTCCCAGGGATGTACTGGTACTTTTGAAGGATTTTTCTTAATTTCAGCACACGCTTCACATGTTCTTGACAGATGTTCAATATCTCTATCTATAAATTTCCAGTGAAGATGACGGCGTGCTAACTGCTTCATTTTAGTAATTCCTGGAATAATTATTCATTGTGCCTTAAACAAAATTCCTTCTTCAAGTTTAAATTCATATGAGCGATCTGAGTCTTCTTCAATTTCCTTCTTTATTTTTGATAATTCTTCATGTGCATCTGTTGCCTTTCGTATAGTTTCGAAATTCAGTAATTCTGTTGAAATCGCATTTACAGATGACATGCAAATGCAATTTATTTCACTGTTAATAACGATATCACTTGATATTTCCTTTTGAACAACTGGAGCTCTAGACAAGCAGTCTGCATCTACATTATCACTACCCTTTTTGAAAACCACTTTATAATCAAATGCTGATAAAAATGTTGCATATCTTAGCAATCATCCTGAAGTCATAGGAGGTAATTTTACGTGTGGATGGAATATTCTTGTTAAAGGTCGATTATCAGTAGCTAATGTAAAATGTCTTCCGAATAAATAATTGAAAAAGTGATTTACTGAAAAGACAATGGCTAGAGCTTCTCGATCAAGTTGTGAGTAATTTTCTTCTGCTGCTGTTAAGGATCTTGATGCGAATGCAATGGGTCGTTTTTGGTCTTCTATTATATGGGATATAACACCAACTACTCCTGGAGGACTAGCATCACATGTAAGAATAATTGGTAAGTTAGGATCATATGGAACAAGAAAACGTTCACTAGAAATTTCACTTTTCAATTTGATGAAGGCTGCTTCACATGCTGCTGTCCATCGGAATCTGAAATTTTTCCGAAGAAGCTGCCGAAGAGGATATGGGACTGTTGAATTATCTGAAAAAAAAAACGAGAATAATAAGTTACCATTCATAAGAATCTCCATTGTTCTTCCACATTTGACGGTCTTGGCATATCGTTAATCGCCCTTACCTTTTTAGGATTTTTGAAATTTTATTAAATTCAATAACATGGCCTAAATATTCAATTTTCTCTTGAAACAACAAGCATTTGTAACCATTTAAATGCAGATCTTATTTTTTTAATCTTTGAAGCCATAATTCTAGATTTCTTCTACACTCTTCTTTCGTTCTTCCATGCACAATAATATCATCGAAATACTTTAAGGTTTTTGGTAAATATCGGAGGATCTAATCTAGAATTCGATTGAACTCGCTAGGAGCGGTCTTTATTCCAAACGACAATCTATGCATGCGATAAGCTCCTCGATGTGTGGTTATAGTTTGAGTAATACTGCTTTCTTCATTAACTGGAACGTGGAGATAAGCTTTAAACAGATCTAGTCGACAAAAGTATTTTGAATTTCTGAGACTGTTTATAATTTCGTCTATTCATTGAATTGGATAATTAGCACTTACAAGTCTTTCATTTACACCAACCTTGTAATCGACGCAGTGTCGTACACCTCCATCAGCTGTTGGTATTACTACCAGAGGCGATCCCCAATCACTCGTAGCTATCTCCGAGATTATTCCTTGAGATTCAAGTGAATCTAATTCCCTTTCAACTTTTTTCACGAAGAGCACACGGTACTTCTCTTTCCATATGGCAAACTGTCTTACTATTTTCTCGGAGTTCTAATGAATCTTTGACATCTGGAATACATCCTATTTTCTGTTCGAAAATTTCTGGATACACAGAAATAACATCTTCGAGGCTTTCTATAGTTTTTACCTTTGAGGTATTTAAGTTGTCTGGCTCTTTTGAATCAATCTGTTGAAGGCTAATTCCGAGAAGTCAAATCCATACACGACCTAACAAAGGACCGAAATTTTCTGTTACGATATAAAGTTCTTCACGTGAGGATCTTCCCTGATATTCTACATTTACTGTAACTTTTCCATCTGGTAGAAAAACATCACCAGTGTATGATCGGAAAGCAATAGTTGAATTTTGAAGTTGAACTGGAATTTTCATTTTATAGAACTTATCTCGGGGAATAAAAGTAAAGCCTGCAAATGAATCCACTTCAAACGGTACGTTATGGCCCTCAATGCTCACTGTAGCAAAATATTTTTTGAGGTCTTTAGCTTTAACCTTTTTATTTTGATAAACATCTATTATTTTATTCACACCGACCTGAGAAAATATTTTCTTTTCCGTAATATAGTTTGCTGTATTTACTTTATCTGTGTTAGTTTTTCCTTTACCGCCTAACAATGTGCGAATACAGACTTTAGCAAGATGACTTGTTATTTTACACGCACTGCATTTAAGAGAATTGCGATCCAACCTGCATGTTTTTGCAGTATGATTATTTTTACCGCATCGAGGACATAAATTGTTTATGCCCAATTTTTCGTAATCGGTTCGCGATCGTGAATCTTGATCTTCGATTAAAACTATTTTTCGGTCTCGAATTAGAGCGTTGAAAAGACGATGGATTATATGAGTCACACCTGAAACGTCGATATTTTGAAACCTTTTTAATTTCACTTGCACTAGATTCACCTATACTGGTTACAGTATTTGAATTTTTCGATAATTCACGGTTATCATTTCTGGAAACTTCCAAAGCTATAGCTTTTTTGGCTATATCATCAAATGTACTAACGTCTGACTGTAAAAGTTGCTCGCGAATAGAAGCATCGTAAATGCCACGAATAAATTGAGCACGTAAAACTATATCAGCGATAGACTCTTTACAATCACAAGGAGAAATAAATTCACAGTTAATTATATCAAGTCTAAGTGTAGCTATATAGTCTGTGATTGTTTGGCTTTCACCCTAATATGTTGAAAGAAACTTACTTTTCGACACAATAACATTTTTCTTGGGACAAAGGTGTTCTTTGAAAGCCTTTACTAGCTCCGTGTAAGTTAATTCTGATGGTATTTTAGGAGATACCAATGCCGAGAACATATTGTAATTAGTTGCTCCCATAGAATTTAAAAGCATTTGTGCACAGTGTTTTTTATTAGAAAAAATATTTTTCATTTTTAGAAATTTTTCAAAACGATAAATATAGTATGTAAATGATTCTTTCCGAGTATCAAAACATTCAAATGGTTGTAATAAAATTGGATTTACCTGACTTGTTTAAGTAGCTGAATTCTGCGTTGAAGTATTTGAAGATTGAGCAGGCATTAATTTTTCAAAAAACTGTTGTTGCGGAGTGGAAAATGCTGTCATAAAGTCTTTAAACTGTTGCGCATTCATAGTGAATCGATTAAGAGCTAACGTAATTTGAAAGTTCAGTCTGGAAAAATATCAAATAAAAAACTTCACCTCGTCGCCAATGTGGTGACCGGGTTTATGAAGCGGCAGGTAAAACATTTGAAGTTGGGATGCACAAACATTTATTATGACGCGGACACAACATTTATAAACATAGAAAGAATAAAACAACTTTGAACTTATTTACATTCAACCATTCGAATAAACATTATCGTCTGTTTCTTTTTTGTATTTTCTCGAACTGTTGCCACTTGTATTAGAGTAATATTTCGTTGCCAGATACAATTCTCCCACGCTTAAAATGGAACGTACACAACAGTTATAATGTTTGTTAATGTACAACAAAGTCTTGCAAGTATGATGGAGGTTTGCGTTGACGAGTGGATCGTCGTAGCTGAATATCATTTCCAATTGGTGTTGGTGGTCTCTGCACATTTGCGTCTTGTTGTTGGAAATAGTTTCGAAGTAGTTCATTTATAAACATAGAAAGAATAAAACAACTTTGAACTTATTTACATTCAACCATTCGAATAAACATTATCGTCTGTTTCTTTTTTGTATTTTCTCGAACTGTTGCCACATGTATTAGAGTAATATTTCGTTGCCAGATACAACAGCGATAAAAACTTATTTTGCACGTGATAGAATTAAAATTGATTATTGGAGAAAATAATGATGCATTTTTAAAAATCTTACTTTTTTATATAACGTAAAATGAATTCGATTACTCCAAGTATATCATGTAACATCCTGTCTTCCCTTTACAAGCATTCATGTGTAAACACTGAATTCTTCCACCAGCCCATAAAAAATATATGAACTTACGATTAAAAATATTTATTGAAAGCTTAGAATCCCTATTTCTTACCTCTGTTTATTGTTATTGTTGTTTTTACAGAAATTTCAAAGGTTGTGCATAATAATTTACATTGTGTGCAAAACATATTGGCAGCTGCATTCCAAAATTCAGAGTGTCCGGCTGAGTTATACCAGGACATGGATGGTGACATCTTCTAAAATTTTTTCTAATGTCATCCCAAACATAAAAAAAAAATCCGTTATAAATGAATAGTTTACTTGGACTAGCACACTCTGTTATTAAATAAAAATGTATATTACAACCCCGTTTCTATGTGATTTGGTTTTAATTCTTTTTCCATTGTTACCAGATATTTGAGAATAATTCTGCAGAGTCTGGAGAGTTCATAACTACTATAATAGAAAGCAACGTATTATTGTATTATGCGATACTATAGCAATCTGTTACAGTATTTTATTATATGGTTACTCTGACGTCTATATATTTTTCATTGAAGCCTTAGTAAGGTAAATGTCGTTTATTTTTAAGAAAAGCTTTTTGTAAAACTAAATCAAATATATAGAGTTACACATTTGAAAAATTGATTTTGATTTCAGTAATCATAAGTCAACAAAAATGTATATAGTTTATTTAAAAACATAGTTCCTCCAATCTAGGCAAATCTTTTTTATTGTTATTGTGATTTTTCAGTTTTGGTTCAGAATAATTATTGGGCTTCTATGAAGGTATCAAGTACCTTTAAATTACAACAAATGTTTTATTATTATTAATATTATTCACACATATTAAAAACACAAACTATGTATGTACTTTAATATGTTTGTAAATATTAAAATGTTAAATAAATTTGCATTCAAAATTCTGTGCCATATCAAGAATTATGATAGAAAGAATTGATTACAAAATAGATGCATGCATGTTTGCAACAATTCTTAACAGAATGTTCATGAAATTTTATTATCTTGTATAGGAAATCAATAATAAATTGCTTTTAGAAATAGCTCATTTAGAACATTAAATTAACTTTTGTTTACAATAGAAAAAATTGAAATCATCCAAAAAATTATTATTTAAAATACATTTCGAAAATAAGTGTGATGAAATATACAAATAATTTTCAAATATTAAAAACACTAGATGTTAAAAGTATATATAGAATACACACCAATAGCATTCAGCTAAATATAAGCCATTGTCAAGGAGAAAAATCAGTTTTCATGTATCACAATGGTTTATTTTTAGCCGAAAGCGCTTGGAATGTATTTAATATATGCTTTTAACATTTAGTGTTTTTAACTTTTGAAAACTCTTTGTCTATTTAATCACACATATTTTAGTAGGGTATTTTAATGAAAACATTTTTGAGTGTTTTCATATTTTTTACAAAGTAAATCAATTTTTATGAGATGACTCACTATTCCGAGCCTCGTATAATATTCATAAAATGCGATTGATGCTTTTTCCGACTACAATGAAAAATATTTTTTAGGTAGCTTTCTTTACAAAAAAGCTACCTATTGCAGCCGTTCGGAGGAAAGAGATTTCAAAAAATTTTGGTATATTTTCATCGATCATGACCCGCAGACCCCGAAACCACCCTCCGTTCAAAATTATATATATATCTATATATATATCTGACCTATGTCACACTGTAACTCCCGTAATTATGAACCGATTTCGATGTAATTCGGTGTGTACATAGTACATACCAATGTCTCGACCGAGTTCGTTGGCCAGCTTCATCCGCCGTTTTGTTTCAAAATGGCGGCCATTTAAAATTTTTAAAAAAATTTTAAACTTGAAATGTGGTACCAAAAAATTAAAAATGGAAAAATATTTTTTTCTTATGTATTTGACCTTTATACAAAGATTCCGGAGCAGTTTTTGTTTCGTCTATATCTTAAAAAATGGCTGAGTTATAGCATTTTGAATTTCTAGCGTGGCTGACATTTTGAAACGTCCTGAATTTTGTCACGCGATAAAAGGCGTATTTATGAACCGATTTGGATGTAATTCAGTGTGTACATAGTACATACCAATCTCTCGACCGAGTTCGTTGGCCAGCTTCATCCGCCATTTTGTTTCAAAATGGCGGCCATTTAAATTTTTTTTAAAAATTTAAAATTTGAAATGTGGTACCAAAAAATTGAAAATGGAGAAATATTTTTTCTTATGTATTTGACCTTTATACAAAGATTTCGGAGCAATTTTTGTTTCGTCTATATCTTAAAAATGGCTGAGTTATAGCATTTTGAATTTCTAGCGTGGCTGACATTTTGAAACGTCCTGAATTTTGTCACGCGATAAAAGGCGTATTTATGAACCGATTTGGATGTAACTTCGTTTATACATAGTACATACCAATGTCTCGACCGGGTTCGTTGGCCAGCTTCATCCGCCATCTTGTTTAAAAATGGGGGCCATTTAAATGTTTAAGAAAAATTTAAATTTGAAATGTGGTACCAAAAAATTAAAAATTGAAAAAATATTTTCTTCTTATGTGTTTGACCTTGATAAAAAGATTCGGGAGCAGTTTTTGTTTCGTCTATATCGTAAGAAATGGCTGAGTTATAGCATTTTGAATTTCTAGCGCGGCTGACATTTTGAAACGTCCTGATTTTTCTGACGTAATAACACGCGTATTTATGAACCGACTTGGATGTACCTTGGTGTGTACATAGTACATACAAATATCTCGACCGAGTTCGTTGGCCAGCTTCATCCGCCATCTTGTTTCAAATTGGCGGCCATTTAAATAATTAAAAAATAAAAAAATTTAAATGAGATACCAAAAAATTGGAAAGTGAAAAATATTTTTTTTGTATGTGTTTGACATTAATACAAAGATTCCGGAACAGTTTTTCTTTCGTCTATATCTAAAAAAAAATGGCTGAGTAATAGCATTTTGAATTTCTCTTGTGGCTGACATTTTAAAACGACCTGATTTTTGTCACGCGATAACAGGCGTATTTATGAACCTATTTGGATGTAACTTGGTCTGTACATAGTACATACCAATGTCTAGACCGAGTTCGTTGACCAGCTTCATTCGCCATCTTGTTTCAAAAGTGTTTCCATTTAAAAAAAATTAAATTTAAAATTCAAAATTAGGTATTAAACAATTGGAAAATGAAAAAGATTTTTTTATGTGTTTGGCCTTGATACAAAGATTCAGGAGCAGTTTTTGTTTCTGAAAATTTGTTCTTTTGTTTATATCTTAAAAAATGGTTGATTTATAGCACTTTGAATTTCTAGCATGGCTAAAATTTTGAAACGATCATGTATTTGTCACGCGATAACACACGTATTCGCCTATTTCGATGTAAGAAGGCATGTGGATAGTATACATCAACACCTCGACCAAGTTCGCTGGCCAGATTCATCAGCCATCTTGCTTCAAAATGGCGACCATTAAATTAAAAAAAATATATATATATTTAAAGTGAGGTGCAAAAAAATTAGAAATTGAAAAAGGTTTCTTTCTTAAGTATTTAACCTTGATATAAGTATTCAGGAGCATTTTATGTTTACCTTAAAAAAAGGCTCAGATATAGCAGTTTCAGTTTCTATTGTGGGTGACATTTTGAAAAATCTGATTTTTTGCATGCGACAGCACTTCTATATATTAACCGATTCCGATGTGAGTGAGCATGTGCACAGCAATTACTAAGGTCTCGACCAAGTTCACTGCTTAGCCTCATCCACCATGTTGTCTTAAAATGACAGGCACTTTAAGAAATTGCCAAATTTGGCAGCCAAATGTATGTTACTTTAAAGAAAAGTAGCTTGGATAAAGCTGACTAATTTCGCGAAATTCTCATTCATTATATTGATAAAAATTAGTATTGAATCTCCTATATTCGGTTTCCACTAAATTGAGCTTCGTGTGTTTGAATGATATAATTTGGCTTTTTTAAAATAAGGATTATGAAAGCTACCTCTTCCTCCCGGCACTGGCCGGAAGGACTTTTTTAACATTGAAAAAATGCAAATTATGTTTTAATTGAAAATTATTTTAAATAGGCAATAATCTTCTAATTAAAAAAACTTTCATTCGACAGACTTATGGGAGTGTTATTCAAAATTCAACGCATAGCAATTTCAACCAATTCAGTGTATTAAGTTTTTCAAAACTGATCTGAAATAACTTGGAAACAATCAAACCTAAAATCAACAAAAAAGAAAAAGTATTTAATCTCATGAAAAACAAAATTATAATCAGTAGTAATATTTAATGTTTGTGAAAGTGAAACAGCTAATTTTTTTAGCTGCAAGTTATAAAAAGTTCACTAACTTTTGAAATTTTAAATTTATCTGACCACTAAAATTTTTCATTTTCATTCTCAATAACGAGCATTTGATATATCAGTTATAAAGTGTCCGCATTAAAATTAGAAAAATAGCTTCAATTATCGCTTAAGACATAAAACTATTTTCTAAATAACGAAATTTTTGGGATTACTAAATAAAATTACATAAGTGATAAGATAGTTTTGACAATAAATCCTGTCAGACTGTATACGTGAATCTAAATAGTTTAAGAACATTAGGTCCATTTCTAAGAACATTTTATCTCACTTGAAACTTGTGTCACTGAGGACGTTTAAATGGCTTTTTATCGTTATTTCGTAATTTTTCTGTCTAATCAGTACGCTAATCACCCATGATTTCTCTTTCTTAATGCCCGTGTAGTTCTTTAAATTATTTAGGAACTTTGAAATCTAAGTGCACTTGCGTTCAATCAATGTTAAACACATATTTTACCCCGTTATTAAAATAAACTTTTTGAATATATAAACTAAAAGTAATTACCTTTAAACAAATAAAATTTAATCAGATTTTTTTTTAATTTTTTTTCTTAAAATGAGAATTAGTTTTTTTTCTATACATGACCAGAATTTACACAAATTCGTATATACAAGGTTTTTGATAAGTTTCATTTTTGATCAAGAAATTCTTATCCACGCATAAATTTAAAAACTAGTCTCCGGTTTTGATAAGTAATTTCTAGGGTTCCATACTTAAATAGCAAAAACGGAACTATTATAAGATTACTTCTGAGTCTGTCGCAGCCATTTTACTCATAAACTACGGAACGTGGAAAGTTTAAATTAGGGGAAGTAGCAACATATGTTGACCCACATATTTACATATTATCAAACATTCACAAATATACTTCGGAAAATGTAGAAGGGCTAATTAAGTTATTTGAAAAAAATTATTCTTTGTATATCGTTCTTTGTTTCGTTTGAAAGCTTTCGTAACATTGAACGCAAAAATACATTTCTTTTAATTTTAGGAATTCTATTTCAGAAATATCATAGAAAATGTATTTCAAAAATATGTCCCCCCCCCTCTATTTCTGACCTACCGAAGCTAAAATTATGAAAAAAATTAGAGGTAGTAGACATTAATTTAAACCTTGCAGGAAAATTATACCGATTACGCTAGATCACATGGCTTTTGAGAAAAGCCCATTTTTCCGCTACACACAAATTTCGATTTCCGGGCATTCAATAAATGTGTTGAGTAGCGCTGGAGGTACATATCGTCGCAGAAGTATAAAAGGATTGTTGATAATGATTTTGTATTCAGGGGTAGCGTACTCTATGCGCAATAGGCTTTTAAAGCCTGCATAACAACTTTTAATGACATATTTGTGTAATGGAATGCTCAGTAGTGGTATAAAACTATTTAACGTCAAGCCGTTAAAAACAGACTGATTTAATAAGAATTGATCACACAATTACTATTGGATTCGCGACTATTTTGCTTTGAGTTGATCTCTCAATTGTCTCCCGTGTCTTTAAATGTTAATTAAAAAAACATATCTGAAAAAACGTGGCATGAACCAAGCCGGCGTTGGAACTTTGTGATTTTCTTTCGAAGCGCGCTTAGCACAATGCCAGTTTTAAAAGGAAAGATTATTAATACGCTGAATTTAGTTTAATGAAATGCCAAATAAAGTTGAACATCTTACGCTCTATGACTACGTCATGCTAGTATGGCTGCTTCCGACAATGACGTACACGTACGTGATGATATATGGCTATTTTTTAAATTGGACATTCCGAATTCTCATCATACAGTTTTAACTCCTATTTTTGCTTTACAAGATGTTTCAATTTCCATAAATAAAGTAAAAAAAAATTACCAATTAATTTTTTGTGAAAAAAAAAAACTGCTAGATGCGGTAATACTGGTCGCTAGTGACATACATCCGCTAACAGCGCCAGATCGCAAGAGTTTAAATATGAATTACTTTTATTGCCAGTACTGAATTAAGTTCATCATAAACTCATTAGGATAAGACAAAGAAAAGTGTTATGCAGAATATCGATATTTGATATTATTTAGTCTTCATATGTCTTTGAATTTGTATGGTATACCCATTCATACTTTACAAATATATATAGCTATACCCAGCCATACGTTGTATAGTTTTTTCACAAAGTCTAATATTCTTTTAGCAACGATTGTTTTAATAATACAATTAATAATTCATATATTTATTGTACGGAATCTTCTGAGCTTGAGTAATACTCGCACTTGACCGTTTATTTGTTATTGTTAATGTCGAAACGGCGAGTTATGATGGGGTTCTTTTGAAAGTTTCACAAGTATTAAAAAAATATCTTTGTCTGTTGTTTTAAGTCTGGCTTCAGTGAAATTGGTAAAGTTATGCATATTTTAAATATCTTTTAAATGTACTGAGTAATTGATATACATTTTTAATTAGTATGTTGAGGCCATCAAAAAACGCTTTCTATATCATTATATTACATTACTCTATGCATATTCACAAAGTAACAATATAGCCGCCTAGTGCACAAATCGATTAACTCCATCCAATGAAAATGTTCAGTAAAAACAGTTAAAACTTTTGTAACTATAAAAATATTGTATCCATATAATATTTTTTCTCTGGATATTTTGATTGAACTTATTAATTTTCTTTTAATCAAGAGTAACTTTTTATCACTTTATAAATATATAGAAAATTTTCAATGTTCCTTTGTTGCCGAAACGTCAGTGAAGGCTTACTGTGGAGACACGAAAAGTTTTGGTTTCCGTTTGTCTGTCTGTCTGTCTATCTGTCTGTCTGTCCGTCTGTTCCGCGATAACTGCCGTAAAAAGCATCCGATTAGCTTAAAATTAAGTATGCATGTTGGTAAAATCCCCGGATTTAGCTGTATCGTTTTTGGTTAAATTTGGTTCATGCGTTCGGAATATATAGAACATTTTATTTTGCGACGTAATGCTTTCCTATAGCAATTCAGACGATTTTTCCATTTTTATTTGTTGAAAGGAAATGGCTCATATGATTGAAGGATTTAAATAGTAAATTATGGATGATGTAATTTCTAATTAGAACCATACATTATTCATATTAGTTTGAAATTTTGTGTATACATTTGTCAGAGTTTTTAAATTCGGTGTTTAACTTATGGAGGTATTTTATATATGTGTTCCAATAATATATCTTTTTATGAATTTACTTTTTTTCAAAGCAGATATTTCATTGTTTTATTTTCTTTTAACTGTTGCCTAGCGACGGAACTACACCTAAAAATATCGTAAATGTGAAAGTATTTGTAATTGTTTGAAGTCAATCAAAGTCAAAAGGGACGAATTAATGCCTTTGTGACTTTACATATAGATGAAATTTACCCCAGAAATAAAGAAAGACTATGTTCTGTTTATTTTGTTCAAATATTTTTTCTTTTAAATTAAGAAGTTCATTATTTTCATAAGGAATAAATTGACATTTTGCTATAAACTTAACAATCATTTTTTTTTTTTTTTTTTAAACCGTTGCCAAGAAAATCCTATCCCAGAATAATAATTTATCCTAAACAGTTAATTTTGATTTGAAAGATTTTCATGTGCAAGAGGAAAATGAAATAAAAAATAGACATGAATACGTCTTCATATTGGAAATAAAACTAAAATACGAAAAGAAGGTGAATTTGATCTCATATATCAAAAATAAAACGAATATGCTTTGAGGTTGAAATAAAAAGGGCTTGTGTTATGATATTAATTCTTATTATTAAAAGAAATGTTACTAATATCTCATGGTTTATCGTCTGCACACAGCTAACAGAAATGTTAATTTTTAATCGAAAATTTCAATGAGAAAAAAAAAAAAAAAACTTTTAAAAATCAAATATATAGTAAATGTCAAAATTTTACACCGCAAAATTATCGCTGTCGAAAATGACGTCATTGTATTGGGAAATAAATATTCTCATTCTTAAAAACCAAGCATTAACTAGATTACCTAAAAAAATATTTTATGACGAGTGTTACTTCTTAATGCCGTCTCATTTCAGAAAATATGAATGAAAATTATTTTATTTTAAAAGGAAATTATATTTTCATTCATAAAACCTAAACTTTTAATATAATTGCGTCAATGTGAATCATTTTCTGTCCACCAGTATTGAAAATTAAGGCTCGGAAGTATAAAAAGAAATTTAAGATTTGCGATAACCATTAGCGCAATAAATAAAAAGTTACATATGTAAATTAATGAAACCACGGGGAGTTCAGGAGGCGGAGCCCCCCCCCCCCCCCCCCCCTGAAGAAATCTGTTTTATTATTTAAAAAAATATCAGAATTAGTAGCTCATGAAAATTATTTCAAAATATCCTTCCATAACAACGTTTTTAATTTAATGCTTCTAATGTCTGAAAACTTCGTATTTTTTATTCTTATAAATAATTACATAATTTGAAAACTTTAAATTGCGGTTTGCATGAAATTGAATATTACCAAAGTGTGTCTAGAAACAGTGACTTGCATAGCTGACGTTGAGGCTCCTGATCTGCAGATTTACTAGTTTAAAAAACGCTACTTAAAATGGAGTTAATCGGATTGTCTTCTGGATGCTTCAATTATGGATGTCTAGTGTGATGCCTTTTTTTCGACTTGTAAAGGAATTACAGTGATAAGTGGATAAAAATATAAAAAATCACAAAAAATCGCTAAATTACATCAATTCATTGTCGACAAGATTAGAAATCTTTAACCAATCACTGGATAGGGGAGACTGTGGATAAAAGGGACACTCAAAATTTGAGGACGAAAATAAAATGCAGAAATTTTCAATTTTGGCTCAATCGATGGCGATACATGTTCTATCTTAATAATCCTTAAAACTGACGTCAGCAATTGTAGCGTTGTAGGTGGTGTAAGCAAAGCTTGTTTTTGATATAGAAAAGTAAATTTTGATCTTGCTTTTCTTTTTATCTCTAAAAAAATAATATTGTGTTTAGCATTATAATATTTGTTATTTAACACTATAAATTATGCCCTTTATATGAATACCGGTATATTTTGTTAGCTAAAATACTGTCATGGATGAATACATTTTTTATTTAGCTAGGTGGGTATGGGGTTGAAAGGGACAGTAACTGAGGGGTTGAAAGGGACATGTCCCTTTCAACTAATCGTGTTTATTATTATTTAAACAAAATATTATTAATGTTTTGTAAAATTTAAGTTATGGTTTTAGTTTTTGATGTAGAAATAATCAATACTGCACTATGTAGAGCAAAATATACAAATATTACAATAACATATACCCACAATTTTGGTATTTTTTCCTTTTCCAAAAATCATCAAGCAGTCAATATGGTTCGAAAATATAAAAGGAAATTTTCGAAAAATCCAATTTACTGAAGAAGTAATCATGTGTGTTTTATCGGAAGAAGAGGACAAAGGAGTGTCAATTAGATCAGCAGCTAAAGCCTACATCATTGAAAAGTCCTGTTTATAAAGAATTGTTCTAAAATTTAAGAATGCACAAACAGACTAATTTCAATACACCCATTTGGTAATATAAAAGTTCTTAGTGAAGGTCAATAAAAAGAGTTAACTTCAAATTTTCTCTGAGCATCTAATATGAACTGTGGTTTAACAATTGTGCATATGAGTATTCAATTTCTTTGAATATTTGAAATATGCCCCTGTCTTGGGAAACAAACAAGCAAGCTGGAAATGATTGGTTCCAAGTTTTTAATCAACAAAATTCATTACTTTCTCTTACGAAAACCTATAGCCATTAGTTTAACAAGAAGTACAACAAAGCTAATGTTGATATATTTTAACACCTTTAGTCTGTTATGAATCGCTAAAAATCCACACAGAATATAGTATATAACTGTGATGAAACAAGATTAATGACAGAGCACAAGCCACCAAATATAGTAGCAAAAAACAATTTTTTTGACGTAACAACAGCTGAACGTGGCAAACTTGTCAAACTTTTGTTTCTGCATCAGGTAACTCTGTTCAATAGTATTCATTTTCCCAAGGAAGAATTACAAAGAGTTCAACCTCGAAGCTGCCCCATCCCAGAGGCTTGGCCTTGCTCATCAAAGTTGGTGCATGACGGCAGAATTCTTTTAAAGCAATTGTGCATCCATTACCTTAATATTCTAGTTGTTCTAAAACTGATCCTACTCTTCTCTTATTTGATAATCATGAAAGCAATAGAAATATAAAGGCAATAAAATTTGCAAACGGCAATGGAATAATTGTGGTAACATTCCTGTCGCACTTTGTCTACAAACTCCTGAAAAGCACTCGGAATGAATTCGAAGTACATTTTTTCAGAAAAAAAGGATTAAAACCACTTTGCATTTACTGATAATATTGACACGGATGACTTAAATATCAATGATATTGTGATGAAGTTACCTAAATCCATAACTTGTGGTGAGACAGGTAGAGCTAAATCTTTCTTAAAATTTTTGATTTAATGTTTTTTGTCAAGTAGACCTAAACAAGTTATTTTTCTTGTTTTTTGTTTTATCATATGTTGCAATATATTTTATTTTTATTTGCGTATTATTATCTTTTGTTTTTGAATAATATAATCGCAAATAAAAAGAAAAAAATGTTCATAAAATTGTTTTAATTATGTGTGTCCCTTTCAACCCCTTACAGTGTCCCTTTCGCTCTACCAGTGGCTGAGAGGTTCTGCTCTCGAAGCTGGTAGACGGGAGTTGCTGGGTTCGAACCCAATCGCGCCCGTCGCCCTAAACGTTCGGAGCTTTCGTGGTTTTCTTCGAGCCATGGATTTCCATGCGTAAATACGGGTTAGGTTCCCTAAGAAAGACCCCCACGAAGGGCACTCCAACCTCGGGCCTATATCCCTAGAATAGATAACTGGCCGTCAAAAATCAACCAAACAACCAACCAGTGTCCATTTCATCCCTCATAATGGGGTTAAAAGGGACATTTCTCGCAATTTATAAGAATGCGTACACATTTTAAATTACTGTATTTGGGTATAAGAGATATTACTAGTATTAAAGCAAAGGTTTTAGACGACAATTCGACGCAATCATGATAATGGTATCTTTTAATGCCATTATTTTATAAGCATATAAAAACAAAATGTCCCTTTCATCCCCACTCTCCCCTACACGCTCTCTTGTAAATGTTTCAAAGCCAAAATTGAATTTGCATCTATGTATATCGACGTATAACATAAAATGAATTTTGATGAAATTCAGTGTACTAGTTTTCGTGATATAGCTATCACAGAAATAGTAAAACACGCAGTGTAACAGAGCCAAATGCTGGTCAATGTACACACAAAGCTGTTTTGTTAATCGTGAAAAATGTAGCATAGAAGAGCGACATGTTCAGCAGTATACACAAAAACCTAATAAGCACCAATATATATCTAGGTCTAAATGAATCGGAAGATTTAATAAATTCCATGCAGTATTTTGTGAGTTAGAGTGCCCGCAATATTTCTGTCTTATGTAGACAGACTAACAGACAGACAATTTAAATAAAGAATCAAATCGTGTTTAAAATCTTCTAAAACGTATAAATTCGTCGAAAACAGGAAGTCGAAATTTTTCGTGAATCCAATAATTTCTTCCTGTAAATATATAATAAATTAAATTTAGTAATATCGTATATAGCCTGTACGACAATTTCTCTGGCACGCGAAAAAAATAAGGACAAATAGTCATTATGTATATAAAATTCATTTTTTTGTTTGTTAAAATAAAAAAAAAAACAAGTTTTAAATTCCACGCAAAACGTGGCAAATACTTTCGTACTATAACTAGTTTTATAAATTTTCAGATCTTGATGCACTAGTTGTTGTACTCTTATGCTAAAATCCATGAATACAAAATTTATCAGGATTCTATATATTAAATTCTTAATACGGAAATAATAAGACTCTGTCTTAAATAGGACGTAATCAACATGGCAAACCAAGAATTATTTCCTATCACGGAATAGCGTTGAATTAATTACGTATAATAGGATTTAGTAGAATGGAGAACATTTTTATTATTATATTTTATGTTCTGATTCGATTTTCATAAAATTTGAAATGACTAGACAAAATTATCAAACGATTGCATAAATAAAATTTCAAACCATTCCGTTGGGTAGATATGCGGACAGACGGACAGACCAGATTCTGATTATACAGTTTAAATCAAGACTCTGGTCAGCATAAAAATTTTATTTAATTTGTAAGTATACCCATATAAAGATGAATCTCAAAGTGATACTTATGCGTGTTACTGACATAATAGTTAGGAACTTATTTACGGAATAACAAATAAATATCAATAAATTTAATTGACAAAATTAAGTTAAAAGGAAAACGCATTCTCAAAAGTTTCCGGCCAACCTTGGCAAGTTTGAAAAAAAAATGGTGTTATAATAGAAAATAACAATGATCAACAACATTTACAATTAGTATTTTATCGCCATACATTTAGAAATAAGTACAGCTGCGCAGCTACGTAGCATCGATTCAATTAACGGTTGAAGATCGTCTATGGTAAGTGTTTCCCACTCTTCTTGCATTTTTTTTTGGAAAATTTTGCTGAATTGGGATATTTATAATTCCGCCTATGCTTGACAAGATCATTCCGAAAATTTTCTATTGGATTCATATCGGATGTTCGGGCTGGCCATTTTATAAGTGAAATTTTTTTGTGCGAAAGCCACAGCTTGACGAGCTTGCATATATTCTTTGGATAGTTATCATGTTGAAACAAATATTTACGACCACAATTTTTCCTCCAATAAGGTAGAAAATTATCTTGCAAGATATATATATTGCACCATTTATCTTGCGGCAGATTAACGAACAGACACATTTTCCAGAAAATGCTCCCCACAGTATAATGTGTCCTCCAACATGCTTCACTGTAGGAATAACATATCTCGAATCATATCTTTTATTTTTAGGTCGTCAGATGTAGTGTCTGCCATCACTCCCAAAAATGTTGAACTTCGATTTATTGAAAATTAGTACATTTTTCCAGTTTTCACTTAACCAGTCCTTGCGTTCCTTGGCAAACGCCATTAGGGTCCGTTGACTTTTTTTTTAGGTAGCTTTCTTTACAAAAAAACTACCTATTGCAGCCGTTCGGAGGAAAGCGATTTCAAAAAAATTTGGTATATTTTCATCGATCATGACCCCCAGACCCCGAAACCACCCTCCGTTCAAAATTGATATATATATATATATATATATATATATATATATATATATATATATATATATATATATCTGACCTATGTCACACTGTAACTCCCGTAATTATGAACCGATTTCGATGTAATTCGGTGTGTACATAGTACATACCAATGTCTCGACCGAGTTCGTTGGCCAGCTTCATCCGCCGTTTTGTTTCAAAATGGCGGCCATTTAAAATTTTTAAAAAAAATTTAAAACTTGAAATGTGGTACCAAAAAATTAAAAATGGAAATATATTTTTTTCTTATGTATTTGACCTTTATACAAAGATTCCGGAGCAGTTTTTGTTTCGTCTATATCTTAAAAAATGGCTGAGTTATAGCATTTTGAATTTCTAGCGTGGCTGACATTTTGAAACGTCCTGAATTTTGTCACGCGATAAAAGGCGTATTTATGAACCGATTTGGATGTAATTCGGTGTGTACATAGTATATACCAATCTCTCGACCGAGTTCGTTGGCCAGCTTCATCCGCCATTTTGTTTCAAAATGGCGGCCATTTAAAATGTTTTTAAAAATTTTAAATTTGAAATGTGGTACTAAAAAATTGAAAATGGAAAAATATTTTTTTCTTATGTATTTGACCTTTATACAAAGATTTCGGAGCAGTTTTTGTTTCGTCTATATCTTAAAAAATGGCTGAATTATAGCATTTTGAATTTCTAGCGTGGCTGACATTTTGAAACGTCCTGAAATTTGTCACGCGATAAAAGGCGTATTTATGAACCGATTTGGATGCAACTTCGTTTATACATAGTACATACCAATGTCTCGACCGGGTTCGTTGGCTAGCTTCACCCGCCATCTTGTTTAAAAATGGCGGCCATTTAAATTTTTAAGAAAAATTTAAATTTGAAATGCGGTACCAAAAATTGAAAATTGAAAAAATATTTTCTTCTTATGTGTTTAACCTTGATAAAAAGATTCGGGAGCAGTTTTTGTTTCGTCTATATCTTAAGAAATGGCTGAGTTATAGCATTTTGAATTTCTAGCGTGGCTGACATTTTGAAACGTCCTGATTTTTCTCACGTAATAACAGGCGTATTTATGAACCGACTTGGATGTACCTTGGTGTGTACATAGCACATACAAATATCTCGACCGAGTTCGTTGGCCAGCTTCATTCGCCATCTTGTTTCAAAATGGCGGCCATTTAAAAAAATTAAAAAATAAAAAAAATTAAATGAGATACCAAAAAATTGGAAAATGAAAAAGATTTTTTTGTATGTGTTTGACCTTAATACAAAGATTCCGGAACAGTTTTTCTTTCGTCTATATCTAAAAAAAATGGCTGAGTAATAGCATTTTGAATTTCTCTTGTGGCTGACATTTTAAAACGACCTGATTTTTGTCACGCGATAACAGGCGTATTTATGAACCTATTTGGATGTAACTTGGTCTGTACATAGTACATACCAATGTCTCGACCGAGTTCGTTGGCCAGCTTCATTCGCCATCTTGTTTCAAAAGGGTTGCCATTAAAAAAAAATTAAATTTAAAATTCAAAATGAGGTATTAAAAAATTGGAAAATGAAAAAGATTTTTTTTTATGTGTTTGGCCTTGATACAAAGATTCCGGAGCAGTTTTTGTTTCTGAAAATTTGTTCTTTTGTTGATATCTTAAAAAATGGTTGATTTATAGCACTTTGAATTTCTAGCATGGCTAACATTTTGAAACGATCTTGTATTTGTCACGCGATAACACACGTATTCGCCTATTTCGATGTAAGAAGGCATGTGGATAGTATACATCAACACCTCGACCAAGTTCGATGGCCAGATTCATCAGCCATCTTGTTTCAAAATGGCGGCCATTAAATTAAAAAATATATATATATTTAAAGTGAGGTGCAAAAAAATTAGAAATTGAAAACGGTTTCTTTCTTAAGTATTTGATCTTGATATAAGGATTCAGGAGCATTTTTTGTTTGTCTTTACCTTAAAAAATGGCTCAGATATAGCAGTTTCAATTTCTATTGTGGGTGACATTTTGAAAAATCTGATTTTTTGCATGCGACAGCACTCCTATATATTAACCGATTCCGATGTGAGTGAGCATGTGCACAGCAATTACTAAGGTCTCGACCAAGTTCACTGCTTAGCCTCATCCACCATGTTGTCTTAAAATGACAGTCACTTTAAGAAATTGCCGAATTTGGCAGCCAAATATAAGTTACTTTAAAGAAAAGCAGCTTGGATAAAGCTGACTAATTTCGCGAAATTCTCATTCATTATATTGATAAAAATTAGTATTGAATCTCCTATATTCGTTTCCACTAAATTGAGCTTCGTGTGTTAGCATGATATAAATTGGCTTTTTTTAAATAAGGATTATGAAAGCTACCTCTTCCTCCCGGCACTGGCCGGAAGGACTTTTTTACTTATGAAAGATTTTTTGACACCGACTCTTCACTAAAGTCCTATATCACGTAAGAACTTGATACAGTAGGCCAAGTTATTTCAGTAATGTTTTCATTCCATAAATAGCGGGATATTTCAACGAAATTTTTATCAGGGTCATCAACTTCTTTTCTCCTCATTTGAAGAAAACATATGTTTTTTTCGGGAGCAAATTGGACAAAGTATTCTTTTAGTTCAACTAAATTTGAGGCGAATTCATCCTGTATCGACAATAATCTCTTCTGCGCCCAGATTAGTAATGTGAACAATTAATGGTGATCTCCTAAAATTATCAATAACCTTCAATGGCAACAATTACTCTTACCTGCATGGATAAGGTTTATAACTTGATGCCTATTCATGCAAAAAGTCTTATATATACGCAGCTATCTCACCTGCCAAGTTTTGCACGGACCAGTGGTGATATTTTAAAATGAGCCTTAACTTTGTATGATTTTATATCTTTAATTCAATTTTGTCTGAAATACGTACACGCTCACTGTGTGAAAATGTGGGAGAAGCTGAGAATTGTTGAGATTAATTATATCTATAGAGAGTCTAATTTTAAAGGAATAGTATAAAAATAACTGATTGTATGTTATATACATATATATACTGCTCAAAACAATTAGGGGAGCACATGGTTTTAACAAAATTGCGCAAATATTTACACCAATAAGTAACTTAAAATAAAAAATCCATAATTTAAAGCGTAGTAGAAAACAGATGATGAAAACTTCACATGCAAATCAAAGTTTATGACGTAAAAAATTAGAAAAAGGAGATAAATGCAGAAATCGGGATTTTGCAGAAACGTCTGTTTCACTGTCTCAGTTGTAAAATTCAATTGTCCAGCTTATGTTTTGAGAAAAGTGGACTTGCAAATGTCACAACAATGTGATTTACCATAATCCATGGCTTAGCGTATTACCAGAACAGTTGAATCTGTGGAAACACAACGAAGTGTAGCAAACGCTGTTGGAGTCGCAGGAAGTTTCAATGCAAGATTGTGGAATCGATTCCAAGACACATGGAATGGTAGATATCGACAAGGGCTAGGTCAGCCATGTGCTACCACAGTAACTGATGACCAATATATTCTGTTAATAGATCGTTAAGACGGAATGTGGAATGCTATTCAGCTGCAAACACAGTTGTTCTTGGCCACAGGACGTATGATGTCCAGCCAAACGATCCGGAATAGTCTTCATCAGGCTGGTAACTAGGCACGTAGGTCAATGGTCTGTATTCCGTTGACCACAAGCAACTGTGCGGACCAAAGAAGGTGGGCAACTGAACATCGAGTTTGGAGGCAATGTTGATGGAGTACATTTCTGACTACAGACGAGTCCCGATTCAGTATGGATGTCACATCTGATGTGTTTTGGCATGGAGAGAAAAGAGCACTCAAAATAATCGTTTGTGAACGATCAAATTATAGACGAGGTGGGTAGTGATGCTATTGGCTGGAATCAGCAAAGGTGGACGTACGGGCCTGAATATCATTCGGAATGGCACTTTAACGGGCCAAAGGTATACATACGAGATACTGAGACGTCGTGTCATATTTTATGTTGCAGTAATTAGTGATTTCTTTTTTTCCATCATGATAATGCCAGACCTCATACAGTTCGTCTTGTAGAAAACATGCTTGAAGCTAAAACAATACAGCGTATGGAATGACCAGCATGCTCTCCTGACCTAAATCTGATCTATCATGTTTGAGACATATTCAATCGACACTTTTCTGTGAGACCAAGGCCTCTTTTCACTGTCCTGGACTTCGAGATTTCAATTCTTGTGCAGTGGAATAGTATTCCCCTAATTCTAATCGATAACCTCATCGCATCCATGGATAACAGGTGTGCAGCAGGCCTAGCTGTTAGAGGAGACCACGCACCATATTAAAAATCGTGCATTATTTCTAAACAATTCCTTTTTTAACATTTACATGAAACCAAATTGTTGCCCTAAACCATCTTTGCATGTTATTTCCATCTTTTCAACGAAGAAAAGTTCCCTTAAAAAATGTTTTGCGTCTTTTTTTTTCTGTATTGCGCATTAATACACGTGTACTATCCATTTTATGCCCATACAAACATGGCTGTCTTGCACTGTTCCCTTCACTTTTTTGCTTTCTCCCCTAATTCTTTTAAGCAGTGTATATATATATGTTATAATTTTTTGTTACTTTTACTATTCATTTAAATTATTCTAAATTGCTGGCATATTCATTATTTCCTTTTTTTTAATACGTTCTATTATTTATTTCTAGTTAAATGCCTATAAGTTTAAAACGCATATCTTAATAACAGTTTTATTCAGAAACGTAATCTAAACGTTTAATTCCTTCATTAATTTTTATCGTTTACCGAACTGTAACGTTCTGAACGCAGTTACTTTATTTATCGAATATTTATAAAAGCCATTTTTACATTTTTATTTTATTTCATCTCATTTTCCCGCCAGCTGAGCGACATCTTATTCACACCGAAATCCTTCCATTAGCAGCGCCGGAATTCTTTTCTGTGATGTTTCTCGATCGCTCTCCATTGGCCGAGTGACGGATCGCAATTTCATTTCGAGTCTCGTTCGTGAATTTGTTTGGTTAGACTGAAGTTTCCATTTCAATCGGATTTCCTCCGCGCATTCTAATAAATAGCTCGAACATGAACTCAGAAGTACACTTTTTGTGGTGTTTGATTGTTTTCTTAATCTGTTACCCGGTGTCCTAGAATATTAATTCGTTATTTAACATCTCTTTCGCATGAATAACTAGTTCGTGCTAAAGCGGGATGGCTCTGATTTCTCATCCTGTGGGAATTGTTTTATGTTGGTATGTTCTGATGGAATAAACAGTTTCCGATGACTATGTTTCTATGTTCTTATTGGGAAATCCCTAGATTTCTTCATAAGCCTTTTTTCACCACTCATGCGGCCTAATCTGCCTTGTCTTCATCATGAATAAATGAGTGTTTGATTGGACTCTACCAATCTTATCATCGGTCCACAGCTGCTAAATTTTCAGAGTTGACATCTCCAATAGCGATGCTTGCGCTAAGTGGTACGACTGCTATACAACCTCCCCAATGGCTGATTAAAATGCGGTACTAATTCAGTAATATGTCGTAAGAAGAACGACGTGATTGTTCGACCTAACCCATTAATTTGTTTTTGCCCCACCAGTGGCTGAGAGGTTCTGCTCTCGAAGCTGGTAGACGGGAGGTGCTGGGTTCGATCCCAATCGCGCCCGTCGGCCTAATCGTTCGGAGTTTTCGTGGTTTTCTTCGATCCTTGGTTCTCCAAGCGTTAATACGGGTTAGGTTCCCTTAGAAAGACCTCCACGGAAGGCACTCCCCCCTTAGGGCCTATATCCCACGTGCAGATAATTGGCCGACATAAAATACAACCAACCAACCATTAATTTGTTTCGTTACTGTAGCTGCAGAGACTGCAACAAACCATTTGCATCAATTTAAATGTAAGCTATATTATTAAATGTTACGGAATATCTGCGATATTCGGATAAAGAATATTTTTTTCAAATTCATTTATCTCTAAATATTTTAGAACAAATTCATTTCTTGTTCATGTAATGATACACTCGAAAGACTGTCGCAGTGTCTCGAGTTATTAATGCTCATAAGATAGAGGAAACAATGTAAAATATATCTCGTTCTTTTAGACTGACTTTTTTTACTTTAATTTGAAAATGACTTTTTTTAGTTTTAATCACTTTTGATCAAAGTAAATTGAAAACCTTTTACTATTTATTGAAGTTAATAATAAACAATATCACAACGTTATCTTATTATCACGTAATATTTTTGTAATTATTTTCTTTACTTATAGATTTTACAGTCTTTTTTAACAGTTCTTTGAACTATCATTAATATAATCTCTCACATGACTGCATATGTATCAGAAATATAACTACTCATCGGAAAGGTGTAGATTCGACTGTCAATGAGAAGTCAGTTAAAACTCTGTTAAAACTGTACTAGTCTGTTTAAAACTGATAACATTATTTTATCTTTTTCAGGAGCTGCAAAAACATAAAGAAGAGAAGTTAATTATTCGCTCGTTGATCTAAATTCTAAAAATTAAAATTAAAAATTAAAAAATAAATACACAACTAAATAAAAACATATATTAGGAACTTATATTATATAAAAACGATTGGATCTCGAAGACATAGACAGCAATAAGATGAATTGCTATATTGGCAGCTCACGTGTCATCTGTCATAGTAGAACTAAGATGACACGAAGACAAGTGAGACTTCTGCCCTACTGGTGCACGATCTTTTCGAAGTAATAATTTAAAAAAGAAAAACGTCTCATAGACCCATCCTGTGCGCTGCAGATTAAATGTCTTTGTGCATTTGCTTTACCAAATCGAGTATATGAACGTTTATATATTAAATTTACATTCCAAAATTAACATTTTGGCAACAAAAAAGACGTTTTATTTTTTCCTAGATTACCTTTTTTCTGTAAAGTTTTTTCATGTGAATGACTGTACCTACAAGAGTATTTAAGATTCTCTATGTCTTAATACATAACACTTGGACTACGCGTAGGTTTTAATTATTCATGCGTATTGAAAAAACAACTTGATAAAACGAATCAAAGATTTCCGATACCATGAAAATTTTTGTTCTTAATAACTCATCGGTTTTTCATATTTGAGGATGAATTGATTGCATTGATTGAATTGAATTGTACAATTAATTATAATAGAAGACAATATTTGAGTATGCATTGATATAATTCAGAAAAAAAAAATATTTATCCTTGTAAATTTAAATGTTTCAAATACAAGTTAAAAGTTTCATTACTTGGAAATATACAGGGTGCATAGGAAAGTCCCTTTAACCTGAAAATACTTGTGAACGGAGAAAGCTATAGCTATGCAAGTGAGGTAACGGTATAGTAAAACGACTACGCCCGACCTAATGCAAACGACAGCAGCATTCCTAGTGGCGAAATTTGGAAGATAGCCATTGCAAATCGAAAACGAAAAGAGATAGAGCAAAATTTCCAATTAGAAAGTTTTAGAGAATCATTTAATTAGTACGAAACGATATTTGGTTCACAAGCATAAGATAAATCGTCACCTGTATACACAAAAATGTCCGAAATCGATGAGTGACGATTCTACTTTGCATATTCACATTTCGGAAATGTAGCAGTGCGCAATTGCAGATTGTGACGTTGTACTGTGCTCCAATGTCTATAAAAATTTAATTGCCAATGCATTTAAAATTTTAGTTTAACCCTTTCAGGGGCAGGAGGATTCTATTCGTAAAATGATGAAATAATTGACGGACACCAGAATATTTAAACGAATATTTTTAGAAAATAAAACCCCGCTAATTTGAACTTTCATTACAAAAGCAAAATTTTATTAAAATATTCTTGCTGCCATTTGTCCGTTTTGGAATAAAAATTAGGTGGATTGACCGTCTAGCCATTGCCCTTGAAAGGTTTAAATCTATGTCGTCCTATTGAAGAGTCTTGCAATAGACGTTCCATGCTGAGAAATGTGCACGTAGAATTACTCTCACGAATACAAACGTGTATCGTGAGCAATGGCGAACTTTTCGAATCTACTGAATATTAACTTTTTATCACTGTGAGACAGTTTGTCTTTTTTCTTTTTCTGTGTGATGTTATCAAAATGCATTGAGCTAACGTATTTATACAATAAATTGTGCGTATTTCTTCATACTTCTGACTATTCCATTCAAACGTTTAGACAAAATGGAGTGCGTCGATTTCGGACATTTTTAGGTATACAGGCGAATATTTATCTTATCTATGTAAACCAAGTATCGTTTCGTACTAATTAATTGATGCTCTAAAACTTTCTAATTTGAAATTTTGGTCTATCTCTTTTCGTTTTCGATTTGCAATGGTTATCTTCCAAATTTTGCCACTAGGGGTGCTGGCGTCGTCTGCATTAAATCGGGCATAGTCGCTTTACTCTACCGTTACCTCACTTGCATAACTGTAGCTCTCTCCGTTCGCAAGTATTTTCAGGTTAAAGGGACTTTCCTATGCACCCTGTAAATAACTAATGATTTATATTTAGTGGTTTTTTTTTTATTTAAAATTCACGAAATGAGAAATTTTACATAACGTTACGCAATGAGTTATGTAATTATGCTTCAGGAATTTATAATGATTAAAAAATACTATTTTTTATGAAAAGATACATATATATAAATTACATTTGAATAAAAATTTATCTTACAAGTTATATAACGATGAATAAATACATATATATAAATTACATTTGAATAAAAATTTATCTTACAAGTTATATAACGATGAATAAATACATATATATAAATTACATTTGAATAAAAATTTATCTTACAAGTTATATAACGATGAATAAATACATATATGTATAACGAATATTTGTTTTTTGCTTCTGAATTAGGAAGATCTTATTTTTATCTGTAACGGAAGAAATTGCTTACAAGTTATATCATCTTAATTAAACGAGATTATTGAGGAAAATTTTATTTTCCTCAATAAATTTATGGGAAATGTTCTAAAACATTTATATTTAGTAAACAGAATAACATTTAATGAGATTTTATTTTTATTCTTCTAGGAAATATTTATTATATCAATGAAAAATGAGTATGTACGCTATTTAATCATGACATATCAATGCCTCTTAAAATAATTTCTGCATTTATTTATCAATAACAAATATTTTGACACCAGTTAAATCAATTTGTTGTAATGTATTTATTGCAATGTAATATATTTAATTTATTTTTTTTAAAACAAATTAAAAAAAAATAAATAAACAAATTTTGTTTAACAAGTTTTCTTGCAAACAAAATACATTTGATTTTTTATAAATGAAAAATCTATTACTGTATTATTTTGTTTTTCGTTTGAAACATATCATTGTAGTACTGAGATTCTATTTGCAGACGTTTGTAAAATATCTTGTGAAATCAAAATATTTTACAAAAATTTTAAACTGTCTTAAATATTCGTAGATTTATTTTAGTGCTGTTTACGTGAATTACAAATTGTTTTTTAAAGGAAAATAATTTTTACATAAGCCTTTTTTTTGTTGTTGTTGTTTGTACACTGTAAAATATGTAAACTCAAAGGAAAATATACTATAATTTCAACCGATTTAGCAACGATTACAAAAAGGGTTTTTTATCATTAAAAGTGTCAGAAGCCTATATATTTTCACAATTTAAAAAAAAATTTATAAAATCAATTTTTTTTCTTTGCCAATGATTTTAAAATACATTTTAGATGAGTTTTTGTAATGTGTATTAATTAATATTTTTTTCTAAAACCGGAATATCGGTTTTCAGGACGATGTCAATTCTCAATTAAACATTTTCAGCTGCGTAACTGTATTTTACACGCAACTGTAACAAAAAAATAGTCTTAATATTAATTGTATTAATTTATGATGTTTATGTGTAAATTATGTTTATTGAACATGAAAATGTTTGCTTGGGACTTGATAGCATCTGAAATCCCTATGCTCCGTGTTGATAAAACACGTTGATATAGTAGATTAACTACTCGGAAAGGTTTCCGAAAAGCAGTGGCAGCAAAATACATGCTTTTTATAATCTGGAACGTATATAGCATGGGGCATATGTTTATGATTAATCTGGAGTTATCGAACGCTTTTCCAATTCGTGGGGATCTCGGAAGAGATTACTGTATATTTTCGCTCGTGGTAATGTTATATTTTCGAAGATAAAGAAACTTTGTACTTTTTTTCACATATTTTGGTTAACAACTCTTACATGTAACAAACAATTGTTTCTTTTAAATTAAATTTTTAATACCTAATAACAATTATAAAATGTTTTTATTTTTTATTCAAGTATTTATTTATTTTTAAGGATGATGTTTGTCCTGAAGAAAATTATAATGTTACTATCTAAAATACAATACAACACTTTAATAATTTATTTTCATGTCCATACAGAATTATTAGGACAATTACGGGGGAGATGGACAACGTTTTTTCTTCGCGCTCTACAAGCCATAAATTTACATATATTTTACTTTTCAAAGTAGTCTATACCGTGTGTCCCCAAAAAGACCGATGTTTTAAAATTCAATAAGTTGCAAACGGTGACAGATATTTAAAGAATTCTTGCAGGAGGGTTATGTATGGTGTCACAAGGTTTTTTTTTACTGTGATTCTTCATTTTAGTTCGGATTTCAAACCATAGATGCTGAGAGCAATAAGTACTCAGCCCCGACCCGATTTTTGATGCTTCGGGATCCATTCAATACATTTTTATCTCCCTTTTTCTCATGGAAGAAGAGAGAGGCCGAAAACTCCAGCCTGAATTTAGCAGTTATTGCTTGCAGCGCGATCTATCGATGCTATTTTTTAACTAAAAGTGAGAATCGCAGCACACAAACTCTTGACATCTTACATAGTACTCCGGCAAGATTTTTTTAATTTCTGTCACATGTACACATATTCATTAAACATCACATGTACAAAATTTCCAACGTTACAGTCATCTTTGTGAATAGATTTCTTTCTTAGTTCAGTTGGAACTAATACACTGAATAAATCAACTTCTAAATAGTAATCCTCTAAATAACATTAATAAGTATACCAAAAAAGAAAAACCTTAACTAAAAACATAAATGTTCAAATTCAACAAAATAAAAAAAATCTCCCCTTCAATTATAACATTTTTCTTATGCATTGACAGGAAGTATATACAAATATTTAAATTATAATTAGTTAGGCCAATGTTACCCCAAACGCTGTGACAAATATACCTCAACTTACCAAAATTCTTTTCTTTTTTTATCTCGTGAAAGTAAACGCATAATTCTACATTAGGCCTTGATCTACACTAATGAAGTTAAAATAACATTTCCAATCCAAGGTTCAAGTGAATTAATTTACAGTTTGGCAAAGAATGGATTACAAAAGAATGAATAAAACAAACGTAAAAATTAATAAAATAAGTTACATTTTTCGACCAAACTTGGTTCGTAAATAAAATGAACAAATATGTACGATTTTTTGCACACGTACAAAAATACACAATTTTTGTATATATTAAAGAAAGGATTTATTTTTTATTTTTTTTTACTTTCCAAAGTTCAAACGTGTACGAAAAATCAAATACGTAACTTTTTATTTTAATGAAAATCGCTCACGTTAAAAACTAATTATTAATTTAATATTTTTTAAAGCTATGTTATCCACTATTGTACATAAATAAAATTTGCTGAGAGGTACAATTTTCCTGTTTTGATTTGATATTTTTTAAATCTCGTTCTAGCATTGTACAGCATATACAAATTCAAAGTTTAAATTATGATCTACGCCATGTTGTTTCGTAATAATGACCTGAAGGTTGTCTGAAAGACATTGTCTTTTGTCGATAACAAGACACAATTAAATTGTATCTAGTATATTTATATGTTCTAATAAATTTACAATATTGTTCTACTAATATTTATATTATTAACTGTGCATACTCTTTATATAAAATAACTTGAAACAATTCTGTACATTAAATTAACTAATATCTTGTTATATAATATCATTCGAATTATTTTAGGGGCTGCAATTCTATCTACTTACATAAATTTTAGTTACTCTATTGTGATAAACTGAATGCTACATAAATCATAATTATAAAAGATCTTATTCAAACAAGTTTTAGTTATTAGAATATGCATGGAATGATTTATAATTATAATGAGAGCGTAAGTATGTGTTCTGATGGGTAGCGCATATAATGACATTAAAGCCATAAATCCATGCTACACTCTTTATAGTATTTTAATATTTATATACATAATTTATGAACACTATTGTAGAATGCATGAGACAGTATTTAATTTTGTAACAAGAGTTGTGCAACAGACAAATAGTAAAAACATCAGCAATCTTAAAGAATTAAAAATTTACTTAAATATATAATTGCTTAGTTGCTAAATAATAAAAAAAGTATTTGAAGTAACTTTTTTTTTAAAGCAGAGTTTCAATAAACATTTTTGTATGCATGAAATAAAATGGTTTCTCAATCTCAACGCAATGTAATAATAATTAGAAACATGAAATTCACTAATTGTATTATTACTTTATAAATTAATTTTTTTATAAGTAAAGTGTAATTATATATTTTTTTAAAATAAAGACTTCTTCTTTATTCAGAAATAACGTTCATGTATAAATATATATGTATTAAGGGAGAGTAGCCGAATTTGGACCACTTCGCTTATTTTCAGGTGTAACTCACTTTTTGGAATATTTGCAAAACATCATTACACGGGATCAATCTATTCATCTACTAACTAAATAAATCTTTATATCAATTTCTTTTTGAAAATCTTAAATTTTATTTTAATTTGAAAAAATTGTCAAGTGGTCCAAATTCAGCAACTGGTCGCATAAGTTGGACCCCCAGTCTCCTAAATTGAACCAAATAATATCAGGCTCTTTTAATGACTAGGGAATATAACTAATTTTTATTAAAAGCAAAGTTTGCGATTAATGAAACAATAAAACAAAATAACAGCTATGAAATATAATGAAATCAAATATCTGAAAATAAGAGTGTTTTAAATCAAAATGTATTCAGAATATAAATCAAAGTTATCAGTAATTAAGAATAGAAATTATGGAACAAATTGTCTGTTACTTGAATATCATGTAAAGAGTGATGCAAAGCCTACACATGAATTTCGTTTATTGATTTTTTTTTCCACCGCACGCAACATGGAACCGTATGTGGTAATATGAACACTGAATCATTTCTGCTACTTTATTTTTCTTACAAATTAGCAAAAACAATCATCGCTGTCTAGATTTTTCTTTTTTTTAGAATCTGAATTATTATAGCTTTTTTGCAACAGAAAATTTCTTTACATTATGCTTGTAGTTCAATTCCATGATTTCCTTGCTAATTAAATTACGCCTTTTTTTAAAAAAACTGGATGTTCCCATTGCTTTTGTGCTAGCTTCCTTTTTGTCGTTTTTGTTTTCTTTGTTTGTTTTTTTTCATTTCAAGGTTTACTTTATATGGCGAAGATGTTAACACAACTGTATTTTGGCTTCCTCTGTACTTTGATTTAACTGAATTTAGCAAGGGAGATAACATTTCCAATGATTCTTTTGCTTTTTTGGGGGGGGGGGATTTGTAGCTGCGGCCTTCTCGCAGGTCAATTTATTCAAAACTTACTATCTCCTTTTCGTTTCTAATATCTTTAACAGCATTTGCTGTCAAGGGTTTTTTTCTTCCAGACAGTTTGCCTGTGTTGTTTTCAACATTTGCTAATTATATTTAAAAGATGCTTAAAAAATATGCTCTATTAAAAAATATGCTATGATTAATCCAAAGCAAACGCTATATATTCAAATAGTATTGAATACAGCGCCCACCCCTAGAGCCTTGAAATAATCACTCCTGCAGGAAGATTTGAGATTTTATGCATTTTAATGACAAAGAAGTGGAATTCCATCCTCCAGAACTGTAAAAAGTCTGCCATCTCAAATATCCTCCAAAAGGAAAAAGTTTGAATTCAACTCTGTAAACCAAATACACCGTAGGAATAAGGAATTCAAAGTAAATAAATACAATACAAACAAGATAAAATAAATTGCGAATCAAATTTATTGCGTACCGTTCTCGAAATTCATTACTTACTTTTCAAATTTATGATTGCATATCTGGTCCAATTTAAGCAACTTAAA
The DNA here is from genome assembly GCA_963932465.1 of Maratus speciosus. NCBI lineage: Eukaryota > Metazoa > Arthropoda > Arachnida > Araneae > Salticidae > Maratus > Maratus speciosus. Next base: position 331,185,909 of record OZ010788.1, on the reverse strand, counting down.
TTGGCCCAATTACGGCAACTACGCCATTTTTTAAATCAGATAATCTCACGCCTAAGAACAAACCGAAATCAAACAAATCCGCATGAAAAATATGTGCAATAAACAGATGAATTAATATATGTATATGAAAACATAACAACTGACCTTAGTTTAAAAGTATTCACTTACGTTTAGTAGGAAAAAATTAGATCAAAACAGATAACTTTAGGTTTTTTAAAATTGTCTAAAAATTGCACCTGGTAGGCAGTTGCTTCTTCTAATCATGAGTGGCGTCATTCTGATGAGTAGGATTTCAGCAGTAGATGGCGTCTCTTCCTAAAATTAACGGCAGAATGGCAACGGTCCAATTAAAGCGCGGTCCAAATATGGCTACTCTCCCCTATACTCTCAGAAATAAAATTCTCACTTTTGACGATTCAGCAACCCTTGAGCTATATTTCGTCGTTTTTGACAATCATTTCGTATAGTATCACGTGACTTTTAACGAAACCTAAACCCTCAAATATTTGACGTAAGTGTTTCCTTACTCACGGTCAGATTCAATGCATTTAAGGAAACAGCTGCGATAGCTGTTTGAAGAGGGGCCGCGCTACTGTACCTCCTCAAATCCTGCGATTTTAGCAAGCAGATATTTGCTTGCTTATGTTATTCCTGTCACAATTTATTTAAAAATACAACACTTTTTAGTGCTTTTCTGAAAATACTGAAATATAGGAAGTTATTGTTTCTTCTTTATTATATTTTTAGCTGTTAAAAATTTTAAAAATGTTTACTATTATTATTATTGTTATTTTTTGTTGTTTGTCATGGTTTAATTAGAAAAGAATAAATTTCCTGTGTTTTGCAAAATCGTTCAAAAATAAAAATTAATCAATCCAATTTCAAAATTCCAGGATCTATTTTTCATTTAAAAAATATATTAATATAACAATCAAATTAAAAATATGCATAATTTATCTCTTTCCCTTCTATAAACTGTAAAGTGTTAAAATCTTAACCACCTACTCAAATTAATAAAATCTCTCGAAATATACATTCCAAAATTCGTTATTTCTGAGCAACAAATTAAACAGACCATAGTTTAAGCATTTATTGAGCAAAGAAAATTTCTCTAATAAATTATATTAAACAAGTCATATCTAATTATTCATAAACTATAGGAAAACCATAATAATAAATTAGCCTTATTAATTAAAACTTGCAGGAATTATAACAGCATAAATGAAATTGCAATCCGCGTTATAAAAATATAAGCACACAGTAGAATCTACAATCCGCATTATAAAAATATAAGTATACAGTAGAATCTACTTCATTCATTTAAAATCACATCCGTGCAAGGGCTCAATAGCAAGATAGCTGGAGTGACGGGACTCCCACAACGGTGGTCGTGAGTTCGAACCACCCTGAAGGTAAAAGTAGGGATGTTATTTTTTCCCCCTGTCGATAAATACAGGTGCTTCTAAATTGTTCAATAGATGGCACCACCAGCCCTTTTATGGCATTTTTCGAGAAAGCACTTTTGACGAAATTTGTATTCTCAAACTAGCGAAGAAAGTAATTTGATCAATTCTACGAAATATTCGGTCGGAGCATTTCCCAGGAAATGATTTCGTCACAAACGTTGAAAATTTCTTGAAATTTGAGAATCCATTTCTGAGTATGTACGTTGCTCCTTAATATTCAACTTTTTACAAGGTTTGCTCCAACCCATTTCTTCTTCCAATGAACAGAAATCTATGCATATTTTTTAGCTGAAATGTACAACTTCAAGGCGACCCTCTTCAAGCGTGAAATTTGAGTTCTTTTTACGCAGAAAGTCATTTCTTTCAGGTAAAATGTTTTTATCTCTTATATATTGTTCCTTTAAATAAACAAATCTCTTGACTATAAAAGGGTATAATATAAAAAACATGCTACAAATAGAGTTTATTTGTTCACTCGGTTCATATCAAACTGCACGACTTATACTATTGAAATATTTCTATATTCTAAGTCCTTGCTACTATAACGAATATAATAATTTTAGTAATAATGTTGTTACTCAATAACGGCATTAATAAAATGCTGCTCAATTAAATACTATTTTTTTAACTTAGGAGTTCTATACTAAAATAAGAACTCTAAGATTGGAATTTTAAAAAAGTTGTGAATATTATTTTAGAATTATATATAATTTGCTCTTTCTAAACTGATAAAATCAAATTACACTGAATATTTAACTGTACTGAACATGATGATATTTTGTAATCTATGTTTAAAACACGAAGCACGACATTTAACATACCTTCGTGCTTATAGTGATATAGTATATATTTCGTGCTCGTGAAAAAAATTTAAGTTGCGCATATGTAATTTCAAACATCCATTTTTTATTAACACGATATCATAAATTATATTACAGGTACAGGTGGCGTAAAGCAAAAATAAACTACATATATGTTTATTCACTTAGGAGACGCACATTAAATTCATGCCGTAATTAGATTTGAATAAGAAATCAATTTCCTGTTTTGATATTCCACATTGTTTTCTCATATCCAAGCACACATTGTTCGGAATTCATTCAAAATTAATAATCACAAATCGATTCCTCCGTAAAAAATAAATAATAATGATAGATTCAAATAAATTATATTAAAGACATAAAAGGAATACTAAAGTCAGTGCTTAAACATGTGCGAAAAAACATTAATAAGTCAAAGCTTGTTCCTCAACATATCTAACAGAAGTTATCTTTACGATGTTTAGAATAACTTCATTGTCATTTACAGTGGTATAAATATGTGAATTACAAACTAATTTACATTCATTAAACGCATAATAAAACATTTTAAAAGTTCATTTTATGTTATGTTTTATCGGTTTCATACTTCTAAGAACATGTGCACTGTTAACGTATAACAAAATAATGTAAAGAAGGACTATTGTATCCTAATTAATTAAATTCTAAAACGACAACTTACTGAATGTAAAATAGATATATTCTTTTCCTTTTTTTACTTTCTATCTATAATAAAACAAAGTATTGTAATCGAACATTTTTTGACTTCCGGTTTTCGACGGATTTTTACGTTTTAGGGGTCAGAGATACTAAAAAACATGTTTATAGAAAATGTCTGTCTGACCGTGTGTCCGTATGTCGCCATTGTACCATCAAAATTGTATGAAGTTATGCATAGAGTTAAACGAATTTTTTTTTTTTTAATTTTGGCTATGGCTAGCAAGTTTTCCATTAATTTCGAAATAATCCACCGGTAGGTGGCGCTGTAATAGCGTTTTTTGTGCATTTTGAATATTGTATCATCGAAAAATGTATGAAGTTATGCATAGAATTGAACCAATTTTTTTTGTGTGTGTATGTTTTTGGCCATGACATGAAGGTCCTCCCTGAATTAAAAAAAAAAAAAAAACCGCCGGTAGAGAGCGATGTAATAGCGAGTTTTGTGCGATTTTTATGCATTTTGAATATTGTACCATCGAAAAGTGCATGAAGTTATGCATAGAATTGAACCAAATTTTTTGAGTATTTTCTTTAGCCATAGCAAGTAGATCCTCCCTGATCTTGGAAAAATTCTGCCGGTAGGGGACACTGTAATAGCAATTTTTGTGCATTTTGAGTATTGTACCATCGAAAAGTGTATGAAGTTTTGCATAGAATTGAACCAATTTTTTTGTATATGTTTTTAGTCATGACAAGAAGGTCCTCTCTGAATTTGGAAACATTCTGACGGTAGGGGGCGCTGTAATAGCGATTTTTGTGCCAATATTTTACCATCGAAAAGTGTATGAAGTTATGCATAATTCTAATAAAAATACTATTAAAACTAATAAAAATGAATTATTGTATTTGTAACAACATTTTGAAATATTAATATACATTATATAGAAGAAAGTTTTGGGATTGGCACACCAACTAGTTTGGGGAAGTAAAATGATTAAGATAATCTTATCAGTTAATGCTTTAAAAAATAAAGAGCAACTTTATTAGAGCAAAAAATATAAGGTTTGTTGGGTAACTGGGACATGATTTTACAATGCGACTCTGGAGCTTCTGACAATTCAGCTTCAAAAAGCTAATGTTCATTTGAATTAAAGTCTGAACTTTTGTAAATGTGATCAGTTAGGTTCCCCCTATCAGACAGAAATGCTCAAAATTACATTTTAATATTTAAAAATATAAAAATATGCATATTTCATCTTTCATTCCTGTTGGGTCCAGTTGCCCCCAAAAATGGGGTACTTGGACCAGGGGGGTCTATGTTCCACACGCGTTTATATTTTCTGATATCGGATATAGGATCCTGTTTGAAAAAGTGTAAACAACTTAAAACAATTTAAACCAGGCAGATCATGTAAATTATATGTCAATAAATAGAGTTGTAAGGGAAACCTTTGCTGTCAATATGTCTAAAAAAAACACTAAAAGTGAAAATATTAGATTTATTTATACCAAAAACATAAAACTTAAATAAGTACTTATGTACTTTAGTATAGATAATATGTAAAAACGTCACATGGGTATTTTAAGGAAAAAAATAGCAAGGTAAATCTATGAATAAACGGCTACGTAAGTACTTTATCTTTATCCAGGAGTTGCATTATACAGGGAAAATTTTATTGTTCCTACCAGAACCCTTAAAGAAAGGTGCGATGAATATATTATTTTCAAAATAGTGGTAGGAACGATAACAGTTTCCCTATAGAATGAGACCCCTGGTTATAGTACAATTTGAAGGTCTGGCTATCGCACTTTCAGGGGCACGGTACTTGCATTCGTAAAATACTGAAATAATTTACTGACACCAATATTTACAAGATAATCTATCTGAAAACACGTAAAGGTATATTTCCGCGTACTTAATAAAGGTGAAATTTTCATTATAAAATTCAGGTGCCAATGTGGCAATTAGGAATTAAAATTAAGTGATCCCATAACGGCGTCACCGCCTCTCAAGTGGTCAAGAAATTTGGTTTGATACCACTCAATATGCTTTTTTTTAATTTCATTAGGTAATTTTAATAAGGTATTCTATCACTTTCTTTATTGTGAGCAAAAACAATGGAGAAATGTATTTCCCATAGTAAGAGAAACATAAAAAATATTTAACTATTGGGGTAACTGGATCCAGCATGGTCCAGTTACCCCGGATACATATCCCAGTTACCCCATTCTTGAAAAATTTATGGGGTAACTTGGACACCGGCTTACATTTGAAACATGAAGTAAATATGTATAGATACTTAATAATATTAATGTAGTTATATGTTTAATCTTTGAAAAAAAGATTGTTTAATAAAAGTACTTACAGTATTTTAATAAAAAGCGCCGAGGAAGTTCAATCATACTGACGTTGTTTTTAAAAAAAGAAACGTAATTTTTTGTCAACCTATCACAGCAAAATGGGAGTTATGATTGAATTGATACACGTTGTTTTAGAAAGTAGTGATTAAGGGGCATTGTTCACAAGCGTTAAAACTTTTAAAACACCAAAAGTTTTTTTATAAAATGCCCTATGGCCCAGTTACCTCGTGGTTCCAGTTACCCCAACTAACCTTATTTTACCAAATAATATTTTATTAATCTTCTTTTTCACAGATAAAATAAACAAAATGTTTTCACGCGCAATATGTGTTCAGCCCCAAGCTCAGAGATTACGTTTAGAGAGAATGTCTAACCAAAGTTATTATGTGTTTATAGAGGGTGTCCATTCTCAAAGTTATCCAATGGCTAATTACTAAATCGTTAGTCAGACATAAAGTTCCCAGTTACAAAAATAATTCAAATTTGGAGAAGTAGTATTTGAAAAGCAATTTTGGTCAATAAAAACATTTCTTAAAAAAAAAAAAAATAAGAAATGTAAATTTTTATACGGTTCCACGGTCCTAAAAGTTATATTTAGTGAAAATATCATACTGCACTGAGAAGTTCAACAAAAAACGACCCATTCTTCTACGATTAAAACTGACTGAGTAACAGTTGTTTAAAGTGGAAGCACCTTTTTGGCTGAAAAATAGCGGTTATTCACAAATTTACTGGAAATATAAATAATTGTGAGATATAAGCAAAAATAATTGTTGAGTGTAAAATTAAGATTACAATTTAAATTTGAAATATGCTTGCATTCTCACATTTCAAAGCAATATATACAAATTGAACAAAAAATATAAGTGAAAAATTAATTGTTTTTTTTACATGAAATGATTAAAAACAACGTTTTTAATTTATAGAAAATTAAAATTATATTATATTATCTAATCTAAATCTTAATTAATAAAAATTAACAATCGTAATAGTTGAACGATGTGACTACTTCCAGTTAAAGCGCAGATACACGCGAAATAAATTCTTCAAATACTTTAAGCACTTTCCGGTCCAGCGAACCATGGCTCAACATATGTGTGTTCAGATGCAGAAAATTGGTATAAGTCATGCAATTAAGAATTTCATAACTTTGTAAATTTTAGTGTTACAGGAATAGGTCTTTTTCTATCTGATTTCTTAGTGTAATAGGAATTGTTTTCTACATATCACTTATAGGACAGGGGGATCGTATAAAAAATGAAATTTCGCAGCTTTATAACACATTTTTTTATTGATCCAAACTACTTTCTAAATAATTATTTTGATAATTTAAGAAATTTTAAATTGAGAATGCAGTTATTGTATAGTTAGCTAGTAGATCCCTTTGAGAGTGAAAATCCTGTGTAGAGCGAATATGTAATATGTATATACAGGGTGGTCATAAAAATCTTTGCGTATATATAGACCTCTGGCGGCCGTTCCGTCCAACCGATCGAGATGAAATTTCTGATATAGTTATTCAAAGATATGAGCTCAGGATTATATGAACGGCAACAAAGTGGCTCTCACGGTTACTGTTATAGGTACAGAAACTCGAAATTTTCGAATGGTAACGTTTTGGTAACGTTCGAATGGTTCGATAACGTTCGAATGGTAACGAAAGGTTTTCCCTTCGCAAAATGCTCAGCGCGTGCCAAAACCCTACAGAGCGTTGGAACGGTACGTGTATCATAAGAAATGGGCGCGTTATGCATGCACAAAAATGGCTCTGCAAAACGGCCTAAACAAAAGACGATCGGGTCACACCGAAGAAATTTGCATATGACAGAGACAAGACACATATCACAGAACGTCATTCGACAGATATTCAACGTAGAAAGTGGATTAAAAGCGAGGTGCGAATGTTGGTTCTTCAGTCGGGAGCTCACACATGCCGATGAAATGACTCTGCCAGCGAAAGTTCGTCGTGAATTGGTAAAACTCTATTATCAAAATGGGATGAATGCCGCGGAAGTCTTCCGTGTTTACCGTCGAAACCAACTGTGGCCCATGTACCCAGCAATCTCTGCTTGATTTAGTAAAAAAATGCGAAGAAACTGGCAGCACCAGTGATAGACTGCAGTCCAACTGTTCCTGAGGACAGACACTGTTATGGAAGTCCATCACACATGGACTTCAGGACGCTTGCAGCTCGTGTATTGGATATACAGAAAACAATGGTTCTAAAGCCTACTGTGCTCTGTAAACCGGTGTTTCTATACCGGTACCAGCTCGTCCAGATGTGGGATGTGGGAGACCGCCAGCAACGTACGGACTTCGCAAATTAATTTCTTATGCGATATGATGATGATAATGACTGAACTCTTCGCATATATGGACTCTATCAAATGTGAGATTGAAGACATACCTCATGCTATATTATGTTCGGTTGTATTGTCCAAAGTCTCTGGAAAATATGTAATCCAAATAAAAGTTTTCTTTTCTCCCATCTGTGTAGCAATCAGTGATTTTTGTATTGCCTCTGTCATATGCAAATTTCATCCGTGCATCCCAATTGCCGTGTATTTGCTCGTTCGCAGAGCTGTTTTTGTGCGTGAATAACGTGTCCGTTATTTGTGATACACGTACTGTTCCAACTCTCTTTAGGGTTTTCGCGTGCGTGTAACATTTTGCGACGGGAAAAAGTGGGCGTTACCATTCGAAAATTTCGAGTTTCTGTACCTATAACCATGAGCGCAAATTTGTTCTGATTCGCAGAATCCTGAGATCATTCCTCTGAATAACTATACCTGAAATCTCATCTCGATCGGTTGAACGGACCAGCCGCTAGAGGTTCATATATCGGCAAAGTTTTTTATGACCATTCTGCAGATAGATTTCAATCAGCTGAAGAGACTATCAATTTGAGTCTCTTTCAGCCAACCTACATTAGTGACTACATAGTTTTCATGGGAAAGTTTCACCTTATAGTAATGCAAAATCTTATTCTTGAGAGCTGTTTTTACTTGACTACTTTTTGGGTGTTTACCAAATCTACTTCATTCTGATCCTTGTTTATTGTGATTAGGTATATGTGGCTACAGGTAATTTTATGAAGGAAGTTTAAAAAAAAAGTTTTTAAGTCATTGAACGTTTTATTGGAAAGCCTTTATTACTTAACAATGAGTTCAAATAAATAATTAAACTGCTTAGGTATAAATGGCGTTTAAAAAAATTATAAATAATTGCACTCTCGAACCCAGATCATCTCCATTGATAGCACGGAATTATATTGAAAAATAACTTTTCTAATTTAAGAATTTTAGGCTTGTTAGAAATTTTTTATATGTGGCGTGCAATATAAACTTTTGTACTGCAGTACTACAACGGACATTATATTTATAATACCATCTATGTCTAATTGGCAAACTTTTCTAATTATCACTGATAAATCTTAATTTTCAATAGTATATATGTCAAAATGCCTAGTAACTAGCATACATTTTCAATACCTTTTGACAATTGAGTATATTAATTTAATCTGTCAATAAGACACTTTCACTCTATTAAAAAAATAACCACAGTAATAAAACCACAGTAAAAAAGCACCTGACATCATACATTACCCAGGAGTAGCATTCTATCGGGGATATTTTATTGTTCCTAGAACTATTTTGAAAATAATATCTTCATCGAACCTTTTTATAGCATATTTCGAATAAAATGATTACGGGGATTATTGATTAAGGATTACAAAATTTTCCTTTTATAATGCAACCCTTGTTTAATCTACTGCAAAAATCTCTTTCAAAGCTGTCCCCATTTGCATGTCATTGAATTTTAAAATCAGACAGTCCATTTTAGGACACCTGGTATATTTTCAATCATATATTTAAAAAAAAAAAAACTTTTAAAATAATTAAATTGATTTTTGAGAAAATGGTCATAAATTAAAATGGTACGTTTAAAACATAACGATAATATTGTTATTAGGCCATAATGGGAATGATTCTGCGTAAAACAGCGGCTAGTGTATTTGTTTACACATTCCATTGTATGATGTAGCATAAATATAGATAAATACATGCGTTACATACTTTAATCTTTTTGTGCGAATTACTATTCGATAAATACGCATTAGAAAAATATATATCTATATATTAAAATCAAAATTCTCTAACATGTACAGATGGTGCAGAAAATAAAGAAATGGGTTAGTATAACCAATATAAGTTCATGAAAATATCTAAAACTCGATTTTAAAGATAAAATACATTCGTAGTCTTTTAGAACACAATTAGTTTTCAAAAGCGAGATTGTGGATGATATTACCAAACAGACGATTTTTTGTATCTTCAAATCCAAATTAAGAATATTGCCCATATTATAGTTTGTAACGTTAGAGGTGCAGCTAGATTTTAAACGTTTCGTAAACAACCTTGAGACATACTTTGCTAGATCGTCTGGTTCTTCCGGAATATTATGCAAATATTTACCATTATATTTTTCGATTAATATTTGGCATTATAATTTTCGGTCAAATAGATAATTAGTGAACCAATAAAAATCGAATGAAAAAAATAAAATGTGCTACCACTCTGCAGAATGAAATTTCTCTAAATCATTTCTAACTGCGGCGTTGAACTATGTGGTATGGTAGAGCATTTATGTTCATTTGTGAAAATATAACGTGTATATTCATAAAGGTCTCTTAAAAAAAAAAAAAAAAAACAAGAAATACTTCTGCATTTTTTAATAGCATGCAGGGAGTTTAACTAAACTGAACGCCATTTTGCATAAGACTCGACAATATAAATTAAAAAATACACTGAAATTCGAATGTAAATATGTTAAATATGTAATTCAATCCTAGCATACGTATGAAACCATTTTCAAATGCGCATGCCCTAATTTGCAAAATATAATAGTAAACTGTATAGGCATAATAATAATATAAAGTTGAATATTTTCAAAATTCAGTAAGATATCTGCCATACACTAATGTAAATTTCACCTATTTTTAAAAACAATCAATGATAAGGTGTTCCCCAAATTGATATTATTCCCCAAAAAAATCATAAGACGAAATGTAATATTACACGATGATTTTTTCCATTTTTAGTTTGTTCAAAAAATACGCGTGAGTATACGTAAAATACAAATTGTTTGTTAGAGGACAGTTTGAAAAATGCAAGTGGTAAAAAATTCTTTATCATTCACTAGTTGTTTCATCATTTAGTTGCTTTTAGAAAGCAACTAAAGCTCACTATATCCCCCATATCTTTGAGACATTTACTCGATATTCGATTGGAATGTTTATATGAGTTGTCCATTTTAATTGACAGCAAATTATCAAAATTGTTTGTATTATCGTTCTCGCATGCATAGTTAAAATATAACAGTTGCATATGTTCATATATGATAAAATATATATATATATATATATATATTCTAATGATTACTCTTTTTCCACTGAAATTTGTCGTATTTCCTGAAATTGGGGTTTCAAATTCATTCAACAACAACAAAAATAATAAAAAAAAATAACCATGTAAAAAAGTCTGAAAAATTTCAAAGAAACCTTTATATCTCAATAAATATACATGGTATTTATGCACGAAGAATTCAAAACTGTACACGATCCGTAAAGTCAAGTGACATATCTAGAAATCATTCTTGTATTTTATTTTACAAGATGACCGCAAATATTATTAATTTTAAGTCGTTTGTTGTTTTTCCTCTAACTGCATTTATGACCAAAACTGCGGCTGAAAACACAATAATTCTCCAAGTATGGTTAACGATTTTCGACAAAATGCCTAAAATCGTGCCTGCTGGCTTTTGGCTATGTGATGTTATTTCACTAGCTGCTAATTAAAATTTTGACAAATTTTTATTTGCAAGTTTCTTCAGATGTTTAAAATATGTAATAAAATTAATATATCGTACAAATACTCAAATATTTTTCTTTTTTTTATATAAAATCGATGTTTACTATTGACAAGTGCAAAATATTTATTTACGTATATAATTGTACAGAAGCTTCGTCGGTACAAGGAAGTAAATTGATAGGAACAAGTAATCCTGATTGTGCGTGTTTGATAGGATCTGCTATGTGCATTTATATTATATATACATTATTATTTATTTACATTATTATTTTCATTCTTGAACATTATAATATCTTATTTATAAACATTATTATCTTTTACTACATAAATAGTGTACATTCGGAACTGATTAGCGTACTATACAGGTTTTTATAAAAGCATGATAGAGTGGCAGGGTAAGCCGGTTAAGCTCAAAATAGCCTGCCAAACGGTTAAATAGATTTTATTAACTTCATTGTACCTGTTAATGGGCGAAACCTAATCAAGTTTATAGTGAATAACATTTTAGTGTCCAAACGAACATTTCGCGCTTGACCGGTACATAGTAGATCGAGCCAATTTGTTGCTAATGCCTTAGGTTAAAAATTTACTTGTAGAATATTTTCTAACTTTTGAGGTAAATCAAATATTTGGCTACACATCTTTTCAAATGCGTGGCCAATAAACCCGAAATGTTACATATAATAAATACAAATTAAAGAATTACAAAAAAATAAACCGGAATCATCTTTGATTAATTGATTTTTTTCCTGCGAAAACTAAACGTTCTAAAATTTTAAAAACTTGCAGATAAAAAGTATTCCAAGGAAAATAATTTGCGTATACAACATTCGCGTTCAGACGTTCGGCTGAAAAATTATTACGATGTGAGATTTGAAAGCATATTAATTTATACTTTCACAAGATCCTTGTCTGAAATATATCAAAACATATTTATTAAGCAATCTGATGGTTTTTTTGATTTGTTTGAAAATCCGTGAAAAATTAAGTTAAAAAATTTCCCCAATTTTTTATGTAGGTTCCAACAACTCATTGGCTTGATCCACTGTGCGACGTTTATGCAAATGAGAAAAATTATTCTCCCTGTGCCCAAACGGTTTATGGGCAAAACTGTTTTAAATTAAATAAAAATCCCTGCCTGCCCGGCCTACAGGCGGAGGTAGATTTCGAATTTAAGTATACTAATGTCACCAACAAAAACTAAATCATGATTAGGGATAAACCCACTTTAACAATTTTATCTGGTCGCTTTTGGCAAGTTTTTATTTCATTTTTATATAATAGCTGGTTTTTTCAGAATCATGTAAAGGCGATATTAAAAAAAAAAAAAAATACTTTTCCATGCTCAACAACTCGAAATTTTTTGGCACATTTTCAGATTCATTTTTAATAGAAAAAATTTGAAACTCGCTGACGTGGTTTTTGGAGAGATTTATAAGCGACATGTGTTTTTATTTTCCGTTCAATTAATTAAAACTTGATTTATAAACAATTATTTTCTCAGTAGGAAAATATTTTTCGTTTTTAACACAATCGCTTCGGTAAATTCTGTTCAAAATACCCACATTGACATCATTTTTTGAAATTTATTCTGCCTCTATCAAAAAATCGATCATTACGGTACATTATATAGTTTCTGAATAAGAGAATCTACCAATTGGATGCGTCTGAGAGCAAAAATGGATTTAAAAATGAATATGAAAATAAGCAGTTTGGATTTGAATACACCCTTAATAAGATGATTTTTTTCTTCAACCGCTATGTATTTTTAAGTTATTTTTGCTGTAAGAATTGATCCTATCAAAAACTTGTCTGTATAAATGTTGTAGACAATATTAAGGAGATATATGATAAATGCATGGGGATTTTATATCTTGTGAATTGAGGGAGTTATGATTTTTTTTCTTCTTCAACCCCTCTTTTTCCTTTCGTTTTTAATTTTTTTTGTGGTACGAATTGGTCCTATCAAAAACTTGTGGGTATAAAAGTTGTAGATAATATAAAGGAGATTTATAATAAAAGTATTTGGATTTGATACCTGGAGAATTGACGAAGTTGTGAATTTTTTTATATCAAAACCCCCATTTTTGCGTCCCTTGAGCCCATTTTTAGGTGCGTTCGTAATTATATAAATACGTAGCACCTATAGTCGTCGTTCAGTCCGTCCGTCTGTCCGTCTGTCCGTCTGTCCGTCCGTCTGTCCGCATGTAACAGAGCAAAAACTACCCAACCGAATGGTCTGAAATTTCAAATATATGATTGTTGCAAAATTTTGTCGAGCCATTTCAAATTTTATGAAAATCGGATGTATAGTTTAATTACAGGGACAGTCAAAAGTTTTTCTTTACATTACGGCCAATGGGAAAAATTATTGCAAGTGGGTTTTAATGATAATAGAGCCTTCCGAATGATCTGAAATTTTAAAGATATAACTGTTGCAAAATTTTGTCGAGCCCTTTCAAATTTTAGGAAAATCGGATGCATAGTTTAATTACAGTGACAGTCAAGTTTTTCTTTACATTACGGCCAATGGGAAAAATTATTGCAAGTGCATTTTAATGATATTACAGCCTTCCGAATGGTCTGAAATTTTAAAGATATAATTGTTGCAAAATTTTGTTGAGCTATTTAAAATTTTAGGAAAATCGGATGTATAGTTTAATTACAGGGACAGTCAAAAGTGTTCGTTACATTACGGGGAATGGGAAAAAAATATTGGAAGTGCATTTTAATGATCTATGCTATCAGACTATGCGCTTTATGAAGTGCAAAAAATTATACATTCAGTACAATATGGGGTGCAAAAAATAAATATAAAACTAGTTCTAGTACGAACGCACCTCATTTGCCACGTTTGACGAGCAATTTCCAACTTGTTAATTTTATCAAAAATCTGCGATACATAAATTTTTGGTTCCATTTTTAGAAGTAATAAAAACTTTAAACTGATTTCATATGTACAAAAACTAAGAAGTTATGGGTTTTTTCGGTTTTCGCAAAACTCCTTCCTATTTCCATCTCCTTAGTCCGATTTTGCCAATTAACGAACGTGACCGAGATTTTAAGCCCCTTGAATTTATGTATCAGTTTAGACGAGATTTGTGCAGAATTGTGGAAGTTATCGTTTCCAGAAGAAAGTGATGTCTATATATATATATATATGGTGTACATCTGCAATTTTTTTTCAGAAATTCCAACATAGGGGAGAATGTAGTAGGTAGTATTTCATACGAAATCTACTTAAAAAGACAAATTTCAAAAAATTTTAAAGCTCATTCGTTCGGATACACAATTTAAGATGTACACCTTTCAATAGGTTAACTTTTTAATCTTTATCTAACGATTGCAATAAGCGTATATTTCCCTTCAACATACTATTTTATTTCAATGCATTTAAAGTACTTTCTTTGAAAAAAAGTATTTTTTTTGCGAAAAGCTATTTATCAAACTTTGAAACAAAGTCAGAAATGCATTCGATTTTCAACGTCTATTATAACAGATGTTGTTGATCTTCGATCAATCTTTGAACTGTCAGCAGATAGTAATTTTACCTTAACTTTTCGTTTGAAAGTAGAATATTATTTTTTTTTTAAGAAAGTGTATTCTTTCTTTTAAGCCGAACACACGGAAAAATATTACCTTTTTTAAACATAACTTAGCATGGCCCATTCTCCTTATCGAAATAAGATCACGTTAACTATACTCGGAAGTAGTTGGTATGCCAATCCCAAAACTTTCTTCTATCTCATATATTTTAATATTTCAAAATGTTGTTACAAATGTCAATATTTCATTTATCAGTTCAATACTATATAAACTTTAACTTCCATCTTAAATTTCTGCTTCAGTCAATTAATCGGTGTAAAACCGAGTTAAACTCTATCATGATATTTATTAAAATCAATAGTTTTCCGTTATTCTGTTGTATATCATCTGTTCGAGAATAGCCGGCTTATCAGGATGGGAAGTTCCCGTCACTTCACAAGTCGCCGGTGTATAATAGAACTACAAAAAAATTAAGAAAATTACACAAAAATCGCTATTATAGTGCCCCCCCTTTTTCGGCGGAATATTTCCTAATTCAGGGAGGACCTAAAAATTTGGTTTAATTGTATGCATAACTTTATTAACTTTTCGATGGTGCAACATTGAAAATGGCACCAAGATAGCTATTACAGCTCCCCCTTTCGGCGGAATTTTACCACATGCAGGGAGGACCTTCTTGCCTTAACCAAAAGCATAAACAAAAAAAAATTGGTTCAATTCTATGCATAACTTAATACTCTTTTTGAAGGTACAATATTGAAAATGGCACAAAAATCGCTGTTACAGCACCCCCTTTCAGCGGAATGTTACCAAATTCAGGGAAGACCTTCTTGCCATGGCGAAAGACATACACAAAAACTTTGGTTCAATTTTATGCATAACTTCATGCACCTTTCGATGGTACAATATTGAAAATGTCACAAAAATCGCTATTACAGCGCCTCCTATCGGCGGAATTTTACCAAATGCAGAGAGTACCTTCTTGCCTTAACTAAAAGCATACACAAAAAATTTGGTTTAATTCTAAGCATTACTTCATACACTTTTTAATGGTACAATGGCGACAGACAGACGGACACACACAGACATTTTCTATAAACATGTTTTTTGAGATCTCTGACCCCTAAAACGTGTAAATCCGTTGAAAACCGGAAGTAAAAAAAATACGATTACAATACTTTCTTCTATTGAAGATAGAAGAAAATAAAAATAGTTAATAAATTTTTTGCTTCTTTCAATTCACATTGAAAGGGTAATGCATTTTGTAACTTTATCTTTTTTTAAAAAACAAATTCTCCTTTATTTTGTGATTTCTTCAAACTACATTTATTTGTGTTTTATGAATTCCTGCTCTACATATACTTTGAACATTTTTATTTATCGCACTGTCGAACTGGATTCGGATGATGAAATTTTATGGGCATTTTAACCAAAATTTCTTTCATCATTTATGTCCGAATTGTCACCATTATCAGATGTAATATTGTCGCAAGTATTACTTTTTTAAAGTTCACTTAGCAGTTTTAAATATTCCTCCTTCGAAAACCCTCTCCGGCCTGCTCTATTACTATACTTAAACAAAAGTGGAATGTCACTAACATTCAATAATAATGGAAAATGAATAACTGTCTTAAAATTTAAAGGACCGTATTTAACTTTTATGGTAAAATTGCTGTTTGATGACTATCTGCTTTACTAAGTACATGCTTTAAAGTTTATTATATATCATTAATTCTATTTTTGAGTGATATTTGTCCAATAATATAAAAATTGCTTTTCTCTGTTCTGCAACTACTGTAAATTAGAGGTTGGGATAGTAATAAAAACTTTTAACAATACATTCCAAACATTTTTCAATATTTTAAAATCTGAGCTCAATGATAGCTAGTTCATCACCTTTACATTTTAGATATCTCAATATGTCTCTATATACGTAAAAGTAATGATATGAATAATGATATAAATGATGTTATGAATAATGATATAAATGGTGTTATGAATAATGATATGTATAATGATATGATCCCAGAGGAATGAAAAATTTTTGAAAAGACTAAATTTATAATATCTAAACGATTTCAATAATAATTCAATGGGGAATATCAGAAATTTTCGAGAAAAAAGAAACAATTGTGTTTTCTAATAGCTTATAGTATCAAGAATATAGTCTGAAAAATATTTTATAACTATAGAGATAAATATTCCACTGTAATTAATTGACTATAAAGCAGTTTTTAAATTTTAAACTCATTTTTTTCTGAAAACCTGATCCTTTTTATCGTCTTCTTGCAGTTCTAGAAAACGGCTCAACCTATATCATTCAAATTTGTAGACAAAACTGAATTCACTGTATCTGTATGTATTTTTTTTTTTTTTTACTTTTTTCGATTTTCTTCAAATATTTAAAGTCAATCTTTATGATGTTGATTTAGTTTGGCCATTTTTAAAAGCATTTAACTTTTGAAAAATTCCTACGCTACGCTCAAGCAATAGCAATTGAGCTAAGAATTATTGCATTAAGATTCTATTATATTTTAGTGCTTGAAAAAAAAGCTCGGTGAAGTGACCAGCTCATGTTGCACTTTCAGGAGACCCTCGTTTATGTACATGCCAAGGACGAAGTGTGATTTTTTTTAGGTAGATTTCGTATGAAATACTACCTATTGGGATCGTTCCTATGTTGGAATTTCTGAAAACTTTTTGCAGATCTACACCGATCATGACCCCTAGAACCCAAAACCACCCTCAGTAAAAAAATTTATCTATCTATCTATATATATATATATATATATATCACTTTCTTCTGGACACGATAACTTTCGTAATTCTGCACCAATCATTTCCAAACTGATACATAAAATCAATGGGCATAAAATCTCGGTCAAGTTCGTTAATGGGCAAAATCGGACCAAGGGGATGGAAATAGGGAGGGGTTTTGTGAAAACAGAAAACCCCCATAACGTCTTAATTTTTGCACATATCAAATCAGTTTAAAGTTTTTATTACTTCTAAAAATAGGGCCAAAAATTTATGTATCACAGATTTTTGATAAAGTTAAAAATGAGCTCAAGGGGCGCAAAAAATAGGGTTTTTGGGAGAAAAAAATTCATAACATCGTCAATTCTAGAGATATCAAATCCAATTGATTTTATTATAAATTTCCTTAACATTATCTACAACCTTTATATTCACAAGTTTTTGATAGGACCAATTCGTACCGCAAAAAAAATTAAAAACGAAAACGGAAAGGGGGTTTGAAGAAGAAAAAAAATCCATAACTCCGTCAATTCAAAAGATATAAAATCCCCATGAATTTATCATATAACTTCTTAATATTGTCTACAACATCTACATAGACAAGTTTTGGATAGGACCAATTCTTACAGAAAAAAAAATAAAAATACATAGCGGTTGAAAAATAAAATCATCTTAGTAAGGGTGTATTCAAATCCAAACTGCTTATTTTCTGTCTCATTTTACAATTCATTTTTGCTCTCAAAGGCTTCCAATTGGTACGTTTTCTTACTCAGAAACTATATAATGTACCGTAATGGTCGATTTTTTAATAGGGGCAGAATATATTTTTTTAAATGCTGTTAAAAAGGGCATTTTGAACCGAATTTAACGAAGCGGATTGTGTTGGAAAAATCATTGTATTAAGGATGCACTCAAATCCAAACTGCTTATTTTCTGACTCATTTTTAAATTCATTTTTGCTCTCACACGCATTTAATTGGTAGATTCGCTTATTCAGGAACTATATAATGTACCGTAATGATCGATTTTTTGATAGAGGCAGAATATATTTCAAAAAATGGTATCAAAGTGGGCATTTTGAACGGAATTTCCCGAAGCGATTGTGTTGTCCTTCTGAGAAAATAATTGTTTATATATCAAGTTTTAATTAATTGAACAAAAAATAAAAACACAGGTCGATCATAAATCTCTTCAAAAATCACGTCAGCAAATCTCATATTTTTTTTTAATTAAAAATTAATCTGGAATTATGGCAGAAAATTTCGAGTTGATCATGGAAAAGTATTTTTTTTAATACCGCCCTAACATGATTCTGATAAAACCAGCTATTATATAAAAATGAAATAAAAACTCGTCAAAAGCGGCCAGATAAAATTATTATTTTAATTGGAAAGGTTTCAGTACAACATGAGACGCAATACAATAAATTGCAGAACTCCCTCGCAGTTTGTTTTTGAAACCCATAAAACATGCAAAATTATGAATTTTTAGGTGTTCATTCGTCTGTCACTCTTAAATGTCTCTCAAGAATTTCTTACATGCCCTTACAGTTTTAGCTATTTTTGAAGAATGAAATCCATTATTTATTATTTCTATCAACGACTTTTCTTCAAATATTTAAAGTGTACTTTTATGAGGCTGATTTTAGTTTTATTTTACATTTCGCCATTTTTAAAAGTCTTTAAATTTTGGAAAAACTCCTAAGCTAAGCTCACGCCATAAAAAATATGCTAAAGAATTATTACATTAAAATTCAATTATATTTTAATGTTTCAAGAATGCTCGGTGAAGCGGTCAGCTAACGCTGCATTTTCAGAACAGCTTCGTTTATGAGTATGCCAAGGAAAAAATATGATTTTTTTTAATGAAAAAATTTCAAAACAACATAAGACGTAACATAATAAATTGCGGAACCCCCTCACAGTGTGGTATTGAAACCCACAAAAAATCCAAAATTATGACTTATTTTAAGCGTTCAATCGACTGAAACTGTTAAATGTCTTCCAAGAACTTCTTGATTGCCCTTACAGTTTTGCCTATTTTTGAAGAATGAAATAGATTATTTATTATTTGTATCAAATACTAGTCGAACGATAACAGATGCTTTATCAATCCGAAAAGAGAATATCGAACGATGGCCATTCTCTTAATAATGGTAGTAATATGAGCCCAATTATTATGATTTTCATGAGAAAATGTGATCAACCTCAACTGATCATCCCACAACATATAATTCTTAAGCTCTCATATCGACATTTATAATGTGTATCCGTGTCGCTGAATAGTAAGATTTTGTTTTACTTTAACTTAAAAGTTTAGCAACAGATGTCTCCCAGTGATTCTATAATAGTCTTCTGTCGCGTGACATTAACATGTAACTTGCGTATTTTTGCGACCCATACACAAATAACTCAAAACTTGATAATGTTTTTTTTAATTTAAATTCATTTCAAGATGCGTAGAATCTGAAATCCTTGGAATTAAAAAAATAAATCAAATTGCAACAACTTAAGTAAAATATATGAATAGTTTTAGCTGAATATTTTATTATTTTTAAAACTAATATATGGTTTCAGTATTTTCAGATTAATGAAAATAAACTTAAGTGAGACTTACCCTTCACGTTATTATGACTAACGTTTTTTTGGAATTCTATGTAGAGATTCAGATGGTAAAACTCATTGAAAAGAGTTCTTTTACAGGACATAATTTAATGAAAAAATGTTGCTATTTTAATAGATCAATGTAGTTTGCTTTCATTCTCAGCACTTACATTATTCATCTGGGCTATATTACAAGAATCTTTTCCCTAAATATAAATTTCTGATTTAGATATTTTTAAATATTATTCAACAATTAATAACACAATTTAATAGTATTATCAATATTTTGAAATACTTTATAAAATTAAAAATTTTTAATCTAAAATTCAGAAATGTTTTCATAAAAGTGACCATAAAATTCAACTATAACTAACACATTATTTAGCGTTCACTGCTTTCTTCATGCCAATGTGTGCGAAAATAAAATATCGAATTATAAAGACATAAATTATAAATTATTGACGTATATATTAATTTTTAAAAGTTTATTCAGTATCATTTAAATAATAAATAATGTTCTTAACAATAATATATTTTTTAAGAGTTATGCTATTCAATATAATATCGCTTAATTATTGTACTTATTTTTGCTATTTTTTTATGAATTCAGTCAATCAATTCTGTTAAACATTTTCATTCGTTAAATTCGACGGGTTTCGAAACTTCTATATATTTAGAAGACAAGGTTGTTTTTTAGTCATCTGTCCTGAGTTTTCTACAGAATCGATTTTGAAAATTCTTTTTTAGATAAAAGCAGTTTATTTGTAGATGTACCCGTACTCTTATATTTTTTAAAAAATCCAATTTTTATTTTTTAATTTTAATTTTAAATCTCCTTTATGAAATTTCTTGACATTAGTGGTCATCGGGTTACTTCTATTTTTGACGAGAGAACGGAAACAATGGAAATTACCATACAATTGTGGATGCCATTTTTGTATTACAATGAAAAATAACTTTTTTTAATCATTTTGAGCCGAAAATGACGCCACAGTTAAAAGAATGTATTTTTACTCATAAATCTGTTATATTTCAATATTTTTTTCATTCCACTGATGCTGAGATTGAGACGCTATTCTCAGAGTGCGTAAGGGAAAATGAAGTCATAGAAAAAATTAAATGAGTATATTCTTTGATTAAACAAAATATTTTACTTCGAATGAGTCTAAGAGAAATTTTTGGATCTGGACTACACTCACCTCAAGTCAAGGATGCGAATGTTTACATCCAAAATTAGTTTTTAAAACAGGGAATAAGAATATTAAAAGTAGGCATGTAATTTTTGCGACGGTGAAAACGATGTTATTTTCAGACTACATTGAAAAATATATATAATTGCGTAACAGTAGCGCAATTTTCGATTGTTTTTCATTGCGTAATTCAAAAGATCTATTAATAACTTCATAATTTCTTACCTTGATTACATTTTACCGATTAGGTATAGGATTAAAATTTAATTTTTCAATAATTTGAAAATTTAAAATTAAACTTTAGTTAAAAATAATGTTTGTTGGGACAACCAATATAAGATTGATTTTATTATTGTAATTATTTTTATGAAACATTTAGAAATTAAGTCAATCATTTATTTAAATATTTTCATTCGTCGAATTCGTCAGGTTTCGACTCGTAATTTCATAAATCTCGACGAAAAATTAACAAAGAACCTTTCCTGCACTTAATAGCGAAAAAATAATAAAATAGGGCAATTCGTTTAACAGTTATATCAGAACTTAAATAAGTTAAAATTTCAAATTTAAACTTTTAAAAATTTCAAAAACAATATTTCAATGTTTTCAAAATTTTTTTATAATATACCAATAATATTATTTATGTAAGCATACATTGCGGGAAACAAATTTATTAAGTAATACTAAATGAAATTTCACCCCAGACTCCCTTAATGCAATCTCCATTATACGTCATGAATGAAAATTTATGATCGCCTATTATGACTATCATCATTGGTGTCATTGCTGCCATAATCATACAACTTAGTATATTTTTTAACCCCTAAATACTTTTTCAGAGTATACTCCCTGCAACTGCTACTAAATTTCATTAAAGCTATACCTTTCTGTCCATAGAGTCAAGTTTGTGCACGTTCTAATTTGAGTACAATATTCTACTGATCCAAGATCTTCTCATTCACGTATAAAACAAATAACTTAATAAACTTCCATGATGCATTTTTCATCGTGTCTGATAGCACGCTTTAATTAATCTAACAATTGTTTATTCTGACAAGTTGGTTATACTTTAAATTGTTTTTCATTTCATATTAGTTTCGTTTGTATGAAATTGAAAAATGTAACATTTCAAAATTTCCATGTAAAATATATTTATTTATAATGTTATTTTAAGTAAATATTAAACAATAGAAAAAATACCAGATTATACTTTATATAGTTTAATCATTTAAGACATCATAAAAACTTGCATATTTTCATAGCTTCACCATCTTTCTGAGCAAATTCTACTTTTCTCTAACTAAAACTAAATGATTTTTCAAAAATATATGTGTAACTTTTGAACTATTGATTAACGATTACTAGATAATGTATCTCATCATGCAGAAGTTAAAATTCTTAAGGATAGTTAGTTCTTGCTCTCCAAGAGTTCTTTTCTATCATTACAGTATAATTTGCGGTCTCAGCTTCTTAACTTAAAAAGAAATGTTCAATTTTTAAGTCATTTTTAAATCACACTGATGACTTGAAATTACGATCAGGAAAAGACACAACCAAAAAATTTTAAAGATTCTAGTAATCGAAATTTGTAATCGATTTATATGAAAACTGCTGACTAGGCAAATTTCATTGGAGAAATGGTTCGGTAATATTATAATTATCGGAAATTCAAGTTAATGTTATAAAATGTAATTTTACAAGAAACTGTGAGATATTAGAAAAGAATTATTCTAGTACTATAATAGAGCAACTGAGTGACCAAATCTGTTTTTTTAATTTTCCTCTTACTTTTACTTTCATACTGTATTTGAATTAAGACATTTTTTTTTTATTTTTTTATTTTTTTTTTTACATACAAATATTACAAACATAATTTCTATTTTCTGAAAGTTCTAATAACAAATGCTGACAATTTTTGTATTGTATTCTGTATCCACTATACGGCATCTGACTTCTTCATGCTATCTAAATAAAACTTATGGTCCTGCGTTATATATTTCTGAGTCGTTAATTGCTGAACTAGTGTGGTATTTAAAATGACATTTCCAAACAACATCACTGGCAAGACGAGGATTTTCTGTAGTAGGAGTATTTTGAACTGTTTCGACTTTTAAAACTGAAAATATTAAGGTAGAACATTACATTATATAAAATATATATATAAATAGCATTTTAAACAAAACAACGAACCTCTTCTAGAACAGACTTAGCACAGACAGAAGTATGTTTTTTATATTACAAGATACTAGTTACGATAGACCTGAACATCCTTTTAAAATAGAATCAGTTGGAAGGTAATAGAAATGCTAAAGTTTGGTATTCGATCGCAAAATAATTCTCATAGTCCTTTATGATGATGGGAGACGTTGAAGAAAAAGTCAAATTGCGGGCTTCGCAACATCTTTTTCTCATATAAGCATAAGAGACAAGTATCATAATGCTTGCTTGAACATTTTACGGCTTATAACTAGAAGAATTTTCAGTGCTGGGTTTGTTTTAACCTATCAAAACGTATTTGCTTGAATTTGAAACTCGTGTTAAACCGTTATCTTAGGTTAATGTCAGACGGTCGTCTTTTTGCACGCTTTTACCTTACGTATTATCCCTACACAATGCCGCCAACATTGTGTAGGGATAATATGTAAGGAAAAATGCGTGCAAAAAGGCGTTCGTCTGACATTAGCCTAATGTTGTATTTAGAATAGGGGGAATTTTGCGCGAAAACCGTTACAGCCGTTTTCTATATGGTCTTTGCTAATGTATATGGTCTGTCAAAACAGATTGACAAAAGAATACCGTATTTCGAAAATATCAGAGGCTACACAAACGTCGATTTAAGTAAAATGGACATAAAGATGCAACCAAATTTTTTTCAGACCCTGATTATGATGGGCAAACGCATACTTAGTGTATTCATTTAAATATGAATAATTGGTAAGCAACTAAAAATATAATTTTCATGTCATAATTAATATAAGAAAAATCTTCCTTAATTCAAGATTTTTCATAATATAATTAATTTTATTATATTACGTAAATACTAATAAATTCGTCTTACTAGAATTTTTATCAAATAAAACATTTAACTTATATATTTTTTATTATATGTAAAGGGTAATAATTAAAAACTTCTGAACATCTTAATTGACCTCTTTAAAAAAGCCAGAATAGCATTTTTTCTTAAAGTTCTGTTATTAACATATTAGAATACATTGCAAAGAACATTTATCTTTAAATTATAAAAAAAAAAATACAGAATGATATATATACACATATATATTTAATCTAATAAGTTCTATTAAACATCTTTTTTTCTCATTCGGGATAACGAATTACAATCTCTTTAAGCTGTTATGAGTAACACGCTCACGCAAAAAATACTTGTATATTTGCATCGTTACTATTATGAGTAAGTATCATTTACAAAAATATATTTAACCATGCTATTTTTTTAACTGGTATTTCTTTTGCATTGCATAAATTTAAACTCTATACTACATTGCGGGTGTTTAATTTATATTATTTTAAAATATTAATTTGAAGTATTATTGCAGTATTCAGGCTGAAAGAGTATAATATGTGTACGCTGCATACATAAATTGTTTTTATTGCACGTTGTACATATTCTAACGCATTGGGAAGATACTAAAATTTCCAATTTTACTCTTAGAAGTTTAAAAAAATTATTCAATATTTATAACTATTTTATATAGAAATGTTTTTATACGGTACAGACTTTTAACTCTAAACAGTTCTTTTTTTAATTTAAAAAAAAAAGTTTTAATATAGTTTTTAATAACGGTATTTATAATTTTTTAATTTTACAATTCCATAAATGCTTGTTAAAAAGTACTTCCGGCGAGTGCCGGGAGGAAAAGGTAGCTTACAAACTCCATGTTTATTAGAATCCAGCATATTTTACTCAAACACAGCAAACTAAAATTTGTGGAACTCTATTATAGAAGGTTCAATACCTGTTTTCGTCATTAATGGCTATGAATGAGAATTTTACAAATAAGTCTATATCCTAGATGTCTTCATCTAGAGCAATATGTGTATTTCTCCAAATTTAACGAAATCTTGAAGTGCCCGCCATTTAAAACAGTCTGGTAGATGAAGCTAACCAATGAACTTTATCGAGATTTTAGCAAGTCTTACACGCATGGTCACAAAAAAAAACTATCATCGAAAATTTATGAATGAGATTACTACTGTGCCGACGATCGTATCTGTGTGTGTCCATAGAATTATTTCTATTTTAAACATTTCGAGTATAAACAGAGAAAACTTGCTATCGGGAGTGGAATCCTCCGGATGTATGATTTGGAATTTCAAAACAGGTCTAAGGATTGCACGGATGGATTTATTTTTATTTATTTATTTATTTATTTATTTATTTTTTGCAGTTTTTGAAATGTGTGTAATTAAAGAATTTTACAGCTGACATAGAGAGACTTCGATGAATTTTCATCAATTTTCTCTACAAATAGAAATATAATATGATAAGTTACTTGACGATCACTAGCAATAGAGTGCGCTGTTTGTTTATAATTTTTAGGTTTCTCTGAGGAAAGTTTGGTCAAAATTAAAATGGCAATATATATAAGTATGTGTCTTACTTTGTTATATATGCTAGTAATTATATCAGCAATCACTATAACGAAGCTACCTTAATTGAATGAAAAGAATTTCGTTTAAAAATATAAATGCATACAAATTCGGGCACGTACGGTTTCGAAGGCAAAGAGGCCCCAAAGTCTCATTCGTTTCTATAGATTTTCGTTTTAAAATATAAAATCACACAAATTCAACAGTATACACTGCCAAAAGCAGTTGGACCTTCAACTCTGGAATCGTTTAGATAGATATTCGTTAAAAAATATAATATAAAACACACGTGAGTATCCACGCTTTCGAAACCAGTGGAGAGATACTATAACATGTCCCGTATAGCGTTATTTTTAAACTAATTTTTCCTGCTTAAAATGGACATTTTTTTCTCTCTGAAGGTCAATTTGATATTTGTTTTCATGTTCCATGATCCGTTAAAAAACCCCGATTCGTTTGTCGGATGGAATATGAAAAATATGTATACGTACTTGTTGACATTTCTTTTCGAGCTGTAATGGTATCTTTGCATTAGAATAATGTAAATATTCATTTCTTCAAAAGTATATACACACTGAAAGTCATTTATCGAAATCCCAAGGGTCTTTTATTTTCGTTAGTGTATTCGAAGATATCAACCCAGGTTTTAAGAGATTCTCGCCAATGTTTTACGTTTATTTTCGGCGTTCAGTTTTTAACACTCGAAGTTATCATTTTGCATTTACAGTATACTCCCGACTATCAGGCCTAATGTGGCGGAAAGGTAGGCCGGCTAGGCCGGAATTCTATAACTATTAGAGTTCTAAAATCCAGTTTCAAAATAAGCAAAACATTCACATAAATCGTATGCCTAATTCGTAAAAAAATGAGTAAAGCTTACTTTACTGTTTATTAATAAAAGATTGCACAAATATGAAAAGTTATGCATAAGATAAAAGAGTCAAAACGTTTTTAGTTTATGAAAAAGTCCTTGATAGATGACTGCTTCTCCCTGTCAGCACTTTTCAGCGACGCAATGCTCTCCATTTACGCAATCAGATAATGTTAGCTTTTGTCGCTTCCTCCTGCTAACTCATAGTTTCTCATCCATGGTCACTACAAACTTTTTTTCGTTTATCACCCATTTCGTTATTCTTCAATAAACTAACAGGAAGTACACCAAAAAACTATACGAAAGTAAAAAGGAGAATCGGAAATAACGTCCGCACTTTTAAAAAAACAGTTGCACAACTGACGAAACAGGCTATCAAGCCTTAACGTTCCCCCCACCTTCCGTTCCTGTCTGTCTCTGTTATTGCATTCTGCAATCCCTTCTTGCCTTTTCCTGTCGTGAATTGTCGCTTTCCTATGGACGGAAACCTGCCTTCTAGGCCGCTTGCAACATTCCTCATTTATTTTACTAGGCCGGAAGTACGGAGGGCCGGATAGTCGCGAGCCGGATAGCCGGGAGTTTACTGTACTAATATGGCAAAAGATGAAGCGGTAGATTTTTTCTAAAGTATTAAAAAATGTCAAATTATAGAAATCCGACGTTCGATTGATAAAAACTGAAAGAAACGCGCGTAGCACTCGCGAGTGTACCAAAAGATGCGACATCTTCAATTCTATGTTCGTTGGAATAATGTTCGTTTAAAAATACAAAATTATACAAATTCGAGAGTGTACTGTATTGAAGGCGGTGATGGTCCCCAAAGCTGCATCCAGTTTGGCGGGAAATATATGAATTTAAAACTAGTTTTAGATATATACATGGCTATTATCCTGGGTCTATGTAGCAAAGGGCGGGATATCTAGCATGTACTAATAAAGATATAGCAGAATAAACGGTCAAGTGCGAATATTACTCGCGCTCAGAGAGTTCATTACAATTAATATGTGAATTATTAACTGTATTATTAAAAAAATCGTTACTAAAAGAGAAATACGACTTTGTAAAAACTATACAACGCAGAGTTTGGTATACGATAGGTGCCTCCATCGCTCCTCAACCTTTGATGAATGCCTGCAAACCGAAATTTGTATGTAACGAAAAATGTACTTTTCTCAAACTATGTGACCTAAAGTAATCACTATAATTATCCTGTAAGGTATAAATTTACCTCTACTACTTCTATTTTTTTCATAATGTTAGTTTCAGTAGATTCGGAAATAGATGGGGGGGGGGGGGGGCATATTTCTCCACTACCTTTCGCCGATATCTCTAAAAATATAATACCTAAAATTAAATGAAATGTATTTTTATGTTCAGCGTTACAAAAGCTTTCACGCGATATACAAAGAAAATGTATTTTTTTTCAAGTAAATTAATTAGCCCCTTTACATTTTTCCTAAAAATATTTGTAAATGTTTAATCTACTAAAAAACAACTTTTCAAAAGTTAAAAAAAAGGGGGGGGGGAGTTGTGGCTAAAAAATAGTGTGATATTAAATTTCCAAGCTTATATTATGGTACTTATTTAACATTTAAAAAAAATTACCATACGTAAATCGAGTACCTAAGTATGCGTTGATAGAAAGCCTTTTCTCCTTTACTAAATAAATCATAACGTGTTTCTGAAAATTAATTTCTTTTTAAATTATGCATGATGGGCTTGGCGGCCATCTTTCCATATTTTACACAAATTTCTAAGCACACGAGTACATTGTTAAGATCGGAAATTCGAAATTGTGGCTAAAACAAACATTTTATGCTTTTAATTTATGGAAATGAGTGCCTAGAAATTTCTGTCTTAAAATAAAGTTGAAGTAACTTCAGGTTTCATCTTATGATTCCTTTTCTCGGAGGGGGTTAATTAATTAGTTAAAGCAGTAAAAATCAATTTTTTTTTTTAAATAAAAGTCTTTCTTAATTTATCTGTCTGTAGCCAAAACTAGAAGTTCAAAATTCTTAATAATGCAAACATATTACGAGCTTGTCTGCTTAGAAATTTGTGTAAAATATAGAAAGATGGCCGCCAAGCCCATCATGCATAATTTAAAAAATAATAATTTTCAGAAACACGTTATGATGTATTTCGTAAAGGAGAAAAGGCTTTCTATCAACGCATACATAGGTACTCGACTTACGTATGGTAAAATTTTAATAAAAAATGTTAAATAAGTACCATAATATAAGCTTGGAAATTTGATATCACACTATTTTTTAGCCACAACTTTCCACTTTTTTACTTTTGAAAAGTTGTTTTTTAGTAGATATGTTCTTTTTTTAAAAACAGATTATACATAATTGAAATAATTCTACTCTCTAAAATTAGTCCTTGTATAGCCTTTATAAGCAGGGAACAAACACAATAGTATACATTTTGTTTGCCTATCATTCATTTTGGAGAGTAATTAATAATTTAAAAGTAAGAAAAGTCAATTTCTTCTTTCAAAGTATCAGTCTTTCTCAATCTATATCTCCTTAAAATTTTCTATGAAGGACGAAAATTTCGTAAAAATCAAATAGTCAAAATAAAACATATATTTACCGTTAGTCTGTAGGTTAATTGTTTGTTCTAACTTTTTTTTGCTGACGGTTTTGCAAAATAAATTTACCTTTACAAATACCAACGGATAATCCGAGAATGAAGCCCCGTAGGCATATAAAGAATCAAAGATCTGTCTAAAGAAGTAAATCTAGCAATTCTAGACATGATGATGAAACATTTTTGATAAAAAAATCTAAAAATTTAAAGATATAAACTGTACATATAACTTCATCTTCATTTAGATCGTTTTATGGAGAAGAAAGAATAAATATGCAATTTTACTCAAGTTTGTTTATCCATACCTATTTGCATAAATGTGAGAATATAATTTCGTATAAAAGTTCCCGTAAATTGATTATCTTTAATAGTCTATTATTAAAGTCGCATAAACATTAGAATTAAATTTTTTCCAGTTAAAAATTGCCTGAAATCTATAGACTTATCGTTCGTCAAATTTGTTTTAATTCCCAGACACCTTTTCTAAACTCTGACAAAAGATTACAGAAATACTGAAGTTATCCTAATACTTATAACTTTCTATCGTATTTCTTTTTTTGAGGGGGGGGGGGGGGGGGGTGAGAAAGAGCGCTTAAGAACTTCGTTTTGTTCTTAGAATTCTGAATTAATCATTGAAAAGATCTACCTACATAAGTCTTGTTGCAGAATTTTCATTAGCTAAGAGTTGCATCAACTTATACATCAAGTGAATATATTAAATTACTTTTATAAAATACTAGATGGGAGTCATTGATATTTTCAGAGCATTTGCCTACCTTTTAAACTTAAGTCATTTACAACTATTCATTAATTTTCTATACGAATTAAAGAAGTCGTTGTTTCCATGGCAACTGTACCTTTCACAATTGCTTGTTTGTTTGTTTATTTTATTGAATACATATATATCAGATCACGTAGGGATCACGGAGGGATTCGAACCCGCCCCCACCTACGATCTCAAGCGATTAGCGGCGTGGTGTCATATCCACTCAGCCACGGTGGGCCCCTATTGCTTTCTCTAACACACAGATACTCAAATTTAACCAGCTGAGCTTAGAATCATGCTCATAACAGAGTACATTTATATGTAAGAGTGGTGACATATGCACAAGTCGTGTACTCATATTCAAGTTTTTGTCCAAAGTACAGTAACTCAATTTTTAGTAATAGACGTGGAAGATTTCAATTAGCCTAACCAGAAAAGTTAAAAAACATTGGCTTTCTGATTTGATTTTATTCAAAATCGTCTTATCCAACCAAAGTTAATGTCCGGGATCCAGATAAATTTTTCTCTGTTAGTAAAATTAGATTGACCAATCAGTAGCCTGCATCCTTGCAGGCTTTTCGGTGTTTATTGCAAACATAAAAAAGTTTTTAAAAATGCAGGCTTCTGATTGATCAATCTCATCTCGCTAATAGCGTAAAATCTATCTTGATCCCGGCCTATTCAATGCCCTTTAAATATTTGAGAAAGCCTTGACACGCGTCAGGAAAATATCACACAAAGCAGGCAAAACAAAAAAGAAAAATCATTCATTAGCTCGTCCATATCCACGAGCCAGTGAATGATTTTGTACCTTTGCTTTGTGTGATGTTTTCGTGACGCGTGTCAAGGCTTCCTCAAATATCTAGGGGGCTGTGGTTTATTTCACCATCATGAAGCTATGAAAGGAGAGGGGCAGTCGTGTCGATCTTCCCGTGTGAAAAACTACATAAAAAACGAGTTCTTTCCCCCTCCACTGCCCTTTTCTCTCTTGATTTTGACCGATAGCAGCCCATTTAGCAGTCTCCAGTATAAGATGCCGCTATATATGGCGGACGCAAGGGGGAGGTGTGTTAGAGTGACCAAAGACATAATAGGCCAGTTCATGACGTTTAAACGTCACACGGAGTTTAAACGATGATTAGTACAAAGCGGTGCGCCGATTTGTTTTGTGTGCATTGCCGTGTACAGATAATCAACTCCGTGTGACGTGATGAGCTGGCCACACTTTAGGAACAGCTTCAAATGACGTCATCTATGTCTACTACGAAGCAAACGAAAAAGACAGGCTACCGCGGTGCTACAGCGTCTAGAATATATAGTGTGGAAATCCAATCAGTCGATCACAGCGATATCTGCAGGATATTTCCCAAAACTCCAAGACAATTTGGTCTAGACGCTGTAACATTTTTTTTATTTTTTTACATTTTATTAACATACATCTGACCTGTGTGCTTTGCGTCAAACCCGCTGTAATAATATGATGTTTACTTTGAAATTTGAAAATATATCGCAGATGTCGCTGCGATCATCTCCCTGGATTTCAGCGTCGGTGCACATTTAAGGGATACACTTTTTAGCGGTTCTTGGATAGCAGATTTCCACATTATGTATTCTAGACGCTGTAGCGGTGCATTACACATGTCTCTTTCTTCTTTAAAAAATATCCTGCAGATGTCGATGCAAATGACTGTTTGGAATTCGACATCGTTGTACATTTAAGGGATTCAATACTTCCGCGCTTTTTTAAGTGTTGCTGGGATAGTCGATTTTTACAACATATAATCTAGACACTATAACGGAGCTATAGTTTCTAAAAGATATAGTTTAAAAATCGGCTTATTAAAAAGGTGCTAAAAATTGTATCCCATAAATGTTGAACGAGGCTGAACGACGAATGTCGATTACAGCGACTTATGGTAATTCCAACGTAACTATTTCAAAAGAAAACGTTTCGCTCAGAGAAGATCTAGAAAATGTTGCTCCTATCGACATTTGTCATTCAGTATTTTTCAATATTTATGGGATTCAATTTTTAGCCCTTTTTAAAGCATTACTGGAATAGCCGGTTTCCACACTATCACCGTGATCTAGGTAGATTTTTCTCTGTTATCGTAACGAGATTGATCAATCAGAAGCCAGAATTTTTGCTAACTTTTCACTGTTTGCAAAAATGTACCTGGATCCCGGCCTATATTTCTAGATGCCATAACTGAGCCCAGGAATAGTACAGAAAGCAAACTCCGTATTTTGATATATTAAGACCGGTATCTAATTAGGAACAGGTGTGTCTCTATAACGAAGTAGCGACATACGGCCAATAAATGGTTATTGGTAAAAGTGATAAAAACAAATCGTTTAAAGTTCCTTGCGAGCATGCCATTATCGTCAGGATAATGATTGAATTATTTCCCTAGTCTAATAGAGATCGTCCATATGCGTATGTTCTAATGGAGTATATTCCAAATATGTGTTCGAGGCTGATAAAGTCACGTGGTACCGGTAATTTACTCAAAGAATTTCTAACTGATAAGAAGGGAAACAGGAAACTACACTGTTAAAAATATCGTGAAAAATTACCTCTGTTCTTAAAGATTCTCTATTTTCTGACCAATGAGAACGCTACATAAACGCCTATGAAGCGTTCTCATTGGTCAGAATACAGATAGCCTTTAAAAACAGAGGTGATTTTTCAGTATTTTTAACAGTGTACTACTGCTTTCTCCCATGAACTGTTTCACTGGCTAGCGGGGATTTACATTACGTAGACGGAGACTTCCCTTCTTTACGCTAGACGTTCTTGCCTTGACCATGTGATCATAACGTAGATTGAATATCCTCTATTCAAGAAAGCGGATTGCCGTACTTTCGATAAAAACTTGAAATGACCATGCCTCCAGTGCATATATCACCACTCTTACGTATAAAGGCTCTCTGTTATGGTGTTGTTTTTGATACAGCGCCTAGAATACTTAGTGTGAAAATATGCTATCCAAACAGTTCTAAAAATTTGTATCCCTTAAATGTGCGACGATACTGCTAAAATTTCAAGTGTCGATCGCAGCGACATCTGCGGTATTTTCGTATTACTATTATATTGTATAGACTAGCAATTTCTTGCAGCTGTAGAAAATATCCTACAAATGTCACTGCGATCTGCATATTGTAGCATTATCATTGCACATTTAAGGGATACAATATTTTAGCGCTTTTTTAAGTATTACAGGGTTAGCCGATTTCAACACTACATACTCTAGGCGCTATAGTTTCTGAGCGCTGTTAGTTAAATTTCGATATTTGTGTTTTAGTGTGAGCAATAGAGAAAAGTACTAAAACTATTGAAACAACAACTTCTTTAATATTTAAATGTATAGCAAAGGAGTTCAGAATCAATACCTTAAATAATTTCGAATATGCACTGTTGTTATGACGTCAATACCCTTCCTGGATGTGGAAATGGAACATTGTGTTCAACATAATTGGCCGCAATCTAGATAGATTTTTCGCTGTTAGCGAAACGAGATTCATCAATAGAAGCTTGCACTTTTGCGAACTTTTCACTGTTTGCAGCAATGCAGGCTACTGATTGGTGAATCTCGTTTCGCTAACAGCAAAAAATCTACCTGGATCCCAGCCTAGATCTCTGTAAACATTGCACTTCATCTATGGCACTAAGAAAATGACTCAAAACTTTTATGACATAGGCCGGGATCCAGAAACAGCAAAAATTCTTAAACATTCTGACTTCTGATTGGTCCAACTCATTTCGCTAACAGCGAAAAATCTATCTGGATCTCGGCCATAGTTTTCTTTGATGAAATCAATGCAAAAGGATAATATAAAAGAATAGCATAAGACTTCTAAAATGGTTCGGCGGGATTATCGCTGTTTGGCATAATTTATAAACTTTAGAATTAAGTTTTTCGCTAATTAAGTATAATTTTTTTTTTAAGCTGAATTTTATAAAAGCACGTAGATTGAGTAAATATCTGTCCAAAAATGCAATCCTTACTTCTTTATGTGCATTAAGTCTCTACCTCGATTGAAGCATAAGGTGTAACGAAGAAAATAAATCGGTCATTTTCAGTATCTCGACGTTATTTTAAAAAATCTATATCTCTGTTTATAATTAATTTATGAGGATGCATTTGGTCTCAAATTGAAGATCTTTTCCATTAGGTCCTTCTGGTTTTGGTTTTATTTTTCTGCGATGATTGGTTCTTTTGATATGGGAAATTTTACGCTGGCATGTTTGATAGATTTAACATGGAGAAGTTGGCTTCAGTATAATAAGCAGTTACGGTGTCTTGCGTTTTATTCTTGGCGTTTGTTTGTTTGGCGAGGTTAGCATTTTTTTTTTCAGCTTGGCTTGGCAGAACGACCGTCCTGCTTGATAATCTGTAAATATATGGTCTTTATTACTTCCATCAATTTGAACTTTCCACGTTCCATAATTTACCAGTAAAATGGATGTGACAGACAGACACGAGTGATCTTATAATGGTTCTGATTTTACTTTTTAAGTACGGAACTCTAAAAATGTTAAGAAATTGAAATTAGTATGAATTACTCTTTCCTTATTAATCCTTAAAAAAAGTAATTTAAAAATTTCGTTCATGCAAGCTTTTACAAAGTGACAAATTTAGACATATGTCAAAATTGACTTATTGTATATAGCTTTTTTTTTCTATAAAAATGCGAAAATAATAATGATAATAGTTCGAATAAAAATGTTGATAAAACTGACGAACTATTTCAGTTTAACACGAAAAAAAAAAAAAAAAAAAAAAAAAAACATTTACATATTCACTTATTAATTTACTTACGTTTTATTTTTATTGTGTTTTCATTGCAACTTTCTTTTTGTATAAAATTTGAGATATATGATGAACATTTTATTCATTATTACTGAGTTTGAATAATCCAAATTACAGTTTACTTCGTAAATATTATAATAAATAAATTGCTGAGTTAATCTCAAATCTTAGAATATGCATTATTCCTTAAAAATAAAAGTGTTATTTAATTCATGAAACTTTAGCATTATCTACTAGTATATGTTTAAAACAGCTAATTTATAACGCTTAATATTTTAATCTGGTGAAATTCGTTTGCCTCATCGAAATACAAAATTCTTAGATAAGATAATCTGAATTTTGCTTAGATCTCTACTTCCGCTACATGCATTATTGCATAAACTGCGGAATTTAAAGTGAATCATGCTTCAGCAGTATTGAATGTTTGTAATAATACGATGTTGAAACAAAACGTTAATGCATTTGACTTTGGAATGTTACAATAGGATAGCATAATAATATACGGTTAACTTAATCATTTCATTTTCATATAATTTGTGTTAAAATAGTAAAATATAGCTGAAAAAGAGCGCATACTTTTGAAAAAAAGCATTTAAAATAAAACCAAAATTTAAAATCAGAAAATTCCATTTAAAAAGACAATACAGATTATTTCTATTATAACATTTAAAAACAATTCTATTATAAGATTAATTATAATATAGATTCGATATGTATGGAATAAATTTAGAATTAAATATTCTAAATTCATTGAATTAATTTCACGGATATAAACAGTTATCGTTCTTTCAGATTTAACAGTGAATGTTTAAATTGTAACTTTTACGGTTATGAGCAACATACTGTATTAAATAAGTAGAAATGGATTCAGTGCATTGAAATTTTTCAATAACGATTAAAATAAATCATTAATTATTTTAAGTAAATACAGGGTCGTAGAAAAAGGTTGCACATATAAAAAACAGTAAATTTAAAAGTAATTAAAGAAACAAAATATTATTTGCAAAGTACTCTATATTTTTTGAGATATGTTATAGTTGTAACTGTTACACAGTTACTTTGTTCCTTTCACTTACTTTCACAGTTACTTCACAGTTACTCTCACATTTCACAGTAACTTTTCGGTGTTTGAAAATCTACTTTTTGTGGCCGGAGGTTTATCTCAAATTAAATTAAGCAAATCCATGTTAAAATATGAAAATTGGGAGTTTTATAGAAAAATATTCATTAAATATGATGAATTAGACATTTGTAACCCCTTGAGGGGCGGTGGGATATATTTTATTCCACCTAATTTCAATGAACACTTCCACCAGAAATTTTTAATTAAATTTTACTTGTTTAACTTTGATGCAAAAGAACTGTAAAACTGCTTTTCCTTATTTTGAAACATTTTTTTTTTCTAAATTTCCTGTGTAAATTCAATATTACAGGAACGCAATTACTTGCCCCTCAAAGAGTTAAATCAAAGAATTATTTTTAGAGCTATTTAAAATTGAATTTAGTAAAAATATTCCCACCAAAAATTTTCAATAAAACATAAATTAAGCATAAAAATTTAATTATTTTTTGTCGGGACATAATTCATAATCTTGCGGTGTGCAATGTGCATTTTTTTTTTTAATTTTATTAATTAATCTTCAGGCATTGAGCAAAAGTTATGTGCAATGGTGATTTTTGAAATGCGTCCAATGTCTTTCAATAATTCTGTATATTTCAGAGATTTTTGTTTCGAAATATATGAACGCTCACTTATTTATGTATTACCTTTATAGAGTGAACTTGCCAGTAGTTTATACCCTTTCAGTAGTTTTTCAAATTTTTAAAATATTTCACCATATCAGGCGGAAAAGCGATTTATACGTAGCACTAGTCATAATACTTTTGTTTGACTGTTACTGTACCTGTTGTCACATTGTTGTCAGCTGTGTGCTCTAAGATAATCCATTTTATGTTTTTCTTTTATTCCAAAGTGTAAACATTTAGTTTTTGAATAGTTGCAGAAAAATGCGGCAAGTTAAAATAATCCACTTTCATCTTGCGTATTTCTTATATTATTTCTATAAGAATGATTGTTAATCATCATATCATCATGATATTTTAACGTTTAATTTTTATTTTTTCGATGGACTTCTTTCGACTGATCAACCACTGGGAAAATGGAAATTCAAATAACTATACTTATAATTTTGTTGCTATTTAATTTCAGCGGATATTATTTTTGTACATTATAGGACATCCATCCAGGATTGCAGCAATCATGTTATTTTACTTCTAAAACTTAAAAATTCTGAAATATAATAAAAACCCCCTAGCACCGACTTTATTTGATCAACTACCTGCTGGGTATACAATATGCTGGGTATACAAGAACAATAGAACAATATGTAATATACTATAAGCGTTGATGAAAAATTATCAATGCAAGTCTCGTTAGAATCTGTTAATTAGACTTATTGAAAAGGCTGATCGTTCATAATTGGGTTCGCCTGATTCTAGAACTTTCATCTATAATTCTACAATCAAGGAACCTAACAACCAAGCAACAGCAAAATATATGTACATTATACTAAAACATTCACTGAAAAATTAACTAACCGATCAAGTTGCATCGAAATCCAGAATCTTTTAAACTGGAAAACATACTCGAAACCTTCCCTAAATATGATCTAATTAAGAGTTTAAATCTCAAAACAATTCATTAAGTGGAACCTTTAAAAAAAGCAAATCTTTCAAAATTGGGTTTTTCTGATTTAGAACTTTCCCCACAATTATTTAACTAAGCAACGTAGAACGTTATGTTTTATACTAACATCTTTCCTGAAAAATTATCTAACTAACAATGTAAGTCCCGTCAAAATCTATTCATCTGAACTCAAGATATAAGCGGCCGGAATGAAATTTCTCTTTGCATTATATATATATATATATATATATATATATATATATATATATATTGAGATAGTTAAATATAACTTTCATAATCGCGTTAACCCGATTATAGAACTCTCTGGGAGGTAGGGGTAGGTATATACTGCATCACTTCTGAATTTTTTAAGGAACTCAGCTCAACTTCCATAACTATAGAATATATATTCTCTAGTATACCCTATCTCTGTAGCGTATATATTACAATTTTCTTTACTGTGCCAGTCAGAACTTTTTCCGCATAGCTCCGTAACTAAACAACACAGAATGATATGATAAATATTGAAAAAAATCCCTGAAATATTATCTTTAATTAGTTGACTTGAAATCTTTCAAAATCGAGTTCACCTAATTTTAGAACTCCCGTAGCAACTTAGAATGATGGTTTTTACATTAAACCATTTATAAACCAAATTTACTCTTTAACAGTGTAAGTTCTACAAAATTCTGTTCAGTAGAATCTGAGTTATAGTCATATTTACAATATTTATTGCTCATTAAACCTTTTTTCTTTACATTTGAAATAAAATCATTAACTGTTTTGGTATTTCCCTGTTATGCCAACACCATTGTCACCAAGCGTAATAGTTGGCACAAAAATGAAATGATACAAATTAAGTTAAATAATACTATAAAAAGTGATAGAATATCTTTATTAAGACTTACGATCGTTTCATCGCACAATCGGCGACATTTTCAAAATCAATCATAATAGAAAATATTTTCACATAACTTAAAAACAATAATATAGTAAACAATGTCACGAGACATGAAGCATAATGAAAATATTGCAACCATAAAATAAAATAAAATTAAATTAGCTATTTGCGAACGTGGATTAATTTTCACATAATTTAAAAAACAACATGGTAAACAATGTCACGAGAAATCAAGCATACTGAAAAACATTGCAAAACATAAAATAAAATAAAATTAACTTGGCTATTTGCGAGTGTGGATTAATTTTTACTATTGTTTCTACAATTACTTAGTATCTCTTTCCAAATTTTAGGTAAATCAAGGGACACAGAATCATTGCAAATATTCTCGTTGCGTAAAAATATTTCTATTGATTCTCGGACTATGGATGGTAAATAAAATCTTGATGGATAAATTAACTTGCTATTTTTAAATTCAATCTGTAAAGGTTCTTCGCTGCATAATCTGGCCAAAGCTGTGGTTCTTCTATTGTATTTGATGTCTGCTATATGTTCTTTGATTCTAGTTTTAAGTTTTCTGCTTGTCATACCTATATAAAACTGTTTTGTTCCATCTTCTTTGGTGAAAGGTATTTCGTATACTCCTGCTAATTGGTTGGACTCAATTTGATCTATTTTCTTGCATACTATATTTTTTATTTTCATGGATGGTTTTGCGACTAGGAACATATTGAATTTATTGAGTTTTAGACTCAATAAATTCAATATCTTCCAACCAGCTGAGTCCAACCAATTAGCAGGAGTATACGAAATACCTTTCACCAAAGAAGATGGAACAAAACAGTTTTATATAGGTATGACAAGCAGAAAACTTAAAACTAGAATCAAAGAACATATAGCAGACATCAAATACAATAGAAGAACCACAGCTTTGGCCAGATTATGCATCGAAGAACCTTTACAGATTGAATTTAAAAATAGCAAGTTAATTTATCCATCAAGATTTTATTTACCATCCATAGTCCGAGAATCAATAGAAATATTTTTACGCAACGAGAATATTTGCAATGATTCTGTGTCCCTTGATGTACCTAGAATTTGGAAAGAGATACTAAGTAATTGTAGAAACAATAGTAAAAATTAATCCACACTCGCAAATAGCCAAGTTAATTTTATTTTATTTTATGTTTTGCAATGTTTTTCAGTATGCTTGATGTCTCGTGACATTGTTTACCATGTTGTTTTTTAAATTATGTGAAAATTAATCCACGCTCGCAAATAGCTAATTTAATTTAATTTTATTTTATGGTTGCAATATTTTCATTATGCTTCATGTCTCGTGACATTGTTTACTATATTATTGTTTTTAAGTTATGTGAAAATATTTTCTATTATGATTGATTTTGAAAATGTCGCCGATTGTGCGATGAAACGATCGTAAGTCTTAATAAAGATATTCTATCACTTTTTATAGCATTATTTAACTTAATTTGTTTATAAGTGATTATTATACATGTTTTTTTGAAATGATACATTTGAAAAAAAAATAATAATAATTTTGTTGATAAAAAAAATGAGCATTTAAAAAATATAACTTTTGAAAATTACAGACTTTGACCTACCATTTTTTTAAATCAATAAAAATAATGGTACTACTTGGTTATCACGCCGACCAAAAATCTATTCCCAAACTATAAGTTTAAATGCCAATAATGGTTGATCGTAAATGTCACATCCACTTGACTTTAAGCAAGTTACACGTATTTTCGTCATTAGGTGATTTTTATTTCGACGTTTTAAATGTATTTTTATTAATGTTATACTAATTTATTTGTTCTTTCGTTATTTAAAATAAAAATTATGTCAATTTGTATAATTTGTGAGTGATTTGGCGATTTATATAATTTGGCGAAATTGGTCGACGGGTACCATAGTAAATACTTAAAATATAAGAATAAAATATTTTGCAAGTAATAAAATATAGTCAATTTAAACTGCAGTCTTGAAATTGTAAATGTCTTTTACTACTGAAGCATGGCGTACGTAATACGTATGTCTCACATTGCAGTAAACATTTCATTCTTTCAATGAAGACATTCATGGTTTTTTGAACAAAACATTTTTATATGTATAATTCCTAACTTCTGAAATAATTTTATTGTAGCTTCCTCATCATCAGATAACTGCGAAATGGTAAAATCTATATCAGTATCAGTATTAAATATTTTCTATTCAAAAAATAACAAATTAAAAAGTTTTGGAGATTATGATGGAATAAAATAAATTCCATCATTAAACATTTCTACATAAAAATATTCACGTTCAATAATTAGC
The DNA here is from genome assembly GCA_963932465.1 of Maratus speciosus. Lineage (NCBI taxonomy): Eukaryota > Metazoa > Arthropoda > Arachnida > Araneae > Salticidae > Maratus > Maratus speciosus. Next base: position 331,145,063 of record OZ010788.1, on the reverse strand, counting down.
AAATGTTAATGTGTGGCACGGTTTGCAATAAAAATCGTTTGCACGATTAGGGTTGAAATAAATGGCGCGATACCATACATTTTGGCATGGTATCGCGACGAAAATTAGTACAAAAAAGTACCACAGTTTTTTTTTTTTTTAATTTAGTTTTAATTTTCCAGGCGTTTGAATTTTTTTTTCTAATTGACGAAGTTGTTTTTATTTAACCAAAAGGATTGGTTAAAAAAATATTAAATTTGAATTTTTTCCCTTGCTATAGTAACAGAATGAAAAGAATGAGTTTTTAGAAATTATCGCTTGAAAAATTCAGGTTTTGGCGCCAAAGATAGTGCCAAATTAGAAAAATGTGAAATATCTCTCGAACTATTGGACTTAAAAGAACTTAGTTAGTACCATTCGATTCAGCATACAAAAACACACCAAAATATGTTATCAGTTGAAAAATAACTATAAAATCAGATTTTTAAGGAATTTTTTTTTAAGTTTGTTCTCTTTTTTACCCCCCTTAGGGGTGGAATTTTGGAAAATCCTTTCTTAGCGGCACTCTATATCATAAGTATTTTTAGCCCGATTTTCAAGATTTTAGGTTCAGTAGTTTTGGCTACGCGTTGATTAATACAAAATCCAGACTTTCTTTTATATATATAGATATTAGTAATTGGAAATATAAGAAGAATTGTTATTACATAATGGTTATATATATATATATATATATAAAGAAATAGTGAATAAATGCAATTTACAAATCTCTACGTCAAATAACTGATTTTTTTCTAAGATTTTTTTTTTTTTTTTTTTTTTTTTTTTTTTTTACTACAAACGCATTGACAGTAAATGCGTCATTATCATGGTCACAAAGCATTTATGTGAATGACGTGAATTGTCGTTTGAGTTTTTGATTCATGTTTTTCTTTAAGAAAAGGGAGCTAAAATACAACAGGCTAAAAACTAGAAAAAAATTATGCATTTTAATCTCTAAATTGTTTCAGGAAAAAGAATAAACTGGAAAACAAGAATTCGGCTTTTTCAGAAATTAGTGTCGTCTCCGATGAAAAAAAAGATATATGTATATGAATATAAATAGTTCAAAATATATGTCAGTTTTAAGACTTAAACCACACGGTTTTATTTTATATAAAATGACGTCATTCGCATCCTCTGAAGAATTACACACTTACGATGCAGTCTCTAAATAACATCTACTGAAAAGTATGTATACGACGTCCCTATCGCTGAATAATACACAAATCAGGCGAAAAAAGATGTCGTCATACAAGAAATTAGACACAAAAAATCTGCTATCTAATGATTCATTTACCTTCATTTCTTTGTAACATTAATATTGATACTTAAAATTAACTTTAGTTTTTTAACTCTGTTTTATTAGAAATCATTCATTTATGTTTTTTTTCAAAATGCTTATTTTGATTACATTTTTTTCTGCTTCTATGGGAAAATGACAACAAAAAAAATATAATTACTATTTATCAACTATTTTTCCTTTACTTTTTACAAAAATGGATGTTACTAAAATGAAAAAAAGGCTCTGAAAACTACAAAAAAAAAAAAAAAAAAAAAAAAAAAAAAAAAAAAAAAATCCATACCTCAAAAATAAATTGACTTGCAATTCTCAAACAAATTGCATTTAAAAGTACTTTTTGATCCCTATACGACGGTATGAAAACTGACAATGTGCGATGCTTAGAAGTTTTAAAAATTGCAATACAGTTTATTAGTATTTAATAGTACAATGATGCATCTATTTTATTTTATGGCTGGTTTCTGTAACAGAACATTATTTTTTAGAGACGACATTTTAATTGCTGGTCGAAAGAAATAGCACATCGGGTGCTAATAAATAAAAATAGCAATTCTACCCAAAATTACGTATCTAAAAAAAATTATCCCTACTCAAAAACAAAGTAAATAACGCTGAGTCTTTAAAGTATTTTTTTTTTTGTGACTGGAGGCCTTTCTCGGATAATATTCAGACATTATTGCATATAAAAATATGACATTCAAGTTAGTGAAAATAGTTCCGTTAAAAAACTTTTATAGGAACAAAAACAACGCATCCAAATTTAGTCACCTTTGTCGGGACATACTTCACAAGTTTGGTATGTGTACTGTGCAAATATTATTTTATTTGAATAACTACACTGGTCGGCAAAAAAAGAGAATTTTTTTCCTCCCTGCAAACTAAATATGTAAAGTGTACAGATCTAATATTCCTAATTTTAAATATATTATAAAAATTTCTCCAGCAAGTAACATTTTTACGAGAAACAGATTTATAATAATAATAAATAGTGAAGAATTATTATATTAATTGGAATGCTATACAAAATTGAAATCATGAAATAAGTGTTTTTACAGTCTTAGATATCAAACTGATAAAATATAGCATAGTAATTTAATTTAAAAAATTGTATAGAGCATTTTTCTTTTTATGTCGCTTCCCCTTCCGTATACGAATTTACTATTTGCTATCGACTAATATATTTTTATTCCTTACGCCGCCGTAACTCCGGTAATCATATTTATATAATTATTTGCAAATATTTTACATATTAACACCTACATTTTATGGCTTACAAATCTTCCACTTATGTTTTAGCAAGATATAAAATACCTTAATTTTAAAATCAAACCCTCCTACCAAAAAAATTGCGCATGGTTTTTGTTGCGCATGGTGCAACAATTTTGTTACGATATTTTTATTTAACAGAGTGAAATCTATAAGAATCAACTATTATTTATTATTTATTATTTTGTTATTTCATTATTTCAATAGAGATTAATTTCATATTTATAAAAAGTACATTTTTTTATTGATGCCGAAGTATAAAACAGAACATATTTCAATAATTCCTTTCAATTAGAAATTTACTTACAAGTCAATATTAAAAACAGAAAAGAAAAAAAACTAAAAAAATATAAGTAACTGATCGCGTGTTAACCATTATGTGGTAAGAAATGCATTTACACGTGAGTCTTAAAAAGAGAAATAAGACTTTAAAAGAAAATTACATTAAAAAAAAATTATATCCATGTAAATGTTCAAAACACAAATAAAAGTTTAAAATAAAAATTATACTATTCCGCGTTAAAAACGATAAATGTAGAAAATTGCGCCATGTTTATAATGATCAAATAATAATATTTTCAAACATTTTCAAGATAACAATATATTTACCTTTCAAGTAGTAAATGTATTTCTACGGGAATATTACAAAGAGAATGAAAACACTGGTGAAAATTACGCCTTATTGTAAAACGATACATAAAAAAAAATCTTATACCGTCGTTAACAATTACAGGAAGCAGCGACGCTGTTTAATTAGCCGTTTTATAGAAAATGATTTTCAAATGTTTAGCAGCTGTTATTCCATTAATCACGAAACAGACGTTCAACAACAATGGACAGTATTCTCGTAACGTCACAGTAGATAAAATGGCGGAGGGATGAATTTCGCTTACGCTTAGCATTTACCGGTTTTTTTTCGCTATTTTTTTAGCATCATTATTTTACTGTCACGCGTATGATTTCAGAAAATTAATTTCCAAATTAATAAAAGCAAAGATATATTCTCCAATTATTAAATTATTAAATAAAAGAAATTTATAAAAGTATGATTTGCGAAATTTAAATTAAAAAAAAAAATAAAAATTAACATTGAAATCTTAAAAGCATATTTAAGTAAAATAAGCTTAATTTATAAAATTTATAAAAAAAAACCTAATTTAAACACTTGAAATTTCACTCGTTTTTGTAGACATTGGCTATAACCTAATCTATTTTAATATTATATTTCTAATAAATTAGATACTTAACACAAAATTTATCTGAAATTAAAAAAAATATATATCCCTTAAACTATTCAGATCAACGCATACATTTCTATACTTTCAATAGCAGAATTAAAAGTATGTGAATTCTTAAAGAACTTAATAGTTTCCAATGTTTTCCCAAACAGCTGGTATTTATAACCTCGAAACGAAAGGAAGAATAATGTACATAAGAGAATACTCCCAGTGTTAAGCCATTTTAACGCTATCTCTATTCATAAAACGGGGTTTGATTGTTTATTCATTCATTTTTCTAAACACTTATTAATTAAAAAATAGTCCCTTACATTTCTCTTTTAAAACATCACATGTACGATTCATGTTTATATTGTATAATTAGACGTCATTACTCGAAATCAGTGTGCCGAACAAGCAACTGCATCTTTTACATCCTTCAAAAGTTTTTATTATATGTTCATTAATAATGATTTAGAACTGTGTTGTCAATGGTGCCATTTTTTAATTCGCATTTCTTCATTTTCACATCACATTTCTTCATACCACTTTTTCGAAAGGGTAAAATTCTCCTTGTTTTCTCCTAATTAATTTGTTACTGAATAAGGTGAAATTTACTATTTCAAAAAAAAAAAAAAAAACTGTGTTAACCAAGAAATCTGAATTTAAAAAAAAAGTAACCCTCTGGCATCACTGATTAAGAAGTATCTCTAGCTGATACTATCTTGTATTAAAGTGATACATTTACTTTCTTCTTTTTTCCATCAATTGAAGGAAATAGTGACTAATGAGGAATCTTCCATAATCTTAATCCGTAGCAGAAAAAATCTCTATAATAGTAATGATATTCCAGGTTCTTTTGAAAATACCGGTCACGCCGTTCTTTTGGCGGTTGACTGAAATAAGAACCACTGTGGATTAAACAAAACGTATAAAATCTCAGTACTCATCTTTTGATAGGTACTTTAATTAACCCTTTATCTACTGAGTGTACTTATAAGTAATATTAAAATAACTTATATAACTCATTTAATACATCGATTAGTTGTAGTACATTATAGAATGAGTTACATATTCATTGCATTATCATGTTCCAAAAGCATTATTCGTTACACAAAACAAAAATATTTTTAAAAGGATGATTTGTTTTTGCCTTTGCATCTTTTCAGCTTTATTGAAGTTACGGGGGGGGGGGGGGTATTTCATTTAGGAAATATTTCTATATTTCTATTGTAAGAACATTTTATTTGTGCATTTCCTAATTCTACAAAGTACAATGAAAAATATTTAAAGTAAAAGACGTGAGTGGGGTTATAAATAATGCAAATAAATCACTATAAACACAAATTTAATTAATCCTCCCAAAATTTATTAAATGATATAATAAATCTTCTAATGTAGATTAAACAATTCACGAAGGATGCTTTAGAAGATGAAAATTTCATGAATTCTTAATTCAGCACAATTCAGGGTCAATGGAAATCATGAAACGTTTGTTAATCAAAATCATAGTCAATTACATTTCTTTTGTTTTTTAATGCCATATACATTTCCAGTTTATATTCAACCATTAAATAACATGTCAGCATCCCAAAAAAACTACTTATCATTACTGCACCTATTACATCCCTGAAAATCTTTTTTATCTTTACGTAACTAATATTGACATAGTAAGGTTTCATACAGTTATCTATACAGAATTGTCCCATTTACTTCCATTAGCATAACACGTTTTAGTAGTTCTTTGAAGAACACTTTTCTTTGGAGAGCAGTTTGTTTCAAGCAATTGCTCATTTTATTATTAGAGGAAGAAAATAAATCAAATGCTGCTGTTAAAATGTTGGTAGGTTATTAACAACATTTCAACTAGAGTTTTACACAACGGTTAATTCAAAACAGAAAAAATCTCTATAAGAATAATGGTATTCCAGGTTCTTTTCAAAATACCTGTCACGCAGTTTTTTGGCGGCTGACAGAAACAAGTACATATGTGGATTAAACAAAACGTATAGAAGATCAGTACTAATTAATTATCTCATCTTTTGATAGGTACATTAATTAATAAAAATCATGAAACGTTTATTAATATAAATCATAGTCAATTACATTTCTTTTTTTTAAACCACATACATTTCAAGTTTATATTTTACCATATCATTAAATAACTTGTCAGTATCCCAACTCAGTACTCACTTATCATTACTGCATCTATTACATTCCTGAAAACATTTTTTTTCTTTACATAACTAATATTGATACAGTAATATCCCATAGTTATCTATACAGAAGTGTTCCATTTACGTGATTAGCATGGCACAGTTTCGTAGTTCTTTGAAGAATGCTTTTCTCTGGAGACTAGTTTGTTTCAAGCAATTGCTCATTTTATTAATAGGGGAAGAAAATAAATCAAATGCTGCTGTTAAAATGCTTGTAGGTTATTAACAGCATCACATCTACAGTTTGGATGCAGAGAAAACTGTTTGTAACGAATAATAAATAAAAGTTTTACATATTCTTCATTTGTGAATAAAATTAAATAAAATAGAAAATTATATTTCAATAGTAAAATGAAATAAAAATAAGCATAAAATTTAAAATGTAAAACAAAAATCTTTGTTGAGAATTATTTGTTCATACAAAAATCACGACTAATCTCCTAATTTGTGCTGTTACAAAGTACTATCATTACACTGCGTTGATTTGCCGTGAACCCAGATTATCGAAAATTCCCTACTTTGAACTACTCTTGGTTTAAAACGCGAACAGGGGAACTTAATAAAAGACATATATAATTTTTTTAAAGGTTTGCCAGCAGATAAGAAAAAAAAAACTTTTCAAACTATCTTGTTCAGAATTTCTAATTTTTTTTTTAATACGTAACCACAATTTAACTAATAAAAAACTGTCTATATATTTTAAAAGATAAGTGTCCGTACGTAATGCAGATGTCATTTTGATCCTGGTAATTGCAAGTGATTAAAATTTTCTTTTACCGCATTTTTTTACGATTTTAAAGATTGCTCATTTTCAATATTCCCACTGCCAAACAATGGAAAGAAAAAATACTTGCAATTGCAATTTGTTTAAAACTGTATTGTAATTTGTTTAACCCCTTCGGGACGGGAGCCTTTTACGAAATTTTTAATCTTTAGTCACCGTTTTCTAAAAACAGAAATTTGTGTCTTCTTGAATCAAGAAAATGCGTTGATTAAATAAGGCAAATTTTACAGTAAAATTTTACCGGTGAGGAAAAACAAGGATACCGAGCGCTTCATGCGGCACGTATACGTGCCGCTGGTCCCCAAGGGGTTAAAAAAGTATTACAATTTGGTTTGAAAACTGTATTGCAATTTACTCATTTTTTATTGTTTTAAAAATAATTTTCAAGCATGATTTTTTAAAAATGTATCGCTATCGCGTGTAGACGATTATGAAGGATAAATTCATTTGCACTTAAGTTAATATACTAAATACCTTACCCATGGCCTTTATTATTTTCGCACCAGTTTAAAAGTGAATTTTTTTCAATAAAGAAAATTAATTTCGGAAACTTCTATTGACTAAATATACAAACAGATTATTTAATGTCAGTCGTCTAAAACGAATTGCATTGAATAAGTAAAAGAAAGTAGCACACTTACATTTAGGTATTTAAAATATTTCCCTCATAAAACAGAAACCCACATTTATTTAGCAAATGTGCATTTATAGAAAGTTTTCTACAACTGACATTGGCTCGTTATTTCCAACTATGCAAATTATCGCATCCGGGGAGGATGACATACATTCTTCAACAGAAGAAAAATTTCTAATGAATTGATAAGAAGAAAATGGGGTGTAAAAGATTGACGGTAGAGTTGGGTAAAAAAGTAAACGAAAAACAATATAGTTGGTGTTTAATGAACCAAATAGTCAATAAACAGTGTGTTATTTTTTTTTTTAATTTTCCTTGCAACCGGAAATATACAGCCAAGAAGCAGTGTTCGTCCATCAACAAGAACTGCCCGAGAAGTTAAGATGCTCCGTCGAGTGGTAATGGACAGAAATGTTAAATCCTGCTTGTAAAAGGAAACATTTCTGCGTTCTGTGAGCAATTTATAATAAACATATCATCAATGACAAATAGTTATATGGTCGGATGAACCCCCTTTTCTAATTTTGCATGGAAATATCGGTCCTCGTGTCGCACGACAAGCAAATGACGATTTAAACACAAAATGCATCAAACAATAGTGCATGTTTCGGTCATATGTTCATATTTGGGGATGTTTTAGTTATTGTGCTGTTGGCCAGATTACGCCATATGACGGAACTGTCAACGCAAAACGTTATCTGAACATTATTCAGTATCGGTTGTTTCTCTAGTATCTCTTAAAATTTGAAAATACTTTTTGAATCATACTGTAAACAACATACGTAAAAAAAATAATTTCAACAAATGAAAGTTGTAGCGGCTAGTAACAAATTGTTCATCATCATCCTAGTTCACAACAGAAAAATATAAAAAATAAGGGTTTCCATCAATAAAATTTTACCAAAAGCGATATATTTTCTGTCGACTAACAGCATTAGTCCCCTCTATCGCTTAAACGATACGTAAGTAATCATGGTACTAATTGATTATTACAATTATCAGTTATCCAATCTTTTTTTAATTACCTCTCTGCAGTTATATTTTAAATACATCAAACAACATTCAGAATTTTTTCATTTTCTGTTAATCGATTTTTATCTTCTAATCTATCACTTATACTCTATATACTGATATACAACGTAATACTTTCAAACACATACTAAATTATAAGCTTTGAATTAAGTTAAAATTTAAATTCAATGGATTCTTCTAAGCAAATCTAAAAAGCGTCATGAAATTTTACGAGGGCAAAATACGTTCATAAGAAGAAACAAATACAGTTTTAGCATAAAGGAATGGCCGGATTTAATTTTTTTTCAAAGCAATTATACATATTATAATATGTTATATATAAAAAGAAAGAAGAAAATTTCAATTTTTTAAGTTACAAATGTTCCATGTGCGAACCTTTCGTAACACGACAAATACCTATTCTGTAATAAAGTTCGTTCTACACTTTTGACAATTTTGCACATTCAAGTATTCTTATTGTAGCACTGATGCAATAAGTAACAATAAATAAGGGATCACTGACGCATCGTGAGGAACTTATTATAATATGTGTAATAATTTTAAAAACATAAATTTTTAAAATCAGGCCATCCATTTACGCTAACCCTGTGTAATACATTAACCAGTATGTTGTGTTCATCTAAAAACTTTATATATATATATATATATGTCAAATCGTCTGCAACGACAATCTATTCATTCTTCAGTTATAGCTATCACGAAAATCGTGAAGAACAGAGCAAAGCAGGAAGACATGGTGGGCAGTTTATATACTAAACTAACAAGGATTTCTATTTATCAAGGTCTAACTGCCAAGGAAGGTACTGGGCATACTCGGATTATGTTAACAAAAATGCTAGTGAAAGTACTAAAGCGTGTAAGCGTGTAATGTATGTAATAAAGGATCAGTTAAAATTAGCGGCGGAATTACAGTAGAAAATCTGTAAAAAAATGAAATACTTTCGAATAATTGGCGTGAAAAGACGAAAGCGGCACGCAATTTGGCGATCAGCACTTTTCCTCGTCAAAAGCAAACGATTTTAATGAATCTAAAAATTGTTTGTTAATTGATTTTGAGAATATTTAATGAATTTAAAGGTAAACCATGAAATAACTTTTTATTACTAGTATTATTACATTTTGTATTATACTTGTTGTTTGTTGCCAATTTGAACGAAATTTTGCCATTGTTTTATTCTCCAATCCACAACTTTTTTAATTTAAACGACTTTATCGGTTATAAAAATAACTTTTAACGCCAGATGAATAATGTTGACGTAATACATTTCCATACCGAAGAAGTTGTTTCCATAGCAACAAAGTTGAATCGATAGTGCTCGATGGGGCATATTTTTGAGTTTGGAACAATTTCAATCAATTTAAATTTTGTTTTAAATCGTAAAATATGATAGTTAAAATTCGTTATAAGTACATATAAATATATATGACAAAATTATAGTTAAAACAAACTAAAAATGACAAACCTAAAGTTATTTAAATTAAACTTATTTAACTAAATTCAACATAAAAAGTTTTTTTCCTTTAAGAGTATTCGACAAGCGTATTTTTTTTAACTTAATTTCTTCGCCAAATGGTGATAAGTCGCCAAATAAGCGAAATATTCATTATTTTTTTACGTACGTTCTACCGAGGTTCCGCCAATTTTTTTTTTTTATAAACATATATACCCATGGGAGAAGAACATTCTGCATTTTTTTTTTCAGATTTTTCTGAGTATGCCCGTATGGAGACCTTCCTTGTGAGTATGAAGATTAGTGAAATTTTGTACACCAGTTCTTAAGCTACAGCTTTCACGGAAATCGTGAAAAAGGCAGCGTAGATGCATTAATTTCTGTCATATCTAACAGAATATGAAGTTTAATGAAATTCCGTGAATTAGTTTTTGAGAATATATCTATCGCGGAAAAAGTCAAAAATGCAGCATAAAACCGCCATGTATTGGGAGATTTACAGCGAAACCTAATGAGCAAAAAATTATGTCAAGGTCTAACTGATGCCGAAGTTTAATTAAATTCAGTGATAGATGTTCTTGTGATAGATAGCCGAGAAAATTTGTATCACATACAAACAAACAGATAGATGACACACAGACAACCGGTAACAGAGACTCATGGACAGATATTTTGTAAAACGATTTTGGACCTTCTGAAGTGTATAAATTCACTGAAAACTGAAAGTCGTAATTTTTTAATTATCCATTTTTTTTTCTTTTTGTAAAAATAGACGTCAGTAAATAGGATTTTTTTTAGGTGCGTTCGTAATTATATAAATACGTACCACCTATAGTCGTCGTTCAGTACATCTGTTCGTCTGTCTGTACATCCGTCCGCATATAACAGTGCAAAAACTACACAAGTGAATGGTCTGAAATTCTAAATACATCATTGATGCAAAATTTTGTCGAGTAATTTAAAGTTTTATGAAAATCGGATGTATAGTTTAATTTCAGGGGCAGTCAAAAGTTTTCCGTTACATTACGGCCAATGGAGAACAATTATTTCAAGTGTATTTCAATGATTTTACAGCCTTTTGAAGAGAATGAAAGTCTTATGCACTTAAAAAGTGCACTAAAATATACATGCAGTACAATATGCGGTGCAAAAAAATATTTATAAAACTAGTTATAGGACGAACGCACCTCATTTGCCACGTTTGACGTGCAATCTCACTTGTTTAATTTAAAAAATAGCTAAAATATTTGTATCTCAGCTATTTCATTAATTCTGAATCTTGAATTCTAAAAAACATTTTAACTAAAGCAATTCTTCTCTTATTTTAGGAAATAAATTGATCCAGAATATATTTTAAAATTAAGAAAAATAGTTTATCTTTTTCAGAGTTCAAAGCACAATTAGGATGCTTACAAACATTAATTATTTATTTTTTTAAGTTTTAAAGTGACTATTATAATTTTAAGGAATTTCAATCGTTTGAAAGTAAAAATTATGGGTTAAAGAAAAATTTTGAGGTAATTAAGACATTCTTTCTAGACTAAAACAACTTTTATAGCCCCGTGCATGCAACTTCTCTTTAGAGAAATAACATAATTATTACATTCGTTTTACAAGACATTTACGTTTAGTTATTTTTTTAAATATATTATTTCGTGCTTTGAATTAAAGCTACTTTACTAAATTGAAGGATATTTCTTTGAAGCAAAATAATTGTATTAAAAGGATTCACTGAAATGTTCATTAAAAGCAATGAATCCTGTGTGAAACAATCACGTTTTTGTCCAAAATAAAATTAGTTTTCTCAAATGAATGTAAATTTATTGAAGCCACTTAATTTTTGCGGTTTGAGTTTGTTTAACATTTTGTTTTTCACATGGATTTAATTCAGATTTATCGGTGATTGCCTTTTTAAACCATTTATGAAAAAAACTATAGATGGTGATTTTTTTTTCGATATTTAATCGTATTTTCTAAATGGAGGTACTAATACTCATAATTATTGCTTTCCTGACAAATATAGTGTAAGAAAATAAAGTTAAAGTAAAATATGATTAACATGATAAAAACCGGATTGTTAAAATTTTAGTATATCTTTACTTTTTGAAGTTTGCTGAAACCACTCCTGCTATCTATATATGTAGGGGAGACCGGGGCTAGTTGGCTACAGGGGTAAGTAAGCGCAGTCCTTATAAATTGGCTGTTTGTGGATAGATTACGCACCCAGTCACAGAGTACCTTTCTTCTTGCTTTTTTACAATCCTCATTGTAGTTTTGAAGCGTTACTTACGTTCAGTGGACATTTATTACGATTTTTCTCTTTTTTGCACTCATAAGTAATTTTTTGTTGCTTCATTTTTTTTCTAATACTTATCTTAATAATTGCTATTTAACTTTCGCAGTTTTTCTTAGTGTATGATTAACTGTACCTACCCCATATGTGATTTACTAGGATTATTTATGCTTAGATGGTTACGCGTCCCTTTTGTAAAGAAATTCATTATGGGGCTAGTAGGCGCATTGGACAAGGGGCAAGTTGGCTCGATGTCTGGTGTGTGCTGGTAGCTTGAAAAACAGAAAACACAGAAAAAATGGTTGCAATTCAAGATTTTGGGTACACGAGGCTTGCCCAAACGGAGAAACTCGTACTTTTTTATTTGTGACAACTGTAATTCTGATGATGATATCGAGTAGGATAGAAGTTACTCGTTGTTAATGTTTTATTCATTATTTTTATGTCTGTATAATTTAGAAAATGCATGGAACGGAGATAACGCCTTTGTTTAAACTTACTGGTAGTAATGAAATTGATTTCTCTTAACTGCGTGTCTTATTTAAATTTTTATAAAGATACATACCCCAACATACCCCATTGGTATAGGCAACTTGGCCCGTGACGGTGTAAGTTGGCGCGCAATTTTCCTTTTACTTTAGGTTTCCACTAAACATGAACTACAAAAGCTACAAACTCAAAACTCCAGGTATTTATAGCCCAATGCCTGTTCTTTAAAAATACAGTTAAAGAAGTTTCATAAAAAACTTAAACAAAAAATTAATAAAAATCAATAACTGAAAACTGCGCATACTAGCCCCGGTCTCCCCTATATTATAAAAGACAAACATGCCTGTTCGTACATCTGACGATTAATTTGAGCTTTTACTGTAATTTTTTAACCTTCTAATCATCGCCAATTTTCAATTTTTTACAGTGTAAATCGAGAAGAAAAATTACAACTGCAATTTGTTGAAATACGGTATTGCAATTTACTCATTTTTTATTCAAAAAATTAAAAATATCAAGCATGATTTTTTTTTTAAATCTATGTCTATCGCATGAAGATGATTATGAAAGAGATACCCATTTGCACTCAGTGAATATAAATAGTTCACCATTGGTTTCCTGCTGATATTCCATAATGAAATTAAAACATCATCAATAAACTAAAATAATATGAATGGAAGACAAATTTAACAGATATTTAATGAAAGATGCGCTTAAACACTAAAAATGATCTGAATTAAAAAGAACTGCTGTAAGTTATGAAATTTTTGTCTATTAACTCAATAAAAAGTACCGCTTTTATAGATTTCAAAACATAAATAATTGATAAATAATTAATAAATATAAATAAAGATAAATAATTAATAAATAATTGATACTTCTATATGAATAAAATGTAAATGTTCGTTTGTTCAAAACCGCTAAACTCCGAAAGTTCTTCACCGATTGCTTTGAAATTCACGGGTTGAGTTGCATTCAAATACGGAAGTGTTGTTATATACTTTGTTTATATACACTGTTATAGTGTTGTACCCCCATTTGCACCACCCCTACCAGCGGGCACTTTTTGATTTTCTTCCAAAACCCATCATGTGATATATCATTAGAAAGACCTTGGACTACTGTTTCATATTATGCGCCTGGCATCTCGCTCCCCCCCCCACACTTGGGAAAAGTGGGGGCATATTTCTATATATGTAAAAGTATAAATGTTCTTTTGTACAAAACCTTAAACCTCCGAAAGTTCTTCACAGATTGCTTTGAAATTCACGGATTGCGTTGCATACGAATACGTGCGTGTTTTTATATACCTCTCACGAACCTCGCTCTTCACTTCTCTAATTTTCTCGCCAACACCAGGAGGCGTTTTTTAAATTTTTTCAGACACACATCATGTGACATATCATTAGAAAGCTCTTTGACTACTCTTTCATATTATGCACCTATCATCTCCCCCATCCTACTTTCTATATTAATCCCATTCCTATATTAAAAAAGTAAATGATCGTTTGTACGAAATCTTAAACCTCCGAAAGTTCTTGACGGATTTTTTTGAAATTCATCGATTGCGTTGCATTTGAATGGGCGCGTGTTTGTATATTACTATTATGAACCTCGCATCCCCTCCCCCAATTTCATCCACCGGGGAACTTTTTAAATATTTTTCGACACCCATTATGTGGTATATCATTAAAAATCCACTTAACCCCCTCACTATGCCCTCCGATCACTATGCCGATATCCCCTCACTATGCCCTCCGGAGGGACACATTACTGAAATATTTCGTCAATATTTTCAATGATATTTGTGATTTTTTTGTTTTTTTAGTTCGCGTTTTTTTTTCTTTTTAGTTCACAGGCTATTAAAGCTAATGTGCCTGCAGATTCTGTATGTACGTATGTATGTAGTGCGATAACTCTTGATAGAAATATCCGATTTGCTGCAAATTTTGTAAATGGTTTAATTCTCATAAGGTGCTTCCCTGATTAGTTTTGGGAGTTCATTGGTTAAATATAAAAATGGAAGTGTGCCTAATCTTCCCTTAATTTAGATAAATGGGTTTTTCATGCAGAATTTTCAGATTTGCTTCAAATTTTGTAAATTCGTTCATTCTGATAAGGCGCTTCCCTGATTAGTTTTGGGAGTTTATTGGATAAGCATAAAAAGGGCAACGGTGGCTAATCTCCCTTAACTTGTATAAATGGGTTTTTCTTGCAGAATTATCTGATTTGCCTCAAATTTTGTATGTAGGTTCATTCTGATACAGTGCTTCCCTGATTAGTTTTGGTGTGTTATTGGTTGCGCAAAGGAGAGCGGGCAGCTAATCCCCACCCATTTAATTTAGATAACTTGGTTTTTCATGCAGAATTATTCGATTTTCTTCACATTGTGTGAAGAGGTTCTATCTGATAAACCGCTTCCCTGATTTGTTTTGGGGGTTCATTGATTAAGTATAAAGGGGCGAACGGGGGCTACTCCCCCCTTAATTTAGATAAATGGTTTTTTCATGCAGAATTATCTGATTTGCTTCAAATTTGGTATACCCGTTTATTCTGATAAGGCGTTCCCTGATTAGATTTGGAGGCTCATTGGTTAATTATAAAAGGGGGAAACGGAGGTAATCCCCCTTAATTTATTTTTCAATGTGCATTATTCTTTGAAATAAGAGTATAATATACAATTAGTGTGAATAGCCTGTGAGCTCAATGCCATAAGTTAAACTCGGCACATATTCACTGGATGTGCAAGGGATGGCACCGCACGTACTGCAATTGACAATCGGACTGCAATTATGATGTTGCGAAATATTCGCAAGCGAAATCTTTGCGACATGATGCGGCTTGCAGTAAAATAGTAATGTGCAACTTCATAGTAGCAACAATTTTGTCATTACCTTTCAAAGTTGAAGATGTTCTCATTCCTCGCACTCCTTTGATTCTAATGGATACACAATTTCAATTTAAGAGATTGCAATTACCTATTTGATTGGCGTTTGTAATCTCCATCAACAAAGCTTAGGGCCAAGCTTTAAAATTCTGTGGTTTAGATCTAAACTTGAATTTCTTCTCGCACGGGCAATTATGTGTTTCGTGTTCTAAAATCGGAAAATCATACAATCTCTATATCTGCACAGACAATGTAACAACAAAAAATATTGTACACTCACAAGTATTGTGAAATTAAACATATTAGAAACGTGCACTTCCTCTTTTCTTTCTTTTCCATTTAGCCAGACTGAGCAACAGCAACGCGTGGCCGGTTCAAACAAAAATATAGTATCAAACAAAAATAGTTTTTTGTGATGTTAGGGGTCGATTTAAAACACATATATATTATTATAGAAAAAAATGGCTTTTCTTATATACTGTAAATCTGGAGGTCAGGGTTGGAACCCTTTGTTTTTTTAACAATTCCATATGTATGTGTGTATGTATCCATGCATGATGGTATTTTTGTATGCTTTGAGAACTACAGAGTATATTTTAAGAGTTTAGGTAGATATCGTAAGAAACACTACCTATTGCATTCTCCCCTATGTGTAAATTTTAAAAGAAAATTGTAAATCTATGACAATTATCACCCCTACAACACAAACACCCCTCCCCCCAGTTAAAACTTTATATATAATCATCGTCATAATCATCATCAACCGTTTTCAAGCCATTCCTGGATGTAGGTCTTCCTTAGACTTTTCTAATGTTTCCTGTCAAGTGCTTTAGTCATCCAATTAACACCGGCTACTTTTCTGAAATCACCCCTCCATCTTACTTGAGGTCGTCTTCTTGACCATTTTACATCTCTGGGATATGACTGTAGAGTGTTTCTGCTCCATCTGTTGTCTCTTCTTCTTGCAATATTCCCAGCCCATTTCCACTTTAGCCGTTTAATTCTTTCAATGATGTCAAGAACTTTCGCCTGATTTCTTAGCCAGGTTATTCTTTTTCTGTCCTTTCAAGTTATACCTAGCATACATCTTTCCATACTTCTCTGTGTTGTTTGTAATCTTTGTGCCATCCGTTTCGTTAGCATCCATGTTTCTGCTCCATAAGTTAGCACAGGAAAAACACATTGGTTAAACACCTTTCTTTTAAAACAGAGAGGCATGTTACTCTACAGAATAATATTTTTCTTTCCAAAAGCACTCCATCCATTTCTTATTCTTTTATTGATTTCATTCATGATACTATTATTCGATGATATTTCCTGCCCAAGTTACACAAAACTTTGCACTTCTTTAATTTCAGTGATTGTAGACTTTTTTCTTTTTTGATGCAAATGAATTGAACATCACTTTAGTCTTTTCCAAAATTATTTTTAGTTCCACATTAATGCTAGCTTCTGCCATAACTTTTAGAATATTTTTCAATTCTTCAGGACTGTTACTGAAAATTAAAATGTCGTCAGCGTACCGGAGATGACTTAAATATTACCCATTTATTCTAATCCCTTTATTTTCCCAATCCAGCTTCTTGAAAATATTTTCTAAGACAGCAGTAAAAGCTTAGGCGAAATGGTGTCTCCTTCTCTTAACCCTCTTCCAAGCTTGATCTCTGCTTTTCATTCGTCCAAGCGGATTGTTGCTGTTGCCTTCTTGTAAATCTTCTTTATGATATTGATGTAAAGTTTGTCTATACCAATGTTCTCAGAGATTCTACTACTGCTGATGTGTAGACCAAATCAAATGATTTTTCGTAATCAATAGAGGCAAGGAAGAGATGTAAATTATATTCCTTATGATTTTCTATGAGTTCCCTTACCGTTTGGATATGATCCATTGAACTGAATCTACTTCGAAATCGTGCTTGTTCAGTAGGTTGAGCTGAGTCAAGAGCTGATTGAAGTCTTGTAGTTAAAACTTTGGTGAAAATTTTATAAATCACTTATAGTAAGATCAAACGAACGGTAGTTTTTAATGTTTTCCTTCTCTTCTTTCTTGTAAAGTAGAACCATCACAGCATTATTCCAATCTTCTGGTACATCTGACTCCTTGAGACATTTGGAAAATAATGAGGATAGCATTTTTGCAAATTATTCTCCTGCTTCTTTGATAAGGTCGATTGTAATTCTATCTTTGCCAGGGCATTTACCTATTTCATAAATGTAATGCTTGTAAAACTTCGTCTGTCACCACTGTGTTTATTGCTTTGGTTTCTGTTAAGTTTTCTCGTGGATCACGTAGGTTGTTTCCCTTTGATCTTCACATTTATATAGATCGTTACAGAATTTTTCGACAATGTGTACTATTTATTTATTAATATTGGTGATTGTTACATCTGCAGCCCTCTTCAGTGCAAAAATACCTTTTCTTCCAACACATAGCTTGCGCCTAGCAGATTTTAAACTTTTGCTGTTATCAAGAACTTTCTTGACAAGATCACACTTAAATTTTCTGATATCTTCTGTAACACATTTTCTTACCGTTTTACATAATTCAGCATATTCAACTCGTTTTTCTTCATCTTAAATTCTCTGCGTTTCTTCATCAATATTCTTGTTTCTTTTGTTATTTTCTTTGTCTTATTTACTTGTGTATCGCCTATCTTCTCTGCAACATTTGTATGCTATCTTCTTTGCAATATCTTGTAGAGTATTTGTTAGTTTCTTGTTCACTAATGTAATATCTTTCTGTTCTTCTAAACGTGATTGGAGTACATGTAAACGGTTTTTAAGTTCCAAATGGAATTCTTCTTTATGTTTATGGAGATTGATTATATCGACTGGTTTCTTTGAGTGTTGCAAAAGCTTCATTCTTTCCACTTTCGTATTTAACAGCAGTTTGCATCTAATCAACCTGTGATCGCGTCCTGTACTGAAGTTATTTAGAACGCTGCAATCCTGAATAAGATATTTTTTGTTTGTTAAGATGTAGAAGATTTCAGTATTTGAGCCATTTGCAATACGCCATGGCCATTTTCTTTGTGGCTTTTTCTTGAAAAATGAATTCATGATATACAACTGTTCACATTCTGCAAACTCAATAAATCTATTTCCTCTTTTATTGCGAACCCCATATCCATGATTTCCTACTGATAACTCATCTTTCTTTGTTTCCCAATTCTAGCATTCCAGCCTCCCATTATTAATTTTATGTAACATTTTCCCTTTTGATGCATTGAAGCTACTTCTTCATAGAAATCCTCAACTACTTCATCATTATAGTTTACTGTTGGTGCATGAACTTGGGTAATTTGCAGCTTTTTTCTTCTGGACACCTGTATTACTAACCTTGCAATTCTATCTGATGCAATATCATATTCTACGATGTGATTCTTCCACCTTTTATCAATCAGAAGTCCTACACTGCTTGTTCTTCTATCTACTGTGCATCTGTAGTATAATACATGTCCGCTGGCAAGATCAATCCTCTACAAGATCAAGATTCTACTTTTCTTCTTATTTCACATAATCCTAGGATGTCCCAGTTGATTCTTTCTAATTCTTCTTCCAGCTCCTATAAACGATTTTCCGAAGATAGAGATCGTCAATTAATGGGCACAATCGGAGGAAGGGTGTGGAAATGGGGACTTAAAAAAACAGATAAAATCCAATAACTTCTTAATTATGCTGCATAT
The DNA here is from genome assembly GCA_963932465.1 of Maratus speciosus. NCBI lineage: Eukaryota > Metazoa > Arthropoda > Arachnida > Araneae > Salticidae > Maratus > Maratus speciosus. The sequence continues at coordinate 331,125,787 of OZ010788.1, read as the reverse complement.
CGAATCAGTTTAAAGTTATAATAACTTTTAGGAAAAATCCAAAATATTATGTATGACAGAATTTTTATATCATTAATAATGGCCTCAATGGACGAAAAAATAGGGTTTTAGGAAAAAAAAAATCATAACTTCGGCAGCTCTCAAGATATCAAATCCAATTAAATTTATTATATATTTTCTTAATATTATCTACAACTTTGGCAATTTTTTGATAGGACAAACTCTTACAGCAAAATAAAATAAAAAATAAGAAAACGAGGTGGGGTGTAAAAGAAAAAAAAATCATAACTTCGAAAATTCATAAGATATCAAATCCGCCTAGATTTGTTATAAATCTTCTTAATATTATCTTCTACTTTTATATTGACAAGTTTCTGATAGGAATCTTAAGATTGGGGGGGGGGGGGAATAGTTGTAGAAGAAAAAACTTACATTAGCATGATACTGATAAAACAAATTCTTACAGAAAAATGAAATTAAAACTCGTCAAAGCGGCCAGATAAAATTGTTAAATTGTTTTTATCTCTTATCTTGTAGGCCGAGCCGGCAGGGATTTTTTGAGATGATGTATTTATGAATGTATGTCAGTGACCACGATACAGTAGGAAATACTTTTCCTTAAGTTATAATTTACTTGGCATCAAAGACATTGCATAATATATTTAGCACAGTTTATTTAGGTAAAAGAAATGCTTGATGGACTTCATTTTATTATATTACTGAAGTGCATCGTACTTTTTATTAGACTTCAGGTTACAAAACTGAAAAAAATACTTTACGAAAGCGTTGAAATTGGAAATACGTTCGCTAAATAAATTACGGCGCGTAAAAGCACTTATTTATATTTGTCAGGGTTATGGAAATTCAATTTCAATATTTTTTATAGTTTTCATATGCGGAATGAAGAATCGTTGAATATTACGTATAATATAATGTATAGTTTACGTCTTTTTTTTGTGGAAAAATGCACGTTTTTTATGTTATTTTGAAGCTTCTAAAGGGCACTTCCGATTTTGCCCCCATACTGCAAATATGTTATAAATAACTGCTACAAGAACTGTACAGATATTCGTACAAATTGCTCAACGGATTAGGTATTTAACACGTTGAATGCCAAGTCTATTTTTTCTGTCTTTCCGTTTGGGCCATGAAATAAAATTCCCGTTACTCAATCTATAAGTGTCAGTCACTGATAACTGACGCGGCCTAAACGGAAATTTCAGTGTCAGTCACCGTTGAATGACGTGGCACTCAACGTGATAATATATTTTTAAAGCATCAAAATTATTAAAGCATTTTGAAACCATTTTGCAGCCGTTTGTACAAGAAAAATCTTCAAGGACATGTAGCGGAGTATAACCTGTAATTATATTGAGACGTACTATTCAAGCATTAGTAGCGCTGATGTAATGTCTCCAGTTTAAAAGGGTGGTCCAACATACGAATACAACCGATTGCACTGTGTCAGAAATTTATATTCGGAAAATGGAGTGGAGTGGTTTCAGATTTTGTTTTCTGCAATGTCTACGATTTATAGTGGTTAGGATTAAGTTTATGAAAATTGCATAACGCCATCTCTGGCTATCTGTTTCAATGTATGCAACTTTCGTAAAAACTGCTGAAAGTGCTAATAAATTAAAATATGTTATACAAGAAAAGTAATATAATTTATCTATTCAAATTGATCTGATTGTTCCTATTGATATAGGTTTCATCGGATTGAAACCTTTCTAAGGATACTCAACTTAAATTAAAATCTGCTCACTCAGTATAGAGAACCATTTTTCTATTTCAAAACTGCTATATCACATAGTTTTATTTTGGGTGTTACTATAGAAGTTTCAAATATTTATAAATATAAAAAAAATTATTTAAGAAGTAGAAGCTATACGTTCTACGGCTTTCTGAAACATGCTAAACTTCTAATTAAATATGTTAAACAATTAACGTAAGATTATTTAACTTTTCAAATTCATCGGATTGATCATATTGATATCTCTTTCACAGGATTGCAACTTTTCTAAGGATACCAAAATCAAATTTACATCTGCTTACGCAGCATAGAGAATAATTTCTCTATTTACAAATGGCTATCATTCATAGTTGGATTATAGTTGTTACTTTGGACGTTTTAAATATTTAACTTTTACAGTTAAAAATGCTGAAAATGCTACTTAAATATGTTATCACTTAAAATGAAATAATTTATCTTTTCAAATTGATCACATTGATCATATTGTTATCCGTTTCTTCAGATTGGATCTTTCGTAATGATACTCAAAATAAATTTAAATCTGCTTATCCAGTATACAGAATCATTTTCCTATTTCAAGCTGGGTATCACACATAGCTTTGGTATTTACTATGGACGTTTTAATTATATAGCTTCTATAGTTTCCGTAAAAAATATCAAAACTGTCAAAAATTTTAAATATATGAAGGCAGTCAAATGAAAAAAGAACACAAACCATAAAACACATTCTTCGCCAAGGTTGGTAACATTGTTGTAACATATTCATACTTCCATCTCGATGGTTCCTAGAAATGCATAATTTACAGCTCACATGTACTCACGAGTGTTTTTTATTGCTTTGTTGCTGAACGTAGGGAAAAGTGTGTTTGCCCAACATTAGAAATGGAGGCAAACAAAGAACAGAGAGGTGTGGTTTGGTTTGTAATGTCTGAGGGTGCTTGCTTGAGGGTGTGTTAATTTCATCTTCGCATGTCTGTTGCCTATGGCGAACACTACAAGCCATTGACAAGTGTACACGAATGGCATAAGAGATTCCGAGTATGACGCACATCTGTGCAAGACGATCACAAGCCATGACAGCCCATCGAGGCATTACTCCTGATGTGATTGCGCTGATCGTTGGTCTTATCCGGGAAAATAACCGAGTGACTTTTTATCTTTTTTTTCCCTTTGAAGAAAGACATTCATGGACATCGATTTCATTCGGACGATGAAGTGCATGAGTGGGTGAAGTTGTGGATCCGTCGGTAACGTAATTCATTCTTCAAGATTGGGATAGATCGTCTTGTCTATCACCGAGATAAATATCTTAACAATTCTGGCATTTATTTTTGAATAAAAATTTCCAATACTCACTCTTTAGTATGTGCTCGGTTTACATTTGACTACGTCTTATATTATGAAATTAAAGCAGGATAATTTCTATTTAATTTTTTATCATAAATTTATTATCATAATATTTGTCAAATCACTCTTTACTTAGTAACATAAGTGGTTAATTTATCCTATAACAGAGCATGGTGTTTTACACATGTACTTTTCCCAAACAAATTGCCTTATATTAAGTTTGTGCTTTATATGAAATGAAATGAAATCACTCTCTGTTGTAGAATCAGCCATTAAACGTAGGAACATTCCTCTGCTTGGGGAGATGTTTATTTAAAAATTATTGCTTTAGATTACAGATGTTAAATATTACGTTATGCGATTGAAGTAAAATTACAACAAACTTAGTTCTAACTATAGTAAACAATACAAGTTCAGCATCACTACATTACGTAACATAAATTAAAAAAAAGATACATTTTTGCATCCATGTAAACACTTTAAACAATTATTATTAAAGGCAACAGTATTGAATCCGTGAATACTGTATGTGTCTATTTTTTTTAACATTTCTTGTGGTGAAATTATTTAACGGTCATGAATTTTAAAAACAAAATTATGTATTAGGGACGCATAAAATAAAATAATCTCTCTATTTAAGTATTGCGCGGCAGCGCAATACTTATTTATTTCCAGTGTCACTTTTCAATGTTAATTTAACATAGAAAAGCCTATGGAGCTCATAACTTTTTAATTTTTTTCTTCCCACCTTTTTGTCCTTGATGCCACTCATATTTTTCTTTACTAATTCTAATAATATTATAAATTTAAAGTGCGAAAATGTTTGCCTGAAGTGAGAGTCAAAACGAAGGTTAAAATGCAGTGGTGGAAAATTGGCGCAGAGGAGGAGCCTATTGACACCACTAAATTTTAGTAGAATTTTTCGTTTTATCTAATGACAGTTTTTATTAAGATGAAGAATACCATAAAATATTAGTGATGTCAATAGGCTCCTCCTCTGCGCCAATTTTCCACCACTGAAAATGCCTTTGTATATGGGTGAATTATAACCCAGAGAGTAACATGGGCTAATTTTTATTTACATTTTTCAAATATTTTTCTTAATAATTCCAAATTTCGCTTTTTTCATTGAGAATCAACCGACATTTTCCAATAAAATTTAACATATTTTTTCATTGTTGCCAATAATTCAAAAGCCGTAATAATAATTTGTCTAATTTTAGTTAAATGATTTTCACGTGAAAAATTACTGAAATAGTTTTTTCTTTTTTAAGAATTAATAAGAAGTTGAATATGGCGTCATAGTAGAATTAAAAATGACATTTTCAAACAGATTTTTTACGTTCAGATTGGGAATTTTTGCCCAAAGTACAGCAACTTGCATTACTGCACTGGTGAAACATTTTGAATTATACATAGGTAAATTACATCACAAATTGTGATACGATACCGCAAGAATCAAAGCCTGATGATGGTAACCTCCATTAATTTTGAAATGTGTTCGCCAGAAAGCAGTAGTTATTAAAAACTTCACATATTAAACAAAAACCTAATTTGAAGAACAAATTTAAAAAAAGCAAAATTTATTCCCTACATTGTTTAAGCCCGAGAAGAGACAGATATTAAGATATTTCATTCAATACGTTCTACATTTAATGTTAAATTTTTGTAACAGATAAGTTAAACCAATTGAACATTAAAAAATGAAAATAAAATTCATACAACATGATACTTTAAACACTCGAAAAACTTATTATTTTATGTACAATCATCATAAAAATAATAATAAATAATCAATACAAATATTTATAACGGAAAAATGGAAAACGTCTGAGATTTATTTCGATTTCACTTGAACGTTTTCTATTTTTCAGTTATAAGTATTTGTATTGTAGATTTTTGTATTATTTTTATGATGATTGTACATAAAATGATAAGATACATGCAAAATACAAAACTTTAAAGAAGTCTAAGATTTATTTCGATTTCATTTGAACGGAATCTAGGTTTTTAGGGTGTTTAAAGAATGATGTTGTATGAATTTTATTTTATTTTTTTTTATCTTCAATTGGTTTAACTTATTTGTTACAAAAATTTAGCAGTAAATCTAGAACGAATTGAATGAAATATCTTAATATGTATCCCTTCTCGGGCTTAAACAATGTAGGGAAAAAAATGTTTTTTTTTTCTTCAAATTAAGTTTTTGTTTAATATACTAGGGGGCTCTGCCCCCTACGAGCTACGCTCGCCAACCCCCGTTCCGGTACACAAAAATCCAAAAAGCACGCTAATTGCACGCATTTGATCGGCTTTAAAAATATTGAATTAAAATTTAAAAAAAAAAAAAAAACAGTAACGATCTCTCTGTAAACGGGTTTCCATTCGTTTTTCTTGGATTGGGGATTTTTAAGACCAAATCTGTTGCTGTTAAGAGATACAATGGCTGTTTTCGTATTTAATTAAACACATTAGTTATTTGAAAATAAGCTAATGTAAAATGAATTAAGTAAACAGTGTCATTGTCTCCCGGTATTTTTTAGCAGCGCTATAAGATAGTTCTTTTAAATAATTCATTTTAAATGTATCGTTTCAAATCTGACGTAATTTACACCAAACTTTTATTTCTCTTATTAATATTCACGTAAAAATACTTTTGTAGTTAGAAGGAAATATTAGTTGCGCTGCCTTCGAATTCACGATAATAGTTGAAAAGATTATCTCAAAATATCTCGCGCAAATATATTTTTCAATTTAAATTGTTTTACCATATTTTTTGGGCATTTTAAATATGACGTAAAATTCAAGTGTAAATATGGTTCTTATGACGTAATTTTCCTGCTTTTAACATGTAATCATTTAATTCTAATTTCAAAGTTTTTTTTTCTGTTTGTAATAGTCACGTGTAAATAAATTTTTAATTTGAAGAAATATTTGATATGATAATTTCTTTCGCTGTTTATACAATTGGCAACAGTTTAAATTAATGACATTTTCTAAAATTTGTAAAAAACATCTCTCGAAATGATGAAAATTTGAATTAAAAATAGAAATAAAACCTCAAAAAATGCTTCAAATGCGAAAAATAAATGCAATCTGCGCATTGGGAACTTATAACGTATAAAATGATCTAAAAATGATTAAATTCTCATGCATATTTTTTGCTCAAATAAAACTTTTTTAATGGAACGACTTTGTCCAACTTTAGCATTAAATATCTCTTAAAATAATTCTTCGATTTGAAAACTGTCTCCATCAGCGTGTTTATCAAACATTTTTCTATAATACCACCGATTTTCATATTTTTGTATGAAACAGTTTTCTTAATATTAACGATGAAAGGCCATGCTTAAGCATTCAAATTGGATGCGGATCAACCAGGAATATCTACGCAGATGTTCATTGGTCCATTTCCAAATCAAAACTTTTTTATATATATAGAAGGATATTGCGCTATCGAACGTGGCACAGAAATCGCGATTATTTGTTAATTGTTTAATGACAACGCTCGAATGAAACGCATATCTTTGATTAATGAACAGCACTTAATGTATCTGCGTACCTATAAGGTGGTTGTTACCGTAGGAGGGACCAATTTTATGTCGAAAATGCCGCCAATTTTGTCACCAACATGGCGATAACTCTAATATTTCACCAAATTCCCATAGGCTACTATTGTAAACAGATAGGGTATACTTGTTTATAGAAAATCAACAAATTGAGATATTTTAATGTAAATAAACAAACATTAGCTTAAGGAATTACGTTATATTATAACACGAGCAAAAATTGTGTGTGTGTATTAGGGTGAAACTTAAGTATGGGGTAAAAAAAAAAAAAAAAAAAAAAAAAAAAAAAATGTTTTAATGTGTAATAGTGAAAACTTTTTTCCTTTTTGGATTTCTAAAGTTTTGGCTGAAAAGGATTTTTAAAATTAATTTGTTTTTCGGTTCCTCAAGGAAGTCAAAGTTTTAAAATTTCAGAATAAAGTAATTTAAAGTTAACGATATAGCTGTTAGCTAATATTTGCGTATATTAAGCAAATACTACCCAGGAGTCACCACGAGGAGATGGCTAAATATCGACTTCCACCCTCCTTATCTCCTTTTTGTTATGGATTAATTCAATTGGGTATTCAACCTACTGGCTTCTTAGGCAACATTGTCATTACATTGCGGGAATTCAACTTTCCCAATATAAAACCATCTCTTCCTTAGTATCTAAAGACGGTTGACGCAGTTCTCGGGACAACTTTGACAAACGTTTGAGAATGACAAGGGAAATCTAAAATTCAGGTGTATCCCCTGTTTGTATTTTTTTTTTTTTTTTTTTTTTTTTTTAAGTTCTTCATCCAATCAGTCCATCAAGACAGGATCCACGTTTTTATAGTCTATAATTTCAATATGTTCGCCTTTTTCAAGTTGCTTTCCTAATGGTCCAGAAAATTTTTAGTACTCGTAGTTTTACCAGTAAGATGTTGAAATAAGTATATAAAAAAGTTCATTTGCAAGTCATAAGCAAATTATCCATTGCAAAGTTTTTAGAGTCTTGCTTCCAATGTTTCTATAACTCCAGATTTGCGTCCTGGATTGATGGCATTTCTGTTTCACTTAATAAATTTAAAACTTGAAATGTCTGTATTATTATTTTGAAGATACAGCAAAATTGCAGTAGTTATATTAATATAACAAGAAGATGTCAATGAAATATGACCAAAATATTTTGATTCTGGTTTTTGAACTAAGGCCATGTGTTCTTTAATGATTCTTAGTAGTACTTTTTCCCTTTGCTTCAGTTATCATAGTGTTATCCTTTCGGCCATCAAAATAAAAATCTTCTAAAATTAACTCATTTCGTTTTTCTTGTTCTTTCAAATTCTTCCTTTTCTTTTCTCTTTGTCGTCTTCAAGTCCTTCTTACAGTTACCTTTTCTTTATTATCATCAGAAATACCCATATCTTCAAGGGTTGCCATTTGCAATAATATTTGCAGTTCTGTCTAATACTTCGATTCTTTCACTTTGTTGATTATCAAATTCAGGTTCAGAAGAAGAACCGATTGAACTATTTCCTCTCGAACTATTTTTTTCACTTGACGAGCATTCAATCAAAACATCACTTTTTTGTTTTAAAATAACTTTCTCTTTCTTTGATATTTCCTTTTCCAGTCTTGCTACACGTTTTTTCTTGTTTTAATATCTGTTGATCCTATCGCCATCACCCCATCCCTCTTTGATCTTTAGAAAGTGACATTCTTGTTCTGATACACGGTAATATTTAGTGTATTTACATAAAGAAAGGTTTTTTGCACGATTACTTAACATTTTGCAATTTTATATTGGATGTGGGATTGTTCTTTCCAATCTTAATATTTTGACATTTCTCACGATAGTCTAATAATTTTTTATGATTTGTGTATCAGAAACAGTTGCAATTGAAGGTCTCAGTAAGACACTTTTAATTGTATCAGCAACAGCTTTAGCTATTTCAAAATCAGTGTGTTTCAGATTCCAGATGGCAGATTTTAAGTTAAATTGTACCCATAAATGTTTCATAACATCCTCATACGTTCGCCAACGATGACAGTCTAATGTTAATTGTTTTGGTTCGAAAAATACAAGACACTTCAACAATTTTCAATATTTAGGTACGTTAGTAGACATTGTCACATTTGACACCGACTGTTTATTGAAAAATAATCGAAGGAACTGTTAACACACGCTAAATCGGGCTAACTTGTTATGAGTCTCAGCCAAATAAATCAGAGACAATGAAAGCCGGCGCCCACTACGCTGGCTTCTACAGAAGTTAAATAAAGCGGGGTCATCTTTTCCATGGCACTAAAAGTAAGTTATTCTCTTTATTACAGGACATTAACACTTCATTAATGTAATTTTTCAAAATATAAATTTAACAATAAGCTTAGCAAATTTTATATGCAATTATTGTCTTTTATTCATTTTTTATGGAAAATCGGATGCTTTGAGGAACCGGAAAATATAATTTTAAAATTAAAAGGAAAATATTTTCTTTTTATGGAGTTAAAAAAGAAAAAAAAATAATTACTATTAGAATATAAAATTCGAAACTTTGTTTTTTAGTTCCACCCTAGTGTGTATGTATATGTAAATATTATCTAAAAAACGGCTCTAACGATTTTCACTAAATCTTGTATTTAAGCATTTTCGGGCACGAGAAGACCATTGGGCTAGGTCACATGCTCGAAAAAATTCGGTTAGCTGGTCATTTTGGGTCGTAATGGGTCAGGGTCAAGCTAATTGTATCTACAAAAACCGCTCAATCGATTTTAAATAAATTTTGTGTGCAACCGTTTTGGGGCACGAAAAGACTATTGGGCTAAGTCGCATGTTAGAGAAAATTCGATTAGTGGGTCCTTTTTGGGTCACTGTGGGTCAAGCTAATCTTATCTAGAAAACGACTCTAACGATTTTGACGAAATTCTGTATTCTGTCTTTTCGGACACGAGAATACCATTGTGCTAGGTCGCATGTTCAAGAAAATTCGATTAGTTGGTCATTTTGGGTCACAATGGGTCAGGTTCAAGCTAATTGAATATAAAAAAGAGCACAAAACATTTTGACAAAATTTTGTAATATACAGTTTCTGGGCATGAGATGACAATTGAGCTAAGTCACATGTTCGAGAAAAATCGATTAGTGAGTCATTTTTGGGCCACTGAGTGTCAAGCTAATTGTATCTAAAAAACTAATAAATAATTTAGAAAAATTTTTGTATTATATATTTTCTGGGCATCAGAAAACCATTGGGCTAAGTCTCATGTTCGACAAAATTCGATTAGTGGATCATTTTGGGGTCACTGTTTGTCAAGCTGATCTATCTAAAAAAAGGGCTCAAACCATTTTGACAAAATTTTGTATTATATCGTTTATGAGCATGAAAATATCATTGGGTTAGGCACATTTTTCGGTCATTGTGGGTCAAGCTAATTTTATCTAGAAAACGGCTTTAATGATTTTGATTAAATGTTGTATTATATCGTTTTCTGGTTAGAGAAGTTCATTGGGCTAGATTGCATGCTTAAGAAAATTCAATTAACGGGTCATTTTGAGTCACAATGGGTCATGGTCAAGCTAATTGTATCTAAAAAAATGTCTCAAACGATTTTGACAAAAAAAATTGTTAAACCGCTTCCTAGCACGAGAAGACCATTTTGATAGGTCACATGTTCGATAAATTTTGATTAGTGGGTCCTTTTTGGAGTATCGTGTGTCAAGCTAATTTTATATATAAAACGACTTTAACGATTTTGACTAAATTTTGTATTCTATCGTTTTCGGGTTTGAGAAGAGCATTGGTTAGGTTGCATGTTTGAAAAAATTCGGTTCGTGGATCATTTTAGGCCACTATGGCTCATGATTATGCAAATTGTATCTAAAAGCAAGAATGATACAATGAGAATAAAATATCGAATTGAACACAAGACTAATTTTGACAGAGCTTAACTCGGTCATAACCGCTAGTATTAATTACATTTAAGGGAGTCCAAGTACATTTGATTATTAATAAAAGTAACATGAGACAATGCTTAGCCTGCTTTCCCAAACGTAAACTTTAAGGGAGACCAAACTGGTCGCCATGGGCGGCTAGCAAAATAAAAGTTTGAGTAAGCATATCTTTTCGAAATTGAGATTTCAATACTTACTAAATGGAACTATTTAACTCCATTAAAATGCTTCTAGAATTTTATATTTTCATTAATCCTAAGATGCACTTTCAATAGTGTATCTTTTATAATATACTTTTAAATTAAATTATAATTTATGAAAATGTTATAAAATGATAGTTTAAACTCATATCCGATTAAAATAATATATTAAAGAAGCGATTATTGTTACAGGGTTTGTCAAGTTTAAGATCATCATGTCACAAAGGCGTAAGCCAATTTTGAATGGCAAAAATAAATAAACATTCAACAAAATGAAGATAATTAGGATGAGCGAAGCGATTCCTCTACTAGGCTACACAAATTACATTTCGTCGTACTCTTTACAAAACATTATTCAGTATTTTGTCTTGAAATTAAATAAAAATAAATTATAGTCTGTAGATTTGCACAATATTATTTCATTTTTACAGAATAACCTTAAAAAAATTATTATTTTAATTAATTTATTTTACATGTTTTTGCATTACAGACGCATTTTTGCAAATAAAAAATGAAATACGTATATTTCAAAAGAAAAAAATAAATCATGGAATTACGATTTCTTTTATGAAATTTTTAAAATACCTTTTTTATGAAAATTATAGCATATTTTTAATGAATTAAAATTTGTGAAACTTCAATTATTTACAATCAATTATAAAAGTATTTTTCAGTGTTAAGAATTCAAATACACAATTTATTCTTATTAGGTGAAATCATTTACGCAGACGATATTTACTTAAAAGAATTATATTAAGATATTTTTTTGTAAAGTGGCAACAAAAGAATTATGATCAAATAAAATTAATTGTTAAATTCGTTATAATAAACATTTTGTAAAATTTTGTTTTGAAAATATTTTTATTTATACCAGTCTTTTATCGTAAATAAAAAATGTCGACGAAATTCTTAGTTATTTGGCTGAATTTACATTTCTAAAATTAAATGCACCAAAACATAAAATAATGTTTTTGCTTAATAAAGATGCAAAAATAATATAAAAAAATATTGTTATTTTGAAATATTTATCTTATTAAATAATGCTTTGTGAATTCAAACAAAACATGGCTTTTGCTAGTTTAAAATTCATTAATAACAATATATAAAAAAAAGAATATAATAAGTTCGATTAATTTCGTGGATTGTATATTATAAGAACATGAGAGGGTAATTAAATACAAATTTTTTCAGTGCCATTATTTATTCAAATTAATTTTTAAGTTTGCAGTGCTTTATTTTATCTTTCTTTTATTTTTTGCAATGCAACATATAAATGATGTAAATTAAATAATAATTTTTTTCATACAAAAAAAAAAAAAATAATTATAATATTCTGCTTGAAAAATAACTGAAAGAAGAAGAAAACATTCCAAATTTAAATGAAAGAGGAAAAAAATATTTCTCATTAGTTTATCAGACCAACGTTTTTATATGTAGAAAAAAAAGTCAAAAGCGTAAAATAAATGAACATCAAAGATTCGCATATAGCAAAACATAAATACGAAGCAGAAAAGTGCACATCATAGCGTATTTCATTAATTATTTCATTAACGTATTTCATTTCATTAATAATTCATTAATTTTACATTATTATTTGAATGCTATGTAATTAAAATTTCGCACATCGTCGCAGAAATTATTTTAATCAACGTTGGATATTATATTTATGTTTTGAATTTAAAAAAATAGATACATTTTTGCAAAATCTAAATTTATGCTGTTATGATGCACATTTTATGTAATTTTAGAAATTATAATTTAGTTTTACGTGCGTGATTTTCACGATTCAATGCATTTTCAAATTAATTGTCCTAATTTTCAGTTGTGACAAAGATCTTTAATTACAGTGTTAAACATTGATACTTTAAGTAAGAAAAATTGTACTCTTCTTTAATGACTTTCTTTATTTATTTTTAAATATGTATCATTCATGTAAATTTTCAATACTATTTTTCAAATTAAATTAAATTGTAAATTACACATATTTCCCAATTACATGATTTTGAAGTTCTCTTTATGAATTGGTAATTAAAAATGTGTGGCTCAATCCTAAATTCATTTTAGTTTTGAATAATATCATATATTTAAATTAGTAAAATATATACATATTGACGATAATGTGAAGAAAAATTATAAATTCTATAAAAAATCTTATTTTTTAAAAACCACATTATTCATTAATTAATATAGTTTTCATGGTAAAAACAAATTTCCTACTCTGTGTCATACTTTATTTGAACAAACTTTTTTTCGTTTTACATTCGTGTTAGAAGATCATCTTACTCCAAGTCTGAAGAATAAGATTCTTCCATTTCAAAACTCAGGGATATGTCCTCGGTGACCAGCGGGAACAAAATAAAATTTTGTTCGGCAGAATATGATCAAAAGTAGAAACCCACTGAGAATTCTCAATGGAATTTCTTGACGGTTTTCATTTTATGTATTAAGAAGAAGTCTTATTTTATAAAATTTTGAAATGCTGAAAGTGAAAAATACATTCGTAGTAAGAGATTTTTTTGTAAAATGTAAAATAATAATAATGTCAGGAGCACCTATTTTACATGTTGGTAACATGATGATAATATAATGGTAATGCGACTTTGATTTTACATGATGGTAAACTAATACGCAATATAATGATTATTATACATACCATATTTTTATTCCAATGCCTTACACTTTGAGAAACTGATATTTATAAATTTTTTTTCTAAACATCAAAACACAATGGGTTCGGCCTAATTATCATAATAGTAAGTGTAATTCAAATATCGCAGGTAATACCTAATTTATGGTTTCAATTCACCCGTATATTTTATTGGTCTTAGGGTGAAAAAAATAGAATTTCATTGTTTATCTCTAATGTTGCTCTTTCAATAACACATAAGTACATTTAGGTTTCATTTTCTATGGTTTTTAAATATTTAAGGTGCTTTTTCATCACTTGAAAATGTTAAAATTTTTAGCAGATGGGTAAAAAATATATTATAATTCAAAAACATGAAATATAACAACATTTCTGTGGATTCCCTATCTTTGAGTCAACATAGTAGTTAAATAGTAAAATTGTGTTAGAACATCTAAGGAAGAATGATTTACTCCCGGAAATTTCAGCATAAAATAAATAAACTTTCTATATTATAAAGGACAAACATATCTGTGCTTAACGCATACGTCATTCTGCGAATGGCAACACTTTGAAATTGGAAATGATATTTCAGTTTTACAATTTTCTCTACAGCAAATTTTTAAACTTCTAAACATCGCACATTTTCAATTTTTATACCTTCGCATAGGGGAAAAATTTGCTTTTAAATGCAATTTGTTTGAAAGCCGTATCTCAATTTATTTTTGAGATATTAATAATTTTATAGTTTTTAGTACCAATTTTGTAATCGTGGCAACTGAAATACTCTATTTCTGTTAAAAGTAAGGGGAAATCAATAGATTAATGAATCTTTTTGTTGCCATTTTCTCATACAAATTGAAAAAATTGAAATTAAATACGTGCTATGTCAAGAATATGGTTTATTACAAAATATGGTGAATTTTAGCTTTATTTCGTTTCTATTCATAATTTAAGGTTTTTTTTTTTATTATTATTTATTGCAAACTTAATTTACAAACGATATAACACTTTCTCTTTACAAAAATGCATTTTAAATAATATTTGTGTGACTTTCTTCCACATATATTTAATTCGCATCAGAAATCTTAAAGAATGCAATTTTATTTATCTATGCGTAATAATATTTTCCGAATTTTGAAAAAAATACAAATGAATAATTTCTGTTAAAACATGGAGCTATTGTAAACAAACAAGTGAAGTCCTATGAATCATTAGATACCCGATTTGTTTTGAAGTTTAATTTTAATAATTTGGAGAACTGAATTTTATAGGCATAATACTTTGTTAATTTTAGGTTAAAATACTATTTTTTTTTTTTGAGATTTAGACTAACCAATATAAGATACATGCTTTTATTGTAGCTAATTTTATAGGTTTACTATAAATCAACGAAACAGTTCCTTCTTAAACATTTTCTTTCGTCGAAATTCGACGGGCTCCACCTTGTTATACTAATAACAGAAAGGTTGTAAATTAAATAATTGTATATTAAGTAAAATGTTTAAGATTTAAAAAATCAACAGGAACACCAATTGCATTTTTTATGTTATTTATATTTACATGTTTCCTTGTTGTCGCTTGTTTATATTATTTGTTATTTATACTTGACAGCGGCATTTTTAAAATAGACATTATTTTTTGCTTAATAAAATATTTTTCCTGATTAGGATACAGTTGGCGCGTAACTACTGGGTGGACATAAATAAAGTGTACGTGTTGGAAAAGTTTTAAAGTTAAAATATTTAAACTATTTTGATTTGGTATTTGTATTGTTAAAAGTATACGGGAAGAAGTTCTGCAAAAAAATAGTTGAATATTTTACCGATAGGTGGCGCTGTATAAGGAAAAATGTGTAAATAAATAAAGAAAAAAAAGAGAGAATTTCACACCAGCTAAATTTAATTTTTTTTTATAAAAAAACTTGAGATGACACTAGCTTAAAGTTTCGACAAAGACGCTGAAAAAACAAGAAAGAATCCCTGTATTAATAAAATATTTTTTAAAATCAAAATGGCTGTAAAAACGTCGCTTCTTTTAACGAATATATTTGACTCAAACGATTGAGAAGAGGATCTATGTGTAATTGTAAAAAAAGAAGACGCAATATTTTGAAGCTACAGGAGAACTCTCAGTGGTTCTTGTACCTAAATGACGTTTACGCATATAAATCTGAAGTTTTGAAAAATGTTGAAGAAGCAATTCATTGAGATAGTGGAGATTAATATGTAAGTGAATAAAGTAGGGTTAAATCCTTATCTATGCCATGGATGGATGTGAAAAAAGTTTGAGTTATAATTTAAAACTTTATCCATTCAAAATTTGAATTTTACGGGAATTGAAACCTCAAGATCCACAGAAGGGATTGATTTCCCCAATGTCCTTCTTTGTAAAATCGCTGATGACGAATCGTGGATGCGTAAGATTTTGCTGCCTGACGAAGCTCATTTCTCTTATCACGATACGTCATTGCAGAGAGTCTTAGGATGTCCAATCCTTGCAATTTGCACGAAAAACCATTGCATTCAGAGAATGTAACAGCTTAATTAGAAAACATAGCGGTGTTAATTATAGGACACTTTTTTTGTTGAAACTGCTTCTTCTAAAAGAATTTTTTGTACCACTGCAACAAGTTCGAGTTATAAAGTTATTTCACAAAACCGTGTAAAGATAGAAGAGGTTTAAACATAAATGTTTTCATGCAAAATTGTTTCCTCCGCATATTGCTGATTCAGTGTGAAAATGTTGATGCCACCAAAAAATTCTAAGCCTAAATTTAATGCGAGTACAATATTATATCCAAAAAGCTAAAACATTCTCACCTTCACCGGTCCTCCAACTTTAATCCCCGTGATTGCTTGATGTAGGGATATCTAAAAGAGTGTGTGCGCATTTAACTTGATAATTCTTTTGCTGAGCTAAAGGCTAGCATAATTAAGAGTCTCCAAAACACACACCCAGAAACATTAAATGCTAGGGCGGATTACACTATATTGAGTCAGCTTGTGGTTGCACACGAAAGCTCGCATATATTGAGCATATAGTCTAAGGAATTTTCATACTTTATAATAAAAATCATTTACAAAATCCAATACTGATTCAAAATGAGTTATTTTTGCTAATATTTTCTAAAAAATTATGAAACATAAGTCGATTTATCGATAAAGTCTTAAAGTATATTTTTTTAAAATTTAAACTATTCTTTATAGTTTAGTTTGTAGAGCTCTCCAAACACGTGCGCTTTAATTATATGCACAGGCATGGTACGCATATATATCTGAAGTTTTGAAAAACAGTTGAAAAAGCAATTCATTGAGATAGTGGAGACCAATGTGCAAGTGAAGAAAGTATGACCAAATCCTAATCTAATCCATGGGTGACTGAGAAAACAGTTTTGCGCTATAATTTAAAACTTTATCCATTCAAAATTTAAATTTTACAGCAATTAAAACCTCAAGATCCACATAAAGTATTGCTTTCCCCAATTTCATTCTTTGTAAAATCGATGATGACGAATCGTGGATGTATAAGATTTTGTTGTCTGGCGAAGCGCATTTCTCTTTATCAGGATACGTCATCGTACAGACTTTTAGGATGTCCTATCCTTGCTTTGCATGAAAAATCCTTGCATTCAGGGTATGTAACAGCTTGGTTCGGATAGACAGCGGTGATCATTATAGGACAATTTTTTTGTTCAAACTGCTTCTTCTGAAAGTCTTGTTCGTACCACTGTAACAAGTTCGAGTTATAACGCAAGTTCCAAACCCATGTAAAGATAGAAGCGGTTTAAGCATAAATGTTTTCATGCAATATGGAGTTCATCTCTATATTGCTGCACCAGTGCGAATATGTGGATACCACTTTAAAATTCTAAGCCTAAATTTAAGGCGAGGACTATATTATATCCATAAAACAATACATTCTTACCCTCACCGATCCTCCAACTTTAATCCCCATAATTGCTTGATGTAGGGATATCAAAAATTGTGTGCAAAGAAATATATAATTTTGTGGTTTAGCTAAAGTCTAGCATAATTAAGATTGTCCAAAACATTCAACGATAAACAATAAATGATAAGGCGGACCACACTATTTTGAGCCTGCAGCATGTAGTCGCACACAAAAGCTCGCATAATGAGCATATATTCTAAGAAATGTTCCTATTTTAAAATAACCATTTACAAAACCAATACTGATTCAAAATGAGTTACTTTTGTCAATATCTTCTAAAAAAATTACCAAACAATTATAAGTTCATTTATCGATAAAACGTCGAATTATAATTTTTTTAAAATGTATACTATCCGTAATAGTTTAGTTTGTAGAGCACTCTTAACGCGTGCGCTTTAATTATACCCACCACGTATTTTTTATTAGTCAGTTTACATTGTGTATAGTAGTTCATAATAATGGATTCTGCTCATTCTGGTATTCTCATTCTGGGATAAAATAATTAAGTGTTAATTAAGTATATTTTATTATTTTCCTGTTATCTACTTCTAACAACCACTTCTCCAAATATTAATGTAGTATTGTGCAATTGTTTTTATTCCTTCGACATATTGTCGTTTCAGCTGTAATTAGACAGCTAATCTTGATTACTTCGGAGCACAATAGTAAAAGAAATATCTTTATTAAATGTCCTTCGTAAATAAAGAAAAAGTTACCTCAGTAGCAGAATACGCATATTCCAATCTCATGTTATTCGGATGTTTCCTTTTTTAACGACCTCAGATGCACTAATTTGTTCTAAGGGCATTAGAAGAACAATTATCACTAATGCTTTTTGGAAAAGCAAATTTCGTTAATTAGCCTGGAGGGATATTTAGCTTAAAATGGTATTTTGCCGGTTCGGGAAAAGGGTTTAACCTGAGTATAATGCATTGGCCAAAAAATATCTGAAAAGGCTTTAAGGTTTTTCTTAATATATTGATGAATTTTGTAAATAATAAGTATGATACATTTGATTTTTTTTTAATTGAATGCGTTCTTCACAAATAGGATATTTTAATTTTAATGTATATTAGAATAATTGAGTTTACTATGCTACATGTTTTGAAAATAGACTATATTGCTATACAATTTTAAGATAAAAAGTAAATGTTTATGACACTACTGTATATTTTAGAATGAAATGTATTAAATACCTTCCCACTCAAAACTTAAAAGAAAGAGTACAAACGGGACGTTTAAAGTTTCATAGCATAATAAGTGATCCCATAGGCCTCACGGACTAAAGAGAACGTATGTACTGACTGTTTACAGAACGTAGATAAAAATCTCTTTAAAATGAAAAATGTAATACACATTTTACATTTGGTATATTTGTCTCCGAAAAACATTTTATTTTGATTTTTATTTCGATTGTTTCAGTATTTAATCGCTTTATTCTTTTATATATATTATAAAATCTGCGTTTTATTAATTTATTTGTAAAATTCTAATTTTGTTTTGAAATTTAATTGAGAGATTATTTATGGAAACAAAGAAAAGCTGTATTTTTGTATTTTGAACTCTTTTCAATGTATTCGCTAAAAGTATTTTCAAACAGAGTTAAAAAGTATTTATAACTTCGGTTTTTCTCTCTGCCGCCTGTCATCTATTTGTCTGTGCTCTAACTCGCGTAAATATACTCGGATTGACATGTAATTTATATACGTCATAGAGGTTTGCCATGGCATGTTCTGTATTTAAGATGAAATATCTAGCATGTTCATTTACAGGGGCATTCAAAAGTATTTCGTTACATAATGATCTAAGGAAAAAAAATCATTTGCGGTGTGTTTTAATAGCGTTACACCAGTTTAAAGTTAATGAAATTTATTAATGGTATTTGTGTGCGCTAGAAGATTGTTACTTTGTGCTATGTTATGTGTAGCACATACAGTAAAAAATCGTTTGCGAGGTAATTTAATCATGTTACTACTTACATACAAAGTGAACCGGACATGAATTTCAGAGTTGCACTAAAATATGCTTTTTCTAGAATATGGGAAGCAAAGCATTTTTCATTCATTCATTTACAGGGTCACATAAAATAATCGGTCAAACAATAAAATTGTTCCCAGTGTAATTTAATTAATAATTTACGGAAACAAATAAAAGCTGTATTTTTGCACTTTTAACACTTTGCAACGTTTTCGCGAAAAGTGTTTTCAATGTAGTTAAAAAGTGTTTATGACTTAGGTTTCTCCCTCCGCCATCTGTTTGTTCGTGCTCTAACTTGCGTAAATATACTCGGTTTGACATGTTATTTATATGGGGCATTCTTACAATCGTTAGACTTTTGGGGAAAAAAAATCTGGTGAAATTAAACTTGCTAAAATAACATTTTAATCTGATAGACGAATGTCTTATTGATTCAAAATAAAGAAAAAATGGTCAGTAGCGAATTTTTTTTATTTAACTGAGGTTTAAGTTAAACTTGCGAGTTTAATTTCCTTACCACTTTACCCCTGTAACTTTTTATTTTCTTCTAAATTTTTACTAATAATTAATTTGCTTAGTACCCACAGGACATTCAAATAAGAAATATTTACAATGTAGTACTTTTAATACAGAATTTTTGTATAACATTGTCTTAAACGGGTGTTAAAGAAGGGACTGTAAGGTAAAAAAGGGGAATGATATTGGTAAAATGGACGAAATGGTAAAAAAAGGAACGGGAAGGGATGGAACGGTAAGGAAAATTACCACCTATTTTTAGGAAAATCTTGTTAAGACTAAGTGATAGCCACAATGTTCATTGATTTTTAGAAACAGTTGTTACTATTGGATTAAATTATTATTATTATTATTAATTTACCTCGAAAAGTGCAGGAATAAACCGTGGGGAGGGTGTGGCTACCAATAAAGCCAAGATGCTTGGAATTGATATTTAAATGCTGATTTAAATTCTACAGTAAATTTCCTGCCAAAGAATTTTAGACATTATTTCTCTAGCACACTTGTGCATGAGAAAAAACTTGAAAAAAATTCTGTGGCTGCATCTGAAATGATTTTCTGTATAATTTTAGAAGAGGGGTGGTAAGGAATTAAAAACCCAGGGACAGAGTTTAAAAAATAATAACAACCCTAAACATATGTACAGGTTAAATTTTAGCTACATATTTATATAAAACAATAGTTCCAGTTTCAGAAAAAATTTACATCGAATTATTTTTACTGAAACAATTTTTCCAGACAGCTCCAAACTTAAAAATCAGCATCAGGGACACGGGACGGTGTAGGAGTTTTCCAGGTGTTTGGACCCCCAACATCGTCCAAAACTTATTTATCTCGTTAATATTGTGGTGCAATCATACAATGGGATGTTCCCCGGTATATGAAATAAAAAAACCCCAAAAAGTGTATTAAAATACAAATTATTATTCAGGGACATGAAACTCTAAAGATTGTGAGAATGCCCCATATACGTTAAAGAGTTAATATTTCAAATACGATATATCTTATATATAGTACAGAGATTTACTCTATGCTTGTAGTAGAATATGATGTGTATCACTTTATAGTTCATTTACGGTATTTACTGTGATAATAAAATATTTCGGATTTTATACTGCATCTGTAGTATTTTCTGAGAGGAATGACTGCTGACAGTCCATTTTCTGTTACAGTGTGTATTTAAAGTTGAACTAGATTTTAGTCATGTATATAAATCGTCATGTATATCACATGTCATGTATATAAATTCATATAGACCATGTACTGGGCTAAACAAAATAATTCGTAAGCATGACTAAGAGTGAGTGTGAATAGTTTAAAGTGTTTTTTTTTTTTGTAACTTTTTTTATGCATTTTCAACCTTAACTACACTGCGTATGCCCAAAGATGTTTGTAGCACATAACTAAAATCATAAACAGGCCTATACAAAATACGGGATTAATGAACACCTATCGATAGTAATTGCGGGAAGTTTGATTTACGTAGTTTTAATTAGCAACGTGTTTTTGCTCTTTTATATGGCCTCAGTAGGTTAAAATTTACAATTAGGAAAATTATCCTTATCCATTCTTGAATTAACGACAAAAAAATCTCATTTTGATATTACTCACATAGATATGCCTGTTTAAATAATTCGCTAGGTTTTAAGAGATTAGAAATGAGTGTAATTAGAAAGCAATGTTAATTTAATAGGTCCAGGAAAAATTTTATTATTTCTTATTTATTGAATTAGAATTTTGATTTTCTTGTGATTGTTAACCTTATATTTTGTAAACAAGATCACATCCTAAAACGTCTCATAAAGTTCTGAATTTTTTTTAAATTATTTTTTTTTTAGGTGGGGTAATTTAAAATCGGGGGTAATTGTAAGTGGGGTAATTTAACTCAAAATATTATTTGTTGACTTTAATTTTTTTTCCATTTAATTAAAGAGAAAAATATAAGTTTCAATTTTGTTTCAGCATTTTTACTATTAATTATATATATATTTATTTAAAAAATGATGTAATTTTTAAAATCATACATTCAGAATTTTTTTTTTAATTTGTCGAAACAAAATGATGGCAAAATAATCTAAAAAACATGTTTTAAGTTTGAACCATTCATCCTTAACGATTCTTGATTTATGACAAATTAAAGACGAGAAATTGTGAAAAACCCATCATGCAGAATAACGCATTTAAATTTTTAAACAAAGTATGTCACCTAATAGAATGTTTAAATGCATTTAACAAATTTAGAGGCGAGTAACTGCTTCCTGTAGCTTAAATTTCTGATTCAGTTTAACGTTTGCCATTTCCACCTTCTTTCTGTGGTGTAAATTTAAATAATGCTTTACATGACGATTTCGAGTTTTTTCGCAACTTTTGCCCTCGCAAATTCAGATTTTTTTATCAGCACGCCACGGCCCGTTAAAAAAAATGTTTTTATTAAGTCGGCACATTTGAATGTTTGTCTTTAATTTTCTGGCCCAAGTCTGTGTACCGGCAGTCGGCCTGTCCCGGCGCCTATTTTTATTCACGATAAGCGGGACGGACCTGGTCTTCACTGTTTTCTGTTTGCATCGGTCCAGTCCCATGACATACTTTTTTCCTGATCGCCCTGTCCAAGCTGAGTCTAGACATAACTCTTTCTGTGCCAGGCTGGGGTCGGACCTTACTTTTTTCTGAAATATCGGGACGGTCCTAACTTATTTTTTTTTTTAATAACGGGCCGGGACTGCTTCATTCTTCCTAGATCTGCCTTTCCGAAATTTCCAGTCCCGGTCTAACCCAGCTCGTATGAAAATTATTGCCTCGCGTGGACTGATCCGTCAAAAAATATGTATAAATTCTTAAATCGCCTTTATTCTACATTTAAACTTTGAAATTTCTTCTTTTTTAAACAACAGTAGATTTCTAGGCAATAAAATTAAATAAAATTTATAAAATCAAAAACCCTAGTGCATAAAAAGTGAACTACCGTATATACTCGCGTATAGGTAGACTCGCGTATAAGTCAACCCCCTAACTTTCTAATGCAAATTCTGCAAAAAATCAAAAACCCGCGTATAAGTCGACCCCCTAACTTTTTACTTCAATTTTGAGCAAAATCAAACCAAATATTTCACTTGCCTGTGCGAAAAAGTAGTAAGTAGATAAAAATAAATCATTGAAAAAAATTTTAATGATAAATTAATATTATTTGTATATTTTCTGTAATATTTTATTATTCATACACATAAAAAGTCAGAATTTTTCAGTAATCAAAGTTTTATTTTTTATTTTTTAATTGACTCGCGTATAAGTCGACCCCCCAAATTTGCTTGCCAAAAATTGTCAGAAACTCCTCGACTTATACGCGAGTATATACGGTAATTAATTATTTCTCATCAATGTTAAACGATTTTTTATATTATTTACCTCTTTTTTTATTTACTTGTATTGATGACTTTTAAGTTGTGTTTAATTATTAGTTCCTATCTATAAACACGGTTCTGATGAGGCCTATAGATGTCTTTGATGGTTAGAGTTGCAGTAAAGTTAGAGGTCCGATCTACACAACTTCCAGGTTGCGCAATATTTAAACGGAGCTTCTGACTATAAAATAGTCAATGAAATATCGTCTTCATTTTGAAAGACCTATCCAATGATATGCCACTCAATAGGGTGCGTAATTATTTTTTTCGTGTCTACCGCCATTTTCTATTTTACGACCGATATTTTGAATTTATAAAAACAAAACTTAGCCTATAACCATCGGAGGGTTAAGACAACTTGATAGAGACCTCATTCATTAAAATCCATCAAGTCGTTGGAATATTCGAGGGTATTAGAAATCCACATACCCAGATGCACGTGAAACACATAACCCTTCTCGGCATTCCGGTAAATACAGTAAATCATGTGAAAAAGAGCCTATAATAGAATCCTGTCTTAAACGGCAAAATGTGTTAATCCATGCCAAATGAATATAATAATTTTGTGAAAAAAGAATAGAATACATTCACACCTGCTGAGAAGTGAACTTGTCTATAACGCATTTTTTTCGCTCCTATATGATTCTGCATTAGAAGATTTTACTGTATAACATTTTATAAAATCTCCAATGCATGGAATATGGATTAACTCTATTAATGATAACTGATACATTTGCATAGAACATAGATTCATAAAAAATAAATATCACAGCCTAGGGCACTTCTTTTAAACTGAAGATTATAAACATGAAAAAAAAAGCTAAAATGAGTATTTTTGGTATGAACTCCTTGAACGAAACATTTTTTAACCATAATGACATAAAAATTTATGTTTTGTAAAAATTCCGAGTGGTCACCATTGGCCGAAAGGTTCTGCTCTCATAGCTGGTAGATGGGAGGTCCTGGGTTCGAACTCAATCCATCCCGTCGGCCTAATCGTTAGGCGTTTTCCGCGGTTATCTTCGAACATTGGATTGCGTAAATACGGGTTAGGTTCCCTTAGAAAGATCACGTCGGAGGGGACCCTCCATGGGCCCATATCCCCTGTGTAGATAATCGGCCGTCATATACACAACAGTCGGGCCAGGCCCAGCAGTGCACGGAACGAGCTTTTAACTATTTTCCGGGTCGTGCCGGTCTAAGGCAGAAATTTTCGCTTTTATATCAGGCCGGTCATTATATGTTTTTCTACGGGCCTGTCCAATCTTTTTTCTATGGGTCAGGCAGGTACCGAGTTTCGCCCGTGAAGACCTCTAGTGAAGACCTCCAGTAAATTTCGAAAGCAAGCTTAACGTAAAATCTAAACGCTGCTGTTTTTATTACAAAAAGGAGAGCCACTGTCATAAATCGACTTTTAATAACCTGTAATGTGTGGATAATCTCTATCTTTCTTTCGAAATGCATCAATATGAGGTCGCTCAGAGGTATGCTTAAATGTTTCAAGTCACGAGTTTTGGATTATATTATCTCTATGAGTTTTGCAGATATCAAGATGGAATTTTTTGTGTCTAATTCAGTAATAGATAAGTAAATTTTTATAATTGGAAATTTTACTCCCATATAAAATTTTAGTTTTTTGTAAATTCTCAAATAGAAACCCCAAGCAGTACCAACTTATGTCATAAAATTTTGCACCTTTTTTTACAAAACTTTGCAATCGGAAGTATGGGTCTACCGCCAATATTTAAGAAAATACGGTATTTTTCGATCTTTATGAATCCCACTGTATAAAATTCTATAGATCATACTCAGATCTTTACAAAAGAATTGGAGTACCTTTCCATCTATATACAATAAATGTTGAAATATGTTTTTCGAATGTGTTATGTGTTTTCTAAAATTTATACATAAGTATCTTCTTTGCCACATTAAACGACATGGATTTGTTTAAAGTATTCAGCTAGAGTTGGAAAGTTTTTCATAATCTATGCTTGACGAATGATTTTTCTTTCTTGTTTAAAATTCAAACGGGTTAACCTTCCATAATTGATTTAATATATTTGATAGATTTTGAAAATATATGCTTGAAAGATATTTTTAAATCCATAAAAAATCTCTAAATTGTGTTGCAGTTTTCATTTGAAGTGCTTCTGATAGTACATCTTTTATTCAACGGTATAAAAAATGAAAGTTCTGTAATGTTTAAAAAGTTATGACATTGCGATAAAAAAGAATTCCATTGATCATGTCGCTGTTTACCGTCCATATCACGTTAGTGTTAGTGATAGACATTCTCAGCTTTATAATATAAATTAAATGTTTTAATTTTCAGTAATTAGAATGATTTTTCATTTTTTACCCGAATGAAAAGAAGGGTTATGTGTTTCACACGTATGTGTGTATGTGGATTTCTTTATACACTCGAAACATCACAACGGCTGGATGGATTTAAATGAATGAAGTCTCTATCTATTCGTCTTACCGGCGCGATGGTTATAGGCTAGGTTTTATTTTTATAAATTCAAAATGGCGGCCGTAACATACAAAAGTCCGGTAGAGACGAAAAAAAAATTACGGACCCTATTAAGTGGCATATCATTATATAGGTTTTTCAAAATGAAGACGATGTTTCATTGACTATTTTACAGTCAGAAGCTCCGTTAAAATATTATACAACCTGGAAGTTTTGTATGTATTGTGGATCTGTAGCTTTACTGCAACTCTAACCATCATAGACATCTATAGACCTCATCAAAACAGTGTTTATAGATAGGAACAAACGATTAAACACAACTTAAAAGTCACCAATACAAGTAAATAGAAAAATAAGTAAGGTAAAATAGGTATAAATATGTAATATAAAAAAAAAATATTTTAAGTCAATTCCTACTTAGATCAATAAGAGAATTTTGCTTTCTCCCATTCTTCTTTCTTCTTGAGTAGCCCTTTGTATGATTTCTTATGAGCAGAGACTTTAATACTGAAAGACAGATATAGATGGCAGCACTACGAGAATTGAAAATGACTGGTTTTCTCTGCCTTAAAAATAGAAGACTTTATTCAATTTTTATTCTTATTATTTTAACTCTTTTTTAATTTTAAAATTCCTATTATCCTTTTTCTGTATTATATGCATATTAATCTTGTTTTATTTTCTTTTATTAGATAAATTTTATTCTGTATTTTGATGGTCATGTGCGGACCTGTAATAGAACATTCCAATGTTTTGATTCTTGAGATGAAGTCGATTAATTCTAAAGATGTTACTTATTCAATTAAATATTCAGAAAGACAAACTCAATCGTATTCATTTAAATAAATTTCTGTATTCATTAAGAAAATAGTAATCTAGATTCACCCATTCAAAGTCGTCAAAGTTCCTGCAGAATTTAATATTCTTTACGATCTTCATTCCCAAGAAAATATCGTATTCAACGATGAAGGACTTCGCAGCAAAAAAAGTACTGTTGTGAATTCAATTTATTCTATTTACACAAATAAAGTCTATATCAATTATTCGTTTTAAATCTACACATAAAAAAAGGTTTGGTCCGTCGCAGCTTGGAGTCAAATTAGTGATATTCTTATATAATATATGATATTTAATATATGATATTAATATATCATGACAAAAACTAAAGCAGAAATGGCTTCTGAAACGAAATTCAGTTTCACTGTAAAAGAAATAAAAAGATTTAGCGCTCAGGTTACTGAGGCAATTGAAAATAAAAAAATTAAAATTAATTGAAAAGTTAAAGGCTGAATTGATAAGTTTAGAAAATGATTTAAAAAAATCTTATTTTGGCGTAGCTGAAGAAAGTGTAAATTCGTTATACGAGTCCTTTACTGAAGCTAAAGATATTGTTGTTGACGATTTAGTCAAAATTGAGCAATTTTTAGAAAGTCAAGGCGTAAAATCACAAGAAAATCAAAGTGCAGTTAATAATATCTCAAATATAGGAGTTAGTAATAACGCTTTAAAGCTTCCTAAATTCGAGTTACCCATTTTTTATGGAGATGTCACTCAATGGATTAGCTTCAAGGAGATATTTTTGACTTCAATTCATAATAATAAATCTCTTTCAGATCAGTTAAAATTTTCGTATCTTATAGCTAGTGTTAGGAATTATCCGTCGAAATTAATTTCCGGTTTTTCAATTTCTGGTGAAAATTATAAAGAAGCTTGGGAAACTCTTGTTAATAGATATGATAATCGTAGGAATTTGGCATATTCATTGCTGTCTAAATTTGTTAATGCCAAACCATTGAAATCGCCCACACAGAAAACTATTTTGGAGCTATTGGATACATGCAATGAAGTGATTCGTAACTTAAAATCTTTGAAATTCGAATTTAATGAATTTGTTGATTTGATTTTAGTGTATATAGTACAAAATAAATTTGATGAATCCTTAAAAAAGCAATGGGAATTATCCTTAAATAATGATTCATTCCCAACTTATGATATGTTGATGACATTTCTCGAAAAACAGGCTCGTAGTTTGCAGAATTGTAACTCTGAAATTTTTAAAGGTGAATCCAAATCTAATCAAAAATTTGACAGTAAGTTTCAACATTTTTCAAAAAAATCTGTCGCCAATACAGTCGTGATGGATAATGTAAATAAAATTGCAAATATTTCATGTTCACAGTGTAAAGAATCGCACCCACTTCATAAATGCCCAGAATTTTCAAAATTATCTGTTGATCAACGTTGGAATTTAGTTAAATCAAAAAAGCTCAGTACTAACTGTTTACGATCAAATCATTTTGTGTCAAGATGTCTTATTAGTACTACTTGCAAGCATTGTAATTATAAACACCATACACTTCTTCATCGTGATCAAACTAGCCCTGCATCACAGAATATGTTCAGGCAGCAAGATCGTGTTACAACAAAAAGAGCTGTTGTTAATTCTAATGAATCTAACTGTTTAAGTTCTCAATCTATCAATGAAAATTCTCAAACATTGTTGGCTACTGCCATTATAAAAGTTAAATCTAAATCGGGAAAATTTATTCCTTGCAGAGCGATGATAGATAGTGCTTCTCAGAAGAGTTTACTTTCAAAATCTTGTTGCAAAAAATTAGATCTTCCATCTAGGCCTACAAATCATAGAATCTCAGGAATAAATAATTTAGTTGCAAAAACCGCTCTTCAGGAAGTTTCCTTGACATTCTCTCCACATTTCAATAATGAAACTTTTCACTTAGATGCATTAGTTGTTAATCAGATTACAACCAATTTACCAAATTTTTTGATTACAACTAAATATTGGCCACACATTGAAGGCTTGAACCTTGCGGATCCTAATTTTCATTTGTCCAGTCCTATTGATATACTTATAGGCGCAGATTTATTTGCTAACATCATAATAGGGGAATCAAATCTGGGACCTAAAGGATCACCGAGTGCTGTTAATTCCAGACTGGGTTGGATTCTTTCGGGGATCATTTATTCAAATGAATCAAATCAAAATTCATTTATTAGTTGCCATGCCACTACACAGATAAGTTCTCAACTACAAAAATTTTGGGAACTTGAATCGGTTCCTACTTCTGATCCAATTTCTCTAGTTGAAGATAACTACGCGAAAACAGTTTCACGTTCAGAATCTGGAAGATATATTGTAAATCTACCCTTTAAATCTAAACCTGTTCTCGGAAACTCTAAATCTCAAGCCTTAAATCGTTTCTACTTCTTGGAGAAAAAACTTCAAGAAAACCCCTTGCTTAAAGAGCAGTATTTATCTTTCATGCGCGAGTATATCGACTTAGGGCACATGGAACTTGTTCCAGATTCAGAAATTTCAAATCCTGATCATTTTTATCTTCCACATCACGGGGTGTTAAAAGAAGATAGTTCTACAACTCGGCTTAGAGTTGTATTTGATGCATCTGCGGTTGGTTCAGAAGGCCGCTCCTTGAATGATTATCTAGAGATAGGTCCAAAATTGCAACCAGAAATCTTTCCTCTACTGTTAAGGTTCAGAATGCATCCAATCGCCTTTAGTTCTGACATCGAGAAAATGTTTAGGCAAATTCTCGTCAATCAAAATCATGTAGATTATCAACGCATTCTTTGGAGATTCAATTCAGATGAAATTATTAAAACATACAGGCTGTTGACCGTTACGTATGGAACTTCTTGCGCTCCATTTTTGGCCATTAGGACATTACACCAATTAGCAAATGACAATGAGCAAAATCGTAAAGAAGCCTCTCAGACAATTCGGAAAAGTACGTACGTAGATGATTTACTTTCCGGTTCGGATTCAAAGGAAAATGCCCAAAAATTAGTAACTGAGTTAATCGAAGTTATGAAAAGCGGAGGTTTTAATCTACGTAAGTGGACTTGTAATGATCCAGAAGTAATTGCTCATTTACCAGATGAAATGAAGGCTTCATCGCAAAAGGTAATTCAGGAAGATGATACCGTTAAAGTCCTCGGACTACTTTGGGATTCTTCCAAAGATGTTTTACAAATTCGTTTCAATGATTTTAAAGAAGTAAAAACAAAAAGGGATTTGTTGTCAGTAGTAGCTACAATATTTGACCCCTTGGGTTTTCTAGCTCCTACTACAATAAGATTAAAAATCATGCTGCAAGATCTTTGGAAAGATAAGATTTCGTGGGATGAAGAAATCCCAGACTCCATACTACAGGTTTGGAATGAGTTTTTATCAGAAATTCATTTGTTAAAGTCAATTGAAATACCCAGATATATTAATTCTTATAATCAAAATGATGTCCAAATTCAGTTACATGGTTTTTGTGATGGCTCAGGTAAAGCTTATGCTGCTGTCACTTATTTACGTGTTGTTACTCCTGACGAAGTATTTGTAAATTTGATTGCAGATAAAACTAAAGTAAATCCTATAAAACCTCAAACACTGCCACGTATTGAGCTTTGTTCTGCTCTTTTATTAGCCAAGTTATGCTCAGCCATCATCGATACTTTGCCAATAAATTTTGATAATATTTATCTATGGTCAGATTCACAGATTGTTCTTAGCTGGTTAAAATCACCTCCTTTAAAAGGAAATCAATTTGTTCTAAATCGAGTCTGTCAAATCCAATCGTTAATGCCTTCCTGTGAGTGGAATCATATTCCAGGTATTCTAAATCCTGCAGATTCAGCTTCTAGAGGTATTTCTCCACGAAAGCTTCTTCATCATTCGCTATGGTGGCATGGGCCTCCATGGCTGCTATCAAATGAACCAATCCCAATACCTTTGTATAATCCTCCAATATCTGAGTTAAATCCAATAATTCAATCTGTCAGCAATGTAACTCAAGTAACTGCCCTTCCAGACTTTATTCTTAAGTTCTCCAAATTCTCTAAGTTATCAAGAGTCACAGCGTGGTGTCTTAGATTCATTTATAATGCTAGGCATAGTGCTACAAAAAAATCTGGAAATCTGAGTGCACAAGAAATCTGATTCTATTCAATGCATTGTGAAATTAGTACAAAGTTCTGAATTCGGTACAGAACTTAAATTATTAAAAGAAAGAAAACCCTTACCAAGCAATAGTAAATTATTATCGTTAAATGTGTTTTTAGATTCGAGTGATATAATTCGAGTTGGTGGTCGTTTGTCAGAACATCAGACATTAAGTTTTGATAGAAAGTATCCTATGCTACTTCCGAAAAATCATATTATTACAAAGTTATTGATAAATCATGTCCATGAACAACATCTACATGCTGGTACACAGCTAGTACTTTCTATATTACGCCAACAGTACTGGTTTGTGAATGGTCGTTCTACTGTACGACAAGAGCTCCACAAATGTGTGCTTTGCAAACGCCTTAAATCTCAAGCTTGTCAACAAATGATGGGAGACCTTCCCGTTGACAGAATCACCCCAATCCGTCCATTTTCCAAGGTGGGTCTAGATTTTGCGGGACTCTGTTTAACTAAACCAAATTTGCCATGATGTAAGATCAAAATTAAATCATATATAGCAGTATTCGTCTGTATGTGCACTAAGGCGGTACACCTTGAGTTGGTATCAGACTTGTCTGTGCAAGCCCTGCTAGCAGCCTTGAAGCGATTTATCGCGCGTAGAGGTCTGCCGTCCGATTATATTCAGACAATGGTAAAAACTTCACAGGTCTGGCTAATCAGTTAAAGCAGCTATTTCGATATTTGAAAGAAATGAAGTTCAAGGATTTCTTTCGAGCCAGAAAATCAATTGGCATTTCATCCCTCCATATGCACCACACTTTGGTGGGCTATGGGAGGCAGCTGTAAAGCTTACTAAAAATCACATTCTAAGAGCATGTAAAGCTAGTGTATTGAATTTTGAAGAATTAACTACTTTGCTATGTCAAATTGAAAGTTGCATAAATTCAAGACCCTTAACCCCTATGTCTTCGGATCCATCAGATCCACGTGCATTAACTCCAGGTCATATTTTAATAGGAGCACCCCTCCTTGATATTCCAGAATCTTCAAATCCCAGAATTCTAACATTAAATGCTCGGTGGCGCTTGATAGAAAAAGCAAAGAATCAATTTTGGTGTAGATGGTCGCGTGAATATCTTCAACATCTCCAACAGCGTCCAAAATGGACTACTCCACGAGCTAATTTACGAGAAGGAGACTTGGTGATTGTTCATGATCGATTTCAGCCCATGAGATGGAAGTTGGGCCGCATTCTAAAGACTTTTCCTGGACCGGACAATCTTGTACGAGTTGTTTTGATTAAAACAGCTGACGGTGACATCAGGCGTCCCATTTCAAAGGTGTCCCCTCTCCTGCCGGGGGCGGAGGATGTATGATTTCTTATGAGCAGAGAATTTAATACTGAAAGACAGATATAGATGGCAGCACTACGAGAATTGAAAATGACTGGTTTTCTCTGCCTTAAAAATAGAAGACTTTATTCAATTTTTATTCTTATTATTTTAACTCTTTTTTAATTTTAAAATTCCTATTATCCTTTTTCTGTATTATATGCATATTAATCTTGTTTTATTTTCTTTTATTAGATAAATTTTATTGAGTATTTTGATGGTCATGTGCGGACCTGTAATAGAACATTCCAATGTTTTGATTCTTGAGATGAAGTCGATTAATTCTAAAGATGTTACTTATTCAATTAAATATTCAGAAAGACAAACTCAATCGTATTCATTTAAATAAATTTCTGTATTCTTTAAGAAAATAGTAATCTAGATTCACCCATTCAAAGTCGTCAAAGTTCCTGCAGAATTTAATATTCTTTACGATCTTCATTCCCAAGAAAATATCGTATTCAACGATGAAGGACTTCGCAGCAAAAAAGGTACTGTTGTGAATTCAATTTATTCTATTTACACAAATAAAGTCTATATCAATTATTCCTAAAATTCTACACCCTTAAAATGCCTTGATCAAAAAGGGGGCTCTCTCGGGCTTAAAATACCCTATATCAAAAAGTCCTTCCGGCCAGTGCCGGGAGGAAGAGGTAGCTTTCATAATCCTTATTTAAAAAAATCCAACTTATATCATGCAAACACACGAAGCTCAATTTAGTGGAAACCGAATATAGGAGATTCAATACTAATTTTTATCAATATAATGAATGAGAATTTCGCGAAATTAGTCAGCTTTATCCAAGCTGCTTTTCTTTAAAGTAACTTACATTTGACTGCCAAATTCGGCAATTTCTTAAAGTGCCTGTCATTTTAAGACAACATGGTGGATGAGGCTAAGCAGTGAACTTGGTCGAGACCTTAGTAATTGCTTTGCACATGCTCACTCACATCGGAATCGGTTAATATATAGGAGTGCTGTCGCATGCAAAAAATCAGATTTTTCAAAATGTCACCCACAATAGAAATTGAAACTGCTATATCTGAGCCATTTTTTAAGGTAAAGACAAACAAAAAATGCTCCTGAATCCTTATATCAAGATCAAATACTTAAGAAAGAAACCTTTTTCAATTTCTAATTTTTTTGCACCTCAATTTAAATATATATATATTTTTTAATTTAATGGCCGCCATTTTGAAACAAGATGGCTGATGAATCTGGCCAGCGAACTTGGTCGAGGTGTTGATGTATACTATCCACATGCCTTCTTACATCGAAATAGGCGAATACGTGTGTTATCGCGTGACAAATACAAGATCGTTTCAAAATGTTAGCCATGCTAGAAATTCAAAGTGCTATAAATCAACCATTTTTTAAGATATCAACAAAAGAACAAATTTTCAGAAACAAAAACTGCTCCGGAATCTTTGTATCAAGGCCAAACACATAAGAAAATCTTTTTCATTTTCCAATTTTTTAATACCTCATTTTGAATTTTAAATTTAATTTTTTTAAAATGGCAACCCTTTTGAAACAAGATGGCGAATGAAGCTGGCCAACGAACTTGGTCGAGACATTGGTATGTACTATGTACAGACCAAGTTACATCCAATTAGGTTCATAAATACGCCTGTTATTGCGTGACAAAAATCAGGTCGTTTTAAAATGTCAGCCACAAGAGAAATTCAAAATGCTATAACTCAGCCTTTTTTTAAGATATATACGAAACAAAAACTGCTCCGAAATCTTTGTATAAAGGTCAAATACATAAGAAAAAAATATTTTTCCATTTTCAATTTTGTGGTACCACATTTCAAATTTAAAATTAAAAAAAAAAAATTTAAATGGCCGCCATTTTGAAACAAAATGGCGGATGAAGCTGGCCAACGAACTCGGTCGAGAGATTGGTATGTACAATTTACACACCGAATTACATCCAAATCGGTTCATAAATACGCCTTTTATCGCGTGACAAATTTCAGGACGTTTCAAAATGTCAGCCACGCTAGAAATTCAAAATGCTATAACTCAGCCATTTTTTAAGATATAGGCGAAACAAAAACTGCTCCGGAATCTTTGTATAAAGGTCAAATACATAAGAAAAAAATATTTTTCCATTTTTAATTTTTTGGTACCACATTTCAAGTTTTAATTTTTTTTAAAATTTTAAATGGCCGCCATTTTGAAACAAAACGGCGGATGAAGCTGGCCAACGAACTCGGTCGAGACATTGGTATGTACTATGTACACACCGAATTACATCGAAATCGGTTCATAATTACGGGAGTTACAGTGTGACATAGGCCAGATATATATATATATATATATATATATATATATATATATATATATATATATATATATATATATATATATATATATATATATATATATATATATCAATTTTGAACGGAGGGTGGTTTCGGGGTCTGGGGGTCATGATCGATGACAATATACCAAAATTTTTTGAAATCGCTTTCCTCCGAACGGCTGCAATAGGTAGCTTTTTTTGTAAAGAAAGCTACCTAAAAGAGGGCTCTCTTGATTATTGAAAGTTAATTAATTTAATTAATGAATTAATACTTGAAAAAAACTGGTTTAACATCAAGTGTCATCCACTACAAGTTTTAAAAAAATACTTGAGTTTGATTGGATGAATAATAAGTATTTTATTAACGATTGAAAATTTGAACAAGATAGTATATATAGCGAGAGTGTAAGCTCATAGTAGGAATTGAAAATAAAATAGTTTCACATTGATGAGAAATAATTAATTAGTTAGCTTTTTACGCAGTCGGGTTTTTTATTTTTTAAATTTACTTTATTATTAAATAGATCGAATTTAACATAGATTAACAGGTTTGGAGAAAATGCAAACAGATAATATTTTATTTTTTTATTCCAACGATTTCCTCATTGTAAACTGTACAGTGTACATTTTACATTCGGAGTTTACACTTCCTTCACATCCAAGATTCAGCAGAACCTGAAATCTGATTTTTTTACTGTTAGCTTGTGGCCGTCATAGCTGATTCTTGTACTAAATAGAACAAAATACAAGACATGGTAAATTGTATCTTTACTTGCTTTTAACACTTACTGAATATTAGGTAGCTTTCTTTACAAAAAGCTACCTATTGCAGCCGTTCGGAGGAAAGCGATTTCAAAAAATTTTGGTATATTTTCAACGATCATGACCCCCAGACCCCGAAACCACCCTCCGTTCAAAATTGATATATATATATATATATATATATATATATATCAATATATATATATCTGACCTATGTCACACTGTAACTAACGTATTTATGAACCGATTTGGATGTAATTCGGTGTGTACATAGTACATATCAATGTCTCGACCGAGTTCGTTGGCCAGCTTCATCCGCCATTCTGTTTCAAAATGGCGGCCGTTTAAAAATTTTAAAAAAATTTAAAATTTCAAATGTGGTACCAAAAAATTGAAAATGGAAAAATATTTTTTTCTTATGTATTTGACCTTTATACAAAGACTCCGTAGCAGTTTTTGTTTCGTCTATATCTTAAAAAATGGCTGAGTTATAGCATTTTGAATTTCTAGTGTGGCTGACATTTTGAAACGTCCTGAATTTTGTCACGCGATAAAAGGCGTATTTATGAACCGATTTGGATGTAACTTCGTTTATACATAGTACAAACCAATGTCTCGACCGACTTCGTTGGCCAGCTTCATCCGCCATTTTGTTTAAAAATGGCGGCCATTTAAAATTTTAAGTAAAATTTAAATATGAAATGTGGTACCAAAAAATTGAAAATAGAAAAAATATTTTTTTCTTATGTATTTGACCTCGATAAAAAGATTCGGGAGCAGTTTTTGTTTCGTCTATACCTTAAAAAATGGCTGAGTTATAGCATTTTGAATTTCTAGTGTGGCTGACATTTTGAAACGCCTTGATTTTTGCCACGTGATAACAGACGTATTTATGAACCGATTTGGATGTACCTTGGTGTGTACATAGTACATACAAATAACTCAACCGAGTTCGTTGGCCAGCTTCATCCGCCATCTTGTTTCAAAATGGCGGCCATTTAAAAAAATTAAAAAAAATTAAATTTAAAATGAGATACCAAAAAATTGGAAAATGAAAAAGAGTTTTTTTGTATGTGTTTGACCTTAATACAAAGATTCCGGAACAGGTTTTGTTTCGTCTATATCTAAAAAATGGCTGAGTTATAACATTTTGAATTACTATTGTGGCTGACATTTTAAAACGACTTGATTTTTGTCACGCGATAACAGGCGTATTTATGAACCGATTTGAGTGTAACTAGGTCTGTACATAGTACATACCAATGTCTCGACCGAGTTCGTTGGCCAGCTTCATTCGCCATCTTGTTTCAAAAGGGTTGCCATTTTTAAAAATAATGTAATTTAAAATTTAAAATGAGGTATTAAAAAATTGGAAAATGAAAAAGATTTTTTTTATGTGTTTGGCCTTGGTACAAAGATCCTGGAGCAGTTTTTGTTTATGAAAATTTGTTTTTTTGTTTATATCTTAAAAAGTGGTTGAATTATAGCACTTTGAATTTCTATCATGGCTAACACTTTGAAACGATCTTGTATTTGTCTCGCGATACCACACGTATTCGCCTATTTCGATGGAAGAAGGCATGTGGATAGTATACATCAATATATCGACCAAGTTCGCTGGCCAGCTTCATCAGCCCTCTTGTTTCAAAATGGCGGCCATTAAATTAAAAAATATATATATTTAAAGTGAAGTGCAAAAAAATTAGAAATGAAAAAAGGTTTCTTTCTGAAGTATTTGACCTTGATATAAGGATTCGGGAGGCATTTTTTGTTTGTCTTTATCTTAAAAAATGGCTCAGATATAGCAGTTTCAATTTCTAACGTGGGTGACATTTTGAAAAATCTGATTTTTTGCCTGCGACAGCACTCGTATATATCAACCGATTCCGATGTGAGTGAGCATGTGCACAGCAATTACTAAGGTCTCGGCCAAGTTCACTGGTTAGCCTCATCCACCATGTTGTCTTAAAATGGCAGGCACTTTAAGAAATCGCCGAATTTGGCAGCCAAATATAAGTTACTTTAAATAAAACAGCTTGGATAAAGCTGACTAATTTCGCGAAATTCTCATTCATAATGATTTAGTATTCATAAAAATTAGTATTGAATCTCCTACATTCGGTTTCCACTTAATTGAGGTTCGTGTATGTTTGAATAATATAAGTTGGCTTTTTTAAAATAAGGAATATGAAAGCTACCTCTTCCTCCCGGCACTGGCCGGAAGGACTTTTTTTTTTTTACATTCTGTTTCGCATTTATTAGAGATTCAAAATCTAGTAAATACGCTGACATCTGGAACATTTTCTTGTAATAATCGGCATCATTTTCCACACAAATATGAGATATGGTAACAAAAGCATTTCTACATTTCTACTTGCTATCAAGAATTTTTGAAAACTGTTCTTCTTACCTACATATTAATCCAGTAACTTTTATAAATGTATCGTTAGGATCTTTTCAAGGTGTTTTGGAAGAAATATTTGAGTCAGCATAATACAATTGAATTTAACATAATAATCGTTATTTACGAATAATCTTTATCAGAACATCAGCCAGTTAGTTCGTTCGTGAGGGTGAAAAATATATCCGGCTCACATTCTTCATACGACAGTGTTGTTGACACAGAATTATGTTGAACCTCTGTATATTATATATAAATATCTTAGTTTTGGAAATTTCCAAGATATTACATAATTTTTATCAAAGTTATAACAATATAATAAATTTATTGGGTACATAATATTTGTTTAATGCATATTAGTCTATTTATATAACATTCCGTGAATAAATTATTTATTGCTGTTGTATGTTCGAAAATTTTTTTAGTGAATATATGGATGCGTACTTTATGAAGACCATGTTTTGTAACTGAGGTGAGTTTCAAACTGAATGAAAAGTATTATATGACGCGCATTATAACAAACAAGGCATCAAGTATCCTTCTAAAGTTAGTCTCACTTCACTAATTTCACGTCACTAATCTTTTAATACTTTTTCCTTTATGTGTGCAACAAATTTATACATAATGCTTTCAAAAAATAATCATTTTATTCATTAATCAATTTTTTTATTTAAAAAATCACTTAATGTGTATTCTGATACTACCAGACGTTTTAATTAAAACACTTTATTACATTTCTAATGCAAGTAACATTGAATTTCTAATGCGAGGTATGATTAGGTTTCTAAAGCATAATTAAAGCGAAATATAATCTTGATTGGAAATAGATTATGTAAGGATCTGTATACCAGCAAAAGACTATTAATATTATCAAACTGATCACAAATCGTAAGTTAACTAATGTTTTCACTTTCTGAAAGCAATTATACTAATTCGATAAAATGAAATTAAGTCTAATTAAAATGAACATCTATTTGCGGAAGTAATATTTAATTTAAATATACGAATCATTTAACGCCTACATGCTTATAAGCCATGTATATATATATATTTACGGGAGTTTTGAACTGTTAATAATTACTAAACTATAGTTGCATATAAATGCAATAGAAAGCTGCGGATTTCACAGAAATGCTTAGAAAGATGTGAGATTTGTTTTTTCAGCAAAAAAAACTATGTTATATTAGTTACATGTTTTTTCCACCAGGTGGTTTTGGAATCGATAATATTGTTTTGCTAAGGTATAACACAACTGACTAAAATGAAAGAATCAGTGTCCAAGAGTTTCATCTTTTCAATATGACGCTCATCATAAGTACCGCCGTGAGACAATCTAAAACAGCATGCACAGCATTCAAAGCAGTTCAGTTGGTATCTCTGAAGCGTGATGTGTACAGCAACTTTCAACTATCAATCACATTGGCCGATCTCTGTACACATGCGATTTCAAGTAGTCCATAACTAAAAGTCACAAGGAAAATTTCTGGTTGGTTGGTTGAATGGAGTTTTATGGTGCAAAGTCCCTTCAGGGAAATGCTGCGCCAAGACAAATTTGAAATGAGAACAAAAAGTATAAGTAAAAAGTGACTAGTAAAAAGATGAGAAAAACAATGTAATTAAATAAAAACAATTATGATATACATAATTAAAACCAATTACAAGAGTTCAAAAATCTTAGTTAAAAATATTATAATTAAAAACTATAAAAGTTAAAATATAAATT
The DNA here is from genome assembly GCA_963932465.1 of Maratus speciosus. Taxonomy (NCBI): domain Eukaryota; kingdom Metazoa; phylum Arthropoda; class Arachnida; order Araneae; family Salticidae; genus Maratus; species Maratus speciosus. Next base: position 331,086,536 of record OZ010788.1, on the reverse strand, counting down.
ATGTATAAGATAATAACCCAAGCAGCAAATAATCCCTGGCAGAACCTCCACCGCATGCCTAATCTGACTATTTTTCGCCCGGTCGAACTCATTTCCTGAGATCGGCAGTAAAGGCTTTTTGGCCGCACGGCCGATCTGAGGATCGTATGATCCTGATATGTTGTGCATAGATTTTGGACATATTTCGACGTCTTTTTGACTACTGAGTTCAAGCTGTTTTCTTGTTATTTTCTACCTCTCCGCCCCCCCCCCCTAAGTTTTTTGCCCTCTTCTTTTCGTGGTATACTAGCTGTGAAAACCATACCCTTTAAAAGTGCACTTTGTATTAAAAGTAATTTAAAAGAAATATAACATTTATTTTCATGTGAATTATTAATATATGACTTTGAAATTAATTTTAAGTAATACACGTAAAAGTTATTTTTGATGAATATAAATTGCTTAGCAAATTTTCTACACAAATTAACAAACTCTCATCTAAAAAAAATAAATGACAGCCCGACAAATGTTGCAAAATAAGAATTAATATTAGAAGAAGCTTTTTTACTGTTTTTTATGAATTATGAATCGTCAGTCATACTTAAATAATATTTTGATAAGTAAAACGTAATGAAATACACTGTTGTACACTTTAAATACTAGGGTATAAAAACTAGGTTATTTTGGGCGATTTTGGGAGCTAAAACTTTGAATATTAAATATTAAAACTATTATTTGCAATAAATGCGTTTTTAAAGTAAGGATAAATAATTGATGAGTTGAAATAATAAATTTAGCATCGCATTTTTAAGAGACATGTTGAAAGAATTTTTTTTATTATTATTATCTGAAAAATTTCGAACATTAAAACTTTAACCAGGTCTAAACTATTAATACACTATTAATAAACTAAAATGTTTCACGTTTTCTGAAATGCATTTAATTTATAAAAGAAAGCATTATTTTATTTCCTGCAGTGTATGAAAAATTATTGATAATAATTCTTCATAAATCACGAAAAAAATAAAGAAATTAAATTATCACATTCTAGGTTTTTCTTACCCCCCCCCCTCCCTTATTACAGTCTTTGCGAGGTAAAAAGTATTTAGGATTTATATTATAACATCTCATTCAAGTAGGCTGTTCCTTACGATAATATTTCCAGTTTTCCGTACTTTTCCTAATCCTAACTTAAAGAAAGAAAAAAAAAAGAAAAAAAAAACCGAAAATAATTGTTTAATGTTTTAATTTTATTATTAACTATTTTTTATTTTTAATTTATTCATATAAATCATAAAAACAATCCAGTCTTTGCATCAAGTATATAATTCACTTTTTTCTATTTTTAAAGCAAATTTTTAACTATTTGTAATTCAAAAAAAGGATGCACATTGCACACTCCTTCTAATTTCCAGATATATTGGCGGTATATATCGAGCAATCGCTTTTTTTAAAGGTGAAAAATTACTAACTTTTGAAGAAAATGCTTAAAAATTTATACTCACTCTTTCACTTTACATAACATCCTCGCATTCCCGTATCCCTTCTCTGTCTGGTTAAAAATGACCTTACTTGAAACATAAAAAGAGAAACAAAACCTTGAGGGGTTGGATATGGTGGGTGAGAAAGACCTTGAAAGGGAGTGGGCAGTCACGTGATTCGGAAACACTCTGAAACTGCAGGGGGTATTGATGAGGGGACACACATTGTCGGGCATTAATGGCCCAAGGAATGTCGGCGGATGTTATTTTCTGAGTAAATATTAACATTTCAAATCTCTCAGATAGTGCGATTTCTCGCCGATACCAGCATTGGACTACTGGAACAGAGTATGATCTATTGACATCATAATAATGTCAGTGGGCGATTACCGATATTTCGCCGATAATTCGGATAAACGGCCTAATTCATTTCGATATATTTTGCTGTCTGGGAATACTATACTGTTCAATACAACATGTTCAATACTACTATTCAATATTACATAAAAAGAAGTTTAAAAATCGCAGACAATTTAAAAAATGGGTACAATTAATAGGACACAATGTCTTCAAAAACAGCATCCTCATCTGCTCTCTTCACCATCATATGATCTGGACTACATAGCCTCTTCCACATAATTTTGCAACTGTTTAGGATCCTTCAAATTAGGAAAAGATGGACTATAACATGATTTTCTCTGTTTTTTCTTCACAGATTTCCATTGTGAGGTCGCTTGAAGTGGGGAGTTACCTGATATTTTATTCTGTACACATGATTTTTGTTTTCCTTATTGTTGGGGAAACTTGCGCTTTTGCATTTTATTTACAGACGAAAAAAACTTTTGTTCAGGTTTCTTTTCAGTTTAACTTTTTAGAGGGACTTACAGGTTTTTGTGATTTATCAACCGAAGGGATGTAATAATAAACTGCAAGATCCAAATATTCTATTTTAACTGGTTCTGAGGATGGTGGCAAAAGTGATAATTTTGGAATAGGTAAATTTCACACTACCGGAGTTTTTATTTATAGTTATGGTTTGTTATCCAGATGACTTATTTGGTGGAAATGAGTGTTCAATTTGTGTGCTTATGTGCCTTACGGATTTTGATTGTTTCTTCAATAAACTGGAGTAAGAAACCCCGACGGAAGGGGTTCTGAATTCAACAAGTTTACGGGCTTCAGGGTCAGAAGATTTTTGTACTATTTTGTCAACAAGTATTTCCTTTTCATAGATCCAATTTGGAGAAGAACGAGAGTATGCTGTATGGCCATCCTTACAGTTTGCGAGCGTTCAGCATTTGCGTGAGATTTACAACCGTGACCGACTTCTGCGATTGTGCACAGGTAACGGAACCACGACAGACACTGGTGGTGTTACCAAAATGCTGACATTTAAATCATCGGAGGGGAAGAGTATATAAAGCCGGGCAGTGCATCTTAGGTACGCAGATTTAATTCTACTCGGAACAGCAGGGCTATTGAAAGTGGGAATAATGTGCTTTGTAGGCAGAACTTGTCAATTTTTACGAATAGTAATACGACGAACATCTATTACATTTTTTTCTTTTAATTTTGTAGGAATTCTTCTTTCGTAGAGAGTAACTGTTCTGGTTCGTATGTTGCACCACGATTTGTATGCAGAGTTTGATGTTCTTAGACAGAAACAGAAAAGGAACCTATTGCTATGCTATTTCAAATTTGTAACTTGTTGGCTGAGGAAACTTCAACCAGCGAATCCCCGGTTCGCAGTTTTGTTAGTGAATGACCATCTCGTAATACAGACTGAAATGTTTTTTATATAAGAAAAGTTGAAGTTCTCTTAAAAGAATTATCAGACAGGTTATTGATGCGTTTGATGAAGTGTGAATAAAATTGTCTGTATAGTTTGTTGCTCTCAACTCGGGATAGATTTAGAAGAAAGTGAATTACTTCGATCCATAGTAAAATAACTAACATAATTCAGACCCCGGTCGCACCACGCACTACCGAACCCAACAAAGAGAGACACATCCATGAACCAGTGCTAACCAGTGCCCATAGATTCGCAGGTCACCTCTATGCCAGTCTCTACCATTAACGAGATGGCTAGTAAGTGGCAGCTCATTTGATCCCTAGCCAGTGACACAAGTCATCTGATCAGTCGATTGATGCATACGGGATCCATATGCACCTCCCGCCTACCTGAAGCAGAGGTCAATGCAGTGTGTTGGTTTCCCTCAAGGGTTCACGGTAAGATCTGGAGACCTTGGAGGTTATTCGTAGAGGATTCAGAACACGGGCATCTCCAAATATAGTCCTCAGGATTGTCGCGACAGGAGAAGCGGTGAGGAGAGACTCTGCATCCTGCATGAATGTTACTGAATGGAGCGCTTTTCGAGAGAGATGATGATTTTAAAAGCGCTGCATATCGATCACCTGTCACTGAAACTGTTTGCAATCTACCACTGGTAATTTCCTCGAAGAAAAAGGGACCAATTTAAAAGAAACTGTAATACCACACCACACTCTCACTTTTAGTTCATGAAGAGGTTTTTCCACCAATGAATGAGGGTTTTCTCCTGCTCATATGCGACGATTTTGAGTGTTCACGCTTCCACATAGTGAAAAGTGTGCCTTGTCTGTCCACAACATATTTAACCCTTTGAGCTCCGGGTTATTAAAATTTTTAAAATGTGCTAAAAAACACTTAAAATGTGATTAGGGGACTGTCTGAAATTGAGCTATGTAATTAAAAAAAATTTTAAATACCCCCTTTAGGCTGGGGGACGTGGGAAGTTTTTCCACCATCAGAGCTCTAGGGCATTCATTGCAACAAGCAAATACAAAAAATGACACCGCAAAGTTATTCTAAAATTACTATAATTGCTAAAATTTCAACATATTTTAAGCAGTTATATTGTTTAGACAAATTCTAAGACTATTAAATATTTTAAAAATTTATTAAATGTGAAAATTCAAAATTTTAAAATCATAATTTAAAAATACAAACTAATCAAAAATATATCCAATTTATAGATGAAACACATGTTAAAAATATTTCATTTTTGTTTAGAAATATTTAAAACATAATAAACTCGTCAATCTGTTGAATTAAACACAAATTTAGATTCCTAGGAATTAAATTATAAGCATCCAAATTTTGGTTCTGAAACACTATCTAGTATGTAATTTGAAGTGCTGCCATCTAGTGACAAATAACATTTTTCTAGTCCTTAGAGCTCTGATGGTAGAAAATTCTACCATTACTTATTTCTGTTCCCTGTAATTATTTAAATTTTCAGTTTAGTAATTTGCATGTAATTATTATTAAATGTTTGAAGTGTCCAAGAGAAAAAAAAGTTGTATCCTTTGAAAAATATTGCTTTATAATGCTTGAAAATTTCAAAATTTCTAAACCTTCAAAATTGGAGTGTTTTTAAAATCGCATTAAAAACCAACTAGATATTGGTAGGGAGTAGTGCTGCCATCTAGATTTGAAGAAGACAAATAAAATCTGCAAAATTCAGTTTTTGCTTTTCAGATCGTGTCGTTTTAAAGGAAATTAAACGATTTTGATTTTATGTGGGTGAAAATTCACCCGGCAGAGCTCAAAAGGTTAAGTGCCAGTTTCCATTATTCTTCATTTTTAGGAAAACTCAATTAGCAAATTCCTAACGTGTTATAAAATCAGTTGATTTAGTTCGTACATATGGTAAATTTTATACGGATATGTCTTGATAATGATCCTTAGAGATCGTCATTCACTTCCATAAGAAATTCCATTTCGTCGTAAAATTGCCCGTGCACTGCATTCACCATGTGCCTATGATGTCGATTGAATATCGGCATCGAGCTCTAACTGATTTATGACTGCAACAGGTGTTTGGGGTCTCCCGCTTTTTTGACGATCTTCATATGAGCCAGTTTCCTCAAGCCTTTTTATCATAGCCTTCAGATTTGTAATGGCCATCTGTCCTTTTCCACGTAACGCATTGTACGATAAGAACGCAAAGCTAAACTTAGCGATTCATCCTTTTGGTAAAACAGCTTCACTAACAAAGCTTTGAAGATGTGTGAACTCATCTGCTTGATACTTTAAGTGATGAACAGAAGCGCCAGATTTATATATAAATATATAAATAAATATAGGGAGAGTGTGAACTAATAGTAGGAATTGAATAAATGGAAGACATTTTAAATGTATCGTTTTTAATCTCACGCAATTTTCACCAAACTTTTATTTCTCTTTTTAATATTCACGTGAAAATACTTTTGTTAGAAATGAAATATTATTTGCGCTGTCCCAACAAAAATAGTTGAAAAGTTCATCTCGAAATATCAAATAAATGTCTCGCGCAATTTTTAAATTTAAACTGTTTAGCAATATTATTTTTCGTTCATTTTATGTAATAAGTGTAATGTGACGTAAATGTGACTTAATTTCTCCTATTTAAGACTTCTAACGCATGTTAATTAATTTATTATTTTACAATATCCTTTCTCTGTTAAAATTCGCGTGTAAAGATAGTTTCAATGAAGTAATTTTCAATAAGTTCCTGCTTTTTATACGCTTTTTATTACTTTCGCATTTGACGTTTCTGGAGCCGTTTTCTTTCTAGAACATCAACACTTCCAATGAAAATTTTCCTTTCCGTTCAGTGGTCAATAAGGAACGCCTGCTCTTTTTCAGAAACTGTGCTTTCTTTCCGACAGATACATTCCTTAAAAATCGCGAATTTACACGCAGATATGTAAAACATTTTTTTTTCTTTTTTTTTTTCTTTCTTTTTCTTTTTTTTTTTTTTTGCTTCCATTTTAAAGTTTTCAAAATTTTCAAGAGTAGTCTTGCTTTTTCCAACACGTTTTATATTATTGATCGACAGTTTCCATGGTATGCGTGTATCATATCACAAACACGTTTATGTGAAAGTGAAGGAGTGGATGCATCGACGTATAATTTTTCAATCTTCAAAGTAACAGTTTCTGTTATAACTGAAAAGCATGGTTCTTTTTTCATCTGTTTCGCAAGCTATACGCCATCTCTCGTGAGCGCAACATCTTATGATGTCCTCATGCGTTGGCAGCAATCGTTCGGTTTTCCAAACATAGGACATTGCAACGTTTGTCGACTTGAAAACTTTGGATGCGATGATTTTGGTATTTTAAACATTTACCTGTATTTGTTATTAGAAAATGACGACGAAATGTACAAAACCAAAAGATAAATTCCTTAAAAAACGACTTTAGTGCAAGAAACTAAAAAGACCGCAAACTAACTAAAAGGATACAGTATTAAACGAGTTAAAATCTGTTGCTAACCGCAAATGCTTATGGCGCCTGCCTACTGCGCTTAGTCTACAACTTACTATAATACGACATTATAGCTGCCGTGGCTCAGCCAGACGAAAGAGAGTGGTCAGGTAAGTTACTGGTCGTTCCTATTTACTTCTCGGCGTGAAAGTACAGGTGTTCTACGTTTTTGGCAGAGCGCCAAACCTAGTCTGTCTGGATTATGCATTGTGCAAGCAGTAAATTTGCAAAATCCTTCAAAATGCGTCAAAATTTCTAAAAATCGATACCCATAAGGGGGTCGAAGATATTAACCTATAATTCTTAAAAAGTTTTTAGTTTTTGTTGTTAAAATATAGTAACATTTAAGCTCTATACAAAAACAATCAACGAAATCCAAAACAATCAACGAAATCTGTTAGCATTTATTAATTTTTGTATTTTTGTAATTTTATGAAATTTTCGGAACTTTCGGCCCACATAGGCGACAGGAGATATCAACATAATGTGTTAAGATTCCGCAAACTTTTCCGCACTACCGCAAAATGTTTTACAAATTTCGATTTTTTAGATTCGCTCTACTCTTCGTATTGTTAGGTGTTAAATTACAAATATTGTACTACAACATTGCTTTTTTTATTTCTTAAAGTATAGTAGTAGAAACATATTGAGTCAATTGTTTTATTGGCTGATATTTTAGCTTTTTTACTCCATAATGGCAATAAAACATACAATATTGCTCCAGCAATGTGTTTTATATTTTCCAAGTATTGCGCTAATCTAAGTAAGAAGTAATTCGTCTTTCACTTACTTTGTACAACTGGCAGAAAACTCGCATTAACCCTCTAACGACAATAAGTAAACTTCATATTTTTCTCAAATTCATAAGTTGTACTGTATTGTTTATTCTAGTAATTAATAATAAAAAAAAATATTATATCAAAAAGTACATATTACAATAGTTGACAAACGTATTACAACTAGCACAACAGGAACAAAAAATAATGAAGCACTACAAATATATATTTAACATTAAGTTAAATTTAACATTCAAGCAAAAAATATATATTTAATGACACTTGATGCTTTGTTTTACATTTTGTTTCAAAAAAGAAGACCAACTCACGTGCTTACGTGTGTGGGAGAGTTACAAATCTTTGTAAGTGTCATATCAGAAAATTCGAGTTGTATGGACCTTTTTTCTATGACTAATATATCAGTATCTTCTTCTAGTATATCAATAAAGGATCCACACTACATATCGTCTTAAAATATAAGCTGCGTCAGCTAGAGGACACAATGGCAGCTGCCGAATTAATAATAATTCTGAAAAGAAGCCATTACATTAAAAAAGTGATAATGTGTCAATAACTTTAAATATATTTATTTAACTTGACTAACTCCTTTCAAAACATGAAGTCTAAAAGAATAAGCAAAAGGAAAAGATGTTATAAAAGGTGGAGCGAGATATTTTGAAGGAATTTATTTACTTAGTTGACTTTAGATCTTTCATTGATTTTGTAGCTTCATGTACAGACGTGTGAAAATTATTAGAATAATTGTGAAATTTACATTAAAATCTTGTTATATTAAAGAAAGAATACATTTAAAAAATATTGATACATTTAATATTTAGTATGCATCCCCTTCTTTTTTATCAAAGAGTCGATACGTCTTGGCATACTTTATATGAGTTTTTGGCAATTAATTTGTATTTCGTTGTCATGATGCCAAATTTGGATGAATTTTTCTATCAGAACATTCTTGTTTGTGATGTTTCATTTCTTTAATTTAATTAAGGAAAACACTTCCATGGCCTGGAAACAGTCCAGATATGATCCCCTTATAGAGCATTTGGGCCATTGTAAATAAAAAATTTAAAAAATTCAACATCTCAAACAAAACTGGTCTGATAGAAAGACTCATCCAAATTTATCATCATGACTACGAAATACAAATTAATTGCCAAAAACCCATACAAAGTATGCCATTATTTTTTTGATAAAAAACAAGGGGATGCACACTAAATATTAAATAGTATCAATATTTTTTAAATATTTTTTTAATATTTTTAATGTAAATTTCACAAGTATTCTAATAATTTTCACACGTCTGTATATATACACGTACGACAACAGAAAATTCTTTTTTCTTTGTTTTTAGCTTACAAATACTCTCTTGGAGATCAGAATATCTTTTACAAAAAATATGTTCAAGGAAATAAAACCAAACGTGACATTAACTTATAAAGTATATGCTGGAACTGTTCCTTTTTCAATGCAGACGTGCATTCTTAAAATTAATATGTTTATTTTTAGAAGTAAATGTTAACGGGAAAAAGCAAACAATTATCTTTTTTGAAATATTAAAAAAAAATTACAAACGCAAAAGTATATCATTTTAAAAAGAAGTATTAGATTAAAAAAGAATATGCATTATTAAATAAATAAATACGTTCAATTGTTCAACATATTTAACATACTATTATAGCAATTTACATTTATCGAATAACATAAAGTACATTTAATACATTTAAATATCTAGTTTAGTACAGGACATTTTAAAATAGACAATTTTTATAAAATTCAATAAAAAGTAAACGGTAATAACTATTTAATTTTTTCTTACAGATGATTAATGGGTCAATTCCGAAATTATTTTCCTACACTTCTCGATTTAGATCTAAATATCACACTTATATGGTGCTGTTAGATGTATAATGTTAGAAATTGCAACATAAAATATAAAAACTGGATCAATGTTCACTGAGGCTTTAAATTTTATTAGATAGCGTAGCAACATTTGCATGTGAATTGCATGCGATATTTTGATTTTTGAGTAATAAAAGAAATTTAATTTAATTCTACTTTAAAAAAAAAAAAATCTTATAACATTAATTTTCCAAAAAGTCTTATTATCAGCAAGAAATCCGTTTTATAATGCAAATTAATCCTTTATCTACTGAAGTATGAATATATGAAAATTTTTATCTTCTGCAGCATTTGTGAATTGTTTAAACTATATTAGAAGATTTACATAATCATTTAATAAATTTTAGAACGAATTTAGTAGGATTCAAGGATTTAGAAGGATTAATTTAATATGAATTTATAGGGATTTTGTGCAATATTTATAACACCACTCAAATCTTTTATTTTAAATAATTTTCTTAGTATTTTGTAGAATTATGAAATGTACAAATATAATAATTTTACAATTCAGAGTTGAAAAATTCCCCCAACTCTTAGAAAGCTGAAAAGATGTAGGGGCAAATCCTTTTAAAAGTATTTTTATTTTGTGCAACCAATAATTCTTTTGGACAAGATAAAATCCCCACTAAAAATAATCTGAAAATTATCTGAAGAAATATCTAGTTTCCCCAGAAATGATACAGAAAACTGAAGAAATTTTGCAGGTTTAGCTTTACCTCCAAACTATCTGCAGAATATCAGCAGATATTCTTAGAAATATCTGCAGAAATGGGCCAATTACCTACAGATTTTGCAGATATTCTTAGAAATATCTGCAGAAATGGGCCAATTACCTACAGAGTTTCTGCAGATTTTTTTTAGTGGGGATAATCTATCTATAACTCATTCTAAACTGTATTGCAATTAATCGATGTATTAAATGAACTTTATAACAAGTTATTTTAATGACACTTATAAGTACCTTCAGTAGATAAAGGGTTAAATGAAAATTTCCAAAACTACGGTTTGCAAGTTACCTGATTTTATTTCAGATAGGGTAAAATATCTTTATAAGAAAATGGCCTCATGCGATCAATAAAATTCCAGTGGCCGAGAGGATTTTTGTAAATTATTGGAGAGTTTCCCATTGCTGCCAAGCTAATGTTTGTTCACTTGTCAAACTGATCGAAAAGAACACTTACAAGCAAGTAAAGTCAAGTTCAAAAGCTTGAGTTTCTATGGTTCGTACAAAAACCTTTAATCTGCCATATGTACTGTATATATGTCTTAACACCAAGCTTAAATTTCCATATTTTATCGCAATCCATTAATTTACATGTTAAACAATTTCTAAAGATATTATTAAGTGAGTTGATATGGTTCCGACAAAAGCTTTTGTACTGTCATATGTCCTGTATGTATATGTTCAGACTCTATGCTTAAAATCCCATGTTCTATCACAGTTCATTCATTTACATTTTAAACAAATTCAGAATATGTTATTTTATAAGGATGAATAATATTAAAATCGTCAATATTTTTAATAATTATTTTAGTAATAAATGACATTTCTTAGTTATGAGTATTTCTTATCTTTTCTATTTTTAAATATAATGTTAACTAAAAATTATTAAATCGATTTATTCCAACAAAATACAAATAAATATATTTGCTTACCATTTTGAATAGCAAACGATATCTCATTATTTGCCTTTTTCTAAACTTTTTTGTGCAAAAATGAAGAAACTTAGCTGTTCCTTATAGTTAAACTAATAACAACTCTGAAACTAATTTATTTTTAAAAATTTTGTTAGGTTATATAGCATTTTAGGATTAATAGGCATAACTGGTGATAATTGCATACCTGTGTGTTCTATATTCCAGAAGGATGAGTTGCGAAACACAAATAGACAGTAGAAGTTTAGCATAATATATTCTGTTTAGCTGACTGTTTAGATTCTGTTTAGACTCCATACATAAATGGTTGCATTTTGAATATTCAAGGTATGAATTGTCGGCGAAGACCGCTCAGAGCCATCTGTCTAATGATATTTAAAACTAGCTCAAAGGAACGTAGTAAATAAATTCCCAAATTCTTCCATTACAGTCGTTCAAGAATAAAAACTTTATCAGCTATCACATTTTATTTTTATTAAAGTTTTAAATGTCTTAGTCCATTTCAGTATACTGTGGTATATGTTTATATATTATACGCATTCCCAAAAAATAACTCTCCCGCCTGTTTTTCAGCTCTTATTATCCGCGGTATTTAATGAAGATATGGATGATTGTGTATTTACAAATTTGATAATTATTAAGACAGAGCTTAGGGCAATATAATAAAAACGTAAAAATATCAACTATAAAAACACCAATAATTTTGAATTTTAAGCATACCGTCCCCTGTGCTAAGTATGGCAGAAATTTTCTCACATATATAGGAGAGATGAGGATTCAAGTTAAAGGTTTATTGAACAATAGTAAAACAGATGATTGCAGGCAACAGCCAATAGGAAAACAGATGGGAAATGGAAACAAAGTAGTGAGAATTGCTAGAAAAAAGTTATCCTTACTACTGAGGGCGGTGTGCTATATGCTACCGAAACCGGTATGCTTAAAAATTAAAATTATTGGTGTTTTTAACATTGATATTTACCATTTTTGTTTAATAATTTGGTTCATAATAATTTGCTTACTTAGACTGAGGAATTGCTAGAATTATTTTCCCTCGCTTCCATTATTATGGTGTTTATATTAACCTTATTTTTGTAGAATACTTAATGTAAATTATTCTTTTCTGCCCAGTGTGAAATAGCATTTTAGTTATACCAATTTTAAAATGATTGTTTGAAAAATATTCTTGAGTAAGAGAGGTAATCATTATATAGAGAAAATAAAATGAATACTATATGGTTAAAAATATCTGGACACTTTCGATTACAGATATTCGTTGAAAATCAAGAGAAATATTTTATAAATTGTTCTGGAACTTTGGAAATGTAAATAACGAGTACGGCGATGTAAATAACGGCGACAGTTTAGTGCCGAGATCCGGTAGTGTACGAATCGGACGTTGAATAAAAAAATATTTGCTATTCCCCTGTATCATAAAATCCTCAACGCATATGTAGATGTAGATGCATCAAATATTTATATAAACACGGTGGAAACATGTGCATCTATTTATACAGTAATAACACGTATGTTGATAAAAATATAAGCGTTTTTCGTTTAAAAATTCCACTGTTTGTTGTTTATACCATGCTAGATCTTCTACAAAATTTAGCAACACTTTCAGAAACTTCGATAAAACTAAGAGAAAGATACTGTAACAAGAAAATTATTATACTGATCTTTGAATAAAAGATAAATATTTCTATAATTTTTCTTTACTTCGTTTGATTGAATGAGGAACATTTTGTATTTCATAATTTAATAGTCAATTATGTTGAGCAGTGTTGTGGAGATCTAGGCTCCTATAACGGTACTACACAACTACCACTCACATATACACTTTATTGTAGAAAAAATTGGGTCTGGGGGATATTAATAATGGGAAACACAGAGGTATATAAAATAAACTAGGTACAGGGAAGCCCTAAGAAAGGGAGAGACTCAACAACCCAATTACCCAAAACCCCAGAATAAATTAGGTTAGCAACTCCTAATTACTCAGCCTGTAATGCTCATAGTGTTAATTGCTAATTAATAATAAAATGAATTGTGATTGTTTGGTCCTGCCTAGCTTCTGAAATAATACCTATAACATTATCCCGAAGTGGGCGGGAGACATCGATCTCCACACTATCCCAAATTGCGTTGTGAATTTTTTTCGAAAAAGAAGTAGCTTTTGGACCACTCAAAACTATATTAACAATACCGAAATTAAACATTAGTAATTCTTAAGGAATTCGAATTTGACATTGAATAAAATGTAATATTAAAGTAATTTACAAGACTCAAGGTTGAAAAAAACATGATCGAATTTCAATAATTAACAAAAGATTTATTCACATATATATACAATTTAGGAATGAGTATCGCAAGACACCCTTGCTTTAAATAATACATCAAAATAGTAGTTTTATTTTAGCAATAATTTTAAGTTACTTCTCATAAAATTATTCGAATACCTGGTAACCAATTATAGAATTATCGACCCTAATCAATGAAAAAATACATAAACTTATACAGGGAACAAAAGATAATAAAATCACAATACCTTCAGTAAACATACACCACAATCGACGGATTCCGGCTTGGCATGGGTATGAGTAATCCTTAATAAACTCTTTACGTACACACTCTTATTTCTTAAACAATTCAGTGGAGGTCATCATAAAATACATAGCTCATCAATCGAGCATCGTAAGGCGGACACACAAATTTATCTAGTGGTCTGGTCAACATAGGACCATATGATTCTACAAAATCCATATCTCGAACAGAATGGAAGTTATTAGGCACTTGGGGAACATCTTAGGAACACTACATGTTTCTTCAACTTTTTTTGAATCATCTCTTGTATGAGTCTCTAGTATAAATTAGTATAAGTCTCTTACTTAAACTCCTACGTAAGAAGACTCCACTGGACAATAGGGGTCCGGGTTTAAGCGCCCCTCGTTCAATCATCGAACGGTATCATTGACCTCCTTCCATAACTTCCCCTGCAAAGCGTCTGATTCGATGCTTTGGGGCTCAAGTTGACTCCGGGACCGCACACTCGAAGGGGGCGCCAGGGGAAAAGGATCCGTGCCTGATTACAAGTTCTGTGGTCCAGTTTACGACCCGTCATAAATATGGTCGTCAATATACTTTTGACTATAATGTCAAAGTATTGTGAAATGGCCGACTATTTGGCTACAACTCAAAGATTCCCTCTAAGAGGTAGTCTCCACCTGTTTACTTCTCAAATCGTAAACAACTTAATACCTTGCATATATATACATAACCATCTAATACATTTTAATACATAGTTTAATAAAACATAAAATAATAATAATACTTCTGAAATAACATATATATATATTACTGGTACATTATTAATGCAAAAAAATGGTATTAACCTGTTGGAAACATTAGTGTTGCCAACAGGCAGCATGTATAAAAATATCTGTAAAATATCGTGCAAATTCAGGATTTTATCGACGGTGAAATGAGGTATATTTTAGACACTTTCTAAAAATGACTGAGCGACAAGACATCTTTCGCACGTTTTTATTACAAATTACTTTGAAAATTAAACATTTCAATTATATCTTTCATTTTAAATTAACTGTATGAAAATTATTAATGATTTATTTATGCATGCATACTTATAAATGAAAAAAAAAACAATTTCATGCATTGTATTGAAGTGCATTTTATAGATTAACATATTTAATGCAAAATAAATTTCAGTTTTAGAACAATACATTTATCATCATGTTACTTTTAGAAGATAGCTAAAATGCATCACTCTATATCACCATTAACTTCATGATTTTGACGATATGTGACTGGTCCTCTTATGTAAGTTTACTGACTACTAAATAATAAAAGAAAATACATGGTATAATTCGCACATGTACGAGTCACACGATTACATATGTTACAAATTATTTTATACAGATACTCATATTTAATCAATTATTAATTATATTCATTTAATAATTCCGGAATATTTTTTCTGCAATTTGTCGCGTTTTCTGAAATGAATGTTACATTTTTTGTAAACCTTGCATTTTATAAGCTATAAAATATTTATTTTAATTCTTAAAATAAATTTTTATATCTTTAGGAACATACACATATGAGCATATCTTAGGAACATACACATATGAGCATATGTTAGGAACATACACATATGAGCATATATTAGGAACATACACATATGAGCATATGTTATGAACGTACATATATGAACATATGTTATGAACATACATTATGAACATATGTTATAATTACAGAGGTGCATACACTCATAGTATATAACCTATACAATCATTTGTTGCACCTACAAATCATTTCGAGCTTTTTATGATGCAGGATGGTCACACATAAATTTATTATATTTGCTTTTGCCGCGCTAATTACACTTGTAACTAAATCTTCTCTAAAAGCTATGAAGTGAAGCATGTTATTTACATCTACGAAGTTCAAGAGCAATTCATATAGAATTTCTCAACATTTCCAACAAAACGTCTGAAAGCGAAAATGATTGAATACTGTTAACCAGATAGTGTATTATTCATCTCCAATTATTATACTATCACAAAATTATATGAACCTTTTTATAGTGTTAGAGCTTATATATGTATTATAAAGGAGAATCGTGTCTGTGAATAACACTGAAGTCATGTTGTCGGTGTCAGCAGCAGACGATTAAATTTAACTTTTATAATTTATTATTTCAATTTTTTAAACTTCTACCGCATATTTTATTTTTTTTACATCGAAGAATAGATATAAAAATGTACTTTCAAGTGCAATTTGTTTGAAAACTATATCTCAATTTATTTTAAAACTGTCTTGCAGTTTAAGCAATTTTTATTCTTTTTTAATTAATTTTCCAACATCATTTTTTTTAAAAGTCTATCTCTTGCACATGTACACGATTACGAAAGGTAAATCCGTTTGCACTAAAAATTATTACAGATAGCTCATCATTTTGTTCCAGCTCATATTTCACAATAAAATTAAAATATCCATGATGTAATAAATAAAACACAAATTTAAGGCACGTGGTCGAATTTCGCTCTTAATCCACTAAACTGAACAGAATCAAAAAGGTTGGTGGTAATTAGCTATCTTTGAAGATTTCTTCGGCTGTTCACACCTGACGTGAAGCCAGTATAAATATATCGGTTTTAATGCATTTTGAAACTTTATTTGAACGCATTATTTCTATTTTTCATACAAATATGATTTTTAGTATTATTAGTAGGAATTCTAAAAATATATAGTAAATATAAAAAATCTATTAGGGTTATAAAAAAATAAAAAAAAGGTCAAGACAACAGGTTTGTGCGATACCTCACCGAAATCTTTGAGATTATTTGCTTATACGATTTTTCATTAATTTTAATAACGATATAGGGTGACTGCACCAGTAGGTGATACCCCTCCAGTAGTTGATCAAATTTTTGAAATATTGCACCATTTCAGGCGGAAATGAATTTAACACGTGGCACTAGACATAATATTTTTGTTTGAATGTTGGAGCACCTGTTGTCACATTGTTGTCAGATGCCTGCTGTACGAGAAGCAATTTTTTGAATATTTTTTATTAGAAAATGTAAAAATTTAATTTTTGATCAGATGGAGACAATTACGATAAGTTAAAATGGTCCATTTCTATCTTGCTTATTCCAGATAATAGTTTTATGTGAATTATTGTTAATCACAGGTTAAGCGCGATATTTTAAAGATTAATTTATAAATTTTCGTCTGATTTCTTCGATTCATCAACTACTGGGGAAATGGCAATTAAAGAAAATCTTTACTTATAATTTTGTCGCTATTTAATGTCAGCAGATTTAATTTTTGCTTATTATAGGACATTCATTAAGGGTTGTAGTAATCATGTTAATTTACTTCTAAAACTTAAAATGAAGGAAATATAATAAAAATCACTTAGCACCGACCTTATTTGATCAACTACTGGCTCAGTCACCCTATAAGTATACCATTTGAAAGGCCGCTTGCCAAACCTTTCGAAAAATACCTCCTTCATACCTGTGCCTTTAGTATGTGAAGGAAAAAAAATGGATTAACATCAGAAATACTTTACGAGTATATAATAGTTTCCAAACATATTCTGTATTTCGGGAAGCCCGTGTTTACTGGCCTGTCTGCTAAACTGTAGAAGTAATTGATCGCCTTTGAATTTCATATGAATTTTTAAATCGCGCACTAAAAAATTTTGCTTTTCAATCATCCATTTTTTACGATAGAAACGTAATTTATATTTTTAAAAATCCAGTACTCGCAATTCTAACAGATAACTTTTTCAAATCAGTAAGGATGAAATTTAAGTTTTAAATGAGTTTTTTATTCAATTTTTCTTTGCTAAAAGTATTCATGTGAAGTATGTTTAATTTTCCTTTTACGAATTGGCTCATTAGAACTTTATAAGTTGCGCAATGAAATGAATATATAAAAAGTTGTTTCAAAAGTGCTCAAAAGTCTATGATAAAAAGTCAGTGGTTAAATAAAATGGCTAATATTTGTAGATTCAGTCTAAGTTGAAACTAACTTCAGATATGTAATTAGCATATATTATCTTCTAATTACTTCTAATTCAATTAGTTTCTCAGAAAGTAATACTTATTTTCCTTTTAAAGTGTCATTAGCTACATAAAATGCTTTCTAGAAACACTTTTTCTAAACAATACGCTCTTATATATACTCTCCTCCTTTGTTTAAATGTGATTTATAAAAGCAGATTATTTTATTAATTCAGCTAACTAAATTAAATGAAGAAATGTGTGTAGTGTGTTTAAAAAAAAGAATCCGATATTATGTATTTTTTAAGTTATTATTTAGTAATGTTTAATTAACAAATATCTTAATACAATCTTAAATGGACTATGAGCATTTAATGGAATATGAAATTTTAAAAAAAAGACAGAAATGTTTCGTTAAATTTTTAAATACTTAAAAAAATCATTCAATTAACTTCAGTACTTTTACTTTTCAATTTTACATTATTTTTTTCTTTTTACTTTTCAACTTGTTTATTCTAATTAATGTTTTATCAATGTTTTAACAAACAGAACAGTTGAAGGGTTTATGAGTTAATTAGATGTATTCATTGTAATTTTAAATATATCCCTTATAGCAGAGCTTATTTTGCACCGAAGCTCACCGGCCCCCAAGTGCGACACTTCTTTATGCTTAGTAAATTTCTAAATATTAGCCCTGAGTTCAATAGAACAGCAGTGTATTTTATATTTTGCTTTTTAATAAAAAAAAAATCCCACTGAGTAAAAGGTTTTCTGAAAATTACCTACTCCTTAAAAAAAATTCTTTTTGTTATCTCTTTTTTCATTTTTCTTTAAGTACGACGACGTGAGCTTTAAAATTCGCCTTATCCAATATTAAAAAAATAATAATAATCCCATATTTTTATGCCATATCAGTACTATCGGTGAATCTGCATCAAACAATCTCTAAAATCTGCAAAAAACTAGTTTTATCGCGAATTTCATGCATTGTAAAATCTTTACATTCAAAACCAATGGACGCAGTCCGAGGTTTTTCGCGATATATATATATATATATATAATGATCTGAATAAGATGAGTTTTTAAATTTATGCCCTCAAATATATGTATAGGCTTACAGTCTAAAGTGACACTAACTTCAAATGAGTGTATATTTGTGTATACGTTGAAAGTAAATAGCATTAGAAGTGAAAACAACAGGAGAATGAAAATGAGAAATGCGTGATGCATTTGTTGAAAATATTATTATTCGGAAAAGCAAAATATATTTCTGCATGAAAAGATTACATTTAATCAATTTGTTTTACCTGCACAAACTTGTGCAGCGAATACATGGGCGTTAAGGGGTGTCACGACTCTTAAAGCTTCAAAATTTTCGAAATTTAATTTTTTTTAGATGTTAAACTCCTATATTTACTGAACATTTTGATATAATTGTTTCCTTGAAATTCCCATTTGAACAGAAGTTGTGGCTTTTAAAATTATACCCATTCAATGGCTGAAACGACGTTTCCGAAACTTTCAGGTAATTTTCTCGAAATCACGTTTTTGGACATAACGCGCAGTACATCTCAAAAACTTCTCAATATTTTTTAACGAAATTTTCAAAAGATATGTTTCATGTTAGTCTATATAAACTCAACCTAAAATTTCATTTTTATTGTTTAAAAATATAATTTTTAGGTGATTATACTCTTCAATTTTTCTAAATTGTGCATTAGTTAAATACAACTTTGTAATAAAAAGATAAAAATGATTTAATTTATTTAGGTTCAGAGTAATTATTACAATATGAAGTATAATTAGGTACAAAAAATTTCATTCTAGTTCCATTTTTTTTTTAATCCCGTGCGTAAGTTGTTATACCAATTTTCTTATCGACATATGGCTGACTTTTTGATGCCCCCTAATAAATACTAATTCTGCATCTTTCAATTTTTGAAATACATTAAATGAAAGAACATACTTATATCTTTCATACCAATAAAAATTGTGTTTTAAAACCATATACATTTTAAGATATTAAATGTTGAAAATGGTCCGTTTTTCCATTTTTTTTCAATTTTAAGAATCCTGAGACCCTTTAACAAAACGGATGTTGCAAAGCTTGCAAAAAATACAGAAAAGTGTCCAAAAATGTATGCTAGGTATAGCTAGAAGAAACAAAAAAATAACAACCTAAATAAAAATTCAGATGAAAACTTTTGACATCATACAGATGATTACACATTTAAAAGGGAAATAGATTAGGCAGACTGTCAATACAAATGATGGAATTAAAATATTATACATTAATATCAATGATATGTAAAACGACAGAGAAAATGACATCAAGTAAGATGGAGCACTGCCTGAAAAGTGGCTGGAGTAAATTGAATGACGAAACACCTAGACAAGATATCATGGAATAAACTTGGGGAGACGCAGCTGTGAAGAAACACAGGTGTTATCGATTGTAATGATGATATAGATTAGGGTTCCATTATTTTTTTTAGAAAGCCAGCCCTGCCTATAGCAATACAATATTGATATAACATTGATAAAGATTGAGGTGAAATATTATCTTCAAATGAAGGTGTTTACGGTTTTCCACCGAATTCCATGTGGGAATCTATATTGCTATTGATCCTATTAATCATTACCAATTTGCCAAAACGCATTACAGGAGTTGTAATTCTTTAAACTTAACGGAAGTTTTTGAACAATTTTATTTTTATTGTTCTGTTTCTGTTTTTCATTGATAATACAGAACTTTCGATCACGGCAACAAAATCTTGAATTACCGATCATATTCCAAAAAAAAAAAAAATATTCTTTAACAGGTTTTTCTAGATACTTGCAACAATTATATGTTTTAATAGTACAATTATCGAGATTAACAGAACTTAATATATGATTCTGTTTTTTTCATGATATTTTATGTTATTCAATGAAATATAAAAATCGATGTTTTCAGTGTAAAAAATCAATAGAACGCTCGAATTGTATTATTCCAATTTGCCTAAATAAATTACTTATATCTTTTAAAAGGTGATCCCAAATTACTTTGTTGTCACTAATAAAACTTTGCAATTGTTTGACCTAAAGCAGCTGATTTTTTAACTACACACAGCTTTATTTTACCTTTAAAGAAAGTTTATTTTTGCACAGGAATGTAATATCACTGTTTTTTTAATACGAGTATACAATATTATTATTCTGAAGTCAATTACTTTTATCTGTGTATTGTGTTGCCATAAAAAAATAATAAATGTTTAATGCATCTTTGAAATAATAATCGTATTTTTCACCATTAAGTACATATGTTTATTATTATTATTATTATTATTTTAAAAGTATTATTGTCATTATCTCAACATTCCAAACTCAACCTCCTACTTATAATGATTAGATTGTCAAAAACAAACCTTTTCAGTTATGATAAATGTACAAATTTTAGTTTTATTATTCTTCTATGCCGAAAAAATACTGTTTTTCTTTATGAAGGCGAAATACTTTTATGGAAATGTAAATGTTAAGTTTTTGTACAAGGACAAATATAAAAAAAACAATGTTTTGAAAAAAAAAAAGATATTCATTCAAGTAAGAAAATTGTATCATTCATGTACAAGTTTTGAAGTTTATTATATAAAGAGAAACCTTCTGAATATTGAATATCAAAGTTATAAACGATATCTAAACATCGATATATTATTTCATTTCCCATTTTTTTTTATGATAATTTCAAAGAAAGAATTATCACAAATTTCTCATTTAACTTACCATTTGATTTACATTTATTTTGTAAGAGTGAAGGAAAAGTATTTTTACAAATGACGCAGTCGTAACTATTCCCAATAGAAGGAATACAACTTTGAAGTGTTTCGTCAATGTAAAAATTACAGAACATATTTCTGGTGTAACTGAAACGAATAGAAAAATTCAATTTTAGATTAAAGTTACGGATGATTAAGAAAACTTATCTATTATCCTCAAAGACCATTTGGAGGGTAATGAAGCTAAAATTTCAGAATAAAATCTACTTCAGAGTTTTATGGATCTGCATTGGATTTTTGTAAGTATCGGCCAATTTTGATCATATTGCTGTAAATGAGATATCGTCAATTAGGACTTTTGAGGGGAAAGTCACACGAAATATCATTCTCGTACAAGGAAAACCACGAAACCTTTGCATAAATCCCGCCTGAGGGAGCTCATTGTTTTCGAATTTGCCGTCATTGGCCTAAGTTCTTTAATTCGGGGCAGCATTCTGAAAACGGACTTGAATAAACCCTGAAGAAGTTTATGAAACAGTTTTGTAATGAAAGGGATATTTTGGTGCCGGAAATATTAAAAAAAACTGTTACTGTGATTTGGTTTAATGTACCTAATAGGTTCTTCTGATAAAAGTATTTGTCAATAGAAAAAGGTCATTGATTATTATAATTTTATTTTGAATTTCAGCATCAGCAACAGTTTCTGTAACTCTAGAATGTTCTACACTTAAATGAACACAGAAATCTTATATTTTTCTTCTATATATGATGAAAGATTATGTGAAATTTCTGTAAAAATGTTCAAGTTATAATCAATTATCAGGCATCGTTACAAGTTAGAAAATAACTTATTGATTATTGGAAAAAATTTGACAGCTAACATGCCAATTACGAACCGTTTATTTTACGAAATTGTACCTCTCTTTTTTTCTATTTTTCCCTTTTAAAAATTATTGTTATTGTATTTCCCACAAATTAATACTATTTTTTCCTACAATGTACGATAGGTAATAAGCATTCATTGTATCCATACAAATGAAACAGTTTCATGCATAAAGAACTGCTTCATTTAGTTGAAATTTTAATACACGGAAAGTTTAATGGCAGTTTGATAATATTTCCACTTTTGTGGTTGTGATACAATGTGATTCATGAAAACTGTTTAATAATTTGCAAGGAGGCTAGAAATACAGAACCAATTAATACTGGGGTCAATCCATTTCAAGTGGTTCAGCACTGGTTGCTCGACCATTTTTAAAAAATCTGAAATTTTTTGTACAACAACCCTAACATTATGGAAGTTCAAAATGGCTATTATTTTAATTTTATTAATTTTTGTTTGTGCATGGCGGCCATCTATGTTTCATCGTCTGCAGCAAATTTCTCACAAGAAGGGTTTACGGAATTGTAAATAATTAATCGTTTATTTACCCAATTCAATTGCGGATTAAAGCAATTTATACAGAATACATTGGTAAATTTAAGCATAAATTTTCCATTTTTTTCCAAAATTTGTCCGTTTACAAGAGGAAATTTTTCTAGCAAGGAATACTGTCAACGTGACATAATTTGTTTTACAAATAGGCTGAAAGTACTTGTACTCACACTCCGAGTTCCAGACTTGCTTTCTCTTTGCTAAAACAAATCCCGAATTTTTCAAAAATGGCAAAAATCGCACTTTTCAGGCTTTGATATCTCTATTGGGGCACGAGGTAAAAATCTGATTTTTTTTGTAAGGGTATTGTATGGTACTGTTATGCACAAGAAATTTCAAGATGGAGATTTGACTACAAGCTGAGATATGGCAAGGGTAACATGTCCAAACAATTCTGCCAAACTATTGTTTTGTTGTAGTCACAGCTGAGTATTTATCTCAGAGTGTCATTTAAATTTATGTTTTTTATTATCTTTAAATAATAGTAACAGAAAATAAAGCCCTTTGAAAAGCTTAGCAATTAATAAAAAAAAATAATTATGCCTAAGGCCATACATTATGTATGGTTTCAGTAATTTTTGTTGTAAGTAATTTTAGTAACTAAAAGAAACCTCAGCACTTTTACATAAAGAAAAAAAATATTTTTATAAAAGACCTGAGACAAAAACAACTTAAGGAAAAAGAAAAGCTGTTAATGTTGTCCTACTTGTTGAGACATGATCAAACGTGTCAAAACACATTCTTGCTTGTTGGTTCAAAAACCACAATTTTGATCTTTCTCAAAATTTTATTTGTAGGAACCAAGTCATGTCATCTATTGATAACTTGATTAAAGATTTTGTCTTTGCTGGCTCATAGAAATATACATTGAAATCACTATGTGCAAGTCTCAATTCATTAATAATTCCTAGCTTACTTATGAAAAACTGTGATTTTTCTGCAGTATAAATTTTGAAAAGGCTTTTGGGTATCTTTACTTTCTGAAAATTACTTGAGGCTGATGCGTGGTAACATCACATAATGTTTCATTTACAGGAACATACTTATGGTAGGAACAAGTTTCAGGGGCTGGAAAGCAGTATTAAAATTGTGGTTTTTAAACCAACAAGCAGGAATGTGCTTTGACACGTTTGATCATGTCTCAACAAGTATGCCAACATTAACAGCTTTTCTCTTTCCCTATTCTGTTCTTGTCTCACGTCTTGTATATATATATATTCATGACAATGTAAAAGTGCTGAGGTTTCTTTTAGTTACTAAAATTACAACAAAAATTATTGATACCTTACAAAATGTAAGCCTTAGACATAATTATTTTTTAAATTAATTGCAAAAGATTTATTTTCTGTTACTATTATTTAAAGATAATCTAAAAAATAAATTTAAATGATGTTCTGAGGTAAATACTTAGCTGTGACTACAACAAAACAATACTTTGGCAGTTTGTTTTGACATGTTGCCCTTGCCATATCTCAGCTTGTAGTCAAATCTCCATCTTGAAATTCCTTGTGCATAACACTACCATACAATACTCTTATAAAAAAAAAATTCAGATTTTTATCTCGTGCCCCACCAGAGATATCAAAGCCTGAAAAGTGCGATTTTTGCCATTTTTGAAAAATTCGGGAATTTTTTTAGCGAAGAGAAAGCAAGTCCCAGATCTGGAACTAAGCGTGTGAGTACAAGTACTTTCGGCCTATTTATAAAAAAAATTATGTCATGTTGACAGTTTTCCTTGCTAGAAAAATTTCCTCTTGTAAATGGACAAATTTTGGAAAAAAACTGAATCTTTATGCTTAAATTTTACCAATAAGCAGTTAGTTTTGGAAACTACCCCATTACCAAATTTTTAGCCCAATGTATTCTGTACAAATTGCTTTAATCCGCACTTGAATTGGATAAATAAACGATGAATTATTTACAATTCCGTAAACCCTTCTTGTGAGAAAATTGCTGCAGACGATGAAACAAAGATGGCCGCCATGCACAAAAAAAAAAAACTAATAAAATTAAAATAATAGTCATTTTGAACTTCCATAATGTTAGGGTTGTTGTACAAAAAATTTCAGATTTTTTAAAAATGGTCGAGCAACGAATGACATTTTCGGGACCATCTTGAAATGGATGGACCCACTGATATTTGAACACAGGGCTTCAAATGAGAAATAGAAACGTCAGATATTTTCACTGTCTCCCGTTCACTTTTTGCTATGTAGTGTAAAATACGACAGCCCTGTTGATTCCGACAACAGTTTGGGGACGCAAATCATTTCTACAAATGCAATTATTAGTGATACAACATCATTTTTGCACACGTTCGCTTGTCGATTCGTCATCGATCTGATTGTTTCTGAAAGTTGCAACTTTGAACACATACCGTAAATATAGAGTGAAATGTTATTGATGTCTAAGAGCGTAATAAAACAATGTTTATTAAGTATAAGAGGGTCTTTATGTACGCCAAATAAAATTATCAAAATAATTTTGCTCATCGAATGTTGCTCATCAAATGTTGCGATTATTATCTATATCCTTATCACCCTATTGTGACCGAGTTCGCCAATTGAGACGATTTTCGCATTCCTAGGTTATTAGCGCTTTCTATTAGCTATTTAAATTCTAGGGAAATTATTCATCAATTATTCTGAATCACATGATATGACAAACTAAACAAACAAATTATTACACTGCAGGTCAGATATTTTAATCTCTAACTGAACTAAAATGAAGAAATATGGCATTCATTAATGAAAGATGAAAAAAATAAAATACACTGTTAATGCATACTCTGTATATTTTTTAAAACTCAGAAAATGAATCGAACTATTACCGAATAGTTGATTTTATAACAGAAACATGGGTTACACAGTTATGACCTCCTCGGAACAATGAGATATAATTAAAGATGTACAGTCGTGGAAAAAAAAGTAAACACCACCTACTAACTCCTCAACAAATTTTCGTAGAAGAAAGTTACTGGTACCGAACAACTGCAAATAAAGTCTAGTTTTAATTTATGTATATATAATTTGCTTAGGCGGCCATCTGAATATTCAAACGAACCATAACTTTAATTTTTCAAAATCAATACACAAGTCTAACAGCATAAATGAACTCTACATTCTTCAATTAATCTGAAAACAAATTTTTATGCAATCCGTACGATAAGTTTTCGATATATTAATTATTTTATCACAAGAGTATTTTAGGGGCTGTATCGAAATTGAAGTTCGTTACTCTATTGTTGACCGAGAGAGCCCCCTTCTTGTTCAAGGCATCTTAAGCGCCACTCAGGACTAGTCCGGACTAGTACTGTAATATAACACTCTGGACGGCTAGATTACAGGATAGCTTAAGAAATTTCAAAATATCTAGTCACTTCTATCAGAGATGGCCCCTTAAACCATCATTTTGCCGATTTTTAAGCATAATTTAAAAACTACTTGGAAGAAAAATGAGTAATTTTGGATTTCCATAAATCAGCACTTAATAAATCTAAATCCATCAAAAAAATTGAAAGTGGGGATTCGTAATTTTTTTCAATATCAATTTCATAATTCATAATTCACATCATAAAATTATAAAAATACAACGTATTCATGTTTGGGTATTTAACCCATAAATGCCTGACTTTTCAAAAATCATTGTAATAGTGTTTTTCGGCTTTCATTTTTTAAATAAATCATGGGAAAATTACTTTAAAAAATCATATTTTGTTTTAAGTATGGTTTACGGCTAAAAAACTGTTTGTTACTAATCGGCAATACTGGTGTTTAATTGGGGTAATTTATTAAAAATTAATTGTAAAAATATTTTCCCTTGATAAAATTCTATAATATTAAACACACAAGAATTTTAGGATCTATAATAAGAAATAAATTTTACTTGCTCACTGCAGGTCAAAATAGGGTATTTCGCAAGCTTCCAAACAAAACAAAAAGAACAAGTAGCAACATTTGATAAAATAAATTTATCTTTATTGTTAAACTGCACAAGTGTTGCCATCTAAATGTTGAAAATCGATTTAATAATATTTTTTTCAGAATGTATTTTATTGGCAACATTAGGCATTTTAGCTTCAATATTATTCTAATAGTATTTTAGAGCCTAAATTGGGTATGTTGTCGAAAAGCAACACCAGGCATTTAAGGGTTATGTATTATTGCTACACAAAAAATTAGCACATTAGGAGTATAATTTCAGGAGATATAAATAAAAGTATGAAAATGTAATTTAACGTTAGAAACACTAAATTTTGATGCTTATAGTTCAAAAACTTATCATTCAGATAACTTGAAATTTGGGGTCTAGGCATAGTCTGATCAGAAGTTTTGAAATAGCTTGTTAAAATTGGGTTTTGCCATTAAAAAAAAAATTAAGTTTGGGTTCGTTTAAATATGTAGATAGCCCCTAAGCAAATTTTATGTATGTCATTTAAAAGTAGACTTTATCTTCTTATTTTCTAATCTTTCGGTACAAGTAACTTTCTTCTACGATAAGTTTTTGAGGAATTAGTAGGAGGTTTTTACTTTTTTTTTTCCATGACTATACCTGCTAATACGATAATTTATCTGAAACAGAATTTCATTCAATCCTCTGCTTTTATGTATTAGAAGGATTTGCAGTAGATGAAAAACCTTGAAACCGTTTTTTAATATTTTTATCTGGAAATGATTATTTATTTCTTCTGTAAAAAATGATCGGTTCTTTGTTGAATAATGCAGCATCGTTAGAAATTTAAGTATATTTTTTTGTAAACTCTGTACGTGATAGTAAAATATCCCATGTACAAGTTTGAATCTACCATGTTGTACAATATACTGAAGATCACCTGTATAGACTTAGATATATTTTTTAATAAGTTGTACAATGTTGTTCATCAATCTTTTAGATATAGATTTCTGCCCCTACCCCTATACATTTCTGGACGATTTGACACGTATTTCAAGACAGTGCTTACACGGTTATATATCCAAGATACTTCAAATAAGTAATAACAAGCATGTTTAAATGATAATTACACAAATCTGTAGTACAAGTTAAATATGAATTTCGGTAAAATTATTGAGAATAAATTGTAAGAGATTTTCAGTTTACCGTAAAAATCACAAAAGGGCGGCCTCTGAATGGTAATAAAAGGTATGATATTCGTTAAAGGTAAGAAAATGCGAATGAGATACAAAATATATTTTATACTATAAAAATTATTATTAACATCCTCAGTTAAAAATATCTTACAATGTATATAATCGAAACTATCGTCTTAATGACTTCCTCTTCTATATTTATTTATTTATTTATTATTTAATTATTCTTCATTGATAAGCAATGTTTTTTTAATAATTAAAAAAATAATTAGATATTTAATCTACATTCTATAAACAGCCGTTAAATTGCCTTTATAACATAACTGGCAAACCCAGTGGCTTTGCTCGCGTAATAGTTGAAATATAGCAAGTGATATTCGTATGTCTAATTTTTATTAGAAGAAACTAAACATTTAGGAATAATTCAAAAATTACTAATTAAGCCACAGTTTGACTAAACTTCATTATTACACTGCATAAATGAGACTTAACCCTCTAATGCATGATTTTTAAGTTTTCTTAAAAAAATATATTTGCTTCCTTGACAGCCATAAATTACAGGAAAAATATTGAAAAAAAAATTCACTCTTATATTTTTTAGTATTTTGAAGTTTTTTTAATTATTGCCAAATGCAACACCGTTAATTAACCCCAAAAAGTTTTTTTGAACTTTGCCAACTAGCAACACTGTGCTGTTTTATTGCTTTTTTTTTTTTTTTTTTTTTTTTTTTTTTTTGTAAATTATAAGATTTTAAATGCGTACAATACTTTACACACACTTAGAAAAATAAAATTACATATATGTGTGGTATGTATGCATATACGTATATATATATATACTATATATGCTATATATATATAATAATAATTTTAAATCAAAATTATCAAAATTTAACTTACAAGTCATATAACAATATTAACCAAAATTCTAAATAAAGAGGGCATGTAATAATATTATACATTAACTGTTATCTATCAGCAAAATAATAATGGTACAAATTATAGTTCTAAGATATTAAATGAACATATGAAGTTAGATTCTACAATAGAATCATTTTTAATTAATAAATGAATAAGAAGATATGCTGTCCTTATAGAAGTATTGTAAAAAATATAATTAAATAAAAACATAATAAAATGCGGAAAAGCAGCAATATTTATCCTGTACTTTAAACCAATTGAAAGCATTTAAATTTCAAAAACATAAATAGGCTTATAAAGTGTAATATCACATGCAAAATACAATGAAAAAAATCACAGGCTAATAAAATTTACTCTATAAATATACGGGCAATGCTGCAGAATACCATACAATTTTATATCAATAATATTTATCAAAGTTATGAATGGTAAGCAATGGAACATTTATTGTTTTTGTTTAAACGTAGAGGTACCAAACACTTAATTCATTTTACCCTAGTGTAACCTATACAGCCCAGAACTTTACACCGTTGTTTTTTATCTAAGTGTTGTTACCAGTGATCAATTTTATCCTTCCTGACATCTTTAGAAGTTTCATAAAGCTGAAAACAATGGACTACTAAGTTGCTACTATAAAATTTTAATCATTGGCTTTTTTTTATGATGTAACTGGTACCTTCAGGAAGACATGGACACATAAGCACAAGGGAAGGAGAATAGAGTTCCTTTAAATCTGAAAAAATGTATTTTGTCCATTTTTTATCATTTGGCTCCCGTTTAACAAAAAAAATTATATCTGCCATTAGGGGGATCCCTCAAATCGGGAGTCCCGGGGCAGCTACCCGCATGTCCCTGCATTAGTCAGGCCATGGCTTTACAGTAAATTGAGAAGATTTTGTATTTAATAAGAGTCGTTTATCGAGTTACGATGACATATGGTGATAAAAGTGAAAAAAAAATTAAATATCATGCGAACCAGTTGTGAAACAAACAATGCTCAAAATATTTACAAATGCAGAACTCAATTCATGGTGTTGTCAAATGGCAACAAATGTATATTCATGTGCATGCAATTTTTGTTCCAATAAGCATAACTGAAAATTATTTAAAATAACTTTTAAAAGTGTATTCTTTTCAGAAATATTTTTTTCAAATGAAATTTTGCATGTTAAATATTTTTTATGAGTTAGAAATCCAAGTATGGCTAACAAAATGGAAAGTATCAAAAATTGCTTTTTATTTGTAATTTATAAACAACTATTGCCAACTATGATACTTTTTATGAACTAAATCTAAATATAGGACCAACATGAATACGTAAAGCATAAAGTTGTCAAGAGACAACGGTAAATAAACAATAAGGAGGGAAATTTTAATATGTTGCCAATTGGCAACAGTATGAACTAGAGGGTTAAATTAATAAGAAGCACTAAAACGAATTGTAAATAAAAGATAATTATAAAGTATTTTTAAACTTTTATGCTCAATCTATACGCTCATTTCAGTATTCATTTGAAGTTTTAAATTTTTTATCTTAAAATTAATCATCATGTCAAATTCCAAGTTTCTAGTCTAACGGTCTACCATCGCCAATTTGCAACCACCACTTTTAAAATCAGTTACATTTTTCCTGAGATTGCGTAGAAATTGCAATTTAGAACGTTTTTAGAACGCTTTTGGTGCTTTGTCACCTCTTTTAAATTCCAATTTTTTTGGAAATGTTCTTACAAAACATTTATATCTTATAAATAACTACCATGCCTAATTTCAAGTTGTTAGGACTTGCAGTATCACAAAAATTGCAATCTAAGAAGTGTTTTGCTCCTTTAGTTCTCAGGTGGTAGTGGCACCGACATGAAATAGAGCCTGTGTTAAAGCAAGGTCTGTCACCATTAATTTCAAAGCATTCTTTTAAAATCGGTTTGAATATTCCAAGATTGCTTATCGAAAGTTTTTACAACGCTTTTTAAGCATTTTCACACCTTTTTAAATTTCGATTTTTTTTAAAGAAATGTTCGAGATCATTAATATCTTATAAGTAACTACCATGAAAATTCCATGTCTCTGGGCCCTTTAATAACACAATTATAGCCTTTTTAGAACTTGTTTTGCTCCTGCACCTTTCGGGTAGTGGCACCGACATAAAATATAGCCTCTGTTGAAGCAAGGGCTGTCATCATCATTTTGACACCATTATTTTTGAAATCGCTTTGGTACATCCTGAGATTCCGCAAAAATGGTAATTTAGAAAGATTTTAGAACGCTATTGCGCATTTTAACTTTTTTAAAATTTCGGGAAATGTTTTTAGAGTTCATTTATATCAGTAACTACCATGCCAAATTTCATGTTTTTAAAATGTCTTTGCTCCTGCACTCTTTGGGTTTAAGAGATCCAAAAAAGATATAGGTTATTTCGGAAGATGGACTAACATCATCATTTTAATACCACTACTTCTGAAATCGGTTCGGTATTTCCAGAAATTACCAACTACAAATAAACACACAAACTTTACTTCTTTATAATATTAGTTTTAGATAGATATAAAACGAAACTAGCTTTTCTCATTGACAGCCTTAAGTTGTGTTTTCAAGAGTTGGCTCGTGAAGAAATTTGTGTGTATTTTCCCCGAATCAAGGAGCTAGAAATATAATTTATGAAGCTGCTTTGAAGCTGTGTTGTACAAATCAATAGACACCGTTGTTGAAGAACATCAGGCTGTGTGCATTACCCTACTGATTTTTTACAGTGCTTGGATCCTCCCGGAATGGCACGGCATAACTTGATACAGAAGATTGAATCACCTATTATGGTCCAAAGAAATTTAAATATTCCAATACTTTGCAGCGGTATAAATTAGTCGTTAAAAAGCTCCAAGCTCATGTGATTGAAGCGATACTTCTGACAGGTTCTGCCAAAAGTTAAGATACTTTCATTCTGCGCATGCCCCTCATCACATCTGATATGCCATTTCAATTCGGGCGTCTGCAAATTACAATTCGTTTAGCTTTTGCCATGTCGATCAATAAGGTACAGGGTCAATCTTTATGACATTCAGCTGGAGTGAACTTGGAATCATCTTGCTTTTTTCAAGGTCAGGTTTAAGTTGCGTTCTCATGAGTTGGCACTTCAAGAAATTTGCGTGTATTTGCGCCGAATCAAGGAGCAAGAAACAGAATTTATGAAGCTGCTTTGAAGTCGTTAGTTTTTAGTTCTTTGCATCATGTACAGTTAAAATACAGTTTGATATCTTTTTTTAACTTTTGTTTTTTTATCTTTTGTTGCTCCAATGATGAATATAAATGAGCTCATTTACAGCTGTATTCTTTTGCGTCTGTTATATAAATTTATACATTTTTATCTT
The DNA here is from genome assembly GCA_963932465.1 of Maratus speciosus. Taxonomy (NCBI): domain Eukaryota; kingdom Metazoa; phylum Arthropoda; class Arachnida; order Araneae; family Salticidae; genus Maratus; species Maratus speciosus. The sequence goes on along the minus strand of OZ010788.1, from coordinate 331,054,351 downwards.
GTTTGTTTTATGCTGTTTGTTTAATTTTGAAATTCATTTAAAAAACATAAATATTCTTAAAATACCGGCCAACCCCGGGTACTTTAGCTAGTATACAATATTATTAAACTGAAGTCAATTACTTTTATCTAGGTTGACATTGGAAAAAAATGCTTACTGCATCTTTGAAAAAATAATATCATTAAATCTTAGACTTTTTTCCATTTTTAAGTTGTAAATATTTGTACTGCAGATTTTGCATTAAATTTATGACGATTGTACATAATATGATAAGGTACATGCAAAATACAAAGCTTAAAAAAAAAAGTCTAAGATTTATTTCGATTTCATTTGAATGGAATCTAAGTATATAGGTGTTTAAAGCATTATATTGTATGGATTTCATTTTTATTTTTTAATTTTCAATTGGTTTAACTTATTTGTTACAAAAATTTAACATTAAATGTAGAACGGGTTGAATGAAATATCTTAATATCTGCCCCTTCTCGGGCTTAAACAATTTAGGAAATAAATTTTGTTTTTTAAAATTGTTCTGCAATTTAGCTTTTTGTTTAATTATTTAATCTTTCTTCAATACTAGGCAATGTCTTTAAAATAAGTTTAAAACATAATAGGATATTTAATTTATATACTATAAATCTTAGCCGTTAAATTTGCTTTATAAGATAATAGATAAAAAAAAAGAAACTAGTATTGAAAAATACTTTTCTCAAACATTATTCAGAGATACTTGGTCGTTATCTGTGTTTAAGAAATGTCACTATGAATTAAAACGGTTTGACAAATTTAGCAAATAATGCAATGTAAAAAGAAAATATAGACCAATTAAATGTGAGAAACTCACCAGCACTGCTACACTTTGTATCTTCAATTAAACCTTAAAATAACTACACATATATAATTAGCATATTTCAGCCTTTAATTACTATCAATTTAATTAGTTGTTCAGAATTCAATGCTTTCATTCCTCGTAAAATGTAATTAGTTGTTTATATAACTTACTACTGTGTTCAAGAAGTTATTTTTCTTAAATATACTTTTATTCAAAATCACCTCACATCCAAACCACCTGCAGTTTTAAATAGTAGATTGTTTCATTCTTCGAAATAATTAAATAAAATGAATAAAGGGGCAGCACTGCTTTCATGGAGGTTAATGTTGAGATTAAGATTTTTTTTTTTAATCTTTTAACATACCTTTTCGTAACGTCTCAATTAACTAAAGTTTTTATCTTTCTTTTCAAAAATTAATGGATTGCGAGACGAAGTCAATGTGACGAAAACGTCTTTTAAGATTTGCTTTAAATATATATATATATTTTTTAAATCTTGTTAAATTATTTCATAATAAATTATTTATTCTTAATTGGAAATATTCAGGATGTTCATGAATGACGCTATTATAGTTTTTCAGAAGAAGAATAATAGCGCAAGTCAGAAATTAATTGCGGACATGTTTTAGTTCCAAATATAAAAAATAGATGACGCTTCACTATTGCAAAATTTAGTAGCTCTGAAAATACTTTTGGAATCTGAATAGACACATTTTTTTTTTTTTTTTTTTTGGTTTTAAGCAGCTAAACAGAATGTAAAATAATAAAATCCTAATAAAATTGTATCCGCCTTTGTACGTAAGATTCTTACTGCTTACGACATCACAAAGCCATCTATCAGTGATATTTAGAACTAAAAAAGGAAAGCGCAATAAGAAAATTATCGAATTAACACAACATTCTCCTGTAAGAGTAACTTAAGTAGTTGTCATCGTTTTCTTTTAAATTTAATTTTAAAAACATTCAGTGCAGTTTATGGTATGTTCTTTCAACCTTGTATATATTTTGTTGTTCTAGTACCACGAAGGATATGGCAACTATGAATGAATTATTAACTCCGAGAGATGTTTATTTTTTCAGTAGCTGGAAAAAAGTATTGTCAGTTACCTTTAAAACACGCCGATCGTGGATTTTAGCGATTGTAGAATTGAATAGGAGGGTTTATTACAAATTATTTTCTTTGCGGCATTCATATTAACAAAAATTAAGAGCTTCAAAGTTCCATGAACCCAGAACAATCATTTACTTGAATCAATGTTAAGAAAAACACTCTATTAGTCGCAATTACGTTCCTTCGTTGAAAAAGTGTGTTATATACGTTTTATATATTAAATATTAAAAAATAAATAAAAATAAAAAAGGATCTTTTGGTTTTTTTCTTGTTTTATTCTTTTATATTTCTTTATTTCCTTTTAATTATTTATATATTTTTTAATTTACTTCTTTTATTTTAATTTTGTTTATTACTTTTATTTCCATTTTTCCCTATCATTTTCTCTTCTATCTTTTTGGCAAAACTTTTCTTTTCTGCGTGTGCTCCTTTCAGCTAGCGATATCTGTCGCATTCTTTGCAACATTCTCTACCTCTCAGTTCATTTTTGACCTTGTCCGCTTACGGACACGTGTTTACTGTAGCTGATGACGAGCTGTTATATTTTCAGCTCGAAATGCGTCCTATGTATTGTTTATATTTTATGATGATTTTTTACAAAGTTTTATTATTTTAATTGCTTCATATCGCTAGTTTTCGGTGCTGTTTCGCTTTATACAGAGTGTTGCCGAATTCGACCGACAGATTCAGAGAGGTGAAAGTAGGCATCAAGAGGATAAAAAATAACCATAGAACATGGGGTTACAAAACACTCATATAGTCATAAATACAGGGTGTTTTGACCTAGCTAAACTTGGGTTGGAGGTAATAATTTTAAGATAAATAACAAAACTGCAAGGAAAATGTAACCATGTGCCATCTCGTTTGGTATGAAATCTGATAACACCACGAAAAGTTCAATAATAATAGGTTGCTCATTCAATCAGTGATACCGTATGAACTCGTAATCACAGTCAAGAATGTGATGGATCACGAACATACTGGTGAAGAGTAAAATGGTAACTTCTACAACTTTTTTTGTATGGTATCACATTTACAACAAAAGTGAGAAAATACACTTCTTTCTGACAGTTATAACAGAGAACCCAAGTTGAGTTAGGGTAAGACACTCTGTATTTTTAATTAAATATGTAGTTTTCGACAGTATGCTCCATTCAATTTTTGTTCCCCTTGATGTCTACTCTGTCGGTCGTATTCGGCAACACCGTGTATATGCGCTATAAAAAAGAAACTAGTATTGCAGAAAATACAAATCTCAACTGTTATTCGTAAACTCAGTCAGTGACCTCCCGTTTAAAAACATGCCACGGAGAATAAATTATATAATCAGAGGTATCATCTTTTTGCTTTTAAATTTATTTCTGCCTAATTTTTTATTAGCTTTTATATAAGCCATAATTATAACTCTTTCTATAAGTCTTAGTCTTAACTTCCTTTTATAACCAATAGATATGAGCAACAATAGATGAAAAAGAAGCTGATTTTGAGACTTTAATCTGAAATTTAATCACTAATGAGATTCAGTGTCAGGATTTTTTTGTTAAAACCATGAAATATAAATTATATCATCGAAATGACTTGCAGTTTTATTTATTTATTTATTTATTATTTATTCACACATTTTCACCATCTTTTTCAGAAGTGCTTTTAAACATAAATAATCATTATCATGCGTTCTATAAATGTGAGTATTTTCTAGCTTCGACTAGCTATTTTTTCTTTCTACCTCTTAGAATATAACCAATATAGATAAAAACAAATTAGTATTGAATTAATTATTAATAGAAACATTATTCTGAAATACTGCATTAGTGATTTACCTTTAATAACATATTATGGAGAATAAATTATGCAATCAAAAGAATCTTGTTTTTATTTTTCTTCTTTTAAAAATTCTCTACTCAAAATCGAATACTTTTCTGAATTACTTTAAAATATATGAATGATTTTATGTTCTATAATTTTTGATTTTGAAATTTCCCTTTTAAGAAGTTGTGGAATTTTTGTTTTTCAAAATATTGCTGAATCACATTTTTGACGTACTTTCTTACAGACATCGATGTCGGAAAAATATCGGGCAGAAAATATTGATGTATACGACATATGGATTCTTTATATCTATCGGAAATATTTTCTAATCTCTAAATGTTTTAATTATATTTTTGTGAAGCATTCTTTTATTTTAAAGGAAATTAAGTTAAAATTAATAATTTTGATAATACCTTTCGACTGAGACAATTTATTCTCCAATATATATTTCTCATGTTTTAGATAAGTGCAGATGGGACAGAAGTTGAAACAACACCTTTTACAACAAGTATTTTCTTGTTAAAGCGAAGCTTTTGTTAACTTGTTTTTTTAGGTCTTTACAATTTTCCAAAGGATTTGCTTTGAGTCCCAGCTACAGGTGTTGACAAATATCAAAATATAATAATTAATATAAATTATGATGAAATGCTTTTCTGGAGACATGAAGTACGTTTTCACAATACGCAATATTCTTTTTTTATTAAAATAATAAGAGAGATTTTTCGTAAAGTATTTTTTTAAAGAAGCAATCGATTTTTTTAGATATATTTTTCCAAAAATATATTTAGAAAGCCTAAAGTTGATTCCGAATGAAAAATGTGAATTCCTATTAATTACGGATCTATTGAATGCAAATTTCAGATATGTTGATCTATAGTGAATTATTAACATCAAATAATGGAAAATTATCGATTTTTGTCCGATATGTCGCAAGTTTCTATAATTGAATATATTGTTGCCATCGCTATTTAGAAGCTAAAGATGTGAGTAATAAAAGAAAAAAAACTTTTATTGCATCATGCATTAATAAAAACAACTATTCATATAAAATGATTGGTGATTCTGCTGCACTTTGCATTTTTAATTACCGCTGAAACTAATCCCATTTGCATAATTATCATGATTCAGAATTTAATTTACTTTCAGAATAATTAGGCGCTTTGAATTAGAATTTAATACACCAATTTCTTTTTGATTATATAATTGTTTGTTAGGAAAGTTTACTAGTGTTTTCAAGATTTCTTTTTTACTGATTACTTTTAATCAAGATGATCTGGCATCGCCCCTACCGGAAATTTTAAATAACAAATTTTTCACTGTTATAATAATTTATTGCTTGAAGATAAGTTAATTTTCATTAAAATTTAATTCTGACATTCATTTTACTTTTAACCCTTTAGATTGTGGTGAGAGAATCTCTCCCCTCATAAATAAAAATAATTATTTACAATCCAATTCCTTTCATATAAAAATATATAACACAGTTTAAAGGTTTTACTTATTCTTTCCACATCTTCGGGGCCGTAGCATACTCTGACAATGACTAGTTGATTTTGAAATATAAATTAAAACTTTCCAGTTTTCATCAGTTAGAATTTTTGCGTTTCTCTACCAGTGTAAAGAAATATTACTTACTAGCATTCTTTGCACACTACGCTGGTCGGTTTTCTATAAGAATGTTGAATCAAATGAAATATATCTAGCAAAGATGAAATTATGAGAAAAAACTGTTTCTTAATATCCGATCAAATATTCATAAATGCTGTCTTATTCGGTGGCATAATATCTCTAAAATCCCTGAAATATCTGTGTTTAACTATTTTTTATTGTAGCTTTGTTATCTCGAATTTCCCGCTTTTACCTGAAACTTCTGCTGAGATATGGCAGAATTAGCTACAAATTGCGACCACCCCATTAACCCCCCCTTTGGCGAGAATAACTAAAATCGCTAAAATCGATGTTTATATTTTAGTAGATTCGTTATCTTGAAAGTTATGCCTCTATCTAAAACTGCCCCTAGGATATATCGAAATGACATAAAAGTTTCGAGCCTCCCTTTAATCCTCTTAAGGGCAGAGGGGGGGGGGGGGGGGGGTGGAATTTTTAAAATTGTGGAAATGCGTGTTTAATTATTTTTTAGAAGATTTATTTTCTAGAATTTAACGCTGTTACCAAAAACGGCTGCTGAGATATGATAAACGTTCTAAAATTTTCTACTCCCCTTTTAGGGCGGGAATTTCTAAAATCGCTGAAATACATGTTTAATTATTTTTTTAGTAGATTTATTTTCTGGAATTTTAGGCGCTGACCTAAAACGGCTGCTGAGATATGCCAAATGTTCAATAACTTTCGACTCTTAGGCGGCGAACTTTTTAAATCGCTAAAATACATGATTATTATTATTTTTTTTTAGTAGATTTAATTTCTGGAATTTCACGCTTCTACCTAAAACTGCTGTTGAGATATGTCAAGATGTTCTATATATTTCGGAACCCACAATTTAATCCCCTTAGGTTGGGGGGGGGGATTTTCAAAATTCATTTCTTAGTGCACGCTTATGTCATAAGAAGTATTTTCCCTCCAATTTTCACGCCCTAGATTCCATAGTTTGGGCTTTGCGTTGATTATGAGTCAGTTAGGACAAACTCTTTTATATATATAATTGTATATAACCCCCTTCAAAAATGGCTTTATGTTGAACTGCGTTCCATTTTCATAAGATTTCATACAATCAAACAGCATGAAGATTTTTGTTATTGAAAGGTTTGTGTTGTAGAAAAATTAATTTTACAAATCACGAATGATTTCTACAAATACTACAAATGATGAGAATGTTAATTTTTACACAATATTCAATTTTTGAAAAAGTTCAAAGATCCATAAAGGTTCCGATTCTAATATTTAGAATTATGAAATGAAAAATCAGTGAAAATCACGTCATGTTGACGTAATCATATCAGTTTTTCTCGTTAGTTTTATTGATGTAAAAATACATTTTAATGTACGCATAACGTGACCAGCGCAAACTTTTCAAACAATCTTTATATACGTACTTTTATTCTTAACAATAGTACTTGTAAATGAAAATATATTTTCTATTTAATTGTAATGAAAAATCTAATGACGTAATAATTCACATTGATCAAATAAAATCAATAGAGAGAATTAAAAAATATACGTGCAAAAAGCCACGTGATTGAATATTTTTCATTATTTCTATTTTATCTGAAACAATTGAAGTAATCCGATTGCCATCATTTTGATGAAATTTCAAAAAAAAAACTTTTGGAATTCAAATTAAAGCATACAAATTAGAACATTTTAAGAAATAGCCAGTGCGGGCGCATCCACAGAGGAACAGCTCACATTTTAAAGAACAATTAACAAAATCTGTTCAGTAGAAAGCTCAGGGCGGATGAATGATTTAAATTTATAGGCACGGTGCGACCCGGAATTGTTACCTACACTCTCCTAGTCTTTGATGTTATATGAGCAGAAGATAAATAAAATATAACTTATTTTTCTCTTTGGTACGTCCATTAATCGATAATGATTTGACAATTTGACATTTATAGTAAATTTAAATTAATTTGGCAGTCATTTCTTTTTTTGCATGCTTAAATGATGCCCTAGGTACCTAAGGATCTGATTGGAAAAATCTTTCTATAACCCTCAGCCGAAAATGGGAATTTAAAATATTTTAATCAATATAAACCAATTAATAACTGTTCCTAAATGACCTTTTATTGAGTTCTTCTTTAGCATATATTTAAAACAGTAAAAACCCGCAGCTCAAAGTATTTAAAAAAAGTATATTAAAGTGCAATGCACTAATATTTATTTTGTATTTAAAAAAAAATCAAGGATTGGTATGTCGCAATCTGAGTGACACATATAAAACAATAGGTTTATTTTAAATATTATGCCAATTATTCTTATTAGAGGATAATCTTTTAAAACATGCAAATTTAATACCTTCTGACTACACTGAATCTTGCAGTTCCCTTTTTTACATCTTGTAGTCTAAGAGCTAGCAATGTTTTCGTCACTTGATTTAGCAATGCTAATTTTTTATACGCTCTTCCGTTATATGGTGCAGTACGTATGCGGACGTACTGGCTGGCAGGACACTTTTACCTGCGTTTACCTGCGGGAGAAGGGGTTATGCAGGTGAAAAAACTTCAAAATTACGTCATTTTAGTATGCCATTTGATTATAACATCTTTTTCTACTAACTATATGTTATATTAATCCATTATTGCCAGACGTTGCCAACGTTGCTAAGATCCTGCCAAGTCATAGGCAAAAAAACATGTAATCTTCACGTCATTTTAGCAAACTTAAAATTTGCAACATATTACTCTTTGTCAGCGTACTCAGACAACCTATAATTAATTTGCAACACACAGATTCGGTTGCGAAGTTAATGCCAGACGGCTTTAAAACTGGCAACGAAAGTGCCTCTTTGAAGAGTGGTTTATAGGTTTAAAAAAAATAAGAGGTCTTCACCTCATTTTAGCAAGCTTAAAAGTTACAACATAATACACTTTGTCTTACAGACAACCTACAATTAATTTGCCAAACAAAAATTCAGTTGCAAAGCTAATGCCAGACAGATTTAAATTTGGCAACGAAAGTGCTTGTTTAAAGAATGGGTTATGGGTTAAAAAAAATAAGCTATCCTCACGTCATTTTAGTAAGTTTGAAAATTGCAACATATTGTTCCTTGACTATCAGACAACCTATAATTAATTTAGCCTATAAAATTCTCATCAAACAAGCACTTTAGTTGCCAGATTTAAAGCCGTCTGGCATTAACTTTGCAACCGAATTTGTATCTGGCAAATTAATTGTAGGTTGTCTGATAGCCAAAGAATAATACGTTGCCATTTTTAAGCTTGCAAAAATGATGTGAATATGACTTATTTTTTTAACTTATAAACAACTGTTTAAACAGAAACTTTCGTTGCCAGATTTAATTTCGCCTGACATTAACTTTGCAACCGAATTTGTATCTGTCTGTTGTTAAATATAAGATTTTATAAATTTTAGGATTTGTCGTTTGATGTGTGGTATTCAGCTATAAGTATGCAAAATTTCAAGTCGCTAACATATATAGTTTCTGAGAACGGGTTCTGTGACGGACAGACAGACAGACAAAGGAGCGAGACGAATAGGGTTTCGTCAGATGAACGAAACCCTAAAAAGCAACTAACGCTGTCATCGGTGCCACCGCCTGCCACCGCTGCCTTGAAGGAATTTTTTTGTGACCAGATATCTTTCTTCATTAATATTGAGAAAACCTACTGCATAGAATATGATGAAAATTTGTAGTATTATTGAGAAATATTCGATAAACACACCTGAAGCTTACATTGTTCATATCGAATAATTATTTTAAGAGATATTTAATATTAAAGTAGATCAAAATTGTTCCATTAAAATAGTTTTATTTTAGCAGAAAGTATACATATGAAATTAATATTTTATCTAAGGATACACATTTCAAAACTGAGTTGTGCAGACTGCATTCGTTTTTTAATCTGGCTAATTTTTTAAGGCCTTTTTTCAATATTTTTAAATGAAATTTTCATCATTTTAAGAGATTTTTTTTCATATTTCAGAAAAGGTTATTATTTTAAATTGTTACCAATGATAAAAACACTTAAAGAGATAGATCCTTTGAATAAAAACTATTTACTCGTGACTAATTAAACACAGAAAAAAATACATAATTAGAATTGAATGATTACTTATTAAAAGCAAGAAAAAATGAACATTACATCATAAGAAGTGTATTTACATATGAATATGAAAAGGAGAAGAAAAGTTTTAAATGATAAATTCATTAATATACCTTAAATTGGTAAATGGGGGAAATTACGTCAGATTTAAAATGGCCAAATAATATTTCAAACAGTTTAAATTTGAAAATATTTTTACACGAGACATTTATTTCATATTGCGACATGATCTTTTTAACAATTATTGCTAATTCCAAGACGATGCAAACAGTAATATTTCCTTTCTAACAACAAAAGTATTTTCAGGTGAATATTAAAAAGAGAAAAAAAAATATCTTTGCGGAAAATTACATTATTACATCATATATTAAACGATTCATTTAAAATGTCTTATTTAAAACAATTTTCTTATCGCGATGTCAAAAAATACCGGGAGGTAAAGATTCTCTTTACATAGTTAAATTTATACTTTTATTATTTATTATTTGTTATTTTTAAATGTCTAACAAAAAATATTTTATCAATCCCGAAAACAGCCAATAGTTCTTCCTTAAAATTCAGGGAAAGAATCAAAATCCGTTTACAGAAAGATCGCTACTTTTTTAATTAGAATTCAATCTACCGGAATCTTTAAAGCCGATCAAATTAACATATTTTTAGAGTCAGATATGCCTGAACGGAGATTGGTGAGCGTAGGGGGCAAAGCTCTCTAGTAATTAAAATAGAAATTAGCTGTTTATAACTAGTTCAGTCTTGTTGAAGCACACATTTAATAATTGTTAACAAAGGTCTGTGTATTTACAACATTGGATGACACATGACAGATTATGTCGTGAGTTTAGATTACTTGTAATAGCTAAAGGATTATGTAAGTTTCTCAAATCCTAAGCATTGAACTATAAATCTGGCTCAATTTTGACTTAATTTTATAATGTGTACTTTACATGATATTCAAAACTTTTACATTATCATTTATTTAAAAAAATAATTTTATTCTTTTTAATTCTTTTAAATTTTTAATTCATATAAATTTTATCATGTTTTGTTCATATTCAGTTATCTGATCTTGTATTAAATCTAATTTATAATTGTGTGTTTGATTATTTGATTTCATTGTGTATTACTTATTATAAAACGATAAAGCAATGTAGTAAAAATCACAAATGACCATAAAAGATAAAATATAAGCAAGGCAATTGGCAAGGGTAAATTAATGAACTCACAGTCGATGTTAAATGTTAAAAAGCTATTGCAGTTTTTTTTTTATATTTAGATTTCTTCAAAAAATAAAATAAAATAAATATTTAATTTCCTAAACATACATTATACCTGAGAATTTTAAGTAAAACTTTAAGTAACAGTATCTTACATTTAAAACATGTTTAGTATAACAAACATAAATTTAAATTGAGCGATATCGGTCGTTTGAAAACGTTAGGAATTTTTTTTCCTAAAGTAAACCTTTTGCGCATATTTGTTAAAAATACATTTGTATTTTTTTAAACAAAAAATATATCTAGTTCTGTTTCGTTATGAAAAATGCTTCGCATTACCTCGATAGTTCGAACAAAATCGCTTCTATCAAATGATAATATTAGTCAAAACCAAATATTTTTCTGCTGTAATGTATCCGTGACTTTTATTTTTCTTCTCATTTTAGTTTAGATGCTGAAGAAAAACTTTCCCTTTGTTTATAAATTAAAATAACTTTCTTAAAATATGAAATATTGACTTTCCTTATAATGTCGAATATCTGAAAAAAAATATGCAATGATTTGTATTTACAAAAATATTCGCTTAAGCTGCAACTTAACTTTGTTGTTGTCTTTGTTCGAGTTTAAAATTTCTATATTTTATGAAGACTGTTGGAATTTTTTTTATTTTTTTTTATTTAGGAACAATACATATGTTGTGGTTTTATGCGTAATTCATTAATTAAAAATCGCTACATAATGAGTGATAAAAAAACATGATTTTAAGTTACATAATCATATATAAAAAAATCCTTAATGTAACTGATAAAGTTATAGTTTTGTTATTTAAAGTAATATATTTCGTAAGTCTATGTATTTTGTAAGCATAGATAAAATAGATTAATGTATTTTATGTCGGCCAATTATCAGCACGTGGGATATAGGCAAAATAGATTAAATACTCATGGTTATTGTCACTTGTTTAAAAAAATTGCTGCACTTTTTAATCGACTTAAAAAAATTAGGGCATTATCAGCTCGTCGCAAATGTAAATTTTAAAGGAAGTTCACCGATGGTTTCGAAACTACATGACCAATTCATGTGATTTTTATTTAAACGGAAAGAAGACACTCCCGAATAGGTTACATTAAAATTTAATCAAAATCGGTTCAGTAAATTTTTAGAAATTCATCAAAAACCAATAAAATCAACATTTTCTCTTATATTTTTGTACGTTAGATGTTTTCAAATTGCCGGGTTAGATGCACGGGGTGTCCTCGCAGCTGCACAATCAGCCACTGTACAACAGAACTACGAAAACTCGTTGCAGAACTATATTTGTACGCTGGAATGATTTGTACGCTAATACAGAAATGGCCAAAAATCCCAGGCAAATTTTTCATAGTAATTGAATTTGAGTCTTTTATTTGGTTAAAAAGCTTTTAATTATTCTAAGTAAAGTAAATAGTTAATGCATATTTAAAATATAATAGTCAAGTTGTTTGTTAATCCAATGCACATACTTTTAGGGATCCTTACTTAAAAAGCAAAAGCGGAACCATTATAAGATCACTCCTGTGTCTGTCTGTCACAGCCATTTTACTCGTAAACTATGGAACATGGGAAGTTCAAATTGGGGGAAGTAATAAAGACTATTGACCCACATATTTACATGTTATTAAACATTCATAAATATATTTAAGAAAAATGTAGAGGAGATAATTAAGTTAATTGAATTAAAACCTTTTCTTTGTATATCGTGTGGGGTATCGATTGGACGATTTCATAACGCTGAGCTCATAAATACCTTTTTTTTTAAATTTTAGGTAATATATTTTCAGAGATATAGTCGAAAATGTAGTGTAAAAAGACCCCCCCCCCTTTATTTCCGGATCTACTGAATCTAAAATTATGGAAAAAATTAGAGGAAGTAGACGGTAATTTAATCCTTGCAAGAAAAGTTTAACGATTACCCTATGTCACATAGTTTTTGAGAAAAGTGTATTTTTTCGTTACAGGCAAATTTCGATTAGCGGTCATTCGGGAAAGGTGTTGTGCAGCGCTGGAGGTACATATGTTAGTAGCAGTAGGAAAGCATTGCAGATAATGATTTTTGAAAAAAAATCGTCGATGATTAGCCGAGATATTAACCCTTAAAATAACGGAACGTTTGGACGTCCATTATGACAGGAGCGGCGTACCCTATGTAACATCCGCTTTTAAAGACTGGATAATAACTTTTATTGATATATTTCTGTAATACACTTTCCAGTAACAGTATAAGAGCTTCAAGCATCAGAGTCTTAAAAACAGACTAATTAAATTAGAATTAATCAAATAAATACTATGGGATTCGCGACTAGTTTGCACTGGTGGGGATCTCAATACGCCTCCTGTGTCTTTAACAGTTAATTAAACACCTATCTGGGAAAACGTGGCACGGACAAAGACGGCGTCGCAATTTTGGGACCTCCTTTCTTATCCTTCCTTATTCTTCCTTTCTTATTCTTCCAATCTTGGGACCTCCTTTCTCTTAACAAAATGCCAAGTTTAAACTTTGAACAAGGGTTTTTTTTAGTTACACTATAGAAAGAAAAGATTATTGCTACGCTGAATTTAGTTTTATGAAATGTTAAATGACGTTTAAATATGCACTACTTTTATTGTCAGTACCAAATAAAGTTCATAAAAAAGCAGCTTAGTATAAGATTAAAAAAAGAGTTATACTGAATAGCAATATTTTATATTATTTAGGCTTCATATATCTTTGAACTTTCATGGTATACTCCTTCATATTTTTATTGTATATACAGTTATACCAAACCCTACATTGTATAGTTTTCTACAAATTCTTATTATTCTTTTAGCAAAGATTTATTTTTAATAATACAGTTAATAATTCATATATTTATTGTACGAAACCCTCTGATCCCAAGTAATACTCGCACAGGACCGTTTATTTTACTATCTTTTCTTTGTAATTTTACGATCTTTTCATAAATATTTCTTCTATGCCAATGTCAGTTCCGGCCTTTTTTTAAGTGTTGAATTTTTTCCATAATGTAATAGTGTAATAGAGAAACAATGTTCCTCAGCCAAATAGCAAGTTCAAGAAGACAACGGGTTCCAAAAGATAAAATATAACACCGCATTCTTCTTAGGTCTCATAAAAATTGCGTATCTGCCAGGAAAAAACCACACAGGCTTCACATCGCTTTTGAGTGAAAAAGATCCAGAAGGTGAGGCCAAATGTTCTGGCAGACAATTCAGAAACATTCAACGTCGCGTTCAGCTGAGTTTGTAGGTCGAATAAAATATTTTCAGTTACAACCAAGGGGAGTACTTTGTTTGATACTTAAATAGTATATTCAGGATTAATTCATTTCTATAGCTTACCCCCTGCAATGACCGCGATAAAAAATATCTCGATGAGTGGGGAAATGTTCCCATTGAATCTTTTGTAAAATTGTCGATACGATGTGTGTTCGGGCATAACGAAGTGATTCAATACACTAAGTCCATAGTGAAAAATAACATTCCACTAGTAGAATGATATCTTTTTATGTGTTCTTCATAACTAGTGATTACAGTTAATGACTAACTTGTTCACAAAATAATTTGGCCCGTCGATAGAACTATCTTTTTAAGGAATTCGAAATATGTTTCTTTTTTATTTTTATTTTTCAATCTGTGAAAAAATTCTAATTATTCCTCAATTCCATTTCATGTGAAATATTACCCCACCCCCCCCTGATTTTGATGACATATTGGCAAGATAACATAATGGTAGTACTTTGTCTGCAACTGCTAAGTTTTTTTAAATCTGCTGCGGATAGTGTTTCTAATTGAACGAGTGAGGATTTGAGGAGCTGTAACATTACTTTATTTTCTTCTGATTTTTTCTCTGAGCACTGTTCTATACATCTATCGTAAAGGTGAATGATTCTGTAGTAGGAACTGAATAGTGTCGAGCTGCTCTTCTTCTTCCTGAAAATCACGCATATTTAATCACAAATGAATGTCTTTGAACGTTTGATTTACCAAAAAAAGAGCCCTTTTGCTATTTTTGGATACTTCGGGCATTTATACAAATAGTGATTCACAAAGGAATATTTCTGCCAATTTCCTATCAGATTCCTACTTTTCTACAAGTCGTATAAGTAACTAGCTTTTGAGAAAGGGCCTAATATTTACTTAAATAAACAAATGTATTTTTAGAGAAAGATTTAAATGAAAAAAGTAAAATTTCGTATCAATCAAATCTTTTTCGAATTTAAGGAAACTTTTTTGGTTAAAATATCTTCAAATTTTGAACAATTAAGATGTTTTCAAGTTTATGACTTTTTAGCTTCATTTTAAATCTTGAACATTATGTTTTAAAATTATATTTTAAGAGAAAGAAGAATTAAAAATTATTTACTTTTTGTTGCTAATTTTATTTTAAACTTAAGTTATAAACTTCAAAAACTGAAAGAAACTATATATGAACAATACACTGTTCCAAAAATTAATCACATATGCAGCGATTTTCTGTTAAAAAAATTGCTCAATTGAAAAGTAATCGTTAACATGTTTTGCGAATAAATTTCTGTAAAAAAAAAAAAAAAAAAAAAAAAAAAAAAAAAAAAAAAAAAATGCTTCAATTAAATTTGACCGGATCATTTATAAGAGTGCTACATTTGGTAACTTTAATCAATGTTGAAAGTAAATCCAGACATATAATTAGTTTATTTTAGCCCCTAATTATTTTCAGTTTAATTAGTAGCTCTTAATTTAATGCTTCCGTTATTCTTTAACGTCATTAGTTGCTTCTTTAATATACTACCTCTTTCAAGAAAGATTTTATTCTGAAGTAAACGATTCTTGTGTACAATCTGATTTCACATTCACTTACAACTTTAAATAAATAATTCTCTTAATCTTCTCGATGAAAAAATAAGAAAAAAATAGAAAACAGGAATTCTGCTTTTTCACAATTTAGTGTCGACACCAATGAAAAAAAATATATGTATATATAAATAGTACAAAACATATTTCAATTTTAAGATTTAAAGCGTAAACTTTTATTTTATGTAAAATGTCGTTATTCGCATCCGATTAAGAATTACACATTTACGATCCACTCTTAAACATCTGCAGTAAAGCATGCACAGGATGCCATTATCTCAAAATAATATACAAATGCAGCAAAAAGATGGCGTCATTAAAGAAACTGGACTAAAAAAACGGCTATCTAATAATTCATAGGCATTCATTTGTTTGTAACATTAATATAGACGATTTCAGTCGTGATGTCAGTCATGACGTTTTCGTTGGAAACTGACTCCAAACAAACGGTTGCTATGCTGTGTTTTCTATTTTGTTTGTGTGTTGCAGCTATATATTATATCCATATCTCACATCTAAGTGTTTTAATACTTGATATGTACTGGTAACATTTTCCACGATTTGTATTTAAAAAGAAATGACGCATAGCAACCGTTTGTTTGGAGTCAGTTTCAAACCAAAACGTCATGACTGACGTCACACTGAAAGGGTCTACAGATAATTAAAATTAAATATAGTTTATAAAAGCTCCATGTTTTATTATTCGTATAAATTATTCGTTTATATTTTTTTCAAAATAGCACGTAATTTATTTACATTTTCTTTCGGTTGTTATGAGAAAATGGGAACAAAAAGATATAATTGCTATTTTTCGACTATTTTCCATTTACTTTCTATATAAATGGAGTACTTGAGTTGCCAAAATTAAACAAATGGTGCTAAAAACTACAAAAAATAATATTTCAAAAATAAATGGAGTTACAGTTTTCAAACAAATTGCATTTAAAAGTACTTTTTTTCCCAAAACGACGGTATAAACATTGAAAAAGTGCGATGCTTAGAAATTAAAAAAAATGCTATAGAGCATTTAATTGTACAATAATACATCTACTTTGTTTATTGCTAGCGTCTGTAAGGTAACGTTATTTTTTGGAGACAAAATAAGCTGGGAGAAAGAAATAGCATACCGTTCCGGAAACTAAAAAATCGGCAGCATTTTTTTTAAATTACAAAACAGGATGTCACCCTAGTAACCGATCAATATTGCTTTACTGAAGCTCGACATTGCTAAAATATTGCATTGATCCATGATACTTTGAATAACATACATGTATTACTTTACATCGAAATATTAACAATGAAACATCAAAATTACAGAATTATTGGCTTTACCTTGAAAATACTTGCAACTAATCGCAAAAATTGCAAATATACTATTTTTGCATTAGAATTACTGGTAATGAATTGGCGAAATACTTCTTACCAATATTGGCGAAATGTACATGTAAACACTCCAATTCTTTGTTTATGTTTTTTAAGATTGAATATTATATAGGTTATATAACCAAAATAAATAAGATTCACCCACTGTTATCCTGACCTGATTTCCGTGTTTTATTCATTATTTTAGCAACGTGTAAATAATGGAGACATAATACGATCTTTAAAAATTTGAGGAAGAGTGTCATCTATGCATTCCATATACGGTCAGTATGGGTTTTTTTTTCTTTGTATCATAATATTTTATATTTGTGGTTGGAGTAGCACATTTGAGGTCTATTCCAACATAGAGAAAAATGTCCGGGCCAGGGTTCGAACCTGGCTTTCTTGGCTTGCCGTGCCAATTCTTTATTTATTAAGCTATCAGGACGATACCTGGCTGACAAAATATTTTAGTTATAACCTTTGCCTTTATAATTCTATAATTATTCGATTAGAAGAATCAAAAAGTACATTGATACAATTTGATAGTCATAAAAATTAAAATGTCTTGAAGACTTTAATAGATTTGAAAAGAAGTAAAATAACAATTGTCTATAATGTATTTTATGCATGAAAGTATACCAAAAGTAACTGAAACAATATCGTAAATGTTCAGGGTAATTTTTTATGTATATTTTAGATTACAGAATAAATTAAAGTCTGCGAATTGATGCAAGTGAATTTTTGCACTCGTATTCAAAGATTTTGACGACTTTTAGAGAACCCAGACATCCTCACGTTTACCACCCCTAAGCATGGCATTGTACATCGTTAAATAAATGCCATGTTTATTGAAGTTTTAATACTTGGAATTAACTTTGAATAAGATCGTGAGTTCAAAAACGAAAACAATTTAATTTGTTAAATTGTATAATAATTTTAAAAAAATTTCACTTATATTAATTACTCATAAAATAAAAATTTCCTATTAAATACTGTGTAATAGTAAAAAGTATTTCAAAAATTACTATAAAAAATTTAAGTGCATTTTTGTAAAGAAAAATATTAAAACTTTTGTAGCATATTTCATGTAAACAACAACAACAAAAAAATCTATACTGCAACTAGGGTTCTGAAATGGAACCCAAAATTTCTGCTTAACATCCTTCCAAGACTCAACTCGGGCTCAAACACATCCACCCAAATTCTAAATATTCAATCCCGAACCAAAAGTGAAAGAAAATTAATCTGTATTTTAATATCATTTAAAAAAAAAAAATACTCATCTATTATATCTCTATTATCATAAAAAAATTTTATAACAATGAACACATATACATTCATTAATATTCAAATATGCATTTTTTTCATTTAAACAATATCATGAAAATCTATTTATAAATCCGCTGTACCTGAATCCGAGCCAGAAGAGATAGAATGTGTTGAATCAATTTTGAAATATACATTTTTTTTTCATTAAAAAATATTAGAACATTTTATTGAAAAATCTGGTTAACCGGAACCCGACCCAGAAGAGTTAAAACGTGTACCGAAACCGCGTCAAACTCAGAATGTTTAAAGTCGCAACGGAAATATTTGCATAAAGTGTACACAACCCGCGGTTTGGATCAGATTGTGTTCGGATATAATTCGAATTACCAAATGCGGGGCTCTTTAAAGCAAAAGTTCTTACTATCTTCCTTTATTTGAAATTATTGTATTAATTCTGCCAAAAGTAGAAATATTATGGCAGATTCATGTGCAACTATCACGAACAATCCATTTCATTATTTAAAAATTATTGAAATTTAAAGGATGATTTATTTTTATCTACGCTTAAAATATATAACATATTATTAAATTCATAAATATAAACAATTTCTAAATAAAGTTAAAATGAATGTCATAAATGTCTTTTAGAAAAACTAATGTATTACTTCGGCTTCATTCCAATGAACATCAAAAAGGAAATTGAACATGTACTATTTTATGTGATTTACCTAATTTAAAATATATGAATTTGCTTTTAGAAAAAAAAAAGTTTTTTATGAGAGAAGTTTATTTTAATCGATTTTGTTTTTTTAAATGATAAAAGTTTCTTATATAAGCATATATGAATGATAATAAAATTTAAAATAAATAAAAATGTTCTAAATAAAACAAGAGAAGAAATTTTTTTTTAAACATTTAAAATATATTTTATTCTTTTAACCAATATATTAATTACATTCTTAAAAAATAAAATAATTTGAAGATCATTATTACTATTCCTTTGGAAATTAGTTAGCTTTTAAAAGTTAATTTCTTTAATTGTAGTATTTAGGCTATTTCTAACTCTGGGAGGGCCATAGTTTATAAAGATTAAAATAAAAATTCGTAGAATATTAAAAAAAAAAATATTTATGCATATTTTATTTTCCTCTACATATATAGTAAAGTGGGGGCAGATTACGCAGTTTTTCTTTTCTTCTTGTAAAATGTACAATAAAGCAAAAAGCAACAAACTAAGTACCATAAATCATTGATCAAACCCTTTAGAATCTAATTTATATCTTAAACAAGTTAAAACCCTCTTAATAAAGTAGGCATAATTATTTTCCCACATGTCCTTTTTTTAACATCATTTTTTTATGTGAGGATAAGATGCCGCATGGGGTGTGGGACAGATGCCGCATGGAGAAAAATGCTAGGCTCTTTATTTTTTTTCAAGCAAATCACATTTTTATTTTCCCAAACTACTTAAAATGAAAATAAATAACAGTAAACTTACAAAAATTATATATATATCACTAAATTGTGAAAAGTTGTGTGAAAAGTGTAAAATTCAAAAGTGTAATCTCAATAAACAAAACTTAAGAAAAAAAGTGAAAATGAAAAGAAAACCATTTGAATTTACATGAATGGATAGCATATATACGGGAAACAATAGACAGCATAATTCCAAAAAATA
Organism: Maratus speciosus; assembly: GCA_963932465.1. Lineage (NCBI taxonomy): Eukaryota > Metazoa > Arthropoda > Arachnida > Araneae > Salticidae > Maratus > Maratus speciosus. The sequence goes on along the minus strand of OZ010788.1, from coordinate 331,034,463 downwards.
TATAAGTCACTGGTTTACATCCAGGCGAACATTGCAGTTTGCTCTTAATATAAGTATTAGTTCTATTCTATTTAGGCTCTAGTCTGTTTACTTTTAGCCTTTCTTCCCATGCTTTGATTTTGTATTCCATTCGCCCTCAATCACACCACTCTACCTGTTGCAAAAGTAAAGTAAGCGTTTTTCGATCAGCTATCGATTGAATTTGATGCACTGAATTCTGTGCGCTTTAGACTTTGCTCCTTGATAAGACTCCAGCCGCCCAACATATGCAGAAACGTAAAATTCTAATCCAGTTCTGCCATCAGAATCCATAAGAGGAACAATTTACCCATTGCCGGAAGATGACTCATATTTTAGTTTTTTCCTCAAGTAAGGCGTTTTCAAGTTGATCTTTCCCTTCCCTTTTTTACAAATTTTACTTCCGTCTAGTTGTCGTTCTTTGGCGCATTCTAGTTTCTTTTGTTTTTCATTTCCTTTTTCTTTTTTATTGTTTATAAACTCTGTGCTTGTAATATTTGCATACTTTAACTTTCTCTTACTTGTCTGAATAGGTCTTTCGATCATTGAGGTAGGAGATATTTTGTTTAACAGTTTTGTTGGTGAGAATTGTAAACGGCCTACGTTTTCCTTATTCATACATGGTGAACCAACATTGTTGCTAAGAATATTTTGATAAGTAGCAGAATGCGGTAATATACTTTCATTTAAATGTAAGTTCTACTTAAATCGCAGTGATGAATTTATTGAACCGAAAAACAAAAAATATATTTTGCGGCATATGTCCCTCAACCTCGGTGCGGCATCTGTCCCATAGTGGCGGGTGAGATGCCACGCCGCCATTTTGTATCATGTGAGCGACGTGAGAGGAAGGCAAGCAAATGTCTGTATTCCACGAGGATGTAGTCTATAGTTGATATTGATTTTGGGATGAAATCTCTTTTTATTTTTCTTAAAATATGTAATAAACTTCATTAGAATAATTTTAGCAACTTACCACGCAGGTTCGAGCAATAAAAAATGGTATAAATATGTAAATAATCACAATTAACACTAGAACGGCGGGAAAATCTTACCTACTTGAACGGCGGGAAGGTGTCATTTTGACCCCTCGACGAAACTACTGAAATAACAACTCTAGAAATATTTTAAATGCCATACATTTGCAAAAATATGTAATTTACATGTATTTCATAATTTATATTTAATATTACTCGATAATTTATTGAATTTTTAAAGTACTGTATATGCAACGCCTACCAGGCGATTAATTGGATCATACTACGACTACTCAAAAAACGCATTAATTTGACATAAAGATCGATTTAAAATTAATGTTTTCACAAATTAAAACTAATGTTAACTAAAATAAAACACAATTTATAAAATAATATATATTTATATTTTCATCTATTTACTCGCCGAATGATTCACTCTCTAAATCCATAAATGAGAAATATGTTCTGTTGTTTCCGTTATTTCATTATAAGTGTAGTTGAATGGTTAATATGTTAAGCATTCTGTTTCAGTTTTATTTAATGCTTATAATACTCCAAATTGTACACACGTATTAGGAATTAATTCAGTTGTAACAAAAAAAATGAAAGAAAAAAAAATAGCAATTTTTCCAGTACATTTTACGCGCACAACTTTGAAACATGGTGCCCAAAATTCTTGAGATTTGTTTCCATTGCATGTCTGTACTTGACATTTTTTCTCTTGATATCTATTTTATTTTCGTGTTTTTTTTTTTTTCTGAAGACTTAGGAAAGATCTTTGGGAGATTTGAAACCATAAGATCCATTCTGAACACATCTACTAAATTTAATAGAAAATCTTTTCTACTGATAGGCTTGCCTGTTAGACTTTTATAAATTATCCAGGCGTTTAGCGCTGCATGATCCAAAATATTGAAAAAGATATGTACAGGCCGTCGTCTAGAAGCCGATTTCACGGAGTATTTTCGGCACATCTGATCATGGATACCCACACCATACTTCGTTGCGTTGTAATATTCTATTGAATCGGGCAACTTCTTAAGACCGTCTTCAGTTTTTACAGTAGAATGTAATGAGCTCAGTAGAAAAACACTTTTTTTTCTTTTGGCTTGATAGATGGTAAGTGTCATATTATCACATTCCATTATCTTCGATGAATAAAGAGTACTGCGCATATTTTTCAATGATATAGAAATTTCTCTTCTGTTCTTTTTCATTGGGCAACCAATGTTTTATTTTTAGCTTTTAACATTTCTGCTAATTTGATATTAGTAAAATAGCTCTCTGTCGTAATATTCCTCCCTTCGTTTAGATGGGGATCTGTTAATTTCATGACAACATTTTCCGATAAACGTAATTAAGGATTGGCTGTTTCATCCTTTTCTAGATAAATAAATTCATTCAAGAGGTATTTAGTATCAACGTCAACAGATCACCAAAATTTTATTCCAAATTTATCCGATTTATTTGGCATATATTGCGTAAATTTATATCTATCCTGAGATGGGAACAATTGTTCATCAACTGTAATATTTTGTCCTGGTCGGTAGCATGTTTTGCAATTTTCAATAAATTTATTCCACATTTTAGATGCAAAAGCAAATTTAACAATCTGTAGTCTGCTAGATCTTGTTGTCTTTTCATCAAATCTAAAAAATCTTTTTCTTTCTTTGAATCTATCTCTTGAGATAGTTTCTTTTCAAAATAGTGTTCCTCATGCCTTGGACGACAATGAATATAATTCTAAACCTTTTTTTTTTTTTTTTTTATTGCTCCTCGAACATATAGTATATTCCACAAAAGCAGCTTCGAGTACAAAGAGTATTTTACTAAAGGGGTCAAAATGACCCCTATCCGCCGTTCTAGGAATACAAGCTCATATTTCAAAAACTAACAAATCTAGAAAGCAGAATTTTTTTAAAGAAATATATGTTATATATTTAGGAAAAGTCAAAAAATCTCAAACGATTTCGTCCAGGCAAACAAAAGTAATCAACGGACGAAAGTACGCAGGTGTCAAAATGACCCCTACCGCCGTTCTAGTGTTAAGCAGTGGAAACGCATACAACACATCACACAGCACAGAAGAACACTACGAACTTCTAAAATTGGTCTAGGGAACGCTAGTGTCGCCTACACAGTCTCTGTGGCATCTGTCCGACCGCGGCGTCTGTCCCCACTTTACTATACTCGTAACATTTTGTAGAAAAAGTAATTAAATATTGAGAGCAAAAAGTGGTAAACAAAATTTAAATTAAAATATGGCCAACTTTCCTACAAGTCAAGGAGACATGGCCATCCAATTCAAGAAAGAAAAAGTGAAGTTAAAATAGCAAAAAATAAAACATTTCATATAATTAGTCATGGAAAACTTATAGCAATGTGCAAAGATGCAATTACATGACTGAAAATTAGTGAATAAAATTCGAATGAACAAAATTTATAGTATAATTTCGATTATTCACTTTTCATAAAATTTTACCGCATTTTTAACAAAGGTCTTGATATCTTGTACACGTTTCATGGAGCCACGTCAGGCACCTTATGCATTGTATGCGATCATCATTTTTGTTTCATCCAAAACCTACATAGTGAAACTGATCCAATTCTATTCACCCTGAGACGAATGTTAGACGGGCGTCTTTTTTGCTTAAGTATTATCCATTCACAATGCTATAGCATTGTGCTATAGCATTGTGAATGGATATTTCTTAAGCAAAAAAGTAGCAAAAAAGACGTCCGTCTGACATTGGTCTGAATGTATAGAATCTGATAATTACAAATGTATTTCATCTTCTTCGCTGCTGAAAGTGTCGTGTTTTTATATTTTTTCTCACATTTATTTTAGATTTTTTTCACGTATTTAATTTTATTTATCAAATTTATCTGTTTCTGGGATGTAAGATTCAGAAGCTTTTCAATATCTCCTGAAAAAAATTACATCGTTCGGCATTATTTTATATTAAGACTATTGAAATACTTATATTAAATAAAATTTAAACGATTATATTAATTATTATAATTATAAAAAAAAACAGTTACATTAAATATAATTATATTTAGTTAAAAACCTCATATCGTATAATTTTGAATTATTGATTAAAGGTGGTCATCTCAATTTTATCTGGCCACCTGTCCTAAAATTGAAGGACAGATGGCTACTCAGTTTAAAGCAGTCATGTCAAACTCGCTTACCGACGTGGGCCAAATTAATTATTATATACAAAGCCGCGGGTCACATCAAACAAAGTAGATAATATTATTACAATTGCACACAGTAAAATTTGTACGTACAAAACAGAGCTATGTTAAAGAAATATTCAAGTAAAGTACCAAAGTTATTATTATAATTCATAGTTTATTTTATCTTATTTTTCGAAAAAATTCTTGACTTTCGAAAAAATACTTGACATTACTTATTTCAACGAAATTTACAAAGTTCAACTGGATTTTCTAAATTGTATTAACTTACAAAAATGTTGTACACGTTCTATATTAATCTAGCAAAGTTATAACTTTTAATCTTCCGGATTTTTTTCGAGTAAAAAAATTTTGAATCAGAAAATTTATTTAATAAATTGTGTCTTGTATCGATGCGTTACGTATACGTATTTAATTTCATTTATTAAATACATTTTCTGGTTCAAATAATGTTTATACTACCAGAAAAAGTTTTCTATTGAACCTACTTAATATATGTCTAATTGTTCACTTTGCTTCATTGTTAACTTTTCACTCAGTTGGAAAATTGAAATTTTTTAACTGAATTAAACACAGGTAAAATGCCAAAGGACTGGCGGGCCAAAGAGAAGTTGTCGGCGACACAGTTGTGGCCCGCGGGCCGCGTGTTTGACATGCCTGGTTTAAAGCATCGATCCGCCATTGTACGCCTTTGTTTTAGGCATAGAAGTAAAGTTTGGATTATGTACGTGCCATAAAAATCCGTATAGTAAAAATAAAAATGTAACGTACATAATGTAAAACATTCAGATACCTAACTCAACAAAAGGATTCAACCACTAGATTAAATAAACATTAAAATTACACTTTATTTTTATAATAAAAAAACACAGATGCACCTGAAAATGATGAAGTCCTTGGACTATTTCTTAAAAACAATTTTTATGATGCAATCTATGATTAAATTTTGGAAATATTTAGACTGGCCATCTCTCTTCTATGACCATCTATCTTAGAGTTGCCCTATATATATTTCCGTTAAAGGAGGCAAAAATAAGGTTGGATATGTAGCTTGACGTTTGAAAATAATTATAGTTTCCAAAGCTATGTTTCTCAGCGGTCCTCATTGCTTTCACATGATCCAATCAGCAAATAAAAATTTACAGCAGGAGTTTTTTTTTAAACACAGCACGATCTTTAACAGCCTATGTACGACTAGGAATGAATATTGTTTCGTTTTTCACCAGTGTAATGCATTAATAAAATCAATTTTTTGTTGAAGTGTAAACTTTTAAACAAAGTAGTAATTTATTAAGATTTGTTAACTTGCCGAGTGTCTGACAGATACTGTATTTTTCCCGTCGAACGAACTTTGAATGAATAAATTTTAATATATAATTATATAGGTTGATGATTGATATAGAAATCTCTTATCATGTAATGTATTTTCAACAGTTAACCTAAAAGAATTTAAGCCATGCTGTACAATATTACAGATACAATGAATAAAGAAAGGCCTAAAGCGTCAGTGAGATATTGGAAGAATTGATGGAAGATCAAAATAGAGTGGTGGCACCAAGTAAAAATATTTTTAATTATGTTTCCAAAGATGCTTTTCATTACCTATGTCTTCAAGATAACTTTCTCACTTAATTATTTAACATTTAATAACTTTAAAATGATTTGCGCCGATTGGTAGCATCAACTAAATGCATTTTTAATTATGTTTTCATTTAAGTTTTCAATAACTTTTTTTACAGAAGGTTTTTTGTAAATTTCACATGTTAAAATGATTTACGAAGGTACTTATTTTACGTAGAGTTCCTGAAAAAAGTTGTGAGCGAACGCAGTAAGATCGGGCCACATGCCGATCATAACTTCAATTGCGTCACAATTCACGTTGAGTATCGGTAATTGTTAAATGGATCACAAAATTGCTATAAAATTGCTAAAATGTTTATTTAATATATATAACAGCACAGCAACAAAGATCATAGTGTAAAAAACAAAAAAAATATATAATTTTAGCATTTTATGTTCTGCAATTTTCACAACAAAAAGTATTCGTGAAAATGCTCGACGCGTAGTTTTCATGAATTTAATGTTTTGGGTGATTTGATTAAGATTTGAATACTTTTGGAAGAGTGAGTTTATCTGACGTCTGTGCCTGTAACTCACAAATTTTGTGAGCGATTTATATCGATAACGTAGGCACAGAATACCTCAAAAAATCACAATTAATTCCATAATGACATAAATTGTCCCTTACAAGACTTTAGTGACACTCCAACAGGTGATACAGCTGTGGCTATATTTTCATGATCTGAATTATAGACAATATTACGGCATATATTGTATGGAATTGTTGCAAATTTAATATGTGAGATGAATCATATTGGAGACTATGTTTATTCAATTTTAGTTTTTATCATACAACAAGAAGTGCTGCTATTTTATGCTTTTTCTGATGGATGTTTTATTTCATCTTCTATTGTTTAGAAATAAAGGATGTATTCAAGGATATTTGGAGGTATACGCAGTAAACCTTTTTCATTTTTCGAATAAGCTTCGTATACCCTGTGCTACACAAATAAAGCTATAGCGTCTACTTCCTTGCGTATTCCTTCTGATTTGCTTTTGACTACAACAGTGATAGAAATGCACCAAATCTTATATTTGAAGTTTTTAATTAGAACTATGAATACGAATCTGGTTCTGTATGTGAATACCGAAGAAAGAACGCTGCTGTGCTGCATTTTTTTCTTATTTTTATTTACCTATTACTGGAACTCCGTGCTAAATTTAAGGTGTTGCATCGGATTTCATATTCATAATTGATGTTGTGTAACTGCGCTACACATGTCACCACATCAGAATGATGTAGATCCAAGTTTTGTCGTGAAGACCACAGCATGCTAATCTACCAATCTGTTGGAATAACAAATCTTGCCATTTGAGTTTTTTTTTTTACACTTAAACACAACAATTGGATATATTCTGCAATTTTGTTAGTAATACTTAGTATAATTAGTATATAGTTAGTATATACTTTCAATAATTAGGATTTTGAATAAATAAAATCAATTATAGGTAATTAATTAAATTGTCACTGACGGTAATATTTGCTATTAATTGTCTGAGCGAAGCGAAGGCTAATGCTCATCGCAGTATTACTACGATGGATATTAACGCCATGTCCTACTAAAAAAAAAAAGGCCTAAAAAAACCTTTCGTCAAGCATAACTTAGAAAATATTTGTCGGATTTTGTTTCTGATTGCATCAGAATGTACCTATGAGGGTCGCCTACTGAATGCACCTACTATGAAAAATAAGTTCCAAACCGTTTAAAAATTATATTAAAAAACTGATAAGAAAAGCACAATTTATCTGCTTACGTCACAGAAATTTGGTTTGCGTCACTTTCACCGGTGAATGTTTTCATAGACAACTGGTTTGAACACATGGAGTAAATAAAAAAAAAATGTGCACGCGGTAATATTGAAGTGCCATAAAACATTTTCCATTTAAAAAAAAAAAAAAAAGGCATAGCATTTTTTAATCGTCAAAATCATGTTTTATATTTCGCGTGTGAAAATAAGAAACTATTATATGATGTTTAATAAAATATTTTGCTTTATAGAATGATTTCTTCCTATTTTCTTTCTTTCTTTCTTTTTTTTTTTTTTTTTTTTTTTTTTGCATGCTTTCTTTTAACTTACAATTATGTTTGTCTGTCACTCAAATCTTGTGATTTATTTTTTACCCACTTCCTGTTGACATAGAGTCTTGAAATTTGGAATATATAGGTATTCCTGAGGGCAATATTTGAATTGGACATTGATTTCTAGGGTTTCGTTCATCTCACGAAACTCTATTCGTGTCGCTCCTCTATCTGTCTGTTCGCCTGTCATAGAGCCCGTTCTCACAAACTATACATGTTGGAGACTTTAAATTTTGCACACTTATAGCTGAACATTACACATCATACGACAAATCATAAAATTTTGAAAAAGTCGTACATTTAACCCTTTGGTCTCCCATATGTGTATTTTAAACAAGTATTTCTAAGTGAGCCCCTAAATAGGTTAGAACCGTGAGATTTTACGTACTTATAGCTGAACACCACACATCATACGACAAACCAGAAAATTTAAAAAAAAGTCATACATTTAACCTTTTGGGCTCCCACATGTGTATTTTAAACAATTCTTTCTAAGTGAGCCCCTATTTAGGTTGGAGGTGTGAAATTTTGCATACTTATAGGTGAACACAACGTAGCATTCGAGAAAACATAAAATTTTGAAAAAATCGTTCATTTAACCCTTTGGGCTCCCACATGCGTATTTTAAACAATTCTTTCTAACTGAGCCCCTTATTAAATTGGGGGAGTGAAATTTTGCATACATATAGCAGAACACCTGAGGCCAGGCGACAAATCATAAAATCTTGAAAAAGTCTTACATTTTACACTTTGAGCTACCACATATGTATTTTAAGCAATTCTTTCTAAGAGAGGCCCTAATTAAATTGCAGACATGAATTTTTGCATACGTATAGTTAAATACCCCAGACCACACGGCAAATAATAAAATTTTCAAAAAGTCTTATATTATTTACTTCTCCAGGCTCTAACTTGTGTATTTTAAGCAATTTTCCTAACCTCCACCCTTTTTTACCGGGGAAGCACATTTCCAACTTTTGCCGACATCCCTTTGACCATTCTGTCATATTATGCATCATAGCCTTACATATTTTAGTTCCACTTTTTACCGCCACAGGCGCCTACTTATCTCTGGTGCTATCGACCCAATCCTCTCGACTAATATATCTACGGATAGTACATAAAACGGAGTTTCGTTCGGGTAGAGGTTTGTTTAGAATAGCGTGCGCCCCTGGTTGCGAAATTGGAACTAACAGTTTTTCAAAAGGATAAAGTGTTTTGAAAGGAATATTAAACGAAACCCTCTGTGCGATCTGTGATTACACTTACCCACGTGTTTAAAATTCGATCCCTTAGGGGGCAACGGTGGGGGTGGTGTTAATTACTTATTGGTTTCGTTTGATTTTCTATTGAGAAATCAGCAATAGCTTCAACAATGAATATTTGTTAAAAAGGACTAATGACATGGTTACCACGATATCGCCAAACTTTGGCCAACGTGGCAAAATATCGCCAAATTCGGCGACAAAAGAAGTTTCTATATATGAAGCCAACTTGGAGATAGCTGGCTATTTTGGCAAAATTCCCATTTAAATTCATTTATCTTCCATAATTGAGCTCACCGCATTAAATTTAAACTCCATGCATTTAAGGTTTTTTTCAAGATTTTTTTACTATTTAGTGCGTCTAAAAAGCATATAAATTTTCTAAATTTTTGAGAATTTTAATGAAAGCATTATTTAAAAAAAAAAATGATTTCCGTTTATATAAATTTCTTCTTAGTCTTTAAAAATGAAATTGATACTTTTCCTGCATAAGGGCCTTCGCGAGGTAGAAAAAATGGGTTTGTCGTAAGCTTTTATGCGTATTTCCGTGCAACTTATTGTATCATATACTCAAGCACTTTTTTAAAAATTTATACAATTTATTTTGTGTTAACAAGCCATTTACCTATTTTTATATACAAACAAAAGTAAATTATATATAAAAAGCAATGCTATTATATATATAAATAAAAGGTTTATATTTATGGCACAGATACCATAAACGCACCGGGTTTTTCGTGATTTGTTTTATGCCAATTTGGCGAAAACGTCGTTTTTGAATACGAGTTACCTATAGCGTGCTGTAATAGCACGTTATTTTTTATTTCAATATGAAAACAAAATATTTTCTATTATTTTTAAAAGGAAATAACGAACAATAAATGATATAATTATAGAACAAAATAATTTATATTAGCGTTATATACGGTTATGCCAGTGGTGGCTCGTCACTGGCATTTTGGGGGGCACTAAATCCATAGTTGCCAATTTTATTCTTCTCTTACCACTATTGCTTTAAAAGAAATCTTTTCCATATTTGTTTGCAAAATATTCGACCATAAAACAAGGTAATATTTTTCTTTAAAAAATAATGGTAAGATAAGAATAATACTATCCGCCATGCATTTAGTGCCCCAAAATATGACAGTCACGAGCCGCCACTGGTTATTTTGTCAGGCAAAGTAACGTCACTTTGGAGTCAATTATGTACCTCGGTGCGCATATTACATCTGTGCCATATTTACTTGTAAAAATAAGCATAAACGTTCATCAGGGTTGTTTTCATAGCTATTTATATCTTTTTGCAACAAATCTCAATTTTTGAGGCCGAAACTGCACAAAGATTGAAAAAAAACTAGAAAACGGGAAGTCTGTTTTTTCCGAATTTAGTGACAGCCTCGAAGAAAAAAAAATTTAAATACGTATAGTAGAAAACATAGTTCACTTTCAAGACTTAAAACACACGCTTTTATTTTGTACAGAATGACGTCATCCGCAACCACTGAAGATTTCTTCATTTACGATCCAGCCTTAAACAACTTCTACAATAAAGTACGCATAGGACGTCAGTATCGCTGAATAATACACAAGTAAAAAAAAAGAGATGTCGTCATTCAAGAAACTCTGCGAAACAAAATCGGCTATCTGATGATTCATATGCCCTCATTTGTTTGTAATATTAATATAGATACTTAAAATTAAATTTTGAAACAGAAATCATTCGTTTATATTTTTTAAAAATTGCCCGTATTTTAATAACATTTTTTTAAGTTGTTAAGGGAAAAAGGCAACAAAAAGGTATAATTACTATTTTCCAACTATCCCCCCCCCCCCACACACACACACTTTCTACAGAAATGGAATGCTTGAGTTGCCACAATTAAACAAATGACGCTAAAAACTACAAAAAAATAATATTTCAAAAATAAATTGAGATGCAGTTTTCAAACAAATTGCATTTAAAAGTACTTTTTCTCCCTAATACGACGGTATAAAAATTGAAAATGTGCGATGTTTAGAAGTTAAAAATCTTAAAATAGTAGAATAGAGAAGATTAAGTTAAATTGAAGTTAAATTGCAGAACGGTATTTGGTACAACTTAGTTATCCCGTCGACCGAAATTCTATCGCCAAACTATAAGATTGAATGTCAATAATGATTGATCGTCAATGTCGCATTCTAAGTAACTTATTATCAGGCATTTAATGCTTTTCATGATACTTCGCTTTTATATGGACTTTGGCGCTTTTGTAAAAAGCACTCAATTCGGGGTTAAGAAAGGGAGATTTTTTGGCAAATGATATAAATGACTATGAAAATAAAACAGAATAAGTATTATACTGGTTTATATATATATATATATATATATTTAAAAATGGATCTGCTAACACGTATTAGATAAGTTATTTGTGTTTTTATATAATGTAATGTATAAAAATAAAAATTTGACTATCTGTTGGTTTGTTATTCTATACAAATCCACAGTTTGGACGCCAAAATTGTGAAAAGATACGTACAGTCGTGGAAAAAAAAAGTAAACACACCCTACTAACTCTTCAACAAATTATCGTAGAAGAAAGTTACTGGTACCGAACGATTGGAAATAAAGTCTACTTTTAAATGATGTATATAAAATTTGCTTAGGGGGCCATCTACATATTAAAACGAACCATAACTTTGTTTTTTTTTTCAATAGAAGTACACAAATCTGACAGCATAAATGAACTCTACACCCTTCAATTAGCCCAAAAACAAATGTTTATGCAATTCGTACCATACGTTTCCGAGAAATTAGTTATTTTAAAACGAGCGTATTTTAAGGGCTGTATCCAAATTGAAGTTCCGTACTCGATTGTTAACCGAGAGAGCCCCTTTCTTGATCAAGGCAGCTTAAGCGCCACTCAAAGAGTCAATGGAGTTTTGTTAGATTATAGTACAGCAGAATAAATTTCAAAATGTCTACTCGCTTCCATCATATAAGGTCCCTTAAACCATCATTTTGCCGTTTTTTAAGCATAATTTGAAATCTATTTGGAAGAAAAATGTGAAATTTTGGTTTTCCATAAAGCAGGACTTAATAAATCTAAATCCATCAAAAAAATTGTAGGTTGCAATTCATAATTTTTTCGATTATTAATTTCATAATTCATAATTCATGTAAAAAAATTATAAAAAATGCAAATTCAGCGTATTTATGTTTGGGTATATTAGTATTATTGCTACAAAAAAAAAAAAAAAAAAAATTAGCACATTAGGAGCATATTTTCAGAAGACATAAATAAAAATATGAAAATGCAATTTAAGATTAGAAGCACTAAATTTTGAATGTTTAGAATTCAAAAACTTATCATTCAAAGGACTTGAAATTTGGTGTATAGGCATAGTTTGAACCGAAGATTTGAAATATCTCGTTAAAATTGGGTATTGCTATTGAAAAAAATGAAGTTTGGGTTCGTTTTAATATGTAGATGACCCCCTAAGAAAATTTTATATACATCATTTAAAATTAGACTTTATTTCCAATAGTTCGGTACCAGTAACTTTCATCCACGATGATTTGTTGAGGATTTAGTAGGGGATGTTTACTTTTTTTTTTCCACGACTGTACATGTGTATTAAAACACGGCCGAGGCAACTAAAGTAATCCGGAATCGAAATAATTTATAGTTATTTTTTAATTAATAAAAAACCACCAATTTAACAGAAATTTCTTATCAAATTTAAACATGTTTCGTTATAGCAGTTGCCAACAATTAAAATACACAATAAAATTCTTACTACAACAATTAATTTTCTACTGCAAGATTTCCACGTGAAAAATGAAATAAAGAGTTTGCCGAATTTTTTTAAAAAAGGTGAATATTACGTCATAACTTTTCTATTGCAAGATATTCACGTGAAAAATGAAAATTAAATAAATAGTTTGACGAATTTAAATGAAAGTGAATATAACTTCATAACTTTTCTATTTCAAGGTTTCCACGTGAAAGAGGAAAATATTACGTCATATTGGAAATATAAAGGACGTGGTAAATATAGTATAACGTCATATGAGTATGAAAAAACGTATTGAAATATGATAAAAACTCGATTATGGAAAATTTGGCGTATTTTAACATTATTCCTCTAATTATAAATTGAAATAAGTTCATTTTTAGCTGTATACTTTTGAGTCTGTTATATACATTTATACATTTTTATATTGTGCTTTTATTTGATTCATGCGTACAACACTTCGACTGCTTTTTTTAATGTTTGTTTTATGTTGTATGTTAAATTTTGAAATTGATTTTTAGAACAAACATCTTTCAAATTCTGAGCAACACCGGGCACTTGAGTTTGTAACAGATAAATGGCTTTTGTTTCTGTACATCTAATGCTAATATTATAAAGTGTATAATATTGTTAATGTTTGTACATTTGTGAGATGTTGTCTCTGAAACTACATAGCCAACTTAAAAAAATGTTGGTGGCCATCTCTGCTCTGAAAAAAAGCTGCATTTTATGTCAGTGCAACAACCTACATCGCTGCAGGAGCAAAAACGTTCTAAAATTGCGATTTCTGTGATATTGATTGGGTTAGAAACTTTAAATTCGGTGTGGTGTTTACTTTTAAGATATAAATAAACGTTATGAAAGCTCTCTAAAAGGTTCGAAAATTAAATTTGACAGATAAACGTAAAAATTTCTAAAATTATGAATTATTTGGAATGCTGAAATTTCTGGGATATTGTTGGGGTTAAAAACTAGAACTTTTGCATGGCAGTAATTTATAAGATGCAAATCATTGTTGTAGAACAAATTCTAAAAAAATCGAAAGACTAAACAAAGCGGAAAAGATCTAAAGATGATTTAAGTAACGAAGTACATAGAATTTTTAGGAATACAAGCATGAAAATTGACATGGCTGTATTTACCATGACGTAAATTCTCGGAATAGAACAATTTCTAAAAATGTCGCTACATAAAACACTGCAGAAACAAAGAACTTTTGAAAATTTTCTATTTCTGTGTTACTGCTGAGCCTAAAAACTTGAAATTTTACTTTGGGACACTTTTAAAATATAAAATTGTCGCTATGAATGGTTTCTAAAAAATTTAAAATATTAAACGATGAAATGAACGGAAAGCGATCTCAATTAACATTAATTTGGAATTATTAGGTATAGCAACTTTAAATATTTCATAATCCTGCATTTCCTGCACAAAACATGCAATGTAAATACAAAAAAAAACTGATAGATACCCATCTAGCATTAAATACATTGTGTAAATATTGAATAAAGCCCTGTAAGAAACAGTGAGTAGGTTTTCGAAAGTACTTGTTAAAGTGATCTCCTTCTCTAAGCTTTTCTCTCTCGCCAAGGCCACTAACAGAGGAGAGTGCCGTTAAAAGGAAAAAAAAATCTGATTCATTTTCTAGACTTTTTATCATAAAGTCATATTCTCAATTGTCATTAGTAGATTTTTTTATATATTAACTTATTCTGGTGAAAATTCATAATCGGGTTCATATTAGTGTATTTTAGCTTGTATGATTTGCTAAAAAAATATGTATGGATTTGTAAATTACTTTAAATGATACTTTGACAGCTCAAAGGTTATGCGGACGATATATTCAGATCTTGTGTCATACTCTATTTTGCAATCATAGTTTATTTAGTACATGTTAAATACAGCTCAACTTGTGGAAAATATGTCTGAAAAAAAAACAATACAGCGTATGTTGGGGCCAGCATACACTCATAATTTAAATAGGATCGAGCATATCTAAAACACACTCTAACGGCACATTGCATGCCACTGTTGATGTGTTCGGTACTTTGATACTATATCAGATTTTGAAGACCAAATTCCTTAACTCTTATCGACAACCTCATTGCATCCGTGGAAAACAGATATTGTACAATATTGATTATTCCGAGGGAGCGCATACCATAGAAAGTACAGTCCATTCTTTTTATACATCATGTATTTGTCATTTAAAGTTACTCAAATTGGTGAGCAGTGTCTGATTATGCTCTTGACTTCATTTTATACAGTTAAAATTCCGTATTTAGTAGACAATTTAGTATTTCATTTTCTATTTTACTTGTAATATATTGCGTACTTTCAATTTTATATCCATACATGGCTGTCATGCGTGGTTTGCTTTCCCATTTAAAAAAAAAACAGTGTGTACGAATTTATATATAAGATTTTGTAATTCTACGATTCGTTTATTTTCATCTTTTCAATTTATTGCAGTATATGGACAATTAAAGATAACATCTCATTTTCTTTGCTTCCACATGTTATTATTAATTCTATGTTCTCAGCAATATCGTTCAGACTAATCCCTCTGAGGTAAGTCCTAGTAAAATAAAATATTCATCATCATTTTACTTTATCCACTGATAACACAACATTAAATTACGCTGTTTGTCATTGGAATTACAGAGTTCATTGAATGCATATTTTAAGTTTCTTTCTATGTGAAATATTAAGTTAATATCGTATTTATTGCTGTTTATTGCTTCTGAACAGAAATCGTTTTGTCATCTTGATTTCGACACCTCGATTACAACGAGATATTTGCGTAATAAATCTTTCAATTAATAGTGTCTTTACATAGACAGCAGACATAAGAATTATGTTTTGTACATTTATTATTCTTATTATTTAATACTATGAATATTATATATTTTGAATTTATGTAATGTTTAATCAATTATATATTCATGTTTAGTATATTGATAGTTTTCTCTATGGGGACGTAATGTAGATAGAAAATATTTTTACTTTAATCGAAGTCGGATTTTGTCTTTAGTCCAGAATACCTACGAAATCTTTACAACTTTGTATTAATGACGGAGATGAAATGTCCTGAATCTCGAGGCTAACATAGTATACCCCTGTAAAAGCAATGGTGTGGGAGCCCACCATCCAGTATTGAGAGAGCTAGGGAAGATCACCAATGATCATCGAATGATATTGTTTACTTGCTTCTGAAAAACTTTGAAGTATAGTCACAGCGATAATAAAGAGAGAGATTATATAGAATAAAAGAGAGATAGTGAGCGTAATGAGTGACTTGCCTGATGCCTTATATAATTGTATCTTTTGTATATATTTTTGCAAATAAAGTTTTGTTAACTGTTATTTTTATAACTGCAATTAACTGCAAGTTTTTTTTTTCTTATTTTGCACCATGTGTTAATTGTTTTATCGAATAGGCTAATTTATTGCTTAGCTTTAAATATGTATAATTCTTCATGAAATTAATATAATCCTCTTATAAAAAATACACAACGCTTGTTTTGAATTGTTAAGTATTAATTCCATGGCTTTGATCAGATGATCTTTGTGATTAACATTAAAGTATAATTAAAATGTTTTGGATTGAGGTGTGTGCATGTGGTCAGTTTTGTGGAGGAATCCAAATTTTTTTCCGAGCAATTAGGTTTCTGTGATTAAAAATAAGAAAACTATTTTGATGTGAATGATATTTTTGCCATTTAAATAAATTTCTGATTTTTTCTTGTTTAACTTAAATTCAAGTTTACTTAAAATGGCATTTCAAAATTTATGAAAATTACAAATACAGTTTGTCGAACGTTTTTTAAGTAGAAAAGATAAAATAAAATTTGTTTTATTTATTTTTAAAACAATTATATCTATACGAATCGGATAATAACTTCTTAACTCATTTCTACTATATGTATCAAAACAGGTAATTTTCAAAATTTTAATTAATCAGTTTCAAACACATATTTTGAATTGTTTATGGTGTATTCCGTAGCAAAATTCAGGACCTGGTATCATACTTTTATTATGATTTAATTTGAAAAGAAATTTTGCGAAAAGACACAAAATCTCTTGTTACTCACATCGCTAATGTGACATAAATTGATTTCTAAAAATGAGATTCCATATTAAACTAACCCCTTAACCTCCAGTCTTAATTTTGCCGGTGAAGGGCTTTATACCATGCTATGCGGTTTAAAATGTTTGTGTCATAAAAATCACCTTCGACCAGTGCCCGGTTATGTCATTTGCATATCACAGGCCAATCCGATTCAAGTATGCAACCATTATTATGCATTAGGGTGGAGTGAAAAAGACCGAAATTTTGTTTTTAATTTTTTCTTTGTATATGTCTAAAAAGTTGCCTTTTAGCACACAGAATATAAGGTTAAATATTTATTTCATTTGGAAATTCATCTTTATGGCTCTACCAGCTCTTAAAGATTATGACCGTTATACAGAAAAAACCAAGATTGCACTATGTAGTGTAAATTATTCAAATTATTATTATTTTTTAAAGGAATTTCTGATTGCAGTAAAATAACCCGTAAAAATGACTGATTAATGTATTAATTGTGATCAATACAAGTATCGTTATGTTTTGACACCTTAAACGGCAAAGCTGAAATGTGAATTGTCGCAGAGAAGATAATTAAAAAGCACAATAAATAGATTTACAGTTCACTTTTATTTTTCGTATATAAACATGAGATATAGTTTTCTGAATATATAGGAAAGACTGTTTTCTGAATATATAGTAATATAATAAAAATGATATATACGATGTACTGCAAATCTGTCTTTCATTTCACTCTAAGGTATATTGACCTTTTGTATCAAATCCAAGCATTATCTTTAGTGATTTGATGTTTTCCAGTATATATCGCTACCATGTTTCTACTCCTACAACTTCAAATGATAGATGAGTAACTAATTTCACGCATCTTTCAACTGCTTGAATATAACACGGAAACTTGAGAAATTGAAAAGATGGAACTTCCGAACTTTTTACGAGAACTTTCAGCTCTTCTGTTGATACGTTATTATGAATGGGTGATGTAATTTCACATTTTAATCAGTCAATAATGTCAATATAGTCTGTAGCACTGAAGTTCAACGTTGGAATATGAAACTGCATTCTTGTTGAACATGCCTATTTCTTTTGCCTTCATTATTCTTAGGAATCCAAATTCTCGAACATGGTTTCTTTCATATGTTATCATTCGTAGTAAATTTTTTTCTGTATGACAGAAGTATACATTTCGTTGAATAACGGGATCGGCAATCTTCTTTAAATCTTCCCTCAAATAACAACTAATTTGTTTTTTTAAATATTTTGAGCTCCACTTTAGCAGGAAGAATCTTTCATAATGTTAAACCACATAGGCACATATACTTTCATTAAAAATTCAGCCATAATATTCAGTATTAATTCTCCAAATTTTCTCTTGATGTAGATTATTATATTTCTTCCATCAAAATATATATTTTCGATTATTGCTGCTAAAGCTTTCATATAATCTTTTTAGCACATTATCAGGTTTTCTTTCGTTCTCTGCGTACTTTGCTTCTGTCTATTATACGTGATGAATCGTTTTCTGTTACAATGCCAACATCTTTTACAAATGCAGGAGATATTGCTGCTACGCTTCTATCAGAAACCGCCTGTGATCCCTGAAACCGTAGGTAGACGTGTTCTCAGTTGTCTTTGGGACTCTTCTTTAGAAGTAGATGCTTGTGGTACAGATACTAATTTTTCACACCGTGATGAAGTATCACTATTTCTTTTTTCATCACCATTATCACAATACATACCAACTTGCTGTCCTGATTAGCTGTAAACATTAAACTTTCCTTTTCAGCCCTCATCGAGTCCTTTGTTTTCCTCACTTCTCTTAGTCTCAATTTAATTGTCTCCGCTTTATCAAGTGTGTCAATAACTATTTTACTTGTTGACCTTTGGTCAAGAAGAAATTCCTGTTCTTTTGGAATCACCGTCTTTGATTTTTCACAGTTACCCATATGAATTGACTTACATTTGCACATAAAAATGTCTAGAAGCTTATTCACAACTTCAGCTTTGAAAAACTGAACATTCCTCATGTAATTATCATTTCTTTTGAATTTGGGGAATTGAATAAACTTCTGATATTCAGAAAAGTTAATGTCTATCATTTGATCAATACGCCTCAGAGAAACGGCTGGAATTTATGCTTTCTTCGATCTTTTCTCTTAGGATTTTAATTACTCCTGACTTCAAAATTTTAACATTCCTGCTGTGTTTTAATTCTTGTGCTGTATATAAGTAATATTTTATAACCTCTTCTATTGTTGGCAAATCAACTTCATTTAGTTTTGCAGGATCACCAAAATAGGTAAATTCTACTGCAATCCTGGTATTGGAAAATTTCGGTTTGCCTCCCCTTCCACTCATAATTCATTTATATAATTCCACTCATTCCCCTTCAACAAAATAATTTCAGTGGACACGCAACTCGAATCTAAAAATTTTATTTGACAGAAATCCGAAATTTGAACCCAACAAAAATATTTCAAATATACTTAACTGGATCCGAACAAGATATATCAGTTTCCGTGGACACTTAACGTGACCAGAACCTAAAAATTCCATTTGAAGTCAACCTGAAACAGGACCCGAACCAAATTTTAACCCGACAAAAATATTCCAAAGAACTATAACCCGATGTGAGCAAAACAAAATAATCTCTGACGACAGGCAGCCCGATCCGAACTGGAAAGTTCTAATTGAACTCAATCCGAAATCGAGTTGTGTTAGGTTTTCGGGTTGAGTTCAAATGGAACCTTTAAGTTGGGATTCGGTTGCGTATCCACGAAAATAATTTTGTCTTGCTCGGATCGGTTTACGGTTCTTTAAAATATTTTTGTAGTATTCAGCTCGGGTTCCGGTCGAATTTCAGGTTGATTTCAAATTGAATTTTCAGATTCTGGTCGTATTGCGTGTACACGGAAATTGTACGCTCGGGACGCCTTGATCGGATCGGGTTACGGCTTGATATAATTTTATTTCGGATACTGTTCGGATTTCGGATGAACTTCAAGTAGAATTTTCATTTTTGTATCGGGTTGCATGACGACGGAGATTATTTTGTCTTGATCGGATCCAGTTATGGTTCTTGGAAACATTTTTGCCGGATTCAGATTTGGTTCGGTTCAGATTTCTGGTTTTTTTCTAATGGAATTTTTAGGTTTGGTTCTGGTAACTAGAATATCATTCAAATACATAAAATAAACAGTCGTTTTAAATGCATATTTTCCTTTGTTACTGTTTTATAGTATACTCTTACCCCAATTTTGTAAATTTTGATAGAATTTAATAAGTAAAAATTCTGAATACTTTTTGTTCCGGCAGTGTTTAGAGGGAAATCAGTATTGTGTTTCAATACATCCTAAATTAAAGACTCCAAAAATTGTATACGCGGTGGATTTATGATATATAAAATGTATACAACATTTGAGAAATAAATCTTTTAGACGTGCGTTTGGCTATATAAAGTAGAATATATTTTTATTACAGTTCCTTAAAACTAGAAACATTAAAATAGAAAATTTTTTATCTCTTTGTGTCATCCCACCCACATATAAATTGAACATCATCTTTTCAATCTTTAAAACAATCCCAATGTTGACTGAAACAAATGTAATTCCTAGTTCTACTGGCTTGATGTAGAAATCACGGGGAAAAAATTTATGCATTTAAATCAAAGATTCTAGAACTATCTTCATTGAAATAAATAGAATGTGAAAGCATACAGAGATCGCAAAATCCACTTCAGAAGCTTTATTAATAATAATTTTTATTCAATCATCTTTTTTTTAATAAATCAGAACTTAATATTTTCATATTTACTTCGCGAGAGGGTAATTGTTTTCCATCGAAATTTGTAATTGTATTATTTTATTTTACTCATATGCATATAAATATATGAGTCAATATCTGAAAATTGGAGAATTTGCGTCACAATAATATTTAGGTATATTTCGTTTATTACAGGACTTACAAATTTGTCAATTCATTTTTCACGGCTACTTACACAAGCAAGTTGCAGCCTTTTGACCTGGAAATCATTTGTAGTGTAAAAGTATATTACCGGAAATCCTTAATTAGGAAATTATTAAATAATTTTGCTGACAAAAATGAAATTAAAAACATTACAATTTTGGGAGTCATGCACATGATTACATCAGCCACGAAAGACGTTTTTCCTTACACAATTGAAAACTGATTTTGGGCATCTGGGATTGCCATTCAAGAACAAATGGATATAACAGATGCACAACTCGACACAGAAGATATCACCATCGAAGAATAGAAATGTCTTGTTGGTGATGAAAATGTTTCAGTAAAAGATTCTATCGATTGTGACGAAGACTTTTAACGACCAACTTCAGAAATTTAGAGCAAATTTATGAAGATATCGCAAATGAAAATTCAGAAGATGGTGATGATACTGATGGTACAGAAAACGAGACACTACCTCCTTCTTACTAAGATGCAAATTCTGATCTGGATATTCTTCGCCTGTACATTGTTCCATTAAATATGGAATATGACTCATTCAAACTCCTTGAAAAGCTTGAAGAAAGTGTACTAAAAACTAGACCATCATTGAAGCAATCTACACTTTTTGATTTTTTTAAAACTTTATTTGTTTAATTAAATGTATTATAAATATTTTTAGTGTACTGTAAGTAACATTGTATGCAGTATGATTAATGAAATTTGTATTTGTGCAATAGAGATATGAATTATTATATCCGTTATCCGTATCAATAAAATAATAAGAAAGAAAGACAAAAACAATTTAAATAAATAAATAAATAAAACAGTTCTAAACACCCCAATACATTGAGAAAAGTATTGACAGTCTTAAGCCTGTAAAGTGTGAAGGAAAATGTTTTCAAATATTATTTTTTCCACAAATTCTGTTTAAGGACGATCTCTATTTAAGGACGATTTTTCGAGGTTCCTTGAAAGTTGTTAAACAGAGAGCCAACTGTATTTTACACACGATAATATGTTCGTTCATCATGCAATGCTCTGAGTCTGAAAAGAGAGCCCCGAAAATAAGAAGAAAAGTCTTTTATGATGAATATGAATCCTTTTAAATGTTTCTTTTTATTTTTGATTGAAGACTCTTCGTTTGCGTTTTAGAATTCTCTCTTTAGTTATTGAAACTATATTTAAAAAACTATTTTGCCTAATCATGCATTTCAAAACTGACTGATAATTTCCAACTGATTCTTGTATGCCAATACAGAACACACAGGCGCATAGACTTTTACTTTTGAGATATTAGCATTGAGTTAACTAAATATAAAGGCATTAGTCGATAACTTTCATAATGTATTTTTCTTCACAAACATATCACTGTTTGAATGATATAGATAGAGTCAATTAAAAAAAAATACTATTCACTATTTTAAAAGTTACTACATCAGTTTTCCAATTCTGAAATTCGAATATAATAGAATTAGACACTTGAAAGGAAAATAATTTCAAAAATTTCTGAAAAACTATTCAATTTTGAATAAATTTCAATCTCACGTTGAATTTCTATACTGTTAAAACATTTAGAGGGTGTTATAAAAGTTATCAAAATTTCATATATTTCTCCAGTTGGTAAAACTTCGATGTTTGATACATTTCAAGTTAAAGTTTACTTTATATTGCGATATTTAAAATCTGGAGTAACTTTTAATACTTTGTCACAGTAGAAAACGAATTAAGAAACTTTGAGTAAGTCCTTAAAATACTATATTTTCCGTTTCAAAATAACTTAAATTAGTAACAAGGAAAATAACAATGAACAAGGTAACAAGGAAAATTTACTTTTAAAAATTATTTTATCAAAAGTTAAAAATTTTAAGTCAACTGTTCATTTTAAACTTACTTTGTAAAATATAGCATTTAAAAAAAATAATAAATTATATAATACCTTATGAATAGTTACAAGAAAATAAAATAAATAATATCTAACATCGATTATTTTTTTAACATTAGTAGATATTTAAGTCTAAACTAAACATGTTGCTAACGACTGATAAAGGATCAAGGACTACAGTACCTATACATGCTTTGTTGAGCTATCCTGAGATACTATACAACATATGTAAGGTCAGGTGTTCAGCCTAACGCGGGACCCTCGTTGTTTAATTGGCAAGAAAGCTTGGTATTCATTTTATTGACGCTGAAGAGATAAAAAAACTGAACGATCTTTGTCCACCCAGAGTCAAAATATCGACCTGCAACATTATAGTCAACCTTAGTTGATCTCAATATGACATAGGATCTTTTTACACGTTTGTGTTCCATTATTAGTTTAATGTGTATTGAAAACGTTGTATTTTTTTATTTATTTCTAACCGTGCATCAGAGGCAGCTATGAACTTTCAGATACTTTGAGTATCACCAACGGCAACGATGGAGGCAACACACAATGTACAGTGTGATCCAGCATAATGTTTGATTTTACCTGAAGAATTTACCAGCTGAAGCGTGTGCTATAGGAGACATATTAATAGTTTTTTTTCTCTGTAGCATAGTTAGAAGATGGTCTGAGATGTTTAGGAAACGAAAGAAATTCATCTTCAGGAGTTGCTTTAATTGTGTTTACATAAATCGATATTAATATCGTCTCTATAAATGCCACAGAAGATCGTTAAATAAGAGAAGTGTTAAAAATATTGCTGTTATAATTTCGTGTGACCTACTCTTTGATAACAGAAAAGTGAACATGAGACGTGTTTGTGCGTGTGAGTTTCGAGACTCCTCATCCCCAACAACAAGACGTTCGCGTGGAAGTTAGTTCAAAATGAAAGGTGATATTCCAGGAATATGAGATATAGTTCCTAATGTGAATAAACATCTTCGAGGAAAGTATTCTTCATCATCAGATTTATTGTTGAAGACGGTGGAGCCGTTTTTGAGGTACCTATTTGAAATAGTTGTTTCCACCATGTCTTTGAAGTGAGAAAAATGTTGAACAAGTGTGGTAAAGTATTTTATGGGAATTGCGTTTTCAAATATATTTCATTTATTTTAGCACATATGCTTTTTTTTCTCTGCATTTCCATACATTCGTTAAAGATTTCACAATCACATTTAAGCTTAATTTGTTGGTGTTAAAGTAAACAAACCCAGACTTCATGTCGCTCTTACTCATGAAATAAAATAGGGTTGCTTTACATCACGGTACGTTGTGCTGTGAGAGGCTGTCACATTATTTTCTGCTAAACCTCTCGCTAATGCTTTGTTTTTTTTACGAATTATCTGTTTTCATTTGAAAATGAACAAATTTTGACTTCATTTCTTTCACATATAATGTTGGAGTTTTTTGTATCTTGCAATACCATCGAACCTATGAACCATGGTTGCATGGAGAATCAAACGTCTCCATAACTAGGTCATTACATTGAATATGAACAGCATTGAAAAGCACTTTTGAAATTTAGGCGATGAGTTAGGATGTTTTTATATAAAAAATTATGATAATTCTTTATTGAGCAGCCTTCTTAAAAGAAATGAATGCAATACATCTGAATAAAGACGTCAAATGTAATATTATTTTTAATAAACGCGAGAACATGGATTTCTCAACTGAAATGTAAGAACTATACTATGCTTAAATACTTACATATGAGGATCGGTTTCTCAGTCGATTTTCAACAGAACATTCCTTATGAAAATCAATATATAAAATGTGTATTTTGACAAATGTGAAATAAATGTCTTTCAAGTTTCACAATATGCTGTTAGAAATTTAAATTGCTTACTTTGAGGACACTTAGAATTCTTTGAGATATAAACAAATATGAAATATATTCATTTTATGTATTATGTAACAGCCTTGTAAATACATACCTTTATTCAAAACAATAGTTCTAAAAGCACCGTACTGTATTCAAATATATTGGCCTTAAAAATCTCTCAGAAAAACGCATCTATTTACATACATTTAATAAAAAATGTTACGTTTGTATTTCAAAGTAATATTATGGAATGTTTGAAGAAGTTGTGTTTGTGCATACAACATATAATTTCAGAAAAATGACTAGACGTTTTTAATAAAACTCTCTTGAAAGACCTTATGAATAGAGAGTTTCAAAGTAGCAATACTTTTTAAATGAAAATACTTCGATACAGTTTAACTCGGGAAAATGATTGCAAGCTCTATTTAATAATAATGAGATGCTAAAAATAAATATAGTTAACATAAGGTTTCACTTCGATTGTGAAACTATTCTTTAAATTTTTTTATTTAAAGAAAATCAGGTTTAGTTGCGAAAGGGCAGTGGGAGGCTACGTATACATGTGATCAGACTTTCATGCATGTTAGTCTGTATGCAGACAAAAGTGTATGTAAATCTCTGCATAATTAACGCAGAAACGATCAGATTACTAAGTTATAATTTAGCTCTGTATTTTTTTAATCAATTCTGTTGATATACACGAAAAATATTCATATTTTAAAAAATATTTTTCTGTAGTTTGTACCAGCTTTGCGCGAATGCAGGCAATGATGATTGTCCATTATTCAATGAAAGAAAACTATTGAAATCAATTAAATGTTAAAATTCAAATTATTATAATTATATATATTCCATCATATAAGTACGACTTCTATTATCATAGAATTACTATCTTTAATTCATTGAATATAGAAATAAAAAAACTGCCTCTTTCGAAACTTTAACACAATTTATGGTTTTTAACAAATTTTTGAATATATTTCGAACTTTCTAATATAGCGAAAGCGTTTAATTTCCAAAGCAGAATTTGCCATTTTGTTCCTTTCCTGCGAGAAAGAAATTAATAACTAGAAAAAAGGAATTCTGCTTTTTCAGAATTTAGTGTTGCCCTCGGTGAAAAAAAATATAAGTATACATAAATAGTACAAAACATATTTCAGTTTTAAGACTTAAGGCACAAGCTTTTATTTTATGTAAAATGTCGTCATTCGCATCCGCTTAAGAATTCCAGCATTGACGACCCACTCTTAAACATCTACCGTAAAGCATGCATAGGACATCACTATCGCAAAATAATACACAAATGCAGCAAAAAGATGCTGTCATTAAAGGAATCCGACAAATAAAATACGGCTTTTTTTAAATAGCACGTATTTTAATGACTTTTTTTCGGTTGTTATGAAAAATGGTCACAAAAATATATAATTAATATTTTAAAACTACTTTTTCCTTTACTTTCGACAGAAATGGAGTACTTCCGTTACCAATATTAAGCAAATGGCTCCAAAGATTACCAAAAAAAAAAAAAAAAAAAAAAAAAAAGAATATTTCAAAAATGAATGGAGATGCAGTTTTCAAACAAATTGCATTTAAAAGTACCTTTTTTTTCCAATACGACGGTTTGAAGATTAAAAAATTGCTATAGAGTATTGAATCGTACTGCTTTGTTTTACGGCAGTCTTCTATACGGCAACGTTATTTTTTGGAGACGGCACAAAATAAGCTGGGAGAAAGAAATAGCATGCCGTACCGGGGGCTAATAAAACAAACCTTACATTGTATATTAAACTATATAAAATTTCCGAAATGACATAAAATTATTTCACAACTATACGGATTTATAATTGTATGATTTAATGTACACAAATAAATATTATTGAAAAAAATCGTAAAACATATGCAGAGCTTAAGGTAAAAATTCTAAATATTTATACCGAATATTATATGTTAATAGAGACAATCATCGTTTCCCAGATTATTTTTAACACTTTGCAATATAGTTGAAAAGAGTTTACGTATTCGGTCTGTCTGTATGTATAACAACTGTTTGTCTATCTCTCTGCGCTTTTCCTCGTTTAAAAATACTCCGATTGCCATGTAATTAGTATATCTTATTGAGGTTTATTATGGCATATTAAGTATTGAAAATGGAGTCCATACTAAGTACATTTTATTTTCAGGAACAACCGAAATAATTCCGTAATGTTATGGTATATGTAGAAGAATCGTTTGCGGAGTATTTTAATTAAGTTATACTATTTCAAACATTTTGAAATTGTATGTATTAATGCAGTGCATTACAAGTTGCTCACACTAGAATATGGTGTGTATAGCATTCATTACAAGGAAACTTAAAAGATTTTGGTTACAGCATTGTCTAATAAGCTTGTTGCCAACTGCTCTGCTCAAAAAGTGCAAAAAGATGTGACTAATTTACAAATAAATTTTTAGCGAAAACATAAAAAATTGGATAGCCTGATTATGGAAACAATTTGGAATCGAATTGTATTTTCATATTTTGATAAATTACCTATTTAGTTTTAAGCGATTTTGATCGCGTGACAAAGACGCTTTTCTTCCTTCGCTGACTGAGTTTTATGCTTAATTCGGGAACTTTGGTTCAAAACGTGAACTTGACAATATTTTCTTAAATATCTTTTGCGTTGGCAAAAAGAAAAAAAACAGATGGATTACTTAGTTTCTGAACAACATCACTTGCTAGTTTCATACATTTCCGACCAATAATAAATTAAACTAAAGTTGCCCTTTTGGATTGGAGAACAGCCTTAATAAGACTCGTTGAAAGTGCTTTTCAGTTGTGACACGCGTTTTTAAGTCTAACTACTTTTTTGCCTATTAGTTAGTGTGTATGAATTCTGTAGATCATAACGGAAAATATCTCTAGTACATTTCTGTTTATTAACAGAAATTTATGAATGACAATTTGTAATTTTATAATGCATTTCCCATTGGAACTACTTTATAGCATTGAAACTACTTTTTTATATAATACATACAAATATATAGATTATATGCAGGAGTGCGCTGTAAATCTTGCATATTTTTAAAACTATTGATGGTAATTCCAAAGATAATGTTTTAAATATATTATGCGTTTTCTAAATTTTTTAATTAGATATGAACTTTTAACCTTATTAAATTGTAAAGTCTTGAATAAGTATTCTTTAAGAATTTGAAAGTGTTTCATAATCAATGCTTTTAACATCATATTTCATTGATGTTTATTTTTATAATATTTTGTCTGTGGAAACATAGAAAGAAAAGAAATTAAAATTCATGTTTAATCAATATACAGTGTGTCCACGTATCACTTGACGGACCTTTATTTTCGCAACCGTTGGTTCTAGATGCATGCTTCCAATTACAAAAGTGATCAAAATTTGGTGCAGAGTTCAGATTTAAAAAAAAATGAAGCGAAAAAACAATTTAGTGAATAATTACATAATCTAAATTTTTATACAGCCCCCAGGTCCCTTACTTATATTTAGACCAATGTCAGACGGGCGTCTTTTTTGCTTATGTATTATCCTCTAATATAAGTATTTATATGATGGTAAGCGTCGAAAATTATAATAATATTACATTATCATCGGATTTAAGTTAGTATGTAAAATTTAACTTCGATCGGACATATGAAAATGAGTTAAAGTTCGAGTACAAATTTTAAACTGGAAAGACGATCATTGCAAGTTAAAACTTTACAAAAATAACATAGTTTTTGTTAAAAGAAATCATAGCCTCAAATCCTTACAAAATAAAACATATATTAAAATACAATTATTTTAACTAATATGAAACTTAACTAATAAAAGTTAACTCAATCGTAATAGTTGTACGATTTCTTTCAAAGAGCAGATACTTTGAAATAAGTTTAAATACTTTATATACGACCCCTGAAAGCATTGCCAAAATCATCTGTTTTGAGATGCAAAAAAGTGGTATAAGTCATGCATTTCAAAGTTTCATAACTAGGTAAATTTTAATGTTAGATGAATGGGCCTTTTTTGTCTTGCTTGTTAGTGTCACATTAAATTTTTACTAAATATCACTTAAGAGCCGGGGGACCGTATTAAAATTTAAATTTCTAAATTTTTAAATAATGTCTTTCTTGAACCAAATCGCTTTAAAAATAATTCTTTACCTTATTTAAACTATTTTTGTAATTGGAAGTATGTCATCTAGGACCAACGGTTGTGAAAATAAAGGTCGGTCCTGTTATACGTGGACACTTTCTATACCTAACAAAGCTTTAAAACAATTGAAATTTTACAGAGAAAGTTAAAGAAATATCTTTGTCGGAAAGAACTCTGCAATCAAAAGATACAATAACGGATCTTGGTTTCATATTAAAGCAGTCGCAGAATCTAAAAATTTCGTTCACTCAATGGGAAATGTTTTAAGGCTGCTAATAATGCTGAAATTTACTCACATAAAGAGTCAGGCCGGATAAGCATAGCGAGATGGTCCCCACGGCCGATGTTTGAAATAACATGTGTGGTAATAAGGCTCACCGTGAGAATACAATATAGAGTGATTTTAGCCTCTGACCTTAAACTGTCCTTGAGATAATCGGGGAATTATGCGCCGGCGCTACTATTTTTCAAATACGTTTTTTCTCAAAAAGTACAAAAGTTAAAAAAATGAAACCAACGCCAATTATTGAAGAATATATTAGTTCACATTATATATTTTTTTCACATTTTTACAAAAATTTTAACATAGAAAAATAAACAAAAATATTATTTAAAAAAATATTAATGTAGTAATTTTATATTTACACCAACCAAAAAATTACAGAATAAGCCTCAAAGTATGTACTTTTAAGAAAAAAAAATCGTTAAAATCGATGATGCGCTTTTTGAGTTATAACAAAATTAATGTTAGCAACTTGCTAAAATATTCCTAACTTTCCCTGTTTGCATTTGCAGAAATATGCTCTTATCAATGCATTGGTCGATTCCTGACATTTCCACTCGGGCAGGATGCGCAGTGCGCCAAAATAAGGGAATGTTTCCATACATACCACATCCCTATAGGTTTGTTTCGTGTTTGTAAACATTCTGCTATTTTGGAGTACTGCGCATCCTTCTCTCATAATAATATCAAGTCGATATTATTCGACTTGATATTTTTTTCATTATTCGTCATATTATCATTATTTTTTATATTATTCGACTTGATCACCTGTACAATGGACTACAATGGTGTAGTCCATTGTACAGGTGAAGCTATAGGAGTTGTAAAAAATAAAAGGATATCAACTTTTTTGTAATTCCAGACCCCCTCCCCCTCGTAATATTGTTATCAGTGTTTAAAAATTCTTTTATTTTTACAATTGTTTTCCCTTTTTTTTTCATACGTTTGCAATGATATACAGGTATGGTTGTACATTTTTATTTGCATATTTTACTTATTTAAATAAAGAGAAGAAATTCATAAGATATCCCTGTTATATAAGAAATAACTTTATACCAAATAACATTTTAAAGAAATATTATTTAAAAGCTTTTAATAATAACTCATTGTTACATAATGCATTGAACAGTAATATTGTGTTCTTGTACTTCGCCCTTGCACGAGGCTAAACAGAACTTCTTGTAAACAAAACAGGTGGACAACATTCTTCCCCATCTTTTACTAGTAAAAATAACAAGTACAATTTCGAATGTGGTTTCTCTAAGAACGAATTATATACGCATATGGCAGTAGAATATTAATGGCGAACGTTGGGATATTCCCTATTTTGGAATGAAATGTTTTATAATCATTCAATGGTTAAAATTATAACTTTGTATTTTCATAAAAAGAAGAAAACAGACTTAAAAAAAGTAAGATAACGGATGTAAAGAAAAAAAAATACCAAAAAAGTAAATTTTATTTTGATCAAAAATGTTAACGATATCAAATGATAACACCTCCCCCCTTCCCCTACAGATATCCTACGATGTCATGTGCCAGACCCCCCCCCCCACACACACACGCTCCACCCTAAAGTGATAGGTTATATATGTACACTGTTCAGCCCCATAGCTTTCTT
Organism: Maratus speciosus; assembly: GCA_963932465.1. Taxonomy (NCBI): domain Eukaryota; kingdom Metazoa; phylum Arthropoda; class Arachnida; order Araneae; family Salticidae; genus Maratus; species Maratus speciosus. The sequence goes on along the minus strand of OZ010788.1, from coordinate 331,003,667 downwards.
CTATGTGAAAATCATCGTAGGTAAATGTTACTGGGTTTTTGTTTTGTCAATTTTTGATATTATTATGTGAGAAGGATACGTAGTACGCCAAAATAACAGAATGTTTACAAACATGAAACAATCCTATAGGGAAGTGATATATATGGAAACATTCTCTTATTTTGGCGCGTCCTGCCCGAATGGAAATGTTACGAATCGACCAGTGCATTTGATAGTAGCGTATTTCTGCAAATGCAAACAGGGAAGTTACGAATATTTTAGCAAGTTGCTAATATTATTTTTTTATAACTCAAAAAGCGCATCTTCGATTTTAACGATTTTTTTTTTTCCTAAAAGTACATACTTTGAGGGTTATTCTGTAATTTTTTGGTTGGTGTAAATATAAAATTACTACATTAATAATTTTGTTTTAAAATATTTTTCTTTATTTTTTTATGTTAAAATTTTCGTATAAATGTGAAAAAAATATATAATGTGAAATAATATATTCTTCAATAATTGGCGTTGGTTTAATTTTTTAACTTTTGTACTTTTTTGAGAAAAACGTATTTGAAAAATAGTAGCGCCGGCGCATACTTCCCCGATTACCTCAAGGACAGTTCAAGGTCAGAGGCTAAAAACATTCTATCTTGTATTCTCATGGTGAGCCCTATTATCACACATGTTATTTCAAACATCGGCCGTGTGGGCCATTTCGCCATGCTTATCCGGCTAGACCCTTTGACTGGATAAGTGAATTTTTCGTACTGTTAATTTAATTTTTGAAACATCTATTAAAATAAACCTGTTATTCTCGCGATTATTACATCATTTATTGATTTAAATGTTTTTCCCGTTGATATGCAATTTTACAGTTTTTCCTCAAAATTAAGTGCTATTATGAACTATCAAATTTTACAATTACAGTTTTTCAAAAGATTTCCATACTTTTTTACAACAGCTGTATAATGACTGACTTCTTATAAAATGTTGTAGCATATAATTAAAAAAATACTGAAATTTACATGGCCTGAAACTGAACAAATTTTATCTTTAACTAATACCAATTTTCGTAACGCATTTTTCTTTAACTGATAGTTACTGTAAATGATGTGTATAAATCCTCAACAAAATATTATCTATTAACATTTAAAAATATTAAGAGTATTTTTAGAGGTTTCTAGCTCCCAAAGAAAATTTAAAGATACACTTACGCAAAATAGAAATCTGAATCGTTGAATAAAATGGAATAGCAATAAAATATTTATTTATTTTAATTAAGTGTTTAAAATATTCAAAATGCCTTTCCTTAATGAGATGAAATTATTATGCATGCAAAATAGTAATAGAAATATTGCTTTATTTAATCACCCGGAATATAAAACAGTAAAGCACATTCTAATTTCTAGAAAAACTAAAAACACGAGTGCAATTGTAAAATCAATTTTTAGTATAATTTGAACAATAACTTTAAATAGAAATTTTAATCCTCTCAAAGGAGGAAAAATCCATTTCTTTCATTCTAAAAGAAAAAAAAAGTTTTCACTGTAAGAATTTTAAGCAGCATTTATTCATTTATTTACTCACTGGCAACTGTATTTTAAATTAATGACTAAATAATTTCTTTAAATTAGTAATTTAGTTGTAAAAAAATTATAAGATTTTAATAAAACAATTATAACATTTAAATAAAATAATTATAACATTTAAAATATTTTTCAGGTAAGAAATAAACAATAAAGAAAATCATAGTATTTATTTTAGAAATAGATAATATATTCTAGGCATACTTATCATAAAGTTAATGCTATTGATGAATTGTATAATGAAACTAACGGTAATGCATATGATATAAACATAGATTTCTTTTACTACCTCATATATTCTCATTTCTCAAATAAGTGGAAAAAATTATATCTATCATTAAAATATAGTCATATTTGTTATACCAATTTTGTTTTAATATAAAGTTATTATATCTCTTTTTTTTTATCATAAGTTTACACTCTTCGTATTTAAATTATCTAAATTTTATTCTGAATACGTAGCATGGTAGTTTTTGTTTTATGATTTCTTTTATTAACTAATCACTATAACTCAATATTAAATTCGAGAAATGAACAATATTTATGTTTCATAACTGTTAGAACAATATTGTACTGTTTTCAATAATATTTTAGAATGAAATTAAATATTTTTTTATGCACAAGGATGCTATTTATATTTAACAGTATAATGCAGAATATTTTTAAAAGGATTCAACAAATTCCAACCCCAAATATGCTAATTTTTGTACACATTCAGAATAATCTTCCAATCCTTTAAAATACCTTTATAATTATTCAGAAATATTACGTCAGTTGTGTAGAATAAAGCATAACGAAATGAACATTATCACTTATTAAAGTTAATCTTAATCCTAAAAATATCCAATAATTTTATTTACTTTCTTTTGTAAAAGTAATTATCGTTGTACCGTGTTTGAAAAGGTTAAATTCTTGTAAGGATTTAATAATGAACAACATTTAAAAGGTTATTTCTCGCTTCAAAACCTAGAATTTGTTAAATGTGATTGTTTCAGTGGAATTGGCATTTCTCAATGAAGTCACATCAGAAAGTAATTAAATTTGCAACTCATTCAAGACATTCATGTCTTGCTTTGATATTAGATAATTAATCTGTATAGAAATATTATATTTTTAGTGTACCAATTGATTACAAAACATAATGTATACTAGCATTTAATTATTTTGCTTGGATTACATAGTTTTCCCGTCTTACTCAATATATAATTAATTCAATTATTTTATTTTATGATTTAATGAAACATCGAAGAAAAAATATTTGGTTGATTAATTTTCATGACATGTTAAATTAACATTTTATTCCAGTGAGGAATTTTAAGAGAATTGTAGAATATAGTATGTTAGAAATGAAAAGTTTATCCTAAATTAAGGTTCTTATATTTAGATTATCTGAAAAATATTATTATAAACGAATTTAAAAAGGTATGTAATGTGCTACACAATGCGATTTGTTGCACGAAAATAATTCATTAACAATAATATAAGTATAACATGAAATAAATGACGTATTTATAAGATAATTCATAAATTTTGTATAAAAATATTTAAATAATATTAATTGTTTATCCCATGTGCTCTCTCAATTTGTAATATGAATCCTAGAGTGGTTTTGCACATAGGGTAACGATATACACACTGCCGGCATGATCACTCTTAAGCTCTTCTCCAAACTATGGGGATTGATATTTCAGAAGGTGAAGATAATTGCTTGAACGAGTTCGTTTATAAGAAGGAGACATAAATAATCTTTAGCGTTTTTAAAATAGAACGCTCAGCACAATGCTTCCCCTCATAGCATGCATGGTCACGGTGACGTCGTTGAGACGTCACTGTGAGTCACTGTGGTCACGTCGCATCTGTGACCAAAATGCAACCACTCAGTGATGTCACATTGTGACTGAGATGTGAACTTCTTAGAAAATTTTAAAAAAATACAAAAAATATGCAAAACATGTTATTTATGTAAAATTATATTTTCTAGCAATTAAAAAAAATTGTGACGTCACTGTTATGACACTGCATGCAACGTACGTCACGTCACATATGTTACGAAAAAAATCACCATATTGTAAAGTGTGACAAAAATATGAACATCAAAAATCTTTAAAAATGAACAGAAATATTACATGCCCGAGTTACAGCGACATAAGGAATGAAAATATATTAGTGGATAGGAAATAGTAAATTCAGACACGAAAAAGGGGGGGGGGGTCAGAAAAAGAAAAATGCACGGTAGAAGTATCAACAAACTAGATTTTCATGCTATATTTTATTAATTTGTTATTTAAGACAGTGAAAGTATACTTTTTTATGATTTCAATTTTATCTACCATTGCAATTTAATCCTTCACTGATTGTTATTATTATAAAAGTGTTTCTCGGAAAAATGGTACGTATTGGAGCAATTCGATAACATATTTAGAATTAGGAATATTAAGTCTGTACAATTTACATATTTAGTTTGCAGGGAGGAAGTTGTTTTATTTATTTATTTATTTATTTATTTATTTATTTTTTTTTTTGTCGACCAGTGGTATTCGAAACCTTTCTGTGGTTTCAAACTAAAATTTTCTATTACAGTTAAGTCTGTATCTTTTAATGAGCACGTAGAAAGAATACTCATAGTTTAGTCATATATGCATTTCTTGCTTTAGAATTTGCATTCAAGTCATATTTTTCCTGTTAGTGTTTAACTATTTTAAATAACTATTTTTTAAAAATTCCACTTCTTTCAGACTTTTTAAATAAAATTAGTATTTTCCGAAAAAATATGTATACAAATTTTATACAAAACCCATGATATAATTATTCGTATTTCAAGATCGTGTTTTAGAGATATGACTTTAAAAAAAGTTATTTTACAAATTGTTTTATTCTACTGAAAATGAATATGAAAAAAATGACAGATTGACAAAGAAAATTTTTTTAATCCTGTATACTCTCTTTTCATTTATTAAGAAGATACCTATTTATTTATCACGTGTAAAACAAACTTTACTTTAAAAAAAAGAAAGAAAAAAGGCAGGTGTTTCATTCAAATAGAAAATTCTCATTACAGATACTCTCATAAAAATAAAATTATTGCGCATTTAAACTCTGAATCTGTTGTATACAAAAAAATATACATACATATATATATATATATATATATATAATACAGTAGGAGCACCTGCTTGCTCAATATCGTCTGCACTCGATTAAACCGCAGAATAAAACAAGGAACAGAGAACTTCTGACGCGGGAAGAAATATGCCTGGCAATTTAGGATAAAATACGGATATTATTAAAATATTTATGGAACTTAAAAGGTAAGTCTTATTTCATTTAATTTTTTTATTCCTGTTTGATAGATTATTATCATGAGTTAAATAGTTGTATGTTATATGCAAAGAGACTGATCTGGAATTCTTTTCAGGAGCGATATGGCGATGGAAAGATTTTTGAGAAACTGTTAAATGCATTTAATTCATCTATTATAGTTTGTTGTTGTTTAATAGTACAATTATAAATACTAATTATTTAGTGTTTTTCAAATTGCTATATTTATTTTTTTAATTGTATTTAAGCATTTTTTTTTTTTTTTTTTTGCTGTTTGTGATTTTAATCAAACATTTAATTGTAGACATTCAGAATCAGTTATTAAATTTTCTTTGATTGTAAACTCATTTTCTACATTTTCGATACATTTATTTTATTGGCATTAAAAAATAAAATATAATACTTAAGCATTGAAATAAAATGTTTTTCATGCCCGAAAAAGTTGAAAAATGTTTATGACTTCGGTTTGTCTGGCCGTCTGTCCGCGCTCTAACTCGCGTAAATATACTCGGATTGACCTGAAATTTGTGGATGTTATTGACGTTTACCATAGCAAGGTCCCTATTTCTAATGAAGTTTGTAGCATGTTTAGTTCATTTACACGGACAGTCAATTGTATTCCATTACATTACGGCCTGTGGGAGAAAAAATCGTTTCAAATGATATTTAATGATTTTACACGCTTTCAAACAGAATAAAATTGATATGCATTTATGATGAGCACTAAAATGTGCATTCCGTAGAATATGCGATGCAAAGAATAGTTATTGTTCATTTACAGCGCTAAAAAATGAATTCCAATACATAATGATATAGGGGTGGAGAGAATTGTTTGCGGCGTACTTTATTTATATTAATCTATTTGATATGTAATGAAATTGATATACGTCGTTGAGGTTTACATACTATGAATTATTTCATGTATAATACGAAGTGTATATAGCATTTACAGGGACACACAAAATATTTCAGATACTATATTGTATCCGAAGTACTGTTCGTTAGCGATGATTGCTGGAAATGCATTTTTAATTATGGTATGCGCTTTTATGATTCACTACATTTATGCATAGTATATGGTGTGTATATATATGCTATGATTCATATACAGGACTATACAAAAGTAAGGGTTACTGGGTATTGTTTAAAGGTGGTTTTTATATAAGTTATGAATTTTTACGCTGCACTGTATTTAATTTATTTAAAGAAATGTTTGTAGTATATAGATAAAATGATATACAGGGTCACGCAAAGAATTGGAAACGTTGCCGTCTATAAATTATAATTTCTGGAAATGTGATTTCAGCAATTTTAAGAGTATTTTAGTTTGAATTAAATTTTAACTAAATAGTGGCGTGTAATAAAGGTTCTAGGTAAACTACAGTGTTGTACAAAATTATTTATGTATGTTTCCATACATTAGTATAAATTGCTGAAAGAGAATTTTAACCTGTTATGCGTTTCCTTGATAAACGAAATTTTCCCATTATATAGTATATATATATATATATATATATATATATATATATATATATATATATATATATATATATATATATATATATATATATCAATCTACAGATCAAATACAGGACTGGATTTAAAAGAATTAGAAAACTTATTTGGCTGTGGATGGTAACTGCGTAAATCAGTTTTTCAAATGTTTTACGCGTTTTAATGTTTACTTAGTTATCTTATTTACGTTATTTCCCCCGATGGCTTGTTAAAACATTCAGGAAGAGTTGGAAAGTGTTTTATAATCTATGCTTAACGCATGATATATCTTACTTGTTGTTTCTGTTTCCCGGATCAGTATTTTCCTATAAAACATACCAAATCTAATTAGATCATATTCACAAAATACAATATATACGGCAATAAAAATTTTAAATAAATAGGGCTTATCATGTCGTTCTATAAATAACAGTTGTATTATTGTCCGTTAGACTCCATGTTCGTATTTAATCAAGCAATGACAAATCACAACACATTAAAAAGCTTACACATTCTTAATATTAAGCTTGAATTCAAGATCAAGCTTAGAACTTAAGAAAAAAAGATGGCAGTTGATAAGGATTGTTTTTTAAATGGAAAATTAAAAATATTTTAGAAGAATAGGACTCCAAAATAGCGATATCTTGCTAAAATGTACGGTAAAAAGATATGATTTTATATTTCAAACAAAACTTTACTTTAAAATTATCGTAGTGTTTATGACAGTATCAATACTTGAAAAAATTTCCAGGAGAATCATTCGCCTTGCATACAATATTTCAAATGATAATCAAATTTCAAATAAATTGCTTAAAAGGCGCAAAGGCCAACATAGTGAAAAATAACCACGCCGGGACTCAATCCTGGGTCATCCGTATAGCACGCTGACATTCTACCGACTAAACCACATGGAACGATACCCAGCCTGGAAAATTTCTCCCTATTACATGTTGGCAAGGCTACAAACGCAGCACAAGATGGAATGTTTATCGTGAGCCACCGTCATGGGACAAACACGAAACTTAATTGAATCCAGCAGCGATTGAAACTATATTAATAGTTGGAAATTTTTCCAGAGAGAACCATTCGCCTTGCATACAGTATTTCAAATGAAAATCGAATTTCAAATTAAAATTGCCTTTTAAGCTATTAATTTGAAATTTGATTTTCATTTGAAATTTGTGTGCAAGGCGAATGGTTCTCTCTGGAAAAATTTCCAAGTATTAATATAGTTTCAATCGATGCTGGATTTAATTAAGTTTCGTGTTTGCCCCATGTCGGTGGCTCACGATAAATATTCCATCTTGTGCTGCGTTTGTAGCCTTGCCAACATGTAATAGAGAGAAATTTTCCAAGCTGGGTATCGTTCATGTGGTTTAGTTGGTAGAATGTCAGTGCGCTATACTGATGGCCCGGGTACGAGTTCCGGCATGGAATCTTTTTCACTAGTTCGCCTTTGCGCCTTTTAAGCAATTAATTTGAAATTTGATTTTCATTTGAAATCATCAGAGAGTTTATGACAAGTTCGTCACAAATGACACATATTTCACAAATTGGTAACAGTGTGACTTCAAAGCATTGTCACTTTCGTCACAGGTTCGTCACAAAGTTAATACCAAAATAGTCACAAATGACACACTTTTCACAAATTTGTCACACCGTGACTTCACAGAGTGGTCACAATGTAACGTCACAAACGACCTCTAAAACGGCCATAACGACCCCGCATTCTAGTAACTATGACGCACATCGACGTCACATGACGTCACATCGACGGTCACAAAATCACAGTGTGACTTCACAATGATGTCGCCGTGACGTCACCATGACTTACGGGTCGTGATTAATTTTTTTCCAGATTTACCCCGACAAAATAAATTTCGTTGGCGGTATGGGACCAGTCTTAAAAGCACTCTAGTAATGCGTAAACTTACTTTAGACTCTGAAAGCGGGAAGTGACTAAAATAATTAAAAAAAAATATTACATTAACATTGTTTTTATAGACTGTATCACATTAAACATATTCTTACACTAAAGGAACTGGGTAACCTTTATTTTACGAAAAATACCGAAGAAAAAAAATTAATTTTGTTGCTTAAATTATACCGTAGTATAAGGTTACGTGGGGCAACTGCGCCATGATTTTACAATGTGACTGTGGAGATTCTGGCAATTCAGCTTAAAAAGGATAACGTTCATTTGAATTAAAGACTGAACTTTTGTAAATGTGTTCATTTAGATTCCCTCTATCAGACAGAAATGTTCAAAATTACATTTTAATATCTAAAAATAAATGAATATATATATATATATATTTCAAATTTCTTTCCTCATGGGACCTGTTGACATATAAAAATGGGGCAAGTGGACCAGGAAACTCTATGTTCCACACGCGTTTTTTTTTTTTTTTTTTTTTTGGGTATCAGGTCCTGTTTGAAAAAGTGTAAACAACTAAAACAAAATTAAACCAGGCAGATCATGTACGTTAGATATCAACTAAATGACATTGTAGGGGCAAACTTTACTTTCAATGTGTCTCAAATAGCACTAAAATATAAAATATTAGATTTATTTACAGAAAAAAGAAACATAAAAATTAAGTACATACTTATGTACTTTAGTATAGGTAATAAGTATAAAAGTTACATGGGTATTTTAAGGGAAAAAATAACAAGATAAATCTATTAACAAATGGCTACGTAAGTACTTAAGTATCTCATTCTCTTTTTTGTTTATCACAATGGAAGTTCGATATGTACAATAAACCTGTGGAGAATGTAACATATTTTTATATCGAACAGAATTATTCTTTATTCGCTTAGAAAACTTTCAATAATCACTCATTGCCTTATGTACGCCTCTTCATCTGGATCGTAAAATTTCGAGCTTTAGCTATCACACAAGAAATTTGGTTTGATACCCCCCCCCCCCCCAACATGCCTTTTAAAAATTTTATTGTGTAATTTTAATAAGGTATTACGTAATTTTCCTTATTGCAGGCAAAAACACAATGGACAAATTAATTTCCCGTAGTAAGAGAAACTCAAAATAATATTTATAACTGTTGGGGCAACTGGATTCCATATGGTCCTGTTACCCCTGATACATGCCCCAGTTACCCCATTCATGAAACATTTATGGAGTAACTGGAACACCGGCCTTAAATTTGAAACATGAAGTAAATATGTATAGATACCTAATGACATTAATGTATTTATGTCTCTAATCTTTAAATAAAAAGACTGTTTAATAAAAGTACTTACCGTATTTTAATAAAAAGCCGTGGAAGTTCAACCAAATGAAAGTTGTTTAAAAAAAAAAAAAAAAACGAAACCTAAATTTTCGGCAACTTATCACAGCAAAGCCAGAGTTAAAATTGAATTGACACACGTTGTTTTAAGAAGTAGAGATGAGGGTGCAATATTGACAAAAACTAAAACTTAAAAAACATCAACTTTTTTATAAAATAGCCTATGGCTCAGTTACCTCGTGGGTCCAGTTATCCCAGCTTACCTTAATCGGTGGAAGTTTAATAAATAATCGATATTTAGACACATGCGAAAAGGTTTTTTACTGCATCTAATTTTCATTTAATTGCTTCAGTGTGGCAATCTTTAAATAAGTTTTTTTTTTTTTTTTTTTTTTTTTCAGTTTGAACACTTTTTTAAATATACGAGAGCCGTATGATAAGTACCTGGCCTTGACAAGAAAATGCATTTTTATGTCTAAAATGGGATTTATTTTTCAACATAATCTCCTTTTAGTTCGATACACTTAGCCCAACGCTTTTCTATTTTTTTGTATCCCCTCTAAAAAATACGATTTCTCTAACCCTTCAAAATAAGCATTTGTTTCAGCATTAACCTCATTGTTACAGCCACATTTTGTTCCACGAAGCCATTTTTTCATATTTGGAAATAGAAAATAATCGCTAGGGGCTAAATTTGGCGAATATGGTGGATGTAGTAGCAGTTCGTATCCTAATTCATGGAATTTTGCCATGACGTCGACACAGGTGTGCACGCGTGCATTGTCTTGATGAAAGAGAATTTTTTTCTTCGCCAAATGCGGACGTTTTTCTTTCATAACATGGTCGAAACGATCCAATAGCCTGGCATAATGTTCTCCATTGATCGTTTTGCCCTTTTCAAGGTAATCGACGAGAATTATGCCGCGTGCATCCAAAACACTGTAGCCATGACTTTGTTTGCAGATAAAGTCGCCCTAGCCTTTTTTGGCGCAGGTTGTCCACGAAAAACCCACTGTTTGGGCTGTTCTTTAGTCTCTGGCGTGCTCTGATGAATCCATATTTCGTCAACTGTTAATAACCGACGCGAAAAATCATTTGGATTATGCTTTAATTTCGCCAGACATTCTTTTGAAATTGACACACGAGTGTGTTTAATGTCAATATGGAGCAATCGCGGCACCCATCTTTCCGAAACCTTTTTCATATCCAAATGAGTTGTTAAAATATTTTGCACCCGTTCCGTTGAGATACAGTCGCAGCAATCTCGCGTACTTTCACTCTCCGATCATTTATCACAATGTCGTGTATTTTTTCGATCATTTCTGATGTCATAACCTCAGTTGGACGACCTGGACGTTCTTTATCAAAAATGCTTGTACGGCCGCGTTTGAATTCAGCTGTCCAATATTTTATGGTTGATAACAAAGGTGCAGAGTCCCTTATGAACTTCGCTGAGTACCGCTTTAATCTCGTCTTTAGTTTTCTTTTTCAAAAACAGGTATTTTATCACTGCTCGATATTAAATTTTTTCCATTGTTGAAATATCACCAAAGTTGTTCTATTGAAATGGCTACCACTCACAAACCAAACCACGTAGCGACTTGGCGATTAGACAAGTTTGTTGTAAAAGGTCACCATTGCGAAATAAATCATTTTTTAAACGCTAGTATCCATCTCTGGCCGAGGCCAGGTACTTTTCATACAACCCTCGTATCATTATGATCAAAATACTAAAATTTCAACATATACTTTTAAGCTAACTCGACTATTTAATGTACAATCGTTATAGTGCATTTCATAAAATTAAGATACGCATTTAAAGAAAAATATATTAAAAATAAAATAATTATGCAAATAGTTTTTTTTTTTTTTTTTTACTGTATATATATATAATTGAGTCATTTTTTAAGAACATATTTTATTAAAACTGCCCCTTGCAGCTTACAGAGTACTCTATTAAGCTATCAGTATGTAAAAACTGATAAAAAATTTTCAAAATTATAAAAGAAGTGCACTTTTTATTTTTGAAATTGGATGCATTAAATCCCCGTGCTATGAAATTGCGTCAATCTCTTCTTGAGTCAATATGACTCGAAAAATATTTTTCTGGTAAAATTTTAAGAAATAAGACATCAATATTTAATTGCTATATAGGCGGGACTGGAGAGAGTTTACCCTTTTTTTTTATTTGTTAAATATTGAACTTAGAATAAAGCTTCATACATCATATTATTCGATATACAACCAGTTCTCAAAATAAAATTGCGATATAAGTGTAATTTATAAGAAATTTAAAAAAATCATTATTTTTAATAATGAGAAAATAAAGGATCAAGGCTCCAATCATATCGGAGGCTTTACTCACTTTATTTTAAATTGAAATATTTGTTAATAGATATTAAATCAGTTTTTAAAAAGTTACAATAACTTTATTCTACATGGTTAAATTATTATTAAAAAGTATTTGAACAACGTGATGTTTAAACAAACCTTCTTAGACTTAATTCAAAGAACATCAGAAATATTCCGTTTTAAACAATAACTTTTTTTGTCACTCGGCTTGGCTACACCAGTTGCCGCATATTTTTGGCTTCATCTCATTGTGTTCATCTTGGTGCATTTTGTTTACTTTACCTTCCTAAAGTGTTTTGAACAATGTTATGTTTTCTTGTGTGTTATGAGGCATGAACACTTAACATTTCTTAAAACTGCTTTCATCCTTTCTAATCTATTTCAGTCTATTTACCTAATATGGATGATATTAAAATGAAATAAAAGAGTTGCTATCAACTTTGCAATTTATATTTCATTAAACTTTTTCCTGCTTCTATAGCATTTTTTTACATCTTCCTTTCTATCGCTCAATTTTACTGTAGCTTTATAGAATAAAGTTAAATTATTTTAGGTTTGTAATCATTAACCCTTCGTTATGTAGTGTGTATAATAAAAAGCTTTCCAAAACACTTAATTAAAGGATCTTTGAACGTCTGGTCAACCCACTCTCGCACTGATTCGGTCAAGCCTGTTAACATAGCCACTTTTTATAGCATGGCACATGGTTATGTTTAGCTGACTTTACTGTGCAATCTTTATGCCTGGAATGAAAGCTCAATATTTCCGCATTATTCAAAACCTACTTACTTAAATTTATATGGTACATTTTATCTGATTAAAACTTACAATTTTTTTTCTAAAAAAACACATTTTGTAAGATAAAAACTCTTCTTAATTGATTTTTCCACACCTGTTTCAATTAGCTGAATGAATCAAAGACTATTGTTTAAGCTTTTCAGTAGCATTGCACACCACCTATTGGAAAAACTCTGAAATTCTTTTAAATATAAAAACTGAAGGGTAGGTAAAAAACCTTATATGGACAACCCTCTCGAGTCTCCTTTATTGTAAATCTTTAAATGTTTACAGAAGTTTAATCCACAGGCTAAATAAATTCTTGGAAATTTTGTTAAAAGTTACATATTTGGAAAAATTTATTGTATAATGGTTTAAACTAACTTACCTAACAAAGAGGCAAAAAAGAGCTAAAGTCTCTTGTTCATTTAAACAATAATTACTTACTTTGCAACTGTATAAAGAGATTTCTAAAGTGTGATAATAAATTGAGTAAAATAAACAAATGTACATATATGTGTATGTAACTATGAATCATGATGAAGCTGTTCAATAAAACTATTTTACAAGCAAAACTAGTGTAAGCAGATGGTGAAACATATATATTTTTTTAAGTAATTTTATTGTATCTATAAAATATATTTAAAATAGTTAAGTTTACTTAAGTTTACAATCACGTCAATTTGCTATCATTTTTGGGAAATCAGTTCTTTAAAGGAAAATGAGGGAGTTGATTTTCGTGCTGCTATTGAAGGGTCGGATTAGAAAGCTTTTGAAAGTAAATGTAAAATTCCTTGTTCAAGAAAGTAGGTATAAAATCGAATTTAAAAACCTTGCTGTTATGGAATTTTAGAAACAAGTAGTGGTTGGTTCACATGTGTAGAGTTATGTAATAAAGATGTTAAATTGCAGGATAATTAATTATTAATTATCTAGAGAAAAGATTAGTGACGTTTTACTTTTATTTAAAAAAACAAAAACACCTGTTCAATTCTTTAAAAATCGAAAGTAAATATTGAAAATCTAACATGCAATTATGGAAATGTAATATCATTCCTCTGAAGACAGAAAAATTACACGCTTTTAAATAGTAGTTTAAGTATAAAATTATAACATGTAACATAACACTGATTTAACTTTAGTTGTAGAGATTTGAATACAAAAGGAGCAAATAAAAAAAACATTTAAATACATAAGACAAATTAATTCATTTCAAAGAACACGATTTCAAAGTTTCTGATTATTTGATTCATGGTTTACAATAAACAATAATTTCTAGTTTTTAACTCATTTCCCATTATTTTAAAAGATTTATGAACAACATAATAGTGCATTTTATCATAATTTATCTCAAAAACCAATGGCATCACTAAAACCACTTGTATAAAACCATTCATTAACAAAATTGACTTTTCCGCTGACGTTCAAGTTACACGAAATATGCTAAATTGGTTTTCCAATAGTTTTCAGAAACAATACTACAAGTTTTTGAATATCCTTTTTGAAAAATAATTTTTCAATTTTTCAATTACTATGCAACCATTATTGACCCAATAAATCACACAAAATTGCAATAAAGCATGCAGAGATAAATTTTTTAAAGCTTTTCGGAGCGTCATTTTTCCTATTAAATCTTGTATAGACATGTAATGGTATTAGAATGAACTTAATTGTATTTGTTCGTTTTCGTATTAGCATTTGCACGAGAAAGAAGAGGATTTATTTAGTGGTGGGGTAAGTAAGGTTTCAGAAACGTTAGTATAGTTCTACAAAATATGAAATATTCACCGTGCTAATTTATATAAATGATGAAAATTCATGTATATGGTCATATAAAGACAAAATTGTGTTCAAAATGCGAACAGAATTTATTTTCTCTGAAAATTTGCTAATTTAAAGCAAAAGGTTTTGAAGACCGGGAACCCCGTGGCCGAAAGTTTTATATTTCGACGCCTCATCGCTGGGTACGTGGTTCAATTCCTCTGTTATTCTTCTGAACTCTGTCTGATTTTGATGTATCTTCATTTATTCTATTCAACTCTGACCTGCAATACCTGTCCATTAAAATGCTTGTTTAAAAATAAATGTCAGGTGTGATTGGAATTAATATATTTGATCGTTAAAGAGACAAATACCTCAATGCTAACGGGTTTGAAAATTCGAAAGCTATAAGGTTAAAGCGTAAAACCTTAATAACAGAACGTGTGTTACACAAAGAGTGGCTGTTTATTGAAGTATTATGGAAGTTGCATTTTATTTAAGGTTTTAGATTTAAGATTGATGAGTGATTAAACTCAGTTTATATAAATACAAATTTCGGAAAGTAAGGTGAGAAACTCTTTCTGATAAATTCAACTTGCATAATTTTCATTATTTCGGCTAGAGTTTTTCTTAATATGAAATGAACAATTTTTGATGCGATAAAAACAGAAGAGTTAATATAAAATCATATAACTCATTAGGTCTCGAAGATACTTTAAAGTACCATTAAAATAACTTATAAAATTCATTTAATACATCGATTAGTAGTAATACAATTTAGAATGAAATATGCATACTTTACTTTATCTTCTTCCAAAAGTATTATTGGTACACAAAACAAAAATATTTTCATAAGATGATTTATTTTGCCTTTGAATTCTTTCAGCTTTCTTAACGTTGATTGCCGTGGGGGGGGGGAGGTTCAGTTGATAAATATTTCTATATTTCTATTGTAAGAACATTGTATTTATATTTATCCTAATTCTACAGAAAACTATAAATATATATATATATTTTAGTGGAGTTATAAATACTGCAAAAAATCCCCATAAATAAAAATTTAGTTATTTTTTATTGGCTAAATCCTTCTAAAATGTATTAAATGATTGTGTAAATCTTTTAATGTAGTTTCAAAAATTAATAATTCAAAAGCTATAAAAAACACATTAGAATAAAATTTTCATAAATTCATAATTTAGGACATAGAGGGTTAATATGTGCTATTTAGACTATATCGCCAATGCATAATTACGTTATACGCAGTTATATTAACTTGATATATTAATATATTACACATAAATATGTATGCATATTTGAAAGGACATGGATTAATTCTACTCGTAAATTTTAATTATTTCTGCATTTTGATTATTTCCACAAGTGTTATTTTTCATGGAAAATAAGTAGTCGGACTGGAACAGCTGGACGATGAATCATTATAATATCAGTAAGTACTCATGTATGACCCACAATTTTGCTTCAATAATTTACTTTTAAAGTTGGTACGCATGAAACACAGTGATATGCGATTTAACTGCCCGTCGTTTTATTTAAAATGACCGGCAGTACTAGCTGAGAATTAAACGCTTGCATCAACCATCTGTCAATCTATATAGCCATATACTGATTATATATCAAGAGCTGTTTACGAAACAACTATGACAGGAAGGGTGAAAAAAACCTAAACAGTTTCTCATATGGGACTGCATTAACACCACATGAATGTCACTTCTCAATGAACACTAAAGGAAAATCACACTCATATCTAGATTATTCCCGACAATGAGTTTAGCCTCACTGTTAAAAATTTGTTGAATGTGTCTTTTCAATTACATTTCATCTATCTGATCAAGTTTACTACAATTACAAACGTATCACATTATACTTAAATTTCTTACCGAAATTCACTAATAATAACGACAGTGCACGATCATTTTTGACATTGGTTTCCATTTCTGGGTTTGATGTGTAAAGTATTACTTATATAAGAAGTGTATCAAAATAGTTTTAAAAAAAGATTATGAAAATTGAATGGATATTCGAAGCAAATGAAAAACACAAGAATTCTGCAAGATTCAAAAGCTCAGATAACTTCCGATTTCCCGTGTACAGTATCTATATATTTAAAACGCTAAGCATTTTCTTTCGACAGTGCGTGAGAAGAAACTACTGCATCAAATTGCACCAATCTTTTCTTTTTAATTAAATATATTTGACCACAGATTTGTTAGCGTAGAATCGTTTGTTGAAATATTTTATTAATTAGCCGTAATTTTAAATTAAAATTCTACAGTTGCGCATGCGCAGTATAGACGGGTTGCACATGACGGCACATGTCTGAAATCGCTTCATATGGCGCCCAAATATAAGGCGAATGTGGTGCTCTCCATTTGATTTATTAGTCTTATTTGCACTAAAATAATAAAAATAAGGAAGATCTAAATTAAACAGAAAGATAACACGTGCTTTTAACAGCAAACAAGGAGTTCTGTGCTCCACGTGCGTGCCCCAGATGCTATAGTATCAGTCGTTGCTAATAGCAACGTGACGTCAATGCAAGGGGTCTATATAAGTACAAATCTGCCTTTGGAATGACGCGCTACACATGAGCAAAGATGCTAGCTCAGTTGACCTATCACGTCACAGGTAGAAGTTGTTTTAAGTTCGTCTGGCATTCGACTTTTCTGTAAAATAGCTTTTTTTTTCTTTCAGAAAGTTAATATTATTTGGTTCTTTCAGTATTATTAACAATTCAAAAATTTACTGTGTGATACGGTTTATTTCCGGAGTGCCATATTGTTTTGGTCATATTATACACAGAAGATAAACACAGTGATTGGAGGCGAAAAGTTATATCCGTCTTAAGAATTGTCAATAGTTTCACACGAAGATTGGGAAACTAGCATGTTAAAATGTAGTTGCTTTTTTGAAAAAGTAATGTATCATAAATATTAAAACGCCAAACTTTTTCTGTAAAAAAAAAAAAAAAAAAAAAAAAAAAAAAAATAGAAGATGAATAAATATAAATATTCACTATGCAGATTTCGGAAGATCAATATCACCCATTAATCAAAGTTGGCAGCAAATTCTCCACAAATTCCACTAATCGTAACGTACGAGCTAAATAAATCTAAAAGGAGCAATCGGTGACATCAAGAAGTAAGAACTTTCTTTCCTTCTCTCTCTTTCTTTTTACTTAACTCATTAAAAGATGAATATCGACAAATATCGCAAATCTTGCGAGCGATAAACACACGCACAAAAACAACATAATAATCCAGTAAAGCAGAACTCCGTCGGCTTTTGACACACCGCGCCTTAAAATCAAAACAGTCCCAGCATTATTTCCCAAACAAACTTGATCATTCCGTGTTGAGCTTAGGGAAATGCGTCGGCACTCTAATTGATATCACTGGTCTCCATAGGCGGTAAGAAATCTTTGTTACGAAGTCATATTTCTCTCGGAGTAGAGCATAATATTCAGCGAACTTCAGACATACGATCCGATGGGAGCAGTATGCAGAAATATATAGTTTCTCGTTAAACTGTGAAAAACACAAGCAAATCCAATGCCGAGTCGTTGAAAGTCCAAACAATGGAGTAAATACGAATTCATGCTTTAAAATTATTTTTGTAGTTTAGCATCCAAGATTTAGTTTAAAGGGGTCACCCCAATCACAAATATAATCGCCTGAATCTCCTCAGATCTTTAGCACCAAGTTATATACTATTGGTTTCGTTCATACTTCTGAAGATGAATTAATTTAAATTTCAAATAGTCATTTTATCTGTATCCAATTAGCCGTATCAGTTTAAAGTACATTTCGTAGATTCAAAAACTCAGGCACTACGAGAGATTCAGTAAAAATGTCCAAAATATGTATGTGACATTTTATTAACGTCAAGCGAGCAATATAATATTCTCGCGGGGTGACCCCGGAATACAGGAGATAAAAATGCTGCTACATATTAACAGTGACGCGGCCAGAGATAGAATCCCGCTCGACAGATTTCATTGTAAGTGCATCGAGTCGCAAATCTTTGAACTTTGCACAATTATAACCACAAAGAATACGTCACTTAACGGACCTTTTGAATTCAAAATGAGCCCAACCATTCATTAGCTTAAGTAACTGAAATGTTAACGAACAGTATGATATGCCAAGGGTGCTCAATGGGAAAGTTATATTTAGAAGAAGGAATGCAGATCCAGGCGCCGTTTTTAATATTAACAGGATATATCTCAGGCCGAAAAGGCATTGTATTGACTATCAAATGGAAAATTACAATGGGTGTTTAAGTTACTGCTGCACAAGAGCATGTGGTCAAAGATTATCTTTTTTCTTTAAATTTATACGTTAACCGAAGAAACGTGTACTCGTACAGATAACGATTTTAGGATGAGAAAAAGATTTGTTTGTGATTTATTTTATTAGCGGTTTTGAGTAAGCCTGGCATATAAAGCGAAAGTAATTTATTAAGCGCAAAAGAGAAGAAATAGATATACTTTTTGGAAAAGGAAAAGAAGAATCTATTAGATTTTAAATTGTAAAAAAGGAATTAATTTTAAAAGGGGATAAATAATATGTGATGATATGTTAATTTCATCATCACAAGAACGAAACTCAAATTCGAGACAAATATGTATGCGTCAAGAGTTTTTCGAACCTCTTCATTTTAGAAGGAAAGAAAAGGGGTTCCAGCTAGCGTAGCCGGTTAACTCAGCAGTTTAAAGCTCAGAATTTTTGTAGCGGGTGCAGGTTCGAACCCAAGCCAGACAAAATGTGTAATATTTTTATCGATCATTCATTTCAGTAATTATATATTTTATTAGGAAGTGAAACTATAGGATTTTTATTTTATTATTATTACTATTATGAATGCTTTATAATTAAATAAAATTTAACTCTTAATAATATTTCGAAAAAATAATGATTTTATATTTAAAATATTTAAGCTAAAATATTTTGCATGTAATTATCAATTAAATAAATTGAGCTGATCTACAATTTTCGTTATATTTTCTGACCATTATGAAGAATATATATGTGTGTGTGTCAGAAAGAAAAGTTTTTGATTCTTTTCCGTAAAAAATAAAACGGAAAGGAAGAAAAATATTTGTATAAGAACTATAAAAGAAATTACCTTGATATGAAATGAAAAAAAATGTATAAAAATGTAAAATAAAATTCAAGTAATAAAAAATGTGTGTTATAAATCGTTAGCTGCATCAAGTTTCAAATTTAGGTTTTTAGAGAATGAGACAAATAAAAATAAAATTCATGGCAGCTTTTAATCATCGTGTAGTTAAAAAAAATGAAAATAAATATTGTTATGAAAAAAAAAAATGAGGCCGCAGTAAGTAAAAATAAATTCTCTACCCAGCATGTTTAGGTAAATTTCGGATTAAAAGCAAGCATAATTGGTTGTAAATTATAAACTTAAAATTCTTTCATTTCATTGAATAGGTTAGACTGACATCCCTATATATCGCCTTAAAGAAATAGGAATCAATTATTATGCAATACAGAAATTCGTCACGTAATTCGCCATTCAATAATTAATTTAAAAGCAACTAATTAAAAATTCAAGAATTTTTTTCATGAAGCGTTCAAGTTATTTACCGTCAAATCTTGACGGGCACTATCTAGTTTTTATTAAAAATTTATTTATCAACCAATGGCTCTCTATCAGTCGATTGGTTATATTTTAGAAAATATTGATATGATATTAAATCAGAAGCATAAAACACAATTACATTAATCTCATTTTACTAAAATGTTTACGATTTAAGGAGGAAAATGCATCAAAATCCCATATGAACGTTTCTAATTTTCCCATACTGCATTAAACGTAAAAACTAGTTAAATATGCATTTTTGCTCATCAATCACTGAAATAAATTATTTTTCTGAAACAAGCGAAGCAAAAAGTTCATTATCATCATTCAACGTAGCTTTATATCTTCAGCGAGATGTTATTGATTGGTTAATCTACCTCCAATAGTTTGTTTCAATAACTAACTTTACTTTTTACAGACATTCTTTTAACAAAACGAAATATTATTTGTCAATGGAAAAGTCATCATCGTTTACAAAATAGTCATTTCCGCGGGCAATATAGCTGAATACAAATGTATTGACTGAGTGACTTTTTTTTTTCATTTTCATATCCTTAAAAATTCGAAATGGGAAGACTTAATCTAATAAATGAGACATTTTAGCAGCTAATTCATTTCCTTCTGCACGTTACATATTCTATGAAATGAACCATGGAAAACATTTATTGCTTTACATGTATAACAAAAAATTATTTAATTACGATCTCCCTTCATTACGTTAGTTTGATTAGTTAGATTTTTTTTGTTATATTGATCTCGTTTAGTTAGTTAGATTCCACTAAAGGAATAAATATTTAAATACCACACATTAAAAACATTTGAAAACCTGTTAAGAAATTACTGTTTGAAACTGACGGTTTACACAAAATGTCTTTTGTATATGTATAACTCCATTTAATGGCGATACTTATTTGTAGATTAACTATAAAACATTACATAGTATATTCGTATTTATACAGTTAGTGTACTATGCATGCAAATACTACTCCAAACAGTACCATTATTATAGGTATTCAATTGTAATAATACAAACGAACATAGACATATTTTTGCTAAATAATGCATAATTCATGTGTAACACCCATAAACAGAGCTTACTGATGCATTTAGGATAATGAATTATGCTAATTATTTTCTGTAATTCCGTCAAGATTATTCTTATATTTTCAAAAGAAAAAAAGAACATTAAATGAGAAAATGTTTATTCTACGCAATCTTTAGATCAGTGACAATATGCTTACTGAAAAATGATTCATTAAACATAGAAACAGAGTTAAATAGATGCATTAAATAGACTTATGTGTCAGATTACATGAATATATTGTGTCCATTTCACTGTAAAATTTTGTAACAATAAGAAAAAATATTATGTATATATATATATAGCGGAGCGTAGTACACAGTGAAACGAAAATTATTATTACTTAACAAATAGCGACGATTTTTATTATTTTGAAAAAATTTTTGCTACATCTTTAAGCTATACAAATGCACTATACATTAATGTATAAATCTCTCTATTCTAAAAAAAAGTAACTACCGCTGTCACCGCCGCCGCCGCCGCCGCCGCCGCCGGTTTTGATTTTTTTGTGACCGGAGGCCTTTCTTCGTTAATATTAACAAAAATAATGCATACAAAAATATGAAAATCGGTGGTTTTATACAGAAATGTTTGATAAACATGCTGATGCAGACAGTTTTCAAATCGAAGAATTATTTTAAGAGATATTTAATGCTAAAGTTGGACAAAATCTTTCCACTAAAAAAGTTTTATAGTAGCAAAAACTATACATGGCAGTGTAATCATTTTTTAGATCATTTTATGCGTTAGAATTTGCCGGAGTGCAGATTGCATTAATTTTTTTATTTTGACTCATTTTTTCAGGTTTTATTTCTATTTTAAATTCAAATTTTCAGCATTTCTAGAGATATTTTTTACAGATTTCAGAAAATTGTACTAATTTAAACTGTTGCCAACTGTATAAAAAGCGCAAGCAATAATGTTTGCTTCAAATTAAAAATTTATTTACACGTGACTATTATAAACAGGAAAAAACTTTCAAATTAGAATTAAATAATTACGTATAAAAAGCAGGCACTTATTAAAAATTACGTCATAAAAAGTATACACGTGAATTTTAAAAGAGAAAGGATATTGTAAAATAATAAATTCATTAACATGCGTTAGAAGTCTCAGGAGAAATTACGTCATATTTACGTCACATTATAGTTATTACATAAAATGAACACAAAATAATATTGCAAAAAAGTTTAAATTTAGAAATTGCGCTAGACATTTATTTGATATTTTGAGAATTAATTTAAAATGTCTCATTTAAAAGAGCTTTCTTTTCGCTTTGTTAAAAAATACCAGGAGACAAAGACTCTCTTTACTTAATTCCTTTTATATTAGCTTATTTTGAAATGTTGTTACACGTGTATACGTCATCAAGTTATTTTTATTTCGACGTTTTATTTGTGTTTTTATTAATGTTGTACGGATTTATTTGTTCTTTCGTTATTTAAAATAAATATTATATCAATTTGTATAATTTGGCGAATGGTTTGGCGATTTATATAATTTGGCGAAATTGGTCGACATGATAATCAAGTTGTACCGCAGCGGATTTGGCGTTAAAATTCCCCAATCAAAGAGAAATGAATAGAAATTCGTTTAAAGGGAGATCGCCACTGTTTTTTAAATTATGATTCAATCTTTCGAAATCTTTTTAAAGCCGATCAAATTAGCGTGCATTTAGAGTCTGCGGTGTCTGGACGGGTGTTGGCGAGCGTAGCTCGTAGGGGGCCGAGCCCCCTAGTGGTTTAAAAAAAGTTATTTATAAAAGCACAGAAGCAGCATAATGCAGTATCGAAAATTGTCTCACTGTGTACCACAAGTAGTACAGTGAGACAATGTATATATTTTAATAAATCATACATTTTTACACTCTATCAATAATTTTCTGAAGTTTATGATTTCTAATTAATATTTCTAGATTTTCAAATATTAAAAATATGAGCCTCGGGTGGACAATTAGCAGACCTTGGGCTACCTTCATTCAAATTTTCAGCCTCTTGCGTTTAGTAGATTACTTTAGCCATCGCACGCCCAACACACCCACAGAAAGACACACAGAGAGAAAAATCATCTTTTATTAATAAATACCTTTTTTAACATCAGAACCACATAGTACTACAATCAGACACCTTTCATTGTGTACCACAACTGTATTGTCTCACTGTGTATTTTCTTTATGTTGTAACAAAATGGATGCAAGATCTGTTACGTCAATTTCATCGCTTTAAAAAGTTTGTCTTTTTTCCGAAATAGTCTATTATTAAATATAGCTAGGTTTGGTTAAGTAAATATAGGTCATATTGAAGGAAATAAACTCTGAAATAGACGTTTATGTAACTTTAATCACTATAAAATAAGGAATTATTTACTATTTTGTCGAACGAGTAACTGAATTTCCAAAAGTGCATCCACGTGTTGCATAAGATGAGGTCACTATGTATGTGTGCCAGCTTGAAGAAAAAGTTACAACTGTATGTCAAAGTGGCTGCTGTCTCACTGTATACCATGTCTCACTTTGTACTCCCCTACCCTATATATATACATGTTCGTAATACAAAATTCATTATGCATTGAAAGAGTCTAATTACCTTATATTTCTATGCCTTAGTGTAACATTTATATGCGTTTTATTTCCTGTAACGCGTTATTAAAATTTGAAGATACTGTGCTAATACTAAGCCTATTTATAAAGCAAGAATAATAATAAGCATGTTTTCCTAAAGAGCTATTTTGTATTAATTTAGAAAATTAATTTTTAGATTAAGTTGCATTAATATTTGCTAAAATAGAAAATAATTTTCAAACTTGAGAATTACTCATGAAAAAACTCTTTAAAGTTTTCGATTCATATTTTCTTTCTTTTTTAAAAATTTTGAATCTGTACTTTCATTTGTATATCTATCTGCATAAAATATGTTGTATGCGTTACAAGTAAACTATTATTATATTCTTCTTTTCTTCTCTGTTACATATGTATATGTTCGAATTTTTATATTTTAATATATGCACCCGTATTTAATGAAAATATGCAAATTAATTCATCTGTGATCAAATCGAAGAACAGATATAATAATAAAACATTGATTGTAAGCGAAATTTACTTTCAATTTTAAGTCATAATTAATTTTTTTTCTATTATAAATTTACATAACTGTATGTCTTCTTTGTTTCTGTTATTTTAATGTCAATATGAAATAATAATTTTCGTTTTTATTTATTTTTTTTTTTTTTTTTTGCATAATATATTTTAAAAGTAATACAGAATTTAACTTTTAAACGTAAAATTCGAATACAATAAATAATTATGAATAAAAAAATAATAAATAAGTTTAAATGCAATGCAATAACTATCTATAATAATTAAGTTGAAATGCAATAACCAATTATAACAAATAAGTTGAAATGCAATAACTAATTAGAATATTGTATATAAAGAAATTATGCCAATGAATACTTTTAGAACTATCCGTTATTTATTTTTAGCAATCCAATAGATAATTCCTTCATAGAAAAGAAAAAAAGTACATAATCCAATTTCTTTTTCCGTAGTTATAGCAAAATGTAGACAATCCGATCTTTAACTTAGTTGAAAATCATTAGAACCATTAGTCTGAAGAGCGTGGATGATTTAGATTATGTTGAATGAAGGAATCATTTGCATCTGAAAAGAACTAAAATGGAGCGGCTGCTTAAGTCTCTTTAAAGATTTATCAGTGAGACAAAATCTTTCATATTCAGATAGCTCAAAGTACTCGAGGAATCCCTAATTCAAGATATTTTGTACGTGACATCTGAGATCTAATTGAGAAATTGAAGATATCTTTAAATAGAAAATTCGTAAAACTTAGTGAAGATAGTCGTTTAAAAAAGTTTGAAAGTAATGTTCTAAAACTAAGCTTATCTATAAAAAAAATGATACTAAATATGTTTTCTGAATTGCTTTTTCATTATTTCATTTATGAATAACTGATTTTAGTCAAATTGGTTACTTCGCCCTCTAATGCAATTGTTTTTTTAGGTAGCTTTCATTAACACTAGAACGGCGGCGAGGGGTCATTTTGACCCTTGCCGAATGAATACATGTCGATTCGAACCAGAATTTTTTTTATAATATAAGATTAATATATGCAGAGCAAAAGTAACTTAAATAAATAAGTTAAATAGTTTTAAGTAAAAATTCTGATGTGAAATATTTTTATAAAACTTAAGTAAAATTTCCCGCCGTTTTAGTGTTAAAAAATCCCAGCCGGCCCGGCCTACAGGCGGAGGTAGATTTCGAAGTTAAGTATACTAATTTCACAAACAAAACCAAATCATGATTAGAGATAAACCCACTTTAACAATTTTATCTGGCCGCTTTTGACGAGTTTTTATTCCATTTTTATATAATAACTGGTTTTATCAAAATCATGTTCGGGCCGTATTCAAAAAAATACTTTTCCATGCTCAACAACTCGAAAATTTCTGGCATAACTCCAGATTCATTTTTAATAGGAAAAACATGAAACTTGTTGACGTGATTTTTGAAGAGATTTATAAGCGACCTGTGTTTTTAATTTTCGTTCAATTAATTAAAACTTGATATATAAACAATTATTTTCTCAGTAAGACAATATTTTTCAATTCTAACACAATCTCTTCGAGAAATTCCGTTCAAAATGCCCACTTTGACATCATTTTTTGAAATATATTCTGCCTCTGTCAAAAAAATCGATCATACAGTTTCTGAATAAGCGAATCTACCAATTGGATGCGTTTGAGAGCAAAAATGAATTTAAAAATGAGTCAGAAAATAAGCAGATTGGATTTGAATACTCCCTTAATACGGTGATTTTTCCAACAACATCCTCTTCGGGAAATTCGGTTCAAAAGGCCCACTTTGACAGCATGTTTTAAAATATATTCTGCCTCTATCGAAAAATTGACCATTACAGTACATTATATAGTTTCTGAGTAAGAAAAGGTACCAATTGTAAGCCTTTGAGAATAAAAATGGATTGTAAAATGAGTCAGAAAATAAGCAGTTTGGATTTGAATACACCCTTACGATGATTTTTTTCTTCAACTGCTATGTATTTTTAATTTGTTTTTGCTGTAAGAATTGGTCCTATCCAAAACTTGTCTATATAGATGTTGTAGATAATATTAAGAAGATATATGATAAATTCATGGGGATTTTATATCTTTTGAATTGACGAAGTTATGGATTCTTTTCTTCTTCAAACGCCCTTTTGTTTTCGTTTTTTTTTTTTTTTTTTTTTTTTTTGCGATACGAATTGGTCCTATCAAAAACTTGTGAATATAAAAGTTGTGGATAATGTTTTGGAGATTCATGATAAAATTAATTGGATTTGATATCTTGAGAATTGACGAAGTTATGAATTTTTTTCTTCTTCAAACGCTATTTTTGTTTTCGTTTTTAATTTTTTTGCGGTACGAATTGGTCCTATCAAAAACTTGTGAATGTAAAAGTTGTAGATAATGTTAAGGAGATTCATGATAAAATTAATTGGATTTGATATCTTGAGAATTGAAGAAGTTATGCATTTTTTGCTCCCCAAAACCCTATTTTTGCGCCCCTTGAGCCCATTTTTAACTTTATCAAAAATCTGTGATACATAAATTTTTGGCCCTATTTTTAGAAGTCATAAAACCTTTAAACTGATTCGATATGTACAAAAGTTAAGAAGTTATGGGTTTTTTTTTCTGTTTTCACAAAACTCCTCCCTATTTCCATCCCCTTGGTCCGATTTTGCCCATTAACGAACTTGACCGAGATTTTATGCCCTTGATTTTATGTATACGTTTGGAAGGGATTGGTGAAGAATTGTGGAAGTTATCGTGTCCAGAAGAAAGTGATATATATAGATACATACATACATACATACACATATATATATATATATATATATATATATAAATTTTTTTACTGAGGGTGGTTTGGGGCTCTAGGGGTCATGATCGGTGTAGACCTGCAAAACGTTTTCAGAAACTCCAACATAGGAACGACGCCAATAGTTAGTATTTCATACGAAATCTACCTAAAAAGTTAAAATTTGCCTATTGTAGCCGTCCGGAGGAAAGTACTTCCAAAAAAGTTTGGTATATTTTCATCGATCATGGCCCTCAGACCTCAAAACTACTCTCCGTTCAAATGTGACTTACACTACATTGCCATTAATGACCGGCAATTTTCAATCTTAGACATTTTGTCGAATATTTATAAATATACTTGTCAGATTCTTTTGGAATTTGAAGATTAAAAAGAACAGGTATGACCTCATATTTAGCAATGTCGATTTGATAAGGGGGACAATTAGGGGGCCAATAAAAAATCAAAGAAAAAAATAATACTTGGGATCACCATGTAAAATAAAATGCACGAAATGATCGGTACTGAATATAAATAAACAGACATTGTGCAATATGTGTATTATTTTGTGTAAGAATAGTACGTATATTAATTGAGATATAGCGATTTAATTTAAAAAAAAAAATCTTGCATGTTTTTTGCTTATAACATACAGGGTTTTCAACCAAACTTAACGCCGATTTCAGAAAAATTGGCAAAATATAGTAGAAACAATATAATGTAATTGGAATATAAATATATTAAAGATTTTAGGAAAAAATGAGCAGTTTTATGAAATAATTTTTATCTGCGCATGCGCGAACGATAACAAGGATCATTTTACATAATTTAATAGTCAACTCTATGGAGCAACTTATGAAAAAAATCTAGACAAATATCGTAAAAATTCAGAAAGATATCGGCATTAGAGTGAGCAAATTTTTAGTTGTTCTCTAAAAGCAGCTGAATGATAAGGGATTTTACACAAATTGTCATTTTTTATTAACTGACTTTCAGAAAAAAGTTAGTATTTAGTAACTATCAACGAGTAGATTTGGAAAACATGCTTCGATTTTGATACTTCTTTTGATCATGGTATAGTCTCGTTTTGGTGGTTGTCAAAGAAGAACTAGAGCATCAATAAAAAATAAAAAATCAAATTAAAATTAAAATGACAATTTGTGTAAAATCCCTTATCATTCAGCTGCTTTTAGAGAACTACTAAAAATTTGCTCACTCTAACGCCGATATCTTTCTGAATTTTTACGGTATTTGACTAGATTTTTTTTAATAAGTTGCTCCATAGAGTTGACTATTAAATTGTGTAAAATGATCCTTGTTATCGTTCGCGCATGCGCAGATAAAAATTATTTCATACAACTGCACATATTTCCTAAAATATTTAACATATTTATATTCCATTTACACTATATTGTTTCTACTATATTTTGTCAATTTTTCTGAAATCGGCGTTAAATTTGATTGAAAACCCTGTATGTTATAAGCAAAAAACATACAAGATTTTTTTAAATTTTTTAAATAAATCGTATATCTCTATTAATATACGCGCTATTCTTACACAAAAGAATACACATATTGCACAATGTCGGTTTATTTATATTCGGTAGCGTTAGATCATTTCGTGCATTTTATTTTACAGGGTGATTCCAAGTATTATTTTTTTTCTTTGATTTTCTGTTGGCTCCCCAATTGCCCTCCTTATCAAATCGACATCTTTAAATATAAGGTCATACCTGTTCTTTATAATCTTGAAATTCCAGAAGAATCTGACAAGTATATTTCAAAATATTCGACAAAATGTCTAAGATTGAAAATTGCCGGTCATTAATGGCAATATAGTGTAAGTCACATTTGAACGGAGAGTAGTTTTGAGGTCTGAGGGCCATGATCGATGAAAATATACCAAACTTTTTCGGAAGTACTTTCCTCCGGACGGCTACAATAGGCAACTTTTAACTTTTTAGGTAGATTTCGTATGAAATACTACCTATTGGCGTCGTTCCTATGTTGGAGTTTCTGAAAACGTTTTGCAGATCTACACCGATCATGACCCCTAGAGCAGTTACACGTTTCTGCCATTAAATCGCATAAAATCTCAAACCTTCCGGTTGGAGTGGTTATTTCAAAGTTCCGGGATTGGGGAGGGAAACTTGAATTCAGCACTGTTTGAATATATAATGTTTCCGTTCTATTAATCGTAGCGTATTTTTTTTCCAATACAGAATATTTTTTAAACGTTTTATATATATATATATATATATATATATATATATATATATATATATATAATGTTGAAAATGTTGAAAACGACACAGACAAACTGTCTGGAAGAAAAACGTGACAGCAAATGCTGTTAAGGTATAGGAAACGAAAAGGAGGGCGTAAATTGTGAAGAACTTGACCTGCAAGAAGACTTCCGCTACAACCCCCCCCCCCCCCCCCACCCAAAAAGCCAAAAAAAAAAACATTAGAAATGCTATCTCCCTCAGTAAATTCAATCAAAGTACAGAGGGATCCAAAAACAGTTGTGTTAACATCTTCGCCATATAAAGTAAAGCTTGAAATAAAATAAAAAATATTTTGTTTAATTGTTTCATTAATCGCAAGTTTTGCTTTTAATAAAATTAGATATATCCCCTAGTCATTAAATCATCCTGGTATTGTTTGGTCCAATTTAGGACTGGTCGTCCAATTTAGGTGGCCAGTTGCTGAATTTGGACCACTTTTGACAAATTTTCTAAATTAAAATAAAATTTCAGAATTTCAAAAAGAAATTGATCTAAAGAATTTTTTAGTTAGTAGATGGATAGATTGACCCCGTGTAGTGATGTTTTGCAGATATTCCAAAAATTAAGTGAGTTAGACCAGCAAATAAGTGAAGTGGTCCAAATTCGGCTACTTTCCCCTATATATATATATATATATATATATATAGGGGAAGAAATTGATCTAAAGAATTTTTTAGTTAGTAGATGGATAGATTGACCCCGTGTGACGTAGAAGAAATTGATCTAAAGAATTTTTTAGTTAGTAGATGGATAGATTGACCCCGTGTAGTGATGTTTTGCAGATATTCCAAAAATTAAGTGAGTTAGACCAGCAAATAAGTGAAGTGGTCCAAATTCGGCTACTTTCCCCTATATATATATATATATATATATATATATATATATAAGGTTGTATTGATTTTTATATTTCATGACATTTAATATTATTCTGTATTCTTCTTGCATCTATTCTTTTGGTCATGTAGTCGTGTGGGTACAGGGGGAAAATCTTCAGCTCTTAGCTTTTTTCTCTACAGAAAACGGCTATTTTGCTTATATATTTGAATTCTGTACATTTGATAACGTAATTCAATATATTCAATTTGCAAGTGTTCAGAATTGCACTGTATAATGTCATGCGTTCGTTTGAGCCTATACTTACCTACGTGGGATTGTCTTCTTTTGCTATTTTCTGCTTCCCAATCAAATCTGAACGATCAATCCAAATACACGCAGTCAAAAACAAACAATCATTATTCTCAATACAATGGTTTCCACATATAATATTAAACAAAAACCTAATTTTCAGAACAAACTAAAAAAACAAAATTTATTTCCTAAATTGTTTAAGCCCAAGAATAGGCAGATATTAAGGTATTTCATTCAATTCGTTGTACATTTAATGTTAAATTTTTGTAACAAATAAGTTAAACCAATTGAACATTAAAAAATAAAAATGAAATTCATACAATATAATACTTTAAACACCTATATGCTTAGATTCCGTTCAAAGGCAATCGAAATAAATCTTAGACTTTTTTTAAAGTTTTGTATTTTTCATGTAATTTATCATATTATGTACAACATAAACATAATGCATATCGACGTAAACATAATGCAAAATCTGCAGTACAAATATTTACAACTTAAAAATGGGAAAAGTCTAAGATTTATTTCGATTTCATTTGAATGGAATCTAAGTATATAGGTGTTTAAAGTATTATATTGTATGAATTTAATTTTTATTTTTTAATGTTCAATTCGTTTAACTTATTTTTTACAAAAATTTAACATTAAATGTAGAACGAATTGAATGAAATATCTTAATATCTGCCCCTTCTCGGGCTTAAACAATTTAGGAAATAAATTTTGTTTTTTTAGTTTGTTCTGAAAATTAGGTTTTTGTTTAATATGTCAAGTTTTTTAATAACTATTGCATTCAGACGAACACATTTAAAAAATAATGGAGGGTATCATCATCAGGCTTTGATTTGTGCGATATCGCATCACAATTTGTGATGTAATTTACCTATGTATAATTCAAAATTTTTCACCTGTACAGTAATGAATATTGCTGTAGTTTGGACAAAAAATTCCAATCTGAACTTAAAAAATCTGCTTGAAAATGTCATTTTTATATCCACTATGACGTCATATTCATCTTCTTTTTAATTCTTAAAAAAAAAAAAATTCAGTTTCTTCAGTTTCATGTTTCACGTGAAAATCATTCAACTAAAAATAGGCAAATTATTATTACGGCTTTTGAATTATTTACAACAATGAAGGAAAAATGTTAAATTTTATTAGAAAATGTCCGTTGAATCTCAATGAAAAAAGCGAAATTTGGAATTATTAAGAAAAATGTTTGAATAATGTAAATAATAATTAGCCCATGTTACTCTCTAGATTTTAATCCACCTATATTCAAAGGCATTTTATGATCTGATTTGACCCTACGTCTGACAAATGTTTTTGCACTTTGAATTTATAATATTATTAGAATTAGCAAATAATTAAAAATTAGTGGCATCAGGGACTTAAAGTTGGGAAGAAAAAATGAAAAAGTTATGATCTCCATAGGCTTTTCTATGTTAAATTAACATTGAGAAGTGACACTGGAAATAAATAAGAATTGCGCTGCCGCGCAATACTTAAATAAAAATAACATTTTTCTTTCTTTCTTAAAGCATTATAAATAATAAAACAAAATATTTAATTTATGTAAAGAAAATATGTAATACATTTAGATACTCAGTTATGAAAAAAAACCTGTCCAGATTAATTTTAACGCAATTATCGTAACTGGTAAATAAATCATATATTTTGTAATTTTCCAACTGAGCAAAAAATGTCCAGGCCAGGATTCGAACCAGAAAACTGTTGTCTGAATCTGAAATGTTCTGCAAATAAGACATCTCGGATGAATCTGGAAACCCTAATTCGCCAAAATAGACTAATTAATTAGCAATTAGAATAATTGTGTTAAAATTAATCTAGTGTAATTACATATGCAACATTTACTGCGTTCCATTCCCCTCGATCTATTACTTTTAACCCTTTAACCGGCTGGCCCGGATTTTTTCCGGTTCCAGAAATCATGTTAAAATGGCTGTATTCAAAGTATACAGTGCAAAATCTATTTAAAGAAGTCTCATCGTTACACTTAAACACTTCGTTATGAAGAAAATTCGTTAAACAAAAATCGACTTAAATTTATGAAATTTGTATAATAAAATACACATGCATAAAATGAAAATTGCACATAAAATAGAAATATTGGAAAAATGTATTTTAAGTCGGGCAGTAACTTTTTTTATGCAATGCAAATATGTGAGAAAAATTTAATTAAAATAATGTCTAAAAAACAATTATAAAGAGAGATAAACAAAATCTGAAGCGTAGCGTAACTTTTTTCTTTTTTTTTTTTCAGTGTTTCAATTCCTTAACATTAAAAAAATTTCTAATATTACTTTGTACAAATTTCTTATAAAAAAATATACTGTTCATAAAGTTTTTCGCATTTTTGTAAGTACCCGAAACTTGTAACATTCTCGTGAAACTGAAATCTCCTTTTTATTATATGGAAAGGTTTTAGCATTTATTTTATTTTTTGAATGGAAATGATAAAAAAAAAATCATTTTCTTACAATCCTCTGAAATAAATTTATACATCTATCGTAGCAGCAACCTCTCCGTTCGAATGTTGTACACACACACGAAAGTGGAATAAACTTCGTTATACAGAATATATTTTTCGTAATATGGAGATTAATTTGCATGTCAATGGTGTTCAAAGTCAAGGTTGAGCAAAAATTTTCTTTAAGAAGAAAACTTTTTTAAATAGGTACTTCGTTAAAGGGAACTTCAACTGTATTTTAAATAGAAATCTATTTTGAGCGATGTATAGAAAGATGTGTTATTAACCCTTAACCGAAAACATTAAAATCCCGTGTACAAACAGAGGTCTGTGAGACTGCTAAATTAAAAAAACTTGATATAAAAATTTAAAAAGAAAATAACTCTTAATAATTTACCAAATAGTGAACTTAAACACTTAATCTACATAAGTAATGCATTAACAGGACAATTTTTTTAATATAACAGCATAAAAATATGTTTTAAATTTTGGAGATAGAAAATATATTTAAATTATACATTATTGTTCAAAATATTACAAATTCAATATAATAATTAAATAACTGCTAATATTTGTATATATTTCGGTACAATATGAATTAGAAAAAAAAATATTAAGCAGTAAAATTAACAATAGTATATATGCTCTAAATATTTGCATTTTTTATGGATTTTCTGACAATGTTGAGTCACTTTCGTGTTCAGAATTTATATATTCACCATCTAAAATACTTTCAACATCACTTTGTCATTTCCTACCTCATCAAACCATCGAAAAACAGTTTCTTCAATGTCTTTCTCACCATAGCGTACCCGCTTTGAAGGCCCAATATATTCAATATCGCAGAACAAAAAATTACATAAACGGAAACGCGCCGTTTAACAGACTGCATTAAAAATAAAATGATTTGTCTTTCAATAATTAAAAATGCGCAGGTGTTGCATATGGGTGAAAGCGGTCGAGGACCAATAGCGTAAAGATTAGATTTCATGAAAATATTGGGGACGCGTTCATTTTTGTGTAAAAGGTAGATATGTAGACGTAACCGTCTCTTAGACTGTACGTTTCCGGTTAGGGTTAAAGATAGTACAGCATGAAACTGCGATTAAAAAATATATTTATCTTTGGATTTACAAGCATTCTTATAAAAATATGTGAAAGCGTCTGATTCTTATATCAGACCAGATGCTATGATAAATAAGGCTAGGTCCTTAATAATAGGCTTAAATAGGTCCTCCACATTCGTCGTTATATATTAGTTGGCAGAGTATTGGTAACTTCAGTCACGTGATCTCTGATTCGAAACCTAACCTGAACATTTTTCTCCCTTTTCGAAAATTGCAACTTAAAAATCTATCCTCCAATGAATATGTACATACTTTCACGCCTTGCATGTGGATCATAAAACTCCTAAATTAAGGCTCGTTAAATCGTGAGTTATGCGTAAACATCACGATGTGAAAAATAGAAGTTTTTCGAGCGAATCCCCTCATTGTCAGTGTCAGCTATATATATAGGACAGCCCGAATTAAAAACGATTCTTTCCTTAAGATGTAAGTTTGACCTTTGGAAGATGTTTTATTTTTGTCCTATAAAGATAATTTTAAGGAAATATAAACTTCCAAACAATGCGGAATATAACTTGTATAAAAAGGAAATTTTAAAATAAATATTTAAGAAATAAAGAGAAATTCTTGAATTTACGGAATGCTTTTCTTTCAAATACGCAACTACTGGCGTCCCGATGACTAGTACATTTGTTGTATATTAACACGTTAAGCGAAACTGGTGGCTGACAGCGAACTTTTCGTTTAAAACGCGTCATTCACCGATGGCTGACGTCTAAAATATGATACAAAACTGAAAGACTATACATTGTTTTAGATAATTACTCAACAAATATTTAAAATTTACAAGCATTTTATTTATTACAGTATTATACTTTCTTAAAAATTACTTTAAACATTGTAAATTTTCAGCGCTTCAGTGACAGTCATCGTGGCACTCAACGTGTTAACGAAATTTTTTTTACAGTGTTTTATATATATATATATATATATATATATATATATATATATATATATAAACTAAAAGGACTTTTATATCCTTCTGGAGAAAAAGTCTCAAATCATCACTAGACTTGAGGTTCTCCGGCAGTACGTACGCAGCAGTCTAAAAGAGGCTGAGTTAACCCCTTAACGGTCGCTTAATATTTGGAAAAACCATAAAAAATACCTATTTTTTATTGCAGAAATTGAATAATTATAAGGTTTCTATGTAAAATATACAATTAGATTTTTTTTAAGGCGAAAAAAAATGTTATATAACAAATTCACATTTGTGGAAAAGCCATCATGCGAGAATTCCGTGTTTTAGTTTTTGTTTTTCACCATACAAATTAATGCGAATAAGACCTTTATTTTTCACATCTTAGATCTTTATTTATCATCATCAAACAAATTTTTGCAAATGATATTTGAAATAATATAATATACGTTAAATATCGATTATTAATAATTTTTTGAGTGTGATATATTTCGAAACGTGCTATACAAAGTCCAACATCACAATCAGCGCCAGAAACCAAACCCAAACGTTAATTATCAAAGACTTCACACGGAAATGCCAGTTACATTTTTCTGCCTTCAGAAGTTTTTCCAGCAATAAATCTCCAGCCCGGAAATATGACGGGCACGAAAAATAACGAACGACGTCTCAGCCCGTGATATTGACGGGAGCGAGAATTAAGGGATTAATGTACTATAGAATGTATGATTTTATGCAAACTTTTGTACAGTCTTTTAACCAAGTTTATGTTTTATGTGGAAAAGATTTAATAATATTGTAAATGATCATTTTCTCTCTCAAACTGGTCACCAACCAACGGCTATGTATACAATCACTAATTATTCCACGCAAATTTAAAATGCTACTGAAGAATAAACTTAAAATGGGTCAAATGAAAAAAATAAAAATAAAATTATTATTTAGAGAGAGAGTGTGAAGTTAATGAAAAGTGGTGAATAAAAACAAGGAAAACCAGAGGAGAAGAACAACACAACTGAGTTAAAAATTGAAAGGCGAGGTGCATGTGGAAAGAAGCACATAGGATAATTAAGTGTTTGTTTATCTTACCAAAACCTATAAAATTACGGTTACAACATCAAACGAATCTAAAATAAGACCTGTCAAAGCATGAGCCACCGACAAACATCGCGATATGAAATACAGAAGGTTCCTGGGTGGACTATGATCGACTTGAATGGAGTAATAATTTAATTTAGAGGCAATACACACATTCTAAAATACGCCAATGGTTTGTTAAAGCAATTGCCGAACTTTCCCCAAATAAAAAACAAACAAAAAATAACAACAACATTCAAATGTTTAAAATATCTCCATCTCACATCTGCAATTACCGGTTATCTGGATTTACTCTTACCAGTTTTAAATAAATTACAGTAAACTGCAGCACGAAATCTGATGTTTGTTGAATGTACAATGAAAGCTTTACTTTAGATTTTACTAAACAGTTACAGGAATTTCATAAAAAAGCAAATTAACATTGAAAGATATTTTCTGTACGCCTATGAAAGTTAATGTCACATATATTAAGCTTTCTGTAACCAGAAAACTGTACGCTAAGTTGTATTTTGCTGAAATGCAATAAATTTCTAAATAAACTAAAAGTTTGACTTTACATTTTGACTTTGATTTTCCTTATTACACAATGAAGTAAACATTTTATGAAGCGTATTTTCAGTTAAAACAGTGAAAGCCAATTTCAGTTTTAGAGAAATTGTCAGAGTTTTTATAGGAGGAAAATATAAAGGTCATGAAGTTCGTCAATTTTAGAGAGAGAATGCCGAACATCCTGAATAGAAGCATATAAAAATATATAAATATGAGTTAAAGCCTCAATTTATTGCATACGAGTATAAACATGTCAAAACATATTAAAAAGTGTTATTTATCTGCAGTGTACAAATACAGAAATTTTAAAATGCTAATATTTGCAAACTAAAATTGCATGCAATGAGCAATGATGCTTGCAGATAAATTTTTAAATATTAGATAATAACTTACAAAGTAAATTGAAAAAAATATGTCTTTAAATATTTTTCTCGTGGTTTAAATGTCCTCCATTTAAGAAACAAATATTAAAATTTTGTTTCAAATATTCTTTACCGTGTGTAATACAACATAATTTTAAATGAAATAGCCTTTTTCAAATTCCAAATTAAACTTACTTATCAGTGATATTCAATTTAAATATGATGTAACACGCAACAAAAAAAATCCATAAATAAAAATAAAACCCCTTTAACTCATTCTGTTTCCTTTTGAACTAGAAGAAAAATTTGCGTATGAATAACATTTTTCAGAACTTCTAGAATTCATTTCTTTTATAAAATACGCTTCATTGTATTCCACAAGCTGCACGAAAAGAAAAATTTAGCATCCACTGATGTCTTTGAATAATAGGATCTGCTATCTTCTCCTAAATACTTTGATCTCGTAAAATGCTAATGTTTCTCTTTTAAATAAATCCATAAAATCAGACGACATTCTTTTCACTTACGACTAATGACTTTAATGGCCTGGTTCGTATTAATGCAACGCTATCTTGTTTCACAGAAGGCTTAGTGTAAATAAAAAAAGGACATGCTTTGTGGTTTGATGTATAAAGAAGAAAAAAAATAAAGCAAAAATGCATAAATCAAAGAATTTGAAATCTAGTTTCCTTTTTTGTTGACATTTAAATAATAATAATATATATTTTTAAGACAGAGAGATTTAATGCTTCAGTAATGAATTCGTTTTATGAAATTTTAAAGTGTGGGTGTACAAAAATGATTTATTTTTAAAATAGAGAAAGAAAATGTTTTAATAAAAGGTTATTATCGTATTTTGTAAGTATAAAAGATATAAAATAAGACGCTTAACGTGTACGTTTCATTTTAGATCGATTCTGCATTTTTTTCTAAATCTATTCAAAATATGATATCACCCGCATTTTTCAAGTTATTAAAAAGAACAAAATGAAATAAAATATAATTTTTATTCAACTGTCAATCTTTTATAATTACTTATTAAGGACATTGAAGAATCCATTTGTTTTACTGATAAGTTCGTCTGTTTTCCGTAGAAGCAGGGTTGCTATAAACAAATTAATAATTCCAAAAATATGATAAAACAAATATTAACCATGGATTTAGTAAATTTCAGTAATTTATATTGTGTTACAAAATTTTCTGTTATAAAGTCTCATTTCTTCAAAATTAACATTTTGGTATGTTAACCATAAATAATGCATATTTCATAACATATGTCAATGTGATTTCACATTGTTGTATCAGATTATTTAAATAATTTTGTTACCTTTATCAGCAGTTTATTCTAAGGTGCTTATGTTTACCCAGGTGTATAACGTGTAATTGGTCGGGAATACCAACTCATGGAGTTACGATAATCTGGTTAATTTACGGTCAGCCGTATTCAGAAAAATATGATTTAGTTTAAACATGATTTGTAGCCTCGCCTTGCAAAGGTTCACACATAACCTAATTAACTGATGACATTATCCAGACGTCGACTATAAGATGCTCAAGTAAAATATATTGTCTGATTGGCTGTCTGAGAAACGGCAAAATCTCAAGAACTGTTCAACAATGATACCTACCATGACATTTATCTCAAACCAGGAATGTTTTTAAGCGTATGTGTACTTTACATGTAAGCTTACATTAAACCAAAATGTATCTTTTATGTAAAAATGTAACAAAGCTAAATAAAACTAAATTGAAAAATTACAGATTTGCAATTTGCATCTAAAGCACCAATCTAAAATGATGCATCGTGCAAGGTGAATCATTTTTTTTCTTCATACGACTATCATTTTCTACTCTTTGCATAAGCAAGGATAAATATGAGTCACATTCATACCATTTTTAATTAAACTGTGACTTTTTTTAATTGTTACCTTTCGCAATTAATGAAGAAACTTCTGCTGATAAATGCAAGGAGCAGTTTTGGGTTTTGGATTTCTGGTTCAATGTACTGTGTTTACATGGCAACCCAGTTCCATGCAATCTGTGTAATTTGATGCAAAATTAAGCTACTTACACAGATAAATTTATGAAATCACCAGAAAGAACTAGCGATAGATTAATGTTAAAACATTCGACCGTATGTAAATATTTTATTTTTGAATAGTTTCGGTTCTGCTTTAAAACTAAATTGTATTTTATAAATACATCGTTAAAATTTTTGTATGTGAAATTCGCTAATTTTTTATACATTGGTTATAATTTTTTGTTCTTTGTATTTTCGTCTGTTGTTTCATATGATCCTTTTCATTAATGTTTCCTCCGTGTATCATAATTGATAGTGAGAGGACGCTGCAAGCGCCCTGGACTGCAAGGTGCGTGGGCGAGAATTCCCGCCAGATGATGATGTGACTTTAGAAGTAAGCGCGGTGCATCCACCACTGCCAGTCACATTTGCATTTTTTTGTAAATAAATGTTTTTTTTAAGTTTTGAAAATCTGAATAATTTATCGAGTACGAAGTACAACTTAGTTTAGTAATTTTAAGTATTTATACAGTTCACATTCCGACAAAAATTAGAGTTATTGC
This sequence comes from Maratus speciosus, assembly GCA_963932465.1. Lineage (NCBI taxonomy): Eukaryota > Metazoa > Arthropoda > Arachnida > Araneae > Salticidae > Maratus > Maratus speciosus. Next base: position 330,964,038 of record OZ010788.1, on the reverse strand, counting down.
GGACAAGGTTTTTGGCCCTCCGAGCTGCAGCGCTCATTTAGAACACTGTTTGAAGAATCAACGCCCTTGGATATTTTCGAATAACCTAGTTGTATAATTTATAGATATATAATGTCTGTTACTACTCCAGTGATTTCAGGAACTGTGGTCCTGAATCGAGAACGAGGAAATATCGTTACAAGAATATCAAATGCAATGAAATCTAAACTCAGCCATAAAGAATTGGATTATCTGCATAAAGAATTCTCTTCAAATGTTAAAAAAGAAGACGGATGAGTTACGGAACGAAGCCTATACCATAATATCTGATGAGGATTTTGGGAATTTTGAAAATTCCTTGACCGAAATCGAAGAGCAACTAGAAGCTATCGAAGTAAGCCTTCTTGATTTAATAAAGCCTAGTATTTCTAATGTTGAAAGCCAAAATATTAGTAATGATAGAATCAGTTCTAGTGAGGCAAAAATCAAATTGCCGTCAATTTATCTACCCCAATTTGCGGGTCGTTACACAGAGTGTATGAATTTTAGGTTGCAATTCCCCACTTTAATTGATAATAACGTTGAGCTAAATGATGCGCAAAAGCTGTATTATTTACAATCAGTCTTAACTGGCTCTGTGAAACAGTTATGAGATATTGATGATTCTTATGCTCCCTTATTCGAAGCTTTAAAAAACGATTTGAAAACAAACGACTATTAGTGAATAGTCATAATTCAGAGTTATTGAGTAATAACAAAATAAAAATTGAAAACGCGAAAAAAATACGCAATCTGGTAGATAATTTATTTAGTCATTTAAGAGCTTTGAAACAGTTAGGACTGGAACATAATAATTTATCAGATTCCATTTTAATGTATTTTGTTTTACAAAGAATTGATGATGAGTCAAGAAAGGCTTTTGAAATGTCTCTTCGTTGCAATGCATTGCCTGAATGGAATTTTTGGTACTTTTCGGTTAGCCGGGCGCCAGTGTTATATATACATATTTATATACATATATAGCAAATACAGAACTTGTGTGGAAATATAAATTATTTAAAAACAACGTTTAAACACACAATAAAATAAGTTGATTTGATCAGACGTTAACGTTTCATGAGTACTAGGATTCACATCCTCAGTGTAAAAAACTTTAAAAACAATATCCCCCCAACTACATGAACGGTGAAAACCCAAATGTCAACAAACACACAAAAGATCATCAAGTTCTAACAGCCAATGAAATTAATGCGGAAGTGAAGTGTCGTGACACAACAGATCCACCCAGAAAGTTGAGATGTATGGTGTACTAGATAAATCATTAACCAAGGAGTCTTTAAATTTATGGATATGAAGAGCCTCAAAAAAGTCTAAATCCAGAGGAGTAATGCATTTTTTGATAATGGTAGCTGAGTCAAAATTAAAATTATGTCCCTCCCCCCAGCAATGAAAGGCGATAGAGGATTTCTGTAATTCTTTTTTCTTTATTTAGTTTCTGTGTTCATTGACTCTGTAACGGAGTTTTCGTTTAGTTTGTCCAATGTAGGACAAACCACATTGGCATTGAATGTTGTAAACTCCCCAATAATTATGAGGTGGAATTTGATCCTTAAGTTGCGAAAAAGTTAATTTATTAACCGGTTTAAAAACCACACTAAAATCATAATGTCTCAAGATATTAGCCATCTTAAAGCTAATGCTATTATAAAATGGTAAAATGATAAGGTTAAAAATGGAAACCGCAGTAACAGGAGAATCAAGATTATTAACACATTTAGTAAGACTATGAGAAATTAACTTATTGATATAAGATAAACTAAAACCTCGATCAATAGCCACAGATCTAATGTAATTTAAATCTGTAATAAGTGAATTATTGTCTGAACAAATTAAGCGAGCTCTATTAATCAAATAGAGAAAAGCCGAAGCTTTTTGGGAAGGGGGTGACATGAATTGAAATGTGGGGGGAGTGTGACAGCAAAATGTTTACGGTAAAGTAAGACGGTAAAACAGAGAAGTAACTTCACTGTTCACCCATGTTCCAGATCAAGGTGCACTACAATGTCTCAATGCTAGATTAAAAGAATTCCATTACACAGATTAGGAAATCAACCCCATTATTGAGTTATTCAGTATTTGTTTAAAACAAAATTCATTTCAAATTTCTAATCAATATTATTCTATGACAGATGGTTTAGCAATGGGTAATCCCCTTAGTCTTTTTTAGCAGATTTATATATGCATTACTTTGAGGTTAAAATGTTTAACCTTATCAACTTCCCTTTTTACTGTAGATATGTAGATGATTCTTTTGCACTCTTAAACCTTTCTCTATTTTCTGTTGACAATATATTAACAAACTCAATAGATTCAGTCATTCAATTTACTTATGAAATTGAAATAGATAATAGATTGTCATTTCTGGATGTGTTGGTTACACGTCAGCTTAACAACTTTGACACTTGCGTTTACCGTAAACCTTTTGCTGTCACACTCCTCCCACATTTCAATTCATGTCACCCCCCTTCCCAAAAAGCTTCGGCTTTTCTCTATTTGATTAATAGAGCTCGCTTAATTTGTTCAGACAATAATTCACTTATTACAGAATTAAATTACATTAGATCTGTGGCTATTGATCGAGGTTTTAGTTTATCTTACATCAAAAAGTTAATTTCTCATAGTCTTAATAAATGTGTTAATAATCTTGATTCTCCTGTTACTGCGGTTTCCATTTCTAAACTTATCATTTTACCATTTTATAATAGCATTAGCTTTAAGATGGCTAATATCTTGAGACATTATGATTTTAGTGTGGTTTTTAAACCGGTTAATAAATTAACTTTTTCGCAACTTAAGGATCAAATTCCACCTCATAATTATTGGGGAGTTTACAACATTCAATGCCAATGTGGTTTGTTCTACATTGGACAAAACTAAACGAAAACTCCGTTACAGAGTCAATGAACACAGAAACTATGTAAAGAAAAAAGAATTACAGAAATCCTCTATCGCCTCTCATTGCTGCGGGGAGGGACATAATTTTAATTTTGACTCAGCTACCATTATCAAAAAATGCATTACTCCTCTGGATTTAGACTTTTTTGAGGCTCTTCATATCCATAAATTTAAAGACTCCTTGGTTAATGATTTATCTAGTACACCATACATCTCAACTTTCTGGGTGGATCTGTTGTGTCACGACACTTCACTTCCGCATTAATTTCATTGGCTGTTAGAATTTGATGATCTTTTGTGTGTTTGTTTTGACATTTGGGTTTTCACCGTTCATGTAGTTGGGGGGGGGGGGGGAATTGTTTTTAAAGTTTTTTACACTGAGGATGTGAGTCCTAGTACTCACGAAAGGTTAACGTCTGATCAAATCATCTTATTTTATTGTGTGTTTAAACGTTGTTTTTAAATAATTTATATACATACATATATGTAAATATACATATATATACATATACACATATTGTATATACACACACATATAAATATGTAAATATATATGTATATACACATACATTTATATATACATATATGTGTATATATAACACTGGCGTCCAGCTAACCGAAAAGTACCGAATTTTTTTATTGATTTTTTACTGAAAAGAGTTCAAGCTTTAGAAAATGTACAGACAACAAAAAAATCTTTACGAAACCTAGGTTTGAAATTACCCATAAACAAAAAAGTTTCGTTTTACAAAATGTCAACCTTAACTGCGCATTATGCAAACAACCTCATTTGATTTTTCGATGTTGTCAAATGTATTTAGATTTACCGGTTCAAGAGAGATTGAATCAAATACGAAAATTACAGTTATGTTATAATTGTTTTTATAATCATGACGTGAATCGATGTAATAAATTAAATAATAAAAGCACAATTTGTTTTTATAACCACCACAGCCCACTTCACGGTGCTAATTTTTCGAAATCTTCTTATGAAAATAAACAAAGTAATTATATCATGAATCAAACTCAGTTCAAAAATGAAGATAACGTAAATACTAATTCAGTGGAAATTATTTGAAATGCGAAGACCTTGAACTGTCAAAATAATTATGATCAGAATCTGTCAGGCGCCAGCTATAATGCTTTAATTTCGACAGCTGTGATTTATTTAAGAGGAAGTAATGTTTTTTTCCCCTCTTATTGTTATATTTGATACAACCAATAATATATCATTAATTACTTTTTCTACAGCAGATATGTTGGGAATAGAAAAATACAAAATAAAGTCAGTGATTTCAAGGATTAAATGATGCAGCCTGTAAAATTAAAAACAGAACACATGTCGAAATTTCAAACAAAGACAGATCATTTAAAAAATCCTCTAACATGTTTTTAGCTCCTAAAATAACGGATTTAAACCCTATGAGTGGCGTAGATATTTCTAGTCTGCACCTACCACAGAATTTTTTGTATGCGAACCCAAGATCTTTTGAACCTCAGCGACTTCAGGTGCTATTGGGGGCAGATGTATATTATGAATTGTTATTAGCTGGTCAAATAAAAATTCCTGATACTTCTATACTTTTAATAAACTCTCATTTGGGATGGATTTTGGTGGAACAATACATGATAAAAAGCGAAGTAAATTTAATTGCCATTTATTAGAAAATCAAGATGAATTAGATTGGAAGGCCTAGAAATTTGAACTAGAAATTAGGAATGAACCGGATAATGTAAAAAATGAAGATAATCTAGTGAGATTTCGGGAAAAGGTGCGGTTTATAAATAACAGATATGAAATCTGTCTCCCATTGAAATGGGATTGGGAACAACTAGACAATAATTACAAGATAGCTGAAACACGGCTGGCTAATCTCGTAAATAATGAAACGCAACACAAGTTTTTATGAAAATTATCGTAAAATTTTAGATGACTATTTAGAAATGAAAATTATTGAAATTGTTCCTGAGTCAGGAGCAACCCGATTTTTTATTTACCCAGCCATACAGTATTTAAACAAGACAATGTATACACAAAATGCCGCATTGTTTTTGATGCGAGTTCCCATGAAGCGGGACACTTATCACTAAATGTCTGTTTGGACGCAGGCAGTAACGTAAATCCGAACATTTTCCATTTATTGATTTTTTTTTTAGATTAAATAAAATTGCTGTTTTGTCCGATATAGAGAGGCCTTTTTACAAATTTTGATAAACAAAAAAGACAGGGACGTTCTAAGGTTCCTGTTTATAGATGACAATTTTGTCAACGGTGATGAGTTTAAAGTTATTATATACAGATTCTTACGCCTAACAGTTTGTTTGAACTGAAGTCCATTTTTACTATCAGTCACTATCAAACAACATATTAATAAATTTAAGAAGGAATATCCGGTAGAAACCGAAATACTCAACAGTTGTATTTACGTGGACGATCTGATAACCGGTACCGACACTGTACAAGATGCACTGAACATTTCACAACAATCACACAGAATTATGAAGGAAGCTAGTATCACGTTTCGAAAATGGATACCGAACAACGAATTAGTAATGGAATCGTGGGAGAAGAACGGGTTTAGTACTTTGCCTGAGCTCTTTGATGAAAATAAACCACATAAAGTATTAGGACAGTTGTGGCAACCTAAACAAGGCATGTTGATTATGGATATTGATAATTTATTAGAATTTTTGTGCAAGGCAAAAAATACAAAAAGGTTCGTTCTGCAAGTAGCAGGCAGAATTTTAGACCCCTTGTGTCTAATATCGCCATTTACTATACAAATTAAACGTTTGTTTGAAGAACTATGGAGTAAGAATTTAACATGGGATAAAGAATTGCCCCCCGATATTTCAAGGCTGTGTGTACAATGGTGTTCCGAGTTACCCCAATTAGTACAACTAAAGATTCCTAGAATTGTTTTTCAATTCTCTGAAGTCTCTGATTACAAATTAATACTGCACACCTTTGCCGATACCAGTCCCAGGCATACGGTGCTGTAATACATTTACAAACATATTTCAAGACCCAATTTTCCATTAATTTGCTTGCATCAAAAAGCAGAGTGGCACCCTTGAAAAAGGTGTCATTACCCCGGTTAGAACTCTTAGGTGCGTTGCTAGCAGCGCGTTTAACTTGAGAGGTGAAGAAGGTGCTAGATCGCAAAGGAACATTTTCTATGTTTCTATGGAAAGACTCGCAGATTGACCTTTATTGGATCAAGGGTTCTGCAAATAAGTGGAAATCATTCGTTGCAGCCGTGTAAAAGAAATACAATCTCTGACAGACCCATCCAGGTGGTTTCACTGTGCACGGTCCGAGAATTCTGCAGACTTGCTGACACGAGGTATAAAATCTATTCATAATCACAAATGGTGGACTGGTCCAGAGTTTCTGAAGGACTCATTAGATATGTGCAACAACGAGCAATCACTAGTAGTTCCAGATCAGGAGATCTAAATGAACTAAAAAGAGACATAGTGAACAATATTAATGATTTTAGCACTTTATCTATTACCAATGACATTTCTGTAATTGAAAAAAAAATTCATTAACTAATAATTTTATGAAATTAATACGCATAATTAGTTTATTTTTAGATTTTATAATAACTGTCACAATCCCCAGAAAATAAGAAGTGGAGCGGTAAGTCTTGACGATGTGAGGCAAGCATAATTATTTTTAATTCGGTCAGCACAAAAAGGTGAGTTTCCGGACGAAAAAAAAATGTCTCGAAAAAGGTAAGCCTGTTCAGCAAAAAAGTAGATTATCTTCTTTAAATGTATTCCTAGGAAATGAAGGGTTAATTACAGTTTGCGGCCGTTTATCGCAAGCCGATTTGCCGTTTAACTCTAAATTTCCAATTGTGTTGCCTGCCAATCATAGGTTAACGGATAGTATCTTAAATTATTTCCATTTGAAGTATTTTCATTGAGGCCCACATGCCTTGCTTTTCCCTATTAGACAAAAGTTTTGGCCACTTAATGGCAGGAATAATTGCTGGAAAATTGTCCACAAATGTGTAACATGTTTCAAGAATAAGCCTGTTGTCAGCTCCCAGTTGATGGCCGATCCGCCAAGGGAACGTGTGACACCAAATTGTGTATTTTCGGTGACAGGCCTGGATTAATGTGGACCGTTCTCTATTAAATTTAAATATCAAAGGAAAGGCGTATTGAATAAAATTTATGTAGTAGTGTATATATGTTTATGCACCAAAGCAATAGACCTGGACTTTGGTTAAGATCTTACAACTCAGGCTTTTATAGCTAGTCTAAAACGTTTTTTGGCAGAAGAGGGAAATGTGCAAAAATCCTATCAGATAACTCAAAAACGTTCATAGAAGCTGACATCGAGTTGAAAAAAATTGCATAAACTGGTTAGTTTCCCAGATGAGGAGGAATTGTGTAACTTTTTAATCCAGGAAGGTATCAAATGGGAATTTATTCCCCCCAAAATCTCCGAATTTTGGTGGCATCTGGGAGGCAGCAGTAAAATCATTCAAGTTTCATTTGAAAAGAGTAATAGGTGATCAAAATTTAACTTTAGAAGAATTTCTAACGATACTAGCGCAAATTGAGAGAGTTTTGAACTCCCGCCCCTTTACCCCACTATCCCCAGATTTGGAAAATTTTGAAACCTCGACACCCATCACATTTTCTTATCAGTAGGCCAATCACTTCGATCTCCGAACCTCAACTTGATGATATAGTAAAAATCGATTAGCAAAATGGCAGAGAATCACCAAATTTAGCCAACAAATTTGGAAACTCTGGAAGCGCGACTATTTGAATAATCTCCAACAGAGGGGAAATGGAAGTTTAAAAAAGATGATGTACAGAAAGGAACTTTGGTACTAATAAAGCAGGAAGATTTACCTTCTACCAAATGGTTGGTATGTAGAATAGTTGAAGTTTTTAAGGGGAGGGATAATATAATTGGAACGGTGAATTTACGCTTACCATATGGGCAAGTTTTTAAAAGAAACGTCAGAGATGTCCGTATATTACCAGTTGAGTAACAAATTTCCTTTCTTTCCTTAAGCAAACTCTAAAATATATATTATTTCTGTATTTAATCTAGTGTTATAGTGAATTTATTCTTGTATTATTATTGTGTATGTAAGTTGTTTATATCTTATAATTTTTTTCTTGTATGATAATTTTTGCAAATTTATATGTTAATGTAGATTGAAAATTGCATTCCAATCTCCGGGGAAGTGTTTCCTCCGTGTATCATAATTGATAGTGAGAGGACGCTGCAAGTGCTCTGGACTGCAAGGTGCGTGGACTAGAATTCCTGCCAGATGATGATGTGACTTAGATGTAAGAGCAGTGCATCAACCACTGCCAGTCCCATTTGAATCTTTCTGTAAATAAATGTTTTTGTTAAGTTTTGAAGATCTGAGTAATTTATCGAGTACGAAGTACAATTTACTTTAGTAATTTTAAGTATTTATACAGTTCACATTCCGATAAAAATGAAAGCTATCGCGTATAAAGTTTTTATAATATTTTGTTCTTGGTATTTTCGTCTGTTGTTTCGTATGATCCTGTACATATATGATACATTAAGACTATTCCCCATCATGTTGTGACAAACATTTTTTTTTCGAATAATAATGCTTGCGTACTTTTTCAATAAACTTTTGCCAACATATTGAAGTTACGATCTTCTAATTTTGGTTTTATTTACACAGTGTATTTTTTTATTAACTGAGATATTTAACTGGACAATAATAAGTAACCAACACCAATTTGTATATAATCTTTTAATTTGCAAAAACATTATATTTTCAGTTAGCCATCTTCTTAATAAATGCGTTAATTATGCTGTAATATCAACAAGATTTGTAAAGAAGATACTTTTGAAATATGGAAGACACATAGAAAAGAAATATCTATATTGAATGGTTTTATTTTTAACTTATGCAATACCCGGGTTTTTCCATACCCATAAAATAATATAATTGACGCAAACATATTTTATATCATAATGGTGAACTGATTTGTTATTTAATAGTTTGTTGTTAATTGTATACAATTTTAACGAATTCTCATGTGCATTTCTCAAAGTCCTTGTAAATAGTTATATATGTTGGACGATCTCCTAAATCATTTTTTGTAAGCATTTATTGTGAAGGTATTTTTCCCAAGGAAAGTTTGTAATATCTTGTCATTATATGTTCTATCTACAAATTTACATCTTGTTTTGATCTTAGATTACACGACCTCTCTTTATGTTTATAAATATACTTCAAAATTGGCCTGGGTATTGATGCATCACTAATTTCTTTCAAATTACCGAGATTAGAATCTCGACATTTAACACGAAGCTTATTTGTAAAACTCGGATAAATATAAACAACGTAATTAATAAAATTAGACTTTTCAAGTAGTGAAACAAATAAAAATCTCTCTGAAAAAACATTCTAAAATCACGGTTACACGTTATATATCTAGAAACACACGGGCTAGAAATTTTTAAGTTAGCATGTAAGTTCTTCCTAACCGGTAATTGTTCACAAAATAAGTTTTTTAATGTGATTTTAATTGGATCATTTGAAAAAGCCACAGTAATTTTAAATTTAAATTAACATTTTGCAAATGTGTCACTTTTGGAGTAAATGATGTCTATAATATAGCCCGAAATCATAGAAATCTGGCGTTAGAGAAAAGAAGATTTTTCATGAACGGGATGAACAGGAAGTATCCCACAAATTTTGAACTAATCACAAAATCACATAGTAAAATGAAGCTAATTTCATATTTTTCAAAAACATTTTCTGACATTTATGCTAATCAGATGCTTTTTGCATTCATCACAACAAGAAAAACAGTAAAAATTAGTTACGTAGCAATTAAAAAATTATACAAGGGACTCAAGAACCATCTTGAAATAAACGGAACAATTGGTATTTCTAATAATATTTGTGAGTTAATATATTGTTATTGTTAAATATTGTAAATATTCGCCAGTTTATGGAATCTTCAAAATCCAATATATATATAATCACACAATAAAAAAAAATACTTTAATTATATTTTTAATGTACTTAATTCTAGAGAGTTATTATATTACTGAGACAACGGGATCTGAGCCCTCAGAAAGAAAAAAAATATTTGATATAATAAAAAAAAAATCGAAAATGAAGAATGTAACCATATAATAAATAAAGAATTAATTAATAAAGAAATTATAAAGAATTAAATTAATAAAGAAATTAAATTGTGTGTCGAAATTTTACCAATATTGAATAAAATAAGTTTGGAAAGAAAGTGACTGGCGAAGGTGATATTGAGATAACTGACAGATTGAACTGTTGGAACTGTAAACAATATTTATATTCATTTTTTTCTCACTGAGGAAGGGGATCCAGGAATCCTTGAAACGATCGTATGGGATTTTTTTTATCGTTCTGTACGTTATTGGTGCGCAAAATCGCTGTTAAAGATTTTAGCTTTTTATATCAATAATTATATTGTTTTTTCATGTACAGGTAGTATTTTTTTCTGAGATAAATCATAAGACGTTGAAGACAGAAAATTATATTCTTTCAAACGAATTTTAAAACTGTCTTTTTTTGATGAAGAGTTTGAGTCTTCCGATAATCTGTCCTTTATAGCCCACTGGTAGAAATGGAAATCCGAGAAGACCTCCTCAGTAAGTCTCGACTGATGTTAAAGTAAAAGTAAGATAAGTACGTTTATTTACGAATTAGTTCAAGTTTTTTTGCTTCAAGATGATAATAATTATATATATATATATATATATATATATATATATATATACAGCTTCAAGTAAAAAAATAGAATAAGTCATTTCATTTGAGCTGAGGAATTACATTTAACTTTATTTCAATGTAGTAAAATTGAAACAGAACAATGGTTCATTTATTAATAAATTTGAAAGTTATTAAGGAAAATTAAACTGTAAAAAATTAAATTTTGAGTGAATATTGTATATTTGTAAAATTAATTTAAATATTCAAAATATTAGAATGCTAAAAAAGGTATTCCAAAAAATTAGAATACTGATGAATTAGTAAGATTGGTTCAGAAGTTTGCATAAATTAACCCTTAAATGCCGGGTATTGCTTTCCGGCAACATACCCAATTTAAGCTCTGAAATACTATTAGAACAATATTGAAGCTATAATGCTTAATGTTGCCAATAAAATACATTCTGAAAATATTATTAAATCGATTTTCAACATGTATATGGCAACACTTGTGCTGTTTAAGAATGAAGATAGATTTATTTTTCCAATTGTAGCTGCTTGTTCTTTTTGTTTTGGTTGAAAGCTTGCAAAATACCCTATTTTGTTCTGAAGGGAGCAAGTAAAATTTATTTCTTATTATAGTTCCTAAAATTCTCGTGTGTTTAATATTATAGAATTTTAGCAAGGAAAATTATTTTTTCAATTAAAGACCAGTATTGCCGATTAGTAACAAACTGTTGTTTAGCCGTAAACCATACTTAAAACAAAATATGATTTTTTTTTTATATTTTTACCATGATTTATTTAAAAAAAAATGAAAGCCAAAAAACATTATTAAAATGATTTTTGAAAAATCGGGCATTTAAGGGTTAAGCAGAAATTAGCCTCGGCGGAACTTCTTCTTAAGTTATAAAAATGCTTTGCATTATGATTGTTTTCATTTTTTGCGAAACATGGATCGTTCGTCCGACATAACGGAGTTTACAAAGCATCGTATTATTGATTTGCAGAAAGAAGGTCGTAATCAGCAATATATCACCAGATACTTAGAATGTTCTCAACCAAGTGTTGTAGAGAGATAAAGCAGTCTTTTATATTTTAACGACGGACTTTTGAAAACAAGCATCTGAATAGTGGCCAAAAGCCAAAATCTACTCAGAGAGATAATAGAAAGATAAAGTGTTTTGCAAGAAAATCCGTTTTATAGGCTAAAGATATTTTCATCGAAAGTGAAAAGAACTTGATGTTGATGTGAGTAAATCTACAACACGTCTCCATAAACTTGTATTTCAATCTCTTGTGCCAAAGACAAAGCCCTCATGTCTATTAAACAGAAAAGGAACAGAGTGAAGAAAAAAAGTCTCACAATAATACTTTACGCACGTAAAGCAGGTTTTTACAGAAACAACTGATGATCATTCATGAAAATTTGGGAAGAACATCATTTTTTAACTAGAAATGAAGATACAAGAAACTAAAATTGAGTCCCAAAAATAAAATTGTTTTACCGTGTTTCGGGGATGCAAAAGGAAATCATTTTAACTTAGAAGGTGATAAATCAACATATTTTACTTAGGTTAAGTGGGGTGAAGTTTAATATTTATTTTTAGGTAGCTTTCATTACAAAAAGCTACCTATTGCAGCCGTTCGAAGGAAAGCGATTTCAAATAATTTTGGTATATTTTCATCGATCATGACCCCCTGACCCCGAAACCACCCTCCGTTCAAAAGCTGATATATATATATATATATATATATATATATTATATATAATTAATGAAAAAATTATTGCACAACTGGCGCTAATAGCAGCTCATATGAAATGCAACAAAAATATATTCCATTACTTCAAAATGCAAAAACACCATAACTCAGAAAAGAAGGTGTATATCTGCAATATTTAACAATAAAAAAACTTAAAAAAAAACAAGTAAAAAGACAGGTAAAAAACTGAGTTATGGTGTTTTTGCATTTTAAAGTAATGATATATGATCTTTGTCACACTCTAACTCTCGTATTTATGAACCGATTTAGGATGTAACTTCGTGTATACCAATGCCTCGACCGAGTTTGTTGGTCAGCTTCATCCGCAATCTTCTTTCAAAATGGCGGCCTTTTAAATTAAAAAAAAAAATAATTTGAAATGCGGTACCAAAAAATTGAAAATTGAAAAAGATTTTTATGATGTGTTTAACCTTGATACAAAGATTCCGAAGCATTTTTTGTTTTGTCTCTATTTTAAAAAATGGCTGAGTTATAGCACTTTGAATTTCTAGCTTGGCTAACATTTTGAAACGACCTTATATTTGTCACGCGATAACAGGCGTATTAATGAATGGATTTGGATGCACCTTGGTGTATACATAATACGTATCAATGTCTCGACCGAGATCGTTGGCCAGCTTCATACGCCATATTGTTTCGAAATGGCGGTCATTTATTTATTTTTTAAAATAAAAATTTTAAATGTCGTACCGAAAAATTAAAAATTGAAAAATATTTTTTTCTTATGAGTTTGACCTTGATACAAAGATTCCGGAGGAGTTTTTGTTTCGTCTATATCTAAAAAAATGGCTGAGTTACAGTACTTTGAATTTATTGCGTGGCTGACATTTTGAAGTGACCTGATTTTTGTCACGCGATAACAGGCGTATTTATGAACCGATTTGGATGTACCTTAGCGTATACATAATAAGTGCCAATGTCTCGACCGAGTTTATTCGCCAGCTTTATCCGCCGTTTAGTTTCAAAATGGCTGACATTTATTTTTTTTTATTTAAAATTTAAAATGTGGTATCAAAAATATTAAAATTAAAAAGATTTTTTTGTATGTGTTTGACCTTAATACAAAGATTCTGGAACAGTTTTTGTTTTGCCTATATCTAAAAATATGGCTGAGTTATAGCATTTTGAATTTCTATTGTGGTTGACATTTTGAAAAGACCTGATTTTTGTCACGCGATAACAGGCGTATTTATGAACCGATATGGATGTAACTTGGTGTGTACATAGTACATACCAATGTCTCGACCAATTTCGTTGGTGAGCTTCATTCGCCATCTTGTTTGAAAAGGGCTGCCATTAAAAAAATTAAATTTAAAATTTAAAATGAGTTATCAAAAAGTGAAAAATGAAAAAGTTTTTTTTTATGTGTTTAACATTGATACAAAGATTCCGGAGCAGTTTTTGTTTCGTATATATCTTTAAAATTTTTTGAGTTATATCCCTTTTAATTTCTAGCATGGCTGACAGTTTGAAACGATCTGATATTTTTTACGTGATAACACCCGTATTTATTAATCTATTTCGATGTAGGAAGGCATGTGGACAGTATATCGTATTATCTCGACCAAGTTCGCTGCCAAGCATCATCAGTTATCTTGTTTCAAAATGGAGTCCATTAAGTTAAATAAAAAATTATATTTATAGTGAGGTGCAAAAAAATTAGAAATTGAAATAATGTTTCTTTCTTAAGTATTTAACCATGATATAAGGATTCCGGAGCATTTTTTGTTTTATTTTTATCTTAAAAAATGGCTCAGATATAGCAGTTTCAATTTCCGTTGTGGGTGACATTTTGAAAAATATGATTTTTTGCCTGCGACAGCACTTGTATATATCAACCGATTCCGATGTGAGTGAGCATGTGCATAGGAATTACTAAGGTCTCGACCAAGTTCACTGCTTAGCCTCATCCACCATGTTGTCTTCAAATGGCAGAAACTTCAAGATATCGCCGAATTTGGGAACCAAATATAAGTTACTTTAAATAAAAGCAGCTTGGATAAAGCTGACTAATTTCGAGAAATTATCATTCATAATGATTTAGTATTGATAAAAATTAGTATTGAATCTCCTATAATCAGTTTCCACTAAATTGAGCTTCGTGTGTTTGAATAATATAAGCTTGATTTTAAAAATAAGAAATCTGAAAGCTACCTCTTCCTCCCGGCACTGGCCGAAAGGACTATATTAATTCATATTCGACTGCCACCATCCGAAAGTCGATACGATCATTCCTTACGAAGTTAGACAGGTTTTACGAATATAAAATTATGAATACACAAATTTGACAACTTTAATGACTTTGAAGAAGTTTCAGATTATCCTGATTTTAATTTGTGCTAATTTAAGGACATTTAATAAGTTTAAAATTATTTTATAGCATAAAAATTACATGTTTTGAATGTGAAATACGTGAGACAAAGATGTGCGCAATAATAAAGTATAATGTTTGACTATGTATTCATAAAACCTTCCTTAAGTTTGAAATGAATAATCGTATAGAATTTCGTAGTGTTTCATTCGATTCGACATATAGGAAACGATACCTAATTCAGCAAAATTAATAAAGTAGAAATCTCCATCTGCACTTTAATTACCCCATTCACCAACTCTCCAAAACATGGTAAAATAACTCTTTTTTTTTTGGGGGGGGGGGCGTTATTGGATCTTGATTTTTAGTGCCAAAATGATATTTATAATAATTTTATAATTTTCGACTTTGTATTCCTAAAACCTACCGTAACTTCGTAAAAAAAAATATCGTATCGGTTTGCGGATGGCATCCTTCGATTCAGAATTAAAACTTTATAAGAAACGATACCCCATGTGACCTACTTAATTTTTACCCCCACCCCACGCCCGCTCCTTGTGTTAAAAATTTCGAGCAATTAGTTTAAGATTTTATAGATACTTTTCTTTACATGCATGTATTTTGAAATTTCTTATACTCAGTTTTAAAATTATTTATTATGAGTAATTTGTATGCAATGTTTTATTAATTTATGAAATAATTCAAGAGTTTGTTTAATATTATAGCAGCATTTATTAGAAGCCACTCGTATATTGCTTTTATAATTTGTCTAATTTTCGTTTCTCATAATTTTAGTTGATTTTATCTAAAGATTTTTAACCTTGCAAGTATTTTTTTCTTGGGTTCTTTCTTCAGTAGAACCTGGGGATATTTATAGATTTTAACTCTGAATCATAAAATTATTTTAGGGTCAAAAGTTTATTAAATAAAATTTGCATGTAAGCAAGTTGTGTACAATAAGTTTTTTTTTTTTTATTTAGTAATTTAAGTTTGATGATTTAAACACGTGAAAGTTTTAACACCAGTGCAGATGGTAAAGGCATAATGACTACATTGAATAAACAAAAGTAATTTAATATGTACAGAAAAAAAAATCTAGCATAATAAGGTAAATCAGTTAAGAGGTGGTTAAAAAATAAAATCGTCGTTTGTTTTGATTTACTGAAAAACATTTTATCTCCAGGAAATTGACTCACATTTTTGTCGGTGATATGCATGACCAAAATGTCGAATGTTACATATATATATATATATATATATATATATATATATATATTAGAATTGATTATATAATAATGATGTTAAAATAATAGTATAAGGTAACAAAAAAAGTACCCCAAGTCTTTAACATACCCGCTAGCATCAATTAAGAAAAAATCAAAATAAATAACAATGCACATAGGGAGTGGGGCTTAAATAAAAATACATCGATGACAATATAAAATATAATACAGTTATGATGCTAAGAGTGCTATGAAATTAGCAGAAAAAACTTCTGTAAATCTAACTTCAAAAAATGCTCTAAAATGTTCGTTTGAAAAACTATTTTTTTTTTAATTTACTGAAAAATGTGTTGGCTCCCTTACTGCCAGATATAAAAATACCGTGTTATGCAGGTAAAGACATAGTAAATTTACCACGATTTTTAAAATTATCAATTTTACATAAAAATGAAATTTATTTTTGAAATTTACGAAGACGTTTTGCATTTTTCAAAATAATAACAAAAATTAAAAACGTTACAACTTAGTATTAAATAGAATGAATAGCAGAAAAAAAAAACAATCATGCATTCCTTTCAGTTTTAGCAAAGTATTAAACTTTAATCAACTTTTTTTAAAAATGAAAATCCAAAATATGGAATACTCGCTAGAGATGCATGCCATGTAGATAAAAGAAAATGCATTTACTATCAGTTGTAGTGCAGAATATGTTTATTAAATCACAAAAAAAATACATAATTTACCTTTAGTTTTTTATATGAGTTTTGAAACATTTTTGTAAAGTAAATGTTTCCTGTAGAATAGCAGGACGATATTTACATTCCATAATTCTTGTATCCCCAAACTGATAGATTAACCAATAAAAATAGATTGCTTCATTAAAGTATGTTAGGTTCACATTAAAACGAATATAAATTGTATTTGTGTAACGCATCATTTTTACATTTTAAAATCCTTCTCTCATTATGAAATTCCATGAATAGTAACTTACAGTAAAGTAAAACAATAAAAGGGTATAAAGGCTGTAATAATCATCTCAAGAAATCTCTTTTGTTTTATAAAATAGACATTTATCGCTATATTTATTTTTTCTTGATATAAACATTTAACTGTCTTCAATGCAAAAGAAATTAAATAAATAAAAAGGAGAAGTATTGACTTTTCATTATGTGTATGTAACTTTAATAGCAATTTAAGTAAACGTTTCAGAAACAAAAAAAGAAACGTTTGAAAAGAAAATTGTACAAACTAAAGCTGTTTAGCCGAAGAAGAAAAAAAAATCTGTATTCTATTACCCGGAAGCGTGACTTTTTCAGGCAAAATAAAATTCAAGAAAAGAAAATCAAACATTTTTTAATTTTTGTTTTTTAGTAACATTCTAACGTTAGAACATATTTATTTAATCTGCTTTTATGTATATAAAGTTTTGAATTTTCTTTTTCTGTCTGATCATGTACTGTCCAATCCACTCTATTGAGTCAAATATAACGGAAATGCTCAAACCAAAAAAAAATAGTGAACTTGTTTATTAAATAATTAATTTTATCACAATTACCTCACATTAGTCTTCTGTGAAGATTGATTGCACCTTAACGATGTAAAATTTAATAGGATCATAAATATACTCAATATGAACATCTCTTTACACAAGTTGATATTTTTCTATGTTTAGACATCTTTATGAATGTATATAAATGCATGATAACAGTGCATGTGTGATTGTATAAGCAAGTATTTAAAGTTGATAAAAAACAGTTAAATTCAAGAAAGAAATACACTTTTTAAAAATCTTTAGTGCAATATTGAACCAAAATATCGATTCTGCAACATCGTTTTAACTTTATAAGTTGCCGTATCCTTTATATAGTTTATATAAGAATGTACTTTCAATAAAAGAAAGAACTTTTACGTATTTCATAAATTTAGTAAATCAAGTATGCATCCATTTTATGGTATATATATATATATATATATATATAGATAGATAGATAGATAGATATTCTATATTATATATACAGGGGGCAGTATGTTATCTATTGCCGACCGTTAATTTCTCAACCGTTGGTCGTATACATATAGTTCCAATTACAAAAACGTTTCAAATGAGCTAAATATTCATGTTGTGGCATAATTTAAAGTAAAAAGTCAATTTTATAAAAAATACGAAAAGTAACTTTTTATACGGTCCCTCAGTCCTTATAGTTATATTTAGTAAAAGTTTACTCATATCATAACAGATATAACACAAAAAGTTTGACATCTGTACTACAAAAATTGACCCAGTTATTAAATTTCAAAGTTTAACATTTTTGCAAATGATTTTGTCATTCATTAAGGGATCAGTTAAAAGATGAATTAAAGTAATTCGAGATCAAAATCAGAGTGCAGTGTCCTTTTTACTGCAAAACCACCTTTAGCCGGTATCACCAAATCGGGGAATCACGAAATAGAGTTATTTCATCTAACTATGTGAGCTAACTTTTATGGGTCGAACAACATTCAAAAGTACCGACGATACCGACGTCCGTCGCAAACACCTTGAAATGTTCAGTGAATGTATATTTTTTTCTGCATGACAATCTCAGGCTGATACTGCTCGCCAAACTTGTAAATTGCTGAAAAAGTTCAGGTTGGAAATCTAGAAGCACCCCCATACAAACCAGATTTTTCTCCCAAAGAATATTTTCTTTTTTTTCAAATTGAAGGTACACTTACCTTTAACAAGCTTCATTTCACACAGTGATTAAAAAACAGCAGCCGAGAACTGGTTCAATATGCAGCAACGTAATTTCTATAAAGCCGTGTAAAACAAGTATTTCTGAAATCAAATAAATGCTTAAATAGATTGGATGATTGTGTGTATAGGTGACTCGCAAATATGCTTATTAATTCAATTTTGTATTTTCTGCATAATGTTAACAAATATTTTTCATTACTCTTGTAACCTTTTTTCTGTGGATCACTTTCGTAGATACCAACATAAGAGCATGTATTCATACTGACGTTTACAGTCTGAATGAAATATAATTTTATATTCGTTCTGAATGTTTACAGTTTGCGAACAAGTAACATGTCTGTATTTACAATCTATATGGTTTAATCACTTACAGTGTTTATTTCTAGTACATTACTAAGAGCATATCAAACTAAAATATAGCCATTATTTTGATGCACTAGTAAATTAATACTAATTCACTATTTATTCCTTACATATAATTATTTAATTACTATTTCAACGAAAAGACTTACTATACTCTTAATTAGTTTCACATTTTTCTAAAATCTGTCAAAATGTTAACCATTTTTTTTTTTTTTACTTGTAATAAATAATTTTTTATTTTTCTAATAAAATACTTATGAACTTATGATTTTAGTATCACATGTACCTAATTCCTCATAAAAGTGAAAAAGGCTAAAAATTTCAGGCATTTGAATTTCAGTTGATGTTTCTGTACTTACAAATGAAAAACTCGTGAACAATGTATCGTAACAATATTTTTACTCATAAAGCTTTCATAGAATATCAAACATTCGAATGCATTGTTTCTAATTTCATCATTTGCAGTTTCACTTTCAGTGCCTTATCTGTTTTCGACTCGGGGGATAAAATGCGATCCGACTGTACAGAAATAAATGAATTTCGAAAGGCACAGCTTCCAAGCAATCTTTTTAAAGATGAGTCACGTCTCAATAATATGGACAAAGAAAGGAACTGGCTATAGTTTTCTATAATATCAAGAAGTAGAAAAATTGAAAGCTAAAACCATATTTTCCTCAAGTTTTTTTTTTCCCTTCAGAATAAGGTCCCATATTTTAAGGCCACTTTATGTTTGTTTTAATGCGTGACATCAAAAGCTTTTCTCTTTTTATTTTAGCTGTTAGAAAGTTAGTTTTTAAATATTTTGTTCATTTGAAATTGAGTGCTTTGTAAAGCAGTTGAAAGAAAATTGAGGTGAAGGAAGAAAAGAAAAAAATATTTTATTGAGAAAGCGATATGTGATACAATATGGCGTATATCACGTCCTAAAAAACTCGCGGTATAAAAAGAAGAAAAAAGTGCTTTATTGAGAACGCGTTATGTGATACTATGTAGGGGTATATCACGTTCAAACAATATCATGGTATCGATTTCGAGTTTTAGTTATTAGATTGATTCAGAGTACTGCTAATGAGATTTATTGCTGTCTTTTACTGGGTGTGTCTCAGTCAAACCCAGCTGGCTTGAAGAACTCTCAGTTTTGAAACTCTTGCACTGCTATTTTTAAATGAATCGTAGTGGTAGGTAAAGTTTTATCTGAGAGAAATATGTCCACCGTTTGTCAGTCCGGGTAGCTCAAACGGTAGAGCTTTGACAATATAAGTGAAAGCTTCTGTGATCGATTCCCAGCAGTGGCATTATTTGCTCACATGGAAGAACTTAATTCTTGGTTAGCAAGTCTATCACCGCGTGTTAAATGTTTGTATTCATCGTTTACTTGGATTCTTTCATACGGCAAGATATGATATCGACGAAGTTCATTTACATTTCATTCAATTGAGTGATTTTTTAAAAATGAGTATATTCTGATGTTTCTTTTAAAAATTTATAAAGTCTTCCAACAAAAACGTGCACATTAATTTCCAATCCTTACAGAATATGCATATTTGCTTATATTACCCGATAATTCGTGTTAAACAAAATTAACAATAGATGGCGCTTCGACAATATAAGTGAAAGGTTCTGTGTTCAATTCCCAGCAGTGGCATTATTTGCTCACATGGAAAACTTAATTCTTTTTTAGCAAGTCTATAACCGCGTGTTAAATGTTTGTATTCATCGTTTACTTGGATTTTTCCGTAGGGCAAGATATGATATCGACGAAGTTCATTTACATTTCCTTCAATTAAGTGATTTTTTTAAAAATGAGTATATTCTGATGTTTCTTTTAAAAATTTATAAGGTCTTCCAACAAAAACGTGCACATTAATTTCCACTCCTTACAGAATATGCATATTTGCTTATATTGCCCGATAATTCGTGTTAAACAAAACTAACAATAGATGGCGCTTCGAAGCAATTTTACTTTTCAATACAAAAATAAACTTTTATTTCTGCAACTAAATGTGTTTTTATTCCTTTTTTTAATCAATTAAAAATATTTCATGCAAAAGATATGAAGTTTAATGTTTTTTTAAATATTTCCCCTTTTATTTAGTCCTATCGTTTGACATGCTTGTAAACAAAGATAAAAGTAGCTTTAATGTCTTGTTATATAATGTCATTCAAGTATTAATGACGACAAATTAATAAGTTTTTCAAACAAATTTGGATAAAGTTCGAAATTCGCAATATAAATGTATTAATCTGAATATAGAAGAAAAACCGTTGCCGAAAACCTCAGTAAGTTTTGCTTAAAATCATATCCAAACATCAATTTTATGCATTTTACGGACAAAAGTATGATTACAAAGTTTAAAAGAGACATACATAAATAAAATGAAATGCTGACAATTAAAATAGTTACAAAACAGTCCAATTAAATTTCTTTTCAGATTTTCAGAAAAATCAGAAGAAATAGCGGCAATAGAAATAGTTCCAAAAGATTTCAACTAAATTGCTTTTTAGATTTTCAGAAATGATGAAATACTAGTACATGTCTTAAATAAGAATGATATACAAGGAATAACGACGGGTAACTGAAACATACAATCTTAATCGTAAGAAAAAAAGCTAAAGTAAAATGCAAGTGAGTAATTTTAGAAATCATAAAAAATAATGAATGATGATTGTTTGAAATCCAAACTGATTGAAAAGACAATATAGGAAAGAGGTAAAATATCTTCAAAGCTGCTATTTAAGTCATTACTACAAGGATATTACAAAATTGCTATGAAATTTCTCAAGATGCACCGCATCCGTTATTTACCCGTTTTAATATATCTCGTTTTACGAAACTATTATTCAAAGCATAATTATTAACTTGGATATAATATTAAGTATGAATAAATTATTGGAACTATTAAAAAATATTGTTGTAAAGATGAAGTATAGGTACAAAGTATTAATGCTGATAATAAGGTAATATATACAAAGGTTACGCAATATATCAGAACTAGTTATTTGCACTGCTAAAAATTTGCAGCATTCTGGCAGGTCATGTGATTGTTTTTTTTTCCGAAAACGGTTACACAACCGTAATTTTAACACTATTCTGACCATATTATTGGCGATTTTATGGTCAGAATATAGTTAAATTATGGTTATGAAACCGTTTTTTTTCAAAAGACGGTCGAATGACCTGCCATGATGCTGCAAAAATTTTAACAGTGTCCGAATTTTATGATAGAGAAGTTGTGAGTTTACTGCATACAGCAGAAAAAACGTTTGACACGACTCACAGATTGAAGTATAAAACTTTATTCCTTCAAAAATACATAATTATCAGAAAGAAATATTTTCACCTATACAAAAAATTTAAAAAAAAGTATAAAAAAATAACACGAAGTCATTTACAGTAGAATGCATATTACCGCTTAAGACAGAAATGCACTCTGATAATAGTGTTTTCGCTATGATTCCAAATTTACTTTTCAACTGTATTGCATGGTCTTCCTGAATATCTGATAAAAGTTAGAGAAAAGTTTAAAATTTTGCTTCTGTTTCTCAAGATGCTATATATATATTTTATGAAGGTGGATAAGAAACCCCGAAGAATTTATCGTTAATTCAAAAACATTTAAATGGATCTTAAAAAGTAGTCTATCTCTGAAATGACTTATGGCACCGTGTTTCCCAGGCTTTACTTCTAGAACATGACACAGCACTCGTGAAAATGCAGCTGGATGCAGCTATATGCTCCATCTTCGCATAAGAGAAGTCCCGAAAACATTACGACGCCACGGTGACTTTACAATGAGACCACACTGTGATATTCTGTCCGTCGACTTGACGTCAAGTGACGTGGATATGAAGTCGCGGTGACATAAATGTGAAATCATTATGACCGAATTTTCGCATTTCCGCGACGGCAGGCTGTGACCACATTGTAAAGTCACCGTGTGACTTCAACGTAAAAAAAATGACATTTGAGACGATTCTGCATCCGTTCGAGTGATCAGATCTTACCCGATTCCATTCAGTATAGTTCGGGTATACATTTTCTTTCTATAGGTTTGTAATATCTGTAACGGCTCTGCCTCTGCTCTAATGACCAGATACTTTCCAAATTCAATCCAGAATGTTAGGAAAAGCATTTTTTGTTACACGTTTATGACATTTGTGAAGATGTGAAGATTCTGGATCGAGTCGACTGACCACATTTTACCCAAATCCAATCCCAAAAATTCGGATCACATTTTTTCCGCCGTTTGTGACATTTGTGGCAATTGTGCAGTGAGTTTTGTGACTACGTTTTACTCGAATCCGATCCGGAAATTAAGGATCTCATTTTATTTATCTACAGTCTTGTCACATATGGGACGATCGTAGTAACATATGGTAATATTATAGTTTCAGATCTTAAATTTTAACCACGTTACGAATATGTTACACTGTTAAAATTTTTGCATCATTCTGGCAGGTCATTTGACCGTTTTTTTTCCGAAAACGGTTACACAACCTTGAATTTAACACTATTCTGACCATATTATTGTCCATTTTATGGTCAGAATGTAGTTAAATTATGGTTTTGAAACCGTTTTTTCAAAAAACGGTCGAATGATCTGCTAGAATGCTGCAAAAGTTTAACAGTTTAGATATATAATTTGATTTCACAATATTAATAATAAAAGTGATACACGGAGCAAATTTGTGTGTGGTGTATACGGACACCCCTTTATGTAATGAGATTTACAAAGGTACCTTTCGTTAAAGATTCTAATCGCTTTTAAACAGTATATGATATATTTAATAAATGAAAATAGTAGTACAATATATTCTATATAATAGTAGTACAAATCATTCATATATTGGGGTATAGGTTTTAAATAACTTAAAAATTAGCTTTATGCTTTAATTTATTAACCCTAGAATGCTACCCCTTCGTCTCCCGGACGAAGCCCATAACAAATAACCCTGACCTTCTTTCCCCAAAATAGGAAATGGGTCGTGCTACTAAGTACCTTCATTTGACATTACCTACTACACTTATTGATATTCTTTCTTCCCGAAATATTTGTGCACATGTCGTTTTCAGGACAATATTCGTCTCGCAGACGAATGGTTACCATTAACGTTTGCATTTGAGAATCTGATTTAGATACTTTTCTGTGCCGCCGTGGCATGTCAAAAAGTTTTCTTGGAGAAATTTTTTGGGTTTAAGCTCAGGCTATGCGGGAACTATTAAACTAACAAAGTGAGGGAAAAAATTCTATTTCTGGGGATGAATCAGAAAATGATGGTTTTATTGAAGTTGAAAATGTCGAAATCATAGATAGCGATAGAGATGAAAATGATGAATTCCCTTATCCTTCGAGAATTCGATTATCCTTGAGATTTAATTATCCTTTGCGAATAAAAATGAAGAAAAAGCAATGCTCAAATTTTGATTATAAAAGTATAAACCACAGTGTATCATATAAGTGAATGGTATAGAAATATTCGGAAATTTTTTGAGTCATGTAACAAGTCTATAATTATTCTATTATACTAATCAAATAAGTGTTTTATTCTTCTGTCTAGTTTCAACGAAATTCTAAATGTTAATCAAGAAAGTAGAAAAACAGAAATGATAGATTTTTATATTTCCAGAAAAGAAGCTGTAGACACATTTGATCAAATGTGTAATAACATGCCATGTAGTAGGAAAGCACACCGATGGGCTCTTTGTGAGTTTGATGGTATGGAAAGTCGTGGTATATCAGTTTAGTGCATGCAGATGATATATAAGTGCATAACATGGCCCCAAAACCCGAAAAAAGATTATCCTGAAAGAAGTTCGCAATAAAGCTTAGTGAAAATCGTCTTGCTCCCTAGATGAAAAAGGGTCTCAATGTATCAACTTTCCCCCGATTAACAAGGGCAATTATAAGGGAAATTTTGAAATTGGATATGAACATTCAATAACACAGACAATCTGACTATAAAAAAGGGAAAATTTGTGCATTTTGCCGTTACAATTTGCGCATAATGACGTGCAACATGTGTCTAACGTGTTCATGAGCAATGCGTGGTGACATTACACTAATATGCTAAATTATTTCTTTGAAGATGAATAAATCATACTTTATTGCTTACTTGAAGATCGAGTACGATAAAGGCATCTGCAGTAAGTATTATTTTATTCTAACTAGCTTTTAAATTTGATTTTAAGCACGCCCACCTACTTTTCGTCTGAGAGACGAAGGATTATCATTCCCGTAAGTTTCTCAAAGGGTAGCATTCTAGGGTAAATGATAAATTAAATGTATTTAGAGAAAGTTGCTTAAAAAGAGAAAATCAAAAATTTACCCACAGTAGTGGTAGAGAATTGGCGAAGAGGTGGAGCCTATTAACACAACTAAATTTTAGTAGTATTTTTCGACTTATCTAATTACAGTATTTCTGAAATTTTATTAATCTGAAGAATACCATGAAAAATTAGTGATGTCAATAGGCTCAACTTCTGCACCAATTTTACACCACTGCTACAGGGTAAAATTTGCGATGAAGTATGCATCAAACCTTAATATTATAGCTATGTTTTAAATAATTTTACTGTAGAATTTAATCGCAGTTAACTGTAAACATACTTAAGAACAATAATTAGCTTATTTAAGAAAAAAATATTAATCGATTTCAATAAAAACTTTTATAGACGGAATTACTATTTTTTTTTAAATATTAATTTATTAAAAGTCTATGACTTTTTGAAAATAGACCATTAATTGTTGATATTACAATGCACCTCAGTTACTCCATTTAGCATCTTGTGTGAATTTCTTTTTTCATTTTAATATTGATTATCACTCCATCGATAGTGATACATGATGATGCGTATCACACTGTGTGTACTTGGCATGATGTGTGATTCCGAGTCAATAACCGCTGTAACCTTTGCTGTGATTCTCAGATAATCATATATAGTACAGGCGGATTTAAGATCAACTGCATTAATTTCAGAATACAGTGTTGTGACAGTTTTATATTCAGTCTTCTCGGAAATGTACACAATCATATTTACATAACTAAAAAAAATTAAAAAACAGTCAACGTACTATGAAACATTTTATCGCCTATTAATGAGAATAAAGTATAAAAATACAAACTATAATCACAAAGAAAAAAACAGACATTGGTTCATTATTATTATTAAAAAATTATTTACTTTCATAGAGGGTAAACATAAGGAACAAGATCATTTTAATCAGACTATTTATACTAATCATAATTTTACCTTTGTATATACCATAGATATTAAATGCATACTTTGAAATTTGTTAAATTAAAATCTTTCTGTAGAATCACAATTTAATTGTTACTAGATCGAAAATAACAAATAATCTTTTAATCCCTATCGTTTATATTTAAATCAATATAAAATTTTCTGGTTTTTATTTCGGCAAATATTTTATAACGAAACTGAACCTCCATAAACAAATAAATAAATAAGTAAAATACTATAAGTAAAAAGCAAATTTAACAGATATGTAATAGACACAAGCACTGAAATGATCAGAATAAAAAAAAAGGCAGATGTAAGTGCAGAAACCTTTGACGATTTATTCGGCTGTTGAAGCGTGGAATGCGGCTAATACGGAAGTATTAGGTATTATATTAATTACATTTCAAAATATTATTTGAATACATAATTGACATTTTTGAAGTAAAAATCATGTTGATGTTCTCAATGGTAATCTGAAACATATATTAAATATAAAAATTATATTAAGTGTTTTCAATTTTAAAAAAAGTTGTTTACCTACGTCAAGCACACCAGGCACAATGTTTTTTTTTAATCTGACAATCACCTGCTTTACTTAAAAATAAATGCACCTCATCAAAAATCATGAACAAAATGAGAATATATTCGCGTCATAAAACTTTCAAAGAATATCGAGCACTCAAAGACTTCCTTGTTTCTAATTTCATCATACCTAGTTTCACTCTCAATGCCTTATCTGTTTTCGAATCTTGGGATAAAAATGTGGGACGATTGTAGAGAAATAAATGAATTTCGAAAAGCACAGCTTCCAAGTAATCTTTTTAAAGATGAGTCACGTATCAGTAATATAGGCGAAGAAAGGAGCTAGCTGCAGCTTTCTATAATATCAAGAAGATGAAAGATTGAAAGCTAAAACCATATTTTACCTCTTGTCTTTTTTTCCTCAGAATAAGGAGACTCATTTTAATTCCATTTTATGTTCGTTTTGTTTCGTAACTTCAAGCTACTGTCTTTATTTCTCAAGGAGAAAGAAGTTTCGAAATATTTTGATCATTTGAATGTACTTTGTAAAGTTCTCGTAAGAAATTTGAGGAGAATGGAGGGGAAAAAAGTAAAAGATATTTTATCAAGAATGAAGTCTGCGTTATCAATGGGAGTATATGACGTTCTAACGATAATACAGTTTCCATTCCGAGCCTTTGTTATTTAATATTTTCGGAGCTTTGTTAATGGAGATTCGTAATACATCTCTTAAAACTTTAAGAGGAGTTGATTAATTTTATTTTTGGCCTAATAATGATTGTTATTTTAATTTAATAATAAATTAATTTTATGATCTAAATTTAAATTTGTAATCATATTATTTAAATTTGAAAATTGGTTTCAAGTTAGCTTATATTTTTTTATCAAATAAAAAATATTTTAACTAATACTTTAAAATCTACTCTACCCTAAACAATAATGAAGAATATGACGGAATTTGTTGCTAAATCTCGTCAATTCATGATTGGCCCACCGTTATATTAGAATTTGCGAAGCGTTATTCTTAAGTAACGATAACCAAACGAAGTTTACAGGCAACTAGCTATATTAAAATCAAGATGGGAAGATAGTGATACTTCTCCAAGGAATTGGAGAGTCTGTAGCAGATTATATGCAGAAACTCCGTGAACGTTTAAAAGATGCGGCAGAATACTCAAAGACCGTGGCTGAAATCCAACAACAGCGATACGTTCATCATCACAATTTAAGGTCGAAAGATGCAACATTCTCCGTCGGAAATGATGTAGTAGTACAAATCCTTGATTCCACTAACAAACTGTGTTCAAAATGGAAGGGACCAGGAGAGATAGTTCAACAAAAATCGGTGCATTCCTATGCAGTCAAACTACCTGACGGAAGTATTCGACATCTACATCAGAACAAATTAAGAAAGCACATTCAACCGAATAGGGCTATTGGTGTTATTTATAAAGTGGATGAAGAGTTCGGAGAAGTACAACGTGCTCCGATAGAACGTCACAATGTCGTTAACGAAGAATTGCAGAAAAATATTTATTCAAGCAATTTTTCGCCAGAAAAACTGAAGGAACTAGTAGCACTTATCCAAGAATATAGAGTGGTTTTTGATGCGGACTGAAGAGAGCCAAAGTTGGTTCACATAGCATAAATTTTAAACCTGGTGTTGTAAGAAAACAACCACATCTTTATGAAGTACCAGAAACTTTGAAAGCTAATGTAGAAAACCAAATACAGGAAATACTAAGGAAAGATCTGATAGAACCTTCTTCTGCAGAGATAGTGCAGACATTGGTGCGCGTAGCTAAAAAGGACAGAGCAATCAGACTTTGCAGATTATAGGTAGTTAAACGCCGCCGCCAAGATCTCGAAGAAGATTAAATAGCTAGTTTACGCTTCTTCCCATATAGATTTCCTCGCCCAACACATTAGATATTAAAATTTAAAGATCTGTAGCAAATTTACCATTTATATACAACTTTAAGCTTTCATAAAAAATACCTCTGTTTATTCATACTGGATACTATTATTTCACGAATATACAATTAAAATATGTATACATTAAAGAAAGTAATAAAACATAATGAAAAAACATTTTTTTCATGCGATTTCCATACAATATTCTCCTAAGCAAAATGTTTGTTCGGCAGTGATATTTAATAGTACATACCAAAGTATTACAGTATTTATAGAAAAAATTATAGAAAAAAATCTTTGATGTTAATAATCACATTTTAGAAAATATAATAAACATTTATCGCTTAGGAAGTGATGTTTTTATGAAGTAGCTGCTGGGTTAAGAGATTTTACTTCATCCTATAGTTCAGCAATCCCACAATTAAAAAATAAGGGTTTCTTTAGATGCGTTATTAAGTTAAATCCATGCCATGGTAATACAAAGTGAAAGTATAAAACTTGACTGTGATTTATGTTAAAAGGAAAGGGCCTTTCATAGGAAAGTTTTATTTAGAGTAATTTAATTTCTGATGGGAAAATATTTTTATGAACAGTCCTCACTTACTTTCAGAGCATAATCGCATTTTATTAAAATCATGTTATTGCGTAACATTTTTTTCAAGCTTATTTAGTATCTTTATATTCATTTTTATGTGCAAATTAAAACAAAAAATCTTAATGTGTCCCGCTTAATGATCCCCGCCCTATTTAGGGTATCACATTAAGGGGACCGTGGGTCTTTATTTGAGCAAAAATCGACTCCAAAATCGACATTCTGTTTGCGTGTATTATTATTCTCCAATTTGTACTACGTCATTCGTGGAAAATCGCATGTAGATGCGATTATTTTACGCAAAGTTACAAGTGCTTTAATTTTGTTCACAAACAATTTTTTGGCCTTTTAATATATTTTAAATCTGTTTTTTCTCAATACTGACATTTAAGCTTTTTTTCTTTTAATTTTTAAAATGCTCCTTGATACTTAATTTTAATCAAAAATCATGAAACTGATAAGGAAGATTTCTGATATCGCTTAAAAAGAAACTGTGTATGCATTTTTAAATTTTACTTCATTAAGACAATTAAACTTGATTTTTAACATATTAAAAGTCAAAATTTTGGTGAAAATCGATATGAAATTGAGAAAAATATATCTAAAAATTAACTATTGAAGGGATTAAAAAATCGATACGCAGATTTGTTTGTAATAGACTTTTACGTAATTAAAATCCAAAATCGGGGAAACGTGTAAAGAATTAAGACCCAAGAAGCATTTTAAAATTTCGTTTTAAAATTTAAAATTTTTTTTCAGATCTTAATATTATAATAAGATTGAAAAAATTTTAAGGTGTTCTATATACTTATGATGAAATGTATATTTTCAGAAATTTTCAAATCCCTACACTGTAAAAAAAAATACTGCCAGTTGAATCGGAAAAATAGTTGCCTTTATCGACCCGGAATAATTTCCGACCCAGCTCGGAATAAAATCCGTAAAAATAAGAAAATAGTCATTAAAATGGTATTTTACGGATTTTATTCCAATTTACGGATTTTATTCCGAGGTGAATTGGAAATTATTCCGGTACGATGGCAACTATTATTCCGCTTCCTACCGGAAAACTGGCATTATTTTTTTTACAGTGTATGATGAAAATTAAAAGATTTTTTTTAAACGTCCACAATCCCTTAAAAGAAGTCATGCATGGTCAGGAACTTCAAATATAAAAAAAGGTGTATGTATGTATTCATAAGTATGCATGTATTATCATGTATTGGGTATGTTTGTACTGGGAAATTTACGTTATCGGGTTCGCAGACATTTGGCATAATTTAGTGGCGTTATTTGACGCGAGCGTGGCGAAAATTCAACCGTTTGGTAGCGGCCCCAATTACACAGCGTTACTAAAATTTTTTCGAATTTTCCATAAAGGAATGTCTTGCAACTGAAATGCAAGTGACCATTCTGAAGCGAATGAGATAAGCCTTTTTTGTCATAATGTACACTTGAAAACGTAAATAGATAGATTACAAAGTAAAAATGTCCTGTAACGGGTGAAAAAAGCCTTGTAACCCGGTTAGGAAAGTATAGCCGTTTTAAAAAATTCTTCTAAACGGATTTCGATTGTTCTTGTTTAATAACAGATATATGAGGGAAAGTTTTATAATCAGCTAACTGTATTAAGAAAGATTAGCACTTTTAAAAATGTTCTACAGAATTGATTTTGATAACCAATTGCATTGTTAGTTAGAACCCTTTTCAGAAATGATTTTACTATTTTGCATATTATTCTACGTTGCTTAGTCATAAAGTAATAGTTGAAAATTCCATAATCATATGAAACTGATTATGAAAGATCAGACTGTTCAAAAAGTTCTAGGTGGAGGATATTGGTGATACTTTGATACTTTCTTTGTTGATTAGGGATGGTTTTACTTTAGTGCATATCATTGTATGTTGCAAAGTTATAGAAATATGGAGGAATTCTCTAACCAGATGGATCCCAAAATAAAAGATTAGTCTTTTTAAAAAGTTTTATTAGACGGATTCCGTTAATTAGTTTCTTTGTATTATTAGTTAAATAATTTTTCAAGTATTGTTTAATTTTATTGCGTATTGTAAAATCATTCTTCACCAAATTTCACTGTGGTTGATGAAAGTAAAATAGTTGGACAGCTGAAATTTTATCGGTACATTAGAAAAATATGGCAATTATTATATTAGAAAATATATGACACAATGGCGTTCATATCGTTTTCAACAATGTGGAAGGACATTCCAGGTATATCATATATTGCTTTAAATCACAAGGTCAAATTCCTTGATACATTTGTTTGATTCAAGGTTCATTTGATAAACAGACCAGCGTAGCGTTCGAAGCCTGGTAGTACAAAATAGTTTCCTTGGCTAAAAGTATTTATTTTTTCTGAGAAATATAGTCTATAAAGCTCGTTAAAGGATTTTGTTGTATAAATGACTCATACAATTTCAAAAACTCTTCTTAAAGTTCGAATGCATACAGAGAGCACTTTAAAAGAAATATTATTTTTATTTTTACAATTGAAGAGCCTGAGTGGTTGAACATGTTATACCACAGTTTCTAAAAAAAAATTATATTCTAGATGAAAGCGTTACGAGGTATCCTATCACATGGTGAAGCTAAAATACTGAGATTCCATCTAGTCTTGAAGATTTGAGACATTATTCATTAATATTTAATATTTTAATATTTAATAATGTAAAAAATATTAATAATTTTTAATATTTGAAAATTAAATATGAATAAGTTTTTCTGAGAGAGTTTATGCCATACCTGTTAATATTTTAAACACATAGTATCAAATAGAAAATAAATCATTAAAATTTACAGCAGAAACTTTCACTTCAAATTTCTTGAAATGTAATTTTTGCTGCTTAACATGTTCTTTCACTTAGATCTTCAATTATGCAAGATACAAAACTCCTTTTTTATATTCCACGAAGTAGAAAAATTGGAAATAAAACAGTCTGTCTTACTGTCTCTTTATATATCTCTCTATAACATTCAGATAACAGGTAAATCTGAAACAGGTTTAATCAATTTTTCAGACTATTTCCTGAGATGAATTTGCATATCTTCATCCTGCGCATATTTCCCACTGAATTGCGCAATAGGGTAAAAAATGAACTTTCAACCTCTCATTACTTTCGAACTTCACCGTAAAAACATAAACAACCGCTCATATTAAAACTCAAAACGAACATTTAACAGTATGTGAAATTCGTGTTTATTAAAGAAGTTCTATATGTTTCTTAGATAAAGAGATCTTCCAATTCATTTGCAATGTTAACTAAAGTGTTTTTTTTTTGTGTGTGTGTGTCCGTCGAAAAGCAGCTGATAGTCTCGACATAAGAACCCTAATGAAACACTAAATTAACGACAGCTATCCCATACATTCACATCAAAGAATATCCAGTCCATAATACTT
This sequence comes from Maratus speciosus, assembly GCA_963932465.1. Classification (NCBI taxonomy): domain Eukaryota; kingdom Metazoa; phylum Arthropoda; class Arachnida; order Araneae; family Salticidae; genus Maratus; species Maratus speciosus. Next base: position 330,931,280 of record OZ010788.1, on the reverse strand, counting down.
TTTTAATCCTCTTTAGAAGTAGTTGTATTTACTTATAACTCACTAAATTGAATATTATGACTGAAATCTGGGAACTTTAGGACCATTAAAATTTTGAATTCCACTATTTACAAGACATTTTTGGGGGTAAATTTAGTAGAACACATTTAAAATAACGAAATTGAAATCCTTTCAAAACTTTGTCATTAAGCCATCGAAAAGCTAAATCATTACGTTTTTAATGTTAAATTTTGCAATAAATTTCAGAATGTATTTTAGATGAAAAGCTAAAATTTGCACACGACGACGTCGATTTTTATAGTCATAATCTATCTTTTAAATAATGTATTGAACTAATTGACAACTTTTAATCGCTATATTACATGTTTTGAGGAGTGTCGCTATACTGTAAAAAAATCTGTAATGTTACTAAAGTTTTTCTAGGAAACTGGGATTCTTAGAAATTTTTATTTAACGACAACAACAAAAATTCATGTATCAGATACGCTTTTGCACCGAAAATAAAAAAATCTGTAAGGTTACTAAGAATTTTTAGGAGGATGCCTAGAACTTTTCATGTATCTGCAACCAGGGTTACAGATAAAATTTTAGTAAGAATAATGTACTTTTAGCAAGCAGATTCATTTGTAAAGCTACAGATTTCTGTAGCTTTACAAAAACTAGTTTTGTAGATTTACAGCTTTTTTTGTACAGTTACAGATGAAAGTTTAGTAAGCGTGTAACTTTACATCTGTAGAACTACAGATTTTTTTTTTCAGTGTATTCTCAAAATGGCTTTAGGATTGTTCTAAGACATCCTAATACAGGGTTAGTTTGAAATAGGAGTCCGTTTAGAATTTCGATTTCTATAACATATTCAGTGTAATTATTATACGTTTATGCGGTTAGTTTACCCTTTAACGTGTCCAAAAATCAATTTTTTTTAAATAGCTTTTAATTAAATACGTTTGTTTAGGAGAAACATTTTAAAACAAAACCCATTCAAACATTTGCATGACAAGCGAAATTATGCCTGAACGACTTTAAGATTTTTCTATATCAAAAAGGCGTGAGTTTATCATTAATATCAATTTTATCAAAATGGCGATTTTGTTCCTTGCGCGCACTATTTCTTAAAAATGATTGCATAGAATTTCACATTTTTTATTCTGAATATATTAAACGTACATTAAGACTAACTAACTTAGTATTATATTTCTCATGTAAGAAGTTTGGAATGTACGTCTACTTTCGTATTAAAAAAACCTCGATATTTCGAATTTCTTAAAGGAAAAAAAAATCACGGAATCTAAAAGTTTTATTTTTTCATTGTTTGTCATTTTAAAAATACATTATATATATACTCATTAAAAATTGATCATGATTTGCTTTAGCCATTCAAATTATACGCGCAATGTATTCAAGAATAATTCTTTCTTAAAAATTGTATTATCTATAAAAATAAATTAAAAAAACTGTGTGTAGTTGTATACTTTTTTGAGAACTTAAATTTTTAACAGGAAGTTTTATTAATATGTGTTTTAAATTTTAAATTAAATGTCAATTAGTTATCGAGTGACTGCAATTAATATAGATGTCACTTTTTCATATATTTTGATTGTTCAAAAGTACCTGACCACCTAAGAAAACTAACTTCTAGTCTCCGTAAAACAAAGTTACTGTATGTTGTCATTATGTTTGCTTATGTAGTATGTCAAACAAAGTGAAAAATGCAATATTTGCTTGAAAAATGTTTATGTTTATATGAATGGAATTTTTGGCAGTTTATTTACTTCTTACTACATTCTTATTTTTGTCAGCCATTTTCATTTTGTGTTTTACCTTTTGGGTATGAATTTATTTTAAGTTTTAATTAATTAATTACTGGGAAGTTATCTAATGGGTCTGATAATTTGAACTTTTTTCCAGAATTATGAAAAAGAAACGATTGAATTGTGATGTATTTTTACATACTTTCTTTATATCTCAATTAAAGTTTGATTTCTTATGAAGAAAACAGTATCCAAGTAGATTCAACAACGAGTATTTGTTTAAAAGTACTAACGGCAGGCTCATTACTATAGCGTCAAATTTTGACCAATGTAGCAAAATATCACCAAATTTGGCAGTGCATGTAAAAAAATATATTTTCTACATACTAGTGAATTTTAATGAAAGTATTTTTTTTAACGTACATTTATTTTTAACTATTCTTAGATAATACTTTGTATGAAAAAGTAATTGTTAACATAAATTCCTAGATAATTGTTTGCAGAAAAACCATAAGAATATAAGATGCACTACATTTATTCCTAATTTATGATTATTGTTCAAGTAAGTTGAAAGAACCAAACGGTAAATCATTCTAACAATTTTCTTAAACTTTAGTTATCACTATTGTCAAACATATGATATGACATTAATTTTGTCTTCCTCATAATTATTTAAGGTACATAAAGCATTTGAAATCTTTTCTTTGTGAATAAAGCTGTAAATTTCATTTTATTTCTCATTCCTTTCTAAATGCTTATAAAAGTGCTATCTAAATAAATATGGGACAATATTTCTACTGGTTATTCATGTTGGAGAATTAGAATAAACACCAGTTCTGTTAATTATACAGATGTAAAACACTAATTAAATATATATATATGATATATATAGATTAATATATATCGATAGATAAATATATATAGATTTATCTACCTCCAGAGAAAGTACAGAATGGGAAAAATCTCTACTATAGATCAAAAGAATATTAAGAAATCTGAGCACTAGACGTAGAAGACGAAACTGTATATTGAAAGAGCAGCCTTCGAAACATGTTGCAGCTGTTTATTCCATTTCGTAGAATTACCTTTACGCCATCTTTTTCAACATTTGCATTGGTGGAAAAACTGGCCTAAGGTCATTAGTGGGTCAATTGGGCAGAATCTCATTTTTTGTTAAAAGTTCGTAGTGATAAATTTACAATTAATTGAATGTGAAATTCCAGAAATGGACAAACACGACAGCAAGGACAGAAGATATCTTTTTGATATGAGGCAAGCAATTACAAGAGGCAACTTTCCAAATGACTTATCAAAACGTGACCCCGTCCAAAGTTCACATGCCAGATGACTCATTTGTGCAAATAGAATCTTCCGACTTCACGTAAGCGTGTAAAACCCACCGGATTCATTAAAAGCCATAGTGATATTTATTTTAAAATCTTACATGCCGCTTTGGTTTGAAATAAAATGCAGTGAGAACATTAAAGATGGGCCTATTCATCTGTACAGATTAATAGAAACATCTCGATACATCTCAGACGACCTGAAGAAAATTATATTCCCTGAAATTGAACGAAACTCGTTCTTTGATCACCTGGAAAATCTACTGATCGCAATGGTCTTCGATAAGAGGAGGTACATAAGAGAGCTATGCGCTAAGAAGAGTATTAAAAGCCACACAGACTGTTTAAAAAGATAAAGGCATCAAAAACATTATAACTCCTTGAAACTTCGATGAGGCAGATTATACAGAAGTAATTGATTGAAATGTAGCAAAATTATCATCCCCACCTTTTTACGGAGAGTAACCAATGAAGAAATACATTCCTTCGTTCAAGCAGGTGATATCGCAGTCTGGGATGCTAAAAAATCTATCTGCCATACGCAAGCTGCAAGCGGCACGTCAAATTGATAACAGAAGCGTTGCTTAAGGTATGTGGTCCCCAGTCAAAAGATGGATTCATCAGGGCTACAATGAAATCAAGGTCCTTGATACCCGACATTACCACCAAATCGCAGTACAAAGCTGCGTTTAACAGCCAGACTATAACAGATGAAATTATAAGTTATACAATACAAGTAATGCAGTAGTGTAAATAGCCCTCATTAGTTGGATGGTGGGAAGAATATGGGTGGAACTCGAAGTGTAGACACCTCCCACTGGTGCGTTCTAGGTTGTTTAAATATTATCAAACATCTAAACAAGCAAAGAGCTGTAGAATTTATATGGATATGTTAAAATTGGAACGCAAACTGACCTTATGTGATTATTTTCTGAATACATCAAAGTCACTCAAAATTGAATTTTTCTCGATTTTTATTGAGCCCCGATTATTATCGGAAGATATTCTCTAAATGCAATTGATTTAAATTATTCTTATTAAGCAGTACCTTCTGCAAATATTTTTCACTATAGCGATACAAAATATATATGCATAAAAGTTATTTTTAGATTCTAATAAAATCGGGATTTTATTATTATTTTTTTATTTTTTAAGCGCTTTGCGCAGTCGGCAGATAAAATCCGATTTGAAAAATTTTCTTTTGGTGTTGTATTTACCAATCGCAATTTTTCCGCACTATAGCTACTCGGAAATATAATCTTGACTTTGTTTGTACCACCCTAGGAAGTATAGACTATATGCTAATATATGTACGTATACAGGGTGATTCAAAAAAGATGGGAAAAATTTTAAGAGGTGATAGTACGCACCCAAACAAACATTTTGTATCAAAGATTGCATGGTCGAAAACTAAACTTAAAAAAGTTAGAGGGCTCCAAAAGTCATGTTCTTATACGAGGCAAAAACACACAATGAAAGATTAAGTTAAGTTACGAAAACAAATTTAATGGCATTTGATTACAATAAGTGCTCAAAACATTGACCGGCAGCTGTTATGCACACAGTACAACGGCGAAGAACAGATTGGAGAATTTTCTGAAACACACCAGGCATATCGCGAACTTCCCCTACAGCAGCCGAAAGCTTGGCGACAAGTTCTTCTGCGGATTCAATGAGAGTCTCATACACAAGAGCCTTTAGCTGTCCCCACAAAAAAAATCGAGACATGAAAGATCTGGCGAGCGCGGTGGTGCCTGGCGTGTTTCAGAAAATTCGCCAATATGTTCTTCGCCGTTGTACTGCGTGCATAACAGCTGCCGATCAATATTTTGAGCACTTACTGTAATCAAATGCCATTAAATTTGTTTTCGTAACTTAACTTAATCGTTCATTGTGTGTTTTTACCTCGTATAAGAACATAACTTTTGGCGCCCTCTAACTTTTTTACGTTTAGTTTTCGACCATGCATTCTTTGATACAAAATGTTTGTTTGGGTGTTTACTATCACCTCTTAAAATTTTTCCCATCTTTTTTGAATCACCCTGTATATGTAATATGTATGCTTATAAATTTTGAGTGAAGATAAGTGTAAGTACGTACTTTTAAAAAGGGAGGTTGTTTAAAAAATAAGAATTCTGCATTAATTTAAACTTTCTGACATGTAAAATAACTCAATTTAAATAGTTTTTACTCGTAACTTACTTTTCCGTCCATTATATTTTCTTTAAACAATTTATGTTTAAGTGGAAATTTATTTTAAGAGATTTATGTATAATTTTTTATAATGTAATTTCCTCTTAATATCTGGAAAATTTGGAAATATTATGTAATGTTTTGTATCGTTAATTTTTTCTCAGAAAACTCTACGTTAAGGTAATGATATTTCTTCGCTGTAATGAGATATTGATAAAATCATATAACCGTGATAATACTCCATCTGACTGCTATGCATCGGTGAAGTTTAATGTTAATGAGTAAAGTTACTTAACGCTTCTTTGAACATTCCATGGATCTGTTATTAGTCGTATATCTGTCATTTGATGCGTAATTTTAGATGTTGAAAGTGAGCATTCCAGACTTTTTAGGTATCTATGACACTGTTATACATAATACATAAAAATCTCAAATGTAATTAATTATTATATTATAGTAGAGTGAGAATGATATATGTACACAGTTTTTCTATTTATCATTTTATGTACATTGAATGAAGAGTGGATTTGCAAATTTAAAGTACAATGTGCACAAACAGTCGTAGTTATTTCTAAAATATGTACTAATATTATAAAAATGTATACTTTTATTAAAACACACATACTTCAATATATATAAAAACACACATACACACATACCGGGTGTCCCAAAAATTACTGATGGATTTTAAAATTCAATAACTTGCTAACGGAGACAGATATAAAAAAAATGAAGGAGAGTTATGTAATATGTCAGGAGTTTTTATGTTGCGATTTCCAGTTTTAGTTACAAATAGCAGCGATAGATGGTGCTACAAGCAATAGGAGCTAAATCCAGGCACGATTTTTTTAACGTCTCTCTTCTCCCATGTGAATAAAGGAGATTATGATGTATTGAATGAACCCGAAAAACCAAATATCGGGTCTGGAATTAACACCTATTTCTCGCCGCGTCATCTATTGTTTGAAATTCGAATTAAAATCAATAATCACATTAAAAAACTCTCCTGACATTATACGTAACCCTCCTATAAAAATTTGTTTAATACCTGTTACCGTTTGGAAGTTATTAAATTTAAAATTCATCAGTCATTTTTGGGACACCTGGTAAATAACGCCTAAATTTCTACATTCAACTGTCAATGGCATATATAAATATTATACAGGCATGCATACAATAAAAATAATAAACCCAACTAGGTAATTTTTCACTGTAGTTGGTTTTATTGTATTTATTTTAAGTATAGTTTGTTTGCTTGTTTATTTATAGGAGGTATTCTCTAAAACTACCAGCCGATTTGAAAAGTAATTATAGCAAAATGATGGTGATAGTTCTTATTCTAATTTAGGCTATATCTTATGTCCATGCCACTAACCAAAAGGGTGCAGGAGCAAAAAACGTTCTAAAAATGCGTTTTTTTTGTGTTACTGAAGGGCCTAGAAACATCAGATTTAGTATGGAAGTTAATTATAAGGTGTAAATGATTTCTAAGAAGATTTCTTAATACATTTGAAATTTAAAATGTTTGAAAATGCGCGAGGAGCGTTCTAAAAAACGTTCTAAAAGGCAATATCTATACAATCTTAGGAACTATCGAACTGATTTAAAAAATAATGGTGTGAAAATGATGGTGACAGCTCTTGCTCCAAGATAGGCTCTATTTTATATTGGTGTACATTTTTGTTCTAAAAAGGTGATTTTTGTATTACTGAAGGGCCTAGATACATGAAATTTGGCATGGTAGTTAATTACTAGATATAAATGAACTCTAAGAACATTTCTTAAAAAATTCGAAATTTAAAAGGGGTAAAAATTCCCGAAAATCGTTCTAAAAAACTATAAATGGTGATTATTGTGCAATCTCAGGAAGTACCAAACCAATTTCAAACGTAATGGTTGAAAATTTTTGACCAACATAAGCTCTGTTTCATGTCCTTGTCACTACCACCTGGGGATTGCAGGAGCAAAAGATATTCTAAATTGCGTTTTTTATGATACTGAGGCGTTTTAAGTTTTCAAACTTAGCATGGCAATTACTTAAAATATGCAAAAGATTTCTAAGAATTATCGGAAGAAATTTCCCAAGTAAACCAAAAGGTTACAGACGCAATAAAAGTTCTAAATTGCGATTTCTGTGATTCTGAAGAAGCTAGAAACTTTAAATATTGCATGGTAGTTACTTATAAAATAAAACTGCCATGTAGTGACAGTAAAAAATAAACACGAAATTTAAAAGTGGTGAAGTCAAGAGAAGTCGCGAAAAGCTTTTTAAAAAGTTCTAAATTACGATTTCTATTCAATTTCAGGAAATAATAAAACCATTGCAAAAGAAATGGTTGCGAATCAATGGTGGCAATCTCTGATCCTACACAGGCTATATTTTATGCCGGTGCCACTACCACCTGGGGTTGGCATAAACAACAAACGTTTTAAAAAAACCTTTAAAAACTTTCTAAATTACGTTTTCTGCGTAATATTAGGAAATACCAAACCGATGTCAAAATTAATATTGGCAAATAATTGATGCAAGCATCTGCTTCGACATAGGTATTTTATGTTAGTTCCACTACCAACAGACATTTGGTGGACCGTCAGATACGAATCTTAGACTTTGACATAATGGTTAATATTAAGATATAAATGCGACTAAAAAGGTTCTCTTAAAAATTCTAAACTTCAAATGAATACAGAAATGAGCGTCTGAAATGAGAATAAAAGTTTCAAAATACTTTCTAAATTATCATTTATTAGAATTAGTGATAGTTCTTATTAATTTAAGTCTCATTTCTGCCTAATGAAGTCTAGTAATGAAGTTTAGTCAAACAGTGGATTAATTAGTATTTTTTAATTACTCCTAAATGTATAATTTCTTCTAATAAAAATTAGACATACAAATATCAGTTGGCATATTTGAACTATTCCGCGAGCAAAGCTCGGGTTTTAGTAGTAAAAGATAAAATAATTGGTATAGGACATTATGGGTTCTGTTAAAATGTATCTCATAATTGAAATATTTTTTAGATAAAGGGTAACTCCGGGAGGGTCGCCACATACGGGATAGATGCCTCACCCCTTGTATTTCGTGTAATTATCGATAGATGGCAGTCAAACGGACAGTATAGGTGCGCAATGATATTATTTTAACCAGTGTATATCGTGAATCCCATTTCGATGTTTACTTGTAGAAGTACAATCCTTAATTTGACGTAAGTGCATGATTTCACTGTCCAAACTTTTAAAAAGTTTATGTTTAAATATTTTTCATACACTTATTACTAAATGCATGCATGATTTCGAAGTCAAAACTAAGTGTACCGTTTGTATATAGTACTGTGTGTATGGTTACGACATTCCCCTTACCTATGCCAGGTGACTGTGATGGCCGGCGTCTGCACCACGCAAAACGGGATACATGTCGCAATGCTATTCCGGTATACATGCCGCAGTTTCTTTTGTATGGGATGATTAAGTGTTATTAACTTTTCCTTTTCTTTTTACACAGACTAACCATGTTAGGCATGTTATCAAGTTTACTAAAACCAAAGGAGCGAAAAGGTAAACTAAAAAGTAAAAAGTGAAAGAAAGATGCAAGTCCAGATGATAATAATGAAAAATTGGATTACGCGTAACGCAGTCGTTCTTTGCAAACTACTCCAAAAAAGAGGAAGTGTAATTGGCTTTGTTGCATCATGCGTTTAAATGTAGTTACATAAAGACGGTACTTTCGAAACTTTCTCTGTAGATTGTAGTCGAAAAAACAGGTCTCTTTACCCACTTGGGACCATTCGTGTATATAAGCACCCTCATAAAGAGCTTACAAAATTTGTTTCTGGCACCAATAAAAAAGAAAAATAATATTTTCTTTGTTCAATTAGAGCATTTTCATGATTATTTAAGTAAAGGCAACTTCTTTGTAAAAAGTGGTACTAACCGAATAAAATTTGTGTAAAAGCCGCCGTTCTCGAAAGAGTTAACAAATAAATTATGTAAACACGATTTTACTTTTTTTCTTTTCCCTTTCTAATGCATTTATGTTACGTTGTTGCTGAAATAACAATTAAAATTTAATGTACAAAAAAAAAAAAAAAAAAAAAAAAAAGGTCGATAATTTTAATAGTGAAAGTGGGCAACAATCAATAATTTAAATCTACTAATACGTTTCATTGTACTCATTTAGTTTTATTTTGTTATTACATCGTTAATTATATTCCAAATATGAATATTTTTTAAATACTTTTATTTATAATTTCATTCTGTTCTTATTACAAGTGCGCAGTGCAGTGTAATGTTTTAGAAAAAATTGTTAAAAATATTAATAATTTGTTTTGAAATTTTTTTGTCGTAGTGCACGCATTGTATATGTAACATTAAATAGCACAGAATGATTTTTTTTTAATTTTGTGTCCATCATGGCACTTTATACACAAATTCAAAAACATCTGCGGGATAAATCCCGGAATTTCCCTACTTAAAATGGTATAACATCATCAAAATTCCCGTCAAGATTTTTGTAGCTTATTTAAGAGAGTTGGAGCACGGAGAGATGGACAAACAGACGAAAATTATATATAATTTTCTACTATGTCGAAAGCGTTAAAATGGTTATGGGGTTGTTCCATTACATGCTACCCCCCACTCCCTAAACACATATGCTCCAGTGTACGGCCTGTTAGAAAACATTGGTTTTAATACCAAAGATCCGGGAAGTAATAACGCTCATCATTCAGCTCATCTAAAATGATTTTGTAATTTTTTAATAAATTATTTTCTCAGCTGAGAAATTTCCATCTTCTCACTTCCTTCCATATACTACTGGCATTTTAGAAATTTGTACTAAATTAGGAGGAAGTGACTAGATACACGATATTAGTTATTTTATGTACAAGATAACATAAATAATAATAAGTAAAAATAATACATACTCTAAGGAATATCGAAATATTTTGTTTGAAAAATTATTGCAGGAAGCAGTTCTTATTATAGTTTATTAACGCATTTTGTCAGTAGGATAATGACTCATTTGTGAAAATTACGATTCTCTCATTTCTTCACTAGTTAACAAAAGCCTTAATATACATAAAGTAAAGAATCTAGTGTATATATTAGTAAGATATATTTACACAAAATGCAAGTATTATGACAATAAAACCGAACTAAAATATGCTTTCACATTATCTTGAGAATAAAAATTACGAAAAATATACTTTAAAGGCTTTTTGACATCCAAAATGATAAAGGTGATTCAAAATATCAGTGTTAAGAGTTCTAAACAGGCTTAACTTAAAATGTAATACTAACCTTCTGATATTCTTCTTGCGAGTTGCATCTACACGATTCTGGGCGTTAAGGAATTAGAATCTGGGTTCAAACTCACACAAAGAGCCATTTATAGTATAAAATAAACATTTAATTGCGACAATAAAAACATATTTCATTTTACTTCAAGAGAATTCATCAGTTCACATACATTCATGGAATACTCCTATTAACTACACATCATCAATAAATTTACATTACTAAGATCACACACAGCGCGTGCCACTAGTTTCATTTCACTTCAATTCCTAACATCCTACCCCCTTTGAAACTTGGGGAGAGTTTCAAATACATAACAATTGTTATTAAAAAGATATAATTTCTTCGGAGCTCTTACACATCTTCCTTAAGAGAAGTATATTTCTTAATTATGACACTATCAGCAGAAGATACATTTTTATTATTAATACATTCACTAGAACTAGATTTCCCTTCACCCAACTTTTTAAATGCGATTTCATTCTTATCATTCGAATATATTTCCAAAGGGAAGATGCACTGCACCGGACGTAAAACCGTGCCGTGCTGCGTTTTTAACTTAACAGTACGGATTTTACTATCCCGTCCAGGAATCAACTGAATCACTTTCCCTAAGTGCCAAAATAAACGCTTTTTATTATCATCCCCAATCAAGACTACTTCCCCCAATCGAGGCTTACATGTGTGTTTTTCAGAATGTTTTTGGACTAATTCACTGAGGTATTCCTTTCTAAAGCGTTGCCTAAAATCGGTAAGAAGTTTAGCTCTATAATTCGCCCTTCTCTTTAAACTTCGAGAATCTAATTCGATAATATCTGAATTGCTAAAACATCTGTTTTCAGTAAGAAACATAACGGGTGTAAGAGGAACTAGCTCTAGTGGGTCCTCAGAGATATAGGTTAGAGGTCTACAATTAATTACAGATTCACAATCACATACAAATGTATTCAATTCTTCATAAGTCAATACTGATCTACGAAGAGTACGTATTAACAATTCTTTTACAATACGAACCAACCTTTCCCACCAGCCTCCCCACCAAGCTGCGGTGAGAGGTATAAATTTCCAAACAATTTTATGCGTCATAGTTTCTCTTAAAATTTTATCCCAATTTAATTTCTAAAGTTCATTGGTCGCTCCCTTAAAATTCGTTCCATTATCACAATAAATAGTACTAGGTCTTCCGCGACTAGCTATAAAACGCCTCAGTGCTAGAAGAAATGCATCAGAAGATAGCGAGTTAACTAGTTCAAGGTGAAATGCACGATAAACTACACAAGTAAATAACGCTATCCAAACTTTCTCGCCAGTTTTCAGGAATAGAGGCCCTGCTAAGTCCACTCCTATAATTTCAAATACAGTGCAATCCGTCACGCGATCTGGTGGTAAAGGCGTCGGTTCGCTTGACAAGGATTTTGCTTTAAAGCGTTAGAATGGAATACAATCAAATAACACATTTTTGATGGCTCTTCTAGCTCTAATAATCAAAAATCTTTCTCTTATTAAAGACTGCATTATTCTTATTCCCGCATGACAATTCTTCTGGTGTACAGATCTAATCAACAGTTTAGTAAATTCAGACTTATCTGGCAACAATATTGGATACAAAAATGATTCTTGATCATTTCTTTCGGTTATTTTAGTTTTTACCCTTAAAACTCCATTATTATCTACGAATGTAACAATATAATGCACAGACATTTTATTGTACAAATAATACCTTTGGACTAAACTGATTAGGTGATTTTCCGAATTCTGAATTTCACTTTGAGAAAGATTCAAATCTTCACATTTATCAGAAATCTTACGACAATTATTTACAAATCTCAAAACATAAGCAAACACTCTTATGATTTTGTCATAATTAGATATATTATTTAAAAGCCAATGGGGTGCGTCTTTAGCTGATCAACATTCATAATTCTAACTTTCTTTCTTTCTAAATCTACTTCGTTAGGTTGACAGTCAATCGCGCCCATTGGCCAAAACCCAGGATTTTCCTTTAACCACTTAGGACCTTCCCACCAACTCGAACTAAGCATTCGTTGTGGAGAGCACCCACGCGATAGTATATCAGCTATGTTTAAACTTCCAGGAACGTGCTTCCATGATTCCATTCTGGTCAATTGCCGAATCTCTTTAACTCTGTTGCTCACAAAAATTGACCAATTTCCATGTTCTTTTATCCACCAAAGTGCAGTAGTAGAATCTGACCAAAATGTCATTTTCAGATTCGGCATATTGATCGCTTTGATGCCAGAATTGGCGAGTCGAGCACCTATACAACAAGCCATTAGTTCTAAACGCGGCATACTCAAAGTTTTGAGAGACGCAACCCTAGACTTCACTCTAACAAGTATAACCTTTACTTCAGAACCAATTATTGATCTAGCGAAGACGCACGCTGCATATGCCCCTTTGCTTGCATCAACAAAAACAGGGAGTTCAGATGAAGTATTAATCTCCAAGTAGCGAGGTATAGCTACTTCTTTTAACACATCGATATTCTTTAGACATTTCAAAAATACATTTACAATATTACAAGGCAAATCATGATCCCATGGAATTTTATGTATCCATGAATCTTGCAATAATAGATTTCGAAGTAAGTTAGTTGGTGACAATAAGCCGATAGGATCAAAAATCCTTTGTACAATGCTCAAGATTAACCTCTTAGTAATTTTCCCTTCACACGTTACTGCTTCTAAATCTAAACAATATTTTAAAGAATCATTATTTAAATTCCAAATAATCCCTAAAATAGAAGTATCCCCAGAACTCTTATCGACATTCTTGCAAGCTACATTGCTTTCAAAACAACGCAAATTAAAACAACCTTTAGACATTATTAATTTTGCATTTGCAATAAATATTTCAGCTTCATCAATGTTAAAAACACCTCATACGCAATTATCTACATAAAACGAACATTTAAATTTTTTAGCAGTTTCTTTATATTCAGGGGGACTATTTCTTAACACTAGAACGGCGGGAAATTTTGCTCAAGTTTTATAAAAAATATTTCACATCAGAATTTTTATTTAGAACTATTTAAATTATTTATTTAAGTTATTTTTGTGCAGCATATATTAATCTTATATTATAAAAAAAATTCTGGTTCGAATCGAAATGTATTCATTCGGCAAGGGTCAAAATGACCCCTCGCCGCCGTTCTAGTGTTAATAGATGCATTATGGATGCACTTAATAAATAAGAGCTGGGAGATACACCAAATACAACTCTGCAATGTCTATAAATCAATTGCCCTTCATTACATGGGAAATAAAATCTAAGAAAATCTTTATCTCTAGGCATAACAGATAACATTAAATAAGCTTTTTCTATATCTGCAGTTATACCGATAGGATATGTTCTAAAACGGTCAAGAATATCAGGTATTACTTCAATGAGATTAATTCTTTTATATAGACATTCATTTAAGGAGGGTATTCCTCTTTGAGAAGCAGACGCGTCAAATACAGGGCGTACCTTTGTAGTTTTCTTATCTAACCTGATTACGGACCTATGCGGTAAATAATGACATTTATTACTTAATTCATTTTCTGGGACATGCTCAATAATATTTAATTTTTCCCATTCCCTAAATACTTCCTGATATTCAGCAAAAAATCCCCCGCATTTCAATTTATTAATAATTTTTTCATGTCTCTTCCAAGCTAAAATTTTGTTATCTGTCAAGTTCTTAGAATTACACTTCCATGGAAGCTCTACTTCATATCTGCCATCGGGTAGAATTTTCATTTTATTTTCAAAATCGCTTAAATCAAAATTTTCTTTCCTTTCAAAACTCGAAATGGGGTCAGAAATTCCTATTGTTTCAAGTTCCCATAATTCATTCAAAGGAACATTTCTAACATGCATAGACAATGTTGTCAAAATATTATGCTTCTTACTAGAAATTTGTTTTCCCATTACAGTCCAACCCAGCTTGGTTTCTATAGCAGTCAAATCGCAATTCAATTGAACTAAATTACCTGTTAATAATCTTCCTATCAAATCTGCCCCTATCAAAACATCAATTTCGGTTTCCTGACAAAAGTGGTCCGTTAGATTAATCTGTCTTTTCTTCAGCTCATTTAAAATCCTATAATCTTTAATTTTAGGGACAAATCCGCTTATATTTCTTTCGGAAATACTTCACAACTAAACGCGTTATAACCTTTTAGTTCACTAATTTCTACGGAAAACACATCATGTGGTTTGGGTTTGGTTTCACTCCCCCCGAACAATGCGTGAATAATTGTTTCCTTTCTCAGAGGAAGCAAATTTAATAATTTCGTTACTCTTTCGCTAACATAACTACTTTGGCTCGCAGTATCTAAAAGTGCGCGTACAACCGTTTGGCGACCATGCGACCGAATACGCACGCCATGTGGCTGCATAAAAACAACTTCATTATTATTACAATTAGAAAGAGAATTCTCTGACTTAAGAGTATCATTTTGATCATTTTTTCTAGATTGCTGTGGGCACATTATTTCAAAATGAGGTTTGTTACAAACGATATACTTTAACTTAGATTTAATATTACAATTTCTACTTAAATGACAAACTTTTTGTAAGCATGAAAAACAGGCACTCTTTTTTAACAATAATTTTTCTTTATCACCTAAAGACATTTTTTTAGCGCTAAAGCACTTTTCACTTTGATGAAATTTTTCACAAAAGATACAATAATTTTTTTTACCTCTATTTTCCATATTCACTAACGCGGATGCGGTAGCTAAATCAGATCTTTTTACACTTTCAGATATAGGGTCTCTTTGCCGACATTCATTTGTTCGAAACCTTTCCTTGCTAGAGAAACGATTTCATTTCCTTGAACTTCTTGGCGAAGAAAGTCCATCAGTTCCTCTAAAGTTCGGGAATTCTTACTGGCAGATGCATTAAGACTTCGGCTTCTTTCCCAAGTTAAAAGCCCAGATACTTGGCTCAAAAACATCTTATCTCGCCCAAGACTACACCGCCATTTGGCAGAAATATTTCACTTCCTTATGGACCTGACCAATCTTACTTCCTAGCTGTTCTACATCTGCATTCCTAAGACTCGCCCTTTGTCGCGTTAGAGCCTTTGTCGTGCCCCTGTCAGTCCTAGCGCCCCTTGTCGTGCAGGAGCAGGTCTCCGGCGCACATACCATCTGGACGATGTGGTCCGGAATCATGATACAATCCTCAAATTTTCTTTTTTGATTTATGGAATTTCATCTCTAGGATCAACCCACCGCTGCCTGTCGCGTAGGAGCTTTGTGCTCCAGCGGCTAGTTTTTATGTATATCTATGTGTTAATGTAATTTTTTTTCCCTCGTTGGCATGTGCCTTTTGTCCGAGGACTGGAACTATGTGTAGTGAATCCCCGCATGTCGGGGAACTTACCGGGTGGGGCAAATAAGGTCTACACCAGATCCTAGTGATCTGGTGATCTTGCTCCACTTAGGCATAAAATAAAATAAAATTTCTTCAGGCAAACAACTTTCAACTAAATGTGTCAGGAAATCTCCGTATTTCTCTTGTGTTCGACCAAGGCTACCCAAGGCTCGAAGTTTACTTTCCAATTCATCATGTAAAGCAGCCCAAATCAACTTTCATTTTTCCAGTTGTAGCATTTCTTATTGCGAGGGTTAACAGTTCTCTTACGTAAATCTGAACAAGTAGGTCATCTCGGCCAAATCTTTCTTTTAATTGCTTTTGGATAGTTTTCAGCAGTTGCCGGATAGCTCTTCACTAATCGCTCTGCCTTTGATTGCGGTTCCATGCATTGCAATAAATATTGCATCTTATCCTCATCAGCAATAGAGGCATCTTCATTTATTTTTTTGAACTGACTCCAGAAAGATAAATATTCTTTTGGTTCGCCATTAAATCTTTCCAGTTCGATTTTCAGTAGTTTAAATTTTCTTCTTTCACTTTCACTAGGAGATGAAGATAATTGAATTTTCTCATCAATGTGCGAGCATACTTCTATATATATCTCTCTATATGCTTCTGCACTTTCAAAGTCTTCAGTTCTCAAACGTCTTCCTCTTGCAACAACATTTCCGAAATTTGACTTTGATATGTGACTAACCTCTGAAACTTGTCCATGAGTTCAGTTTTTAAAACTGAGAAATCTTTGAATTCATTTATTTCTTTAGATAATTCAGCCTCAATTTTATTAACTGTGACAGTAAAAGTAGTTCTTAGTCCTTTTCTTTGCGTTTTTTAATTATTCAAATTCATCTCTTCATTCAAATAAATTCAAAATTCAAAAATGCCCGTCCCGCCGAGGGAACCAATATGTTAAGAGTTCTAAAGAGGCTTAGCTTAAAATGTAATACTAACCTTCTGATATTCTTCTTGCGAGTTGCATCTACACAATGCTGGGAGTTAAGGAATTAGAATCTGGATTCAAACTCACACAAAGAGCCATTTATAGTATAAAATAAACATTTAATTCCAAAAATAAAAACATATTTCATTTTACTTCAAGAGAATTCATCAGTTCACATACATTCATGGAATACCCCTATTAACTACACATCATCAATAAATTTACATTACTAAGATCACGCACAGCGCGTGCCACTAGTTTCATTTCACTTCAATTCCTAACAATCAGTAATTCTTAAACTCGAACTTTATTTTGCTAGAATTCTACCCTGCCTCTATATTTTATTCCGGATTTCATCTGTATAAATGTACTAAGAAAATACAAAAACCAAAGTACGTAGTTATGTTGCTGAAATTTTACATAATACATTTTTTAAGCGTATTTAATTTTGTAGTTTTGGATTAATTACATCAAATAACACATTATTTTACATATAAAAATTTAAAATGTTCACTATTCCTTTTCCATTATTGTATGTTAATTTTTACAGTTTCATTTTTACTTACCAAACATTCATGCCGAAGATCTTTAATAAAATATTCAGTCGTTTAGAGTCTTTCTTTGAAAAATATAGAGCCACTAAATTTAAGGTCATATTAAAATACTATTTGTAAATATTATGTTTCCAGGAATGAAAATTTTTCTCCAACTGAGAATATCGTCATTGTTTACCAGCGTGATCATTTGGAAAATAGGGCATCATTTAATACAAAAAAAAGTTTCATGGTTAGTAATGATATTATAACTTTTCTTTTAAATATAACGTCATTTTCAGTAATTAAAGCATACTACTCAATAATGGGCTAATGATCAGGCAAATTCAATTTTATATTATTGAGAAATATGTTAGATGTTAAATAATGCCAAGAATTTGGTGCTAAATGTATATACTATTTTTTAACCTTTTGTTTAGTTTTGTATCACTTTAATCCACAATTATGATACTAGGATTTAAAAAAAAATAACTATTTTCTTAACCCCTTGAGGGATAAGCAATTGCGTTTGTGTAATTCTGAATTCCCACCGGAAATTTAGAAAAAAATTATTTCAAAATAAGGAAAAGCAAATTTAAGACTTTTTTCCACAAAACTTAGAAAAGTAAAATTTCATGAAATATTTCTGGTGCAAATCTTCATTAATCGTAGGTGGGATAAAATATATCCCACCGCCCCTCAAGGGGTTAATCGATGAAGTAGAATAAGGAGATATTTTTAAATAGGATTTATTTCAGATTTGTGCGAGTGTGTAGCATATTTGATTAATTATACATGATTACTCTGTGCGAAGGCAACCTATAAAATGTGTAAATTTTACGAATGACCAGTTTAAACAAAATATGATGAAATGTGTTCCTGCGTGATTAAAGTGACTTCTTTGAGAGTTATTTGAAGCAAAGTGTTTTTATTACAATCCAAAATATATCCTGTACAATCTTATGGCAGCCTATGGAATATACTACCTATACCAGTAAAATACATCTACGTTTCCGGAAATATTTTTTTTTTATATATAGAGTAACAATTGTTACATTTAAATAATAAAATATTTATTATTATTCCTATTTATAAATTATTTAATAAATAATTCATAAATAGGGTTGAAAATGTCATTCTCTACAAAGTGAAAAAATAAAGATAGAAAAATGCTAGAAAACTTTCAAATACTATGAATTTATGATAAAATGCTTTATAATGAAATAACATTAGTCGAATATGTTTAAAAAGAACTTAAAAATCAATACAAACATGAAAATTTTCAAAAATTGAATTTCGAAAAAGAAGTTAAATACTGTGTATATCCGAATAAATCGTTATCAAACAAAATAAAATTTAGTACATATTTTTGTAAGATCTTTCACAGACAAAACATAATATTGAAGATTTATGAGGTAGTTGTGTTTCGCATTTTCTTATTGTTCCTATCTTCTTTGACAAAAACACATTTCAAAAATCAAACAAAATAAAATTTAGTACATATTTTTGTAAGATCTTTCACAGACAAAACATAATATTGAAGATTTATGAGGTAGTTGTGTTTCGCATTTTCTTCTTGTTGCTATCTTCTTTGACAAAAACACATTTCAAAATATAAATATTGAGCTCTGTTATAAAATGTTATTCAAAAGATTATATTTATTTTTGAAAATTAATTTTGTGACATTTACTTTTTCTCTTTTTGATATTATATTATGAAAGAAATGTATTCATTATGCTTTTATAGTTCAAATAACATGTGTTATAAAGGAGACACTTTTGAAGTCACTTTGAAACAACATATAAAAAGAAGAAGAAAACATTCGTCATATTAGGTATGCTTTGTAATAATTTTGACTCAAATAAAGAGCAAAGGATAAATTTTTGTTATTAAATTGCTACATCTGATTTCGCCTTTAAAGAGAACTTTTCGTTTTACTTTACATATTAACAATCGAATATAAAACCGCAGTATTAGATTTATACAAGATTGAATGAAAAAATTCTGAATTAGCTCTGTTGCATCCGAACAGCTGGTAGAACAAGATTGTTTTGTAACTCTAGTGACTTTTGACGATTGTACATTTGATAGTTATAAAATAATGTGCTAGAGGGACCGGAATAAATAAATCTTGTTCTTATACAACTTTATTAATGATGAAGAAAAAGTAGAAAAAATTAAGTAGATTTTAAAATCTGTCTTAAGACAACGAAAAGGGACCAGATATATTGCACATGCAATCGAATCTGTGGTTCTCGAAAAATTGTATTCTCAACGATTACAGAGAACAGTCCCATAGAAAATACTCATTGTAGTGCTTACCTCGTCAGCTGTAATACGTTATATCACTTCCTACTACTTATCTTATGCTGCGTCTACCAAGGTCTTCTTTTTCTGGAAGATGGTGATGCAGTTGAATAGTCACCATCTTCACATGATTCAAAAGATGGGACGCTCATGGAAAAAAAAAAAGAATGTTTAATAAAGATTATTTTACTAAACAGTTTTGGATTTTGTATAAAAAGTCTACCATCATTCCAACATGTGTTGCAAAGATTAAAAATCATTTAAAGTTATGAGATCTATATTTTAAACTTTCACAATTTCTAAACTACCCGACGAAAGAATGCAAGGTTTTTTAATAAAATTTATTGAAGTATCCAACTGTGATATCAAAATTAGAGGTTAGTATTGTAAGTTTTAACGTTTGTTACAATTTCTATATGTAATATGAGCACATAAGTAAATTTTATATATTGTATTAAAAATTGATTGTATTACTAATCGATTTATACTAAAACATTTTTATACGATGATTTGCTGGTAATTGTGAGTTATTAGGCATAACCACTTTTTCTCAGTATTCTATATAAAATCAAAAGCATATAGCAGCACAGGAATTTGAAGAAATGCCATAAAATTTAATTTGTTAAGCCTGGCGTGTTTTTTCTAACTTCTTGAAATGTATAGTGCGAAAAATCGAGTATTATATTATCGAGTATATATTTATTTAACGACAAAACGTTTGCTAAGTAACAAAGGAAAATTGTTCATCAAAATGTCATCCATTCGTTTTCGATTCAAATGTACTTATAAAAACCAAAGACGAATTAGATTAAAATAAGTAAAAAAGACTATCAAAGCCCTATTAATTGCATTTTTAATAAGGCTAGTAAAGTATGAAATTGACATATAAAGCACTAAAACTAGAAATTAAAATTGAAGATTTTTTTTTTGTGTTGAATATACTCTCTAATATAAAATGACGAATATACTGAATCCATGTTTTGATTCTAACTAAATCTTTTCTTTCACTCGTATTTTTCTCTCTAGAACTTAGACACTCAAGATAGTTTTCGAATACTTGTAAATTAATTACCTATAGTCCAGACGTGAGGGAAACATCATAAAGCACTTAAAAGAAAAAAATAATGAGAAAATAAAGAAAATGTGGAAAAGCAAAAACATATTTATTATTTTAATATAAGAAAATAGCTTTACTATTTATTTTACATTTAACAAGATATGAAGATGTAAAAAGAAGTGGTTTTTTTTTCGTAAGTTAATATTAGGGATATTTTTCTATGGAGGTAGTGTATATGTAATAAGATTATACTTTTCCAGTTTAACTTATTTTGTCAATAAAAGAATTCTTAGTGATAAGCAAAATGTATCTTATGTAAATGTTGTTTTCGGCTTAAGAGTGTTGCTTTAAGTAAATTAATCATTTTTAAGGGGTCGCAGGACTCTTAAAATTGGAAAAAAAGAAAACAAAAAGACCATTTTCAACATTTAATATCTTAAAATGTATTTGATTTTAAGAAACAATTTTAATTGGAATAAAATATATAAGTATGTTCTTTCATTTCATGTATTTAAAAAATTATAAGATGCAGAATTAGCATTTACAGGGCGCTCCAAACTGTTAGACATTTTTCAAGCAAAAAATCAGCATAACAGCTTACGCGCACGATTACCAAATAAGTGTTGCAACTAGAATGAAAATGTTGGTACCTACTTATACTTCAGATTGTAATAATTACCCTGAACCTAAATAAATTTGTATTTAAAGCTTTTTTATATTTTTAATACAAAGTTGTATTTAGCTAATGCAAAATTAAGAAAATTTCAACAGTATAATCACCAAAAAAAATATTGTTTTGAACAATAAAAAAGAAATTTTAGGTTCAGTTTATACAGACTAACATGAAACATATGTTTTGAAAATTTCATGAAAAAATATTCATAAGTTTTTGAGAAATCGTGCGCGTTATGCCCAAAAATGTTATTTGGAGAAAAATGGCTTCAAAGTTTCCGAAACGACGCTTCAGCTATTGAATGTGTATAATTGTAAAAGCCATAACTTTTGTTCAAATAGGAATTTCAAGGAAACAATTACATCAAAATGTTCAGAAAAGATAGGAGTTTAATATCTAAAAAAATTTTAATTTCGAAAATTTTAAAGCTTTAAGAGTCCTGAGACCCCTTAAAACAAACGCTCTTATTTTCTTTGTAAATTGTGCTACCTTTGTTTTATTTTTATAGATTATAAAGCGTTGTGCCACAAAATGTGTAATTAATGTACTGCTGTTTTTCCGTAAAATACAGTATGTTCAATATCTGGCCATTCAAAAAGATCAATATTAAAAAATTTCAAGCTTTCAAACTTTTTCTTTTCAATGAGTTACTGTTTTCTTTTGATTTATTCCATTAAAATCAGCTGTTCATAATTAATAATTTGCATACATATTGATACAACCCATTGCTAAATTGCTAAATTTAATATTAATGAATATAAACTATATCTGTGATACTGAAAATATTGAGCATGTAATGGAAAAAAAAAATAATTGTTAGAAGTATTACAGCCAGAGAGATTACATTTTAGATTCAAATTTTGTTGTACATTAAAGTTTTCATAAATATATTAGATACAAACATACACTTATTTTTATAACCAGGTATAAAAATAGTTTAAAGACATAAGCAATAATAAAGATTATATTCATAAACACATTAAAATAATAATAATATATAGTTTAATCGATAAAATAATAGGTAGAAATATTAGATATAATGATTTTATACATACTTGTGGAAAATAATTGATCTATCTGGAAAATAATTTTTTTAAGTGCTCTCAAATAACAAAAACTTAATCAAAGTTAAAAATCCGTTATATTCTGTACTAAAGTATACATTATTAATTTAAAATTACCCAGTCCTAATATGTGCATTTCCGTGTGGTTTGTGTATTTTTTTTAAATATACATGCATTATAAAATAATATGAAATGAAAACATACCTTTTTTTAAGGTTTAAAACCAATGTCTGCCCTACAAAGACTTTTCTCTAACTAGTGTTTTTCCTGAATTAAACTTAGATATTTAACGGAGTATCCCAAACACCTGTAAAATAATTATCTAAAATAAAGATCTAAGAGAAACATCACAACGCACTTAAGAGACAAAATAATGACAAAATAAAAAGCTAGTGGAAAAGTGAAAAAGAAACTATTGTGTTAAAGCAAAAAATTTCGTTACTATTTATTTGAACATTAGATAGAGAAAAATGGGCAATAACTACATTTCTTTAGAAGTTGACATTAAAATAAAGTTTAAAAAATATATTCTTAGTAAGATTATGTGTTGGCAGTTTATTTTAAAGGTATATAAACTATTTAATGAATTTATAACTATAAGCGTACTTATTCATATTTAATTATTTCCAAAACTATGCTTTGCTCCGAGGACTTAGGTATCAACTTTGAAAATTTGTTCATTACTTAACACTTTAAAATATTTGAAAAATGTTTATGATTTCGGTTTGTTTGTCTGTTCGTCTTCCCCCACTCTCCGTTCTTTAACTAATCTAAATATACTTTGACTGAACTGATGGCTGAACTGATGACTGAACTGATGACTGAATATTACTGACTGCACAGACTGCATTGACTGACTGACTGAACTCTACTGACTGATTAAACTGGTGACAGAACATTACTGAACATTACCGGCTGCGCAGACTGCATTGACTGACTGACTGAACTCTGCTGACTGATTGAAATGATGACCGAACATTACTGATCATTACTGACTGAACAGTCTGCATTGACTGACTGACTGACTGAACTCTACCGACTGATTGAACTGATGACCAAACTGATACGAGAACTGATGACTCCCCTTAAAGAGTTGATCTATAACTATAGTTGATGTTTTACTAGATTGTTTCCGAAATAAATTTATATCAGATATAACAAATAAATTATGTAAAATATAAAATAAGCAAATTATGTAAAATTGAGATAAAATATAAATATCACAGGGCCCTTAAGAGACAAATTAATGAAAAAAGAAAAGCAAAAGTAAAAATTTGCATTAGTATTCATTCGGTCATTAGATAAACAGAAAATAATTTAAGAAGCTATACATTATTTTTAAAAAATAACATTGAAATGAAATTATTTGTGTTAATATCCTTAATAAGATTCGGCGTTCGCTATTTAATTTAACGAGATGAAAAATATTTTATGAATTTTTAAAAATAAGCATACTTATTCATTATTAAATATTGCTGCAACTATGAATAGCTCCAAGTATTTAAGTCTCA
Organism: Maratus speciosus; assembly: GCA_963932465.1. NCBI lineage: Eukaryota > Metazoa > Arthropoda > Arachnida > Araneae > Salticidae > Maratus > Maratus speciosus. The sequence continues at coordinate 330,907,224 of OZ010788.1, read as the reverse complement.
TTTTTGAAAAAGTCAAATACTTATTTCTTAAAACTTTAAAACATTGGAAACGTTTTTATAATTTCGGTCCGTCTATCTCTTCGTTTCTCCGAGCTTTAACTCCTCTAAATCTGCTTCGACTTCTAAATAAAACAAGTTATTGAGGTTTAACGTGGGAAGTACCTTATTCTAAATGAAATGGGTAGCATTTATATTTTTTTTTCAGTTATACTAAAAAGAATTCTGATACCTAATGATCTACGGGCGAAAATCGTTTGAAGTACCTTTTAATACCATTACACTCTTTCAAAGATTATGGAATTTATATCCAATTTTACAATACATTATAACATATGTTCCATATAAAATACTGTGCGTAGCATTTATTATTCACTTCTATGTACACGCAAACGTATTCGATTGCGTTAAACTCAGTTGACGGTGATTAGTTAAAATGGGCTTTTTGAAAATGATGAACGTCATTTAAGTGCTCAATAATATCTTCCAAAGAGAATATAATGTATGTAATATTTAATTTTATTTCACAGAGCAACACAAAAAATTCAGATATCTAACCGCCTATGAGAACTAATCACAAGGAATGTGTTTTGAAATGTAACTAAATCATAGTATGTTATGTGGTGTGTATACATTTTGGCTGGGGTTTGCTGAGAATGAGATTTCAAATATGTTGCTTGGTTTAGTTCTACATAAAAGAAGTCTCAAATAATACTTTTGTTGGACAGTACTTTCTAATATTCGCAAGTCGTTTGTTTTTTCTAATTTTCTATTCAAGACATCGGGGCAAGATTAAAGCGGACACATATAGCACTGCGAAGGTTAGATAATATTTAAAGAAGATTTTGTATTCATAGATGGTAGTATAATAGCACAGTTAATAATAATAGCACAGCATAATAGCACAGTTGAGAGTTATTCCAACTGAGTGAAAACTTTGTTCTCCAGGACTCAGTTTGGAACTCACTTTTGGCTTTCACTCAGTTGGAATAAGCCTCAACTGTGCTACTCCAACTGTAAATATGATTTATTAGTTGAAAAAAGTTCCTTCTCTTATTTATTATTTAAAGAAGTTATCACAAAAATAGAAAAAAAAATAAGCTACAGAATAAAATATGCTATGATTTACGCATGGTACTTCTATATTATAGCTATGTTGTAATTAATTTTAGACCATAATTTGACTGCTGTTAACTATAAATCGTTCTTAAAATTAATCTTTAGCTTATTTAAAAAATTAATTGTTTTTATTTTGTTGTTATATTAATTGATTTTAACATACGGTTTTATACATAGGAGTATTATTTTTAAAAAATAATAAGTATTTTCATCTATATCTTTTGGAAACACCTGTCTTTAATTGTTGATATCACAATACACCTCAGCTATGTTGTGTAGCATCTAATGGGGAAAAAAGATTGCTTACTTTTATACTGATTTGCGATTCATCGATAGTCATACATGATGACGTGGTTCACACGATACTACTTGGCATGATGTGTGGTTCCGTGGCAATAACAGTAGTAACCTTTGATGTGATTCTGATATTATCATATATAGAACAAGCAGATTTTCTACCGTAGACATTTCAGAATACAGTATTATGAATTTTGTGTGTTTTACTTTCAGTCTTATAGAAATGAAGACAATTATATTTATATAACATAAAAAAAAGTAATAAACATAGAGCGAAACACTTTATCCCTTTTGAATGTAATTAAAGTACAAAAATTCAAACCATAATCACACAGCGTAATTATGCATTGATTAATTATTATTAATATTTTATTTACTGTCTTAGACGCTAAATATAACTAACAAGCTCCTTTTAATCATACTGTTTATACTAATCGTACATTTAACTTTGTATATCGTATATAGATATTTAACGCGTAGTTTGAAATTTATTTAATTAAAATCTTTCTGTATAATCATATTTTAATTCTTGCTAGCTTGTAAATAGCAAATATTTTGTTCAAATCCTGCTTTTTGCATTTAAAACAATAAAAAAAGTTCATATTTTTTGTTCTGGTTAATATTTTATAACGAAATGAAAACTTCATAAATAAATAAATAAATAATTATAATAACATAAGTATAACACAAATTTAACTGATATGTAATAGATATAAGCGCTGAAGTGAACAGAATAAAAAAAGACTGTTGTAAAGGCAATTTCTTCGTCTATTAAACCGTGGATAGCGGCGAATACGAGTGTATCGCGTTAATTAAATTTCGAAATGTTATTTGGGTACATAGTTGATATTTTTCAAGGAAAAATCATTTTGATGTTGTTAGTGGCAATGTAAAAGATATGTTAAATGTAAAAAAGTTATCAGGGTTTTCAATAAATTAAAATCACCTCATCTAAAAAAAAAAAAAAAAAAAACGTTTTTCACTGACGTAAAGCACACCAGGCACTATGTTTTGTAATCTGACAAGCCCAGGCTGATCTCCCTGCTTTACTTAAAATTAAATTCATCTAATCTCAATAAAAACAAAAATCACGAACTAAATAAGAATATTTTCGCCCCATAAAACTTTGAAAGAATATCGAGTACTCAGAGACTTCATTGTTTCTAATTTCATCATATCTAGTTTCACTTTCAATGCCTTATCGGTTTTCGACTCAGGGGATAAAAATGTGAGTCGATGGTAGAGAAATAAATGAATTTACAAAAGCACAGCTTCCAAGTAATCTTTTTAAAGATGAGTCACGTATCGGTAATATTAGGGCGAAGAAAGGAGCTGGCTGCAGCTTTCTATCTTATCAAGAAGATGAAAGATTGAAAGCTAAAACCATATTTTACCTCTCGTCTTTTTTTCATCATAATAAAAAATCACATTTTAATGTCATTTTATGTTAGTTTTATTACGTAACTTCAAGCTATTCTCTTCATTTCTCTTGGAGAAAGTAGTTTTGAAATATTTTGATCATTTGAATGTATTTTGTAAAGTTCTCGTAAAAAATTTGAGTTGAATGGAGAAAAAAAAAGTGAGGAAAGATAAATGAGAAAAAAAAAAGAAAGGTATTTTATCAAGAATGAAGTCTGCGGCAACAAGAGGAGTATATCCGGTTCGAACGATATTAAAGTTTCAATTCCGAGCCTTTGTTGTGTAATATTTTCGGAGATTTGTTAATGAAGATTCTTTGTACATAGTTCAAAATTCTAAGAGGTTCTGATTTATTTCATTTTTGAGCTAATAAAGAATATAGTTTTTAATCTAATATTAAAATAATCTTATGATGTAAAGTAAAGTTTATAGTTTTAAAAGAAAGGTCAAATATTAGTGTGGAGCTTTAGGAAACAATGTGAGCGTTATTTACATTTGAAAATTGATTTGAAATTAGCAAATAAATATTTTTATTATATTGTGGAAACTTCAGACTGTTTTCCAATATTCCACTTTCGAAACCCTCATAGTAGTACAACATTGCTAGATATAGAAAACCCATGTACTCCTAAAATAGACGAGTTTTCGGCTAAGTTTTCAATTCACAATTCGTCATAGACAAGTGACAGTTGGAGACAACTACGTTTTTTTTTTACTCCTACAAACCCCTATCCTACAAACCATCTAGGGTTCACTTTTATGTCCCGGTAGTGAAACAAGTAGGCGTTTTTCCCACGCAGCATTTTGACAACTGAGTGTCGGGTGCAAATTGTAGGATGGTCGTATTCTGACCATTCGGAGTGCAGACGTCAAATGATTTTGACAAAAAGGTACTGCTAGTGGTTAAAAAACTCCATATTGTTTTCCAGGAGAAATAATTGAGGCTATATACGAGATCCTTAAGAAGATAAGTTAGTTAAGTTCTAGCCTCAAGTGAGTCTTGCAGGTCTTACCTGGACGAGAGAATCATCTCTCAAGGGATCATTCATAGTTTTCTCGGAGGGCTGATCCGAGGGGAAGAGAGATTACTTCTTTCTCTCACGGCGAACAAAGCCGGACAGCTGAGATGAATCCAATACTTTCTTCTTGTTAAGATAGAAGAAAGTAAAATTGAATGCTTTGAAATGTTTTGAAAACACATTTTCGCATCTTGTAATTTTTAACAACACTTTTTCACAAACATTGTATTTGGCACAAGACATTCGCAACACATTTACAACAAAATCGAAAATGATTTAAGTTTGAAGTATTAATTATTATGTTCAGTTAGAGTTGCAATTGTGTTTGACGAATTTCCAGTGTAACTTTATCAAAGATGAAAATATTTGGGATTGTTAATGAAATTGCTATGCTATGTACAATTTGTACATATATATCGCTCCTGCTGTATTGTTCTATGTGCTAACTTTTTACTTTATTCTGTCTTTAATAGAATAAAGTATTGTATTTGAAATTTTTTTTCGAATTCCGGTTTTCTACGGATTTACACGTTTTATCGCTTTGAGGTCCCCCAAAAAATGTTTATAGAAAATGTCTGTCTATCCGTGTGTCTGTCGCCATTTTATCATAAAAAAGTGTATGAAAGTACGCAAAGAATTGAACCAAATTTATTGTATATGTTTTTGGTCCTCCCTGAAATTGGAAAAATTCTGCCGGACGGGAGCGCTGTAATAGCAATTTATGGTACTAATTTCAATATTGTACCATTGAAAATTGTATGAAGTTATGCATAGAACTGAACCAAATTTATGTATGTTTTTGGCCATGGCCAAAAGATGGTACTCGCTGAATTTAAAAAAAAATATCCGCCGGAAGGGGGTGCTGTAATAGCGAATTTTTGTGCCATTTTGAATATTGTAATATCGAAAATTGTATGAAGTTATGCATAGAATTAAAAAAAAAATTATGTGTAGGTTTTTGGTCATGGCAAGAAGGTCCTCCCTGAATTTGGAATAAATTGCGAACGAAGGGAATGCCGTAACAGCCATTTTTGTGGCCATTTTTAATACTGCGCCATTGAAAATTGTATGAAGTTATGCATAGAACTGAACAAATTTTCTGTGTATGTTTTTGGTCATGGCAAGAAGGTCTTCTCTGAATTTGGAGAAAATCCGCCGTAAGGTGGCGCTGTAATAGCGATTTTTGTGCTATTTTGAATATTGTACTATCGAAAAGTGTATGAAGTTATGCATGGAATTGAAATAAATTTGTTGTGTTGGTTTTTGGTCGTTGCAAGAAGGTCCTCCCTGAATTTAGAAAAAATCCGCCGGAAGAGAACGCTGTTATAGCGATTTTTGGTGCCATTTTCAGTATTGTACCATTGAAAATTTTAATGCATAGAACTGAACCAAATTTTTTTATGTACGTTTTTGGCCATGGCAAGAAGGTCATTTCTGAATTTGGAAAAAAATCCGCCGGAAGGGTGCTGTAATAGCAATGTTTGCGCAATTTTCAATATTGCACCATCGAAAAGTGAATGAAGTTATGCATAGAATTGAATCAAAATTTTTGTGTAGATTTTTGGTCATGGCAAGAAGGTCCTCCCTGAATTTGGAAAAATTCCGCCGGAATGATGCACTAAAATCGCGATTTGTGTGTAATTGTCTTGATTTTTCGTAATTATATTGTATACCGGCGGCTGATGAAGCGACGAGAAATTACTATCCTGATGATCTGACTATTCGCCAATAGCTGATATACAACAGAATAACTGAAAACTATTGATTTTCATGCATGATTACCATGATCAAGATTAACTCGTTTTTATACCGATTAATTGATTAAAGCAGCAATTTAAGATGGAAGTCAAAGTTGGTATAGTATTTAACTAATAAAATGAAATATTGACATTTGTAACAACCTTTTGAAATATTAAAATATATGAGATAGAAGAAAATTTTGGGATTGGCACATCCAACTAGTTTACAATTGAGGGGCTCACAACCGCATTATACCCAGTTCATTTTGAAAAATACGAGATAGTCTATTTAGAAAGCTCATAATTTTTTTTATTTATTTCTTGATGAACCAAGTCTGCTTTCACATACTTTCTCAAATATGTTATCTGTTTACAGACTTGGTTTATTATGGGAGTGCATAAAACAGATATTATGCACCCTCTAAATGGATTTCATTCTTTTGAAAATGGACTTGGTCTAATATGGTTGTCACTCCCTCAATTACGACACTTATTAACTATAATCCTAAGATCCAACGAACTTACGCAAATCGAAACTTTTACTTAATAAAATGTAAGACAGTCTTCGTCGGTATTTTTTTAGGGCTTAAACGAAGTAACTTTTTTGAATAAAACTAAATAGTTCTTTCTATTCGAATTATGGACTAGAAGGATTGGAAGGTGATTTTGTAATAAATGTCTCTAAATACCTGGTTCTGGTTTTCAAAAAAACTACTGTAATGTTCAAATGCATACAATGAGCATTGTAAAAGAAATATTGTTTTTAGTTTTCCGTTATGCAAGAGCAAAATCTTTTAGCCCACAGTATGATTACCAGGTTTGATTCTTAGAGGGCATTTATATGGTACAATGCTATATTTAAATTTTCTAGCCTCTTCAATATCTCAGAAATCGCAATTTAGGACGTCTTTTGATCCTGCAACTCTCTGGTTTTAGTGACAGCGACATAAAATATAGCTTATGTTTGAGCAGCCAATCGTTATGTATCACCACCAATTTCCAACCTTTATTTTTAAAATCGGTTTGGTATTTCATAAAATTGCATAAAAATTGTAATTTAGAACGTTCTCTGGACGCTTTTCGATTACTTCAGCTTTTTAAATTTGGAATTCGCTGGTACTTAGAAAGCATATGCATTTTTTAAATAATTACCATGCCAAATTTCAAAATGATAGACCCCTCAGTATCACAAAAAACGCCATTTAGAACATTGTTTGTTCCAGCAACACCAAGGGTGTGGTGACAACAACATAAAATATAGTCTATGTAAGAGCAAGAGCTATGAAATCGCAATTTAGAGCGCTTTTTGCGCTATTTTACCCCGATAATTTCGATTTTTTTAGGAAATGTTCTTTGAGATCATTTATATCTTATAACTACCACGCCAAATTTCAAAATTCTAAGCCTTTCAAAAACGCAAAAATTGCTATTTAGAACGTTTGTTAACTCCTACAAACCCCAGGTGGTAGTGGAAGCGACATAAAATAGAGCCTATGTAACTGCAAGGGCTCTCACCTTCAATTTCCAAACATTACTTTTTTAATTGGTTTCGTACTTCATGAGATTGTGTATAAATCGACATTTAGAACGTTTTTTAGAATGCTTTCCGGCATTTTCCCTACTTTCAAATTTCAAGTATTTTATGAAATGTTCTTAGAGATCACTTATGTCTTATACGTAACTATCATTCCAAATTCCATGTTTCTAGGCCTTCAGTAATACCAAAATTGAATTTTTAGAATGTTTTTAGCTCCTGCACCATGCTTGAGGTAATGAAATGGACATAAGATATACAGTCGTGGAAAAAAAGTAAATATTTAGTGAAACACAATAGTAAATCATTTTTTTCAATAGCAATACCCAATTTTAACAAGATATTTCAAATCTTCGGTTCAAACTATGCTTAGACACCAAATTTTAAGTCATTTGAATGATAAATTTTTGAATTATAAACATTCAAAATTTAGTGCTTGTAATGTTAAATTGCATTTTCATATTTTTATTTATATCTCCTGAAATTATGCTCCTAATGTGCTAATTTTCTTTTGTAGCAATAATATTAATATACCCAAACATAAATACGCTGAATTTGCAATTTTTATAATTTTATGATATGAAGTATGAATTATGAAATTAATATTCGAAAAAAATATGAATTGCAACCTACAATTTTTTTGATGGATTTAGATTTATTAAGTTCTGCTTTATGGAAATCCAAAATTTCACATTTTTCTTCCAAGTAGTTTTCAAATTATGCCTAAAATACGGCAAAATGATGGTTTAAGGGGCCGTCTATGATAGAAGTGAGCAGATATTTTGAAATTAATTCTGCTATCCTGTAATCTAGCTGGCTTCATTGACTCCTTCATTGGCGCTTCAAGTGCCTTGATCTAGAAAGGGGCTCTCTCGGTTAACAATCAAGTACGGAACTTCAATTTGGATACAGCCCTTAAAATACGCTCGTTTTAAAATAAATAATTTCTCGGAAACTTATGGTACGAATTGCATAAACATTTGTTTTTGTGCTAATTGAAGGGTGTAGAGTTCAATTATGCTGTCAGATTTGTGTACTTCTATTGAAAAAAAAACAAAGTTATGGTTCGTTTTAATATGTAGATGGCCCTCTAAGAATATTTTATGTACATCATATAAAAGTAGACTTTATTTCCAATCGTTCGGTACCAGTAACTTTCTTCTACGATAATTTGTTGAGGAGTTAGTAGGGGGTGTTTACTTTTTTTTCCACGACTGTACAAGTACATGTAACAGCGACCCACAAAAACATTTTCGTACCATTACTTTTGAAATCGGATTGGTAGTTCCAGAGATTACCTCCTACAAACTTTACTGATTTATAACATCAGTATAGATAGATTGAGTCTAATTATAATCGATATCAGGAAACTCCTAGCCTAACTAAAACAAAATTATTGTACGATGTCATTATGTTTCCTTGTGTAGCATGTTAAACAAAGTGACACAATGCAATATTTACTTTAAAAAAATTGTGTTTATATGAAATTAATTTTCAACAATTTTTGTCTCACTGCTGCATTTTAGATAATTTTCATAGGAAATAAATACTACCTATTACAGTCGTTACCATACTGCAACTTTTGAAAGATTCATTCGTAACTTTTCATTATATGACACCAGGAACCCAAAAACCATCCCCATCTAAAATGTTTCTATGTTTATATATAAAAGTCGCAATTATCCACGGATCATATTCAAACTCTCCAAAAAACTTTAAGATGTTTATCCTTCTCACCGCCGCGAACTGATATATCCATTCACTAAGCCGTAGGTTTCACTGCAATGGAAGCATTATTTAAATTAATATAATTATACAAATATAATCCAGTTTTAAAAAATAAGGTTATGATTAATACTGTCAAGGGTTGTATACCTATACTAAATAAAAAAAAATAAATCATGTTGGATAAAACTTTTTTTTTTAATCATTAAAACCAAATTGCAGATAAAACAACATTACAATTTTGACCTTTTGCTCGGTGGTGAGGGTGTTAATATCTCGAAGGAAATTGCAAATGGGCAAAATCGACCCAAGGGGATAGAAATGTGGAGGGTTAAAATTTTTGAATACCGCTTTAACATGATTCTGATAAAACCAGTTCTTACAGAAAATGGCAGGAAAAAATAAACATTTTTCATTATAGCAATTTCGAATGATTAATAAAACCACAATGAAATTCTGACCACAATAATTACTTTTCTTTTGCAAGATTTCTACGTGAAAAATGAAAAATGAATAAATAGTTTGACAAATAAAAAAATATAATAATAATATATCATAATGTTTCTATGGCAAGATTTGCACGGGAAAACTGAAAATGAAATACATTTTGAAGAATTTAAAAAAAAGTGAATATTGCGTCATATTGGAAATATAATGACTTCAGCAGGTAAATATGTAACGCCATGTGACATTGAAAAGACGTAATAAAACATGATAAAAACTCAACTATGAAAATATTGGCATATTTTAACATTTTAAGTTTCTTTGAATTTTTTTTCGCCATTTTTAAATCTATTCCATACATATGCGTGTGTGTACTTGTATATACTAGAATTTTTACAAAAGGTTTGGTCCTTAGAGCTCATTCTTTGTGAAAAAATCGGGTTTATCCTTAATCTTGATTGAGTTTTTAATGGTGAAATCAGTACATAACTTTGAAATATACCTCCGTCTGTCGGCCGAGCCGGCAAGGATAATTTAATTTTGCCTGCTATTTTCCTTTCGGAGCTTACCGTTTGGACATGAATACTAGGGTGGTGCGAAAAAAGTCAACTTGATATTTCCGAGTCGCTATAGTGCGGAAAAGTTGCGATTGGTAAATACAAGAAAAAAAAAAATTCTTCAAATCGGACTTTATCTTCCGATCCCGCAAACCGCCTAAAAATTCCAAAAAATTGAAAATTTCCGATTTTTTCAAAATTTTTCTTTTTTTTAAAGTTTATATATTTTTTTATCGCTATAGGAAAAAATAATTGCAGTTTGTACTGTTTAATAATAATAATAATAATAATTGTGTTTAGAGAATATCTTCCGATCACGCAAGCTCAATAAAAATCGGCAAAAATTCAATTTTGAGTGATTTTCATGCATTAAGAATATAATCAACTGAGGTCAGTTTGCAGTCTCAGGTTAAAATTTAAATGTTAATTGATACTATTGAGCATATTAAGTTATTTTTAAACAACCTATAACTTACCACGAAGAGTTCGTTTCAGGTCTGAAAAGTTTAGTAGTGCACCCAACTGCCGTTAGCCACGTTGGAAAACAGCGCTGAAGTCGGCGTACGCGCTCCCACCTAGTCTCACCTAACTCCATAAAATTTACAGAAAAGTCAACTGGATTCAGATGAACTACATGGCATATACTATTTTGACGGAAGAAAGGACGATACCCCAGTTAAAGAAAGTATTGCATCTAAACAGGTTCGTCGAACTATTAAAGAGAAACACTTTCCTGTCATAAAAGAACATGACTCAGTTTATTTAGGCCATGTGCCTCCAAACTCCGGGCCTGCTAAGGACATTGTAGCTTTCATAGTATCATGTCTTACTGAACAAGGGGTTTCACTAGAATACTAGATTTGGTAGGCTGTGATGGTACAAATACCAATACTGGATAGAAAGGTGGTGCTATCAGAAAGCTTGAAGTTTATCTCTGACGACCACTGCAGTGGGTTGTTTGTTTATTCCATTTTGTTGGATTACCTAACCGCCATCTTTTTCAACATTTGAATGTTGAAACTACTGGCCCAAGATCATTTAATACACCATTTGGACACAATATCATTGTTGTGTAAAGCTCTCGGTGATAAATTTTCAATTGACTGATTGTGAAATTCCAGAAGTGGACAGGCAACTGTTGAGCAAGGACCAAAGATATCTTCTTGGCGTAAGTCAAGCAATAAACAGTTACAACTTTCCAAATGACTTATTAAAGTGTGACTCTGGTCCAATTTCACATGTCAGATTGCTCACTTGTGCAAATAGAGCCCTTCGACTTTACGCGAGCGTGTAAAACCCATCGGATGCCTTAAAGCCATATTGACATTTATTTTAAAATCTTACTTGCCAGTTTGTTTTGAAATAAAATGCTGTAAGTACATTACAGACGGGCCTATTCATCTGTACAGAGCAATTGACACATCTCGATACTTTCGTGACAACCTGAAGAAAGTGTAGTCTTTGAAACTGAATGAAACTCGTTCTTTGATCACCCCGAAAACCTACTGATAGCAATGGTCTTTTATAAAAGGACGCACATAAGAGAGCTAGGGCTGTTAAAAGCCAGGCAGAATGTTTCAAAGGGTAAAGGCATCTGAATCTTTATAACTCCTACAATCCAAAATTAATTGATTGTAATGTAGCAAAATTAACATTTCCACCGCTTTTTCGGAGATTAACCCATGAAGAAATACATTTCTTCGTTTAATCAGGTCATATCTCAGTCTAGGATGATAAAAAGTTTTTCAACCACACGTAAGATGTCCAGCGGTGCATTAAATCGGTAACGGAAGCATCATTTAAGGTATGTGGGCCCCAATCAAGAGAGCATCAGGGCCACACTGAAATCAATGTCCATAATACCAGACATTACCACCAAATCGCAGTACAAAGTTGCGTCTAAAAGTCAGACTTAAACAGATGACATAACAAATTGTATATCTTATACTGTCACGACACCAGTTTTTTAATACAGTGTTTTGATTCTATTATAACAAATTATGTATTTAAGTAATGTAAATAGCAAACACCCTCATTGGTTGGATGGAGGATAGGGTGTGGTTTGAACTCGAAGTGCAGCTACCTTCCCGTGGGGAGTTCTAGTTTGTTTAAACATTATCAAATATCTAAACAAGCAAAGAGTTGTACATTGTACAATTTATATGCAAATGTTAATATTGGAACGCAAACTGATCTCAAGTGATTATTTTCTTTATTCATCAAAATCACTGAAAATTGAATTTTTGCCGATTTTTATTGAGCTTGCGTGATCGGAAGCTATTCTTTAAACGCAACTGTTTATTTTTATCATTATTAAACATTACAATCTGCAAATATTTTTCACTATAGCGATAAAAAATATATATACGTAAAAAAAGAAAAAAATTCTGGAAAAATCGGAAATTTTCAATTTTTTTAAATTTTTAGGCGGTTTGCGGGATCGGAAGATAAAGTCCGATTTAAATAATTTTTTTTTCTTGTTTTTCTTGTATTTACCAATCGCAACTTTTCCGCACTATAGCAACTCGAAAATATCAACTTGACTTTTTTCGCACCACCCTAATGAATACATTTTTAGTTTTATTTAGTTAAGCAATGCAAATTACACAAGTTATGCAACACATAAGTTTTAAGATATCTTCTGGGTCTTAGATTTTGAACTTTGTTTCGAGTTGTGCAAAAGAAACGATTGTGTTCAGATTTATTAAAAAAAACTATTCTTAGATAATTCTAAAAAAAAGCTAATTGTAGATAATTGTTTACAGAAAAACGGAAAGAATATAAAATGGAATACATTTACATTTATTCCTAATTTATGTTAGTATTTCTAACATAGTTAGTATAAATTAAAATAAATTAACGGTAGAACGTTCTTAATGTACATAATTTTTTTTTTAATTTAGAATTTTCTATTATTAAAGTTTAATTATATGATATGACATTAATTTTGTGCTGCACAAAATTGCTTCAGGATTTAGATAAAACTTTTAAAATCTTTTCTTTGAGTATAAAGTCTTGATTCGGTTTTATTTGTTATTCTTTATGATATGCTAAAACCTAAATACCTAAAAAGTGCTATCTAATTAATCTAGAATTTTTTTTTACTAGATATTTGTGTTTAAAAATTTAAAATGAACACCAGTTTTGTTAATTATATAGATGTTAAACACTATTTTTACATAAATTAAAATTATCTGTTTGGGAATTAGCTATTGATTTCAATTTCATTTATTTAAAAATAATTGAAGGGACAACATAAAATGTTGATAGCTTTTTTTTTTTTTTTTTTTTTGTAATATGCCAACTGTTGATGATGGCTTTCTTTTGGTAATTTCTGATTGAGGGAAAAAATATTTGGAAACCACAGCTGAAAAATGGCCAATGCATAGTGGGGAACAGAACGACTACGTGTGTAAAAGGAAAATAACTTAGATTAGAAAATTGTGATTTCCAGTATTTTGCCCATTTACCCTTATCTATACTCCTATTATAAAGAGGTAAAAATTGTTTATTTTTAGGAGGTAAGCTCTGGAACTACTGAACCGATTCCAAAAGTAATGGTATCAAAATGATGGTGTTAGTCCAACTTAGAACATAGGCTATATCTTATGTCCGTGCCACTGGCCAAAAGGGGGTTCAGGAGAAAAAAAACGTTCTAAAAAGGAAATTTTTGCGTTACTGGATGGCCTAGAAACATGAAATTTGGAATATTAGTTACTTATACGATATAAATTATGTCTAAAAACAGTTCTTAAACAATTCAAAATTAAAAAGGGGTGAAAATGCACAAAAATCGTTCTAAAAAACGTTCTAAATGGTAGTTTCTACATAATCTCAGGAAATATCAAGCCGATTTAAAAAATATTGGTGTCAAAATGATGGTGACGACGCTTGCTCCAAGATAGACTATATTTTATGTCGGTGCCACTACCCCAAAGGGGGTGCAGGAGCAAAAATCATTCTAAAAATGCGATTTATGTGTTACTGAAGGGCCTAGAAATATGAAATTTGAAATATTAGCTACTTATTAGATATAAAGGGTTTCTAAGAATAGTTCTTAAACAATTCGAAATATAAAAGAGGTGAAAATGCACAAAAAGCGTTCTAAAAATCGTTCTAAATGTTAGTTTCTACATAATCGCAGGGAATATCAAACCGATTTAAAAAATATTGGTGTCAAAATGATGGTGACAACGCTTGCTCCAAGATAGGCTATATTTTATGTCGGTTCCATCACCCCAAAGGGGGTGCAGGAGCAAAAAACGTTCTAAAAATGCGATTTATGTGTTACTGAAGGGCCTAGAAATATGAAATTTGAAACATTAGCTACTTATTAGATATAAAGGTTCTAAGAACAGTTCTTAAACAATTCGAAATTTAAAAGGGGTGAAAATGAGCGAAAAGCATTCTAAAAAACGTTCTACATGATGGTTTCCACACAATCTCAGGAAATACCAAACCGATTTAAAAAATAAAGATGTCAAAATCATGGTAACAACCCTTGCTCCAACATAGGCTATGTTTTATGTCGGTGCCACTTCCCCAAAGGGGGTGCAATAGAAAAACGTTCTTAACTGCGGTTTTTGCGTTACGGAAGGGCCTAGAATCGTGAAATTTGAAATGGTAGTTAGTTATAAGATATCAATGATCTCTAAGGACATTTCCTAAAAAAAAAAAATCGAAATTTAAAGTGGGGTCAAAATGCGCAAAAAGCGTTGTAAAAAAAGCTCTAAATTGCGATTTCTATGCAATCTCAGGAAGCACCGAAGCGATTTTAAATATAATGGTGTAAAAATGTTGGTGACAGATCTTCCTCCAAGATAGGCTATATTTTATATCTGTTTTCACTACCCCAGAGGAGATGCCGGAGCAAAATGCGCGAAAAGCATTCTAAAAACGTTCTAAATGCCGATTTGTCAGCAATATCTCAGGAAGAATCAAACTGATTTCAAAAGTAATGATAGGATATCGATGCTGACAGCCTCTGCTCTAACATAGACGCTATTTTATGTCGGTATCATTATCACCTAGACGTTGCAGGAGCAAAAAAGCGTTCTAAATTTGGATTTTTGTGATCGGTAGGGGCTAGCAACTTAAAATTATGCAAGGTACATATTTATTAGATATAAATGATCTTTAAGAACCGTTTCGAAAAAATTAGAAATTTAAAAAGGGGTGAAAATGCGCGAAAAGCGTTCTATAAACGTTCTAAATTGCGATTTCTACTCAATCTCAGAAATACCAAAGCTATTTCAAAAGTAAATGTTGCAAATCAATGGTGATAGTCCCTGCTATAAAATATGTTATATTTTATGTTGTTGTCACTACCATCTGAGGGTTGCAAAAGCAAAACATGTTTTAATTTGCGTTTTTTGCACAACTGAGGGGTCTAACACTTTGAAGTATGGCATGGTATTTGCTTACAAGATGCGACTGCTTTCTATGAGCAGTCGAAAGAAAATTCTAAATTTAAAAAGATGAAGTGAGCGAAAAGCGTTATAAATTACAATTTTTATGCAATCTTATCAAATACCAGACCGATGAAAAAAATAATGATGACAAATTGTTGCTGATAGAATCTGCTCAAACATAAGCTATATTTTATGTCTGTGCCACTACCACCAGAGGGTTGCAGAAGCTAAAAACTTCCTAAATTGCGATTTCTGTGATATTGAAGAGGCTAGAAACTTTAAATATGGCATGGTAGTTTTTTATAAAATATAAATGTCCTCGAAGGACTGTCGAAAATAAATTTGAATTAAAAAGGGGTGAAGCGAGGGGGAGGTGCGAAAAGCCTTCTAAAAAAGTCCTAAATTACGATTTCTATGCAATTTCAGGGAATATAAACCGATTATAAAAGTAATAGTTGCGAACCAATGGTAACAGTCTCTGATCCGTCACAGGCTATATTTTAGGCCGATGATTCTACCACCTGGGGTTCACAGGAACAACAAACGTTCTAAAAAAGGCCTTTAAAAGCTTTCTAAATTACGTTTCTGTGGAATAAGAGGAAAAAAAACGATTTCAAAATTAATGTTGGCAAATTAATGGTGACAGTTCCTATTTCGACATATCCCTTTACGTTGAGAGAGGAGGTAGGACTTGGAATTTGACATGATAGTTAATTTTAAGATGTAAGAAGGTGGTTTCTAAAAAATACAAAACTTCAAATGAATACTGAAATGAGCGTATCAATTGAGCATAAAAGTTTCAAAATATTTTCTAAATTATCATTTATTTAGTTTTATTTCGTTTATTAATTTAAGTCTCATTTATGCCTAATGCAGTCTAATAATGATGTTTAATCAAACTGTGTTTTAAATAGTAATTTTTGAATTATTCCTAAAAGAAATAAGTATCTTTTAATAAAAAAAAAAAAAAAAAAAAAAAAAAACTTTTAATAAAATAAAATATTACCTTTTAATAAAATGAAAATTTAGTTAGTACCTTTTAATAAAAATTAGACATATAAATATCACTTGGCATATTTCAAATATTACGCGAGCAAAGCCGCGGGGTTTGCTAGTTATTATATAAAAAAATATAAGACAACCCAATTATGGAAGATTCTCAGATAAATACATATCTATTTATCTGAGATGCATCTATATAATTTAGTCGGGTTTATGAAAGATTTCGTGCTAGTGAGATTGAATGTAATTAAATTCATTTGTTGAAAAAACCGTTTTAGTATTTACTTGAAGTATAGACTATATTCTATTATGTATATTTATATAATATGTATCTCTTTAAGTATTTAAGTATGTTTTAAAAAAGGGACCGCATAAAAATTTAAAATCATTTATTAATTTAAACATTCTCATTCATAAACAAAAAGGCAATATGATGGTTTTTACAGGTACATTACTTTTCTTTGTATATTATTTATTTTTTAGATGAATTATCTTAAAACTTAAATTTATCTTAAGAGTTTTATTTATTAGTTTTATAATATAATTTCCTCATATATCCAGAATGTATGAAAATAATATCTAATGTTTTGTATGGTTATGTTTTTTCTCAGAAAACTCTACGTTAAGGCAATGATATTTCTTCGCTGTAATGAGATATTGATAAAATCATATAACCGTGATAATACCCCATCTGACTGTTATGCACCGGTGAAGTTTAATGTTAATGAGTAAAGTTACTTAACGCTTCTTTGAATATTCCATGGATCTGGTATTAGTCCTATATCTGTCATTTGATGCATAATTTTACATGTTGAAAGTAAGTATTCCGAATTTTTTAGGTATTTATGACTTAATTATATAGAACAGATAAAAATCACAGATGTAATTAATTATTATGTTATAGCAGAGAAAGTAAAAGATATGTACGCGGTTTCTCTATTTATAATTTTGCATGCATTGAAACTAGAGTTAATTTCCAAATTTAACGTGCAGGATGGAATTATATTCATTATTTTTTTTATGAAATATAGAGTAATTTGTGTGTAATCGTACTATTTATATACTAAAAAGCTTCTAAAAATATTTGAAATATTATTAAGCAAATTGAAACATCAGTTGAAAAATTTGCAGTAGATCATGCAGCTTCGAATACGCAGCGATTTACATGCAGATACTAAAAGCAATGGTATGCAAAGAACGACCCCAAACGAGGTGCTTTAACTTGCCCCCCCCCCCCTTCCCCCACCTCCGAATAATTTAGATTCATATACATCAGGAATTATCGCCCAATTAGCTCTAATTTGCTCCGGTTATAGTACCGAGATATTTCAATCAGAATGGCGCAGGGGGGGGGGGAATTAACGCAAGCTACCCTTCCACCCACTTTCTTACATCGAAATTCAAAGAGGGCTCCAAAATGTAGCTCTAATTTGCTCTCCAATTAGCTCTAATTTGCTCTCCAATATTAGAATTTGCTGTCCTTTTCTTTTCGAGATATTGTAATTTTAAATAGGGTGGGGGGGGGGGTAGTACTCACTACCCCCTCCCGCATTCGAATTTGAAATTTTAAAGGTGCCATTATTTAGTTCTCAATTAGCTCTAATTTGCTCTGTAATATTAAAATTTGCTCTGTTTTTGTTATCGAAATGTTGCAATTTTAAGTAGGGGGACAGACACTCACTACCCCGCCCCCACATTCGAATATCGAAATTTCAAAGGTGCCAAAATTTATCTCTCAATTAGATATGATTTGCTGTCTAATATTAGAATTTGCTCGGTTTTTTTTATCGAGATATTTCAATTTTATGTAAGGGGTCAAGTGTTAACTTACCCCCTCCCACTTTCGAATATCGAAATTTCAAGGTGCCAAAAATTAGCTCTCAATTAGCTCTAATTTTCTCACAAATATTAAACTTTTCTCCGGTTTTGTTATCGAGATATTGCAATTACAATTAGAGGGATTGCAAGCACTAACTAGCCCCCCAAAATCCGAATGTTGAAATTTCAAAGGTGCAAAAATTTAGCTCTCTAATATGCTCTCTAATTTTAGAATTTGCTCCGTTTGTTATTGAGATATTTCAGTTTAAAGTAAAGTGGTAAGCGTTAAGTTACCCCTCCCCCTCACACACACACACACACACTCACATACTTTCGAATATCGAAATTTTAAAGGGGCCAATTGAGTCAAAAGATTCATCTATGGTGGTTGTATCGAGCATACAAATAATTTACAGATGCTATTCACTTATTTTAAAGTGCACAATAAGTCTGGCAATAAAAACTACCAACTGAGGAAAATTTCGTGCACCTGTATTTTCATCAGGTACAATGACAGCAAATATTGAAATTTTAAGTTGGTTTTTACTACTAAAATTTCTGGCTATATTATGAAATTCTCTAGCAATGATACTTATATAATTCAGTTTACATTATTTTCAAATGTCTGTAACTGCTCAGAACATCGTTTCTCCTACTTCGCTATTTATGATTTCGACTAGCGTACAATTAAATGTACTAAGTTTTTTTTTTTTTTTTTTTTTTTTTTTTTTAAGCAGATGCGTTAACATTAAAAGTAGTCATGGATACACCTTTTTTATATTAAGTGAAGTATCAGTTTCAAATCTAAAAATTTATCTTTCTAAAGTATTTCTATATATAGTGAGTTTTTTAGATATTTCGGAGTACATTCTAAGCAAATTCCAACAGAGTTTCTACATATCAAAGATAAAATTTCCGCATTTATTTGAATATAAAAATATTGTAAATTGAGTGTTGTCAAATTGTGATTCTAAATTTTATTTCTTTAGAAAATCGTGTTTTCTTTCTTACCATATTGGTAGCTTTAATGTGATTTTTAAAAATACCAAAATCTATCTGAGTACGAATATGTATGTCAAAATTAAACAAAAAGAAGATAAAGATATCATAGGGTTCATTACTATCGATACGTTTGCTAACCTAAGTAATGGAAATAATGAGCGCAAATAAAAAAATCTCCGAGTTCGACTCTGCTCCGAGTTACGAGCCAGATTTTATTTTATTTTATTTATTTTTATTTATTTTTTTTTTTTTTTTGGCAAAAGCAAGACTAAAACTATGTCTCTTTCAAAGCTATTTATTTAAAGAGTTTTTTATACGTTTAATAGTGTTAAATAGCACTGCATATTAATAGTTTTTTGATACACATTTTAATAACTAATAAATACTGCACATTATTTTGCAATGTGCTGTAAATCGAACGGAGGAGTAAATTAAAGTTTTAGTTTCGTTGCAAAATGCTTAACTATTTAAGAAAAGAATACAATAAAATTTTTATAAGTGCATACATTTTCAAAGGATTTGTAATGTGCCCATTGTTCCATGCACTATCTCTTGGAGCTCAAACATTAAAATAAGTTTCATGTGACCATATACATATAGTGCATTTTCTCGTATTTACCATATCTAATGCAAAGACATTTTTGCTAGAATGTAGAAATGTTTTATTAAAAACTAGCAAGCTTCGACTACTAGGCTGCTCAGTTTCTTCAAACGAAATACAAGGTGAATTTGACCTTGTATTTTAAAGCCTTTGTCTTATGGACCTTTATCAGAAATTTCTTACTGCATTGCATTTCTAAAAAGCGATAGGAATGCAATTGTGCTATTAATATTTTCTAACGTGTCAGTCAAAATTTGGGCTGATAAGGATCAGAACGTTTCAGTAAAGAACAATATAGAATATAGCAAAACCATCCCTGAAAAAGTATCTAACTAACGATGCAAATCACATCGAAATCCCTTCAATAGAACTTTTTTAAGAGGCTAATCTTTCATAATTAAATTCACCTGATTATAGTACTTCCCCCCATAACTCTATAACGGAGCAACGTAGAATAGTACACAATATACTAAAACATTTTCTGAAAAAAATATTTAACTAACAGTACAAGTCCTCTCAAAATTCATTCAGCATAACTTAAAGCAGCCAGAACAAAATTCCCTTTTACATTTTCTATATACAGTAGATAGCTACGATTTTTTTTTAATTAGTAATATTTTCTTTATTTTATCAGGGAATAAAGATAAGTTAATAAATATAGAGAATATTGATATTCTGAAATAGTGGCAGATATTTTGAATAAAAAATTCTTTCACTTGGCAACAATGCAGCTATACTTAATTCAGGTGTATTCACAAAAAGTACATTTTCTGCATCAAACATGAATTAAGCTAACACAGGGAAATTTTCAAAGGCTTAGTGGGCCATCGATAAGTTGTTGCCGAGCACGTGTTTGACATTCCTGCCATAGAAGAAGCAAATTCTAATATTGGAGAACAAAATAGAGCTAAATTTTGGCACGTTTGAAATCTCGATATTCGAAAGTAGGGGGGAGGGGGGCAAGTTAAAGCTTCCCCCATACATGAAATTGCAATATCTCGATAAAAAAAACGGAGCAAATTATAATATTAGAGAGCAAATTAAAGCTAATTGAGGGCCAAATTTTGTCGCTTTTGAAATTTCCATATTCGAAAGTAGGGGAGCTGACTTAACGCTTGTGCCCTTATTTAAAATTGAAATATCTCTATAAAAACAGGATCAAATTCTAATATTAGAGAGCAAATTTGAGGTAATTGAGAGCTAAATTTTAGCACCTTTGAAATTTCGATATTCGAATGTTGGGGGGGGGGGGGGCAAGTTAGTGCTTGTCCCCCTATTTGAAATTTAAATATCTCGATAAAAAAAACAGACCAAATTCTAATATTAGAGAGCAAATTAGAGCGAAATGAGAGCTAAATTTTGACACCTTTGAATTTTTGATAGTCGAAGTGACTGTTTGCCCCCTGTTTGAAATTCAATATATCGATATCAAAAGCACAGCAAATTCTAATATTAGAGAGCACATTAGAGCTAATTGAGAACTAAATGTTGGCACCTTTGAAATTTCGATATTCGAATGCGGGAGGTAGTGAGTGCTTCCCCCCGTTTGAAATAGCAATGTCTCGATAGCAACACCAGAGCAAATTCTAGTACTATAGAATAAATAATAATTGAGATCTAAATGTTGGCACCTTTAAACTTTTGATATTCGAATGTGGAGGGGTGACTGCTTCTCCCCCCTGTTTGAAATTGAAATGTCTCGATAAAAAAACGGAGCAAATTCAAATATTAGAGAGCAAATTGAAGCTAACTGAGAGCTAATTTTTGGCACCTTTGAAATTTCAATATTTGAATGTGAGGGCTAGTGAGTGCTCCCCCATCCCTGTTTGAAATTGCAATATCTCGATAACAAAACAAGAGCAAATTTTAATTTTAGAGAGTAAATTAGAGCTAATTGTGAGCTAAATTTTGGCACCTTTGAAATTTCAAATTCGAATGCGTTAGGGGGTAGTGAGTTAGTGAGTGCTACCTCCCTATTTGAAATTACAATATCTAGGTAACAAAACAAGATCAATTTCTAATACTGGAGAGCAAATTAGAGCTAATTCAGAGCTAAATTTTGGCACCTTTCGAATTTCGAAATTCGAAAGTGGGGGGGGAGTGTTAATTTCCCCCCACCATTCTAATTGGAATATCTCGATACCATAACCGGAGAAAACTCTAATATTATAGGGAAAATTAGTTCTAATTGAGAGCTAGATCCTGATGTATTTGAATCTAAATTTTTCGGAGGTGGGGAAGGGCAAGTTTACAAACCTTCCCAAACGTCTGCTACATGCTAGAATCAAAACGGCACAAGTAACAGAAGCAGCTCTAATTGTAGCAAAAAAATTAATGAGCAGATTAAGACAGAGGAGAGTCCACAACATGGCACAGAAGTAGAAAATTCAGTGTAAGTTGAAAAAAATATATATATCAGTACTTTTTTCTTCTAAATCTTTATACGCGATTTTTTAGAAAGAACATTTTTCAACAAGAGCAGCACGATATCTTAAAACATGATTATGATTTTTGAATAAAATTTGCTTCCAGCCACGTTTTGAGAATTTTACTGTTTTTATGTTTTTCGTTTAAAGGCCAAACCATTAAACGAAAAATATTTTTTTTTTCAAAATACCGCAATTTTTCAACAATGAACTTTAACTGCAACCTTATTTTTCCAAAATAAACTAAATTTTATATATTTTTTTTTTTGTTTCTACAGGAAGTTAGTATGACATCCATAGAGTACGGATATTTAGATACAGGTCAACGCGGCTGCAGGTTATGACGTAATATGCTGCCAAATTTAGAATCAACTAAAATAATAATTAAATACTTGAAGCAATAAAAAACAACATGAAATTATTAGTTTTTTAATTATCTTTTATCTTAACAAATTTCAATGTATGTGATTTCTTTACAGCCGAGAACGTGCGTAACACTTTAACACTTTTAGAGGCAATGTTTTTGTATTCGTAAAATGTTGAAATAATTGAATGACATCAGTATTTACAATAAAAAATTTTTTTGACTGCTTTAAAACTCTCACGTTAACAATTTAAACCTGCTAAAATGTCGTGAAAATGACTTGTTTTTTTAACCTGTAACTCTCAGTTCTAACGACCCCTTTCGTTGCCAGATTTAAAGCCATCTGGCAATCGAACTTGTGTCCGGCAAATTAATTATAGGTTGTGAGACAGCCAAAGAATAATATGTTACAATTTTTAAGCTTGCTAAAATGACGTGAAGATAACTTTTTTTTAAAACTATAAACCACTCTTCAAACAGGCACTTTCATTGCCAGATTTAAAGCCGTCTGCATTAACTTTGAAATCGGATTCGTGACTGGCAAATTAATCATACGTTGTCTGATAGCCAAACAGTAATATGTTGCCCTTTCTACGCTTGCTGACGTGACGATGACTTATTTTTTTTAACTTATAAGTCACAGTTTTAACAGGCACATTCATTGTCAGATTTACAGCCGTCTGTCAGTAACTTTGCAACCGAATTTGTATTTGTCAAATTAATCATATATTGTTTGATACCCGAAGAGTAACATATTACAATTTTTAAGCTTGTTAAAATGACTTGAAGATGACTTATTTTTTTTTAATTATAAACCCCTCTACAAACAAGCACTTTCTTTGCCAGATTTAAAGCCGTCTGGCATTGACTTTGCAACCCAATTTGTGTCTCTCAAATTAATTATATGTTGTTTGATAGCCAAAGAGTAATGTGTTGTTTGATAGCCAAAGAGTAATATGTTGCAATTTTTATGCCTTCTAAAATGACGTGTATATGACTTTTTTTAAAACTATAAACCACTCTTCAAACAGACGCTTCCGTTGCAAGATTTAAAGTCGTCTGGCATTGACTTTGAAACCGGATTTGTGTCTGGCAAATTAATTATAGTTTGTCTGATAACCAAATGTAGATGTTGACATTTTTACGCTTGCTAAAATGACGTGAAGAGTACTTATTTTTTTTAAACATATATATCACATTTCTAACAGACACTTTCGTTGCCAGAATTTAAGCCGTCTGGCAGTAACTTTGCAACCGAATTTGTGTTTAACAAATTAATTATAGGTTGCTGATTGCCAAAGAGTAATATATTGTAATTTTTAAGATTGCTAAATGACGTGAAGAGGGCTTATTTTTTTAAACTATAAACCACTCTTCAAACAGGCACTTTCGTTGCCAGATTTAAAGCCGTCTGGAATTGACTTTGGAACCGGATTTATGTCTGGAAATTAATTATAGTTTGTCTGATAACCAAAGAGTAATATCTTGCCATTATCTTGCCATTTTTAAGCTTGCTAAAATGACGTAAAGATGACTTATTTTATTAACCTATAAATCACGGTTGTAACAGGGCACTTTCGTTGCCAGATTTAAAGCCGTCTGGCATTAACTATGCAATCGTATTTGTGAGTGGCAAATTAATTATTGATTTTCTGATAGCCAAACAGTAAGATTTTACCATTTTTAAGCTTGATAAAATAACGTTAAGATGACTTTATTTTAAACCTATAAATAACAGTTCTATCAGGCACTTTCGTTGCCAGATTAAAGACATCTGGCATTAAATTTGCGGCCAAACTTATGTCTGGAAAATTAATTATAGGTTGCCTGATAGCCAAAGAGTAACATTTTGCAATTTTTAAGCTTGCTAAAATGACGTGAAGAGGACTTATTTTTTTAACCTATAAACCACACTTGAAATAGGAACTTTCGCTGCCTGATTTAAAGCCTTCTGGTATCAACTTTGCAATCTAATTTCTGTCTGGCAAGTTTATTATAGGTTGTCTGAAGGCCAAAGTGCAGTATGTTCCAATTTTAAGCTTGCTAAAATGACGTGTTTCTTTTACCTATAAATGTAGATCTGGCAGGGTCTTAGCAACGTTGGCAACGTCTGGCAATAATGAATTAATATTACAAATAATTAATAGAAATAGATGTTATAAACAAAAATCATTCTAAAATAACGCAATTTTGAAGTTTATTCCACCTGCATAGCCCCTTCTCTTGCTGGTAAGCGCAACGTCTCCCTCCAGCCAGACCGGCCGCATACGTACTACATCATAAAATGGAGAAGCATACAGAAATATGAGCCTTGTAAAATGACATAATTTAATTTTTTTTCCTCCTGCATCTCCCCTTCTTCCGCAGGTAAACGCAACGTCTCCCGCCAGCCAGACCCTCCTTATTGTTACTACACTATAATGATAGAGTTCCGCCATCCAGACCTCGGCCCTCACAGACCCTTGTGTCTCTGCTCGGAGATGACCCTGAGATTCTCCGAGACGCGTCACGAAGGCCGCCGCTGGGGATGACCCACCAAAGTTTCCCCTCACAAAGACTCCGGCCAAAGCTGAGCGCTGCCCAGCGCACTTCACGCCGTCTATTCCCAAACGAACATATGAATTTGTCACATAAGACAATCATTACCACTCTGCAGGATCAGAACCAAGCAGTTTCTTCGCTTGGTGGCCGACCCGGTTCACCCCGACAGTCCGCTAGAACCTAAAACCTACAAAGGAGTCGCGCCCTCGAACCGACGCCGAGCATTCCCGAGCCGCAGTTATTTTACGGAGGGCTCTCAAGATCAAATGCTATTTTCCGACAAAGACATTTTTACGAGCCAACCGACGGGAAGGGGGGAGTTGTCAATAGAAGGGGTGGCCGGGGAAAGTTCCCTCTGATGCCACAGTCAACGTATAGCTTAGGGGATCACTAGATAACAATAGGTGCCTCTAACGGAACCCGAGGAGACAAGGAAACTCCTCCTCTGACGACAAAGATTTCGCCTCGCTAGAGTTTTACGCCCAGTCACTCCACTACAACCTGCAGAACCCCACGCGGCTCAACGCAAGGAGACATGAGAGACCAGACTCAGGTGCCGTTAGGGACCTCAGGAGGGCACGGAATGTTCTTCCTATACGCCGCCTCGCTAGGTTGTTGGAGAGTCCGGAGACCCACCGCCCCCCAACTCGACCCCACCCGAGAGTGGGGAAGTCGCGGGAGAATGGCAAAAGACTGGCTCCTGCTACTTTATCTCGTGGGCACCGAGGGTACCCAAGCACAAGTCTCCTGACTCCGTGCAATGACGACCACTACCTATTAGTTCGTTCGAAAATTAGTTTGAGGTACCACTAGATCCTCAACATTGGGCGCGGCATCCTTTAGTAGTGCTTAGACCCGCAGGATCTGAGTTGCACCGAGAGTTTATCTGAGATTCGAAGCGTTGCCGTGTTAGTCGGCGCGCCTCCGGCCCGATTCCCTGCAGGGATGGATCTCAATGGCGGACCTACCGGCCGACGCTCTCCCAGGGAAAAATGGCACGACATCGCGCAACGAGAGCCATACTAGCCTCCCTCTGCAACCGCTCCCCGGTCAACGAGGGTACCACCTAACCCTACCCACCTTGGGGTCGGCTCTCAACTACCCTATCTACTGGAGCCTTGGAGGGATGAGCCACCTGACGCAAAAAGTACATCAAGCGCTGTTCGAACCCTTGCCCTTCGCTTGCTCCGGGAGATCCTGCATGGTGATATCGTGAGCCTCGTCGTCACTAGCGAGCCACATTGTCACTAGCGATCACCAAGGACAGTTCTAAAGGATCAGTTCTATCCTCTCAGCCAAATGGTGAATGGGATTCTACCACATTAGCTAGTATTTGCTCAGCGACACCGCCCGGCCCTTAGACCGGCATTGAGATCGACCTACAGACCATCGCTACCCGGCTTGCCCAGAGAACTTGGGTGCCGTGGGTTCGGCCTGGACACTCAACAGTCTACCCATGCACGACGTCCGTTACGCGTGACCACCGGACTCGAGGCCTGTTGACCGAGAGCCATTCGTGGAGGCTGAGGTTCGTCCCCATCCGGCACCCTCGCATTCGTACACAACGAACTCTGCCGGGCTCCAAGTCTCCTTCCCCGCTCAAAGGGTCGGTTTCGGACCACCCGGAGGGGCGAACAAAATAGCAATAGATAGAAAAATAAGCTTTTCTAAAATCAAGTGACGAAAATGCTGCTTGCTCCTAAACTACTACTTTTGTATCCACAAGTATCAGTCTTATGATTAAAAAAAATTAAATAGTTTTTAAATCAAAGATTTAGAAAATGAAGATATTTTGGATTGAAATATATTTCATGTTTCTTCGAGAGTATAACATATATGATTAATTTTGCATGATTACCCAGTAAGAACGCAAAAAATAAATTGTGTACATTATTCAAAGTCTGAGTTTTTAAAAATAATACATACTATGAAGAAACATATTCTTGCGTAATTAAAATGATGTCTTTCAGTGTTATGAGTAGCAAAATATTTTATTACTCTCAAAAATGCATCTGCACAGTCGTAACGCAACCTGTCAAACATACTAGCTATAAAGTCATTGCGCCTATATGGGATGACCCGTAAATGCGACAATGTTCTTTTACTTAAAGTCTTAATACAAGAATCGTAAATAAATTCGATATAATGAGTCGTCCGATCTTAAGGAATAAAACACGATTAATTTTTCGCATTAAAATACACATCGTTCATTATACAGCGCTTCTCTCTTTCTCAAATGCAGCAAAAAATTCCGAAATGGGCTCACAGTTTTTCTTTTTTAACTTTGCAGATCACATAACCTCATGGACGGCAAGGACTACAACGTCTGTTTCATATACGAAAGGTATAAGCTTAAGAATAGGCGACCAGTTTTCAAATTAGAAAAATATGTGTGTTTATTTTTTTTCAAACAAAAATGGCGTAAGAATAACTGTGTATTCGGACAGGTGATACAGACACATGATTACGGGATTCGCATTTGCAATACTTTTAAATGTTTAAAATTTTCAAAAACCTTATACAGTAGATTGAAAACATTTAAATTGTGTTTATTTTAATCTAATAAAGTAAGTTGGTATCACATACATTATAACATTCCTTAGCTTTAAGGTCGAATCTAATTGAGGACCCTAGAAGCCAAGGGATACAAGTGACAAAATTTCGATTTCGAGTAAATTGAGTTCAAAGTTGAACATCAATAGTAATTAACTGAATTGAAATATGAAACTGTCGCTGATTTCTTAGTGGTCTATGAACTCTTATTTCAATAACTGTGAAAAGAAAAGTGGAGTACAATTTTTTTTTAATTTATAACTAAGCAATCTTTATAATCATTCGGCACTTGTACCCTTTGGCTTCCAAGCAGTACGCAAGAAATGAAAAAATATGAAATGAAAAAAAAAATGAATTTATAAAAGTTTTAAGAACAATGTTGATACAAATGAATTAAAGAACAAAATCTTGTTTTAATATAAGTTTTAAAAATAAAAAAAATATTAAATAAAAAAAAAGAATTGATGAAAAATTTAAGGACAATGTTAATACAAATGAATGAAAGGACAAAATTTTGTTCTAAGTTTTAAAGTTTTATTATAAGGTTTGAAACATTGATTTTTTTTAATTTTTTAACCGTTAAAATGCATTTATTTAACGTATAAGAAAGAAATTCTAAAAATAAAAAAAGACTCGAAATAGTTTTAAAATATGGAACAATACTGTTCTAGTGATAACATGGGAACAACACATCTACATTATCTCATCCTAATCTGTTTTATAAGTACGAGAGGCTCATCAGCCTGATCTTCAGAAGTGCGCGTGGTTATAGACTGTCCTTGTGCCACTTGGTGAGGAAGATCTCGGTAGAAAAAGTGGTACACTCGAGGTACAAACTACAATAATTTAATGAGATTTTTAAAATAAAGTTACATGATTTTCGGTTTTTCTTGTGCTATGGGAAACTGAGGCAGAACTGTGGGGCATCTTTCGGCACGGCAGGACTTACCTTTAGCTCGTGGAAAGGTTCTAATTCACCACCAGCAGTTTCTTTGTAGAAAAATGTAAAGGTTTTTTTTTTTCTCAAAATGCAGTCACTGTATATTTCGAGATACGTTTCACTGACTTTATAAAGAATGGTGCACGTGACTCAATTAATAAAATTTTCATCTTTTAGCACTTCTTTAGTGAAGTTTTAGCTAGAATCATTTACAAGTTCAGCCCAGTGCTCTGGATCATACAGATCCCTTTTATTCCCCTTCTTTCTGACTTCTATAAGCTCAAAGTCTTGGTCAAATTCATTGTAGGAGTGTCCTGAAATCAAAAAGTGGCGATCGACTGTTTCTATGTGTGTATTTTTTATGATGTACAGCCAGAAATGCACAATCAAGTGGCTTTATTCTGTCCTCCACAATTGTCACTAAAAGCTGTAATATACCTAACTTGAGAGGAAGAGTCTTTATAAATTTCAAAAGACAGAATGCGATCTCTTGACATCTGCGAAAAGCCTGGCCTTCATTCCACATGTACGTGTGGGCAGTTCCGCTTTTAATGTTATGAATGTTCAAGTTGTACGTCCAATGTTGACGTAGGTAATAACTTTAGAATTGGTTACATGTGGAGTTGGCATGATCTGTTTCAAGTCAAAGCATACCTCGACCTTTGAATCATCCTTTAAATTTTGAAATGTGTCTTTGGCCAATCTGGCAGCTTCTGCTTTGCGGAGATGTAGTTCCTTTTGAGTTTCTGCTTATTGTTTCTCATCTGCATTTCCATGGTCTATTTTCAACTGTAGCTTGTCACACATAACACATGTATCTGTGTCCGGTTGGTGAAAACTGAGATTAAAATGTGTGTATAGAAACTTTCCTTGACCGGTTGTACCCGCTTTTCTTCTAGGTTAATGTGGACACAGAGTTTGTACATCTCTTTTAAACTGAGTTTTGGATTCAGGTATTTACAGTTGGGGGTCTTTTCTCTAGTGTTATGGCTTGTGTATAGAGAAAACTTGTTTATGTGTTCTTTGGTGACATCAATACGGTCTTGTGGAATTTTATTCTATGGTCCGTTTCTTCCTCTTTCATCGCGAGAAGGTGTACAGAAGCTGTTTCTTCCTTTTTGTTTACTATGTTCTGCAACCGTTTGTTAGAAACATCTTCGTCTTTTTGTGCCAATCGCCGTTTAAAGATGATTAAATTCGTGTGGCGTTTTAACAGCCATGCACTGGCCTTGTATGTCGTTAGTCTCGATTCAGCTATGTGGATATCACCGGATATAAGTGCACTTATATCCCTTGGCCTCCACGTGTTTCACGGTTTCGGGAAAGAGGTTAAGTAACTGACCCCTAGAACGCAGCTCGTAATTGAAAAATCACTTATATCTCTTTACCTACAAACAAATAGACTTATTTCCAGATAGCCTGTGCACTTAACTCATTTTTTTTTTAATTTTGTCACTTATACCCCTTGGCTTCTGGGGTCCTCAATTAAGATACGATGCAGCTAATGTCCCAGATTGTTATTTGCACGTTTCTGAAATCTGGTATTTTAAATTTGGTTTAAATTTTTATTCATTAAAAATCAAAAGTTTCTACTTTTAGATTAGAATAAGATTAAAAAAAAAAAAGAATACTGTGTTTATCTAAATGAGTATTTATGTTTCCATGCATGTATTCTAAGCGACAGAAAATGTTAATTTTTTGTGAAAGTGTAAGAAAAAGGAGGAGGAAGGGGGCTACAGATTATCAGGACCCGGGTTCTCCTTAAATAATCTTTCAATTTTAACTTTACCGGTCTCACAGATAGCTGCTTTTTTTTAATAGTTTATCTTGTAAATTTCAGTTTCACTATAAACACTACCGAAAATTTGTTTCATTTGGAAGATTAGTACTATCACCAGAGAATATTGTGTAGGTGAATTTTAATTATAATAGCCCTCTAGAAAAAGTTTAGTACAAAAAATCCACCCTATGCGTTAATCGCGAATTTTATTCATGTTTTAATGGAGCGGTCTCACAAACCGCTTCACAGTAGATGAGTGATAATTTCGATCAAATCAGTTATAGGTTAATAAACCCACTTAAATAGAAGTGTTAGAAACATTGCGCGATTTTAACTGTTTTTAAGTCTACTATTTTTATTATGAGACATTTTATAACAACTAGAGTTATATATAATAAATATTCTTGTTAACACTGTTATAAATATCATGTAAATACTTTTTAACCAGTGAACTCCACACTAATGCGGATTCGCACAGACCTATATTTAAAATGTCGGCATTATTTAAAACATGCATTAATTAATTTGTATTTTTAATTAACAAAATAAGTTGATTGATAAAAATCAACATACATGTTAGATCTCTCATTAAAATTTATATATGATTCATGAGATTATATTTCATTATCACTATATTGAAAACAAAAATGAATTCTAACTGCTATTAGCTTTCTCACTGATCGCAGCTTTTTATCAAGTTTCATAGTTTAACTTGTAATTTTCAGTTTAATTATAGTTATTACTAAATTTTTGTTTTGTTTGTAGTCGTAGTACTATCGTTAAAAATAACTGAATGGGTTAAATTTCATTGGAATTAAAACTATACAAAAAGTTTAGTGTATGAATTGTAATCATTGCGTTAATATCTCATTATTAGAATACTCGTTTGTAGACCTAGTAAGACCGTTAGAAATATTTGAATCGGTGAAATATAATTAGAATTAATCCTATACAAAAAGTTTAGTGCAGAAACACTGTTTTATTATCTTTTAATCATGTTTTGACTGAGCGGTCTCGCAGATGTTTCAAGGTTGTTATGTGACAATTTCTGCCACAGCAATGAATGGCTAAATGAATGTTTTTAGATGAATTTTCCTATATAAAACGCATTGTCGCATCTAGGACTTTGGACGTCTCATTTAGGATTTAACTGCCAAAAGTGCGACAAATATGACCTAAAAGTGACAGTATATTATGGGTATTAACTACAGATAAATATTCCATTTTTATAAAACAAGTTAGTTTTGAACTAAAAGAACGGTATTCAACAATTCCCTGCTTAATAAAAAATATATGTATTTAATAATTTTCTATAATAAATGTAACAAAGCCATGGGAAATCGCGTGTCAGTTAGGCACAATGAACTTACCACCAAAATACATCTACGTTTTCGGATATAATTTTTATTTAGAGTAACTATTGTTAGATTTAATAAAGAAATGCAACCTTAAATAATTCATAAAAAGGTTTGAAAATGTCATTCTGTGTAAGATGAAAAAAGAAAGAAGGAAAATAGCCAGAAACATTTCAAATAAGTATTTCTGATAAGATGCTTTATAATGAAATAAAATTTAGAAAACATGTTTCAAATGAACTTCAAAATCAATACGAACATGAAAATTTCGAGAAATTGAATTTGTGAAAAAGAAGTCAAATATTGTTTACACCCGAATAAATCGTTATCAAACAAAATAAAATTTTGAAATATCTCTCAACGACAAGACAGAATATTGAAAATTTATGAGGAGTTGTGTTTTGCATTTTCTTTATTTTTTCTTCTTTGCCAGAAACACATTTTAAAATATAAATATTGAGTTCTGTTGTAAAATGTTATCCAATAGATTACATTTATTTAAAAAAATAATTTTGTGGCATTTTATTTTTCTCTTTTTTATATTATCTTATGCATGCTTCTTTTAGAGTTTAATCAAAATATGTTATGAAAGAGCAACCTTTGAAACATTATTTGCAACCACTTAAGAAAAGACGAAAAAAAAAAATTCGTAAAATTATGTATGCTTTATAATAATTTTTACTCAGATAAAGAGCAAAGTGTCAATTTTATATTGAATTGTGACATCTGATTTTGTCTGTAAAGACAATTTTGTTTTATTTCCAAATATTAAGAACCGAAAATAAAACATAAGTATTTAGTTTAAAGAATATTGAATGAAAAGTTTTCTGAACCGGATCTGTAACACCGGAAAAAGCTTGTAGAAGAAGGTTGCTTTGGTAACTCTAACGATGTTTGATATTTATAAAATTGTGTGCAAGTGTGACCGAGATTAATAAGTGTTGTCTTTATACAACTTAATTGTTTGCTATTAATGATGGCAAAAAAATTGGAAACAACAAGTAGATGTTTAAATTTGTTTTAAGACGATAAAAAGTGAGCGAGAGATATTTCACAAGGAATTGAATTTGTGGTGCTCGAAAAATTTGGTTCTTCAGGGTTATAGTGCAGATTCCCGTCACAATTAATACTGATGTGACTATCTAGCCAGCTGTAATATGTTATATTACTTTCTACTACTTATCACTTGTTGCTAAAACCAACATCTTCTTTTTCTCTAAGATGGCGATGCAGTAGAATATTGTCACCATCACCACACCTCTCGAAAGATCGGACGCACGGAACGTTTTAATTGAGCTAAATAGATTGAGCTAAATTTTGCTAAATAGGTTTTCGGTTTTGTTTAAAAAACTATCCATATTCCAACTTTATTTGCAAAAATAAAAAATAATTTACCATTATGCGCTCCATGTTTTATAATTGCAAAATTTCTAAATTACTTGGCTAAAGTACGTAGCACCTTTAGTCATAACCTGGTCCGTCCGTCTGCCCAGGTATAAGAGCGCAAAAACTACCTAACCGAATGAATTGAAATTTAATGTATATAATAGTTGCAGAATTTGGTCGTCATTTCAAATTTTAGGAAAATCGAATATCAACTTGAATATCTTTACATATATACAATTTAATATATTTAATGGTAATAAATTTTGTATTCAAGATTTTTTGCATAAGAGAACAGGTATTGCACCAATCTCGGATTATTTATAAAACTATTTATAGTACGATCGCACCACATTTGCCACGTTTGACGTAAAATATGCATAATTTTTTCTTTTATCAGCAAATAAAATATTGATGTATCCAAATCTGATATCAAAATTTGGCGTTGATATTGTAAGTTTTAAAGTTTGTTACTAATTCTATATGCAATATCAAAACCTATGTCTTGCAATAAATAGCAAAAGTTATTTTTAATCGAGTGGTACAAAACACATGTTTGCACGATTAATTGTAGGTATATAGGAGTTATTTGGCGTAACCACATTTTCTCAGAATTATATATAAAGCCAACAGCATACAGCAACACAGGAATTTAATCGTATACCATAAAATTTAATTTGTTAAATCTGCTCTGTAGTATATTTATTTTTGAAGTTATTTGGACAAAATATTTCCAAATTGTCAATTCGCTTTATTAAAGAGTTTTTCTTGAAATCTATATTATGTAAAATCGAGTATTAACCCCCTCACTGACAAGCCCGTGTTAATACGTTCACTAAACTCCAAGTTTCACTGCAATACAAGCAATATTTAAAGTAATATAATTCTATTGATTTAATGTATTTTTAATACATTGAACAATGATTAATACTTCTAAGGATTGCATTCATATTCGTTATTAAGTTTTTTTTATAAAATGTTCAGAGAATAATTTTTTTTAGCATTTAAAGCAAAATGCAGAGAAAACAACATTACAATTTTGCCCTTTTCCAAGACAGTCGGAGGGTTAAGAAATAATATTTCTATTTAACGACAAAGCTATTGCTAAGTAACAATGGAAAATTATACATCAAAATGTCCATTCGTTTATGGTGCAAATGTACTCACAAAAACAAAAAGCATAAACCTATTAATTGCTTTTTAATAGGGCTATTAAAGTATAAAAAATACATAAGATGCAAAAAAACTAGAAAATAAAATTGAACATTTTTTTGTGTTAAATATACTTTCAAAAATATATTACTGTTTTCTACGTAAAATGCCGAATATATGGAGTCCATGTTTTTAATCCAAATCTTTTCTCTCTTGAACTTGGACATTCAAGGTAGTGTTCTGAGCGCTTGTAAATTAATTACCTGAAATCCAGACGTGATAGAAACATCACAAAGCACTTAAGAGACAAAATAATGAAAAGATAAAGAACGTGTGAAAAGGCGAATACGGATTTATTATTTTAAAGTAAAAAATTGCGTTACTATTTATTGGAAAATTAGAAGACTGGAAAATGTCAAAAAGAAGTGTTTTTTTTTTTTTTTTTTTTTTGCATAAGTTAATATTAAGGAAAATTTTCTATGGAGGTAGAGTACATATAATAAGACTATACTTTTGCAGTTTAAGTTATTTTGTCAATAAAATAATTCTTCGAAATAAGCAAAATGAACATCACAATAAACAACTATTTCAATATTGTTTTCAGTTTAGGAGTATTGCTTTAAATAAGTGTACCGTTTTTAACCGAATGCCAAGAAGG
The DNA here is from genome assembly GCA_963932465.1 of Maratus speciosus. Lineage (NCBI taxonomy): Eukaryota > Metazoa > Arthropoda > Arachnida > Araneae > Salticidae > Maratus > Maratus speciosus. Next base: position 330,872,388 of record OZ010788.1, on the reverse strand, counting down.
GTTATGTGTTTCACGCGTATTTGGGTATGTGGATTTCTGTATACCGTCGAAACATCCAAACGGCTGGATGGATTTTAATGAATGATATCTCTATCGATTCGTCTTAACCGCCCAATGATTATAGGCTAGGATTTGATTTTATAAATTTAAAATGAGGCCGTAAAATATAAAATGGCGGTAGAGCCGAAAAAAAAATTACGCACTATATTGAGTGGCATATAATTGAATAGGTCTTTCAAAATGAAGACGACGTTTCATTGACTATTTTGCAGTCAGAAGCTCTGTTTAAATATTACACAACCTGGAAGTTGTGTAGGTAGGACTTCCAGCTTTACTGCAACTCTAACCTTCAGAGACATATATAGGCTTCCTCAAAACAGTGTTTATAGATAGGAACTAACAATTAAACACAACTTCAAAGTTATCAATACAAGTAAATAAAAAAATAGGCAAATAATTTAAAAATAGTTTCACACTGATGAGAAATAATTAATTAGTTCGCTTTTCACGCAGCCGGGTTTTTTGATTTTTAAAATTTAATGTATAAAACAAACGATCATATTTTCTTTGTAATTTATGCTACCTTTTCTTTGTTTTTATAAATTATAAAGCAATGTGCCACAAAATGTGTAAATAAGATACTATTATTTTGTCAGTAAAACACAGAATACGCTATGTTTAATCTCAACTATTTAAAAAGAAGAATCAGTTTTCTAAAATGTCAACCGGTTTCTTTTCAATGCGCTACAGTTTTCTTTTGATTTATTCGATTAAAACCAGCTATTCATCTAATATATTAAAAATGAAAATCTGTCTGTCTGTAATGCTATACAAATCCACAGTTTGGAAGCCAGAATTGTGAAATGTTGCGTACATATGTACTAAAACACGCCCGAGGCAGCTAAAGTAATCCGGAATCATAATAACTTATAGTTAATTTTTAAATAATGAAAAACCAGAAATTTAACAGCAATTTCTAGTCAAATTGAAACATTTTTCGTTATAGCTGTTGCAACAATTAAAAATCCAGAATAAAATTCTTACCACAACAATTACTTTTTTATTGCAAGATTTCCACATGAAAAAAAGAAGTAAACCGTTTGACGAATTTTTTTAAAAAAACAAGGGAATATTACATCATAACTTTTCTACTGCAACATTTCCACTTGAAATTTGAAATTAAAATAAATAGTTTGACGAATTAAAAACAAAAGAGAAAGTTTTGTCCTAATTTTCTGTTTTATGATTTCCATGTGAAAAACTGTAATTATTTAATTACTTTGACGATTAAAAAAATGGAATATTACGTCATATTGAAAATATGAAGGGCGTTGTGAATATATAACGTCATATAAGTGTGAAAAAATGTATTGAAGCATGATAAAAACTCGATTATGGAAATATTAGCGCATTTTAACACTATTGTTCCAATGATGAATGGAAATAAGTTCATTTATAGTTGTAATTTTTTGCGTCTGTTATATAAATTAATACATTTTTACATCGGGTTTTCATTTCATTCATGTGTACAACACTTCGGATGTTTTTATGTTGTATGTTAAATTTTGAAATTGGTTTTTCAAAACAAACATTCTTAAAATTCAGGTCAACGCCGAATGCTTTAGCTAGTAATTAATAATTTACAGACTTATTAATAAATTCCAATGCTAAATTTAATATCAATGAATAAAATCTTTATTTGAGATACGGAAAATATTAAATATGCAGATAAAAAAAAATAAATTGTTAGAAGAATTATAGTCACAGAATAACATTTTAGATTAAATTTTTAGTGTCCGTTAAAGGTTCATTAAATGCATTAGATGCAAATGAATACCTATTTTTATAACAATGTATAAAAAATTTTTAAAGCCATAAGGCTACATTTGTAAACAATAATAACGATTCTATTTTGCCCTTAAGTTAATATTAAGGAGAAATTTGAATGGAGGTAGGGTAATATAATAAGATTATACTTTTGCAGTTTAATTCATTTTGTCAAGAAATGAGTGTTTAAAAATAATTAAAATGTCCTGCATTTAAATATTGTTTCCGGTTTACTAGTATTGCTCTAAATAAATATTTCGTTTCAAAACCAAACCTTCTTTTTTCAATATTAAAGTGAAATAAAAATCACAAGTTTACAAAATGGTGAATACAAAATATTGTAAAGTTGAAAAGTAAACAGATATTATAATAAAATTACAACAATCGACGTTTCGGAAATCATCTGTGACCACCTTCAGGGAAATATTGTTAAATTGCTTTAAAAGTTTTAAAGAACAAAAATAAGCCGTCTTGATATTTTAAAGTTCGTTAGGTTCCCAAATGATAATCGCTTCAATCAATCATAAAAGCAGGATATGCACTGGTATCATCTACCGGATTGAAACAGGAGAAAAGTTTAAACGAATCAACGATGGAGTATGCAATGGCGGAATCTATCAGATGAAAACAGAATATAAGAAAAATCGATAAACAATATGCATTCAGTGGCGACATCTTGTATAAAATCAAAAAAGAATTGTATAAAATGAGATATAAAACAGAAACAATAGAATAAAAAGATATGAACTTTGCTAGAAACATAGCTGTACATTGCCAAACGTTAGAAAAATAGGATGTATATAAACAGTATAATATATGTATAGGATGTATAATACAGTAGCATTTGATTATTTTAAGATGCACAATCAAAGTTTAAGGATAATAAATGAGATGTTATCATTACATGCTTCTGTAGAAAAAAAAGAAATACAGTTAGATTGGCAATACGCGCAATGTAATTTCTACTTCTACTATCCCTCCTAGAACACTCTCAGAATACCTTGTTTTCTTGTATACAGAATGAAACGGAACGTTGCTTTAGAATGGAATGATTTGTCATGATATAAATATGTGACGTATTATCGTCAATAATTGAAATGTGAACGTGGATTATTATGTCTCCCAATAATATGATTTAAAAGATTTGTAAATATGTATGATATATCTGTAAATAGTTTTATACTCAATTAAATGTTTAGTTGATAGAATTTCCGCGCCAAGAATCGTCAAGTTTTGATTTGACAATAATACGCAATTTCTTTTTTGTTTATTTATTCATTCTACAGACCGGAAAATTATATTAGAATGCCTTTGATATATTATTTATGATTAGAATTACTCAAAGTATGATTTACAGATATGATTTAAGATGTGAGATTTATATTTTAGTTGATATTGATATTTTTTTCATCGTTACTTCAAACCATAATTTCAATAGACTATGATAGACCTTCAATAACATTATTAGATGGAATTTTTATCTTGGCATTTTAAAAATGTATGTGGATGTCAGGATTGTTAAAATAAAACCTAGAAAAAGCTGTTGTCTGTTGATATTGCGAAATATTTCTTTTATGTTCTTTCAAATATTCTACAAATTTCCTTTCGGCAACAACGATAAAAAACTTTTTGGTACTATTTTTCAAAATAATAGGTTTTCAAAATAATTCTCATAAGCTCCGGCACGTCCGTGCCCAGGTGTTGGATCCAGATTTCTATGTAATAAATTAGTGATGTAAGGAAGGGTAATATCAATAAGTTGAATATTAAACCCACGAAAAAGTTTCCTTATTTTTTCAAAAATAATTGGAACATACCTAAACCGACAATATATTGTATTCTGCTGGTTGTTAGGTAGGCTGTGAGCGTGGTTAAAATGATGCTTGTGAATGATGTTATAAAAGCACTTAATTGGAAAACCGTGATTTATGGAAATCTGCTTTATATAATTAAGATCTTGCTTTAATTGTGTGCTAGAACAGATAAAAAAGAACTAGTTTTGTGAAGGATTTAAATGCTGCCATTCGGTAACAAAAAGGCAAGTTAGCACTGAAGGGAATATCACTATTTCCTTTCATAGTTTTTCTGTAATTAGTACAGCTGAACATCTGATAATTGCGGTTCTCCTTTTTCTATTTCAAAGTGAATTTTATACTACGATTAAGGTTATTAACATTACAAAAAATAAATATCACGGGCCAAGTGATCATGACCTCACAAAATGAAAATGTCACCCACGTAGCGTAACCAAAGTTTTCGTTTTTTACCAAAATTATCAAATATAAATTTATCTAATGGCCTCAATTTAAATCCCGCAAATAAACCATAAACTGTAGTAGGCATACTGCATCCTTGGATTGCCTGTAAAATTCCTTAGTGAAGATTAATATATTGCTCTGAACAATAAAATTCAAATCAGCTATAAGTGAAGCTTTTCGTAATATTATTAAAATGCTTCTGGTTATAGACAATGGTAACAATGTTTTAAATTATTTCTTGGATGTCAAGAGAAGGGTATGATGAATTAACACCATGACCGGCTAAAATTGTGTTATTATTTAAAGCATATTTATATGCATTAACCTTTTCAAAATTTCAGAAGTAGAATTAACGACATACCTACAATGGGGCAATATATATATATCTATATATATATATATATATATATATATATATATATATATATTTTTTAAATAGATACAAACGCATTTTTCAATGAAGTATACAGGTCACTAGCAACGAGCAGCAGTAGTCTGATTGGAAAGTGAGGTTTATTACCTTTCAAGCCACACTGAAAAAAAACGACATTTTTACAGTACAAAGTACTGTTCATCTCGCGCACAAACTCGATCACAGGGAATGTGCTGTATCTTTCTTTGGTTTACTGACTGTATTAACATGGAAAATGCAGTAGTTGCGTAAAATTAACAGCACAATGTGCTGGCAATTTGGACGCCATCAATTGGTGCTGTAAAAAAATGCGTCCAAATTGCCAGTAGATTGTGCTGTTAATTTTACGTAACTACTGTATTTTCCATATTAATATAGTGAGGAAACCAAAGAATGATACAGCACATTCAATGTGATCGAGTTTGTTCTGTCAAATTTATAGTGGTTTTTTTACAGTGCAGCAGAAAGTTCTGCGGTAACTCCAGTATGATGTGATTTAATTTGATGCTTCATGCAATCCGACCACACTCCATTTTTTCTGATGATCAATATATTAAATTTTTTTTTTATGTTTCACAGCTGAATTCTTGAATAAAATACCTGCCGGCCCGGCCTACAGGCGGAGGTAGATTTCGAAGTTAAGTATACTAATTTCACAAACAAAAACCAAATCATGATTAGGGATAAACCCACTTTAACAATTTTATCTGGCCGCTTTTGAAGAGTTTTTATTTCATTTTTATATAGTAACTGGTTTTATCAGAATCATGTTAGGGCGGTATTAAAAAAAAATACTTTTCCATGCTCAACAACTCGAAATTTTCTGGCATAACTCTAGATTCATTTTTATTAGGAAAAACATGAAACTTGTTGACGTGATTTTTGAAGAGATTTATAAGCGACCTGTGTTTTTAATTTTCGTTCAGTTAATTAAAACTTGATACATAAATAATTATTTTCTCAGTAAGACAATAATTTTCGTTTCTAACGCAATCACTTCGGGAAATTCCGTTCAAAATGCCCACTTTGACATTATTTTTTGAAATATATTCTGCCTCTGTCAAAAAATCGATCATTACGGTACATTATATAGTTTCTGAATAAGCGAATCTACCAATAAGCAATTTGGATTTGAATACTCCCGTAATACGATGATTTTTCCAACACAATCCGCTTCGGGAAATTCGGTTCAAAAGGCCCACTTTGACAGCATGTTTTAAAATATATTCTGCCTATACCAAAAAATTGACCATTATGGTACATTATATAGTTTCTGAGTAAGAAAAGTTACCAATTGCAAGCCTTTGAGAGTAAAAATGAATTGTAAAATGAGTCAGAAAATAAGCAGTTTGGATTTGAATACACCCTTACTAGGATGATTTTTTTCTTCAACCGCTATGTATTTTTAATTTGTTTTTGCTGTAAGAATTGGTCCTATCCAAAACTTGTCTATATAGATGTTGTCGACAATATTAAGAAGATATATGATAAATTCTTGTCGATTTTATATCTTTTGAATTGACGGAGTTATGGATTTTTTTCTTCTTCAAACGCCTTTTTTGTTTTCGTTTTCATTTTTTTTTTTTTTTTTTTTTTTTTTTTTTTTTTTTTTTTGCGGTACAAATTGGTCCTATCAAAAACTTGTGAATATAAAGGTTGTAGGTAATGTTAAGGAGATTCATGATAAAATTAATTGGGCATGAAATCTTGAGAATTGATGAAATTATGAATTTTTTTTTCCCAAAAACTCTATTTTTTGCGCCCCTTAAGCCCATTTTTAACTTTATCAAAAATCTGTGATACATAAAATTTTGGCCCTATTTTTAGAAGTAATAAAAATTTTAAACTGATTCGATATGTATAAAATTTAAGAGGTTTTGGGTTTTTTTCGGTTTTCACAAAACCCCTCCCTATTTCCATCCCCTTGGTCCGATTTTGCCCATTAACGAACTTGACCGAGATTTTATGTATCAGTTTGGAAGAGATTGGTGCAAAATTGTGGAAGTTATCGTGTCCAGAAGAAAGTGATATATATAGATAGATACATACATATATATATTATTTCAAAATTAATAGAAAATTATCGCATGAATGGCGCTACAGCAGCACATATCAAATGCAATAAAACATATTATATCATTTCAAAATGCCTAAGCACCATAACTCCAAAAGGAAGGTGTATATCTGCAGAAAATTTTTAACTATAAAATACATAAAAGAACAAGAAAGACAAGTAAAAAAAAAAAAATATATATATATATATGCTCTTCATCAGTGGGAGGACAGACAAAAAACTAACTCCACCCCCACTTTTAAAATTTGAAGGTTTCTGAACACACGCTCACCCCACATTCAATATTGAAAAACTATTGTCATTTTATTAACCAAATTCCATAAAAAAACTAAAATAACTCAAATTAAAACTAACAAACATAATGTTAACAATACAAAAAATATCATACAAAAACAAAAAAGCTTTAATAAAAAGTCTTTTAGAGAAATACTTAAAAAATGGCCATTAAAATAAAAACAAAAGAAATTAACTTAACATGCATGAATGCAGAATAGACGTGCGCCCCCAGCTTTTGGACTTATGGTGTTTAGGCATTTTGAAATGATGTAATATATATATATATATATATATATATATATATATATATATATAAAGTTTTTTACTGAGGGTGGTTTTGGGCTCTAGGGGTCATGATCGGTGTAGATCTGCAATTTTTTTCAGAAATTCCAACATAGGAACGACGCCAATAGGTAGTATTTCATACAAAATCTATCTAATACACGCTTTACCTTTTACTTTCTTCTATTGAAGATAGAAGAAAATATTGTAATCGAAATTTTTTCTTCCGGTTTTCGATGGGTTTACGCGTTTGAGGGGTCAGAGATCCCCAAAAACATGTTTATAGAAAATGTCCGTGTGTCCCTATGTCCGTGTATCCGTGTGTTTGTCGCCATTGTACCATCAACTAGTGTATGAATTTATGCATAGAACTCAACATTTTTTTTTAAGTTTTAGGCTATCTCAAGCAGGTCCTCCCTTAATTTGAAAAAAAAAAAATCCTCTGGTAGAGGGTGCTGTAATAGCGATTTTTGTGCATTTTGAATATTGTACCATGGAAAAGTGTGTGAAGTTATGCATAGAATTGAACCAAATTTTTTGTGTATGTTTTTGGCCAAGGCAAAGAGGTCCTTCCTGAATTTGGAAAAATTTCGCTGGTAAGGTGCGCTGTAATAGCGATTTTTGTGCGATTTTTGCGCATTTTGAATATTGTACCACCGTAAACTGTATGCAGTTATGCTTAGAATTGAACCAATTGTTTGTGTATGTTTTTGGCCATGGAAAGAAAGTCCTCTCTGAATTTTGAAAAATTCCGCCTAAAGGGGGCGCTGTAATAACGATATTAGTGCGATTTTCAATATTGTACCATCGAAAAGTGTATTCAGTTGTGCATGGAATTGAACCAATTTTTTGTGTATGTGTTTAACCATGGCAAGAAGGTCCTCCCTGAATTTGGAAATATTCCGTCGAAAGGGGGCGATATAATAGCGATTTTTGTCTTATTGTCTTGATTTTTTGTAGTTCTACTCTACACCAGTGGCTCGTGAATTGACGTGAACTTCCTATCCCGATAAGCCGACCATTCGATAACAGCTCATATAAAACATAATAACGAAAAACTATCGATTTTAATAAATACCGTGATCGAGAATCGAGATTAACTCGTTTTACTCCGATTAACTGACTGAAGCAGATATTTAAGATGAAAGTCAAAGTTGATATAGTATTGAACTAATAAAAATGAAATATTGACATTTGTAAGAACATTTTGAAATATTAAAATATAGAAGATAGAAGAATGTTTTGAGGTTGGTTCATCCAACTTATTTTAAGATTTTACTTATTTTAGATTACTTTTAATAATTTAAGTGGAGAACTATTAAGTTTCAGGAGAATCTTTTTTGCCAAGTTGAACATGCAGGTTCTGGCCTTATCTCTTTGAGTATCCGGGAATGAATTGAACAAAGATTCGCATTCTTCAACAAGTGATTTAAAATATCTTACGTGTTTAAACAATAATAAATATAATATTCATAAACACATTAAAAAATAATAATACATAGTTTAATTCACAAAATATGATATATAAATAGTAAATATAAACATTTTATACATCCATGTGAAAATAAATGATTTATCTGTAAATGAGATTTTCAGGTGCTCGCAAATAAAAAAAATCTTTAAGTTAAAAATCCATTAAAGTGTGCAATAAAGTATACATTATTAATTTTAAATTACCCAGTTATAATGTGTATATTTCTATGTCGTTTGTGCATTTTGTTTAAATATTGATGCATTTTAACATAAAATGAAAATAATAAAATCTGTTTTATTTTAGGTTTAAAACTGATGTGTCTCCATTAAGTCTTTTCTCTAACTAGTGTTTTTTTCTGAATTAGACTGAATAAGATCCTGTAAATTAATTATCTAAAATGAAGATATAAGAGAAACATCACAAAGCACTTAAGAGACAAAATACTGAAAAAAATAATAAAAAAAACTGGTGGAAAAGTCCAAAAGAAATCGTCGTGCTAAAACAAAAAAATGCGTTAGTATTTATTTGAAGATTATTTAGACACAGAAAATCAGCAAAAACTACATTTCTTTATAAGTTATCATTAAAATAAAGTTTCAAAAGAAAAAAGGTATTCTTAATAAAATTATTCGTTTGCAATTTATTTTATAGGGATATAAAATATTTAATGAAATTCTAAATATAGGCATACCTATTCATTTTTAAATATTTGCAGAACTAAGCGATGCTCTGAGTTTTTAAGCTTCAATTTTGAAAAAGTCGAGTACTCATTACTTATCATTTTAAAACATTTGAAAAGTGTTTATAATTTTTTTTAGTCAGTCAATCCGTCTGTTTACCTCTTCGTTTTATAACTGCTTTAATATATTTCGACTGGGCAGATGAGTCAGCTGTATTGACTGACTAAACATTACTGACTGCATTGACTCTACTGACTGACTGAACTCTACTGAGTGATTTGAATTATGACTTAACTGATATGAGAACTGATGACTCTTCTAAAACTATTTTCTCTTAATTACGTTTTGCCGAATTAAATCTGGATATTTCCTAGGGTTTTCTGAGCGCCTGTAAGTACGAAATCCTTTCTGAGATAAATGGACTTAAAGTTTGAGTTGTGTGAAGGGCTCAACTGATAGTACAACACAAAAAATGTTATGTCTTCTTTATTAATCATTGTAGAAATACGTGATTTGCTTTATTTAAATTATTTGACATCGTAGAATTTTATTATTATCGGTAAAAAACGCATTTTTGAGAATTTTTAGACGCACAGCCTTAAAATCTGTGGTATATATCATTTAATATGTACATAAAATATATACTTACTATAGCATCGCTTAAAAATATGACTGAAGTTGGGATTGAACTGGCTCAGAAATCATCTTCGGGCATGTGGAAAGCGGGAAAGTCTATCTATTCCATAATGGAACGCGAAGAGTTTTCCAAATAGCAACATCAAACAGTTTTCCTTATCCACCCACTGGACAAAGGGAAAAAAGGGTCCTAGAAGCAGGGAATGCGAAAAGAGAGAAGAGATGTCTGAAAAGATATCGGGATTTAACGAAAACGACAGAGTTTTACAAATAGAAACATTAAATTTTTACCTTTTCCACCCACTGGACAAAGCGAAATATGTCCTAGAGGGAGGCAATTGGGAAAGAGAGAAGGGATGTCTGAAACCCTGAGGCCTTAATGGAACGGAAGAGTTTTCCAAACTGCAATCTCAAACATTTTTCCATTTCCTCCAATTGAACAAAGGGAAAAAATTCATAGAGGCCGGCAATGGGTAAAGAAAGCAGGGATGTCTGAAATGCTCGGGACTTAATGGAACGATATATAAATATAATCTGGGGGTGGCTACCTTGGAGTAATCGTTTTTGGGGTTACAAATATTACAAGGAAGTAAAATTATATCTCGATGCGGCATGCATTCGTTAATAGTGCAATTAAATTTTAAAAAAATGATAAACTTTTTATTCGCATTATTAATAAGATAATTAAAGCAAAAGAAGATATCAATGCATAAACAGCGATAATTAAAACTGAAGATTATATTGGAGTTAAATTTATTTGTAACTTATATTACTATTTTTCAAAAATGCAGAATACACCGAATTTCATTTCTGACATTTTTTTAATTATTTTTTTTCTTTTGACATCAACACTTATGCATAGGGAAAAAAATACATGTGTAATCAGAGTAAGATCCATAACTTGTATTTTTAACTTAATGAACAAAGATTAGTATATCCTTATAGTGAAAGGAAAAAGAAACAAATTTGATGATTATAACATAATTAAATATTTCAAGTTCTTTTTGTCCATGAAAACAGAATACATGAGCATGATTTTAATTTTTAGATATCATCATTTATTTAACTTATGACGTGACTGATCAGCACATTATCTAACTCTACGGTATTTATTACTGTTTATAATTTGAGCGCATGAGATTTCGAAGTAAAAGTCACGGATTACGAGCCTTATGGCTTTAGACTTTGAAAATCAGAAAAGAAATAGTCTCTTATTTTCCATCCCTCATGAAGCGGTTAATTAAGCAATTGTCTCTATACGGCCTAATTAGAATGTTCAACAGATATTGTATAAGGTAATGTTTTTAAGTGTTAATCCTGATGTATTTGAAAAAAGCTAGTTATATCGCACTGTTAAATAACGTGTCTTGAAGGATTGTGTAGTTATTTGAATGTGTCAGTAAATTAGCGTTTGGCAACTCACCCTTCTATAAATGCAATTTAATTTCTTTCTCTTTAACTAAATATTTTCTCTTACTCATCCTTTTTAACCTTAACTTAGACATTTAAATGGGTATTCTGAGCGGCTGTGACTGAATTATCTAAAACCAATATGTGAGACTAACATCACAAGTACTTAGTAAAAAAAATAATAAAAATATAATGAGACTTGGAAAAAGCGAAAAAAATATATTACATAATAGCAAAAAATTGAGTTAATGCTTATTTGGGCATTAAGTCTGCAGAAAAGTCTCAGCAAGGAATGCACTAAAAATATTATTATTGTGTACTCCGTGTATTAACGTTAAGATATTTTTTCAGAAAAAGAAGTGCCTTCATAATGACTCTCTTTTGTAACTAATATACAGTGATAAAACTATATCAGTCTCATTAAACTCTTTTAGATACTCTTTAAAGAATATTTTTTTTTTCGGAAAGTTGAAAGATCTTAAAACCATGTAAGAAACACATAATAACACAATTTTGTAAAAAAATATTTTAAAGAACCTTTTTTTTTACACATATAACAATAGATATAATTAGACATAAGTTGCTAAATATCTTATATAGAACTCTAGACATGTAAATGCACTAATTTTGGGTAAATATTGCATTCCAATAAATGCATTATTGGTACAATATTGGCCATGCAGTTAGTCAATATAGTTTGCTACTAGGGACGTAGTTGAAGTTATAACCACCCTGTAATTAAGTTAACATATTATATCATATCTGCCAATCTAACAGTTTTTTTAAATCAATAAACTTTGAGAGACATCGAAACAGAAAATGTATATAGTTATTTAGGATTTCACTTGATTTCATTTATTAAATGAAACTTCTGGTTCAAATAGGTTTAATACAATGGTTGTCTCCCGTCATGAATGTCAATTGTGTGACAAGTATGTTGCACCCATTAAAACGGAATCCTGGACTGAGAGGGTTAATAATTGTGAATGCTTTAAAAGTTTCTAATCCTATACTTTGTTGTTAAAAAATAGAAATTACGTACAATAAATAATCAAGTGGTTCATATTAGATAAATTTATGTATGAACACATTAAAATTTACACACAACGATGCCAATTTTTTTTTATAATTTTAATAATAATAAAGTATATCATTTTACTTAAAATAAAATATAAATCGACTAAATAAAAAATATATAGTTACCAATAAGTACAAAGATTGCATGCATTATACACGAATTTATCTAATAACAGCATTTTTTATTGCAAAATTATCCCTTAAATACAAAATATCTGTCCTTTTTAAACTCTTTAACAAAATCTTTTCTTTTCCTTATGTTTTTCTCTCATGAACTTAGATATTTAAGGCAGTAATCTGAGCGTCTGTAGATTAATTATCTAAAATCAAGATCTAAGAGAAACATCACAAAGCACTTAATCTATAAAATAACGAGGAAAACGTTAAAAAGCAAAAAAGGAATTATGATAAAGCAAAAAGTTGTGTTAATATTTATTTGCACATTATATAGATATAAAAGTGTCACGATGAAATGTATTTTTTGTGAGTAAATATTAAGGTAAAGATGTAAAAGAAGCAGAATTTTTACAACACGAATATTTGTTTGCTATTTAATTTAACCTTTAACCGGAAACGTACCGTCTGTGAAACGGCTGCGTCTACATATCTACCCTTTACACAAAAATGAACGCGTCCACAATCTTATCACGATTTCTAATCCTTACGCTATTGGTCCACTGCCTCCCCCACCCATTTTGAACACCTGCGCATTTTTAGTTATTAAAAGAAAAATAATTTTATTTTCAACGCAGTCTGTGAGACGGCGTGTTTCCGTTTATGTAATTTTTTGCTCTGAGGTGTTGATATGGAGCGGTCGTAAAGGCGGGAACGCAACAGTAATAAAGACTTTGAAGAAACTGTTTTGCGATGGTTTGATGAAGTAGGAAGTGACATAAGCGATCTTGAAAATATTTCAGATGATGAATATATAAATTGTAACACGAAAGTGACTCAACATTGTGAGAAAATGCACAAAAAATGCAGATATTTAGAACATGCTGCAATATTTACTATTAAATGTTTTGTTAATTTAACTGCTTAATATTTTTTTTCTAATTCATATTGTACCGAAATATACAAAAATATTAGCATTTATTTAATTATTATATCGAACATGTAATATTTTATACAATAATGTGTAATTTTAAAATATTTTTTGTCTCCACCATTCAAAAATCATTTTTATGCTGTTATATTAAAAAAATGGTCCTGTTAATGCATTACTATTAAATATTAAGTGTTTAAGTTCACTATTTAGTAAATTATTAAGAGTTATTTTTTTAATTTTTTATAGCAATTTTTTGATTTATCAGTCTCACAAACCGTTTCCGTTTGTGCACGAGATTTTCATGTTTCCGGTTAAGGGTTAAATAAATAAATAAATATGCATATTTAATACGTTTGTAGCCATTTTTTTCAAAAAACAAAATTTTTACAATGCATGTTGATGGAAATAAAAAGCATACAAGAAAAAAAGAAATTGCATACGAAAAACGTACTTTGTACAAGTTTTGTTATACAGTTGCTCCCAAAAGTGTTCGTACATTTGCGAATTTCAATGAAATAGTGCTCTATCCATTATTTTAAATTAATATTTCAGATTGGTTATTAAACAATAAGATCTATAACTTATTCTTAACAAAACTACATAAAATATTTTAAAATGAAAGTAAAATGTTATTTTGAAGAAATAAACAATAAAAAACTAACAAAAAAGTTACTCCACAAAAGTCTTCGTACACTTAAAAAATCTATATACATTAGTAAATATTGTAATATATTCCTTAAATTATTACTTAGTAGGATATTCTTCAGCAATGAGAACAGCTTTTAAACGTCTCGGAGTAGATTTTAATAGTTTTATTGTAATTTCTGCTTTAATGTTCATCCATTCATCGATCATTACTGTTTTTAGTTCGCTTTTCGTTTTAATATCTTTTTTTGAACACTAACCTCCTGTTTTCCCTAAATATGTTCTTTTTGGTTTAAATTCGCGATTTAGGTGGTACTTTCAGAACTTTTGGATAATTATAGTGACCCCAGAGGCGAATGTTTAGAGCCTCGTGCTTGATAAAAATCCAAGTTGTTTCCAATACCAAAATTTTGGGCTGATAATTTTAAATTGTCTTTTAACGCTAGAATTACCGTGTTTCTTGCATACCTAGAATGACCAAGGCGGGTCATAGCTGACCAATGCCCGTCAATGATGTTATTCTTGATTTATATTGGAAATACAGGCATGTATTAGTGTTCCATGATTAATATAATGATTTTGAATTAAGGATTAATACAATTTATCTACAAGAGTATTACATAACATGAAATTTGGTGAAGGTACCACCGAAGAAAATGTTAATTTCTAATTTCAGAACAGATTCTTTGAGATCTTTTCGGCTATTTCTGATAATATATATATATTCGATATGTATATTCGAGTAAATTTCCATCTATTTGGGTAATTGCTAAAAGGGAACTTTCAAATATGCGATGAGTTTTGTAACATATCTGACTTCTAGCATGTTATGCAATATATATGCAAAAACATAGATCCTAATGTAAGGATGCATAAAACTATTCGACTCCTTTTGTTTTTACTATGAACAGTAATTGCTGAAATTGAATTTTTAAATGTGTTTTGCGTTTTCTAAAATTAACATATTTATATTTACCTTATTTACACGGGGAAGTTTCGTTACTGTTCGCTAGATGTTTTAGAAAGCATTTCAGAATTTATGTTTAATGCATACATTTATTTTTTTTATGGTACATGTTTTATATTTGTGCGGTAGATGTAGTAATACATTTTAATAAATTTTAAAATTTTAACTTAGTTTTGTAATTTTATGGACTGGCTATGTAGAAACTTCAATAACAAATAAATGACGTCAGCTATTGAAGTTACATTTTTAGTAGAGTAAATGTTACTTTAAGTATTATACTTCCTTGTTTTAGTGGAAATTATTACCGATAGCCGCAACTTCATTTTCTTAAACTGTTCGAACATCCAAAAAATTATATAAAATTCATCAAATTCAAACAACTTGTACACTTCATTCTGTAACTTTGGAATAGCAAAGAAAATGGTTTGCGATTTGAAATTAATGATTTCCTTGAAGAGTATTACGGACTGAGTATGTGCAGCGCCATATATCAGTATTGTATTGAAGTAAAAGAACAAAGCATAGATCAAATTCCATATCTCAGATATTGCTCTTTCGTAAGAATAAGTTCAAAAGTTGTCACTGTTTATTTGTTATTGAATTATTAGAAGTTGTCATTCCATTTCAAGATACACTGCAGTTTCGTAGTTTCCTGTTTTAATTGATGTACTTTACATTGTTTCTTAAATACATGGTGATTCTAAAATAGTTGCCGAGAATGAAATCTTAAATCAACAATACGAAACCAAACAATAAAAAATCGTATAGGAAAATACAGTATCAATTTAATCAAATATACAGAATATTTTATTTAAAGCTGAATTCAAATTTCTAGTCTGATATTCATTGATGTTAATAATGTTTTAACAAAAATTTCAAGAGATTTTGTTTACTTTGTGTAATGGTGTTGGGCAAATCTGGACCCATATAACGGTAACCAACTTAGCTACCCAATCATACAGATAATTTTGTGGGGGAAGGGGTATTATTTATTTGGGGGAAAATTAGTATTGATTAAAAACAACGGGCACAACAGGGGAACTACTAATACAGACATAAGACGTAAATCCCGGAAGAGAGGAGGAGACTGGACACTTCCCAAAACCCCAAAACCAAAGAGTAATTAAGCCAGCAACTCCTAATTACTCAACCTGTAAAATATCCATAGTGATAATTCATAATTCATAATAAAAGCATTGTGATCGTGAAAATTTCGGTCCTGGCTAGCTTCTGCGATAATTTATACATAATTATCCGAAAGGGTGGGGAGACACTATCTCCAAAACTTCCTCAATTGCGTTGTGTAATTTGTCGTGGAAGAAGTAGCTTCTAGACCCCATAAATAACTACGACCAACCTAGAAAATTTACGCATTTAATAAACATTAAAGAATTCGAAACAAACCTGAAATAAAAATTAATATTAAAATAAGTTACTAGACTCATGGTGTAGAAATGGCATATTCCAAATATTAACAATTAACATATTTTTATTTACTTGAAACATACATACAAATTAAGAAATTTGTGTCACAAGACACGCATGTTCTAAAGAACAAAACAAAACTCGTCATTTTAGATTTACAATTAGTTTAAAATTACGCATTACCAAAATATTGAAGTACTTGGATACCAATTGGATGTAAAAATCCCTAATTATTAAATATACACAATTTTAGGTAGGGAACAAAAATATTATAAATGCTCATGCCTTATGACATCAGATATCGCTGTAATTGTGGGCACATCCACATCAGGTAGGCACATAACACCAATCATTAATTCACTAAAGTCCTCTTTAAAAAATTCCAGTTCTACAATTGAGCCCGGCGTTGAGATCATACTATAGATCTCGTAGATCGATATACCGGTTCTATAACGACCGGTGTTTTATTCTGGCACCCTAAAACGGGTAATGAGATCCGTTGAAAACCGAATTCCGAAAATAGCCGGTAAGAATTGAAGTAACAACATGTTACTAAACTTATTGTAGACACTGCATGTAAGCAGCACTCAAGCTGAGCTTAACATCATACTCTCTCAACTGGACGCACTTCCTACTCAAACGAAACTTTAAGTAATACTCAATACTTCTCAACTACATAACTCGAAGAGTGAAGTAGTACTGTCTAACTTGAAGACTGACGTAGAACTCTATCAACTACATAACTTGAAGACTGAAGTAGAACTCTCTCACTTGCAGACTGAAATAGTACTATATTACTTGTCTTTTACCATTCTTACGTAAAAGACACGGCTGTAACAATAGGAGGACTGACTTGAAGCCCCTTGCTCAATCCGCGGACAGTATGACTGTCACCCCTCGTTAAACACATCCGCACACAACTCTGATTCGGTACTCGAACCGTGCGGGTACAGACCGCGCCCCGTCCTTGAAAAAGGGCGCTTGGAGAAATGGCCATCTGCCACTGTCCGTGTGCGGCCCACTTTATGAGCCCTCATAAATATCCGTGGGGCCGGTTGCAGAAATAATTTTGACTATAGGTTAAAAGTATTGTTGAAGTCCAGACTATCTGACTACGGATGAAAGATCCCCTTTTGAGATAAATCTCTACCTGCATGGATCATCCTCCGTAAACAAGATGCCCTGCTTACATAAATATATATAAAATCACAATACATTTTATTATACAGTTTATACAACATATAAATAATAATAATAATAATTCTGAATTAATCAAATATGAATATAGGTATATTTTTATATACACTAAAATATATCTTTTAAACTGCTGAAACGATATCGGTGTCTTTTAACCTATTGGGATGATATCGTTACCAGCAGATGGCGTCATAAAAAATAAAGAAAAAATAAAACAATTCGGTTAGTAGCACCATACATATAGTTATTTAAACTCCTAAATCTGAATTACAGGGTTCGGAGTTCAATATGCATGATTTTAATTTCTAGTTTAAGTCTAGCTTTTAATTCTCATCAAATTTTATCATTTTATTTAAAACACGATTAATAAATTTCGAAAGCCTATTAATTTCTAATGTTTCTGACGGGTTTTTCACCAAATACAGTGGAACCCGGTTAAGACGCGCACTGTAAAAAAAATTCCGCAACGTTCCTGGGAAAAAATGGGCAGCTGAGTTGCCCATTATTTCCAAGAAACATTTCTTGAAAATGACTGGTACTTTACTGTATATGTTAAAAACTTTCTACAGAAATGCCAGTAAGTTTCCTGCGAAATACCAGGAATATTTCTGTTGACAGCAAAACATTACTGACATATTCAAGGCTGGAGTAGCACAAGAGCGAAAAATGTCCAGACCAGGGATCGAACCTGGATACTTGGCGTGCCGTGCCAATGCCTTACCTGTTAGGCTATCCGGACCGATACCTGGCTGACATAATTCACTCTGGATGTTCGTTCCCTTCATTATGACATTACTGACATTTCACAGCATGCGGGATCCGCAGACGATTTTTACATTTCCAGTTGACAATTTTCGCTTTATTATCATTATTTGTTAGAATGAAAAAATATTTTGAAATTGACATCAAAATTATTATTTATAATTTACACGAAAAAATAAATTTTAGTTAAAATTCAATAAAGTAAATATATATGTGATATATTGTTTCTGAACTTTGCTTAAAATATAAAAATATATAAATGTAAATAATAATTAGAAAAAAAATCTAGACATAAAATATTTTGGATTTTCGTCAGTAATTATGTTAGTTTACAAGTTAGATAAAATACATATAAATTTTCATGAAAAAAAAAACCTAAACGTAATTGTATATTTTTTCCGAAAAAAAAAAAAAAAAAAAAAAAATTCAAATTTGCAGCAATTCAAAGTGTCAAATATATGTCAAATTTAAATCAAATTGTAATAAAGTGTTAAAATATAAAATTAATTAAAAAAGAAAAAAAAAAGTCAAGAGGTAGCATCGAACCCGGGCCGTACGGGTGGTGTGCAAGCTTTCTGCGTCCACACCACGAAAGACACGTTGAGAGCTGCAAACTAATGGGTATTTGAAACGTATGCTAAAACTCGGCATCTAATTTCTGAAAATCTAAGGCCCATTTGAAGAAATCCTTTCACAAGAATAATTAGAGATAAGAACTCTAAAACATACTTTAAATTAATCAAAATAGGTGAGAATCATTTTTGATTGTCCCCTGGTTAATGCAGATCCAAATAATAGGTGTATTTTTTTTTACACAGTCTGCTCGTTAAAGATTTCACAGACAAGTACGAGAGATAATCTCTTAGTGATGTCACAGAGGTATTGTATTTTCATCTGAATTATCTTGACAATAGAGACGTAAAGGATTATGTCGTCTATTGATTTATTTGCATTCCATATTGATTTTTTTACATTCATTTAAGGAATTCGTTTTCGACACTCGCGCGCGAGCAACGGATTATAGGAAAAAAAAATAATAAATGGCGGCCGCAGCGTTTTGCTGTTTCCAACTTTTGTTCAGGAACGTTTCAGATAAGAAAACCAGAATTTCACAGGAAAGAGCTAAATTATTCTGAAAACCTGATAAAAGGCGAAACGTTCCTGGATTTTACATGGAAAGTTACCATTTTTTTTTACAGTGCGTTTCAAGGGAGTGTTCAAAAGTCGCGTATTAAGCTGGATCGCGTATTAAACGTGATTTCTATAATGTTGCATCAATTGGGCTTATTTACGCATTTAATCACCTAAATGAACTTCAGAGCTTTCATTTATACGTTTACGGTTGAAAATTGTATCTTTGACATATATTCAGATTGGAATTTAATTGTATTTCACTTTGTTGAATCCACATTGTTTCTTTTTATAGGACAAACTGGAATAACAACGGAAAATAAATATAGATTACAACATTACTTTATTGTCGATTAATGCGTTGCAACTAAAAATAATTTTCCTACTAGACTAATTTTTTTACAGAAAGGGAAATAATATTAAATCTTTGAAGTACAACCAAGTTTTTAAAATCATATTTAGTACTTGTAATAACGTACATTTTAAACATCTCTAACAACACGTATGAACAACTCTAATATAATCATTTTTATGGCGTATCTGAGTAACCTAAATTCGTCTATCTCTTTCTACTACAGTAAAAACATACACGAAGCGAAAGACAAAGAATGTTAGGAGTGGGATCAAAGAAGAATTACAGTTTTGCTAATTTAGCGGGTTGTTTTTTTTTTTATTATTATTATTCAAACATCTAGAACTATTTCCGATTAGTAATTTTCGTCTTAATTAATCTGTTGTTAAATAAATTAAATACTATTCGGAAGCATTGTTTTTTATTTGAATAATAAAAATACTCTAAATCGGTAACACTCGACAAGAGAGAAGGAATTCGCGTCTTAAACGTGATTTTTTCCCTCAAAGAACCGAAAATTTATCGCGTATAAAGCGGGATCGCGTTATAACCGTTCGCGTATTAAACGTGATTTTTTTACATTATTCTTATGGGCAAAGTTCAAGGGATCGGAAAAAATCCGCTTATTAAGCGGAATCGCGTATTAACCGTGAGCGTCTTAACCGGGTTCCACTGTAATCTCTGAATGCAAGGGAAACGTTTCTTAACCGCTGTTCACTGAGAATTTTAGTAAACATTTGCTAGCTATTCGAAAGATTTTTTGTCATTTTTACAGTTATCTGCAAGGGGATTTTATCTCATTTCGCAACGACCCATCTACACTGTGGACATCTTCCTTTAGGAAAAGAAAATGACACAAATGAAATATTTTGAAAAGAATTTAGATCAAATTCTAATTACTTCAATGAAAAACAGTAAAGCAATTAATACACCAGACTAACTATTATAGAACTTAATTTATGGAAACGTCCAGATAACGCTGCGCTGCATAAAATTTTGTGGTGATTTGAACCAACTTCTGGTGCAATTATAAGATGTTGAAATCTTATTCCAAAATATGGAACTATCTTTCAACTGGAGCTCAAAATATAGTAAAGATGTTTTACCACTTGTGTTTGCAGCTACTGACGCTGAAAAATTTGGATCATCAAGAATCAGAAAAAATCAGAAAGAATAATTGAAAAATAGAAAATAATATATAATTTGTAAGATTTATTTGAGTGTGAATTATTTCTTTTGAAATATTTCGATTTCTCTACTTCTTTAAAGATAATAATGAATATAAAAGACATTTGACAAGAATTTACAAATGGGTTAAATATGAAATGCTGTTACTTAAAAACTTGACAAAATAATGATATTAATGTTAATAAACCATCTAACAAAAACATATCCATTTACAAATATCACTATTATCGAATAGAAATATTCATTTTATTTTAATAACAGAAATGTGCGATTAAATAAGACGAAGATTACTATAGTGCTATACAAAGTAAGAAAACTTGGTAAATATGCCATAATAAAAATTCGTCTAAACAAGTTAGACCTTCCGTGAACATGTTGTAGGCTAATTGAGAAATCCGGCTCTTCGCAAATAGTCGGCTAATAGGAGAATCATATTCCCTTTCCCAATCAGCCTGATATTTTTTAGGCTTGTTGCAAAGACCCTAAGCAAATTTAGGCTAATTGGAAAATGATAATTTGTTTCTCAATCAGCCTGATATTTTTCAGGCTTATTGCAAAGAACCTGTGGAAATTTAGGCTAATTAGAATTTATCCATTTATTTCTCTATCAACTAGATTTTGTTCAGTTCACTGCAGTGAGCATATTCAATTTTTGGTTAATTATAAAATGATACAAAATGACGACCGATGAGCACATATTTGTACAAACAGCCTAGTTTCACCTAGGTTTATTCCAATAAGTCCAAGGTAGTGAATGTTTATGACTTTCAGTAGGCAAGAATTTGAAGCGGAATTTAAAATAATTATAAAAATGTATAAGGAAACTGTCACTGACAGATTTCATTAACGCGTTTGAGTGTCTAAGATTAGTCTACAGTAAGTTCCGACGTATAAGCCGCGGCTCAAATAACTTTGTTTCCTTACCAGAAATTTTATATGAAATGTAACTTATTTTCAATTGGTACTTATTTGACGTTATTTATTAAGTAAAGTATCTGGTTTAGAACACATTTACATTTGCAGCGGCTTACACGCAAGTAATTAAGGTACTTCATTTTTATTTTAAGGGTACATTTTTCGTAAACTCTTCATTCAGACAATTGAGAAAAGTTTCATATGGGGCCCATTTTTAATGTTTTGTCAGCAGTACATGGAGAAGATTGGATGCAGAATCATAATGTCTATAAAACTTAAGTTAGAAAAATCGAAGTATGAATAGAATCTACAGACTATGCAGATTTTTAGTGTCTTCGCGACATTAAGTAGAAAAAATGTGTAAAAATAAATATAAAAAATATATAACAAAACTTCTTTAACAATGAAATCTGCAGATGAATGAAATTTTTAATTTTTCCGCAGCATCACGTAGAGAAGATGAATCCTCAAATAAAACTTATTATAAAAAATATATATGAAAATTTCCTTATTACCGAAATCTGCAGATAAGGCAGATTTTCGTGTTTGTCTAGCGTTAGGTAAAGAAGAAATGGATTCCTTAATGAAAATAATCATAAAACATATATAAGAAAACTGCTGTATCAATAAAATCTGCATATGAGGCAGAATATTAATGTTTTATAATATTACATCAAGATTGTGGGTTGCTAATGAAAATAATTATAAAATAATAATTTATAATATATAAGATTTTTATTAAAAAAATTATAATATATATATAAGGTAATTTCTGCAATTCTGAAATCTGCAGGTGAGACATATTTTAACGTTTCCCCAGCATTGCATTGAGAAAATGGGTTCATAAATTAAATCAATTGTAAAAAATACATCAGACAAATTCGGTAAAGGTTAATACACACTATTTTTTAGAAGTAAATTTTGTTCTCCACCCATAAAGCTGTACAAAAAAATCTGCAGAGAAGACAGAATGAATAATCTCAGATTATTTCTATTTTAAGTGTTCTACAGACTTATACTACTAATACAGAAATTATATTAAATTAATCACTAATCTCCGGTAACCCGAAGCATAAATCATATCTCACAATACTGCAGTTTTCGTTAAATGATGCGACTAATTTCATTGAAAAAGCACTAATAATTTGCCTTATCTGCAAATGTTATTAATACAGCTATTTTATATTATGTATATTTTTTTAATTATTTTCATTAAGCAATACATTTTCACTAAATACAACCAGGGAAAAATTGAAGCATTTACATCAACTGCGCCAGCTTTAGTAATACACTTATTTTCTTAAATATGTTTTATAATAATCTCAATTAAGCAACTTGTTTTCTATACGTAATGCTGAAAAAATATCAAAACATGCCTCACCTGTAGATTTTATTGATAATATTTTTATATATGTTTTATAATTGTTTTCGTTTAGCTGCCTATATTCTGTTCCGTCAGCAGCCCATGCTGCATATGTAAAGCTACGAAAACATTGAAAATCTGTTTCATTTGCAAAATTCATCACTGCAAAAATTTTCTCATATATTTTTAGGATGATTTTCAATAACAACCGATCTTTCCTACGTAATGTAGATCTGCCTCATTTCCAGATTTCATCAATACAACAATTTTTCTTATTTATGTTTTACATTTACTATGTTTCTTTTTTACGTAATGCCAAGAAAATATTAAAAATCAGGCTCATCTGTAGATTTCATTATTGCAGAAATCATTTTTTTATAATTATTTTCATTGGCAACTTAAATGATCAACGTAATCCCGGAAAATAATTAAAAACCTGCCTTATCTGCAGATTTTTTTTTATGCAAAAATTTTGTTATATAAGTTTTATAATTATTTTCATTCATGAACCCGTTTTCTCTGTAACAGTGGGTAAACATTTAAAATTTGCTTCATCCTTTTATTTCACTATGGCAGAAATTTTCAACTATATTTTTTAAATTATTTTATAACAAACCCACACCTTTTCTACGTAATGTTGGAAAAAAATTACGATCGTCCTCATCTGCAGATTTTATTGATACTGCAATTTTTTATATATGTTATATAATTATTTTCATTGAGCATTCCATCTTCCATACCAGTGGTTCTCAAACTTTTATCGGCCACGCCCCACCAAATCATCAGTAAAGTTGCTATGCCACCTCTCCCCCTTAATCTGTAAATTATGTCTCTTATTATTTAAAAAAGGTGATACTCTATTCACACAGTGGAAGCCTAATAAAGCCTTAACAATAACTACTTATGCCACTTTTTTAAAATTTTCCAAAGGGGTAAATCGTTTGTGACAAATGTGTTTTTAACCTAATTTTATAAATGCAATGAGGTTATACATCTTCGCCTTCGTGCCAAAAAGAGTTTTTTTGTACTTTTCTAACTTACCTCCATGTTAAAAAAAGTCTTATACGGTCTGCATTTTTATCTTCGCAAAACATCTTGAATAGAGATAGACTTAAATTTAACGTTAAAACTGATAATATTCACACATTTTATAATTCATTTTTGTGGTTTATTAAGAGTTGGTGAAAAAGCTTCGGAGGCTAAAATTGCTTTCTATGGATAACACAATAAACATGAATTATTTCAAAATTCTCAACTTTAACAAAATTAAGTAGCCATTATTCCCCATCTCAGCTTCTCTGTTTTTCCTTTTCCAGTATCGGTAATTGTCTTCCATGTATTATCTGATTTTAAAATTTAAAATGCATGTATCATTATGTAATTCAATTTAGTTTGCATGATAGCATTTGAGCCATACATATTTACTATCTACCCGTTTCTCTTTCTAATGCTACTTAAGATGCATATGTTTTATAAAGTTGGTAGAACCTCGTTCAGATATTTCATATATATACATTTTTTTAAATATGTTCAATATAGTCAACTTTATATATACTTTTAAGTACTCTCACGAGTAAAAGAATCTTCGAGTAACGTATATAGCAGAGCAAATAGAAGTAGAAAACTATTTCAAAAATATCGAAAGCGTTACCAAAAATTGTAAAATTATATCCCAGAAAAGTTATTGTGAGATTTGATACTAAATGATGTCAAAATCTTTTTTAAAAAGTTATTTCTATAATTATTCTGATTTCATATGTATTTAAACTTTTCATTGGGAAATTTTTTTAAATTAAATAAAAAACTAATTTTTTAAATTTTACTTGTATTCCATTCATTTTTAGTCTACAACAACACTTTAAAAAATAGACAGAAAAAATTGATAGCCTATGAGTGATTAGCAAATTTAAATTGACAAAGTTAAATTGCCCCCCAGTGGGGCCTATGCCCCACGTTGGAAATCACTGTTCTATACGTAATTCTAGTAGAACATTAAAAATATCTCCTCATTTGCATATTGTATTGATATTTCTGCACGGGGTGTTAGCAAAAAGAAACCCCATTAGAATAAACCGTAATTACTCGAATTAATGACATATACGATGACATTTTATATACGAAATTTAAGCTTAAATATTCACTAATTCGGACTTCTATTTATATAAAATCCAAGTCTCTGTGTGTCCCTCACAATTGCGGTAGGGCCGCCTCATTGTAATGAGTAATTGTTGATGATTACTAATGCAGGGTTACCACATTAGCGCCAAATGGTGACCAACTTGGCAAAATATCGCCAAATTCGCCCAGCAAACACATACCTTTCGCCACACGATCGGACCGCAGCCGGCAGTGCTGGTTAAGTGTCGGCATGGGCACAGTGATTTCGGTGAAGTGTCGGCAGCATGTCGGCAACTGAAACATAAAAATCTGCTTTTTCGACTGCCAGTTACCGTAATCGGTCCCCTTATGGCTATATATCGGCAAGTGACGCAGGACCGATATGTGATTTCTGATAGTGGCCCGATTAGATTTGCCAACATCGGTCCGAATTTGGAATTTTTAATCTTTGCCGACATTTTTTTTTTCTTTTTGTTAATTTTATTTGAATTTGAGTTTTGATAAGATATGTATATTTCATTTATTTCATATGAAATTCTAACAATGATAAACACAAAAATATTTCAAAAATAGCTTATATATATATATATTTAAAGCTGTTATTGAATTCATTTTAAAAAGGCTTACAACTATTTGAATCAACAAAAGAGTTTCTTAAATCGCCCCTTAAAATTATTATTCGTTATAAACTTAATCGTTGAAAAAAAAATCATAAATTAATAACTTTCTAACTATATATTCATTTTAAAAGCAATAGCTATGTTTCCTATTTTATTTAAAAATCAAATTTTTAAAAAAGTGCTTAAAATTATTTTACAAGCTATAAAAATATTAAAAAAACTACCCAACTTTTTAGCATTAAAATTTAAAAGAAAGATTCAGAAATCTCCCACTTCTAAAAAATTATTTACAAATAAATAAATAAATAAATAAATAAATAAATAAGATAAATTAATATTTCTATTTTATTTGATGATTAAAAAATGTTGATAAGTAAAAGAATCATTTTTGCTACTTAATCACTAAAAATACATTCTACATTAAATCATCAAATGATAAAAAATGAACTCATATTTTAATTAAAAGTGATTAATTACCAACCTCTTTTTTATATTAAAATTAGCTTTTCTATGTTACAAATATATATTTCTTGAATTACCGCATTTAATTACATTATAATTCCTAAAGAGAAAATTTTATTAACCCCTTGATGGGCGGTGGGATATATTTTATCCCACCTACGATTAATGAAGATTTACACCAAAATATTTTTATGAAATTTTACTTTTCTAACTTTGGTGGGAAAAAGTCGTAAAATTGCTTTACCTTATTTTGAAATAATTTTTTTCTAATTTTCCGGTGGGAATTCAGCATTACACAAACGTAATTGCTTGCCCCTCAAGGGGTTAAGAGAAAAACCTCTGACAGTCACTTATTTTATTTAATAAGCATTCTTAAATTTATAAGAAAGATTCAGAAATATTCCCCATTTAAAAATTATCTTCCAAAAGAAAAAAAAAATGTTAATTAATATTTTTATTTTATTTTTAAATTAAAAATATTGATAAGTAACAAATTAATATTGCAACATACTCATTAAATATATGTTCTACTTTAAATCATCAAAACGAGATAAAATGAATTCTTATTCTAATTAAAAGCTAATAATTACTAACTTTTGGTTTATTAAAATAAATTTTTCCATGTTAAAAAAATATATTTTATAAAATAACGCAACGCATGTATATTACATTATAATCCTAATAAGAAAATTGGATTAACTAAACAAGACCTCTAAAAATATTTTTTAATACTTAATTATTCTTAAATTTATATATTTTCTTATTTATTCTTAATTTTATATATATATTCTTAATTATATCTATATCTTAATTAAACTTAAAATTAGTCTTAAATTCCTTTGCTGTAACGAATTCGCTAAGATATTTATTTCCTTCATTTAAATATTAAATTAACTTTTAAATAAACGCGCGTAAGACAATTATAAATAAATAAATAAAAAATAAAAACACTTCAAAATTCTAATTTTCCCATCTACCAATTACCTTTAATGACAAACCATTACGTATCGATAAGACTCCCCCTTATTACCTCATACAATCCTCCCCTGATCAAATCTGAGTGGCCAAGTGGTTAAGGCATCTACTTCCTGTCCTTCGGTTCGCTGGATCAAACCCAGCCCCATCCAGCCACGAAACACGTTCTCTTCAAATATGCATTCCGCGATGGCTCATAGATGACGCCATCAAAACAGATTTTTTTTTCAATTGATGCTGGTGTCGGGCTGCGACCGGCATTCGTATGGATAGCTATCGGCATGCGGTCGGCATAGTGTTTTGCCGATACTGGACCGGCTGTGCGCCTATCTGTCGGGCGTCACTCGCCCGGCGTGTCGAAAAAGATACGGAACCGGTACGGCAGCCGGTATCGTGCCGATACCGTCGGTAACGGCAAAGCGGCTGTCGGCCGATTGTTTACCGATAACTCTGTGTTTGCTGGGCGGTGATAATAAGAAGTTGTATATGAAGCCAACTTGGCGATAGCTAGCTAATTTGGCGAAATTCCCATTTGAAACCATTAATATTTCATAATCGAGGTGACCGCAATTTAATATAAACTTCGCTCTTTTAAGTTTTTTTTTTTTTTTTTTTTTTTTTTTTTTCAAAATGTATGGGTGAGAATTTAAAGTGTAATATACAAAAATGAACGTCTTTACATCTTCATCCCGATACTACTAATAACCGAAAAGTCAAATAGACTGAGCTCCTAACTGTCCGATTTTTATGTGCTTTAGGTACTTTTCCAGTATAGGGGCCTTGGCGAGATAGAGAAAAGGAAATTTGGTAACATATTTTCTAGCAACTTATTCACTGTTTCATATACAGAAGTAATTTTTCAATATTTGTACAATTTACTTAATATAAAGAAACGTTTAACGATTTTTGTATACAGACAAAAGTAAATTTCACATAAAAAAAAAAACAACAATAATATAGATATAAATAAAATGTTCATATATTTTATAAATTAACTTAAACCTTCATTAATTTTGTTTTCATAGCTGTTTATATCATTTGGCAAAGAATCCCAGTTTTTAGGCCCATATTATGCCAAACTTGCAAGAAAATATGTTGCCAATTTTCTTTCTTCGACAAGGCCCCTATTCTTGCAAAATTCCACGCTTTTTATAATCGGATACAAAAGTTAAATTCTCGGTACTTTTCCACTTTAGGGGCTTTGGCGAAGAAGGAAAATTGGCAATATATTTTCTGGCAACCTATTGCTGTTTCTTTTCATATACACACACATTTTTTTTCAATATTTATAAAATTTATTTAGCATAAAGAAGCCATATATCTAATTTTATAATATAGACATGATTTGTAATCCGCAAAAAGCCTCAAATACGCACAACACTTGGAACTAAGCTTGCGGATTAGCTGTCTTCTACTGTATTACAGTTTTTCATAAATGAGTTTCGTTTTTAAAATCTGTTATTTTCATCTAACACTGCGGAGCAAGCGAGAAAATCTCTTTCTTGCACATGTGTTGTACTTGTCTTTATATCTCATATTCCGTCATTTTTGACGGGCTATCTTTCTAGTATTAGCATAAACTTTGATGATTCTAGATTATTTGGACAAACACGTGGCCATCGTTGGCGATTTTGGGTTATTTTCTAATAAGCGTAAAACTGCATATGCTCATTGCAATGAATCTGATAAAACATGAAGCTGATTCAGAAATTAAATGGATAATTTCCTCTTACCCTAACTCTCCATACACTCTTTGCACTAAGCCTGAATAATATGAGGCTTATTGAGAAACAAATGATCATTTTCCAATTAGCCTAAAGCTGCTTAATCTCTTTGCAATAAGCCTGAATAATATCAGGCCGATTGGAAAATTGAAGATGATTATCCTATTAGCTGGCCTCTTCACAAACGCCCTAGGTTCACAAATTGCCGAATTTCGCAATTCGCCTACGACATATATATTTTATTCAATGAAAACAGTATATTAGTTTCTGCAATTATTTTTACATAATGATCGATCTAGGTTAAATACATAAACACGTTTCGATGGTTAAATTACATAAATATAAATACGATATGCTAGATTAAAGTCACAGAATACTAAATACTTTGTTATAAATTCCGATAAACGTATTACGAGTCACTACTGTCTATGAGTATGAGTATCTTCAAAGTATCACACTGAGATAAAGATTCTTAATTTGGAACCTTTGGCATATTTTTACATCCTATGATAATGACATAAGTGCTACATAATACAGCATTTAGTAAATATTACTATATATTCTATAACTAAAATATTACTGTTTAATATATATTACCGTATATTCAATAAAGAATCTAAATTACACAATGGTTTCCAAACAAGTAAAATTTTTTCTCGTAATGAATTATTTAATTATTCTATATATTAATTACAATTAGAATGAAATACGTCAAAAAATAAAACTACCATTATATTGAATGATACAAAATTTAATGAATTTCAAATCAGTTTAGTATATTTGATCACATATTTATGATTAAAAAAAAAAATATGTAATTTCAATTAGATATCTAACATTCCAAATTAAAGTTACCTGAAATGTTTTAAAGTAATTTAAGTATTATTTATTAGAATCACGATGTGTATTAACTAACAGTAGTATATCGACTCAAAACGAAGATTAATGTTACTCATGTACCATTTACTTTAAGCGACTATAATTAAATAAATCATTTATTTAAATGTACATTACTTGTTGAAAATTGCCATGCATCTTACTAAGACAATACGCCGAGAATAAAAAAAAATATTTTTGGTATTCAATTTAAGGAAAATATAAATATTAATTAAAAATAAACCTACGTACTGAAAGTAAAATCGGCAGCGTGTGAAATTCGACTCGCCTTTTCAACTATTGAGATTTCTATTTCAGTTAGTTAGCGAATTCTGAATTTATTCGAGAGTTAATTTA
The DNA here is from genome assembly GCA_963932465.1 of Maratus speciosus. Classification (NCBI taxonomy): domain Eukaryota; kingdom Metazoa; phylum Arthropoda; class Arachnida; order Araneae; family Salticidae; genus Maratus; species Maratus speciosus. Next base: position 330,841,857 of record OZ010788.1, on the reverse strand, counting down.
AAAAATATTTGTACAGTAAATATTTATCTATAATAGCGAAGCTAAAAAAAGAAAAACAATTAAGTTTGGTAAAGTGTATGTAAAATATTATTAGTTTTAAAAAATCAGTATTTTAAAGACTTAAAAATACCGGAATTATCATTTGAACATTTTAAATGCTGCTGTGAATATTAACTAGAATGAAGATAATAAGTTTAATTCAGTTGGCTATCTTCAGACATTCCACTCTTTCACTACATTCAACATTTTGTCTAATTCACAACTGTCATGCTTAGGATGTCGAACAGAAATATCTTTTGGAACTAATCTTTAAAAGTTAACGACCCGTAATACACATGTTAAACAAACACCTCTATGTTTACCAGCGCGTCAACGGAAAACTTTAATGTATGCAAATCATTTATCAAGCCTGACATTACATCTCCTTTATTTAAAGACATAAAATATATAAAGTACTTGAATTTTTTTAATGTTTAACTTTGCATATAAAAAGTAATTTTGACTCAGAACTAAGATTAATGTTACTCAACACCATTTACTGTAAGATAATATAACTGAAAAGTTATTTATTTAAAGATCCATTACTTCTGAAAATTACCATGCATCTTATGAAACAATACGTCGAGAATAAAAAATGTTTTTGATATTGAAGTTAAGGAATAAATGAATATTAATTAAAAATAAACCTACATACTAAAAGTAAAATCTTCGGCGTGTGGAATTAGACTCGCATTTTTCAACTATTGTGATTTCAATTTCAGTTAGTTAGGAAATTCTGAATTTATTCCAGAGTTACATAAAAAATATTTATACAATAAAAATTCATATACTAGGAAACAGGAAATCTGCTTTTTCAGAATTGAGTGTCGCACCCGATGAAAAAAAATATATGTATATATAAATAGTACAAAACTTATTTCAATTTTAAGACTTAAAGCACAAACTTTTATTTTATGTAAAATGACGTCATTTGCATCCTCTTAAGAATTCCACATTTACGATCCACTCTTAAACCTCTACAGTAAAGCATGCATAGGATGTCTCTATCTCAAAATAATACACAAATACAGCAAACAGATTCCGCCATTAAGGAAACTGGACAAAAAAACCCGCTATTTAATGGTTCATTTGCAATCATTTGTTTGTAACATTAATATAGAAGATTTCAATCGTGACGTCAGTCAAGAATTGAGTGTCGCTCCCGATGGAAAAAAAATGAATATATAAATAGTACAAAACATATTTCAATTTTAAGACTTAAAGCACAAACTTTTATATTATGTAAAATGGCGTCATTCGCATCCGCTTAAGGGGTCTCAGGACTCTTAAAGCTTTAAAATTTTCGAAATTTTAATTTTTTTAGATGTTAAACTCTTATTTTTTCTGAACATTTTGATATAATTGTTTCCTTGAAATTCCTACTAGAACTGAAGTTATGGCTTTTACATTCACACACGTTCAATAGCTGAAGCGTCGTTTCGGAAACTTTGAAGCCATTTTTCTCCAAATGATGTTTTAGGGCATAACGCGCACGATATCTCAAAAACTTATCAATATTTTTTCATGAAATTTTCAAAACATATGTTTCATGTTAGTCTGTATAAACTGAACCTAAAATTTCTTTTTTATTGTTCAAAACAATATTTTTTTTTTCGATGATTATACTGTTGAAATTTTCTTAATTTTGCATTAACTAAATACAACTTTGTATTAAAAATATAAAAATGCTTTAAATACAAATTTATTTAGGTTCAGCGTAATTATCACAATCTGAAGTATAAGTAGACACAAAAATTTTCATTCTAGTTGGAATATGTATTTTGTAATCGTGCGCGTAAGCTGTTATGCCGATTTTTTGCTCGTCAAATTTCTAACGGTTTGGAGCCCTTGTAAATGTTAATTCTGCATCTTATAATTTTTAAAATACATGAAATGAAAGAACATACTTATATATATTATTCCAATTAAAATTGTGTCTTAAAAATTTATACATTTTAAGATATTAAATGTTGAAAATGGTCTCTTTTTTTCATTTTTTCCAATTTTAAGAGTCCTGGGACCCCTTAAGAATTCCACATTTACGATCCACTCTTAAACATCTACAGGAAAGCATGCATAGGATGTCACTATCTCAAAATAATGCACAAATGCAGCAAACAGATGCCGTCATTAAGGGAACCGGACAAAAAAAAAAAAAAAAAAAAACTATCTAATGATTCATTTGCATTCATTTGTTTGTAACATTAATATAGACGACTTCAATCGTGACGTCAATGACGTTTTCGTTGGAAACTGAGTCCAAACGAATGAATGCTATGTTGTATTTTCTATTTTGTATGTGTGTTGCAGCTATATCTTATATCTATATCTCTCATCAAAGTGTTTTAATACTTGATATGTACTGGTAACATTTTCCACGATTTATATTTAAAAAAAAATGACGCAAGAAACCGTTTGTATGGAGTCAGTTTCCCACCAAAACGTTATGACTGACGTCACACTGAAACAGTCTACAGATACTTAAAATTATATATAGATTATTATATAGATATATAGATAATATAGATAAATATTTAATATTATATATAATTAAATATAATAGCTCCATGTTTTATTATTCGTAGAAATTATCCGTTTATATTTTTTTTCAAAATAACACGGATTTTAATTACATTTTCCTTTGGTTGTTATGAGAAAATGGCAACAAAAAGTTATAATTGCTATTTTTCAACTATTTCCCCTTTATTTTCTATATAAATGGAGTATTTGAGTTGCCAAAATTAAACAAATGGTGCTAAAAACTACAAAAAAAAAATTTCAAAAATAAATGGAGATACAGTTTTCAAACAAATTGCATTTAAAAGTACTTTTTATTCCTAATATGACGGTATAAAGATTGAAAATGTGCGATGCTTAGAAATTAAAAAAATTGCTATAGAGCATTTAATTGCACAATGATACATCTGCTTTGTTTATTGTTAGCTTTTGTAAGGTAACATTATTTTTGGGAGACACAATAAGCTGGGAGAAAGCAATAGCATACCGTTCCAGGGCATAATAATAGCGAAACCAATAAAAAAATCATTAAGTTTTGTAAAGGGTTGCGAAATCTTATAATGATTAATTTTGCAAAAATCAGTATTCTAAAGAATTAAAAATACCGGAATTATCATTTGAACATTTTAAATGATGCTGTGAATCTTAACTGGAATGAAGATGATAAGTTTAATTCAGTTGGCTATCTTTAGACATTCCACATTTTCACTACATTCAACATTTTGTCTAATTCACAACTGTCATGCTTAGGATGTCGAATAGAAATATCTTTCGGAATTAACCTTTAAAAGATAACGAACAGTAATACACGTGTTAAACAAACGCCTCTATGTTTACCAGCGCGTCAACGGAAAACTTTCATATATGCAAATCCTTTATCAAGCCTGACATTACAGCTCTTTTATTTAAAGACATAAAATATATAAAGTACTTGAATTTTTTAAATTTTTAACTTTGCATATAAAAAGTAATTTTGACTCTGAACTAAGATTAATGTTACTCATACACCATTTACTGTAAGATAATATAAATGAAAAAGTTATTTATTTAAAGTTCCGTTACTTCTGAAAATTACCATGCATCTTATGATACGTTGAGAATAAAAAATATTTTTGGTATTGAAGTTAAGGAATAAATGAATATTAATTAAAAATAAACCTACATACTAAAAGAAAAATCTTCGGCGTGTGGAATTAGACTCGCATTTTTCAAATATTGGGATTTCAATTTCAGTTAGTTCGGAAATTCGGAATGTATTCCACAGGTACATACAAAAATATTTATACAATAAAAATTCATATACTAGAAAACAGGAAATCTGCTTTTTCAGAATTGAGTGTCGCCCCCGATGGAAAAAAAATGAATATATATATAGTACAAAACATATTTCAATTTTAAGACTTAAAGCACAAACTTTTATATTATGTAAAATGACGTCATTCGCATCCGCTTAAGGGGTCTCAGGACTCTTAAAGCTTTAAAATTTTCGAAATTTTAATTCTTTTAGATGTTAAACTCTTATTTTTCTGAACATTTTGATATAATTGTTTTCTTGAAATTCCTACTAGAACTGAAGTTATGGCTTTTACATTCACACACGTTCAATAGCTGAAGCGTCGTTTCGGAAACTTTGAAGCCATTTTTCTCCAAATGACGTTTTAGGGCATAACGCGCACGATATCTCAAAAAACTTATGAATATTTTTTCATGAAATTTTCAAAACATATGTTTCATATTAGTCTGTATAAACTGAACCTAAAATTTCTTTTTTATTGTTCAAAACAATATTTTTTTCGGTGATTATACTGTTGAAATTTTCTTAATTTTGCATTAGCTAAATACAACTTTGTATTAAAAATATAAAAATGCTTTAAATACAAATTTATTTAGGTTCAGGGTAATTATCACAATCTGAAGTATAAGTAGACACCAAAATTTTCATTCTAGTTGGAATATGTATTTTGTAATCTTGCGCGTAAGCTGTTATGCCGATTTTTTGCTCGTCAAATGTCTAACAGTTTGGAGCCCCCTGTAAATGTTAATTCTGCATCTTATAATTTTTAAAATACATGAAATGAAAGAACATACTTATATATATTATTCCAATTAAAATTGTGTCTTAAAAACTTATACATTTTAAGATATTAAATGTTGAAAATGGTCTCTTTTTTTCATTTTTTCCAATTTTAAGAGTCCTGGGACCCCTTAAAAATTCCACATTTACGATCCACTCTTAAACATCTACAGTAAAGCATGCATAGGATGTCACTATCTCAAAATAATACACAAATGCAGCAAACAGACGCCGTCATTAAGGGAACCGGACAAAAAAAAACAACTATCTAATGATTCATTTGCATTCATTGGTTTGTAGCATTAATATAGACGATTTCAATCGTGACGTCAGTCATGACGTTTTCGTTGGAAACTGACTCCAAACAAATGAATGCTATGTTGTATTTTCTATTTTGTATGTGTGTTGCAGCTATATCTTATATCTATATCTCTCATCAAAGTGTTTTAATACTTGATATGTACTGGTAACATTTTCCACGATTTATATTTAAAAAGAAATGACGCATAGCAACCGTTTGTATGGAGTCAGTTTCCAACCAAAACGTTAAGACTGACGTCACACTGAAACAGTCTACAGATACTTAAAATTATATATAGATTATTATATAGATATATAGATAATATAGATAAATATTAAATATTATATATAATTAAATATAATAGCTCCATGTTTTATTATTCGTAGAAATTATCCGTTTATATATTTTTTTCAAAATAACACGTATTTTAATTACATTTTCTTTTGGTTGTTATGAGAAAATGGCAACAAAAAGATATAATTGCTATTTTTCAACTATTTTCCCTTTATTTTCTATATAAACGGAGTATTTGAGTTGCCAAAATTAAACAAATGGTGCTAAAAACTACAAAAAAATAATAATATTTCAAAAATAAATGGAGATACAGTTTTCAAACAAATTGCATTTAAAAGTACTTTTTATTCCCAATATGACGGTATAAACATTAAAAATGTGCGATGCTTAGAAATTAAAAAAAATTGCTATAGAGCATTTAATTGTACAATGATACATCTGCTTTGTTTATTGTTAGCTTTTGTAAGGTAACATTATTTTTTGGAGACAAAATAAGCTGTGAGAAAGAAATAGCATACCGTTCCGAGGGCTAATAATAGCGAAACTAAAAAAAAGCATTAAGTTTTGTAAAGGGTTGCAAAATCTTATAATAATTAATTTTGCAAAAATCAGTATTCTAAAGAATTTAAAATACCGGAATTATCATTTGAACATTTTAAATGCTGCTGTGAATCTTACCTAGAATGAAGATGATAAGTTTAATTCAGTTGGCTATCTTTAGACATTCCAACTTTTCACTACATTCAACATTTTGTCTAATTCACAACTGTCATGCTTAGGATGTCGAATAGAAATATCTTTCGGAATTAATCTTTAAAAGCTAATGAACAGTAATACACGTGTTAAACAAACGCCTCTATGTTTACCAGCGCGTCAACGGAAAACTTTAATATATGCAAATCATTTATCAAGCCTGACATTACGACTGCTTTATTTAAAGACATGAAAGATATAAAAGTGTTTCAGTATTTTGAATTTTTAACTTTGCGCTTAACCCTTGAAAGCCCCGAATTGTTTTCAGTTTGGGGTAAAAATCCCTTTTACGCTAATAAAATTAAAAGTAACTAACCGAATCACAGAATTTAGGTTTCACTGATATGTAACGAATGTGTTAGTTTCTGAAACCTGGCGAATGTAGTTATTTCGAGTTCTTTGCATATGCCAATAGTCGAAGAAAGAATGTTTGAAGACGTTCGGAAAATGTCACATTACAACAGGATTTAACAGAAATAAAGACATACTAGTATTTTTTATTGTTCATCACAAATTATTCATTCGGAAAAGTAGTCTCTAGTTTAAGTTAAAAACTTTTCGGCCCTGACTTTTTACTTAAAGAACCCAAAAAATTAAAGCTTTTGTGAACTTTTTCTTTTTTTTAACTATTTCAAAGCAAGATAGCGCTACTTGTCCACTAAAAAGTCAGAATATAGAATGCACATGTGTTAAATAACAATAATAAATCGACACAAAACGAAGATTAATATTACTCATACACCATTTACTTTAAGTGGCTATGATTAAATAAGTCATTTATTTAAATGTACATTACTTGTTGAAAATAGTCATGCATTTTACTGAGACAATACGCCAAGAAAAAAACAATTTGGTATTCAAGATAAGGAATAAATCAATATTAATTAAAATAAACCTACGGAATGAAAGTAAAATCGGCAGCGTGTGGAATTCGACTCGCTTTTTCAACTATTGAGATTTCTATTTCAGTTAGTTAGGGAATTCTGAATTTATACCAGAGTTAACTAATAAAATATTTGTACAGTAAAAATTTATCTATAATAGCGAAACTATAAAAAGAAGAAAAAAACTAAGTTCTGTAAAGTGTAAGTAAAATATTATAATTATTATTATTATTATTTTTTTTTTTTGAATCAGTATTCTAAAGATTTAAAAATACCGGAATTATCATTTGAACATTTTAAATGCTGTTGTGAATATTAACTAGAATGAAGATGATAAGTTTAATTCAGTTGGTTATCTTCAGACATTCCAGCTTTTCACTACATTCAACATTTTGTCTAATTCAGAACTGTCATGCTTAGGATGTCGAACAGAAATATCTTTTGGGACTAATCTTTAAAATTTAACGACCCGTAATACACGTGTTAAACAAACGCCTCTATGTTTACCAGCGCTTCAACGGAAAACTTTAATATATGCAAATCATTTATCAAGTCTGACATTACGACTGCTTTATTTAAAGACATGAAAGATTTAAAGTGTGTCAAATTTTTGAATTTTTAACATTGCGTTTAACCCTTTAGGCCCTGAATTTTTTCAGTTTGGTTTAAAAATCCCTTTTACGCTAATAAAATTAAAATCACAGAAGTTAGGTGTTACTGATATGCAGCGAATGTGTTAGTTTCTGAAACCTAACGAATGTAGTTATTTCGCGTTCTTTGCATGTGCCAATAGTCGAAGGAAGAGGGTTTGAAGACGTTCGGAAAAGGTCGTATTACTCAGGATTTAACAGACATAAAGATATAATAGTATTTTTTATTGTTTATCACAAATTATTCATTCGGAATAATAGCCTCTAATTTAAGTATAAACCCTTTCGACCCAGAGTTTTTTCTTAAGGTACAAAAAAATTTTAAACTTTTGTCACTTTTTTTTTTGTTTTTTTACAATTTCAAAAAAGGATATTTCTTTCATACTTGTACACTAAAAATTCAAAATATAGAATGCACATATGTGATTATGAGGATTTTATGTATCTGCAAAGGGTTATTACAGTTTAAATGATTTTAAAAGTAAGGAACACATTTGTGACCGCCAGTGCCGAAAGGGTTAAAAAGTAATTTTGACTCTGACAATTACAAAACAAGATCGAAAAATCATCCATTCAGCACTGATTATGAAACGCTTTCTAAGACATTGGGAAGTGTAACAAAACTTTACAACGTATTAAGGTGAATGATGATGTCTAAATAAATGAATTAGAAAACGGATAACACATTTGAAAACCCAATTTCAGCAATTACCATGAATAGTCTTAAAAATATCCGAATTGTTTTATACAAATCTCTATACGATGTATATATTAGTATGTATAATATTTGGTATGCTAAAAGTTTCTTCGATAAAGTGCATAGCACAGTTCAGAATTCCCATCCAGGGAATTATGTCAATAAACGGAAATATAATTGAGATCATTCGTACAGTTCTGTATATATGATCTATAGCATTTATACACAACAAATAACATGCAAAAAACTAGTTAAGTTTTAAAACGCGCACTACAACTGAAAACGCATTTCCAGAATTATTGTTCATAGACAGTACTGAATCAAAATTCCTTTCTGAGTCTCTGTAAAGGAACGATATGCACAACAGATTCTACAGTAAATGTCTTGTTGTACACGGCTAACGAGTTTTCCTAACATACCGCAATGAAAAGAAATTATTTTGTGAGTCCTGTAAATGAACCGAAAATGCTACAAACTTCAAGTTCAATGCCGGACATATAGTATACCCCCATGATGTATATATGTATTTTTTTGTTTTAATGTGTAACAGTGAAAATTTTTTTTCCTGTTTGAATGTCTAAACTATCGGTTGAAAAGATTTTTTAAAATTAATTTTTTTTCCGGTTCTACAAGGACGTCAATTTTTAAAATTTTAGTATAAAGTAACCTAACTTTAACAACGTAACTATTAGCTCATATCTGTTTATATTAGACAAATACTACCGACGAGAAATCACCACGAGAAAGTGGCTAAACATCGACTTCAACCCTCCTTACCTCCCTTTGTTATGTATTAATTCTGTTGGATATTAAACCTACTGGCTTATAATTCTTCTTAGGCAAATTTTGTCATTACTTTGCGGGAATTAAACTTTCCCAAGATAAAGCCATCTCTTGCTTAAGAACCCACTTCAACCACGGGGAAAAGGGAAAACTCTAATACTAAGTCTATGGGGGCGTATTTTCGAATTTCTCGAATGGTTTTAATATTTTTGAATTTTTTTTTTTTTTTTTTTTTTTTTTTTTTTTTTTTTTTTTTTTGCGTAGGATAGCTGAGGACAATCTTTTAATTTTTTTAAAAAAATTACTTCCCCTTTCGGAACCGGTTGGAACCGGTTCTGAAATTGAAACTATCCTAATATAAAAAACCTATAACCAAAATCAAAAAAACAAAAACTAGCCCGGATGTAGATCATCCCCAGCTATCCTATGCAAAAAAAACAAAAAAAAAAACACATGTAAAAGTATTAAAATACAAACACGATATAGGAAAATAACTGCCCCATAGGACTAACATCCGGGCCTTTTTGAGTGACAAGTGAGGCCTCTTAAGGGGGTCCGGCACACAAAAATCTTCAAATTTTTATTTTTTTTTTTGTTTATTGGAATAAAAATTTCTCTACCGTTTTCTGCTTAAAATGTTTAAATCATGTTTCTATCGTAATTAGAACAGGATATATTAATTTTTTGTTTTGGTTTGTTTTCAAAATCTGCCTTTCAAGCTATGGTTGTCAAGGAAACGATTTATTGTGAAATTGCGTTTTCCTTCATTATAGGTTTTTTCACCATTTCTCATATTTAAATTCTTATAACTCGAGAACCGTTAATCCCCTCACTGACAAGCCCGTGTTAATACATTCACTAAGCTCCAGGTTTCACTGCAATACAAGCAATATTTAAATTAATATAATTCTATTGATTTAATGTATTTTTAATACATTGAACAATGATTAATACTTTCAAGGATTGCATTCATATTCGTTATTAAGTTTTTTTTTATAAAATTCTCAAAGAATAATTTTTTTTAGCATTTAAAACAAAATACAGTGAAAACAACATTACAATTTTGCCCTTTTCCAAGACAGTTGGAGGGAAGATACAGGGTTGAAACTCGGAACATATCCTTTTCAATTATTTTACTTTTCTTGGGAGCCAGCATATTTGAAAAAAAAATATTTACTTTTGAAAATATGATTTAAAAATAAAAGTTGCACTGCATTTTTTGTAATTTTTTCGTTAAATATTTTAAATTTTTTTAAAATAATATTTTTTTAAATGCTGGCTCTAAATTAAAATATATATATTTCTGTTTATTTAAATGAAAAACAATTTAAATTCTACAAATAATATTTCGAGTTATAACGATTTTAAGTTATTCCACTTTTTTCATAAATTTTAAATTAATTTTTTTTTAAAGCTATGAGAAGTTTTATCATTTGATTTTGTTTACAAATTATATGGTTAACTACCAAAAAACAATTCCAAATTATAACTCAATAAATAATTTTTTTTTGAAAATGTGTCCCGGACCCCCTTAATATCTAAAAACGGTTGACGCAGCTCTCGAGAATATTTTGACACACATTTCCACTACTTTAGTATGACAAGGAAAATCTAAAATTTATGTGTTCCCTCTGTTTTTACTTTTTTTAACCCTTTAACCGTCTGGCCCGGATTTTTCCGTTTCTAGAAAACATGTTTAAATGGTTGTAGACTAAAATATTTTAAACCGAATTTTAATTTGAGTCATATATAGAAAGAAGTGATATTAAAGATATTATAGCATCAAACTGCGATTAATATATATATATATATATCCTGGAATTTACAAGCATTTTTATAGTTCTTCATCCGATCAGTCCGTCAAGACAGGATCCATTATTTATAGTCTATAATTTCAACATTTCATTTTTTCAGGTTGTTTTCCTATTGGTCCAGAAAGTCCTTTAGTACCCGTAGTATTTCCGGCAATGCGTTGAAATAAGTATCTAAAAAAAGTACATTTGCACGTAACAAGCAAATTATTCATTGTAAAGTTTTTACAATATTGGTTCCAATGTTTTGATAACTCTAGATTTGTGTCCTGCATTGACGGCGGTGCCATTCCACCCAATAAACTTCAAACTTCAAATGTCCATATTATTATTTTTTTTAAATACACTAAAATTTCAGTGGATATATTAATATAAGAAGATGATGTTAATGAAATATGGCCAATGTATTTTGATCCTTATTTTTGAACTAAGTCTATGTGTTCTTCTTTACTGATTTTTCGTTATTATTATTATCCTTTGCTTCAGTTATGATAGTGTTATCCTTTCTGCCATCAAAATACAAACCTTCAAATATTAACTCATTTCGTCTTTCATGTTCTTTCAAATTCTTCCTTTTCTTCTCTCTTTGGCTTCTTCAAGTCCTTCTTTCAGTTATCTTTTCTTTATTATAATCAGGAATGCCCATATCTTCTAGAGTGCTACTTGAAATAATATTTGAAGTTTTTTTCTAAAACTCCGGTTCTTTCACCTTGTTGATTGTCAAATTTTTGAAAGAACTACAGATTGAACTATTTCCTTCCGAACTACTTTCTACATTTGGCGAGTCATTCAAACAAAACATCACTTTTTTGTTTTAAAATAACTTTTTCTTTCTTTGAAATTTCTTTTTCCAGAGTCTTACTACACTTTTTTCTAGTTTTTATATCTATTGATCCTATTTCCATCATTCTATTTCTCTTTGATCTTTGTGAAAGTGATGTTTTTGAACTGATATACGATAATATTTAATGCATTTGCTCAAAAAAAAATGTTTTTCCATGATTATCTAACATTTTGCAATTTTATATTGGATGAAGGATTATCATTTCGAATCTTAAAATTTTCTTCAAGTTTTGACATTTCTCTCGATTGTCTCTAATCATTTTTTATGATTTGTGTATCAGAAACAGTTGGAATTGAAGGTCTCAGCAATACACATTTAATTGTATCAGCTACAGCTTTAGATATTTTAGAAACAGTGTGTTCTAGATTCCAACCGTCAGATTTTAAGTTAAATCGAACCCATAAATAATGTTTCATAACATTTTCATATGTTAGTCAAAGATGACAGTCTAACGTTAATACTTTTAGTTCGCGAAATACAAGAAAATTCAACAATTTTCTCTATTTTGGTACGTTAGCAGACATTGTCACTTTTGACACTGACTGTTTATTGAAAAATAATCAAAGAAATTGTTAACACACACTAAATCGGACTCAATTATTATGAATCACAGACAAATAAATCAGAGACAAATAAATCACAGACAAATAAATCAGATGTAAGTCGACGCCCACGACACTAACTTTTACAAAATTCAAATAAAGTGGAGCCAACTTTTCCATGGCACTCAAACTAAATTATTCTCTTTATTACGGGACATTAACACTTCATTAATTTAATTTTGCAAAATATAAATTTAACAATAAGCTTAAAATTCTTTTGATGCAATTATTGACTTTTTTTGGGGGGGAAAATCAGACACTTTGAGGAACCGAAAAATATCATTTTAAAATTAAAAGAAAAATATTTTATTTCTATGGAGTTAAAAAGGAAAACAATAACCGCTATTAGAATATGAAATTCGGAACTTCGTTTTTTAGTTCCACCCTAATGTTCATATGCCAAACAGACATACAGACACAAATGCAAACTGAACTTTCGCAAACAAAATTTAAATATGTTGGAAAGGGTTAAAAATGTTATACATATAGTTTTCCGGTAAACAAAATCTTAAAACAAAACACTTGATTTTTAAATAAGCAATGCTACAAATTAGGAAAACATTTTTTTCAGTGTTTTTTCAGAATATATTTTTGACATGTTTAGGTACATTTTTATAAAATCACTTATAGGTAGAAAGTGACAAAGTTTCAGCACTTCTATTAGTTTGTTTCTTAAATTTCTAATGGTGTGAATATAACTGTAATAGTTAACGGTACATACTTTTAAACTTCCTGTTATGCCTAATGTTGAAATGTCTAATATATTTTTATAAATTTGTAAAGTGGATTAAACACGAACTCTCATCCCTCATATATTTTAAGCTTCCATTTACGGTAAAAAATATTTTCAGTCAATTTACATTAAAAGAATAAGCTTAAGCAGTCTTCGTGCACTAAATCGGAAATCATTAGGTCAAATAATTTAGAAATTATGATGCTTTAAAATTTTTAATTTCCAACGTTAAATTAGTTTAGAGTTGTTGAAAACAGATTGAAATGCAAGGAAGTTTTTAGAGATAACTCAAAAACTACTCGACGGAATGGGCTGTATTTTTGAGTGTACTATATTATACTATAAAAATTGTACATATATATATATACACCAAGTGTCCCGAAAATGACTGATGGATTTCAAAATTCCCTAACTTGCAAACGGTGGCAAATATTTAAAAAATTCTTGCAGGAGGGTTATGTATGATATCAGTTTTTTTTTTTTTTTTTTTTTTTACCGTAATTTTTTTTATTTTAGTTCGAATTTCAAACAATAGATGGCGCTGCAAAAATAGGTGCTAATTCCAGATCCAATTTTTGGTACTTCGGGACCATTCAAAACATTTTAATCTCATTTTTCGCATGGGAGAAAAGAGAGGTCGAAAAATCCAGCCTGGATTTAGCGCCTATTGATTGAAGCACCATCTATTGCTGCTATTTGTAACTAAAACTGAGAATCACAGCATAAAATCTACTGACATCTTACATAACACTCCTGCAAGAATTGTTTTAATATCTGCCACCGTTTGCAAATTATTAAATTTTAAAATCAATCAGTTATTTTTGGGACACAAGGTATATATATATATATATATATATAAAGATAGATAGAATGATAGATAGATTAAATGCATATAAATTTCCGAAACAATACTATTCGTAACCTATGACTGTTTTATACAAAAATGCAAAAATCAATTTCTAGAGGCTTCAACTATGTGAATACAATGAGCTTAGTTTATCAATCAGTTTCTGAGATATGTCTTAAGAACTACTTGCGTTGCAATCTGATTTTCACCTTTTTTTTTTCTTCCAAATTTTAACACTAACATTAGGAGTTCCAAATTTTAAACCTTTATAATTCCTGAACTATTTATTGTTATTGAACATTTCAGAGTCTGGTACAACATGAATATGAAATAATCTTTTAAGCTTAATTTTACAACGTAAATCGAAAGAAGTATATTATTTTTATACAAATGGCTATTTTCGTTTTTCTTGGGAGACAATTTGGCGATTAAAATGCAAGAATGTTTTGAGCTTAAAAATATGCATATATCTCCATGAATATAAGTTTATTTCTTTCACAAATAAGTAAATATATTATACAATACCCATATATTCGTAAGCAATACCGATAGATCATTTCGTGTATTTTAGTTTACTGGGTGATGCCAAACATTATTATTTTTCAATTATTTTTTGTTGTCCCCCTAATTGTCTTTCTGATCAAATCGCCGTTGATAAATGTGAAGTCGAACATGCTCTTCATAATCCTGAAGTTCCAGAAAAATAGGAGGAATTTATCTTTGAATATTCGACAAAATGTCTAAAATTTAAAATGTCCGGTGATAAATGGTCATGTAGTGTATGCTTGAATTTATTTAATGTTACATTCAAAATCAAAATCATTTTTACAATACAAGCATTTGCGTAAATTCGTCTTAAGGGGAAAAGGGATTTTATTATTATTTTATTTATTTATTTATTTATTTATTTATTTATTGTAAATTTCACCTTAAATGTTATTCAAGGGTAAATTATATGCATTATGGCATGCATTTATCACAAAAAATAAATAAATAAATAAATAAAATATATATTTTTGAGAAAAAAATGGAATTTTACGCGTTGTCATAGAAATCTTCGAAATGCCCCCCGCGAATTCCATATCAATGAAAATCCCGAATATTTTTTTTTATAAAAGTTTGTTTTATATATATAAATAAAATAAAGCATCGAATTTTACATATTTAAATTTAAAGGTAAAAAAAAAATGATTTTTTTTCCAAAAAATTTCAAAAAAATTCAATTTATTTTTTATTTTTTTTGTAAATTTCATCTTAAATATTATTCCAGGGTACATCAAATGCATTATGGCATGCATTTATAACAAAAAGAAAAAAAAATATTTTTATGAGAAAAATGGAATTTTACGCGTCGTTTTAGAAATCTTCGAAATGCCCCCTGCGCATTCCAAATGAATAAAAATCCCCAATATTTTTTTTAAAGTTTAGTTTATATATAAAAATAAAACAGAGCATCGAATTTTATATATTTCAATTTAAAGGTTTTAAAAAAATTAAAATTTGAAATTTTTTCGAAAAAATTTCAAAATTTTTCATTTTTTTTTAACCTGTAAATTGAAATATGTAAAATTTGATGCTCTATTTTATTTATACATACAAACTGAACTTTTATAAAAAATATTGGGGATTTTCATTTATATGGAATACGCACGGGGCATTTCGAAGATTTCTAAGACGCGTATTTCTACGAAGCGTAAAATTCCCTTTTTTTCTCAAAAAAATTTATTTTTTATTTATTTTTTGATAAAATAGGGGGCTTGGCCCCCTACGAGCTACGCTCGCAAACCCCCGTTCAGACACTGCAGTCTCTAAAAGCACGCTAATTTGATCGGCTTTAAAAAGATTTTGGAAGATTGAATTATAATTAAAAAAACAAAGGCGATCTCCCTATAAACGGGTTTCTATTTATTTCTCTTTGATTGGGGAATTTTACGGAAAAGTCAGCAGCTGTTAAAAGATACAATGGCATTTCAAAATCATCTAATATAAAATGAATTAAGAAAACAGAGTCTTTGTCTCCCGGTATTTTTTAACAAAGCGAAAAGAAAGTCCTTTTAAATAAGACATTTTAAATATATCGTTTTTAATCTAACATAATTTTCACCAAACTTTTCTTTCCCTTTTTAATATTCACGTGAAAATGCTTTTTTTAGAAATGAAATATTATTTGCGCTGTCAAAAAAAAAAAAAAATAGTTGAAAAGTTCATCTCAAAATATCCATTAAATGTCTCGCGCTATTTTTAAATTTAAACTGTTTTGCAATATTATTTTTTGTTCATTTTACGTAATAAGTGTAATGTGACGTAAATGTGATGTAATTTCCGCTATTTAAGACTTCTAACGTATGTTAATGAATTTATTATTTTACAATATCCTTTCTCTGTTAAAATTCACGTGTAATTATAGATGAAGTAATTTTCAACAAGTTCCTCCTTTTTATACGTAATTATTTAATTCTAATTTGAAAGTTTTTTTCTGTTTATAATCGTCACGTGTAAATAAATTTTTAATTTGAAGCAAACATTATTGTTTCTGTTGTTTATACAGTTGGCAACAGGTTAAATTAGTACAATTTTCTGAAATAAATAAAAAATATCTCTCGAAATGCTGAAAATTTGAATTTAAAATAGAAATGAAACCTCAAAAATGAGTCAAATTAAAAAAATAAATTATATCTGCACACCGCGAAATTATAACGTATAAAATGATCTAAAAATTATTAAATTCCGATGTATAGTTTTTGCTCCTATAAAACTTTTTTAGTGGAACGATTTTGTCCAACTTTAGCATTAAATATCTCTTAAAATAATTCTTCGATTTGAAAACTGTCTGCATCAGCGTGTGTATCAAACATTTCTGTATAATACTACCAATTTTCATATTTTTGTATGCATTATTTTTCTTAATATTAACGAAGAAAGACCTCCGGTCACAAAAAATTCAAAACCGGCGGCGGCGGCGGTGACAGTGGTAGTTACATTTTTTTTAGAATAGAGAGATGCATGTCATAATGCATATAATGCACCCTTGAATAATATTTAAGATGAAATTTACAAAAAATAAAAATAAAAAATTATTTTTAAGGATTTTAAGGTCCCTTGTCCCCTTAAACATAGTTGAGATAAACAAATGTTTCGTTGTGTAAAGTATACATGTGTACGAAAAGAAAAAAAAAAAAAAAAAAAAAAAAAAAAAAAAAAAAAAAAACACAAAATCAAATTGTATGCCATAATATTTTATGTTTGAAAGAATTTAAAATAAAATTATTATATTTTAAACATTCGAAATACAACCACTTTTAACAAGTGAAATGAAGTTTAATTCACTCGCCTTATTTTAATTGTCTTAAAACGTGTTAGAATTTCGCACATTCTAAGTTTTATCTGAATTCAGGCTGTCATGCTTCTGTTGTCGAACAGAAATTTCTAGTTGTACTACATTTTAAAAGTTAACGGTCCGTAATATACAAAGTCTGACAAACGTCTGTTTGTTTATCAGAGCATCAAAGAACATGTGTAAATTATGTAAATCTTTGGTCAGTTCTATTATAAGCTCTACTTTATTTAAAATATATGTTTGTAGGCATTATTTGTTCCCAGTTGGCTTTTTTCTGGGTAAATTTTGTGTTACAAATTGATCAAGTGTTCATTTTTTTTGTCCAACTGTACTTAATTAGCTATAGTAATAAACAATTGGGTAGAAGTAAGAAAAAACTAAACATTAGTAGTATATAAAATTATGCAAGTAGAAAGAATTTCTGCGTATATATAAACTAAAACATATCTTCTTTAAATAAGAAGAAAACATTAATTTGTGTATCTGTTTATAAACAGGATTACATGATTATACACGTCATGATAAGACCGCTCCGTTCATTGTCCAATGTTACATGTGCTCTAAATGTGTATGTTTAAATTTATATAATATTACATTTAAAAAATATTTTTATAATAAAAATATTTGCAGAAATTCGTCTTAATCATATAGTCCGCGAGCCAGCAACAGATTTTGATGACCAAGTTCCTCTCGGCCGATAATTTGTAAAATGCTTCAGAGGATGTATCATGAAGATCCGTGAACGGCAGCTGCGGTTCCGTGGGTGGGTTGAGCAGCAGTAGCCTCCCAAACACGTAAAAAAAAAAAAATAAATAAATAAATAAAAATAGTCATTTCCTCCAGGTTGAAAATTTGTCCAATTATAACTAACCCAACATCTTGAAGAAAAAAAAAGTCACCTGATTATTAAGTGGTGGGTAATACGTCAACTGGTCACACGAGCATAAAAAAAATATACAAGGTGTAAAGGAAAGTCCCTTTAATCTGAAAATACTTGCGAACAGCGAGAGCTACAGCTAGGGAAGTGAGGTAACGCTATAGTAAAGTGACTACGCCCGATTTAATACAAACGACGGCAGCGCCCCTAGTGGCAAAATTTGGAAGATAACCATTGCAAATCGAAAACGAAAAGAGATAGAGCAAAATTCCCAGTTAGAAAGTTTTAGAGCATCAACTAATTAGTACGAAACGACATTTAGTTTACATGATAAGATAAATCTTCGCTCGTATACCCAAAAATGTCCAAAATCGATGCACTCTATTTTGTGTAAACGTTTGAATGGAATAGCCAGAAGTATGAAGAAATATGCACAATTTATGGTATAAATACGTGCTTATCTCAATACATTTTGATAACATCGCACAAAAAACAAAACAGACAAACTGTCTCACAGTGATAAAAAGTTAACATTCATTATGTTCGAAAAGTTCGCCATCGCTCACGATACACGTTTGTATTCGTGAGAGTAATTTTACATGCCACATTTCTCAGCATGGAACGTCTATTGCGAGCCTCTTCAATACGACGACATAGATTTAACCTTTTCAAGGGCGGTGGCTGGACGGTCTAGCCACCTAATTTTAATTCCAAAACTGACAAATGGCAGCAAGAATATTTTAATAAAATTTTGCTTTTGTAATGAAAGTGAAAATTAGCGGGTTTTTATTTTCTAAGAAATCCGTTTGAATATTCTGGTGTCAGTAAATTACTTCATCAGTTTACGAACATAAGTCTTCTGCCCCTGAAATAGTTAATCTAAAAATTTAAATGCATTCGAAATTAAATTTTTGCAGACATTACAGCACAGTACAACGTCACAATCTGAAATTGTGCACTGCTACATTTAAGGAGTGTGAATATGGAAAGTAGAATCGTCGCTCATCGATTTGGGACATTTTTGAGTATACAGACGACGATTTATCTTATCCGTGTGAACCAAATGTCGTTTCGTTCTAATTAATTGATGCTCTGAAACTTTCTTATTGGAAATTTTGCACTATTTCTTTTCTTTACGATTTTCAATAGCTATCTTCCAAATTTCACCACTAGGGGGCGCTGCCGTCGTTTGCATTAAATTGAGCGTAGTCACTTTACTATACCGTTACCTCACTTCCATAGCTGTAGCTCTCTCCGTTCGCAAATATTTTCAGGTTAAAGGGACTTTCCTTTGCACCCTGTATATTTTTTTCATGTTCGTGAGACCAGCTGGCGTATTAACCGCCTCTTTATTATCAGCTGACTTTTTTTTTCTCTTCAAGATATTGGGTTAGCTATAATTTGACAAATTTTCAACCAGGAGGAAATGACTAAATTTCTTTTTTTTTTTACATGTTTGGGAGGGAACACTGCTCAACCCACCCACGGAACCGCAGTTGACGTTTACGGAGCTTCATGATACAACTCTCTGAAGCGTTTTACTAATTATCGGCTGAGAGGAAATAACTGACGAAATTTGCACCTGGCTCGGGGACTAATAGCTGAAATAAAGAAATGTTTCGTTTTGTAAAGTATACATGCGTAAGAAAAGAAGAAAAAAAATGTATGCCTTAGTCATTTATATTTGGAAGAATTTAAAACAAAATGCTTATCTTTTAAACACATGAAATAGAACCGCTTTTAATAAGTGAAATGAAGATTATAAGTTTATTTCTCTCGGCTTATTTTAATTATCTTAAAACGTGTCAGAATTTCGCACATTCTAAATTTTATCCGAATTCAGGCTGTCATGCTTCTGTTGTCGAACAGAAATTTCTAGTTGTACTACATTTTAAAAGTTAACGGCCCGTAATATACGAGTCTGACAAACGCCTGTTTGTTTATCAGAGCATCAAAGAACATGTGTAAATTATGTAAAACTTTGGTCAGTTCTATTATAAACTCTACTTTATTTTAAATATATGTTTGTATTTCTTTAATTTGACATTTTTAAGTTTATTTCATTAAAAATATTTTGCATTATAAAAAAAATAGAAAAATATTGCATAAATTTGCCTACAACTGAATTTAACGAAATGTAAGTTTTGTGTAGTGTACAGTCGTGGAAAAAAAATAGTAAACACCCCCTACTAACTCCTCAACAAATTATCGTAGAAGAAAGTTACTGGTACCGAACGATTGGAAATAAAGTCTACTTTTAAATGATGTATATAAAATTTGCTCAGGGGGCCATCTACATATTAAAACGAACCATAACTTTGTTTTTTTTTTCAATAGCAGTACACAATTCTGACAGCATAAATGAACTCTACACCTTTCATTTAGCCTATAAAAAAATTTTATGCAATTCGTGCCATAAGTTTCCGAGAAATTACTTATTTTAAAACGAGCGTATTTTAAGTGTTGTCTCCAAATTGAAGTTCCGAACTCGATTGTTAGCCGAGAGAGCCGCCTTCTTGATCAAGGCACGTTTAAGCCTCAATGAAACCTGTTTGATTACAGGATAGCACAATAAATTTCAAAAATTTACTCACTGCTATCATAAGCGGCCCCTTAAACCATCATTTTGCCGTTTTTTAAGCATGATTTAAAAACTACTTGGAAGAAAAATGTGAAATTTGGGATTTCCATAAAGCAGGACTTAATAAATCTAATTCCATCAAAACAATTGTAGGTTGCAATTCATAATTTTTTCGAATATTAATTTCATAATTCATAAATTATATCATAAAATTATAAAAATTGCAAATTCAACGTATTTTTGTTCGGATATATTAGTGTTATTGCTACACAAAAAATTAGCTCATTAGGAACATAATTTCAGGAGATATAAATAAAAATATGAAAATGTAATTTAACATTAGAAGTACTAAATTTTGAATGTCTATAATTCAAAAACTTATCATATGAATGACTTGAAATTTGGTTTCTAGGCATATTTTGAACCGATGATTTGAAATATATCATTAAATTTGGGTACTGCTATTGAAAAAAATGAAGTTTGGAATCGTTTTAATATGTATATGGCCCCCTAAGCAATTTTTATACACACCATTTAAAAGTAGACTTTATTTCCAATCGTCCGGTACCAGTAACTTTCTTCTACGATAATTTGTTGAGGAGTTAGTAGGGGGTGTTTACTTTTTTTTTCACGACTGTGCATATCTAAGTAATAGACAAAAACCAAACACTGTAAAAACAAGTTGGAAATTGCTCGTCAAACGTGGCAAATGAGGGGCGTTTGTAATATAACTAGTTTTATAATTATTTTTTGCACCTCATATTAGATTGAATGTATATTTAAAAGCGCTTCATATGTGCATAGTGTATAACATCATTAAAATGCACTTGCAATATTTTTTTGTTCCTATTCCACGTAATGTAACGGAAAACTTTTGACTGTCCCTGTAATTAAACTATACATCCGATTTTCATAAAATTGGAAATGACTCGACAAAATTTTGCAACAATTATATATTTAAAATTTCAAATCATTCGGAAGGCTGTAACATCATTAAAATTCACTTGCAATAATTTCTCCCATTTGCCGTAATCTAAAGAAAAACTTTTGACTGTCCCTGTAATTAAAGTATACATCCAATTTTCACAAAATCAGAAATGGCTCGCGAAAAGTTTGCAACAATCATATATTTAAAGTTTCAGACCATTCGGTTGGTATTTTTTTCTCTGTTATATGCGGACTGACAGACAGACGGACGGACAGACGGACAGAAAGACAGACGGACTGAACGACGACTATATGTGCCAGCATTTATATAATTACGAACGCACCTAAAAATTTCTGATTGCCAGTGCAATTGACACATTTTCCAGAATTGTTTTGCAACTGACATTATTTCGTGAATGTGACAGAAATTAACGAATATAGATTTCAGTATATTCTTGGCATTTAGTAGTCCTAATAGTCTAATTAATATATCGTTTTCGTTATAAGGCTTCGGGATACACTACTACTATTCCTTTTGGTTTACACTGCGAAAATAATTTCCGCTATTTGCCAGTACAGATTTCCGAATTTTTAAATTTTTTTCCGTTGTAGTGTAATAATAAATATAAATCCCACAACTTTATGAAAATAGAAAATTAGTCTTATTTTCAAAGATATTTTCAAATACATATTTTGTGACATATTCTTTAAATCACTTTCATCAAAGATAATTTTTTCTGTAAATAATACAGAAATTACTTTGTTTATAAACGGACTTTTTATTATGATTTTTTTTACAGTGAATGGAAAAGGAAAAGACAATATATCTTTAAATTCTGCAATAGGAAGAATTTCAATGCCATGATATATTTTAAGCATCCAAAATATCACTCCTTTTAATAAATGAACTGAATATATCAAGTGTAATGCAAATGGCTTATGGTAATTATCTTAGAAGATTACATATTTTACCACGTAATTCATTTTAACTGATTTCAGGTTATCATGTTTCGGTTTTCGAGCAGAAATTTCTCGTTGTTCTAATATTTAAAATTTAACAGCCAAAATACCAATTTTGACAAATGTGATTGTATTTACTAGGGCTTCAAAGAATATTTTTCCATCGTATAAATCATTTGTCAGATGTAATATCAGCTCCGCTTTATTTAAAATGTATGTTTGCATTTCTTTTATGTCCTTTTTTTTTAAGTTTAATTCATTAAAAAAAAAAAAAAAAAAAAAAAAAAAAAAAAAAACATTTTTTCTATAAAAACATTTGGGAAAATTTATCTATAACATTTTTTTTATTAAACTTAACTTAAACTTAATTTTTTTTAACTTAAATTTATCTATAAAGGGAACTTTTCGTGCAATGTACATATCTAAAAAATGTAGAAAAACAAAGGGAAAAGTCGGTAATACTTCAAGTCCTTATTAGAAAAAAAATTAAATTACTAGTTATATTTTAAACATCAAAAGTCTCACTGCATTTAATAAATAAAATGAAAGTAATATATTTAATTCAGAAGGCTTATGATATTATATCTTAGGCTATCCCATATTTTCAGCATATCCCACCTTTTATCTGACTCCAGGCTATAATGCTTCTGTTCTCGAACAGAAAGTTCTTGTTGTTCTACTCAATAAAAGTTAGCAAATAGTAATACAAGTATCTTACGAAAGTCTATGCGCATATTATGGCTTAAAAAACAGATCTAACTAGTATAAAACGCATGTCAGTTGTAACATCAGTCCCGTGTTTAATATTTATGTTTGTGTTTCTTTAACATTAAGTTTTAGAAATTGCTTATTTTTTTAAAAAATAAAAAATGATTTGAAAATTGATAGGATTACAGAATAAATTTATTGACAACGTTAGGGGGGGGGGGTGTCCGGGACACAAAAATCTTCAAATTTTCTAAAAATATTTTATTGCATTAAAATTTTCTCTGTTTTTGTTTGCTTTAATGACGTTTAAATCAAGTTTCTATCTCAACTGGAACAGGAAATATTAATTTTTCGTTTTGGTTTGTTTTCAAAATCTAGGTTTAAAGCAATGGTTCTCAACAAAACGACTTCTGGTGAAAATGCGTTTTTCTTCATAATGGGTTTTTTAACCATTTGTCGTATTTAAATTGTTATAAGTCAAGAACCGTTAAAGATAAAGAGTTGAAACTTGGAACATGTCTTTTTCAATTGCTTTACTTTAATTTTAATTTAGCAAATTAAAAAAAATACTTTTGTAAATATGATTTTTTTAAAAGTTACATCATTTTTTTTCTTTTTTTTTAAATATTTTTAATTTTTATTTAAATTAACATTTTTTTAAATGTTGAATCAAAATTAAAATTTATAAATTTCTGTTTATTTCAATGAAAAATAAATTGAAATTCTATTCGTCATATTTCTAGTTATAAGAATTTTAAATTACACCACATTTTTCATAAATTTAAAATTTAAAATTCATGTAAAGAAATTCTGAGAAGTTTTATCATGTGATTTTTTTTACAAATGAGATGGTTAACCATCACAAAAAATTTCAAAATTTTAACTCGACAAATAAAAATTGTTTTAAAATGTGTCACAGACCCCCTTAAACAAGAGAAACAAAAATTTTGTATAGTACAGTATAATCTCTTTGCAACGAATATAACTTTAACGAATTATTCAGTATAACGCATAATATTTGGATTGTTAAAAGACTTCTATTATCCTATTTCATCAAACAATATTCGCGAATTTTTCAGTATAGCAAATATAATCGGTACTCACCACAGATTAGTTGCAGTGGGATTTTACTGCATACATACCTACAGCAGTAGAAGCAAAAGGGAAAAATTAGTAATGTTTCGAGTTACGCATTAGGAAAATTCTAAATATCAAGATTTAATTTGAAACTTCAAAACTACTACTGAAGATAATAAATGAAATTATGATAATAATTAAAATTCAGCTGGCTTACGCATATTAACTTAGGGCATTCCAGATTTTCCCCACATTCAACATTTTATCTCACTGCAGTCTGTCAAGTTTCGACACAGAATTTTCACTTCGTTCTAATTTTAAAAGTTAACGACCCGTAACACACGTTTTGACAAGCTTCTATATATGTAACTAAGGCATCAAAGTAAAAGCTCGTAGAAGACAATTGTTAACCTTGAAATTAATGACTGATTTATTTAATATGCAATTTAATTTCTTTATGATTGTATTTTAAAATTTATTTCGGCAAAACAACGTTACGTAGTCGATCACTTAAAAATTTCATTTTTTTTAAGTTCAAAAGAAATACAGAAAAACCGAAAAAAAATATTTTCGTGGGAAATATAACAATGTGAAAGGTTTCAAATTAAATATGTGAATTACAATATGTAATCGAAAATAAAAATGGTGAAATACCCTGGACAGCATTAAAACTGGATATGGAACAGAGATGTATAAAAATTGTTCGCAAGGGAAAGGCCCTATTTTGGCCCCTTTTTAATCATGTGCTCTATTGGCAGTTGTATTGCTGCTCGGGGTATCCAAAGTATTTCCTTTTCGAATCCTTATTTCAACAATGAATTAAAAATATCATTGAAGAAGGTGTGTTGCATTTGATGGGCTAACTGCACGCTGTTCTTGATTACCTCATTATGAGAGCTGCTAATTGATTTCTCTTGAAACGATAGTCGTGTGTTTTTATTCACTATCGTGGTGGAAATAATATCCACTTAATACCAGTTATTTCATTAAAATTAATAATAGCAGCAGATAACTCATTTAGTAATTACGAATTCTTTTACTTAATATAAGAGCTGTTTTAAAGAAAAATAAAAGCAAACATATACTCATAATTCTTTTTAAAGTTTGGTTATATTGCTCTAAAAAGATCATAATTTTACTTCCATGTATAATTAATTCATTTGTTAAAAAAGTACATTTGAAATCTATTCGAAACCATTTTATATGAATATTGAATTTGAAGAATGCTGCAACAGTTTTCTAAGCGTTGTCATCAAATTTATCTTATAACGTTAAGTAATATTGATTTCTGATTCTTCGAACTGTTTCAGGTATCTAAACGTAGTAACATTATTCAATGTATGAGGAAAGATATGATAAATATCGATTTTGTAAGAATAGTCTCATTCGTGAACTGTAAAGCCGCTTAGAGATTTATCACATCTATTGTATTTCGTTAAATAATATGTTACATTGCGCAATTTAGAATTTTTGGAAAATCTTCTCGTTCTAGATAGGAACGTACGATGATTAAAAATTTTAAGGAAATTAAGGTGCTTAATAAATAATGATTTTTTACATTTTATTTGTCTTCCACACCCACTATTGTTGCCAAGCAATTATAAGCTTTTAACGGATACAAATATTATAACATCTCGAATGACTCACCTTTAAATTCTAAATACAGGTGTAAATGGTTCGATAGTAAAATGTAAATATATAAATTTTTAATGTAATATAATTGGTAATGTAATATAATGTATTATGACATCTCGAATGACTCACCTTTAAATTCCAAACACAGGTATAAATGGTTCGATAGTAAAATATGAATATATAATTTTCTAATGTTATATAATTGGTTGCATTCAAGCGCTGTACAATTTTTTAGATGCTTGCATAATTATATAAATACTTAGAACCTAATGTCGTCGCCTGGTACGTCCGTTTCTCTATACGTTCATCTGTCCGATTATAACAGCGCAAAAACTTTCCAACCGAATGGTTTGAAATTTAATATACACTGGCTATCAAAATTAAAGGATAACTTCGCATTATTTGCTTAAAAGGCGCAGTGGCCAATCTAGTGAAAAATATTCCATGCCGGGACTCGAACCCTGGCCATCAGTATAGCGCACTGACGTTCTACCGACTAAACCACATGATGAAAACGCAGCACAAGATGGAATATTTTCCGTGAGCCACCGACATGGGGTAAACATAATTGACAATGTGGTGCGCAATGGACGTGAATTGGAATTCTGTTCTGTATTGTTGTTTAAAGCGAATATGATGTCTGAGTGAGATCAGTATTCATTAGTTATGGTTCAAAGGCATAATTTAATTTAGGACCAAAAATGCCGAATAATTGACAGAATCGAAGAAGTTTAAATACAAATGGAGGTCGCCCAAGATTTGAATATCCCTGAAATTGTTATATCAAGAGCCTCGAGACGCTTTTTAAACACTGGATCCGATGATGAGGTTTAAGGGAGTAGGAGAGCAACAAGTGCCTCTGAAGGCCATTTTCTGTCGTTGTGATTCGAAGAAACCGCGAAGCGACTACAAGAGATTGGGTTTGAGACATTCAGGCTGCCACAGGAACTCGAATTAGCCGTTCCACTGCTGAACGAACGCTTAACAAGGGTGCACTGAATGCGAGGAAACCAATAGTTTGTATTTCACTCATTCCAGCTTCCAAAGGGGTCCATATAAACAGGTGACGCCGTCATGTTCATTGAAGCCAAGAAGACTGGCCCAGAGCTTAGTTCACTGACAAATCCAGATGTAATCTGAACACTGATTATAAACGTATTTTCATCTGGAGAGGAAGGGGCACGCTACTTGCCTTCCCTTGCCCTTAAAATATCCCGTTTTTGCGACCGAGACCACGGTTTAAAAGTTTGGAGAGAAATCGTGTTAAATGGTCGCACCGAGGTTCATCTCTTTCAAACATGTTTTGCAACCACTCGGAAATATGTGGAGGAGGCATTGGAACGCCAAGGTAGACTGCTTAGGTGTGCAGTTGGCGCAGAGTTTTCGCTAATGGATGACAATGATCGACCACATCAAGCATATGTGTAGTCAGAAATTTGCAAACAGAAGATATCACTCGAATGATTTGCCCATCTTACTCACCCGACATGAACCTGATTGAGCATGTGCGAGATGGGCCTTAGGGAACCAACTTTCTTCGCGCCAACTTCCTTCCCGGACCCTCCAGGAGCTGAAAAGTTCATTTTCAGAAGAGTGGCATTTTCACAAGACTCCATTACCACTTTAGTAAAGTCTATCAAATGAATATGTGATGTATGTATATCTGTCTGACGTGACCATACTAGAACCACCTTAAATTTAGTCAAGTTTTATAAAAATATTTTACACCAGCATTTTGATTTAAAACAGTTTAAGTTTATTATTTAATGTTTTTCTTCTTTGTATCTTTTAAACTTATTTCATAATCAAATCTCCGATTTGAACCGAAACACATTCATATGGTATAACGGCTTTCCCGTTGTATATTCATTTAAAACCTCCCCCCCCCTCAAATAAAATATTTAGTTTTAAATTGACATTTTATACTTAATTTCGTACTTCTATATTTATTCACCCCCCTCCTCACACTACTGTAAGTTTCATTTATACTTTTAAAGTTCGTTTTAAATGCATGCATCACTCTTATCAGTCATTTCTTTTTCTTTTAACTTCACACAGACATGTGTATAGAATAAATCTTAACCGCAATGATTTTCCGTTGAGATAATAAAAAAGAATAAAATGGAAATGAATTTCATAGGCCTCTCAGCCGACAATATGTAATTCATATTTTATGAGTAACACAGAACTGCGCATTAGATTTTTCTCATCCTTTCTGGCTTGCATTCCTATTAATTCCCACTCTTTATTTTGTCAGATAACGACCATATGCCCTTCTGACTAATACAGACAGTTGTTAAATTGTAACGTACATGTAATATCACGTGTTTAGCTATTCCTTCAGTTACACCGCCTAACCACATGAATTTTATTAACTAGTAACCCTAAACGCCGTCATGGCGTATAATTTAATTCAATCTTCGTGATTTTTACTGATTGCTTTGTCTACTCCATCCGTGTAATCACCAATAACTTACATATGGTTGTCTTAAGCTCGCCAATGCGTGAGTAATTGTAAAAAATACTTGATCACTATTGCCTCTGATCTTGAGCGCTCCAGACGTGCGTTTCTCCTTTTGGGGCCGACAACATCGGGCAATCATGTTAACTTATCTCCGTCTCTCTGTATGTTCACGACCCTCCCTTTAAAAGTTTTCATAATAAAATAAGTCCTCTAAAATTTTGTGTTGGAGTTTTTTCAATGTTTTTGTGAACCTGCGTACACGAAATCACCTTCATATAATCTTGGTTATCTACTTTCTAGGACATCACCAGTCCCAACAGTGTCCAAGAAAGACAAAATATTAATTCTTTTGTAATAGGATCTCTTCAAAAATTCTTTATATTTGTTGTTTTAGACGCTGGTACTAGCATTTTGTCAAGACCAAATTAGAGAAGTAATTTTTAACTATATATTGTTACATTTTCTTCTCAAAATAAAAATAAACATAATATGAATGAAAGCAACAAAAGACAGACACAAACTTTAAAATGAAATTGAAGATAAAAGATATATGTATGTCTGTAAAGAAAAGTTAAATGAAGTAAAATTAAAAAAAGGTAGAAATATTGTTTTGTGCACACAGCACAGGACTACAAAACAATGGGATGCATTTAGAATGCCCATGAACGGGTGTAGCCCTTATTCTTATTAACTAACAAGTATGATGGCATCTGTTTAAGACATCAGCCCTAGAGGAGGAGGGATTTTTGAGACCCATACATCAAGCGATACATAGGTCCCTGCTCCCCAAAGATCACATTGATCTTCAAAGGAGCATGCGTCGATGAATCTTATATAAAAATTATGTTTGTTGAATTGGAACATCAATTCAAGGGCTTGTTCCAAGGTCAATTCAAGGGTTTACGCAATGAAGTTTGGAACCGTTAAAATGATGGCTCACGGTAGTTCTAGTGTTAAAGATAAACAATTTCCACAAGGTGGGAATTAACTTTTCCATCATTTTTCAGTTTCCATAAATTTGGTTTTAATTTTATGTTTTGAGAAAAATTAACTGCTAAATATTGTAATTTATGTTAACAAATGCTTTTGTGCAAATTTTTATTAATAATTTTCATTAAGTTTCAATTGCTTTTTATGTCTGTCATTATCCTTTAATTCTGGTGACCAGTGTATATAACCGTTACAGAATTTTGTCGAGCCATTTAAAATTTTACGAAAATCGAATCAAAGTTTAAAAATATATTAATAAACGTTTTCTTCATTCTATTACACTCTATCATACGTAATTAATTCAATGATATCCCATGATAGCTTTGATTTTAGGTTGTCATGGTGATTGCGCCCTATTTAATGTGCAGTCATATTATTATCGTGTTAGCGACTCTAATATGTATAATCGTAATAAATTTTGTATTTATGCATTTTTATATAAGAGTGCAACAGCTATTGCATCAAAATCTGAATATTTATAAAACTAGTTATAGTACGAACTCATTTTATGCGACACATTTGACGTACGACATGTTTTCTTTGTTAGATGGTGTAAAAATTTAAATTGTGCGATGTTTTGGAGGTCTAAAAAAATGCACTAAGAAGAAATTTTATATTCTGCTCTTGCAATTCGCAAAATTACCTAATCGTTACGTGCAGGCACATTTGTTCTTTACAATATAGATTTAGCTTCCGAAAATGAACAGTGATTTTTAAATATAGTAAGACAAGGATTTTTTCGTGAAATATGATAGTTACTGTTATTAACTGACGCATTAAATTAATTGTTTAAAAGTTGAGATAATAATACATTTTTCGCTGAAACATTCATAGTATTTAAAGTTTCACTTACACTCTATCACAGTTACTTGGAGGGTTTTCTATAGAAGTGGTTGCGAAAGTACTTGAAAATAGTTTAAAAAGGGATTAAATACCAGATCCGTAAGGCGATTTGTGTTAAATCTATAGATTGTGGAAGTGTTTTATAATATTGTCAATAAATGGAAACTCAATCGGGTGAACCATTTTTCTTAGTTATTGTCTGCAGCAGTAACCCACACTACATACAAATAAATATAATAATATTTCCCCTACAACTCGGTTTGGAAAGTAAAAAATAATTCCAATTTCACGTGATAGTACTTCAATTGGTTCACCTTAGCTCACACCGGTTGGTGTACATTATCGAGAGTGGAATAGAATAGAATAGTGCTTTTGTGTGTTTGACAGTAATACATATTTTTTACAGCAACGTTCATATTACACGTAAAATAGACGATCATATATTAAATTTTTGGCATGTATCTGTAAAAAATAAAGATACGATGGGATGGCTAATTTTAAAGCATCAAATATTAATGCATGCGTTAACAACATATTATGTAAGTTATTTTTATGTGAGCTGTATGGAGACGTTTTTCGCTAGTAAAGAGATGGCCGTTTTGCGTTGACAACGGAATAAAATTTTTAACACCAGGTCCTATTAAAAAAAACTCCAACTTCGGGTAAACGAAGAGTTTGTTTATTTCATGATGAAAGTCCAAGGGAGAGGTACAGGGGGAAAGCAATAAGGAGCCTCTTTTAAGACGTCATCACGAGGCTAGAGACAGAGCAGGAATGTCTTGAATATACAGTTACAACTTTCTTGCTTGGCGGACTACAATATCGCCAATCTACAAATATTTCGCGCCATGCACAGGAGTGGCAGATCAGCATTAGCTGATATGGATTCGCCAAAAACATACGGTAGGCTTCTACCATATTAATTGTGTAGGGGGGGGGGGGCAGATTGTGGGCTGCAAACATTCTTAACTCATGATAGGCGCAGACTAATCTGTACATTGATACAGCTGCCGTTAAAAAATAAAAAGTGTTTCTGACAGACCGAATTCGTTAGGCTAAAAGGCATGAGAATGTATTTTTCTAGACCAGATGTTAGATCAAAGATGAACCGCTTTACCACAAAAATGCAGAATTGCCATACATCTGAACAAACGGGTGTGAAGCGAAGATAATTCTAATGAATAGATTGCATGTAAAGTGATTTTAAATGATGAGTTATATTCATGCCCAAATAAGAAATGACCGAAGTTAAAATGCTTTTGAAACTAACAGTCAGCCGTAACGAATTTTCTACAAGGTTAAATCGTATGTGTGTGAGACTCACAAAGTGAAAATGGAGAGTGATTCACTGATTTTATTTTATTAAAGAGATGAGTAACTAGAATAATTTAATTTAAATGTGCAGGGCCATTAATACAATCGCTTTAGTTTTTAAATGTTGAATTTAATTTAGGGGCTGCACTGTTTGACTATATTGCACTAAAATAAATAAAATCTTAAACAGAATTTTAATTGAAACTGCTGGGGGGGGGAAAACGGAATGTAAACTTATATAACGAGATAATCGTTATATATATCACCTGGGACACCGCAAAAAAAAAAAAAAAAAAAAAAAAAAAAAAAAACTTTTTGTTGACCCGTGTGCATGGGCAAAACATTAAGACAAATAGTTACACATATAAATATATTTTCAAAACAGAAAAGTTTTTTTTTTTTTAACTAGTTGCTGTCATGAACACAAAAAAATCTCTTTCATCAATAGTTCAACAGTCCTAAGAGATTTTATGAATTAATATTTTCTAAATTAAGTTTATGGAACTCCACCTTCAGTAAAATTTTCTTCAAAATTGCATACCATGGTATATATATATATTTTAACTGAGTCGACTCTGACAGCAAATATTTAAGCAGCATATAACTAAACCATTGGCTGCACATCATCAAAATATTGATCCTGATTCGGATCATTTTATGAAAAACACAAGTACTAACAATAAAAAAATCTAATATATAAACACAAATGCAACACTAGAAGTAAAGAGTAAATAATAATAAGTGAAATGTGTAATTGTAAACTAATAAGCAAATGTAGTATGATTTAAAGAAATTGGACATGATTTTTAAAAAATGTAATGTTTATGCATGCAGCATAGGATGACAAAAAAAAAAAAGAGGTGCCTGAAGCACGCCCATGAAAAAGGTGTCACCCTGAATCTTGTGTAGACCACAAGTATTATGGCGTCGGCTTAGGGCTTCAGCCTTATATGAGGAGGGAGTTTTGAGACTCATACAGCGCCCGCTTATATGAGTTCCTGCTCCTCCGAAGACGCTAGCGGTCCTCTAAAGAAGCACACGTCGGTGTACAAGCAAAAATTGATTTTTGTGAATTGGAACACCAATTCCAAGGGGTTGTCTCTCAACACAATGAAGTTTTGGACCCTAAGGGCAATAATTTTGAACGGGAACAAAACATTCGAAAGGGAGAATTAAAAATGAAAAAAAAATAGATATATGT
This sequence comes from Maratus speciosus, assembly GCA_963932465.1. Taxonomy (NCBI): domain Eukaryota; kingdom Metazoa; phylum Arthropoda; class Arachnida; order Araneae; family Salticidae; genus Maratus; species Maratus speciosus. Next base: position 330,809,114 of record OZ010788.1, on the reverse strand, counting down.
CACATATATATCAAATCAAAAAGGGGTAGACAATCCTAGAGTGAAGAAAGACATAAAAAAAATGAAAAAGTCATAATCAGGTTAAATAATGCACAAGTCGTGTAATTAGAAGGTAACTAACTGGTTGACTTAAAGAAACTATTATCAAATTACATGTGATTTTTTTTTAACTGCAATTATTAAATGTGTTAGTCATCACTTTTAACTGAAATGTAATCGTAAAAGAATGAAATGTAAAATAAATGTTAAACTGTAAATAATAGTTAAGTGTATGTAAATAACATAAAAGTGTACAGTAAAATGAAAAGAGTGTAAAGTGATTCAAAATATTGTTCACAAGAGATCTTCGAAGCATACAGTCATGGGCCAGCCATAATGTTGTCAAAGATCTGTTGCAAGCAACATACATACAACCTAGGCCTCTGGCTTTACACTTAGCTTCACAATACATGTCATAAGAAAAAAATGTAAACAAAAGTATATTATTTTCTGTTTCTTAAATTATATGTATGTGGTTGATAAACATTAGGGATGTTGTGATTGTTTAAGTGACTTGTAGCATCGAATAAATGTCCATATCGAGGTGGTTCAAGAAGTAACCTATCAATGTGTACCCGAAATGCTGTATTATCAGCAGCATACAACCTCTTGATCGAGAATGACACAGGTGAATGTTTGAAAGTTACAATGTATGGTCCAGTGCATTTAGGTTTGAATTTATTAACAGATTTTAAGTACACAATATCTTTGAGACAAATGGTTCTTGATTTAGCATTTGACCGTAATGTTTATATCTTCTATCCTGTGCAGTTTTAATGTTAATGTAAGCCTTGTCATATATTTTGTGTAAATCTTCATGTAGTTTATGTATTTCAGTATGTTTATCTAGAAAAGGTTGATTGCTATTCTGATCAAAAGTGTCAAAAATTAATGAAAGTTCACGTCCAAAGTGGAGAAGATTAGGAGTGAATAATGTAGTTGAATGTTTTGAACCATTATAGAGCGACTTGTGTATAAATATTGCATTTTCAAATGAGTGACCTTCTTGCAAAAGTATATTAACAGACTATTTGATAGATTTATTTATTCTCTCCGAAAGAGCATTGCTTTGTGGCCTCGAAACAGAGCTGTGAAGTACCTTAATACCTAGAGTATCATTAAAAATGTTGTATATTTGAGATGTATATTGGGGTCCTAAGTCTGATAAGACAACAGAAGGTCTCCCAAAGGTGGTTATGTAAGAGAATAAACATTTAACGACTTTAGCTGCAGATGTATCATTAAGTGGAAAAAGTTCAACATGTCTTGAAAAGTGATCTGTAATAGTTAAAATATGTTTACCATTAGAAAAAGGTCCAACGAGGTCTGTACTAATGGTATGGCCAGGATATCTGGGCGTGTAGGTGGGTTGTAAGGGTGCAGGAGGGGTTTGATGATGTTTACATTGAAGACATTTGACACATGAAGCTACAAAGTTTAAGGTGTCAACATACATGCCTTTCCAAAAGTATCTTGATGAAGGAACTCATAGGTTTTATTAAAACCAAAGTGAGATAAATGAGAGATTGTTAACACTTTGCTTTTAAGAGAGTTAGGAACAACAATGTGATATGAAAAAGTGTTGTTAAGATTGTTTTCTTTTTTAACATTAAAACTTTCGAATCAGGGTGTATGAAGTAATTAGGATATTTTTGAGAAGGTCCTTTCTTTAGAATATCTTTGTAAACAGTGGACAAGGTGGTGTCATTTTTTGTTCAATGCAGAAAGTTTCATTTGAAATTTCCAAAAAAGGATCTGGATTTGTTTTTTTACCAGATACAAGATAGTTTACATATTTCTTAGTGGCACTTGAACATGAATTATTACTGTCTGGTGTATCATAGTCAAAAATAGGTAATGGTTGAGGGTCATGGATAAGTTCAGGGTTAGTATCCAGAGTTTGTTGATTGTTTTCAAAAGTACAGCGAGATAAATAGTCAGCAAGAACATTTTTCTTACCAGGGATATGTTTAAAAGTGTATGAGTACTCTGACAGCTCCATGAGCCAACGAGAGATAATATCAGCTGGATTAATAGTCTTGTTATATTTTTCTAAGGGTTTACTGTCAGAAAGGATTACAAATTGTCTGTTATATAAATAATATTTGAAAGCGGTAACAGATTTATAAATTGGCATGAGTTCTAATTTAAGTGCAGGGTATTTTTTTTCTGATGGCTTAAGAGATTTAGAAAAATATGCTACTGGTAAAAGTTGTTGATCATGCTCTTGTAATAAAACACCAGAAATAGCAACATTTGACGCATCTGTATTTAAATAAAATGTCTTGTTCCAATCAGGTAATCTAACCATGGGAGAATTAAAGAAAATTTTTTGTATTGTGTCCATGATTTCTTGATGTTTAACTGTCCATTTAAATTTAACTTTTGGAGTAGTTAGGTTTATCAGTGGCTGTACTAACTCAGAAACGGATGGAATTAGACTCTTATAAAATGTAATTACACCAATGAGTCTTTTTAGTTGACGTTTAGTTGTAGGTGTGGGAAAAGATGTTATTTTTATGATATTTGACTGAATCGGGGAAACGGACTGATTTTCTACATGAAATCCTAAACAGTCAATACTAGATTTATGAAAAGTACACTTGCTAGGAGACAGGGTCAAGTTATATTTGTTTAGGATAGAGAGAATTTTTTTTTTAATTTACTACACATTTCATCAAAAGAGTTTGCACCTGCAATGAAATCATCCTGATATGTATATACACCATCTAATTGTAATTCATCAAGCAAAGAGTCCATTAAAGCTTGGAAAATAGAAGCACTGTTTTTTAATCCGAACACTAATCTCTTGTATCTAAAAGAACCAAACATAGTAGTAAATGTCAACTGATTTTGGAATTTTGCTGGCAAATCAATTTGATGATATGCCTGATGAAAGTAAAGAGAAGAAAAATATCGATACTGAGAAAGATTTGAAATGATGGTTTGAATTTTAGGTAGAGGGTAAGATGATCCTTGAATTACAGTATTGACCATTCGAAGATCTAAGGCGAGACGGAATTTTTGTTTACCAGTTCCGTCTGGTTTCTTTTTGACTAAAAGCATGGGGCAAGCCCATTCTGAACAGTGGCGTTCAAAAATTTTGGCATCAAGCAGATCTTTAATTTGTTCTAAAGTACCTTTCTGCAAAGATTGAGGAAGGGGGAATGGAAGAGTTTTTATAGGGTAGTCATTAATAAATTTCAAATCAGGTACAATCTTATCAGTATGTCCAAGTGTATTTAATGATTTTGAAAAGGCAGGGTAGTAATTAAGTAATAATTTGCTCATTGTATTTGCTTCATTAGAACTTAAATGTGTAAGATCAAAATCGGTAGCTGCCAAATCCTCTTTCCTCTTTTTAGCTCACAGGCTATCAAAGCCTGAGAGCTAATGTGCCCGCCCGTTCTGTATGTATGTATGTATATATGTATGTATGTATGTACGTACGTACGTATGTATGTATGTACGTAACGCGATAACTCTTGATAGAAACATCCGATTTGCTTCAAAATTTTTTCCTAGGTTCACTGTGATAAGGCGCTTCCCTGATTAGTTTTGGGAGTTCATTGGTTAAGGTAAAGGGGGAAAAGGGGGTTAGTCCGCCCCCCACCCCCGAATTCAGATAAATGGGTTTTTCATGCAGAATGATTCGATTTGCACCGAATTTGGTATACCGGTTTATTATGTTAAGGAACTTCCCTGATTAGTTTTGGGATTTCATTGGTTAAGGATAAAGGGGGAAAAATGGGGTTAGTCCACCCCCCTTAATTCAGATAAATGTGTTTTTCATGCAGAATGATTCGATTTGCTCCGAATTTGGTATAGCGGTTTATTATGTTAAGGAACTTCCCTGATTAGTTTTGGGGGTTCATTGGTTAAGGGTAAAGGGGGAAAAACGGGGTTAGTCCACCCCCCTTAATTCAGATAAATGTGTTTTTCATGCAGAATGATTCGATTTGCTCCGAATTTGGTATAGCGGTTTATTATGTTAAGGAACTTCCCTGATTAGTTTTGGGGGTTCATTGGTTAAGGGGAAAGGGGGAAAAACGGGGTTAGTCCACCCCCTTTAATTTAGATAAATGGGTTTTTCATGCAGAATCATTCAATTTGCTCCGAATTTGGTATACCGCTTTATTATGTTAAGGAACTTCCCTGATTAGTTTTGGGGGTTCATTGGTTAAGGATAAAGGGGGAAAAGGGGGGTTAGTCCACCACCTTAATTGAGGGTTGGGTTGATTTTTGACGGCCAATTATCTACACGAGGGATATAGGCCCGGGGGGGAGTGCCCTCCGTGGGGGTCTTTCTAAGGGAACCTAATCCGTATTAACGCATGGAAGATCCACGGCTCGAAGAAACCACAAAAACTCCGAACGATTAGGCCGACGGGCGCGACTGGGATCGAACCCAGCACCTCCCGTCTACCAGCTTCGAGAGCAGAACCTCTCGGCCACTGGTGGGGCAACCCCTTAATTCAGATAAATGGGTTTTTCATGCAGAATCATTCGATATGCTCCGAATTTAGTATACCGGTTTATTATGTTAAGGAACTTCACTGATTAGTTTTAGGAGTTCATTGGTTTAGGATAAAGGGGGGGAAACGGGGTTAGTCCACGCCCCCCTTAATTCAGATAAATGGGTTTTTCATGCAGAATGATTCGATTTGCTCCGAATTTGGTATACCGGTTTATTATGTTAAGGAACTTCCCTGATTAGTTTTGGGGTTCATTGGTTAAGGGTAAAGGGAAAAAAGGGAGGTTAGCCCGCCGCTCTTAATTCAGATAAATGGGTTTTTCATGCAGAATGATTCGATTTGCTCCGAAGGTGGTATACCGGTTTATTATGTTAAGGAGCTTCCCTGATTCGTTTTGGCGATTCATTGGTTAAGGATAAAGGGGGGTTAGTCCACCCCCTTAATTTAGATAATTGTTTTTTTTTTGCAAGGTTATTCGATTTGCTCCAAATTTGGTATACCGGTTTATTATGATAAGGAGTTTCCCTGATTAGATTTGGAGGTTCACTGGTTAAGTATAAAGGGGGAAACGGGGGCTAGTTCCCCTTCACTTATTTTTTTGAGTGGCATTATTCTTTAAAATAAGAGTATAATATACAATTAGTGTGAATAGTCTGTGAGCTCAATGCCATCAGTTTAGCTGGGCACTTTTCTTTTTTATTTAATGTTTCATTAGATGCCTGGATAAAATTTAGGAAGTGTTGTTCTGAGTTATGATGCTTGTCCAAATTATCAGAGGGGTATTCAAGAATTTCCTCAACTTCAGATAAATGTCCAATTTTTGTATGTTTAGGGAGATGAATGGTAGTGTCAGAATTATTTTTAAGTGAAATAGAAAATAAATGATTTAATTGTGCAGGCTTCTTTTTGCGTTTAGATTTCTTATCCATTTGAATAATGGCATCATGACCTATTACTTCTTTTTTATCTGCCAAATATTCAAATAGATAGTTTATGTCATGTTTGATATTATTGTTTGTGTAAACTGAGCACCATGTTTGCTCTTGGGGTTCTAGAATTATTTTACGGGTTAAGAAAACTTTTTGATTTGTCACCACATCCCATAAGGTGTTACATTGATTACTTTCACTGACTTTTGACTTAGTGTGTGATGTTTCTAGTGGAATAGTCAAGTTGTTGTTAATGTGAATGCATTTATTGAAAGTATCAATGAAAATGTTAAATTTACTAATGAAATCAAAACCAAGAATGCCTTCAAAACTGGAGGATTCAGGAATATCCACTATATAAAAGTGGTGCGAGAAGGATTTTTTTTCTAACTTAATGGATGCTTTAATACATGAAGAAAAAGGAACATCCGAATTGACGGTTTTAATATTTATGGCTGTTGATAGTCTCTTGTATTTTAATACAGGTTTAAGTTCATTAAATAAATTTTGTGAAAGTAACGAAATGCTACTTCCAGAGTCAGCCAATAGGGTGATTTTATGGTTTGCAATAGTGGCCTTTACAAGAGGGAGTGATGGAGAATGCGTATTAACACTACAAATGATATGAACATTGTTATCGCCTTCATTTTCTGTTTGAGTTGTGATATTTCTTGCGATTTTAATGTGATCTGAAGTTTGTGATCCGGTTGAATTAACTAACCTTTCTTTAGAGATCTTTGGTACTGTAGGGTCAATAGGAAATGTTGCTGATGTTAAGTCACATGGTTGAGACACAAAATCATCAGCATAAAAATTGTGTCTCTGTTCTAATTTTCCTGAACATGGTAATTGTTGCGTCTGTTAAAATTTTCCCTTCTCTGTGTATTAACTCTTTTCCATTTAAAACACTGTTGGGCCTGGTAACCATTGCGGAAACAGAGTTGACATGTCACAACTTTTCTTTGTGGAAAATTGTGAGGGGAAAAACGTTTTGGGAAATTTCGCGTTTTGAAATTTTTCTTATAACGCATCGCATTTGAGTTATACTTAGGGCTACATTGCATGTCATTTTTTTTGTTTCAGTTTTGGGTCCAGGCGGCACAAGTGTTAACGCATTAATTTTTTCCGAGAGTTCTTTCAATTGTTCTTCAATGTTATTTTGAGATTTACTGACAGAGGGTAAGGAATGTAGAATCTTTTCGTTATGCAGAATTTCGTGTAACGTCTGTGCTCTTTCAACAGCAGCACGATATTCAATGACGCCTTCTTCTTGTAACTTTATTCGTATGTTAGCTGGCACAGCTTCCATGAATTTCATAAGTTTAATTGTGTTACGGGCATTTTCGTCCTTAATATCTGAATAGACAGTTGCGGCTAAACACGTTTAATCGGTGTGCCAAATTTTTAATTGACTCAGCTGGCAGAAGAGATAAGCTCGAAAGTTCAACGCCAGCCACGCACTTGCTCGGGGGTGAGAAAAATGCGGCAAATTCTTTCTCAAGTGCGTCTAGATCATTGATTTTTTGAATTTCCGGATTCTGTGCATAAAATTTTTGAGCGGGACCAATTAACTTCCCTACAAGTACAGCAATGGTAAGCTGAGGGCTGTATTTGTTAATTCAGCAACCGACCTAATTTGGTTAAAAAAGAATTTAAGCAAATCCGGGTTGGGTTGATTTTTGACGGCCAATTATCTACACGAGGGATATAGGCCCGTTAAGCAAATCCGGATCTCCATCAAATTGGTTAATGTTGATTTGAACTTGTTTAGCGGACATGGTCAATGGTTTACCTAACACAAATTCTCTAATCAAAAATTGTTACTGAAATTCTGCATACATATATAAATATGACACATATAAACAGATAAAAATGCAAAGCAAATAAAATAATGAATAAAATAGTATAATAATCACATTAAAAAGTACCACACAACTAAAAAAAACAAAACAAAAGGTCTTTTTTTCAAACCTTTTATAGAAAAATTAGAGAAAAAAATTTATCCAGGGACAAAAATTGTGTTTCTCAAAGTAAAAAAAAAATCGTTGCATATTTTAAGCAAAAGAGAGAGAAACAAAAAAAATATTTCGCAATAGCTCCTTTTTTTTTTTTTTTTTTTTTATGGATGGAACATGTACATTTTTTTCAAAATAAAGCTGGTAGGAGCAAGTAACTGAAATAAAAACTTATTTTATCATTTTTAACAGAGAAAATAAAGTTGCTATCTGTCCTTGTTTCTCTAAAAGGACAGAAATTAAAAATCTCTCAAATTAAAATATTTTCAAGCCGAAAGGCGAACTACAAAAAATCTTATTTTAACCTTCGTAGATAAAAAAAAATATATGTGGGACGAAGTATAATCCTCGTTAACTCTTTTTGAGAGAAAAAAAATTAACATATATTAATATGCATTAAGAGTTAAGTAGAGGTGAATGTATTTCATAATAACTAAGAATATTGGAACATTCAATGCAATGGAAAAAAACTAATTATATGATATTTATAGATATTATAATAGACAACACAAAATATCAAAAATAGCAATATCACTGTGTTTTCATATCCTGTACAAAAACACAATACTATTAATAAAATCAATTCTCAAGTACTTGTGAGTACTTATGGAGTAGGAAAGCATAAAAATGGAATGAAACAACTTTAAAAATTTTTAAAAGAATGTTTCCAGAATTAACTGAAAAGAAAATTAGTCGAAAGGAAAGTAATTAAATGGGGGGAATAAAAACATGCTTTCGTACTCTAAAAATGTGCTATTTTAAGGGACTGGTGCAGTATTTATTTTCACTTTTTATGCACATTTATGACCTCTTTGTCAATATCATAAACATTTGCTAGAAATTTATGTATGCGTGTGAATGAATCATTAAAACGATTCTTTGGCAGCAAATGACTTTTTGGAGATTTTTTTTGTATCACAAAATGCCTCTTGAATAAAAAGATGAACAACTTATAAAACCTCACAATATTGTTGGAGCACTTAAATTTCACAAACTCATTGTAGTATGGAGAAAAGAAAAAAATCAACACACTTTTGAGAATTTTGAGGAGGCTGGCTGAATAAATAGTGATGAAAGCGAGAGTCGTGATTCAATCGCTGACTCGCTCGGACGTTAGTTTTAACGAACACACGTATTTGCAGGGTTTTTTTTTGTTTTAACTGAAAAGGCTTTTCTCACACTTTTGCATTGGGAGTTCACATCTCGCACGTGAAAATGCAGAGGCGTACTTTGAGCACTCACAGAGAAAAAAGCACTTAGCAGATAGATACGTTCATTCTTGCGGGAAATGCACACAATTTTTTTGCAGTGTATTTTAAATGCAAATGACTCACTTGATTGGTTTGTTTTGAAGACACCAACACGCGTTCACATATTTCACACAGTGAGGGCTCCTACAAATTCAGGCACTTATCACAGACTTGTGTAAGCACTGGGGATGCCTTTTATGCGAGCAACCCCCCCCCCCCCCAAAAAAAAAAAAAAAAAAAAAAAAAAACAGACTTCTTCGTCGCGCGGCATTTTTTTTCTTTTCTTTCTAATTAAACGGAAAGGCTTTTTTTATATTCTTGAGCACACACAAACGCACTTATATTTGTCATATTTTCACAAACAGAGAGTCGCAGCGGTTCGGTGAAAGACACATAGAAGTTTATATTCGAAGATATCACAGAATTCAGTGCAGGGGTGAACGAACATAGAAGGCTGTGGATGATTTTCAGGCTAAGATACGCTCACACGCTGATCCGTGGGATGCACTAAGAGAAGAACACAGTTCCGTTGATCTCAACAACACCGGTGGGACAGCACAGAGCAGTTCAGAACAACCGTTGATGCGAGAGAAAGGGGTACTGCTCCGCTTGAAACAAGAGAGGGAGGCAGGGTAGCAGGCGCAGGCAGGCACGGATATTTCATCGGCGAAGAGCAGTCGTCCGGGGCGAAAAGTTCACTCCATGATGAAAGCCACGCAGCCGGTAAGCGAAGATAAGCAGCGCGTACCTCTAGGAAGCGAAGAAAATCAGCGTGTCGTTGTTTCCGTAGGCGACGGGGGCGAGACACTCGAAGCTCACAGCAACAGAGCGGTGCGACCGCCGGGAGGAATCCATCGCTCCAAGAAGTCCAAGCAGAAAAATAAGATTGGAAGCAAGTACCTCTCCATTACTTTTTTTTTTTAATGGAGAAAAAAAAACTGGTCACGCGACCAATGTATATGGAGACGTTTTTCGCTAGTAAAGAGATGGCCGTTTTGCGTTGACAACGGAATGAAATTTTTAACACCAGGTCCTATTAAAAAAAACTCCAACTTCGGGTAAACGAAGAGTTTGTTTATTTCATGATGAAAGTCCAAGGGAGAAGTACAGGGGGAAAGCAATAAGGAGCCTCTTTTAAGACGTCATCACGAGGCTAGAGACAGAGCAGGAATGTCTTGAATATACAGTTACAACTTTCTTGCTTGGCGGACTACAATATCGCCAATCTACAAATATTTCACGCCATGCACAGGAGTGGAGAAAAGCATTAGCTGATATGGATTCGCCAAAAACATACGGTAGGCTTCTACCATGTTAATTGTGTAGGGGGGGGGGCAGATTGTGGGCTGCAAACATTCTTGACTCATGATAGGCGCAGAGTAATCTGTACATTGATACAGCTGCGGTTAAAAAATAAAAAGTGTTTCTGGATAGGGCATAGTAACAGACCGAATTCGTTAGGCTAAAAGGCATGAGAATGTATTTTTCTAGACCAGATGTTAGATCAAAGATGAACCGCTTTACCACAAAAATGCAGAATTGCCATACATCTGAACAAACGGGTGTGAAGCGAAGATAATTCTAATGAATAGATTGCATGTAAAGTCATTTTAAATGATGAGTTATATTAATGCCCAAATAAGGAAATGACCGAAGTTAAAATGCTTTTGAAACTAACAGTCAGCCGTAACGAATTTTCTATAAGGTTAAATCGTATGTGTGTGAGATTCACAAAGTGAAAATGGAGAGTGATTCACTGATTTTATTTTATTAAAGAGATGAGTAACTAGAATAATTTAATTTAAATGTGCAGGGCCATTAATACAATCGCTTTAGTTTTTAAATGTTGAATTTAATTTAGGGGCTGCACTGTTTGACTATATTGCACTAAAATAAATAAATTCTTAAACAGAATTTTAATTGAAACTGCTGGGGGGGGGGGGACGGAATGTAAACATATATAACGAGATAATCGTTATAAGCTATATCCTAGAACATTAAAATAAAACAGTCAAACAAATGTACTAATTTCTGAAATGAAACATATGGGACCTTCAAGCAAAATAATTATCAAAATAGAAGCATTTTTTATAAAGTTATGTATGGCAAAAACAATATAAAAGCGAATTGCATAACCTATTTCATCTGTCATCGATTGAAAATCGGGTACAATCAAATAACATGTCTTTTTTTGTCTTTTCTACAATTTTAAATGTCATGCAATACACCCTTGAAAGTACGAGTATTTTGAAAGCTAATGAATTTGATAGAGCTCTAATCGCAGTGATCCTTTTGAAGAATTAAACATTCTTCGAACATTTCTGAAACGTATGGCCAATGCTGGTTATTCCACGTCTATTTTATGAAATATTTGTAAGTATATTTATTTTTTTATAATAAAAAAAAAAAATTATTTAACAATTATAATTTTTTTAATAGTTCTTGTCTAAAAATTTTGATCTTTTAACTATTAATCTCATCTCAATTAATATACTAGTTACTTGAAACAATTTTTTTTATGTATGTAGAATCATTAATTCAAAAATAATATTTCGATTTATTATATTATAAAACAATGATATTTTAAAACATTTGTCTTAAATAGTTGAAATTAAAATATACACGCGTTTTTTCTACATTTGACGATAAACAATGTAGGTTTTGTTTTCCAGGCAAGTAAAGGCTTGTAAATGGCATACAGGATTTTTCGTGATAACATGGGAAGAAAATCTCAAACAAAATGTATTATTTATAAAACCTTTTTTAAATAACAGACATTACATTACATTACAAGATAAAAACACTAAAAACAATATAAAAGGACGTTTCGGATTCATTCTGAATTCCTCATCAGCTAATTCCTAACGTAAAAGTCATACTAGATTTTAAAGTTCAACAAAAAGAAAAACATTACATCTTGTTGGCAAAAAATTATAGCTAAAACAAAACTGAATATTCTATTGGTAGAGATGCAGCCTCGTTAATTGCTAAATCAGCGGTTCTCGTGTACCAAGCTTCCAAAAACATAAGACTTGCATAAATGATGCAGCCTGATCTATGTTTTTGGAGTCGTATGTTTATGGAAGCTTGGTACACGAGAACCTCTGATTTAGCAATTCACGAGGCTGCATCTCTACCAATAGAATATTCAGTTTTGTTTTAGCTATAATTTTTTGCCAACTTGATGTCATGTTTTTCTACTTGTTGAACTTTAAAATCTAGTATGACTTTTACGTTAGGAATTAGCTGATGAGGGATTCAGAATGAATCCGAAACGGCCTTTTATATTGTTTTTAGTGTTTTTATCTTGTAATGTAATGTAATGTCTGTTATTTTAAATAGTTTTTATAAATATGAATGAATTCAGACGTAGTCCTTTTGTTTATATCAAAGAAAATGTATTATTACTTGACATTTTATTATAATTATTATGTTAAACCAACTAAATTATAAATTTTATTTTCGATCTTAAATATACTTTATACAGAAAATAACCGACTCTTATATAACTCATGTTTTCATAAATTTAAATCTGAATTATAAATATATATTCCTAGCAAAATTTCGGGAATTTTGAACTGCATATTGATTTTCGATTACGTGTTTTCATATATTTATAAAACCTAGAAAGAGTACGAAAATTGATTCTTTGCAACTGCCAGAATTCGAAGCATACGTTTTGTTTATTTCTTCGCGGAAGAAAATGAAAATTTTTTTTCTTACATTTGGAGTGAAGTCTATAAAAGAACAGTGAAACGATTAAGGGGATTGCATCATGATTTTTTTTTTTTTTTTTTTTTTTTTTACTGACATTTAAAAAAATCACGAGTAACAGAAAAGTTCCTGAAATTTTGTTAACATTTAAAATAAACACATTTTGTTTAGATGGCCATGGCATTGTTAACATTCAAAGGCTATTAACGATGCTGTGTACATAAATGAATGATTGTTTCGTGACGTTATTTAACTGAATTATGATTAAAAAAGGAGAAGTTTCGGTATTATATTATTCTTGTAGCGATTTAGATAACTGTATAAACCTTTTATTAGTATAAACAAGGACGTAAAACCATGCATTAAGTATATATTACAAAACATTCTCCAGCACATTTAGCATACTATAATAAAACTTAAGAGATTAATAAGATAAAAATGACGTCTAAATAAAATATTTTAAAAATACATTACACATTTGAAAATACAATTTCAGCAAATACAACTCATAATCGAAATAACATCTGATTTTTTTGTGCAATTCGATAAATGACCTGTAAATTTATCATGCTAAATTAAAGCTAAATTTCAATTCAGTTAGGAAAAGCATAGAGAATTTGAGAATACCCCTTCATAAATTTCCATCATAAAATGAAAATGTACTTTAGATGATTTGTGCAGCCCTGTATATGATTATTAGATTTATACACACTATGTAATATAAAAAAGCTTTACACATTCCACAGCGGAAAACGCACTTACAGCAATTATTTTTCACAGATAGTAATTAAATCAACTATCGATTTATTTTGAGTGTCCCTGTCTATGTACACCATATAGTAAGCACATTTCAGTGCACCTCACAGAGACATTTCAATTTCAATATGTCTAAAATTGTGTAACATGATCAGATTACACCGCATACGATTTTCTTCCAGAAAGTATGTTGCAACGGAATTATTTTAAATGTTCCTGTAAATGAAAGATGAATGCTATGCATACCATATTCTATAGGAAGCACCGTGTAATTCACTAATTAGAGAAGTTCCCCAACTGCCAGATCGGGATTTTGTCGAGAGTGGTTACAAAATACCGATGCAACTCCCAAAATACCGTTGGAAATCTCTTACCAGTGAGATCCAGGCAGGGCTTAATTTCTAACAAAAAAAAGTACCGGAGCCCTAATATTCTGCGGTACCGGTAAAACAACCGCACCATTCCATCCTCCTCCCCCTGTCACTCCAATCTGAATATTTATACTTCGTACATTATTTGCAAAATTTAAAGCAATTTTTTTTTTTTAGAAAAATAAAAATTTGAAATATATCTAACAGCATATACTTAGCTGTAAACTAGTCCACTTTTTAATTATAATTCCTTCTAAATAGTAGTCTTTGCCTAATTTTAATGTTAATTAGTTTGAGAATTCTGCGATTAAATATGGTAAGGATTATGATTCGTAAATAGTGTTAACACAAAAAGTGATAGTTCGCATCTATGGATTTTTCAGAAAAAAATGAATGAAATTTACAGAATTCAATATTTATATGCTGAAGAATGGAACAATGTTTTACAATTTCCTATAAAAGGTGCATAATCGAGTCCTTCCGCATAATAATCTTTTGTCATGGGTCCCTCAAAATCAGATTAAATTAAAAAAATGACACAGTTATCGGAAAGGATCGATGCTTTTATAGAAAAAGAGAAAACACTGCTCGATTGCTTTCTATCAGAATAAAAATACATATCAGTTACATATACTTACAGACGAAAGTCGTAAATGTGCAGAGCCTTAGAATTGGCAGCGTTCATGATACAAAATATATAGAAAAATCACTAACATGATTTTTATACTCATACACAATAAAAGACTAAAAGCTTCAAACAAACAAAACCTCAAGCTTGCGCTCGTTGATTAGAAACAGAAAATATTCCTTTATGGTTAGATATCTAAACAAAAAATAAATAAACCAGCCTATTAAAAATTATCCTACTGTCACAAAAGAAAATCGAACTGAAAGCAAATTCATTGTTCAGTATCTTGAGTGGCGCGTATCAACACGTCCTCCCCAACATAAATTTGAAATAGAAAAACAAGATTTATGTTTCCCCTTCATTCTGATCAAAATAGCATTAAAATGATTTGAAATATAATATAATATATGGAATTTTAAAGGAGGATTTTTTTTCTATACATGAATAAATAACATTTTAATTTTTATACAGATTGAAATCAAGTAAATCCAAGCCCAAAAACTGATATAAAAATTGAGTCCGTTTTATCTCCATCTCCTACGTATGCGACACATTTATTCATATATGTTTTGGTAAAAAAGAATGCAAAAAATTGGACATGGGAAGGAAAGGAAAGGTAATTTAGGCTTTGGTTAATCGGAAGCGCTATTGCACTGGGCTCCGGAGCCCTGTATTTATGAGCTCTGGTGAATTCCGACCAATAATTAAATATTTACTAAAAACAGAGAAGTACCGGAACCGAGCTCCGCTGGACTCCTGTGCAAATTAAGTTCTGGATCCAGGAAATGTACACAGCAACTCTTCTTCGGAATGCAACTGGTGAAGAATTATAGGCCGATGTATTTGTGTCATTTATTGATTTTTCCTGGTCTCTATCAATGCAGGAAAGACACTTGGTGTTGTAGAAAGAGAGTTTTGACTTGGTGGAAAAATTAACTTCACGGATGTTAGTGCATTTCTGAATTGAAATGGCTGAAAAACGAGTGTTTCCAACACCAGGTACACACAATGTTGTCTCGCAGTTGCATCAGGTGTTATTTGTTAAGTTAAAGCAAGCCTTTTTAACTGATCGAAACACGGGATCCGTGTTTGTAATTAAAGCTTTTTGAATGACGCACCGATGCACACAAAAAACGACATTTTTACAGTACAAAGTACTGTTCATCTCGCGCACAAACTCGATCACAGTGAATGTGCTGTATCTTTCTTTGGTTTCCTGACTATATTAATATGGATAATACAGTAGTTGCGTAAAATTAACAGCACAATGTGCTGGCAATTTGGACGCCTGCAGTTTGTGCTGTAAAAAAACGCGTCCGAATTGCCAGCACATTGTGCTGTTAATTTTACGTAACTACTGTATTTTCCATGTTAATATAGTCAGGAAACCAAAGAAAGATACAGCACATTCACTGTGATCGAGTTTGTTCAGGCAAATCTACAGTGGTTTTTCTACAGTGCATGTCATTAAATATGGACAAGGTGAATTGTTTATAGACCAAAACATAAGATTTTATTACACTTTTTCTAGTGGTCATGCCGATATCTACACAAACACTCTGATGAGGTTTTGAATATTCCACTATTCTCTTTATTAAGTATTTGCATTGTTGAAAGAAATATTACATTAAAAATATTTAATGACTGAAGAAATTTTGTCGTACCCAGTGGGAGAAAACAGGCTTCACATTGAATCCAAATTTCACAATTCATAAATGTAGATCCATTTGGCCACTCGAACTATCCAACAATATGATTGTTTCCTGATCACCAATCGATACTTTTCGATGATGTCATCGAAGTATGTCGCAATTATTTGTTTTCTGCTCTTTCCTGACTTGGAGCATGAAATGAGCAAATTTTAGGATGAAATTCGTTGCATATTTTCCGTAACTTGTTAACCAAATACCCCTGACATTCCTGTGTTATAAGTAGTGAAGTTGTCATACATTTTCCAGCGGTGTTAATAAACATTTGCCCGATGTGGAAATGAGTCGCTTTGTTTTTCCTGATTACCGATACAACCGCATCTTTAGATCCCTTCATATCGAGAGTTCTGTTAGATACAATTTCGTATTGGAAGCCAGTTTGATGGGTGTTCAGAACGTTGGACAGTAGACACTTCCGTTGCTCAATCCTTTTTTACATGTTTTCCTAGAATGTGATGATCACAGGTTGCAAAGACACTTCCGGAAACAAATCTCTTTATTGTTACGATTTGTGCCACCTTTCGACTTGTTATTTAATGTACCGCTTTGAAATTTTTGAGCTTGTTGTATCTTGTGAGCTTGCTCTGTAACCGTGAGCTACAATGATTTATCAATGGCCCACATTTTGAGGTCCCTGTCATGAACGGTGGATTATAAATGCCTGCGATCATGATAAAATTGCAACCACACGTGTTTGGAAATTATTTTCCTTCTGCTCTGTACGTTCCCATCTTTCCCTACGTATTGTGCCCACCGTTGAATCATCTTGCGGTGTTTAACCTGCGACTTATGTATTGCACAGCCTTTAGTTTATTTTTATTTGCCTTCTTATACGCTATATGATGCTTTCGCTATTATTTCTACGGATACTCTTTCACTTCCTTTCCGACTTTTTTCGCAGGTTCTTCATATTCGAAAGTAGGGGCCGCATTTATTTCCTAATTATTTCTCAATTCATTTTCGTCGATGCTACTCTCATACAGAATTTCGAGCGACCTTAAAAAATAGTTTTCGTTCATCCCCTTCACTGCCTTGAATAGCCGCAGATTAATAACCTTATCATCAGTCGTTCGCTCCTTTTCCTCGGATTTCCCAAAATATCCTAACAGTTGCAAACTTAGGAGTTTTGGAATCTTCACTTTGTCGGCGATAGCATTGCAGCCTGAAGGCTCGCCGACGGCTTATTCAGAAATGGTCCGACTTCGCACACTGTAAAAAAAAAATCTGTAAAGTTGCTAAAGTGTTTCTAGGAAACTGGGTTTCCTAGAACTTTTTATGTAACGGCAATAACAAAAATCTATGTAACAGACAGACTTTTGCGCCGAAAATCAAAAAAATTGTCAGGTCAGTAGGATTTTTTTAGGAAACTGGGATGCCTAGAATTTTTCATGTAACTACAACCAGAGTTGCAGATAAAATTTTAGTAAGATTACTGTCATTTTAGCAGATTCATTTGTAAAGTTACAGATTTCTGTAGCTTTACAAAAACTAGTTTTGTAGATTGGCAGCTTTTTTGTACAGTTACAAATAAAAGTTTAGTAAGCATGTAACTTTACATCTGTAGAACTACAGATTGTTTTACAGTGCACGTCACAGTGGTGCGTGCCACCCCCCCCCCCCCTGAACGCGAGCAACAGGTACTGTTAAAATTCTCCGTGGTTGAAAGCCTCGGTAACTTCCCTCATAGGCCTCTTTTAGTCCCGTGGGATCAGGCAAGGAGTTAGTTCATGATGTTCTTTAAAGCATACTCCAAATCAGTGCAGTCCAATTAGTTATATATGATTGTCGAAATGTGGTCACATCTCCTGATTTTTACCAGAGGGAGCATGGGAACTTCACCATCTTTACACAGGCAACAACAGGCTATATAACGTTACTGTAAGCTGTCTTTTCTAGCACAGAGAGTGTCTTTCCCGCATAGCTAGCGATCTAGAGAAATCAATGAATGACAGAAATACATCAGCCTATAATTTTCAAAACTTGCATTTGTATCGGTAGTTGTATACATTTCCTTGATCCCCATGGTAAGTGATTACCAACGACACCACTCTCCACAAAATACCGATTTCGAAATTGAGGGCCTTCCCTAGTCAGAGATATAGATAATTTCGAATGTGTTTAAAATTGCTAAATATCATTAATAACCACAGCGAATTATTTTTGCCTATAGGTCTTAATGTAACGCAATTGGATGTCTCTGTAAAATAACCATAGTTGCTACACGCTTCATTTCCAATACCGAAAATGCTATGGTAAGTCTCAATAACATATATCAATTCCATGGCAATCGGATTATATTTACGCGATTATAGAGCACGGACATAAAGACTCCCGAACTGACGGGCTTACATGTGGCATTCTCACAATCTTTTCACTTTGCTGTATTTATTGTCCTTGAATAATAATTTTTATTTTGGTACATATTCTTGGGGTACTTTGTATTTCTTATACTGGAATACGTCTTATTGCATGACGGCATAACAATATTAACGAGATAAATATGTTTGGACGATGTTGGGTGTCCAAATATACCACGAAATTCATATACCATCCCATGTCCCTGATGCTGATTTTTAAGTTTGAAGCTATCTGTATAAAACTGTTTTAATAAAAGTGATTCGGTGTAATTTTTTTCTGAAACTGGGACTGTTGCTTTATATACATATGTAGCAAACATTAACGTGCACACATTTTTTAGGGTTGTTATTATTTTTTTAAACTGTGTTCATGGGCTTTAGATTCCTTACCGTCCCTCTTGTTAAACTTGTACATAATATCATGTCAGATGCAGCCACATAAATTTTTAAATTTTTTTCTCGTGCAAAAATATGCTATAGAAAGAACAGCTAAAATTTTTTGACGGGAAATTTACTGCAGAATTAAAATCAGCATTTAAATATCAATTTCAAACACCGTGGTTTTATTGGTGGTCTTTTCGTCCCCAAGGTTTATTCCTGCACTTTTCGAGTTAAATATATATATATATTTAATTTAATCCAATGTAAATAACTGTTTCTAAAAATCAATGACCATGGTGGTTGTCACTTAATCTTAACTTTATTTGCCTAAAAATACCTGATAATCTTCCTTACAGTCCCATACTTACTATCCCTGTTTTTCTTACCGTCCCTTTTTTTCTTTACCGTCCCTATTTTTCCTTACAGTCCCTTTTTCCTATACTGCCCTTTTTTTTTATCCTTACCGTCCGTTTTTTAACACATCTTTAACCCTTTATCTACTGCATCGTAATCTACCCCAATTTTTTTCGTGTAGTTTTTTCTTCAGTTAATATAATGAAAATTAAAGGATAAACATTAAAAAAATACTCACCCGTGAGAAATTTAATTTGTTATAGGTAATGAATTACCGTGGTACTTTAAAGTACCGTCAGTACACTATGACTAAACCGTTATCGTAACAGAAAACACTCAAGGTATTTCAAATAAATTCTAAATAACAAGAAGACACTCGCAAGTTAACAATAATTTATTTTTATTGACATAGTTCTATTTTACACATTAAAATGACTAAGCAATCAAATTTGATGGCAGTAACACGTTCCGGGATGGTGGTATGTTTATGAAACCATTATATTTTAATTCGCAAACGCTGCAATGGCACGAGAATTGTGGTAAAATATTTTTGATTTAATAAGTATGTAGTTTTTTTTTCTTATTTAAATAAAATTTTTCACAAAATCCGGCGCCAATCATTCATTTCAGCACTTTAGCATTGAAAATACTTTGCCCCTGAAAGGCTTGAAAAAACTATTTTTTTAGGTTTTGATCTTATTAGCAGTCCTTCAGTTATGCGACGTATTAATTAGAGGCACAACATGTTTTCTGGCATCTCCACATATGGAATACATGAATTAACATATGCCATTTCTAGCATAGAAAAAAAGTGCCGTGCCACAACTTTTTCGATTTCTTATAAAAATAATAATGAAACAGAAAAGAAATGCCTGGGAAATTATTACTACATGACATTTTAGTAATTACATTATAAAGCAGATGAAAACGATGGATAACTACACAGACAAAAAGTAAAAAAAGTTTTTCTCCTATACCCAATGTACTAACGGTACTTATAAGTACATCCGAGTAATTCTACTGTTAAATCAAATACATACACTGTTCGCCCAAAACAGCTTGTCAAATTCTATTCTAAGATCATAATAAACACGTAAAAAAAATCCAAAACTTAACTTATCTACTTTACTGTGTTTGTAGCAATAAAAAGATGGCGTGACAATCTGTTCAAAATGTCGGCACAAAACACATCGACTGTTTTAAAGATAGCTTCCTTTCTCACTAAAATAATAAATCTAGAACTACTGCTTTTCCATGTATCCGGATAAAGTGGAATTAAAAGAGTGTTTTTGCAAAGTACCATTAGAATATTAGTAATATCAATTATGCGAAAGAAAGTTTAAATTAAGTGGTACTTATAAGTACCGTTAGTATATAAAGGGTTAAGACAATATTATACCAAAATTTTGTACTAAAAATTCTGCAATATTATTCTTTCTGATTTGAATATAATGTGGGTACTATGCAAATGCATTATAAGCAAAAATTTAGAAGAAAATAAAAAGTTATAGCAGTAAAATGGTAAGTAAAATTAAACTCGCAAGTTCAACTTAAACCTCAGCTAAATAAATTCGCTGGTGACCATTTTTTCTTTATTTTGAATCATTAAAGCATTTGTCTATATGTTTAAAATGTTATTTTAGTAAGTTTAATTTCAACAAAATTTTATTCCTGAAAAGTCAAAAGATTGTGAGAATGCCACACATACGGACAGACAGGCAGACAAACCAATTCATAAACACTTTTGAACTATCTTCAAAAGTGTAGAAAACTAAATCCAACATATTCCCAAAAATATTTTCCGAGAAAAGGAGTGTAGTATCTCAAAGGTTTTTTTTTATACAGTTTAATGCTGTAAGCTTAATAATAGCAATTTTCTTTTAAAATAACGTGTATTTTATGTTACGTATCTTTAGTTTTTAACAATTTCCAACAAAGTGGAAAAATGTTTATTAATTGTATTTGTCTGGCCTTCTGTGTTGACGTCTGTCTGTCCGAGCTCTAACTCCCGTAAATATACTTGGATTGTCATGTAATGGATATACGTTATTGAGGTTTACTGCGGCATGTTTGTTATTGACAATGAATTATATAGCATTTTTCTTCATTTACGCGAGCATTCGAAATTATTCCGTTACATTATGGTTTATGAAGTAAAGATCATTTGCGGCGTATTTTAATAGTGTTACAATATTCTGAACATTATGAAATATATGAGGTGGAATAGAAGATTATTTCTATTTAGCATTTACAGTATGTATACAAGGGAACTTAAATGAATTCCAATACATATGGTATATGAAGAAAAATAGCTTGCAACTAAATTTAATGATGTTCCTCTGTGATGTTCGAAACATAATGAAATTGATATGATTTTCTAAGGTGCAAAGAAAAAGCTTTCAGTAGAAAATGGCGTTCAAAGCATTTATCATTCATTTATAGGGTCACACAAACGAATTTTTTTACGTCATTGGGGAAAAACGATTCACATTTAATTTTGTTTCACTATTTCTGACATTATAATTGATATACATTGCTCAGGTTTACTATCAGATGTTTTCAGCAATCTAGGATGTGAATCCCATTGATCGTTTATTTACACAGGGACACAAACAATTTTGGGATGCAATGCTGCATCCCACGTAGTGTCTAACAGAGAAGATTGGTGTGAAAGTACATTTTGAACTATGGCATGTGTTTTTAAGACACTACCACGACCACAGTCGAAAGCTACGAGTAAATCTGAAGCTATCTTGTTCGTCGATGTATTAAATACCGTCTAACCTTGCCATACTAGCTATTTGACAGCTTTTAATCAAGGGAAAAAGCTTTAACTTTTTTTTTCCTGTACGCTGTTCCATAGTCGAGCTAATCATTGCCACAGTCTTCTGTATATAGGTGTCGTTGATGAATCGCAATCACAGGAATTATTTAGTAAGAAATTTTAATTGTATTATTTTTTCAACATTTTATTTTCTTAAAATATTTTTTTTTCTTGAATTTGGTATCTTCTTAAGGGATTCTTTCACTAGTGGTACGATAAGTTCTCTGAAATTTATGCACTACTGCGCTTAATTTACAAATACATTAATCAGCAATGTGTAAAAAGATAAATTATCCTATATTTATATATCATGTATGAGCTATTAAAACCAGAATTTTTTACAAATTGTTGCCTTCATCGTAATGTAATCGACATATTGAGCTACGTTTTGGGATGCATTTCTAAAATTAAGCAGACATTACCTTTATGATAACGACGGAAAAGACTTCAGAGATAGAAATAAGAATTTGTCACTGATTCCTTTTTGAATATCTATATCATAAAGCAATATATATATATATATATATATATATATATATATATATATATATTCGTGAGTTACGCGGACGTTATATTGATGTGGGTAAAATCTTAACAATAAAAGCGTTTTTTACTTCATTTTTTTCCCTCTAAACATCGCACAATTTGAATTTTTAGAACATCAATGAAACAAAAAATTTTCTTTCATTTGCATTTTGTTTAAAATCTGTATCACAGTTTAATTTTTTTCTACAGTTTTTAAAATGAATTTTAGGCATGTATTGTTTAAAAAATTTACCTCTACGCCATGCATACGGATTGCAAAAGATTTTACCCTTAAAACAATATAAAAACTAAATAGTTATTCGTTTGTTTCCGGTTATAGTTGCATAAAGAAATTCAATCGTCAATAACAAATAATTATACAATAAAAAATATAAATAAAACACAAATTTAGCACACATTATTACGAACAACTCACTTAAATCACTGAAATTATCAAAATAAAAAATACTTCTAAGTAGCTAAATCCTTGACGATTTATTCTGCTCTTAACTATCTGGCATGCTATTAGTACGAAGGTATCTCCCTTAAGAAATTTCAGATCATTAATTGATAACATAATAGATATCATACATTAAATTATTAAAATATTTTGGAGTTTTCATTACAAAAAAAAAAAAAATAATGGTTTACACTAATAATTGTTTATTCTTGAAACCGGTAATTTCAGGTTGATTCCCCTCGGATTTATACAAAATGTCTTGTATCACTAAAATATTTTTTTTTCCTTTTCTGCGGTTTTTAAAACTCAGACGACCATAAATAAAACAAAAATCAGGTTAATCATAACATATTAGCGCTTTTCAATAATTCAAAACTTCCACTGAAAATTTAACTAATATTGTTTTACGAGTTTTTTCTGATAATTACACACATTTCCGAGTCATTTCCTCCCCGATACATATAAAGCCATCGATTACTTTAACTAAAATTCTTGAAATTCTTAGAATATATCTTTTGTCGACGGATGTTCGATTTCATCAGGGTAGTTTTAGCCTTCTCAGCGCCATGAACTGATATATATCTTCAATAAGCTGTAGGTTTCACTGAAATAGAAGCATTATTTAAATTTATATAATTCTACTGTTTTTATACTGTTATATAATTCTACTACTAAATTTTTAAACATTGAGTAATGATTAATACTCTGAAAGATAAATATTCATATACGTTATTAAGTTTTTTACATCATGTTGTAAAATTATCTTTTTAGTATTAAAAAAAAATACAAAGAAAACAAAATTACAATTCTGCCCTTTGCTGGGCAGTCAGGAGGTTAAATGACTTATAAATTGATCGTTACAGGCTATTGTATGAGGCTATACGATAGATTGTGCATCAATCACAAAAAGAAACTGCGAGATGAATGAATTAGCTATTTCACATGTTCAAATTTTATATTTCATTAAGCAGTGAGAATATAAGAAATAAATATACTATAAATTATGTATGAATTATGATAAATAGATTTATTACATCTTTAATGATTAATTAAAGTTTTATTGAAATTGGAATCTAAAGAAAATTCTAAAACTCAGACGTATCGGGGATGAAATGACACGGAAATGTGTGTAATTATCGGAAAAACTCGAAAAATAATGTTAATTGAATTTTCAGTGGAAGTTTGGAATTATTGAAAAGTGGTAATATGTTGTGATTAATTTGGCTGTTGCACTTGAATTGTTGGAAAAATGTATTTGAAGTTTTTCGTCTATCGAACAGAAAAAGCAATGTTTTTTTTTTTATTTTTTTTGTGTGTGTGTGTGCATTTTGATTAAAAACTGTATGATAATTTGAGGGTGGTTTGGTGTTTTTTAAAATGATTTTTAGACATGATTTAAATATATATATATATATTTCTTTAATATGTGAAGCCCGATTACAAAAGATTAATCCCTTTTCACTTAATAATAGTTCACCGTTTTTTTCCGTCTGATATTCCATAACGAAATTCAAATTTTATCAACCTTAAATAAAATAATATAAATATACACAAATTTATCAAGCGTGTAATATAATTACCAGCCACTGATAATAAACTGACAACTGAAATAATCACAATCAAAAAGGCTGGTAAGTAGTTAAATTAAAACACCAAATAAACTAAACTAAGACAGACTTGAGCACAGTTAAAAAATAAAATTTATAAAGACAATAAAAAATAATAAAAAATACAATATGTAAACGTTTCGCCAAGCGACACGCAAGGCATCATCAGTACAAAAAATATCCATTCCATTTCAAACGTCAGAACAAATCAAGAACAGTTACAGTTAGTTCACAATTAGTTTATTTCAACGAATCACATTCCGCTCATTGCGAACGCCAGTATTTTGAAATCTGGTTGCAACAACTACCATGGTAGGTTGCTCCTTGAGGCTTGGTTCACTGAATTGCGGTCGCATGCTTTGAATGATGCTCGTTCTGTCCCTATCGAATACTGTTTGTTTTTAAGATAGCTAACTGTAACTGTTCTTGATTTGTTCTGACGTTTGAAATGCAATGGATATTTTTTGTATTGATGATGCCTTGCGTGTCGCTTGGCGAAACGTTTACATATTGTATTTTTAATTGTTTTTAAGTATATTCTTTATAAATTTTATTTTTTAACTGTGCTCAAGTCTGTCTTAGTTTATTTTATTTGGTGTTTTAATGGTTTTTAAATTCAGACGTTAAATGTATATTTACTTTAAGTAGTTAAATCTTTGTTAATTTTGTTTGCTATTAATTATCTGGCATGCGGTTTATACGAAGGTATCGCTCTTAATAAATTTCAAAAATTTATTTAATACAATTATAGATATTTTACATATAAAATGCTTTCTGTTGTCTTTTTTGCGGGTAGTCTTTAATAAATACAATAACTGCAAAATAACCTATTCGCGTTTTCAGTGAAAATAAAAGCGGTTTACACCTGCATTATTTAACACGGGAAGTCCTCTTCTCTTTGGGTTCCCTAGTATTTATTAAAAATGTTTTGTATCACGAGAATGTTTCTCGTTATTCTGCGATTTCTAAAACTCAGACGGCTATAAATAAAAACAAAATCAGATTAATCATAACATATTATCACTTTTCAATAATTCAAAACTTCCACTGAAAATTCAATTAATATTATTTTACGAGTTTCTCCGATAATTACACACATTTCCGAGTCATTTCCTCTCCGAGCCAGTGGTTTGCCATCGCATTGATTTTCGATTACTTTATCTAAAATTCTTCAAATTCTTAGGATACATTTTTTGTCGACGGAAGTTCGATTTCATCAGAGTAGTTTTAAGGAGTCTTGTACCTTTTAAACGCGTCGAAAATTAACGAAAAACTTCAAAGTTTGATTTAGTCTATCTTCAAAACCTTTTTGTGTATAAACATGAAATTTTGGATATTGATTAAACAGAGTGTGCTTTGTAATATACTACCATTAGAAATTTATAAGCCTTTTACAGAATTTGTGCATTGTTGAAATCAAAATAGGTGTTTTTTTTTTTTTTTTTTTTTTTTTTTTTTTTACTCCATAAGTCATTGCGCGCATGATATCTTCAGAAAGTATGTATGGATTGTCATGAAATTCGGTAAAGATACTTAAAAATCGTGTGTGTTTAAAATGAACTACTTTTAAGTATTTACAATAGTAATATTTTTAGTTATGACTATTTTTATTCATTAAAAATATAAAATTGTTATTTATTTCTTACAAAAATATTTTTTATATAGTTAATGAAATAATTTTGTCCTAAGAGTAGTTCATTTTAAACACACATATATGTTTAGTATCTTTACTAAATTTCATGACAATCCATACATACTTTTTCAAGACATCATGCGCGCAATGACTTATGGAGTAAACAAAAGAACTATTTTGATTTCAACAATACACAAAATCTGTAAAAGGCTAATAAATGTCTAATGATAGCATGTTACATAGCATAATCTGTTTAATCAATATACATAATACATGTTTATACATAAAAGGGTTTTTGAGATAAACAAATTCAAACTTTGTATTTTTTCGTTAAATTTCGTCGCATTTAAAAGGTACAAGAACCCCTTAAATGACTTATAGATTGATCATTACAGGCCATTGTATCAAGCTATTACTGTAGATGTGCTCCAATCACAAAAAGTAATTGATATAGAAATGGCTGATATAGATATTTCAAACATTCAAATTTTATTTCTCCTTATGACCAATATGCAATAACTTATCAGTTAATTACGTGAAATAGATTAATTATCTCTTCAATAATTAATTAATTATTTTTTATTAAAATTTAAACAATATTCTAACACTCAGACGTCTCAGGAGGGAATGACTCGGAAATGTGTGTAATTATCGAAAAAAGAAAAACTCGTAAAATAATATTAATTGAATTTTCAGTGAAAGTTTGGAATTATTGAAAAGTGCTAATATGTAAGGATTAATTTCGTTGTTGTTTTTGAATTGGTAAAAAACTGTATTTAATTTTTTTAATCCGTCGAACAGAAGAAACAATTTTCTTTTTAAATGCATTTTGCTTAAAAACTGTACGATAATTTGCGGGTGTTTTGGGGGATTTAAAATGAATTTTTGACTGAATTTTTTAAACAAAATCTTTCTCGAATATGCGAAGCCCGATCACAAAAGATTAACCACTTTAAACTTATAAATAGTTCTGTGTTTGTTTCCGCCTACTACTCCAGGATTAAATTCAAACTTTATCAACAAGTAAATAAAATAATATAAATATACACAAATTTAACAAGCGTGTAGTATAATTAAGGACCACTGAAATTATACTCACCGCTGAAATAATCCGAATAAAAAAGGACGCTAAGTAGTTAAATCTTTGGTAATTTTGTCTGGCATGCGTTTAATACAAAGGTAATCTCTCTCAAAGGTAATACTCTTAGTAAATTTCAAAAAAATGTTTGATAACATTATAGATATTTTTCATATAAAAATTCTTTCTGCTGCGTTCTTTTCAGGCAGTCTAAAATAAATACAATGAACTGAAAAAAAAACAAAAACATATTCAAGTTTTCAATTAAAATAAAAGCTGTCCACATCTACATTCTTTAACACGGGAAGTTCCCTTTGAATTCTATTTATTCAAAATATTTTGTATTACGAGAATGTTTTTCCTTACTCTGTGATTTCTAAACTTCAGACATAAATAAAACAAAAATCAGTTTAATCATAACATATTAGCACTTTTCAATAATTCAAAACTTCCACTTAAAATTCAATTAATATTATTTTACGAGATTTTCCGATAATTAGACACGTTTCCAAGTCATTTCCTCCCCGAGACGTATCAAGCCAATGGTTTGCCATTGCATCGATTTTCGATTACATTGACTAAAATTCTTCAAATTCTTGGGATACATCTTTTGTCGACGGAAGTTCGATGTCATCAGAGTAGTTTTAAATTAGTTATAAATTGATCGTTACAGGCCATTGTATGAAGCTATTACTATAGATTATGCTCTAAACGCGAAAAGAAACTGATATAGAAATGGCTGATATAGATATTTCAAACATTCAGTTTTATATTTTTTCTTATGACCAATATGCAATATTTTATTAGTGAATTATGAGAAATAGATTGACTATATCTTTAATAATTAACTATTTTTTTTATTGAAATGTACATAATTTTCTAACACTCTGACGTCTCATGAGGAAATGATTCGAAAATGTCTCTAATTATCGGAAAAACTCGTAAAATAATAATATTAATTGTATTTTCAGAATAAGTTTGGTTCAAATTCTTAGGATACATCTTTTTTCGTTGGAAGTTCGATTTCATCAAAGTAGTTTTAAATGACATATAAATTGATCGTTACAGGATATTTTATGAAGGCAGATTGTTCTCTAATTACAAAAGAAGCTTCGAAATGGCTGAATAATCCATAACGAAAATGAAACTTTATCGATAAATGCATAAAATAACAAAAAAATAAATAAATGGAAAATACAAATTTAACACACATGTAATCGAGTTACGCGCTTAAACAACCACAATGATCAGAATGAAAAAGGCCGCTAAATAGAATAATCTTTGCCAATTTTTTAGGCTATTTATTATGCTATTAATACGAAGATTTTGCTCTTTATAAAATTTCAAAACTTTATTTTATTGGATTATAAAATTGTTCATATAATTTTTTTGAGGCGTTGTTAGTGGGCAATCTAAAAAAAAAAAAAAAAAAAAAAAAAAAAAAAAAAAAAAAAAAGAAAAGAAAAAAAATCTACAAAAACCTTTCATTTGAGAAAATGTAGTTTGCGTCTATATTCTGTAACCCGTGATGATCGGTTTGAATTCCTTAGTATTTATTAAAAATGCTTTTGTATCACGAAAATGTTTTTCCCTATTACGCAATTTTTAAAACTCAGACGGCAATAAATAAAACTAAACTCAGATTACTTATAACATATTAGCACTTTTCAATAATTCAAAACTTCCACAGAAACGTCAATTAATGTTATTTTACGAGTTTTTCCGATAATTACACACATTTCCGAGTCATTTACTCCCCGAGACGTATCCAGCCAGTGGTTTGTCATCGCATTGATTTTGGATTACTTTGACTAAAATTCTTAAAATTCTTAGGATACATCTTTTATAGACGGAAGTTCGATTTCATGAGAGTAGTTTTAAATGACTTATAAATTGATCTTTACAGGTTATTGTATGCGGCTATTACTATAGATTGTGCTCCAAACACAAAAAGAAACTTATAAATGGCTGAATTAGTTAGATATTTCACGCATTCAAATTTTATTTTGAAAGGTGCAGTGAGAAATATAAGAAACCAATATGCGATAAATTATCAGTGAATTATGAGAAATAGATTGACTATATCTTTAATAATTACCGTAATCTCCGGTGTATAGCCCGCAGAACAAACAATTCAGTTTGGACCCAGAAATTTTATTCAGTATTTGAAGACCTATATTTACCGTGATCTAAAAAGTTACATTTTATTTTTTAAAATTTCTGGGTCGAAACACGATTGTTTGATCTCCGGGCTATACACCCGAAATTACGGTAATTAAAATTTAATTTAAAATCTATTCTTTTACGAAATATGTATTTTGATTACTAAATGAATAAATTTCGCAGGTTTTATTGTTCGCAAACTGTTAAGTAGTTTTATGTTTCGAATATAAAGTGAGTTGTAAAATTGGAACTACCAATAGGTTTGTTTCAATAAAACGTTGTAGCATAAAAGTTACAAAACTTTCTCTACAGGTTAAAAAAAATATAGCCACAATCTATGAAGTGAGGTACTGTAGTACACTGCAATAAACAATTTGTGAATGGTAAATAAGGGTTGCTAACCACTTATTCATTCTAAAATATACGTCTCAGACACACCTGAACAATGTTTTGTTATAACTATATAAATAACTAAGGTATATATGCAGCAGTTAGTCATTCTGTTGCACAAATGTAACGATATCTTAAGAAGAGAGAAAAATAGCCCTTATCCGCATGCACGCAATGCTAAACTAGATACACCATGTTTCTGGATTCAGTTCACCTTACACAGAGAGTTGAAAAAGTAAAATATATGAATTGCGTACTGATTAAGGAAGACTGCTATTGAGCATGGTAAAGCTTTCAATCATTATTAATAGGGTTGATATTAATTTCACCATTGTTGCGATAGATGTCAGCTGTTTCCGTAATTGATTAAATACTATCAATTGCATATTTAACGATAAGGTTGTATAAAACTGTTAAGTGATAGTTAAATGCTCTTAAAATATTTTGCAAAAGAATATTAATATTTTGAAGTACGTTTTCAATTTGTTTACATTTATTCATTACATTACTGTTTGAATTCAGTATACACTGTTAAAAATATCGCAAAAAATTACCTTTGTTTTTCAAGGCTATCTATTTTCTGACCAATGAGAACGCTTCATAGTGTTCAGTGAATATAGCTGTAATCTGTGTTTGTTGTTGCCATCTATCGGTAGTTACAGTGGCGTGGCGTCCGGTCATCGCTGGATGCGGCGATGACCAAGCAATATTTTAAAACTCTTAATAAGCTTTTAAAACTCTACGATCCAGTTTTAGCAGAACATTTGGAGTTCATGTATAAGTGAAGGTAAGATTTAAAGTTTCTTTTTTGAACATTCAACCATTGAATTTTAGAGTTAATAATTTTTCACCACAAACTTAAATAATTGCGATGACCACCGAAAGTTTTCACGCCACGCCACTGGGTAGTTAATATATAAAAAAAAAGTTCTTTGAATTCTGAAGTCATTGGGGAAAATGAATTATAGGAATATATAATGCCGTGTACTACATATATATATGTGTATATATGAATGCAAATAAAATTTTGTATTTTGTAGGGAAAACAAATATGTAATTTTATAAAGGAATTTGTGAGAAAAAATCTGTTAATGCAATTAATAGTTCAAATTTACTTATGTGATAAAAGATTTATTACAGGTTTCTTTATGAATGTAAAAAAAAAAAAAAAAAAAAAAAATGAGGATTTAATCTGAGATAAACTTTTTAAAATTTAAGTTATATAAATATTATTTTGGCGCCAGCTATCAACAATTAATAAAAACAAATAAACTTTCTGTTGAAATTGTGTATTACTATGCATGTTATTCTTAGGAGAGGTATCACGAATGACAGTTTACTGTTTAGATTTGATTTTTCGATCACGTGTTTTCTTTTTTACTATCAGTTACATATTTATTTGGAATTTCACTCTTACATTTTTTTTAAGAAATTGAAGCTTAATAATTTTTTTAAATGGAATGAACGAACACGAAAGTTAATTGACACTATCCTTTAAAATAGCATTATTAGTACTAATTTGCATGTCTTTGTGAAATAGTTCTTCAAAATTTTGTGAGTGAAGTTCCTTTGCATATTCTATATCATTATTTTACCAATTCAGTTAATAATTTTCTTGCAAATTAAGTTTCAATGAAAACTGGGCTATTTTTATAAGTATTTTACCTCACCTGACCCTATTAGTCAGATAAGATAAAATTTATTCTGTCATAATTCTTTTTAGAATGCAATGGTATATCATTCTTTTGAAAATGCAAACACGTCATTCTGACGGGCTATCTTCTAGTAGTATAATAAAACATTTAACAGACATCCTCACTTTTGTTGTATATGTGATAACACCAAACAAAAGTGGTAAAAGTTTGCATTATATATGCCAGCAGTATGCACTTGACGTCCTACATTTTGGACTGCGATTATCAATCCTTACGATATCATCGATTGCTGGAGAAACATAATTTTCCAGATGTTTTGGTGATGTTATCACATTTCACATAAAACAAGATACATATCGGTGCATTTTCATTACAATGCTTTTATTTTTCTCGAAATTATCTCCGTCAACCCGGGATCAGTTAGGATGAAACACCCTTTATTTGCGACTAAATAAGTGGTTTGCGATACTACACTATTAAAAAAAAATTCTGTGGAATGACAGAGAATCTACTGGTAATCCATTATCTTAAGTCTTGTGTTGAATTACAGAGATTAGAAAAATAGAGATTCTGTTAAATAACAGAGAAGTTATTCGGTAAATTTACAGTAAATCAACATCGTTAAAAATACACAAGACTCCGTAAATTAACATCATTAAAAATACATGATACTCTATCACACGATAATATTAATACACGATACTGTAAATTAATTTATTTTTAATGAAAATAATTCAACATAGTTTTCGAAATTAACAAATTTTAGAACTCCGAAGTATTAGATTTTTTCTAGTAAATTTGAACTGCTGTACCATTTAATTTCTGACACAAATTGTTTCTAGCCAGTCAGGGGTTTCAAACCGAGACCTCTGAGCAGTAGAAAAACACCTTACTAAGTACGCCATAAGAGCTGTTGTTATTGTGTACAAAGGATGCCTTTTATAATGAAGCGGAGAAAATCTATTGTATTTGTGCTTTTCAAAGATTCCGCTTCAAATATATTAGTTAGAAAAAATTTTAAACGGTTTATTTTAATTAAGTTTGCATCGATACATAATACCTATTATTTTTTTTTATCTTATTTATTTTTTTAATCCTTTATTTAGGGATTTATTTATCAAGAAATTGCGTCTTCTCAATAATTATTTTCTTTAATATCTGAAGATAGGATGGAATTTTTAAATAACAATAATATGGAATTTAGATATATTTTTTCATTAAAACTGGTTAAATACAATGTTAGTTATAACTTTTTTTTAAGAAAATATTTACAAAAATAATCAGATTAATTAACCGAAAATACTTTTATGGTTATATCACAATTTTTATAAAAGCAATGTATTTAAGTCTATTATTATCCTCTCGGTAAATGGAAAGGCTTTTGCAGTTGAAAATATTTCATGTAACATTTTTTTAAGGAAAATTATAACTATGAAAATGATTAAGAAAATTACCACTTTTTGAAAATATTTAGCTCTAATCTATCTAAATTTGATTGAAAGACATGGAAATCCGTACAGGGAATTAGATACAAGATAAAGGAAATGTCTGTAAAACGATGACCAAGAAATTAAATCGAATGCATTTAACCGAGACCTAGTGTAAATTTACAGAGAGTCCTGACCGAGAAACTCAAACGAATGCATTTAGCCGAGAAGTAGTGTAAATTTACAGAGAGTCTCAAAATTTTTTCTGTGTTTTTACAGAAATTTTTAACATTGTATATTCCTATGTGATTTTTTATCCTTGCTGTATGTCTGATTTGCCATGTCATTTTGTAAGCGTTTTTTTGAATCACCCGGTATAACGTAATGCCAAAAAGCAGTTACGAAACGCAATCATGAGTCAGATAGCGAATCAGGAGTCAGATAGCGAATCAAACACATTAACCTAAAATGTTAGACTTTCGATGCAACTTGCTGTCTGATTTCTAGAAATGAGGATCTTTTATTAGCACTTTGCTGACTTTAACAGATTTTAAATGTATAAATAATTTTTAATAGCATCATGAATGTGAGTATACGAGTATCAAAGAATTCAGCGGGCCTACTTAATATGGGATATTGAATTTGACTTGTAATAGCGCTGTCAATAAATTAACTTATTATTAATCTAGAAACAAAAATATGGTAATAACTTACTTAAATAAGACTAGTCTGCATGATATCAGTTGATTAGAAATCAATGACAGCACTTAATGCATTTTTTTAGGCTGATT
Organism: Maratus speciosus; assembly: GCA_963932465.1. Taxonomy (NCBI): domain Eukaryota; kingdom Metazoa; phylum Arthropoda; class Arachnida; order Araneae; family Salticidae; genus Maratus; species Maratus speciosus. The sequence goes on along the minus strand of OZ010788.1, from coordinate 330,775,583 downwards.
ACAGAACTGTTCTTAGTTTTCTTCTATCACGTATAGTTTGTTTTCAATAGACACGAGTTGGTTTCGAAGATTCATTGCTGAGAACAAGCATTATGTGGTAGTCACACATAACGTAAATTTACTAGTACAGTAAATTTACTAGTGCAGTAAATTTACTAAATACAGTAAGATATGCATGAACCATTCGTAACCCCCCCAAAAAAGTTTACTTCCACCATTACACATCAAATTAGGATTAATGAAGCAATTTGTAAAGGCTCTACCACAAGATGGGCATTGCTTCAAATACCTTACTATGAAATTTCACTGCATCACACACAAAAAGTTAAAAGCTGGAATTTTCGTTTGTTCTCAAATCAAAAACCTGATGAAGGACAAAGGTTTTGAAAGAGCGATGAATTAGATAGAAAAAGACGCATAGACCGCCTTCAAATGTGTTATCGTAAACTTTCTAGGGAGCAAGAGAGATCACAAGAATATTGCTGAAACAATTCTGGAAATTTTCAAGAAGTTGGGCTGTAATATGAGTCTAAAAATGCGCTTTCTGCCTTCCCATATCTACTACTATCCAGAAAATCTGGGACATTACAGTGAAGAGCATCGCTTTCACCAGGATATTAAACAGATAGAGAATAGGTCCCGGGGAAGATGGAATGTAAATATGATGCCAGACTACTGTTTGATGTTGAAGAGGGACATACATGATGAAGGAGGAACTGCAAAAAAACAGAAAGAATAAAATATGTTTAATTGAACACAGTTGGCTTTTAGTTTATTAAAGAAGTATCATGAACTTATAAGGAAATTTTTTACAGCATTTTTAACGTGTTTAATGAAATAGTTTGTATGATGTGAAAAATTTTTGATTACGTTAATTAAAATATTGAAAACACAACTTCTTTTTTTGCAAAATCCTAACGTGATAGACATAAATGGAAGTCATTTCCGAATCAGCATCAAAAATTGATTCAGGTAAATTTGATCCTAAGAAATCAACTGATAAATAGTTTAAATATTCAGACTGGTGTAATACATTATTTGTTGGCATTTACCAAAAAGACAATATTCCTTTAAAATACTATAGAAATCCAAAAACACTAAAATCAACAATATAGATGAGGCAGTCATTTAAGAATTAAAAAAACACTGAACAGAACAGAAAAAAGTTCATTTCGAAGTACGCGATAGCCAGAGTTTTCCTTCCTGTGCTGCGGTTGATATTCTTATTACTTTCTTTCACGCATTGAAAAAAATTCTTCCAGGGGCATGCACAAGCTCTTCACTGCCAAATTATACCAATGTTGCATGAAGTAGCAATGTAAGCATAAATCTATCAATAACTAAAAAAAATATTTTTTGTACTACGTCAAAGTTGTGAAATAGAAATCGAAAATATGTTACAATTTCTTATTAATTTCCATTATTTGAAAGGTTGATACAGGCTGAAAATATTAATGGATCGATCTTTTTTTCTATAGTATGAAAAAAAAATTGCAACTTCAAATAAGTATCGCATTTTGGTATAATGAGCAACAATGATTGAAATTGAGTACACAATTTGCTTACAACATTCATATATTTAAAGCTTCGTGGAGGGCTCAATATATTGATCAATAGGCCTGATTTTCTTGTTAAATAATAAGTGAAGAGTCAAATTTTGATCACTGTTGAATTTTGAAATTTTAAATATTATTTTTTTCACATCTCTCTAACAACCCTCTTTCAAAAATTATTAATTGAAAATAATATAGTATTATTTTTTTTAATTCAGTTATAGAAAAAGACGTGAATAGGGGTCAATAACTGTACACCTAAATGCAAAGAGTTAACATTTTATTTATTGGTTGATTGTAAGGGTGAAAAATCTATAAGGAATAAATATCAATATGCCGGTAGATGAATTTTATTTATGTAAAATAAATTGACTCATAAATAAATTGATTCATTTTTGCATGATTGAATAAATGAATATACGTTCAGATTTCTACAGATTGCAGTGTAAAATTTAATTTAATAAAGATTGATTTTCTCCATCAATTTAAACGCAAATTTATTTCTCGTTCCATATGAATGAGACAATAGGGCCAATAAAAATATAATAATAATTTTTATTTCCTTTTTTCCTCTATTTCCTCCACTGAAATAGCGTAATTTATTAGCTATTTTTAGAAACATTTATTTTAGAAGTTACACAAAATTAATATCTCGGAAACTAATACCAAATTTTAGAATTCTCAAAGTTTACATGAGAACCTAGAATGTATGCAGATAATTGGTGTTAAATTCATTATGCTACGTTTCTTATTCTTGAAGAAGTAGTACTTAAATGTAAACTGATTTTAAAAATTTAATATACTATATTCATTTTTATGTTATCTTACAATTTAAAAGAAAGCACAAAAGCAATCCAGTCTGTTATATGACTTTTGCTTCAATAATGAGTCTTATTCGTAGTTTGAACTGAAAAATAAGAACGAAATAAAATCCTTGTTACTTTTTCATGCATAAAATAATATCAAATTTGTATCGCATCTCAAAAATGCTTATTATTTGTCTGTTTTATTTAAAACATAAATTAGATCCAATGATAATTTGTTTGGGAATAAATATATTTATTAAATGCAATCTTTTGTTACAAAAATAAAATAATAGTATAGAACTAGAATTTTGTGGAATAAATACCATATTTAGATGTATAAATTAACGAATTTGAGGTGTTATTTAGATACAGGGTGTTTACAAACTATTCCAAAATATGAAAAAATCTTATTTTTATATTTATGACCAGGTGGATCTGCTCCCTCCAAGATAGGCTCGCCAACTCCCGTTCAGTTTTTTCTAAACATGCTAATTTGATTGGTTTTAAAAAAATTACCGAAGATTGAATTATAATTTAAAATCTTGTAGCGATCTCCCTTTTAGCTTGTTTTCATTGATTTCCCTTTGATTGGAAAATTTTAAGGCCGAATGAGCTGGTGTTAAGACATCCAATTGCTGTTTTCTTGTTTGATACAATAAGATCACTTAAACATTTTAAAATAAGCTAATATAAAACGAATTAAATAAAAAGTGTCTTTGTCTCCAGAAACAGTTTTATAAAAGATTGTTATAAATTAGGCTTGTAAATGTATCGTTTTAAATTTGAGCTAATTTTCACCAAAGTATTCTCTCACATTTTAACATCCACATACAAATACTTTTGTTTTTAAAAAGGTATTATTTTTATTTGCGCTGTCTTAGAATCGGCAACATTATTTAAAAAAGATCATCTCAAATTATAAAATAAATGTCCTTGCATAAAAATATTTTTAATTTTTAACTGTTTGTCAATATTATTATTTGGTCAGTTTAAATATGACGTAATTTCCCCTATTGACCAATTTTCACATATTAATAAGTTTATTATTTTGAAGTTTTCTTTTTCTTTTAATAGTCACATGAAAATACAGTTTTTATGACGTATTTTTCAATATTTTACTGCTTTTAATACGTAATCATTTAAATCTAATTTAAAAGTTTTTTTTTTTTCTGTTTATAATAGTCCCGTGTAAATAAATTTTTAATTGAAAGGAAATATTATTCTACGCATTGTTTTTACAAATGGCAATAGCTTAAAATAGTAACCGTTTCTAAAATATGAAAAAAATAATTCAAAAATTTACACTCAGAATAAGCTCATTGTGGAATGACACATTCACCTTGCGTTAAAATAACTAAAACTAAAAATCTGCTTATTTAGAAGGTGCATGAAAATTTATTAAAATACTCCGTTACAAAATGAACTGACCTTTAAAAACTTAAAAAACATTGATGTTAAAATCATATTGAATCCGAAAAGATGATTTCATTGCGATCGGCAGATCTCTGGAATCATCTTTTCGGTTTCATATGATTTTAACATCAATTTTTTAAAGTCTTTAAAGACCAGTTCATTTTGTAACGGAGTATTTTAATAAATATTATGCACCTTTATAGTAAACAGATTTTTAATTTTTGTTATAAAAAAATATTTCTTGAAATGAGGAATATTTGATTAATTTTCCTCATTTCAAGGAAAATTAATAACTTTCTTGTGTGTGAGATTAGCAAAAATGTTGAATGGATCCTTTTCTAAATATTTTATTAGAATTTATTCCTTTTTAAAAGTTTAGCTTTTGCTATTTGAATGATTTTGGAAATCTATAATATGAGATTCAAATATTTATACTTCAAAAATATTTCTGTTAATGATAAATTTATGTTATGTTTAATAAAATACCTACCTAAAACCATTAAAGACTTGAAGAAAATGTAAAAAACACTTCGTAATCAATAATTCTATGATTAGGGACAGTTATTCCTAAGACTATAAAAAAAGGTTTACAATGAGTGTTTATTGATAACAAAAAGCACAGATTACATCTAATTAAAACAACAACAAAAAATCATGCGTATAGCGCAGATTATGAAACAACTTCCAATACATTATCATTTATATAATGAACCTGCACAGTTTACTAAGATGAAAAACGATGTTTAAATGAAAAATTTGAAAAATGCGTAACCATAAAGCATTTGAAAACCAAATTTCTGCTATCGACATGAATAGTTAGAAAATTATACGACTTTTTTGTGCAGTCCTGTATCTGATCTATGGATATTTGTGTATAATACATAGCATGCTATAAGGTGGTTAAATTAAACGCATATCACAGTTGAAATTTTCCTTAAGGAATTTCCGCCAATAAACTAATCTTGCTGAAAACATTTTGCGGAACTGTATATGATCAATAAAATTCATAAACACCAAGTAACATTAAAAAAATAGTTAATGTTAAAAAAAGCATACCACAACTGTTAATGCTCTTCAAACAATTATAGTTCGCAGGTTTCAATTAATTAGTGTTCATTTTCTTCTGCAGACGAATTCTTTTGTGTGTCCTTGTAAATGAATAAAACCTTTCATTACATCTGAGTGATATATATAAATTTAAATCTGTACAAATAGTGTAATATAATTGAAATAACCGTAAGCAATCCCCCCCCCACCCCAGATCGCAATGTAACGGATTCCTTTTGAGTGTCCCTGTAGATGAAACGTAAATGCTACACACTATGCTATACCGACAATAGCATAGTAAATCCCAATAACATATATCAATTACATGGTAATGGGACTATATTTAAGCCGCTTAGAGCACGGACACGCAGACAGACAGACGTACAGTCAGACAAATGAACTGATAGACTGACAAACACGTGGTCAGTCGGACAAACAAACCGAATTTCTAAACACTTTTCAACTATTTTGGAAAGTGTTAATATAAACTACACTAGATAAAATAATGTGTTAATAAGATTAGGGTTAAAATGCACCAAGATATATGACAAAAATATATGACAATAATAAAATAAGGACGATAATCCTGCATTGTTATTACGCATTTTAAATATGGAGGCTATTATGAAAATCATCCATATATATCAGTTTTAACTGGTAGCAATTAACTTTGATATCGAAGCCACTATTTCAGTGTTTATTGCGTATAAAATGGGTAATTGCAGTGTTTTGATCGAACAAGTTTTATAACACATAATAAATTAACTTAACTTACAATATTTATTTCACGTTTGTCAGATAGAAAATGGTTTTGAAAAATAAATATTTCTTGGAAATATTTTAATGTCTTTGAAATGGTACTTATTTTAAGAGCGGAAAACAGTTCAAAACTATGTTATACTAATAATTCATACTTTCAAGGCCTAAATAAACAGTGTTGGTAACAAAAGAAGACGTTCACATTTATTTACGAACAATATTTTTTTTTATCTTACTCATATCATTACGTGTTAAAACAAGCAATGATTACTATTCGGAAATAGTACTTTTTGACTGAGAACACTCTCGGGCGTTGTTATCAGGCGCCCTTCTTTTCGTGTATATGAGATTCGAATTAATACTAATTATAACACTTAAGTAAAACTTTGCATTACGGCAATTGATAAAATATAATCTGTATTTTATCCCTATTCTGTATTGCATCCGTATAAAATCTATATTTTGCGGATTATACTTGAATTTAGAATGGGTAGGATGTTAGATAAAATTTCTTTGAATAAATTACACGTTTATTCTGACATAACTTCTCTGTCTGCTTTCCTGCGATTTTCACGGGTAAGATATTTGTGGAAAAAAATAGGTAATATACAATTTTTGAAGCAATTTTGTTTTAAAAATTTCATATTCAAAATGTAAAAATGCAAATGATAAATATACTACGCATTTCAAATACACGATGAGTTGAAATATCTAATAACAGAGGACGTACTGGTTGATTATAATTATATTGTGAGAAAAGATTTTGAAAAAAAAATAATGCAGTCAGAGGGTTAAGAGGTCAGAAGGCAACATTCTATATAAAAATTAAAATGAAAGATAAATATCCTCAAAATATATATCAATGTGAGAATATGCTATTCAATCGTTGAATTTCACAAATATCATTGTTTATAGTGAATTTACAAAGTTGGAGGTTACATAGAACTTTTATGCATTGCATTAATTTGGTCAGAATTATGCAGTAACATAAACAGTAAATTTAAACAACAAAAATATAATAAACATGTAACATATAGGAAACTATTTATACTTTTGATGTGAATTGCACTATTTCTTCAATTTTAGATGAATTCCATTTTTTCACCTATTTACAGAAAAAGTCACATATTTACAAAAGTCACATATCTACAGAATGTTCAGTATATTTCTTTCATAAGAAAAATCATTTTGAATGTATCTGTCAAGCCCATTGGATCATACTGCTAGGCGAAGGGTAAATTATTAAATTTTAATAAGAGTAATAATAATGATTTTAATAAACAATATAGTAGGTAATAATAATAATAAGGAAATTTACTATGCCTAAATTAAATTTATTAAACCATGCATAGAAAGTTTGTAGAAAACGTTGTTGAAAAACACATTATTAATTTTATAATTCATTGTTGAATGGGGCTTTATCCTACGTTTGAATACAGAACTTTCAGTATAACAGATAACTATGGCATTACATACAGGAATGTCGCAACTATGATATCTAAAATTATTATCAAAATTCAATTTTAAATTATGCACATGTAATTTCAAAGATAAAAATTTCTAATAAAAAAAATCCTGATAAATATTTTTTCTAATATTTTTTTTCATTTTTTCTTCTATTCGTTTCTATCATCGGAAGTATTTGATTTTAATGTGATTTTTTTCGAAAAGATTAAACATAAAAAATATTAAAGTACAAATTATAAATAACAAAGCTGATCTTTGTTAAAATGTGTAGATATTTGTTTGCACATACTGCAATTGGTCCAACAGTTTAAAAAAGTAATTTCAGTATACTGGGTATTTTCAACATAAGTATATATTAGTGTTGGAAGTGTTGTTATAGATATTGGAGATGTTGGCGGATGTTGTGTGCACTTAAAGACGTCAAAAACGTACTTTTTATGGTTTCGGCGGTATGGTCTCAAAGGTAAACAAAAAAGAATATTTAGGGCCACATACATTTTGAAAAATATTATTTGAAAACAATGATAAAAAAATTATTCCTATCTTTTCGGTACTAAATTGTTTCAGAATTACGTCAATTGGTGATATTGATTCAATTGCGGTAAGTTAATAAATATGTGTACTTAGTTTTTATAAAAACTGGAAAATCATCGTAGTGAAAGAGAAAAGCTGTCTGATTGCTTAAAAAAAATCTGATAAAGAGATCTGTATATAAGTTAAATGCTGTACACAATAAAAGTTTGTAGAGGCTACATTCCTATTCTGTAAAAAAGTTGTTAAATAATTTATAAAAATACGTCTTTCACATTTATTTTCATGTAAATTACCACCGTGCAACCATTATTTTTAATTCTTAATTCTTAAAAAAATGCACACAATTACCAGACGACTAGTAAGAAATGGCACTTTTTGATCGTATATTTACTTAAAATTTCACAACTTTAAAAGTAAACAATTTATATGACGTTACGCCATAAAATGCTGCCTCCAATTTTCTGGAGTAATTAAGCTTATGTTATGGTGTAATTTAAACTGATGTAAATTGTGTAATATTATACGTTAGTGTAACGTAACACTTGCTATATCGGTTAAAATACGTGGTTATACCGGTTTAAACTTGGTGGCAACGAGGCTGCTACCAATTTTATGGAGTAACAATTCATAATTTTTTTTACAGCAAATTTTACTATTTCAAACGCCGTACAATTGACGACTACTTGACGTCGTACTAGGGGCATTATCACAATCTTTTGACTTTCATGTGCCTGAAGAATAATTTTTACTTTAATACACTTTTTTTGTGTTTTCTTTTTAATTTCATATACTGGAGAACATTCCATTGCATGATTGCATAACAATATTAACGATATAAATATGTTTTGGACGATGTCGGCAATCCAAATACCAGAAAAACTCCTATTCCATCCCGTATCCCTGATCCTGATTTTTAAGTTTGGAGCTGCCTGTATAAAACTGTTCCAATAAAAGTAATTCGATGTAATTTTTTTTCGAAACTAGGACAAGTGTTGTATATAAATATGTAGCAAAAAAATATCCTGCACACATTTTTACGGTTGATATTATTTTTTGAACTCTGTCCCTTGGTTTTTTATCATTACCGTCCCTCTGGCTAATGTTATACAAATAATCACTTCAGATGCAGCCACATAATTTTTTTAAAGTTTTTTCTCATGCAGAAGTACGCTAGAGAAAGAATATCTAAAATTCTTTGACAGGAAATTTACTGCAGAATTTAAATCAGCATTTAAATATAAATTTCAAGATCGTGGCTTTAATGGTAGTCTCACCGTCCCCAAGGTTTATTCCTGCACAATTCGAGGTAAATTAAAAAAAATAATAATTTAATCCAATGTAAACAACTGTTTCTAAAAATCAATTATCATTGTGGCTATCATTTATTCCTAACATGATTTGCCTAAAATAGGTGGTAATTTTCCTTACCGTTCCATCCTTACCATCCCCCTTTTTCCCATTTCGTCCATTTTTTCCTATACCGTCCCCTTTTTTCACCTTACCGTCCCTTCTTTAATACCCCTTTAAGACAATGTTATATCAAAATTTTGTACTAAAAATACTACATAGTTATTATTTCTTATTTGAATGTCCTGTGGGTACTATGCAATTTAACTATAAGTAAAAATTTCGAAGAAAATAAAAAGTTTTAGTGGTAAAATGGCAAGGAAAATTAAACTCGCCCAGTTTAATTTTCCATAACATAAGTTTAACATAAATCTCAGTTAAATAAAATAATTTTCGCTGCTGACCATTTTTTCTTTATTTTGAATCATTAAGACATTCGTCTATCAGATTAAAATGTTATTTTAGCAAGTTTAATTTCGCCAGATTTTCACCCCCAAATGTCAAATGATTGTGAGAATGCCCCACTATTGTACTATTTCAATCGTCGTACATTGAGTGTAGATTTTCCATAACGTGTAGGAAATATAGACATAGCATTAAATCATTATAAACCTAATGTGGTAGACTCAATCTTCTTGTTAATATTTGAATACGTAAAACGTTATTCAATATTATTAACGCCTGTTACTCCAAAGTTGCAAACCACATATTTTTGTAGGAAAGCTTAATAATATCTTCTGAGCAAAACATTTATACTGTACCCTGTCAATAATTCAAAAATGAGTATTCGTTAAGCATATTGTACGTCTGACAGTTAGATGTTTTTTCTTGCGCAAAAAATAACTCTGTAGGACGCGATTCATTAAAATAACTAACGAATTTTAGCTTTTAACGACTAAACATTATTACATATATTTTATCTAATTTTCAGGTTCTCACTTAAAATGTATGTATTAATAACCTCCAAAGATACCATGTAATTGCTATAATTCTACTATTGCATGCTTATATTTGTTTCGTCGTGAATAGTGAACAATTTTAACACTTCTAGTGATATCATCATATTTCACAACTATATTTCATTGTACTTCCACGCTCTCTTGTTTTTTCCTATCTTCGACGATAGGAATAAATGCATCTTTTACAAATTGTTCGCCGTCTTTAAAAAGTGCGCACTTCATAATTTTTTTCGCGCAAGACTGCTATTTTATCATCTGCATCTACCTCAAGCTCTAATTCGCCAGCCAAATTATATAAATCAATTTTTTCCCTTTTTTCAAATCAGTTAAATTTAGGCTTAAATTACAAAATTATATGGAATACTTGACCCATTAAATAACAAAATAACAACCTTCCCTTACAGAAAAACATAAACAGGTAAATATGCATAAACTTTTATAAACAATTGATAAAACATACAAGAAATAATAATACTAAAATTTATCTCTGATTAAACATGAGCTCATCTAAATATTAATACGAAATATACATGGTGTGTTCACAAAGTTTCATGACTGGTCTAATAATTCAAAATTTATTAAACATTTTTGTACCGCGAACTAAAATTCTTCGAAATATGACCCTTGGGCATCAACACACCGCTGCCAGCGTTTTTTCATTGTTCCTTGGCCCCATAGAAGTCTTCGCACGAAAGGCTGTTAACGGACCTCGTCGAAGCTGCGTGGATAGCTAGAATCGTGTCCAATCGCTTCCCTTTCAGGTCTTTCTTGACCCGGGGGAACAAAAGAGTTGCTGGGGAAAAGGTCGGGGCTGTAAGTAGCTTGCAGCAGTATTTCCACGTTAAATATAGTAAAACAGATGGAGCGCTCCAGAGAAAAACTGACCAGACCCATCGCGTCCGCTCAGACATTAGAAACGATTGGATTGTTCTCCACGACAATGCACCCCCTCACACGTCGCTCGCCGCCACCGAAGTTTTGGCTATCTTTAACGTGGCAATACTGCCGCAAACCACCAACAGGCCCGATTGCCCTCCCAGGACTTTGTTTTTGTTCCACCGGATCAAAAAAGACCTGAAAGGCTAGCGATTTGTCATGATTCCAGCGATCCAGGCAGCTTCGATGAGGTCCCTTAACAGCCTTTCGTGTGAAGACTTCTATGGGGCCTATGAACAACGGAAAAAACGCTGGCAGCGGTTTGTTGATGCCCAAGGGTCATATTTTGAAGAATTTTAGTTCGCGGTACAAAAATGTTTAATAAATTTTGAATTATCAGACCAGTCTTAAAACTTTGTGAACACACCACGTAATTATCCTTTAAAATTCAACCTTTTTACCAATTTAACTTACCGTATAAAACTGTCATACTATGTAATAACAAAATTTTAACTATATCAAGTATTGTAAATGAATTGATATGAAAAAATTTTCATTCACAAATAAATATAAACTCAACAAAATAAAAAGTACCTACTTACTTCTTAAACAACATGGAAAAAACTATGGAGTGTTATTGAAATCACTTTCTTCCTTCCTCTGTACAGTTAAAAGAAATTATCATAAAATTCACTTAATCAAATAATATTCCATTAAAAAAAGTGTTAACAAAAGGAATTATATCTTTCATTTTCAGAAAATTAAACTTTCATAATACTCTTAAAGAAGAACAATACTAAAAAACCCACATACATAAAACAGCATTTAAAAGAAATAAATAATAATCAAAACTTTTAGCAGGTGGCCAGCAAAAAAAAAAAAAAAAAAAAAAAAAAAAAAAAAAAAAAAAAAAAAAAAAAAAAAAAAAAAAAAAAATCTGTTTACCGGTAAGAAAAATAAATAAAATAATATTTATCATTAGCTAATCATTTTTGTGACAGTTTCAGATTGATTAAAATGATGGATGCATAAAATACAGCAAATTATAATGAGAGCAGTAACGCTGGATCAAGGTCACTGAACAAGGCTGTTCTTTAGGACGAAGAAACACACTTATATCAATGGAGAAATTTCGAAAATCACAAGCCGCAATTTGTAAGAAACTCAAAGATATTTTATGACTTTAAACAGCACACTTTCACATTGAGAACTTTTGGAGCATACACCACACAGAATTATTCAATAAGGAAGGCACTAATTATGAAGAACTTGATTTATTATCAAAAAACGATGCACACATTAAGAAACGAAGCGGTTCTTTTTTACATTAAACTGTTCCTGAAATGACGATTTCTCACAATTAAGAATCTAGGTGATTCTTGTTATTCACTTGTTTGTCAGGGCGACAATACACTTTTAACCAAAGTACTTTTCTTGAAATTATGCTTTCACAAAAGTTTCTCAAACTTAACCCCCTGATCGCCGAGCAAAAGGGCAAAATTAAATTGTTGTTTTTTCTGTATTTTTTTTTAAGCTAAAAAAATATGTTTTTTCCAACATGATATAAAAATAAATTATTACGTATTGCCATATAAGCCTTGATAGTATTAACCATACCTTAATTTTTTAAACCTGTTTTATATATGTAGAATTATATTAATTTAAATAATGCTTCTATTCCAGTGAAACCTACAGTTTACTAAACGGATACATCAGTTCGCGGCGGTGAGAAGGTTATGAATCGGGCGATTCTTTGATCAATTTACTTTATCGTCAGGATGACAATATTTTGAACCTGGTTGGCATTGCGGTTCATTTTTACTTCGTTTTCGAACACGCAATATTTTTAACGTTGCACGCCATTGTGTCGAAATTTTATTAACGTTGGGCGCCATTGTGTCGATGTTGGTCATGATAAACACTTTCGACAGCTTAAACAATCACATTTTTAATAAGGATGGCCCACAAAGTATATACAAATTCGCGAAAGCTCATAATAAGAATGGAACATACAGATTTCCGAATATCACATGAAAACTTCGCTAGGTGAGATACATTTCGTACACATGCCGAAACTCTGCAAAACCCGCGCAATCGTAATTACATACATTCACTTCACTTCATGTTTGGCAAAATATCTCAGGATATTTTTCCGAAAGTGGCAACAGCGCCATCTATATGCTATAAAAATTTGGGTAGGCAGTCATTTTGTTACAAGCCTATTTAAAACATAAATTAAATATATAATTTTCTGTTACTGTTGTGAACGAAAATATGATTCCGTTTCAAGCGAAATATTTTGTATTTTTGTCTGAATAAATGGATTGAAACTCTGGAATTCTGTACAAAAAACGCTTATTATTGCGTGCTGTATCATACTTTAAATTTGGTTAAATGTGTTTTTAATCACCAGGTATATATATATATGCATTATTCAAATAAAGTATGACTTATTATCACCATAAAAATTGAAAAAAATGAAAGTTGCAATCCATTTAGAATCATACAAAATAAATTATTTTGCAATTGTAAAAGCTGGCATATTATTAGAAATGATCCACACAAGCACACAGCCGTAAGAACTTGTGAAGATGCCGACTTATAACATGTTGACTTGATAAAGGATCATGTGATCCAAAATGGCATTGTAATATTTAATTAAAATATTTTTTTCTCATAAAATATCAACAAATATTTGTACTGTTTTATCGTTAAAATATCTTGTTGCTTTTTCAATTAATATTCATTACTTATAGCTTAATGAAGAAATTCAGTATAATGAAAAAAAAAATGCTATTAATTTTTTTCATCGAACAAGATTCTACATTGTAACAATTTGTTAAATTAATTTATAAGCCTTTCTATTAAAATATAAGTTTTGGGCTTGATTTATTAAAAGATTTTCGAAATTTGAAACATACGAGTCTTGGGAAATGCTATATGTATGTGAAGAATTACTAAGAAGAACTATATCTTCCCAATTGCCTCAGATATAAAGCAGTGTTATGCAACTATCTTTAGTTGATAGACTAGAGAATTCTACTTTAGAATTTATGTTACCATATTTATGCTTTCAAAATAGTATTGAACAATACCAGCTATTTTACATTGTTTGATATCAGACATGCATATTTTGAACTACATCACACAAATGGCTTTTATAAGATAATATTTATCATAGCAGGGAGACTATCTTTTAAGAAAGATTCCTTTGGGAAATTGCTATTATATTCCGAGAGTTTTAAAATTTCTTAAGTTTTATAATAAATTTATGCTAATTATGATGAAAAATATTTAAATGAAATATTTTAAATTTTAGTAAAACATTTAATTAGATTTTAACTTATTAATTAGTTAACATGTTAACAACTGTACTTAGGAACGGATACAAAAGTTCTCCGGAGATTTTTTCTGAGCATTTTTTACAGATGAAATTCTATCTGCGCATGTGTGCCTGTATAATTATCAAGAAAGTATTTTTAGTAGACTCAATTCCCAACAGATGGCAGCAGTAAAAACTCTTTGATCAAAGCAATTGACTGCTTATAAATAGACTTTTAATTAACTGTAATTCATATTATTTTAATTCATTTTAATTTCTAAAATACTATTATGTTTTTCCTATATTAGGTGTATATTAATTCTTGTTTTCATTCTCTATTAGATAATTTTATTTGCTTCTGTAATCTCATTTTCTACGAGACAGTAGTAGAATATTCAATGTTATGTTTCGAAAATCTGAACTCTAAATTTCATTCTATTAAAATATGAAAGGAAGTAGTTTAATTACAGTTATTTATAGTCACAAATCTTTATTATTTAAATAATATAATTTTTCGTGCAATTCGAGAATCTTAAATTAGTTGTAGGTGTATTGAACGATTTATTTCATCGATTCATACCGTTTCTGTCGGTGCAAATTTGGAATTATACGTATTCGAAACCAAAGGTACTGTGAAGCCAACAAGTGCATTAATTGTGATCGACGTTCTTAAATTACTATCTTTTACCGGAAACTTGGTTTGCTACAAATTTAAAGACGAATCAATGCATTAAGCAAACAAATTCAGCCCTAATAATTAAAGCATATGCAATTAACAAATTCATTAGTACATTTTATTGTAGAGAGTACTTTTGGTGGTTCTATTTCCATAATTATGTTTTAGCACAAGATTATTTCCTTTTCTTTTATATGCTTGAAATTTCATTTAGTTATATTACTATTTAAAGGAATTATAAGTTATTCTTTTTCACGTATCCGGAATAACCGATAAGTGTCGGAAGATTACAGACAATTAATAGCAGATGTTTTAACCACTATTTTTTCTTGAACTTTATTCTTACCATTATAAATAGTGGGCGAGAATGAATTTCTTGATTAATTAGTAGTGTTGGCTCGTGTTTAAAATTTCACATGAAATATGTCATAGGCGAAAATATATTGCACTATAATAGTGTAATCAATTATGTCGTTTTCATCGTTTATGTGTGAAAGTTTCTATTTAAAATTGTTTATTTTAGAAATATTATTACTCCAGAATTTGAAGTGTGAACGGCAAATGTTAAAAATAAAATCTATTTTTCATATGAGAAATACATTTTAATTCCCTATGAAATTAATGATTTTTTCAATCATTAAGAAAAATGTTTGAATAAAAATATCAAACATAGCCTATGTTCATTTCCGGCTTATAACCAATGTATATGATAAGATATAAAGTCATTTATATCTGACTGACCATTTGACGCTGACTTCAAACAAACGTTCCCACACACTTTCACGTTTACAATGTTACTATTTTAAATGCCCACCGTTGGACGATAGGTAGAAATCGTATTTTCCCCTTAAAATTTGATATAACACATAAAAATATTGATGTAGTATTTATCGACAATAAAAAAATGATTTAAAAGGAAGAGAAGAAATTAAAGATCTATCTTAATTAGTAAAAGGAACATATATATTGAAGGCGATATAAGTACACATAACTATTATTGACTTGTACTGTAAAGGAATATAAAAATGTTTATATAATATTCATCGACAATAATGAAAACTGAAATATAATGTTCAGTACCAGATCAATCCATAGGCCTATGGAATTTTAAAACACTTTTTTACAAATAAATTTTTCATTCGCAACTGCATTTTAATATTAAATTGACGAAAACTCCAGATATATGGTACAAAATATATTTTTCTAGGGAAAATTAATTTCATTGTTTATTTTTGTTATATATGTTACCGGCCAAACCCGATTTTAGGCCAAACTAGTTTATCCTAACGCGCATAGGATAAACTAGTTTTTACTAGGCCAAACTAGTTTATCCTAACGCCCATAGGATAAACTAGTTTTTCCTAGGCCAAACTAATTTATCCTAACGCCCATAGGATAAACTAGTTTTTCCTAGGACAAACTAGTTTGGCCTAACGCTCATAGGATTAACTAGTTTAGCCTGCTATTCATTGGTCCGAACTAGTTTATCCTATGCCGAACTAGTTTATTCTAGTTAAATTCAATTTGGCGTGATTATATTGATCCCAAAGACTGCTTCGGCGCCAACCTTGTAGTTTATCCTAGGCCAATGCAATTTGACGTGCTTTTATTGATCCCAACTACCACAACGGCGCCAATCTTGTGTAAAGTAGCATTGCCGTCACCCCTGTATAATATATTTTATTCGATGGGGAGTGGGATACTGCCCACTATATTCCCTATTTCACCTCCGCCGGTAGTTACAAAATATGTTCCATTTGACATGTGTGCTGGAGGACCGAAGAAGTGGATGTAGGTTATCATAAAATTTAGGAGAGGAAGAATTTAGAGGATTGAATATGTACAGTATAACTTTTTGAAAATTCCAGATTTCTGAAAGAATATCAAATGTAATTCTGATATTCTTAATGGTGCATTTATTCATAAATAATTCAAAGCCAAGGGATATTCATGTGAGAAAAAAATAAATATTAATAAAAAACATTGATTTTCTTTTCTCACATAAATATCACTTGGCTTTGAATTAATTATGAATAAATGCACCATTAAGAATATCAGAAGTACATTTGATATTCCTTCAGATATCTGGAATTTTCAAAAATCCTAGTCCCAGTTTGACATAAAACACATATATTTTTAAGCTACCATTATTCCACAATTAAAATTCTCTTTAAATAATAGTACATATCCATTTATACGGATGGGGATACAGAACTGAAAAACTTATTAAAGAATCTATGTGTGACGAAATTGTGTTTTAAACGGATTTTTTTTTTTTTTTTTTTTTTATCGACTCAAATTGGATATAATACACCGTTTGAAAAAAAAAAAAAAAAAACATAATACATTTGCTAGAGACGACGGACCTGCTAAAAAAAGAACTTAACTATAACGAAGTTTTTTTTCTCTTCTATGTGATTTCGTCTTAGAAGGTTTTTTTCACATAATGTTTTTCAGATTTTCAAGTTTCCAAGCCGTGTAAAAAATTAATGGTATTAGTAATTATTCAGATATTTACATACAAACAGAGATTCATTAAAAAATCAATATAGTTTACAATAGAATCATTACTATCGTTAATCCTCATTCTATGGCTTGGAGAATTAAAAATTTAAAAAATTCTATACAATAAAATATTCTAAAACGAAATAGAATAGAAAAGAAAAAAAATCCGTTATAGGCAGGTTTCCTTATTAGAAAGTTCATCTCTGTTATAAATGCATTATATTCTTTTTAAAAGTACTAATATCCTCATTTTACATAGATCAACATATTTCTTTTTGTTAAACACGGGATCCCATCATAGGCAGGTTAGTTTCTCTCAGGTTTTACCGTACTTTAATATTATTACCTAAAAATTCCTCTACTCATCTTTAAAAAATTAATAAAAATAACTAAAAACAGGAATTCTCCTTTTTCTGAATTTGGTGTCGCTCCCGATGAAAAAAATGCATATAAATATACATAGTACAAAACTTATTTTAGTTTTAAGACTTAAAACACACACGCTTTTAATTTATATAAAATGACGCCATTCGCATCCGCTGAATAATTCCTCATTTACGATCCAGTCTTAAACAGCATCTACAGTAAAGTATTCATAGGACGTCACTATCGCTGAATAATATATAAATCTAAAAATATACATGTCGTCATTCAAGAAACTCGACAAAAAAAAAATCGGCTATCTAATGATTTATATACCTTCATTTGTTTGTAACATTAATATAGATACTTAAAATCAAATATAGTTTATAAAAGCTCCATGTTTTATCAGAAATAATTCATTTATATTTTTTCAAAATAGAACTATTTTAATTACATTTTTTTTCAGTTTTTATGAAAGAATGGCAACAAAAAATATAATTAACATTTTCCAACTATTTAACTTTTACTCTCTACAGAAATGGAGTACGTAAGTTGTCAACATTAAACAAATGGCGCTATAAGCTACAAAAAAATTAATATCTCAAATATAAATTGAGATGAAGTTTTCAAACAAATTGCAGTTAAAAGTACTTTTTTCCCTAATACGACGGTATAAAAATTGAAAATGTGCGATGCTTAGAAATTAAAAAATTGCAGTAGAGTATTTAGTCGTACATTGATACATCTGATTTTTTAATGGCTGGCTTATACAACGGAACGTTGTTTTTTAGAGACGACGCTTTTATTGCTGGTCGAAAGAAATAGCATATCGGGGCTAAGAAATATATAAATTTTAATCGTGGAATAATAGCGGTTTAAAAATACGTGCATTAAAAAAAAAAAAATGGCTCTGCCCAAATACTACTGATATTTTTACTGAACAGACCAGAGATCCTGTCGGTCCAAATGATTTTCATATGAGCTGGGTTGGAAATTGGACTGAAAATTTCTGGTAGTGGAGACCTCAAGAAGAATGCAGTCCAGTCCCTAATTAAACCTGAAAAAATTGAGTGCCAGTCCATATCGGTCCGAACCTCTCGAAAAAAGTAATCCCCAAACCAAGCCCAGACCGAGTGTCGGGAAGGAAATTGGGCGGGCCCGTAAAGACCCTTACATCGAATAACTAAAACACTAGTTCACAAAATTTTGTAAATTTGAAGGCTAAACTTCTATTATATTTAAAAATTAGAAAATAAAAAAAAGAGTTTTTAGTGAACTTCGGTCACTTCTATAGATGTGTTCGAGTTGAGCGGATTCGTTTGAAAATTTTTGAATTTGAGTGTGAACTTGACTCATTTTTGAGACAATTGGGGTTTAAAAGTTCGTTTTTTTTTGTTGTTGTGAGCGTGCTCAACACTGGTTGGCATCTATTAAAGCACGTCAAATTGAATTGGACTAGGATAAACTAGAATGTTGGCGCCAAAGCGGTCTTTGGGACCAATAAATGCACGCCACATTGAATTGACCTAGGATAAACTAGATCGGACTAGGATAAACTAGTTCACACAAATGAATAGCAGGCTAAACTAGTTTATCCTATGAGTGTTAGGCCAAACTATTTTGGCCTAGGAAAAACTAGTTTATCCTATGGGCGTTAGGATAAACTAGTTTGGCCTAGGAAAAACTAGTTTATACTATGGACGTTAGGATAAACTAGTTTGGCCTAGGAAAAACTAGTTTATCCTATGCGCGTTAGGATAAACTAGTTTGGCCTAGGCCAATCTAGTTTGGCCTAAAATCGGGTTTGGCCGGCAACATATGTATATATATATATTACACTCTTTCAATTACCTCTACCTAATTTTTTTATGTAAAGATGAAAATTTATAATCGGTTTTTAATTTACTTTCTGATAGGATAGAACTGAGATAAATCAAGATTACATCTGTGTTTCCGAAGACAATAGAATATTTTAATATTTGTAGAAATTAGTTCTAAATTAATGCCTTAAGTTTTAGGCATTTTCCCGTTAGTCGGACAAGGAGATAAAGCGCCAAATATTCTCTGTAACTCGCACTACTATATACTAGTTTAAACAACAATAGTTAATGAGGCGCCATTGCACTCTTACTAAAATGTGCAAAATGCTGTGAGAATGCAGCAATGAAACATTTTAAAAGCTAGAGTAAAAAATAAATTATAAATAAATAAAGACCTTAGTATTAAAAAAGAATATGCTTTTATCAATTAAAAGTTTATATTAATTAATTTACAGTTTTACTTTGCGAATTCAGTTAAAAAATCCCAAGAAAAATAGTTTAACTAATTTTTCTTTTTTTTTTTTTAAATCCTTGCCATATCTTAAAAAAAGGGTATTTATGTATTATCCAGGTCAGTACATTGTCAAAAGGGTTGTTAATCGCCAATTTTGTGCATCGTTGTGAATTGCCAATCGTGTTCAATGTGGTAGAATAACATACATTTAATAAATACATATGTGACAATGAATCTCATTATGCGCCAATAAATGCTCTCCATCGTATGTCAAATTTGTGTGAAGCTGGAAAAATGTAATATTTTGAAGGTTAAAAAAGCAGAAAATAAATTATAAATAATAAAATAAGAGTCTAATATTAAAAAAAAAAAAAAAAAAAAAAAAAAAAAAAAAAAAAAACACGCTTATATCAATTACTTGTTTAATGTTAATTATTTTACGAATTATTTAATCCTAAAAAGTTAGTTTAAATAATGTGTTCTTTTTTTTTCTTTCTGGTTGCTCTATATTAAAAAAAATACAGAGCAATAATTATATATTATTTTATAAATTAACTTTTTTGTGATTTCTACCAAGCCTACAAAAGCAGTTAATTTTTCATAATCTAGTTCGATGACTACGTGAAATTAATGTATTTTAATAGAATTTCTTGGGAAAAAATAAGAATTGCAATCAAACGATTAGGCATGGTTTTAAGATTAAAATTCAATGTTTATAAAAGAGTGTATTTTTATTTTTTTTAAATTACTTTTATACTTATTTCTTTTATTTTTCGTATGAGAAATATTAAAAATGATATATGACACTATTTCTAAATATCAATATTATATAGCAAATGTTAAGATTTTACTTTATTAAGTTCCTAAGAGCAAGACTGCCTTATTTATAACACATTCCCAAACGAAATTCGCTTTGCGTCTCTTATTATTCAGATTTTGCTGATAGGTACGATAGCACAACAATTTGTCGAAAACAAAAGGTTTAATAGCCAACAGGATTTCATGTAGTTATGCTTCATTGGACATGTCATTAGCGCCTCCTGAAAACTAGGCATGAGCACCGACACAAAAATGGTCTTTGTCGTAGGTGGATTTTTTTTTTAATCGTTTGTACGGTCCCTTCAAAATTGAAAACCAATAATTTTTTTAAAAGTTTTTTCGGTTTTATTTTTTCAGATTAAATTAGTCAAAGAAAACTTTCGGAAATACTTGTGTCTAAATTCAGGGGGCCGTACAGATGCTTAAAACAATCCCCATACGACAGCCGCTATTATTACATCAGCTCTCGAACCTAGTATTCAGTGGATGGTGATGTCATGTAAAATTTCGTATAGGTATAATATCATAATACGAAATGCAATTTTGCACCTTGATTCAACATAAAATAAATAATGTGAACATTAAAAAGGTCCACAATCTTACTTAAAAGGCGGCTAATGTAAGGAAAAAGATGTTACAAGTTTAAAATATGCATTTTATATAAAACGTCTTAGTACTTTCAAGTCTTCCAGGGTCATCATCAGAGAATATCTTAATAACTAAATGTTGTTTATTTATACAAATACGTTACTTTGTTTTGAAAATGAGAGAGCCAATAATTAATAGCAGTAGCAATTTTCACTTTCTACTCTATCTACTATTAGTATTACAAAATCTACTTTAAACTTGTAACGTCTTTTTCATTACATTAGTCGCCTTTCAAATAAGATTGTGGACTTTTTTAATGTTCACATTATTTATTTTATTTCGTATAGATATTAAGTCTGAGCTGCATATTCTGCTAATGCTCCCGGTAGATGGCACTGTCAATCGCCGAGAACACATAAGTCTTTTTCATGATACGTCAATCTGGCCACCCGATCAAAAAGAGTTTATAAATGTTCAGTAGATCTCTACGGAGCAAGGGATTTGAATTATTTAATTATTTCCAAACTTACTTTTATTGTTCAGAGCAGGCAAAGCCAACAAAAGCATCTCCTTCCAGTACCGAAATAGTGACTCTCGTAATGCAAATATATACCTAACACTTAGACAAAATGAAAGCATTCAGGGACTTTAACGCGTGATCTGATTTATCCCGATCAACGTGTGTAATTTAAGCATTGCGGGGCAACGCAATATTTATTTATTTCCAGTGTCACTTGTCAATCTTAATTTAACATAGTAAAGCCTATGGACCTCATAACTTTTTTTCGTTTTTTTTCTTCCCACCGTTTTGTTCCTGATGCCACAATTTTTTTGTATTCTTTACTAATTCTAATAATATTATATATTTAAAGTGTGAAAACGTTCGCCGGAAAATTATAGGCAGAGTAACATAGGTTAATTTTTATTTACATTATTCTAATACTTTTCTTTATAATTCCAAATTTCGCGTTTTTCATTGGACAATTTTCTTATCAATTTAACATTTTTTCTTCATTGTTGCAAATAATTGAAAAGCCGTAATAATAATTTGTATACTTTCAGATGGAAGATTTCCACATGAAAAATGAAACTGATTTTTTTTTCTTTTTTAAGAATGAAAAAGAAAATGAATATGGCGTCATAGTGGACATAAAAATGACATTTTTCAAAAAGATTTCAGATTTTAGGTTTTTGCTCAAACTACAACAATCTGCAATACTGCACTGGTGAAACATTTAGAATTAAACATAGGTAAATTGCATGACAAATTGTGATGCGATACTGCATAAATCAAAGCCTGATGATGGTAATACCCATTAATTTTGAAATGTGTTCACCTGAATGCAATAGTTATTAAAAAACTGGACATATTAAACAAATACCTAATTTGTAGAACTAATAAAAAAAAATATTCCCTACATTGTTTAAGCCCGAGAAGGGACAGATATTAAAATATTTCACTCAATTCGTTCTACATTTAATGTTATTTTTTTTTGTAAAAAAATAAGTTAAACCAACTGAACAATAAAAAATAAAAATCAAATTCATACAATGTGATACTTTAAATACCCTAAAAACTTAGAAACTGTTCAAATGAAATCGAAATAAATCTTAGACTTTTTTAAAAGTTTTGTATTTTGCATGTGTGTTATCATTTTATGTACAATCGTCATAAACATAATACGAAATCTGCAATACAAATATTTACAACTTAACAGTAGGAAAAATCTACGATTTATTTCGATATCATTTGAACGGAATCTAAGTTTTTAGTGTGTTTACAGTATTATATTGTATGAATTTGATTTTTATTTTTTATTGTTCCGTTGGTTTAACATCTTTATTACAAAAATTTAACATTAACTGTAGAACAAATTGAATGAAATATCTTAATATATGCCCCTTCTCGGTCTTAAACAATGTACGGATTTTTTTTTTTTCTGCAAATTAGGTTTTTGTTTAATAAATATATTCTTTGATCGGGCTTCAGTGATTTCGCCCACATGAAATCTATGGTCGATTTTATCATGTGATTATGTGTCAGACGAATCATTACGTTTATTGATACATCTTTAGCAGCTCTTCTGAGATCTAAACATTTTCATTTTTTTTTTTAACATTCTGAAATGTATTTCTAACGTTCCTGTTACCTAATGACTATGATAATAATAATACAATGTGTAATAAAAATAGAATGTGTAATAATAATACCGTGGTAGAGTAAGATTTACATATCTGTTTTAGGGGCGTATAAGTTTAAGACAGTTATTAAAATATTTGTATCATTGTACAAATTAATTCATACAAAAAATAATGTTTAATTTGCTATAACGTATGCATCATTCTATGAACGATGCAAATGATGCAGGGAGTTGGAAGGCTCCTTACATACCATGTTAAATTAATGTACCTTTTCTCAGAAGCTACCAAATATATTCACTTGATATTTTTTATATACATAATATAAACAATTCCTAATAAAGTGAAGTGAAGTTTATAAGCATATATTCTTTACTTATTTAAAAAAAATCTGCAAAGAAACCCCCTCTTTTTAAATAACAAAAAACTTGCATTTTTCTAAAGGAAAACTTTTTTAATAAAAATTGTGTACATGTGTTAGTAACAGAAGTTCCCTTCCGATTAATCAGGGATATGTGTATGATATTCAGGAATGATTACTGATAATAATGTGTAGTAGTTTTTATAAAAATGCACATCGAATTTCAAAAAACAAAATTTTGAGCAAATTGAATTTAATGTTTATGTATGCAATATTTATGCATTATGTAAACAAACTGAATTGCTTTGTAATTTTTAACTTCTTGTGGTCGGAGAAACAAAAGTAATATACCATTCGAATGGGGGACAGTAAAGGATTTAAAAAAAAGGATTTTGCTCACGAATTTGCTTTTCAACTTCCTTGATAAAATGAAGCATTCGTGGTTTTAAATGCGTAAATATTTCCATATAGGATGCACAATTTTTTTTTAACTAACAAGAAGGCTAAACGTTCGCATTACCGATTTGCGTAACAGAGTGTAGGTTAAATGGAAGAACAAAGACAGAAAATAGTCCTGAATTTATTAAACGCTAGTTCTCAGAAATATATATAAAGAAACTTGAAAATATTACAAATATTGTTATAGATACTTACAAGGTTTTATATCTGTATAAATACTAGCATGAGCGGAATGAATGCAAAGCAATACATACGGGCTCTCTTCTTATATTTCAGAGTTTTCTGTTCTATTTTACATTTTTTTATTTAACTAAACTTTGTTCATATGTGTAAAGATGTAATTTTGCAATTATGTATGAGAATTATGATCAGATTACAAGTCTTTATTTTTTTAGAACTTAACTGTTGATAATAAATTCGTTTTAAGCCATTTTTTCGTCAGCTAGAAGGTAGTAATTAATATAGTATTATCATTTATGGTTACAACTGTATACAAGTTACAACAGTATGAGATTTAATTAATAATTATGTGTCAAACAATGCATGTTAAATCATGCAAATGAAACTGCAAGGATGAAATATTTTAATTATTTTTCACAAACTTTCTCCATTTTCCATAATTGAAAACAATAAATTTTTTAAGTAATTTTTAAAATGTCATTAAATTATTTTATAATGAAGCTGTTACTGAATTATCTTTCTAAACACTTGAATGAAAATTAAAAATATATACTGATATGCAAATTCCGAAATTAATGATCAGTATTCGTAAAATCAAAGCTTTCAAAATAAGAAATATAAAAGTTAGATTCTAAAGGTATAGAAAAGTCCCTATTTTTAGATTAAATAGTTTAAAAAATATATATATAGAATTAGAACATGCCTGAAAACGTAAACCTGCCCGATAAAAATTGTTAATAAAAGCAAGTAATTTTTTTTAAGTTAAAGTAATTTATCGGCAAGTTATAATTGAAGGTTTTAGAAAATTAAAAAAATAAAATAAATGATGTATTTTTTTTTTATTTTTTTTTTACAAGATGATTTGTTTCAAATTGTAGATTAAAAGAAATATTGTAGAAAAGATATTTGCTTTTATTTAAGTAATTTTTTATTTAAGTAATTTTTTTTTAAACCCTGAAATACATTTCTGAAATAGTAAACTAATGATAATTAGATAACACATATTTGAGTTTTTCCTTGAGTTATTCACATTAGTAACACTGACTAATTGAAAACGACTTTTTTTTTTTAATTAAAAAAATATTAAATTGGAATGGAACAAATTTAATCACGTTTTAAAAACAACTTCCACGTTTTTTCCCCCTTGAATATAAATTTTATTTTTATTGGTTTAAAGTAGCTCTTCTATTTATTTATTTACTTTTGGCAGTATTAATACAATTAAATAATCACATGCATAACTATAATTTATGGAATAAATATAAGAAAATAAAGAATATTAGTTAAATCTCCCTATATTAAATAAAATTTTACAATATATACAGTGAATAATAATGCTTATAGAGATAGTTTTGGTTATTTTTTTCTATTTCTTTCACCATTACTTTCAGTAAAAAGTTGGAACTCTTTGACTTGTAAATAATGAACAATAAATGACTTAAAACTACATATTTTACCTCTCAAGATCTGTTAAAATGTGTTTCAAGGTATGGTATAAGTTAGTATACTAAGTATGCACAATTGCAAATTAGTGAAATAATAAGTTTAATTTTTGCATCGTAAAAACACAAATACCAGTAGATATTATTTAATATTTTTAGATTGAAAATGAATATCGATATAGGTAAGAATTCATAATACTTCAGAAAATAACAATAAACCGAGAAGAAACGCTCATGTTTTATTAACATAAATAAACTATTGAAATCACCAAGTCTATCGGGTTGAATGTAATTTATACAAAATAGATAACTGTAATTTATCGAGTTTATACGGCACTTTATTTGCAATGTCAGATCACTTCCAAAAGTTTGCTTTTTTTAATCAGAGTTCTTTGCCGTCGACGACAATTATCTTTCCTAGACACTGCTAAATACCATACGTCATCAAAATAAGGTCACCCACTGAATAATAATTGAAATATTTCAATTTATTTACCTTCATGTTATTTTAAGCCACGAGCTCACATTCATCTTCAGTATCTGTAGGGAAATTTAAGTTACGCTTGCTGTGGCGCATATGATTACATCTGACATGGAATTTTCACATAGAATACACTTCCGTCAACATAATTTTTCTTTGATTGATTACTCTTAATATGTCATGTAATTTGTGGCAATAGCGCACACCAACTGAATGCTAACTTCACCTTATCAGAATGATTGAAGAAATATGGCTTCCTTAACCCTTAAATGCCTGGTGTTGCTTTTCGGCAACATACCCAATTTAGGCTCTAAAATACTATTGAAATAATATTGAAGCTATAATGCCTAATGTTGCCAATAAAATACATTCTAAAAATATTATTAAATCCATTTTCAACATGTAGATGGCAACACTTGGGCGGTTTAAGAGTAAAGATAGATTTATTTTTTCAATTGTTGCTACTTGTTCTTTTTGTTTTGTTTGGAATCTTGCGAAATACCCTATTTTGATCTGCAGTGAGCAAGTAAAATTTATTTCTTATTATAGTTCTTGAAATTCTTGTGTGTTTAATATTATAGAATTTTATCAAGGGAAATTATTTTTTCAATTGAATACCAATATTCCCGATTAGTAACAAACTGTTTTTTAGCCGTAAACTATACTTAAAACAAAATATGATTTTTTTAAGTATTTTTCAGATGATTTATTTAAAAAATGAAAGCCGAAAAACATTATTGCAAAGATTTTTGAAAAAGCAGGCATTTAAGGGTTAAATATCCACACAAGATTTACAAACAATTCCTGTACAGTACATGAATACCATTGTTATTGATTTCTGTACGTAACACAGCCATTCAAAAGGCTAATTCTAATGTAGGGCTGCAAAGAAGAACAAAAACTTTGAGTGAGAAAAAGAAATACTTGGCAGAAAATCATAAAATCAGTCTTCCTTCGTCTTTTGGTATATTCTAGCACATCGAAACACAGCACGTGCTGAACATGCAGTTGAGCGTTCCTGGGTACAGACGGTAGCACGCTGACGTCAATGTGGTAGAAAATATAAGCTATATGCGAACTTCCCCGTGTGCCTACAAACCCAATTTACCATACAGAAAGTTTTTGATATATACATTTTTTAATAAAATTACTTCACACTGATAAAAATATAAATTCAGACATTGTTATAATTATACCTTTACGTTTCCTTTGAAAATTAATACACTAAATGTATATATTTCCTTTGTGCGCTAGTAAATGCGATATACATTATTTTCGTGTTATAAATTCTGTAATAATAAGTAAATTTTTATGTTTTTTTTATTTATATCAAAGGCATCATTATCCATATATGATGGTTTTTTTATGTTAAAACTTATGTGTTTCATGTTGCGATACAGTCAACATGTAAAAGAGAAATAAAAGGTGTTTATCTGAGAAAAGTATTTTAATATACTTGTACTAGTAATACCCTTGTTGTTTAACGTAGTTGTTGTGCTGTGATTTTTTGTTTCATTTTTTGTTAAATTAAGAAATTCAAAATTTTCTATAAAAATAACCCTATGGTTTATGCATTTTTTACATACAGAACATATAGTCATTTTCTATAATAAAAAATGTATTATGAAACGAATAAAAGGGGGAAAAATGTGTTAAAAAATATATATACTTAAAAAAATAAACTTTTAAATATAAATTTTCTGCCGTAAAAAGGATTTTTCGAAGCGTAATTGTGGATCTACAAAATAGGGTTTAAGGAAAATATACAGATTACAATAACATACATTTATTAGTTTCTTCGTAATAAAGTAAGCAATCAGTTTGAAAAATCTAATCATTTTACCTTTGAAAACTAATCAGAAATTCTAATTAGTTTTTCTTATTTATTTTGCGTACAACTTAAAAACAGTTTTAATAATCCCCCTTTTTTTCTGATTTCAATCAGAAAAACAGCTTTTTTTTAAACAAGAAGATCATACAATTTTCCATTATAAACAATAATTAAACAAAACTTCTAATCTGGAAACAATGAAATTGTCTAATGTTAAAGATTGTGAAAGAAAAATCAAGAGTTTTTTGTAATTAGTTGGAAAAAAAAAAAAAAACTTTGTGTTTGGTTTTCAAGATTGTACGAAACGCCTGCGTAGATGTAAATTATTTATTAAGGTTTCATAAAGAAGTTTCCACAGTTCTGAATAGATTATATAGAGATCTTACTAAAATTTCTTATATTAATTTTGTCAGTCTTTCTTTCTTTAATTTTTAATAGAGAACGTTGCAAAGACTCATTTTTCGCTTAAGACAGCTAATATATAGTTTTCTTTAAATTTGATTAAATATAATAAGGACAAACAACTCGTCAGGTACTAAAAAATGAGGCAGGTGGAATAAAGAAACTTTACAGCATCAATATGCTTAAAATATTTCATTGAATATTTAATAAAGATTTAAGTAAATGTTTAACGTTTAAAGCAGGGGTAGGCAAGTAATTTTAAGTGGGATCCGTTTATTTTTGAAAAGCTTTATCGAAGTCCAGAGAAAAAAAAAGCATAAGTAATATAAGTACTTATTACTTTTAAATTGTTATTTTTACATACACATACATATAATATGAAATAGAAAAGTCAGGTATTCGTTATGAAAAATTAATACATACAGAGATATACAATCTGAAAATTTTACATACACATAATAAAAGGGAATTGGCAGGTACTCGTTGTAAAAATCATGTGGAAAATTACACTTCTGGTCTTTAATCAGTTTTTTAAGTTTGGTTCATGTCGTGAACAGCTTATGCGAAGAATGTCTACAAAATGGGCGTCCGTTAATCTCGAACAATATCTGTTCTTCCAAAAATTTCTTTTAGAGAAAGTTCTTTCACATATATATGTGGAGCCAAACATAGTAGCTAGGATATTAGCTAGTTTATTGCAATTTTCCTACTTTCCCGATAGATTTATCGTTTACCCCAAAATTCTTCAAGAGATGCAGTTTTACACATTTGCAAGGAAACATCTTCTTGAAGTCAAATATCTCCTTTTGAAGTAAAGGTTTTTCAAGACTGAACAACATCAGAGGCACATCACTCCATTCTGCAGCTGGAGCAATTTCATAAGACGATTTAAAGAATTGAGACAACTTACCTACCTCTGCCAAGTTTTAGAATCTTGCTTCAAATTCCTTCACGAGATCTGATATAAAACTTGAGAACACTGCACTGTGTATTTTGGAATTCCTCTTTTTATATTCAAGAATTGCTGAGAAATGCATGAATTCTACAATTGGCGGTCCAGGATTCCACCTTCCGCAGTCCGGATGTGGACGGAGGTACGCCAGTTGCAGACCTTGGTATTGGAGTCTGTATCTGTACCTTTTCATCTAGAAATGAATTATGTAATACGTATTTAATATCCCTAATAATCAATTACAATATATAACTCCAAATATTAAACTGTAATACATTCTTTAATCATTTACCCGGTATCCAATAAAAGTTTATAAAAATATCTGCGTGTTTCTATATTCTCATGATTCGTCTTTTACACCACTTATGCAATAGTTAGGATCATAAAAACATGTATACCTATAAAAAATGTAAGTACTTAAATCTTTTTCAGATTTGTATATCGGTAGTATGTCATAAGAATACTACAAATAATATACTTTAAGCATTCGTGTCTTGGCAACAAAAATAACAAATATGGTGGAACATTCTCACTCTTTAATTAAAGAAGTTTATCTGAAAGGAAAATACTGCTTGACTTGTAGTATTTTTTTTTTATAAAAGTGAAAAATTAAATGTTATCGACGCGATTTCTATGTAACTTTTATGAGAAAAATAATTTAATGAGTCGATATCCGTAAAATAGATTAATATAAAATAATATAATCTGGAATTTAAACAAGCCTTCAAATAATTAAGTTTTATTGCACTTATGTAGTTTTAACATTTTTCAAAATTCTTATTAAGAATATTTACTTGCATATGCATGTTGAGTTTGAACAAATTGGCTTTTGCTACAAAAATAAACTTAATTTTATTTCAAGAAATACAATAATATTCTTTGTTAAACAAAGATTTTCCTTTAGTTTATTCACTTTGTTGTAGCATATAAGAGAAAAAATGTTTACCATATAAAAAAGCATTTTGTCAGATATTTAAATATTTTTTATCGAGAACTTGAAAAGTGTTATCAATTTTATTTTTGTGGTTTTACTTTACTTGATTCTACACATTACATTAATGTACATCTATATCACTAAAATTATAACAATATTTTGCGCATAGTGAAAAACCTTATATTTTAGTTTTAATACATTTTACGACTATTACTGTGGTAATAATATTAGATTTGCAAACCAATATCCATTTATTTTGAAAATAAAACCATTAAACTGCCTTAGTAATATAAAAGGAATTGAAAGGAAATTCGTTAGCCTGAGACATTTCAATCAGTGGTCATAGGGGATATTTTAAAATTAATCAGTTAAAAACGTGATTGGAAGAAAATCATACTTGAATTGCTTTGAGTTGAATTTAAAGAAACTTTCAAAAGAAAATTTAAACAATCAATTTTTACAACTTGAAAATCCAGCAGCCCTTTGAAGATTTGGTACCTCTGAGCAGCTGTTCCCCCCGAACAATATCCGAAAATACTTAATACAACCCAATATGTCCAGAATGCTATGAGTTCATTACAACTAAAAAGAAAGACCAAATACCTACTAACTTTAGAATCAAGCAAAATAAAAATGATGTTAAAATACCCTTTGGTTAATTTATATAATACAGGAATCTGTGGTATGACAATCTTACAGCTTGAAAGAACAACGAAGAAATTGTTATTCTACGTTTAGAAATAATAAGTTTCTTATAGAAACAATTCTTCAACAAACTGCTGGATTCATATACCTATAACTGACAATTTGCTACAAATTAACTTCTAAATTGAATACGGGGACTTTAATTTAAAACTGTTATTTTTTAAGCTAAATAATTTCACTTTGATCTTCCTTATTTATTCTAACACGTTGGAGATTTTCAAGTGAGGTTTCACTTGAATAACCATAACCCCTATTAAAATATAGCGCTTTAAACTGAAAACTCCGCAACATGAAAGATACAAAAATTACAGGTTTTGCTTTGGAAATATATTTAACTAAAGCATTCAATTTATGTACCGAATATTAACTTCATATATGTAAAATTTGAAATTAAACAGAAAAATGTTTGACATGATGATTCCATAAAACAAACTACATATTTATTTCCTTTGAAGTTATAAATACCAGAATGAGTATTATTGTAGGAGAGAAAATGAATGTCTCAAATAAATTTATATGTTAAATGATGCATGCGAATTTGTATAATGATGAATGATTTTAGTTTATTTTTATTTCCCTTTTGTATTTAAAGCTCATCAGAAAAGTACACATAGTTTACAAGCGTCATAAATGTTCCTAAAATCTTCTTTCTAAAAATGACAGAAATTCAAAGGAAAATGCTAATTAAAATAGGAATCCGAAAATTAGTTATCCTTTTAAATAAACAGTTTCTACTAACTATTTCATCTTTTGAGAGAATACGAAATATTTCTGACATCGTAGAGGCCATCATTGATAATTCATTTTAGAATATTTCAAAAGCTTTAATATGAAAGGACTGGAAAACATCTAAATATATGTGAATTATTTTGCTACTCTTCAGATTGAAAGAATAACTATAAATTGCGCAGTTTCTATTTCTTTTAATATATTAATCAAAGTGTTAAAATATTAATGCAATTTCTGAAAAAAAGGATATACATTACTTTTAAAATAACTTAAATTTTCAAATCATTGGATACTAATATTTAAAGAAATTGTATTAAAAATTAATACGTAAAATTAAAAACCTCATGAAGAATTCTATTAAGAGCTAAGTATTTCCAAGTACTTTTGTATAACGTATTTACTAATATATGAATAGGAGACCATTTAGCTAAATTATTATATAACATGTGAATAAATTCCATATGAATTCAAAAGTTTGAAGAAGTTAGTATAGACACATAAAACAAGGTTTTAGGCGCCGTGAAATTTTGACTAATTGCAGATGAGTTTCGTCATGATTTAACGCATCGTCGTCAAAGAAACATATAATGGATTTTTCTCTTATATATTAAGGAGAATTACAGAAAATTACAGAGTACAGCCAGTCGAAAATTGTATAGTAGAAATTAAAAAGGGGAAATTTTTTATAAAGAATTTCCAGCAATCTGACCATGGAAAAATAGCTATGTGACAATTAACAATATTTTCATGATTTTTATAAATTTCGAATTCTATTTGTTTTTCTGTGTCATCTTTTCAAATTGTTAAAGAGAACAAAATGTATGTCACAGAACCTACTAAAATCATAAAGAAATTTTCTCGGGTGCATATGATTATATCAGATAAGATATAAATCTTATCTGTATTAAATTAAAGTTTTCACATATTATTTAAATATTTACGCTCGGGATACCTTGTAAATAATCTTCATCTACGTTTTTGTCCGTGACAAACCATTTCTAGCCTTTTCTGTTACATACGTGATCGCAAATATAATTTTATTATTAAATTTATTATTAGCCCCCTAATTGTACCCTCGATACATCTCCACCAAGAAATATGAAATCAAACATGTTCTTTACATCCCGAAAGTTCAAGAACAATCTGCCAATAATGTTGGTAGATATTCGACAAACCGTATAAAATCGAAATCATCCAATCCCTGTATCTTAACTTTTGGAGGCCAGTGTACCTACTGTTTCGTAAATTTCGATTCATTGAAAATATTTTAGTAACTGGAAAAATTGGCATACCGGAGCTTTTACCTTAAGATTATTCAAAGAAACAGATTATTTTTCGGGTTTTTGTGCAAGAAAGGATGATTAAGAACATAGCCGAGACACTAATACAAAATATTAAATTCATATAATAAATGTTAAATTTTTATTTTATCAAGCTGTTAAAAGTAATTATTTGGTTGACATTAATACTGTTTTAAAACGAAAACTGCTTAATGTGATTACCACCAAACGCAAGGATATTTTGCAATCAGGTAGGAAAACTGCTGTCCATATAGCATGTCAGAGATTTCACTGCTTTTGTCCTTTTTTAGGTTAAGAAAATAATAAGTTTGTATGCATAATTTTAAAAAGGACAGTGTTTAGTGGTCTGCTTTTCAGGAAAAAGCAGTAATTCAATTTGCACCCTTAGGTTACCAAAAACGTTGCTAAAAATCTTTATGAGTTGTTGATTAATATTCCTTATAAATAAATAAAATATAAAAATTTCACATTCCCAAGAAATTAAAAAAAAGTGTCCATAAAGTTAATTTGTAAACTATTTTATCTTCTGTGAAATAAAACCTGACTTAGAGAACTATTTTACATAAAACATTTTTGTTTTAAATGTTTAATTTGGTAGCTCTTTTTCGGATATATTTTTCTACACCGTAATGTGCACGGCAATAACGCCATTTCTAGTTTTGGAAGAGATATTTTGGACCTTTCCTTCTGCACAGTTTTCAAAAGTCAATGAAGGGTTGTAAATCCACGTTTGAATGGCGCGATTTTTAAAAGTACAAAAGCACAAAGTTACCTTAGTGATACATCAGGACACATTTAACAGGCATGTCAGTGAAGGGTAAAGCCCTTCTTTCCATTTTGTTCTCAAAAGGTGGTATTTCACGAAAGAATACTGGGTGTAAAGAATTTTTAATATATTATATCGAATTGGTCTTAACATTTTATGAAATCTTTTAATTTTTAATTTGCAATCATAAGCCAAGACAGCCATAATCATAACCTGCTTTTCTAAAACTTCCTTTAAATACAATGACTATGTTTCATGATTTTGTTCTCCTTTTTGATGATAATAAATGGATCTATTTTTATTACGATCATTTAAATTGACCCGAATTTCGTAAAAATATTTTTTTCCTATTTCTGCGTTTAAATGCTTCTGACAAAGTATTCTTGATCGTGTTCTGCATTTGGTGATATGTCACGGAGAAAGATAATGAGCAACGTGTTTTTAGACATTTTAAAATTTAAATCAGTTTTAATTATATTCTTAACGCTGAGCATTTTAACGATTTAGCAACAGTCCTTTGACTTCGAAGATTTTTTTTTTTTTTTTTTTTTTTTTACCATAACAGATCTTACTTTCGTATCTTTCGAAACATTTCTTTTTGTTCTTGGGAATATATAATGAACATTTTTTTCCTTGTAGCCAGACATTCACGTTTCTCAGTTGTGTTATTGAAAATATTATTTGCTTTCCATATCGTTTCATGGCGTTTTTAATAATCGGATACAATTAGTAGTCTCCGGAAAGCACAGAAATATGACTTGATTCATTAAAATCTCCATTTTGAATATAACAAAATTTCGCTTGCCAGATGAGAATTTACACTTTCAAAAAAAATATCTGTGAAAAATAATTTATGTTTGCAGAAGCATTATTTTTGAACGAAAACAATCTTGTCTAAAAAGTGTGTGAATAGCCTCTGCATCTATTATTTTTTTACAATTCCCTATTGAAGCGGAGCTATGAAAATATCATAATCATATAGCATTTCAAAACATTTCACTGTCATTTTCCATAAATAATAATAAAAGCAAAATACAGAAATTAAAATAATACAAAATTCAATAAACATATTTGTTATTAAAAGTTGTTATTTAATTTTTATCTTCGTTAACGACTGCAAAAAAACCCGTCGAAATGTAAATTAAAAATGTAATAATCATTGTTAAGCAAAGACAAATATTTTCTGCTATTTTTTTCTTGAAATAGAAAATTATTGAAAAATATCTGTTTTTACACTGAATTCCTTTTTTTTAAATATATGGGATCTAAAAATGTTTGAAAAATTGAAAGCTATCGGGAACAAATTGTTGATCAAATTGCTCAGTGGTGAATAATTTAATTAAGGATAAAGCTTTTTTTCTAGAAGTTATTACAAATAGTTTTAAAATATAGAAGTAAATGAACAAAAATTTTTTCAAGATAATTTATTTCAAAATGTAATTGGACAAAGAGCTGTCATTATTATAATTTTTTAAGGTTTATTATAGTTAAAACAGTCTATCAATTTTCCTTTAAATTTATGTGTCTGAAATCCAATAAAAAATTTAAAATATTTAAACAACTCATATTTAAAAATCCTTTGAGTAACTTATTTTATTATTTAGAGAGATTTAACATTGCTATGTTAAATTAACAATATTAACATTAAGAACTGGCACTAGAAATAAATAAATATTGCGCAGCCGCGCAATACTTAAATTTAAATTTTTTGTATAAAATCTGAGGATATTTTCACCTGCTTTCTGTATTTGAGGCACCCCATAAATGATGTCAACCTTTTAAAAAATATTTTTTACCCCCTCCCCCTCCTTTCTCACAAAGTGTCACGCTTCATCTTACCACCCGCCCCCCCCCCCCTCTTGTCATATGCCAGGCTATATTACATAAACATATACTTGCATTTCAGAAACAAAGCACTGCGTTATGGAACATATTTAAAAAAAAATAATTAAAATAACTTTAACTATGTGTTTTAATGACATTTGTGAGCATGACTATAAAAATGATTCGTGTACTTATTTTGTATGAAATAAGATTAAGGTTTACGTTAAAAAAACATAATTAATATACAATAGTAATAAAATATTAATATGAAAGAGCAATTGAAAACAGTAGTATTTTGGAATTTGAAACGGAATTTACTATATTTGGCTTTAAATCTTATCTTACTTTACGAATACAAAATATTTTAATTTTAAAATAACTTCAAAATGTAATCTGCTGATTTTTAATGCTTTTATTTTAACCAAAATGTGTGATGTCACATTTCTTTTTACCCCCTCCCACCCCCTTGTCACAAACAGTCAAAATTTCACGAACCCCCTCTCCAAGCCTGACATCATTTGTGGACGGCCCCTTTACTAATATTAATGCTCTTTGTATTATTTACAAATGTTTGAAAATGTAATTTTTATTTCTAGTATGACGCCATATCCAGGTTATTTTTAATTAAAAAAAACTAATTAAGTTTTATTTTTCACGTGGAAATCTTTCAACTGAAAATAGACAAATTATTATTACTGTTTTTCAAATATTTGCATCAATAAAGAAAAAAAAAATGTTAGATTTTAAATGAAAAAAGTCCGTTGATTCTCAATGAAAAAGCGAAATTTGCAATTATTAAGAAAAATATTTGAATAATGTAAATAAAGCATAGCCTGTGTTACTTTCAGGATTATAATTCCCCTATAGACAAAGGAATTTCATCATCCGTTTTGACCCTGACGTCAGGCAAAAGTTTTTACACTTTAAATTTATAATATTATTAAAATTAGCAAAGAACAAAAAATGAGTGGCATCAAGGACAAAAAGGTTGGAATATAAGTAAAAAAAAGTTATGGACTCCATAGGCTTTATTAGGTTAATATTACATTGAGAAGTGACACTGGAAATAAAAAAGTATTGCACTGCCGCGCAATACTTAAATTAAGCCGATAAGCTTCGGAGATAAGTAGAATTTGAAACCTCAATTTACAACTTGATTTTAAGTGTATAAAGGCATCTTCGCTTCCTAAAGTAAAAAATAATAATAATAATAATAATAATAATAATAATAATAATAATAAATGGCAAAAAGAAAGTTGCCGAAAGATTATTCCGTAGAATTGGAAGTAGTTTTAAAAAGATAAGATATGAGATG
Source organism: Maratus speciosus (assembly GCA_963932465.1). NCBI lineage: Eukaryota > Metazoa > Arthropoda > Arachnida > Araneae > Salticidae > Maratus > Maratus speciosus. The sequence continues at coordinate 330,738,454 of OZ010788.1, read as the reverse complement.
CAATGACTAAAGACTGCTCCGTATGATCAAACAGAAAAATTAAGGTACACATATGAAAGAAATCTTTGAAAGATACTACACCATGGCGAAGTATAAAATATAATTTTTACATCTAATTAAAACCTATTATCGTTTTACATGTATGCAAATTTAATAAAAGAATTAACAATTTTTTTTTCATAATTTTGCAAGTTATGTATCACTGTTCGTACAATGAAAATTATTACAGTCCAGTTTGACACCCATGGGTAAACAACAAACAAAAAAAATACGAACGTAAAGGGTTAATACAATTAAAAAGCACATGCAATACTAAATATTCATAGAAGAAGAGGAAGAAGATTTAATAACACCTTGTGTTTTAAATAAAATTTTCGATATATATTTTTATTTTCTATATAATATTTTCTATATAATTTTCTATATAATATTTTCGATTTCTATATATATATATTAGTCCAGGCAACAGAGACCGTATAGGGCCTCTACCTAGCAAAATTCATGGTAGTTCTGGAATATAGCTTCCTATATGTTTTTTGGGTCGCTGAATCCGAATTTTTAACTTCCCAACAAAATTTCCCCCGGCAACCCCCCCCCCCCCAAAAAAAAAAAAATTTTGGTAAAATGCCCCCAAAAAGGGTTTTTATTAAAAAAAATCAATTTTTTTACTGTTTTAGGAAAAAAAGTATCTAGAAATTCAGAAAGTAGACAAAATTTGAAACAAATTAGATACATGACATTATGACTTAGGATGAAGAGGAAGGGTGGATCTGCCTCGGAACATGTGCGCGGTGCTGCGTGAACTAAGTTGCGCAATTCCACTTAACCACTCACACGTTTACAATCGCCCTCCCATCTCCCCTCAGAACTTTCTCTATAAGGTTTACTTTAAGTTTTTTGGGTCGCTGAATCCGAATTTTTAACTTCCCTCCAAAATCCCCCCCCCCCCCGAAAACTCCCCAAATAGTTGTTTTTAACTTAAATTTCTTATTGTTTTAGGGGAAAAGCATTACAAAATTCAGAAACTAGTCGAAAATTGCAACAAATAGGATATATTACATTATGACGTAGGATGAACGGGGGTGGGGGAGGGCTGCCTCTGAACATGCACTGCGGCGCTACGTGCACTAAGTTATGAAGTCCAGGCAATAGGGGATTTTACCAGGAAAAATTAATACTAGTTCTGGATTTCGACTCACTTTATGTTTTTTGGGTCGCTGAATCCGAATTTGTAACTTCCCACCAAAATTTCACCCGGCAACCCTCCAAAAAATTGGTTTTTGAAAAAAGCGCGCGGGGAATTTTTCGAGGCAGCCCCCTTTCTCCCCGTTTATCCTACGTCATAATGTCATATATCCTATTTGTTGCAAATTTGTCTAGTCTCTGAATTTTATAATGCTTTTACCCTAAAACAATAAGAAATGTGAGTTAATAACAACTATTTTGGGGGAGGATTTTGGGGGTAAGTTAAAAATTTGGATTCAGCGACCCAAAAAACTTAAAGTAAACCTTATAAGGATATTTCGGAGGGGAGATGGGAGGGCGAATGTAAACGTGTGAGTGGTTAAGTGGAATTGCGCAACTTAGTCCACGCAGCACCGCGCGCATGTTCCGAGGCAGATCCCCCCTTCCCCTTCATCCTAAGTCATAATGTCATATATCTAATTTGTTGCAAATTTTGTCAACTTTCTGAATTTCTAGATACTTTTTTCCTAAAACAATAAAAAAATTGATTTTTTTAATAAAAACCTTTTTGGGAGCATTTTATCAAAATTTGGGGGGGTTGCCGGGGGAAATTTTGGTGGGAAATTTAAAACTGGGATTCAGCGACCCAAAAAGCATAAAGTAAGCCGAATTTCAGAACTACCATTAATTTTGCTAGGTAAAATTCCCTATTGCCTGGACTATATATATATGTGGTGATAGGAAACTGTACCGCAAAGGATAGCAGATTCTTTTAGTGAGGCTCTGGATGATAAACCTCAACTACCGGACAATAGATATTGATGAGCTATGTAATTTTTTACTCTGAGAACGAGAGCAGAAGCAGTCGAGATCCACACGGATTCAGACGGACTCAGAGATGCTGCGAAATCTCACATCGATGTTTATTGAAAACGAGAAAAGCCAACAGACGGTTGGTTTGCTGTTTAGAATTACCTTAAAACTGTAAATACCTGTTTTGTTCCCTATATATCCAAGAATATTAAAATTTGTAAGATTTCGTCAAAAATCTGCCTTATTATTAGTCTAGTCACCGACCAAGTATTTATTATAGGTTCTGGGCCGGGATTTACATGCAATTTTAACAAATCTGACTTGTGCGAAAAATTCTGATGTGTTAAAGGATTTGGACATGCGCTGAAAAAAAAAAAGATTCTCTCATCGAATGCTTCGTGATAGCGAGAGAGAAGGAAAAGAACTTTTCTCATTGCGTGAAGAAAAAATAAAGCTATATAAGTGGTTTAAAAGAGGTGTTTCTTTACTTCGAAATTTCAACTGCGTGTTACGTCGAGTGAGGTATGCTCATCTTTTCGGAAATCTCTGTCCCCATAGTGAATAACGAAATCGTGATTTATTTTCATATTTACCGGCTGATAAAGTGTAAACTTTTTAATTAACGAAAAGTGTACAGTATTTTCCATTCTCGGTGAAGTAATATATACGCTGACCCGCTGACCTAATTCACGAGAAATCATCTCAAGATTTTTATGGCTGTGGTGAAAGTGTTTTCTTTTCTTCTTTTTTTCCTTCTTGCGATACAGTCATCGTACTGTAAGTAAGAACGTCTAATGTGTATTTTTTTTTTGCAGACTGAAAAAGGAAAATTGACTCAAGTGACGCGTGTGTATTTTTCTTATTTTTTCTTCGTTTCGTATGCTTATAAATATAGGAAGGTGTTACATTTTTTGCTTCCTAATAAAGCTACATAATATTTTTTGCTTCTAGAATAGAGTGAAAGAAAGAGAGAAAAGAGTGCTTTTTTTTTCTTTACATAGAATTTCGAGAGAGAGAAGTGGTATAACAATATGCTTTTTTAATCTTGTTATTTTTTTATGTGGAAAAAAAAGAAATATATATTTTGATTGAAATATCTAGATCAAAGGATGTTTGTTTATGTAATTGTTACATATTATTATATATATAGATATCTGATTACATCGGGTACATAAGTATATATTATTGATTTATTTATTGAGATATTTTATTTTTATGTGCGATTTGGTTAAAAATAATCATGGCGCACTTAATAAGGTCGAAAACGATCGATCTTATTTTTGTGGTAATTGAGTTGGGTTTATCGTCATAGGAGGTTGCTAATACAAATCGATTAACAGAATTAACTGTAAAATCCGTATAATGGGGTATAATGAGGATTTAGTTATAAATTTGCTAGCGGGAGTAGTGAGCGGACTTGAAGTAGCTGAAAAACTGTTGAAAAAAAGAAATTGAAAGCCGCGAGTTTGAATTAAAACGATTACAATTGGAAAATACAGAAAATACGTAATTGCATAATTCAGTATCTACAATCGCCGCAGAGGATTCCGATGTTTTAAAATTGCTAAATAGATACGATAATGAGGAGGTAATCAGTATATTCTTAACCCTTTTCGAACTGCAGGCAAAGCGCCTAGAGATAGGAAAAGATGAATGGATTACCTATATTCTTGCATCATTACCGCTCGAGATAGTCAGTGTAAAAATTCGCGAAAGTGAGGAACAATCCGGTGACTACGACTATGTGAAGGAAATATTTTTAAGATGCTACAAACTTACACCAGAGCGATTCCGGCAAAAATTCTTCTTGAACAGAGAACAAAATTCAGCGTCAGAAAGATTTCTATTTTAAATCGCAAATTTCTTGAATGAATGGTTAGCTGGGATACACATATCAACGTTCGAGGAATTAAAAAATATTTTACTTATTGACCAAATCAGGAGAAAATTGTCCCTAGAAATGAAACAACACTTTTGTTACGAATTACCCAAAATTACGGATGTAGATGAAGTCACAAATAAAAGATAATTTTGAAACTACCCTAATTAACTTACGGAAAACTGAAATTAAGCCCCCACATACGGAATTTAGAAAACGTCAAGTCATTGAAAATTATAGAGCGTTTCATCAAAATGACATTAGCCGCATACCATATGAAAAAAAATACATACATACCCTCAAAAGTATTTAAATACAAGAATCCGTTTTTTTTTATTGCAATGAATTTTCTCACTGGTGGAGGTATTGCCCCCGAAAAATAGAAAGTCCGGTCTGCTGGAAGTGTAAGATTCCTGGCCACATGTCTGTCCAGTGTACAAATAAGTCTCCTAAAAATGCAAATGCTGCCGTAAGCAACAACGCAAATCCAGTAGATAAAATAATATAAAATGTGAGGATTTTAGAAACAAATACGGATGCCCTCCTTGATACACAAAGTGATGTTAATATGTGTAGAAACGATACTTATATGGCCCTGGGATGCCCTAAACTACATGAAAGTGATTTGATTTTGTTAGGTATTGGAGGAAACCAAATAGCACCAATAGGATTTATGACCGTAAAAATTGAAATAGATGCCTATACAGTGAATGCAGATTTATACACCGTAAAAAATTTTAATCATTCTATAATTTTAGGGAATAAGATTTTGAAACTGTTAAACTTCAATATTTCAGAAAAAGGATTGCAAATTACGGGGAAATGGAGGTTGAAGGAAGTTAGGGTAATTACGTCGCTGCTTTCCCACAAGAAACAGTCATGACGAAAATCAGACTATGTCGCACCCAGATTTCATGCGATGTTGCGGTCAGAAAAACAAAACAACCCCACTATAGTAAAAATGATTTCGACAGCTGAATTGGTAAGAGAGGAACAAACTAATCACAATGAAACAGATTTCAACTTTAGTGAAAAAATAAACATGCAATTAAGTACTGATAAAAGTTGTTTATTAGAAAATGAACAGTGTTCAATCCCACAGTTAGACGTAGCGAAAACCACAGGCATTTATTTAGCTGAAACAGCCAATTCTATTAATTTTCAGGAAGTTGAGATAAATCATATTACAAACAATGCTATTAAGAAAGAGTTAACTAAGTATAAGCCAATTATTACTAAGTATAAGTCTACTAAGTATAAGCCAAGCAAAGTTAAGGACACAGAGTTAAAAGTAAATATAATATTAACTGATGATGACCTCGTAGATTAGCATATCTGGAACAGGAATTTGTGGACAAACAAATACAGAAATGGTTGGAAATGGGAATTATAATGGAGAGTAACTATAATTATGCATCTCCTATAGTATTAGCGAGAAAGAAAATAACTCTTGGAGACTTTGCGTAGACTATAGACTCCTAAATAAAAAAAAATAATTTGAGATAATTTCCCCTTGCCAAGAATAGAAAACGTTTTAGATAACATTGAGGAAGCGAAGGTTTTCACTACATTGGATATAAAAAATGTTTTTTTTTTTTTTTTTTTTTAATATAGACGTAGCAGTCGATAGTAGGAAATATACAGAATTTTTCACGCATAAATCCCAGTACGTGTACTTAAAGCTCCGATTCGGATTATCGATTGAACCCCAACAGATTCAAAAGTATATTCAAGCTGTTTTTAAACAGTTAATTAAAGAAAAAGTAATATTAATTTACTTAGACGATGTGATAGTACTTGTAGAGACTGCAGAAGAAGCCCTGTTAAAATTGAAACGCGTCCTAGAAGTTGCATCGGATTACGGACTTGAATTTAATTTTGCAAAATGCCAATTCCTTAAACGGAAAAGTGGATTTTTAGGCTACATTATCGAAAACGAAACTCCTAGAACCTCGGAAGCCAAAACTTTGGAAGTAACGAAATTTCCTGAACCCCGTACCCCTAAACAATAACATAGTTTTCTAGGTCTAACTTCTGATTTTAGAAAATGCATCCCACATTATGCAACTATAGCGAGAACTTTAAGTGATTTATTAAAATCGGGAAATACATTTAAATTTGAAATCATCGAAAAACAAGCTTTTGAGATTCTTAAAGAAAAATCATTTAGCCCCCGAGTATTGCACATGTTCCGACGAGGCATTAGATTAGAATTGCACACCGTTGCAAGCGCCATAGGTTTTGGTAGTGTCCTACTACACGAAGATGTAAGTAAGTAAGTAAGCACCCACCCTGGGAACCCGCTTTTGGCTTATGGTTAGGTTTTAACCCCGAGCCCAGGGCAAGGAAAAGTACTATTACCTGTAAAACCCTCTAGTATTTAAGACACTTAATAGAATACAATACAATTAAAAAATAAATAAATAAATAAATAAAATTAAATGAGGTTTTTTTTTCAGTCAGCTGCTGGCTCCTCTAGAAATATGAGGTAAAAATTACTAAAAATATTTAAAGATAAAATAATCTAAATTTAAAGATAAAATTACAATAATATATAACTTAAAGGCCAAAACAATAGCTGTAGTAATGAATTTATATGTCCAGCACTATTGCTCACTGCTCATAACTCGGAAGAGGACCGTTGAACTGATATATTGATCTATAAGGTCAACGTTCATATTAAACCTTCTGAACGATATAAATATAGTTTTAAGCTAGATTTGAGATTAATTACTGTGAGCTATATATAAGTACAATCAAAAACATATATCCTATTCATTACATGAGCCGTAAAACTACACCTACTCAAGCAAAACATTCGATTTTCTAATTGGAAACACTCGCGGTAATAGAATCGGTTAAAAAATACTGAAACTACTTATTAGGTACGAAATATAAAATCGTGGCAGATTGTTCCGCGTTTCAAAAGACTTTGGACAAAAAAGACATTACGCCAAAAGTAGCCATATGGTCAATATTCTTACAGGAATTTGATTATGAAATTGCCCAACTACTTAAACCAAAAATTAATAATCTTCTAGATACGCTCTCAAACTCCACAACCAAGATTGAATTAGACAATTGGCTAGCAAATTTTAATACAATAATTAAAGATATTTGCGATCAGTCCCTTAAAACCAAAAATTTTAAACTATACCCCACATTTGATTGGTGGAATAATGATCTCAAAATTCACAGAAGTAAAATTTCGGCCCTCAGGAAAAGATTTAAAAATACCGGCGATCCGAGGTCGCGCACGCTCCTACAGCAAAAACGAACAATGTACAAAAAGCAAATTAAATCAAATAAGTTACAATCATGGCAAAATTTTTGCACACGCACAAAAGACAAATTTGGACAAACATTTAAAATAGCAACTAACAAATGATTAAACAATACACATTTTATACATACAACCATGGAAGGTTCAACCCCGTGTACAACTAAATTAGAAACCTTTAATGACCTTTTAAATTATCATTTTCCCATACATAACAACCCTCAGCCCCACTTTTGGACCCAGCGGCGGAGGGAGACAATTTTTCTCCTCCCCCTCCACCATTTTCATATAAAGAGATATCAATAGCAATACAAGAGCAAAATAATCTAAAAGCCCTTGGATTCGACAAAATAGATGCATTTATAATAAAAAACCTAAATAAATCATTCAAATTTTTAATTCGCGAAATTTTCAATAAATGCTTAAATCTTAATTACTTCCCTAAACAGTGGAAGATAGCTAATGTAATATTTTTCACTAAAAGAAATAAAAACCTGAAGTAACCAGATTCATACAGACCCATTTGTCTCCTTCCAATGCTGGGAAAGATTTATGAACGTTTAATTAAACACAGACTAAATTATTAGCTTGAAAACAATAATTTTTTTCAGGACTCACAGTACGGCTTCCGTGAAGGAAGAAGTACTATACAAATTCTTAATAAACTAAAATACACAGCTAAAAATTATCTTAAAAATAAAAAAAATAAATATTGTGGAATTGTCTCGTTCGATATAGTGGGAGCCTTTGACAACATAGATTGGGCCACTTTGGGTCGACTTATTAATCAACTCCCAATCCCCTATTACGAAAAACAAATTCTATTGAGTTTCCTATCAAACAGAGAACTGATAACCAACTATTTAACCAACAATATAAATAGACCCACCTATCAAGGCTGCCCACAGGGGTCGTGCCTCGGCCCGCTCCTGTGACTCATAATCGCAAATGTAATACTCACGGAGTTGTACGAGAAGTTTGAGGACCTGTTCGCCTTCTGCGATGATTTCAACCTCATAATTAAAGCTAACAGCAGACAATCTCTAGAAACAGAAACAATCACTAAAATAAAATATTTCTATGGAATCTGTAATAGACTTAATCTAACTATATCGCAAGATAAAACTAAATTCATCTTATTCGGCAAAAATACTATGGACAATCGTCCACCAATTGTAAAACTAAATAATCATAATATTCAGTTAGTTAAAAACATTAAAATGTTAGGACTAATTTTTCAAAGTACACTAAATTGGGATTTACATATTACAAATATTAAAGGCAAAATTACTCAACTAACTTCATCTATAAAGCGGGTCTTCTCGACCACGTGGGGCGTGTCCAGGGAATACCTTAGAGAGTGGTATATCACTGTTTTGGAAAAAAATTGTAGCTTATGGATCGGAGGTGTGGTTCGGAGACCTCAGGGTGATCGATAAGCTTGCCTTCCAGTCCATACAAAGAATCTGCCTAACATCTATCACTAAGTCATGCAAAAACGTTTCAACGCACACACTACAAATTTTATTAGGAATCCCTCCATTATTAATCACATTAGAACATAAATCCATTAAATACAAATTTTTACATAATAAAGAAATAATATTAACTAAACACACACCAATTAGTAAAAAACACGTAGAAAATATATTACACAAATATCAAATAAATCATGAATTAAATATTAACAATTTAATTAATACTTTCAAAATAGTCAGTCATCCAAACATTAGTAAGATGTACACTGACGGTTCTAAGGTGGACTCTGGCACGGCATATGCTGTAGTGGCCTACCTTCAAAACACAAAAAATTTTGAAAAAACTGTTAAAATACGTACAGATAATTCTATTTTTCAGGCGGAGCTGCATGCAGCCATCACAGCCATTAATTGGGCAATAAATTCTACTCACAACAGATTCCAAATATTCTCTGACAGCCAATCGGCAATTAAAGCATTACTTAAATTATTCCCAACAAATCCCGATATCTATAACATTCAAATTAAAATTAAAAAAACATCAAAATAAATTAATTTACTTAACTTGGATTGAAGGTCATATTGGAATAACAGGAAATGAACTGGCGGACAAGCTAGCGAATGACGCTGCTCAGTACTGCAACCTTCCAGTAGATCGGAATATTAGATTACCTCGATCATATTTATTAAAATGCACCAATTCACAATTACTGGATAGGTGGCAGCACAACTGGGATAACTCAGAGAGCGGTCGATTTACGCATCAGATTGTGCCAAAGGTTCAACAAAAGCTAATTGTTAACGACAAAGTTTCCATTTATTTCCTAACGGGCTGCGGTAGCTTTCCATCTTTTTTTCATCGCATAAACAAGAAAGATAACGATCTCTGCAAGTGTGGTGTCCGAGGAGACCCACTACATTATCTATTTGGCAATTGCAAATTTATGAAATTTAAATTCAAGCGAACAGGACCCTCAATCTTCGCAGATATTCTTAAGATTATTAATGATCCCATTCAGCTCAAAAAGTTATATGAAAACTATAACATTCTCAACAGTTTTTACTCATTTATAAATTATAAATTTCTAGCTGAATTCTATACTATTTAACTTTTCCAAACGTAGTTCTGGCTGTGGTCTGGGGTATTCGTGTTGGCGTGGTCATATTTTATATAAAATGTAATTAATTTATACTCCTGGTAAGTTTTCTTCGACTGAGTCATCTTCAAATACCAATTCTTTTGTATAAAGTGTAAATAGCAACTTTCATTATTCCAGTACAGATTCTTAATTATTATTGGAGTATTATTGTGTTGTAAATTTAGATATAACTATTAGACACAATTTCTTATACTTTTATAATAGTGCGTAATATTAATTATTGTTCGCATCTTGTATCTTAATACTAAATTTTTAGTGTAGATTTAAAAATAATTTTTGTATCAGGTATCTTACATAATATCTGAAAATAGTAACATTGTATTGTAAATTTGTAAATAATTATTATCTACAATTACTTATACTTTCATAATAGTGCATAATATTAATTATTATTTGCATCTTGTACCTTAATACTTATTTTTAGTATAGAGTTAAAAATAATTTTGCATCATATACCTTGAAAATAGCTTTAAGTGTTGAAATATCACATTTGTACATGGTTTAAATTGATGTTAGTATTGTGAATCCTGAAAATAACATAAAAGTGTTGTAAATATGTAGGTAATTGTGATCAAAAAAGTTTAATATCAAATTCTAAAAAGATATTTATATGTTATAATAATGAATATTTCTCTCAAATGTAATTATAGGGGTCATCTGTAAATATTTATTGCACACACTTTCAATAATTGTCATATATCTGACATTGTTATTTCTCCTAAACTAAAAAAAAAAAAAAAAAAAATCATTGAAGGAGTTCCGCATTTAGTAAAACTTTTCCCTGCCCTGGGCTTGGGAGTTACACCTAACCATAAGCCAAAAGCGGGTTTCCAGGGTGGGTGCTTACTTACTTACTTACCGATCAGGATTCCAAATAAAACATGTAGACGCATTGAGTAGAAATACAGTACTAATAGTCACCCGATCGCACGATGAATTAATATTAGAAATAAAGAATGCACATCATGAAGTCGAACACATACAAGCGATAAAAAAATTCATCAAAAAAATGAAAGTTAAGAATATTTTATAAGAAACCACATCGCATACAAATATGAAAATGATGGAGAACTTAAGATGATTCCTACCAATATGCAAAAGGAAATAATACGCGACGTTCATAACAAAGGTCATTACGCAGTGGCTAAAAGTGAAATTATTTTAAAAGAAAATTATCGTATACCCCAAGTAAGAAAGCAAATTGAAAGCATCATTGCCAACTGCATAAAGTGTATACGTTATAATAAAAAGCAAGGGAAAGGTAAAGGTCTATTAAACCCGGTCCCCAAACAAAATATGCCCCTCGAAACATATCACATAGATCACATTGGTCCGAAGCTGTCTACAAATAAAAATTACAATCATAATTTTACCGTTGTGGACGCATTTACCAAATTCGTTTGGCTAATCCCCGTTAAAACTACAGCCGCTAAAAAAGTCATCGATAAGTTAACCCGGCAACACGATATTTTCGGAAATCCGTTGCGAATCATTACCGACAAAGGACTGGTTTTCACCTCTACTGACTTTGAGAAGTATTGTAAGGAAGAGCATATAGAGCATATTCCAATAACAACAGGGATACCTAGAGGGATTGAATTTTGAGCACGGGACTATCATAAATAGTACTTAATTCCGAAACAGTGAGATTAATTTTTAAGTTCTTTAGCCACTAACAGAAGCTTATTATTCACCTATATATTCCTTATAATCATAAGAATAAATGTTTAAAGTTTTCATATGTAAAAATTAAAGATTAACTGTATTTATTAAAATTCCAGAATTTTAATTTCAATATAGTTATATTACATGATACTACTTATTGTTACAGTTGTCTCTCATTTAAGTATTTTTTTACTTGTTTATTTATTTATTTGTATTTTTTAATGAAATTTTGCTCACGTAATATTCATTCAAAGAATTCTTTTATTTTCCTGAAAAAGAATATTTTACCAGACATTATAAATAGAACAAAAATAATTTTTACATTTAAAGAAATTCTTACAAAAATGTACAGTATAGGATATACTTCGATAATTAATGATGCATAATTATAAATGTGGAAAACCAGTTATAGCTAGAAAATACAGAGCATTGAATATATACCGAATAATAATGAAAATATTGTTTCAAAAACCGAATAAATTTACCATTGAAAACTAATTAGAAACCCTAATTATTTTTTCTTATTTATTAATCTGACAATATGAAACGTTGTTATGATTATATTTTTTTTCTTTTGTTATTTCTATTAAAAAAAAGAAAAAAACAAGCACTTCTCCAGAAAATGATAGTAAAATTTTTAATTATTTTCCATTCACAAAATTAATAATTTGGAAACAATGAAATTGTCTATTGTTAAAAATTGGGAAAAAAATACAAAATTGTTCCCCTTTATAGTATTACGTAAAAAGATTAATCTTTTGTTTGAAGTTGAAGATCATTTTATACCAGAATGAATTTCAATTCTCTTATTTTTTTTGCATTTCTGAACACATTCCATACAGATCTTACTGAAATTGCTTACATTTATCGGCAATTTTCTGTTCTTTAATCACCAGCACACATCGTGGATAAAATTCTATTTAGGTCTTTAACACAGCTAATATATAGTTTTTATATATTTGATTAAATGTAATAATGATCAGAGTTTTACTGCCATGGAAAAAATATTTTCTTTTTTTAATTTGAAAACAAAAATGGGCAGCGTAAGTAATAATTTTTTGAGCAGATATATGGCTAAATTTTTTAAGGAAATATTTAACGTTGTAAGCATTTCTCTATAATCTTCTATGTCGAAGCAAATTTGTTACATAATGAATAATTAATTGTCATGCACAGTGGTAAACATGAAACTGTATTTAATATTTTAATCAATTATCTGGAATTGATAAAATAAAATAAATGTCAATATTACCATGCATTTCAAATCCCTTTTATCCCATTTATACAATAGTTATGAGATTACGAACATGTTCACTTAGAAATAATGCGATAATTTTAATATTTATTCAATTTGTGTGTCAACAACCTGCCATAAGATAATCTTGGAAGGAATTTGCTTTATTAAATGTGTGCCTTGGGAATGAAGTCATCACGTATAGAAGGAAATTAACGACCTTTTATTAAGAAGGTTTTATGCTATGAAGATAGTATTCACCTTTATAATTACCTCCATAAAAATGAAAGCGTGAATATTAGTTATGCACATATTTCTTTGTTGTGTTTATAAAAGAAGTTATTTTATCTTAGAACTATAGTAAAATATTAAATATGAACTGTTAATTGAATATGACGTTATATAATTACGTCTCTAAATATGTTTTATTAGTGCTCGATAAAATAAGTAAATGTCCATAGTTTAGGTGATTTCAATTCACTCCATTGTTTTTCGCCACTGATTTTCACTAACAATTTTACAGTGTCTTTCACTAAAAATAACAAAATCAATCAAATGTAAACCGCAAATACAATATATTTAGTGCTATTTGAAATAATTCAAAATTTTCAGTTTTTTTTCTTTGAAAAGCCAAAAAAATTCAATACCATACACTTTTCCCATAAGTTGTTCAGATGTCAATTTTCATCTAGTTGCAAAACAGGCCATCTCCAAAGAATAAAATTTGTTGGTGAAAGCTGATTTTTTTTTGCTACACTTATCCAAAATAAATCTGGAACTAAAACTCTTTAGTTTTATAGTCATTAGAACAGTATATGTGACCATCTTTGGCATGATTCACTGTTTTCAGATCATACAAACGTTTACTTAGAAATTAAACAACTGAAAAAATGCATTTTTCAATTTTGAGGAGCTGGCTGGTTTTGCAACTAGGTGACACAATTGTAAAAAATAACCAAGATGTATAGATTTCATTACATTTAGAAACATTATATTAGCCCTCTGTCTACCAGAAGGGTCCAATGGACCCGACATGTACATTCAAAATATTTATTCAAACCAGAAATTTCTTCAAAACAAACTAAATTTATAAATCAGACAATAATAAGTTAAATAAACAAATTAAATAGTTTTAATTAAAAATTCTGGTGTAAAATGTTTTTATAAAACTTGAGTAAAATTTTCGGTAGTTCTAGGGTTAAAAAAAAACATAAATACAAATGATTTTGGAGACAAAAACCAACCCGATTTCCATTTTACTTTTTAACCGGATTGCATTAGACTTTCAAAACGATTGTTGTGTGAGCATTGCCTTCATTAGAAAGTTTAGAGCGGACAAATTTTCGAGGTCAAAGGACTCTTAAAGCTTCAAAATTTTATTTTTTTTAAATGTTAAACTTTTATCATTTCTGAATATTTTTAAATGAATGCTTCCTAGAAATTTCCATTAGAACAGAAGTTATGGCATTTAGATTTATACGCGCTCTATAGATGTAGCGAAGCTTCCGAAACTTTTAAGTAATTTTTCTTTAATTGACAATTTTGGGCATAACGCGCAGGATATATCAAAAACTTCTGAATATTTTTTCAATAATTTTTCAAAACATATGTTTCATGTTAATCTGTATAAACAGATCCTAAAATTCTATTTTAATTATTCAAAGTAAATTTTTTTTGGTGATTATTCTTTTGAAATTGTCAAAATTTTGTATTAGCTAAATAAAGCTTTGTATTAAAAATTAAAAAAAATACTCTAAATGCAAATTTATTTAGGATCCCGGTAATTAATACAATCTGAAGTATAATTAGCACATAAACTTTCATTCTAGTTTCAAAATTTATTTTGTAATCATGCTCTTAAATTTATTATACCAATTTTCTGCTCGAGAAATGTCTGAGAGTTTGGAAATCCCTATAAATACTGATTCGGCATCTTGCAATTTTTTTTAAATACATGATATCAAAAAAACATACTTATATATTTTATACAAATAAAAATTGTGTTTTTAAATCGTATAACATTTTAAGGCATTAAATGTTCAAAATGGTCATTTTATTTGCTTTTTTACAACTTTAAAAGTCCTGCAACCCCTTAAACAAAATTACCATGTTACCGAACAACATTTTTCTTTTAACACTAAATACTGAACAAGTTAATATTTTTTCTTCATTGAAATATACCTAATCATTTCAAACATTCTTGAACAAACAGAAATGGTGCGTACGAACGTTTACGCTGCAGAACACGTAAACAGCGTAACAAATTTTTCAGTAACTAAAACATCTTATATAATCTTTTAAAAATCAATTGAACATCTTCTTAGCGGACATATTTTTTGGAAATCTCTCTTTAAAACAATTTTGTCTGGAAAAATGATTTATATATATGAAAAAAATAGATGTATAAATATATGAAGACTATATGAATATACTTTAAGTAGTGTAACTAAAACGGTATGACAGCGCAGATTTTAGTACACTGCTCTACAAATAATATTAGCTCTCCAATATTCAAACTGATTCACTGCATCGAGCACAAATGCAATGTCGATGGGAAGAAATAATTTTCGTACAGCCATGTTAATTTACCGAAACCGTAAAACCAGGATATACACTATCAATTTCTGAATACTAATGTATTTAAATGTAGCCGATGGTCAAATAAACATTGGCGCTTCCTCAAATGAAATAATAACGCAAAATAAGATCATTTGACTTATTGACAAAATTAAATTATACAAAAATATAATTTCCATAACAAAATAAAAGAGAAAACAATTTACTTCCTACATTGTTTAAGACCGAGAAGGGACAATATATTAATAAGTTTCATTCACTTAGCTCTACATTTAATGTTACATTTTTGTAACAAATAAGTTAAACCAATTGAACATTAAAAAATAAAAATAAAATTCAAACAATATGGTACTTTAAACACCTTAAAAAAATTGGATTCCGTTCAAATGAAAGCGAAATAAATCTTAGACTTGTTTTAAAGCTTTGTATTTTCGGCGTACCTTATGATCTTATGTACAATAATCATAAACATAATACAAAATCTGCAATGGAAATATTTGGAAATAAAAAATGGAAAAAGTTCAAGATTTATTTCGCTTTCATTTGAACGATCCATCATCCAAATTTTTAGGGTGTTTAAAGCATCATATTGTTTGAATTTTATTTTTATTTTTTAATGTTCAATTGGTTTAACTTATTTGTTACAAAAATTTAACATTAAACATAGAGCTAACTGGATGAAACATCTTAATATCTGTCCCTTCTCGGGCTTAAACAATGTAGGGAAAAAAATGTTTTCTTTTTTAATTTCTTCTGCAAATTATTTTTTTGTTTAATACGTGAAGTTTTTAATAACTGATGCTTTCAGACGAACTCTCAGATGAACTCATTTCAAAATTAACGGAATGTACCATCATTAAGGTTTCATAATCGCATCACAATTCGTGATGTAATTTACCAATGATTAATCCAAAATGGTTCATGAAAGCAATAATACAAGTTGCCGTTATTTGGACAAAAATTTCCAATCTGAGAATAAAAAATCCAAATTTCCTTAAATTTAAATACACCCATTTTCTACTTGGGAATATTATGAATGCAAAATAGTGTTATATAGTTAATGCTAATATTTAACAACAGTATAGCTGTTATATAGTAAGACATACAAAAAACCAGTTTTACTTTAAAAATATTTTTACCCTTTTTTCTCGCAGGGAATGATGTAAACGCAAGGAAATTGTTACCTAAGTTAAACTTCGGGTATTTATTTTGCGGCAACACCAGTCGTTTCTGTGCCTCGCAGAAAAAGACCTTGAGGGAAAATTTTAGTTAAAAAATGTCGTAGACATAACGTTAAAAGTCAACATCTTTTTAAAATTTACAAATATTTTACCCCATCAGTGGTGACGTCAAAGGGAACTAGATTCCGCGTACGAACCATAAATTGGATCCAAATACACAGAGTTCAGAGACAGATAGGGAATGAAGCTAAAAATGTAACTTTGAAATCAATTAAAACCAGTCACAATTCGGTTAAAACAATTGCGGGTAGCTTTGAAAACCTGTCCCATTTCAAATAATTCAATCCTGGTTCTCCGTGCTTATCTTGTTTGGGTCGCATAATTTGAGCTATATCTGGATTCATATTGCAAGCCGTTTTGACGCATAGCGCATCTCTTATACAATATGAACTTTCTTGGTTTGTTTGAATCCAATTTGCGGTTCATACGCGGATTTGAGTTCCCTATGACGTCACACTGATGGGGTCCATTATTTTTTATTTCTTGTTGATACAAAAAGAAATTGGCTATGAACAATACATACATTACACTCAAAAACGTCCTTGTGTAACGCTGACGTCATATTCACCATGTAACCGGCAAAATAAATTTCACTTATATGAAAATTTATTAACTTCTAAACGTCGAAAAAATTCAATTTTTGCGCCGTCTTAAAACAGTTCAGAATTGATTTTCAGCTAAAATTACTTAACGAAATTAAAACTTCACGTATAAATAAAGAAAAGAAAAAATAAATAAATCACAAAGTTAACACATTTTTAATCGAACTACGCGCTCATCTGTATGTAACTTATAGTTACGCTTAAAAATCAGTATCGGTAAAATTTATTTAATTTTTTTGACGTCGTATTCAGCTACTTTCTGTATTTACTCATATTAATATTTTTTGTATTACTTTTATTTCCACTATGACGCCATATTCATCTGATTTTTAATTCTTTAAAATATACATATATATTTTAATTCAATTTTTCAACTGGAAATCTTTTAAATGAAAATTAATTGCTGGAGACAAAAATTTATCACGGCTTTTGACTTTATTGCAACAATGAGAAATAATTTTAAATTTTATGGGAAAATGTCTATTGATTTTCAATGAAAATAGCAAAATTTTTAATTATTAAGAAAAAAAATTGAATAATTTAAATAAAACATAGCCTGTGCTACTTTCTGGATTACCATGTGCACATCCACCCATGTGTAATGGCATTTTATCATCCGCTATCTTTAAAATATCAGGCAAAAGTTTTTACACTTTAAATTTATAATATTATTAAAATTAATAAAGAAAAAAATGAGTGGCATCAGGGACAAAAAGGTGGGAAGAAAAAGTCAAAAAGTTATGATCTCCATAGGCTTTTCTATGTTAAATTGACATTGAGAAGTGACGCTGGAAATAAATAAGTATTGCGCTGCCGCGCAATACTTAAATAAATTAAAATAGACGAAATTCTATGTAAACGGACACAGCTTTTCAGATGACGTTGTTATTTTAGAGCAGACACAAACACACACACAAAAAAAATTCTCTCCCGAGTTCTATAAGAATATTTTCATTCTCTTCGCTGATGATTAAAAAAAAAAAAAAAAAAAAAAAAAAAAAAAATAGAAAAAGCAATTTATCAAGTTACAACGACCATTTGGAAAATGATTTTTTCGAAGACTAAAATTTAAGACATAAAAAATCGCACGGAGTTGATCATACATTACGTACGCCATGAATTCACCATTAATAGTGTTATTACACGTAAAAATTCCAAGCGACAAAAATCGCCTGCGACTCGTACGTATTATCCACGTGAAACTTATGTATTATCCAAGCATTTCATTGGCTGTTCGGGAAAAGGCTTTTCCATCATCAGATTTCCAAGAAATCTGACGGCCAATTTTAAATGAAATTTATTGCTTAAACTTCTAAAGATCCCACAATATTACTTTTTATATCGTCGTATAGAGAAAAAAAATGTACTTTTAAATGCAATTTGTTTGAAAGCTGTATCTCAATTTGTTTCTGATTTATTAATTTTTTTGTAGTTTTTATTACTTTTTTGTCATAGTGGCAACACTCTGTTGTCCATCTCTGTTGAAAGTAAAGGGAAATACAGGTTACTGTATAGACCAATCAAAAAACGATTAAAATGCGGATTAAACCAATAAAAACCTTCAGATATTCTTTTGATTTCCCATCCTGATGAGAACCATTTTTCCAAATGGTTAAAAAAATGCACTGTAGGACCAAAACGTTGAATTTTGTAACTACTGAGTAGGTTTTAAATTTTTGAAATGAGTCTTCCAAATAGCGCAAGAAAGCTTCTAGATCAATATTTGAACGTTCGAGTCAGATCGAAGAAGTCAAATCGAATGGAGTCGAATGAAAGAATAAAAAAAGAATACGAAATAAAATTTTAAAAAAGGAAAAGAGAAATGAAATATTTAATGACGAAATATATTATTTTGAAATATGGATTTTTTTATATAGGTTAATAACTAAAATACTTTATATATACGTAGGATAAAATACTTACATAACGAATACGAAATAACATTAAACTATTTTATACATGTTTCGAAACGTCGTGCTCAAATTGAGAGTGTATGGCTACATTAAACCCTATAATATCAAAATAAAAGCGCCTTGAACATCTGCTCATCTCCTGATGATGACTATACGAACAGCTGAAAACGCTAAGTAGTCGATTTTATCGACATTTCCGTATATACGATGGTTTTAAATTTTTAAAACTTTTTAGTAAATTTAATTAATTTAATTTGATTTTATATGGTTTAATATTTTATTAGCAAACACGAATTTCCTTTTAAAGTTTTGATCATTCTTATTGAATATACGATACGAAATTTTTCATTACACTACCGAAGCATAAATTCAACAATGTGTTATTTTAACCTCAGAATAATGATATGAATGACGTAGATAAATAAGCCAATTTAGAACAGCCTTATAAGAATTTGAAAAATACTGTTAACTACCTACTTACCTTTCTTTCCTAAAACTATTTCATAAATCTAGAAATTCGGAAAAGTATAAATGTTACTAGTGAAGATATATTAAATGTTGGAGAAAATGGAAAAATTGCTCGTGAAAATGCTATTGTATATTTCGAAAAATAAAATTTTGAAATATAACTTTAGTTATGAAATGGAAGAACTTAATTCGTTCATCTGCAAAATGTACTGACCAGGAAATCTAGCACTTTAAATGGCAGTGGTTAAACAGATCTAGGATTTATACGTATCTATATAAGCTTAAAAAAACATTTTGATTAAATTTTTATTTGACGAAATTTTTTTTATTTATTTTTTAGAATAAACATGAAATTATTTAAACAGATATTCAAATGTAATTTAAAAATTCATCACTATCTAAGATAAATGGAGAATGTGTGTTTAACGCAAAAACATTTAATCACATATTTAAGTACTCATAATGGAAATTGAAGTTCGTAATAAGTAATATTTAAAGTTAAATTACATTTACATCTATAAAATCGTTTCTGAAAATAAAAATGTATTAAGATATTGCATTGTCTCGTAATATACTGACAATTTTATAAATATTGATGTAAATTGAAATTATGTTAAAATTAATAATTTTTTGAATAATTAGACATTGATAGAATTTAAAATTTCCGATTGATATCATTGTACAACATATAGGCCTGGATCACAGCTTCTAATATTTGTGACATGATAATGTCATGCGATATATATAAACGAACAAAGAAAATATTTAATTTATTTTATAACACGATATACAGAATGAAATGTATAAAAGATTGCGCACTATAAAAGTATACGAAGGTAGGCTGATACGTAATGCACACATACTTGTACAGCGCCAAAGAAATAACCTTCAGAAGCTTGCTCGGGGGAATTTTGAAGTAACATTGCCTATCGATACGCATGTGCAGATTTGAAGTCGTTGAATTCATCCAGTGTGTTTTGAGAATAGGAGGTCTGAAGACGTGTTCTAGTGCTAATCCAACGCGAGTTGAACAGCGTGCTGATATAGAAGTTTTAACTTCAGAAAAAGTGACTCATGCTGAGATTCATCGTCGTTTACAGACTGTTTATGGTGATGATGCTGTTAATAAGTCTACTGTAATTCGATAGGTAGTAACATTGGGTGATTGCAAGCCTAGAAAAGCAATAATTTTTGATGAAAAATGCAGCGGAGGTCCGATCTCTGCAGAGACAATAAACTTCACAAACTCGTCGACGATGTGAATCAAAATGATCAGAGAATCACTCAAAAGCGTATCACAAACCGTATTGGAATATCCAAAGAATGTGTTATCTTATTATTGAAAAATTGGGATACCGTAAAATCCGCAACTGCAGAGGCACTGCGAAACCTGAAGTTTGAACCGATTCCACAACCTCCTTACTTTCCCGATCTTGCGTTTTGCGATTTTATTTTTTTTCCTCTACTCAAGAGAGACCTCAAGTTAATCATTATACCTTGGATGATGAGGTGAAGGCAGCTGTGAAGTCCTGAATTCGAGAGAAGTCAGAAGACATTTTCAGTGACGGAATTAAAAGAAAAAAATGTTACACGATAGGAGAAATTCGTTAGCCTTAAGAGTGACTATGTTGAAAAATAAATATATGATTTGGAAACTTAAAAATTGTACTTTAATTTACTTTTTGTCCGATCTTGGAATTTGATTTTATTCATGTTCTACAAGCATGTGTGCATTTCTGTTCAGCCTGCTCTCTTACTACGAGTGTAGGATATAAATTTATTTAGGAAAATAACTATTATTATAAACGTAACAAAATACGTTATTAATTTATCAGTGCCCTCAAATATTTGATTCGTATAAGTAACTGCTTCTGATAACTGATATGAGAAAATAATTACATAATTCCAAATTATTTTAACTACTCTATTATACCGTGGTGTTATTTTGCATTTAACGCACAGATGTGAGTAGAATGCTATGTAGAAATTTCATAAAACTTCCCAATTTTTTTTTTATAAATCTTGAAATTCGGAAAAGTATAAATGTTACTAATGAAGATATATTAAATGTTGGAGAAAATGGAAAAAAAAATGCTCGTGAAAATGCTACTCTAAATTTCGAAAAATAAAATTTTGAAATATAACTTTATTTATGAAATGAAAGAACTTAATTCTTTCATCTGCAAAATGAACTGGCCTGGAAATCTAGCACTTTAAATGGCAGTGGTTAAACAGATCTAGGATTTATACGTATCTATTTAAGCTTAAAAAACATTTTGATTGAATTTTTATTGGACGAAATGTTTTTTATTTATTTTTTAGAATAAACATGAAATTATTTAAACAGATATTCAAATGTATTTTTAAAATTCATCATTATCTAAGATAAATGGTGAATGTGTGTTTAACGCAAAAACATTTAATCACATATTGAAGTACTCATAATGGAAATTGAAGTTCGTAATATGTAATATTTGAAGTTAAGTTACTTTATACATCTATAAAATCGTTTCTGAAAATAAAAATGTATTAAGATATTGCATTGTCTTGTAATATACCGACATTTTTATAAATATTGTTGTAAATTGTATTTATGTCAAAATTAATAAATTTCTGAATAATTAGAGAGTGATAGAAATTAAAATTTCAGATTGATATCATTGTACAACATATAGGGCTGGATCAGAGCTTCTAAATTTTGTGGCATGATAATGTCATGCGATATATATAAACGAACAAAGAAAATATTTAATTTATTTTATAACACGATATACAGAATGAAATGTATAAAAGAATGCGCACTATAAAAATATGCGAATGTAGGCTGATACGTAATGCATACATACTTGTAGAGCGCCAAAGAAATGAACTTCAGAAGCTTGCCCGGCGGCATTTGGAAGTAACATTCCCTATCTATACGCATGTGCAGATTTGAAGTCGTTGAATTCATCCAGTGTGTTTTGAGAATAGGAGGTCTGAAGACGTGTTCTAGTGCTAATCCAACGCGAGTTGAACAGCGTGCTGACATAGAAGTTTTAACTTCAGAAAAAGTCACTAATGCTGAGATTCATCGTCGTTTACAGACTGTTTATGGTGATGATGCTGTTAATAAGTCTACTGTAATTCGATAGGTAGTAACATTGCGTGATTGCAAGCCTAGAAAAGCAATAATGTTTGATGAAAAACGTAGCGGAGGTCCGATCTCTGCCCAGACAATAAACTTCACAAACTCGTCGACGATGTGAATCAAAATGATCAGAGAATCACTCAAAAGCGTATCACAAACCATATTGGAATATCCAAGGAATGTGTAGTCTTATTATTGAAAAATTGGGATACCGTAAAATCCGCAACTGCAGAGGCTCTGCGAAACCTGAAGTTTGAACCGATTCCACAACCTCCTTACTTTCTCGAACTTGCGTTTTGCGATTTTATTTTTTTTCCTCTACTCAAGAGAGACCTCAAGTTAATCATTATATCTTGGATGATGAGGTGAAGGCAGCTGTGAAGTCCTGAATTCGAGAGAATTCAGAAGACATTTTCAGCGACGGAATAATAATAATAAAATATTACACCATAGGAGAAATTTGTTAGCCTTAACGGTGACTATGTTGAAAAATAAATATATGATTCGGAAACTTAAAAATTATACTTTAATTTACTTTTTGTCCTTTCTTGGAATTTGATTTTATCATGTTTTACAAGCATGCGTGCATTTCTGTTCAGCCTACCCTCTTACTATGATTGTAGGATATAAATTTATTTAGGAAAATAACTATTAATATAAACGCAACAAAATACAATATTAATTTCTCAGTGCCTTCAAATATTTGATTCGTATAAGTAACTGCTTCTGATAACTTATATGAGAAAATAATTACATAATTCCAAATTTCTTTAACTATTCTATTGTACCGCGGAGTTATTTTGCAATTAACGCACAAATGTGACTAGAATGCTATGTAGAAATTTCAAGTTAGTCGAATCTTCAAATAAACTGCTTATTTTAGAAATAAGAATAGAAAAATTAAAGTTCTCTTCTTTCCAAATATAGAAATTTATGAATTGATAATTTATCAGCTTACATAGAAAATGAATTTTTTTACATTTGCAAATAATGGAAAGATTTTTATGCATAAATGTGTTCACTAAACAATTGTGACTTCTTGACATACTTTAAATTTCGCTATAGTAGAACTAATAAGTTTAAAACATATGCAGTAATTATATTTTTGGGTTTAAAATTTCAGTTACTTCTTTAATATTTGCTGTTAAATTTTACAAACTTTGAAATACCATAATATTAGAATAGACATAACTTTCTAATTTATTATTAAAATACATTGCTTTAAAATAAAGACTACAGAAAATAGCAGTTATGGATTAATTATTAAAAATATCCATGAGTATAATGAATGAATTCACTTTAAGTGTTGAATATTATTTTCTAAATATGAAAAAAATTAAAGTAAAATACAAAAATATTTTTACATGATTACTCAATAAAACAAACTACATATATATTTACTTTGAAGTTATGAATACAAATATGATTATTACTGAAAGAGAGAAAGCTCATACTTGAAACTGCAATACTTGTTAAACTGATGTATGCTAATTGTGATATAATGAGTGATGTTATTTTAATAATTCCCTTTGAAGTTGCGGCTTATTACAGTAGCACATATAATTGATAAAAGTTACGGATGCTCTTAAAACATTCTCTCTAAAATGACACAAATTCAAAGGAAATTGCAAATTATAATAGAAATCAGAGGATTAGTTATTAATTCAAATATGCAATTTATGTAACGTATTGCAGTTTTTGTAAGAATTTAAAATATTTATAGCATTTTAGTGCCAGTAATTACATGTTCATTGTAAATGTTTTAAAATATTTTTATGGAAAAAGTCAAAAATGACCATATTAATGCATTACTCGTAGAAATAAGTAAGAAATCCTACATTGTGTGATTTTCCTTCTTTTAATGAAGATGTTAAAAGGTTTTAATATATTAAAAAGAACACTGGATATACATGTAAAGAATTTAATTTTGTACCTAATTGGCTTTTTTTATTATAAATTATACTTTAAAATGTCACAAGAATTATCAAATCCAGTGTAAATATTATCAATTATATTTGTAACCCGCTTTTGATAGATGGATATAAAGGCTTTTAGTTAAATTTACATTTAGGATATTTACAAATTCAATAAATGTACAAAACTATAAAAATGTATAAAAAAAATCTACATTATATGTTAAAGTTAATAACACAATAAAGTTAAATCATTTAAAATTTTATACAATGTAGCTCAGAAACGGCTGCGCAAAATTCTAGTTTTACATCATTGTAAATACACTGCTCAAAAAAATTAGGGGAGCAAGCAAAAAAGTGAAGAAAACAGTGCAAGATAGCCATGTATGGGCATAAAATAGATAGTACATGTGTATCAATGCGCAATACAGAAAAAAGACGCAAAAAAGTAAGGGAGCTTTTATTCTTTGAAAAGATGGAAAGAACATAAAAAGATGGTTTAGGGAAACAACTTGGTTACATGTAAAAGATAAAAAAAGTGTTGTTTAGAAATGATCCAAGATTTTTAATATGGCGTGTGGTCTCCTCGAACAGCTAAGACTGCTGCAAACGTATTTTGCATGGATGCGATGAGGCTATCGATAAGGCTCTGGGAAATACTGTTCCACTGCTCAAGCACTGCAATCTCCAAGTCCCGGCCAGTAAAAGGAGGCCTGGGTCTCGCAGCAATACGTCGTCTGAATATATCCCAAACATGCTCAATCGGATTCAGGTCAGGAGAGTATGCTGGTAATACCACACTCTGTATTGTTTCAGTTTCAAGCATGTTTTCCACAAGACGAGCTGAATGAGGATTGTCATTATCATGCATGAAAAGAAAGAAATCACTAATTGCTGCGACATAAAATACGACATGAGGTCTCGGTATCTCGTCTGTATAACTTCGGACTGTCAAAGTGCCATTCCGAATGATATGCAGGCCCGTACGTCCACCTATGCTGATTCCAGCTCATAGCATCAACCCACCTCGTCTGTAATGTGATCTTCCACGAACAAATGTGGGATTATTTTGAGTGCCTCTTTCTGTCCATGCCAAAACACAGCAGATGTCACATCCAGACTGAATCGGGACTCGTCTGTAAACGGAATTTGACTCCAAAAACGATGCCTCCAAATTCGATGTTCAGTTGCCCACCTTCTTTGGGCCACACAGTTGCTTGAGATCAACAGAATACAGACCACTGGCTTACGTGCATAGAGACCACCCTGATGAAGACTATTTCGGACTGTTTGGCTGTACACCCTTCGTCCTGTGGCCAAGAACAACTGTTTTTGCAGCAGAATAGCATTGCCCGTTCAGTCTAGATGAGCTGTTAACAGGATATATCGGTCATTAGTTTATGTGGTAATACATGGCTGACCTTCCCTTGTCGATGTCTACCATTCCATATGTCATGGAATCGATTAAACACCTTTGCATTGACACTTCTTGCGACCCCCATCAGCGTCCGCTACACTTCGTTTTTTCCCATATTCAACTATCCCGGTAACACGCCAAGCCAAGGATTCCATTAAATCACTTTTTTGTGACATTTTCATGTCATCTTTTCTCAAAACACAAGCTGGGCAATTGAATTTTACAACTGAGACAGTGAAACAGACGTTTCTGTAAAATCCCGATTTCTGCACTTATCTCCTTTTTCTAGTTTTTGACGTCATATACTGTAATTTGCAAGTGAAGTTTTTTTTATCTGTTTTCTACTACCCTTTAAATTGTGGATGTTTCCTTTTACGTTACTTATCCGTGTAAATAATTGCCGAATTGTGCTAAAGCCATGTGCTCCCCTAATTGTTTTGAGCAGTGTATATCTGTCTAACACATAATCCACGGAAAAATTAGAACAATTAATAATTATGTGTAAACATTTGAATACTTTTTACAATAATTAGTAATTTTAAATTAATATTTTAATAAGCTTTCTGTAATAATTATGAATTAAAAGTTAATATTTAACAGTGTTTTTGTACATAGAAATAAATAAATATAATTTGATATCGCTGGAAAGAGTACGGAACAAGGAGCCTAAAGGTAAAACTTGTTTTACAGTAATATAAATATTTTTAATTATAAGTAAATTGTAAACATGTATACATATCTATGCTTTCTCACGTCGCGCAGAAGTAAAATTGCAATAAAAGGGCAACAAAATAGGCGAAGACGCCACTTGGACTTTACGGAATATTGGAAGTCAAATAAAAATTAAAGGGGCTTTTCAAAAATATTTATTACATGCCGGAGAAAATTTATGCAACTTCCCAGGTAGAGTCCAAGGTGGTCGTGTCCCACGTTAACGTGATGCAATCCCCCAAAATGGGAAAATAGATATAAAAATTAGAAATACAATGAAGAAGCCCTCCTGCACGCCCCTCAGAGGAAGATCTCACCAATCAACCCTTTCAAAAATCCACACGCCAATGAGGTTGAAAAGAGAAGTAAAAATAATGAAAAATAATAATTAGCTCTCCTTGCGTTCAGTTTTTGAAGAGAGAAAAAAATATAGAGATATCGATGATCTCTTAGTTCTCGCTTGTATCAGTAAGCAAAAATAATAATATGACTTACAAGGAAGGTCTCCATGCGAGCATATTCAGAAAAATGTGAAAACATTACAGAGTGTTCTTCTCATGCGGATATATATGTTTATAAAAAAATTTTGGCGGAACCTCGATAGAACGTTCGTAAAAAAATAATGAAAATTTCGTTTATTTGGCGATTTATCATCGGTTGGCGATGAAATAAAATTTCGAAAAATACTTTTTTAAGTCAAATACTCTTTAAGATAAAAATGTTTCATATTGAACTTGTTTAAATAAATTTAATGTAAAGAACTTTAGTTTGGTCAGTTTTATTTCGATTTAACTATAGTTTTGTCATATATATGAAATGATAAAAAAGCCCCTTTTTAAAATCCCCTTTTTGTCCCTTTTTAAAATTTAAATTTAGAAATTAAAATTAAAACTTTTAAAATGCTTTTGTAATTGTGTCTCAGTTGATTGAATGAGGTTGCCCCTGTTAAGCCAGTTTTCCCGCATCGCATTTTATAACTTTTAGAGATCGTTTTGGCACATCTCATAAGAATACTTTTGCTGAATAAGTGCAATTTATAAGTCTTGCTGCATTCGATCGGCCAACTCAAACCACAGCCTGTATCCCGGGCAGTCAATCATTCAGCTAACGACCAATTATAGTTTAAAGACGCCTCCTTTGACTTCAACGGCCCCTAGCTGGAATAATGCGAAATACAGCATATTTATACCGATGCACAGGTCCCCGGACAGGGCTTTTGACCATCAAAAGAATGCCCTAACTCCACGACACTCGGCTCTCTAAGTATCGCTTAGCGGTACACATAATTCCCAAGCCCGATGTCCATAAAGTAAATTAGCAGCTCTCAAGCCAAAAAGGGGCCTGATTTCTCGAAAGGATGCAACAAAGGAACAATAAATCAGGTCCCCGGAAAAACTGTGTCTTTATTGGAATAACTACTGTCTGAATCTGACTTTGATTTCCCGGATACCACTCGCGGCCTGCGACTACCTAAAGATGATAGAAGTTCCGAGGATTCGCTCAGAAATCGGCACGCACGCGTCCGCGGTTCGCGCCCCTGCCCCCAGCGGTCGGGCCTTGGCCGACGACACGACAGAAGATCCATAACTAGAGTAGCGACGAATTCGTTACATTGAAAAGTCGGCACGACGGTTTATTTGCGCGGCTCAAATCCCAGAGTTCCAGCAATTAATTCCAGCAAGAACAACAACGAAATGTGTAATGAAGTCCTAAAAAATGACGTATCTACTGTTTATTTAACCAGCAATTAATTCCAACAAAACTCAAGAGGTGTGTAACAAGTGACGAAAGAAATCTCTAAAAAGAACAGTTTTCAAATCCTTTTTCTGCCTTCCATGAGTGAAAAAGAAAACGAAAAAAAAAAAAAAAAAAAAAAAGTGTCGTTCCCTAACAATTAATTAAAAAGAAAAAAAAAAATCTGGTCATTAAAAGGAAAAGACTGGTCAAAAAGAACGGGAAAAACATTCATCTGCCTAGCAATCAAGAAAAAATTATCTGTTACTGAAAATCAATTATTTCTCCAACGAACAAGCCTCTGAAACAGTCTTTGCAAGAAAGAAAAATAAAACTCTCTCCTCCCAGCCCAGCCATGGACGTTATCAGCTGAGAAAGTGGGTCACCAGGTCAAAATGAAGAACCGTGTTGAAAAGCGAATTTTCTACCGGCAGATAACTCACTGATTTGTGTTAAGAAGAAAAAGAGAAAATGATTTCTTTTTTTTTATGCAGGGAGTAAATTTAATCCTGGAAATTTTTATGAAGATCGTTTTTTTTTTGTTGTTGTTTTGTTTGTGGATATGTAAGGCTGTCCTTGAATAGATTTGTTGAAGGTAAGACCATTTTAATCTATTCTTGAATTAAAAAAGAGAAAAAGAATACAGATTTAAAAGGTAGTTTTTTAATTGTTTGTCATTTTAATAGCCAAAATTAGAATAAGACAACGTTTATTTTATTTATTTTTGCTATAAGAGAGTAATTTTCTGAAATTTAGACAGTATTTAAATCTTTGGAATTTTAAAATTTTAGTTCAAAGTTCGTTTTTTTTTTAAATCTCAATTTGAAAAAAAAAAAAAAAAAAAAAAATGATGTATTAAATTTGAATTTTATTTAGATTTAAGCCCATTTTTGTTACAAATATTGTGTTGCAATTTTTTTGAAAAATATTCCATTTTTATTTGTTTTAAATTGTGCCTTATATTTTTGTGTAATCTTGTAATATTTTGTATTTCAAGATGAGTGTCACTCCCCCTCCTGAAAAGAATGACTTAGAAAACAAATCAGATAAGGAAAAAGATACTCAGAAGTCCGAGATTGCCACACAGACACATAATGTAACAACATTAGGTGAACAGACCCTGTCAGCTCAAGCTGGGTCTGGTCACAACGCAGTAACCGCTAGCCCGAAAATGTCCATAGAACCTGATATTATTGCCTTTTCGCCTAATTCAAATATGAATTGGACCGCTTGGCTGGCCTATTTTGAGAGTGTTTGTGTAGAACAAGAAAAAGACGACTTCTGGAAAATTAGGCACATACAGAAATACTTAAAAGACAGTGCACTTACGTTGTACATTAATAATTGTTTAAATGTGCTGCATTGGTCCGAATTTGTCACTTTGTTCAATGAGCATTACGAAATTCCCGACACTCTTTCTTTAACTGATTTTTCCCGTATTGGATACAAGATTGGAGAGGACCTGAACGAATACTATCAGAAAAAGACTAAAATAGGGAGAACCTTAGGGTTAGACCAGAAGCTTATCTTGGAAGGATTAACGGAGGGCTTGCCGTTAGAAATGCAAAAGCTAGTTATTGCAAGCAACCCCTCAAATACACATTCATGGCGTGAATTAGTATTCAGAATTTGCAAGCTGCAACTGGACAGAAAAGGAAATGAGAGCAAAATAGATGCAAGCCCACAAAACCCCAATCAGTATCGACAATGGCGACCGTTTCGCCCCCCATATGAGACAGGACAGAATTATAACCGGCAGTGGAACTACAGAGTTCCCTATCAAAACCCCCCGACTCGACCTTTTGCTTCTAATCAAGCACGAAATCCCCAAAATACAGTTAGACCGACGACAAATGGTCAACCGAGACCAAATGTACATCACCAGACCACTTTGCCACCCTCCCCATGCAAAGTTTGTTTTAATATAGGAATACCAAATGCGTATCATTGGGTGGAATACTGCCCTTTTCGACAACAAGTCTTAGCAGTTCCAACCCCTAGTCCCAATATGAATTTTGCGAACCCCAACCCAGATCAGAGAGCTAATGAGTCATCTGAAAATATATCTAGTAATCAACGACGGTTTCTTATGTCCGGACATGTACAAAAAGAAAAAGCTAGCTACAAAAAATCAAATAGAAATTGTCAAAAAATTACTGATGTAAAAAGTGAAGGCTCACTACCTTGTTTGATCGATACAGGGAGTTCTATCAGTGTTATTCCTTATCATTTAGCCCACAAACTTAACCTAAAAATATGTAAAGTTCAGCAGAGTATATCGGTCACACAAACACAAGGTGTTCTAGCTTTGAAAGAAAAATGCCTTGTTAGTTTGAAATTAGGACATATCTCTAAGAACGTTGAACTTTTTATAATTAATAATCACTTACCTTATGCTTTGATTGGGCTACCCCACTGTAAACTGTTTAAATTAAATATTGACTGTGTTAAAATGCAAATCACGCAAGAGAAAAAGAAAGTACCTCTCATGGACAATATTTCAACAAATTCATCCCATCATACCTTACATTTATCAGAAACATATACTAACCAGCCAGAAATGGAAAATACAGTTAAAAATGCAGAGATATTCGAAGAAAATTTTGAGCCGGAGTTGTTTGAGACCACTGAACATGTGCCAAATGTTCAGACTGTCAAGGAACAATTACCTGCTCTTCTAGCCAAATATGTCTGTATTTTTGCTAAAGATAAATATGATGTAGGTTGTGTAAACATTGAACCCCAGAGAATACAGTTAACATCAGACCTCCCCATTTCTTTAAGAGCATATCGCACTTCCCCTAAGGAAGAAGAAGAAATTAAAGACCAAATTCAGAATTTATTGCGAGCCGGTATCATTAAAGAAAGCTATTCCCCTTATTCATCACCCGTAACTTTGGTGTATAAACGTGAAGAAGGGAAGAAAACCCGGTTATGTATTGACTTTCGAAAATTGAATGCCATTACAAAAACAGATGCAGAACCCTTACCTAGAATAGACACCCTGTTAGATAAATTGGCACATGCTAAAGTTTTTTCCACTCTTGATTTGGCCAGTGGATATTGGCACATCCCTATCCACCCTCGAGATACGGAGAAGCTGGCGTTTGCCACTACCTTTGGATTATATGAGTGGAATCGTTTACCATTCGGATGGAAAAACGCGCCTGCTTGGTTTAACCGTACCCTCAGAAGAATCCTTAATAAATACAAAATTGACTTTGCCTGTAGTTACTTTGATGATGTTATTGTATTCTCCCAAAATGAAGAAGAACATTTGTGTCATTTAGAGACCTTATTTAATATCTGTGTCCAAGAAAACCTTAAACTAAAATTGTCAAAGTGTAATTTTGTTAAATCCAAAATTAATTTCCTAGGATATGAAGTCTCGAATGGTTGTATCACACCTGACAACCCTAATATAGAGACAATTAAGAAATTAACACCACCTACGAATGTAAAAGAATTACAACGTTTTTTTGGGATCTATAAAAGTTTATCACAAATTTATTCCAAAATATGCTAACATTCGATACCCTCTCAACAATTTGTTGAAGAAAAATGTCCCCTATGTATGGGACCAAAATTGTCAAAATTCTTTCGAAAAGTTAAAAAATGCTTTAATTGAAAAACCTATATTAAAGTTGTTTGATCCCAAAACACCTTGTCATTTGTTTGTAGATGCATCAAGTCATGGAGTGGGATGTGTTGTGAAACAAGTTGATGAAAAAGGAACATTACATCCTATAGCATATCACTCTAGAAATCTTCGCGATTATGAAAAAAATTATGCAATTACTGAGTTAGAATGTTTGGCGATTGTGGATGCTTTAGATAAATTTTATCATTATTTACACGGTCAAAAATTTGTCATACATACAGACCATGCGGCACTTACCTGGCTCAAAAGTGTTAAAAATTTAAGAGGACGTCTTTTCCGCTGGTCCCTAAAACTTAGTATGTTTGACTATGAAATTAAATACCAAAAAGGCTCCACTAATGTTGAAGCTGATATGCTATCTAGACAGCCTGTTTCAGAAAATTTACCCCATATTATACATCTCCTTGACTTGAATGAAGTATGAGACAATCAGAAAAAAGAAAATGTAACAGTTGATGGTAAAAAATACACTGAGATAAATGATGTTGTTGTAATTAGAAAGAAAAGTTTGTATAAGATTGTGGTCCCCATGTCTTTACGTCTACCCCTCTTAGAAAAAACCCACACACAATTTGGCCATCCTGGAATTTATAAGATGATAAATTTAATCTCTCTGCAGTATTATTGGCCTAACATTAATCAGGACATTGAAAATTTTGTAAAACACTGTCACACTTGTCAGATAAACAAAAAATGTAGGCAAAAAAGATTTGGCTTATTGCAATTAATGCCCCCAACAGATATACCTTTTGAATGTTTAGCAGTAGACTCTGTTGGCGGATTTAATTATTACAATTCTACAAAAAAATATTTGCATTTAGTCGTTGACCATGCAACTCGC
Source organism: Maratus speciosus (assembly GCA_963932465.1). NCBI lineage: Eukaryota > Metazoa > Arthropoda > Arachnida > Araneae > Salticidae > Maratus > Maratus speciosus. Next base: position 330,705,555 of record OZ010788.1, on the reverse strand, counting down.
TATGTGTGGGGTTTTCCTTCAAAAAGTGTAACCACCGAAACTTATACAAACATTTTGAAGCAATTATTTCAGATACAAGTACCAAATAGATTGTTAACCGACAGAAATGGAGCATTTACGGCTTCCAGGTTTAAAAGATTTCTTCGTACTTACAATGTAAAACACAGATTAACAAGCAGCCATCACCCAGAAACGAATGGGAAAATTGAACGCCTAAATCAGACTATTGTCACTAGATTAAAATGTAAAGTCAATTCCACAACCAAGAAAATACCCTGGACTAAGCTTTTAGATGAAGTCTTATATGAATATAATAATACTCCCCATTCTGTAACCCAGTTCACCCCTAGTTATTTATTGTTAGGAAAATTACCATATGATCCTCCTTTACCAAATAATAGTTATTATCCCCCTGTGGAGGAAGCTAGAAAATTGGCTAAAGAGAGAACAATTGCTTACCATAAAAAGAATAAAGTCCGTTATGATGCTCGTTTCCTTCCTGTAAAATTTAAAGTTGGTGACATTGTAATGTATGAGGAATTTCATTATCCTAATACCCGTAAACTGACTTCGCCATACTCTGGCCCATACACCATTTTAAAACAACTTTCTGATGTATCCTTTGAAATTGATAAACCCAGTCCACATTTTAAGAGAAATTCTGAAATTGTCCATTCCTCCAAGTTAAGATACTACCACCCACCTCAAAACCTTAAGCTCAACCATGAATAAAACCCAATCTATCTCTTTCATCTTTCAATTTTTTATTTTTGCTTTCCTATCGTCCCCCTTGCTCGTAGCATTTGGACGAGGACCCAGCTGGGCGTGTAACCTAACTCCCCGGCGGCGTAGAATTATGATGACAGTTTAAAAGTACTGTTAGAATTTTTGTTTTTTTTTATAACTATATTATTATGATAATTTTGTGACCTATGAAGGGGTCCTCCGCTCCGTGGCCACCCATCTTTAGCCGGACTGTTTTCCCAGATTCTCTTTCCAGGTTGAACGGAGAATCTGGCAAAACTGCTTCGCTTCCCCTCTGTAGGTGAATGTCGATTGCCCACCTTCCTTTTTCAGTTGTGCAAGAGGCACATTTTTTGGGAGGATATTCACCTCAGAGTATTAAAATCCGTGTCACACTGACCCGGGGCATGGTGAAAATTATAGCAAACGCATATTTATAATTTTTTAGCTATAGTTTTCCTTTTTTTTAAGACAACTTAGTTTGTTTTTCATAAAAATAACCCTTGGCTGCATCAAAGAAGTAGTAAAGTCCCTACCGAAACAGAAAGGTAGAATAAGAAGGAATGTGTTTGTTGTTGTTAGTATTACAGTGTATTTTACTTTTATGTTAGCTCAGTGTGAAAATTCAGTATTTTTAGAAATGCAAACTTGCCAAAGTGCATTTTGGTAGACAATATATTTGTGTTGATAGTATTAGTGCATATTTTATATTTTTGAACATTTTATGTTATTGAATATTTTATACTTTTGAACATTTTGTAGTATTGAATATTTTATATTTTTGAATATTGTGTATTATTGAATATTTTATATTTTTGAACATTTTGTATTAATGAATATTTTATAATTTTGAATATTTTGTATTTGTAAATATTTTTTACATTTGAATATGTTATATAGTTTTCAGTAGGTTTGTCTTTGAGTATTTTAGTATATGTTATATATTCTGTATATGTTAATGTTACAATTTTACACCAAAAAAGGATGTTTCTCAATGGACAATACCCAGAGACATTTACAAAAAACATCCAAAAGACTTGCTTTAGAGACAGTTTGGTGTAATTAAAGGTCCCATGTCTCGAGACTGTCCCCTTATTATTTTGCTGCAGCACCATTTAAAGAATTCCAATGTTTTAGTGTAACCAATATTTTTATGTGAACAATATTTTTATGTAACTTGATATGAATGTAAAAATAGGTCCAATTGACTTGAGAGCTGGAGCAAAAAAACACCCTGGGTTAAATTTACGAGATAAGATCCACAGGTCTTGCAGGCGAGCCCTGTGGCTCTTGTTTTAGTGGGGGGGGGGGGGATATGAAATGATAAAAAAGCCCCTTTTTAAAATCCCCTTTTTGTCCCTTTTTAAAATTTAAATTTAGAAATTAAAATTAAAACTTTTAAAATGCTTTTGTAATTGTGTCTCAGTTGATTGAATGAGGTTGCCCCTGTTAAGCCAGTTTTCCCGCATCGCATTTTATAACTTTTAGAGATCGTTTTGGCACATCTCATAAGAATACTTTTGCTGAATAAGTGCAATTTATAAGTCTTGCTGCATTCGATCGGCCAACTCAAACCACAGCCTGTATCCCGGGCAGTCAATCATTCAGCTAACGACCAATTATAGTTTAAAGACGCCTCCTTTGACTTCAACGGCCCCTAGCTGGAATAATGCGAAATACAGCATATTTATACCGATGCACAGGTCCCCGGACAGGGCTTTTGACCATCAAAAGAATGCCCTAACTCCACGACACTCGGCTCTCTAAGTATCGCTTAGCGGTACACATAATTCCCAAGCCCGATGTCCATAAATTAAATTAGCAGCTCTCAAGCCAAAAAGGGGCCTGATTTCTCAAAAGGATGCAACAAAGGAACAATAAATCAGGTCCCCGGAAAAACTGTGTCTTTATTGGAATAACTACTGTCTGAATCTGACTTTGATTTCCCGGATACCACTCGCGGCCTGCGACTACCTAAAGATGATAGAAGTTCCGAGGATTCGCTCAGAAATCGGCACGCACGCGTCCGCGGTTCGCGCCCCTGCCCCCAGCGGTCGGGCCTTGGCCGACGACACGACAGAAGATCCATAACTAGAGTAGCGACGAATTCGTTACATATATACACATATTTATGATGAAAGTTAAATATAAAATTTTATGAATTAAAACAAAATTAAAATAAATTAAAATAATTTCAGTATCTCAAAATTAAGTCCAGTTGAGCACCGTCGATTCACTTTTGCTGCTATGGAAACGACGAATTCTTTGATATTGAAATGAATAACTGGTAAATGAATCTTGCCTTTATTTTGAATACGCTTAAATATAGAAAGTCATTTTTATATATGAAATTGTTTTTAAAGTAATAAAGTTAAATAAGAAACAACATGAATATGTAATACAAAAAATGTATTTATTAAACCCTCTCATTGTTTATGTTTAAATTCGTTAAATGCTTTTTACACGCATTCTAAAAATCAACTAACAATTTACATTTTCTACAACGCGGGATTTTCCAGGTGCATTAAAATTGTTTGCTTTTGGCGAGGAAAAGTACTGCTCGCCAAATCGCGTGACACTTTCGTCTTTTCGCGCCAAAAACTCGAAAGTATTTTATTTTTTACAGACCTTTCTACTGTAATTCCGCCGCTAAATTTGACTGATACTTTATTACATACATAAGTAGTTTACTTGGTATTTTTTCCTAAATATTCTGCGTATGCCCAGTAAGAAGACCTTCCTTGTTAGTTCGAAAAAAGGAAAAAAGGGCCGAGCATCAAACAGGGACCTGATCCGATCACCGAAAACATATGTGCTTGATGGACTTGGCTTGATCATAAGAAAAGAAACATAGCTTGTTTTACTAAGCTTTGATGGCGTTTGATAAAAACCTCTGAGTTAATACGGATGCGAAACTTGAGAAACTTCAGCTCAGTAAACGGACTATCATTGAAGTAAAGAGCTATCTGCATTGAACCGAATGGGCGTAAGTCAAGGAGCAACAACGATGACGAAGAGCTACCGTAATAAACCAGGACCCTATCAAATAAAGCTTAACAGGGATGACGAAGAGTTCTCCTCACCTAAAAAGTTCTTATCCTTACGCGGTCCAGTTTTAAGAAGTCACAAAATTTTAACACAACACTCGATCCTGTTTTTCTTTATAAAAGTGGACTGTTAATGGAAGACTTGAACGTGGATTGGACACACAATTTGGAATAAACGTTTAAATTGTGTGGACTTTTACCACAAGTCATATATGAACGATATCAGGACAACTCTTCGACAAGTCTCATACCGGAGTGCTCTTAACATATCTGTGGGATGGTCAGAAATTTTATACTTATTCTAATACAGTGAAACTTGTAAAGTTGACAACCTTCTGAGTTGACCACCTGCCATATTGACCTCTGTTGTCAGGAACCAAATTTATCATATACAAAACTATAAGACAAACTCTTTGTAACCTGACCACTTGTCTATCTTGTATCTTAATCACTGAAATTATTCAAATTTGACTAGAACTATTATAAAACGTCCATCAAAACCCTTATAACTTGACCATCCAAAAAGCTAACAAATTATGAATAAAAAAAGGAACTCTCCACGAAATTCTCTACCTTTTTTTCTTTTTAACTATAATTTCTAAAAGGTGGAAATGGTTATTAACCTGGGAATTGCTTTTAATAGTGACATGTGTAGGTAAATAATTCAAGGCTTATCTGTTCTTACATTGTTGCTCTTGTGTATTTGGATTTTCACCCCCCCGCTTCCATTCTTTAATTCTAGATTTCTTTCTTCTATTTCCCATTCTCCTATCATTCTTTCCCTTTTTTTCAATAACCCCAGGTGCTAGTTGGTAAGCAGAAATATATCCACCAGTTGCAATAGTTTGAGGTAATTATAACAACTCAGTTAAGAAAATTATTTGCGATAAGGATGAGTTACACTAGAACTGTGTTGTAGTACAGAAGGATTTTCATCCAGTTATTATTTTCATCCAATAAACGTGGTGTATAGGAAGTATACAAGACATTTATTTTTTCTAATTTTTTTAACAAGAAAGATTTTGTTAATGTAAAATGGCTCTAAAAAGAAAATTAGTTGAACTTTCAAATGATAAAAAATATTAAATATTAAATTTAATTAGAAAAGGAGAAAGATAAAGAAAATTAGCTGATAGAAATGGAATTTCCAAAACTACAATGTCTAACATATCAAAGAATGGGGAAGAAATAACTAAATTGTGGTTAGAGAACCGTAGTGGTAATAGAAAAATAGCATTGAGAAAAACATCAAATAAATGCTTTAGATTATGTACAAAATTTAATGTGCTATGCTTCCGATAAGCAGCCTAATATTTCTGAAAAGATAATAAATCTGTATGTTTCATTTGGAAAACATTAAGCTGATGTAATGTCCAAAAACGAGCATCAAACTGCAATAAGAGAGTTTTTCTTGGACAAATAGGTAATGCAAATGAAAAACTTAATTTTAAAATTTTAGAATGTGTATGTGTCTTAACATGTGAAAAACAAGTCCTTTTTTGATGTTTTTTTTTTATAAATTATGTGTAATAACTAGTAAGGTTTGAATAATCACTAATTGGCTGCGTATTGATTGACTGTTTGTTTTAAATAAATAGTACTAATACTAATTGATTTTAAAATTGATACAAAACTATTAATTCATTCTTCTAGTTAATCTTTTCTTTTATAATGTGTTAGAAATTGCATGGTAATACAATATTATTTTAAAGCCATGTCAATTAACAGGTTAAGCGCCACGTCAGTCACTGGTGACTAACACTGAACTTTCCGTTTAGAGCGCGTCATTCACCAATGACTGACGGTCTAAAATATGATATAAAACTAAAAATATGTATATTGTTTTAAGTAATTGCTGAAAATTTATTTAAAATTTATTTTCCTTTTATTTATTACAAGACTATACTTTCTTTAAAAAAATATTTAAAACATTGTAAATTTTGTAGCTTCAGTGTCAGTCACCGTGGCACTCAACGCGTTAATAAAATTTTTGTGGAAAAAACTGATATGGAATGAAAATTACGTGTAAAAAATAAGTAAAATTATCATCACCCTTTATAAGTTGACCACTTCTCTAAGTTGATCACTGAAGTGTGGCACCGCAAGTGGTCAATTTACACAGGTTTTAAAGTATTTTATTTAAAATGGCTATCTTATTCCAATTCATTGAAGTACTTATCTATTATATTCCAAAGTTTATTAACATATTCAGCATATTTATTCAAAATTACTAAAGTGTCTATTTACAATGAGTACAAAATATAACTTGGCTTATTAGCCCTTCGAGTTAATTTTGATATGAGTTTTCTTTTCTTTGTATGTAGGTATTTTATTTTACAATTAATGGTATGGATTTGAAAATAAAAATTAACAAAGTATGAAATGAATATAAAGGAAAATAATAATAATGATAATAATAATAATAATGATAATAATAATAATAATAATGTAAATGAAACAATTGATAAAATTTCAATATAAAAATAAAATATATTGAATGAAATTTAGAAAGTTATTTCACGATACTGAAAAAAATTAACATAAAATTATTATTGTGAAGAATTTATGTGTCCCCTTTCTTCTCTTCTCTTGTCTCATTTCTTTCCTTTCAGCAAATCAAGAAAACAAACTATCTAGTAACTAATAAAAATAAATAAAATAATAAATGTCACCTAACCAAAAATTCTAAGCATGACATAGATGTTAAATAATTCGTACTTACTGTTATTGCTTATACTTTACCAATACTTAATTATTATTATTTTCATATTAAGCAATTAGGCTGTTTAACAGCGTGTAGCAGGATAATATTATATTTTACTGTATTTTTTTCTGTATAATCACGTCTTTGTATGTTTCGGTTGTTTTTCGGCCCAACATACAATAGCAAGTAATTCAATTGTGATTTAATATTCCTTTCTTGCAGCTTGTATTTAATAAGAATTTTGAAGAAAAAATTTTCCTCGTATTTTTTTTTTTTGCTTGATCTCATACATTTCTATATATAAACAGGTTTTCATCTAACTTTTTACACGTAATTTAAACTTACTTCCATCGAACGAGTTTTACTTTATCCGTCAGAATAATCTCGTATTACAGTCACCTCTCACTTATGCCCCTCTCATTTATACGCTTCTCTCAGTTATACGCGATTTTCGTAAGGTCCCGACACGAGGAATAGGAAAATAATACTGTAGATTTCTCACTTACAAGCGCCACTTTGAATTGTCTCTCTCAGTTATACGCGGAAATAACAGACTATTTTTAGACTTTTTGAAGGAATTTCATATGAAGATAGCTAAAAAAAAAAGAAAAGTTCTGCTATTTATGGATCAGTGTCCAGCCTTTCCTTCATATCTACCATTGCTGAGAGATACATGAGTTATATTTTCCACTGTAAATTGTACTAGTAGACTCCAGTCATTAGATCTATTTATAATAACGTCAGTTAAAGCGCAGTATAGGAAAGATTTGGTTCGAAGAACGTTTATATCCCAGAGCAGAAAAAGGAATTCAAGAGAATTTGGATTCTGGATGCTATGCATATGTTCGTTTCGTTTTGAAATAATGTAACAGCCACAAAAACTTCTAGCTGCTTCAGAAATGCGAATTTTGTTTATTCAAAGAATGCTGAAGCTATTCCATTACAGGAAAATGAAAACAACAGCAATGATTTTAAAATAGACGAAGAAGAATGGAACAGCATAAGCCAAGATTCTCTTTCTCTTCAAGATTTCGTCAATGTTGATATTAACGACAATAAGAGATATTGAAACTGTTTTTGGTGACATGATAGCTGAAAAAGAAGGAGAAGATGACGATAATGATGAAGCTGATACTGTAGCTGTCCCATCTTAAGCTAATGCTTTAGGAGCCCTGGACCCTTTGAGATGTTACCTTCAATATGCTGATGTAGCATCAAGTACAATGAAGCACTTTAATGCTGTGGAAAAGGTCTTTGCACAAACACGGCTTAAGCAAAAACAAACTTGAATCGATGACTTCTTAAAAGAGGATTAATTGACATATCTTCTTTGTAAAATTAAATTTTACGTTTATTGTATTTTTTAAACTAAATTTTATAGGAAAAGTGTAATGATTTTATGTACACTATACTAATATTACATCTCTTTTATTTTATAAAATGTGATTAATTATAATTCTTATATTTTAAAAGTTTTTCCCATAATGTGTATAAAGAATTACTACATACAACATGCTCTCGATTATGCAGGGCTCTCAGCTATGCGTGATTTTAAATCAATCCCAGGGCTCGCAACGTTCCTAAAATTTTCGCACTTTGCTACCAGTATTTTAAATAAGAATTCTTCGTGGTAGAATCCTTTAACGTTTATAGTAGAAATGTACAACAAAGATTATTGTTTTAATTTAGTGGTAGCAAATTGCGAAAATTTTAGGAACGGTGCGAGCCCTGCAATCCCTTCAAACGCGTGTAAGTGAGAGGTGACTGTACATTGAATTTTATGTTTCATAAAAATTTGGCAAGATTAATAGAATAAACAAGCATGTTTTGCCACTATTCAACAATCAACTGTTCTCGAAATAATTTTCTCAGAACAATGATTATTTTTGCACGATTCTTAATTATTCCGAATTACTGTTGAATATATATGTCTGCAGTTGTCGAAAAAAGTAAACACCCCATACTAAGTCTGCAACTAATTATAATAGAAATTAATTTGCAGGTGCCAAACTATTGGAAATAAAACCTACTTTTAAAAGATGTATATAAAATTTGCTTAGGGACGAATTAAATTCACGAATGAACGGATTATAGGCCGAAACTTTCCCACTTCTTGAACAATCCGGTCACCAGACCTCAACCAATGTGACTTTCGGCTATGGGATTATCTCAAAAGTACTGATTTTTGTGATAATCTGAACACTTTGACGGAATTTAAAGATACGATACACCGACATGTCCGTAACATTCCTCCTGACATGCTAAGAGCTACTGTTGCGAATGCAGTAATGCGATTTCACTTGCTTTCGGAGAATGGTGGACGCCACATTGAACATGCTTTGTAACACGTTTCAGAAACGATTAAACACATTTTAAACAGATTTCTTCATGTCTTATTTTGTTTAACAATTTTGCATATAGCGCCATCTCCCCCCCCTGGTGGTGAGTATTTGAACTTTTTATTTTTTAATTAATTCCCATGACCTCCTTTAAATATATTAAAAAGTTTAATAACATTTGATCAAGTAGATTTCCTTCTATGGCCATTTCAAAGTGGAGCTTGAATTATAACCTCCCTGTATATATTACTGTACAACAGGCATCGTCTAATTAAAAATAGGTAAGACACATTATTTTTGCTTGTAGCAAACTTTTTGTGGAAAAAGACTAATTTAATTATTGTTTCTTCTATTAAGGATTCGAAAATCTCTTAACTGAACAGCAGTTTGCCTTGTATTAATACTTTTTTTTTATTGAAATATACTAAGTCAATATAGCAAATTAGTAGTTTATTTACTTTTATAATGTTAACCTAGAAAAATATAACCTACTTCTAGCACAGATTTTATTTTAAAGTTATTTCGCTACAAAAGATCTGTAACAGGCTCTAGGACATATTTATTTTTTCATACTTTTTAAGATTTTATTTGCGTATTTTTTTTTTCAAAAGTCTATTTCTTCAAATGAAAAAGTATATAATTTGCCTAAACTTATCTAAAGTATTAAAAAAAGTGTTAATTCAGTCATACATACAAGCATAATCTAAAATTTTCCCTTATACAAAAGATAGATAAAGTTTATAGGTAGAAAATACTTACGGAATCAGGTTGAAAATACTTACATAATCAGGCCGAATTCTCCTTTAAACATTAAAAAATATGAAATAATATAAATTTAAAAAAAATGACCTTTTATTCATCCAAAATGCACTAAAATTTGAAAGCACAATTGTTCATTTATTTAGAAAGTGCGAAATTTTCTATATCCTTAATGCCTTTCATTTATTTATACCTTTCTATGTATATATAGTAAAGAATAAAATGCAGCATAACGACATTTTGTTACACTTTGTGACAAAAAAAAATATATTTAAAGTTGTTCCTTTGACGAAAAATATTGAGGAATTTTGTGAAGAACCTAATAACATGTGTTCAGTAAAATTCTTGCGTTTTGCTACTTACTACAGGGTGTTTCTTTTTAACTGCCGCTATTCGGAACAATTTGTAGCTCGTTCTAATAACAGGAATTGACTAAACATGGTAAGGGGACTAATGACGCCATGGGAAAAAAATTCCATGAAAAAAATAGTTCAAAACACTGCCCATAGGGCACAATGGCACTGCTGTAGTTTACCCAATCGAGAATGAGCATAAAGTCCGGGTAACAAATGATAATGCAAACTTACACCAATGTATGTGAAAACAGCGCCAATAATTTGGGGCTATAGACGCATGATACAAGATCGGAGAAACATTTTCAGCTCAGGTTGACGATCAGCCTCACGTTACCGCAGCACACGTATAGTCAAAATAATTGGTGTTGTTGTCAGATACGTAGGTATAAGTTTGCGTCTCCATTCCTTACCCATACTTTGTGCTCATTCCCGGCTGCGAAGCATACAACAGCGCTATCCCCTATCGGCGGTGTTTCGAACTACTTTTTTTCAGTGGATTCTTTTTCCCATGGTGTCACTAGTCTCCTTGCAAAGTTTAGTGCTATTCCGGTTATTATAAAAAGATACAGATGGCTCTGAATAGAAACAACCTGATATAAAATATAAATATTTAAAATTATTAAAGAGACAGAAAAATTTGCATTTTCTCTAATTGAATATCATCATCATCGTCATCAACCGTTTTCAATCCACTGCTGGATATAGGTCTCCACCACATTTTCCCAATGTTTCCTGCCTAGTGCTGGTCACAAACAACCCATACAAACTGAGCTCTTCATTTATTTCTGGATAGGTCTTTTTTAGCTATCAGCAACTTATATACGTTTTATTTAATTTTATTACTAAATGAATCGAAGAAATTAAAAATATGAAACTGCTATTCTTGAAAAATTTCCTCTGCCTTTTCACAAATACACGAGTACAGAATTGAAAATAATATTTTAAAAATGTTATATAAATATTGGACTTTAAAATTTGCCATTGCATTATTAATATCTAAGTAAAAAATTAAATTACAGAAACGATGATATGAAATTTCGAAAATTAATTACACTGATAAACAAATTTTAACGAATTTTCTGATTATCTATATACATTGGGTGTTTCTTATAGATTTCAAGCTGCTGAAAAAGAGTATGTTTGTAAAAATTTTCTATCACCCTCCAATTTTGAGAAATTTCATTTATACGTTTAGGAAAATGTAGGCATCGTATAGGCATTATAATTATATTACATTATTCTCTTACATGCGTTTGATTCACACAAACATTCTTTTTTCTTATTACAACGATAGAAGATACAGCAAGAGAGTAGAAACAGATGCCCCCCTAACAAATTTTATTTTAGCGATCTTGAACAGACAGCGCTAGCCACCCCCACAGTATTTGGATTTAACGCATCTCCGTGACAGTTGAAACTTATCTTTCGGGGCGATTGTACTGCTATTCGTTTGTTCTGTAAGACTTTTAACTTAAATTTTGATTATAATTATCGTATTTTCCTCTAAAATATGTGAAAAATGTCTAGAGAATGCGTTAATGAGCCCGATTTTTTTTGCTATGCATGTGGGGAGCTAACTTTGAAAAAGCATCAATGCGCTTTCACACCGCTGATAAAGACTGCCTATCACATGTACTTTGGATGTAAAGTAGGTGTACAAGATAAGAAAGGGGCACATCAATCTTGTTGTACACGATGTGCTACGAACCTCCGGGCGTGGATGAAAGGGAAAAGAAAGAGTATGAGAGCCCTTTGGTATACTTGCTATGACGCGAGCCGAAGGATCAAAAAGCTGACTGCTACTTTGTATTACAAAAATTAAGGGATTCTTTGCAAGAAATAAACATAAATTTAAGTACCCGAACATAGATTCAGCAATGCGACCAGTATTACATAATCATGATTTACCAATACCGAAACCTCCCGAGAATTTTACATATGACGATGCAGCAGTAGAAATAGAAATTGATGAATCAGAAACATCCTCTACATCTAATATAAACTATTCTCCTGGCGTAAATGAAGAACCACACCTAGACCACTCAAGAAAAATTAAATGATCTTGTGAGAGACTTAAATTTATCAAAGAAAAACTCAGAATTAGTTGGATTAAGATTGCAAGGTTGGAATATCCTGAAAAACAATATAAAGATATCTATATATCGAGATCGACATAAGAAATATTCGACATTTTTTTCAAGAAAAGGTGATTTATGCTATTGTAATGATATCAGTGGTTTAATGTCCACGTTAAATTGTCAATATAAATCGGAACAATGGCGATTGTTCATCGCTGATTCGAAAACCAGCTTGAAGGCTGTGCTTCTTCATAATGGAAATGCCCTGCCGTCTGTTCCAATAGCATATTCTTGCATAATGAAAGAGTCTTATGAAAATATGAAGATACTGCTTCATGAAATTCATTACTCATACCATGATTGGAATATATGTGTGGAGTTTAAAGTAATTGCCATTCTTATTGATATGCAACAAGGTTATACAAAATATTGCTGTTTCCTATGCGAGTGGGATAGCAGAGCAAAGTATGAGCATTATATCAAAAAGAAGTGGGCAGAGCGCAAACAATATATTGCAGGTGAAAAAAATATCCAAAACGTTCCTCTAATCGATAAAAAGAAAGTTATTCTTCCACCTTTACACATAAAGTTGAGATTGATGAAGAATTTCGTTAAAGCTATGAATAAAGAAGGTCGTAGATTTCAATATCTGCAAGAACAATTTCTATTGCTAAGCTATGCAAAAATTAAGAAGGGCATTATATTTGGCCCACAAATTACACATCTTATGAAGAACAAAAATTTTGATGATACATTAAGTGATTTAGAAAAAGCAGCAGGGATCGATTGTAAAAATGTTGTGACACATTTCTTAGGAAATCATCGAAGTCCTAACTATGAAATATTAATTAAAGACATGTTAAAAATTACAAAGATTTAGGATGTTCAATATCGTTGAAAATTCACTTTTTAGCATCTCATCTAAATTTCCCCCCGAAAATATGAGAGTTGTTAGCGACGAGCATGGAGAGCGCTTCCACCAGGATATTTCTGCAATGGAAACCCGATATCAAGGCAAGTGGACCCTAATATGCCCGGAGATTACTGTTGGAACCTTATTAGGGATGCTAGTGATTGTGGCTATAAGAGAGAATCCACAGATAAGACATTTACCGCTACATAAAGTATGAAATTTCTTATTACAAAAATCCTTCTACATTTTTCTGAACCTTTATAAACAATGCATATTTTCAGTTTTTTAAATATTAATTTTAAGCTTTATAAGTGTTTATTTAAAAGTTTGTCATTACTAAAATACCAAATGATAAATTTCATAAGGTATATGTGTTGAATAAATACTACAAAATCCAGATTTTCAAGATTTTGGAATTTTTTAAAAATCTGTGGGTGATGGAAACTTTTTAATGGCATATTCTTTCACATGAAATATAAAAGTCACCACATACTTAGTTAGAACAGAAACCTTGTTTATCAGTGTTATCAATGTTACGTAAAAGTAGCGAATATATGCTAATAATTTTTCTTGCATTGAAAAATTAAAGAAAATTATCCATTTTTACATTGTCAAAAAATATATATCGATGGTGTGTTCACAAAGTTTCAAGACTGGTCCTAGAATACAAAAGTTATTAAACATTTTTGTAAAGCGAACTGAAATTCTTCCAAATATGACCCTTGGGACACACAGCTGGCAGCGTTTTTTTTTTCCGTTATTCAAAGGATCCCTGGAAGTCTTCGCGCGCAAGTCACCTCGTCGAAGCTGGAATCGTGGGTCGCTGGAATCGTATCGAATTGCTTCCCTTTCAGGTCTTTCTTGATCCGGAGGAATAAAAAAAAGCACTGGGAGTGAGGTCGGGTCTGTGAGGAGGCTTGTGGCAGTATTGCCACGTTAAACTTAGCCAAAACTTTAGCGGCTGGGAGCGACGTGTGAGAGGTCGCATTGTCGTGGTGAACAATCCAATCTTCTCTGTTGTCTGGGTGGACGTGCCGGGTCAGGTCGGTTTTACGCTGGAATACACCACTATTTAAGGGATAGAGTCCGGTGTGCCCGCTGAGACATCAGAGACCATTGATTGTTCACCACGACAATGAGCCTTCTCACACGCCGCTCGCCACTGCCGAAGTTTTGGCTGGGTTCAACGTGGCAATACTTCAGCAAGCCTCCAACAGCCTAGACCAGGGTTGGCGAACCTTTTTATAGTCGCGTGCCAATTTTTTTCAAAAAATATTTTACTTGACCTTGACGTGCCAACTAAAAAACAAAGTTAGTGGATTGAAATGTAATGAATCAAAACTACTTGAAAATTGCTTATTAAGATATTTTCTAAAAGGAGTAACATTACATGTAAGTATTACACTGCAATAATTATAGAAACAATTATATTTTAGAAATTAATTAAAAACATAATGTGATTAAATGTTGTTTATTGGATAAAAATAATTAATATGTTTATGTTCAGTTAATTTCAACAGAACGCAAACTAAATGAATTTATATGGCAACCACTCTCTACTTGATTTTTTACAATATAAATTTGCGAAAATGATGAAAAAAATATTAAAATCGAAAAAAAAGAGGCAATTTATTTAAATAGTTCTGAAATTAATTTCCAAGTTGCCATAATTTACCATCGGTAATAATATTTCCTTTTTCATAGTTTTCAAATATTTTCTTTGTTTGATAAATTTTCGAAACCATATTGATTGAGATTAAAATTCCTCATTTTGCAATTAATTGAATTTAGAATCAAATCAAGTCATCCAAGTTCGTGTATTTTATGTAAAATTGCTGTATCCTATCCTCATTTAGAGACATAATCAACGCGCGCCGTGCCGAAATTATTTTTTTGCATGAGGCACGCGTGCCATAGGTTCGCCAACACTGGCCTTGAACTTGCTCCAGCGACTCCCCCCCCCCCCCGGATCAAGAAAGACCTGAATGGAAAGCGATTCGACACGATTCCAGCGATCCAAGCAGCTTCGACGAGGTCCCTTAACAGCCTTGTGTGCGAAGACCTCCAGGGAGCCTATGAATAATGGAAATAACGCTGGCGGCTGTGTGTGGATGCCCAAGGGTCATATTTAAAAGAATTTTAGTTCGCTGTACAAAAATGTTTAATACATTTTGTATTCTCAGACCAGTCTTAAAACTTTGTGAACACACCTTGTATATATTTATTTCTTGGATTTGGAGCATGTCTAAAAAATATAAATCTGTGGCACACAATTTTTCATATTTAAAAAATAAAACTAATTTGATTAAAAGTAGAGTAATTATTCTACAATTTATATCTAATAATTCTAGAAAATATAGAAACTAGTGAAATATATTTTTTTCAAAGATAATTTATTCAAAAATGTAATGGTATAGACAGATAAAAACGGAGATTAAATATTTGAAAGTTAACCTATGCTTTCATGATTATATATATATATATATATATATATATGAAATACGTTTTAAAAAGTAAAACTCATGATAAATACATAGATCCTATTTACATATTCTTTTGAATTATTCAAAATATTAAATTTGATAAACTAAAAACTGCTTTTAAAAAATTCATTGAAGAATATATTTGGATTCCAAAATTTTTATTTCGCTTCAATAACGATTTAAACTTCTAATTTTTAATTCAATACGAAAATTGTTTCAATTTTATTATTATTATTATTATTATTGGTTTAAAGCAGCAACCATAACTTCTTATTTATTTTAGATAATAATATTAATCAATTATAAAACACATTCATTACTAAAAACTCTTTAAAGAAAAGGAATAAGATTAAATAACTTACATTATACTAAATAAAAACTACAAATAGTGCAGTATATAATACCGTTTTCAATGCACTGTTAGATGCAGGTCTCTCTCAGATTTTTCCAATGGTTCCTGTCTTGTGCTTTAGTCATCCCATTAACACCAGCCACTTTTCTGATCTCGTCAATCCACCTAAATTGATGTCATCTTCTTAGTCGTTTTCCATCCCTGGGATACCGCTGTATGGTGTTTGTGCTCCATCTATTGTATTGTCTTTTTGGAATATGTCCAGCCCATTTCCATTTTAGCCGTTTAATTCTTTCAATGATGTCAAAAACTTTCGTCTGACTTCTTGTCTAGGATAGTCTCTTAGTGTTTCTTATAGTTATGCCTAGAACATATCTTTCCACGCTTGGATTTGTTGTTTATAATCTTTGTATCATCCGTTTTGTCAGCGTTCATGTTTCTGCTCCATAAGTTAGTGCAGTCAAAACACTTTCGTTAAACACCTTTCTTTCCTAACAAAGAGGCATGTTACTCTTGAGAATAACATTGTTCTTGACAAGAGCACTGCATCCATTTCATATTCTTGTATTAATTTCATTCATGATGCTATTATCCGAACGATATTTCCTGTCCAAGGTAGACATGACTTTGCACTTCTTTAATATCAGTGTTACTGCAGACGATTTTCTTTTTTGATGCAAATGAATTGAACATTAGATTAGTCTTTTCCAAATTTATTATATATATATATATAAATATCCAAAAACCAAATGAAAAATTCAAAACTACAGAACTGATCCAAAGATAAAAGTAATCTAAACCAAATGACAACAACTACTAAAATAACTTAAAAACAACAAACTTAAAAAAGTACATAGCTTTAAATAATATGCATTAACTAAAACCAGAAGACATTAAACCAATGGATACAGGTGGCATGGCTTGTGAAATATATATATATATATAAGCTCAAAAAGGTTAAAAGTAAAACTAAAAGTAAAATATAAAAATAAAAATAAAATCCATGCGATAAGCGCTACAGCTGCATATAACCACACAGATTATATATAGCACATATGTTTTAAATGCGTTTGTCAGACCCAGAATCCTGCACCATAAATAAACTAAGTATAACCATAAAACATCCAAGAAATTTAAACAGATATAACCTGAACAAGAAAAAACAACAAAAGGCTGTGGCCTCTTCAGCGGTGGGCATTTTAAAAAGCACAGCAATGTTTCAGACTAATTACAATTTACAACAAACTATTATTCAGTAGTGGCAGTGGGTTTCGGCCAGAGTGTCGCAAAGCATAAATCAAATGCATAAAATCATATGCGATTGACAGTTAATGATTTGTATAACTCAAATCCTTTTTGGACGGTTTTACAAGGATGTCTGCAATTGTGTGGCAACAGACATGGAACGTTTATGGACAGATTATGGATCACTGGAATTTGGTTATTGTTTTTTGTGGCTGTGTTGCTCGGATTTGGGTAAAATAATTTTATTGTTTCAGTATACATTACACATACGTTCTGAATCAGTTGTATCTTTGAGATGCAGTGTTTATTGTGGCGTCGGTTCCGGTGGGGGAGTGTTCGCGATAAGCTTTCAATTGTTTTTATGCATTTGATTTATGCTTTGCGACACTCTGGCCGAAACTCACTGCCACTACTGAATAATAGTTTGTTGTAAATTTTAATTAGTCTGAAACATTGCTGTGCTTTTTAAAATGCCCACCGCTGAAGAGGCCACAGCCTTTTGTTGTTTTTTCTTGTTCAGGTTATATCTGTTTAAATTTCTTGGATGTTTTATGGTTATACTTAGTTTATTTATGGTGCAGGATTCTGGGTCTGACAAACGCATTGTGCTATATGTGCTATATATATATATATATATATATATACATATATAATTATTTTTAGAGAGTTTTAGTTGATAAAAATTCAGAGCTTAATTTATTTTAAAAACAAGTATGACGATAATCTTAGACTTATTAAGCTTTCATAAAGTAAAAGTTTAAAAAATATTAATATCACTATGATCACAGTTCGTCAGAAAAATATTTTGTAGTTAGTTATTATCTGTATACTATAAGCTACCTCAAATGCATTAAGGATTTAGGAAAGTAATAAATCTACACTTTGAATTATATTTCTTGGAATTCCTATCAGACCAATATATAGGTGCGAAGCGATACGAATTTTGGTTGCAAATTTTAGTACAGTAATATTTGCTTTTTAACTCCAATAATACTGTGATTTTATAATAAAATATCATTATACGATGAAAAGTGATATTGATTTATATCATAAATATATATAGTTTTAAGTTACAGATAATTTTGGTTTACAATTTTTAGCATCATGCAACAACATGGTTTCGTGTTCATGATAAATCAGTAGAACTACGCATTTTCTTCATAAAATTCTGAAGTGTTAAGTTAAATCGATATCTTAATTTAGTGAAATAGTAAACAGCATTTAAAACTAGTGTCTCAATTTGAAGATAATGCCGAGTTTAAGGGTTTTTTTTTTTTTTTTTTTTTTTTTTGTTATTGTTGAAACTAAGTTGTTTCGGTGTTTGAAAAACATTACATGCCATTTGCCATAAGATTTTCACTTCTTAAATATATATATGTATGCATATTTTACTCTGTAGAACTTAATCAAGTTCTGACTATTTATTGCTGCTCCTGTTGATCTTGCAATCATAAAGCTTAATAAAGGATTTACGATTGATTGTCACATTCAAAACTGATAAGTAAACTGAACGAGAAAAAATACAGGGATATGAACTTTTAATATTTTACAAAATATTTTTTATTTTTAAATATTTAAATTCCGTTATTTCAAAATTATTATTTATGTTTAAATAAAAAAGAAAATCATGACGGAAAATTTCATTTTAATAAATTATTCAAACTATACCGTGTACTGTAAAATTGAATAATTAATGTATTGTTCTGAGAAGGAAAAATGAGACTAGCAAATATGAATTCTATACGAATTGCAATTTTTATTGTTTATCACCATGTAAAAAATTCCATTGTCCTTAACGTGATATTTGGAGATATCTTCAAAATATTCTACACTTTTGTAATACTCTTAAATTATTAGCATATAAAACATATTTCTATAATAATGCTTATTGTACAAATTAATAAAAATTACTGTAATTGTTCTTACTATTTTATTTATATGGATAAAAAAGTTATTATATAATTTGGTATATGAAATATATTTTCTTTTATATAATTTAATGTTTAAAATAAATAAAAGCAGCTATCAAAGGCACACAAGTTTAAAATTTGAAAATTTTAAATTTATTAGTGAATGTTTGATAAAGTTTTAAATTATATATGTACGGTAAGGAAGGGTAAATTCTTTTAAAATATAGATGATGTAATTATTTCAATAAGTCTATTAGTAATACTTAATTAAATAAAAAAAAATTAAATAATGTTTTTTTGGGATAAATTTTACTGAAATTTTTATAAATTATTAAGTATAAGTTTAAGTCTTTTAAACAACAAAATGTGTTTCCATTTGAAAAATAATTTATAGCTATAAACCTTAACATACCATATCTGCTACTTAAAAGAAAAATTAACTATACTTGTACTTTCAGTAGAATGTAAATTGAATAACTAAATTGAAAATGAATATTGTATTTTTTTTAGATGATCATTTATCTCAATTCGTTCACCATTTATTATTTATATCTTCCAAAACTAAAACATTCCATACAAATTTCAATGTTGAAGATTTTTTATGAACCGGCTACATAAATTTTCTAAACAGTATAATTTAATATTTTACATTTTTCATAACATTTTCAATTTCTGTGAATTCATGAAATTTGTCATTTTTATACTAGAAAAGGAAAATGAAAAATAAATGTTTCTTTTCTAGTGCTAGGAATTACAATAGTAAATCATTTTGATGAGTTAATCCATGGCTAATATATGTTGCATATATAGACATACTTCTTTTATGTGGATGTATTTGTCATTTATCTTTGAAAAAAAATCAAATCTGATAATTTGAAAAACTCTCTAGTCGTTTTTGTTTTTAACATATGCGTATATTTCTTAAGCAGTCAATTGTTTTAGTAAACTTCCGTGAATGTTTTCTTAAGATTATTGATGTTATTTGTTTCAGATCATTTATCTTTTATGTCATACAAAACTAAAAATAATTCTTTAAGACATTTGAACCATCCACACAAGTTTCAAACGCAATGATTTAATGTTTTCTTTCCTTATACATTTAGTGTTTTATCTTAGAAACAATATGATTTTTTTTTAAATCTTAGAGAGTTTTTCATTTATTTTAAATCGGAAAACAACTCGAAATCAAAAGTTGTTATATAAATCTTCTGATCAGTTATTATAGGTCAAATATAGATAAATAAGTAAAAAGAAATCGCATAAATTTTATAGCTTTGTCTTTTGTTCAATTGTAAAAAGAGGGAAAGTTCTGAAGTTAATATTGATTACAGTTTAAAGGCCTGTGATTTTTAATAATATGTGATGCATTAGAAATTTCAGTTAAAAATTTTCATTAAAATAAAGTCAGTAATTTGGCATATCGCAATGGGGATTTCATATTACCATTTGCTAAAAAATCAAATTTGTTTTTGTTTTTTTTGCATAAGGAAATAAAACAGTTAGAATTTTCGCTGTCAGATAGCATTATTTTTTTTTTAAAGATTGTACCGAAAATGCTATAATTTACTTTATAGAATTGTTTATGTGTATACTTTATCTATTCGTTTGCACTGAAGAATGTAGTACTACACAAACATGTGATGTGTTTATCAGTATATCAAGAAATTTCTGAAAACCGTAGTTTTGACATACATGCACATGATATGCACATCTAGAATATTTGTGTAACGACGTTTCGCAAATACATGTAAGGGACTTTTTAATTTAATATAAAAATAACCGATTCCACAAAAAAAACTTTGAACAGTGGAGCAATTTGCAGAATTCTAGGACACTATTGGAATAGCTTTTTGCTTTTTCGAGGTTTCGCTAAAAACACAGAATTGATCGCAATAGACAATTAAATTTATGCTAGAATGGAAAATTGTGCTGCACTGCCGTGGTTCAATGTTTTAAGCCACATTTCAATGTTACATATGTCTCGAAGTACATATAGAGTAAATTTGTGAACCCTACTAGGCAATTGTTTAATAGCAGTTTCTGGTTAGTAATATTGTTAATAGTTTTTTGATTTATTGAATGAAAATATTTAAACAATAAAAGAACCTTATTTTTAATAAAAGTGATTGAATGCAATTATTAAAAATATTGTACTAAAATTAATATTACAAATTTGTTGACGCATTTAATATTTCTAAAAAATAAGTAGAAATTTCAAACTTTTTTTAGAGAAAAAGGTATTTAAATGTGACCATATCCATTATTTGATGACTTTTAAAAACATTACTTACATCAATTATATCTTTTTAAAATTTTTAACATATAGTCAAAATGTACTGATACAGCCTTCCAGAAAAAAAAAAATAAATAAATGCACCATAGTCTTTGCCGAAGAATTAACATTTTTATAGCTCATTTGATTAGTTTCATTGACTTTAGTAATGTATTACCACTCATATATGGTATTGCGTTTTAACAGTTATATAGGGCAGGGTGAAATTAAAAATTTAGTTCGCTGAAAAACAATTGCCGTCAAAGAAACAAGTAAATGATTTCAGTTTACATATATTTATTACACAGCCATACATCGGTGATAACTTCTACATGATTGCATTATTATTGTAACTGTAGATAATTTGTTAAAAATCTATTTTTAAAGGCAGGTTTTCGCAAGTTAAGAAGTAATCGTCTAATTTTGTTCACCATGCCAATAGCTTTTCCAGAGTTACGCGCAAAATATTTTTAGTACACACGTTGCTGGTTCTTTTCACTCGTCAGTTTTTCAGACACCTGACGTTTTGCTGAAATTTTGTGTACGGTTGCATGAAGAGGGTCTTTCTACTTCCGTTTTATTTTTGGCAACTTGCATTTTTCAAAATTTTGGCAAATGCGTGGCGAACGTAATGGGTTAGCATTTTTTTAAATTTATTGTGTGGAAATGTAATGACATAGAAGGTGTATGTGACATTCATTACCTTAGCGTTATTTATAAAACCAGAAGTTTCTTTTGAAATATGGTGTTATTATTTTATTTTATGATTGTTTTTTCATATTGTTCTTATATTCTACGTTTTAAGTTTGGGCTTTCAGGAAAATACGTCTG
Source organism: Maratus speciosus (assembly GCA_963932465.1). NCBI lineage: Eukaryota > Metazoa > Arthropoda > Arachnida > Araneae > Salticidae > Maratus > Maratus speciosus. The sequence goes on along the minus strand of OZ010788.1, from coordinate 330,683,522 downwards.
TTTTTGTTTTTAACTTGCGAAGTCCTTAATCATCTGATAATATTTTCCACTATAATTTATTCTGCTCAGGGCAAAATTTAACTTGATTGTACCATCCACTATTACTATTCAATTTTAAACTGAATTTTCTCCATTTTTTTAAGATTGTATGAAGTGTCTTTTAAAGTCTTGAGACTCTTGAAACATAAAGTTACACGTTAACATCATGTTCAATCAAAAGAAAGTCGATCGACTTCTAATTCAGAACTATCATTATCATCCGAATGTCGCAATTAGTGTGAGAGACAAGATTACGGCCAACAATCTCATTGAACTGTGTGAAAAATCAATACGTTTTGATTCAGAAGAATAAAATATTTTCCTCATGACTAGGAACGTCAGAAAGTTTCAATCATTTGCCAACCTAATGATTTAATATATGAATTAAATAACCAGACTCTTTTTTTTAATATGTTGATACTAACAATCATGATTTCTTTTTACAGTTTTTTTTTTAAATTAAGCACTTTTGTATCCTAATTATTATGAAGTGAAATAAATATCATATATTTTGCAATAAAAAAAATGTCGTTCTTTTTCATAAGACGTTTTAGCAGTGATAGAGGGTTAAAAAATTCTGTCTATTCTAAAAAAAGATAACTAACTGTGTCTCAGTCGCAGTAAATATTTTTTTAGTGACCGGAGGTCTTTCTTCTCGAATATTAAGAAAACGGCTGCATCTCTGCATACAAAAATATGAAAATGGGTAGTATTATAGAGCAATGTTTGATAAACACGCTGGACTAGACAGTTTTTGAATCGAAGAATTATTCTAAGAGTTACTTGACATTAAAGTTTGTCAAAATCGTCCCATTAAAACGTTTTATAGGAGTAAAAACCTGTAGGAATATGATCATTTTTTCAAATGATATACGTTAAAAACTTGCTTAGTGCAGACTGCATTTTTTAAATTAATTTTTTGAGTTTTTTTTCTATGTTTTAATCAAATCTCCGGCATTTCAAGAGATATTTTACCATATTTTAGAAAAAGGTTATAATTTTAAATTGTTACTAATTGCAAAAACAGCGCAAAGAATAATGTTTCCATTCAATTAAAAATTTATTTACGTGCGACTATTAAAAAAAAAAAGGAAAAAAAATAAAATTAGAATTAAATGATTACGTATTAAAAGCATTACGTATAAAAAATGTATTTACACGTGAATATTAAAAGAAGAATAAAACATTAAAATAAAAATTTCTTTAATATGCGTTAAAAACAGTAAATTTGAGAAAATTGCGCCCTACATAAAATGGCCAAATAATAAAACTGCCAAACAGTTGAAATTTTAAATATATATTTACACGATACATTTATTTCGTATTTTGAGATAAACTTTTTAATTTTTGTTCTCAATTCTAAGACAACGCAAATAATAATATTTCCTCTCTAACAACAAATGTATTTTCACGTGAATATTAGAAAGAGAAAGACAATTTTAAAAAGATAAATTCATTAATATGCGTTAAAAGAGATAAATAGGAAAATTTATTTCATATTTAAATTGGGGAAATAATAATATTGACAAACTGTATAAAGTTATAAATATTTTTACACGAGACATTTATTTCATAATTTGAGATGATCTTCTTATCTACTGTTGCGAATTCTAAGGCTGTGCAAATAATAATATTGCCTTTCTAACAACAAATGTATTTTGTTGGAAATTTTAAAAAGAGATACAAAACTTTGGTCAAAATTACGTCAGATTAAAAAAAAGGATACATTTAAAATGTCTTATTAAAATAATTTTCTTATGGCGTTGTCAATAAATACCGGGAGTCAACTACTTACTTAATTCATTTTATGTAAATTTATATTCAAATGTTTAAGTGGTCTTCTTTAATCAACAACGAAAACAGCCATTGGATACCTTAATAGCAGCTGATTCGGCCTTAATTTCCCCCCAGCCACAGGGAAATGAATGGAAACCCCTTTGCAGGGAGATCGCCTCTGCTTTTTTTTAATTACAATTCAATCTTTCTTAATATTTTTAAAGCCGATCAAATTAGAGTTTTTAAATTCTGTGGTGCCTGGATTGGGTTTGACGACCTTAGCTTGTAAGTGGATTGAGCCTCCTAGTTACAAAAAATAAATAAATAAATAAACCTGGCCATACAAAATATTTTTTATGAAAAATATTTTTCGATGGGCAATTATGGATGCAAAAAAGAACGTTTAGCGAAAATACACTGATTAGAATAATATACGTTAATTGGTTACTTAGTATTGGGTGTAGTAAGAAGTTGTAAAGCAATTTTTTTCTGATGTTTACTGCGAAAAAGCACACCAATCAGTAGACCGCGTTTGAGTCATGAGATAAGAAACAGTTCAGCGTTTTCAAATCGACGCAGAAGCTGGAAGAAAAGCGAAAGTAAAGTTTACATTTCGAAGGTGAAATATGTCAAACTATAAGTAACTGCATTCGTCATTGCATTCCTTACGAATTTCACCAAGGAAAAAGTGCTTCAATAACATATCAATCAATCTGTTCTGTTCTTGGAGGGGAAATCGTATTGAAAAGCACATGCGAATTTTGCTTTTGACGTTTTAAAGATGGCGATTTTGATGTTAGCGATCAAGAACGTAGCGGCTCTGCACTGAAGGCTATTCATGAGGATTTGCAAGACCTGCTTCATGAAGATGCATCTCAGACGCAAAAAGAACATGCCGAATAATTAGGAGTATCACAAAAAACGATTTGTGATCGTTTACACAGAAGAAGAAAGATTCAGAAGATATGAAGATCGGCGTCACATGCATTGAGCCAGAGGAACAAGGATGAGCGTGTCTTGAAGTGCATGAATCAGCTAAATAGTCAACAGAAAAAAATCCTTCCTTGGGAAAAGCGGGACGGGAGATTAAAAATAGATATGTTATGACAATACGAAACACAAAAAATTTTGGTTGAATTCCGTCGGAGCAACAAGATTAACGCCGAAATGAGACATTCACTGAAAAAAAGTTCTTATCTGCATCTGGTGGGATATGAAGCGTGAGCTCTATTACAAACTGTTGGATCCTGGTGTAAATGTAACTGCTGAACGCTACAAGCAACAATTGCTTCATATGAAGCAGGAAATCGGTCCAGGGAAAACGTCCATTTATTGACAAAGGTTTGCGCTTCGTGAAATTGCTCCATGACAACGACAGGCCTCATATTTCGAAACCAATCAAGGACATGTTAGTAACTCTTAGTTGGAAAGTTTTGGAAGACCCGGCGTATAGTCCTAACATAGGCCCTTCAGACAATCATTTGTTTCGGTCGATGAAGAATGACTTGTCTTCTGTACACTTCTGGAAATCGAACGAAATGCGAAACTGGATTGACGACTTCACCACATCAAAAGACGAATCGTTCTACACTGCTGGCATCCGTCAACAGCCCGACAGATGGCGTAAGGTATTAGATAACGATGGAGATTATTTTGATGAATAATGGTATTATTCTCAGCTTTTAATTGCATATTCATTTCTCTGAATAACTCTTTAAAACTTCATAATACACCCAATAGTAAAGGAAATACACAGTTTTAAAATTCCAATCATTTTACCTTAAAAACTAACGAAAAACATAAATTAATTTTCCCTTGTTATTTAACCTAAAACTTGAAAACAAAACTAATCGTCTTTTTTTTCCAATAAACAAAATCTCATATTAAAACGATGTTGCAAAACTTTCCATTATCAACGAAAATTAAACAAAACTTCCAATTTTTAAGTTATAAATTCTTCTAATGTTGAAAAATTGCGCAATGAAAATCAAATAACTTTTTTTTACTTTCACTATTATGTAAAAACGTGTAATTTTCCCGTTCGATTTCAAATATTATTTATAACATTATTTAGGGCACTTCTCACAATTTCCTACTATGCGGAAGCAAGTGGATTACATGGCGAGTAATTAAAATATAATTAAATGGTAAATATGAATCTGCCGTTCATATTTTAATCACAGATCTCAGACACAGAAAAAGATACTATGTATTTCCAATGTTTCCCCTTTTAGCACATTTATCCAATAGTTATGAATGTGTAAACATGGTTACTTATAAATAATGTGATCATTTTAATATTCATTCCATTAATACATCTATAGTCTCCCATAAGTTCATATTGGTAGGAATTTGCTTTATCAAATATGTGTCTTGGGAACGAAATCATCATATAGAATGAAATTCTGACCCATCTATTAATAAGGTTATATAGAATCAGAATAATTGTAGTCCTTTGATGACTGTCTATAAAATTGCAAGAGTAGGTGTTTATTGTGCGTATATATTTTGTCACTTTTGAAAAATAAATTATTTAATAACAGGCTACAACAAAATAGATTATATAAACTTAAAGTTCTATATGACGCGAGGTTATACGAATAATTATTACTTAAAATGTTAGCATATTTTACTATAAGTATGTAAAATTGCGTGCATATTAAACTTTGGAAATGAACATTTGAGACTAAAATGCTCATTATTTAATCTATACTAATAAAAGAACAAATCGCTCTGTGTATGTGTGTGATGGCTAGAAAAATCTAAGGCACGCACGAGGCTCAAATTTTTTGTGAAGGTAGTCCAAAGGTCTCGTCCAATGTACCTGAGCCTCAGAATTTTAAAATTCTTATAATTATTTGAGTTATTAATTAACAACCGTAAGTCACTCCTATTAAAAAGCCATCAAACGGCCCAAATAATAATAATAATAAAACATTTATTTCCTCAAAACCACACATTGACTAGATTTGGACACCGATTTGAGTCTAGCACAAGACTGTCCAATCAAAACGCTCCCCTTGAAATCTCAATAGCTGTAAGACGAGGCCAGCGTTTTGAAAAAGTTAAAAGACAGTATGTCTGCTTCGAAAAATACATGTTTTCATTTTGGAGAGTGGGTAAAAACCACAGTTTAAAATTTTAATGGAAGTTCAAATTTAAATCATTTAAAAAAAAATACAGATTTAGATATTTGAAACTTATGCATTTGAGCCTATACTTGGACACTAATTAAGAATATGTAAATAAAAAAAAATGATTCAGACTTTTTGTTTTATAAAAAAAATCGATTTTCAAAAAGAAAAAGAAATGCTTCTTTTAATAGAGAATGAACGCGAATTTGTTAAAATTTGGAAAATCAACAAACCGAGTGACTTCAGACTTTCAGCTAAGTTATAACAGCCCTTTGACTACTGTTTCGTAGAGTAATGTTTGTATAGAACATACTGCGCTCCCTGTCGGTGGACGGTTGAACTAATCAGTATTTTCGAATAGTATTTTAAGCAAATTTCTTATTTTAATCAACGTTCATATTTTAACACAGTCTTTTCGAAGCATCTAAATAGACCAGGTTTACATCTACAAAACTTTTGAAACGTTTGGACGGGTAGAAAAAATTTTTTACAAAATAAAATTAGTGAAAATGTCCACGAAATTGTAAAAACTTGAATGTTTAATTGGGGTTTCGCTCGATAAAATACTTCGACTCCAAAACTCAAATACGCAAAATAGCACGTACATTCAATTCAATATTTTTCTTATTTACTTCATTTAAAAATATACATTTAGACAAAAGGGAATTAAAGGTATAAAATCACACAAATTTGAGGTTCATTTAAGATTCAACGTCAACGGCAGGCGAGTCAGCTAGTTTAAAATAAAAAAAAATACGTTCTTAAAATGCATTGCATTCATTTAGTTCATTCTTTTGAAGGCATTTAAAAATATAATAACTATCTCTATAGAAAAACACATTTTGCAGAATTCTAAACGCATTCTGTAAGTGATTGAAAAAAAAAGTGTATATTTATATTTCAGTGATGTATTTTTACGTGATAATTCCTGAAATTTCCTAGTAGGGTAGCGGTTAGAGGCACATTTACGTGGATTGTTTTTCAATGAATTTTCTAATTTGTATGTTTTAACTTAGGAAATTTTAGACATTGTGGTTTTATAAGGCAGATAATAAAGTCTAAATTTGTGTATTCAGTTGTTACCTATTTGTGTTTTAACCGTGATTTTTTTTCTTTAGGTCCAAGTCACACAAATTTAAGCATCAAGTCACACAAAGCATAAGTCACATAACTAAGTAAGCATAAGTCACACAACTAAGTTTACGCATCAAGTGAGCACGTTTACACATATTATAAGTGATAATAAGGAGTAAGTGAAATAAATATTTAAGCACATTTAAATGTTTTATTTATACTTAAAACGCCATTTAAATAAATAAAGATAATTAATTAAAGAATATTTTATAGGCTAAACTGAAAACATGAGGCTAATTGCTAATTAAAAACAGAAACTATTTAGTCATCTTCATCATCACTGTTACAGTTTTTACAAACAAAAAATAAAATATTTCATTTTGCACACTTGTCAGGGGACCACCTTTTTCATCTAAGACATTGAACTAAGTCTTGCCCTTTTTTGATCACTTGTATGATTTCAAACAATAAATACATACACAGTTTTCATATTCGTCATCAGATTCATTCACTATTTTTTTTTTTTATTCCAGCGTGTACAAACTTTTTCCATTTTGCAGTTTTTGGTTTCATACTTCTCCATTGGTGTCTTCTTGGTCTGCTCTCATAGAAACTAGTAAATTTTTACGTAATTTCTTCTTTTTGAACGTGCGTAAAGGTGCACCGATGTCAATGCGTAAACGTGCTTCGTTGCATTGTTTGTTTTTATTTTTAACGTGCAACAAAAATTAATAACATTTCTGTTCATACACAAACAGTTCTTAAAAAGGGTAAAATTCTGCTAATGTACATATATTTCTTTATCCTTAACTAAGCATTTTTAGTTCACAATAAGTTTCAATAAGTTCAACGCAAAATTTACTCACCTTAACAGAAAACATATTATCTTTACCTCATGCTAGACCGAAGCTCTACTGACGCTCAAAAACTTGTGAGAATACCCACTAGGGAGCAGCATCAATCTGTCATGACTTGTGGTGCGCCAGTTATAACTCGTTTCGGAAAAAGAGCACTGGGTAAACATGCTCCGGCCTACCATACCATTTATTCAATAATTCAAGATTTAATGGAAACGTAAGCTTTAATAAAATGATTTAAAAAGCAAATGAAACGCATTGCAAACATTTCTTTGATGGGTGAATTTTCAACAATCCTGCGCTGGATACAATATCCAAAAATACAGAAATGTGAATAATTTTGGAGATAGAAGAAAAATGTTGCGTTATGGCATAAAAATAATTTGTAAAAAAGATTTTTTTAATAAAAAAATAAGAAACCTGTGATATATTGGCAACAAAATCAGTTCTGTAACAAACAATAAAATAAAATACAGTAAAGTTCCTAAAGCAATTTATAAGTATTATTTAAACATACTCAATAAACATAATTGTTTTTCTCAGGGCCTAGTTTGTATTTTACCGATTACTGCTTGTAAAGAAGAAAATTTACGTGGTTGTATTACGGTTGTCTTTAGATCTTGGAATTATTCAATTATAATCTTCCAAATATACCAAATAAGCATATGTTTTAATTTTATTTTAAATAATCGTATTAAGGAAATTTAATTTTTACGATTGGATTGATAAAGTCTATGTTTCTATGATTTTTTTTCCAGTTTTAAATATTATTTTTTATTTTGAGACATTGCCCAGGATACAAACCCGGGTGACTAAAATTCGAATAATCTGAGTTTTAATGATTGCGTTTCTCATTCCTCTGAAAGAAAAAAAAATATACAAAGAAATAATATTAATTGGTTTCCTTTTAAAACTTTTAACGCTTATACACCATGTTATTATATAAAAAAAAAAAATTCTAACAGTTTGTTGTATTTGAAAATTTTGTTCATAGAAATTTATGCAAGTTATACATGCATTAATTTCCATCGACTAAAATTAAAAATAACTTTTGCAGGAATTTTACTTCAAATGTTCCACAGTGCGGCAATTTATCATGTTTTTATTATATTACCATTTACAATGACCTCCAAATGTTCAGGAATAGTGACCGGATCTTTTCGATTGTATATGGATTGTCTAGTATCTACCAAAATTCTTGATGTATTATCATTTAATTTCGAGCAAGTAAATAACATATTTGAATTCAGTATTTTTGGTGAAGATTTAGAATCAGATATAATTAGGTGGCAACAATAAATTAAATAACATAATGCTTTTGATCAACCATTCAACTGAAAACGCTCAAAATTTTCTGTCACTGGATCAAATGACTATGTGGGTCCTCTTTAAAGGTCATGTGAATTTGTATAAATATATCTCGTATATTAATGAAGGTGACAACTTTTTTTGAAAAATTCAAAATTGGACATAGAATAAAAGTGTTCAAATAAACCTAACACCTCTTTCCTGAAACTTCGAAAAGTACAGTAGAAACAGTATATTGAAATTAAAACATGAATATTTTGAATATTTTTTCAGGTATGGGCATTTGTATGAAATAATTTATAACTGCGTATGCGCATAAGATTTCAAAATACTTATTTCATAAATTAGTTGTCATCTATTTAAGCCATATCATATAAAAAGTCCAGTCAAATACATCCGGACACTGTCCCATAACTTTTGGATGCCTGTGTATATAGAATAAAGATTGTAATACGATATGTAATACGATTCAGTGTTAAAATAAATTACGATTATGAAATAAAATTTTACTTAATGAAGTGACTGATTATAGAAATAATAAAAATATATTACACTTTTCGTATAATCTTTATCCAATTCAGGAACAATGTACTGAAGTTTCTAAAATGTTGAAATGATAGAATGATACTAGGATTTACAAAAAAAATTACCTTTAATAAAAGCAACAGCTTTTCTTGGTGCTCCTCATTAAAAGCAAAAATTTAATCCCATTCTGTAATTTGGGGATTGTAATTAAGTGTGTTGTATAATATTTCACCGTCCTTCAATTGTTTTAAGACTTCGTAATTTTAGACAACTGCATTGACAAACCTTCAGAAAATAGTTGAACAATTACAATATAACCATAAATCAATTTGTGAATTATAAAAGAGATAGAAAATTAAATAACATATTAATTTTAAAAATAAGCAAAATAAAAAATGACATTAAAGTCAAATATTGAATATAGAAATTTTGTACAAATGAAAAAAAAAAAGACTGCCATTGAACATTTACAAATAATAAATATTTTCTTATAGGTAAATATGTGCAAAAACCACTTAGTAACATTTTTTATAAATGTAAAACATTTCGTTTTAGTTTAAATAGTTAATTGAAACCATGGATATTAATTATAGAACAAATCTCTTTTAAGGTAATAACGCTATTTTCATTTTCACGATTCAGTCCAGAATTTTGCAAGTTTACGAATAACATATTATTTGAATAAGCATGGTTCTGTATTAAATTATAGAGTTTTAAAATTAAAACTTTTTGACATACAGAGGGTTTAGTGAAATACTTAAAGAAAATTAAAAAAAAAAAACTACTTAAGTTATTTTGTGAAAATATTTCCATAACATATGTAAAATTACTATTGTTTTGAAATGTTTTAACTCGATGACTCAATAAAACAAACTACATACTTAGTCACTTCGAACTTATGAATAGAAAAGTGATTATGATTGTAAGAGAGAAAATAAATGTGTTAACTTTTTTCTTTGTTAAAATGATGTAGCTGTTTTGGATAATAATAACAACGACTGATTGCTTACATTGATTTTCTCTTTGTAATTAGGGCTTATGAGAGAAAGGAACATAATTTACAAAGTTATAAATACTCTTAAAACGTCCCTTCTAAAATGACAAACATTCAATAGAGGATGCAAATTAAAATAGAAATTTGAATATCAGTAACTTGATAAAATAAAATATTTGGATTAACTATTGCATATTTTTGAAGGATTCGTAATAATTAATCACATGAACGCCAGTGTATTGTAATTTATTTGTTATATTTTATAAGCTTTTCAATAAAAAGTGAAAATTGCGTCTAAATTAACGTCATTTATTTGCGTCACTCTTTAGACTCAAAAAGCAATAACGTTTTGAGTCAGTAATTTTTAACAGTTTAAAGTAGGTGTTAAAATGTTAGGGGAGATGGAGGATGAAAGGGACATTTTGTCTTTATAAGGTTATAAAATAGTGACATTAACAGACATCCTTTTCAAATTTGTGCCGAATTCTCGTCTAAAACCTTTGCTTTGATGTTACTAAAGCCTCTTATTCTCCAGTACAGTGATTTAATATATACACTCATTTTTATAAATTGAGAGAAATGTCATTTTTAACACCATTGTAGGGGATGAAACGAACACTGTGCGGGGTTGAAAGGGACACACATAAAAATAACACTTTTATGAATATTTTTTTTTTTTTATTTGCGCTTTCATTAATCACTAATAAAATATAATTATATACAAATAAAAATAAAATATATTGCAATATGTGATAAAAACATGTTTAGGCCTATTTGACATAGAACAATTTTAAATCAGTCAAAAATTTTAAGAAGTATTTAGCTCTAGCTGTCTCGCCTCCAGTTACGGGTTTAGGTAACTTTACCACAATAGCATTAATATTCACATCATTCATGTCAACAGTAACAGTAAATAGAAAATGATTTTATTCTGTTTTTTCTGGAAAAATGTACTAATTCGAATTCAGTGCGAGTGTATTTCTGAAGTTTGTGGCTACAGTGCGACAGGAGTATCACCATAATTATTCATTACATTTCGCAAATTTTATTGTCTTAATATTTATTTTGCTTTCATGATTATCAAATAAAATAATAGCAGGATCAGTTTTGGTAGAACTAGAATATTTAGCTAATGCACAATTGTTTTAAAAAACTTCTGCGATCATTATCCAACTTTGATAATCAAGTCCAAGTTTTTGGGACGGGGCAACTGCGAGCATGAATTTCTTGAAATTTTTCCTTAGGAAAACAAATACTGTTAAAGGGAGTTAACCGATGCAGAAACAAAACACAAAAGTGTGACAAGTTTACCCAGTTCAGCTGATGTTACATGAGAAACTTGTTTTTTACTACGTTTTGCCACTATATTAGGTGGTTTCTGCTCTGTCATTAAGCTCCTTTTATCACAGTTACATATTATGTTCTGTGTAAATTTATTGCGATCCTTAACTAACTGGAGGTTTTAAAAAAGTATTAACATTAGCTTTGTTGAAATTTGTACTTCTTATTAAACTAATGGTTATAGGTTTTTTATGAGAAAGTAATGAATTTCGTTTCATAAAATCTTGGAACCAATAAATACTAGCTTGTTTCTTTCTTTGCCAATATAGGGATAGGGAATTGCTTTGGAGTGTTCAAAACTATTAAGTACTCATATGCACATTTGTCAAACTATAGTTGATATGCTTGGAGCAAATATGAAGCTAACTCTTTTTATTGAGCTTCACTAAAGAAAAATTGATTGCAACAAACTGAGGAGTTGAAAGGGACTTGTACATTTTAACCCCTCAGTTTCTGTCCCTTCCAACCCCATACCCACCTAGCAAAATTAAAAATGTATTCATGCATGAGAAAATTTCAGCTAAAAAAATATACTGATATTCATATAAAGTGCATGCTTTACAGTACTAAATAACATAAATATTATAATACTAAACACAATATTACTTTTTTACAAAAAAAAAAAAAAAAGCAACATCAAAATTTACTTTTTAATATCAAAAACAGGTTTTGCTTTCATCACCTACAGCGCTTTAGGTACTGATGTTAGTTGTAAGGATTATTAAGACAACGATTATCCTCATCGATTGAGCCAAGGTTTAACCTTTGTACATTTTATATTCTTCCTGAAATTTTGAGTGTCCCTTCCATCGCTTGTCCCTTTCATCCCTAGTCTCCCCTACTGTAATTCCTAAAAACAAGCTATGGAATTGTATTAAAGGAAGTTGAAATCTTATATTGTTAAATTGTTTAAAATCTATTATAATAAGGAATTAGAATATAAATTAAAACTTAAAATCCAATATATCATAAAAACAAAGCATTTTCATCTATTCTACTAGAGTTGAAATAAGCGAAATGAAAACAAATGCATTTAAATTCATATCATGTAAGCAAATACTGTTTTTTCTAAAAGGCCTTTAATAATCTTGGATATATATTCATTGGAAACATTTTTGGACACAAAGTGGTTCTTATCGTAATCTTGTGCAACTCAGTATTTTCATAAACGTTCTTGCAAAATCAAGAAATATTTCTCTTATAAAATTATATTAGAAAATCACTTATTATCATTAAAATAAAGTTATAACACGCTAAAAGGGAAAATGAGTACATTTAAAGGTATATAAATACCATTTGATAAGATTATCTACATGTTTTGTACGCAAAAATGGCGACTTTATCAAGCTCCTTATTGATAGGGAAAAAAAACGTTTCTGCAAAAAATAAAAATTTAACTTTGTAAAACAAAAATCATTCGATAACATTTATAAATTAGTTGCTCTAAAAAAAGGACCTATATTTATGCTCATCTATTGAAACCAAAAAAGTAATAGCTGCATTCACAGCATGAAGTATATTGTGGAAAATATAAAAAATACACAAATAATTGCCCTTAATCGTAGAATATATAAACAATAAAATGGAGCGACAATGTGTTCACCTACATGAGGACTATATACACCTATTATCACCTGCATAAGGATACCTATATCAGCTGAATTTATATTATGACCTCTAGAAATGGACATTTTTAATAAAACAGATTATACCCCATACAATCAAATAAGTAAGACATATTTTAAACATATGGCAACATACAAATATCTTACTCAAAAACTTCTTGGAAAAGGTTAAAAATCTTGATTCTAAAATTAAATTTACATTGCAAATTAAACATAGTGGTAAATAAACTTATTTGAATGTATTATTAATCACAAAGCACAATGGAATAGAACGTACTATTTTATACAAAACCAATAGCTAATCAATCCATTATTCTACATAATGCTCAAGCTCCTTTTGTCAACAAAGTTTCGGCATTTAGACATTTTATTAAAGGGATTTAACAGTCTGTATACCTCTGAGCAGTTAACCAACGAAATAAATAAAATGCTACCTCAAAAAATAATGGATATAATGAAAACACCATAAATAGATTAACCAGGATCATAATTGAAATGCAGTAAACCAACGTTTAAAATGCACAAATAATGCGTGAAAAAGCAGCAAACAGCTGTTTCGAATCTACAGCGAGATTCTTCTTCAGTGCAAGAGAGGGAAAAAAGGAACAGCGCGCAAGGCTCAGCCTTGCTTTTCCTAGCACGCTGTTCCTTTTTTCCCTCTCTTGCACTGAAGAAGAATCTCGCTGTAGATTCGAAACAGCTGTTTGCTGCTTTTTCACGCATTATTTGTGCATTTTAAACGTTGGTTTACTGCATTTCAATATTCTTGCACAAAGCCTTTAATTGCTTTTTTAACAGGATCATAATTGTACTCATGTTTGTGAAAGTTGGATCGGCAACAAGTCGTTTATTCTTACGAATCCCGCTTATTTGTGGTACCATGGTGGACGCATTCGTATTAGGCGTTATGCCGGTGAACGCTACCTTCCGGAGTGCATTATCGAACGTCATAGTGGATTAACACCCAGTGTTATGGTCTGGGATAAGATTGCGCATTATGGACGATCGCAGCTGTTACGAATTGGGGGTAATCTTAACAGCAAAATGTACATCAGTGAACTGATAGAATCCGAAGTCGTTCCTTTCCTTCAAGGCATTCTAGAAGCTCTCTTTCAACAGGATAATGCCCGCCACGTGATACAAGGAATGTTGAAGACTTTTTGTCAGCAGAACACAAACAGCTTTTTCCCTGGCCTGCGCATTCGCCGGTACGTCACCTATTGAAAAGCGTGTGATTTCGTTGATCTACGTTTCGCTGTTATCCTCATCCTAGAGCTTCTACAGATCAACTTTGGGTACACGTACAAATAATATGGAATGCTCTAGTCGTTTGTGTATGAAATTAAATTTAATACTGATGGTTCCTTCAAGGTTTTGAAATTTTCATAGTCATATGTAGCAAGAAGAAAGGAAACTTCAATCATGAAAATTCCAAGTTATCCACTTTACATTATTTTCCTGGATTTTTCGAAAGATTGAAGTATAAACCTTATAAATTCAATACCTCTCTTACTGCAAAACCTTCCCTAAAATTTAAAATCTTAATCTGTAAAAAATTGATCCAATAGAACCAGGTAAATTATCATGTGCCTATGAAATACCTTTTTCCAAAGGTGATGGAAAATTGCAATATTATATAGGGATGAAAAACAGAAGCTTTATAACCGAGGATAAAATATATATAGCAGATGTCAAATATAACAAACAGATACAGCATTAACCAGACAACATACGAAAGAGCCTATACTTGTTTATAGTAGAATAATATATCCACGGAGATTTTATTTCCCATAAATTATCTGAGAGTCAATAGATATCTTTTTGCGTAGCGAGAATATGTCTCTCGCCCGCAACAAAAGTGACACATCTCGGCAAATGTAAATTTTACAGGAGAGACAAAAGAAAATTTGCATGATGTTATTGTAATGTGAAATGACAGCACTTTAAAAACGCGCAACAATGCGCGAAACCCTTAAGGGTGTATTTCAATACAAACTGCTTATTTTCTGATTTATTTTTAAATTCAATTTTGCTCTTAAACGCATCAAACTGGCAAATTTTCTTATTTAGAAACTACATAATGTGCCGTGCTTGTCGATGTTTTGATAAAGGCAGAAAATATTGTAAAAAATTCTGTCAAAGTTGGCGTTTTGGACCGAATTTTCCGAAGAGGGAGATCTGGGAGTGAAAAAAAATGGTTATACTGAGAAAATAATTGTTCAACAATCAAAATCTAATTAATTGAGCGAAAAATGAAATCACACGGTCTCTTAAATATCTCTTCAAAAATCCCCTCAGCAAGTTTCATGTTTTTACTTTAAAAAATGAACTGAAAATGTCTCAGAAAATTTTGAACTCTTGAAGGTGAAAAAATATTTTTTCGAATACACCCTTAAGAATGAAGATGTATATGAGGTTTGGAGGGTTGAGCCATTTTAACTCTCCATACAATCGAAACCCCTTCTGTGATCACGAATGGACATAAAACGTAGTATAGCAATTTTATGAAATATTTTTTGTAGCAAAACGCACTTATGACAGATGTATTAGTGGAATAAAACGAAAACTGAATTTTTGCGAGATGTGTCGCTTTCTTTTCGGGGGAGCGATATGCAATGGTTCAGTTTCCATGATGCTACATAGAATTTGGAAAAACATAATAGAGCACCTGCATTATACCTGTGATCCCGTGAACTTTTTTTAAAAAGAAACATGTAGATCACATTATTAAAGGGTATTTATATTTCTTAAAATGTACTTTTTTTTTTCACTTATAGCATGTTATAAATTTATTTTAAGGAAAATAAGTGAATTTATTACCTCATTTTGTGAGAGAAAGTTTCCTAATCTTGCAAGAAGATTAAGGCCAATGCCAGACGGGCGTCTTTTTGCCTGCTTTTTTGCTTACGTATTATTGATTCACAATGCTATATCATTATGAATGGATAATACGTAAGTAAAAAAGCAAGCAAAAAGACGCCCGTCTAACGTTGGCCTAATGAAAGTATAGAGTTCGCAAGACTCTGATAAGAGTTTTTTATTTAGAGAGATATTCGTACACAGTAGATTCCAAAGATTGTAAAAGAATTTTCAGAAGCAATAGTTTTTTGCTGACATAATTTTTGGAAACGTTACGATGTTGTTTTTATAGTGCATTATTTTGCTGTCCTCTAAAAAAAAACCCAATTTTTGAATTTTTCTCTTTATAAAATTTAATAAAAAATACAAAACAATTTGAAATAGCTATATTTTCACAACTTGTTCTGACTAAGATTTTAATGTATGGTATTTTTGTTTCTGTCAATATATTACAAAATTGCAGTCAATTAAAGAAGCATTTGAAAAAAAACCCCACTTTTTCCTAAAAATAACCCATGTTACCTAAAAAAAAAAAAAAAAAAAAACACATGTAAAAACACTTCTAGAAACCAAAATATTAGACAGTAAAGTATTATTTTCATTATTAATTATTTATAAAGCCCAATTCTGCAAAAAAAGTTTTTTTTCAGTTTTTTTTTGCAATGAAATCCAAAGGGGCAACTTAATCACACAAGTTTTAATTAATCCTTGTTCAGGAAGTATAAACGCCTGAAATTGGCACTGTTACGCCTGAAATTGGCACTGTTATTCAGAAACTACAGAAATGTTCCATTTTTTGATAAACATAAAAGATCTTTCAGAAAGTAATGTCAAAGTTGCCGTTTTGAACCAAATTTCCAGACAAAAGGAGAAAAAACACCCAAAGAGAGGCGAAAAAACAGTCGTCATGGGACCCAAAATTGCTTGTAACTTGATAATTAATCAAAAACGTAAAACTCATTTCAATTCCAAATCGCTTAGTCAGCCCTGTTAATTTTTTACCTTTATGTTTAAAAATGAGTAAATGTGTCAGAAAGTTTCGTCCTTGTTGAACAGTGAACTTGAGAATCACCTAATAAAATTTGCATAAAAAAGCAAAATAATGATTAGAATAAAATAAGCTTGTAAACATTAAAACAATGTATGATATAAAAGTAAAAGGATATCTTTGTGCACATAAAAAAAAGTGGATGGGTTTTATTTTTGCAAAAACAAAGGGGTGGGGGGAGGTATGACATAACTTCTACAAATTCTTAGAAATGCTAAATATGCATTAAATTTGCATAATTTATTGGTTTTTTTCCCTTTAATTAATATTTAAAGAAAAAATGTATGCTCCACCATTTATTTATATATAAAAAAGTGGGGGGTTTTTTTTGGTTTTTTTTTTTTTTTTTTTGTTCCCGCATGGATTTTTTTTACGTCTATTTTCAAATCGTCACAAACTGAGCCAATTAGAATATAATCAGCTGAAAATGGTGCATTTTATTCACATATTAATGGTTTAAAATAAAAACATCTAAAAACTGATGTATGATGTCGTATTATAACAAGAAAAATTGTGAAAATGAAGCCCTTTTTTTCTAGAATTCTTTATTGTTTCGGCCAGAAAAAGTAGTGATATCTGAAGTTCGCACAAGTTAAAAGCCAAACATCCCAAATCTTTCATTGAAAATGGCTTCCTGCGACTTGGCTGTTAATGCCTTCTACAGTATTTCAAAATAAATGATTGGAAATTACGCATTTATGAATTATTTAAATATTAAAAGTAATATTAGAATGCAAAGAGGCAAATTCACATAAAGACATTATAAGTAAAAGATTTCTGATAACTAACATTCAGTTTAACAAACATTAGTTTTGATT
This sequence comes from Maratus speciosus, assembly GCA_963932465.1. Lineage (NCBI taxonomy): Eukaryota > Metazoa > Arthropoda > Arachnida > Araneae > Salticidae > Maratus > Maratus speciosus. The sequence continues at coordinate 330,666,124 of OZ010788.1, read as the reverse complement.
ACAGATCATTTAGTCTATTTGTGGTTTAATTGTCATTTTGTACGGGCTAAATCTAAAGTCATTAACGTAAAACCCAAGAAATAAAACAAAATTTACTTACTTCAAATCTCACAATATGTTACATTATATTTTATTGTATAATATTGAAATCTTGTGTATTGACGAAAGAGATTTTTTTCGTTTGAACATTTATTATAGTTTGTTTGCATACATTAAGATGTATTCAATTTGTAATCTGTTAAAAGCTGATACTAATTATGTTTTAGCAATTAGGGATATTATCTCCTGAATACAAGTATTTTGTTATTTTTAACTTCTAATCATTTAAATAGACTGAAGTTGTTTAAATGCTTTTTCCAAATGCGTATTTTATTTCTGTACTCTGTGCCACAAAATGCCTAAAATAATCAAAAAATGTACTTGACATGTAGCTCATTTGTACATATTTTAAAATTTGAAAAACTCTCTCGAAGGCATTAACGGCCAAGTCGCAGGAAGCCCTTTTCAATGAAAGATTTGGGATGTTTGGCTTTTAACTTGTGCGAACTTCAGATATCACTACTTTTTCTGGCCGAAACATTAAGGAGAACTTGGCGCTTTTTTTTTTTTCTTAACCGAAAACTTTTTGTTGGGATATCACTACATTTTGTATGTTTTTTCAAGTTTGTTATTCTAAACTATATTAATATGAAAAAACTTAAATTTCGGTACTTTTATGTTAGCCGGGAGCAAATCTCTTCATTAGCCTTTTGTTTTTTCGCCAATAGCAGTTTTCATTTTTCACATGTGTAAATTAGAAACAATGCTTTGATTTTTAAATAAAATATTTTGGTTTATGTTATTATTTTTTATTTATTTATTTAATTATTTCTATGTTAAATATTCTATTAAATAAAATGAGGGAAATGCATCTATTTTAAATGAGATGACTGAAAAGTATATATCTTTAAATGAAATGAATGCAATATGAACAATGGAGTTGGGAAAAGTATTTGGCGATTTGTCACTTGCGCCCGGCTAACATAAAAATACCTAAATTTATTTTATTGAGCTTTACAAATTTATATTTTATTTCTTTTTATATTAAAGTACTATCTGCCTCTAGCAAGCAGTATTTACCGTATTAATCCCATGTTAAACGTTGCATCATGTTACTGTTATTCATAATTTAAATTACTTGCCCATTCTTTTGCCAAGTCGGAAGCTTTTGATGGAGAAATCAAGAACTCTTTACGATCATGGAAGCACATCATATATTTTGTGTTGTTATGTATTTCATCTTTCGTGACAAATATCTCTTAATTCACTTATGCATGTTTCCTTAGCAGTTACGATTCGTTCTCTAATGCGGAAATTTTTAATTCTATTAAGTGATCGTTTCTAATTGGGCTCACTGCCAGTTGTTGTATTTTAACTGTTACGATTGGGTACAAGTGAAATGGTTCTTATGAAATCCTTTGACAATATCTGCATTTACATTAAAACATATTGATGCTAATATCTTTTTGTTTCACATTAACCTTTTCAATAGACTCGATTACGGAAGAATAGAAGATCTACCGGCTCACTGCTATGATCCATTTAAAAATCTATCATTCTTCTCATCTGATCGTGTTGAAGAATTAGTCAATGTGCCTTGGTTTTAAGATTTTAGCTAATTTTATTCGAAACCTGGAAACTAAAATGCGAGGAACCGGATTATAGAAGATTCATTCTAACGTACATATCGATTAACAGGTTACATATTATAGAATTATAATAATCATAAGGAGAACTGGCAGTTTAAATGCTTTAATAGTTTCCGTAAATTCTCTTTATATAATACAGAAGTTTTAGCGGTGTAAAGATTAACAACATAGTCACAGTAAATATAATAACAGTACAATATAATAACAATTGCAGAGGTTTTGGGCAGTGACGAAACTATAAGCACTTTGAAAATATTAGTACGTTATATCATTAAACTATTTAGATGATATGCGGAAAAATAAGAATAGATGACTCGCATTAATAATTAACTCATTGAAAAATAGCTACTGGCGTCAAATATTTGCCAAGCTTGGCGACATTTAGCAAAGTTTCGCCAAATTTGGTAATATATCATGTCAATTCTCAAATTTCGCGACAAAAAATGTTTTGTTTATTATGACGTCATAATGATGCATATGTATTTTGTATTATACACATACCAATAATATGTATGATTCAAAAGTATTACGTATTATATGTATATGTATAATATGTATGATGCATATGCATAAGTTCATTAAAATCAGTAAAACGCACTTAAAGGAATAGTGTTCCATAAATAGTAAGGATAATTGCCAGATTGAACAGAGTGCTATTGAGATTAGAATTCCGACATTTATAATAGACCGGGAGGCGTCTGCACACACCATCACCTCATCGAGTTTACAGCTGAATTTTTACGATTAGTTAAAACCAGATTAGCATATTTAAATGCAACTAGTCTGTTAAGTCATATCTTGGTAGAAACCACCTGAAGACCTAATTTTAGTGGTTAACTGATAGGTTTACTATTGTATTTTCCTGCATCCAAAAGTTTGAAAACATGGAGGAATGTGTGCAGGAAAACACAATGGAAAATCCACCAATTAACCCGTAAAATCGGGTCTGTAGGTGGTTTGCACAAAGATATGACTTGGCAGACCAGTTACATTTCAATACGCTAATCGATATTTAACTAATCCTAAAATTTCAGCCGTCAACTCGATGAGATGATGATCTGTGCAGACGCCTCCCGGTCTTTAATAATTTTTTTTTAAGGAAATAAAAGAAAGACGGACAGAGAAACTGAAAAATTTGCCTTATTAAGATTTTTGTAAAAGCATATAAAAATTCATTCAGCTTGAAATCATGTAACACCTTTATAACTCGGGCTAATTTTCTGTAATCGGGTTTTGGCGACCAATATATCTTATCTATAACTATAATATTTCTTTTACAGATTTAAAATTAACAATAAATTAACAGTAAGTAGGCTAATAATACAATATAATAACATTAGCAGCGGACTTCGGACGCCGCATCTTTCGTACATCGTTAAAGGCAGTTTATTAGTTACACATTTCATTTAATTAAAAGGAGATTTTTAAACTTTCATATGGAATTAGGATATTTTTCCACTATAGGGACCTTGGCATTTTTTTTTTTTTAATCTTGGCGAAATTCGGACTTCAGAAACTGAGATATGTTGCCAAATGACATAAACAACTATGAAAACAAACCTGATGAACTTATAAATTAGTAAAACATTAATAAAAATACGAATAAAACGTCGAATTAATGGTTTTATTTGCCATTATTGGCATTTAATCTTACAATTAATTAATTAATGGCAAACCATTATTGGCATTTAATCCTACAATTTGGCGACAGTAATTTGGTCGACGAGATAACTAAGAAGTACCATGTATTTATATACATATAAACATTTTATTTATACATGTATAAAATATTATTTTTATATACAAATTATTTATGTTGGTATACAAAAATAAATAAACGGGTTCCTTACATTAAATAAATTGTATACATATTGAAAAAATTGCTTGTGTATAATACGCAATAGATAGGTTGCCATAAAATACGTTATTGTCAAATTTCTTTTCTCGTCAAGGCTATTTTCTGTATTTCGCCAAGGCTACTATATCGGAAACGTACCGAATTGCGGTTATATTTTGTTAAATGTTTTGTTGTTTTTATATCGTAAATATACATAACCTATACTGATTAAATTTTTTAGGTATATTCATTTTTTCTATTTAACAAACATCTTTGGAAAAGCATATATATAAAATGTTATTCTGCTTGAAATCACGTGACTCCCTTCAAAACTCTGTAATCGAGTTTTGGCGACCAACATTGGCACAAGTGAATGTGTTAAGGAACTGTTTACGGCCAAATGAAAACCCCCTGTTTGAAGGGTTTAGAGGCGGAAATTCTGTGTTTTCAGATTTTTCTGGTTAATTGTGCTACAAACCCGACTTACTTGTGAAATTTCATGATTCTACGACTTTTAGAAGTACCTTAGTTATTTGATGATGCGAAGTGAGTCAGTGACAAAAAAGCGCTTTTTCGGAATTTAATATTTCGAAAACTACTAAATATAGAAACATGAAATCGTGGAACCTTAGTTCAGTTTGACTATACGAACATGTGTACAAAAGAAAAATTTCTATATCTCTCCCTAAAACGACGTTATGAGGGGTGAAAAGTATGCCAAAATGGTTCAGGAAAAGGTAGCTTACGGCTTGTGCGAACTTGGCGGACGCACTGCCGTGCTCCCAGATAAATAAATATAGGGAGAGTGTGAACTAATAGTAGGAATTGAAAAATACTATTAAAGATCATTATTCGTATAGAACTCTGCAAATGGAAGGAAAAGTTAATAATTATTGTTATTTCATCCTAATATAAGTGGACCTCCTTCCTTTAAAATCTCAAAAAATCGATTTTTTGTTTTCTAATTCATTTGTCAGCTATTGTTTTTATGAACAATTTGCCACAAACCGAATCAAGACATTCATAAAATTGCCCTCGTTATAGTAAACAATGTAAATCAGCCTCGGTATGTTTCAAGCGAAATATTTATGTTTAAATTGATTTTTCTCAAAATCGATATTTTTTTATTGTGCGCATGATAACACCAATTGCATTAAAGGTAATGATTCTAAACTTTATATATATCTTTACTATATCGTTTTTTTCCAAACTGAACTAAAATCTAAGAAATTTAACAAAAATTATTGAATGTATGGGTATTCAAGTGACAAAAAATATATAAATTTTCATATTTCTATTTTGAAAAAAAAAAAAAAAAAAACTTTAGAAATGTTTTGTTTATTCATTAGATTTTAGATTATTTTATTTTTGTAATATTCCTAAATTTATATTAAGAGTTTGAACGTTCTAGATTGTATATATCTTTTTTAATCATGCGCGCTAGGTATGTACATTATTGTTTAATAACTCACACTATAACACAAATTATTTAAAGGCGCTGGTTTCTTTAAAGAACACTTTATTTAACAGAGGAGCAGCGTACCGCCGCTTTCTCCCACACTCACTTCTCAACACAAAACTCAAAGCTTAGTTCACTTCACTTCAGATTATAGTCACTGTAATTTTAATTATAGGTGGCGCGGCATGTCTCCCTACATTGAACATACCTGCCCCCATTGACATGTTTATAACATTCAATAACAATTTTTACCAAGTACTCTAAATTACACAAATTAATACAAAAATTCATTATATATGTCGTAGGCTAATTGAGAAATCCGGCTCTTTGGAAACAGCCTAGGCTCTTTACAAAGAGCCGGGCTAATTGGAGAATCCATCTCCCTTTTTCCAATTAGCCTGATATTTTTCAGGATTATTGCAAAGTGCCTAGAAAGCGTTAGGCTAATTGAAAAATGACAACTTATTATCCGATCAGGGTGATATTTTTAGCTCACAGGCTATCAAAGCCTGAGAGCTTATGTGCCCGCCGATTCTGTATGTATGTGTGTACGTACGTACGTACGTATGTACATAACGCGATAACTCTTGATAGAAATATCCGATTTGCTTCAAAAAAAATTTTCTAGGTCCATTCTGATAAGGTGCTTCCCTGATTAGTTTTTGGGGTTCATTGGTTAAGGATAAAGGGGGAAAAGGGGGGCTAGTCCCCCCCCCCTTAATTTATACAAATGTGTTTCTCATGCAGAAATATTCGATTTGCTCCAAATTTGGTAGACCGGTTTATTGTGTTAAGGAGCTTCCCTGATTAGATTTGGAAGCTCATTATTTAAATATAAAGGGGGGAAAGGGGGCTACCCCCTTAAATTAAATAAATCGGTTTTTCATGATGAATTATTCGATTTGCTCCAAATTTGGTATACCGGTATATTAAGTTAAGGAGATGCCTTGATTAGATTTGGAGGTTCATTAGTTACATATAAAGGGAGGAAAGGAGGGCTATAATAAATATTCGATTTGCTCCAAATTTGGTAGACCGGTTTATTGTGTTAAGGAGCTTCCCTGATTAGATTTGGAAGCTCATTATTTAAATATAAAGGGGGAAAGGGGGCTACCCCCTTAAATTAAATAAATCGGTTTTTCATGATGAATTATTCGATTTGCTCCAAATTTGGTATACCGGTTTATTAAGTTAAGGAGATGCCTTGATTAGATTTGGAGGTTCATTAGCTACATATAAAGGGAGGAAAGGAGGGCTATCCCCCCCCCCCGTAATTTAGATAAATGGGTTTTTCATGCAGAAATATGCAATTTGCAATAAATTTGGTATACCGGTTAATTACGTTAAGCAGCTTCCCTGATTGCATTTGGAAGATCATTATTATGTATGAAGAGAGGAAAGGGGGGCAATTGCCTCTCCCCTTAATTTAGATGAATGCGTTATTCATGTAGAATTATTCGATTAGCTCAAATTTGGTATACTGGTTTATTATGTTAAGGAGATGGCTTGATTAGATTTGGAGGTTCATTAGTTAAATATAAAGGGAGGAAAGGGGGTCAGCCCCCCCCCCCCTTAATTTCGTAAATGAGTTTTTAATGCAAAATTATTCGATTTGCTTCAAATTTGGTATACCGGTTTATTATGTTAAGGAGCTTCGCTGATTAGATATTGAAGTTCATTTGTTAAGCATAAAAGTTGGAATGGGGGGCTAGACCCCCCCTCCCTTTATTTAGATAAATGGGTTTATCATGCAGAGTTATTCTATCTACTCCAAATTTCGTATACCGGTTTATTATGTTAAGGATATTCCCTGATTAGATTTGGAGGTTCATTAGTTAAGTATAAAGGGAGGAAAGGGGGGCTAGACCCCCCCCCTTAATTTTGATAAATGGGTTTTTCATGCAGAGTTATTCGATTTGCTCCAAATTTCGTATACCGGTTTATTATGTTAAGGAGCTGCCTTGATTAGATTTGGAGATTTATTGGTTAAGTATAAAGGAGGGAGAAGGGCTAGTGTCCCCTTAATTTAGATAAATGGGTTTTTCATACAGAATTATTCGATTTGATTCAAATTTGATATAACAGTTTATTACGATATGGCTTCCTTTATTTGATTTGGAGATTCATTGGTTAAGTATAAAAGGGGGGAAGGGGGGGGGAAATTGCCCCTACCCTTAATTTAGATAAATGGGTTTTCATGCAGAATTATCTGATTTAGTTTAATTTTTTTTCAACCGCATCCGAACTTGAAGGTTCCATTTGAAGTCAACGCGAAAACCGACCCAACCAGGTTTCGGATTGAGTTCAATTAGAACTTTCAGGTTCGGATCGGGTTGCCGGTGGACGGAGATTATTTTGTCTGGCTTGCATCGGGTTATTAGTTCTTTGGAATATTTTTGTCGGTTAAGATTTGGTTCGGGACGGGTTTCAGGTTGACTTCGAATGGAATTTTTAGGGTCTGGTAGCGTTGCGTGTCCACGGAAACTAATTTGTCTTGTTCGGATCCGGTTATGGATCTTTGGAATATTTTTGTCGGTTATTAGATTTGGTTCGGGATTTCGGGTTTTTTTAAATTGAACTCTCAGGTTCGGGTCGGGTTGCATGTAGACTGAAATTATTTTGTCTTGCTCGGATCGGGGTACGGTCTCTTGTAATTTATTTTTCGGGTTTGGGTTGGGTTAAGCGTTAATAAACGTAATAAAAAGAAAATTGCCCAGTTAAACTGATGGCATTGAGCTCACAGGCTATTCACACTAATTGTATATTATACTCTTATTTCAAAGAATAATGCCCCTCGAAAAATAAATGAAGGTATTAGCCCCCGTTGCCCCCCCCTTTCTACTTAACCAAAGAACCCCCAAATCTAATCAGGGAAGCTACTTAACATAATAAACTGGTATACAAAATTTGAAGCAAATCAGATAATTCTGCATGAAGAAACCATTTCACTAAATTAAGGGGGGGGGGGGGGTATTAGCTCCCCCATTTCTCCTCTTTATGCTGAACCAATGAACTTTCAAATCTAATCAGAAAAGCTACTTATTAGAATAAACCTAGAAAAAAATTAAACTAAATTAGATAATTCTGCATGAATACACATTTATCTAAATTAAGGGGAGGTCAATTGCCACCCTTCCCCCCCCCCCTTTTATACTTAACCAATGAACCTCCAAATCAAATGAAGGAACCCATATCGTAATAAATTGGTATATCAAATTTGAAGCAAATCGAATAATTCTGTATGAAAAACCCATTTATCTAAATTAAGGGGACACTAGCCCCTGTCCCTCCTTTATACTTAACCAATAAATCTCCAAATCTAATCAAGGCAGCTTTTTAACATAATAAACCGGTATACGAAATTTGGAGCAAATCGAATAACTCTGCATGAAAAACCCATTTATCTAAATTAAGGGGGGGTCTAGCCCCCCTTTCCTCCCTTTATACTTAACTAATGAACCCCCAAATCTAATAAGGGAAGCTCCTTAACATAATAAACCGGTATACCGAATTTGGGGCAAATCGAATAATTTTGCATTAAAAGCCCATTTACCTAAATTAAGGAGGGCTTGCCCCCCTTTTCTCCCTTTATACTTAACTAATGAACCTCCAAATCTAATCAAGCCATCTCCTTAACATAATAAACCAGTATACCAAATTTGAGCTAATCGAATAATTCTACATGAAAAACGCATTTATCTAAATTAAGGGGAGAGGCAATTGCCCCCCCCCTTTCCCCCCCTTTATACTTAATAATGATCTTCCAAATGTAATCAGGGAAGCTGCTTAACATAATTAACCGATATACCAAATTTATAGCAAATGGCATATTTCTGCATGAAAAACACATTTATCTAAATTACGGGGTGATAGCCCCCCCTTTCCTCCCTTTATATGTAACTAATGAGCCTCCAAATCTAATCAAGGCAGCTCCTTAACTTAATTAACCGGTATACCAAATTTGGAGCAAATCGAATAATTCATCATGAAAAACCGATTTATCTAAATTAAGGGGGGTAGCCCCCCTTTCCCCTCTTTATACTTAAATAATGAGCTTCCAAATCTAATCAGGGAGTCCAAATCTAAACCTTATCAGCATGAACCTAGAAAAAAAAATTGAAGCAAATCGGATATTTCTATCAAGAGTTATCGCGTTACGTACACACGCACATACAGAATCGGCGGGCACATAAGCTCTCAGTCTTTGATAGCCTGTGAGCTAAAAATATCACCCTGATCGGATAATAAGTGGTCATTTTTCAATTAGCCTAATTAGCCTCAATTAGCCTCTTTGCAATAAGCCTGAAAAATATCACTCTAATTGGAAAAAGGGAGATGGATTCTCCAATTAGCCCGGCTCTTTGCAAAGAGCCTAGTCTGTTTGCAAAGAGCCGGATTTCTCAATTAGCCTATGACATATACATTAATTTAAATATAATCCTTTGAAAAAATATCAATACAACACACATATATACGCAATTACTTTTAACTGTCAGGGGCATCAGACATGGGTAAAATACATAATTTACTTATCGACCTTTTAAAGGTTCCATTTTGAGTGTTAACTTTAACTACTCGAATTCTGTTATCGTTACCGTAATACACCTCAATAATTCTGCCTAATGGCCACTTATTTGTCAGTAAATTCTCTTCTACTAACACCACTAAATCTCCGACTTTTACATTATCTTTTTCAAATCTTCATTTACCCCTTTGTTGTAATTCACTTAAATAATTATGATGCCATTTACGCCAAAAAAGTTGTAGAATTTCAGTTATTCTTTGCCATTTTTTGAGGCGATTTTCTCTTATATTGGTTAGATCAGGCTCAATAATGGAATTTAACGGCCTGTTTACCAGAAAAGGAGCCGGAGTTAAGGCTCCAAAATCATTCTCATCATCTGATAATGGACTCAAAGGCTTGGAATTTAGAATTCCCTCAATTTGTATGACTACAGTAAGAAGTTCCACATAAGTGAGATTAGCACCTCCCACAACTCTCTTAAAGTGATACTTAAATGATTTTATAGCGGCCTCCCAAAGACCCCCAAAATTGGGTGCCCTGGGAGGGATAAATTTCCACTCAATGCCTTCCGTGGATAAATATGCTGCTAATTTCTCATCAGGTTTTTTACTATCTCATAAAAAGCCTTAAGAATCTTATTTGCACCAATAAAATTTTTCGCATTATCCGAATACAATCTGGCACATTTACATCTGCGTGCAATGAATCTTTTCAATGGAGCAATAAATGATTCGGAGGTTAAGTCTGAAACAATTTCTATATGTACCGCTTTAAATACAAAACAAACAAAAACACAGATATAAATTTTTTGCAAGATAGTTCTACGTGCATACCCCCACTTTGACCATAAATGGGCCACACAGATCTACTCCCGAAATATTAAAGCAGTAGTCTAATTGGACTCTGTCCCTGCGCAAATCGCCCATCAATTGATTTGCAATAACTGGTTTAGCTTTAAAACATGGGATGCACTGATGAACTACCTTCTCTTACCAAAGAAAGTAATGTTGAAGCACCGACATGAAGGTATTTTTTATGATAATAATTTATAACAATTACAGTAAAATTATTAGACTTTGGCAAAATCTCTGGGTGCTTTCTCGCAAAATTTAAATCACTGTTATCTAACAGGCCTAAAACCCTTAAAATTCCAAATTCATCTAAGTATGGGTTGAGGCTTTTTAGCTTACTACTTGGACTTACCGAGCCTTTGGTCTGCAGACTACGTATGTCTGCATTGAATTCTGCCCTTGGACAGATTTAATTAAATAAATCTCTGCATGCTCAAAGTCTGAAGTTGACAAAGGCCCACCACATTTATAAAGTGGGTTTCTTGCATTCATGACAAACCTGAAAATGTAACTAAGAATACGTAAAATAGTTATATAATTATTACTAAAATTAATTAAGTCATTAACAAAACTGTTATTTGTAACATTACAGTTCATTACACTAACTTAATTAACCCGAGAGTAGTCGCGTCTTTTTTTAGAACGCTAGTAGTCGCGCTCGGTCTATTTGCCGCCGTTCCCTTTTGGCCGAAAAAACAGAGGAAAATTGCCAGTGTTACTAGAAGATCGAAAACGGCGAAAATAAGGAGGAAATATCGTTTGAATGCGAAAAGATAAACGTTATAGCAATTAGTACGCATTTACGTTAAGTATATATTTGGTTAGCATTTAAATAAATGTTTTAATAACTTTTTTTTTTTTTCAAAATTTGTAAAAATGATAAAAATTATTATAAAAACTGACAAAGTTTGTAAAGATTCAATGAATAGCAAATTAAAACAATTTTTCAGTTATAAATTTGAAATCGTGATATATACTTTTCGAAAGGACAACAGCGCTATGAGGTTCGTTTTGATGATGGTCTGGCTGTAGGAGCCAATTGAAATTGAAAAAATATATTTCTAATATTTTTTCCTTACCATATCTATACAGTTAATAAAAAAAAGAAGATAAAATAATCATTTCTCTCAAATTATTAATATAAAAGCAGTAGCTACTTTTCATTTCTTTACTTTTATTTTCTATTCGTTGATTCGTTTTTGTATGTGCAACTTTAGAGATTTGATAATTCAGTACATTTTTTCAAATGAAAATATATGAACCAAATGAAAATATATGAAGGAAAATAAATGAAACAAATGAAAATATACGGAGTTATCTCAGGGTGGGGCAGCGTTCTTTTTTCACCCTTCTGGATATGAGCTTCGTGTATATGAAGTAAATAATAAATAATAATTTATTAAAATTAAATATTCTACTTGTATAAATTTTCACTGTGGATATTAATCCCACTTACGTATAAATAATTTTAAAGAACCGAACTGACAAAAGTTTCATTTTGATTGTACCGCTTCGTTTAATTATAATAAATATACATTTGTGCATATCAATTAATGCTATGAATAATTCACTAAAATCCTTTTTTTACAATACATAGCAAAATAATAAAAACACGAAGATAACAAATTTTCTCTCAAATTATAAGCATGCAGTAATCTCTTAGTTTGAATGAACATATGTACATATAACATGTACATATTAAACCTTGATTTAGATAAATCAGTTTGGGAGAACAAAACCCGTCAATATTGATTTTGTTAATGTTTCAGCACTAGGCGCCAATCAGAGTTAAAAAGATACAATCATTTAATTAAAATAAATATTAAATTGTAGTTTCTTGATAATATTTATTAAAGTATAATTTAATTTGAATGAATTTTTACTTTTAGAATGAAAAACATTATTTATGAAAAATAGTTTGTACAACTGAACGCCAACAAAGTTAATTTTGTCTTGGTGGATTCTTTTCCCATTTTGTAATATTATCCTTACCAATAAAAAAATTGGATGGCGATACTGAACATTCAGTTTCTATCTCTTCATTTTCAGATTCTTCATTATCAGTTTCCTCATCTTCGTTTAAAATTAAATTATTATCTTCCTCTGATGAACCGGCTTCATCACTAATGTAATCTTCTTCTGAATTATCAAAAAGTTTTAGAGCTTCTTGAATAGTTAAAAACTTTTTACAAGACATTGTTAAAATAATCAAATACTCTATGAGCAAAATATGAGAAAGAGAAAAGAGAGAGAGAGAGAGTAAACGGAAGAGACTCCCCGATCCCTTCTTCCGCCTTCCAGGAAATTCGGGGGGATGGGAATGAAGAATAGGTAGGGAGAAAAAAAAACAACTGACGCTAGTGATCGCACGCTGGTCATTCAGACCGAATTTAATTTTGGAATGCTATAAAATCTTGACAAAACGCAGGAATGACTTGTAATTTCTGTAAACAGAAGGTCGAATAGTGAAGGTCAGCTATGCGGAATTCCACCATTGTAACTTTAAGGGGAGATGGGTTTTAGGAAGAATTACGAATTTTGGCGGGGAAAAGACCAACGCGCGACTAATAACGGGTTAAAAGGATTTGAATTTGTTTTGAGCTCTTTTTTGAACTCGTCATTAGCTTCTGGCATTATTACTGAATTTTGGTGATAGTCAGTGTTATTAAGAAAAATGGATCCACGCCACCACAAGTCACAATCAATGAGTTTATGTGGATCCATACCTCGTGAAAGTTTATCAGCCGGATTTTGTTCAGAGCAGATATGAAACCACTGTTCAGGACTAGAGTTTTCTTGAATTTTAGCCACCCTATTTTGCACAAATTGTTTGAGATCAATAGGTTCCTTTTGAATCCACGCTAACACAATAGTTGAATCGGACCACAGGAAAACATTAGTAACTATTACTTTCATGGATGATAAGACTCTTTTTACCAGCTTAGTTAGCAAAACTGCAGCGCATAGTTCAAGTCTGGGAATAGTTAGACTCTTTACTGGTGTAACACGTGATTTGCTAGCGATTTAATTCACCATCACATTTCCTAGAGAATCGCAAGATTTACAATAAACCGCTGCTCCATAACAACGTTCTGGGGCATCTGCGAAGCCATGTATTTCAACAATTTCCGGGTTTTCAATTATAATGCGTCGACTTATTTGTATATTATTAACACTTTTGAGTGATATAAGAAATTGGTGACATTTGTGATATTCTGACTCAGTGAGCTAGTCATTCCAGTCAATATTAATTCTCCACAATCTCTGCATAAATATTTTGGCTTTCGCTATAACTGGGTCAAGAAGTCCTAGCGGATCATAAAATATAGCAATTTTCGACAATACTTGTCGCTTGGTATAGGAATCGCTCAATTCTACTTTAACTCGAAATAGGAAACCGTCATCCCTTGGGTTCCACGAAACCCCTAATGTTTTACTCTCACTGTTGTTCTCAAAATTATACCCTTCTCCAGGTGTCAGCGAAAGATTTTTATCATTTGTGCACCATTTATGAAGTTGCTTACCCGCCTTATGCATAATCGCTATGAGTTGCCGCTGCAACTCTTTGGCTTCCTCGAGCGTAGGTGCACCACACAAAATGTCATCCATATACATGTTTTCACGAAGAACTGGAGCTGCCATTGGAAAATTATTTCCTTATCAATTGACAATTGATTGAGCGTTTTCATTGCTAAATAGGGCGCGCTTGCATTTGCATTGCAAAAACTTGCATTGCAAAAATTTGCAATTCGAAAATTTTTGGTTCATCTTCAAAATTATCGTTCCATAAAATTCTCTGCAACGAATACTGACTAGGGTCAATATTAATCATTCTATACATCATCTTGACATCTGCAGTTAAAACATAAACATGTTCTTGGAAGCTAATCATAATTGTAAATAAGTCGTTTTGGATGACTCCGCCATTATATTGTAATGAATTTAGGGATGTCGCATTTGTTGTCGCGGCAGAACAATTAAAAACAACTCTGACTTTGGTCGTCGATTTTTCTGGACGAAATATACCATGATGCGGAGCATAGTACACAATATCAGGTTCTTTTGCTTCTTTCACCTGTTTCATATGCCCTAAATCTTCGTGTTCCTTTAAGAATTCTTTATACAGATTAAAATATTGCTCATCCCTTGATAAGCGAGTCCACAGCTACCTGAGTTTTTGAGAACAAGATCCCTAGATTGGCCTAAACACGAAGGATTTTCCTTTAAAGGCATTTTCACTACGTATCTACCTTCTGCATTTCTCGAATGCGTACGCGCAAAATGTTTCTCGCATATCTCAAATTCCTTATTTTTTGGTAACTCTACCTCCATATCTTCTACTTCCCACAGCTTTTTTAATGTTTTGTTTAAATCCTCCTTACCCCACAATGAACTTTAACCTCATCACCCTGTTCTATGCTTCCACTAGCCAAGTATCCAAATACAGTATTTTGAAAAAGTAATTTCGAACTCTGAGAATATATTTGTCCTGGTCTTAATAATTCATAATATATTTCCGCACCTATCAACAGATCAATTTTATCAGGAAAATTAAATCGGTAATCTGCTAACATAGTCAAATCTGGGACCTAAACATTTACATTAATCACTCTTTGCGGAATTAAATCTGTAATTTTCTTTACTACTAACATATTCAATTCCCTTTCAAAACTTTTATCTCTATTCCCGATTTTTGTCTTTATGCAACCCTTTACTGTGATAGAAAAATCATCTAAACACGAAATTTAAGTGTTTCTTTTATTAATTTAAAGTAGCAGTCGATTAGCACACTGCGAAGTTATCAAAAACGATTGCGAGCCGACATCCAATAAACATCTAATTTCCTGTCATTCCGAAAATTTATCTTTCATGAAAAAGCGAGCCGTACTCAATAACACAGTTTTTGTTTTATTTCTTTCGAAGCTAGTGGCGACAGTCTGGCTCGGAGGGAAGGAAAATTTTTCTTCGTTTGAACTTTTTATTTCTGCCCCTGCCTGAAACACATGACCTCGAAATTTGATTATTACTCAAATCATTTTCTTCCCTCGGAAAATGAATGAGTTTGTTATGGGGTAGTCTATAGTTGCATTTTTTAAAATTGCATTTCTGTACGCAACAATTACAATTTAAACATTTGAAACATGCTTTATTTAATTTCACAACTTCAACTCTTTCTTTTATCGAAAGTTTTTTGAATTGCGGACAAGAATGTAATGCATGATACGCAATAGTTTTACACAAAACACATTTATTATTTTTTGTTTCCGAAAGAAAACATTTGAGACCCCCCTTTCAGGGGGTGCATTTCGCAATTTATTTCCCGCTATTTGTTTATTTTCACTTATGAAATTTCTCGAATTTGATTCATTTCTGTTTTTATTTTTAACCGATAAGAAAATATCGCATTCTCTGCCAAGCTGCTGTGGTTTAAAATATGATTATGCTTGTTTAATTGCAATATGACTCATTAATTCGCGATCTAACGAACTGAAAATTCTGTTTGAAACAATCAGATCGCATAATGAATTAAAATCATTTACTTCACGCAGACTACAGTAATATAGAAAAATTGATTTCAACCTAGATGCAAATTGAACGTAATTTTCTGACGGCAATTTTTGCGTTTTCCGGAAATTATTTAAACACTCTTACGCTGTAGGTTGAAATTCCTTTAAGACTATAGTTTTCAATTTATCATAACTAATCAACTCCTCCTCTGACAAATAAATCATTAAATTACTCGCTTTTTCATCGAGAATGTTTAGAAGAATTTCTGCCTTAAACTCTTCGGGTACATTTTTAGTTTTGAACGCTTTTTCAAGTGATTGAAAGGAAAGGTTAAATGACTCAGCTCTCGTCGGTACACAGATAGTTAATGTTTTAACACTTTTACAAAAACTTTCTAGATTATTATTCACTATCTCCGTTTCCGATTTTTCCGTTAAGGACGACAAATTTTCGAGGGAACCTCTACGCACTTTGGCCAATTCTAATTCTTTTTCTAACTGAGCTAATTTAGTTTTTTCATATTCAGAATTTTGGGAAGGTTCTTTGCGAATATTTGCTATTTCTAACTATTTTTCTAATTGCGCTAATTTAATTTTCTCTAATTCTAGTTTAGATTTCTCAGTTTCTTTTCGCGACTTATACAACCGAATTGACTACGTCCTTCATTATTGCTCATTTGAGTAGTGCTCACTTTTAATATCTTTATATCGCTCAACTCTATAATTTTACTACTTTCAGGAGCAGTTTAACCTAATTCCTCAACAACAAGCTTAAGCTCGTCTTTATTTAAATTATCAATAATAGACATAATTTAACTAAATCAAAACTAGGAAAATTGCTCTTACCTCGGTCGCTGCGGCAGTCACGAAGTAGATGTAGCTGTATAACTCCACGGTCACATTTATAAAAATAATACCTCAACACTCAATTCTTCTTAGTCACCAACTTCTCTTATTAGGCACAAATTATCACGACACTCTCACAACAAAGGTGAATTAAACATCTTTAAGCACAAACAGAAACTAAATCACATACTGTTCGAATTTGTTCTTGTTATTGAAAGCACACGAATTATTTTAATTATACTCCTCCGTTGGGTCGACGGACCATGTTTAATAACTCACACTATAACACAAATTATTTAAGGGCGCGGGTTTCTTTAAAGAACACTTTATTTAACACAGAAGCAGCGCACCGCCGCTTTCTCCCACACTCATACCTCAACACAAAACTCAAAGCTTTGTTCACTTCTCTTCAGATTATAGTCACTGTAATTTTAATTATAGGTGGCGCGGAATGTCTCGCTACATGGAACAATTATCATTAATTTTAAAAAATCGTGTATTAAGGAAAAATTATTATTAATTAATTATACAATGTTTAATGCAAATTATATATTATTTTTCATGGATAAAATATTATAGTATTAAAAAAAACTGAGGTGGTTAGTACAAAAATGTGTGCAGTTTTCATCTGTTTAAAGGGTATGTACCCCTTTAAAAAAGTACGATGGTGGTGCCTTCTCTAAGATGTAAGATAATTTCAATAATTGTAGTAACAACAGAATTTTTTTTATTTATGCTACTGCCAAATGTTACTTCATATAATTATTGTCCTTGAAACAATATTAAGATCGTAAAATCAACCATAGATTATGAAAAACTTTATAACACATTCAGAATAATTTTACAAAATTGATTAAAACATAATACCTAAGTAAACAATTTGGAAAAATTGCAATACCTCTGAAAACCCAATTTGCATATACATATAAATTCGGAACAATATTCGAATTATTTGGTGAATCCATGTATATGATCTAATCAGATAAACGCTGTATATTGTCTAACGATGTAAGCGAAATTTATATTTGAATAAAAATAGAAAAGTCATTCTGTAAGCATAATTAAATTTTCATATTAAATTTAATGTAATTTCAATTTAAAGAATATTAAAGTTTTTAGTATTGCTTTTATGAACATTGCACGCGAAATCTTAAATATCATTTACATAATTATTGTGAATTTTATTAAATTTAAATGCATTTCAAACAAAATTGGAACACATTAATGAAAATTTAGATTAACTCTACATTCCTGTATCCTATTAAATTTTTAAATCAGTCATCTTGAAAAAATTGTTTTCATTTATTTCTGTTCTTTCTAAGAATGTAAGCAATAACTTGTACGAATAATACTTTATCAAATTATCCGATTTTAAACGTTGAAAATTTGTCCCGGCAGATACACATTTTTTAGCTATGTTGTAACTTTAAAAGAATACTAATCAATGTAAAAATGGGTACTTATTTACTACTTGAATGCAAAAAAAAGCCTAATAACGAATATTTATTGTACAATTCGCTCATAAGACTAATTTTCTCTCATTCAATCATAAATCGTTTTAAATGAAATAATGCAATAAAAAGTTTTAGTGAAAAATACGTAACATTTTAGGAGAAAGTATTCGAATTATTAGGTGAATCCATGTATAAGATATTGTCGAAAAAATTATTTATATGCCTTTAAAAATCTAAACGAAAATTATATTGTAAAAAAAGACATTCTGTATGCATAATTAAATTTTCAAATCAAATTTAATGCAATTTCAATTTAACGAAAAATAATTTTAATTAGTATTTATATTATGAACAACTCATGGGAAAAACTTAAATATTATTCATCTAATCATCGTAAATTTTATTATTATTAAAAGCATTTCAGAAAAATTTGCAACATATAAATGGGAATTTAGATTAACTCTACATCTCTATATCCCAATAAATTCTCAAATTAGTCAAATTGAAATGACATTTATTTCAATATTTTTTAAGAATGTAAGCAATATCTTTTTTCGAAAATTACTTTATCTTTAATCAGATTTATTTTAAACGTCGTAAATTTGTTCCCTGTAGATTTGCATTTTTCAGTTATGTTGTAGCTTAAAAAAAGACAATTGAATTTAAAAATTGTTACTAATTTACTACTTCAATGAAAAAAAAAAAGAGAAATCTTAGCAATAGTTTTCTTTTTACCTATTCCTATTAATGAATATTAATTTTAGAATTTGCTTAAGGCTATTTTTCCTTCTTTGAAGTATTTAATCCTCTTAAACAAAATAATTAATTAAAAAGTTTCAAAGAAAAATACATAATATTTTACTAAAATTGTAATCAGATTTTTGGATGACGTGAGAAAAAATTATAGACCGTTTCGGCAGTTTGATTTTTATTAAAGTGAAAACCTGTCGAATTTTTTTAAATAGAATGGAACAATGTAGATTCCTTCAGGATTCCCTAGTTGCCATGAAACTTTACTTCCGGTATACATGTATAAGCGTTTTACAATGCAATGGGAGCCATACAAGAATATTTAGACGCGGTTGTTAACCACAAATATAGAAAGTTTAAGAATAGGTTATAAAAAGAACAAGTTAAAAAGTAACACACATAGATATGTTAGTTTAACAAGATAAACAAAAAGAAATATCCATTAGATCCAATCAGGGTTGGGTTGGGTTGATTTTTGACGGCCAATTATCTACACGAGGGATATAGGCCCGGGGGGAGTGCCCTCCGTGGGGGTCTTTCTAAGGGAACCTAATCCGTATTAACGCATGGAAGATCCACGGCTCGAAGAAAACCACGAAAACTCCGAATGATTAGGCCGACGGGCGCGATTGGGATCGAACCCATCACCTCCCGTCTACCAGCTTCGAGAGCAGAACCTCTCGGCCACTGGTGGGGCCTAGATCCAATCAGACCTGAAACAGTCCATAAACAGGGTTTTTATTAGAAGCAGGGCATTTTGAATATTAATGAAATCTCTGTAAAATCTTACTGGTAGTAATTTGTTTCGTATTATTGTGTTTAAATGAAAGTCAAAAACTTTATAAGTAGTTTTTTCCCCAATGATGTGGCTCGTAGAAGGAAGTTCTGGATAGTAGGGTAAAATATTATAGTTACTTGAAAATAGTATATTGTTACTTCACATTATTTTAGCAGCACAGTACAATTAAAGTTAATGAAACTTTTTATATTATTGCTCTTAGTATATTCAATAGGAATTTATTTTATAAATGGAATTGTTGGTACCATCGATAGGACTCGAATAGCATATCAATTTTATGGCGATGTATATGTATATGTACACATATATATAATTATATATATCATCATCATCAACAACAACAACCATTTTCAATCCACTGCTCAATGTAGATCTCTCCCATATTTTTTCAATGTTTTCTGTCTAGTGCTTTAGACATTTAGCAATTAACACCGGCCACTTTCTGATTTCACCACTCCATATTACTTGAGGTCGCCTTCTTGGCCGTTTGACATCTCTGGGATACCACCAGGGTGTTTGTGCTGCGTATATAGGCTTGTCTTCTTGCAATGAGCCCAGCCCATTTCCATTTTAGCAGTTTAATTCTTTCAATGATGTCAAAAACTTTTGTCTGACTTCTTATACAGGTTATTATCTTTCTGTCTCTTCTAGTTATACCTAGCATACATCTTTCAATACTTCTCTGTGTTGTTTGTAATTTTTGCACCATTCATTTTCTGCTGTCCATGTTTCTGCTCTATAAGTTAATACATGCAAAACACATTGGTTAAACACCTTTCTTTTCAAACAAAGACGCATGTTACTCTTCAGAATAATATTGTTCTTCCCAAAAGCACTCCATCCATTTGTAATTCTTCTATTGATTTCATTCATGATACAATTATCTGATGATATTCCCTGTCCAAGGTATACATAACTTTAAACTTCTTTAATCTCAGTGTTTTTGTAGACGATTTTCTTTTTTGATGCAAATGAATTGAACATCACCTGAATCTTTTCCAAATTTATTTTTAATCCCACACTAATGCTAGCTTCTGCCAAAACTTTTAGCATACTTTCCAAATCTTCAGGGCTGTTACAAAAAATTAAAATGTCATCAGCGAATCGGAGATGACTTAAATAATCCCCATTTATTCCTTTGTTTTCTCCATCTAGCTCCTTAAAAATATTTTCTAAGATAGCACCAAAAAGCTT
This sequence comes from Maratus speciosus, assembly GCA_963932465.1. Taxonomy (NCBI): domain Eukaryota; kingdom Metazoa; phylum Arthropoda; class Arachnida; order Araneae; family Salticidae; genus Maratus; species Maratus speciosus. The sequence goes on along the minus strand of OZ010788.1, from coordinate 330,645,214 downwards.
AGGTGAAATTGTGTCTCTTTATCTTATCCCCCTTCAAAGCTTTATCTTCGCCTTTCCTTTGTCCAAACGAATGGTTGCTGCTGCTTTCTTGTAAATCTTCTTTATGATATTGATGTAAGGTTTGTCTATACCAATGTCCTCCAGAGATTCAACTACTGCTGATATGTAGACCGAATCAAATGCTTTCCTATAATCAATAAAGGCAATGCAAAGAGGTCAATTATATTCCTTGTGTTCTTCAATGAGTTCTCTTACAGTTTGGATATGATCCATTGAGCTGAATCCACATCGGAATCCTGCTTGTTCTCTAGCCTGAGCTGATTCAAGTCTTGTTAAAACTTTGGTGAAAATTTTACAAATTACTGATAGTAAACTGAACGTACGGTAATTATTTTAAGTTTTCTTTCTCCCCTTTCTTATGAAGTAGCATCATCACAGCATTATTCCAATCTTCTCGTATATATGACTTCTGGAAATATTTGGAAAACAGTAAGGATAGCATTTTCGAAAATTCTTCTCCTGCTTCTTTGATAAAGTCAATTGTAATTCCATCTTCGCCAGGGCATTTACCTTTTTTCATAAATTTAATGGCTTGTAAAACTTCATCTCTCATCACTGGGATTATCGCTCCAGTTTTTGTTAAGTTTGATCTTGGATCACGTAAGTTGATTTCCCTTTGATCTTCACATTTATATAGATTGTTATAGAATTTTTCGACAATGTGTACTATTCCGCTTCTTCATAAATCGTCTTGTTTCTTCTGTTATTTTCTTTGTCTGCTATACTTGTGCATCGCCGGCTATCTCCTTTGCAATATCTTGTAGAGTACCGGTTAGTTTCTTGTTCAGTACTGTAACATCTTACTCTTCTTGTAGAGTTGATTGAAGTACTTGGAAACTGTTTCTAAGTTCCAAATGAAATTCTTCTTTATGTTTTTGGAGATTTATAATATCGATTGATTTCTTTGAGTACTGAAAAAGCTTCATTATTTCCACTTTAGTATTTAACAGCAGTTTGCATCTAATCAACCTGTGATCGCTTCCTGCATTGAAGTTATTGAGAACGCTGCAATCTTGAATAAGAAGCTTTTTATTTGTCAGGATGAAATCGATTTCAATTGTTGAGCCATTTTCGCAACGCTATGTCCGTTTTCTTTGTGGCTTATTCTTGAAAAAGGAATTCATAATATACATCTGTTCACATTCTACAAACTCAATAAATCTGTTTTATCTTTCAGATCTTTACAGATCTTTCAGTTGATCTTTCAAAACTGAAAGATCTGATTAGTGCCAAAGTGGACCCGATCCCGAGGGATGAAGTTTCTGGGGTATATGTAATTCCACTGAAAACAGAAAATATTTATCTCGAATACATAGGCATGACTTCGCGTAAACTTTAAGTTCGTATAAAAGAACATTTGAGAGATTTAAAGTATAACCGACCTAGAACAGCCCTGTCAAGACTTAACCAGAAGCAGAGTATACAAGTTAATTTTGAAGATTTAAAAATTATATATCCCTCAATGAATTATCATGATTTAATTATCCGCGAATCAATAGAAATTCTTACTAAAGAAAATACTGTTTGTAGTGACTTTTTATCTTACAACATACCCAGAATTTGGCTCAGTTTGCTTAAAGAATCATAAAACGAGTAATTTTCCACTTCCCTATATCCATGTTTTATTTTCCCAATGTTTCTGGATCTATACATTAACTTCCACTTTCACTCCTTTCGTCACCATCTACGTGGATTTTGAAAATTAGACGCTATTAACTGTTGTATTTCTTATATTCCTCTGACGAAGACTATGTTTTTTATAGTTGAAAGTACAAAGGTATTAGAATAATTTAACATTTTTAAATACTGTCTCATCTTTTAAGTAATTTTGCACATAGTGTAAGTTTAAGTTAAATTATATATCTAGGAAAGGAAGTCCAAATGGAGTCCTCAAAAATAAATTAAAATATTTTATTTATTGTTGTTTTTAATGTCACACATTTAAAAATAAGAAATCTGGTACTGCTTGATCGTTGCTTTTTTTTTTAAATTATCTGCGGAACATCACTTTTTATCTATATAAATATAACACATACATATGTAAGACACATTTCCTTGCAAGTTCAACAATTAAAATAACAATGCGGCTCGAATTTTGCTTTAGTATTTTGAGTCTTGTATTTCAGTGCGAAATATTTTATTCATGAAGGGTAACTCCTGGAGAGTCGCCGCATACGGGATAGATACCGCACCCCTTGTATTTCTCGTAATTATCAATAGATGGTCGTCAAACGCACAGTATAGGTGCACAATGAGATTATTTTAACCAGTGTATAGCGTGAGTACCATTTAGATGTTTACTTGTAGAAGTACAATCCTTAATTTGACGTAAGTGCATGATTTCACTGTCCAAACTTTTAAACACGTTATGTTTAAATAATTTTTATACACTAATTACAAAATACATGCATGATTTCGAAGTCAAAACTAAGTGTAGCATTTGTATAGAGTACTGTGTGTATGGTTACGCCATTCCCCTTAGGGATGACAAATAACTGTGATGGGCGACGTCTGCACCATGCAAAATGGGATACATGCCACACTGCTATTTCTGTATACATGCCGCAGTTTCTTTTGTACGGGATGATTAAATGTTATTAACTTTTCCTTTTCTGTTTGCACAGACTAACCATGTTAGGCATGTTATCAAGTTTACTAAAACCAAAGGAGAAAAAGGGGAAAATAAAAAGCAAAAAGGGCAAGAAATATGCAAGTCAAGATGATAATAATGGAAAATTGGATTACGCGTAACGCAGACGTTCTTTGCAAGGAATGTTTAGAAAACTACTCCAAAAAAGAGAAGTGTAATTGGATTCGTTGAATCATGTGTTTAAATGTAGTTACATAGAGACTGTACATCTGTAGATTGTAGTCGAAATAACATGTCTCTTAACCCATTAGGGATCATAGGTGCATCTAAGCACCTTCATAAAGAGCTTACAAAATTTGTTTTTAGCACCAGTAAAAAAGAAAAGTAGTATTTGCTTTGATTAATTACAGCATTCTCATGATTATTTAAGTAAAGGTAACTTCTTTTTAAAAAAGTGGTACCAACCGAATAAAATTTGTGTAAAAACCACCGGTCCCGAAAGGGTTAACAAATAAATTATGTAAACACAATTTTACTTTTTTTCTTTTTCCTTTCTAATACATTGTTGTTACGTTGTTGCTGAAATGACAATTAAAATTTAATGTAAAAAAAGAAAAAATAAGTCGATAATTTTAATAGTAAAAGTAGGCAATTTTAATAGTAAAAGTAGCCAATTTTAATAGTAAAAGTAGGTAATTATTAATTTGAATCTACTAATACGTTTCATTGTACTCATTTAGTTTCATTTTGTTATTACATCGTTAATTATAGTTCATATATGAATATTTTTTAAAAATATTTTTATTTATAACTTCATTCTGTTCTTATTACAAGCGCGGCATAACTACCGCACGAGTGCGGCGTCTCAGCCTGAATGTACGGGTGACGCTCCGCAGTGTAGTGTTTTAGAAAAAAAATGTTAAAAAATATTAATAATTTGTTTTGAATTTTTTTGTCGCAGTACAAGCGTTGTATATTTAACATTAAATAGCACAGCATGATTTTTTTAAATTTTATGTCCCCCATGGGACTTTATACACAAGTTCAAAAAAATGTGCACCATAAATCCCGGAATTACCCTATATTTATTGCAATGTTAAGATATCTTAAAATGTAGACGTATTATATATACTAATATCTTAATAATATATGTTATAATATTTTTACAATAAAAAATGGGCCTAGAATACTTGCAGGACAGAGTCATAATTAAGTGTAACTATTTAAATAATATTCCGGAGCCCGTATTAAATTGAAATTACTTTTAAATGATTAAAACTTTTAAATCCCAGAGAGCGTTTATTAAGGACATCAGTATTTTTTGTGACTTCAAATACTTTTAGCTTAACAATTTCAAACATTTTTGATTTATTTCTTTGGAGCCGTATACAGTACAGTTCAAGAACATTGTACTTTCAGAAAAGTATTCAATTTAAATTCCACAAAAGAACAAGGGATTATCCAGTGATGGAACAGTGTAGCAGCAGAGAATCAATTGACACCACTAAATTTTAATTGTGTTCTTCGTCTTATTTCAGGATATAATTTGCGAGATTTATTCAAGAAGAAGAATACTATAAAAATTATCTGGTAACAATCGCCCAACGGCTAAGCCACTGTTTCATCACTGGATTATCATTATAATTTAAAATTTTCTTTCAAAGGATTTTTATAATTGGGAATTACAAAAAATTTACGGAAAACAATAACCTCAAAATCCTCAAAAACCTCAAATTTTACATAAGCCCATTTTCATAAAACTTCTACCTCTTTTAAGTTGCTCACATAGGTAGATAGGAATTGTATTGCTAATAAGCTCCAAGTAATCCAAGTAAACTCTACGTATAGACACTTACCTACGAAAATACAAAGAAAAAAGACTAATATTATGAAATTTTCTCTTCTAAGACAAATAGCTAGATGTCTTCACCTATTTCAGAATTCACTGAATAATTCATGATCTATGCAAATGTAGATGTCACGGTAATGTCTCCCTAGCTCAAAGTAAGGATGAAAAAGAATATGTATTTCTCGCTTGCCACTGCAAATTTCTATTCAATATTTGAAGAAGTTAGAAAATCACTTATTCATTAATGCATAATTAATTCAGTGAATTGATAACACAAGACTTTATTGGGATAAAGTCATTATATATTGCAAAATTCGACATTTCAGTTACACGCTTCTAAAAATATCACATATTTTCAAATAATCTTGAACTAATGTGATACTTTTTATAACAAACTTCGATACTAAACACAACAAAAAAGAAAGAAAATATCAGAAATCTGCCTTATAGACACATTGTATTTACTCGATAATGTTGTCTCTGATAATTAATTAATTTTACCTTTTTAAAAATATATTTTGCCTGCAGGTTTGGTTGAGCCCCCATTTTTCATTTACATCTCTTCTTAGAGAATAAAAGTTATACAAAATAAAATGCTTTTCCAAAATATTATGCTATAGAATTCATTTAATATGAGCCCGATTACATAGAACTTTCGGATAAATGTAATATTTTAAAATTCGCAGTGTATGTGTGTGAATGTGGGTATATCTTGCTCTTTAAATTAAAACACTATCTGTTGTCATGATAATCATTATATAGCAGTCACGTCTGGTATATATTTGTTCATTTTTAATAATCAGTATATTTTTACAATTCATCTAACATCATATATTTGGTAATTCCAAATGATAACTACATATACATACTACTTTTAAGCGATTTTTTTTATTTTTAAATCCATGGATATTGTGTTTGTAAATACCTTCGCAAATGTAGATTGATAAACTATTTGTACTTAAAGCATATTTTTACTGAGAATTGTAAAATACTTTCTTTATCTACTGAAAACATATTTAATTTTATATAAAGATTAATTTTTGCTTATGAAAAGTATATTCTCCATAAGCTAAACATAAAAAATAAAGTAGTATCATACACAGCGTTATTATAAATGATAGGAAGGGTTGGATTGGAATCATTTAAATGTTGCCATAAAATACAAACTATCAAATATTATTATAAAATTTGAGTTAAATAGTTCATAATTTTCTGCATTTAAAACCGTTAGCTTTACACAGTAGCCAGATAAAAAAGCATGTTATTAAGAAGAACTATAAAATAATAAAAAAAAGTTTAATATTCTATGAAAAAATATTAATGGATGTATTATGGATGCATGGATTCATTTAAATGTTGTCGTAAAATACAAACTATAAAATATTATTATAAAATTTGAATTAAATAATTCATAATTTTTAGCATTTAAGACCGTTAGCTTTACACAGTGGTCAGATTAAAAAAGCATGTTATTAAGAAGAACTATAAATTAATAAAAAAGTTTAATAATCTTTCAAATTCATGCAGGAAAATTCGACAAAATAATTTTTACTTTAAGGGATCGATAAATGTGTATCACTAAATAAAGTACTAGCAGGGATGACCAAGCTAAGCTCGGTTAAAATTAGTCTTGTGTTCAATTCGATATTTTATTCTCACTGCATCATTCTTGCTGTTTAGATACAAATGGCATGATCCTGAGACATAGTGACCGAAAATGAATCACTAACCTAAATTTTTCTAACATGCAACCTAGCCAATGCTCTTCTCGAACCCGAAAACGATAGAGTACAAAATTTAGTCCAAATCGTTAAAGGCGTTTTACAGATGATATTAGCTTGACCCACGGTAACCCAAAAGGGACAAATTAATCTAGCATGTGACTTATCCTAACTGTCTTCTCGTGCTGGGAAATGATGTAATAAAAATTTTTGATAAAATCGTTTAAGCCGTTTTTTAGATACAATTACCTCGATCAACAGTGATCCCAAAATGACCCACTAATTGAATTTTCTCGAACATTTGACTTAGCCCAATGGTCTTCTCATGCTCAGAAACCATATAATACAAAATTTTGGCAAAATGTTTTGGGCCTTTTTTTTAGATACAATTAGCTTGAGCCCAATGGTCTTCTCATGCTCAGAAACTATATAATACAAAATTTTGGCAAAATGTTTTGAGCCTTTTTTTAGATACAATTAGCTTGAACCACAGTGACCCAAAAATGACCCAGTAATCGAATTTTCTCGAACATGCGACTTAACCGAATGGTCTTCTCATGCTCAGAAATGGTTTAATACAAAATTTTGTCAAGATCGTTTGAGTGTTTTTTTTTTTTTTAGATACAATAATCTTGACCACAGTGACCCAAAAATGAGCCACTAATTGGATTTTCTCGAACATGTGACTTAGCTCAATGGTCTTCTTATGCTCAGAAAAAATATAAGAAAATTTTGTCAAAATGTTTTGAGCCGTTTTTAGATACAATTAGCTTGACCCACAGTGACCCAAAAATGACCCAGTAATCAAATTTTCACGAACACGTGGCTTAGCCCAATCTTATTCTCTTGCCCAGAAAAGGTATAATACAAAATATTGTCAAAATTATTTGAATCGTTTATCAGATTACCTTGACACACAGTGCCAAAAAAATGACCCACAAATCGAATTTTTCGATCATGTGACTTAGCCCAATGGTCTTCTCATGCAGGGAAACGGTATAACACAAAAATTTGCCAAAATCGTTTGATTCGTTTTTTAGATACAATTAGCTTGACCCACAATGACCCACAATGACTCACTAATCGATTTTTCTCGAACATGTGACTTAGCCCAATGGTTATCTCATGCACAGAAGCGGTATAATACAAAATTTTGCAATATGTTTTGAGCTTTTTTTTTATTCAATTAGCTTGACACCTGACCCATTGTGACCCAAAATGACCCACTAATTGAATTTTCTTGAACATGCAACCTAGCCCAATGGTATTCTCGTGCCGGAAAACGATAGAATACAAAATTCGTTAGAGCACTTTTCTAAATAAACTTAGCTTGACCCACAATGACCCAAAAATGACTCATTAATTGAATTTTTTCTAACATGTGACTTAGCCTATTGGTTTTATCGTAATCCAAAACAGAAGATTACAAAATTTAGTCAATATCGTTAGAGCCGATTTTTAGATAAAATTAACTTGACTCGAAGTGACCCAAAAATGACCCACTAATCAAAATTTCTCGAACATGTGACCTAGCCCGATAGTTTTCTCGTGCCCGAAAACGGTTGGATATAAAATTTTGTAAAAAGCGATTCAGTCGTTTTTTAGATATAATAAGCTTGATCCTGCCGCATTATGACACAAAATGACCCACTAATCGAATTTGCTCGAACACATGACCTAGCCCAATGGTCTTCTCTTGCCCGAAAATAGTAACATACAAAATTTAGTCAAAATCGTTTGAGCCGTTTTTAAGATAAAATTCACACACACACACACACACACACACAACTTTTGCTCGTATTATATTATAAGATAAAATACTATTCTTTATTTGTGGTATGAACTCGTAATTCCAGAATAAAAATAGAGACCAATCTGGTAACCCTGAGACAATGTCTCTGATTTTTTTCTTCTTTTGAAGAGATATTGAACTGACACGGCTAATTAATATTAATTTAGCAAACTCCCATAAATTCATGTATTAGCTAAAGCGTTATATATTGTAAAAAATAGAAGTGTTTCTTGATGCAGCAAGAAAGTTTACTGAAATATAACAAAACCTCTTACGAATTATCCACGAATTCGGAAAGTGTACCTTTATCTTCCGAAACACCAAAAACCAATGTATTTCCGGGATTAAAAAAATGAGAAACACATGTATTATTTTCAAAATGCTACGAAAAATTTATTATGTAGTAATTTTAGTGGATTAATCAGTATTCTAAATGCCGTATTAACACTATTTTTTTTTTTTTTTTTTTTTTTTTTTTTTTTTTTTTTTTTTTTTTTTTTAGTGCTAGCAATTTTCAAGTAAAAATTCTCAGCTGTATAACCGAATTTATACATCCAATAGTAGCAAAATAAAATTCATATTACGTTGCTAATTTAGCAAGTTGGCTTGCTGAGCATGAAAATGTATAAAAAAAATTGAGAACATCCTAAAATGTAATATTCAGGTCTCTTTTTTTTCTGTAGCAGCGTAGATGCAAATATTTGGATATTATTCCGACACTTTTATGATATACTTAATTTTAAGTTTTGATTTACGATCAAATTCCTTTTTTACTACTTTTTAAATAATATCATAATATAAAACTTTAACTTATTTTAATTCAATTTCCTGCCGTGTTTTTAGAAATTATAACATTTTAACACCTTCTTTACACTGTTAAAACAACAAAAAAATAATTGTTAAATTATTTTGAATCCTTCCAAATGATACAACAGTTAATGCAATTAGTTCATTTAAACAGGTTACTAATATTCTAATTTCTGTTTCTATTTTCATTTTCACATTCTATTGAATTTCCATCATTTTTAGAGGAAAAGTTTTAAGAGTGTTTATAACTTTTGTAAATTATGTCCTTTCCTGTCATATGCCCTAATTACAAAGACAAAACAAAAGTAAGCATTTAGTCGTTATCATTATAGAAATCAGCATACATCATTTTAAAAAAGAAAAAAGTTTAAAATATTCATTCTCTCTCTTAGTATAATAGTAAAACTTCTATTCATAACTTCAAAGTGACTAAATATACAGTTTCTTTTATTCATTCACCAAGTTTGCATATGCGAAGTAAATATTGGTTACAACATAACGTGAATAGTTTATATAAATTTTCTTTCAATATTTTTGTAATAGCTTCTGTTTTCTGTGTGTTAGAAAGTTTTCATGTTGAAACTCGATATTTAAATACAGAATGGTGTTCATTCAAATTATATGTTATTCAAAAATTATCAGAATTCTAGACTAAGCATTAAAGAGGAAAATGACGCTGTTATCTTAAAAGTGAATTTTTCTATAATTACTAGACGTGTTTTTAATTTAGTAACTAAACTATAACGAAATGTAATAAATTTTTAAAAAGGTACTTAATTGTTTTTTTGCACGCATTACACTACAAGAAACTATATTTTATTTGTAAATGTAGATTATTTTTTGTTTCACTGCAGCCTTAAATCCCTAAATTCAGTATTTGAAATCAATATAACTTTAATATCATCTATTATTTTAGTTAATTACAAAATCAAAGTATTTGATTTTCAAGGTATTTCGTAATTCACAAATAATTTTCTTATACAATTATTTAACTAATTTATGATGGTTTGTTGAACATGTCGCTTAAAAGAACCAAACCTTTACATCCTTGAACATCGGTGAGATATTATATTTATCACCAAATTGCACAATGGTAACCAGATTTTGTAATAAAAGTTTGCGATTGTGTGTGATAATGTGTGTGAAGAAAAGCTTTTACGTTTTTTTTCAAATAAATTTGTTTATAAATCCTAGGTTTGTTTAATCTTTTCAACATTTTTTACACAGAAGTACTCTCCTCTAGAAATGGTTAAAGATGATATTAAAAATATTTTACTTTTTTAGCGTTTAATATAGCAGTCACTTCTTTAAACTGGGGATTTGGTTTTTTTTTTTTTACCCTTCAAAAGATCGATTTTTCTTTTTTTACATTTTTATATTCCATGTAGTCTTTAGATTATCCGTATACAAAGATTAGGCCGAACTGGAAATCATTTCGTAATTATTTAGTTACTGGGCGCAACGCGTTCATAGGCTTACACTGTTTTGGAGCAATATAAACGCATGTTCAGTAAAATCACTTTTTTCAAAATGGGAGGGATAAGAACGCAAAAACTATTAAAGGGATCTTGCTAATTTGTTTAAAAATATCAGGGATGGTATAATTTACTGGAGCATGGATCACTTTCAGTCATTTTTATAAAAACAAATAATTTAAAGCACGCGCATTATTAATCTTCAAATTGATAAACTTTATCTAACAAGGAAAGGACCAACCTTGTTAATCACAGATTTTTATTATTTTAATATATGTTCTAGGGTAGAGACCCCTTAGTCTCAGGTTCAACGCATTTTATCCAACGCTCCTTAGTTCTTGAGAAACCGGGGGCTCTAATAGTAGTACACAACTTAAACACTTACTTTGTAACAAAAGGGACAGGTTGGTCGTATCTCAGTTGGTAAGGCGTTTGCTGGCTGATCTCCGGGTTCGGTGCCTGAACACGCTACGTTTGTTTTTCTCAATTTTGTTTTATAAATATACTTGTAATTATAATTTAATAATTTTAATTAAAAATTTTAATATCAAACAATTAATTATAATGTTAATAAACTTAAATTTATCAGTTTTTAGTTTTAAACTATTATTTATCATCCTTTAAAGAGGTTTAAAAAGAAATTGGACCTATTATTGAATGATAAAAATTCCAAAATAGTGACAAAACCTGTTGTGGCGCCATCTAGTTACGATAAAATAAAAGAATATTCAAATAAAATAAAAATAAAAGCAGAAAGAAGATAAAGGGGAAAGCTAAATAATTGAAAGTACAAGCATACGTATTACAAATTTAAAAATCTTTAATATCCGAAAAATCGGTTGTAATTTAATTCTGATGCTAATTTTTAATATAATTATGCTTGTTACTTTAAAAACAGAGTAATAGTATTCTCGCATTGACTTCCTTTGTTACAGCAATGCGTAAATGATGTTTCTTTAAAATCACGAATTGACACAATTGCTCAATATCATTGCATGGATAAAGAATATATGAAATACATTTTAAAAGTGATTTAAAAAAATTAACAGTTTTATGATGTTTTATATAACTATTTAGTTAAAAGTAAAAAAATAAATAGGTTAAAATTATAATTGATATACATTATTATAAATTTTAATTGAAAATGAGATTATTAAGTTATACTTACAAAGATATTTATAAAACAAAACATGAGAAAAGAAATGTAGCTCGTCCCGGTATCGAACCCGGGCTTGCGGATCAGCCGGCAAATGTCATACTAACTCAGCTACGACCAACCTATCCTTTTAGTTACAAAGTGAGTATTTAAGTTGTGTACTACTATTAGACCTCCCGGTTTCTCAAGAACTAAGGAGCGTTGGATAAAATCCGTTGAACCTAAGACTAAGGGTCTCTACCCTTAAACATATATTAAAATAATCAAAATCTGTGATTAACAAGGTTGGACCTCTCCTTGTAAGATTGTTCAAAATACTTCAGAAAGTGTTCTGCGATAAACTAAAGTATTAAACCAATACGTTTGAAACTTGTGTTCAAAACTTGAGGGTTCAAAATTCTATGAGAATTATTTATAGTTTTGTATGAGGTAAAGATAAACTATCGAAATAAAAAATCATTAATGATCATAAGATAAAATAGCACAAAAGTTTATTAAAAGAAATATACTGCACAAGATATATGCAGAAATTGAAAAGAAGAGGATCCAAAGATTTTTTCCAAGGTATTATTTTTTTTCAAAGAAAAAGGACAAATAGAGTCACAAATAAAAAATAGTTCTATATGATCAATTTACTTATTGCCATGGAATAACTCATCAACAAGTTTTATTATTATAACTTCTGGCACTCGAAAATAAACATTTATTTTTCATTTACGTTTTCTAGCATAAAAATGGCCAATTTGATGCATGATATTTCGCGTAGATTGAAAATGCAATGAAGAAAAGTAAAATATTAAATTATACTGTTTGAAACTTTTATGTTACATGCTCATAAATAACTTCAAGGACAAACTTTCGATGAAATGTTTTAGTTTTGCATGATATAAATGATAAATGGTGAACGATGTGAGATACATGATCATCTAAAAACATAAAATAATTTATAGAAATTTAAGTACATTTTATGCAAAGAAAATAATATTTTATATTTAATTTATGTCAAAAAATAGTAGACTATTTAGACATAATTCCGTTTATGTATACTTTTAAATAAATTAGCATTTTAGCGCATATATATTATTAGAATGTCTTTGAACAAACATTCAGTTGTATAGGGGAGAGTAGCCATATTTGGACCGCCACTTTAATTGGACCGTTGCCATTATGCCGTTAATTACAGGAATAGACGTCATCTACCGGCGAAATCCTACCCATCAGAATGACGTCACTCATGATTAGAAGAAGCAACCGCCTACCACTTGTTGTTTTCAGACAATTTTAAAAAACCTAAAGTTAGCTGTTTTGATCTACTTTTTTCCTACTAAACGTAAGTGAATACTTTAAAACTAGGGTCAATTGTTAGGTTTTCATATACATATATAAATTTATCTGTTTATTTCGCATATTTTTCACGCGGAATTTTTTTATTTCGTTTTTGTTCTTAGTCTTGAGATTATCTGTTTTAAAAAATGGCGCAGTTGCCGTAATTGGGCCAATTTAAGTTGCATAAATTGGACCAGATATGCGTTCGTAAATTTTGAAAAGTAAGTAATGAATTTCGAGGACGGTACGCTTTGTACACTAATTTTTAATTTTTTTTTAATATATATTTTATAATTTTTACTATCTCCATGCAAGTTTTTTTTTTTTTTTGGTATATCTGGATTAATTTTTTATGCAGTTTAGGCCTATATAAATATAAAAATATTTTTACATGTTTATGCAATAAATTGTGTTTGCAATTTCTTTTATCTTGTATGTATTTGTATTTATTTTCTTTGAATTCTTTATTCTTACAGCGAATTTGGTTTACAAAATTGAATTAAAACATTTTCCGCCTGGAGGATATTTGCGATTCCGTGAGAAAGGACAGATTTTTACAGTTCTGGAGGATGGAATTACACTTTTTGTGCCATTAAAACGCATAAAACCTCAAACCTTCTGGGGGGAGGGGGCTGAATTCAACACTGTTTGGATATATAATGTTTGCGTATAATTAATCGTATCGTATTTTTCAATAGAGCATATTTTTTTAAACACTTTTATAATATAATGTAGAAAATGCTGAAAAAGACACAGATAAACTGTCTGGAAGAAAAAAAAAACAGGTGACAGCAAAAGCTGTTAAAGATCTAGAAAACAAAATGGAGAGAGTAAGTTGCGAAGAAATTGACCTGCAATAAGTCTGCAGCTACACAGCCTCCCCAAAAGCCCCCAAAAAATCATTTGACATGTTATATCCTTCGCTAAATTTAGATAAATAAAAGTACAAAGGGAGCCAAAAAACAGTTGTGCCATATAAAGTAAACCTTGAAATGAAAAAACAAAAAAAAAATTACTGAAAGGAAGGTATCACAGCATAAAAGCAATTAGAGGTTCAAGTTTTTAAAAAAATAGGCATAATGCAATTAGCAAGGAAATGATGGAAGGGAAGAACTACATTCATAATGCAGAGAAAACATCTGTTGCAAAAAAGAAGTCTAATAATTCAGAATCTAAAAAGAAAAAACTAGATAGTGATGATTGGTTTTGCCTAATTTGTAAGAAAATAAAACAGCAGAAATTATTCAGTGTTCAGATTGCCAAATACGGTTCCATGTAGTGTTCGCTGGAGAAAAAAAAAATCAATAAGCGAAATTCATGCGCAAGTTTTGTATCACTCATTACATTATATTCAAGTAACTGGCAATTAGTTTCATAATATCTATTCTTAATTACTGATAACTTTGATTTATATTTTCACTCTTATTTTCAGATATTTGATTTCATTATATTGCATTGCTGTTATTTTATTTGATTGTTTCAGTAACCGTAAACTTTGCTTTTAATAAAATTAGTCATTAAAACCACCTGATTTTATTTGGTCCAATTTAGGAAACTGGCGGTCCAAGTTAGACGACCAGATGCTGAATTTGGACCACTTTTGACAAATTTTTCAAATTAAAATAAAATTTAAGATTTTCCAAAAGAAAATGATCTAAAGTTTTATTTAGTTAGTAGATGAACGGATTGACCTCGTGTAGTGATATTTTGCAGATATTCCAAAAATTAAGTGAGTTACACCCGAAAATATGTGAAGTGGTCCAAATTCGGCTACTCTCCCCAATACGAAATTTTCAAATGCGTGATCGTTGCTTTTTGTCTTTTGTACATTAAGGTACTTAAAATATATTTGATAAACTGAGTGATAGCGTAATGGTGGTATCAATATAAAGAAAGCAGTAAGAAAAATTACGCTAGTTTATATTTTAATCCAGACAATAAACATCAGTACAGAAAAATATTATATGTGTGGGTCATGTAAAACAATGAATATTACCGTTTTTATAGAATTCATATTGCTAGCTTCTTTTTTTAACCTCATAAAATACCTAAATTATCCATTTTTTTTTAATTTAAAATCCATAATACCATTTGTATAATTTATACTTTGGCATTATTTTCTATTTTATATAAGAATAAATTATGATTTTGGAAATAATGGAATGTAATAATAAAAAAAAAATGTACAGTATTAAAATGTTGATATATCGTATTCATTTGTCTTATATGGCTTAACTGCGCTTGCTAATGAGAGTTTAAAAAATTTATCAGTATGAAAGTAGTAGATAATTTTACCCTCTTTAAGAATGTAAATGGCAAATATTATACTAATATAAGTGAAAAAAAGTTTCGAAATTATCTTGTTTTTTGGCCACAGAAAATTCTCTCTTAAGAAATTTTGTTGGAAAACTTGTTTTTTTTTTATGCTGACCTCATTATAAACAAATAAAAAAATTCTTCTAACCGACCTTTTGCAAGGTAAAATGAATATTTCCCCTGGACTATTATAATGGCAGTTTCAAGTATTGCAATCAATCGTAATTCCTTTATTAAACTTTGTAATTTCATATCAATAGCAGTAGTAATAAATATTAAGAACGAGAAACAACATTGGAAAACATAAATATAAGTATTTATAAAACGCATACAGCTGTTATGAAGCCTCTAAGGCTTCATCACCAGTGCTTAAAATTAAATATAAAATTAAATTAAAACTGTGGATTAAAAGGGGGGGGGGTGCAGACATCCAGAGATTCGTACCTCACAGCTCAACGGTCAACGGTAAAATGCGATTCACGTTTGTCAAGCAACCGCGGAGTAGATCTCTCGTGCACACATCAGAAATGCCCAGTTGTTCCGGGAGAGTTTAAACAAAGAGGAGAAAAGGGGGCGGGGTGGGAAGAGAAACAATTATAGGAATTGAAACCATATCTTTGAAAAATTGGGCGTTCAGGACAAACGAAGCTAATCTTTAAAGTCCGTTTGGGGGAGCAAAAAACTTGTGCTAAAAATTGTGACATCAAACGGTCCGCTATTGCTAACCACTGCTGTTCCAACATTAACAATTTTATTTTTTTCGAAGCCTCAATAATACAGAAATGCTCATCAATTTACGATCTTTACTTTTGAGACGCTTATGACATATGGAAAAATTCAAAAAGTTTAATTAACGATTTGTCTAGCACGCACAATTTTCAAAGATATGGTTTCAATTTCCATAATTCGTTCTTTCCCCCCCCCCCCTTTTCTCCCCATTGTTTGAACTATCCCATAGAAATTGAGCTGATTGTTCTCCGTGTGTGCGCGAGATATCGACACCGCGGTTGCTTGTCAACTATGAATTGCATTTCGCTGCTGACAGTTGACCTATGAGGTACGCCTCTCTGGCTCTATGGTAACTATTTGTAAACAACTGATTTCCTTTGTAAATTTTAACTCTCCAAACTTTCTATAGCGAAACAATCTGGATAAGAGCTACAAATAAGGTAAGTGTCAAAGTATTATCTTTAGTAACCTGTAACCCATGTTTGATCATAGTTTTTCCTTTAACTTCTTATTTTGAGAGGAAATCATGAAGCTAACATGATAACTAGTATTTCGGGGCTACTTTGTGCCAGACCTTTTTTGGTCCGAAAATAGCCCTAATTACTTAGAAATGCTATTTATACAACCAAATCACTTAAAACGTGTTTTAAGTAACATTTATTTTCAAATGTTACTTTAGCAAAATGTTACATTAATTGTTTTGTTCCTGTTGCTGAGGATAACATGACAAAAACCATTTCTCGTTTCCTTATTATTAACAATTGTTTTATTGTGTTTAAATGGAAAAAGAAAAAAAAACATAAGTTTATCGATTTTGCAGTGTTAATTTATTAGCAAATGCTATTGCAAGGGAGTTTCAATAAAAATGTGTTCATTTATATATGAAATGTATTCATTTTATATAAAAAGTAAATGAATGGACCAAAGAAGCCCCCAACAGGGGCTACTTTGTTCAAAAACTTTAAAAATAGTTAAAAAATAAAATATTTCCTCTTTAAAACCATACAGTTTGCTTCGTTGTTTCATGTTAATTGTTTACAACTGCATTTCGACGTTGAGAAATCACATATATTTTTAATAATGAAAATGTGAGTGGAACCAGGAAAAAGAGGCCCAAAGTAGAC
Source organism: Maratus speciosus (assembly GCA_963932465.1). NCBI lineage: Eukaryota > Metazoa > Arthropoda > Arachnida > Araneae > Salticidae > Maratus > Maratus speciosus. The sequence goes on along the minus strand of OZ010788.1, from coordinate 330,628,269 downwards.
CCGGTTGACGGTAGGCCTCTGCTGACCTTATGATTTGCTTTTTCTGTGCACTTTGGTAGCCTACTGCTTTTCGTTCTCCGTTTTTTCCTATGCCAGTCGTTGAAGGGACATCTTAGTGTAGGGAAACCAAATTATATTTGGATGCTCTTTGCGATTAATTTTGAGGTAATATTTAACATTGCGCTTCTAACTACGGAATAGCATTTGAGACTCCACCAGATTTCCCAAAATTATACGTTTCAAAGTTTACCTTTATGTTCGCTTTCAAGTTCGATGGAGGCTTCTCGCCGAGTTGGAACTCCGTAAGCACCGCGATGTCATGTCATGTCATCGTAGGACGACGACGAACCCGATGTTGAATTTCCGGAGCGCATCTATTTGTCCAAAGACAAATCGATTCAATATATAAGTGAACCTTCTTTGCAAGCACGTGAACTTCCCTCGGATATATTTTAACCCTTTCACCAGGTACTACTAGATATGCTACTTCAAGAATTAATGATGAACAGTCTGCTTTTAGGTTGTTTATTGCAAAAGATATCGAGAAAATTTTCATCTTGAACTCTAATATAGAAAGAAAACGTATGTATCGAGATAAGTGGAAAGAAAATACTAGTACTGAATTCAGTAATTTCAAAGGTTTACTTTTGATTGCTGGTGTATTCAAATACTGAAATGAATGTACAAAATGTTTCTGGGATGCTGCAAAATTCAAAACTATTTTCAGGGCCACTATTAGTTTTCAAATATTATTTCATATATCAAGAGTTTTGAGATTTGATGATCGAAAAACACGTTCCTGTAGGAGACAAAGGGATTAATTTGCAGCCATTCGGGACTTATGGTATATTTGCTAGTGTATATGGCCAAATCTTTTTAATCCCAGCGCATATATGACCACTGATGAACAGCTAGTTTACTTCAGTGAAAACTGTACATTCTGAAAATACATGACTAAAAAACCAGCAAAATCTGGCTTACAATTTTCAGTTTTCTGCGACAATGAAAGAAGATACGGGTGGAATATTCAACTATACATTGGAAAACATAGAAACCAGCCACGTGAGAAAGATCAGGGTTTTAGGTTTGTTCTTTATCTCTCTCATGGTCAAAAGGGCCATAATATAACAGGTGACAACTTCTTTTCCTCATATACACTTGGACAGATGTTACTGAAAAGGAATATAACTATGAGTGAAACAATGAAAACAAAGCAACCTTCAATTCCCCCTGAATTGCTTCAAACTAAAATCAAGGAAGTTTATTCATTTACTGTATTTTCAAACATTCTTGATATTTCAGCGATGAATGCGTACATACTATTCCTGGCAGCGAATCCTAATTGAAAAGAAAAATCACTGAGAAGGCGACTAGTTTTTTTTAAGCTCTAGGTATGTCGTTAATACAAAACCATATTTGTAGAAGAGCTGTGCTCCCACGTCAAGAAGCTGCAGATAAATTAGTGAAAATTGTGAAAATGTAGTCTAAAGACTTTGGAAATTGTACTGCCGAAACACAGAGCTCGGCAGCAAAAGCAGAAAAATATATCGCTGTTATCGCTGTATATCAGACAGAAAATTTCAAAATGCCTGCAAGAAGTGCTGTAAATACATGTGGTAAATCGCACTTTCTACAGTTTCTCAGTGAGGAACATTGTACTGTAATGGAAACGCAGTAATTAGCAGGTAACATTGCCCATGGTCATGACATAAACATAGAAAATATTTTGAAAAAATAATTTTGTATTTCAACTACTAATGTTATTTTTTAATATTGACGATATCTGATAAATGTAACAAAATTTATATAATATAACTTTAGCTTAGATTTATTTCTTTTGAGTATAAAATGGAAGTTTCTAAATTTTTTACGTTTATTTTTGTACCTTCTTCTTTTTCAAATACTTTCATAAAGACAAAAAGAAAATGTTCCATTAATTTTGTTTAAAAATTGAAAATGAAAGTACTGTTAATAATTGAAATAAGAAACGTTGGGACCGTTTGGACCCGAACACAGTGTATATATGTATTCGAAATGAACACCAACAGCAGGGTTAAATGCAAATTCAATTGCATTTTTTTAAGTTGAAACGTATGCATATTATCTAGTTTTCTTTAAATACTACCATTTACATTTATAATTTTACTGGCTTGAACATTTTTTAGGTATAGAAAATAAGCTATAAAATTGAATGAAAAGTAAATTTTCTTTCAAACTTTTCTTTTTTAAATTTTAAAACAGCATTTTAGGAGCTATTTCCTCCTTCCTTCAATACTTAATATTACTTTATTAATAAAATTAGTAGAATTTCTTCATTTTAAAAATAAACAAAGAAAAATTCACACAGAATTCGACATTCTCCAATTTCAGTTTTTCACGGTAACATGTATATTTACCGGGTTTCCCAAAAATAACTGATGTATTTTTAACCCCCTCACTGACAAGCCCGTGTTAATACGTTCACTAAGCTCAGGTTTCACTGCAATACAAGCAATATTTAAAGTAATATAATTCTATTGATTTAATGTATTTTTAATATTTTGAATAATGCTTAATACTTACAAGGATTGCTTAATACTTACAAGGAAGTGTTCAAAGAATATTTTTTTTTAGCATTTAAAACAAAATACAGAGAAAACAATATTACAATTTTGCCCTTTTCCAAGACAGTCGGAGGGTTAAATTGAAACACATGCAAAAGCAGCGATAGATGGTACCGTAAGCAATAGGTGCTAAATCGTCCTCTCCCGATTCCCGTCCTCTCCGATTTTTCGTCCTCTCCCTTTACCCATGCGAAAAAAGGGATATTAAAATTTTTTGAATGGATCCCGAAGTACCAAAAATCGGGTCTGGAATTAGCACCTAGATCTCGCATCGCCATCTATTGTTTGAAATTCGAACTAAAATGAAGAATCACGAGTAAAAACTCTTGATATCATACATAACCCTCCTGCAAGAATTTTTTTAATATCTGTCACCGTTTGCAAGTTATTGAATTTTAAAATTCATCAGTCATTTTGGGAAACCCGGTATATATATTTATATATATATATATATGTATATATTTCAAAATCAGGATTACAGAAAACTTTTTGTTAAGTGTAGATTTTCCAAAAGAGAGTTTCAATTGTATTTCTAAAGTTTAGGTTTGTTGCATGACATACTGGCAAATGCGGTCGGCTGATTACGTGCTCTGTAATGTTAATCATTCACACTCATCATTTCAATAAGTGAGCCTACAAATCTGCAAACATTTAATGATATGTTAAAATTTTGTCAGTTCAAGAATGTTCGAACTACATTAGACCTACAGAATAAAATGAATAGAAAAATCATGTTTATTTGTCAAATATAAATTTTAAAGTAAATATGTTGTTTGATGACAAATTTACTTTGTTTTAATTTTTGACCCCTGAAAATTATATAATGAAGGCAAATCTAATACCTTTATAAATTTGAAAATTTATTTGTGTGATACAATAATCTAATTTATCGAAAAAAAATTAAATTCTAATAATTTGATTTATTTCTCTCAAAAAACGTCTTTTAATACATTTTCTAATATTTAACTGAATTTTTTACTGAAACGCAACAATTATTAAGTAAAATAAAACCACTAAAACAGTAAAAATTAAACAATTTACTCAAATATTACAGTAAACATTTTTAGAAATATGTTAAAGTATATATTAACATGGTAATCTTTTTCCGTGTATCCGTTCGAAAAAGCGAATAAAATAAATGTAAGAAAATGCTTTACTAAACTCAATGTAAATGTTTTTATTTATAACAAAGAATTCGGAAAATATTAAAACTAGTTATTATGTAACATAATTATCAAATTTCAGTATAAATTAACTATCTTCAAGTAATCTCTTTAAAAAATACCTTCTTTAGTAGACGTGATAAAGAAATGTAAACATAGATGACATTTACTCTTTAAAAGCACCGTCATTAAAAAGGCGAATATTATCTTCATTGCAGGCAACCTTGTAATAAAAGAGCGTGAATTTCTTCTTCCTGTGATAACTTAGTTCCCAGGACACACATTTAATAAATCAAATTCCTTCCAAGATTATCCTGTTTACGATTATTGACATATACATTAGATAAATATTAAAATGATCGCATTATTTTAATAATAATTTAAGTGAATATGCTTGTAAACTCATAAGTATTATATAAATGGGCTAAAAGGGTATATATTAGAATACATTTGAGATACATGGTAATATTTAATTTTTTTTTTTTTTTTTTTTTTTGTCAATTCCAGATCAATAACAAAAATAATAATTACAGATTCATGTTTACCGTTGCATATGACACTTAATTATTCACGATGTAATACATAATAGAAAATCAAATATAAATGCTTACAATGTTAACTACATTATCTTTAGTTTTACAAGCGAAAACTTTAAACATTTTTTGTTATGAACATAAATAATACATAAATGAGTAATGATCTTCTATTAGTGGCTGAACAACTTGAAAATTATTTGTTTCAGAATTAATAACATGAAACTACTATTTATCATATTTATTTTTCGAAAATTCAAAAATATTGTTTTAGTAAAAAAAATTTTTAAAAATCATAGAACTAATATTACGAAAAGTTCTAATTATAATGAAATATTTCATTTTTTTAAGGGAAAACTTTTTACATTACATGCATCTTCTACATAAATATTATAACGTAAGATTTTGAAAATTGTATTTAAAATACAAGTAGTTATTAAATCATTTTCCTTTTATTCTGTTAAATTTTAGTGATGCATGTGCTTTTATAATTGTATTAATACCATAAGAAAATAAATATAAGCGCTTCTTTAAACAAATAAAAACAAATATATCATTGAATTTTAAACAAAAGAAGTTAGCGCTTAAGTTCTTAAAGCTAGAAGTTCTTAAAACATAATTGCATTTTTAAGATTTAAATTCAATAGATGTGTTTAAATTTTAAAAATCAGGTTCCAATTTATCAGTGTTAATATTGTTAATATAATACCTCAAAGGGATTTCTTAAATATGAGTTACTATTCTGCATCTAACTAACTAAATGCATCAAACTAACATAATAATTTTAGTACATATCTATGTCCAATTACATTTATTAATACATCTTTTTAAAAAATGGCTTCACTTATTTCTATATTTTCTAAAACTATTTGTAATAATTTCTACAAAATATACTTTATCTTTAATTAAATTATTCGCTACAAAATGTCAACAATTTTCTCACGACAGATTTACATTTTTCAGACACATTTCTATTATATATATGTGTGGGATGAGACTCTATTTATAAATCATAACTCACTTCTAAGACGAACGCTGACATTTATTAAGACGAAGACAAAACAAAAATACAGTTAAAAGAACTCTTCTCAATCTGTATTTAGCTTAAAAGCAACAACTTTGGCTTCATTTACTTAGCATCGTAGAATATCTCTAAGATTTTCATACGTCATTTAAATCTTCTATCTTATTTCGTCTAAAATATTCTGTTTCTTTTAATAAAACCGCCACCGCCGAATTCTTTCTCGTTCTATTTTTTTCTGCATTTACACTTCACACAGCTTCGTTATCTTTTTAATCTCGAAAACAGAATACAGCGTCGAGGACATTCATTCTGATGCAAGTGTTGCTTGCGAAATTCCCCACATGCATATATATATATATGTATATGTATATTCATATATAAGCTAGTCAGTCTAAAAACTAATAATTCTCTATAATGTTCTAATTTGCGAAACATGGTACTGGAGTTATTTATATATTTTTTTATTTCGTCGCTTCAACTGAAATTAAAAAAAGAAAAACATATATTACATTAGTTAAAGAAAAAAAAGAAACAGCTCAGAAACAATACACCGGTATTTAGTGCTATTAAAAAAATCATTAGCTGCCTTTAAATTGGTATATTGTAGTGCACGATATGCAACCTAATACTTTTCATTAAAGACGGATTTTTTTTTTTTTTTTTTTTTTTTTTGATAGTAGAGAAAATAATTAAATATATCTCTGGTATAATGAAACACATTTTTTTTTTTGCTTATTTTTTTTGTTTGTATTGTTGTAGTTTTATTGTTGTTGTTGTTGTTTTGTTTTTAGTTTCGTGGTAATACACATATTTTATCCGCCATTTATTTTAGTTATTTAGAAGAAATAAAAAAAATCAACAACTCATAAAGATTTATAATAGCATTTTTAGTAACAGAGTGTTTGAATTGAGTTACTGATTTTTTGAACTATAAGTCGCAAAATAGGATTTTGAACAATGTTCTTCGTAACACTGTATGTGCAAATTGGATTACTATTTTTATTCACCTAAAATGTCATATGCCGCGAAATTTCTGATATGCTATATGCAAACGGTTTTCTTACCTGATTGCAGAAAGTTGTTGTCTGTTGTTTTAAACGCATTAAGCAGTTTTCTTTGCAATACAATCATAAGGCTTACGAAGACGTACTTTTTAACAGCCTAATAAACTGTAGTCTTAAAGTTTATTGTTCTGTTGCTGTCTGATTTTTACATTTTGTAGTGCCACTGATTGGCGAAAATTCTTATTTTTATTCTCTTTTTCGATAATAAACGAGAAAAAATCTCACTTCTTGAAACATCTTCAAACGAAAGCCCTACTCCGAATGCCGGTTTATGTGATGAGTTCTTCCATTTTTATTCAATAATTTGAAATTTATAGAACATTAGGTATATAAACAAAAATCAGTGTTAATTTTAACACATTTCTTATTTTTTTATATTTCTGAAAAATTACAAAATCCATGAAATTGTTTTTATTTATTTAATATATCTTAAAATAACTGTTAAAACAATTATAACAGCTTTGGGTCCCGTTTTTCCTACTTTTTCTATCTCTGAAATAACAAATTTTATTCAAGGTTGCTCAAAAGAGTTCAAACTCATTCTAAAGTCTAAAAAAATACGTATAAAACTAAAAATAGTTTAAAAAAAAACACATTTTTTTAAGCATTTAATTGTCATCATGAAAACATGCGTAATTACTTAACTGTAATTCTTTTTTCCCTAAACAGTTGCGCTACAATAAATTAATTTTCATGGGCAAAAACTCGATTACGTAAAATTCACTGCATTCTATTGTACTTGGTAGTATAGAGAAGCAAGTGAATTTATTAAAAATTATATAATTATTGCTCAGTTTCATTTTATAATTGTGCAACAGGAAAGAAAAAATAAGAAAATATTTTAAGTATGTTTATCGCATTTCTAAATTGATTTCTCAAAATGAATCGTAAAATAATTGATAACAAACTTTTAACTGATAAAAGCGTATTTTGTTTTTAACAATCTCTGCTTTTTGCTTACAATTTATTTTCTGTTTTTTAGCACAGAAATGTTTCATTGCTACAGTTTTACATCCATTTGGCTTATTTTGGAAAGCATTTTTAGAGGTATTGTTGCAACTCGAATACAATTATACTAATTACAGAGAATATTTGGCGATTTATCACCGCGGCGGGTTAAAGTAAAAATAATGGATTAATTTATAATTAGATTCTTAAAATATTAAAAATTTGAACACTCGTAAACGTAATTTTTGTAATTCTAGTGTATCAGGAATTGGTTAAAATGTAGATAACAAAATTTTATCTTTACATACAAAAAACAGGTTAAGTTAAACTAAAAAATTTCATAAAAACATCGAAGTTAAAATTTCCATCATTTTTTTTTTTTTAAATTTTGCATAAGGTAGATGATAATCATATAAGTAAACATCAATGAGCTTAAGATAAGAATAAAGAAATATCAAGAAAGAGAAGTGCATAAATATGGTCAGTACGGATATCGTTATTTCTCCAGGAAAACTACCAGTATCTTTTTATAGAAAAAGAAATCTATGTTAAACGCAAAAAATTTCGCCTTCTTTCAAGAAGAGATTTTCGATAAGAAAATACCGGTGCCGAAAAATTTTTTGGTCTGCAAAATTAAAGGAGGCGTACGAACCATGATAAATGTTTGGGTAAAAGTATAAAATTTTCGAAAATTATTCTCTTGTTTTTTTTTTTTTTTTTTTTTTTTTTGATAAGGCGAATGCGTCAAACTCATAAGAAATATTTTTCAATATCAAGTGTGTTGTATACCTGGAATAAAATAATTTTATTCTAACTTTTGGCCTTAGAAAAATGACAGAATTATTTACTTTTATTTTCATTTGCTACCTTAAAAATTGCAAATTTTATGCATCATAGTTTGCAGAAAAGGTAAAATGTAATGGGTAAAGAATTATATTATTCCGTTTATAAATTTTATGCATAAATTTCATAAATTGCCGCAAAAATAACACTTTTGTCCTTTTGTAGGAGATAAATTATAAACGATTTTTGGTTTGAGATGGGCAATCTTTTACTTAGAAGAAATTTTAGCGAATACCATGTATGAAGATTAATGTTTTTAAATTTTTTTGATGAAAATACTTTTTTCTCACAAATTATTTAAATGTTAAATATAATTAAATATATATTAAGTAATTAGGGCAAAGTTGTAAATCGTCATAGATTTATTCAGAAAGACATACTTTTCACAGGGATGCGAAAAATAGTTCCTTATACGTACGAAAATATCTTATCCATAGCGAGATATCTTGTTTGTGAAAAAACTAGTTAACTCTGAAAGCAAAGTTTTTTTAATGTATACAAATATATTTATATTAAATATGGAAGCTATGTAGACACTTATTTTATGCACAAAATAGTTAATTAGTAAAGAAAAATGTTTTTTAAAACGTATCCAAATGTATTTTCATCAAACTAGGGGGTTTACGAAAAAAAAAAAAATATTTTGCGAAAGCAAAATACTTCTTTTTAAAGAATGCATATGACTTTTTATTAAATCAAGAAGTGATCACAACATTTCGTTTTTGAAAAAAAAAATCTAGTTTATTCTGAAGGCGAAATACTTTTTTAAATGAACGAAAATGCATTATTTATCAAATCAGGAAACGCAAATATGATTACAATGAAACAAAAATTATGCAGCGACCAATTAAATTTGTGTTTAGTGATAGACCCCCTCCTCCACAATCTCAAGTACAAATGTATTTTACTGATTTTTTTTTTTTTTTTTTTTTTTTTTGTAAAAGTATTGGATATCTATTCTATTATATATATAAAATCCAAACGGAAATTTCGTTCCGAACGCCGAGATTTCGAGTTCTACCGCATGGATTTTGACGGAACTTATACCGTTAGATAGGTATCGTTCCAGGGAAAGTTTTAAGCTATAACACATCATTCTACCTAGATTAGTTATAGAATTATTACGGAAAATTCTGTTATTTTGGACTTTGTTACTTCATATTTCCTTAAATATCTGGGCTCCTATTGGTCGTAGAGCTTAGGTCTCGCGCCAAAAGTAGCTCCAAGGCACCCAAGCAAACTTTTGCCCGCGATTATTTTGCCGTCTTCCGATTTCTTCTAACTCTATTAGGGGCCCGCGTAGGGCCCCTTTAAAATATTTTTCGTAGTAATTTCAGCAATTATCTTAAATTATTGGTTAAGACCGCCACCCTCCCGATTCATGTATCTACGGAAAGGTTGCATGAAGGAGTTTCGTTCAGATACGCTTTCTTTAAGAATAGAGTGCGCTCCCTGGTGGTGGAATGTGGAACTAACATAACGCGATATGGTTAAAATTAGGAAATCTAACAATGCGATTTGTTTTAAACTTTGAGATAGTTCATAACACATAATTTATTATCTATTCTATTATATATATATATAATTTATTATCTATTCTATTATCTATTATATATATATAAAATCCAAACGGAAATTTCGTTCCGAACGCCTAGATTTCGAGTTCTACTGCATGGATTTTTACGGAACTTATACCGTTAGATAGGTATCGTTTCAGGGAAGGTTTTAAGCTATAACAAATCATTCTACCTAGATTAGTTATAGAAGTATGACGGAAAGTTCTGTTATTTTGGACGATAAGGTTACCATTTTATTTCTTGGCGAAGTTTTTTGTTGTTGAAAAAATTGAAACGGCTATTACACCTAGAAAAATAAAAGACAAAAAAACTGTTGCTAATTTTATTTAAAATCTTTAAAAAAGAAAAAAAAGAAATCCATTTTAATGATTGATAATATTAAAAAACGAATATATTTTATTTAAACATGAAAGAGAATGTTCGTAATACTTAAAGAATTACTCAGTTGAAATATTGCAATTGAAATAATATTTGGCGATTTATCATTTGCATCAGGTTAAGAAAAATGCATCTGAAAATTGATAAAATGATATCAAGGAAGTTCCCCATAAGCGCATGCTCAGCATTATTTGAAAAAAATTACAGAATATTCTTCTCATAAATATATATATATCCATAAAAAAATCGGCAGAACCTCTATTTAGCATTCCTAGAAAAATAATGAAAATTTCCTTTTTTGCGATTTAGCGCTGGATGGCGACACGATAAAATTTTGAATGATACTATGATAAATATTCTTTAAGAAAAACTTTTTCAACTCTTGATACGAAGTTAATTTAAGTAAGTCTAACTTAAATAAATACATATTTATAACTGCAGTTTTGTCATATACATTTATATATGTAACAATGAAATTTAACGATCGTATTTATACCGTTTACAATGAAATTTAAATGGATTAAAAGTGTTTCAAACTCAAATTAAGGTCCGATTTTGAGCATTGGCAATTTGACTTCGATATTGTTAGTGTCAGAGACAACAAGAGAGTTTTATTGCCATGGAAACAACAATTTAATATCGAAATGTTTAATGATAGCCTTCTTAATTAAAATACCCTTAAAACTTATCCAGCCGGTGACACCGTATAAAATTAAATAGCTCAATACAAGTAACACGCAATTTGCATATATTATATAAGCTTACAGCAAAAATAGTAAACTAATCCACAGTTTAAGTTTAAATTCATTGAGCATTAGGCATTTAATTACTTAGTTAACAAGGAATTTATAAATGCATTTCAATCTCTTGCATTTGGCGAGGAAACCTATTGGTTCGCCAAAGAGCGTCGAGCGTTCGCCTGTTCGCGCCAAATACTCGAAAAAATATTTTTTTACGGATTTTCTACTGCGATTCGACCGCTATATATTTACCGATCTTTTTTACATACATGAGTCATTTTATTAGCATTTCCTTTTTCAAAATATTTTGAGTATGCGTTTTAAGGAGACCTTCCTTGTGAGTAACAATTTTTATTATTATTATTATTATTATTATGTATCTCTTACAGAAAAAACTAGCAGATGTAATTATAAAAATAATGATATTACATAAATAGCAGTTAATATTATAAAAGTGGAGTCAAATATTTAAATTTTAATGCAAACGTTTGTCCCCCCCCCCCCACACACACACATATTAGAAATTATTTAATTTCAGATATTTAAAATATTTTTCGCGTACTTTACTACGGATACATGCTATTTTGTTTTTCCCCAAACTTATGACTTTTATAACCTTGAACTCAGATCAACAAATATTGTCCACTTTCTCTTTTTATTTTTATTATTATTTTTTTTTTTAACATATATCGCCAATTTTTCTTTTAGAAAAGTCTACAGTTTCAAATGTTAAGTACTAAAGATTATTCTTAAGAAAATTTATGCAATTTTGTGTTATTAATACCACAAAAAAAAAATATTTTGCAATAAAAATTGCTTACTGTAATACATTTTCGATTGTCTTTTTAATTCTTCATCCCATTTTCAGTTTTTTTTTTAAGGTTTTTGATATTGGATTAATCTTCCGTAATCAGGTTACCTGCTAATTAGTGTATTTACTGAACTATTTAGATGTTTCTTTTATATTTGAAAGAGTCAGATCAGTAATCAGACAGTGACTGTCAGACAGTGATCGCGATGGTAGAAGATTACATGAAATTTGTACTTAGCTATTTGTAAATTTATGTTTTTTCATTATGAAGCAATCGGAGAACAGAAGATTCAGTATTATATATATTTTTATTTGCAGTTATTTTACTGTCACTAAAAAATAAATACTTGGGGGAAAAAATTGAAATTCCAATGGTGGCTGGTGGAACAATATTTGTTGATTTATCATTTTAGCCTAGATAAGAAAAAAAGTACCTGAAATGCAGATAAAATCGAAAATAGAAATCATTATAAAGCAAGTTCTTCTGACGCACAATCCTATTCCCTAAACTTAGGAAAAAATTAACGATTTCAGGTTTATTTAGGCAGCAGACTGAAGAATAATGTAATTTTGAAAATAAAAAGTGTATTTATTTCTCCGTGTTATTGCACTCTTTAGATAAATGAAAAAAGGTCTTCGGTGCATCAAAAAGATTATTTCGTTATATTATAACGTGTTAGGTTTTAAGTTTTGTATAACTGACTTTATTTGTCATTTACAAAGAGTATTTTTGGCGAAAGATCTATAATTCAGCCAACAGCAATTTGACTTTATTTAATGGGATGTAGTCTGGCGCATAATTACGTATGTTTTACGTGTGTTAACTCTGGTAAATTTGTAACCTTATAGTTTGCAAGCACTTCTAATGTTTGCCGTAAAACTTAGCTGTGCACCCGATTATGGACGATTGGGAAGATTTTGATTGGATGAAAACAAGAGGTTTATTTTTCTATCATAATGAGTTATCGAGTTTTTTTTCAGGTTAACAGTTACATAATTACAAGCGGTATATATATAAAAAGGAAATGGTAATGAAAATGACATTATTTTAATTTTATTCAAACATTTCATTTTTAAAAATCCACTTTTATGTGATTTACATTTCTTTTAATGAAAGTTAAAGACTTTTTGTGTGCAAACAATTTATAACATTTTTTTTACTCTGCTGTAATCCGAAGATAGAAAACTGCAGTAGACCTGCTAGAAGACGTGTATTACAAAATATAATGCAACGTAGAAAGAAATTGTATTTAAGCTACCAGAACCACACATAGCACCAAGCTGAGAAGCCCGGAGTTCAAGAACTATCAAACGAAAGTGAATAATCCGAACATAAGTAATGTTCAGTGGTCACTCTCTGCAATCATTGTAATTATCTCTCCTTTTAGTAGTGTGGTGACTAGAGAACATTTTAACATTTCTGATTATCACAACGGCAGTATTTTCTTCCCAACCTCTACTTTAAATATATACTGTAAAAAGAATTTCTTCTGAATAGTCTGAATTTTGCCTAACCCATAAGATATTATAATAGCTAAATAGCGTTCGCATAGTATTCAGCAAATGCGGAAAGATTTTCCCGGTGAAGGTCCATATTAATTTAAAATACAAGGTCGATTTCATAATTTTGTTTGATCAATGATCAGTTGGAAAATGGACCAGCGAAGCGGGTGTAGCCTGCTAGTCTATTATATATATACTAGAAAGGTAGCCCGTCAAAAATGACGGAAATTTAGATATAAAGATATATACAACTCATGTGCAAGAATATGAGTTTTCTCATTTGTTCCGCAGTGATAGATGAAAATAACACATTTTAAGAACGAAACACATTTATGAAAAACTGTGTACAGTAGAAGACCACTAATCTGCACAATTCCAGGTTTTCTGCAGATTTTTGCGGTCATGTCTATTCAGTCTTTGTTTACATTTTTTTTTAATTCATATATTGGACAATTTAGATTATTAAGCCTTAAAAATAAATAAATTACACACTTGAAGTAAGGTAAAAACAATTAAATTATCGTATACGATTTAATAAAATGGTATTATATGGTATTATATGTGTGTGCTTCAACGATCTTGGTTACGACTTTGGCGAAATTGTCTGCAACTTGTCATAATTCTAATAGTGTGGGCCTCTATAACAAAAAAGTAACCAGTTTTTAGTAAAAGTTCTGATATAAAGTAGTTTTCAAAAACTTGTGTAAAATTGCAGGCCGTTCTCATGTTATGCCAGTCCTGGGAATAATATTTCTAACACTGAAGAGTTTCCATGTATATGTGGAATTTAGAAAAGCTTCTCCAAAAGAAAGGTCCTGAAATGACATTGTAATTCCTCTAACTTCAAAGTTTAATCGGGCCCTGATGTTAATTACTGAAATCTAATAAATACAGTTATTTTGAATATTACAACAGAATTAAACAGCTAAACTTATTTAACTTAAACTCGCTGTTACTTCCCGATGTTATTTTTTAGTATTAAGAAAGAAAATTATTTAAATTTTTCAAATCATGCACATTTATAGTTTTTTTTCGTCTTTAATAACTAAATAATGAAAAAATATGCTTTTGTTCTGATCTCATAAATACGACAATAAAATAATGTAACTAAGAGACATAGCAAAATTAAATCTTTGTGATTTCAAACCATAAACAAATGATACCGCCACCATTTTACATACTATGACGTCATTAGAATATTGTCCATTGATTGTTGGAGAACTTACTTTGTGAATGATTACCTCAATGATTTAATATTTTTTACGGTTACGATGAATGAATCACTTGCGTTTGTTTAGGTTTATGGAATGAGATATTGAGCCGTGAACCCAATTTCAATTAAAGTTATCCAAAGATATATGTATTTTTAATCGAAATTAAAAACAATGCTTTAATCTCGAAATAAAATGTTTTAGTTTGTATAATTGGTTATTTCTGTTAATTATTTATTTAGGTACTTTTCCATTATAGCGCATTTTTAAAAAAAAGCTTGGCGTAATTCGGGCATCAGAAAGTGAGATATGTTGCCAAAATATACAGCTATGAAAACAAATCTAATGAACTTTTATTTTTGTTTATATATGCACTTATATACATAAAAAAATCGTTTCTAAACATATATAATATTTTTTTATATACAAATTACGGCACAGATTTCAGATATGAACCGGGATACCTATGTCGCTAAAATGGTGTTATTTTGCTGGCTATTGTTTTTTATTTATTAATAAATTGTTTAGGCACAGATGTCATATTCGCCCCATATTGGCGCGATTTTTTTCCGACGCCGATTTGGCGAAAACATCAACAGCATAAGCAACAACATCCGGGTTACCATATCAAGCAAAATAACGAAACTTTGGCGCCGGTTAAGTATACATTGCGTATATGACATTGGCGTCAGAAAAAAATCGCGCCAATATGGGGCGAAAATGACATCTGTGCCATTGTTTATTTACTTTTATTTTCTGTTTTTAAATTATATAAACTGTTTTGTTCTATAGTTATTATTCAAACTTTTATTTATTTATAGTTATTTCCTTTTCAAAATGATAGCAAATAATTTAAAAATATATAAGTAACTGGTATTCGAAAGCGAGATTTCTGCCGAATTGGCGTCAGAGAAAAATCACACCAACCCCGATGCGTATATGACATCTGTGCAAAAAATACTTCTGTTTCTTTATAAAAATGGATAAATAGTTTTTTTTACATTAAATAAATTGTATACATATGCAAAAAATTGCTTGTGAGTATGAAGCAGTAAATAGGTTGTCAGAAAATACGTTGGCAAACTTCTTTCTCGCCAAGAAACTTTTCTCCGAAGTATTGTACGTACATAAGTAATGATTGCTAGAAATTCATTTTTAATTATGATATGCGCTTTTATGTTTCACTACATTTATGCATACTATACCGTGTGTATAAATGCTACAGTTCATATGCAGGGCTACACAAAAGAATTCGTAAGGGTTCCTGAGTATGAGAATAAATTGCTTAAAGGTGGTTTTTAGAGGAGTTATGCAGTTTTACGCTGAACTGCATTTAGATTACTAAGAAATGTTTGTAGAATATAGATAAAATGATATACAGGGTCACGCAAAGAATTGGATACATAACCGTCTATGGATGATAATATCTGGAAATATGATTTCAGTAGCTTTAAGAGTAGCTTAAATTAAATTTTAGCTAAATAGTGGCATGTAATAACGGTACTATTGCTATGGACGGTAACTGCTCAAATCAATTTTTTAAAAAAATTATGCGTTTTCTAAAATGTTTACTTAGTTATCTTATTTACCTTATTTCCCTAAATAACAAAGTTTTGTTAAAGCATTCAGGATGTGTTGGAAAGTGTTTCATATTCTATGCTTAACGCATGAATTTTCTTTCTTCTTTAGTCTTATTTTGCATTTATTTTATTCTTAATTTTTAGTCTTATACTGCTTTATAGAAACTTTAGCACAGTTGTCATATATACCCCATATTGGAGCGATTTTTTCCGACGCCAATTTGGCGAAAACATCAACAGCATAAACAACAACATCCGGGTTACCATATCAAGCAAAATAACGACACTTTGATGACAGTTAAGTACCCGTTGTGTATATGACAGCTGTGCCGAAACTTTAATATTTAATGTTTAAACTCTTCGCTCCACTCAGCTTGCATATAGTATAAACTATAACACAGATAGCGCAAAATAATAGACAGTTTGATACTTTTCCACTGTAGGGGCTTTGGCATTTTTAAGAAAAAGTTTGGTGTAATTTGGGCATCAGAAAGTGAGATTTGGGTACTTTTCCGTTATGCGGATACCATTGACGCCAAGCGTAATAGTTGGCGCAAAATGAAAGTCACGTGAATTAAGGCATTTGAAAAATAAAAGAAAAAATATTGTCGTACTAAAGTGAGCATTTAAAAAACATAACATTTGAAAATTCAAGCTTTTACGAACTGTTTCATTAAATCCCAAATATATACTTAAAATAATTGAACAAATAACTGTTATAAAATAAATCAATAAAATAAAACTCATATTAAACTGCTGGCATAAAATTACAAATATCTTTTAGCATTTTGAAATAATTGGCGCATTAGCATACATGGTACTTTTCCTTTATACGGACAGCATGCTAAAATGTATGCTAATGCGCCAATTATTTCAACCTTGATCGTAGATTTTTATTGTAAACCATGCGAAACATTGTGATTTGTTATTTATTAAACGTGAATCACGTGAATGATTATTGTTTAACCTTAACCTTGGAAAGCTTTTTAATCTGCTATTAATTGAATTAAAAATGCTTTTTTTTAATAAAGTTGTAGTTTACTTTTACTGCTGATGCTGAGATGGATTTTATCATTTGGCAATTACCAGATGATGAGAAAGTTGTGATAAAACTGTTTCAGGAATTTGGAATTCTGCATAATAAAAGATTGTGTTCAAAAAATCATGAAATGAAATTATGGATGAGTTCTGGAAATCAGAAATTGAGTTGTAGCTTACGATCATGCGAAGAAAGCGTAGAAATACGACAAAAAAATTAGGATCGCGGGTAACTTTTCTTAATGCTTTGAGGTTTATATATTTATCGTGCAAAGAGTTGACATCGATTGAGTTTTGTGAGCTGCAACTTGATATGAACCACAACACAACAGTGGAATGGAATAGTTATTCGAGAGAAGTTTGTGCAAATGCTTTATGTTCTCGACCAAATAGAAAAATCGGTGGACCTAATAAAATTATAGAAGTAGATGAAAGTCATGTATTATTTATACAGATTGTTGGAAAGGATATAAAACAGATGAACTGCTAAGTGCTGGCTATGATCATTTCACAGTAAATCACAAATACAATTTTGTCGACCCTAATACTGGATGTCATACTCCAAATGTTGAAAGATTATGGGGCATCGCAAAATGGCGCAACAAAAGGCATCGGGAAGCTGTTCGTCATCATTTAGAGTCGTATATCATAGATTTTATGTGGCTACGCCTTCATTCAAAAAATGAAATGTTTACTGCAATGCTGAAAGATATTTATAATTTTATGGCAGCAGTTTAATATGATTTTTTATTTTATTACTTTATAGTATAACAGTTATTTGTTCATTTATTTTAAGTATATATTTGTAATTTAATAAAATAGTTCGTAAAAGTTTGTAATTTTCAAATGTTATATTTTTAAAATGCCCACTTTACTATCGAGAATGTTTTTTCGGTACAGATGTCATATTCGCCCCATATTGGCGCGATTTTTTTCTGTCGCCAATATCATATAAGCAACAGGTACTTAACTTGCGCCAAAGTGTCGTTATTTTGTTTGATGTGGTAACCCGGATTATGTTGCTTATGCTGGTGATGTTTTCGCCAAATTGGCAACCGAAAAAAATCGTGCCAATATGGGGCGAATATGACATCTGTTCCGTTTTTTCTTTTATTTTTCAAATGTTTCAATTCACCTTATTTTCATTTTGCGCCAACTATTGCGCTTGGCGACAACGCTGTCCGTATAATGGAAAAGTACCGCATACATTTTGGCATGGTGTCCGTATAACGGAAAAATATTGAGAATTATTGTCAAATCATATAAACAGCTATGAAAACAAACTTGATGAGTGTTTTTTTTATATGTTTATTTTATATGTATATTATTCATGTTTTTATGTACAAATTACATCTGTTTCTGTATAAAATTAGAGAAACGGCCTTTTTAATCGTATAAATAAATCGTATAAATATCGAAAAAAAAGTGCATGTGTATATAAAATGAAACAGTGGATAGGTTCCGGGAAAATGTTGCCAAATTTCTTTTTTCGCCAAGGCACTTATACTGGAAAAGTACCTAAAGCACATTAAAATCGCGCAGTTAGGAGCTCATACAGTACAGCGTCGTCTAATTGGCGGTTATTTTATTAGTAGCGTCGGGAGGAAGATGTAAAGATGTACTTTAAATTCTCACCCATAGATTTTGAAAAAATATCTTAAAAGAGCGGAGTTTAAATTAAATTTTGGTGACCTCCTTTATGAAAGATTAATAGTTATAAATGGGAATTTCACCAAATCAGCCAGCTATTGCCAAGTTGGCCAACATTTGGCGCTACTGTGGTAACCCTGCATTAGTATTTTTCAACAATTACTCATTTCAATGAGGTGGTCCTACCGGAATCGTGAGGGACACACAGAGACTTGGATTTTATATAAATAGATAATCCAAACGGAAATTTCGTTCCGAACGCCGAGATTTCGAGTTCTACCGCATGGATTTTTACGGAACTTATACCGTTAGATAGGTATCGTTCCAGGGAAGGTTTTAAGCTATAACACATCATTCAACCTAGATAAGTTAAGAATTATTACGGAAAATGCTATTATTTTGGACTTTGTTACTTCATATTTCCTTAAATATATGGGCTCCTATTGGTCGTAGAGCTTAGATCTCGCGCCAAAAGTAGCTCCGAAGCACCCAAGCAAACTTTTCCCCGCGATTATTTTGACGTCTTCCGATTTCCTCTAACTCTATTATGCCCGCGTAGAGCCCCTTTAAAATATTTTTCGTAGTAATTTCAGCAATTATCTTAAATTATTGGCTAAGACCGCCACCCTCCCGATTCATGTATCTACGGAAAGGTTGCATGAAGGAGTTTCGTTCAGATACACTTTCATTAAGAATAGAGTGCGCTCTCTGGTGGTGGAATGTGGAACTAACATAACGCGATATCGTTAAAATTAGGAAATCTAACAATGCGATCTGTTTTAAACTTTGAGATAGTTCATAACACATAATCTATTATCTATTCTATTATATATATATAAAATCTATTATCTATTCTATTATCTATCTATTATATATATAAAATCCAAACGGAAATTTCGTTCCGAACGCCTAGATTTCGAGTTCTACTGCATGGATTTTTACGTAATCTATACCGTTAGATAGGTATTGTTTCAGGGAAGGTTTTAATCTATAACACATTATTCTACCTATATTAGTTTTAGAATTATGACGGAAAATTCTGTTATTTTGGGCGATAAGGTTACCATTTTATTTCTTGGCGAAATTCATCGTTGATAAAAAAAAAATTGAAACGGCTATTAAACCTCGAAAAATAAAAGAAAAACTGTTACTAATTTTATTTAAATGAAAAAAAAAAAGAAAAAAAGAAGAAGAAAATCCGTTTTAATGAGTGATAATATTAAAAAACGGAAACATTTAATCAAAACCTGAAAGAAATATTTGTAATGCTTAAAAATTAATTTAATAAGAAATATTACACTTGATACGCAATATTTGGCCCTTTATCGCTTGCGTTAGATATGGAAACGAATCTGAAAATTTGATTAGATGAAATTTTAACTACATTTTCTTTCTGTTCTGTTCTTTTCTTTTCTTTATATCTAATTGTCCCATCACGTGACTTATAGAAGAAACAAGCAGATGTAATTGTGAGTCACATGAGTAATTACAATTTGTTTCTTTACAATTTTTTATTTTTCTTTTGCCGCCAAACAATGTGATTTTAAGCCAAAAATGCATAAGCGTGACATTAGCTTGAGGATGTTCTCACAAATGGTGTTTTTTAGGTGAAAGAGATCTTTTTTGAGTACATTTTCATATTCAATTGTAACTTATATAGATATCAGTTAATATTTTAAAAATGGAATCGAATACTTAAATTTCAGTGTGAATTTCTGCCACACATACATATTGTAAAATAATTTCATACTTTTTAAAATGTTTTTCGCCGTAATTCCGAAAGCATGTGATATTTATAAACTCGAACTCAGGTCACCGAATATTACCCATTTTATTTAAGCAAATATTATCTGTTTTCTCAAGTCATATCGCCAATTTCATTTATAGGAAAATTCACAGATTCGAAATCTACGAAATAAAGATAATTTTTAAGGAAATTTATGTTTTAATTCGTTATTACTATGGAAAAATTCAACATTTTGAAAAAAAAAAAAATTACAAGTCTTTTGTAATTCGTCATTTCTTCTTCGTCTTTCTTCGTATTTTCTCCTCTGTTATGTAATATTTCAAATGATATTGGACTAATTTTCGATCATCGATTCACCGCAAAATCGCATATCTAATATAGTATATAAAATAAAGTCTGGATTAGGGGACTAATTAACGCACAGCGCAAACTACTGAACCTAAAATCTTGAAAATCGTGGTAAAAATACTTCTTATGACATAAACTTCTGCTAAGAAAGGATTTTCTAAAGTGTCACCCCTAATGGTTTTTGCACGGGGAGGGGAAAAAAATCGAATATCAAAATTATGCGTCAAATGATAGCATATTTTAATGTAGTTTTGTATGCTGAATCGAATGCTACCAAATAAATGTTTATGAGTCCAACACTTCATGACACATTTCATATTTTTCTAATTTGGCGGTGTCTTTGGCATCTAAACCTCAAAATATCTATAATTACATCCGTTACTCTACCAACGGAAAAAATTCAAATCAACCCTTTTGGCTAAAAAATAAAAATGGCTCCATGAGTTTGAAATAAAAATGCAAGCATCTTAATTTTTAAAAAAAAATAGTGATTTTATGTAAAATAAAAGGGAAAAAAATACTGAGAATTTAGCGTTATAAAGCAAAAATGGAAAAGGTACTACTTAGATATTCCGTCGACCAAAAATCTATCGTCAAACTATAAGATTAAATGCCAATAATGGTTGATCGTAAATACCAAATTCACTTGAATTTAAACAAACTACACGTGTTTACGTCATCAAGTGATTTTAATTTCGACGTTTTATTTGTATTTTTATTAATTTTATACTAATTTATTTGTTATTTCATTATTTAAAATAAAGATTATGTCAATTTATATAATTTGGCGAATGGTTTGGCGATTTATATAATTTGGCGAAATTGGTCGACGGGATAACAAGTAGTACCAATGAAAATATTTAAGTATGAAAGCAATGTTTGTAACGACTTAAAAATTATTTTCATATATATCAACTCGGTTTATGGCGTCAGATGCCGTCATCCGAAGAATCTACCAGAGTCTTTTTCCATTTTTTCCGGTCATAGGTTCCTCATTGAAAGAAATTGGAATTGGAATAATATTGTGCGATTTATAAATTGCTCCTCGATAAGAAGAAAAAGTGAGTACATTTATAACAACCGTGCGCACATCTCGCTGATAGCATTTTAAAAATTCCCAGTAGCAGTAGTTACATTTTGCGTATGTAAATTAAAAATATTTTTTTGCTTTTAATTATGGCATTATTTCCTGTTATTGTTTATCTTTTCAGTTTTTTAAATGAAATTAGTATAAGGCATGCATTTTAAATTAAATGAGTGAAAGGTTTGTGTTTTAAATGAAAATAATAAAATAAGAATATGCTATGAAAACAATCTTTATTGATTTATTACCTGCGCCCGGCTGACATAAAAGTATCACAAAAGCCACATATTCACTTTTCTTTGAGTAGTTGCTCATGAGAATTCAAGTTAACCTTCCGTAATCGGATACTTCACATATTGGTGTATTAGCTTTAATGTTGAAAGCATCGCTTTTGTTTGAAGCGAAAACTTTACTATGAATTCTATTACACAAAATCGCATCATCATCGTCTACTATATATTTACAACGGAAATTTGTATTTCATTCCGATTGTTTATAATACTTTCGTAGGATATACCACAATTAGTTAGGTAATAATTTTGGAAAGGTTTTAGTGTATACATATTGTTCAAGGGTACTTAGTTATAGAGCAACAGTAAAAGTTCAAAAATTAAGTGAACCTGATTATGAAAGTTTAGCCTTTTTAAAAAAATCTACAGAACATATTTTGTTACAAGTGGCCCTGTTGCATGACTTTTAGGAATGGTGTTAGTATATACGATTTCATTATATGTTGATTAGTTACAGAGTTATTAATTCCTGTTGTCATAACGGTCTCATTACCCGACCAGAAGTGCGCTGTTTATAATAAACTAAAACAATTACTTCTTAATTGCTAAATTTTGTCCAACGCTTAAGATAACATTATATCGCAATGGCGTTCGCATCGTTTTCAGTAATGTGCAAGGTCAAGCTGAAGATCCATATTGTTTAAAATACAAGTTCAAATTCACCATTTAGTTTAATCCAAGGTTCATTTGGAAATATTGACCAGCGCAGCGGGCATAGCCTGCTAGTCTGTTATATATTACTGCTGTTCAGATAAATATTATGCAATACAAGACACAACATTTTAATCGAAAATATCTGATTCTCCACTTGATAAATAAAATAAAATTATTACAAAACACAAATATAAATATTTTCCCTTAAAATAATCTATTATATAAAATGGCTGTGAGGCACGCTTTCTGGTTTATTTCAATATCGCTTATTTTTCTAGAGTTGTAACATAAACGCATAAACATTTCCATTAGAAATAAAAACCAAATAAAAATAAATAAAATCACTGGAAATTAATTTTTAGTCTGCTTTTGAGTAGCACATTCGTTAAAATTTAATATTTGTATTCTAAATATGCGTTTTAGGCAACCAAAAAAAAAAAAAAAAAAAAAGAAAGCACGTAATATGCAACGGATGTTTGGTAAAGCCTTATAAATTTCTGATAACCAATGCTATATGTAAAAGATATTGGGAAAACATGCACTGCATTTTATTTATTTCCATTACATGAAAATTCACAGAGTATAAAATAAGAGTATAATATGTATAACAGGATTTCAAAGCATTTTCTAAAAATATAGAATATTTTTTTTTTCTGGAAAAATATTTAAAAATCAAGTAGTTATTTTTCTGTCATACATTGATTTTAAAATATTCAGAAAGACTTCCTGGTATTACAAACTAAATTATTAAAATTCAATCGTAGTACTAATGATTCAAGAAAACTTTATCTTGTCTTCAAATGCGATGCGTTGTATGACTAATCAGTGACTTAAGAAAACATCATATATACGACATTTAGAGAAATGTATCTTAAATAATAGTAACCGACGTTTGAGAGGAAATTCGACAAATTTTCTTGTAATATTATGTTTTTGTTTGGCTCTTCTCTTAACTGTTTATTGAAATTAAGAAAGGATTTCTAGGGTCATGTGTAAGTTCTAAGCTACATTAAATGGACTAAATAACTTCTGATACAAGGATAATAAATAAAATAACAAATTTTTCATCTGTAACATAAATGGTTCCTGCAATTTGCTACTGATTTGTATATTTAGTTTATCATATTGACTTTATTGCAATCACGCCTTTGTAAACATTTAGTCAAAATAGGATTTCATATATTCTACGTTTTCTTTAAGTATGCGGCAATACATATATCACAAAAATATTATTCGCTTTATTTCGATAAATGCTTTACTTTCCATGTTATTTAAACAAGTATATTTAACATCCATTAGAAAAAAAAAGTTTATTGAATTAAAAAACACAAAAATTTTGAAAAATATACAAGGTCAGCCTAAATGATTCGTCAGGTTTCAAAACACTGTGTATTGTGAGGTATATGACCAATACATGTACAGACACATAAACTCACCAAGTTTAAAAGCCGACTCATGGAACTCATCAGTGATGGTGTGGCGGAAATTGAGAAAAACACGTGATGATTTTACAAAGAAAAGGTTAGGAGAAATAGTCATTGATCCCTGCGTAATTGCAAAAGTTTTGTTTTTGACTGAAAATTACCCCAGCTACCCCATAATTGTTAATAATCCTATTTCTCGAATTTGCTTCTCATCAATGAATACGAGGAAAATCCATTATACTTTTCATTGATGACTGTACGCTGCTTGTTGCTGAAACTCGTCAGCAGTTAGTTAAAAAATTCTGTTGCTTCAAACTTTGTTTTATCTGTATATATTAATTTCATTATACTTTTGAATTAATATAGAATTTATACGGCTGCTGAATAATGATTTACCTAAATGGCCTTATATTGATATAATAGAAAAAAAAAAGAATTGTAGCAATTTAGTTGCAAATCTACATAATAAAAAAATATTAAAAGAAAGACAAATCTCTCCTTGTGTAGTTGCTCTTTGAACTTGATGAGTAAGGCAAAATACATCACATTAGTAAAGACGTTTTCTACGCCTTTCATTTTAAAACTTTTAAAGTATTTAAAAATAAATTATCAATGACTGCCTCTAACATGATATACATATTTCGTATTATCTCAAAAGATGAAATAGTTATTAGAAATTGTTCATTTAATAGGATAACTAATATACAGATTTCTATTTTAATTAGCACTTTCATTTGAATTCATGTCATTTTTAGAAACACTGATATAGGAAAGTTTATAACTTTTATAAAATATGTGTGCTTCTCTGATGAGCTCTAATTACAAAAGGGAAATAAAAATAAACTAAAATAATTTGCCATTAAACTAATCAACATGTATCATTTTAAGTAGCAACTATGTTAGAAACATTCGTTTTCTCTCCCACAATAATAATCGCACTTCAATTTATAACTTCAAAGCAAATAAATATGGAGTTTATTTCATTGAGTCATCATGAAAAACACTACTTTTTTGTTTAATTTCAAATTTTATATATAAGAAGGTAATATTCTGTATACAAAGTAACTGCTTTAGTTAAATATATTTCAAAAGTAATATTCTATATACAAAGTGAATGCTTCAGTTAAATATATTTCAAAAGTAATAGTCATAGTTTTTGTTTCATTGTGTTGTGAAATTTTCAGTTTAAAGCGCTACATGTTAACAGAGGGTTATGGTTATTCAAGAATTATGTTACTCGAAAGTTTTAAAATAAATAAAGATGAAAATGAAATTGTTTAGATTAAAAGTGAACAGTTCTATGATTACTATCGATGTATTCAAATTAGTAGGTACTCGTACATCGCACGTTGGGTGATTTGCCGATTCTAGCTGGCGAAAAGTCGATTTAAAAAAATATCCTAGCGTAATTTTTTTTTTGCCTGTTATAGCTCAATAGTTAGGGCGTTGAACCCCTCTATTGGTTTTGACATAAACATAATTGCATGGTCTACAGACTAGCGCAAAATTTGCGCTTCTTAATTGGAAATGAATAAATTAATTTGAGTATAGTTATTTAATATGTTACTTGAAGCGGAATAAAATATACTGCTCGATTATGGACGCTTCCAATCAAAATATGGACTTTATTTTATCGTATTTATGTCCACAAAGTTTGCACATATCAGCTGTTATTTCATATTTAATGTCTCAAATACTATGTATTTTTTTACAATTTTAAAATTTTAATATAGAAAAAGGTGTATGATAAATCACGATTAAGCTCAATATTTGATATGATTAAATAGTTTAGATTATTACCTTTTCGTTCCAATTAAATTTGTCTGTGTTTAAGTGCCCTCCCAGTTTTTAGAATTGTTTCTAACTTATTAAGTCTAAATAATTTGTTTTGAAATTTTAGTTCTAGAACCATTTTCTTTTTATCTGTAATCTAGCAGTCTTCAATGACTGCTTAAGTGATGCTTAAGATGACTTGATAAAGAAGGGGGCTCTCTTGGTCAACAATCGA
This sequence comes from Maratus speciosus, assembly GCA_963932465.1. Taxonomy (NCBI): domain Eukaryota; kingdom Metazoa; phylum Arthropoda; class Arachnida; order Araneae; family Salticidae; genus Maratus; species Maratus speciosus. Next base: position 330,602,048 of record OZ010788.1, on the reverse strand, counting down.
GTACCGAACTTCAATATGGATACAGCCCCTAAAATACGCTCTTTTTAAAATAATTAATTTCTCGGAAACTTATCCTACGAATTGCATTAAAATTAAGGCTAATTGAAGTGTGTAGAGTTCATTTATGCTGTCAGAATTGCGTACTGCTATGAAAAAAAAAATTATGTTTCGTTTTAACCCTAGAACACTACCCCATCGTCTCCCGGACGGACGAAGTCGATAACAACTAACATTGACCTGCTTCCCCTAAAACAGGAAACAGGTCGTGCCACTCAGTATCTTCATTTGACCTTAGCTACTACACTTAAAAATATTCTTTCTTCCCAAAATATTTGTACACATGTCGTTTTCAGAACAACATTCGTCTCGCTGACGAATGGTTACCATTAACGTTTGCATTTGAGAATCTGACTTAGATTTTTCCTCTACTGCGTGGACATGACAAAATGTTTTCTTGTGGAAAATTTTTAGGGTTGAGCTCAAGCTGTCCGGGAACTATTAAAATAATTAAGTGATGGATAAAATTCTACTTCTGGCGATGAATCAGAAAATGAAGAGTTTATTGAAGTTGAAAATGACGAAATCAGAGATAGCGATAGAGGTGAAAATGATGAATTATCTTTTGAGAATAAAAATGAAGAAAAAACAATACTTGAAACACAAACCCTTGAGAGGAATATATGAAGTCAAATTTTTATTCTAAAAGTGTAAAACTCAGTGTATCAAATAAGTGAATGGTATGGAAATATTCGAAAAATTTTTGAGTCAAGTGACAAGTCCATTATTATTCTATTATACAAATGAAATAAGTGTTTCATTCTTCTGTCTAGTTTCAACGAGAATCGAAACGTTAATCAAGAAAGTAGAAAAACAGAAATGATAGAATTTTATATATGCACAAAAGAAGCCGTAGACACATTTGATCAAATGTGTAACAACATGTTATGCATTAAGAAAGCATGCCGAATGCCTCTTTGCGAGTTTTTGGATATGTAAAATATCCGTTTAGTGAATGCATATGCTATATAAGTGCATAACATAGCTCCAAAATCCGAAAAAGGATTATCCAGCTAGAAGTTTGCAATAAAGCTAAGTGAAAATCTTCTTGCTCCGTAGATGAAGAAGCGTGTCAACGGATCAACTTTTCCCCGATAAACAAAGACACGTGAATTTTTTGAATTGGATATGAACATTCCACAACACAGACAATCTTAATCTAAAAAGAAGGAAAATTTGTGCATTTTTCCATTACAATTTGCGAAGAATTACGTGCAATATGTGTCTAACGTAAGCAATGTGTGGTAATATCACGCTAACATGCTAAAATATTTCTTTGAATATGAATAAATCGTGCTTTATTGCTTGCTTGAAGATGGAGTGCGATAAAGTCATCAGCATGTAGTATTATTTTATTCTAACTATCTTTTAAAATTTGTTTTAAGCACTCACGCCTACATTTCGTCTGGGAGACGAAAGGTTTTCAGTCCCGTAATTTTTGCAAAGGGTAGCATTCTATGATTAATGTCTAGATGCCCCCTAAACAAATTCTATATACATCATTTAAAAGTAGGCTATATTACCAATCGTATGGTACCAGAAACTTTCTTCGACAATAATTTTTTGCAGAGCTAGTAAGGGGTGTTTACTTTTTTTCCCACGACTGTATCTGTGCTCTTTTGTTTTGATTATATTGTTCTGTGATTGTCTGTTGTCTTCTGCTTTCCTATTGGGTGTTGATTTCTACTTTCCTACTGGCTGTTTCTTCAGCTCGTTTCCTTTCCCTTCCCTTTCATTTCCGTCTTTCTGCTGCTTCCACTAGAAGCAAGTCTACCATGCGGCTGACGAAGAAAGACCAAGATCTTTCGAAAGGCCTACCGCATATAAAATTCTTAGTTCGTATTTTCAGAAGTTCTTTCAGTTCTTATTTGATGTTCGTTCGGTTCCTATTTGATGTTCTTTTGTCCAAGATGCACTTCACACATAACATTCATATTGCGGTGTTTTAATAGTAGTAGAAGCATTTGGTCATAAAAACCAAAGCTTCCAGGTCATTCTTTACTTCGAAAATGAGTAAAATTTTAGATTACTCTTTTAAGTAAAAATATCCACAAAAAAGTTAGATTTTGTTCTAAATTTTACTTTGATACCACATAATAACACACTTCATAGTTAGCGCTCAAATGTGCAAATCGATACGCGATTTTACAAAATACTCAACTACAAAAATGTAGAGCTTGCTCGATTAAGGATGAAATATGTTCCAGTATGCTTAGGTAACTTTATTATGAACTCAGGTTTGTATTTTTAGCCCACAGGCTTAGGAAAGTCTGATACCTAATAAGCCCACAGGTTCTGTATGTACGTATGTACGAGTTTGTATGTATGCACGTATGTACATAACACGGTAACTCTTGATACAAATATTCGATTTGCTTAAAAAATAAATTCTAGGTTCTTTCAGGAAAACGCGCTTCCCTGATTAGTTTTGGATGCACGTTGTTTAAGTATTAAGGGGAGGGGGGAACGGTGTACTAATCCGCTCAATGGTAATTTATTTTTTCAGGCATAATTGAAAACTGAGTGGATGAACATGTTATGCTACATTTTCTAAAAAGAATATCTTTTGGATGAAAGCGTTAGAAGGTATCCTATCACATGGTGAAGCTAAAATACTAAGTTTCTATTTAGTCTTGAATATTTAAGACATTATTTATTATTATTTAATGTTTTAATATTTAATAATGTCAATAATATTAATAATTTTTTAATATTTGAAAATTAAATATGAATAAGTTTTTCTGATAGAGTTTAGTACTATGCCTGTTAATATTTTAAACACATGGTATCAAACAGAAAATAAATCATTAAAATTTACAGCAAAAACTTTCACTTGAAATTTCTTCAAATGTAATTTTTGTTACTTAACATGTTCTTCCACTTAGCATTTCAAATATTAGATTTGTTTCAAATTTGGTATATCGGTTTTTTCCTGATAAAGTTGTTCCTTGATTAGATTTGGAGGTTTATTTGTTAAGTAAAAGGGGGGAAATGAATCTAATGCCCTCTTAATTTCAAAAAATTGATTTTTCTATCCAATTTGCTTCAAATGTGATATATCAATTTATTCTGATAAGGCACTTCCTTGATTATATTTAGATGTTTATTGGCTAAGTATAAAGGGGGGGAATGGGGAACCTAATCCCTCCTTTAATTTAGCTAAATTTGTTTTTCATGCAGAATTTTCCGATTTGCTTGAAATTTGGTACACAGGTTTATTCTGATAATGCACTTCCTTGATTAGATTTGGCTGTTCATTGATTAAGTACAAAGAAGGGAAAACATTAATTTATTTTTCGAGGGGCGTTATTTTTTTAAATAAGAGTATAATATACAATTAGTGGGAAAAGCCTGTGAGCTCAATGACACTAATTTAACTGCGTACTTTTATTTATATATATATATCCATACTAACTCCATGCAGAAGTATGGCATTATCGGGTAGACATATGTAACACTGGTAAGTAAGATACAATTTATTTTTATAACAAAATCAAGTAACGTAGGCTAAAAATATTCTTCATCGGCAACCATGATCATGCGCTCATTCACATTTATTCTGTCTATGCATAAATTGTGGAAATTTACAGTCAACATTCGATAGCTATAAGTATTACGTATGATTTTTTTCATCAGCAATTCCTTAAAAAACCACTTCAGGTAGGTGTACCAAAGAGAACGCCCCCTTTCACAGTCGAATTAAAAGAACTTGGCTCTGAAAATTTCTAAATGGTAGCCAGTGCGCGGAACATCAGATTGGTAGTGTTATACTTTTTAAAGAACAATAAATGAAATTTACGAAGAATATTTAGGTGCGTTCGTAATTATATAAATACGTAGCACATACAGTCGTCGTTCAGTCCGTCTGCAATACTCACCAAGGCATGGTCGCCTGTCTGTCCGCATATAACAGAGCAAAATCTACCCACCCGAAATGTCCGAAATTTTAAATAAATAATTTTTGCAAAATTTTGTCGAGTCATTTCAAATTTTATGAAAATCGGATGTATAGTTTAATTACAGGGACAGTCAAAAGTTTTCCGTTACATTACGGGCAATGAGAATAAATTATTGCAAGTATATTTAATGATGTTACAGCCTTCCGAATGGTCTGAAATTTTAAATATACAATTGTTGCAAAATTTTGTCGAGTCACTTTAAATTTTATCAAAATCGGATACATAGTTTATTTACAGGGACAGTCAAAATTTTTCCGTTACATGACGGCCGATGGGAATAAATTCTTGCAAGTGTATTTAATCATGTTACAGCCTTCCGAATTGTCTGAAATTTTAAATATATAATTGTTTCAAAATTTTGTTGGGTCATTTCAAATTTTATGGAAATCGGATGTATAGTGTAATTACAGGGACAGTTAAATGTTTTTCGTTATATGACGGCCAATGAGAATAAATTATTGCAAATGTATTTAATGATGTTACAAGCTTCCGAATGGTCTGAAATTTTAAATATACAATTGTTGCAAAATTTTGTCGAGTCATTTGAAATTTTATCAAAATCGGATGCATAGATTAATTACAGGGACAGTCAAACATTTTCCGTTACATGACGGCCAATGGGATAAAAAATTATTTTAAGTGCATTTTAATGATGTGACAGCCTTTCGAACAGAATGAAATGGATATGCACGTATTGAAGTGCACTAAAATATACATTCAGTACAATATGCGGTGCAAAAAATATTTATAAAATTAGTTATAGTACGAACGCACCTAATCTGCCACGTTTGACGAGCAATTACCAACTTGTTATCTTACGTAACATTATGCAGCTATTGCGTGCAATTATTTAAGGTATTTTGAAATGTTGGAGACCAATGAAAAAGGAAAAAAAAAACTTTTCCATCATTATATTTTCTTTCCTTTTCTAAAATTTCTTAATACAAACGATCTTAATTATATTTTATCATAATATTAAGGGATTGAAATCGATTATTACTATATTTGCAGGAATTCAATGAAACGTTGATTGCTAACCATGAAAATCTTATTTTGGAACTTTTTAGTTGTTCTTATTCTTGTTTTACGCAATATGAAGTCAGATATTTTTAAAGGTAATTTTCGGATATATTGGAAATTTACAGTCAACATTCGATAGCTAGAAGTATTACGTATGCTTTTTCAATCAGCAATTCCTTAAGAAACCACTTCAGGTAGGTGTATTAAAGAGAACGCCCCCTTTCACAGTTGAATTAAAAGAACTTGGATCTGAAAATTTCTAAATGGTGGCCAATGCGTTGAACATCAGATTGAAAATGTTATACTTTATAAAAGAACAATAAATGAAATATCTGATACATTTTTAGGTGCGTTCGTAATTATATAAAAACGTAGCACCTATAGTCGTCGTTCAGTCCATCTGTCAGTCCGTCTGTACGCATGTAACAGAGCAAAAACTACCCTACCGAAATGTCTGAAATTTTAAATATATAATTGTTGCAAAATTTTGTCGAGTCATTTCAAATTTTTTGAAATCTGATGCATAGTTTAATTTCAGGGACAGTCAAAAGTTTTCCGTTTCATTACGGCCAATGGGAATAAATTATTGCAAGTACATTTAATGATGTTACAGCTTTCTGAATGGTCTGCAATTTCAAATATACAATTGTTGCAAAATTTTGTCGAGTCATTTTAAATTTTATGAACATCGGATGTATAATTTAATTATAGGGGCAGTCAATTTTTTTCCGTTACATGACAGCCAATGGGAAAAAAAAAATATTTCAAGTGCATTTTAATGATGTTACTGCCTTTCGAACAGAATGAAATGGATATGGACTTATTGAAGTGCACTAAAATATACATTCAGTACAATATGCGGTGCAAAAAATATTTTATAAAATTAGTTATAGTACGAACGCACCTCATTTGCTACGTTTGACGAGTCCAACTTGTTTTCTTACGTAATATTATGAAACTATTGCATGCAAATTATTTAAGATATTTTGAAATGTTAGTCACCAATCAAAAAGAAGAAAAAAAAACTTTCCCTTCATTATATTTTCTTTCCCTGGTCTAAAATTTCTTAATGCAAACGATCTTAATTATATTTTTATCATATTATTAAGGGATTGAAATGGAGTCTTACTGTATTTGCAGGGATCCAAAGGAACGTTGATTGCTAACCGTGAAAATCTTATAGTCTAAGAGCTAGCAACGTTTTCGTCACCTGATTTTATCATGCTCATTTTTTTATATGTTCTTCCCATTTATGGTGCAGTACGTTTGCAACTGGTCTGGCAGTCCGGAGACGTTGCGTGTACCTGTGGCAGAAGGAGTTATGCAAGTCAAAGAACTTCAAAATTACGTCATTTTATCAAGGCTCATTTTTCTATATGTTCTTCCCTTTTACGGTGTAGTATGTTTTCAACAGGTCTGGCAGTCCGGAGACGTTGCGTTTACCAGTGGCAGAAGGGGTTATGTAGGTCAAAAAACTTCAAAATTACGTCCTTTTATCAAGGCTCATTTTTTATATGTTCTTCCCTTTTATGGTGTAGTACCTTTGCAACCGGTCTGGCAGTCGGTAGACGTTGCGTTTACCTGTGGCAGAAGGGGTTATGCAGGTCAAAAAACTTCAAAATTACGTCATTTTATCTAGGCTCATTTTTTTATATTTTCTTACATATTATGGTGTAGTACGTTTGCAATGGGTCTGGCAGTCGAGGGACGTTGCGTTTACCTGTGGCGGAAGGGGTTATGCAGGTCAAAAAACTTCAAAAGTACAAACAAAAATCCTGCAAAAATGACGTAACATTTGTTTATACTAACTATTTGTGATATTAATCCATTATTGCCAAACGTTACCAATGTCGCTAAGATCCTGCCAGATCCACATTTATAGATAACTTATTACTCTTTGGCAATTAGACGATCTATAATTAATTTGCCAGATAAAAATTTGGTTGCAAAGTTAATGCCAGACGGCATTAAATATGGCAACCAAAGCGCCAGTTTCAAGAGTGGTTTATAGTTTAAAAATTATAAGTCATCTTTACGTCATTTTATCAAGCTTAAAAATTACAAGATATTACACTTTGGCTAGCAGATAACATATAATTAATTTGCCAGACACAAATTTGGTTGCAAAGTTAATGCCAGACGGCTTTAAATATGGCAGCCGAAGAGCCCGTTTCAAGAGTGGTTTATAGTTTTAAAATTATAAGTCATCTTTACGTCATTTTATCAAGCATAAAAATTACACGATGTTGCTCTTCCGCTAGCACCCAAACTATAATTAATTTCCCATACACAAATTCGGTTGCAAAGTTAATGTCAGACGGCTTTAAATATGGCAACGAAAGTGCAAGTTTCAAGAGTGGTTTATAGTTTAAAAATTATAAGTCATCTTTTTGTCATTTTATCAAGCATAAAAATTACAAGATATTACTCTTTGGCTAGCAGACAACCTATAATTAATTTGCCAGATACAAATTCGGTTGCAAAGTTAAAGCCAGACGGCTTTAAATATGGCAACCGAAGTGTCTGTTTCGAGAGAGGTTTATAGTTTAAAAATTAAAACTCATCTTTACGTCATTTTATCAAGCATAAAAGTTACAAGATATTACTCTTTGGCTAGCAGACTACCTATAATTAATTTGCCAGACACAAATTCGGTTGCAAAGTTAATGCCAGACGGATTTAAATATGGCAACCGAAATGCCTGTTTCAAGAATGGTTTATAGTTTAAAAATTATAAGTCATCTTTACGTCATTTTATCAAGCATAAAATTTAATCGATATTACTCTTTGGCTAGCAGACAACCTATAATTAATTTGCCAGACGCAAATTCGGTTGCAAAGTTAATGCCAGACGGCTTTAAATATGGCAACCGAAATACCTGTTTCAAGAATGGTTTATAGTTTAAAAATTATAAGTCATCTTTACGTCATTTTATCAAGCTTAAAAATTACAAGATATTACTCTTTGGCTAGCAGACAACCTATAATTAATTTGCCAGATACAAATTCGGTTGCAAAGTTAAAGCCAGACGGCTTTAAATATGGCAACCGAAGTGTCTGTTTCGAGAGAGGTTTATAGTTTAAAAATTAAAACTCATCTTTACGTCATTTTATCAAGCATAAAAATTACAAGATATTACTCTTTGGCTAGCAGACTACCTATAATTAATTTGCCAGACACAAATTTGGTTGCAAAGTTAATGCCAGACGGCTTTAAATATGGCAACCGAAGTGCCTGTTTCAACAGTGGTTTATAGTTTAAAAATTATAAGTCATCTTTACGTCATTTTATCAAGCATAAAAATGATGAGATATTACTCATTGGCTATAAGACAACTTATAATTAATTTGCCAGACATAAATTCTGTTGCAAAGTTAATGCCAGACGGCATTAAATATGGCAACCGAAGTGCCTGTTTCAAGAGTGGTTTATTGTTTAAAATTAAGCGTTGACTGTCATTAAATGAGGCCAAATCCCTACAGAAGATGCAATTTCTTGGAACAGGCACTTTCGTTAACAAATTTAAAGCCGTCTGGCATTAACTTTGCAACCGAATTTGTGTCTGGCAAATTAATTATAGGTTGTCTGCTAGCCAAACAGTAATATCTTGTAAATTTTATGCTTGATAAAATGACGTAAAAATGACTTAAAATTTTTAAATTATAAACCATTCTTGAAACAGGCACTTCGGTTGACATATTTAATGCCGTCTGGCATTAACTTTGCAACCGAATATGTGTCTGGCAAATTAATTATAGGTTGTCTGCTAGCCAAAGAGTAATATCTTGTAATTTTTATGCTTGATAAAATGACGTAAAGATGACTTATAATTTTTAAACTATAAACCACTCTATAAACAGGCACTTTCGTTGCCATATTTAAAGCCGTCTGGCATTAACTTTGAGACCGAATTTTTGTCTGGCAATTTAATTATAGGTTGTCTGATAGCCAAAGAGTAATATATTGTAATTTTTATGCTTGATAAAATGACGTAAAGTTGACTTATAATTTTTAAACTATAAACCACTCTTGAAACAGGCACTTCGGTTGCCATATTTAATGCCGTCTGGCATTAACTTTGCAACCGAATTTGCGTCTGGCAAATTAATTATAGGTTGTCTGCTAGCCAAAGAGTAATATCGATTAATTTTTATGCTTGATAAAATGACGTAAAGATGACTTATAATTTTTAAACTATAAACCATTCTTGAAACAGGCATTTCAGTTGCCATATTTAAAGCCGTCTGGCATTAACTTTGCAACCGCATTTGTGTCTGGCAAATGAATTATATAGGTTGTCTGCTAGCCATAGAGTAATATCTTGTAATTTTTAAGCTCTATAAAATGACGTAAAGATGACTTATAATTTTTAAACTATAAACCACTCTTGAAACAGGCACTTTCGTTGCCATATTTAAAGACGTCTGGCATTAACTTTGCAACCGAATTTGTGTCTGGCAAATTAATTACAGGTTGAGTACTAGCGGAAGAGTGACATCGTGTAATTTTTATGCTTGATAAAAGGACGTAAAGATGACTTATAATTTTTTAACTATAAACCACTCTTGAAACAGGCACTTTCGTTGTCATATTTAAAGCCGTCTGGCATTAACTTTGCAACCGAATTTGTGTCTCGCAAATTAATTATAAGTTGAGTGCTAGCGGAAGAATAACATCGTGTAATTTTTATGCTTGATAAAATGACGTAAAGGTGATTTATAATTTTTAAACTATAAACCACTCTTGAAACAGGCACTTTCGTTGCCATATTTAAAGCCGTGTGGCATTAACTTTGCTACCGAATTTGTGTCTGGCAAATTAATTATAGGTTGTCTTATAGCCAAAGAGTAAAATCTTATAATTTTTAAGCTTGATAAAATGACGTAAACATGACTTATAATTTTTAAACTATAAACCATTCTTGAAACAGGTATTTCGGTTGCCATATTCAAAGCCGTCTGGCATTAACTTTGCAACCGAATTTGCGTCTGGCAAATTAATTATAGGTTGTCTGCTAGCCAAAGAGTAATATCGATTAATTTTTATGCTTGATAAAATGACGTAAAGATGACTTATAATTTTTAAACTATAAACCATTCTTGAAACAGGCATTTCGGTTGCCATATTTAAAGCCGTCTGGCATTAACTTTGCAACCGAATTTGAGTCTGGCAAATTAATTATAGGTTGTCTGCTAGCAATAGAGTAATATCTTGTAATTTTTAAGCTTGATAAAATGACGTAAAGATGACTTATAATTTTTAAACTATAAACCACTCTTGAAACAGGCACTTTCGTTGCCATATTTAAAGCCGTCTGGCATTAACTTTGCTACCGAATTTGTGTCTGGCAAATTAAATATAGGTTGTCTTATAGCCAAAGAGTAATATCTTATAATTTTTAAGCTTGATAAAATGACGTAAAGATGACTTATAATTTTTAAACTATAAACCACTCTTGAAACAGACACTTCGGTTGCCATATTTAAAGCCGTCTGGCATTAAATGGTTGCACAATTCTGGTTGCACACTTTGCAACCAAATTTGTGTCTGGCAAATTAATTATAGGCTGTCTGATAGCCAAAGAGTAATATCTTCTAATTTTTAAGCTTGATAAAATGACGTAAAGATAACTTATAATTTTTTAACTATAAACCATTCTTGAAACAGGCACTTCGGTTGCCATATTTAATGCTGTCTGGCATTAACTTTGCAACCGAAATTATGTCTTGCAAGTTAATTATAGATCGTCTGTTAGCCAAAGATTAATAACTTATCTATAAATGTGGATCTGGCAGGATCTTAGCGACATTGGTAACGTCTGACAATAATTGATTAATATCACAAATAGTTATTATAAACAAATGTTACGTCATTTTAGCAGGATTTTTGTTTGTACTTTTGAAGCTTTTTGACCTGTATAACCCCTTCTGCCACTGTGGTCGCAACGTCTCCGGACTGCCAGACCGGTTGCAAACGTACTACATCATAAAAGGGAAGAACATATAAAAAAAATAAGCCTTGATAAAATGACGTAATTTTGAAGTTTTTTGACCTGCATAACCCCTTCTGCCACAGGTAAACGCAATGTCTCCCGACTGCCAGACCGTTTGCAAACGTACTACACCATAAAATGAAAGAACATATAAAAAAATGAGCCTTGATAAAATGACGTAATTTTGAAGTTTTTTGACCTGCATAACCCCTTCTGCCGCAGAAAATGCAACGTCTCAGGACTGCCAGACCGGTTGCAAACGTACTACACCATAAAAGGGAAGAACATATAAAAAAATGAGCCTTTATAAAATGACGTAATTTTGAAGTTTTTTGACCTGCATAACCCCTTCTGCCAATGGTAAACGCAACGTCTCCCGACTGCCAGACCGGTTGCAAACGTACTACACCATAAAAGGGAAGAACATATAAAAAAATGAGCCTTGATAAAATGACGTAATTTTGAAGTTTTTTGACATGCAAAACCCCTTCTGCCACTGGTAAACGCAACGTCTCCGGACTGCCAGACCGGTTGAAAACGTACTACACCGTGAAAGGGAAGAACATATAAAAAAATGAGCCATTGATAAAATGACGTAATTTTTAAGTTTTTTGACCTGCATAACCCCTTCTGCCGCAGGAAATGCAACGTCTCCGGACTGCCAGACCGGTTGAAAACGTACTACACCATAAAAGGGAAGAACATATAAAAAAAATGAGCCTTGATAAAATGACGTGTTTTTTGACGTTCCTAGCTCTTAGACTAATACTTTGTAACTTATTAGTTGTTCTTATTCTTGTTTTACGCAGAATAAAGTCACATTCTTTTAAAGGTAATTTTCAGTTTTTTTATTAGAAAAATGAGCGCATGATTTTAATGTGACATATTCTTTATCTTAGGCAGTGCAAATGATTATCCGTTATTTTTGGTCACATTTTCAATTTATAAATGGGTATTTAATCGTTTAAAAATAACTTAAATATCAAACATGTTAAAATAGCAATCAAACTGCTTTTTAATCAAACATGTTGTTGATTTAACCAACAACTTTTACGATTATTGCGAATGTGATCAATAACATATCTACCAAATCTCAGCTTAGTCAGAAAAAAAAATCTTTCAACTCTATCATATACAATCACTATCACTTTCTCTCTAATACAGACATGCTCACACACACATACATACACGTGAGCAAAGACACACCCATACACTACACATGTATGCATATGTCACTAAAAAATAAATAAGCGGGTATGTGGGATCGAAGATCGCACAAAGAGTTAAGTTCAATATTCCTTTCAAACCATTTAATACCTTTATAATTAAATCCAAATCATTTATTTATAATTTTCAAAGTCTATTTTTTGCAAATAAGGACATACATGGATGCAATATTAAAAAGATTACAAGAAAAAAATATTTTTTAATCAAATTAAAACTATTAAAAACGTGCTTTTGAAAATATGCTTTTCATATGCTTTTCGGCATATTTTAGTACATATGGAAAGCATATTTAATTCCATGATTTAGTTTTACTATAAAAAACCCATTAAAATGTGTAAAGTATGAAAGCTCTTTTAATTAAATCCTTCAGAAAATGAGTAATCTGAGAGAAAAAAAAAATGAAAGTGAGATGGCAACACAGGTCATTAACGAAAAACAGTGAAAACATTATAAAGATTTAAACGGAAAACAAATTTTTTAAGAGCTTTTTAAAATAAAAAAATAAATCATTTGAATAAAATTCCGAAATTTCAAAAAAATAGCGGGGTTTATAAAATAATTTAAAATTACCAAAAAAAAAAAAAATTGTTTAAACGAAATTTAAAATGCTGAAATTCCTCAAAAATTTAGCGAATTTTCCAGCAAAATTTAAAATTTAAAATTCTGTCAAAACAAAACAATTTTTTTTAAGGAAATTCAAGATTCTGAAATTTCAATAATTTATTCGAAATTTAAACAAAATTTGAAATTTCGCAATTTAAAAAAAAAAAGAATTTTTGAATTAATAAATATCTTAAGTACCAAAAGTAAGCCCCCTCCAAACATAACACCCCCCCCTCATGTTTGTTACATTTTCCTTTTTTGAAAAGGTTTTATTTATAAGCCCTTCCCTTTAAATATTATTTTCTGACGCTTTTAATCCTTTTGTTTGTTTTTCAGAAAATTCCTTAAGATTTTTTGTTTTCATACCTCCAAAATGAATATATCTTATGCAATTTATTTGTATATAATCTCTTTACATATTATTGTATAAGAATGACATACTTCGCTATGCGCGTTACCAGATCTTTGAAAGAAATGTGACTTTTGAAGGCTACTATTGATTGGTTTCCTTGATTTTTATGCACTATGATTTAATAGATATTTATATTAAGTTTTGTAATTTTTGTTCATGTTACTTTGATATATAATTTAATTATTTTATGTAAATTTGTTTCATCAATTTATTACCTCTTTTAATGGAAATTACTTAGCTTCTATGGAAGGGAATTTTAAAATAAAAAATGTGTAATTTTATATGATTTTATTTTGAATATTGTAAAAAAAAAAAATGTGAAATTTCATAAATTCCAAATATGCGCCCCACCACCCTCCAAATTTTCCTGTTCTTTTCACAAAAGTCCTCATAAGCCCCCTTAAAATCATTAGAATTTCCTGTGTGCTAAAAGGGGGCTTATGAAGATGATTTCTTGTTCATGCGATTATATTTGATGATATCCCAGAAACATCAGAAAGAAACATCAGAACACTACATATACATTTTAGCCAACTACGTACGCTATATGGCGAGAATAATTTGAATGGATACATGTGTTCAGATTTTGTTAATAGTAATTCAAAGAGAGAAGTGGGAAGGGTAATATGAATTATTTAACGCCAACCGATAACGGAGAATTTATGGGGAGGCAAAAACCGCAAGTGAAAGTTCTACATGGGGTTGCCAAAAGTCTCATGGGACTGAAGCGCGAAAATGAACGTTAATAAAATAAAATAAGTTAAAGACAGAGTACCAGCAATGAAAATAATTATGTTTCATCGGGAGTAACGGCCGCTAAAAGTGTAGAAGTAAAGTGTCCGACTTATTTCTGCATAGCATCAAAAATAAGGCACTAGATTGAAATCTGAAAGACGTTGCTAGGCGGAAAATGTAAATTATTTCTTTTCTTTTAGATGCAGTGCGCTGCGGTTAAAAGATTAAAGAGAAAGAGTATTGACTGCTCAAGTTTATGAAAGAAAATGAGCGTTACAAAATAAATTGAATGCAAATGCAGACAGATAATTAAAGTTAAGAATTTTGAAAATACATAATTTTAAAGGGGAAAAGTAAACTATTAACATTAATATGTGAAGGTAGACACCTTCACAGAGCTTACTTTCGGTACTTTACGGTAGTAAATAAACTATTTTTCAAAAACATAAAAAAAAACATAATTTCCGTAAAATTAAAACTATTAGATACTGAACTCCGACGCCCAAGTATCGAACTGGGGACCTTTTAAATATCCGGCAAATGTGCTACAACTGAGCAATCTAGCCCTCGCGAATTAAGTTTCATTTTTTAACACTTTCCAACAACCCAGCAAACACAGAGCTATCGGTAAACAATCGGCCGACAGCCGCTTGCCACTACCGGCGGTATTGGCACGATACCGGTTGCCGCTATCGGTTCCGTATCTTTTTTGATACGCCGCGTGAATGCGGCCCGATTCATGAGGTACGCAACCTGTCAGGTATCGGCAAAACACTATGCCGACAGCACGCCGATAGCTATCCATATGAACGCCGGCTGCAGCCCAACACCAGTATAAATTGAAAAAAAAAACTGTTTTGATGGCGCCATCTATGAGCCACTGTCGAATGTATATTTGAAAGAAACGCCCAAAGGTGTTTCGGCGATAGACGAGGCGGGGTTTGATCCTACGAACCCCAGGACAGGAAGTAGATGTCCTAACCACTTGGCCACAGAGACTTGATCAGGGGAGGATTATAAGGTTATAAGGGGAAGAAGTATTTGTTTGTCGTTGAAGGTAATTGGTAGATGAGAAAATTACAATTTTGAAGCGTTTTTATTTTTCTTTTATTATTTATTTATTTGTAATTGTCTTACGCGCGTGTATTAAAAAGTTAATTTAATATTTAATTGAATGAAATAAATATCTTAGCGAATTCGCTGAAGCAAATGAATTGTTTTTCTTATAAATTTAAGAATAATTAAGTATAAGAAATATTTTTAGAGGTTTTGTTCAGTTAATCTAATTTGCTTATTAGGAATTATAATGCAATTACATGCGTTGCGTTAATTTAAAAAAATTATATATTTAAAGTGGGAAAATTTATTTTAATAAATAAAAAGTTTATAATTAATAACTTTAAATTAGAATAAGAATTCATTTCATGTCGTTTTGATGATTTAAAGTGGAACATATATTTAATGAATATGTTGCAATATTAATTTGTTTTTTATCAATATTTTTAATTTAAAAATAAAATAAAAATATTAATTTACATATTTTTTTTCTTTTGGAAAATGATTTTTAAATGGGAGATATTTCTGAATTTTTCTTATTAATTGAAGAATGCTTATTAAATAAAATAAGTGAATTTCAGAGGTTTTTTCTGTTAATACAATTTTCTCTTTAGAAATTATAATGTAATTAAATATGTTAATTCAAGAAATGTATATTTGTAACATAGAAAAACTAATTTTAATAAAAAAAAATAAGTTGGTAATTAATCACTTTTAATTAGAATAAGAGTTCATTTTTCGTCATTGGGTGATTTAATGTAGAATATATTTTAAGTGATTATGTAGTCATAATGATTCTTTTACTTATCAATCATTTTTTTTTTGGGGGGGGGGGGTTAATAATTTATTAGAAGTGGGAGATTTCTGAATCTTTCTTTTAAATTTTAATGCTAAAAAGTTGGGGGTTTTTTTTATAGCTTGTAAAATAATTTTAAACACGTTTTAATAGTTTGATTTTTAAATAAAATAAGAAACATAGCTACTTTCTTTTCTACGATTAAGTTTACAATGAATAGTAATTTTAAGGAGCGATTTAAAAAACTCTTTTGATGATTCAAATAATTGTAAGTCCTTTTAAAATGAATTCAATAACAACTTTTTAAAAATAAATAAATGTAGGCTATTTTTGACATATTTTTTGTTTATCACTGTTAGAATTTTATATGAAATATATGAAATATACATATCTTATCAAAACTCAAACTCAAACAAAATTAAGAAAAAGTAAAAAAAAAAATGTCGGCTACAACTAAAAATTCCGAATTCGGACCGATGTTGGCAAATCTAATCGGGCCACTATCAGAAATAACATACCGGTCCTGCGTCACTTGCCGGTGTAAGTCGCTTGCCGATACATAACCATAAGGGGACCGATTACGGTAACTGGCAGCCGAAAAAGCAGATTCTTGAGTTTAGAGGCCGACATGCTGCCGACACTTCACCGAAACCACTGTGTCCATACCGACACTTAACCGACACTGCCGGCGGCGGTCCGATCGTGTGCCGAAAGGTATGTGTTTGCTGGGAAAGTTAAAAAGTGTTTATGACTTCGGTTTGTCTGTCCGTAAGGCCGCCTTTACGCGTTCTAACTTTCGTAAATATACTCGGACTGCTTTAAAATTTTTGGATTTATTGATGTTTACCATAGCACGAACCCTATTTCAAACGAGGTTTGTAATATGTTTAATTCATATAGAATGACGGTCATCTAGAGTGACTAGTGTTCCGTTACATTACGGCCCATGGGAAAAAATCGTTTCAAATGATTTTTAATAATGTTACATGCATCCAAACATAAGAAAATTTATATGCATTTATGATGTGCACAAAATATGCATTTTGTAGAATGTGCGGTGCAAAGAATAGTTATTATTCATTTACAGGGCCACAGAAAATAATTCCATTACATAAGGATTTGGTGGATGGATTTTTTGCGGCGTATTTTAATTATGTTCAACTATTTCATATATAATGAAATTGATATACGTCGCTGAGGTTTACTATAAGTTATTTCATGTATAATACGAAGTGCAGAGCATTTACAAGGACACAAAAAGGATTTCAGATCATATTGTATCGGAAGTACTGACCATTAGCCGTGATTGCTGGAAATGCATTTTCAATTGTGATATGCGCTTTTATGATTCACTATATTTATGCATACTATATGGTATGTATAAATGCTATAATTTATATACAGGGCTACAAAAAAGAATTGGTAAGGGTTACTGGGTATGAACGCGAATTGTTTAAATGCAGTTTTTAAATGAGTTATGCATTTTTACACTCAATCGCAGTTAGTTTATTAAGGAATGTTTGTAGAATATAGATACAATGATATACTGGGTCACGAAAAGGGATACATGCCGTCTATGGATGATAATTTCTGGAAATAGGATTTAAGTAGTTTTAAGAGTGTTTTAGTTTGAAATAAATTTTAGCTAAATAGTGGCGTGTAATAAAGGTAATAGATAAACTACAGGGCTGTACAAAAATATTTAAGTATGCTTCTATATACTAGTAAAAATTGCTGAAAATTTCAAACTGTTATGCGTTTTCTTGCTAAACTAAATTTCCCGTTATATAGTATATACATAAACATACATATCGAATACAGGGCTGTTCAAAGGAATTGAGGTACATATTTGGCTATGGGCGGTCCTAGCTGAAATCTATTTTTTAAACGTTTACTTAGTTATCTTATTTACCACATTTCCTTAAATAACGAAGTATTGTTAAAGCTTTCAGGGAGTGTTGGAAAGTGTTTCATAATCTATGCCGCACGCATGATTTTTCTTTCTTGTTAAAATTTTAAGCGAGGAAATTGCAGACTTTTTCATTTTTTATGATTTGTCGAATGTTCGGAAATATTCAGCTATATGTATGCAAAATTTGAAGTCTCTAACTAGTTTCCGATAACGAACTGTGAGACATACAGAGGAGGGAGAAGTTTAGGGTTTCGATAGATGATCGAAACCCTGAAAACGCATTGAAAGAAAGGGAAAACCAATATATGCATACATATGCGCATACCTAAATAATGGACATAAAAATTATTAAAGCAGATTAGGAGTCCACAAAACGAAAACATATGCCAAAATTTTAATGTCAGTTCTTTTCCATAATTGCAATAATTTTCTTACGCTATGTCTTTGGAATGTAAAGGCTATAGTTCTGCTGGAGAATGTAGATATTATGATTAATAGTAAGCTTGATTTTATTTACTTAATGCTTTGCCTAATAGTACAGACATCTTTATCACATACCAATGCTTAGAAATATTGCAATCACATTGGCGACTGCACCACAACTATTACTTTTTATTTCGCCATATGATGACATACTTTTTTAGTTATTTACAAATTAATAAAGATTTTTTGTCAATGCTGGAAAAATGAAATATACATGAATATATTAATTTATATGTAATTTCTTTTTCGCTGTAATTATTGTTATATTTTTTGTTGCCAGAATGTTTTTTCTCCTTTTGGCATTCATCTTCAAGAATTGATTATCTATTCTGATATGTCTTTTATGATTATTATCAATTAACTTACATAACACAGTACACTGCGCAGCAAAAGTTTAGACAATGATCGATTATACTTCTGTACTGAGAAGTATATAACGAATTGTTGTAACTCAACTGTCATATATTACTGGGGACTTATCCTTTAATCACAAACAATAAATTTAAAATTATACACTTTACATAATATATAATGACAAAAAAACCAAAGTAACATTGATAACATTATGGCAAAAGTATAGACAATCTGTCTATTTCCAGAAAAATTACCATAAATTAAAATCGAACTGCAACTTCATTGTCTGCAATTAGTGCAAAAATGTGACTTTCCATCGAAGAAACTAAATTCTGCGTCACTTGGGAACCTATTTCGTACCAAACACATTCAACAGCAGCTCGAAGTTCATTAAAAAAGGAGTACTGCCAAAAATTTCGTAAACCTTATGAGTTATGATACCACAAAAGTTTTCGATTGGGTTCAGATCAGGGTTACATGCGGGCCAGTCGAGAACAGCAATATTTTGAAAGTTAAACCAAATTTTTGTTTTGTATGCACCATGAATAGGCGTATTATATTGCTCAAATACGAGGGTGAGTCGGAAAATAAGTTTCCCCTGGCAACTGTGGACAGAGGTGTGTATGAAAGACAAAAAAAGGTAATGAAACATTAAAGATAAGACGTAACTTTATTTTTATACATAAGTGCCAAGTGAGTTGAGACATTTGTCATACCCCTTTATAAGCTTCAAAAAGCGCTCCTTGAAAAAATCAGGGCTCTGCATCATTCTGTTCCCGGTAGATGTGGAGAGAAAGTGCGTTGCGAATTCGTGGTCGATGAAGAAAGTGAGAGCGGCTGTCCGCTATGAATGGGTACGTGGAGTATCGGGAGCAGAAATTCATAACCGCCACGTGGGAGTCTATGCGTCAGTGTGATGTCGAAACAAATGGTGCGAAGATGGTGCCGCCAATTCAGTGAGGAGCGTCAGCGTTGAACAGGCCGAAACCTGGACGAACGTGCACGGCCACTACAGACGAAGGTAATGCTTGTCTACTTCTTTGTAAGCAATGCTGAAGCCACACAAGCCGTTCAACGCTTCTTTTGTATGCAGAGCCTAGTTTTTTTCCCTTGAAGGCTTTATGAAGCTTATAAAGGGTATGACAAATGTGTCAACTCACTTCGCACCCAAGTAGAAAAATAAAGTTACCTCTTATCTTTAATGTTTCCTTACATGTTTTGTCTTTCATACACACCTCTGTCCACAGTCGTCAGGGGAAACTTATTTTCCGACTCACCCTCGTGCATACTTTGGAACAGCTGAAAGTTCACCAAATGACTGTAAATTATTTCCCAATGTATGTATGCAGCCTTAAGCTGCTCCGCGACCATTGAGGAACTACAGAGATACTTGAGCATTAAAACATATTGAGACCCAAATCATAAAAGAGTCACCTCCTTGTTCTCGACTAAAGAAAGTTCGAAGCTTTCTACGCAAGTCGTGCCAATAGTAAGCCCACATATCTGGGTCGTCCAAATTCGATTTTCTTTCGTCACTGAATATCATAGTACACCACTTGGGTCCATATGACATTTATTTGCGAGCACACTGCATTCTCGCCAATTTGTTGTGAGATCTCAAGGCTAGTTGTTTTATCATTTTCATGTAAACTAATTTACACCTTTCTATAATTCATCTACTAATCGTATCCGTTGCAACATAAAGCTATGACTCACTTTTACTGCGACTAGTAATCATTATTCATCTAGATGCCAGTTTGTGGTTCCTTCTACCATCTCGTTTTCTGTCCACACGAGGACTTCCAGATCTATGTTTTGCTTTGAAAGAGCCAACCTTAGGGACGATACTTGATATACAGACTTCTTTGGCCAATTGAAGGTATCTGAAATTTCTACAAAACTCTTCCCTTTTGATTTCAGCTTCCATGCTTCAATTACTTGATCTGACTGAAACTTTCTAGCTCGCGGAGTCACTAGCCGATGCTACCGTGCGGTGCACTCACATACTTCATGCATGTGACGTCAGAAGTTTGAAATTTGCTTTATTCCGAGAACGGTTGCCAAAAATCAAGAAATTGTCTAAACTTTTGCAATATGAAAATTTCACTTTTTTCAGTTACATTAAATAATATCCTACATTAAAACCATTATTTCCGTCCTAAAATGTTTAAAATATATTAAAAAATAAGTACAGCCATTTGTATAGCCCAAATGTTCGTATTTTGTATTTAAAGGTTAAATATCACCAGAGTCTAAACATTTGCTAAGGACTGCAACACATCATTATCACATACCAATGCTTAGAAAAATTACAATCGCATTGAGGACTTCACAACAACCGTTACTTTTTATTTCGACATATGATGACATACCTTTTTAGTTACTTACAAATCAATAAGGACTTTTTGTAAATGCTGGAAAAATGAAATATACATAAATATATTACTTTATATATTATTCCTTTTATGCTGTAATTTTTGTTATATTTGTTTGTTGCAGGAATGTTTTTCTCCTTTTGTCATTATCTTCAAGAATTGATTATCTATTCTCATCTGTCTTTTTTGATTATCAACGAACTTACATAACTCAGTAACACATTATTTTCACATATCAATGCTTAGAAATATTATAATCACATTGGCGACTGCACCACAACCGTTACTTTTTATTTCGCCATATGATGGCATACTTTTTTAGTTATTTACAAATCAGTAAGGATTTTTTGTCAATGCTGGAAAAATGAAATATACATAAATATATTATTTTATATATAATTTCTTTTTCGCTGTAATTATTGTTATTAACCATTTGGAAAAATGGTTATTGTTCTCTGTCAGGGTAGGAAATCAAAAGCATATCTGAATGTTTTTATTGGTTTCATCCGCATTTTATTCGTGTTCTGATTGATCTATACAGTAATCTGTATTTCCCGTTACATTCAACAACGATGGATACCTTTTGTTGCCACTATGACAAAAAGTAATAAAAACTACAAAAAAATTAATAACTCAGAAACAAATTGATATACAGCTTTCCAACAAATTGCATTTAAAAGTACATTTTTTCTCTATCCGACTGTGTAAAAAGTAATATTGTCAGATGTTTAGAAGTTTAAGAATGAAATTTCATTTAAAATGTGTCGTCAGACTTCTTGGAAATATGACGGTGGAAAAGCCTTTTCCCGAACAGCCAATGAAATGCTTGGATAATCCGTAAGTTTCAGGTGGATAATACGTACAAGTCGCAGGCGATTTTTGTCGCTTGGAATTTTTACGTGCAATAACACTATTAATGTTTAATTCATGGCGTATGTAATATAGGATCAACTCGGTGCGACTTTTTATGTCTTAACTTTTAGTCTTTGAAAAAATCATTTTCCAAATGGTCGTTGTAATTTGTTAAATTGCTTTTTATATATATTTTTTTGTTACCTGAATGTTTTCTCTCCTTTTGGCATTATATTCCAGAATTGATTATCTATCCCGATCTGTCTTTTATGATTATCAATTATCTTACATAACACAGTAACACAAAGTATCTTGGCAGCTTTAAAAAAATTAAGTAGATATTTTATGTAAAATAGATAATTAATAATTGAGTTGCTCGTTTTCGGTTATTTTTTACAAACTCTAATAATATAAAAAGGTAATTCGTAATTGTGTAATTTAATCCTTTATATAAGACATTAACTTTTAAATATACTATAAAAACTTAGATGTTCTTAATAATATTCGGAATACGGTACATTTGATGCTTTACTTGATAAATAAGTTAAAATCTTTGACAAGCATACATGCACATATTTTTCCTTTGAAGTATCTATTTTATAAAATTGACTATAGAAACATATCAAAAGAAATTTCAGAATTTTATTTTGATTGAATTATCACAGAAACACAAAGAGGTTTGCATTGCAACATAAAATTTTAATAGAAAATTGAAAATGACACGAAATTAATTTTCCTTAAATATCATTTTGCTTTTCACCAATGTTTTAGTTTGAATATTAAACAGTTTTAAAATTACAAGAATGCATCTAACACTTACGCTTCAAATGCATTAAATGTACTATGATACATTTTAAATGTTCTTATGAGCAGCAATACATAAAAATATATTTGAGGCTTTCTTTGATTAATGAGTCAAAACCATTGCAAAGCTTTGACATAAATATTCTTCGTTTAAAGAATTTGTTTTCTAAATTAATTTTATTGCATGTTGCAAGAGCTATTTAAGCATGGTTTATTTTGCTTGAGTTATGAAAGAAGCGGGTGTAACAGAAAGATGAAAGTATCATAAAGATTAATTTTACTAAGAATTTTTTTTCGCTTTTGAGAAACATTTTCAGTTAAATTTAAAACTTGCATTCTTCGTTAGAGTTTCTGGCGACAAAATAAATAATTGAAGTTAATATTCAGTGCTTGCCTTACAATTTATTATATACCTTTATTATTCAATGATACTTTTGAAACATATTTAAGAATACATGGATAAATATTAGATAGACTCTTTAATCTAGAATTTGTCGGTTTAATTACCTCTATCCATATTAATTTCAAAAACACAAACTTTTCGGAAAGTACCTGAAGGATGATTGTAATTTCTGTCAAAAATGAAAAGTCAAAATTAGGATTAAGGGAAAAAAAACGTAATAATACATAAAAACTTAGGAGAAGAATTAACTTATTTATCCCAAAACAGAAAAAGTCTTATTCAAATGAAACATCTTATTAGCGTTGACTCCGTCATTTTGGACACGAATAGTTTCATAATAATTATTTTTTATTTTAATGATTTTAGTATCCGGTAGACCGAGCCTCGAAGGGTAGTTTTTAATTCAATATTTATGTTTTTTTCCGTAAATGTAGGAAAGTGATAGATTTTGTCTGCAAAACATCAATAACTTATAATATAGGAGAACATAGCTGACTCTCGTTAATGCGTCACCGCTTATGACGCATCTCCGGTTAATGCGAACGGTTTCATTTCTCCATCATATTTTAATTAATGTAAAGGCATCGTTTATTGCGGATTTCGGTTAGTGCAGATGAAAAATGGCCTCCCTTGGAAGTCCGCACTAACGGTTGTTCACTGTATAATTATATCTACCACTCGTAGTCTTGACGTTGAAAGGATGAAACGTTGTTAGTACATTGCTTTGCTTCAGAACATGTAAATGTTAAGAAATATTTTTTTTAGCTAACTGTCACTCTGTGTGTCTTCGTAAATATTTAGGTTAGGTAAATATTTTCTAGTTCACAAATATTTTTCTCGGCAATATTTCACTATAACATGGAGGGGATGTGGCGCAGGCATACCCGACATTAAAATATGAACTACCGGATCATACCTCACACTTTGCTCCGACCTAGTTTATATTCTACACTTTAAAAAGACTGTTGGTGATCGCAATAACACTGGTCTAACAAATAAAATTTTTTTTTGTCCGTTAAATAAACGATACATTTTAATACTAATTTGGGATCACAGAATATGAATTAACCGTTAAACATTTAACGTACCCTCTCGGTGCAAAAGTAGAGATGCGCAAAGTTAATATTTCCCCCAAAATATGCATTTTTTAATTAATATTTAAACAATACAGGAAAATTAACCTATAAATTACTTTCATCAGAAATTGATTTCGAGAAGCTTCAAATTATGTGAATCTAAAATTACAGTTCAGTCCATAAAGTAGTTTCTAAGATATATTTAAAAAATAAGGCTGTGTGATGCAAGAAGATCAACCCGATCGGGAAACTTATAATGTTAACACAACTTTTTTTTTTTTTTTACCACAGCTTTTACTTGTACTTTGACAATATTTTATGGAGAAAGATATTAAAAAATTACTTTAAATGTATAGTGGTACTAAAATCATATAAGAATATTCGCCGGTCGCAGACCTGCAAATATAGCGACCGATAAGGGATAAGAGCAAAGTTTGGCATCATATTTGTTGTCTAAAATAAATTTTATTTTTATATATCAGACAGAAAATCCATTGGTGAAATTATTTGGGTATATAGAGGTGGTAGGAGTAATTAGTATCCCTTTTAGACAATTTGAAAATTGACAATTAATTGCCAGTGAAGCAAGCGGACTACACACTAATGTTATGTACGATTTTACTCAGTAGGTAGTTGCCTCTTGAAATGTGTAAATAATTATTTTCTATGCACGATGTTACCTGGTACAAGTGGTATTAAAATAAAACATCTTTGATCCCAATTATCCTATGGATAAGTACGCTGATAAAAATCGTTCTTTTTTTTAAAAAAGATTTTCAACATTCGAATAATTTATACTTTGCTTACACACACAAAAAAAAATCAAATGCAAAAATTTCTGCTGGAAATTAATAGTCTTGTTATTTTACTAAATTACTAATGTTTAAAGTTTAAAAAAATTCTAGTTTTTTTAATAACATGAAATGCAAGCAAAGGATGAAAAGGATCCGACAAAGCTCATATGATGTGAAGGAGAAAATTGCATTCACATTGAAAATGTTGAAGCCTAATTACGCCTAAAACATGAAGTCAGGGATAAAATTTGGAATAAATTCAAAATAAAATTGTAAAATAAATGTTTTTCTAACAGAAAATGTGCAGTAAAGTAAACCAAAATAGGGGTATTTCACGGGTTCTGAAAAATAAAAGATTAAAAATAGCATTCTAAATCACAATTTGATTTAAATAGAAAATAAAATATCCCATTTATCCTTAACTCAAGAACTCTATGATTTTATTTACTCCGAAAATAATATTTCTGGAGTAACCAGAATCGTGCAGATTATCAACATTATGCTTCTGCTGTTGCAAAACCTAACCATTTCCTCTTAAAAACAACCTTTTTCTAAATTTAAATCCATACCTATATTTTAATATTCTTACGATTTTTTACATGGGGCATTTTTAACTAAAACATTCTCACTTTGACGGACAAAGTTTTTCTTTGTGTTCTAGGAAAACAGTGATTACGTCTACAGGAACATACATTTTCGATCCAAAAAAATTGTATATGTAAAATATCAGACAGAATTCATAATTAGCATGGTCATTTTTTTGCTTGTTACATATTGCCACTGAAGTGCCCCTGATCCCAATTACCCTGAACCAATTTACCCCTACCTCCTCTACAGATGTAACATTTGAAACTCCTAATATTAAATGTCTTTTTAATATTGCTCCAAAACAAGCTGCAATGAGGGTAATTTTTTAAACATAACTAAAAAATCATTTGATGGAATGAGTTGCATGTAGATTTGGGCATTCTCAAAATATTTTGACTTTCATGTCCCTGAATAATAATTTTTTATATAATACACTTTTTTGTGTTTTTTTATTTCATATACTGGGGAACATCCCATTGCATGATTGCATAACAAAATTAACGAGATAAATAAGTTTTGGACGATGTTAGGGGTCCAAATACCAGGAAAACTCATCTACCGTCCAGTTTCCCTGATGCCGATTTTTAAATTTGGAGCTGTCTGTATAAAATTGTTTCAATAAAAATAATTCGATGCATTTTTTTCTGAAACTGGGACAATTGTTTCATATAAATATGTAGCAAAAAATTAACCTGCATACATTTTTACGATTGATATTATTTTTTTTAACTCTGTCACTGGGTTTTAAATTTCTTACCATCCCTCTTCTAAAATTATACAGAAAATCACTTCAGATGCAGCGACAGAATTTTTTTCAAGTTTTTTCTCATGCAAAAGTATGCTAGAGAAAGAATGTCTAAAATTCTTTGAAAGGGAATTTACTGCAGGATATAAATCAGCATTTCAATATCAATTTCAAGCATCGTGGCTTTATTGGTAGTCTTACCGTCCCTAAGGTTTATTCCTGCACTTTAGGAGGTATATAATAATAAAAAAATTAATTTAATCCAATGTTAACAACTGTTTCTAAAAATCAATGAACATTGTGGCTATCACTTAGTCTTAATATGATTTTCTTAAAAATAGGTGGTAATTTTCCTTACCGTTCAATCCTTACCGTCCTTTTTTTTACTATTTCGTCCCCCTTTTTTTACCATTTCGATATTTTTTTTTTTACCTTACCGTCCCTTCTTTATCACCCCTTTAAGACAATGTTACACAAAAATTCTGTATTAAAAGTACTACATTTTTATTATTTCTTATTTGAATGTCCTGTGGGTACTGTGCAAATTCATTATAAGTAAAAATTTAGAAGAAAATAAAAAGTTATAGGGGTAAAATGGTAAGGAAAATTAAACACGCAATTTTAACTTAAACCTCAGTTAAATAAAAACTTTTTCGCTGCTGACCATTTTTTCTTTATTTTGAATTATTAAGGCATTCGTCTATGAGATTAAAATGTTATTTTAGCAAGTTTAATTTCGCCAGATTTTTTTTTGCCTGAATTGAATCTTCTAGAAATCGATTTCTGTAAAACATTTACAGGTTGAGTTTTGTGTACTTTTAAAATATTAATTGAAAAATACTTACATTAGGAAAAAAAATCTTAATTTCGTACATTTGTATTTCCAAAATTATAGCTAATGAAGTTTTTTATAGTGATATTCGTGTTCAGTGGTTATATTTCACACTTTCACTGCAAGAACAATTTCAATGTTGTCCCGTGTAATCAGGCCTGTGGCTTTTTTAAAAGCCATTATATATCGTTTACAGTGTATGTGATTTTTTATCAACTGCATAGGTGAGCATGCAAAACAAAAAAATCTATAAGCATGCGCATAAATGTCATCAAGATTTTTTGAGGCACATTAAATGCACCCAATAAATAAATATTGAACGCATTTTACTCGAAAAAAGTTTTACGCTAAAGCGCATATCATTCAAACTCAAGCTTTCCTCTACACAACTCTTTGCAGATAAAACTTTTCTCCTAGTCCATTCCTATTACAATAAACGCTACGAATATCTTTTAGTTAGTGAAAAAGAAAGCATTAGATATAAATTTCGAAACACCTGTCACATGATTTCTATTGTTGTATAAAAAGATTCTATTATATTTTTAATACTCTACAGCATTGTGGTGGATCCCATGGTTCATACAATTAATGTGATTGTTGTTGTGTTACTGTTTTTCTCAGTTTGTGATGGTGTTTCCCCTTTCCTTTTCGATGCTGAGAAAACAAAAAACAATATAAATATGTATCACATTACTGACATTTTATTTGTTCACATTTAATTTGTTTTGCCTTTTTACATTTTTTCTACTTAAACTTTTAAGTGCAGATCAAACATTACGGATTCAAAAATATAAATTCAATAAATTTTTAATAAACACATAACACTTTTTTTTTCAAATGCAGATAAAAATATATCAAAAAATCCTACGAAATGGGTTTATACGAAAATAACTTTTCGTACATGTATTCGAAAAGGAAAAAAAAATTAAAGAAAATGCATTATTTTAAAGTTAATATTTTATTGTTTTAATTGAATATATCTCCAATGTATATCTCATCGAATATGTCAATTTCTTGAAATATAATTTACATGCTTTCATATTTATTTATAATTGCAAATGCAAAAAATACTAAAGTTTAATAACATGTAATGAAAAACTACTTAGCGTCATATACAAACCCCAGTGTTTATTAGCTATTTTAAAGCAATTTCTTTATTAAAGAATTTCTTTAATAAACGTGACAAAGATATATGCATAAATAATATTTACTGTTTCAAATTTGGATACGGTCATTAACGGACGGCCGTTATCCCGATTCTAGGTAACCTCATTAATAGTAGAGTTATCCCAAGGCATATATTTGATAAAGCAAATTCATCCCAAGATTACCTTATGGCAGACTATTGACATATAAATAGGATAAATATTAAAATGATCGCATTATTTATAAGTGAACATGTTTGCATGCCAATACAGATTGAATAAATAAAGTAACAGGGTAAATATGGGCAAACATTCCAAATATATGCTAATGGTAAATAATTCAGATATATTTTTTCTCTATCTGGCATCAAGAAGTGAAATATGAGATTAATATTTAACGCACTGTATATCTATTACGTATTTGTGAGGCAAATCTTTAAATAAAAACTTACTGGGAAATTATTACTGCGTATAAAATTAACTTATATGCAAAAAAAAAATATCCTAAGACGAAACGCAATATTTCTTCTTGATTCAAACAATAAATATGAATTTATGAATTTCAAAAAGTTCCTGATTTACTTAAAATTCGACTAAAATAATAAAAGAGGTGTTACAATTTGGAAATATACATTTTATTTAAAAACGTCTTAGCACTTTCGCGCTTTACCAAGCGCTTCATCAGAGAATATTACAATACCTTATAGCTGTTCATCTAAACAAATACGTCAATTTGTTTTGAAAACCAGAGAGCCAAAAATTATTAGTGTTGAAATTAGAAGTAGAAGTTTCTTGGATTGAACATAATTAGGGAAAATATATACAGGCATTCCCCAACTTACGTATTACGCGACTTATGTAAATTCGCAGTTACGTAAATAAATCTCGAAAATTATATTTCTGAACATTCTAGCGCGTTTGATACACTGTTGAATAATTTTAATATTTATTTTATAAACTGCAACAGGAATATAATTTATATATTAGATAGAGTTATATATTTATTTGCATATTTTCAATCAAATCTATAACATAACAACTTCTCTTTATTGTTAGTTATTCATAGTAGTCATTTAATTCATAATAAACACAAATTGTGTTTATAAAGGATTATTTTATTTTGTGGGTGCTGTTCATTTATCTTGCCATCAGAAATTCATGGAAAATAGGACCTCTTTAATTTTTTCTTATTTTTACAGTCGTTTGATGTAGATTCAAAATTGTTATAAATCAATTCATCAATGTTAGATTTATTAATCCCGTATTTCACAAGATATTTGTAAAAGTGTTATTTAAGTTTCTTTTTATATTTTTTTGTTACTTTTGTAGTTTATATACAAGTTGATACTGTCGGATGATGCTTTATTTATAAAGTAATAGTGTGTAAATAATATAAATATGTATATATATAATATACATATATTATATAATAAATATTGCAGTTTCTTACAAAATTTTAGCTCAGAAACTTACAAATTCGACTTACGTAAAATTGAAGTTACCTAAAGCTTTACCGAACGCATTACTTACGTAAGTCGGGGGATGCCTGTATTATTATTAACTCACGTTCCATTCATTTTATTATATCACTTTTTTCTCATACGTCACTTTAATTTTAAATGTGTAGCTGGACAGTCGAAGTAGTGGTGTTTCAGATTAAATTTGTGCAGAAGAAATATTTCAGTGCCGTACCATAAACTTAAATATGTCACTTTGCTCAAGTTTTCAGAATTTATTTTCAGTATATTGAACCATAAATAGGGGATATTGTACGACAGAGAATCGCTACATACTTGATTGTTTTTACACAGGATTCCTAGTGATTCTCTGATATTGATCATGCAAAAAACATATACCCATCATCCAATTATTACGCATCCACTATCAGAGAATCCATAGAAATCGTGTGAAAAAACAATCAATTTTTTTTATTAATGGCCAATTTGGGAATTGGCCGACCTGTTGGCGAATTAGCTAGATACTGTTGGCCAGATAGCGAAATGGCTAGATGCTGCCGTCCAGATTGCTAAATGACCAGAGGCCGCCGGCCAGTTTGCGAAATGGTTAGGAGCGTCTGGCTAAAGTTGAAATTTAACACTAGAACGCCCGGAAATTTTACTCAAGTTTCATAAAAATATTTTACACCAGAATTTTTATTTAAAATTATTTGACTGATTTATTTAACGTAAATCTGCGTTTTTAAACTGTATCTTATTTTGTGAAAGAATTTCTGGTTCCAATTGACATTTAATAATATGATCGGAGTCGAATCGACTCTTTCCGGGCGTTCTAGTTTTAAAATCATCAGCTGGTTTTGAAGGTCAGTGTATTTTCTACTTAATCAATCTTATATATATATATATTTGTTATGAATGCTATTCATTTGCAGATGAGTTCGCACAGGATATTTTGTTTCCTGTTTTTTTATTAAATGTTTCTAATGAAATTTCTTTAAATGGTGGCAGTTGTGGTGCTTCCATTATTCATTAAAAAATGGGATTATATTTTTAGATGCTTTTTTAATTATAATAAACAAATATTTTTTTTTTTTAATTTGAAGAGAAAAATTATGTTTAAGATCATAAGTGGTCCAGTAGCCTTAAAAGTAAATTGACATAATTTACCAAAGGAATCACGATTATCTTATTAACGATGTATGGGCATGAGGAAAACAGAATCCCGATATAATAAATATGAAAACTGATACTCTTGGATAATTTTGCCATGGTAAAAATACTAACATAAATAATATTATAAACAAAGTAAATTTAGCTTTCAGATACTTCAAGACTTCATAAGCTAACTTTCTTTAGTAGACAAAAAGGAGAAGGAAAAGCATCAAGGACAATGCGCATGATCTAAATTTAATGTGAATGTGCATTTCTTTATGTTGGTATTAAAAATTAATCAAAAAACCAATTATCTATCGCAAAACACTGGATACATTTTTTCTGTCAATATGGGCGCAGACACAAGAAAATTTAAGAAGGGACAAGATATCCGAACAGATTTAACTCTGCAATACATTTTTTTTCTTTTAAATGGAGAATATAAACATGAAAAAAATCAACTGATATTTTTTTATTCAAATCTCGCGCGGAAAGTATTTTTTTTAAGTATATCTGTATAAATATCACTACAGAAGTATAAAAACATACATTAAAAACACAGCAACACATATTTAAAATGACGATTTGAAACATATAATTATCTTTAATCGTTTCGGGGAAGTCGGGGGGGTGGGGGGGGGGTCTGACCTCCGGGAACCCGTATAAAATAATTGTTAAATACATGAACATAAAAGAAGAACAAATTTAAAATAGTTTTTAACTAGTATAGATGTGGGGGGGGAGGAGTCAGAGGGGCTCTGACTCTTTAACGAAGATACTTGATTCCTACTCGTTTTAGTGTTTAATTATATTAAATATCTTCATAAAAAAAGCTTCATTATAATTTTGAAAACAGCAAGCTAAAAAGAATGAATGAAATTTTAAAATTTATTTTGGACAAGTGATATTTTCTTGTATACAACGCAAGTAAAAAATATATATTTAATCTTCACAGCTCCTTTTCCTACGAGTTGACCTCGCGAATTTGAGCATATACCTGCCGTTTCTGAAAGCATACTCATTTGCTCTGTATTTTTTTTTTTAATAGCCGATTGAGTAATATTAAACAGTGTTTTCAGGACCCGTGACGTTCTTCTTTAATCCGATTCTCATTCATTAATCAATCATTGGGCTATTTTTCGATTTCCTCCTAAGGGCGCATACACTACTGTTAGTGCAATTGTCAACTAACTTCCGAATGAATTAAGATCTGTTACACATTTATAATTATGCTTGTGTAAAAGGAGTTAAGCAAAAAGTGTGGAAATTTTTAAACATGATTTTTTAACGTCCAGAAGAAAAGTTTTCTTTTAGAATCTATAAGAAAATCGTTTTAAATATACTGTGTAGAAAATTATGTAATTTTAAGTATTAGATGCTTTTCGAACCTTATAATTTAATCAATTTAAAGTTTTCTTTCTTTTCAAAATTCACGTGTAAAAACATATTTTTCAATTAAGAAATATTTGGATTTTAGCTATTTAAA
The DNA here is from genome assembly GCA_963932465.1 of Maratus speciosus. Lineage (NCBI taxonomy): Eukaryota > Metazoa > Arthropoda > Arachnida > Araneae > Salticidae > Maratus > Maratus speciosus. The sequence continues at coordinate 330,569,732 of OZ010788.1, read as the reverse complement.
ATCCGGCAACAGGAGATAAAAATGACTATTCAAAACTCTAAAATAGATTCCTATTAAATAAAATTTTCAAAAAAAAAAAAAAGAACAAGAACAAAAAAACCACTAAATTTTGGCCAAATTTAATAAATAATTGGACACTGCACACCCCAATCTAATGCATTATATGCTTTCGAAAGATAGTTAAATCCCTAGAAATGATTTTTCTTCTATAAAACTTATTTAAATAAACTATCTTCACCGATTCTAACATTAAATGACATTTGAAAAACCTTTCAAATTAAAAGACTGTCTGCTACAACGTGTTTATCATATATTTATCTATGAAACTGTTAGTTTTCACATTTTTACTTGCAAAAGTTGCAGGATAAACCGAGAAAGTTAAAAGGTGGCAATAAATTAAAATACGGCGGAGGCAACATTAGTCACACATTTTAGAACAGAGATAAATTATAGAATTATATTGCGCCCAATATTCATATAAAATAATTTAAAAAATAAATCTATTGCTATGCATGGAACGTTTCCTTCCATTATGTGCACTGTCGGTCAGTGTTACCTATCAGAGAGCCTTGTTTCCCCATTTCGGATATTGGGCAGATATATCCGGACACTTCGGGAACTGACCGGCCAAAACCTGAAATACGCTGCTCACCAGGCTTTGGTCAGGAATGATGGCCATTTCGAGAAGTGGCCGGACAATTTCCGAACTGGCCAGACTTCGGGCTTTGGCAGCAACATATATAAAAGTAATGCAGTTTTCTTACACGTTTATGCAGCTTTCTTATTTTTGTTGTTAGGTTTAACCTTTTTTGTGGTAAATGTTGTTATGAAAAGTATCATATTAATTCAAGATTATTTGAAAAAAAGGTTACTTTTTTTAAACTAAAATGTATAATTCTGAAATCCGAATAATGACTTGTGTTGTTAATCCGCCTTTTTCATTATGCATTAATGAATGCATGTTATTCGTAATTCTTCTGATATTGAATTGAGTTTCGTAATGGAAGGCGTATGATACATATTGTTTTTTATCCTTGCTTTGAGATAGGAAGGCATTGCATTGACTTTTATATTTGGATAGATTATGAATTATTCAATGAATTCTGAAATAGATGTAGACATCTAGCTATTTGCTTTAGAAGAGAAAATCTCATAATTTTAGTCTTTTTCTTTGTATTTTCGTAAGTAATTTTCTCTGTTTATGATGATAGTTTACTTGGATTACTTGGATTATCTCTAGAGAGTTCCTCAGCGATACTACCTCCTATACTTTTATGAGAAAACTTAAATAGAAGCAAAAGTTTTTCAAAAAAGAGTTTATTTTAAATTGGTCTTTAAGAGATTATTGTTTTCTGAAAAATTATTGTAATCAAAAATTATATAAAAGCTTCTAAATAAAATTTAAAATTATAATCACAATCCCTTGCTCTTTTGTTGAATTTATAATAATATTTTTCAGAGAGCACCGAGTTTTTGAACTAAACTAAATACAGGCTTATAGAATTAAATAAATCTGTTTAAAGTTGTTAAACTAAAATATTTTAATTTGCAAAAATTACTGAAATTCTAAATAAACGCTCTTTGGGATTTAAAACTTTTAATGATTTTAAAGTAATTTAATTTAAATAGGACGTCAAAAATATTTTTAATAACGTTTACACTTAAGTGATTATGTCCTGATTATGTTCTAAGACCACGTTTTTATTATAAATATGGTAAGTAAAGCGCCATCCTTCCATTAAAACCCATTTGGTTCTATTATTTACATTTGAAAGTGTTCATAGGCTTTCTTTTAGTATATCAAAGATAAAAAAGTGATGACTCAATATTCTGTTAAATGTTTTAGGTTTATGTTTAGGTTATTTCTATATTTATGATATAAGTATTAAGATATATTAGTATATTTACTACATCTCAGCAAAGTTATATTTATTACAGAAACTTTTCACGATGAATTACATGACTGAAAATACCAAAGCGATTAAACTCAGACTTAAATATGTTGATACCAAATATATACCATAATATAAAACGATAATTCACATTTATTCCGGTACTAAAAAGATTTATCTGCAAATACGAAAAAAAAAAAATACTTCTAAAATTCATTCATAAAATTACATGAACATTTGTTTTGGTGTTAATATATTAATGAGGAAGAATATTATATTAAAACCTTTTCTATTTTAAGGATATGAAATAAGATTTTAAGTATTTTTATATTATTTCCATACTGACTCATTTAAAATTGGAAAATATTTCAAAACCATCTATAGCAAAATTAGAATCCTGCTATAATATCTTTCTTTTATACAAAACATGTGTTCTTCTTAAATGCAGGGTGCATTTTTTGACAGTGTAAATTCTATCAAATGCAAAATTTATTGTCTTAAAACTTTTTGGAATACAGTATCAAAGTTTCTTTCTTTTCACATCTATTTTAAACATTAATTTTCCGAGGCATATTATCAAAAGTACGAATGTTTCACTAAGCATGAACGTTATATTAAAAATCTTATTTAGTACGTTATATTCAAAATTTTATAATAATAATAATACACAATTTGCATAGAAAAAGGACATGTGAATCTGATATTTTCATAATAATTAAATCTTTTTGTATGATTGTAGCTAACGGCTAATTTTCGTCTAAAAATATTATTGTGATTAAATGACATCTCTAAGTACAGTTTGAAATAATTCTTGCTTACTAAAATGTATTAAAATGTAAAACTTACTCGTGCTTAATAAATGTAAAATTACTAAATAAATCATTAATATGGATTTTTAAATAGTTAATAATTTAAACTATATCTTATCGCTTACATTTTGAATGTGTGAGAATGATACTACGTTGAATCGTATAAGTAATAGCATAAGCAAAGCAACAATAGTTTTGGTGCTGCTAATAAATTTTACAGAACGATGAAAATATCCAATATGAAATGACAACTATTATTAGCAGCAGTTTAGTATTCTAAGTCGTCCAGTATTTAGTATGTATTTATATTTTATACTCCAATTATAATTACATTATTTGAATTATTAAAATTAGAAAACAGAGGAGTAAAATAGTTTATTTGTGAAATGTTATATTTATGAAAACTATAATAAATCTTTGAATACGTCTTTTAATTGACAAAATCTTTGAATCTAATATTATTTGTAGTATAATTTACAAAAGCTCTTGTAATAAAAGGTGCCTTCGGATGCTAAATGTAAGACTAATTTAATTCCAAAGAGGATGAATTTTGTAAACAGGATTTATTTGAACTACTTTCAAAATTCAAATATTTATAACTTGATAAATGTTAAAGTTTAATTGAGCACTAATAGTTGTATCCGCTATTTTACTTTATTTAAATACATAAGAAATAAAAAACTTCGTATGTAATGATATATAAATAAAACTGTATTGCTTAAGTTACGATCAATAATTGAGGTTAATAGAGCCACGTGTTAAATCAGCATTTGACTTAAATTAGAATGCTTTGGATTTGCAAAATGCATACAAACATTAATACAAATATACGTAGATGATTAAAATCCACTTTATTATTACAATGCAAAAAACTTGGAATCATCATTTGTTCACGTTTTTTTTAACACGACGTTTATATTAAGGAATGGGATGAGGTTTTCATCTTTAATTATACTAAAATATTAATTAAAAATTTTAAAAAGAAATGTATAATGTCATTTAAGAACTTTACAATACCAATAAAAAATTAAATGTACCGATGTACAATGTCTGTACTTTTTTGCGATCACCTTCACCACAGCCTTGGCAACTGGAAACACGTACTTAATTATTGCTGATTTTGAGATTTAAGAAAAATATTTACTTGCAATTTTTCATCATTTAATAACATTTTTGAAAAATGGAGAGAACGGTTTGAACAGTTTTGCTGTTTTCGGTCATCAGTCATGTTTACGTTTTCAGCTCCTTTGTTTTCACGGAGCGTTTCTTTAGCACACTAAATATTTCTTCAATATTAGAATTTGTATTCGTGTCAAAGTCACTTCAAATAAAATCACAATCTAAATCTTACCATGTATACCCAACATCAACAACTTGAGCAACTTTTCTTGGACGGCTCAACTTACTCCAATATTAGTACGCATTATCAGAAAAATTAAAGAAAAAACTAATCTGACACTGCCAAAATTTCCGAAAACTTTACACAATACTAACAGTCTAAATAAATAGAAATATAAAAATAAATCAAATCTTAGTTCCTAATTTTAAAAATATGAAATATTCTCACTTGTGAAATTAAACTCATGTTTTAAATTATACGTGCACTTTCATTGAGAAAGCTTAAACATTTTTCTAATGAAATAAGTTTCAATATTTTTTCATTTCGCTTACTCTGAAATTAAGTATTATAAATTGTAAAAAAATGTAAAAAAAGAATGATTTTAATAAATTAAGCCACGTTCTGGTGAAAAACAGCTCTTGTATATAAGGTTAGTTCCATTGATTTTGTATTTTTAGTAACACAGCTGATAACTACTATGCTTGTTGGTCACCGTTATTTTCGTAAAGTTTGCTTGACCTTATTCAGTGAGATATCTCCCATAAATTAAATCATATCTTTTCGTTATAAAATACTTGTAGTAAAAAGTCGTAGTGTGTGACTTCAGTGTTTCTAGATTGGGGACATTTTTGTCCTTAGATTGTTGATTGTCATCGCTTTTTTTTAAACAGAAATATTCGGCCTATTTAGCAATAGATTAAAAATTCTGAAAAATAAGGCGAATTATACTATTTTAAAAAAAGTGATGACAATCAAATAATCTGAATTTAAAAAGTCCCCAATCTGGCAACACTGTGTGACTTACACTACAGGTACTCATAGAAATAGTCATAAGATGAACGTGATTATTAAGAATAATACAATTGGGATATAAGAGAAATTTTTTATCAGTGATATTCAGAAAAAGGATACAAAAAGATTTATATACTAAACCAGTCCGCCAATTTCTTCGAAAGTGATTACAGGTCTTTCGACATTATCATGTAACATAATTAATCAAACTGGAGCTAAATTGATATCATTCTTTAGTGGTTTTTGCGTTCACTCTCTTACACACTTACATTCATGCCGAGTTCTTCGAAGAATCGCCCAGCTAGGTCTAGGATCCTGAAAATATGAGCAAATTCTAATACTCACGCATAAATCCACACAAACATATGGAATAATTGTAAAAAATGTAAAAATAATTCAGGAAACTTCTAAATGTAATATCATACTACTATATCTGTAATCGGTTCTTTTTCATAATTACAATACTTCCATACACTGTTTCTGTATGGAAAATAATGATATAAAAATGCGACAATAGAGCGTATAGCGGAGAAAATTTTTTCATTGAAAAAAAAAAAAGAATTTTTTCAGAAAGAAATATGAACAGTAACGCACACATTTTTAATGGTAATCGATTTCTAGAAGCTTAAAAAATGTTATTATAAAGTTACAGCTCATTCTGCCAAGTCGTTCTTAAGTTATGTTTAATAAATGCTCTCATTGCAGTTTGTTTTGCAAAGACTAAAAGGGAATTTAAGATTAAAAGTTCCAAATTTTAAACATTTATCATTCCTAATCTACTTGACTGAATCACCTCCCATTTGGAATCCTAAGGTAAATTTTCTAAAAACGTCAAAAGTAATCTCAAAATTAGGCATTCGCATTGTAAATTGCAGAGTTTAGAACAATTTATGTATAAAGATATGCATCTGAAATTTTTGAAAAACTAAATTAAAGACTTGTTATCCTGACAAATAGATATATCTTTTTTTCTGTAACAATTTGGTAAATGTGTGGGGTGGGCTTCTTCTTCTTCTTCTTGTTTCTCTCTCTCTCTTTTTGTGTGTGTGTGTGCGTGGTCGGCTACATTTAAAAAAAAAAAAAAAACTTAATAATTGTTATAGAAAATTCACTTGAAGCTTGCCTCTTTCAGGTAATTTTTTATTATAATATTATTTTTATAATGTTATTTTTATTAGATTGTTAAATTTTTTTTGCATAATTTTAATATGAAAACAAGGATATATAACAAATAGCTAACACGATAAAAACTGCAAATATTTGCACTATGCATTATTATTTTATGCGATGAAAATGTTTTTTTTTTTTTTTTTTTTTGGCTAAATTCTTCTTTCATAATTAAATCAAAATATAAGATCTTGTAATTGCTCTTAAATCGTCATTGTTTCATTTTTTTAAATAATAGATCAATCAATTGAAAACTATTTATATGCATACTTAAAATACGAGTATTAATCATAGAAATTAAATAGCGCGCGATTTTATTTGATCCTAAAAACTAAATAGCATTTTAACAAAATATTCTGATTACAATAAACTTACGATTTCCTAACACAAATTAATGAACTAATTTAAGCTCAATTACAAATTACACGAATAAATTCTTTCTAGAAGACATCTTAGCGAAACTACTACACTTAATTAAGCTAAAACTACAACAAAGTACATATAGATAAATTTCTATAACAGGAACATGAATTTGAAAAATGTACGCTTTTATTGTTGTTGTTAAGTAACACGAACTTCAGTGAGGGAAGAGTGATTGCTCTTCATCCGTCCTTTGTCGATAATACGTAGATACAAGAAATTGTGGCGCACGAATCTTTTAGAAAATATTACGGACAGTTATTTTAATCAGGCCTGTGTGTTTCTTATGTAGAAAGCAACTCCGATCAGAAATTGAATATATATGATACGTTTTCACTCATATTATATAAATATACCGGTTTTAAGCTGCAATCATACACTCGTTACCTAAAGCAACCGAGAAATCAAAGTTTTGCAGTCATAAAAGCATAGTTAAAACTGGAAGACCAAGCCGACATCCATTTGGTAGTTTTCCAAAAATAAGAACCGAAGCCTCTAGATTCACCAATTAATTATTAGATGATCATAAAATGCACCAATTGCACTAGATGCTACCCATGTTCGTGTCGTTCCAGCGTCGTAAAATGTAACCCACTAGATGTTAAATATTAGAACAGCATGACGAATATAACAGTAAACAAAGCTATCCAGGTGGCATGTGTCATTTAAGCAAATCAATAATCGTAATATTCTCTATCTCCCAGTGAATGCAAAAGGCTAAATACTTGTGAAAAAGACACGCTTACGAATACATTACAAGTGAAAGAACCAACCCCGTAAAAACAGCCGGGAGGACGTGACGATAGGCAGGTTATGATAGGAGTTAGCTCAGGGGGAAGGGGAGGGGAGTGCGCGTGACGTCGATGATGAAATCTTCAGTCTCGGCGTCAGTTTTATACCTCGAACAAATGTTGGCGGGAAGGCTAGCAAGGAGTTATGGAATATCGAACAAATAGAATAATTGATATTAAATACATTCGAAATACAAAGAATTTTGTTTCAGAATGAAATGAAAAAAGTAATTTAATGGGTTTTATAAGATTATACGAATGGATTAAGGTTTTTAGAATAATAAAAGAATACGCATTTACAGCATGAAAAAAAGATAAAAGATATTTAAGATAGTATTAAAGCTAAGTAAAAAAGGTAGATATTATAATATTTTGGAATATATTAATTAAGATAAAAGGGCGAATTTTTTTATTATTACATATATATCTGATTTATTATTATCATATAAATCTGATTGGACTCAGATTGTCATCAAATGACTGCCAAAAAAACAACAAATATAAAGCTCATAAAGACTTCCATACATCCTCATATCACCTTCAGGGTTCAAGTTGTAGCATTCTCTTGCGATATTCTGCAGTCTGTATAGTGAAGATCTCCTATATCATCCATCTTAATTTCATTTGAAAACTGTCGGAAAATGTTCACTAACTAATCTGAGATCACCTGCAGGCCTTTTAAATCTTGTACGCCGCGGCGTACGAGCCTCGATCCATAATCATTGGATAGGGTCACAGGTCTGGAATATTGATTACCTAGAATATAAATCAGTGTCCTAAAAATGTTTAGAATTTGTAATATTTTCTAGACAAATTTCTGACTCTCTGGCGAATAGAGATAAATAAATTTCTGAATACATTGCAGTTCTATGGACAGCATGATTAAAGAAAATCCCTACTGATATATATATATAAACATTACGTAATTCAATATATGTATGGTATTAATTATAATTAACATAAAGCGATGCTCCTGTTATGGCTATGTTCTCTAAATGGCCACCCCTTATAATGCGTTAGCTAACCAAACAAAGCGCTAAATGTAATCAGCAAACAAACATTGAAGAGATCCCCTAGTGCATCATATCATAATTTTCATCCAGCCACGTTGTGCAATATGACGCTAGTTACCTGTTTTGTGTTTTTCGTGTAATCTCTTCTTGTTTTTATCTGATAAACCTTTCGTTTTTTTATGCACGTTTCAAAATGAACCGTCATACTCTATTCAGATCTTATTGATGTTTATTTTGCTGGTGGTCATTTATGGAGCATATTTTATGATTTGTTTATAATCAAACAATTTTAATGAAAGCTGAGCTAATTTTGATATGTCCACCCAAGTTACCATCTCCAACACACCATAGCTATATTAATTTAACTACACTTTTACATTTCTACTCATTTGTATCCGTCTCAAGAAAAAAAATTCACATTTTTGTTTGTTTCGGTTTTTAAACATGAACTTAAATTGTAATATCTCTTTTGTTTACAACTTAATTTTGAATAGAAAACAATTTTTTAAATCTATCTTTAATAATAAAAAGAATTATTCCGTATCATTTTTATTAATTTTACATCAAAATTATTCAATTTAAACATAGAACGACTGTAGCCATTTCAAACATTCCTCATGTGGACCTTTTTTAGACTTTTGGAATTTCCATGTTTTAGGACTAGTAAAACTATTTTCATGGAGATGAAATATTTTTTTATTAGAGGCTATTATTCTAAGAATGTATAAAAAGGGGTTTTTGCTTTTTTTTTTAAATGGCAAACAGGAAAATTCTTACACCTTAGTATGGCTGAAAAAGGAGCACCCACTTTATTAATAAACATTTTTACATATAATTTTGTTTAGAAATATTTTATGTTAAAGCTGAATTTCGTTGGAATCTTGTCATTAACGTGGATGTGAAACTTAAATACGTGGTTTATATTTTCAGTTCAGTGCTTATAAAAAAAAATAACTTATCATATTAACTTTTCTTGAATTATCAAATTTCGGTGGTAAATTCTTTCTTTTAGTTTTAAGGGTAGATATTTGCAGACATAACAAATAAGGCGATTTTTAGATTTTGCGTAAAAAAATGATAAAATAATACATCTTTATACACATAATAATTACATAGTTTCTTTAACTTAATAAAAAGTGTTATTGTATTTATAACATAGCTATAGAGCTACATAACAGCGAGGTTAACTCCATAATATGTGCACAAAAAATCCGCGAAGATCATTGTTGTACCTTAGAAGGATATTACTTCAAAATCTTTCAAGGCAGTAATTGTGTATTATAAGTAAACAGGATAACGATATTTTTAAATAAAAATATTGAAAAGAAAAATGTTTTCAACACAACGCTCAAACGATGAAAGGCAGTATTCATTGAGACTCAGCGAAGTTTGCTTAGTACACTCTAAAAAAATAAATAAATAAAAAATTCTGTAATTCTACAGATGAAAAGTTACATGCTTACTAAACTTTCATCTGTGACTGTACAAAAAAGGCTGGAAATCAACATCACTAGTTTTTGTAAAGCGACGTATATCTGTAACTTCACAAATGAATCTGCTAAAATTACAGTAATCTTACTAAAATTTTATCTGTAAACGTGGTTGCAGTTACATGAAATGCCCTACGCATCCCAGTTTCCTAAAAAATTCTTACTAACCTGAGAGAGTTTGTGATTTTCGGCGCAAAAGTGTGTCGGTTACATGGAGTTTTGTTGTTGCCGTTACATAAAACTTTCTAGAAATCCCAGTTTCCTAGAAATAATTTACTAACATTACAGATTTTTTTTACAGTGTATGCGTGTAGCACACATGCTCTACTAATCGCAAGATAGTGTCCGTGTTTCTCATTAAAGTCTTTTGGAAAGCATACTGATGCCTTGCATCGATGAAAGCTGAGCTGATTTTTTATATGTCCACCCAGAGTGCCGTATCAATCACACCATGGCTCTATGAATTTAACTTCACTTTTACATTTCTAGTCATTTGTATTCGTCTCAAGAATAATTTCACATTTTTGTTTGTTTCTGTTTTTAAACATGAAATGTCTTATATGACATGAACTGATCTATGTAGATGAAGAGAACTAGTTGTTGGCCAAGTGATGTATTTTTGCTTTGATAGTTTACACAAATAACTCCAAAAGTTTTTAATGTTGCCATATTTTCTTTGTGAGGTTTTAAAAGTCTTGGAAGAAAAATAGCCAGTGCAGAATGTATTTTTTGAATCGAGCCGGAAAGAGGCCTGGCTGTAAAGATGAATTTACATTTTCGGTACATAAATTTTCATCTGTTTGGGCTATCTATCTGTGCATTACCAGCATAGCGTTCTTATGCCATCTTCATATTTTCACCAGCAATTTGTCTTCGACTATTTTGAAAATTCTTTGGTACTGAAGGTCCAAATTTTTCATTCCGTTATTTTATTTTAATGAACAAATAACCGACATATTTCCCTGCTACGCTAATAGTCATTTTATAGCATATCAATGTGTCATTTTTGTCTTAGTGATAATGCAAACATCCTCATTTTTGAAACTCTCTACACAGCCTGTTCTTTTCGTACATTAGAAAGATATTCCTTCAAAATCTATCCAAGGTAGGAATTCTGCCTTATAAATAATCAGGATAACGATTTTTTTTTACACAAAAATATTGAAACGCAAATGTTTTCAACACAACGCAAAAACGATGAAAAGCATTATGGTCTCACACTCAGCAAAGGAGTGTTTAGTAAGAGTGTAGCACACATGATTTACTGATCGGAAGGCTGGATCCCTGTTTCGCATTGAAGCCATACTGATGCATTGCATGGAAAGTAGATGAAGAGAACTAGTTGAAGACCATTTGAACTATTTTTAGTACGCCTTATGTGGTGGTAGTGTTCGCAAATACATCGAACAGTTTTGAATTCTCCTATTTTCTTTACCGAGTTTCTGTAGCCTCAGAAGAAAACACCCCAGTGGCATATGGTATTTTGTCAATCGAGCTAGAAGGAAGATTGGCTGTTTAGAAGAATCTAGTGTTTCGATGCATAAATTTTCACCTATTTGCTCACTCCATCTCTCCAGTACCAGGATAGCATTCTTAACACTTTCATAGCGGCAATGGCGCACCCACACTATGTGTAAAGAGCCTGAGCCGCTCCCCGTAGTGCTAAAATTGAAACAAAACACAAATTCATTTAAAGCTTGTTTCTTTTACTTTGAAAAATAATAATCAATAACAATTCCCACTCTAATGATTTGTTTCCGCTTACAAACACAAAAGAAATAATAAAATAAAAAATAAAAATCCTAAATATTGCATAAATTAGAATCTCTCTGAACTATGATATTTTCCAAAACAAGGTACTATACATAATGGTGGGTGTGATGCGCATGTTTTGCACAGATAACGAGTCTCTTGGCGAATTTTGTGCGAATTACATACGACAAATATGTATTTACATATATGTTAAAAACATTCTACAGAAATGCCAGTAAGTTTCCTGCGAAATTCCAGGAATATTTCTGTTGACAGCAAAAGATTACTGACATTTCACAGCATGCGGGATCCGCAGACGATTTTTACATTTCCAGTTGACAATTTTCGCTTTATTATCATTATTTGTTGGAATGAAAAAATATTTTGAAATTGACATCAAAATTATTATTTATAATTTACACGAAAAAATAAATTTTCAGTTAAAATTCAATAAAGTAAATATATATATGATATATTGTTTCTGAACTTTGCTTAAAATATAAAAATGTAAATAATAATTAGAAAAAAAATCTAGACATAAAATATTTTGGATTTTCGTCAGTAAATATGTTAGTTTACAAATTAGATAAAATACATATAAATTTTCATGAAAAAAAAAATATTAAAAGTAATTGTATATTTTTTCCGAAAATAAAAAAAAAAGTTCAAATTTGCAGCAATTCAAAGTGTCAAATATATATCAAATTTAAATCAAATTGTAAAGTGTTAAAATCACAATATAAAATTAATTAAAAAAGAAAAAAAGTCAAGAGGCAGCATCGAACTCGGGCCGTACGGGTGGCGTGCGAGCCTTCTGCGTCGACACCACGAAAGACACATTGAGAGCTGCAAACTAATGGGTATTTGAAACGTATGCTAAACCTCGGCATCTAATTTCTGAAAATCTAAGGCCCATTTGAAGAAATCCTTTCACAAGAATAATTAGAGATAAGAACTCTAAAACATACTTTAAATTAATCAAAATCGGTGAGAATCATGTTTGATGCTTCCCTGGTTAATGGAGATCCAAATAATAGGTGTATGTTTTTACAGGGTCTGCTCGTTAAACATTCCACAGACAAGTACGAGAGATAATCTTTTAGCGATGTCACAGAGGTATTGTATTTTCATCTGAATGGTCTTGGCAATAGAGACGTAAAGGATTATGTCGTCTATTGATTTATTTGCATTCCATATTGATTTTTTTACATTCATTTAAGATATTTGTTTTCGACACTCGCGCGCGAGCAACGGATTATAGCAAAAAAATAATAAATGGTGGCCGCAGCGTTTTGATGTTTCCAACTTTTGTTCAGGAACGTTTCAGATAAGAAAACCAGAATTTCACAGGAAAGAGCTAAATTATTCTGAAAACCTGAGAAAAGGCGAAACGTTCCTGGATTTTACATGGAACGTTATTATTATTATTATTATTATTTTTACAGTGTAATGCCTCATGAATCGAAAGAAATTTTCGTTTACGCAATTTAATTTTGGTCAGAAAGCGTAACAAATATGCATAACCTATGAGAAACGTAATAAAACTTAAAGCACGTCAAAGTATGTTACTGACGCCACCTTGTAATAATGTTTTAAAGACAATATATATATGTATATGTATATATATATATATATATATATATATATATATATATATACAGGGTGACCAGAAAAACGTAACGAAGACTAGAAGTAATGTCATGGTTGATGATTTTGTTTTTATTCGATTATCAGAGTTTTTTTTCACTTATTAATCTTTATTCGAAATATATATTTTTTTAATAGGATGGCAAACAAGCGGAACGCTATTTTGGAACTTCATCGCCAGGAAAAGCGTGCATGTGAGATTGATCGATTGCTTCAAGTGCCTCACCCATCAGTTTCCAAAGCAATCAAGAGATTCAAGGAGCTGAGCCATGAAGGAGACCGACCAGAAAGAGGCAGGAAAAGAGCTGTGAACACCTTTAGAAACAGACAATTGATAAAGAAACGAGTATCCCGAAATCCTTGGGTGTCGATGAGAAAAATAGCCAGGCAGACTAGGATTGGCCGGGAATCGGTTTGACTTATGGCTAAAGAGGAGCTGAACCTTCATCCTTATAAGCTGAAACAAGCGCAATTTCTCACCGAAGAAAACAAACGAGTACGGCTTGGAAGCTGCAGGAAGCTGCTGAAGCGAGCTGACACTCCACGCTGGGAGCGAATCTTGTTTACTGAGGAAAAGCTATTCTCGATAGAGCAATCGTTCAATCATCAAAATGATCGCGTTTGATCAACAACTTTGCCAGGCAAATCTTCCATGGTTCAACTCGTCAAAATTCTAAATCTGTCGTAGTGTGGAGCAGGCATTTGCGCAACAGGCAAAACTCCTCTCATTTTCATCGATTCTGGAGTCAAACTGAATAAAGATGTGTATTGAATAGAGATTCTTGAAGATGTGGTACTTTCCTAGGCTCAAAAACACTTAGGAAACGGGACTTGGACTTTTCAACAAGATTCTGCGCCTTCTCGTCGAGCGAAATCCACACAGGACTGGTGTCGAGCCAATTTCCAGACTTCATCTCGGTTCAAGAATGACCTCCATACTCGTGTGACCTTAATCCCATGGATTACAGTTTGTGGTCGATTTTAGAGGCAAGAGCTTGCCGAAAACCTCACAACAGTTTGGAATCTCTAGAGCGTTCGTTAATTCGGGAATGGAAGCTAATCACTCCAGCAGAGCTGCGGCCAGTTGCTGAAAATTTTACCAAACGTTTGCGTCTCTCTATCAAAGAAAAAGAAGGACACTTTGAGAAAAAGTGTTTTTTTATTGTTCTAATACATTGTTGTTAATAAATAAAACATTTGTTTGTGCAAAAGTTTGTGTGTTTTGTGTGTGTCACCCTGTAGATATATATATAAAGATTTGATTTAGAAAAAATGAAAAGTTTAAACATCATTTATATTTATACTCCTTCAATGTATGTATATTTCGCACAATGTATTTTTTAAGGTTGGACCATGATTATTTATTTAAATCATTTATTATTTTCTTCCGGCAAAATAAAAAAAAATTCTGAAAGAAATTTCATCTTCAGAGTTATTTATGAATTTGTTACACAATCTTGAAACAAAATAAATTTATGTTTTACTTAACTTCGGATTATTTTCAAATTCTGTAAACAATGAAAGACAAAATTTGTCATTTTAAAAATAGAAGAAAGATAAGTTTATGTCCAAAAATTATTCAAAAAGTTTTTAAAATATTATTCTAGATCTATGTTACATTAGATAAGCAAAAAATATTTAATCAGATGTTTGTACTGTTGTTTTGTTTAATTTACAGAAAATGAATAACAAGAAAATATTTTCTATTTAATGTTTATTTCTATTTATTTATATTTATTCGTATATTTTTGTTGTTTTTATTTTCAATTCATTTACCATTTCTTAGGTTTTTTTTTTTTTTTTTTTTTTTTTAACTAAAACGTACAGCGAAGACATTAAATATTCGAAAAATAAATTAAGAAAGGAATTTTAAATATTTTCACAGTGCCCACAAATAAAATAAATAAAATTGATAAATATGCATAAATGTGTTTTTTTCAGAATAAAAATGAATTATCGAACTTAGTTAATTTGAATAAAAATGATGAGTAAAAAATATACATAAAAGGGTTGGCTTTATTTGTCAAAGTGAAGAAAAAAGAAGTTTTTAAAAATTATCTTGGTTTGTGATTTAAAATTATGTTTGATATAAAAAAAAAATCCATTTTTCTTTAAGAAATTTTTATCGATAAAATAAAGAAGAATATCTCGAAGAATATATGTAATTTAAGGTATTCTAGATGATTACAAAAATATAATATTTATATATTTAAGAGAAATATTGATATTTAATAAATTAGGTTAAAAACTATTACTGTTTTAGAAAATAAATTAAGTACTATTTCTGTAAGTGTTCATGGTAGTTTTCTACAGAAATATCTTTGTATTTGAAAAGAAAAAAAAAAGAGGTGAATTATGTTGATAATAATGTAGGTATATTCTTTATTCTCGTATTAAATGAAAATTAGTATGGTTGCAGAGTTCAATTTGAATATAAAACAAGCTGATTATATCCTTATATATCTTAAATTTCTTCTATAATGCGATAATGATGGCAGATTATTATCAGAATAACATACCAACTAAGTGAAACCTGCAATAAACTATTGTAAATTTAATCGGAAATACTATTTATTGTAGGATTTATATTGGACATTAAACCTATAAATGTAGTTTTATTAATTTTGATGGATATCATTAAAATATATTATGGTATTTAGAAATTAAAATTTTTCGTGGTAAATGTACATAATAGAGCCAATTTCACATTGTTTTAGAGCATTGTGTTAGAGTTTTCATCTTTTGCATAATTGTCAATCATATCCATCAACATAAAAAAAATCTGTGAGCGCTAATTTTTTCTGTAATAAAAGAAATTTGTCATAATTTAAATGGATATAAAAAATATATCGAAACGTTATTTTATTCGCTGATTTTTTTTTAATGATTTCTATATTTTTTTTACAGAAATCCAAATAGTTAGATCTTTTAAATGCAGAATGAATTTAATATCTTCTGAGAAGCAATTAATTCTAATTTATCTTCTTGTTTCCTTAAAAGCTAAAAACTATTACGTTTAATTGCTCCTCAAAATGAACAGACAAATATTATTTTCATGCAGTTTAACCCTTCATGTACTTAATTACGAAATCATGAAAATTTTTATTTTCTAAAGTATTTTTCGTGAATTGCTTGAACTACATTAGAAGATTTACATAATCATTTAATAAATTTCAGAAGGATTTTGAAGAATTGGAGGATTTAGAAGGATTAATGTACAAATATTATGTTCTTACAATAGAAATATATAAATATTTCCGAATTGAAAATCACCCCCCCCCCCTGCCAACGCGACGAAAGCTGAAAAGATGCAAAGGCAAAATAAATTATTCTTTTAAAAATATTTTTGTTTTATGTAAACAATAATGCTTTCGGAAGAAGATAAAGTAATCTACATATATATATTTATCTTACGTAGAGCCAAAAAAGGCTGTATTTGTAGCTTGCTATTTGGCAACAACCAAAGCGACGATTGTCAGTAGTTAAGATACTGTCACATGTCCCAACCCACTCAGCAAATTAAAATCCAGACAGAATATCTGTTTTAACGCAAACCGTTTGAGCAATGCATGAATGAGAATTGCTATTGGTCCGTTTTAGGGTGACGTGAGGAAATCAGCGAATCAGCTTTTTGATCCAAAGTTGTATTTAGACACAGGCGAAAACGTTTTGTTTACAGTTCGATAGTGTGATACGTAGCATTTTTATAGCGTCTTATTATAATTTTAAATTCATTTAATCCGTGAATTTCAATACTATATGCAAAAGGAAAGGAAAAGGACCCTATCTGACACTAACATGCCATTTAAATTTAAACGGCGTCAGTTTCCAGATCGCTTAGCTTTCTCAATGATGATGAACAAGTCACATGGCAAACTTTTGATAAATGCATTTTTATTTACTTTTTAAAATATTTCTAAATTTAATACGTTGTAATGATTTGTGATAGCACTCATTCTGGCTAGAGTTGACATAAATACCGGCGACCTAGCGAAGCGAGCTGGGATCGCGTATGAATTGCTACGCAATTCATGGGGCTGGCGAGCGTTAGCGAGCAGGGGGCTGAGACACTAGCGTATCTATAACACATTCTAAACTGTATTAAAACTAATCAATGTATTAAATGAATTTTATAACAAGTTTTTTTATTGGTACTTATTAGTACCGCCCAGTAGATAAAGGGTTATAACCTTTCCTACGAAGTCTGGACAACTCTTTATATATTATGGAGCATATATGTGCTATGCATTTTGCACGCATTACGTAATGTTCCTATACGTATAGGAAAGTTGTCGTCTAAAGTGGACCTGTATTATAAGTCCTTCTTCAGAAAGAAATGCCGATTAGTCCGAATAAGCTATTAGTAAAAACTTAAAAAAGCTTCTTTTAGCCTCATGAGGGACAATTTTTTATGGTTAGAAAAAAAAACGATTTTTTTACGATTTACTCATTTATATTAATAGGATCTCAAAAAACAAATGGGAAAGACAATAAAAATTTACAAAAAATAACCTCTACATTTGTGGCCGCTGAACGAAAAAGGTAATTTATGAGTAAAACTTTTTCTTGTAACATAACACTCTAACATTGATTTTCTTTTTTGCATGTCTACAAATTATTAAAACTTAATATATTTAATATAACTGATATTATGTTTATCAAAATTTTTTTCAAATAATCGAAAAAAAATTGCTGCCATAAAATTGTTTCACGCTTTTTTTTATATCTGTAACTGTACATCGGAAATAACATTATAAGTGCATCCAAACTGTAAAATTTTTACTTCTCTTGTTTAGAGATTCCATAGTGAACAAGTTATAAAATGTTTATTTTTTTTAATAATTGAAAGTAATTATAATTATAAATAAACTAGACGTTCACATATTTGACCAATGGCGTGAAGGGGTTGAAGAAACTGGGAGATCCAACACGGACTTTCCTGTTTACATAATGTAGGCAATGGTCATTTTTTTTTAAAAAATTGGAAACATTTTTTTTAAATACTTAATGTACTTTTATATACTGTACACTAACAATACTAAAAATCATTTTTTATATGAAAAATGACCATTATACATTCAAACAAGTTTCGAAAATTTTAAAAGCGGTACTTTAGTATCATCCTCATTAGCAGACGATGACATCGTCAAACGTCGGTATATATAACACATTTTTTGATTCTGATAAGTGTTTAAACACGTATTGCAATTACAAGTCTTAAGAGGACAAGGGACCTTAAAATATATATATTTTTTAATTTTTGTAAATTTCACCTTAAATATTATTCAAGGGTACATTATATCCATTATGGCATGCATTTATCACAAAAAAAAAAAAAAATTAAAAAAAATATTTTTGAGAAAAACATGAGATTTTTCGTGTCGTTTTAGAAATCTTCGAAATGCCCCCTGCGCGTTCCATATCAATGAAAATCCCCAATATTTTTTATAAAAGTTTGATTTATATATATAAATAAAATTTAGCATCGAATTTCATATATTTGATTTTAAAGGTAAAAAAAAAAAAAAATTAAAAATTTTGAAATTTTTCGAATTTTTTTTTTTTAATTTTTAATTTTTTTTTTTTGAAAATTTCATCTTAAATAATATTCATGGGTACATTATATGCATTATGGCATGCATTTATCACGCACGCATCATTATAATCATATCCCCAATATTTTTTATATAAGTTTGGTTTATATATATAAATAAAATAGAGCATCGAATTTTATATAATTGAATTTAAAAGGTTAAAAAATTTGAAAAACTTTCGAATTTTTTCGAAAAAAATTCAAAATTTTTATTTTTTTTAAACCTTTAAATTCAAATATATAAAATTCGCTGCTCAATTTCATTTATATATAAACCAAACTTATATAAAAAATATTGGGGATTTTCATTGATATGGAGAACGCAGGGAGCATTTCGAAGATTTCTAAGACAACGCGTAAAATTCCATTTTTTCCATAAAAATAATTTTTTTTTGTGATAAATGCATGCCATAATGCATATAATGTACCCTTGAATTATAATTAGGTGAAATTTACAAAAAATAAAAAAAAAATATTTTTAAGGATTTTAAGGTCCTTTGTCCCCTTAAATTTTTGTTTTATTTATATTTTATTGATTTATTTATTGAAGACAAATGCTGAACTATCTAACTTTAATTAAGAGAAAACGGATTTATCCTTTGCCCATTTTCTATTTCAAATCATAACCCATTCTTTAAAGTTACTCTAAAAACCATAAAAAATGATTCATTGCGATAAAGTTTTAAAATAATTGGTGGTACAGTTTTCAAACAAATTGCACTACATTTTTTCCTTATTCCACGGAGTAGAAATTAAAAATTTGCATTGTTTAGAAGTTTAAAATTTGAAGTTAATGCGAAGTTTAATTGTCTGCTGTTGTCAACATTAAAATGACGTAAGCATTAGGGATAGACACGTTAATCATTTAAAAAGTATAAATTCTTAATTAAACGAAATATGCTAAAACCGACTAGATTATAATGTCAGATTCCTTGGTGGTAAGATACATATCATCAGTGAAAATATGATATCTAAAACCAACATTCAAAGCAAAATATATTTAAATTATTAAATTCTGAGAATAGCGGGATTAACATAAAATCACATGCCTGACCGAATGTAATGTCACTGTGTGATCATATTATGTAACGTTACTTGTATATGTGCCATAACTTTAATTTAATTTTAATAAGTTCATTTTTCTAATTAATATTTGATTATTTATAGAACGTGAAACCATCCAACTTTACCACACCAATGTTGTAAAAGATCCTCTTAATCTTATGGCAAATGTAAATGTTTAAACTTTGTTTTAAATAAGAATTGTTCTATTCTTTTCTACTTCATCTAAATTCATTTCAGAATCAAATCTAATGTCTAGGTGGTTGAGTGGTATCTAATTCTACAAATAATCAACATATTTTACGGCACAAAAAAAAAAAAAAAAAAACATTTAATAACGGAAACGGAATATAAAAATCTATTAAGTGACATCCGCCATATTACATCTAAAGCATTCTAAGATCAACAAAGTATTATTTCATTTCAGTTCAAAAGTGTACAGTTCAAATAAAGTATGCGCTGGCTAAATAGTTGTTTATAGATTTAGCCGCAACATCCCACCCGGATATTGGACGGCTGTCCAACTTCATCATAAAATGGCAAAGGTACTACTCTCGTGATATTTCTACATAACATACCTGTAGAGGTCTTAAGATCGATTACACGGACATGTCCATCATCACCTTTATAAGTTTTCATAATTCTAGCTAGTTTCCAGTCTGTAAACTTCGCGATTTCCTTCCTTCAAAGACACAAGTTGACCGACTTGAAGGTTGGAGAAGACTTTTTCAGTTACAGCTGACCTGCAACTCATTTAAGTATTCTCAGCTCCAGCGTTACCAGAATTGCATTTTTAATCTTTGAACTAGTGTCCACTTAGAAGAAAAACGTAAAGAGTGTAAAATAACATTATTTTCAGGAACATTGAAAAGCGGACCTCAAATGAGGAAGTGACCAGGCGTAAATGGTTGTAGATTATTAACATCAGCAGACAAGGGGATCAACGGGCATGAATTCATAACTGCCTCAATTTGCGTCACAAGTGTTGTTAGCTCTTCAAAATTTAAGATATAGGATTTAGTTATCTTTAAAAGGATTTTCTTTATGGTTTTTATGCTTGATTCCCATAATCTGCCGAAATGTGGGGGATGCAGGGGGTATGAAATACCATTGAATTCGTTCTTCAGCACTAAATTGCTGAATTTCTTTGAAGTACAAACTTAAAGAAGGATTTCAAAAGAGCACAAGTACCGTTAAAATTTGTGGCATCATCACTCCATATGACACAGGGTTTAGATCATCGAGTAATGAATATTCTCAAACAGGCTAAAAATGCTTCTGTGGTTAAGTCCGAAACAACTTCTAGATGAACAGATGAACGGATTTGGTAGAAAAACAAATAAATATAGAAATGTATGATTTTAGTATTATCTTTGAACATTTTAAGTTAGGTTTTGTTATAATAGTATCTGCTAGTTTAACGCGTGTTTTCTCAAACGGTCTAGATAGTACAATTTTATCAGGGGGAAGGTCCCCTTCAATTGATGAAGTTTGATATTTTGTTCGAAAACAAGTCACACACCTATTTATAATTTTCTTTATTTGACTTTGACCAGATGGTATCCAATAAAATTGTCTTTATAAAGATAGAGTTGTCTGAGTACCTGAATGTAGGAATTTTTTATGGTAGTAATCAATTAAGAGTTCGTTAAAATAGTGAGACTTTGGTAAAAGTATTTGGTGCTTCTGAGATTCTGACAAATTAAAAACAAAATAGTCTTCCAGCGACCCTTAACAGTTCATCAGCATCTAGAAATACATTTAAGTTTAAGATCTTACTGTTCTTTGGGAGAGTACGTGTTTCCTTTAAACAACGGAATTCAGTTTGAAATGCTGCATTTTGAACAATCTTTTTCAGCTTCTTGGTCGCATTCTGTAACTCAGAAGTACAGTAAACGCTCGATTTAACGGACCTCGGTTCAACGGACTTCTGATTCAACGGACTAATTAAAAAAAATAAATTAAAAATAAATTAAAATTAAAATTAAACAAAAATTAAAGTAAAACAAGTGGGTAAGTGTGATCGCAGATCGCACAGAGGGTTTCATTTAATATCCCTTTTAAAACACTTTATCCTTAAATTAACAAATCAAAATCGTTAATTTAAAATTATTCCCCTTTCCCTAACCTGAAATTCAACGCCCGTATTTCAAATTTTTATGTTTGACAAATGTCAAATATTTATTTATCACTATTATTTACTGAAAGCCTGCATGATGAAACAGCTTCTAAAACGATGAAACACGATCCGAAATAAAGTATTACTGCTCCCCTCTCCTACTTGAGAATCAACACGCAACCCTCTTTTAAGCTTTTATATGTAAAAAATCAAGCAATGAACAACGACAACGCATTTCTTTTTACTATTTTTAAAAAGCGATTTCTCGGTAAAATATATATATATATATATATATTTATTATATCTGTGGCGACACAATGTCTCGTGATCAAATAAACGAAACCTTAAAAAAAGGGAAAGAACACGAAACGCCGAAAGCGTGCGCTTTGATTCTCACTGCAGCGTGGTTTTCGTTCTAAGCATGCACAATGATGCTGGCGACCTATGCGGCCATGTGATATGCTTTTCGTTCTATGCATGCATAAAAGTTGCATATGTGTTAATTCGTTTGTATTTAATTAACAATATTGTATTATTAAAAGTAGTGTATTGTGTTTATATATACATATAGAGTCGTATATATGTATATACAATATATATTTATGTATATACACTGTATATATTGTATATATATATATATATATTATATATATATATGTTATTTGGACTGTAATAATATATGTAATTACAAGTACGTAATAATATATATATGTACTATAAGTATAACAAAATAATATTATAAATAGTACATTGCGATTTAACGGACTTTCGATTTAACGGACAAATCTGAGTCCCAATTAGTCCGTTAAATCGAGGGTTTACTGTATCTAAATAATCATATTTTATAACTCCTGATTTCAATTTACAGTTTTTCAGAAATCTTAAACACCATGCAGTAATTCTTATTAATTTCATAAAAGAAGAATATCGATTAATCAAATCAATGTTTAACTGATTTTCATTTATAATAGTTGATTTTACAACAGTGGTTTTCTTTTGTTCTAACTCATCTTTAACTTCATAAATATCTAATTTATCGAATATATTGTCCAATTTTGGCCAAAGAGATCTGGCTTGCTTTAACCATTGGGGACCTTCCCACCAAAGATGGTTATTTTTTAACTCTGAGACTTTCAAACCTCTAGTAACTAGATCGGAAGGTTTATCTTTTCCAAGATAATGAAACCAATTTAATGGATCGCTAAGATTTCTGATTTCCTTTATTCGGTTTCTGAAAAACATTTTAAATCTTTCTAACTCTCCTCTAATCCAAAATAAAGTAATAGTAGAGTCAGTCCAAAAGTAGCAAGTTGTAGGAAAAGCTAATGCTTCAGAAGTTTTATTGCAAAGTTTAGCAGACAAAAGAGCTCCTGAAAGTTCAAGCCGGAGTATTGAGACAGTTTTTAAAGGAGCGACTCGACTTTTTGCTGCCGCAAAACTGGTAACAATGTTCTTACTCTTTAACACTGCTCTAAGGTACACTATCGTACCACATGCCTTCTTTGAAGCATCTGAAAAACTATGTAACTCAAAATAATCACCTTCATCAAGGGCAGTATTAGCCAAATAATATCTGGTAATGCTAATACAATTTAGTTCTTTTATTTCTTCAAACCAATCATTCCATAAATTGTCTAGATGGTTGGGTAGGTTTTCATCCCAATCAAGTCCTAAACACCAAATTTCTTGAATTAAACATTTAAATCTAATAGTATAAGGACTTATAAAACCAATTGGGTCAAAAATGCGACCAACAGTTTGCATTAAATTAAGTTTAGTACCAAGTTTATACGAAAGGAAATTTTCTAGATTTTGAGTCGTAAATGAAAACATGTCCCTAATTGGGTCCCAAGCAACCTCTAAAACCTTTGATGGTATTAAATGCTGATTAGTGAGATTTAAGTTATCAGACATTTCATCAACATGTAAGCCATATTCTTTCCATTTCTCACGTAACTCATGCGAGTTTGTTTTCCATTTTCTTGAAATATTTCATAGGCTTCCTTACTAATTCTAAATGCATAATCAACATTCGGTAGATTTGTAATAAAATGATCTGCTCGGTGGGGTAAGTAAAATGTGTTTACATCATATGTATTGTCAACAAGTTCGAAAATATTTTCTTCTGAATAACTATCTAAAATAGCTTTATATTCTGAGAATAACAAAGGGTCATTTCTAAAGCTTGTTCTCAATTTCAAAAATCTTCTGTGTGGGACTTCGCGATTGTTATTAAGAGACATTTTCAAATTTGCCTTCCATGGAAATTTTACTTTATACCGGTTATCCTTAAAAACAATGCTAGATTGAAAATCAGCCTTAATGTCGTCGTCCACATTAGTAAGATTTTGAGTTTCGGATTCAATTCCTAAACTTTCCAACTGCCAAAAATTTCTGATTTGATAGGATATATCTTTTTCTTCAACTATAATTTTCATGCTGAACAATCTATTGCCTGACCCCATATAACCCTGTAAGCACCAGCCAAAAAGTGTTTCAGTAGCTACGAGATTATTCTTTAGTCTTTTCATTCTATCAGTTACAATATTATTATGATTATCAGTGCCAATTAAAACTGCAATTCGCTTACTAGTATATTCGTAACTATCAGCTAGTTGTAAACTTTTTAATTTATTTTGTGTTTTCCTAATATTTCTCAGGAGTGGGAAAGCAAGCAGAGGAAATTTCATCTATTTCTAGAGCTTAAACTTTTGCACTCTGTTTCTAGAGCTTCAACTTGAATTTGTAAAGAGGGATGTTCTCTATTTAAAAGCTTTACCCTTACTACATTATACGTTTTCTCAGTTGCCTATCGGCTCCAAAAGCATAAACAGATAAAGTTTCTTTTCTAATAACCGGCAATTGTAACTTTTGAGAAATGTCGCGAAATATAAATGATCTCATGCTACCATTATCTAATACAACACGAACTGGTTCATTATTATCATTTTTAGGATCTTTTATTATGACAGAACAAGTCTGTAAAAATATGTTGCAATGCGCGTTTTCATTTTGTGGATTATTAGTGGAATTCTTACCACAATGGGAAATAGATACGACACTTTTATCAACATTTATTTTGGAATAGTTTTCAAATTGCAAACAAATAGCCCTATTACGTTTCTTACTGCAAATATCGCACATTTTGGTATTTTCACAGTCTTTATTTCTATGTTTAGACTGTAAGCATAAAAAGCATCTTCCCTGCTTTTTTAGTATTTCTTTCTTCTGATCTATGGTTAAAGACTTACACATTTCACTATTATGACCAACATTATTACAAAATAAACACGAATTCTTATTTACTGAAGTCATTAATTCAGTAGCTAGAACACTATTTTGTTTATATCCTTTCGTATAATATTGATATCTAGGCTTACATTTCATTTTTTTTCTGTAAACGTTGGTCTATATTCAAATTTATTATCATTAGAAAATGATTTATTAGCATCTAAATCATATATGGTGGATACCCTTTCTTTACTTTCAACTTAAATTTTAAGAAAACTCATAAGTTTATCTATATACCACATTTCGCCGTCCTTTAGATTTCTATTAAATTCTAATCTCAAATCTGGGGGTATTATCTTCAATAATATTGGGCAAAGTAACCCACTGTATGTATCAGGTTTTACACCTAACGACTCTAAGTTTCAAATTTGAACTAGACATTTACCGTATAAATTTCTTAAACCACCTGTGTCATATTTTAATAAATTGTTCAAGTGAGCATGTATGAGCATGTTATCTCTACCATACCTTTCTTTCAAAATAGAATCGCCGCTGCATAATTATTTTCAGTTAATCCAAAACCATTAATTGTGTTTCCAGCCGCTCCTGAAACGGAAGTTTTTAAATACGTAAATTTTTCGATTTCTGTTAGACTGGGGATTTTATCTATAGCTAATTCAAACTGGTTCCAAAATTCTAAAAATTTATCTTGTTCCCCAAAAATCGGTTTATTTGTAGCTTTGGCAATTTTACTCTTTTCAGTTCAGTAGCAGCATGACGTGTTCGCACTGAATGAGTGTTATTACTATATTTAATAACTGCTCTAATAATAATCAATAATCAATTCTAATGAATTGAAACTTTTAATTTCAAAGTTTAATCTATTTTCTGTAAGTTATTATTTTCTGGTCATAGTCATCAATATTCAGGATTTCATTTTCGACATTTTTCTCATTTATTAGGATTAAAATGTCATTATCATGAACTTTAATAGTCTTACATTTAACGTTTAATTTACCGACTTATCCTTCTAAATGTTCTAAAGAATGTTCATTACTAGTTAACTACTTTTCAATTTCTTCATATAATATATTTAATAGAATTCGATCCGTATAACGCATTTTTCGTTCTTTATTTTCATTCATTTTCAAAAAAATCAACACTCACCAGTTCCAACTCGAAACAAAACAAAAATATTGCGCACTAATCTTTTTCTCATCGAGACATCCCGGCCACTGCAACAAAAATGTTCTATTCTTTTCTACTTAATCCAAATTCATTTCAGAATCAAATCTAATGTCAAGGTGGTTCAGTGGTATCTAATTCTGCAAATAATCAACATATTTTACGGCACAAACAAACATTTAATAACTGAAACGGAACGTAAAAATCTATTAAGTGACATTTGACATATTATATCTAAAGCATTTTAAGATCAACAAAGGATTAGTTCATTTCAGTTCAAAAGTGTACAGTTCAAATAGATCATGCGCTGGGTAACTAGTTGTTTAGAGAATTCACCGAACAGGAACAGTATATTTTATTTTATATCTTTAGCTAAGTTACTGAACTAAGTATAATAATTTAAAATTTAACAGCAAAATCACAATCTATATCAGAATTTTATAAGTTTTGGACGTTCAAATTTATATGAACATTATAAAAAATATAATCATCATTTCTACACAGTTTTGACTGCAGTTTTTCGTGTCATTTTTTACGAAGGGTTTTCGAATAATATTTCCTAATGTACTTTTTTATCCTAAGCAGGATATCCGGTTTTATTCGAAGAGAATGCGAATCGCAAAAAAGTCATAAAATTGCATCTATTAATGGTAACAACAGTTACATTGATAAAATAAATCTATTTTGATATACTATGTACAATAATACAAAAATTTTAATAACTTTAATGGTACACTGCAGCTTAAATTTATTCAAACTACTATATCTGATTTTTACATAACTATACTGTAATTTCTTTCACTGGTAATGCACAAAAAACATATTGCCACTTAAACATCTAAATTTTGTTTTCTTTTGAATACTTATTATTATCACTGTAATTTCTAAAATAATGATGTGCTTTACAGTTGTATGTGCATTTGTGATTCTTGTTCTAGATGTTGTGGAATAAGATGAGGGTATGGAATACTTAAGAAAAGCTAAAAAGTAATATAATTAAAATGAGATTTCGTGTTGTTTTTGAAAAATATTCTTATTTGCATTAACTTAAATTTTTTATTTATATTTATGAACTTTTAACAAAAGAAAAAGTTAGCCGAAATAATTATCTTAATTTATATATTTAAAAAATTATATGTGCACAAATCATAACTTGAACTTATATCAAAGATCTCTTCCAAATAAAATTGGGGTTTGAAATTTCGCTATTTTACTTCCATTAGCTTGGCTAACTAAAAATAATCAGAAAAATCATTGACTTATTGTTTAGTAGCCTCATTTTCAGCTTCAGACGAATCTTCATAAATTTTATTAATAATAAAATATCCATAACTAGAATCATTCAAATCATGATCAGACTCATTTCTGGTGCTTCCTATGTTTTTAATCTGTTGGCTAAAATAAAATACAAACATATGTAATATTATTTTAAAATATTACATATGTATGTATTTTATAAAAAGTAAATAAACCATTACATAGAGATTAAACAAAAATCAAAAACTTGGAAATCTAGAACATGATTACAACCAAAACTAATTCTAAAACTTACAATATCTTTACTCAAGTAAAACCCAAAATCCATTTTGATGGATTTATTTAAATTGATCTTTAAAACAATAAATATAACAAAATTACACTTAAAAATTTGCTAGGGTAGTACAAAAATATTACAATCAACATATGCACTCTAAAATGTGCTAGAAAACAAAATGAGTAAATAAAATTGGAACTTATTAGCATCTGATTGAATACCACGTTGACTCACATACTTCACCATGTTACAAACAAACAAGAATCATATACCAGATTCTAAAGAAGTAAAAATAATCTTTGAAGTGTATAATATATTGGAGTATCAGAACTTGCATCCAAAGAATTATTTAATGTGACTAGCTGGCTAAAACAAAATTTCCATATTAATGTATGCGGGTTCTCAGGAGGGTAAATGAAAATGCAGAAATATATCATGCATTACTACTTAGTGGTATGCTACTGTTCATTTTGTGGTTTGCTATTGTTATTTAACCCGTTAATAGTCGCGCGGTGGTCTTTTCCCCGCCCGAAATTCGTTATCTTCCAGTAACTCATTTTCCGTTAAAGTTACGATAGCCAAATTCCGTGTAGCTGACCTTGAGTGTTCACACTCTTGTGTAGTAAAATTGCAAGTCATTCCTGCTATTTCTTAGCATTTTATCGCATTCTTAAGTTTCAATCGGTCTAAATGACCGCGTTGTGACCACTTACGTTAGCTGAATTTTTCCCCCTCGTGTTCATCCTTTCCCATTTCTGCGAAATCTGTGGGGAAAAGTTTCTTCGAAGTAAGGACTCTCTGCCTGTTGTTATTTCGTCTTTCTTTCATTCTGCTATTTTACCCGTTCATAGAGTACTTTTTTTACTTTTAGAATGTGACTTAAAATTGTTTTATCATATTAGTTGTGAAGTCAGTTCGCACAAAAAAACTGATGGATGGTCACCTACAATTTTTTTTTTTCATTGTCAAACATTGCGGGAATAAATTCTCAAATTGATAATCGTTTAAATATGGAAAAAAAAGGGAAATTCATCATCATTATTTGAAAGAAGTTGCTTTCCATTTATTACCGGAATATATAAATGAAAGAAAACAGACAACAACACTGCAAAACTATTAAAAAAAAGAGAGAAGAGAATTTTGTGGGAGTCAGTAAAAAAAATGCCGATCTCCAAAATCTGAAAAGTATCGTTTTTGTACAATAAAACAAATTCGAAAGATAAAACAATTTTCTCAGAAATGTAGTATGTATATCTGCGAAGAACATACATATAATTTATTTGTACAATAAGAAAAATAATGAGAATTTTATAATGTAGGTTAGAAATTACGCAAATAAAAATCTCTTTTGGATAATTCAGTGAATGTTTATACTATGATTTTAAAAAATATTTTAAGTATTTGTCTCAAATTTATCTATTTTAAAATTTTCATACTGTAAGTAAAAACACATTTTTTTTTAACAATGCCGCAGAAAATGTTTTTTTTTATTCTTATTATTATTGAAATCCAACAGAGGCTTGGGGACGGTTACTAACAAATTTAAATTTGTTGTCCTTCATCAATTGTTCAAACTATTTTTCAGAATAATGTTTTCCAGAATACGAGAGAAAATTCATTTAAATAAAATTATTGCTGTATATTTATAATTTCGAAGAAAATTTTCTTATTGTTTTTATTATTTTAATTAATGTTATTATAAAATAACATTAATACCTTATTATGAAATGTACAATTGAATATTTATTTTAATTAAATAGTTGCTGTAAAATACATCCCTATTAAGATGAACCTTTCAGTGATTCTATTAATTAAAATAATTTATCCATCTTAGGATTTAAATCTACAATTGCAAATGTATTTAAATTAAATATATAATTTCAATAACTTATTATTTATATAAGCGAAGTTCGTATCCAGAGTTTTTATTCAAGGGCGCTGCTCCCACCCTGAAATAAGTAGAAAAACACAAATTGTGCATTTTCATTTGAAAAATGGATTTAGTCATAAAATCTCGAGACCCCCCCCCCTCCTCTCCCCCCTCATACACACAGACACCCCACAACAAAAATAAGTAAAATGTAGTTACAACATTTACATTTATAATTTCGAAATTAAGTATTTTTTACCTTTTTCATTGATATATATATATATATGTATATATACAGGGTGATTCATAAAAGATGGGCAGAACTTTAAGGGGTTATAGTACACTTAAAGACAAATAATATTAAATCGGAGACTAAGGGTCCCAGACGTATTCCCAAGGAGATAGGGGGCATTAAAGTTTAGGGTCCGAAATTTCAAATGATTATAAAACATGGAAAAATTGGTCGATTCGTTTGCGGTTTTTGCAAAAAATTTTCTTTATGCCAGTATTTTCTTGAAATAAAATTTTAAAGTTCAATTTCAAAAAATGCCGATAGGGGGCGCTTTAGACTTTGGAGTAACAAACAACTATTTTTTAACGTTATTTTTTGTATTTCTTTAAATGATTTCGAAAGCTTAGACTTAAACTTAAATTTTGATCTAAAAATCTGAGTCCTAACGAGTAGTTAAGTAGCGTAAACTGAAATTTGAAATTTGAAACCCTTCTCCCCCCAGAACAAAAATCAGTTATTCCCGATCTTTGTGTCGTAGATTAGGCTCTAACTACTGCCGCGTTTTGCTAAAATTATTCTTTATGTCAGTATTTTCTTGAAAATAAATTTTAAAGAAAATTTTCAAAAAATTCCGATAGAGGGCGCTTTAGACTTTGGAGTAACGAACAACTATTTTATACCGTTATTTTTTGTGTCTCATTAAATGCTTTCTAAAGCTTAGACTTAAATTTTCAGCCCAAAATCTGAATCGTTAGACGTGGTTAAGTTTCTGGGGAGAGGGGTTTGAAATTTCTACTCCTGAGCACAGTTCAGTTTACCATGTCCACACATTGTGTGCTGTGATACGAGGTAAAAAGACACAAATTAGGATTATGTTACCAAAGCATATTTATTAACATGTAATTACAATAAATGTTCAAAATTGTGACCACCAGAGGTTATGCACGCAGAACAACGGCGAAGAATGGAACGGCAAACATTCGCGAAAACATCAGGCTTTTCGAACACTTCCCCTACAGCGGCGGAAAGTCTGGCGACCAGTTCCTCGGGGGATTCAATGGGTGTCTCATACATAAAGAAATCGAGGGGTGAAAGATCTGGCGAGCGAGCAGGCCAAGCAACAGGACCACCTCGACCAATCCATCTGTTCGGAAATGTGATGTCCAGATAGTTGCGGACGTCTCGTACGTAATGGGCTGGCGCTCCATCGTGCTGGAACCACATGACCCGCCGGATGCGTGGAGGAACAACGTTTAACAGGTCTGGCAGCAGATGTTGCAGAAATGTGAGGTATGTTTTACCGTTGAGGCGTTCAGGAAGAAGGTACGGTCCGATTAGGTGGTCTCCGAGGATTCCTGCCCAAACATTGATGGAAAAGCGTCTCTGATGAGCATGTGGATACGTAGCATGTGGATTGACATCCGACCATACATGTGCATTGTGTGTGTTAAATGTACCTTCACGTGTGAAGGTACATTCATCGGTGAAAAGCACAGTTCGTCCAAAATGTGGATTTAGCGCGTTCTGCTGCAGAAACCAGCGGGCGAATTCAATACGATTTGGATAATCCCCTGGAGACAGTTTCTGGACTCGTTGCACATGAAACGGGAGCAAATGTTCATCCTTCAGTACCCTCCAAGTCATGGACTGTGAGGTATCCACCTGCCTAGCCACTGTTCGTGTACTTGTACTTGGCTGCGCCGCTACTACATCCAGAATGGCTTCTGCAACAACTACTGATTCGTCCTTTTTTGCACGACCTGCATTCGACCGGGAAGCGAGAAATGATCCCGTCTCACACAACTGTCTGTGCAAGCGCTCGAAAGTTTTGCGGTTAGGCAACCGCCTGTTGGGAAATCGCTCTCCGTACATTCGTTGTGCCTCTGCACCATTTCCATCTGCCGCTCCGTAAATTAAATGCATCTCAGCCTTTTCCTTATTCGTGAAGGGCACCATCTTCCGATTCATTACTACAGCGACTTACACTTGACTCACCGTTCAGTGGTTTTTATGCCTGAATCGTGTCGAAATTTTGCATACGTGTTCTTCTTCTTCCCCATTTGACATTTGCATACTTTCTGTTTCCTTCTTCACCCGGTGACTAGCGTCAGGAATGGAGCTTTAACGTTTGCATGAGCGACGTTTCCAACTGTGCCAGTGCCTTTATGAGTGAATTCCGACTATGCAGTCCTTGACGAAAGTTGTATTTTTGCCTCGTATCACAGCACAGAATCGTTGGGCATGGTTAAGTAGTGCAAACTGAACTATGTTCAGAAGTTGAAATTTGAACCCCCTCCCCTCGCTACTGAACCACGCTCAGCGATTCAGATTTTGAGCTGAAAATTTAAGTTTAAGTCTAAGCTTTACAAAGCATTTAATGAGACACAAAAAATAACGGTATAAAATAGTTGTTCGTTACTCCAAAGTCTAAAGCGCCCTCTATCGGAATTTTTTGAAAATTTTCTTTAAAATTTATTTTCAAGAAAATACTGACATAAAGAATAATTTTAGCAAAACGCGGCAGTAGTTAGAGCCTAATCTACGACACAAAGATCGGGAATAACTGATTTTTGTTCTGGGGGGAGAAGGGTTTCAAAATTCAAATTTCAGTTTATGCTACTTAACTACTCGTTAGGACTCAGATTTTTAGATCAAAATTTAAGTTTAAGTCTAAGCTTTCGAAATCATTTAAAGAAATACAAAAAATAACGTTAAAAAATAGTTGTTTGTTACTCCAAAGTCTAAAGCGCCCCCTATCGGCATTTTTTGAAATTGAACTTTAAAATTTTATTTCAAGAAAATACTGGCATAAAGAAAATTTTTTGCAAAAACCGCAAACGAATCGACTAATTTTTCCATGTTTTATAATCATTTGAAATTTCGGACCCTAAACTTTAATGCCCCCTATCTCCTTGGGAATACGTCTGGGACCCTTAGTCTCCTATTTAATATTATTTGTCTTAAAGTGTACTATAACCCCTTAAAGTTCTGCCCATCTTTTATGAATCACCCTGTATATATATATATATATATAGATGCTAACTGAATATATACTTAAGCGAAATAAATAATTTGCTGTAAAAGGTTGTAAAATGAATAATTGGTGTAATCTTTTAAAGTTCAGTCAATATTTTCACCCTACGTTATCCGTTTTCGATCATCTGATAACACCGGCAAGTTTTCCCTTCGTTTTCGGCCTGCTGGTAACGGCGGCAAATGGACCGAACGCGACTACTAACGTTCTAAAAAATGTCGCGACTACTCTCGGGTTAACACTAAATTTTTGGTTTTACATAATTATACTGGTACCCCAGCTGCCAGTACACTGTTAAAAATTTTGCAGCATTCTGGCAGGTCATTTGACCGTTTTTTGAAAAAACGGTTTTATAACCGTAATTTAACTATATTCTGACCATAAAATGGCCAATAATATGGTCAGAATAGTGTTAAATTACGGTTGTGTAACCTTGTTCGGAAAAAACGGTCAAATGACCTGCCAGAATGCTGCAAATTTTTGACAGTGTAGGGTAACTCCGGGAGAGTCGCCGCATGCGGGATAGATGCCGCACCCCTTCTATTTCTTGTAATTATCCATAGATGGTCGTCAGGCGCACAGTATAGGTGCACAATAAGATTATTTTATCCAGTGTACAGCGTGAATCCCATCTCGATGTTTACTTGTAGAAGTACAATCCTTAATTTGACGTAAGCGCATGATTTCACTGTCCAAAATTTTAAACACGTTATGTTTAAATACTTTTCATGCACTAATTACTGAATGCATGCATGATTTCGAAGTCAAAACTAAGTGTAGCGTTTGTATAGTGTACTGTGTGTATGGTTACGCCATTTCCCTCCCTTAGCATTGGCAGGTAACTGTGATGGCCGAGTCTGCACCATGCAAAATGGGATACATGCCGCACTGCTATTCAGGTATACATGCCGCAGTTTCTTTTGTACAGGATGATTAAGTGTTATTAACTTTTCCTTTTCTTTTTGCACAGATTAACTATGTTAGGTATGTTATCAAGTTTACTAAAACCAAAGGAGAAAAAAGGGAATATAAAAAAGTAAGAAGGGCAAGAAAAATGCAAGTCAAGATGATAATAATGAAAAATTGGATTACGCGTAATGCAGACGTTCTTTGCAAACTACTCCAAAAAGAGGAAGTGTAATTGGCTTCGTCGCATCATGTGTTTAAATGTATTTACATAATGACTGTACTTTTTTGACACTTTTTCTGAAGATTGTAGCTGAAGAAACAGGTCTCGTAACCCATTCGGGACCATCGGTGCATATAAGCACCTTCATAAAGAGTTTACAAAATTTCTTTCTGGCACCAATAAAAAAGAAAAGTAATATTTGCTTTGTTTAATTAGAGCATTTTCATGATTATTTAAGTAAAGATAACT
This sequence comes from Maratus speciosus, assembly GCA_963932465.1. Lineage (NCBI taxonomy): Eukaryota > Metazoa > Arthropoda > Arachnida > Araneae > Salticidae > Maratus > Maratus speciosus. Next base: position 330,535,382 of record OZ010788.1, on the reverse strand, counting down.
CTTTTAAAAAGTGGTACCAACCGCATAAAATCTGTATAAAAGCCACCGGTCCCAATATGTTTAACAAATAAATTATGTAAACACAATTTTACTTTTTTCCTTTTCCCTTTCTAATAAATTGATGTTACGTTGTTGCTCAAATAACAATGTAAAAGTAGGCAACAATTATTAATTTGAATCTATTAATACGTTTCATTGTACTCATTTTGTTATTACATCATTAATTATAGTCCATATATGAGTATTTTTATTTATAATTTCATTCTGTTCTTACTACAAGCGCGGCATTACTACCGCGTCTCAGCCTGAATGTACGGGTGACGCGCCGTAGTATAATGTTTTAGAAAAAAATTGTTAAAAATATTAATAATTTTTTTTTGAATTTGTTTGTCGCATTACACGCGCTGTATATTTAACATTAAATAGCACAGCATGATTTTTTTTTTTATGCCTACCATGGTACTTTATACACCAATTCAAAAAAATGTGCGGCATAAATCCTGGAATTACCCTATATAACTGTAAAATTAGCAATTTCTTTTTTACATTATATTGTATGTTTTATTTTGTGGGTATGTAATTGTCGTTGAATAACCGAAATTCGGTCTTTTTGCAATTTTTGAAAGGAATATTAATCGAAACATGGTTTAATTCTGTAAGGAATTTATATTTATCTGGCATGCTACAAATATACCTTTGTTTCTAAAAAATCAAACAGGCAGATTAAAAAAAAAAAAAAAAAAAAAAAAATAGAGCAACTAAAAAGCTTACGCTGTAAACATTTAATAAATGTTGCCTCACAAATACGTAATAAATATACAATGCGTTAAATACTGGACTCATATTTTAATTCTTAATGACAGAGAGACAAAAACATATCGAAAATAGTTACTATTACCAAATATTTCGAATGTATTCCCGTGTTTATCCTGTTACCTTATTTATTCAATCTTTATGGACGTGCAAACATGTTCATTTATAACAAATGAGATCATTTTAATATTTATCCCATTTATATGTCAATAGTCCGCCATAAGGTAATTTTGGGAAGGGATTTGCTTTATCAAATATGTGTCTTGGGAATAAAGTTATCTAATATGAAGGAAATTCTCACTCATTTAATAACAAGGTTATTTTGAATACGGATAATGGCTGTCTTTTAATAACTGTCTCCGAAACTGTAATATTAAATATTATTTATGCATATATTTCTTTGTCTTGTTTATTAAACAAATTCTTAAATAAGGATATTGCTTTAAAATAGCTAATAAACACTGGAATTTGTAGATGACGCTAAGTAATTTTTCATTACAATTTATTAAACTTCTATATTATTTGTAACTGCTGTTATAAAAAATTAAGACGTCATATAAATTATGTTTCAAGAAATTGACATTTGCAATGAGATGTATATTGGAGATATATTCAATTAAGAAAATAAAAGTTACTTTAAAATAAGGCATTTTCTTTAAATTTTCCACCTTTCGAATACATGTACGATATAATTTTTTTTTTACTCTATAAACCCATTTCGTAAGAGTTTTAAATATATTTTATCGCTGTTGGAACAAATTATCATATGTTTATTAAAAACTTACTGATTTCGCATTTTTGAGACGACAACTTTTGATCTGCATTTAAAAGTTTCTGTGGCAAAAATTTCAAAACGCAAAATTAAAATAATAGTGAAGAAAAATATTTTTGTAATGTGATATACACATACTGTATATTGTTTTCTAAGCACCGCAAAGAAAAGAAAGAAACCGCCACACAAACTAAAAAAAAAAAAAAAAAAAAAAAAAAAAAAAAAGAAAGAAAATGAAAATAAACAGTTTCATAACAACAATCACATTAATTTTGAGAACCATCGGATGCACTGCAAGACAGTTCTATTGAGTTCTAAAAAATGATAGAATTTATTTATAGAACAAAAGAAATCTTTTGACATGTGTTACGAAAATTGTATCATAATCCACTCTTTTTCGCAAGCTAAAAGATATTCAAAGCTATCTAGAGCAAATATTGTATTTGAATGATAAAATCTTTAGAGTAAAAAAACTGTGCATCTAATATGCCTCAAAAAAGCTTGAAGTGATTATTTTATGTACATGTTTAAAGAATTTTTGTTTTGCGTGCTCCCGTATGCAGGTGATAGAAAATCCCATACACAGTAAAAGATTCACAATGTTAATGAAACAAAATCACAGGCCTGATTATTCCGATCATCAACAAACATTTTAAATTCTCTAATTTTCCATTAATGGTCATCAGTTCTTGTTGTAAAAACGTATTCTAACTGCACTAAAGTATAATGTTCAATTCTATATTTATAAAACCTACCATAACTTTGTAAGAAATTATCGTATCGACTTTGCGGATGGTGTCATTCTATTCAGAAGGAAAAAAATACATAATAACAATACCCCACTTGACATAATTAAAAGTTTTCAGTTTATCCCACTCCCTCAGTTAAAAACGTCCCCTACCGCCCCACAATACATGAAAAAACAAATTTATTTTTAGGTAATCACTGGATCTTCATTTCTTGTGCCTGAACGAATTTCTTCCGAAATTTTAGCGAATGGCAATCAGTTAGCTAATAAACCCCTTTATTTTCCCTTTACTATTATCAAATTGCACTTTTACTATATATTCATCACTATTAAAATCAAAGAAATTTCTCAAAACTGAATTTAAAAAATAATAAATATATATTTGTATAATAAATGAACGTATTTGAATAATAAATGAATGAATTTGTATAATAAATGTAGAATAAATGAACTAAATCCTCTTATGTTCGTTTTTGTGCGGAAATAGTTGATAGAAATGTTAAAAATCTATCATTTCCTAATCTGATTCAGAATACATATAATGATAGTAAATGAAGATATTATTTATCTGTGTGTTTCGACAGAAGTCAGAAAACGGTCCTTTTACATAGTGAAGAAAGAAATGGTAAAGTATATAAATCTACAAAATAATAAAGTATCTTCTGAGAAAATACAGAACTAAATCCTGAATGAAAAATATTTTTGCATTATTTTTATAAATTTAATAAATATTATTTATTTACTAGTATAAAAATAACTGGTAAAAATCAAAAACACGCACTGTCTAATTAGCTATCCTATATTCAGTATTTGTAATAATTTGCGACACTTTATAAATTGAAAATAAACTGTATATATCTTATACTTGCTCGTAAAAATGTGAAAAGCAATTTTGCTTTTTTTTTTTTATTATTATTTTTTTTTGTATATTATGGTTAATTAATAGAAAATTTGACCTTTAATTTTGCAATTCGATTTAAATGTGTTAATCATTTTTCTTAAAACATCTAGTGCTTTAAATGTGAAAATTCCTCTAGCTAACTACCTTACAATGCATAAGCAACCGTTGTCGGTTTTCCCGTGTCACAAATATTGTTATGAAATCCTCGACTTTTTTGCCGTAAAAGCAGAGTCATAATAGAATGTTAGGGGTCTCGCGAAATGCCATTTTTTGACGTATATTTCTGAAACACTATGCACATAGTGTTGTACATAAAAATAAACAAGGAAAAAGTATAAAGAACGTAAGAAAAGCACATACATTACTTATCGTACTTGTGACGTTGATCTTTTTCAATTGTGATGTTTATTGTGTAGATATTTTGTATTGATAGTTTGAAAAAATTCTCACCGGAATAATTCTGGAAATGGCTTTGATCATAGTGGAAAAAAGATGGAATGGCATCTGAAAGACCATTTCTTTAAAGAAAAGAAGTTAATTAATATCAACTTTTGCACAAATGAGGCTGGTCACTAGACTATCAGAGCAATCGCTGTGATGTTATTTACAAGCAAGCCTTGAGAAAAGTAGTATTATCTTTCTTTTTAAAAGATACAATCGTTGGCGAGAGACGATAAACAAAAGTATATTATTTTGCTTTAACCCTTTCAGGGGCAAGGTAATTGTATTCATAAAATGCTTTCAGAGTGAATGACTTCAGTATTTAGAAACAAATTTAATATTAAATAAGCAAAAGATTTTGTATACGTACATAATAAAAGGATAATTTTCATTCCAATATTTTGGTTCAAATTTGGCATTTAGGGATTAAAATTAAGTGGTCCAAAGATGAACCACCGCCATTTAAAGGGTTAACACTAAAACTACCCCGTGGGGTCAAATGACCCTTTTAGAATTTTTTTTTTAATTTCTTAAACTAAAACATTACGAAATTTCTTTATATTTCACGACTTTTATTAAAATATAGGATCACATTATTTCTAAAAATGCCCCATCTCCGAACTACATTTTAGCCTACAAAATAAAAATTTAGGCTTGACTACCGTAAGGGATCTTTTGACGCCTGAAAAATTTTATGTTAAATCATAAAGGTATAAATGGTTTATTTTGTAGGAACATTAGTAAATTGCGTATTTCCGCTATTACATCATTTATTCTACTGTATTACATTATATTTGTTAATGTGTGACGGTATAATTAGAAATTGACTTTATTCCGAGTGAGATTCTAGTTTGAACATTTCAGGTTATATCGAGAACGAAATAATCTTAAAAATATGTGATGAACGTAAACAAATTTGCACAATATATGTTTGTTAAATTTTCGAATTTCTTGAAATAATTAATTTTTTTTTTAATTTTTTTGCGTAATTATATATATTATTTTACTTTAACCCTTTGGGGGGCAAATATTTGTGTTTATGTAATATCGAATTCACCCCAGAATCTGAAAAATGATTTTTGCAAAATAGGGAAATGCAATTTCACGACTTATTTCCATCAAAGTTAGAAAACAAAGTTAAAATAATAATAATAATAAAAAAAATTTGGTGCAAATCTTCATTAATCGAAGATGGGATAAATCATATCACACAGCGCCTTAAGAGGTTAATGAACAATTTATAATAATTATTTGAAATATTGTTTTATTCATACACTAAAGTGTATCAACTGGTATATTTTCTTCAAAACATCGTAAAATATATAACTTGTTATATAGTGACCATTTGACCCCCTCCAAAGGTAATAGTTATAAAATAATATCGATACGTTTAGTATTAAAGATGAGAGAAAGGCATAGATTTGTAAATTTCATTAAACTTCATTACATATAAAAATATTGAAAAAAACACCAAAATGCAGAGTTTGATTTTTGAAACCTAAAAGATAAAAAAGCTGACCTGGAACCTCAAAATACGTATAAATAAATTGGACAGTTACAGGTTTGCCGTATTAAATATGCGCATTGAGATATTTTTTTATTAATGAGTCTTGAATATCAGCGGATATTATCTTTCAACAGTAATAAGCAAATGCATCAGAATGTGATACTTGCAATAATAATCTGAACATATATAAATACATTTATTTTGAAATTGCAAAGAAATACTAGCAGCAAAATACATCTGTACTTACATATTGAGTTAGTGCAGTTTTAAACTTTTATACCTGTAGAAAATGTGCTTTATAAGAAAATGATGAAATATAATAAACCATAAATTTGAAATATGAAAATACCAATTTTAGATAACAGAAAATCCTAGGAAAAATTATTGTAGTTAACTTAAAATAAGTGTGTGTGTAAAATGCGATTTAAAAAATATTAATGTTACTTTGAAATTAAAGCACGTTAATTACATTTTTAAAGGGAAAATGTGCCGTTAAGGTTCTCTGTCACAATACTTTCCTATCAAATAGCAGTAATTTGAGACTAAGCTGATTGACTCTCTCCAGGGATAATTATACAGCGCTTTTCTTCAAGATGATGTAAGCTCAAGATGTATGTCCTTGTAGAAAATTGTACGTAATACCAGTAAATTTCATTTTAGAGCTTTCGATTTCTGAAATTTCACATAAATATTCTTCGACCAAAATAAACATGTAATTTTCACCAATTTGTTAAAACAAACTCGCCAAATTAGTGAACCAGTGAATAACATAGAATATAGACGTTTCCCGATCCTATATGAAATTTCCCCTTTTCCTCTTGACTATAATCATTATTGGCATTTTATAAAAAATATGTGCTGAATTATTTTGAAGGTTATTTTAATGTCTTTTAAAAATTATTGGGCAAATGAGGCGTCATAAGAGAAGCAAACATTAGATATGTATATGCACTGTTAAAAATCTGCAGCTTCTGCTGCAAAGTCACTCCATCGCTTTTATAGAATATCTGTATTGTGACCAATGAGAATGCTCAAAAGTATAGTCAAGTAATAGTTTTCTATAAAAGCGGTGGAGTGACTATGCAGCAAACGCTACAGATTTTTAACAATGTGTTAACAAAATTTTCTTTAGTAAAAAATATAAAGGGTCTCATATCATGACGTGAACGTATATTCATTTATAATATTAACAATAATAAATATACTATACGTAATTCAACGGGCACTTTTTCTTTTTAGTAGGATGAAATTATAACGCAATAGATGTATGAAATGGAGGCCATCTGTCTCCAAAAAACATATTAAAAGCATATATGGGTCTCATTTGAAAAAGACTTTATATGTTCGGGGCTAAATAAGTTAATTTTAACCCTAAGTTATTATGCATTATTATGGTTTGTTCCATAATTCTGATTTAAGTTTTCATTTTTGACACATTTTATATTCATTCTTCAGATAGTTTTCGAAACGTTTGTGTTTTAGAATGTAATATGGATAGAGGAAATGGAAGTGACATATTTTAGATTAAATAGTCTTTCTAACATATATCCATTATTCGTAAGTATGTTTCAAAAGTAGCATTGAATAACATAAATTGTAAGGCATGCTTTGTATTTTAGCTTAAATATTTTTTGTAGTCGCTAGAAGCTCTAATGAAGAATGCAAGTATTAAATTTAGCTGAAAATGTTTCTCAAAAGCGAAATAATACTTAATAAAATTTAACTTTCTGACATTTTCGTCTTTCTGTTTCTTTATAATCTTGTAATGGAAATATGCAACCGCTTCTTTCATATTTCAAGCAAAATAAACCATGCTTAAATTACTCTTGAAACATGCCATAAAGCCAATTTAGAAAACAAATTCTTGAAAGGGGGAATATTTATGTGAAAGCTTTGCAATGATTTTGACTCATTAATCAAAGAAAGCCTCAGACTTCTTTTTATAAGTAACGTATACTGATCCTGAGAACATTTAAAATGTACCATGGTAACATTTATTACATTTGCAGCATAAGTTTTAGATCAATTCTTCTAATTTAAAAACTGGTTTGAAACTATGAGATTCGTGAAAAACACGTACTTAAAGAAAATTAATTTCGTGACATTTTCAATTTTCTATTCATATTTTATGTTAAAATGGAAATGTTTTTGTATTTATTTGATAGTTCAATCCAAATAAATTTTTGAAATTGCTTTTAATAATGAAATTGCTTCTATAGTAAATTTTATACGGTAAATTCTTCAAAGGAAATATTTATGTGTATGCTTGTCAAAGATTTAGACTTATTTACTAAGCAAAACATAAAATGTACAGATTATTGAGCATCCTTAAATCTTTAATATATGTTTAAATGTATAAGTCTGATATAAAAGTTTAAATTAAACAATTTTGAATTACCTTTTTTCATTATTAAAGATTATAAAGAATTACAGAAAACGAGCAAATTCAACTTTTTGTTGTCTATTTTACTTACAACATTTGCTTTTAAAAAACGAATTTTTTAAAGTTTCAAAAATACTCCGTGTTACTGCGCTATGTAAGTTAATTAATAATCATAATTTGTAGATCAGAATAGATAAGCAATTCTTGAAGATAATGCCAAAACGAAAAAAGCATAGTCACCGGCAACGAAAAATAAAAATAATAATACTTTCACCGACAAAGAAATTGTATAGAAATTAATATGACAAGGTGAGACCGAAAAGTAAGGCGACTCGCCGCTTTTTTCGAAAATGAGAACAGCCCGATAACCAGACACATGCGCATTACGATCTTCGGTATGTAACGTTAAAGTTCAAGGTCATTTGCAAAGTCTCTTTGTTAGTGTTTGTTCGTGCAGTCGCTTAAACATAACAGGTGGTAGTGCATTGAGTAATGCAGCAGAAAACGAATATGAAATTATGTTTTAAATTGGGTAAAACCGCTACGGAAACCTTCGGAATTCTTCGAAGTGTGTATGGGGAGGAAACTTTATCTCGCAAGACAGAATTTCAGTGGTTCAAACGTTTCCGTGAAGGTCATGAAAGCGTAGAGGATGAGCATCACAGTGGAAGACCGCTGACGAGCAGAACCACGGCAAATGTTGAAAGAGTTAGGAAATTATTGCTGCAAGATCGCCGTTCGTCCGTACGAATAATGGCGAACGAATTGAATCTTCCTCGTGAAATCCTCCGAACTGTATTGACGAAGGATTTGGGTCAACGGAACTTAGTGCGACGTTTGTCACTCATTATTTAAGGGATAAACAAAAACAGTAGCGAATGGACTCCTGCGACGGCTTCATCAATGCAGCAGACAAAGATGACGCGTTTTTACAGTCCATCGTCACAGGAGATGAAACGTGGTGTTTCGCCGTATGATCCACAAACGACATTCAAGCTGCTGTTACCAAGGAACTTAAACAGTCTCAAAGGAGGACTTTTTCAAAAGTTTATAGGACTTGTATGAACGTTGTCAAAAGTGAATTGTAGACGGCGGGAACTACTTTGAACAACAGTGAGGTATTTATCTGCAAATATATAATTCAGTGATTATTATGACGCCAGTCACCTTACTTTTCGGTCTCACATTGTATATCTATTCTAGACGAAGGATTTGGGTGAACGGAAACTTTGTGCGACGTTTGTCACTCATTATTTAAGCGATAAACAAAAACAGCAGCGAATGGACACCTGCGACGGCTTCATCAATGCAGCAGACAAAGATGGCGCGTTTTTACAGTCCATCGTCACAGGAGATGAAACGTGGTGTTTCGCCGTATGATCCACAAACGACATTCAACCGCTGTTACCAAGTAACTTAAAACAGTCTGAAAGGAGGACTTTTTCAAAAGTTTCCAAGACTTGTATGAACGTTGTCAAAAGTGAATTGTAGACGACAGGAACTACTTTGAACAACAGTGAGGTATTTATCTGCAAATATATAATTCAGTTATTATTATGACGCCTGTCACCTTACTTTTCGGTCTCACCTTGTATATCTATTCTATATATATATAATTCTAATGACACGAATTTATGAAACAATTTTATGAAACGACTGATTAAACGACTGATTATGTTTTATAACTCTTTCTCCTAAAATATGGACCATTTGGATTTGAAATTAACTCCAATTATCCGTATTGACTCACAGGTTTCAAAAATGGTATTATAATTTTAAAATTTGAATTTGTTTTCGCGATATTATTTGTTTTGTATTTTTAATTTTATGGAAATTTGTATAATGATGGCAACTAGATTACTCAATTTTTGTTGAAAAAAAGGGAAAACATGGGGATTATTAAATTTCTATTTCGTCATTTTCGAATTAAAATTGAAATTATCTTTTATTTCAATAGATAGTGAAGACAATATTGTGATTAAAATATGTTTTTCAGAAAAATAAAAATATATTTTTTTTCACATTTTGATCATCCAGAATCAGTTTATTTTAGAAACCAAAAATCGCCTGTCACTTTCAAATCCCATAGGCGTAAAAAAATAAGGTTTTCATTTCAATTTTAAAGAAAATATGACATGAATATTTTTAAAAACCGAAAACAAATTTAAAATTAAAAATTAAGGATCACATCTTGAAAACAGAAAATAAGGAAAGTTACGTCAAAATCTTTGCACATACAGTGGCTCACATTTGCTTTTGGACACTTGTGTTTTTGAAACTTAGTTATAAAAAACATCATCTAAATATTAAAGGATCTACTTAAAAAAATTTTCATATAAACTTTCTTTTGTCTATAATAAAACCTACATATTGTAATGAAAATAAATTCCAAATTTTTTTTCAAAAAATTAATTTACCGAGAAACTGCTAAAAACAATCTCACATAAGTAATTGGACACTTGAAAGCTTTGCTAAATTTTTTGACAGGCGATATTTTTTGTTATTTATTTTTACTATAAATCGAAATATATGTCAAATATTATCGTCTGCACTTAGAAATTACTAGTCATGTAAATTTGTTTACATTTCCATATTTGAAGTGAACATGACTGGACGCTACAAAGTTACAATAAATTCTATTCCATTCATAATTTAATCATAGAATATTTTAAAGATGGTAAAAGCATCAAAACTATCGCAAAACTTGTTAAAGTAAGTCATTCAACTGTTTTTGCTATTATAAAACGATGGAAACTACGCGGAACTGTTGAAAAAGCATTAAAATCAGGAACTCCTCATAAGCTAACTCCCAGGAATCGAAGGTTTATCATGCATAAAATCAAGAAAAATCCAAGAATGTGTGCAGTGAAACATACAACAAAATTAGAAAACAGATTTGCCATAAAAGTAAACCCTGAAAGACAAGCCATCAAATCATATAGGTATAACAGTAGAGTTGCCAGAAGGAAGTTTTTCGTTAATGAAAGAGCAAGAAAGCTACGTCTGGATTTTGCAAAATACATGGTAGACGAAGATTTAACGTTTTGGAAAAACATCTTGTTTATGGATGAATCAAAAGTTAACATATTTGGGTCTGATGGGCGAATAACTGTGTGGAGAAAGCCCAACAAAGAGCTCATTCCGAAAAATCTCTTGCCAACTGTCAAACAAGGAGGTGGAGGCATAATGGTTTGGGAATGTTTTGCTGCTTGAGGTATGGTAAATTATAGTTTTCATTGAAAATAATATGGACCAATATAAGTATATAAATATCCTGAAAGAAAACATGAAAATATCTGCCTCAAAACTTCGAATTCAAAACGCATTCAACTGGTATCACGATAATGATCCCAAACATACAACCCTACATGTTCGCTTATGGCTGCTGTGCAACTGTCCCAAAGTTATCAAGACTCCACCATATTCCCCAGATTTAAACCCAATTGAAAATGTGTGGCATGAACTGGAGAAAAGAACAAGAAAACATGATATTTCTTCGAAAGAACAACTTAAAACAGTATTAACAAAGGAATGGACCAAAATTGAACATTCTTACACACAAAAAAAAAATAATGCATCGGTGCCAAAACGCATTAAAGGTGTAATTTCAGCTAAAGGATACCCAACAAAGTATTAACCCCTTCGGGGACGGGAGCCTTATACGAAATTTTTAATCTTTTGTCACTGTTTTTTAAAAACAGAAATCTGTGGGTTCTTGAATCGAGAAAATGCGCTGATTAAATAAGGCAAATTTTACAGTAAAATTTTACTGGTGAGAAAAAACAAGAATTCTGAGCGCTTCATGCGGATGCGTGTCGCTCGCCCCCAAGGGGTTAAAATGTTTGATTATATGCATATTTTTGTTTACATTTATTAAATGTTCAAAGTGTCCAATTACTTATGTGAGATTGTTTTTAACACTATCTCCGTAAATTAATTTTTCGAAAAAAAAAGTTTTGAATTTATTTTCATTACAATATATAGGTTTTATTATAGACAAAAGAAAGTGTATATGAAATTTTTTAAAGTAGATCCTGTCATGGAGATCGCATCAGATGGTGGTTCTTGGGTTCGCTAAAAGGTGATTACAAAAAAACTCCCACATATCGATGAAAGTACAACTAGTCTTTATTCATTTCCAATACGCAGAAAGACATCTCACAAAAAGGGAGCTACAAATACAAAGCTCTCTAAAAGCAGAGATTAAATATATTTATCTCTATGTGTAGAAGCATACCCGTTAATAAGAAAGAAACTGCTACGCATCGTCACACCATGGAAAAGAAAAAAAACAACAGCGGTCCTTTTTGCGTACCGTTCAGCAGGGCGGTCAGGGGCGAACTCTCTCATAATGCGTACTGAACTCATATGACAAGGCATATTGTATTATCGCCAACTAATCAAGATTTTGACGCCAATATTACAAAGACAAAGCATTGGCGATAGGACTAGCAGACAACTTACGTGGCAGCGCTGCCTTTCGGCGCACTCACAGATGTGAAGCAACCCTACATGTTTCCAGAATTATTGCGACGAAAAGTCTGGCATTTGTTTATATTAAAAAAAACAGATTACAGTTAAATGTGATTGAGTAATCTTTAATAAATGTATGTGAACTGTAGAAAGCATAATGATAATTGAAGATATAATTTATAACTGCAATTCCAATAAATACATTATTTTCTTTATTTCCTTTCTTTTTTACCCGTCAAGTTCTAATATGAAATGAGAGTGATTTATTTCTAGTGCAGATAAAAATACGTTAGAGAAAAATGAACGGTTGAAATGAAGTGCAGCTGTACGAATTATAACTGGGTATGAATGCATTTAAATAAGAACCGTTATGAAGGGAAACAAATAAATAATCGAGAATGAGAATTTTGAATAATGAAACAAAATATCTGAAACCATAAATCTTTATATGTGTTGAGAAAAGTTCCTTGTGAAAGGAAAAGAAAAAAACTAAATGAATGTAGAAGTATGAATTGTTTTAGGAAAAAGAATTACTATAATGGATTTACTTGTTTAAGGTAAATTTTCAGAAACGGGGGTGAAATTGATATGTTGCAGATAAATCTGCCACATATCTAACCGGGGCAACCGAGAAAAAACTGTGACGGTACGTTGCAGCTTTATAGAAAAACAAACAAATTGTCCATTTTCAAATTGTAAATCTTCAAATACAGTTCCTCAAAGTAAACACATTAGAAAATGCTTATATATGAGCTTGCAATTTGAAGAAAAAAACATATGTTTAAAAGTTATATGCATGTAAAGCATAAATTCAACTAAGTTGCTTAAGTCTTTGGATCCATTGCAACTTTACAGTCAGTGAGCAATCATTTTTTTTTGTCCTTGTGTCCTTGTTCTTGGTACCAAGACTCACTTTTTAACTTTGACCCAATTTGGGATGAGCCATGAAATACACATTTGCAAGCATTTAAATGAAATAATAAAAAAAACACAATTCAAGTACACTAAAAATAAAAATTGAAAAATATATAAGGTATGAGCAATTGTAACCAAAACTTAAATGTACACATGAAGAATATAAATGTAAAAATTGAAAATTCGTGCACGTGGCACAGGACCACAAAATAAAGAGGTGCCTAAAGCACGCCCATAAAAAAAGGGGTGGCCCTAATTCTTCTATGTCAACAAGTATTATGGCTTCGGTTTAAGACCTCAGCCCTAGAGGAAGAGGGAATAAAAAGGACGACTCACATTGAGCACAACATGAGCCTCCTCGCTCCCCAGTAGATCACAGTGATCTGCGAAAGGAGCGCGATTCAGTATCCCATATAAATTCTTTGTAAGTAATTTGAATTGGAAAACCAATTCACGTTGAAAGATGTCTCTCATCACAGTGTTGCGTGAACCTTAGGGCAACAATTGTGATCGATTCACGACTTCTTGGGGGCAATGATTATAAAAGGGAAAACAAAAAATATTTTGTAAATATCAAACTTCTCAAAAAGGACAATCCTAAAGTGGTGAGAGACGGAGTGTCATAATCTGGTAAAATTATGTTCAAGTCATGTAAGCAGGTATAGAATTTAATTGAAGGTTTTTTTTAAATTTAATTTAAGACATAAGTGGCCTGTAAAATTATAACCTTTCTTTTTTTTATGAATGATAAAAGAATATCTAGCTAGACTTGTTACGGTTAAGTTGTAATAAAGTGAAAGCGTTTAAAGTTAGTTTATATTGCTTAACTTAAGTGTGTAAAAAGAGAAAAAAATGCAAAGTGACACAAAATATTGTTCACACATGATCTTCGAAACAACACACTCATGGACCAGCCACAATACTGTCAAAGATCACCTATAAACAACACATGTATAATCTTGATCAGGGATTAACAACATAGTGTCACAATACATAAATTCAAAATAAGTCTTGTAAATAATAAAAGATTACCTTTGTCTTAAATTATAAGTGTGTGGTTGAATGTTACTAGTGACATTACTGTTATTAACATGACTTGAAGGATCAAACAAATGTCCATAACGAGATGGTGCAAGGAGTAGTCTATCTATGTGCACACGAAATGCTGTATCATCAGCAGTATGTAACCCTTTTATCGAGAAAGACACAGGTGAATGTATATGTGTAACTATGTATGGTCCTGTATATCTAGGTTTAAATTTGTCAACTGTTTTTAAGTATACAATATCTTTCAAACAGATGTTTCTTAATTTAGCTTTTCGACTGTATATTTTATATCTTTTATCTTGAGCAGTTTTAATGTTGGAATAGGCTTTTTCATAAATTTTGTGCAAGTCTTCTAGTAATTTATAAATTTCAATATGTTTATCTAGAAAAGGTTGATTACAAGAATGATCAAAAGTGTCAAAGATTAATGAAAGTTCACGACCAAAATGAAGCAAATTAGGGGAAAATAATGTAGTAGAATGTCTTGAACCATTGTAAAGAGATTTGTGTATAAAAATTGCATTTTCAAAAGTGTGACCTTCTTGTAACAGAGTAGTGACAGAGTATTTAATTGAGGTGTTTATACGTTCCGAAAGACTGTTGGATTGGGGGTGTGAAACAGAACTGTGAAGAACCTTTATACCAAGAGTATCATTAAAAATATTATATACATGGGCAGTATACTGGGGTCCTAAGTCAGACAAAACCACAGCAGGTCTGCCGAAAGTAGTAATGTAACTGAAAAGACATTTAACTATTTTAGAAGCAGAATTATCGTTAAGTGGATAAAGTTCTACGTGTCGTGAAAAATGATCAGTGACAGTTAATACATGTTTTCCATTTGAGAAAGGTCCAACTAAATATGTGCTTATTGTGTGGCCAGGGTATCTGGGCGTGTAAGTGGGTTGTAAAGGTGCTGGAGGAGTGCGGTGATGTTTTGCTTGTAAACATTTGACGCATGAGGTGACAAAATTCAAAGTGTCAATATACATGTTTTTCCAAAAGTATCTAACAGAAAGAAATTCATATGTCTTATGGAAACCAAAGTCAGACAGATGTGAAATAGTTAGGACTTTACTTTTTAGGGTATCTGGAACAACAATATGACAAGAAAAAGAGTTGTTGTTCAGGTCTTCTTTCTTTATCATTAAAACTTTCGAATCATGATGAATAAAATATTTAGGGAACTTTTGTGAAGATCCTTTGGTTAAAATTTCATTGTAAATTGAAGACAAATTAGGGTCGTTTTTCTGTTCCATGCAGAAAGTATCATTAGATATTTCTAACAATGGATCACGTTTTGTTTGATTACAAGTTACAAGATATTTTACATTATGAGTGGTGATATTTGATGAGTAGTTGTTAGATTCTGTTGTATCATAGTCCACAATAGGTAATGGTTGAGCTTCATGTAAAATTTCAGGATTAGTAAGCAACGTTTGCTGATTATTTTCAAAATTGCAGCGAGATAAATAATCAGCCAATACATTTGTTGCACCAGGAATGTGTTGAAAAGTATAAGAATATTCAGAAAGTTCAATAAGCCATCTAGTAGTTATATCAGCAGGATTTTTTGTTTTGTTGTATTTTTTTAAAGGCTTACTGTCAGAAATAATTACAAAATCCCTGTTGTATAAGTAATATTTAAAAGCAATAACTGATTTGTCAATTGCCATAAGTTCTAGTTTTAATGCTGGGTATTTCTTTTCTGAAGATTTTAAAGATTTAGAGAAGTAAGCAACAGGTAATAACTGATTGTCATGTTCTTGCAGCAAGGCGGCAGAAATAGCAACATTTGAAGCGTCTGCGTTTAGATAGAAAGTTTTATCCCAATCTGGTAACCTTACCATAGGCGAGTTAAAGAAGATTTTCTGTATAGTTTCAAAAATATCCTGGTGTGTCTTTGTCCACTTAAATTTAGCTTTAGGTGTGGTTAAGTTTATCAAAGGTTGTACCAATTGAGAAAAGGATGGAATAAGAGATTTGTAAAATGTGATTACACCAATGAGTCTTTTTAATTGCCTTTTTGTTGTAGGAATGGGGAATGAAGTTATTTTCACAATGTTCGACTTAATTGGTGACACAGAGTGATTTTGAACGTGAAAGCCCAAATAGTCGATACTGGTTTTGTGGAATGTACATTTATTAGGTGAAAGTGTTAAGTTGTATTTAGTTAAGATGTTCAGGATTTTGTCAAGTTTTGTATACATTTCCTGAAATGAATTTGCACCTAATGTGAAATCATCTTGGTAGGTGTAAACACCTTCTAACTGTAACTCATCCAATAAGGAGTGCATTAGTGCTTGAAAAATAGAAGCACTGGATTTTAATTCAAAAACAAGTCTCTTGTACTTATACGAACCAAACATGGTTGTGAAGGTTAATTGGTTTTGAAATTTTTCCACTAAATCGATTTGATGGTAGGCCTGATGAAAATCGAGAGCCGTGAAAAATTTAAAAGATGACAGATTGGAAATAATTGTTTGAATTTTAGGCAGAGGGAATCAAGAAGCTTGTATTATAGTATTGATCATGCGAAGATCAAGAGCGAAGCGATACCTTTGTTTCCTAGTAGCAACTAGCTTTTTCTTAACAAGTAACAGAGGACATGCCCATTCGGAGAAGTTACGCTCAATTATACCAGCTTCTAATAGTTGATTTAATTGCTCTTGAGCATATTTTTGTAGAGACTGAGGGAGGGGAAATGGAAGGGTTTTGATAGGGTATTCATTAACAAATTTTAATTCTGGAATTATTTTGTCAGTGTGGCCTAAGGTATTTAAAGATTTTGAAAATGCAGCTGAGTAATTGAGTAGTAACTTAGTTAAAGTATTTGCCTCTTTAGAGTTTAAATGTTTCAAATCAAAATCGTTAGGTGTTAAATCTTCTTTTCTTTTTTTAAAGTTTCCTTAGATGCCTGTAGAAGATTGATGAACTGTTGTTCTGAGTTACTGTGCTTTTCTGAATTTTAAGGAGACTACTCCAAAATTTCTTCAAATTCAGATAATTCACCAACTCTTGTCTTTTTTTGCAGGTGAATGGTAGTATTTGAATTGTTTTTAACCAAAACATTAAAGAAATCATGCGGTTGAGCAGTTTTAGTTTTGCGTTTAGGCTTGTTATTTATTTGAATAATGACGTCAAATCCTACAATGTCTTTTTCATGTGGGACGTACTCAAACAAATAACTTACGGATTGCTTGTTGTCATTTTTATTGGTGTACACAGATATCCATTTTTCTTCATATGGTTCTAATGTCACTTTACGTGTTAGAAGAACATCTTGAATTTTTGTGTTAACAGAGTGATTATTACATTGTGTTAAATTACTGAGAGTTGCCTCGGTATCTGGACACTCTAATGGAATAGTTAAGTTGTTATTTATGTGTACACATTTGTTAGCTGAGTCTATTATGATATTGAATTTGTTTATAAAGTCATATCCCAGAATACCTTCAAAAGTCGAGGATTCAGGAATATCGACAATATAAAAAAGGTGAGAAAAAGACTTATGTTGTAATTTTATTGTAGCTCTAATGCATGCAGAAAATTCAACATCTGAATTTACTGTTTTGATGCATATGCCAGTGGATAGTCGTTTGTATTTAAGTGTATCTTTAATATCGTTAAACAACTTTTCTGATAAAAGTGATATGGAACTTCCAGAATCTGCTAGAAAAGTGATAGATTGTTTTGCCACAGTAGCTTTAACAAGTGGAAGAGAAGGGATGTCTTTATTTACATTACAAATTTAGTGTGTGTTGTTGGTGTTTTCAGTTTGTGTCGCTATGCAATTAGGAATAGTAATATGCTGTGTCGTTTGAGAACCAACAGAGTTAACTAATCTTTCTTTAGAAATCTTGGGTAAGTTTGGGTCCATAAATAAATTAGCTGATGTGGAACTGTTAATGTGTGACACAAGACCATCAGCAACATTGCGTCTCTGTTCTAGTTTTCCTGACTATTAGTTTGTAACGACTGTTAGTTTTATAATTATTTTCTCTTCTCTGAGTATTTGCACGTTTCCATTTGAAACATGCCTGGGCGTCATGGCCAGATCGGTTGCATAATTGACAAGTTGTTAGATTTTTTTATGAAATTTACGCGGAGAAAAATGTCTCTTATGTCTTTTATATTTGAAATTTTGTTTGTAACGAAAACTGTTTGAGTTGTGATTAGATTTCTCATCAGTTTTTTTTATTTATGTCATCTCTATTTAATTCCTTAGGTTTAAATGTTAATGCATTTATCTTTTCAGAAATTTCGCGTAACTGTTGTTCAACATTAGATTCTGATTTTGGCAGAGAGGGTAAAGTAT
Organism: Maratus speciosus; assembly: GCA_963932465.1. Lineage (NCBI taxonomy): Eukaryota > Metazoa > Arthropoda > Arachnida > Araneae > Salticidae > Maratus > Maratus speciosus. The sequence goes on along the minus strand of OZ010788.1, from coordinate 330,517,064 downwards.
TTAACACTTTTTCATTATGCAGAATCTCGTATAACTGATTTGCCCTTTCAATTGTGGCACGATAATCAGTAATTCCTTCTTTCTTAATTTTAATTATAATTTGAGAAGGAATTGCTTCAAGAAATTTCATATATTTCATGGAATCCCGCGCTTTGGGATCCTGTATATCCTCATAGACTTTTGCTGCCAAAACATTTAAGCGGTGAGCTAAATTCTTTATAGTCTCGGCAGGCAAAAGTGATAACTTATTTAACTCGAGATTGGCTGCAGATTTACTTGGCGGGGAAAAGAAAGCGGCGAATTCCTTACGTAAAGTTTCCAAATCTTTTACGTTTTTGAAATCAGGGTTCTGCGCGAAAAATTTCTGTGCCGGTCCTCGTAATTTACCAATGCGGAACGAAATAGCTGTTTGCTCATTATATTTATTAATTTCGGCAACAGCCTTGACCTGATCAAAGAAAATTTGCACTAATTCGGGGTCCCCGTCAAGTTCAATAACACCAGTTGGGATGTTCTTAGCCATTGTCGCCAAAGAATCAATTTAAGTAATGTGATAACTGATAATTACTGAGTTTCTGCATAATACCACGTATACAATAATACAATCTCTGCATAACACCAAAGTATATCAAATACTAAAATGCAATTTAAAACTATAGCATTGTAAAATATAATTAAATATAATATAGGATAATTTAAAGAAAATAAAAATTTTATCCTTTTAACTTAATCTAAAAAATAAAAATAAAATTCTTAATGTAACTTCTTTAAGACTAGAAAAAATTATATAAATCATGCCAATAAATCACTTAAAAAAGGCATAAGCAAATAGCTCTTTTTTAATAGAGGAATGTAAAATAATAATTACGTAAAATATCCCTAAAGTTTGTGAAAAATCACAAATTTAAAAGTAAGGGTTTAACTTTATACTGAAAATAATGCCCTCTTTTATTTAATTAAAAAGTAAATCAATAAAGAGCATAAAAGTCAAGACAAAAATAATATAAATCATTTCAGTCACATAAAAATTACTTTGTAAAATATTCTTAAGTGAATACGAAAATTGAATTAAATATAATGCAATGCAAGAATTTAATGTGACTTCAGTAAATTACTGAAGAGAAAAAAATTGAAACAAATATTCAATTCCCGTATTCTATATGTGTAAAAATGAGCAGTTTTCTTTTCATTATCAACTGCCAAAGAAAATTTGTGTGTATGACGATGGCCTTTTTTTTTTTTTTTTTTTTTTTTAGCCACTTTTCACTATAAGACAAAAATTTTCTTGTTTTTTTTTTTTTTTTTTTTTTTTTTTTTATACCACTTATCGAATCACCAATTTCATAAAAAATGTAGAGTCCTTGAAGAACACAAAAACTGAAAACACTTGCTACCTCACAAGGCTTCTTTTTTTTGCACACAAAATTAGCCGTCACACATTTTGTAGACTGTCATACCCTTAAAAATTGACGCACTAACATTTCACTTTTTTTTTTGCTGTTATCTTATGTCACTTTTAAACATATTTCACTATATTATTGACACAACGCCGTTTTCTGAAGCAGAACACAGAACATGTGCACAACACTGATTATTTTTTTTGAAAGGTTGGAGGGAGCACACGCGAATTCACCAAATCACGGAATAAACGAAAAGGTGATCAGAGGAAAAAATAACAGAAGAAGCCACTGACGACATTCGGCGAGAGGAGGAGGAACACCGCACCGTAAAACATCTGTCCATCCAAGAGATGAATTCTCTCACTCGAAAAAGTTTCAGAACTCTCCAGAAACAGAACAGGGAATTTCCCGTTTCCGTGCGACAAATGAACTGCCCGTCATCTTACGCAGGTCACTGGCGAAGACATGTAGCGGCGAGAAAAATGTTCGCAAGCAGAAAGAAGTAAAATCATGTTTCTATTCATTTCATCATTTTTTTTTGAGTTGGAGAAAAATACGGCTGCTATGCACCAAAGTTTATGTCATGGAGATCGCATCAGATGGTGGTTCTTGGGTTCGCTAAAAGGTGATTACAAAAAAACTCCAACATATCGATGAAAGTACAACTAGTCTTTATTCATTTCCAATACGCAAAAAGGGAGCTTCAAATACAAAGCTCTCTAAAAGCAGAGATTAAATATATTTATCTCTATGTGTAAAAGCATACCCGTTAATAAGAAAGAAACTGCTACGCATCGTCACACCATGGGAAAGAGAAAAAACAACAGCGGTCCTTTTTGCGGACCGTTCAGCAGGGCGGTCAGGGGCGAACTCTCTAATGCGTACTGAACTCATATGACAAGGCATATTGTATTATCGCCAACTAATCAAGATTTTGACGCCAATATTACAAAGACAAAGCATTGGCGACAGGACTAGCAGACAACTTACGTGGCAGCGCTGCCTTTCGGCGCACTCACAGATGTGAAGCAACCCTACATGTTTCCAGAATTATTGCGCGAAAAGTCTGGCATTTGTTTATATTAAAAAAACAGATTGCAGTTAAATGTGATTGAGTAATCTTTAATAAATGTATGTGAACTGTAGAAAGCATAATGATAATTGAAGATATAATTTATAACTGCAATTCCAATAAATACATTATTTTCTTTATTTCCTTTCTTTTTTACCAGTCAAGTTCTAATATGAAATGAGAGTGATTTATTTCTAGTGCAGATAAAAATACGTTAGAGAAAAATGAACGGTTGAAATGAAGTGCAGCTCTACGAATTATAACTGGGTATGAATGCATTTAAATAAGAACCGTTAGGAAGGAAACAAATAAATAATCGAGAATGAGAATTTTGAGTAATGAAACAAAATATCTGAAACCATAAATCTTTATATGTGTTGAGAAAAGTTCCTTGTGAAAGGAAAAGAAAAAAACTAAATGAATGTAGAAGTATGAATTGTTTTAGGAAAAAGAATTACTATAATGGATTTACTTGTTTAAGGTAAATTTTGAGAAACGGGGGTGAAATTGATATGTTGCAGATAAATCTGCCACAGATCCTTTAATATTTAGAGGATGTTTTTTATAAGTAAATTTCATAAACATAAGGGTCCAAAAACAAATGTGAGCCACTGTAAGTATTAAAAAAGTACGAAAACTTTAAATTAAAATTTTCACACGCGAAAAGCATATATAGGTGATAATTACGCCATGTGCAAAATGTCCAAACATTAAATATCGTAAATATTTAAAGTGCCTAAAATATTTAAATTATTACACGTGAAAACGTTTAACGGTGAAATATTTTAGCATATTGTAGTCATATTTAAAAAGCTCAAATAATATTTCAAAATACTTTTAAGTTAAATAATACACGCACACGTGAATCTTAAAAGAAAAAAAAACACAAATAAATTATTACATGAGAAATGTATTTGATACGTAAAATTACGCCATATATTAAAAAGATAAGTTTAAAATGATTTTCATTCCGGAGACTTAATCAGACGCCACATGGTATAAAAGTAGTGCGGCAAGGAAATTTGTTTATATGTTACATCACTCTATACACTGCAAATAGAGGCGCCTTAAATTTAGACACATATGTGACTGAAAAAGAATTTCAGTCCCTTAAGTGTCTTAGTCCGAAAATTCACATAGATAATTCAATAGATGTCTTAATTTAAGATACATAAGTGTCTTAGTATGGTCATGGTATAAACCAACCGAGAAATATGTTGGAATTATCCAGGACGTGTCTTATTTAAAACAGTACTTGAACATTTCTTTTTTGTACTATTCTAAACAGCCAACCGGAGCATTGATTTCTCGCATTTCATCTACGGCTCCTTCATGAGATAAGAATATATAGAATCACATTTTAAGCGTCGCCATTGCTTAGATTAAAAGAAATGCATATTTATGGAATATTTATCGAATGAAAGCATACGTCATATTTAATTTTAACCGTTTATTCCAGTAGGATTGTATCTTATGAATATGCTTTAAATGGTTTTTAAAGATTGATCTCTTTTATTTTGTAGTTTAATGTTATTTTTTTGATTTTACAAGCTGACATCTGTTATACCTTCTTCATATAACGGTATGGAATATAATTGTTTTGATAATTAAACTGCAACGCTTTAATTCAATTCGCTTGGTTTCTGTATATAAATAAATGAGTGATAAATAGTTTAGTCTTCTTTTTCGATACTGTGATGGTAAATATCCTAATTTGTTGATGCCCAAAAACAAAACGTGCAACATAAACATAGGTTTGAAAAGCTAAATGATTCATAGTACAATTAACCCCTTAACGCTCGAATTAACTTACGGTTTAAAAATTCAAATTGCTTATTGGCACCACTTTTATGAAAAAGAAATATTTACCTTATTTAATGACAGGTAAAGCGATACTAAAATATAGCCAATATCACTATTTTATAAAACTGGTATGGATCAAACAATCTGAGTAAAAGACATAGCCCGTGAATATGACGGGAGCGAGCATTGAGGGTTTAAATGGAGATAAAGCATTAAATTGAAGCCGTTTGAAACTGTGTTTATTCTATGTTGTATTTCTTCTGATTTTTACTGGTTTCTGATTATAAACACTTGTAGTATATGCATCAGTATTTATTATATTTTTTGTTATTATTATTATCTCGGAGCTAAATATGATATTTATATATGATTATGATATTAGGAAAAGTTTTGAAGAAAAGCATTAATACTATGAAAAATTTCTATACATATTACCGTTTTTAATCTCAGAACTGAAACTTTTTAAAGATTTATTCTTATTATTGATGTTTTAATTTATTATTGAAAATCTTAAATTGTGATAGCCAGTGTTTCAGGCTTAACATTTATACCAAATTTCTAAAAATATAATATCAATTTCTTATATCATACCGTAAGATTTTTTAAATATAAAACAAACGCAGAAGCATTTTATTCCTCTATTGTAGTTTCTGTTGTTCATTATCGGTATACTTATAAAGTATTCTTTAACATTATTTGAGTTTTTTAAATTAGTACCTATATTAATATTTTTCTGTAAACATTTTTTGGCTGTGTTTTGTTCATGATTTTAATTTTTTAATTAGAGTAATATCATAAACAATTATTAAATTTCGTTTTATTGCAATCGCATATGCAACGTTTCAGATACAAGTAATTATTAGCACTAAAAAATTAAACATGATAATTTAGCCATACATATAAAAAGTTGTTTATGCTTATGGATAAAACTGAATTAGTATATATTTTTAAAAGTTCATATTTACTTATATAATACAGGATTGAATATATTTTTAAGCGATGAATAACTACTTTTTTATATTCAAGTTACTTTTCAAACAATAAAAAACAGTACATATTCTGTCATTTCCTTTCTTCTTTTCTTCTGTTTTCTAGGTCAATCTTTTCTTATCAAATATGTACAATTTATGTAGCTCATATTCGTAAGATACAAAATTTACAAAAATAAAAAAATAAATATGACTTATATATTTTTGTTCTAAAAAAGATAAGGGGTATGTTTATAAGAAAAAATTATACATATTCCATAGACGTATAAAATTAGACACCAAAATTCATTTTTAATTAATGATAAAGCACCACACATTTAAAAAATATATATTTCACATGTTTACTACTTATAATGACTGAACGTGTTTATTTATAGGTGCTAATTAAAATGCACATTTGAGGCTAGTTTTGAAATTCAAAAAAAATATTCTAATCAGTACAATATCAGAAAAGATTAAAATTATCACCGTTACAAAAATTGCATACCGAATTTTACCACACGGAGCCCCAAAATCAGACTGCGTGAGGGTAGAGGGGACAGGACTCCAGCTAAATATTTTTCTAGGTTTCACCGTGATCAAATGGCTACGTATAATGCTTACAAAAGCTGCATGCGATTAAGACGTTTGAAGTATCTGTTATTCAGACGCAAAAAGAGTCTGAAAAAATTAAGACATTTTAAAATCTCTGAAAATTGAACACTCCGTTTCAAACATTTAAATGTCTGAATTTCACACATTTCAATTTATAATTTATAGCATAAACACAATTTCAAATGTACGATTCTGTTTTCAAATGTTCGATTTTCAAATGTATGCGGTAAAAACATTTGGTTTATTTTCTACTAATTATTATTAAATAAATACGTATTAGAAAATTCGAATATTCTGATAAATTAATAGAATCAATATACATTGTAAAACCTGAAATTATGCATAATGACGTATTAAAATGAAAAAAAAGTATTCAGGAATTAGCTATACCTGTTCTTGAAATTCCTAAAACTCGATTAAGACCTAAAATATAAGCTTAAAATTTGACAACACAATGCTTTTCAATACGTGTATCTGAAAGCTATTCCATTTTTTTTTTTACCTCAAACCTAAAGGAAGAATATTACCGTAGCGTTGCTATAAAACTCATGTAGATAGCGGCATTTTTAATCTAACCATTTTATACAAGCTCATTTTCAAATGTGTGATTGATCTTACTTATTAATCCCGAAAACAGATGTCATTTACTACGACAGCGATGGATGAGGCCAAGGTAACCTTAAAATGCCCATTAGCCCATTCAAACTGAAAAGCATGGCATCGCGATTACAGAAGATATCTGCGCTAGTATATTGATAACATCATTCAGTCTTCCGTAACCTGGTAATATTCTTTAAACAGGGCACATTAGTATGTTTTCAGACGCTGAGAACTGGAAGACTGAAAGAGGGTTGGTGGGAGTAGCTTGCAGGGGGGCCTACCCGTAAGGCATGGTGACGTCACGGCAACGTCATTGTGAAGTCACACTGTGATTTTGTGACCGTCGATGTGACGTCACGTGACGTCGATGTGACGTCATAGTGACTAGAATGCGAGGTCGTTATGGCCGTTTTAGAGGTCGTTTGTGACGTCACATTGTGACCACTCTGTGGAGTCACGGTGTGACAAATTTGTGAAAAGTGTGTCATTTGTGACTATTTTGGCATTAACTTTGTGACGAACCTGTGACGAAAGCGACGATGCTTTGAAGTCACGCTGTGACCAATTTGTGAAATATGTGTCATTTGTGACGAACTTGTCATAAACACTGTGATTTCATATGAAAATCAAATTTCAAATTAATTGCTTAAAAGACGCAAATAGTGAAAAAGATTCCATGCTGGGACTCGAACCCGGGCCATCAGTACAGCGCACTGACATTCTACCGACTAAATCGCATGGAACGATACCCAGGCTGGAAAATTCCTCACTATTACATGTTGGCAAGGCTACAAACGCAGCACAAGATGGAATATTTAGCGTGAGCCACCAACATGATGCAAACACGAAACTTAATTAAATCCAGCATCGATTGAAATTATATTAATACTTGGAAATTTTTCCATTCGCCTTGCATACAATATTTTAAATGAAAATCAAATTTCAAATTAATTGCTTAAAAGGCAATTTTAATTTGAAATGTTGTATGCAAGGCGAATATTTCTCCCTGGAAAAATTTCCAATTATTAATACAGTTTCAATCGATGCTAGATTTATTTAAGTTTCGTGTTTACCCCATGTCGGTGGCTCACGATAAATATTCCATCTTGTGCTGCGTTTGCAGCCTTGCTAACATGTAATAGTGAGAAATTTTACAGGCTGGGCGTCGTTCCATGTGGTTTAGTCGGTAGAATGTCAGTATGCTATACTGATGGCCCGGGTTCGAGTCCCGGCATGGAATCTTTTTCACTATGTTGGCCTTTGCGCCTTTTAAGCAATTAATTTGATATTTGATTTTCATTTGAAATATTGTATATAAGGCGAATGATTCTCTCTGGAAAAATTTCGAAGTATTAATACAGCGATGAATTTTGAAATAAACTTTTGCTGTAAATATAAAATCTTATCTTTTTACCGTACTTTTTAGCAAAATATCGCTATTTTGGAGTCCTATTCTTCTAAAACATTTTAATTTTTTCCACTTAAAAAACAATGCTTATCAACTGACATTTTTTTTTATTAAGTTCTATGCTTGATATTGAGTTCAAGCTTGATATTTAGAATGTGTAAGGTTTTTAATTTGTTGTGATTTGTCATTGCTTTATTAAATACGAACATTGAGACTAACGGATATTAATACAACTATTATTTATGGAGCGGCATGATAAGCGATATTTATTTAAATTTTTTATTCCCGTGTATATTGTATTTTGTGAATATGAGCTAAATAGATTTGGTATGTTTTATAGGAAAAGACTGATCTGGGAAATAGAAAAAAAACGAGTAAGAAAAATCATGCGTTAAGCATAGATTATAAAATACTTTCCAACACTTTCTGAATGCTTTAACATGACATCGTAATGTAGGGAAATCACGTAAATAAGATAACTAAGTAAACATTTTAGAAAACGCATAAAACATTTGAAAAACTGATTTCAGCAGTTACCGTCCATAGCCAAATATGTTTTCCAATTCTTTTGAACAGCCCTGTATTTGATCTGTAGGTTGATACACTGAAAAAAATGAAGTACTCAAAAATGAGTAAACCGACGTACTCATATCGAATTGAATATTTTTGGATCAAAAATGAACCTATGCTTTCTCTATTTTGAAACATCACATGTTATCAAACCCAAACAAACGATTAGTTTTGTACCCTGTAATGGTTCATTTCATTTATGGCGGCATAAATGATGTTTATTAATGTAAATATTAAATTATGCACAACATTTAAAAAATAATTTAAAAGTTCTTGTAAATAATGCTCTTGTCATAAAAATATTCGATTTGAGTACCTTGTTAAGAATTTTGCTATTTTTCTTAATAAATAATCAATTAAACATTTCTTGTTAATAACTTTGAACGAGAAATAAATGTCAGTACATTTTTACTTTAAATTTTAGGTTTTTTATTTTTTTGGGTGGGTGGGTGGGGGGGGGCAGTACATAACGATTCATATTTGATCACAACCATGGAATAAAAAATGAGTGCATGTGTTTCTCAACTTTGAGTACATTTGGATCGGAGCTATTTTGAGTAATTGACGCATTTAAAATTGAGTACTTTTTACTCAATTTTGAGTACCCATTTTTTAAGTGTATATATACTATATAATGGGAAAACTTAGTTTATCAAGAAAACGCCTAACAGGTTGAAATTCTTTTTTCAGCAATTTATACTAATGTATGGAAACATACTTGAATACTTTTGTACAACCCTGTAGTTTACTTAGAATCTTTATTACACGCCACTATTTAGTTAAAATTTAATTCAAACTAAGACACTCTTAAAACTGCTGAAATCAGATTTCCAGAAATTATAATACATAGACGGCCGTGTATCCAATTCTTTACGTGAGCCTGTACATCATTTCATCTATATTCTACAAACATGTTTTGGTAAATTAAATGCAGTTCTGCGGAAAAAAAAAAAAAAAAAAAAAAAAAAAAAAAAAAAAAAAAAAAAAAACATAACTCATTTAAAAACCACCTTTAAGCAATTTGCGCCCATAACCAGTAATCCTTACGAATATTTTGTGTAGCCTTGTATAGGAATTATAGCATTTATATACACCATATACTATGCATAATTATAGTGAATCATAAAAGCGCATATCATAATTAATAATACATTTCCAGCAATCATCGCTAATGAACAGTACTTCGGATACAATATAGTACCTGAAATATTTTGTGCGTCCCTGTAAATGTTATATACGTATTATTCGTATTATACATGAAATAATTTATAGTATGTAAACCTCAGCGACATATATAAATTTCATTATATATGAAATAGATTGACATAATTAAAGTATGCCGCAAATAATTCCCTCCACCCCTATATCATTATATATTTGAATACCTTTTTTAGTTCTGTAAATGAACAATAACTATTCTTTGCATCGCATAGTCAACAGAATGTATATTTTAGTGCACTTCATAAATGCATATAAATTTTATTCTGTTTGAAAGCGTGCGTAAAATCATTAAAAATCATTTGAAACTATTTTTTCCCATAGGCCGTAATGTAAACTTTTGGCTGTCCATGTAAATGAACAAAGCATGCTACAAACTTCATTACAAATAGGTACCGTGCTATGGTAAACGTTAATAACATCCAAAAATTTCAGGCAATCCGAGTATATTTTCGAGAGTTAGAGTGCGGACAGGCTGCTAGACGGACAGACGGAGAGACAAACCGAAGTCATAAGCACTTTTCAACGTGTGTCCTATATTATGTATCCTGTATTATATGAACTTTAAAAAAATATATACTAAAGCAATTTAATCTATAACTTCCTATCAGGCATGAAAAACACTTTATTTCAATGCTTAAATATCATATTTTACTTTTTAGTGCCAATAATTACGCGTATCATAAACGTAGAAAATGAATTTACAATAGATGGAAATTTAATAACCGATTCAGAATGTCTAGAATTAAATGTTTGATTAAAATCACAAACAGAAAAAATGCTTACATACAATTTAAACAAATAAATATACCAATTTGAAAAACACTAAAAATAATAATTAGTATTTATAATTGTACTATTAAACAACAGCAAACTACAATAGATAAATTAAATGCATTATTAGATTTAACAATATCTCAAAAATATTTCCATATGGTATAAGGAATTCCTATTATTTTATAATTTTGGTAAATGTTAAATCTGAAAACACTGGTTTGAAGATTTGGGATTTTAAAAGATAATTTAAAATATTATTAGCACTAAAAGGAAATTCTTTCAAATTTTTCACTATTGTAATATGTAAAAATACATTTTCCCAGTATAATGTTAATTTCTAATCTGAAACAGTTTCGTAATCTCATGATAATCGAACATCATATTTAACCCCAAAATAATAACTGTAAGTGTTAGTAATCAAAAAATAGTAAGAAACCGATAAAATAATTCTTCGCTTCTGACAGTTAAAGATCAGTCTCTTACAAATATAACATAAAACTATTTAACTCATAATATACAAATCTGGAATAAAATATTTAAATTAAATAAGACTTACATTCCATTACGTTCCATTAATATCCGTGTATCCTAAAATGGTCATTTCCTTATCTTAAAGTGTTGTAGACGTGGTGATGTTCTGAAAACAGTGAATAATTTCCCGCGTCTTCTCATATTTTTTTTTTTTTTTTTTGTGGGCAGACGATTTTCAAGCAGATGGTCTGTTACAGATTATTTGTTTTTGTATGAAAGACATATGGAACTTGAATGCGCAGTAATTTTCTGAAAGTATCGTTAATTAAAATTTTGTATTTGAAGAAATGTCCAATGTTTTTTATCTTTTCTTTTTATCCGTACCAAATAATTCAAGTTAAAATGTATTGTAAAGTTCCTTTTTTCTAAATAATTATAATAATAATATTCATAATTAGAGTTTATTAGATAAAACATTGTTTAAATTTTTAAAAGGTGTAAAAATAAATTTAATGGTAATAACGACGCCCCCCCTTTTTTTTCTTTTTTTTTAAAGTAAAGTTTGTTTTGCACATTTCTTTTATTTTCGGAAAATGCTAATTTTATTTAAAAAGTCTGAAAGAAGTAGAATTTATGAATTGAATACAAATTATAAAAATATTCTAAAGCAAGAAATGCATAGATGACTAAACTCTGAAGACTCTTTCTACGTGCTCATTAAAAGGTGCAGATTTAACTGTAATAGAAAATTTTTAGTTTGAAACCACAGAAGTGTTTCGAATAATCCTGGTCGGTAAAAAAAGAAATAAATAAATAAATTTCCTCCCAGCAAACTAAATATGTAAAGTGTATAAATTTAATATTCCTAATTCTAAATATATTATCCAAATGCTAAATAAAATTGAAATCATTAAAAAGTATACATTCACTGTCTTAGATATCAAATTGATAAAATATAGCCTGAAAATTTAGTTTATTAATGCTTGTATCGTGTACTTTATTTATTTGAAATCATTAAAAAGTATACATTCACTGTCTTAGATATCAAATTGATAAAATATAGCCTGAAAATTTAGTTTATTAATGCTTGTATCGTGTACTTTATTTATTATGCCCCCCCCCCTTTAGTGACAGAATTTACCATTTGCTATCTACTAATATATTTTCATTCCTTATGCCGCTGTAACTCGTGACTATTTAAAATATTTCTCTTCATTTTCAAAGATTTTTGTCACACTGTGACTTACAATATGGTGGTTTTTTTGTCACATATGTGACTTGACCTACGTTACATAGCAGTGACATAACAGTGACGTCACATTTTTTTTTAATTGCCAGAAAAAGATAATTTTACAGTAAATAACATGTTTTAAAGAATTTTCGTAATTTTTTAAAGTTTTCTAAGAAGTTCACATCTCAGTCACAATGTGACATCACTGAGTGGTGGCATTTTGGTCACAGATGTGACGTGACCACAGTGACTTACAGTGACGTCACAACGACGTCACCGTGACCATGGTAGTATATATACATATATATATTTCATTTTTCCAGTTTACAGAAAAATCATTATTACTTGGTAAATAACTAAAAATATATGTCACCATATGGCGAAATAAAAAGTAACTGTTGTGATGCAGTCGGGATGGGGCATTGAGCATGGGGATGTCAGCATTGGGATGTGATAATTATGATCATATTTCATTATAATTATGATCACCCTTTTAATGATTAATTATGATCACCCTTTTAATGATTAATTATGATCACCCTTTTAAATTTTCAAAATCTTTTTTATGCTTTTCGCTAATGACTTGTGTTGCCATCTCACATTCGATTATTTCCTTCGGACTGCATTTCATTGTCGGATGGATTTAATTAAAAGAAATTTCGTACTTTTTTGCCATTTAATGATTTTTTAGCTAAAATTAAATCATGGAATTAAATATGCTTTTCAGATGTACAAATGGTGTCTGATGGTGAATTCATATGTTGTCCGAAAAGCACTTCTTGGATATTTTTAATTTGATTAAAAAAATACCTTCTTCTGGTAATAAATTTATAATTCTAAATTTCCAATTTATGCATGGGCTGAATAAATGTGAATGAATGCATGATTACTGCTGCCGATGAAGAACATCATTAGCATTCGTGGCTTGATTTTCTAATTAAAAAAAAAAACTGTACATTACCGAACTGAGTTCATGAGTCTACCTAATAATGGCACATTTCTGCATGTAATTACTAGCGTATTTAAGATGCTCAATGGATATAAAAAAATACGCTCCAGAGTTCATAAAAAAGTTACCTTAACACGCTCTACATCTTTGTGATTGACTATTGCATATCATCGCGAACCGATTTGCTGATTTCCTCGCTAACTCTGAAATGTGCTGTTAGGTTGTAATTTAAGCGGTAACTCACATCTGATAATTCATGGTACATTTACTTCACATCGACTTTCGGCTTATGACTTTCGCCCTTCTGCAATATATGGGGATGGACAGGATTTTTGTGAACACCCTGTTTAACACCTTGATTTAAAAAGCGTTTATAATTGCAAAAAAAGTCATAACATACAATAAAAGATTTAGAATTATGAAAGTAAACCATAAATGAAGCGACTGTCATATCGGGGACTAGAATTATGTTATCTATATTAATCTTATGCAGTGCGCAGCAAACGTTTAGACAATGGTTGATTTTGCTTCTGTACTGAGAAGTATGTAACGAATTGTTATAACTCAAATGTCATATATCACTTGTGACTTACGATTTATTAACAAACAATAAATTTTGAATTATGCACTTTACATAAAATATAATGACAAAAAACAAAATTAACATTGTGATAAAAATACAGACAATCTGTATATTTACAGAAAAAAAAATTACAATCAAATTGCATCCCTATTGTTTGCAATTCGTGCAAAAATGCGACTTTCCTTTAAAGAAGCTAAATCCTGCATCACTCGGTGGTCTGTTTCGTACTAAGTACGTTCAACAGCAGCTCGAATTTCATTAAGAAAGGAGTATTGCCAAAAATTTGCTTAAGCCGTACAAAATAAGATACCACAAATGTTTTGGATTGGGTTCAGATAAAGGCTACACGCAGGTAAATCGAGTAGAGTAATATTTCGAGAATTAAAACAACTTTTTGTTTTGTGTGCAACTTGAATGGGCGTATTATCTTTCTGCAGTACATATTTTGGACCAGCTAAAAAATACCAAATGGCTGTAAATTATTCTCCAATGTATGTATGTAGTCTTGCGCTGTTCGGCGACCATTTAGGAACTCCAGAGATACCTGACCATTAAAGAAAATGAGGCCCAAATCATTAAAGGGACACCAAATTCTTGTCGGCTAAAGTAAATCCGAGGATCTTTAAGCAAGTAGTATCAATAATATGCCCACACATCTATTCCATCCAAATTCCACTTTCTTTCGTCACTGAATATCACAGTACACCATTTGTGTCCATATGCCATATGTTTGCGAGGACACTGCATTATCATCAATTTTTGTTGATATTTGAAAGCTGGCTGTTTTTTCATATTTATATAAGCTAATTTACCTCTTTCCTTAATTCGCCTACGATTCTTAACCGTTAACTCAGAAAGACCTGAGTCGCTTTTAATCTGAACGGCACTCATCATTTGTGTAGCTGTCATTTGGGTCCTTCTATCATCTCGTTTTCTGGTTACCCATCTGTGTTTGGCATAGTAGGATTCACGCTTAGACAATAATCGATAGACAGACTTCTTTGAGCGATCCAAAATAGCTAAAATATTGGCAACACTCTACCCTTTCGATTTCAGCTTCCATATTTTAATTACTTTAACTATCGAATATTTCTAGCTCGCGGCATCTTCACTAACCGATGCTATTGCGAGGTGTACTTACATATTCCATGCATATAACGCCATAAGTTTTAAATTTACAATTTTCCGTGAACAATTTCCAAAAATCATGAAAGCGTCTAAACTTTTGCAATATTCAAATTTCACTTTTTCCAGTTAAATGAAATAATATCCCACATTATAAACGCTATTTCTGTCCTAAACCGTTTAAAATATATTTAAAAATAAGTACAGCCATTTGCATAACCCAAGTGCTAGTTTTTTTTTTAATTTAAATTTTAAATATCACCAGTGTCTAAAATTTGCTGAGGTCTGTATTAAATATTATCCTATATTAAAACCATTATACCCGTCCCAAAAAGTTTGATATACACTTAAAAATAAGTATATCGATTTTTATAACTCATGAGTCCGTACTTTTTCTTTAAAGTTAAATATAACCAGTGTCTAACTTTTGCTGAGGACTGTATGACTAGTATATTTTACACACTCTTATATATTATATTACTTTGACAGGTTGATAAAAGCTTGTTATATATGTTAGATATACAGATCTCCTAGTGGTTAAAAAGGAACAGCTCACATTTTTTGCAACTTATTGTGGACTAGGATTATGGTATAAACCACATTATTCACACTTATATCATATTAGTCACTTTATTTTCATAAACACTATTATATGTTTTACTAGATACCATTACATTTCTTTTACTTGTTCATAAAAGCTTGTTTTATACTAATATATTCACCCCTTTTGTGGAAAAAAAGCCAAAATTTTATTTTATCTTTTATGGAACCAATTTTAAAGGTACTTGCATCGTCAGATAATTTTGCAAGGGAAGTATTAGTATCTTCAACGACTTTATATGGTATTTGGATAGTGAGTTGATGATATATGCGTCAATAGAAACATCATGCATATATCACCAATTAACAAACGAAAAAAAATATGCGGCTGAAGACACTTATAATTGATAAAATTTTAAATATCATAAATCGTCAAGTTTTCGTCATACAGAATTGTAATTTAAACTTTTTTACTTGCTATACCACGATTTTTTTTTTCTAACTGTAACTTTAAGTATAGATATTTATATATTTTTTAATTCATCATATGTCCCAGGATTCATAAGAATTTAAAATGTTTAACTTTGGTAAAAAATATTTCAATTAAATGGAGTTTCTTATGATAAAGATTTAGATGAAGATTCTTTGTTGAAGGAAACAACATTTAAACATTTTTGCAATTGGAACTAAATCCATTAAACTAACGCTTACGAATTATTTATATCCAACGGCAAGAAAGATCTTATATATAAATTGCGTGAAATCCTAAAATTTGGGGTATAGTTATACATATAAAGTAGAAATACACTAGGAAAATTAAAAGTAAAGGGAATTAGAAAAAAAATATGTACCTTAATCGCTTTTAATGTGCAACAAATATCTATAAACACATCAGGGTTTTTTTTTTCTTACATTTCATATCAACATTTACGTATAAGACGGAAATACATATTTGATCAGAGTAACATACGTAAATTGCATTTTTAACAGAATGAATAACTGTAAATGAGCCCTTATATTCAAAGAAACAATACCAAGAAGCAAATTTGAAGACTATATTTCAGTTAAATATAATTTAAATAAGTATTTTCATTTTTATTGGTAGGAAAACATGACACTTATACCTAATTTTCTTTCTCTTTCACTAAATCTTTTCTACTGTTCATGTTATGAAATCTTAAGCATAAAAATTTAAGTGACTATTCCGAGTATCTTTAAATTAATTATCTGAAATCAAATTGTAAAAGAAACATAAGAAAGCACATAAGGGACGAAGTAATAAAAAAGGAAAAAAAAATCCTGAAACTAAAAGGTGGGTTAAGATTTATCGAAAAAAAGGATAGATAAAATAATATCCGGACAAAATGTATTTTTTTTTAAATCAATCAATATTTAAATAAAGTTTCAAAAGAAAATGATTATTACACTACTACTTACTAAAATTACGTAATTATCAAAATTGCTTATTTCAATGTTAACTGAATAAGACGATGTCGTTCAGCATTTCTCTGCGTCTATTCTGTATTTAAAGAAAGAAATTGAAATACAAACATGACACAATACAAAATTAGCCGTTGATATTGGGGCGTGTTATAACTAACTTAACAACATTTTGTTTTCTAAAAAACATTTGCATGAATAATGAGGGTGATGGTATCGTGTACAATAATGCTTCTTGTTAATCCAAAGTACTCTAAATAGTACCATGGTCAGGTGGGACAGCGTTGCCAATTTGAACAATTTTATAATTTTAAAAGATTGTAATAGTTGAAACACCCTCTAATGAAGAACCACTAAGGTAGCTTGGCGGTAAAAGATGTGTGCTGGTGTCAGTACTGAGCAGTGTTGCCAATGGGCGACTTTTTTAAAATTGAGATTTTTTGATTACCACCACTCTTCTGAAATGATAAAATTCCTCATGCTTTCGCCTTAATTAATATGACATTAAATAAGGCGAATTTTACTATTTTAAAAAAGTGGTGCCAATCAAGAAATCTGAATTTAAAAAAAAGTAGCCCACTGGCAACACTGGTGCTGTTTCAGAGTAGTTATTATAGTTTCTGTAGTATATATGTTGAGAGAGAAGCAGGAGAATACAAAAGAAAAAATAAATAGAATTTGACCATTTTTTCAACTTTGATGTTTTTCAACTTTGATGTTTTTCAACTTTGTGATCTGAAAGCATAGTTGGGAAAAATTGTAATCTCAATTATCCGCAGTGTAATTATAGGTTAATTGCATGTGATTGATTATAGTTACACATATTCAAACACAGAAATTTTGTCAAATAATGGGATGCAGACGGTTCCGGTTAAAGTGATTCAGGAATTTTTTACGACATGTATATTCAGTACTGTATAAGTACTATGCAGTGTTGCCAATGCCCTTTTTTTATAAAATTGAGATTTTTTGATTGGCACCACTTTTCTCAAATGATAAAATTCCCCATGCTATCGCCTTAATTAATATGACATTAAATAAGGTGAATTTTACTATTTTAAAAAAAGTGGTGCCAATCAAGAAATCTGAATTTTAAAAAAGTAGCCCACTGGCAACGCTGGGACTGTCTCAGTAATTATAGTTTCTGTCGTATATATCGTCGGTACCATGTCAAACTATCCAATGTGAAAACAGTGGGCTACTTTTTTTAAACTCAGATTTCGAGATTGGCACCACTTTTTTGAAACAGTGAAATTTGCCTTATTTAACCTTATTTAATGACATATTAAATAAGGTGAAAACAAGGGGAATTTTAACATTACAGGAAAGTGGTGCCGATCAAGAAATCTGAATTTTTAAAAAGTAGCACATTGTTTTCACATTTGATATTTTGACATGGTACCGACGATATGTTGAGAGAGAAGCACGAGAATACAAAAGAAAAAATACATAGAATTTGACCTTTTTTCAAAAGCCTGCAACTTTGATGATTTTCAACTTTTCGATCTGAAAGCAGATTTGAGCAAATTTGTAATCTCAATTATCCGCAGTGTAATTACAGGTTATTTGCATGTAATTGATTATAGTTACTCACATTCAAACACAGAAGTTTTGTCAAATAATGAGAAAGGACGGTTCCGGTTAATGTGCTTCAGGATTTTTTTACGGCATGTAATTTTAACTATAATTGATTACATACAATTAAACGGTAATTATATTGCAGATAATTTGAATTACAAATTTGCCCAACCGTGCCTGAAAGTACTTGAAGCTCCAGAAATTATTATCTACTATCATAACCCTTAAGGAAAATTGATTTCAAACGACAAAAAACCCGGAGTTAAAATCTTTATTTTTTCCCCGAAAAAAAAAAAACCCTATAAGGCTGTGTGTTTTCGGACCTTTAGAGGAAAATCACACTTTAAGGAATTAAGTATTTTGGAATAAGATATATATATTTTTCTGGATATCAAAGTTCTTTATTAACAACTCTTCGGAAAATGATGTTATTTAATTCTGAGTAGTATTCTAAATATATCTCATAATAAGAAATTCCCTAATTGAGGATTTTTGGTATTATGCTGCCCGTCTGGTGCTGGCATTGAATTCACATAAAATGGATTTCCGGCAGATATGATGTAATGCAAAGATATAACGTAACAAATTAAACACAGCTGAGATGCTTCTTTTTTAACGCCTCATGTAATTTTTTGAAATTTTAGGGCATTTTTTCATATTAGAGCTAGCATTTTTACAAAAAAAAAACATCTCGTAGTATTTGTTAAATATGGTATTGTTAACGTAGTTGAAGTAATTATCTTTTAAATAAAAATTTGGAAACTTATAAGTTGTCTTATAAATTAAAATTTTATATGAAGTTATTTAATATATTAATTGAATATGTAGGGTAGACCGGGGCACATTTATGCGGATATTTTCAATGAATTTTCTAATTTTTATGTTTCAACTTAGGAAATTTTAGACATTGTGGTTTTATAAAGCAGTTAATAAAGTCAAAATTTATGTATTCATATGTTGCCCTATTTATGTTTTTAACCGAAAAAAAAAATTTAGTTGCAAGCCCTTTGCGTAAACTTGCCCTGTGAACTGGGCAAGTTTACGCATCAAGTGGGGCACCTTTACGCATATTATAAGTGATACCAAGGAATAAGTGAAATAAATATTTAATCAAATTGAAATGTTTTATTTATTACTTAAAACACTGTTAAAAAAATAAAATAATTAACATTTTATAGGCTAAACTGAAAACATAGGCCTATTGTTAGTTAAAACAGAAACTATTTAGTCATCTTAATCATCAATGTTACAGTTTTTACAAACGAAAAATAAAGTATTTCATTTAGCATACTTGTCATGGGACCACCTTTTGCATCTATGACATTGAACCCAGTCTTGACCTTTTTGAATTGGTTGTATCGTTTTAAACAATAAATACATACATAGTTTTCATCTTCGTCATCAGATTCATTCACTACTTTCTTTATTCCAGAGAGTACACACTTTCTCTCTTTTTGCATTTTTTGGTTTCATACTCCTTCTTTTGATATCTTCTCGTTCTGCTTCCATAGAAACTAGTAAATTTTTACTTAATTCCTTCTTTTTAACGTGCGTAAAAGTGTCCCGATGTCAATGCGTAATCTAGCCCCGCCGCCCAGTTTGTATTTATTTTTAACGTGCAACGAAAATTAATAACATTTCTGTTCATACAAAGACAGTTCTCAATAAAGTATAAAATTCTGCTAATGACAGCATGTTTGTTTATCCTTAACTACGTATTATTAGTTCAAAATAACTTTCAATACGTTCAACACAAAATTTACTCATCTTGACAAAAAATAGATTATCCTTTCCTCATGCAAGACCGAAGCTCGACTGACGCTCAAAAACCTGTGAGAATACCCTCTAGGAAGCAGCATCAATCTGTCATGAATGGTGGCGCGCCAGTTATAAATCGCTTCACTTAAAGTGCACTGCGTAAACGTACCCCGATCTACTCTACAATAATATTAGATTAATATAAAATAAGGGGGCACATGATGTTTTAGTTTGTTTAAACTATCAAAAACATCGCCTTTTCAATGTACGAAAACACAAATAATATCCAAATAACATCTTTTTTCCCTTTCTCTCTAAATTATACCTTCTTAGCCATATTATCCAGAAAAATAAATGTTGTATATGAATAATTAATATTTAAAATTTAAAATTTTAAAAATTCATCTCACTAATCCGGTAATTAAAATCATTATTTGCTGCGTGCATGATAAAATTCTGAATAATACATATAAAAAACATTTTTGGAACAAAACAGAATCATAACATGCGCACTTTTAACTTAAAACCAAAATATATGGGGCTTTCTCACATCTTTTGACTTTTATGTCACTGAATAATAATTTTTATTTTAATACATTTTTTGTATTTTTTTTTATTTCATATACTGCGGAACATCCCATTGCATGATTGCATAACAATATTAACGAGATAAATAAGTTTTGGACGACTTTGGGGTTCCAAATACTAGGAAAATTCCTATACCGTCCCACGTCCCTGATGCAGATTTTAAAGCTTGGAACTGTCTGTATAAAATTGTTTCAATAAAAGTAATTCGATGTAATTTTTTCTCGAAACTGGAACAATAGTTTTATATAAATATGTAGCAAAAAAATTACATGCTCACATTTTTATGGTTGATATTATTTTTTGAACTCTGTCCTTGGGTTTTTCATCCTGACCGACCCTCTTGCTAAACTTATACAAAAAATCACTTCAGATGTAGCCACAGAATGTTTTTCAAGTTTTCTCTCATGCAGAAGTATGCTAGAGAAAGAATGTCTAAAATTCTTTGACAGGAAATTTACTGCAGAATTGAAATCAGCATTTAAATATCAATTTCACGATCGTGGCTTTATTGGTAGTCTTACCTTCCCCAAGGTTTATTCCTGCACTTTTCGAGGTAAATTTCAAACAAAATTTATTTGAATCCAATGTTAACAACTGTTTCTAAAAATCAAGGAATATTGTGGCTCTCACTTAATCTTATCATGATTTTCCTAAAAATATGTGGTAATTTTCCTTATGTTCCATCCTTACCGTCTCTTTTTTTCCCATTTCGTGGTTTTTGCATACTGCTTGATTTAAATGACACGTACACTAATTTAGTTAATTGGGCAAAATTAATTTTATTTTACATTTTTATTTATTGTCAAAATATTTTTATATAAAATTACCTACAAAATTGATTTCAGAAATCGAAACTACTAACATAATGTAGGTTAAAGAAACAATAAAAATATAAGTTGAAATTATGTGCAATAGATTCAAATTCATTTTCCTTCTCAGGTAAAACCACAAAACATACATCATATTTTAATCAAAAATATCTTATAAACATACGCAATTATTTCAAACATGAATATTGAATCTATCGAAACAAATCTTAGTGTTTGATAATTAGATCTAAATATATTTTTATCGAGAACATTTTAAAGTTTGAAAGTATATCATACGAAGGATAATCAAAACGATATCTGAAAAAAGGTGCTTAATCGAGAGAAATCATTCATAATTTTGAAATTCATTTTAGCTAGATGTTAAATTTTATCATTTGCCTAACATTCACTTAAAATTGTTCATATTATAAATATGTATCTCGAAATAAGCCTAGAGTTTAATTAAGAAAATACAAACAGAAAAAATCTTGTGCAGTGTACAAAGATAAGAAGAAAATAGATAACCGAAAATGGGAATAAAAAAAACATCACGTATCTGTTCTAATTATGGGAACTTTCGCCTATATGTTTTGTGTCTGAATGTATCTCTATAAGCAATGAGTAGTGACATTTGCAGCGTATTTGGATGAGGATTTTCCAAAGTAGACACTGGTGTAGTTTGGTCTCATATATTTCATATTTTTGATAATTAGCAGAAAGACTAATTAAAAACCAAAGCAAACCCATGAAAAATGGATTTTAAAAAAATTACACAAGCTTCGCTTTTAAGGAAAGTGCAGTAATAGAACGAATGATTATCGAAAAAGATTTTTTTGAAGATTTATTTTTAAATAACTGACTACTTGACTCGAACTGACTATCTGACTTTTAACTAACTGAACGTAAACTGAACGCAAACGCTTCAAAACCACAGCATTAAAAAGTACATTCATCTTTCTAACAAATAAATCTGCTTAAAAAATACGAATATTAGCACTTTCTTGCTTTCTTTTTTTTCGTAAAAGTAGAATTCATTCTTTTAAAAAGCTCGTATTAACTAAACGAAAAAAAAAATACAGAAACGCAAAAATAAAAACTTAATTATTATACTCGTACTTTGTCTTTTACGATAGCGCAATATGTTTAAAAATATACGATAGTTAACCCCATCGAAAGCATAATTTTTTGAGAGCTTTTCCGGGTTTAGTAATATAAATAATAATTATAAATTTCCCTCCGACTGTCTTGGAAAAGGGCAAAATTGTAATGTTGTTTTCACTGCATTTTGTTTTAAATGCTAAAAAAAATTATTCTTTGAGAATTTTATAAAAAACACTTAATAACGAATATGAATGCAGTCCTTGGAAGTACTAATCATTGTTCAATGTATTAAAAATACATTAAATCAATAGAATTATATTAATTTAAATATTGCTTGTATTGCAGTGAAACCTGTAGCTTAGTGAACGTATTAACACGGGCTTGTCAGTGAGGGGGTTAAGAGTCTGCTCTGCTATCTGTCGAAATACAAGGAAAATAAATATACGTGCACGACGACAAAAATATGTCGAATGGTACAAGTTGTTAACACACAATAATTCTTTTCCTAAAGTCACTCTCGCAGATTACCGTTTTGTTTTCAATGTTTAAAGCTGCGCGTCTGCGTTTCTAGTGGAAATACGTAAAACAAAATACCCCTCCGTTTTCAAGTCCCCTTCGATCGGTGCAATGTGTTCAGAAAATATCATTGCTATTCCTTTAAAAATAATCATCGACAATAATGTATCTGAATTCTTTTGTACGGAAATAAAAGAGTATTCAATGATGCCTGCCATATTGTCTGCACGGAAGATATAATAACGCAACTAAATATATGTTTTAGTTCGATTAATCTAACTTCGAGCAATTGCTACCCATTGACAGTAGTGCAATCGATTTCTTTTGTGCAACTCGAAAATGAAAAATAAATGTTATATGCAACATTTTCTATATGGAATATGCGTATCAGTGTTAATGAACTAGGAATATCAATTTCAATTTGAATGTCAAAAAGTTATCACCCGTAGACTATAATGTATACGAATTTCCGCTCCTCATATTCTATCTTTAATAGGAGAAATGCGGTAGGGAAGCTCATTAACATACCTTAATACTGTAGCAACTGAAGAATATTTACGAAAGTTAAAACGCGGACAGAAAATCAAACAGCCGAACGACTAGATAGATGCACAATTAACCAAAGTCATAAATACTTTTGAGCTACCATAAAACATGTTAAAAATGAAAGTAGTAATCCAAGAAAATTGCAGAAGAAAAACCTTATCATTTCGCATTCGAATCTGTAATACATTATACAGGGTGTCCACTCTCAACGGTGTCCAATAGCTAATTCCTAAACTATTAGTAATAGACATATGGTTCCAATTACAAAAAATGTTTTTAATGAGGTGAAGAAATATTTTAAAACCAATTTTGGTCAATAAAAACATTTCTTAAAAATATACAAAATGTAAATTTTTCCCCAGTCCTATGAGTTATATTTAGTGATATTTTCCTGTTACATTGACAAGTAAGACAAAAAAAAGTCCGGTTATTCTACGATTAAAATTGACCGAGTAATAAGTATTTAAAGTTGGAACATATTTTTTGCTGCAAATTAGGAGTCATTCACAAATTTAGTAGAAATATATATTTCTTCAGATACATTAAAAAAATGGTTGAGAGTAAAGTTAACAATGCAATATAAATTTGAAATCTTTAATCATTCTGACATATTACTGGAAAATATACATTTGTACTAAATATATAAATAGAAAAAAGAGAGAATTTTTGTTAAATAAAATGAGGAAAATTATCAGTTTTAGCTTTTGATAATTTATTCTTATGTATTGTGTACCACTGAATCCGAAATTGATCTTAATTTTTATTCAGTTTTAAAGTAAAAAAAAAAAAAAAAAAAAAAAAAAAATAGCGAAAATTTGATGCTATAAAATAGATGTCATTGTTTTGTTTTATACTTTTGGTAATTTATTTTTATGTATTTTTCACCGCTGATTCAGCAAATGATCTTCAGTTTTATCCATCACGTCAGGAATTTTCGCAAATTGTAAATTTCAAAATTAAAATATTCAAAGTTAAAATTGAACCTCTTCCCCCACCTCATCGGACCCCTAAGCTGTTTAGCCAAGTCTTTGAATTTAAATAAAAACTTACAAAAATAACATAATTTTTGTTAAAAGAAATCATGACAGAAAGTATGACGTTTTATCTGAGCTCACGCAGAGACCAAATGACCATAACGTAATAAACATTTTTACTTGGGACCTCCAGATGCCTAACTATAAATTTACATGTCAATGCTTCACAAAATCCAGATGTAACGTGTAAACAGATTTAATGATGTAAATATCTTGAGAAGTGCTGCGTAGCATTTGTAAGAAATGAAACTTTTTTGACTAAGATGACTCAATATACCACGTGGGTTGGCTAGGAGACAGACTGAACTCTCGTGAAAGGCCCCGTGGGAGAGAGGCTGCTTTGACACGTCCGAAGGCTGTCAGTTATCGGTTCTGCTGGAGGAGCGATTCGCTCCTAAAAGGATCAATTTTTTAATGTGTTAAGACTGTATGTGTGCTTGCTGATGCCTGTGTCCGTGTGTCGTCAATAAAAAAACTGTAGAAAATGAACTCAAAGTTCTTTTTATTTTAGTTAAGATTAATTCCTTAAGTTAGATTTTTATTGGCGTTACAGCCGGTGTCAGAAGTGGGATTCGAGTTGTTCGAAGAATGTTTGGGCACACACGCACACAAAAAAAACTTAGATCGCTTAATTCTGCACTTTTACCCACGGAATTATCTGTTGAAGATTGTTCTTTAGAGAAGTCGCAGTCCTGATCAGGAAAAAGAAAATAAAGGAAAGTCCCCGTGTTTTTGGAAGAGAAAAAAAAAAACCGTGAAATTTCCGTGCAGTTCTGAAATCCTTGTCCAGCGGGAAAAGAGAAAGAGGAGGATTCGGTTCGGGAAGGAAGAAAGTTAGTTTCGGATTTCACCCCGGTCAGCCGATGGAAGGGAGAGAGGATCGTCTAGAAGGTCGTTGACTCGGAGGAAAGGGTTGCGGAAGATTGGAAAAAAAGAAGAGAAAAGATTTTCGGATGCGGTACCGCCGGAAGAAGAAAGAAGAGGGT
The DNA here is from genome assembly GCA_963932465.1 of Maratus speciosus. Classification (NCBI taxonomy): domain Eukaryota; kingdom Metazoa; phylum Arthropoda; class Arachnida; order Araneae; family Salticidae; genus Maratus; species Maratus speciosus. The sequence goes on along the minus strand of OZ010788.1, from coordinate 330,491,378 downwards.
GTTGGTGGATCTTTTGTTGCGAAGAGAAAAGTGTCAATTGTTTTCCCGGTGAATATATTTCGTTTAAGTGCACCTTAGGGTCAGAAAGTGGTTCGTGTGTTCGTTGGGCCATCCGGCTGAAGAAATCAGTGAAATATCTGGATTACCGTTCGTTAGTGTCTGAAGCTTCAAGTGGGGTAAGTCACAATTTTGAATTTGGAGTTAATGTATGGTGATTTTTTTAATTTAATTCAATTTAAAATTTCTGATTTTATGCAAAATTCTAAAACTGAATAACAAAATTTGAAGTGCATCTAGACATGGGAGTGAGTCAGCATTTTACATATTGTTATTGTAATAAATGTTATGCTTGAATGTGATTATATTGTATGTAAAACAGTATATATTTTATTGTTTGTCGTATTGAAGTAGAGTAGTACCTTTTATATAGAGAAATTTGGGTTGAAAAAAGGGAGTTAGATATGGCTTTTCTGGGTAAAGGAAAAAAAGAAAATTTGAAGAAATTGTTGATGAACTGGAACTTGCCAGGACGGGAAACGAAACCCGGATCCAGTTAAAGAATTTAGTGTTGGAATCTGAGGATTATGAAGAAGAATACGTTCAGGCTCTTTATGAGACTATACTAGTGACAGCTCAGGAAGAATTAGAAAAGCAAGAAAGTGAGCGCGCCCGGTTACAAACAATCGAACGTGAGGACATGTTGCTTCAACAGACATGGGATCGCGATCAGGCCATTCGTAAGGAAAAATTGTAGCAAGAAAAAGAATTAAAAGAACAGGAATTAAAAAATAAATTTGAGCTAGAAAAACTAAGAATCGAGCCCTGGAAATGCAAATAATATGCCTTCTAGTTCCCCGAACAGAATTTTAAAAAATTAATCCCGGATTTTAATCCTGAAAAAACAGACAATAGCTTGTATTTGGTTTTGTTTGAACGCCAAGCTAAAAGGGTTAGAATACCGAAAAAAAATTGGGTCTCGCATTTAATTGGGCTCCTACCAGTGGATATTATTTCAATTATTGCTAGACAACCCGTGACAGATTCAGAGGATTATGATAACATTAAAAGTATCTTGTTAAAAAAATTTAAATTAAACACGGAGAGTTTTCGACAAAAATATATGAGCCATCAAAAATCGCAATCTTTAAATTGGCAAGATTTCGGCTTCGAAATCCGAAATTACTTAAACGAATGGTTAGCGGGCTTATCTGAAAAATTCCTTTGACGAATTAAAAGACCTTTTGTTCGCCAATCAAATTAAAAGGCGTGCAAAGTTTGAAATGCGTGAACATTTTATTCACAAATAGCCACTGCTTAAGACGGAAGCAGAAATAGTTCAGTTGTTGGATGGTTATGACTGTATCAGAGCGTCGTTTAAGAAACTTCGGTAAGCAGAGGTTGGAAATACGCCTCCGAAATCGGAGGAAAAACAGGCAGAAACGAAGAATGAAACTCCCCTCCCTAGTGCGTCAGCCCAACGCGGTACCATGAGTTTAGAGAAGGTATTCGAAAAAAGAGTGAAGCGTAGATGTTTTCATTGCAACTCAAGGAACCATTTACTGAATTTCTGTCCAGAATGGAATAAAAATTCAGGATCTAGGAATTTGGGTGAAGATGTTGAAACGGGAGCGAAAGCTAGAGTGAGCTATGTAGGAGCTGAGTGGTTAAATTCTAGATGTGTCTGGGATAAACAACGGAAGGCCGTAGACAAACGTAAACTACCACTCATTGATATAAATATTTTGGCCCGAAAAGTTAAAAGAAATAAATGATTCGGGTGCGGAATGATCCATTTTCCGAAGTGAATTAATTCCAGAGAAGTATAAACCGCGTGAACAGATCGAGATAGTTCCGGCCATCGGAAAAATTCGCAGTGCAGACTTGGCGAAAGTTCAATTTCTTTGTGGAACGGGAACCAGGAAAATTCACCCAGGATTTTTTAAAAACGTCGGCGGTGGTGCCAGACTTAAATTGTGAAGCTTTGCTGACACCTTGTATTTGTAGGCGTTTGTTTAAATTGAGAAAGTCGGATCGCAGGTACGCGAGGTGGAGTAATTCAAATATCCGGGTGCAAGAAAAGAGTAAAGTTGAGGATGCAGGATTATGAAAAATTAAAACTGGATAGAGTTTTAAAGGCAGTGAGAAGAATGAAACCGAAGTGAGAAATAAGACGTTAGAAAATCGCGTGAAGGTAAAAAAAATAAACGCTAATTCCAAATTAACAGGTTTGGAAGAAATTGTTCAAAAAAGTATAAGTGAAATTCCCACTGTACAGATGAATATCTTAGAGGTTATTCCCGATGAAATTGGTGATGAAAAACAAATTTTAAAATTTCCTGTACGTAATAAATCGAGTAGCAGATTACCCGAAAACACCCTTGAGATCTCTAATTTGGTTAAAGAGAGGGATTTTTCTGGCGTTGTTGTGGCGACACTCCCAGTTCAAGAGCGGGAAATTCGAGCGGCGAAAAGATGGGTTCCAATCGCGGAATTAGGTCAACAAGTCTTTTCGTGCGGGAACGAAAAACGAAGAGAGAAATACAGAATCTGATTTCAATTCTTCGGGAAACAATTTTCTTTATCAGATCTGTAAGAGATAAACAGAGATTAGAGAATAGGGATGTTTTGCTTTATTTTGTTTTGTTTTGTTTTGCCAAGAGTGAATTGCATATTGTGTTATTTCGTTTTATAGTGTGTGAATATGTGTTTTTTATACACCAAAAAAAATTGTCCATTGTATGAACATTATAAAGTAAAAGTGAAAGGACTTAATATATTAAAAAGAAGAGTTAATTGTTTTTATGAAAGACTGTTGAGTCAGTATTCGGAAGTAAGAGGAATTTAAAAAATATAACTATTCTTGGATGTCTTAGACATTAGATTATAAATACCTTTTTATTTTGGCTTGATAAATAAGGAAAAAAGTTTAATTTAGAAAAGTTAATAAGTTGAAATTTAGAAATTTTAATTTGAATTAGAACTTGTAATTTGAGTTAGAAATTGTATTTGGTACAGAATATACATTTTGGTTCTGAATGTTAAAAATTGTTAATATTTTTCTTTTAAATTACTTTAAACTGAGATTTAAAAAAAAAAACCTATTGTATTGAACAAGTAAAGTTTAAGAAGAACCTTATGATAGAAGTGCTTGAAAATTGTGGTTTACTGATTTATGTTAAAAAATGTTTTTTAAATCAGTTAGTGAGGGACTGAATTGCTATATGTCTGTCTAGAATACAGATGCTATATATTAGTAAGAATAGTAAGAGTGTTTGTTTTATCATTGTGTTAAAATTCTTTTAAGTAACTTATCGTATATAAAAATTTTAAACGTGTTTTGGTTTATTAGTGTATTAGAATTCCTTCTTAAGTAATTATCCATATATAAAAATTATTGATGTTTATACATGTGAACGTGAGAGAGCGAACCCTTATGGGAAGTACCTGTGATGTTTAAAATTTTTATCTATTCTGATTGTGTTAAAAGAAAATTCATAATGAAGGTACTGGTTTGTTATAAAATTGTTGGAGTACATATTATTAATTTTAGTATTATTATATAACTGTGCTTTCCATGGAATCCCTTCCATGGTAACGGAGTACTTTCTGATAAATGTTTTGATTTTGAAATTTGAAATTTTATTAATTTTGGAGTAGATCGCATTGTTAGGGATAGCATTAACTACGGATTTCACTACGATTGTGCACCCTAGTGTGAAAAATTTTCCCTTAAAGGAAAATTTATATGGGGCATGAAGGGGTTGTGACGTTTTATCTGAGCTCACGCAGAGACCAGATGACCATAACGTAATAAACATTTTTAATTGGGACCTCCAGATGCCTAACTATAAATTTGCATGTCAATGCTTCACAAAATCCAGATGAAACGTGTAAACAGATTTAATGATGTAAATATCTTGAGAAGTGCTGAATAGCATTTGTAAGTACTGGAACTTTTTTGACAAAGATGACTGAATGTACCACGTGGGTTGGCTAGGAGATAGACTGAAATCTCGTAAAAGGCCCCAAATGAACACAAAGTTCTTTTTATTTTAATTAACATTAGTTACATAGGTTAGATTTTTATTGGCGTTACAACAGTCTCCAATCCTTAAAAAATAAAACATAGGTTAAAATATAATGATTTTATTCCCTATGAAACTTAATAAAAGTTAACTCAATGCTTGTACGATTCTTTTAAAATGGCAAATACACATGAAATAAGTTCTTTGAATAATTTAAGCACTTGGTATATGAACCCTCAATGCATGGCGGAACTCATCAGTGTCCACATGAAGAAAAGTGGCATAAGTCATGCATTCTTAAAGTTTCATAACTCGATCATTTTTAGATTTATATGAACAGGACTTCATTTTGTTTTACTTGTCAATGTAATAGGAAAAAACTAAATCTAACTTATAGGACCGGCGGACCGTATAAAAATTTTAATTTCGTAATTTTTTAAGAATTTCTTTTATTGACCCAAATCGCTTTTAAAATATTTCTTTACATCATTTAAAACATTTTTGTAATTGGAACTGTATGTCTATGACTAACGGTCTAGTAATTAGCCATTGAATACCATTGAGAGTGGACAATAAAATGATATAAATAAATAAATAATAAATAAAATAATAAGTAATAATAATAAATAAAAATATACATAATAAATAAAATAAATAAAATGATATAAATAATAGGATTAATTCAGATTCAACATACTAATTATTGCTAAGATTCCTAGTGTCCCTCGCAGTCAACATTTGTCTGATTTAAAAGTGACATTCTTAGGATTTCCAACAAAATTTCACTTGGTAATATATATATATATATATTGAGATTCAGAATAGGTAAGCAGAAACTTAATGGTTATATCGAGTTGAAAAACAACAAAGTTAATATAGAGAATAAGATTTATTTTGTATTGGATTACATGGGGCACCATTTTAGGGGTGCTAATTTTAAGGGAATTTTAAATCAGTATAATGAATACCTGCCGGATAAAAATATACATATTATTAAAGCTTACAAATACGATAAACCATTAGGCAGAGTTATATTTAACTACAACAGTTACTCTAGGAATTTGCAGAGCTGTATTGAGAACAGTATTTGTCATTGTAATAAAGTTGAATATAATAAATACGTTAATTCAAATTACGGACATATTCTTACCGGGGATCTTACTATAGTGGCAGACACAAATCTCAGAAATTACATGAGGTATGGTACAAAATACAGATTGAGGAGCGTCGTGAGTAGAGGATTAGCTATAAAACGTTTGTCAAATAATATAGATATCTTCATTCAAAAATTAATATATAAATATGGTTTACCAAAAAGCGTTTTTGAGGAATGGAGGCACTATATTTTAAAAGAATTTCAAGGCTATTACCATAAAGATTTTGAGGGTGTATCGGGAGAATCTTACAAAGATTTGATTAAATCAGTAAAAAATCTACAGGATGATTTTATCATTACGTATGTGGATAAAGCTAACACCAACTATGCTATAATATGTAAAAAATTATACGGAGATATTCTAAGGGAAACCTACAATAATGAGGGAAATTATCAACTACTAAAAACTACTAAACAAGTTATTGTAAACAGAGTGAAGGCGTTTTATAAAAAAATAAAATAAAAGCAAAATAGTGCGGAATTTCCTTATCTTGTAATGATTCCAAAATTCCATAAAAACCCAATTACTTTTAGAACCGTAACTTGTGGGTTTGGTTCTTACCTGGAATGTGTAAATAAAAAATTGTTGAATATATTACAAAATATTTTTGATCAGGTTATAAATGAATATTCTTCGATAGTAATAAAAAATAGCTATGAACTTATAAAAAGTTTAAAAAAGCTGAAAAACATTACAGGATTGTATACATATGATTTCGAGGATTTGTATAATAGCTTAAATTTAGATGATTTGAAGTACAGAGTTATGGATTTTTTCAAGAAATCTAAAGAGAAGGATATCAGTATTGAAATATTCACCGATTTATTTCAATTTGTTGTTTACGGAAATTATCTGTTTGAAGGGAAACAAATATATAAACAAGTGAGAGGTATTCCAATGGGGGGCAGTTGTAGCTCCATCCTTGCAGAAATTTATCTGTTTACATATGAAGCCGGTTTATTGTTGGAAGAAGACTTAAAGATATACAGATATATAGATGATGTTTTGGTGGTTGGGCTGAATAACAATAAAGAAATTTATCAATTTAAATGTTCTCCAGACACTTTAAATTTAAAAAGTGCTTCGGATAATCAAAGCAGTGTCAACTACTTGGATGTTAATTTGGAGATTAAAAACGGAATTTTAGTATACAGTATTTATGATAAAAGAAATTATTTTGATTTTGATACAATTAAAATATTAAACTTTAATAGTAACGTGCATGTTTCAATTTTTAGAAATATATATTTAAATGGATTAAATCGTATTGCAACTTTGTGTTCAAATGTTTATAAATTGGTTGGTGAAATTTTTAACCTTTACATAAACGCCAGCAAACAAAATTACCCAATACATTTTCTGAATGATTTAACTTTCAATTTTATTAAGAAACAATGCTATCGAAATAAGGTATTGGAATTGTTCGATGATGGTGATTTATCGATATGTGATTCCTATCGAAAATAGCTTAGCGATGAGGTTATTCACGGACTTCATTTGACGGCTTTTGGGTTAGTTTGTGATTTTCATTTTTTCAATCTCTATTTGTTTGGTCTTGGCAAGTGAGGGGGAATGTTGTGCATGTAAAACATGTTTAACCCCGCAGTACAAGTCATAAGCCTTGGCCACTTGTCTCCATATTTAGTTTTTTCTTAGTTACTCTTGGTTTTGTTAATTATTGTTTTAGTTACAGTTTGTTAGATGTTTTTTCGTGTACTAAATTATATGAATTTGGATTTTTCAATATATATATATATATATATTATTAATAATAATAAAGTTTACGACACGTAAGCATCATTTTGACAAGCACCTACAAGTTTATGTTATAGGAGAGTAATGATAAATTGAAAAGTAATAAAAATTTTATCAAAGGAAAATTTAAATCAAACACTAATTTTTTGTGTGTCTTTTTATTTAAAGCGTAATTTAAAATATTGCTGATTTTTGGAGTTTTGTATAACTTTCAAGATATGGTTTTTATGCGCGACTGCTTCAACTTACCTCAAAACGCATAGAACACACCGATATGTGCTTAATGCTATGCGAGAAATGCAACTTGGACGAAAGATTAAATACGTATTATTTTTTAGAAAAATAAAAATAGTATTAATATACATTTGCTTTATAATCTAATATAAGGATCTGTGACAACGGAAATGTCACATTTTGAAAAGTATTGTCGTTCTATGTTTAGAAATAATAAAACGTTTCTGACATATAACATCTATGACAAAGTTCTCGGGTCATACACTTATGTCACTTAATACACCTCCAATACGTACACAATACTATGTGGGATTATAGCTTAGACTAAAGACAAAATCCCAATTAATTCTGGACTAAGGAATATAAAAATGATATTTAAGTACCCTTTGTTTAACATATATAACATAGGGACTGTGACTTCACATTCTTATTGCTTGAAACAACAGCTAAAATTTTTCATTCCACGTTTATCTAATATATAAAAATGAAAATTTGTCTGCCTGTAAAGCTATACAAATCCACAGTTTGAAAGCCAGAATTGTGAAATGTTATGTACATGTGTATTAAATCACGGCCGAGGCAACTAAAGCAATCCGAAATGGAAATAATTTATATTTAACTTTTAATTAATATAAAAACGTCAATGTTTCATCAATTTCCTATCAAATTTAAACATTTTTCTTTATAGCAGCTGCCAACAATTAAAAATTCATAATACAATTCTTACCACAATAATTACCTTTCTGTTGCAAGTCGCATTGTATATTACGTACGCTACACTGCAATACTAAAAAGCTGTAGCGGGTATTACGATAATTCTTTTACCTAACATGCAAATAATTAGAGATATACATATTACGTACGCCATGATGAAATAATAAGAAGCTTTAGTGGGTATTACGATAATTCTTTTACCTCACATGCAAATAATTTGAGATTACTTAGATGCGGATAAATATTACAAATTTTTAAAAATAAAGAAACACATTTTATCATAAACATCCACAAAACTTTTTATTCTTTTTATTCTATTTATTTCCTTATTCCAAATACATCGTTTTATCGTCTGCTGCCATAGTAACATGATAAATTAAATTTCATAAAAAAGGCACAGTCGCACAGTAGTAGAAAATTATTTTACTAAATGGGATAGTTATTTTTAATTTTGGTTTTAGAATTAAATTCGTGAACCCCGTGAATAGAACGGGTTAAACAGCTGGTAAATAATAAAAAAGTTTTTTACACATAAAAATACACAATTAACTACTGTATTCGTATACTTATTGCTTGTGTTGCCAGGTGTCCCGCGTAAATCATGCCTCGAAATACTCTGGTCACCAATAATTTCTTACAGTTTATTTCATCATCTTTGATCGCAGATAATTTTGACATTAGATAAGGTGAATATAGTTAGTTTTAAATACTGATGACAAGAGGATTTGGAACGCCAATTTACTTGGGACACATAGAAATACTACTTATGACTGACAATAGACTACAACGTAACTTCTAAATTGAATAAAATGATAGTAGTTATAGAACTGTTTTATATTTAAGTTAAAATATTTCATTTTCATCTTCATTATTTAACACAAGAACCCCCGGAAATTTTATCCGAGTTCCACAAAAATATTTGACACCCGAATTTTTATTTTAAATCATTTGACTGATGTACTTAAGGTAAATCTGCGCTGTTTAAATTTAACTTATTTTATGAAAGAATTTCTGGTTCTAGTTGGCATTTAATCATATGGTCGGAGGCGGAACGACTCCTTCCAGTTGTTCTAGTGTTAAACTAAAAATTTGCCAATTTTCGAGTAACAGGTTTCTTGAATAACCATAACCCTCTATTAAAATATAGCGAATTAAATTGAAAACTCCGCATGACAAAGAGAGAAAAACTATGGTTATAACTTTTGAAATATTTTACCTGAAACATTCACTTTGCATACATAATATTACCTTTAAATATGAAAATTTTGAAGTAAAATAATAAAATATTTGACACGATGGCTCAATAAAACAAACTCCAAATTTAGTTCCCTTGAAGTTATAAGTAGAAGTATGATTATTATAGTAGGAGAGAAAACGAATGTTTCAAACTTCTTTATTTGTTAAAATGATCTATGCTAATTAGTATAATGATGAATGATTTCACTTTATTTTTATTTCTCTTTTGAAATTAGAGATTATCAGAGAATTACACATTTTACAAAAGTTGTAAAAGTTCCTACAACGGACTTCCTAAAAGTGACAGAAATTCAAAGGAAAGTGCTAATTAAAATAGAAATCTGAATATTAGTTATCCTTTTAAACAAGCAATTTCTATTATTAATAATTCCATCTTTTGAGAGAATATAAGATATTTATAACATATTAGAAACTGTCACTGATAATTTATTTTTAAATATTTTAAAAGTTTTAAAATGAAAGGACTAGAAAACATCTAAATTAATGTGATTTATTTGCCTTACTCATGAGATTTAAAGAGCAGTCATACATGCGGAGATCTTGTTTTCTTTTATTATTTTTATCAATGTGTTAAAATGTCAATATAGTGTATATATAAAAGAAGGTATGAATTGATAGTAAAGTAACGTAAACAGTCACGTTATTGTATTACTTTAAATATTTAAAATAAATTTTATCATAAATTATAACATATAGTTAAAAAATATCATAAAAATTTCGGAATAACAACTACCGTCTAAACCGCGTATACGCCAGTTCGAGTGTGCGCCGACATTTTGAATGACAAAGGAATGGTAAAATTTTGCATCCGCGTATAAGCTGACTCTAAAAAATATCCAATATGTTTTCAGACAAAAATCACAGTTTTAGTGAAATAACAAACGAAATTTATTATATAAAAAAGAAATATGAAACAAATCTTTCAAACTCGAAATCAATATATGAATCTCCAAAATGTTCGATGAAATCCCGTTCCGTTGCTTCCTAGCGATAAAAAATCGACTCAGGATAAGATGAATTTTCGTCATCACTTCTTGAAAAAAAAATTCTTCGGCGCCATCCATGGAATTGCTAATATAGCACTTTTTAAATGATTTCACAATAATCTCCCTTGAAATTCACATCCACGTCTGTTTAACCGAAGAGACGATAAAACAATTCCGCTTATTTGCCCTCCTTTGTTTTTTGCAAATCTTGCGAACACATTAACTGAATCCAGGTTTTTAGCAATCTATCTTTAAATATTTTGTTGATGCAAACTACAAGTATTTGCAAGAGTGGTATCAGTCTACCTGGTTTGACAACAATAGATTGTCCACAATAGGTTCAAGATCAAAGATTTTTAACTTGTTCTTTCGCTTCGTCTGTCGTATGAGCGCTAAATGTATCCAATACAAGAATCACTGGTTTCTTAAATACAGCTACGGGACTTTAACTTCACATATTTTCCGCACGGTCCATTTCATCCATCCGTCCACTTTTCTAGAGCCTGATAATTACTTTAGACGGAAATTTTAGTTTGGATGGATTTTTTCCCTCTTAAATATAATAATTGGGACAAATTAGAGCGAACTGCTAAGCAAGATAAAACAGCGATGAAACGCGATTTCTAGTGTCCTAGTGGCTTCCCGTAAGGCATGGTGACGTCACGTCGACGTCGTTGTAACGTCACGCTGTGACATTGTGACCGTCGATGTGACGTCACGTGACGTCGATGTGAAGTCACTGTGACTAGAATGTGAGGTCGTTATGGCCGTTTTAGAGCTCTTTTGTGACGTCACATTGTGACGACTTTGTGAAGTCACGGTGTGACAAATTTGTGAAGAGTGTGTCATTTGTGACTATTTTGGTATTAACTTTGTGACGAATTTGTGACGAATGTGACAATGCTTTAAAGTCACATTGAGATCAATTTGTGAAATATGTGTCATTTTTGACGAAATTGTCTTTAACACTGTGATGATTCTGTGACGACAGCGACACTGCTTTGAAGTCACATTGTGACAATTTTGTAAAAATTGTGTGATTTGTGATGATTTTGTCATTAACGTTGTGACGAATATGTGACTAGCGGCAATGTTGTAAAGTCACACTATGACATACTTGTACAGTTGTAAACACGTATGCATGTCACACATAGTCATAATTATGCATGTTGTAAAATCATTTACATCTATAACGCTAATATACTTCGGCGATACATCGCAATTAAAACTTGGGGGCCGATATAACAAGGGTATACCAAAAGAATTTTATTGAATCAAAATGCAATGCCCCGCAGACTTCAATTTTTGTTGCACCTTTCTTTCCTATTGCAATAAATGAGAATATTGAAGACAACTGAATCTATCACAGGGGAATCTATCACATTTTTTTTTTCAAAATTAGCTATTTGTTAAAAGCATTAAAATTACCAAAAAAACAATTTGTTTAAATTTTCAAATCTTTATCAAGATAAAATTTGTGCTGAAAATATAATATTTTATAATATATATACAGTACTTTTTATATTCTTTAAACTATAGAAAATACTGAATGAAATTAATTTATTTCATTTAATACGCATTACAAACTCGAAGTCACTGGTGAGGTTGAATTTTTTTCGATTACACAACATTTATAATAATAAAAAAAAAAAAAAAAAAAAAAAAAGAAAGATAAAAAGAAATACCGATATTAAGTAATTCAATTTTATATGTTTTATGATATTGATTACCATAAAATATATATATATATATGATTGTAATTCAAACAAGTTGGGGCTGAGAAAATAGGAAACTTCTTTGTTATAGAGGCCCCTATAAATTTGATTATGCAAAAATTGTAGTAACGACATTGCTAAGATCATTGTGAAGTTATGCATGCGTTATATACATATATATATACACTCGAAACGCTCATCATGTGCCATATAGTCATTATATATGTATTGTTTACGTCTTTTATGCCCCATACATGCATTACAAAATTTCCGAAGTACATTTTAGCAATAACCATTTGAAACTACTCAAATGAAAAATACAGCTTTGGTATAGAAAATTAACTGAGTATCACCAGTATCATTATGTTGAGAATTCTAAGAACAATTTCGGCAATAATCGTTATGTTGGAAGATAGCAGCAATAAATAAAATCGTATTTTTATGCTCACTGTAAAAGTAAATAAAACTTTTAGGTATGCATAGAACGGTGATACAAAGGGTTAATTTATTTTACATCAGGGTTTGCTTGGAGTAAAATCCATATATAAAACAACTTTTTGATTATTAAAAAATAACTTTAATAATTGATTGCCAAAATTACATTTTTATTTATGAATTATTATAAAAATAACTCTTACTATCTATGATTTTTTAAAACAATAATACCTTATTGTTTATAAAACACAGCACCGCAGCTACTCTATTTTGCGTCTAATGTAACAGTTTTTATGTTTTGCCTAAGATCTATCTGGCTGGATATATGTTGCCATGACATCTATAACTCTGGTAGTGTCATAAATAGTACAAACAGATTAGAATCTACAACGAAATTTTTAGAATAAAGTCTGGTGAAAGTTTTATAAATACAGTAGAATGCCGATTATTGGAACTCCAATTAACCGAACAGCATATTTCTCTCAAAGAATTCTTTTTAATCGAATTTTCAATTATCCAAATATTTGTCTCTCTAAAAAAGAAAAAAAAAACACCTAACTTCCAATTTATTTTTTGCTTAAATTATAATATCTGAAGTTTAGAAAATGATAAAAGAAAAAAAAATTAAATAATAAGTAAACAAAAAACAATAAAAAAAAAACAAAACAATTTTTAAGCACTCCAGTACTAACTGGTTCTGTCAGTCCTAAACCTAGATAAAGTGTGAAGGTTTTAGAATAGTCAGGAACATCCCTTAAACTGTCTGCCCATTTATCCGAACTTTTGTTTATCCGAACTAGGGTCGGTCCCGACTTGTTCGGACAATCGGCGTTCTACTGTATATATTGTATTAGAATTACAAATAATCATATTTATTTTTATATGACACAATAAAACAAAATAATGAACTCAGTATCAAATGGTTAACTACTTTTTAATGTAAATAAAGTATAAAAATTGAGCCCATAAACACAAAATAGAGCCACGCATAGGTTCATTATTATTATTAATATTTTATTTACAAGATTATGGTAATTATAAATAAGAAATCCATTTTAATCACGCTGTTTATAAAGAGTGTATAATATCGATACTTTGAAATTTATTTCGATAAAATCATTCAGAAGATAAAATGATAAAATTATCCAGAAAAAAAAAGTAAATAATAAAAGATTATTATTACATTTTAGATTCATACCGTTCAAGTATTTGCGTTATTTTTAAAGTAAAATCATATTTAAACACTTACTGATTGCGTAACTTCTATATTTTCATTTGCCAACAGACTTCTAGTTCACTTTGAAAACATTTCAGTAAGAATGTTTAACAACTGAAAAGCTTTCACCCGCTATGACTATTTCTTTATAGATTTTAAAACATTTCTCAGGTTGAATAATACATTAAATAATAATTTTTCCCTTAACATTACATATCTACGATCTCTTTTAATAGTATACGTTTCCGTTGTGTCTTATTTTTTTATAAATTCCTCTTCTGAGCAGATGCAATTTTTTTTAAATAAAAACATGCAATTCAAATTGTTTAAGACCATCACTTAATACAAAATTAAAAAATTATGTTTGCCAATAATTTTATTCCATAAAAAGACTTTTTTTTAAATAACTTAATTATCTTTAAATGTTTATTAATTATATTAATGACTGATTATAATACTTATCCATATACTTTCATATTTAGGACACTATGTGGTTTTAACCAAATATTTAAATTAGAATATAAACCAGATTAAAATGCAATTTAAATCACTAATTTTAATAATCTGATCAAAGCTGTGGAAAAGGAAGTTAGATATTTTAACAAAATAAAAAATAAATGTAATGAAATATTTGTGTTCTATAACATATTTATCAGAAGATAACTAAAATCATTGTAATTAAAAAAAAAGCAAACAGGGAAAATAATATTTTAGATATTTCAACAAAATAAAAAATAAATGTAGTGAAATATTTATGTTCTACAGCATGTTTATGAGAAGCTAACTAAAATTGTTGCCGTTAAAAGAAAGCAAACAGTGAAAATAATATTTTTACTTACCTAGTTTCATTGACGTTGTACGTGATATTTTGATTTTGGGGAACCAATTAAATCCGATAATAAGTACCATAGCAATGACTTGAATCATCTTCAACAAGTCAAAGCTACCGTAATTTTCTCGGGTTTATATTTTGTTAGCTGAACTAACTTGGATCCTGAGAACGTTCTTGTTTCACTTTTTAAATCCATGTCAACACGTCTATGCTGTCCAGTGTCCACATAACTTCCCGCGTTTATTCTAAAAAGCTTCACTGTTACTTTTATCCGTTATTCTGCGGTGAGTGGTAACAACTGAAATAGTGCAGATGCAGACGATTTTTAAGTTTCGAAGTTCGAAGCAGATGTTTTTTCGGTTTTATTTGTTTTTCTATACAACAGTTTCGGAAGGAAATTAAATGCATAATAATTTTATCAAATTGTCTCTAATTCAATTTCCTGTTTGAAAATGTTTTATTGTATTTCACCTTTTATTTTTATCAGTTTTTTTGAATTGTAAAGTTTCATTTACGTAAATTATAATAATAATATTATCCATAATTAGAGTTTACTAGATAAAATATTGCTTAATTTTTCAAAATGTGTATAAATTAATTTAATGGTAATAATGATGACCCCCTCCTTTTTTTAAAAGTAAAATTTATATCACAGGTAATATATACAAAATATCTTCTTTAAAAAATACAACAAGATTATCGAGAAGAGATGAGTTTTTCTTTGCCAATCTGTCATTATCTTAATATTAATTTTCTGTAGAATAAAACATCTTGTAAAATAATTTTTAAAGATATATTTTGAAAACAAAAAATAAAATATGAATAATTAATTATGTCATGGGCTTTGCCTAAATTTTGTACATTAATTTTATATTCGGAAAATGTCAATTTTATTTTAAACGTCTGAAAGAAGTAGAATTTAAAAAAAAAAATTACTTAAAATAGTGAAACACTAAGAGGAAAAAAAATGACTTGAATGCAAATTATAAAGCAAGAAATGCATATATGACTAAACTTTGAAGACGCTTTCTGCGTGCTCATTAAAAGCTGCAGACTTAACTGTAATAGAAAGTTTTTAGTTTGAAACCACAGAAATGTTTCGACTACTCTTTGAGAAACTTCTACTATAACAGATGATCATTTACAAAAATCTTTATAAAAGATAAGTCGGGGTCTGTTTACCTAAACCATTTTTTTAATAATATGAAATTCGCATAATTAGGAAATATTTTTGTGTCGCTGATGAATTAATTACATTTTATGTTATATGAAAATAAAAAGTTTTGGTTAGAGGCACAGAGGCAACTTGGACCACGGTTTAAAAAAAATTTAAATCCGGCAGAAAAATATTTTTTACAGTAAATAACATGATTTAATAATTTTTGTAATTTTTTTAAGTTTTCTAAGAAGTTCACATCTCAGTCACAATGTGACATCACTGAGTGGTGGCATTTTGGTCACAGATGTGACGTGACCACAGTGACTTACAGTGACGTCACAATGACGTCACTGTGACCATGCATGCTATGAGGGTTAGAACTTTTCTCCTCAAATATGACCCATAAGCTGACTCCCTCTTTTCAAAAGGCAATTTTAGGTTAAAATGTTCCGGCTTATACGAGAGTATATACGGATTTGCAACTACATTGCTACAAGGCTTTTTCTAATATACAATATAAGAACATTTAGATAAATTATTATTCAACAGCTGTATAAATTCTATATTAATTCAAAATTATAAAGAAATTGGTATATACATATAAATCAAAGTTTGAAGCAACACAATTTTTAACTAACTGCAGACGAGTTTCAGCGGCATACTGCGTAAAGTCATCAGTGAAAAGTATAGGATTATTAACCTATACAATTACTGAAATGAGGTGCATAACATGAATAAGTGGTAACAGGACTTTCCATCAGTATGTCGGTAAAAGTTAGAAAAATGCCCCCCTTTGGGTCTACTATCGCGCCCCCTGGAATACATCCTCCCCACCTCTCTTTGAAATACAGTTTGCAGAATTGTGTTACTGTGCATTGTAACTAAATAGAAAAAGACTAATAGAATGTAGCAAATTCAGAAAATTCGCTCAATTATTTCTATGTGAGGGCAAAAACTTATTGATACACACACGGATTATATCATTTATCATTTACCTTATACAAAATTCAAAATAATTCTGATAGAAATTTACCTTCGTCGTTTTCATATGCTCAAATTTTTAAACATAATATATTAATGCTTTTTGAAATTTTTAATTAAACCCAACCTGGTTTTTGTATGTAAAGATGGAATTTTGTTAACGATTTTTAACGAATGTCTGATATACACTATATTGCCATTAATGACCGGCAACTTTCAATTTTAGACATTTTGTCGAATATTTAGAAATATACTTGACAGATTCTTCTGGAATTTCAGGATTGAAAAGAACTGGTATGACCTCATATTTAGCAATGTCGATTTGATAAGTGGGGCAATTAGGGGGCCAACAAAAAATCAAAGAAAAAAATAATACTTGGGATTACCCTGTAAAATAAAATGCACGAAATGATCTATCGCTACCGAATATAAATAAACAGACATTGTGCAATATGTGTATTCTTTTGTGTAAGAGTAGCATGTATATTAAAAGAGATATAGCGATATATTTAAAAAAAATCATGCATGTTTTTTGCTTATAACATGCAGGGTTTTCAACCAAATTTAACTCCATTTTCAGAAAAATTGAAAAAATATAGTAGAACAAATATAGCACAATTTGAATATAAATATATTAAATATTTTAGAAAATACGAGCAGTTGTATGAAATCTTTTTTATCTGCGCATGCGCGAACGGTAACAAGGATCATTTTACATAATTTAATAAACAAATCTATGGAGCAACTTATTTAAAAAAATCTAGTCAAATATCGTAAAAATTCAGAAAGATATCGGCATTAGAGTGAGCAAATTTTTAGTTGTTCTCTAAAAGCAGCTGAATGATAAGGGATTTTCCACAAATTGTCATTTTTAATTTTAATTTTTTTTTTTAATTTTCCTTTTTTTAATGCTTTAGTTCTTCTTGAATAACCACCAGAACGGGCCTATACCATGATCAAAAGCAGTATCAAAATTGAAGCATTTTTTCCAAATCTACTCGAAGATACTCACTAAATACTAACATTTTTTTGGAAGTCAGTTAATAAAAAATGACAATTTGTGTAAAATCTCTTATCATTCAGCTGCTTTTAGAGAACAACTGAAAATTTGCTCACTTTAACGCCAATATCTTTCTGAATTTTTACGATATTTGACTAGATTTTTTAAAATAAGTTGCTCCATAAAGTTGACTATTAAATTATGTAAAATGTTCCTTGTTATCGTTCGCGCATGCGCAGATAAAAATTATTTCATACAACTGCTCATATTTCCTAAAATATTTTACATATTTATATTCCAATTGCACTATATTGTTTCTACTATATTTTGTCAATTTTTCTGAAAACGGAGTTAAATTTGGTTGAAACCCCTGCATGTTATAAGCAAAAAACATGCAAGATTTTTTTTTTGATTTTTTTAAATAAATCGCTATATCTCTATTAATGTACGTGCTAATCTTACACAAAAAATACACATATTGCACAATGTCCGTTTATTTATATTCGGTAGCGGTAGATCATTTCGTGCATTTTACTTTACAGGGTGATCCCAAGTATTATTTATTTTTTTATTTTTTGTTGGCCCCCTAATTGCCCCTCAACAAATCGACATTTCTAAATATGAGGTCATACCTGTTCTTTTTAATCCTGAAATTCCAGAAGAATCTGTCAAGTATATTTCTAAATATTCGACAAAATGTCTAAAATTGAAAGTTGACGGTCATTAATGGCTATATAGTGTACTAGAACTACAAAAATTTCGTTCACAGGAGTGTTGTGTTTTCAATGACAACATTTTAATAATTTTAGAACTTAATTATTAATTAATACATTATTCTCCATCTAGACTGCCATGGTGATAAATCGCCAGATATTCTATGAAATTCGTGTAATTACATTTGAGTTGAAACAAGAATGGACTTAATTATGCGCCAATAAATGCTCGCCAAAATAGGCGAAATGGCTTTGAAACTGCAACAATGAAACTTTTTAACAGCTAAAAAGCAGAAAATAAATTATAAACAAAAAAGAAGAGATTATTAAAAACAAAAATACTTTTTTTTTTATAAATTAATAGTTTACGCTTAATTTTGAGAAATGAATATAGAAATCTTTTTAACAAGTGAAAACAAAACAGTGAACTTTTCATAATCGAGTTCAGTGGCTAGGCAAAATTAATGTACTGTTACTGAAATTTTGGAAAAAAAAAAAGAATTGCTGTTAAATAATTATTCGA
The DNA here is from genome assembly GCA_963932465.1 of Maratus speciosus. Classification (NCBI taxonomy): domain Eukaryota; kingdom Metazoa; phylum Arthropoda; class Arachnida; order Araneae; family Salticidae; genus Maratus; species Maratus speciosus. The sequence goes on along the minus strand of OZ010788.1, from coordinate 330,472,676 downwards.
TCAATCTTTGATCAACGTTGTATAAAGTTTGTTATTTCAGATGTAGAAAGAGTTTGAAAGTATGAAATGCAAAGCTTTCACGATTTTTTTTAAACAGTTATTCTAAGATGTAGTAAATAAATAGAAAACCATATCATAGATTTTGTACCTTTTTAATAACTACAAAAATAATGTGTTAAATAGAAAATTATATCATGGATTTTCTGCATCTTTTATAAATATAAAAGTAGAAGAAGAAAAGATTTAAATTTAATGTTGTTGTCTGTTTATATACCTAATGTTCGGTAAAATACAAACTCAACAAATGGGTATATCGGAGTGGGTATTTACCTTAAGATTTGTCAAGGGGTGTGCCTTTATGTCGCTTTTTAGGGTGCATGAAAAAAAGAGAAGAATTTTCGCCGATCAATGGTATTACTTAAAAATGTTAAAATCATACAGCAAATTTCAAATTTTAAGATTTTAGTTTATCAGTTAAGAGTTGGTATTCGTTTGCACTTAAGAATGGGTTCTAAAAGAACTGTTTAATGTGTTTACCTTCTCACGCAAGAACATTCTGCAATAAGGTAGGAAAACCACTTGCATATAGCATATCAGAGATTTCGCGGCGTATCACATATTTTATGTCAAGAAGATTACTAATTCAATTAGCACATACACTGTTAAAAAGAACATAGTTGAAAAGATTGTTTAGCGTCTTTTAGTTCAATAAAAAGAAGTAACTCAATTCGAACACTCTGTTACTAAAAACTTTATTAAAATAATTTATGAGTTTTTGTTTTGTATTTCTTCAAAATAAATAAATAAATAAATGATAAAATTTGTCTATTTCTACGCAGTGTTGCCAGTGGGCTACTTTTTTTAATTAAGATTTCATGATTGCCACCACTTTTTTGAAATTGTAAAATTACCTTTTTTTTCGACTTAATTAATATGTCATTAAATAAGGCGCATTTTACCATATGAAAAAAGTGGTGCCAATCAAGAAACTGAATTTAAAAAAAGTCGCCCATCTGTCAACACTGTTTCTACGAAACTAAAAACAAAATCAACAAAAAAGCAACAAAAATAAATAATTTTAAAAAAAACGTGCTTCCATGTACCATTTTTTTAAAACTATTTTCTCTTCTATGAAATAAAATCTAACTCTTATGAAAAGTATTAGACTGCAAATCGCGACTGCAATACGGTACTTCTTCCAATTGAAGCGACACAAATAAGAGAGTATTTTAAAAACTTTACTAATATTTTTTACAAATTAAAGAAATTTAAATACAGGGTTATCGAAAAAAATATCCCTGATTTTAAAAAATAAATTTCACGAGAAATATACAGTCAATCGATACGAAACCAACTTGAAATTGCAGATCATCTGAAGGAGCTTTTGTAGTAGTGATTGCGTTGGCATTGGTGTGACTGAACACTGTAAAAAAATGTCATTTTTCATTTACAAACAAAGAAAAGATTTTTGCACATAAACGTGTTCAATAAACGAGTGGGGGCATCTTCATGTACTTATAACATTTCGCAGTAGTTTAAATACTAATTTTAAAACTTGTAGACTAATCCTGAAACTTCCCTTTTTCTGTTGAAAATCTTATTTTCGTCGTTATTGTTTACATTATTTTTTGTCTATGTATATATATATATATATATATATATATATATGTGTATATATATATAAAGCAATTTAACAAATTACTACGACCATTTTGAAAATTATTTTTTCAAAGACTAAAACTTAAGACATAAAAAATCGCATAGAGTTGATGCGTACTCCATGAATTAAACATGAACATTCCTGGACCCGTCATGAACAAATTTTAAAAGAAATTTCAGTTTTACAATTTTCGGTACTGTAAATTTTTAAACTTCTACGGAGCTGATCATACATTACGTACGCCATGGATTAAGCATTAATATTCCTGGACCAATTTTAAATGAAATTTCATGTTTAAAATTCTAAGCATCCCACAATATTACTTTTTACACCGTCGTACAGAGAAACAAATGTACTTTAAATGCAATTTGTTTGAAAGCTGTATCTCAATTTGTTTCTGAGTTATTAATTTTTTTTTTTAGTTTTTATTACTTTTTTGTCAAAGTGGCAACAGAAGTATCCATCTCTGTTGAAAGTAAAGGGAAAATACAGATTACTGTATAGGCCAATAAGAAAACGAATAAAATGCGGGATTGAACTAATAAAAAGCTTCAGGTATGTTTTTGATTTCCTACCCTGACCGAGGACAATAACCATTTTGCCAAATGATTAAAAAAGCTAGATTATTTGAATAACTATAACTTTGTAATATAGTATTAAAATACAGTGCTTAAAAAAAACAAAGCATACATAAAGCATATGTTATGAATAAAATATTTAAATTATTCATAACATTAAAGCATTCACTTTAAGTTGTGAATATTGTTTTCTTCATACATGTGAAAATTAAACTAAAACACGTAAATATTTTGCCTTTATTACCCAATAAAACAAACTGCATATTTATTCACTTTGGTGTTATCAATAAAAGTATGTTTTCTATTGTAAGATAGAAAGTCCATGCTTTAAACTACAGCACTTGTTACTCTTAAGTAAGCTAATTTGTGGAATATTGAATGATGTCATTTTATCTTTTCCCTTTGTAGTTGCAGCTTATCGGAGAAACACACATAAATTATAAATTAATGAATACCTTTAAAACATTCTCTCTAAAATGACACACATTCAAAGGAAACTGCAATTAGAATTGAAATTAGGGTACTAGTTATTCATTCAAATATACAATATCTGTAACCTATTGCATCTTTTGTAAGAATTAAAAATATTTATAGCATTTAACTGTCAATAATTATCAGTTTATTTTAAGTGTTTTAAAAGATCTAGATGAAAGGAGAAATCCATCGTGCAATTTTCTTTTAATGGACGTTTAAAAGCGTTAATGTATTTTAAAAAACACTGAGGATATATATTTATAGAAATTTATATTTTACTTCATTGTATGTTTTGATTAAAAATTAAACTTTTACATTCTAATACAAATATTTTTATACAATGTAAACTACTTCAAGTATATTTGTATCTTTTTTTATATACATGGATACAAAGGATTTTAGCTAAATTTAAAGTTAGGAGATACATCAATTCGATAAAAGTCCAAAAGTATAAAAAATAGATATTTTTATTTTTAAATTTTCATCTAAATCACATATTAGTGAATGATAAGGTTAAATCGTTTAATAACTTGTAAGATGCAATAATCCTTTTATGTAGATTGTATTTCATAAGAATTTTCAAATGAATATTTCTTTTTCACGGACGTTTCATACATCTCCATATGTAAACATGCTTTCATCTAATAACATATCTTACCCTGATCTTAAAAATAAGCTTTTATCACATTGATTTTTATGTTTTGATAAAATAAACACGTTATAGGGTATTTTAAGCTAGAAGAGCCCATGCCAGGAAGTTGTATAACTATGTAAAAAATCTCCCTTACCACGAATCGCAATTGAAACTTACTTCTCACCGACAAATTTCGCTTTTATTTTCAGAAGAATATTACGTCACGGTAAATTCAATGTTTCGTTAAGTGATTTTGTGAGTAACTACCAACGTGGTAAATTGTATATCTACACAATTTAAACTCTTTTACAATGACTGAATAGTGCTCAGATCTTCCGAATATGTTTCCTCTGCGTTCAAATTTTTGCTCTAGTAAATACGTTAACTGAAAAGCTTTTTTTTTTTTTGTATTAGTGGCGCCCCAGTTTACATGTTGTGTAACTACGTATTTTTCACTCACATCACATATACGAATTTGTCTTTAATCGTCATAATAAACTTCTTTCGTTGTCAATATTACGTTTCGATTAAAAAAAAAAATCAGTTGATATAACTTTTAAGATAGCATAGTTGATGGGAAAATGTATATCTAGGCAATCTAAGCTTATTTCTAACAAACGAATGAATTTCGCTCTAATTAGCAAATAAGCTTTGGTTATGGTTACTTTCATGTCCTTATAAACACAGTTTCGTGATCCCTTTTTATGCTAGCAGTACCACTCGTAGGAAATTTCTGAATTACGCAAATGAAACTCGCTTCCCACAAAGGATTTTTTTCTAAAATTAAGAATAAGCCTTGATCAAGTATATAATTTTAGATAATAACTCTCGTGATAGGTTTTTTATGCTGTCAGTGAGCACGGTGGGCTATTACGCATCTGCAACATACATTGCTTTATATTTTGTAGCATAGTTTATATCATAAATACAAATTTTGTATTCAAAGCTTTTTTTGCGATTATAAATGGCAGTATCATGCAACTAAATGGTTTTGTACTCACGATATGATAGTTGAACTATAGATTTTTTTTCACAAAATCCCGATGTGTTAAGACAAATCGATATCCCAATTTTCTGGAATAGAAAACTGAATTAAACAAAAGAAAAATATTTCTCACTTTTAAGAGAATACAGAATTTAAAGATCATTTTTCAGGGTTTCATAAATTTGGCTATGTTACATTTGAAAAATCTCATACGCCATTCCCCATTAATTAATACTTTTTGATTTTTAAAATATTATGTTATGTAATAAAATGTTTTAAATTATAAAAATATTATTATATTATACTTTATTCGGTTTTGGTTACTTCTTACTACTGTTGTTGATCTTGAAATTATAAAGTTTAATAAAGAGTTAATGATTGAATACGACATTCATAACTGGCAATTTATATAAAGAAGACAGCAATGTACGATATTTCAACCTTTTAATACCGTACAAAAAATTTCATTCATCAATTAATAAATTACATGATTTCCAAAATTATTATTTGTGCTTATATAAAACAGAAAATAATGGCAGAGAATAAATTGTTCAAATGGTATTGTGTATAGTAGAATTTAAAAATCGGGTAGTTTAAATATCGTTATTACGCGATAAATGAGGCTAGCGAATATGAATTATATTCAAATGGCAATATTTATTGTCTGTCGCTATGAATAGGATTTTCCTATTTGCAATGACTTTACCTGTCTACCGCAATATTTCTGCAGAATACTATACTCATTAAAGATACTTTTATATGACTCCCATACAAAACATTCTTCTGTGCTGATATTTATTGTATAAATTACATTCTAAATTAAAGTATTGTTTCGCAATGATTTCTTTATATTGATAACATCATTATTGTATAATTTGGGATATCAAATACATGTCTCTCTTGACTAATCTAATGTGAAAGAGACAAAAAGATAACGATTTATGCGAAAACTGTAAAATTTGAAAATTTCGGCTATACACATAATGTTAGTTCATAAAGTTTCGAATTACATATTTGCAGTAAGATGCTAATTTCTTTAAAAATATAGATGAATGGAATTATTTCTGTAAATTCTATTAATTTTTAACATAAATTAAAATGTTACTTTCTTAGCAAAAAATGTGCTTAAATTTGTAATAAAAGTCGGTATTTAATATATATATATATATATATATATATATATATATATATATATATATATTAATAATTATTACATTATTATAATTAATACATTATTCGATAATGTTTTTAATTCTTAACTATACTTTGAACAGAATAAAAATAAAAATAACTATATTGAAAATGAATATTATGCTTATTTAGATAACCATTTATCTCAAATCAGTCAACATTTATCATTTATCTCGTTCAAAACTAAAACATTTCATAGAAAATTTGCTCTTGAAGTGATTTATGAATATGATAAATTAAATTTCCAAGCAGTATAATTTAATATTTTACCTTTCTTCTTAACATTTTCAATTTATACGAACTACCATGCATCAAATTTGTCATTTTTATACTAGAAAAATAAAAATAAAAATAAATGTTTATTTTTGAAGCTACAAGACTTATAATAAAAAAAACTTTTTGATGAATCAATACATGGATAAAAATATGTAGATCATAGAGTACAGTTTATTATATGTAAATGTATTTGCTGTTTTTCTTTTTTTTTTAAGAGAAATTAATTAATAACTTTAAAAAGTTCTATATTTCATTTTCTTTTCAATTTATCCATCTATATTATGTAGTATATTATTTATAGTAAACTTTCGTGAGATTTTTTCTTTTGATCATTAAAATTATTTATTTCAGCTCATTTCTCTTTACCTCATACAAAACTATAAATAATTCCGATAGACATTTGAACCCCCTATACATGTTTCAAACTTAATAATTTAATGCTTTTGTTTATTGCAGAATCATTGTGAACTGTTCCGAATATTATTAGATAAACTTTATCATTTTTAAGATCAAAAGAATAGAAATCAAAATTTGTTATTGAATATTTCTGATTAGCTATTAAAGGACTAAGATAAATTAGATAAGTAATAAATAATTTACTAAATTTCATAATTTCGCGTTGTTCTTAAATTATAAAAATAGGAAACATTAAAATCAATGCGGTTTTCTGTGTACATACCAAGAGTTTTAAAAAATTGTGATGCATTGAAAAAAATCGTAAAAAATGAACAAATTGGATTTTTGAAATACAGTTTACACCTTTAAATTTGACTAAAAGACAGATTTGTTTCTTTTTTCTTTTTATTTGCGTAAGAAAAACAAACAGTCATAAATTTCACTAACGAATGGCATATTTCAATGAAATAAATTTCACATGAAATGTTATATAGTTACATTCTTCCTTTTAACGTAAAATTCTATTTCTAGTATGTGGCAATAAAATCTAGTGACTAATTTTTCACAAACTTCTTATTGACATCTAGATTTGAAATTTAGACATTTAGATTTGAAATTTAGACATTTAGATTTGAAATTTAGACATGTAGATTTGAAATTTAGAGACTTGGAGCTCGAGCGAGTTCGTTTTACACGAATGCGATGGGGTCGTGGGCCTTCAGGTCTGTGTTGATCTCGACCCACGGCTCCGGCGTTCTCTGGGCTAGCCGGATAGCGACGATCTCAGTGCCGGTCTACGGCCGGACGGTGTCGCTTAGCAAAGATTAGTTAATGTGATAGGACCCCATCCACCAATTGACTAACAAGGAGCCTGAGAGGAGAGAACGGGCTTTGTAGAACGGTGTCTCGGTGACTCACTGGTGACGACGGGACACGCGGAATCGCCTTGTACGGTCTACCGGAGCAACAAAAGGGTGAGGGTTACGGACAGCGACTGATGTCTTATTTGCGTCAGGAGGCTCATGCCGCCGAGATATCCGTAGATGGAGCAGTTGTGAACCGACCTAAGGTGGGTAGAATTTGGTTGTGCCATCGTCGACCCAGGAGAGGTCGCAGACGGAGGCCACTATGGCTCTGGTTGCCCGATGTCGTTCCGTAAACCCTGGGAGAGGGTCGATCGGCAGGGTAACCATTGATCACTATCCTCACAGGGAAACGGGCCGGAGGCTCGCGGACTAACGTGGCGGTACTTCGAACCTTGGGTAAACTCTTGGTTTGACCCAGATCCTGCGTGTCAGTGCGCTACTGGAGGTTAACGCGCTCAGTGGTGAAGATATAGTGGTGTCTCAAACTAACTTTCGAACGCAAATAACAGGTCGCGGTTGGTCACTACACGGGGTCAGGAGCACTCATGCTTGGGTACCCTCGACGGCCGTGAGGTAAGGTAGCGGGGGCCGGGTTTTTGCCGGTCTCCCGCAGTTTCTCCACTCTCGGGTGGATTCGACTTGTGGGGGACCGGCGGAACCTCGGACACTCCAACTCTCTAGAGAGTTGGGGTCTTTTCCGCCTAGGTGGAACTTTCCGTGCCCACCTGGGGTCGCTAACTGCACCTAGTCTGGTCTCTCTTGACTCCCAGCGTCGAGCCGCGAGGGTTGTCGCAGGTTGAGAGGAGAGATTGGGAGAAAAACCCTTAGTGAGGCATTGTCTATATCGTCGAGGAGGAGGCCTTGTCTCCTCGGGGTCCATTAAAGGTGTCTTCATGATCCCCTGAGCGAGGCATCGTCTTTGGCGTCAATAGGGATTTTCCCCGACCCTCCGGGGCTTCTTACTTACCGGGGCACTTCTCTCTCCTATTGGTTGGATCGCATAAATATCTTTTATTGGTAAATGGTATTTGATCTTGTGAGCCCTCCGTAAAGTAATTCCGTCTCGTGAAACCTCGTGTAGGTTCGTGGGCCAGACTCTCGGTTCTTGCGGGGCTGTTGCGGCGTACCGGATCGGAAATCAACAGAAGGGACCATTTGGCTTTTCTAGCTGGGTGGTGAAGATTGTCGTATGGGACAATTCATCTTCTTTTGGGAATAGCCGCCGTGACGTTCGCTGAGCTGTGCACCGGTCTGAACTGAGTTTTCGCGAGGTGCGGCCTTGATGGGTCATTCCTGGCGGAGACCTTCGGGACGCGTCGCGGAGTTTGGGTCTCGGGTCTTTCCGAGAAGGGACAAATGGGCATGTAAGGGCCTGGGACCGGGAGATGGGATCTCGTATATACCTATGGGGTAAGTTGGCTCACGTTCAAAAAAAGTTAATTTAAGCTCAAATAACACACATAAATAAGAGAAATCAATTTTATTATTTACCAGCAAGTTTAAACAAAGGAATTGTACCCGTACAATGTAGATCCTAAATTATACAGACATAAAAAATGAATAAAACATTAACATTGAGTAGTTTCTAAAGTCTATCGCAGGTGTAAAATCGAGTGTCTTCGCTTCTACAGGCTTCTGCATGTGCTTAAACACTGCATCGTACACACTTTTATCGGGGTTTGCTGTTTCTTACGTACCAACACACTTCAGATATTAACGTTCCTCCTGAACTGAGATATTGTCAAGATTCGTGGCTCTGTCTATAATAAGTTCCCCTTTATTATAGGTGTAAATAAAGTTTTCTTTATTATTTGTTTACCTCTGGCCAGCTTTTATGTTGCCTTTATTTTCTTCCTTTTTGTATGTCATATTTTTTTCTTGTCTAAAGCTTAATTTTTCTCTTCCAATGCCTTTAGATTTGGTGAATCTGTCAATATTCATGTGTCTGCCTTTCACCTACACATATTTCCTTTTTTTATTCTGTCCGTTTTATGGTCTGATATCCTCAGGATATAATTATTCAACATTCTAAGCCGAAATCAGAGGAAATCGTAATAAATGTCCACTGCACGTGGCTAACACTGCAGATCTACAATGGGGACTATAGAAAGCAAGAAGAAAGGTACTCTGTGACTGGGTGCGTCATCTATCCATAAACAGACAAATTATAAGGACTGCGCCTACTTACCCGTGTAGCCAACTAGCCCCGGTCTCTCCTATATCAATTTATACTTTTCTAGTATTTACAGCTATACCCAACCCTGCATTGAATAGATGTTTGATATGTCTTATTATTTTTTTAGCCACGATTTTTTGTAAGAATACTGATAGTAATTAATATATTTATTGTACGGAACACTTTGTAATCGAGTAAAAATCGCACTTCACCATTTATTTTTTAAATTGTAAAAATATTGGTATAGTGATTTCTGACTATATCTCTTTTTTAGTTTCAGTAACTCATGGACTAATAGTTAATTTTTTACGCTTGAGTGAATCCGAACAACTTAAAATATAGTACTCAAAAAACATATATATTCCCAATTTAATGTGTTCGATTTTGCAAATTAATAAATTTGAAATTCTCAAATTTGATTAAAAATGCCACAAAAAACATGTCACTAAAACTTGTTTAGAATTACTATCTTAGTGAATGGTTTAATGAAAAAACAATGGCGATGACAACACATGATATCTAAAAAATAAAAAAAAATGGCGACTCGAAATTAAGTTACCTGCATAACGTAAAAATAAAGATTTTATGCTAATATATATATATATATATATATATATATATATATATATATATATATATATATATATATATATATATATATATTTAACTTTAAAAAAATGGAAAAGTATCAAATTTGCGGTCGACAAATATTTAATGCTTAGAATTGGACCATTTACAGGCATTGTAAACTTTTCAGATTTTTTATAATTTTTTTTTTATGTTTAAAAGAGAATAATTTGTTTAAAGATAAAGAAACTTTTCTACAAGTTATTACAGATATTTTTGGTAAATATTGGCATGAAAATGTCGCATTTTTTTAATGAATTCATTTGAAAATGCAAGTAGATGATATATATAGAATGAAGATCATTTTTAGCAAGTGAAACAAAGATTTCATAATTATTTAAAATATTATATATTTGAAATTGGTTTTCAAAGTAGTAAAACTTATGATAATTATATAGCAAAAATTTAAGAATATATTAAAAGGTAAAAAAGTTATTTTTTCTTCAATAACGACTACAAGCTATTGTTTTAATTCATTAAGGAATTTGTTTTAAAGTTATTTATTACTATTCTTATTATTATTACTATTTTCGTTTAAAGCAACAGCCATCGCTTTATATTTATTTTTATAACAATATTAATGTCATTAAAAAGCCACATGGATTGCTAAAAGTTAATTTCAGAAAAGTAGAATACTAGTTAACTTCTCTCGTACTAAGTAAAATCAACAAAATCATAAACAATACTTATGCAAATAATGTTTGAAATAAAAGTTCCGATTTCCTTTTTTTTTTCTTTCCTTTTTTCGTTTTCTACAAAATAAAATGTTTTACATCATTAAATCATTTAAATTCAGAATTATTCATCACATTTCTTTTATGATTATGTTGAATATTTTTATAATAAAAATATATCTTCGTATTTTCCACAAGTAATTATGAAAAATAATGTTTCTATGTTATTTATTTCCAAACAATATTATTAGATTTTTTTTTCACTACTAGAATCTTATTACCCTTAAATTTATTTTTTACTAGCAGATCCATCCGGCGTTACCTGGGCCCGTGATGAATGAACCTCAGATTTGTATGATTTTGTATCTTTAATTCCCTTTTGTCTGAATTTATATTTTTAAACATAAAAAATCGTAAAAAAAATATTAAATTGAAGATACGTACTATTTTGCGTAGGTTGATTTTGGGAGTCTATGCGTACCGAAAGCGAGCGGAACTGCGACAAAACACTCAGGTTTTTACTGGTTTCGTAGACATTTTCAGACATTTCGTTTTGTAAAAAATATTTCTACCCCTCCGAACGTTTCAAATTTTTATAGGAGATGTAAATCTGGTCTATTTAGATGCTTCGATAAACATTGTGTTAAAATAAGGACGTTGACTAAAATAATAAATTAAGAAATTTGCTTAATTTACTATTCGAAAATAGTGGGTAGTGCAACCTTCCACCGACAGGGAACGCAATATGTTCTATACAAATATTACTCTACGAAACAGTGGTCAAAGGGCTGTTATAACTTACGTGAAAATTTCAAGTCGATCGGTTAGTTCATTCTCCAAATTTTAACGAATTCGCGTTCATTCCTATTAAAAAAAGCGTTTCTTTTTCTTTTTAAAAGTCGATTTTTTTTTCCATTTCGAACAAAATGTTCTGACTCAATTTTTTAAAATTTATATACTCTTAGTTAGTTTACAACTTTAGGTCGAGAAGCTAAAGTTTAAAATCTGTAAATGCTGTATTTTTAAAATTTTGGGTTTAAATTTGAACTCCCATTAAATTTTTACCCTATGGTTTTTATCTACTCTCCAAAATAAAGGTAGGTGTTTTTCAAAGCAGAGATATTGTCTGTAACTTTTAATAAGTAGCATATATCTCATGACTTCCTCAGAAAACGGCATATAAATAGTCAGAAACGCTATTTTTTTAAAAAGAAATCTAGAGCTCCTCCCTCCCACCCTGGAATTTCTCGCACCATTCTTTTTTAAACTTTATCTTTTGTGTTATAAACGTTCTTAAAGTTTCAAACAGATAGATTTGCTAGATTTCCTAATTTTAACAAAATCGCGTTATGTTAGTTCCACATTCCACCACCAGGGAGCGCACTCTATTCTTAACAAAAGCCCCTTTACACAACCTATCAGTAGATATGTTACTCGAGGAGGTGGCGGTCTTCAGCAAGAATTTAAGATATTAGGTGAAATTACTATTCGAAAATAGTGGTAACCCCGCCCACCTGCCCGAAATTTCACGCGCCATTTTTTATAAACTTTTTCTAATGTGTTATAAACTATCTCAAAGTTTCAAGCAGATCGCTTTGTCAGATTTCCTACTTTAAATGAAATCGCGGTCTCTTAGTTCCACTTTCCACCACCAGGGAGCGCACTGTATTTTTAACAAAACTGTATCTGAACGTAACTCCGTTACACAACCTATCAGTACATATGTTATTCGAGGGGATGGAGGTCTTGAGCAAGAAATTAAGATATTTTTGAAATTACTATTCGTAAATAGTGGTAACAAACTTTTGACATTTTTATATTTAATAAGACTCATTTATCTCAGGACTCCGTCAAAAAACCGCACCGGAAATTGCAAGAAACGCAAACGTAAAAAATAAAAAGAAATCTATCGCCCCTCCTCTTCTCACCACCTTCCCGAAATTTCACGCGCCATTCTTGTATAAAATTTTTTCTAATGTGTTAAAATCTATCTTGAAGTGTCAAACAGATCGCCTTGTTAGATTCCCTACTTTAAATGAAATCGATGTCTGATAGTTCTACATTCCATCACTCTATTCTTAGCAGAAGCGTTTATGAACGAAACCTCTGCACTCAATCTACCCGTAGATACATGGATGGGGGTGGGCGGTCTTAACCAAGAATTTAAGATATTTGCTGAAATTACTTTTCGAAAATAGTCGTATCAAGACTTCTGAAATTTTTTTCTCGAATAAGTAACATTTATGCTGTATTTTTACAAATCGCACGCCGTCCTGAAGAGTACTACAATAAAACGTAACGTGACTTCCGTTTAAAATAAGCATATATAAAAGAAATAAACCAATTACTTGAATTAGCGCCCCCCACTCATAAATTAAGGGTGCAAAAAGTTCTGTACGAACATCCGACATGAGTTCCCACTGCCTGCGGCACTGTATAGAAGGCGGGTGATAAATTCGGAAAATTTTTCTGTATTTAAAACATAAAAGAGAGCAATTAAAAAATGCGTTTAAAAATGTCTTTAAAAGAACACTTCTGACGAAAAAAAAAATCATTATTAGTATCAAAAATGAGAATTTAAATTCTATTGAAACTGTTGCTAGCCGCTACATCAGCAGAAAGCATTAGAATGCAAGGACTTATTGTTGCCAATTTCTAATTTCTAGTAGTAAAAGAGCCAGTAAGAAGTATTTTAATCTTTTATTTAACGTTTAAAAAATACATTTCTTGCTATCTAAATAAATCAGCATCAAACAGGCACCTCTAATTTTCCGTAAACCAACCAAAATCTCCGATTTTTTAGCAGATATTATCGCTCAGCCTATCAAAGAAGAAAAAAAAAACCAGAAAACTGTGTGGCAAACAAAAAGCCGGCCAGGTTGTCTAGATGTTTGCTAGGTTGTGACGTCATTTGAAACTAACCTCTTCTCTTAAACGCCCACTATTATTAAATATGTTTTCAAAGCATGTGTTTAGCCTTCATGCTAAAATTTAATGTTTAGTTGAAAAAACAGTCACTCTTGAAACATTAAGTACTCAAATTGGTTTATTTAATTGTATCCCGGTTTACTTAATTATTTCTGCGAAAGCTTTATACAACCAACCAACCGAAAGCAAGCGGAAACAAAGAAACGTATTTTTGATTACCGATGCTTTATGAACCAACCAACCGAAAGTAATCTGAGGGGAAAAAGTTGTATTTTTGATGAGATTGATGTCCGAATATTAATTAATTACACAGCTAATAACTAGAATATTAAAATTCTGAGGATATGGTGCATTAGAAGAGGCCTTGGGCTCTTTTCAAAAAAATTTTGAACCTCGTACGTGTCGTAGATTTTGCTAGCCATCGCACACAGACAGACAGACAGAGCGATTGGTTCTTTTATTAGTACAGATGTTCAAAGAGTTAAATGTGCACAGTCTTCATTTAAGACAATATGAGAATTTAAAGATTTACTACATGATTTAATATAATCCTCTAAGAATTTTAATTTAATGCCAATTCATTTACAAAAGACTTCTTGTTAGAGATTTTAAAAAAAAATCCTTGCACGGGACGAACACCACAGCATCTATCCGAGAGTACATATTGAAACGTACAGATGCTGCCTGAGTACACCCCGTATAAAGGTTAATTAAGCACATTTTTACTTGCTTATAATTTTACGATTTTATGAATTGTTATAAGAATTATGTATTTTACATTAAAATATTAGTTCTTTTTCATAATAAAATATTTTAACAAACTTGCTAATTTAGGTAAAAATAATGAAACAAAAAATGTTTAAAATTAAAATAAAAACTTTATAATACAAAACATTTTTTGTGATTAATTATAAATTTATAAAAGCAGGTTTAACGAAAATATACAGATTGATTTCATTAATACACATTCATTTGTTACCTATTAGTAAAACAAAAACACAATATTAACATTCCATCATTTTACATTAAAATACTAACTGAAAACACAAATTAGTTTATCTACTTATTTTATTATTTTTTTTTATTTCAGCTTTAAGGCACGTGCATTTTTTTGTCGTTTCAATCAGACAAACAGCATGTTTTTAAACAGAATAATTGTAAATATTTCCTTTATCAACGAAAAATAAACAAAACTTCCAATTTAAATACAATGAATTCTTCTATAGTTAAAAGATGTGTAACAAAAAACAAGACATTTTTTTCTTTTAGTATTATATAAAAAATATAGATTTCTGTTTAATTCTGAAAATTATTTAAAACACATACATTATCTAAAAAACAGATTTTTTTTTTTTGAGTATTTCTAAAGTATTTATCACAAAACACAATATAAAGAGATCTTACTAAAATTTATTATATTAATTCTTAGTTTTTCTCAATTTATTGATCATAGAAATCTGTGATAAAATCCTTTTTTTGTCTATAAGACACCTAACATACAGTTTTCTAACATACAGTTTCCTAACATAAAAAAATCTAATAATTTATGTGACAGAAAAAGACGTTTTGAGCATTTCACTGCAATTTTCTATGGGGTAGCGAAAGTGTTATATCTCGCTAATAATTACGTGTCATGTAAAATAGTAAATATTCATATTTTAATCTCATATCTGAGACAAAGAAAAAATAGAAAAGAGTCAATAATATTAGATATTTCCACTGATTTCTTATGTTTTCTGTTTTAGCTAATTTATCGAATAGTCATGAGCTCAAAAACATGTTTGCTTTTAAATAATGCAGTCATTTTAATATTTATCCTACATATTTATCCTATATATGTCAACAGTCTGATATAATGTAATATTGGAAGGAATTCACTTTATCAAAATGTGTGTCTTGGGAACAAATTTGTCAAACATGAAAGGAAATTCTCGTCTTTTTAACAAGTTTATATAGAATCTGGATAATGGTAGTCTTTTAATGATTATTCGTAAAATTAAAAAGTAGATATCATTTGCGAACATATTCATTTTTTTCGTTTACAAAACAATTAATGTTACAAGCGTTTTCAAAAAAAAAAATGTTCAATACAAACTTCAATTTAATATAAAGCGACTTTAAGTAAATATTTATTACATAATGCCTGTCAAACATTTTTGCGTATAAATATGTAAAAGTATATACATATATAACTGCAACAAATCGACTTTTCCGATAAAAGTTCATATTGTTAAATTTAAAAATAATAAAATACGTGTCAAAATTAAGCGTTTACTTCAATTTGTTCATTCTTTTGAACGCATGAAAGGAAATAAAAAAGAATTCCATATAAAAACAGAAATTGTCAGAATTCTAAACGCATTCTATCAGTTCTTGAAAAAATATATAAGTTACTTCTTTTGCTTTTGCCACAAGTGTATGTTCTGCGTGATCTTGAAAATACTTGAAAGGTAGAAATTGTACGGTTTTATGGCCTGTTAACTTTGAATATTGAACTGGTTCAAATGTAGACTTCGAAATATTTCAAATAAGCGTATGTTTTGTAACGTAAAATTTGCATTTCAATATATTTTCTTCATTTTTAAAATGTTATCTTTTATTTTCAGACATTAGGCAGTTAATGTATGAATTCCTGATTACCAAACTTCAAATATATGGAGGTTTGGGGTATTTATTTTTATTTCACAGATATTTCATTTTATTTTATTTCTTTTATGAATTGTTATAAGAATCATGTATTTTACATTAAAAAATTAGTTATTTTTCATAATAAAATGTTTTAATAGATATACTAATTTAGAAAAATATAATTAAACAAAAAATGTTTAAAATTAAAATAAAAACTTTACGATACAAATCTTTTTTTGTGATTAATTATAAATTTATAAAACCAGGTTTAACGAAAATATAAACATTGATTTCATTAATATACATTAATTTGTTACCTATTAGTAAAACAAAAACACAATATTAACACTACATCATTTTATATTAAAATACTAACTAAAAACACAGATTAGTTTTTCTTTCTTTTTTTTTTTTTTACTTACAGTTTAAAGATACATTCTTTTTTTTTTTTTGTTATTTCAATCAAACAGCTTGTTTTTAAACCTAATTATTGTAAATATTTCCATTATCAACTAAAAATAAACACAACATCCAATTTGAAAACAATGAATTCTTCTAATCTTAAAAGATGTGTAATAAAAAACATTTTTTATATAAGTATTATATTAAAAAAATATATTTCTATTTAATTCTGAAAATTATTTAAAACATATGCGTATTTCTAAAATATTTATCAGAAAACACAATATAAAGAGATCTTACTAAAATTTCTTATATTAATTGTTAGTTTATGTCAACAGGCTGATATAATGTAATATTAAAAGGAATTCACTTTACCAAATGTTTTGTCTTGGGAACAAAGTTATCAATCTTGAAAGGAAATTCTCGCACTTTTATTAACAAGGTTATATAGAATCTGGATAATGGTGTCTTTTAATGACTATATGTAAAATTAAAAAGTTGATATCATTTGCGCATATATTTATTTGTTCCGTTTACAAACGATATTTAACAATGATTTTCAAAAAATGTTTAATACAAACTGCAATTTCATATAAAGTGATTTAAGTAAATATTTATTACATAATACGTGTCAAACATTTTTGCGTATAAATATGTAATAGTATATACATATGTAAGTGCAACAAATCGACTTTTCCGATAAAAGTTCATATTGTTAAATTTAAAAATAATAAAATACGTGTCAAAATTAAGCGTTTACTTCAATTTGTTCATTCTTTTGAACGCATGAAATAAAAAAAAAAAAAGAGTTCCATATAAAAACAAAACTTGTCAGAGTTCTAAACACATTCTATCAGGGCTTGGAAAAATATATAAGTTACTTCTTTTGCTTCTGCCACAAGTGTATAATCTGCGTGATCTCGCAAATACTTGAAAGGTGGAAATTGTACGGATTTATGGCTTGTTAACTTTGAATATTGAACTTGTTCAAATATAGACTTCAAAATATTTCAAATAATCGTATGTTTTGTAACGTAAAATTTGCATTTCAATACATTTTCTTCATTTTTAAAATGTTATCTTTTATTTTCAGACATTAATCAGGTAATGTATCAACCCTGATTACCATATTTCGAATAAATGGAGTTTTGTGGTATTTATGTTTATCTCACAGATATTTAATTTTATTTCATTTCTTTTATGAATTGTTATAAGAATCATGTATTTTACATTAGAAAATTAGTTCTTTTTCATAATAAAATGTTTTAACAAGGATACTAATTTAAGTAAAATTAATTAAACCAAAAAGGCTTAAAATTAAAATAAGAACCTTACGATACAAAACATTTTTTGTGATTAATTATAAATTTATAAAAGCAGCTTTAACGAAAATATACATATCGATTTCATTAATATATATGAATTTGTTACCTATTATTAAAACAAGAACAAAATCCTAATATTCCATCATTTTACATTCACATACTAACTGAAACCATAGATTAGTTTTGCTTTTTTTTTCTTTTTACATGCAGCTTAAAGTCACATGCATTTTTTTGTTGTTATTTCAATCAGACAAACATCTTATTTTTAAGCATAATGAATGTAAATATTTCCATTATAAGCCAAAAAAAACTTCCAATTTGAAAACAATGAATTCTTGTAACGTTAACAAATGTGTAATAAAAAACTAGAATTTTTTTTTTTTAGTATTATATAAAAAAAATATTTCTGTTTAATTCAGAAAATTATTTAAAACACATACTTTATTTTAAAAACAGCTTCTTTTTTTTAAGTATTTCTAAGTATTTAACACAAAAACACCATATAAACAGATCTTTCTAAAATTTCTTATATTAATTGTTAGTTTTTCTCAAATTATTGATTATTCGAAATCTTTGCTAAAATTCTTTTTTGTCTATAGAACAGCTAACGTACAGTTTTCTTCCAATTTTATTAAACATAAAGAAAACTAATAATTTATGTGGCACGACGTTTTCAGCATTTCACTGCAATTTTCTGTGGGGTAGCGAAAGTGTTATATCTCGCTAATAATTACGTGTCATGTAAAATATTAAACATGAAACTGCGATTCATATTTTAATAACATATCTGAGACAAATAAAAAATAGAAAATAATCAATAATATTAGATATTTCCACTGCTTTCTTATATTTCCTGTTTTAGCTGATTTATCGAATAGTCATGAGCTTGAAAACCTGTTTGCTTTTAAATAATGCTGTCAGTTTACTATTTATCCTATATGTCAAAAGTCTGATATAATATAATATTGGAAGGAATTCGTTTTATCAAATTTCGTTTTGTGTCCTGGGGACAAATTTATCCAACATGAAAGGAAATTTTCGTCCATTTATTAAGTAGGTTATATAGAATCTGGATAACAATAGTCTTTTAATGGTTGTATTTAAAATTAAAATGTAGATTTTTAGACTCAGAAAAGGTGATTTTAGATTTTCAGAAGAGTCATTTGCGCACATATTTATTTTTTGCGTACACAAAACAATTTAATTAACAAAGGATTTTTAAAAATGTGCAATACAAACTTCATTTTAATATAAAGCGACTTTACGTAAATATATTTATTACATAATATGTTTCAAACATTTTTGCGTATATATATATATATATATATATATATATATATATATATATATATATAACCATTAATTAAACATAATCTACCACCATCAAAAACCGTAATATTATGAATTAAAGCTGTAAGTATAAAAAAAAGTGCCAAATAATTTATTATAAGAATTATTATAAAATTATAACTAGAAAATTAAATAACATTAAATAAATCTTTGCAATGATTGGAATATATATATATATATATATATCTGTAAATCTATATACATATTTAACTGCAACACATCGAATTTTACGATAACTGTTCACATTGTTAAATTTAAAGATAATTAAATGCGTTGCAAAATTAAGCATTTCCTTCAATTTCTTTATTCTTTTGAACGTAGGATTGAATATAAAAAAAGAGTTCCATATAAAAAAAAACTTGTCAGCGTTCTAAACACATTCTATCAGTGCTTGAAAAAATATATTAAATGCATATTCAGAATTCATTGATTTAACTTGAGGTGATAATTTCTGAAAATTGTATGGTATCTGTAAATAAAACAGTAAAGTTCTAATCTAAACGCAATAAAAATATTTATAAAGTTGTATGAAATATATTGCAAGTATTTCTATGGTAGACGGAAAATTTAACAAACCGGGCATTCATTTTCTGAACACAATACTGGTAAACATAAATCTTGATATATTTGGCACAATTAGGAGAAGTTTATTTTGTGAAGTAAAATTCTCTAAAAACATTAAAAAGTAATAACAATACGTCTCCTATATGTTGACAATATGATCAATTTTGCTACAAACAAAGAAAACTCAGAAAAGATAACAAACCATTTCAAAAGTGTTAGTTAAACATATTGAATAAAGTTAATAAGTTAAACACATTGAATTAAGTTAATTCTTTTGCTGTTGCCACTAGTTGATATTCAGAGGTATTAAATACTTGACAGGTGGAAATGGTATGTTTTAATGGCAATTTTTATTTCAGAGAAATATTAACCCTTAATTGCATAGTGATGTAAATTTCCATCACCTTTTTATTTAATTTTTAATACATAAATTAAGTTCTTAGAACCACTATATTTATATAGAAATATAAATCCTCTAAAAATTACAAAAATATGCTACTAAATAAAGTTAAAAATCTATCTTAAGATTTCTGGTGTCTAATTCTTAATAGAAAAATAGAAAACAAAATTCTAAAAGAATAATTCATGCAATTAAGGGTTAAGAGAGAAAATGCAACACTCACATTTCAAGAAGATGATTAGTTTAAAATCAACCACAAAGAGGGAAACAAGTTCTGTTATACATATAAAAGAAATAAAATGAGATAAGTTTATACAAAGAAATGATCATCAAATTTCTAATAATTAGCTTTGATAAATAATTTTGTGCATATTTATGTCCTTTGGCTAAAACTTGAATAATAAAAATTTGTTATTTTAGTAAAATAAATCATATATGTTTTTGTATTTAATGTTCTCGAAAATTCTTAAAGTAACAGTATATACCGCATCACTAACTGATTATTGAATTCTGTTCTCACTTATTGAAATGGTTACTGGCAATGAATGATTCACGCTGGAAATGAATGATTTACATATCTGAATTCGATGATAGTTTTATGATTTATCATTGTCTAATATAACCGGTGAGAGTTCATGCAGTCAAGAAAGCATTTAATCACGAATTTATATAAGTATACAATAGAAATTTAGGAAATATAATAGTGGAAGTTACATTTTTTGTATTGCATTTATCAAATAAAATATATTTCTCAAAATTAAAATAAGATATGTCCTGTATTGTCTCATAGTATTGATCAATTTTATCAATAATGTCATAAATAATTATTATAACTGAAAAATTACAAAATACTAAAACTAATGAGTATTTCAAATAATTACAGATTTATTAAATTAAAGTTTCATATTGAAACCTTCATAAGGAAATATATTACTACACATGATTTTTTAAAAATTGCAGTATGATGAAAGTGGCCATCAGATTTTTATGTACGCACCACCCACATATCATAAAATTATTATGCCACACTATTGAGAAAGAAGTTTGTAATACGGTACTCTTTGATAAAATAGATGACGATTGTGGACTAGTATTTTACCTACCGAAGCAACTGATAATAATAAACGCCAAAAACATAATACATTTTAAGTATAATCATTAAGGAGTCTTGTACCTTTTAAACGCGTCGAAAATTAACGAGAAACTTCAAAGTTTGAATTAGTCTATCTTCAAAGCCTTTTTATGTACAAACATGAAATTTTGGATATTGATTAAACAGATTGTGCTTTGTAATATGGTATCATTAGAAATTTATTAACCCTTTACTGAATTTGTGTATTGTTGAAATCAAAATAGCTCTTTTTTTATCCCATAGGTCATTGCGCGCATGATATCTCAAGAACGTATGTATGGATTGGAATGAAATTCGGTAAAGATACTAAACATATATGTGTGTTTCAAATGATCTACTCTTAGGCTAAAATTATTTCATTAACTATATAAAAAAATATTTTCGTAAAAAAAAATAAAAATTTTGTATTTTTAATGAATAAAAATAGTCATAACTAAAAATATTACCATTGTAAATACTTAAAAGTAGATCATTTTAAACACACATATTTGTTTAGTATATTTACCAAATTTCATGTCAATCCATACATACTTTCTCAAGATAACATGCGCGCAATGACTTATGGAGTTAAAAAGGAGCTATTTTGATTTCAACAATACACAAATTCTGTAAAGGGTTAATAAATTTCTGTTGATAGTATATTACAAAGCACAATCGGTTTAATCAATATCCAAAATTTCATGTTTATACATAAAAAGGTTTTGAAGATAGACTAATTCAAACTTTCAAGTTTTTCGTTAATTTTCGACGCGTTTAAAAGGTACAAGACCCCTTAACCATTTCAGCAGCTAAGTACTTCTCTTGCTAAAATGTTGATAGGATGGACTTATACTAAGATTTAGGAACAAATTTATTTCAAAACAAGTAAAAGTTTTTCTTCATGTTCATTATAAGAGCAAAATTGTTTTCCAAAATTCTGTTTCCACTGTGGAATTTAGGAATGAATATAATATTCCACCGCTATTCAACCGTTTCGATGTTTGGCTCTTGTAAGCGACTTTTTCGAAAAAAAAATCAGATAACAGTTAAAGGATTATAATGTAAGTAATTGGCAATTATTCACTCGTTATAAACAGTAACAAAATAGGTTAAGCTTACCTTATATTCTACTTGTTTAAATAAACAAAGATCTTTCTTACCTTTCTCGGCAGCACAAGTTAGCTTATACTAGTTAAAAACTTGACCTCTAACTAAATAGTGCAGCTTCACATTTCACGTAATATTTATATTAACGACTTGACCGTGAATATTTGGGTCAATATCTGAGAATTGGTCAATTTGTGTCCACTGTCAATAATATTTCATTAATTATACTAAAACCAAAAACTGAAAAACGTAATATATTGTAACATTTGTTTTGTCAATTACCAATGATAAATGAACATATAATTATGTATAAATAATTCGTTTTGAGCTTTAAACAAGCTAAATTATCATTTCAGTACCTGTCTCCAGGTACAAATATCCAATATTAAATGTATGCTGTAAACATTTCTATAAATATTTTTAACTTTTGCTATTATATATTTATACCTATATATAGAAAGTAAGGAAAAATATAATTTCCTATCTTAGTATAGATTGTATAGTAAAATATTGTAGTAAATATATTTGTCCCTGAGATTGACCATCATCTCAGTTCCCCTAAACACACATTTAGGTTAAAAGATACTAGGTGGCGCTGGCTGAATCATTTCCATTACAACATCAATAAAGTTCAACTAGCCACCATGGATGAAGGTAAGTAGTTTTTCTCTTTAGAAACTAGCCGCCCTTGGCGACCAGTTTGGTCTCCGTTAGATGTGTGCTAAGCATTGTACCATGTTACTTTTATCCAAAATTTAATTTACTTTCTCAATTCTTCGCCAAATCAGAAGTTTCTAGTAGAGAAATTAAGAACGTATTTTTATGGGTACTACTTGGTTATCCCGTCGACCAAAAATATATCGCCAAACTATAAGATTAAATATCAATAATGGTTGATCGTAATTGTCATATTTGCTTATTTTTAAGCAAGCTACACGTGTTTACATAATCAAGTTATTTTTATTTCGACATTTTATTTGTATTTTTATTAATGTTATACTAATTTATTTGTTCTTTCACTATTTAAAATAAAAATTGTGTCAATTTGTATAATTTGGCGAGTGGTTTGGCGATTTATATAATTTGGCGAGTGGTTTGGCGATTTATATAATTTGGCGAAATTGGTCGACGGTATAACTAAGTAGTACCTTTTTATGCTAGTCAGGCGCAAGTGCTAAATCATCAAACATTGTCTTTCCAATAGCATTTTTTTCATATTTCATTAAATTCATCTAAAATATAATAATTTCACTCATTTTATTTAAAATACATAATTTTAATTTGAAATTCATGACTTTCATCTTTTCTTTCCCTTTTTTAAGAAAAAGAAAAGAAAAAGAATAAATAATACCAAAAACCATGACTTTTAATTTCAATATCAAAGCATTGTTTTAATTTACCAAGCGAAGAATAAAAAATGTAAAAAAATGGCCACCTAGCACATAAAAAGCGAAGCGGTCAGCCCGGAACTATTGATGGCAGTCACATGATTTAGACTATTATTATAGAGATGAAAATTGTTTTCATTTACCACGCGAAAAATAAGAAAATGTAAAAAATAGTCACCTGGTATATAAAAAGCGAAGCGGTCAGCCCCGAACTATTGATGACAGTCACATGACTTAGGCTATTATTATAGAGATATTTAGTTTTTTTTTTTTCTGAATAGGGATGAGTATTTTTTTATAGCATCCTTCATGTCCCCCTATTTAACTTTTTATTTATAAACAAAAAGTTTATTGCATCTTTATTTACGTAACATGCAAATGTCACATGGCATATTTAATAATTTACATTTGTGCAAAATGATTCAACAAAATGGCTGTGCAGCTGTTAACAGAAAAGCATCACCTCAGTCCCCATCATCGCAGTTATTCTACGAATAAAGTATTCATCCTTGATCTCAAAAGACTGCACTATTGAAATGACAAAACATGTATCATACTGTATAATTGTATTTGGATGTTGGTACTTTAATTTAAAACTAGTATGTCATCACAAAACATTCTTCTATATAAATCACGTCAATTAAATTATTTAAATAGCACAAGAAATAACAACGATTTAGCACCAATTCATATCAAAGTATATCTCAATTTGAAGTTGGATGAAAATTCGTGCATTAGCTCTTGAGATAGAGCTATAGCGGAAATTATGAAACAAGTGTAGCATAGCAGCGCCACCTGTTGAGCGATTTACACCAAAAAATTAAACAGCACTAATTTATACGTCTGTTCATGTCAAGGAATAACTAAATCTGAAATTTGATGAAAATCCGTGCAATAGTTCTTGAGATACAGCTCTTGTGGAAATCGTGAAAAATGCAGCACAGCAGCGCCACCTGTTAGGCGATTTACACCAAAAATTAAACAGCGCTATTTTATATGAAGGACTAACTTAATCTGAAGTTTGATGAAAAATCGTGCATTTTTTCTTGAGTTAGAGCTATTGCGATAATCATGAACAATGCAGCATTCCAGCGACACCTGTTGGGCGATTTTCACAAAAACTTAATCAGCACCAAACTATATCTTGGACTAACTGAATCTGAAGTTTTATGAAAATCCGTGCAGTAGTTCCTGAGATATAGCTATTGCAGAAATCGTGAAAAATGCCGCATAGCAGCGTCACCTGTAGGGCGATTTTCACCAAAAACTAATCGGTTCCAGTTTATATTAAGGTCTAACTAAATATGAAGTTTTGTGAGATTCCGTGCATTAGTTCTTGAGATAGAGCGCCCACAAAATTTTTGTCACATACAGACTCATAGAGTGACAGACAGACTCACAGACAGACATTTTCTAAAAATCATCAAATCGTGTTCTGGGCATTCTAAAATGTATAAATCCATCGAAAACCGGAACGAATCCAATACTTCTTCTTGTAAAGATATAAGAAAGCAAAAATAAAAATTCTGGAGTGAAATTGTCCAGTTTTCAGATAGTCACCCATTTATACATCGAAGAAGACAAAACATATATTAACAACAGACATCACATTTACATAACGAACAATTAACACTCAACATCGAAGAACATCTCAGAATGTATATATCAACAGAACCTTTTTCCATGGAAACGTATTAGCCACATAGCGGCAGAAAAGAAAAGGGGTATGCGAATCGTAAGATTACAGAATAAAATAAAATGAGTATTTACAACGTATGATATGTTATATATAAGTAAATTATTTAAAATCATCAAACTTCGTTATCATTTACTAAAATTGATAAAAATAATCTCATAAGAAAATAAATACCTTTATTCAGATCGACATATATCATCGTTCAGACACCGACATTCTTCAGATTTATAATAATACAAATATTTTCACATAAAAAGTTGAAAGCTGGTAAAGAAATATCATGAGATTTTACGTATAATGGAATCAAGTGCAATAGTAAAAAGAATATTTGTGAATAATTATTTCATACTATTTTTTCGTATTCTTCAGAGCATGGCTTTCCAAATTTTAAGTAACTCCATGGATCTGCTCTTGTGAGACTATATAACAAACAACCATTACGGATTGATTTTAAAAAAGGAAAATATTTTATCCCTCAAGATTTTATTTGCCATCCATTATTCGAGAATCAGTAGAGATAATTTTACGGAGTGAGAATAAATGAAATGATGAAACATCCTTAGAGTTACCTGCAATATGGAAAGAAATACTCTGCAGAACAACAGCATAAAATAATTCACACTCACAGATATGCATTTGTATTATTGCGCTTTAATTCCTTATACATGTCATTTTCTCATTTTCGTTTATCAGTTTTAAATAAATAAAAAATAAAGTTTGCAAAATATTTGTATCTTTCCAAATTCTGATAATGTCACAGTCTGACCGACGAAACATGTCGATTTGAATAAAGGTATTTATTTTGCTTGAAAGTGTATTTTTATCAGTTTTAGCAAGTATTTATTTAATTAGATTAATTAAAATATGATGAGAAATCTATTAGAGAATTACAAGATATCCTGAAAATCAAATAATACATTTATTTTGGAATTAACTAAAATCAAAAATATGTTTAAAGCTATATTGAATTAAAATACTGAATTTAGAGATTTGGGACTGTAATGAAACAAAACAAACTGCTTTTTCACATTTACAAATGAAATTTTATTTTTTATTGTAATTGCGTCCAGAAAACAATTAAGTACATTTTTATTTTTATGACATTTCTGTATAGTTTAGTTACTCTTGAAAGCAGGTATAGAAATTATAGAACAATTCTCTTGTAAGGTAATAACGTCATTTTCATATTTATTATTTATTATTTCTGATAAATTTTGAATAGCGTTTTATATGAATGAACGTGACTCTGTTTTAAAATATAGCTCTCTTTAACACACATAAAACAGAAGCTATTAGTAAAATAATGACAGAAAATTTAAATACATTTTTCACGTTATGTTGCGACAAATATTTCATTTACGTACGTAAAATTTAAACCGCTGTTTTGTAATGTTTTACATGATGACTCAATAAACCAAACTGCATATTTAGTCACTTTGAAGTTATGAATAGAAGTTTTATTATCACTGTAAGATAGAAAATGAATGTTTTTAACTTTTTTTTATTAAAATGATGTATGCTAATTTGTATAATGATAATGACTGAATGTTAACATTTATTTTCTCTTTGTAATTAGGGCTTGTGAGAAAGAGGAACATAATTGACAAAAGTTATAAACACTCTTAAAAGTTTCCCTCTAAATCGACTTAAATTCAATAGAAAATGGAAATAGAAATAGAAATTAGAATATAGCAACCTGTTTAAATAAACTATTTGCATTAACTATTGTATGTTTCGAAAATATTCGAAATATCAAACCTTATTGCTAGTAAATAGTAATATATTTTTAATATTTTAAAAACTTTTAAATGAAAATAGAAAAATGTCTCTGTATAACTTGCGTTACATTTCAGACTTCAAAAGCAATATTACTTTGAGTGATTTGTTTGTTGTTCTAATAGTTTAAAGAAGGCGTTAAAATGTTATTATAATTTCTGAAAACTTGGAATGAGATTGTGTTTAAAGAAGTTTAGATTTTATATTTTTGTATTATTTAAGAAGTATTAAAAAACAATTTTGATCTTAACTTAAAACTTCAAATTTAATATACCATAAAAGTCTTGGAATTACACCTAAGCATTCGCATATGTGCGTACTTATGCAGCATACACATCATTCAGACGTAACATTTAAAAAAAAGAAGAAATATTTCTTCAACTTGCGAAAAGATTTACGAAAATATGTAGTGATAAAATACTTTTAGAAAGGAAAAAAATTACCTTAATTTATTCATATTAGACATATGTTTCTTTGCTTCGACGGTAACATTAACAATATTAAATATGATACAATTCGCAAAAATTTTCGCAATAATTATTTTAATTTAAAACAGGTAAAAAAAAAAAAATCAAGCTTAATGGAACACAAGCTTAATGAAATTATCTGCAATATTAGAAATGGATATTTGTGAACGTGAATTATTTAATATTATTGTTTCATTTTTCTGTAAAGGATCTCTTTCCAAATTTCTAAATTTCAAATCCAATGTTAATATTACAGTTAATTTCATTATGCTTGAGTTCACGCGATTTTTGTTTAACTGTTTTAAATTAAAATTATTTTTGCGAAAATATTTGCATCATATTTATTATTGAGAATGTTACCGTCGGAGCAATAGAACATATGTCTAATATGAATAAATAAAGGTAATTTTTTACCTTGTTAAACGTATTTTATCACTTTAAGTAAATATTAATTTAGTTTGATATACTCAAGAAATTTTTATATAGTTTTATGGAAAATATGGATTTAAAAATTTTCAGAGTTAGCCAATATACTGATAAGTGCCCGTTTTCCTTCCGAAATCTTTGGAGTAAACAGATTTTTGCTATTTTAAGAATAATTTAAGAAAACAACAGTATTTTCGTTGCTATAATTTTCTAAAACGTTACGAAGCAGTTTTTTCATTGTATTAATGAGTTTTCTCAACCTGGTGTGAACAAGAATATTAATGTTTTGGATGTTTTCAATTTTCCTGTATATATTTTCATGTTTACAAAGCAAACATGCAAAATTATCAACGTAATATGCACATTACTTTATTATTATGTCATGTTTAAATTCTGTTATGCAGCTGAAACTTTTTACTTCAGAAATGATAGCACCACAAAAAACAGAACATTCGTATGAATACCACATTGAGAAAACTGGTTAATGCACTGAAATTACTAGGGGAGATAGGGGAGGTTTGATAAATAGGGAGGGTTGAAACATTGACAATTTTTCTCAAGATTTTCCATTAACAGTCATTCTAACACGTATAAAGGCTTCTTTTATTTACAGAAGCCATCATTAGCTGGACTAATTAGTGAAGCACTGACAACATTTCGTTTCGTTTAATTTTAAAGGTTTTTGGAATATCAGTGTAATTTTTTTCAATTACTCATTTTCTTTCATAACTCTTATTATTGTGAAGATAATATCTTGTAATTTTTAGGTTTTCGTACATAAAAAGTAAAAATGGAACCATCATAAGATCACTCCTGTGTCTATTCGTCCGCCTGTCACAGACATTTTACTCGTAAACTATGGGACGTGGAAAGTTCAAATTGAGTGAATTAATAAAGACTATTGACGATTATATTTACGAATTATTAAACATTCACAAATACCATTGGGGAAAATTTAGAAGGGGTATTTAGTTACTTGGAAAATCTTTTCTTTGTATATCGTGTGGGGTATCATGTGAAAGATTTCGTAACGCTGAAAGCAAAATAAATTTCTTTTAATTTTAGGAATTATAATTTCAGAGATATCGTTGAAAATGTAGTGCAAAAATACCCCCCCCCATCTATATCCGACTCTACTAGCTATAATTATGACAAAATTAGAGTTTGTAGACGTTAATTTAAACGTTGCAGGAAAAATTATACCGATTACACTAGGTCACATCATTTTTGAGAAAAACGCTTTTTTTCGTTACGCACAATTTTCGATTTACGGGCATTCAGAAAAATTCTTGAGGAGCACACGAAAATACCTATCGTAACAGAAGAATAAAAGCTTTGGGTACTTTTCGGTTAGCCGGCGCCAGTGTTATATATACATATAAATATACATACATATATGTATATATTTACATCTATATATAAACATATATTGTATATATACACACACATATATATCTATTTATATAAAATCCAAGTCTCTGTGTGTCCCTCACGATTCCGGTAGGACCACCTCATTGAAATGAGTAATTGTTGAAAAATACTAATGCAGGGTTACCACAGTAGCGCCAAATGTTGGCCAACTTGGCAATAGCTGGCTGATTTGGTGAAATTCCCATTTTTAACTATTAATCTTTCATAAAGGAGGTCACCAAAATTTAATTTAAACTCCGCTCTTTTAAGATATTTTTTCAAAATCTATGGGTGAGAATTTAAAGTACATCTTTACATCTTCCTCCCGATGCTACTAATAAAATAACCGCCAATAGACAACGGTGTACTGTATGAGCTCCTAACTGCGCGATTTTAATGTGCTTTAGGTACTTTTCCAGTATAAGTACCTTGGCGAAAAAAGAAATTTGGCAACATTTTCCCGGAACCTATCAGTTTCATTTTATATACACATGCATTTTTTTTTTCAATATTTATACGATTTATCTATACGATTAAAAAAGCCGTTTCTCTAATTTTATACAGAAACAGATGTAATTTGTACATAAAAACATGAATAATATACATATAAAATAAACATATAAAAAAAACACTCATCAAGTTTGTTTTCATAGCTGTTTATATGATTTGACAACAATTCTCAATATTTTTCCGTTATACGGACACCATGCCAAAATGTATGCGGTACTTTTCCATTATACGGACAGCATTCTCGCCAAGCGCAATAGTTGGCGCAAAATGAAAATAAGTTGAATTGAAACATTTGAAAAATAAAAGAAAAACATTCTCGATAGTAAAGTGGGCATTTTAAAAATATAACATTTGAAAATTACAAACTTTGGAACAGATGTCATATTCGCCCCATATTGGCGCGTTTTTTTTCTGACGCCAAATCATATAGGCAAAGGGTACTTAACCTGCGCCAAAGTGTCGTTATTTTGCTTGATGTGGTAACCCGGATTATGTTGTTTATGCTGTTGATGTTTTCGCCAAATGGGCAACCGAAAAAAACGCGCCAATATGGGGCGAATATGACATCTGTACCCAAACTTTTACGAACTATTTTATTAAATCACAAATATATACTTAAAATAACTGAACAAATAACTGTTATACTATAAAGTAATAAAATAAAAAATCATATTAAACTGCTGCCATAAAATTATAAATATCTTTCAGCATTGCAGTAAACATTTCATTTTTTGAATGAAGGCGTAGCCACATAAAATCTATGAGATACGACTCTAAATGATGACGAACAGCTTCCCGATGTCCTTTGTTGCGCCATTTTGCGATGCCCCATAATCTTTCAACATTTAAAGTATGACATCCAGTATTAGGGTCGACAAAATTGTATTTGTGATTTACTGCGAAATGATCATAACCAGCACTTAGCAGTTCATCTGTTTTATATCCTTTCCAACAATCTGTATAAATAATACATGACTTTCATCTACTTCTATAATTTTATTAGGTCCACCGATTTTTCTATTTGGTCGAGAACATAAAGCATTTGCACAAACTTCTCTTGAATAACTATTCCATTCCACTGTTGTGTTGTGGTTCATATCAAGTTGCAGCTCACAAAACTCAATCGATGTCAACTCTTTGCACGATAAATATATAAACCTCAAAGCATTAAGAAAAGTCACCCGCGATCCTTTAAACCAAGTTTTTTGTCGTATTTCTACGCTTTCTTCGCATGATCGTAAGCTACAACTCAATTTCGGATTTCCAGAACTCATCCATAGTTTCATTTCATGATTTTTTGAACACAATCTTTTATTATGCAGAATTCCAAATTCCTGAAACAGTTTTATCACAACTTTCTCATCATCTGGTAATTGGCAAATGATAAAATCCATCTCAGCATCTGCAGTAAAAGTAAACTACAACTGTATAAAAAAAAAGCATTTTTAATTCGATATAACATTAATAGCAGATTAAAAAGCTTTCCAAGGTTAAGGTTAAACAATAATCATTCACGTGATTCACGTTTCATAAATAACAAATCACAATGTTTTGCATGGTTTACAATAAAAATCTACGATCAAGGTTGAAATAATTGGCGCATTAGCATACATTTTAGCATGCTGTCCGTATAACGGAAAAGTATCATGTATGCTAATGCGCCAATTATTTCAAAATGCTAAAAGATATTTGTAATTTTATGCCAGCAGTTTAATATGAGTTTTATTTTATTGCTTTATTTTATAACAGTTATTTGTTCAATTATTTTAAGTATACATTTGTGATTTAATGAAATAGTTCGTAAAAGTCTGGAATTTTCCAATGTTATATTTTTTAAATGCTCACTTTAGTACGACAATATTTTTTCTTTTATTTTTCAAATGCCTTAATTCATGTGACTTTCATTTTGCGCCAACTAATACGCTTGGCGACAATGGTATCCGCATAACGGAAAAGTACCCAAATCTCACTTTCTGAGGCCCAAATTACACCAAACTTTTTTTTAAAAATGCCAAAGCTCCTACAGTGGAAAAGTATCAAACTGTCTATTATTTTGCGCTATCTGTGTTATAGTTTATACTATATGCAAGGTGAGTGGAGCGAAGAGTTTAAACATTAAATATTAAAGTTTCGGCAAAGATGTCATATACACAACGGGTACTTAACTGTCATCAAAGTGTCGTTATTTTGCTTGATATGGTAACCCGGATGTTGTTGTTTATGCTGTTGATGTTTTCGCCAAATTGGCGTCGGAAAAAATCGTTCCAATATGTGGTATATATGACAACTGTGGCAAAGTTTCTATAAAGCAGTATAAGACTAAAAATTAAGAATAAAATAAATACAAAATAAGACTAAAGAAGAAAGAAAAATCATGCGTTAAGCATAGAATATGAAACACTTTCCAACACATCCTGAAGGCTTTAACAAAACTTCGTTATTTAGGGAAATAAGGTAAATAAGATAACTAAGTAAACATTTTAGAAAACGCATAATTTTTTAAAAAAATTGATTTCAGCAGTTACCGTCCATAGCAATAGTACCGTTATTACATGCCACTATTTAGCTAAAATTTAATTTAAGCTACTCTTAAAGCTACTGAAATCATATTTCCAGATATTATCATCCATAGACGGTTATGTATCCAATTCTTTGCGTGACCCTGTATATCATTTTATCTATATTCTACAAACATTTCTTAGTAATCTAAATGCAGTTCAGCGTAAAACTGCATAACTCCTTTAAAAACCACCTTTAAGCAATTTATTCTCATACTCAGGAACCCTTACGAATTCTTTTGTGTAGCCCTGCATATGAACTGTAACATTTATACACACGGTATAGTATGCATAAATGTAGTGAAACATAAAAGCGCATATCATAATTAAAAATGCATTTCTAGCAATCATTACTTATGTACCTACAATACTTCGGAGAAAAGTTTCTTGGCGAGAAAGAAGTGTGCCAACGTATTTTCTGACAACCTATTTACTGCTTCATACTCACAAGCAATTTTTTACATATGTATACAATTTATTTAATGTAAAAATAAACTATTTATCCATTTTTATAAAGAAACAGAAGTATTTTTTGCACAGATGTCATATACGCATCGGGGTTGGCGTGATTTTTCTCTGACGCCAATTCGGCTGAAATCTCGCTTTCGAATACCAGTTACTTATATATTTTTAAATTATTTGCTATCATTTTGAAAAGGAAATAACTATAACTAAATAAAAGTTTGAATAATAACTATAGAACAAAACAGTTTATATAATTTAAAAACAGAAAATAAAAGTAAATAAACAATGGCACAGATGTCATATTCGCCCCATATCGGCGCAATTTTTTTCTGACGCCAATGTCATATACGCAATGTATACTTAACCGGCGCCAAAGTGTCGTTATTTTGCTTGATATGGTTACCCGGATGTTGTTGCTTATGCTGTTGATGTTTTCGCCAAATCGGCGTCGGAAAAAAAATCACGCCAATATGGGGCGAATATGACATCTGTGCCTAAACAATTTATTAATAAATAAAAAACAATAGCCGGCAAAATAACACCATTTTAGCGCCATATGTATCCCGGTTCATATCTGAAATCTGTGCCGTAATTTGTATATAAAAAAAATATTATATATATTTAGAAACGATTTTTTTATGTATATAAGTGCATATATAAAGAAAAATAAAAGTTCATTAGATTTGTTTTCATAGCTGTATATTTTGGCAACATATCTCACTTTCTGATGCCCGAATTACGCCAAGCTTTTTTTTTAAAAATGCGCTATAATGGAAAAGTACCTAAATAAATAATTAACAGAAATAACAAATTATACAAACTAAAACTTTTTATTTCGAGATCAAAGCATTGTTTTTTAATTTCGATTAAAAATACATATATCCTTGGATAACTTCAATTGAAATTAGTTTCAGAGCTTAATATCTCATTCCATAAACCTAAACAAACACAAGTGATTCATTCATCGTGAACCGTAAAAAAATATTAAATCATTGAGGTAATCATTCACAAAGTAAGTTCTCCAACAATCAATGGACAATATTCTAATGACGTCATAGTATGTAAAATGGTGGCGGTATCATTTGTTTATGGTTTGAAATCACAAAGATTTAATTTTGCAATGTCTCTTAGTTACATTATTTTATTGTCGTATTTATGAGATCAGAACAAAAGCATATTTTTTCATTATTTAGTTATTAAAGACGGAAAAAAATTATAAATGTGCATGATTTGAAAAATTTAAATAATTTTCTTTCTTAATACTAAAAAATAACATCGGGAAGTAACAGCGAATTTAAGTTAAATAAGTTTAGCTGTTTAATTCGGTTGTAATATTCAAAATAACTGTATTTATTAGATTTCAGTAAACAACATCAGGGACCGATTAAACTTTGAAGTTAGAGGAATTACAATGTCATTTCAGGACCTTTCTTTTGGAGAAGCTTTTCTAAATTTCACATATACATGGAAACTCTTCAGTGTTAGAAATATTATTCCCAGGACTGGCATAACATGAGAACGGCCTGCAATTTTACACAAGTTTTTGAAAACTACTTTATATCAGAAATTTTACTAAAAACTGGTTACTTTTTTGCTATAGAGGGCCGCACTATTAGAATTATGACAAGTTGCAGCCAATTTCGCCAAAGTCGTAACCAAGATCGTGAAGCACACACATATAATACCATATAATACCACTTCATGAAATCGTATACGATAATTTAATAGTTTTTACCTTACTTCAAGTGTGTAATTTATTTATTTTTAAGGCTTAATAATCTAAATTGTCCAATATATGAATTTAAAAAAATGTAAACAAAGACTGAATAGACATGACCGCAAAAATCTGCAGAAAACTTGGAATTGTGCAGATTAGTGGTCTCCTACTGTACACAGTTTTTCATAAATGTGTTTCGTTCTTAAAATGTGTTATTTTCATCTATCACTGCGGAACAAATGAGAAAACTCATATTCTTGCACATGAGTTGTATATATCTTTATATCTAAATTTCCGTCATTTCTGACGGGCTACCTTTCTAGTATGTATATAATTAGTGTATATACACACATGTATATATACATACATATGTATATATAATACTGGTGCCCGGCTAACCGAAAAGTACCAAGCAATGTTAATAATGATTTTCGAAAAAAATCGTCTGTAATTATTTGATATTAACACTTAGAGACACGGACGGTTTGGATTTCCATAATGCCATAGGCGGCATTCTATATGTACTATCGACTATTAAAGTCTCAATAACAACTTTTAATGATATATTTGTGTAATGCAATGCCCAGTAGCAGTATAAAAGCAATAAATGTCAAACTGTTAAAACAGATTAATTTAATTAGAATTAATCACAGAAATACTACGTGATTCGAAACTAGTTTGCATTGAGTTGATTTATCAATACGCCTCCCGTGTCTTTAAATGTTAGTTAAAAAATTATCTGCAAAAACACTGCACAGACCAAGGCTGTATCGCATCCTTTCCTCCTTTCCTTGCCTTTTGACCTCCTTTCAAAGCGCACTTAGCACAATGCCAAATTTAAACTTTGAACAAGTGTTTTGTTTTAGCTACACTGTAAAAAGGAAAGATTATTAATACCCTGAATTCAGTTTTTTGAAATGCCAAATGAAGTTTAAATATGCCATACTTTTATTGTCACTACAGAATAAAGTCCATATAAACATATCAGGATAAGATTAATAAAAGAGTTATACAAAATAGCAATATTTGATATTATTTAGGCTTCATATCTCTGGTATGCAAATTCCTACTCTTCTAGTATATACAACAATACCTAACCCTACGTTGTATAGTTTTTTCAAAGTGTTATTGTTCTTTTAGCAACGATTATTTTAATAAAAAAGTAAATAATTCATGTACTTATTATACGAAACCCTCTGAGTGTGAGTAATTCTCGCACTTGACACTTTATATTTACACTGGTGTCCAAAATTAAGGACCAATCACAAAATGCTAATTTTCAAGTACGTGAATACTAAAAAAGAAATAATATAATTCGAATAATTACTATCTCTACTGCACAGCTAGTACATATAACATCTCATTCATGTCACACATGGTCACAAGTGTCACAGTCACAACGGTGAAGCAAGAAAATAATAAATTTCATACATCTCATTATGAGTCTCAAATGATCACTATATGTGACTCCACTGTGACTGCTGCTTTGTGACAAGCCCCTTTGTGACTTTACAATGTAGTTACATTGTGACTCTCATGTGACTGTCATCTGTAGACTCAATTTCAAAATCATCATGAACGCTGCATTGTGATAATTTACCAAAAAATGTCACATTAAAGTCACGCGATGAATTTCAGATGACAGAGAGACTACTGGGAAGTCATCATTGTGCTCTTTTGTGAAAAGTCACTATGTGACTATAATATGATATTATTTGGTGACTTATCATAATGCATCGTTCATGATGACTTGAAATTGAGTCTAAAAATGACAGTCACATGAGAGTCACGATGTAACTATATTGTAAAGTCACATGGTGACTCGTCACAAAGCAGCAGTTATATTGACATCTCAGTGGAGTCACACATAGTGATAATTTGAGACTCATAATGAGACGTGTGGAATTTACTTTTTTTGTTTCACCGTAGTGACTGTGACACTTGTGACCATGTGTGACATGAATGAGATGCTATACAGACTAGCTGTGCTGTAGGGGTAGTGATTATTTGAATTACATTATTTCCTTTTGAGTATTCGCTTACTTAAAAATTAGCATTTTGTAACTGGTCCTTCATTTTGGACACCAGTGTATTTATAAAGCATATTGTTAGGGTTAGTTTTACTAGAAGGTATATTGCCATTTTTCAACTGCATTTATACAAAGTGATTGAAAATCCAATAAGGCATAATAGGGAGAAATTATACATTAGTACTGGGAAGAAATGATACACTTGTTTTTGTTTTGTCTAAATTTAAAAAAAAATGTCTGAGTTATAGCATTTTGAATTTCTATTTTGGCTGACTTTTTGAAATGACCTAGTTTTTGTCACGCGATAACAGGCGAATTTATGAACCGATTTGGATGTAACTTGGTGTGTACATAGCAATGTCTCGACCGAGTTCGTTGACCAGCTTTATTCGCCATCTTGTTTCAAAAGGGCTGCCATTAAAAAAATTAATTTTAAATTTAAAATGAGTTATCAAAAAATTGAAAAATGAAAATGATTATTTTTTATGTGTTTGATCTTGATACAAAGATTCCGGAGCAGTCTTTGTTTCGTATATATCTTTAAATATTGTTGAATTATAGCACTTTGAATTTCTAGCATGGCTGACATATTGAAACGATATAATATTTGTCGCATTATAACACGTGTATTTATCAACCTATTTCGATGTATGAAGACATGTGGATAGTATATCGTAAAGGCTCGACCAAGTTCGCTGACCAGCTTCATCAGCCATCTTGTTTCAAAATGGAGGCCATTAAATTAAATAAAAAATTAGATTTAAAGTGAGGTACAAAAAAATTAGAAATTTAAAAAGGTTTCTTTCTTAAGTATTTGACCATTATATAAGGATTCCGGAGCATTTTTTTTGTTTTGTCTTTATCTTAAAATATGGCTCAGATACGCAGTTTCAATTTCTAATGTGGAAGACATTTTTAAAAATCTGATTTTTGCCTGCGACAGCACTTGTATATATCAACCGATTCCGGTGTGAGTGAGCATGTGCACAGGAATTACTAAGGTCTCGACCAAGTTCACTCGTTAGCCTCAACCACCATGTTGTCTTAAAATGGCAGGAACTTCAAAATAACGCCGAATTTGGCAACCAAATATAAGTCACTTTAAATAAAAGCAGTTTGAATAAAGCTGACTAATTTCGCGAAATTCTCATTAATAATAATTTAGTATTGATAAAAATTAGTATTGGATCTCATATAACTGGTTTCCACTAAACTGAGCTTCGTGTGTTTGAATAATATAAGCTTGCTTTTTAAAAATAAGGAATCTGAAAGCTACCTCTTCCTCCCGGTACTGGCCGGAAGGACTTTTTAATATCATTTGTTCTATGGTGTTCCATATCCCATAATTCCTTGCAAGCTTCCCGCCAGCATTCTTTTTACGTTATAAATCTAATGCGGAGAGTATTAAGTCCATTCATCTACGTCACGCATACTCCTCCCACCTCCCGGAGCTAAATCCTATCGTAGCCTGTTCTGCCGGTCCGTCCTTCCGGCTTTTTCGACGTAATTGGTTCTTCACTTATATTGTAACCGTTCGCAGCCTTTTCTTTTTAGTATTCATGCTGTTGCAATGGCTGAGAGCCCATATTTTTTACGTTTTTCTTTTGTTTAATAACAAGCCGTCACTTGGGATGTATGACTTTCGATTTGTGAGATTATAATACTATTTAACATCATATAGTTTATTATGAAGTGATGCAGCTATATTTCGAGACCCTATGGCTAGTCTAGTGCAATCGTCATAATGTGTGTCTTTCAAATAAACGACCCACGTGGGTGATTTACTGATTCTAGCTGGCCAAAAGTCGATTTTTAAAAGTTTATCCTAGCGTAATTTATTTTTTGCCTGTTATAGCTCAATAGTTAGGCCGTTGCACCCTGCTATAGGTTTTGCTATAAATATAATTGAATGGTCCATGGGCTAGTGCAAAGTGGGTGCTTCTTAGTTGGGGATGAATCAGCCAATTTGAGTATAGTTTTTAATCTGTTACTTGTAGCGGAATAAAATGTACTGTTCGACTATGTACGCTTTCGAACAAAATGTGAACTTTATTTTATCGGATTTATTATGCATAAATTTTGCACATATCAGCTATTATTTCATACTTAATGTCGCAATGTACTCTGTATTTTTTTTTACAATTTTTCAGTTTTAATATAGAAAAAGTTATATTATAAAGCAAGATTAAGCTCAATTTCTGATACGATTAAATAATTTAGATTATTACCTTTTCGTTGCAATTTAATTTGTCTGATCTTAGGTGCCTCGCCAGTTTTTAGAATTGTTTTTAGCTTATTAAATCTAAATAATTTGTTTTGAAAATTTTGCTCCAGAACCATTTTTTTAATCAAATATAACAGACTTTAAGTTAGTCACATACATAAACTATTGCACTATTATGCAACGGCAACAAGAATTAAAATTTAAGAAAAATGTGAATTTGGTTGAATATGTTTTGTTTATAGAGGAAAATTAGAATGGGAAGGAATGAAGTTTTGCAAGACCGAAATGTTTACATTTATGACCAAATTTTGACAAAGTTGCCAGTTGTATCTCAGGACAAAATGATATAAAATATATTACTTGGTTGCAAATTTCGAGAGGTTACAAAATTGATCCGGACAAATTCTCCAAATTCAGATTTAATACAACGCAAAACATAATTCCTTGTTAGCAATTTCCGTCAGTCAACGAAAATGCACTTTACATGTTTTGTGCAGCCCTGTATATGATTTATGGAATTAATGCACACTAAATAGTAGGCATTTTTTATAATTTAAAAAAGTGTTCCACAACTGAAAATACACTTACATCAATTATTGTTTACATGAATTATTGTGTCAATTCCTTTTAGTGCCCCTGTAAATGGTCGATAAATGCTGATCATACCATTTTCCGTAGCAATCATCTTGAAGTGCACTTCATATTTCAAATTATGAAACATCATTAAAAACTACAACAAACGATTTTTCCCCATAAGCCGTAAAGCAATGAAATTCTTTTGAATGTCGCTGTAAAGAAATTATGACTACAACACTTTACATTTTACAACACCTAACATTCAATAGCTAATATCAATAACATTTTTCAATTTTTACTCATTTTTCAATAACATTTTTTGGCGACGTGACTATATTGACGCCAAAAATAATTTTTGCCAGCTAAAATTGGTAAATCACCCATCGTGCGACGTTTAAGTTTACGATGCCTCTGTTATATATTGAACGGGGAATTCTTCCAACGTTTCTAGAGTCTGCCTTCTATTTGCCACCACGACTGCGCTCTAGTTGTTCTCATGAATACCGTAGGGTTTGCAAAGATTTTAGTATGTGTCATGTCTGGAGATACCGGATAACTTCTGTTTCGATTTCTGTTGGCGCCAACGTCACGTGATATGTGGGTGCGCGGAGAGGTAGGGTGGACACTGTTTTTCAGAGTGAAAGTGGTTCTTGAGAAGTGTAGACGAGGCCGCGCATGTGTGAGCCGGCGAGAGTCTTTATTGATTTATAAAACGGAAGTGTGTCAGGTGCTATGAGCATCGGAATATAGTAATTTAATAATATAGTGAAGCGTAGCCTTTGGAGTGTAGTATGAAGGTATTGTGCACTGGAAATTGAAATTTAGAATCTGTACATATCTGTATATAACTGTGTATGATGTTGTGGTGTCATCTGTAACGTATTTATGTACTATGTAAATAAACGACCATTTCTGTGTTTAAAAGAAGGAGTGCTATACTTACCGTGGAATACACACATGGGATGGTTAGCGGATTTCGAGCGTATATGACACGCTCTATTTTCGAGAACGGCAGATGTTATTAGAAGTTAGCTGCACGTTTATTTATTTTTAATTGAAGCAATCTGAATAAGAAATATTTGAAGATAGAATGTGATTTATTAGTATGAGTTTGTATATTTATATAGATGATTTAAGTAGACGAAAGAAAAGTATATTATTTATTATGATTGATTTAAGCATGTCAGAGGAAAGATGCTATTTATAGTATGTCATTTATTGCATGATTTATTTAATTACTATGAGAGTATCTGTTATATGTAGAATTTATTATAAAAGTGTTTGAAATTGAAAAAGAAAAAATGTTTAGCAATAAAGGGCTGAGGAAAGAAGATTTAGTTGTAGTCGCAACTGAGTTAGTCTTGAAAGTAGAATACCGAATTATAGATTTGAAAACACTCATTGAGGGGAGCGACAAATATGCTAAGGATACCGAATTTATAAAAGAATTTTTAATTACCATGGTATCAGATACAATAGAAAAAGAAAAACGTGAAGCCGAGTTACTCAAAATTGAAAAAGAAAATGTGAAATCGGAACAGAACACTGGACTAGAATTAGAGAAAACAAAATTAGAAGTCTTAAAAGCCCAATTAGAAATGGCAAAGATTCAAACTGAGGATAAGAATTCGGATTCGGGGGGGGGGGGGGTGGATAAAAATCCCATACTAATTCTTTAGAATCTTTAATTAAAAGTTTTAGGACTCTGAGTATGCCAGTTCCTTCTAAACCGGAAGCGTGGAATTTATTTTTTTAGTTCGCTCGAAAAATCATTCGAAATGAAAAATGTTGCGGAGGAGTTAACAGTTGAAATTTTACTAAATTTAGTAGGTGAACGCGCGGCACATTTATTAGTTTATGTAAATACAAATGAAATAAAGAGTTGTCCGAAGGTTAAGGATTTAATTTTAAAAGAATTTCAACCCACCCTGGAAGATTGTCTAGAAAATTTCGTTACGGCAAAAAGAATGAAAAATGAAAATCATTTACAATTTGCCAGCAGAATCCGAGCTAATTAGGAATTTTATTGTCAGCTTAGGAAAGTAAAGGATTTTGATACGCTTAATAAATTAATTGTTACCGATAGATTATTAAGTTCATTAGAATCAGAAACGCGGAGTTATGTTAAATTAAAGCAAATGGATGACTGGTTAAAACCACGCGAAATCGCGGAATTATGCGATAATTAGTTTACTTCAAAAGGTACAACTTTTTCGGAATTATATGACAGACCTATAAAATCCTTTCGTAACTACGATGAAAACGGAAGTATGAATCATGGGAAATATGCCCCACCGCATATCAGAAATAATCTTCTTTCTCGCGATAGGAAAATTAATGACATTTGTAGGCTGCTTAAACAAACAATTCATTTACGTTTCTGTTCGAATAATAAAGAAAAAAATAAAATGAGGAATTTCCGCTATCAAACGAAGAAGGAATCGGGTATTGAGAAAAATAAACATGATGAAAAGTTAGTTGCTAAAGTGACAGCTTTATGTTCTGAGAATGAGGCAATAAATACGCAAGCTTAGCGCTTACCAGGATGTGTGGTTAAGGGGGCGGAAAATGAATACATTAATCATAATGCGGCCGAAATTGCAGTAGGTAATCGAAATCAAATACCGAATTCATTTAGAAATAATGAAAATTCAAAAATTCAGTTGATATCTGCTTTTGGAGAAAAAATAACCGATGACCTTATAACTTTAGCCATAGCTTTAGATTCCGGAGAGTCGAATATGGTGTTTTGTTCGCAGCAACAGATAAATTACATGGGTCATGTATTATCACGCCAACGATTTATGAGTTATTACGATCAGCTCAGAGTGGAGGGGAAGAAAATATATTATGTGGTATGTCGGTGGCTACGGAGGAGATGCAATCGGAAAGGGGGGAAGAAATGAAATATGAAAAAAGTAGGGGGTAGTGAAATGGAACAACATAGTATCAATCATGAGAATTTAAGTTTATTAAGTTAAAATGAAACTGCAGAAAAAGAGTTAATGATTAGTTGTATTGAAAGGAAAATGATAGCGAAAATTTAAATGTGGGTCGCCAATCAGATGCGAGTATTTACAGGGCGCAACAGAAAAGTTGCGAATCGTTACAGGGAGCTTTCAAAGATGCAGAAAAGGAGAAAAACGGGTTTGTTATGGTAGACAATTTGCTTTATCATAGGGAAAGAGTTTCGGGAGAACAAGTTATGCAATTAGTGGTACCAAAGGTGATGATGGGGGAAATTTTAAAAGTTGCGCACGAATCGGTTTTCCCTAATCACTCGGCATGAAAAAAACAAAAGAAAGAATTCGTTATTCATTTTTTTGGCCAGGTATGTCGCGGGATGTGGAAGAATATTGTGCATTGTGTAAGGATTGCCAACTACGGAGCAGGGAGAGGGCCAGCGATCA
Organism: Maratus speciosus; assembly: GCA_963932465.1. Lineage (NCBI taxonomy): Eukaryota > Metazoa > Arthropoda > Arachnida > Araneae > Salticidae > Maratus > Maratus speciosus. The sequence goes on along the minus strand of OZ010788.1, from coordinate 330,429,671 downwards.
GATACCCATAGTCCCAATTTAGAGACCGGAACTTCCGTTCGACGTTGTAAATATTGACGTAATTGGAAAAATTGCACCTCCTTCAGCGCGTAGGTATCAGTACGTACTTACTTTGGTAGACCAACATTCAAGATAGCCAGATGCAGTTCCGTTACGGACAATTACGGCTAAAGCTACGTGCGATGTATTGTTAGAGATATTTATGCGAACAGGAATAACCCGCATAGTAGCGAGTGATCAGGGAAGAAATTTTGTATCAGGGTTAATACAAGAGTTTCATGCTAGGCTGGGGCCGGCTCCTAGATTTGCTACGCCGCCGCACCCACAGAGCTCGGAATTAGTTGAACTGTACAATCAGGTATTGAAACGTATGTTGCACCATATAATTCGTAGTGACCCTAAAAATTGTGATAAACACATTCCCTACCTATCATTTGCGTACAGAGAAATTCCGAATAGCACTACATGCGTATCGCCATTCAAATTAATGTACGTAAGGAAGGCCAGGGGGCACTGGCGGTATTAAAATCTACATGGGCAGGCGAAATCCCACTACCTATAAATCTAGGAAAGAGCGCGAATGAATACCTCCAAGAGTTAAAAATTAATTTGGAAAGGGCGGCGGAACAAGCGGCAATAGTTTCGGAGGTTAAACAAAGCTCGTGTGCAAAGTACGTTATTCCAAGAGCGATTTAAAGGAATTTAGACCGGGGACCAGGTATATTAATTAAATCCGGGCTCCACGAACAAACTTTACGCGAGGTGGACAGGGCCAGCCGAAATAGTGGCGCGCTGTAACCCTGATTCTTACAAAATGAAATTAATAAACGGGAATGTTAGAAATGTCCACGTAAATAAGATCAGAAAATATACTCCTAGGGTACAGGCGGTGGAAGTGATCTTCGAAAATGAGGAAGAATTAGGGGAGGCCCATCCCACCTCCAGTACGGAAGATAAATCCGACCTATTCAATATAGAAGAAGTTGATCTAAGTGATTTAGGAAAGTTGGAGAAAGAAAAAAAATGTTAGATTTATTGTATAAGTATAAAGCGTTATTTTCCAGAAAAGTGCAAATAGTCAAAGTAGGAGAGCATAAAATAAGAATAAGTGACACAGAAAAGAAAAAGCCCTATGTTTACAGAATCCCACAGGCCTTGAAACATCAAGTAGATAAACAAACTGAGGAGTTACTGGAACTAGGTCTGTTTGAAGAAAGTGTGGCAGAGGCGCCACACCAAGTAGTGTGCGTGATGAAGAAGGATGGGGCCTTGCGTTTATGCGTAGATTTCCGAACGCTAAATGCGATAACGAAAACTGATGATTTCCATTGGAAAATGCCACCGATCTGTTGTTCAGTATTGGCAGGGCCAATGTGATAACCACGATAGATTTACTCAGAGGGTATTGGGACATACCACTAGAAGAAGAGAGCCAAAATTTAGCATGTTTTAAAACTCACAGGGCTCAGTATCGCTTTAAAGTAATGGCCTTCGGGCTCAAGAACGCAGCTGCGACTTTTCAAACAGAAATGAACACAGCACTGTCCGATTACAAGCAGTTCGCCAGAGCATATATAGACGACATAGCCATCTTTTCCGAAACATTTTCTGAACACCTGATGCATCTAGAAAAGATATTTTTTGAGTTATCACAGTTAAGATTTTCAGTCAACTTAAAAAAATGTGAATTCGCAAAACCTCAGATCAAGTACTTAGGACATATCATCGGGTCCGGTAGCCATCGGACCGACCCCGGAAAAGTGGAGGCCATTCGAAAGCTAGCTGTGCCTCAAACGAAGAAACAGTTGAAGAGTGTTCTTGGTCTGTGTAATTATTATAGAGATTACATCCCCAAATATGCTGAAGTAGCATATCCTCTAAGTGAACTGACGAAAAAGAACAGTCCAGAGCAGTTGTGTTGCTCAGAAGACAATGATCGGGCGTTTAATGAGTTAAAAAGAGGTCTAATCGAAGCACCTAGTCTATATACTCCCGTTATAGCAGTGCAATTTGTTATCGAGTGCAACGCATCTGCAGTCGGCATCGGCGCGTGTTTATCGCAATGTAAAGACGGAGTACTGCACCCGTTTAGCTATGCCAGCCAAAAACTCACCAAAACTCAACAGGCTTGGCCGACGATTGAAAGGGAGGCCTATGCGGTCATCTGGAGTTTAAATAAATTCGAAACGTGGATTTTTTTAACACCTTTGGAACTTATCACTGATCACAACCCACACTGTTAAAAATATCGTGAAAAATTACCTCTGTATTTAAAGGTTATCTGTTTTTGGACCAATGAGAATGCTACAGAAACACCTACGGAGCGTTTTCATTGGTCAGAAAATAGATTGCCTTTAAAAACAGAGGTAATTTTTCACGATATTTTTATCAGTGCACTAACTTTCATCACCAAAAATGCCCCCACAATCTTCCAAACTGCAGCGATGGGCATTAGCACTGCAGAAATATGTCATTAAGTTTTCGTACCGAACTGGTGCCAAGTTGATAAATGCAGACGCACTGTCTAGACTTGGAACTATTAGATAAGAAAACAAATTGTGAAAAACTTTCCAAACTGTATAGACTTTTGTTAAAAAGAATTTAACGTGTTTGTTCAACAGTAATTTAATTTGTCCCTGCAGCTATATCCTTTACATGTTCTTTTTTGGTTTATTGCATTTATTATTGTTATTATTAAGTGTTAATTCTGTTTTGTATCCGTAGGTAAGAAGAGTTTTAGTCGGCGTGCTCTGACTACTTGAAACATTTAGTTTGTATATTTTTATATATATTTATAAATTTGTATTTTTATTTGGGTAATTTGTTTAAAAAAAAAAGAAGTATGGGGACGTCTCCAGACTAAATTTCAGACGACCCCTTCCCCCATTTTCAATCTTGGGTGGGGGCTGTGATGTCTGGAGGTACTGGATAACTTCTTTTTCGATTTCTGTTGGCGCCAACATCACGTGACATGTGGCTGCACGGACAGGTAGGGTGGACACTGTTTTTCAGAGTGATTTTTGGGAAGTGGTTTTTGAGAAGTGTAGACGAGGTCGTGCATGTGTGAGCCGGTGAGAGTTTTTTTTTATTTATAAAAAGGAAGTGTGTCATGTACTATGAGCACCGGGATATAGTAATTTAATAATATACTGAAGTGTAGCCTTTGGAGTGTAGTATGAATGTATTGTGCACTGGAAACTGAAATTTAGAATCTGTACATATCTGTATATACAGTGCGTCTCATAAATATAAAGACACTGATATTTTCGAAATAATATTTTAATAATTCAGTATTCAAAATTATATTTATGCATATAACGAAAAGTATGTGCCAAGAAAATATTTTACAGTAAATTAAATTAGAATTAAATGATTTCAAATCGAAAATTGATAAATGTGAATAAATTTGGTGTCTCATAAATATAAAGACATTTTACATACTGTTGAATTACCGTCCAATAAATAATCCATTCTTCTTAATGACAGAAAATATTCTAGCTGGCATGCTTTTTATTAAGTTGTATAACTATTTTGGCTTTATATCAAACCAACTTCGTTCGATTTCTTTTTCCCACTCAAGGACGTTTGAAAATTTTCTTCCAGATGCATATACACTGCGAACGAGAGCGCCACAAACATTCTTAACTGGATTTATATCAGGGTTACGTGCGGGCCACACCGTGACATAAAAATTGCTATTGGAAACCATTTTTTTGTGAGTCTTGATGTGTGAATCGATGCATTATCCTGATGGTCCAAATAATTCCGACCACCAAGAGTTTCAGCAATTGGCAACAACTGACAATCAAGCAGTTCGATATACTCTTTAGATGTATGTTTTCCTTCCAGAAAAGCAATATCCATAGCTCCATTAAAAGAGAAGGCACCCCACACCATAACAGAACTCCCCTTTCGGCCTACTGAGGAGGATTCTAGATTAACGTCTTAAATCGTACGAGTAGGAATTCCAACCATCTGAGCCATCCAAGTTAAATCTCTTTTCAACTGAAAAAAATGTCTTGCATCCATTTGTCCTTCAAGTGCATATGATCTTTAGCCCAGATTGATCTCCGTTCTTTGTGTTCTTTTTTCAGCAAAGAAAATCTACCCGTATGTCGGCATGCAATGTTTTTTCTTTCTTTTATACGACGATGTACTGTATCCCTTGGGACCATACCATAAACTTGTTGAGAATCTTATCGGAGTGTCATTTTTTGCGATGAAATAAGTCGCATGATCTTTCGATCGAGTCTTTCACTAGTTTTCTCGGTCTGCCAGATCGTTTTCTCCAACATAAATTGTAAGGTTATGATAAAATTTTATAAAGTGCAGCTCCGATTCGATTCTACCAGTTTTTTTTTTACATATTTACAAACTGTTAAGCCATTAGCTTTAAATTCACGTATTTTATAAATTTCATCTTTAGACATTTCAATGTTCCACGACATCTTTGCAATTGAGAAATGTCAAACAAATTTGCTCGTTTGGGTAAGTTAAAGTATATTTCTGCGCGTGCGCATTAATCCTGTACGCGAGCATTCGAAAAAAAATTGCATATAAAGCAGTTTCAAGTTTGTCTTTATATGTATGAGACAGCGTATTTTTTTATTTTTCTTGTTATTCGAGACGAAATTATTTTATTTAAATTAAAACCCCTATAAGAGATTCATTTCAGTGTTCTTAATATGAGGTATAAAATTTAATTTCTTTTAACTGAATTAATAAAATGCAGTTTCAAAAACACCTGTGTCTTTATATTTATGAGACGCACTGTAACTGTGTATGATGTTGTGGAGTCATCTGTAACGTATTTATGTACTATGTAAATAAACGGCCATTTCTGTGTTTAAAGGAAGGAGTGCTATACTTACCGAGGAATACACACCTGGGATGGTTAGTGGATTTCCAGCGTATATGACAGTATGAATTACTATACTACTTTTCCGTAGATATACTGTAGTGTCGTCGGAATTTCACACACGCACATACACACACACACACACACACACATATATATATATACATATATATCTATATATATATCTATCCATATATATATATATATATATATATAAGGCAAGTGTGTGTGGATAAAGACGCGCTTTTCTCCGTGACCACCTACTGCAGCACAATCGCGGTTGTAGTGATAGTTAGCTCTTGGTCTCCTGCTGTTAGTAAGGCAGTTTGGTCGCAGTGGATAGAAGTGGGGAGTTACAGGGACGTTCAAAAGGATGCCATTGCATTGCGGCTCATAGGGAGCCTATCGAACATAATGAAATTGAAATGCTTTTACGAACGGCAGTTAAATATACATTCTGTAACATAATGCGGTGCAAAGAATATTTATTATTCATTTACAGAACAACACAAAAGAATTCCGTTACATAATCATATTTTCTCATTGTATGTGACGTATTTTGATTATGTTAAAATATTTAGTACATAAATTATTATAGTACGAACTCAGCTCATTTGCCACATTAGGCGTACAATTTGCAATTTGTTGAATTTTAGTGACTTTTACTGCGATTTTCACTCCGATTTTTAGCTTTTTTCCGGTTCCCCGGCAATTTTTTGAAATATGGAAAAGGAATTGGATTTCAACATTTTACTCTAATATATATAATAATAATCTTCCATTTACGAATTTTACATTTTATCAATTTTTAATGCGATTTTTAGCGAAGTTTTCGTTATTTTTCACGTTTCGCGTCGATTGTTTGTCATTCGTGACAGCTTTCAAATTACAATGTTTTTACGCCATTAGAGTAAAGGGTCTGCCGGAGGAACATATCGAAATGGCCCCCCACGATCGATATTTGAAACAACATGTGTGGTAATAAAGCTCACCATGAGAATACAATTTAGAACGTATTCAGCCCCAGACCTTGTTGTTGTTTTATGACGGCCGATTAACTACACTGGGGAGAAGGGCCCGGAGGAATACCCTCCGTGGGTGTCTTTCTAAGGGAACCTAAACCGTACTTACGCAAGGAAATCCAAGGTTCAAAGAAAACCACGAAAACTCCGAACGATTAGTCTGACGGGCGCCAATGACCTTGAACTGTCCATGAGATAATCGAGGAAGTATGCGCAGGCGTTACTATTTTTTAACTACGTTTTTCTCAAAAAGTACAATAGTTAAAAAAATGAAACCCACGTCAATTATTGAAGAATATATTAGTTCACATTACATATTTTGTTCACATTTATACACAAATTTTAACATAGAAAAATAAACAAAAATATCTAATAAAAAAGAAATTTAATGTAGTAATTTTATATTTACACCGACGAAAAAAATTACAGAATAATGCTGGAAGTATCTACTTAAAAAAAAAAAAAAAAACCCGCTAAAACGGAAAAAGTGCTTTTTGAGTCATAACAAAAATAAATGTTGCAACATGATAAAATATTCATAACTTTCTCTGTTTTTATTTGCAGAATTACGCTGTTATCTATGCATTGGTCGATTCGTGACATTTCCACTCCGGCAGGATGCGCAGTGCGTCAAAATAAGGGAATGACTTAATACATAGCACATCTCTATAGGTTTGTTTCATGTTTATAAACATTCTGTTATTTTGGCGCACTACGCATCCTTCTCGCGTAATAATATCAAGTCGATGGTCTAGTCGATTTTGCAGGTGAAGCTGAATATGGGCTGTAAATATATAAGATTATCAACTTTTTGGCAATTTCGGACCCGCTCCAAAATTTCCGATATCATACGTTATCATTCCTCTCCCTAATAATGTCGTTATAAGTGTCTAAAAATTATTTTTAATTTTACATTTTTCCCTTTTTTTAAATATTTATGGAAATTGAAGAATATACAGATATGGTTCTACATTTTTTATTCGCATATTTTACTGATATAAATGAAGATAAGAGGTTCATAAAATATCACTATTACATAAGGAATAACTTTATATCAAACAACGTTTTAAAGAGCTACTTAATATTTAAAAGTTTTTCATAATAGCTCTTTGTTACATAATACATTGAACATATTGTCTTCTAGCACTTCCCAATTGCACGGGCTAAACAGAATGTCTTGTAAACAAAGCAGGTGGAGAACATTCTTCCCAATATTTTACTAGTAAAAATAATAAGTATCACTTCGAATCTTTTTTTCTATAACAACGAAATATATACGCATATGGTAGGGGAATATAAATGGCGAATTTTGGGTTATTCCATATTTTGTAAGGAAATTGCTTCATAATCATTCAATGGTTTTAATAATAACTTTGTATTTTTATAAAAATAAGAAAACAGATTAAAAAAAATAAGATAACAGATGTGAAGAAAAATTTAACAAAAAAGTAAACTTTGGTTTGATTAAAAATGATTACGATGTCAAATAACAAACCCCTTCTCTCTACACATATCTTCCGATGTCAAGTGCCAGACCCTCTCCGCACACACCCACCCTTAATGTGATTCGTTATATATGTCCATTGCACAGTCCATAAGGTAATTCTATCTGAAATTAATGGCAGCCAAACGTTGCCATTTTGTTTGTCAGTTCTTCATATTATTACGCGAGAAGGATGCGTAGTACGCCAAAATAACAGAATATTTAGAAACACGAAAACGACCTATAGAGAAGTGGTATGTATGGAAAAATTATCTTAATTCAGCGCATTGCGCATACTGTCTGAGTGGAAATGTGACGAATCGACCGATGCGATTATAGCCGCATATTTCTTCAAATACAAAAATGGAAAGTTGCTAATACTTTAGCAAGTTCCTAGCATTTTTGGTATAGCTCAAAAAGCGTATCATCGATTTTAATGATTTGTTCTTTCTTAAAAGCGCATACTTTGAGCATTATTCTGTAATTTGTTGATTGGAATAAATATAGGGTGCAAAGGAAAGTCCATTTAACTTGCGAGCGGAGAGAGCTACAGCTATGGAAGTGAGGTAACGGTATAGTAAAGTGACTACGCCCAATTTGATGCGAACGATGGCAGTGCCCCTAATGGCGAAATTTGGAAGATAGACATTGCAAATTGAAAACGAAAAGAGATAGCGCAAAATTTCCAGTTAGAAAGTTTTAGAGCATCAATTAATTAGTACGAAACAGCATTTGGTTTACATAGATAAGAAACATTTTCGCCTGTATACCCAAAAATGACCGAATTCGATGCATTCTATTTTATGTAAACGTTTGAATGGAATAGCCAGAAGTATGAAGAATTACGCACAATTTATGGAATAAATACGTGCTTATCTCAATGCATTTTTATAACATCACACAGAAAGCAAAAAAGACAAACTGTCTCACTGTGATAAAAAGTTAATATTCAGTATGTTTGAAAAGTTCACTATTGCTCACGAGACACGTTTGTATTCATGAGAGTAATTCTACACGCCACATTTCTCAGCATGGAACGTCTATTGCTATCATCTTCAATACGACGACACAGATTTAACCATTTCAAGAGCGGTGGTTAGACGGTCTAGCCATTTAATTTTAATTCCAAAACTGACAAATGGCAGAAATAATATTAAAAAAAATTCCTTTTGTAATGAAAGCGAAAATTAGCGGGTTTTTATTTTCTCGGACATTCGTTTGAATATTCTGGTGTCAGTAAATTACTTCATCAGTTTACGAACAGAATTCTTCTGCCCCTGAAAGGGTTAATCGAAAATTTTAAATGCATTCGAAATTAAATTTTTACAGACATTACAGCACAGTACAACGTCACAATCTGAAACTGTGCACTGCTACATTTACGGAATGTGAATATGCAAAGTTGAATCGTCGCTCATCGATTTCGGATATTTTTGGGTATACAGACAACGATTTATCTTCTCAATGTGAACTAAATATCGTTTCGTACTAATTAAGTGATGTTCTAAAACTTTCTAAATGGAAATTTTGCTCTATTTCTTTTCGTTTACGATTTTCAATAGCTATCTTCCAAATTTCACCACTAGGGGGGCGCTATCCGTCGTTTGCATTAAATCGGGCGTGACTTTCCTATACCGTTACGTCACTTCCATAGCTGTAGCTCTTTCCGTTCGCAAGTATTTTCAGGTTAAAGGGAGTTTCCTTTACACCCTGTATAAATTTTAATTATATATAATTTTTTTAAAGAATGTTTTTTTATATTTTTTTATGTTAAAATTTGTGTAAAAATGTAAAAAAAAAATTATAATATGAACTAATATATCCTTCAATAATTGGCATTGTTTTAATTTTTTTATACTTTTGAACTTTTTGACAAAAACGCATTTGAAAAATAGTAACGCCTGCGCATACTTGCTTTATCATCTCAAGGACAGTTCAAGGACAGTTCAAGGTCAGGGCTAAAACACTCTATACTGTATTCTCATGCTGACCTTTATTACCACACATGTTATTTCAGACATCGGCCGTGGGGGCCATTTCGCTATGGTTATCCTGCTAGAACCTTTTGTCTCCTGCCGATATTTTAATATTTAGCTAACTTTAGCTATTTTTAAGAAGGTAATTAGCGATTTTAAGAGATTCTGAGCGCTTTGGATCGATTTTTTTGTTATTTATTAAAGAATTCAACTTACGCTATTTTTACTCCATTAATGTAAATTTTGTCCTTTTTTTTGTATTTTAAGATATTTTAATGCATTTTTCAATGCGATCTTTTTTGTTTTTCGAGTCTCACGGAAATTGTTTCCCATTCGAAAAAACGACCTTTGTTTCAAACTTTTAGTCTAATATAGTAAATTTTGCCATCAACGATTTTTGATTTTCAGCGAAATTTAATGCGATATTTAGCGGTTTTTTAGAGATTTTTTATGTTGCACGTTGATTAGATTTTCGATTACAGTGTTTTGAGTCGATATTTTGTAATTAATGAAATAATTGAGATTACAATATTTTATTCCATTATGGTAATTTTTTTCCGCGGCTATATTTGAATATTCAGTCACTTTTAATGCATCTTTCGATGCGATTTTTAGCGTTTTTTCAAGTGGCATGGCGATTTTTTTATATTCGGAAAAATAATGTGGTCAAATCTTTATCCCACAATAGTAAATTTCGCTTTCAGCGATTTTTTTAACTTTACTGATTTTTAAATGATTTTTAGCAGTTTTTCGAGTTTCGTGGCAATCTTTTAACATTGGTAAAATGATTCCGGTTTCTAACTTTTAGCTTAATATATTGCATTTTGTCCTCTACGCTTTTTCACTATTTTAACAATTTCTAATGCGATATTCTGTGTGATTATTGGCCATTTTTAGAGATTTTTGGAGTCCTGTGTCCATTTTTTGTTTTCATGAAGGATTTCCGATTACACCGTTTTCCCCCTTAACATAAAACGTTTAGAGCAGCAACTTTGAAACGTTTAGTGATTTTTAATTGAACTTTCAAAATTATTTTTAGCCATTCTTCGAGATTCGTGACAATTTTTTGACACTCGGAAATTGATTTCGATTCCACACTTTTTGCATAATATCGTAAATTATGTAAGGAATTAATAAGTGATGTTTACTCTAGCGATTTTTTATTATTTTCCGATTTTTAATGCGATTTTTAGTCTTTCACAATGATTTTTTGACTTTTTGAAAAAAAATTCTGTTTGTAAGTTTTTCCTTAATAACAATTTGTTTTAAACATTTATCCTATTATGGTAAATGTCCTGCTCCGTTATTTTTGAAGTGTAGAGATTTTTAATGCAATTCTCAATGCAATTTTTTAGTGTTTGTTTTCTTTCTTTTTAGTGCTCGCAGTGATTTTTTGAGATAAGGAAAAGGAATTCAAATATTTTCCTCTGCGATTTTTGCTATTTACTCACTTTTTACCGTTATTTTTTTTAAGCTTTCGCGGCTTGACATTCGTCAAAAGAATTAAATTTGAAATATTCATACAAATATAGAAAATTCTGACTTTCGTGATTTTTCAAATGTTTGCGATTTTTAATGCAGTTTTTTTAGATTCAATGTGAATTTTTTGTATTCAATTTTCGACCTAACATAGTAAATTCTACACTCTTTTCAACAAAGTTTATTTGAACTTCGTACTGCAATTTTCGAATTTTTCGTTAATTTTATAATGCGATTTTTGGTGTGTTTTTACGATTTGAAACGATTTTTACACATAGTAAAATGAATCCAGTTTCAATCTTCTAACCCAATATAATAATACTTTTCGCTTTTTTTATTCTATTTTTCTGAAGTTTATTCGAAATTTAAAGCGATTTTAACATTTTTCGCCATATGATATTAAGATTTTCAGAATTGTTTCACAAATTGTGCCGTTTCTTGACTTTCCCGGGCAGCGCCGGGCAGGTTAGATAGTCTTTATACAAAATCAAATAAGTTTTCAGTAGTAAATGAGAGTATTTTGTAATTTTCAGTAAAAACATGTTTTAAGTACAAATAGTTTATAAATCTACATTTTCGAAGGTATTTACCGACAATATCAACGGATTAAAAGAAAAAAGTCCTCCCGGCCAGTGCCGGGAGGAAGAGGTAGCTTTTATATTCCTTATTTTAAGAAAGCCAACTTATATTATTCAAACACACGAAGCTCAATTTAGTGGAAACCGAATATAGGAGATTCAATACTAATTTTTATCAATACTAAATCATTATGAATGAGAATTTCGCGAAATTAGTCAGCTTTATCCAAGCTGCTTTTATTTAAAGTAACTTATATTTGGCTGCCAAATTCGGCGATTTCTTAAAGTGCCTGCCATTTTAAGACAACATGGTGGATGAGGCTAACCAGTGAACTTGGTCGAGACCTTAGTAATTGCTGTGCACATGCTCACTCACATCGAAATTGGTTGATATATACAAGTGCTGTCGCAGGCAAAATATCAGATTTTTCAAAATGTCACCCACATTAGAAATTGAAACTGCTATATCTGAGCCATTTTTTAAGATAAAGACAAACAAAAAATGCTCCTGAATCCTTATATCAAGGTCAAATACTTAAGAAAAAACCCTTTTCAATTTTTAATATTTTTGCACCTCACTTTAAATATGATTTTTTTTAATTTAATGGCCGCCATTTAGAAACAAGATGGCTGACGAAGCTGGCCAGCGAACTTGGTCGAAATACTGATGTATACTATCCACATGCCTTCTTACATCGAAATAGACGAATACGTGTGTTATTGCGTGACAATACAAGATCGTTTCAAAATGTTAGCCATGCTAGAAATTCGAAGTGCTATAATTCAACCATTTTTTAAGATCTAAACAAAAGAACAAATTTTCAGATACAAAGACTGCTCCGGAATCTTTGTATCAAGGCCAAACACATAAAAAAAATATTTTTTATTTTCCAATTTTTAATACCTCATTTTAAATTTTTAATTTAAATTTTTTAATGGCAACCCTTTTGAAACAAGATGGCGAATGAAGCTGGCCAACGAACTCGGTCGATACATTGGTATATACTATGTACAGACCAAGTTACATCCAATCGGTTCTTAAATACGCCTGTTATCGCGTGACAAAAATTAGGTCGTTTTAAAATGTCAGCCACAATAGAAATTCAAAATGCTATAACTCAGCCATTTTTTTAGATATAGACAAAACAAAAACTGTTCTGGAATTTTTGTATTTAGGTCAAACACATACAAAAAAAATCTTTTTCATTTTCCAATTTTTTGGTATCTCATTTTAAATTATAATTTTTTTAATTTTTTTTTAAATGGCCGCCATTTTGAAACAATATGGCGGATGAAGCTGGCCAAAGAACTCGGTCGAGATATTGTATGTACTATGTACACACCAAGGTACATCCAAATCGGTTCATAAATACGCCTGTTATCACGTGACAAAAATCAGGACGTTTTAAAATGTCAGCCACGCTAGAAATTCAAAATGCTATAACTCAGCCACTTTTTAAGATATAGACGAAACAAAAACTGCTCCGGAATCCTTGTATAAAGGTCAAATACTTAAAAAAAATATTTTTTCAATTTTCAATTTTTTGGTACCTCATTTCAAATTAAATTTTTTCTTAAAAATTTAAATGGCCGCCAATTTTAAACAAGAAGGTGGATGAAGCTGGCCAACGAACTCGGTCGAGACATTGGTATGTACTATGTATAAATGAAATTGCATCCAAATCGCTTCATAAATACGCCTTTTATCGTGTGACAAATTTCTAGACGATTCAAAATGTCATCCACGCTAGAAATTCAAAATGCTATAACTCAGCCATTTTTTTAAGATATAGTCGACATAAAAACTGCTCCGGAATCTTTGTATAAAGGTCAAGTACATAATAAAAAATATTTTTCCATTTTCAATTTTTTGGTACCACTTTTCAAATTAAAAATTTTTTTAAATATTTTAAATGGCCGCTATTTTGAAACAAAATGGCGGATGAAGTTGGCCAACGAACTCGGTCGAGACATTGGTATGTACTATGTACGCACCGAATTACATCCAAATCGGTTCATAAATACGAGAGTTACATTGTGACAAATGTCATATATATATATATATACTATATATTAGGGTTGTCCTTAAAATATTAACTTTTAAAATTTACAGGGGGCACCCTCCTATTTTGCTTTATGTATAAAATAAAGATTTCCACAAAAATTTCAAAATTTTAAAATATTTTTTAAGGGTCGCTACCAAGGTTTGAATATTTAAAAAAAATTAAAAATTGACATATTTTGTAATCTGATAATACATTATTAATTCAAATCCATAGTCATTGCCAAATTGAGTCATGGTATGATATTAGGCTGTAAAGAATGTCATTTGTTTCAAGTTTCAACATATTTACACAGTCTATTTTCAAAACACAGACAGGAGTATTTCATGTCGACACTCCATTTCACCTCATCTTGGTAGCATTGTGAAAGGTAGAAAATCTGAAATTCCGCCTTCAAAAATAGTCCTCCGTTATTTTTTAATCTTAAATAGCTAAAATGCGTAGGAATTTATAGGATAATGTTTATAAATTATAGGATTGAATTTTTTTTATATTCGTAAAATGTCGTACTAAATGGCCATATTCGTATAAAAAGCAGAGCACAAAACTTAAAAAAAGAGTTTTCGGCATGCGTTCTTTTGACTGTTCACTGGGATTGCAAAATTTTAGAAGACCTGAAATTGTAGACAGATTACCCATTATTGTTTCAGGTAAAGGTACTCACCATTTAACTAGCTGTTCCAAAACTTGAATCAGGAACAGGTGAGGCAATAGCTTCTGCTGTTAACGAAACATTGGAGTTGTGGGGATTACAAGCAAGTAAAATGTATGACTTTTGATATAACCTTTGTTAATACCCGATTATCAGGAGACGCTTGTGTTCTTCTGGATCAGAATATGAACAAAGAAATGATTTGGCTTGCCATCATTACATCCTTGAAATTATGCTTGGGGAAGATGTTGTTAAGTCTCTCTGAGTTTCAAACGGAACAGACATACTTTTATTGAAACAATTTAAAATTTCTTGGATGTCTATCGATTATGGCATATTTCAGACTCCCATAACTGACAATTTAATCAATGAAAAAAAAAATAACACATAATGCGTCAGAAATTACAGAATTTGCTCACAATCATTTTAATGATTTTTCAACCAAGGGACGATTACAAGGAACTGATAGAGCTTGCCATCATTTTCTTAGGAAGAGTACCCGAAAGAGGCGTTTACATTAGAGCGCCAGGTGGATTGTATCGGGTTCCATGGATGGTGAAGGCCATATACTCGCTCAAGATTTATTTATTTAGAAATCAGTTTAAACTCTCTAAGCAGGAAGAATCTGGAGTTCATCAAGTTCGCTCGTTTGTGGTGAAAATCTACATTCACAACTGGTATCAGGCCCAATGATTTATTGCTCCTGAAGAACTTGAAAAAAGACAAAAACGTAAAATGAAATCATTTCTTTCTGTGCTTTGAAGAAGTTCCTAGGACATTTCTGTACTTCACAGAAGAACTAGTTACTTTTGCAGTTTTCGATGATAATGTCTTTTTTGAAAGTAAAAGAAAAATGGTGCATGCTTTTAAAAATGAAGAAATTTATGAGCCCTTGAAACGTATACATGCTGATCCTGATGTCATTCTGCAAAATGACTTGCAAGATTTTCTAAAAAGCAGCACTCTGAGGTTTTTTTTTAAATTATAGATTTACCTTCACACTTTTTTGAAATAGAATAATTGGAATCAAAATGAACCTTACAAGACATGTAAAGCACTAGCGACTTCGGTCAAAGTTGTTAATGATGTAGCCAAAAGTGGTTTAGCACTCATGGAGGAATATAATAAACTTCATACAAAACATAAAGAACAAAAACAGTATTTCAAGGATGTGATGATGGCAATCCAAATCATTTCTTTGTTCATATTCTGTTCCAAAAGAGGACAAGCTTCACTTGATAATCCGGTATTAACAAAGGTTATATCAAAAATCATACATTTTTCTTGCTCGGTACTCCCCATGACTCCAATATTTCGTTATCAGCAGAAGCTATTGCCTCACCTGTTCCTGATTGAAGTTTTGAAACAACAAGTAACTGGTCAATACCTTTTCCGGAAAAGATAATGTGATACATAATCTTTTCTCATTATCTGAAAAGATAATCGGAATGTCTACATTTTCAGATCCTGAAATGCCTTCTAAAATTTTGAAAACCCAGTGAACAGTCAAAAGAATGCTTGCCGAAAACTCTTTTTTTAAGGTTTGGGCTCTGTTTGCTCGGTTTCTGATACGATTATGTCCATTTAGTACGACATTTTATGGATATCAAATAATCAAATTCTATAATTTATAAACATTATTTTATAAATTTTTACGCATTTTTGCTATTAAGATTAAAAAATAACGGAGAACTATTTTTCAAGGCGGGTTTTTGTTCTATGTATAAAATAAAAACCTCAGAGTGCTGCTTTTTAGAAAATCTTGCAAGTCATTTTGCAGAATGACATCAGGATCAGCATGTATACGTTTCAAGGGCTCATAAATTTCTTCATTTTTAAAAGCATGCACCATTTTTCTTTTACTTTCAAGAATATAACATCATTTGCATGATGTTATATTCTCACAAAACTGCCAAGTTGAGATGAAATAGAGTGTAGATATGAAATACTCCTGTCTGTGTTTTGACAATAGACTGCGTAAATATGTTGAAACTTGAAAGAAATTACAGTCTTTAAAGCCTAATATCATACCATGATTCAATTTGGTAATGACTATGGATTTGTATTAATAATATATTATTAAATTAAAAAATATGTCAATATTTATGTTTTTTTTAATATTCAAACCTTGGTAGCGACCCTTAAAAAATGTTTTAAAATTTTAAAATTTTTGTGAAGTTTTTATTTTATACATAGAACAAAATAGGAGAGTGCCCCATAGAAAATTTAAAAGTTATTTTTTTAAGGACCACCCTAATATACATATATATATATATATATATATATATATATATATATCAATTTTGAACGAAGGGTGGTTTAGGGGTCTTGGGGTTATGATCGATGAAAATCTACCAATTTTTTTTTTTAAATCGCTTTCCTCCGAACGGCTGCAATAGTTAGCTTTTTGTAATGAAATCTACCTAAAAATATCGCGTAAAAGCTAGTAGTGTGTATGTTGTTATCATTTGTAATTACCAAAAATATGAAGATAGATGCATGATTAAAAACTCCTGATTATGAAAAAAGAACAAATATCTGCCAGACTTGACTGCTATAAAAGTATTGCCTTGTCAAGAGGTAATGTTTAACTTAAAGAACAACAATTTGCCCACATTCAGACACATGTACCGTGAATTTTAAAATATTCCATTTATCCGAAAATTCTATGTAATCGGAATCATATTAAATTAATTAAGTTGTATAATATTTTGGAAAGACATTTTATTTCGTTTAACTTTTATTATTTTCGAAGACAGGTAAATGAAAAATAATATATAATAATAAATTAAAAAACTGTCTGATGAAGGGGCTCAGCCGAACCTGCCGGAAAAATATATTTTTAAAAATGTAAAATTAATTATTATCAGAGACCACATTATCGACTATATACAATGTGTCAATAAGGTAGATTTATCTAAGTTTGTTATAAAAGGTATCACATTAATTAAAGATTATGTGAAAAATTTTATATTTTTAGAAAATTTTAACTGAAATGTAGAATTCTACATTCTTTAACGATTTTCTCCGAATAAAGTCTTGCGTTATCAATACACTGAATTCATTATGCATTAATGAATACATGATTTTCTTAATTCTTGAAATATTGAATAAAATTTGTAACTGCAGGCGAAAGATGCATATTATTTTTTATCTTTACTTTGAGCTATGGAGACATTACCGTGACTTTTACATTTGTATAGTTCATTAATTATTCAGTGACTTCCGAAATACATGTAGGCGTCTAGCAAGTTGTCTTACAAGGAAAAATCTTATAAATTCAGATTTTTCCTTTTACATTTTCAAAAGTAAGTGTCTATGTTTATGATGAGAGTTTCTTTGGATTAATTTAATTACCTCATTGGAGTGTATAAGCAATAGAAATTCCCTATCTATCTATGAGCGCAACTTAAATAGAGGTTTTGCAAAAATGAGATTTTGTAAAATTTGAGGATTTTGAAGTTATTGTTTTCCGTAAAAGATTTATAATCACCATTTATATAAAATCTTTTAAACATAATTTTAATTATAATCATAACCCGTTGCTCTTTTCTGAAATTTAAATTAATACTTTCATGAAAGTAACGTGTTCAGGGAAATAATTAAAAAATATTTCAAATTGTTAAAGTATTTGAAGTCACATAAATTATAGATATCGTTAAGAAACGCTTTTAAGGATTTAAAAATTTTAATCATTTAAAAGTAATTTTAATTTAATGCGAGCTCAGAAAAATTATTTAAATAGTTACACTTAATTCTGACTCTGTCCTTAAAGTAGTCTAGGCCCACATTTCTATTGTATAGTATATCTAAGCTTAAATGTTATAACATACATTAATAAGATTTTAGTATGTCTAATACATCTACTTTTTAAGAAATGTTAACATTGCCATCAAAGATATATTAATGAAATATTTTGCGGTAAATTACACGTTACAAAATACTAATCCAAAATTCTAGCATCATCGTGATTTTAATTGTTAAACTTGCATCGAAATATATCTTACATATGAATTTGTTATATTTAGTATATAGCTCAAAAGTGATGTACCACAGATAACATTAAAAGAACAACGATTAAGCAGTAGCAGATTCATTTGTTTTTAATGTGCGACATTAAAACCAGCAACAAAAAAATATTTTAATGCATTTTTCAGGACTCCTTTCGGATAAAATATGTTCCTTATAATATAATATTACAAAAATTGACATTTAGATATTTTTGTAGAAAAAAGATAAAAAATTGATTATAATCATTCTTAAATAATATATATATATATATATTGATGTCAAAATATAAAACATGGTATAAAACGACAAATCCCATTTATTATTCTATTAAAAAAAATTTGTTGTGCAAATACTTAAAAAATGAAAATACTTCTGAAATTCATTCGTACAGATTGGATAAACAATTGTTTTGGTGTTTATGCTTTAATAGTGAAGTCATTTTAAATATAACATAATAGTAATTTAAAAACCTGTGCTATTTTAAAGTTATGTATATTAAGATTTTAAAAATATTTTTATTATTTCTATATTTATACTTTAATAATCTAAAATACACTGCTCAAAACAATTAAAGGATATTTGAAGTTTTATATAAAATAAAGATATAAACGAAATTTTTTTTGCCGAAAATAGAAGAAGAGAATCACAAATGCAAATTTTTCTGGTTTTCAAACTGTGGAGTATGCAAATTTTGAGTTCGACGTCAAAAACGTCGCTTCAGCGGCAGCGAATGAAATTTGACTTTCAACTGGATAAAAGAGTATGAAGACAAGGATGATCGGCATTCAGTGATTGCTTTGTTTCGATAAGTACGATGTCTCAGCGAAGTCATTTGACAGATTCAGAAGCTTTGAGAATTGTTGGTAGGTTAGAAGGGGGCCAAACTCAAGCCGAAGTAGCGCAAGCCATTGGAGTGTCACAAAGTGTCATTTCCAGGATCTGGAATCGTTTTTTGGAGAGTGGATGTGCAGGCCGAAGACCAGGGCAAGGTCGTAGACGGGCAACAACGCCCAATGAAGATCGGTATTTAGCGTTAACAGCTCGGAGACACCGAACCATGAACGCTACTCTTCTCCAACAACACATTCGCTCGGTTACAGGCACCACGATTTCAACTCAGACTGTCCGAAACCGGCTCCATGCTGTAGGTCTGTATGCTCGCCGATCGATGGTATGTATTAGATTAACATCAAGGTATCGTCGCGACCGCAGGGAGTGGGCAACCAAGCATGTCGACTGGAGGAGAAATGAATGGAGCAATATTCTGTTTTCTGACGAGTCCCGTTTTTCTGTGCATCCGGATAATAGGCGTATTTTCATCTGGAGGGACCGTGGCAGTAGGAATAATCCTGCGTTCGTGCACGAAAGTGTCAGATTTGGCGGTGGAGGAGTGTTGGTGTATCGTGGCATCTCCATTGACGGGCGCACTGACCTCTACATCATTCGAGATGGAGCTCTGACTGGTCGCCGATATAGGGATGAGATCCTCAGACCTATTGTAGTCCCTTACGCTGCAGCAATCGGAGATAACTTCAATTTAATGGAGGATAACTGCAGGCCACATCGTGCAAACCTGGTGGAGGATTTCCTTTTCGAGGAAGGAATCGTTCGAATGGAATGGCCAGCGTGTTCTCCAGACATGAATCCAATCGAGCACATTTGGGACGCTCTAGGAAGACGAGTTTCTGGCCGCCAACAACCCCCACAAACTCTCCAAGAACTGGAAAGAGCTCTTCTGGAAGAGTGGGGCAGAATACCCCAACTCGTCATTAATAGCCTCATTGAGTCCATGCCTCAAAGGTGTTCAACGTTGCTGGCCGCCCGTGGAAACCATACCCCGTACTGAAAATGATTTTCTTTGAAGAAAACACCTTTTCTTATTCTTTTTTTCTCATATGCACAAATTGTGTTTTTTTTCCTTTAGTACACAAATGCGCAATAAAATGCTTTTTTTTTTTGCCAAACATGTGTAATTTATTCCCATATAACCTACTATGTCTGTCGACCATGTATCAATCAGCTAAACAGTTTACCAGATACAAAGTCCACCTAAAACTGCAATATCCTTTAATTGTTTTGAGCAGTGTATTATAAAATCACTTATGATAAACTTGCAATCTCCCAATAGTGTGTTTTTTTATTCAAAACTTGTTTTATTTTTAGATGTTGGATGTATTCTTCGACAATATAAATTCTACAATTTACAGAATTTATTACCTTAAAATTATTTTCTAATATAGTGTCAAAGTATTTTTCTATTCACATCTATTTAACATTAATTTTTACAGAAATATTAGCAAAACTATTTCATCTACTATGAAAGTTATATTAAAAAACTCATTTTGTATGTGAGATATTAAAAATGTTGTAAAATTAATAATACCCAATATACATAAGAAGGGAAAACGTCAAAACAGTTTAAAACAATTCACACTTACTAAAATGCGATCCAACTAAGTATAAAAAATGTATTTTCAAATAATTAATAATTTAAAAGCATTTTTATTTAAACCATCTTATGGATTACATTTTAAAATGTTTGAGAATGGTACGGGCCTGAGTATTATAATTAATAGCGTCACCATAGCAACAGTAGTGTTTGTGTGGTCAATATATTTTACATACCATAAAACTATCCAATATGAAGTGATCAACTATCATTGTCAGTAGTTAAGTATCTGAACCGTGAAATAATGTGTATAAATTTATATTTTATACACCAATTAGAATTATATTCCTTGAATGATTAATATTAGAAAACCAATGCTTCAAATATATTTGTGAAATGTTATATTTATCGAAACTGTACTAAATCTCTGAAAATTTGCATAATCTATTAGTAGTTGTAGTACAATTTCAAAATGCAAACGCAATAGGGGATGTCTTCTGGTGCAAAATATAATATTAATTAGTTCCAAACACCATAAATATATTCAACAGTATTCACTCGAGGCTTTTTCAAATTTCAAATGTTAAAGTATTGATAACAGTTAATGATTAATTGATCACTCATGTATGGATCCACCATTTACTTTATTTATACAAATAAGAAATTTAAAAATTGCATATATATTCATATATAAATAAAACTTCATTGCTAAAAATTAACCCATGATTGGGGTTAATTAAGCCACGTGTATAAAATAAACATTTGACTCAAATTACAATGCTTTGGATTTGCAAAATGCATACGTAAGTAAATATATATATGCACAGATGCTTAAAAGCACTTTCTTATTTGAATGCAACATAATAAGAAGCATCATTTGTTCAAATACATTAACACAAAGATTAAGCAATGAAATAAGGTTTTCATCTTTACTCATACGGAAATATCAATTTCAAATTTCTTAAAAATATTACGTAATGTTATTTTCATTAGGCATGTGTACTTTTATGTATCGTACACGCCGACCTGGGAATTAGTATTGGTGCATAACGCAGGTCTGACACAGATTGTCATAAAATGACACTTTGCACACATAAAAGACATATAATGATGACAAATGCTTGAATACACTGTCATATCATATTCAGTATTCAAGTAATAGGATCCTTTTGCGATATTCTGCAATCTGTATATCGAAGTTTCGCTATATCATCTATATTAATTTCATTTGAAAATTGCCGTAACGAAATTGAAATAGCTTCGTAAATCCTGTACGGCGTACGACCCTAGATACGTCATCATTCGATAGGACCGTTTCTCCTGTCTGAAAAATTAATTTCCCCCATTGTAAAGCAGTGTCCAAAAATGTCTAGTATCTATACAATTTTCTTGACAAAGTGCAGATCTTCCTGAGATTACAGAATAACAAATTTCTGAATACATTGCAGTTCGAAAAAAAAATAGTTAAAATAAAACACAACACTAAAATGCATATAAGGAATAGAAAATCAAAATATGCACAGTATTTATCATAATTAATAACATAGAGTGTTGCTCCTGTTATTACCACGCTCTCTAGATGTGCACCCCACTGTTGTTAGAAAGGTAACCTAAAAATATTCTAAGTGAAATCAACACATATTGAAGGAGTCTGCTAGTATCTCATATACGTAGTAGGATTCAAAAGTTCCCGGACTGACTCTATAACTGTAAACATATTACCAATTATATTGCTGAAACACATCTGCCTTAGAAATAAGACCCTTGCACAACAACACACTCTTGCTACCGGCTGTAAAGGTCATCTAAGCTCTTCTGGAATCCATTTTTAGCCATGTCCTTTAATCCAGCCTGCGATGCACTTTTTACTTCATCTGAAGTTTGAAATCGACGGCCATACATGTTAAGCGAAGACCAAAAGGCAATTCGAATTGAAATGGTGGGAGGCTTAATCTCGGCTGCTGACAAAGATCCTTCCCTACATGGCACAATTGTTAATGGAGACAGGAAATGGTGTTTTTTATACGATCCGCAATCTAAGAGAGCATCAGCAACTTGGAAATCACCACGGAAGAAGAAATTCCGCCAAGATCGCTCTAAAGGGAAGGTCATGTTAAAGGTATTCTTCGATATCCAGGGCATTGTGCATCTGGAATTTATCCCTGAAGGACGCACTGTCAACAAAGAACTCTATGTAGACATCCTGCGTCGTTTACGTGAGTCGGTCCGGAAGAAGAGGCCAAAATTGTGGGCTGAGCAGTCATGGGTGCTTTTGCGTGACAACGTTCCTGCACACCTATCCCTAGTCGTCGGTGACTTCCTTACGAAAACGAAAACAACTGTTTTGCCACTCCCTCCTTACTCCCCTAATCCCTCAACCTGCGACTTTAGCCTGTTTCCTGAACTGCACGTCGCTTGCAGGGTCGTCAATTTCAATCTTCAGATGAAGGTAAAAGTGCATCGCATGCTGAATTAAAGGACATGGCTAAATATGGATTCCAGAAGTGCTTCGATGACCTTTACAGCCGATGGCAAAAGTGTGGTATTGCACAAGGATCTTATTTCGAAGGCGGATGTGTTTCAGCAATGAAATTGGTAATATTTTTACAGTTATAGAGTCAGTCCGGGAACTTTTGAATCCTACCTCGTATTTGTCCTCTAAACACGGTTTCCAATATGGCGCTGGTTACCTCCTGTTGTGCGGCCTCTTCTTATTTTTACCTGATAAGTCTTCTTTTTTTTCATACATGTTTTAAGGGGTCTCAGGACTCTTAAAATCGGAAAAAATGAAAAAAAGACCATTTTCAACATTTAATATCTAAAAATGTATTTGATTTTAAGACACAAATTTAATTGGAATAAAATATATAAGTATGTTCTTTCATTTCCTGTATTTAAAAAATTATAAGATGCAGAATTAGCATTTACAGGAAGCTCCAAACTGTTAGACATTTGCCGAGCAAAAAATCGGCTTAACAGTTTACGCGCATGATTACAAAATAAGTATTGCAACTAGAATTAAAATTTTGGTGCCTACTTATACTTCAGATTGTAATAATTATCCTGAACCTAAATAAATTTGTATTTAAATCTATTTTATATTTTTAATACAAAGTTGTATTTAGCTAATGCAAAATTAAGAAAATTTCAACAGTATAATCACCTAAAAAAATATTGTTTTGAACAATAAAAAGTAATTTTAGGTTCAGTTTATACAGACTAACATGAAACATATGTTTTGAAAATTTCATGAAAAAATATCCATAAGTTTTTGAGATATCGTGCACATTATGCCCAAAAACGTCATTTGGAGAAAAATGGCTTAAAATTTCCGAAACGATGCTTCAGCTATTGAACGTGTATAAATGTAAAAGCCATAACTTTAGATCTAATAGGAATTTCAAGAAAATAATTATATCAAAATATTCAGTAAAGATAGGACTTTAACATCTAAAAAAAATTAAAATTTCGAAAATTTTAAAGCTATAAGAGTCTTGAGACCCCTTAAAAATGATTTTTTTTAAATAAATACAACCATACTCTATTCTGTTTTTAACCCTCCGAGCGTCTTGCAAAAGGGTAAAATTGTAATGTTGTTTTCTTTGCATTTTGTTTTAAATGTTAAGAAAATATGATTCTTTCAACGTTATAAAAAAAACTCAATTACAAATATGAATGTAATCCTTGAGAGTATTAATCCTTCTTCAATGTATTTAAAATTCATTAAATCTATAGAATTATATTATCTTAAATATTGCTTGTATTGCTGTGAAACCTGGAGCTTAGTGAACGGAATATTACGCCCCAAACACTTAGAGGGTTAAAGGTGTTTCGGTAGGTTTTATCGTTTATAGTGCATATTTTACCAGTTGTTCATAATCAAACAATTTTCATGAACGCTAACTTGCTTTTGATATGTCTACACAGCAGCCTATATCAAGTGCACCATTAGTTGTACAATTAAACATACTCTTTTACTTTTCTACTGATTTGTATTCTTCTCAAAAATAATTTCACATTTTTGGGTGTTAATGTCTTAAAATAGATACTTATATTGTAATGTCTATTTCGTTTAGAACTTCAATCTGAATTAAAAAATATATCTTAAATACATTTTGAAAAACAAAATAAATTATTCAGAATCATTTTTATTCATTTTACACCAAAAAGTTCACCAAAATGAAAAGATCGCTATGAAATGGAAGAAAATAACGATTTCTTAAACATAGAACGATGGTGGCAAAAATCCATGTGCCTCATATGGACACTAGGTAGGCTTTTGGAATTCTGATATTTTGGACAAGTAAAACTAAAAGCATGGGGAATGAAAGATGTTTTTTTATGAAAGGTACTTTTTTTTATTAAAGGTAACAGTTTACTTGTGAATGGAATGCTAAGAACGATAAGGGGACACAGAACCTTTAAACTTTCAAAAAATGAGTTTTCAGATTTTGTTATAGTGCAGTTTTTTTTTTTTTTTTTTTTTTTTTTTTTTTTTTTTTTTTTTCAAAAATTTGCAAAAAAACCCAAACAGAAATCTACAATATTTCTTGAGTCATAGTCATTGATAGACGGTGTGTACAATTGATGGTTCATAGATATTGAAACTTTAAAACTCGTTTTCTCTTTTTATTAGTCTTGATGTCTAACCAAAAGTTTTAAATATTTTGGCTATTTCTTTATTTCACTTTATTTTATTTTATTTATTTATTTATTTATTTTTTTTTTTTTTTTACTTGAAATACTTGATTTTTTTTTTGAAAAATTTTAATTTTTGTTTTATTTTGTGCTAAAATATCAATTTTAAACAAAACTTTTATATATATTTCGGATTTAATTTAGAAGTATGTATATTATGATTCTATGTCGTTCAAAAATTATTTTCTATAGGTATAATTCAGTGTTTTATCATGCGCGTAGCAATTACTGATTTTATTTCGCGCATTAGTGAAATTAATTTAAAATTTAAAATTTAAATAGTAATTTTGTATATACAATATGAAGTTTTCTAAATAATTCACCTAAAAATATGTATTTTAGGCAGAAGGGAAGAAAAGATTTTATTTGCATATTATTTCTGTTTTGGTAATTTAAAAAAGGCGATGTTTTTGATCGTTTCTTTAAACTCAAAGATCCTGTGCCCAATTAAAAAAAAAGGATTTTTTCAAAATGGCAGCAAGGAAAATTCTTTCCCATAGCATGACATTAACATAAGCAACCAACTTATTAAAGAGCATTTTTACATCTCTTTTCTTCTTGGAGATATTTTATGTTAAAGTTGAATTTTGTTGAAATATCGTTATCAACGAGGATATGGGATACAAAAACACTGGTTAGATGTTCCGTTCAGCACTTATAAGAAAAATATAATTTTCTTATTAACCCTAGAAAGCTCCTCGGGTCTTTTTGGATCCATACACATGTTTAAGCTTGTGTTAGGCAAAAACTGCTCATGAGAATTTTCTGAAATACAATGACTTTTCCTGATTTATTTTTATCTAACACATACTAAAATTTTAAATTAATGCGACTTTTAGTTTTAACACAACAAGAAAACACCTTAATCTGTCCCTCGGGTCTTTTTTGTCCCAGCATACAAATACTTTCACATAGTTTTTTGAAAACGTCGATATTGTTCTATTCCTGCTATACAGTTGCAGAAAAGGTAAGGGGAAAAAAGGGGTAGAATTATCGGGGAGGGAAAGAAGTCACGAGACATCTGGAACCGGACAAGTGATAGCGGAAATTCATTTTGTTTGTTGTTTTTCTCTCACCTAGAAGTAAAAAGTTTACCTTTTAGAATCAGTTCGAATACTTATTTGAGGAAAACGTTAGTGAATTTTTTATTCGTTATATGAAAGTTTTATTTTGCTTTCATGGAAGGCTATACAGATGATGAAAATTTGTCTGATGTGGAGGAAGCTGTATCGGAAGAAGAGGATCATATATGCATTGATAATTATTCTTCATCAGATGAAGAAATAGATACTATACGTAAAGTACCTGAGATAATGAAGTCCAGAGATGAAAATATAATGGCCTGCAAAGCTATATCCAAGTGCTGGTCGATTAGAAAGCAGTAATACTTTGAAACTAACCCTTGGCCCAACTCGATATTCAACAGCACGAATAGGAGACGAATAGTGCTTTTTAACTCCTTTTTCACCATAATTTGAAAACCATGATGATAAATTATACGAATTTAGTGGGAAAACGTGTATATGGAGAAAATTGGGCAGACCTAAATATCGTAGATTTGGATGCATACATAGGCCTTTTAGAGCTCACAAGTGTGTACAAATCAAACAATGAATCAACAAGTCAATGGGGTGAATTCAATTGAAAATATTTGTTTAGAACTACAATGTCTCAAAAGGAATTTAAAATAATATCAAGAGTAATACGATTTGATGACGTGGAAACTCAACAACGAAGAAAATCGAATGACAAATTTGCCGCAATTCGAGAATTATGGGATAAATGGGTAGAAATTTTACCCATTCATTTCATTCCAAAAGTATATGTAACGGTGGACGAACAACTTATTGCTTTTAGAAGTAAGTGTCCTTTTAGGCAGTACATGCCTAGCAAACCTGCTAAATATGGTATAAAATTCTGGATTTTGTGCGATAATGACTCTTGCTATGTATGGAATATCCAGCCATATTTAGGAAAACAACCAAGAAATGCACCCGAAATAAACCAAGGATTGAGAGTAGTTTTAGACTTGTTATATGGTTTACGAGGCCATAGTATAATTTGTGACAATTTCTTTACATCTTATGATTTAGGTCAAATGTTGCTAAAAAGACAATGATTGGCACAATAAGAAAAAATAAATCATCTATTCCTGTAGAAATTTTAGAAACAAAAGGAAAAGAAAGATACAGTTCAACATTTGCATTTACTAAAGATACAACGCTTCTGCAGGGTTGCCAGCGCTGCGCCAGAAATGGCCGATTGCTACCACTAAATTTTATTAGCATTCTGGTCCTTATTTAAATGTCATAAATTCTGTCATTAAATAAGTCAAACAATACTATTAAAATTTAGTGGTAGCAATCGGCCATTTCTGGCGCAGCGCTGGGACCCCTGCTTGTGTCTTACGTTAAAAAAAAATAAATGTGTTGTTATTCAAAGCACATTGCATAAGAATGAGAAAATTGAACGAAATATGTTAAAAGAAAACCAGAGATAATCATTAATTATAATAAAATTAAGGGAGCAGTTGATACGCTGGACAAAATGGTAGCTACTTACACTACAAAAAGGAAGGCAAACCGTTGGCCATTTGTTGTATTTTGTAATATTTTAGACTTATCTGCATATACCGCTTTTGTATTTTATTGCAAAATAAATAAATCATGGAACAAAGACTGTCCTTATAGACGAAGAATTTTTTTGGAAAACTTGAGTGAAATTTTTTTTAAAAAAGCATATGGGGAAGAGAGAAAGTATTCCAAGAGGGCAAGGAGGAAAACAGATGGTTCAAAGTGCGAAGCGAATCCGCAAAGAGATTTCTAGTACTTCAGCTGAATTGGAAATTGCTAAGAAGTGTGTAACATGCCACAGCTTTACATGCAAAAAGCATTTGAATACAGTTTGCCATAACTGTTATACGAGATAATTATACTTAAATATTTGAAATATTCATTTGTGTTTTTTGGATGTACCTGCAAACAAGGCTTTGTAAGTACTTAACCTTGTTACTAGAAAGTACTAGAAAGACTTGTTGTACTAGAAAGTTTTATTTCATCTTTGTACTGTCATAATTTATTTTTTGTTTTAGTATTCGTCAACAGTTATTAAAATAATTAATTTATTACTTGTTGACTGCAGAATTTAAGCGCGAAACATGCATGGATCTTTTTAGACCGGAGGGGCTAATTCGTAGGTACGGAACGAGGAGCATTCTAGGGTTAACTTTTGTGTATTCTGAAGTATTAGTATTATATTCTTTCAGTTATTTTTAAGAGTAGGTCCTGTTTGCAGACATAATAAATAAAGAGATATTTGTAATTTGTATAAAAAACCCTGACAAAGATAAAATGATAAATCTTGATACATATAATAAGTACATGGCTTGTTTTTTCACTTGGAACAAAAATGGTATTTTACATAAAACATACCTAGAGATAATGAACTGGCGAGGTTTATTCTATATTATGAACACAGAATACATTATAGTACATTGGAAAAACAGCATGCTATTTCTTCAGAAGCTAAAAATGCAGGAATTCTGTCTTACAATTAATCAACATAAATCAATGCTGTTTTACGTAAACGTGTTGATAACATATATGTTTTCAACACGATGCGCAGAAAATTAATTAAATGCATTATTGTTTGGCAGTCAGAGAAGGATTGCTTAGTAATAGTGAAGCATACATGCTTTTGCTGTTCGTAAATCTGGATAAGTGCTTCACATTAAATCGTTTTGGAAAGCATATTGATGCATTGCATCGAATGTAGATGAAGAGAACTTGTTGTTGCCCAAGTGATATATAAGTAACTTTGGCAGGAATTAATTTTGAAATTCTTCGTAACGGAAGGTCCAAATTTTCCTTACCGTTATTGCATTATAATTAACAAATGACAGAAAAATTTCCCTGCTTCACTGGTAAGTCGGTCATTTTATTCTTACTTATAATATAGACTTCAACGTTTTTGAAAACCTTTACAACAAGTCTTCTTTTTGAAACAATTTCAGAGTTGAAGCCGTTTTGGCCGCTCTTTAGGATGTTTAAAAGTGTACAATTGTGCTGCTCAAAGAACTCTGTGAAATTATTGCAAAAGTCATCTATCATTGGCTGAAGGGATACTTCTGGGAGACGCCATAAATCAATACGTAAAATTGTTGTCTTTATCCACACCTAGAATTTCCTACCTAGACTATGCTCATAACCTGTTATCCATCCCGCAGGATCAGATGAATAGTTACTAATCATAGTGTACTTGTAATTCGCATTTAATGCTCACTAATTTGTACAAAAGATTTCAAATGTTTTCATGTTCTTCTTTTCATTTTGCTTTTCCGTCACTGCAAATATTTCGTGAACTATTGCAGATATCCTCGACCGGCGGGCAGTGGCCAGAAAGATTTGTTGGTCCGGAGAAGAATTTAAACAATATTTGCAAAATTGAAGACATAACTGAATATATTGAAAATCAAATTATAAAATTGGTGAAAATTCATCATTTTATTCAACACAACTTGATGATTGTACGAATATAAGAAACAAGATGCTTCTACTTTTTTTTAAAGCGTTGAGCGTTAAAGAAGAGTTACATGAAGAAATGCTTTTGTATCCCAACTTGCCTGGTAGAGCATTTAGCTCTCAGAGTTTTTGAAGGGCTTAATAACTTAATCATTATTTCATGGAAAAAATATATTGGAATATGTCGAGATGAAGCCGCAAACATGACAAGATATCATTCAGTAATTTCTGCAAAGGCGGAGAATTTTCGTCACTCAGACCTTTTGTCAACTCACTGTATTATTCATAATGTGCAACTTATGGTGAAAAGAATGTCTCTAATACTTCATGAATTATTGTAAAAAGTTATAAATTAAATTTTACATACAACGCTGATTTCTCGAATGTTGGAAACACTTTGTGAAAAAATGGTATCCTAATATACCGACCTTCTTCTTCACGCTGAAGTGAGATAGCTATAGACATAAAAATACTAACCCGACTGTTCTGTCTGCACGATAAAGTTAAATTATTTTTCAGAAGCAAAATAACCGGAAATTTTAAGAATTCATCTCCTGTGATGAGAAACTTGCATAGCTGGCAGATATTTTTTCACCGATAATAAATATAAACATATCATTTCATTTAAAAAATGTGGATGTGTTCTCATTTGATGTAAAATGGATGTTTTTCAAAAGAAAATTCTTTAGCTATTCTTCTAACAACTATTGTTTAACGTTTACACCAGGTCTTGAATAGCATCTGTCCTAGAATGCATGCTTAAGACAGATAGAAGCTGTCCGTTAGGGTGGAGCGAAAATTTTTTTTTCGAAATTCACATTGCCTGAGACATAACATGGTGTAAAACTTGCTTGGACAAATTGTCTCCAAATTTCAGCTCAAAACGTTCCCATCTTGAGGTTCCACAACTCAAGTGAATATTTGTAATGCCTTTTTTAAAAGTTTTTAATGCCTTTTTATATAAAAAAATAATTAATTAATTGACTAATTAATTAACTTGTAAGTTAATATAAATTAATTAATTGATTAATTAATTAGTTTGTAAATTAATATTAATTAATTGCGTTTTCATTAATAAATTGCTTTATTAAAACGTTATTGTCAGATGTCAGTGCTAGAAAGGACGATTGTACATAAATAGGAAATTTATACTCCAAAATCTAATAGACGGCAACACGTATTCTAAACTTATAACTATTAAGAATGATAACTAATTAGACACGTGTCTTTTATTGTGTTGCATGATTCGTTTTTGCAACTGTTTGTTTGTAGCTTGTCTTTGTTTAAACAACTAATTTGTCGACACTAATTCGTTTATTTTTTGGATAGGACAATACGGACTTTTAATATAAACATTACCTTAACTAGAAGAAACATTCTTTGCAGTGTTTTTGGAACTCCAGTACAACTGAAAGAGACAGTTTTACCCATGTATGTTGATCTAAGGAAGCATTTCCTATGGATAAAAAATGATATATTGCGGAAGGAGGGGAACGAAAAAAAATCCTTCAGTAAAAGATATCAGCGAAATTGTTTCTTGTGACTTTGAAAGAATTAGGAAGCAAGCTTCCTTGCCCGTGGTATTTCACCAAGAAGTTATTCGTCTTATTAGAAATTATAATGAAATGTACAAAAATATAAAAAGAATACCCAAATCTCGGAAGGGGGCTGACAAAATTAGGAAAGAATTTTTTCACCAAGCAAACAGTACTTTGTTTGATATTTCTGTATGCAAATGTTTAAATTACGAACAATGCAACTGTTCCGTGAAACTTCCAGGTATGGAACGAAACGTTTTAGCAGACCAATGGCATGAGAAAAAAATGGCAATAGTATCAATTGACATTTCTGCAACTCAAAAATTGAAGCGTGTAAGAGAAAGGCAATATAGAAAGAAAAATCAGAAATCTAAAACAAAGGAATTGAAAGATAATGCTTCTAAATTTATTACAGATTTAAAAGCAAACGTTGTGTTAAGATCTGATTCAGAATTGGAAGATATCTCTGAAGATTATGACCATTACGTTTCTCATGAATCAAAATGTAGAAAAACAACTGACAATGAAACTCCGTCAACCTCCAAGACAGGACAAATGAGAATATCACTGCTAAATTTAACCGTCGCATGTGATAGAACTCGTGATATAGGGATTGTATCCAAATATGCTCCATCAAAAGTTATTGACAGGAATAAGCTGAGGATAGAACGTCGAAAGGTACGATCACAGCTTAATTCTACGCAAATAACACAGTCTTTTTACGCTGTCTACTTCGATGGAAGAAAGGACAAAACTTTAATGCAAGAAAAGAAAGGAAATTCTTTATATAACGACTGTAGCTGTGGAAGAGCATATTGTTTTGTTGTCAAAACCTGGTTCTGTTCATATACGACATGTGACTCCGGATTCCGGCTCTTGTGCGGATATTATACAAAGCATCATCCACTTCGTTACACAGAAAGGGATTCGTTACCAGAACACTTTCGGAACTGGTTTCCGTTCGTTGTGATGGAACACATATCAACGATGGCAAGAAAAATGGTGCGATTAGACGGCTTGAAATCTTTGTTGGCCATAAATTGCACTGGTTTGTATGCTTATTACATAGTAATGAACTACCTTTTCGACGCTTTTTCCAGAAGATTGACGGAAAGACGTCTGGGCCGCATCACTTTTCCGGAACTATAGGAAAATTTCCTGGAAACGTGCGAAACACTTGCTGTGACTAGTTCTGTTGCTATTACAGTTGCTTTGCGTGAAATTGATAAAAAATACCTCAGTGAGAGACCAAAAATATATATTCGATACCTCTAGGGCACTATCCTGAGGGGAGTGCCTTCCAGATTTAGCAAACACAAGTCTCGAAACGATGTCTCATTCAAGATGGCTCACTACAGCCAACAGAATTCTGCGATTATATGTGTCGACTGCCGAACCAATAGAAAACTTTTAGCTCCTAGTAGAATATGTCACAAAAGTTTACGTGCCATCCTGGTTTGAAATAAAGAAAATTCCAGGAGCTACTCACGGAGCACGGAATGATAAAAAAAAAGCCCATTCTTGCCAGAAGATTTAAGTCAATCGTTCACGAAGTTATTCAGAGGAACTCTTATTTTGCTCACTCTGAAGAAATTCAATTGCCAATGCTGTTAGATGAACGATCACATATTCGAAAACTGGGCAACAAAAGAACTCAGAGAAAAAGAAAAACTGACTGGAAGAGGAAAATACACCAATTTGATCTTCCAAATTTAAATTTCGAAGCAGAGGAATATTTTGAGATGATTCATTATGACAGACATTTGGAACCACCGGCTACCATGAACCTCAGTGACGAAGACATAGAAAATATGATTGGAAAAGGTTCACAATTTGAAATAGTGAAGCTCCCTTGCCATTCTCAAGCGGTATAAAGGCATGTTCGACTGGTGATACAAGAACCATTAGTAACATGTGGAACAGAAGCCAGGGATGGATACACTCGAAGTGGAATCAAGTCACGAAATTAACTTCCAAAGATGAACACCAAAATTGAATTTTTTGAGACCGATCAAAGTAAAATGTTTTCCTGTTTCTTTTTAATAATTAGAAGTGTTTTTAAGTCAGAAAATAAAGCTATTGTAAACATTAAAATTAAATAAAAGAAATTGATTTTTTTAAATTTTTGAGTTAACATTCTTGTCTTTGACACCCTGTGTGGAACCTGAAGATGATGAAGGATTGCGCTGGGAATTTTCTTTCAGTGTCTTTTTCGCGAAACTGCATCATTGGTTAATTCAGGAAATATTAAAACAAAAAAAATTGTCTCTTGCACTCCACCCTACTGTCCGTGATATCGTGATAAGGTTAAGAGCACCTACAGTCACTTGCAGAATATTTCGTCGTTACTATCCAATGAAAAACGATTTCAGATAGATATGCGGTTAATTAATTGATTGATAGCAACCATTGAAGAGAGCAGTTTAAATATGAATTATAAAACCTTATCAACTCATCTCCTGACGATAACCTAGTGAATAGGGCAGGTGGGAGTACGGATACAGACTTTCCATATATTTCGATTTTTAATGAACACATTGGTATAATTTTGTTTGATGGCTGAATAAAGTGTTACGTAATTAGAACCTCACTCATTATGACCATCACCTAAGATTCTATGAAATTTAACAATAAATTGCAATTTTTTTAAAACATTGTTCCTCGAGTCTTTGCCTCATTATTTTTATGAAGTTTTTTTTTTTTTTTTTTTTTTTTTTTTTTTTTTTTTTTTTTTTTTTGCTAGCAGATTAAAATAGTATTATACAGATGTTCTATTGAAACCGTGAAGACTATGAGTCATATTAACGGACTAAGAGTCACAGTTATCTTGTAAATGCGCTTGGAAATTCTGACGTATTTGGTAATCTACGGCAATCCTTGCGCAACCACTGTAAGTGTTGCATTACTGTACTCCGTCGATCTTTGAAGCTTCCACCTTAAAAAATATTTAAATACATGTTTCTTTTAATTTTTCCTATTATTTTATTTAACTGCTGTCTATACCCCCCTGACATGGCAGCACTTTCACGCGTTCTTCCTGTGCAGCATTTTCGTTTCAAAGTCTGCAGTTTTTTTTTTTTTTTTTTTTTTTTTTTTTTGTCTCCTCGACACTGTAGAAAACAAAAGCATAAATTTAGACATTAAAACAGGTAAACTGATGATACAAAAACGATTAGTCTATATGTGTAATGTGGTGTATAAGTTGCCAAATCCACGCCTGGTGTTTTAAGTATCCTGCATCAGTGTGTTAAGTTAATCTGCTTAAGTGTCTAAAAAGTTATCAAATAACTCTGAAATACAAAGTTTAATGTGTAAATTGCACAGGAATGCACTATCTGTGTAATATAATAAAACGATGAATTTTGCGTACATAGTACATATTCATATAGTTTGAGATATAAATTTTGAATTAAATATTGTTTGGGATATAAATTTTGAAATAAATATTGTTTGGGATATAAATTTTGAATTAAATATTGTTATGACCAAAAAAACATATATACATAAAGAACAATCTCATGTGATTTGTGCCTGTTCTCTTTCCAGCAGATTTGTGTTAAGACCACAAAATAGTATAACCATAATTTGCAAGAAACAGGAAATTATATTTACTACACGATATCTCTCTGTTAAAGTAATGTTGAATACCTAAAATTATAAACTCACACTTTATGAACTAAACCTGTATAATCTGAATAAATACACAATAAAATAAAATTTTGTACAAAAAGAAATCCTGACGCTAGTAATATTTACGGATTTTGTCGGTTATTTTTCTCTTAATTTCTGTCACAAGTTTTCAAAAATGTTTCTACAACAAGAAGAAGATTTCTCCATTTAATTAAATCTACAGTAAAAAAGCACTACTTAATGAAACGGTATACGAATGGCGGAACAGCAACTGTGCAAAGCAACACCTTGACCATTCAGCTACTATCAGACAAGTCAAGTTTTCAAATATTGATATTTATTGTATACACATGAGTACACAAATTTCTGCGTAATAATCTGTTTTTACAAATATTTCAATGAAATATTCTTACACATAATCCTCTGTAATATTCTGTTCTTACACATATAGCTGTGTAATATTTGTACGCATATTTATGTGTAATATTCTGTTCTTAACCATGTATATGTGTAATATTCTCACACATTTCTGTGTAATATGTAAAATACACATATATGTGTGTATTTTACATATACCTGTGTGACATATACCTGTGTGTATATATACCTGTGTGATGTGCAGAATTTATAAATTTACATTAGCATACCAATTCAGAAAAATCCGTACAATGTCTAGCGTTTACACACTTGTTTGAGTTTTTGAGAGGAAACAAAAATACACACTTCCATTAAGCCAATTAACGCGTATAAATACAGGGAGATGTTAACAACAACAGGGTAAATTTTATGACAAATGTAATTTTACGAATGTACCGATATACGTATGTAAAAGTGACTAATTTACACATTTATTGTTTAGAGTGTACATGCTTTTGTTTTTTTTATAAGATACTCGCAGTAAACCAGTTCTTCGGACATAGGTAAAACAAAAACATCAACCTTATGGAAAACGCAACGTTTCTTCCGACAAATTTGACATATAAAAAATTGCATCAATGAAAATGAAACAAATCACATTGTATGTTTGAAGGAGATCTGTTTTTGCTTTTATTTTTAGCCCAGAATATCGTTAAAATCCGACAGTACTAAGGTCGTTTTCTTGATTTTAGGAATAAACAAAGCAGATAAACTATTAAAGGGGCTGAAAGGTGAAAACTTGTCATTAAACTGAGTCAGTTTATTAAAAAAAAAGTTGCATTTTTATAAATGAAATTAAAGCATTTTAGTTAAAATTGCGCCAAAATGAAGCATTATCCCCCAATCTCATAAATCTTACTATAATAACCAAAATGACGAATATATCGAATATTGAAGAATATCAATTTTCCCCTCAAAATTTAGAAGAAAAAAATATCATTAGCGTCTAACTGTTGCGCAGATAAACAAAATGAAAAAAGCAAATAATTGTCTGAGGCTTAACATCTATTGAATTATAAAAAAAAAATTACAAATAAAAAAAATAGTTGTCCTTTTAAATTAATTTTAAAAAGAATCTTATATTGAGTTGCAGTTTTGACCTAAATTTTGTTTGAAAGCGTATTTTTGGTTTTATTCTGAGCTCTATATACTTAAATTATATCATTTTAAAAATAAAGGTACGAATCGTGAAATAACCACGTACTGGGGAACATCCCTGACTGTCAGTTCTGGATTTGAAGAGTGTGGTATCTTTCGAAAGCCCATGTCATGAGTATCATGAAATATATTGGAGTTACACTACCGACTGCAATGGGTAATGAGACATGGTGCTTTTGTTTAGTAAGAGGAAAAATAAATAAGCGAAAAACAGCACGAAGTTCCTTCAAAAGCTATCTAAAACAGGATTTTTATCTTATAATTAATCATAATAGGGGTTTCCGCGATGGTGTTTCTTGATAGAATTGTAATGAGAAAGCTCTCCAGATACTGAATGGATGCAGTGACCAAGCAGTTGGAAATTCATGCGTGAAAAACCTAGATTTTGCTAAACAGCCATTCTTCCTCCCATCAGGATCGACAAAACACCTTCAGCTACTTGACCTTTACTTCTTCCAAGACTACAAGTACATGGTAAAAAAATAGGAAAATATTCAAAACCCATCGAAGTACTTGCTGTGATGATTACACTATTACTACTAAAGTCTAAAGATGTCATAGAAAATCTATTCTCGTACGGGATAGATGGAGTGGCCGCATACATAAAAATTCAATAATCGAAAAGAATATTCTTTTATGCAGCCAGTCTTCTTCGATAGACGAAATGCCTTCTGCCAGTGGAAATTTATCTTCCAAGACTACAAAATCTTGATAAAGAAAATAAGAGAATATTCAAAGCTCTAAGAAGTATTTGCGGCAAAGGAATACTAAGAATACTTTACTTCACATATTACCAGTTTTCTTCACCTACGTTTGATACAACGCACAAGTATACTTTCTAAAATGTTCTAATGGAATGTACGGATCTAATCTCCCGAGCAGTGAAACATGTATGCTTCAATCTTTTTAAACTAACCTGCCCTGATTGTCAAACAATAATGTTCTTCATCATTTGTGCCTGGTGTTGGAACAACATATTGTTGCGTATATATAGGGTTCTTCAAATATTATGGTGTATAAGGTCAAATGAACCACAGTTTTAAAGAGCGAAGCAATTTATTCACAACTATTTACAGCAACAAAAACCTTGTAACTCACCAAATAACACTAAAACTATGAAAAACAGGCTAATAACTGAACAAAACACAATCAAAATATCTCTCAGAGACTCCCTACATAACATCTTAACACAGTAACAGATGCAACAACGAAAACAATTAGCTAAGCCAAGTAAATACGCTCTGAACCTATCGCATCAAGCGTCTAACTTACTACAGACTAGCAACTAACTGACTGACGCCCTGCTCCGCTCCCATATACATAGGAGCGAGAGAATGTTCCAGAACTTTCCACAACTTTCAAAGCTGTGTGTTTCTGGAATCCTCTCGAAAAACACTTAACAGTATTCATGCATCTCAGTGCCTATAAGGAGGAATAGCAGGGGGGGGGGCGGGCTATGTCGCCAAATGTCACCAAGATTGTCGCCAAAAATGACTACAACTTCGCGCTATTTCCAGTATTTCGGCAAATTCCCATAGACTCCCATTGAAATCCAATAGTGTTCTATTACTTGTACAAAAACAACAAACTGAGATATAATAACACAACAAAAAGTAATATTACAAAATTCGTAACAATATGCTTGCAACACTTTTGCGTTGAGAAAGTTTATCGTGGTTAATTTTAAGACCAAATTCCTGCGTTCGATATTTTTTGAAAAAATCTGACGCTTTTTTTTTCTTTTTTCTTTGTCTTCTTCCGAAACATAAAAAGGTCCTTATCGCGTCAAATATTATGGAGTTTAGTACCTGTACATTTCTTAATTCTCGTGACAAGAGCTTTCGAACAATACCACTTTCGTCAAAATCCAGAACCGGCAGTTGGGGATGTTCCTTAGTTAGTGCTAAATATCTGTTAAAAATTAAAATTAAGAAATAATTACATTACAAGGGAGTGTTAATTTTTTTTCAGATGTTGATATTTATCTGACATGATGTATGATTCATCATATATGTAACTTGAAACTAAAAAAAAAATCTCTAATAATTTTATTCTTGCGATGGTTTATAAATCTTATATATAGAAGTTCCAAACAGAGTAATGTAATATTTTACATTTCTTCGTAGCTTTTTCAAATTTTGTGAGCAACCATATTTCAAATTTGTCGCCTTTACGTTATAAAAAATAATGAAAAGTAAATTTTTATTTCCTGAATTCAAAATAAAATAAAATAAAATATTTTTTTTTTCTAGGCTACGATATACTGAATATGTAAAAATATTTTATATATATTTGATGTGTCTTTTTTTTTTAATGAAAAATTTAAGCATAATTTATATTATAACAACAAGTATAATAATCACTTATAAGCAGATTAAGTTAAATAATGCTATAAAAAGTGATAAAATATCTTTATTAAGATTGAGAATCGTTTCATCGCACAAACGGCAGCATTTTCAAAATCATTCACGATAGAAAATACTTTTACATAACATAAAAACTATAACATAGCAAAGAATGTCACGAGAATAAAATTTTATTTACCATCCATAATTCGGAAATCAATAGAGATATTTTTACGCAACAAGAATATTTCCAATGATTCAGTGCCCCTTGATTTACCTAAAATTTGGAAATAGATGCTATGTAATGTTAGTAACAATAGTAAAAATTAATCCACGCTCTCAAATAGCCAAGTTAATTTTATTTTTCTTTTATGTTTTGTAATGTTTTTCATTATGTAGGATGTCTCGTGACATTGTATACCATGTTATTGTTTTTAAATTATGTTAAAATTAATCCACCCTAGCAAATAGCTAATTTACTTTTTATTTTATTTTATGTTTGCAATGTTTTTTAATTATTCTTCATGTCTCGTGACATTGTTTACTGTGTTATTGTTTTTAACCCAGGAGAACTCGCTAGTGAGAATGCCCAATTGCTTTTCTTTTACTTTACATTCATATAATATCAACTTTTTTGGTTGGCTTAGTACTTTTATTCACAAAAGAGGTAAAATAACTGAAATAACATTTTGAAATTTTAATTTTAATTAAAATGAAAAATGGTTTAAATAAGTGTCTTTAAAACGTACGACTGTAAGAGAAAATCTCATGCAGCGAGTTCTCCCGGGTTAAATTATGTGAAAATGTTTTCTACCGTGAATGATTTTGAAAATGTCGCCGTTTGTGCGATAAAACGACCGTCAATCTTGATAATGATATTTTATAACTTTTTATAGCATTATTTATCTTAATGATTTATATTATTACTGTTTCAGTGTATCTGTATTTCTCACAAAGTATTTTTTAAAGTTGAATCGTGATTATTTATTTAAATTATTTATTATTATCTTCTGCCAAATAAAAATAATTCTGAAAGAAATTTAATATTCATAGATATTTATGAATTTGATACACAATCTCGAAACAAAGTAAATTTATGTTTTACTTTACTGCAGCTTATTTTCAAATTTTTAAACAATGAAAGATAAAATTTTTCATTTTAAAAATACAACACGTAAAATTTTGAAACCAAAATCAAATTTTTTTTATTTACGATATTACTCCATATTTTATTTTTTTACGCCATTACTCTAAGTCTATGTTATATTAGGTAAGAAAGATATTTAAGTACATTTTTGTAACTTTGTTTTGTTTTAATTATAAGCAAGAACGAAAAATCATGCGTCCAACACAGAATATGAAACAGTTTACAACACATTCAGAATAATGTAACAAAACTGCAATACTCTACAAACTCTACAAACTCTACAATGCTCTACAAACTCTACAAACTCCACAATACTCTACAAACTGGAGAATAATAAAATACACAAGAAAAATTTTCGATTTTTGGGTCGATATTTTCACAAATAAAGTTCCTATTATTTCCGTATTATTGAATTTAATATAAAGAAACGTAATAAATTTTGCATTCATACTTTTTACATAAGTGTGCAAAAGCTATTGCACCTATGTCTGAATATTTATAAAACTAGTTATAGTACGAACGCAAGTCATTTGACACGTTTGACGTACAATTTCTAATTTGTTTAACGCCTTCGGGACGATGGGTGCATATATACATCTTCAAAAGATGCTTACAGCACCGGTTTTTGATACGACTAAAAAAGAAAAGTAAAATTTACCTTATTATATTAACGAATTTTCTTGATTGATAAACTAAATTTAATTACTTGACTTAAATTGGTGCAAATTGAATAATAACTATGATGCTGGTCCCGAACGGGTTAAATAATTTTCAAACATCACATTTTCTTCGTCTATCTCTATCCCAGCAAAAATCTACAATTTATGATGTTGAAAAATGTCTAAATAAAGAATTCATAAAATGCATAACGCAATATAAACCCGCAATTTCTATAACTACCATGAACAGTTCGAAAAATATCCGAATTTTTTTGTTCACCCTGTAAATGATCCATAGATTCGTATCTATACGGCATAGTATGATAAAAGTCAGTTCAATTGAACGCATATAGCGCAGATAAAACTTACCACTCAGCCAATCCCATCGATAAGCAGAAATTCACTTGAGATCTTTTGTGTAGCCCTGCATATAATTTGTAGAATTTATACATATCAAGTAATATGAAAAAAAAATTAAATTTTAAAACGCGTATCATAAATGAAAACGCATTTCCAGCAATTATTCTTCCTATCCAAATAGTTTTGTTTTCCCCTGTAAATGAAAGATAATTTATATCTACACTAGATACTACTGTAAGCTTTTTGTATTAAACCTTAGTAATATATTACAAAATTCAATCTATTTAAAATAATGTAATGTCATTAATATGCACCCCAAAAAATTTTATACATAGACCGTAATGTAACGAAATACATTTTAGTGTCTCTGTAAATTAACTATAAATGCTACACACATTTTCTATACCGAACTTGACACAGTAAACACCAATAACATATATCAATATCATGGCAATCGGACTACAATTACGCAAGTTATAGCACAGACAGACAAACACAACGAATTCGTAAACACGTTGCAACTATATTTGAAAGTGTTAAAAAATAATAATGGGAGAATATTTTCTTTTTAAGGCTGGCATATATATATATATATATCGTTATTCCTAAATAAAATAAATAAAGCTGATAAATGTACATAAACGTATCACAATTTTTCTTTTCAGAATGAAACCAAATTATCAAATTTAGTTAAGTGTTTAAAAGCGCTGTGTAAAATAATATATACAGTCGGACCTCGTTATCCCGACACCCGGTTTTCATGTCACTCCGCTTATCAAGTCAGTTTTTCAAAGTCCCGATTTCTATATATGATTTTAATGTAAATAAACTCCGTATTTTACGCCGTTGAATAATTTTCAACTCCGAATATCCCGACGATTTAGGAAAATTGTCCATTTTTCATAATCCATCTTATAAGCACGGAATTAAGCTGTAAGAAATGTCTTATCCAAACTTTTCACAAAAGTGTCGAGCCCTTTTAGATAAATGAGAAATTTTACTTCAATCCTTTATCTGAATAAATAAACCCGCACACTATGAACGACCCACTTAAGCTCCAGATAGACGTATCAGTCTACTCGCAGTATTTTTGATCTGGCCAGGTGGCGCTTTCTTGTAGCTACATGGCGTTTTTCAAACGACTA
Source organism: Maratus speciosus (assembly GCA_963932465.1). Classification (NCBI taxonomy): domain Eukaryota; kingdom Metazoa; phylum Arthropoda; class Arachnida; order Araneae; family Salticidae; genus Maratus; species Maratus speciosus. The sequence continues at coordinate 330,387,543 of OZ010788.1, read as the reverse complement.
AAACCGAAGCATTGCATTGCATTGAAATGACCAGAAATTATTTAACATCCATTTCTGAAACAACGAATACTTATTACAATTGATTGTATAATATTGAAAAAAGAATGTAGGAAGCACATCTAGGGATGAACAAACCTTAATTAAACAATATTTCATGTAACAACAACAGCAAAATAAATAAATAAATAAATAAATAAATAAATAAATAAATAAAAAAGAGTCATTATAAATCTGATTTTTATTCTTTTCAATTTTGTTTAATAATAATGTTTTATTGCTTAAAACTGCAAGAACAGCTATGAATTTAAAATAGTCTTAAATTAATCAGAAATACAGCTTTTTATAAACATATTTTTCTTTAACTCCGGTTACCGCGACACTCCGCTTATGACGACATATTTTTCTTGTCATTAGACTGTCGGGATAATGAGGTTCGACTGTATATATATATATACGTAAACGGTTGTTTTCATTTGTAAAAAAAGAAAAAAAAACTGACAAGCTTTAAAAATTAAGTTGGGATATGATTAAGAATTATGTTAAATATAAAAAAATTTTCTTTTGAACAGACTTTTTTTGATAACAAAATTTATTATAGATAAAATTATGAATATGTTGTTAAGAACATATGTAAATTAAGATATTCAAGATTATTACAAAAATATAATGTTTATATATTAAGGAGAAATATTAATACTTAGTAAATTAGGGTAAAAATAAAAACTCTTATTGTTTCAAAAAGAAAATAAAAAACAAAATATTTCTGCTAACGCTCATGGTAGTTTTCTAGTAAAATACCCTCGTTGTATAAATAAATTTGAATTTTGATAATAGTAATATCTTTAAATTCTTTATTGCGTTATTAAATGCTTATTACTATGGTTGTAGAGGCTATTTACAATATTAAAAAAAAAAAAAAATCATTCTACCCTTATATACCTTTAGAATGTTCTGCTACGATATAAAATTTATCAGAATACCATGCACATAAAACAACACTTGCTTTAAAAATGCTGTTTAAAATTGTATTTGAAGGTAGTTTCTTGTAAAATTTAACTTTTGGTATTAAACTTATAAACGTAGTTGTCTTCATTTAGATTGATCTTGACAATTCATTATATGTAGAATTTCAAATTTGCCAGCGGAAATCTATGTAACAGTGCAAAATTACTCATAAGTTTAAAAATCAATTTTACATAATAGTCAAGAATACCCTTTCATATACATCACATTCCCAGGGTGGAATCTTTCCTTTAATAATGGGCATTTCTCAATATTCGATATTGCACAAAGTAAACATAATAGTTCATATAGTTTAAATGGATAAATAACATACGTTGAAAAAGCTTTTATTATTTCCTGTCTTTTTAGGTGCGTTCGTAATTATATAAATACGTAGCACTTATAGTCGTCGTTCAGTCCGTCCGTCTGTCTGTCCGCATGTAACAGAGCAAAAACTACCCAACCGAATGGTCTGAAATTTTAAATATATAATTGTTGCAAAATTTTGTCGAGCCATTTCAAATTTAATGAAAATCGGATGTATAGTTTAATTACAGGGACAGTCAAAAGTTTTTCTTTACATTACGGCCAATGGGAAAAATTATTGCAAGTGCATTTTAATGATGTTACAGCCTTCCGAATGGTCTGAAATTTTAAATATATAATTGTTTCAAAATTATGTCGAGCCATTTCAAATTTTATGAAAATCGGATGTATAGTTTAATTACAGGGACAGTCAAAAGTGTTCTGTTACATTACGCGGAATGGGAAAAATTATTGGAAGTGCATTTTAATGATGTTACAGACTATGCACTTTATGAAGTGAAAAAATTATACATTCAGTACAATATGGGGTGCAAAAAATAATTATAAAACTAGTTATTGTACGAACGCAGCTCATTTGCCACGTTTGACGAGCAATTTCCAACTTGTTTTTTTCAAAGTTGCATGAATTTCTATGTCTTCGTCAGAAATACAAACATTTAAATACTAAACATCAGAATAAATTTATTTTCTTTTAAGAAGAAATCTTGTTCACTTTGTCTATTTTCACCTCGAAAAAACTGAAACATGTTACACTTAATTGCCTCTCAAAGTGCTACTAACAAGTTTTTTTCATGTAACCTAATGCATTCCATACGGGGGCTGGAAAACGCTTTATGCATAAGTGTGTTGCTTTTTCCACACACTATGGGCATAGTCTATATGTATGAGAAAAGTTTTATCTAAAGTGCATCTGTACTATACAACCTTCTTAAAAACAAAGACCAAGTCATTAGTACACACTCCTATGATGCCTCTTTCAAAGAAATATGCTTAATTAAATGAATATATAATCGAAATATGCTAGAACCACTTATAGAATAGTATCAGTCTGTTTAGCAGTAGGAAACATAACCTCAGAGAGAATCTGAGATACGTATATTTAAGGAGACCGTGGATCATTATCTGAGCGGAAATCGATCCAAAAATGAAAAATTATTTTTGTGCATATTAATATTCGCCAGTTTATTCTCAGTGATTTGCGAAAAACCGCAAGCAGATGCGATTGTTTTTCGCAAAGTTACAAGTGTTTGAATTTTGTGCACAAACAATTTTTTTGGTCCTTTAATATACGTTTAATCTATTTCTCTCAAAATTGATTTTTCAACCCTTTTAGGTATTTAAAATGCTCAATGCGTTATAGTATTTGATAAAAATTCATGAAATTAATAACTATGAATCCTAATTGTCCAGGGGAATTTTTTTTCTCTTTGATGGGACTGTTGTAGGATTATTCTGGCACCTAATATTCGTAATTAGGTGAAAGCAAATTTTTTTATGCTAAGATTCTTTTGGATTAAAATAGTAAATTAATACCCATTTTTAAATCAATTAGTCTATTTTTTTTTTAATTTACAGCCTATCTGAGAAATTCAAATCTGCCGGGAACAGATTTTCAACGTTTAAAATTGAATACTTTGATTAAATATAAAGTAAATTTCGTTATTCCTTGAATTGTCTTAAGTTATTCCTTATATTCTTGGAAAATATAGAAATAAATGAGTATTTTTTTACAAGATGACTAATTTTAAAATTAAATTGGATAGAGGGATGCCGAATAAAAATTATATTTGTAAAGTGAATCTAAATGTTCATTAATGTGTTGCAATTTTATCTGAAATGCGCTTAAAAATAATAAAATTCACGATAATTTGATAAATGATATTTACGTTTTTCCCATGAGTTGTTCATAATATTGATACTGAAAATTTTCATTTTATTTATAATCAAATTGCATTAATTTTGATTTGAAAATTTAATCATGGTTAGAGACTTTCTTTCTTTTTTTTTCTCCAACGTAAATTTCGCTTATATTTTTCGAATATGTAGAACAATTATCCGACTAGATCATATACATGGATTCACCTAATAATCCGAATATTTTCTCGTAAATGCTATGTATTTTTCACTGTAACATTTTATTGAATTATTTAGTTAAAAACGAGTGATGCTTGAATGAAAGAAAACTAGTCTTATAAGCAAAATCTAAAATTAATATTCGTCATTACGTGAAAAAAAAATTTTTAGCGTTAAGATTTTTTTCATTTGCATTGAAGTAGTAAATAATACCTATTTTTAAATTTGGAAGTCTTTTTTTTTTAAATTTACAACATACCTGAAAAATGCAAATCTGCCGGGAGCATATTTTTGACGTTTAAAAACGAATAATTTGATTAAAGTTAGAGTAATTGTATCATGTTATTGCTTACATTCTTAGAAAACGCAGAAATAAATGGAGTAATTGTCTGATTTTAAATTTCATTGTATAGAGTGATGTAGAGTTATTCTAAATTTTCATTAATTTATTACAATTTTGTATGAAATGCATTTAAAAATAATAAAATTCACGATAAGTAGATAAATAAATGACAATTTTTTTTTCTCATGAGCTATTCATAATTTTAATACTGAAAAAAATTAATTTTCTTTAAATTTAAATTATATTTAATTTGATTTAAAAAAATAATTAAGCTTACAGGATGACTCTTCTATTTTTATTTCTACAGTTCGCTTATATTTTTAGACCATATACAGCATTTATCTGACTAGATCATATACATGGATTCATCTAATAATTCAATAATTTTTTGGTAAATTGTACTGTATTTCCCCCCCCCCCAAATATATATACCGGGTGTCCCAAAAAGGACTGACTGATTTTAAAATTCAATAACTTGCAAACGGTGACAGATATTAAAAAAATTCTTGCAGGAGGGTTATGCATAAGGTCAAAAGTTTTATTACAGTGATTTTCAATTTTAGTTCGATTTACAAACAATAGATGGCGCTGTAAGCAATAGTCGCTAAATTCAGGCTCGATTTTTGGTACTTCGTGGCCCGGATAATACATTTCCATCTCCTTTTTCTGCATGGAACAAGATAAAGGACCAAAAATCGAGCCTGTATTTAGCGACTATTGCTTACAGCGCCATCTATTGTTTATAAATCGAACTAAAATTGAAAATCACTGTAATAAAACTTTTGACCTTATGCATAACCCTCCTGCAAGAATTTTTTTAATATCTGTCACCGTTTGCAAGTTATTGAATTTTAAAATCAGTCAGTCCTTTTTGGGACACCCGGTATATATATATATATATACATTGAATTATTTCTTTTAAAACGATTGATGCTCCAATGAAAGAAAATTAGTCTTAAAACCAAATCCTAAAATTAATATTCTTTATTACGTGAAAATAAATATTTTTTTCTTTTGCATTGAAGTAGTAAATTAGTACCCATTTTGAAAAGGATTTGTAGTATTGATTTGAAGTTATAACCTAGCTGAAAAATGCAAGTCTGCCGGAAACAAATGTTCGACGTTTAAAATCGAATAATTAATGAAATTAAAGTAATTTTCATACAAATGTTTGCCTATATTCTAAGGAAAATCCGAAATAAATGAAGTATTTTTTTTTTTTAAAGATGACTAACCTAAAAATTTAATTAGATGGAGAGATGTAGAGTTACTCTAAATTTTCATTAATGTGTTGCAATTTTGTCTGAAATGCATTTAACAATAAGAAAATTCACGATAATTAGATAAATGATATTTAAGTTTTTGCCACACGTTTCTCATAATATGAAAACTTTCCTTTTAATTTAAATTACACTAATTTTGATTTGAAAATTTAATTATGCTTACAGAATAACTTTTCGGTTTTTATTCCATTGTAAAGCTCGCTTGCATTTTTAGACCATACACAGCATTTATCGGACTTGATCATATCAATGGATTCACCTAACAATTCGAATATTTTTTTCAAATTTATATGTAAAGGCAAATCGGGTTTTCAGATGTGTTACACGTTCTTCAAATTGTTTTCATAAATATCATGTTTCAATCAGTTTGTTACGCTATTCTGAATGTGTTATTGAGTGTTTCATAATTTATGCTTGATGCAGGATATTTCTTTCTTGTTACTGTAGATAGATAGTACATACAGACTAATAATGTAAAGTAACATAAATAAATAGATTGACAGTGGCATAAATAAATAGGAAATCTAAGAGAATAATGCTGTTGTTATTGCACTTTGATGAATATTCGCCCATACTAGCAAGGGCACCACCTACATATTCGTTGTAATTATGATGAAATAATAATTATTATTAACTTTTCTTTCCATTAGCAGAATGTCTGTCATATTCAGTAATAAATTTCATGTTAACTTAAGAACTTTAAAAATTCTTTTCTAAAATTACATTTTTGTTCTACAAATTAAAATGATCATCTCATAAATTAATTTTAATATATTTGAGCTAACAAAATCGAATTTCCATTATATTATGTACGAAAATTAACGTGATGTATTTTTCTTTCATTTTATTAACATAATATGATTAAGACATATCACACACGCGCACACATATCCAAATATTCGGGGGGTTTTCTGCAGCATTAATATTGTGTTAAATTAGTACAAAGAGTTATGTATTTATATTTTCAAAGGATTGAAACGCTATTTTTTAAACAAAACATTAAATAATTCGAACTTAAAGAATAATTTTGTGATGAGGAATTATACATAAATAAAAGCTATTGGAAGAATAATATAAAAATCCTTTTTAAGAAACGCAGGAAATTATGCGTTTAAATTGTTCCGGAAATCCTACAATTTCGGCTTCGGAAACTAATGAGAAATTCTATTTAGTTTTGGTTTATACATCTTTAATAATAATTTTTATTTGTCACTGCAATAAAAAAAAATAAAATTGTTATAATTGTCAAAGAAGGTAATTTTTTTTATTATGAAAAATTGAGCAAAACTAATAAAAATATAACTAAACACTGTTTAACATCTGATATACAAAACTGAAAATTTTGAAATGTATAATAATTCATCAGACATAGAAGTAAACATTACATACATACATATACAATTAAAAATACAATCGTTTCGGGATTTTAGCACTTCATGACCAGAAAACTAGCTATCATGTTTACAGTTAATAAACACTAACAGTTAAAATTAAATAAAGTGTAAAGAACGATATCAAAGCATTGCTGTGTATTCAGGTGGCACTGCATAGGGTTCCTTAATCGGCGAAATATGCTTACGAGTGAGCACTCGTAAGCAAATTTCGCCGATTAATGAATCGTTTATTTAATTTTAACATTTAGTAATTATTAACTGTGAACATGATATATAGTTTTTTGGACATTTGAATGCTATTACATTGATGAGGGGCTAAAACGTAGCCCGAAAAGTTTGAATTTTTAATTGTATATGTAATTATGTAATTTGTATTTTAATGTCTGAAGAAATGTAATACATTTCTAAATTTTAAAACTACTAAATATTAAGAATGAACCTCTATAGTATTAAAAAATGTGTAATTCAAAAGAAAAGAAAAAAAACATTCTTAGTAATACATTAAAAAAATCGAAATTTTCTGGTCTTATTTGAAACTTATTTAAAACATCTAGATAAGTTGAATTACTCTATTTTTTAATGTATTCTAAAGGAGTTCGTACAGTTCAGAATTGATTGATATGCTTCTAAAGTGCTTACAATAAGCGTTTGTTTTTCTATTTTTTAATGATCTTAGAAAAATATTTGAAAAGCTATTTTTTTATTATGGAGACATCAAAATCTTTCTTAAATTTCGAATTTACTAATCCTATATGTGCATTTTATTGTCTTCTTAGTTATAAATTATATTTTGCCATTCTAGTATCGTTTCGAAATTTAGTATATAGTAGTACTAAGAAAAAACTTCATTAATTTAAATTTAATTTTTATTTAATATTAAAGCACAATATTGATTTACTTAATTTTCGTATTTAATTAATTTATATATATATTTCCTTTTAAAAATATGCTACAGTATTACTAGTTCCCTATGTGCATTTTATGATTCTATAGTTAAAAGGTAAACATTGATTTCCCACTCTAATATTTTATGGCTTCTCAAGACTCTTAAAGCTGAAAATTTCCGCAATTTTAATTTTTTAGATGCTCTTATCTTTTTTTAACATTTTAATATAATTAATTCCTTATAGTTCCCATTAGAACAGAAGTTATGGCTTTTAGAATTATACCCTCTCAATAGCTGAGGCTGCGAGTTCTCAAGAGACATTTCTTGGAACAGTCAACCAACTTCTAGATTCCGGATGCGCAGAAATCTCCCCCAACGCTGCTATTTAACCAGCCGGGTACAGCAAAATCCAAGGTGCTCGTAAACAATGGCGAGCACACTGCCTTACGAAATGTTCATCATGCTGGTTCAGCATGCCCGGATATCACGGACGAATACCGTGATGGCAGGGACGCAACGTCCAGACCGTTGCAAATGTTGACCGTGTGCATGCGATCATTAGAGATAATACGCGCATAATACTCCAGTTGTCTCCGGTTGGACACATAGCGTTGGAGGAGATTTCTACGCACCCGGAATCGTAATGATGGTTGACCGTTCCGAGAAATGTTAACAGTTCCTTGGGGACTAAGTGTAAAATTGAACTTACATTGTATGTTGTCATAGCCGTGTTGCCTTTGTATATGCGTTTTAATAAATGGCCATAACATTTTTTTTTATTTGCCATCGTACACTATAATTTTTTTTAAACGTTTCCAAAATTCAGCGAAAGCTAAAAAAACTTTGTTTTTGCATATTATATTATTTATATTCCAAGAATATATATTTGTTTCTGCAGCTAAAGTATGCGTTTCGGAATCATGGTAACTCGGAAGTGATTACTGTGTATTTTTTCACGATTATATTATATTTTCGTAGATTAGGAAGCATTTACTTTTTCTACATTGCAATATCCATCTTGAACTTTGTATAATTTAATAAGGATAAGGAATTTCGTCTGGCATGTTTCAGATAATATTTTTCTTTTTTGATAAAAACTGAGAGAGAGTTTTGAAATTTAACAGCCGCGAAACAACTAAAACATATAAGTAAATATTTCACGCTGTAGACATTTGTCAATAACATTTATTTGATAAATGGGCTGTCTCACATATTCGTAATAATTATACAACACGAAATAGTAAACTTTAAATCATATGAAAATCCTTGATGCTAGACAGACTAAAATAAATATAAAATAGATATTATCACCATGTATTTCGAATGTATTCCCACGTTTACTCTTTTACCTTATTTATTCAACCGTTATGAGCGTGCAAACATGTTCACTTATAAATAATGTGATCATTTTAATATTTATCCCATTTATATGTCAATAGTCAGCCATAAGGTAATCTGGGAAGGAATTTGCTTTATCAAATATGTGTCTTGGGAATAAAGTTATCTAATATTGAAGGAAATTCTCACTCTTTTATTAACTAGGTTATCTAGAACGGCCGTCTTTTAATGACTGTATCCAAAGCCGAAAGAGTAAATATTATTTATGCATATATTTCTTTGTCACGTTTATTAAACAAACACTTAAATAAGGATATTGCTTTAAAATAGCTAATAAAGACTGAGAGAGGTATATGAGGCTAAGTAGTTTTTCGTTACAATTTATTAAACTTTAATATTTTTTGAAATTGTAATGATAAATAAGAAAACATGTAATTTATATTTCAAGAAATTGACATTTGCGATGAGATGTTACATTGGACATGTATTCACATTAAAAATTAGAGTTACTTTAAAATAAGGCATCTTATTTAATTTTTATACTTTTCATATACATGTACGAAAAGTTATTTCCGTATAAAAGCAATTCGCAGAAGTTTTGAATATATTTTATTAATGTTTGAAAAAAAAATATATTATATGTTTATTAAAACTTTATTGATATCCCAGTTCTTAGACCGTATCTTTTGATATGCAATTAAAAATTTCATTGACAAAAATGCAAAAACGCAAAGTTAAAGTAAAAGTAAAATTAAAAGTGAACAAAACTATATAGATAATGTCGTAAATATTTATATTATATTTTGTTTTGTCAGCACCGCAATGAAAGATGAGAAACAGCAACACACACTTAGAGAAACACCAACACAACAATAATCACACTAATTGTGTGAACCATGGGATTCACACCAGTTTTGTTGAGTTTCAAAATTTATAATAAAATATATTTACATAACGAAAGAAACCATTTGATGTTTAAAAATTTTGCACTTATACCGACTTTTTTCACTTATTAAATATATATATGTTGCATTCTAGCAACATTGGATTGGCTTTATCGTTGAAAATGCCGTACTGGCTGTCACGATAGTAGTCGTGGATCACATGCAGCGATAATGGCGTAAAAGAAGTGGTCAGAGCAGATAATTCGAATCTGTTGTATTAGTAGAACGAATTGTTGAAATGCAGTTGTCGAGTGAAAACAATGGAATGCATCGTTCCGTGAAGTTTCCCCAGAAGAAATTGAAAACAACTCATAATCAACTAAGCACTTTATTAGAACATCTTTCAGAAAGTGCAGTTTCCACCAAGATAATTAGCCATCGCTCCGTAGTAGTAATTAGGTTTAAACAAAGTTCCAGATAATCGAATAACAGGACGGTGAGCAGGGGATGGATGATAACTGGAAATACGACTCAAATCTGCTGAAACACAGCGAGTATCAACTTTTTGTTCCTTCAATGTATGGATACAAATATGACGTCTGTCGCGCTCTCAACCGATGAATAATTAAGAATGTCACGTCATATAAAGAGTGCGAACAGAACTAGCGGATGAATTTGGAGGAAAAAAAGGATAACATCAGAAATGCGCGGGAAGTAAAAATGGAAGCTAAAAGAATAATATCGAAAGAAAAAAGCGCGGGAATGGAACATTTAATTTAAGAATACTAAAAGCGTAATATTTAAGCGATTAAGACAAGTGAGACATTAAATTAAAGGGAATTTAACAGAGTTAACGATAGAGATTATTTAAGGATAAGGATTTAGTGAATATAAAGTAGTAATTTAGAATAATATAAGGAAATCTCGGAATTAGATCTAATAATGTAACATATATATATATATATATATATATATATATATATATATATATATATATATATATATATATATATATATATATATATGTATATATATATATATATATATATCATTTACGATAATAGTAATTGCTTCGTTGAAACCTTTTAATCCACAAAGCTATGTATAGCAAAACTTGCTTTTACATTATATATGTTTTAGAGCAAAAATTTAATCGAATAAAATGTTTTCAATATTTATTTATTTGTGTACATCTAATGTGCCTCCAAAATGCTTGAAGTAATAAGGATTATGCACAAATTTAAGGATTTTTTGTATTTCGTGCTCGCGTATGTAGGGGATGAAAAATATCATACTAGTAAAAGTTTCTTAATTGTAATTGAAAAAATTCCCACGCTTGATTATGCAGATCATCAACAAACATTTTAAAACATAGTGTTATATAGCTGAAGGTGGAGGAAATAGTAGTTTGTGAATGGCATATCTTAATGTAGGATATACCTACACCCCTCTCCCTCCAATCCCTCAAGTAGAGATGAAAATTAAATTTTGTAGCGGAAAATATTTACTAAACCTAAATATACAGGTGAAAAAAAAAACCAAACATATTTTTAAACATGTGTTCTGTTGCAAAACATTGTACTAACAAATAGAATATTTTTTTCGTTTAAAAATAAACCATATTCCCAAAATAATATTTACAAATTACACGAAAGTTACAAATAAAAAATGGCGATGAAAGTATAGGGTTGTTTCACTTTTTTTTTTGTAAATTCCATTTTGCGCTGCTTCTTAATTGAAAAAGCACTAAATATTTTTGAAAAATGTTTACAGTGAAAGAAGTTTTTAAATGTTTGAATTTTATGATTTCATTGTTAGTAATTATCACAATCCCATTCGAAGATGAGTTCTAAATTAATCATTTATTATTCATTTTTTTCCTGTAAATCAAAATGAGATGATTGAAAACTTCTTAGTAAATCATATTGTGTTTTCTTAAATATTATCTTCATTGGGCCATTCAGATACAAACGTATATTTACAATTATATTTACAAGACTTTTGATCGATTCCGAAGCAAGTGTGTTTTATTTTCAGAACATTTCATAATTTTCAGAAGTTTTTTCTACTGAAATGCAAATTATCTGTCCTTTTATCCCACTATGACACTGTTTTATTAACAAAAACATATTTTCCTTCACATTTCTAGAGACTCTTCCATATTAACAGTAATCAGAGCAAAACAATTGCTCATAAACTCTAAAAAGATTTTTCTCCAACTATTTTATTTGAATCTTCTTTTGGATAGAAAATATAAGAAGGGAAGACAGATTTTTTTCCCCTTTCTTAAGAAACATGTATTTACTTTAAAGTACTGACCTCCGTTGAACTATTTATTAGATTTATCTTATTATCTAAAATTTCAAATAAATAAAAAACATACATTAAAATATGAAATTCTCAGTTTAATTCCATTATATCAAGAGAACATTTTAGTTAAAAGGAAGTATGTACTTCCTTCTGCACAAACAGTTATACGTTTGTGTAAATCTAATTAGAACAACGATTTATAACTTTAATGCAAATATAGTAGGATGAGACAGCAGAGACTGACAAGCACAACACTCGATTTCTCAGAGAAATTGCAGAAAATCACAATAAATGGATTAAACAATATGCCCTCTTTTCCATCAAAATGCAACTGTTTGCGGCGTTTTATAAAATATAAATAAATAAATATCCTTCATGAAAGAAGTGTATTAGGTTATTTTAATTCCTTTATGTGCAAGGAAATGGCGAATTAGTTCACAGAACCTACTTTAAATTATTAAGTGTTACAGTTGATTATTTACTTCAGGAATTTCCGGAGATTTTCTGCTTAATAAATATCTTCAGATGCCTCTAACAAAGAGTGGATTTAGTAAATCTTTTTGTTTGGACCTTCAGTCCTGAAAGGTAACTGATATATACGCCTGTATGAACCTGACTATATCCAGAATACTGTATTTGAAGTAAATCCGAATATGACAAAGAAAAAGCTACTTTAAATAACCTTAAACTGACACAATATTTTTTTTACCAGACAAACTGCAAGCCAAAACCCGAACGAGATGTAAATCAGTCCTTTTTCTAATAAAAATATGCAATTTCTTTATACATACACCAGTAATATCGGTTTAGTTGTTTTATGATGAACAATAAAATTATAATTATTCAAACATTTATATTCAAACATACAATTTTTCATGTGAAAACATATTCTGGAATTTCTTTACAAAAATGTGTTCAACCAAACGCGACTCACAAAAGTCAAAAACCAACTGATACCAAAATAATTACAGTCAACCCGACATCAATGAAACAATTAAATCAACCGGACACAACCTGAATAACGGGCCATGTTAAATAAGATTATCCCATTCAGGACTTTTAGGTCGAAGCAAAGATATTGTATTTAGATTTTGTTTTTGTACGCTAAATTTATCCAACTTTAATTTTCAGGTGATATAAAATTTCGTTTAATATTATGGGTTCGAAAATGTACACATCATAAATTAAAAAATATATAATAATAAAGAAAACATAAAGTGACAGTTTAAGGTTCAGGTTTCACCTAATAGAACTGTATATAATAATGTAGAAATTCTGAAATATTTCTTTAAAAAACCATAATTTTTAAGAATCTAGTGTCAAAAACTACATATTTAAAGAAAAATAATAATAAGATGTATAAACTACAAAAATTAGAAAACATCAATGAAGTACAAATCATTTATTTGAATTAGCAACAAATAAAAAATATGCAAAATAACAAAATTTACTTAACAAATTACTAACTTACAATCTATTATTCACTATGAAAACCGAAGAATATTGGGAAAAGTCATTCAAAACGTAACATTTATTCACGAAGGAAAACCCTCTTGTATTCGTTTTTTGCGCGGAAATAGTTGAAAGGAAGCTGAGACATCTGTCATCTATTTCGCTATTTCAGATGTAGAGTGTATAATTACTTGTGACGCTATGTTTGTTTTATGTGTAAATGATGATATTAGTTATTTGTGTGTAGTGGCAAAATTGAGAAAATGTTTAGATGCTTTTGATGATTAGTGAGAATAGTAAAAATTAAAGTGAATACATATACTAAGTCTTAATAATAGAACAACTTCTGCGAAAATAAAAAAATAAATCACACATGATTTTTTTAGCATTATTTTATTAAATTTACTGTATAGTATATATTTTATGGTATATAAATCAAAAACACTTATTATCTAATTAGCTATTACATATCTAGTATTTGTAATAAACTGCGATAATTTAAAAAAAAAAAATCTTAAATAAATTTTGATATTATCCACTCTTGTTTAGTAAAAAAATTGGAAGATATTTTGCATTTTTGTGTATATTATGAGAAGTAAATGGAAAAATTTATCTTTAATTTGAAAATAGATTTAAAGTATTTATTAATTTTTCTTAAAACATGTAGCGCTTTAAATGTGAAGTTTTCTCGGCTTAACTACCTTGCACAATATAAACAACATTGTTGTATTTCTGTGTTGCAAATATCGTTATGAAAACGTTGACTTTCTGGGCTGACTTGCTGGGGCATAAGAGTAAAGATATTGTACACAGGTTGATACTCACTCATAAATGCCATTCATAAGACTAATATTCCAGAAATACAACATTTCACTTTGTATAGAAAATATCCGAGAAAACAGCATAATAAACAAACGGAAAGGATATATATAATTTATCATACTTTTCAGGTTGATTTTTCTTGTTATCATGTTCATTGTAAAGGTACATTAGGTAAAGGTATAGGTCATTTAGGTAAAGGTAACATATATATATATATATATATATGTTACATTATTAAATCTAACTCCGTGATTTCCTATCTTAATCTAAATCACGACTCTATATTCACTAATTCCTTATTCTAAATAATCTATATGATTAACTGTGTTAAATTCCCTTTAATTTAATATCTAGTTTGCCCAAATAACTTAAATATTACGGTTTTAGTATTCTTTTATTAAATGTTTCATTTCTGATCTTTTTTTCTTTTAGAATGTACTTTTTAGCAGCCATTTTTTCCTTCCGAGAATTTACTTTCCCGCGCTTATTCCGGGGTTTTCCTTTTTACTACCAAATTCATCCGCCCCTCTGTCAGGCCTCTTTCAGTGGCGTGATATCCTTAATTACTATTTGGTTGAGAACGCGACCTACGTTATAATTGTATTACTACGCTAGGCGAACATAAAGGAGAGGCTCGCAATGTTTCTACATATTTTGTTCGTTTTTCCACTTGTAAAAACCATCTCCTGGTCATCGTCAGATATGTTTTCATCTTTAATTTTTTTTTACCTCTAATAATTACTTAAAGCTACTAGCTTGGCATTGTTAGACTACGATAGAGCGATAATTAGACTCAAACTATTTCTGGAAGCTTCTAGTTATTCCAATACAAAGTTGAACTTATTTCTGCCTTGTTTCGATTACTATGGGAAATCTGCATTGGACGATCAGCCGAATTATCACTCGATGACTGCCACCACTTCGAATATTCGTGCCAACTTACGCCTGGAGTTTTATTTTTAGATTGCTACAGTTACGAATATCCTTGCACTATGTTCTTTCAACCTGCTTACTCAAAAGCTTAAATGAGTAATCATAATTAAAGGTTGTCCACATCTACTATTTCGGCTTATTCATCTACTATCGCATCGAATCTAAAACTACAGTTTGAAAAAAATCACCATATAACGATTCCAATTATCGTTATATTAGTCGACGAGAATTCAACTCTACCTGTCTTTCTATTATTTTCAACTTTTCACTAATGCATTACCGCCAGATACTTCGTTCACTACTTAAACCTTCCAATGTTAAAATCGTCTAACATATAGCCAGCGAGGATTTGTGATGACATATACGAACAGTAAACAAACAAGGACAACAACTAACGTCAATACGAAACTCATTAGGACTCTTATGGCATAAACAGACTCATATTACAGTATGGACTAAAATTCCCTCGAAAACTCTAACTTATTGAAACTACTGAATAATACAGGATCATTCATAAAAAGAGATGATTTGAACTATGTTGTGTTACTATTTCAATTTAATTAACTTATATTAATATTTTTATATTCATAATTATTTAACATAAAAAACTTATACTAATATGACTATTAGCAAAATATTATTGTAATTGTTTTCATTAAGAATATGCACTTATTACAGCAATTTCCACATAGACGAGATCTTTTTTTTAGCTAATTGTATATACATTTTTTTTTTTTACTTAAAGGAATTAAAGCTTTGAGCAACGCGATAAGGTGACCAAGTGACGGTACTATTATGAAGATCATTGTATAACAACAAAAAACATCTATTGTAATCCGAGTATCTGCTTTCTACAAATGAACTAGTAGGTCAGTTAATCATATTGTTCATTCAGTTTTGAGGGGAGGGAAACTGTTACATTATTATACCTAATTCCGCGACTTTCCTATCTTATACTAAATTACAACTCTATATTCACTAATTTCTTATTCTAAATAATCTCTGTCGTTAACTCTGTTAAATTCCCTTTAATGTAATATCTAGTTTGCCCAAATCACTTAAATATTACGTTTTTGTATTCTTAAATTAAATGTTCCATCTCTGATCTTTTTTCTTTTAAACTGCTATTTTTAGCAGCCATTTTTTCCCTTCCGAGAATATAATTTCCCCCCGCTTATTTTGGGGTTTTCCTTTTTACTATGAAATTCACCAGCTCCTCTATCAGGCCTCTTTCCATTGCGTGATATCCTTAATTACTGATTGGTTGAGAACGTTACCTACAACATATTTGTATTACTACGCTAGGCGAAAAACCGGAGATGCTCGCAATGTTTCCACAGATTTTGGTAGTATTTCCCCTTGTAAAAAAATATCTCCTGGTCACCGCCAGATATGTTTCCATCTTTAATATTGTTTATCTCTAATAATTACTTAAAGCTACATGCTTGACATTGTTTGACTACGATAGAGCGATGATTAGACTCCAACTATTTGTGGAAGCTGCTATGCTACTAGTTATTCCAATAAAGAGTTTAACTTATTTCTGCCTTGTTTCGATTACTAAGAGAAATCTGCATTGGACGATTTATCAGCCGGATTATCACTCGATGACTGCCACCACTTCGAATATCCGTGCCAACTTACGCCTGTAATTTTATTTTCAGATTACTACGGATAAGAATAATCTTGCACTATGTTCTTTCAAATGCTTACTCATATGCTTAAATCAGTAATCATAATTAAAGGTTGCCTACATCTACTATTTCAGCTTATTTATCTACTATAGCATTGAAGCAAAAACTAAAGTTTGCAAAAATCACCATATAATGATCTCAATTATCGTTATATATATACATATATATATATACATATATATAGTTAAAATATTCCAATAGTAATTTCAAGCATTAACACAAATTGTAAACTTTAATTCAAGTACAAATTAACTAAACCAAGCCAAATAAGAAGTATAATTTAACTTAATAAACAATCTTAAATAAACACAACATAACCAACTTTAACTTAAACAAAACAACCACAAGAAACAAGGCAAATAACTAATTAAACATGGAGACAGGTTTGCGTGGCTTATGACACGCTAATGCAGGGTGAAAACTGTTTTTAAGCATGCAACATCCCCCAGATTTACCTGACGAGACCATACTGAAAAAACAAATGAAACAAGATTAAAGCTAAATGAAACCGACCGACCGAAATCAATCCATATCAAAAGTGATCCGTCTCCATTACATTCCGTAAACCACACGTTTCGAGTAAAGGCATCAATTCACTTCTGTTCTGGCAAGTTCTTACATAATTAATTATACGTCATATTTTTAACCAGACTCACAGGATAACCCTGTTTCACAGCAATGACGTATCATTTAAGCATATCCTCTTTCAAAATGTCTCTATCTGATGTCAATCGGTTTAATCTGTTTAAACCGTTAATATAAATGTTTCTGAATACCGATATATGGACATTTGAATTTAAATTCAATATTGCAATTGTTTTAAAGTTAAAATCGTCTCTTTTATCATAAACCGATGTAATTAAATTTCTGTTTTCTAATTTTAGATTTACATCTAAATAATTTTTATTACAACTAGTATGATTACCGGAAAGTTTCAATTCTAAATTTTTAGGATAATAGTTAAATTCATGGTTTGTCTTTATTCCATTCAGCTCGACAATCAAAACGTCGTCTATATATCTGAAACTGATTATGTCTTTATGTAATTCACTTATATTTTCATATATATCTAGATACATGTCGGCCAAAATTGAACTACAACTCCCCCCATGGGGATACCTTTAATCTGCTTATATACCTTATTGCCCTCATATAAAAAATTCTCTTGAACCACCAATTGAAACAAATTTTGAAATTCACTTGAATCTATGTGTGAATCACCATACCTATTATACACCTCCAATATCTTCTCCCTCAAATCCTCAATCTCTATGTTGTTAAACAAATCTGCAAAATCATATGCATACAATCCTGTAATCTTATTTTTATGCCTTTTTACTTTTTCCAACAGTCCATAACTATTACTTATTACAAAAGTTGAATTCTCACTTTTAATCTTTAAAAATATTCTCTTCAATACCTTTAGTAATTTTTTATTTGCACATTCAATATAGGAATTATAACCACATGTAACGGTTTTAAATTTTCACAGGGCATTTATGGAACTTGGGTATTAAACCAAATAAGGAAAATTCAAATTATCTTGTTTTGTTTTAATTTTTTTATACATTGACCTAATTCTGTTCTCCACCTCATTAATTTTTACCCTAATTAACTCATAATTATATGTGTTTTCATAACTTTCTCTTAATATTTTTCCATATAATTTTTCACAGATAATTGTATAGTTAGTACTTGCCTTATCTACATATGTTATAATAAAATCATCTTGGATGTTTTTTATAGCTTTTCTTAAATCAATATATTTCTCTTCGGACAAACCCTCAAAGTTTTTAAAGTATGTCTCCTCTAGTTCCCTTAAAATATGATATTTCCATTCCTCAAATAATTCTCCAGGTAGTCTGTATTTATAAGTTAACTTTTGTATAAAGATTTCTATATTATATTTAAACCGTTTAACTGCATTACTTTTCGTGAAATTCCGTTTTATTCTGTATTTTGCTCCATAACTCATTTGATTTTTAGGTTCGATATATATATATGAAATATACATATAACTGAAATGTCACATTCACCTTCCATTAAATCAAATTAAAATTTATAATATTGCTAAAATATGTATTTTATTCTTTAAATAGATGTCATAATATTTACAGATTAGTTACTTTTAGAAATCAGTTTAGAAAAAAATTAAAAGTTTATGAACACACGCTGAGTACATTCGATCACAAACGATCGAATTGTCACAACATTTCTTAATTTTTTGCTAAGCCAATTGAAAACGTCAATTTTTACGCATTATTATGTTTTGTACACTACATTTGAATTTGCTTTTTCGTTTTTTAGAAATTTTATTTCCATCCTTTAGATACTTTCGAAATGTTTGTGTTTTAGAATTAAATATGGGAAAAAGAAGTGAAGAATCATCTATTAGATTAAAAATTCGATCCTAACATTTATTCCGTATACGTAAATATTTTCAAACGTGACCTTCAATAACAATGTTAGATGATAACTTGTAAAATATGCATTGCATGTTGGATTCCATTATTTCTTTAGTCGTCAAAAACTCTTATGAAGAATGCAAATATTAATTTTAACTGAAGATGCTACTCGAACGCGAAAAAATACTTAAAAAATTTTAACTTTATGATATTTTCAATTTTCTATTCTATTTAATCTTGTAAGGGAAATATGCATCCACTGCTTTCAGAACTCAAGCAAAATAAAACAAGCTTAAATTGCTCTTAAAACATGCCATGCAGCCAATTTAGAAAACAAATTCTAAAAAGGGAGAATATTTATCTGAAAGCTTTCCTATGACTTTAACTCATTAATCAAACAAAGCCTAAGATATAAATTATGTTGTATGATGTTCATAAGGAAATTTAAAATTTACCATGCTAACTTTTCTTTCATTTAAAGCACAAGTGTCTTCATTCTCTTAAATTTAAAACTGTTTATTTTTTATACTATAAGATTGCTGAAAAATCAACTCATATTTAAGAAAATAATTTTCGTGACATTTTCAATTTTATGTTCATATTTTATGTTGTAATGGCAAAAATTTGTTTTTCTGTGATGATTTAATGAAAATAAAATGATTTTAATGCATGTTCCTAAAGTGAATTTTATAAAAGAGATCATCCTATAGAAAATATTTATGTGCACGGTTTGCGGAGAATTTAACTCATTTATCCAGCTCAGCGTCAAAAGCATAACCGTGCGTATAATATTTAGCACCACTATATTTTTAATATATATTTAAATGCAAATGTCTGATTTAAATATTTAAACTATAGAATTTGGAATTTCTTTTTTATGTTATTAGTGTTTGTAAAAAATAACAGAAAATGAGCAAATCAACGTTTAATTATAACATTTTGCTTTAAAACACGATTTTTTTTAAAAGGTCGATAAAGCAATTTAAACCTACTGTAAATCCCACTACTGTACTGTACAAATTAACAGATAAGCATGTACAATAGATCAGAACAATTAATCAATTCCTAAAGAGAATGCCAACGATATCATCTTAGTCTCCGATATTGAAAAAATGGAAATAAAAATTTAAGTGACAAAGAAATTACATATTAATTAATTTATATATACTTCATTTTAAATATCGATTTTTTACTTTTACTTTATAAATGAAGGAAAAAGTCTGTCATCATACTGTGAATTAAAAAGTAACTCCTGTTACGCAGTCGACATTATGACTGGGATATATCTAACCTTCGGGACGTGATATGGGAGATCTCGCCGACTGATTGTGCTAGTAGAAAAAGTATTTAAAAAAAAAAAAAAAAAAACACTAAACCGTGCTATTAATCATCGTGTATAACTTTTTACGTTCAAAAATTCTTGATGTAAGAAAACTATTGCAATTAAAATAAAGAAGTGGCTTGAAGATTTTGGTACATTTTTACGTTTGCGGACCACTATATCTGCATTTTCTGTTTTTTTTTACGAAGGTTTTTTGTGTATGCCCCTTTGTTTGTGCGTTCTTATTTTTATGGGAAAATTAATTTCAGGAGTTTTTATGTCGTATTAATGTGTTTGTGCGTATGTATTTGAGAGAGAGAAAAAGTCAGGGTTAGACAGTGTAAGAGTATACGATAGTGTGGAACCATTGTTTTTCATTGAGCTGAAATTTGTAAAATATGTTATCGGACATTTTCGAAAGAACTATACAAATGTTAAAATGGTTAAATTGAAGACAAGTTTAATATTTAAATTATTCTTCAAATATACTCTGCCCATTTCTAAATTTAAAATAACGAATTAAATGTAACCAAAAATAACTGAATAGTAACTAAACGTTTATGCCTCAGGGAGCTCAGAAATCGCGTCCGAATGTAGCTGAATTCCATGCGTCAGAAGTTTGTTTAATTTCATCGTGTAATGTAAAGTTCGAAAAACTGGTAATGTAACCCATCATTTTTATATTTTACTCAATGAAGGTTTTCTTCTTCCATTAAAAAAAGTTTTAAACACTCACGTTTCATTTAAACTGCAGAAAAAAAATGAAACGAATAAAAACGTTATTAATTTACAGTAAAAATATGTTTATATATAATTTACTTTTGGCTGCATATTAATTTCTTAGAATGTTTCACTTTTTTTTAGTAAATGTCACAGCAAATATAAAATTACATATTTTGATTAGAAGTTAAAGTTTTTCTTCATTTTTCACATCAAAACATTCTCCTTAAAAATTTCAGACTTCATTTAAACATTCATTGTCCTTATTCAATGTAAAACCAGAACAAAACAAATGTGTTTTAAAATAAGATTTCCACGCTTAGAAGTCAACTCTTGTATATTGGATTCTACAAATACAGTAAAAATGGATTTATTTCGCTGAATATTAAAATGAAAATTGCATTAATATTTTTGTATTAAGTAATATAAGAGCAAGCAAGAAATTTAATGAAGCAAATGTTTATCTTGTTTTGTTTGTACTTCAAAATATTACAACAAAAAATTACTTGTAGAAATTTTACTATGTTACGTAACAAAAATTGTTTTCATAAAGATTGTAAATTGTTCTTTTACAAAATAAAGCTCATTAAATCTAGTGTTTAGCGCACTATCCAGAAGTTAGAAAATCTACGAAATAATTTATTTTTTTCGATTCAGATGACTAAAGATTATTTCTCTTTAATATATCTACTTGAACGTTTTCTCTTAACGCATGCCTGACGCAAAATAGGGTACCTAGAATTTTAACATTAAAAGGTGCATTAAAAATTTCAAATTAATGCACGGACAGAATAAATGATTGGTAGAATTCATTAACAGTGCTTCTCACGATGGGTAGCTTTAGCATAAGTAAACTGATTTTCGTAATAAAACTAAATGTACAATCGTGGGGAAAAAATCAAACACCCCTACTAACTCCTCAACAAATTATCGTAGACAAAAGTTACTGGTACCGAACGATTGAAAATAAAGTCTACTTTGAAATGATGCATACAAAATTTTCTTTGGAGGTCATATACATATTGAAACGGATCCAAATATCATTTTTTCAATGACAATACACAATTTTAACGAGATATTTCAAATTTTCGGTTCAAACTATGCCTAGACACCAAATTTTAAGTCATTTGAATGATAAGTTTTTGAATTATAAACATTCAAAATTTAGTGCTTCTAATGTTAAATTACATTTTGATATTTTTATTTATATCTCCTGAAATTATGCTCCTAATGTGCTATTTTTTTATAGTATTAATACTAATATATCCAAACATAAATACACTGAATTTGCGATTTTTATAATTTTATGATATGAATCATGAATTATGAAATTAATATTCGAAAAAATTATGAATTGAAACCAACAATTTTTTTGATGGATTTAGATTTATTAAGTCCTGCTTTATGGAAAACCAAAATTTCACATTTTTCTTCCAAGTAGTTTTTAAATTATGATGGTTTAAGGGGCCGTCTATGATGGAAGTGAGTAGATATTTTGAAATTTATTCTGCTGTACTGTAATCTAACAGACTTAATTGACTCCTTGAGTGGCGGCCCCACCAGCGGCCGAGAAGTTCTGCTCTCGAAGCTGCTAGACGGGAAGTGCTGGGTTCGATCCCAATCGCGCCCGTCGTCCTAATCGTTCGGAGTTTTCGTGGTTTTCTTTGAGCCGTGGATCTTCCATGCGTTAATACGGATTAGGTTCTCTTAGAAAGACCCCCACGGAGGGCACTCCCCCCGGGCCTATATCCCTCGTGTAGATAATTGGCCGTCAAAAATCAACCCAACCCAACCCAACCTTGAGTGGCGCTTAAGGTGCCTTGATCAAGCAAAGGGCTCTATCGGCTAACAATCGAGTACGGAATTTCAATTTGGATACAGCCCTTAACAGACGCTTATTTTAAAATAATTAATTTCGCGGAAACTTATGGTGCGAATTGCATAAAAATCGTTTTTAGGCAAATTGAAGAGTGTGGAGTTCATTTATACTGTCCAAATTGTGTACTGCTATTTAAAAAAATAAAGTTATGGTTCGTTTTAATATGTAGATGGCCCCCTAAGCAAATTTAATATACATCATTTAAAAGTAGACTTTATTTCCAATCGTTCGGTACCAGTAATTTTCTTCTACGATAAGTTGTTGAGGAGTTAGTAGGGGGTGTTTACTTTTTCTTTTCCACGACTGTATCTTACTTACTTGTGTTACATGCGTCTGCTTAATAACGAAATATTTTCGCATGCAATTCGAATCGTGATCAAAGTATACGATAAAAATATATATGATAAATTCAAATTCTTTGTTTCCAATTTAAATTAAAGACATTTGTCCTCAAAGAAAACCATTAAAGGCGCATAATTAGTGAATTGAAAATATCCTGTATGCATGCGTAGAGTAATGGGTAAAGTTGTGGTTAATCTTTTTAAAAAAGTGTTTTTCTGATGTTTGGTTGCTCATGACACTGTTTAACTAATAACATAAAATTATGCATCAGTGGAAAGAAAATTAAATGAAGAATGCAATGAAATAAATTTTGTTTAATTATTACTGTTTAATTAAAAGTTATATACAAATCAATGAACAAAAATGAAAAAAAAGCTTGAGTAAATTTACTTGAAGTAGCTATCCATTATTTGAACGCTAACAACAAGAATGAATATTGAGAGGGCCAATCAGGTGCCATCATGTATTAGCAGTCGGTCATTCAGTTAACAGTTAGATTAAAATTTTGTCGTCCTGTTGGAGAGCATTTGAGGTTTGTGAGGAGGACATTTGCCAGTTTTTTATGCGATTGATGTTAGAATTAGATGTAAAACATAAGAAAAATAAAAGAATTTACCGGTCATCTAGAAGGTGATGTAAAATAGTACCATTATGTGAACAAAGTTACAATTATGAGCAGATTTTATAAAATGTAAATAAATGTCGCATTTCTAAATTTTTAAATAAGGAGACTATGCCATTGGAAAACAAATTTGGTAAAGGCAGTAAAAGGTATACACCGAAAGCAATGATAGAAGAATTATAAGACTGTGTACAGGCGACCGAAGAAAGTCGTCTGTATATATACAAGGAGAAATGGCGCAAAGTAATTTGAGGTTGAATGCAGGGACTTTTCGGAGGAGTCTGCAAGAATTTGTTTTATATTCCATAATGCCTCAAAAAAGCAATTTCATTTCTACAACAAAGATTGAAAAGATGACACAGGGTTAAATCCGGACAGCAAAACAATGGGACAGTGTTATTTCGTCTGATAAGACCAAAAAATTCCTGTTTGGTAGGATTGGCATAAAATAAGTTATAAGAAGAATTGGAGAAGATTTGCGCTGTAATAGCATTATAAAATCTGTGAAGCATGCAGTCAGTTTTACAGAATAAATTTGTATGACATTAGTAGTTCTAAGCAGAATTTGCGTGACTACCTAAAAATATATGAATGAATTAGTTTAACCCCAACTCTAGGTTTCTGTACTTGAACATTTCCCTGAATATGAACCTTTCATGTTTCAACAGGATTGATATTTATGTCACGTTGATACAGCATGCGAAATTGGTTTTGAAAAATCAAGTTCCAGTGTTGGAATGCTCTGGGAATCTCAGACCTTAAAACAAAAGAAAATTTATGCAGCTGACTAAAGAAACTTATTTCGCAGAAGAAACCCACCAATAAAATCCAAATAATAGAAGCCATAATTTAATCTTGGCAACACATTATAATAGCTTCAGAACTAAAATACTTGGTTCACACTATAGGAAGACGTTCTAAAGACACATTAACACTAGAAAGACGGTAAATTGCCTTATAACTAGAAAGGCGGAAAGGGCCAATGTGGCCCGTAGATATTTCATGAAGTCTTGAATAGGGTAAACGCAAGTAATAAAAGAAAAAAATGAGAAAAAATATAGAAAAGGCAAATAAACTTTATAGTGAAATTTATATTTTTACATTTTAACCTTCACGCGTTCTTAAAGCAATCGGTACATCGGAATTATGTAGATCCGTATTTGCTGCAAACTGATCTTTCACATTCGAAGCAAGTTTTCCTTGTATGATTTCCTTTGCAGCATGTTTTCATTTTGCATTTGAATCTTTTCGTTCCACTGCTGCCTTTATGTCATTTGCTGGAGTCACATTAGATGCTGTACCGCATTAGGATGCTGTATATGGAGCTCGCAACTCTTCACACAATTGCAGAATAAAATATCTCCGACTGAGTTTCTCCTTTCCAGTCACGTCTTTATATAAAATCCAAGCATTTAGGGTGGGCATGTCTAAAACATTATAAAAGACGTACATAGGCCAACGACGTGTTCCAGATTTAGTGGTATACAGGCGTAACATTTGGTCTGCAATGTCCACTCCATACTTTGTCTAGTTATAAAACTGGACTGTCTTGGTTGTCTTTTTTTCATTATTGTCAATGGTAACATTGGGATGGAGGGAACTTAATATCAGAACCTGTTTCTTCTTCTTTCGCTGATACGAAGTGATAGCTATATCATGTTCCTTTTGGAATAACGTTGTAGAGTAAAATTCTTGCTTCCCTATCTTGTCCGTGGGTGGCACTTCTTTGCGATCTTTTTTAAATGTTCCAACTGAGCTTGTTGAGTAGGCTCTCATTTTTTCACACAATTTTACCAATATAAAATAGTTATCAGTAGTTACATTTCTCTGCCTTTCCCTAAATATCCTTGAGTGAACCTCATCAGTACATGTTCATCAACGGCTTGATCTGCAGGTCTATTGATATACTGGCCAGTATAAGGAAATCCGTTGAGGATATATTTCGAGTCTACACAGACAAGTAGCCAAAATTTTATACCAAACTTGTCCGATTTATTTTGAATGTACTCACTAAAAGAACACCTGGCTTCTGGTGGCAACAATTGTTCATCAACCGTGAGACTTTCTTCTGGTTTGAAGCATGCTGCACTATTTTCAATGAACGAATCACACAGTGTCGATGCCAAAGCGAAATTATCTGTTTTTAATCTCTCTGATTTTTCTATTTTGAAATCGAAACGAAAGAATCGAATGATATCTTTGAAATGATATCTTTCGAGATATCTTTACCGATGATATCTTTACCGATATTGAATGATATCTTTACCGATCTCTTGACATACTTTCTGAAAAAAAGACGGTCCCCAAACAGATGACCATAATGTATTTACTGAAAAAATTCCTTGCTCCGTATACTCCTCTTGCCTACATAATGGAAAAAAACAGCGTCCAATTCATCTAATGTTACTGCCCATTTCCAAGTTGACGGTGAGCTTCTGCTTTGGTACATTGTTTTATTATGGCGCACCATTTTATGGCTGAATATTATGTGCCACACACTAATTACGTTATCTGCATCTATATTTCTTTTTGGATATGAAGTCAGCCCTTGTGATTCTCGCAATACGTTCTGTGTTGCACGACGTCCTTTAGTAGCAGAAGGTGCAATCACATTCCAAATTGTCCCGTCGACGGTAGTGTCTTCGGGTCCAATTAAAGGTGGACCAAGAAGACCAATAGAAGTTTTCCGAGGAAGTTTTTGACCACGCCTTCGAGAATGCGCTCGTCCTCGGGCCATAGATGTAGAACGCTGGGAAATATTTTTGGAAAAATCACCCTCGGAGTTACTTTTATAAATAACTTTGCGTTTTGCTGACTGTAATTTCGATGATAAAAAATGTTCAGACATGCGTATTTTTTTCTGGATTTTTTACTATATTCTTCTATGGTAATCTTATTTCTGCATTCTTGAGAACTTTGCACGGAAACACTATTTCGAGAAATTGATTCAATATCATTATAAGTGGAACTTCTGGTTTCCGTGTCTTCTTTTGGAAAAAATATATTCTTCATCTCCATCTAAACTACTGTCATCACTGCCACCTAACTCCATTTCATCTAATCTTCTCAATTCCTTCAAAATTTCTTTGTGAGTGAGACCACGTGTAAGAGCCATCTTTTTTATTCTTTTTCACTTCATTTACTCATTATGTTTGCATTCTATTGGTCACGTGGGTAGATCTTCAGGTACGCCACTCAGTCGAGTCCATCTACCGGTAAAACCCATTTTACGAAGAGGGGGGGTGTGTAAACAGAATGTAAAGGGGGAACATGAGATCAAAATACAGGGATACTATTTACAAGGTCATTTCGAGAATGAAGTAGTGAGATGCAGAAAGCAGTGAATGCAAGAAGAGGGGAATGTCTTGTAGGGCCAATTTGGTCCTTCCCGTCATTCTAGGTGTATTGTTTGAAATCGGTGATTCTATTGAAGTTATAAAGAATTTATTTTAAATATAGTGACAGTAAGACAAATAAATAAAAGTCATGAAATATCGAAATATATAGTTCATTAATATAAAAAATACAAAGTCGCAAACAGCGATAGGGGCCAAATTGGCCCCTTCGTCATTCTAGTGTTAAGAGTATATGTTACCAAATACGTATTAATTGACATTATGATAATTTCTTTATGTCTCATTTTTCAGAAATGTTTTAATTTTCTTCTTTAAAACTGTTGGTCTCATAAACATTTTTTAATAAAAAAATTTGTACAGGGTTCGTGCGTGTCAAATTCAGAACAGACTAAGAAATTCTTCGGTATCAGTATTTTCTTATGGAAAATATCTCCTTGAATAAGTCGAAATTTCGTCCTTTTAAACTATATTTATTTTTCTATAAAAAATACTGATATTTGTCCTTGAAAACAACGAGACCCGTACGAACCCTGTTATATTACATTTTTCATTCAATTACCTTTCCAAATCGTACGAAATTTTATAGTACTACTGAAATTAAAGAAATTGGTGTTATGAACTATCAAATTTCATAAAAATACCATTTTAAATGATTTCATAAATTTTGGCCAATAGTGTAGATATATTAAAAATCAAGAGAATTTTAGGTGTACACTAAATAGATCTAATTATGTTTTCAGCAGAAATTTTTTTAACGTTTGTAATTGATAAAGGATAACAAGTATATCTTATGTAGATTAATCAAAACAATATTTGAAAATTATAAAACGGTGCTCAATACAGAAATATAATTTTAATTATAATATTCAGATTAGCGACCTTTTAAAACATATCATTTTCGCAAAATCCGTTTAAATAAATTATATTTTAAATATATCTGTCTAAAATGCTCCACAGTTTAATTGAAAAGAAAACAAAAGAAATGTTCTGTAGAATATAAAGATAAGCAGAAAATAGATAATTAAAAATGGGAACAAAAGAAAATCACGCATCTATACTAATAAAAGGAAGCTTCGCTATATCTGCGCGTGTGTGTGTCGGTCGGCGATGGCTAGATAAATGTACTACATGTAGAAATATGAAAATTTTCATGAGAGTAGTTCAAGGGAGGTCTTGACACAATGAGTCGCAGATTCTTTGATAATTAGCCAATGAAATAATAAAAAAAACAGAAAGAAATCTTACAAATAATCTTACGATTTTTTTTTTCATAAAACGGACACCGCCTTTCCGGCGGACCAAAGTAAAAAACTAATGAAGCTAAAAAAAAAGCTCTTTTATGACATTATATTTTCACATCCTAAAGTATCTGAACTATGGAAACGCGAAAAACAACACCCTTTTATATGATAAACTCAACTTCCTAACGAAGCAATCCGTTATGGAAGGCATGAATATTAACCGTTTCATTTCTTTTTTTGTGTGTAAAACTCTAATTGTATTTTATTTTTCAAACCGCATTTTTCAAAGCTTGCATCATCTAAATGGAAAGTAATTCTAAAAATAAAAAATACAGCTAAATTATCAGACTTTATCTTTCCCGACGGTGTAATACGTATAAAAATGTAGGAACGTTAACCATTTCAAAAACAATATTTTCCGACACCCCTTTCAGGATCCAAATATTACTAAAAATGCCAGGCTATATCTAAATACATGTATATGTCAAACTGTGTATTTCAATTCGAAATATACTATCATTAGCTTAAAAAAAACTATTTTTTGACACTCACTCTCGACGATCACAGTTTTTGTTTACAATGTTTACCAATTTGCATTTGCCTTTTTGATGTAAATAAGTACAAAAACGAAATCCTTCCTCAAGTACAGTTAATTTTCCTTATTGGTGCAATTCCACTCTTTAAGGAGTGTATTTTTTATAAAATTCACTCCTAAAAGAGTGAAAATGAATGTCACTCTTTCAAACATTGAACTTTTCACTCCTCCCAATTTTAGAGTGTATACAATATATACAACCTTTTATTTAACATGCAAGTTAAAATTTCTTATTACTCTAAACGGTGTCTTGCTTTGCAAATAGTAAGAAATATACTATTGGTTCACTCCAGAGGAAATCTATTAAATTTCACCAAATCATGACCCACTGGCTACCAACACCAGACTCCGTCCGATTGTTAATGGAATCCGCGTAAAAATATTATCAAAACTCACTGCTAGGAGGAAATGTGGCGCTGTGTAATAGAAAATAAACCTTAAAAAACTCATAATTAATTCTGAAATAAAATTATATTTTACTTAGCTCATCCCATGAATTACACTGTAAAAAAAAACACTGTAGATTTCCCAGAACAAACTCGATCACAGTGATTGTGCTGTATTTTGCTTTTGTTTCCTGACTATATTAACATGGAAAATACAGTAGTTGCGTAAAATTAACAGCACAATGAGCTAGCAATTTGGGCGCATTTTTTTACAGCACAAAATGATGACGTCCAAATTTCCAGCACATTGTGCTGTTCATTTTACGCAACTACTGTATTTTCCATGTTAATATAGTCAGGATACCAAATAAAGATACAGCACATTCATTGTGATCGAGTTTGTGCGCGAGATGAACAGTACTTCGTACTGTAAAAAAATGTCTTTTTTTTTTTTTACAGTGTACTGCGTGTGTAAAAACTTTAAGGACAACAAAAGATATAATTTTTTTTGACAAATTTCAAATCAGATGAAGAAAAGTTTTCTATAATGTGTATCATAAAGTTGGAAAGCTAATACAAAAGTCAACAAAAATCATCTGTATGTATTTTAATACGAAAATAAAGTAATTGTTTAAACAAACGTTATTTCAGCATGTGTAAAAACTTTAAACACAACAACATAAAAACAATGCAGTAAGAAAGTAAGAAATACTTATATTGTTATGCACCCACCATTGCGTTAAATTGCTGCATTCATTCTGTCTTTCATGGACATTATTAATGTTTGTCAAAGTTCAGGACTGGTTTTGTACCATTCATCTTCAATCGTAGATCTGAGTACTGAAGCAGAGGAAATGTGTCTTTTTATAAACTCATGTTGCTAGATCACACCATATTTTCTCGATAGGGTTTAGGTCAGGACTTCTGGGTGGCCATTTTAAAACTTTACTATTCTTCTTCAGGAGCCAGAATTTTGTTAGGGATAGGTACGTTATCTTGCTGAAAAATACACTTTCTTCTGCCAAAAGTGTTGTAACAAGTGAAATGTGGTCAGAAAGAGTTTTTAGATTCGACTTTTTACTTCTCTTGAAAGAAATGCAAAGGACCCCACGCCGTTGAACCAAAAGAAGCCCCATCTCATAATATATCCGGCACCTAACTGATGTTTTCACAATTTTTTTCTTTTCTCAAACCTTGCTTATAATACTTCTAGCCATCAGGACTGTCGACGTTCCATTTCTTTTCCGTGGAGATGATAACCTGCAGCGATTTGCCGTCCCAAGTCATCATTTGTTTTGCAAAGTCAAATTCTGCGTTTTGTTGCTAGTCATTAAAGGGGGTTTTCACAATTTTGTTTTGTATTGGAAATTTCCTGATCGATTAACTGTATTGCAGATTGTTTTCATGCACACTTTGACCCCAGTCGCTTGTAAAATGTCTTTACTTAAGTATTTTCCATTTGATGCTAATTTTAAAACTCTCCCCATTCACCTCTGGGTGACAAGGATTTTGTTCTGCCTAAGGCTAATTTTTTTCCATACTCATATTTTACTCTTAAAGAAATTGTTGAGGACGGTTTTAGACATTCCTATCTGCTGTGCAATATATCTACAACTAATTCTGGATAATGCAAAAGATTCAACATCAACTTTTTTGCATTCAATCAGTTAAGGTGCTTCGGGCAGTGTTGTAAAATTTTTAATAGACAACATCAGAAAAATCACTATACAGAAAAGTTTTTATTGTGCATATGAATAGTAATTATACATAACATTTGCATAAAAAAATGTGGTGTCCTTCATTATTTTACACAGGCAAAAATATCGTTTGTTTGCATAATTATTATATTTTCGCAATAAAAAGCACACAGACATATTTTACTGCCTTTTACATTAGTATTTCCACTTTATGATAAACATTAAATTACCATTTCAATTACCGAATTTTAAATTTATCAATTTTTTTGTAGTTTTTTGCTGTCCTTAAATTTGTTACACGCATTGCAATTTAAGTTCGATATGGAAACAGTTTTTAAAAAGCTGACAATTTACAAAAACATGCATAAAGTCTCTTTATCCACAATTTCACTTTCTGAGACACGAAAAAAGAAGAATATGTCATTTTATTCAAATTTCAACTGACCTCTTTTGACATAGAAAAACATTGTTACGACTTAAAAGAAAATGTGTTACTTTTAGAAGCAATTTGATTAAAAGTTATGTGCAATATATCTCCACCATTAGGCCGAGTGTGAGTGACTTTCCAAATTATTTTAGCTTAACTAGTGCAACGTATCAGACTCTGTTAGTTCTTTTAAAACCGGCAAAAAATGAGAGAAAACAGGTTTTCTGAAAGTTCAATAAGGCAGAGGGCACAGACCAGTGTCACAGGTTACAATAAAAGAATTTGCCACGGCGACAGTCAATGCAGCACCGGAAAACATGTTTGGCACTTCCAGCACTCATGTTGTAGCTCAGAATCAGGATATGCCTTATTGCACGTTATGGAAAATCTTACAAAATATTATCCACTTCAACCCTTAGAAGATCAAGCTGATGTAGGCCTAACGTCACACCGACCATAATGAGTGATGGATTTTTCAGATAAGGGGTGGAAAATCATATTACAGAACGAGGTCTACTTCTTCCTAAATGAAGGTGTAAATATCCAGACCTGCCAAATTAATCTTTTCAATTCACGAAATGCATTCAAAGAATTTTTCTTACAATCATAAAAAGTAATTTTTTAGTGCCGTTCACAGAAAAAATGATTATAGATCGATACACTGGGTTTCATAATGATATGAACGTCCAGTTTTTCAAGCATAAAAAAGAAGAAAATGTTACAAAACAAACCGAAGTCTAATCAATGTTAGAAATTGAACAAATCTTTTTATTTTATAATAAAATATAAATGAAACAGCAATTTATACATTAAATAAGCTGCATTTTTTCCATTTTGAGGGGTTTCATAATGATATGAACATTGCCAAAAATATAAATTAATAGCCAGTGTATCTTTTAATTAATGTAAAAACGCGAACAGGCATGGAGTGGACCAAGCTTTTTAATATATTTTGATCGATTTCATTCCACGAAAAGATGATATCAGTTTTTAATTCTTATATTGTCACATATTGTTTTCCATTTGTGTAAACAGCTCTAATCAGTAAGTTGCATACATTTTCCATAAGACTTAAATCAGGAGAAACAGGTGACCATGGAATTACATGTACACCATCATTAAGAAACCATTCCCAAGTGCTGTTTTCCGTGTGATATGGATGCATTATCTTGTTGGAACATCCAGAAGGTCCACCATTTCCTCAGGAAATAGAGCAAGTTTTCTTCAAGTAGATCTTGGTAAGTTAATGCACTCAATCTGCCAGAAGGAAACGCAACTTTCATCTTGCCATAAAATCCAAATACTGCCCAAACCATGAGCGAACATGCACTCTGCTCTCGTTTTGAAAAGGTATCTGGTTTCATGCGCAGATCGTGCCAATAATAAGAAAAACCATCCGGACCATCCAAATTGAACTTTTTTTTCATCGGAAAATATTACTCTTTCATATTCTAACTTCCAGGACATTTGATCTTTTGCCCAATGCAGGCAATTCTGCTGATGAATTTTAGTCATACGTGGTTGGGGCTTTCATTTCTTGTCCCTCAATATCTTAGAGCTCTTGACTAAACTGGATAAGATACTTTTTGACAATGCTATCAGTGGATCTCTCGAAAGTTCGCCTAAAGTTGTTTTCCCACTGCTCATTCTTTTTATAATGGATCTTTTTTCCCTTTTGGGCAGCTTTGGCGGACATCCCGGAGACTTCTTTGCTCCATAATCCTCTTTTAATCGAAGAATGTTTAATATTACACCTGGAGATATTTTCAATTTTTTTGCGATAGCTCTGGCCGAATGTCCTAGATCCTTAAAAACTACAATTTTCACTTTCTCAAAACCACTTAACGCACTTTTACGATCCATACTTCTAGAATTCACTTTGCGATCAGGTTTGGAAATTTTCTAGTCTGTGAAGTATCTTTATATGCTAAACTAATTTGCATATTTCGGTTTCTTCTTCTCGGAGTGACATTCAATATTCCTGTACTCTTTCTATGCTCGTTTAGTGATAATTTCGATCAATGTTCATATCATTTTGTAACACTATTTTTTTTAGATTATCCATATTTTCAATGAATTTAAAATTTTGTGTTTCTTTTACAGTTATATATTATGTAAAATTACTGTATTTGTCTCGCGAAAAGAGTTTTCCAGTAATTATTTATAAATTCTTGCCAAAATGTCACAAAATTACTAGGGTTTCGTATCATTATATAACCCAGTGTAGTAGAACATTACCCCAAAAGAAATTGCGACCTGTTCTGTGACCGGAGAGATGTACTAGTCTAGCATGTTAAACAACCGTCCCGTTCCATCCCCCTACCAAAGACAATGCCTGGAGAAAATAATTCCCATGCAAGAAAGAGCTCCACCACATAATGCTTTGCGAGTAAAGATGTTGCTACGAAAGAAGTTCAAAACGGATTTGTGAATACAGTGCACAGTATGCAAAGTGGTCTACAAAAGCTGCAGACACATTGAACGTGTATTAAATGTGCTAAATAAAAGATAATTTATTTCAGCATTGATTTTGCATTTTTAAAATCTCCTATATTACACAGCGCGACATATCCATCTGGCAGTGATTTTGGAACTACCGATTTCTTCCTCGAAATCCTTCATCCCCCCCTCCCGTTTGTTTAGTAACAACAAACAATTCGACTTAATTTTCGGAATTAGATTGCGCTTCAAAGCACGTTGCGAATTGTCAGTGTAATTATGGCAAAGTTGTATAATTATGTCAGATTTATTTTTCATGATATAGCACTCGTATTTATTAACCAAAATGGAGATGCATAAGCATGTAAATATGATATACAAAAGTATCAGCCGAGTTCAGTGGCCAACTTCATACGTCATCTTCTTTCAAAATAGCGTCCACTTAAGGAGTTCAAATTCAAAAAGTTGTACAAGAAATTTGAAATAAAAAAAGTGTTTTGCCTTAAGCTTGGGCTTTGATACAAAAATTCCCACGAATTTTTTGTTTGGTTTTCATGTTAAAGAGATATAACAGTTTAAAATTCTAGGGCGTCTTACTTTATGAAACAGAACAACATATTTAGATAAAGGGGTTCCTCCAAAAACGAGATTAATTTATTAGTTTTACTGAAACTGGTTTCGGGTATTTTTTTTTCATTATTATAATCATTGTTCTGCTTAAAATTACATTGTCATACCCGCCACCATCTAACTCTCACCAAGGTTAGCGATACTTGGCGAAATATTGCCAAATTTTTAGACAAAAAAAATGTCGCCATTAATGAAGCCAAACTTGGTGGATATCTGATTATCGTTTGGATATTGATATTCAAGATTGACGAAAAGGGAGAATCTTCTATAATCGGGATCCAAACATTTTAACCTCGACTGTTTCAGTAAAATTTTTAATTCTTTAAAAAAAGAAGAAAGTAAGGTACCTTTTCAACTCGGTACAACATTGTGGTTGTTTTCTATACCTTTATTTTCGGGGAAGAGCTTTAATAGGTTCAGAAAATTTAACAAAGTTCAATCATTTCTTTTTTTATTTTAATAGAGACGTCAAAAACTCTTTAAACTTTTTATTATCTTATTCTTAATATAACTACGTAAAATTGATAATGTAACTCATGAAATTATGAAGTGAAACAAAATGTTCTATATCAAGTACCACAAAAATACGCGAAAGTCTATATCTTGGGATATATTAGCTGTTAAGTAAAATAAGCAAATATATTATTTTACGTTTAATAAATACCTAAAAACCAGGAAAAGTAAAAATCAAGCTTCAACATAGATTATGAATCAGTTTCAAACATATCCAGAATAATGCAACAAACCTTCACCGATTATGTTGAAGTATGATGTCTAATTCAACCATTTGGAAACACATAACACATTCGAAAAGCAAATTTCACCTATTTCTGTCTAAAGTATGAAAATTATCCGAATTCTTTGAGCAGCGGTGTATATGATATATATATTTGTATCTCTAAATCATATGTATGCAAAAATTTAGTTTAGATAGAAAATATATATAACGATTAAAAATTCCCTTTCAGCAATTTATAACAATAAAGAGAATGATACGTGAATTCTTTTGTGCTTCCCTGTATACTATATATAGAATTAATACAGGATGCAAAATTACGATGCACGATTAATACATGCAAAAAAATTAGTTTTATTTAAAAGCCCATACTGAAATTGAAATCTCACTTTCAGCAATTATTTCTCATGTGGTAGTGTAACCGATTTATTTTGTGTGTCCCTGTAAATGAACGCAATATGCTATGAATTCCTTATTCTATAGTTTACAATCTTGTAGGGAAATTCAGTGATTTATAATAACTTTAGTACATTTGATATAGAGTACACTGTTAAAATTTTGCAGCATTCTGTCCAGTCATTTGACCTTTTTTTTTCTGAAAACGGTTACACAACCGTAATTTAACACTATTCTGACCATATTACTGGCCATGTTATGGTCAGAATATAGTTAAATTACGGTTATGAAACCGTTTTCTCGAAAAACGGTCGAATGACTGGACAGAATGCTGCAAATTTTTAACAGTGTAATATCATTAAAATCCACTGCAAACTATTTTTCCCCCATTGATCATAATGCAATAGAATTCTTTTGAGTTCCCCTGTAAATGTAATAGTAATGCTACTCACTTTATATTTAATATCAAACCTGTCATGGTAAGCATCATTAACACATATCAATTGCAGGAAAACCCGAGTATATTTACGTTAAAGCATGGACAGACAACCGGGCACACGGAAAGACAAATCGAATTCATAAATACTTTTCAACTATGTTGAAAAATGTAAAAAAAAAAAAAAAAAAAAAAAAAAAAACAATATATCCTAAATGAATATATTTTAAAAATATACCAGGATTATCTTTTAAACACACGAAATATTACTGCATTTAATAAAAGGAAGGAAGATAACTTGTAATTCATCCGACGTATGCTAATTATCTTAGGACATCTTTCATTTACTCTTGTTCAATATTTTATCTAACTTCCGATTGTTATGCCACGGTTGCCGAACGTTCATTTCTCTTCGTGCTAGTGTTTAAAATTAAAAATTTGCAGCATTCTGTCTAGTCATTTGACCGTTTTCTCTGAAAACGGTTACACAACCGTAATTTAACACTATTCTGTCCATATGATTGGCCATTTTATGGTCAGAATATAGTTAAATTACGGTTATGAAACCGTTTTCTCGAAAAATGGTCAAATGACTGGTCAGAATGCTGCAAATTTTTAACAGTGTAATATCATTAAAATCCACTGCAAACTATTTTTCCCCACTGACCGCAATGCAATGGAATTCTTTTGAGTTCCCCTGTAAATGTAATAGTAATGCTACTCACTTTATATTTAATATCAAACCTGTCATTGTAAGCATCATTAACACATATCAATTGCAGGAAAACCCGAGTATATTTACGTTAAAGCATGGGCAGACAACCGGGCACACGGAAAGACAAATCGAATTCATAAATACTTTTCAACTATGTTGGAAAATGTAAAAAAAAAAAACAACCAAAAAAAGAACAAAAGAAAAACAATATATCCTAAATGAATATATTTTAAAAATATACCAGGATTATCTTTTAAACACACGAAATATTACTGCATTTAATAAACGGAATGAAGATAACTTGTAATTCATCCGACGTATGCTAATTATCTTAGGACATCTTTCATTTACTCTTGTTCAATATTTTATCTAACTTCCGATTGTTATGCCACGGTTGCCGAACGTTCATTTTTCTTGGTGCTAGTGTTTAAAATTAAAAATTTGCAGCATTCTGCCCAGTCATTTGACCGTTTTCTCTGAAAACGGTTACACAACCGTAATTAACACTATTCTGACCATATGATTGGCCATTTTATGGTCCGAATATAGTTAAATTACGGTTATGAAACCGTTTTCTCGAAAAATGGTCAAATGACTGGTCAGAATGCTGCAAATTTTTAACAGTGTAATATCATTAAAATCCACTGCAAACTATTTTTCCCCACTGACCGCAATGCAATGGAATTCTTTTGAGTTCCCCTGTAAATGTAATAGTAATGCTACACACTTTATATTTAATATCAAACCTGCCATGGTAAGCATCATTAACACGTATCAATTGCAGGAAAACCCGAGTATATTTACGTTAAAGCGTGGACAGATAATCGGACACACGGAAAGACAAACCGAATTCTTAAATACTTTTCAACTATGTTGGAAAATGAAAAAAAAAAAAAAAAAATCAATATATCATAAATGAATATATTTAAAAAAATACCACAATTATCTTTTAAACACACGAAATATTACTGCATTTAATAAACGGAAGGAAGATAATGATAATTCATCCGACGTATGCTAATTATCTTAGGACATCTTTCATTTACTCTCGTTCAATATTTTATCTAAATTTCTATTGTTATTCCACGGTTGCCGAACGTTCATTTCTCTTGGTGCTAGTCTTTAAAATTAAACGACCCGTAATGCATCTGTTTGACAAACGCCTACAGGCTTATCAAGGCGTTAAAGAATAAGTTAAGTTCACATAAAATATTTGTGAGCAGCGAAATTAAAGGCCACTTTGTTCAACATGTATTTATTTTCCTGATATACCTTTAAATTTATTTCCGGGTAGAATGTTCTTTTGAAGTTTATTCTAGTAATTTCGATGTTTTCAAATGCTAAATTATGCATAAAATCTTTAAATATATTTTATGTTCTTAATCACATTAAAATACACTAATTTATAGGCATGTCATATAACCAATCTGTTTCATGAACGTTATTTCAATGTACAGTGTTTCTTATTTGCAATTTGACAAGCATTATGTTTCATATCCATCACATAATCTACATAAGTGATTGAAAAGTAAATACTCTATGAAAAAAAAATGTTTCGTGTAAAAACGTAAAAAGTATTGGCAGCACAGTTTCCGTAACAGACCTGTGGATTTAAGAATATTTTCAGTTATTTAAGAAAATTTAAGGCTTTTGATTTAAGGATTTCATGATATTTGAACTTAAATTCGCGAGGTTCGGTGATTTAAAGAAAAAAGGGCCTATATAATAATTCCGTTTCCAACATGAAAAGCGAATGATATACTTGTCTAACTGGCGGCGTCTTACTAAGATCAAATAAAGTGCAATTATGCTGATATAAATATCTTGCTAACTGCAATCTTTCAGAAATAGGGGTGGAGAGACCGGTCAAAAAATTAGTGCCATTACCGTTCACGATTAACTGACGACGGGAAAAAACACGTCGTATCCAAAGAGAAAGTACGGACCATTCTCAAAATGTCGAGCTAGTCTGCATCAGGAGCTGTAGCTAACACATTCGCTATTCTAAATATTTCCAAATTATACGATAGTATTTAGGAAAAAATCCTGTTGAAACATATATTGTATAAAATGTAGTAAACGAGATCATATTTATAGATATATTTTTAAGAACTTATGATTGCTAATATTTCGGTATGGAATAACTAAATTATGATACAGTTGGATTTAAGGAAAAGGTTTAGAATCTTATTTTTGAGTGTATGTTTTTAAACAGAGTCTTATTATCATGAAAGTTCTTAAATATTCCTATTAATAAATCATTTATTTGTGTATGCATAAATACATACGTATATCCTTTATGATTTCATGGGCGTATACAAAAATGTTGCATACTTAGATGAATGAAAGATGGATAAATATCGAGCTGTTGTGCATTTAAAAAATCAATTTTATCTTATTAATTGAAATAAGTTTAAAAGATTAAGTGTTTTTTTCTCGCGTCTTTTAAAATACTGTTAGGTAAGTCAGTTTCAAACAAACAATGGCGACACTGGAGCATTATATTTCGAAAGAAATTAAAATACAAATGTAACAAAAAAGTTCGTCAGAGGATATGAGCGTTATCTAATAATAAATTATGGATACAGAATAATTGAAATAATTGCATACATATAGTTCGAGAATTTGGCTTAATTTTTGTGCTCATTTTTGTATAAGAGGAAATCGTTGAGGTTCCAGGACTTCAAATTTAAAGTTTGGGTTTCACTGTAACTATTTATACAGATTTATTTGATCTGACGTATGCTGCTGTCGCTTCTGTACATTGATAAAAATCTGCAACAAACTATTCAGATATTTAATCATCTCTATAGAAAACGGTTTTATAACCTTATTTTACCTCTCTTTTGATCAATAAAAACCTTTAAAATTAGGATCAAGTAACCGTTTTATTTAACTAGTTTGATGTGCCAGTTTGAAAACTTTCAACTATCTCAAACACCTTAATATTTCAAAAAATAGTTACAAATGTTAATACATCAATATTATTAGTTCAATACTACACCAACTTTCATTTTCATCTTAAATTTCTGCTTCAGCCAGCTAACCGGTGTAAAGGCGAGTTAATCTCGATCACGATATTTATAAATCAATATTTATCGTTATTATGTCGTACGTCAGCTGGTCACCCACACGAGCCGCCAATGTATAACAGAACTTTGAAAAATTATGAAAATTACACAAAAAGGAGGATGTACTTGCCATAGCCAAAAACATATACATGTAATTTGGTTCAATTCTTTGCTTAACTTCACACGTTTTTCTATAGTACATTAAAGTAAATGGCACAAAAATCGCTATTACAGTCCCTCTTTCGGCGGAATATTTACAAATTCAAAGAAAACCTGCCTGTCATAGCCAAATATATAGATCTGAAGTTTGCTTCAATTCTATGCAAAACTTCATACACTTTTCGATGGTACAATGGCGTTTCACGGACTCATAGCGGAAGGACACACGGACAGACAGCCGTTTTATATAAACACGATTGATTTTCGTGGTCAATGACCACAAAAACGTTTTTATCCGCCAAAAACCGGAAGTCCAAAAAATGTCGAATACATTAATTTCTTCTATTTTAGATAGAATATAGTAAAAAAGATTGAAAGACCTGACAGTTTACTGCAGATTTTTAACTGTCTAAGCTACTTTTAAAATCACATTTTCTGAGCTATAACAGAGTAGTAGTGTGTTATATGGATTAATTCACTAATTTTGAACCTACGAATGTCAAATTGAAGATCTATTCTATTGAAATGCAGATGCTCATGATACATATAAATATTATTTTCTGCTATTTAAACAAACTTTCGTTTTTTCATACATTTTGTCTCACATTTTAATTAAAAAACAACGGTCGTAGACGTTTATGGATTATGCTTTAAAGTATTTTGAACAATCCATTCTCCCTCTGCAGTCAAGGTTTTGTACCATATATTAAATATATATATACGTTTTAACTTATTTATATATATATATATATTTATTTATTTTTTTATCAATTAAAAAAAGACTTAAAAGAAAATGCATATTGAAATAAAATTCCTTTATCCAAAAGGATAGCGCAATAATTTAAAATGAAATTCAATTACTATCAGGTACATTTCAAATCTATTCGAAGTCATATTATATTAATAATCCAGTTCAACTTTGAAATAATTTTCTTTGTATTGACATCAAATATGTTTCATAAAGTTAAGTAATATTGATTTCGGATTCTTCGAACTGTTTCAGAAATCTGAATGGAGTAAAGTTATTGAATGCATGAGAGAAGATTTAATAAATATCGATTTTGTAAGAATGCTTTCATTCGTCAAATGCAATTCTGTTTGAATCCGAATATTTCACTTGTGCTTTCTGAAATAATATGTTATTAGCTATTATTTAGAAGTCTAGAAAAGTTTTATTTTGAATTAAGAAGGCTTAATATATCTTTTTTCTTATTTCAAGATCTTTTTTCATTTATACTTGATTCATTTTTAGCTCTCAGGCTATCAAAGCCTGAGAGCTAATGTGCCCGCAGGTTCTGTATGTATGTACGTAGATGTACATACAGAACCTGCGTACGTAACGCGATAATTCTAGGAAGAAATATCCGATTTGCATCAATTTTTTTTCCTATGTTCATTCTTATAAGGCCTTTTCCTGATTAATTTATGGGTGTTTATTTGTTAAATATAAAGGGGGGGGGGGTGTTAAGGGGGCTAATCTCCCTCTTAATTAGATAAATGGGTTTTTTATGCAGAATTATCAGATTTGCTTTATTTTGGTATACCGGTTAATTCTGATAAGGCGCTCCCCTAATTCTATTTGAAGGTTCATTATTTAAGTATAAAAGGGGGAATCGGGGGTAATACCCTTAATTTAGATAAATGTTTTTTTTTCGATTTGCTTCAAAGTTGGTATACCGGTTTATTATAATAAGACGCTTCCCTGTTTAGATTTGGATATTCATTGGTTAAGCATAAATAGGGGAAAGAGGCGCTAATACCCCTTAATTTAGATAAATGGGTTTTTCTATCCGATTTGCTTCAAATTTGGTTACCGGTTTATTCTGATAAGATACGTCCCTGATGAGATTTGGAGGGTCATTGGTTTAGTATAAAGATGTGAAATAGGGAGTAATCCCCCCCACCCTTTAATTTATTTTTCGAAAGCATTATTCTTTGAAGTAAGAGTATAATATGCAATTAGTGTGAATAGTCTGGCGCTCTATCTCAAGAACTAATGAACGGAATTTAATAAAAAAATCAGTCTCGTATATCAGCTTAATG
Source organism: Maratus speciosus (assembly GCA_963932465.1). Taxonomy (NCBI): domain Eukaryota; kingdom Metazoa; phylum Arthropoda; class Arachnida; order Araneae; family Salticidae; genus Maratus; species Maratus speciosus. Next base: position 330,345,186 of record OZ010788.1, on the reverse strand, counting down.
ATGTTTCAAACGTGTCAACAATATTAATATACATTACAAACGTTTTTTCCTCATAAGCCATAGTATAACTGAATTTTTTTGTCCCTGAAAATGAATTATCAAGCAAAAAATCGTGCTATGCGAACGTGCGTTAATTTATATTTTATTATCGATATTTCTTTGTAATAAATATAAAAATAAAGTGAGCGTTTGTGTGTGAATCGATGTGCTGGTTTTAATCTGAACATGCGTAGAATAAGCAGCTACAAAATTTTGAAGGAAGATAATTCTTGATTTTAACATCTTCATTTCGGAACTTTAGTTTGATATTTTCGTATAATTTTAGTGGATTTTTAAAGATTGCTTTTTTAATTATCTAGTGAGCGTTTTCCTTTTTAGAAAGTAATTGCTGTATTTTCACAAATTGGACATTGGTCATTTCAACACATTTAATTAAAATTTATATAGCAAATTTTGTCATTTTTGCGAGATTTTTAAGAAAAAAGGTGATTATGGTTAGTAAAGGTACATTAATAAAAAACAAAAGTTTACATACGTTAGAGAAAGTTGTTACCATCTTTGTCCTGCAATTTCTGAAAATATCATAAAAGGTAACAGAATAGTTAGTAACGCATTAGTTTTACAATGTTACAATACATTTTAGTAATCATGCTAGTTTCATCTTTTATTTTGTTGAATATTTCGGTAATATTTTGCGGTATATTATTTATAAAAATTGTGATAAAATTCTAAAAATGCTTCTTTATTTCTTTAATTCTTTGTAATACTTTAACTATCGTAAATGACAATAATTGTTATGCAAATTAGCGTCAAATATTTTGTTTAAAGGAACTTCTATTTCATTAACGACATTAAAGCTATTTCAAAATGTTTCGTAATAGTACAATAATATTTGTGAAAACGTACATTATATTTTCTGTTACCTACGATTTGAAAAATCATTCGTCATCTTAAAAAACCCATTTTAGAATAATAGATATAAGTTTAGAGACCAATACTGTTATAGAAAAAAGTACCCCTCGCTGTCAAATAAATTTCAAAGATACATTTATTTCTTATGTTTCTAATTAGTGCTTCTACTAAATGTATCTGTAGATGAGAAAAAAGTTTCCAAAACTAAGGGTGACATCACTATTACACTGAACTTATTTGCCTGCCAATTCAGTTTAAGTCTTCCACATGTATGTGTAAAAACCTGTAAATAATTATCATAACTTATCTATGTTTTTAAAAAAACATATCAGCAAACCGGCATTGGAAATTCCATATAATTTTTTGAGTTTTCCAATAATTACACACATTTCCGAGACATTTTCTTTGCCAGAAGTTCCAATCCGTGGCAGGCCATTGTATTGATTTTCGATTAATCTAATTGAAAATTGTTCGAATTCTTAGGATATAGCTTTTGTCAAAGGAGTTTCGAATCCTTCAGAGTAATTTTAAATGACTTATGAATTGATTGTTACTGACTATAGTACAAAGCTCAGACTACAAGTTTTGCTGCAATTAAAGAAAAAGAAAAACCTGAATTAGATATTTCAGATACTCAAAAGTAACTTTCCATTATAACCTCATAAAATATAATTAATCGGTTATCAATAAACTTAGTAGTGAGTTGTGAGAAAAAGATAAATTGTCTGTTTGATCATTCAAATCAAGTTAAACTATTCAATATCTAACTTATTTAATGATTATCTTTACATGTAAATAAATTGAAATACTTTGTATAGACTTTTGCTGCTAAAATGTGAAGAAGATTTATATGTTTAGCACGTGATGAACAGTGAAATGTTGTTCCAGAATAAATAAAAGAGAATTATAAAATGATACATCTTAATCAAAATCTTGTAATTGTGTTTGGGACCTTGAATACTTATTTTTCGTTAAATAATTAGAACCTAATTTTTTTCATCCATGCCATAGGAAAACGTACATTTCGGCCTTTTGCTAAACTGTCAGAGGTTTATATAGACAGATAATTTTATGAAACTTTATATAAAAATATGATTTATTTAGAAAAATAAATGTTCAAGAATTTGAAATATTATATATTTCAGATATTTTAAAGTTACTCCATTATTCCCTTATGACGTATAATGAATTTATGATCAATAATGTAATTAGCAATCTATGTGAAATAAACAAATCATATGCTCGATAACTTCATCAAATTTAATTCATAGAATAATAATCTATTCAATATATTTCTTGTTTGATGATTATTTTTAGAATACAAAAGAAAAATCAAGATATTTTGGATAGACTATTACTGGTATAAAGTGATGGAAAAGTATATGTTTTGTACGTTCGAAATTACGCTATTTCATGCAGCAATAATTAGTTGAAATTTTTCTTTATGATAAAAATATATCTTATTGCAAATATCTTAAATTTGGTAATGACCGCATTACATATTGTTCGCGGGGTATTTAATACATAATTACCTAAATGTATATCAATTATAAATGAACATTTCACTTAAAATACACACTTTAATTAAACGAAAAACTTTTTTATTTCTTACAGAATTGCATTAATTAAGTGAATTCAAGTGAATAAGAAAATTTATACATGTTGTGTTGTTTAGAAAATTAAAAAATAAAACGATAATATACCGGTATGTTTACACTCTCATTTATTATGCCTACAATAGAGTTTTAACAAAAATTTTAAAAATTCGTAAAGAATAATCTGTTGTTGTAAATAAATTATAATTTACGTAGCTATAAACATGCTTTAATGACAGAAACGTTTAATTTTTATGTTAACTCTGATGATATCAGCGTTTGTGGTTTTACGTATATTAATATTTATCTTGTAAAAGTACTTTGGTATTTCCAGGAACAAATGCTATATGCATATGTTGACTTCAATACACAGCGGGATTAAAAACTGTCATTTTAGTTTTCAAGATATTCATAATATATATTTCAACTAAAAAAATATTCGATTCAACTAAAAAAATATTTTATACTGATATATCATGAAACTTATTTTCCCAATCTTAAACGATTAAAGTTTAATTTTTTCACCACCAAAAAATTCGTTTGCTGTATGTTATAGATTCATCAGGAATTTCGAATGATTCCTTTTGTAAATAAATAAATATACATTAATGTTTTATTTCTTTTCGTAAATTACATAAGTAAAAATTTTGGTAAATTACATAAGTAAATTACATAAGTTATGTAATTTCGTAAATTACATACGTAAAGAACTTTGGTGCAAAGGTTGATTCAAATTAAGTCAAAATAATTTCAAATCAAAATAAGTTATTTAACTAATATAGAACTGCCCTTCGTACGGAGAGAAGAATGTTTTCTCCATATAGAGAATTTCAATTGGATTTATTATTTTAGTCTTGTTTTTTATTTCTTTTTATATATTTATTTCAATGAAGTAAATGATTGTCAAAGCAAATAAATACTGAAATCCCACATTTTCTAAAAATTAATATTAAGAGTAATGTATTCGGTAGGTGCAAAAGTTCGCCCCAGTTTCTTGACGAAAATTGGAGATAAATTTTACTTAATAAGAGAAAAATTTAATCAATACAGTATGTTGATATGTCTCTGGCAGATACATAATTCCGCGCTTATGGGATTAGTAATGGGAAAGCTGATCTGGGATATTTTTCAAGTTATTCAAGGGAATATAATTTTTACCATCTAATCTGTTTCGAAATTATCTAAATAAATTCTTATCGAAACTGGCAAGGTTGTGAGACCACAGCGTATGGCTCTAAACATCTAGGTCATGTTGCAAAAGTTTGTGTCGCATATCCCAAAACAAAAGACATTATATTGATCTAACATGCCATTTCTGTAGGCTCATTTGAGACGCTTCTAGTCGACTGCATGCATTAATTCACTTTGTGAAGACGACTTCTCCAATTACTAGTCTTGTTTTCAAGTAGCAGCTTATGATAGACACATTCTTACGAAATTCATTGTAATTTTCACATTTAAACTGGCTTTTGTGGTTTTTCGAGAAGCAACTCTGGATTTAGACAATGTTCTTCCATGGTTAATATTATTTTCCATCACTAGATACCATACTATATAAGAATGGACCACTACTGGAGAGAAGCGGAAGTATAAATGTTGGGCTCACAACAATAGTAGATCAAGTCAGTTTTGAAAAAAAATGAGATAGCACATTAAGAAAGTACATAAAATCAGTTTAATCCACTAACCCAGTAAACAAAGTCTAAAAACAGATGAAATATATGAGGAAGTATGTGAAAACAGACTTCGTTCCCTGTGGGAGTGGATAAAAGAGATTTTATGCACCTTCTAAATGAACTATCTATTTTGTTTCAAGATTAACTTGGTCTACTATGGTTGTGAAACCCTCAAATCTGTGTATGATTTTTTGCAAAGTCCTATAATTTTTTCTTGATTGCAATGAGAGATTCACACATCTTCCTTGCTGACTACTGCGACTTGATGTAAGCGCTTTAATGCAGTCGAATAATTGATTCTAAAAATTCTTTAGATACATTCGGTTGTCTCACGTTCTCACTGAAATAAATAATATAAAACATATCAAAGTTTAATGCTTGAAGTAGATGACGCTTTAATTTAACAGTTTGTTTATAGAAGTTTTAAATTCAAAAATGACTGCCATTTTGAAACAATCTCATTCTTTTCCTGCAATAGCACTCTAATTAATTAGATGTGAGTGAGAATTTGTATAGGACTTATCAAGGCGGCCACATAAACATTTTAAATTAAAAATGATGCACAAAAAAATTCAAATAAAAAAAGTTTTGCTTCAAGTGTTCGGCCTTGATATAAAGCTTTCGAAGCATTTTTTGGTTCGACTTTAGTCTAAAAAATGACTGCGATATAGCAGTTTGAAATTAGAAAGTGGCTGATTTTTCTGTTATCAGATTTCATTCATAAACTTTAGAAAACGTGATCAATAAAGTCTTAATTGTGTACAGAACCTTTGGCCCAACCTGTTTTGTCACCAAAATCTTGCAGTTAAGTCTGGAATAGATATTCATGGAAAAATACAATTGGAGTAGAATGAACACGAGAAATATTGTACAACACTTACTAAAAACTCCAGTCTTTTGTACATTAAGTATAATTTTTTCGAAATATATTTGCTCGCAGACATTGAATCTGTTAAGTAATATTTCAATACGTAACAAGAAAAATGTGGTTCAAATTGAAAGGGAACTTTTGTCAAAGATAGAATTTTGTTTATGATTTACATTAGCTTTAATTAGCTTAGATTCTTTGCATTCAAGTAAAATATCATTTTATAATCAATTTAGAAAACACTTGGTAGTGGTTATACCTTAGTTATATGTTACATATTTTTGGAAATGATGCTTAATGAGATAGAATTCTCAAAAAACAGTATCCCCCCAAAATCGCTGGCCGGAATCCAATTAATCCATGGCTACAAGCGCAACAAGCATTTGAAAACCTCCATTTGAAACACTGGAGTCTACATTGTTAGTGGTTAAATCGGTGAATCCATCGGACTTGGGAATAATATAAAAAAAAGAGCACGCGTGTGATAAAAGAACATGCACTGTAAAAAATATAATGCCAGTTTTTCGGTAGGAATCGGAAAAAATAGTTGCCCTTATAGTACCGGAAAAATTTCCAACCCAGCTCGGAATAAAATCCGTAAAATCGGAATAAAATCCGTAAAATACCCTTTTATTGACTATTTCCTTTTTCTTACGGATTTTATTCCGAGATGAGTCGGAATTTTTTCCGGTACGATAAGGCCAACTATTTTTCCGATTTCTACATTAGAACTGGTTGGATTTTTTTTACAGTGTATGCAATTTCAGTCTTAACAAATTAGTCGTATAATACAGCGATTTATAATGTTTATAAAACAATCTAACAAGTTAAAATGAGCCTCATTAAACATAAGTAAGCATGTACTTGCGTTTCTAGAAATTTGATGAAAGTCAATTTGAATATTTATTTTATCTTAGGATAAAAATATATACACTGTAAAAAAAAAAAAAAAAAAAAAAAAAAAAAAAAAAAATCCGACCAGTTTTCCTGTAGGAGTCGGAAAAATAGTTGCCGTTATTATACCGGAATATTTACCGACCCAGCTCGGAATAAAATCCGTAAAAAAGGAAACGGATTTTACTCCGATCTGGGTCGGAAATTTTTTCCGGTATGATAAGGGAAGCTTTTTTTCCGATTCCTACAGGAAAACTAATCGTTTTTTTTTTTTTTTTTTTTTTTTTGGAATTTCTTTGTGGGTTTTTTTTTCATTTGCTCTTTTTGGCGTGTCCCTGAAGAAAGAAATTCATAAAGATGCAAGTTTGTCCTCGAAAAATTATATTTATATGGGAATTATTGTATGGAAATATTTAAATACGGAAATATGATGAATAAAAAACAGAAAATAATTGTAAATCAATTGAATTGTTTCTAGAATTTACGGAAAACAATCTCCGTTAAAATACGGAAAAAATACTGGCGTCTCAATTGACAGTACAATTTCTGTATTTTAAAGGAAATTTTTTTACAGTATATTTGACAATTTTTTCTCTATAAAATAATTTCAATTTATTATATTGTTTTTTTCTCATTTTATAAGAATTCATCTATTTTGTACTAAAAAGAAAAGAACAATGCAATATTTCCGTTCCTTTCTTTCACGTATCAAATAATCTCAGATATATGACAAACCCTGAAAATATGTGCATTTCCCTCCTCTTACTTCAAACATAAATTTCTTCGAAAGTATATTTGTTCGTGGAAAAATATATTTATTGAATATAATTTTTGATACAAAATCAAGATAGAAGGGAGTAAAGAAAAGCACTAGAATGAAGAATCTATTTTGGTATATAATTCAGAGAATTAGAGATGAACTAGAAGTAACTTTGTGTTTCTTCATTCAAGAAAAATGATTGTTCGTAGAACTTTTATTTCAATAAACTGATCATGTTTTTATTGATATTCCATATAAATTGATTTACCAATTTTTGAGGCTTAGGCCGTAACAAATATAAACTAGATATAAACAAATACTTTCAATTTTGAAAGTTGTTCATTAAGAAAATTTCAATTTTGATTTTCATATTATGCCGTATTAAACATATTTAAATTTTCAAATAAAAATTCGCTTACTCAAAAAAAAAAACAAAATCAAAATAATATTTTAATTCAATTCTTTGTAAAGCATTATTAATATATTTCATGTTTATTTTAACAAGATGTAATTTCCCGCGCAGAAAATGCAATCAGGTAGATTTAGAAGTAATAATAAAACAAAGCACATTTATAAATTTTTCAAAGCAGCTGAAAAATATACCCTTTCACCGTCCGAGGGTTTTGCAGTAATTTTATAAGAATGCTTGTAAATCCCAGGATATATATTTTTTTAAATCTCAGTTTGATGCTATAATATCTTTAATATCACTACTTTCTATATAAGGTTAAAAATAAAATTCTGTTTAAAATATTTTGGTCTACAGCCATTTTAACATGATTTCTAGGAACGGAAAAATCCGGGCCATACGGTTAAAGGGTTAATACTTGAATTCGTCTGTCTGTCTAACCCCTTGCGTATTCGTAATCTAACTTTCGTAAATATATATGGTAGTTGTAATTATACAACGAAAATGTTTATATAATTCAAGATTAATATACCATATTTTCTAGTGACAATTAAGTCTTTAACTATTATGTATTTTTACCTGGTACAAAAAATAATCCAGATACATTTTGGTATATAGACAATAAATGTTTAAAGTACATTTGAGTAATTTTACCCTACTTAAACATTAAAACATTGATATGGATTGCTGGTATATTTTACAATTTTTTTGCTCTGTTGTATGGTGTGTGTAGACTTATTTATTTGTTCAATTGCATAGTAACTGAAAATACTTATATGGAAGTACTCTCTGGAGGCAGTCATTTTTGCAATAATTGCGTTTCATAGAAATGATGTACAGTCGGCCAAAATGAGCATGAAAAGTCAGAAACAGAAAAATAGCCAATCGATAGGAAATTATGTTGCTTTTTATTTCTGTTAAACAAAAAAAAAATCACGCATTAAACATAGATTATGAAACACTTTCTAACATAATCAGAATACTGTACCACAAATTCACAGTTTAATTAGAAGAACGCTGATTTCTATTTAGAAAAAATTGGAAAACGTATAGCACAATTGAAAATCCAATTTCAGCAATGGACCCCATCAGTGGTGACGTCACAGTCAAAGCAACTTCCCGTATCAATACCACAATAATTGAATCCATATAAACCACAGCATTCCGAGAATAGATAGAGATGAATTACGTCCGTCTTTATACTTGTAGTTTTTAAATTTCTTATACTAAATAAGAAATTAATATTTTAAATATATTAAATGTAGTACAAAATTGGGTTTATTTTTACTCAAAATATTGAAAGTCCACAATGAATGCAAATGAAACACTCTGTATTGCTGCACAATCAGGTAAAATATCTCAGTGGCAAATTTGGTCATTAATAAATCATTTCTGAAATTTGTATAATGCGTGTTTTGGAATACTTTACCTAAATGGAAGTACAGTAGAGCCCAAAAGTATTTTGAAAAAGACAATAATTGACTTAATTAAAAAGAATAACAAAGCACAAAAATTAATCATTTATTTTATTTAACCATATTCAATGTCTTAGAGAATTTTAATAAATTAACTATCACTTGTTAGAAAATAACTTGAAAACGAAGAAACATCAGAAAAATGATTAATCGAAAGTATTTTGACATTAAAAAAATTAACACAATAATTAAGAAATGTAGTAAAAGTCAATCAATATTTAGTAGCATATCCTCTAGCCTTTATGACAGCATGATAACGCGTGGGCATTGAGTCGACAAACATTTGTATTGAATCTAAAGGAATCCGGACCCACTCATTTTATAGAGCTTCGTATAAATTCGCCTTATTTGAATAGTTTTCGAATCTTACTGTATGATCAAACTCCTCCAACAGATTCTCTATGGGGTCCAAATCCGGCCTTTGTCTTGGCCACTCTAGAACCTTGACTTTTCTGCGTTTCATAAAATTTCTTACGTACTTGTATTTGTGTCTCGTGTCATTATCTTGCTCAAAATACCACTGATTACACATGTTTTGTTTAGCGTATGGTAGCATATGAATCTATAATATATCAACATACATGAACCGATCCATATTATCATTAATTTGAACTGAGGGCCAAACCCCGCTGCATGAAAAACAACTCCATTACCTCCTCGGTGTTTGCGGAGGGTATTTGGTATCGAATATCTTTTTTTTTGTTGTTTTTAGGATGTCAAATGTACTTGATTCCCTCAGATGACAGTAAATTAAACTTGCTTTCATCGCTCCACAAATCATTAGACCATCGTACATTTGTCCACGATTCATGTCGTTTTGCAAATGCAAGTATAGCCTTCCTATTCTTAGAAGGTAACAAACACTTTTTTTGCTGGTCTTCAGCCATGTAAACCACAAAGGTTTAGACGTCGTTTTACAGTTGAAACCTGTATGTCTATGTCGTAATTTTCTTTCAATTCATTTTTGATTACTACAACTGATTTCCGACAGTCACTTGTAAACAGATTTTTTTTTTTTTAACACGTCAGCATTGCAAGTTGTTTTTTTCGGACGGACACTTCAAGGTTTATGTTCGATATATTTGTGTTTATTATAAGCTTTATTCCATGCATTAACAAGCTGCGAGACACGTTAAAAGAACTAGCAACTTTTGCTTGCGTCCTTCCTTTCTTAAGTGCATTTACAACGGCTTTTCTAAAATCACTAGAATAATCTTTGCGTTTTTGCATTTAAAAATAATTTTAAAAAAGTCAATAAAACCACTAATCGAAGCTATAGAGCAACTGATGCTTTCAACAATTGAATGAAAACTAATCTTCAAAATACTTTTGTGCTAAGAAGGAGTCATATTTCTTCGGTTGCGCCGAATTTAAAATAACAAGTTGAAATATGATACCTTTGAATAACTGCAGTCATATTCTTCTCAATGATAAGGAATATATTTTCTTTTATATTTTTATGTTAAACAAAATAAGAATGGATATAATGTTGCCAAAATACTTTTGAGCGCTACTGTATCTTCTAAGTATGTATAGTTTGTAAAGGCCGATTGGAATTGTAGCCAATAACGAATGAATAAATTAATTAAGGAAATAAAGAGTTATTTATTTTTATTATATTATACTACTTAGCTTTCTTAAAGTGCTATTCCAACATATATTCTAATTGCGATGATTGACATAAGAAGTGAGTCATTCTTCTTAAGTATATTGTTTAAAATACTGTTAAGTATCTTAAATTATGTTTTATAGAGATTTAATAACTAGCTGTAAAAAGCTCATTCAGAAAATATTGTATCCTGAAATGAAATAGATTTTTTAATATTTTATCCATATTCTAAACTAGTTTGAATCAAAAATATGTAAAGCTATTGTCTGAAATGTAATATATTATTATAGTAAAATGCATGACAAAAGTTATTGAGATAAATACTTGTTTATGATTAGCAGCTTACCACCAAAAATATGTTGAAGTAAAAAATCATTTATGAAATATAATAAGACTATTCTTTAAATAATATCTCACGATATCTATATTATAAATAAAAATGCCCTAAGTAACCCTTAAGAGAAACATTAAAATTGTACAAATACGAAACGTTTTCTGTGCATGCATCAGTGCGTTAATAGGGTTGATCTGCTGTTCGAAAAAGACTCTTATACCAAAGAAAGCACAGACCCAACTCATGTTCAACTTTCTAAATTAAAGTAAATATTTAAAAAATTGAAATTATTAAATAAATGAAAAAAAAATGTGTCCCGAGTCTGAACATAAGATAAAAATTTCTTTTGTAATGTTTTAATTGCAGGTTGCATTTTCAGTAAAATCTTTGCAATCTTAATTACTCCCCATGCTTTTCCAAACCACCCTACTAAAACAAAAATTACTTCACATTACACAAACTTGTATCATGCACCCAGTATTTACTCAGATGCTGATTCATTATCTCAAGAATTAAATTATTTGAAATCCGTAGCAGTAATAGAAGTTTCAATACTTCGATTGTTGATAATAGCTGTGAAAAATTGTATTTTAAAAGCATTTAAGATAAATATGTAATGTAAAAAAAAGGTCGATTTAGGAAAAAGTTATATCATAAATATGCGTTATTCAGAGATATAAGCAACATACAATACGGTGTAAAGATATTACATTTTCAATTTTAATAATGGAGCTGATGTAGTCAATAGTAATATAAAACTATTGATTTTACCCATGCGTTTCCAAATCATACTTTTTTTATGTTTGTACTATGGGTGTTAAAACATACTCACATAGAAATAATGTGTTCATTTCAATATTCCCAGTTTTATATCAATGTTCTGCTCTGATATTCTCGGGAGTAAATCGCTTTATCAAAAAAGTGTCTTGGGAACGAATGTATCAAATATAGAGGAAATCCTCGCCTTTTGAATAATCTATATTAATATTATAAAGAAGAAACAATTGTTTGTTTGTGTGTTTGTTCGAGGTAGTCTCTGGAGCTACCAAACCGATTTCATAAGTATTGGTATCAAAATGATTGTATTAGTACCACTTAAAACATAGGCTATACCTTATGTCTATGCCACTCACCCAAAGGTGGTGCAGGAGCAAAAAACGTTCTAAAAATGCGATTTTTGTGTTATTGAAGGGCCTAGAAACATGAAATTTTGAATGGTAATTACATATAGGATATAAATGATCTCTAAGAACATTTCTTAAAACATTCGAAATTTAAAGAAGGGTGAAAATGCACAAAAAGCGTTCTAAAAAATGTTCTAAATGGTGGTTTCTACACAATCTCGGGAAATACCAAACTGATTTAAAAAATAATGGTGTCAAAATGATGGTGACAATCCTTGCTCTAACATAGGCTGTGTTTTCTGTCGGTGCCACTACCTCAAAGGTGGTTCAGGAGCAAAAAACGTCCTGAAATGCAATTTTTGTGTTACTGAAGGGCCTAGAAACATGACATTTCTACGCAATCTCAGGAAATAACGAACCGATTTTTAAAATAATGGTGTCAAAATGATGGTGAGAGCCCTTACTTCAATTTAGGCTGTATTAATGTCGGTGCCATTACCCCAAAGGTGGTCCGGAGCAAAAAACGTTCTAAAAATGCGATTTTTGTGTTAGTGAAGGGCCTAAAAACATGAAATTTGGAATGGTAGTTATAAGACACAAATGATCTTTAAGAACATTTCTTTAAAAAATGGAAATTTACGAAGAGTGATAATGCGCGAAAAGCGTTCTATAAACTCTCTAAATGGCAATTTCTACGCAAACTCAGAAAGTCAACATTCTTTCATTTTCAAACATTCAATTTCGCTCTGTATTTTGAATAATTCATTTTTACATGCTAGGGAAGTTTTGCCTTCATTTTATATTCTCGCAGTATATCTCTGTTGGTGAGTCTAGCGGAACATCTGTTCAACATTTTTCACTTTAAGCCAACCTTGCATAAAATATATTCTATTAATAAAGTTAAACATACACTCATAAGATATTCTGCTGCCAAATTCCCTTTCGCCACACTGATGCGATTGGCATACTTTTCATGTGTCCGAGTTTCACTGAGCGGCAAAACTTTCGACTGTTCTCGCCTGTGCTAGATAAGATTTTAACAAAACTTCTTGTGATGGACGCATAATAAAATCCACACATGATAGCTAGAAGTTTGTAGTAATGTTTCGTGCAACGGATTACTAAAGAACGTGCATTGCTACATTATACGGACAGAGAACTTAACTCTCCTTTAAATATTCATGACTGTGATATTTTATCCTCTACATACGGCACTTGCAGGAACCAAATCACAGGAAGTATCCAATTTAAACTTTCATAAAATACAGGAGTTACAAATGACGGTTTCTGTTTAATTAAGTTTGTTGCCAGAAAAACTTCCTAAATATGCCGAACACACGTTTTTTTTTAAGTATTGAAGAAAGAAATATATTTGTCATGATATCTTCTGCATAAAAACTTCCCATATAACTTACCAGTAAGATTTAACCAATAAATGTTTTTTTTTTTCTCGAAAGCAAAGTGAAATTTTTAAATATTGCGAAACATGCAATATTTTGATGTGTACAATGATTGGGAAGGTTTACCGGAACTTAAAAATATATTGTTTATACTCTATTATCTGATTTTAATTAATACAGATTGATCTATTAGAAACTTTCAATTTAAGTTTATAAGTCTCTTTTTTTAATATAATTTTCTCGCAAACAAAATTCGATTATTACCATCCTGTCCATTTTTATACATTTTTGAAATCTGAATAAATTTATTGGGAACACCAAATATTATCATGCACAATAATGTAGACAAATCCATTCATTTCATTTTCTGCACAATGTGAGATGTAGCTAATTGGAAATGCATAATTGTCGCTTAAACACAGAAAATACAACCAAGAGAGAATTCATGAACTCATACAATTCAAAGTGTGTGAATGTGAAATAACTAAATGCTAATAACGATCGAATTGCACCGTCAGTTTTTGATGCAAACTATAAATTTAATAGACGCACGAGGAAACCAAATGTAAAATATGCAATATTTAGTGACATAATTATGTATTCTAATGTGTATGACTTTTGGTGAGAATGCATGTTTCATATAAAAAACGGTTATCAGAGATACATTTCTAAAATTATGAAAATCATGAAAAATGGTGTTTGTGATATATATGCACGTTTTGTTATAAGTAATAATTCAAGTACTATAACTTAAAATGTGCACTTATTGATATGTTTTTAGCATGTTTTACATGAGTTTTGAAACAAAACGCAACAAAAAAGTATTTGATTCGTTTTTAACGTTTTATATTATATCTTCAAAACTAATAAATGTTTTTATGTGATAAAATTACAAGTGAATTATTAGAAATAAACTATCTATTCAAAAACAATTTTAAATTTAAAAGTGAAAAATATTGTATTGAATACGTAATTAAATATTTTTTGTGATAAACCATTTAATGAAATAAAAGTTCTAAAGATTCAATTAAAAAAATACATTTTCAGCAATTGTTGTCTTTTCCGGTAATTTCTGTGAATTCAATCGAGTACCCCTGCATTCGACCTAACTAATTTATACACACGATCTAATACACTTAAAATTATATAAGTTTAGAAATGCATACCGCAGCAGAAACCACTCCTTCAGCAGTTATCTATCGTAAACAGTCCTGTAACTGCATTGTAACTTTACAATATAACTTTGCAAAACTGCAAATTGTGTCTCTCTAAATGAACACTAAATACTACACACTCCATAATATATGCAAAATATCTTAAAATGTACCTTATTGATCCTTTTAAATATCGTCGTGTTTTAAATATCATTAAAATGTCATTAATTACATCATCAAAACGCATCAGTAAAATGCTTCGCAAAATACTTTTCTTGTTAGATCATATTTTTATGGAATTATTTTAAGCGTCCGTGTAATCTAATCAAAAATGTTAAATATTGTATACTCTTTTCAAATAATAGTTCAATATATTTCAGTGACACACATGAATCTTATTAAGTTTGAGATATCGTAACATCTATAAAATGCATTGCAGAAAATTTTTCTCCATAATTTTTTTATCGAATGGAGATATTTTGTATCTCCCTGTAAAGAAGCTATAGATGCTACAAACGTCATTTACATTATCGAAAATTCTATAATAAACTTCAATAACATATATAAGTTTTGTGGTAATCCAATTATATTTACAACGGTTAGAGTACGAACAGACGGCAGACACAAAGTCAGAAAGACAGGGGAAAAATCATAAACACTTTTCAACTATGTTTACAAATCTTAAAAATTCGTTAAACTATAATGTTAGTTACTCAGTTTGACATTAATAATAGTAGGAAGTCTGCTTTAGATTTATGCCAACTTATTAACAGTTTTGAGTGATTTAAGATATGCACTGTAATTTCAGTTAGTATTATGTTTTGAGTTTTTCAATAATTTCACACTGTCGCGTGTTATTTTGGTTCCAAAAAGAATTAAGGTATAGGCTGCCCTTTACATTTATTTTCGATTACTTGAATTAAAAGTTCTCAAATTCTTACATTATATCTTCTGTCAAAATAAACTCGATATCATAGGAGTATTTTTGAAATGATTTTATTCTTACTGGATGTTGTATGAAACTGTAAACGGTATTGACTTATTAAAAAAAAAGAACTTAGAAATATGTGATTTTTTTATATTGAAACTACATTTTACATTTTAGCTTCTGAGGTATTACAATTTCAATATAAAATAAAATGGTTAATGAATTTTGTGAAGTAATTTTTTTTTCCTATTTTTAAACTTTATTCAATTGAAATAATTCTGTTAAAGGTGTACTTCAAAAATCTATTATGTTGCATTCAAATAAATAACGTTTAAAATATCAAATTTTTATGAATACTAGCTGACTCAGATGGCGCCGTCGGGTTTGTCAAAAATTTACGAAGAAATTCTAAACATCTCTCTTTAATTCCGCGTCTCAGGAACATAAAAATACACCGTGTACATGAATGACACTTTAAAATTCTGAATTATAAAAACTGTTTTTTAGTTCCTAACTATACAGATTAAATGTTCCCGAAAACAGAACACAAAACTCTAGCAAAAGAATAATATTTCTTAATAACAAGAAAACTCTCGAAAAATCTTCGAACAATTCTAAAAATTAGCAACTTCTTTAACACACAGCATAGTAAAGAATACCGAATTTTTACATTTTGCTACAAGCTACATTGTGACGATACCGATAAGTTTAATACCGGATTCTATTTACCAATATGAAAAAATCTCAACGAATCTCGAAAAACACTAAAATATCAAAGATAATAAACACAAAAATTACTATATTGGTATAAAAGATCAAAACAGGATTTCTTTTAGTAATGTCCAAAATGCTTTCAGGAACACCAAAAAACTTTCGTGAAATTCGTTAAAAGACTTGAAAAAAAATCGCCTCAAATTACAAAATCCACCCCCAAAAGATAATAAAACAATGCTAAAGATTCATAAATCCCTGATAGCCGATTTTACTACAGTTGGGTTAAATCATTGAATCCGGAAATCATTCACGAATGTTTAGAAACCATCCCGAAACTCGAGATCGCTTAACAAATTGCTAAAAATCGCACTTAAAACGGTAAATGACAAAATAAGATTAATATTTCTAACAAGAATTAAATTTACAAAAGCCTAGAAATCGCCGCAGATTGTGGAGAAATGCTAAGAGTTGCAAATAATTAAAAAATGACGAAGAACAAGTATATTTTATTAGGATTAAGTTTGAAGCCTAAATTCTTTTAAGAATGTCAAAAAATCTCGTGGAACGAGAAAAAATAGCTAAAACATCGCCATAAAAAGAGCTACAATTTTAAAATGCGCTCAGTAGAAAATTTACTATATTAGGCTAAATATTTAAAAGTAAATTCCTTTTTTGAATAAAAAAACCCCTCATCGCTGACCTTGAAAATCTCATCAAAAGTCGTATAATTTAAAAATCGCTTAGGAGGAAATGCACCATTATGAATTATAAGTTTGAAACCAAATTCCTTTTTTGCTAAAATTTTAATGCTAAATTCCCATTAAAAATGTAAAAAAATAACTGTGAATCCTGAAAAATCGCTTTGAAAATCTCATTAAAATCTCCTAAAAATCGAAAATCAAAGAGGAGAAAATAAATGTTACGCTAAAAATTTAAAAAAAAATGCCGTTTTCGAATGTAAAAATTCGCCGCGAAATTGAAAAATCCTCCAATAATTAAGAAGAAAATCGTATTACAGATCGCCAAAATTCAAAAATCGCACAGGGCACAAGTTACTATAGCGTGATTATAGGTTGGAAATCAAAATTATTTTCCGAGTCAAGAAATCACCGGCGCACTCACGCAGATACTGAAATATCGCTAAACACTCAAATGTCGCACACAACAAAATCTACTTTGATGGGGTAAAACATTGCAAACATTGCAATCGGAATTTTTTCTTGGATGACAACAAATCTCCGCGGAGCGGATACAATCTCTAAAAATTCCATTTAAATAGCATTAAAAATTACAAAACTCAAAAATCGTATAGGATACAATTTTTTGTAGCAGGCTACAATCTGTAATGTTTCAAACCGAATTCCTTTTAACAATATAAAAAAAATCGCCGTAAAATGCGCAAAAAACACTAAACATTAGACTAAAATATCTTGGAAAATTCAAAAATCGCTGTACGAATTTTGAATAAACTTAAAAGAGGATAAAATTTAGTATATTAGGTTGAAAGACTGAAATTTTATTATTATAGAAATATTGCTCGAATCGTAAAAAAATGCTAAAAATCGCATAAAATTCCTCTTGAATTGCCCAAATTGTTTAATTATATAATTGTGACTAATTTAAATCTTCTTTGTGATCCCTTTTCATCCTCATTGTGTTTTTGTTGATTTTGTGATTAAATATCTCTAACGTCATTAGTTTTAGGCTAATAATAAAAACTATTTCCATTCGATTCTTACAAAAATTTCTATATTGATGTAAAGTATTATTCTACCCTTTGCTCTAAAATTTTCAAATTGACTTCTTGATTACTTTTTTTCTTTCTTTAGTAAAAATTCTTAATTCATTTCATTTGCTTGAGGAAGTGAGATTAGTTGATCACCCTATCTACAAAAAAAGATCACTTTATTGATCCTTTTTTTATTAATATCACGTCTCTATTACACTCTTTCTTCGATTTTGCATGAAAATATCTCTGACGCCTTTAGTTTTTTGGTAATCATAAGAAAAATTTCCAATAGATTTTTACACAAATTTACGCACTGCTTTA
Source organism: Maratus speciosus (assembly GCA_963932465.1). Taxonomy (NCBI): domain Eukaryota; kingdom Metazoa; phylum Arthropoda; class Arachnida; order Araneae; family Salticidae; genus Maratus; species Maratus speciosus. Next base: position 330,327,284 of record OZ010788.1, on the reverse strand, counting down.
AACAATTATGCAACTTATGCTCGAAAATTTTCAAATTGATATCTTAATTAGTTTTTTTTCTATTTTCGCTGATTAGTAAATGTCTTAATTTCTTTCATTAACCATGTGAAATCAGGTCTAGCTAAGCACAAGATTTTGCATTTTGTGAAAAAGAATTCGCTTTTTGATGAATTTTTAATTAATATTTCGGCTACTTATCAAAAAATGAAAAATCTGAGCCTCCAGTGTATCAGGACTTGCCTTATACTACTCTAAACCAAATTTTCAGACCTGCACGTGCGGTAGGGTTCACTAGCCATCATAGACAGAGAAGCGCACATACACACATGCAGATTATCACTGAGCTAAACTTTCTTTTATGAGCACAGATAATACGGACTTAAGAAATAAAAATATATGTAACGATAAAGAAAAGAACAAAATTTATTTTCAATATAATAATAAAGAAAAGCTTAATGGAGATTTATCACAATATTTTAAAATTATTCGTTTGTTTGAAAAATGCACTAATAATTTTGTGAAATTTCGAATAATTGCATACTTTTCCGTGTCATTTCCTTCCCGAAACGAATCAAGCCAGCGGTTGGATTTTGCATTGATTTTCAATAACTTGTACTGAAATTCTCCAAATTCTTAAAATATATATTTTGTCAAAATAAGTTCGATTTCATCGGAATAGTTTTAAATGACTTAAGAATGTATTGTTACTGGATATTGAAGGAAACACCATAATGCCTGAATTAAGCACAGTATCCAGATATAAATTCCATTTTTCCTCATAGCTTCTAAAAAAAAATTAATTTCTCAATAAAGTTGTAGTAAAATTATGAAAAAAAAAATTATCTATTCGAAAAGAAATTTGATATTATTGAGAAGGAAATGATTTTATAAATATATAATTAAATGAATACATTATTATTATTATAAAGCAGGATATGTAGGTAGATTTTTATTAAATAATCTTTTAAAAAACATCCTAAGCCTTTGTATATTTAATAAGAACTGAAAGATGAATCTTGTGCAAAAGAATAAACGGAGAAAAAAATTACAGTTTGCTATCTTAATGAAGATGTTTCTTATACAAAATATTTTACTTGTAACTACAGAGTATTTCATAAAGTTTTTCACATTTTTAAACATTGTAGGACAAATTCCATATGTATACCGTTGATTATGTGTGAAATTTCTGTTGTTTAACTGAAACTTTCTATTTTTAAAGGAAATCGTATATTTTCCGGAATTAAACGAAACATATCCACGAGTCAAGCCGAGTTAATAAGGTTGAGCACGTGTACTCAGCCAACACTATCACAGTGTGCACTGCCACTGACACTGGACGTTGCAATAGAACCCTACTCAACACATAGAACATCTCCCGGAATAGGTCCAACTTAGAGCAGTCGTCCTATCACTACCCCTAAACCCGGCACCTCTCAGAATAATCCCACTACATGAAAACTAGGGAATGAAAACAACAAATTAGTCTACTGCTAACCAAGAAAGGGGAACTCCTATAAAGTCGACATCTGATAGACCATCCAGCGGATTGGACAACACAAATATAAATTTTAGTAATAAAAGGATAGTCTAAAAACTAGGAAAATGTGTTTACACTTGCCGTGCGCATCATGAGTAACTAGACCACGGATGTCAGTGGTCTAGAAAATGCCGTAAAAAATAATGTGCGGCCGGATATTGGGGTAGCCATCTGCGTCCGGCTCGTTTACCTACTGCCAGTTATCCACCTGCTTCAGGACCACGCAAGGAGATCTGCGACTCACAGCAATCTAATACCCTGAGTGGGTATCTGTAGTGGGCGGCGGTTAATCCGCACAATGACACCCCAGCGACAGGCTACCCAGGTGCATGTTGTACGGATATTGATATGTTTTTGGGATGGACGCGGGACTCGATCGGCGGCCTGCGCCTTTCAGAGACCCTGTTTTGGTATTTTTCCGAAAATGAACGCACAAGTTCTGCTTCCTCCGCCGGGTTCATGATCATCCTTCTCCGCCGACACTACACCTGAATTTGAGTGATAAAAACAAAAATGTACCATGCATGACAGAGAAATGGAAATATTATTTTCAATTGAGAGAAAACGGCAGTTTGATGTTTTGGCTTATAATCAAGTCATTAAATGTGGGCAGATGGTGAAGAAGACAGAACATTCATCCTCAAATGCGAGTATCGAGTATATAATCCTAAGGAAGACAAAGCAATAAAAACGGATGTGATAATAGGTAATTCTTGTTTTTACTTCTCCTTTGTTGTCATTTAGATAATTCTTGTTTCCAGCGATTTCTAGAGTTCCATTACCTGAGATTTATTCTGTTGAGCTGAACCAGTTTTCAGACCAGATGTTATAATCATTAAGGCTAGCAAGGTGAAAAGTTCCACCAGCATCGTCCGTGATAGCTCAAGATGGCAGAGTACTGGCGGCTTCAGCAGGAGATCCCTGGTTCGAATTCTGGTCAGGACATTTTTCGCCCAGTTGGAAATTTATATCTAATTCTTGTTTTGTAAATGTCATCGGTACATATTAGTGTTTTATTAATTTTTTAACACATAATTTGCGCTGTTAATGGTATTCATTTCTACAAACAGAAATTTCCATCTTGAGTAGCAGAAAACATCCATCTTAAAAACGAGGCGAATACAAAAGCAAAACATTTGCGGCAACATTGAGTACAAATTCTGTTTGTTCACGGAAATTAATTTTACAGTGAATCTCCAGCCACGCCAAATGTATCTCAGTGCTTACTATGCTCTTACATAGTATTCATGCATTAAAGCGCGATACAAGAGTCGTTTCAGATAAAGATATTCAGTATTTTTGTTTTTTGGTATAGCGCAGTGCAACCTATTGACAAGAAAATAAACTATTTTTTTAATTACTTTACTCAAATGTTTGAAGCTTCCTGTTAAGCATGTGAATTTTTATGTTCGTATATTTACTAAAGTTAACGATATATTAAATTTTTAATTAATTACTTTCTTTTAAAACACCCTATATAACCAGCATAACATCTGTTGCATATAAAAATAATTATCTTAGCCTCTACTAGCACAACAAGATCTTATTGAAAAAGACATATTTCTCCTACCATTTACATTTATTTAAAGCAGCCATGACTGTTTTGTTTCTAATTTATTCCTAACGTAGAGGAAGGAATTGCCATAACAAATATTGCGTGATTTAGAGCTATTAAACTAACAAAATTACTCTTTTTCACTTATTTTCTTGCGTGTAAAAAATCCAGATTTATTCCTTTAGAATAATATAAATAATCTTTATATTTTATTTTTCGAACATAAATGTATTCTTAGATTCATTCGGTTTCTAAAAAATGATTTTGTGAAAGTTTAATATAATCTTTTCATACGGAATCAAAAACGTTAGCTTGAAAATCAACAGGGAATTAAAATAAAGCAGATCTTTTTGAATGTATAAATACTTAGCTACGAGTTAGAAACAAGTCTGATATTCAAAATAAAAATATTGCTTATTTTATTTATTTCAAAATAAAATGATAGTTTTTTTTATTATTTCTGCGTGCTTGTATATATAGTTATTGTAATTCTGTGCCTTTAGTATTTCTGGTTTTAAAAGTTTTTCAAAGATTTATTATTCAAAAGGACTTTTCAGTTACCTCTATTAATTTTATCGCAAATAATACATTTATTATTTCAAATATGCGTTTCTTTTAAATTGGATTTAATTACTATGGCAGTTAAAAATATGGAATAATTTAATCTAATCTTTTCGTATTTAGTAATGCAAACGAAGAAGAAGAAGAAAAAAAAAAAACAGGCGATTTCAATACAAATCAGATTTTAATAGAAACATACTGTGATTATAATGAATTAATATTAACATGTGATTATTTACATTCCAGAACTATGCCAAAAGATTAAATTTATTATCGTTTTATTTCCATAAAATGATACAAATCTATTTAAAATTAGAATTAAAAAAATGTCTAATTTTAAACTAAAATTTCTCAATGTGGAAGTTGTTCCTACATGCTTATAAAGTCAATAATAACACATTTCATCGTCATTTTTAAAAGAGTTCACACTCTAAAATAATTCCAACGTATTGTTTTAAATACAGCAATCTTCCACAAACAGACTACAATTTGTAGGACACATAATTTTATTTTCAGATGATTTTAAATGTGTGTTATAGTGAATCATTCGCCATAAAAATATTTTTAATAGTTAAGAACCATCTGTCGCTTAATATTATAATCTCATAAGTTGTTTTCGAATGTCCTAGAAAATATACATAAAATAATTGTCCAAATATTGTCTAATACTTTAGCTTGTAGAGTCCTTCAAACGTTTTTAGTTTAATTACAGTTACTGCTAATATGCGTGCAAAAAAAAAAATAATAATAAGTGTATAAATTTTCTTGTTGTTTTATTTTGCGGTCTTCATATTGTATTACACATATGAAATATTATACTCATATTAAAAAACTCACACGGACCCATACAAAAACGTCCATGCTTATATATATACATATTAGAAAACATTCTTTATTTAAAGCATAAATTATGAGTTTCGCTACTATAACGTGTCGCTTATTATGATTTACATACACGAAATTTATTATATATCGATGAAAATTTCTTTCGCTTCAAGAAAAATGTCTGAAATCAATATATTTATTTCTAGTTTTATGTATTATACAGTCAACGATATGTAATAGAATATATAGGATGAAATCTATTTCAAATACAATTTTTATTTCTAGGTATAGTAAGCAGCTTTCTTTAGCGTCGGAAATTTAAGGGATTTTGCAATGAGTGCTTTTAACAAAAACAGACTTATATTTACTACTAAAAGTATTTAATTTAACAAAAAAAAAAAAAAAAAAAAAAAGAATACATGTTCGAAACGCAATTTTTCTAATCCATCGCTCCCCGTACAAAGGTAGTACATAAAATCTTTTGCATTACAAAACATTAAGCAAGTTTAAAATATTTATTGTAGGAATAAGTATTTTTATATGACATCCGTGTAATGGCGATACCAGATAGTAAACTAACGTACGTAATTCCCGCCCTTTTATTTAAAAATTCTTCGTAAATCCTGTATCGACGTTATTATTATATGCATTTAAAATGACACACATTTATATATTTACTAGATTTATTGGAAAAATTTGAAACATTATTCCATGTGCCTTTTATATAGCTCTTATAAATTTGATACCAACTTGCTCAGAAGTTTAGTTCATTTTAAGTATTTTTCTCTATGACGGAATTTTCAGTTTCTGAGGTTTTGCTGAACAATTCATGAATAATTTATTAGTTTTTAAAATTACTTTTACTGATGTTTTTCTTTAAATATTCTCAAAGAAAAGCTGTGTTTTGGAATATATAAAAACTATCTCACGGATTTATTTCTATTTAATTAATATAAAGTATTAACGTCTTTCTTCAAATTTCGAACTTAATGAAACTAACACGATTCTAAATTTCATGTGACTTTGCTTGGAGGATTGATTAAGTGATTCCATTCAAATTTTAATGTTCAACATTACAGATACTGAATATTAGTGAAGAAAACATTTGCATAGAGCAAATTTTTAACCCATCAGTGCCTGAATTTTTTTTTCAACTGAATATTGTGCTTAAATATAGTAAATGGTGTAAAATGAACGTAAAAAATAATAAAAAAATTCTCTTTGAAAAAATATTTATTTAACATATAAAAATCTAAACGTCCCAATTTTGTGACACTAGGCACGAATGGGTAGGGTTTTCTCCGTTACTGTCTAAACATTATATTACGTTGTATGCCATTTAATTTGTTTCAAAAAGGTTATATATCATTCGGGTTATTATTTGACTACAAAATTTTTCTTATTATTACTATAAGGGGGGGGGGGCTGCAGTGCAGGGCTCAGCTCAAGACCAAGATCCCCTTCCTCCTCACATTTAGCTATTGTCATAGTAAAAATTTATATAGTAAAAATTTATAATAATCAATAATTACTAATAGCGTATATATACCGTATGTACTCCCATATATGATGACCCCCTAACTTTTGAATGCAAATTCTGCAAAGAAGCAAAAACTCTATGTCGACCTTCTAACTTTTTACTTCAATTTCGTACAAATAAAAACCAAAGATTTCACTTACTAATGCGAAAAATTAGTACACAAAACCACACACAAAAGCAAATCATTGAAATTTTTTTAATAATAAATTATTATTATTTGTATATTTTATATATTATTTTATTATTTATACCCATAAAAAATCAGAATTTTGCAGTATTTGAAGGGTTTTTTTTTTTTTTTTTTTTTTTTTTTTTTTTTGGCTTTTGTAATTGATTCGCGCTCGCGTATAAGTCTACACCCCAATTTACTTGCAGAAAATATTCAAAAATTCTTCGTTTTACACAGGAGTATATATGGTACAGTAGAACTTTGATTATCCGACTCTCGTTTAACCGGAATTTTCCGTAAACCGATGTCGATATCCTGAAATTTTTTCAACTTTTTTTTTTCGCTTTCACATTCCTTGTGTATGCAAGCATTGCTTTCCAAACCACGAGTATAGATAAGCATTTTGGTTCCCCTTTCTTCGAATTCCATTGAAATTAGCTTGAGCTCCCGCAAGATCCGATTCCGGTATAATTGTACTCTTGCCCCCCCCCCCCCCCCCTTCCCCTGTGTACACGTCCCTGTTCTAAATTAATAAAATTATTTTCGCGTACAATTTAAATTTAGATATTTATTAAGCAGTTTAAATAGTCCTAATTGCAGTTCAAGGAAGACATATTAAACTAGATGATTATTGATAAATTCTCGATTAACCGGAAATTTCGTTTATCCGTTGTCGGTTCGGTCCCAATTACGTCGGATAATCGATGTTCTACTGTATATATTTTAGTAACCTCAAGATGTCAAATACTAAACTAGTACAAAACATAAAGGTATGATATAAATTTTTACTAAGGCAATAGCTAAGTGTGGGGAGGAGTGGGTGTCTTGTTCTTGAACCGAGCCCAGCCCCTACCCCCCTATAGTAATAACAAAGAATAGCCAAATAATAATCCGAATAATAATTTTATAGCCAAATACTTTATCCGAATTGTATGTAACCATTTTGTAACAAAATAAATCGCATAAAACGTACATTTAATGCATAGACAGTAACGGAGAAAACCCCTACCAATTCGTGCCTAGCGTAATAAAATTGGGACGATATATAAAGGTTCAAATTTGAACAAAAAAATAGAAATCTGAAAAAATTCAAAAATACATATTCAAAAATAATGTTTCGCCTTATAAGTAATACCACTTATAAAATTATTGATAAAAAAAAAAAAAAAAAAAAAAAAAAAAAAAGAAATATCTTACCTTTTCTTACGGGCCATTTTATTTCAAGAAAATCCAACTTTGCGCTATAACAAACATTTATTTCAACTTTTTATTCTTAAAAATGTGCTGCCGTTTGTGGATAAATTTTGAAAACAAATACTAAGGATATATTTTACAAAGTTTTGAAAGGATAGCATAATTCCATTTGTAATGGGAATTTTTTTTAAGAAAGCCTCCCAAAATTAGGACGCCAGGCACAAATGGGTTAATATTTAAAATCAAAAATTATTCCAGTTTTTTCACTATAGACATTGATTTTAGTTTAAATTCTCATAAGGTAATACGAGGGTCACTCTGAAATTTTTGAGATACAACTGGGTTTTTAAAGTTATACTTACAAAATTTTAGGCGTTTTCAAAGTAGTCTCCTCAAGCATCAATGCACTTTTGTAGACGAATTTTCCACAGATTAAATGCCTCAAGCCATTCATTATTTAGAATAGATGAAAAAAATTCATTTATAGCCACATCAGTCTCTTCTTCTGAATGAAAACGACGTCCACGTAAGTTCTTTTTTAGAATAAAGAATAACCAAAAGTCACACATAGCTAGATTAGGTGAATACGGTGGATGTTCTATCACTTTAATTCATTTTTGTTTAAGAAACTCAACTGTTAATCCGGCTGTATGTGAAGATGCATTGTCATGGTGAAGCATTAGTCCCCTAACATCCACTTCTTGTAGAATTTCTGGAAGACATTTAGTGGTATACCAGTTTGCTGTTACTGTCTTCTGTCCTTCCAACTGGATGGCTTTGACTAATCCTGTACTTCTGAAGAAAACGACATACATCACTTTTTTCAGTGCGCGTTGTCTTTTCACCATTGTCGGCGTGGGAACATCTTCAAAGACCCATATTTTGCTTTCTTGACGTGTTGGAACGTCAAAAATCGGTATGTACGTTTCATCACCCGTTACAATTTTAGAAATCATGCGGTGGCCACCAACATTTAGCAATTTAAGAGTTTCTTTACTGATTCTGACACGCTCCTCTTTTTGGTGCTCACTTAGATTATGGGGAACCCAATGGTAAACTACCTTTTTCATAAGCAATTTTTCATGAATAATTTTGAGTATGGCTGCGGATCCAATGTTAAGTTCCTTCTGTATCATTTGATAGGTACAGCGATTATCATCCATTAACATGTTTCGTAAGGCAGACACATTATCCGGGATTACTGCCGACGGCGGCCTTCCTGTGTGTTCTTCATCCTGGAGAAAATTGCGACCTCTGCTAAATTCTTTAAACTATCTGAATACAGTAGCACGAGCTGGAGATACATCACCAAATGCTAATTTCAACCATTGAACGCATTCTCCTTGATTTAATCCTGCTTTAAAATCGTAGAAAATAATAGCGCGAAAATTTTCTCACGTCACCTCCATTTACTCTTCTGTTTAAAATTTATTCTACGCTAAACAAGTTGAAGTAAGTCAGTAAAAAATCGTCTGCTGTGTTAAAATACTTTGTATTTTAAAATTAAACTGTTATTTTTATTTTGTAAATTCTCGTCTGTGCGTATCTCAATAATTTCAGAGTAACCCTCGTATATAAAAAGTGTATATATTCTAATATATAAAAGAGAAAGTTTGTACTACAAACTATAGAACTAAAGTTATAACATTCTAAAAGTGAAAACAAAAGTACAGTCGTGAAAAAAAAAGCAAACACCCACAACTAACTCCTCATCAAATTATCGTAGAGTAAAATTACTGGTACCGAACGATTGGAAATAAAGTACACTTTTAAATGATGTATATAAATTTTGCTTTGGGGGCCATCTACATATTAAAACGAATTCAAACTTCATTTTTTTAATGGAAATATCCAATTTTAACAAGATATTTCAAATCTTCGGCTGAAACTATGCCTGGACACCAAATTTGAAGTCAATTTATTGATAAGTTTTTGAATTATAAATGTTCAAAAATTGGTCCTTCTAATGTACATTTTCATATTTTCATTAATTTCTTCTGAAATTATACTCCCAATGTGCTAATATTTTGTGTAGCAATAATACTAAATTACCCAAACATAAATACATTGAATTTGCAATTTTTATAATTTTATGATATGAATTATGAATTACGAAATTAATAATCGAAAAAATTATGAATTGCAACCTACAATTTTTAGATCGATTTAGAAGTCTTGCTTTATGAAATCCAAAATTTTACATTTTTCTTCCAAGTAGTTTTCAAATTATGCTTAAAAAACGGCAAAACTATGATTTCAGGTGCCGTCTATGATATAGGTGAGTAGATATTTTGAAATTTCTTATTCTGTCCGGTAATCTAGCACTCTTCAATGCAGTGTTGCCAGATTGGGGGCTTTTTTGTCCCCAGATTGTTGATTGTCACCGCTTTTTTTTAAATAGAAATATTCGACCTATTTAAAAATAGATTAAAAATACTGAATAAAAAGGTGAATTATACTATTTTTAAAAAGTGGTGACAGTCAAATAATCTGAATTTAAAAAGTCCCCAATCTGGCAACACTGCTTCGATGACTGTTGAACGACGCTAAAGATGCCTTGATCAAGAAGGGGAATCTCTCGGTCAACAATCGAGTACAGAACTTGAATTGGGATACAGCCCCTAAAATATGATAACTTTAAAATAGTTAATTTCTCGTAAACTTATTATACGGATTACATAACTACTTGTTTTTAGGCCAATTGAAGGGTGTTGAGTTCATTTATGTTGTCAGAATTGTGTACTGTTACACTGAAAAAAAAGAGTTATGGTTCGTTGTAATATGTAGATGGCCTCCTAAGAAACTTTATATACATCATTTAAAAGTAGACTTTATTAACAATCCTATGGTATCAGTAACTTTCTTCTACGATAGCTTTTTGCAGAGTTAGTAAGGGGTGTTTACACTTTTTTCCACGACTGTACATTTTTAGGCATATACATGGCTTTAAATAAACTGATCTACATATTACGTGTGCACAATTGGTCGCCTTATCAAGATCAATATTAATAAAAAAAAACTTTTTCAGCAAAAATTTTAAAAATGAACATGGTAAGATGAAATTCTCAAGATCACAAGTATAATTAGAGTGGCTGTTCTAATAAAAAAGTCAATCAGTTATATTGAATTATTTTATTCCATGCTTTTTTTCACCTTTAGTGTGTTATAACATAACAAACAACCGTTGCAATAATGTAATTGTTAATGTAGCACGTGTTTCCTGTCAATTTTCCTATGCCACATAATTTATGACTTATTCTTTAAAAATCCATTTGAGTGTAAGAGTACAGGGTGAATATAATAATATGGCAATTATAAATTCGGGGGCAGAAGAAGAAGAATTAAAATATTTTTATAAAATATTTTTTAAATAATGAACTGATCTTTAAATATTATCCGGACTATTTGAATTTATTATAAGAAATAATGATACACAAAGGAAAATGCACCCAACATATCTATAAATGGTTGTTCTTTTAAAATATTTATTTTGCAGTTATGAAAATTAAAAAAATATATCCTTCTTCCGTGAAAATAAATTAAAGTAATAAATTAGTTAAAGAAAAATATGAATAATTCTAAATGAAATTAAACGGCTCTAAATATTGAAATAATTCGATAACATCGTAAAAATGAAATGTTTGTGATTATTTTTTATTTTTTTTCAGTCAATCTGAATTACTTAATGCATATTTTAAATCATTAACGTTTAATGTCGATTAAGCGGAATTCGTTGGTATGAAATGATTTGAACCAGTCTGGTATTGAATAAAGAATAAATAAATAAATAAATAAATAAATAAATAAATAAATAAATAAATATATATATATATTGTGTGTGAAAATGTTTCTTGTAAAACAAGTCAATATAGGAAAAGTATGCTTTTCAGTTTTACAAGATATGCTAATATCGCATTTTATGTGAAGAACAAAACCTTTCTTTAATACAAGTTAGGTATGAATTATGTAATTCCAACGATTGAAGCATCAGTTGTTGGATCGTATGAAAAAGGTGTATAAATTAAGCAAATGATAAAACGTTAGCAGTGAAAAAAAAATGCAGTACAATGAAAAATAAACAAAAAAACCCTATCTTTTCTTCAATCATATACGTAACTCCAATGATATATGAAACATATAAAACTGTTAAAATCAGGTTATGAGTTATTTAAGCCTTCCTTTTTTCCCTGCGGAAGACACGGAGATATATTAGGATTTCCTTTATAAAAAAGTATTTTTCTATGTCACTTAGTTTCAGGCGGTGAAACAAATCCAATTTTTTATTTCCTGTCTAATTTACTCTTTTATCTAAAAGCAGCATTTTTTCAAAAAACTGCTAATTTCTTTTGCCTATATATTTAAAATTAAAATATTACAAATCGGATAGCTTGGAAGCGGTTCTCAGAAAATGATTCTGAACCTTACAAAAATGATTAGAATTCGTACAAAGGGATTATCAAAAAGTTTATATACTTTTTAATTTAGCCTGATTTATTCTTTTTTAACTGTTGAAAATCTAATTTTTCATTCATGCATATTGAAATAAAATGCATGTAAAAGAATGTAAAAGAAAAAAAAAATCTGTAAAGTTACTAAAGTTCTTCTATGAAACTGGGATTCCTAGAGCTTTTTATGAAAGAGCAACAAGCAAAATTCTTTAACAGCGTTTGTTGCAGGAATTTTTGTTGTTTCCGTTACACACAATGTTCTAGGAATCCCAGTTTCCTGGAAAAACTTTAGTAATTTTACAGATTTTTTTTTTTTTTTTTTTTTTTTTTTTTTTACAGTGTACTTTGATAAATTGGAAGCGCCTTTGTGAAACAGTTTTACTCCTTCCAGTTATGTATAAAAGGCATTTACTTGTCGATGATCCTTGTATACTTGTATAAAAACTAATTTATTTTCGCACATATAATTGCAAGTTAATGTCTGTTAAAGGTAATTAAATATAATTTATAAAATAATTTTTCTTATGTTTCTTGCGTTTCGTGGTTTGTATCGATAAGACAATTGTAATTGTTTGTTTCCTGTCTAAATTTATGTTGTTTTTAAAAATATTTATTTTATATGTATATTTCGAATTTAAAAATATTTTGATTAATTATTTCTGCAAGCATTTTTACGGATAATTGGAAGACCTATTGAAAAAATATAACGTAGACGAATTTGTCATTAAGTAACGGTTCTAATCAAAAAAAAAAAAAAAAAAAAAAAAAAAAACCTGCTATCCCTTTGACGAAAAATATCTTTGTTAATAAGTTTAACGAAGCAATTGTTGTTAACGATGTAGGGTGCATTTTACCTGAAATGAGTTACGACTTACATTATCGAAAAGTAAAAAAAAGAAAGGCACATATTGTTCATCTGTTATATTTACGCTGAAAAATAAAAACAAATATTTTACATAAACTAGGGCCCTCGGCCCCCTACGAGCTACGCTCGCCAACCCCCGTTCAGACACCGCGGTTTCTAAAAGCACGCTAATTTGATCGGCTTTAAAAAGATTTTGAAAGATTGAGTTATAATTTAAAAAACAGTGGCGATCTCCCTATAAACGGGTTTCTATTCATTTCTCTTTGATTGGGGAATTTTAAGGAAAAACCAGCTGCTGTTAAAAGATACTATGGCTGTTTTCCTCTTTGATTAAATAAAAGCAGTTAAACATTTCAAAATAAGCTAATATAAAATGGCATAAGTAAACAGAGTCTATGTCTCCCGGTATTTTTTAACAAGGCGAAAAGAAAGTTCATTTAAATAAGACATTTTAAGCGGGCTCTCATGTCAAGCACACAAGTCGTATGCTTGTTGTTCAAAAAATAAATAAATAAATAAATGAAAGACATTTTAAATGCATTGTTTTTAATCTCACGCAATTTTCACCAAACTTTTATTTCTCTTTTTAATATTCACGTGAAAATACTTTTGTTAGAAATGAAATATTATTCGCGCTGTCCCAACAAAAATAGTTGAAAAGTTCATCTCGAAATATCAAATAAATGTCTCGCGCAATTTTTAAATTTAAACTGTTTTGCAATATTACTTTTCGTTCATTTTTCGTAATAAGTGTAATGTGACGTAAATGTGACGTAATTTCTCCTATTTAAGACTTCTAATGCATGTTAATGAATTTATTATTTTACAGTATCCTTTCTGTGTTAAAATGCACGTCTAAATATAGTTTTTATGAAGTAATTTTCAATAAAATCCTGCTTTTTATACGTAATTATTTAATTCCAATTTGAAAGTTTTTTCTCCTGTTTATAATAGTCACGTGTAAATAAATTTTTAATTTGAAGCAAACATTAATGTTTGCGCTGTTTATACAGTTGGCAACAGGTTAAATTAGTACAATTTTCTAAAATAAGTAAAGAATATCTCTCGGAATGCTGAAAATTTGAATTTAAAATAGGCATAAAAGCTCAAAAATTGAGTCAAATTAAAAAAATAAATGCATTCTGCACACCGGGAAAATATAACGTATAAAATGATCTAAAAAGTATTAAATTCCGATGTATAGATTTTACTCCTATAAAACTTTTTTAATGGAACGACTTTGTCCAACTTTAGCATTAAATATCTCTTAAAATAATTCTTCGATTTGAAAACTGTCTGCATCAGCGTGTTTATCAAACATTTCTCTATAATACTGCCTATTTTCATATTTTTGTATGCAATATTTTTCTTAATATTAGACCTCCAGTCACAAAAAAATCAAAACCGGCGGCTGCGGTGACAGCATAAGTTACTTTTTTTTAGAATAGAGAGAAATTTTAAACACTTTATGATAAGTTTATTTTGATTTAAAGTTCATTGAAAATTTTAAAAAACATGTTTAAAGTTAACCAAATAATCGTTAAAGAATTAATCCCGAATTTAAAAATATTTTAACGGTGTTTGCAATTTAAATATTTTTTTTTCCCCAATAACTATGTGCTTTGTTACTTCATTAACTATTTGTTAAAATCTATATTTATGCTCAAATACAATGTAGTAACAGTGTTTTGGAAATTTTTAACTGCGATTATTTAAAGGAGTAAACTGAAACACGCGAATTTCAAAACACACTTCAATTACATGAATAAAGTATGTAATTACACTGTAAAAAAAAAAAAAAATGTATATTTGCCAGCACAAACTGCTGGCGTCCGAATTGCCAGCACATTGTGCTGTTAATTTTACGCAACTACTGTTTTTTTTTTTTTTTTTTTTTTTTTTTTTTTTTTTTTTTTTCAAGTTTATATAGTCAAGAAACCAAAGAAAGCTACAGCACATTCGACTGTGATCGAGTTTGAGAGCGAGATGAACAGTATTTTGCAGTGGTAGAAAATTGGCGCAGGGGAGGAGCCTATTGACACCACTATAATTTTATAGTATTATTCCCTTTAAAAAAACTCAGAAATTCTGTCATTAGTTAAGCCGAAAAATACTACTAAAATTTAGTGATGTCAATAGGCTCCTCCTCAGCGCCAATTTTCCACCACTGTATTTTGCAATGTAAAAATGTCTTTTTTTTTCAGTGTAGATCAATAAAATAATAATAGAAAGTTTTTTTCATTCTTTTGACTAAATTAGAGATTAACTGTCTTGTATAATATTTATTCTTTAGAAGGATCTTTTTATCTTTTTGTTTCTATTGAAATTGCTTTAAGCTAAGAATCATAATTTGGTTTTGGGGTGCAGGTGCATTCAAATTAGTTGTGGGCAGTATAATAAATATTTTGGGAAAAATGTGTTTTTGTATGTAAAATAAATGATGTGCACAATATAATCTTCACATATACATTGAAGTGCCACTGAATTAGGCATAGCAAGTTAGTAAAAAGTTGGGCATATTTTGGCTTTGATAACGGCTACCACACGATGTGGCATAGCTTTAACAAGTTTGCGGAAGTGTTCCACAGGTATGGCTTGCCAAACATCTGCTAGAGCTGTCCATAATTTAGTAACTGTCGCTGAAGATGTGTAACGTGCTTTCACACCTTTCTCCAAAATGTTCCAAAAGTGCTCAATATAATTTAAATCTGGTCTTCTAGGTGGCCAATTCGTGACAGAGAAATCAGAGAAATGGTCATCCCACCAGGCAGTAGACAATCATGACATGTGAGAGCTGCAGTTGTCTTTCTGTAATACTCCATATCCATGTGGATGACGAGAATACATAAATGAACGGACGTGTTAGTCCATCAACTCTCCCCACCGAAATGCATTGAGGCAGGTTGGCACAAGTACCAAAAATATCCAAAAATAACCAAGAGAAAACACCCCAGACAATGACTGAGTCGCCATAAACTTGTAAAGTTGCAACCTGGCACACAGGATCCATTGCGGCATGAACCTGGCGCCATCTTCTCAGCTCTCATTGAAGTAGACGGAATGGAGAGTCATCACTGCATGCTACTCATTTTCAGACCTCTAGAGTACATTTTCTGTGTCTTCTTGACCCGGTAAGACGTACAGACCAATAGCGTGCATTGAGCAATAGTATCCTCGTGGGTCTACGGCTCTCGAAGCTCATACGCTGAAGCGAGCGTTGCACTTTTGTCTTCGCTGGCTACGTGCAATACGACTGAGCCGTCTGCTACCACGCTCGTTCAAGTCCTTCGCAGTTTTTCTGATTTTCGGTTTTTTCCTCCCCCATCAGTGCATTCTCGATATACTCTTGACTCTGTCGGGCGTAAAAATCCCAATTCTCAGGCGATTTCGAAAATTAAATGGCCCATGCGTCGAGTACCTATTCATTGTCAGCGATCGAAGTAGTCTAAATCAAAAGCTTTACCCATACTGGTAGCTGAAACGAGTGATTCACAACTACAGTACTAGCTCAGCATGCAGTTACCACGACGCCCTCACACGCGTAGAAATTATGCGCAGCTTTAAAAAAAAATTTCCTTACACTGTCTACCATTAAGGGGCAGATCACCTTAAAACTTTTTAAAAAAGTCATTTTTTTTTGCTATTATGAAAGAATAGCATGTTACCGAACTTTAAAATAAATAAGATGATACTCTAATTAAACCCGGTTTTAGGATAAAATATGTGAACCGATTCCTATTCAAATCAAGGTAAATTTGAACATTAAAGTCACTTTTCTCAAATCAGATATTTTTGACATTTCGCGCATCATATTCCATAAACTAAGTAACATAGAAACTTAAAATTTTGGATTATATTGTATTAAAATTGTGTATTACATTATATTTTATGTATCTTTATAACCGCTACTTATTTTTATGTAAGTACCCAAAATATATTTATTTATTATTTATCTTTTATTGAAATTTCATCATAAATTTTGCATTTTATGGTTTAATTGCCTGAAAAAAATATTTTAATCTGTAAACTTGATTATTATTTTAGGTTGAAGTTAAAGGACGATATTTTAGGAATATACAAGTATATATGTAATGTTAGGTGAATAAGTCGAATATATTTTTTTATAATCCTGTGCGCAATATATGTATGTCATTGAAAATTTTTAAATAGTATGTCATAATGAACCTAAAATCTAATTATGTATCATTAACATTATTTAAAGTAATTCATAAACAAACGTTTGCATAGTGTGTTCTAAAAAATGTTTAATTTACAGAAATATTTACAGCTCCAAGAAAAAATTTAATACTGTGTTAAAACCACGCAGTATCGATCTGCTAAAGGTGATCTCCCCGTTTAATTCAATAGCACTTTAAAGTATAATGCCACATTGTTGTTTCAACCTTCATCAACAGGCGGCCTAAATTTCATACCTTTATTACCGGTTCAATGAATAATATGTTCATCAATGTTTACATTTTTATGAATTTTAATAATAAAAAAAAATATTTTTTATTCTGAAAATCTTAAGGGGAAATTTTTCTTCGTAGTTCTAAAACTTACGAGATTTTCTTGATTTATTTTTCTGTTACAAATAAATAAATAAATAAATAAATAAATAAATAAAAAAGATATTACCTCTGGACTTTCTTCATTATATTTATTGACATTTTCCTTTCATATTTATATTTTTCTGTGTAGAAGAACAACAAAAAACCGAATAATACGATTTGTATTTAGAATATAGTTGCATATAAATTGTGCGACTGAGAGTATTTGCAGTTGCGCGCAGGTGAACTTCTAAGTGTGTTCGTTTTTCTCAAGCATCTAAAGCATATTGGGTCATAAAATTGCAAAAGGTAATTAAATTCTCTGGCGTTTATACCAACATTAAGTTTAAATACTTATATTTTCACAAATGGCGCTTCCATTTTCAAAAAAGGATACTTTTTTCTCTTTTTTGTTTTTTGCATTTTAACAAAAGTCGAAAAATCAATTAATGAATGAATATAACAGGTTTTATGGTATAAAAACCAGAAAAAAATTATTATATTTCATTTTTTTTTTAAATTAAGAAAATCGGCTGAATAGTTCTTGAGATAACGGGGTCGTCCAGTTAAAGAAAAGAGTTTCGAGAAAAAACAGTTTAAAATTTTACAATAGCGTTAAATTCAATGATATGAGGCGCCCTGCATTTAACTAGAAGTAAAGATTATAAGTAATTAGAATAACTATATAATAGATAAAAAAAATGTACACATTAGAATGATGCAAAAAAAAAAAAGAAAAAGAAAAAAAACAGAAAAAAAAGTAAATTTTGCATCAAAGAAGTAGAACATTACCTTAATAATTAGTTTAAACTAAAACCAATTGCAATTTTTCCATTCAAATATTACAAACATATCATGAAATGTTTATAACCATTGTATTTTAAGTGGTATTTCTCCTATTTGTAGTTTATCGCTAGGTAGGTGCTACAGAGTAACCATTGCTAGTTAATGCCAACTACATGGATTCGGCAGAGAATTCAACATAGTAACCAATTAACTTAGTCAAGCATTATCCCAAATTCTCGTTCATGATTCACCGTATAAGGATGTGTATTCCTGCCTGCCTGTTAATTATTCTATAATACTAGTGTTCGTATACAATCATTCATTTCATCATTTTATGTTTATAGTTACGGCGTTGGATTTTATGACTGTTCCTTGTGAAATTATTAAATGAATAATTTACATAAAATAAGTCTATTATATAAAATGAACTGCATTTAATATTCTCCTGCATTTAAATATTTATTATATGTATATAATTTTCGCAAAAATCTCAAAAGTAATTTATTTTATTATTGCAAAGCTACAAAATTATAATCTTTTGTCTTTATACTAAAATTAAATAGTAAATTTCGGCTGATATAATCATCACATAATGTAACTAAACAACCAAAGAGTTCTATTAAGTATTACTTGTACTAGGATTTCCCCCAGAGCGATTAGTCTGGGCGATGTTGGTGAGAACAGTTTTAATAATATATCGTGACAAGAATAGAAAATAAGATGCTATATTTAATTAATAATACGTGGCCTGTCTGAAAAATATTCAACCTTTGTCCGAAAAAATTACATAAATTACCTGACAGGATTGGTACCCTTGTTCCTTTCGAGGTAGGCCCCTTGCACCTCCAAACAAACAAATCGGCATTGACTGCAGCGTACGTTATGACACGAGATCTGGTATATCTCGTCTGCATAACCTTTGAGCTATGAAAATGTCATTTCGAGTAATTTACAAATGCGTACATATTTTTCAAACAAATCATGCAAGGTAAAATACTTAATATTAACACGATTAAAAAAATTGCCCGAATAAGTTATTATATAAAAAATCGTCTAATGACAATTGAGAAAAAGACCTTATGATTAAATTTCTAGATTAGTGAAGGTGGTAAAAAAATTGCATATAAAATTTAAACAAACACTTTTGGGCACTTTTGCCCTGAGAAGTAACATTTTTACAAGTACTTTCGTGCAAACTATTCGCTGTTTCATACCGACATTTATTCAACGTTAACACAACTTATTCAGTCCCAGATAAGTAGCTTCTCGTTTTGCTGCATTTAAGTTGCATATTTCTTTTCTTTTTTGGGGGGTGGGGGTGTAGTTTTATTAAATATTTAAAGTTTCTATACCTAACAATGCAAATGAGTGGTAATTTATAATGTTTTCCGTTCACTTCATCTTTTAAAATTTTGTATTATTTAGAAGCCATTCTTAGAGAGCTTTAAACCTTAAATGTATCCCGTCAAAAATTTTCAACTCGATAAGAAGTTTTTAGGCCAGCAGTAGCACAGAAATAAAGCTAATTCAAAACTTTTTTAGTCCTGCATCATTTTACATAGTGGAATATTTAGAAATTGTTCTATGGCGAGTATTTACGACTTAAAAGCAACATTCATGCAAATTTTCATCTTTATATTCCTAAGTCCATGTACTTCGTTATTTAGATCATTTTTAGAACTTTGTCCGCTTTATTTAGTTTTTTTAATTTCAATTTTTTTAGAATTCGTTCTAACGCGTGCATTGCAGTTTGAATTCTTTCTAGAACGAGCATTTAAATGTTATAAGTTACTACCATGCCAAATTTTAACATTTTAGACGCAACAGTATCACATAAATTGCAGATTAGATCTTTTTATGGTGGTCCCTTTCATTTATTTATTTATCTATTTATTTATTTTTACTGACCGGCATGACGACTTAAAAGTACTAGCCATGTAAAATTTCAAAATTTCTTTTTCTAACAATTCCAAATAAATCATAATTTAGAAACTTTCTAGAACGTTTTACAATTATTTCTATCTTTAAAATTTCGAACCTTCCAGAAAAAGCTCATAACGAGCTCATAATGAAAAAGCTCATAAGATCTTAAAACTAACCATCGCACAAAATTTTAATTTCTAGCCCAAACAATATCTTAGAATTCGCAATTTTAAAACTTTTCTGCTCATGCACCCAGGTAGGTTGTTGTACCGACATAAAATATAGTCATTGTTTGAACAGAGATGGGCACCATCACAAACGTTACTCCTTTATAATATTAGCATACACGTAGATAAACGAGCCGTTTAACTTTTGTTATACAAAAACATAAACTAGGACTTCCCTCAGAGGGATTAGTCTGAGCGATATTGCTGAGAACATAGATTTAATAATAACATGTGGAAGCAAAGAAAATGAGATGTTATCTTTAATTGTCCATATACTGCGATATATTGAAATGATGAAAATAAACGAATCGTAGAATTACAAAATCTTATATATAAATTCGTATACACTGATGAAAAAAATGGGAAATCAAACCATTCAAGACAGCCATGCATGGATATAAAATTGAAAGTACGCAATATATTAAAAGTAAAATAGAAAATGAAACACTAAATTACTTATATCGGAATTTTAACTGTATAAAATGATGTCAAGAACATAATCAGACGCTCCGCACCAATTTGAGTAACTTTAAATGACAAATATATGATGTTTAAAATGAATGGACTGTACTTTATATGGTGTGTGCTCCCACGGAATAGTTAATATTGTACAATACCTGTTTCCCACGGATGCAATGAGGTTGTCGATAACATTTAAGGAATTCTCTCCTCAAAATCTGATATAGTATCAAAGTACCGAATACATCAACAGTGGCATGTAATGCTTCGTTAGAGTGTGTTTTAGATATGCTCGATCGGATTTAAATGATGAGTCTATGCTGGCCACTACATTCACTGTATTGTTTTGTTTTCAAACATATTCTGCACAAGTTGAGCTGTATTTAGCATGTATTAAATAAAAGAAATCGGCAATGATTACAACACAAAGTATGACACAAGATCTGAATATATCGTCTGCATAACTTTTGAGCTGTCAAAGTGTCATTTGAAGTAATTTACAAATCCATAAATGTTTATTCAGCAAATCATGCAAGCTAACATACGCCATTATGAACCCGATTATGAAATTTCCTCAGAATAAGTTAATATATGAAAAATCTACTAATGATAATTGAGAATATGACCTTATGATAAAATGTCTAGAAAAATGAATCGCATAAAAAATTCATATCACATTTAAAACGACACTTTCCCTCTGTTAGTGGCCTTGGCGAGAGAGAGAAAAGCCTAAAGAAGGAACACTTTAACAAGTACTTTCGGGCAACCTACTCACTGTTTCATAAAGGTCTTTATACAATGTTTACACAATTTATTTAATGCTAGGTGGGTATCTATCAGTTTTGATGGATATAAATTGCATGTTTTGCGGAGGAAGTGCAGCATTATGAAATATTTAAAGTTGCTGTTCCTAATAATTCCAAATTAATGGTAATTAAGATCGCTTTCCATTAATTTCATCTTTTTAAATTTTAAATTTTTTAGAAACCATTCATAGAGACAACTGTATATTTTAAAACTAACCCGAAGCAAAATTTCAAGATTTTGGGCTCAGCAGTAACACAGAAATAGAAAATTTTCGAAAGTTTTATGTTTCTGCACTGTTTTATATAGCGACATTTTTAGAAATTGTTCTATTGCGAGAATTTACGTCATGATAAATACAGCCATATCAATTTTCATGTTTATATTCCTAACAATTCCATGTACTTCGTTACTTAGATCATCTTTAAATCTTTTTTCGCTTTGTTTAGTCTTTCGATTTTTTAGAATTCGTTCTAACCGAGCATTTACATCTTATTAATTACTACCATGCCAAAGTTCTAGTTTCTAACACCAACAGTATCCCAAAAATTTCAGTATTCCAAATAAATCATAGTTTAGAAACTTTCTAGAAATTTTTACGTTTATCCGTTAAATTGAACCTTTTAGAGAGCGTTCATTACGAGTATTTACATCTTAAAAGTAACTACCGCACCAAATTTAAAGTTTCTAACCCAATCAATATCGCAGAAATCGTAATTTTAGAACTTTTTTGCTCCTGCAGCGATGTAGGTTCTTGCACTGACATAAAATAGTCTTTTTTTCGGAGCAGAGATGGCCACCAACATTTTGTTGGCTATGTAGTTTCAGAGATAACACCTCACAAACGTACAAGCATTAATAAAGTTATACATTTTATAATATTATAATGGTTTATAATATTAGCATTAGATGCACAGATACAAAAGCCATTTATCTGTTACAAACTAAAGTGCCCGCCTTTGCCCAAAATTTGGAGGATTTTTTTTTTTTTTTTTTTTTTTTTTTTTTTGAAAAATCAATTTCAAAATTTAACATACAACACAAAACAAACATTAAAAAATGCAGTCGAAATGTTGTATGAATGAATCATATGAAAACGCTATATAAAAATGTATAAATGTATATAACAGACGCAAAAGAATACAGCTATAAATGAACTTATTTCAATTTATAATTGGAGCAATAATGTTAAAATACGCCAATATTTCCCTAATCGGGTTTTTATCATGCTTCAATACATTTTCCACACTCATATGACGTTATACTATATCCACCACGTCCTTCATATTTCCAATATGACGTAATATTTTCTTCTTTCCCGTGGAAACCTTGAAATAGAAAAGTTATGAAGTTATATTCACTTTCATTTAAATTCGTCAAACTATTTATTTCATTTTCATTTTTCACGTGAATATCTTGCAATAGAAAAGTTATGATGTAATATTCACCTTTTTTTTAAATTCGGCAAACTATTTATTTCTTTTTCATTTTCACGTGGAAATCTTGCAGTAGAAAATTAATTGTTGTAGTAATAATTTTATTGTGTTTTTTAATTGTTGGCAACTGCTATAATGAAAAATGTTTAAATTTGATAAGAAATTGCTGTTAAATTGGTGGTTTTTTATTAATTAAAAATTAACTATAAATTATTCCGATTCCGCATTACTTTAGTTGCCTCGGCCATGTTTTAATACATATGTACGCATCTTTTCACGATTTTGGCTTCCAAATTGTGGATTTTTATAGAATTACAAACAGACAGATAGACAAGTTTTCATTTATATATATCTCTCTATTCTAAAAAAAGTAACTAACGCTGTCATCGCCGTCGCCGGTTTTGAATTTTTTGTGACCAGAGGTATTTCTTGGTTAATATTAAGAAAACTATTGCATACAAAAATATGAAAATCGGTGGTATTATAGCGAAATGTTTGATCAACACGCTGATGCATACAGTTTTCAAATCGAAGAATTATTTTAAGAGATATTTAATGCTAAAGTTGGACAAAATCGTTCCATTAAAAAAGTTTTATAGGATAAAAAACTATACATGAGAATTTAATCATTTTTAGACCATTTTTTTCAATAGAAGATCCCGGTGTGCAGGTTCCATTAATTTTTTTTAATTTGACTCATTTTATAAGGTTTTATTTCTATTTTAAATTCAAATATTCAGCATTTCGACAGATATTTTTTACATATTTTAGAAAATGATATTAATTTAAACTGTTGCCAACTGAATAAACAGCGCAAACAATAAAGTTTGTTTCAAATAAAAAATTATTTACACGTTACTATTATAAACAGAAAAAAAACCTTCAAATTAGAATTAAATAATTAGGTATAAAAAGCAGGCACTTACTGGAAATTAGGCCATAAAAACTATATTTACATGTGAATTTTAAAAGAGAAAGGATATTGTAAAATAAATTCATTAACATGCGTTAGAAGTCTGAAATTGAAGAAGTTACGTAACATTACACTTATTACCGAAAATGAACAAAATATAGTATTGCAAAACAGTTTAAATTTAAAAATTGCGCGAGACAAAATATTAGAGGTTAAACATTAGATTTTTTCAAAATTTTATTATTTGTCGTTTGATATGAGCTGTTCAACTATAAGTATGCAAAATTTCATGTCTCCAACTTAATTAAGAGCTGAGTTAGAAAATTTTTTTAAGATACACAAGTTAGAGCCCAGAGGGTTAAATATTAGATTTTTTCAAAATTTTATTATTTGTCGTTTAATGTGAGCTGTTCAACTATAAGTATGCAAAATTTCATGTCTCCAACTTAATTAGGGGCTGAGTTAGAAAAAATGTTTAAGATACACAAGTTAGAGCCCAGAGGGTTAAATATTAGACTTTTTCAAAATTTTATTATTTGTCGTTTGATGTGAAATGTTGAGCTATAAGTATGCAAAATTTCGTGTATCCAACTTAATTAAGGGCTGCGTTAGAAAAATTGTTTAAAATACTTAAGTTAGACCCCAGAGGGTTAAATATTAGACTTTTTCAAAATTTTATTATTCTCGTTTAATGTTAGGTGTTCAGCTATAAGTATGCACAATTTCATGTCTCCAACTTAATTAGGTGCTGAGTTAGAAAAATTGCTTAAAATACATAAATTAGAGCCCAGAGGGTTAAATATTAGACTTTTTCAAAATTTTATTATTTGTCGTTTGATGTGAGGTGTTCAGCTATAAGTATGCAAAATTTCATGTCTCCAACTTAATTAGGGGCTGAGTTAGAAAAATTGCTTAAAATATACAAGTTAGAGCCCAGAGGCTTAAATAATAGACTTTTTTAAAATTTTATTATTTGTCGTTTAATGTGAGGTGTTCAGCTATAACTATGCAAAATTTCACGTCTCCAACTTAATTAGGGGCTGAGTTA
Organism: Maratus speciosus; assembly: GCA_963932465.1. Classification (NCBI taxonomy): domain Eukaryota; kingdom Metazoa; phylum Arthropoda; class Arachnida; order Araneae; family Salticidae; genus Maratus; species Maratus speciosus. The sequence continues at coordinate 330,302,444 of OZ010788.1, read as the reverse complement.
GAAAAATTGTTTAAAATACATAAGTTAGAGCCCAGAGGGTTAAATATTAGACTTTTTCAAAATTTTATTATTTGTCGTTTGATGTGAGGTATTCAGCTATAAGTATGCAAAATTTCATGTCTCCAACTTAATTAGGGGCTGAGTTAGAAAAATTGCTTAAAATACAGAAGTTAGAGACTGGAGGGTTAAATATGACTTTTTCAAAATTTTATGATTTATCGTTTTATCGCAAGTGTTCAGCTATAAGTATGCAAACTTTCAAGTCTTCAACTTAGTTAGGGGATGAGTTAGAAAAATTGCTTAAAATACATAAGTTAGAGCCCAGACGGTTAAATATTAGACCTTTTTCAAAATTTTATTGTTTGTCGTTTTATATTCAGCTATGAGTATGCAAAATTTCATGTCTCCAACTTAATTAGGGGCTGAGTTAGAAAATTGTTTAAAATACATAAGTTAGAGCCCAGAGGGTTAAATATTAGACTTTTTCAAAATTTTATTATTTGTCGTTTGATGTGAGGTATTCAGCTATAAGTATGCAAAATTTCATGTCTCCAACTTAATTAGGGGCTGAGTTAGAAAAATTGCTTAAAATACAGAAGTTAGAGACTGGAGGGTTAAATATGACTTTTTCAAAATTTTATGATTTATCGTTTTATCGCAAGTGTTCAGCTATAAGTATGCAAACTTTCAAGTCTTCAACTTAGTTAGGGGATGAGTTAGAAAAATTGCTTAAAATACATAAGTTAGATCCCAGACGGTTAAATATTAGACCTTTTTCAAAATTTTATTGTTTGTCGTTTTATATTCAGCTATGAGTATGCAAAATTTCAAGTCTCTAACTTAATTAGGGGCTGAGTTAGAAAAATTCCTTAAAATACACAAGTTAGAGTCCAGGGTGTTAAATATTAGACTTTTTCAAAATTTTATTATTTGCCATTTGATGTGTGGGGTTCAGCTATAAGTATGCAAATTTTCAAGTCTCCGACATATATAGTTTCTGAGAACGGACTCTGTGACAGACGGACAGACAGACAAAGGAGTGAGACAGGTAGGGTTTCGTTAGATGAACGAAACTCTAAAAAACATGCAGCGGATGACTGTAACAACATCCTAAAATTACATTACCATCAGCGATCTACCAATCCCGAATTTAGTCTATATTCGTTTAATTCGTTCTTATTCTTTTGTGCGGCCCTGTAAAATAACTATCAATAATATATACAGTAAAGCCTCTGAATAGCGGACACCTCGAGAATGCAGAATTTGTCCTCTATTTGGAGGTGTCCGCTACTGAGAGTAAAAAATGTACAGTTATTTAAGGGCTGGTAATCGAAAAAAAATGCCCGCTAAATAGAGGTGTCCACTAATCGGGTGTGTCCGTTATGGAGGTTTTACTGCTTAATAATATCATCCTTTACAAAAAAATTGCATGCTGTATGATAGACTGACAGACATCCACAGAAATATAACCTTCCGGAGCAATAAACACTCATGTCTTTTGTTTTAATCATCCACAATTGTATGTCATACAACAGGTCAGATTTTATACAACAGGCTAAAAACGGTCACCGTGGTACGGAGTACTGTATTATTATTTGTTTGCTCACCAAAACTGGTTGCCACGGGTTGTTGCAAGGTTTGTGATAACGTGGTTGAAACTGATCTATTTAATATTACTGCGTACGTATTTTTTTTAATTTGCTCCATGTGTTTAAACCAGTTGTCTACGAAAACATTCACCGGTGAAAGTGACGCACACCAAATTTCTGTGACGTATGCAGATAAATTGTGCTTTTTTATCAGTTTTTGTAATGTTACTTTTAAACGGTTTGGAACTTATTTTTCATAGTAGGTGCATTCAGTAGGTGGCCCTCATAGGTACCTTCTGGTGCAATCAGAAACGAAATCCGACAAATATTTTTTTGAGTTATGCTTGACGAAAGGTTTTTATTAGGCTTTGTTTTTAGTAGGACATGGCGTTAATATCCTTCGTAGCTGTAATGTGTCCGGACAGTAATATTTCGCTGAGTATTAGCCTTCGCTTCGCTCAGACAATAATTTATTTAATACGTGCTAGCAGATGTATTTATTAAAATACATACATAAACCAGTTTAATACTTCTTCAATTTTGTTTTCATAGTCGTTTATATAACTTGGCAAAAATGTCTCACTTTAACCGTAATTAATGTGTCACCCGATTTGTGTCAATTTTTTTTAAAAAGCACCAAGGCCCATATAACAACGAACTATCGTAAAGGGTATTAGGGACATGGTAATAAGGAACCGTATGCAGAAGATAAATCGCTAACTTACGTAATATACTCTATTCATTTGAAATACATAAATTAAATATATTTAAAATACACGGCCTTGACTCATTTCTTTTAAAATACAAATAAATAAAATAATAACAAGAAATAATAAGTCAAAAAAAATTTTTCAACATCAAAGAAATGTTTTTTAATTACACATGCGAAAAAAAAGATGCTTTTGGCGAAAAAAAAAAGTGCTCTTATCTAAATTTTGACCGGGCTAAAAATAAAATACCATGATTACTTCAAATAATATAGGAATGTTCAGGAATCTGGTTTGCAACCAATGTCGTATTTTAAAAAGTCCTTCCAGCCAGTGCCGGGAGGAAGTGGTACCTTTCATATTCCTTATTTTAAAAAAGCCAACTTATATCATTCAAACACACGAAACTCAATATAGTGGAAACTGAATATAGGAGATTCAATACTAATTTTTATCAATATAATGAATGAGAATTTCGCGAAATTAGTCAGCTTTATCCAAGCTGCTTTTCTTTAAAGTAACTCATATTTGGCTGCTAAATTCGGCAATTTCTTAAAGTGCCTGCCATTTTAAGACAACATGGTGGATGAGGCTAACCAGTGAACTTGGTCGAGACCTTAGTAATTGCTGTTCACATGCTGACTCACATCGGAATCGGTTGATATATACGAGTGCTGTAGCATGCAAAAAATCAGATTTTTCAAAATGTCACCCACAATAGAAATTGAAACTGCTATATCTGAGCCATTTTTTAAGGTAAAGACAAACAAAAAATGCTCCTGAATCCTTATATCAAGGTCAAATACTTAAGAAAGAAAACTTTTTCAATTTCTAATTTTTTTGCACCTCACTTTAAATATATATATACTTTTTAATTTAATGGCCGCCATTTTGAAACAAGATGGCTGATGAATCTAGCCAGCGAACTTGATCGAGGTATTGATGTATACTATCCACATACCTACTTACATCGAAATAGGCGAATGCGTGTGTTATCGCGTGACAAATACAAGATCGTTTCAAAATGTTAGCCATGCTAGAACTTTAAAATGCTATAATTCAATCATTTTTTAAGATATAAACAAAAGAACAAATTTTCAGAAACAAAAACTGCTCCAGAATCTTTGTATCGAGGCCAAACACATAAAAAAATCTTTTTCATTTTCCAATTTTTTAATACCTCGTTTTAAATTTTAAATTTAATTTTTTTTAATGGCAACCCTTTTGAAACAAGATAGCGAATAAAGCTGGCCAACGAACTCGGTCGAGACATTAGTATGTACTATGTACAGACCAAGTTACATCCCAATCGGTTCATAAATACGCCTGTTATCGCATGACAAAAATCAGGTCGTTTTAAAATGTCAGCCACAATAGAAATTCAAAATGCTATTACTCAGCCAGTTTTTTTAGATATAGACAAAACAAAAACTGTTCCGGAATCTTTGTATTAAGGTCAAACACATACGAAAAATATCTTTTTCATTTTCCAATTTTTTGGTATCTCATTTTAATTTTTTTATTTTTTTTTAAATTTTTTAAATGGCCGCCATTTTGAAACAAGATGGCGGATGAAGCTGGCCAACGAACTCGGTCGAGATATTTGTATGTACTATGTACACACCAAGGTACATCCAAATCGGTTCATAAATATACTTGTTATTACGTGACAAAAATCAGGACGTTTCAAAATGTCAGCCACACTAGAAATTCAAAATGCTATAACTTAGCCATTTCTTAAGAGATAGACGAAACAAAAACTGCTCTCGAATCTTTTTATCAAGGTCAAACACATAAGAAGAAAATATTTTTTCAATTTTCAATTTTTTGGTACCACATTTCAAATTTAAATTTTTCTTAAAAATTTAAATGGCCGGCATTTTTAAACAAGATGGCGGATGAAGCTGGCCAACGAACCCGGTCGAGACATTGGTATGTACTATGTATAAACTAAGTTACATCCAAATCGGTTCATAAATACGCCTTTTATCGTGTGACAAAATTCAGGACGTTTCAAAATGTCAGTCACACTAGAAATTCAAAATGCTGCAACTCAGCCATTTTTTAAGATATAGACGAAACGAAAACTGCTCCGAAATCTTTGTATAAAGGTCAAATACATAAGAAAAATATATTTTTCCATTTTCAATTTTTTGTTACCACATTTCAAATTTTATTTTTTTTTTAATTTTAAATGGCCGCCATTTTGAAACAAAATGGCGGATGAAGCAGGCCAACGAACTCGATCGAGACATTGGTATGTACTATGTACACACCGAATTACATCGAAATCGGTTTATAAATACGCCTTTTATCGCGTGACAAAATTCAGGACGTTTCAAAATGTCAACCACGCTAGAAATTCAAAATGCTATAACTCAGCCATTTTTTTAAGATGTAGAAGAAATAAAAAATGCTCCGGAATGTTTGTATAAAGGTCAAATACATAAGAAAAAAATATTTTCCATTTTTAATTTTTTGGTACCACATTTCATATTTTAAATTTTTTTTTAAATTTTAAATGGCCGCCATTTTGAAACAAAACGGCGGATGAAGCTGGCCAACGAACTCGTTCGAGACATTGGTATGTACTATGTACACACCGAATTACATCGAAATCGGTTAATAATTACAAGAGTGTGACATATGTCAGATATATATATATATATATACTAGGGGGCTCTGCCCCCTACGAGCTACGCTCGCCAACCCCCGTTCAGGCACACCAAAATCCAAAAAAACACGCTAATTTGATCGGCTTTAAAAATATTGAATTAAAATTTTAAAAAAACCGTAGCGATCTCTCTGTAAACGGGTTTCCATTCGTTTTCCTTGGATTGGGTATTTTTAAGACCAAAACTGCTGCTGTTAAGAGATACAATGGCGGTTTTCGTATTTAATTAAAAAATTAGTTAAAAATTTGAAAATAAGCTAATGTAAAATGAATTTAAGTAAACAGCGTCATTGTCTCCCGGTATTTTTTAACAGCGCTATAAGAGAGTTCTTTTAAATAATTCATTTTAAATGTATCGTTTTAAATTTGACGTAATTTACACCAAAGTTTTATTTCTCTTATTAATATTCACGTGAAAATACTTTTGTTGTTAGAAGGAAATATTATTTGCGCTGTCTTCGAATTCACGATAATAGTTGAAAATATTATCTCAAAATATCTCGCACATACATATATTTTTCAATTTAAATTGTTTTGCTATATTTTTTGTCATTTTAAATATGACGTAATTTCCTCAAATTACAAGTTTTAACGCATAATAATGATTTTTTTTATTTTAAGATTTTGTTTCTCTTTTAAAATTCAAGTGCAAATATGGTTCGTCGCAGATGTCATATACGCCATATTGGCGCAAATTTTTTCTGACGCCAATTTCATATACGCAACGGGTACTTAACTGGTGCTAAAGTGTTGTTATTTTGCTTGATATGGTAACCCGGATGTTGTTGTTTATGCTATTAATGTTTTCGCCAAATTGGCGTCGGAAAAAAATTGCGCCAAAATGCGCGTATAATGACATCTGTGCCTATGGTTCTTATGACGTAATTTTCCTGCTTTTAACATGTAATCATTTAATTCTAATTTTAAAGTTTTTTTTTCTGTTTGTAATAGTCACGTGTAAATAAATTTTTAATTTGAAGCAAACATTATTGTTTGCGCTGTTTATGCAACTGGCAACAGTTTAAATTAATAACATTTTCTAAAATTTGTAAAAAATATCTCTCGAAATGCTGAAAATTTGAATTTAAAATCGAAATAAAACATCAAAAAATGAGTCAAATAAGAAAACTAAGCGCAATCTGCACTTCGGGAACTTATAACGCATAAAATGATCTAAAAATGGTTAAATTCTCATGTATAGTTTTTACTCCAATAAAACTTTTTTAATGGAACGATTTTGTCCAAATTTAGCATTAAATATCTCTTAAAATAATTCTTCGATTTGAAAACTGTCTGCATCAGCGTATTTATCAAACATTTCTCTATAATACCACCGATTTTCATATTTTTGTATGCAACAGTTTTTTTAATATTAACGATGAAAGGTCATGCTTAAGCATTCAAATTGGATGTGATCTACCCGGAATATCTACGCAGATGTTCATTGGTCCATTTCCAAATCAAAACTTTTTTTTTATATATAGAAGGATATCAATTTTGAACGGAGGGTGGTTTCTGGGTCTGGGGTTCATGATCGATGAAAATATACAAACATTTTTTGAAATCGCTTTCCTCCGAACGGCTGCAATAGGTAGATTTTTGTAATGAAAGCTACCTAAAAGCGTCGCGTAACTCCAAGTTAATTTCATTGTGGTAACTTTTTTTTTGTGGGATGTGGGGAGGGAGAGGTTTTAAATAATTACATTTGAATTTAAAGTTTTATTTATATATCTGTTGCTTCTACAATTAATTAGTACCTTGTTGATCGAGCTTCACTCGAAATATATGTTAAATTCCCCTTTTGTGGTAATTTGCTCAAAGCCAATTTTATATCACAATTATAGACCTTGTACTGTTATATCAATGTTGTTGTTAGTATTATTCTTTTTTGATGGCAACCTTGCCTGTGTATCTGAATTCGGGTTATTGGCCTTTTTCTTGTACGAAGAGTGTCAATAACATATTCCTTTCATTTCGCATACCATGAATCCATTGCTGCACAGATGTTATATACGCACCGGGGTAATTAACTGGTGCCAAAGTGTAGTTATTTTGCTTCATATGGTAACCCTGTTGTTGTTGTTTATTTATCAATAAATTATTTATTTACTTTTATTTTTTTTTTCTAAAATTATGTATATATTTTTTTGTTTTATAGTTATTAATTAATTTTTTTTAATTTATTGTTATTCCCTTTTTAAAAATATATATGTAACTGGTATTCGAAAACGAGGATTTCGCAAAATTGGCGTTGGAAAAAAATCGCGCCAAAGCTCTGCGCATATCACATCTGTGCCCTAATGGCAATATTGATACTTTTATGTTAGCCGAACGCAGGTGATAAATGGCCAAAATATTTTCCCATACCTTATTCATTACCATACCCCATTCATACCTTGCATTCATTTCATTTGAAACGTAATCATTTCATTTAAAACGTGTCGGCAACGTAAAATATAACCTATGTTGGAGCAGCGACTGTCGCCATTAATCTGCAACCATTACTTTTGAAATCGGCTTGATATTTTCATATATTGTGTATAAATCGCAATGTACTACGTTTTTAGATCATTTCTCGAGCATTCTAACCCATTTTAAATTTCCAGTTTTTTCGAAACTGCCCTTAACGATCATTTTTATCTAGTAAATATGTACCATGCCTAATTTCAAGTTGCTAGCCCCTACCGATCACAAAAATCGCAATTTAGAACGTTTTTTTCCTTCTGCAACTCCTTCGGTGTTAGTGATACCTACATAAAATAGCGTCGATGTTACAGCAGAGGCTATTAGCATCAATTTCCTACCATTACTTTTGTAATCAGTTTAATTCTTCTTCAGATTGTTCACAAATCGGCATTTAGAACGTTTCTAGAACGTTTTTCGTGCATTTTCACCAATTTTAAATTTCAAATTTTTAAACAGATGTCCTTAGAGATCATTTATATCTAATAAGTATATACCATGTCAAATTTCATGAATATAGGTCCTTCCATAACACAGAAATCGCATTTTAGAACGTTTTTTGCTGCTGCAACCCCTTTGAGGTAGTAGAAACAGACATAAAATAGAGTCTTTGTTAGAGCAAGGACTGTCACCATCAATTTATATCCATTACTATTGAAATTGATTTGACACATCCTGAGATTGCATAGAAATCGCAATTTAGAATGTTTATTACAACGATTTCCGCACATTTTCACCCCTTTGAAATTTCGATTTTTTAAGGAAATCTTCTTAGATATCATTGATATCTATAAATGACTCCTATTCCAAATTTAGGATTCTAGGGCCTTCCGTAACACAAAAAGCGCAATTTAAAACGTTTTTAGCTCCTGCAAGCACCTGGTGGTAGTGACACAAACATAAAATAGAGCCTATGCTAAAGCAATAGTTGTCACCATCAATTTACAATCATTACTTTTCAAATCGATATAATATTTCCTAAAATTGCGTAGAAATCGAAATTTAGAGCGTTTTTTAGAACGCTCTTTGCCCATTATCACCCCTTTTAAATTTTGAATTTTTTAAGAAGTGTTCTTAGAAATTTTTTATATCTGATAAGTAACTAATATTCCAAATTTCATATTTGTAGACCCTTCAGTAACACAAAAATCGCATTTTTAGAACTTTTTGCTCCTGCACCCCGTTTGGGGTAGTGGCACCGACATAAAATATAGCCTATCTTTGTGCAAGAGTTATTACCATCATTTTGACACCATTATTTTTTAAATCGGTTTAGTATTCCATGAGATTGCCTTGAAATTACCATTTACAACGTTTTTTAGAACACTTTTGACACATTTTTACCCCTTTTAAATTTCAAATTGTTTAGGAAATGTTCTTAGCAATCCTTTATATCCAATAAGTAACTAATATTCCAAATGTCCTATTTCTAGGCCATTCAGTATCACAAAAATCGCATTTTTAGAACGTTTTTGTTCCTATACCCTTTTGGCGTAGTGGCATCGATTTAATATATAGTCTATGTTCGAACGTGGATTAACATAATCATTTTGATACCATTTCTTTTGAAATCGGTTCGCTAGTTCCAAATATTACCTCCTACAAACAAACAAACTTTACTTCTTTATAATATTAGTATAGACTAAGATTTTTGGCTTTTTCCTTTTAAACAGAAAAAAAATCCATATTTATTTTCCTGTTTAAATGGGGTTTATTATACTTTAATATTAGTTCGAGCATATTTTATTCGCTTTGTGTGCCGTAATCCGATTTTCTACGTAATCACCCGGCCAGTGAAAATGACGTTCACTAAATTTCCATGACGTATGTAGATAAATTGTGCTTTTTTTATCTCGTTTTTTAATATAATTTTTAAAGGATTTGAAACTTATTTTTGTGACATGAGCATTTTTACTGAACGTACATCAGTAAAAATGAAGATTTTTAAATAATAATTTGTAATCAGAATTATGAAGGAGAAAATACGTCTTCTTCAGTAAATTTAACTTATTTAAATGTAGAAACATATTTTACAGAGTAAAATTACTCTATTAAAAACAAATAGATGAATAGTCACACACTTGAATAATTGTGTGAGCAAAGCAAAGTCTAATACACAGCGCAATATAGCTTCCCGGTCACATACAGCTACGATGGATATTAAAGCCATGGCCTACTAAAAGAATGCCTAATAAAAATCTTTCGTCAAGCATAACTCAAAAAAATTTGTTGGATTAAGTTTCTGATTTCACCAGAAAGTAACCTACCTAGAATGTAACCTACCAGAAGGTAACCTACTGTAACCTATATATATATATATATTTATTTATTTTATATATATCATCATCAACCCTTTCCAATCCTCTGCTTGATGTGGGTCTCCCCTAATTTTTCCAATGTTTCCTGTCTAGTGCTTTAGTCATCCAATTAATAAAGATGTAGTCAATTTCACTTGTTGAGCCATTTTTTGTGGCTTTTCTTGAAAAATGAATTCATGATTTACATATGTGCACATTCTGCAAACTCAAACTGCTTCCGCTTTCACTATGCATCCTTCTGAGAACTCACATTACTTTTTTTCCCCAATTCTAGCATTCCAGACTCCCATTATTAATTTTATGTAGCATTTTCCTTTTTGATACATTGAAGCTACTTTCTCACAGAAATCATCAATTTAGTCATTAGTATAGCTTATTGTTGATGCATAAACTTGGGAAATTGCAGCTTGTATCTTCTGGACACTTGTATAACTGACCATACGATTTTATCTGATGAACTATCATATTCTAAGATGTAATTCTTCTACCTTTTATATATCAGAAACCTACGCCGATTGTTTTTCCATCTTCGGTGTTTCTGTAGTATAATACATGTACATTGCCAAGATAAATCTTCCCTTCTTCTTTTCATCTTTTCTTTTTACTTAACATTATCCGAGGACGTCCCAGTTCATTTTTTCTAATTCTTCTTCCAGCTCCTGTAAACGATTTTACGAAGATAGGAATCGCCCATTATACGTTACCAAGGTCATCAACATATAGAAGCTACGCCGAGTCCGGTGGTTCTTAGCATCTTCTGTCTTCATGTCTTTCTGGTCGCAACCCTAACCAGTCAAATGCAGAATGCCGGGAATTGAGAGTCCTGATTTGTTTTGTGAATTCATGGCAAAATAAGGGGCATGCGGACAATTTCCTCTACACTGGACAAGCGGGTTGGAGGAAGTTTATCCTCGTTCTTTCCCGATGTCCTAGGTAAGGGTACTAACAGGCTGCACCGGTGGAAGGTGCGGATTGGACATTAATCTCTGCACCCAGTCGATTCCTTTAAGTCCACCTCGAAGGCAATTAAAGGGTCTTCTCCTGGTTAAAAAGCAGAAGCTATTAAACAACATATATATATATATATATATATATATATAATAAAATCCGCGAACATTATTCCTACACTTTTGGAAAAGTTATAGTATTTTAAGATTCAATTTTAGCTTTTGAAAATAAGTTGAAATTCCTATTTTAAATTGAATAGATTTTTTATAGTTTGGAAAGAAAAAAATCCAGTGAATGAAATCCCTCCTATGAAATCCCTCGGGAGATAAATTTCAAAATTAAATAGCGTATAATTCCATTAATGTCAAAATATTAGTATGCTAGTTAAATGTTTTTTTTTTCAGTAAATCAGAAAATAAATGAAGAAAAATTATTTGAAACTGATTTATTCTTCAAAAAATAATTACATATATATGTAGAAATGTGATTATACACATAAAATGACTCTAAATTTTTATCACATTTCAAAATTTGCATATCTTTTTGAACAGATTTCATAAAAAATATAATAACTCAAAAAAAATGAAATAATTAAAAAAAAAAATCTGTAACTTCAAATATTTTAATAAAATTAATTTATTTTCAAACCTAGTGTTTAGATTTGTGAACATTTAAAATGTTTTCTGTTAGAGTTTTAGCAAGTATAGTTGTCGTCTCGAATGATCTTCGTTGCATAAACTTTATACACATACATGTTTCGTTAAAAAAATTGTTCTTGTTACATGTAACTTTTTCATCTTTCTTCAGATATACATACGAACTATAAAGTCATATACACACGAAAATGTTATAGTTGGTCCACTGGGAGACGCGAATATAACCAGGGCACACCATGTGAGTATGCCGTACGACTGCGATGACATCAAAAGGAATTGAATCTGGTTCCGTCCCCGGGAAACATGAACGCACGTATGTTTTTTCTGACAAATATTCAATATGTGCACCTTTACTTATGCCACACACAAGCAACCAAAAGTCCAATTCTTCCCACACTTCGGTTAGCAATTTCGGAGTAATGGAAGCAATAGCCACAACTCTGGCAAATCATTAGGTAGTGGCGAAGCGTAGACACGATTTTTATAAAGCCTCAAAGGAAAAAAAATCGCATGGATCTAACGTCTTTTAAATCTTCAGCTCAGCAAATAACGCTTTACGCTCAGGAGTTGCCATGCGTATGTGGCACTGCAAGCGAGGAGATAACAAATCAGTATTCGCGCATGAGCTTAAATAAAACTGTTTGGGTTATTCTGTATTTGTGACCTTGAACAAACACTCTCCAACGCTTACAATGTATGCTATTAAAATTTGTAACTGGAACATCCTTTTATGGCCAACCTGTATATCTTTTGTAATTGAGTTTATATTTATTAAGTATTAATTTCGATAAAAATTGAATTGATCATTTTCTACTTTTAAATTCATGTTTTGTCATATGCGATATACTATAGTAAAATAATATAAATATATGCATATTTATATTCTTATATATACAAAAATTTAATGGTATTCATCTAATCTTAAAAAGAAAAGGCATTTAGAAATGATCGGTGAATTGCAGGTCGTTTACATTTTATAATTATTGTAATTTTTGTGTTCATTTAGCTAACCACATAATTAAAAGATTTGTTTTAACCCTTTAAAAGTGTCTTTCTTATAAAATGGATGCATTAGATATAAACCAATCTTACTGGCTGAAAAAAATATACCATTACTACATTACGACTTTCATACTACATTTGATAAAATAAATGTTCCCAAATCATTTTAATGAAAATATTTTCATTAGTATCAAATTCAGTGAATAATAATTTATCTCAGACCATCAATACCATCTCACGCAAAACTATAAAAATTCTTCATCTAAAGTTTATTTTAAAGTTATTTATGAACCTTACACAAAAGTTCCAAATAGAAGATATTTTTCTTTTTATCATATTTCATAGAATTTACAACTTTCTAGAAAGATCGTGGATTAATTTTTCATTTATACCGTAAATAAAAGTGACAAATATCTACCATATATATTAAATCCTAATGAAACGAATTTATGAAACGGATATGTGAAACGACTGAAATGTAACGAATTTATGAAACGATTCTTTGAAACGATTTATTTAACAACTGATTATGTTTCGCGGCGATATTTCCTAAAATATGGAATGCTTTGCGATGAAATTAACACCAAAAATCGATATTGATCCGCAGATCTCAAAACTGGTATTAGAATATTTAAATTAAAATTAGTTTTCGAAATATTAGTTTTTTTCTAATTTTAAATACTTTTTTCTAATGATGGTAACTTAAATTTTAATCATAACACAAATTTTTTTTCATGTTTTAGTAAAGGTTATTATTTTAATCTAATTTGGCGACCAGTTTGGCCTCCCTTAAATGTATGCTAAAAACAATGCTTTTTTTTTTTTGTATTTCATTATCTTTTAATTAATACAAAATTTTCATTTAAAACTGAAAAGTTTAAAATTAATGGCTTTCACTTCTTTCTTTTTTTTAAACGAAACGAAAAGAGAAATATTAGGCGCAGATATCATATACGCACCGAAATACCTAAGTGGAGCCAAAATGGCGTTATTTTGCCTGACATGGTAAATCGGCTATTGTTGCTTATTTATTAATAAATGTTTATTTACATTTATTTTCTTTTTATTTATAAAATATGTTATAAATGGTTTTGTTCTATACTTATTAATTATTTTTTTTAATTTAATGTTATTTCATTTTTAAAATAATAGAAAATAATTTAAAAATACATATGTAACTGGTATTCGAAAACGAGAGGTTTTTGCCAAATTGTCGAAAAAAAAAATAAAAGTTCCAAGAATTCTTTGCGATCATAGCAAATTTTATATAGTTTTATTCGAAATATAACTTTGATTCTTTTATCAAAATGGAAACCATTTTTATGAAAAGAGAAGGGTTGCAATTGTTTGTGTGGCAGTTACATGACTTGGACTATTATAATATAAGTGAATTGAGCTATATTTTTGTGTAATATTTGGCGACTTATCGCCTGTGACTGGCTAACATTAAAGTACCAAAATGGTCGCCTGGAATATAAAAAGCGAAGGAATCCGCCTGAACTATCGATAAAAGCCACATGACTTAGGCTATTATGATAGAGATTGTTTTCAATTCTAAAACAGCACAAAGAATAATATTTCCTAACGATTAAAAAATTATATACAAGTGACTATTAAAAGCAGAATTTTTTTTTTTAAATTACTATTAAATGAGTAAGTGTTAAAAGCAGGAAACTATTGAAAAGTATGTCTTGAAAATTGTATTTACACGTGAATATTAAAAGAGAAAGGAAACTTTAAAATAATAAATACATTAATATGCGTTTAACCCTTTCAGGGCAAGGTACTTCTATTCGTAAAATGTTGAAATCAGTGTATGGCACCAGAATTTACAAACAAATTTCGAAATACGAAAATGCTTTTGTTCATTTACTTAATAAAAGGAAAATATCCATTCTAATATTCTGGTAAATGCGGCATTTAAGAATAAAAATTAAGTGGTACAAAAATGAACAACCGCCCTTGACGGTGTTAAAGCAGTAAATTGTTTTATGTCGATCATTTTATAACGCCGTTAAAAAAAAAAAAAAAAAAAAAAAAAAAAAAAAAAAAAAAAAAAAAAAAAAAAAAAAACGGGAGGCAAAGACTCTGTTTACTTAATTCATTTTATTAGGTAGCTTTCTTTACAAAAAGCTACCTATTGCAGCCGTTCGGAGGAAAGCGATTTCAAAAAATTTTGGTATATTTTCATCGATCATGGCCCCCAGACCCCGAAACCACCCTCCGTTCAAAATTGATATATATATATATATATATATATATATCAATATATATATATATATATATATATATCTGACCTATGTCATGCTGTAACTCTCGTATTTATGAACCGATTTGGATGTAATTCGGTGTGTACATAGTACATACCAATGTCTCGACCGAGTTCGTTGGCCAGCTTCATCCGCCATTTTGTTTCAAAGTGGCGCCCAATTAAAAATTTTTAAAAAATATAAAATTTGAAATGTGGTACCAAAAAATTGAAAATGGAAAAATATTTTTTTCTTATGTATTTGACCTTTAAACAAAGACTCCGTAGCAGTTTTTGTTTCGTCTATATCTTAAAAAATGGCTGAGTTATAGCATTTTGAATTTCCAGCGAAGCTGACATTTTGAAACGTCCTGAAATTTGACACGCGATAAAAGGCGTATTTATGAACCGATTTGGATGTAACTTCGTTTATACATAGTACAGACCAATGTCTCGAACAAGTTCGTTGGCCAGCTTCATCCGCCATCTTGTTTAAAAATGGCGGCCATTTAAAATTTTAAGAAAAATTTAAATTTGAAATGTGGTAGCAAAAAAATGAAAATTGAAAACATTTTTTTTCTTATGTGTTTGACCTTGATAAAAGGATTCGGGAGCAGTTTTTGTTTCGTCTATATCTTAAAAAATGGCTGAGTTATAGCATTTTGAATTTCTAGCGTGGCTGACATTTTGAAACGTCCTGATTTTTGCCACGTGATAACAAACGTATTTATGAACCGATTTGGATGTACCTTGGTGTGTACATAGTACATACAAATACCTCAACCGAGTTCGTTGACCAGCTTCATTCGCCATCTTGTTTCAAAATGGTGGCCATTTAAAAAAAGTAAAAAAAAAATTAAATTTAAAATGAGATACCAAAAAATTGGAAAATGAAAAAGATTTTTTTGTATGTGTTTGACCTTAATACAAAGATTCCGAAACAGGTTTTGTTTCGTCTACATCTAAAAAAATGGCTGAGTTATAACATTTTGAATTTCTATTGTGGCTGACATTTTAAAACGACCTGATTTTTGTCACGCGATAACAGGCGTATTTATGAACCGATTTGAATGTAACTTGGTCTGTACATAGTACACACCAATGTCTCGACCGAGTTCGTTGGCCAGCTTCATTCGCCATCTTGTTTCAAAAAGGTTGCCATTTAAAAAAATGTAATTTAAAATTTAAAATGAGGTATTAAAAAATTGGAAAATGAAAAAGATTTTTTTTATGTGTTTGGCCTTGATACAAAGATTCTGGAGCAGTTTTTGTTTCTGAAAATTTGTTCTTTTGTTTATATCTTAAAAAGTGGTTGAATTATAGCACTTTGAATTTCTATCATGGCTAACACTTTGAAACGATCTTGTATTTGTCACGCGATACCACACGTATTCGCCTATTTCGATGGAAGAAGGCATGTGGATAGTATACATCAATATCTCGACCAAGTTCGCTGGCCAGCTTCATCAGCCATCTTGTTTCAAAATGGCGGCCATTAAATTAAAAAAATTATATTTAAAGTGAGGTGCAAAAAAATTAGAAATTGAAAAAGGTTTCTTTCTTAAGTATTTGACCTTGATATAAGGATTCAGGAGCATTTTTTGTTTGTCTTTATCTTAAAAAAATGGCTCAGATATAGCAGTTTCAATTTCTAAAGTGGGTGACATTTTGAAAAATCTGATTTTTTGCCTGCGACAGCATTCGTATATATCAACCGATTCCGATATGAGTGAGCATGTGCACAGCAATTACTAAGGTCTCGACGAAGTTCACTGGTTAGCCTCATCTACCATGTTGTCTTAAAATGGCAGGCACTTTAAGAAGTCGCCGAATTTGGCAGCCAAATATAAGTGACATTAAATAACAGCAGCTTGGATAAAGCTGAATAATTTCGCGAAATTCTCATTCATAATGATTTAGTATTGATAAAAATTAGTATTGAATCTCCTACATTCGGTTTCCACTTAATTGAGCTTCGTGTGTTTGAATAATATAAGTTGGCATTTTAAAAATAAGGAATATGAAAGCTACCTCTTCCTCCCGGCACTGGCTGGAAGGACTTTTTTAACATCCTTTCAAATGTTTAACTTGTCTTCTTTAATCAAATATGAAAACAACCATTGAATGTCTTAACAGCAACTGATTTGGCCTTAAATTTTCGCAATAAAAGATAATTGAATGGAAACCTATTTTACTGGGAGATCGCTATAGGTTTTTTCATTATAATACAATCTTCTCTAATCTTTTAAATACCGATCAAGTTAGCGTGCTTCTGCAGTGTCTGAACGGGGGTTGGTGAGCGTAGCTTGCTGGGGGCAGAGCCCCCTAGTTATCCTATATCTTTTTGATGTTTTTTTTACTCGTAAAATTTTATAGTTTGAAACGAGACATAAATGTATTGGTTTCGTTATTAGAAAAAAGAAAACATATTGGAAATATCTATTTTAATTTAAATGCAGTTAGTTCAAATAAAAATCATTTCATTTTTCATTAATTATTGCGTAATATATTAGTTTATTTGTAATTTGAAAATGTTTAAGAATTAACAGAATAAATTGTGTATAAAAAAATATATATATAGTTATTTAATTGATTTACAAAAAATTTAAATTAATTAAACAGCTTTAAACACACTTTAGTCATTATTTCAGTTTTCATTTAAAGGACAAAATAAAGAGCTTTAGTTACACTGCAAAAACATACCAATATTTCTTAATCTAGAAAAATATAATATAGCCTCAAACTAAAATTTTCAATATCTTGCTCTAATCTATCTACGATTCTGCGTTATTTATCTTCATAAACCCCAGAAACCAGTATATTTTTGAGATTTGAAAAGGTATTTCTAAAAACAAAATTGCTTTTGCTGTCACTGATTTTTGGAAACGTTTCTGATTATTTTTTACATTGTATTAATCAGTTTTATACAACAACAATATAGATTTTTTAGATGCTATCAATTATCAAATGAACATTTTCATGTTCAACAAACATGTTTTACAGACAAACAAGATAAATTAAAAGCATTATCATTAAAATTTTTTGTTACTTTTTTGTATAAATTCAGTTAATTAGCTTAAGGGGGTATGATACCTTTGAACACGTCGAAAAAGTAAAAAATATCACTATGTTCCAAGCTTCAAAACTTGTGTAATAAGTCAAAAATAAAAATCATACTTCATTTTAATATAAAGCTCATATTTAAGTTTATAATTAAATATGTATATATATACTTTTAAATTCATAAATAACTATTGAAATGATAAGTTTAAAAATGTATAACAATAAGAGAAAAGAAATCTTGCGCCCATGATAAAATCTGAAAATAAGCATATAAAGAGGAAATTCTGGTGAAAATAAATACATAATAGAGTTACCCTTATACTAAAGCCAGAATATTTGTAAAACATATTGACAAAATTAAAAAAATTAACAAAAAATTAAAAATTTTCACTTTTTGAAAAATATTTTCAAAGTAAAAAACAGAAAAAAAAAATAAAATTTTATATTTTTCTGGTTTTAAGTTGTAGATAATACAGAAATGAATATGTGGAAAAATTTTCTTTTAATTGCCATGCATAGTTTTATAGCAATACTGCGCGCAGTATCAAAATTCATTGTTTTGAATAAACACAACGCAAAGTTTAATGTTTTCCTATGTAGTCTTAATATGTAGTCATAATAAAACTGCCATAATTAGTAAACTAATGGGAATTTTTTAATGCGGTTTTTGGCATATTGTTCAGAAATGATTACGGAATTAAAATGTGTATTTTAAAAAAAAATTCGAAAAATTTGATGGTTTAAAGCTATCCTACCCCGTTAATGTGCCTAAATGAGAATCAATAAGTCCTAAAAACGACGTATGTTCAGGTTTTGGAAAATGTATTAACATATGTCCGATTAATGTACCATAAAAACTACTCAAAAACGGTCCGAAAATCCGTGACAGAAAATAAAATATAAATATTTATAAATAATAATAATAATAATAATAATAATAATATATATATATATATATATATATATATATATATATATATATATATTTATATTAAATGTTTTATATTTTTATTAAATATATTTATTTAAAAAGTTATAAAAGCTTTTTTAAATCTTGAACATATATATATTTTGTTGCGTATTTAAAGTATATGTGCAGATTCACGTTCGCCAGTTGCCACGTTGCGACATTTTTTTTTTTCATTTGGCAACTAATTTTCTACGTTTAGGTCACCATCATTTGGCTAACTTTGCATTTTTTCCACGATTCTTTGACGAGAATCTCGTTTTATCCGCGATCCTTTGTCGGCAATTGCGTGTTTTCTGCGATTCTTTAAAAAATTCGACTTTTTTGCGATTCTTTGACGAAAATTGCGTTTTTTCGCGATCCTTTGAACGAAATTTTAGAGAGTTTTTTTAGATCCTTTCATAACATTTGCATTTTTTCGGAAATTGTTTGACGAAATTCGCGTATTTCTCTGATCTTTAAATTTTTATTTTCGTGATCCTTTGACAAAATTTGCGGCTTTTTATGAAATTTTTTCCCCCGTTCCTTTGAAGAACTTGCCGATTTTTCTAGAAAGATTGACGAAATTTGCACTTTCCCGTGAATCTTTGTCCGTTTTTTTTTTTGGGGGGGGGAGGGGGGGAGGGGGTTCTTGGATTCAATTCGCGTTTTTTTTTTCTGATCCTTTGACGAAATGAACGGTTTTTTGAGAAAATTGGCGAAATTGGAATTTTTTCGTGATCCGTTGACGTAACTAGCGGGTTTTTTACGATATTTGTGGTTTTTTGCGATTCTTTGACGAAATTCGCACTCTTTTCTGCTGATGATTGAGAAAATTGATTTTTTGATGACCATTTGTCGAAGTTTACATTTTTCCATGATATTTTTCATATTCGAATTTTCGGTTCCAAATGCCTCAAAGTTTCGGAAAATTTGGAACAAAATCACCCCTGTAATAGTATGTAATAAGTTTTTTTTAAAGATAATTTCTCTTGTGTGATCTTGAAAAACAAATGTTTGAATTGTATTTTGATTTTTATAATTGAAAATAATCTCACACATTCAGAAATTTTTTTAGACAGGTGCAATATCTCATCAATCACCGACCTTTAATTTCTCAAACGTTGGTTGTAGACATATAGTTCCAATTACAAAAACGTTTCAAACGAAGTAAATATTCACGTTGTGGCATTATTTAAAGGAAAAAATCAATTTTATAAAAATTACGAAATCTAACTTTTTATACGGTCCCCCAGTCCCTATAGTTATATTTAGTAAAAGTTTACACATATCATAACAGATGTAACACAAAAATTTTAGGATCTGTGCTACAAAAATTGATACAGTTATTAAATTTCAAAGTTTGAGATTTTTGTACATGATTTTGTCTTTCATTGAGGGATCAGTTGAAAGATGAATTAAAGTAATTCGAGATCAAAATCAGGGTGCTATGTCCTTTTTAGGGCGAAAACACCTTCAGCCGGTATCGATAAACCGGCTTATCCCCAAAGAGAGTTATTTCATCTAAAAGTTTGAGCTGACTTTTAGGGGTCGTATATAAAACGAAAAAGGAAATATTAAAATTAGACAGAAAAATAAATAAATTATTATAATATCAGAGAACGGTCTACTATAAATGAGGAATACATAAAACGGCGGAAACCACTAGAGATACTGCTCAAAGTGTTCTCATTGATGGCAATGCACAATTGAATGCGTGACAATACTGAGTCTTGGCCACGTTAGAGCATAGCAGGTGTGCAAACTGTGTGACTATCAAGGATGATGCTCTGCTCCAGACAAACCATAGAAAAAGTCTCAGTCACATAGATTTATGCCTTGATGTATTCTCTGAGGTAGAAATCCATGGGAGTCAATTCAGGTGAGCGCGGTTGCCACTCTACTGGACCAATATATCCAAGGATCTGTTGACTGAATTTGGTGGCTAGATACACCCAGACGTTAAATGATTTATGCGGAGAGGGGGCATCATGTGGAAACCACACCCGGAATGTATGACGGAGAGGCAGCTCTTCATACCAGTCACGAACCGTGTTTTGTTGCAGATGCAGGTAACGATCGTCCGTTACGGTCCCATCATAGATGGTGGGTCCAACAATCGAGGTTACCCATATACCGCATCACACGTGTCGTACTGTGCGGTCGATGTGGAGGTTTCCAGGTGGCATTTTCCTTTTGATTGTCGCACAGTTTTCACACCTGCTATGCTCTAACGTGTCCAGGACTCATTACTGTCATGCATTCAGTTGTGCATTTTCACAAATATAAAACAATTTGAGCAGTATCTCTAGTGGATTCCGGCGTTTCATGTATTCATTTTTTATACTAGACCGTTTTCAGATATTATAATAAATGGATATTTATTTTTCTGTTTAATTTCAGTATTTCATTCTTCGCTTTCTATACGACCCCTAAAAGTCAGCTGAAATTTTTAGATGAAATAACCCTCTTTGGTGATACCCCGATTTGACAATACTGTGCTAAAGGTGAGTTTGTCGTAAAAAGGACAACGCACCCTGATTTTGATATCGAATTACTTTAATTCATCTTTTAACTGATCTTTCCATGAAGGACAAAATCATGTGAAAAAACTTTGAAATTTAATAACTGTGTCAATTTTTGTAGTACAGATGTCAAACTTTTTGTGTTATATGTGTTATGATATGTGTAAACTTTTAATAAATATATCTATAGGGACTGGGAGACCGTAAAAAAGTTAGATTTCGGTATTTTTACAAAATTGATTATTTACTTTAAATAATGCACAGCATGAATATTTACTGCATTTGAAACGTTTTTTGCAATTGGAACTATATGTCTACGACCAATGGTTGAGAAATTAAAGTTCGACGATAGATAACATATTGCACCCTGTATGTACTCTTACATGACAAAATGAAAATAAGTCATTATGCTTTCGTAATATTCCCAAGTGCCATGATTGCTTTAGCTTATTCTTATACATATATATTTTTTTCTCTATCTTGCTCAAATTTATCTTCTGACTATACATAGCTTAAGATTTATATTACACTTAATTTATATCCAAATTAAAAACATAATGTGTTATTAAATAAAATATACACATTTCATGAAATTAGTCTATTTTTTTATACTTATCTAGAATATTTTTCACTTTGAATTCCTGAATTTTTTTGCCCATATAAACTCTATTGCTTTTATGCCTTTCTTTCACAATATGGCGACTGGATTATTCGGGTTTAGGAGCCACTGGCTCCATAAAAATTTTGGGAATATGCATCTATATTTCAAAGATAAAAAACTTTTCGTTATGAGAATCGTGAGTAATTTGGATCAGGTTATTGTGTATTTTCGTTTATGGTTACATTATAGTTTCATAGATTAAGGTAGATTTGTCTCTTTTTAACGTGTAAATGAAATTATTTTGGATGAATATAATCTCATTGAGAAGTTTTATTTTTATTTATTTGAGGAAGTTTAAAAATTTTATCTTCTGTGGAATTACTTTAAAAATAAATTTTAAGAACAATTTATTTCGGATCAAAATTATATCTTGATTTCTGATCATTTCTGTGAATTCGAATGTTTTTTCTAGAGCAATTTCTTTTCTTTTCTTTTTTTTTTTTTTTTTTTTTTTTTTGTTTATTCCGAAATTAACTTTGAACCTTGGGTTACAAGTTAATCTTAGTTAAATCTTAATTAGGAAACAAAAATCTTTAGACTAAAATCTAAAATAAATATAGCAAAATCCTCTTTAGGCAGATTTTTTTTATTAAAAAAGTTAATTGCTTAATGTTAAAAAAAATGTCCGTAATTTTCGGAAACATTCCCAATTACTTTCTACAGTATATTAATAACATTTTCTTTGCCGAAACATCAGCTTTTTCGGTGATATCGATTCGTATTTAATTTAACTTTATTCTGTTTTTCTTGAATGTATAAATTTAGTTACACAGCTGAAAATGTGCATATGAGAAATGGTAACACGCGATTCTGATACTACAGATAGGGTAAAACATAACAATACACAATCACAGCTACTCGGAAAAGATTCCGAAAATTCAGGACATGAAAAGAAATTCTTGTTTTTGAATTGCTTCATTATATCTTACAAATCATTTTGGTCCAGAAGATTCTAAAGATAAAGGGATAGTTTTCCAAATTGTGTGTAATTCGGGAGAAGTTATATTGTATTTTCGTAAACATTAAGAATGTTATGAACTATATTATGAAACCTTTGTTTACCAGTGAATTTGTTTGCCCATTCTTTCAGACTGGAGGATATGTAGCTGAATAATATTCACCTCAAGCAAACATTATCTTTATCATGAATTTATACTTTTAAATACATTGCTGCCTTTCGAAAAACGTTAGTTGTTGCTTAAGGAAAAAGTTTTTTAAGAAGTTAATATGTGATTTAACCACAACTATAAAAAGTAAAATAAGTTTTAATACTATTAAATAAAGGAAAAAACTTATCCTATATCTCATTAAGTTATATATTATACATGTGTATATATAGTATATGTGTGTGTGTGTAAAAAAATGTATATAAGCACATAGGTAGGATGTACGTGTTTTATGACTTTTAACTGTCTATAATTTGAGATAATTATATGTATTATTCCCGGAATTTATATTAAGTTAGCATTACTGTAATATTAGCAGATTAAATAAAAAAAATGTATTTCGTTTATTTGTCGACATTTATATTATTTATATGATTGTGGGACGCATAACTTTAGATTAAATCGATGATTACTTATTTGTATAAAATTTTCTAGTTTAAGCATGTTAAATTTGCGCAAAAGGTATTTCTAAAATAAAAGTAACCATATTTACTTTCACTATAACGCAATTTATTATATTATTTTTTTTTCGTTGAATTCCATACTTATTCTGATTTGCAAAATAATTATATTGTATCATTCTTTTTAAAACGCTGATTACATTTTAACATTAAAACGCCTCCTTTTTGCTTCTTCAATATTAGATTCACACACAGAAAAATAGACAGAAGTACATTTATCTTTATATATGTTACATTATTAAATTTCCTTCGCGATATTTCCCTGTTTTATGCTAATTTACCACCTTATTCTCTAATAATATCTATCGTTAATTCAATCAAATTTCCCTTTATTTAATTATTATTTTGCTCGATTTTATTTAATATAAAGCCTGTGCGACCTTCGGTATTACGTGGTAGCGAGTCGATCAAGGTTTGTTTTCGAAGGGGAGTGAATCAAATTACAACTCAATTTATGAAGAAATAAATAAATGACATTTTATTAATTAAAATGACAAAGTGGATTTTTTTTTCAATATGAGAGTTATTTCAGATTGCTCCTCCTGTGTCACAAAATATTTGTTAACGTACGTGGCGAGGAAACTAGTCTTATTGAAAAGTGTGGCAGCGTCAAGATATAATTCCAGATAGTCCATTAAGAGATTGTTCAAATATAGCTTAGTTCGTGCGGTCTATGACGATCTACGTTAATAATAGTTCTGGCTGGGATATCTAATCTCCCGTCGTTCACCAACGCAAGTACGATGATTGCAGACCCGGTCTGCTTTGCTGCTCACAAGGTGAGAGCGTAAGATGAGAACTGGATAATCTAATTCTCCGTAACAAAACCTCGGCGCAAGTACCGCAAGTCCAACTTGCCACTTCGCGTCCCCGTCATTAACTAACTACTCCTTCAGGAGTCTCTTTTCAATTCTAAAAATTGTCTTTTCTTTGGCGTTAGGGTTCAGCCAATCCTTGTTCTTCCTGTTTCTGATTTGCTCATGAGCTTTTAGCTAGGATACACCTTAATTTCCCACGCTCTGGGGACCATCTACCTCAACGTGAAAGTCGGAAATGATCACAGGGATACCTTAAGGGCTTTGCGAATTCAGTGCCTTTGCCGGCTGTCTCGTCCCTGAAATTAACCCCTGACCAGCGATCGCTCATCTGGTCATCTTGACTAAGTGCTACTGTCACAGCTGTCTAGAAGATAGATTATAATCCATCTAAGCTTCAGATTTTTTCCGACGATTCATGGACATAGAGTGAGTGTTCAGAATTTTGCACAAGCCTTTAGTTATTCCTAAATTATATCATGATTTCTGATCTTTTCTGTGAATTCGAATGTTTTTTAGAGAGCAATTTCTTTTTTTATTCTGAAATTAACTTCGCGCCTTGGGTTCCTTTTTACTATAAAATGCGTCCGCTTCAGATCGTCGTTTTGCTCTCAGATTGCTTCAGATTTTCTCTTTGCTTTATAATACCCATTGTTCGTGACGTAGACAGTACGCGAATCTCTTATTCTCGCATTTGCCAGAGCGCGCACTACGTCATGATTTTGTATTTCGCCGCTTGTCCACAAAAAGCAGCTGCACGCGATTTTCGGACAGATTTTGATGGAGTTTTCAAGTGTTAAACAGTTCCCTGGCTTTGCGTTTTACTAATCACGTATTCGAAATGATTTACTTCCAATAATTTAACAATAAAAATTTGTTCGAGAGTGATCTTCGATGTATTTTAAGATCTTGTGACAACTAAATGCTTTAGAGACGGCATTGCTATTTCAACCATGTGTAGGCTGCTTCCATGACGGATATTTAAATAAAAGCATGGAACCATGAATCGCCTTGTTTTTTGCATATCGGAGAAACACCTACTGTTTGTCTTTATTGCCTTGTTCAGCCACGATACGATTGCAGCCATATTATTATTCTTCGAATTGACGACTGTAATCCATCATTCATTCTATGCACGGACGGACCAGCACGATTCGCTCAATTTACGTAATATTACCGATCTCGGCATGGCCACCTTCTCACGATGCTTCAATTTACTACGTATTTTACACGACTACGTATATTTACTACATACAATATTGCATATTACAATACCGCAATCTCTACCAATGCTTATCGTATAATCGAAAATGAACGTTATATATATATTCTTGAATACGCTATTCAAAATTCAAGCTTCTACTAAAAATCGTATTGAATTAATTTATTTCTATAGCCATAAATGAAATAAATGCTGATGAATTAAAAAGTCATAACTTCGTTCTAATTATTATTTCTAAAACATATATTCTGCATAAAAAAAAAAATTAATAAGCCTACATTATTTTTTATAATCTGAGACAAAAAACTTCATAAAGCAAAATTCAACGAGAAAGATATTTCAGTATTTAAAAACAAATAATTTGATTTAAGTCATTTTTATGCTCGTAAATCCTAATTCCATTACAGTAAATAACAAAAATTTAAATCTTACTATTTTAAAATCATTTGTGCATTAAAGAATAATTGATTAAAGAAATATATTCCATTTATAATATGAAACTAAAAGTTTATTATTATCAATCAATTTTATAAATCTGAAATGCATAGCTAAAAGTATAATAAGAAATTCATAAAAAAAATATTTGAATCATATTTAAATAATTTTTTGCTTGAGTTTTTCAAAATGTTTGTATGACAAAAGTTAAATTACTATTAAATATAAATGTATATTATATTTTAATGGCCAAAACAAAAATCATTTTTAACATTTTTTTTTTTTTTCATTGAAAATAAAATCATTCATTTTAAGTTTTATGATACTTACTTATTTTGATACTGCAAATTAAAACCATGCTCCTTTGAACGCAGAGTAAAAGAAAAGAAATCAAAATAATCCTTTTTGTATACAGGGTGTCCAGCGAATAAGACCCTGATTTCAAAATTAAATATCTCAAAAACAAAGATCAATAGAATAATGCGGTTAACGGTTTGTTTATTAGCTAAGCTGTAAAAATGTTATGTAGAAGTTTCAAAATTTAGTTGCAAAAACCGTTAACAGATGGCGCTGTAATCGCAATACTTGTAAGATGGTTCGAAGTCCAGAGCAATGGGGTCTCATTCCTAGATGGCTCCCTACGTAAAAACGAATATTGGGAAAGTCCATTTTTTCATTGGGGTGATGTGCAGAAGTGGAGACATCTGGTCACAGAATTATTGCATCAGCTTTAATTTTAGAAAATTTCAATTAATAGAATTTTGAATAAAAAGTTTGGAAGTCATTATAAGAATTTTTTAATTACTTTATTAAATTCAATATTTAATGCGATATAATTATTTAAATGAAAATGCATATATTTAGAAAAATAATTTTGTACTTTTTATTTTTTATATTTTTAAATCACGGCATAATATTTTGGTATTATTGTTTATAACGGAATTATTATAAATAAAAAAGTAATTTTTCACTTTTAACTTATTTTTAAATCACGGCATAATACTTTGGTTTTAGCAAAACACATATATTTATTTTCTTTGTAAACAAAGTTTTAGAGACAGAAATTATGCATTAAATTATTTCTTTTTTAAAAGGAAATGATGATAAGTCATATCATCAACGTCAAAGCAAAAGTATTTTGGATGCTGCATTCCTTTCGAACACTTCGGATCCTATTGCTAGAAGCTGCACCATATTTCTGTGTTCAATGATAAAAAAAATAAAAACGAGTTTTTAAAAATAAAATTATTTTTTAACTTAATTAAATTTTTAAAAATAGAAACTTTGTATTTTTTCATTCAAAGTATTCTCTAAAATAAAATAAAATGATTTATGAATCATTATTATAAATGCTCAATGATTTTTAAAAAAAGGGGTTTCTTTTAACTTAATTAAATTTTAAAACCAGAAACTTTAGATTTTTTTATTCAAACTTTTTTCACAGTTTAAATAAATATTAAAAAGTAAAGATTTCCATTTTTTTTTCAAATCCCCCCTCTGTTTGGATTCGATTCCACGATCTACCAATTAGGAAGGAAAAGACATACCACAGAGATATTGGTAACCGGACCGTAGTATCTTATAACAAAATTTGAAACAAATCTCAATTCTGTCAACACATGGCTCCGCTTCTGCACATTGCCCAAATAAAATATTTTTTAAGTTATTATATAATGATTGCTAAACTTTTTATTGAAAATTCTATTAATTGAAATTCTCTAAAATTGAAGCTGAGGCAATAATTCTGTGACCAGATGTCTCCACTTCTGCACATCACTCCAACGGAAAAGCGGTCTATCCCAATTTTCGTTCTTCCATAGGGAGCCATCTAGGATTGAGACGCTAGGGCTCTCGACTTCAAAACACAATTTATAGGCATTGCGATTATAGCGCCATCTGTTAGCGGTTTTTGCAACTAATATTTGAAACTTCTGTACAACATTTTAACAGCTTAGCTAATAAACAAACCGTTTACCACATAATTCTATTGATCTTTGTTTTTGAGATATTTAATTTTGAAATCAGGGTCTTATTCGCTGGACACCCTATATATAAACAGTATCGTACAGTAGCAGGAAAGATACTGATGTTTACAAAAATTAATTTCAATGCAGTATTCTTTTATTATTATTATTATTGATGAATTTACATGAATTAGGATCATAATTCTATCACAATTGAATTCTTGCAATGATTAACACATTCACGCCAGCACGGTGGGTCACACTCGACTGCCTCGAGTTGTCAAGTCTCCGTGTTTTTGCACACCACTGTTATCTTAGAGAAAATGTTGTTCATTTAAATCGCCCAATTGTTCTAATTAAATAAAACAACATTTTCTGTATTAAAATACTGGCATCCAAAAAGCCGGAGACTTGGCAGCCCTGAGACAGTCGAGTGTGATCCACCGCGCCGGCGTGAAAGTGTTAATAAACTAAATTTTTCCTTTATATTCAGCTTTATATTACGTTACATTAAAGATTAAATGCAAAGTGTAACTCATGAGTTAAATTATTTATTTTTTTTGTCATTTGGCGCATTATATAGGGCTTTTGGTGAACTATTATGTGTCACGTTCATGTGATAACATACAACATGCATTTAAGTCTTTTTTTGTCCAATTTGTTTTCACATTGAGGTTATAACAACTTTTCTTGATACTGTTTGAAATGTGCTCGACTGGTGCATTTTCTCTATCTTTATAAGATAGTCATTGTTAATTGTGAAAACGATTAAACGCATTGTACAAATTATTATGTTGTTGAATAGTTGATATTGTTCAGTGTAAACTCTTTAAATCAAGTATATAATTTAAAGTTATAATTTTGTAAGCAAATTTTCTTATGTAATTCATGAGTGACATTATGGTATTCTACCCAACAGATACATAAATGGCATTTTGCTATTTTTATAGTGGATAATTAACAAATATAGACGCATATATGATGTTTTCCGAACACAATAAACAAGGACACATTAAAGAGATAAGCTATATGATTTTAAACACTCTGTAAAAGATTTATCCATGTGCTGTATATCTTTACTATACAAGTATTATATACGGAAGGATTAAGTATGGAAAGTAGATATACAGGGTATTACAAATGATGGTCCTGATTTAAATAAATCATTTTTCCGAAACTATTGCACATATTACAATAAGTGATACATGAATTTAAAGAGAAATAAGCTAAGTTTTTTTCAGTTACAGATGTTTGATGTGTGACCCTTTTGTTATTCGGCTTACGCCCAATCTGTAATCGAGTTCGTTTCAAACATTTTGTAGCATCACTCTGCCAATGCTTCTGAAAGCTTCACAAATGCGTTCTTTAACTTTTGAACACTTTCTTTTCGACATTGGTGGTACATAAACAATGTCATTGACACTGTCAGAACTTAAAGAACGCATTTATGCAGAATTCAGAACAATTGACAGAGTGATGCTACAAAATATTTGGGACGGACTGGATTACAGATTGGACGTATGACATGAAACAAGAGGGTCACACATCGAACATTTGTAACTGGAAAAAACTTGGTATATTTCTCTTTAAATTCGTGTATCACTTATTTTAATATGTGCAGTAGTTTCAAAAATATGATTTTTTTTTAAATCGCGTCTATCATTTGTAATAGCCCTGTATATGTAGATGGACCCAAATATCAACAATCTACGACGGGATAAAAGTATAAGGGAATGTAACACGAGTTTCGAAATCAGAATATAATGTTAATAGGTAGTCAGATGTACCGTAAAAAAGACATATTTCTCAATCTACCGAAATACAATTTAAGAACTTAATTCACCTTAACGCTTCCGAGTTAGCCATGATTCCAAAAAGTGTTTTTTATCATTATAAAATACATAAACTAAAATATTTTCCGTATTTAAAGAACTATTTATAAAACAAACTTTCTTTAGCTATCACCGATTTTCGTAAACGTATCACAGTAGTTTCAGAATGTATTAATGATTTTACTCAAACCAAAATAAACACAGAAACTAAAATCTTTTCGGTATTTAAAAGAACCATTTATAAAACAAACTTTCTTTAGCTATCACTGATGTTTGTAAACGTATCACAGTAGTTTTAGAATGTATTAATGATTTTACTCAAACCAAAATATCGGTTTTTAGGATGCTATTTAATCACTTATTAAACATTTTCAGCTGTGCAATTGAATCCAAAAGTAGCAAAATAAACTAGATTTTAATGTTAATGTTAAAGTTGTGAATTTTGCGTGCTATCAATAAAGCACATATCTTGAAGATTAAAGTATCTAATTGAAAATTCATAACATCTGAAAAATTTATATTTATGTTCTAGGTTGATAAAACTTATTAACACACTATAAAATCTACTCGAAAAAGTTTCCGAAAATCAGTGGCACTGATGTTTACTGATCATGTTTACAAACAAAGATGATAATTTAGCAGCGTTTTCATTGCCATTAATATGTATTTGATACGTTTGCATATATAAACTCAGTTAAGGAACTGATAATGTTTATTTTAATCACCCTAAACACCGGTATTCCGGTTTGAGAACACTTATCACTGCAATGAAAGAAATACGTTTCCGAAAATCAGTGACAGCAAAATAAACATTGTTTTTCTAAATACTTCTTAAAATATTGAAAATATATCTGTATCAATATTTATAAACATAAAGAACCTATTCCGTATAGTGGTGAACTCGGAAGACGTTAATTCATATTTTATTTCTTTAATGCATTATAGTTACCCAGATACAAATACATCTAAAATTTTTTCTGCGTAATAAGCTAAAAAATAGAATGAGAGTACGGCGCTGATGAATAAATCCCAAACTTATGATTAACTTCTAATTATACTTTAAAAAACAACTTTCCTTCAACACTAGAAAAAATCTGTATTTAAATTGACTACGTTATTTTAATGTTTTGATGAAAATGAATAAACAATCCCATACACGATAAAACTTTCACATGTAAGGTCAGACGAGAAAGTATTTTCGTTTTAAAAAAGACGTAATTTAAATAAAGTCATTGTTATGATATTAAATTTCAATTATATGTTTAAGTAAGTAATAAAAAAATTAAATCTCAGTGCTTGAAATTCATTTAATCGTTGAAAGAAATTCGATAAAATGATCAAGGGAATGAATTTCATTTATAATTTGAAGCTACAATTTAATTTTTTTGAAGCAATTTTATAAATCTGGAATGCATTACTAATTATATAATAAGTAGTTCTATAGAAAAAAATATATTTGAACAATATTTAAACATTTTTTATCTTGAGTTTTTGAAAGTGTTTGTATGTAAAAAAAAATGGGAAATTACTATTAAAAATAAATGTATATGAAACCTTAACAACGAAACATTAAATTATTACATAGGGTAACTCTAGGAGAGATGACCATAGAGGAGTGAGGGCCAGTCTAAATATCTCTAAAACCTGATCACAGATTGCAATATAAACGTTGTTCGCATGAAATAGTTCAACGAGTTGATTTATTGCGACGTGCACTTGTGTTTTTCGATTTTAAAAAGTAAGGATAATTTTAATGTGAATTAAATAGGTAGTTGACTTTTTTTTTTTTTTTTTTGACTTAGGTATATGAATGTTTTGCAGTACGTACTTTCTATATATTTTTTACTACATGAACTTTTAAGAAACGTATATAATCTAATATTTACTTCTAAGACTAAAACAAAGATTTGCAATGGCTATTGATGTTTTAAATTGAGCGATCATCAGTCCTTCAATTTCAGGAGAGATGACCACTTGAAATCGAGGAGAGATGGCCACCTTTAATCAATATTTCAAAATTATATTTAGCGATGATTCTTATTAAATATAATTAAATTTAAAATAAATATATAACGTTTCCGTATATAAATATATTAATTTATATAATTATTTAAATTTTAACAAATATAAATATTTTAATAATAATAATAATAATAATAATATAATGAGACCTAACGATTTATTTGTTTCAGGAAATACTAAAAAATGTCGGAAACTTTCATAACAGAAACTGATAAAGTTGATACATAAACTAAATTAACGTAATATACCTACAATTATCGCGAGATAAAAAAAAAAAAAAAAAAAAAAAAAAAAAAAAAAAAAAAAAAAAAAAAACACGACAATATTAGTAGCGAATAAAACGAAATACATTAAAATTATCAGATTCTACAGATTCTGAGTAAATTGAATTGGATTAGAATCACTATGTTGGTTGTGCAAAACAATACAATATCACATCCAAAAAGAATGTCTGGATACAATGCATAAGGCACCTGAAGTAGTTCCAAGAAACGTGTACAAATTATCAAGACCTTTGCCAAGCATGTGGTAAGACTTTACGAAAAGTGAAATATCGAAATTGTACTTCAAATTTTGTTTATTCGAGTTTTCTTCACTCATTTCCCATCATTTAACTGCATCTGTATAAATTGCTATATGTTTTTCATGATTAACTAAATGAAATGTTTTTTTTTCTTTTGTCGTTTCTTTGCTATTTAAATTAACTTTTTCATTCTTCTATTGGATCATCATCTCTCTTCAGCTTTAAGGAGAGATGGCAATCTGCCCTTTAAATTTCAATTTTGTTTAACACTTTTTGTTTTCAATATTAATTATTTTTTGCACAAAAGATTATGAATATATTATGAAATAATATTATGAATTTATGAATATATTATGAATATATTATGAAATACATTATGAATTTATGAACACAAAATATTATGAATATAAGAATTTTAAATATGCATAAATATATCTGCTATTTGCATTCTAAGAATTTTTATTTCATTCTTTAAAAACTATGGCCATCTGTCCTAGAATTACTCTAATACATTTTTACCATTACCTATGTTACTTAAAAAAAAAGAATTTCTTTTGATTTTAAGTTTTCTGATATTTACATACTTTGATACTACAAATTAAAATCACAGAACTTCTTTATTGAACAATGGGTAAAATAATTAAAAAAGAAAAGAAGTAAAAAATAAATAAAAATACCTTCGGCATTTAAAAAATATATCTTTTTTAGTACACTAGCAGAAATAATGTTCAAGTATCTAAAAATACTATTACAATGCAGAATTCTTTTTTTTTATTTTTATAATTTCCTTTTTAATTGAATTAATACTGTTCAATTTATATTAAATTCGTGATTTTATCGTAAAATGATTCATGCGACGTTTAGTGTAAAATAAAAAAATCTTTAAATTCAGCTTTACATTGCATTACTCAAACGACATGTTTTTAAATATCTTAACACATATTTATTTAGAACTGATATTTTTAATAATTACAAGTCTAGAATGACAAATATAGATACAGAGGTACAGGAAACTCAACATTCTCATTTTCCAGTTAACGTTCTACAAATTCTCATCTTCACAACAAAAGTATACTGAGCATAAGTTAACTTCCAGTGTTGGAATTGGATTGTCATATGTAGGCAAATCATAAAATACAAAACTGAAATACAGTTTGGTGGATCTTGTTACTTGCAAGAATTTTTATGTTTCAAATATCACCCAGCACTTATACGTAAATGAAAACTGTTGGCTATTTGTAAATCCATATATTTTTGCAATAGCGTAAATCAATTAATAATCTGGTAAGAATGTGAATTTGCCCCGCACGCACATTGGATTCAAGTAAGCGGTCACAGTTATCGTAGTTATTATTATCAATACAAAAACAGTACTGGATCGGTACGTTGAAAGGCGCAGGCGCTTCACGAAATTGCATATGTATGTTCATTTCCGCATATAGTTTTCAGTATTTAATCATACACAGGGCTGCCACAGACGATTATTTTTATATTCTGTTCGCACCACTATTTAAAGAAAATACATTTTGTAGTATATTTCTCTTGCGAATGTTCTCAACGCGTATGTAAAAGAATATTGTCTTCAAAAACTGATGCCAAATAGAATAAAAAATAGTCACCATTGGCAACCCTGCATATATTTCTTTGATATGTCACAGCACTTACGATATGATACAAAAATGTAGTTTTTACGATATACAATATTATTTTAGTAGTAATGTTTTGACATTGCACATGAGATAAAAGTTCTCTATGACATGTAGCTTACTGAAAATTGTGCGCGTAGTTTTTAATTATTTTACTCGGCACTCACAAAAGACTCAAATTTATTATGATCTATCGGCTATAATATTTTGCACATTTTAATAAGAGTATACAGTACAAAAATAATAAAAGTACCATACATTATTAAAATACAGTATATGAAGTTTGTGTATACAGTTGCAAGGTCATGGCCAAGTGAGATGTTTATGGTTGTCAACTTCCCTCACACAAATGAAATTTTTTGAAAAATAGACATTGTACATGAGATAAAAGTTGTCTACGGAACTTAGACTACTGAAAATTATGCGCGTAGTTTTTAATTTTTATTTACATCGGCGATCACAAAAGATTAAAATCTATTATGATATATCGGCTATACTATTTTACACATTTTAATATACACCACAACTATAATAAAATTAAAATAGTTTACTAAAACACAATATATGAATCTTATATATAGCTGCAAATTCATAGCCAAGTGCGAGGTTTACAGTTGTTAACTCACATCACCTTAATGAAATTTTTAACGACGTATTAATGTTTATGAAAATCCATTTTCCCCATATTCTTTTCAGTATTTAATCATATAAGATCTTTGCAAATGTCACAGCATTTGAAATATGATACAGAGATGAAGAGCTTACGATATTTAAAATTATGCGCGTAATTTTTTATTTTTATTTACATCAGTGCTCGCAAAAGATTCAAATCTATTATGGTCTATCCGCTATAATATTTTGCACGTCTCAATAAGTATATACACTATAAATATAGTAAAAATAACATACTTTAGTAATGAAGTTTGTATATAGAATTGCTTCATAGCGAAGAGCCAGGTTTATAGTTGTCACCTCCCTTCACCTCAATGAAATTTTTGAAGACCTATCAACGTTTATTTATGGAAATCCATTTTTTGCATATAGTTTTCTGTATTTAATTATATATATTCTTTGAAAATGAGACAGCACTGATGATATGATACAAAAACGAAACTTTTACGGCATGTAATTTTATTTAATTGTAATTCTGTGTAAATGACTTTGAAAAAATAGATACCGTACATGATATAAAAGTTCTCTACGGCCTGTAGCCTTATGAAAATTATATGCATTTTTTTTAAAAATATATTTACATAGGCGTTTATAAAAGATTTAAATCTGTTATGGTCTGTCGGCGATAATTTTATCCAAATTTTAATAATAATATACACCACAAATATAATAAAAGTAATAATATAATAAAAGTAACATACATTACAAAAATAAACTATATAAAGTTTGTATATACAAGGGCGAGGTTTATGGTTTTCAACACTCCTCACCTCAAGGAAATTTTTAGAGACCTATCAATGTTTATTTATGGAAAAAGTTCTTAACTACTTCGTTTTTTTTTTTTTTTTTTTTTTTATCAATGTAGTAAAATCATTATATAAAAATATTATAGTACAGTGATAATATTATTTATATAATTCTATTCACCACAATCAATAATCGTTTATTTGCGGTAGTAGTTTGAACAGTGTATTGTAATGCTCTTACTGTATTATATGAAGCAGATCGAAACTGATAAATATTACTGAATTTCCTACAGCATTTTTCTTATATAAAAGTTATTCAAATTTTTTTTGCATCGATTAAAGACATTCCAATATGTTGCCTTTCGTGAGCAGTAATACCTACAAATTAATTTTGGAATAGTGATACATGTAATAATTTAGAATAAAATTTCTTTTATTTATACACCGGTAAAGTATCTTTTACAATTTTACTTTAACACTAGAATTACCGTGTTTCTTGTATACCTAGAACGACCGAGGTGGGGTCATAGCTGACCCATGGTCCTCAGTGATGCAATTCTTCTTTTGTATGGGAAAAACAGACAGGCATTAGGATTTTATGATTAATACTATGAATTTTAATTAAGGATTATTAAAATTTAGCTACTAGAGCATTACGTAATATGAAATTTGGTGAACATATACCACCGTAGAAAATTTTAATTTCTAATTTCAGAATAGATACTTTGAGAATTTGAAGGCTCTTTCAAATAATATATATGTATTAATTATCGATTTAAATTCTGTAATAATGTTCCTGCTGATTAATAAAATATTAAAACATAATAAATTTAAATATATATAGCTCCGGGATTTTTTTTTACTTGCATTGCACAATTTTTTCATATAATAAAGTCACACAAATGGTATGGTGTTTGTTTCTTTGTTTTCTCTCTCTCTCTTTTTTTTTTTTTTTTTTTTTTTTTTTTTTTGCTGTGCATGATCTACACGCAAATTATAAACAGTTCCCACGCACATTATTAAATATATTGTCTTAACATTGCTTTATATGGCTACGTTTTCATTTGTTCGAATCGTCTTGATTGGACGGATAAGTTCAGGTTATTTTTCAATATATTTCCCTCTGTGCTCCTCTGCTAATTTTATAATATAGATTATTTTGCTGCTAGAGCTTCTTGAAACTTTAAAACAAGCCAAGGATTTATCACCGCTAGATATTGAGCTATACCTTCCATATTGCATTTTTCACCAGATCTTCCATATAGTTCACTCTTTCGTTTCTTTCAAATGACTTTTAAGGGGTTAATTTATTTCGTAAATTTCTTAATTTTTTTTAATTCTCTCCTTATTTAATTCTCTCCTTTTTTAATTATCTCTTTAATTTTTTATCGTCTTCAAAACAGTTTCGATTTATTGGTGTTTCAAGACTTTCTCCACGTCATGTACTTGGCTATTTTTATTGAACTCCCTGCCACTTGAATTTTATTCGGAGGATGAGATTTTATTTGCATTTTCACCAAAAGTTTTTGTTCTTAATGTCAAAAATGTTATCATTATCTGATGTAATTTCGTTTCTAGAATCATTTTCTGAACGTCCCCTTCGCATTTCTAAAATTACTTCATTCGAAAGACCTCCGTCGTTTCGCATTACTATGAAAGTACGAAACTGTAATACTTCTAACAGAATATTTTTGTTTTTTGCTTCGTGCAGTTTGCAACAGGCAAATTATTCATTTTATTTAGTTTGTAAGGTATTAGAAATATAACAGCATTCTACAACATTCCAACAGCATCCTGAAATCAAATAAAATCTCACTCATTCGCCTTGCAGATGCAAGAAAGTAGTGTGGTCACGCCCCTCCCCTCATCCGAGTCCCTCTTTTGTGAAAAGCAAGTGAGATACATCTCCTTCCATTATTCACTATTTTTGAAAAATATAGTGTTGAAAGCTCTGTTGAACTTCAAGAAAAAGTCATGTTCGGTTCAGCGATTACCGAGCGCGGTAATTCTAGGTATACAGACCTGTAGTTTAAAAAAAAAATTCTTTTAAATTCAACTAAATTCGTGTTTAGGTATCATACTGAGTATTTAGGAAAAGTCAAAAAGTTTCAAAGTTTTTATTTGCAAAACAATAGAGTTGCGGACAAAAATCACGCCTTGTATCACAGATGACCCGCCTCGGTAATTCTAGTGTTAATAATATCCTCATTTTTTAAATTATTTAAGGGTCTCCGGGACACAATTTAAAATAACTTTTATTTATTGAGTTAAAATTCTGTATTTTTTGTGATGGCTAACCTTATCATTTATAAACAAAATCACATGATAAAACTTCTCAGAATTTTTTTTTTAAATTTAAGTTTAAAATTTATTAAAAAAGTGCTGTAAATTAAAATCATTATAACTCAGAATATTATTTATATAATTTCATTTTTTTTCCATTTAAATAAACAGAAATATATAAGTTTTAATTTTGATTCAGCATTTAAAAAAATATTAATTTATAAAAAAAATTAAAAATATGTAACGAAAAAAAAAATGGTGCAACTATTATTAAAAAAATCATATTTTCCAAAGTAAATATTTTTTCAAATACGCTGAATCAAAATTAAAGCAAAAAATTGAAAAAGATATGTTCCAAGTTTGAACCCGTTATATTTAACGGTTCTCGAGTTATAAGAATTTAAATAAGAGAATGGTGAAAAAAAACCTATCATGAAGAAAACCGCATTTTTACAAAAAGTCATTTCCATGACAGCCATTACTTGAAGGCTAAATTTTGAAAACAAACCAAAACTAAAAATATATATACATATATATATATATATTTGTTCTAATTCTGATAGAAACATGATTTAAATGTCATTTTAAGCAGGAAAAAACAGAGAAATTTTTAACGAAATAAAATAGTTTTGCAAAATTGAAAGATTTTTGTGTCCCGGACCACCTTTAATTTATATATTTTTGAAATGTCCATACTTACACAGAGTAAACTCTATAAAGTTTACAAAATTAAATGCATCTATGAAATATACAAAACTAGATTGATCATTTCATTTCCGATGACGATCGGAAACTTAACATTTGAACTCCTGTACTCTTGGAGATGCAGGAAAAATTGTGAATTCCCTACAAAGTGAAAATCGTAAAAATATTTTTTCATCCTCACCGCGTAACCCCTGTTGGCATTTCAGGATTATTTTACAACAAAGATGAAGGGATCTTGGGGTTGAAATTTGAAGAAAATTGGACAGAAGGGAAGCCGGAAAAGGGGCATTTTTACAAGTAAATCTCAAATAATTATTTTCCTTGGGGTTTTATTAGAGAGACTTAAAATACTATCATTAAAAAAAAAATTTGTTTAAAAAATAATGTTTCAGTATGTATGAAGAGGGGAATATATTTATCATAAATTGATTTTTTGATCTAGATATAGGATGTGAGGTCTGAGAAAGTGATCACATTATTTTTTTTTTTTTACAATTTAAGGGATTTCAGGACTCTTAAAACTTCCAAATTTTAGAAATTTTAATTTTTTTAAGTGTTAAACTACTATCTTTTCTGAACATTTTAATGTAATTGTTTCCTTGAAATTCTCATTAGAACAAAAGTTATGGCTTTTAGAATGATACGAGGTGAATAGCTGAAGCGCCGTTTCCGAAACTTTGAAGTATTTTTTCCCCAAATGACGTTTTTGGGCATAATGCGCGCAATACCTCAAAAACTTCTAAATATTTTTTCATGAAAATTTCAAAACACATCTTTCATGTTAATCTGTATAAACTGAACCTAAAATTTCCTTTTTATTGTTTGAACAATTAATGTTTTAGGTGATTATGTTGTTGAAATTTTCAAAATTTCAACTTAGATTCGGCAACTATTATTAAAAACTGCAATACGCCTTCCGATTTAGACTTTTTTGAAGCTGTATTTATTCGTAAATTTAGAAACTGCCTTGTGAAAGGTTTTTCAAGTGCACCTTACATCTAACATTCTAGTTTGATTTATTGCGTCATGGTGCATCACTTTCGGCTTAACCTTATTAGTTGGTGTAACTTGAAGGCCTTTCGGTGTGTGCTTTCAGTTTCATGTCTTTTGTGGGATGCCATTTTTAAGTGCGTTCGTAATTATATAAATACCTATACCACCTATAGTCGTCGTTCAGTCCGTCTGTTTGTCCATCTGTCAGCATATAAAAGAGCAAAAACTACCCAACCGAATGGTCTGAAAATTTAAATATATAACTGTTGCAAAATTTTGTCGAGTCATTTAAATTTTTATGAAAATCGGATGTATAGTTTAATTACAGGGACAGTCAAATGTTTCTGTTAAATTACGACCAATGGGAATACATTATTGAAAGTGCATTTTAATGATTTATAGCATTCCGAATGGCCTGAAATTTTAAATATATAATCGTTGCACAATTTTGTAGATTCATTTCAAATTTTATGAAAACTGGATGTATAGTTTAATTACAGGGACAGTTAAAAGTTTTCCGTTATATTAAGGCCAATGGGAAAAAATTATTGCAAGCGCATTTTAATGATTTTACAGACTTTGGAACAGAATGAAATTGATATGCACTTATGAAATGCACTCAAATATACATTCAGTACAATATTCGGTGCAAAAAATATTTATAAGCTAGCTATAGTACGAACGTACCTCATTTGCCACGTTTGACGAGCAATTTCCAAATTGTTATTTTTATTGACACTAATGATGTGAGCACCAACCCCGTGATGTGAGCCAAAGTTGCGCACGTGAGGTACTTGAGTTTGTTTTAATGGTGCTTTATTTGGACATTGTGTGTTTAAATGTTGATATTTAGTATTCAGTACATATCCTCATTCCATTGATGAGAGCATTCCGACCCAAATGACCGATTTCTACCTTTAAATTTTAATAGTATTTTTTGCTTTATTAAGTCTCAGAAATTCTGTCATTAAATAATGCGAGAAATACTATTAAAATTTAGTGGTAGTAATCGTTCATTTGGGTCGGAGCACTCTCATCCCTCTTATTCTTAAATATGACTAATAAATGTCAATGAAAGCTTCAACGTATATTTTCAATAAAATGGTTTCAAACGTTTGTGTACGTTTCAAGTTTGTACTTATTGAAAAAAAAATATTTATTTCACATAACATTGAATAAATTTTATGTCATAGTGTTATGAATGAAACAGAAATAACAAATTCTTATGTAAACAACAATTTATGGAAAAGTGATTAAATAAACGGACTTTAAAAAATAGCTTAACTTTCGATTAATATAAAATTTTTTTAGCATGTTACAAATAATATTTCCGAATTAAGTAATTTTAGACGGGGTGTCACTTGCAGTAATTAAAAATCTGAAAAGTCTCAGTCAATATTTTACTTCTTGAAGCTATTTCTTCACATTTATTTTTAGAAGAAAACTGCTTGAAAAATATACTCCAACATAATAATAAAGATTAGATAAAACAATAAATATGAGGGTGTAATTCATATATTACTCTTTTACATACAAAGCGAAAGAAAATAGTTAGTATTTCCTTGAGATTGCAATGCAGTCCCTTATTTCCCCATTTATATCCCATTTATTCATTTGTCTTGGGTATGCAAACATGGTAACTCTTACATAATGTGATCATTTTAATATTTATGTAATTTATACATGAATAATCTGCCATAAGATAATCTTGGAAATAATTTATTTTACCAAACTTGCGTCTGGGGAATAAAGATATCACAGAAGAAAATTCCCGCCTTTTAATTCACAAGGTTATTTATAATCAAATAATGGTCGGCCTATTATGGCTGTCTATAAACTTTAGGAGAAAATCTTATATATATATATATATATTTAAGAAGTTGAATGAATGTTTCCCACATCATCCACAAATTAAACGCCTAAAATAGAAATACGCTGGGCACATTGCACGAAGACCTGACAATAGATGGAGTACAAACAGCCTACTGTGCTGTTTGTAGCGATGGTAGCTCTGATGGTAGCTCAGAGATGTAAAACAATGGAGAAGACGACCGCAACATGGAGTGAATAAATCAGAAAAGTGACAGGTGTTAATTGGATGACTAAAGCATTAGACAGGAAAAAATAAAGAAAATCCTGGGATAGAGCTACATCCAGCTGTGGTTTGAAAACGGTTATTTTTGATGATGATGATGATGTATTATATATTATATTCTGTTTGTCTATCACGTCCGTTAAGCAAACCATTTAGAAAGGAAATTTCCTAAATTCAATTAATAGACAAGGTGAAAAATCCATATAACGTTAAACAAATTATTTGGGGTATTTTTTGTCAGATTGGTTTTATTTTATTCTATGGTTATTGATAAAAAAGGGGAAAGTGTCAATGATATTTTTGAAACAGAAATTATACACTCTTTTACAAATATAATTTCCAACCTTAAACAACTGGTGTAAAACTTTAAAACGTTCATTCAACTGTTTGTAATATGAAGTATTAAAATATTTTCAAGGGAATTTGATAAATATAAATTTATTGATAACACATTTCTTGAAAAGCAAACTAATCAATGAATGAATTTACAGTTTGTCTATTAAAAAAAAAAAAAAAAAAAAAAAAAAACTGAAAGATTGCCCTAGCGTAACAATTTAAATATGCAAAACAAAAGGAAAACGCAGTTGCCATTCGTATAAATGTCAATATATTCATTTAAGATTTTTTAAATCTAGATATTAAAATTGCAGAAACTACCATTTCACAGAAGAAAACATTGTAGTCGAAATTGCGTCTGTTCGTGTGTATACCCGTATGTCAATGTGCATGTGTGTCCTCACTATATCATCGAATAGTGTATGAAGTTATGGATAGAATAGAACCAAATTTGATACACACACACACACACACATATATATATATATATATATATATATATATACAGGGTGTATCTAAACTCATGGGCAAACCTTTAAGGGATTATAGTACACATCAAGACAAACAATATTAAATGGGAAACTAAGGATCCCAAACGTTTTCCGAAGGAGATAGGCGCCATTAATGTTTATGGTCCAAAATTTCAAATGATTATAAAAATAAAAAACGGAAAAATTGGTCGATTCGTTTGCGGTTTTCGCTAGAACTATTATTTATGTCTGTATTTTCTTGAAATTAAATTCTAAAGATAAAGTTCAAAAAATGCCGATAGAGGATGCTTTAGACTTTGGAGTAACGAATAACTATTTTTTACCGCTATTCTTTGTATCTCATTAAGGTTAGAAAAACTAATCTCTTTCAGAATTAGATAAACTCATCATTAATCAAGATAAACTTTTTTTCCTGTTTTTCAAAAACACTTTAAGACTGTCATAAATAAGACTTGATTATTACTTCACAAAATTACTTCCTTGTTTGTGTAATATGTCAATCAAAAACTGATAAACATTTAGATTAAATGACAGCAATTGTGACAGATGAAAGAACTATATTAATAATTTATAGACTCTACATAATAT
Source organism: Maratus speciosus (assembly GCA_963932465.1). Classification (NCBI taxonomy): domain Eukaryota; kingdom Metazoa; phylum Arthropoda; class Arachnida; order Araneae; family Salticidae; genus Maratus; species Maratus speciosus. The sequence continues at coordinate 330,259,649 of OZ010788.1, read as the reverse complement.
TGATTGTTTTATTAATATAAGTAATCAAGATTTTTTTTATGTTATATAATCATATATCAATAATATTTTTTGTAAGTTATAATTTTCTTCAGTGTGTATATAGATATGTAACCAGATGGGAGCAAACATGTATGCTCCAATTTTTTATTTTAGAAACATATAAATATTATAGTTTAACCAGAATTGTTACAATGTTCCTGAAAAATTCATCGGATACATTACGAATTAAAAATTACAGCTATTAATAAAAGAAAACACAAGTTTATTTTACAGGATAAATCTCAAAGATATTTTATATAGCAATTAGATATACATATAGCTCTTCAATGGATATGAATAAGAAAGTTCCGTGCTACTGTGGACGATCATGAACCAAAAGGTAAGGAAATTTACCTTACTTTTATTTTGTGATTTAATGTGATTATTGCTATTTCACGTTAAGTCTCATTTTTTATATAACAATTAAATGCTTTCAAAAGCGTAGACTTAAACTTAAATTTTGAGCTCAAAATCTGAATCGTTGGGAGTGGTTAGGTAGCGCAAAACTGAAATGGTTTCCGGAGAGGAGGTTAAAGTGTAAAGTTTGAGCTACTTAATCACTCACAAAGATTCAGATTTTGAGCTTCAAATTTAAGTTTAAGTCTAAGTTTTTGAAAGCATTTAATGAGAAAAAATAACGATAAAAATAGTTACTCCAAAGTCTAAGGCCCTGTATCGGCATTTTTTGAACTTTATCTTTAAAATTTATTTTCAGGAAAATGCTGACATAAAGAATAGTTTTAGTGAAAACCGCAAACGAATCGACCAATTTTTCCGTTTTTTATAATGATTTGAAATTTTGGACCCAAAACTTTAATGGCGCCTATCTCCTTCGGAAGACGTTTGGGACCCTTAGTTTCCTATTTAATATTGTTTATCTTTATTTGTACTATCACCCCTTAAAGTTCTGCCTAAGTATTTGGATATACCCTGTATATTTGGCTATGCTCAGCAGGTCTGTTGCAGTTCAGTTTGGGATATTCACGCTGTTTGGGAAGAACGCACTGCAAAAGCGATTATTGTGCTGTATTCATTATTGTGGCATCGAAAACTGTATGATGTTAGGCAGAGAATTCGACCAAATTTCATATTTAGTTTTTTGGCTATAGGCAGCAGATCCCAGGTATTTCGACCGAAGGGGGCGCTACAATAGCTATTTTTGTGTCATTTCCATTATTGTATCACGAAAAAATGTATGAAATTATGCATAGAATTGACCCAAATTTCATATGTGTTTTCAATATCGTGAAAACTCAGAAAAATACAGTCAGCTGATTGAATAATTCTCGAAAATCCCTTAAGTTAAAACCAGGAGAAATTGCGCGGTCGGAGAGATTGCGCACAAAGAGGATCTGGGGACAGCAGTAGATTGCACGCGGAGCTGTTCCAGGTAGCTGAACAATAGAAGTAATGTGCTACAAAGTTTATTGTTTCGAACGTCTAGGATAAAGCATTGCAATTTTGTTTTGCTTTCCGAAGGCACGTGCTTGAATTTCCATAGCTATTTGGCGGAATTTCTATAGAATGTCAATAATGCAAAATATTTTAAACTTAAATATTTTCTCATAAGCTACTAACGTGAACTAACTGTGTGAACGCTGACGGTTCGTTTTAAAAGCAGCATGTTTAAATAAAATAGGGGAAGCTAGGGAGGTTTGACCCACTTTTTACAAAAATATTTTTAATTTTTTAAATATTGATTGTAGAATAAAGTTTTATATATCATTTTATTCGTTATACAATCAGTTATCAAAATAAAATTGCTACATAAGTGTAATATGTAAGACATTTGAAAAATGATCGATTTTAACCATGAGCAAATAATGGGTCAAGGCTCCCCACCTATGTGAGGGTTGACCCACTATATGGGAGGCTTGACCCACTTTATTTTATATTGAAATATTTGTGAAGAGAAATAAAGTCTGTTTAAAAAAGGGCAATAAAACGTTTTGCTACATGCTTTTGTTATTATTAAAAACATTTTAGGTAGCTTTCATTACAAAAAGCTACCTATTGCAGCCGTTCGGAGGAAAGCGATTTCAAAAAATTTTGGTATATTTTCATCGATCATGACCCCCAGACACCGAAAGCACCCTCCGTTCAAAAGTTGATATATATATATATATATATATATATCTGACTTTTGTCATACTGTAACTCTCGAATTTATGAACCGATTTGGATGTAATTCGGTATGTATATAGTGCATACCAATGTCTCGACCGAGTTCGTTGGCCAGCTTCATCCGCCATTTTGTTTCAAAATGGCGGCTATTTAAAATTAAAAAAAAAATTTAAATTTGAAATGTGGTACCAAAGAATTGAAAATGGAAAAATATGTTTTTCTTATGTATTTGACCTTTATACAAAGATTCCGGAGCAGTTTTTGTTTCATCTATATCTTAAAGAATGGCTGAGTTATAGCATTTTGAATTTCTAGCGTGGCTGACATTTTTAAACGTCCTGAATTTTGTCACGCGATAAAAGGCGTATTTATGAACCGATTTGGATGTACCTTGGTGTGTACATAGTACATATAAATATCTCGAACGAGTTCGTTGGCCAGCTTCATCCGCCATCTTGTTTAAAAATGGCGGCCATTTAAAAAAATTTAAAAAATTTAAAATTTAAAATGAGATACCAAAAAATTGGAAAATGAAAAAGATTTTTTTGTATGTGTTTGACCTTAATACAAAGATTCCAAAACAGTTTTTGTTTCGTCTATATCTAAAAAAATGTCTGAGTTATAGCATTTTGAATTTCTATTGTAGCTGACATTTTAAAACGACCTGATTTTTGTCACGCGATAACAAGCGTATTTATGAACCGATTTGGATGTTACTTGGTCTGTACATAGTACATACCAATGTCTTGACCGAGTTCGTTAGCCAGCTTCATTCGCCATCTTGTTTCAAAAGGGTTGTCATTAAAAAAAATTTAATTTAAAATTTAAAATGAGGTATGAAAAAATTGGAAAATGAAAAAGATTGTTTTATGTGTTTGGCCTTGATACAAAGATTCCGGAGCAGATTTTGTTTCTGAAAATTTGTTCTTTTGTTTATATCTTAAAAAATGGTTGAATTATAGCACTTTGAATTTCTAGTATGGCTAACATTTTGAAACGATCTTGTATTTGTCACGCGATAACACACGTATTCGCCTATTTCCATGTAAGAAAGCATGTGGATAGTATACATCAACATCTCAGCCAAATATAAGTTACTTTAAATAAAAGCAGCTTGGATAAAGCTGACTAATTTCGCGAAATTCTCATTAATAATGATTTAGTATTGAATTTCCTGTATTCGGTTTCCACAAAATTGAGCTTCATGTGTTTGAATAATATAAGTTGGCTTTTTTAAAATAAGGAATTTGAAATATACCTCTTCCTCCCGGCACTGGCCGGAAGGACTTTTTGAAAATATGATGCTTAAACAAACCCGTTTTGACGCAATTGCAAATCAGAGGAGGAAAATGTTGTTTTAAGCAGAATTTCGTCTGAGCAGGTATAATTGGATAGCAGGGAAAATGAAATTTTAACATTTAAGACAGTGAACCTTTAGAGACAGATTCCGTTTTCACGGGTTATTATGCCCGGAATTTATAGCCACTCTTCCGCTCTTTTTTGTCTCCTTTTCCTACTTTTTGTGACACTCCACTTGACAACTCTAATTGTCACATAGTTTGGCTTCATCTCACTGTATTAATGCTGTTGAAATTTGTCTACATACCTTCCAAAAGTTTTTCGATTATTCTATGTTCTTTTACCGCCGTACGTGTAATTAACTTATCATTATCTTCTTTATCCCTTTCAGTGGCAAAGCACTTTCAGTACTAAAATGTTGAAATAAATGACTGGCGCTGCAATTTACGAAGACATTTATTTGGAAATAAGAAAAAGGGTATATATCACATACATATTAAATGGAAAAAATTTTAGCAAATTTCTGGTGTCAATGTGGTGTTTGGGAATTAAAATTAAGTGGTTTCAGAAGCATGCCACTGCCCCTGAAAATGTGAAGACTGCTACTTTCATATTTTCTAGTCTTTTACACTGTTTCTATTTACATATTTTAGTAATATTTAAATGGAAAAAGTTCCTATCAACTTTCCCATCTATACGAATGGAATTCCATTCGTATGATAACTTTACCAATCAGTTTGATTGTGTTTAAATAATAGTTTCCCATCTATATCTCATTAATTTTTTTCTTGCAGTAGATACTGTAGCGATTTTTCACAGCTTTCTTTAATCTAAACATTTTCTTTTCCATCACCCTAGTTTACCGTGGCTTTGCAAAATAAATTTTTATATATTTTTTATATATAACCATTAATCTTTCATTATGATAGTGTATAATAAAAAGATTTCATCGGGTCAACCCTCCCTCACATTGACTGGTTCAAGCCTCCCCACATAGCCTTTTTTCTAAAGAATAGCACATTGTTATGTTAAGCCTAAATTACTGTACAATATTTATTCTTGGAATGAAAGCTCGATATTTCTGCATTACTTAAAACCTACTTACTTAAATTTCTATGATATATTTTATCTGAAACAACCTTACAAAATATTTCTAAAAAACACAACTTTTAGGTTAAAATCCTTCACAAGTGATTTTTTCCACTCCTATTTTGATTATCTTTGTGAAACAAAGACAGTTGTTTAAGCATTCCAGTGGCTTTTGTTGACACCTAATGATAAAACTTTTAAATATGAAAACTGATGGGTGGGTCAAGCCTCCCGTATGGTCAACTGTCCCTAGTCTCCCCTACCTCGAATCTCTCCTTCCGAAATTGGAGAATTTGCGAATCGATTTTAAAGAGATGACGGATTGCTCCATTAGTTTCCATGCAAGGAGAGATAACGCAGCTTATTGGTAAATTTGCATAAATTGCAAATTATATAAAGCACATGAATGAATAAATTTTGAAAAAATATTTGAAAAACATATTTTGCATTTTTTTCATACTGAAGACAGCTTTATAATCCTAGTTCATTTTCATGATAATATAAATATTTATGTAGGGCAAAAAAATTAAAGCGCTACTTCAAATGGTTTTAGAGATATTATGCGCGCAAGAGTAAAAAATACCATTTTGTGAAAAAGCCATTTAAAGGTTAAATTGTATTTTTTAAATATAAAATATATAATAAAGGAAACCAAACTACTAATTATATATGATATTCTATATTAAAAATAAAGTTAGATTCTAGTTTAAAATGATAAATATAAAATTATTTATACAATGCTGCAGAATATAGGAACATGCTTAAAAAAAAAAAAAATAGAAATTATTTGTAAAAAAAGTAGCATTTACTGTTGTAAAAAATTAATTTTAAACACATAACTTATAATTTTGTTTAGCTTTGATTGTAAAGTGAATCAGATGTGCACGTTTTATAAAATTATATTATTTAATGTAAAATATAGGCTATTTAATAGGGATTCTCGTATCGATTCACAAACTTTGCTGCAAAATAAATCAGGATAGTTTATTAAAAAAAATATATTAATGCCAATAAATCCGTATTCTAAACTTTCAATTGAAACAAAAATCACTAGCAAATTGACTACTTTTTGGTTTTCTATAAGATGAGTTAGCAACTCAGGATACATTTATATAATCGTATTTTGTATAGCGATTACCATTAAACTGACTCCTTCTTCGAAGCTGTTCTGAAGCACATTATGCCTATTTTTTCATTAAAAAGCTAATAAATTATTACAATATTTTATAAAATCAGAAAAGTATTGCTCTAGGAAAAAAAAAACTGTTTTGTTTCAAATTTAAGCACTTAATAGCAAATAAATCTGTGAAAAACCATAAAAGTAAACAAATTTAGCGAAAGTGGTTAAATTGAAGTTAATGTTTTAAAGCTTTCTTATTATTGTTTAAAGTATTTAACCAATAGAGATTGCCGCATTTTAGCATATTTCCAAAGTACGATAATATGAAAGAGCGAAAACAAAATGTAAACAAGCTGCAATGACAGTTCTCGCAAGGCTGTTAATTCGGAAATGAAGGGGTGATGTCTACATTTCCTCTAATATCTCAGTAAATAATTATCACACAGTTAAAAGATAGATATCAAATTATTCAGAATACAATAAACTCTCAAACTATGTAAAAAATTGATTTTTCAAAAATTTAAAAGTGTATTGTCCCCCTAAATTATTTTGCTGAAAGAAACTTTCGTAGATAAAAAAAAAATTTGTTAAATAATTAATAATACAGTTGTTATTAAATGAATGCCATATAAATATTTTTGTTGATAAATTGATAATACATTTGTTAATAAATTAATTTATATTTATTTATTTATTTGTTTATTTATTTAATTTATGAACAATTAATTTCCTATTAATTTAATCTTGTTAACTAAAGATAAATTTTCAAATAAAGGAATTCTTATTTTTTTCTAATAAGTCAGCATGAAAAGTTTCGTTTTCTTCGTTCATGCGAAGACAGCTTAAGTTAAGTGTCACGAGATCTCAAAGTATTAGCAGAGCTAGAACAGAATGATACAAAAAAAAAAAAAAAAAAGGGCAATGAGAATTATTGCACCTAATATCTGGAACTATACCAAAAGACAACTGCGACTAGTGATTTGATTCAATGTATTATTTTAAGCAGGTGATTGCATGAAAGCTGCATCATTTAAAACTATAAGAGCATCAACTGTAGACGACAACAACTTCGGACCCGAAACAAACGTCAAAACTGTAGAAATACAAATAAACTGATTTTAAATTAAAACATATTATCAAGTAGTTTAATGTTATTTCGCAACTTTATCCGGGCTTGCTTTTCTAATTCTTTATTTTTATTTATTTAATTAAAATTCATTTCTTTTACTGATTTTTTAATCATTAAGTTGAAATATTCACTCCTAATACAATAATATTTCATGACAAAAACCTTACAAAAATATATTTAAGTGTAAATATTATTGTTAACAATATATAATAACTACAATATTGTTAAAAATATTGTACTTATTATTAATAGCAATCTCTCCTACCCATGTGCGCAATCACACCAAACCATTAGGGGCAGATTGCGCAAAATAGCTTTCATGGTTTTATTCCAGGTGTTTTATTAAATTACAGCTTAACAGCAAAAATACAGTAGAGATGTTTAAAAAACAAATGAAGTAAAAATTATTCATGCATAGCTTAGGGAAAAAAAAAATAGTTTTTTTATTATTATTCTATTGAATTGTGTACAGACACTTCTAGTTTTACCTTATAACAAGGATGACAGGGATGACCACCCCAGGAAACCATCTTTCGCTTCAGAGTATAAGTGCAATCTCGGGAGGGGGGAGGGGGAGATACCTTATAACAAGACTACTTTTAGAAAGCAACTCTTTACATCCCTTCCCTATATTTCAGAATTTTCGCAATATTTTAATGGCATTCATATAATTTGCTATTAACTGACTACAAAATTATGAAATAAAAAAGTTAGAAACTTCCACGCATGCGCGGGTAAAAAATATTTCATACATATGCCCACATGTCATCAAAAATGCAATATATTGATGTTTTAATTGCAGTAAACTGTTTCTACTTTTCTTTGCTTTCTTTTCATAAAGTTATGTTGGCTGAAAACCGAATCTATGCTATAAACAAATATCTTTTGAATTTTTCACAGACATCCTCAAGTCCTCCTAGTTCAAATCCTCCTAGTTCTCTCCTAGTTCATGAGTAAATTGAATTCAAAGATCAATAGAATTAACAAGTGGGATGATATGATAAAGATTCAGGTCCGAAGGAATTAAAATAAAAGTATATCAAACTACATAAACCAGAATTGAAATTTATACTATATACTGTAAAGTTTTTCTTAACCAAAATGCTAAAAAATATTATGTAAAGGGATTATCAATGGCCAAAATGATTGTTATATAATAAATAATGATAGTTACATGATGAATAATGATTGTTAGAAAATAATAAAAGAACGTTTCAAAACTATTAATTATTGTTTCATAACAAACTCTGATAATTACATAATTAACAATAATGGTATCATGGTGATTATTACCTGATACAAAAGTAATTAAAAAAGAAATATTATCTAGAATTTCCTTTATTTGTTTTTAGTGAATGCTTACGCGCGGAGAAATTGTGCGGTACGCAATGTCCTCAACAAGTAATTTTGTAATTTTTGTTTACTCAAAGACGTGAAATTCAGAAAATGTAAAAAATACAATTTCTTATTTCAGAAGAAACAAATCAATTAAGCCTATACAATTTTAGTCTCCATTCATTTATTTCTATCAAATTATTGAAAAACGGTATCTTTTATTTTCTTCTCTCTTTTAATAGATAAGTGAAACAATCTTGAAAAGATTATTTCTAAACGATGTTTTTTATTTCGAAATTGCTTCTTTACAATCTGTTCTTTTTTCTCTTAAGGCAAAAATAAATGAGGCTTTTAAAGTGAAACCTTGAACGAATAAACTCAAATGCTTGACAATAAATTATGAATGGGAAAGTTGACAACAGTTTTCTTTTTAAATGATCGTTCACTTGTTTTTCAATTTAGGAAAAAGAAGAAAATTCTCAAAGGCTAGGATCTAGCTTAGGATTATGTAAATAATAAAAAATCATTGTTACATTGTCTTAGATGGCACACAAAAAAAGTCTCAGAAAAGTATAAATAAGAAACAAAATAGTGCCAGATTATATGCAACTTAAGTAGCACTTGTGTTTAATGGGCAGAATGGGTTTTCATAATATTTTAAAATATATTGCAGATGTTGCGTAGACTGGTAAATGTAATCTAGTTTTTGCAAAAAAAATATACGGATGGTTTGAAAAGTATAATCATTAAATAAAAAAAAAATAGTAAAACGGTACTGTTTTTTATCATATGTAATTTTATAAAACATTATTTTAAAACCTGCTTATATTATTTTTGAGTAATAATTAGATTATCAAATTCTAAAAGTCATTTATATCAATTTAACTATCACAAAAATATACTGAAATCTTACATACCAGAAAAATATTAATGAATGTTTTTTATATAAATTAATAAACCTACAAAAATCATTAAAAGTATCATGTAGTTTTTCAAATCTACGCTTTTGCTTTTCCCAATGGCTCATTATTATACAAGACATTAAATCAATAGACTGGGTGTTAAAAGGATTACAGCTAGACAACCTCTCGATGCTGCTCAACATTTCATAACTGTTTAGCAAAACATTAAATCTCTTTTCAGAAATTTAAATTCTAGTCTACTCCTTATTGAGTTGATGTAACTTACATGTCTAGAAAGTCAAAATAACTCGCGTTATCATATGACCCATGTTTTAAACCATTACCTTTTAGACTATCCTTGTTGTTTTTTCTTCTTTTCGTAATTATTCATAGATATATTTACTTTCGCGAAATCTCATTCTTCCAGTTTGTTTAAGGAGTTAAGTTTATTGGCAATAATACCCGTTTTCTTTGTGCTGCAAAAATAGATTTTATAATGGCTAGTATAAAATATGTTGCCAAAACTAAAATCGAAAACAAAAACTTAGTTTTCGTTTCATTTAACGTGAAAGTACTCGGTAGCTACAAAATTCAAAATATTGAGTAATTTTATTTTAGGCATATAAAGCATAAAATGACAAATATACCAATATGATGAACATCAGAAATGAAAGTTTACTGTAAAGTTTTTTTTTTTCGTATCGAAATCCATCTTGTACGATTAACAAATATAATCTTTTATACCATTGTCAGGCTGTGGCAGGAATCATTTAAAAAAGTAATATGTCCTATTCGCGCAATATGGAATCTTTGCGAGAGTCTAGCCCTCCGAGCGTCTTGCAAAAGGGTAAAATTGTAATGTTGTTTTCTGTGCATTTTGTATTAAATGCTAAGAAAATATGATTCTTTCAACATTATAAAAAAAAAAACTAAATTACAAATATGAATATAATCCTTGAGAGTATTAATCATTCTTCAATTTATTTAAAATTCCTTAAATCTATAGAATTATATTATCCTAAATATTGCTTGTATTATTGTAAAACCTGGAGCTTTGTGAACGGAATATTACTCCCCAAACACTTAGAGGGCTGGACTACTATTTTGTTTAACCAGCATATTATAATTCCTCAGACTATTCCTGTTCTAAGAATGTTAGGGTTTTTATTTTAACTAATTTCTTACAAGTGAAACATATCTCTCATCCATTCATGTTCTAACTTTGAATAACGAAAATAACTTTCAAAAAATTCTATCTAGTGCTTCTTATGTACATCTGAATATGATCAATGAAATTGTGGGGAATTACTTTGTCAGAGTTTAGCACGAAATCGAATAATGTTTGCAACGATTCAAATATATTTTTTCAAGTAAAGTTTTCCAGAAATCCTTTTTTTCTTGTTCCTTCTAATATGAAGCAACACTATTAAAAAAAAAAACGGATATCTTTCTTCCTAGTGAACATCAATTTAATGTATTGAGGAAATAAAAAATATTTATCAAATACGCCATCGGGAAAAGCTAGGAGAAGTCATTGAAACTATATTTCAAATAGAATTTCTATCGCATTAAAAGTGCCCTTACTACATCACAATGTGCAGAAGTGTGATTTTAATATCTTTATTGTGACAGCCACCTAATTTCTATATACAAAACTAACTCTTTGTCTTAAATCAATGTTTTAGTCCAAAATTTAAACCATGCAGAATTCAGTGGACACACCGTTATACAATTTACTACTGATAGAACTTACTTGAATATAGTCTTCAAATCTTCAGGAATTTCTTTGGCAACCAGTAACTCACGATAAATACAACAGTGTATCTGTTTTAATTTTAAATCATAAATAATTTTAAAATACTCTTTAGGTGAATTTTTATCATTTTTTAATGGACAACCTTTTCTAAAACCGAACAAAAGTATAATTTTTCTTGATAAGTAGATCGTTTTATCACGTAACAGTTACTACGACAATGAAAAACTGTATGTATAGCGAAATGACGTAATACTTCACACATTGTATTTTTTTCTATAAAAGAATATCCGATTTGCTATATCAATAATTCCCGAACCTAAAAAACACTTCCAAAAAATGTTAATGTCAAATGTTAATGTAAAATATTTAAAAAAATTCGTCAGTCTTAAAATTTTAATATGAACATTTTAAATGAATTTAAAACTATTTATTTTAATCTCGAAATGATGGAACAGTCCTGGTAGTCTACGGGACGTCATTCGCAGAGCAAAATATAATTTAGATCCAGGGAAATAAATTTCTTTAGATTGGTTGTGTCATTATAACATCATATTCATTCCCTTTTATTTTTGCATGAAGAAAAAAAACTGATTTTTTTTTTTAAGGATCTTGTTAAAAACATTTTAAAATTGAATGAGAAGTAGTAAAATATATTAATATAGTGCGGAAGAAAATTCTTTGATTACTAGAACTGATTATAATCACGTTATATTTACCTTTAAATTTAATTTCATAGCAGTTCTTAAAACATTTGTCTGAGTGTTAGCGAGCATCAGCGAGTAGGGAGTACTACCTCAATTAAAGTGTTAGTAATAACTTTAAGATATTTATTACATGATAATAAATTAGAAAATAAACATCAAGATGAAAGAAATGTATGCAAGGTCCAAAATATTTATGTCAGGAAGTGAAATACGTACACTTATTAAACAACAAATGATAAAGAAAATTTAAATATATTTATTCATTCAGTGACATACTATAAATGTTTATTACTTGTAATATGAAAATCAAAACCAATCAAAAATATGTAAATAACTTTATTTGCAAAAATTAAAAATTTAAATTAAAAATTAATGGTGTTCCTCACATTGTTTTCAAATTCGATGAAATCTCAAGACATTCTTAAATAAACATTTGATCGCTTTTGGCATGACTTCTTAAGATTATTAGAAATATTTTTTTCATTAGACAGTGACTCCTATAAAGAATTCAATATAAGTTCCATTGATTCATTCCTGTTTCGAAGAATCAAACAGCAATGCAAGTTTCCGGTTTCAGTAACGACTTTTTACAAATATCAATTTATAGTCTTAATATACCAGGTCATTAAAGGCGCAGAGCAGATAACACTAACGCGACTTTCGGCTTTAGTTGAAAGGGAACATTAGCATTTTTGAAGCTAAATGACTTATGGGGAGGAAAACAGTTACCAATAATTTAAAACCGTGGATAGATGTTTATTACCCCATTTCGTGAATCTTCAGAAAGTCAATATGAATGTAATCTATAAGATAGATGAATTTTGAAGTACGTTTCTTCATATACAGATGGTTTTCAAAAGAAAACAAAACTTGAAATGCAATTTTCTTTGAACATTCAGTTTTAGATAATAATATAGCATCACTTTGCATCAAATAACTTTTTCTAATGGTTTACTATATTAATAAATGTATTTTTTAATTAAATAATGTAAAGAATTAGAGTGTCTTGAATCTTTTTTTAATGTGGCAGCACGACTTATGTGCGCCTGAAGAAGTAAGACAAAGTTCTTTCTGAAGGCCTAACGCATGTTCCACTTTTTATGATGTTTTTAAGAAGTTATTTGACCTTTATAGGTTCAAACTGGCTTTAACTTGGATTTTCTTGTTCTAACATGAATCGTCATGGTCAGTAATGCTTGAACAGTTCGCTGAGTCGCGTAAGATTCGTCTGTTAATTATTTTAGATTGTATATAAAAATCGTTATTGCAAATAATATTAAACAAACGTTGTTTAATTTAATGCCTGTATTATTTTAAATGTTTGGATCTATACAGATTTTTATCAGACAGTAATATTACCATTGTTTTGGTATAAGTAATGCTGATAAAAATCGGTATAGATGTAAACCTATAATGTAATTGGTTAGTCCTGGAAAGGCGGTTTTAAATAGTACTTCACATTTCTAATAAAATAGCATTCTTTTATGGAAAACGAATGAATTAAGAGATTGCAAATAGCTGCTCAGTATTGATTAACGAAATATATAACCTTTAATTTAAAAAAAAAAAAACGTGTTTTTTTTCATTTCTCACAATATGGTGAGCTAAATGTATCAACATTCAAATATCGACAATTTTGACTATATTCAATATTGTCTTCTTTATGAAAAAAAACTAACGACAAAAATGATAATAAAAGAACTAATAAGTGATTAAAAATTAATTAAAAAAAGCTTTATATAGAATAAAAGGAAATCCGTTCATCCATCGTCGAGTTATTTGGGTTACCGGTTGACACAACAATGTTTGACAGAAAACCGTGTTTAACGTTTTTGCACAACTACTCCTCGCCTGTGTAATGGGCGAAAAGAATAGAAGAAGATTGCTGAATCGCGATATATATGTAATTGAAATTCTAAAGGCGTATTAAAAATCAGACGTTCTCAATATGCAAATGTCATTTTTCGAGTTCAAAAAACTTTCATGGTCCTTTAAACTGTTATTATATTCTAAAGTGTATCACAGCAAGGTTCCGAAAGAAAATTAAAATGCTCGATTCAGTAGTTCCTACAAAAATCTATACGCGCCTTGTAGTTCTAAATGAATACATAATAACTGTATTTTTTAAAGATTCTTTTTTAAACAATTGTTACATTGAAAATGATGAGTCTTTGCGAAATATTTAAAATATTGTCTAAACAATGTTTTAGTTGAGCATTATATTACAAGTACGAAAAATATTAAAACGTTGCGTTTGGAATATTCTGAAAACTGCTTTATTAACCCCTGACCGCCGAGCAAAAGGGCAGAATTGTTATGTTATTTTCTCTGTAAGTCTAAATAATGATTATTTTTCTAACCAGATGTAAAACATTTAATTACGTATTTTTTTATTAATGCCTTGAGAATGCTAATCATCAAAAAATATTTTAAAACTGCTTTATATTTGCAGAATTATATTAATTTATAAATTGCTTCTACAGCAGTGGAATCTTCAGCTTAGTGAACGGATATATCAGTTCGCGGCGGTGAGAATGTGATATCAAATGCTTAATTCTTTTTAAATTTAATGCATGAGGTTGTACCAAAATAGTATTTCTCAGAAATTAACAAAAGAAGAACCGATATTTTTACCTACCTAGAATGACTATTGCGGTCATCTTGGCTGAAATAAGAAATCGTTAAATATTTGGTTTTTAATGGATAATTATTATAAAAAGTTATGTGAAAGGCATAAAATATTTTTAAAAAGTAATGTTTTTATTATATAAAAACACATACCTTTATTTTCAGGGAAAAAACAGTGTTATCATAAAACAGTTGTGTATTTTTTAGGGATCCGTACTTAAAAAGTAAAAACGGAACCATTATAAGATTACTCCTGTGTCTGTCTGTCTATCACAGCCATTTTACTCGTAAACTATGGAACGTGGAAAGTTCAAATTCGGGGAAGTAATAAAGACCATTGACCCACATATTTTCAAATTAATAAGCATTCATGAATATATTTAGTAAAAAAGTAAAGGGGCTAATTATGCTACTTAAAAAAATCTTTTCTTTGCATATCATGTGGGGTATCCTGTGAAAGCTTTTGTAAAGCTGAACTCAAAAATACATTCCTTTTAATTTTAAGTATTATATTTTCAAAGATATTGTTGAAAATGTAGCGCAAAAATATGTTCCCCCCATCTAATTCCGAATCTACTGATACTAAAATTATGAAAAGATTAGAGTTAGTAGACGTTAATGTAAACCTTGCCGGAAAATTATAGCGATTACCCTAGGTCACATAGTTTTTGAGTAATTAGCATTTTTCTGTTATACACAAATTTCGATTTACTAGCATTCAGGAAAATTGTGGAGCATCGCTCAATATACCTATCGTTGCAGAAGAATAAAAGCATTGTTGATAATGAATTTCGAAAAAAATCATTGGTAATTAGCCGAGATATTAACCCTTAAAGGTACGGTCAGTTTGGACATACACAAGGACAGGGGCGGCATACTCTATGCCTAGTTAACAATTATAACAATATAAAAGCAATAAATGTCAAATTGTTAAAAACATACTAATTTAAGGTCTCTCGGGACTCTAAAAAGTGGAAAAAATGAAAAAAAGACCATTTACAACATTTAATATCTTAAAATGTATATGATTTTAAAACACAATTTTAATTGGGATAAAAAATTGCTACATACAGAATTAGTATTTATAGGGGGCTCGAAACTGTTAGACATTTGTCGAACAAAAAATTGGCATAACTGTTTACGCGCAGGATTACAAAATAAATATTGTAACTAGAATGAATATGTTGGTGCTTACTTATACTTCAGATTGTAATAATTTCCCTGAACTTAAATAAATTTGTATTTAAAGCATTTTTATATTTTTAATGCAATGTTGCATTTAGCTAATACAAAATTTTGAAAACTTCAACAGTAAAATCACATTAAAAAATTTTATTTGAACAATAAAAAGGAAATTTTAGGTTCAATTTATACAGACTAACATGAAATATATGCTTTGAAAATTTCATGAAAAAATATTCAGAAGTTTTTGAGGCATCCTGCGCGTTATGCCCCAAAAACACCATATGGAAAATAATGACTTTAAAATTTCGAATATTCAGCTTCAGCTATTGAGCGGGTATCTATATTATAAAGGACAAACATATCTGTGCGTAACGCATACGTCATTTTGCGAATGGCAACACTTTGAAATTTGAAATAAAATTTTGCTTTTCCAATTTTCTCTACTGCAAATTTTTAAACTTCTAAACATCGCACATTTTAAATTTTTACACCGTCGTATAAGGAAAAAAATGCTCTTTTAAATGCAATTTGTTTGAAAGCTGTACCTCAATTTATTTTTGAGATATTAATTTTTTGGTAGTTTTTAATACCATTTTTCTTATCGTGGCAACAAAAGTACCCCATTTCTATTGAAAATCTTTGAAAGTAAACGGAAAATTGTCGAAAATAGGAGATACTGTATGTTTATGTTGCCATTTTCACATAAAACCTGAAAAAAGTTGAAATTAAAATGCGGGCTATGTCAAGAATATTGCCTGTTATCCCGTGATAATGACGTCATATGCATACTTTTCCATAGGCGAAGTTTAGATTCAAATGACGTCATATTATAAAAAAGCGTGTATTTTAATTCTTAAACCTGAATTATGTTTTTTAGAAGTGCGTCATTTTCACAGCCCAGCTGCTTTGAAATTCCTCACAGGTTAAAATGCTTCAATTTGAAAATAATGTAATCGAAATCACGCACTGATAAAACGCAATGTTTTACAAAAATTTAGAGTATCTTTATAAAAGAGAGGTGAGATGCAAATAATAGCGATTTATATTACAGAAATTGATGATTCTCGCCTGGATGGATTTGCTTCGCCGAGTCAGACAAGCAACCAAATAATTCGTGGTTTAAAATAATATGTTCTTGAAGTTTTGTCCAAAATTCTCTTGAATAATAAAATTTTAATGCTATTTTTTAGGACATTCTACTATAATTATATCAAAATAACATAATTTGCTTAATTTAATTTTTCCTAATTTTATATAATCTATATTAAGAATACAAGTGTTTTTTAGTCATCTGCCCGGATCTTTCTGCTGAACCAATTTTACTAATATATATATATATATATATATATATATATTAAACTGAAAGCTCTTCATTTGTAGATGTGGCACTATTTGTTTGTTTGATTTTTAAATATCTCACTTTTATATTTTAATTTTAAAAGCATTTTATGAAATTGCTTCAAAATGGTGAAAATTAGATACCTTTCATTATTGCAGACAAGAGAGAAATAATGAGGTATTTTTATCTTTATTCATGCTATTTTCTGATAAAAATTCAAAATTGTTGATAAAAATTGTTGTATAGAGTGTAGTGTCACAATATTCCATTAGGAGCAGAATATTATATTAGGGGCATAATAACGCAAAGTAACATACTGCTTTTGAAAACACGTATTTTTCCTCATAAATTTTCTATATTGTTTTTCCTTCTGCATGTGTACTGATACTAAATTTCAGACACTAGGCGAAATGCTTATTTAAGTGAAAATGAAGTCATATTTAAAAGAAAACGATCATTTTCTTAGATAAAACTAAACATTTTGACACAAATGCGTCTAAAAACCATAAATAACGGAAATTTTTACTCTCCGGAATTGCTATTAGAATATCAAGTAAAGAGTGCGTCTGTTCACATAAAAGATGTTGATGACAATCTTGACTTCAAGTTTTGAGTTAAAATGATTTTTAAATGATCAAACAAAGTACATTTTTTTTTTTTTTAAATGATGAATGAGAAGTACGCATGCAAATTTTGTGAAGGTGAAAATTGCTGTTTTTCATTCAGGAATACCAATCATAAGAGCTTCAATTGATAACCACATCCTAATAACTGGTCTTTATTATATTTTACTGATTAAGTATCTATATTATAAAGAAGAAGCGCATCTGTGCGTAACGCTGACGTCATTTTGCGAATGGCAACACTTCACGATCAAATGAAATGAATGGTCAAATGAAAGAATGATATATTGTAACCTGATTGATTGATTCAAATAACTCTTACCTTGCGGCTAATATGAAAATATCGCTTTTGATAAATTTCAAATCAAACGAATGATCAAATGAATGGTCTTGAAATTTTTGCTACTGCAATTTTTTAATCTTCTGACCATCGTACATTTTCAATTTTCGTCGCATAGGGAAAAAATTTACTTTCAAATGAAATTTGTTTAAAAACTGTATCTTAATTGACCGTTGTATTATATTTTCTAAGATAATGTTTAAGCATGATTTGGTACTTTTCGGTTAGCCGGGCGCCAGTGTTATATATACATATATATGTATGCATAAATGTATGTATATATACATATATATATGTGTGTGGACAATATGTGTATATGTATATAATATATATGTATATTTACATATATGTATATATGTATATAATATATATGTATATTTACATATATGTATGTATATAGATATGTATATATAACACTGGCGCCCGGCTAACCGAAAAGTACCCATGATTTTTTTTAAGTTTATCTTATCACGTGCCCGTTTCAATACATAATAATAATAAACATTTTGCACATAAAGCAAGAAACATTTTTCAGCATTTGTTTCTGACTATTTTTGCATAACGAAATTACTACTTCCTTTATAAACAAGTAAGAGAATAATATAAAAAAAACCACCAATCTAATATATTTGTGAAAGACAAATTAAAGAAATTAATACTTCTTTTATAAACAAATAAAAGAATAATATTGAAAAAACACAAATCTAACATATTTGTAATCGTACAATTTAAATTTTTACATCACCAAATAGGATTTTTTTTTTTTTTTCAAATGGAATTTGTTAGCAAAGTTCATCTCAGTTTACTGATTGTCTATAGTTTTAAAAACAATTTTAAAGCATGAAATATTTTTTAATTTATATATATCACGCGGAGCTCGATTACGAAAGATTAATCCATTTCCCCTTAAAACAAAATAAAGAGTTCATAATTTTCTTAGGGCTAATATTCATTAAAAAAAACCCTTCCCTATGAATAAATATATAAAATAACATAAATAAAACACAAATTTAACAGACCTGTATAAGCTCTGAAATTATCAGAATATAAAAGGATGCCATAAGTAGCAAAATCTTGGTCAAATAACTCTTACCTTGCGGCTAATATGAAAATATCGCTTTTGATAAATTTCAAAAATTTATTTGATTGTATAATTCGTATTTCCATATGAAAAATACTTTTTTTAATGTAGTGGGCAATCTAAAAAATTTATTGCATATAAAGAAATTATTAGTTTTCAATTAAAATAAAAATATATTCACCAATATTCTTTAACCCGGGAAGCCCGTGTACGATTCCCTAGTAATTCTAAAAGCCAAAACTTTTGTTCTATTGGGAATTTCAAGGAAACAATTACATCAAAATATTCAGTTAAGATAGGAGTTTAACATCTAAAAAAATTAAAATTTCTTAAATTTTGAAGCTTTAAGAATCCTGCGACCACTTAATCATTTCCGACACGGAGTAATTCTGTTTATAAACTTATGAAATATTGAACTGACACCAGAATTTATAAACGAATTTATTAGAAAATGTTAACTTGCTTATTTTCACTTACATGATAAAAGGAAAATTTTAATTAAATATTCTTGGTGCCGTTTGTCTGTTTTGGAATTAAAATTAGGTGTCCGTTTTTTAAGGGCATCGCCCTCGAAAGATTTAATTAGAATGAATCACATAAATACTGTGGGATTCGCGATAGTTTGCATTTATTGTATCTCTCAATACGCCTCAAGTGACTTTAAAAGTTAATTAAACACCTATCTGGAAAAACGCGATACTGACCAAGGCGGCGTTGCAACTTTGAGACCTCAATTCGAAGCGCCCTTAGCACAATGCCAAATTTAAACTTTAAACAAAGGTTTTGTTTTAGCTACACTGTAGAAATAAAGGTTATTACTATGCTGAATTTAGTTTCATGAAATGCCAAATGAAGTTTAACTATGCACTGCTTTTATTGTCAGTACCGAATTAAGTTCATCATAAACAGATTAGGATAATATTAAAAAAAGAGTTATACGAATAGCTATATTTGATAGTATTTAGGTTCCATATCTCTTTGAACTTTCATGGTATAGCCATTAACACATGATATGCAATAGTGATAATTCACAATAATTTTACTATTATATAATTTTATTATAATACTATTATATAATACTACTATATAATACTATTATTATTACTATATTATTACTATATTATTACTATATTACTATTATTATTAATATTATTACTATTATTACTATATTATTATTATACATTACATTATACACTTCTCAAAACAATTAAAGGATATTGCAGTTTTACGTGGATTTTGTATCTGGTAAACTGTTTAGCTGATTGATACATGGTCGACAGACATAGTAGGTTATATGAGAATAAATTACACATGTTTGGCAGAAAAAATGCATTTTATTGCGCATTTGTGTACTAAAGGAAAAAAACACAATTTGTGCATATGAGAAAAAAAGAATAAGAAAAGGTGTTTTCTTCAAAGAAAATCATTTTCAGTAGGGGGTATGGTTTCCACGGGCGGCCAGCAACGTTGAACACCTTTCAGGCATGGACTCAATGAGGCTATTAATGACGAGTTGGAGTATTCTGCCCCACTCTTCCAGAAGAGCTCTTTCCAGTTCTTGGAGAGTTTGTGGGGGTTGTTGGCGGCCAGAAACTCGTCTTCCTAGAGCGTCCCAAACGGGCTCGATTGGATTCATGTCTGGAGAACACGCTGGCCATTCCATTCGAACGATTCCTTCCTCGAAAAGAAAATCCTCCACCAGGTTTGCACGATGTGGCCTGCAGTTATCGTCCATTAAAATGAAGTTATCTCCGATTGCTGCAGCGTAAGGGACTACAATAGGTCTGAGGATCTCATCCCTATATCGGCGACCAGTCATAGCTCCATCTCGAATGATGTAGAGGTCAGTGCGCCCGTCAATGGAGATGCCACCATACACCAACACTCCTCCACCGCCAAATCTGACACTTTCTTGCACGAACGCAGGATTATTCCTACTGCCACGGTCCCTCCAGATGAAAATACGCCTATTATCCGGATGCACAGAAAAACGGGACTCGTCAGAAAACAGAATATTGCTCCATTCATTTCTCCTCCAGTTGACATGCTCGGTTGCCCACTCACTGCGGTCGCAACGATGCCTTGATGTTAATCTAACACATACCATCGGTTGGCGAGCATACAGACCTACAGCATGGAGCCGGTTTCGGACAGTCTGAGTTGAAATCGTGGTGCCTGTAGCCGAGCGAAGGTGTTGTTGGAGAAGAGTAGCATTCATGGTTCGGTGTCTCCGAGCTGTTAACGAGAAATACCGATCTACATTGGGCGTTGTTGCCCGTCTACGACCTTGCCCTGGTCTTCGGCCTGCACATCCACTCTCCAAAAAACGGTTCCAGATCCGGGAAATGACACTTTGTGACACTCCAATGGCTTGCGCTACTTCGGCTTGAGTTTGGCCCCCTTCTAACCTACCAACAATTCTCAAAGCTTCTGAATCTGTCAAATGACTTCGCTGTGACATCGTACTCATCGAAACAAAGCAATCACTGAAGGCCGATCATCCTTGTCTTCATTCTCTTTTATACAGTTGAAAGTCAAATTTCATTCGCTGCCGCTGAAGCGACGTTTTTGACGTCGAACTCAAAATTTGCATACTCCACAGTTTGAAAACCAGAAAAATTTGCATTTGTGATTCTCTTCTTCTATTTTCGGCAAAAAAAAATTTCGTTTATATCTTTATTTTATATAAAACTTCAAATATCCTTTAATTGTTTTGAGCAGTGTATTATATCGTATATAATGCTATTTTTATTATAATACTATTATAAAATTTTTCTATTTCACAATATTTCAGTTTTATTTCACAGCAGTTCACTCAAATCTCTATAGCTGTCATTGTGACCGATCCTGGTCGTTGTAGGTAGGACATTAGATTATACGCTCGTTATAAAATATTGCAAAAAAAAATGTGATACATTTAAAAACCTGAAAAAATAATAAGAGTCTCTAAACGTGAGTAAGCTGACGTAAATATTTTAAGAATAATTGCTTCTCAAAGGATCTATGCGGTCAAAATGACCGCTCCGGTCATACTAGTGTTAAAAGTATAAAAGAGATTCGGATTCTTAATTTTTTTAATAATATTATTTTTAGCAATGTACAATAAAAAACCAAAAAATTAAGCGGAAAATAGATTAACATGATTATTGTTTTAGAAAAACATCATGTATTAAAGTTTTTATTAAGTATTTGCACGATTGAGCATTCATAAAAAATAAGGTAATATTAAAATTTACGATTTACAGCAAAGTAATTACAGAGTCTGTTAATATTTTTTAATGGTATTTGAAACGGAAGCATATAAAAAAATAGAATACATTTATTTTCTAATATGTTCAGTCTGCTAGCTATTTGGTGGAACTTCATATTAGATCTTGATTTCCAAGATAAAAAAACGCTGCTCTAAAAGTATCAAGTTTTATTTTTTTTTCCACTCCTCTACCAGAATCCTACAGAGTCTATTCAATGCTTTGGAACACTGTAAAAAACGGGAATGCTTCTTAAGCTTCGAAAATGTACTATAATCACGAAGAAAAAAATAACCTCTTCCGAATCACCCAATATTTCGAAAAGCGTTCCTTTATCTTTAGAAATTTCAGAAAATAATTTATTTCCAAATTGGAATGAAAATCTATGAAAATAAATTTTCATTAGCTGCACGTAATTTCCGGAAACTTTTTCTAGTAGCTTTTACAATGTATTAATCAGCTCTCTGTACCCGAAAAATTGGTTTTGGGGATTGAATCAATTCTCAAATAAATATTTTGAGCTGCATAACTGAATTTGCACATGCAATCGTAACAAAATAATGCTAATTTTAATATTAATAATAATGCTGTTAATTTAGAACTTTTGTCTGTTAAACATGTTTGCTGAATATCAAAATATTTACCTGAAAATTGATAGCATCCGAAAAAGTCATATTCCGATTTAAGAAAACTAATTATTGCACAGTAAAAGCTACTCAGAAATGTTTCCGAAAATGACGGGCAGCTAATAAAATTTAATTCTTATAAATTCTTCTTTAAATTTCGAAAATAAATGGTTTCCAGAGGTTTTTAAAGATAAAAGAACGCTTTTCGGAATCTTTGGTGACTCGGAAGATGTTACTGCATATTTTCGTTAATGTATTATAGTACATTTTTGAAGATCAAGAAACATGTTTTTTTTTTTCTATTTTAACAGTGAATGCAATCTTATAAAGACAATGTTTTAAAAGTCCAAATGCACAGTACGCATAGCATGTTGACAGTTATTACGAAATTTAATCTCTTAATGAAGGTTATCAATAAAATCAAATTCAGTAAATTGTTTTTTCATCTATTAACATGATTCGTAAAAGCAATTATAAAAAGGTTCATGGCATATCCAAGAAATTAAAACATATGAACAATCAGTAAACTGTTTTAAAGTTACTATAAAAATAAATAATTTAATATTAAGATTAACGATACTACTTTCGTGTGTTTCGTCTTAAATAATGTAAAATACATAGTTTTTACACTTACTTGTATTCCAGACTCTCAAAAGGAGAGATGTGGCGATTTTTATGCTGCAATTGTATCGAATTAATTTATGTTTCTTTCTTTAAAAGTTCAATCTACATATTTTTTTTACAAGTCACAAAAGTAATCAGGTGTGCTTTAAAACACCACAGAATATTATACCATTAGCAATGGATTATAATGTGAAACGACTAGAATTTACAGATGATATTACCCTGATGATGGATACCAGACAAACCACAGATACAAACATAAATACAAGGTAAGCCAATTTTCTCTTACCTATGCTTTGCTTTTATAATTGAGATATAAATAAACAATAAACTGTGAGGAACAGCGAATTTCGCTAAATTAGATACGTCTAAATATTATCTAAAGTAATTATTATCTAAAGTAATTATTATCTAAAGTTAAATACGTCTAAAGTTAAATACGTCTAACATAGGACACATCGGGGACTTTTCGTGGTAACTATTGGAATAGCCTCAACTGCAGTTTCATTCATAATTTCCGCTATAATTATAGCAGACAAATTTGAGGTTTGGCTTTATCCTAATGAAACTTAATGTTAAGATGATTGTTTTAGTAAAGTGATGAATGTCATCTTTGAAAGCCGGTATTAAAACATATTTCCGATAGTAATTAGACTATTTTATTTATTTTAAAATTTAAATCCTTATTTTAAATAGAATTAAGCAATAATTATTTTCTATTAGTCGTGTCTTTTATTTTACTCATAGGAATCTTAAAACGATAGTTCGCACTTTTTTTTTTTTTTTTTTAAATAACCGAATAACGATGATTTTATTTGTAAAGCGCAATTATATAGGATTTGATCCATTGTTTATATTCCAGCTGAAATTTAAAGCAAATAATATATTTAATGATATTTGTGATAATTGAACCTTATTCTGTCTTCTTTTGATATAGCTATTATTTTTATTTTATTTTAAATTTATATTATAGTTAAACTCAAAAACATTACAAAGATCACCCTCTGTAAAGTTTTGCATGCTGTGTCCCTTTTGAGATTATAATGAATGAAGTTTGTGTTTTATATGTATATGATGCATGTTGTAAGAAAACGTGTGCTGATAAAAGTGTATTACATCTAATAGCCCAAAATATGATGATAATAAAGGTGAATCAAAGACACGTGCTAAATCTGACTCATTATGGATAACAACGATTTCTGGCTAAGTTGCAAAAGTGAATGCTCATGGTAAATAAAACATATACTTATTGGTTTCAATTTAATAGGCTATGTAAGTAATATTATTGTAAAGTAAATTATATATTGTTATTGCAAAGCAAATATTTTATTTTTGGAAAAACCACAGACAGTTTCAAAGGGGAATAACGATGATGAAATGTACTGTATAGTTTTCCTTGGAATCACACACAGAAAATGGATACATGCATTGTCTGATTTCAGCTTGTTAGGAAATAGTCATGAATTTTCAGTTTTAAAAATACGTTGAAAATATATTACACACAATTTCCGGAAGAATATAGTTTTTTGTTTAATGATTTTATTTTAATAGTAATGGATCATCAGTTTAATTCAACGTTTTCTTTTTTTTTAGAAAATAAGTACATCACTTATGTACATACATATGTACACTATTTTATAACCTTACATATATAAATCCTTAGACTCAATAATTTGTATCACAAATAAAAAAATATTTTGATGCGCTTTTCTTAAATTTTTATTTATTTCAATCTCAACTATACCGTTTCATTCTTTCTCTTCACAATGCAAACGAAATAATATAATAGCCGACTTTTTTTTCTTTTTAACATTATAGAATTCTCCTCATTTGGGTTTAGGAAAGCCACATTTTCTGTTTACAAAAATGCTCTGTCAAACAGCGCATATCAATAATTTAAGCAAACATGGAACAGCACTTAGTTGATTATTCTAAGAGTCAATATATTTTCATATTCTTCCAGACAGGATATTACACTTTTCCTTATTTAAATAGCGGATTTAATTCTTTATGGTTTCGCTTATGAGAAAAGCACGTTTTCCGATACATAAATGAGAAATATTTTATTTTTATTTTGCATTGTTGAACTTGTAATATATGCGCGTATTTGTTTGCGTTGTGAATTTGTTTGTATATATTTACCTATTCTTTCAGACATTTCTCATTCAAGTATCAGGAATCAATATTATTGAAGCTTATCTTGTTGACTGTCTTTCCGAAGGGCTGCTAGAAGAGTACACAGGCACAATTATTCAATCGTAATTTATCATAAAATATATATATTTAAATTATATCTAAAAGATGTGTATAATGTTTCTCGTAAGATAGTTACGCATGATTTAGGAATTCAGTTTAAAAATTTATGCTTGCACAGGAATTATTTTATGACTATTACTTCTAAATGTGATTCAAGGTACTTAAACTTTATATATCAAAACTGGAAAAAACAACCCAGCTTGTCATACTAAAATTAATTGAAGGTACTTAAACTTTTTATATGAAAACTAAAAAAACAGCTTGAAACAAACTATATTTATATATTAAAGAAAGCATAAAATAAAATAAAATATGCACATAATGGTTTGCACTAGTTATTAGACAAAGCTCCCTTTAAAAATTGAATTAAACCTTTAAAAAAGTCTAGGGTGATTTTTTTCAGCTTTTAGTTTATTTGGGTGATTTAGAAACATAATATTAACGCATCTGTACACATACTGATTTTGTAAAATCTACTTTGTAAAGTCACGCTTTTATTTTATATAAAATGACGTCATTTGCATCGAAAAATCAAGACTGGATATAGCGCCTATTGCTTGCAGCGCCATCTATCGCTTCTATTTGTAACTGAAACTGGGAATCGCAGCATAAAAACTCCTGGCATCTTACACAACTCTCCTGCAAAGATTTTTTTAAATATCTGTCACCGTTTGCATGTTATTGAATTTTAAAATCATTGATCATTTTTGGGACGCCCGGTAATACCTGCGGCTTCATCTTGAAATTATATTTTTATATTAAATGCGAAGTCATGGCGGTCAATTTTTTAGTTACATGTATTACATAACAAAATGGTATGTATTCATGTCACAGTATCTTGAATACATCACATGTTACTCGTCACGAGAAGATAAAAATGACATTGATATTTGCATTTTGGCCATCGTTCAGTCACATTTTGATAAAATTTTGCTCATGAGGCTGTTAATGTTCCACTGAAGGACTGATCCATCCACTGAAGATATCAATATTTACGATCCAATCTTAAACAACATTTGAAGAAAAATATTCATATGATGCCACTATCGCGAAATAAAACACAAACTCAGCAAAAAGCGATGTCGTAAATTCGACAAAAAAAGTCTACTATCTAATGATTCACATGACTTCCTTTGTTTGTAATATTAATATGGATACATAAAATTAAATATAACTTATAACAGCTCCTTATTTTATCAGAAATCATCTATTTATATATTTTATTCAAAATAGAACGCATTTTCGATACAAAATATTTTCAGTTGTTATGAGAAAATGGCAACAAAAAATATACTGTAATCTACTACGTTCCAACCATTTTCCTTTTATTTTCTGCAGAAATTGCATTAAAAACTACACAAAATAAATAATATCTCAAAAATAAACTGAGATGCAATTTTCAAACAAATTGCAGTTAAAAGTACTTTTTTCCCTATACGAAGGTGTAAAATGGAAAATGTGTGTTGCTTAGACGTTTAAAAAGTTGCAGTAGAGATGATCAGTGTTTAACCGTACAATGATACAGCTGCTTTGTTTTACGGGTGGCTTATGTAAGGTAACGTTATTTTATAGGGGCGCCACTTTAATTGTTACCTGAAAGAAATAGCATATCAGGGTCTGACAAAATTCTCATATCTAGTTAGCGTAAAAAGCATCTATTAAGCACACTGGCAAGTAATCCCCGAGTACCCTTTAAATTTTCATCGTATGGTCATTGCATTACATATAACAGATGCCGCATGCCTCTGCAAAAGCTAACTGTTAGCTGAGTTACTGTTTGAGAATATCATGGTTGGAGTGATGTTGAACAATATTGTCACCAGTGATTGCAACAAGGTATCCGTAATTGTCAAATGAAAAGATACCGGGTACCCCAAAAATGATCAATGGATTTAAAATTCAATATCTTGCAAACGGTGACAGATATTAAAAAAATTCTGGCAGGGGGATTGTGTATGATGTCAGGAGTTTTTTACTGTCATCCATGAATTTAGTTCAAATTTCAAAAAATAGATGGCAGTGGGAGCAATAGGTAGTAATTCCAAACCCTATTTTTGGTACTTTGGGATCCATTTAAAACATTTTAACCTCTTATTTCGCATGGGAGAAGAGGAAGGCCGAAAAATACAGACTGGATATAGAGCCTATTGCTTGCAGCGCCATCTATTGCTTCTATTTGTAACTGAAACTGGGAATCGTATCATAAAAAATCCTGACATCTTACATAACCCTCTTGCAAAATTTTTGTTAATAACTGTCACCGTTTGCATGTTATTGAATTTTTAAATCATCGGTCATTTTTGGGACGACCCCAAAAATCTGCGACTTGATCTTGAAATTATCTTTTTTATATCAAGTGTGAAGACATTGCAGTCAATTTTTTTGTTGCATGTATTACATAACAAAATGGCATATATTCATGTCACAGTGATTTGAATACATCACATGTTACACGTCACGAGAAGATAAAAAAGAGATTGATATTTGCATTTTGGCCATTGTTCAGTCACATTTTGATAAAATTTTGCTCATGGGGCTGTTAATGTTTTGAATAATTGCAATAGATGTGTATGCAAATACACCAGTAAAGCATTTGAACAATAGCAAATTACGTAAACAAGCTGTCGTTCATAGAATATATAACCCTTATTATATTAAAAAACCACATATATTGTTCTACAAAATAGTGTTTCTGATTTCAATTTGATTTTTTTCATTCTTCACTCGATATTTATTCGTTTCGAAATTTTACCTTCAAACTTTATTGTGCCAACAAATAGGTAAATTTTATATTTATCTAATTTTATGCAATATCCCTAATTATAATGAAATCAAAACTTCTTCTTTTCCATTACTTCTGTAAAACGAATTTTACTAAAATATTGCGTATTCTGCTCGTATCAAGTCAAAAAATCTCAGAATGAAAATAAATACTCAATGCTGCATAGCTGTCAGTCATAAATGAAAGAAAATTAACTCCCTTCACTTTGTAATCATTTTAGTGTTTCCCAAAGAAGCAAAGTATACCACTTGTCTGTAAATTTATCATTTTTTAATTCCTTAAATTAAGGAGACAGATACGTTTCAGAATCTCTGACAATAATTCAGAATTTTGGGGAAAAAATCTACACAAAATAAGCCACCTTACATACCAAATTTTATAAAATTTGGTAAAACACTAGTAGCCAACTGTTTTACTACCACGTGTGCATATAAAATGTATGACCATTTTATGGCCCTTTTCCTAAATACACATATTTATTAACATGAAATTTTCTCGTTTAATAACTTAGTAAATATACACAATCTCATACTTATTGACTGTAGTTCCATACACGGTTGCATAATTGTGAAAATGATCCTTGCTAGAGTGCTACAAAGTTTGTTTGTTTTGTAACAGGGTCAATAAGCTTTTATAAATAATGAAACCAATGGTTATATATACTGAAATTTTATAGTACAAGAGAAACGTAAAATAGTTTGTTTACAACAACTTTATTTATAAAAAAATTTTACATACTGAGAGACTTCTACTTATTGCCGCCAAAAATGTATTTATTATCAACGAATTAAAAATGTGTGTATTTTTATATAAATGCATAAACGTTTGGTTTTTGCAAATTTATGCACTGGTGAGGAGAAAACGACTTCTTATAAAAATGTTAGACAAATGTAAATTTTTAAACTCTTATTATACTGTATTTATACTGTAATATATCCTATCTGATTTTGATTTATTAAGCTTGTAAGGAATAAATCAATAGAATAAATATTTGAATTTTTATACATTTCGAGAAGTTTTTATGCGTGAAATATAACATAAAATACTACAATTTAAAATATTATGATTCGTAGCCTATGTATATATGATAGAAATAAATTCCTAGACACTTTTAATATCAAAATCTAGAGAGTTGTTTATTCACAGCTAACAATCTATAAACCCTATAGTTTGAAGGTTGAGATATTCATTAAAAAATTGTTAACTTCATAAAACCTATCAGAAAATAATACAGCAATCGTTGTTTCTAAAATTATTTACATGCAATTTTTGGTATTTTACCAATCACTAATTTTTTTTTTTTTCTATTGAGACGTAACTGTAAAATTTGTATTAAATCTGAATATTAGAGAAACATACGTCACCTTATAAGGAACTTAGAAATGTAAATTTTAAATGTACAAACTTTAAATATTAAACACTCCGAAATGACTTCCATAAACATAATGAAAGTTCACGTGCAATTTTTTAGTAAAAACTTTAAGTTCTTCATTCGTTGAGAAGACATTTGATTGTTAATATTACGTGCAAGCATGCGGCATTTTCATTCAGCAGGAGGTCTGTACTAGTTAAAAATGCTGACATTGTTTAGTTAAATCTAGTTTAAATAAAACTAAAATACTATTGAATTTTAGGATTGATTTTATTTATGCCCAAAAAACATTTGTTTAAAAGCATTTTTCAAAATACAAATTATTATATTTTTTTTCCTATGAAAACTAAATGTATAAAAAGTATTTCACAAACATGATATAAATTTCATGGTTACAAAAACATTTAAAAAATACAAGCATTTGAAAATTATATTTATAATACATAATGTATACCCTTACTGTGAAATTTTGTGAAAATAAAAAGAGAATATAACCAATATATTTTTTTCGACATGGATCCAAACCAAATAAACCTTCTACTATATTTGGCTTAAAATTTTACCTTACAAAAACAATATTCACCGTTTCATTCTAGGAAAGTGAAAGCTTGTTTGTTAAGGATATGATTTATTTTAAAGTATTCATTGTCTTTATCTTATAACTGTATAAAATGTATAAAGATTGATTTTTAAATAAAGAAAATGTACTCTTTTTCTCACAGACTAATATATGCAATCACCCGGAATAAATAGCTCCAGCATTTCTTCTTATATCTTACTTTTGAAAAACTGTACATAGAAATCACAAAGTGTCATTTTCCGATTTCTTATTTTGAATTCATTTAAAAGTGTTAAATTTCGGTTTATGCAAAACATAATGCAGGTTATAATTCATGTTTTAATTTAAGATCCTGGAAAGATTTTTCGATGTATTCATTGTACCGAGTTTTTTTTTTTTTTTTTTTTTTTTTTTTTTTTTTTTTTTTTAATTATCGGATAACTTTTCTGAGTAAATATAAATGAAATATTGTTAAGTTAATAAAAACTATTAAATCCATTATTAATACTTAGAGACTATTAGGTATAAATGAATACTATTAGATGTAGAATACCATTAGATATTAATTGAATATTGCTAAGTGATCAAGATATGAACTATTACTGTTAAATTCATTATTAATACTTAGAGACTATTAGAAATATAATACTGTTACTAGATTTAAATGAAATATTGTTAGAGCTGTTAACATTAGCATCCTGAAATTTTGATTTTTTCTATAGCTATGAAAATTGTAGAAAAAGAGCATAAACTATAGCACCTTTTAATGGGCTTCTTTGATTAAGAAAAATGCAAAAAAGGATTAAAACTGTTAATTGATGTCACTAGGAGGGACAATTCTTAGTCAAGCGTTACCTCTTTTATCTCAGAGCAAACATTTGAGTATAAAAAACTGTGGTATAATATATTATTTTTTTTCTTTGAAAACTGAACATCTTATGTGACAAAACGTATTTTTTTTTTTTTTTTAAAGCACGTTTATTTTTGTGTTTTGGTGTTGTAATCTGCATTTATACCAGGATGAAAAAAAAAAAAAAAAAAAAAAAAAAAAAAAAAAAAAAAAAACGCGAGTAACACTAATCAATTTAATTATATTATTTTTAGCCTATATTTCTACAAAAAAAAAATAGCGATTATAGAAAAATAATTTATCCATTTTTGTAAAATTTAAACCAAAAAGATATTTAAGTAAAGTTCTTGCAGTGTTTTAATTATGCCTAATGTGTTTATCGAGGAAGATGGAAAAAATTTCTTTAAACCTTTTTTTAAATGTATTATAAATCCTAACCTTGAAATAAATAAAGTTCAGACAGAATAATTTAGAATGAAAAAACTAAATAATTGTTGGGTAAATAACGCATAAGAAAGTGTTTTCTATTTCCCACAGTCCAGACGCATAGACTTACTTGAAAACATCGATTTAGATCTATTGTTTAAAAAAGAAAGAAAAGAAAAAAAAGGAAAAACAAGTAACCATTCGATTATAAATTTTATCTTTTTTATATTTAAAAGCTTAGAAAATATCTATACTGGAAATGCAACAAACTTAAATTTGCAATACAAACGCCTAATTTCGACATCACATACCAATATATGGACTATTAGACCAATGTCAAATGGGCGTCTTTTTTGCTGCTTTTTTTCTTAAGTATTATCCAATTACAATGCTATAGCATTGTGAATGGATAATACTTAAGCAAAAAAACAGCAAAAAAGACGCCCGTCCGACATTGGTCTTATTGTTAAATTTATTACTTAAAAAACAAGTTAAATTTGTCCTAGTTCATAAAGCTTAACTCAAAACATCGTGGCTTAATGATGAAGTTTTTAAAATTCAAATATTTGAGGCTTCTTAAAATTGATATCTCTTTAAAATTTTCTAGGTTACAATACCTTTTTTAATGTAAATTCTAAACTTATATAAATTTTAATTAAAACTCGAAAAAAATAATCTTCAAAGATTTTAACAAGCATCTATTTCTAGAAAATTTAAATATGCGAATGTGAAATATCACCTCATTACGTTAAGTATAGTTTTCTATCTATACATCCATCCAGATATGCCCAGATTGCATTTAAAGATTGCCTCGCGACTCTTCTAATGTAGTTCTATGCGCTGCATATACATGTATCATTTACTGCGGTTAAATGTGTATAATGTGTAACTGAATCAAGCAGGACGGTCGTTCTGCCAAGCCAAGCTGAAAAAAAATGCTAACCCCGCCAAACAAACAAACGCCAAGAATAACAGCAAGACACCGTAACTGCTTATTATACTGATGACAACTTCTCCATGTTAAATGGACGAAATATGCCAGCGTAAAATTTCCCATATCAAAAGAAGCAATCATCGCAGAAAACTAAAACCATCACCAGAAGGACCTAATAAAGAAGATCTTCAATTTAAGATCAAATGCATCCTCATAAATTAATTATAAACAGA
This sequence comes from Maratus speciosus, assembly GCA_963932465.1. NCBI lineage: Eukaryota > Metazoa > Arthropoda > Arachnida > Araneae > Salticidae > Maratus > Maratus speciosus. The sequence continues at coordinate 330,227,046 of OZ010788.1, read as the reverse complement.
GATATAGATTTTTTAAAATAACGTCGAGATACTGAAAATGACAGATTTCTTTTCTTCGTCACAACTTATGTTTCAATTGAGGTAGAGACTTAAATAATGGACAGAAAAAAGTAAGGATTGAATTTTTGGATAGATATTTACTCAATCTACGTGCTTTTATAAAATTCAGCTTTAAAAACATAAATTTTCTATTCATAATTAGCGATAAACTGTTAATTAGTTCTAAAGTTTACAAATTATGCCAAATAGCGATAAACCCGCCAAAATATTTTAGAAATTTTACACTTTTCTTTTATATTATCCTTTTGCATTGATTTCATCGAAGATAACTATGGCTGAGATTCACATAGAATTTTCGCTGTTAGCGAAATGAGTTTGACCAATCAGAAGCCTGCATGTTTGAGAATATTTGCTGTTTCTGGATCCCGGCCTATGTCATGAAAGTTTTGAGTCATTTTTTTAGTGCCGTGGATGAAGTGCAATGTTTGTAGAAATGTAGGCTAGGATCCAGATAGATTTTTCGCTGTTAGCGAAACGAGAATCACCAATCAATAGCCTGCATTTCTGCAAACAGCGAAAAGTTCACAAAAATGCAGGCTTCCTGAATCTCGTTTCTCTAGCAGCCAAAAATCTATCTAGATTGCGCCCAATGGAAGATGTTCCAAATATGCGTTCGAGGCTGAAAAAAGTCACGTGATACTGGTAATTTATCCAAAGAACTTCTAACTGATAAGAAGGGAAGATACTACTACTTTGCCTCATGAACCGTTTCATTGGCTAGCGGGGATTTACATTACACGTCTACGGAGCCTTCCCTTCTTTACGCTAGAAGTTTTTACCTTGACCACGTGATCAAAATGTAGATGGAATATCCTCCATTATGTTGAACACAATTTTGCATTTCCACATCCAGGAAGGGTATTGATTGTCATAACAATAATACATATTCGAAACTATTTAAGGCACTGATTCTGAACTCCTTTGCAATACATTTCGATATTAAAGAAGTTGTTGTTTCCGTAGTAACAGTACTTTTCTGTATTGCTTTCTCTAAAACACAAATATAGAAATTTAACAAAGAGCGCTCAGAATCAACACCATAACAGAGAGCCTTTATACATAAGAGTGGTGATATATGCACAGGAAGCATGCTCATTTCAAGTTTTTACCGAAAGTATGGCTACAGCGTCTAGAATACCTTGTGTGGAAATATGCTATCCAAACAACGCTAAAAATTTGTATCCCTTAAATGTGCGACGATACTGATAAAATCCCAAGTATCGATCACAGCGACATCTGCGGGATTTAGTATTACATTGTATAGACTAGCAATATCTTGCAGTTTGAGAAAACATCCTGCAGATGTCGCTGTGATCTGCATATTTCAGCAGCATTGTTGCACAGTTAAGGGATACAATATTTTAGCACTCTTTTAAGTATTACAGGGATAGCCAGTTTCCACACTATATATTCTAGGTGCTATAATACGGCAATCCACTTTCTTGAATAGAGGCTATTCTATCTACGTTATGATCACGTGGTCAAGGCAAAAACGTCTAACGTAAAGAAGGGAAGGCTCCGTCGACGTAATGTTAATCCCCGCTAGCCACTGAAACAGTTCACGGGAGAAAGCAGTAGTAGTTTCCTGTTTCCCTTCTCATCAGTTAGAAGTTCTTTAGGTAAATTGCCGGTACCACGTGATTTTTTCAGCCTTGAACCCATATTTGGAATATCCTCCATTAGGCGATACGCGCATGGACGAGCTTTATTAGACTAGGGAAATAATTCAATATGCATTAGTCTGACGATAATGACACGCTCACAAAGACCTTTAACGATTTGTTTTTATCACTTCTACCAATAAACCTTTATTGGCCATATGTCGCTACTTCGTTATAGCGACACACTTGTTCCTAATTGGATCCCGGCCTTAATGTATCAAAATACGGAGTTTGCATTCTGTACTATTCTTGAGCTCAGTTATAACGTCTAGAAATATAGTCCGAGATCCAGGTACATTTTTGCAAACAGTGAAAAGTTAGCAATAATTCTAGCTTCTGATTGGTCAATCTCGTTGCGATAACAAAGAAAAATCTACCTAGATCATGGTCATGGTGTGGAAACCGGCTATTCCAGTAATACTTTAAAAATTGCTAAAAACTGAATCCCATAAATATTGAAAAATACTGAATGACAAATGTCGATAGCAGCAACATTTTCTCGATCTTCTCTGAGCGAAACGTTTTCTCATTTGATGTCTTTTGAAATAGTTACGTTGGAATTACCATATGTCGCTGTGATCGACATTCATCGTTCAGCATCGTTCAACATTTATGGGATACAATTTTTTAGCACCTTTTTAATAAGCCGATTTTTAAACTGTATCTTCTAGATACTATAGCTCCGTTATAGGCCTAGATTATATGTTGTAGAAATCGACTATCCCAGCAATACTTAAAAAATCGCGGAAATAGTGAATCCCTTAAATGTACAACGATGTTGAATTCCAAACAGTCATTTGCAGCGACATCTGCAGGATATTTTTAAAAGAAGAAAGAGACACGTGTAATGCACCGCTATAGCGTCTAGAATACATAATGTGGAAATTTCCTATCCAAGCAGCGCTAAAAAGTTGTATCCCTTAAATGTGCACTGACGCTGAAATCCAGGGAGCTGATCGCAGCGACATCTGTGATATACTTTCAAAGAAACATCGTATTATTACAGCGGGCTTGACGCCAAGCACACAGGTCAGATGTACGTTAATAAAATGTAAAAAAAAAAAAATGCTAGAGCGTCTAGACCAAATTATAGCGCCTAGAATATATAGTGTGGAAATTGGCTATCCCTGTAATACTTAAAAAAGTTCTAAAATATTGTATCCTTGAATGTGCAACGATGCTGCTGAAATATACAGATCGCAGCGACATCTGCAGGATATTTTCTATAACTGCAAGATATTGCTAGACTAAACAAAATGTAATACGAAAATCCCGCAGATTTCGCTGCGGTCGATACTTGGGATTTTAGCAGTAGCGTCGATCATTTATGGGATTCAAATTTTTAGCGTTGTTTAATAAAATATTTCCACACTAGGTATTCTAGACGCTGTTACCAAATCGTCATAAAGTTTTAGGAAATATCCTGCAAATATCGCTGTGATCTACTCATTGGACTTCAGCATCATTTGAAATTTAAGAGATCCAATATTTTAGCACTTTTTAAAGTATTACTGGGATAGCCGATTTCCACACTATATATTCTAGGCGCTATAGCACCGCGGTAGCTTGTCTTTTTCGTTTACCTCGGAGTAGATATAGATGAAGTCCTTTGTAGCTGTTCCTAAACTGTGGCCAACAACATATAAGGCCAGTTCATAACGTCACACGGAGTTGATTATCTGTACACGGCAATAGACACAAAAAAAAATCGGCGCGCAGCTTTGTACTAATCATCGTGTACATAACAATGCTCCAACTCTGAGGCTAACGAAAAAGACAGGCTACCGCAGTGGGTCCGATTCTTATTTTTTTACAGACCGCTGGAGTCACGTGATGCTCGAATGCACCAAAGAAGGTGCGTGGAAAGAGCATCACGTGACTCCAGCGGTTTGTAAAAAAAGAAGAATCGGACCCACCGCAGTAGCCTGTCTTTTTCGTTAGCCTCGATCCAACCCCGTATGACTTTTAAACATCATGAACTGGCCTATTATGTCATTGGTCGCGCTAACACCCTCCCTCCTGTGTCCACCGTATATAGCGGCATTTTGTACCGGAGACTGCTAAATGGGCTGCTATCGGTCAAAATCAAGAGAGAAAAGGGCAGAAGAGAGGGAAAGAACTCGTTTTTTTAACTAGTTTTTCACACGGGAAGATTGACATGTCTGTTCCTTTCCTTTCATAACTTCATGGTGGTGAAATAAGCCAAAGCCTCCGAAATATTCGAGAAAGTCTTGACTCGCGTCACGAAAACATCACACAAAGCAGGCAAAGCAAAGAAACAAAATCATTCATCGGCTCGTTCATATTCACGAGCCAATGAATGATTTTTCTTCTTTGTTTTGCCTGCTTTGTGTGACGTTTTCCTGACACGTGTCAAGGCTTTCTCCAATATTTAAAGGGCGTTGAATAGGTCGGGATCAAGATAGATTTTTCGCTATTAGCGGGATGAGATTGATCAATCAGACGTCTGCATTTTTCCGAACTTTTTGATGTTTGCAGTAAACACCGATAAGCCTGCAAGGATGGATGCTACTGATTGGTCAATGTAATTTTACTAACAGAGGAAAATTTATCTGGGTCCCGGACATTAACTTTGGTTGGTTAAACAATATTGAATAAAGTCAAATCAGGAAGCCAATGTTTGTTAACTTTTCTGGTTAGTTTAATTGAAATCTTCCTCGTCTATTACTGAAAACTAAGTTACCGTACTTTGGACAAAAAATTGAATATGAGTACACGAATTGTACATATGTCACCACTCTAACATAGTGTTGCCAGATGGGCTACTTTTTTAATTCAGATACTTGATTGGCACCACTTTTTTGAAATTGTAAAATGCGCCTTATTTAATGACATATTAATTAAGGCGAAAACAAAGGGAATTTTACCGTTTATAATAAGTGCTGGCAATCAAGAAATCTGAATTAAAAGAAAGTAGCCCACTGGCAACACTGCTATAACATATAAATGTTCTCTGCTATGACCATGATTCTAAGTGCAGTTGGTTAAATTTGAGTATCTGGGCATTAGAGAAAGCAATAGTGGCCCACCGTGGCTGAGTGGATAAGACACCATCCCGCTAATCGCTTGAGAGCGTAGGTGGAAGCACATTCGAATCCCGCCGTGATCCGCATGTGATATGATGTATGTGTTCAATAAATAAACAAACAAATAAGCAAGCAATAGTGAAAGGTACAGTTGGCATGGAAACAACGACTTCTTTAATTCGTATAGAAAATTAATGAATAGTAGTAAATGACTCAAGTTTAAAATGTAGGCAAATGGTCTGGAAATATCAATGGCTCCCATCTAGTATTTCACAAAATTAATTTAATAGATTCACATGATGTATAACTTGATGCAACTCTTAGCTAATGAAAATTCTGCAACAAGACTTATGTAGGTAGATCTTTTGAATGAATAATTCAGAATTCTGACAGCAAAACGAAGTTCTTAAGGGCTCTTCCTCACCCCCCCCCCTCAAAAAGGAAATACGATAGAAAGATATAAGAATTTGGATAGCTTCAATATGTCTGTGATCTTTTGTCAGAGTTCAGAAAAAGAGTCTGGGCATAAAAAAAAACAAATTTGACGAACGATAAGACTATAGATTTCAGGCAAATTTTAACCAAAAAATATTTAATTCTAATGTATATGCGGCTTTAATAATAGACTATTAAAGATAATCAATTTAGGGTAAATTTTATAGTAAATTAATATCCTACATTCATGCAAATAGGTATGTATAAACAGACTTCAGTAAAATTACATATTTATTCTTTCATCTCTATAACACGATCTAAATGAAGATGAAGTTATATGTACAGTTTATATCTTTAAATTTTTAGATTTTTTTTATCAAAAATGTTCCTTTATTATGTCTAGAATTGCTAGATTTACAGATCTTCGATTCTTTAGATGCCTGCGGGGTTTCATTCTTGGATTAACCGTAGGTATTTGTAAAGATAAATTTATTTTGCAAAACCGTCAGCAAAAAAAGTTAGAAAAAACAATTAACTGACAGACTACCTGTAAATATATATTTTATTTCGACTCTGTTTTTTACTAAATTTTCATCTTTCGTAGAACATTTTAAGGAGATATAAATTGAGAAAGACTGATACTTTGAAAGAAGAAATTGACTTTCCTTACTTTTAAATTATTAATCACTATAAAAAATGAATGATAGGTAAACAAAATGTATAATATTGTATTTGCTCCCTGCTTATAAAGTCTATACAAGGACTAATTTTAATTTGAGCTAGTACAATTATTTCAATTATATATCATTTGTTTTAAAAAAAGAACTGATATCTACTAAAAAACAACTTTTCAAAAGTAAAAAAAAAGCCAAGCAAAAAAAAAAAAAAAAGGTGAAAGTTGTGGCTAAAAAATAGTATGATATCAAATTTCCAAGCTTATATTACGGTACTTATTTAACATTTTTTGATAAAGATTTACCATATGTAAGTCGAGTACCTAAGTATGCGTTGATAGAAAGCCTTTTCTCCTTTACTAAATACATCATAACGTGTTTCTGAAAATTAATTTTTTTTTAATTATGCATGATGGGCTTGGCGGCCATCTTTCCATATTTTACACAAATTTCTAAGCACTCAAACTCGTAACATATTTGCATTATTAAGAATTTCGAACTTCTAGTTTTAGCTACAGACAGATAAATTAGAAAGTTTTTTATTTTGAAAAAACAAATTGATTTTTACTGCTTTAACTAATTAATTAACCCCCCCCCCTCCGAAAAAAGAGAATCATAAGATGAAATCTGAAGTTACTTCAGGTTTATTTTTAGACACAAATTTTTAGGCACTCATTTCCATAAATTAAAAGAATAAAATGTTTGCTTTAGTAACAATTTCGAACTTCTAATCTTAACAATGAACTTGTGTGCTTAGAAATTTGTGTAAAATATGGAAAGATGGCCGCCAAGCACATCATGCATAATTTAAAAAAATTAATTTTCAGAAACACGTTATGATGTATTTAGTAAAGGAGAAAAGGCTTTCTATCAACGCATACTTAGGTACTCGACTTACATATGGTAAATTTTTATCAAAAACTGTTAAATAAGTACCGTAATATAAGCTTGTAAATTTGATATCATACTATTTTTTAGCCACAACTTTCAACTTTTTTTTTTTGCTTGGCTTTTTTTTTTACTTTTGAAAAGTTGTTTTTTAGTAGATATGGAAATACAGGATAAGTTAAGACAAACATATTCACATAAGTTTTCGGTTTTGATTTGTGCAGAGCCCTCTGTTTGAAAATAAGCATTTTTACGTTAATAAAACAATCATACTTTAGTAGAATGCACTTTCAAATATTATCTTTATATATATAAAGTACTTCCATCTATATAACAACCGGCACATAACTATAAAACCACTTGAAGGGCGGTGGGATATATTATATCCCACATAATTTTAATCAAGAATCTTTTAAGAAAATTTTACTTTTCTAACCATGGTGAAAAAAAATTAAAATTACATTACTAATTGCAAAATTGCAATGAATTTTTTTTATAAAATTCCGATATAAATTGAACAGAAACACAATTATTTGCCCTTGAAATAGTTAAAAGCACCTTTTTTATTTAGATTTTATTTTTTTTAAACATATGCAATAAACGACATTTTGAATATTTTAGAATATATATAAAGTATATTAAATCAAAAATACGTATAGTACTATAAGTAGTAAATATTTTAAGAAAATTGTTCGTCTAATTTTAGTGTCTGTTCTTAGTTTTAGTGATTGCGACACATCGTATTCGCATTTTCGGTGAAATTAAATAGCAAATGTTGTGTGCACGCAAAATTTAGTAATGAAGACCTGTCTGTTCCAGAGGTAAACAGGTTTCAATACTCATGGAAAGTTTAAAAGAAAAGAAAAAAATGCTGCAAATATATATCATATAATTAAAAAGGTAGATTAACTTATATTAATCAATGAATTCTGAGAACCTATAACAGACTTTTATTAAAAGCTAAAAAAAAAGAGTTTCTAAAAAGTAAAAAATAAAAAAAAAAAAAAAATAACTTTGTAGCATTACACATTTCAACAGCTATGCTTTAATCACAGCAGTTATGCTGTAATGTGTAATTGAAATTTTAAACAGAGTAATTAACATAGTAAACTAAATCATTCCTACCCTCTTCAGCCCTGAATACTAAGCATGGGCGATGAAGTGAAAAATGGCTGCTGTCGTATATGGATGTTTTCAGCGTTCAAATGGTTACTTCGATTTTACTACCAGCATTTACGAATAATAATATAGACTTATTCTGTTTCTGTGATTAGATACGACGGGATTTACTATTCGGACAAGGTAAGCTTTATTAAATTATCAAAGTTACTAGATTCAGGATTTAGATAGAATGCATTCTCGTTGGTGTTACACAATCTGCTTGAATTTTCAAGTACATGGACTTACATAAAGGGGAGGAGAGGATTGTACTTTGTGTCAATGTATTAAAAAGAGAGAAACAACGTATTTAAGACACCAATGTAAATAATTTTAAAAATCATATAGCTATTTCGAAGCCTCTAAGGCCGCATCATCAGTGCTTATAAATAAAAGATAAAATTAAAATACATGGACTTATCCAGCCATTTCAGTAGCATTCCTTTACTGATACTGCTGTCGCTTCTGTTAGACTCTAAGCTAATCGGCACTAAGCTAATAACTCTTAATAAACTAATAAGCGACTTTAAGTTAGGCTCTAATCTAATGTCCTGCCTCAGTTGGTAGAGCATCGAAACCACAGCTAAGGCTACAGGATCGAGGCCTACAGCTGGTTAAAATCCGCAATGTACGCTAATGGCGCCTGGTGCATGTAAAATCCGTCGTGGGTACAAATTCCTCGAAGCTACCCATGAATTATACCTCTGGAGGTGCCTTGCCAGGAAGTGCCTCTAGTTACCTGACCAAGGTTCCAAATTACGAGATCAACATGAGTAGCAATGTGCAGATTCCAAACAACAGGATATAAATGTTAAGCAACCGACATAACACTGTTCACAACTAAGCAAAAGGCACTGTCGATACGTTCTAGGCGCTCGTTAGGTTTATTGCTGCTATGCGGCGATTAGGCGGTCACCCGCCCCGATACCAAGAATGAAACTCGTTCATCTGAGGCTTCCCTGCAGGTAGGGGCCTGGTCAATGGTTAGAAAGAAAGAAAGCTAATCGAGATGATATTGCCAGAAAAGTTCTTTAAGCCATTTGCGCATTTGTCGGTTATCTGTAAAATAGGATCATTGGACTATTTTCCGTTCATAGTTGTCACACATTGTTCACTACGCCGTCCTTTTTCATCGCGGATATTTCTTTTAATGGGGCTTTTCACTACTGGTTATGGTGATGCGTTGGTGTACTAATACTAGTGCGCACCCGTAACAAATGTAATAAGTTGACGCAAAATTTCTAACAAAAACACAATTCAGTGTACCAATTTTAGTCACGTTAAAACGGGAAGTACACAAAAATTGATTAACTACAGGCACAAAAAGTAACCTACATAATACAAAGCAGTGAGAAATGGCGACATAATGAACGCAAAGTTACATTGTGTAATTTAAAAGCACCTCACTCGAAATTAATGGCTTAAAGTTTCTGCATTTAGAGGCGTTACATTAGAAGACTATATAAACAAACCCTATAGGGGCACGGAGTTCTGCAACACATTCAAAGCCAATTTTTAATTCAAAATAATAAGTGTCTATTACTGGTAGAGCGAGCACAACTGATTCCATTACCTTAACTTGTTTTAGTTTTTAAAAATTATTCACGCAAAATATACTTATTTCGTAGAAGTTCTTAAACGGTTAGTAAAAATATAAATTTAACTTATTAAGATTTAAAAATAAAATTGAAAAGATGAGACTCAGAAAAATGCTTTCTTATATACTCATGCTGAAATAATGGAAAGATAATTTTTCATTAGAGGAGAAATTTTTAAAAGTGTCTTAATAGTTTTTTGAGTTTTATATTCCCGATATGCAAATTATCTGGATGGCAGCATGACTGGAATTTCGGAATAATTTATTGCTTCATCAATTGAGATTTTCGCTTACACTATAAGTTCTTTTTGAAACTTAAAGAATCTATAAACATAAAAGCACTTTTCTCTTTCGTTTAAATTTGGTAAAAAGAAACATGATAAAGAATTTCAGTTCTAGAAAATTCTGTAGTAAGTGGTATGGGAATATAAATCATTGACTTGAGAATTTATAGTCAGTATACTAAGTAGAAACAATACATAAATTATAATTTTGATAAAAAATATTTTTTCCATAAATAAAACGTATGAATTTATGATTTCATATATGATAAAATCTGTAAAAGAAAAATAATTCAATAAATATACATTAATTTTATATTAGTTAAATTTTAGTTGAACACTATATCATTCTCTACGTTAGGAAAATATAATTTTGTGATATAAATTCCGTAACTTATAAATTCCATTACTGTGGAAATTTCTAAACCCATTTTTAAATTTAACGTATAAATATATAAACTGAAATATATAATGTGAACATTAAAAAAGCCGACAATCTTATTTAAAAAGCGACTAATGTAATGAAAAATATGTTATAAGTTTAAAATACTCAATTTATTTAAAACTTTTTAGTACTTTCATGCCTTCCAGGCTCATCATCAGAGAATATCTTAAATACTAAATGTTGTTTATTTATACAAATACGTCACTTTGTTTTAAAAATGAGAGAGCTAATAATTACTAGAGTTAAAAGTAGAAGTAGTATTAACAATTTCTTGGATTGAATTTAATTAGAGGAAATATATATTACTATTATTAATTGCAGTTCCATTTATTTTATGGCAACATTTTTTTCTCATACATCACTTTCCATGGGCAGAAAAAACGTCTAGAAGAACCACAAACTGGAGACAGTTTATGGTTCAATATCCTGAAAATAAATCCTGAAAACCTGAGAAAAGTGACGTATTAAAATTTAAAGTACAAAAGTTAAATATTTTCTTCTAACCATTGAAAGTGACGTATGAGAAACAAAGTGATGTCATAAAATAAATGGAACTGCAATTAATATTAATAATATATATTTCCTCTAATTAAATTCAATCCAAGAAATTGCAACAGCTACTTCTACTTTCATGTTTAGTAATTATTGGCTCTCTCATTTTCAAAACAAAGTGACGCATTTGTATAAATAAACAACATTTAGTTATTAAGATTTTCTCTGCTGATGAGCCTGGAAGGCTTGAAAGCACTAAGAAATTTTTAATAAAATGTGAATTTTAGACTTATAACATCTTTTTCATTGCATTAGTCGCCTTTTTAAGTACGATTGTGGACTTTTTTAATGTCCGCATTATATATTTTATGTTGAATCAAGGTGAAAAATTGCATTTCTTCTTATGATATTATATATAAACCGAGTTCATTATTATTCTTGTCTGATAACAACCACATTTCATATTTCTCAAAATGTTTTATATTTATATCTGAAAAAAAGGTGAAATAAATATTTTATTATGATGCATGTCATGATAATCAAATATACGTTTCCACATGTGAATTATACAGGGTGATTCAAAAAAAGTTTTCAAAATAACATGCAAATCATGCATTCTACAACGAGAAAGAATCACTAGGAATGAACTCTCGGAAACAACTAATTTAGTCACAAATACAGGTGTTTCATCCAAACTGAACCTGGGTTGACGGTAATAATTTGGAGAAAAATAAAAACATTGTAGTGAAAATGCAACGATATGTGCCTTGTTTTGTGTGAAATGTGATAACATTAAGAAATACTCTGGAAAAACATGTTGCTCAAGCAATTGATGATACCGTATGAGTTGATAATCACAATCCAAAATGTAGAACGTCAAGTGTATAATGCCGCATATAATCCAAACTGGTACAACTTTTGTTTGGTGTTATCACATTTACAACAAAGGATAGAATGTCTGTTAAATGTTTTATTGTAATATACTTCATTTCTCTGAAACGTATTACCGTTAACCTAATTTCAGTAAGGATGAAAACCTTGTATTTGTCATCCTATGTTCCTATGTGATATTTTTTCTTGTTGTATGCCTGATTTGCCATATCATTTTGTAAAAGTTTTTTTGAATCACCCTGTATACAATAATATTACATAAATATGCTTTCAACACGTGTGTATTTTTTAAACTAAGTTGTGAAATACGACAGTTAAATGCATTTCCGAAATTCGTATTTGTAATGATTTCATGAAGACTTACTGATATTTTTGAACTTGCTTTTTAAATGGCACAAAATTAAACGCATGCATATCTCTACCAACTACATTTAAATCGACGAAAGAAAAGTCGAATAACTTGAAAGTTTCGAAATGTTCATTCTATACGGAGTTCAACTATTGCATTGGTGATTTCGTTGCTTCAAATTATTAGTTCGCTTTATGCGTAGTCAGGTGAACGTGAATGATATTAAAAACCTGTGACGGATGATATTAAAACCCGATGAAAAGAAATATTTAGCTTCATGCCGGTTGCATAATAAAAATTTGGGTTTGACCTCTGAGATATAGATGACAAATAACTTGTGTCATGATGAAATTTACTAAGACGAGAAAAAACTACTGATTTACCGTTGTTTGTGCTTTTGTATAAATTCATTTACCTGCATACAATTTTATTCATATGTATTTACAAGTCTTGAAAGAACTCTGATTTAGAAGCCTTCAAACAACAATCATTTAAAAGCGTTCAAAACTCTGTCTTAAATCATATTTGCTGCAAAATAAAACAAAATAATCCATACTTTTTCTCATTAAAAATGATTGCAGACGAAGAAATTTATTCAAATGTACAGCTAATAATAAAACAGTAAGAGATTCTTCGTTTAAGTATATTTCATCAGGAGTAAGCGGTTTTTGCACGTCCGTTCAAAAAGTCTTTTCGGTTAAGCTTAAGAAATGACTTTCGGGTAATACGCCAGGTAATTATAAACGATAAAATCAAGACGTACCCATAGTATGGTACGGTTATGATAATGAAAAAGAACATTTGATTCATACTGCTAAAGTTCAGTTTCTCAGTCTCTCACTTGTCATTCGGCGGTGTCCAGAAAGCATCTCATGTAGGATTAAAAGTTTCCAATATGTTGCCGCATTGTGCATTATTTGTCCAAATATGACAGAAATGTTGTCACAAATTTAACAAAAATTGTCCGACAATGTGCTAACGCGAAAATTTAGCAAAATAACTTTCAAAACACTATTTTGTGATATTTTCATTTTATTCGTTTTAGCTTTGTCTATAGCTGCGCTAGTTTGAGAAGAAAAGTCAAAAATATTTCAAGTTCTTACTTATATGATAATAAATCTCTTTCAAAATACTTATTATTTTAATAGTCGCCGAATTCAAATATTTATACTACCCCTGGTACCTGTAAGTTACAAATAGGGATAAAAAAAATTCAGTAAATTCAGGAATGAAATAAATGGCGTTTTAGATTTCTTTAAAAAACATTTATCTCAATATTTTTAGTTATCTCATAAACTAAACATTTATATGCTATATTAAATTATAATTCTTAAAATGGATATATTTTGACGTTTTCAAAACCGCTATACTTCAAGATCAACTTTTGCAAATTTCACAAAAGTGATAAAATAAATGAAAGTGGTGTATTGTTACAATTTTAAATATTTTATTTGCATTAAACGTGTAAAAGCATAAACATATAATGAAGAATCCTGTGAATTCGTTTTGAATTGGTATTAAGAAAAAGAAGATATAGCAACTTATACTAATTAATGTAAACAACTTTTTAAAGTAACATTTCCTTTAATAGTCCTTTCTGTACCATATGTAAGTATATTTAACTCTTTTATCAATTTAATTAACTTTCAATTATTTCGCTGAACATTAAGAACTTATTCTTTAATTACGCTGTGCATCGTTTATAAAAATGTTTCGAAACTATTTACTACCTCAATTAAAGTGTAATTTAACAAATCATTATAAAGCTAATTAAAGATTTCTTCTTTCTTTCAGATTATTGCATGTATCCGAATGGTTCTTTCCATTAAAATAAGAAAAGTCGTTGTAATTCGTCGTTCAGTGAAAATTCAGTACATGATATTTCGATTAAACAGTGATATCTTAAATCATTTTAAAAACATTATTTGCCGTATTTTCAGGAACGTATTAAAAATACAGAAATTTGAGCATGCGAAAACATTTATAACATTTATAGAACTTGTTAACAATGGAAAAGTTATCATGTGTTCGAGAATTATTTTTAAATTTTAGATAATTAAAACATACCTTTCAGTACATTAAAATAAAATATTTTATATCTGCGCAAATGATTCCGTGAATTCTAATGATGTTTCTACAAATATTTCCGCAATAGAAATTCCGAAATTGTTACGCAATAGAAAACTGAAGTAAATCTTGGCTAAATGTGTGAAACCATTTAAACGTAGTTTATAAACGATGTGCCAAGAATATGATTTTTTCGAAAATTTAATCTAGAATTTAAGGTCTGTCTGCCTAAATGAGACACGATTCCCCGTAGTTTTGTCGCATTTAGGGTATATTTGGGATTTTATTATATAAATATATATTTTATTAAGCAACAAATTACTGAATACTGTACCTTTAGTTCAAAACTAACTTGTTTTGTAGATATTTAATAATTATATGTAGTATAAAATCACAATATAGGATTGTCGCATTTACGGCAGCTAAAACCTAAATGAGACGTTCATTGTCCTAAATGTGATAAGGAATTTTATACATGACAATTCATCTGAAAAAGTTCATTTAACGATTAACTGCTGTGACAGAAAATTGTCACATTACAACTGTGAGTGGTCTGCCAAACCATTCGATTGAAAGATGAATAGAAGGCGCGATTAACTCATAAAATACTGTTTTTGCACTAAACTTTTTGTACAGTACTATTTCTAACAAAATTTCGCTTTTTCAAACATTTGAAACAATAGCATTAGGCTCCAAATGAAGCAAAATTGCGCTGTATCGATAGTTAAACCGGAAATTACAAGTTAAACTGTGAAATTAAAAAAAAAAAACAGCTCTGACAGCAATTAAGGGTTAATTATAATTATTTTTTAATTAATTAATCCTTAACTGCTTTGACAGGAATTGTTGCATAACTACTGTGAGCGGTCTCCGAGACCGCTTGATTAAAAGATGAATGAAAGTCTCTATTAACTCACAGGGAACTGTTTCTGTACTAAAATGTAAGTACAGGACTATTATAATTAAACTTTTCATATTAAGAATCTCTAGCAATAGTTCTAGGGTGTATTGGGGGATGGTATTAGTTGTGTGTGTAATATGAGGAGTGGGTGAGCAAATTTCATATTAAAATTAAATAATGAATGAGTACTTTCCATTAAATGTCACATTGATTTAAAGAGAATTTCAGAACAAATACGTATAGATGTGAAGGGATGAAGTGGGTACGATATTATTATTGAAATGTTTAGCAAAGCTATGTATAATGCCTAATATAAATAACTTTCAAATAAATAAATGCGTTCCTAATATTTAAAAAAAAAAAAAACAAAAAAAAAAAAACTTTTATTCCTCTCTGCCACAGAGCCATGGCCATAACTACAATTAAATGATTGTCACAGAAAACATCGCTTAAAATTCGCGGAATTCGCGCGTCAATATTAACCCATAATTTATACACTAGTGAAATTTGTATTTCAGTAACTTCAACTTCGCATAATTTTGCTGACAATCTGGTGTTAAAGAGATATAACTACATAATCCATGTACGAAATTTAATAAGGAATAAAAATGAAATATTTGATTTTATCAAAATTCTTATTTTGTGAATGTAAAATACGAATTAATTAAAGACGCCGACATTTCGGCCGGTGCGAATTCACAGTGTGCAGCTTACGGGTTAAAAGAGTATTTAAAAGATAATTCTAATATTGTTAAATAGACTACTTATTACATATAACTTATGTCACATGGCAAATATATCAGCCTTATAAATAGATAAAATGTACAATATTTCTAGTAATTCTGATTAAGCCAAACAGAAGCTCCGTGCCTGATATTCTGTTGCAACCCCCCCCCTTACTTTTTCTTGCACTTTCACAAAAAAATTAACATTTTCTGTACTTCAAAATGCGTATATGGAAAAAGTACTCATCTAGATAAACATGGTTTTAATTATTTTTTATCTTTTTCTAATTTAAGTAGAAAATGTCAATTATAACGAATAAAAAGTGCAAACAGAATTAAAATATCAGATTTTATAAAAGTGCTAACAAAAATTATGGACTCCTAAACCAGGGAATAACTTAGTTGCATCACGTTTTAATCAGAGAAAGCATTTAAGTTGCCGAATTGTATAATGTTGGTAAAATTAACTTACTTAACCGCATTTAAAACAAACATAAATTGTTTTCAATCTACACAAGATTTTCCAGAATTTCCATTATGTAATATCATTGTAAATTCCTTAATCATGTGTCTATGTGTTACTGGAATAGACACCGCTTTTTTACACCTTTTTTTATTAAAGATTTTAAAGAAGCGTATTTTTATTTTTTGATCATCTTAAACAGATATTTAAACACCTGGTTAAAGAAAAACATTAATGTAGAATTATGCTGACCCAACACAGCCTAATTAAACATAAAATTTGATTTAAATATCATTTTAATACAATATATAAAAAATACCATATAAACTTACCTCGTTAATCTTCTAAATGTTTCGCCGCATTTACATCAATATGTATGTCGCTATTAAGCACAGGCTGAAAACGAGCTCTCAAAAATGGGTAGTCCACATCAAATTCTAAACCAGAAACTGGTCGCTTTTTTTTAGTTTAACTGGTTAGGTAATTGAAACGGACAACTCAGCTCTTGATGTTTATGATGAAACTTATTTGATATTCAAAGTTAAAAAATAAAAACCATGTGCCACTTTCGGGAATTTTTGTCGCATTTCCGAAACATAGGGGTGATATAAAACGAACGATGTGTATTTGATTGGAAATTTGTTTTAAAGAAACCGTTTTACATGCAAAAAAATGTTTCGGGTTTTGTTTCTGAAGTTAGTATGCCTCATTATATAACATGTATTTACGATTCTTGCATTAAGATTTTATTGTAAAAGAACATTGTCGCATTTAGGGGTTATCACATTTAGGCAGACTGACCTTTATTTCGTGGTTTAAGGGATGGACAAATACAGTCAGATAAGAAAGAAGCCTTGATAGGGAAAGCATTTATAATAGACTCGCTCCAATATATATGTCGTAGGCTAATTGAGTGTGTGTGTGTGTGCGTGAATGTGACTACGATGTGTAATTAAATTCAAATTTAGTTGATTGAAAAATAATCATTTATAGTTACTTTGTTTTTCATTAGTATTTTTTTTTAAATATTGTTATAGACATGCAGGTATTGCACTGTTATAATTATATTTTAAGAACTAAAAGAAAATGAATGCTAATAAATCCGTATTTTGTTATTGCATTTTAATAAAAAATAATTAATATGTTTTTCCTACATTGTTAATTTTAACAGAATGCAAACTGAGCTGGAGTTAACTCATGTTGTTGTTTCTTATATTTTAGTTTTTACATTATTTATTTGAGATAATAATGACTTGTAATAATAGAGGGGAAATTTCTAATATGACCCACGCAATTTCTTAAATTATCTCTAATTAATGTACACTGTATCATAAATTTATTAGCTCCCGGTACGGTATGCTATTTCTTTCTCCCAGCTTATTTTGTGTATTCCAAAAAATAACGTTATCTTACAGAGGACAGCCTTAAAACAAAGCGGTTCGATTAAATACTCTATAGCAATTTTTTTAACTTCTAAGCATCGCACGTTTTCGATTTTTATACCGTCGTATTGGAAAATAAAGTTCATTTAAATGCATTTTGTTTGAAAACTGTATCTCCATTTATATTTGAAATATTAATTTTTTTGTAGTGTTTGGAACAAGTTGCTTAATATATGTAACGGAAGTACTCCATTTCTGTAAAGGAAAAATAGTTCTAAAATAGTAATTATATATTTGTGTTGCCATTTTCTCATAACGACCGAAAGAAAATGTAATTAAAATGCGTGCTATTTTGAAAAAAAAATAATAGAACGATTTCTGTTAACCCCTTGAAGAGCGGTGGGATATATTTTATCCCACCTAAGATTAATGAAGATTTACACCAGAAAAATTTTAGGAAATTTTACTTTTCTAACTTTGGTGGAAAAAAGTCGTAAAATTGCTTTTCCTTATTTTGAAATAAAATTCTTCTAAATTTCCGGTGAGAATTCAGCATTACATAAACGCAATCGCTTGCCCCTCAAGGTGTTAAAGCAATGAAGCTATTACAAATTATATTTAATTTTAAGTATCTATGAATGTAGCCGTTTTTTTTTCGGTTTATTTTAACGACGGCATCTTTTTGCTGCATTTGTGCATTATTTCAAGATAGTGATGTGCTATGCATGTTTTATTGCAGCTGTTTAAAAGTACATCATAAAAGTGGAATTCTTAAGCGGATGCTAATGAGGTCATTTTACATAAAATAAAACGTGTGCTTTAAGTCTTAAAATTGAAATACGTTTTGTACTGCAGTAGAGTCTCACCTAATCGAGTTAATTTCTTCTGGTGGACTGGTGGCTTCTATTATTATGAAACAGCTGCTCTTTCATCTTCACCTAACGCTTCATTTATAACGGCTGTTCCATAATAATGGAAGCCATCAGTCCATCAGAAGAACATGAAGTAACGGAAATGCCGGGGGCGACACTAAATTCTGAAAAAGCAGAATTTCTGTTCACTAGTAACTTATTATCTTTCTATATATATATATATATATATATTTTTTTTTTTTTTTTTTGCATTTTGAATAATGGTTTTGATGGATTTACGGACACCTGAAACAGAAGCTATACTTTATTATTGTATATTAACATTATATGCATCGAAAATGATTTATATACCTTTGAAAAATTTACAAATCTTTGTTACATAGTTATACGCGTATACTGCATGATTACTAGATTAATAAATGAAGTTTCGGATTCTCTACTTCACCTTTTTTATGTCTAAGACCTCCCTTCGTTCTTTTGATTTACATTAACATATAAATTCATCAATTAGCTATTTGTGCCTCACAAACGAGTAATCTAGTTTTGGAAAATGTATTAAAGTTTACTGCGTTGTCATATACGGGTTGCTTACTAGATTAATTGCCGAGACGTCAGTGAAGGCTTACTGCGGAGAAACGAAAAGTTTTAGTTTCCGTTTGTCTGTCTGTCTATTCCGCGATAACTGCCGTAAAAAGCATCCGATTCGCTCAAAATTAAGGATGCATGTTGGTGAATCCCGGTTAGCTGGTCCCGGATTTAGCTGTATAGTATTTGGTTAAATTTGGTTCATTCGTTTGGAATATATATTACATTTTATTTTGAGACTTAATGCTTCCCTATAGCAATTCAGACGAATTTTCAATTTTCATTTGTTTAAAGGAAATGGCGCACATCATTGAACGATTTAAATGGTAAATTATGGATGATGAAATTTCCTAATAAGAACCATACATTATTCATATTAGTTGCAAATTTTGTGTATACATTTGCCAGAGTTTTTAAATTCGGTGTATAACTTATGGAGGGATTTTATATATGTGTTCAAATAAAATATTTTTTTTTAAATATAAATTTACTTTTTTTAAGCACATGCTTCATTGTTTTTATTTTCTTTTAACTGTTACTTAGCAATGGAACTACACCTGAAAATATTGTAAATGTGAAAGTATGTGTAATTGGTTGAAGTCAAATCAAATCAAAGGGCGAAATGCCTTTGTGTCTTTACATACAGATGGAATTTACCCCAGAAATAAAGAAAGACTATGTTCTATTTATTTTGTTCAAATATTTTTCTTTTAAATTAAAAAGTTCATTATTTTCATAAGGAATAAATCGACATTTTCTTATAAAATTTAACAATCATTTTTCTTTTTACCGTTGCCAAGAAAATCCGTTCCCGGAATAAAAATTTATCCTAAACAGTTAATTTTGATTAGAAAGATTTTCATGTGCAAAAAGAAAATGAAATAAACAAGTAATATATATATTTATTTAATGTCAATTCCTACTTAGGTCGTCAAAGAAAACTTAATATAATCCCTTAAGCTAATATTAGTTTTTGTTGTATTAAAATATTTCAATTTTTTGATTTTCTATAAGCAAGTAGGTCTACAATGGAAGTCTATGGGAATTTGGCGAAATATTAGAGATATTGACAAGTTGGCGTCACTTTTGGTGACTCATTTTGGTCGCCAAATTTGGCAATATATCGCTAAGTTGGCGACAAATTTGGTGGTATTTGGCGACAGAAGAGGGTCCCCCCTATGTTAACCCCCCTTATAGATATGAAGTTGCATTAAATTCTGTTCAATAACCAATGGCCGCCATTTTGTCTCCCATATAAAACTAAAATTAATTAATTAAAATTTAATTAATGAATTAAAATTGTAAAAAACTGTATTAACATCAATTGCCATCCAGTACAAAATTTAAAAAATGTATTTCAACTTGATAGGAAGAATAATAAGTATTTTATTAACGATTGAAAATTTGAACAAGATATATAAGTATAGGGAGAGTGTGAACTAATAGCAGGAATTTAAAAATAGACAAGAATGAACGTGTCTTCAGATTGGAAATAAAACGAAAATTCGAAAAGAAGGTGAATTCGAACTCATATATCTATAATAATCTATCTATACTTCTATACTAATATTATAAAGAGGTAAAAATTGTTTATTTGAAGGAGGTAAGCTCTTTAACTTCCGAACCTATTCCAAAAGTAATGGTATCAAAATGATGGTGTTAGACCAACTTAGAACATAGGCTATATCTTATATCCGTGACATTGGCCAAAAAGGGGTGAGAGAGCAAAAAAACGTTCTAAAATGCAATTTTTGTGTTACAGAAGGGCCTAGAAACATGAAATTTGGAATAGTAGTTACTTATAAGATACAAATGATCTCTAAGGACATTTCTTAAAAAAATCGAAATTAAATTGCAAATGCGCGAAAGCGTTCTAAAAAACTTTCTAAATGGCAATTTTTTCGCAATTTCAGGAAGCACTAAACCGATTAAAAAAATAATGGTGTCAAAATGATAGTTACAACCCTTGCTCCAACATAGGCTACATTTTATGTCGGTGCCACTACCTCTAAAGGGGGTGCAAGAGCAAAAAAACGTTCGAAATTGCGATTTTTGTGTTACTGAAGGGTCCAGATACATGGAATTTGGCATGGTAGTTACTTATTAGATATAAATGATCTCTAAGAACATTTCTTAAAAATTTCGAAATTTAAAAGGGGTGAAAATGCGCAAAAAACGTTCAAAAAGACGTTCTAAAAGGCGATTTTTACGAAATCTCAAGAAGTACCAAACCGATTTCAAAAATAATGGTGTCAAAATGATGGTGACAACGCTTTCTCCAATATAGGCTACTTTTTACGCCGGTGCCACTACTCCTAACGGGGGTGCAGGAGCAAGAAAAAACGTTTGAAATTGCGATTTTTATGTTACTGAAGGGCCCAGATACATGGAATTTGGAATGGTAGTTACTTATAAGATATAAATGATCTCTAAGAACATTTCCTTAAGAAATCGGAATTTCAAAGGGGTGAAAATGAGCCAAAATTACTAAAAAATGTTCTAAATGGCGATTTTTACGCAATTTCAGAAAGTAATGGTTGGAAATTGATGATGAATGCCCTTGCTCCAACATAAGCTCTATTTCATATCGGTGTCACTACCACCTAGAGGTTGCATAAGCAAAAAACGCTCTAAATTGCGATTTTTGTGTTATTAAGGGGCCTAGAGTCCTGAAATAGGCAGGACAGTTATTTATAAGATACAAATGATCTCTGAGAACATTTTCTGAAAAATCGAAATTTAAAAGTGTTGCAAATGAGCGTGAAGCCTTCTAAAAAACTTGTTAAATTGCGATTTCTACGCAATCTCAGGAAGTACCGAACCTATTTAAAAAATAATGGTGTGAAAACGATGGTGCCCTCGCTCCAACATAGGGCTGTATTTCATGTCGGTGCCACTACCTCAAAGCGGGTGAAGGAGCAAAAGACGATCTGCGGTTTTGCGTTTTTTTTTTTTTTTTTTTTTTTTTTTTTTTTTTTTTTGTAATACTGCAGGGGCTATCAACTTGAAACTACGCATGGTAGTGAATTCTAAGATATAAGTGATCTCTAAGAACATTTCCTAAATATTTCGAAATTTAAAAGGGGTGGAAATGGACGAAAAGCGCTCTAAAAACATTCTAAATTGCGATTTCTACGCAATCTCAGAAAGCACCCAAACGATTTCAAAAGCAGTGGTTGGAAATTGATGATGACTGCCCTTGCTCCAATATATGATCTATTTTATTACCACCTTGCGGTTGCATTGAAAAAAAAAAGTTCTAAATTCTGATTTTTGTGATACTGAACGGGCTAGCAACTTGAAGTTTGGCATGGTAATTACTAATGATATGTAATTACACTCTGAGAGAAGTTCCTTAAAAATTTAAAATTTAAAAGAGGTGAAAATGAACGAAAAGCGTCCTAAAAACGCTCTAAATAGCGATTTCTATGCAATCTCAGGAAATATAAACCGATTTCAGAAGTAATGGTTTCAAATTGATGATGACAGTACCCGCTCCAACATAGCCTATATTTTACGTTGTTGTCACTGCCACCAGGGGGTTATAGGAGCAAAAAATGTTCTAAATTGCGTTTTTTGTGACGCTGAGGGGGTCTAACATTTTAAATTTGGAATGGTAATTACTTCAAAGATGCAAATGCTTTCTAAGAATTGTCGAAAGAAAATTGGAAATTTAAAAAGATGAAGTGTGTGAAAAGCGTTTTATAAGCGTTCTAAATTACAATTTTATGCAATCGTATGAAGTACAAAAACAATTTCAAACATAATGGTTGCAAATTGATGGTGATAGAACCTGCTCAAACATAAGCTATATTTTATGTCGAGGGTTGCAGGAGCAAAAAACTTTCCAAATTGCGATTTCTGCGGTACTGAAGAGGCTAGAAACTTTAAATATAGCATTGTAGTTGCACATAAAATATGCATGCTTCCTAAGAACAGTCGAAAAAATATTCGAAATTAAAAAGAGGTGGGGCGAAGGGAAGGAACAAAAAGCATTCTAAACGAGTCCTAAATTACAATTTCTGTGTAATCTCAGGAAATAATAAACCGATTACAGAAGTTATTAGTTGCTATTCAAAGGTGATAGTCCCTGATCCTATACGGGGTATATTTTTTGCCGGTGTTCCTACCACCTGGTTGGCAGGAACAACAAGAAATCCTCCCAAAACATCTAAATTCCGTTTTCTATAGAATATTGGGAAATACCAACCGATTTCTAGGTTAATGTTGGCAAATTAATGGTGATAGTCTCTGTTTCAACATTTTTCGAGACATTCTATTTCAACTCTGTTTCGTCATTTTATGTTGGCGCCACTAACACCAGAGAGGTGGTAGACTGTTAGACAAGAAGCTTGGATTTTGACATGATGGTTAATTTTAAAATGTAATTGTGAAAAATTCAAAACTTCAAATGAATGAGCGTATGAAATGAGCATAAAAGTCTCAAAATACTTTCTAAATTTTCATTTAATTGGAATTAGTTTCAGTTCTTCTTACTTATTAAAATCTCATTTCTGTCTATTGCACTTTTATAATGAAGTTTAGTCAAACTGTGGCTTAATTTGTAATTTTTGAATTATTTCAAAAAGTGTCCTTCTAATAAAAAATAGTCATGCAAATTTTCACTTGGCACATTTCAACTATTACACGAGCAAAGCCGCGGGGTTTCCTAGTCAAAAATAAAACTAATACGCTTTGAGGTTGAAATAAAAGGGGCTTGTGTTATGCTATTACTTCTTATTATTAAAAAAAAATGCTACTAATATCTAATGGTTTATCGTCTGCAAACAGCTAACAGAAATGCTAATTTTTAATTGAAAATTTCATTGATAGAAAAAAAAAATTGAAAAGCAAATATATAGTAAATGTCAAAATTATACACCGCAAAATTATCGCTGTCGAAAATGACGTCATTGTAAGTAAGTAAGTAAGCACCCACCCTGGGAACCCGTTTTTGACTTATGGTTAGGTGTAACCCCATATTTGCAGGGAAAAGTTTTACTACCTGCGGAACTCCTTCAATGATTTTTTTTTTTTTTTACAGTTTAGGAGAAATAACAGTGTTAGATATATGACAATTATTGACAGTGTGTGCAATAAATATTTACAGATGTCCCCTATAATTACATTTGAGAGAAATATTCATTATTATAACATATAAATATGCATAGTTTTTAGAATTTGATATTAAACTTTTTTGATCACAATTACCTACATATTTACAACACTTTTATGTTATATTCAGGATTCACAATGCTAACATCAATTTAAACCATGTACAAATGTGATATTTGCAACACTTAAAGCTATTTTCAAGGTATATGATGCAAAATTATTTTTAACTCTATACTAAAAATAAGTATTAAGGTACAAGATGAAAATAATAATTAATATTATGCACTATTATGAAAGTATAAGTAGTTGTAGATAATAATTATTTACAAATTTGCAATAAAATGATACTATGTTTGAGATATTATGTAAGATACATGATGCAAAAATTATTTTTCAAATCTACACTAAAAATTTAGTATTAAGATACAAGATGCGAACAATAATTAATATTATGCACTATTATAAAAGTATAAGAAATTGTGTATAATAGTTATATCTAAATTTACAACACAATAATACTCCAATAATAATTAAGAATTTGTACTGGAATAATGAAAGTTGCTATTTACACTTTATACAAAAGAACTGGTATTTGTAGATGACTCAGTCGAAGAAAACTTGCCAGGAGTATAAATTAATTACATTTTATATAAAATATCACCACGCCGACACGAATACCCCAGACCACAGCCAGAACTAAGTTTGGAAAAGTTAAATAGTATAGAATTAAGCTAGAAATTTATAATTTATAAATGAGTAAAAACTGTTGAGAATGTTATAGTTTTCATATAACTTTTTGAGCTGAATGGGATCATTAATAATCCTAAGAATATCTGCGAAGATTGAGGGTCCTGTTCGCTTGAATTTAAATTTTATAAATTTGCAATTGCCAAATAGATAATGCAGTGGGTCTCCTCGGACACCACACTTGCAGAGATCGTTATCTTTCTTGTTTATGCGATGAAGAAAAGATGGAAAGCTACCGCAGCCCGTTAGGAAATAAATGGAAACTTTGTCGTTAACAATTAGCTGTTGTTGAACCTTTGGCACAATCTGATGCGTAAATCGGCCGTTCCCTGAGTGATCCCAGTTGTGCTGCCACCTATCCAGTAATTGTGAATTGATGCATTTTAATAAATATGATCGAGGTAATCTAATACTCCGATCTACTGGAAGGTTGCAGTACTGAGCAGCGTCATTCGCTAGCTTGTCCGCCAGTTCATTTCCAGCTATTCCAATATGACCTTTAATCCCAGTTAAGTAAATTAATTTATTTTGATGTTTTTTTAATTTTAATTTGAATGTTATAGATATCGGGATTTGTTGGGAATAATTTATTTAATGCTTTAATTGCCGATTGGCTGTCAGAGAATATTTGGAATCTGTTGTGAGTAGAATTTATTGCCCAATTAATGGCTGTAATGGCTGCATGCAGCTCCGCCTGAAAAATAGAATTATCTGTACGTATTTTAACAGTTTTTTTCAAAAAAATTTGTGTTTTGAATGTAGGCCACTACAGCATATGCCATGCCAGAGTCCACCTTAGAACCGTCAGTGTACATCTTGATAATGTTTGGGTGACTGATTATTTTGTCAGTATTAATTAAATTGTTAATATTTATTTCAGGATTTATTTGATATTTGTGTAATTTATTTTCTACGTGTTTTTTACTAATTGGTGAGTGTTTAGTTAATATTATTTCTTTATTATGTAAAAATTTGTATTTAATGGATTTATGTTCTAATGCGATTAATAAACGAGGGATTCCTAATAAAATTTGTAGTGTGTGCGTTGAAACGTTTTTGTATGATTTAGTGATAGATGGTAGACAGATTCTTTGTATGGACCGGAGGGCACGCTTATTGATCATCCTGAGGTCACCGAACCACACCTCCGATACATAAACTACAATTTTCTCCAAAACAGTGATATACCATGCTCTAAGGTATTCCCTGGACACGCCCCATGTGGCCAAGAAGACCCGCTTTATAGATGAAGTTAGTTGAGTAATTTTGCCTTTAATATTTGTAATATGTAAATCCCAATTTAGTGTACTTTGAAAAATTAGTCCTAAAATTTTAATGTTTTTAACTAACTGAATATTATGATTATTTAGTTTTAGAATTGGTGAACGATTGTCCATAGTATTTTTGCCGAGTAAGATGAATTTAGTTTTCTCTTGCGATATAGTTAGATTAAGTCTATTACAGATTTCATAGCAATATTTTATTTTAGTGTTTGTTTCTGTTTCTAGAGATTGTCTGCTGTTAGCTTTAATTATGAGGTTGAAATCATCGCATAATGAGAACAGGTCCTCAAACTTCTCGTAGAACTCCGTGAGTATTCCATTTGCGATTATGAGCCACAGGATCGAGCCGAAGCACGACCCGTGTGGGCAGCCTTGATAGGTGGGTCTATTTATATTGTTGGTTAAATAGTTGGTTATCAGTTCTCTGTTTGATAGGAAACTCAATAGAATTTGTTTTAGGTAACAGGGTATTGGGAGTTGATTAATAAGTCGACCCAAAGTGGTCCAATCTATGTTGGCAAAGGCTCCCTCTATATCGAACGAGACAATTCCACAATATTTAAATTTTTTATTTTTAAGATAATTTTTAGCTGTGTATTTTAGTTTATTAAGAATTTGTACAGTACTTCTTCCTTCACGGAAACCGTACTGTGAGTCATGAAAAAATTTATTGTTTTCTAGGTAATAATTTAGTCTGTGTTTAATTAAACGTTCATAAATCTTTCCCAGCATTGGAAGGAGACAAATGGGTCTGTATGAAGATGGTTGCTTCGGGTTTTTATTTCTTTTAGTGAAAAATATTACATTAGCTATCTTCCACTGTTTAGGGAAGTAAATAAGTTTTAAGAATTTATTGAAAAGTTCGCAAATAAAAAATTTGAATGATTTATTTAGGTTTTTTATTTTAAATGCATCTATTTTGTCGAATCCAGGGGCTTTTAGATTATTTTGCTCTTGTATTGCTGTTGATATCTTTTTATATGAAAATGGTGGAGGGGGAGGAGAAAAAGTGTCTCCCTCCGCCGCTGGATGCAAAAGTGTTGGCTGAGGGTTGCTATGTATGGGAAAATGATAATTTAGAAGGTCATTAAAAGTTTCTAATTTAGTTGTATACGGGTTTGAACCTTCCATGGTTGTATGTATAAAATGTGTATTGTTTAATCGTTTTTTAGTTTCAATTTTAAATGTTTGTCCAAATTTGTCTTTTGTGCGTGTGCAAAAATTTTGCCATGATTTTAACTTATTTGATTCAATTTGCTTTTTATACATTGCTTGTTCTCGCTGTAGGAGCGTGCGCCACCTCGGATCGCCAGTATTTTTAAATCTTTTCCTGAGGGCCGAAATTTTATTTCTTTGAATTTTGAGATCATTATTCCACCAATCAAATGTGGGGTATCATTTTAAATTTTTGGTTTTAATGGACTGATCGCAAATATCTTTAATTATTGTATTAAAATCTGCTAGCCAATTGTCTAATTCAATCTTGGTTGTGGAGTTTGAGAGCGTATCTAGAACATTATTAATTTTTGGTTTAAGTAGTTTATTATTATTTTTTAAAATTAGTGTATTTAGTTTTATATCTTTTTAGTTCCGCTATCTCGGGTTTTAGAGCCAATGAAAAATGAATGTACCTGTGGTCGGAGGTACTCTCAGTTTTCTCATCCACGAACCACGAGACAACGTAGTCTACTAAATCCTTGGTACACAATGTTACGTCTGGATTTCCTTTACAGGGACGATTAGGCTGTCCTACAAATGATGCAGGAGCTTCCGTGTCATTGATAAGTGTCAGATCGTTCGACAGCAATAAGTATCTTAGCATTCTTCCCCGATCGTCCTCTTTTTGGTATCCTAGCAATGCTAGGTGCACATTTAAGTCCGCTCCAAGGATGAGGCCATGTAGGGGTGTAAAGTGGTCAAGCCACTACATATCCTCCCTAAAGTCACTCCTAGGAGGACAGTAAGATGATCCAATTGTGACCTTTCCAGTAGTTGTAGTAAGGTTTGCAAACACTGAGTTACCGTCTTTATTGGTTTCAATTAATTCGATGTATTTTCTTGTTGCTATTATGGCTGCGGTTTATTATTTGACTGAAAGGATATCCAGTCCTTTGGAAGTGCCCATATGTTTTTATTAAAATGGTAATAGTCCTGTATCAGTAGAATTACTATTTTTTCCTTGTTTGCATAACCCATCAGGTTAGTGGTGGCTGATTTTGATCGTTGTAGGTTGATTTGAAGGAAAGTTATATTAGTTGGTTTATATTTTTTTGTGTTTTGATTATCAGGATTTTGGAAAATTTGTATATGTTGTCCCTCTATGTCGTTGTTTTCTTCTACATCTGCCTCGACCGAGTTGTCTTTTTCATTTTGGTCATTACTGTCTACTATTGCGTTGAACTTACAGATCTTCCTTTAGACAGTATATTTCGTTGTTGCGTGTAATAATGAAAGGCTGGGCAGTCAGGGCTACTTGCTTCATGGGGGGAAAAGTTTGGTGTATTTAAACAGTTGAGGCAACGGAATTTGTTTTTATCTATGGATCTACTTTTTTACCTGTGATTAGTGGGCATATGTTTCATTTGTGCTCCTTTGCGCAATAGTTGCATACTGCAGGTAGTCTACAATGATCTTTCGTGTAACCAAACCTTTGGCAGTTTTGGCATCTCACTAATGGCATATATAGTGAAATTCTGCATGTATTAAAACCAAGGTTTATTTTTTGCTGCTTTATTAATTGTGATGATGGCCAACTCTCGACTTCCAGCACCAGCTGATAGAACTGTGCACCTTCTCTGTATATCTTTTTACTAAGAGAAATTGGAATCTCCGTAATGTACTTTTTAAATATTTTCATTCTTAAAAACCAAGCATTAACTAGATTGCCTGAAAAAATATTTATTGACGCGTGTTACTTCTTAATTCCGCCTCATTTCAGAAAATATGCATGAAAATTATTTTATTTTTAATAGGAAATTAAATTTTCATTCATAAAACCTAAACGTTTAATATAATTGCGTCAATGCAAATCATTTTCTGTCCACCAGTATTGAAAAATAAGGCTAGGGAGTGTAAAAAGAAATCTAAGATTTGCAATAACCATTAGCGCAATCAATAAAAAGTTACATATGTAAATTAACGAGACCGGGGGGTTTAGGGCGCTGAGCCCCCTGAAGAAATCTACTTCAGTATTTAAAAAAATACCAGAATTAGGAGCTCATGAAAATTTCAAAATATCCTTCCATAACAAAGTTTTTAATTTAATGCTTCTAATGTCTGACAACTTCGTATTTTTTATTCTTATAAATAATTACAAAATTTGAAAATTTTAAATTGCGGTTTGCAGGAAATTGAATATTACCAAAGTGTGTCTAAAAAAATGACTTGCAGAGCTCACGTTGAGGCTCCTGATCTACAGATTTACTAGTATTTCAAGATTTAGATACGGCACTGCAATTTTCATTTTCGAAGACACATTCCATTACTTTCGTTTACAAATATATGAACGAATCAATTACCTATTTCTTGTATTAATAGTTAACAAAGCATTTTTTGTAATTTTATACATATTTTCTTTACAAATGTGTTTGGTGTGTACAGTAGGGTGGAGTGAAAATGACCGAAAAACATTTTTTTGGAATTTTTTCTTCAGATAGGTCAAAAAAGTTGCCTTTTGGCTCACTGAATATAAGGTTAAATTTTCATTTCATCTGAAATTCATCTTTAGGGTTCTACCAGCACTTAAAGATATCCCTTTATACGTAAAAAACCAAAATTTCACTTTTTTTTTTTTTTAATTTTCTTACTATATTTTAGATTTCAGTAAAATAACCCTTGAAAATGACTGATCACATTAGTAAAAATGATAATTTATTGATGATAATGATTAATGATGATAATGATGATAATGATTAATGATGATAAATAATGATTTATTGATGATAAAATGATGAAATATTGATGATGAATTTATAAATGATGATTAGTATTGATGAGTATAAGTTGTGAACAATCGAAGTGTCGTCGTGTTTTAACACTTCAAATGGTACGGATAATCTTAAAATATCAATTGCATTGTCGCATAGAAGATAAAGAAAAAGCGCAATAATTAGACATACAGTTTACTTTATCTTTTGAATGTACATAAAAGATAGTTTTCTAAATATATAGGAAAAACATTTTTCTGAACATATAGTAGTATAATAAAAAGAATATATACGATTTACTGTAAAATGATCTTTCATTTCACTCTAATTGATATTGGCCGTTGGCATCAAACTAGGCATTACCTTTCGTGATTTGATTTTTGATCGCATATATCCGTCCCTTTCTTCTACTCCTACAGCCGCTAAATTATGTTTCAGTAACTAATTTCACGCCTCTTTCAACTGCTGAATATGACACGGAAACTTTGGTAATTGAAAAGATGTGACTTCCGATCTTTTTATGAGAACTTTAAGCTACTTTCTTGATACTTTATTAAGAAGGGGTTATGTGATTTCACATTCTTGTTAGTCAATAGTGTTAATATAGTCGATAGCACTGAAGTTCAATATTGGAATATGAAACTTTCTTATTGTTGAACACTCCATTTCCATTGCCTTCAATATTCTTCTGAATCCAAGTTTTTGAACATGGTTTATTTTATCAGTTTTCCTCCCTATTATTTTTTTTCTTAATAACTCATATATGCGTGTTGTTGAATAACGGGATCGACAATTTTCTTTAAATCTACCCTGAAATAACGAGACAACTTGTTTTAAAAAACATTTTGAGCTCCATTTTTGCAGGAAGAATCTTTCTTAATGTGAAATGATATAGGTGAATATACTTCCATTGCAAATTCAGCCATAATCTTCGGATTTTGGGAAGTATTCTGACTTCCAATGTACAATCTATTTAGTCGATTGGCAGTTGTGAACCATCTAGAGGGAGACATTTTACATGGAATGCAATTAGCCAGATTTATAGAGCATTGTCCAGATGAAAATGTTTGGCACATGTCGTAAAAATAATTTTGGACTGTACTTAGCTCTCAACAGTTAATTTCTGGGAGATAAGAGCATTTTTTAATTTCACAACTGTGTATTGTTCACATCGGTCCAACGATTCTCCAATAGGAAATGAAAAGGGTCGTGGGTTTGTAGTTTGTCCATCAAGTTCGGAAAATTAATTATGCAATACAAATTCATTTGCGTGAAGCTGGCATATTAACCACTGCAAGCGACGACTAATCTTTGTTTCAAAAAATCTAATAGCACCATTATTTCTCATAGTGTTTACAGTTGTTCCGTCACAACCTATAGCCATAAGTTTACCAAGGCTTAAGTTGTTCTTTCTGCAGTATTCTGATACAGAAGATGGCGTAATGTATCCCAGATACAGTGAATTTGACTCTTCAATTAGAGACGTATTCTTCTCTTATAGTTCTTCGATGTAATCTATCTCAAATTTTCCATCATTTTGGAATTGAGGAATCGAACAAGCTTCTGGTATTCAGAAAAATTGTTGTCTATTATTTGATCAATATGCCTCTGGGAAACTACTGTCATTGATGCTTTCTTCGAAATTTCTTCTGTCTTTTCTTAGGATTTTAATTACCTCTGGCTTCGGTGGATCTTTACCATTCCAGTTTTGTTTTAATTATTGTCTTGTATAAAAATAATATTTTATAATTGTTTGCAAAACAGCATTATTTACTTTTGAAGGGGCACAAAATAGGGGAAATTCCACTGCTCTTCTAGTAATGATAAACTTCGATTTGTTTCCACGCGCGCACATTTAAAAATGACACTAAAAATGAGAACAAACAATTTTTAAAACTCAATAAAACGTTTCAAATATTTTAATATAATGACTGAAAGTTTAAAATAATAAAGGGAATTACACTAAGCATTTTAAACGTAAAAATGTCAAACGAGATTACCAAAAAAACCCCATAAATATGAAATATATGATAACAACACATTGTGTGAAACAATGAAAATATAAAGGTCCTGGTAGAACCCTGAAGGCCTTTTTCAAAACTCATGAAATTTTGCACGTATATTAGAGATACTAAAAGGCAACTTTTCGCTGCTATCCAAAATCAAAATTCCAACTTTCGTTTTCTTTTTACTCCACCATAATGTACAGTCGTGGGCAAAAAAAAAGTAAACACCCCCTACTAAATCCTCAACAAATTATCGTAAAAGAAAGTTATTGGTTCCGAATGATTGGAAATAAAGTCTACTTTTAAATCATATATATATATATATATATATAATTTTCTTAGAGGCCATTTACAAATTAAACTCAACCAAAACTTCATTTTTTTTTTCATAGCAACAATCCATTTTAACAAGATATTTCCAATATTCTGTTCAAACTATGCATAGACACCAAATTTCAAATAATTTGAATAATTTTTTTGAATTATAATCATTCAAAATTTAGTGCTTCTAATGTTAAATTATATTTTCATACTTTCATTAATATCCCCTGAAATTATACTCCTAATCCACTGATTTTTTGTGTAGCAATAATACTAAAATACCCAAACATAAATACGTGAATTTGCAATGTTTATAATTTTATGATATGAATTATGAAATTATTATTCGACAAAATAATGAATTACAGCCTAAAATTTCGTTGATGGATTTAAATTTATTTTAGTCCAAGTCTTTAGATTTAAGTCCTGCTTTATGGAAATCCAAAATTTCACATTTTTCTTCCAAGTAGTTTTCAAATCATGCTTAAAAAACGGCAAAATGATGGTTTAAGGGGCCGTCTACGATAGAAGTGACTAGATATTTTGAAATTTCTTATGCTATCCTCTGATCTAGCAGTCTGCTATGACTGCTTGAGTCGCCCTTAAGATGCCTTGATCAAGAAGTGCGCTCTCTCGGTCAACAGTCGAGTACCAAACTTCAATTTGGATACAGTCCCTAAAATACCCTCATTTTAAAATAATTAATTTCTTGGAAACTTATCGTACGAATTGCATAAAAATTTGTTTTGGGGCTAATTGAAGGGTTACAGTTCACTTATTCTGTCAGAATTGTGTACTGCTATTGAAAAAAAGCAAAGTTATGGTTCGTTTTAATATGTGAATGGCCCCTTAAGCAAATTTTATATACATCATTTAAAGGTAGACATTATTACCAATCGTGTGGTAGCAGTAACTTTAGTCTACGATAATGTTTTGAAGAGTTAGTAATAGGTGTTAACTTTTTTTCCACGACTGTACACTAGAATAAATTTGAACTTTTAGATACGCTACAGTAATATAAAAATGGATCAGTAAACTATTCTATGCATTCAGAAGAGCTAGGTATATCTTTTGAAAATATATTAAAATTTAATCATAGTTAAATATTGCATGTTTACTCTGTTAATAACTTGAATTTTAAATACGTTTCTGCACCGTTTGGTTCTACGACCAGTTTTCTTCCATTCATTTCGCACAATATTTATATTTGTTTCATAAGTTTCTGTAAATAGAAAGTTTTGTCTTGTCACAAATGCTACCTTGCAAAAAAAAACTTTATTTTCGAACTTTTTTCACTGAAAATGCAAACATTAATTGTCTAACTATTCTATTAATAAGCACTGCAATAAGTTGATTCAAAAACGATTCAAAATAAAATTATTATTATTTTTTAAGTACACCCAAAGAATATTTGATTGGCTCAAATACAAGAGCACAAATTGAAATCAAAACTTTGTTTACACTGAGTTACTAAACATTGAGTTATGTTTTTCTATCTTATGTTTTTCTATCATATGTTTTACCGTTCATTTTAAGCTATAGCCTTTGATATATGCTCGTATCCTCCGACGAATTTAGTGTCACACGTTCAATAGAATGTTGTGGAAAATTTAAGCATTTTGAACATATCGCCCAGTGCTAGGGGAGCAAAAAAAGGCCCATTTAAGAAATAATTAGGGGAAAGCTGGAAATTGTTTTAATCCCTTCAGTTTGTGTCTAGAATGAATATGCTACGTTTTCTCCCTCGTACTAGGTCAGTGTTGGGAATTATACATTGATTTATAGTAAAAAAAAAAACACGTTTAAAAAAAAAAATACCATAACACTATCTCGAAATAACTAACTTTTTCAAAAACATTGTCAATACAAATGTTGTAGACCTTAAAATTATGAATAAGATGAGTACCTACAATTTGTAACTACCAAGTTTTAGCCCCGTGTTCAGAGGGTTGAACTCAGAATTAATTAGGGGGAAACTGGTCTTTAATATTTTTAACAATATCTGAAATTGCGACCATAATTTTGAACAAAAATATTAATGTGAGTATTCATTTTATTGAGTATTTTAAGCTCTACAACATCTGTATTTGTATTTTTTTGATATAGTTAGCTGTTTTGAGATATTGTTAAGGTAATCTGGTCTCTCCTATCTTGAAGCTCATGATTAGTGATTAAGGCAAAATTTTGAAATGGAATTGCGACCTTAATTTTGAACAAATATACTAATGTGGGTACTCATTTTATTCAGAATTTTATGCTTTACAACATTTGCAATGACAATGTTTTTCATAGACTTAATGTTTTGATAATGTTTTTGATGGACTATTTCCTAATGCTCACTTGGTACGAACGGAAAAAAACATAGATTATTCATTTTAGACCTAATCTGAAGGGATTAAAACGATTTCTAGTTTTCTTTTAATTAATTCTGATTTCAACCCTCTGACCACGGGGTTAAAACTTTAAAGTAAAATTGTGACCTTAATATTCAATAAAAGTATTAAGTGTAGGTACTCATATTATTCAGACTTTTAAGCTCTACAACATTCGTATTGACAATGTTTTTGAAAGTTAGTGATTTCGAGATAATGTTATGGTATTAAAAAAAAAACGTGTTTTTTTTAATATAAATCAATGTATAATTCCTAACACTCACCTAGTACGAGGGGAAAAACATAGCATATTCATTTTAGACTTAAACTGAAGGGATAAAAACAATTTCCAGCTTTCCCCTAATTATTTCCGAATGCAACTCCCTGACCACTGGGCTAATAATAAAATGCTTGATATAAAATTAAGGCGCGAACTTTAACAGCAGAAAATTAAAAAAAAAAATCTACGTAGATTCATTTTACTTGCCAGCGAATTTACGGTTTGACATTAATTTGAATTTACGGTTTTGCGGTCTGAGGATATGATAAAGAATGGAAAATTATTTCTCGTATCCTCAGACACAAGCAATAAGAGATAAGTATGGTTTATAATAGCAAAACACGACGCTGTTACAAAGGAATGCACCTTGTATATAAGAATCACACAACGAAACGAAATATATCCTTATAAAATTCACGTAATACGCCTTCGATTATATATAAATTGTATAGAGTATAGAACTTTCATAGAAAATCTTTAAAGCATCCTGTTGTTACAAACAAATTAGTAGCTTATATTCATGACGCTTAAAGATAAAATCTTTAGAATGTGTAAGCAATAGCTATGTTCAGAATAATTGTCTTTGCTATCAAATTAATCATAAATATGCGCAAAGACATAGTTTCAAACGTTTGCATAAGTTTTTAATCAAATACCACGAGAAATGTAATATAAAATTAAACTAAATCTTTGTCTCCAACCTTCGTAATTCTTTTTAATCAACTTCTTAAGAAATTTTTAACCAAAAAAATGTCTTCCATACAAAATTTCTCGTATAAATTAATTTTTTTAAAAAAAAGGTTAGCAGCTATGCTTTTCTGCATATCTGCATACTCGAATGATTCATTCCAATAGAAAAAGCATTCATTCTGCTATCACTAGTAAGCAGCATTGTTGCATATTTATTCAGTGTCGTTTCATATTACTCTTACAAATTCATCCCACTGCTGTAATAAGTATTTAGATCAGACAGTAGAACATATGTGCGTATCTGCATGTATAAATGTGTATGTACTACTTTTGAAGGAAATATTTTATAATTGTTCTTAATTAAAAATTTATTAAATTTTTCCAGCACATATTACGACATCTTTCCATATTTTTGATTTTCTTTAAAACATGTAAAAAGAAAATAAATCGTAAAATACTTGTATGTTGCTTTTATTGGTTTTAGCATCAAAAAGTTAACAGCTATTTTTAATGACGCATTAAATGTTTAATGAATTATGTTTATTGTTTCTCTTATAAGCCATTAAATTTCTATTGCCTTCCGTGCGTTAATTGGATGTGTCTACGGAGAATAATTTAAAAAACTATGTTGGTTTTGACATAATATTACAAGACAAGTACTTGTGCTTCTATAAAATTTTATTACCTAATATCCTTACAGCAATTCTCTTGTTACGCGTAACTGCTTTTTATATCTCTCATTTATTAAGTATCAACTTCTTTACTTATATTCATTACAGAAAACGTTTTAACTTAAAAGGATTTTTCAAAGGAATAATTTTAAAAATCTTGGATAAACAACACGGGATTCGATTTTTCCTACCATTTAATTTCTTTTAATTTAGCAATATATAATAGATATATAATATATATATGTACAGGACTTTTATTTTGAGGTTCAACAAAATAATTAATAAACATAATAAATGCATATTAAGTATTTTTTAAACTAATTTCTTTATTGATGTAGTTAATGTACAAACGTTCTTTCACATAATAATTATCATTTTAAAAAACCACATATTTTTATTGGGGAAAAAAGGGCACATGTAAACGAGATGACATACATGATTAAACTTCATTGTGTCTAACTAACATGTAAAAATACTTCACAAATTATTAATAGATTTTATTAATTACATCAACTATCGAGAATGTTTGACCCATTGAAGGGCTGTTGGATATTATATATAGCCCTTAATTTTATACCTGAAATGCTACAATGGCACCAGAATTTTGGTAAAAAAAATTACATTTGTAATAAATGTGAAGAAAAGGTTTTACTTATTTAAAATGTATTTGTTGATAAATTTTTCTTGTAGTCATTCATTTCAACATTTTAGCAGCAAAAGTACTTTACCACTGAAAGGGTAAAAATGTTTTTATCTGATATTAAATGAGCGGAAGGACATTTTCCGGTACGTCTTTTTGCAATACATGGATACAGCAATTAAAGTCTAATTTTGAAACTTCTAAATTCTATTACAATAACTGGACTAAAAGTTAGAAATCATTGAAAATTTTTAAGAGAAATCTTAGGAATTTATATCCTGAGAGAGAAGAAGAGAAAAGAAAATAGTTTAAAAAAAACGACTGCCAGGGGATAAATGAATATGTTTGAAGCATACATGAACAAGTGTACACGTAATTTCTCTATGAACACCCCAATATTTATGAAACATTAGTATGTAATTAGTATTTATATAAATTGCAAATTTATGTACATTTTGTATCGCACATCATATGTTTTTTCATGTATAAAGATTTGTATTTTATGCGGAAGATATAGTTGATGTAATTCACCGTTTCTTTTAACTTTGAAAGCTTTACTCGCAAACTAACATAAGCAAAAATTTCATTTATTTAGAAAATATAATATGCAAATACAGGTTAAATACTTTTATACTTTTTTTTCTTAATTGACCAGTTAATGTCAATGATGAAATGTGACTAAAAAAACTCAAGCAAAAATAAAATGTTAATTTAGTTTCGTGAGTCTCTCTGTATTGATAATAAGCATTTACAGTTTTTCACATTTCCAAGACACATTATTACTTGTAACTTAAAAGTCAGAATACGGTTTTAATCCTAATCAAGAAGAGCAGTCGTTTAATTTGTATGAAAGTACTAGCACAATCGCAAGTTTTCTTAGTCGTTTTAATTCAGATAGTTAAATTAAAATACATCATAGGACATAAAAAAATTAATTAATAAAATCACTATAATCTAGCCACAGACATCAGAATCCATAGACTGCGTAATGCAAAGAAAGGCAAAGCAATAAGTAGCTAAAACATTCGTACAAAAAAATAAAATTTTTATTAGCGACAGTGTAGTTATTATCTCAGTTTATTCAAAGAAAAACATTATATTAAAAAAATTAGGACAATCTGAAAATTTAGAATTCTTCACATAAATGTATAGTTTCTATTAATTAGATTATTGAGGAATTTTTTTTTTCATTCAATCTAACTCGGCAGACAATTAAAATTTTGTTTTTAAAATGCGTTTTTCATTTGGAATAATTTTATGAATTTCTTGTCACGTGGCAGTAAATTCTTAAGTTCTTACTCCCTAAATCAATAAAAATCTAAAATCTAAATCTAAAATCTAAAATCAATTATCTTCTTAATTAAGCAGCCTGCTTTAGCAATACTGTGTATATATTTCCCATCAACAAATAGCTATACGATGTCATCTCAAAATAATAAACATACAACCATGGTATCATTTTAGATATCATTTTAGAGCTTTTCGGTTTATTTATTGAATTGCATTTATAATAAAAACAAATTTTAATAAATGACATGCCTCAAACATTTCTGTAAGATTTAGTAATTTCCATGTTATTCTTTCTTTCTCAACTATAAGATGGTTTGTTACTTGATCTTTTTAGACTGTGTGAGATAATTTCAAAAAGACTCCGCAAAGAAATACAACAGTTTTAGATCAACGCATTAGCTTTATAGGTAGATGTACGAGGGTGTATCAATATGTTTTTTCCTTCACATAGAAATAATTGAGTAAAATTTATGAAATTGCCACATTGTATTAATCCTTTTCTATAAAGTGACCGCGCACTGTAAAACATTTCTGCAAACGGTATTTGAAACGAGTAGGGGGGGGGGGATGTATTCTAAGAGCCATGGTAGTAGATCAAATCGAAGGCATTTTTCTAACATTTACAACTCCCACGTGTGACATATTCTTGTGAGGGCCTGTGGCCACTTATTCATGTTATGCACATTTTGAGCCCCTCACTCCAATTTGCCCTCCGGTTGGCACTTTACGAAATTTTGCGGACACCATTTATATCCCACGGGAGGCAATTTTTTTTGGGGGGGCTAGAGGTTCATAACATGAACAACTGGTCACTGGCCTTTCCAACAATATATCGCATGTGGGGGTTGTGAAGGCGTCTACCTTCACATATTAATATTAATAGTTTCTCCTTTCCCCCCTTTAAAATTACTCCTTTTTAAATTCTTAAATTTAATTATCTGTCTGCATTTGGATTCAATCTATTTTTATCTCTCTTTTCCCTGTCATAAATTTAACAGTCAATTCTCAATCTCTTTAATATTTTAACAGCAGCGCACTGCATTTGAAAGAAAGGAAATAATATCTTTTTCCGCCTAGCAACCACTTTCTAATTTTTTCCTTGTGCCTTACTTTTGATGATATAGAGAAATTAGTCACAGATGTTACCTCTACATTTTTTAACCGTTAGTCCAGATGCAATACATTTGTCATTTTATTATTAGTACCCTGTCTTTATTTTGTTTTAATTTATTAATGTTCGCTTGCTGGCGTTTCAGTCTCGTGAGATCTTTGGTAACCCCAATAGAATGTTCCTTCGCGGTTTCTGAGCCATAATTCCTACGTAATCAATTGGCGGTAAATAACTCATATTACCCTTTTACGCCCCCTATTTAAATACAATTAACTACCTCTGACCGCATCTCTTCTCTTGTGGTATTCTCGCCATATCGCATACTTAATTGGCGAAAGTGTATGCGTACTCTTGCCAATACCCGATCATTTGGAGAAAATGTAATTGTGATCACTTCCTTCTTGTCTCTCTTTCTGGGAGCATAGAAAATGTAATATTTTGCCCCCTTCTCCAGCATCGACTCTAGCCACCTAACTCGGTTGTGTTTGAAACGATCCCGGTGGACAATAAAGACATTCAGATGATTTACCACTGACTGATCTTAATTCAATAGCTTCCTGTCTTGTTACTCAAAT
The DNA here is from genome assembly GCA_963932465.1 of Maratus speciosus. Classification (NCBI taxonomy): domain Eukaryota; kingdom Metazoa; phylum Arthropoda; class Arachnida; order Araneae; family Salticidae; genus Maratus; species Maratus speciosus. The sequence goes on along the minus strand of OZ010788.1, from coordinate 330,187,046 downwards.
AAGCAATATTTTTTTGCAGCCCTCTTATCTATTTGAAGAATCTACAAAAAGAAACCGTAATATTAAAGAAAACTTCGTTATAAACAATAGGCGTCTACCTTCACAGGGGTCGGCAAAAGTTAGAAAAATGCCCCCTTTTTGGTTTAATATTCCAACTCTTGGAATACATCTCACCCCCCTCTTATTGAAATACCGTTTGCAGAAATGTGTTACCGTGCACGGTGACTATATAGAAAAAGACTAATACAATGCAGCAATTTCATAAATTTTACTTAATTATTTCTATGTGAGGGTAAAGACTTATTGATGCAACCACTTATTGCACTCTCAATGTAACAAAAAAACTCTCCATGAAATGTAAAATAACAAATTGACAAATAGACATATCATCGGCTTTTAAAACCTAGATAATAACTTTTAATGATATATTTGTGTAATGCAATGACCAGTAGCAGTATAAACGCAATAAATGTCTAATTGTTAAAAATCGACTAATTTAATTAGAATTAATCACATAATTACTATGGGATTCTTGACTACATTGCATTGAGTTAATTTCTCAATACGCCTCCCGTGTCTTTAAAGGTTAATTAAAAAACTATTTGGTAAAATGCAGCACGGACCAAAGTGGCGTTGCAAATTTGCGACGTCCTTTCGAATCACGCTTAGAACAATGCCAAGTTTAAACTTTGAACAAGGGTTTTTCTTTAGCAACACTGAATAAGAAAATGTTATTGCTACGCTGAATTTAGTTTTATGAAATGACAAATGAAGTTTATATATGCACTACTTTCACTGCCAGTACCGAATTAAGTTCCTCATAAAGAGATTGGGATAAGATAAAAAAAAGAGTTATACAGAATAGAAATATTTGATATCGCTTAGGTTTCACATCTCTTTGAGCCTTTATGGTATAACCATTCATACCTTTCTAGTATATACAACTATAAATAACCTTACGTTGTATAGTTTTTTAGAAAGTGTTGTTATTCGTTTAGCTATGATAGTTTAATAATACAGTTAATAATTCATATATTTATTATACAGAACTCTCTCGGGGTTGCCACACTTCATAGAATTTTCCAGTCAAAATATCAGTAAATGTTTATAGAAAATATATCTAGATTAAACGCACGAAATTTCATCTTATTTAAAGATAGATTCTCTGTAAGAAAGTATTGGTGCCGAAGAATTTCCTGGTCTAGAAGTTCCCTGAAGCGTGGCAACCCTGTCTCTGAGCGCAAGTAATACTGGCACTGGGCCGGGTTTTTTTTATCAAATCAATTTTCACATTAATAGAAAGAAGACTTTATTTTCAGTCGATTGGCTGTTTCCTTTTTTCCAAGCACCATTTCATGATTATAATGTATGGAGTATTCTTTCTCTTTTTTTTTTTTTTTTTTGGATTTAATTTATTTTTGCCAATTTTCCATTCAGAAATAATTTGTATAAACATCAATCTATACTCATGATAGAGGGAAAACAAATTTAGAATTCTTTATTTTGAAAATTTTAGTTAGCACTTATCTAAACTACTTAAATTATTTTGAATTATACGTCTTCATATACAGCATGTTTATCTCTAATAAAATATTTCATATACTATTTTTATGTAGCATTTACTACAATTATTTTTATACTTGATTTATGTAAAATTTGAATGTAACAGCATAGAAAATAAAATATTTCAACGCAGCGCAAAAACAAAACAAGTATTGGTCAAAAATGAAAATTTTAGAAGTCTTAAAATGATAGTATCTAGCTTCAGGGAATTAAATTACACAGGGATTGTGATAAGTGTTAAGGATGTGGATAGTAATATCCGTACTTCTATCAAAATATTTCAGTTACTAATTGAAGTATTCAATCTGTTTTCTCTAACATTTCCGTTAAATTATTCACAAACATTCCCAGGCGTTGTATATGGCGCTTTATAAAATATGAATATATTGATAAGTCTTCTTTAAATTAATTCATATTAAGCCACATTCATATTAAGTCACTGAACACTAATAGTCTTAATTTATTTTTATCTATTCATTTTTATCTTTTTAAACAATAAAAAAAAACGGTCAAGTGAGAAGTTCAAAGAGATATTAAACCTAAATACTATCAAATATTGCTATTCTGCATAACACTTTTTAATCTTATCCTAATCTGTTTATGATGAACTTAATTCGGTACAGGCAATAAAAGTAGTACAAATTTAAACGTCACTTGTCATTTCATAAAACTAAATTCAATTTAGTAATAATCTTTCCTTTTTACAGTGTAGTTAAAAAAAAAACACTTGTTCAAAGTTTAAACTTGGCATTGCTCTAAGCACGATTCGAAAGGAGCTCGAAAGTTGGAACGCCACCTGGGTCTTTGCTGCGTTTTTTCCATATAAATTTTTAATTAACTTTTAAAGACACGGGGTGCGTATTGAGAGATCCACTCAATTTAACCTAGTGGCGAATGCCATAGTATTTATATGATTAATTTTAATTAAAAACTAGTCTGTTTTTAAGAATTTGACATTTATTGCTCTTATACTGCTACTGAGCATTGCATTACACAAATATATCATTTTAAAAGTTCTTATCTTAGCTTTAAAAGCCAATGGTTCATAGAGTGCGCTTCCCCTGTCATTATGTATGTCCAAACCGTCCGTGTCTTTAATGGTTAATATCCGTCTAATTACCGACGAGATTTTTCGAAAATCATTATCAATAATGCTTTTATGCTTCTGCTACTATAAGTATCTCCAGCGCCCCTCAACACCTTTGATGAAAGACCGCAAATCGAAATTTATGTGTAACGGAAAAATACGCTTTTCTCAAAAACTATGTGACCTAGGGTAGTCACTAGAGTTTTCCAGAAACGTTTAAATTAACCTCTATTACCTCTATATTTTTCATTACTTTAGTTTCAGTAGATTCGTCATAGAGGGGGGGGGGGGACATATTTTTGCGCTACATTCTCCACGATATCTCTGACAATATAATACCTAAAATTAAAAGAAATGTATTTTTGAGTTGAGCGTTGCGAAACGTTTCTTAGGATACCCCACGCAGTATATAAATAAAAGATTTTTTTTTTCAAATAACTTAATTAGCACCTCTACGATTTTCCTAAATATATTTGTGAATGTTTAATTATCTGTAAATATGCGAGTCAAGAGTCTTTATTACTTCTCCAAATCTGAACTTTCCACGTTCCATATTTTACGAGTAAAATGGCTGTGACAGACAGACACAGGAGTGATCTTGCAATTGTTCCGTTTTTATTTTTAAGTACGGAAACCTAAAAAGTAGAATCATTTATTTACACTGAATAAAGAAGGGAATTAAGTAGCAGTCTATGCATTCCACTTCACGAATTCGTTCCGAAATTCCGATTAGCAAATGCGCATAGTTGACTTTTCTTGTTTTATTTCAGTGAATTAAAATGAACTTAATTGTTTGCTTTGCTATATTCTGGAGTTATTTGTAACGTCAGCGAATATATACTTTTATCCTCTTTGCAGATTAACTGAAATCGGTAAAAGCAGTTTAGCAAAATAAATGATGAAAAGGATTTTGAAAAGAGTAAAATGTGAAAAGCTCTTCAGATATTTAAAAATGCGGAAGACGAATGTTGTTCTGCAATACGAGGATTATTATTAGATGTAAATTACTTACTTTATGTTCGTTTTCTGAATTCGTTCAAGCGTTTTTGAAATACATTTTTAATCAATTGAAAGCATCCCTTTATTTTTAGATGTAGCACAATATATAATAAAATATGAATGATCACAGAATTAAACATTTGAATTAAGAGCAGCATCATTGGATAAAATGTATCAAAAGCTCGTATTTATATTTTTTAACAAAGAGTGGATATAACTAAAATTACCTCGCTAACGATAAATTTAAGTTTTTATTTTTTTTTCTGATATTTCCTGTATATAATGTATGTTGTGCAATAAATTAGGAAAAGCTTCGCTTCGTATTTAAATGCTAACATATCAGATCATTGAAATAAAATACTGATGGTATATGATAAGATTACCTTTTAAACGCGGCACTATGATTGAAAGATAACACAAACTATTTAATGGTGAAAATTGCATTAAAACTCAAATATAAGCACTATGAGTAATTTGCTTTTTCAAAAAAAAATTGTATATGATTTACATTGGCACAGAAATGGAACATTGGCGGGAAACACTTAGTTTTTTCAAATGTTTTTATAAAATATGATTAACGATTTAAATTAAAATCTCTATTTTTATGCCCAATATTTTTAACATTTATTGGTAAAGTCTTAAAAGTTATTCAGGAATAACACAGGTTAAGCGTAAAAAGAGCCGGAAAAAGTCAATTTTTTGAAAAGTTAAAAGAATACAAAACTGATTTGAAGTTTAATACATTTTCTACATTTCTCTGAAGAAATTCCCTTAATGGACTTATTGGTTTATTGATTTCGACCAAGCTAGGTTTATTTCGAAACAAGGTGTTCGTGTATCTTTGGAAGTTCGTTTAAGGAACCAAGAAATTTGGAACAGATGTCATAAATTCCCAGGGCCGCCATCTTGGATTATTCTTGGCATGTAAACTCCTTTTTCGCCAAATAGTACATGTCGCCAAACATCGATTTATACGCATGTTAGGCTTAACAAAAATAAAATGTAAATAATAAACAAAACTTGTCAAAGTGGCAATCACTCAACGTAGTATGAGCGCTACACGCTCATTAACCGAAAGAAAACCACATGATTCAGCTAATTCCTGCAGCAATCACAAAAACACAAAACTTGTTAAAGCCGCAGTTAGTAAATGCACGTTTGTTGCTGTGCACCAATCTCCGAAATGCATGAGAAATATAAAATAAACGACGAATAGAAATCATTACTATAAAATAAAACAACAAAATATACATAAAAGTATCAACATTCCTTATCAGCCATCTTTCTTGAAAGCTCAAGTACGAAAAACCTCCTAGCATCATCTTCATTTCCCAAAATAGGCTTATGACTACGCATTCTAAACAAACCTCCTTTATCATTCAAAATTTTCGCATATTTCTTAATTACACCAGCAAGAGCGTTTAAACGGACTACAGAACTCATAGCACTGGAAAAGAGTGTTTTTGTCCTAGAACTAAAATTAGTTGATTCTAGATCAGTTTTTGGCGCTGATTCCGAAATTGCTTTCCGTTTGTTTTCCTGGTTCCACTCTAGGTGGTCCAGGTTTTGAGAAATTTGCATATTTAAGTTTATGCAAATTTAAGCTTTTTTGTGCTATTTTATGAAAAATTTAGATACAGTATATGTCACATCTAATTACGTTTTCTAGATAATGACTACTTGACTATTTTCTTCAGATAAATGTCACGATTTGAGTATTCTTAGCATTTATTTATCAGTTATTAAGGCTAATTTGAATATTTTTCAATGGTGTGTTGTTTACATCACTATCAACTTTAAAATAGTTGTCACAGAATTTACGCAATTTTTTTCTAGACTAGATTTTTATGCTGATTTCAAATCTGTAGTCTATTTTCTTATGTCATGCCTAGTGTTTGAGAATAAGATGAATTTCTACTGTTGCACTGCATTAACACAGGTTTGATATAAGATGCTTTTTGGGGGTGTGCAATTCATTGACAAGAAGGTGAACAGGGTCAGATTCATATCAGAGACATAAACAAAAAAATTATGTAATCATAAAAAAAATAAGCAGTAGAATCTTTCCTAACTAGTTAGATTTTATCATACAAAGTATCACAAAAAGTTATTTCTAGCTTTTTGGACCAAAAAATGAAATTTCACTTTTTTCAAAAACTAGAGGTGATAGAAGAAAACAGATACAAGATTTAAAATAAGCTCAAAAGACTGGTTTAGAAACATATTAGCGTACTAGTGCGGCAGAAATATTTGAACTTCAAAAAACATTATTAGAAAAACATGCAAAATATGCAAATTAGGTACAATATTTCACAGTCACATGTCAGTATAATCTCAGAAACAACGTTTTTGTTAAGTAAATTAGGTAGTAATCATAACATAAAACAAAAAACCCCGTCTGATATTGCTTTATATGTTAAATGTGCCAATAATTGTATAAAATTTACAAAATTTGCATAAATTGAAATATGAAAATATCTCTCAAACTTGACATGCTGGAGTAAATCTAAAACTAGATTCGGATTCAGCACAAAAAACCTCATAAAAGACAACTAATTTCTGTTTTAGGACAGAGCAAAAGTTCAAATTTGTTGACCAGTGTAGTCAATCAAATGCATCCAATAAATTTAACATAAAAATAAAAAGACAGAACGATACAACACGATAAAAAAGCACATGCACAAAATCCTAAAAGAAATCCTTCTCAAGCACAATCTCGCTAAAAAAGGAGTTGCCAGAACACGTCACGCCAAAACACACACGTCACACGGGCTCCATGTCGATAAAGATCGCCAAGAAATCTCAAAACATCCAAGATGGCGGCCAAGGAGATATACGGCATGTAAGCCGAAATTTGTAGCGATAATGTTTCCTTTTTCATTCCTGAAATCTGGATTTCTATTTTGAAAGAATTATGAAATTTCAATGTCTGTTCCAGTCCTTCATTCTTCTTTTCTTTAAACTTTTAATAACAGATGGCGCCACTGAGTTGTTTTTATAGATTTTGAATGTTTCCGTTGAACATTTCCCATTTTGAACATAATTTTTAAGATATATCCTATAGATCGTTTCCTGCCGATTTATAATTTAGAAGATTTTACTCCTCATTATGGTTTTAAAGATTAACGGAAACATTGAGATTTATTTTATTCATGTGTTTATTTTATATCGCCTTTTAATTTGTAAATAAAGTGCACGTTCAACAGCAACACATATTTTGTTTAGTATTAAATAAGATAATTTTGTATTATAATAAACCAGTTTTTTTAAAACTTTTCTTTATTGATAACGGATAAATTTGTTATTATAACGAATTAAACGTTCATGTTTGTTTTATTTGGGTTCATAAAACTACTTTCTTTAAATATATCTATATTTTTTAAAATTCATTTGTTTATTTCTAGAACAAAAGTTTTATTAAAAACTCATATAAAGTCACTATAAACCAGGAATGAAAATTGACAATTTCTTGAAAGTACTTACTAGATTTAGAGGACAAAATATATTATTTATATTCGACAGAAGAACATTTTTTACAGACTGTTTGTAAATATAAAATAGTAACTGTTCAAAATTTTGAAAAATCAAAGGTTTCTGCTCTTTTAGGTGAATTATTACCTACAGTAATATTCTTATTTTATTGTAATGTCCGTTTTTTCACAAAACTTCCATTTTTGTATTCCCCCATATTCAAGATGGAAAAAATATCTCTATGCAAGACGGGAATTTCTGTTTTTGAAAACAAATATAAGCTATTCCAATTAAAAATCCCATTCGATCATTTATCGCCTTTAATCGAAAAAGCACATAAATTCCTGTTGCAACCCTGTATATGAGCTATAATAGATCTGTACATATGCTGCATCGCATGCCAAATTTTTATTAAGTTAGAAAAGCAAAACTCAGATGAAAATTCCTCTTCAGCTGCTGAAAATTCCTTCTTCAATAACCGGAAATTTACTCGAAGAATTTTTGTACAGACATGTAAATGATTTATAGAACTTATACACACCAAGTAATATAAAGGAAATTAGTAAACTTTAAAAACGCATGCAACTTACAGCAATTATCGCACATCAAACAGAATACATTTGTGTGTTCCTGTAAATGAACGATAAATGATAGGCACACCGTATTCTACAATAAGTAAATTGTAATTTAGCTCAGTGGAAAATGTGAATTTGAATATGTTTGAAATACTGTACACTCCACAGTAAATTTGAATTACTCATATCATACACACGGTAATACGAGTATATTTACGTGAGTTCAAGCACGCACAGAGTGAGGGCCAGACATATCGAACTCATAAATACTTTTGAACATAGTTGTTAGTATTAAAAGTGTTAAAAAGAGGTTTAAAAGCTAGAATTATTTTGGCTACATTGAAAAGTATGTACAGTACTGGTATTTCAAGGTACCCTTTATGTTCTGATTATAATGTAATACACCTGGAACGTATTGAATATTTTTTTAAGATTTCAGTATAACAGAAAATGTACTTTATTCAGATTATTGAAAGAAAACATATTCCACTATTTGGTAATGATTATTTTTATTTTATGTAACTGCTTTGCCGTTGGAAACTACCTAATTAATCAGTATTTTTATTATATTTAACTTCTTTGGCGTTGGAAACTACCTAATTAATCAAGAATCTTCAATGATTTAATTCAAAATGTTTTTTCATTATTCATCAACATTCGAAAAAATGTGCCTTTTATTTTAAACAATTAGTTTTAAATATAAAATTTCTATTTAAAAGTAAAGTAGTCTATAATAGGACATTTTTTATATGAATTTGGATTCAATTTTTAAAAATCATAAATATTTTATTTTAAATTACTTAGATGATAGCTTTTTTATCTTCAGATTTGGACTAGAATTATGCTAATCAGTGAGTAAAATGTTAATTAAATTGTCATAAACTTTGTTGAAGTCAAACAAAAATGTATGTTTCAGGTTAATGTACTTAAATATCTAAGATCTTCTGTACCAATGATTTAAAAATCTTATACGTTCAACGTTTTCAAAGGGAAAATTTAAGATGTTATATATATATACATACAACTAAAATACAGTATATGTAACAGTATATTTAAGATTTCTTCGTTTTTTAGTTAAGGCTTAATATAAAGATAAAATTATTCGTTCCCATATATTTGAGAAACTATACAATCATATTATCCAATAATTCCTCTTCCTTGGTTGATTCATTTGATTTTTTATCTGATAATTTAAAAAATTGTTTGTTCTTATTCACTCATTTTTTAATATAATGCCTTTTGTTATTATTATTTTTTGTTGTGTCTGTAGAAAATTTTAAAATTCAAAATTTAGAAAACAGTGTAATGTTTTGAAAAAATATTTATGTACAGCATTGCGCATTGACTTATCGTCTTAGCCTATCTAGCGAGGCTCTAAAATTAATTGACAGTGTATTTCAGCTCAATATGTGCTTAATTAAATAGCCCTCGTAAGTAATGTTTAGATAATAACATATTAAATAATCCTAAAGAAACACTCAAGTTTAAAGGTATTCATTACTTCTGTTGATTTGTCTGCTGTCTGAATCTTAGAGCTCTACCTTTCGTAAATACACACAAAATGCCACGTAATCAATTTATGTTACTAATACTTACTATAGCATGTTTGCTGTTAAAAATGAAATTTGTAGCATTTACAGTTTGTTTACAGTGGCACTCAAACAAATTCCGATACATCATTGTCTAGGGGAAAAGTATGATTGCAGTGTATTTTCATGATGTAATTACTCTATTACAAAATCAATGAAACTGATCATAGAAACTCGACAGAGTTGCTCGCCAAGCAAAAGAAACAACAGTGCAATGAATCGTAAATGAAAGGAATTTCCGCCAATTAATGCCAAACGATATTTCAAAATTTTTTTAGTACTCTGTCAAGTTTATATTTTCCGGACTGACCAAAGCGGGATTTTGACCCCTCTATATCTCCGGTTCTATTTATGATAGAAACAAAATTCTTGTTTCTATGGAGTGGGACGTGCCACGTGCCACGTGACTCAGAAAACGAAAATAAAGTTGAATCCGGCCAATAGGTTTTAAATAAATGCGATTTTAAAAGTGCTGTTTTTTGCACTTTTGAAATTCTTGTTCTGACCAAATCTGTTGACAGAGCTACCGATATGTGTAGTTATCGGATTTTTACGGGGTTTACGGAATTAGAACTATTTTTATGAGTAGTTCAAACCTTTGAAAGTTTCATGTAAAAATATTAATTACTTTTGGATTTATACGAGTTTAAAATCTCTTTATTTTTGCAGCGAGGCGTGCGTAATATGTGAGGCATTCTCACAATCTTTTGACTTTTAAGTCCTGGAATAATAATTTTTATTTTAGTAAATGGACTATTGTAATATCCGCTAGCTTCTTATTATTGCAGCGTGGCATACGTAATATGTGAGACATTCTCACAATCTTTTGACTTTTAAATCCCTGAATAACAAAGTTTACTTTCTTCTATCTTTACAAGAAGAAAGTATTGGATTCGTGAAAAATCGATCCGAGCAAGACAAAATAATTTCTGTCGACACGCAACCGGGGCAGAACCTGATAGCACAAAACCGATATCTGACACGAATCAAATATGATAACCGACAAAAATATTCTACAGCACCATAAGCCGATCCGAGTAAGACAAAATAATTTCCGTGAACACGCAACCGGAAGAGAACCTAAGAATTCCATTAGAAAAAACCCGAAATGTTACACGAACCAAATCTGAGACCCGACAAAAACATTCCAAAGAACCATAACCCGATACGAGCAAGACAAAATAATTTCCGTGGGCAGGCAACTCGACCAGAACCTAAATATTTTTTTTGAAAAAAAAAACGAAATATGACCCGAACCTAATATAAAAACCGACGAAAATAATCTAAAGAACAATAACCCGATCCAAGAAACAAAAAATAATTTCCTTGTACGCAACACGATCCGATCCTAAAAATTCCATTGGAAAAAACCCGAAATCTCACACAAACCAAATCTGAACCCGATAAAAATATTCCAAAGAAACACAACCCGATCCGAGCAATACAAAATAATTTCCTTGGACACGCAACCTTGAACCGAACCTAAAAATTCCATTAAAAAAAAGCTAACCTGAAATCTGAATCCGACAAAATTATCCCCAAAAAACATAACCCTATACGAACAAGAAAAAATAATTTCCGTGATGTGCACGACTTGAACCTAAAAATTCCATTAGGAAAAACCCGAAATCAGACACGAATTATATCTGAACCCGACAAAAACCTTCCCAGGAACCCTAACCCGATGCGAACAAGACAAAATAATTTCCGTGAACACGCAACCCGAACCGAACGGTTTTTTTTTTTGAAAAAAATACCGAAATATGATCCGAACCAAATTTGATAAACAACAAAAATATTCTAAAGAACCATAACTCGATCCTAGCAAGACAAAATAATTTTAGTGGACGCAACACGATTCGAACCTAAAACCCCGAAATCTGACACGAACAAAATCTGAACCGGACAAAAATATTCCCAAGAATCATATCCCGATCCCATCCAGACAAAATAATTTCTGTGAACACGAAACCCGACCCGAACCTAAATTTAAAAAAAACCCGAAATATGACCCGAACCAAATATGATAACCGACAAAAATATTCTAAAGAACCATAACCCGATCCGAGCAAGACAAAATAATTTCTGTGGACACGCAACCCGAACCAAACCTAAAAATTCCTGTTGAAAAAATCCGAAATCTCACACGAACAATATCTGAACCCGAACAAAATATTCCCAAGAACCGTAACCCGATCTGATCAAGGCAAAATAATTTCCGTGAACACGCAACCCGACCCGAATCTAAACGTTTTTTGAAAAAAACCCGAAATATGACCCGAACCATGTATCATAACCGACAAAAATATTCTAAAGAACCATAACCCGATCCGAGCAAGATAAAATAATTTCCTTGGACACGCAAGTCGAACTGAACCTAAAATTCCATTTAAAAAAACCCTGAAAGATGACTCGAACCAAATCTGAATCCGACAAAAATACCCCCCAAAACCATAACCCGGTACGAGCAAGACAAAATAATTTCCGTGGACGCAACACGACACGAGCATAAAAATTCCATTTAAAAAAAAAACCCGAAATCTGACACGAAACAAATCTGAACCCGACAAATAAACTATTTCAAAGAACCATAATCCGATCTGAGAAGGCAAAATAACTAATGTGGACACGCAACCCGATCCGAACCTAAAAATTTATTTTGAAATAAACACGAAATATGACCCGAACATAATCGACAAAAATATTCTAAATAACAATGGACCCGATCTGAGCAAGACAAAATAATTTCCGTGGATACGCAACCCGACTCGAACCTAAAAATTCCATTAGAAAACCCCCGAAATCTGAACTGAACTGAACCAAATCTGAATCCGACAAAAATATTCCAAAGAATCATAACCGGATCCGAGCAAGACAAAATTATTTCCGTTGCCATGCAACCCCATCCGAACCTGAAAGTTCTACTTGAAGTTAAACCGAAAACCGAACAGTACCCAAAATAAAAATACATCAGGCCGTACCCCGATCCGAGTAAGGCAAATTAATTTCCGTGTACACTCAAAACAACCAGAATCTGAATATTCCATTTGAAGTCAACCGGAAACCCGATACCGAACCCGATCTGGAAAAGACAAAAATATTTCAAAGACCCGTAACCCGAACCGAACAAGACACAATTATTTCTGTCGACACGCAACCGGATTCATTTGAAGTCAAACAGAAAAGCGACCATAACCCAGTTTCGGATCGAGTTTCGGATTGAGTTCAGTTATAACTTTCTGGTTCAAATCGGGTAGCCTGTCGACGGAAATTATTTTATCTTGCTGGGATCGGATTATAGTTCTTTGGAATATTTATCTCGGGTTAAGATTTGGTTCGGGTCTGGTTTCAAGTTAACTTCAAATGGATATTTTAGGTTCTTGTCGTGTTGCGTCATCTCGGAAACTAATTTCCCTTGCTCGGATCCGGTTATGGATTTTTGGAATATTTTTTTCGGGTTTAAATTCCGGGTTTCTTTCAAATGATATTTTCAGATTCGGATCGGTTTGCGTTTCAAAGGAAATTATTTTGTCTTGCTCGTATCGGATTATTGACCTTTGGAATATTTTTGTCGGGTTGACATTTCGTTTTTTTTTTTCAAATAAAATTTTTAGGTTCGGGTCGGGTTGGGTGTCCACGGAATTTTTTTTTTGTTTTGATCGGATCGGGATATGGTTCAATGGAATGTTTTTGTCGAGTTCAGATTTGTTTCGGTTCAGATTTGGATTCGGGGTATTCTCAAATGGAATTTTTTGGTTCGGATCAGGTAACAAGTCCACGAAATTATTTTGTCTGTTAGGATCCAGTTATGGTTCTTTGGAGTTTTTGTCGGGTTCAGATTTGGTTCGGATCAGATTTCGGTTTTTTTTCAAAGGGAATTGATAGGTTCCGGTCGGGAAACATGTCCACGGAAATTATTTTGTGATGCTCGGATCCGATTATGGTTCTTTGGAATATTTTTGTTGGGTTCATATTTGGTTCGGGTCAGATTTCTGGTTTTCTTCAAATGGAACTTTCAGGTTCGGGTCGTGTTGCGTGTAGACTGAAATTATTTTGGCATGCTCGGATCGGCGTACAGTCTGTTATAATTTATTATTTGGGTTCGGTTCGGGTTACGTGTTTATAAGTCTAAAAAATCACCTATATTGGGAAATCAAAGATAAGTGGTCACCTGTCAATTAGCCTAACCGCTGTCTAGGCTCTATGCAATAGACCTGAAAAATATTAGGCTAATTTGAAAATGGCAGATGATTCTCCAGTTAACCTACGACATGTCTATCTCACATTGCAGTAACATTTAAAGCTGGTTAGATCTCGGTCGATTACGGGTTGAACATAAAAAAAGGCTAAAATTCTCCAAAAACGTAATATAAAATATATATATATATATTCAAAGTTTTCAAATTTTTGGCCCCAACCGTTCATGGGCCACCTACAAGCAACCCGTGAGCCAAATTTCGCAGGCCTGCGGCCCTTGGTTTCCGAGTTTGTGAGGTTACATAGATAGATAGGCTGACAGATTTTAATAGGATAGATGTTATTCCATTCGACCCAGTTAAGCTCTCTATTGTAAAGCGGCATTGAAGCATTTACGGTTCATTTAAAAGGTCACATTACAACCGATAGACATTTACTGAGTGGCATGTATTTTAATTTTCAATCTATAGAACAATTTTAGGTTACTTGAAAGTTGAATATGAATTCAATTTGTTCATCTAAAAGCGCGGCGATCCAGGTTCAAATAAAATTCCAATACTATAATATTTTTGCGCACAAAATGTAGATAACAATTAAATGAACTTTTATTTTGCAAGACATCGGAGTGATTTTTGACGATAGTACTACGCACAATAATCATCGCCGAATGTCCTGCTGATATTTGAGGAGGAACTCGATTATAGAAACGTGCCAGTGGACCTCGATTATGGACAGATTCTAGGTAAATACTCACTATGGAGAAATCACAGAACAGGTTCAGAAAGATAATGTAAGTACTTTAGGGAATCACAGAGTACTTATAGTCATGAAATCAATTCGACAGAACTTAAGGCTCACTGTTTATCATACTGAAATAAGCGGGAAAGTGTTTAATTCTGTATTGCTTTTATACTAAAATGCACATACACTCAAATATTTTTTTCAGCATTCCAAACTTTGCAATTTATTCAATTTAAACCATTTTACAAACGTAATGCAGTGAGTCTGGTTTTTTATTACATAATTTATTTTCATTTTTTTTTACAATCCTTTTATATAAAATAATTTTTTTGCAGTTTTATTGGAATTTTTCCTTTTCTTTTCATTAAAATAGATTAATAAGGGGATTTATTAAACTAATCGATTCTGTTATTTTGGACTTAGTGATTAAGGAATGTTATCAATATGCCATAAATAGCTTTTAGTTAATTTTTACTCAGATAATAGAGCTACTTTTAAAAATTTACAAATATGACTGAAATTAGGGAAAATCATTTCATAACGATGAAATATCGATTTCTGAACTTTTATTGAAATGAATTATAATTTATAGTATGAATGATCCGAAATATGTGAGGAAATATTTGGAAAACATATGACTTAGTATGTCCTTCTTTTTACGTAAAAAACAATTATGAATTTAGAAGGTACATGCATTGAAAATTCAGAAAATGCACCAAGTGTTGGAGCTTATGAAAACATTTTCTAAAAACAGAGGCTTAATCTGATAATCTGAGTTTCTGCCGCGCTTATCGGAGGGAGATTGGATTTAAAAATTAAAAAAAAAAAAAACAAATTTTATTTAAAAATTACTTCAAGCACGCCCGGTGATAAAACAAATGCTCATTATTCAGTCTCTTTTTAAGTCTTTACTTATTTTGTGTAAAATGATGCGAATTTTGAAAATGTAATGGCAGTTTTTAAAAAGTTATTAAATTAAAATCCTTACTGAGTTAATTTATGAATCACCCTATAGCTTATAGAACAACAGTTAAAAATATTGCTGGCTAGTTCGACACGTTTTATCATTTCTAAAAAATAAATGATTTCTTCTGAGATTTTTGAGGATCGATAAAATGTATTTGAATTGTTTTTAAAAAGTCCAACATTATGTATTACTAAATATATTATACTTTTGAAAAGTTTATACAGTCACTATTCAATTATTTCTTTACTTCTATCATCTTTCGTTTATCTTTTCTTTTCTGAATTAAAATGGAATATGTATAATGCAAATGAAATACCTTACAAAAAGAAGTGATATCTAATCAAAAACAACTCGTTGTAAATGATGCCGCCAAGCCACAAACTTAAAACGTCAGTCATAAAAAGAAGTGATATCACATAAAAAGAAGCGATATAGAAGTGGATACTCCGAGTGACGTGTAAAATTCTATCACTACTCATAATGTTCCCAAAGGACTCGGAGTGAAGTATAGTATGTGAAAACTGCTTGGCGACCTGCAGTCGTATATTTAATATATGCAGTAGCTATACCAATTTCGTGTTTCCAACATAAGGAATATTATGTAATACTAGTAGCCTTACAAAAACAGATTTTTTAACTGTCATGTGCAATTCCGTTTACGCAGGCTTTACTGCAATATATCTTAGTTTAATTAACGTCTGTTATTAGGTGCATTGTTAGTAATATTCATATGATCATTATTTTTTATTATTATTTCACAATCTCAAATTGTTTATTACATGTTTACTTAGAAAAACCTCCTCATAAAACTGGTATTTTTCGTTCAAATAATGGTAATCAACAAATCAATCCTATGATGTTAAATAAGAATGGCCATGTAAACACCGAATTTTCACAGTTTAATGGGAGAAGTAATACAAGAAGAAAATTGTTAAACAAATAGTCATATGTAAGTTCAGGAAGAACAAACATTATAAAAGTCTGCAGGTCGCCAAGCAGTTTTCACATACTGTACCTCACTCCGAGTCCTTTGGAAAAATTACGAGAAGTGATAGATTTTTACACGGCACTCAGGAGTATGCACTTCTATATCGCTTCTTTTTATGTGATATCACTTCTTCTTATGACTGACGTTTTAAGTTTGTGGCTTGGCGGCATCATTTACAACGAGTTGTTTTTGATTAGATGTGAATTTCTGGGGTGCACTATAACATGCTTTTTGTAGAATATGAAGTGTGTAGCATGTATAGTGCGTTCACAGGGGCACACAAAGGAGTTCCGTTATATTATGATTTATGGAGGAAATATTTTCAGTGAATTTTAATTATGTTTGCCTCTAATATGTGTACTGAAGAATATGATATGCATAGCATTTATCGTACATTTACAGGGGCACACAAAATGTATTGGATACAGTACTCTCTATCACTGATAGTTTCTGTAAGTGCGCGTTCAGTTATAGTATGAGATTTAACGTCCAAATAAAATTTTCAGTAATGCGTGATATGCATAAATTTCACATAATATATGCAGAGCTATACAAAAGGATTCGTAATGAATATTTAGTATTGTCCTGAATTATGACAATTTGTTTTATAATTTAATTATGGTATTCAAAATGAATTATATTTAGTTTAATAAGAGATGTTTGAAGAATACACAAATATTCATGTAAAAGCTCCACGAAAAATATTTTCTTGAATTTAGATGATTCTGATTTTAAAAATTTAAAGCTGTTTTGCCTCAATTAAATGTTTTTTTTTACCATGTGGGTGTATAAATAACTGCATTTAAAATATAAGGCTGCACAAAAGAAATCGGTTACTTTTGCTCCATCTGTTAAAAATTGCTGAACGTGAATTCTAAACTAAACTAAGTTTTAGCATACTATTTAGAATCTATTGAAATCTGCAGGTCATATACAGAGCTTCACAAAAAAAAACTGTGACTATTCCAGCTATGAACAGTAGAAGAAGAAATTTATTTCTAAAATGTGTCAAGATTTTTCTACATTGTTTTCTGAGGAAATTTTTTTAAAAGGTAAAGTTTTGTTAAGTATTCCAGAAGTGGCGGAAAATGTTTTATAATCTATGCGCGAAATTTTATTCTGTGTTTCTTAAGAATTAGGATTCATTTAGTGGTGATAATATTCCGTTAAAAAATTAATCTAATTTTATAACACGTCTTTTACATATAATGTCAGAAAAGTTTCTTCAAAATAGTCCCTTTAGAGGAGGCTTTTTTCTTATTTTGAAGCATAGATTAAGCAGTTGTGTACGAATGCATTTACGTTCTCACACTCTGATAAATATTTTTGAAATGTTAGTCTTTACATAAGAAGCACAAGTGATATAAACCAGTCCAAATAATCTTGGTGATTGAGCAAATCTGATTTTGTTTGATTGTATCTTGCTCTGTCTGATACGCTCTTAGTTCACGTGGATCAATATATTAAGATTTTCAGTTAACATAAATTGGTTCCAGCCACCATCAGAGCTTTCGTACACCATTACTGAAATGAAAGAATTCTATGAATTGTGAATCTGTTCAGGAAATTTTGCTCCTCTTCGAGTGATCACTTTAATATTTCCAGTGTCGTCCATCAATTCGTTTCCCTTGGTTTCTGGTGCGGGATAACTTCCAACTTCTTTTCCATGTTCATAAAGTGTATACCAATTACCTCTTGATCTATCTTAGCCCTGATGTAGCTGATGTGTTTAAGCGTTCATAGAGAGAGAGAGAATTGTTTTGTGGCGTTTCATAAGAGATTCAGCCAAACTTTTCCTGGAAAATTTCTATTTTGAATCAAACTTACGCTTCTTACAGTTCTTTAAAGATAATCCTTAACCACACAACGTAGATCAAATATATTTAATGGAAACTGATACGAAGAACTTGCGATTGCTTTAGCAACAAACATATTTTCCTCCTCTACTGTGAATGCAGGTTGCCGTCCTGGTATTTTCGCTGGTACGCCCACTGTACTTCTTTAATTGTCAACCATATTGTATTTCGATGTATATTGAATCTAAAAGCCAAGGAGATGTCACATTTATCAGAAAAAAGTGTACTATTATAAAGTCAAATATACCGTACAGTGACATTTATCACACAAAATCTTTAACTCACAAATCTTTGAGATTCTTCCGTGAGAGACAATTGCTTCGTCGGAAAATTTCTTACTGCTTCTTTTAAAGAACTTTCCGTGTAATTGCGATACGGACGAGAACCTAACTTACACTCATAATATTCCACGTCTATCTTGACACTGAACTGCAAAATGTATCTTCTTTTCAAAAACTTCTTCTAAAAAAATATGTCTTTTAAACGGAAACCTGGTGGGGTTACTTTAAGACGGTGTCATTATTTCATAAAGTATCCCGATCAATTGTTTATATTTTGATTATGTTGTTGAATCTCACACAATTATAATATCATGTCCTTGACTAATGTTATATTACTCCGTAGTCTACATAACATAATAACAGCAAATAATATTTACCTGTGTTCGATTGTTGTCATATTCTTTACGCTTCAGCACACAAAGTATCCGAATTTCGAGATAACAGCGCAGGTTTAGGCATCAGGGCATAGCAGTTTTCAGGAATAAACCGGTCCGAGTGAACACGTGATGCGTTGGAGTTTCGAGAAATTGTCATTAGGTAACTAGGCACATAGTACTAAGAGATGTCGTCGCTAATTTCTTTTCAACTCTCTCGGACAGGGCAAAAAAAAAATAAAATTAGAAAACTAGGCCAAGTGCCACAAAGTAAATCATACAATCACAAAGCTTTAGGGAATTTAAAATTTAGAAGTTTCCCTATTGTCGAGTAAAATTTCATGAAAATGAATTTTTCCTTGATGTCAAACCGTGTTAATGGTCGTCAAATTTCTTCGTTTTAAGAACATGAATTGCCTGGCAAAATTGTGAAATTTCATATGATATAATTTCTTGCCTCAATTATATGTCAGATCGATAGCATTGCCTGTCTGAATTATACAATCTCATATCGGTTAAAAATAAATGATACATTGTCATATTTTCTTATTCTACTGAAATAACTTTGAAAATAAATACAATGTATAACGATTACAATGCAATTTGCATATTTGCATACGAACAACTTATATTTAAAAAAACATTTAATTCTCAATAACTTAAAAAGTTCATAATACCTTTTGAAATATGCGCATATGAATACATTTTCAAAAGAATATATTTTGTGTATAATTTTGTGTTTTATTTGAAAATATTTAACGATGCTAACCATGTATCCCATCATTGTTTAAGTTGGTGTATAATGTAAAATAAAAATGACCATAGTGAATGTTCTACCTCCCGCTTTTAAAAAAGCACACATACATATTTTTTAAGAATATGTTCGATTTGTAAGATATCAGAAACTTTCCTTTAAACCTCAAGCAACCAATTTAAATTTCTAAGCAGGATTATCAAAACATAAATGCTTTTGCAAAAATGCTAACAGCACTACGAAATGATTGGTACTTCAAAATATTTTTCATTTTAAATATTTATAGAAAATAAAGCAAATTTTTGTCCACATTGCAGTCCATGCACTAAATATGTGATATGGTTGCATTAATTTTTTCTTTGAAATAAAGAAACATTTAGATTTTTTTTCAACGGATATATATTATATCAGATTTATGTGTTTTAGTAGTAATCCACAACTGTAAATGAATGGCCGGAAATTGTATTTAATATTTAATATTTTGAATTTTTTATTTTAAAATTTATAGAATATACATCATATAAAGCAGTTAAAATAAATTAAAAAAAATTATTTTTATCTACTTTATTTTTGAATTGTGTCTCTATTTATACCTATTTTGCAAAGGTGTGTGGAATTATGCATAAGTGATGTACATTTTTGGAAAGAAGAACATTTCAAACCGTTTGTGATTGGTATGTGATTGGTTTAACCTAAAGATAGAGGCAGAAGATTACACGATCAAAGAATTGTTATTTCAATACAGAACACAATCAATATTGCATATACCGTAAGATAATGACACCTTGCTCGTTAAATCCATTGTAGATACATATGACTTTGAGAGTGAATTGCTTGTATTGGAGGTCCGTAACCAGTTGATGTCATCGTCTGGTCTAGTATGAAATTACCGTGCCAATAAAGAAGACCAATTTTTTGATACAATTTTCGTAATCCCTGTTCCACTGAGAGTACCATGGCAATTTCCTGGATAAGGAAACAACAATTAACATTTTGAGTATATATACTTTTTTGATTCTTTTATCAAATTTCTTATCTTGCTGTTACATTTCCATTTGTATTCGAACTCGCTTTGAACGCGTTATAGTAAACAGTTAAGAAACGTGATTTTCCTTTCAATTTGTTCGCACGAATGTCAACGAAATAAGTATTTAATTTTTAATAGTGATACATAGAATTGCTCTTCTAACATGTCTGTTATTTATGCCATAAAATATCTTTAATTCGTTATACTGCAAATACCCTGCATAGATGAACGCAGTTTATATGTGCTTAATTGTGCCTCCTCTAAAATGCTAAAGGAATTAACTATCACGGTTAGCTTCAAATCTCGATGTTGTTAAATTTGTTTTTTTGCTCGGAACTTGATTGAAATTATTAATTTTATTATGTCCGAGAAATAAAACATTTTAAAGTGTGTATTGTTAAAATTAGTAATAATAAAATTTTATGTTGATATTTATTCTAAGTAAATAAGAACAACGATAATTTTGAGGAAGGTGTACAAAATGAATTCCAAGAACATACTTTGTTCATACGACGTACAGTTTCTTTAAGAAGAGTAACTGTTGTTTAGTACTGGGTAGCCAGGGAATTAACCATCGTTTCTGAATGCATCGCGTTCTCATATTTCTCGCCCATCTTATGAATTTGTAGATGTTTAGAACTAGTTTGTTTCTAAATTAAAAATCTTTGGAATTAATAATCTTCAATTGATTCTAAATTCTATTTATCGAGTGCATGTAATATTATATGTTCGAGTTATATTATATGACATACCTCTGACGAAATTTACTGAGGTAGATAACATATTTTAAAAATGCATATTTAATGAGAATTTATTTAACATTATCTATGCATAATGTATATGATCTACTAGCTAATCTGTCCCGCGTTGCCCGGGTCCGTCGAAAATCAGCAGGAATTGCGAAAAAACTCTGAAAATCGATATAAAAAATTGCGAAAAATTTAAAAACCGCTGCATGAATTTCGAATAAACTTCATCGAAAAAGAAAAGGAAATTAATATATTGGTCTAGAAGATTGAACTGGATTCCTTTTACTAATGTGGAAAAATCGTAGCAAATCGCGAAAACACATTAAAAAGTAAATAAAATGTAAAGGAAAAATGCTGTATGAAATCGAAATAAACATTATCGAAAAGAGGGCAGAATTTACTATATTAGGTCAAAAACTGGATGCCAAAAAATCGTACATGATCGAGAAAAAAAAGTAAAAATCGCAATAAAATTTGAAAAATTTCAAAAATCATGAAAGTCAAAATTTTGTATATATTGATAAAAATTTTAAATCTAACTCCTTTGATGAAAGTCAAGCCGTCAAACGCGGAAAAACACTTAAAAATCGCGATGAAAAGCAGTTAAATAGCAAAACTAGCACAGGAGAAAATTTATTATATTAGTGTAGACCGGGGCACGTTTACGTGATGCACTTTTCCGAAACGAGTTAAAACTGGCGCGCCATCAGTCATGACAGATTGATGCTGTTCTCTAGCGGGTATTGTCACAAGTTTTTGAGCATCAGTCGAGCTTTGGTCTAGCATGCAGAAAGGTAAATCTGTTTCCTGTCAAGGTGAGTAAATTTTGTGTTGAACTTATTGAAAGTTATTGTGAAATAATAATACTTAGTTAAGGGTAAACATATATATGAACATTAGCAGAATGTTATCCTTTTTTGGGAACTGTATTTGTATGAACAAAAATTTTATTAATTTTCGTTGCACGTTAAAAATAAATCCAAACTTGTCGACGAGGCACGATTACGCATTGACATCGGGGCACCTTTAAGCACGCTCTTACTGCTTAAACGTGTCTCTGACCAACTGAGACCATTTAAAAAGTCAGGACCAAGGCTGGGCAATAAAAAGGGAAGAAAAAGAGGAAGTCCGCAATCCTAACTGATACTCAGGTTGAAGAAGCCATCAGTCAAAAGCAGTTAGACGCGAAAACACAAATGATTTCTCAACAAAACGAAAAGAAGAAATTACTTAAAAATTTGCTAGTTTCTACGGAAGCAGAACATGAAGCTACGGAAGCAGAACATGCAAATGAAAACGTGTGAAACTAAAAACTGCGAAAGTGAAAAAGTTGGTGCACTCTGAAAAAAAGAAAATAGTGAATGAATCTGATGTCGAAGATGATAACTGTGTGTGTATTTATTGTTTGAAATCATACAACCAATCCGAAAAAGGACAAGACTGGGTTCAATGTATAGATACAAAAGGTGGTCCGATGACAATTGTGCAAAAGGAAATACTTTATTTTTTGTTTGTAAAAATTGTGACAGTGATGATGAAGATGACTAAATGGTTTCTGTTTTTAATTATCAATAAGCCCTATGTTTTCAGTTTAGCCAATAAAAGGTTCTTTAATTAATTCATTTTTTTTATGTTTAAGTAGTGTTTTTAGTTATAAATAAAACATTTCAATTTAATTAAATATTTATTTCACTTACTTCTTGGTGTCACTTATAATATGCGTAAATGTGCCCCACTTGATTCGTAAACTTGCCCCGAGAACAGAGCATGTTTACGCAAAAGACTTGGACCTAAAAAAAATACGGTTAAAAACACAAATAGGGCAACAACTGAATACACAAATTTTGACATTATTAACTTCTATATAAAACCACAATGTCTAAAATTTCTTAACTTAAAACATAAAAATTAGAAAATTCATTGAAACAAAACCGGGTAAACATGCCCCGGTCTACCCTACAGTAAAAATTTGAAATCACATTCCCGTATGTAAATATCACCGTGAACGCTAAACAAATAAAAAAATGCAATAAAAATTGCTACATTTCAAAGCAGAGCAGAACATTTATCATAATAGGCTAAAAGTTTGAAATCAAATTCCTTAAGTCTAGAAGTTTGTTACAGAATTAATTTTAAAATTTTCAAAAAATCATTGTGAAAGCTCAAAAATCTCATTAAAAATCATCAGTAAAAATCGCAAAATATTACAAAATTTACTATTAAAAAATTACCAAATTTTATAAGTATTAATAAATTACTAATAAATTATTAATTATAAATATTTCTTCTTATATTATTATTATTATTATTATTATTATTATTATATTATATATATCATTTTTAATAATAATATTAATATTCATTAATATTTATTAATTTATAAATATTAAAATTTTGCTACTAAGAGGTAAACAACTGCAATTGAAAAAATTACTATATTAGGTAAAAAGTTCGAAATCGAAATCAGTTTCCGAATGTCAAAAAATCCCACCGAACTCTAAGAATGTCTGAAAATCACATTGCAAATAGCATTAAAAATCGCTAAATATTTGAAAGTGACTGCAGTAAATATTTATTAAGGGGAAAGTCATTGTAATCGGAAATCCTTAGTGAATAACAAAAAATCGACACGGAACACAAAAATCTCTAAAAATCACATTGAATAATGCATTAAAATTTGGAAAAATCAAGAAGTGTAAAGGACAAAAGTATTATATTAGGCTAAAATTAAACATAAATCATTTTACCAATGTTAAACAAATTGCCACGGACTTCGAAAAATCGCTAAAATTCAAAAAACGCAAGTCCAAATTTTTTAATGTAGGATAAATAATTTGCAAACAAATTCATTTTCCGAATGTCAAACATTCGCCATGGGACTCGAACAACGGCTGAAAATTGCGATGAAAAATGTATTAAAAGTAGCTGAAGTTTCAAAAATAGCAACGGACAAAATTTACTATAATGAGGCAAAATACTGTAATCTGAATTTTTTCACTATTTCCAAAAATTCGACTCAAACGTTGTAATCGGAAATAATTTATAAATGACAAAAAAAGAAAAAAAAAATCAACGAGGAACGCAAAAAAATTCGAAAAGACAATAAAAATCATTACAATTCGCTATAAAAAAATGATGTCAAAATTTACTATATTAGGCTAAAAGTTTCATACAAAATTTCTTCTCTGAATGTGAAAAAATCGCTAAAGGATTCGAAAAAACTCAAAAATCGCATTGAAAAATGCATTAATATTTGCGTAAAATTTAAAAATAGCAGGGGGCGAAATTTACATTAATGGAGTATGATTGTGTAACCTAAATTTTTTCATAAAAATAAGGCAATCTAAAAGTCGGCAATCTAAAAGTCTAAAGGAATATCTAAAAGTCGCTGAATATCTTATTTAAAATCGCTAAAATAAAAAATTCGTACAGAACAAAATATAATACATTGAGATTAAATGTTGAAACCGAATTCCTTTTACCAATGTGAAAAGAAATTGCCGAGATTTTCATACCATCGCTAAAAGTCGCATTGAAAATCGCTAAATATTCAAAAATCGCAGGTTTAAAAATTTACTGTATTGGGGTAAAACACAGCAACCGGAAATGTGTTATCAATGGCAAAAAATTAACGCTTAACGTAAAATATCCTGAGAAACTGCTAAAACCACATTGAAAATCGCATTAAAAATAGATAGATTGCAAAATTTAATTTATTAGGTTAAAAATTTGAAACCAAATTCCTTTTCTGAATGTCAAAAAATCGCCGATGGACTCGAAAAACTGCTAAAAGTCGCATTGGAAAATGCGCTAAAAATCGCTAAATATTAAAATATCGCAAAAGTGCGATAATGGGGTAAAACGTAATCGGAAAGCTTTCATTAATGACAATGAATAGATGCGAAACGTAAAACAAAACAAAAATTCGATACGAAACGTAAAACATAACGCAAAATCGATGCGAAACGTAAAAGCATAACGAAAAACAGCATTAAAAATCGCTAAAATAAAAAAATTCGTAGATGTTCAAATTTACTTTATTAGGCTAAAAGTTTGAAAACAAATTATTTTTCCGAATATCGAAAACTCGCCGTAGGACTCGAAAAATCGCCAAAAACCCCATTGGAAATTGCATTAAAAATCGCTGAATATGAAAGTATCCCAGAAGTCAAAATTTACTCTAATCGGGTAAAACTGTAGTAATCGTATTTTTTTCCTGAGCGACAAAAAATTGGACGAAGAAAAAAAAAAAAAAAAATATATATATATATCCAAAAATCACACAAAAATATGCGCAAGTATAAAAAAGTTTAATCATGAAAAATATATTTACAATTTTTTACTGGCAAGAATGCCTGACTGTTGAAATTTTATAAGAGTAAATTGGAAATAATTGAATGAAAGAAGGCTTACAAAGGTATGCAATAAAATATCTGAAAAAAAATTCTCCATTTATATTAAAATTTTTAATGACTAAGAATTATGGAAATAATTAAAGAATTAATTTTACAATAACTATTAAAATGTCAGACACGTTATAAAATATTTCAAAATTAATAAAAAATTACCGATTTCTCGTAAGTCCTGAATTAGAATAAAGTTTTAATTTATAATGCACAACAAGCTTATTTCAAAATTTGCATAAATGTGGACAACAGATATGTAACAAGTCTCTAATTTCATTATTAAAAATATTTTTAAAATCAGATTCAGTCTTTCAACTCCATATAGCATTACGTTCTATTTAAGGGATTCACCCACACCCAACATTCGAATTAAAACACAATTAATCTGCCATGGGAATTCGTTTAAAGAATTAGACATAATCCTATCAGCAGCTTCTCAATTATACATGTTATGCTGATTAATTCTCTTTAGAAGTATAATTATGCTTCCCTTTCTGAAGCGTTTTTGAATATTAATTTACATATATTTATTGGAATGGTGAAAAGTGAGATTTACATTTAAGTACAATTTGTACGAGAATTAATTTTAATTAAACATTTCAGAGAAATTTATTTTAATAGATTATGCTTAGTTCTTTGTGAAATATCTTTCAAAAGGAAAATCGTGAAATATTCTAAAATCTATTCTTAATCTAGTAAATTTAATAAATGTAAAATTTTTATTTATGTATTAGTGTTTTCCATTATAATGAAATATAGTCTTCAAAGTTTCTTGTATGTTTTAAACTAAAGTAATCTCATATTTTTCTAATTAAATACATAAATAAAAAATATGCTAATGTTATGTATAATGCTTAAGAAAAAATTTAAATGTCTTGAAAAAACAAGAAACTGTTTCGAGGTTTTTAAAATACATTCATTAGTTCTAGGAATAAAATAAAACAAGTCCTTCTGGGAAGGCGAAATAATTATTTTTTAGGTACAAGATTCAGATATAATAAAAATTAAGCAAATTAAAATCACTTCTGCTAAATTCGCTCTATCGGCAAAGAAGATAATTTGCAAAACGTTGAAAATTTTAAAATTTAATTATGAAATGAAATGAAATTAATAATTTGCAATTAAATCAAAATTTTTATTTTTTTGTTTAAAATTGAAGTGTAATAATCGTCTATGTGTAATAATATAATTCGTATATTCATGAGATTAAAAGTGAAAGCATAGAATGAATGCCATCGGGAAATGTTTTTTGCCCCTGTGAATAGTCAGTATTAACAAACGCCTCTGAGATTCTTGTAAAATCAATACACAGTCTTATGTATATCGATTTTGTTCAGTATTTCACACCTTTTTCGTATGACGTTCTGCTCGTTTTGTTTCTGCATCCCTGTAAACGAGATAGAAGATCTACATACTTGCTTAATGAACTTATTTAATGTATTTGCATGATCAGTGCACTATCATAAATGTTTCGAATTGGTTTTGTATTACAGAAAATATCATGATGAAGAGTTTTATATGTTTTGCTTTTGTGTGTCCCTGCACACAAATTTTTCCAGCTACATGCTTAGTTAACAAATACATTGCCCATATAAGGTTCGAATTTGTTAAGTACTTCGGGATATATTGTGATAATAATTTGTACATGTTTTTCTTAATCAGTGTTAGCAATATAGATATATAAATATTGCTTAATGAACGTTAGCAATAAATCATAAGTAAAATATCCTAAAACATTTTCAAACACCGTAAAATAAATAATGCACAATGTGTCTGAAAACCATGATGTTTTACTTTATAAGGCGCTAAAAAGGCACGCTACGTAATAAAAAGAACCTAAGAACTCACAATACGTAAATAAAGTTGAGAAGTTATTTATATTGCCAAACAAAATAATAGATTCAATCATGCTACCAAGTTGAAAACAGCAGCAGGACTGATAGTAAAGAGAAAAGTGACCAGCGCGTCGGAGAAAACAGCTAATATGACTCACGTGGCACCAATCACCGATATGATCACAGGATAAAACTGAGAAAGAAATATATAAAAAAAAATAAAGGGGAATACAGAGACAAATAAATAAATAAATAAATTATATAAAACATAGTAAAATAAAGAAATATGAAATGAAAAAACGAAAAAAAAAGCTATTACTTGAATAGATTTGTCTTATAATAAGCTGCAGAGATATTATTGAATTTTTTTTTTTTTTTTTTTTTTTTTTTTTTTTTTTTGCACAAATTTATATGTGTATTACGATATTAAAATGCAACTGAATCTTGTAAAAACATGTTCAGTTAAATTGTAGTACATTTTGTTTCTTTTTTTTTTCGTTACATATATTCTATATACAGTGTGTCCACGTATAACCTGACCGACCTTTATAATCGCAACCGTTGGTCCTAGATGCATACTTCCAATTACAAAAATGGTTTAAATAATGTAAAAAATTACTTTTAAAGGGATTTGGGTCAAGAAAAACATTTATTGAAAAATTACGTAATTTAAATTTTTATACGGTCCCCTGTCCTATAAGTGATATTTAGTAAAAATTTACTGTGACACTAACAAGTAAGACAGAAAAAGTCCCATTCATCTAACATTAAAATTTACCGAGTTATGAAACTTTGAAATGCATGACTTAAACCACTTTTTTGCGTATCAAACCAGATGATTTCGACCATTCTTTCAGGGGGCGTATATAAAGTACTTAAACTTATTTTAAGGTACCTGCGGTTTGAAAGAAATCGTACAACTATTACGATTGAGTTAACTTTATTAGTTAAGTTTCAGATTAATTAAAATAATTGTATTTTAACATACGTTGTATTTTGTAATGATTTGAGGCTATGATTTCTTTTAACAAAAATCATGTTATTTTCATAAGGTTTTATTTAAATTGCAACGATCGTGTTTCCAGTTTAAAATTTGTACTCGAACTTTAACTGACTTTGAAATATACGATCGAAGATAAAATTTCTCATACTGACTTAAATCCGATTACAATGTAATATCATTATGATTTTTTCCACGCTTACCATCTTATCTATACTTATATTAGAGAATAACAAAACAAAATTCTGATAGATTACCTTCAACAAGTTTAAGAAATGATTTTAGATTAGAAAACATAAACCTGCGATGGTTGTGTTTTTTTTTTTACTTTTATAATTACGTTTTACGTACATTTTTTAACGCTAAATAAAAAAAATTACCTTCACATTAACCATCATGTCAGGATTTTTTGCAAATCATAAATTTCAAGGTTAAAAAATAGCGAAAAATCTGATACTATAAAATAGATTTAAGACTTTTTTATTCAGTTTAATTTTATTTAATTCAATAATTTATTCAATTTTGTGGCTTATACTGGGTTTCTGACAGCTAAAAAGCTCAGGGGTCCGATGAGGTTGGGAGGCGAGGAGGATCAATTTTAACTTTGAGCTTTTTAACTCTGAAATTTCGGATTTGAGAAAAATCCTGACATGATGGTTTAAAATGAAGGTTATTTTCGGATTCAGCGCTAAAAAATACATGTGAATCAATTTTCAAAAGCTAAAAAACATGGCACAATACAAAATTTGAAAGACGGTGTAATCTATCAGCATTTTAAAATATGTACCATTTTTACAAATAATTTCGGCTGTTGTTTTTCATCTTTTTATTTAACAAAAATTCTACTATTTTTATCCTATTATATGTTCAGTACAAATTGTATATTTTTCAGTAATATGTCAGAATGATTAAAGATTTCAATTTTATATTGCAATGATAATTTTACTCTCAACCATTTCTTTAATATATCTGACGAAATTATATTTCTACTAAATTTGTAAATGACCCCTAATTTGCAGCAAAAAATAAGCTCCAACTTTAAGCAGCTATTACTCGGTGAATTTTAATCGTATAATAACGGGACTTTTTTGTCTTAATTGTCAGTGTAACAGGAAAATTTTACTAAATATAACTTATAGGACCGGGGGACCGTATAAAAATTTAGATTCTGTAATTCTTCGCTACATTGTTTTTTCGCTTCAAACTATTTTTATTTTAACTCTGCACCTAATTTTGACCATTTTTGTAATCGGAAGTATGCATCGAGGACCAACGGTTCCGAAAATAAAGGTCAGTCAGGTTATACGTGGACACACTGTATATATATATTTTAGATTTTTTTCTTTTCTCATTAGTATCTATTAAACATTTCTTTCATATTTCTACTTCCGTGTTTACTTTCTGTAATTAAATGTTACTTGCAATAACATTTTGCAATCGATTTTTTACTCTCGCCCTTGTATGCTACGATGGTCATCCAGAAAGTAACTTTCTAACGGCCAGTAAAAAGCAACAAAACATAATCACCTGGAAAGATTTTGTGCAAAGATACAGAGATGTTCCAGCTACTCCTAAACAAAAGAACTGCAGGAATTGTAACACTTGTCGTGGCGTGGGATAAGTTTTGTATTCTAGTGTCATAGTCCAGTAGCATGGGAATGGTTAAAGGTTTTCACAGTTTTCAAACCGCGTCTCATCACCCATAACGATCCCCGTTACCCTTATTGTCCTATCGCTGCAGAAATGCAAAGATCGGAGATGCATGAAATCCATCAGGATACACCTGTTGTTCAGGGATTTGTGCCCCAGGTGGGTGTCGAAGAACGTTACGATTGAACACAAAACGAAATGTACGTGAGCAGCATTGACTTTTATGCAGCGATACCACGATGAGGGCAACGAGTACCACAACATGATCGTTACTGGCGATCAGTCATGGATTGACATCTGTGACAATCTGGCATCATTCCCAGGCGGCAAATTTCTATGAGATTACACAACTAAAACTTAATCCTTTGCTATGACAAGTGTTACAATTCCGATGCTTTTTCTGTTGGGAAGTAGTCGAAGCAATGAGGTATATTTTGCAATAAATATTTCCATGTAATTAAGTTTTGTTTCTTTTTACTGGCCGTGGAAACTCACTTTATATATGACCCTTATATAATTATAAAAAAAATATGCGTACAGCTGAGTTTTCTATGATAATGCAACAAATTAATATTTCAGTACTTAACTAAAAATTATTAAATTAATTTCAGATATTCTTCCTTTAGCAAGGGTACATCACTCAATATTTTGTAAAGTTACAAGTGTACATAAATTGCATCAATATTGGAGGGAATAAAAATCACGATCCTTCAACTATGATAGATGAATATACAGCAATAAAATGTTTTACACACGAAATGTTAAAAGATAATATATGAAAAGAGTTTAATCTGATTATTTTTTTAAGTCGCTTTTTTCAATACTTACTTTGGAAAATATTAGACAGTACCTTTTAATATTTATTAGTTTAATATTCAATATTTTGAATTGTGAAAATAATTTATGATATTTAATATGATAATAAAATTTAATGTAAATGTTAATTTTTATTTCTAGGAGAGTTTAGTTTCACCTATTAACATTCAAACATATGCAACTAAGAATGAATCAAATAAATAACTCTATTACAATAAAGTACTTTCACGTTAATTTTCTGTAATTCTAATTTTTGTTACATAACATGTTGTTCCACTCATTCAATTAAGATTTCACTTTGTGTAAACAATTTAAAAATCCCGCATAGATAATCTAAATAATTTTCTTTTCAATTATTGGTGCCCTATATTAAAAAAAAAAAAAAAAAAAATCCCTGCCGGCCCGGCCTACAGGCGGAGGTAGATTTCGAAGTTAAATATTCTAATTTCACCAACAAAAACTAAATCATGATTAGAGATTTATCCACTTTAACAATTTTATCTAGCTGCTTTTGACGAGTTTTTATTTCATTTTTATACAGGGTGCAATATGTTATCTATCGCCGACCTTTAATTTCTCAACCGTTGGTCGTAGACATATAGTTCCAATTACAAAAACGTTTCAAATCAAGTATATATTCATGCTGTGGCATTATTTAAAGTAAAAAATCAAGTTTGTAAAAATTACGAAATCTAACTTTTTATACTAGTCACCTAGTCCCTATAATTATACTTAGTAAAAGTTTACACATGTCATAACACATATAACACAAAAAGTTTGACATCTGTACTACAAAAATTTACAGAGTTATTAAATTTTAAATTTTGAGATTTTTGCACATGGTTTTGCTTTTTATTGAGGGATCAGTTAAAAGATGAATTAAAGTAATTCGAGATCAAAATTAGGGTGCTACGTCCTTTTTACGACGAAACCACTTTTAGCCGGTATCGCCAAATAAGGGTTTCACCAAAGAGGGTTATTTCATCTAGAAATTTGAGCTGACTTTTATGGGTCGTATACAAAACGTAGACTGAAATATTGAAATTAAACAGAAAAATAAATATCAATTTATTATAATATCAAAAACGGTCTACTAAAAAAAAATGAATACATAAAACACCGGAAACTACTAGAGATACTGCTCAAAGTGTTCTCCATTGGTGACAATGCACAATGGAATGCGTGACAGTACTGAGTCCTGGACACGTTAGAGCATGTCAGTTATACAAACTGTGCGACAATTAAGGAAAATGCGTTGCTTCAGATAAATCATAGAAGTAGTCTCAATTACATAGACTTATGCCTTGATATAATCCCAGAGGTAGAAGTCCATGGAAGTCATGTCCGGTTAACGCGATGGCCACTCTACCAAACCACCATCTCCAAGGATCTGTTGACCGAATTCGGTGGCCAGATACGCCCGGATGTTTGATATTTTATGCGAAGAGGGTCCCATCATGTTGAAACCACACCCGGCAGGCATGTCGGAGAGCAACTCTTCATACCAGTCACGTACCGTGTTTTGTAGCAGATGCAGGTAACGATCGCCCGTTAAGGTCCCATCTTAGAAGATAGGTCCAACAATACAGGTTCCGCATATACCGCACCACACGTGTCGTAATTTCCGGGCGATATGGAGGTTTGCAGGTCGCATCATCCTTTTGATTATTGCACAGTTAGCACACCTGCTATGCTCTAACGTGCCCAGGACGCAGTACTGTCACGCATTCAAATGCGCATTGCGACCAATGGAGAACAATTTGAGCAGTACCTCTAGTCCATTCCAGCGTTTTATGTATTCATATTTTATACTAGACCGTTTTCTAATTTTATAATAAATTGATATTTATTTTTCTGTTTAATTTCATAATTTCATTCTTAGCTTTGTATACGACCCCTAAAAATTAGCTAAACTTTTTAGATGAAATAATTTTCTTTGGTGATACCCCGATTTGGCGATACCGCTTAAAGGTGGTTTCGCCGTAAAAAAGACATAGCATTCTGATTTTGATCTCGAATTACTTTAATTCATCTTTTAACTGATTCCTCAATGCAAGACAAAACATTTGCAAAATTCTCAAAATTTAAAATTTAATAACTCTGTCAATTTTTGTAGTACAGATGTCAAACTTTTTGTGTTATATGTGTTATGATATGTGTAAACATTTACTAAATATCAAGTGTGGGGACTGGGGGACCGTATAAAAAGTTAGATTTCGTAATTTTTTTTAAATTGATTTTTTATTTTAAATAATACCACAGCATAAGTATTTACATCATTTGAAACGTTTTTGTAATTGGAACTATATGTCTACGACCAACGGTTGAAAAATTAAAGGTCGGCGATAGATAACATATTGCACCCTGTATAATAGCTGGTTTTATCAGAATCATGTTAAGGAGGTATTAAAAAAAAAATATTTTTTCATGCTCAACAATTCGAAATTTTCTGGCACATTTTCAGATTCATTTTTAATAGAAAATATATTAAACTTGCTGGCGTGATTTTTGAAGAGATTTATAAAAGACCTGTGTTTTTATTTTTCGTTCAATTAATTAAAACTTGATTTATGAAGAATGATTTTCTGAGTAGGACAATATTTTTCGTTTCTAACACAATCGCTTCCGGAAATTTCTGTTCAAAATGCCCCCTTTGACATCCTTTTTTGAAATATATTCTGCCTCTATCAAAAAATCGATCATTACGGTACATTATATAGTTTCTGAATAAGAGAATCTACTATTTGGATGCGTTTGAGAGCAGAAATGAATTTAAAAATGAGTCAGAAAATAAGTAGTTTGGATTTGAATACACCCTTAATAACATGATTTTTTCTTCAACGGCTATGTATTTTCAATTTGTTTTGTTGTAAGAATTGGTCCTATCAAAAACTTGTCTATATAAATGTTGTAGACAATATATTGTGGAAGATATTGTGGAAGTTATCGTGTCCAGAAGAAAGTGATATATATATATATATATATATATATATATATAGATAGATAGATCGGTAGAGTTTTTTGCTGAGGTTGGTTTTGGGTTCAAGGGGTCATGATCGGTGTAGATCTGCAAAAATGTTTCAGAAATTCCAACGTAGGGGAGAATGTAATAGGTAGTATTTCATACGAAATCTACCTAAAAAGAGACAAGATTATATAATTTTAATAAATTTACAATTTTGACCTTTGTGGCAAACATAAATGAAAGTTGAGAATTTTCCATGGTCACGGACTTTTCCATAATCATAATAACATATTCGAACGAAATATTTTTTAAACAGCATTAATTGTGCTCATGAGATTAAGCGTAATTTTATGGTAAGAAATTAAGGTTTATAGAAGAATATTTTTTTAAAAACAATTTTTACTTTAAGTTTTTCTTGTTGTTTGTTTCAACTTATGATTGCCTGATAGCTAATGCTTCCCTAATGATTCTTTATTTTCATCTGTACCTTTGTTTTCGATTCATTGAAGTCTTGCACCTGTCTTAAAAGTATCTTTTCTGCGTTTGACGTAAGAAAACAATGTTCTTTCAAAGACCGGTGTTAATTAAAGGTTATCGTTGGTGCTTTAAAAAGTTTTACGTTGTGCATAACAATAATTCTTATAATATTTTAAATCTTAGTCTTATGTAGGTTACATATGTTACTTAAAAACGTTTTTGGCTATATTACAACAGAAACACCGTAACTTTTTCTAAGGTTACAAAAATAAATAAACATGAAAATATTGCAAGCAGTGTTTCTGTTAATTATTGTTTCCTTTAAATATTTCATTGTTTCAAAAGGAATTTTTATTATCTTTTATTTAGAGATTATTGCAAAAAAATGTTTTATACTCCACAATAGACTTTATTCTAAATAATTACTATAAATTTTAACGTATTCTGTTTTTTAATTCACAGAAATTCGTCAAAAGTACTTTCAGTCGATTTGTCAAAGATATGCTTTGAGTTGTATAAACTTTTGTCTAGAATGATGGATTGTGAAGCAAGATGTCCTACACATCTTTTCTTCTCTTCAAAAGTTTGCAATTGCCTCATAAAAGTTATAAGAATGCTTTCTTTTTGAGATGCAAGGGAAGAATGCTTTCAAGAAAACATGTTATATAATCTTTCATAAGAGTTCCTGTAATTTCTGAAAATATAGTCATTCGGTTTTGTTTCAATGTCTCTTTTACGATTGTTTCATTTATTTAGTTCTTATATAAAAATTTTCTTTTTAATATGTCATCAAAAAAGAAATTAAAATAAAATAATGCGGTCAAAAATCAAATAATTAAACAATAAAGTCCTTAAATAATCCATAATTTAATATTAATTTAGTACCTATCAGTTTAAATTCTTTTAAATTTTAATTTTTAATTTAAATATCTGAGACTTAAATATTGCAATATCATAAATAGAAATACGGAAATTGAAAATTCGGATCACGCAGCTAGATATACGCAAAGAGCTATTGAAATGAATGCCAACGTTATACTTAAATTGGACGCGGCTGTTTCATGTATGATGTTATCTAATATATAGAGTGTATGCTGATATTCTTAACCTTATCCCTCATACGATATTTATAGGCAAAGATGAATACGGGACAGCAAGCATTTTATGAATTTTTCATCAATGCATAAAATTTAACCGATACTGCATTTTCATGTTATTTAATTTAGTTACTGAGCATATCTTAAATTTTTTTTATATCTTTCATAGTTTGAAAGCTATTGTTTATTTCATCTATTGAGTTTAATATTGTTGACTTTATGAAGTTTATTTTACTTTTGCTGAATGTAAATGTTTCAAGCCTTTCGAAACTTGGTGGATAATTTAATTTTGCGAAAAGGCTTTAGATATTCAGTCTTTCTACCTATAGCTGAGAAGAAAAACTCTTGTTGATTAATTGGATAATTAAATTATTTCATTTTGTATTGTATTAATAAATATTTTAAAGTTTTATTTTTGCATTTGTCGTTTACATACACATTTTGATATGTTCATTTATTTACAAAGAATTATTATATGTTGTATAATTTTCGTGAGCTGCTTAAGCACATGTGATTACAAACATTTTCCCCACCTACGTATTCAAAATACATACGTAAATATAAGCATACACATGTTAAAAAATTAAACTTTTCTTATGTATGACATAGATAAGCTGAGGATTGTGTTTATTTTGTCATATAAATTTATGTTCTTACGACTATATTTTTGCAAATACAAGAAAACATTCAAAAATGCTTCGACAAAACATATTACTAAATAGGTGGATGAATATAGAGAAATGTTTTCCAAAACTGAAAAGCACTAGATGCTAAAATGATAAAAAGCTACTCCAAGTGCTTTCGGCTAAACTTAAGCCTTTGTCAAGGAGAAGAAAATTGACGGATGAAACACTGGACACTCAACGTTCACTGATACGCGTAGACCCGAAAATACCTATCAGGATGCCCACAGGCGGTCGTAACTATTATTACTGAAAGAGGTGGAAGTAGAGAAAGCTCAATCCTCTGGAGACCAAATTCTCCTGTAATATGAAGCGAATTAAACCAGATAAGCGGAATTTGGTATGATAATACGCCATTATAATAACCTGCTTGCGTTAAAATTTCCAAAGACTCTAAAATTGCACAACTATTAAAATCTTTTTAATTTCTTAAATTATTATATTTTTGGAAATTTTAAGGCACTTAAAATTTACGCAGCTGAAAATAATAATTAGGAATTGATAGAATATTAAAAACCGACATTTCAATTTGAAAAAAAAAAACGATTGATACCCTAGAAAAACAACAAAACGTTACACTACAAAAAAGTTTCGGAAAAAAAAAATTGTTAGCAGACAAAACTTTGTTTTCACAAATTATTTTTTAAATCTCGGAATTATTTTTGTTTCTTTAGTTTCTGCAGATAAAGCCCGCTTTTCGGGAGATGTTATTGTATATTTTTGTTTGTGGTTATGTTTTAATATATAAAACACATCTGTCTTATTTCACAGTGTATTGTTTTATCACTAAATCCTTGGAGAGTTTACATATTTTGTAAAAAAATATGTAAAGTTTTCACATTTGTTATGTTTTTACGTGAAATATTGCAAATTTTGACAATATACTATTTTTTACATTTAATACGAATTTCCTTGGACGTGTATTTTATCGTAAAAAATTATCTATTGAAATTATTGTTTTGATACTTAAGGAAAATTTCTTTAAAAGAGAAATGAAACTAAAGCCTGGTATAACGCTTTCTACATAAATTAGAGTTTTAGGCATTAATTAGTATTATCATTGCATTAAAGCGAAATTTTATTTTACCATTTATTTAGAAATGAAATTGGTTATGCTTTTAATTGTGCAAGGTGATGCATATTTTTGTTATTGGGACATATCATTTTCAAAGTGTAATGTTTAAAGCTTAAAGATATTTTAGAAAAGAAATGTAATTTCTTACAGAAGTTGCGGATCATATTATGAAAAGCAACTCTATTTTGTGCAAAAGGACAAGAACAAAACATTATATTCATATGTTTCATTTCAAGTTTCAAATCATCTGAGATGCATGTTCGTTCGCAAAAATAGATGCAATTTCCTGTTCTTACTTCAAGTATAAATTTATTCGATAGTATATGTGCACTGTAAAAAAAAATCTGTAGTTCTACAGATCTAAAGTTACATGCTTACTAAACTTTCACCTGTAACTGTACGAAAAAAGCTGCAAATCTACAAAACTAGTTTTTGTAAAGCTACAAAAATCTGTAACTTTACAAATGAATCTGCTAAAATTTCAGTAATCTTACTAAACTTTTATTTGTAACCCTGGCTGCAGTTACATGAAAAGTTCTCGGAATCCCAGTTTCCAAAAAAATTCTTAGTAACCTTACAGATTTTTTGATTTTCGGCGCAAAAGTGTGTCTGTTACATGAAATTTTGTTGTTGCCGTTACATGAAAAGTTCTAGGAATCCAAGTTTCCTAGAAAAACTTTAGTAACTTCACAGATTTTTTTTTACAGTGTGCTCATGGAAACATACAGTTATTGTATATAATTTACGATACATTTCCATGATTTAAAAAAAAAAACAGTAAAAGATAAGGTACTTTTATAAAAAACGTTTTGGAATTTAAAGTAGAGAAACAGAGATGAAATTGATGTACCTTTGTCTTTCTACATTGAAGAAAAATCTTCTTTCATTATAACATAAATGATAGAATTTTTATTTCAAAAAGTGTTACATGTTTTTCTTCTGCATATATTCCATTTGAAATATTTAAGATTTGAAGAGGCTTGAACAAACCCGTGAAGAGGTCTTATAAAAACAAATAGTTTCGGTTTTTAAAATAGAAACTCCTAAAGACCAAATATAAAACAATAATTTAATGAAAATAATGTTTATAGATGTTGACTTTTTTCAGAATTAATTGAAAATGGCTCAATTTATCGTACGGTAGAATTCAATAAGTAGCGATCAATATATTCTTATTTTCGTATATATATTAGACAGCTTCAAACAGAATATATATAATTGAGATTTTGTATAACTGGCTCATTTTTTTAACATGAAAAGTTATATATAATATGTAAAAATTACATATCATTTATTGTGATATTCAGAAGAATTTCAATATATTATTGCCCTATATTTGACCATTCTTTGTAGTGAATTTCTTGAAAGGTGAAATTCAGTTGAATCTACACTGTTAAAAATTTGCAGCATTCTGTCCAGTCATTCGACCGTTTTTTG
The DNA here is from genome assembly GCA_963932465.1 of Maratus speciosus. Classification (NCBI taxonomy): domain Eukaryota; kingdom Metazoa; phylum Arthropoda; class Arachnida; order Araneae; family Salticidae; genus Maratus; species Maratus speciosus. Next base: position 330,148,387 of record OZ010788.1, on the reverse strand, counting down.
AAAAAAACTGTTTTATAACCGTATTTTAACTATATTCTGACCATAAAATGGGCAATAATATGGTCAGAATGGTGTTAAATAACGGTTGTGTAACCGTTTTCGGAGAAAACGGTCAAATGACTGGACAGAATGCTGCAAATTTTTATTAGTGTATTAAACATAATCTTTTGTTGAGTAAATAGTGCATTTTGTTTAAAAATAAATAGAGAACTATAGTCAAATACAATTTTTTGTACATATATTGGAATGTTAGACATTTGTTTTTAGATTACTTGTTTCTATTGCTTAGATTTTTTTAGAGATAAATTTAATCAAGTTTTAAACTACCTTTGAATACATTTAAGCTACATCCAAGAAAAATGTCATTTGACAATTTATTTTAATAGCGAATATATAATGCTTTTATGCCTATGTTACATAGTTTTGTTATTTATTCTTTATGAGATATCATTTTAAAAGTATTAGGTTTTAAAGTCATCCTAAACAAAATTTTCGCAATAAAGTAAGTTTCAATTTCTTACATTTGTTTCGTCTCATATTTTAAGAATTTTGTTTGTACCAAAAGGAAAACGGCTAGACAACGTTCTGTCTACGTTTTTTTTTTCTCTTTTTACCACAAACATAAATTTCTTGGAATGTAAGTTTGTTGCGGGAAATATAGATTTATTAAATACACTTTTGATAGAAATCATTGTAACAGGCCGAACAAGGAAGATGACAATTGTATAAACAATGGTCTTGCTATACAGTTCGGTGAAATAGGGGCGATATAGAATTAACAATATATTTCTATTTTCAAAATAATTGTTATTTTTTATACGATATATGGTATAGTTTTATTTCCATAAACTGTTACATGATTTCGATTAATATCCTACTTAAACTGATTCTCTGGTTTTTAGTCTTAAGCAACCACTAGAATATGTTTTTTGTATACAAATATTTTTTAATTTCTAAAATTAATTAAGGTTTGTTTTTAACCATACTGGGCATCACAGAACAGGGCACCCCGTCTGAAAATGCCGGGTATGCTGCTCTATGCACAGTCATGGGGGAAAAAATTAAATACCCCTACTAACTGCTCAACAAATTATCGCAGAAGAAAGGTACTGGTACGAAACGATTGGAAATAATGTCTACTTTAAAATGCTGTATATAAAATACGCTTAGAGGGTCATCTACATATTAAAACGAACCCAAACTTCATTTTTTTCAGTGGCAATACCCAATTTTAACAAGATATTTCAAGTGTTCGATTCAAACTATGCCTAGACACCAAATTTTAAGCCACTTTAATGATAGTTTTTGAATTATAAATATTCAAAATTTAGTGCTTCTAATGTTAAATGACATTTTCATAAATTCTTAAAATGCAAAAACACCATAACTGATAAAAGAAGGTGTATATCTGCAATATTTAACTATAAAAAACTTTTAAAAGGACAAATTAAAGACAGATAAAAACAAAAACACAGGCAAAAAACAGTTTGTTCTTCTTCAGTGGGAGGACGGACTTAACCTAACTAAACCCCCACTGTTAAAAATCTGCAGGTTTCTGAACACACGTCCAACCTGAACCCAATACAGAAAAAAACTATTGTCAATTCAATAACTAAATTTAAAAAAAGCTAAAATAAACCAAAATTAAGTAAAAATAAATAAATAAATAAGTAGTGTAGATAAAGCATAATATAAAAATCTTTAATAAAATAAACTTTTAGAAAAGTACTTACAAATTAACAATTTAAATGTAAACAAATTAACATGTATGAATGCATATGAACGTGCACCCTCCCATACCTGCAAAATGAAAAACTCTTCAAAAACATGAAAAACAGCAATACCTGTACAATGTTCCTCACCTGTTAACAATGAACAATTAATTTTTCTTCCGTATCCAACTTCAAAAAGTAGAAATTCCGAGTCTGCATTCCTCCATCGATTCGATACATCAACCTACATTCGTTCTTTGAACAAGATTTTAGAATGCAACTTTCATTTATAATCTTCAGGAAGGATGCCATCACATGTTGCTCAAACCACCAATCCACAATGTTGCCACTCACTTTTTAAAACTATCATTAAATAATATTTCAAAAATTTTATAGAATAATTATTATTGTAAAAAACATTAGCCGATAACTTAAAAATCTGTTTATAAAAATTACTATCTTTGCCACATATTTTATTGAAACGAATTATTTGATTAATTATAATATCTATGTAAATTTTTTTATGTAAATTAGAAAACCAATGTGTCATACTTCTTGTCAAAAAATGGAAACTATTTCTTTTACCATACAAATCTAAAATTAATTTATCATCAATAATTTCAAAGGAAATATCCAAAAATTCTGCATTATAATCATAACAGTTTGCCCTATTCAACTTTAAACAATTTGGATATACATTGCCATATTCATTAGTAAAATCAAAATTAAAAACCAAAATATCATCAATATACCTAAAGACTTTTAAAGATTTATTATATTTCACTGTATACATAAATTCATAATAAAACAAAAATAAATTAGCTGCTGTACTAGAATAATTAGTCCCCCATTCCAATTCCACAAATCTGATTAAATGTATTATTGTTGAAAGTTACATAATTATTATAAAAACAGAAATGGCATAAACTTAAAAATAAATCTCTATTAATATTTAATTCTCCATTTAAACAAAATAAGTCAAAAATATTTACTAAAACATCATAAAGACAATCAATAGGTATATTGGTGAACAGATTTTCAAAGTCGAATACCTGCATTTTCAGAGGAGTCAAAGGCAGTTTTTCCAAAATTTCGATACTATTATCAATCGACCAGAAATGACTATACTTCTTAAATTTATACTTTAAAAAAACCATATATATTTTTCAGTAAATTCTGTAAACCAATATTAAAATTTCTATTAACACTTTTTGAAGTACTTCAAATAAACCTAAATTTAATTGGATCTTTATGAAATTTAGGTGTAAAAAAAATAAATGGCAAACAGTGATGATTAGAAACATCAGTATTGTAAGAAAACATATTTTTAACTTTCTTTTTATATGCAAAAAAATTTTTAACAACAGGATTTTTATCAATATTAACCCTTGCATAAAAATCTACATTACTTAACTCACCTTCTATTTTTTCAATGTAAAATTTCTTACATATTATAGCATAATTGTTGGCGGCTTTGTCCACAGGGACTATAACAAAACTATTATGTAAATTTTTATTAAATTCTTCATCTTCATCATTAAAAATTTTGATATTCATACTTATCTGAATTTCAATAATCTTTCAAAAAATTACTGAAATGCCCCAAAATTTGAGTTTTCCATTAAAAAAATGCCTCCAGAGGCATACTATATTTCGTTATAAAATTGTTGACATTATCCTTTAAAATCTTTAGTGCTTTACTATTACTAATTTTACTATTAATTCTAAATTTTGTACCAAAATTCATTAAATATTTCACATTTTTATTCTTGATTATATCAAGATTACCTGTAATTATATGACCATATATTTGTCAAAAAAAAACCTTTATTTCCCACACTATTACACAAACAAGTTAAAGATGTATTTGCATTTGAAAAAGCAATTTGTCTATAATTAAAAATCTTACTGCTCAATGGTTTAAGATAATTAAATGCAACTGAAATAATACAATCTTTAAGAGGAAAAAGTTCGTAAATATCTTTGTATATTCTATTCAAATTCAAATTATCAAATGATTTCTGTTGAAATTTTATATTAAAATAAATTACATCTTTATTAACTTCATCTCTATTTAATAACTTAAAATTGATTAAATCACATAATAAATCCTTAAACTGAAAATTCTTAAATTTGAAAGCATCAAGATATTTTTTAATTTTCCTAAGTATATTAATCTTCAATTTAAAAACCCCAATTTTAACATTTGTAAGACTATAATTTTTATCAAAAATAATTTCCAAATCCTTAATCCATATATTAGGAATTATATAATTAATATCTTTAGCAAATTTACGAGACCCCCTTTTTCCTCTTTTTATAATAACTTTATCATTAAAGTTATAAAATAAATCATATACATTACGAACTTTCAATAAATTAACTTTGTTAACCAATGTATTCAAACCATGGGTATATATTGTTCTAAACTTTAATATATAATCATTTTCTTTATCCAATCTATCACTTTTAACTTCAACATGATCTAAAATTTGAATATTAATATTACTGAAACTATGAATACTAAAATGTAAAATCTCAAACGTGGGGCATTTCTTATTATCATCACAAATATTTGTTCTATGCTGATTAATTCTAATATGTAATTCTCCTTCTGTTGGCCCTACATAACTATGCTGTTAAGTTAAACAATCTATTTTATATACTATATTATTAAATTTACAAAAATGAACATATTCATTAAATTGCTGTGGACTGTCGGCATGAACAACGACCCATGTTTTTCATCTCTTGTTTTTACATTTATAATATCTCATAATTTTTATCTAGATATATATCGTAACATATTTATGCAAAACATTTTTGTAAGCACTTAGGCTTAATATGCCAATAAACAACTAAAACAATATAAACAAATATATACACCAACTGATATAAAAATAGATTGTTTAACTTGACAGAAGAGTTATGTAGAGCAAACAGAAGGAGAATTACATATTAGAATTAATCAGCATAGATCAAATATTTGTAATGATAATAAGAAATGCCCCACTTTTGAGATTTCACATTTTAGAATTCATAGTTTCAGTAATATTAATATTCAAATTTTAGATCATGTTGAAGTTAAAAGTGATAGATTGGATAAAGAAAATGATTATATGTTACAGTTTAGAACAATATATCCCCATGGTTTGAATACATTGGTTAAAAAAGTTAATTTATTGAAAGTTCGTAATGTATATGATTTATTTTATAATTTTAATGATAAAGTTATTATAAAAAGAGGAAAAAGGGGGTCTCGTAAATTTGCTAAAGATATTAATTATATAATTCCTAATATATGGATTAAGGATTTGAAATTTATTTTTGATAAAAATTATAGTGTTAAAAATGTTAAAATTGTGGTTTTTAAATTAAAGATTCATATACTTAAGAAAATTAAAAAATATCTTGATGCTTTCAAATTTAAGAATTTACAGTTTAAGGATTTATTATGTGATTTGATCAATTTTAAGTTATTAAATAGAGATGAAGTTAATAAAGATGTAATTTATTTTTATATAAAATTTCAACAGAAATCATTTGATAATTTGAATTTGAATACAATATACAAATATATTTACGACCTTTATCCTCTTAAAGATTGTATTATTTAAGTTGCATTTAATTATCTTAAACCATTGAGCAGTAAGATTTTTAATTATAGACAAATTGTTTTTTCAAATGCAAATACATCCTTAACTTGTTTGTGTAATAGTGCGGAAAATAAAGGTTTTGTGGACAAATATCATGGTCATATAATTACAGGTAATCTTGATATAATCAAGAATAAAAATGTGAAATATTTAATGAATTTTGGTACAAAATTTAGAATTAATAGTAAAGTTAGTAATAGTAAAGCACTAAAGATTTTTAAGGATAATGTCAACAATTTTATAAAGAAATATAGTTATAAATTTAGTATGCCTCTGGCGGCATTTTTTGAATTGAGAACTCAAATTTTGGGGCATTTCAATAACTTTTTGAAAGATTATTTAAATTCAGATAAGTAAGAATATCAAATTTTTAATGATGAAGATGAAGAATTTATTAAAAATTTACATAATAGTTTTGTTATAGTCCCTGTGAACAAAGCCGCTAACAATTATGCTATAATATGTAAGAAATTTTACATTGAAAAAATAGAGGGTGAGTTAAATAATTTAGATTTTTATGCAAGGGTTAATATTGATAAAAATCCTGTTGTTAAAAAAAAAAAAATTATATAAAAAGAAAATTAAAAATATGTTTTCTTACAATTTTGATGTTTCTAATCATCACTGTTTGCCATTTATTTTTTTAACACCTAAATTTCATAAAGATCCAATTAAATTTAGGTTTATTTGAAGTACTTCAAAAAGTGTTAATAGAAATTTTAATATTGGTTTACAGAATTTACTGAAAAATTTATATGGATTTTTTAAAGTATAACTTTAAGAAGTATAGTCATTTCTGGTCGATTGATAATAGTATCGAAATTTTGGACAAACTGCCTTTGACTCCTCTGAAAATGCAGGTATTCGACTTTGAAAATATGTTCACCAACATACCAATTGATTGTCTTTATGATGTTTTAGTAAATATTTTTGATTTATTTTGTTTAAATGAAGAATTAAATATTAATAAAGATTTATTTTTAAGTTTATGCCATTTCTGTTTTTATAATAATTATGTAACTTTCAACAATAATACATTTAATCAGATTTGTGGAATTGGAATGGGGACTAATTATTCTAGTACAACAGATAATTTATTTTTGTTTTATTATGAATTTATGTATACAATGAAATATAATAAATCTTTAAAAGTCTTTAGGTATATTGATGATATTTTGGTTTTTAATTTTGATTTTACTAACGAATATGGCAATGTATTAAATTGTTTAAAGTTGAATAGGGCAAACTGTGATGATTATAATGCCGAATTTTTGGATATTTCCTTTGAAATTATTGATAATAAATTAATTTTAGATTTGTATGATAAAAGAAATAGTTTCCAATTTTTGACAAGAAGTATGACACATTGTTTTTTTAATTTACATAAAAAAATTACATAAATATTATAATTAATCAAATAATTCGTTTCAATAAAATTTGTGGCAAAGATAGTAATTTTTATAAACAGATTTTTAAGTTATTGGCTAATCTTTTTTACAATAATAATTATCCTATAAAGTTTTTGAAATATTATTTAAAGATAGTTTTAAAAAGTGAGTGGCAACATTGTTGCTTGTCGGTTTGAGCAGCATGTGATGGCATCCTTCCTGAAGATTATAAATGAAAGTTGCATTCTAAAGTCTTGTTCAAAGAACGAATGTAGGTTGATGTATCGAATCGATGGAGGAATGCAGACTCGGAATTTCTACTTTTTGAAGTTGGATACGGAAGAAAAATTAATTGTTCATTGTTAACAGGTGAGGAACATTATACAGGTATTGCTGTTTTTCATGTTTTTGAAGAGTTTTTAATTTTGCAGGTATGGAAGGGTGCACGTTCATCTGCATTCATACATGTTAATTTGTTTACATTTAAATTATTAATTTTTAAGTACTTTTCTAAAAGTTTATTTTATTAAAGATTTTTAAATTATGCTTTATCTACACTACTTATTTAATTATTTATTTTTGCTTAATTTTGGTTTATTTTAGCTTTTTTGAATTTAGTTATTGAATAGACAATAGTTTTTTTCTGTCTTGGGTTCAGGTTGGACGTGTGTTCAGAAACCTGCAGATTTTTAACAGTGGGGGTGGAGTTAAGTTATGTCTGTCCTCCCACTGAAGAAGAACAGACTGTTTTTTGCCTGTGTTTTTGTTTTTTACCTGTTTTTAATTTGTCCTTTTAAAAGTTTTTTATAGTTAAATATTGCAGATATACAACTTCTTTTATGAGTTATGGTGTTTTTGCATTTTAAAGTAATGAAATATATATTACTGAGGGTGGTTTTGGATTCTAGGGGTCATTCTCTGTGTAGATCTGCAATATTTTTCAGAAATTCCAACAAAGGGGAGAATGCGATAAGCACTATTTCCATACGAATTCTAACTATAAAACTCTCCAATTCTTAAACCATTTCTTAGACCAAATCTTAAGATAATTTTAACCAGTTTTTGAAAATTACTTAAAGGTTATTACTTTTTTTAACTACCTCTACTGCCTAGAGGAATAAATATTTTTATAGGTTACATTTCAAAGATAACATTTGATTTCAGAGATTACATTTCGAAATTTGTAAAAAGATATCTTATTTTAAAATTTGAAGTGTTGAAATGTCCACAAAAATCCGTGTTACAAAATATCGATTAATCGTATTCTGTAATAAGTTAATTAAAACTGCACATATTTAAAATTTTATTTATGAATCACAATTATTTAAAGAAAAGCATAATAAAACGTTGTTGATAAAAATATGTATGATTTGAAGTTTATGGATAAATCTGAAAATAGCACGTACGATGTCTTGAAAAGGCTTTTGATGTGTTAGGTATCGAAATCTCAGTAAATGTGTGTATTCGGATATATTTACGGAGCCAGTTGAAATTAACGTGAAATATTTGTAAATATCCGAAGATTTTTTAATAATAGTACTAATTCTGAGTTTTTAAATTAATTTCTGAAATATTATTTGTTATACTTGTTATACTTATTATATTAGTTTTTTGTGAAATTTCTGCAATGGCGGTAACGAGCTAATTACGAAAGTCAGAGAAAGAAAAATCTTATAGGATATAAGGATAATTTATTATATATTTACTGATGGAACTCTCTGATTATATTTTTTAAAAAAAGATTTAATTGGAGTAAATGGTGATTACGATATTTATCAAACACTCTCTGAAACACATTCCATCACACTGTTAAAAATTTGCAGCATTCTGGCAGGTCATTTGATCTTTTTTTTTTTTTTCTCGAAACAGTTAAACAACCGTAATTTAACACTATTCTGACCATATTATTGGCCATTTTATGGTCAGAATATAGTTAAATTATGGTTACGAAACCGTTTTTTCAAAAAACGGTCGAATGGCCTGCCAGAATACTGCAAAATTTTTAACAGTGCACAAAAAGATTGAGATATTCATTTGACTATAAAAACTATTTTTTCAAATAGTCATGAGAAAGCATGTTATTTTCCACCTCATGGATCCATATCAAACTCATATAACATAAACACTTTTCTGCATTCTTTGTTGGAAAATGTTTAACATAGTGTGTTCGAAAATGTTTAGAAGACAAGTGTTTCTAGTTTTACCACTATAGACATTATGATTATTTTTTAATTCTAACACGCGATTCTGTAAAATAAAATAATATAAAAGAATTACTTAGCGAAAACGCAGATTATACAATGTAAATTATTAAAAATGAGAATTTGTGTAGCATTTAAAATATCACTATTTAAGCACATAATAAAGTAACTAAATATGACCTTGTTCATTATTGAAAGATTACAGCAATAACCTTCACGCGTATTTCGGGAAATGTTATCTCTATGTGAAGATTTTCTAAGCATAAATAATTAATTCTTCTTCGTATCCAAGGATGTATATTTCGAGCATGCATAAATATTTTGGCTTATGAAATAGAGAGATATTGCTTGGAATTCATGTTACAAAATTTATCTTTTAAACACATAGTTACGTGAGGGAGATATTGAGTGATGTAACAAATGATTATATTTTTAATTAGATCGTTCAGTTAGCATTTTTGTAAAACACAATTTCCTTTTCATAACGTGTTTTTCTGCAAATTTTTTATGCGACATAATTTATAAGTTAAGATTTAAAATTATAGTTGAGCATAATAACACACGGGTAACATAATAATGAGTCAGTTATAAATTGGGGGCTACGGAAATATTTAAGATTTTTTTAAATTTATTCTTAAAATAACCTATAGATCAGAAAATATTATCGAATATTTGCAGTCATTAATAAACATTAATGCACGGATATAAGAAAAAAGAATATTTGTAACCGAGTTAATACAAATTTGTTTTGTGTGTCTCTCTATTCTGAAAGAAAGTAGTTAACGCTGTCACCGCTGCTACAAATGAATTTTTTGTGACCAGGGTTCTTTCTTCGCTAATATTATAAAACTACTGCATTCAAAAAACTAAAAATTGGTGGTTTTCTAGAGAAATTATATAAAATAAACACCCTGAAGTAGACCGTTTTTAAATCGAAGAATTATTTTAAGAGTTATTAATTGTTAAAGACGGTCAAAATTGTTGCAATAAAAAAGTTTTATAGGTACAAAAAATATACATACGAATTTATTTTTTTTTTCTACGGACATATTTCAGAAACTTGTGGTGTGCGTGCAGTGCTTAATTTTTAATTTGACTATTTTTTTTTCAATTTTGTATTTAAATTTTCAGCACTTTAAGATACATTTCCTCATACTTATTAGTACTTAGAGTAATTTTTACGTTTCTGTAATTAAAAACGTAACAGCAGAACTATAATAAGATCACTCCTGTGTCTGTCTGCCTGTCTGTCACAGCCATTTTACTTGTAATCTATGTGACGTGGAAAGTTCAAATTGGAGGAAGCAGTAATGACTAATTGACCCATATATTTATAGATTATTAAACATTCACAAATATATTTAGGGAACATGTACTGGGGCTAATTATGTTACTTGGAAAAAATATTTTCTATGTATAGCGTATGGGGCATCGTGGGAAAACTTTCCTAACGTTGAACTCAAAAATACATTTCTTTTAATTTTAGGTATTCTATTTTCAGACATATCGTAAAAGATGTAGTGCAAAAATATGTACCCCTCTCTCTATTTCCGAATCTATTTAAGTGAAAATTATGAAACAATTAGAGTTAGTAGACGTTGAAAAAAAAAACCTTACAGTAAAATTATAGCGATTATAGTCATATAGTTTTTCAGAAAAGCTCATTTTTCCGTTACACACAAATTTCGATTTACGGGTATTCAACAAAGGTGTTGAGGAGCTCTGGAGGTACCTATCGTAGCAGAAGTATAAAAGTACTGTTGATAATTATTTTCGAAAAATATCGTTGGTAATTAGCTGCGATATTAGCCCTTAAAGACACGGACGGATTGGATATGCATATTGACAGGGACGGTGTACTCTATGTACCATCGGCATTTAAAGCATAGTTAAAAACTTTTAATGTTATATTTGTGTAATGCAATATTCAGAAGCAGTATAAAAGCAATAAACGTGAAATTCTTCAAAACAATTTAATTATAATTAATCACACAGATACTATGAGATTAGCGAATAGTTTGCATTGAGTGGATCTCTCAAAAAGCCTCCCTTGTCTTTAAAAATTAATTAAAAACTAATCTGGAAAAAAACGGCACGTACCAAGGCGGCGCGGCGTTGCACCATTGCGCGCTTAGTACAATGCCAAATTTAAATTTTTACGATTTTTTTTTAGCTACACTTTAAAAAGTAATGCTTGTTACTACGCAGAATTTAATTTTATGAAATGCCAAATGAAATTTAAATACGCCCTACTTTTATTGTCAGTACCGAATTAAGTTCATCATAAACATATTGGGATAAGATTAAAAAAGAGTTATACATAATTTCAATATTTGATATTATTTAGGTTCATATCTCTTCGAGCTTTTATGGTATACTACTCATTCCTACTTTTATATTATATACAGATATACCCATCTCAACGTTGTATAGTTTTTTACAAAGTCTTATTATTCTTTTAGCAACAATTTTGTTTAATAATACAGTTAATAATTCATATGTTTATTGTATGGAACACTCTGAGCTCGAGTAATACTGTCACTTGATTGGTTACTCATATTGATGTCAAATTTGTAAAACATCGCAAATAGTTATAATTCTTATCAAATAAATAATATATTTACACGTGACTATTAAAAACAGAAATGGAAGTTTAAAATAATAATTAAGTGATTGTGTGTTAAAAACAGGAAGTAGGGAAAATTACATCATAAAATTTGTATTTACACGTGAATACTAAAAAAGTAAGAAAATCTTAATGTAATTAAATTATTATACGCGAAATGCGTCTTGCAGCGTCCTTTCCGTTAGATGTAAAATACTCAAATATTAAATATCGTCATAAAGCTCAAATAGTAATTTCCCCAATCACTTTTAAATTAAATAATATATCTACACGTGAATCTTAAAAAAAAAAAAAAAAAAGCTTTAAAATAAATCAATAATATACGTGAAACACATTTAACGATGCAAATTACGTCTCATATTAAACAAATACATTAAAAACTACTTTATTGTGGTCAATATTCATGTTATGTCACATTGTCAATCGCATGATGTAACAAGTCGGAAATTGCTCGTCAAACGTGGCAAATGAGGTGCGTTCGTACTATAACTAGTTTTATAATTATTTTTTGTACCCCATATAGCACTGAATGTATATTTTTTTTAACTTCATAAGTGCATAGTCTATAACATCATTAAAATGCACTTACAATATTTTTTTTCCCATTCCCCGTAATGTAACGGAAAACTTTTGACTGTCCCTGTAATTAAACTATACATCCGATTTTCATAAAATTTGAAATGGCTCCACAAAACTTTGCAACAATTATATATTTAAATTTTCAGACAATTCGTAAGGCTGTAACATTATTAAAACGCACTTGCAATATTTTTTTCCCATTGGCCGTAATGTAACGGAAAACTTTTGACTATCCCTGTAATTAAACTATACATCCGATTTTCCTAAATTTTCAAATAGCTCGACAAAATTTTGAAACAATTGTATATTTAAAATTTCAGACCATTCGGAAGGATGTAACATCATTAAAATGGATTTGCAATAATTTTTCCCATTGGCCGTAATGTAAAGTAAAACTTTTGACTGTCCCTGTAATTAAACTATGCATCCGATTTTCATAAAATTTGAAATGGCTCGACAAAATTTTGCAACAATCATACATTAAAAATTTCAGAACATTCGGTTGGGTAGTTTTTGCTCTGTGACATGCGGACAGACAGACGGACGGACTGACTGAACGACGACTATAGGTGCTACGTATTTATATAATTACGAACGCACCTAAAAATAACGTAGCTATCAATTTTTTATATATATATTTCATCACTTGATGCAGCATAAAAAGTAGTAAATGCATGAGCAAAATTCTTTTCATTTATTTTGTACGAATGACTGTTCGATACATAATATCAGAATTATTTTATATACTTACTAATTAAAATAAATAATTTACACTTTAAAAATAACATAAAAATATGCATGATGGTGCATTAAAATCGAGAAAATAATTCATGGAAGAATATACCTGTTCCCAGAAATATGTAAAACTCGATTAAAGCATAAAATATAAGAGTAAAATTTCAAAACTAAGTGCTTTTCCATACCGTGGTTCTGAATGTTATTCCCAAGCAGACGGATATTTTAACCTCGAACCCAGACGAAGGATATTGTTCATAGAAACGTTAAAAAACTCCCAGATGCAGCAACATTTCAAACCTAACCATGCCGCACGCTCTCGCGACAGCTGTGGATGACGCCATGGTAACCGAAAATGCACCATTCAAACGTAAAATAATGGTAACCCGATTTCAAAATATAGTCGGCGTTTGAGATAATATCATTCAATTAACCGTAATTGGGACATCTTTTTAAAACAGGGATATATCACAATGTTTTTAGGCGTTATGAAGTCTGAACGGCGCGGTTGACGACCGTAGCTCCTAGTATTAAAAAAAATAGATCACAAGCTACTGCATTTATAGTGGCAAAGATTTTTCATTTTTCGTAAGGCTATAGAAACTTATGTAACATTATTATGTCTATGTTAAGCCTTACATGGGCAATTTAACAATAAATCGTGAATTGTTGAATGAATATCAATGAAAATAATTTGTTTGTGTTTTATGCATATTTCTACAAAAAATTCACATTGATTGGAAGACGTAAACAATGTACACTAAAAATATAAAAAACACTAACCTATTTATAAATACATCATATATCACACCTTCCAAAAATAACTTCTATTCTCTTCGCACATCTAAATAAATCATAAAAACTGTTAAACGAATGATATGGGTTTTTATAGCCACCCCTTCTTTCGATGGAAAAACGCAATCAGATTATGATCTTTTGTAAAATATATTTCCCCGTGTCTCTTTACTTTCATGTAGTAAGACGAACTAATCTTTATTTCCGAAGAAATAATATTTCATAATTTATGTTTTCTGTATATTTTAAATAAAAACTTTTCACATTAGATCACTCGGTAGTGTTTAAAATAAAATTATTTTAATAAGCTTGTTTTTGAAAAAAAATATCTTTTTTTTCTGTAAATATTTTCCGTGTAAAAAATAACTTTCCTTTATAAAGTATGAATTTCCACAAATTGAAGAATCAATTGTTGGATCATAGGAAAATGTGGCATATGTTAAACCATACACAAAACATTTACTGAGTAAAAAATAAATAAATAAACAATATAATGAAAACTAATCTCTATCTTTTGATAATCACCAATGATATAAAGACTTTAAAAACCTTTAAATACAGATGAATTAAAATTTCTTTTTCTTTTCCGCAGAAACTCAGAGAGATAAATATTTAATTAAAAATAATAATTGTTTTTTGATCAAAGGTTGATTTTTTAGTAAGACAAATCTAAATGTGTATTTCCGTGGAAGACTCATGATCATAATTTAAGGATAACTATTGGTCATGCTAGATTTTAGCCCTTTTGTTGAAGATTTACAGAAATACTTGACGAATCGTCTTAAAATATTGCGGATGAAAATTATATGTTTGAACTCATATTTTCAGTGAATATTTTGTCACGATTGCAGTTAGGGTACCAACAATAAATTAAGCAAAAATTAATATTTTCGATAACATTATGGTGAAAAATGCTCAAATTGTTCGCAATGTAGCACACTACTATGTAGACTATGTTGAACATTTGTTTACATTAAAAAAACCAGCATATGTAATTTATAAAAATTATACATGTATATATATATATACTAGCAAACCCCGCGGCTTTGCTCGCGTAATATTTGAAATATGCCAAGTGATATTTATATGTCTAATTTTTATTAAAGGGTACTAACTAAATTTTTATTTTATTAAAAGGTAATATTTTATTTTATTAAAAGGTACTTATTACTTTTAGGAATAGTTCAAAAATTACTTTTTAAAACACAGTTTGATTAAACATTCTTATTACACTGCATTAGGCAGAAATGAGACTTAAATTAATAAAATGAAATAAAAATAAATACATGACAATTTAGAAAATATTTTGAAACTTTTATGCTCAATTAATACGCTCATTTAAAGTATTCATTTGAAGTTTTGAATTTTTTAGAAACCATCTTCTTACATCTTAAAATTAAGAATCATGTCAAATTCAAAGTCCTACCACCTCTCTCAACATAAAGGGCTATGTTGAAACAGGAACTGTCACCATTAATTTGCAACAATCATTTTGAAATCGGTTTGTTATTTCCTAATATTCCACAGAAACGTAATTTAAAAAGATTTTAAAGCCCTCTTTTAGAACGTTTGTTGTTCCTGTGAACCCCAGGTGGTGGAATCACCGGCATAAAATATAGCCTGTGTAGGATCAGAGACTGTTACCATTGATTCGCATTGATTACTTTTATAACCGGTTTATATTCCCTGAAATTAGATAGAATCGTAATTTAGAACTTTTTTAGAATGCTTATCGCACATGCCCTTCGCTTCACCCCTTTTTAATTCGAATTTATTTTCGACGTTCCTTCGAGGGCATTTATATTTTATAAGTAGCTACTATGTCATATTTAAAGTTTCTAGGCCTTTCAGTATCACAGAAATCGCAATGTAGAAAGTTTTTAGCTCCTGAAACCCTCTGGTGGTAGTGGAACAGACATAAAATATTGCTTATGTTCGAGCAGGTTCTATCACCAAAATTTGTCATCATTATTTTTTTAATCGGTTTGGTAAATTATAAGTTTGCTTAAAAATTGTAATTTATAACGCTTTTCACTCACTTCATTTTTTTAAATTTGGAATTTTCTTTCGACTGTTCTTAGAAAGCAGTTGCATCTTGTAAGTAAATGCCATGCCATACTTCAAAGTGTTAGACCCCTCAGTTGTGCAAAAAACGCAAATTAGAAAATGTTTTGCTTTTGCAACCCTCAGATGGTAGTGACAGCAACATAAAATATAACCTATGTTATAGCAGGGACTGTCACCATTGATTTGCAACCATTACTTTTGAAATAGCTTTGGTATTTCCTTAGATTGAGTAGAAATCGCAATTTAGAACGTTTTTAGGACGCTTTTCGCGCATTTTCACCCCTTTTTAAATTTTCAGTTTTTTCGAAACTGTTCTTAAAGATCATTTATATCTAATAAATATGTACCTTGCCTAATTTTAAGTTGCTAGCCCCTATCGATCACAAAAATCGAAATTTAAAACGCTTTTTTTCTCCTGCAACGTCTAGGTGATAGTGATACCGACATAAAATAGCGTCTATGTTAGAGCAGGGGCTGTCAGCATCAATTTCCTACCATTACGTTTGAAATCAGATTCATTCTTCCTGAGATATTGCCTACAAATCGGCATTTAGAACGCTTTAGAACGCTTTTCGCGCATTTTGCTCCTGCATCTCCTCTGGGGTAGTGGAAACAGATATAAAATATAGCCTATCTTGGAGCAAGATCTGTCACCATCATTTTTACACCATTATATTTGAAATCGGTTCAGTACTTCCTGAGATTGCATAGAAATCGCAATTTAGAAAGTTTTTTACAACGCTTTTTGCGCATTTTGACCCCCTGTTAAATTTCGATTTTTTTAGGAAATGTCCTTAGAGATCATTGATATCTTATAACTAACTACCATTCCAAATTTCACGATTCTAGGCCCTTCCGTAACGCAAAAACCGCAATTTAGAACGTTTTTCTCCTGCACCCCCTTTGGGGTAGTGGCACCGACATAAAACATCGCCTATGTTGGAGCAAGAGTTGTCACCATCATTTTGATGTCATTCTTTTTTAGATCGGTTTGGTATTTCCTGAGATTGTGTAGAAACAACCATTAGAACGTTTTTTAGAACGCTTTTTGCGGATTTTCACCCCTTTTAAATTTCGAATTGTTTAAGAACTGTTCTTAGGAACTTTTATATCTAGTAAGTAGCTAATATTACAAATTTCATATTTCTAGGCCCTTCGGTAACGCAAAAATCGCATTTTTAGAACGTTTTTTGCTCCTGCACCCTCTTTGGGGTAGTGGCACCGACGTAAAACATAGCCTATCTTGGAGCAAGCGTTGTCACCGTCATTTTTACACACTTATTTTGACACCATTATTTTTTAAATTGGTTTGGTATTTCCTGAGATTGTGTAGAAACCACCATTTAGAACGTTTTTTAGAACGATTTTCGCGCATTTTCACCCCTTTCAAATTTCGAATTATTTAAGAACTGTTCTTAGAAATCCTTTATATCTAATAAGTAGCTAATATTTCAAATTTCATATTTCTAGGTCCTTCAGTAACACGTAAATCGCATTTTTAGAACGTTTTTTGCTCCTGCACCCTCTTTGGGGTAGTGACACCGACATAAAACATAGCCTATCTTGGAGCAAGCGTTGTCACCATCATTTTGACACCAATATTTTTTAGAACGGTTTGGTATTTCCTGAGATTGTGTAGAAACTACCATTTAGAAGGTTTTTAGAACGCTTTTTGTGCATTTTCACCCCTTTTAAATTTCGAATTGTTTAAGAACTGTTCTTAGACATCATTTATATCTTATAAGTAACTAATATTCAAATTTTCATATTTCTAGGCCCTTCAGTAACGCTAAAATCGCATTTTTAGAACGTTTTTTGCTCCTGCACCCCCTTTGGGGTAGTGACACCGACATAAAACATAGCCTATCTTGGAGCAAGCCTTGTCACCATCATTTTGACACCAATATTTTTTAAATCGGTTTGGTATTTCCTGAGATTGTGTAGAATTTACCATTTAGAACGTTTTTTAGAACGCTTTTTGTGCATTTTCACACCTTTTTAAATTTTAAATTGTTTAAGAACTGTTCTTAGACATAATTTATATCTTATAAGTAACTAATATTCAAAATTTCATATTTCTAGGCCCTTCAGTAACGTTAAAATCGCATTTTTAGAACGTTTTTTGCTCCTGCACCCCTTTGGGGTAGTGACACCGACATAAAACATAGCCTATCTTGGAGCAAGCGTTGTCACCATCATTTTGATACCAATATTTTTTAAATCGGTTTGGTATTTTCTGAGATTGTGTAGAAAGTACCATTTAGAACGTTTTTTTAGAACGCTTCTGTGCATTTTCACCCCTTTTAAATTTCAAATTGTTTAAGAACTGTTCTTAGACATCATTTATATCTTATAAGTAACTAATATTCAAAATTTCATATTTCTAGGCCCTTCGGTAACGCTAAAATCACATTTTTAGAACGTTTTTTGCTCCTACACCTCCTTCGGGGTAGTGGCACCGACATAAGATATAGCCTATGTTCTAAGTTGGACTAACACCATCATTTTGATACCATTACTTTTGGAATCGGTTCGGTAGTTCCAGAGCTTACCTCCGACAAATAAACAATTTTTTCCTCTTTATAATAGGAGTATAGATAACATACTGAGTTTTCAACATAAGGTAACACCACTTTCAGAAATCTGGAAGGAGCAGTAGAGACATTACGCTTCAGACGTTGAGTTTTGATGAAGTAATAAAATTATAATTTATTCCGAATGAGCGAGCGACAATTGTTTTTTTTTCTGATTTCGTAATCAAATATATGCGGTAATTTATCTGATAAGGCATTTCGTATATCGGTAATGTTGAAAAACATATTATCAATATAGTGAACTACATTCCAATTTCTTACTAAAAATTTCAGAATGATAAGGAATTTTACAGAAATTATCAATCAGCTTACTGTATCAGAGATATCGTTCTAAACTTTCAAGATATTTCCCTGGCCATTTCATATAAGATGTATTATATAGTTATTTAACAAAAAAGTTATGTCTTTCGCGCATATACAGTTGTTAATTATTTCATAGGAATTTTCAGATTGTGTTAAATATCCTACAAAGTCATTTTCGAATTGTCGTATATTGTTTATATTGCTCTTTATAGGTTTCCAAAAATGGAATTGGAATTAAATTTGGGTGAAAATTCCGCTTGTTATAAACAAAAAAATATCTTAAATCATTACAAGAATATGTTTATACGACTATGCGTGCTATTGTAACAAAGAAGCATACAAACGTCCTACAGTGTAACATAGTCATCTCTTACAGTGATAGGCCATTTTTAATATTGTCTGTAACACTGTGATCGTAAATCTATTTTGTTCAATTTATTCCTGAATCATATATTGCACTCGTGAATAAATTCTCACTGAAAAATATGAAGTCAAACGTTTTTTTTAAAGCTGAAGTCGAAGGATGACATCTAAAATCGAAAGTATTCGATTATTATCCTTAAATTATAAGGGTGAAATTTGTATTGCTTCCCTAAAAATTTTGATTCTTATTTTCAATTATTTGTATATTCAAAATTAAAATATGGTAATATGGATCTTACAGAATTTGTTTTTATAACCTTTTAAAATCAAATTTGTTTTGAATAAAATACATTTATTTTTGTAGTTTTCAATGTGTACACAATAATTTACATTGCTTTATTACATTAATTTTAATTAAATAAATTAATTTATATAAAAGTTAATTTAATCAAAGAAAATAGATCTTTTGCATTTAAATATTCATTTTTTAAACTAAATTTTCTATTTATGTAGATATTACATAAACATTTAGAATCGAAAGTTTCCGATGATTGCTTTAAAATTATTAGCATAAGTGCTATTCATACCGATTTCTCCAAAAAATTACTTCTTATTTTCCATTACCTGTATATTTAAAGTGCAAGTTTGGTAATAACGATCTCTCATAATTTGTTTTTACATTTTTTCTTTAACAAACTGCTTACTTTATGCTTCTCTATTTAAAAATCTTCATTTATTAACAATAAATTTTATTAGAATTAAGTTATTATTCCTTAATCTGAATTTTATAGATTTTATAACTTACATATTAATAGATGAAAATTTAATTTCATTTATTTTAAAGGTAATTTAAAGTAATAGATTATTTTAAATCGTTTATGAACTTTTAAATAACCATTTTTATGGAATAGATTTTATAAAATGAAAATTATCAATTTAAAGGATATTAAATTATACCAGTTAGAGAGCTCCAAAATTATGTTAAACATAAAAACAGTTAAATACAGGATATTAGTATTCAAAGCCTTTTCATCTCTCTACGGAATAAACGCAGTCAGATTAGGATTTCCTTTATAAAAGAATATTTTTATATGTTTCTTAGTTTTAGGCGGAAAGGAAGACCGAATTTTTATTTCCTATCTAATTCATTTTTCTTACTGAATATTTTTTCAAAGAATTTTTATTATCAGTAGACTTTAAATGTTTTTTTAACTATCATCTATCGAAAGTGGTTTTTATGAAATGATTTTAATCACTCTTGTTTATATATATATATATATATATATATATATATATATATATAAATATTCTTTTCAGCAAATGTTCCTTGAATAAAAAATACTATATGTGCATGAAAAGTTATTTAAATTAAAAATTTTAATTTCATATTTTCATAATTTAATTGTTTTTAAAGGTAATTTAATTAAATTTATGAAAAATATTATTTTTTTCAACAACATTTATTTGTTAAGATAAATACGGACGTTTATTGTTTATTTCAGTAATACTGATTTCTTAAAAGTTTTATTTAATTTTTGATATCTGTAATATTTAAAACATACTAGAGCTTTTTTTGCAATATTAATATAAACTTACACTGTAAAAAAAGTAATGCCAGTTTTCCGGTAGGAATCGGAAAAATAGTTGCCCTTATCGTACCGGAATAATTTCCAACCCAGCTCGGAATAAAATCCGAAAAATCGGAATAAAATCCGTAAAATACCGTTTTACTGACTATTTCCTTATTTTTAAGGATTTTATTCCGAGCTGGGTCGGAAATTATTCCGGTACGATAAGGGCAACTATTTTTCCTATTCCTACCGGAAAACTGGCAGTATTTTTTTACAGTGTATATAAAAGGCAATTTCATTAATTTAATTTAATGGGTTTTTAAAGTTATTTAATTAAAATATAAGTTAATTCATCAAATACAATATTTTCGTATGTACTTTATTTTGTAATTGTAAGAAAAGTCCAAATATATTTTGCTAGCTTAATGTATTCTGCTTTCCTAAAATGTTTCTTTCATAATGTCGATATATTTTAACTAAAAACGTGCTACTTGGATCAAGTGAGCAATTTTATTATAGTATGATTTTAAACACTCTGGGTTTAAATATAAATTTATATATTATATAATTATAATTATTTTGTTAACTCTCCTAGAACCATTGGCGTCTTAATTGGCACCAGTTTTTTTTTTTTTTTTTTTTTTTTTTTTTTTTTTTTTTTTAACATTTCAAACCAGAAAAGAATGAATAATTTATTCGTAATATATGAAATTAAATGGTCACCTCCCGAGAAGATGTTAAATATAACACAATTACATTTCTGGTTCAAATCATGTGAAAATAAGAATCCTCAGAAAATATTAAAACTGGTACTATGAAGGTTAACGTTCATTTTATACAAAGTAACTTATTTGTATAAAAGTTAAAAATGGTTATTTCGTTAAATTAACTTAAAACTATTACTGCTCTTGTACTATCTTGCATATGCATTGTTTGGAGTGTGCCTGTGTGGGAAATATATATATATATATTTTCATTTAAGCAGTTCTTATAAGTTTACACTCATTCATTCTTAATCATCTGACAAAGTACGATTTTCAAAACGGAATACGCTTTCGTAAATCTCAATAACATTTGGGAAGGGCTGGTAAAGTGGACAGTGAGGGCAAAATGACCATTTGAGTTTTTTTTTTTCTATTCTGTCCCAGTCACGAAGGAACTGAGCGAAACAGGTGCGACTTTGAAGCGGAAGGCTACATTTTTCTAATTCTGAGTTCATTTTATTGTTCTTTAGTATTTTTTTATTTTAATTTTTTATTATTTTTAATATTTATATTTTTATTTTAAGCAATTGGTAAAATTTCTTAAATATAGCTATATAATATATAATTTTATAACTATTTGCTCTTATGCTGTTTGAACAGTATGGATATCCTTTTAAATGTTGTGTGCTTGAAAACACTAAGTCATGTATATTACATGCTAGTCCACAGTATTCTTATGGGGCGAATTCTTATATTCTTATATAATATTCTTATATATAATTCTTAATATTCTTATTCCGGGCGAAGTGGCAACAAAGTGATCAGGAAAAATAGCCAGATAGCTGCTTTACCCTGAAGCTATTTTTCATTTATTGTTCATAAGAAAATTCTTCCAAAAGTACTTTCTTTAGAAAAAAAAACAGGTCCTGGCAATAAATCCTGTAGAGAAATGCTTGCTCTCGAAAATTTACAATCTGCATGTCTGCTTGAGGCACTTATATTGATCCATTTGTCATACTGATGATTATTGCTATACCATTAATTATCTTGTAACGATTTAATACTTAAAATAATACGAAATATAGTATAAATTTTGAATTTTTGAACATAGAATAATTATTTTTAATGTGCGTTACTTTAGCTTGTGTTGATTAAATATACATCCTGAATCAATGTGATTTGTTCATTTATATGTGCTGGACACTTTTACACCCTAAGCGGACAAAGTGGCTATTTTGTAGTTTTTCTTTTAAAGTAACGTGTGCATTTTAATATAAAAAAATTAAACATGCAAAATAACAATTGAAAACGAAGTTTTTATATTTAATATTGGTACTCATTTGTAGAACTTTACAGATTAAAAAGGTATACAAATTCATCTAACCTTAGAGTGCCCACTTTAGCCTTCCTCCTCTTTTAAATTCGTAATATCCTAACTATATTTAAGAAAATTAGAGTTTTGCTAAACACACAATAACTAATACAATTCATACACATTCTTTAATTATGACGAAAAGTGTTTTTATCTTTATGACGGCTAAAATTACAAAAATTAAATTGTTATTGTTTGTTAATTTGTTAAGCTAAAATTCTTATAAATATTTGTGACTATAAAATTGTACTGTTTAAATAAAGGTACATTCATTAGAACATTCGAAAACTGTATTTATATTAAAAAATATATATATATTGTTATGAATGTACCGTATAATCGTTTATCTAAAATGGATTTACTATTTATGTTATGCAAAGTGCGAAAATGTCTATAGACAATTTATTTTCAAATTTAATTATAAACATAAAATAAACGTACCAAATGGAGTATCTTTTAGTCTTATTTTTATTTTAGAGCATTTAAAACTTAGCAAACTTTCATCGATAACATTTGTCATTTTTACAGTAAAAAAATCTATAAAACTGCCATATTGTGTTAGAAAAGTTACAAAAAATTTATAAGTTTATTTAGTTGCAGATTCACTGAAACTTTTAAAACGTCTGTTAATTTTAGTAGAATTGTCATTAAAACATTCAAAGAATAATTGTAAAAAAGCTTTAGCTAAAATTGTTAAATTCAAATATATATATATATATTAAAGTATTATTTATTATTTAAAAGTATATCGACCATTTATTATGTTTCTTTATAAATAACAGTTTCAAATACAACTAAAAGTAAATATATTCTAAATAAAATATTTCCTGAAATAGTCCTGAATTGAAACTTACAAATATATTTCAATTATTTAATAATTTAGGTAAGTTCAATGAATAAGAGAAAATAGAAAATATGTTCCTTTCTTTTGAGATTTAAAAATAATTGTTCAGTCTCTATATTTTTTTTTTAAATATTGCTTATATTTCTCAGATTTGACTGAAATTCGTTCAGAATAACTATAATATATTTTTCATTCCGATTTATTTTTAAATTAATTGCTGCCAGTATTATAAACATTTTATTAAAATGTCTCACATCGTGTAAACTAAAATAATATTTATAACCTCACATTACATTAACAGTTCTTTGTGGAAGAAAATACTTTTACTTTTGCGCCTGTTATTTATTTTGTTGCTATACGTTTCTTGTTGTTGGGAATAGTCACAATCAAATAGTATTAGTTGCAATTAGAACGTTAATACAGAGTATAAAAATTTCGTACAAAAAAATTAATTTTATTTCAACTTGCAACACTAGGATCTAGTTCGCGTAGTTACAGAGCGTCATCTTAACATTATGATTACAGGCCGTGATTGGCAATTATTATACAATAGTCAATCGTACCACAATTTATTTTTTTCCCTCTGGTACATTTCTATTGAAAATATTCTACTCTAAGTGAATGACAGTGGTATTTTCCCCAAAAGTACTACGAATAGAATAATGCAGAGTTCACTAGGCAGTATATATCTTAACCAGGAATCAAATGGTTAAAAAAATTACTCATCCATGCCTATTCGTATAAGGATTAACATTTCTACCTGTTGCATAGATCAATACTGATGTGCATCAGAAAACGTTATTTTTCACATTTTTCTTTTTAAAGCTACTACTATCGATTTTCTTTTCTTGATATTAGTACATGAATTAAAATATATCTAACTAAATATTAAAGGTTATATATTATTTAATTTTATTTTATTTATTCTTAAATATTTAATGTTAGATACACATTTTAATGTTATATATATATATATATATATATATATATATATATATGTGTATATATATATTATAATAATCCAGTAAATATTATTAATAATTTCTGTTCTCTTTCATAAAATCTTTATTAAAATTACAATTTAACTTGTAATATAAGCTCCTTTTACTACTATGCTTTTTTCATGTTTACGAGTAAGGAAAAAATTATATCAATTTAGAATGATATTTATGAATATTTAATTTGCATTTCTATAAAATATTGCCAAAAATACAAATTGAATCGATATTGATTTGCTTTATGATCTTCAGGGAAAATAAAATATTCTAATAAGGAATTCTAAAAATATTATTGCATTAGGGATAGAAAGAAAAGGCGTTTTTCGAATTTCGTTTCAGCATTTGAAAATTATAAAAAAATCCTTTTAAATTGATGAAGAGCTTAAATTGATTTATTATTTTGGAAATATATCTTTACAACAGCCAGGAATCCGTTAGAAAGGATTTCCATCTATAAAAATATTGTATAAAATTTAGAATGAGTCTTCTTTTATGAGAATATAAATTCAATTTTCGTAAATTGAAAAGAAAAGTAAACTGTTAAAAAGCAGAAAAACCAACGTTTAAAAATCGAAAACTAATACATGAAAAGCAGCAAACAGTTGTTTCGAATCTACTAGCGAGATTCTTCTTCAGTGCAAGATAGGGAAAAAGGAACAGCGTGCAAGAAAATGCAAGGCTGAGCAAATGATAGACAGAGACGCGCTGGTTTATATACCCGCTGCGGGTAGCGAAGGCGCCAAAAACAATCAATGAGAGAGAAGCAGTGGAAACGACTGGATTTTGGTGCCTTTGCTACCCGCATCGGGTATATAAACCAGCGAGTCTCTGTCTATCATTTTTCTCAGCCTTGCTTTTTCTAGCACTTTGTTCCTTTTTCCCTATCTTGCACTGAAGAATAATCTCGCTATTAGATTCGAAATAGCTGTTTTCTGCTTTTAATGTATTATTTGTGCATTTTTAAACGTTGGTTTTTCTGCTTTTTAATACTGTTGCACAAAGGCTTTATTTGCTATTTTTAATGCGTACTGTGTAATTTCCCTTTTAAATTTGTCCGGTTTTAATTTTTGAAAAACAAAATTTCAACCTGGCTTGTGCTAGGGTCTCTTATATACTCGGGACGTGGCTGGGGACCTGAACCTGGCTTCTACAAAAGAGTCGAAATAAGAGAAGAAAGGCTTAAAGGATCGCGGACGGAAAAAGGCCATTCACCACGGCAGGATAAGTGGAATTCTCAGTTCAATACTTCTGCCACCAGTATCTGCAAGAAATGCACTCGATCCAACACTCTTTTTTGGTTCTCTATCCCTTTAAGACCCGATGTATTTTGTAAATAAAGCTAGTCATGCCTGTAGAAAGTAAAACATGGACTGCAACCGCTACCTGTTGATAAAAAATGATACTTTATCTGCTAACCAGAACGATCGTTCGATTCAAGTTTTTATTACATACAACTCAGAAGGAAACATTTAATTGAATGTCAAACCCGCACGATCGTGCGGATTGCGTCTTAAAGGGATATAGATTTCAGAACAGTCTTAGACATATCCACGCCTTTTCTTTGGTGAAGGTTTTGGCTTCTTGAGTTTACTTTTACTTTTTTTTGGTAAAAGTTTTGTCTTTTTCCTCAGTGTCACCTTCAAACTGACTTTTGTGTGGTGAAACAATTAAAATTTCAGACATTCTGCTCCTCTTATTGAAGAATCGCAGCACACATTGTTAAAAAAATTTCGGTAAAATTACAGAGAATCTACTCATAATCTATTATCTTAAATATAATGAAAAGTTACAGAGATTAAAGTAACAGAAATAATGGTAAATTACAGAGAAATGATAGAGTTTGTTTATTTCTAACTATAATAAGTTAATTTATTTTTCTAAATTAGCGAATTTTGGACCTTCGAAAATAGAGAATTATACTGTAGTAGCATTTATTTATTTTTATTTTTGTATATCTAGTCCGCCTATTATTTGAACCCTCGCCTTTTGGGTTCGAGACGATCACCTTACTAAGTGCGCTATAGGTGCTCTTACTACATTTGGCAAAGGGTGTCATTTACGATTCAGCAGGAAAATACTTTTATTTTACTTTTAATATTGCCATGCTTCATGCACGTGATGAACGGAACAACTGCAAAGTGATTGTCGATAAAAATTCCTGCTAACTCCGGAGAAACGAATTTTCACTTTCTAAAATATTCTAATTTTTAATTTAAGAAAATTTAAACCAAGTCTTCTACTTTTATATTTCTAATAAAATTAAGAAAGAACTTAAAAGCGTGTATTTTGAATTAAAGCTTATAACAAAGATAAAATTAGCTGAAACTGAAATTCCTTGAAAATTTGTGATAAGGAAAGGACCTGTAAAATAATGTAAATGTAATGTAAAATGCCTGTAAAATAATAACCTTAAAACTAGATCAAATTAACCAAATATGTTTTATCAAATATGCATTTGGGGAATGGCGTTATTATATAGCAGACAACTCGCGCCTATTTACTTACTAGATTACTTAGATTTCGATAATGGTCGTCTTATTATGGCTGTTTTAAACTAAACGAAATATTTATTTAAAGTAAATATATTTATTTTTTTGTCAACTTGCGTAAGCAAATTATGTAATAAGGGAATAGCTATAATATAATTAATAAAATCTGCGGCTAGCATATACCGTTATACAAAATATTTAATGCATTTTTTTATAAGATTGCTTTTATTATATAATATGATAGAAAGATAGAAGTTTAAATAATATATATATTTTTTTTACTGGAAATGTATTTTTTTTAAAATTTAATTATTCATCCTTAACATCAGATTGTAAACGTTTAACCCTAAAATGCATAGTATAATTTCGCAATTAAATTATTTTTTTTTTGTCAATTTGCGCTTTCTTTTGGTCTTTTGGTGATGTGTTAGCTACGTGTGCTAACGTGCATTTAAAGTCATGAAATCTATTTTTGGCCTGATTTGTTATCATGGGAATGTTATAACATACTTTGTTTATACTGCTCGAATGTAGTTCTCTACCCATCTCTTTTTAATAGTCATTATTAATTCTGCAAACTATAAACCATTATAAAATTGAGGAGCAAACATTCAAACCGTGTTTACTTACAAAAAATAAAAAATGAGTTATTGTTAGTTTCATGAACTCCGTGCTAAATTGTGCAAAAATAAATGGTATTTTTAACCCCCAAAAGTATTTCTTCGATTATAAACCAATTTCAAAACTTGACGTTTCAATCAAAGAGTGTTTCCTCCAAAGCCTGCATTCAATCAAACAGTGATTTCTCCAGTCTGCCAATCACAGTTGTCACTTAATGTGTACTTTCGAAACCTACCATACATATCACAATTGAAACGGATTGTTTTAGGGAAAAATAAGAGAACTGTTAAGGTTAAAGGCTTCCATAATTATAGATTTCAAGATATAAGTGAATAATCTGGTCTAAATCTTCTTAAAAAGTGAGTTACTGTTGCCCGTGTTCAATGAGTTGTTTTAGAAACTCTTTCTCTTAGCCACACCATATGAGTTAAAAAGAAAAAAATATCTTGACAAACTTTTGAAGGTAATGTATGGTGAACAAGAGCAAAATCAACCTGATGATGTCTTCAAATGGTACAACCACATTATCCATGATTTACCAGCCTGAAATGGAGAACAAGGCGAAGTATGTGACTGTCTAGATGAATATATTGGTTTTAATATTTGAAGTAGATTTTTGGCAAATGAGTATTTATTTATTAAATATTTAATGAATACTACTAGGTACCATATTCTGTCATTTTATTTTATCAATAATCAACTGAAGTTCGCTATTTTCTGAAATAAAATAATGCTTTTGTATTATTTGTGAGTTGGAACTTATTTCATTCAAAAAGTGTTTTATCCACATGTCAAACAATGAAAACATGTTTCCTCCTCTGAATTCGGTCAAAACGT
The DNA here is from genome assembly GCA_963932465.1 of Maratus speciosus. Lineage (NCBI taxonomy): Eukaryota > Metazoa > Arthropoda > Arachnida > Araneae > Salticidae > Maratus > Maratus speciosus. The sequence continues at coordinate 330,119,932 of OZ010788.1, read as the reverse complement.
GATTTCTCCAAATATTAAATGCATTTTATTTATTTGTTTTATGTTTAATATCTTATGTATGCTTGCAATTCTTGCTAATAACCAGTAATAAAAATACACAATAAAAATTAGAACTAAATACAAGTTATTTTCTAATTTGTCAGTTTTTTGTGTTTTTTGAAAATTTGTATCTAAAGGAGAAAACATGGTTTGAATGTTCGCTTCACAATTATTTTATTGTTGAATAGGTGATATTGTGCAGTTGAAACTTGCACTTGTACACTTGTACACTTGAAAGTAAATATATAATTTAAAATTATCATTTTTTGAGCAATTTTGGTTATGTAACTCAGGAGTGACTTTATGACATTATATCTAACAGAAACTTAAATAATTTTTTTCACTACTTGCCCAGTTGATAATTAACAAAAATATACTCAAATATAATGTTTTCAGAACAAAATAAAAAATCATGAATTAACAATAACAATGGGTTAACTATAACTTTAAGGGGGTAGGATATCTTTAAATCTTTAAAAGTTTCGAATTTTTGTATACATATTTTGATTCCGCAATCATTTCTGAACAACATGCAAAAAACCGTTTTAAAAAATTCCCATTAATTTACTAATTATGGAAGTTTAATTAAGATTACATATAAACACTACATACGTTAATTAAACTTTGTGTTGCATTTATTCAAAACAATGAATTTTGATACTACGTGCCGTGTTACTGAAAAACTATACATGGCAATTAAAAGAAAATTTCACCAATATTCATTTCTGTATTATCTACAACAAATCAGAAAAGGTTAAATATATATATATATATATATATATATATATATATATATATATATTTTGTAAAAATTAAAAAGATTTAATTCTATTAAATTATTAATTATTTTTTTAATTTAGTAATTTGTTTTGCAAATATTCTCGTTTTAGTATAAAAGGACACTATTATGTATATAGTTTCACCAAAAATGGCCCCTTTATTTGCATATTTTCAGTATTATCATGCGCGCAATACGTGTTATGTTTTTTCAATTATTATCCATAGATATTTTTTAACTTATCATTTCAATATTTATTTATGAATTTACAAGTATATAGATATATATATATGTTTAAATATAAATTTAAATGTCAGCTTTTTAGATAAAGTTTAAATAAAGTTTGATTTTTATTTTTGCTTATTACACAAGTGTTGAAACTTGGAACATAGTGATATTTTTTTTCCTTTTTCGACGTGTTCAAAGGTATCGACCCACTTTAAGGATTTAAAACGTAGTTTCCTTTTACTTTTGCAAAACTTAGAGTTACTGCCATTGTTAAGGGTTTCTTCTACATGTACGTTTCTTCAAATATTCTTAAATGTTATCAATTTAGGAAGTTTTAAATCTCGCCTTACCTGTTTCTTTTTACAGAATTTCGAAATAATTTAAAGTATCGTGATTTTTTGATTATTTAAAGTTTTATTGATTTATTTGCTTATGGTTGGAGGTTGACAGAAGAAGACTACCGCTGAGGAAGAAACAGACATATTTTCTAATTTATCACCGAAATAATCATTAACGAATATGATAAATCTAATCTCAGCAAATAATTTCGCGATCAATCACTGTACGGGAGAAGTCAAGATGTTCACTTTCTTATGAAAGCATTAATTCATGCAACAAATATATACAAATAGTTATAATTTTAATGCATGGAATTTATAATATAGTCATAATGTAATACATTTAATGAATTACATTATGACTAAAATTTTTAATTAATAATGTATTGGATTTTCACAAATGTAATCCATTATTATTAAAGTTTATTTTAAAGTTACTCCATTTAGAATTTCGCAATCACTTTTAGAATAATTACATCTATAAATATATCCATCATAAATTGGAAATTGTTTCAATAATTTTTTTAAATAAAAATATGTCGCCAACGTATTCAAAACTGTGACATGAGACTTTATAATTTCCATTTTGCAGATAAAAATATGATTTTCTAAAACACCATATTTATTTAATTTGTTATTTGTTGCGAATGTTGTAATGATTTACAACTTAAAACAGCATTTTAAGATTATTCATAATAATTTTAATCGAACCAATTGTTCTGTTAACGTATAAAATAAATAATTGTTAATTTGTAAAATATTTAAATATTTTATAATTTTTGACTCATTTAAATATCAGAAAATAATAAATAATTTAAATCCTTTTTCTTTAAAATTCTCAATGGCAAAGACTTAAACGATACAACGCCAGTAAATCTTCTGCTCCAAATTGCAAACTAATGCATCATTTGGAAAAGATCATACCGTTTTTACCAACAGTAAGAAGAACACTTTATGTATAAAAAATCAGTATTTAATAGAGCATTTCTAGTTTAAATGTCAAATTGAACAGTAAGTATAATAATAATAGTACTGGTGTTTTCTAAATATTTTTATTTCCCTTTTTGGTCTAAAATAGTAATGCAATCTCCTTGATTCTAAATAATGCATAATTAGATAATTAAAACTCGTATTTTAAAAGAATAACAGACTGAAAACTGCGATTTTTTCTTAGACAATTTGTGAGAGATAATAGGGCATGTTGAACACAATTAGATTCAGTGGGATGTAGCTCGATCGTTAAACTGGAGTAGCATGAGATGAGATAGCTTGACATAAATATTAACTAAACAGACGTTTTCGAAGCTACTAGGGTCTGAAATGTTTTCCAGTTGGATTTTGAGCGAAGTTTGATATTTTTTTTCTTATTCTCTCGGTTTTGACATGCATATTTCAAATATCTTGGGTGTCATTTTTTAGCTGATATTTAACATAGCGCCCAAGATGGCTGTCATTTACTGGCTTATTTAATATATGTAGCATACTATTGACCTGTATGTCAAATTATATGTTTTTGGTCTCAAAAAATACAAATCTGCAATCAAATTAGGCGTACATTGAGTTATTTATTATTTATTTATAAATTTATTATCAAAATTACTAATATTGCTTGTTTTCTCGAAAAACGCAAAGAACACGCTACAAAGCGAGCAAAATTTGCTGACTCAAAGTTAGCTCCGCTATGTGAACTAATAAGAAAACTCTCAGCAGATGAGTCTGTCCCGATGTCATATTTCATGCTAAATAGAAATCGTGCATGTTCAAAAAATCCAGTGAGCCGAAACGATTTCACGAGTCTTCATCCATGCCAGCAAAAATGGTTTATCCTTCAACGCCCTTGTTGGAGATGGTTGATGATATGAAAGTGCTAAATTATTTGCAATAAATTTCACTAAATTTATCTTAGATAGTGACATTTATATTAATCAAAAAGTAAACATTTAGTGACTTAACATGGTTCTTCTCCTGTTACTTACATCGTGGTGTCACAATGGAAGTTTTATCTCCAAAAACAAGTGTCTCAGTCATTACACTACCGAATGAAGTTAGGCAAAAAACCACACCCAAGCAGGATATCATGCCCACATGGATTTCACAAAATTTTACTCTGCTACAGATACAAAAGAATGGAAATAAAAATAAGAAAACAAATAGTTCTGCAGTGGCACCATTAAGGAGACTGACACCAACAGAGACTAATGCCCTTTTCACAGTTATGTGCATGGCTGAAGAAATTGTAACATTAGTTCAGTTACAAGCAGCTGAAGTCATGATGACAACCGATATGGGTTTGTATGTACGTGGCTTTGATCTCATGTGTACTGAAATTGGTCTTCATTCTCCTGCAACAATTCGTCAGATTTTTGGAGGGGATAAATATAACTAGAGGCATATAGTTTCACATGGCTATCGTTTTTGCACTCAACGACCTTCTCTTTGAGGAACTACAACAATGTACAGAGATTATTTCCATGAAAGAAAAATGCAACTCACTTCGTGAGAAATTGCACAATCGTGAAGTTGTTTGTTTCGAGAGATCAAAGCAGTAGTTGATAAAGTTTATCTTTCACATATTACACAATGCAGTGGTAATATGAGTGGTATGTGAAATTTCCTACTACAGTATGTGAACAAATTTGGATATATGTTGCGTTTTACCCCTGCAACTAGCCAGATAGTTTGGGCATTCCATCTCGCATTATTAGGGTAACAAATCAAGTATAATTTTGCACATGACTTTATTCAATATGCAAGTCAAATTCCAGTAAACATAGCACAGATAAAGTGTTATAAAGCAATTTACATATGGAATGCTCTTGAATCTGATAGATCTGGTAGTTTTACAGTATCCAAATCCAATGTGCCGTTTACGAAACTATTTACAGACCAGAACTTGGAACAGAAAATCAAAGACCTGAAGAACTTTAATGAAGTTATTTATTTAACTCAGAAGGAAAGCACTTTTGAAAGGTATTTCTTGTGCGCACCAAATATATTGTGCATTGTTTCAAGTTTATTCGATAAGTATTGCCAAAATGAAGTTTCTAAGCAGTACAGGAAACACTATTAACTTCAGAACACCATGTCGTTAATAATTTATTACAATGCAGCCAACGTCAAGGGGAGTATTCGTAATCATTGTGAAAGAAACTCGTTCTAAGATAATACCACACAAAAGAATATTGCATCATATATGTAGGTTCCAGAATCTGGGAAGTATGATATTCTGAATCGTGACCAATAAGGCCAATTCGAATTCGAAAGATTTGCAAGAGACAGAGTAATGAATGAACCTGCTAAATTGTCAGTTTGGCGAACAATGAAAAAAGTGAAATTAAAAACTATTAGTAAGTGCAACAAGAAGCCTGCTTTCAGATTGTTGAAATTCGTTAGGACATGCAACTTCTTTCTCGTTTTCTTATTGTTATGCATTCCAGTCGTCAAATATCCACAAACCTAAACTGTGTAACATGAAACTAACAGTTTTAGTAATACCAATACCATTATTTTCTTCTGATGAATATCTTTATATTCCATCTGACAAAATTCATTTATTGCAGAATTAGAGCAATGTAATCGTTACTATAGAGTAATATAATTGTTACTTTGAGTACTCTGGATACATTGCGTTTAAAGGTGATTGACTTTCTCGAAATGTGCATCCATTTTCTGTAGTCGTGTAATCGTGTTAAAATATTTTATTTATATAAGAAGTGAAATTCTTTTCTACAGAAGTCATTGCTTTTGTTCTTCACAATTCTGCTTTTAATATTTCATTATTTATCAAGTACTTTTTTAAGTTTACAAACACTAGCATTTTTTGTAATGTGTGGTTGATGTCAAATAATTTTGTATCCGTTTTGTAACTTTTTGGTGCTCTATTTTTCCACGTTAATACATGTTTACTGAACGTCTTACCGAAATTACTTGTTCATTAAATGTATAATTATTATAGTAGCTTATTAAGAGAAGATGAAATTTCCTGAAGGCCTTCAGCAATATATAAAAAAGACATTTTTAATTAAAAACATATAGACATATGTCAGAAAATGCTGACATAATTTCGTGTATAAAAGTGATTAATTTTGATAGGAAATGTCCTTGTTTCATCAAACGTTATTAAAATAAGTCTTTTTCACAAAATCATTCTTGAATTAAACACTATTAAATTTTACAGGAATGGTAAATTTACTAAAGTGAAGCGGAAAATTTAAGAGGTCATAAAATATCTTTTAGAAACGGCAAAATATGATTACAACAATATAAAGCGTATAGTGTGTTTGTTAATAAAAAATCATACACAATTTGTTAATGTTGGAATGTATGCCGATGATGTAATAATCGTGAGTGTATCCAAAAAATCAATTAATAATTTGATTGCACAGTTGCAGATAAAAGTAAAAAAAAAAAAAAAAATAAACGAACTAAAGAATTAAATTATTTTCTCTATATAATCCTGAATCAAATAAGGAATTATCCTGGCTAAAACAAACTAATCATATACAGAAGTAACAGTTGTAAATTTCCAAGTGGTTTAAAAATTGCAGAGCCAGGAATTGATACAGGTGTGTTTTGGCTGAAGTCGCCAATGCACTACCCACTGAGCCATCCCGTACAATCTGGAAAAATAATTCACACAAATTCTGCTTCAACCAACACAGCATCTTGTCTGATACCTGAATCAGCTCAACAGAATTAATCGAAGGTTATACAGCCATGATATACCTGGTTCGAATCCTGGCACGCACTTTTTCACACACTTGGAAATTTAAAACTGTTATAATTTATTTACCAATTGAATAAGTGTGTTAAATAGTAATCCCATGTACAAAAGATCTTAAAACAGTGTGACATGCAGAGTTAAAAATGTGAGAAAAATTTTGGTGTTTCCGAAATTAAATTTAGAGGAGTATATAAACACAAATATAATTTATTCAACACTATGTCAAAAGACGCTTAGAAGCATAGGGTATTTACTAAAAAGGACAACAAAAGATAACTTTCATTATAAGTAAGTTGACTGACTGTTAAAAAAAGAAGTATAAAGGAATTTACAAGTAGTGAAGAGAGTTTTATGGTACATTGAAGTTAAAAAAAAAAAAAAAAAAAAAAAAAAAACCCTACAAATTCAATTTATTATAAAAGGGGCACCCGACAGTTTGTTGTGATGATAACTGTTGTGCGGCACAAGATTGAAAATAGATTTCCTTGAAATGTCGTAGAAATAGGAGAATAACTTATTGGATGGAAACGCAAGAAATAAAAATTGATTTCGCTCACAACAATAAAATCTGAAATTTTAAGTTTATTTTGATGCTGTTTTTGAAGTAATATTTAAATAGGTTTCTTAAATATTAACAAATTAGAAATAGTAAAGCATGTAATACAAATTTGCCCTGAAAGTCAAGCTGTAACTGGTTTGATCAAAAATTTAATAATCAATATATGCAACAAACATACTTTTCGAAAATATTTATTTTCTGACTAACTAAATATCGGAAAGAGAGATTTAAATCAGATATTTAAATACAAGTAACTAGAAGCATATTTAATGACAAAAAATGTGAGTTATGATATCATTAGTAAACATTTACTAATCTTGAAATGGTTGATAATTATAGCAATGGAGGGGGAGAAAATGAAAGTAAAGTAGCACGACAAATAAATAATTAATTTGCTACCATATCAATATTTGGACAATAGGCAAATTTCACTTTATTCCATGTATTGATTTTTATTTTCTTTTATGTATGATAAGTACGAGATGTTTTACTATGTGGTGTACAGTATATGTATTTTGAGTTCTATGTCATTATTGTCAAAATAAGATTTTTGTTTTTCTTGTATTTAAAGCCAATAGTTTAAATTATGAAATAATTTCGTAATTTTTAACTAAAATATTGAAAAATAAGTAACGGTAACTCAGATTAATTTAAAAAAAGAAACAAAAATTTTTGTTTACAAAATATCTTAGATATGAAACTTATTTTGATCATTATTTGGAAACTTTTTTGCATTTAGACTATGTCTAAATTTGCGCATGATAATTTTTGTGTTCTACATATGAACCAAAATAAAAAAGAAAGCTAACTTTAAATATTACTGTAGATTTACATTATTTCACATGCCGATATTTCCCAACCGTTTCAAAGGGGGTTTAAAAACGTAAAAAAATGTTTTTTAAAGTTTTTCATGAATTGATTGCAACAAGAAAAAAATATGAATGTTCTAGTTTCAAATATTTTGTAAATTCGGTAAATTAATTAATAATTCCATTTGATTTTTTTAAATTATTTTAATTACGATTTAATGCTTTATATGAGTTAAGAAGGTCACTGCTTAATTTCCCCTTTTGGCTACCATTATTTCCAACCAATAATCTTCGTGGTATATTTTAAGCTTTAAAATTTTAGGTGTTTGTCAGAAAACATATTATACCCCAAAATACTCTTCAATTTATTTTTCATAGAAAACCTAAATATTTATATATAAATGAAAACATAAATGTCATAAAATTATTCAAACTTTTCTGAACATTTTTTTTTTCATTTTTTATTGCACGTACCAGAGTCTTATTGAAACTTAAATTTTACTAGAAACGAAATGTTTATGATTTAAAAATTCATTAAACTGTAGTATCAGAGATAATGATACTAAAGTTTATAGTCTGAAGTATTGTTCGTTCTACTTAAATCCTACATTTAGGTGCAGCATTTCCTTTTAATGCGTTGCTGAATCCAAAGCATTAAATATCTTTCAATTCAATGCTTTACGTTACGAGAAATGTTTGCTATAACAGTTTAGCTATTTAAAAGCTTTATATAGCATTTTCTGAAAAATCGATATTGTAACTTTCCTAGTAAATGACCGTTTGTATATAAAAGCCTCTATACGTGTTTAGCCATGTCCTTTTCAAAGTATTTAAATGATAAAAGCTATAGCATTAAAAAAAAGTACTACTTTTGTAAAGTATTGAAGGCTTAAGGGTATCAAATGGGAATGATTATTGATGCATTAAACGCCATTTTTATTGTAGGAATAGATTATTTACCATAGGTAAATATGATTGTAAAATTCAGAATACATTCGATATTATTCAAAATCAAGATAATGGAAACTCTTTCCGCAGTGTCATAAGAAAAAGATTTTAATATTTGAAATAAATTTTATTTTATGAATTGTATATATTTTTAAAGATGACGGTATGTGAGTTAATGAATTTATCATATTTAATACACCATTTGATCTCTAAATTATCCAATAACTCTTAAGAATAATGGTCTAGTCATTTGTGTTGGTCTCTTGATCTGGCAATAGAAATTAGTTCTTTGGCAATAATGTAGCCCAGTAAGCAAAATAGCTAAAGATGATTACTATTATAGTACAGAGCAAGAAAATGAAAATACGTTATTAAAAAAAAAAAAAAAAACTCTTCTTTCTCATTTTTCTTATATTATTATTTTTATTAGTAGAGCTTTTCTCTATGGTATTGATTACTTTTATAATTAGTATATGAAAATTAAATTATAGCATACAAATGTATCGTATAACCTTATAAAATCAATTTTAGCAAATGAAGTTTAGACATAAAATACACGAGAACAGAACTAAATTGAAATACACTGCTCAAAACAATTAAAGGATATTTGAAGTTTTATATAAAATAAAGATATAAACGAAATTTTTTTGCCGAAAATAGAAGAAGAGAAGCACAAATGCAAATTTTTCTGGTTTTCAAACTGTGGAGTATGCAAATTTTGAGTTCGACGTCAAAAACGTCGCTTCAGCGGCAGCGAATGAAATTTGACTTTCAACTGGATAAAAGAGAATGAAGACAAGGATGATCGGCATTCAGTGATTGCTTTGTTTCGATGAGTACGATGTCTCAGCGAAGTCATTTGACAGATTCAGAAGCTTTGAGAATTGTTGGTAGGTTAGAAGGGGGCCAAACTCAAGTCGAAGTAGCGCAAGCCATTGGAGTGTCACAAAGTGTCATTTCCAGGATCTGGAACCGTTTTTTGGAGAGTGGATGTGCAGGCCGAAGACCAGGGAAAGGTCGTAGACGGGCAACAACGCCCAATGAAGATCGGTATTTAGCGTTAACAGCTCGGAGACACCGAACCATGAACGCTACTCTTCTCCAACAACACCTTCGCTCGGCTACAGGCATCACGATTTCAACTCAGACTGTCCGAAACCGGCTCCATGCTGTAGATCTGCATGCTCGCCGACCGATGGTATGTATTAGATTAACATCAAGGCATCGTCGCGACCGCAGGGAGTGAGCAACCGAGCATGTCAACTGGAGGAGAAATGAATGGAGCAATATTCTGTTTTCTGACGCGTCCCGTTTTTCTGTGTATCCGGATAATAGGCGTATTTTCATCTGGAGGGACCGTGGCAGTAGGAATAATCCTGCGTTCGTGCACGAAAGTGTCAGATTTGGCGGTGGAGGAGTGTTGGTGTATGGGGGCATCTCCATTGACGGGCGCACTGACCTCTACATCATTCGAGAGGGAGCTCTGACTGGTCGCCGATATAGGGATGAGATCCTCAGACCTATTGTAGTCCCTTACGCTGCAGCAATCGGAGATTACTTCATTTTAATGGACGATAATTGCAGGCCACATCGTGCAAACCTGGTGGAGGATTTCCTTTTCGAGGAAGGAATCGTTCGAATGGAGTGGCCAGCGTGTTCTGCAGACATGAATCCAATCGAGCACGTTTGGGACGCTCTAGGAAGACGAGTTTCTGGCCGCCAACAACCCCCACAAACTCTCCAAGAACTGGAAAGAGCTCTTCTGGAAGAGTGGGGCAGAATACCCCAACTCGTCATTAATAGCCTCATTGAGTCCATGCCTCAAAGGTGTTCAACGTTGCTGGCCGCCTGTGGAAACCATACCCCCTACTGAAAATGATTTTCTTTGAAGAAAACACCTTTTCTTATTCTTTTTTTCTCATATGCACAAATTGTGTTTTTTTCCTTTAGTACACAAATGCGCAATAAAATGCATTTTTTTCTGCCAAACATGTGTAATTTATTCTCATATAACCTTCTATGTCTGTCGACCATGTATCAATCAGCTAAACAGTTTTCCAGATACAAAATCCACCTAAAACTGCAATATCCTTTAATTGTTTTGAGCAGTGTATATGCAAAATTTACTCTTGTTTTAATGTTAATTATAAAACGTTTTATCATGCTGCAATAAATACACAGCATAGCAGTTTTCAAAATCCATTTTGAAATTATTAATTTGTTTAAATAATAGATATATTTTTAATTATTAAAAATATTTTTAGTAATTTCAAATTCTTTATCATTTTGATGTTTTTTTAAACCTATTCGAAATAGAGCACTTCTTATTTCTTTATTAAAAACATGATATAAATATTTATTTTATTACATGCGAAAATTGGCAAACATATTGTAATTACAGAAACACTGGCGAGCTGATTTTCATGAACCATTTTTAGGTAGCTTTCATTACAAAAAGCTACCTATTGCAGCCGTTCGGAGGAAAGCGATTTCAAAAAATTTTGGTATATTTTCATCGATCATGACCCCCAGACCACGAAACCACCCTCCGTTCAAATGTTGATATATATATATATATATATATATTGTGCTATATATAATCTGTGTGGTTATATGCAGCTGTAGCGCTTATCGCATGGATTTTATTTTTATTTTTATTTTTTACTTTTAGTTTTACTTTTGATCTTTCTGAGCTTATATATATATATATATATATATATCTGACATTTGTCATGCTGTAACTCTCGAATTTATGAACCAATTTGGATGTAATTCGGTATGTACATAGTACATACCAATGTCTCGACCGAGTTCGTTGGCCAGCTTCATCCGCCATTTTGTTTCAAAATGGCGGCCATTTAAAATTTTCTTTAAAATTTTAAATTTGAAATTTGGTACCAAAGAATTGAAAATGGAAAAAAAAAATTTTTTTCTTATGTATTTGACCTTTATACAAAGATTCCGGAGCAGTTTTTGTTTTGCCTATATATTAAAAAATGGCTGAGTTATAGCATTTTGAATTTCTAGCGTGGCTGACATTTTGAAACGTCCTGAATTTTGTCACGCGATAAAAGGCGTATTTATGAATCGATTTGGATGTAACTTCGTTTGTACATAGTGCATACCAATGTCTCGACCGAGTTCGTTGGCCAGCTTCATCCGCCATCTTGTTTAAAAATGGCAGCCATTTAAATTTTTAAGAAAAATTTAAATTTGAAATGTAGTACCAAAAAATTGAAAATTGAAAAAATATTATCTTCTTATGTATTTGACCTTGATACAAAGATTCGGGAGCAGATTTGTTTCGTCTATATCTTAAAAAATGGCTGAGTTATAGCATTTTGAATTTCTAGCGTGGCTGACATTTTGAAACGTCCTGATATTTGTCACGTGATAACAGGCGTATTTATGAACCGATTTGGATGTTACTTGGTCTGTACATAGTACATACCAATGTCTCGACCGAGTTCGTTGGCCAGCTTCTTTCGCTATCTTATTTCAAAAGGGTTGTCATTTAAAAAAAATTAAATTTAAAATTTAAAATGAGGTATTAAAAAATTGGAAAATGAAAAAGATTTTTTATGTGTTTGTCCTTGATACAAAGATTCCGGAGCAGATTTGTTTCTGAAAATTTGTTCTTTTGTTTATATCTTAAAAAATGGTTGAATTATAGCACTTTGAATTTCTGGTATGGCTAACATTTTGAAACGATCTTGTATTTGTCAGGCGATAACACACGTATTCGCCTATTTCCATGTAAGAAGGCATGTAGATAGTATACATCAACATCTCAGCCAAATATAAGTTACTTTAAATAAAAGCAGCTTCTATAAAGCTGACTAATTTCGCGAAATTCTCATTTATAATGATTTACTATTGATAAAAATTAGTATTGAATCTCCTATATTCGGTTTCCAATAATTGAGCTCCGTGTGTTTGAATAATATAAGTTGGCTTTTTTAAAATAAGGAATTTGAAAGCTACCTCTTCCTCCCGGCACTGGCCGGAAGGACTTTTATCATGAATGTTCCTGATAATTTTTTAACTTCCAAAATTAGAATAGAAAAACAATGTCGAATCACTTACACTCTGATACTACTGGAAACCTGTGGTAAGAAATTTTATGAATCTATAAAACATTTTTAGAGCATTTAAAACTTTTTAAAGAAATCCTCTTATATAATTATTCATTTAATAAAGTCTTTGTATATCTACCCTATATATATAAAATCCTAATGAAACGACTGAATTGAAACGAATTTGTGTAACGATTCTATGAAACGACTGATTAAACAACTGATTATGTTTTAAGGCAATTTCTCCTGAAATATGGAATACTTTGCGATGAAATTAACACCAAACATCCGCATTGATGCACAGATCTCAAAACTTGTATTAGAATTTTTAAATACGAATTAGTTTTCGAAATATTATTTTTTTTCTAATTTTAAATACTTTTTTCTAATGATGGCAACTCAAATTTCAATCATAACAGATATTATTTTTTCAAATATCAGAAAAGGTTATAATTTTAAATTAAATTGGCGACCAGTTTGACTTCCCTTAAATCCAGTTTGGCCTCCCTTAAATCTCCTTAGAAAAATGCTTTTTTTTGTAATTCGTTATCATTTTATTTAATAAGAAACATTCCTTTAAAACTGAAACATTTAAGATTAATGGCTTTCACTTCTTTCTTTTTATTTGAGCGAAACGAAAAACAAAAATATTAGGCTCAGATGTCATATACGCACCGGGGTACCTAATTGGAGCCAAAATGGCGTTATTTTGCCTGACATGATAACCCGGCTATTGTTGCTTATTCATTAATAAATCATTATTTATATTTATATATTTTTTTTTTTTAAAGGTTACAAATTGCTTTGTTCTATAGTTATTAATAATTTTTTTTCTATTTATTGTTATTTCATTTTAAAAATAATTGAAAATAATTTAAAACAATAGAAAATAATTTAAAATAAATATTGTAGCTGGTATTCGAAAACGAGGTTTTCGCCAAATTTTGTAAAAAATATCACGCCAAACGCGGTGTTTATATGACATCTCTGTTAAATATTAATTAATGCAAGAAATCATGACATTTAATTTCAGATTCATAGCAAATGACCAATATCGCCAAATTATATAACTCGCCAAACCACTCGCCAAATTGTACAAGTAGACGTAATTTTTATTTTAAATAACGAAAGAACAAATAAATTAGTATAAAAATACAAATACAAATAAAGCGTCGAAATAAAAATCATTTGATGGCTTAAACACATGTAACTTCCTTACAGTCAAGTGAATGTGACATTTATGATCAACCATTATTGGCATTTAATCTTATAGTCTGGAGATAGATTTTTGGTCAATGGGATAACCAAGTAGTACCGTTTTAATTTACCACTCGAAAAAAAAAATGCTATCTTACGAGTTTAAAAAAATGGTACGTTTCCGTTATAAGGACATCATTGTCGCCAAGCGCAATAGTTGGTACAAAATGAAAATCACGTGAATTGAAACATTTGAAAAAGAAAAGAAAAGACACTGTCGATAGTAAAGTGAGCCTTTTAAAAATATAACATTTGGAATCTACAGACTTTTACGAACTATTTTACTAAATCACAAACATATACTTAAAATAAGTGAACAAATAACTGTTATGCAATAAAGTATAGCAAATAAGAACAAATCACAATGTTTCGCATGGTTTACAATAAAAATCCGGTACTACTTATTTATTCCTTCGACCAATTTCGCCAAATTATATAAATCGCCAAACCACTCGCGAAATTAACAAACTGACATAATTTTTATTATAAAGAAAGAAAGAACATATAAATTAATATAACATTAATAAAAACACAAGTAAATCGTCGAAATAAAAATCACTTGATGACGTAAACACGTGTAACTTTCTTAAAGTCAAGTGAATGTGACATTTAGCATCAAACATTATTGGCGTTTAATCTTATAGTTTGTCGATAGATTTTTGGTCGACGGGATAAGTAAGTAGTACCAAAAATCCTTTTCACGATCAGGGTCGAAATAATTGGTGCATTAGCATACATTTTGGCATGGTGTCCGTATAACGGAAAAGTACCAAAAAAGCTATTGGCGAGATTTGAACCCGGCTAACATAAAAGTACCAAGAGTTCTTTGCAATCATGGCAACTTTTATGTAGTTTTATTCGAAAAAATTAACTTTGATTCTTTAATCAAAATTTAAACCTTTCTTATGAAAAGCGAAGGAACTGCTGATGATAGTCACATGACTTAGGCTATTATTATAGAAATTGTTTTCTATTCTACAAACAACTCAAAGAATAATATTTCCTAACGATTACAAATTTATTTACACATGGCTATGAAAAACAGAAAAAAAATGAGCACGTGTTAAAAGCAGGAAAATATTGAAAATTATGTCTTGAAAATTGTGTTTACACGTGAATATTAAAAGAGAAAGGAAACTTTAAAATAATAAATACATTAATATGCGTTTAACCCTTTCAGGGGCAAGGTACTTCTATTCGAAAAATGTTGAAATCGGTGAATGGCATCGGAATTTACAAACAAATTTCGAAATACGAAAATGCCTTTGTTCACTTACTTAATAAAAGAAAAATTTACATTCCAATATTCTGGTGCCAATGTGGCATTTAAGAATTAAAATTAAGTTGTCTAAAAATGAACCACTGCCCTTGAAAGGGTTAAAGCAGTAAATTGCAGTAATTGTAGTAAATTGTATTATATCAATCGTTTTATAACTCTGTTAAAAAATTCCGGTCGGCAAATACGCTGTTTACTTAATTCATTTTATTTTATCTTCTTTTCAAATGTTTAACTGATCTTCCTTAATCAAACACGAAAACAAAAATTCGATGTTTTAACAGCAACTGATTCGGCCTTAAATTTTCGCAATCAAAGGGAATTGAATGGAAACCCGTTTACTGGGAAATCGCTATAGGTTTTTTTCATTAGAATTCAATCTTTTCTAATCTTTTAAAAAATGATTAAATTAGCGTGATTTTATATTCTGCGGTGTCTGAACGAGGGTTGGAGAGCGTAGCTTGCGTAAAATATAATATACTAGGTGGTAGAGCTCCCTAGTATATTATATTTTTATAGTGATGTACAATAAAGAAAAGCATAAATTTAATATAATATTGTTTTAAAAAATTTCCTTAAATTTCTTTAATTATACATTTTTTACAACTGATGGAAAAAATATTCCAACTAATTTTGTTTTGAACCTATAAATCGTCTTGAGAATATTTACGATTTTTTTCATATGGAAAGGTACACTTGGACTACAATAGTATCCAAAGACATTTTATGTGATCCTCTTTAAAAAAGAATCACCCTGCTGCAATTTACTACCTCGTAACAAAACTATAAATGTCTTATGGGTTTACGACGTAAAGCTGTGCAAAACTACACGAGATGCTATTAACAAGAATTTACAATCGAGCCTTGACATTGAGGAGAACACACAACCGGTACGTTATAAACTATGGACCACAGAAGATGTGATTGACAACATCCAATAATAAAATGGGTGGCAATTTAATATGCAAATTTTACATGTGTATTCAGTAATTTTACGAGAAAAGTCAGTAAATAGGATACAAACCGATATGAGAAGTCGGAAATTAGTAGTAAACTTTTTCCATGTATGCCAATATGTGACAGCACTGCCCAACTGTAAGATATCAATTTGAAATTTATGAGACAACAGTTGTACAAGATGAGCAGGAGCGTTCAAATGTTGTTGACGAAGAACGAACTGGTCGTCCTGTTCAGATTGCGACAGAACAAACAGTGCGGAAGGTTGAAGAAATGGTTAGAGCTGACAGGCGAAAAACAGTAGACAGCATTAGCAACTGCAAGAGGGTCTTCACATGGTTTAGCCTACAGCCGACTAATGGAGACGTTGAATGTTATGTACACAGATGGCTGAGAGTTCATTCCAAACACTTTTTTGCAGCAGGTATTAGAAAACTCATAAAGAGATTGGACGAATGTATCAATGTAAATGACGAGTATATAGAGATATAAATTTGCCTTTTCAATATATATCATGGTTTCCCTTTTTTATTGGCTTTTGTGACCTACGTACCGACTTGCCCTCGTATCAATGCATGCATAATTTTTAATGTAATCAGCATGTTTTCCAGAAAGATTTCTTTCCTAATTATTCTTCTGATCCGAGACACGATGGAAGGAAAATATGTTGATGCTCTAAATTATCTCTTAGTTTTTTTGGCAATGATGTACTACATCATTTAGATGCCGATGATTGAGGCAATCGGTGGAAATATGTATTTTAATGATAAGAAAATGCTGTGCTAGCATTATATATATATATATATATATATATATACCGGGTGTTCTAAAAAGGACTGACTGATTTTAAAATCCGATAACTTGCAAACGGTGACAGATATTTAAAGAATTCTTGCAGGTACGTTAGGCATATGGTCAAAAGTGTTTTTACAGTTATTTTCGATTTTAATTTGAATGACAAACAATAGATGGCGCTGTAAGCAATAGGCGCTAAAAACAGTTTCGATTTTTTGGTCTATCTCTTCTTCCATGCGGAAAAAGGAGATGGAAATGTATTAAGTGGGTCCCGAAGGACCAAAAATAGAGCCTGAATTTAGCGTCTATTGATCGCAGCGCCATCTATTGTTTGTAATTCGAACTAAAATCGAAAATCACTGTAAAAAAACTTTTGACTTCATGCATAACCCTCCTGCAAGACTTCTTTAAATATCTGTCCCGTTTGCAAGTTATTGAATTTTAAAATCAGTCAGACTTTTTAGGTGTTGTATACAATTGTGTGCTCAATTATGTTGGATGCTAACATTGGAGTCTCCATGCTGCAGAATGAGAATACCAAGGTACATACTTTTATTTTGTTAATTCCACTTTGTTTTATGTATATTATTTCATTAGGGTAGGAAGTATATGATGATTGTATTGATTTAATAATATAAGTAACTTAAATCAATGTATTAAGTATGATGTTCTGTGCAACATGAACGATTTTCAAGTATATCCTTTCCCGTGTTGTAAAGCATTTTTATTCAAATAATTTTTTTGGAGGGTCTGTAGTGTTCCAGCCGCTACTAATATATTAGTCATTGTGACTAACGTCGAATTCCCGTTAACAAAAATTATCGAATTTTATTTTAATACGAATGAGAAAATTGTGCGCATCACATTTTGAATACATTATTTAATCAACATTAAAATCAGTGGCGTGGCGTGAAAATTTTCGGTGGTCATCGCAATTATTTAAGTTTGTGGTGAAAAATTATTAACTCTAAAATTCAATGGTTGAATGTTCAAAAAAGAAACTTTAAATCTTACCTTCACTTATTCATGAACTCTAAATCTTCTGCTAAAACTGGATCGTAGAGTTTTAAAAGTTTATTAAGAGTTTTAAAATATTGCTTGGTCATCGCCGCATCCAGCGATGACCGGACGCCACGCCACTGATTAAAATGTACACATGCATATCTTCTTAAAATTAAATTATGTATTAGATAGACTTTTCGTCAAATTTTTAATATACGTTCAGATTGTTCTGTGATATTTCTAATTGTAACGTACGCTTTTTGGAGAGAGGGAATTTTGGTACAAAAGTTCTTTATACACAATATTCAGATTTCCCTATACATGCTTAAAAAACAGAAAATTATCTTGTGATTTTCACGGAATTTTAGAATGTTTGGCTTATGAGATACTTCGATTTAGTCGGGATAATAATATATTTATTCTGTTGTCTTATTTATTCTTTTTATTTTTTTATTATTCGAATTATTATGTATTTTATATATACATTTATATTCATACTAGCAAACACCGCGGCGTTGATCGCGTAATAGTTGAAATATGCCGATTGATATTTGTATGTCTAATTTTTATTAGA
The DNA here is from genome assembly GCA_963932465.1 of Maratus speciosus. Lineage (NCBI taxonomy): Eukaryota > Metazoa > Arthropoda > Arachnida > Araneae > Salticidae > Maratus > Maratus speciosus. The sequence goes on along the minus strand of OZ010788.1, from coordinate 330,101,573 downwards.
AAAAATTATACTATTAGGAATAATTCAAAATTTACTAATTAAGCCACAGTTTGACTAAATTTCATTATTTTACTGCATTAGCCAGAAATGAGACTCAAATTAATAAGAAGAACTAACTAAATAATAATTTACAAAGTATTTTGAAGCTTTTATGCTCATTTTATGCGATCATTTCGGTATTCATTTGAAGTTTTGAATTTTTTAGTAAGCATCTTCTTAAAACGCGTTTGCATCTTAAAATTAACCATCATGTCAAATTCCAAGCTTCTTGTCCAACGGTCTACCACCTCTCTGGTGGTAGTGGTACCAACATAAAATGCCTATGTTGAAAAAGGGACTGTTACCATTAATTTCCCAACATAAATTATGAAATCGGTTTAGCATTTCCTAATATTCCACAAAAAACTTAATGTAGAAAGTTTTTAAAGACGTTTTTAGAACTATTGTTGTCCTTGTCAACCGAAGATGCTAGTGGCACAGGCAAAAAATATAGCCTGTGTAGGATCAGAGAGTATTATTGATTCGTAACCATTACTTTTGGAAACGGTTCATTATTTCCTGTCAATGCATATAAATCGTAACGTAGGACTTTTTAAAAACGCTTATGACTCGTTCCCTTCGGTTCATCACTTTTGAATTTCGAATTAGTTTTCCACAGTTCTTAGAGGTCATTTACACTTTATAAGTAACTATCATGTCATACTTCAAGTTTCTAGCCTTTTCAGTATCACAGTAACCGCGATTTAGAACGTTTTGTGTTCCTGCAACTCTCTAGTGGCAGTGGAATCGACATAAAATATAGCTTATGTTTCAGCAGATTCTATCACCACCAATTTGTAACTATTATTTTTTTAAACATATTGATATTTAATAACAATGCATAAAAATCAAAATTTAAAACATTTTTAGAACGTCTTTCGCTCACTTCATCCTGTAAATTTCGAATTTTCTATCGACTGTTCTTAGCAAGTATTTGCATTTTTTATGTGCCAAATTTCAAAAGGTAAGACATTTCATTATCACAAAAACGCAATTTAGAACAACTAGCTGAACCGCCCGGCATTTCCCGGCTCCGTAATAATATTCTTAAATGAATCTGAAATTTTTTATCGCAGGTCCATACAGAGGGGGGTGGTTGGAGACGGTGCAAATTTCCAGAGCCCGACTCTTGTTCAGTTCCAAAGTTGTGTAAAGTCAAAGGTTAACTTTTTAAATTTCCATATGTCTCATACTTTAAGCTTTTTTATTCCAAAATAACTGAAGAATTTAATTAAAATGTAATTATATTTTCAATAATTTAATTTTTTATTTAAAATCTTTATATGAAAATGCAATTACAAATAGAACATAAAGTGTAATACTGAAAAAGAAATAATAAAATTGTAAGCAAATATTACTATATAGATTTTTTTTTTAAAGTACCATGCAGCAAATTTATTTTCTAATAGATTAAATCCTGTTTATAACGGAATGCTGCAATAAACGAAAAAAAAAAGTTCCAGCTCTCTCCCCCCCCCCCCCCAAAGAAAATGCTATTATACTTTGTTCACTTTAAATAACCTGCATAAAACGGAATTTATCACTGATCGTTTCCGACTAAACAGGTTTTATTGTATCTAACTTCTGGGGGGGGGAGGGGGGGTGGTCCGCAATAATATTCTTAAATGAACCTGAAATTCGTATCGCATGTCCGTATAGTCAAAACTACCTGCCCATACAAAATTACTTTTTACGTCATGAGAACATTTTGTAAACTTCTTGCTGCTGTTTAATTCGCATTTCCAATACAGTGTTTTGCAGAAATTGCACGTTTCACCCACAGTTATGCATGTCCCAGAACGTTTAAATCCGTAATTTGGATTTCAGAAGCAATGTGAGCATGATACAGTTATTAAGCCTCTTTTGCCGATCGCTTAACGGCGTTCTCGATCTATTTGGATTTCGAATCTATTTTGATTCGTCTTCACTTTCAAGCATTCACCGAGATATTTTACGGGTACGTGATATTTTGAAGGTACATAATTGCAGCGAAAGATATTGCATCGAAAAAGCGAAACGTAAACAAACCCGATCGCCCTAAATCCTGCCACAGACTCTTACTCATTAAACAATGAGATGCGTTTTTCGGACGTTGCCATTAAACAATAACAAATAATCGCGATTTCTGTGCCATGTACGTTAGCGTAATATATATATAGATTTTTGTCACTGTAACCGTCAGGTGTTAGTGACAAAAACAAAAAAGGTATAGGCTATGTTGGAGCAGGGATTGTCAACATAAATTTACAACCATTACTTTTGAAATCAGTTTGATATTGCTGAGATTGAATAGGAATAGCAGTTTATAATATTTTTAGAACGATTTTGGTCCATTTTCACCCCTTTTAAACTTAGATTTTTTTAGGAAATGTTATTAGAGATCTTTTATATTTAATAACTACCATGCCAAATTTCATGTTTTTAGGCCCTTCAGTGACAGAAAAATTGACATTTTTAGAACGTTTTCCGCTCTTGCACCGTCCTTGGAGTAGTGTCAGCGACGTAAGATGTAGACGATTTTAGAGCAAGGGCTGTAAACCATCAGTTTTACACTATTATTTTTTAAATCAGTTCCGTACTTCCTGAATTGCGTATAAATCGCAATTTAGAACATTTTTAGAAAGCTTTTTGCTCCTTTTCACATCTTTTAAATTTTGAATTTTTTAGGGAATGTTCTTTGAGATCATTTACATCAAATAGGTAACTACCATGCCGAATTTCATGTTTCTAGGTCCTTCAGTAACACACAAATATCAATTTATAAAGTTTTTTGTTCCTTTCCCCCCAGGTCTTAATGACGCCTACATAAAATAAACATAGACCAAGAGCTATAGCCACCAACCTCCAACCGCTACTTTTGACATGGATACTTCCTGCTATTGATTAGAATTCGCCATTTAGAACGTTTTTTAGAACGCTTTTCGGGCATTAACTCCCACTTTTAAATTTCGATCCTTTAAAAATATACTTATTGATCATTTATATCTAATAAGTAACTACCATGCAAAATTTCATGTTTCTACGGCCTTCAGTAACAGAAATATCGAATTTTTAGAATGTTTTTGGCTCTTGCATCACATTTGGGGTAGTGGAACTTGCATAAAATATAGCCTATCCTTTAGCAAAGCCAGTCACCATCAATTTCCAACTATTACTTTTGAGATATGTTTGGTACTTCCTAAGTTTACGTAGAAATCGCAATTTCAAACATTTTTAGAACGCTTTTCGCTCGTTTTCATAACTTTACTGGTCTTATATACCATTTATATCTAATAAGTAACTACCATGCCGAATTTCATGCTTCTAGTCCCTTCTATAACACAAAAATCGCATCTTTAGGACTTTTTTGCTCCCGCACCCACCTTTGGGGTAGTGACACCGGAGTAAAATATAACCTATGTTGAAGCAAGGGTTATCACCATCATTTTGACTCGATTATTTTCGAATAGTTAGGTACTTCGTGAGACTGCGTAGAAGTCGACGTTTGAACGTTTTTTAGAACACTTTTGTCGAATTTTCACCCATTTTTAATTTCAATTCCTCTTAAGAAATGCTCTTAGAGATAATTTATATCTATTAACTACTATGCCAAATTTCATGTTCCTAGGCTCTTCAGTAACACAAAAACTAATTTTTAGACTGTTATTTGCTCCTGCACATCCTTTGTGTTAATGGCATGGACATAAGATATAGCCTATATTAGAACAAGAACTAGCACCATCATTTTGATACCATTATTTTTGAAATCGTTTCGGTAGTTCCAGACATTACTTCGAACAAAGAAAGAAAAAATCAATCTTTACTTCTTTATAATATTAATATAGATTTAAAATAAAAATACCGAAATAATCAAATAAAAATAAAACAAAGAAACATCGTTAACTTTACATGTGAGAGATTAAAAAATGGTTATTTTGCGAAATATAGATATATAATGCAGCTTACTATATCATTCTTATGTCAAATTGATCACACATTTATCAGCGAAAGAGAGATTAAAAAATGTTTCAAATCTTCTTTTAAACTTTCTAAATAATCCTGTATCTTTTTTTTAAAGAGAGCTGTTGAAATGATAGATGATGTATATGATGGAATGGACATAAGATATAGCCTATATTGGAACAAGAACTAGCACCATCATTTTGATACCATTATTTTTGAAATCCTTTCGGTAATTCCATACATTACTTCGAACAAAGAAAGAAAGAAACAAACTTTACTTCTTTATAATATTAGTATAGATTTAAAATAAAAATACCGAAATAATCAAATAAAATTAAAACAAAGAAACATCGTTAACTTTACATGTGAGAGATTAAAAAATGGTTATTTTGCGAAATATAGATATATAATGCAGCTTACCATATCGTTCTAATATCAAATTGATCACACTTTTATCAGCGAAAGAGAGATTAAAAAATGTTTCAAATCTTCTTTTAAAGATTTTAAACTTTCTAAATAATCCTGTATCTTTTTTTTTAAAGAGAGCTGTTGAAATGATAGATGATGTATATGATGGACTGGACAATATTTTGTCCCTTTAATGAAACTCATAAATAATATTTTTATAAAGATTTTTAAAAATTAGTTCTTATTCAATAAGACACTTTAAATCATTCCTACGGATTAAAGTTTATTTATACAGATTTATACATAAAACCTTATATAATGTTAGAAATAGTAAAAATAAATAATGATTCCTTTAATTTCATAAAGTTAACATTAAAATAAGTAAAAGAAAAATATATAAATACATTTTTTTAATTATTTCAAAATAATTTTATTTTATTATTAATATATAATTTCAAATTAATTTTTTTTAATTTTATTAAATAATTGTTTAATTGAACTGTAATGAAATTAAAAATACCACATTTTCCTTTGATAAACTTTGATTTTAATTTGATAAGCAATAAAAAAGAAAAGTGCCCAGTTAAACTGATGGCATTGAGCTCACAGGCTATTCACACCAATTGTATATTATACTCTTATTTCAAAGAACAATGCCACTCAAAAAATAAATGAAGGGCAATTAGCCTCCGTTTCCCCCTTTATACTTAACTAATGAACATCCAAATCTAATCAGCAAAACTCCTTAACAAAATAAACCGGTATGTCAAATTTGAAGCAAATCAGAAAATTCAGCACGAAAAAACCTTATCGCTAAATTAAGAGGGGATCTAACTCCCCTTTCCACCATTTATACTTCACTAATGAACCTCCAAATCTAATCAGGAAAGCTTCTTATCAGAATGAATATAGAAAAAAAAAGTAAATTTGATAATTCTGCGTAAAAATCCATTTATCTAAATTAAGGGGAAGGGACTTGCCCCCCTTCCCTATTTTATTCTTAAGCAATGAACCTCCAAATGTAATGATGGAAGCGACATATCGGAATAAACCGGTATATCAAATTTGAACCAAATCGAATAATTCTGCATAAAAAATCCATTTATCTAATTAAGGAGGGGACTAGCCTCTCCCTTATACTTAACCAGTATGTATCCAAATTTAATCAAGGCAGCTCCATAACGCAATAAACCGGTATACAAAATTCGGAGCAAATCGAATAACTCTGCATGGAAACCCATTTATCTAAATTAAGGTGGGGTCTAGCCCCTCTTTCCTCCTTTTATGTGTAACTAATGAAACTCAAAATCTAATCAAGGCAGCTTCTTAACATAATAAACCGGTATACCAAATTTGCAGCAAATCGAATAATTCTGCATGAAAAACCATTCATCTAAATTAAGGCGGTGGGCTAGCTCCCGTTTCCCTCCCCCGTTTATATTTAACCAATGAACCCCCAAAACTGATCAGGGAAGCGCCTTATCAGAATGAACCTTGAAAAAAATTGAAGGAAATCGGATATTTCTATCAAGAGTTATCGCGTTACGTACATACATACAGAATCGGCATGCACATTAGCTCTGAGGCTTTGATAGACTGTGAACTAAAAAAGAATTATATTTCTAAATAAAAGAATAATTTCTTTTTATGGATGGCGTGGTAAAATTATGTGTTTTTTTATGTTTTTTTTTTCAAAAAAAAAAAGATGGCAAATTACACGAAAATAAATTAAAAATCATTTTAAAGTTTATTAAACGCGATGCGTTCTTATGATTGATGCATAATTTACGTGTATTTAATCTACTGAATCAAACTACCAGCCTAAGGATTTGTTATCAATGGAATAAAAATCTATAATTTTCCGTCTCACGTAATGTGATTAATCCTTAACATTTCAAACAAAAACGAAAAAAATCATGTGTACAGCATACATTATAAAACACTTTCCAACACATTCAGAGTAATATAACAAAATTTCACAGTTGTTATATAAATGAACAATTTGGAAAACGCATAACGCATTTTAAAACTTGATTTCTGCTAATACCATGAATATTCGTTAAATTATACGAGTTATTTGTGTAGCCATGTACATGAGCTACACAAATGTATGCATACTACACAGTATGGTAAAAGGTAGTTCGGTTAAACGCATAGCGCAGTCGAAAATTTCTATTCAAAAATTTCTGCCAATAAACGAATGTTGTTGAGAAATTTTCTGCGATCTTGTATATGACCTATAGGGTTTCTACATACCAAGTAGTAATTGAAAAACATAGTTAAATTCAAAAAGTATTTAAAATAATTTTACACACGTTCTTTAATTGGATTGTAATAAAATAAAAAATACCGTATTTTACTTTGACTTTTCATTAAACTGTGATTTTAAATTGATAAAGAAAAAAGAATTATATATCTATATTAAAAAGAAAAATATGTTTTTTGGGATAGTGTGGTAAAATTATGTAGGGGAAACTTGGGAGGGTTGACCATACGGGAGGCTTGACCCACCCATCAGTTTTCATGTTTAAAAGAATTTCAGAGTTTTATGATTAGGTGTTAACCAAAGCCACAGGAATGCTCAAACAACAGTCTTTGTTTCATACAGATAATCGAAATAGGTGTGGAAAAATTAATTGTCAGGCGTTTTTAACCTACAAGTTGTGCTTTATAGAAACATTTTGTAAGCTTTTTTCAGATAAAATATACCATAGAAATGTAAGTAAGTAGGTTTTAAGTAATGCAGAAATATCGAGCTTTCATTCCAGGCATAAGATTTTTCAGTAAGTTAGGCTTAGCATAACAGTGTACTATTCTTTAGAAAAGGGCTATGTGGGGAGGCTTGACCCAGTCAATGTGAGGGAGGGTTGACCAGGTGAAATCTTTTTATTATACAATATGCATAATGAAAAGTTAATGGTTATATATAAAAAAGAATGTAAATTTATTCTGTAAAGCCACGGTAAAATAGGGTGATTGAAAAGAAAATGTTTAGATTAAAGAAAGATGTGAAAAATTGCTATAGTATCCACTGCAAGAAAAACATTTGATGAAATATAAATGGGAAAGTTGATAGGAACTTTTTTCCATTTAAATATTACTTACAATAGGTAAATAGAAACAGTGGAAAAGACTAGAAAGAACTAGAAAATGTAAAAGCAGCAGTCTTAACCCTTTCAGGGGCAGTGGTATGTTTGTGAAACCCCTTATTTTTAATTCCCAAACGCCACAATGGCACCAGAATTTTGCTAAAATCAATTCCATTTAATATGTATATGAAATATAGCATTTTCTTTTTCCCAAATATATTTGTTCGTCAATTCCGGTGCTAGTCACTTATTTCAACATTTTAGAACTGACAGTACTTTACCCTTGAAAGGGTTAAAATATGTTAATGATAAGTTAAGGCTGTTCTCAAATCCAAAAGGGCAACTTTCTGACATAAATTTTAATTTATTTTTGCTCAAAAATGCATGAAACTAGCTGGTGTTGTTGTTCAGAAACTATGTCATCGAGCTGTTTTTTCTGGGGTTTTTTTTGCAAACGCACTAGATCTTTCAGAAAAGAGTGTCAAAGTGGACGTTTTGAACCGAGTTTCAGCTCGAACGGAGAAAAAGCACTCAAGATTGGGCGAAAAACGTGTTTGTCACGTGATTAAAAAGCTTATAATTCAACAGGTAATGGATGGATCAAAAAATGGGAAAAACCGTTCAATTTCAAATCGCTTCCATGGCCAGGCTTTCCAATTTTATATCTTTTCGTTAAAAAATGAATTTGTAAATATGTCAGAACGTTTTGCGTTTGTTGAGCAGAGCAGTTAAGAACAGCCTTGACTGCTCATGAGGCTGCAAAAGATATGATAGAAAAACTTTAGGAAGGTTTATAGACACATTTCATCAAGATGAATACAGTGTGAAGAAGCCAAACTATGTGGCAACTACAGTTGTCAAGTCGAGTGTCGCAAAAAGTAGGCAAGGAGACAAAAAAAGCAGGACAGTGGCTCCTAAATCCGGGCATAATAATACATGAAACACTATGACAACAGAATCTGGCTCTAACGGAATACTGTCTTAAATGTTAAAATTTCATTTTCTCTGCTGCACAATTATACCTGTTCAAACAAAATCCTGTTTAAAGAAAACTTTTGTCCTCTGACTTGCGATTGCGTCTAAACAGGTTTGTTTAAGCATCATATTTTCAAAAATATCTTTTTGCAATAATTAAAGCATGTAGCATAAAGTTATTTTGCTTTTTTTGAACAGATTTTATTTCTCTTTACAAATATTTCAATATAAAACAAAGTGGATCAAGCCTCCCATATAGTGGGTCAAGCCTCCTATATGTGGGGAGCCTTGACCCATTATTTTCTCATGGTTAAAATCGATCATTTTTCAAATTTGTTATATATTACACTTATGTAGCAATTTTATTTTGATAACTGATTGTATAACGAAAAAAATGATATATAAAACTTTATTCTACGTTCAGTATTTAAAAAATTAAAAATCGTTTTGTAAAATGTGGGTCAACCCTCCCTAGTCTCCCTATTTTTTTAATTGTTCTAAAAAAAAGGATGTTAAATTACACGAAAATAAAATAAAAATAAAATTAAAGATTATAAAAAGCGATTCTTAATCATAATGAGTGCATAATTTGCGTGTTTCAATTTTTTAAATCAAAATTATATACCTGCCTAACGATTTGCTATCAAAGCTGTAATAATCTTTACATTTTCATTTCAAGTAATGTGATTAATCATTAACATTTCAAACAAGAACGAAAAAAAAATCAATCATACAACATAAATTACGAAACACTTTCCAACAAATTCAGAATACTTTAACAAAATTTCATAGTTTACTAAGGTGAAAGATGATATATAAACAATTTGGAAAACGCATAACTCATTTTAAAACCCGATTTCTGCTATTACCATGAATAGTCGTTAAAATATATAATTTTTTTTCTGCTACCCTGTATGTGATCTACAGATATGTATGCATACTACATAGTATGTAAAAGATTGTTCAGTTAAACGTATAGCGCAGTTGAAAATTTCCATTTAACAATTTTTGCCAATAAACTGCCAATAATTCCACGAATAATGTTGTTGAAAAGTTTTGTGCGAATCGGTTTGTGATCTATAAAATTTATACATATTAAGTACTGTTTTAAAAACATGGTTAAATTTAAAAACGCATACCGCAATTCAAAACGCGCTTCCAACAATTATAGTTTTTAGGCATAAATAGTTCAATAACATCTCATTTTCTTTTGTGTGTCCCTGTGTAAATGCAAGATAAGTTCTATGCACACAATATTCTATAGTAAGAACGTTGCAGTACACCTCAGTGATGTATATCATTTCAATATGTTTAAAATACTGTAATAACATTAAAATGTACTACAAACGATCCCACCTCCCCATACACCACAATGTAGCGGAATTCTTTTGAGTGGCTCTATTAATGAACCGAAAATGCTATAAACATAATTTTCAATACGGAACATGCCTTAGTAAAACCCCAAACATATATCAATTTCATGGCAATCGTATTATATTTTATGAGTTACAGCACGGACAAACAAACCAAATTCATAAATACATTTTTAACTATGTTGGAATGTGTTAAACATAAGAATGTCAATCATCTTCCCTGCGAGAAAGGCCTCATGAACACCGCAAGCAAATCACAGAGTGGAAATGTGCAAAACTCTTATGAAAAATTCAGAGGATTTGCAGTTTTTCAAACACAAGCACAGACAGTGACATGTATAGTGACATTCGACGGAAAATGTGTAAATCTACGAAACCCAGGTAATAGACAAGAATGGCTGAATGTGGGCCAATCAGCCTAAACTGCTGCAAAACAAAGGCTGTTTGAAAATAAATTCATGATCAGCATTTAGTGGAATTTTGAGCAAATCATTCATTTTGAAATCATTCCACATTTTCGATCAGTCGATTCCGAAATTTTTTGTGAACAGCTGGGCAGGATGTATGCTTTTTGGAAAGCAAATACCCTGTATTGGTCGTATAGGGAGAGCTCATTTCCAACAAGATAATGCACTAAAGTAGAAATGCTTGAAGGAATTGAACTCTTATCTTATGCCCCACGTAGTTCGAATCTTGCTCCTTCGGACTATCATATTTTCTGTTCTATAGAATTTTTTTTCAGGTAAGGCAATCCTCTAATTTTGACTATCAGGAACGGATATCTAGACTTTTTTGCTTCCAAATAAAAATATAGGTATCAAAATGGTATTGTTCAACTTCCAAGAAAATGGAAATAAACCATATAATTTCATGGTTTATATTTTGATTTGTGCTATGTTTATTTTATTTTGATTTATTCCAATAAAGATTTAATTGTGATACAATCTAATATGTAAATATATATGGTTAATATTGAGAACTTTAAGGTTAGATTCCGTTTCTGTATGTAGGTTATCGTCTAAACAAAATTTAAGTGTAACGTTATTACGTATACCTTATTATTTACCGATTGCTTCCATTAAGAATCGTATAGGATGATTGGCATCATATTTATGGGGGTATATATATATATATAATAAGCTCGACGCAGCTGGAGTCGTACGGTAGCTTCAGGGCCCCAAGGCCTCCCTTCCCGCTTTTCATCGTCTTTAATTTGTTCAATTTCCCTTTTAAATCTGTCCGGTTTCAATTTTCGGTTTTTTGAATCTGCCATTTCCACTTATTTTAGACGATGATACAATTACGCTTTTACCATTTTGTCATAATAAGTATATGAACTAAAATTTTTTAAGGTTGCAGAGTTTATATTTAAACTGTGCAAATGAATAGAAAGTTGTAAACTCATATAAAGGTTTACATGGTTTATATATATATATTTTTTTTTTCACAAATTGTTTTATTTTATTTTTTTATTTTTTATTTTTTTTTTTTTACTACGTTCATATAAGTTATTTTCACTTTGTATTTGCATATTATTTTTAGTAGGTAAACTGCTTTTGAATACTTGCCGTAGTTATTATTAACAGCAAGGACTGAATTATTTATTATTATATTTCTATTTTCTATATAACTTTTTTCTATATTCTTTTTTTTATTATTAATGAGATAATTTCTTGATGTAAGGATAAAAGTTTATGATGTTCTGCCCGTGCTTGATTTATTTAAACCGTCTTCATACGTTTATATAACAACACTATATTAATTATTACCAAACATGACAAATATGTTATTGTTTCTAGAAAACGTTAATAGATACGACAGGGGCTGATGGTTTAAAAAAAAACACGCTTTAAAATTAATTTTAATTTAAGTTGAAACTTACAAACAAACTTTATTTGAAATTACTGTTTTTTTCTTCTATTCGAAGGATTAATGGCTTATATTTATGCGATAATTTGAAGAAAATAAATATGCGATAAAAGTGAAAGCGGCAGCGCAAGTCACGTAATCTAATATTCGTATTGAGCTAGCAATATCGATGATACAGTTTATGTTTTACATAAAAAAATGAAAAAAAATATATAAAATGAAATAATGAATGTAATGAAAATAATAAACATAAAATGAAATTATATTTCAATAGTGACATACATCGAATACACCACTTTTGAAAGCGACTTGGGAAAAAAAGGCTTCTATTTTCGGACGTTGTGCACCTGTGTATGTATGTTCATCCGCAACACTTCAACAACCATTTAATGGAATTGAATATAAATTTTACCCAACATTTTCAGTATGCCAGGGAAGGTTTTAAACTAAAGGGATTCAACGCATTATGCCCAATATTTTACATGGACTCATCGAATATTTTAATGTATGATTATCTACTGAGTCTCAAAATTGAGAGATGAACAATTGATTTTCTTTTATAAATGTGAGAGAGTTAGTATACGATACATAATATTTCATTGTCTAAAATGATTTTGTCAAACATATTAAGCGACAATCATTCAGAGTCCCCTTATATAGTGGCGACATACTGCAATAAAATTTGATTGACCGAGAGTATTTTGCTCAAAATCTTGGTGAGCCTGACTTTATTGACAAGCTTGTAATTATATCAGATTTAAATTTCCAACTGGGCAAAAAATGTCCCGACCAGGATTCGAACCACGGATGTCTTGGCTGAAGCTTCCAATGTTTCACCATCTGAGTTATCCCGGACGAATCTGGTGGAACCTTTTCACCCGGCTAACCTTATTGATTAAAGCATCTAGTCTGAAATCTGGTACAGCTCATCAGAATAAAACGCAGGTAACGGAACATTTTTCGTCCAGTTGGAAATTTACATCTCAAATGATTTATTTACCAGTTAGAATAATTGGGTTAAAATTAATCTAGTATAAGCTTGTAATTGTTAATTGGACTTTCTTGTCCAGGTAAGTGCCGTAAAAATGTGGAAAATAGGTTTACAGTAATTCGATCAAAACGTATTTCTAAGCACAGTCTGAGCATGCGCCCTACATATAGTCTGAGCCTTCTATAATAGAACACCCTAGTTTAATAGAACTTTTCCAGTGAGTATTGGGAAGTTGTAAAGTGTGAGAAGCAACAGGTTTGACAATAAACATTAATTAATCATTCCTCATGTACATATGGTACAATTTTTTATGTATAAAGACACTCGAATGGCAACAACAACATTAAATTGTATGTGGCTGTTCCTTGTAACTAAACACTCTTGTTTAAATACGCCAACTGACATTTTGAAATTACTCAAGGAAAATGGGCAATTTAATAAAATGATTTGTTTATATAATTGCAAGTAATGCGGTTCTTAAAAAATAGTCAATTGAAATCGACTATTTTATTTTAAATTACTTGTTGCTATTTTTGCCAACTATATATAAATTTATCTTCTTGAATCGACACTGATTTCTTATTTTTAAATCACAATTATACATTTTCTTTCAATTGAAAAATAATTGTTTTATATAAAATTTTGCATAAAGCATATCTAAACATATTTTATTAAACGTCTCAGCAAGTATGTTTCAATTTCTGAAATATTCTCTTCATAAAAATGTATTATATAAAATTCTAATTGGGAAATAATATGTTAACTGTTATCGTTTATCATAATTTAGAGAAAACTTATTCTTATGATAGTAAATAATGAGACGGTTTACTCAATAAAGTGTGTGCATTAATCATATCAGGACTAAGTGCAGACAGAAGAAAAAATTATTAATCTTTGTTATAATTTTAATTTCAAGCTATACCGTTATTTAAAATAAAGTCTTAGTCGCGTAGATTTTTTGTTTGAAAAATCATTTGATACTATTGTTATTGTTATCTCTTATGTTATATCAATATATTTGTTGTCAATATTTTGTTATATCAATATATTATATTGATTATAGTGTTGTCAACTATATTTAATTTTATACTATTGAACTGTTACTGATTTCTTATTTTTTTAATTACAGCTGCATAATTTCTTTCCATTTAAAAATAATTTTTGATATAAAGTTTACCATGAACTACATATATAAACATATTTTGTTTCATTGGATGCATAATCTAAAACTTTAAAAATGCATATAATTTTGCTTGTGAAAAATTTGAATAAAAGAATATTTTTTTACACTATTAACATAAAGTTCAAAACAAAATGTATATGTATACTTCTAAGTGTATGTGTTTCATGATTCCCGAAAGATTTTCTTCGTAAAAACTTGCTATGTTATTCTAAGTGGGAGATATGTTAACGGTTATATAATTTATGATAATTTATAGAAAAAGTATTCTTATGAAAGCAAATAATGAAACAGTTTACTCTAAGTGTGGAGTTTTCAGTACTCTAAGTTTACAGTTTACGCTAAGTGTAGATATACCCTTAGCGGTACGTTGACACAATTTTCATATATTGTTAATTAGCAGATTTCCAAGTATAAATGTCGAAGAAAGTATTTAAAATTTATAAAATAAATAAACACTTTCATGATAAATAAATCAAAACATCCCTTAGACGGAATACATGAAAAAAAATAGGCAGAAAAAAGTTATGACAAAATTTACATACTTTATTTTAAATAGAAAAACAATATCTTTAAAAAAGTTTCGATTTACTATTTAGATTCACATATTGCTTAAAATTCACTTTTGCTGTCCATTTATCTGTATAAATCAAAATCTAAGAATAATTAAAAATATATCTAGTTATTGAATGTGATTATGTATAATGTGCAATTTGATACTGCATTTAAATGTATCATTTTTTTTTTTTTTTTTTTTTTTTTTTTTTTTTTACTATTTATTACTTATAATCCTCAAAATGTTTTTGTACCATTTATCAAGTTTCCCATGGGTCGCTGAATTTTAGTACCACTTTTTCCGTAAAGTAAGCCTTATTTGCCTGGTAATCTGACAGCAGTTCTGATGTAAAATAAGGAACTTTACAAACACATTGTTTTTCATACTCCAAGCGCGTAATAATAACATACTTTTTCGCTGAATTCCATTCGTAAGTACGTTTTTAACTCCCTAAAGCATCAAATTCAGTAACAGAGAAATAACAAATTGTTGAAAATCACTTTGTCAGATCTGCATTCAAAAGTAATAGTTTCAATAAAATATTATCAAAAATACTAATTTTCTCTTAAACATGAGATAGTTTCTCTTAATAAATATATTGCATTTCTGGAATGGCACGTTTATCTTTATACTACCGAATTGGTGAGCACTTTCTGCTTCATTTTGATATGAAAAGAATGGAAAGTCTAAGTAAATTAAAGAAATAAGAGGCAATAATATAGCGATATCGCAGCTTTCAGCCTGAAAATGTTCGTTTTCAGTCGTATGCCTTTTTAAAATGATGATATTTTCATCATTATCATTTGATGATATTTAGTGTCACAAATGCGATGACCTATTTAGTGGTGTAAAATAACAAAAATTAAGTCATTTGAAGAAATCGTCAGACAATATTGCATTGCACTGATATTTCTCTTAAGAGATGTCAATTGAATTATAGGGTCCTTGAGGCCTTTTTACACTATCTATTAAATTTAAAATAGATTTTATTTTAATTGAAAAACGAAAATGGCATCAATAACGATGTAACCAATAAATATATAATAATTCCTTTTTTGTATTTAGTATCATTATTTTTTTATTATGTTCATCATTATATTTATTATTATATTTGTCATTATTTTTTATTATTATGTTTATCATTATATTTATTATTTTATTTATCATTATTTTTATTATTATGTTTATCATTAACTATTATTTATGTATCTTTAAATAAATAGCAGGGGCTTAGTCTATTTAAATACATGAATAAGAGTGAATGAATATACCGACATTATGAAGAAATGATATTAAAATAACATATATTACATTCATGGATGAAAATGGATATTTCTTTCCAATGGCGGGATGATCCCTATCAAAGAAATTTCGCTCCACATATTAATTACTATGATAGAGTAATTTCTATTATTTTATTTACACATATAACTTTATATTATTTTTGTCAATGAGTAATCTGTGTTCAGATCTTCCAAAATTAGTGCATAATTTCAAACAATACTTTTAGTATGTTTAAATTTGATGAAATTCATAGAATGTTTATATTTAAGTATGGCATCATTTTTACTGGTATAATCATGCCTCTGATTGGATGGATATGATCAATAAAATTAATTTTGTATTAGAGATATGTAATTTACCTGATCGCCATTATTTTAATGACATTTCAGCAGGCAAATTTAAAATTAAAAATAATATATATGAATGGAGTTTCAGTAAAAAATAGCTATCGCGGGATTATTTAGTACATGTAGATAACTTCCAATATATATATATATATATATATATATATATATATGTATATATATATATATATATATATATATATATATATATATATTGTTCAATATAAAATTCATTACTTTATGCGAAAGAATCACGCTTGTGTTTAAAATATATAGATTATCTGCAATTTAAGAAATTATTTTTATGCCTTTTGTCCGTTTATATATAAAACTTATAAAGCTGATATTAGCCCAATAAAACTATCCCAAAAGGAATTTTATTGAATATTTTATGAAAAGTTTTATTTATCACATATGAGAAACAATCCTGCAATTGCATACAATTTTATTTTCATTTTTGTCTCAATCTAAATAATTTTCTATTATTTCTATTTGAAGATGTTTAAATTCATGATATCAATATAAAATAGCACTGTAAAAGATTACAATTACTGAACTCGAGAAAATAAAAATGAATGCAGAAAATGCTACTTTAGTTTGAAGTCATATATTTTCATCAAATTATTGAAAAATAGTATATTCTCTTTTCTTCAGCTATCTAACAGAAACGTGACACATTCTTGAAAGATAAATCCTAAGCTATGTTTATTTTTTGAATTTTATTTATTCTCTAAAATCTCTTCATTTTATCCCTTGAGTCGAAAATAAATGAGGCGTGAAAAGTAAAACTTCAGATGATGAACCTTGAAATAATAAACTCAAGAGATTGACAATATATTATGAATGAAAATGTTGGCAACAGTTTCCTTTTTAAATGATTGTTCACATGTTTTTATTTTACGAAAAAAAAGAAACTTTCATAAATATAAAATTTAGGATTATAAAAATATAATAAACGATTATTAAAAAAAAAAGCACATTAAAAAAAATCACAGAACAAAACAGAAAATTTTAATAATGCCATATTTGTTTTTATTGAAGAGGATGATAGTTCATAATATTTTAAATTAGATTGCAGGTGCTGCGTTTAGTGACAGATGGAAATTGGTTCAAGCAAAAAAATGTTATCTGCAAGTTCTGAGAGATATGACATTCCTTGTTTCACGGAATACAGTGGAGAATATAACATTGAATTTCAGTTTAGGCAGATATATGAAACATCACCATAACAACAGTATTAGTTAATGTTCATAACATGTAACCAAATATTTCAAAATCTTACAATAATTTTTGAAATCCTATAAAATGTAAGAAATTTTAATAAAATGCAAAAAAAAAAAAAAAAAAAAAAAAAAAAAAAAAAAAAAAAAAAGCGACAATAAAAATGAATTAATCAAACATAACAAACTTTAATTGCAATATTTGTATCAAATCATTAATCATTGTACTGGGTAGGAAATTGTACTTCAAAACTTCATTAAAAAAGGGGAAATAACTGAAATGAAAAACGGTTTGCAAGGCTTCTATAGGTCTCGGGAACACATTTAAGACTAAAAAAAAATAACTCAAAAAACAGTCAACAGGTGGCTCTGACGAACCCGAGTAAAAGAAAATATACGCAAATAACGAACAGAATGACTCAAAATCGTTTATTAGAGCTCTATGTGTTCCACATGACCACCACCAGAGGGGATGGCACATTGTAGGCTAGTGAGAAATCCAGCAACGGCAGAGTGTAGCAAGTCTGGATGCACACATGACACCTCTCCGCGGATCACGTCTTTGAGTTCCAACAGATTAGACGGACCGGATCTATACACCCAGGATTTTAAATACGCCCATAACAAGAAACCTGCCGGTATCAGATCTGGAAACCGAGGAGGCCCGAATTCCTTGACAGGAGAAGCAATGTGACCAGAGGCTCCATCTTGCATAAACGTGTCGGAACAAAGCGCATCTCTTTCACGCAAACATGGCATGACCTTCTCACGCAAAAGCATTAAATAACGCTGAGCATTTACCGTAGCCGTTTTCCACCCTTTTACTGGACACTGCGTTTCAAAGAAGAAAGGTCCTATGATGAAAGAACTTGTGAGTCCAGACCACACAGTCACTTTTCGGGAATGCAACGGTTTCTTGGTGTACACTTGTGGATTAGAAGCCGCCCAAATGCGACAGTTATGGGTACGAACGTCGCCATGAAGCGAAAAATGAGCTTCATCTGTGCAGAAGATGTTAAAAACCCAGGTGGGATTCTGTTCAATTTTCGAGAAAACCCACCTCGCAAGTGCTTCTCTCTGTACGGTATCCACTGGTAAAAGTTAATGGCACGAATAAAACCTGTACGGGTACAGATTAAGTATTCCATGAAGAATATTACGAACAGAGGATTGTGGTAAACCCAAGCGTCTGGTAGCTTCACGTACACTGCTGGTTCCCACACATGAATCAGACTTACGCTTCCATTTCGGGTGCAGCACGCGGCGAACGTGCCTTCAATAAACATGGTTGTCCGGATCTTAAACGATCCTCCGGCGTTCCGGTTTCTGCAAACCGTCGAGCAAGCTTTATGTGGCCTGTCGCTGTTAAAGGCCTTTTTCCAGTACTCACATTCTTCCGAACTCGGAATTTACGCAAAGCAATCGTCACCGATTCCTGGTTCACGTAAAATAACTTCTCCAACAAAGCTTTATATTTCGCACTAGGCATCTTTGATCACAACATGGCTCACAACTGTAACCTAGTTCTGGATTAGGAGCGCAAAGTCTTATAATCGTCTCATTTGCATATTTTCACCAAAATCGCACGAACCAGCACCATCTGTCGGCTGTTTTTTGAGTTATTTTTTATTTCTGTCTTTAAAAATTTCCCGTGACCTATAGATACTAATCCTGCAAATCGTTTTCATTTCGGTTATTCTTTTCGGTTTTTATAAATTTGTAAGGTTTATATGGAATTTTTACTCACCCGGTATGTGTCACATTCATTTCCTCGTGTTATTTATATCAAAATATTTGTTTAAATTTAATTATATCATACGATTAAGCATAACGTTTGTCAAATGTAACAGATTTTAATAAAACGTAAAAAAAAAGTAATTAAAATGTCACAGCATTTATTGTAGTCTTGTATTTAAAATTGTATAAAATGTCTAATTGTATAAAATGTAACAAATATATTTTTTATGCAGATTAGAATGCAACAAAATGTGAGACGTGAAGCGTAGTGTGACATTATGCATAGCCATGTATAAAGGCACTACGCAGTGCAAGTACACTTCCAGATGTGAAATGCACATGAACTTGTTTCTAGAAATACGTTTATTCTTCAAATTTGTTCGACTAATGGACTAAAGTTTTTCTATTTATATGAATGTATTACTATTTAGAAGTATTTATTTGTTAAATAGAAGATTAGAAAAATAATACTACATAAATTTATTGATTCAATCCTTTTTCAAATAATCAACCAACAATACAAATTCTCTCCTTCAGAAACATACTTTGTGAAATGTCACTTCATTGCCTTAAGGGGGTCCGAGACACAAAAATCTTCAAATTTTCAATTTTTTTTTTGTTAAATTAAAAATTTCTCTGCCGTTTTCTGCTTAAAATGATGTTTAAATCATGTTTCTATCTTAATTAGAACAGGAAATGTTAATTTTTTCGTTTTGGTTTGTTTTCAAAATTTGCCTTTCAAGCTATGGTTGTCAAGGAAACGAGTTCTTGTGAAATTGCGTTTTTCTTCGTGATAGGTTTTTTCATCATTTCTCATATTTAAATTCTTATAACTCGAGAACCGTTAAAGATACAGGGTTGAAACTCGGAACATATATTTTTCAGTTATTTTACTTTACTTTTGAGCAAGCATATTTGAATAAAAATATTTACTTTTGAAAATATGATTTTTTTTTTAAAGTTGCACCACTTTTTTGTAATTTTTTCGTTAAATATGTTTTTTTTTTTTTTTTTTTTTTTTTTTTTTTTTTTTTTTTTTTTTTTTTTAATGAATATTTTTTAAATGCTATTAAAAAATATATATTTCTGTTTATTTAAATGAAAAACAATTTAAATTCTGCATATAATATTTCGAGTTATAACGATTTTAAGTTATACCACATTTTTCATAAATTTTAAATTAAAATTTTTTTTTAAAACTATGAGAAGTTTTATCATTTGATTTTGTTTACAAATAATATGGTTAACCATCACAAAAAATTTCAAAATTTTAACTCAATAAATAAAATTTTTTTGAAAATGTGTCCCGGACCCCCTTAATACCAATCACCTCATTTAAATTGCCACTAGTTGTAAGAGCAGAAAACCCTATCGCATCCTTCGGATTTACTTGAAAGAGAACATTAGCATTTTTTAAGCTTAAAATATGATGAAGATGAAAAGAGCTAAAGAAGTATATAAATATTTATTTTATGTTTTCATGTATAACTAGAAAAACAATAATAATCTATTAGATAAATTTTGAAATTCAAAATATTTGTTCTGAAATACAGATATTTTGTTTGGTTTTTAAAGATAAACTAAATCTTCAAGAAAACTTTCGTTCAAAACTTTATGTTTTAAATGACAAGAAGCATCATTGTTTAACTAAATATCAATTGTTCCTTAAAGAAAATCAGTTTTATCCAATTAGTATAAAAATTAAAAAGATAGATTAATTATTTTCATCTATTTTTACAAAAATGCATTTGTATGAATGTTTTACTATTTATGCACTTAAAACCATAATCAATATGTAAAGAGCTTTCTTGTAAACATTCTGAGTTGTCTTTTTTTTTTTCATTTCCAAAACCATTTACAGATGTCTATTACATAAAAGAAAAAATCTAAATTGAGCTTACACAATATCTATTAATATGACCGTATGAGACTTCTAAGACTATTTACAAGTATGTTTTCATTAAACAGCAGCTTGGACTCAAAAGAGAACATTAGCATTTTTGAAGCCTAAGTTATTATGATGACAACAACAGCTAAAGACGTCTATAGATGGGTTCTTTTTGTTTCCATGTATCTGTAAAATAATAAACAGATGAATCTATTAAATAAATTTTGAAATTACAAGTGTTTCTTGAAATTTGCTTATTTGAAATTTGCTTAAATTTGTTAAATCTTGTGGTTTTCCAAAATAAAACTAAATATTTAATGACGCCTTACTTCAAAATTTAAGGTTTTATGTTACAAATAGCATTTCTTTTGAACTAAATAACTGTTGTTTCTGGCCTATATACATTCAATAAGAAAATTAATAAAGATAAATAAGTTATGGACATTTTTATAGCAATAAGTTGCACGAACTTTTTTTTTAATTATACCGATAAAACAACAACTAACATGGCTTTATTTTAAACATATTGAGTTGAAACCTTCCATATTTCTAAAACTGTTTACAGATGCAAGCTATCGTCCAAAATATTTCTAACTGAGCTTTAAAATGTATATTAATATGACTATTTAACTTATTATGACTGCTAAAAGTGTATTTTAATTAAACATCTAATGCCCATGGTATCATTTATGCTACGATCAGTGTTGCCTATATAGTGGAATTTTTTATTCACATATTCCTTATTACCACGAGAAATTTAAAAAATATTTTTTTTTTTAATTTAATAACAAACATTTCTTTATTGAATAAACTGAAATTTACTGTGTAGATTTTTTCTGGTATGAATTCGGATTATCTAAATTGTGCAATTTCTGGAAAGCGTTTTACAATGGACATTATAGGGTTAAACAGCAGCTCAGAAGAATAGTTACACTATAAATACATTGATCAATTCATTTTTTCGAAGAATTGAACACCAATGCAGGTTCATTCATCCATTAATGTTTAATTGCCTTAAAAGTAACACTTCATTGCCTTAAAAGCAAACACTTCATTAAACGCATTACATTTGAGGGAAAAAAATTGAAAATTTAGAGTTAAATTTTTGTTTATAAAGTTAGCTGTTAAAATGTTTTCCAATAACTAATTACAGATACAAACTATAATCTCAAAAAATTCTTAATTAAACATATTTTTTATCCATATATGGACGATTTATTTGCTATGGAGGTATATGTTTTTTAAACAGCGGCTCTGAAGAATTTTCCTTAAAATATTTTATTCATTCATTTTTAGAATAATTAAAGAACAATACAATTTTCCTCCTTCAGTAACGACTTTTAACAAATGTCATTTCATTGCATTAATAACAACCGAATCGTTAAAGACTTTAGTCGTCAGAATGGAGAAAACTAACGCATCTTTAACACTTTCATCGCAGCAATGCCTCGCCTTTGTCCCAACCTCTGCGCTAAGAGCCTAAGCCGCTCCTCGCAGCGCTAAAATTGAAACAAAACACAGATTTATTTAAAGCTTGTTTATTTTACTTTGAAAAATAATAATCAATATCATTTCCCACTCTAATGATTTTTTTGCCCTTACAAACATAAAAATATTAACCCTCTCGCCGCGTAAGTAATTCTTCGCGATGAGCGTCTTTAACAGAATTTTTAATATTTTATCATCGGTCTTTTAAAGCAGAAATTTTTGACTATCGTAATCGGGTGGAAATGTTCTGATTAAATCAGACAACGTTTTCGCTAAAAAATAACTGATGGGAAAACTAGTATTTGTTAGACGGGAAAATGCATGCCCGAGTATTTCTCGGGTTGTGCAGCGAGAGGATTAATAAAATGTCATCTCCGTTTGGGAAAATCAATTCGCACCGGGAAATTCTGCGGGGTAATTTTTAGACATTAGATATCGGAATCAATGTCTAATAATTAAATGACAGAATTTCTCGGTACGAATTGATTTTCTTTGATTGATAGGTAATATTCCTGGAAGAAGAGTTATCTTGTCCCTAGCGATGAAAGTGTTATTTACTTGAAAGAGGACGTCAGAATTTTGGAAGCACAAAGTGTTATGGAGGAGAAAACAGCCATGATCGTTTAAAGAAATCTAATAGATGTTATGTCTTCTTTTTGAGGAATTCTTTGAGAAAGACAATATAAATGCAATCTATACGATAGATGAAGTTGAAAATTGAAAGTATGTTTTCTCATATAAAAACACATTTGAAAATTCAAAGTATGTTTTCTTATATCAAAATACAATTAAACATTCAAAGGATGTTTTTAACAAATGTTTTTTAACAAATATCATTTCATTGCATTAATAACAACCGGATCGTTAAAGACTTTAGTTGTAAGAACGGAGAAAACTAACGCATCTTTAAGATTTACTTGAAAGAGGACGTCAGAAATTTGGAAGCACAAAGTATTATGGAGGAGAAAATAGCCACGATCGTTTAAAGAAATCTAATAGGTGTTTATGTCTTCTTAAGGGATTCTTTGGGAAAGACAATATAAATGCAATCTATACGATAGATGAAGCTGAAAATTCAAAGTATGTTTTCTCATATAAAAACACATTTGAAAATTCAAAGTATGTTTTCTTATATCAAAATATATTTAAATATACCAAATATGTTTTTTATAGAAAAATGCATTTGAAAATTTAAAATATATTTTCTACTTATCTTTTGGGTTTTGATAAAAAACAAAATCTTGAAAGGCGTATTTGTTTGAAGTTTTAGTTTTATATAACATATAGAATCACTTTTCAATCAAAAAACTTTGTTTAAGAGAATACATATTTATTAAAAATTAATTGCTTAATAATAAGGCAACGGTTGAGCCCATAAACGTTTTTTAGGAGAATAGAAAGGTATTTTATACACATTAAAAGACACATAAATTAACGTCTGAATTTATTTAATTAATTGTCACACGTACATATATATTAAGACAGACTTGACGACAATTAGTACAATAACCCGAAAGGAGAGAAAAATTAACCGGTGACAGGATTCGAACCTGGTATTAGTAAAAATGAATTTTTTTTTCTTTTAGAAAAATAATACTTGTCTAGGAAATCATATATATATATATATATATATATATATATATATAACGTAATCTATAGTTTTCCTCAAATTAAAGCATACAAAAATGCTAAAAGGACTTTTAGTTTCCAGTCTGGCGGAAAGTAGACATGGATTTTCAGTTTATATGATATAAAAAATATATAGTACTAAGACTTTCTTGAAAAGTAAATACTTTATTTTGTTGATCTTCGTACAGAAGTAATGAATCACCAGCATATTTAAACGATTCATTTAAATTTCAGAAATCATGTGATGTATTTATATACTTACATATCTATAAAAATGTATAGCCCTATAAAAAATTACTGAATTGTTAATGTTATAAGTAAGAAGTTTTAATTATGTAATTGTAATAAATTTTTATTTAACTTAGCTTCAGCTATTAATTTGCATCCCTATTCCTCATAAATAACTAGAATAATATAATATCTCATTACCTTTAATCAATGCAACATTCTTACTCATTTTTAAAATATTCATTAGAAAACCAACACTATCTGTTTACAGAACTGCTCTTCCAAACATTGCATATCAATAATTTCAACAAACACTGATCATCGCTTATTTGATGACTCTAAGATTGGATATATTTGCGAATTCTCCAAGACAGGATATTACACTTCCCCTTATTTAAATAACGGATTCGATTCTTTATCATTCCGCTTATGGGGAAAGCACGTTTTTCGATACATAAATGAGAAATATTTGATTTTTATTTCCCTTTGCTGAATTTGCAAAATACGCCCGGATATCTTGATTTTGTGAATTTATTTGTACATATTTAGCTATTTTATCAGATAATTGTCATTGTAATGTTAAAAATCAGTATTATTGATCGCCTATCTTGTTGATAGAACATCTTTGGTGTGTTGTGCATTTAACGTGTTGACAAAAAAGGATAAAGACATATTTAACCATAAATCATGATGAAATATATAATATAAACAATTTTGGATCATTGCAACATAGATAATTAAAATTTAAATAAGTTAGATGTTATCAAACAACAAATCATTTACTATATTGGTATACAAACATTTAATATAGATTAAAACACGTTAACAACACTAACATATTCATTCTACAGTTTTAGCTCACCTCCATGGCCTTCCTCAGGAATGTAATTGAACTAAGCTGAATCAGAAATGTCAAAACTCCAACGGACAGAAAATCATACTCGTGGTGGAAAACAACCGATGAGCCCGAAGACAGGAAAATCAGATTTTATGGCGTCATCTGTTGAGATATGATGATAATATAAATGGTCTGTCGCCATCTATATGTGAAAATATCGATAAATTGCACAATTCAAAATTAAATTTTCCAAGGATATTTAACCAAAGTTTTGGAATACCCATATTACATATTGCGATTACATGCTTCATCTTTTCTTAATAAAATTTCTATCTATTCTCTGATTAAATTTTTATGTGAGTCTTAACCTGGAACAATAATACTAGCAATCTCAAAATCAACACAGCAACGATAATTACTGACATAAAATCTCAACAGAGCCGTAGATGGTTTTTGAAGTTTTATATCATTACGGTGCTCCTTTAATCTTTTCACAAACTTCCTCTTAGTCATACCTATAGAGTAACTCTGGAAGAGTCGCAGCACACGGGATAGATGCCGCACCCCTTGTATTTCTTGTAAATATCGATAGATGGTAATCAGACGAGCAGTATAGGTGCACAATAAGATTATTTTAACCGGTATATAGCGTGAATCTAATTAAGATATTGACTTGTAGCTGTACAATACTTATTTTAACCTGACCGCATGATTTCACTATCCAAACTTTTAAACACCTTATGCTTAAATACTTTTCATACGCTAATTATTAAATGCATGCCTGATTTCGTAGTTAAAACTAAGTGTAGCGTTTGTGTAGAGTACTTTGAGTATGGTTACGCCATTATTCTTAGCGAAGTAAGGTAACTGTGATGTGCGACGTGTGCACCATACAAAATGGGATACATGCCGCACAGTAATTCCGGTATACATGCCGCCATTTCTTTTACGGGATGATTAAGTGTTATTAAATTTTCCTTTTCTTTTTACACAGATTAATCAAGTTATGCATGCTATTAGTAGTTAATTATAATTGTAATTATTTTGCATTTTAACGTCCTGGGTTTAAATGAAATATTGTTTTTCAAAACCAGATAAATTTTAAACTTGTTTACAGATTTTAATAGAAATGTCCACATTTTATGAAAGAAAAGAAGGTGTAAGCCTATGAGGACAATGGTATCCGTAAAGACGAATGAGGCATGTTGGACGTAGATTGACTCAGTATCAGGTAGGTCCTTAATCTGCGATGCTTGGAACAGATCGGTAATTATTGGCAACGCTACTGGTGGCTTTAAGGACACTGGTATCTTCACTTTCAAGAACAACGCTATCCGAGATCATTTCTTTTCTGCTTTAGCGGTTAACGAAATGCCCTCACCAGAAAACAAGACACAAGAGAAGGCATATCCATCAAGTAAAATGCTAATTAACACATCTCAAATCAATTTAAAGTCTGTAGAACCTGGAATTAGCATGCAAAACCACCATCCGTTACCAAATTCCTACATAAAACATCTCTTATTCCGAGATTTAGTCAGGGGGCAGCAAAACACAGAATTAAGAAAACGGGTGTAAACTTAAAACCCCTATTCACAATTGGAAAGAACTTAATAAAAATTTTTAAAAATACAAAAATCTAAGAAAATTAACAAAAATATATAAAACTACCAAGAGAAAATTTAATTTTTGTTCAGGTAGAAGATCCTATGACAGTCCATAAGACATTGATGAATTTTCAAACAGTATCATGTTTACTGAGCCAAAGGAGAAAAAGAGAAAATTAAAAAGTAAGAAGGCGAAGACAAGTGCAAGCCAAGATGATAATAATGAAAAGTTGGATACGCTTGACGCAGACGTTCTTTGCAAGGAATGTTTAGAAAACTACTCCAAAAAGATTAAGTGTAATTGGCTTCGTTGAATCATGTGTCAAATGTGGTTACATAAAGACTGTACTTTTCGATACATTTTGAGTAGATTGTGGTCGAAAGAATGTGTGCAAACAAATAAATTATGTCACTTTATATCACTTTTTTCTTTTTCCTCTCTAATACATCGATGTCATGTTGCTGCTGAAATAACAATTAAAATTCAATGTAAAAATAATAAATCGATAATTTTAATTGTGAAAGTAGGCAGACATTATTAATGTGACTCTACTAGTATGTTTCATTGAACTCATTTTGTTTCTTTTTGTTATAACATAGTTAATTATAGTTCAGATATGAATATATTTTAAATATTTTTATTTATAATTTCATTCTGTTCTTATGGAAAGCACGGCATAATTACCGCACAAGTGCGGCGACTCAGCCTAAATGTAGGAGTGACGCTCCGCAGTGTTATAGAAAAAAAAAATTGTTAAATAATTTTAATTATTTGTTTTAAATTTATTTTTTTGTCGCAGTACATGTGTTGTATATTTCACATTAAATAACGCAGCAGGATTTTTTTATGCTCATCATGGAACTTAAGACACAAATTCAAAAAGATATGTGGCATAAATCCCGGAATTACTCTATAATATTTCCTACTATTGTCCTCACTTGTAATGGGTATCACATATATGACAGCTCTAGTGAAGTGGAGTTCAAATGCTTGACAAGTAAATCCATTAAACTGGGAGGGGTTAGGAAATGTAAAAAAATATAATGTTCTTACAATAGAAATATAAAAATATTTCCGAATTTAAAAATCCCCCCCCCCCCCTCACAAACGCAAAGAAAGCTGAAATGATGCAAAGGCAAAAGAACTCACCCTTTTAAAAATATTTTTGTTTTGTGTAACCAATAATGCTTTTCGAACTAGACAAATTAATGCATGTATAACTCATTCTGAACTGTATTAATACTACCCGATGTATCAGATGAATTTTGTAACAAGTTATTTTAATGGTACTTAAAAGTACCGTCTATAGATAAAGGGTTGAATTCTGTAGTGTGAAAAGAAATATACAAAATAGCCTTAACAGTATATTTCAACTGCAGTGTTTAGATAAACAGTAGACTCTCAAGTATTTCGTCTACAATGTATCAAAATGGCAGAAGCAAAAAAGCGGATAGGCATTAATTCTTCAACTACTAACCTCCTGCCCTTTCTTACACCATTTAAAATACTGTTTATACGAAACTCGCTCTTACTTATATTTTCTGACGTCTTAGTACCAGCAAGTACATTATAAAGGAATGTGCTGTGAGTCTAATGTAAATACATATTCAGTAACATTTTTCAATTTCCATAAATTTAATCAATTTAAAAATTCATATTTCATGTTATTTATGTAAATTTTTGCAGTTCCTTAAAATATTGCTATAAAACCATTGTGCCTATCTTATGCGATTTCTCATATATATATATATATATATATATATATATATATATATATATATATATATATTACCTTTAAGTTATATTTAGCCTTTTATTAATTATAAGTGGAACCTAACTGATTATTACGCTAGTAAGTCGCGATTTATTTTTCTGGAGAAATTCAGTTATTATCTGCAATGTAAGGAATAATATATTACTCTTATTTACGTCGTTTCCGTGACATATATAACACGTACAACCTAAATGTGTTGTCCTATTCTTTAAATTATATTACTTTTTTGCTATCCTTTAAATTATATTACTTTCATAATACTTTCATTAACTTCTACTAATTACGTATATATATGTGTGTGTTTTCATGTAACCTTACATGAAACAAATTTTGTACAAATTCTTTGTAAAATTGAAAGATAAACAAAAAAATATCAACATTTTAATTCAGGAAAACGAATATTAATTTTTTGTTTAAGACTATGCTTTTTTGTTGTAATTATTTTAAATTTCAAAATGAATAAAAACATTCTTGAATGATTTTTAAATAAAAATATGTAAATTTACTTGAATCAATAATGTAGAAAAACATCCTGAGGAAATTTCTCCAACTGCTCTTATTGATTTAATTATACAATTTTTTTGAAAAAGTTTGTATACATAGAAATCACGAAAAGTTAGCAATAGTTTTAACTTTCTGATGTTGCATTTTAGTAAGGACCTCATATATGCAGGAAAACAAATAATAAGAAAGTATTAACTAAGAAAAATATATAAACTGTTACAAATTTGAAGAAAAATGTTCTGTCATTTCACCTTTTTTTTGTAAAAAACAGTTACATAACCGCA
Organism: Maratus speciosus; assembly: GCA_963932465.1. Classification (NCBI taxonomy): domain Eukaryota; kingdom Metazoa; phylum Arthropoda; class Arachnida; order Araneae; family Salticidae; genus Maratus; species Maratus speciosus. The sequence continues at coordinate 330,072,325 of OZ010788.1, read as the reverse complement.
ATTTATCTTTATTCTGACCATAATATGGCCAATAACATGGTCACATATGCTTCATAATATGGTCAAGTAGCATATATAGCATAATATGGTGACGTTTTCCATTAATGACAATAAAAAAATAATAAAATATATGCGAAGATAAATTCTTTTGGGATATTAGACGAAATCAAAATAAGAGTAAAATAAATTTAAATTATAAAGAAGTAAAATTACCTGGTATGTACTTATGACGCAATAATTATAAATGGGTTAAGTAATATAACAATTTTGACAATTTCACCATTTGTGAGTAAACATGAGATTGTAAAATAATGAAAAATTTCTAGTTTGTCTCTTTTTAGGTAGATTTCTTAAGAAATACTACCTGTTACATTTTCCCCTATGTTGGAATCTCCGAAAAATCATTGCACATCATCTTTGTAGATGAGTTCGAGCTCACTTTTCGAATCCTGGGCTGATCGAGCCGGACGATTTTAAATAAGAGCCCGCCCGAGACCTAAACATTTTGTGTCATCAAATCTCGAGCCCGCCCAATACCGATACCGAAAGTACATCGAAAAAAAGTATACAAAAACAATTTCATATTTAAAAGTTGTTGAAAATGTAATATCTTTTTTTTAACAACTTCTTATGTGAAAATAACTGGTAACCCCTAGCACATAATTAATTTTATGAAATTTACATTCAATGTGATCAAAAGAGAACTTTAGTATGAAATAAAAATATACTTCCCTAAAAATATTCTCATAATTTATCTCCCACAACATGCAAATCTGATGACACATTAAGGAAGAGCGTTTTATGAATAAATGAAAGAAAATTGTAGAAATTACTATTTATATGACAATGAATCGAACTTTGTTTTTCTGTTTTCTATAAAGGTGTACATTTTTCGTAATTTTCGTGCCTTTGAAAATGAGTTGAAATTTAAAAAAAATGATAATGTTACATGAAAGGTTACTGTTACCTGATTTTATAATAAAAGAGGAAACACTGCTTGATTGTTTTCTGTCGGCACTAAAAATACATGGTTGTTTTATCTACTTACGAATTAAAGTGACTTCGTGAATGTGAAATGCAGATTCATAGCATCATCAGAGATCAGGAAGAAAAATGGATAGAATCACTAACGTTGTTTCATATAAAGAGCTTTTAGCACAAAAAAAAATAGAATGATAAAAATTTACAAACTTTAAGCTAATGCTGATTGACTTAAAATAAAATATTCATTTCATCTTCGATCTCTAATAAAAGTAATAATAAATAACATTTCAATTAAAAAATATCGTAGCCATAGTCTGATTGGCATCTTTAGGTCGTCGCTCGCCGTCAATCCCAGATGTAAATCTGTAAATATCACAAGTTTTGATTAAAAATAACATTTTACTTTTACTACAAGAGTAAAAAAAAAAAAAAAAAAAAAAATCTGTTTCTCTTTCATTCTGATCAAAATAGCATTAAATTGACTTGAAGTTGAATAAGTAATTTTTAAGAGGAAACATTTTATTTTTTGTTTCTATACGAGAATAAATAAAATTGTCAATTTCAGAAAGAAAAGCATATAAAGAAAAGTATGAGACTGAGCCCGTCCAGGTCCGAAGGCTGGTATTAATTCGAGCCGGAGCCCGTGTCGAGTTTTTGGGCTCGGTCTGAGCCCATCTCATCTGTACCATACAACCCAAATCCACCCCCACTTGAAAACTTCTTGTTTCTATCTATCTATCTCTCTATATATACAGTGGCGTTCAAAAGTTTCCGACCAGCATAAATTTTTTGGTTAATTTGTAAGTATACCCATATGAAGAGGAATCTCAAAGTGATACTTATACACTTTATTGACATGACAGTTAATAACTTATTTATGGAATAAAAATTAAATATTAATAAATTTAATTGACAAAATTAATTGCAAAAGAAAACGCATGTTCTCAAAAGTTTCCGGCCACCTTGGCAAGTTTGGAAAAAAATGGTGTCATAAAAGAATATAACAGTGATAAACGACATGTACAATTAGTATTTTGTATATTTGCATTTAGCAATATGTACTGTGGCGCAGCAACGTGGCATTGATTCAATGAACGGTTTTAGATCATCAATGTTAAATTTTGTCCACGGTTCTGGCAATTATTGTGAAAATGCTGCTGAATTGGAATATTTATAATTCCACACACGTTTTCAAGTTAGTTTCAAAGATTTTCTATTATATTCAGATCGGATGATTGAGCTGTTCATTTCAAAAATGAAGTTTTTTTGTGCGAAAGCCACTGCTTGACGAGCTTGCATGGTTTTGGTCGTTATCATGATAACACAAATAGTTGCGACCACAATTATTCCTCCAGTAAGGCAGAAAATGGTCGTGAAAGATATCCTTATGCATTGCTTTATTCATCTTGCCACGGATTTCAAATAACGGACAGGCGCATTTTCCAGAAAATGCTCCCCACAGCATAACGTGTTCTCCGCCGTGCTTGATTGTAGGAATAATATATCTAGAAACTTATCTTTTGTTTTTAGGTCATCGGTTGTAATGTTTTTTATCACTCACAAAAAGACTGAACGTCGAATCATCTGAAAATAGTACTTTTTTCAAGTTTTCAGTTGTCCAGGCTTTGTATTCCTTGGCAAACGCCATTCGGGCCCTCTGAAATTTTTTACTTATGAAAGGTTTTTTAACACCGGCTGTTCTATAAAGTTCTACGTCACATAAGCGTCTGTACACTGTAGATAGACTTGTTTCAGCAATAAACATAACACCATAAATCGCTTTTAACTCCATAAATGGCGTGGAATTGCAGCGGCATTTTTACGCGGGTCATCAACTGCTTTTCTTCTGATAATTCTGTCCACAAGAATAGTCGTTTTCCGGAGTCCCCCGGACCGTGGCAAGTTCCAAAGGCTATGACCATCTTTATATATATTTTTTAAATATCGTTTACAGCAAATTTTCCGATCAACAACTTTGCAAGCAATCTCACGAGGGGATTGCCCATTTAGCGACAAACAAATCACTCATTTAGGAACAATAAATTGGTAAACTTTTCATTTTTGAATTTCAAATACATTATTCACCTCGATTAATAAACAAACATGGCCAAAAAAACACTTTAGCGATAGCAAAAACTAATGAATGACGAATGGCTGGAAACTTTTGCACGCGCTAATTTTGAATTCCTCCCCTTTGCATCAAGTATCTTAAATAACCAATCAAAATGATCACGTTGTCAGAAGTAATTTGCTTATTCCTAACTTTTGGAGCAATTGAACTTCTTCTTCGCTAAAACGTTCTGTCAAACAAATAAAAAAAAAATAACTGGCCGGAAACTTTTGACCGCCACTGTATATTTTTATAAATCTATATAGATACAGATAGATTATTTTATCTATCTACCTATATAAAGAGATAGATTAGTCATCGTGTCCAGAAAAAGAGAGCTATATATATATATAATATATATAAGAAAAATAAAGAAAATTTCTGTCAAGTTCATTAATGCGGAAAATCGAACCAACGGAAAGAAAATGTGGAGAGGCTTCGTGAAAACCGAAAGAGCTCATAACTTCTTATTAATAATAAATATCAAATCAGTTTAAAGTTATTATTACTTCTAGGAAAATGGCCTAAAATTTATGTATCACAGATTTTTGATAATATTTAGCATAGGCTCACGGGGCGAACAAAATAACGTTTTAGGGAGAAAAAATTTCATTACTTAGTCAATTCTCATCAGATATCAAATTCAATTAATATTATTATGAATATTCTTAATACTTTCTACAACTTTCGTATTGACAAGTGTATGATAGGACCAACTCTTAAAGCAAAAAATAAAATAAATAAATAAATAAACAGGGGCTTGAGGAAGAAACAAAATCATAACTTCCTCAATTCACAAGATATCCAATCCTCTTAAATTTATTATTCATCTTCTTAATATTATCTACAATATTTACATTAGCAACTGTTTCATAGGAATAACTCTTAACAAATTAACAAAAATGCGAGTTGAAGAAAAAAGTATAGTATTAAGGACACTGCTAATAGGGGCGTCTTATATTCAGACACATATGTGACTGAAAGAGAAATTCTGACACTTAAGTGTCTGAATATGAAATTTCAGACACCACAGATGCCTGAATATAAGACACTTAAGTGTTTTACTATGATCAAGGCATAAACACTGTAAATTGAAATGACTGAAATTCAGACATATAAGTGTCTTTAAATGGAGTGATCAATTTTAAGACATTTTAAAGTGTCTTAATTTTTAAGACACTTGTGTGCGTCTGAATTTAAGACATTTCAAACGTCTGAACCACATCCATTTTGGACCCACTTCTCATTTGTCGACAATAGGCAGACATTTTTTCACTTTTTTTGTAAGCATTGTACACTGTAAAAAAATTCAATAAACTCTCTGTAAGGTGGATACTGTGTAAGACGGAAATATGCATAACTCGGTAAGACGGGGGGTCCATCTTCCGGTCCCAGGCCCTTTTCAGGCCCATTTGTCGACACAAGGAACCACCCGTGAAGCAAGCCCCGCGACGCGTCCCGAAGGTCGCCGCCAGACAAGCTCCAACAGAGCGGAACCCCGCGCCAACTCCGGTCAAACCGACACCGCTGCCCAGCGCACACGGTGACGGCTATTCCCAAGAAGAGACGAACGGCCGCTACGACAGTCCTCACCACCCAGCTAGAAAAACCAAGTGGTCCCTAAACTTGGTTACTCGAGCCGGTAGACCCCGCAAACCATCGCAGGAACCAGACGCCTATAAAGACGCTGGGCCCACGGGCCGAACCGAGGCTTCCCGACCCGAATTTAATTTACGGACAGGCCCCCAAGATCAGATACCATTTTCCGGCAGAGACATTTTTGTGGGCCAGCCGATCGGAAAGTTAGTGAGGAGCCCCTAGCTTGAAAACCAGGGAGGACGGGGAAAATCCCTCCGGCCGTAAAGCGACCCAGCTCCTGGCTTTCCGCCCAGTCCACCCGGCTCAACCGACGGAACCCCTCGCGGATCACGCCGGGAGCCAGTTGGCCCAGACTAGCTGCCGTTAGCGACCCCAGGCGGGCACGGAAAGCTCCACCTAGACGGAATAGACTCCGCCTCGCTAGGGGGTTGGATGGAACGGAGTCCCGCCAGCCTCCACCGACTCGACTCCATCCAAGGACAGAGAAGCCAGCGGAGGCCGACAGAAGCCCGCCCACCACTACCTTACCTCACGGCCGTCGAGGGTACCCAGGCCCGAAGACCCCTGACCCCGTGCAGTGACCGACCGCTACCTTTGTTAGTGCGTTCGAAAGTTAGGTGGAGACACCTCTAGGTCCTCATCACCAGGCGAGGCAAACTCCGGTACCGCATAGACACGGAGGACCTGGATCGGACCAAGAGTTCACCTGAGGCACGATGAGCCGCCGCGTTACCGGCGAGCCTCCGGCCCGTTTCCCTGCGGGAATAGCGTTCGATGGTGGACCTGCCGGCCGACCCCCTCCCATGGGTCACGGCACGACATGGCCCCCCCACGCGACCGCTCCTTGGTCAGCGGGGGCACCGCCAAACCCTACCACCCTGAGGGTCGGCTCCCAACTGCTCCAGCTGAGGTCCTCGGAGGGATGAGCCACCCAAGTCATAAAGTAACCTGGGCGCTGTCCGTAACCCTCGCCCTTCGGTTGCTCCGGGAGTCCCTGCATGGCGTTCCCGCGAGCCCCGTCGTCACTAGCGAGCACCGAGGACTTTCCACTACAAAGCCCTCACTCATACTTCAGGCTCCCTCTTAGTCAATTGGTGGATGGGGTCCTATCGCCTTAGCTAGTCTTTGCCCGGCGACACCGTCCGGCCCTTAGACCGGCACCGGGATCGACCTATGGAGCGTCGCTGTCCAGCTTGGCCAGAGAACCCGGCTGCTGGGGGTGCGCCATTTCGAAGGACTCCGAAGAGCCTGCGCCCCATGCACAACGTCCGTTACCCGTGGCCACCGGACCCTTGGCCTGTCGACCGCAGGTCTCTCGAGGAGGTGGCGATTCGTCCCCATCCGGCCCCCTCGCATTCGTACACAACGAACTCTGCCGAGCTTCCGGTCTCCTCCCCCACTCAAGGGGTCGGTTCGGAACCACCCGGAGGGGCGGCCACTGCATAACTCGGTAAGATTATCATGTCCCTGCGAATCCTGCGCAATCCGAGAGAATCCGAGAATGCAATTCTGTGAATCCGAGTAAAATTTTTCTAAGGCGGAATATTGTCTACTGCGAAAAATTTTCTCGGTCACCATCGATTTCGCCTTAGACAGAGTTTACAACATATGTATATATATATATAGGCCATTAGTTTATGTAAAATGTACTCTCAATTTAGACACTTGTGCTATTTACATATTATAATGGAATTTTTCTTCAGTAAATTCCTGAAAAATTTCCTTTTTTTCATATTTCTGTATTCAAAAATTTCCGTTTAAAAGACAAAATATAATCTTTCAAATACAAACCAACATATTTCAACTTCCACATTCCAGAATCAAGTGTATTAGACATGAAATCTCTGTTTATAGCTTATAACTCGATAGGTAATTTATTTATAAAAAAAATGGAAAACCCATTTCGATTACATTGTTTCTGAATAACATTACCATCACCTGCCAATTTCATGCGTTAAAAATGAAATAAAAATTTTGCCAGATTGCGTCTTTGAGCTTGAAAATAGATTCTAATATAATTTCTTTAAGGACAATGACGACGCCATATATCAAAAAACAAATGTAGTCACGTCTGTTAAATTTATCATTTGTATCTTTTACTTTATCAATATTAACCGATTTTTCGAAAAACCAGCGGATAGGCATTTTAGATAACACACCTAAGTCATTAAACATTGGAACAATAAAAGGTTGGAAAATGTGTGACATGTTTGTGAAAAATAACATTGTGTAACAGAGTCTAAAATCCTACTACTCTAATGAAAAACGTAATTAGGAACGTTTTTACATGCGATTTTTTCATATAATAATATAAATTCAGACAGAATCGAGTTAAAGGTATGAAATCATATATATATACATATACATATATGTAGCATTTTGCTACCGACTTTCAGATATTTAGGCGACACCAGTACACCTCGACATTGTAAATTGTAGTAGAACAATCAAAACCATTCATCCGTTATATTGAAAATATCGGATTGCAGTCAGGGTGGCGAGAAAAGACAGCCTCGAAACACATTGAGATAATTTCCCTTGCGTAATGAATATAGAGAGTCATCATCACTTTTTAAACTGGTTTTATTGACAAAAAACATAGTAAAACACATCCAGTAATTATTCCATCCACTCTCAAAAATCGATCATCGCTTCATAAAACGTTAGATATTATAAGAATAGGATCTACACATTAGAACTATCACTCCAAGCGACGCAGGTTAATTAAACAACCAGCAAAACGTAAAATCTTCTGCTCCTTCACCGATGTAACGATATTTGTACTCGGGAAAAACAGCGCGCGGACGGTTACAGAAAGGCAAAAGAGCAATGCTAGAAGAGGGGTGGGGATGGATGGGACATAACACAGATTGCGATTCGATGGGAAAGGATTACGTCGATAATGAACTCTTTTATACGGCGTAAGAATTAAAGTGCAAATAGTGCTGGCGGACGCATGGAATTGTGGGTATAGAACACCAAAGAAAAATGATATTAAAACATTCGAAAGAAAGAGAATTTAGTTTTAGAATAAAATGTAGAAGTGATTTAATGGTTTTTATAAGATTAGGCGAATGGATTAAGGTTTTTAGAATAATAAAAGAATACGCAACATTAAATGCATGAAATAAAAGACAAAAGATATTATTAAAGATAGGTAAAAAAGGAAAAATATTAAGAATTTGAAATAGTTTTACTAAGAAAAAGAAGCGAAAATTTTTATTATTACATATATATATATATATATATATATATATATATATATATATGTGTGTATTAAATTCACACAACATCAAAATATAAATCATTTAAGCTCTCCAAAACCAACTTAAACAAAAAATCTATAAGAACTCGAAACGCTTAAAATAACCGGTGGCAGGCTACATGGATAACGACATGCATCGGGTTACATTGGTATTACACAAATAACGTCTCCCAAACGGTACAAGACCAGACTACGTATATACACATACACACACTATTAAAACATTTTAAATATTTTAATATTTCAAAAATAACGTATCTTCTGTTTAAAACAATAATATTTGTTCTGTAAAAGTATTTTTAGAATTATAATTGTGAAAAAGAAATATAGTACTACTGACACCACATTGGTTGTGTTTCATAAATAAATAACGATATTTGAAGCTTTTAATTGTGAAAACGTGGTGGTCAAGGCTCCCTTCCTGTAAGCGGCATGTCCCTGGTTCAAACCCCCAATGGGCAAGTCTTTATAAGTTTATTGTAGTGCAATTCCTCTATTTTATTCTCTGGCTCTGAAAAAGTAGAGGCTGAAATATGTAGGATTGTCTTCAGAAAATTAAATTTTATCTTTTAAATGAAAAAAAATTTAATACAGGAATTTAAAAAAAGCAAATTTTATGGGATTTGCGGCTGAAATTTTCCATTAAAATATACATAAGTAGTACTGGCATCTATGGTGGCATGTAGACTATATTAGCATTTCCATATTTTAAAGGATATTTATTTTAGAGTGTATAATGCTTACAAAAAAGTGAACAAAGAAAATGGCTGCTATTGCCGACAAATGGGAGGTGAGTTAAACATGGATGCGCATTCAGACATTTGAAATGTCTTAAAATAAGACGCATATAAGTGTCTTAAAAATTAAGACATGTCTGAAATGTCTAAAATGTCTGAAAATTGAACACTCCATTTCAGACGCTTAAGTGTCAGAATTTCGACACTTTAATTTACAGTGGGTGCAATGAAATCCAAACGGCTTATTTTCTGACTCATTTTTAAATTCATTTTTGCTTTCAAACGCATACAATTGGCATTTTATCTTATTCAGAAACTATATAATATTATATTATAATATATTTAATAAATATAACGCGTATTGGTTGATTTTTTGATAAACGCAGGATATATTTCAAGAAATACTGTCAAAGTGGGTATTTTGAACCGAATTTCCTGAAGCGATACTGCTGGAAAAGAAAAAAAATGGTCGTACTGAGAAAATAATTGTTTCTAAATCAAGTTCTAATTAACTGGACAAAAAATAAAGTACAGGCCGCTTATAAATCTCTTCAAAAAATCACGTCACCAAGTTTCATGTTTTTACTTTCTAAAGTGTTTCTGAAAATGTGTCAGAAATTTTCGAGTTGATGAGCGTGGAAAAATATTTTTTTTAACACTCCCTTAACATTTTCTAATAAAACCAGCTCTTCAGAAAAGTGAACTTTAAAAACTTGTCAAAAGCAGCTAGATAAAATTGTTACACTGGGTTTATCTTTAATTTTGATTTAGTTTTTGTTTGTGAAATTAGCACTTAATTTCGAAATCTACATTTGCTTGTAGGCCGACCTGGGAGGGCTTTTTTACAATACCATTGATTACTGTACAATTGGCAGCCAAAAATTATATGAATAATATTTTATGCGTGTAGAGGATGAATTTTGTAATGATTGCATTAACACGTTTTCATTGGATAAATAAACCTAAAGAATTTGCTCGTTTCATGTACTTTTAAATCAAATACTACAATTTCCGTTTCCCCAAAAATGCTTTGTTCTCGTTTCATGTACTTTTAAATCAAATACTACAATTTACGATTTCCCAAAAATCTTTGTTTAATTAAAATGCTCAGTCAAGTGCAGTAACATATTTAGTTCGGACAGAAATAATCGCCAACCGATTTCAATGATGCTTGGTTTAATATATACCCCAAAAAAGACTAACATGAAACTGTTTCTGTTTCATTAAAATATATTGCTTATATCACCAAATAGAAAGTATTAAAATACATTTTATTTCTCAAAAATTATTGAAAACTACTTACACAACGTTAATTTTCAGTTTACGTTTATTGCAAAGGGTAAATACTGCATTATTTAAAATGATAACTAAAACAAAGTTTATCTCATTTCTAAACTGAAATACATGCAAATACTTTTAAAAATTGATATTATTAAGTGTAAATGTCTTTAATTAATATTTTTTTTTATTTAAAATAAAATGATGCGTTTAACATGTTAGACAAAACTGTGTTCACTATTCGACATTCTCTCCTTATTTATATTGGAACGCGAAAAGGGAAAACTTTGCATTTTTCTGAACCATGACTGACATCACATTAAGCATTATTTATTACCACAGATTCCAATACTGCTTTTGATAAATAAACTTGGATGAACACAACAATTTAAAATAATTTAATCCTTATGTCGCGAAGCGTCTTTAAAGTTCATGACTCATATGTTTCAGTGATAAAGATAATTCAGTTAAAAAAAAAAAAAAATGTTGAGAAATGTTTCTTTGATGTTATTGTAAAAAGACAGTTATGCATTGCCAATGAAAACCTTCTATGTTTTGACATATATTTCGTATATGGTCGCTTATACATGATGATTATGAATTATTAGATTCGACGACGAAATCTAGTTTATTTGCATTATGATCATTCGATTTATACTGATTTCTTTACGTAGTTCTCATAACCATAAAGCCTTTCCTGATATAAAACAATTGAAAAATTATGGTGTCACTGACATTATTTTCTAGAATTTCTAGAATATTCAAATCCACATTGTATACTCTGTTCTATAGTCAATACTAAATATTAAGCAAGTAATTTTCGTCTTCTTATTTTCTGTTTTTTTAATTCCTTAGAGCTCCATAAGCTTGTTACCATTTCAAAAACTGTCTAATTCATATTATACTTTTTCTAACAATTGAAAATTAAATTTAAAAAATCAAAAAACCCGACTGGGTAAAAAGCGAACTAATTAATTATTTCTCATCAATGTTAAACTATTTTTCATATTTCTTACATATTTTTTTTTTTATTTACTTATACTGATGACTTTTAGTTGTGTTTAATTGTTAGTCCCTATCTATAAACACTGTTTTGATGAGGCCTATAGATGCCTATGAAGATTAGAGTTGCAGTAAAGCTAGAGATTTTACCTACAGAACTTCCAGGCTGTGTAATATTTAAACGGAGCTTCTAACTGTAAAATAGTCAGTGAAACATTGTCTACATTTTGAAAGTCCTATCCAATAATATGCAACTAAATATGGTGTGTAAAAGTTTTTTTTCGTCAATACCGCCGTTTTTTATATACGGCCGCCATTTTGAATTTATAAAAACAAAACTAAGCCTATAACCATCGGATGGTTAAGACAAATCAATAGAGACCTCATTCATTAAAATCGATCCAGCCGTTTGGATGTTTCGAGGGTATAAAGAAATACACATACCGAGATACGCTTGAAACACATAAATCTTCTTGGCAGTCGGGTAAAAAAGGCTGTTGAAGGCGATAATCTCAAATTGTTGGAATATTTGTTAACAGATGGCGTAATTCAAAATTAGTTACTTCTGTTATAAACAGCATTTATCTGAACTCGGGAAAAGATTTCAAGCTTTTAAACTAACAAGAAATCAAGGAATTGTGGTTTTTGAGTAACTGTGAAGTGAATGAATGTCATTATGCTTATCAGAATGCAAATAAAATTTATTTTCCTCAGAATCATCAGAATTTATTTTGCACAGTTCTCTCTGTTATAAAATAGTTCAAATGACATGATTTAACCCACTAAAAATTCCTCCATGATATAATAAGTTTTCAAAATCCTCATTCAGTTACATCAAGTTGCTACGTTTTTACAAATTTTATAAATTGTAACTATCCTGTAAGAAAGGCGACTTCAAAGTAATATTTTATTTAGATTTTATGTTTCTAAAGTATGCATATTAAGCAGAATTATGAATATTTTAGAATATGTATAACTTAAATTTCATGCAACACCCCTTAAATTGTTTTTTGAATTTTCAAAATTTATTGTTCCTAACATAGACTCAAAATTCTAATATTAATTTCACATTGAGAATCTTAAACTTAGTGAAAAATTTAAATTGATTTTATAAGAACTTTTCAGTAAAGTTTTAGCGATGACTATCAAAAAGAATCTTCTTTATATTCTTCGTTACTATTAAGATGATTTTTCCTCACATAATACTTTTTTCAAAAATATCTTAATACTTGTTTCATTTTCATACTCCTAATATATAAATTATCTCAGTGTAAACATAACTGGAATTCCAGACTTTATTGCTTTATTATTTGAGATTTTGCTTATCCACTAAGTTCTTTTGAAACTTAAAGAATTCCTAAACATGAAAGAATTTTCTGTATCATTAATTTTGTTTAAAAATAGTAATAAAAGTTAAATTATTTTTGATTGAAAACTTTCTCTTTTGGATATAGGATTATAAGTTGCGAACTTAAAAATATATATTAGTATTACACTTACTGGACACATTATATAAAATAAAGTGCAATTTAAAAAAAAAAAACATATAATGTCTGAATTAACTTTTTAAGATGACAAATATGAAACAAAGTGTGAATGAAAACAATTTAATGAAAACATATTAATTTAATTCTAGGTGTAAATAATATAACTGTCCAATTTAAGAATATCTTCTTTAGGTGCAATTTATAAAATAAGTTCACTTACTTATGCTAAATACATACACTCCATCATTTTTTAAGAAATCACTGGGAGTAGAAGTTTACATTTGAAAAATTTATATTTAATATATAAATACCAAAATTTCTAATCTCTGTGTTGAATTGTAAGCTTAGTAACAACTTTCGTCGATTAAATAAAATGAAAACTTTTATTCAATTAATGGTAGCTTCGGAACCTTGCTTATTTCACTTTATTCAGTTTATGTATTTTAAGGTATTAGTCAATGCGTTATACATTTTAGAGTAGTATCATACTAAATTCCATATTTCTTAAAATATGTTAGACCTATATACAATGACCAGCCAAAAAAACTATTTTTCATTTTCGACGATGGTTATAGCGGAAAAGGTAATATAGTGGCAACAAGTTCAGACAAAAAAATGAGATTATTAGGAAAATTCCTTGAATTACTGCTAATGCCACAAAGTTCAGCCAAAATGCTGATTTTTGACATTTTATAGCATAATTTTTTAAATATCAAATTTAATTTATTTTGATCGTATTTACATGAAAAGTCATGTTTAGTGTATGAAATGTTTAGATACTTTCGGATTACAAATAATATTAGGTGCTGTGTGCTTTAAAAATTTAAAAATTTAGCTTGTTTTGTGTTCGCGACCAACACGAATCAACCCAGAATTCACCACGTGGAGGTAGTTTCCAAAAGAGTTCAACACATCCCCCTAACCACTGGACACGGTATTAAGGGGTCTGGGGGCTTTTAAATCTTCAAAATTTTTGAAATTGTAATTTTTTAGTAATTAAACTTCTATCTTTTCCGAACACTTTGACATAATTATTTCCTTGAAATTTCAATTAGAATAGAAATTATGACTGTTATAATTATACCCGCTCAAAGCGGAAGCAGCGCTTCCGAAATTTTGAAATCATTCTTCTCCAAATGACGTTTTTGTGCGTAACGCGCACGATATCTCAAAAACGAATTTAAACGAAAAAAATTTTTTTTTCGAAAAAAAAAAAAAAAAATTTTTTTTTGACAATACAATGAAAACGAAAAAAATTTTTTTTTCATTAAATTTTCAAAACATATGTTTCATGTCAGTCTGTATAAACTGAACCTAAAATTTCATTTTTATTGTCCAAAAAAATATTTTGTTAGGTGGTTGTACTGTTGAAAAAATCCAAATTTGTATTAAAGTTATGAGAGTGCTTTAAATACAATTTTTTAGGTTGATGTTAATTATTAGAATATGAAGTTATTATCAGTAACTGAAATTAGCTATTAATTAGAATTATAATAAGACACCAAAATTAAATTTCTACTTGCAATATTAATTTTGTAATCGTGCGCATAAACTGTTATAACAATTTTCTGCACGTCAAATTCCTAACAGTTTGGAGCCCCCTGTAAATGCTGATTCTGCATCTTGCAATTTACGTAAAATGAAAGAACTTACTTATATCTTTTATCGTAATAAAAATTGTATTTTAAAATCATATACATTTTAAGATATTAAATGTTGAAAATGGTCTTTTTTCGTGCTTGATGTGTTGCTCGGATCAAGGAATTACTTCATTTCCACATTTCTTTCATGCACCTACTGTGTCAGTAAAAATTACACTTTCCTAGCCTAGACAGACTTGGAAAGCAGACTAACGATTCATCTATCATGAATACTTAACTTAAATTGTCTCAGATTTCCTCTGATGAATGAGGTTTTTTTTTTTATATTGGAAGCTCACTGATTTTGGTGGAGACTCAGTCGATTGAGTCATACTAATCAGTTGCATTAAATTCAGTTTTGAAACAAGGAACTCTCGTCTTAAATGATTTTTTTTCTTTTTGAATTGCTGCTTTTTTAAATTATTTTCCACGCCATTCTTCAAATACTTTTGTTATTGTTAGTTGCCATTACTAACAGAAAATTCTCGGGATGGTTAGTATGCATTTCTTTGAAAATCTGAATGCAATTGAAGTCTTCTTTAGCTCATCTGGTAAAGACGATGAGAGTTGAACGTCTGCCGCAGATTTCTACGTCTGTCTGCCCAACCTTAAGTTTTCTTACAGCAAACCAAACTTGCATATAAAATCGTATAACGTACTACACAAGATATTTTAGAGCTTCATCGGGATCTGAACGACTAACGTACAAGTGTAATATTTTTAGCAGTTATGATCTATCTCAATTAAACGACTGTTTCTGGATTTCTGATTTAAAGTCTTTGAAAACTCTGTCCGATTGACACGGCTGTACAAATATCAAATGAATACTTCTGATATGTACTCAGATGTTCAGTCTTTTGCATTTCTGATGTCCGTGAAGCAAGAATAAGCGAACAAAAACACAATGTGATTCATATTTGGAAACTATATATAGAATCTATATATTGAAAATATATATAGAAAGTATATATAGAAACTATAATTTATATATAGGAACTATATATAGAAACTATAGTTTATATATATGAACTATATATAGAAACTATATATCTACCCTCTATATTTAAAATCCTAATGAAACGAATTTATGAAACGGAAGTATGAAACGACAGATTAAACAACTGGTTATGTTTCACGGCGATTTCTCCTAAAATATGGAATACTTTGCGATGACATTAACACCAAAAATCAATATTGATCCGTAGATTTCAAAACTGGTATTAGAATTTTTAAATTCGAATTAGTTTTCGAAATATTAATTTTTTTCTAATTTTATATACATTTTTCTAATGATGGCCACTCAAATTTTAATCAAACAGATATTTTTTTTTTAGATTTTAGAAAAGGTTACTATTTTAAACTAATTTGGCGAAAAGTTTGGCCTCCCTTAAATGTATGCTAAGAAATGTATCATGTTACTTTTATTCATAATTCAATTTGTATTTTATTATCATTTTATTTAATACAAACAGAAACATTTAAAATGAATGGCTTTCACTTCTTTATTTTTTTTAAACGAAATGAAATGAAAAATATTATGCACAGATGTCATATACGCACCGGGGTACCTAATTGGCACCAAAATTGCATTATTTTGGTTGACATGGTAACCCGGCTATTGTTGTTTATTTAATAATAAATGTTTATTTACTTTATTTTCTTTTTTTAAATTACATAAATTGTTTTGTTCCATAGTTAATTATTTTTTTGGTCATTTTCCTTTAAAAATAAAAAAATAATAGAAAATAATTAAAAATTAGGTACTACTTAGTTATTCCATTGACCCATTTCGCCAAATTATATAAATTGACAAACCACTCGCCAAATTATACAAATTGACATAATTTTTATTTTAAATAACGTAAGAACAAAGGAAATAGTATGACATTAATCTATATACAAATAAAACATCGAAATAAAAATCACTTGATGACGTAAAGACGTGTAACTTGCTTAAAGTCAAGTGAATGTGACACTTACGATCAAACATTATTGGCATTTAATCTTATAGTTTGGTGATAGATTTTTGGTCGACGGGATAACTAAGTAGGACCAAAAATACATATGTAACTGGGATCCGAAAACTAGGTTTTCACCAAATTTTCGTAAAACAAATCACCCCAAAGCAGGTGCGTATATGGCATCTGGCCAAATATTAAATGATGTAAGAAGCGATGACATTTAATTTCAACTTCAAAGCAATGTTTTAATTTACCACTCGAAAAAATAATGCTAACTGGAGACTTGAAAAATAGCTATTGGCGAGATTTGCACCCGGCTAGCGTGACAGTGTTGGGGCGCCAACCATGTACCAATAATTCTTTGCGACCATGGAAACTTTTATGTAGTTTTATTCGAAAAAGAAACTTGATTTTTTAATCTAAAGGGAAAACTTTCGGCACGGATGCGGACCCAAATAGACGCGATTTTTTTCTGACGCCAATGTCATATACGCAACGGGTACTTAACTGGCGCCATAGTATCGCTATTTTGCTTGATTTTATAAGCCGGATGTTGTTGTTTATGCTGTTGATGTTTTCCCCAAATTAGCGTCGGAAAAAAATCGTGCCAATATGGGGGCGTATGTGATATCTGGGCCAAACTTTCATATGAAAAGCGAAGGGATCAGAGCGTATTTATTTATGGCAGTTACATGACTTGGACTATTATAATATAGATGAAATGATAACGATAGATTAATATTTGGCGATTTATCACCTGTACCTGGCTAACATTAAAGTACCAAAATGACAACAGGAATATAAAAAGCGAAGTGGTTCGCCCGGAACTGTTGATGATAGTCACATGACTTAGGCTATTGTTACAGAAATTGTTTTAAAATACCGGGAGACAAAGACTCTGTACAATTAATTCATTTTATTTTAGCTTCTTTTCAAACGTTTAACTGATCCTCTTTAACCAAACGCGAAAACAACCATTGGATGTCTTAGCAGCAACTGATTCGGACTTAAATTTTTGAAATCAAAGGAAATTGAATAGAAACCCGTTTACAGGGAGATCTTCACAGCTTTTTTCTGTATAATTCAATCTTCTATAATATTTTTAAAACCGATCAGATTAGCGTGATTTTAGATTCTGTGGTGTCTGAATGATGGGGTTTGGTGAGCGTAGCTTGCAGGGGGCAGAGCTCCCTAGTATAGTATATAATTCAAATTACCATTAGTCCATCTCCATTTGGGACGGCAGAAATCTTAGGCCCCGTATTTCCACCATCTACTTTGGACAGTAGATGTAAGAGTGGTAGATCGTTTGTATAAGGGATACATATTAAATGTTGCAGATCTCTTCTTATTTTTTGTTCAAGTCAAGTAACTGTACTGTTGCTTTTTCCTCTATTCACAACGGTGCCGTCAAACCCGACTGCTATCAGTTCAGAAAAATCCGCTTTCTTTTAGCTTAGAAAATTATATAATGATTTCTCTATTTAATCGCCGTGACCAGAACAAGATGACAAGTGACCAAAATATTCGGAAGAAGGTCCTGATAACACGGTGATATTGTCTTTGTCTTTCTGTCGATAGTGTTACTTGTCGCTCTTTTTTCTATGATGATTGTTTTATATTTTTCTCCTATAAAAGAATACACTTTGAATTGTTCTTTCTTCAAGATATTCCTCCTCTTGTATCTTCTTTCAGAGTTTTTTTTAGCTCACAGGCTATCAAAGCCTGAGAGCTAATGTGCCCGCCCGTTTTGTATGTATGTACGTATGTATGTATGTACGTACGTAACGCGATGACTCTTGATAGAAACATCCGATTTGTTTCAAAAATTTTTTCTAGGTTCATTGTGATAAGGCGCTTCCTTGATTAGTTTTGGGAGCTCATTGGTTAAGGATAAAGGGGGGAAAACGGGGTTAGTCCAACCCCTTAATTTTCTTTCTTCTGATCTTATTTTTATCGATGACGAGATCTTTATCCTGTGCTGTCGCAATTCTTGCATTTTTGAATCACGGATGAAACAACTTCCCACTCTGATGCACTAGTTCTTAATGGGGCAAATGCTGTGTTAGAAAGGGATAGTCTTTGGAATGTGTCTGCTTTTGAATCCCCTGGTTCAAATTATGATTCCGTAGAACTGGCTGCTTTGAACTCCCACTACATGAATATTCTTACAACATCTTTTTTTTCTTCGATGAAAAAAATAGTAAACATTTCATCTTGTACTTGCTGCTTCCATTTCCTCACTCATCCTCACGAGGACTAATTGCGTTTACTTTGGTTGCCCCTCCACCTTTTCCCCTCCTTCCAGATTTGCTGTCGAAGAATGCGTGTGTCAGAAGAATACACTGGTTTCCAAAAATTAAGGAATAATCACAGGGAGAGCTATAACTCGTTCAAAATGAAACCTATCCGCATGAATTTTGCATACGTTGTTAACTAAAAGCTGCTGAATAAATCTACAAAATGCATATTAGTGGCGCTGCAATCGGGTTGCGCCATCTGTGAGGAGCATAAAAATATATGCTAAAGAATACGGCTGCAGATGTCGCTGTGATTATAAAATAAGAAAACAGAGATAGACAATTCATTAGCATGACATCGAGGTATCTATTGTCCGCAGAACTGAAATAAAAAGTTATTGGAAGATTGGACGCAGGTGAAAGCCAGACAGAGGGGGACAGATGGCTAAATATGAATCCTTCTGTTATTCATAGCCTTTGAACAATTTTGAATCATAGGTTCGCCTCCAGAAGGTTCAGCCAGGGATGGGCAAGAGCTACCGATGACCGATATCTGCTGCTATGTGTAAAAAGGAACAGAACAGCAACCCCCTCTCATCTTAGATCCTGCCTTGCAGCAGCTACTGGAAGGTTGGTATCAACGTCTACTGTACATAGAAGGATTCATAGCGGTGGTCTTTACGCGAGGAGGCCAGCCATTTGTGTGCCGCTCACCTCAGTTCACCGGAGTGAACGGTGACAAACGGTATCCGAAACGATAGTAGGCTTCGTTTGATTTGGAGAGAACAGAGAACACGCTATCATCCATCAAGAAGACAGACATCGTGAAAGATAGTCATACGGAGAAGGCATTGTCTGTATTTGGGGTGGTATTTCTTTGCGTGAACGTACAGATCACCAAGACTTTCCACGTGGAGCTGTTAATGCTCACGTCTATAGAGATGCCATTCTTGATGCTTAGATAATCCCTTATGCCGGCACAATAGGTAATGATTTCCTGTTACAGGAAGAAAACGCTAGACCGCACAGGACTCGCATCGTGGAAGATTATCTTCCGCGGCAAAGAATTCAGCGCACGGAAGGGCCAGCTCGATCACCGGATTGAATTCCACCGAGCATGTTTGGGATGCTTTAGGAAGATGTTTTTCTGCTCTCAATCCCCCTCTGCAGACCTTTGCCACGCTTACAACTGCTTTACAAGAAAATGGCTCGCACTTCTCAGCGAACTTATCGATCGCATAATTGACAGTATCTCACATCGTTGTATGTTCTGTATTGCTTCTGGGGATGATCACACTCCATATTAAAGGTACTTTTCCTATGCAAAACTGACACATTTATTCTGTTTATTTTATAATTTTGTTAATTCCTGAAACACCACAATCGTCTAGTAAATTATTTTAATGTTATTTTATAGTTTACAATGTGTTGTATATTGTGACTCGGTTTTATTAAAATCTACTTGCAACATTTTGAGTAATTGCTATTTTTGTTGTTTTTTCTTAATTTTTGAAAACTAGTGAACATAACTCGCAAAACATCTAAAATATAAAGAAAGAGCAAGGAACATAAAACGGACAAAATATAATAACCGACGAACGATTCAAACAGTTCTTACGCATTTTGCCTGCTATAGGTCAAAAGGCTATAAGAATCAGCTAATTTAAAATACCTATAGTAATTTGATAATGCATAATAATAGCTTATTTATACATTTGATATACTAAACAGATTTTTTCAAGCAAATACAACCATATTTAATTTAATTTCCTTTAACATATTTTTTAAATATTTAATAAAAAAAGTTTAAAAATCTCCATTTTAGCAAAAATTCGAAAGAGAATGAAGGAACAAAAAATGACTTATGAGTGCAAAAAGAAGAAAAATTGCAATAAATGTCCACTGCACGTGTGTAACTGTGTAACGCTGCAAATTTACAGTGGGGATTCTAGAAAGCAAGAAGAACGGTACTTTGTGACTGGGTGCGTCATCTATCCATAAACAGGCAAATTATGAAGACTGCGCCTACTCACCCCTGTAGCCAACTAGCCCCGGTCTCCCCTACTCCGAAACTGTGACATCGAGAATTATCTTTATTGTATCTCCATAAACTAGTCACGAAAAGCCTACACTTTAAATATGTAATGACATGAACAATTAAACATGAAAGTATTTCTATAAAAATTTAAACATTACCTCTTTTTGAAAAACTGTGTTTCTGAAGAAGTGAACGCACTAGAAAGGAGAAGATATATATAATATATTTAAACTTCTGCCTTGTGGTGAATTTACCTCAAAGTTTGGGAATAGCATTAGCCTGAGGATTGGCGTACCATAGCGCAAGATTTTATTTTTAAACCGGGAAGACCCGCGCCGAGCCTGATAGATCCGGAGTGCGTACGGTTTTTACAATTGTCACCACTATGTTTTGAAAAGTAATCTCCATATTCTTTTATGGCAAAATTCTCTGCGATTAAATAAGCTGACGATTATTATTCGTTTTTATTGGTGTCAAAGTAAAAAAACATTCAAACCATGGGTATGCGTGCGTTCTCACGTGTTAAAATACAATTTTCAGATGCCAGCCCAAATCAAAGTTAAACTGCATTGTTATTCAGATAACTTGCATCTTCAAGAAATGTATTATAAATTGGATTGTAGTAATTGCTAGCTCAAGGGACATTATAAGGATTTGTGTTAGTTTATAATGTCACTAAGGTTTTCAATGCATGTTTTTTATGTTGTTTTTTTTTTTTTTTTTTTTTTTTTTTAAGTTTGATCCATAGACAACGTTAAATATCTTACGATGAATAGTATATCCAAGCAAATTAAGCAAACGGTCAATTTAATAAATAATAAATTCAGGTATTGAGCAGTAATTCCAGTTTGGTCTGGTTAGTATAGCTTCACATCCAGAATGATGATAACGCCACAATACGATTAAAACATTACCTTCTGAAAAAACAGTTATCAGTCAGACTGTAAATACCTTTCTTTAACGATAAACTGGTATTCTCACCATGCATCGTATTTTTTAGAATCCTCAGCAAAAATTGAAAATTCTTAACTTTTTTTATCTGTACAATATTATCGAAGCATGTCTTTTTTTTTTATTTATTTATCGAATTACTTTTAAAGTAGACAGTTTTTTTTTTTTTTTTTTTTTTTTTTTTTTTTTTTTTTACGCGTTAAATTCTTATTTAAAACTATTCAGATTCTATTGGTTAGTAACACTTAAAATATAAAATTAAGAATATATTTTATATTTTATTCTTATAAAAAAATTTCAAGAAGAGATACAGAAATAAAAAATTTAAAATATAATATTCTGATTAAGAATTCGAAATGTACGGAATTAGTCCAAATCTATTTTTATCATTTGAGGTGGGGTGGAGATTTCAGGAATCACTGATGAAGAACCTTAAGTAGAAAACGTTTTGCAATAAAAAGTAAACTTAAATTCATGTTGTCGGCATCCAGCTCTATTATTTAAAGAAATGCTAATTTGATAATCCTGTAAATGAGTTAGAAACTCCATATCGGGTTTTTTAAGCTCTTCTGTAATTTTAATTTCTATGATACTTAGTTTTAATTGGTTCCAAATGTATGAAGGAAAACCGAAATTACAGTAAAGAATCTTTCAAATGATAGGATATGTGTACTTATTGTTTTCACATGTTTTATAAATGTTTATTGATTATATGTATTTTATAATAAATAAATATATTTTATTTCACTTAATGAATTATTAATATTTAATAGTTTATGTCATCCACTATTTTAATTAGCAAATGAAATTTTACGATTAAGTTAGACGATATATAAGAAATGAAGTTAATTTATTTAAGAAATTAAAATTATATTTAATCATACAAAAACTATTATTTTATTTTTAATTAAAAGTTATCCTTAAAATATGTAATTAATTAAAAACGAAACAAACCTGTATTCGTAAATAATTTATTAGAAATTACTATGTTTCCAAAATAATTTATAGTTTTGTGAATAAAATTATTTAATATGAAAGATATTCCTTTCGTTCAATTAATTATTAAAATATTTGAAAACTCTAAATAATATTTTTTTTTATGTTACATCTACATATAAATCGAAACATGTTATATGGTAAATTTTCGTGATACATAATTAAAATTGCTGATGTATTTAAAGTTGAAGATTAAAAGAAATTTTTCTGACTTATACTTTATAATTATCAAGTATTTAAAGAAATCAGAAATTTTACGTCTACTAAAACTACGTGCTATAAGTAGTTTTACAAATATTCTTATCTTGGTACAATAACTGTTGTACGCTTATGCAAAAATGCAATAATACAAAAATTACTATTATATATATTAAATTCATTAACACAGAAATAATATAACTTCATCTTAAATATGACGTAATCACCATGGCAACATAGAATCATTACCTATCACTGGGTATCACTGAAATAATTACGTATGATAGGACTTAATGAAATGTAGAAACTTTTATTACAATCTTTCTAAATTTTGTTTCGATTTCCATAAATTTGAAATCACTCGACAAAATTCGGCATCGGTTATATATATTAAATTTCAAACCATTCAGTTGATTGCTTTTTGCGCTGTTATATGAGGTCCGACGGAAAGGACCAGACTACAGGTGCCATATATTTATATAGTTACGAACGCACCTAAAAATGCTTATTAAAATGAAAGTTTGTGCGTAAATACAAAGCTATTCAATTGTTCCACGCATTCAAATTAAAAAATTATCAAGGATATTTCTATGCTTTGATTTACATTTGAGTCCAGCATTTTTATCCCATGAAAATATGTATGAACAACAGGAGTGCTGACATTCTTTCTTTAATTTTGAGAACTTTTTAGAAGAATTTAAATATTTTTATCATTGTTTCAAGATATTTTGAAATATACAAAATTAAATCTTAGTTATTCCAGCATTCTATATCGTTAATACATAAATACGCAGTCACTAGTTATGTCATGCTTGCCGGGGGCAATAATAATAGCGATTTAAGGGCAGTTGGAAGCCAAGTCGTGGAAGAAAATCTTTTGTGTTTTATTTTTTTTTTTAATATTTTGATTCCGTTATTTTTCGCTTTTTGAATGGTATATTACTTTTGTTTCTAGAACCGAGGTAAATTTTTTTAAAGTAATTTAGTCTGTTTATATCATACAGAAACATTACATACATAAACTTTATGTTCAATTTTCGAAAAATGTTGTTTTTTGAATTTCGGCATAACTTTTATAGAATCTACTACATATTATTATCTGTAATCCTGCCTGAATACTTTTCATATATTCCTGATGAATCTAAAGTGAACTTTTGTCACTAACATATGAACAACATTTTTATTAAAAATATTTATTTTTGGACAAATGCAAGTTTTTCGAATTTAAAAGTTGTTCTTACCACAGATTTATTTTTAGAAAATTAAGTAAAGAACATCTGTTTATAAAATTGACATTAATTTATTAGGAATTTGCTATATTTTGAATATAGCCACTTTTAAGTGAATATCTTTGGTAGCTTCTGAGAAAAAATAATTTAACATGTTAGGAGAAAGTCTTCCAACTCCTCTTGATGTTTTAACCCTTTATCAAGTGACGTAACTTATAAGTACTACTCAGTTTAAACTTTCATCCCATAGAGAGTATTACTAGTATATTTATCAGTAATTTTTCAATGGTACTTTGCAGGAACACTCTTTTAACTCCACTGTTTTAGGCTATATGGAAGCAGTAGTTCCAGGTTCGTTATTTTAGAGAGATAGGAGGCTGTCTTTGAAGCAGTCGTTGTATTTTGTGCCGATATTTTATACGGATTTTCAAAATTTTCTTTTTATTGCTGCAAACAGGACGCAAGATAAGTGTTGGATTTTTTTATGTGCTCATTATAATCTTTGAATACAATTTGACTAGCTATTTTAAGTGAACGGTAAATGTAAATTAATTTAAAAGTTGAATTACTCAGCTGTACTTATAAGTACCGCCAATACACTGGTTGTTGAAAAAAAACTTCTTATTTATTTTTCATCTGTGTAGTTATCCATCGTTTTAAACTGCTTTATAATGTAATTAATAAATTGTATTATAATAATGTCTTTTCTGGTATGTCCTTTATGTTTCATTATTATTTTTTACAGAAAATCGAAAAAGTGGTGGCAACGGCTCTTTTTTTCTATGCTAGAAATGGCGTATGTTAAGTCATATATTGCATATGTGCAGATGCGAGAGAGCATGTCATCGCTGGAATTTAAGAGTTGCATAACTAAAGGACTGCTAACAAAATCGAAACCTGAAAAAAAATGTTGAACACCATCAAATTTGAATTTTTACTTATTTTGCATGTGTAAAAGAAAATTATGTCAGTTTAATTTTTTTTTTTTTTTTTTTTTTTTTTTTTTTTTTTGCCTTATGAGTGTCTTCTTGTTATTTAGCATTTTTAGGAGTTTAAACTTAATTTGAAATATTATGTGGGTTCCCCGATTGCGAGAATATTTTAGGTATAGTGTACTGATGGTTCTTGAAAGTACCACTTTAATTAATTAGCTCTAACAAATGAAATTTCTCATGGGTATTTTTTTATGTTTATCCTTTAATTTTGATTGTAGTAACTGAAAACAAAAATTACTTCGAAGGAAAAAAATACAATAGATAAAGAGTTAAAATTTATGAAAGATAATATACAGTAGGGGAGGAAGGTTGTAATTGAAACTAAACGGTAATTCGGTCAAAAATAATAGTATAAAAATGTTACTGGTGACAGCATATTGATAATAACGCACACTATTAAATGCTGCTCGCCAATTGCGGTTTGGAGAACCTAATGAAAATTGAACCAACAATGTTTTTTAAATAATAAAAGCCAAATTTGCATTGTATGTAGTATTCTGGGATAAGAACAGTCGTTTAAATAATTTAGTTTATGTACTGTTCTTAATTCTTTATAAAGTTTAGAAGACTACTAAAATTTGATGAAGCTAAAAATAAATGTTCATTACAAACTTCAATCTATACCTCTTCAAAAAATTATAAGATTGAAATTTCTTTCTTTTCATGAGATTCTACAAAAAGATCCTAACATGTTAATAAATTTGAACACTGTTTATAAAAGATAGAGTGCTGAAAATAAGTTTAGGACCACCACCAGCAACAGTAAATCTCTTATTTTAATGACAAAAAATATAATTTCAAAAATTATACATATAAAATGATGCAAATTTAGTAATTTGTTTAAAATTAAAATAATATCTCTCTATTCTAACAAAAAAATAACTACCGCTGTCACCGCCGCCGCCGCCGCCGCCGGTTTTGAATTTTTTTGTGACCGGAGGTATTTCTTCGTTAATATTATGAAACATAATGCATACAAAAATATGAAAATCGGTAGTATTATACAGAAATGTTTGATAAACACGCTGATGTGGACAGTTTTCAAATCGAAGAATTATTTTAAGAGATATTTAATGCCAAAGTTGGACAAAATCGTCCCATTAAAAAAGTTTTATAGGAGCAAAAACTGTACATAGGAATTTAATCATTTTCAGATCATTTTATACGTTTGAAGTTCCCGGTGTGCAGACTGTTTTTTTTTTTTTTTTTTTAGAGGTTTTATTTCTATTTTAAATTCAAATTTGCAGGATATCTAGAGATATTTTTTACAGATTTTTGAAAGTGATATTAATTTAAACTGTTGCCAACTGTATAATCAGCGGAAACAATAATGTTTGCTTCAAAAAAAAATATTTATACGAGTAATAAATTAAAAATTTATTTACACGTGACTATTATAAACAGAAAAAAAACATTTGGAATTAGAATTAAATAATTATGTACAAAAAGCAGGAACTTATTAAAAATTACGTCATAAAAACTATAATTACACGTGAATTTTAAGAGAGAAAGGAATTTGTAAAATAATAAATTTATTAACATGCGTTAGAAGTCTTAAATAGGAGAAATTACGTCATATTTACGTTACATTACAGTTATTACATAAAATGAACACCAAATAATATTGAAAAACGGTTTAAATTTAGAAATTGCGCTAGACATATATCTGATATTTTGAGAGGATACTTTTCAACTATTTTTGTTAGGAAAGCGCAAATAATATTTCATTTCTAACACAAGTATTTTCACGTGAATATTAAAAAGAGAAAGAATAGTTTGGTCAAAATTACGTCAGATTAAGAACGATTAATTTAAAATGTCTTATTTAAAAGAACTTTCTTTTCGCTTTGTTAAAAAATACCGGGAGACAAAGATTCTGTTTACTTAATTCCTTTTATATTAGCTTATTTTGAAATGTTTATCTTATTTTACTTAATCAAAGACGAAAACAGCGATTGACATATGTATTTTTGGTACTAGTTAGTTATCCCGTCGACAAAAAATCTATCATTCGCCAAACTATAAGATTAAATGTCAATAATGGTTGATCGTAAATGTCACATTAACTTGACTTTAAACAAGTTACACGTGTCTACGTCATAAAGTTATTCTTATTTCGACGTTTTATTTGTATTTTTATTAATGTTGCCCTAATTTATTTGTTTTTCGTTATTTAAAATAAAAATGATGTCAATTTGTATAATTTGGCGAGTGCTTTGGCGATTTATATAATTTGGCGAAATCGGTCGATGGTTTAATCAAGTAGTACCGCAGCGGATTTGGCCTTAAAATTCCCCAGTCAAAGAGAAATGAATAGAAATTCGTTTATAAGGAGATCGTCATTGTTTTTTAAATTATAATTCAATCTTCCGAAATCTTTTTAAAGCCGATTAAATTAGCGTACTTTTAGAGTCTCCGGTGTCTGAACGTGGGTTGACGAGCGTAGCTCGTAGGGGGCGGAGCCCCCTAGTGTTTTAAAAAAATAAGCAAAACTTAATTTTTACACAACACAGGCTGGTGTGAAAAGTTTAGTGTCAGTATATTTAAAATTTAATTTACACATATAAATCATTTGTACATTAATTTTTAATACTTTGTTTGTTTCATTCTAACGCTGATGACTTTCGAAAGGCTCTTTGAGAAGGATTTGATCATGTTTTTACATCTTGAAATGGGTGTTTGTTTATGTGTTTACAAAATGGCTGCTTTCATTTTAGCAATCGAATCAAACTGCTTTATGTTGGCAGAAACTTCACGAACCATGCATCCACACTAGTTTTGTATGGAATTTATTTCAGGATTTTTATCCTGAATGTTCAATGTTTTGAAGTTGTTTGCAGATAATCTGAAGTTGACACAGACTTACGAATAAAAGCCTTATCTTGAAGTAATGTCAAGTTTTGGTCCATAAGTTCATCTTTAAGTGGAACAAAATTATTATCAAGAACATCTTTATTATCAAATGAGTTCATCATTATCTTTGTGAAAGCCGAACGTGTTTCTACATTTACATTAAAGCCTGCCCAAAGCAGTACTAATCTATTACCTTTTACACGTTTTAAAAGAATATATGACTCTTGGTAAATCCTTCTTGGTAAGCTTACGGGCATGATATACTTCGTAAATGCAGCCAGTAATATTTTAAACAATTTGTTCTATGAAAGGTGAATATTTTTTCATTAGTAAAAATCAATTTCCCCCATACTTTGATTTTTAAGTATTAAGTATTTTAATATTAAGTATTTTAAGTATTTTAATATTAATACTTTGAATTTACATAATATATAAAGTGCACGATACAAGCATTAAAGCAATTTGGATAACATATTTAGGATTATTAAATCTATACACTTTATATTTAGTTTGCAGAGAGGATTTTTTTTTTTTTTTTTTTTTTTTTTTTTTTTTTTTTTTTTTTTTGCCAACCAGTGGTATTCGAAACACTTCTGTGGTTTCAAACTAAAAATTTTCTATTACAGTTAAGTCTGCAGCTTTTAATGAGCACGTAGAAAGAGTCTTCAAAGTTTAGTCGGAGTTTTTTTCTTGAGAGAGTTTTTTTTTCCTGACAACTATTTAACTATTTTAAGTAACTACTTTTGAAAAAAAATCTACTTCTTTCAGACTTTTTATATAAATTAACATTTTCCGAAATAAAAGAAATATACAAAATTTATGCAAAACGCATAATAATTAGTTATTCGTATTTCAAATTTGTGTTTTAGAGATATGACTTTAAAAAAAGTTATTTTACAAATTGTTTTATTTTACAGAAAATTAATATGAAAAGAATGGCAGATTGACAAAGAATTCTTTTATTTTATCCTTGATAATCCTTTTTAACACTTTCCACCAAAGTTGAAAAGTGTTTAAGACTTCGGTTTGTCTGGCCGTCTGTCCGTCTGGCCGTCTGTACGCGCTCTAACTCCCGTAAATATACTCGGATCGTTCTGAAATTTTTGGATGTTAGTGACCTCTACGATAGCATGAACCGTATTGCAAATGAAGTTTGTAGCATGTTTAGTTCATTTACAGGGACAGTCAAAAGTTTTCCGTTACATTACGGCGTATGGGAAAAAATCGTTTAAAATGATTTTTAATGATGTTACATGCTTTCAAACATAATAAATTGATATGCATTTATCAAGTTGACTAAAATATGTATTTTCTGTACGATATGCGGCCCAAACATTAGTTATTATTCATTTACAGGGCCGCACAAAAGAATCCCTTTACATAATGATATAGAAGTGGAGGGATTTTTTTTCCGGCGCATTTTAATTATGTTAAACTATTACATGTATGATGAAATAGATATACGTCGCTAAGGTTTACTATAACTTATTTCATGGATAATATCAAATGCAGAGCATTGACAGGGACACACAAAAGATTTCAGATACTATATTGTACCCGAAGTACTGTAAAGTAGCGATGGTTGCTGGAAATGCATTTTTAATTATGGTATGTGCTTTTATGATTCACTATATTTATGCATTGTATATGGTGTGTATAAATACTGTAATTGATATACAGGGCTACTCAAAAGAATTCGTAATAGTTACTGGGTATGATTGCAAATTGCTTAAAGGTGATTTTTAAATGAGTTAGGCATTTTTACGCTGAACCGCATTTGGTTTACTAAGAAATGTTTTTCTTTTTAAACATATATAAAATGACATACGGGGTCACGCAAAGAATTGGATACATGGCCGTCTATAAATGATAATTTCTGGAAATGTGATTCCGGTAGTTTTAAGAGTGTTTTACTTTGAATTAAACTTTAGCTAAATAGTAGCGTGTAATAAAGGTATTAGGTTAACTGCAGAGTTTTACAAAAGTATACAAGTATGTTTAAATCTATTAGTATAAATTGCTGAAAGAGAAATTTCAACCTGTTATGTGTTTTCTTGCTAAACTAAATTTCTCCATTATATAGTATATATATCAACCTACAGATCAAATACATGGCTGTTCAAAAGAATTGGAATACATATTTGCTATGGACGGTAACTCCTGAAATCAGTTTTTCAAATGTTTTATGTGTTTTCTAAAATGTTTACTTAGTTCACTACCTTATTTCCCTAAATAACGAAGTTTTGTTAAAGCATTCAAGAAGTGTTGGAAAGTGTTTCATAATCTATGCTTAACGCATGATTTTTCTTACTTGTTTATTTATTAAGAACATATCGCTCACCCGCAAGAAAAGTCACACATCTCGCAAAAATTCATTTTGCGTTTTATTCCACTAAAAGTTTTGTATTGCGACACAAACAGTTTCATAAGTTTAGTTACACGGAAAATCACGTTATTACGCTAAAAAGAGGGGTGGATTATGTAGTGAGCTAAAATTATTCAACCCTCCAAACCAGATCCTACGTTTTCATTCTTATGTGTTTTGCGCTTTTATGCACTTTTTTATTCTTGCATGCAAAGCTAAGTGTTATAATTTCATGTTACAGTAAAATCATGCATATTTTCTTTTGCCTCTCCTGTGAAATTTACTTTTGTCGAGATGTGTCACTTTTCTTGCGGGTGAGCGATATTTTGTATTTATTACGTGTGAAACAAATTTTACTTTAAAAAAAGGGGGGGGGGGTGGGGGTTCATTATTACAATTAAATTGATATTTACTTATTTTAAAAATTTAAACAATGTTTTACTAATAAACTCTAATTATTATTATTATTATTATTATTATTATTTACAAAAAAGAACTTTTACAATCCATTGTAACTTGAATTGTTTGGAACCGATAAAAAGAAATGATAAAATACATTGGAAAATTCTTCAAAAAGAAAATTTTAATTAAAGACAGTCTCATAAAATTATTGCGCATTTAAGTTCGAAATCTTTTGTATAGAAAAACAAATAACGGTAAAAAAGAACGTCTGCTGAAAATCAAAATCGTCTGAGCACAGAAGAGAAGACGCCGGAAGTTTACTCTGTTTAGAACATCACCAAGCCTACAACACTTTTTTATAAAATAAGAGAAAGAAGTCCGCCATTTTAAAATATTACAAATACACGGATATTATAAATGGGACGTAAATGTAAGTCTTATTTAATTTAAATGTTTTATCCCTGTTTTGTATATTATGATGATGACTTAAATGGTTTTATGTTATATTAGTGAGGGAATGATCTGCAATTGTTTTCAGAAACATTTTCCTATTCGATGCTGCGTTGAAAAATATCGCAATCTGCGATCGCTTAAAAAGAAAAAAAACAGCTGCGCAGAGTTGATTCATGCCTGTATTCACAGTGGAATTAATTTAAAGATAAATTTGCTGCTGCTTGAGATTGAAAATATGTTGAGACAATGATTTGGAATTTTTTTCGGCTTCTTACTGTTTTGTGTTTCCAGATTATGAACACTTACAGTTGTTATAGACAATATTATTTTGGAGTTAAATATGATTTTCGATTATTATGATATTACGAAACTATTTCAGATTAGAAATTAGCATTATATTGGGAAAATGTATTTTTACGTATTACAGTAGTGAAACTGTTGAAAGATTTTTCTTTCATAAAAAATTTCTGAAAGATTTTTCTTTTTCATACCAATGGTTTCAGATTTAGCATTTGCCAATTATAAAATAATAGAAATTTCTTATAACATATGCAAAGATTTTTGAGATATTGTTAAATCTAATAATACATTTAATTCATCTATTGTAGTTTATTGTTGTTTAATAGTACAATTATAAATACTAATTATTATTTTTAGTGTTTTTGAAATTGATATATTTATTTTTTTAATTGTCTGTAAGCATTTTTTTTGTTTGTGATTTTAATCTGACATTTAATTATAGACATTCTGAAGCGGTTATTAAATTTTCGTCTATTAAAAAATCTTTTTCTAAGTTTATGATACACGTAATTATTGGCACTAAAAAGTAAAATATGATATTTAAACATTGAAATAAAATGTTTTTCATGTCTAAAGGAAGTTTATAGATTAAACTGCTTTAGTATATATATTTTTTTAAGTTCATATTTATTTACATAATATAGGAGTGAATATTTTTTTTAAACATATTAACAATGTTTAACTACGGTTTGCCTGTCCGTTTTTCTGTATAGCCAGCCGTCAGTCCGCGCTCTAACTATCGTAATTAAACTCGGATTGCCCTTAAACATTTAGATATTGACGTTTACCATAGCACGTTCCTTATTTCTAATGAAGTTTGTAGCATGTTTAGTTCATTTACAGGGACAGTCAAAAGTGTTCCGTTACATTACGGCCCTTCGGAAAAATCGTTTCAAATGATTTTTAATGATTTTACACGCTTTCAAACAGGATAAAATTGATATGCATTTACGAAGCGCATTAAAATATGCCTTCTGCTGAATATGCGATGCATAGAATAGTTATTGTTCATTTACAGGGCTAAAAAAGGAATTCTAATACATAATGATATAGAGGTGGAAGGAATTGTTTTTGGCGTACTTTAATTATGTTAATTTATTTCATATATAATGAAATTTATATACGTCGCTGAGGTTTACATACTATAAATTATTTCATGTATAATACGAAGTGCATATAGTATTTAAAGGGACACACAAAATATTTCTATACTATATTGTATCCGAAGTACTGTTCATTAGCTATGATTGCTGGAAATGCATTTTTAATTATGATATGCGCTTTTATGATTCACTATATTTATGCACAGTATATAGTGTATATAAATGCTACAATTCATATACAGGGCTACACAAAAGTACTCGTAAGGGTTACTGCGTATGGGCGCAAATTGCTTAAAGGTGTTTTTTTTAATGAGCTGTTCTTTTTTACGCTGAACTGCATTTAATTTGCTAAGAAATGTTTGTAGAATATAGATAAAATGATATACAGGGTCACGTAAAGAATTTGATTCATGGCCGTCTGTAAATCATAATTTCTGGAAATCTGATTTCAGCAGTTTTAAAAGTGTCTTAGTTTGAATTAAATTTAACTAAATAGTGGCGTGTAATAAAGGTTCTAGGTAAACTACAGGGTTGTACAAAAGTATTTAAGTATGTTTCCATATATTAGTATAAATTACTGAAAGAGAATTTCAACCTGTTATGCTTTTTCTTGCTAAACTAAATTTTCCCATTATATAGTATATATATCAACTACAGATCAAATACAGGACTGTTCAAAAGAATTAGAAACCATATTTGGCTATAGTCGGTAACTGCTGAAATCAGTTTTTCAAATGTTTTTTGCGTTTTCTAAAATGGTTACTTAGTTATCTTATTTACGTTATTTCCCTAAATTACGATGTCTTGTTAAAGCATTCAGGAAGCGTTGGAAAGTGTTTTATAATCTATGCTTAACGCAGGATTTTTCTTACTTGTTTTTCCTTTTTCGCAGATCAGTCTTTTCCTGTAAAACATACCAAATCTATTTAGCTCATATTCACAAAATACAATATACACGGGAATAAAAAATTTAAATAAATATGGCTTATCGTGTCGTATTTAATAAAACAATGACTAGTCACAACACATTAAAATCTTACACATTCTTAATATCGAGCTTGAACTCAAGATCAAGCTTAGAACTTAATAAAAAAAAGATGTCAGTTGATAAGCATTGTTTTTTAAGTTGAAAAATGTAAAATATTTTAGAAGAATAGGACTCCAAAATAGCGATATTTTGCTAAAAAGTACGGTAAAAAGATAAGATTTTATATTTCAAACAAAACTTTATTTTAAAATTGTGCATTTTAAAATTCATCACAGTGTTTATGATAAGAACCATCACAGTATTAAAACTTGGAAATTTTCCCAGAGAGAAGCATTCGGCTTGCATACAATATTTCAAATGAAAATCAAATTTTAAATTAATTCCTTAAAAGGTGCAAAGGCCAACACAGTGAAAAATATTCCATGCCGGGACTCGAACCCGGGCCATCAGTATAGCGTACTGACATTCTCCCGACAAAACCACATGGAACGGTACCCAGCCTGGAAAATTTCTCACTATTACATGTTGGCAAGGCTTCAAAAGCAGCACAACAAGGGATATTTATCGTGACCCACCGACAGGGGGCAAACGCGGAACTTAAATCCAGCTTCGATTGAAACTATATTAATACTTGGAAAGTTTTCCAGAGAGAACCCTTCGCCTTGCATACAATATTTCAAATGAAAATCAAATTTCAAATTAAAATTGCCTTTTAAGCATATAATTTGAAATTTGATTTTAGTATGAAATTTGGTTGCGCTATACTGATGGCCCGGGTTCGAGACCGGGCATGGAATCTTTTTCACTATGTTGGCCTTTGCGTCTTTTAAGCAATTAATTTGAAATTTGATTTTCATTCGAAATCATCACAGTGTTTATGACAAGTTCGTCACAAATGACACATATTTCACAAATTGGTCACAATGTGACTTCAAAGCATTGTCGCATTCGTCACAGGTTTGTCACAAAGTTAATGCCAAAATAATCACAAATGACACATTTTTTACAAATTAGTCACATTGTGACCACTCTGTGAAGTCACGGTCACAAACGACCTCTAAAACGGCCATAACGACTTCGCATTCTAGTCACTATGACGTCACATCGACGGTCACAAAATCCCAGCGTGACTTCACAACTACGTCGCAATTACGTCACCATGCCTTACGGATAAATATGGTGATTTGTCGGTTCTCTGTAATTTCGCTTTTTCTTTTATCGTGTATGTGTGTTTCTATGCATACTTATTTTCAAGTCCCTGTATGTACTCAAAAAATGAGTACATCCGTTTTTCAAATTTAAGAGTTAAGTACTCGGAGCTATTTTAAGATCAGGAAGTGCTCAATATTTAGTACAATTTACTTATTTTTAAGAATAGTGTTTTAACAGTGCACAAGTGTGTATACATTTTATATGATATAATTTTTTATGCAATTTTATTTTATGACGAATGTTTCCGAATCTCTTGTATTAAAACCATGCTTAGAACTTTATTGAGCACAGTTTCTCTGCAAATTGTTAATGCATTTACAAATTGACACCGATTTTGAGGCATGTTCCGTTATGTAAATAGTTTCTATGTGATGCTAATATAAGCAAAAATATTTAAAACGCCTATAAACAATTCTAAAGTCTGAAAAACTTCTTTTCGTAAATTTTAAACGACACTAATATTAACGTTGTGCTAAGGGAAAATGTCATATGGATAACAAGGAAGATGAACGATTTTAATCACGTGAAGTAGGGGTTTACTTCCGGATTTCAGATGCAGAAGTCAGAAGGTTGAAAAATATTGAAGCTAAAAATTTGTCAAAAAGATAAGAATGATAAAATTTTATATACATTTAAATTCTATTTATGTTTAAAAAAAGACATATGACGATATTTTCACAAGTTAAGGAACTACTGCCAATAAAATGTTATTTTTTTCTTTTATATCATCAGAACTATCAGGAATTTTCATTTTGAAGTAGTAAGTACCAATTTGATAAAAAATAAAATACGCTAAGATGGTAACCTGTAATTATTACTATAAAAAGTAGTATGCAGTGTTGCAAGGAATGTTTTTAAATAAAAATACGTATGATAATATTTAAAGTATTTAGAAAAAAAATAAATTTAATAAATTTAATATGTGATATTCATTTAACATTTGTTTTTAGTGTGGTGTCCTACTATTGTTTTCAACACCAATGAAATTAGTGAGTACACATTGAATACTATACAAGGCAGTATTCTAAATGCAGCATTCAAAATAAATGGAATTATGGTACTTTTATGGGTATAAACTTTTAAATATCACATTAGTATCAAACACATAACTATGTAAACTCATAAACATAAACGCTTTTTAGATTTTTTTTTTTTTTTTTTTTTTTTTGTATTACGAAAAAAGAAGTATAAAATCATACTATTTACTGTGAACAATTTTTAAATAAAATTGTAATTCTATCAACATTCTACTCTGTACCATATGTAAGTATATCTAACGCTTTAATCAGAATAATTAACTTTCAATTATTTCAAATAATATTAAGAACTTATACTTTAATTACACTTTAGATCATTTATGTTTCGAAACTATTTGCTTCCTTAATTACAGTGTAATTTAACAAATCATTATAAAGCTAATTAAAGAAATCTATTTTTAGTTTTTTAGATGACTGCTTATATTCTAATATTTCTTTTTATTAAACTAACGCAAATTGTTGCAATCTGAGAGTTTGCATGCTAAGCTATTCCATTTCACTCGTTAAATTTCAAACTATTTTTTAAATTCTATTTAACGTAATTTGAAACATTTCTTAAGAAAATGAAACATTATGTGAATAAGAAAACTTGTTGAGAATTTGTTAACAATGTAAGTTCTATCGTATGTTCTAGAACTCCTTTTAAAATCTAAGTATTATTATTTAAAATAATTCCATTATTCTCTGCACGCTTACAGACATTTTGCCGAGATCGCTGGGAGAAACACATTTGACATGCAATTTTACGAATCATCTATTTAAACTAGAAAGAGTATTCATGTGTCACCACTACATTATGAAGAGTTTTAAGCATTGCGTGAGTTTTGCTGGACAATTTTTTGTCCGTAATAATTAAAGGCTTATTCGTATAAATACTTCTAGAGAAATATCAGCATGCCCATTACCCTTTTAGTACACTCGTCTATGGCATTTGTCTGTTTTTCTGTCTTAAGCATGAAACGAAACCAACACTGCAAATAGAAGCGTCTTAAATTTAGACACATATGTGACTGAAAAAGAATTTTAGACACTTAAGTGTCTTAATCTGAAAATTAAGACACTATAGATGTCTTAATTTAAGATACATAAGCGTCTTACTATGACCATGGTGTAAACGAACTGAGAATAATGTCTAAAATATCCTCAAACGTCTTATTTTAAGACACTTCATTGCTTTAAACGTGTCTTAATTTAAGATGTTTTGATTCTTCCGACGCAATAACCACCAGGGGGCACTAGCACTCCCAGTTGCGCATGCGTTTTAGATGTCTTCGTTCGAAGTGGTATACGTTGTAATTCAAACAAAGTTTGTTTTTATGTACGCGTGTATTTTAATTCGTTTTTTGCGAAATGTGAAGTACTGTGATTTTAATTCGTATTAACTTGGAGTATTTATTTATTGAATACATACATCTGACGTGTGTGCTCGACATCAAATGTCTCTTAGAAGCTGTCGTCGATACAAGGGCGGGATAGACACCGAACAGAAGTAGACGGCGGTTGAAGATTACACCCGGAAATTCTACAAAGCGTGTGCAATGGGCTTAGTGTTAACTCGTATCAATTTATATCAATAATATTGCGTTATTCATCTTCGTCCTGTCGAAACTGGCAAAAAAAAAGAAACTTTTGTCTGGCGGGTCCTGTTTTTAGGATGAAACATCTCATTCTTTAAATAGGGCTAGTCGGATGTATTATGGGATTACCTTTTAAACTGATGAAAGTCTTTCTCCCTCACTGTGGTTGTGGTAGTTTTTAAAATTTCAAATCGAGGAATATTTCTTACCTCTTGCAGCAACTCAAGTAAGTTTCTTTATAGTAGTAAAATTAGTGTATTTTATGATTTTATTTATTGTACTAAACAAAATCCTGCATGAAATTTAATTAGTTTTGAATCTGTTCGCAAAAAACCCCACTAATTCTAGAAGTATATATTTTTAAACTTATGACGTTCTTTTTTATTACGAATTATATATTCAATGTCAGTTCTTAGTTTCAAATGGATAATTTTTATCTCGCAGTAAATGACGGCCACAAGGAAGTAAAGAAAAAAAAAACTTTGAAAGTTGACCTAATGCTTTCTTACTTCCTGGCATAAAACCGCAGATTAAAAAAAGATAAATAAAGTAAATGAGACTGGTCTATTATATGAACCTGCCTGTAAAAATATACATATGTATTTGATTTGCAATCAACTCTAATACTGATTTTTTTATTATTTTTAATAAAAAAGTAATTTGAAATTTATAATGGGAAAAAGTAAAAACCTCTAACTAGATTTCGTATTTAAAATTGTGGTAACTTTATTTATATGCACTTATACGAAAAATACAAAAATGACAGATGTTACTGTATATATTTAAGACGAAAGAAGTTTGGAAATCATAAGTTATTTTTTCCTCATGTTTTTAATATAGAATATGTACTTATTTGTTTTTATTGATAGTTGAATAGCTTTTGTGAGTACCCTCTGATCTACATAAAAACTTGTCCATGTGGAAATATAAATTTTTTAAAAACATAATTTTTAAATAAGTATTTTCATTTTTTTTTTGGGGGGGGGGGGAGGGGGGGATTTTGCATGAATTTTTGTAAAGCTGATATCTTAAATCTTGCACTGATTATAATGAAAGTTTTGAACTTTTAGAGTAGGACAAGTTTAAAAACGCAAATATATTTAACAAAATACCAAAGTCATTTTTTCCCCAATGTTATTAAAGTAGAATATTTATTTATTTATTTTCATTATTCATAGTTAAATGGCTGTTGTGATTATCAAGTGATGTATATGTAAAATTGCCTATGTGGCAATATATTTTTTTATATTTTAATTTTTTTTGGGGGGGTGGGGGGTGGGGGGTGGGATTTTTGCAATTTTCGTACATCTGATATTTTAAATCTTTTTCCACATTCAACCGAGTATAATAAATATTTTGAACTTTTAGAGTAGGACAAGATTATAAAATATATATATATATTTATCTATGTACCTTAAAAGCCCTTAATAGCGAACACTTCGGGACCGCGGAATTTGTCCGATAATTGGAGATGTCTACTTTTTTGAGGTAAAAATATACAAATATGTATGTCTGCTGATTAAAAAAGTATTCGTTAAATAGAGGTGTTCGCTATTCGAGAATCTCCATTAACCTCCACAACGGATACTCCCGAATACCGGACATCTCAATTTAGACAACTATAATGCAGGGTTGCGTTTTTTGCAAAAGTACTTCTTGATTAAAGGAAGGGCAAACTGGGAAGTGCCCCGTCCCCCTACGACTGTAGTGCCCCCGAATTTGATGTGCAATATTTGTAAAGCTTATATTTTAAATCTGTTTCGAAATTGTACTGATTATAATCAATATTTTGAACTTTTAAAGTAAAATAAGGTTAAAAACAAAATAAATTTTAAAAAATCTAATATTTAGATAAATATTTTTTGTTTTTTAATCTTGTTCTACTCCTGAAGTTCACGATATTGATTATAATCAGTACAATGTCGTAAAAGATTTAAATTATCAACGTAACGAAAATTGTATACCAAAACTGAGAGCACCAAAAAAATCAGGCTGTATTGGGGGGGGGGGGGGGCAGGACCACAGCCAAATATTTTTCCAGGATTCAACGTGGTCAAACATGGCTACGTATGATGCTTACAAAAAAATGGATTCGATTCAGACGTTTGAAGTGTCTGAAATTCAGACGCAAAAAGTGTCTGAAAAAATTCAGACATTTTAAAATGTCTGAAAATTGAACACTCCATTTCAGACACTTAAGTGTCTGAATTTCAGACATTTTAATTTAGAGTGAAGATATAATTTTATAGTGAAAACTCATGTTTGCTAGCTCCCGAAGGAATATATGAGACATAGAAATATTTTTTTCAACTATCACATAATAAAATGATAAAAGGGAATTGTAAAAAGCATCGTTGTGCGAATTAGAAATTTTAACTCACAGTTATAATGAAATCAATTAAAACCCCGCAAGATATCGGCACTCAAACTGTAACCTGAACCAGCTGAATCAGCCTTTCGGAAATTTTTCTACATGACATACGTATACTTATATTTATCTCCATTTAGTATAGATGTAACCTTTCATCGTGTAAGACACATTTAACAGTATGCTAAAATCTGTAAGTGAAAAATATTCCGCGTTTCAAAAAAGTAATTTTGTGTTGTGTAATACATGTACTAATCGTAATATTAAATCTATTTATTCAATAAAATAGACTGCAATGAATTATTTTGTGTGATATTCAGAAATACTGTCTATAAAAAATGGATACTCTCCACTCTGGTCAATTACATGGATAACGAAATCGAGAGATGATAATCAAGGCAAGTAAGATATTTTAAATAAATGAATTTTTATTATTATCCACTGCATTAAAAAATATTATTAATTAAACAATAGATTAGGAGGCAGAAAATGCGATCATTAAAAAATAAATATAAGCGTTAAACAAAGAAAAGAAGCAAACCAGCTATTAATAATGATTAAAACAACTCATGAAATAAGATTGATTAAAAATAACTTTTTCAAAACACAGCTTAAATATCGAAAACGTAAACGAAAGCAATTACTGTGAACGAAAATTTAAATCTAAGATCCTCTTCACAAAGGAACATCTATATGATTATATAATCACTGAGCCACGGACCAAATCCCTAATGCAAGATATATAGAAAACTTAAAAAATTTAACCAATGCTATTCATTGTTAAGAATATTTACAACAAACTGTCCAGACATTCTACCGTTTTTATAGAAAATGGTTCCTTAACCGTAATTCACATTTAATTTAACGTTATTATTTCCCATTTTATGGTAAGAATAGTGTTAAATTGCTGTTATGGAACTTTTTTTTTTTTTTAAATAAAAACCGACGAATGACTGCACGGTTTAAGCCTAAATGTTTAACAGTGTAGAGTATGCAGCAAAATATGCTTCTTGAGAAAAAGTACAGTTCAAAGTCAGAAAACGGCGAGAACCTGATAATCAGAAAGAAACGTTCACGAGACAAATGATAAGCTCAAATCTATTAGTGAAGGCATCAATGATTGTCATTTATAAGTTCGCTGGCCTTAAGATAAGATGCCTATTTAACAGCTCTAGAAGTAAGGCCCACAGGAAAACTGAATTCAGAATTCTTGAAATTAATACTCGCTGACTAATTTCAAAGAATAACTGAAAATTCTGATACATCATAAGAAACGACACTAGAGCATAATAAAATAATGGAAAATTCTTACTCTAACTGTGACTATATTAAAATGTGGCATTTTACCAAAAAAAATCGAATGTTGGCATCGGAAAAGCAAATATTATTTTCAAGAGAATCAATTAAAAAACAGCGGAAGACTAAATTCATAACTTTACCTTTAAAATGAATACACCAACTTTGGAAAATAGATTCGACCCTAAAAAGTAATGAAATAATTCACTTTCAAAGGGGAAAAAACAATAATGATAGAAAAATCTATTTGGCGTGTTTTATTCAAGGACATATATAAAAAAAAATCTGGATGGTGGTTGAGCAAATCTGAAATAAAATATGCTTTCTTATTTTGCTGAAAATAATGATCAAAGATGTTGAGTTATCACTAATTAGAATTTTTTTTAATTGAGTTTCAGGCAGCAATAAAATTTAAGTGGAGAAGGGAACTTCAACTTCATTTATTACTATTTTTCACTTTAAACACTATTCAAGGGCACATTATATGCATTTTGGCATATGATTACCACACATAAAGATTTATTTTGGAGGGGGAGAATATCAAACAGTGTTTAAAAAATATTCTAAACTTTTTTACCCACTGTTCAATACAGTACTCTTTTTGATCTAAACTCCAAACAAATATTCTGAAAACAACTGTGTAATGCAATTTAATCGATATTACTGCCATATTCACCACTGCAAGAAATAAAATGTCATTGACCTATGAAGTGCAATTCAAGTATGGTGTATATTCCTACTTCCATATAATATTCACTAAATAAAGCACACATTTGTCCACCTGTGATAATGCAACCGAATGAGCTCCAATGTGCATGTGCATTGCCCAAATACACAGATTTGCACATATACGTTGCACATGTACAGAAATATAATTTTAAGAAATAATTTCTGCTAACAATTAAAACATTTGAACAAACGGATGTACTATAAAAAATCTGTGGCCAAATATGTTTTATATAAAATAAGAATCGCGTAAATTGATGGTGTAGTTTTGATGACGAACTGCTAAATTAAAACGCTTATTATTGAAAAAATATAGATTTGTTACGACCCACCTAATTTTGGAAACTTATGTTTTCGGCCTGAAAAAAGAAGCGATTAAAAATAGCTGTTCTAGCAGTGAACAAAGCTATTCTATGTCAACCCTTAAATGAACGGATAAGTTCTATAGAAATAAAGATCGATATGAAGGAAGAAAACAAAGATTATGTAATTGTGGTAACGATAACTTATCAGCCTAGAAGATACAGGTGAATCAATAAAACGTACCATACGAAAAATTAAAATACATCGGACACATGCAGAGAGAAAGCAATCCCCTATGGTCACTATGTATGATTTATTAGTATTATATAAAAGAGGTAGTTTCTTTTATCTCAAGTACTGAATTCATGTATTCATTAACACCGTATGAAATTCTTGAAATTTGCAAAAAGTTTGCATCAATATAGTCATCATAAAATTACAGAACTTTATTTTTTTCGTTTATTCCCCAGTTTCTATTTCTCAGTAGACACATGGAAGTTGCTTCTTTTAAATTTAAAAAAAGAAAAAAATCTCAGAAGTGTTTTCGCTTTACCATTAAACAGTAAATATTTTTTTTTGTTCAGAAATAAAACAAAAATTTTTTTCTAAATCTATGCAAAAAAGTGTAAAATAAAATAATGACACATTGTAAACGATATTTAAACTGTGAATATAAGTGTATTTTTGAAGCACATTAAGCACAATATTTGTTTCTGCAATGACTTAATGAAATAGAACATAATTAATTTCTTATATGTATACAATATTCGTATACAGTACTAGTATATTAAATGTCATTAAAAACAAATTACATACTTAATTAAACTAAAAAATTACAAATAACAAATTACTCAACATATATTTCACATGCCAAATATTTCTTAAGAGCTAGATACTGAACAGCCTACATAATCAATCTGACTCTTATTAAACAAAACTAAAATAGAACAACAATGAAGGAAATTCCATTACATCCATCAGGTTTAAATAACCAAGGGGAATGTTACTCCGAGAATGCAATTCATCTGGTAAGTCTCACAAAATAGCTGAAAGGGTTTATAATCACAGAGAAACAATTTATAAATGAGATAATTTGTTACAAAAGAAGGATAAAAAAATTACATAAATTAATTAATTTTGTAAATGTAGTAAATAACTTAATATTTTAAACAAATGATCTCGAAAGAGACATGCTTTTTCCAATAATGTGGATTCTTTAGAAAACTATGATGACTTTTCTAGTAACAAGTAACATTTCTTTTTTCGTTTAATGACGGGACAAAACAGAAAAACATCTTAAAAAGAAGAATCATGCAACTGTTATTTAATTTTAACACTTGTGAACATATAGCGTGAATGACAATTGATGTGGAGAAGTAGAGTCTTATAAAATTCGTATAAAGATATAATACTAAACATTTTACTATGCACCCTTACTGGTGTTATTTGTGCTAATATTCTTCATGTTGAGGTTTATGAAACTACCATAAATGAAAGTTAACTTCAAAATAAAAAAAAATTATGAAAAAACCATTGTGAATATTTACGAGGACGCACTAACTTCTGAAAAATAATACTTAACAGCTCCTTCAGGGGATTAATATTAAAAATATACTATGTAGTACAATAGGCCATAAGAAAAATATTTAACACTTGATGCAAGAAATTTAAATAGATCAGATTTTAGCTAATAATAATAATAATAAAATTAATGGAAAATATTTACACAAAATACACACTCATAATTAACGAAGTGCATTCGATCTGTCTACACAATACACCAT
Organism: Maratus speciosus; assembly: GCA_963932465.1. NCBI lineage: Eukaryota > Metazoa > Arthropoda > Arachnida > Araneae > Salticidae > Maratus > Maratus speciosus. The sequence continues at coordinate 330,028,848 of OZ010788.1, read as the reverse complement.
TAAAGATTTTGTTAGAAATACAGTTAATCAAAACAGTAATTTTATCTTAATTTATTTCTTAATTCTACATTATTTATCGTTATTCAATATTTTAATCATACGTGTTAATATGATCTAGATTAATTAAAAATATAACAATAGAAAATAAAACCGTCATAGCATTAAACCCGCTAACAAAAAAAAACTCTATATTAACAACATTCATTAAATAAATATTATTCAGCATTTGAACAAATAAGCATAAATTATGCACCGGATGTTTTTAGGCCTCGCACATCATTATTATATTTGTAGGTTCCGGTTTCGAAAAAGCGTTGGCAGCATCTTATATAAGGTAAATAAAAAATATTAAATTATTATATTATCGAGGCCATTTTGGCCGAGACTGTACTCCACATCCTTATCGTCAAAGATTAAGCTGAAAATCTACAGAATACGAAAATATGTGCGTCATTAGAGGGTTAGTGTAGAGAGACTAAGAGTACAGATGTTACTTCCCAAAGCTACTAAGTGGCCTTCGGAAAACACTAAAAGTTCTGAATAGTTCCTGTAACTTCATTTTAAAAAACTCTAACTTTTGGGACGGGCAAAAACACTCCTTCTCTCTTTGGTGATCCATACACACCCCACAACTCCTGATTGTGAAAAATCACCCCTCACCCCTCCATTTTTCGAGGCTGTAGTCTGAAATGACAGGTAACTATTCCCTTTAGTCATAAATTCAGAATTGTAAAACTTTCATACCTATTGTTTTTTACAGCCAAGTTCTCACGACTTCTGCGTTAGTAGAAAAGTCATTTTTCCATATATATGATCTCAATAGACAACCATGCAAAATATAAAATTTAAACAAATTATTAATAAACCTTATAAAATGAAATTATATATATATATAATACTCAGCATTCTTAATACTTTATACAAAAAATATTTCTTTTAAGAAAATATCTACTGATTTTATTATGGAAGTCATTGCGGCCAAGACTGCTCCCAACATCATTTAAATTATTACTGGCAAAATGTTCAACTATTAAACAGAATATCTACAGAACACGGAGGAAGATACGTGAGTCATTGGAAGTTTAGTATAGAGAGAGTAAGAATACAGATGAACTTCACAAGGCTACTAAGTGGCCTTCGGAAAGCTCTGAAAGTTACGATACTTCTCAGTGAAAAATTCACAGTTACAAATCTGTATACATTGTAACTTCATTTAAAAAAACTCTAACCTGGGACACGGACAAAAACAACCCATTCACTCTTTAACGATCCATATTGCCCCACAAGTCCAGATGGTAAAACTTAATATCACACCTCCATTAGATGGGGTTGTAGTCTCCCAATACAGAGTTCTTTTAACTTCAGTCGTATCTTCAGAATTGTAAAATTTTCAAACATTTTGTTCTTTTCAGACAGGTACCCACCACTTCTGCGTTAGTAAAAAAAATATTTCCCAATTATACCAACCAATTATAGAATTATACAAAATATTAAACATAACCACAATGTTAATAAAACATAACAAAAAATTACATATACTCATTATTTTTAATACTTGATACAAAAATAATATGTTATTTGCATTCCCTACTGCGAGATGCATACTTAACCAGTTCGGACTAGTGCCTCTTGCACGTGTTTTATTCGATTTGCATCACTTTTTAAAGAGATAACTCTTTTAATTAACACTATGTCTTAATTAAATAAGTTAAATATTACTGTTTTTAACACTTTCCAACAAAGTTGAAAGTGTTTATGCATTCGGTTTGTTTGTCCGTCTGTTCGTCTGCCCACGCTCTAACTCCCGTAAATATACTCGGATTTTCATGCAATTGATAAACGTTATTTTGCGTCACAAAGGCATATTTTGTCTTGTAAATGAAGTACGCGGGGTTAATAGTTCATTTACAGGGGCTCTCAAAAGAAATCCGTTATATTATAGTCATTGAGTAAAACTTGTTTGAAGAGTATTTTAATGACATGACGCTATTTAAAAAGTATTGAAATTGATATAAATCACTGAATTTCACTACAAGATTATTACTATATAATAGAGCAGTACAATATATACAGGGCTGATTAAACAATTCATATTATTTCCCGATTGTAGATGGGAACAGGTAAAATTGTGTTTTAAAATGTGTTATGAGTTTTCCAATGGTTTAATCAGACATAATATTTTAACTTTTTAAACGGTGGAGTTTTGTATCATTATTCTGAATGTGTTGAAAAGTGTTTCATAATCTATTCTTGACGAATGATTCTTTTCTTTCTTGTTTATATTGGTATCAAACAAAAGTGCTGTATACGTCTTTTGAACCGAAGGGGTTACACGAAGGCTGATTTTTCGTTAGAAGTAAAGATGATGGAGGATAAAATAGAGGGTGAGTTTTCTTCAGCACCATTTTTATGACGTTTGAGTAATACGAAAATGTAGAGGAAGAGGTCCAAATACCGGCTGCCGCTTTTGTTTTCAATCTAAATCATACAATTTTCAAAATTAATAAAATAAAAAGGGACAGCAGGGTACCTTGACATGTTTTACACCTTTTTAGAGAAGAAAAAAAAAACAGTTTAAAATGCGTTTTCTCTTTATAAAGAGCAAAATTCCGAAAGTTTTCGAATTTTTAGTTTTTAAAATGGGGTCTAAATACCTGCTACCTAAGTTTTTTTCCAAAAGATCACACAAATAGAGCTAATGACAATTATTAAGCAATAAGAATATTATTTTAATAAATTGTATTGATTAGTAACATTTCTTATGCACAGAAAAAATACGCATTTTTTAAAAAAAATAATTTTTTTTGTCAAATTTCTAAAAATTTTTACGACTATCTCTCACAGTCTTCTTCCCATTATGTTTCTAATTTAGTATTTTAACGTGTAAAAAAAAAAAAAAAAAAAAAAAAAAAAAAAGCTTGCTGATTGAAATGAAAATTATTTTATCTGAAAAAAATCGAAAACATAATATCACTCTCTGCGTCGGTATAGTCCTATCAGCCCGCATATTGCATTCTTAACATTGAACACGGAATACCCTACCCCATTCTTGTCCACAGGGAAAGCACCCATGCTGAAGACACGCATTTATCATCTTCTACCATCGCGCCACTACACCGTGGAAAATAGTTCCTTTCTTCCAATACTCTCTGTAAAACAATTATGTAACGTTACTCCATAAAATAGATGGCAGCTTTGCTGTCCCCATTTTATATAGTAATTTAACCGATATAACTTCTGTTTCGTTACACTAATGTGCAATATTACACCAGTTATATCAGTTTAAATCACGCCATTATATAACTTAAATTACTCCATAATATTGGAGGCAGCATGGGGCCACCAATTTTATAGAGTAACGTTATTTACAATTTTTATTGTGCCGTTTGAATATGTCAGTGTATTCTCCGAATTTCTTTATCCTAGTAGTAATTCACTGATGAAAACTGATTTGTGAAGACACGGTTTTTTAAGAAAAACTTCTAAAATATTCATTAAAAATTACTGTAATTTCGTGAGATATACATAGTATGTATTACAATTGAGTTACGGAAATCAAATTTCATACATAATGTTAAACATAAACAAACACTCAAAAATTAAATTTTCTTAATATGCAAACGTGGGGATTGATTTATGAAATATCACATTTCATTGGTTATTCCGAAGTAATGCGACAAACATTTGCGTAAAGCAAGGTAACGTGACATGCACAGTAGACATAAAAACGTTATTTATTAGAAGCAATAAGTTTCACTCATACTTTTCACGATGTGTAAACGAAAGATGTCATGTGAGGAAGAAAAAGCTAAAATCGATGAATATCTAGAATGTGGAAAATCTGTTCAGGAAATTAGTAAATTAATTAAGATATCAGTTGATGTGATATATAACTATTGAAAAGATACAGAAAATTATTGCAAAAAGTTTAACAAAAAAGGTAATCCACGTTTAAGTAAGAGAGAGAAAAGTAGGATTCTTCAACTTGCATCGAAAGCCAATCACAGTTCAAAGCAGATTTGTGCATAACTATCCCTTCTTCTTCACTCTTGTTACTTCTAGAAGAGTTAGGGAACTTTTACATTCTTCAAGGAGATTGAGATAGTCGAAAATGAAGTCCGGTCCAAAGTTACTTCTGCGTCGCAAGAGATACATTTGCAGTATTGCGAGAAGTAGATGGCAATGGATGACAACGGAAAGAAAGTCATTTTCTCCGACGGAAAAATATTTAATTTGGAGTGGCCGGATGGTTTAAAGTATTATTGAGAGGATCTCCGATTAAGAGCCAAACTCTACAACAGCAGAAAGTTTGGTGATGAAGTTAGATGAATTTGGTAGCGATCGTTTATGATGGTAAAAGTGAGATTGCATCTTTAAACTGTCGACAGAACTCTTTTCATTACCATTTAGTTTATGGTATTTAGTCGAATTGTTTATTTAAATGATATGCAGTACACATCACTTCTAGAATTGAAAGCTTCAGACTGTCAAAATTGGAAATTAATTGATCGGAAATACATTCAAAATCTTGTTTTATCAATGCCATCTAGATTAAAAGAAACTCTGATGAATAAAGGCGGATTTACTAACTAATAATTCCAATTAAATGTGATATTTCATAAATCAATTTCCATCCTTTTATGTTACTATTTGTTTTAGTTTAATAATATGTATGAAATTTTATTTTTGTAAATTATTTGTTGTACTTAACGTGTATAATGTATAAAATTTCATTCATTTCTAATGAATATTATAGAAGTTTTTGTTAAAAAACCGTGTTTTCATAAATCAATTTCCACCAATGTATATATGTAAATATACATACACACAAATGTCTATTTATCTATATATGAATGTTTATATGTATACGGTGGTTCTTCAAGCCCTGTTATCGTTGACCAATAGCTAATTTCCAGACAGGGAGTTTTGAGGTATTTTTTCCGATACGAAATATTATTATTTTATAATAATGTCATATGAAAATATATTTACGTCAAAATAGTTATTTTAGTTAAATTTATAGAATTTATCTTTTCATATACATCCTGGGTTCTATAACAATAAATTTTTATTCCAGAAGATAGAAGAAAATATTTTTCTATCTTCAAGAACTAAAACAAGATAAAAATATTTATTTACGATTAAAAAATTCCAACTTAGTATACGTTAAAATTTATGATTTTTCAATTATCTTTGGCTCTAAACACGCGTCTTTCAGTTCACACTAACTCATCAATACAAGGAAATATCCAGTATAACAAAGCTTCCGATCTTAAAATTGTGTCCATGCACGACCTTGTTCATCAATTTAGCACATGCAGAATTCACAATGCATTGATGCCGATAGTAAACACGTCGAGAATACTGAACATGATTTTCTGTACCATGTCATCTGTACCTTCTTTGCACATGTTATGTTTACTTGTAATTTGCGTCTGTTTTATAATGCCACACTTCTGTACAAAATTAATGGCGTATTTAAGCTGGTGAGTAGATATGAAAAAATGTATTTCAAACTTTCTATTGTATTTTTGCATGTAAAAGATCAGTTTATGTTAACTCGAAAATACTGTGCAACTTTTTCATTTACTTACTTTCACATATCTTAATGGATAATTAATGGATATGTGTAGGAATTTAATAGAAAAGTACTAAAAAGAAATATCATACTTATTAAAAATAAATAATATATCATACAAAATTTAAGGGATTGTAAACTTTAAAATACCTTTATTACCATATGAAGAATTAGATACATGATAATATTTTTAACATGTGTCAGAACCACTTGTTTACATTTAATAACTTTCACTTTATATTACTTTTAACTATCAATCTAACTGCTCAAGCAGCTATCTGCTTTAGACGAAACATGAACCTTAAGTTCAAAGCATCAACGGTCGTCCGATGGCTTCAGAACCCCGAGCTCTCCTTCTGAACAGGTGCTGAACATGTGAGCAGAATTGAGGGGTTTCCCAGCTGATGGCAGCTTAACACCCATACTAGGAATTGAAGTAACTTATGTTTTGAGAGTCATTGGGAAAAATTTAACTGTAGTTTAGAACTACATAAGATATAAAAATAAGAAAATAGGAGAGGAGATTAAATAGTTAAGAATTTAACAGAAAATAGTTTAATCTTAAGTTAAGACAGAAGATGAATAAATGAAAAGTATCTTTAAGAATTTATGAAATGGTCTAACAGTAGTTATAAAATTACTATAAAAGGATGAAAAATACAGAAAAATTTAGCGCTGTTCAGAGTTACACTCGCCAAGCTTGGGTAGGAAAAGCTGAAAGGAGATAGCAAAAGCCACATTATCTAAAAAAGAGGACCTTTTCAGGGGCATACATTTGTTTTTTTTCTTCTACATACCAATATAGCGAGAATATAACTTATACATGTATATATATATATATATATATATATATATATATAGAAAGCAATCTTAGTGTGGTGTACCCAGAGATTACCGAGTGTCCATAATTATGGAGAACTTAGGGCGTTTGCGCTGGTGGGGCTCGAAGGCGTCATAATCCGTAAGCTGCACTACTATTTCATTTGGAAGGTCAAACTTTTTGCTATAGAATTTTTTAGCCAAATCGCTGATGTGCTTACGCAGAGTGATGGTTTTAAGATCCTTACGGACAGTTGAGCTGCGTAAGTAACGAGAAGCGTTACGAACTATGCGCAGGTGTCTGTTGTGCAGACGGCTTAAGATACTCGTAGAAGTTGTGCAGGTGAAGCCCCAGACCGGACTGGCATAAGTGATTATTGGAAGGATACATGAGTTATAAAGAATCAGTTTGTTATGAACTGAAAGTGATTTGCTATTGAGAAGATGTTTAATTGAGTGAATGCTCCAGCGACTTTCCTTTTAATAGAAAGAATGGGCTTGCCCCAAGTTAAACGGCGATCAAGTATGAACCCAAGATATTTAGCATGGTCAGACCAAGGAATTGCTGTGGTATTGATTATTATTCTATTAGGGAATGTTAGTTTTCGAGAGAAAAATACTGCACAGGTTTTAATTTCATTAATAAAGACGCACCATAACATACACCAGTTCGTGAAATCGTCGATGTGTGTCTGCGGGTACCTGTAAAGAGTGTACAGGAGTTGAGCTGAAGCATACATGCAAGTGTCGTTGGCATAAAGAGCGAGGTATGTGTGCAGAAAGCGTGGTATGTCATTAAAGAAGATGTTAATTAATATTGCGCGCAACACTCCCCCCTGAATGATGCCCGCTATGATGAAAAGAATAATGGAAAGACTGTTGTGTATGCGGGCGCGAAAAATGTGGTCGCAAAGGTGCGAGAAGCCCTTCTTCGACTTCGAATCACTATTTGACCGAGGCCCCTGTGAACAACTTCACACATCCCCGGGATCAGAATTTGTGAGCAATGACAGGAGAGCAAACTAAGACCTGTATGGTAGTAATAGAATTAAGGGGAGTGGGGGGGCAAAAAATAAAAAGGGGAATTAAAAGCCTGACAGTGGGAGAAATGAGCTACTTGAAGAAAAATATAATATAAAATGACAGAAAAAGGAGAAAGCAGAGAGAATTTACTAGGAGGAAGTTTAAGTATAGCATTACAACAACTAGATATATTTTTGGATTTTATAAAATTTTTTGTATTTTTTCTAATATTTTTTATAAGATAACAAAAGCTTTTTCAAAGCTTTCGAAAAGATGAGTAATAGACTCAAGTAAAATAAATGTTAGTAATGAAAGAGGGTAGCCTATATCAGTGTGTGAGTGCATCGTTCGTTTCTAGGCCTAACTTCGTGAGAAGTTGCCATTTGGATCCGCTCTGGGATGCCGTCGCAGGCTCCACTCTTTGCCGCCCGAGCGCCAAGGCAATGCCGGTAGTGACATTACGCCTAAGCGTAGCTCTGAAAAGAGCCAGTCTTCCCGGTTCATCACCTGACTGTTGGGGGCATAATGACGTGCTGGAATGCTGTGGAATGTCACCGCAGTGCCAGATGCAACATTTCGGCTAAGCCGTAGGTCCTGAAAAGGACCGGTCCCTCTGCTCTATACACTGCGTGACTGCTGGAACCAGACTGACGAGAACAATGGAAAAACTGCTTGTTATATAGGCTACGAAGGGAAAGGGAGGAGCCAAAGGCGGAGACTGATCTGCTCTGCGCAGTCAGTGGAATGATAGAGGGAAAAAACAGGTGTTAGTATAAAGTGAAATAATAATAATAATAACAAAATAAGATAGTAAAAGAGTTTCAAAAAATAATTAAAGAAGGGTATTTAAGGTTATTCCCATTTTGGGACTTTTACGATTAGCGTTGTTGTGTATGTCATAATTTGGTAAATTATTTAAAGCACTATTGTCAGAAGTTTCAAGGGAGAGGTGGAAATTAATATTTAAATGTTGAATGAAGTCATTTAACTTAGGAAAATTTAATTCTCTATAAATATGAAAGTTACGGACATAGTAGGGGGCATCACAGATAGTTCTAATAGTTGAATTTTGGGCTTGGAGAAGAAGTTTAATATGAGTTTTAGCAGCAAAACTCTATACACAACAACAGTAAGTTAAAATAGGACGTAAAAAGGAAGCATACAAGAGCAGTTTATTTTTAAGTGATAATTCACTATTTCGAGCTAAAAAGGGGTATAATTTACTTTTGGCTGCTCGAAATTTATTTCGCGTAGTGTGAATGTGTTGTTTGAAAGTGAGACGTTGATCAAGGATGACTCCAAGGTATTTGCAGCTTGAAGACCATGGCAGTTCAGTTTGGTTAAATTTAATTTTATATTTATCTCTATTTTCGTTAATAAGGTTACAGAAAAGGATGGCATGGGTTTTATTGATATTAACAGCGATACGCCAATTGTTAAACCATTGGGAGAGAGCTTTAAGGTGACGGGTGATTGAGAGGATAGCGTATCGGCGATTTTTATTAATGGCGAAAACACAGGTATCATCCGCGAATTTAGCAAGGTAGGTATGGGGGGAGGTGGGTATATCATTAATAAAAAGTGTAAACAGAAAAGGGCTGAGGCGACTGCCTTGTGGCAGGCCGAACAGGGCGAAAATATTTCTTGAAAGCTTGTCTTTAATTTTAAAATGGAAGTTACGATCAAGAAGGAAACTAAAAATTAATCTGATAAGGTGGGGGGGAAAGTTATAATTAATGAGTTTAAAAATGAGGCCATAAATCCAGACTTTGTCGAACGCCTTTTCGATGTCAAGGAAAACTGCAGCAGTGAATTCTTTGGAGATTTTCCTGTCGTAATATGCTCCACGAGCATGTAGACCTGATGGGGGGGAGGGGGGGCAGAGAGCCCCTCCTTGAACCCAAACTGGACTGGGGACATTATGTTGTTTACCTGGCTGTGGGCATTAAGTTCATTAGCAATGAAGGCTTCGGTGAGCTTACTAAGGGAATTTAGAAGAGAAATGGGTCTATAACTAGTAGGAAGCTCAGGGTTTTCAGAACTTTTAAGTATAGGGGCAGTAAGGGCAGTTTTCCAGTACAGGGGGAAATAGCTGAACTTAAAGATGTTATTGATAAGGAGGGTGATTTTTGGAATATACGCGAGAGGAAGATTCTTAAGCATTTCGTTATTGATGCCACTGATGCCTGGGGATTTTTTATTTTTAAGTTTTTTAATTTCTTTGATGACATCAGTGTTTGTGATCGAGATATTGCTGGGAAGGGGTGAGGGATTATTGCTTAAGAAATCACTAACTACAGTATTGACTTCCGTTTCAATTTCCTGATTTAAAATAGGGTTTCCTTGGAATAGCAATTCTAAACTGCTGGCAATAACATCTGCTTTTTCCTCGTCAGTGTACACGTAATCTTGGGAATTTGGATTAAGGATGCGGGAGAAATTAGAATCAGAACGTCTGATCTTTTGCGCTGCCCGCCATATGCTGGCGTCCTCTGGTGACAGCGATTGAAGGTAGGAACTCCACCTTTGCTGCCTTCGGTCGTCAAGATATTTTTTAAGATCTTCCTGTGTTCTGTTCATGATTCTTTTATCAGATTGATTACGTGTACGTTGGAAAATTTTCCTCGCCCTATTACGATTAATGGTGAGTCTGCGGACATGGGGGTCAAGTTTGTAGAATTCATTATTGACGACTTTCGTAGTAGCATAATCAGCAGCTGTTTTTATATCGCTCGTTATGGAGTTGACAAGATTATCAATGTCGTTTGTGCTGCTGATGTCCGGGAGGGAGGGGGAATGTCATTAATGTAGTTTTGGAATTGAGCCCAATTTATTCTATTAATAATTTTCAGTGGAGAGGATGGGAGACGAATTTGGATGCTAATTTTAATGGGATTATGGTCGGAGCTCAATTCACAGAGGGATGCAATTTCTTTTGCATAGTTAAAGCCGTTAAAAAGACCAAAATCAATAGTGCTACTACTGTGGCTGGTGACACGGGTGGGGGAGTCCGGAAAAATAATGTCCGCAGTAGAATTTAAAAGGAAATCATAGATATTTTGTCCATATGCATTGTTATAACTGCAATTCCAGGAAGAGTAATGAGCATTGAAGTCGCCTATGACGAAGGTGCTGACGTCATGCGTAAGGAGTGTCCTAATCTCCCTCGTGACGTCACTCGCGCTCTCTCCATGCGGGACGTAGATTGAAAAGAAAGTCAAGGGCGGTGAACCAGGAATAATAATAGTAATGCCAGTGGCGCCGACTAAGTCCGGGGGGGAGGGATTAGCTATATGAAAATTAATAGATTTTTTAATACAAACAGCCGTGCCACGAATGACAAGCGGACTGTAGTTGTTAGGGTGGTCGTTGAGGATGACGTAATAATTTGGAAGTTTAAAGGTAATACCAGGTCTCAAGTGCGTTTCTTGTAGAAGTAAAATATCAGGGGCGTGCTCTAGTACGAATTCCCGTTGCTAGCCCTCCTTCTTTTACATACATTAAAATTATTGAAAGTTTCTTTTAAATTTGTCCGGTGACGTCTTTTCATTTTTTTTCTTTTATTTTATGTCCCGGCACGGTCAAGCATCAGACAATGGTCCGCGTTCAAGTTAAAGTTTAAGAAACTTCCAATGGTCTAACGGAACACCATGCTTTGCGAATTCTGCGTCGGTTATTTACACAAATTTAGTGGTATCACATTCGCATGTGCGTGACAATAAATTTGAACGTGTTACTCAGCAATGAATTATTTTTAATATTTTGCACAAAACATACCTACAAAAGCAGAAAATTTAATATATTATAAGTGTTAAAATTCTACTAAAAAATTCCATCACAAGTTTTAATATATTTTTTCAGTTTAATTTTCAGTTTATTATTATTTTTTAAGAACATAATTTTTCAGTTGTCGTCCTAGTAATTTAGAAGTGGGTAAATCGAAGAGATACGTGTGTGTTCCGTACATTAATTTTATCGTTTTAAAATTAACATTTATTATTTAATGTAGCATTAAATCTTTAACGAATTCTTTTTATTGTTTCTCTTATCAGACATTAAAATTTTACTGCTTCCTGTCAGTTAATTTTATGTGTCTAACGAAATCAATTTTTCAAAATGTGGTTTTTTAACATGATATTACAAGACAAGTGCTTGTCTTCCAATAAAAGTTTATTACTTATATCCTTCAAGCAATTCTGTTGTTACACGTAATTGATTTTTATATCTTCCTTTTATTAAGAGAGTTTTCTTATTTACTTATATTCATTAAACAAAACATTTCTAGCCACAGAATGTATTAGATAGATAATTCTGAAAATTATATATAAACAACCAAAAATGCTATTTTTTATTCTGTTTATTTATTGATTGATTATTTTAGTGAAAAATCGTTATGTTACAGGATTTTTAATGTCAGTTTCATCAAATTAAGAAATAACATTTATGAAAAATTAAACCTTAATATATTTCTTTTTACTTGAATTTAACGTGGAAACGAAATATTCATTATCATAACAATATTTAATTAAGTTATAAGGCCTATATGAATTTTATGCTCACGAAAAATTAACAAATTTGAAAAGGTATTAAAAGATATTCTCTACAAAAAAAAAAAAAAAAAAAATGTTTAAACATTCATTATCAGGGAATAAACAGAGCATTATGTTGGCTTCAGGAACAATGGTAACGCTTTACAAAGTCCAAAATCTTACGAGGAATTAGTAATGTCGTGCAAATGGGGAGCTAGAAGCGGAACAAATATTAGGATTTTTTTGCAAACTCGTATTACACATTAGATAACCTTCAATTATTTCCGTGGAATAAGTACATGGCATTTCAAATTTATCTTCGATTTTGATCTCACATAAAACCTAAATTAAATAAGATAACGAATTTCGGTTTTGTGTGCATATAACAGGAACTTATAAAGTTTTACTAAAAATAATGCCTTTGCTTCCAGGTACAATACAGTAAGATCCATTACTGGTGTTAGCTGCACAACAGCAAAAGACCCAGTGTGTGTTCTGTTTAATAGATATGAAGTCAGACACACAACTTGAAAGGAACTTACAAACAAAATACGGACGTCACCCACCATCTAGGCATCGTCCCTTGAATAGTAGGTCTGAGCGCTGGCACAAAAATGGCGGCTGCCGGAGGCGGATTTTTTTCAGCGTGTGTACGGTCCCTTAAAATATTCGTACCAATAACATTTTAAAGTTTTTTCCGCTTTTTGTTTCTCAGATTAAACAAGTCTTAGAAATCTTTTATAAAATACTGGTGTCTATATTTAAGGGTCCATACCTACGTTTAAAAAAAATTCGCCTTCGGCAGCCGCCATTTTTGTGTCAGCGCTCAGGCCTAGTATTCAGGGGGCGGTGATCTAGGCTCTACGAAGGCCGGTATTCTGTTTCAAATGTGCAAGCCGGCTGGCGTTGTTTGTGAAACCGAAGGTGCTCATCTGGAGTTCTGGCAACACGTAAAACTGTGGAACGTGCTAATCATTATACCCTAAACAGATTTTTGTTATATAATTTCTTTTAAGTTTTATGCAGGATCAACTTTGTAAACATATAACTTCGGACACTTTATAGTTGAGCTTTTTGTTTGGAACTTCTTCGTACAGTGCTTTTTACAAAATCAGCATTTAATTATGAAATATCTTATGTACGCTCGGCAAAAAAAAAAATAAAATAAAATAAAATAAAAATAAAATAAAAATAAAACAAAATAAAAAAGAACACCCCGCAGGTTTTAATCACGAAATTATCGCAGAATAAAACAAAACGAGACATTCAGTTGGAAATTACGTCTTTTTTAAATTTATGCTTAAAAAAAAAAAAAAAAAAAAAAAAAAAAAAAACGCTTAATGGACGGTGTTCCTAGAGAAATTGTAGCAAACTCTGAGACAATGCAATACGAAAACACCACTTTTGGTATAATATTTTGATTTTTCAAAAAATGTTACCGTAGCGTAATAAAGGGAAAGTCGTTCAGTAAATTAATTTAGGAATCATGCTTATTTAAAGTATTGAATTCCTAACTCGAAATAATTTTTCAATAGCTAATAAAACAAGCTGCTAATTATGTAATTTTTCAAGAAAAATTAAAAAAAAATACTTTAAAAAATGAGATCATTTTTAAAAGCATGTCTTTGAATTAATTTTATATTGGTTTTAACATCATAATTATCGCTGTAGAACCAACTAAATATATTTGCCAATATTTTCAAATTTCAAAATCATTTCATAATGGTGTACTACTATTGTTATTTAAATAATTTTTATGCACAAAAAACTTGTTTTGATTAAAACATTCGTTTGAAAAAAAAAAAGTGACGAATTATAACGTGATAAATGGTAATTGAATTTTATGTTATGAACCCTTTAGTCTCTAGAACATTTTTCCTTGAAAGTTTAATACTATCTTTTTTCATATCAAAAAATTAAAAAAAATGGGTAACGATGGAATAATGAACTAGACTTCATCTACTTATGTATATAAAATTAAAAATTTGTTTATTGCTATATATTGCTATATTTCGAGTTCTGCTACATGGATTTTGACGAAACTTACACTGTTAGATAGATATCATTTCAAGGAAAGTTTTAAGCTGTAACACATCGTTCTACGTAGATTACTTATAGAATTATGATGAAAAGTTCTGTTATTTTGGACGATACGGTTACCATTTTATTTCTTGGCGAACTTTATTGTTGTCGAAAAATTGAAATGGCTATTACACCTCGAAAAATAAAAGAAAAAATTGTTACTAATTTTATTTAAAATTTTAAAAAAAGTAAAAAAAAAAAAATCAGTTTTGACGAGTAATAATGTTTTAAAATGGAAATATTTAATTTATACATGAAAGGGAACGTTCGTAAAGCTTAAAAAATTATTAAATTGAAATATTGCAATCAAAGCAAGATTTGGCGATTTATCTTTCTTTTGCGTCAGGTTAAGAAAAATTCATCTGTAAAATTGCATATTCAGGAATATTTGAAAACAATTTAGAATGTTCTTCTTATGAGCTGCTTCTTATATGCTTTCAAAAAAATCGGCAGAACCTCGATTTAGCATTCGTAAAAAAATAATGAACATTTAATTTTTTTGCGACTTAACGCTGGTTGGCGACACAATAAAATTTTTAATAATACTATGATAAATATTCTTTAAGAAAAACTTTTTCAACTGTCCATACGAAGTTAGGTTTAAGTAAGTTTAACTTAAATAAATACATTTTTATAACGGCAGTTTTGTCATATACATTTATATATGTATTAAATGAAATTTAACGGTCAAAATAATTCTGTATAGAACTAAATATAAATGGGTTAAAATTGTTTCGAACTCAGAATTAAGGTCCGATTCTGAGCATTTGCAATTTGACTTCGATATTGTTAGTGTCTGAGACAACAAAAGGAAAGCATTGTTGCCATGGAAACAGCGACTTAATATCGAATTATTTTAATGACAGCATTTTTAATCAAAATACACTTAAAACTTATCCAGCCGATGACAACCGCATAAAATTAAATAACTACAGCAAGACATAATTTATATATATTTTATAAATATACTAGGGGGCTCTGCCCCCTGCAAGCTACTCTCGACAACCACCATTCAGACACCACAGAATCTAAAAACACGCTAATCGGATGGGTTTTAAAAAAATTAGAGAAGATTGAATTATACTGAAAAAAGCTGTGCAGATCTCCCTGTAAACGGTTTCCATTCAATTCCCTTTGATTGCAAAAATTTAAGGCCGAATCAGTTGCTGTTAAGACATTCAATGGTTGTTTTCGTTTTTGATTAAAGAGGATCAGTTAAACATTTGAAAATAAGCTAAAATAAAATGAATTAAGTATACTGAGTCTTTGTCTCCCGATATTTTAAAACAATCTCTATAACAATAGCCTAAGTCATGTGTCTATCATCAACAGTTCCGGGCGGACCACTTCGCTTTTTATACTCTAGGCGCCATTTTGGTACTTTAATGTTAGCCAAGTGCAGGTGATAAGTCTCCAAATATTACTCTATCGCCATCATTTCATCTATTTTATAATAGTTCAAGTCATCAACTGCCGTAAACAAATACGGTCTGATCCCTTCGCCTTTCATTTGAAAGTTTGGCACAGATGTCATATATTGGCGCGATTTTTTCCCGACAACAATTTTGGGAAAGCATCAACATCCGTCTTACCATATCAAGCAAAATAACGATTCTTTGGCGCCAGTTATGTACCCGTAGCGTATATGACATTGGCGTCAGAAAAAAATCGCTGCAATATGGGTCCGTATATTACATCTGTTCCAAAAAATTTCCATTTTGATTTAAAAAATCTTTTTTTTTTTAGAATAAAATTACTTAAAAGTTGCCATGGTCGCAAAGAATTCTTGGTACTGTTACGCTAGCCGGATGCAAATCTCGCCAATAGCTTTTTTTGAACTCGCCAGTTAGCATTTCTTTTTCGAGTGGTAATATTTGGCCAGATACGCATCGCAGGTTTGGCGTTATTTTTATTTGCGAAAACCTCGTTTTCAAATACCAGTTACATATACATTCTTGGTATTCCTTAGATATGGCGTCGACAAAAAATCTATCGCCAAACTATAAGATTAAATGCCAATAATTTTTCATCGTAAATGTCACATTCACTTGACTTTAAGCAAGTTACACGTGTTTAGGTCATCAAGAGATTTTTATTTCGACGTTTTATCTGTATATTTATTAATGTTATACTAATTTATTTGTTCTTTCGTTATTTAAAATAAAAATTATGTCAATAATTACATCAATATATATACAATATATTACCAATATATAATCTGGCGAGTGGTTTGGAGATTTATATAATTTGGCGAAATTGGTCGACGGAATAACTAAGTAGTACCGTATTTTTTAATTGTTTTCTATTATTTTCAAAAGGAAATAACAAAAAAAATGATAGAACAAAATAATTCGGCACAGATGTCATATTCGCCCCATATTGGCGCGATTTCTTTCTGACGCCAATGTCATATACGCAAAGTATACTTAACCGGCGCGAAAGTGTCGTTATTTTGCTTGATATGGTAACCCAGATGTTGTTTATGCTGTCGATGTTTTCGCCAAATCGGCGTCGGAAAAATATCGCGCGATTATGACATCTGTGCCAATAATTCATATAAGTTTAAAAAAAGAAATAAAAGTAAATAAACATTTATTATTAAATAAACAACAATAGCCGGGTTACCATATGTCAATCAAAATAATGCCATTTTGGCACCGATACGCCGGTGCGTATATGACATCTGTGCCTAATATTTTTTCTTTTAGTTTTGTTTTTTTAAAAAAAGAAAGAAGTGAAAGCCATCAATTTTAAATGTTTCAGTGGTACTTTTCCGTTATACGGACACCATTGTCGGCAAGCGTAATAGTTGGCGTAAAATGAAAATCACGTGAATTTAAACATTTGAAAAATAAAAGAAAATACATTGTCGATAGTAAAGTGAGCATTTTAAAAATATAACATTTGAAAATTACAGACTTTTTAAACTATTTTGTTAAACCACAAATATATACTTAAAATAAGTGAACAAATAACTGTTATACAATAAATTAATAAAATAAAACTCATATTAAACTGCTGGCAAAAAATGAAAAATTCTTTTCATGATCAGGGTTGAAATAATTGGCGCATTAGCATACATTCTGGCATGGTGTCCGCAGAACGGAAAAGTAGCGTTTCAGTTTTAAATGAAAGTTTTGTATTTTAAATAAAATGAATGAAAGCATAGCTGCCAACTTTTCCGATTTTTTGGCCCGGAAAAATTTAATAGAAAACTCTTGTGTTATTTAATCGGCAGATTTCGGTGATTTAAAATGGTAAAATTTACTATAAAATTTTTGTGGTCTGAAAAAGCGGAAGACGTTGGCAGCTATGATGAAAGGATTATATTTTAAATGAAATTAATGATATATAAAAAAATACGACGAGAAAAATGTTTGGCGATTTATCGCCTGCATCTCGCTAACATAAAAATACCGAGTTTCTGATTTCTCCATCAGAATCTTTCGATTTAGCGAAAGATTGTTCAAGTAAATTGAATTATGAATAAAAGTAACATGATACATTTCTTAGCATAGATTTAAGGGATACCAAACTGGTCGCCAAATTAGTTTACAATAATAACCCTTTCTAGAATATGAAAAAAAAAATCTGTTTGATTAAAATTTGAGTTGCCATCATTAGAAAAATGTATATAAAATTAGAAAAAAATTAATATTTCGAAAACTAATTCGAATTTAAAAATTCTAATACCAGTTTTGAGATCTGCGGGTCAATGCTGATTTTTGGTGTTAATTTCTTCGGAAATTATTCCATATTTTAGGAGAAATCGCTTGAAACATAATCAGTTGTTTAATCAGGCGATTCATACTTCTGTTTCATACTTCCGTTTCATAAATTCGTTTCATTAGGATTTTATATATATAGGGTAGATAGAAAAAATAATAAACTAATTCATCTTTTAAGTTTAAATTCGTTGAGTATTAGGCATTTAAATACTTATTTAACAATTTATAAATGCATTTCAATCTCTTGCATTTGTCCACGAAAAGTATTTGTTCGCCAAATAGAGTGGAGCTTTTTTTTCGCGCCAAATACTCGAAAATATTCTACTGCAATTCTGCCCCTACATTTGACTGTTCTTTTTTACATACATGAGTAATTTTACTATAATTTCCTTTTACAAAATATTTTGAGTATGCGCTTTAAGGATATCTTCCTTGTGAGTAATAATTTTGATTTGTTATTTTTTTTTATTTAATTTTTTTTATTATCTATCCCTTACAGAAAAAACTAGAAGATTTTACTTTTGTCGCCAAACAATTTGATTTGAATCCAAAAAGGCGTAAACCTGAGATCATCCCCAGCGATTTCACATTACAGGTGATTTTTAAAGCGTAATACAGCTTTTTAGTTCACAGGCTATAAAAGCCTGAGAGCTAATATGCCCGCCGGTTCTATATGTACGTATGTATTTACATAACGCGATAACTCTTAATCGAAATATCCGATTTGCTTCCCTCTTTTTTCAAGGTTCATTCTGATAAGGCACTTCCTTGATTAGTTTTGGGGGTTCATTCGTTAAGTATAAAGGGAGGAACTGGGTGCTAATCTCCATCCTTAACTTAGATAAATCGGTTTTTCATGCAGAATTAACAGATTTTCTTCAAATTTGCTATACCGGTTAATTATGCTAAGGCGCTTCACTAAGTAGACTTCACTAAGTAGATTCATTGTTTAAGTCTAAAGGGAGGAAGGGGGGGGGGGCTAATAACCCCTTAATTTAGATAAATGGATTTTTCTAACCGATTTGCTTAAAATCTGTTATGCCAGTTTATTTTGATAAGGCGCTTCCCTGATGACATTTGGATGTTCATTGGTTAAGTATAAAGAGTTGAAACGAGGTGTCGACAATGCCCCCCTTAATTTATTTTTCGAGGGGCATTATTTATGGAAATAAGAGTATAATATACAATTTGTGTGAATAGCCTGTGAGCTCAATGCCACCAGTTTAACTGGGCACCTTTCCTTTTTATTTGAGCAATTTTTCATATTCAACTGTAAACTATGCAAATAGCAGTAAAAATTATAAAAGTGGATTTAATGCTTAAGTTTTAGTGCAAAAGTCGCCCTCCCCCCTCATACACACAGATATTGTAAAATATTTTAATTTCAGACATTTAAAATATTTTTAACGGAAACATACTGGTTTGTTTTTTCCCAAACTTGTGACTTTTATAACCTCGAACGTAGATCAGCGAATATAATCCACTCTTTTTTTTTAATACATAAGGCCAGTTTCCCTTTTAAAAATGTCTACTGCTTCAAATGTTAAGTACTAAAGGTTATTCTTAAGAAAATACATGCAATTATGCGTTATTACTGCCACAAAAGAAAGCATTTTAGAATAAAAATTATTTACTGAAATAAATTTTCGATAATCTTTTTTAATCGTCATTCCTATTTCGGTTTTTTGGCATATATTTTCTTCTTTTTTGAAGGATTTTAAAGATATTGGATTAATCTTCTGTAATCAGGTTACCCACTAATTAGCGTATTTACTGTACAGTTGGATGTTTCTTTTATATTTGAAAGAGAGTCTAGACAGTGAACCCGATTGCAGAAGATTGCATGAAATTTGTACTTAGCTATTATTAAATTTATGGTTTTTCATTACTGAAATTATGGTGTTTCATTATGAAGCAAGCGAACAAAAGATGTTTTGTTATTTATTTTTTATCCTAAATTATTTTATCTGATAAAAAACAATACTTTCAATGGAGGTGAATAACTTTATGAGTCCAATGGTGGCAAATGTAATAATATCGGTCCATTTAACATTTTAGCCTACATAGGATAAAACTGCCTTCAATTTCGATCATCATGAAGCCTATTGTCCTGACGCACAGCCTAGCAGCTGATCTTAGTAATAAATTATCAGTTATTTTCATAATCTGGATTATTTAAACAATAGACGGAAAAATAATTGACACTTAATAATGGAAATAGCAAGCCTGTTTATTTCTCCGTGTTATTATGCTCTTTAGAAAAATGCAAAATAAATCGTCGATCCAAGTATTGACCAAAATTCATATTGTTAAAAATTCTGCATAACTATTTATCATTGACAGTCCTATTTAATGTATGGAGATTTATTGGTTAAAGATCTATAAATGTGTAAATAGCAACTGCATTATTCATTGGAAGGTAATGCGACCGGTAATTAATGTTGTTTTGTAATTACCGCTGGCGCATGCGTGGCAATATTGTTGCATCACTTTTAATGTTTGACCCAACCCTCACAATGAAGTCGATCATGGAAGATTAGAAATAGTTTACTGGATGCAAGCGGTTTATTTTTCTAGGTCATCGAGTTCCTTCCTGGGTTATCGGTTACATGATTGTAACTGGTCTACAAAATGAAAAGGCAATGAAAATTATGTTATTTTAATTTTATTCAAACAATTCATATTTAAAAAGACACATTTTTATGCTTTACTTTTCTTTTAAAAATGAAAGTTAAACACTCTTTTTTGTCTGCAATCATTTAATAAAGTGCATACAATCATCTTAATACATTTTTGACGATATTTACTCTGCTGGAATTTGAAAGAGGGAAAAAAGTAGTAATAAAACTGTAAAGAGAGGACGTTTATTACGAAGTATAACGTTACATTAAGTGAGATTGCATTTAAGCTACCAAAAACACATATTCTCAAGCTGAAAGGCCAGGAGTTCAAGAACAAACACCCGAAAATTAACTATTCTAACATTATTCGTATTCTATGGTCAATCTCTGCAATCATTGTAATGCACTCTAATTTAATAGTGTCAGATAAGAGAACATTTTAATTCCTGTTGTTATAATGGCATCATTTCCCTACTAAAATGCACCGTAAAGGATCAACTGAAAGCATTGGTCCTTATTAGCTCAAAATTTCTGAAACGCATACGGTAATATAATATCGCAATGATGTTCGCATCGTTTTCAGCATTGTGGAAATATAGTCCAGGTGAAGGTCTACATTGTTTTAAAATACATGGTCAAATTAACATTTTGTTTGACTCAAGGTTCATTTGGAAAAATCGACAAGCGCAGCGGGCGTACCCTGCTAATATATAATGAATTATATTTAAAATATAATATGAATTTCTTTAGCGAATATAACTTTTTTAATAAATCAAAAATTGGATTTAAAAAATAATTCTCAATGAAAGAATTGTATATTTATATTCACTGAAATTTACATTTTTGTTAAATATGGTGATAAGACAAAATTTACTAATAACACTTCAACGTGTTCACATACAAATTAATTCCAATATCTTTTCATTTTTACCACAATATTCTATATATTTATACGTACTAAATACACAGTTTCAATAAATCTAAATGACGGTTGTGTGCTTTATTATGTAAATATAGCCATTAAGATTCTTAACCAGTGAATAAATTGTCGGATAAACATGCGAATATAATCCAATAGAGAGAAAATAGAAAAGCTTACGGATATGGAAGTTATATACTTACGACTGATTCCTTTCACGAAGGTTTAAAAGGAACGTTAGAATATAAAATTTTTTATACTTATCAAGCAGCTTTTAAAATATATTGATTTACATTCTTTCAAAATACTTAGTTATGTACTTTCTAATAAATATATGCTTCGCATAATTATACTGCATGAATAAGGGGATTAAATAGCAATCCATACATTCCACTTCACGATGTCTTTCCGAAAATTCTGATTAGCAATTGCGCATAGCTCGAGATTTATTTTAGTTTTACATCAATGAATTCAAATGATCGTAATTGTTTCTTTTGCTATATTTTCGAGGGATTTACAATGTCAGCCAATGTCTCCTTTTCTTCTATTTACAGATTATTTTAATTTTGGAATAGCTTTTTAACGAAATGAATGACGTAAAAGGATTTTAAGGAGACTTAAAAGTGTACAGCAATTCAGATTTTTCAAAAAAGAAAAAAAAGGACTGTTGTTTAGCAAAATTAAAATTAGTATTCGATGAGGTATTTAAATTATGTACTTTATGTTGTCTGAATTCGTGTCAACGCTTTAGACATAGAAGTTTAAAAATAACATTTGCATTTATGCAACGTTCTTAAAATAACATTTGCATTTATTCAGAGTTAAACACTTGTAGTTTTCGATGAGAGAAATTACTTACTTTAGGTTCTCTGAATTCGTGGTAACACTTTAGACATACAAGTTTAATATATCCAATGAGTATAGTTTTTAATTTTAGCAATGATAAATCTTAAAATATAATTTGACTGTATTCAGAGTTAAACACTTGTAGTTTTCGATGAGAGATTTAAATTACTTACTTATTTCAGGTTCTCCGAATTCGTGGCAACACTTTAGACATACAAGTTTAATATATCTAATGTGTATACTATTTAATTTTAGCTTTGAAACGTCTCCCAATAATATTTAAATGTAACCAGGATTAAACACTGTAAATTAGCGCTGGAATAACAGGTTAGTTGCATCGAGAGTTTGTATTAAAATCTTTTAACAATGACTGAATAAGAAGAAAATCATCTAGTTTCGAAAAAAAAAGTTTTTTCTTAAAAATATAATATTTATGTAAAACAGAAATATGCACAAAAATCATTGAAATTTCGTGCACAATTTAAAAGCTAAAACTTTTGATTACTAAAATAAAAAAAGTGATATGACATTATAGAATTAGAAAAACATGGGAAGATTGAAACGACTCAAGGTTTTAGCAGGAAGTAGCGTTGCTAAAATTTAAATACTATTATTACCCCATACATTATATTTTACACTTATACCGAGGAACCAAAACATTCTGACCATCCCCACATTTTGCAATAAAGTTGCCTGGATGGCGTGGAGTTCACGTAATCAGCATTGTATGATATTTGACTATTGCTAGGGAGTATGAGGAATTATTTTTGCGCTTACTTCTGCATGTGATGGGAAAAGCAGCTGATCTAAGCGACATTGATAGAGGGCAGAATTCAATGCCCAATGACTCAGAACGAGTATCTCCAAAACTGCATGACTCATGAATTATTCGCGACATATGTTTGTTAGTACGTATGAAAAGTGGATGAATAGCAGTGAAATTAACAGCAGATGCCATGATGTTGGACGTCCACGTGTTATGAAGAAAAAAGGACGTCGGAGACTCTCCCGCTTGCTAAAGCAAAATTGGCTACAGGCAATGGCTCGGCTGGCAGCCCAATACAATACAGGTCAAAGGAGAATAGTTTAGGAGTACACAGTTCAGCTGACACTGTCGGATATGAGGCTACTCTGCAAACGTCCTACTCATGTGCCTCTGTTGACAAAGCATCATGTCCAACTACTCCTACACTATACCCGGGTACATCGTGACTGGACGATGGATGATTTGCAGAGAGTTGCCCGGTCGGCTAAATCACGATTCATTATTTAACACGTCGAAGGAACTGTAAAGGTACGCCTTCATTCACGCAATATGTTGCTCCCTCTTATGCAGTAGGTCATACACAGGCTGGTGGAGACATTATACTACTTTGCGAAACGTTATCATAGGCGTCCCCGGGACCTCTGATTGTTGCAGAACAGACTATGAAGGCCGAGGACTATCTGAACATCATTGCAGAAAAGTTGTACCCTTACATGTTATCTGTCTTTCCAACTGGAAATGAAGTCTTCAAGTGCGACAATGCTCCATGTCCCGGTGCTCGAATTGTGATGGAGTGGTTCCATGAACATAATACCGAATTCCAGTTAATGTCCTGGCAGTCTAACTCACCGATTCCTAATGCAATATAGCATATTTGAGATGTCGCGGAACGGCATCTCAGTGCTCAAAAACAACCTTGTTGTAATATTTAGGATTTGCGCGACCGCTGCTTGAATATCTGCTACAATCTGTCTTCGGCCATCTACCAAGGACTTGTGTCATCCATGCCAAGGCGCGGCGCAGTTTTTTTTGTGGACCAAAGGCAAGACATTCGTTATTAGGTAGGTGGTCATAATGTTTTGGCTCGTCAGTGTATTACTATAACTAACAGCTAACTCATTCATCAATCAATCGTAAAACAATGTTGTTTTTGAGTTTGCGCTTTCTATTAAAACAAAAGTGGAATCCTGGTACAGAGACGAAATTTATTAATAACACTTCACTGCGATCACAAGGAAATTAATAAAAATATATTTTCATTACGATAATGATTTAATATTTATACATACTTAAAACTCTGTTTCTTTAAATCAAAAAGACGGTTTTATACTTTATTATGTAAATAAAGCTATCGAGATTCATAAACAGTGAATAAATTGGCGGAATTACCTGAGAAATAATCAAACAGACAGGAAAGCTTATAGTTATGGAAATTGTATGCTTATGACTAATTCCTTTCATGAAGATATGAAAGGAACGTTTGTAAAATATACACT
The DNA here is from genome assembly GCA_963932465.1 of Maratus speciosus. Taxonomy (NCBI): domain Eukaryota; kingdom Metazoa; phylum Arthropoda; class Arachnida; order Araneae; family Salticidae; genus Maratus; species Maratus speciosus. The sequence continues at coordinate 330,004,441 of OZ010788.1, read as the reverse complement.
TTTTTATTTATCCATTAACTTTAAAAATATAAATACTTACATTCATTCAATATGTTTATTTATAAACTTTCTAATAAATAAATGCTACGCATACTTATACCAAATGAATAAGGGGATTAAATAGAAATCCACACATTCCACTCCACGAATTCTTTCCGAAAATTCTGATTAGCAATAGCGGATAGCTCGAATTTTATTGTAGTTTTACTTCAATGAATTCAAATGATCGTAATTGTTTCATTTGCTATATTCTCGAGTGAATTGCAACGTCAGAAAATGTCTCCTTTTCTTCAATTTAAAGATTATTTTAGATCAAGAAAAGCTTTTTAACGAAATGAAAGATAAAAAAGGATTATAAGGAGACTTAAAAGTGTAGAGCTATTCAGATTTTTCAAAAAGAAGAAAATGGACGGTTGTTTTCCATGACTAAGATTAGTTTTTGATGAGAGATTTAAATTGCTTACTTACCTTAGGTTCTCTAATGTCGTGGCGACACATTAGACATACAAATTTAATGTATCCAATATGTATCTAGTATTGGATTTCTTAATTAGGTAGTATTTCTTAATTTTAGCTATGAAACTTCTTAAAATAACATTTGAATGTATACAGAGTTGAACATTTCAAATAAGAAACAACGGGTATTAAAGTATTTTAGGAAAGGATGTTAAACATAGCTGCCAACTTTTCCGATTTTTTGGCCCGGAAAAATTTAATAGAAAACTCTGTGTATTTAATCGGCGGATTTCAGAGATTTAAAATGGTAAAATTTACTATAAAATTTTTGTGGTCTGAAAAAGCGGAAGATGTTGGCAGCTATGGTGTTAAAGATACTCATCTGGCTTCGAAAAAAAGGCTTTTTCTTAAAAATATAAAAAGATTTTTATTATGTTCCATTATTATTTAAAACAGAAAATATGCAGAAAGGAATGGGATTTGTTTTGTGATTTTAAATGATAAGACAATATAATACTAACGTCTAGTGATCCAACAACTCCGATTTGAAAAATATTTACTCAGATGTTAACTTCACCATTATAAGCATGCAAAAAATAAAAGAAAATTTAGCACACACACAAAACAATGATTGACTAAAAGATATTTTCTCATAGCTGCAATAAACAGAAACTTGTGTACTCCTCTTAAGTATTGACAATTTTCTAATATTATATTGTAAAGTATACAAAACATAATTTTCATTAAAAAAATCTATATTTGGATCTCTCCAGCGTTTTTATTTTTCAAAAATTTACAAAGTTCATTTAAGCAATAACGATGCAAAACTACTCAGATCATCAATAAAACTTACTCAGTCGAGAGCTGTCGGAACAATTTATATTAAATGATGCGTTGGGAGTTGCATCAATAAATAAAATTGTCTTTTAAAGGACACTGCATAAGCAGCATTGAATTTTCTGGCATGTTGCAGATAAGCAACGCGGTGATACAAATGGTTGAAATGAATTATCGACGCGACCGTATAGAATTAGAAAAACACCGAAAAGTTAAAATGAATCAAGGTTTAAAAAAGAATTCGGGTTGCTAATGTTTAACCCTTTATCTACTGACGGTACTTATAAGTACCACTCACTTTAAACATTTATACCATAGTGAATATTACTAATATTCTAATGGTACTTTGCAAAAAACGCTCTTTTAACCCCACTTTATCCGAATACATGGCAGCAGTAGTTCTAGGTTTGTTATTTTAGAGAGAAACGGTGCTATCTTTGAAGCAGTCGATGTGTTTTGTGCCGAAATTTTGTACAGATTGCCACGCTCGTCTTTTCATTGGTGAAAACACAGTAAAGGATATAAGATAAGTGTTGGATTTTTTTATGTGTTCATTATGATTTTAGAATACAATATGACTAGCTATTTTAGGTGAAGGGTGTATGTATTTGATTTAACTGTTGAATTACTCGGTGGTACTTATAAGTACCGTCAGTACACTGGGTGTTGGAGAAAAACTTCTTGTTTACTTTTCGTCTGTGTAGTTATTTATCGTTTTCATCTGTTTTAAAATGTAATTACTAAAATGTAGTGTAGTAATGATTTCCCTGGTATTTCTTTTCTGTTTAATTGTTATTCTTTATAGGAAATCGAAAAAGCTGTGGCACCGGCTTGATTTTGCTATGCTAGAATTTGCATATGTAAATTCATATAGTGCTTATGTGCAGATGCGAGAGAACATGTAGTCCCTGGAATATTGACGTCGCATAACCAAAGCACTGCTAACAAGATCGAAACCTAAAAAACAAAATAGGTTTTTTTTTTGTTTTGTTTTTTAACCTTTCAGAAGTAAAGCATTTTCAATTCTAAAGGGTTGAAATAAATGATTGGCACCGGAATTTGCCAAACGATGTATTTGTAAATAAGAAAAAAGTCCACATTTAACATACTTATTAAATCAAAAATATTTTGTGGCGTCAGTTGAAATACCTTGTGGATTTTCTGTTACGATATTTTAGTCATAGTGTACTGACGGTACTTTAAAGTACTACTTTAAATAATTAAATTTCTCACGGGTGAGAATTTTTTTTTTATGTTTATCCTTTAATTTTCCCTGTAGTAACTGAAAAAAATATATTACATGAAAAAAAAAAATTGCAGTAGATCATAATGCCGTAGATAAAGAGTTAAATACTATTATTGCCAAATAAATTGAGATGTGAGAAAAATAAAACAGATTGATCTAGGCTAAACAGGCAAATCTGAAATTCGTACACCTGAAATAATTTGCACGTTAAAAAAAAAAAAAAAGGAATTTCAACACATGCAACTTTTAAAAAACAGATCTTAAAGCAATGCATGTCATTGTATGTTTAATGAATACTAACAAGAAAGAAAAATCATGCGTTAAGCATAGATTATAAAACACTTTCCAACACTTCTTAAAGACTTTAACAAAACTTCGTTATTTAGGGAAATCAGGTATATAAGTTAACTAAGTAAATATTTTAGAAAATGTATAAGACATTAAAAAAGGTGATTTCAGCATTTAGCGTCCATAGCCAAATATATATTCCATTTCTTTTGAACAGCCCTGTATTTGATCTGTAGGTTTATACTATCTAATGGAGAAATTTAGTTTAGCATGAAAATGCATAACAAGTTGAAATTTATCTTTCAGCAATTGATACTAATAGATGCAAAATACGTGAATACTTTTCTACAACCCTGTAGTTAACCTAGTATCTTTATTACACGCCACTATATAGCTAAAATTTAATTTAAAAAAATCACTCTTAAAACTACTGAAATCACATTTCCAGAAATTATCATTTACAGACGGTCATGTATCCAATTATTTGCGTGATCTTGTATATCATTTTATCTATATTCTACAAACATATCTTAGGAAACTGAATGCAGTTCGGCGTAAAAATATATAACTCATTTAAAAACCACTTTTAAGCAGTTTGCACTCATACCCAGTAAACATTACGAATTATTTGTGTAGCCCTGTATATGAATTATAGCATTTATGCATACCATATGGTATGTATAAATGTAGTGTAACATAAAAGCACATATCATGATTAAAAATACATTTCCAGCAATCATCGCTAATGCACAGTATTTCGGATAGAACATACTTGTCTGAAATAATTTGTGTGTCCCTGTGAATGGTATGCATTTCGTATTATGCATGAAATAAGTTATAGTAAATCTCAACGACGTATATAAATTTAATTATACATGAAATAATTTAACATAATTAAAATACGCCACAAACAATTCCCTCTAAACTTATATCATAATGTAACGGAATTCTTTTGTATGCCTCTGTAAATGAATAACTATTCTTTACACCGCATATTCTGCTAAATACATATTTTAGTACACTGCATTAATGCGTATATATATTTTTTTCTGTTTGAAAGCATGTAATAACATTAAAAATCATTTTAAATGATTTTTTCCCATACGCCGTAATGTAACGAAAAAATGTTGGCTCTGCCTGTAAATGAACTAAACATGCTACAAAATTCATTTGAAATAGAAAACGTGCTGCGGTAAAACGTCAATAACATCACAAAATTTCAGGACAACTCGAGTATATTTACGGGAGTAAGAATGCAGACAGAGCGACAGGCGCCAGGCGAACTGACTTTTCAACTTTGTTAGAATGTGTGAAAAAGAAAACAGACTCAAGATCAGGGATTTTGAAAAAAAAAGAAAAAAAACACAAAAAAAATATTAAAAAAAAAAAAAAAAACTTTAAAATACTCAAAGCGTCATCTTAAAATAGCCAAATTAACGCAAGGACGAGGGTTAAAGTTTGAAAATGAAGTTGGGTTGCTAAATTTTTAATTTTCCTATCACCAAATGAATTATTTCTGTACTTATTATTTTCTTTTACATATATCGCAATGAATTTTGCTTTGTAATACAGCCGTGTTTTTGTTCTTTTGAAAGGGTTGTTGCTTTATCTCACCCAGTACAGTTTTCCCAGTATTGGAAAACATGTTTTGCAATTAATTAATTTTTTTTCGACTTATATTTTCAAGCAAAGATCAAACACATATAAAGTTTTGTTTTATTGAGTCATTCGAGAAGTCGTGCCCTTTTGGGAAAATCAATTCGTACCGGAAAATTCTATCATTTATTTATTAGACTTTGATTCCGATATCTAATGTCTGATAATGACCGGGCAGAATATTCCGGTTTGAATTGATTTTCCCAAACGGACACGATTTTCCGAACGACCCAATAATATTGATAATCATTATGTTACCTACGAAAGAGAGCAAAAATTTATAAATATACTCGATAAATACCAAAAGAAATATCGAGCTAGTCACATTTACTTTATGCTTTCTGATGAAGTTTGTTTTAATATTAAAATTATATTTATGTATTTATCGTGCTAGATCTTTCAAAGTTTCTTTCAATATATTTTTACAGATATTAAAATCAGTTTCATGTAAGAAGTTTGCGTTAAAAACGTATCGAATAAAAATTTAGACAAAAAATGAATACTTATAATTACATCCTTACATTAAAGGAATTAGTAATAATAATAATAAAATTATATGCAAATTACATTTATTTACGGTATTCTTCTTCATTTACTGTTCTATGCTTTCCTTTTCTCCTAGAGCTAGATTGAAAATAAAACATAACTAATGAAACTGATATGATAAATGTCATTGAAGTAAAGAAAAATCTACTATTTCAGCGTTTATTAATGGACAATATATAAAAAATTATAAATCTGTGTAAATCAAGAAGCTAAATATGTTCTCTATTAGACAAATTTTGTTCAGCATATTTTTAAATGCAAAAATACTCATTGAAAAACTTTGAAATTACCAAAAAATTCTTTTTTATGCTGTTTTATTTAAAATATTATATAAAGCAATAATCTTATATCCTGTATAATGTAATAGCCCGAGCAAGAAGACAGGTATGAAATTCGATCCTTGGACAAACAGGCTCACGCTGAGTTCGTTTCATCTCTAGTTTTTATAAGAAAAATATGCATTTTGAAGACATCGTTATGAGAACAGCAATTTTTTTGCAGCTGACTAGAGAACAAGTTTACTTCATTTTAAGAAAATAGAATGAAATAAATACCTATTCTCAGGAAAACACGTGATTTGAAATATTGTTATGTATAAAAATAATATTGCATTGATAATGATGTACCTTGCACAATCAAGTTTTAAAAAACCGTTTTATATTTTGTTCACTCTTGTATTTTTTGTAAGAGTGGATATTTTACAAATGATGTAAATAATCATTGATTATTAGAAAGCATTGTGATAAATTCTTGCATCATCAATAAAAATGAATATTACCTAATTAATCGATACAATTAAAGGGAAAACATCGATAAGCAAAGTTCAAAATTAGTTAATAAATAAACAAATACTTCCTTACTACTTAACGTTTATAAAAACTTTATTTATAGAGTGGAGATATTTTACAAATGATGTAAATAATCATTGATTATTCCAAAGCATTGTAATAAATTCTTGCACCATCAGTAACTAGTCGGATGTACCAATCCCAAAACTTTCTTCTATCTCATACATGTTAATACTTCAAAATTCGCTATCACACTGCCAAAATTAAATGGCAATCTATGCATCTCATGAGGATTCTAACGATATGAAATTCTGTGCATTAGTTCTTGAGATATGACTATCGCTGAAATCGTCTAAATTCAGCAAAATGCTGCCTAGCAGCGCCACCTATTGGGTGATTTATACCAAATCCTAATCAGCAACAATTTATGTCAACGTCTGACTGAATCTGAAGTTTGGAGAAAATCCGTACATTAGTTTTTGAGATAGAGCAATAGCGAAAATCGTGAAAATTTCTGCATAGCAGCGCCACCTATTGGGTGATTAACACCAAAACCTAATTAACAACAACTTGTGTCAACATACAACTAAATCTGAAGTTAGATGAAAATTGGTCCATTAGTTCTATTGATAGAGCTATTGAGGCAATCGTGGAAAAGGCAGCAGAGAAGCGCCACCTTTTGGGCGATTTACACCAACACCTAATCAGTAGCAAGTCATATCATGGTCTAACTTAATCTGAAGTTTGATGAAAATCCGTGCGTTAGTTCTTAAGATAGAGCTATTGGGGAAATCGTGTAAATCCTGCAAAATTCATCATAACAGCGCCACCTGTTGGGCGATTTACACCAAAACGTAATCATCATCAATTCATATCAAGGACTAACTAAATCTGAAGTTTGACCAAAATCCGTGCATTAGTTCTTGAGATAGAGCTATTGCAAAAATCGTGAAAAATGCAGCATTGCAGCGCCACCTGTTGAGCGATTTACACCAAAAACTAATCAGCATCAATCTGTATTAGGCACTAACTGAATATCATTTTTTATTAAATTCCGTGCATTAGTTCTTGAGATAGAGCGCCCACAAAATTTGTGTCACATACACACAGACAGACAGACAGACTCACAGAGTCACAGACAGACATTTTGTAAAAACATGTTTTTTGGAATCTCTGACCCCTAAAACGTGTAAATCCGTCGAAAACCGGAATTCGAAAATTTTCATGAATCCAATACTTTCTTCTTGTAAAGATAGAAGAAAGTAAAAATGAATATTACCTAATTAATCGATACAATTAAAGGGAAAACATCGATAAGCAAAGTTCAAAATTAGTTAATAAATAAACAAATACTTCCTTACTACTTAACGTTTATAAACACTTTATTTATAGAGTGGAGATATTTTACAAATGATGTAAATAATCATTGATTATTCGAAAGCATTGTAATAAATTCTTGCACCATCAGTAAAAATGAATATTACCTAATTAATCGATACAATTAAAGGGAAAACATCGATAAGCAAAGTTTAAAATTAGTTAATAAATAAACAAATACTTACTTACTACTTAACGTTTATAAACACTGTATTTATAGATATCTGTATTTTTTTTTCATTTCAGCCATGTAGGTATTTCAACAAAAATAAAAATTATTCATCAATAATTTTCATGAATAAAAAATAGGTATATCGCATTTAATAAATTCATAAAACTCAAACATACATTACATTATAGGACACGATTTACAGTATTAGCATAATACTTTAATAACAAATGTCTTATTTCAAAATTCTTAAATTAATTAAATCTAGCTGTTATTGTATTAAATAAATATTTAAATGTTTTTTTTCCTGATTCAAGAGAAAGCAAATAAAACAAGCACCTTACTTTGGCCTATTTGTGAAAATTAACATTTTTAGTATTACCCTCAAACTAATTATGCATTGTGAAAATACAGGATAAGCTAAAATCCTGGCCACATTACATCGAAAGGTGTAAATTGACATCGAGATTACTAGTATTAAATAAGAACCCACATCAGTCACGGCAAAAAAGGGAAACGCTATTATAAAGTCTAAGGGGGCGTTATTTTTAAATTTCTCTCATTGATTTTAATATTGTTGAATGATTTTTTTCCATAGCATAGCTGAGGACAATCTACAACCGGGCTAGTTTTTACTTTTTCGATTTTCGTTATAGTTTTTTTTTATATATTAGGATAGTTTCAATTTCAGAACCGGTTCCGAAAGTAAAAGTAATTTTTAAAAATGAAATCTGAAACCAAAATCAGAAAAGTAAAAACTAGTCCGGTTGTCTTACACTATCATATGCAAAAAAAAAAACATTCGAAAATATCAAAATTCAAGCGAGATATTGGAAAATAACTTCCCCATAGGATTAACATTATCATCCGGGTCTTTATGAGTAACTAGTGTGGCCTCTTAAACAAAAAAAAAATGACCAATTACGTTAATGGCGCTAAAATTACCATGCTACTCAAAAATCCATCAAAAACTTGAAATAAGCAAGCATTTGATAATAAATGAAGCTGAATAGTTTAGTTACATATTAAAGCAATATAAGAGTTTTAAGGTATTCACTTCAGTGTTCACCTTGCTTGGCTTTTTTTTTTTTTTTTTTTTTTTTTTTTTATGAGCGTGTTTGTTTTTGGTGTGAGTAATGACCATGATATTCATTAATTTTGTAATTAATCTCTTAAAGTACTTCTAAAATGTTTTAAGGGGTGTCCGGACTCTTAAATATTTAAAATTTTCGAAATTTTAATTTTTATTAGATTACTATCTTTTCTGAACATTTTAATATAATTGTTTCCTTGAAATTCCCATTAGAACAAAATTTATGTATTTTGTAATTATACCCGGACAATATCTGAAACGACGTTCCCGAAAATTTGAAATTATTTTTCTTCAAATAACGTTTCTGGTCATACCATGCACAATATCTCAAACACTTCTAAATATTTTTTCATGAAATTTTCAAAACATGCGTTTCATGCTGGTTTGTATAAACTGAACCTACAATTTCCTTTTTATTGTTAAAAAAAATACATTTTTTTAGGTGATTATACTGTCGAAAGTTTCCAAATTTTGCATCAGTTAAATGCAACTTTGTATTAAAAATATAAAAATGCTTTAAACACAAATTCATTTAGGTTCAGGATAATTATTTAAATCAAAATTATGAGAAGGCACCAAAATATTCATTCTGCTTCCAAAATTTATTTTGTAATCCTGCGCGCAATCTGTTATGCCGATTTTCTGCTCGTGAAAGTTCTGACAGTTTGGAACCCTCTTTAAATGCTAATTCTGCACCTTGCAATTTTAAAAAATATTTTAAATGAAAGAACATACTCATATTTTTCATCCCAATTAAAATTATGTCTTAAAATCAAATACAATTGAAGAGCGTGAATGTTGAGAATGGTCTTTTTATCTTCTTTTTTTCTAATTGTAAGAGTCCTGAGACCCCTTAACCCTTGAGGGGCAAGCAATTACGTTTGGGTAATGCTGAATTACCACCGGAAAATTAGAAAACAAAATTATTTCAAAATAAGGAAAAGCAATTTTACGACCAAAGTTAGAAAAGTAAAATTTCATAAAATTTTTCTGATGTAAATGTTCATTAATCGTAGGTGGGATAAAATATATCCCATTGCCCCTGAAGGGGTTAACTACTTTTATTAGAAAATAAGTATCGTTTTCACCCCGATTAATTTTTGCGTGATTTAAACAAGCTCTGCATTAATTTAAGTCGGTGCTTCTTAGATTATTTTTTTTTTCTCTTGAAGCCCATTTTTTGGCGTCATCCCTAATCAAACACTTGATTTAGATTTTAATAACTCGTACATTTTCTGGTATCATTACATGCCCACTGCCATCTTTTGGCAGATATTGGAACTACGTTTGTATTTGTTAAACACAACTTTAAATCATAAGAAATATTTTCGTCGAAACCACACTCTCGTACTAGAGTTACTTAATTTCAGATAAAATTTAAAAATGTGTTAAGGAGGAGCTTTTCGCACACCCTGTAGATAACTTCGCATTAATAATTTGAAAGATAAATCCTGAGTACAGTTTTTACCCGACTGAAAAGAAGGGTCATGTGTTTCACGCGTATCTGTGTATGTAGATTTCTTTATACCCTCGAAACATCCCAACGGCTGGATGGATTTTAATGAAGGAGGTCTCTATCGATTCGTTTTAACCGTCCAATGGTTATAGGATAGGTTTTTTTTTTTTTTTAAATCAAAGTGGCGGCCGTAAACTACAAAATGGCTGTACAAACGAAAATATTTTTTTACGTACCCTATTGAGTGGCATATGATTGGATAGGTCATTCAAAATGAAGACGATGTTTTATGGACCATTTTGCAGTCAGAAGCTCCGTTTACACATACACAACCTGGAACTTATTTACTTTGGATATCTACCTTTACTGTAACTCTAACCTTCATAATAGACATCTATACTCCTCATCAAAACAGTGTTTGTAGATAGGAACTAGTAACTAAACACAACTAAAAAGTCATTAATACAAGTAAATAAAGAAAAGGTAAGTAATATAAAAAATAGTTTTATATTGATGAGAAATAATTAATTAGTTCGCTTTTTACGCAGTCGGGTTTTTTGAATTTTTTAAATTTAATATATTTATTAATTAATGCTGTTAATGCATCGATAGTTGAAGCATCAACTAATATTTTTGTGTAAATAAGCCTATACAGATTGCGTTAAGAAATGTGTATGTACACTATGACGCAAAAGTTTAGACAATGACGTCATTCAGCTTTAAAATGTAGAATTATGACGTCAGAATTACAAAAACCTGTAAATATATTCAAAAACTGATTTAAAATGCTATGTACAAAAGACAGTCGTTTTATTTGCTATAATACTAATTTTTTTCATAAAAATTCAAATGTGCTTGTCGCAAAAGTTTAGACACCATTTTAAATTTCTTTGAATATTCGCTGGCATATGCAAATTTAGAATCGATGATGTCACAAATTTGGAGTACTTAAGTTCTGCAAACGATTGCGCTTCATAGTCGACATGCCGAGAGCTAAAGAAATTCAAGTGAATGAGGTTTCAAGGATTTGGCAGTTGAAAGGTGAAGGGAAGAGCGTTTCTGAAATTTCTGCTATTATTAATAGGTCAAAAAAATCTATTTATCGAGTTTTATCGAGTGGTTCCGAATATAAAGGAAAATGTCGGTCTGGGAGGCCACGTGTGACAAATGTACGAGAGGATCGCCTGATACAAAGACTAGTGAGTACTCAACAAATGAGCGTACGTGGAGTTCAAAGCTCATCGGGACTCTCTGTATCAAAGGATACGATTCGTAGACGAATTTTGGAAAAAGGAACAATCGTTTATAGCAAAATGCAGAAGAAACCAGCTCTGAAACCATATCATAAGTTACAAAGACTTATGTGGGCTCGAAAGCATATGTCATATGGAGAGAAATGGCAGTCAGTCATATTTAGCGATGAAAAAAAGTGGAATCTGGATGGTCCAGATGGTTGTTTATCGTATTGGCATGACTTGCGGAAGGAACCTGGACGTTTTTTTAGTCGCAGACAAGGAGGGGGCTCGGTGATGGTTTGGGAAGCCTTTTGCTATAATGGACAAGTATCTCTGACCTTCACCAGTGGTCGTCAAACTTCACAGCATTATACACAGACATTAGAAAAAAACCTACTGCCATTTGCTGGGCTTCTAGGGGGTCCTCAGTGGGAATTTCAGCAAGACAATGCTTCTATTCACACTGCAAAACATTCAAAATCTTGGTTTAATTCCCATAATATAAGAGTTCTCGACTGGCCAGCATGTAGCCCAGATCTTAACCCTATAGAAAACCTTTGGAGCATCATGTGTCGCAAAGTTTATAGCAACGCTAGACAATACTCTTCTGAAAAGGAACTTAAGACATCTATTGAGAATGCATGGTACGATATCGATCCACAAACTATGCAAGATTTAGTTTCTTCCATGCAATCTCGTGTATATGACGTAATACATAAGCATGGATGCGCAACCAGGTTTTAAAAATTGTTTATTTCGATTTTATTTAATTTGTGTCTAAACTTTTGAGACAGCAGTTTATTTTTGTTACCATTTAATTTATTGCAATATGCACAATTCCACTTTTCTTTGTTATAAATATTGTTTATATGTACAGCACATTAATTTCAAGCAGTGATTTGAAAATTAAATAAATATTTTTCAAAGTATGTAAGAATTTCTTCATTGTCTAAACTTTTGCGTCATAGTGTATGTGTGCATAGAAATGATTCTTTTCTCATAATGTTTACTGTTATTAAACAATAGAGTTTCATTTTTATCCTATACAATAGCGAAAAAAAATTACCTGCGTCATTTAATATCGATCTTATAATATAGTAACAATTACAAGCAATAAAATGCCTACAAATAAAAACATCCCGCCATACAAACCGATTTTCTTTCACAGACATCTTTGAGATAACACCCGGTCTATAAACAGATTAAGCAATTCGAGTGACGAAGTTATAACATGAGTTCTCATTGTTTTATCATCAACGTAATACTATTAATTATTCGCCGATTACTTATTTCTTAGTATATAATGAATATAAATTTCTAAGTGCAAGGAAATTAAGAGAAAATATTAATAGCCTTGCTAGATAAAATCAGGGATAGATGTCGTTTACTAATTATCCAAATTAAAGATGTTTATGACGTACTGAATAATTTGTAAATTTAAATAAATTGAATTTAAATAAGAATAACTAATATATATTATTGTTGTTTTACGAAATTAAAACCCAAAAGTATTCAGAACGATCATAATTTATAGGTATTTTTAAAAATGGTTGTTGGGTGCAAATGTTTAACAGCATCTAAATATACATTTGTATTTCTAATTTGTACATTTTGTAAATTAACGACATAAAACGAATAACTTAACTTTAAAATTAAAATTTTAAGTGAACAATTTGCATTAAAAAATTTATATTTCATATTTAAAATATTATTTTGAAAATACTTATTCTATTTTTTTAACTCCTCTATTTTTTCTGGAAGTTTCGTTGCTGTGTTATGCAATTAATAGATAATCATGAACATTGGAATTGTTCTTAGAAAATAGGATAAAATAATATAGAATCACATAAAAGATCATTACTTAAAATATGATTAAAACAATTACAAATATGTAAAAATCGAGTAATTTCGGCTAATACATTGCAAGATTTAAAATTTCAGTTGTTTCTAAAGCTTCTTGTTCATATATTTGAATGAGCAACTAGCATTAGTAACAACTGTTTAAATTTAAATCCTGATGATGGTACATTTTCATAGAGTAAGAAACATTGTCTTTTTTTAGTGTTTGCTGGCAGGTGATACACTACAAATGGTGCCTTGACGTAAGGTTCTTTGGTCTACAGTTGCTTCTCTGCTGGACACCTAATTAGAAGATGGTTTTGTCGTTTGCAGGATTGAATTTCCGGAGAGCTTAAGGGGGCACAGGACCATTGAGTTTGTAGAAACAATCAATAACATCGTCTTCTTCAAAGTACCAAAACATAAACCATATGCAACTAAGATCTTTATCCCCCATCTTTCCTAAAGTATATATCCTTAACTACATTATCCAGAAAAATAAATGTTGTATAAACAAAATTAATACTTAAATTTTAAATTTAAAAATTCATCTCACTAATGTCTGATTAAGTGCTCCACGCATGATAAAACTCTAAATTTCACACATACAAAACAAATTTTGAATAAAATCGAGTCATAACATACCTACTTCTAACTTTAAACCAAAATATACGCAAAAACTTTTCTTTAAAATTTAATTTCAGCACACAAAAAAATAAATAAATAAATAAAAACTTCTAAAAAAAAATTCAAGTTCTCAATTTTTTTTTCAAGTTTTTAAATGCAAAAATAAATAAATAAACTAGAAAACAGGAATTCTGCTTTTTCAGAATTTAGTGTCGTCCACGATGAAAAAAAAATGTATATATAAATAGTACAAAACATATTTTAATTTAAAGACTTACAGCACACACTTTTATTTTATGTAAAATGACGTCATTCGCATCCGCTTAAGATTTCCACATTGACGATCCACTCTTAAACGTCTACAGTACAGTATGCATAGGACGTCACTATTGCGAAATAATACATAAATGCTGCAAAAAGATGCCGTCATTAAAGAAACTCTACAAAAAAGCCTATCTAATGGTTCACAGGCCTTCGTTTGTTTGTAACATTAACATAAATACTTAAAATTAAATATAGTTTATAATACCTCCATATTTTAACAGAAATCATTCATTTATATTTTTTCAAAATATCACGTATTTTAATTCCATCTTCTTTCGGTTGTTATGAAAAAATAGCAACAAAAATGTATAATTACTATTTTACAACTATTTTTCCTTTACTTTCTTCAGAAATATAGTACTTCCGTTGCCAATATTAAGCAAATGGCTCCAAACATTACAAAAAATTAATATTTCAAAACTAAATGTAGATGCACTTTTCAAACAAATTCCATTTAAAATAACATTTTTTTTTTCCAATACGACGGTATAAAAATTGAAAATGTGCGATGCTTAGAAGTTTAAAAAAATGCTATAGAGTATTTAATCGCACTCCTTTAATTTACAACTGGCTTCTGTAAGGTAACGTTATTTTTTGTAGGCGACACAAAATAAGCTGGAAGAAAGAAATAGCATGACGTACCGGGGACTAATAAATAAATAACCAAAATATGATGTTTGTTTTTATTTTAGCCTGTAGACTATAAAGAAATGCGTATTTAGTTAACTTTTTTAAGCTTTAGCTTATATAGTTTAAAAGCCACAGTACACGCTAACTCCAAATTTACTAATCTGAGAAAACGCTTTTTGAAGTTTCAGTATCTACGGACCTTCCATTATACTCACCGTCTATAAATTATTATAACTCAACAAATAATGCAGATTTTCAATGCGTTTTCTTTTCTTTTCTTTTTTTTTCTTTTTTTTCATATTGTTGAGATATTTTAAAACTTTCAGAATAAAACAAAATCCGTAACTAATTTTTTGAAAGTGCCCTCTTATGAAGTCCGTTCACTTTCGATTCTGTGGTCACAACGTATATGCTGAAAGTGCCTTTGAACTTTCTTCCAAATGACAGAATCATCTGGTATATTAAGCTTACAAAGAACCACATTAAAACATTATCTGTCGGGGAACGACATTCATGGTACTAGTGCGAAACGGTACTAGCTAAACAATTTATTTATTGTAATTAAATTGGTTAGTTTCAATTTTATCGAGCGTTGTATTGATACTTTTTTTTTCTCATCAGTTTACGTCTTATTAGAAATAAATTTCATGCGCAACACACTTAATGAGAAAATAAACATAGGAAAATATTTATGTAACAATTGTTATTCCATGGAAAACTTTATAATTAAAAAATATATGTTAGAATATACCGGTGTCCTAAAAAGGACTGACTGATTTTAAAATTCAATAACTTGCAAACGGTGACAGATATTTAAAAAATTCTTGCAGGAGTGTTATGCATATGGTCAAAAGTTTTTTTTTTCTTTTTCTTTTTTTTTTTTTTTAACAGTAATTTTCGATTTTAGTTCGAATTACAAAAAATAAATGGCGCTGCCATCAACAGACGCTACATTCAGGCTCGATTTTTGGCACTTCGGGACCCACTCAATACATTTTCATCACCTTTATCCGCATGGAAGGACAGAAAGACCAAAAAATCGAGCCTGTATTTAGCGCCTACTGCTCACAGCGCCATCTATTTTTGTAATTAGAACTAAAATGGAAAATCACTGTAAAAAAAAAAAAAAAAAAAAAAAAAAAAACTTTTGACCTCATGCATGACCCTCCTGCCAGAATTTTTTAAATATCTGTCACCGTTTGCAAGTTATGGAATTTTAAAATCAGTCAGTCCTTTTTAGGACACCCGGTATAAGCATTTTGCAACAACGAAGATTGCATAAAAAATATTCTGTTTTTGGTCTTGTTGGTTAACCCATTGAGCGTTTCACTAGATTATAAAAATGTACCGTAAAAAGGCCTTGAATAGGAAAAAAGAACTTGTTCGAAAAGGTAGAAGGGGTTATGTGATTTTGTAGTTGAAAAGTGCTAAGGGATTTAGTTCTTTCCCCTTCTTTCTGACACTGAATGATTGAAACGGCTGTCCACTGTCTTTTATGAGGCGTGAATGGGCGTTTAAAACTAGTTGACTAATAGCTTTCGAAAACGATTGTCTAGTTAATCCCAGACAACATCTGAAAGTATGTAACGAAATAGCAGTTTTCAGGAATACAGGTGTGTGTTCCGTGTTGCTTAGAATAATGTTTTCAAACTGTTAATGTAGTATAATTTGCTTTATATGCTATTAAAATTTATCTAAATTTGAAAAGAATTTATATCTTCGTAATAACAAGCATGTTTCATTTCCTCTAAATGCATTCTTTTCTTCTAAACAGTTTCTGTTACGTAAACTTGTATATTTTATTAATTTGTAATGATTTAATTACAAAATTAAACTGGAAGTAATCGATTTTTTAAATAAATTTACATTTTATAAAACGCACGCATAGCGATAGATCTCACTATAAAACGAATCTCAATTAAACGTTTAGTACACTTTAGTTACACTTTTAGATAGGGTTATTCATCGTATCTCAATTTCAATTAATGCTAATATTATTTTTTTTCTTTTATAAATAATAATAATAATAATAATAATAATAATTTCTCATTATGCAAATTAGTGTAACATCTGCTTTCTTTGATTTTCTATGATATAAATCTGAGATAGCTGATATATTGTACATTATCCTGATGAATATACCAGTTGAAAATACATTAAAATATTCTAACACCCCCCCCCCCACCCACCCACCAAAAAAAAAAGTGATTTATTATAAAGTATTTCAAATGCGCATTCAAAATAAATGGAAAAAACTTCTTCTAAATGATAATTCTTCTAACTTATTTTTTTTGTGAGCAATAAAAGAATTAAAACAAATTTTAATAAGATTTTCTAAATGTGCAAATTCCTGTTTAAAAAAAGAAGAAAAAAATACAAACTGACAACCTTTTTTCCAGCCATACATAAAAAAAAAAAAAAAAAAAAAAAAAAAAAAAAAAAAAACAGGCGGATTTTTGGATCTTATAATTTAGCTTCCAGATAACAAATTTGAATTTTTATTAATTCCTATTATTTTACTGATAAATGTAGAACATTAAAAGAAAAACATTTATTGATGTAATCAAAGTGGCAGTAATTATTTCAACCTTTCCTTTCGTCTCGGCAGGCAATTGTTTTAGTATAGTAAAACCAAACGTGTTAAGGCGTTTCTTTTTTATAAAGTACACTATTTCTTATACTTAAATCATGTTTAGATATAGTAAAGATATATTATTTAAGTTTTACAGAATTAATTAATCAGTAACACTGCACAGTATCACTGTATATTACAATAAAACCGGTTAATACGAGATCACTAGGTACGAAAACAAATTCTGTTTTAGACAGGTTTTACTAGGTGTAATTGTGTAATATTTTGTATTTGGGAATATAAAATTCTCCGTTTAAGGCAGGATTATGTGATACATGGATTTCATTTTTACAGGTTTTACTGTAATTAATTAGTGATCATAGTATTGCATCATTAACGAATTATAGGTGTAATACTTGTGCATATGTATAATAGTTCTCCCCACTTAATCGGGTCACGGATAATCGAATATCCCGCTTATTCGAATAGAATTCTCCGGAACCGAATTTATTCCTATTGGTTCTATGTTATTTTCCCCCGCTTAAACCAAATAACTTTTACGAACCTCCCCGCTTAATCGAATAAGAACTGTGTGACCGATGTTTGAAAATAGGCGCAGAAAGCCCGTTTCAGCTAGAATTTCTTTCCACCTTTTGTCATTTCCGGTTCCTTTACGCTGAAAACAAATTTTCAGTTCTTCCTGCAATGATTTTGGTCGGCAGGTATATAATGGACAGGTCAAATGATTTCCCCACCTTGATCTCACCACCATCGCTTCTTGCTGTTAATCAGGCTTTAATGGCAATGCGTCGTCACTTCGAGACTCGAGATGATCGTTGTGATATATTGCACTCATTCGAAAAATAACTCTATATTTACTCCTTTAAAATTTCACTTAAACAAACAACTTTAAACGATTTTTTAAAGGCAGTATAAGTAACATAAATTAGAAGTAGCAAAGTTTTGACCAAACTCAAACGAGCTGCATTAAGTGTGATGTAAACCATATAAATGAATATACTGACGTTAAATTAATAAGTATTTACTTTATATTAGCATTCGTATTTATTTTAGTTTATGTTATTCTATTAACGATTTATTATTTTGTTAATTAAACATATCGTAGATGGGTATTTTCCCTTTTTATTACGCATATTACAGTTATGATTCCCCGTTTAATCAAAAACCCGCTTAATCGAATATTATTTCTGGAACCAAAAATAATCGTTTAAACGGGAACGACTGTATTACTGATTAAATGCAAGTTTTAATTTTAACAATGAAACCCTTTAAAACGAAATGATAAGGGGCAATATAATAATTTTGAATTAGAAATTTTGCAAAGAACTTTGGATTTTTTAAGGCAAGATTCCGCTTAGTACAGGTATTACTATGTATAAATAGGTCAATGGAGAGTCTGCATAGTAATATACAAAATAAATGTGCTTTTTGTAAGTTCCATTGTAATAAAAGTGCCCTTTTTTTTCGGGTGTCATTTTTCTCCTTCTCACCACCTAGGAAAAATAATTACATTTAAAATTTTCCAATAACAGGAATTATTTTAGGTACCTAATATATTCTCCTATTGAAAATGAGAAAAATACAATCCATTTCAAATATCTGTGAAGAGTAATACCTCCCTCCCCCCCCTCACTTTATCTCCCATAAAACTTCCAGCGTCCATCGGCCATAAAGAGATAAAAAGGATTTAAACTTTACAACAATAAGTTCGCAACTCCGCGGGACACAAGTTGAACATTCTTAGACCAGATGGAAACTAAGCACTATTTTTAATAATTTCGAAATGCATTCATGTATTTTTTCTTATATTTAGTACAGTAAGACTCCGTATTTTTTCAAAAATTCTTTGGAGAAATTGAAAAAGAATATTTGTAAAAAGAAACATGAGCTAAAAATCATGTGTCTATCATAAATTATGAAACACTTTCCAATACATTCAGAATATTGAAACAAAACTTTACAGCTTATTACGGAGAAAGGTGGTGTCTAAATAAATAAATTAGAAAACACATAACGCATTTGAAAACCCAATTTCTGCAATTGCTGTCAGTTAGTTGGAAAAATATCTATTTTTTGTGCAGCCCTGTATATGCTCTATAACTTTGTATGTATGTATGCAAAAATTTAGTTCCGCAGGAAAATTCCCATTCAGCAATTTATGTCAATAAACGGAATTGTACTTGCGATAGTGATTCCCAGTATATGACCTATTGAATTTATAAACACCACATAATATAAAAAAAATAATAATAACAACAGTCAAATTTAAAAACGTATACCGCAACTGATAACGAACTTATAGCAATTATTGGTCATAGGCCAAATTTTTTTGTGTGTCCCTGAAAATGAAATATAAATTCTATGCACATCATATTCTACAGTAATCGCCTTGTAGTGTACAACTCCTTAGTGAAATATAAAAATTCCAATATGTTTAAAATAGTGTAATATCATTACACTACAACATACACGATTTTTCTAATTCACCGTAATGTGACGGCATTCTTTTGCGTGTCCCTGTAAACGAATCTTACATGCTACACATTTCATTTTCAATAATGAACATGCCAAATTAAACAAAAATAACATATATCAATTTTATGGCAATTGGACTAAATTTATGTGAATTAGAGCACGGACAGAAGGAAAGACAGACAAACCGAATTTATAAACGCTTTTCAACTATACTGGAAAGAGTTAAAAAAAAATCAAATGACACTTTTTATCACTTTTTAAGATTTATCCTTTTTTTAAGTTTTAGGATTTGGATGAAACCAGTTTTAATTTTCCTTCTCAAGATATTTTTATTTTTTTCATTTAATTTTTAAACAAATAATATTAATAAACAAATAGTAGTAATTATTATCTCTGCGTATTTGTATGTATGGAAACTTTGAAAACTTTCTCCAGCATAAAAAATAAGAACGAAGAAGAGAGATTGTGAGAATAGATTGTGAGAAGAGATTTCAAGAATAGATTGTGAAATACTTTCCAACACATTTATCTATCTATAAAACTGTACTGAAATTTTACCGGTAAATAAGGCGCAAGATATGTGGGAGGAAGATATGTGAGTAAACAGTATGGTAAACATATAACACATTTAGAAATCCAGTTTTATCAATTACCTTCTATAATAATTAAAAAAAATAGTCAATTACGCACACAAACGGCCATGTATCTTGTTGGTTTGCGTATCCCTGTATAAATTTTTTTATGTTCCACAAACTTCTATTGGCATACAAATATAGTTCAGCGAGAAAATGCATCACACAATTAAAACTATTCTCTAAGCAACTTCCATAGTCAGTAATACTTATATTTTTTTTTTCTGCGTTTCAAGTAAAGCAGGTGTATCTGTTCTTTCAACGCGCTACTTTGATAGCTTATGTATAAGAACAGCGAGTTTTATATATTTATGGAATCTTTGACCAAGGATAGTCTTTGGGGTGAGAAGGAAGAGAGTGGGGGAACATAAAAAAACTTTACATACAGATATTTTAAAGGGGTTGAAATAAACATGTTGACTAACAAATGGAAATTTTATCATCTTGGTCTTTACAATGTAGGAGAGGGCAGAGTTAAAGGGGTCGCGGGGTAACAAAGTATGAGTAAAAAATTCAGTATTTAGCGCAAGGAAACACAATTTAGGCAATACATTGCATAAATAAAAATGTTTTTCAAAGATCTTTGAAAATAAAGTTTAATATATAAAATTATTGGTTATGGTGGTCCATTAAATACATATATATATATATATATATGTATATTACATATATATTGTCAGGGCCCGACTTATGTAGGTGCATGCGGGGAAGCTTCCCCGGGTCCCCCTTTTTAGGGGACTCCCATGAGAGTAGTCAGGATTTTTATTTAAATGGTGTCAAATGTTTAAAATTAAATAAAAGTGACCAAAATTCATACATTTTCGAACTTTTAAGAAGGAAGTGCGGTCCCCTTCCCCCCTCCGCTTTCAGTAACCTCTCCACCTACGCAAATATCATTAGAAAACTAATGTTTAATATTTTATTATGACAATTTAGTATTCCATAGTTTTCAAAAGCAATTCTTTATTAACGTTTTTCTCTTAACGTGGCAAGTTAAAACCAATACTTATATCCAATTTGGGACGTTTTCTTTTAGACATCTTCTAACGTACGTAGATAAGCAAAGTAAATGTTTGCAAAGAAATACTCGTATCAAACAATCTATCATTTTTTTCTACTATTTTCCTACAAGTATTTTTTTCTTAAAGTTTTGATTATCTTTTTGTGACACTCTGTATACAGATGTAAGCAGTACCGGATATAAAACTTATGCATATAATACAATAGTATGAAGTTTATTACTAGCTACTTCCACATTATTCACAAAAAAATCTTTAGATAGATGGATAGAGGGGGGGGGGGGCAGAATGATTCTTACCTTTCCCCCCCATAGCCTAAGTCGGACCCTGCCCTGTATATGGTGGTTAATTAATGCTCTTCCGCCTGCCCTACCGCTAACTTTTGTAAATATTATTTAGATGAAAAAAAATTGCTCGTTTAACAATAAAAACTTTGACACATTAACGAATTAATATATAAGTGTAAAAGCTTGGCAAATGCAGGTATGACTATGTAAATGATTTGAGAGCAAATGTTTTTTACTTTCTTCTATCTTCAATAGAAGAAAGTATTGTAATCGAAATTTTTTTCGACTTCCGGTTTTCGACGGATTTGCATGTTTTAGGGGTCAGAGATTCCAAAAAACATGTTTATAGAAAATGTCTGTCTGTCCGTCTGTCCGTCCGTCCGTCTGTCCGTCCGTCCGTCTGTCCGTCTGTCCGTCTGTCCGTCTGTCTGTCGCCATTGTACCATCAAAAAGTGTATGAAGTTATGTATAGAATTAAACCAAAATTTTATTATAAGTTTTTGGCTATGGCAAGCAGGTCCTCCCGGAATTTGGAAAAAATTCGCCGGTAGGGGGCGCTGATATAACAATTTTTGTGCGATTTTGAATATTGTACCATCCAAAAGTGTATGGAGTTACGCATAGAATTGAACCAAATTTTTAGTTTAAGTTTTTGGATATGACAAGCAGGTCCTCCCTGAATTTGGAAAAAATTCGCCGGTAGGGGGCGCTGTAAATGCGTTTTTGTGCGATTTTGAATATTGTACCATCGAAAAGTGTATGAAGTTATGCATAGAATTGAACCAAATTTTTATTTTAAGTTTTTGGCTATGGCAAGCAGGTCCTCCCTGAATTTGGAAAAAATTCGCCGGTAGGGGGCGCTGTAATAGCGATTTTTGTGCGATTTTGAATATTGTACCGTCCAAAAGTGTATGAAATTATGCATAGAATTAAACCAAATTTTTATTTTAAGTTTTTGGCTATGGCAAGCAGGTCCTCCCTGAATTTGGAAAAAATTCGCCGGTAGGGGGGCGCTGTAATAGCGATTTTTTGTGCGATTTTGAATATTGTACCGTCCAAAAGTATATGAAGTTATGCATAGAATTAAACCAAATTTTTATTTTAAGTTTTTGGATATGGCAAGCAGGTCCTCCATGAATTTTCAAAAAAATCGCCGTTAGGGGGCGCTGTAATAGCGATTTTTGTGCGATTTTGAATATTGCACCACCGAAAAGTGTATGAAGTTATGCATAGAATTGAACCAAAAAAAATTTTACGTTCTTGGCTATGGCAAGGAGGTCCTCCCTTAATTTGTAAAAAAATCGCTCGTAGAGTGCGCTGTAATAGCGATTTTTGTACAATTTTTGTGTCATTTTGAATATTGTACCGCCGAAGGGGGCACTATAATTGCGATGTTTGTACCATTTTCATTATTGTACCATCGAAAAGTGTATGAAGTTATCCATATAATTGAACCAAATTTTTTGTGCATGTTTCTGGCTATGGCAAACAAGTCCTTCCTGAACTTGAAAAAATTCCGAAAGAAGGGGGCGCTATAATTCCGATCTCTGTGCCATTTTCATTATTGTACCATCGAGCAGCGTATAAAGTTATGCATACAATTGAACCAAAATGTTTGTGCTTGTTTTTGGCTTTGGCTAACAGGTTCTCCTTGAATTTGGAAATATTGCGCGGTAAAGGGTCTCCGTGCTAGCGATTTTTGTATACTTTTCTTGATTTTTCGTAGTTCTATTGTGCATCGGCGGCTCATGCAGCGGCGGGAACTCACTTCCTGCTATGCCGGCTATTCGCAAACAGCTGATAACGACAGAATAAGGAAAAATTAATAATTTTAACAAATATCATGATATAGATTAACTCGTTTTTAGTCCGTTTAATTGACTTGAGCAGAAATTTAAGATGAAAATCAAAGTTGGTATAGTATTGAACTAATAATATTGAAGTATTAACATGTGTAACTAGGTTTTGAAATATTAAGATGTATAAGATAGAAGAAAGTTTTGGGATTGGCACATCCAGCTAGTTTTAATTTAACTTTTTCTTTTTTTCACTTTTCGACAAATAAATTACATGAGAAATACAAGCGTTTTCCCATTGTAACCTTTATCAGGCTTCCGTGTGCAGAATTTTTTTTTTCAAAACGCCAACTTTAACAGCATTTTCTAAAAGACTTCCTTCCTATGTTTATCGAAAATTGAAAAAAATTGTTCGACTTTATAGTTTCTGAATAAGAGTACCATGTGTTTATGAACAAAACTGAATTCAGGAATGTGTCACAAAAAAAAAATCAATTTGGAAGATTATGCAGTTTTTGTACGGGGCATTCGCCCAGAGCCCCCCAAATTTAGTGTCATAGACCTTGAAGCAATTGCAATAAGTTGGATTTATATGATGTAACAATTATCAGTCAGCATGAGCAGGAAAGAAATCAACATTAATTGTAAAATATATTTGTGATCTCTAAGTAATCTATAATTAAAAATGGATATTTAAATACGTTAAAATAAATGTGCATTATACAGTATTAGTGTAGTTTAATGCATTAAAATAAATGTTTTCTTAGTTTAATTCTCATGGTATCGAAATGAAAAGTTCAATCATCAAAATCTAGTTTATCTTCTTTTTTTTTCCACTTTCAATACATTCATTTCATTATGATTGTTTTAATCATACTTATCATATAGTATTAGCATTAATTCTGATCATATAGTATTAGTCTATATGAGATATATTTATAAAAAAATAGATTGCCATGATTTAATTTGTCATTTAACAAACATGATTGTACAAAGTAAAGTAATAATAATAATAATAACAATAAATTTAAAAAGATAATGCTTTCATTTGCATTATTGTAAGAATCTTTTAGATAATGATTCTTCCCTGTTTTTAAAGACATATACTTACACTTAATCATATCTACTGCTTTAATTGCACCCATTCTGTTGATATTTTTGAATAATTCTATACTTGTACTGTTCATTGGTATCTTTTTAAACAATATATAGTTACACTTGAATATTTTAGGCTAATTGTGAGCTTGGTGTGCCATCGCGGAAAAAGTCTAGTACTGCTTTTCCATCTGACCTTTGTAAATATTACTTGCATTGCCATGAAATCGATATATGATATGGAGGCCTGTTCACTATTGGAAATAGTGAGTGTGGCCTTTATTGTTGGTTTACATGGATGTATAAAATAATTCGAATAAACTCGAATTACGGTCTAGATCGATATCTGCTTGTAGTACTTTTTTTTATAGTAGTATATTATTCCAACCGTAATAATTGATACAAATTGCTAATGTGCACTGCAGTCTGTTTCCCATAAAAATTAATAATAATAATAATGCGCGTAGTGTTTACTGATCATTAACAGAGGAATTCCAAGACAACCGAAGAACAGTGCACTAAAAAAGGACGGTTGAAAAAGGGCACTTTTGTGAATATTTAAAATATTTTTTAGTAAAGGGTGGATTGCTGAAATTAAAATAATTTTAATATCTATAAAGAAAACTGTCTTATTTTGAAATTTGGTTTTCACACTCGAGTTCAAAATTTAATAAAACATTACTTTCATTATATCTTTCTTAATTTTTCAAATGGTGAAGAAAAAAAAAGTTTTTACTTTCCAGTTCTTTTTTTTTTGTTGTTTTTGTTTTTGTTTTTGTTTTTTTTTTGCGTGCGCGTAAAAAATTAGAGGAAAATCAAATGATTAAGAGGAAGAACGATAATAGTCCAATTGTGGGAAATTTTGTATGACAGTTTTATTTAATGGCTTGAACGACGTAATATCGTTTGCTTATCTTAGATAGAGGAATAAGATGAAATAGTCCTTTGACAATGTAGTTAAAGATAGGTCGATACACAGCTGAAGATCGTATATTCACAAATGTAAATTGAAATATAGCTCTGAATAAACGGTCTATGACTATCATAAATTTTCCCTTCGACCTACAGATCCCATTTTTGTAATATGTCTGTTAAATTGTATTAAGACAAGCTTAATAAAACTAGTTTCTAAATTATTTAGATTTTACAATTTTCCTTGTGTATTCAATTTTTCCATTTCTTTAAAAACTGTTATTGTATGCAGATTTTTCAACAGAAAAAATATTTTAGAAATTCTTTGAAAAATCGGGTCAAGCCGAGCCGGACCCGCAAGAGACAAAACCTAAACCGAAACAATGGATATCAACCCAATTTGCAGCAAAATTGTAGAAGTTAATCCAACCCCCGACAAAAAAAAGAAAGGTTTCCCAACCCGATGCAGGACTCTACGCCATACTCAATAAATTTAGATCCTAAGTATTATTTAAATTATTTTCGAGAAAATATTTTCATTTCTGCTGTGCATTCCTTAAATTTTGTTTTCTTTGTTGAAAATTCAAAATTTTGACTCCCACTTATTGTTACCCCCCTCCATACACACACACACACACACACGTACACCCCGCTCTTAACTCTGCTCACCTCTTACATTATAAAAATCAAGATAATGAAAAACCTTCACTTTTGAAAAAAGTACTTTTGTTTATGTTTTGACCCCTTTAAATGTATGTAAAAATTTGTTTCTTTTAATTCCATGTCCTCCCCCTTTCTCTTCACCAAAAGGCTGTCTTTGGTCAAAGTTCCCATAAATATATAAAAGTTAATAGCCTTATACATAAGCTATCCATGTACTAAATTGAGAGAATCTATAGATTGTATTTTCTGTTTACCACCCCGCCCTTTCTAGGGGCTTACTAATGAACAGCCGGCGTCTCCAGCAGAATATATTTTTTCAATACCAGCATTTGTTAGTGTCCTTTAAGTGTAACGCTATGTATAATATACTTTTTTGATATCAATAATAGATATGCGGACTTAGCACGGGCTTTAGTTGAAGCTTAGAATTAGTTTTCTATAACTGAAAATATATGTAACTTTAATAACTAATAGATCTGAATTTTAGGTTCATCTAAGTATATATAATAATTATTATTTTTACGACTGATTTTTTTTGCTAAGACCTTTTCACCGTTGACCTTTTTACCTAAATTCATTTGAAATAGAGTATCTACATTAAAATATACTGCAAACGATTTTCTCGCGTAGATCATTATGTAACGGAATTCTTTTGTGCGACTCTGGAAATGAATAATAAATTCTTTGCATTTCATATTCTACAGAAAGCATGTTTTAGTGCTGCACTTGAAACGATTTTTTCCCATTGGTCGTAATTTAACGGCATACTTTTGAATGCCCTGTAAGGGAACTGTACATTCTACATATTTCATTTTCAATGGTGATCTTGCGATAGTAAATGTCAATAACACACAAAATTTCAGGGAAATCGAATTATATTTGCGCAAGATAGAGCACTGACAGACAAACTGAAGTCATAAACCATTTTCAACTATGTTGGAAAATGTAAAATAAATAAATTCCTCATAATTTAGAATTACAAATTGTCATTAGTGTGTGACTTAATCGGAGAAAAATTTTCTTGATTTTACGATATCGGAGGTAACATGCGCATATCAAATATCACGAATTTGATTTTTTTTAAAGTAGACCATTGAAAGTGATTATTTAAAAGTATTTAGGTAGAATAACTAAATTACTAAATTCTTCTATAAACACGCTTGCGGAATGAGGCAGAATTTGATAACATACAGAAAATGTACAACAAAATTTTTATTATTAAAAATAACCATAAGTTTAATAATAATTCTTAGGCTACAATAAAGATAACTCTTCGGCTATCAGTTTTTATTTTCCGTTGGGGAGGGGGGGGGGGTATTCTAAGATTTCTGCTGTGATGTCAGAAAAGATTTTTTTTTTAATGAGGCCCTACTTTATTTTTATATCAACAATCTTTTATGTTACATTGTGCAATATTCATGATTTAATAATTATTGATTAATACTAATTTTAAAAGAACTAGTTTAAAACATAAACATTTCATAATCCTTTTATTAAATAAGCGACAATGAAAAAAAATATGTAGCAAGCTACCACTATTTGGAATTTTACTGTTCCTGTGAACTGTTTTCTTTAGAAATCATCTTTACAAGGGAAGGGGTGGGGCTGTCAATCATAGTTTTCTCAAAGCTCAAAGCGTCACTTACAGGTAGTATTACGATGTCATTCATGGGTTGCAAGAGTTTGGATTAGATAACAATGGGAGATATTTTCTCTCTTTCAAACCTTACTTCAAAGAAAACTCATAGAAACTTTTAAAGTATCATTGGAATTAATTACACTGGAATATTTGGTCAACTCTGTTGTATTTAGTAGAATGATTAGGTAAAAAATAATGATAATTGTAGATATCGTTCAGGGAAGTGTAGTCTCATAAGCATTTTTCTGGCTACACCTCTGGTTCTTCTCTGTGAAACACAACTGTGAGAATAAATAAGATTTAGGGCTTTTCAATATGGCAGTTTTAATGTAAGAGTCGCTATATTGGGACTCGTTATATAAAGAAAGCACAAATAATACACAATGTTTTTAATTTTCCAAGCAGACACAGCCAGTGATATAAACATAAGAATGGTTTTTGGATTCTCTCCCCCCCCCCTCAACTTTCAAAAGAAATCAAGTATCCAGTTATTCAAAAATATAAGTAGGTCGAATATAATGAAAACCACACATATAAATATGTGTAAAAATACACCTTTATTTATTTTTTAATGCAAGTAAAAACAAGGAAGAGTAACTTTTGTTAAGATTATCTGTCTTTAATGCATATGAATGCATTACCTATCTTAAAATGATTATTATTGTTTACTTTGCTTAATCATATTGGTGAGATGATAGGTTATATCTCCCAACCTGAGAAGTACTGTGTAAACATCATTTTATTGATTGAAATAATTCTTTCATGGCAAATCTCTTTGTATGTAAACTGCCATATAAACAAAAGGAAAATCGAGATAAGAACAGGAAAAAAAAATATGATACGTTTGTAGAGATTTTGAAATACAGCCTTCACGGTAGAATTATCATTAACTTTGTCTCATATGATAAAGGAAAAGTTTCAAATTGAAAAATAAAATTACTTTACTTTTGCTCTAAAATATTAAAAAAGCATTGCAGATTACTGCAAGCAATTGCACTTAATAAAGCCGTCTATGATGTTTTATTGCGTGGAGTTTTTGATCTACTTCCAACAATTAATAGGCTACTTCACTCACGCGAAAGCACCCGCTCGCTAATGTTTATTTGGTGGAAGAATTTTTTTAAGATACCTCGTTTTTATTTCCATTTTTTTAAACGAATCTTTTGCATTGGCTACCTAAGATCGATCTATAGAAAGACCGTTTTTTTCTTTTTCGATTTTGTTTAAAGTTTTTTTTAAATTTATTTAGGATACATTTACTTTCGGAACCGGTTTCGAAAGTAAAAGTATCCCCATTAAAAAACCTTGCAAATAAAATAGAAGGAGTAAAAAAGTCCTTTGTACAGATCGACCTCAGCTACTCAAATCAAAGAAAATCGTTTAAAAATACTGAAATGCAAGCACGCTATCTTTAAAAAATTCTTCCTTAGGAATAATATTGAATCTAGGAAAAAAGGTGACCGGAAAAAACGTGACAGAAAAAACAAGAGCGGAAGAAACGGGATAATGAAAAAACGAGACCGGAAAAAACGTGACAAGGAAAAAAAGGTGACCGGAAAAAACGTGACAAGGAAGTGTTAAATATTGAACTTGTCGATAAATAAATGCAAAAAACTAAAGTAAAGTTTTTCCACTGTCAGTTTCTTACAGCGTAGGGGGCAGAGTTAATGGGTGAGTTTGACAACTCTAAGATTTGGTCCAAGAAAATACAATTTTAACATTTCATTAAGAGAAGTTTATTATGACTTCTACAAAAGACAAGTTAGTGCTATCCACGGAGGGGGGGGGGGGGTATTAAGGAAATACAATTTATTGATTCTTTCAATTCGCTATTGATAGTTTATATATGAGTAAAGATGTTTTATAAGGCGGAGGGGGAGGGAAAAAATTACATACACAGCCTGTAAAGGGAACAAAATAAAGACGAAGAGAGGAGGCATTTTCTTTAGAGGAATTTTTTCATTATCCTGCTTTTTGCTCGCAGGCTATCAAAGCCCAATGATTAATGTGCACGCAGGTTCTGTATGTATGTATGTATGCACTTACGTCTGTATATACGTAACGCGATAACTCTTGACAGAAACATCCGATTTGCTTTAATTTTTTTTCCAGGTTCATTGTTTCCAAATTCAATATTTAACACTTCTTTGTCACGTTTTTTCCGGTCACCCTTTTTCCTTGTCACGTTTTTTCCGGTCCCGTTTTTTCGGTCACCTTTTTCCGTTTACCAATCTACCTATAATGAAATTTAAAACATATCTACATCGATGCTTTTTCTGGCCCATTCAGCGTCATTATAGACAGGTTTCACGGTGCTAGTTTTAAATTATGCTAGAATTTGAATAAAATTTGCGCAACAATAATAAATAAAAATATTATTTTTGAAGTGTAATGTTAAATTGGATATTTGAGATTTTTATTATTATTACACAACAAAAGTGCTGTAAGTAAAGAAAAAAAAAAACAGTTTAGTTATTTAGTATTATAGTTAAATGAAAAAAATGACATACATTTGGAAGTAAAAAAGAAAGAAAAGAACGTGTATATTCATTAAAAGAGCAAAATAATAAAATATTACATAATAAATAATGAACATGAAAAATAAATAAATATTATATGGCAAATGATATAAAATAATAATTATTATAGTAATGAATTAGAATCTTATGGACAGAAATAATAAAGTAAAATAAGTAAACGATGATATTCTATAAAGTTGCCTAGTATATGGTTCGAAATACAATGCCATTCTTAAGCATTAACAGAAAACGAAATCCCCTAAGGCATTCGACTTAAAATATGGTAATCCAGTTGACAAATAGTCTGCCTAACGCCTATTGTGTGCGTGGAAAGAGGGGGTGATTGATAAACGCCTTCTTTAACTCCCAGTCTCGAGAAGTGGGGGGAAGCACAAACGCGCAAACGCGTTCATAACCATCTACAAGTAGAATATTTTGACCGCCTATACGCGCTTGTGACCATCTACAAGTACAAAAGTCTGACCGCTTATATGCGTTCACGACCACTTACAAGTACCAAAGTGCGACCGCGGATACGCGTGCGTGACCACGAAAGGGTTAATCTTTTTACTTTCTTCTATCTTTATAAGAAGAAAGTATTGGATTCGTGAAAATTATCGACTTTCGTTTTTCCACGGATTCACACGTCTTAGGTGTCAGAGATTCCGAAAAACATGTTTTTACAAAATCGCTGTCTGTGAGTCTGTCTGTCTGTGACACAAATTTTGTGGGCGCTCTATCTCAAGAAATAATACACAGAATTTATAAAAAAAATTATATTTAGTTAGTCCCTAATATAATTTGGTGCTAATTAGTTTTTGGTGTAAATTGCTGAACAGGTGGCGCCGCAATATAACATTTTTTACGATTTCTAGAATAGCTCAGTCTCCAGAACTAATGCACGGATTTGCAGATTCAGTTAGTGCTTGACATGAATTGAAATTTTATAGATTTTGGTGTAAATTGCTGAACAGGTGGCGCTGCTATGCTGCATTTTTTGCTATTTCCGAAATAGCTCTATCTCGGGAACTAATTTTTAGATTTTCAACAATGTTCAGATTCAGGTATACCTTGACATGAATTAGTGCTCTTTATGTTTTTGTGCAAATTATTCAACAGGTGGCGCTGCTATGCTGCATTTTTCAAAATTCCCACCATAGCTCTATATCAATAACTAATGCTTGAATTTTCCTCAAACTTCAGATTCAGGTATACCTTGATATCAATTAGTGCAGTGTATGTTTTGGTGTAAATCGCTGAAAAGGTGTCGCTGCTATGTTACATTTTTTAGAATTTCCGCTAAAGTTCTATCTCAAGATCTAATGCACGAATTTTCATCAAACTGCAAATTCAGATATACAAGGTAGCCATAATTAAACTGACGGTACTCAGAGTGTTCTGTAGCGCGATCTAATTGCGAGAATGGCGCCAAATTTTGTAGGAAGATTAAACAAGATGAGGGAAGAAGGATTCCGAGAAAAATAAATTTAGCTCAAAAAATCACCGCCAGGGGAATATCTGGCCCTGTGTACTCGAAAAAGAGAGTTTCAAAAAATGAAGAATCAGTATTGAAGTAAAATTACCGATTATTTAATGAATTTACCAATTTAATCCAAGTTCAAAATGGTAAAAGTTTATAAAAAGCTAAAAATTTACATAAACACTGCTAAAGTTTCTTTATCTGCAATTTCACTTACAGAGACCCAAAGAAAGCAACAGTGGAATAAGAAGTTCTTCATTCAAATTTCACGTTACATAGTTTGGCCCAGTTCCAGCTTGTTCTGCTTTAAAAGGTAATGTGCTATTGTTAGAAGCAATTTCATTCAAAGTTATCTTTCATAATGTCTCCTTCTTTAGTCGAGCGAGCTCTACTAGTCAAATTCTTTTACCTCAACCAGTGCAATGCGCAAGCGACTCTTCGTGCTTTTAGAAACACAAAAAATGCCTAATGGTAAAGGGTCCTTTTCAGTTAATGGTTTACAAGCAATGGTTGAGAAGTTTGTGAAAACAGGTTCTCTAAATGTTCAGTTAGACAGAGGACGAATACCCTTATCACAGGATAAAATCGAAGAAGTGGGAACGGCGATTGTCGACAGAGCACCAAACAATATTGCTACCACTTCCAGCGCTTTTGGGTCAGCTCGGAATCTGGATATGCATTATTCTACGGTATGGAAAATCCTACGAAAGATTATCCACTTCTATCCGCACAGGATCAGCCGTGTACTAGAGTTACGTCACACCGACCATGATAAGCGATTGACTTTTGCTCTCACTTTTCTTGCCAGAATGTAGCTGGATGATGCTTGGCTCTGGAAAATCTTATGGGGAGACGAGACCCAGTTTTACCTGAATGGAACTGTAAATACCCAGAACTGCCGAATTTGGGATAACAGTCACCAAGAGCATTCAAAAAAATTCATTTGCATTCACCAACGATAACTGCTTGGCGTGGTTTCACAGCAGATATGATCATAGGTCCATTCTTCTATAGGAACCTTACTCCGCCAAGATCTGTAACTTGTTCTGTTACCGGAGACAGATATCGCCAAATACTAAACAACTTTGTTATCCCGGCACTTCAGCAACGACACTGCCTGGAGAAAATCATTTCCATACAAGACGGAGGCCCTCTACATATTGCTTTGCAGGTACAACAACTGCTACGACAGAAATTCACAGCAGAAAGAGTCATTAGCCTCTGTTTTTCAACTGCATGGCCACCTCGGTCACCTGATCTTACACCCTGCGACTGTTGGCTATGATGTTACCTAACGTCCAAGGTCTATCTCGCAGACATTGAAGGAAAACATATCGCGAAATGTACGGGAGATTCCTGCAGATATGTTATTCTCTGCTGTTGTAAATGCTGTGCACAAAATGTGCTATGTGTGTCCACAAAAACGGTGGCCACATCGAACCTGAGTTGAATATGCTAAATAAACGGTAATTTTATTTCAGTACTGATTCTTCTTTTTTGAAACTCTCTTTTTCGAATACACAGCGCCACATATTCCCCTGGCGGTATTTTTGGAACTTTTTTTTTTCGCGGAATCCTTCGTTTCCCGTCTTGTTTAATCTTCCTACAAAATTTGGCGCCATTCTCGCAATTAGATCGCGCTACAGAACACTCTGAGTACCGTTAGTTTAATTATGGCCACCTTGTACTTCGATATGAATGGGTGCTAAATTCATGTAATTTCTTGTACTATTTAAATGATTTAATTGACGTGATTTATATAGAAGAAAGTTTCGTGATGGCCACACATACTTGTTTCTAATTGCGCTAGCATTGCACCTTGTCGTTTGTACGGAAGAAACTATAAAATTACTTTTGACGTATCATGCAGCTAAAGCAAAGTTGGATGTTGATGAATCTGCTTTATCGATACAGTTATTATTTTCCTTTAAATTATCATTAATTTTTTTGTTTCGTCTCTAATTTTGCGAGTTTATTTTGTAAACAATGAAAAAATTGTAAGTTGAAAGTGGCAGCCTAATTTTTTGTGAGCTTTTAAAATCGTTTTTAGCGCTAATGCTTTAATTATTTGACCAGCACATTAAGAAAATAACGTTATTATCTTTCTGACGTAAGAATGTGATGACTTAATATGATCCAATGTTGTTTCTTACTAGGATTTTTTTTATTTAAAACCCTATGAAAATAAATTTTATTTTGATTAAAAATTGTTGCTCAGACAAACGAAGTGCTTAAAAAATCATATTAAGATGTTATTTATATAAAACGTGGGAGAGGATTTACTTTGTGCCTATATATTAAGAAAAAGAAACAACGTATAAAGGCACAAATGAAATACGTTTAGAAGCATACAGATGTTTCAAAACCTCTAAGGTTTCCTCATCAGTGCTTAAAATAAAAGTAAAATTAAAACTATGTAAAAAAGTGAAGGATGGGACAGAGAGTCAGAAAGGCGCACCATTCAGCTCTACTGCCAACGGTGAAATGCGACATACGTCTGACAAACAGCTACGGAGTCGATCTAACGCGCATACTCAGGGAGACCGATCAAAATCACCCAACTGCTCCGGAAGAGTTCAATCTTAGAAGGAGAAAAGGGGGGAAAGGAGTGAAGAGAATTATAGAAAATTAAACCATATCTTTGAAAAATTGGGCGAATTGAAAAATACAAATAAATTAGTAAAACATTAATAAAAATACAAATAAATTCTTGTACAAAGTTAATGAGGCATTGAAAGTTTTTTCACATTTCATTATTATTTTTTTTAAACCTTTTGTCTATCATTAAAATGCCTAGTGAAAAAAAAAAGAGTTTTTGCTTAATTATGTTGTGTTCTTGCTTTTTATTCTAAGTTAAAGAAATGTAGACGATTGTGAGACAGACGACTAATAATAATGCCGAATATGTACAAAATCATTACCAAAAACATACATTGTTCTTCCTTAAAAAAGTAAATGAACTTCAGTAATATGATAAATTACGTAATTTTCTAGTCAACATTTTTTTAAAAAGAAGTTCACAAACCTTTAAATTTTCGTACCATTAATTCGAAGTTTATACTTTTGACGTACAACGAGGTAACGATGATAATGTTAACAGAGATCGATTTTCAGATAAGAATCCGACATAGAAGGCTTAGAACCTAGAGCTGTGAACTAGGCCTGAGAAACAAATTAAAAAGTATATAAAATGATTTGTGGGTGTGTGCAAAAACTGTAGGCGTGATCGCCTTTAATAAATCAATTTGTGAGGACAAATATTACAAACTGAATGTTTACGTTACTAAATAGCATTTAAATTATTTTACTCTACTGATATTCATGCAAAGAGTAGAATCTTGGTTATACATATTAAATCAAAAACATGTATGGATATAAATATGTTGAAAATGTATTCCATTCTAAATATCGGCACGAAAATATTTGTTTCTGCGTTTTCTAAAGATAAAGATACAGAACGCTTTTAGGAAACGTGTGTACTCGGTAACTTGGAAGAGATTGCATATTTTCGTTTGTGACTATATTGCATTTTTCTAGATTAAGAAACATTTGTGATTTTTTTCCAGCGTACTAATGTAGCTATTTTCACATTCTTTTTTTTTTTTTTTTTTTTTTTTTTTTTTTTTTTTTTACTTGAAATAATTAAAGATTGATTTATAATTTCCCGAAAAAGGTAGAACATATGAGGCATTTACACATAATTTTAAATTTATGGAATAAAAATCTGCCAAAATTAAACTTAATAAAATAATATTTTAAACTTACAAAAGAAAGCCTTAACATTCAATATAAAGAAAAAATTTTCAGCAGCGATGATTTTTAATAATATTTTATTTAACTGAAAAACATATTTAACCTTGTGTGTTTAATTTCCCTTACCGTCACTTGATATTTTATCTCTCTAAATTTTTATTTTCTTCTAAATTTTTACTTATAATGAACTTGCATAGTACCCCTAAATCATTTAAATGAAAAATAATAGCAATGTAGTATTTTTAGAACAAAATGTTGGTATAACATTGTCTTAAAGGCTGAAATTTAGCAGTTTATATTATTTTATGCTGAATTATTCTATTTTATTATTATTTACGTATAACACACATGTTCCAGACATACTAATTAATTATATGTACCTACCAGGATTCCAAAAATAAATTAATTAATTTTGTTATTTAAAATCTTGTACTAAGAATTTCATGATTGGAAACAGAAATATAATATTAGGGACGGTAAGAATATGACATGGGTGGCAACGACCGTAACAGATAATTACAATTAAATATTTAGAACATTGTTTCTCCAACTGTTGGTCGCAAACAGATAACGAAAGGCTGCTGTCAATTAAAAAAATAAAATGTGTATCTTCAAGAAAAAGCTGATTAAAAAACTTAAAACTCAGAAGCAGCCCAGAGATGAATGACTCATTCACATTGTATTAAAATAACTAACATTAAAAAATCTGTTTACTAAAAAGGTGCATAAAAGTTTATTAAAATATTCCATTACAAAATTAACTGGTCTTTAAAAACTTAAATACCATTTATGTTAAAAATCGTATGAAACAGAAAAGATGATTCCTGCTGCTTACAGATTTTATGTAAAATGAGCCTTTGATATTTGCCGTGAAACGTATCTGCAAAATGAAATAAATGCAAGTAAACACATGGCAATAGAAAATGAATTTTCCTCTCAGCAGATAAATAAATTAATTTATGAAGCAAAGCAGAAAAAGAAAAAAGAAAAATAAACATGAGATAACATAAAATCTGTAGCTTCGATTAAGTACCAAGATTATATGAAATATTAAAGTACGCCTTAAGGAAATTTTATATTAATTTAATAGCCAAACCTCCAACAAAACTAAAATCTTTAATTCAAAGGAAAATCGATCCCATAAATAATAAGGAAATCGCAGGTGTCTATTTTATTCCATTTAAAACGGAAAAATAAAATGAGTTAAGGTACAGTCGTGGGAAAAAAAAGTAAACACCCCCTACTAACTCCTCAACAAATTATCGTAGACGAAAGTTACTGGTACCGGACATTTGGAAATAAAGTCTACTTTTAAATGGTGTAAATAAAATTTGCTTAGGGGGCCATATACATATTAAAACGAATCCAAACTTCATTTTTTTCAATAGCAGTACCCAAATTTAACGAGATATTTCAAATCTTCGGTTCAAAATATACCCAGAAACCAAATTTCAAGTCTTTCGTATGATAAGTTTTTGAATTATAGACTTTCAAAATTTAGTACTTCTAATGTTAAATTACATTTTCATATTTTAGCTAGCTTTCATTACAAAAAGCTACTTATTGCAGCCGTTCGGAGGAAAGCGATTTCAAAATATTTTGGTATATTTTCATTGATCATGACCCCCAGACCCCGAAACCACCCTCCGTTCAAAATTTACATATATAAATATATGACCTTTGTCCTTATATATGACCTTTGTCACACTGTAACTCTCGTATTTATGAACCGATATGGATGTAATTCGGTGTGTACATAGTACATACCAATGTCTCGACCGAGTTCGTTGGCCAGCTTCATCCGCCATTTTGTTTCAAAATGGCGGCCATTTAATTTTTTTTTAATTTAAAATTTGAAATGTGGTACCAAAAAATTGAAAATGGAAAAATATTTTTTTCTTATGTATTTGACCTTTATACAAAGATTCCGGAGCAGTTTTTCTTCCGTCTATATCTTAAAAAATGGCTGAGTTATAGCATTTTGAATTTCTAGCGTGGCTGACATTTTGAAACGTCCTGATATTTGTCACGCGATAAAAGGCGTATTTATGAACCAATTTGGATGTAACTGCGTTTATACATAGTACATACCAATGCCTCGACAGAGTTCGTTGGCCAGCTTCATCCGCCATCTTGTTTAAAAATGGCGGCCATTTAAATTTTTAAGAAAAATTTAAATCTGAAATGTGGTACCAAAAAATTGAAAATTGAAAAAATATTTTTTTCCTTATGTGTTTGACCTTGATAAAAAGATTTGGGAGCAGTTTTTGTTTCGTCTATATCTATATCTTAAAAAATGGCTGAGTTATAGCATTTTGAATTTCTAGCGTGGCTGACATTTTGAAACGTCCTGATTTTTGTCACGTGATAACAGGCGTATTTATGAACCGATTTGGATGTACCTTGGTGTGTACGTACTACATACAAATATCTCGACCGAGTTCGTTGTCCAGCTTCATCCGCCATCTTGTTTCAAAATGGCGGCCATTTAAAAAATTTAAAATTTAAAATGGGATACCAAAAAATTGGAAAATGAAAAAGATTTTTTTTTCTGTATGTGTTTGACCTTAATACAAAGATTCCGGAACAGTTTTTGTTTAGTCTATATCTAAAAAAATGGCTGAGTTATAACATTTTGAATTTCTATTGTGGCTGACATTTTAAAACGACCTGATTTTTGTCACGCGATAACAGGCGTATTTATGAACCGATTTGGATGTAACTTGTTCTGTACATA
Source organism: Maratus speciosus (assembly GCA_963932465.1). Classification (NCBI taxonomy): domain Eukaryota; kingdom Metazoa; phylum Arthropoda; class Arachnida; order Araneae; family Salticidae; genus Maratus; species Maratus speciosus. The sequence goes on along the minus strand of OZ010788.1, from coordinate 329,966,274 downwards.
GTACATACCAATGTCTCGACCAAGTTTGTTGGCCAGCTTCATTCGCCATCTTGTTTCAAAAAGTTTGCCATTTAAAAAAAAATGATAAAAAAAATAAATAAATAAATTAAATTTAAAATGAGGTATTAAAAAATTGGAAAATGAAAAAGATTCTTTTATGTGTTTAGCCTTGATACAAAGATTCCGGAGGAATTTTTCTTTCTGAAAATTTGTTATTTTGTTTATATCTTAAAATGTGGTTGAATTATAGCACTTTGAATTTCTAGCATGGTTAACATTTTGAAACGATCTTGTATTTGTCACTCGATAACACACGTATTCGCCTATTTCGATGTAAGAAGGCATGTGGATAGTATACATCAATATCTCGACCAAGTTCGCTGGACAGCTTCATCAGCCATCTTGTTTCAAAATGGCGGCCATTAAATTAAAAAAATATATATTTAAAGTGAGGTGCAAAAAAATTAAAAATTGAAAAAGGTTTCTTTCTAAAGTATTTGACCTTGATATAAGGATTCAGGAGCATTTTTTGTTTGTCTTTATCTTAAAAAATGGCTCAGATATAGCAATTTCAATATTTAATGTGGGTGACATTTTGAAAAATCTGATTTTTTGCCTGCGACAGCACTCGTATATATCAATCGATTCCGATGTGAGTGAGCATGTGCACAGCAATTACTGAAGTCTCGACCAAGTTCACTGGTTAGCCTCATCCACCATGTTGTCTTAAAATGGCAGGCACTTTAAGAAATCGCCGAATTTTGCAGCCAAATATAAGTTACTTTAAATAAAAGCAGCTTGGATAAAGCTGACTAATTTCGCGAAATTCTCATTCATAATGATTTAGTATTGATAAAAATTAGTATTGAATCTCCTATATTCGGTTTCCACTAACCCGGCACTGGCCGGAAGGACTTTTTATTTATATCTCCTGAAATTATGCTCCTAATAAGCTAATTTTTTGTGTAACAATAATACTAATATACCCAAACATAAATACGTTTAATTTGCATTTTTTACAATTTTATGATATGAATTATGAATTATGAAATTAATATTTGAAAAAAATATGAATTGCAACCTACAATTTTTTTTGATGGACTTAGATTTATTAAGTCTTGCTTTATGGAAAACCTAAATTTCACATTTTTCTTCCAAGTAGTTTTCAAATTATGCTTAAAAAATGGCAAAATGATGGTTTAAGGGGCCGGCTATGATAGAAGTGAGTACATTGTAGGTAGCTTTCATTACAAACAGCTACATATTGCAGCCGTTCGGAGGAAAGCGATTTCAAAAAATTTTGGTATATTTTCATCGATCATGACCCCCAGACACCGAAACCACCCTCCGTTCAAAAGTTGATATATATATATATATATATATATATATATATATATATATATCTGATCTTTGTCTCACTGTAACTCTCGTATTTATGAACCGATTTAGATGTAACTCGGTGTGTACATAGTACATACCAATGTCTCAACCGAGTTCGTTGGCAAGCTTCATCAGCCATCTTGTTGCAAAATGGCGGCCATTTAATTTTTTTTAAATTTAAAATTTGAAATGTGGTTTCAAGAAGTTGAAAATGAAAAAAAAAATTTTTCTTATGTATTTGAACTCGATACATATATTCCGGAGCAGTTTTTGTTTTTATTAGATGTAAATTTCCAACTGGGCCAAAAATGTCCGGACCAGGATTCGAACCCGGGACCTTCTGGCTGAAGCCGCCAGTGCTCTGCCATCTGAGCTATCCCGGACGATTCTGGTCGAACCCTTTTCACCCAGCTAACCTTGACGATTACAGAATCTGGTCTGAAACTTGGTTCAGCTCAACAGAATAGATCTCAGGTAATGGAACTCCAGAAATCGCTGGATACGAAATTACACTAGATTAATATTAACACAATTATTCCAATTGGTAAACAAATCATATTAGATGTAAATTTCCAACTGGGCGAAAAATGTCCGGACCAGGATTCGAACCCGGGACCTTCTGTCTGAAGCCGCCAGTGCTCAGATAAAAATTAGTATTGAATCTCCTATATTCGGTTTCCACTAACCCGGCACTGGCCGGAAGGACTTTTTATTTATATCTCCTGAAATTATGCTCCTAATAAGCTAATTTTTTGTGTAGCAATAATACTAATATACCCAAACATAAATACGTTTAATTTGCATTTTTTTACAATTTTATGATATGAATTATGAAATTAATATTTGAAAAAATTATGAAGGTATCAACAGAAGATTTTACAGTTATGATAATTTCTGGAGTTCCATTACCTGAGATTTATTCTGTTGAGCTGAACCAAGTTTCAGACCAGATTCTGTAATCGTCAAGGTTAGCTGGGTGAAAAGGGTTCGACCAGAATCGTTCGGGATAGCTCAGATGGCAGAGCACTGGCGGCTTCAGCCAGAAGGTCCCGGGTTCGAATCCTGGTTCGGACATTTTTTGCCCAGTTGGAAATTTACATCTAATATGATTTGTTTACCAATTGGAATAATTGTGTTAATATTAATCTAGTTTTTGTTTTGTCTATATCTTAAAAAATGGCTGAGTTATAGCTCTTTGAATTTCAAGCGTAGCTGACATTTTGAAACGTCCTGATTTTTGTCATGCGATAACAGGCGTATTTATGAACCGATATGGATGTACTTTGGTGTGTATATAGTACATACCAATGTCTCGACCGAGTTCGTTGGACATCTTCATCCGCCATCTTGTTTCAAAATGGCGGACATTTAAAAAAAATCTAAAAATTAAAATTTAAAATAAGCTACCAAAAAATTGGAAAATGAAAAAGATTTTTTTCTTATGTGTTTGACCTTAATACAAAGATTCCGGAACAGTTTTTGTTTCCTCTATATCTAAAAAAATGGCTGAGTTATAGCATTTTGAATTTCTATTGTGGCTGACATTTTGAAACGACCTGATTTTTGTCATGCGATAACAGGCAAATTTATGAACCGATTTGGATGAAACTTGGTGTGTACATAGTACATATCAATGTCTCGACTGAGTTCGTTGGCCAGCTTCATCCGCTATCTTGTTTCAAAAGGGAACATTTAATTTTTTTTTAATTTAAAATTTAAAATGAGTTATCAAAAAATTGGGAAATGAAAAAGATTTTTTATGTGTTTGACCTTGGTACAAAGATTCCGGAGCAGTTTTGGTTTCGCCTTTATCTTAAAAAATGGTTGAGTTATAGCACTTTGAATTTCTAGCATGGCTGACATTTTGAAACGATCTGACATTTGTCACGCTATAACACACGTATTTATTAACCTATTTAGATGTAAGAAGGCATGTGGATAGTATGTAGCAATGTCTCGACCAAGATCGCCGGCCAGCCTCATCCGCCATCTTGTTTCAAAATGGCGGCCATTAAATTATAAAAATGTTTTATTTAAAGTGAAGTGCAAAAAAATTAGAAATTGAAAAATATTTCTTTCTTAAGTATTTTGACCTTGATATAAGGATTTCGGAACATTTTTTGTTTTGTCTTTATCTTAAAAAATGGCTCAGGTATAGCAATTTGAATTTCTTTATGTGGGTGACATTTTGAAAAAGTCTGATTTTTTGTCTGCGACAGCACTCCTGTATATCAACCGATTCCGATGTGAGTGAGCATGTGCAAAGGAATTACTAAGGTCTCGACCAATTTCACTGGTTAGCCTCATCCACCATGTTGACTTAAAATGACAGGAACTTCAAGATATCGCCGAATTTGGGAACTAAATATAAGTTACTTTAAATAAATGCAGCTTGGATAAAGCTGACTAATTTCGAGAAATTCTCATTCATAATGATTTAGCACTGATAAAAATTAGTATTGAATCTTCTGTAATCGGTTTCCACTAAATTGAACTTCGTGTGTTTGAATAACATAAGCTAGCTTTTAAAAAATAAGGAATATGAAAGCTACCTCTTCCTCCCGGCACTGTCCGGAAGGACTTTTTGAAATTTATTCTGCTATCCTGTAATCAAACAGGTTTCATTGACGCTTAAACGTGCCTTGATCAAGAAGGCGCGGCTCTTTCGGTTAACACTCGAGTTCGGAACTTCAATTTGGATACAGCCCTTAAAATACGCTCGTTTTAAAATAATTAATTTCTCGAAAACTTACGGCACGAATTGCATAAAAATTTGTTTATAGGCTAATTGAAAGGTGTAGAGTTCATTTTTTCTCTTTCATACTTCTGCATGAGAAAAAATCTAAAAAAAAAATTCTGTGCATCTAGACTTATTTTCTGCATAACTTTAGCACGAGAGGTGGTATAAAATCTAAAATCCAGCGACAGATTTAAAAAAAAAATCATAATAACCATAAAAATGTGTGCAGGTTAAATTTTTTCCTAGAAATTTATGAAAAAAAAGTAGTCCGAGTTTCCGCAACAAATTACGTTGAATTACGTTTATTGAAACAATTTTATACAGGCATCTCCAAACTTTAAAATTAGCATCAGGGACACGGGACGATATGTAATTTCATGGCACAGTTATACCCTAATATCGTCCAAAACTTATTTATCACGTTAATATTGATATATAATCTTACAATGGCATATTTTCTAATATAAGAAATAAAAAACACCCAGGAATGTGTACTAAAATAAAAAATATAATTCAGAGACTTAAACGTCAAATTATGTGAGAATCCTCATATATTTGCACATAATCGCTGACGTTATTAAAGAAATTAGTTTAAAACCAAATCAAGCGTTCAAGTTCTCCCAGCTTCTCACTCTGTTTGAAGGATTTCCCCTATTTTTCGAATAACATTACAATTAATCTGCCATGAGAATTCGTTTAAAGAATTAGATGTAATCCTATCAACAGAACCCAGATTATTCTTATTATACCGATTCTTATTATATTCTCTTTAGACATATAATTATGCTCCCACTTCAGAAGCGTAATAGAATATTAATTCACATAAATTTATTCGAATGAAGGAAAATGAGATTTATATTTAAATTAAATTTTAAAATAGTTGCCTTCAAATAAAAGCTTTCGCAATTTATTATAACAATTATTATTATTCCTTATTATTATTTAAATCTTTATGGAATAATTTTCAAAGAAAAAAATGCCAAATATTCTGAAACTATGCTTATCTAATAATTTCATTCATACAAAATTGTTAGTGATGCTTTAGTGTTGTTCTCAGTATTAATTACATGTAATAACTAAAACATAAATTATCTTTTAAACAGATGTTTCCCGTATTTTCCTCTTTAAATTTATAAATAATAAATATGCTGATATTTTGAATAATAAATAGTGTCTTATGAATTTTAATTTAAAAGGTAAATGTTACAATGCAAATAAAGTCTCCAATGGTATTAAAAAACAAGCATACAACAGTTTCAATATTTGTAAAATACCTTCATCGGTAGATGGAATTAGTGAAAAAATAAAATTAGTTTCAATGGCAAAAATAAGCAACAGGGCTCACGGTGAAGCAAGGATGAAGCAATTGTGTTACAAGTGATTTTTCGGCTCTAAGTCAGAAGTCGCATTTGGAGCTTTAAAGTGGTCATTTTTCCTCGGCGATTGGTGCTGAAGTAATTTTTTTTCTTCAAAATATGGCATATCTTAGGAGGGCGGTCTTAAAAATAGAAGTCCGGTGTAGGTTAAATCAGTATAATTGCATATTTTGCGGTGAAAATATGATATCTATAGGTTGTTAAAAGAATGTAAGTCAAGGTGGAAGGTAACGATCTGTTTTAGCTACTGATCATAACAGTACAAGAAAGAAATGTTCGCTATGTTTGTATATTACAGAACTCACTGTAAAAAAACAAAGCAGGAACAGTTAGCACTTTATACTATTAAAACACAATATTCACAGTTAAATACATTGATATTAAATTGATATAACCCAAAACAGACTGTTCGCAGTTAAAAGAAAAACAGCTGTACACAGTTTTTCACTTTCCTGTAAAAATACAATTTCGGACTTGTACTATATTAAAACCTCCCACCTAAAAAATACAGGTGATGTTTCTATCCGTTCAAGACATAAGAGGTAACATGCAAAGATTTAGATAGTAAGCTCATGTGTTTAATTTTGCCTATTTAATGTGTGCTACGCTTGAGAAGATTTTTGTATTTCGTCATCAAGTGTATACAAGGCGAGGTGCTACTTTAGAAGCTTAAGAAATAATTAAAGTAAATGAAAGAGAAAGGGACAAGTAGAAGAAAATAGGAGGGATCAGGAAAAAAGGCAATCAGGTATAATTAGTGACTCAGATGATGAGAAAAAAGAAACAGAAGTAGAAATGTGGAAAAATTGGAATGAAAAAAACTGAAGCAAATTAGAAACAGCAGAAAAATCTAAGACAGTAACAGAAATATAAAGTTTGAGAGAAAGACAAAATGGAAACAAAGAGAAGTAAAAAAGTCATTTAGTTAATAATCTGAAGCTTTGTCTAAGAGTTTGCTTGCGAATAGAGCATTTTTAAGAAAAAAAGATAACGAGCATCAAAAACGAATTGTGGAATAATTACTTTTATGTCATTTTAAGTAGTTTTATGTTGTCCATTTGAACAGTTTTCATTATGTTCTACAGTTTTGTTTTAAATCTTAGTCTTATTTATACTAAGAAATAAAAAAAATCTTCCCATTACAATATACATACGTATATATATATATATATATATATATATATATATATATAACTTCCATTATCCGACCATCGTTTAACCGGATTTCTTCGTAAACCGACGTTGGTTTCTTGATCTTTTTAACACTTTCCATTTTGTTGAAAAGTGTTTATGACTTTTGTTTGTCTGGACGTCTGGCCGCCTGGCCGTCTGTCCACGCTCTAACTCTCGTAAATATACTCGGATCGTTCTGAAATTTTTGGATGTTAGTGACCTCTACGATAGCATTTTCCCTATTTCAAATGAAGTTTGTAGCATATTTAGTTCATTTACAGGGACAGTCAAAAGTTTTCCGTTACATTACGGCCGATGGGAAAAAATCGTTTCAAATGATTTTTAATGGTGTTACACTCTTTTAAAATTAGTAAACTTGCTATTCATTTATGAAGTCCACTAAAATATGCATTCTGTTGAATATGCGGTGCAAAGTATACTTATTTTTCATTTACAGGGCCACACAAAAGAATTCCATTCATAATGGTATAGGGGAAATTGCTTGCGGTGTCTTAGAAAAGATTTCAGATACTATATTGTATCCGAATTACTGTATATTAGTAATGATTGATCAAAATGCATTTTTAATTATGATATGCGCTTTTTTAGGGTTTCGTTCATCTGATGAAACCCTATTCGTCTCGCTCCTCTGTCTGTCTGTCTGACGGTCCGTCTTTTCCTCTGTCACAGAACCCGTTCTTAGAAACTATACATGTAGGAGACTTGAAATTTTGCATACTTATAGCTAAATACCACACATCATACGACAAATCATTAAATTTTGAAAAAGTCGTACATTTAACCCTTTGGGCTCCCACATGTGTATTTTAAACAATTATTTCTAAGAGAGCCCTAACTAGGTTGGAGGCGTGAAATGTTACATACTTATAGCTGAACACCTCACATCAAATTACAAACAATAAAAGTTTGAAAAAGTCGCACATTTAACCCTTTGGGCTCCCACATGTGTATTTTAAACAATTCATTCTAATTCAGGCCCTAATTAGGTTGGAGACGTGAAATTTTGCACACTTATAGCTGAATACATCACATAAAATGACAAATCATAAAAGTTTGAAAAAGCCGTACATTTATCCCTTTGGGCTCCCACATGTGTATTTTAAACAATTCTTTATAAGTGAGCCCCTATTTAGGTTGGAGGCGTGAAATTTTGCATGCTTATAGCTGAACACCTCGCATCAAATGACAAACCATAAAATTTTGAAAAAGCCGTACATTTAACCCTTTGAGCTCCCACATATGTATTTTAAACAATTATATCTAAGTGAGCACCTATTTAGGTTGGAGACGTTTGTTTCTCTTGAAATTTTGCATATTATAGCTGAACACCACACATCATACGGTAAATCATAAAATTTTGAAAAAATCGAACATTTAACCCTTTGGGCTCCCACATGCGTATTTTAAGCAATTCTTTCTAACTGAGCCCCTTATTAAATTTAAGAATTGAAATTTTGCATACTTATAGTAGAACACCTGAGGCCAGGCGACAAATCATAAAATCTTGATAAAGTCTTACGTTTAACCCTTTGAGCTATCACATATGTATTTTAAGCAATTCTTTCTAAGGGAGCCCCTAATTAAGTTGGAGGCATGAATTTTTGCATACGTATAGCTGAATACCTCAGACCACACGGTAAATCATAAAAATTTCAAAAATTCTTGTATTATGTACTCGTCCGGGCTCTAACTTGTGTATTTTAAGCAATTTTTCTAACGTCCGCCCTCTTCACCCTTCGAGCACTTTTCCAACTTTTGCCGACACCCCTTTGATCATTCTTTCATATTATGCACCAGAGGTTTACTTATTTTAGTTCCACTTTTTACCGCCAGGGGTGCCTACTGATCTCGGGTGCTATCGACCCAATCCCCTCGACTAATACATCTGCGGATAGTATATAAAACGGAGTTTCGTTCGGATAGAGGTTTCTTTAGAATAGAGTGCGCCCCCGGTTCTAAAATGTGGAACTGAAAGATTTTTCAAAAGGATGAAGTGTTTTGAAAGGAATATTAAACGAAACCCTCTGTGTGATCTGCGATCACACTTACCTACTTTTTCACTATATTTATGCATACTATAAAGCGCGTATAAATGCTATAGTTCATATACAGAGCTACAGAAATGAATTCGTAAAGGTTACTGAGTATGAACATAAATTGCTTAAAGGTGGTTTTTAAAGGAGTTATACATTTTTACGCTGAACTGAATTTAGTGTACTAAGAAATATTTGTAGAATATAGATAAAATGATATATAGGGGCACGCAAAGAGTTGGATACATGGTCGTCTATGTGTGATAATTTCTGGAAATACAATTTCAGTAGTTTTAAGCGTGTTTTAGTTTGAATTACATTTTTGCTAATTAGTGGCATGTAATAAAGGTACTAGGTAAACTACAGGGCTGTACAAAAGTATTCAAGTATGTTTCCATCTATTAATATAAATTACTGAAAGATGAATTTCAACCCGTTATGCATTTTCTTGCTAAACTAAATTTTCCCATTATATAGTATATATATCAGCATACAGATCGAATACAGGGCTGTTCAAAAAAACTGAAATACATATTTGGCTATGGGTGGTGACTACTGAAATCAGATTTTTAAATGTTTCCTTCGTTATCTTATTTATCTTATTTCCCTAAGTAACGAAGTTTCGTTAAAGCTTTCAGGGAGTGTTGGAAAGTGTTTCATAATCTATGCTGTACGCATGATTATTCTTATTTTTTTTTTTTTACTTTCACATCCCTTGTGTATTTCAAACGGCCCTTTCCGAATTGTGAGCACAGATAATTATTTTGTTTCCACTTTCTTAGAATTCCTTTCTAATTAGCTTGAACTACCCAAGCGATTCCGGTATAAGTGTACTCTTCGTTCAGCCATCTCATGTGTATATGTCCCTGTTCTAGACTGAACAAGTCCCCATTTCAAAATTTGGAAGGCCCTACTGCCGAGTGCCATAACATTCGAATGTTATTGCACCCTCTGATTATAAGAAAGTGCAGGGACTAAAACCCCTTTTGTCATCTTTTCACGAACAAAAACTTTCACAGCTGCTGAATTTCAAAAGATGGGATGGGGGGAGAAATGAATGCCATATTTTCGTTACGCAAGTTTTTGTTTCAAAATAAATCTATTTTCATGTATAATTTGAATTTAGATATTTACATAGCAGTTTAAATAGATATAATAGCAGTTCGATGACGAATTTGTATATTAAATGACATTATTATTGATAAATTTTCGATTATCCGATATTAGTTTCGGACCCATTTACGTCGGATAATCAAGGTTCTACTGCACACACACACACACATGTATATATATATATATATAAACTCATATTTTCCTAAAGTTTGAAGAATTAATTCAAAATCACTGCAAAAATGAAATATTTCTTTTAAATATCCCTTGCTTTTAACATTTCTCTTCCATGAGCGAGGATTTTGTTTATAAAATATAATATGCCTTTATTTTAAGTATAAAAAAAACTTAACGGAAAAATATAAATAATTATTGCGTAATTTTATTTTAAATTCGCAGAAATTCGTCAGAAGAAGTTTTAATAGGTAGATATGCTTTGCGCTGTATATACTTTTGCGAAGAAGATTATATTTCCACTAAAGTTGTCCTATATAACTTTTCTTTTCGTCGAGTGTGTGATTTTCAAATTAAAGTTATAATAAATTTATTTTTAAATATAGTAGAACAATGTATTGAACAAAATATGTTATATGTTCGGATTCCATCGCATAAACATTGTAGAACTTACAGTAAAGTAAAAGTGAATAATGTTTCTGAAAAAAATAGTTTTTGACAAAATTCTGGAATAAAAAAGTATGACACCACACCTGGGCCTTAACAAATAAGCATTTTTGAGCCACGTGAAATTGCAAAACAGATATCAACAATAAAAACTACATAACATTCTAACATTAAAGTTGTACGCTGATTCTTGAAAAGAGAGAACACTACAAAAACAAAGTGTGCCCAATGTCGAAATGACAGCCGTCGTTCGGATTGCTTTAAAAGTGACAATTTTGAAACTATCAACAATCTTCACCTGGTGATTATTTAATTCCGTTAGCGAGTTTTACGATATGCACTTTACTTTTGGTCAAAGTAATCACTTTACAGATTGCTATGAATATATGACATATCTCTTTTCTTTTGCGTGTTATTTTTTATCACTATGCGCCGCCGATGTAGAGTAATGTATACACGTTTAATGCACTCATAGCGAGAATTCGAATTCTACGCAGTTTGTTTAGTAATAACCAAATTCCCTCCTTATAAGTTTAGGAAATATTTCAAACTAATGTAATTCGGATATGATTATTTCTGTTATTTAAATCTGATATTAATCATTTTTTATAAATAAAGTTCAATAGAAGTAATATAGCGTAGAAAAATTTTATTTTTCATATACAGGGCGTATAATAAACAAATTCACAAATCAAAAATTCTCAAATTGTAAATAGTTCTAGTATCGAAGAGAGGTTTGCCCTTTAAGACTTTTGTGGGATTTTATATGGAAGTAGAAATAATAATAATAATAAATAAAGATTCAAAAGTTGATTCAGATTTTTAAAAGTTCAGGATTATGTAACAAACTGTCGTATCGGAGTGTGGTTTACACCAAGTCATTGCAAAAGGTTTAAGGTTTTATTGAAAAAATATTTCCCTCAAAAGTTTATTTTCTTTTGCTAAAAACAATCCGTCAATTTGTGTCTTATGATACACATGGTGTTTCAAAACTAACTGTCAGAAATGTAGAGGCAGGTACAGGGGACCTAAATAAGCAGATTTCACATAGGAATGCACGTGCGGAAATGCAAAGTTGATGTATTAGAGAGTGTTGTTGATTTCGGCGGATGAAAGCGCTTCGCTGGCTTGAATCGACATTTTCCACACAGATTTATTAGCAAAATGTATCAAAAATGTATTATTACAGCAATTCGGAGCTTCCCGGCATGCATTACATGTACGGGGTTTCACAAGAAAATGGAGTGGCAACTCAAAGGATGTACTCAGAACGATTCCCGGGTAGGAATGTGCTGGATCGGCGAGCATTTAAGCGTCTTCGTCGGGAGTTCTAAGCGAATAGATCGTTTTATGCTTCCAGGCGTGATATGGAAAATATCGCATTATTTTTGCAGCGGAAGAAGCAGTATTACGCACAATAGAGAATAGTCCATCGAAAAGTTCAAGCGCTGTTGGACCTTAGACATTTACTTGCTTATTCCCATGCATGAATTGCATGTTGCCAAGCCCTGCATTGGTGTAACGATGCATATTGCTCAAAACATGTGAGGTAATGACGATTCAAGCCACTGAAACGCTTTCATCCGCCGAACTCAACAGCGCCCTCTACTGCTTCAACGCTGCATCTCCACATTAATATTCCCATACGATATCTGTTTATTTAAGTCGCCTCTACCTGCATTTACAATTCTGATACACAGTTTTGAAACACCCTGTATTCTGCACTCTGATAAGACATTTTTTTATGTACATATTTTTGAAATTTGAATGAATTTACAAAACAACGCTCTACACATTTAAACATTGTTAGATTTGCATTGTAAAACAACTTGTTGGTTTTACAGTTTAATAAATTTTAGCTGTGATGGTAATAAAAGCCTTTATTTACTTTTTTTAATTTTTTGACCGGAAAATATTTCATTATATTTCATATAAATACACTGCTCATAAAAATTAGGGGAGCAAGCAAAAAACTGAAGAGAACAGTGCAAGACAGCCATGTATGGGCATAAAATGGATAGTACACTTATATCAATGCGCAATACAGAAAAAAAGACGCAAAAAATTGTAAAGGAGCTTTTATTCTTTGAAAAGATGAAAAGAACATGAACAGATGGTTTAGGGCAACAATTTGTTTTCATGTAAATAATTAAAAAAAATATTGTTTAGAAATGATGCAAGATTTTTAATATGTCGTGTGGTCTCCTCGAACAGTTAAGACTGTTGCACACCTGTTTTCCATGGATGCGATGAGGTTATCGATAAGACTTTGGGGAATACTGTTCCACTACTAAAGAATTGCAATCTCTAAGTCCTGGAGAGTAAAAGGAGGCCTTGGTCCTGCAGCAAAGCAACGTCTGAGTATGTCCCAAACATGCTCGATCAGATTTAGGTCAGGGGAGCATGCTGTTCATTCCATACGCTGTATTGTTTTAGCTTCAAGCATGTTTTCCACAAGACGAACTGTATGAAGTCTGGCATTAACATGCGTGGTAAAAAAGAGTTTCTGCAGCATAAAATACGACATAAGGTCTCAGTATCTTGTCTGTATAACTTCGGATCGCCAAAGTGTCATTCCTAATGATATGCAGGCCCGTACGTCCACCTATGCTAATTCTAGACAATAGCATTAACCCCTCGTCTGTAATGTGATCTTTCATGAACGAATGTGGGATTATTTTGCGTGCCTCTTTCTCTCCATGCCAAAACAAATCAGTCACATTCAGACTGAATCGGGGCTCGTATGTAAACTGAATTTGACTCCAACAACGTTGCCTCCAAACTCGATGTTCAGTTCCCAACTTCTTTGGGCCGCACTGTGGCTTGAGGTCAGCGGTATACAGAACATTGGCTTACGTGCATAGGGACCACCGTGATGAAGCCTATTTCGGACTGTTTGGCTGGACACCCTTCGTCCTGTGGCCAAGAACAACTGTGTTTGCAGCTGAGTAGCATTGTCCGTTCCGTCTCGACGAGCTGTTAACAGGTATATCAGTCATCAGTTTTTGTATTAGTACATTTTCGACCTTGCACTTGTCGATGACTATCATTCCATGTGTCTTGGAATTGATTCCACAGCTTTTCATGGACACTTCTTGCGACTCCAACAGCGTCCACTACACTTCGTTGTGCTTCACCAAATTAAACTGTCCCGATAACACACCAAGTCATGGATTGCGGTAAGTCATGTTGTTGTGACATTTTCAAGCCACCTTTTCTCAAAACACAAGCTGAGCAATTGAATTTTACAACTGAGACAGTGAAACAGACGTTTCTGCACTTATCTCCTTTTCCTAGTTTTTGACGTCATAAACTTTAATTTATATGTTAAGTTTTCTTTATCTGTTTTCTACAACACTTTAAATCATGGATGTTTTTTTTACGTTAATTATCGGTGTAAATATTTGCGTAATTTCGTTAAAACCATGTGCTCCCCTAATTCTTTTGAGCAGTGTATACATGTGGATTTATAATATGATTACTATATAAAATTAGTATTTCGTTCTTTTCTATGGCTTTTTAATTTAGTATGCTAACTTCATGAACCTTAGCATAACATTTTTCTTTATGTATTTTACATTTAAATGCAATGAAAGAATTTTATCTTTTTTTATTCAGATATTAAAATATGTCATTTGCGCTAACAACAAATTGACATGTTAAAAAGTTTATGAAATTTTGTAACATACGAAGAACTTGCCTATACCGCAATAATTACCCGTATAAATATAAAGTTTTTACTTTTAAATAACATATTAATTAAGTAGTGAATAATGTTTAGTGCCGAATACTTGCATTTATTGTTAGGAAAAAACACAATATTTGAATTTACTAGAAAATAAGTCTTTCAGTGACAATCTGCATACGTGAAAGCTTACATATACTTAATTAGTTTCAAGTTTGTTCTATTGTTTGAATTTACTCTGTACAATAATTGGGTTAGTGTTTAATAGTCCTTTTAATTATATCTCAAAAAATATTTATTCTTAATTAATCTTGTGAGAATATTTGTATCTATAATGCAGTATACAACAAATGGTTCACCATTTAATTAAACTTATCAGTGTTATTAAGATATTTTTCATTAAAATAAGTATTTAATTTACATACTATAAGACATGCCTGCTTTTCGTATAAGCACGTATGCAAAAATATAATTACTTCAGAAACAAGATAGAAACTTCATAAACAGATAGTTTATGTGTAAAAATAGGTAGAACACAACAAAGAAAAAGAATTTAATAATATATATATATATATATATATATATATATATAATTACAGAGTGCTCTTGGAAGAGATCTTACATAGCTTTATTTTTCACTCAATAGATGGTAGAATTACAGAGCTCTGATATGCATTTACGACTAAGAAATATATAACTTATTTTTAAATATGTATCACTAGATTGCAGAACTAGCAACTACGGGCATATCTTTAATTTTAATTTTTCTACTCAAGTGATTTTAAATATTATTTAATTTAGTTACTTATCATTATGTTATATAGTATATTTATTCATAGTTTTTATTTTATCTTTTATATTGTGTGAATGTAATGATTTTTGTGTTTATAGCTATTTTAACTGCGACCGGCGGCTATAATATAATAATGTAATTATATTTACTCTGCAGCAATAATTGGGTTAGTGTTTAATAGTCCTCTTAATTATATTTCAAAAAATATTTATTTGTTAATTAGTCTTGTGAGAATATTTGTATCTATAATACAGTATACAACGAATGGTTGGCTATTTAATTAAACGCGCCAGTGTTATTAAGATATTTTTCATTAAAATAAGTATTTAATTTGCATACTATAAGGCATGCCTGATTTTCGTATAAGCACGTATGCAAAAAAATAATTACTTCAGAAACAAGATAGAAACTACATAAACAGATAGTTTATGTATAAAAGTAGGTAGAACACAACAAAGAAAAAAAAATGTTTTTAATAATATATATATATATATATATATATATATATATATATATATATATATAATTACAGTGTGCTCTTGGAAGAGATCTAACATAGCTTTATTTTTCACTAAATAGATGGTAAAATTACAGAGCTCTGATATGCATTTACAACTAAGAAATATATAACGCATTTTTAAATATGTATCACTAGATTGCAGAGCTAGCAACTAAGGGCATATCTTTAATTTTAATTTTTCTACTTAAGTGATTTTAAATATTATTTAATTTAGTTACTTATCATTATGTTCTATAGTATATTTATTTATAGTTTTTATTTTATCTTTTATATTGTGTGAATGTAATAATTTTTGTGTTTATAGCTATTTTAACTGCGACCGGAGGCTATAATGTATGTTTTAATATAAATTCTCTTAACGGTTAAATTAACATTGTCGATAGCTACAATATTTGGACAATTGCACCTCGGATTAGTGTTAAAACATTTATAATTATATAAGGAAGATGAAATTAATTACTCTTTATCATGTGTAATAAAGACAGAAAGAAAGAAAAAGTATATAAAATAATTTTTATATTATATTTCAAACTTTTCTTGTTATTCAATGTTCAATGTTTTCTTTTGTTGTTCTTGTTACACAGTCTATCGGGCAGAGATATATACAATTTTTAGGACTAAGCTTGTGCCTCTATAGAAATCGACTATTCATTGCTTATATTTGTAAATGCTTTGCCCTTGAAGACGTGATTTATAATATAAGCTATCACTTGTGTCTATACTCTTCTTTTTTTTTTCAAATTGAACATTTTATAATTCATTCCATTTGACTACATAATTTATGTTGCATTTTGCTTCTGCTTTTTGGTGTAGTGATTTCTTAATATGTTGTCCATATCATTTGCATCAATGGTTTAATCGTACAGAAAGTTATATATATATATATACATAACCATTAAAAAAAGTAAGAAATTACCAACAAGAATTGTGAAATTAAAGATAGAAATAAATTTATTCATTCACAATTAAAGTGTTTCCCGTAACATATTCAATATAGATTTACAAAAAAAATAATAAAAACTTATCAGAAAATGAATAATGGATATTTGTAGAAAATAGACAGATTCATCAGGTCCCAAATGCCTAGAGTTCCACAAATAAAGTGTGTGGTTTCATCTTCATATTAACCATAAAACATCTGAAGAATATGAATTTGGAACTAACACACACACACAAAAAAATGAGAAATAAATTATTGAAAAACAAATAAGTTTAAAATAAAATATGATTAAAAAGGATTGAGAAATAAAAACCAGAATTCCATATTGAAAGCATTGCTAACAAAGAATGAGGCAGCATTAAAAACAAGTAAAGGAGATTATTTTCAGATGTAGCCAAAAAATATTTTAAATGTTGATGGACCAAGGAGTGATATTACACAGCATGGTCAAGAATATTCCTCAATATATGTTACCAGCGCCCTCTATAGGTAATTTAAAAATGAATTTCACCATGTATTCCAGGGATTCAATAAATTTCTGCCATCTTCAGAATATATTATTAAAATATATTGTTTTGGAGTAAAAACTAATATATAATAAAAACTATTTATAACTCTTAATGGATTAAGCTTTATAGGAAATACTGTCTATAGACAAATAAATGATAACTAAATAATAATTAAAAATACATTAATAAATTTATACAATTATACTAGAAAAAAATAAGTAAATCATATATTAAATAAAATTAATATCTAAATTGGTGATATTGAAGATTCCTTAATTAATGTTTCAAATAAATCAATGTGCCTAAATCTAACATGTCACTGTTTAAATTCCTTTGACTTCATTGCATCATCACTTAAATAAATATATAATTTAATATAAGTAAGTAAATTATTAAAATTATGATGCAAATGAATTAATATTAATAATAGTAATTAAAATGAAATTAATTGGTTGCATTTAATGTACCCACAAATTTTCTTAAAAATTAAATAAAGCAAATTAAGAGGAAAGGGTAGAACAAGTAATATAATTTATAATTTAAACATGCTTTTATAAAACAGGCATTAACATTGAATTTAATATACTATGCATTAGAGATTAATATGATATTGACGTCACTGGGCTGAGATTTAAATACAAGTTAAACATTAACATTATTAATTAATAAAGAATACAAATAAATTTAATATGTATTAATAAATATATAAATATAACTACACAAATATACATATAAAAGTTTCGAATCAAGATTTATTATAGAATCTATTAAAGCAACGTATTTATAAATAAAATGCCACCTTCCCTTTACTGATATTTTCATACACACACACACACACACACACACACACACACACACACGCACACACACACACATATATATATATATATATATATATATAACCTTTGAATCAAAATTTATCTTACAAGTCCATATAACGATGTTAACCAAAATTCTTATTGAAGATAGCATGGAATAACAAAATACACCAATTATTATAAAAAAAAATAATATTAAAGAAAAACTAATCTGCATACAGGACCCACTAAGAAATCTCAAAATATTGAAAAACTTTACCGGTTTAATATTATAATATCGAAAGTCTTATAAAATATTTAGTGAAACAAAAGTGGAAAAAATTATATTCAAAAAGTGGCGGAGCAACATTAGGAAGGTGGAAAATTTATGAAAGGGATGCACAGAAGAATGAATATCAAAAATATCAAAAATATTAATAACACTTACATTGTGGAATGTTTCATCAGGGAAAATAGCCCACAAATATAATTAAAAACACAATCGATTTCCTATTCAAAACAAGTGGGTAAGTGTGATCACAGATCACACAGGGGGTTTCGTTTAATATTCCTTTCAAAACACTTTATCCTTTTGAAAAATCTGTTAGTTACACATTTCGCAACCAGGGGCGCACTCTATTCTAAACAAACCTCTATCCGAACAAAACTCCGTCTTATATACTATCCCTATATATATTAGTCGAAGGGATTGGGCCAATAGCACCCGAGATAAATAGGCGCCACTGGCGGTAAAAAGTGGAACTAAAATATGCAAGGCTAAGGTGCATAATATGAAAGAATGATCAAAGGGGTGTCGTCAAATGTTGGAAAAGTGTTCCGCGGGTGAAAAGGGCGGAGGTTAGAAAAATTGCTTAAAATATACAAGTTAGAGTTCGTATAAGTAAATAATATAAGACTTTTTGAAAATTTTATGATTTTTCGTGTGGTCTGAAGTATTTAGCTATACGTATGCAAAAATTCATGTCTCCAACTTAATTAGGGGCTCTCTTAGAAAGAATTGCTTAAAATACATATGCGGTAGCTCAAATGGTTAAACGTAAGACTTTTTCAAGATTTTATGATTTGTCGCCTGGCTTCAGGTGTTCTGCTATAAGTATGCAAAATTTCAAATCTCCAATTTAATAAGGGGCTCAGTTAAAAAGAATTGCTTGAAATACGCATGTGGGAGCCCAAAGGGTTAAATGTGCGACTTTTTCAAATTTTTATGATTTGTCGCATGATGGTGTTCAGCTATAAGTATGCAAAATTTCATGCCTCCAAACTAAATAGAGTGTCGCTTAGAAAGAATTGTTTAAAATACACATGTAGGAGCACAAAAGGTTAAATGTACGACTTTTTCAAAATTTTATGATTTGCCGTTTGATGTGAGGTGCTCAGCTATAAGTATACAAAATGTCACGCCTCCAACCTAATTAGGGGCTTACTTAGAAAGAATTGTTTAAAATACACATGTGGGAGCCCAAAGGGTTAAATGTACGACTTTTTGAAAATTTTAGGATTTTTCGTTTGATGCGAGGTACTCAGATAGAAGTATGCAAAATTCCACGCCTCCAAACTAATTAGGGGCTCACTTAGAAAGAATTGTTTAAAATACACATGTGGGAGCCCAAAGTGTTAAATGTACGACTTTTTCAAAATTTTATTATTTGTCGTATGATGTGTGGTGTGTGGTGTTCATCTATAAGTATGCAAAATTTAAAGTCTCCAACATGTATAGTTTCTGAGAACAGGCTCTGTGACGGACAGTCAGACGGACGGACAGACAGACAGACAGAGAAGCGAGGCGAATAGGGTTTCGTCAGATGAACGAAACCTTAAAAAAGATGCTTTGCATTCAAGAGCTATTTCTGAAATTGTCCAAACAACTATAATACCAGTTTACAAATAAATCAAAAGCGAGAACTTTGGCATAAACAAAACAAAACTATTAAATTCATGAAATATAACGGAAAAAAAAAACAATTTCACGCACAAATTGTGAAGAACGAGACATTAAAAAAACTTTTTAAGCACTGATAAGATAATAAAACCAATTATGTAAAAGTCATTTTTCTTATTTTATGATTTTTCAAAAACAAACTTCTGCTCCACAATTTGTCTCGAAAGAAGATGCATGCAATTTATTAGTGAAAATTATTTTTATAATGGTTGTTAACTTATTTTAAAAATAAATTGTTCGATACTATTTTATCAGTCATTATTTGGCAAAAAAGAATATTCGGCAACTCTAATTAGAATCACTAAAAAACGATAAGAAGTAGATTTTACAAACAATGTATTTTCGTAATGAAAATTGGTTTATTTTAAATGAAATACCCTCTATTTATATTCGGCATTATTAGGTTTTGGAAAAACATTCATTCAATTTTATTTAAATAATTAAATGATTTAAAGAAGTTATTATTTTGAAAAAAATAGTGTTAGAATGTCAACTACATCATTTTAAATGGAAACAAATATTTACATTTATATCCAGTCTTTTGAAAAAAAATCAGAATATAATTTGTGTCAATAAAGAAAAGATATCATGTTTGTACAAAAAAAAAAAAAAAAAAAATCTATGCCAACTGAATCATTTTATAAAAGTCCCTATATAATTTAAAAAAAAAAATACCTAACATTGCCTAAAGTAAATAACTTTCACCAAAGAAGACGGAGCAGTGCAATTTTATATAGGTTTAACAAGCAGAAAGTTTAAAACTAGAATCAAAGAACAAGCAGACTTCAAATACAACAAGAGAACTACAGCTTTTGGCAGATTATGCAGCAAAGAACCTTTACAGATGATTTTAAAAATAATAGAATTATTAATCCATCAAGATTTTATTTACCATCCATTATTCGAAAATCAATAAAGATATTTTTATGCAGTGAGAATATTTGTAATGATTCAGTCTGCCGTGAGTTACCTAACCTTTGGAAAGAGATGCTATGCAGATTTAGAAACAACACTAGGACTTAGTCACATTTACAAATATTCATTTTATTTTATTTTATATTTTTACTGGTTTTTCATTATACATGATGTCTCATGATATTTAATCAATTTCTTGTTTTTTAATTTTTTTGCGAAAATATTTCTATCAACAAGGATCTTGAAATTTTTGCGTTTGTGCGATGAAACATATGTTGATCTAAATAAAGATATTATATCTTTTTAAGAATATTTTTTATCACTATTACCAATTTGTAGCTTATTTTCTTTGAATAACTTTATACAGAAATTATCACATACGTTTATTATCCGTCATAATTTCTCAAAATGTATCACTAGATGAAATACGTTTTTATAATGATAAATATTTTATCACATGTTTTCTTCTTCGAATCGACGTTTTCTGATGATCAAAATTTTTAAACGTCATAATTTTACTTTTATTATCACTAAGGGAAATTTGTTTTCAGTGAAAAATATTTTCGCCTGTCTTCCTATTTTTCTCGACGTGTTGGACGCTGAATTTTTGCAGTTTTTAACATTAGGTGTTTTAAAACAACAAAAAGATATTTTCACATGTCTTCTTCTTTTATTCGACGTGTTGCGGCTATAACAATTTTTAACCATCGTACTTTCACTATTATAAAAATAGTGAATATTATAAAAATTTCACCTAGTGATAAACACTCGGTGAAATTTTAAATACAAAAACCAAAAGTCCGTTAAAGATAAAAACCTTTTCACATGTCTTCTTCTTCGAATCGATGTTTTCTGATGATCAATATTTTTAAACGTCGTAATTTCAAATTTTTATCACTAGTTGAAATGTGTTTTCCATGAAAAATATTTTCACCTGTCTTCATATTTTTTTCGACGTGTTGCGGCGCTGAATTTGTGCTGTTTTTATCTCCAGGTGATATTCATTTTTTAAAAAGAACAACAACAAAAGAAAAACATTTTCACATGTCTTCTTTTTTTATTTGACGTGTTGCGACTATCACAATTTTTATCCCTCGTACTTTCATTATTTTATTCACTCGATGAAATGTTAAATGTAAAAACCAAAAGTCCGTTAAAGATAAAAACCTTTTCACATGTCTTCTTCTTTGAATTGGCGTGTCAGAATTTTACAAATAATATATGTTGGGTACGTTCTGTGAAATGAGTCAAATTCTACACATACTTTGCATACCACAAAATATTTTCAACAATGAAAGAAAAAAAAACTACATACGTAATAGAATTTATTTTAACTGACATGAATTTTTAAATGCATTATTGGGACACAGGACTTTTAAACTTTCAAGAAATCAGATTTCGGATTCTGCTTAGTTCTAATTTTTTTTTTTAATTTCTCAACAACATACAAAAAATACCCTTAAAAATCCCCATTATTTTGTGAGTTATAATTATTTACGGACGGTGAATATAATTGAAGGTCCTTAGATATTGAAATTTTAAAACGCGTTTTCTCATATTAGTAAATTTGGAGTTTGTGCGTACTGTTAGTTTCAAACTATGTATGCTATAGCTTAAAAAAACTAAATATGCATTTTTTATAGACTACATACTAAAAATAAACATATTTCCACATTTTTGTTGTTTATTTTTTTTTTACTTTTTTTGAGGGGGGGGGGGGGGTAAATTTAATTTTGAAAACAAAAAAATTTGTGTAAATTTTGGTTTTATTTTAGAAGTAAGTATGTTATGATTCTATTTTGTTTAAAAATTGCTTTCTATATGACTAATTTAGAGTTATACCATTCGCGTAGCACTTAATAATTTTAATTCACGCATTAGCGAGATGAATTTTTAAATTTAAAATTTAAGTATGAATTTTGTATATACAATATTTATTTTTCAGGATAATACAGTTAAGAATATAAACTTTAAGGAAAAAGGGGAAAAAAATCTTATTTGCATATTATTTGTGCTTTGGCACTTTGAAAAAGACGATGCCTTTAATCGTTTCGACAAATTAAAAGTCCTCTGCTCCATTAAATCGGATGCATTTGAGAAAATACTTACGTTCAAATAATTATAAAGATAATAATTTTAATCGTATCAATAATCATAATCACCTTAAACTAAAGCAATACATATCGACTAGAAATATGCCAATTTGACGGAGAAGATTTTATAGTTATTATAAATTGATTGTTGTAGCAAATATTGTGCATGCAATTTTAATTATAAGAGTTACTAACAAGGAAGATATTTCTGTTCTTGCCTATAGTACGTACTTAAAATAACAATTAATCGAACATATAAACACCCACACACATAACTGTCGACCGCTTTAGAATCATCTTACTGTGTCCGCTATCAATATGAAAATTTTATTTAATGATACTTACTATAAGGATACGAGGGAAGAGGAAACCTCCATCTATTACACTGAAAAAAAAAGACGATTTTTTCTTCGTCTGGAAAGAAGGTTTACAAAGGTACAATTTAACCTCTTCCAAAATTTTCGCGATTTCGATAGATGAACCATTATCTTGGGAAACCTCAGACAATTAAAAAATTCTAAAATTTAAGGAAGCATTTCTGAAGATGCCAGTAACTTTCGGAAACTTTTGCTAGTAGATGTTGTAGCCTGTTTCATCCGATAAGTCATTTTTTTAGATGCTATCATTCCTAAAGTAATGTTTAGCAGACAAACATGCTAAACTATCAGCATAAAATCAATATTTTTTGTTTGTTTTGCATGTATGAATTATTTAACGAATAGAAATAGTTTAATTGAGAACTCATAACACTCGAAAAAACTTTATTTCGTATTAAGAAAACTGATTAATAGTCTGTAAAATATTGGTGGAAATGTTTCCGAAAATTACGACGAGTTTACGAAATTATTGATCTTGAAATACTTATATAAATCCCGCAAAGATATTAATTTCTGAAATTTCTAAAGATAGAGGAACACTGCTGAAATATTCTAACTTTAAATCTTATAAATATAGTTTAATACACCATCGTACTTTGTTTTTTTTTCTTCCTGCAATAGTATAAGAAAGAAAATGCATATTCTGTAATTTTAAAGAACAAAATATGCAAAATAGATCTATGTATTTTATGTTATTAATTCAAAATTTTATTAAAAGGAAACTTCCATTTTATGTGTATCATGTATAATTTCTAATACCATGTATAATGGGGATAATTTTAAACAAAAAAAAATGACTCAGAACATAATAGTCATGCAAGGAAAAAATTTAAACGTTTTTACCGTGACACTTCTCCGACAGAAAGTGTCTAAATCCGGGAGTATAGACTCCAATTATTCATGTTTACGAACTATGATTGCCTGTTGTATATTTTTCTGGTAATGTGTACATTTAGTACTCTTATTGTAAGTTATAGGTTTAATTTTTTCCTGTACGGTGATAGCTTCCGATTTTTTATTATCAAATCAATAAAAAAAATAATTTCATTAAATACAACTTTCTAAAACAAAAAGCTCCGTGCAGCACTTCACTAAGATGATAACATGAAATAAGTATGACTACCATTTTATTGTCTTGCTGTTATGTAAACTTGATATTATTTTAAGCTAAAACTACCTCCATTTTAAAAAAATTTATAAAGTATATCTTTAAAAAAAGTTTTGATAATTTATTGTATCTTCTTTAAGTTAAAATAGAAATATTTATTCTAAATTTTCAATTACGCGAATTTTTATTAACAATGCTTTCAAGGTTTAACGGACTATGTGAAAAATTACCAAATGAGCCACCCGGACGACACACCTAGAATGGCACCCTCGTTGGCAGAGTATTGGCGCACTGAACCAAAAGACCCAGGATCGAATACCGGCCGGGATAATCTTTCACTCTGCTGGTTATACGCCTTGTTTGCAATGTGAACAAAAATTCACGTAATTAAAAATTAAGATTTACCATTTATCGGAGGTAATTTCACATATTTTATTATTTTAAAAGAAATATTTATTTTTGTAGGGTTTCCATTAGTAAATCGTTCATGATTCAAAAAGATTTAAAATACTTTGATTTTTTTTTTTTTTTTTTTTTTTTTTTTGCTATAATAACTTTTAAATCTTAATGTGAAGTATGCCTGCAAATTTATTTAAACCGTATTGATAGAATAAAATAATACAAATATTGTCGGAAAGTAATAGTTACAAAATTTTATAAAGAAATGCTATAAGGGAAATATCCTTAAGTACATCACTGGCAATTCGAACATAGTTTAGTGTGTTATGAAAAATGATTGAAGTGTGGAAAAACTAACACTACTATATGTTTTTCGCGTTGCATGTAGTTGGGGGATACTGTTTTTATACATAGATTTTATGCACTGATGATGTTAGTCCTCTGAACTCACGAAACGTATACGTCTGTATTTTATTCACATTACCTAACGTATTTATTGTGTGTTTAAATGTTGATTTTTGGTGATTTAGATTTCCACACAAGTTTTTATTTACTTATATAAATAATGCTTTTTAGGGTTTTGTTCATCTGATGTAACTCTATAATCATACTCCTCTATCTGTCCGTCAGAAACTGGATAAGTTAGAGGCTTCAAATTTTGCATACTTATAACTCCAATTGGAAGACAAATAGAAATTTTTTTTAAAAAGTCTTACATAATTTGAATTAAATGAATTAATTTAATGACATCCGACCATATTTCAGTTATAGATTTTTAAACATAACTGTAATTTCAGTAGTTTTCACGCAGGCTTCATAGCTCCGTCGTAGAGTATCTACCTGCTCATGAAAAGGTTCTCGGTTCGCTTCTGGTTGTAGGAGCTTGGACATTTATTTTCGTAATAGATTTCCTTATCTAAAAGATGCATTTTTACAAAATATTTGTAATATTTTTGCAATTTTAAGAGCAAAAGTTGTAAAATATTCTACCAATTATTTGGTTTTATTAAAAAAAAATATTTTTTTGAGATTTTTAACAAACTATATTTCACTGTCCGATGTATTTAATTAAAATATTTTTAGTATATTTTTGCCATTTAATTTTTTTTAACTGAAATTATACCATATAATAAATGCATATGCTTTTCAGATATGCAAACATATGCTGTTAAAAATTCTAAACAGCATTTCATGTATATTTTAATTTGATTAAAACAATATATTCCAATTTTAATAATTTAAAAATTCGATTTAACAGTGCTGTCATGTATGTTCTTATTGGAAAAATGTTAAGGATTTAATAATTACAGATTAACGATTTGCATTTATTAAATAAAGGATAAACTGTTTTGAAAGAAATATTAAACGAAACTTTCTGTGCAAGCTTCGATACTGTTGCCGAATTGTTTAATAGATAAATCTGGGAACCCTAGTGTAAATATCAAGACAACATTTGATAAAAAAGCTTGCATAGGAAATACAATATTAAGTAGATGATCTAAAAAATAAATAAATAAAATGAAGTGTTTTTTGTATGTTAAGGGGATTCGTTTTCGGTAAATTGTTATTTTTTAAATAAAGTATATTTCTTAAGTATAAAATTTATTATGTCTAAAAATATTTTTTTCGAAAACAAATGAAAATAAAGAAACAAAAAATGTTTCTTAAAGAATGAATGTAATTCCACATTTAAATCAATTATTTAATATTAATCTCTGAATAATTTATTACAATATAAATATTCAGAAATTTAAAGTTTACGGAACGTTTCTTAAAATAATGACACTTCTCATGCTTCCTAAATTGCGACTAGTGGCTCTTCATTTACTTTCAAAACTCTCTATACTGTTAAACAAGATTTTCTGCTTACTTAACTCTTTTGTTATGAGAAAAAATTACTTTGGTCTTATTAATCCTGAAGTAAAACGTTTATAGATGGGAATAATCAATTCATTATCTAATGATTTTTTTTTTCAGGATTGCGTAAAATACCCTTTTTTATGGAATAAAAATTGCCTATATAGTTTCCTTCTATAAAAAATAATGTATCGTGATCTTTTACTGTTATATTTTATGCATGTTAATTAGAAATGGCATTCTACTACTTGCAATATTATCATAGGTACGTAGATCTTTTTTTTTTTTTTTTCTCCCTCAGAATGTAACTGGATTAAATATTTTTATCATTTTATATTTCAATGTACATATCGTATTAAAATTAATCATCATTAACTGACTTAAAATTATTGGTATTCTTCTGGAAATTTTAAAATGTTTATATCTGTCAAAAAACCGGAAGTCAAATTCAACACTTTCAGTTTTATTTTTTAAATTCAATACTTTCTTCTTGTATAGATAAAAAAAGTAAAAAAAAAAATCTTGAAAATTAATAATTCAAAATTTCTGTAAATTGAAATACAGCTTTCAGGCAAATTGCATTTGAAGTACATCAATCTGTCGATGTATAAAGGGAAATTGTGCGATGATTAGTGTTTAAATTTACGACAGATGCGAAATAAATTGGTCAAGCCGTTCTCATCGCTAATATCACTCCAGCGTTATTCACGTGCATGTTTTTATATATATTGTATGTGAGGTATTCTCACAAACTATTAACTTTCAGGAATAAAAATCTGGTGAAATCAAACTTAATAAAATAACATTTTAAATTTTTAGACGAATACATTAATGATTAAAAAAATGGTCAGCAGCGAAGATTTTTTTTATTTAACTGAGGTTTAAGTTAAACTTGCGAGTTTTATTTTCCTTACCGTTTTACATCTCTAACTTTTTATTTTATTCTAAATTTTTACTTATAATGAATTTTCATAGTACCCACAGAACATTCAAATAAGAAATAATAACAATGTAATATTTTTAGTACAAAATTTTTTGTATAATACTGTCTTAAAGAGGTGTTAAAGAAGGGATGGTAAGGAAAATAATGAAGGTAAGCAAAAAAAGGGGCGTAACGAAAAAAAAAAGAAATGGTAAAGATAAGACGGTAAGGAAAATTTCCACCTATTTTTAGGCAAATTATGTTAAGACTAAGTAATAGACACAACGTTCGTTGATTTTTAGAAACAGTTATTTATATTTGTTCTAAAAAATATATATATAATAATAATTTACCTCGAAAACTGCAAGAATAAGCCTTGGGGACGGTAAGACTACTACTGAAAGCCACGATGCTTGAAATTGATATTTAAATGCAGATTTAAATTCTGCAGTAAATTTCCTGTCAAAGAATTTTAGCCATTCTTTCTCTAGCATAATTCTGCATGAGAAAAAAAGTTGAAAAAAATTCTGTGGCTGCATCTGAAATGATTTTCTGTATAATTTTAGCAAGAGGAACGGTAAGGAATCTGAAATCCAGTGACAGAGTTAAAAAGTAATAACAATCGTAAAAATGTGTTTTTGCTACTTGTTTATATAAAACAATAGTGCCAGTTTCGGTCATTACATCGAATTTCTTTTATTGCAACAATTTTATACGGACAGAACCGAACTTAAAAATTAGCATCAGGGACACGGAAAAGGTATACAAATTCGGTGATCTATTTGGACGCATAACGTTGTTCAAAACTTATTAATCTCGCGAATATTGTTATGCAGTCATTCAATGGGGTGTTTTCTAGTATAAGAAATAAGAAAAAAACGCCGCAAGAATGTGTGTAAAATAAATTATTATTCAGTGTCTTAAAAGTCAAAATTATGTGAAAATACCTTATATGTGCATGCGGTTTTATTGAGTCAGATATAAATTTCTCTTTAGATCTATATTAATAAAATAAACTTTTGCTTTGACTGTTTGTCTGCAATGGCTAGTCAAATCTAGCGCACCTAGAAGTTTGAAAATGTCGCTGAGGCTAGGTCCTGATGCTCAGATTTAATTTTTTGGTAATTAGCAGATATATTAACTGAAAATCCCAACGCATGCTCATCAAAAGCTCATGGCCGGCAAAAGCACTCGCTTACGCCCAGGATCCATTTTACATAGTGGAGATGTATGAAGAATCGAATGCAGGGATTTTTTTTTTTTTTTTTTTTTTTTTTGGGGGGGGGGGGGGGGGTGTCTTCGTATTTTTTTTTTTTTTTTTTTTTTTTTTTTTTTTTTTTTTTTTTACCCTACGCCGGCAAAACCATTTAGCATAGTTAGGACATATTTGGAAGATTCATTCGAAAGATCGTTCTTTTACATTTTAAACGGCGCAATCAGTTTGGAAAAACATAATTGTTAACCATTTTAAGAAATTTTTTTAAAAGGTTCGTTTTCACAATTCTCTTTTTGTTCGGTATGGCCTCGCTTCGCTAGGGAACAGTTCTGGAAATAAAAAAAAAAAGAAACTTTCTTCTTTTGGACGATGCAACAAGGTTTCATTAATACGAATAATCCCTTTAAAAAAATCCGCTATCACCCTTTACAGATCTATTGCCCTTTACAGAGAAGATCTGTTTTTCTACGGTAAAAGTTAAAAGTTTGTATTTCGACAGAATATTTTCAGAGCATATCTGCAGACCGTATATACATCACCCACAAAAATTTCGAAACTTTCGGTTAAGTAAAAGTATTTTATGCAAATTGAAATGGTGTGAAAACTTCTACGAAAACATTTAAAACCTAAATTTTTTATCTCAGTTTCGCTTGACTTCGATTGAAGTTTTCATTACCAAATATGCATATTTTTTTACGAAAGTTTAAAGAAATCTCAGATAAAGATAGAGTTATAACCTATTAAAATCTGAGAAAATTTGGAGCATAAGAACTATTTTTTTGTTAAGCTAGCGGAACCGAGCAGAAAACGAGAAAAAAGGCGAGAAGAATTTTTTTTGTCTTGTCTAATAGATATGGATATTTTCACGATTTTTTGTAACGTAGTGCATAATATTCATAATCACTGAAACTCTAAAAGAGCTCGCTGAACAAAAACTATTTTTTTAAGATTTGAAATGGACGAAGTTAATAAAAAGTTTTCTTATGAGACATTTTTTTCACTTTTGTTTCATACAGGCGACGAAAATATTATGCTTTTAAATTCTAAAAGGTTTTAAAAGTTTAGTAGCTATAAACTAGTTAGACATTGTTCTTTTTTCACAATAATATACTACTCTACGAAAATCAAAATAAGCAAAATAGAAAATATCAAACAGCATGTACTTCCAGATCACTTTCTGATACTTCAACCTATTTTATTAAAAAAGAAAATGAACCCTTTGAATAAAGTTCATTTCTCAAAGTCACTTTTCGTTTTACGAGGTGAATAATGAATTTGAAATTCAAAAAGATACACTTAGGATTTCTATGGGAAAAAATAATTAGTCACGCATAAAACAAAATATCAATATTTTAGCAAGATGATTGCATATAGTCTTGGGAAACATATTTATAACTCATAAATTTGGTTTCAAATTTATAATAATATGTAATAAATCATTTATATATAAGGGAATATAATCATTTCGAAATTTAAAAAAAATCCCATATGTAGATCAGAAAAAGGGAAAAAAATAATGAAAGAAAAGGAAAATTAGCAGAAAAAACACCTCTTTTTACAAGTAAATATGAATATCTTAGCACGGAAGTTATACACAGGCTTTGGACGGCAATATATGTATATTTTCAAACGATGAGTCGCTCCATCCTCTCCAGCTTTAGTTAAGTCGAGTACCAACACCTTCTCTCTCGAACTTTCAATATAAGTATTTTTTCTTGTTATTGATTTTTCACACAGTAAGCTGATATGCTTTTTATATAACATATACAAATCTTTAAGGATTCAGACAGTTATAGATTGTGAAATGAGTTACCAATGTAACGCCAATATTTGTACAATGTTGGCGTTTCATTGGAAATATTGTCAACGTAACGCCAATATTTGTACAATATTGGCGATTCATTGGAAATATAGCCAATGTAACGTCAATATTTGTGCAATATTACGGTTTCATTGGAAATATTTCCAATGAAACCATAATGCAATATTTGTACAATATTTCCAATGTATAACGCCAATATTTGTACAATATTGGCATTTCATTGGAAATATTGCCAATGTAATGCCAATATTTGTACAATATTGGCGTTTCATTGGAAATATTTCCAACATATTGCCAATATTTAGCCAATATTGGCGTTTTATTGGAAATATTTCCAATAAATGCAGTATTGGCCCAATGTTGGGCCAATATTGGTTTGCTACTAGGGATTTATGTGAAAAATAATATTCGGTAATAAAAGGTGAAACCCTGTTTCTCAAACAAAGAAGCCTTCTTACACGCACTTTTACCAGTAAATTGCTGTATTTTGTCATTAAAAAATACAAATTCATACAAAATAGAGTTAAATATATAAAATCACATGCATTTCAGGTTCATATAATGGTAGTATCTCGGACCCGGGCAACGCTGGGAGGGTAGCCTAGTTTAATAAAAAAATACTTAAACTTTGAAAAATTCAGTCTTGCACAGTAGGCGTTTTTATTATTAGTTTGTGAATCGGATTAATTTAATTAGAATAGCATAACTGAATAGATTAAAAAACTGAAAATAAAAACCACTTTTGAAATTTGTTTTACGTAATTAGATATATATAAATTAAATTACTATTATATTTATTGAGTATTAAACTATTTTTCGTAAAAGAATAACGTTTTATATATATATATTTTTTAATATAAGTCAACTGTTTTGGTTTTAATTTTTAATTAGTGAAAATAAACTTTTAAATAATTACTGCATTATCTACAGCGTAAATTAAGTTTAATTGTAATTGTTTTCTAAAAATCCATAATTTTTTTTTTTTAATTATGCTACACCTTATTTTATTCTTTGTAAGATAATGATTTGTTTAATATTTATATGATAACTATTCAGATATTTCTATTTAGATTTGTTTCTAGAGTCAGCTTCGAATAAAAACAGAAATTTAATGGAATTTATGCAGCAACATCATATTCATTATTAGTTTTATACGAAAAAAGTAAAACAATTCTCAAATAAAGTATGGACAATATTCCTACCACTGAAAGTTAAACGTTGATACACTTATTAGTTAGTTGTTTTTCTTCTACTGTCTCAAGGCAATATTATCGGAAATCCGATAAATATCCGTGTAATTTTCTCGAATGAAGAATACTATTGATTCACAAAATAAAAATACTTTTTCTCAATATCAAACACCCCAAAAAGAATATATATATACTGAAATAGTATTCCATTACATAGAATTGTAGATTAAATTTATAGGAAGAAGCCTTTTAAGAAATTATAAAGCTAAACAGCTGGCATCATTATAAAGAACATCTCTAAATAGAATTTAAAATATTTATAGTATTAAGATGAATATCGAGGCAACCATCAGATTATATTTTGTTTCAAACTATATAAAGAGAAAAAAAAAACAAGAGAAGACTAACAGCAGTTACATTTCACAAGTAAATCGAAATTGGGTTCTACTGTTCAAATTTCATTCAGATATTCAGATTTTCTAAGGAATTTTTAAGAACTTTTTTGCGCTATTCATACATGCCTTTCTACTAAGTGTGTAATTAAATAAAGTACCCAAAATATAATCATCCAGCGCACTTTTGTATAGTAGTAATGAATGAAAGAAATGCAAATTTAGATCAAAACTCCTATTTTCTTAAGAAATCTAAATTTCACATTTTATTCAATTATAATTTGATTTGTAATATGCAAAAAAAAAAAAAAAAAAAAAAAAAACTTTTGTTACATTTTATGTATTCTTTATTTTACTTCAAAGTCGCCTTGAATCGTCGTGGGTACCTGCTGGCTATATTTAATTCTGGAAATTTTCTAAAATAAAAAGTTATAAAATGTCGAAAAGAATTTTTTTTTCCATTCTTTTATTTAACTTAACTCTCTTTTTGTATGTAAAAATAGAATTCCCTAACCAAATTTTTACTAACTAATTTTTACTAATCCTAACCAAATTATAATTCTAAAAAGATAAAATTATATATAAAAAAAATCTGCACTTGTGAGTTTCGGATGATAATAAAACATTTAACACTAGCTGACCCGACCAGCGTTGACCGGACAGAAACTGTGCCGAGACTGTCATTGACAAATATAACACTGGAGTGGGCTTCATAAAAAAAAAAAAAAACTCTGAATAATATTTATTTGGCACAGATGTCATACACACACCACGTCAATATAACTATATATCCACAGTTATGCTCCGGAACGTTTAAATCAGTAATTTGGATTTCAGAAGCAACGCGTTCGCCCATGCGGCGGTTATTAAGCATATTTTGGCGATCGCTTATGCTCGGTGTTTGACGCCGTTCTCGATGCAATCTGTTTCGATTTTCTCGCCATAAAGCGGCTGCTTGTTCACATTCAAGCATTCGTCGTGATCTTTAACGGGCATTTCTAACGATATTGAGAAGTTCCATAATTGCAGCGAAAGAGAAAACATAAATAAATAAACGCGAAACGTAAATAAACCGGATTTACGTGCGCCTAAATCCTTTCAAGTGACTTTTAAAATATAACCACTGAGATGCGTTTCTCGGAAGTTGCCATTAAACAATAACACATAATCGCGATTTCTGTGCCGCGTACGTTAGCGTAATATATATATAGATAATAGAACTTATCTACAAATTAATAAGTTTATGGTTCTAGCGAAGCTCGTCTCTTTTTATTATTTCTGTTCCGCATTATTTTTCATCACGTTATACTAGATGTCAAACTACATGCCACATCGTTTATTCGATTTTTCTTATATCTGTTTTCACTCGGTACTGGTTGATATTGCCATCATTATTATTTTTAAAATTTTGTTCTGTTTTCGTCTGATAGATGATGCCAATCGATATTCTGTGTCTTATGATTGACTGAAGCGATTATCAACGAACTTTTCAAATCCAAGACAGCTTGACTTTGTTCTTTAAAATCAAATTAACAACTCTTTCCTAAAGATGGTCGTACATGACGACGCTTGCTTGTTTTAATTTTATTTAAATTTTTGTTTTGTTTTTAATTTTACATTTATTTTTACTTTAATATTGAACTTTTTTATAGTACAAATGTCCAGCTATTTTATTATTAATAAATTCATTTTGTGATAATTTTGCCTATAAATCACAAAAAAAAGATGCTCTATACTGACAATTTATTTCAGCCATAACTATAAAGAAAACTTTTAATGATACCTACAGTTTGAATTTTTTTTTTCAAAACATCTGGAAGAATAAGAACAAATGTAAAAATATTCTTGAAAACAAGCACTCTTTTTTTTAAGCAATCAATGGTAAACTTAAAATTCACGCCATATTTCATGACTGCATTTCTTGTAGTTAAAAAAAAAAAAAAAAAAAAAAAAAAAAAAAAAAAAAAATCTGTTGCAATAAGTTAATTTGGCATGGATCCAGATTATTAAAAATCCACACCTTTGGATTACACTTGTGGAAACTAGTCTATTTATTAAAATGATAATTATTTTCTATCTGTTTCTTTTTAGATACATCATCAACAAAGAAAAAAAAAATCTTCATTTTAACTACATGTTCATGATTACTAAATTGATTTCACAAAGCAAATTCATAATTTATGTAATTTTAACCCGTAAGGCATGGTGACGTCACGGCGACGTCGTTGTGAAGTCACACTGTGACTTTGTGACCGTCGATGTGACGTCACGTGACGTAGATGTGACGTCATAGTGACTAGAATGCGAGGTCGTTATGGCCGTTTTAGAGGTCGTTTGTGACGTCACATTGTGACCACTCTGTGAAGTCACGGTGTGACAAATTTGTGAAAAGTGTGTCATTTGTGACTATTTTGGCATTAACTTTGTGACGAACCTGTGACGAAAGCGACAATGCTTTGAAGTCACACTGTGACCAATTTGTGAAATATGTGTCATTTGTGACGAACTTGTCATAAACACTGTGATTTCAAATGAAAATCAAATTTCAAATTAATTGCTTAAAAGACGCAAATAGTGAAAATGATTCCATGCTGGGACTCGAACCCGGGCCATCAGTACAGTGCACTGACATTCTACCGACTAAATCACATGGAACGATACCCAGGCTGAAAAATTTCTCACTATTACATGTTGGCAAGGCTACAAACGCAGCACAAGATGGAATATTTAGCGTGAGCCACCAACATGATGCAAACACGAAACTTAATTAAATCCAGCATCGATTGAAATTATATTAATACTTGGAAATTTTTCCAGCGAGAACCATTCGCTTTGCATACAATATTTCAAATGAAAATCAAATTTCAAATTAATTGCTTAAAAGTCAATTTTAATTTGAAATGTTGTATGCAAGGCGAATGTTTCTCCCTGGAAAAATTTCCAATTATTAATATAGTTTCAATCGATGCTAGATTTAATTAAGTTTCGTGTTTACCCCATGTCGGTGGCTCACGATAAATATTCCATCTTGTGCTGCGTTTGTAGCCTTGCCAACATGTAATAGTGAGAAATTTTACAGGCTGGGCGTCGTTCCATGTGGTTTAGTCGGTAGAATGTCAGTGTGCTATACTGATGGCCCGGGTTCGAGTCCCGGCATGGAATCTTTTTCACTCCTTTGCGCCTTTTAAGCAATTAATTTGATATTTGATTTTCTTTTGAAATATTGTATATAAGGCGAATGATTCTCTCTGGAAAAATTTCTAAGTATTAATACAGCGATGAATTTTAAAATAAACTTTTGCTGTAAATATAAAATCTTATCTTTTTACCGTACTTTTTAGCAAAATATCGCTATTTTGGAGTCCTATTCTTCTAAAACATTTTAAATTTTTCCACTTAAAAAACAATGCTTATCAACTGCCATATTTTTTTATTAAGTTCTATGCTTGATATTGAGTTCAAGCTTGATATTTAGAATGTGTAAGTTTTTTTAATTTGTTGTTATTTGTCATTGCTTTATTAAATATGAACATGGAAACTAACGGATATTAATACAACTATTATTTATAGAGCGGCATGATAAGCGATATTTATTTAAATTTTTTATTCCCGTGTATATTGTATTTTGTGAATATGAGTTAAATAGATTTGGTATGTTTTATAGGAAAAGACTGATCTAGGAAATAGAAAAAAAAACGAGTAAGAAAAATCATGCGTTAAGCATAGATTATAAAATACTTTCCAACACTTTCTGAATGCTTTAACAAGACATCGTAATTTAGGGAAATGACGTAAATAAGATAACTAAGTAAACATTTCAGAAAACGCATAAAACATTTGAAAAACTGATTTCAACAGTTACCGTCCATAGCCAAATATGTTTTCCAATTCTTTTGAACAGCCCTGTATTTGATCTGTAGGTTGATACACTGAAAAAAAATGAAGTACTCAAAAATGAGTAAACCGACGTACTCATATCGAATTGAATATTTTTGGATCAAAAATGAACCTATGCTTTCTCTATTTTGAAACATCACATGTTATAAAACCCAAACAAACGAATAGTTTTGTACCCTGTAATGGTTCATTTCATTTATAGCGGCATAAATGATGTTTATTAATGTAAATATTAAATTATGCACAGCATTTTAAAAATAATTTAAAAGTACTTGGAAATAATGCTCTTGTCATAAAAATATTCGATTTGAGTATCTTGCTAAGAATTTTGCTATTTTTCTTAATAAATAATCAATTAAACATTTCTTGTTAAGAACTTTGAACGGGAAATAAATGTCAGTACATTTTTACTTTAAATTTTAGGTTTTTTTTTTGTTTTTGTTTTTTTTTTTTTTTTTGGGGGGGGGGGCAGTGCATAACGATTCATATTTGATCACAACCATGGAATAAAAAATGAATACATGTGTTTCTCAACTTTGAGTACATTTGGATCGGAGCTATTTTGAGTATGTGACGCATTTAAAATTGAGTACTTCTTACTCAATTTTGAGTACCCATTTTTTAAGTGTATATATACTATATAATGGGAAAATTTAGTTTAGCAAGAAAACGCCTAACAGGTTGAAATTCTTTTTCAGCAATTTATACTAATGTAAGGAAAGATACTTGAATACTTTTGTACAACCCTGTAGTTTACCTAGAATCTTTATTACACGCTATTATTTAGTTAAAATTTAATTCAAACTAAGACACTCTTAAAACTGCTGAAATCACATTTCCAGAAATTATCATTTATAGACGGCCATGTATCCATTTCCTTGCGTGACCCTGTGTATCATTTTATCCATATTCTACAAACATTTATTGGTAAATTAAATGCAATTCGGCGAAAAAAAGCATAACTCATTTAAAAACCACCTTTAAGCAATTTGCGCCCATACCCAGTAATCCTTACGAATACTTTTGTGTAGCCTTGTATAGGAAATAGCATTTATATACACGATACTATGCATAAATATAGTGAATCATAAAAGCGCATATCATAATTAAAAATACATTTCCAGCAAGCATCGCTAATGATCAGTACTTCGGATACAATATAGTATCTGAAATATTTTGGGTGTCCCTGTAAATGCTATATACGTATTATTCGTATTATACATGGAATAATTTATAGTATGTAAATCTAAGCGACATACATCAATTTCATTATATATGAAATATATTAACATAATTAAAGTATGCTGCAAACAATTCCCTCCACCCCTATATCATTATGTATTTGAATTCCTTTTTTAGCCCTGTAAATGAACAATAGCTATTCTGTGCATCGCATAGTCAACAGAATGCATATTTTAGTGCCCTTCATAAATGCATATAAATTTTATTATGTTTGAAAGCGTGCGTAAAATCATTAAAAATCATTTGAAACGATTTTTTCCCATAGGCCGTAATGTAACGGAAAACTTTTGGCTGGCCCTGTAAATGAACAAAGCATGCTACAAACTTCATTACAAATAGGTACCATGCTATGGTAAACGTCAATAACATCCAAAAATTTCAGGGCAATCCGAGTATATTTTCGGGAGTTGGAATGCGGACAGACTGCTAGACGGACAGACGGAGAGACAAACCTAAGTCATAAGCACTTTTCAACTTATGTCCTATATTATGTATCCTGTATTATATGAACTTTTAAAAAATATATACTAAAGCAGTTTAATCTATAACTTCCTATCAGGCATGAAAAACACTTTATTTCAATGCTTAAATATCATATTTTACTTTTTAGTGCCAATAATTACGCGTATCATAAACGTAGAAAATGAATTTACAATAGAAGAAAATTTAATAACCGATTCAGAATGTCTATAATTAAATGTTTGATTAAAATCACAAGCACAAAAATTCTTACATACAATTTAAAAAAATAAATATACCAATTTGAAAAACACTAAAAATAATAATTAGTATTTATAATTGTACTATTAAACAACAGCAAAATACAATAAATAAATTAAATGCACTATTAGATTTAACAATATCTCAAAAATATTTCCGTATGGTATAAGGAATTACTATTATTTTATAATTTTGGCAAATGTTAAATCTGAAAACATTGGTTTGAAGATTTAGGATTTTAAAAGATAATTTAAAATATTATTAGCACTAAAAGAAAATTCTTTCAAATGTTTCACTACTGTAATATGTAAAAATATATTTTCCCAGTATAATGTTAATTTCTAATCTGAAACAGTTTCGTAATCTCATGATAATCGAACATCATATTTAACCCCAAAATAATAATAACTATAAGTGTTAGTAATCAAAAAATAGTAAGAAGCCGATAAAATAATTCCAAATCATTGTCGTTCCATACATTTTCAATCTCAAGTAAGAGTAAATTAATGTTTATATTAATTCCAGTATGAACTTAAGCCTGAATCAGTCTCTGCGCAGATTTTTTTTTTTTTTTTTTTTTTTTTTTTTTTTTTTCAAGCGATGGCAGATTAAGATATTTTTCTTTACAGTTATCGAATTGAAAAATATCGCTTCTGACATAAAGATCAGTCTCTTACAAATATAACATAAAACTATTTAACTCATAATATACAAATCAGGAACAAAATATTTAAATTAAATAACACTTACATATACGTTCCATTAATATCCGTGTATCCTAAAATGGTCATTTCCTTATCTTAAAGTGTTGTAGACTTGGTGATGTTCTAAAAACAGTGAACAATTTCCCGCGTCTTCTCATATTTATTTTTCTGTGGGCAGACGATTTTCAAGCAGATGTTCTGTTACAGATTATTTGTTTTTGTATACAAGAAATATTGAACTTGAATGCGCAGTAATTTTCTGAAAGTATCGTTAATTATAATTTTGTATTTGAAGACATGTCCAATATATTTAACCTTTTCTTTTTATCCGTACCAAATAATTCAAGTTAAATGTATTGTAAAGTTCCTTTTTTCTAAATAATTATAATAATAATATTCTTAATTAGAGTTTATTAGATAAAACATTGTTTAAATTTTTAAAAGGTGTAAAAATAAATTTAATGGTATTAACGACCCCCCCCCCTTTTTTTTTTCTTCTTCTTCTTTTTTTTTAAGTAAAGTTTGTTTTGCACAAATTTTGTATATTTCTTTTATTTTCGGAAAATGCTAATTTTATTTAAAAAGTCTGAAAGAAGTAGAATTTATGACTTGAATACAAATTATAAAAATATTCTAAAGCAAGAAATGCATAGATGACTAAACTCTGAAGACTCTTTCTACGTGCTCATTAAAAGATGCAGATTTTACTGTAATAGAAAATTTTTAGTTTGAAACCACAGAAGTGTTTCGAATAATCCTGGTCGGTAAAAAAAGAAAGAAAGAAATTTCCTCCCAGCAAACTAAATATGTAAAGTGTATAAATTTAATAATCCTAATTCTAAATATATTATCCAAATGCTAGATAAAATTGAAATCATGAAAAAGTATACATTCACTGTCTTAGATATCAAATGGATAAAATATAGCCTGAAAATTTAGTTTATTAATGCTTGTATCGTGCACTTTATTTATTATGCCCCCCCCCCTCTCCCCTTTAGTGACAGAATTTACCATTTGCTATCCACTAATATATTTTCATTCCTTATGCCGCTATAACTCGTGACTGCTTAAAATATTTCTCTTCATTTTCAAAGATTTTTGAAGTTCATATTTTTGTCACACTGTGACTTACAATATAGTGGTTTTTTTGTCACATATGTGACGTGACGTACGTTACATAGCAGTGACATAACAGTGACGTCACATTTTTTTTTAATTGCCAGAAAAATATAATTTTACAGTAAATAACATGTTTTGAAGAATTTTCGTAATTTTTTAAAGTTTTCTAAGAAGTTCACATCTCAGTCACAATGTGACATCACTGAGTGGTGGCATTTTGGTCACAGATGTGACGTGACCACAGTGACTTACAGTGACGTCACAATGACGTCACTGCGACCATGCATGCTATGAGGGAAACTATTAACTAATAAAAGATTATTTAAAAAATACTACACTTTTAATTTTTTATTTTAATTTTATAACTTTTGGTTGTTTAAAATATCTCATGATGGTGGTTTCTCAGCAGTTTGTCTATTTTGGCGATACTGGTTGTGCGCAAATTTAACTCCAGTTTTTTTAAAAAAATTGTAACAACTTGTTACCATGCAGAATATTTGACCTTAATGAATTTTTGTGATTTGCGGTTGGCAGTTGTGTTGTTATCTGAAGCACATCTGTGTACATAATTTTTGTAACTCTAGCATATCAGGAAAGAGTTAAATTCGATTAAAGAAACTTGCATACGGATGACTGTAAAATTAAATAATAGAGTGTAATAACTATTGGCATTAATTACTATAAATACAAAAGAACGTAAAAAATCACCTTTAATATTTCTTGTTTAAGATTCATATGTCTTATTCTAGCATCTGGTACTAGTAAAAACCGAAATATCTAAAATATTATGAGTATGATTTTTATTGAAAAAAAAAATGTGAATTAATGGATTAAAAGTTTTTTTTTATGTATTTTGTGTTTAAATATTGAAAATAAATTTAAACGAAGAAACTAGAAAAAATTAAACTTTTTCAAAAATCCTCCTAAATAAATTGGAAACGAAACCCAATTAAATGTAAAAATTTAATACTATTCAGTCTAAATTATGCTGGCCGTGCTTTATCTAAAATATTGAACAATACCGTATGACGTTATAATGCACAAACAAACAAATTTACACGCTTGAACACACACACACATATATATTTACATTAAGATTCTTATTATTATTTCTTCTAAAAAATGTCTAACATCGAGCATTATAAAAGACGAACTTGATCATCATTTTGAAAACAAGCTTGTGTTTTTTTTTTTTCTCATTACAAATGTAAAGGGTACTCCAAAAATTACAGCATATTCTAAGATTTGAAATAAATATATTCTAATGCCAGTACTGCTATTTCTTTACATGTAGACTCAGGTGGTATTTCTACACGTAACTAATCATTATAATGTGTAAAGGAGGACAGTTATGGAAGTCTTTGAAGCTTATTTCCATTCAGAAAATAAATTGTGTATAATACCTAATTCACCATGATGAGAATGTACAGTTGTCTTACAGGTATTAAATTCAACTCTTTACTCTAAAATAAAATAGTTTCAGCTAATTATATGTAATTTAATGTTGGATCGACTTTGTGATGCTGGTGTGAAACACAAACTTTTTCATGAAACAAATTCAGATATCGTAGAGAAAATTGTTTGTAACTACATGTATTACAATGATGGAATCAGGCATTATTTTTAAGATACACATTGAATATTATAGATCAGTCTTTAAAAAATCAATTTTAAATTTATTTTTTTTAACACTTTTCAATTATTATTATTTTTTTTTTTTACACGGAATAATAAAGTTACATGTTAACTACTGCCAAAACGATAAAAGTACAATTAGAAATTTTCCAACTGAGCGAAAAATTGCCAACCCGGCATTTGAAACCAGAACATTTATTTGAATTGTCAATACTCTACCGTTTTAGATAAGTTGGCCGACACCCAGCTGGCTTATTTCGCTCTGACACCAATTATTGGAAATAGCTTCTGGTCTGTCATGTAGATGGCACAATAGAATGTACCGCAGGAAATGGAACTCTATTAAGCGATGGGTATGTAGGCATGCTATTATATTTATTCTCAATTATACTGATTAGTAATGATACCATACTAATAAAAATATTTAAACATCTTAAGTCGTACCCGATAAAGAGGTACATCAATATCAGCAGTTTTCCATAGAATTTCGCAATTTAATGTCGAACCTTCAACCCTTTACACCTTTACACTTTTACAGATTTAAAGAATACAAAACTCATAAAATTATTTTGAGTAATGTATTGAAATGATGATTAATGTAAAAATTTCTCAAATATGAAACTAATAATGGATCTTTTGGTATTCGAATTTTGATAACCTCAGAGATTCAACTTCCAAAATTGTTTCTAGCTGTACTATATCTTTCCATGTCTTCATAAGAATATCAGTTCTCAAATTGAGATTTGCGAAAACTTAGGTACGCACTACTGAGCACTACTGCAAAGTTGAAGTACTCACTATCATTTTTGAAAATATTGTTAATATTTAAGAAATGTTCTGTTATTTTTTTTTTTATAGCAGAAATTTTCTGAATAAAAATTTCAAGATGTCCATTTGGACAATGTGTTAAATCTGCAGCCCGTGGCAATATAGTGAATACCGCTGATTTCGAACACATTTTTTTTAAATTCTAAAGTAAGTAAAATGATTCATAACAAATCATAAGATTGCAGGATGTTTTATATATACATTCCGAAAATATGAATGTTAAAGCTCTGCATCTTTTCTTTTAAGAAATTATGCAAACTTAACGAATATATTATGCGAAGTTAACTTAAAACTTAGTCATGATAAAAGCTACTTATATTTTTTCTCTTACAATAAAATTGGTGAGATAATCTTAAAATCTTCATATTCTTTAAAATTTAAATTCCTACATTTTACCCCATTCATCGACAACTAATGCTAACTAATGCGACAACTAAACTAGAAGTATTTACGTCATTCTGAAAGTATACGCTTTATGATTAACAAGCGAAAGAGAAGAGTTAATTGAAAATAAAATTTTAAATGTTCATGTATCACTTTATTAATAAAGAAACATGGGGAAACTTTTAGTATTAGAGATAATATATTTATACATAATTATCAAACATCATATAGTTAATAATTCATAAAACAGTATGACATATTTCCAAAAATGCAGCATAATTACAGGATAAAAGCATTTTTTTATGATTAAATTGGGTATTTTAAACACCGTTAGTTTTTAATTTGCACGTTATGAAAATTTAAATTTATTTTCAGTACCTGTTCTTTTCATTAAGGTCATGAAGTTGTAAAAGTCTGTTAACTATTTTGCCTGATTTTGTCTTTAAGTACAAATTCAGGTTAATAATTACCTATATCAGATAGATAATCTGATAGACAAAATTAGATTTGTGGAAACTAAAATACGCACTACAAGTTACTCTAAATTAGTGGCACTCACTATCAATGGCAAAAATTATTGTCAATATTTAAGAAATGTTGTGTTATTTTTTTTACGATAAAAATTTTGTGAAAAAAATATATAAATATGTTTTTTAGGACAATGTGGTAACTCTGCAGGCCGTGGCAACGCAGTGACTACAGCTGCCTTTGAAAACCTTTTTGAAAATTCTAAAGTAAGTTAAATCATTTATAAATAAATCATAACATTACAGGACTTTTTTTCATATAAATTAATAAAATATTACAGCAATGGAAATAGTATAAGGACACGTTGAAAAATCAGTAATATGTATTAAAATAATCATCAACTGAAACAAAATCAAACATGATTTACTACTCTTAATTATGAAGCATTATTAGACACCTATTAATACGAAATTAAATTACAAAAATTTAAAAACCGCTTATTAATAGAAATTTAGGACGTGAAACATGAAAAAAAATATAATAAATATGTCTGGAATTAAGTTAATATTTCTCAAAATCACGTTTTTTTTGTTTTTTTTTTTGTTTTTTTTTTTTCAATTAACCTTATTAATCGTGCGATCATTGACTCACAAAGTCCAGTTAAAGTTCATTTAAAAATGTTTTTCTACGGTATTTCGATGGATGATGCCAAAATCGTCTGTATTTGCATATTGTGAGCCTTGCTTATATATTTCTCTGGCTAAAATGCCCCAAAGATTCTGTGTGGGGTTTAAATGAGGGCTTCTTGGTGATTTATCCAAAGGTTGGACAGAATTGGCCCCGAACCATGAACACATAACACCTTGCATTGTTGAAACAAATAATCACCACCTGTGATAAGGGGTGCTTCAGGCAATAATTTTTCAGCTGGTATATCCACTATGATTCTTAATTAATGCGACCTCGAAGCAGGGTCGGACTGGGTCAGTGTAAAGGGCGCAGACCTTGGATTTCCAAAGGGCGCAAAAATTTTAACGAACTGAAGTCAATTTTACTTCCTTGTGTTGTGTCCCTTGACAAGGTTTAACACACTCGGATAGCACCAAGTAATAATAATAACTTAAATTATATCTCTATTTCGAACTCTAGGTAGAAGGCTATGCTATATATATCTCCGTGCATATTCAAAGTTCCATCAAACCTACACAATACTACGTAATTTTTTAAAACAAATCATATAATATCTAAAAGCTTCAGGAAGTTACACAGATTACCTGTAAGTATAGATGACTGTAGGGTTTTCTTATTTTCTTTTATCGATAGATATCTTGAAGGAAAAAAAAAGTGATCACCCCTAACAATTTTTCTGACAATGATCGTATAAAAAAGATGTAAGTACCAGTTGATTTGGAATATTTACTATTAACCCCCTCACTGACAAGCCCGTGTTAATACGTTCACTAAGCTCCAGGTTTCACTGCAATACAAGCAATATTTAAAGTAATATAATTCTATTGATTTAATGTATTTTTAATACATTGAACAATGATTAATACTTCTAAGGGTTGCATTCATATTCCTTATTAAGTTTTTTTTATAAAATGTTCAAAGAATCATTTTTTTAGCATTTAAAATAAAATGCGGAAAAAACAACATTACAATTTTTCCCTTTTCCAAGACAGTCGGAGGGCTTTTCATAAATTTTCCAAAACTAATTATTCAAATTAGCTGTTTACATCGATGTTTTAAACAATTGTGGTTTCTTTCTTAATATA
Source organism: Maratus speciosus (assembly GCA_963932465.1). Taxonomy (NCBI): domain Eukaryota; kingdom Metazoa; phylum Arthropoda; class Arachnida; order Araneae; family Salticidae; genus Maratus; species Maratus speciosus. The sequence continues at coordinate 329,921,553 of OZ010788.1, read as the reverse complement.
TTTTTTTATAATGACTTTATTAATAGTTTTCATGATTAAAACAAGTTTTTGAATAGAAAGAAAATCTGGAATAAATTTGGATCTATTCAGGTCCCTGTTATAAATTGGTGTTGATTAGTTTTCAGTATAAATCACAGAATATGTGGCGTGCTATGCTGCATTTCTTTACGATTTCCGCAATCTCAAGAACTAATGCACGGATTTTCATAAAACTTCAGATTCAGTTAGTTCTTGACATAATTTGGTGCTGATTAGGTTTTGATGTAAATCGCCCAACAGGTAACGCTGCTATGCTGCATTTTTCACGATTTCCGCAATAGCTCTATCTCAAGAGCAAATGCACGGATTTTCACCAAGCTTCAAACTCAATTAGACGTTGACATAAATTGTTGTTGATTAGGTTTTAGTATGAATCTCCCAACAGGTTGCGCTGATATGCTACATTTTTTCGGATTTACACAATTTTAAGGCTGTTCTCAAATCCAAAGGTGCAACTTTATATCACAAGTTTTATTCATTTTGTGACCAAAAGACCGTTTTACATTTTTTTGGTAAACGCAAAAGATCATTCAAAAAATACTGTCAAAGTGGGTGTTTTGAGCTAAATTTTCGACTGAAAGAGCAAACACCACTCAGAGAGAAAACACGTTGTTTCGTGACCCAAAATCGCTCATAACTCGATAAATAATTTATTTATCAAAAAATAAAAAACGTCTTTCGATTCCAAATCGCTTCTATAGTCGGTCTTGCTAATTTTGTGCCTTTTTTACGTGCCTTTACGTTTAAAAATGATTTAAGTAAATGTCTCAGAAATTTTTGTGCTTGCTGAGCAGTGGACTTGAGAATTGCCTTAATGTTACTCATATCTCAAGAACTAATGCACGGAATTTCATCAAACTTCATAATATGTTGCACCTTGACGTAAGTTTGTGCTGATAAGGTTTTCGTGTAAATCATATCGTGGCGCCGCTATGCTGCAATTTTCACGATTTTCGCTATAGCTCTCTACCTCAAATACTAATGCATGGAATTTAATAAAACTTCATATTCTGTTTCACTTTCATATAAATAGATCTTTATTCGGCTTGGATGTATACAGCGTGACAAGTGTCACTTTTATTCTCTTTGGGCTGAGAATTTTGGTTGCAGACATCTAAGATGCCGAAATTCAATTATTTGTTTGTAAGATGCTATGCTTATATCTCCTTTTAACCCTCTAAGCGTTTTGAGGGTTTTCCTGCATTTTCCTAAAAATGCTTATAAAACTAATATTAATTTAAATTTTCTTTCCTTGTTTTTTTCTAATATACACTTCATGCGTTTTTACTTGACACACATCTTAAAATACAATTCTGTTAAAAATGTTTTTTCCTACAATCGATTTAAGTTGTTTTAGGGAACGGAAAAAAGACGGGCAAACCGTTTCGAGGTTTAACCCTCATGCACACAATTCAATGAACCCATATCTTTAAAATCTTCATGATGGTGAGATTGTCATTTAAGTTTGGCACTGTAATAGCAAAGCTGCCACAGGTGACTGTTTTTAATTCTAACTAGCACTACTTTCTCAAAGAAAAATTCTTAACACACATTTTGACAATTTTTGTAAGAGATATATACTGCAAAATGTATATTAGAAAAATACTGGTGCGAACAGAATATAAAAGTAGTCAGTCGCCTGTGGTAGCCTTGTAATAGCAAATTTTGAAGTACAATATGTATGAGATAAAAGAAAGTTTTGGGACTACCACATCCGACTAGTTTTTTTCTCAAGTTGCTTTTAAAAAAACACGGTTATAGCTGCGTTCAGGAACTTCTATAAGGATGGGCTTGCAAAAGGACTAAAAATATGCAAAATATTTGGTTAAAATCTAAAAGATATCACTCAATGAAGAGATGAAAAAAAAATTCTTCCAGGCTTCATGGCTAATAAAGTTCTCGTTGGATGCATGTTTTCCCTTTTATTTAATGCAAATATGTCCCCTTTGGGTTCCGATCCTGAAATTGCTGTGATATACATGTTTAATTTCATTGTGGCAATAAAAAATCTCTCTCTTGTGCTGTATGTCTATTAATTGATGGTTATTCCTAGATGAATTCTCGAAATTTTGTGCAATAATTAGAATGTATGTGTACAACGAGTGAAAATTATTGGAGCTGTTTAGCGTACTTAGGGGCGCAAAGTTTTCTCTGGACGAGGGCGCACCGGCCATCGGGCCGATGGGCCGGCGGGCCAGTCCGAGCCTGCCTCGAAGGGACACGATTGGTGTTGTTCCATTGGCGGCAAAACCTGCCTACACCATCACAAAACATAGATCGAATAGGATTTAAAAAAAAAAAAAAAAAACAGTTTTATTTATTCGCAAGTTATCTCAAAAATGGCGAAAAACATCTGGTCCGCCCAAATTAATTTTTTTTCGTTTTATATTTACAGCGATATTGAAAAGAAATGTGCTTCTTAGCAAATTCCAATTTAAGCTTCTTGTGTGATATTGTAAATAGTGGAAATCGCCGTAGTTTACCGTATCTGACATTGGGATTATTTTACAGAACATTACAGACTGTTCGGCTAGTGCATGGAAGACTCATTTCTGTCTTAATTTGAGTAGAACTTTTTTTTTAAAAAGAAATCTTGACTCGTAATTCCCAGTTTCTGCCGCATAGTCAGAGAAACATCCCAGCAAACACTCGACTTATGGCCGAATGGCGTATATGTCGCGGCCAAAAGGAGTTAAGGCCATTTGTAACCAAACAATGCTGTACCGTAAATGACCCGCCGCTAGTTCCGTCAGATATTGCCGGAACGGTAATGTTTCGGTGGTGAGAGAACTGTTGCATTTACTTTGCCCGGCAACTCTTAAGGGGCGGTTTCTGGCAAAAATGTGATGGACCGGCATCGTTCAGAAAGTAGAGGGCTAATATCACCTAACCCGAATATTTAATTAAAGAGAGGAAATATATTTTTCTCTTCATTTCTTTCTAAGTAAGTTTAATTATTTTAAATCTGAGTTTTAGTAAAAATATAAATATGTCGTGAGATTTATATTTAAAGCAGTAAAATAGATTACATATTTTTATTTAGTTTGAAAATATTTTACAAAAATCAAAAATTGTCACCAAAATGTACATGGGAGGCATATATATATTAATTCCCTGTTTATATTTAAAAAAAAAATATGGAAAAAAAAACAACAACATAAAAACGTTTAACGTTCTTGCCTTTAAAATAGCTTTAAATAAATATATTTTGAACACAATGGAATAAAAAAGATTATATTTAATGGTTATTTTATATTGTTTTTGATTGCAAAGATAATCAGATAACATAATATAAAATATACGCTGATTTGAATAATATATTAATAGCAAAATACTGCAATCTTCGGACATACATACTACATAAACATATTTAAAAATTTATTGATAAATGTCAATTTATTTATGCTCTTTTTTTCAGCATTCATGAAAAAATATTTGTTATAATCAAAAGGACAAAATGTTTCAATAAGCAGTTATTCTTGAGCGAGGAGAGGAGGGTGGGGGGGTGGGGGGGGGAGTGAAAGGATAACTTAAAAGCTGTTACTAAAACATGAATTTTTAATATCATTTGAAACATATTTCCATGTAAAAGAAAATACTGGAAAAGAAATTTTTGTTTCTGAATCCACTGTAACGGAAAATATAAATAAAATTTCTTGCCTGTATTAAATTCCTAACAATTTAGATATATTTAAAAATTTTACTACCATTATTTTACTCTTTAGAAATACAGATAAAACTTGCATATGTATAAAAATAATTAAGTGAAGAATTGCACAATAAATCAAGAATTTTCGCAGAATTAAGTAAAGAATTGCAGAATAAATCAAGAATTTTTGTTCATTATTATTTGGTTTCGAGTCCCGACCTGGATACATTTTCACGCAGTTAGAAAAATTATTTCTGGCAAAATTTAGAATACGCATTAAAATCTGACATTATATGAAAGTATTAAATAAAATGCGATATGTATATTTTATGCCCTAAAATAAACATGAAAAGGTTCTATTTGTTTTTAGGCATTTCTTATAAATTACAAGTAAAATCGTCTTGAGTCAAAAATAAGCCTTGATATATATATATAGATAAACAAGATATTTTTTATGAGCATATCAGAATAAAATGGAATGCATGTTATTTTTAAATCTTATAATTTTTAATTGCGAAGATAAATGGGTAAAAATTTACAGAAAAGAGATAAAATGCCCATTTAAAGGATAAATCGGAGAGAAAAAAAGTGTTTTTGTGTTATCTGAAAACTGTATGGAGAGTTTAAAAATTCAAACAATGTATCTTAAATCTTTATTTCTCTAAAAAAAGAAAAAAAAAAGAACGAAAAAAAAAGAAATAAAAGGAAAACAAAGCTCATTTTCCAAATGACTAAAAATAACATTAACAGAAAAAATATATGACTTATGAAAAAATGACTTTTATTTATTATAATAAGGTATTGGCTCATAAAACTACTCTTTCTCCCTCCCTCCCTCTCCAGAAAAATCAAATAGATGATGGGACCTTCAAATGTCTCAAGGTTAAGCAGTTTTGAAAGTTCCGGTCCGGTACGATAAGAGGGGAGAGGGAGGAATTCTCAGAATTTTTCTTTAGCTGTTTCATTTCTGCTTTGTCATTCGCGTTATTTACTTCGTCGGAATAAGTGGACATGGTTTCAAAATGTAGCAGGTATATCGGTAAGTTTGTTAGTTCATGTTGATTCATTACAAATTTATTAATTTCATTATATCTGTTTTTTGCATCATTTTATCTTAAAGAATATTTATATTTTAGTTTTTATAAATGCAAAAGAAAATTTAAAAGATATTTTCATTTTTAGTAAAATTCCCTTCAATAGTTTAGTTTCAGTTTTTTAGAAGTTATCGAATTTATTTTTAAACATTATAAATATCGGATGACATTATTCTTTAAAACAGTTTATTTTAGTTTAATTATAAAAATGCGACTTTATACTCGAGAAAATTCGGTTGACTAAAACAATTCAATATAAATGAAATTTAGAAGTATCAAGATTAATTTAATATATATTTTTTAATCACTATTAAACTATTATTTACATAAAATATATAATGTGAACATTAAAAAGTCCACAGTATTATTTAAAAGGCGACTAAAGTAATGAAAAGATGTTACAAGTTTAAAATATACATTTTATTTAAAATTTCTTAGTACTTTCAAGCCTTCCTAGCTCATCAACAGAGAATATCTTAATAACTAAATGTTGTTTATTTATACAAATACGTCACTTTGTTTTTAAAATGTGAGAGCCAATAATTACTAGAGTTGAAAGTAGAAGCAGCAGTAGCAGTTTCTTGGATTGAATTTAATTAGAGGAAATATATATTATTATTATTAATTACAGTTCCATTTATTTATGACATCACTCTGTTTCTCATACGCCACTTTCCATGGATATAATTAAATTATTATTTTATGATATAATTATTTTTGTGTAAATAAATGGAACTGCAATCAATAATAATAATATATATTTTCTTTACTTAAATTCAATCCAAGAAACTGCTACTGCTACTTTTGGATTGAAAAAGTAGCAGTAGCACTTTACTCTACTGCAGTAGCAGTAGTACTTTCAAGCTTGGAAGTCTTGAAAGTACTAAGAAATTTTAAATAAAATGTATATTTTAAACTTGTAACATCTTCTTCAGTACTTTAGTCACCTTTTAAGTAAGATTGTGAACTTTTTAATGTTCACATTATATATTTTATGTTGAATCAAGGTGAAAAAATTGCGTTTCATCTTATGATTCTATTATTTACATTTCTAATAACTATAAATAATTTTCAAGAATTTTGAAAAAGTTGAAATAATATATTTTTTCAAATGTTTGGCTATTAAACTGCAAGAGAAATATCTAAATATTATCTGATAAGAGCAAAATTTAAAAATATATGAGAAATATTATACTGTCATTCGTTTACATAAAGATTAAACTTATTTTTATGTAATATTTGAATAAAATGATCAGAAATGATGCAAAAATTTAGATTATATAATAATTTAATAAAGCTTTGATGAATAAGCATAATTTAACAGATTTATCAACGAAGCTGTGTAAAATATAGTGGAAATTTAAGTAAAAAGAATATCACAAACACACAAATTTTAATATAAAATATATAATAAACTATATTAAAATCACGTATATTATTTAAGCATAAATTCGAAATTTATTCTTCAAAAGAAAATACTTTTAGAAGGTTAATTGGATGATAAAATGTTTTGGCAGGTAAAAAAAAAAAAAAAAAAAAAAAAAAAAAAAAAAAAATCTTATAATTATTTAGACATACTTTTCAAGAAAATCAAGTTCATTTAACTTGAACTTTTTCAAAAATATTCAAAATACAATATTTGATAATGAATTGATTGATTAGTTTATTTTTTCAATTATATACTTTATAAATTTTTATGAAATGCAACTATTTAAAAATGCATTGCATATAAATTTCGTAAATATGTAAGTGAATAAATAAACAAATAAATTAATGCACTATGTGAAATATTGTGTTTTGGAAATTTTTTGAAAAAGTTCAAAGTGAAAGAATTTCATTTTCTTCAAAAGTGTATCTAAATAATTATAAGATTTTTTTAATCCTGCAAAAATATTTTATCATTTAATTAGCCTGATAAAAAGTATTTTTTTTTTATAGAATAAATTTTGATTTATTCCTAAACAATCGTTATGGCACAACAGTGGCAAGTGATTACATTTTAAATAACCATAATAGGCTTTTTTGTGGGCAGCTTTGGGATAAATTTAATTTATGACAACCACAAATGGTAGAACAAAGGCAAGCTTCTGGTTAGCTTTTATTTTTAGTGGCCATTAAAAGAATAATTGTGGGCAGTTTAAGGCTATCTAACATTTTCAGCGAAAAGTTAGTGGCATGATTGTGGGCAACTTCTTGTATTTACGGCCAATTATCTTGTGGCCTTATTCTGTCCGGCGTGACACTTTTTTTACGGAGCCGTAACTTTCACTGATAGCGGGCCACCATCGAACACTTTCGGCCAAGGCTAACGAACCTATCAGTGGCCCGTAAGTTCAGTGTTTGTTGGGATGCTTACCTGAGGCTTGTTATTGCAATAATTTTTCGGATTCTTCAAAACATTATAAATTACTCTTTCAGATCTGTATACAATCCTTGGAATTTCACGTCCAGCCATTCTACATTTTCTGACAGCAATACGTTTTCCCTTTTAAAATTCAGATAGTTGTTTACACTTTGGAATGATGGAGAACGAGAGAAATAGTCCAATTTTTTTGCGCAACAGTTTTAGGCTACTTTAAACTATGCTATTATCAAATATGCAAAATTTTGTGGCGATTTTAAAAGAAATGCTTGTCCTTTTAATTTTTTTAAATAGCAAGCTATTAAAATAACTAAACCTGTGGATGTACGATCAATGAGGGCTCAAACACTACAGTGCCCAACTCTGTACACTTTCTTGTGCCCCGAAGTGCTATGTAGCATTTGCCCCGGCCGGGTGGTCAGCGCAACGCGAGACCCTCGGTGTTTAGTTCGCAAGCAAGATTGGTAGTCATTTGATCGACCCCATAAGGGTTAAAAATGTTATAATTAAAGCAGAGTTTTAAATACGCAGGTTTTAAGGTCATTTGGTGTGGCGTTAAAGTATAAATCACAGTCGACGAAACAGTTCATTTCAAAATAACAGTTCATTTATTAAATTCAACTTGAATTTTAAAAACTTAAATAATAAAGATATATACATACACCTCCAGCTTTTGCTGGGAATCATATTGACATATTATAGCTATAGCAAGGAGTAAGCTTAAACTCCATCTCCGTAGTCCTTCCATTACATTACTTCCATCACTACACATCATACTCCATGGAGTTGTTTCACACTAAATATAGTTACTGAGTACATCAAAACTGGAATAAAAATATGCATACAGTTACAGTTAAAAGAGAGTGCCTTTACGACCGAAATGGAAAAATAAAAGCTGGTTCGGAACAATATAACTTCCGAACAAACCAGACGACAAATTTTGGGGGACAAGACTTTGTCCAGATTTCCAACATGCGGCCCCATCGGTCGTAAATACCTCCTCTTTCTTTTCATAAACAAAATCAAAAATATTACAAATAGCTCTTTGAAACTTTACATACAGAAGAGGTTTTGTCAGAAAGTCTGCCTTATTATCTTTAGCACTTACATGTTTTAACTCAAAAACATTTTCATTAATTAACTGACGAATAAATTGACATCTTATGTCAATGTGTTTCGTTTTAAAATTCTGTTGGCTATTTTTAGAAAAATAAATGGCAGATTCATTATCACAGTCCTGAATTGGTTTTATCCTATCGTATAAATTAAGTTCATTTAAAACTCTTGAATACCAAGTTAGTTCCTTTACACTTTCCGTTAATGAGATAAACTCAGATTCCATAGAACTGAGTTCAATACATTTTTGCTTCGATGATTTCCAAACAAACGGAACGTTACTGAAGTAAATTATGTAACCACTACTTGAATGTCTTTTAGTAAGTTGACATCCCCAAATAGCATCAGAATATGCACACAAACTTAGTGATTTTACATTAGACAGATTTATTTTAAAACTTTTAGTAGCAAAAACATAATTCATAATATCTACTACTATTAACCAGTGTTTATATGTATACCCATTACAAAACTGTGACATTACATTTACAGAAAAACTAATATCGGGTCTTGATCTATTTGACAAAAATGACAGACACCCGATTAAAGATCGGTATGGAAATTTTTTCATTAATTCATTTTCGATAATTTCATTTTCGTTAACTTTATCTGGTAAAACAGAGCCAATTTTAAAAGGTAATTTAACATAACTTTTAGGTAAATCTTTATATTTTAATTCTAATCTTTCAATATAAGTTCTTTGATGAACGAATAATGAATCTTTAATCTGTTCAAAGTTAACACCTAGCAAATACTTTGTTAATCCTATTTCAGTAATTTCCAAGCTATTTTTTAACATATTAGTTACAGATTGCAATACATTTTCATCTTTAGCAAACAAAACTAAATCATCTACATAGACAACTAAAATTGCGTTACTATTCAGTTTATACACACAGTTACACCATTTTAATTTACAAAATCCAAGATTATGTAATATATTATCTAATTCAGAATTCCATTCGCGGCCACTTTGCCTTAATCCATAAATTGATTTATTTAACAAACAAACTTTATTCTCAGCACCCTTCATTTCAAATCCCGGAGGTTGTTTCATAAACACAGTTTCTTTTAAAGAACCATATAAATATGCTGATTTTACATCCAATTGAATATGATACCAATTTAACATAGAAACTAATAAAATAAACATTAGTTTTATAATTGAAAAATTTACAACAGGTGAAAATATATCATTAAAATCAATACCTGGTTTCTGTTTAAAACCTTGAGCTACGAGACGTGCTTTGTACTTTTTACCATTTTTTTCCGTGTTTTTTATATTATAAACCCATTTACTTCCTACTATTGTGGAATTTTTCGGTGGATCAACCAACCGCCAAACTTTTCTCTTACTCATCATCTCAAGTTCTTCCCTCATCGCGGCATTCCATTTCCTCCTTTCCAGATTTATTTGTGCATCCTCAAATGATTTAGGGATTTCGGTATTGTAAAATTCATGTTGAAATAATTCAGTTAAATATGAATCGTCCGAATCACTAGTTGAGGGTTCACTTAAAGTTTCAGTATTAGGATGAGTAGTTTTAGGTTTAAAGTCAAACTTATCTGGCTCAAACGGGATTTTATTTTCCTTACAATATTTTTTAACATCGTTTAAAGATCTCAGTCTCGTATTTGTTATTGGGGTATAATAATATACGTCAATTCTCTTACATTTCGTTCTCGGTCTTTCAATCCTTTTCCACTCTGAAATATTTATAGAACTTACAGTTACCTTACCCCCCCTTTTCACTTCATCTTCGTTTAAGCTATCTCCTGGTAGTTCATGATTAAGATCTAAAGTTGCATTACTTAAACCGTTTGTTTTAATTTGAGATTCATTAAAATTCAATATCAAATCCTTATATTTGTTTTCTCCCCCAAATAATGTTTCTACACCCTTTTTGGATTCATCTATACGCACATGAATAGTCTCTACAATTCGCCTTTCTTTTGGAATGTAAATTCTATATCCTTTGGTTTTCATGGCATAAACCAACTAAGATACCTAGTAAAGCTTTCGGTTGAAGTTTATTTCGCTTAACTTTAGGAACATGAACAAATGCTAAAGAACCAAAAATTCTTAAATGTCTTACCGAAGGTTTGAATCCCGCCCATAATTCTTGCGGTGTAAGACCTTGGGTTAAACTGTGTTCAGTCCTATTTTTTGTATGAACAAACGCCAAAAGAGCTTCCCCCCAGAATGACGGTTTTAACCCGCTATCGTGTAACATTGCTCTAACTGCATTCATTGCTACTTTATTAAAATTTTCAGCAACACCCACCTGCTCTGGAGTATAAATGGAGGATCTTTCGATTCTTATACCTAAATCGGTTAACAATTTCTCAAATAATTTATGGGTAAATTCCAGCCCATTATCAGTTCGCACACATTTTAACTTTTTACCAGTTTGTCTCTCAGCTTTAACTAAAAACTTTTTAAAGCATTCAAACACTTCCGTTTTATCCTTAATTATATAAACCTCAGTCCTTCTAGAATAATCGTCAATTACTGACAAAAAGTATTTCCCCCCTCCTAACGAGTTAACAGGGCTAGGACCCCACAAATCCATATACACTCTATCGAGAATTTGATTAGAAATGCGTTTATACAAATAATTTCTTTTAAACGATTTTCTGTTAGATTTTGCAATTACACAAGTTTCACACATCTTATTTTTGTTTTTACAGTTAATATTTTCAATACCTTTAACACAATTATTTTTACTCATTTTTTCAAGTAAAGGTAAGTTTGTATGACAAAATCTACGATGTACAATCTCTGAATTTAAACTAGTAGAATAAGCAAAATTTTCACATTTTGAAGCATAACCTTTAACAATATACAATTTATCAACTCGAGGTACAGTAAAACAATATCTATTAAATTTATCATACACAATCATTTTATTATTTCCCCATTTAATTTGGTTTCCTGCAATGTCTATATTAGACCCACCAATTAAATTTCTTCTCATGTTAGGAGCATATAGCAAATTTTTTAAAGTTATTTCTACATTACCTGTTACATCTAGAATGGTAAAGTCAATATCACCAATACCCAGTATTTCCGACGAACAGTCCTTGTCTCCTATCAGCACTTGTTGAGGGGGGAGGTTCCTATATGTTACAAATAGACTCCTGTCATTCGTAAAATGAGAAGTAGCGGCTGAGTCCAGAATAAATTCCACGAACATTCTACCATTTGAAGATATTAGGGCGAATTCGGATTGCTTTGTAGGTTCACTGTAGAAAACTTGCTTTTTCCCTCTAGAGTTCTTTTTGAAACACCTTGTATCTGTGTGACCAGGTTTCTTGCAGTAACTGCATATTAAACTCGGCCCCATACGATTAGCTGGTGAAGTATACGATCGTCTGGTAGTGTCCAGGTCGCTTCTACTACGTGAAACCCATGGCTTTTTACTGCTTCCAAAATTCTCCGCTGGAATGGTTGGTTTAAAGGTAGGATTTTTAAACTTAGTTGCATAAGCATCACCTACAGCGATAACCACTTTACTTTCATCTTTTCGTTTTAAACAAATTCTGCCATATTCAGTTATTAACTGCTTAGATACATTTTCTAATTTAAATTCTTTATCTTCTAATCTATATAACACTTGAACTAGATTATCATATTCCTCAGGTAATCGACGGATTAGTTGAAAACATACTACCAGTTCTGGCATATCAAATCCAGCATCTTTAATCTGAACTCTCTATTCTTCAATTTTTTTTACAAAATAAACCTATAGTTTCTTCTTGCGAGTTTAACTTCATCTCGAAAAATTCATCGACTAATCCCGCTAAGCGTGCTCGTGAAGTTGGTTCGAAGTTTAACTTTAAAATATCCCAGACATCTTTGCCGCTTTCTGTTTGAGCAATTAGTATCTGGAATTTCCGTTCGATGGATTGGTAAATTGTTGTATAAGCTCTTCGTTTACGCCATTCAAAATCGCTTTTCTCACGATCAGAGGCATCCGATTTACATGCGATATCTGGCTTTGTAATAAACTCCCAGAAATTTCGGTCAATCAATACACATTTAACGTCGAGCTTCCAGGAAGGATAGTTATAATCCGATAGTTTCGGGAAGGAATAAGTTAACTCTGGACCTTGTGCCATTATGCAGTATATGTTTCATCTAAATCACACCATTTTTTATCTATTTTACCTTTAAATAGCATGACATGGCCCATAACCATGTTATAATTAAAGCAGAGTTTTAAATACGCAGGTTTTAAGGTCATTTGGTGTGGCGTTAAAGTATAAATCACAGTCGACGAAACAGTTCATTTCAAAATAACAGTTCATTTATTAAATTCAACTTGAATTTTAAAAACTTAAATGATAAAGATATATACATACACCTCCAGCTTTTGCTGGGAATCATATTGACATATTATAGCTATAGCAAGGAGTAAGCTTAAACTCCATCTCCGTAGTCCTTCCATTACATTACTTCCATCACTACACATCATACTCCATGGAGTTGTTTCACACTAAATATACTTACTGAGTACATCAAAACTGGAATAAAAATATGCATACAGTTACAGTTAAAAGAGAGTGCCTTTACGACCGAAATGGAAAAATAAAAGCTGGTTCGGAACGATATAACTTCCAAACAAACCAGACGACAAATTTTGGGGGACAAGACTTTGTCCAGATTTCCAACAAAAAACATTTAATTTCATGCCTTTTAATGATTTTCCAAATTTTCAAGTTAAAGTTTGTTTGGAAATATTCCGTTTCAAGAATTTGTATCATAGAAATAGTTTCATAATTTTCAATCCAAACGGCTCCTACCCTTCGCGACTTTTCGTTTGTCATTACAATTTTTTCCTTGGCTGTAATATTAAAGCTCTGCATCTTTCATTTTAAGTAAGTACGCAAATATAATGAATATCTTATTCAAGTTCAACGTACAACTTAGTCATGCTAAGAGCTACTTATTTTTTTTCGGTTACGAATGCGGTAAAATTAAGGAAATAGACTTAAAATCTTCATATTATTTAAAATTTAATTTCCTTTATTTTACTTCATTCAACGACAATGAATCGAGAAGTGTTTACGTCATTCTTAAAGTTATTCGTTTTATTATTAAAAAGAGAAGAAATGAAAATAAAATTTTAAAAGTTCAAGTATTGTTTTATTAATAAATTAAGAAACAAGTGAAAATTAGAGATAACATATTCATACATAATTATCAGAGCATGCTATAGTTAATTAATTATAAACCAGTATGAAAATTTTGAAAAAAGCAATCTAATGACAGAACAGAAGAAACTTTTAATGATTTAAGGCAATGTTTTAAATACTGCAGTATTTTAATTTGCGCTTTATATAAATTTTAATTGTTTTCAGTATCTTTTCTCTTCATTACGTTCATGAAGTTGTAAAAGTACGTTAACTATTTTGTCTGATTTTGTCTTTAAATACAAACTCCGGTAGATAATTAAAAAATATATATTAAGTGCTTTCTTTCAATAAACGCAATTATCAAATTAAATGTGTAACCTCGCTCACGTTGAAAATTTCAAGCTTATTAATATTTTGCGGTATCTTATATATGCAATTAAACGTTGAATGTTTTATGATAAAGAAAAAGTTACTTTATGCTCTTTTATGTACATAAATGTGTAATATAATCTGTGTATATGTGTGTAATTTTTAAACTTGATTATCATCGGATACAAAGTTTTTTTTTTTTTTTTGAAATAATTTAATTTGAATGTAACCTTAGAGACACAACTGTAATAACACAGCTTTGACACTTTAACTGCAGACAGTGCAACATCAAAAGGTATTAATAGTCTGTCGCATCTTGCCTATAACAATAAATAACATATACTATTAATAAATACAGATATGGAAAAATAATACATTTTCGATTTTTTTTTTTTTTTTTTTTTTTTTTTTTTTTTTTTTTTTTATAATTTGGGATAATAAATTGATATCAATTTTGGGATTTAAATATCAAATAAAAGGTACGCTAAAATTACGCTTTCGAGTTAATAATTTTTTATAAGGTATTTTGATATAACCTCAAACTAGTGGCTTTCAGGACTTTTTCTTGAATTTCCGAAATTTCTTTATTTTTTGAGCCATTAAGTTATTTTATAAATTATTTTGCAGGTTTTTTGATAATATAAATTTTAAGATTATTGTTAAATACATTTTAGTACATTATCTAATTAAAATATTAACTGTATTTTTAAAATTTTCAATATTTCAAGGATATGATATAATTGATTCTTTGACATAAAATAGTTCAGATCGGATAAATCTGATTTCACGGAATCCTAACAAAATCCCTTTTTTAGGGTTTCGTTATCTGACGAAACCCTATTCGTCTCACTCCTTTGTCTGTCTGTCTGTCTGTCCGTCACAGAGCCCGTTTTCAGAAACTATACATGTTAGAGATTTGAAATTTTGGGTACTTATAGCTGAACACCTCAGATCAAACAACAAATCATAAAATTTTGAAAAAGTTGGTAATTAACTGAATTACGGGCTAATTAACTTCTAAAATTAACCAATCCACCTTTCTAACGCAGATTCAAATGAACTTTCTCCAACGGCGCGAAAGCAGGTGTGCTCAACTTCAGACATGACGGCGACCTTGCGGTTTTCTGTAGTGGAATATTTTAATACGAAATTTTAACTTTTTAAATATTAAATTTTTTGATAAAATTTTTTGCCATCCGGACGGGAAATCTCTCGCAGATTTCATACATACCCAATTCAAAGCGATAACTCAATTAGAAGCTGAGATATTAATTATTATTTAATTAATCTGTTTCATATCTATCTAATGAATAGAATAAAATGGAGGCACGTGCATTTTTAACCATGAAGTTATTTAAATTGGGAAATCTAACAATTTGCGTGAGGTTTTATCCGCTCTATGAGACAAGTATAACTTATTCATTATAAGAAAGTTTGTAAGTATTCATACCACTATTTTCGAATAGTAATTTCTGAAAATATCTTTCTTAAATTATTGGTTGAGATCGCCACTCGATCTGGTTGAAACTTTACAATAGTTTATAACGCATAAGAAAAATCGTAAAAAAGAATGGAGTGTGATATTTCGAGGGGAGACTAGCGTGCTTCGCCCGCTATCGTATAATTTGTATTTGTAAGGTTTGGGTAAATGGAAAGGAGGGGGGAGGGAAATAATTTTGATTAAATATCCCAAAAGAGTTTCGTTCTGATGCACTTTTGTTATGAATAGTTTGCGCTCCCTGGTGGTGGAATGTGGAACTAACATAAAGCGATTTTGTTAAAATTAGGAAAGTTCGCATTACAGATATTATGACAAAGACTAGCGTGCTTCGCCCGCTATCGGATTATTTCAGTCCGTGCGAGGCTGATGTAAAATGAGATGCATTCTTCCAGCGAAATTGAAAAGCGTGCTTCGCCCGCTATCGCATAATTTTATTTTGTTAGGTTTGTGTCAATGGAAAAGGGGGAGGGAGGGAACTACTTTTGATTAAATATACCAGTTAGTGCGCATTACAGATATTATTATGACAAAGACTAACGTGCTTCGCCCGCTACCGCATAATTTGTATTTGTTAGGTTTGTGGGAATGGAAAAGGGGGGGGGGGAGGGAACTACTTTTGATTAAATATCCCAGTTAGTCAACATGACAAATATTATTACGATAAAGACTAACGTGCTTCGAAAATTTAATAATTTGCGTGGGATATTTGAACAGCGCTATGAGATAAGTATAACTCATTCATCATCAGAAAGTTTACAAGTATTCATACCACTATTTTCGAATAGTAATTTCAGTAAATATCTTAAATTTTTGGTTAAGACAGCCACTCGACTTGTTTGAAACTTTAAGATAGTTTATAACACATAAGAAAAAGTGTAAAAAAGAATGGAGTGTGATATTTCGAGGGGGGGGGGTGGAGGGGAGCTAGAATTATTTTTAAAATCTTAGCGTTTGTTACCGCAGACCGCCACCATCCGGGACCATGTATCTACGGAAAGATTGCGTAAAGGAGTTTCGTTCAGATATGCTTTTGTTAAGAATACAGTGCATTCCCTGGTGGTGGAATGTGGAACTAACATAACGCGATTTTGTTAAAATTAGGAAATCTAACAAGTCGATCTGTTTGAAACTTTAAGATATTTTATAACACATAAGATAAAGTGTAAAAAAGAATGGCACGTGAAATTTCGGGGAGGGGGGGGGAGGCGCTAGATTTCTGTTTAAAAAGTTAGTGTTTCTGACCGTTTTAGGTGCTTTTTTTGAGGGAGTCCTGAGATATATGTTACTTACAGGGATGTAGTGGAGGGTATACGGGGGTATACGCCGTATACCCTCTGGATTTTTTTAAGGAACACCGTATACCCTCTGTTTCTCAAGAAAGTTATAGTATATACACTCTAGGGTACACGCTCTGCCTTGAGAGTATACCCTCTGCTTAGAGCGTATACCCTCTGTTTTTCTTACGACTACACCACTGGTTACTTATTTAATATAAAATTGTCTAAAGTTTAGTTACCACTATTTCCGAATAGTAATTTCAGCAAATATCTTAATTTCTTATTAAGACCGCCACCACCTCGAGTAACATATCTACTTATAGGTTGTTTAACGGAGTTTCCTTCCGATACAGTTTTGTTAAGAATAGAGTGCGCTCCCTGGTGGTGGAATGTGGAACTGACATAACGCGATTTTGTGAAAATTAGGAAATATAACAAGGCGATCTGTTTGAAACTTAAAGATAGTTTATAACACATAAGAAAAAGTCTATAAAAATGGCGCGTGAAATTTCGGATAGGGGGGGAGGGGCTCTAATTTGACTAATTGATTTATTTCTATTATATACTTATTTTACAAGGCAGTTACGTGATGTTTCATTGCAGTATACTTCTGAACGGTGTCCGATTTTTAAAAATACTGCATAAATGTTACTTATGGCAGATAAAAATGTCAGAAGTATTGATACCACTATTTTCGAATAATAATTTCAGCAAATATTATAAATTCTTGGTTATGACCGCCACCCCCTCGACTAGCATATCTCCTGATAGGTTGTTTAACGGAGTTACGTTCAGATACAGTTTTGTTAAGAATAGAGTGCGCTCCCTCGTGGTGGAATGTGGAACTAACAGACCGCGATTTCATTTAAAGTAGGAAATCTAACAAGGTGATCTGTTTGAAACTTTAACATAGTTTATAACATATAAGAAAAAGTTTATAAATAATGCCGCGTGAAATTTCGGGCAGGTGGAGAGAGGGGGAGGGGCAAAATATTTATTTTTTGTTTCATACCATTTCAGGTGCATTTTTTTTTACGGAGTCCTCAGATACATGGTACTCATTAAATATAAATATGCCAAAAGTTAAATTACCACTATTTCCGAATGGTAATTTCAACAATTATCTTAAATTCTTGCTGAAGACCGCCACGCCCTGAGTAACATATCTACTGATAGGTTGTGTAAAGGAGTTTCGTTCAGATACGCTTTTGTTAAGAATAGAGTGCGCTCCCTGGTGGTAGAATGTGGAACTAACAGACCGCGATTTCATTTAAAGTAGGAAATCTAACAATTCGATCTGTTTTGTTATAAAGTATTTAAAGTTTAAATTATAAGGAAGTATAAAGAAGAATGGCGTGTCGCATTTCGAGGGGGGAGGGTGAGGGAGGGGCGCGAACAAAATTAGGAAATATAGCTGGACGATCTGTTTGAAACTTTAGTATAGCTTATAAAAAGTAACAAAAATTTTAAACATCAGGCCGCGTCAAAAATCATGGTGACCATTACCCCACTTCACCCCCCCCCCAAAGGGGGCACTTTTCTAAATTTGGCAGATAGCCCTCATGTGATATATCGTAGCATTTCGAGGGGGGGGGGTGTGGCACGAACAAAATTAGGAAATATAACAAGTTGAATCTGTTTGAAGCTTTACCATAGTTTAGGAAGGGTTTGCCAAAATTTAGAAGATGTTCCATGGCGATAAATGTACTGGACGTTTTGAAAGGAATATTAAACGAAACCCTTTGTGCGATCTATGATCACACTTACCCACTTGTTTTCTAATGACTATCCTATTTCTATATCACGCTAAATTTGTAGTTATCATGCAAGGACACATAAAGAATGAACAAATTGCTTTAACAAATGTATTTGATACCGGAAAAGTAAAAGAAAATTAGAACTTAATTTCTCAGCACATTTTTGTACAACGGGTGAATTCTTAAACATATCTCCAATAACAAAGCAAGAGTTATAAAGTCTGTCATGATATTTTAATTGATGTTCCGGTAAGGTAGCATGTAAAATCTTGTGACGCTTGCTGCAAGTTAGCTAAAGTGGTTAAAATTTATAAGTGTCATAATGTATAAGTGCTTTTAAAAGTTTTTTTAATTAGTGAAATTAAAACTCACTTACCAGGTTTCCTTTGGCTCAATTATTCAATGTTTTAAAATATTTACGTTCCGCACAAAAAAAAAAATAGCAATGGGCAAATATCTTTAAAAAATTATATAGGATCTGTCAAATGTAACATTCCACGACACTTAACTTGGAAATGTATTGAAATATGAAATATCTCCAACAAGGAAAAGTTTATATTCAATTAATCCGAAAATAACCCCCCACCAGAGGCCGAGAGGTTCTGCTCTCGAAGCTGGTAGACGGGAGGTGCTGGGTTCGATCCCAATCGCGCCCGTCGGCCTGATCGTTCGGAGTTTTCGTGGTTTTCTTCGAGCCGTGGATCTTCCATGCGTTAATACGGATTAGGATCTGTCAAATGTAACATTCCACGACACTTAACTCGGAAATGTATTGAAATATCTCAAACAAGGAAAAGTTTTCTTCAATTAATCCGAAAATAACCCCCCACCAGTGGCCGAGAGGTTCTGCTCTCGAAGCTGGTAGACGGGAGGTGCTGGGTTCGATCCCAATCGCGCCCGTCGGCCTGATCGTTTGGAGTTTTCGTGGTTTTCTTCGAGGCGTGGATCTTCCATGCGTTAATACGGATTAGGTTCCCTTAGAAAGACCCCCACGGAGGGCACTCCCCCCGTTCCTATATCCCTCGTGTAGATAATTGGCCGTCAAAAATCAACCCAACCCGAAAATAACCTGATCAAGTTAAACATTTTTGGGAAGAGTGTAATTGGTGTTTAGTTTTGAAAATACTAATGTTAAGGCTGTTGAGGATTACATATATAACGTTATTACTTTAGGGAATATGGGGGTCTTTTACTTAATATCGTAATATATGTCTAAGGGGAGTGAGATTTGTGTTTTTATATCGTTATCATTTGTTATCCAGCATTTTTTTTTTTTTTTTTTTTGGAAATTTTATTTACATCAATACTACCTGTTTTTTTAGTCTGTTATCAACTTTTGTGAAAATACAAAGTTATTAAACCTTTAAAAGTTTATAAAATCTATTTCATTCTAAATTACTGAATATTCCAACGTCCGCCATTCTTATTTCTCTACCACATATATAATTCGTTGTGAAACATGAGAACAGTCGAACAAACCTATTATTACTGTTTTTATGTTTTAATTTACGCCTATTAGCAATTAAAATTAGTTAAAAATTAACATTTAACATTTTTAATTATTTTAATTAATAACTAAAGAAATTTAAAGAATGTGAAAAGAGATGGTTTATAAAATATAAATGAGCTCATATAATTCAGTGCTTGCTAGTATTTGTAATTTAAATCTTAAATTGAATGGTAAATATGTTTAATTATTTTATAAGGTATTACGTTAATGAAAAATAACTGTAGTCAATTTGCAATCATTATACGCCACTCAGACAAAAAGAACACATCTGTACCTTGGAACAAAAAGGACCAATGTCCAAAATTGAGTAATTTGAGTTAAATGCACGAATGAATTCAGGATGCGATATAAAATAATTGCTAAAAGGGTCAAAGTCCCCCAATATTAGATCATTGAAAACAAAATATTTTGTCGAGGCCGATGTTAATTACTGTTAATGTAATTTGTCAAATTTAAATTGGGTTTCCTGCCATTTGAAAAAAAAATAGACATTGTCCCTTTTTGTTCCAAGGTACAGATATCACAATATAATTCATTTAAATAAAAAATTTCCAGAGTAAAATTTCCAGTAGAAAATAAATATAAAATGAAAACATTCTTCAAGATAAAATCGTTAACACAGATGTTAAAATCTGAAAATTAATGAATATCATTACAGCAAATTTTTTCCCTCACAATTCCCTCAATTTTTCATTCACAATTGTTTCACTCTCTTGCGACAGGGTTCGTGCGGGTGCTTGAATTTCATGACTAAGAAATTCTTCGGTACCAGTATTTTCTTATTGAAAATCTCTCCTGAAATAAAGTGAAATTTCGTCCGTTTAAACTGGATTTTTTTTCTATAAAAAAATTCTGATATTGGGCCTTGAAAGTAACGGTATCCGTACGAACCCTGTTGCGAGATCTGTTCAAAACAATTTTCAATAGATTCTACCAAAAGACAAGAATTCGATACTGGATTAACATCTTATTATTAAGTTGATGATTAAGTATACGCGAAAAACCTTATTCTTGAAGATGTCTTCCTAATATTGTTATTCAATATCATAGAACATTTTACAAAACAGAATATATATTTTATTTTAAAACCATGATCTTCCAGTCTACTAATTTTTATATCTTAAAACGTAATTTCTATATTAAGTAGGTTTCGCTTCTTTAATAAAAAATATTTTATTTTAATAATAAAAAAAAAAATCTGTAGTATAGCTCTAATATTAATAGTCAACTCATAACAACAACAACAACAAAAATATAATAATTTGAAGAATAAATTGGTTCTGCAAAATTTACATTAGAAATGTAACATAAAGATTAAAAATTCTATGATATAATATAATTGATTTATTGTTAAAATCTGTAATGGAATTAAGGGGTCTTGTACTTTTTAAACGCGACGAAATTTAACGAAAAAAAATCAAAGTTTGAATTAGTCAATCTTTAAAACCTTTTTATGTATAAACATGAAATTTTGGATATTGATTAAACAGATTGTACTTTGTAATATGCTGTCATAAGAAATTTATTAGCCTTTTACAGAATTTGTGTATTTTTGAAATCAAAATAATTCTTTTTTTTACTCCGTAAGTCATTGCGCGCATGATATCTTGAGAAAGTATGTATGGATTGTCATGAAATTTGATAAAGTTATTAAACATATATGTGTGTTTAAAATGACCTAATCTTAGGCCAAAATAATTTTATTAACTATATAAAAAAAAAAAAAAAAAAAAAAAAAATCTATTTTTTATATTTTTAATGAATAAAAATAGTCATAACTAAAAATATTACCATTGTAAATGCTTAAAAGTAGTTCATTTTAAATACACATATTTGTTCAGTATCTTTACCAAATTTCATGATAATACATGTATACTTTCTCAAGATATCATGCGCGCATTGACTTATGGAGTAAAAAAAAGAGCTATTTTGATTTCAACAATACACAAATTCTGTAAAAGGCAAATAAATTTCTAATGGTAGCATATTACAAATCACAATCTGTTTAATCAATATCTAAAATTTCATGTTTATACATAAAAATGTTTTGAAGATAGACTAATTGAAACTGTGACGATTTTCGTTAATTTTCGACGCGTTTAAAAGGTACAAGACCCCTTAATGTCATTAGATCACATTCAGAATTCTGAAAGTTTTCCTTCTCTGAGATACGATTAAATCTATTTTTACTACATCTTAATCAAACAATTAATTTCAATGCTGAGTTAACAACTTACTATTATTAGGATCATAACTAAGCAGATGCAAGAGAACTTAATCTCGACGATATCTGTCCACGATAGTTACGAAATATAATAGTACGTTTCACAGAACAAATTATATTAATTTTTTCAACCATGATATTGCAATTTTTGCTAATGTTCAAATCTTAAAAATTACATTCAATATTAACCCCTTAATCGTCGTTTAATTTCCGGAAAAATCGTACAAAAATCGACGATTGTGTTTTATTCACACACATCTTCCAACACCTACAATTTCTTAAAGTTAATCATTCTAAACTTAAAGTCAAGTTTCCCAATTCATTGCTGCCATTTATTGAACTCTTAAGCATTTAAAATAATCCTGAGAGCGACAAAATTAAAGAATAAACTAAATTTTATTTTAGCTAAAGTTACGAGGAGTTGAGGTCACGGGCACGGCAAAATTTGATTGCAAATGACCGCCTGTAAATGTAGGGATTGGGAGTCTCAACTGAAGGTTTAAATATGCTTCTTTTTTCTCTTTTATGAATTAATTTATTATTATTTAATAAAGAAATATTGTAGTTTCTCTTTTATCTGTATAAATCACTCATAATAATAATAATAATAATAATAACAGGGCGAGAACAACAGTCATTTGACTAATAAACTGGTAATACAAAACTTACATTGAAAAATATATATAACAAGTAATATAAAAATTTTGTTTTTAAAGACAATTCCTACTTAGGCCAGCAAATAAAAATTTAATATAATCAAGCTAATATGAGTTTTTGTTGCATTAAAATATCTCAATTTGTTGATTTTCTATAAGCAAGTAGGTTTACAATGGAACTCTATGGAAATTTGGCGAAATATTAAGACAGAAAATATTATTTGGCGACTCATTTTGGCCGCCAAATTTGGCGATATATCGCCAAGTTGGCGACAAACTTGGCGGTATTTGGCGACAGAACAGGGTCCCCCCCCCTATGGTAACCCTTATTGAAAATACTTTCATTGAAATTCAATAAACAATGGCGGCCATTTTGTTTCCCATGCAAAACTAAAATTAATTAATTAAAATTTAATTAATTAATTAATATTTGAAAAAACTTTATTAACATCAATTGTCATCCAGTACATGTTTTAAAAAATTTATTTCAACCTGATAGGATGAATAATGAATATTTTATTAACGATTGAAAATTTGTACACGATAAATATATAAATATATAAATAAATATAGGGAGAGTGTGAGCTAATAGTAGGAATTGAAAAAAATAGAACATTAATTTAGGCAATATAGTTAATGGAATTCTTAAAATCTGAAAAAAGAATTAATATCCTCAGAGTACATTCAGTATTCTGAAAGTTTTTTTTTTTTTCTCAATTGAATCAAATTAAGGCAGTTTTCACTCGATTCAACAGGAACACAACTTATCTATGATATATAAAACCAATAGTATTTCCGACTAAATTACAAATAATATTAAAATAAATTATGTTTGTAAGACTGCATTTTCAATAGTCTTTTCCCCTTCTGTTACTGGTGAAAGTAGTTTTCGCTAATTTATTTCCAGTCAAAGATGTGCGATATTTAATTAACACCAGACGATGATAATTAGATGCAACACAATAGAATTACGACGATTTTTCGGAATGACAGTTATGTAACATAATACGACGTTTTATGGCCAGTAGTCACTTAAAACATTTTTAACAATGATGCTGCAATTCCAGAAAAATTAGTTGACAGCTTTATGAAAGAAATGTAAGCGATAATGGGGAAAATTGCCATTAATTAACAGACAAAACTTTCACTTCTTTACATCTCGATTAAATCACCTGTGTCGGTGATGTTTTATTTTTATATCTATCTTGAACAGTGTAATATTACACTTAGGAAATTTATAAGCTAAAGGTCGTAGAAAATTTTACTTCTGTTAGATAGAAAATGCAGAAACGATAACTATATATCGACTGATTCAAAATATATGCAATAAGATTTTTTCTTTAACTCCTGATGGTAGAATATTTTTTTCCAATTACAAAAAAAATATATTAATGAAATTCATCTTTTAGATATAGCATTTGATTTAAAAGGGGATGTAGACATATTAAAATACGAAATATCGTTTTCCTTCGGTCCCTAATTTACTGTAAGTGATATTAAGAAAAATGCCGTTGAAACTAACGAAGTAATTAAAGTAATAATTCTTAATTTACTAAATTCCGAAATTCGGTCCCTAATTTCCTGTAAGTAACATTAAAAATTGTCGCTTAAATTAACGAAGATATTAAAATAATCAAATTATTATATGAGACAACATACTGAATTTTAATAATTTGAAATTAATAAACATTCATAGTATCTGGCACGACAAAGGGAAAAACGCAAAAATTATCTCTGGTTCTTATCATGTCGCTTACGAAATCTTCGCTTAGGAATCGCCATCTTTACTATGAAGTCTTTGGATTTTGAATATCTGTTCCTTATAAATCTCTTAGGGATGTTTTGTTTCAGTAATATCATTAGCAATTCATCATATTAAAATCACAATGCTGATCACAATACTGAACTTTTCAAACTTTGACATCTTCAAAGTAATGATCACATGTTTGTCAAAAGTTTGGCTATGTCATTACTCCAAAACAATTTTTTGTCTTGTTTGTTACTTGTTTAATCTCAGATTGATAATCATTTGATATATATCGCTATAAAACCCTTTAAATCTTTTAAAAATTTATTTAATATCTTTTATTTTACATTTCGTGTGTGTCAAAGTTTTTTTAAAACAGATTTACTGTTCTCGTTGTAGAAACGATGTCGTAGTGAAACTAATATTTATCTGCACCAATGTATCTTTCATATAATTCGCAAGTTTTTAAGAAAGACTAAAATTAAACATTTTTTAAATATAATTTTACATTGACCAAAACACATTTTGGAACTCTTTTGAGACTTTTATACATAAATAACATGTATCAAAACTTAAGAATGGGCTAAAGCTCTTAAATTATTCAAAGCTCTGTTTTAAGACAAATGAGAGTATTTCAAATTTCTTTTGATTTATATAAAAAAAAAATATTTAAATATTATTTTTTAAACAATGTATTTTCCAAATATAAAACATGAAGAATTAGTGAGATTTAACCATAATGCTTTAGTGAAAAAAAAAAAAAAAAAAGATTATAAGACGTTAAAGATGATGCTTAGCATTACCGAGTATTAATTATAGTTTGTATAAAAAAAGTCACGGACGCGTCGTTTAAAAATCTTTTTACTATGTTATTACAATTAAATTCTAAGGGTTCAGGAAATTCCTTCATTCATACACTCCATACTACAATTTCTGTAGAAGATAAACATTAAATAATTTCCTTTATTCGTATTTCTCTGTTTAGGGATGTTTATGTATTTTTTCTTCTAGCAGTTTGTAGAGGAAGACGTACAAATATGAATCCCTCTGATGATATGGAACTTTGCTTTTTCTTAGAAGTTTAGAGGTGCATTCTTGCGACTATAAGTGGAACGGTATCTTGGTACGAACCACCAAAATCCTGTAATCAGTCAACGATTAGACATTCTTGATAGTAATTAGTGAGGTATACGTGTTTTTATGTTGAAAAGTTTTCCAAGCTACATTATGTTGTGTCATTTTCACATACCTGCTGATATATCTCCATTTTGTAATTATACATTTTCAGTTAACTATTTCAGACTGTAAAATTCCGGAATCGTAGCATACATTGCTTAGTAATTGATAGATAAACACGTATTGTTTACAGGTCGTTTCTTACAGTATTGACCTTTTAGATTAGATTCCAAAGGACTTGAATTCCTATCAGCTAAAACAATCATATCCAAACAAAACCTATATTGCATTGTAGCTTACTTGAAAAACCCAATGCAAAGCATTGCTTCAACGGATTAGAGTGATAGACGTCTAATAGCATAAGCATTTTACTAGGCTCAGAAATGATAGCTTTAGAGTTTCATTCACAAATACAGTACATATATTCGGATTGAATATGAGGTTTCTTCTATGCCAGCCTCTATATAAACTGTGCCTCCTGACATTTTATCTTGAGATCCTTGTCAATATTTTTCTGTGATTGTAACCTCAAAACACTTCTACGACATATAGGAAGAACCTTTTCACACACAAACAGAAATCCAGACCACAATATAACTATTGTTACATACAAAGCTTCCCTAGACAACTCAGTTGCACAGGCCAATCATTCTCAGAGTGATCATGAAATACGACCGACAACACTTCATTCTTAGTCTCAAGGAAATCAACATTCAACATCCTGACTTCCATCTACTACCACTAACACTAAAATCGTTGTTAAAGGCAAATTACGTGATAGTGATTCTGATTGTATTAAAAGTGAAGGTGATTCGAATCAATATGATTCGGAAGCATCAAACAAATTGTCCAATAGCTCACCATTCTAAATTTTAATAGGAGTGGAAAGATCCAAGAAAAACAACGTTGTCTGCATATTGCATAAATCAGCATTTAGAGTTCACTGTCAAATGCCTTATGTAATCAATGGATTATGTACAGTCGCGGAAAAAAAAGTAAAAAGCCCCTACTAACATTGCAACTAATGATAGTAGAAAAAGGTTATTGGTAACAATCAATTGGAAATAAAATCTACTTTTAAATGATGCATAATACATTTTCTGAGGGGCCATCTGCAAATCAAAACCAGACCAAACATTTCTTTCTTTAATGGCAACACTCAATTTTTACAACATATTTTAAATTTCCGATTCAACTTACGCCTAGAAACGAAATATCTAGGCATTTGAATGATAATTTTTTGAATTATAAACAGTCAAATTTTTAGCTTCTTATGTTAAATTTCTTTCATATTTTTATTAGTATCTCTTGAAATCATAATCCTAATGCGATAATTTTGTGTATGGTTATAATCCTAAAAATCACAAACATAAATGCACTGAATTTATAATTTAAAGAAATATATAATATGATTTATGAATTTTGAAATTAATATTCGAAAGAGATTTTAATTGAGACGTACAATTTTATGATAGATTTATATTTATTACGCCCTGCTTTATAAAAATCCAAATCAAATTTTTCTTTCAAGTAATTTTCGAATTATGATTAACACTAGAACGGCGGTAGGGGTCATTTTGACACCTGAGTACTTTCGTCCGTTGATTACTTTTGTTTGCTTGGGTGAAATCGTTTGAAATTTTTTGACTTTTCCTAAATAGATAACATATATTTCTAAAAAAAAATTCAGCTTTCTAGATTTGTTAGTTTTTGAAATATGGGCTTGTATTCCTAGAACGGCGGACGGGGGTCATTTTGACCCCTTTAGTAAAATACTCTTTGTACTCGAAGCTGCTTTTGTTGCTATACTATATGTTCGAGGAGCAATAAAAAAAAGGGTTTAGATTTATATTCATTGTCGTCCAAGGCATGAGGAATACTATTTTGCAAAGAAACTATCTCAAGAGATAGATTCAAAGAAAGAAAAATATTTTTTAGGTTTGATGAAAAGACAACAAGATCTAGCAGACTACAGACTGTTAAATTTGCTCTTGCATCTAAAATGCGGAATAAATTTATTTAAAATTGCAAAACATGCTACCGATCAGGACAAAATATTACAGTTGATGAACAATTGTTCCCATCTCAGGATAGATATAAATTTGCGCAATATATGCCAAATAAATCGGATAAATTTGGAATAAAATTTTGGTGATCTGTTGACGTTGATACTAAATACCTCTTGAATGAATTTATTTATCTAGAAAAGGATGAAACAGCCAATCCTTAATTACGTTTATCGGAAAATGTTGTCATGAAATTACAGATCCCCATCTAAACGAAGGGAGGAATATTACGACAGATAGCTATTTTACTAATATCAAATTAGCAGAAATGTTAAAAGCTAAAAATACAACTTTGGTTGCACAATCAAAAAGAATAGAAGAGAAATTCTTATATCATTGAAAAATATGCGCAGTACTCTTTATTCATCGAAGATTGTGGAATGTGATAATATGACACTTTCCATCTATCAAGCCAAAAGAAAAAAAAGTGTTTTTCTACTGAGCTCATTTCATTCTACTGTAAAAACTGAAGACGGTCTCAAGAAGTTTCCCGATTCAATAGAATATTACAACGCAATGAAGTATGGTGTGGATATCCATGATCAGATGTGCTGAAAATACTCCGTGAAATCGGCTTCTAGACGATGGCCTGTACATATCTTTTTGAATATTTTGGATCACGCAGCTTTAAACGCCTGGATAATTTATAAAAGTGTAACAGGCAAGCCTATCAGTAGAAGAGATTTTCTATTAAATTTGGGAGATGTGTTCAGAATGGATCTTATGGTTTCAAATCACCCAAAGATCTTTTCTGAGTCTTCAGAAAAAAAAAAACCACGAAAATAAAATAGATATCAAGAGAAAAAATGTCAAGTACAGACATGCAATGGAAACAAATCTCAAGAATTTTGCGCGCCATGTTTCAAAGTTGTGTGCAGAAAATGTACTGAAAAAATTGCTATTTTTTTTTGTTACAACTGAATTAATTCCTAATACATGTGTACAGTTTGGAGTATTATAAGCATTAAATAAAATTTAAACAGGATGCTTAACATATTAACCATTCAGCTACACTTATAATGAAATAACGGAAACAACAGAACATATTTCTCATTTATGGATTTAGAGAGTGAATCATTCGGCGAGTAAGTAGATGAAAATATAAATATATATTATCTTATAAATTGTCTTTTATTTAAGTTAACATTAGTTTTAATTTGTGAAAACATTAATTTTAAATCGATTTTTATATCAAATTAATGAGTTTTTTGAGTAGTCGTAGTATGATCCAATTAATCGCCCTGTAGGCGTTACATATACAGTACTTTAAAAATTCAATAAATTATCGAGTAATATTAAATATAAATTATGAAATACACGTAAATTACATATTTTTGCCAATGTATGGCATTAAAAATTGTTTTAGCGTTGTTATTTCAGTAGTTTCATCGAGGGGTCAAAATGACCCCTTCCCGCCGTTCCAGTAGGTAAAATTTTCCCGCCGTTCTAGTGTTAAAAAACGTCAGGATAATGGTTTAAGGTGTCGTCTATGATGTGAACGAAAGCATAATTGAAAAAACATATATATTTGGCTAATTTTATTGAAATATTTAGGCTTATAATAGTCTAAATATATTAAGCGAGTGAAATGGTATTATTGGCAAGAAATAATATAATTATAGAAGTGACTTAAGCTTTCTGTAGATTTTCAACAATCGAGTATGAACTTCAATTCGGGTACATCACCTAAAATAAGCTCATTATAAAATAATTAATTTCTTCGAAACTAATCGTACGAATTTCATGACATTTTGTATTTGGGCTAATTCAAGGGTATAGAGTTTATCTGTGGCGTCAAACTTGGATATTTCTACTTAAAAAAAAAAGGTTGGGTACGTTTGATATGTAGATACCCCACTAAACAAATTTATTTACATCAATTAAACTTAGACTTTATTTCCAATTGCTTGGTACCTCTAACTTTCTTCTACGATAATTTGTTGCAGAGTTACCAGAGAGTGTTTACATTTTTTCCCCACAAAACAGTAAACATCCACCACTAACTCTACAGCAAGTAATCGTAAAAGAAAGTTACTAATTCCAAACAATCTTAAATAAGGTCTACTATTAAATAATGCATATAAAATTTTCATTAAGGGCCCATTTTGCGAATCAAAACCAGCTGAAACTTTTTTTTTTATTCCAATGGCAAAATATTTTAAATATTCGGTTCAAACTATGCATAGAAAAGAAGTTTCATGTTATTTGGATAATAGGTTTGTGTATTATAAACATTCAAAATTTAGAGCTTCTAAAGTTATTTTATATTTTCCTATTTTTATTAATATCTCCTGAAAGTATAATCCAATCTGATTTTTTTTTTTTTGGTTGTAATACTAAACTAGTATGTTGTGGCCATCACAAAACTTTCTTCTATATAAATCACAGCAGTTAAATCATTTAAATAGTACAAGAAATAACAACGATTTAGCACCAATTCATATCAAAGTATATCTGTATTTGAAGTTGGATGAAAATTCGTGTATTAGTTCTTGAGATAGAGCTATAGCGGAAATTCTGAAAAAACGTAGTATAGCAGCGCCACCTGTGGAACGATTTACACCAAAAGTAAACAGCACTAAACGATATCAAGGTATACCTGAATCTGAAATTTTTTGTAAATCCAAGCATTAGTTCTTGAGATAAAGCTATTGCGGAAATCGCAAAAAAAACAGCATAGCAGCGCCACCTGTTGAGCGATTTACACCAAAAATTAAAAAGCACTAATTTATACGTCAATTCATGTCAAGGACTAACTAAATCTGAAGTTTGATGAAAATCCGTGCAATAGTTCTTGAGATACAGCTCTTGTGGAATTCGTGAAAAAAGCATCACAGCAGCGCCACCTGTTGGGCGATTTACACCAAAAATTAAACAGCACTAATTTATATCAGGGACTAACTGAATCTGAAGATTGATGAAAATTCGTGCATTTTTTCTTGAGTTAGAACTATTGCGATAATTATGAATAATGCAGCATACCAGCGCCACCTGATGGGCGATTTTCACAAAAAAGTAATCAGCACTAAACTATATCTTGGACTAACTGAATTTGAAGTTTTATGAAAATCCGTGCAGTAGTTCTTGAGATATAGCTATTGCAGAAATCGTGAAAAATGCCGCATAGCAGCGCCACCTGTTAGGCAATTTTCACCAAAAACTAATCAGGTCCAGTTTATATCAAGGTCTAACTAAATATGAAGTTTTGTGAAATTCCGTGCATTAGTTCTTGAGATAGAGCGCCCACATAATTTTTGTCACATACAGACTCACAGACAGAGTGACAGAGTGACGGAGTGACAGAGTGACAGACAGACTCACAGACAGACATTTTCTAAAAACCATCAAATCGTGTTCTGGGCATTCTAAAACGTATAAATCCGTCGGAAACCGAAAGTCGAAAATTTTCACAAATCCAATTCTTTCTTCTTGTAAAGATAGAAGAAAGTAAAAATACATTAATACATTCAATTTTTAATATTAAAAATTTCATATTATGAGTTATGGAATTAATATTTGAAAAAATATGAATTGCAATCTACTTTTTTCTTGATGGATTCATATATATTATGTCCTGTTACATGCAAATCCAAAATTTCGAACTTTTCTTCAGAGTAGTTTTAAGCCCCACTAGTGGCCGAGAGGTTCTGCTCTCGAAGCTGCTAGACGGGAGGTGCTGGGTTTGATCCCAATCGCGCCCGTCGGCCTAATCGTTCGGAGTTTTCGTGATTTTCTTTGAACCTTGGATTTCCAAGCATTAATACGGGTTAGGTTTCCTTAGAAAGACCCCCACGAAGGGCACTCCTCCTCTTTGGGCCTATATCCCTCGTGTTGATAATTGACCGTCATAAACACAACCAACCAACCGAGTAGTTTTAAAGTTATGCTTAAAAAAGTTCAAAACTGCTCGTTTAAAGGGCTGTCTATAATGTGCAAAAAAGCATAATTTGAAGAAAAAATATATATATATATACACACATATATATATATATATACATATATGTGACATTTTGACGGCAAGTAGTTGGTATTGCAGAAAAAAAAAATGAGTGTTTCCTTTCCTAAACAACACAGGTGGCAGCCGACTGGGTTTAAAATAATAAAGAAAAATGAAGAATTAACATAAGGCAGTCGCTTGGAACATTATTCACTTTATTTCCACACTCTCGATTAAATCTAGGGAAGATACTCTCTCCTTCCATGGTAAAAAGAATAAAGTCTATTCTTCCTGTCACAATTAGTTTAAAAACACTCCATCTCTTGACTGCGTTCTAGTCTTTAATCCGTTAACATCTAACTTCTATCACCCATTACGATACCGTTGCTTCCTCATTCTACACACATAATAAACAGTATTCATCCAACATTTTACTACCTCCATCGAGCAATCACATTGAATATCCAGTTTGCTACGACTGCAATCCACCACGTTCACCTCTACATGCTAAAAACTAAAAAGCTTCTAAGCTCACAGCCCATCTACTCCTATATGCTATATCCTTTATGCTCCCTCACTGGTTCCCGCAATTCGTATTTATACTCTGCAGAAAAGATTGTTCTAGAAACTTCTTATATCATCGCACCAGCTATCTAAAGCATAAACAAATGTTAAAATCTGTAGTCGAGATTATGCAAAAATAACCCCTTTTTCCCTCTTCAGACGATAAAAGAAATGAATTTATGTCTGCGAAGTTTTAATCATTGGAATATTTTAATTACACCTGGATATTTTAAATAAAAGAATAAATTGAAATAAGTAGGTTTTTTCTTTAAGACAGAATAATATTTTAGCAGTTAAATAAAGATTTAAGGGGAATATGATACACCGTGATTTAATAGCGGAATTTAAAAAATAGAAGTTTTATTAGAGAAATATAAATAATTGAGCCATTTTTAGATTTACGCAATTTGGAATAAATATGAATTAAGATCTTAGAGATTAATAGACTAGGGTTTTAATTTAATAAGCCGGTATAATATACGGAATATTACTGAAAAAGGAAAATTTACATAAAATACTTTAAACTTGGCGCAAAAATTTAAATTTTGTAATATTATCCCCCCCCCCCCCAAATACTTTGTATGAAATTTGTGGTTAATTAACTACAATTTCAGACAACAGACTTGTAATAAATTTGGAAGTTGATTTTTGAATATTGAAAATTTAGAGACGTCAGCGAAGAGATGGAAAAGTAAAATTTAGCAATGCAAGAGAAGAAAAAAAAATACTAAGAGCATTTAAATTTAGCTGAGAGCATTTCCACTGTAAAAGAATACAAATAATGGTTACAACATCACTTACCATTTGTAAGTGCATAGGAAAATATAAACACAATAATAAATAAAGAATAAGTATAACTACAATAAGAAATAAATAATAAGAAATAATAAAACTATAGTAATAACTAACAACAAATTCTTTTATCTTATGGAAATTTAGTGTATTTCCATTTCTCTTATCACAAACATATTTCCAATCAAGTAATGTTTAACACTTTATTTACTTCAAGTAGAATTTTAAGTCCCATTGGCTTAATCAGTTCGTAGGTCATAAAAGTCCTTTAGCAAAAATAGTGATACAGTCCTTAAGTAAAAAGTTCAGCTGCAATAAATATTTTTTACTAAATTTGTTTCGACTACTCTACCTACTAAACTCTTTACATTATGTTTAAATACTATTTGTCATCACAATAGTAGTTTTATTTTAATAAACAAATTCCTAGTAGTTATTCAACTACCTTTTAACGTTTGTTTATCAACTACTTTTTTGAGCTCCTTTTCCAATTTTAATTGGGACTCACCATCTTTTAAAACTTCTCAACTTTGTCTTAGTCAATATCATAACTTTTCACTTATAAGTTATGTTTCCTTTTTCTTTAATAAATAATGAATCTTTCAATAAATAATATAATACTTTCAATTCATAATCATAATAATAAAATTCTCAACAGTATACTTGAATAATAGCAATAATAATACTTAATAACAATATTATATTCTAAGAAAATATCACAGATTGTTTACTTATTGACACGGAAAATAATGGTTGAGGATAAAAATAATACATAGCAATTAATAATTTTCTTATTTTTTACTTATATAAGAAAGTATTTTTGCCAGTCGAAACATTAAAAAAATAATAATAATAATAATTCCAAAGTCCAAATAAATTTAACTTTAAATATTTAGAAAGTGGACTCTCAACCAGTATTTCTTTACAATAATTTATCTCTCTGATACTCTTGATGAATAGACGTGCATTTGATAAACTTAGAATGGTAAAATAAAGAAAATAAATAGGAATAAAAGATAATTTGTTTATGCACTTAATTTTCCATTGCTAGACAATCACTACAAAATCTCATCACAATTATCAATTTTCTATGTTTATATTATTATAATAATATTATCAACTCTTACTATTTTTGTAAACAAGTGGTAAAAAATGGAATAAAATAAATATAGTTTATTTTGATATAAACTGGATACAGAATTAAAAATATTTATTTTTCAACATCAATATGAAAACTCCCAAAATTAAATACCCATCCTATGCCTGCATAGAGTGTCTACCTAATTCCCAAAACTTCCAAACACAAGTAATATCCTCGTGGCGCCCCAAGGTCATACCTGGTAATGTTGAAAACTATTGTAATAAAGACATTTAAAGAATTTAATCTATGGTTTTTACTTTAGTTT
Source organism: Maratus speciosus (assembly GCA_963932465.1). NCBI lineage: Eukaryota > Metazoa > Arthropoda > Arachnida > Araneae > Salticidae > Maratus > Maratus speciosus. The sequence goes on along the minus strand of OZ010788.1, from coordinate 329,887,172 downwards.
GAGTTTGTGATGGCAATTATTTGTCAAATATTAGGAATAGTAGGTGGTGAATTACTAGGAAGATTATCAGAGGATGTTGCATCATTCCTAAATAAACACTCTTGTTCCCAATGATATGCATTATTTATACCTTTATTTGTACATATTCTACATGGTCTAGAAGGATATGGTTTCTGAAAGTAATTATTTTGAAAATTACTAGACCCCTGATTTTGATACTGTCTTTGTGGAATCCAATACCTAGGTGCATTATTGGGCCTACTTGGTTGAGTCCAAGGCCTAGGTGGTTGAAATTGTTGAAACTTTTGTCTAACTGGTTGTTGATTTATTGTTTGGCTTGAAATTTGAGGAGTGGAAACTTCAACAAATTGCTTAACAAGCCGGTACCATTTAGTGGTACTATTTGGAGGGTTTACATTAATATTATTTCTATACTCTGGTTTTAATCCATCTGTCAACCCTTGTATTAGAAGAGTCTCACAAAGATGGAGTTTCCTCCCAATTCCTACTTTTTTGTGAAAATAATTTTCTAAATTATCTAATTTATCTAATTTTAGAGTTGAGAAATCAGAAAAATTTGGAACATTTAGTTCAATGAATTTTTCTATCAAGATTTTTGAAATCTGTTCATAACTAGTACAATTAACACAGTCATTGATATAGACTTTTAGTGCGTCACCCTTTAAATACCGTGGAATAGATTTAAATTTCCAATCTAAATCTTTATTTTCCCTAGTACTCATATCATCATAATAATTTAACCAAGCCTGGATTTCCATTCCAGTACTAGGATCAAACTCAATTAATTTAGGTTCAGCCATTATATCAGTATTCATTAAAATGAAAGAAGCACTTCTATTCTCTTTAATACAACCTGACCGTAACAACATTTAAACTAATAGAGTTCTATTTTTCATAATAGATTAAGTACTCTTTCAGACTTTAATAATAAATAAATAAATAATTCTCATGACTTCATAATAAACTTTACAATAAATAAATAAATATTCTTCACGAAATAATAAATAAACCTCATAAATAAATAATAAATAAATCTCATAAATAAAGAATTCTCATACTTAATAATAAATAAATCTCAATAAATAACAAACAATAACAAAAGAAGTGTAAAAATATTTTGAAAAGAACTCACTCCAGACAACTTGTCTCACAATCACCAGCACTATACATTGCTATTCACATTAGCGATGTAGATTTTTAACTTTCCGGCACGGATCTTTAGTAAATCTCATAAGCTATCGTGTACCAGTACCACTACACATTTGTAATTTTGGAGACACACTCGCTTTTATTGCCGTCACTTCTAAATCCTGTCGACTTTTCTTTTCTCTGTGACATTTTGACGGCAAGTAGTTGGTATTGCAGAAAAAAAAAATGAGGGTTTCCTTTCCTAAACAACACAGGTGGCAGCCGACTGGGTTTAAAATAATAAAGAAAAATGAAGAATTAACATAAGGCAGTCGCTTGGAACATTATTCACTTTATTTCCACACTCTCGATTAAATCTAGGGAAGATGCTCTCTCCTTCCATGGTAAAAAGAATAAAGTCTATTCTTCCTGTCACAATTAGTTTAAAAACACTCCATCTCTTGACTGCGTTCTAGTCTTTAATCCGTTAACATCTAACTTCTATCACCCATTACGATACCGTTGCTTCCTCATTCTACACACATAATAAACAGTATTCATTGGGGTGGTCACAAGCAACATGGGAAAAATTTTTTTTAACGTTTTCTTCAGGGGGACCCTCCTAAAAGTTGCCAATTAGTTAGAAAATGAGCTTGGCAAAGTTTCAACTGAAATGAATAACATTAACCCGTGCCTCATCGAGGTTGAAGTCTTGAAAATTTGCAGTTTTTGGCAAAAAATTGTCGTTTTTCTTTCTTTACGTGAAAACTATTTGTCTTAGAAACCTGATTCTTGTTTTATTTCATAGAAACAGCTGTTGCCTTAAACTTTTACTCTCATCAAAACTTATATTTAATGAATATTAGTATTTTTCAGGTCAGCTCGTGAACCATACCCTCAAACTCTGCATTTTTGAAACATAAGTGAAAAATGACAAATTAATAATTTTATTACTTTTGATAATTTTTTTTGCATTATTTTCATTAATAGGCAAAAATAAATGAACAATTTTTGCAACTTTGAAAATATTTCACGAATTATAATTGATTATTAGTTATCTAGTTCTGTGTATAGTAAGAAAGAGCTTCTCGATTTGTGTTGCAGTTGAACCTCTGAATTTCTCTTTTTATTACAAGGCTATTTTTGTTACCTGTTATCGTTATCTATTTTTAGAATTGACGAAACATTCCGTAAAGCCCCCCCCCCCCCTTTTGATATGATGGCAGAAATGAAGATTTTTTTTAATTGGACACTTGTCTCATCAAATCATCGACAGTAAGCTACCAAGTAATCGTCAAGTTTTATGTATTTTATTTTATAATATTCGCAAAATGAAACTGAACGCCAGAGAAGCTGCTAGATTTAGAGTACATCCACCAGTTAACCACAGACTTTAATTTTAAGTAGAAGTGCAATTGACTCCCCAAATAACTATTTCGTAAACAAAGAACTGAGATTATCAAAAACAGATTTAAAAATTCCGGTTTAGAGAGAGCTGTTATTCACTGGGATGGAAAACCGCTTCACCATTTTTTGCATAAAGAAAATGTAGAGATGATAGAAGTTTTAATTAGTTGTGGGGATGAAGAACAGTTACTACGAGTCCCACAGCTTGAAAATAGTATCGGAATAATTCAGGCGAAAGCTGTATTTTCAGCAGTTGAAGAGTGGAGGAAGTTGGTAAAATCCAGGCAATATATTTTGATACAACTGCAGTAAACAACGGTCACCTCAGAGGAACCTGCATTCTTCTATAGTAATTGTTAAAGCAAAAGTCTCCTGTATTTACCATGTCGCCACCCTAATCTAGAAATTATCCTAAAAGCTGGTTTTGATTGTAAAGTGGGAATAATCACTGCTCCTCAGCCAGATATTTAAAAAAACAATTCTGATTGGGTGGTTTAAATTAAACCAGAGTAAATATAAAAATACTATTGAAGATGAAATAGTAGATATAAATAATTCAGAAGAAATTTCAAGTTTTCATACAGGACCTTTTAAAAATTAACAGCTCAGGGATGATTATAAAGAGTTTATCCAACTTTGTTTAATTTTTATAGGACTCCTTCCTATAAAAGACTTTTTTCAGAGCACTTGGTGCTTTTAATCATGTCAGATGCACAAGCAATTTATTCTCTGAAAATATATTGTCATAGATAATCTCTCAGTAACAAATTTAGAAAAAAGAATGTATTAAAGACCTTTGATTATTTCTAATCAATATTTATGTAAAATCGTGCTTCAGTATTCCCACTCCCACTTTGGACCCCAATTCAAGACCTGCAAATAATAAAATCACTTGTTCACTACAGACAAATTGATAAATAGGTTGCAGACAAAGCACTCGTTAAAATGATAAACCATCTTTGGTATCTTAACTCGGCTCAAGTTGCATTTTCATTTTTAGATGATACTTTGAAAAAAAAAAAAAAGTCAACATAAGCATGGCTGTAAAATTAATGTCATTTGAAGAAGAAATGATGATGATGTTAAGAATTTAAAAGCAACAAAAGTTTTCAACGAAGTGGATTATTTATTGAACAAAGAAGTCAATGTTTTTGTTTCATCTCAAACTATAAAAAATTTTAAGAGATTTTATATTAATAAGCATTTTTTAAACACTGATCCCAATCTATGGTGTGAAAATAAACCTTCTTTGAAAGCAAGAAATCAGTGAATGGTTTTAAAGTTGTCAATGACACAGCTGAAAGGGGAAGAAAATTAACCAGAGATTTCAATTCCTGTTTAACAAAAAACGAAAAATAAAAATAGTATATGCTAAAAATTGTATGTGAATGTAGAAAAACTTTTCCAGATTCTTCAAAAGCCACCTTATCTAAGCCTTTTACCACCTTAATCCTTTCTGGGGCAGAGGTCCCATGTCGAGACTACCTAATTTTAATTCCAAACTTACTTGTTTGTAAATTTAGGTGTAGTCAATCATTTCATTATTTTACGAACAGAACTTTTCTGTACTGGAAAGGGTTAATGTGACAATTGTAAGGGATAATAATTAATTTTCTTTATTATGCTTCCTTTCTTGTAACACAACTTTAATATTAAAATGCATTTGAGCATATTTGTTCTAATTTTTATACTTTCTTTGCATCCCCCCCCCCTTTTTTAAATTTTTTCAGTTTAAAATTCGATTTTTTTTTAAATTTTCTTTGGAATTTTTTTAAAATTAGTACTTTATCATGTACAAAATGAAAAACAGAGGGGGAAAGCAGATGAAATGGAATGTTACAATTTTTTTTTCACATTTTCATAAAAATCAATTTTTAGGATTTGGGTTAAGTCTGGTCCTGAAAAATGCGCATGTCTAAATTTATACATTTTTAGAAATAAAATGGTGTGTGGTTCTTCAAAAAGAAGCTTTTTTATATAAAATGAGACCTGAATTATGTTTCTAGGTTTAAATGTATTTATTTTATGAAGGAAAAACAGCATTTTTTTGCGAAAAATCACGTTTTTTTCAAACTTTCAACCTCATTGAGGCACGGGTTAATATTATCCAAATGAGCTAAAACTTTGCCATTCTCATCTCTATTGGCAACTTTTTGAGGGGTCCCCGGTAAAAAATTCAAAAATTGATTTCTTGTGACCACCCTAGTATTCAACCAACATTTTACTACCTCCATCGAGCAATCACATTGAATATCCAGTTTGCTACGACTGCAATCCACCACGTTCACCTCTACATGCTAAAAACTAAAAAGCTTCTAAGCTCACAGCCCATCTACTCCTATATGCTATATCCTTTATGCTCCCTCTCTGGTTCCCGCAATCCGTATTTATACTCTGCTGAAAAGATTGTTCTAGAAACTTCTTATATCCTCGCACCAGCTATCTAAAGCATAAACAAATGTTAAAATCTGTAGTCGAGATTATGCAAAAATAACCCCCTTTTCCCTCTTCAGACGATAAAAGAAATGAATTTATGTCTGCGAAGTTTTAATCATTGGAATATTTTAATTACACCTGGATATTTTAAATAAAAGAATAAATTGAAATAAGTAGGTTTTTTCTTTAAGACAGAATAATATTTTAGCAGTTAAATAAAGATTTAAGGGGAATATGATACACCGGGATTTAATAGCGGAATTTAAAAAATAAAAGTTTTATTAAAGAAATATAAATAATTGAGCCATTTTTAGATTTACGCAATTTGGAATAAATGTGAATTAAGATCTTAGAGATTAATAGACTAGGGTTTTAATTTAATAAGCCGGTATAATATACGGAATATTACTGAAAAAGGAAAATTTACATAAAATACTTTAAACTTGGCGCAAAAATTTAAATTTTGTAATATATATATATATATATATATATATACATATATATATATATATATATATATATATATATATATATATATATATATATATATACATATATATATATATATATATATATATATATATATATATATATATATATATACATATATATATATATATATATATATATATATATATATATATATATATATATATATATATATATATATATATATATATATATATATATTACTCATATTATTGAAACATTTAGGCTGGAGGTGCGTCGCTTACGATCAACTTATGGCATAGGTCCATCTTACGATGTAAACAAAGAGTAAAACTTATTTCAGTACCTCGCGATCTTACGTTAACCTGAATCCTTTCTACGTTCATGTGCTATGCAAATTATGAAAAGGAAGCCTGATATTTCTAATTGTCTTATTGAATCAATAACATGGAGATTGCAAGAAATTCTTGATAAAATGATTTCTTTACATCATATTAACAGATCTTCTTTTTAAATTTAAGTAAACCATGTGGCTTGTTGCGGGAGGCGGGGGGGGGGTTACCCTCTCATTTTTTGTGTACTATCCATAATTTTCTTCTGTTCATCTGTTAAAAATCTTTCATATCAAATAATTTTTTTTATTTGACGTAATAATAATATTTTTTAATATAGATAAATTTCAGTATTTTAAAATTTTGGTAGCAAGTTGACTTTTGGTAGCAGTTGAAACTGTTGATTTTTAAGTTTCAGTATGCGAACCAGTTTGTCCTTGTATACATGTTTGCGTTTGGTTGATGTTTAAATTTAAAGGAAAAAAACTATGATGATCACATTAACATGAAATGTTCGAGAATAAAGCTTAATTAGTAGTGTAAACACGAAATAATTCATTTCAAGGCATTTCACAAAATGAAAGAAAAAGTGAAATATATATTTTTTTCATTTTAAATAGATGCCGATGTATTTATGGCAAATGATTAGCCTAATTCTAGCATTTGATAATTACAAAAGTTTGGCCAAAATGATTTTACATCATTTAAAACATTATTATATATATAATGTAGTCATTGAGATATCTATACTTATTAATTTAATTTACTCAACACCTTGTTACATTGTTCCCTGTATTATACTGAATATCTGTTGGATAAAATATTTTAACGAATGTATTTTATTGTTAGTTAAAACTGCTAATTTTGCCTTTCACTAACTTATGTATATCAATCGAAAATTGTAATTATTACAAATAAGTACCGATGTAAAGTGTTTAACACATTCATAAACAACTTTAAATAATTAAACTTTTCCTTCCATATCTTGATAATTAGATCTATTTGAGTACACAGCTTAATTTAAAAACATTTCAGAAGTTTCTTTTTACGACTTTAAGATAAGCAAGTTTTCTTGACAATCGGAAGTAGTGTGCACAAAAATCTAAAATATGAAGAAAAAGAAACTTCGAATGGCAAGTTTTCTTGCGAACCGGTCTTAATGAATTAATTGCAAAATGTCAAATGAAATAGCAGAATAAGTTTAATCATAGAATTATTAACTTTATTTAAATGATAATAACGAATGTAAGGTTATTCTGATGTCTTTTTAAAGTAGATTTATTTTTAGTTCTTCAAATAAATCTGAAAATAAACCATGCGAACATATCTGAAAAGATCTAATAAGTATCAATCTCTCTCACCTACACTTCAAAAACTTTTTTTTTCATAATATGGCATTATTAACTGCCTTGTGATTTATTTTCAGGCAAAAAAGCAATTTGTCTGATTTTTCTACATTCATTCCCGTTGTGAAGAAAGAAAACATATCTAGGGGAGAAAACATATGGTGTTTATTAACAATGTTTTGGGGTGTTAAAGGGTGAAAAATAGTGGGTACAATATAAAAGCTTAATTGCTCACCGTCGCGTTGTGAAAAACGGCATTAATAGAGCAAATCAAATTAATTACTTTAATAATTAGGAACAATTTAGATTTAAATAAATAAAGAAAATTATTTACCTTTACATATATAAAATATTGAGAGGGGAAAAGGATAAAAAGTTTCATTTACTAGTTGCATATTTTTTTAGCCGTAAACTAAAATATACATACGCGCGATCCTGAAAAGAAAATATTCACATATCAAAAATGAATTACATAATAATGAATAGTTACTATAGACTACAAGAAAAAACGAGAAAGTCAAAATCCTTTTATATATATATATAAGTAACTGTTTGGAAATTGACCAATGAAAATATGTGTAGATACCGCGGAAAGCATCTGATTGGTCAGAGCTTTCTGACGCTATAAGGGAGTTACTAGGGGCGGCTCTGTCGCCAACTTGGCGATATATCGCCAGGTTTGGCGACCAAAATTAGTCACCAAAAATAACGCCATCTTGGTGATATTTCCAGTATTTCGCCAAATTTCCATAGACTCCCATTGAAATCCAATAGGGTTTACTTACTTGCAGAAAATCAACAAATTGTGATATTTCAATGCAACAAAAACTAATATTAGCTTATGAATACAGCTTAATAGAAATGTTTATATAATTTTTAAGCACAAACACTAACTATTTACAATATTTGTAACACTATATATATAATTTTATATTTAATAATTCTTATAATTATGACTGTAAGCTCTAATGATTATGTGCTTGGAGATAAGGAAATAAAATTGTCATAAGTTGGGGAGGAGCGCGTTTTTAGCACGTGGAATCTACAAATTGAGTGCATAGAAAAGAAGGGATCGCGAAGCCATCCAGAATGGAAACGCGAAACAAATACATCTGGGGTTGGCTAGAAAATAGGGATTGCTTCGCGACACCTAATGGAATCACGAAGCCATTACGCGGGGAGTTGGTGAGCGTAGCGAGCAGGTTTGCGGAGCCCCCCTAGTGCTATATAAATTTATATTTATTTTAATTAACGTGGCATTTCTTAACGAGTTTTACGCATTATTGAAAATTTTAATATTTCACACATTATCAATTATTGTTCGAATATTTCTCTTATTTGAAACCATGTATATATATTTACAACAAAGAGGAGAGAGTCGATGAATCACAAAGAAAACTTTGATTTTACTTTTATTAGTTATTATTAGTATTTGAGTTCTTGATCATCTTTTAGCCTGTGCGTGCTTTGGCACTTAATTATTTTTGTAGAATGGCCTTTTTTTTGGGGGGGGGAGTATTTTTATATGGCCTGAGGCATGGGCTCACATCTAAAAACACACTTCATTATTTGTTTTCGCGCACTCCGAGCCCCTCTCCAGTGCCGGAGGATTTTTACCGTTGATCACTAGTTACAACATCGCACGACCAATTTTTTTTCCAAGTGCTGCTCGGAGCAGAATCTCTCCTCTGCTTCTGTGGGGGGGGGGGGGGTGCCTTCATTTTGCCCCCATACATATGAAGCGATTGGCCCCTTTTTTGGATTGTTGGAATAGCTGTTTTTGGTGGTGTGGACTGATGCATAAGAATAATATTTAAATTAAAAAACGTTTTGCGCTTGTTGAGCAGAGCAGTTAAGAACAGCCTTAATTAAGATGTTTTGGAAAACTTTTTATTATACACTGTCAAAAAATGACAGATTAATAGTTATATAAAAAAATGTACATTTATTCTGTAAAGCTACAGTAAAATGAAGTGATGGAAAAGAAAATGTTTAAAACTGGTTAAAGAAAGCTGTAAAAAATTGCTATAGTATCCACTGCAAGAAAAAAATTAATGAACTATAAATAGGAAAATTGATAGGAACTTTTGTCCATTTAAATATTAGTTATAGAAGCAGTGGAAATTATAAAATATGAAAGCAGCAGTTTTAACCCTTTCAGCGGCAGTGGTATGTTTATGAAATCACTTAATTTTAATTCCAAAACGCCACAATGGCATCAGAATTTTGCTAAAATCTTTTCCATTTAATATGTATGTAAACAGACTTTTTCTTATTTCCAAGTCAATTTGTTCGTAAATTCCGTGGCCAGTCATTTATTTCAACAATTTAGTACTCAAAGTACTTTTCCTCTGAAAGCGTTAAAATATGTTAATGATAAGTTAAGTGCTCATGCGGCTGCAAAAGAACATAGCATCGATCGAGAAACTTTAGGAATGTCTGTAGACAAATCTCACCAGGACGAATGCAATTAGATGAAGTCAAACTATTTGAAAACTAGAGTTGTCAGATCGAGTGTCGCAAAATGTAGGACAAGGAGACAAAAAAGAGGGGGGGGGGGCAATGTCTCCTAAATCCGGTCATAATAATAAATGATATCCCATGAAAACGAAAACTGTCTCTAACGGAAAACTATCTTAAATGTCACAATTTCATTTTCCCAGCTGTACAATTATACCTGCTCAGACGAAATCGTGTTTAAAACAAAATTTTACTCCTCTTACTTGCAATTGCGTCTAAACAGATTTGTTTAAGCATCAAATTTCAAAAATATATTTTTTATAATAATTAAAGCATGTAGCATAAAGTTATTTTGCTTTTTTTAAAACTGATTTCCTCGTCACAAATATTTCAATATAAAATAAAGTGGGCCAAACCTCCCATATAGTGGGTCAACCCTCCCATATGTGGGGAGCCTTGACACATTATTTTGTCATGGTTAAAATCAATGATTTTTCAAATTTCTTATATATTACACTTATGTAGCAATTTTATTTTTATAACTGATTGTATAACGAATAAAATGATATATAAAACTTTATTCTAGGTTCAATATTTAAAAAATAAAAAAATCATTTTGTAAAAAGTGGGTCAACCGTCCCTAGTCTCCCCTATTCGAAAACTATTATAATTACAGATAACTTAACACTTGCATAAATTAACACTTGTAAGCATTATAAAATGAATATTGAAGAGGATTTTACGGTATGTAACAATAGCCGAAGCATACTAAGTGAGTTATAATAGTCATATTGGCAAGAAATAATACATTAACAGAAGTGACTTAGTCAATCTGTAGCTTTTCAACAACCTCCGAGTACCGAACTTCAATTTGGATACAACCCCTAAAATAATTCTATTTTAAAATAAGTAATTCCTCGTAAACCAATCATACGAATTTCATGCAAATTTATATTTAGGCTAATTGAATGCTGTAGAATTTATTTATGGTGTCAAAACTGGATCTTGCTATTAAAAAAACCCAAAGTTTTTGTTTGTTTTGATATGTAGATGGCCCCATAATCAAACTTTACAAACATAATTTAAAAGCAGACTTTATTTCCAATCGTTTGATATCAGTAACTTTATATTACGAAAATTTGTTGCAGAGTTAGTAGGGGGAATTTACATACGCTTATACATATACATAATGCGATGTTATTCTAATTAACTGCACAGATGGGTGATCATATTTGTAGCTCCCGCTGCTAAAATTTTTACAATTCTACTTTTTTAAATATTCTAAACAGATGATAATAACAAACTTCTTGAGAGTTTTGTCGTCCTTTATAGTTATAAATTAATTTCTGAAAAATATTCAATATCTGATTTATATATGACATCAAATATTTCCATTTCCTATTGGTACATTTTCTTTCCATTGTAACTACTGAAGGGGTGCATCTTACCCGCATGTTTCCATCTGAAGTGTTTTGAACGTTTCATTTAAAATTCATTACTGTGCTTTCTCAAGTAACATCCAGGAAACAATCTTTTCGAATATTATGAGTCACGTGCTGAAAATTTAGCCCGTATGTAGAATGCATTAAAATTATTGTAGTTTTGGATGTTATTGGCTGAAAAGAAAAGGAGAATCCTAATACCATTGCAACTTCTACTGAAAAGTAAATATGAATTAGATTAAATATTTATTTAAGCGAAATAGATCACTAATGATTTAAATATATCTCACGATATAAATATTTCTTGCCTGATGTTGCTACTGGTGTTAAATTCACCGCGAAGTAAATAATCTATTCAAGGAGGAATTTATCACTAGGTAGCAGGTTTCTACTTTGTTATGCATATGTTCTTTATTTTCTCATTGTCTTTATACATCAGAGTAATTAATAATTGGAATAATAATGAGTTTAGAGAATGTACGGGGAACAAGTTGATTTATTCCTTTAGTAAAGATAATAATTCGACCAAAATTTTGCGGCAAATAAAGTTTTCCTTTATCAACTCACTGGCAAGTTCGTCAGTCATGGTTATTATTTTTTCCGCGAGGACTTTTAGTTAAGTGATACTTTAAACTAAACTTTCAGTATAAACATATAAATACAGCATATAATATTGAGTGTTATGAGAAAGAATATATTCTCATGTTGTTTTATATACTTTTTATTATCATGTTATATTTATTAAGATGACTTGCAAGAAAAAAAATCAAAAACACCTAAAAAGAATATTTAGCAAAGTTTATTTTCTTGACTTTTGCTAAAAAAAATCATGATGTTATCTCAAAAGAGTTGTTAAAAGAAGTCTTTCTGCAGGTTAATGCTAACTCAATATCGATAAAGAAATAGCCAAAATTGAATAAAAAAAAAACTAAAAAAGTTCAAAAAGATGTTAATAAAGAGTTAGAATAAACATGTGAATGTTAATAAAGAGTATCGATAAGACCTATTTCTGCATCAAAATGAGCAAAATATGTACAGTCGTGGAAAAAAAGTAAACACCACCTACTAACTCCTCAACAAATTATCGTAGACGGAAGTTACTGGTACCGAATAAATATTAGAAAAAAGTCTACTTTTAAATGATGTATATAAAATTTGCTTAGGGGGTCATCTACATATTAAAACGAATCCATATTTAATTTTTTTCTATGACAATACCCAATTTTAACGAGATATTTCAAATCTTCGGTTAAAACTATGCCTAGGCACCAAATTTCAAGTCATTTGAATGACAAGTTTTTGAATTATAAACATTCAAAATTTAGTGCTCCTAATGTTAAATTACATTTTCATATTTTTATTTATATCTCATAAAATTAAGCTCCTAATGTGCTAATATTTTGTGTAGCAGTAATACTAATATACCCAAACATAAATACCTTGGATTTGCAAATTTTATAATTTTATGATATGAATTATGAAATTAATATTCGAAAAAATTATGAATTGCAACCTACCGCTTTTTTGATGGATTTAGTTTTATTAAATCCTGCTTTATGGAAATCCAAAATTTCCCTATTTTCATCCAAGTAGTTTCCAAATTATGCTTAAAAAGCGGCAAAAGGATTTTTTAAGGGGCCGTATGTGATAGAAGAGACTAGATATTTTGAAATTTCTTCTGCTGTCGTGTAATCTAGCAGGCCTCATAGGCTGCTTGAGTGGTGCTTAAGGTGACTTGATCAAGAAGGGGGCTCTCTCGGTTAACAATCGAGTACGGAACTTCAATTTGGATACAGCCCTTAAAATACGCTCATTTTAAAATAATTAATTTCTTGGAAACTTATGGTACGAATTGCATTTTGGTACATCATTTTCGACGATATCTCTGAAAATATATTACTTAAAATTAAAAGAAATGTATTTTTGAGTTCATCGTTACGACATCTTATATATGATTCCCACACAATATACAAAGAAAAGATTTATTTTTCGAGTAATTTAATTAACCCCTCTACTTTTTTCCTAAATATATTTGTGAATGTTTAATAATCTGTAAGTATGACGCTCAATAATCTTTATTACTTCCCCTAATTTGAACTTTCCACTTTCCATAATTTACGAGTAAAATGGCTGCGACAAAAAGACAGACAAACACAGGAGTGATCTTATAATAGTTCCAATTTTACTTTTTAAGGACGGAACCCTAAAAAAAAATAAAGTAAATATTGTATATGTTACCTAGGATTAAATACATTGAAAGAAACGTAAGTTGCTTTGGAAAAAAAGCATATTTCGCTGATTGTACGGGATTATGAAAATCAGAGTGTAAGTGGTTGATATTTATTTTTAAATAAAATTTTAATGTGAATAACATTTGTATGATAGTTAATATATATCTAGTTTTTGTTTATAAAATATCAAATTTACATTCGAAAGAATTCCATAACTTAAATCGATCGTTATAATTGCAGCGACAAATTCAATTATGATGCAAAGCTAGTTATGGCTAGTTGCACTAAATTCAGTAATAAATCTGGATCATATAAGTGTAAGATGTAATTATATGTAATTATTTCAATTTTTTACTAACTAGAATAACTGAGTTAAAATTAATCCAGTATATAGTCAAGTTTATTAGTTACTTTTCTTCATATGTGGGTGTCAAAATACATATACTCTTATTTTTCAGATGGCATTATGTTTAGTTTTTACTATACCATTGACCTTTATCTTTATTAAAATAATATCAGCCATACAAAAATAAAGTTCGAACATTTGTATGCTGTTATTAATTAAAAATATAGTATAGGATTTATTTGTGACTGCAATTGAACGGAAATGACCTAGAAATGTGTGAAGTTTGTAAAGTAAACCACATTTAATAGAAGTTTTGACATATATATCAACATAAATGTATCTAATGGATACAAAATGTCTAAATTTTTTCTTCAAAAGCGTTTATAAAGATTCTATTCTGTTTATCTCACCAAAGTCATCTTACAAGGAAGGTCACCATAAGCACATATACTTGTTATGAGCACGAAAAGAGGCCGCTCGCCGCTGCGGTTGACCCCCCCCTCCCCCAACCGCCGACCCAGACTAATAATAAGCTCGACGCAGCAGGAGTCTTTTGGTAGCTTCAGGGCCCCAAACCCTCCCTTCCCGCTTTTCGGTGTCTTTAATTTGTATAATTTCCCTTTTAAATTTGTCCGGTTTCAATTTTCATTTTTTTTTCCAACCTGGCTTTCGCTAGAGTGTCTTTTCCTCGGGACGTGGCTAGGGACCTATGAGCCTTGCTTCCACAAAAGAGTCGAAATAAGTAGAAGAATAAAGGGCTGCAGACGAAAAGATGCTGCTCGTCGCGCCCTTAAGGCAAAAATACGTTAAGGAAAAAATTACCGGTGGAACCTCGATATAGCATCAGTAAAATAATAATAAAATTTCCATTTCTTGTCGATTTAACGCTGGTTGGCGACACAACGAAAACTTTTCTTTAAATACACTTTAAATACACTCTTTAAGTAAAAACTTTTTCTGCTCTTCCAACTGAACTAGTTTAAGAAGATAGTACACCTTTAACGGTCATAAGATATGCGAAATTTGACATGAGTTCAGAATTTTTTTTTATAAAAAAGATAACCACGCTAGAGGCACAAAATTTTTAGAGTATATTTAGATGATATTGAACTACGTTTATTTTTTTTTTATTTGTATATATTATAATTTAAAAAAATTCAAAGGGTCGAATCAAAGTGCTATTTAAAATTTTCACAGTGGATAACATTTCACTGCGTGCACGATATCGCATGCTAATTTCATTATATTTGCATAAATTTAATCTTAAATTAAAGATAACACTTTGGTCTATAATTTGAACTAGGATATGTGTAATCGGTTAGTTAGATAAAGGGTAATTAACCTTTAATTAGAAAAATGAGAAAAACTATGAATTTTTACATGCATTCAATCGCATATTTTTTTTTCATATTGTATAATCCTAGTTCATTTTCATGATAATATAAATATTTAAGTAGGGAAAAAAATTAAAGTTCTACTTCAAATGGTTTTGGAGATATTATGCGCCCAAGAGCAAAAAATGCCATTTTGAGAAAAAGCCGTTTAAATAGTAAATTGTATTTTTTAAATATAAAATACATAATAAAAGAAACAACACTATTAATTATATATCGTATTCTGTATTAAAAATAAAATTAAGTGCTAGTTTAAAATGATAAATATAAAATTATTCATAAAATGCTGTAGAATATAGGAACATGCTAAAAAAATAAATAGATATAATTTGTAAAAATGTAGCATTTACTATTGCAAAAAATTAATTTAAAACATATAACTTAAAATTTTGTTCAGCTTTGATTGTAAAGTGAATAAAATGTGCACTTTTTATAAAACTAAATTATTTAATGTAAAATATAAGCAGTTCTATAGAGATTCTCGTATCTCTCGATTTCTGATTCAGATACTTTGCTTCACAAAAATCCGGATAGTGTACTAAAAAAATATATTAATGACAATAAATCCGTATTATAAACTGTCAATTGAAACAAAAATCACTATCAAATTGACTACTTTTTAGTTTTCTATAAGATGAATTAGCACCCCAGGATATATTTCTATCACCGTGTTTTGTATAGCAATCACCATTAAACTGACTTCTTCATCGATGCTGAAGAACATTTTGCATATTTTTTTCATCAAAAAGCTAATAAATACTAACAAGGGAACAACTTTTGGTATTGTTCGCACCTAGCATTGAGACCTGGTGCATTTTAAAGCCCTATATTATGAAGTGTGAGAATTGATAATTTTTTTCTGTTAAAATAAAATTTATTGATTATATAGCAGCATAACTGTCTGAAAATGTAATTTTCGAGACCACTTATCGGACTATTATCATTGATTTTTTTTTTTTTTTTTTTTTTTTTAAGCACATAAAAATAAAAATTAGTTAATAATAAGTATAAAATATTGAAAAAAGTTTGAAAATTCCTTCAAACACCCACGAATTTGATTTTGAAAACTTGCAACTTTATATTCATACTTATGGCAGGGAAACAGTTAGCGTTTATTTTCAAAAGTAGAGCTTTCCGGCAACCCTAGACAAATGTCATAGCTCAATTTGTAATAGCTAGAAATTGCAATGTACGACCTATTTCGCCACAGTAATTTTTCTAAATTGTGTAAAAAATATTAATTTACTTTATGATTACTTTTACCAAATGACCATTTAATGCAGCAACATTTCAATTTAAACATTAGAAACTTTATTTCATTCGATTTCAAAAGAAAATAGTTTGCTTATTTTGTATTTCACTAAAAAATAGTTTTCAATGATCTTCGAAGCTTTTATAGAATTATATTTATTACTAATATATTTATCGTCTGCATAGAAAAAAAATAAAAACCTAATATTTGTTTCTTATGCTATCAATTATAAAAAAAAATCGCAATCAGATATAATTCTAGTAATATGTTCTGTACATTTTCTCTTTGGATAAAGCGGTGGGGGGGGGGGGATTGTAGCTTCATATTTGACGACTTAACTCACTTTAGGCGTGAAATAATCAAATAAATACGTAATAATAAAAAAATTAAAGTATAAAAAAGTATATGAAACATTATATTAACAGAGAGATTTTTTCGGTTCTCTAACTCTTATGTATAGGGCTACAAAACGCACCAGGTCTCGATGCTAGGTACCAGCAACACCAAAAGTGGTTCCCTTGTAAGAAATAGAATACTATTACAAAATCAGGAAAATATTGCTCTAGGGGAAAAAACTGCTTTGTTTCAAATTTAAGCACTTAATAGAACATAAAACTGTGAAAAAGCATGAAAGTAAACAAATGTGGTGAATGTGGAAGTTGAAGTTAATATTTTAAAGCGTTCTTATTATTGTTTAAGGTATTCAATCAATAACAATTGCCGTATTTTAGCATACTTCCAAAGTTACGATAATGTGAAAGCGCGAGAACAAAATGTACACAAGCCTCCATGACAGTTGTCGCTTGGCTGTTAATTCGGAAATGAAGGGGTGATGTCTACGTTTTCCCTAATATCTCCGTAAATAATTATCACACAGTTAAAAGATTGGTATCAACT
Source organism: Maratus speciosus (assembly GCA_963932465.1). NCBI lineage: Eukaryota > Metazoa > Arthropoda > Arachnida > Araneae > Salticidae > Maratus > Maratus speciosus. The sequence goes on along the minus strand of OZ010788.1, from coordinate 329,870,030 downwards.
TATTCAAAATAAAATAACCTTTCTAACGATGTAAAAATAAAACAAATTGATTTTTCAAAATTTTAAATGTGTACTGTCACTTTAAGTAAGTTTAAATTAAATAAATACACTTTTATAGGCAAAGTTTTGTCATATACATTCAAATGTACTTATAATGAAATTTAACAATCGTTTAACAAAGGTTTAGAATAAAATTTAAATGAATTAAAATTGTTTCAAACTCAAAATTAAGGTCCGATTCTGAGCACTGTCCATTTGTTTTCGATATTGATAGCGTAAGACGTAATAAGAGAAAAGTATTGTTGCCATGGAAACAACGACTTATTAAATATAGAAATTTATAATGAGATTGTTCTGAATTGGACATCTATTTTTAAAATATTCTTAAATTTATATAGCCGGTGAAACCGTGAAAAATTAAATATCTTCAACAACACGTAAAATGTATATAATATATGCTTATGGAAAAAATAATAAACTAATTTTATCGCTTAAATTTAAATTCGTTAAGTACTATTCGTTCAGTAGTACTCGTTTAACTTCGATAACCAGCAAATTAAACCGCTAAAAGCGTTAAAACTGCTTCATTTCGAGAGGAAAGGTACAGCCCACCAAATGGCATTTGGAGCGTTTGTCTTTTTGCTCAGTACACTCGAAAATATTTTATTTTTCGCACATTCTCTACTGGGATTCCGCAGCTACATTTGACTGACCCTTTATTACGTTTATGGGTAGTTTCATTGCCATTTTCTTTCAATATATTCTGAGTAAACGCTTTACCAAGACCTTCCTTGTTAATTGATACAAGCTTTGCAGCAGTTAAAGTTGAATGAAACCATTAAACCAGCAAACTGAGCACATCTCGAAACTTTTCCAAGCAAAACATATGTTATTTAAAAGGAAAAAGATTCATAGCCAAATGTGTGACTATTGGATTTTAGGGAATTTGATCTATACAGAAAGTATACAGCATAAACATATTACAATTATCATGAACTTTTATATAATTTAGCTGAAATCGTTATTTTTACCAAGTAATTTTGTACTCATTTTGAACAATAATATTTTTGAAAGTTTTGCTTATGTTAATATTCCGAAATTGAAATCGGAGTAAATTTCCACCAATTTTAACCTTGCTTGTAGACATGTACCTGAAGAAAAAACAGAGATGTCTAGTTACTTCACTATGGTGAAGGAGAAACATTTAAAGCCAGCTGCATGGTAGTTCATCATCGTATTTGTAAGGGGAGAATTTAAATTTGGGTTTGGAGTTTGGAATTTGAGTTTGGAGAATTTAATTTTATGTGGGCAGCAAATAGACCGACTCGCGAGTGCTACCGGGTTAAAAGAAAATAAAAATTTTTACATAAACTCTTTCGTAAACTTGGTGATATTTTAGAATTGATTCGACATTTTAGCAACAGAATCATTTTTCCCAAGAAAGGATTTAAATCGAGTGGGGTTCAGGTACAAATTATCTATTTCATAAACGGCCGATAAGGGTAATAATTTTTTTATCGGTGCTCAAGAGAGGGGGTTGGTTTATATTTTATCTGAAATGTTTCTTTGCACCCTGTCTAGAATTTTGCCATAGGTCCTATGAAGTAATTTTTCATCAGCATATGACTTTGTCCAAAATACCTATTTAAACATTTATATAATCTGGCAGGTCAACCATTTAGAGTTTTTTTAAATTGAAAGAAATACATTCTTTTAAGTCAATAAATGGATGTTTTCCTTTTATTAGTCTGGGTTTTTTTATGTTTTGTTAATCTATTACAAATGTAAAAAGTTTAAAACTTATTCATTAAGTAAAAGTTTTGCGAATTAGTTTATCGATAATTATAAAGACTCATTGGTGGTTTATAGCATTAGTTGTTGCGTATTACAGGTATATTTTTAAAAGGCATTTATGAGAATTCAAGTTATAATTTTGTTTATATAATTTTATCATTTTTTAAAAATTAAGAGTGCCTATGCCATCACCATAAAACGATAACAAAAGTTTCATACTACTTACTGTACGAATAGTTTAAAGTTAATGTGGTAAAACTAAAACCTTCTTATTATATGAAAAGAGATTTAAGTTTTAATAATTTATTCAACAGTGATAAATTATGCTGATTACAACGTGGTTATGTCATTCAGAAAAAAAAAACCGAATGATATATTAATGTTAAGTGTAAGACAGGAGTAAAATAAAAATAAAATTTAAAAGTTCCATTCCACGGTTTAGGAATTAATTGAGTAACATGAGAATACTTTTATCGATATAGATTATATATTGATAAATCTTGACAAATTTTCAAAAAAAAATATTATCAATATAAAAGCAATAATCAATTTCTAAAATGTATTTTAATTATTGGAAATAGCAAAATTTTAATTATTAAATGGCTATTTGATGTTTCATCAAGTTATAATTTGCAAGTTGCGTAAATAGAAAATATTATTCAAAGTCTATTATTGGTATTTTATTCATTAATTTGTAAATGTCTTTGTTAAATACAACTTTTCTTGTTCTGATTTTAAATATAGTCTCGGTATCATCATTTTAATAGGATTTAAACGTTTTCCATTAATAAATATACACACAACTTAAAATATGTGTCTCGGTTATTATTGATAATTTTAAGGTATTATTATTTCATGGGTAACTTATAAATAATTCTAATTAGGGATAATTTCAAAATCATATGATAAAATTTTTAATTAAAATAATGCAGTATTATTTTCTTTGTGCATCTGTGACTTCAATGTTGATTACTGACTCATATTTATATTCAAGCCTTATATGTCTTAATTATAAGGATGGGCTCCAACTAATGCCCACCAAAACTTAAATTTTAAGTGGAACCATTATAACATCATTCCTGTGTCCATCCGTCCGTCCGTCTGTCACAGCCATTTTACTCGCAAACTATGGAACATAGAAAGTTCAAATTGGCTCAAATAATAAAGCCTCACGTATTGTAGATTATTAAATATTCACAAATATATTTAGGAAAAATCGAGAGCAGATAATTAAGCTACTTGAAAACAACAACAACAACAACAAAAAACATTGTTTTAATTTTATGTATTATATTTACAGAGATATAACCGAAAGCGTGATGCAAAATCCCCCCCCCCCCTCTATTTCAGAATCCCCTGAATATAAAATTTTTATTGTGGTACTGGGTATTTTTCCTTCTCTTGGAATTACATTCGGAGGAAAAATTTGGATATTGTGGGCACATTTTTCCACACATAAGGCAGAATGCGCATAGTTTAACTTCTGCAACATTTTTTCATTGATCCGTTATCCTCTATCTGCATATATTAATTAATTACTCTGAAAGTCTATATGATGTAATGTAAACCAATATGCTAGATTTAAATTTGTCGATTTATTAGCTGCGAGTTTTGTTTTTAAATATATGGTTCTACATACATTCCAGAATGTAATGGTCGTTCACTTCTGTTAAAAACAGAAAAGGTTCAGGTTAATATTAACAAAAAATATTCCGAAGAAAATTATTTTAAAGCGTTTTATTTAAATAAAATTAAAATATTTATATTAAAAAAATATAATTTAAGTTTAAATTTTACTTAAGTCTTTATGTTACATTACCAAATTTCGCTTTATATATTTTTTTTATCATCTAATATTGACATATGTTGGCTTTTCTAATGTTTTTATTTTTTTTTACACAGTATAAACTCTCAATGTCGAATAAAATAATAAATAAGATGTCAAGCTTATTGAACTGTACTGAGCGTATGTGAAAGTTTCCAAACATTATGAAAGAAAAGTTATTTTCCCGTGAAGGTTAAAAAAAAGTAACTTTAAAAATGGTATTTGAAAAGAAAAATATTGGTTAGAGATTTAGAAAAATATACTTCTTATTCGGCCTTCATTACTTTTGCGTTTTTGAACTGAAGTCACCAAAAACAATGATATATGATACATAATATCGAAATGACTAAAAGAAATATGGGTTTTCATTCTTCTTAAAAGCTTAAAAAATGATCTTCTTTAAGATTTTAGAAATAAAAAAAGTTGGACATTAGTAGCATGCGAGAACAATTCTGCAAATACATAAAAGAAATATATGAAATATAAAGGAATAAATATATTTCACTTTCTTTTCATCTAAGAATTTTTGTGAATGATAAAATGAAGGGTTTTCAGCAAAGAAAATGTTGCTTCATTTTTAATATTTTTGGAATCTTTACTTTCTCGTTAAAAAATGTATCTAATAAGAGGTATTTTTTGGTTATTATCAATGTCAAATTGTACATAGATGTATGGACTAATACATAAGCGAAAAAAAATACTTTTAACAAGATAGTAAAATTTGAATTTTAAAAACAAAACATCTGAAAAATGTCAGAAATACAGCAACATTCCACATGCGGCAAAAACCTCATTTAGAAGAAGTCCTTTGTAATAGAGTAAAATTATGAAGATATTGCATTACTCAATTATAAATAAATCATTATAATAAAATCTGTAAAACTGCTTTATATTTTTTATTATACATGCACATTTTAACATTCTCCAACATTTTGTGAAGGTTTTCTATACTTCGATCTGCGTTTCGTTTTAGTCACTAATATGATTAATAAAATTTTACGTACAGTAACGAAATTTGATTATAAATGCAAACGAGCCTAATATTAAAAATATTTTTTATAGAATAAATAGAAGTTTAAATAGAAATGTCAATTTGTTAAAATAACATCAAAAGTTTTATATTATTATATGACAAAAATAACCTTGCAAAATTAGTTTACAAGAAGTCCATGTTCCATGTTTTGAGTAGTCTTGTGTTCTTCATACTGCTTATTACTTATTCTTTCGAATATTATTAAAACAAAAATCAAGTGACGTACCTTACGATCAGTTCACTTCAATGAAAGCCATAAAATAGATCAGATAGAAAACTTTATTTAAAGGAAATTAGATGCTGTGGAGCTAGTGAAGGTTTCCATAAACTAGTTAATTTTCATTGTATTACGACTGATAGGGACAATCTGTTGTTGAAAGATATATTAAATTTGAAACACTTAACTTTCACACGAGAACTCGGACAGCATCTGTCCGGCTTTAGCATGCATACATGGACATATGCTGTTAGTGCTCTGTATGGAGGGTAACTACAAACAAAATGTCCTCTCTATCAATCCTGCTAGATCCTAAGAAAGTGACTTTTACTTAATATAAAATATATTCACTGTAATAGTTTAATAAAAGTATAATTATAAGTAATATAATATCAATACAAAGAAAAGCCTGCAAATTCCAATATTCATTTATACACACGGCCAAAAGTTAAACGCGAATTGGTAAATTATGGTAGAATCGGCAAGTACTGCTTGGAATGAAAACAAAGAGGAAAGAAAGTAGGAAATATGCTTATGCCTGAAACAAAACAAAGAATTTCATAAAAAGATGAAAAAATTACTGAATTTTCATAAGTTATAAGATCGAGTCATATTTGACTCATTAACAAATACTTGTTTAAATAAAAAAAACGATACAAATCCAAGATTAATAGGGAGTGGGATCACCCCCAAATCTACATACAAGGTTTATAGCGTGTGATTATGCTTTCCATGGGGTCATTGACCAACGTAGAGTCAATTAATCGCAATGCCTTTAGTAGAGCAGCTCACAACTCTGTGAAAGAGACTATGGATGGGAAATGTGTACGCAGAGTAAGGCCGGAGACATTTCAAAGATTTTCAAAGGGGTAGTTAGGGCGATTACGCCGACCACTGCATGCGCGCAAACCTCTCACTTCCGCTAGTCTTCGATAAGAACACTTCTATGATTTCGGGCATTATCATTCTTTAAAACGAAAGCTTGAACAACTGCTGCAGCGTACAATCTCTCTGTGGAGTCTAGGATTTCACCCCGATACCAAACAGCCGCCAGAGTAGACCATCTAAATATGTTCAGGTCAGTGCAATATCCCAAAGGAATCCCTGCCCATACCATTACGCTTCGACCTCGGAATGCATCCTGTTCTGTGATGTTCTGGAGCCGATTGTGTGTGCCTACTTCTCTCCTGAACCTTACACACATCTCATCTGGTTGAAAAGCAAATCTTGAATCCTGCCTTGACATAACGTTTCCCCAATCAGACACAATCCAATTGATATGTTGCCGAATCCATGTTAACCCAGCCTTTCTAGCAACAGCATGGTATATTCTGAGAACACAATTTGAAGAAACCAATATTAAAATTACAGCTGGAATGCTCTGGCATGCAACAATGTTTCAGTTGGGAAATAGTTCGTAATTTTTGGTGTTAAACTTCGTCTTTACAGTACCCCTCACACAAAAAAAGTCATAGGGGGTTAAATCTCGCGAATAGTCAGGCCAATCTATGCTGCTTCCGGTATTCCTGCAATAATCCAGGGAAATGGCAGGATGGTCAGACTGTTCATTGAAAAAATGAAATACTTCATGTGTAAGATGTAGACGGGACGAGGTGAACCCATGATTCACCAAGGAACTTTATACTGCCACGCAGAATTTCCAGAGAAAGCGTTGCAGTAATCGTTTGGCCATGGAGAAATTGAGGAATAGGTGACCCAAACAATGAATTTGGTGACGATTCAGGGATGATGGTTCTGCAAAAGGGAGATTTTTGTTTCGTAAAATGTGCCAGTTCTGCTTATTGACGAAGTCGTCCGAGGAAAAATTAATCTTTTTCGTTGGACAATTGGTCACAGAGGGTTTTAGTATTTAACATACAATTTTATGTTACTTAGAGAATCATGCTGGAATGTTCTATAACAAGATGATCCTGATTAAGAAATATAAATATTTTTTAAATGTTCTACTGCGCTGAATGTGATGAGGCTTGCATTGATAGTTTCATCATTTTTCATGCATGATTTTGTATATTATATATCGTTATATCATTCTTTACCAAATCCTATTACAAATGATAAATTAAAAGACTTGGTACTTAACAGAATTATGTGAAAACAGTACAATGACGTTCGTATCGTTTTCAGCACATTCCAAGTAAATGTTCATAATGCTTTTAATATACAAGCTCAAATTCTTTGATATATTTCGTTTGATTCGAGGAATTTTGGAGAATGGGAACTTAAGATGGGAGGGGAGAATGGGATGTTTGAAACTTAAAATAAAAATTTGGTTCAATTCTATGCAAAACTTCATACACTTTTTGAAGGTACAAAGGCGTCAGACAGACGGACACACGGATAGGCAGAAATTTTGTATAAACATGTTTTTGGGGATCTTTGACCCCTAAAACTTGTAAATCCGTCGAAAACCGGAAGTCGAAAAATTTTTCGATTACAATACTTTCTTCTATTGAAGATAGAAGAAAGTAAAAAAGATGACTCGTAATAATATTGAAACAGTAAGTAATTTGTAGACTATTTTTTTATTATACTCATCACCTTTATATAAGAATATGTGTCTTCCGTGTCTTCTTAAAAGTTTGCGTTTTTCAAAAATGAATTTTTAAATTAACTGTTTTTATAGTAAATCACATGAATGAATTTTGATAGTTCACGTATGTTGCGTGCCTAACTTTTTCCTGCTAATGTTTATAAATAGTTTTTGGCATTTTAAATTCTGGGATTGCACTTTGTTAACAATATTGAATTATGAACTAATATTGTATGAGAGAACATAGACAAACAAAAACATTATTTTTATTTATTTTGTTTTAGAGACAAAAGTAGAGAAAAAGTCACAAATGGCGTGCTCCCAAAAAATATAGCAATAGAAGTTTCCTCCTAGAAATATGTACAGTTAATTTTAAATCAAATATGGCGAAAAATGAAATAAATTATACAAATTTTACATTCATTTTATATTACAAAATGGCTATTTTTTTTAGCGAGCGTGATCTAAAGACTATTAGCGATTTCGCACGCACGCACGCTCGGGTGTGTGTAGGTGTGTGGAATTTGTGTATTTAACAATCGATATATTTTTTTATGTATATTTATTTAATTAAAAAATATTTAATTAGTGTTTTTAATCTTTTTTTTACCATATGTATATGCTCGCTAAGAACAGACCACTGTATTTTTTCTTAGATCCGAGATTAGAGATATTCTCACAATCTTTTGACTTTCATGTTCCTGAATAATAATATTTATTATAATACACTTTTTTTTATTTCATATACTGGAAACATCCCATTGCATGATTGCATAACAATATTAACGTGATAAATAAGTTTTGGACGATGTTGGGGGTCCAAATACCAGGAAAACTTCTATACCGTCCCGTGTCCCTGATGCTGATTTTTAAGTTTGGAGCTGCCCGTATAAAATCGTTTCAATAAAAGTAATTCGATGTATTTTTTTCCGAAACTGGTACAATTGTTTTATATAAATATGTAGCAAAAAAGTAACCTGCAAACATTTTTACGGTTGATATTATTTTTTGAGCCCTGTCCCTGGGTTTTGCATCCTTAACGTCCCTCTAGCTAAACTTATACAGAAAACCACTTCAGATGCAGCCACAGAATTCTTTTCAAGGTTTTCTCATGCAGAAGTGAGTAAAAGAAAGGATGTCTTAAATTCTTTGGCAGGAAATTTACTGCAGAATTTAAGTCAGCATTTAAATATCAATTTCAAGATCGTGGCTTTATTGGAAGTCTTACCGTCTCCGAGGTTTATTCCTGCACTTTTCGAGGTAAATAATAAAAAAAAATAATAATTGAATCCAATATTAACAACTGTTTCTAAATCTCAATGAACATTGTGGATATGACTTAGTCTTAACATGATTTGCCTAAAATAGGTGGTAATTTTCCTTACCGTTCCATCCTTACCGTCTTTTTTTTCCCATTTCGTCCCTTTTTCCCTATACCGTTACCTTTTTTTTTTACCTTACTCTCCCTTCTTTAATGATCCTTTAACACAATGTTATAACAAACTTTTGTACTAAAAATACTACATTGTTATTATTTCTTATTTGAATGTCCTGTGGATACTATTCAAATTCATTATAAGTAAAAGTTTCGAAGAAAATAAAAGGTTTAGTGGTAAAATTGTAAGGAAAATTAAACTCGCAAAGTTTAATTTTCCATAAGATATGTTTAGCATAAACCTCAGTTAAATAAAAAAAAATTTCGCTGCTGACCATTTTTTATTTATTTTGAATCATTAAGGCATTCGTCTATCAAATTAATATGTTATTTTAGCAAGCATAATTTCGCCAGATTTTTTTCCCCAAAAGTCAAAAGATTGTGAGAATTCCCCATTAGCTATTATCAGTGGAAATTTTAAATTCCGTGAAATTCAAAATTTATAATTATTAAAAAATAAATGATATTTTCTAAATAAACGTTATGTAGTCAAGAAAATTTGTCACCACTATAGGATCTTCGATCAGATGAAATATTTGGTGATAGAAAAATATAATTATCTGTGTATATAGATATTGTTACCTGTTATAAGATATTGTTACATGTAGCAGTTGTGAAAGTATTTTGCATATTAAAAAACGAAGCATATAATATTTATAATAAAACACTCATACTACAATATATATTAAAACACACATACACACATAAATAACGCCAGTTGGGTTTATTGTATTTATTGTATGTATGTCTGTATAATATTTATATATACCTTTATCAAATAATATTTCTTCAGATTTGATTATAAAATAAAGTCTAACACAGCAGTTAAACACGGCAAAACTGTGTTTTATATATGTATACCGCTCTAATTCTTAATATGTTTTATACAACAGTAAAAAAAAAAAATGCTTAATTTAGTATTATAGGGACATTTGGATTTTGAAGAATGCGATAATAGATGTATAACATACAAATACTTTACATACTTTTTAATTTAGTTTATGTACTTTTAACACCAAATTGTAAATACAGATCGGGAAATTTTCTTTATCACCTCCTAGTAACCCTCCGTAAATCGCAGTATAAAAGTATAGCTATAACCAATCAATTAATAATAATATGGAGAAATCAATGGTATACCTAAAGTTTGGTTATTGGATCACATACATGAAAAACTTAATGCTACTCATAATGTTTGTTCGTTGACTCATATACACATAAAAATCGAGTCGAACTTTAAAATTTTAAATATTAAAACCTAATTTTGACATCATATAAAGAAGATCTCAGATTAAATAGTCCCCAGACTGCGTTAGAAAGATTGACTCAAATTCAACGTTTAAATGTAAATTTCAATAAATTAAAAATTATCTTTCGTACAAGCAATTGCCAGAAAGAAATTATTAGAGAATCCCTCGATTTTATATCCAATAAACATACAGTATGTATATATTTGGATAAGCATTGACATATGGCATCCATGAAGTCTGGAAAAAATTACTACATAGTAGATGAAAAATTGTTTTGTTAAAAATTTGAATACCTTTCTCTCTCAAGTTATATTCCATACCATCCTTACATTACAATGGGCTCTCCTTGACGAATAATATAAAAGAGAGATAACAAAATTTAAATAAACCACTGACGATGGCCGTGTGAATTTGGCCGGAAGCGTTTTGAGATTTTAATTTTATTTTAATGTATTTTTAAGGTATTTTAATGTATTTTAAATAATGTTATATTATGTATATATATGAATATGTAAAAGGAATTTTAATACGTTTTATTTGTGATTTATAAGAATTTTAATCATATTCGAATTCTTCTATAAATCTAATTAACTCTCTTTAATTAATTTAATCTCTTCTAATTAACTTCGAGATACCGAACGGCAAGTCATTCAATCTACAGTTTAGGAATGGTGCAGGTTTACAATTTTGAAATCCGAATGATAAATTTATTTTTTAATCATTACAAAGAATGTCACAATCCAAATAGTTTCTAAAGTATAACTCAAAAATACCTAATAAAAAAATTCATAAGTTACAATTTTTGTGTTGTAATTTAATTTTAAAATCGGATATTTATTGATTATTTAATCAGCATTCGAATCATAAAGTATCACCAATCTTGATTTGGAACTAATATTAAATATAGTTCATTATTTCGAGCTTATTTTTGTTTACGTGGGTTTATTCGAAAAGATAAATTCGTTACCTTGAAAAACGAAAATGAGAAAGAGAAAAAGCTGAGACATTTCACTTACTTTTAAAACATATTTTATTCTATAGGCTGTAATGCTATTGTTCATTAATTCTAGGTGTCATTATGGAAAACATAAAACAATAATAAATTCATTTAACCATGAAAGATTAATAGAAAACCTGCAGAAAATTAAGATAAAATCAGGATGTCAGCACGCTTACAAACGTTTGAAAATATAAATTTTCGGTATATGGGGCAGGAGATAATAATTATAAAAAATGTTTAAACTTAAAGGATTGAGAATTCGTTTTCAATATATTACAAACAAGAACCACAACAAGCAACTGATTTGGCAGCACCCATTGATCCCATGAAAAGACTCGCAACACACTTAAACGACTTAAATTTTAATGGATGCAGTTAATATTTTAAAACCCTTTATTCAGATGAAGCATTCAACAGAAAAATTCTTGAAATATTTATTCGAAATACAAAGTTTTGCTAACAATCATTGGATTTTTTAAATTTCAACAAACTTAATTGGATAGTTATTTTTTTTTCAAAAACGATTTCTTCCATTATTAAAATTTGTAAGTCATTATGTACTTCTAATTTCATCTTCTTCATAGTTGTGTATCGATTTATGATAAAGGTCCAATAATTTCAGTTTTTCAAAATGTTTACTTCTCTTTTTAAATATCCACATGTTTAAAGTTAAAAGAAAAACTTTTAATACAACTATTTTACACAATAACCTTCGCATTATTTAATTATGACTTCGTCTTATTCCATTAAGCATCGCAAAAATTGCTGTTTAAAGTTTGATAGTAAATTGATAACTTAGGACTGTATCAAAAATCATTCAAATCACTTAAAAATCATTGAATTTTTAAATTTCAACAAACTTAATAGGATAGTTATTTTTCTCAAAAACGATTTTTTTCTTTATTAAAATTTGTAAAGCATTAAGTATTTCTAATTTATTCTTCTTCATAGCTGTAGTTGTGTATCGATTTGTGGTAGAGGTCAATTAATTTTAGTTTTTCAAAATGTTTACTTCTCTTTTTAAACCTCGATATGTTTAAAGTTATAGAAACCTTTAATACAGCTATTTTACACAATAATCTTCACCTTATTTAATTATGTCTTCGTCTTATTCCATTAAGCATCGCAAAAATTGCTGTTTTAAGTTTGATAGTAAATTAGTAACTTAGGACCATTTTTAAAAATGATGTCGCAGTCCTAAAAAATTAAATTGTTGAATTCTAATACCTATGGGGAAGTAAGTTAAGTGTTTATGGAGAAACTTATCGTTAGTTAAAGTGCAATTTTTAGCATCTTATTTCAAGTTGCTAAAGGAAACGATTTTTTATATATACACTATATGACCAAAGGTGACCGGTCACTTGCAATTTTTGATTTTTTTTTAATATCTAGAAAAATACATGAGGAATTAACCTGAAACTGCAGGTGTGTAAACAGTATAGTATAGGTCATATATTTCCGCGAAGATTTTTTTCCGGAAACACAATAGAGGACCGTCAACAGATTAAAAAAGAACGAATATCTTTTGGATAACCCTGTAAAAACTAATGGAGCAAAAACGTTTAAACTCGAGATGATTAATAAGCGGCTTATTGTAATACAGTGTCTTCATTTTTATGCGGGTAGCATGCATACTCGTAGAGAAATTAAGGCTTTTATAAAAACAGTCACAAATTTCGCCAAGTTTTTTGCTTATAATTTGCAGAGTACTTAATATAAAAAAAAAGTTATTTTCAGAAAATATGACGAACAACATTGTACACAATACCCTGCAGTCAGAATTAAAAAATATTAAAAATTGGATGAAAAATGAGCAGGTTTACTAAAAAATGTTTTGCTGCGCATGCGCGAATGCAATCAAAATATAATGTACATAATGTGCTAGATATATGTATAGAGCAACATTTGTAAAAGTCTCAAAAAAGTAGTTTGAAAAGTCTGATAATAATCGTTTATAGAATAGCTCAAAATCCGTTGTTTCCAAAATGAAGAAATAAGATGAGGGGTTGTATCCAAAAACAGTAGTACGTGCAATATTGTGTATGCTAAATTGACACTAATCAATAGATATATGGATACAACCCCTCATGTTTTTGCTTCATTTTGGGAACTACGGATTTTGAGCTTATTCTAAAAACGATTATTATCAGATTTTTCAAACTATGTTTTTGAGGCTTTTACACAAGTTGCTGTATACATTTAGCTAACACACTATGCACATTATATTTTGATTGCAATCGCGCATGCGTAGTGAAACATGTTTTAGAAAACCTGCTAATTTTTCATCTAATTTTTATTATTTTTTAATTCTGACTGCAGGGTGTTGTGTATAATGCTGTTTGTCATATTTTCTGAAAAGAACGTTTTTTTTTATCTTAAGAACTCTGCAAATTATAAGCAATCAACTTGGCAAAATGTAGGACTGTTTTTATAAAAACCTTAATTTCTCTACAAGTATGCATGCTATCCGCATAAAAATGAAGACAGTACATTACAATAAGCCACTTATTAGTAATATCAAGTTTAAACGCTTTTGCTCCATTAGTTTTTACAAGGTTATCCAAATGAATTTCGTTCTTTTTCAATTTGTTGACGGTCCCCTATGGGGTTTCGGGAAAAAATCTTCGCGGATATATATGACCTATACTATATTGTTTACACACCTGCAGTTTCAGATTCATTCCTCGTGTATTTTCTTAGATATTTAACAAAACGTCAAAAATTGCAAGTGACCTTTCACCTTAGGCCATACAGTGTATATTCAAGCGTCTAACTTTCTTATGTTCCTGGTAGCAATAAAATTTACCGGAAATGTTTCCTTTCGGTTTCAGAAAATCAGCTCTTTAAAAATTATTTAGAAAAAAATTAATAAAAAAATCCTACATGTTATTTTTTGAACTTCTTCCCATATTTTTGGTGGAAAGAGCATTAAATTTATTTAAGGGTTTTTTTCTATTTTAAATTATCTAAAATTTATTCTACGGGTTTTGTAATGTAAGTTATATAGCTGATAAGTGCTATGCTTTTTGCCATCATTATTTTCAAAAAGTTTTCATCGCCTAAATCAATTAATAATTGCGGATAAAATAATTCACATTTTTCTGCATGTATGTGACTTACACTACAATTATGCTTGAATATAGCCTTAAATTATTTTTATCAAAAAAGTAAGTGATTTTTTGCCATTATTACAAATATACTTTAAAAATAATCTCTGAAATAATTTGAAAATTTCTCGAGGTTTCCATCGCATGGCAGTTATTCAACATAATAGAAACTCTGCAAAAATGGTAATAAATCAGGCCTTTTTAACAATCAAGTTCAATTTATAAATGAAAGCTGATTGTATCCTAATTACTTAAGAAAATAAAAATAAAGTGTCAATTTAGAAAGCTTCCAATATATATACTTAATATACATAACCTTGCATTTCTTTTTACATCTTGATTAAAGCATTTGTGTCAGTGTCTGCTATTATATCGAATGTTAACAATCAAACTAAACTCATGACAAAATTAAAAATATACTTTTAATAGTCCTGCTCTTAACTTCTTCTTTTTCACATGTAAGATAGTATTTATTAATGACGGACTAGTCATGTTTAGGGCTTACGGATCGTTAAAAAATAATACTAAAACAAGAAAAATTGAAATAATAAAAATGCTAGCCTTTCAATAAATACCATTAGGATAGAATCAATTAAACAGAGAATTTAATAAAATACTGGACGAAGGGTTCAGTTAATACAAATTTTATTATGAAAATTTCTAGAATAAATTAATTTGATGACACAGCATGGGTTGTTGATCAAGTTTTTTACCCATCTGAGACTGATGAAAGCTAATTTCACTAAATTCTTTTCAAACAAAGTAAAATAACACCTTTTATCTAATAACGATGGTAATTAGATGCAACAGAATATGATCTCGTCAATTTCTTTTTATGATAGCATATTTTTTATAAGTAACTAATATATAGGTGGATATGATTTGTATAACATACATTTATCTTCTACAATTAGACACTGGGTTATAAAATAGTATCTGAAATGGAAGTATATTGCATAGAATTTAAAATATATTTTGCTATGAATGCTTACGGGAGTTACTTATATTATTATCAATTTCCCTATCAAAAAAGCACAGAAAATATGTTTAATATCTTTCTTAAATAATAATTATGTGTTACTTTTGAAATTTTGTATTTTATAAATAAGATTCCTCTACCAAAATAAAGGATTTGATATTTTTAATCGTACGCATAGTAAACATATTAACATTATGTAAGGTAACAACATGAAATAATTATACAGCATTACATAAATCAAGTAAAGCAGGACATTAAATAATGTTGTTTAAGACTTAAATAAATATTAATAAGTTTATGCTTAAATAAATATTAATAAGATCAAATTTTCGGAATTTCATATAGTACGCAAAATGTTATCCGAGCAAAACTTTGAATACCTATTCTCATCTTTAAGAAATTATTTTTCTCCAAAATTACATTAAATTATAAGAAACAATTACCATCAAATAACATTTTCTGCATAAGCTCTTGTGCACATCTGCATAATAAGAATGACTTATAAGAGATTTTTGTTATTAGCTCATAATTACACCACTGAAAATATGCACGTATTGATCTATCGTGCTGCACATTTGGCTTCAGATGACTGGGTGCGCCTCTAAAATAAAACGCAGAATAGATAATTAGCGATCTAAAGAAAAACAGATTTCAATATTGCGTTTTCCAGACACAAAGAGATAACATAACGATTCTGAATATTTTATGTCGGTTCATAACGAAGCACCATTAAGTTGATACAATTTCGATCAATATAAGATAATTATCGTGAAATTTTCTTTAAAAGGGAAGATTTCGTGCTATAGTTTGATATTTAAAACGTAACGAATAAATAAGGTCAAATTTTAAGAAAATAGGTTTAATTTTATTGATTTAAGAAAGTTACGGTATGATGATATCATAAGAAAATAGAAATTATTTTATTAAAACGATGAAATTTATTGTATAAAAGGAAGTTTTATGATTATCAAAGAATGACTGATTGAGTCAGAGAAAATACAGATTTTAGCAATCACGTTAATAATTTGAGTTTGAATTAGCGAGATTATAGAACATTTATTTATATGCATATATATGTCATGATTTCGTTCTAGTAATATCAAATTTAGATCGTCAGCTTTAAAGTAGAAACATTACAGTCGTTCAAATGATCAGTCGGGACAATAAAATGAAAATCATTCGGATTTTTTAAATAAGGAGTCTGGTTCAACAGAAAACAATTTATTAGTAGTCGAAATCATCCTTCAAGTATCTCTGGAGAGGTGCGAGATGTTAATATTCTACAGCGAAACAGGTTGGCGTGGCTTTACCATACTAAAACTATTCACGTATAGATAAATTCTGACCCAATGCAAAGCAATTTATTGGGTAGAGAGTAGGTATGAAAAAAAAACGCAATGCGTAAGCATTAGCCAATAGCAGAGACCAATTTGGCGGACAGAGAAAAGAAGCAAAAATTCTCCAAAGCGTGCGAATACATAGAAGTGTTCTTTGGAAAAAGTTTATGATCAGGAAAAAGAATTTTCTGAAGTCGAAGGATTTAAGGGTGGCTAAAAATATTTGCGTGCGTCCAAGACAAATTTTGCATAAGTATATGTAAAAAGAATATAATCTTATTGTATACCGAAAATAAATTTAATTATATGGGATAACGAATTTAGAATAGATTTGAGATAAATTAAAAATTTAAAATATATTACATACAAATATGCAGTGAAAGAGAAACAAAGACGGGAGCATCCGAACCACAGCCGTGATAATAAAGCCTATCAGCGTGTATTTTCAATGGTCGTCCAACTACCGTTTGATAATTGTGGTACCACGGCCGAGACAAAGACCAGTTAAATCATCTTGGATGAAGTCCCTAACATAGGTTGATAGATTATAAATGTAGAATGTTTGTGACAATATAGTAATTTTGCATTTCACAATAATATCAGTATTGAATGCATTAATTTCCATTCAACTTCTTAAAAAAGGAGATATTTTGCAATTATAATGTCTTATGTAGAAGACTGAGAGAGTGACAGAGTGAAAACTTATTATAAGTTCGAATAAATGTACTATGTACGAAAAAATACTTTTTATAGCATTCGAAAAACGTGTTTCTTATTTGAAATGCATCTTCCTCAGAAGTATATTTTAAGAAATATCAATCATTACACTAAACAAATTTTATTCAATTTCCTTCCAGTTTAGTTACATAGTATATAAAGAAAACGAATGTATAATTTTCAGAATATTTCAGCGTACTAAAATATTTCGTGTAATAATGCAACAAAATTTCAAAGAAGTGTTGAGATTGAGATTATAAATTTTTATGATGTATAAGCATTTGAACGAGGAAAATGTAGAAATTTATACATTAGTTGCATAAAAAAGCTTTGAGAATTGCTTTACGATGCTTATACAAATGTTAAATATTATAGAGGGTATTATAGAGGTTTCAGAGAAAAAAAGCTTATATTTCACTTTTGGTTAAGCTCATGTTCGCTTCCTTATATTCCAGCTGGAGATCTCTACTGTCACATGTGTCGTCTTTCCTTTAACTGTAGCTATATTTTCATATAACATTATTTGTGGTAAGTTTTGTTTTCGAATATAGCGGAAATGATATTTACGTGTTATTCGGACCAGGTCATATTAACTTCGCCAGCAATGTCCTCAAAAATATTAATTACAGTAAGACTTGTTGTTTTTTTTTCAATTTAACTGCATTGTAAATATTTTAAAATCTCTATATTAAAGAAAGTGGCGGAAGTATTTATACACGTATAACTCTATAATATGATATAACATAAATAGAAATAATATATTATATTCATTGATATAATATATTTACATTACGTAATATTTATATTATATCCATTCTATTGGAGCATAAATATGGGTTAGGTTTCCTTAAAAAGATCCCCACATAGGCTACTCCCCCCTTAGGGACTATATCCCTCGTGCTGATAATTGGCCTTCATAAAAACAACCAAACATCCATTATATTGGTCACTCAAACTACTGGATATAAACCTGCCATCGTTAATATCGCTTATTGCTAAAAGTCGACAATTTGGTGTTATGTATTTAATAAATCTATACTAAACTATTATATAAGCCCGTCAAAATTGACGGAATGTGTATGGAAAATCTTCAAAACAGTGTTTATATGAAGAATAAAATGGAAATAGAATATAGAGGAGAAGAAAGAAGATAGGTTTTCAATCACAGGACTTATTCTCAAACATAGTACTCGGTTTGAAGCGCTGGTGCTCTCAACTTAAACATCATGTGATTTAAATATAGTTTCAATTTTTGATTATAGATGGCAGCATTCAATATTTGATGTATTTAATATTTAAGTATTAAGTATTTAATTATTTTATTTCTAATATTTGAAAAATTCTACATGATCAATAAATATGACTGAAAATAAGAAAAAAATACTCGTTGGCAAAGGTATAGGCCCTGTTTTTTCTTCAAGTTAACAACAAAAAACTTCTATCAAAATAGCTACATTTTCTGATAACGCTTAATCATGAAAATTATACATTAAACAAATATTTTTCTGACTTAGAAAAAGATGCATCATTTTTTGATTTTTACCATTTTATGAATACAAAATTATTATCCTTTGATTTTGCATGACTACAACAAAGATATTATGTAAACTACAATTTAAAATAACATTTAAAATACAAAAATTTGAAATAAAAAATGTCTCCTTTGAAAATATCAGAATGACATCCCGAAATTTAAATATTATAGCATAAGAATAGCGTTGCATTTCTAACTAATATATATATATATATATATATATATATACATATATGCTATCTTATTCACTTGAAATCTAAAAGTATCTACTTTAGCATTAATCATTCAGTTAATTATATATAAATGTTTGTTTGTTGTCCCTCCCCCTAAAACTATTCTCACTCTACATACTGGTTTTCTACGTTCATATCTTGTTCATCTTTAGAATTTTACCATTTTTTCATACACTTGAGATTTTATCTTTATTATATATATATATATATATATATATATATATCATAAGAAAATTTACGTTTAATTCTTGCAAAACTTGTTATAAAGTATATTAATTGAATTATTCTGTTATAGACTAAAAAGCAAATTTGAAATTATTTTAATCTTCACCATTTCGCAAAGTAAATTGCATATTATAGATATTCCTAACATTTTAATTACAATAAGAATTGATAGGAAATATTCATTTTATTTGTTATGCCTTCAAAGCTGATAAAATGCATAAAAAAGTACCATTTCAAAAGTTTCTTTATTTAGATTGAAGGCCGGTAGATGGCGCCAATATAATTTTTATCAACGAAATCTTAATCCAGTTCAAAATATTTCAGAGAATATTTCACTAAATTCAGCTTATACTGATTTCAAACTTACTGCTTATAAATGTAAATAAAAGTGAAAAACACATTTCAAAATATTTAAAGTCTTTAATCTGCTTTTACATATATTTTAAGAGCAGAATCGGATGTCAACTGCATTTTTTTAATGAATTACTCAAAGGTTCATTTAATGAATTGCTCAAAGAGACATTCATTTGTTTCTGGATTTGGAATTTGTGTTTCTGAATGGCAACCTGTTGTTGGTAGTTGGTTATTATTAATTTAGAACTAAAAACATTATAATTGTATAGGTTTGAGAGAAAATGAAGAAGCTATGATGAAATACAAATGATACAATGTATATTATTATAAGTCGAACAACTGCATTTTTTACGGAATCTGAATGCTCAAGCCTAACATAGTTGCAAAGGTTTTTTCGAAGTAAAGATTGTCAGGATAAGATGAGTTGAAGAATTGTTATACACATAGCACTATTATATATATAATTACTGCTTTATATTATTTTAGCTTGTTTTTATATTATTCATTATTTTTAACAATGTTATGTATTTATTAAATGTACATTAAATTACCATTTTGAACACGATTGGCAATTAACAAGGATAAACGAAATTGGCGATTGACAACCATTTTGGCGCCTATCTACTTGGCCAGGATAAAACGTAAGAACCGCGGAGATTATTGTTTAAATAAAGCGATAGATAAAAAGTGAGGAATTACAAGCTTTGCTATTAATTTTTAACATTTAAACGAAGCAAAGTGAAATAAAAAACAAATGAAAAGATTTTTTAATGCAAAATAATCTCAGAAAGACGAAACACGTAAGAAAAAGAACAACGAATAAAGAGTTGGGTAAGGTTTTTTAATTGTTTCCCTAAAGTCAGAAATGAAGAAAAAAAGTATTATATATGTGCAGATATAACAGAAAAAATTAATGTTGCGCAAAATGAAAAATTACAAACAATGTATGAATGGATTTTAATATAACAGTGTATTCGGAAAATCCCAGTCGTATTTTCTGTGCACACGGTATTAAAAATAATTTGGGATTATAATTCGAAGGCTGCATACTACATGCAAAGTCACCGATTACGTTACGGTCGTACACAGCAGTTGAAATGTTCAGTGCTTCTCCCACAGAAGCAAGTACTACAAAATAAATTTTATATTTTCACATTGTATTATTTTCCGGATTACTGTGTATTCTGTTAATATGGCAACAAACTCTGAGAATTGTTAATAGACATGAAGAGCAACAAACATATCTACATAACATGGTGTTGCAAACCACTTAGTCAATCATTCAGTTGTTTCTCTCAAGTGGAACTCTGGTCTGCGTTAATAACTTTGAAAAATGTGAAGTATACTGCAATGAAAAGTTTAATAAAGAAAACTGCTATAAGTTATCATTGTCTGCACCAGCAGTATTAACTGGGCGCTTCCGATTTTGGTCTGGGATGCAAAGTTAAAAAGGTATCATTGACTGAATTACCCTGTTTTTTCAGAACTTTCGCTGATGGTATCACATTTCATGATATGAGATATAAATGCGTTTGTATTTTAATTACAATATGATACACTTTTCTCAATTCCTTTCGCAAAATAATTTTCTTGAGTTACAATTTGTACTATGAATTGTTACGACAAATTGCATTTAATTTTTTAAATAGCTTTAAGCCTTTCGTCCTGTCCTAAGAAATTTCCATCAACATGTTTCTAAAAGGTTTTTGATTGTATCAGCTTAATTATTTTTACTGTCTAGTCACATGCTGTAAGATTTTTTTAATTTTATTAATTTTATGCATAATTAACTAAGGTTGAAACTTAAAATGTGTTTTAAAACTTTAAAAACATTGATTTACGAATGGTGTCAAAAGATGCTAAGTGATATGTTATGAAATTTCTAATTTGTCATAGTTTGTACATTTACAGGGATGCCACGCTTTAGGGAATTTCCAGAACAGGAAATTCTTCGGCACCAGCACTTTCTTACAGAGGATCTCTCTTTAAATAAGGCGACATTTCATGCATTTAATGTAGATTTAGTTTTCTATAAAAAATACTGATATTTTGACTGGAAAATTCCTTGTAGTGTGGGAACTCTTATTTATGTTAGAATGTAATTAAATTAGTTTTATAATTGGTAGATTTAAACTATTTTAGCCCATGATATTCCTACACAATTGTTTCAAGTGCATTAATTCCTGTTCACCCATGCCAATATTTTTCTAAATTGATTCAAATATATTTTGCTATTCGTACATTGTAATAAAGATTTAACCCTCTTTAAATTAAAGCTGTATTTTTAATAACAGAAAACTAATACATTTTTCTAATTTATATTTTCTTTACGCAATACAAGTAATCACTAATAATCAGGGATGAGATTTCTGCTTTTTTGCACACCAATATTATCTTAGACAAAATGTTATTCTGTTAAATTGAAAAAATTTTCCGATTAGATAAAACAACATTTTCTTTAACAAAATACTGGTGAGCAAAAACGAGAAAATCTCATCCCTGAATAATGCTGAAAAATATTTTTGTAAGATATATTAACTTTACGAACAATGGCGTAAGTAAAAACTTATTATGCAGTAAAAAAAAAAAAATATATTGAATACATAATATCTCTTCATAAAATATTTATTTAAAACTTGAAGTTTTTGATGTTATCCTGTGGAAATTGATATCTAATGGGTTTTTCACGTTCATTAATTATCGAATTCCCTCTGCTTATCGTCAGGAGATAAATGATAGTATCCGGTTTGGAGTTACATGAAATGTTTTTCCCAAAATAAATATTTATCTGTTTTATTAAGTTGAATTTTATATATAAAGATTTTTTTTAAGTTTGTTATATATGTATAACAAACTTCTGTTAAATATACTAAACGAATTGCTATTTAATTTCACTAAACCAATTATTATTAAATGCAATAAATCAATTTTTATTAATTATCAATTATTATTAATTATCAATTATTATTGATTACCAATTAATATTTAATGGACAATTATCAAATATGCTAAATCAAATATATACACATACTCACAAGCACATAAACACATCCTGCTTGAATTACAGCTGCACATTAGGGTGTATCGATTTTTAACTTTTTTTTTGTTTCCAAATTCCAAGTTGATAAAAAGTTGCTACTAGACACCACAACTTACCACAAAATTTTTCGGATTTTTAAAAAAATGTTTAGGTCTCCCGCACAAGGACTAAAGTTTAGAAATTTTACTTAAAAAAGTAAATTTTTACAAAATTAAAAAAAAAAAACCTAAAACACTTTTTTTTTTAAATTGCAAGTTACAATTCCACTAACAATAAGCATGAAAAACGATAGAAAATGTATTTCAAAAACTTAGCACAACATTTAGGTCTCCCGCACAAGACCTGAAGTTTGTTAATTTTGACGAAACTTTCGTAATTTTTAGTGTAAATAAACCATTTTTTTTTCGTTAAAAACACCAGACTTAAGTATATTTTTGTTACAGAAGGCATAAAATGACACAATATAAATATATATATATATATATATATATATATATATATATACATACATACATATGTATATATATGCATACTACATAAATAATATATAAATGTTGTATGCCTTAAAAAAGATAGTTTAACGATGTAAATTATTTGATAAAGGTATTGAAATAAACTCTATCGTTATTTGTGATTACTATTGTTTATTACAAATGTATAAAATATTATAACGTGGAATAAAATGTAGTATATAAGTACAAAATGTTGCTGATGTATTTTCATAGAACATGAGCGCAGTTTTCTTGTTCAATTTCAAATTAACTAACTTGTTTAAATACTCGTCCTTTCATCTTGTCTTCAAACCTGAAACGAAAGTTATATACAGTATTTACGTAGGCCTACAGATTTTTACAAAATTATAGAAATGATCCGCAATGAATTTCAAATATTATATGGAAGACAGTAAGATAAAGATGTTATTTAAAAACATTAAAAATCAAAGTAGTACAAAAAACACTTACTTACATTTTAATCCTTCACTGAGGTTTTGTACTGGCTCTTGGTCTCGAACGTAGGTAGCTCTTTACGGTCTTCCAGTCTGGCACGAATGAAACCATCTCTTTCGATCATCTAACACACTCGCTTTGAAGCTTCCGTGACTTCTTTCACAATTCGTTCCACAACTTGAGTGTGAGAAGGAATTGTAAATTCAACCCTTCCACTTTTTCCCGTTTCCGCAATTAACTGTAACTCTTCTAGACTCATATCGGTAACAAGAGGGGGTTCGGTTACTGAAGTGGTTTGCTAGTCAATCATATTTATATAGTCTTTAGCATTAAAATTGTTCTGAGGTGGTTTAAATATCCTTACTCCTTTCTTTTCTGTTTCACGAGTTTTCTGGATTCTCTTATAAGCCAAGACTCTAATATGTTTTCGTTCGTCAAACAACATAGCTATTAAAACATGCTCTGGGAGAGCCATGAATGCGTTTCTCTGTAACGTTGCATGGACGACATGTTTTAGCTCGTCTTCCAAGTAATTGCTGAAATGAATCATTTTAAAAAAATTAATGGAACCCTGCGGGATTTTGGGATTGCATTTAATTGAGAACCATGATGGTATGTAGACTTTCATTATGAACTCTGCAAGCTTTCTCAGCTCAGGGGTCGGATCACCTATGGCTACATACAAACGAAGGATTCGATTTGCCAGGGTAAGCCACCTGGCGTGCGAGATATTTCCGGGATTTCGTCTGGCCAACTCTTCTGTACATGTACCTGTTGATACGGCTTTGGATATTTCGTACAGATACTTTTGGTCTGTGCTCAACTC
The DNA here is from genome assembly GCA_963932465.1 of Maratus speciosus. Classification (NCBI taxonomy): domain Eukaryota; kingdom Metazoa; phylum Arthropoda; class Arachnida; order Araneae; family Salticidae; genus Maratus; species Maratus speciosus. The sequence goes on along the minus strand of OZ010788.1, from coordinate 329,845,626 downwards.
TTTAAGATCAACTTCTGGTATATCGCTTTCAATTGCAACAAAATTGACACCATCCAGATTTTGGCAGCTTAGAAGTTGTTTACCATAATAGGCCCACTAAATGTGTTTGGTCCAGAAGTTGGCCCATCAAGAGCAACCATAATTTTTTTAAATGATAATTCATTCAAATGTAGTAGACGCACAACTGCCTACAGTGGCTGTTGTATTTTATTTTCAAATAAGGTGATAACTCCATTTGAAGTGCCTGTGTCTGCTGCCGTACCATCACAACCAATAGCTTTTAGTTTTTTTAAGATCGACAGTTTTTTCTTCACAATACTTTACCAGTGATGTAACTATTTCCTTTCCTCTTCCATTTATGGGAGTTACATGACCGAAATACTTGGATCCAGGTTCTTCAACAATAGATATGTGTTCTTCCGTTAAAGATTTTCGGACACTTTTACCAGCTACAATTTCTTTTGTTATGGTTTCATCTTTACGACCATCAAAGTAAATGGCCAACAGATCGGAGGTTCGAGTTGAGCTTACTTCTTTACGAGACATAAGTCTTTCACGTGCTACTTTTGATTTGTCGATTACTGCTTCTTGGTTCTCCGCAGTAACGACATTTAAGTCTCCAAAAGTGCAATAGCTAACTGAGCTCCAGCTCTACTAGAAATGCCCCTGCGGTCACAAGCTCGTGAAAACAAAGACAAGCGTTGTGGCAGTTCTTGTTTTACTTCTACACTTGAAACACTTTTTTGACTCGTATCAAGTACATTTATTTCAAAATCACTATCTTGACATGATGTGTGAGACATTGAATCATCTGTACTATCACCAGAATCAATGTTATCAACAGATTTCAAGTTTTCATCCTCAGCCTTTTATACAACTACCTGCATTAAAGCTTGTGACCTAGATTTTCTTTCTAATCGCTTTTTAAGCTTTTTAGTCTCGTTTTTGTCACACTCTGCAATTGACATCAATCTAGGACCACATTGGTCGAGCAAAAACTCGTGTTCTAGTGCCGGGACATTTTTGCCAATAGAGCAATTACAGTTGCTGAGGTCACATTTGCAAGTACAAATATCAAACAGTGCAGTTTCAGTTTTTGACTGAAAGCTAGTTACTGCATCTTTGTAGGAGTTAGGATACTTCCTTTTAGGCCCTGAACACTTTTTAATTTTCCCAAGCTGTTCATGCAGTTTCAAAACCATAAATATTGTGTTTTTGGTGCCACAAACAGGAATTGAAGCTCTTTTCCATAGTTCCTCAAGTTTTAAAGGAACTCTTAACGCAATTACCTTCTTTGCAGGCTGATGTATTCGCTCTTGTTTCATTTCAATGCGTAGCCACTCAAAATACTTCAAAACATCCATCTTGGTTGGCAGAACATTAAACTCACTCACATCAATAAATTACCCGATAACCGGCCTGTCGGTAGTTTGTCTAGTTAGATGCGGTTTTTTACTCATAATGAACAACAACAACACTCACTCAATTGTTTTTTACAACAAGACTATCGCACTAAAACACAACCGTAATGCTCGCTCGCAGGCGAACGACTACTGTCAATTCTGCGCGGTGATTCATAGGTGTCGCGTCACCGCGGCGCGACAGTCTTGCCTTCCCCCACCCCATCGCTTCAAGTTGACGCTTGACGTATTGAAATGTGATTTATTATTTCACTTATTTCAACAATTCCAATCAAGCCTAACGAGGCTTTAGTTACATTTAATTTTTAAACCAACAACAACACAAATATCAAAGCACTGAAAAATGTTAAAAAATTGGCTGAAATTTACGACTTTTAGGCCTTGTGCGGGATACCTAAATGTTGTGCTAAGTTTTTGAAATACATTTTCCCTCGTTTTTTGTGCTTATTGTTAGTGAAATTTTAACTTGCAATTTAGAAAAAAAGTGTTTTAGGTTTTTTTATAATTTTTGTAAAAATTTACTTTTTAAGTAAAATTTCTAAACTTTAGGCCTTGTGCGGGAGACCAAAACATTTTTTTAAAAATCCAAAATTTTTTGTGGTAAGTTGTGGTGTCTAGTAGCAACTTTTTATCAACTTGGAATTTGGAAACAAAAAAAAAGTTAAAAATCGATACACCCTACTGCACATGATGTATCAGGATTGATAGTTCAAATTTGATTGAAAATACGAATCTCACAGAGTGTGTTGGGGCACAAATAAACGCACGGTATTGTAGAGGGCCAAGTGTTTCAACGATTGCTCATCACGGGCAAATTACTGTCATGAATGCAGATTGTCGCCATTCGCAAGATGACTTTGGAGAATTAACATGAATTAGCATACGTTTAATGAATATGCACATGCAGATATGCATCTAACTTACGGTGTGGCAGATGAAAGAAGTCGAGAAAATGTATCAGGATTACTAAACCAACTGGCGGAAACCTCAACATTAAATGTTTGCATGTGTTTATCAACAAGTGTGTGAAACTATATAGGTTACCAGTACCTGTCATGATAAAGAAGACAAGTGATCGACACGGATAATTCAAGTTGAGAAAGCCATCGCCTTCTGGAAAGTTTGGAGCTCATTCCATTCCTTGCGGTGGATCAATATCTTGACGACCACTATCACTGGATTTACCTCAATTGCTTTGTTTCTCTGGTGTTCAGTGAAAAACATGGTGTACAAGAATCTAATTGACAGTGATATGGAGGTTATGCCACGCATATTAGTTGCGACCCGCAACCTCTGGAAATGCCAGGCATTTTCCATAATATCAGGCTGTCCACGCCATGCCATTGTCAGGCATGTATTGCAGCAAATGATTGGAATTTCAAGCAGACGATGCAGAAATAAAAGCATTTTGACTTACTTGTTGTGTTTCCTTCCCATCACCTACTGGGAAAATTGTACCTTACTACGTGACGTTTTCGCCCATATTTTCCTATGTGAAATCGTTTTCTTTTGCTATTTTCTACCTCCCTACCAAATTTCAACAATCAATCCTGATAGACCCTGTACATATCCTGTACACAGGAATGAACACATCTTTTATATCGTCAAGAATTTAACGATGTAAAACAAATATTTTTTGCAAAACGTCATAATTCATATGCAAATTATAGTAATTATACTTCGAGAATGGAACTGGACATTTCATATAGATATGCATATGAGATCATATTCAATGATTGTGTACACACGTCTAACACGTCACTCTCCCGAAAAACAATGCCACTAATTTAGACTTAACATAAAATACTTGTAATATGTAATACACTTTGATTTTTAGATTTAAAAAGTACACTGAATTATACAATTCTTTAGTAAATGGCATTTATGATAAACAAAACAAATTCAGTTAATAATCTGCAGATTTTTAGCTTGTTAATCTTTTTTGAGTCTGTATGAATATACTTCTTAATCCTATTGTCAGAATAAAAATATTATGTACTTCTCGTCTTATTCGTAAAAACAAAGCAATTAAATTATGATGCATATCATCATGATTTAATACAAAATGCCTTCTCTAATATACAATTAGTACATCAATGACCTTCCCATATACAAATGATCATAAGGTGTGTAGATGATAGAGTAAGTGGGATGTGTAGGCATAGGCACCCTGTGAAAGATTATATCTACCCTGTATATATAAAATCCTAATGAAACGAATTTATGAAACGACTGAAACGAAACGAATTTATGAAATGATTTCATGATCGACTGATTCAACAACTGATTATGTTTCACGGCGATTTCTCATGAAATATTTAATATTATGCGATAAAATTAACACCAAAAAATCCGCATTGATCCGCAGTTCTCAAAACTGGTATTATAATTTAAAAATTATAATAGTCAGGAGGTCTGGAGAATAGACCGCTACTTGTTAGTTGCATACGAAAGTTATTGTGAGACACCGCTAGATCCTCACCTCTGGGAGCGACAACCTACAGTAGCGCAAAGACACGCAGGATCTGGGTCGGACCGAGGGTTCTCAGTAAGACCGAGAGTCAGCCAGCATCCGGCACGGTTACCCCCGGGGATAGTGTTTAATGGCGAAGCGGCTGGTCGACATTCTCCCACGGTTTACACCACGACATCGAGCAACCAAAGCCATACTGGCCTCCCTCTGCGACCACTCACTCCCTGGTCAACGAGGGCATCACCAAACCCTACCCACCTTAGAGTCGGCTCACAACTGCTCCAGCTACGGACATCTCGGCAGGATGAGCCTCCTGTCGCAAATAGCGCACCAGGCGATGTCCGAAATCCTCACCCTTCGGTTGCTCCGGGAGACCCTGCATGGCGATCCCGCGAGCGCCGTCGTCACCAGTAAGTCATCAAGACACCGTTCTACAAAACCCGCTCTCTCTCCTTATGCTCCCTCTTAGTCAACTGGGGGATGGGGTTCTTTCAAATTGGCTATCATTTGCCCAGAGTCAACACCCGGTCTATGGCCGTCTCTGGGAACAGACTACGGACCGTCGCTATCCGGCTTGTTCAGAGAGCCCGGGTGCCGGGGGAACGTACTTGTTACAGGCCCGAAGGTCCACGTCTCCATACACAACGTCTGTTACCCGTGGCCACCGGACACTAGGCCTGTCGACCTTGAACCATTCTAGGAGGTTGTGATTCGTCCCCATCCGGCCCCCTCGCATTCGTGTACTACGAACTCGGCCGGGCTCCGTGTCTCCTACCCCAGTAACGGGGTCTGTTTTGGACCACCCGGAGGGGCGGCCAACACTCAGTTGGAAAAATTATATTTGCATAATAACTCTAAAAATCATTATGATTGAGTTAAAGATAATAGCGTATATCGTTTAAATGGAGTTCCATTATCGGCCGTTTAGACGCTGAAATGCTGTGCTTTACTAAGAGTTGGGATTTCTGTGTTAAGTTAATGTATATATATATACGCTGAAAAAAGACGCAAAAAATTATCTTTATGAAAACATTGAAATCCTAAACTTTTCCAGTTAGACTAACACTGAAACGACAAAATGCTAGCTTTTTATTACCAGCAACTGTTTCGTGATTTTTCTAATGTGAAATTCCGAATTACACTGTAAAAACAAACTGCAGTAAAAAAAAAAAACAGAAAAGGTTCTGCAGCAGAGTTGCAGTATCTTTTTCGTTAAATCACAGAAATTCAGTTAGGGGAGATGGGGGCACATGTGAACAGTTCGCACAAATATAGCTTTTTCTCATAACTGGATTAATTTCTATAAACAAAAACTATTTAATATAGTAAACAGAACTTTCTTTTATACATGGTCATTTTTTAAAAATCACCTGTATAGTTTTTCTTACATTTTTAAATAGTTTTATAAATTCAAAAAAAAAATTGTTCACATGTGCCCCATCAGCGGGGTAGTTTTGAACACACGTGGGGCACATGTGAACACAAGGAAAAAATATCCTGTAACATGCTTTTTATTCTGTTATTCATATGTCATCGTAATCATTAATTACATTACATTTTAAATTCACCATAAAGAAAAAAAATATACATATATTTCTCTAGTTTCCTGGTGATATGTTTAAGCAAACGATTATTAAATGAAAATATGTAGATTTGGAGGGGAGAGGGTTAGATGATTCATTAAATATTGTTGCAATAAATTTAAAAAAATAAAGAAGCAATTTTAAAAAAGAAATTAAAACTTTTAAATTTTGATTAAGGGTTTTGTTTTAGGGAAATTTTAGGGAGGGGGTATTTACATACTACTTATCGAAAATCTACCGAAATACGAAAGATTCTCACTCCTGTATTTGCCTTATTTACTTGTAAATTATAGATAAAGAAGGGTTTTTTAATGATTAAAAAATTTTTCGACTAAACCCCCCCTCCCCCCCCTCTCCCAACTTCTTTTGCTTTTGAAAGAGGAGAAGGTGTACAATCCGGATTTTACGGTAGTTATCAGTTTCAAAATTTTACTTTCTTAAAATATTACTGGTATTTATGGATATGGTATTTTGAATGGGTAGCTCCATTCAAAGCATCATGTACATAACTGTTTTAGAGATGGAAGTAAGCCATCATTGCAAGGTTTGAACAAATGTAACAGAAAAATTTGCAAAGTTGTTCCAGGTAATACTTTTGTATTAACAATGCATAAAAAATACTGTTTTAAACCATTTATTAAAATAATATATAACACTTATTGCATTTCAGAAAACATTAAATTTATTTAAAGTACAATTGAACGTAAACGAGCTTGTTGCTCGTTATATATTTGCTGAAAGATGTGTTTGTGGAAGTTTCAATACAAAATAAACCTTGTGTGAGGAAAATATCTTCTATTTCAGGTAAATTGTAGATAATGGAACTTACATTATTTCTCATTAAGTTAACTGAAAGAAACAGAATCACAGAATGACTTATTGGAGCACTTATGAACTGTTCATATCTGCCCCAACTAGTCTTTTCACAAGTGCCCCACATTGCTGCTTTTGTTAAATTGATAAATCATTAACATTTCTTAATTTTAGAAGAAAAATAACTGTATCAAAAATGTTTATTAGTAATCATAGTATATGTTAAAACACTCAAATTCAAGTAAATGAATAAATAAATAAAGTTATTCGCTTATCAACTTGGAATAAAGATTTTACTTTTGAGATCTAAAAACAGTGTTTTGGCTACAGAGGACAAACAAAAAGCCATAGAGCTTCAAAAATGTTTTACCATATGCATACAGGTACTATCATCTTTAGTAATTTTTTTCAAATAAAAAAAACTTATAATAACTATAGAAAAAAAGCGATGTTCACATGTGCCCCGTGTTCACATGTGCCCCGATCTCCCCTACATGACTTTTCCGTATTTTAGACTGCAAAGTTCCGTTTTGTACACTGCAAAGTTCCGTTTTGTAGACTGAAATGCTCCGTTTTGGAGACTGAAATGTTCCGTTTTGGAGACTGAAATGCTCTGTTTTGGAGACTGAAATACTTAGGTTTGGAGAGAAATATTGTTTTTCAGAATGTAATTTTGCATTCCTGAAACAAATGTTTGATTTAAGCATGGTAATTTTCTATTTTACAAACTGACATTTTGAAATTTCTCCTTACTGATCGAAACCTATTGCCACATAATATATTCATATTTATGTCGGTAAAAAACTATTTGTAACCAATTTTTTCTGCGTACTTTTCTTAAAGAATGTTTCTCAAAATATATCTAAAATAATAATTGCATGTATTAAAATATCAAAACACAGTAATACTCAAATAAAATTATATATTTGAAATATTTAGACAATAAAAAGAAAAAAAAGCAGAAAAAATCAGTTGAAAATATTAATTTTATTAGAATGTATACATTACACATTCGTTGGTTTAACATTAGAGTTAAAATAGAGTTAAAATGTCATCAACATTGCAGCTGATATTTGTGTGCATATTTACTCAAGAAATAATTATTTTGCTTATTTTTGGCAATATAATTTGCAATATTTAGATTGGGGGAAAAAAGATACATACATATAAACTATTTTCCATTGTCACAAATTCTGTTGCCCCTGGTGATTTTGGTGTGAATTCAACACTGCAGAAACGCAATTACTTGCCCTGAAAGGGTTAAATATGTTAATTGTTGCCCTTTTCTTGTGCTTATGTATAATTTACTAAACTGCATACAAGCATTTTCTTTGATTATTTATGTGCATATAAGTATATTTAAAGAAATAAAAATGTTCTCACACATGTGCTACAAGAGTAATAAAATAACAGACGGTTTTAATTTATTTTCCTATTTAGAGAAATATTTTGAAAAATTATTAAAACTTTACTTTTCAATTGCATATAAAAGCAGTTTTGGTACAGATATTTTTAAGTATTTTGATTAACTATCTACAATTCGCTTTGCATTTACTTACATAAACAGAACACATTGTAAAGGGGGGGGGGGGCAGAGAGATAGCATAATTGCTCTAATAATGAATAAACGGTTTTGACATTTGCCCTTTAAAAAAAAACCATAGCTTGAAAAATTATAGCTTTTTTATGTTTAATACATTTTCTAAGCTTTAAATATGAAATCTGTCTGCATAAGTTTAACTGTAATTTTGCTTTTTTTTTTTTTTTTTTTTTTGCAAATTTCTCCATAACAGAAACAAAATAAGTATGTTAAACATTTTGGCCATATATAAACTTGGCAAATTGAATGATTCAGACATATACACCAATGGTAATATGCTACAATAACTACAGAAGTTATACAGTTATGCATTCAATAGAGAAATGCATTTTACTTCCTATAAGATAGTAGATTTTCTTACACGGCAAGTGTATTTTTAGGTAATCCTTGAAAAACTTCATGTTATATAAGGTATGCCAAAAATTTTTACGTATTAGTTATATTTTGCAACTTTAAATTACCACAATATAAACATTTCACAAAGTTCTATCCTATACTAAGCTTTATAAAAAATTATAAAAATACATTGCGGTAAGTGATTATTTTTTAGAATAATTTTCAACTGTGTTCTTGCTAGCTGCAATAGACTGAGAGGCGGTTGCTAGAACCATCACCTCATCAAGTTCATGGTTCAAACTACCTAGATTAGCATATTAAAATGCCACTGGTCTGCCAAATCATATCTCAGTGAAAAACAATCTCATTCTCGATTTTAGCAGTAGGTACATAGGATTATTATAGTAATTTTTCTTAAGCCAAAGGTATGAAAACATAGAAATGGGAGCAGGAAACACAAAAGTAAACTTACCTGCCAACCACTAAAATTAGGTTTTCATGTGTTTTCCATCCACATGACTTGGCAGACCAGTTGTATATCAAACCTTGTGTAAATTATAAAATAACTTTTCTGACGGCCTTTCCTCAAATCCAAAGGGTCTGAGATATGACATTTTTTCATTCATTTTTGTTGTTATTAAAAAACTCATTTTCTGGGAGTAAACTTAAAGGATTTTTACAATTGTTAATAACTAAACTCAATTATAAAAAAGAAGAAAAAACTCATTTTGATTTCTGTTAATATTAAATGAGTCAAAACATTTCGTCGACTTTTATGGATATGAAGAACTGCCTTAAAAGTATAATAGCTCCTAATTCTTTTAATTAAATAAAAACAAATTTTATTTTTAAAAAATTACTTTCATTTTAAAAAACAGCATTTTTTTTATTACAGTCAGTTCTGAACTTCACAACATTTTCCGCAATCATTTACAACTGATTTTATCTTTGCATGTTGAAACGTTTAGGTTGAAATTCACATTATCAGAAAGTTAATATGTAAATATATATATATAGTAAAGCATTTTAATTTTATTTTAAAATATCACTATTATTTGTATCACTACTATTTGCAACGCTAGAATCAATATCAGATACAGACAGCCAATTCAAGGGAAGAAATATCAGTATGACATCGATTTCTCAGCTGCTAAAACTGCCTGGTTTTCAAATTAACTTTTGAAGAATCCTGGTAAATGCCGACTTTATTATCAAGTAATGAAAATTTTCTAAATCTTTAAAAATGTAAACAAAGAATTTTAAAATTGTTCTATCTTAAATATTCACCCACACACAAACTAATTTTTCCTGAAGACCATGTTTCTTAAATGCAATATTACATTTTCATTTGGTACATCTTAAATTCATGATAACTCTAGATTGCTTAATTATACACATATTAAGACAGCGCTTGTGACAAAAAACGTAATAGCTGAATGTATACGGATTAATATACAAATGAAAATGCAACTATTTCAAAACACTAAATTTTGACTTCTTCTATCACTGTACAAGATGACAAATATTCTGATAAATTCACAGTAATTTCTTTACTTCCTTAATTCTTAACAATGGCATTTGTGAGAAAAAGGATCATAATCATAATTACCCTGGTGAGACCAAATTACATTGAAAATATGAGGTAATTATAAAATTAGTAGTAAGGAAAACACTAAATAAAACAAAAAAATTATTGATTGTTGTATCACAAATTAAAATGACACTCAAAGTCTCTAAGTCCATTCACAAGATTTACATCTGGCTTGGCAACCATATTATGTCTTTTCCCTTCCACCCTAGGTGCTTTGCTACCTTTATCCGGGTTAATATCGGCAAAGATTCTGAAAAATGAGAATAGGAAAGTTTGTAATAAAAGACACTGGTAAAGTTAAAAGCATGTAAAAAGATATATGATACGCAATTACCACAGCAGAGTTCCCCCAGGCAGTTTCAGGAGGGTGTTGCACCTAATCAGCCTTTTGGTTTACAAAATAGCACCCCTCTTGCCCCTTATCAAAAGAATTAGCACCCTTCTTGCCTCTCCATTAAAAAAAGTGCCTTTTTTTCTCTTTTGCATTAAAAAATTTGCTTACATAGTAAAATCTGACTCAATGTTGTTTTGAAAAGAGATATCCAAGTTTTAAATATTAAAAGTGACTAAAAAAATGCTCTTAAGAATCCAAAACATGCCCTTAAGAATAAAATATGTGCCCTTTTCTCACCGGCAGCGCCCTGCACTTTTTTAAACAGAGGGGAAACCCTGAAACAGTTATAACTTTTATTTTATTTTACAGCAGCCTTTTGTTATATAATAAAAGCTGCAGGCAATATAACAGTCCGCCCCCCCCTCCCCCCTAAAAAAACTTAAAAGATGACTTACAATAACTTATACTCTCACATATAAGGATTAGAATACACACCATTATATAAAAATTAATTTCGGAAAAAAAAATGTTTAGTTAATAATCAAGCTCAGGAATCGATGCAGCTTTTATTCTTGGGGCCCATTTTGTGAAAACTAGAATTTACTTTTTGTGAATTTTATTCAACATTTTGTAACGGAAGATGAAATCCAATTACTCAATTTCGAACCAAAAATTTATTAACAAAAACTTCTTTACATCCCCTTTCTAAAGTTTTTGTTTTTCACTCGTTTTATTTACAAAACTAGTATATAATCCCCGTCAAAAATGACGAAAAGCGATAAATCTTCAAAACAATAGTTAAAAAAATATTTTTCTGACTTAAAAAAAAAGATTCCTCATGCATTTTGTTAATCAAAAAGTATTATCCTTTTATGTTTTATGATTAGAGCAAAGAAATTATGTAAACTGCAATTTAGTCACCAGCTCTTAAACGCGCCATTTCCAGCTACACATTCTATGACGAAAATGCTTGATTAGTTTCCCTCTACATTAAAAATTTGTTGTTTAGCGTTTTTTTTTTTCGCTACAAACTATCTTAAAATTCATAATTTTATCTGCAAGATAATTAAAATATGTTGTACCGATAAGAAATACTCATTTTATTTGCAATGTCTTCAAATCTGATGAAATCCATTGTGAAAAAAGTACAATTACAACAGAAAGTTGACGGCAAAAGAATTAGCAAGAAACATAAGCTCCTAATTTATTGGAAATTAACACGGCCTACAGAGGCGCTGCTCGCAGTCTTCGGTACAGAAAAAATTGTCCCTTTAACCCTTTATCTACTGACAGTACTTATAAGTACCATTAAAATAACTTGTTATAAAATTAATTTAATACATCGATTAGTAGTAATACAATTTAGAATGAGTTATAGATGCATTACTTCATGATGTTCCAAAAGCATTATGGGTTACACAAAACAAAAATATTTTTTAAAGGATGATTTCTTTGGCCTTTGCATCTTTTCAGCTTTCTTGGCGCTGGAGGGGGAGGGGTGGAAGGAGGGATTTTTCAATTCAGAAATATTTCTATATTTCTATTGTAAGAACATTATATTTGTAGATTTCCTAATTCTGAATTCCGATTTCCTAATTCCTAGAAAATACTAAGAAAAATATTTAAAATAAAAGATTTGAGTGGAGTGGTGTTATAAATATTACACAATATCCCTATAAATTCAAATTTAATGAATCCTTCAATCTTTCTAAAATCCTTCTAGAATTTATTAAATGATTATGTAAATCTTCTAATTTTGTTTCAAAAATTCACAAAAAATACTTTAGAAGATGAAATATTCATGAATTCATAATTTAGTACATAAAGGGCTAATTTCCCTTTAAATAACGCTAATGTACCATTGAAATAATTCTTTATTGTAAATGCATTTGAAAGTTTTAGATATTCAAATTCGGATAATTTTTACTTTGTCATTTAAGACAGAAAACAAATGTCACAGGAAATCTAAAATTGTGGAAAAGATTAATCATTCTGAATAAATTAAAAATACATGTAATGTAATGTGCTTGAACGGACCTTTTAACATTTTTAGAGTGAAAGTTATATCTTTTATCCCCCAGATGGCGATAGTTATCCGTTATGTTTAATTCAGAACTTGTTGTTGTTGTTGTTGATGATGATTTGGCCCTTAAATTTAGACCTTAATTGTTTAGAACTTAATAGTTTTTGAAAGTTTTAAACAAAGTTAAAATATTTAAAGATTTTAATAAACTATTACAAATATTTTAAGACCAGCATCGGCTTTAACCTGTATTTTTTTTTTTTTTTTTTTTTTTTTTAAATGAAGCGTTCAAAGAGTCATACATTGGTTTATAAATTTGCTGGAATTTGAATCAGAATGGCAACAGTATCGCCTGTTTAGATCTGATTTCTATGTTTGTAATAGCTTAATTTTAATTTAGAATTTAATACATTATAAATTGATATGATACACATGTTTTATGTGAAAATATGCTGAACAGACATGAGTTCAAATAGAAAAAATTATCATTTAGCCGTCATATCCTAGGATATGTTTTGGTTAAGCCTAACATGGCGTTTAGCTACGGTCGATTCGCACCGGGATGGTTCTGACGTTTCCTGCACTCAGATTTTATTATAAGTAGATTACGCATTTAAAAAAAAGATTTTATGAGAAATAATTTTACGAAGGAGCCTATTTTATGAAAAGGAATGTTGTGAATGTGTTTTATTAAGTTCATATTTGTGAAGGGGCCCATTTTATTAAATTTATTTTTGTGAGGGGGCCCATTTTATTAAATTCTTTTTTATGAAGGGGCCCATTTTACTGAATAGAGTTTTGTGAAATGGTTCTAAATTTTGCCTGGATCGATCCCTGAAGCTGCACTGCATTTATAAAGAAATTGATCTACCATTTGGGACGGGTATTTTCAGATGTTCCAATGTATTCTTTGATGATTATTACAATACATAACCGCTATTATTACATTTAAATTCTTATCTTTCACTTTCTACATTTCACACACATATATCTACAGTGTGTTCACGTATAACCTGACCGACATTTATTTTCGCAACCGTTGGTCCTAGATGCATACTTCTAATTACAAAAGTGGTTAAAATTAGGTGCAGAGTTAAGATAAAAAAAAGCTTGAATCGAAAAAGCAATTTAGCGAATAATTGCAAAATATAAATTTTTATACGGTCCACCGGTCCTATAAGTTATAGTTAGTAAAATTTTACTGTTACACTGACAAGTAAGGCAAAAAAAGTCCCGTTATTCTACGATTAAAATTGACCGAATAATAGCTGTTTAAAGTTGGAGCATATCTTTTTGCTGCAAATTAGGGGTCATTCACAAATTTACCAGAAATATAATTCCGTCAGATATATTAAAGAAATGGTTGAGAGTAAAATTAGCATTTCAATACCAATTTGAAATCTTTAATCATTCTTACATATTACTGCAAAATATACAATTTGTACTGAACATATAAGTGGATAAAAATAACAGAGATTTTGTTAAGTAAAAGGATGAAAAACAACAACCTCAATTCATTACAAAAATGATGCATATTTTAAAATGCCGTTAGATTACACCGTCTATCAAATTTTGGGTTGTGCCACGCTTTTTAGCTTTTGAAAATTGATTCACGTGTATTTTTCACCGCTGAATCCGAAAATAACCTTCATTTTAAACCATCACGACAGGATTTTTCTCAAATCGCAAATTTCACAGTTAAAAAGCTCAAAATTAAAATTGATCCCCCCTCCCCTCCGAACCTCGTCGGACCCCTGAGCTGTTTAGCTGTAAGAGACCCAGGATAAGCCACAAAATTGAATTAAATATTGAATTAAACAAAATTAAACGAAAAAAAAGGTCTTACATCTATTTTATAGTATAAGATTTTTCGCTATTTTTTATCCTTGAAATTTACTATTTGCGAAAAATCCTGACAAGATGATTACAAATGAAGGTAATTTTCGTATTTAGCGTTAACAAATACATAAAACATAATTATAAAAGTTAAAAAACACAACAATCGCAGGTTTATGTTATCTAATCTAAAACCATTTCTTAAACTTGTTGACGGTAATATATCCGAATTGTTTTGTGTTACCCTCTAATATAAGTATGTATAAGTTGGTAAGCGTCGAAAATCATAATAATATTACATTGTAATCGGATTTAAGTCAGTATGTCAAATTTTAACTTCAATCGGACATTTGAAAGTCAATTAAAGTTCATGTACAAATTTTAAACTGGAAAGACGATCGTTGCAAGTTAAATAAAACCTTATGAAAATAATATAATTTTTGTTAAAAGAAATCATAGCCTCAAATCCTTACAAAATACAACATATGTTAAAATACGATTATTTTAACTAATCTGAAACTTAACTAATAAAGTTAATTCAATCGTAATAGTTGTACGATTTCATTCAAACCGCAGATACCTTGAAATAAGTTTAAGTATTTTATATACGACCCCTGAAAGCATGATCGAAATCATCTGTTTTGATATGCAAAGAAGGAGTATAAGTCATGCATTTCAATTTTCATAAACTCGGTCAATTTTAATGTTAGTTGAATGGGACTTTTTCTGTCTTACTTGTTAGTGTCACAGTGAATTTTTACTAAATATAAATTATAGGAGCGGAGGACAGTATAAACATTTAAATTTCGTAATTTTTTAATAAATGTTTTTCTTGACCCAAATCGCTTTAAAAACAATTCTTTACCTTATTTAAACCATTTTTGTATTTCGAAGTAAGCATCTAGGACCAACGGTTGCGAAAATAATGGTTCAGGTTATACGTGGACACACTGTATACAGTCAGTACCGGATATATGGTCACACGCTTATAAGGTCACCCCGCTTATAAGATCACTTTTCGTAAGTCCGGACTAACTGAATAGGTATTATGTGTTAAAATACACCGTCTATATGGTCAGATTCCAATGGCTACTATCGGATATATGGTCATACGGTCATCTTTTGTCTCCCTTTTTATTGCAAAATATCTTATTGTTTTATGCTTTTTCATTCCCCCTTTCAGGGTGTAAAGTGCCTAACAGACGTATCATTCACATTCAAGTATCTTCAACTGTCGGCCTCTTTTTATTAATCACGCGGTGCTTTTCATTTTAATAGCTTTAGAAAGAAGTGGTTGGACATCCTGAAGGAGGAACTTCTTTCCTTCTAGTCAATTTTCGCCTTTTTTATCGTTGAATCTCCCGTGCGTTTGCTAAAATCCACAAGTACGAACTTATGTATGTTTAAAGATAGGCCAGTTGACATTTTTATAGCTTTAAAATGAGAGGGAGACTTTTTCCTTTGTAAATGGAGCCTTAGAGATCGCGATAATATTGCATACCACGTGACTAGATTTGCGTCGACACTCGGGGGAGGGAGGAGGGGGGAGGTGATCTCCTCTTCCCGGCAGCAGCCTATAAGAGAAATTCTTTCCTGTCAGCAAGAGTTTCCAAAGCTCTGGATATTTCTCCCTCAACTTCGGCATTAGATACCCAATCTTGGTGAACATTACCCCTTGCAACCAAATCAAAATTGTTCTCCGCCAGAGAAAAGTTAAATCACACATTTATAGTTTTTTGTATTTTTCATTACTTGTCGCTGCGTGTAAAGTCTTCGTTCATTTGTTAATTGTCATTTGTGAATACAAGATATCAGCAAAACGAAAAATTTGACATTGCGGAAAAAAATGGTAGAGAACTCGAATGTATCGAAAGCAGCTTTCACGAAGACTGATGGAATATAGAGAGCGACACTGAATAACGAATTAGGGTTCAAATCTTGTTAAACAGAAGATGTGATCAACCAAAAGAGAAAGCGAGAACATGTTTTAACATTTGAGAATGTTGAGACAGATCTTTTTGCTTGGATAAAATGTGCCAGATTGCAGAATGTTCCAATACATGAATTATTGTAAAAGAAAAACTTCTGACAATTGCTGCATAAATAGGAAAAACGAAAATTGCTGCATAGCTAGGAAAAACGAATTTTACTGCCAAAGAATCGAAGGAATAGCTTTTAACGTGTTAAGTGACATTCTCGATAGGTGCAGACATTGTGATGTTTAAAATTTTGATAAACTTTGGCTGTTTTTTCATGTTTTTTGCCAGATAAAACTGTTACTTATAAGAACGAAGAATGAAGTGGTGGAAAGGTAAGCAAAAAAAAAAAAAAAAAAAAAAAAAAGATCGGCCGTTTTATTAGCAGCGAGTATGGATGGATGGCTCAGAGAAATTGACTCCATTAGTTACTGGTAAATTTCACAAGCTTCGTTGTCTGAATAACTGCAAATTTTTGCAGGTATCTTGCGATGCGAACCGAAAGGCCTGGATGACAATAAACAAGTGAGAAAAAGAAATTCGGTTTTTAGATAAAATTTGCACAGA
This sequence comes from Maratus speciosus, assembly GCA_963932465.1. Taxonomy (NCBI): domain Eukaryota; kingdom Metazoa; phylum Arthropoda; class Arachnida; order Araneae; family Salticidae; genus Maratus; species Maratus speciosus. The sequence continues at coordinate 329,829,073 of OZ010788.1, read as the reverse complement.
CAACGGACTATAATCGCAGACAACTGTACCGCCCATTGAATGATTCCCAATTAAAATCCGATTGAACTTGTTTTCTTGCCTCCAAACTGAACCAGTATGGCACAACAATTAGATCAAGGGATTATTAAAAATATTAAGATAAATTATCGAAAGCTGCTTCTAAAAGACGTCATTGCTGCCATTGATCAGAAAAAGAAGTTTCGCATGACTGTGTTAGATGTCATATGTTACGTAGACAAGAGTTGAAATATGGTATCAAAGAAGACCATAGAAATTGTTTTTGACATCCTTGGCTTCCAGAATGTGAAAAATTATCGTTCGAAGACAACGAAAATGATGATAATGCTGATGATGTGTTTCTATTTGGAGTTGCACAAGAACTACGGAATGCCGTTTGCACAATACATGACGAACTGACAATGAGATCGCTACTAATGGACTTTACCCACGAGTGGCAACAGTCATGCTTTTGCTGGTATGTACCTTCCGAAAAAGACTACTTATTGGACGAAGGGGAAGCCGTGTTAAAATGTCCTTCTCGCCTATTGGTGCTATTGGTGTTTTTCATTTAGATATCCGCAGGTGACGTGACATCGGTAAAGTCCCACTTTCGAAAATTTTAAATATAAACTTAAACATTGATGGAAATGATAATAATGACAGTGAATTCGAAGCTGAAACGACATCGCGAGCAGAAGTTCTCAAAGCACTAACATTTTAAAACTGTTCGTGTATAAGAAAAAGTTTTAACAACTGCGATAAAAAAACAAACAAATCTGCTTAAAAGATTATTTTTACAACTACGAGTAAACTCATCAATTCGAAATTTTAAGTGTAAAGCTATTCTTGTTTATACATCTTGTTTTATAAATTATATGTTCATAGCTTCATTGTACATTATTGTACTAATATAACTAACTTATTAATAATATTTTATTGTGTGACATAAAATTCCTGCTTACACCGCATATAAGGTCACTCCCCTTATAAGGTCATATTTTTCAGGACCTCATGGGTGACCATATAACCGATACTGACAGACAAAGCAGATGATTTTTTACTGATTTACTTCAAATTGTTTAGCATAGAATAAATTTTAAACAGAAGAGAAAGTGGAGTTGACGCGAGAACATTTTCGCGCTATGATTTTCTACGATATTAAAGCAGGATTAAATCAAGAAGAATGCGTTCAAAGGTTGATATTAGCATTTGGTGATGAATCTCCAGCTCGTGCTACTGTATTTGGATGGTTTAACCCGTAAGAACTCGCAAGTGAGAATGCCTGTTGCTTTTCTTTTACTTTACATTCATATAATATCAACTTTTTTTGGTTGGCTTAGTACTTTTATTCACAAAATAGGTAAAATAATTGAAAAACATTTTGAAATTTTAATTAAAATAAAAAATGATTTAAATAAGAGTCTTAAAAAAGTACGACTGTGGGAGAAAATCTCATGTAGCGAGTTCTCCCGGGTTAAAGAATTTAGCAGAGATCGCAAATTTCTTCAGGATGAAGAACACACAGGAAGGCGCCGTCGGCAGTAATACCGGATAATGTGTCTGCCATACGAAAAATGTTACTGGATGATAATCGCTGTACCTATCAAATAATACAGAAGGAATTTAACATTGGATTCGCAGCCATATACAACATTATTCATGAAGAATTCCATATAAAAAAAGTAGTTTACCGTTGGGTTCCCCATAATCTAACTGAGCATCAAAAAGAGGAGCGTGTAAGAATCGGTAAAGAAACTCTTAAATTGCTAAATGATGGTGGCCACCGCATCATTTCTAAAATTGTAACAGGTGATGAAACGTACATACAGTTTTTTGACTTTCCAATACGTCAAGAAAGCAAAGTATGGGTCTTCGAAGATGATTCCACGCCGACAATGGTGAAAAGACAACGCGCACTGAAAAAAAGTGATGTATGCCGTTTTCTTCAGAAGTACAGGATTGGTCAAAGCCATCAAGTTGGAAGGACAGAAGACAGTAACAGCAAACTGGTATACCACTAAATGTCTTCCGGAAATTCTACAAGAAGTGAATGTTAGGGGACTAATGCTTCACCATGACAATGCAAAACATACAGCCAGATTAACAGTTGAGTTTCTTAAACAAAAACGAATTAAAGTGATAGAACACCCGCCGTATTCACCTGATCTAGCTATGTGTGACTTTTGGTTATTCTTTAATCTAAAAAAGAACTTACGTGGACGTCGTTTTCATTCATAAGAAGAGATTGATGTGGCTATAAATGCATTTTTTTCATCTATTCTAAGAAATGAATGGCTTGAGGCATTTAATCTGTCGAAAATTCGTCTACAAAAGTGCATTGATGCTGGAGGAGACTACTTTGAACATACCTAAAATTTTGTAAGTGTAACTTTAAAAACATAGTTGTATCTCAAAAATTTCAGAGTGACCCTCGTATAATATAGAAAAAACTGGAATATGATAATTATAACAGTAATTAAAAAATAGTTGTTAAAAATTCAATAAACTTAAGCGATTATAGAAAAAAAAGTATTATTTATTTTTCAATAAAAATTAAGGGAAAAAAAGATTTTTCGGGAAGGAAAAAAAAAAAAAAGGTTTCCTTATAAAACATGAAAACACGTGTCCCACTTTACATTAAATATGCTATCTGCACGCAAATTCATAGTCTACTACTATTAAAAATATATATATTGCAAGTAAATAAAGATATAAAATGGTTAAGTAAAAATAATTCTCAGTAAAATTTCACCGAAGGGAGATTAAACATTTTCTGCTTCCTAGCTGGTAAAGATTGTTAATGATAACCCAAATTAGCAAACATGCATGAGAGAATATTTTATACTAGTGTTAACCTTTTTTTTATATCTGTAGAGAAAACAAAAATTACTTTTCCCTCCTAAGAATGAGAACATTATACCCGCCGATCTTCGATAGCATGTAGGCCTAACGTGCCATCGCAGAAATAAACAAGGTTTTATGCAAATCAAACATTTATTTAAAATAAATACAACATTCATTATAAAAAATAATTGCAAAATAAAGCTGAATAACTTTTTTCACAATTGTAACGGAAACATGGAGTAATAAAAAAATCAGGAAATCACTGTAAACGAAACAACATGCTGATCGCAGGAAGGCAAAGGCAAACTGCTTTCAAGGTCGGTATGAAGATACTTTCAGTTCTCTTCTTCTCTTGAACTATGAATCAACGTTGTTTATTATTAGTGTGGTTTTTTGCTGCAGCTAAAAGTCAGTATGACCTCAAATGATAGCAGAAATCCATTCTAAACGTAGCCCGAACATTGATAACCGATAATAACATAAAATCAACATGGCTGTCGCCGGAGTTCTTGTACGGAGATATTTCGTTTTTGATGCGTCTACTCACAGATACGGAAACTCTGAGAGTTCAAGGCCAACAGAAAACGGCCCATTTCCTGAAATTCCAGGAAAAGTAACAGTTTTATATAAAACGGAATTTTTCAGTTAAAAAAGGGAAAATTCACAGGATAACACCTGTTAATTTCAGGACATTTTTTTACAGTGTAAATTCTATTTAGGTTCATTTGGACATAGAGGAGTTGTCATAACATTTTATCAGATCAATATATTAAAGGAAATGCCCTAAACGCATCATTTCAATAATAGACGTCAACGTGCATAAATTTAAAGCATTCCTTTGAATAAATGAATTATGGAAATCGCAACTTTAAATAGATTAAAATCACTATATTTAAAGAATTCTTTTATTCTTTAACAGGCAACATTTATGACCGCACTGGGAAAAGGGTCATAACAAGAATTCGAATATTGAATTTTCGAATTCTAGTATTTCTGACTAATTATATTTGCCTGTTTATATAATAAGAGAAATTCTGTGATAAATTAAGACAAATATTAATGAACATAAATAATTTTATCAATATTTAAATAGTAGTATTTCCTTGGTAACCATGATTGTGCTGCTGTTTGAACAGCTTTGATCTACAATAAAATAGATGTTCGAATGTTTAGTTAAAAACAAAGGAGTTATTAAAAATTATTTAAAATCATATTCTACAAATTGAAAATATGAAGCTTTTCCTAACATGATGTGTTCATTCTGATGAATTTTTTATCCAATAGTGCAGTGAAAATTACGCTTATTCTGTTTGTCCTGTTAAAATGAATAAATTCTACGACGACAGGATTCTGTATTTAACGTCTTATGATATATATGGGCCAAATACACAAATTTCGCTGTTTATGAAGACGTATAAGGTCACTAAAATGTAATGTATCAAAAGTATCAGCTTAATGTACTCTAAATTTTGTGTGACTCTATATACCCTTGATAAATATTGAGTGCACCATTTTCAGTCAAGAACAGTTGTTCGTGATCCACAATAAAATATACAAATTCTATGACTATGACATTTCATGGATTTCAAACAATAACATTCTTCAGTAATGTTGGACTATGTTGTAAAAGCTGAACTTTCTACATGATACTCAAATTTTTATCTACAGAAAAGCGCTGGAAAAAAAATACAGGGTGTTTCATAAAATATAAGGAAAAGTTTAACAGGTAATAGTGCATATCCAAACAAACATCTTTCATCAAATACTGCATGGTCGGAATTAAAACGCAAAGGTGCTAGAGGGCGCCGAAGGTGATGCTGTTATACGAGGCACAAACGCACAAAGAACGATTAAGTGACAAAAGCAAGGTGGGAAAACGTTCTTCGTACAATTGTTGAGCCTCTGAGCCATTTCCATTTACAGTTCCATAGATAAATAGCATCTGAGACTTTTTCCTTTAGTAAAGGGCACCATCTTGAGTTCTACTCCTACCATCTCCTACAGCGATTGACAGTTGCACACACGGATCAGCAGATTTTGTGTATTGATGAAGGCGAAATTGTGCATACGCATTCTTCTTCTTCCAGATATCACATTTGCATGCTATTAGGGCCCCTTTTCTCCTGATAGCTAGCAACAATAATGGAGATTTAACGTTTCTAGACCAAATTTCCAAATGCGCCAACACATTTGCGTTTTATTTCCGACCGTGCGTTTTTTGATGAAAGTTGTTTGTTTCGATGTGTACTATCACTTTTTAAAATATTTCCTATCTTTTATGAAACACACTGTATATCAAATATCCCGATATTAAATTAAATTAAACAGTTAAACGCACAACAGTTAAAAGCATGTGATTTTATTTTTTTTTTTACAAATATGGAGAGTAATTTCATTAAACTCACTGCATAAAGTGATCTTCAGTTAAAAAGGCAGTCTAAAAATATTTTAATCATGCATATAATTATAAATTCATGAACGAACAGAAAGTTTTGATGAATGTTATTAAATTTAGCAGAAAACTTTTTGCAACGTATAAAAACGAAACTAATTATCTTTGGAAATTGATTAAATTAGGAGCTTAATAAATAAAATAGAAAAAAAAATAATATATGAAAATTCTGTGATATTAAAAAAGCAACACTTTTTAAAAAATTCAGAAACTTCCATTATCAAACATTAAAAAATAAAAAAAATTCTTAATAAAATTCACTTTAAACTCACTAAAATACTTAACAATAAAAAAATGTTCCAAATATTTTTTGAAAATTAATTTTCTAATTAGATAAATATTGCTGCATTCATATACCGTCATATGAGGAAACTGTTAAAGAAATTTAATAATTTAAACAAGAAACATTTTCTCTTAGATACTCATAAATATTAAATAACAATTTGTATCTTCAATGCATCAAAATTGTGTTTAATGAAAAACTGGTTATAATATAGTTTATTAAATAATTTTAGCTTACTATAAGAAATTGAAAAATTGTAGAAAACTAAAATATATGAAGTCAAGTAAAGATACCAAATTAAATTTTAATCTAAAATAATAAATTTAAAACTAATTATTGTATTTTAAATATTTAAAAAACATGTTTTTATATTTGAGCTTAAAAAAATGTTAATATGAAATAGTGAATGAAACGTTTTTTTTTATTTTGAATTAAAGTTACAGACGTATTATTTGATCTTTAAAATGAATAATGTTGCTTCTTACAAGGGAACCACTTTTGGTGTTGCTCGCACCTAGCATCGAGACCTGGTGCGTTTTGTAGCCCTATACATAAAAGTTAGAGAACCGAAAAATTTTCTCTGTTAAAATAATATTTTATATACTTTTTTATACTTTTATTTTTTTTTATTATTGCATATTTATTTGTTTATTTCACGCCAAAAGTGAGTTAAGTCGCCAAATATGGCGCTACAATTTTCCTCCTGCTTTATCCAAAGAGAAAATGTACAGAACATATTACTAGAGTTATATCAGATTGCGATTTTTTTTTATAATTGATAGCATAAGAAACAAATATTAGGGTTTTTTTTTTTCTATGCAGACGATAAATATATAAGTAATAAATATAATTCTATAAAAGCTTCGAAGATCATTGAAAACTATTTTTTAGTGAAATACAAATAAGCAAATTATTTTCTTTTGAAATCGAATGAAATAAAATTTCGAATGTTTAAAATGAAATGTTGCTGTATTTAATGGTCCTTCGGTAAAAGTAATCATAAAGTAAATTAATATTTTTACACAGTTTAGAAAAATTACTGTGGCGAAATAGGTCTTACATTGCAATTTCTAGCTATTACAAATTCAGCTATGACATTTTCTAGGGTTGCCGGAAAGCTCTACTTTTGAAAATAAAGGCCAACTGTTTCCCCGCCAAAAATATGAATATAAAGTTGCAATTTTTCAAAATCAAATTCGTGAGTTTTTGAAGAAATTTTCAAACTTTTTTCAATATTTTATACTTATTATTAACTAATTTTTATTTTTAAATACTTTTGTTTAAAAAAATTCAATGTTAATAGTCCGATAAGTGGTCTTGAAAATTGCATTTTCAGAAAGTTATGCTGGTGTAGTATCAAGAAATATTATTTTAACAAAAATTTTTTATCGGATCTCAAACTTCATAATATAGGGCGTTAAAATGCACCAGGTCTCAATGCTAGGTGCGAGCAACACCAAAAGTGGTTCCCTTGTTAGTTTTTAAAATTATAACATGCCTTATAACATGATACTATATTATAACATGAAAAAATTATTAGAAGACACAGAGCTTCTCCCATACTGCACAAAATAACAGCGTGCCTCCTCGATGTGATTTGGAAGTTACAGAAAAATGAATAAAAAAGCACAGTTCACTATTTTCCTCTTTCGGATAATCGAATGATATGCTTGTATATACATATATATTTCATTAAAAACTGCAAATGTAAAGTTTGTTAGATTTCTAGCGATTATAAAGTGATATACATTTTTTTTTTAAGTTCATCTGAAAAACGACAGAGCAGTGTCCCCTGATGGGTGAACAAAGACAAAAGTGTATCAACATAACTTTTAATAAATATGTAACATATATATACAAATTTGCTATATTTCCATTTCAGAGATGCCGAGAAACATCTCTCTTGGAAATCGTGAATAACACAACAGATCAACGCCACTTGGTGAACTATTTGTCTAAATCTAATGAGCACAAAATCCAATCAGCACATAAATCCAATCACCACTAAGCTGTGTCAATGTCTAGCTCAATATGAAAATTTATGACATTCTGTACAAATAATCCTATGATACTGTTATGTAAGAATGAATGAAATCACAGCTTAAAATGACTCCCTTTTAGACCATGTACACCTAAACCATAGACGCACTTATTTATGTCAATGTACATCATAATATAAAGTCTTACAAAAATCAAACAATTAGTTCTTAAGGTAGGTCGCCCACACAATTTTCGGCAGAAATATACAGACAAACAGCTACACTATAAAGGTACATTTATTATTTCTGTCAATTAATTTGATACTTTATGCCTTACAATATGTTTAGCTAAAACATATTTTTTAGCACCAGAACATTCTAATAACATATTACTAATAACATTCTAATAACATTCACCAGAACACAAATAACATATGTTCCATATCATTCAGCTTATCATCATCAGCACGAATAATGATGAAATTGTACATATTTACGTACAGTCGTGGAAAAAAAAGTAAACACCCCCTACTAACTCCTCAACAAATTATCGTAGAAGAAAGTTACTGGTACCGAACGATTGGAAATAAAGTCTACTTTTAAATGATGTATATAAAATTTGCCTAGAGGGCCATCTACATATTAAAACGAACCATAACTTTGTTTTTTTCAATAGCGGTACCCAATTCTGATAGCATAAATGAACTCTACACCCTTCAATTAGCCTAAAAACGAATTTTTATGCAATTCGTACCATAAGTTTCTGAGAAATTAATTATTATAAAACGAGCGTATTTTAAGGGCTGTATCCAAACTGAAGTTCCGTATATCGAGAGAGCCCCTTCCTTGATCAAGGCACCTTAAGCGCCACTCAAGGACTCAATGAAGCGTGTTAGATTACAGTACAGCAGAGTAAATTTCAAAATGTATTCTCACTTCTATCATAGACGGCCCCTTAAACTATCATTTTGCCGTTTTTTAAGCATAATTTGAAAACTACTTGGAAGAAAAATGTGCAATTTTTGAATTTCCATAAAGCAGGACTTAATAAATCTAAATCCATCAAAAAAATTGTAGGTTGCAATTCATAATTTTTTCGAATATTAATTATAATTCATAATTCATATCATAAAATTATAAAAATTGCAAATTCAGCTTATTTATGTTTGGGTATATTAGTATTATTACTACAAAAAAAATAGCACATTAGGGGCATAATTTCGGGAGATATAAATAAAAATATGAAAATGTAAATTAACATTAGAAGCACCAAATTTTGAATGTGTATAATTCAAAAACTTATCATTCAAATGACTTGAAATTTAGTGTCTAGGAATAGTTTGAACCGAAAATTTGAAATATCTCGTTAAAATTGGGTTTTGTCATTGAAAAAAATGAAGTTTGAATTCGTTTTAATATGTAGATGACCCCCTAAGAAAATTTTATATACATCATTTAAAAGTAGACTTTATTTCCAATCGTTCGGTACCAGTAACATTCTTCTACGATGATTTGTTGAGGAGTTAGTAGGGGGTGTTTACTTTTTTTTTCCACGACTGTACATGCAGGCGAAACGGATTCGTTGGTAACGTTTATTGCCAATAGAATTGCGAGGAATTTATGGAAAAGTCAATAAGAAATTGTACAAGGGAAAAAAACTGGTAATGTGCGAAAATTGTAATAGAAATTAATTTAAAGGTTTTTGAATAAAGTTTTGAACAATCCGGCAATATTGGGAGTAGTGAATTTACAATTAACAATGTTTTGCAAAGTGTGATTTGTTAAGTTATTTATTTATGAATAGATAGATCATGCTCTTGCTTACTTTCCTGTTAGAAAAAAAAACTTAAATAGTGAGATAAAAAAAAAATCCTTCCTTCCAATAATCTTACTATTTATAAACTGAAAGACATCATTGATATATCTCATTACAGGCATGTCTATATAAAATATTATTAATTTTTCATTCCTATATTGAAAAAATCGTGGTTTAAAACGTCGAATTAAAGAATACGATAAAAGTACTCGCAAACAAAAAACTAACAAATCGGCAACTGCAAAATATTTCTAGTAGATAAACCAGATCCTTGAATTTAACTCAGCTAAATTACAACTAAACCTACATTTATACATGAACTTTACTATCTCAAAACATACCATATCTATCAAAAAATATAAGTATTGTTATTTGTCATAGCACTATTCTACCACTGCAAGATTATTGAAACTATTTTATAAAAATCTCCTTTCCTAATTTCTACTAAACTTTTCCCTCATTTCCCTGCAATTCACTGTAATTAATGATCACTAATTAAATATATACAAGGCTAGAAAAGATTGTAAAAATAATTCTATGCAAATTTTACAACAAGTAAGGACAAGAAAAATACGTCAGAATGAATTTCATGACAACTAGCAAAAAATTTAATTACTTGACATTTTTGGAAAAGTAAGCTTCTATATATATTTAATACACATCGTCTATTGTTAACGACATCTTATTTTAACATACATATTGGTTTTCAAAATAGTACGTAAATTTTATTTACTCGTTTTCTATTGCTACAAAGGCCTTTTTTAAATAAGAAAGCATGATCAACACATTGCAAAAAAGGGAAAAAAAAATACTATGAAAGATTATTTCCTAACAATAAACTTATGAGAAATAAAGACTCAATTAAAAGAAATAATTTAAAGGGTTTGAGAATGTGTTAAAAATTTTTAATATTTTTTTCTACAAAGTGTCCAAAAAGTCCTTGACACATTTTAAAATTCAATATAAAATCAAGTAATTGTCGTACAGGAATGCAGTTTGGACTAAAATACTACTCAAGATGAAGAAAACTCTACTCAAGAGTTTTCTTCAAGCGAAAATAAATAATTCGTTCCAAACATCGATCATAGATGGAGCCACTTGTAAATTTGCTAGGTTTTAATGTTTTCAAACATGCGTTCTGATTTTCAAATTAAATTTGATACTGTGACACAGAAATTACGACTCTTAGCGAAAAAGGACAAAGTGTATAGTTCTGCTGTGGCTAAGATTGAAGTACTGAAGACAAGTTCACGCATGTGATCGAGTTAATTCAACAATTAATGCTAACGAACACGTGGATTGAACTGTTTCCGTTTGAATGCGGCTCGAGCTACACAGGGTGCACTCATTGAACTACGCTAATGGATTGCACAAATTATTACTATTTAAATGATTGTGACAAAATAAAATGATTTGAACTGATTTTCTTGAGAGTTTTATGCTTCTTTCTGATTTATTTAAGGTACAGCGCCATTCATCTATGGGAGATGATATGAACTAATTTTTTTTGTTCTTTTGAAACAAACTTTTCATCATGAGAAGCATTTTAGTTCAAACTGGCCTCCTGTACGACAATTACAGGATCTTTTTATTGAATTTTTAAATGCGTCAGAGAATTTTGGGACACCCTGTATTATACATAAACTAGTTTATGATTATAGATGTAAGCCCTGTTTTAGCAATTTTTATAACGATTTTAATGCATCTCCTTAATTATTTAGATATATGAAATATATGTTTGTAAATTACACACATATCGTTATCAAATTTAGTGAGTGATTATATATAACAGTTAGTTATATAGAATACATAATATCAGTTTGTATCAAACGTGTTTTTAAAAATACCTTTGAACATTTTTTTAAAAATTTCATAATTCAAATTTAATCTAGGGAGTACGTAAGAAAAATAAATGGTTCAACAAGGACTCTCCTTCAAAATAATAATTTCCTCCAACCCAAAATCCCCCCCCCCGAAAGCCCCCCCCCCAAATAGTTGTTTTAACTTAAATTTCTTATTGTTTTAGAGGAAAAGCATTACGAAATTCAGAAACTAGACAATATTTGCAACAAATAGGATATATGATATTATGACGTAGGATAAACGGGGAGAGAGGGAGCTGCCTCGGAACTTTCACCGCGCGCTTTTCTCAAAAACCAATTTTTTTCAAAAAATCAATTTTTGGGGGGGTTGCCGGGTGAAATTTTGGTGGGAAGTTACAAATTCGGATTCAGAGACCCTAAAAACATAAAGTGAGTCGAAATCCAGAACTAGTATTAATTTCGCCATGCGAAATCCCCTATTGCCTGGACTTCCTAACTTAGTGCGCATAGCCCCACAGTGCATGTTCAGAGGCAGCGCTCCCCCTCCCCGTTCATCCTGCGTCATAATATCATATACCCTATTTCTTGCAAATTTTGTCTAGTTTCTGAATTTCATAATGCTTTTCCACTAAAACAATAATAAATTTAAGTTAAAAACAACTATTTGGAAGGGGGGGGGGGGTTCGGGGGTAAAATTTTAGGTAGAAGTTAAAAATTCAGATTCAGCGACCCAAAAAAACTTGAAGTAAATCTTATAGAGAAAGTTCGGAGGGGAGATGGGAGGGCGAATGTAAACGTGTGAGTGGTTAAGTGGAATAGCGCAACTTAGTTCACGCAGCACCGCGCGCATGTTCCGAGGCAGATCCCCCATTCACGTTCATCCTAAGTCATAATGTCATACATCTAATTTGTTGAAAATTTTGTCTTCTTTATGAATTTCTAGACAATTTTTCCCTAAAACAATAAAAAAATTGATTTTTTTATTAAAAACCTTTTTTGGTGGTCTTTCTACCAAAATTTGGTGCGGTTGCCGGGGGAAATTTTGGTGGGAAGTTAAAAATTCGGATTCAGCGATCCAAAAAACATATAATAAGCCTTTTTCTAGAACTACCGTGAATTTTGCTAGGTAGAGCCTCTATACGGTCTCTATTGCCGGGACCTAAAATATTTGAACCGATTAATTCACTTTAAAACAGCACATAATATCATTCTAAAACAGCTCAACAGAATATTGATAATAATCATTTAGCATCTTTAATCTATTGATCATAATTATTTTTAATTATTTTATTTAAAATGTAGTAAATTACTAATAATTTCAAATAAGTTACAATTATAATAATATCAAAGTTTATTTCTATTAATCACTTAACTAATTTAATGTTATATATTTTACATGTTTCTTTACAGATGGGGGGGGGGGTATATACAAACAAATTACAAGATTTTTACATACTGACAAATATATGTATCATAAACTGTATTAGCGTCCACTATTATAAATTATAATATTTTAAAGTAAATCAATAAAAGTGATGTAAATGATGTAAATTAATATAATATAAATATTTTTATACAGTACTAAGGACAGCAAATTCATAAGGACCAAAATAAGCATAGAAACTCATAAAATCAACGTACCAACCCTTTTTTTAAAATATATATATTAAAACAACATTTGCGTATAAATTATCCAGATAACTCCTCCCTCGTCCATAATTTAACATTTGTCCACCCAGCCGACCTATTTAAACTTTTTTTTTTAAATTATATTTTGTATTTTTAATTTTTTGTGTATTTTTAGTTTTATATATATATTTCTTTATATATTTTTTAATATGCAAAATGTTAATAGTAACTTACACGTAACCTCCCTACTATCCATTGTTTAGATCATTAATTAATTGTAGATTAAGGAATATATGAATTTCTTAGGAAAACCATGATTTAATGCACCAAATATTAATTGTTTAATGTTTTTTATTGATAAGATGTGAGGAACATAAACTTTTGATTCTATACAAATGATTAATAAGTATATTACGTTAAAGTGGAATATGTAGACAGGATTTAAAATGAGTAAACATATTAACTTTGAATTGAAAGTCTTTACGTTTATCATAAAGATCAGTAATTGTTTTGTTTTGTGCTATTATGATTTTTAGATCTAAAAAGATAATTTTATTTGTTAAAAGGTTTTCTGTCAATTCTAAATTAGTTGGATAATCAACTGGAAATTGATAAATATTTGATTGTTTAGTGTAAATTAAAATTATGTCATAAATACAGCGATACATTAGTATATTATCATTACAGTTATTACGTTCATATCGATATAAATATAAATCAGCCATCAAACTGGATGTAGATACGCGTTGAGGGATTCCTTCTATTTGTAGATGAATAATATTATCTTGCAAGATATAGTTATTGTATATTATAAAATTCGTTAAATGTGCTTAAATATTTTATATCCATATATGTAGGAAGAGTTAATTTATTTGTATATCTTTTAAATAGTGTATTAATTATATTATGCATGTCTGTAAGATGTATATTATTAAATAGATCTTTAAAATCATATGTACAGTCGTGGGAAAAAAAAAGTAAACACGCCCTACTAACTCCTCAACAAACTATCGTAGAAGAAAGTTACTGGTACTGAACGATTGGAAATAAAATCTACTTTTAAATGATGTATATAAAATTTGTTTAAGGGGCCATCTACATATTAAAACGAACCATAACTTTGTTTTTTTCAATAGCAGTACCCAATTCTGACAGCATAAATGAACTCTACACTCTTCAATTAGCCTAAAAACGAATTTTTATGCAATTCGTACCATAAGTTTCCGAGAAATTAATTATTTTAAAACGAACGTATTTTAAGGGCTGTATCCAAATTGAAGTTCCGTACTGGATTGTTAACTGAGAGAGCCGCTTCCTTGATCAAGACACCTTAAGCGCAACTCAAGGAGTCAATGAAGCGTGTTAGATTACAGTACGGCAGAATAAATTTCAAAATGTCTACTCACTCCCATCATAGACGGCCCCTTAAACCATCATTTTGCCATTTTTTAAGCATAATTTGAAAACTACTTGGAAGAAAAATGTGAAATTTTTGAATTTCCATAAAGCAGGACTTAATAAATCTAAATCCATCAAAAAAATTGTAGGTTGCAATTCATAATTTTTTCGAATATTAATTTCATAATTCATAATTCATATCATAAAATTATAAAAATTGCAAATTCAGCTTATTTATGTTTGGGTATATTAGTATTATTACCACAAAAAAAATTAGCACATTAGGAGCATAATTTCGGGAGATATAAATAAAAATATGAAAATATAACTTAACATTAGAAGCACTAAATTTTGAATGTTTATAATTCAAAAACTTATCATTCAAATGACTTGAAATTTGGTGTCTAGGCATAGTTTGAACCGAAGATTTGAAATATCTCATTAAAATTGGGTATTGCTATTGAAAAAAATGAAGTTAGGATTCGTTTTAATATGTAGATGACCCACTAAGAAAATTTATATGCATCATTTAAAAGTAGACTTTATTTCCAATCGTTCGGTACCAGTAACTTTCTTCTATGATGATTTGTTGAGGAGTTAGTAGGGGGTGTTTACTTTTTTTTTCCACGACTGTACGTATATTTTTTACACATTTAATGTCTTTAAATACATTAACCAATTGTTGACTATTTTTTTTACAGTGTTTATTATCTGTTTCTGTTGTTAAATTATAAATTTGACTTAGAATTTTTAATAAAATATTGTTAGCATAATTATTATATGTGTTACATCCAATTATAACTGTTCTGAATTTAATTGGTGTCTTATGAAATTTAGGAATGAGCACTAAATATGCATAGTTAAAGTTAGTAGTAATAATATTTTGTGGTTTATAATAAGCAATAATTTTACGATTGTTAACAATAATATCATCATTAGTTTTTTGGAAAGACTTATTTGATGAAATACAAAATGTAGGAAGATGGTGATAGTAAGATTTGCATATGATTGCATAATTATTAGGAGATTTATCAATGTATGTGATTATGTAGTCTTTTTGAATATTTTTGATTTGTTGGAAAATGTGTTTGGAATTGACTTTAACAACATCAGATACATTTGTCCTAAGAGCATCAGTTAACTTTTCAATAACCAATATTTCCCATTGATTAAAATATGCAATAGGTTTATTGTAATATATAGAAATTTTGTATATATATAAATCAATAGCATATGTAAATTAATTTATAAATAAATTAAAGTTAAGTTTTGATCGAAGTCTTTATTTAGGCCATATGCCATTAATTTTCTTAATGTAAAATCATTTACAATATTAAGATCACCAGTGGTTATATGACCATGATCTTTATTAATGTATTGCTGTAGTGAAGGGTCGTTGCAGTTACAAGGGAAAGTACGTCTAGCAGATGTATTTTTTGAAAAAGAATTATAATTACCAATCTTTCTACCTAAAGGATTTGGCTATTTATATGTTCTAGATATTTTAATACTAGGAATAGGAAATTTAAATTTTTTGTCATTTATAATAGAATTAATATTAATTTTATTGAATATCTGATATGTATAAGTAATTAGCATTTGTGTATTTGTATTTTTAAGTTTAGGTGTTTTTTTTTTTTTTTTTTTTTTGTAAATTAATGTTAAATTGATTGACTTTGGTCATAATAAGATCAAAAAACATATTTGAGAAATGTATCGAGTAAGATTTACTAAGAAATATATTTAAATATTGTGTAATTTTTTTTCTTTTTTATTGCAAAGATATATTTAGGAACATATAATTATAACCAATTAAATATTTACTATGAAGGTTATTTAACTGTTTAATTATAGTATTTTTGAGATAATAACTGAAAACGAACATCTACCACGTTTGTTACGTGTTGTTTTGCGACTTAAATTACGATTTAGTGTAGGATAAATTGGATTATAATGAGTTATATTATTAATGGATGAAAAAAACTTTAATATTCCTATTGAATACTTCAGTATTAAGTCCGTATGGATAAACTGTATTATAATATTGCATGAATGAAGACTCCAGAAATAGACGATCTGATACGATTTTTTCAATTTGTAAGATTGATGTTGTTGTATTTTTAAATTTATGCTTGTGGAAATGGTGAATTCCAGCAATATATTGCTTATTCTTAGATTTATTTTTAATCGAATCTGAGTAATGTTGGTTAATACGTTTATGTAGTTGACCAGATGTTTGTCCAATATACTGCATATTACATATATTGTATTTTATACTATATACTACATTGAATGCTATAAACACGGATCCGAAACAATTTGTGTTTGTGAAGCAAAGGGGTCTTGAATCTCTTATCCATACATTTTCTAAATAATAGAGGTGGTGGAGGCGAATAAAATAGTTGACTGGATGTCGGTCCAGGAACAACTCTATTAATGTTCCTGTACCGGGTACTACACTGCGAAGACGCTAAGTGTATTTTTCCATGAACGATAAATTAAAAAAGAACAGCCATTGTATTTGTTTTATGAGGCATATAATAACGTAAAATAAAGAAAGAATTATTAAGGAAGCTATGTAATATAAATTTCGATTAATAATGATTTTTCTTGATTATTAATAGATACATACAATATGTACAATAAGATAAATAAAACAATCGAATAGCTTGATCCACCAATAAAAATAATAACATCACCAATACTACATTACAAAGACATTCCCATAATAATCACAGTGCGTGTTCCAGATCAGAACATAATATTTATTTCAAAATTGCAGTGTAAAATGTAAATATACAAAATGTTATACTATCCTAATAATATCCAATGTACAATCTTTAAATCATGTATCCTAAAGAGAGATAAATTGAATGTAACAGCTATAATGCTAAAGTATATTATTGTAAATTATAATTCATACCTAAAATTAGTGAGACAGATATTATTAAAATTTATTAATATAAATCTATTAATAACTAATGGACAACAGTGATATAATCATGTTGAAATGAAGTTTAATATAGAACATGAAAGATGACAAACATGCAGCATAAAATGGAATTTCTTATATCAAGGGGTATCAAATAACTATATATATTCAATAAATACATAACCCACATAAATTAGTCTTTGCTTTACAACTTTATGACTATCTTCGTTCCATTATCGTACAAAGTAGCACTTTTTACTATGGCATCACGCTAAGTTAAGATGGACCTTAGTGATGTGCGGGATCTGAATATGTTGACAGCTGATATATGACGGTTGTACGAGACATTCCTGTAAATTCGTTACTTTCTGCTGTTATGAACGTTGTACACAGAATGCAAAATGTGATCCTCCGAAAGGCAGCGATACTGAACCTGAATTGAATTTACTAAATGGAAGATGTTGATTGTCAGTATTGATTATGCATATTTTAAACACTGTTTTCTATTACACACCGCCACATATCTCTGAAGCAGTTGCCTTCTTCAAAAATGTTTTTTTTTCGTTGAATCCTTCGTCCACATTCTAGTTTAATCATACTAAACAATTCGACTGTATTCTCGCAAATAGATCACTCTACAGAATACGGTGAGTACAGACAGTTTAATTACGGCCACGTAGTAGTTTAAAATTAATTATAATTATGTTCGCTAAGTAAGATATGAAAGATGAGTAAATATTTTTTTTATTGAAAGCAATAAATTTAATATAGATTAATATTTACAGTTAGTGATAAAGAAAAAATAAACGGACAAGTGCAAGTATTACTCGAACTCAGAGGGTTCCGTACATTAAAAATATGATTTATTAACTGTATTATTAAAAAAAAAAATCGTTGCTAAAAGAATAATAAGATTTCGTAAAAAAACTATACAATGTAGGATTGGGTATAGACTGTAGCTGTATGTACTAAGAAAGTGGTTGTGCATATATCACGTTATCCCTTTAGGTGGGAGGGCACGTGGCACTTGTTTTCGTAAAATATATCTGGTGGGAGGGAGGGAGTTTGCTTTTTGATATCGTTATCATTTTTGGTCCAACCAAACTTTTCTTTTTTCAGAAACTTTTTCTTTACATGCAAAGAGTCTGTTAACTTTATTTTTTTTATATGTTTTTATGAAAATACAAAGCTATTGTTAAAGCCATTAAATGTTTATAAAATTATTTCATTCCAAAATTTAAATACGCCGACATTTGGCATTCCTGTTCTTCTGCCATATGCGCATCGTTGTCAGACAAATCAGGAATATAATATGTAGGAATTGATACTTGCATTTACTAGTAAAGAAAGACAAAAAATGTTGTCCACTGCTCTGTTGACAGAACTGTCGCAGGCGACTATTTTCCTATTCTGTTCGTACCTTTATTATTAAAAAACAGATTTTGTATGGTATATTTCTCTTGCAAATGTTCTCGAACAGTATGTCAATAATTTTGTTTTGAGAAATTGGTGTGAGGTAGAATATAAACATTAGTCTCCTGTGACAGCATTATATTAATAAGTTCTGCTTTTAACCTCCCCGACAAGAAGACAACATTAGTTTTGAACACATTATGTAACAATCTGCTATTTTTCAATACTTTTAAATAGTAACAAACTCTTTTACATATATATTTATTTCATTTATTGATATTTTCTTGACTTTATGAATCCATAAAGTATGCAACTAATAAGTGTATTATCATAAGTATATAGCACTGTAAGCGTATAAAATGAAATAAAAAGAATTTATAAATAGAATAATTTTTAGAGATTCGTAACGATATCATCGGATGGAGGGGGGCGGTAAAGAATGTTAACTTATGATATAGTAAGGGGGGTGACAAAATTAGCAAAATGTTCATAACGTTATATATGTAATAGCTCCAATGTATGAATGGGTATCACATAAAAGTTCAAAGAGATATGATGCCTAAATAATTTCAAATATTGCTATTCTCTATAACTCTTTTTTTAATCTTATCCTAATCTGTTTTTATGAACTTACTGCGGTATTGACAATAAAAGTAGTGCATATTTAAATTTCTTTTGGCATTTCATACAAATAAATTTAACGTGGTAATAATTTTTTTTTATAGTGTAGCTAAAACAAAACACTTGTTCAAAGTTTAAACTTGACACTGTGCTAAGCGCGCTTCGAAAGGAAGTCGCAAAGCTCCAACTCCGCCTTTGTCCGTGCCGGTTTTTTGCAGATAGGATTTTAGTTATTAAGACACAGGAGGCGTATTGAAGTATACACTCAATAGAAATTAGTCGCGAATCACAAAGTATTTATGTGATTAATTCTAATTAAATTAGTCTGTTTTTTAAAAAAAAAATGACATTTATTGCTTTTATACTGCTACTGGGCATTACATTGCACACATATATCATTAAAATATGTTATCTAGGTTTTAAAAGCTGATGGTACATAGACTACGCCGTCCCTGTCATTATGTATGTCCAAACTGTCCGTAAATTTAAGGGTTAATATCTCGGCTAATTACCGACGATTTTTTTCAAAAATCATTATCAACAATGCTTTTATACTTCTGCTACGGTAGGTACCTTCAGCGCTCCTGAACAAATTTGTTGAATGCTCGCAAATCGAAATTTGTGTGTAACAGAAAAATGTGCTTTTCTCAAAAACTATGTGACCTAATCGCTTTAATTTTCCTGCAAGGATTAAATTATCGCTTACTCCCTCTAATTTTTTCATAATTTTAGTTTCAGTAGATTCGGAAATAGATGGGGGGGGGGGGCATATTTTTACACTGCATTTTCGACGATATCTTTGAAAATCTAAAAATCTAAAAATGAAAAGAAATGTATTTTTGAATTCAGCATTACGAAAGCTATCACACAATACCCCATAATATATACAATGAAAAGATTTTTTTCCCCAGTAACTTAATTTGCCCCTGTACATTTTTCCTAAATATATTTGTGAATGTTTAATAATCATTAAATATGTGGGTCAATAGTCTTTATTGCTTTCCCTAATTTGAACTTTCTACGTTTCATAGTTTACGAGTAAATTGGCTGTGACAGACGGAAAGACAGACACAGGAGTGACCTTATAATAGTTCCGTTTTCTATTTTTAAGTATGGAACCCTAAAAATTAAGTCAAATTCTAATAATAAGATTTATAAATAATGTAAATCATATACTTTTGTAAGCAAAACTATCTAAATAAATTATTCATATTAAACTGCTATTGAATTTATTTATGTTTAGACTAAAGTTGTAAAATACTTCTTAAACATACCAAAATAAAATTAAAGATACATATTGAATGATTTACTTGTAGAAAAGAAAAAAAAAATACTAGCACGTGCAATACACATGTATTTTTTTTTTCATAAGTTTAATAATTATAATCTATTTTAGAACATTATTTTGTTTTCACGTAAATATTTGTTTTAAAAGAAATGTGTTTTAAAGAATGCATTACTTTTTATGTACTTTTATTTTATATTGTTATGCAAAATTTTTTGTAAGCACAGCAACGAATATAAAACTAATAAGAAAAATAATTCCATATTAAAAAATTGTCATCGATTTATAAGATGTTAAAGATATTTCATACTTTCGAATTAATTTTTTTTTTAAATGTCGATTTTAAATCATATTTAAAGTAATTTTTCTAACAACATTTTAAATAGAAAGAAACAACCTATTAACTATAGTCATACAACTTTCCGAATTCCTTTAATTATTTTTTAATCCTTTAGATTCGTTATTTTCCCAATTCTTAAAATTCATATAAAGTAACAGAAAAAAACACTGGATAACATTAATATATAGTTCTGTTACTGGAATGTGATAGCTTCTAACGGTTTGAAATGCACTTCTGAAAATTGCTGTGATTTAGTTAGATTGAATTTTATCATATCGTATCAAGAATGTACAAAAGAAAAAAAAAACTTTTTCAATGTCTCGATCAGTATTACCTTTTTGAAGGACAAAGGACATTTTAACTCATTTTTATTGCATTTTAAATGTTATTCAAGGGGATGTATGAATTATGATATACATTTATCACACAAGAAATTGAAAAAAAAAAATACACTTTTGGAGAAAAGTAGGGAATTTTGAGGAAAATCTTATATGTTGTGAAGAACTTTCCAAAATGCCACATGCGCATATTTTTTATAGCAGTTTAGTTTACATATACAAATAACACTGAACATAGTTTTTTTAAACTAAATGTAATTGGAAAAGTTAAAGTTAGGTAAGCGAAGAAATGTGATGCAAAAATGCTGAAAATTTCCTAAAATATAGAAAGTATTTTTTTTTTCTTACATTTAAATTCAAATACATAGGATTCAATTCACATCTGTATTTATTTATGAAAACCAAACTGGCATAAAAAATATTGGGGTTTTAATTGATATGGAATGCGCATGGGGCATCTTGAAAAGATCTTCATAAAGCTTAAAATGTTAAGGTAAAATTCATATTTTTCCCCATTTTTTTTTTAAATTCTAAAGATAAACATATGCCATAATCCATATAGTGTGCCCTTGAATAATTTTTTTCGTTACTTGCCTGCGCGCTAACAATAAAAGAAATTCGTTTAAATTTCAATTATTTTAAACTTTTTGGATATAAGAAATATTTCAGATAGTAAAATATTTGGTTCTTAAATATTATTTAAGATAGTCAAGTGTCGTTTAAATTATATACAATAATATTTAAACGACGCAATACTATTTAATTATATGCAGTAATATTTAATATTAAAAGGCATTTATACTATTACAATGAAATAGAAATATTACTTGATAGACAATTAGTGATTATTTTTTTATTTACCCATGATTTAAAAATTAATAATATAATAATTAGGTTTTAAAAATGCATCTTTAAAATGTATATTTGTCTATTTATCCAGAATTAAAATAGAAAAGTTATCAGTCTCTCGGAGCAGTAGACTAAACAAAATGTTTCTAACTAAAATCATAATACGAAATGCAATATTTCACATTGATTCAAACATAAATTACGCAAAAAAATACTCGAAGTACCAGAAGATAGCAGAAATAGAATAATGGAATACATAGGAGTGACAAAAAGTAATCTCAAAGAAATAATGAAAGAACCTAAGGCAGATATAAAAAAATTTGTCGTCAATCAACGTCGTCAATTTTAATCAGAATATTACAATAGATATTTATCATGCAATAGTTATATACCCAACATCCAATTACTACTCATCCACTATCAGAGAATCTGTAGAAATTCTGTGAAAAAACAATCAAGTATGCAAAGACACCCTATCATACAATATACCGAATGTATGGTTAAATATCCTAAAAATCAATCCAAAAAACTTGCAAAGGGACGTATTAAAATTAATTGTACTGCACTTAAATATTTTCGAATACGCAAATTTAATCTGAAACACTGCTACTTCGACTGTCTAGCTACACATTTAAAAATGGAAGTGACGTACCAGAACAAAGTGATGTAATAAAATAAACGGAACGTCAGGTAATATATAATTTTCTCTACTTAAGTTCAATCCAATGAACTGCTACTTCTAATTTCAACTTTAAAAATTATTGACTCTCCCATTTCAAAATGAAGTGACGTATTTGTATAAAGGAACATTTAGTTATTAAAATATTCTCTGATGATGGTATCTGGAAATGCCGGACGTACTAAGAAGTTTTAATAAAATGTATATTTTTAGCTTGTAACATCTATTTTATTATTTTAATCATCTTTTGAGTAAAACAGTGATTTTTTTTTAAGTCTATGTTGTATATTTTAAGAATGTTTCAAATTTCTTAAATTCTGTATTACAGAGTATTTTTTGTCAAGAAGTAATTAATAAATATCATGTACTAAGCTACAGTATGTGGATATATAATTTTCAGTATTTCGTATCTATCTATACAATAAAAAGTAAATATTTTAATAAATCTATTTAAATTAATATTCGACTAAATATCTATTTTATATTACATACATCAGCACCCAAACTGAACTGCATAAATACAAAATATGTACTTTTTTATAACTTATATATAATTGAAAGATTATCTGCACAATATCTTGTATCATAAAATCGACTATTTGTGACAACAAAGCAATTAATGCTTAATGTAAAAGTAAAGTTTTCAACATGCTCTAAATTTCACATATGTAATTTACAATAACAGTACCAAATATATATCTGTCAAATAATTTGGAGTAGCAATAAAACATATAGATATCTTTGTTGTTATTTATGTAATTTTGGAATATAAATTTAGCACAGCGTGCTTGCAAAATTACAGCAAAATCTTTAACTCTAATTTTTTATTACGAATGCAATCATGCCTGAGTGAAAACAAAAATGATTCAGACACTATTTATTAAATTCATCCATGCCTTATTTATCAAAATGCAGATTTCAAAACTTTCTTACCTAATAAATAAAATTATATTGCATTGTGCTATAAACTGAAGAATTTAAAATACTTAAGTTTTGTTTTGTTTGTCTGTGTTTTTTGTTGCTGTTGTTGTTTTGCCTTTCTTGTCCATGCTTTAAATGGCGCTTTGCAAATCGGTTACAGGAATTGTTGATAACCAAGTGAATTCTTTTTTGGAGCTGAACCCGCTCCCAAATTTCTCAATCCATCGCATGATGGAATACGAAAATGACGTTCTAAACTCTAATGACTTAGAAATTCCTTGGAAACATCACTCAGGATGTCAGCATATAAAATGCTTTCAGTACAATTCCACGTTACGTATTAAAACACTGATTACTAATTGTTAACGATTACTAAATAACAGGTAGTTTTCCTCGGAGTAATTCCATTCCCACCTTTCTACGATTTCCGCAGAGCTGCCACTACTACTTTAAAAATTTCCCAGTTCCACCTTATAAAAGAAAAGGTAGACTTTTATTATATATTTGATTATATTTAGAATATTATTATATATATTTAAATCCAATTTCAAACACTTATTCTATACTGATTTTTCCAAAAAAAAGTAATTAAATTTCCACAATATCTGTAAGTTATAAAACTATTATATATTACAAAAATATACATAAAACTAAAACGTATACTAAAAAATTAAATACTCCGAAAATACAAAAAATATTTTATATAAGTCTGAATGGAAAAATAAATTATTAGAATAATTCAATTTACGATATTTTTCTAAATAATTTACATTAATTTAACATTTTATAACAAATGTAGGTTTTTTTCTTTTACATTGTATCCTTATTTAAGAACGTTTTTGTTGATTGAAATTGATTAGATTTCGGAGTATTCTTCTTTAGTGATGTCGTACCCTTGAGACCAATTCCCGAATGGTGCTCACAGACAGTGACAAAAATATATATATATATATATATTAAGAGTACTGACCCAGTGTCAGATCACAACAAATATATGGTTTTATTGTATCAGGATATCTTTTGCGATAAAAGCAGTTTTAGATTTATTTTGACATTAACATGATGCGTAAAAAAAATAATTTGATAAGGCTAAAAAACGGATAAACATAATTAGAATAATGGTTAAAAGGTCAGTTTTGTTATTATCTTAGTTGATAATAAACACAACGATATTTATTTAAATTTGTGGATGAGAAGAAAATTATTATTATTATTATTTTTTACATAAAAATGAAACCAAATCGAAATATGCAAATTATTCGAATAGTACTATTTATAATATGCAACTAATTCTGTTTTAGTTAATTAAGAGTTGGAAGACATTACACCTACCAATTTAAATTAATATACCTTTTCTCAGAATCTACCAAAGATATTTATGTGACATTTTTTATATCCATAGTATAAATAAATTCCTAATAAAGTGAAGTAAAATTTATAAATATATATTCGTCTTAGTAAAAAAACAACATATTGAGAAAAATGAATTTAATGTTTGTATATGTGATGTTTGTGTATAATGTAAACAAAGCAAAAAAATTCGAAGGGGGGATATAAAAGATTTAAAATATTAAAAAATTAAAATGTATATTTTTTTCCACAAATTTTCCTCCTAAATGCAGTTAAAAGAGATTACATCGGAGCAAAATGTATCTCATCTTCCACAATGTATAGGGGAAGTGTAGCCGTATTTGGACCACTTCATTTATTTTCAGGTGTAACTCACTTAATTTTTGGAATGTCTGCAAACATCACTATACAGGATCAATCTATTCATCTAACAACTAAATAATTCTTTAGATCAATTTCTTTATGAAAATCTTATACTTTATTTAAATTTGAAAAAAAGATGTCAAAATGGTCCAAATTAAGCAGCTGCTCGCCTATGTTGACCCCCCCCCCTCCCAGTCTCTTAAATTGGACCAAACAATATCAGATTCTTTTAATGACTAGGGAATATAAAAAATTCTATTAAAAGCAAAGTTTGCTATTAACGAAACAATCAGACAAAATAACAGCAATGAAATATAATGAAATCAAATATCTAAAAATAAGAGTAATTTTTTAATCAAAATGTATTCAAAATATAAATCAAAGTTATCATTAATTGAAAATAGAAAGTATGGAACTGATTGCCCGTTACTTGAATACCATGTAATGAGTGATGCAATGCTTACACATGAATTTCGTTTATTGATTTTTTTTCAGCGCACATAACATGGAACCGCATTTGGCAATCTGAACACTGAATCATTTCTGCTACTTCATTTTTCCTACAAATTAGGCAAAAACCAATCCTCACAGTCTAGATTTTTCTTTTTAGTTTCCTAATTATTAGACATTTTCTTGCAACGGTAATTTTCTTCACATTATGTTTGTAATTCTTCAATTCCATCATTTTCTTTCTAATTGCATTACGCCTATTATTTAAACTTGATGTTCGAATTACTTTTGTGCTGTAAGAGCTTCGTTTTTGTCGTTTTTCTTTTTCATTTCAAGGCTTTCTTTATATGGGGAAGATGATAACACAACTGATTTTTGGAGCCCTCTGTACATTGATTTAACTGAATTTAGCAAGGGAGATAAGATTTCTAATTAATTTTTGGCTTTTTTTTTTGGGGGGGGGGGGGGTATTTGTAGATGCAGCCTTCTTGCAGGTCAGTTTCTTCACATCTTACTCTCTCCTTTTTGTGTCCCATATCTTTAACAGCTTTTTCTACAACGTCTGTTCTCTTCCACACAGTTTGACTGTGTCATTTTCAGCAGTTTCAACATTATAATAAAAATTGTTTAACAGTACGCTGATTAATCAAACGCAAACACTATATATTCAAACAGCGTTGAATTCACTCCTCCCCCCAGAGCTCCCCATTTCTCCCCAAGGAATGTTTGAGTTTTTATGCATTTTAATGGCAAAAAAGTGCAATTACATCCTGCAGAACTTTAAAAAGTCTACCCCCGCAATCGAAAATATTCTTCAGGAGGAAAATGTTTGAATTGAACTCTGTAAACCAAAAACGCCGTAGGAATAAAGAATTGAAAGGAAATAAATAGAAATACATACAAGATGGAATAAATTGCAAAAAATATGAATGGAGATGGTAACCAATTATAAAATATTAAAAACAAATAGTGTACAAATCATACCACCCTCGAAATTCTTTAATTACCTTTCAAATTTATGATCGTATATCTGGTCAAATTTAAGACACTTAAATTGGCCCAATTAAGGCAACTGCGCGATTTATTGAAACAGAAAATCTCAAGACTAAGAACAAAAACTAAATCAAACAAATCCGCGTGAAAAATATACTCCATAAACAGATCAATTTAGATATGTATACGAAAACATAACAACTTGCCTTAGTTTTAAAGTATTTACTTACGTTTAGTAGGAAAAATTAGATCAAAACAGCTAATTTAAATTTTTTTTAAATTGTCTGAAAACAGCACGTGTTAGTCGGGTGCTTCTTCTAATCATAAAAGACGTCATTCAAGTGAGTATGGTTTCAGCGGTAGATGACGTCTTTTTCTGTAATTAACGGCAGAATGGCAACGATCCATTTAAAGTGGCGGTCCAAATATGGCTACTCTCCCCTATATGTGTTTAAGAAAAATTCTGTTTACTTAATTCTCGATTTTATATCTTAAAAGACTGCTTGAATGAAGGTGTGTTCTTCAGATCAATGTACATAATTGACTAACAAAAAGAGACATACAATTATATACATTAAGCACTAAATATTACCTTCGGACAAAAGGAAAAAAATGGCGGTTTGTTTATAAAAGTGTATTTTGTCCAAAAAAACCTGTTTAGATATGCATTCATTAATCTTGAAATGCCATTACGCGTTAAAGAAGAAAAAGACGATGACGATGATTATCAGTCATTTTGAAGTTTTGTTATTAAGATACAGTTTGTAGAAATATGAGACACAGGAAATTAGAAATGCTAATTTATGGACAGTTGGGAGGTTTTAAATCAATGTAAATTTTCTCAGAAATTACCAAAGATACTTGCTTTTTTTTATATACATTAATCTTGACCATTCTCTTACCATTCAGAAGGGGTAAAATATTTTTTTCAAAATATTAAAGAATATATATATATATATTTTTTTTTGTTTTTGCACGATTTTGCCTTCTATCTGCGCTTAAATATATCTTTCCCTTCAATTGTGTTTACAAGTTAACTCCCTATTTATATTTTAAGACAATATAAATTAAGAAACATGAATAACATTTTAAATAAAACTTTTTAAAAAAATGCTGTTTTGATAGTAATTGAAATGTGAAGTAAAATGACATAAAAAAACACTAGACTTGTCAATACATCAATTTTATTAAATTTTTGTACATCATATAAGAGGTTCCTTCATTGCCGTGAACACAGTAGCATCTTGCAATTCAAGCTCCTGATGAATACTTAGATTTTTAGGGAATGGGGTAAGCTGGAGCCTTGTGCTATATATCATTCTCTTCCATTTTTTATGCTGAACATTTTGATATAAGGTACTTGAAAGTATGTGTAGGAGTTCAAAAGATATGAGTGTTTAAACTTTCTATTTCTTTTGGTTTCATATCTTTGATGAACCTGGCATTAGCCATCTACTAATATGCTTCTCGTGTCCATTTAACTTACATTTAAAATTCAGAACTTGTTTATTTCATGTACTACGAACATTTCTGCACATTTTGATACCAAACTTGTATATGTACAACAATTGTTTCACTGATTGTTAACCCATTTAAGCTCATACACTTTTTGGTAAAATGGAGCCATTTTCAAATTTCATGAATTTTCACAAGCTTGTAAATTAACTATATCTTATCAAAAACTAAAAACTTTGGCTCTATTCACATACTTTAGAATACGTAGATCATTTTAGAATACAGTTTTTTATGTTTTCAACAAGAATTATATGAAATATGAGCAATGTAAAAAATATCGTTTTTGTGAAAGTACTTCCGTTTTCCCCATGTTATTCCTATGGGGAAACCAAACAAAACAACCAAATTCTTACGTAAATTAATTAATGAAAAAGTGCTTTCAGTTAAAACTTATGGTGTCATTTTCTTAGATTAGCTCATAAGCTATAATTTAATACCAAGTTTGTTGAGAAACTTGCAGGATTTATGTGTAAAATATGCAAAAGAAAAAGTGTTATTTTTGTTCTTTTCTGTTTAACCCTCATCTCCATGGAAAAGCATGGGATATTGGAGGCTTTTTATACCAATTTTAACATAGCTTAATTTCTTACTTTTTTTATTATTTTGAAATACTAACTTACGTTTCAATTATTTTGATCCTTTAGCTTCCTTCCGCCTCCACCCATTTTTTTCTAGGATGATACTTTACATATGGAATGTTTTTTTGAAAAAGTGTAAAATTTTGTTCAGAATTTTCAGAATTCCCATAGAGTTACATTAGCTGTTTACTTTTTTGTGTACAATATTTCACCCACTTAACCATTACTCTCCCACTAACTATTTATATCCTCTTAAAGCTTAAATTCTGTTCTATCTAGCGGTATTATTTTTATTAAAAAGTGTTAACTCTAAGTATTTTTAATTATCGTTTGAAAACTGGTAAAATCTGTTTTTCTGCGGTTGGGTGGATATTGGTTGTTCATTTAATTACTGTGTTTTGTAAGGGCATTTTGTTATCGGAATTATAACTCTTAGAGTGTGTTCAAGAAGCACGCGCGCAGCGCGCGCGAGCTCAGGAGTCAGGAACATGGAGTGGGTCCATATCATGGATGTAGTGTGTTCAGGTAGTGTACAGGTAGGCACGTAGTGTGTTCAGGAACAGATCATGGATTTGATTAATTAAGGGGCTAATTATAAAGATATTTTGATACAGAAACATCGTGTGCCAGATGGCCGAATGGATAAGGCAGTGAACTCGAGACCAGGGATTCTGGGTTCGAATCCTTCCGATCCCACATTGTGTTACAATTTTTTTTTGTTTTGTTTATTGGTTGTTTTATATTTTTCATAATGAATAAGATATTTTTGATGAAGATATATTTTTTATTTTTATTATACAGAGGCACGTGTATTTTTATTATAATAATAAAATACTTATTTAAATGTGAGAAAATGAGGTATTTCGAGATGAAAGTTTTACATCTGAACACCTTTTAAATATTCAAAGTTTCGTTTCTAAGTATGTATATGTATAATGATATAAACATTAAGCAAATCCAAATGAAAAAATAATATATATCGCACGTAGGATAATTCCTTGATTTTTTTTTTTTTTTTTTTTTTTTTGAGTACTTTACGAGTGAATTTTTATCGAGACTAGGCTGGAAATCATATTTTACTTTGAACATTATAAAAATAAAATGTAATAGTTGTAGATTATTTTAACTAAAAATACCTGTACATATATTTTTTAAAGAGATAAAATATATAGGTCTGCTGTCTAGTTTTGTAGTGAATAAAGTATGATCAGAATGTTTATAAATTTTCTACTGAAAGTATAAATAAGTATTTTGCTTATACTAAAAGAATTTTGAATGCCATTTATTTCTCATGTTTGATGATGTATTTTGGTCTGTTATCCACACGGTATTGAAATATGCAATCATAAAATAAGAAATATATATATTAAAACCTTCTCTGAAAAACTGTCTAACTAACAGTGCAAATTCCATTGAAATCCATCCAGTATAGTAGATTACAAACAAATCTCATATGTTGATATCACAATCTTGGTTTACTAACAGCATTTTATTTATCACGGAAGATATAAATCAACTGATAAAACATTTTTAAATAAAGAAAAAGAAAATTGTTAAAATTTTTAGATCACCAGTTGAATTCTTAAATTGTATCAATCAACCTACCAAACAAAGCACAACCAATAACACATAAGCAGAAAACGCACAATCACGTGATCAAATCGCCCACACAATTTTTTTGAGCAGCTCGCGCGGAGTTTGCGCGCGGTTGGTTAACTAATTTTAAATGCCAAATGGGCTAAAGTAGATAAAGAAGGTCACGTGATGTTTTTCCCGACTATTTTAGATTTTATCTGAGTGAACATAGGCATGTATTCCTGTTACGAAAACCATGTTTTGGAAGAATAAAGAAATATAGTCGTTGGTTTTACCTTTTTTGAACCATAAAAATAATGAAATAATTGAATTATGTTAAAATTCCTTTCTTCGATAACACCTACTCCATGGCATAAACTTCTGAGCGCGCGCGCGGTGCGAAGTGCACTTCTGAACACGCTCTTAGTTAGATTGTCTTTAAAATTAAGAGCTTCATTTGACGTCACTTAAATTTACTGATTTGTGATTGGCTGTGTTGAGAATGCCAACTTGGCGATGCTTGCCATTTTCTGTTAGTCGGCATTGTGGCAACCCCCTTTTTATTGTTTTCCGATTTTCTTTTCAGTGTAGATGTAAAGTTTGTTTTGAACCGGTCTGACGGTAATAATGGAACTCTCAAATGAGAGTAATAATAATATTAATATACCTATATATTTGTAAATAAAATGTACATAGTTGTTTTTTAAGAAAGAAGTTTAATTTGAACTGTAGAGTGTGTTTACTCATTCAAGTTACGAATTTTATTTACAATATATTAGAACTAAGTTATGAAGACGTTTTATTCTTCGAAGCACTATGAAATAATTTGAATTTACCGAACCTGCAGTCTAACCGACAACGCATCATTTATCTGGCGTCAAAGCTCCAGGATGTCTGGATTTCATCATCGATTGAGGTAAGTACCTCAAATTAAATTATATTGAATAGATAGAATTATGAATATATTTATTAACTGAACTGTATTGAATAAATTGAATTCTTTATTTTATGATGGATTTCGAAACATTGAAAAAAAAAAGAGCTACGATTCGTAGTCAAACAACAAAAATATTTGATAAAATAAGGGATTTATTAGATAATACACAAGAATTAGAGCTTGAGAATAGAAAATCACAGCTGGATCTTTTGAAACAGCAATTGAATGACAAAATGAAAACTTTAAAATCATTAAATTCTGAAATTGAACCACTGGTTCCAAGTACTGAATTTGAAAAAGAAATCGAGAAATCGGAATATTATAATGAGAATATTATTGAATGGAAATATAAAATTTCCAAATTTTTAAATGATAACACAGTTACTCCTGAAACTAAACAAGATTCTTCAGACATTGAAAGTGATAGTAGTAGCAACAATAGTTCTCTACTAAAAAGTCAGAAAATTCTGAATCAAAATTTGATTAAACTTCCTAAACTTAATATATCTAAATATTATGGTGATTCGTGTTTATGGCTCGAATTTTGGAGTCAGTTTTCGAATGCGATTGACAATAATGAACATTTAACTCCGATTGATAAATTTTCCTACTTAAAGTCACTTTTGGGCGGAAGTGCTGCAAATACTATAGCAGGCTTTTCGCTGACTAAGGAAAATTATGCTCATGCTATAGAATTATTGAAAAATCGTTTTGGTCGTAATGACCTGGTAATAAATAGTCACATGACTAAACTGCTAAATTTGAAACCAGTACGAAATTCTAGTAACATTAAGGCTTTTAGAGATTTGTATGATGAATGCGAAATTCAAATAAGAAATCTTAATTCTTTAGGTGTTGTATCAGGTTCATATGGGCACTTATTATGTCCGATTCTTCTGAGACTTATTCCATCAGATATTGCACTAGAATTTAATAGAAAACGAATTAAAAACACTGACTGGGATGTTAATGAGCTGATAAATTTCATTAAAGATGAAATTGAATCTCGCGAGACCACTGTCCAATTAAACCATTTTGAAAAAATCCCTGAGAAGCAGGAAAATTATAAGAAAAATTATAAAAAATTCATTCCATCAGCTTCTGCCTTAACCACAAATATTAAAAATAACTGCATATTTTGTAATCAAACTGATCACGATACTGAAAAGTGTAAGTCTTTCACCATTCCGGAAATGCGAGAAAAATTAAAAAGGGAAGGAAGGTGCTTTAAATGCTTCCGTAAATTTCACATCGCGAATTTTTGTAAAATTTCGAATGAAAATTGCAAAGTGTGTGGTAAAACATATCATCATACTATACTTTGTAATTCTAATAAAAAAACAGAAGAATCAAAAAATTCAGGTAGCATTATTTCCTCCGTATATCATTGCAAAGGCAATATAAATAATATCAGTAGAGAAGTAATATTGCAAACAATTCATGTAAAAGCTGAAGCGGGTGAAAATTCAGAAACTGCTCTTTGTTTATTTGACTCTGCTAGTCATCGAACTTTTATTACAGAAAATTTAGTTTCAAAATTAAAACCTGAGGTCATTAGAAAGGAAAAATTAATTGTCTATACTTTCGGTTCGAGAAAATCTGAAGAACGATGTTATGATGTCGTTAAGCTAAAGCTAATTCACTTGACGAACAGAAAACGTAGTATAATAATTGAAGCATTAGTCACACCGCTAATAACTAATTCTTTGATACAAATTCCTCCTCTTCCAATCAAAATTAAGAGAAAACTTTCCAAATTTCGTCTTGACACGTGGGAACATTTGGAAAATAGTGATGTTGATATATTAATAGGAGCTGATTATTTATATCAAATTAATGACAAAACATACCCCATAAATAAATCATTGTTCGTCTGTGAAAATTTATTTGGGCATTCCCTCTGCGGGACAATTGACGTAAATAAAAACAGTGAGAGTAAGCAAGCTGGGGTCTTGTCCACTCAGGTTATGAAACCTATTCAAAATGATTTGAAAACATTGTGGGAGTTAGAAACTTTAGGGATGCACACTGAAGAAAATATTTCTGAATTAGATAAAGAGATAATCGAAAAATTCGAAAACAATTTGCATTTTCTTGAGCACCGATACGAAGCTAAATTGTTATGGAAAGATGATAGAAGAGATTTAGGGAGTAATTATAACAATGCTAGAAACCGATTTATTAACTTAAATCGAAAATTGCTTAAAGATAAGGAATTATTGCAGAAATATAAAGAAATTGTGATTGAACAGGAATTAAATAACATAGTGGAAGCATGTTCTAATAAAACTGTAGATAGCGGTTATTTTATGCCCCACCGACCTGTCTTGCGAGATGATAAACCCACAACTAAAGTTAGAATGGTATTTGACGCTTCCTCAAAAGAAAATAGCAAATCATTAAATGATTGTTTGTACGGTGGCCCAAATTTGAACCCCGATTTATTAGAAATTATTATTAATTTCAGAAAATTCAATACTGCGTTTTGTGCAGATATTGAAAAGGCCTTTCTTCAAATTTCTGTAGCTGAAGAAGACCGAGATTACCTTAAATTTCTTTGGTTCGATAATGACACAAACAACTTTTTCAAAATTTTAAGATTTAGACGTGTACCATTTGGCGTTACATGCTCACCATTTATTTTGGCTGCCACAATTAAACATCATATAAAGAAATATCGAGATCAACATCCAAATGTTGTATATATGTTAGATAATTCCCTCTATGTCGATGATTTAATTTCCGGATCAGATTTAGATAACGAAGCTTATTATTTATCAGTTACAGCTTCTGAAATTCTTAAAGAAGCTGGGATGAAATTGAGGAAATTAAAAACAAATTCTATTAAACTTAGGGAAATGTGGGAATCTGGTAACTTAGGTATAAGTGAGGAAAACACAGGTAGTATCTTAAAAGTGCTTGGACTGATATGGAATACTGAATCTGATATTTTGATGTTAGATGCGCAGCCCTTTGAAGAATATTACATCGATGATCCCACGAAGCGAACAGTTCTTAAAATGTTACTGAAAATTTATGATCCATTAGGATTTGTGAATCCATTTGTAATACGTATTAAAGCCTTGTTGCAAGAAACATGGCAAAGAGGTTTAGAGTGGGACAATAAATTACCTGAAGATTTGAAATGCGAGTGGAACACCTGGTGTTCAGAAGTTGTACATTTACGCACATTTGAAATAACCCGAAAATATTTTCCTAATATGATAAACATTTCTGAAAATTCACAAATTCACATATTCTGTGATGCTAGTCCCAAAGGGTATGGAGCAGTTGCTTATTTGCGTTCCATTTCATCAACTGGCGAAATTCAAACCAGTTTTGTTTGGAGTAAATGTAGAATAGCCCCCCTCAAGAAGTTAACTATTCCACGGCTGGAATTGATCAGTGCAGTAGTTGCCGCTAGAATGTGGAAATATTTAAAACAAAAATTACATATTTCGAATTTAAATATAAAGTTATGGTCGGACTCAGAGATAACTATTTGGTGGATTAGGAGTTCTACTACAAACTGGAAACCCTTTATTTCCAATCGTGTAACCGAAATTCAGTCATTGACAGATCCAAAGGACTGGAATTATTGTCCCGGAAAAGAAAACCCTGCAGATCTGCTTACGCGAGGGGAAAACTTATCGAAGTTAATGGGTAATAATGTATGGTGGTGCGGTCCACCTTGGTTATCACTATCAGAAGATTTGTGGCCTTCAAAAAGGGCTATAGAAATGGTTCCCGAAGCTTTTAATGAAATGAAAGCAAAACCAAATTTAACATTATTGTGTAACGAATCAAACTCTATCCCTAAGCCAGTATTTGATATGGCAAAGTTCAGTAGTTTAAATCGCGTGTATAATATTACTGCTTGGATAATGCGTTTTATTCATAATGCCAATTCGAAAAACCCTAAAATTTTAGGACCTTTAACTACCTCAGAAATAGAAACAGCAGAAAAATACTGGATTAAACAAACTCAGGAAACTTCATTTAAAGTTGAAATAGAAGCACTTAAACAAAAAAAACCACTTAATAAAGATTCTTCTTTGTACAAGCTTAATCCACAATTCGATGAAAATGACTTACTTGTTTTATCCGGAAGACTTCAGTTTTCTGAAGTTACAGAGCAGGAAAAACATCCGTGGATACTTCCTAATAAATCTTATTTTGTAAAATTACTAATTAAGGATGCTCATGAAAGAATGTACCATTTTGGTGTAGCTGTCACCTTAGCTCACCTTCGTGAAAGGTATTTTATATTAAAGGGAAGAAGATTTGTAAGATCCGTCTTAAGATCGTGTATGATATGTCGAAAACTTAATGCTATTCCTGGAAAGGTGGAAATAGCACCTTTACCGAAAGATAGAATCATCAAAACACCAGTTTTTGAAACCTCTGGTGTCGATTTTGCCGGTCCGATTTATTATAAAACTTCTGAAGGCACTGGGAAGGCTTATATTGTCGTATTCACATGTGCTGTAACCAGAGCGATTCATCTAGAGTTAGTCACCAATCTAAGTACTGAAACCTTTATCTTAGCACTACGAAGATTTTTCTCTAGGAGAGGTTTCTGCAAAATAATGTACAGTGACAATGCCAAGACATTTTCTAAGGCTGATTTGGTGTTAAAAGATGCTTGGGAAAGAATTTCTAAGCAAGAAATTTTTGATTACTTGAGAAAGAACAAAATAATATGGAAGTTTATAATTCCCAGGGCTTCCTGGTGGGGCGGCTTCTGGGAAAGGATGGTCAGATCAGTTAAAACACCTTTAAAAAAGGTTCTAGGAAAAACTTGTCTCCGTTATGAAGAGCTAGAAACAATACTTACAGAAATTGAAGCGGTGATTAATTCACGTCCTTTATGTTATCTCTACGAAGAAAATGCTGAACCATCACCTTTAACGCCATCTCATTTTTTAGTTGGTAAACGATTAATGTCCTTACCTTCTTATGGATTACCAGTCTGTACGCAAGAGAAATCCAATAAGATTTTGTTGACGAGAAAATATAAATATAAGCAACAAATTACTGACCACTTTTGGAAAAGGTGGAGAAACGAATATTTGTTAGAACTTAGATCTGCTTTTCAAGTGAAAAACATAAATTCATCGCCTCAGTTCAAAGTTAACGATATAGTGATAATTCATGATGAAAAGCTCCCAAAACATATGTGGAAGTGTGGTCGTGTTAAAGAACTCATATTTGGTCGTGACTCGAAAATCAGATCATGTGTATTACAGACTGCAAAAGGCGATCTTAAACGACCTGTGCAATTGCTATATAATCTTGAATTGGACTTAGTGGACTAAAAGACACTAAAACTCTTACACTAAAAATAAGAACTATTATCGAACATTTAATTTGTTTTGTTACTCATATTTACCCTTATTATTGTTTAATTTTCATACAATTCATGTGTTTTATTTTCTTTCGTAGATTGCAGCATTCTTATTATTTTTGCTTTTATATCTGTAGCTGTATGTAAGTATGTATCTGAAAATTTGTCATGTATGTAAGTATATTCTTATGTTTATTAAATTGTTTAATATAGATGCTGAACTAAGTGTTCAGCCCGGGGCAGGATGTTGAGAATGCCAACTTGGCGATGCTTGCCATTTTCTGTTAGTCGGCATTGTGGCAACCCCCTTTTTATTGTTTTCCGATTTTCTTTTCAGTGTAGATGTAAAGTTTGTTTTGAACCGGTCTGACGGTAATAATGGAACTCTCAAATGAGAGTAATAATAATATTAATATACCTATATATTTGTAAATAAAATGTACATAGTTGTTTTTTAAGAAAGAAGTTTAATTTGAACTGTAGAGTGTGTTTACTCATTCAAGTTACGAATTTTATTTACAATATATTAGAACTAAGTTATGAAGACGTTTTATTCTTCGAAGCACTATGAAATAATTTGAATTTACCGAACCTGCAGTCTAACCGACAACGCATCAGGCTGTAATCTAGTAAACAATTGGAAAATTATCCGACAGCCAATGTTTTAATAGTAAATACTAAAGTTAATCTAAGTAATATGTTACCAGTTCCACTTAAGAGTGCTTTTTAATACTTGTAATAACTAAACATAGGTCTTATGGGGTCATTCAGTATTTTTAAGTTTACTAACTTAGTCCTTTGCGGGCCGCTGATGCCATTTTTGCCCACAGTAGTTTTCCCTTTGGGAAAAGCAATGTGTTAGGTTTAAAGTAACATTTAGCTTACCGGAATCTTTTAAAATTAAAAAATTAATGGTCACCTAGGACTTAGGTGGTCTTCAGGGGTGTGATGGTGTAATATCTTGTAAAAAGTCACTTTTGTTAAGGTGCAGTCCTCCATTTTGTTTCTATCAGTTTTATTTTCAATATCTCTTTTTACTAAATAATGTTATCTATAAATTTTATTAGTATTGTTTTTTCGATGTAAATATGTTTTGGGGGACTGTCTATAACTTTTAGTGGTGTTACTTACCCGTTGAGCCACCATGGGGTCACTGAATTCGACATTTTCTCTTTTTTCATAGGTTTTTTTTTTTTTTTTTTTTTTTTTCGTTGAGATTTTTGGACAAAAGTCCAATTATCTCGTAAACTATCAACTTTAGCGAAATTCTGTCGCGCCGAAATCAGCTATAAACCGCCTAAGGAAACTCACCCCCCCTTTCTTTTCCGACATTTCGTTTATTTCTAGCTCATTTAGGGGCCCATCAGAGGGGGCTGAATGGGGCTCTAATTGTTCTTACCTTATAACTATAGTATTAATTCATTTTTTGCCCACTTTTATATTACCTTACAATGTTTCTCAACTTTAACAACTTTGACACTACTGTTTTCCCCCTTTTTACTTATCTTTAACATTACCAACTTTTTGCTTTTGAGCTAGAGACTTGGTTTCACTTCTGATTATATTAATTTCACTTTCTAAAGTTGTCCCACTCATTATCTATGTGTTTGGTATTGGTTAGGCCTAATCCATAACTTTTGTTACTTTTTTATTTATTTAGCTATCTCTCTATTTTTTTCTCACAGCTAACTGCCTTCACTACAATAATTTGTACCACTAAAAATTTCACTTCCAGTTACATCTCAACTTGCTTAACAATAGGAAGTTTTTTGCTTTTGGGGTTACGGCCTTCCAATTTGTGACGTCACAGGGGTTTTCGAGTGGAGATCTTATCCCACTTAAAATTTTTAATATTTTATATTTTTCCCTATCAATGGCATCTTTTACTTAAAATGTTATCTTTACAGTCTTTTAATACTACTTATTGGTTTCCGTTAAATTAATTATCCAAACCACTCTAATTTATTTCCGGCGGTCCCTGCACTGATTTCGGGTATTCTACAGTGTTTACTTAGCATCATAATAATGATTGGCAACACTCCGTAATAATCTAGATGCTCTAACTAACATGCTTTACAGGCAAGTGCAGCGGGACCTTTGAGTAAGGTAAGTGTTTTGCTGTTGCTTGTCTATTACTTAAATTTTTTTCTCTTTTACTAGTCATCCTACGTCCACCCAATCGCTGTCATCCCAGTAAATCTTTAGTAAAAGCTATTTTCCCTCTTTATGGGAGTTTCTGATAGAACACGTTTTTGTGCAGAGTTACAGAAATTGTTTAACATATTTTACAAGTACATCGGATTCAATGTTACAAGGTATAACACAGCTTCAAGTATTTGGTATCGCGTTGTGCTGTAAATATTTACTAGCTTATCGCACTTATATTGCTACATATTATTTACAGTATATATTAAGTGTTTATCTACTTATTGTTTCATTACTCAGTTCTATATATCTATTGTTAATACATTTGTTTTATATCTCGTATATGTCATTTAATAAGCATATTCACTATCTCTTATTTTGCTTTTCTCATGCTCTGTTTGCATATCTGAGTATGCCAATACAGTGGTGTGAGACAGAGTAATTGTAAAGGGGGTATTGAGCAAGTCGTTAAGGGCAATTGATCTTTGTTATGATGGCACCAGGTTTTTATTAATTTTAGTGTATGAGCTTATGGACACGGGAAGCATACTCATGTAGCCCCCCCCCCCGCCCTTCTTCTCCTTTTTGGTTAATTTCTATCACTATCATTGTTTTGTTTTATTTTGATTTTATTTCTCAAAAATTCTCCCCATCTTTGACTATTAATTTTTTCTTAGTCATTTTCGGTAGTTACGACTACCGGTTTTTGCTTTCTACTTTCTATATTCCCTTTCCTTCAATGATGTATGGTCGGGGCCTAGTGGACCCCTGTTCTTTATCTCTAATTATCATCTCATTATATTTTAATATATCTTAATATTTTTAGCTTCCGGCATTGGAACGTATATCTTATCATTTAAAAGTATCTCTCTGAATATAGTTACCAGTAGCTCTGAGTAATCCATATAAAAGTATCTCTCTGATTAAATGAAAAGCAATATCTATAATGGCCTTACCACTAGTAGTTGAATTATTAAATCATCTTCTAAATGGCGACACCATATAAAAGTAGAATAATCGATAATCAACAAAACCCAAGGGTAAATCCGACTAAGCTCGACCTAGATTGGAACATGGAATAATCTGGAAGTCCAATAAATGAGTCAGGAAATAAATCAGATTCATTGGAAACGAGTACGAGATCTTCAGCAATTTCGGACACATCATGCATACACTCATTTCAATATTTATCGCCATCCAGAGCAATTACCATGATAGCATGCGAACAACTGATTGGTCTCGACGATTCAAATGATATGATGAAAAATATCTTGGAAAAAGAACTAAACACAGCTAAGGAGGAGGAGAAAAGAACAATAGAGGCAAGGAAGAAAGGGATAGTGGCCGAAGCAACTCAATTTACACCATTGCCTCTGAAACAAACACTGCAAATAATGAATTCCGATAAACATTCACAGAAAAATAATATAAATCCTAACCAAAGATTACAGAAAGAAATTCTAACAAACAACCCAAAAGTTAGTTTGGTCAGATTAGACCAGACATCAAAACAATTAATCTACAATACAACACCGAACTCAACAATGAATTCCTTGTTGAACTCAACAGTGGACTCTCCGGAAAACATAAACATACAAAAGTCATATACGGAACAATATCCAAGACTTCCAGAAAGACGTACTGAAAAACAGGACCCACTGCAAAGCCTACCGATAAGCCAATTGATTTCGGAATATGAAAGGATAGAAAGGAAAAGAGTGAGAGGAACTACAGAGGAAGCACAGAAACATCTTGAAAAACAGAAATATCTTAATGCAATATTTACAAGAGCAAAAAATGATGAATCTAGAATAATAAGATATCATAAAAATACAACAACGATACAAAGAGACGGAAGAAAAATAAGCGAATTGGAAGAGGAAATTGATAAAATTACAGCTCAGTTGGAAGAAAGCTCCAAGATGGAACAAAGACTAGAAGGAAAACTGATAGAAAAAGAAAAAGAAAATACCATTTTCAAACACAAAGAAGAGGAAATGAGAGAAGAAATAAAAAAATTAAAGAACTTAATCAAACAACAGCATTCAGCATCGGAAACAAAAGAAAAGGCAACACAAATACAAACAAAAACACAACAAAAGTATACTCAGACAATCTTGACTGGTACAAAAATGGATAAGCAACAACAACAAACAACAGAATCAACCAAAAAAATAATATCCAAATTGGAGCAGGAAATAGCTACAAGAGAAGAACAATTAAAAGCACAAGACAAAATAATAGAAGAGTGCATGAACAAGCTTAGAGATATAGAAAATAATATAGATACAGACATACCATAATTATCAAGAAGGATTCACAAAATTGAAAAACTAATAATAGAAAATCTTATAGACAAAAATACAAAGAATTGTGAAAGATCTCAAGATAACGAAGAACAAAAACAATTTAACTCTCAAGGAAAGTATTCAAACACGGCAATAATTATAAAAAATATCTCAAAGAAAATATCAACAAATAAATTGAAAGAACTGTTAAATACCGAATTGATTAAAGAAAATGATCTACCAATATTTTGTAAACAAACAAGACAAATCAATACACTGACAATTCAATCAGATATAGATAACAACACAGAGAAGTTATTGAAAAGAATTGAAAAAATCCCAAACATTTCAGAAATAGTAGAACTAACTTACAACCTGCAAAATCACTCAAGGATAATAATTACAGGAATACCATCGATGATACCTACTGATGACATAATTAACTACTTAAAGGATCGTTCAACAGACAAGAATTTAACAATATTAAAAATAATACAAAGAGAAAAATCTACAATTTATCATATGGTACTGAATTTAGAAGTAAATGCAGCTAAAAAACTTCTGGCTCAGAAAAGTATCCCAATTGGCCTCAATAATTGCAGTATAAGAATATATCAACCCATACTTAGATGTGAGAACTGTCAACTTTACGGGCATACAAAGACTAACTGTAGAAGGAACTCCATATGTGCCAAATGTGCCATGGGTCATCAAACTCTCAACTGTCCTTATATCACCGAACCATCACAGCATCGCTGTACTAATTGCTATTATCAAGAAAACTATAGGAAGCGTACAGCAGACTCTAGTTTGTGTCCTATATTTCAGTCTCAATTGGTGGACAGGAGGTACAGATAAAGTATCTACATGAAAAAAAGAAAAAAAAATATTCATTCATCTTGAAAATATCTACAGTAATATCTCTTACAAAATACTTCCATTAACTCATCAGCGAAAGATTTTAATATGAGTATCGAAGGCTAATATCTTCAAAAATGGTGTCCTGCTTTTGTAAACTTGTATGTCGCTGTGATAACCAGTTGAACTTTTCGTGATATATAGCAACTTCGGATAAACTCTTAAAAACTTTAAATTCAGCTCTTAAAAACATTAATCTTGCTCTAGTACGTTGTGGGTAACCGATAAACCCTCCCTATATGTTATTGTACTTATATATAGCTCACAGTAATTAATCTCAAATCGAGCTTAAAACTATATTTATATCGTTCAGAAGGTTTAATATGAACGTGGATCT
This sequence comes from Maratus speciosus, assembly GCA_963932465.1. Lineage (NCBI taxonomy): Eukaryota > Metazoa > Arthropoda > Arachnida > Araneae > Salticidae > Maratus > Maratus speciosus. The sequence continues at coordinate 329,786,675 of OZ010788.1, read as the reverse complement.
CATACATCAATATATCAGTTCAACGGTCCTCCTCCGAGTTATGGGCAGTGAGCAGGAGTGCTGGACATACAAATTCATTACTACAGCTATTGTTTTGGCCTCTAAGTTATATATTATTGTAATTTTACCTTTAAATTTAGATTATTTTATCTTTAAATATTTTTAGTAATTTTTACCTCATATTCTAGAGGGGCCAGCAGCTGACTGAAAAAAAAAAAAAAAAAAAAAAAAAAAAAACTAATTTAATTTAATTTTTTCATTTTTTTTTTAAAATTCTATTAAGTGTCTTAAATACTAGAGGGTTTTACAGGTAATAGTACTTTTCCCTGCCCTAGGCTCGGGGTTCAAACCTAACCATAAGCCAAAAGCGGGTTCCCAGGGTGGGTGCTTACTTACTTACTTACTTACATCATATAAAACATTGTATTTCTTCTACAGCATTATATACACATTTAAAACGGTATCATTAATTTTACTCCCAATCAGTTTACGAACAAACTGTTTTAGTGGTGTTCTACCCTAGACACTAATGCCAATAATGGGCTAGGTGAAAGTGAATTGTAAATTGATAAGTAATGCAGAATTGCGCGCTTGATTTATTATATCAAGGAATATTTTCCATTAAAGGCATTTGTCATTTATCTTAACTATATAATGCGATATGGTTAAAAGACTATATGATTGCAATGATTAGCATAAAATTTTGAACATTTGTATTGCTATTATCTTAGTAAACACATACACTGTAAAAAAAAAAATCTGTAGTTCTACAGATATACAGTTACATGCTTACTAAACTTTCATATGTAACTGTACAAAAAAACTGCAAATCTACAAAACTAGTTTTTGTAAAGCTACAGAAATCTGTAACTTTACAAATGAATCTGCCAAAATTACAGTAATCTTACTAAAATTTTATCTGTAACCCTGGTTGCTGTTACATGAAAAGTTCTAGGCATTCCAGTTTCCTAAAAAATTCTTAGTAACCTTACAGATTTTTTGATTTTTCGCGCAAAAGTGTGTCTTTACATGAATTTTTGTTGTTGCCGTTACATAAAAAGTTCTAGGAATCCCAGTTTCCTAGAAAAACTTTTGTAACTTTACAGATTTATTTTTACAGTGTAATACAGATATGCATCATAACTTTTTGCTTCGTAAATAATATAAAAAATAGAAAATTTACAATAATAAAATTTAACATATACATCTATTTTAAAAAGTTTTTATATCATAACGAATTCTACTTAAATTTCTACATTATATCCGCATTGCAGATCTTGTGGGCTAATTTGATTTTTTATAGTCTATCTCATCAGACTCTAGCAGTAAATTGGGAAGCGATATTCGTAATTTGCTAAGAAAAAAATGACATATAAATAAATTAAGCACTAATTTTCTCTTTGAGTCAGTCTCAGACAGTAAATCTATGAATTTTAAATTGAGCTTCATAAAGCGTTTATAGTTTAATGTGAAATTTTATGATAAATTATTCTTTAAGCTTTTAATGTGTCAATGTAAAAGAAAAGCTACAATGATCTGGGAGCACGGCAGTGCATCCGCCAAGTTCGCACAAGCCGTAAGCTACCTTTTCCTGAACCATTTTGGCATACTTTTCACCCCTTCATAACGTCGTTCTAGGGAGAGATATAGAAATTTTTCTTTTATACACATGTTCGTATGATCAAACTGAACTAAGGTTCCACGATTTCATGTTTCTATATTTAGTAGTTTTCGAAACATTAAATTCCGAAAAAGCGCTTCTTTGTCACTGACTCACTTCGCATCATCAAATAACTAATGTACTTCTAAAAATTTCACAAGCAAGTCGGGTTTGTAGCACAATTAACCAGAAAAATCTGAAAACACAGAATTTCCGCCTCTAAACCCTTTAAACAGTGGGTGTTGATTTGGCCGTAAAGAGTTCCATAACACATTCAATTATGCCAATGTTGGTCGCCAAAACTCGATTACAGAGTTTTGAAGGGGTCATGTAATTTCAAGCAGAATAAAATTTTATGTATATGCTTTTCCAAAGATGTTTGTTAAATAGAAAAAATGAATATACCTAAAAATTTTAATCAGTATAGGTTATGATATATTTACGATATTAAAACAATAAAACATTTAACAAAATATAACCGCATTTCGGTACGTTTGTGATATAGTAACTTTGGCGAAATAGAGAAAATAGCCTTGACGAGAAAATAAATTTGCTAATAACCTATCTTCTGGCAACCTATTTACTGTGTCATATACACAAGCAATTTTTTCCTTTAGTATACAATTTATTTAATCTAAGGAACCCGTTTATTTATTTTTATATACCAACGTAAATAGTTTGTATATAAAAAACAATATTTTATACATGTATAAATAAAATGTTTACATGTATATAAATACATATGTAAATAGCATAAAAGTTCATCAGATTTGTTTTCGTAGTTGTTTATATTATTTGGCAACATATCTCAGTTTCTGAAGTTCGAATTGCGCCAAGATTTTTTTTAAATGCCAAGTTCCCTATAGTGAAAAAATATCCTAATTCCATATGAAAGTTTAAAAATCCCCTTTTAATTAAATGAAATGTGTAACTAATAAACTGTCTTTAATGTTGTGCGACAGATGCGGCGTCCGAAGTCCTCTGCTAATGTAATATATTGTATTATTAGCATACTTACTGCTAATTTATCGTTGATTTTAAACCTGTAAAAGAAAGATTATAGTTATAGATAAGATATATTGGTCGTCAAAACCGGATTACAGAAAATTAGCCTGAGTTATAAAGGTGTTACATGATTTCAAGCTGAATGAATTTTTATATGCTTTTACAAAAATCTTAATAAGGCAAATATTTCAGTTTATCTGTCCATCTTACTATCTTTTACATCCTTAAAACCAACTTTATTAAAGACCGGGAGGCGTCCGCACAGATCATCACCCCATCGAGTTGAAGGCTGAAATTTTAGGATTAGTTAAAAATCGATTAGCGTATTAAAATGTAACTCGCCTGCCAAGCCATATCTTTGAGGAAACCATCTACAGACCCGATTTTACCAGTTAATTGGTGGATTTTCCATTGTGTTTTCCTGTACCCATTCCTCCATGTTTCCATACTTTTGGATGCAGGAAAATACAATTGTAAACCTATCAGTTAACCACTAAAATTAGGTCTTCAGGTTTCTTCTACCAAGATATGACTTAACATGCCAGTTGCATTTTAATATGTTAATCTAGTTTTAACTAATCATAAAATTTCAGGTGTAAACTAGATGAGGTGATGGTGTGTGCAGACGCCTCCCGGTCAGTTATAAATGTCGGAATCAATCTCAATAGCACTCTGGTCAATCCGGCAAATATCCGTACTATTTATGGAACACTATTCCGTTAAGTGCACTTTAGTGATGTTATGAACTTTATGCATATGCATCATACATATTATACATATGCATGTAATACGTAATACATTTACATCATACATATTATACATATGCATGTAATACGTAATACATTTGCATCATATATATTATAAGTATGTGTATAACATATAATACATATGCATCATTATGATGTCAGAATAAAGAAAACATTTTTGTCGCCAAATTTGAGAATTGACATGATGTATTACCGAGTTTGGCGACACTTCGCTAAATGTTGCCAAGCTTTGCGAGTATTTGACGCTAGTGGCTATTTTTCAATGAGTTAATTATTAATGCGAGCCATCTATTTATATTTTTCAGCATATCATCTGAATAGTGGTATTGTATAACGTACGAATATTTCCAAAGTGCCAATAGTTTCGTCACTGCACAAAACCTCTGCTATTGTTATTATATTGTACTGTTATTACACTTAATGTGACTGTGTTGTTAATCTTTACTCTTCTAAAACTTCTGTATTATATAAAAAGAATTCACGGCAACTATTAAAGCACCGAAACTGCCAGTTCTCCTTATGATTATTATAATTCTATAATATGTAACCTGTTAATCGATATGTACGTTAGAATGAATCTTCAATAATCCGGTTCCTCACATTTTAGTTTTCAGGATTCGAATAAAATTAGCTAAAATCTTAGAACCATGGCACATTATTGGCTAATTCTTCAACACGATCAGATGAGAAGAATGATAGATTTTCAAATGGATCATGGCAGTTAGCCCGTAGACCATCTATTTTTCCGTAATCGAGTCTATTCAAAAGGTTAACGTGAAACAAAATATATTATCATCGATATGTTTTAATGCAAATGCAGATATTGTCAAAGGATTTCATAAGAACCATTTCACTTGTAACCAATCATATCAGTTAAAATACAACAATTGGCAGTGATCCCAACTAGAAAAGATTTCTTAATAGAATTAAAAATTTCCGCATTAGAGAACGAATCGTAACTGATAAAGAAACATGCATAAGTGAGTTGACAGATATTTGTCACGAAAGATGAAATACATAATAGCACAAAATATATGATGCGCTTCCATGATCGTAAAGAGTTCTTGATTTCTTTATCAAAAGCATCCGACTTGGCGAAAGAATGGGCAATTAAATTAAATGATGAATAACAGTAACATGATGAAACGTTTAACATGCAATTAATAGAGTAAATACTGCTTGCTAGAGGCGGCTAGTACTTTAATTTAAAAAGAAATAAAGTATAAATTTGTAAAGCTCAATAAAATAAATTTGGGTATTTTTATGTTAGCCGGGCGCAAGTGGCAAGTAGCCAAATACTGCTCCAAACTCCATTGTTCATATTGAATTCATTTTATTTAAAAATATAAACTTTTCAGTCATCTCATTCAAAATAGATGCATTTCCCTCATTTTATTTAATAGAATATTTAACATAGAAATAAATAAATGAATAAATAAGAAATAATAGCACAAACCAAAATATTTTATTGGAAAATCAAAGCATTATTTCTAATTTTTTACATGTGAAAAATGAAAACTGCTATTGCCGAAAAAACAAAATGCTAATGAGGAGATTTGCTCCCGGCTAACATAAAAGTACCGAAATTTTTAAGTTTTTTATATATTAATATAATTTAGAAAAACAAACTTGAAAAAACATACAAAAAGTAGTGATATCCCAACAAAACGTTTTCGGTAAAAAAAAAAAAAAAAGCACCAAGTTCTCTTTAATGTTTCGGCCAGAAAAAGTAGTGATATCTGAAGTTTGCAGAAGTGTATTAGCAAAAGTATAATTTATTATTTATTTGATTTTATTCATAATACTCAAAATATTAAAACAAAATAATAATATTGAATAATATATTATTTATCTAATTTTAAAATGATTATTACTGAAACAAGAAAAGTTTTTATGTACTAATGGACCTTTGAATATATTTTTTTCTAATTTTGTTTAAAAATTGGAGTTGACTATTTAATCTTATTGGTAAATTGTTCAAGGTAGAAATGATCTTAATTTAGATTTTAATATAATGTACAAATGTTCACTGTAAAATATTTAACGAATTTAAATGCTTTCAACACATATATAAAATAAACATGTAAATTTGAAGGCGAATAAAAATTGCTTGTAATAATGTAGTTTAAAACGTTTCTTTAATCGCAGCTTGAATGCTCTGAAAAACTTTTATCATAATAAATAACGTTTCTCATTTTTAGAATGATATCTTAATTTAAGACAGTGTATGGTAATTAAAATCCTGATTACGTGTTTGAAAACTTTGTTTGTGAAGTTGTACAGTTCATATGAATTCCCATATTGGGCTTACAGACATTCCTATATAACTATATAAGTTTATCACTTAACATTTCTTACTGTTAACGGGGTCCGGAACAAAACATAAATGCATTTTTTCTAAAAAAAATGCATTTTTTAAAATTGGCTTACAAAAAAAAAAGTACTGAGTTTTTAGAATTAAATACCGTAAACCGCATGCTTTTATCTTCATTAGATACAGAGATAGACAGAGACTTGCCTTGAGAAGCGATTCATCAAGTGACTACTGACGAAAACTGTAACTTCCTTTTTCCTCAGAAGGATTTTTTTCACGATTAGCCAACTTTAAAAGAATATATCTAAAGTTCCTTGCAAGATATATGTATGAAAATTTTATCAGAGATTTTGTGCTATATTTCCAACAATTTTTCTTCAGGATTTTTAAATTTTGAGTGATAATTGTGAAAATATGCTAATTAATGTAAAACTCACTCATAAAAAACTTAATTTTTTTACTTAAATTTTTTTTTTATAAAATTCATAATCAATATTTTAAGAAATCCTGAATACAAATTAAAATGACAAATTGTTTGTACATAGAAGGGTTTTTAGACACGAATTTTGTAAATCGAGTATGTACTTCCAGCGTTATATTAAAAATTACATATGTTTAAAAATTTAAAATTAATTTTTTTTATACTTAAAAATTTTTAGATTTTTTTACATGCAATATTCTTATAATATAAAAACATATTTCAGAAAAAAAATTCATAACAAAATCTCTATAAATAAAAAAAAAATAGAATTTTGAGCCCCGGACACCTTTAAAATACAATGCGGGTATTGCTTTGTTATACAAGAGTACTTTATGTACTAAAAGTGTTTAATATATAGCAGTCATTCAGACAAATAACATATGTTTTCTTAATATGTTGGATAATAATTATCATTGTGATGTTTATTCGACTGTGTTTACTACAAAAAATACATTTAAATCCGAAACGAAATAGAAATAAGTAGAATGATGCAATTAAATAGATCCATCTAATTCTGTTCCTTGTTCCATAATCAAGAGATAAAGCATCATAACAAAATTTACTACATTTCCAACATTGTATATCTGCATTTAAGATGTTGTTTGCTAATTTAATTCACTATCTAAGATCTGCATAGAATGCTTCAGTGGGGTCACTTTCTTCAAAAAGATATCCGTATTTATTTTCATAATCAAGAGATATTACATTATAATAAAACTTACTTAATTTCTTACATTATATATCTACATATAAGATGTTGTTTGTTCATGTTCTCGATATAGTGCCTGAATAAAATGCTTCAGTTGAGTCACTACTTTCAGATCAATACCCGTAATTGGCTAAGAGAAAGTGACATATAATTAGATATACTACGTGTATTAAGCACAAACTCTTTCTTAATTTCAAAGAATGATACGATTCCTGTTTTTTTTTTTTTTACAGAAGAAAATTTTGTCCAAGATAGGCAGATTTTAAGCATTTCTGTCTTAATCTGGAAATATGATAATTTAAAAAGAAGAACACGATGGAAGAGCAAATTAGATGTTTAGATAATATATTTCATTATTACGTATTTTTACTGAATACGCGTAGTTCATCTGAAATATTACACGGCACGAGAAATTACAAATATAGATCAAATTTCATCTTGCATTATTATTTTTAACGCCTGTTTATGATTTGAAGAAAAATTCGTTTAAAAAAAATCAATGTTATTTATACTAAAAGGCACGGCTGGACTGACGTAACTGTATAAAAACGGGAAATAGTTAGAACGCGATAACGCTTCTTTTTCAAGAGTCATTTATCTACGCATGTCCAATGATCTCTGCTCATTTTAGAAGCAAATGGTTGACTTTGAAACACGCATTAAAATGTAGCTTTTAACTTTTTGGTGTCGAAGTAGAAATGGAGCCGAAAATAAATATTAAATTATGCTTGAAATTGGACAAACTGTCACAGATACCCATGAGATGTTAATACAAGCGTACTGAGTGTAAACATTTTCCCGATCACGTACTTATGAATGGTTTAGTCGTTTTCGAAAAGTGCCAAAGCGAAAGTGCCAAAGATGACGCACACACTAAACGGCCACATTACGTGAGCACGCAATAATAATTGAGAAAGTTTGTGAGTTTCTGACTTCTTTATCGCCAATTAACTATTGAATGTCCATCAAATGGACGTTTCCAAGGAGGTGAGTGTTACTTCGAAAGATATTAAATGGTTATGTATTTCATATAATATTTTCTGAAGTTATTAGATCAGTCTGGAAATTAATAGCCGCACCTTGTAAAACTCCAAACCGTTGTCGTTTGCAAAGTAATTAAAAAAACTATTAAAAATATTGAAAATGCTGTAGAAGGGTCATAATATCTAATTCATTTTATAACTACTCAAAGACATATATATATATTTTTTACATTGTATGAACATTTCTTTGTTAATTTCCAAATCTGTATAGCTACTATTTTTTCCAAGTTCTATTCCTAGCACTAATGTTCATACTGATACTTCAAAAACTGACATGTAAATAGATAAATAAAATTCATATTTTTTGCTAGAAAGGAAGCTATAAAACAATTATTGCACCACGAGATTTGTTGGATTGTTATCGTAGTAAATGAATATCTCAGTGAAGTTTAATGATTTATTTATTATTATTTTTTTTTTTTACGTAAATATAAAATAACACAATAATTTTACAATATAATTTAACGCTTTCACCTACTTTTTTGCTTTTGTTATCAAAACTGTTTAAATTATAACAAATTGTATTTTATCTTCTACATCATATCCACACTTCAAATCTTCTGGATTAATTCACTATTTTCCGTCTGAGTTGACTCTGTTACTAAAGCGGTACCCTGGAGACCAATGTCCATAATGGCCTGAGCGAAAATGACGTGGATATAGATAAATTAAGTCCTAACTATTTCCTAGTGTCAAATAATGGAACGGACACTGTTTTCATGTAAAATGGTAATTTCCCAATAAAAGCGTCTTTAAGATTTATCTTGTTTAATCTTAAACTATAATACAGTAAAAGAAAAAAATGTTGTTAATGTTGAAAAGTATTGCTTTATCATTTTATGTTTATAATATAGACATTGCGTTTTGTAAACATAGGAAAAATACCTACAATATTTTGTGATTTTATTTTTTTTTTCACGTTTTTTTCCGCATTGTACTTCATTTTTTTATAAGGGAACAGAAAAAAAAAGAAAGTTATACACATTAGCAATTCAAAGTAGTGTTTCCTTACAAGTAGTTTAAATAATTTTAATAAAAAGGAAAGTGCCCAGTTAAACTGGTGGCATTAAGCTCACAGGCTGATCACAAAAATTGTATATTATACTCTTATTTCAAAAATAATGCGTAATAAATGCCAAATAATGCAAAAAAAAGGAAAAAATCGAAAAAAAAACCCATTTAGCTAAATTAAGATGGGATGGTTAGCTAACCATTTCCCCCTCCATACTTAACCAGGGTTTGTACGGGTACCGTTATTTTCAAGGCCAAATATTAGAATTTTTTTTCATAGAAAAATGAATCTAGTTTAAACGGACGAAACTTCGCCTTATTGAGGAGAGATTTTCCATAAGAAAATACTGGTAAAGAAGAATTTCTTAGTCTGGAAATTCAAGGACCCGTACGAACCATGTTAACCAATGAACCTTCAAATCTAATCAAGGAAACGGATTAGAATAATGCGATATACCATATTTTAAGCAAATCGTATATTTCTATCAAGAGTTATCGCATTACGTACATACATTCGTACATTCAGAACCTGCTTGCACATTAGCTCTCTTGCATTCATAGTCTGTGAGCTAAAAAGCGAGCAAAAATGTTTTTTTATAATGATGAATTTTTGAAGTTTGTATGTACAAGTAATAAAGAATTTTCCTTGGCCAAAAAGTTAGGGCTAATAAGAAGGAAATTTTAAATATATTTAAATATATGTGATAATTATAAAACATAACTCTAAAACAAATAACAAATTAATAATAACAATGAATTTAATAAAATAATTTAATTCAGAAAATTTTGAAAATTTGTGTGTATGTACGTTGCTGCGATGTAAAAGATTTGATTCATCTTAAAATACATATAAATGTACATTCTTATATATATTTAAGATATGTTCGATTTAGTTAGAATTTTAATTAAGTGCAGTTCTATATAGCATGTATTAAAACTAATATTTTGTCCAGGCATACCTATGCATATAAATTTCATTCGAAATTATATGGAATTCAATTCAAGTTTTGCGAGTTATTCGAGTTGAAATAAATAATCGTTAAAGTTTATGATACATAAAATAAATTATTTTGAGAGTAACTTTCTTATATGAAAAAAATATATACATAAATTTTGAAAGCACAGCATATAATTCAACAAAAAATGTGACGTTCTGTATTTTAAAACCTAACACATTTATTGAAATGGTGCGTGCACTGCGGTGAATAAAAGAACATGTACCGAATGATGATAAGAAACCAATACACTAGCGTAAAGCTATAAACAAAGTTTGTTGAAGAGCAATAATTTAAAGTAAGAATGATAAATGATTAGTAAATACAAGAAATATTGGAAGAGAGTAAAGAAATATTGTTTAAAAGTAAAAAAAAAAATAAAATAAAATAAAATAAATAAAAAAAAAATAGAAAATATTTTTAAAATGAAAATCATAAACAAGCAGAAAATATAAAAATAATTGGATATATATTATTTTAAGCACAGAATAAATGATAAAATGTATTTACAACGGCCATTCTTTAAAAATAAAAGTAGTAGTATCAGAATGGTTATTTATAAGATTACTTGAACATTTAGAAATAAATTAAATAATCATTAAGAAAATTTACATTAGAACGCAATAAGTTAAAAAAATTAAAAATATATATTTATATATATATATTTTCTAATAACACTCCTTTAAAAGCAAAAAAAAAATATGTATATAGCGTAACTCTAGAATAGATGGCCATAGTTTTTAAAGATATAAATAAAAATTCTTACAATGCAAATACAAGAAATATTCATGCATATTTAAAATTTCTATACATATACGCATAATATTTTATGCAAAAAATAATTAAATGTTGAAAACAAGAAGTGTTAAACAACATTGAAAATAAATTGGCAGATGGCCATCTCTCCTTAAAGCCGAGGAGAGAAGGCCATCCGATACAAGAAAGAAAAAGTGAAGTTAAATAGCAAAAAATAACAACTTTCATATGGTTAATCCTTCAATACATATAGAAATTTGTAAAGATGCAGTTATGTGATGGAAAATGACTGAATAAAACTCGAATAAACAAAATTTGAAGTATAATTTCAATAGTTGCCTTTTCGTAAAATCTTACCAAATGTCTGATGAAGGTCTTGATAATTTGTACACGTTTCATGGAACCACTTCAGGTACCTTATGTATTGTATCCAGACATACGTTTTTGGATGTGATATTATATTGTTTTGCACAACCAACGCAGTGATCCTAATCTAATTCTATTTACTCGGAATCTGTAGAATATGATAATTTAAATCGTTTTCTTTGCTATTTGAAGTGTCGTTTTTTTTTCGCGTTAATTTTAGGTTTATTACATTAATTTAGTTTATTTATCAACTTTATCAGTTTCTGTTGTAAAACTTTCCGTTGTTTTCCCATATTTTCTGAAACAAATAAACCTTTAGATCTTATCATATTATTATTATTATAAAAATATTTATATTAGTTAAAATTTAAATGATTATATCAAATAATATATTTATAAACATAAACGTTATATATTTATTTAACGTTATACATTTATAACGTTATATATTTATAACGTTATATATTTATTAAACGTTATATATTTATTATTACATAAAATCATCACTCCATATAATTTTGAAATATTGATTAAAGGTGGCCATCTCTCCTGAAATTGTTGGAGTGATAGTAGCCCAATTTAAAGCATCAATAACCATTGTACGTCTTTTTTTTAGGCTTAGAAGTAAAGATTAGATTATATACCTGCCTTAAAAGTCCATATAGTAAAAAATATATATAACGTAAGTACTGCCAAACGTTCGTATACCTAAGTCAATATATATATATATATATATATATATATTTATATTTATATATATTCAACAACCACATTAAATAAACTTTAAAATTACACTTACTTTGTATAATCTAAAAACACAACTGCACGTCGCAATAAATAAACTCGTTGAACTATTTCAAACGAACAAAGTTTATGTTGCTATCTATGATCAAGTTTTGGAAATATTTAGACTGGCCATCTCTCCTCTATGGCCATCTATCCTAAAGATACCCTATATATATTCTAAGAACACTTATATTTTACTTATTACTGAGATTAATACATTTATTAGTAAGAACATTTATAACCCAAAATAAATTATCTTAATAATCACGCCTGGTTTCATGACAGCAAATTGCGTTGTCCCAAAACTTTTCTTTTACAATATATTAATTTATCGTGGACATCAAATATAAAAAAAAAATAACCGCTTTAATTTATCCTTATAGAAGCCGCTATCTAATTAAAGTATAATAAAATGTACATTTTTCTACGTCACTTTTTAATATATAGCAGCCGGATAATGTAACATCATTCGTGAATTTGCAACAGGCATTATTTAAAAATAAAGAGTAGAAGTTGTAGCATTGCAATCATAAATTCATGCGATCCCTTGAATGTTTAGAAAGTGCTGGGAGGATCTAGACCCACTTAGGATCGCAGCTGAGTTGGTGGATAGGAGTGAGTGGGGGGCTAATTATTTAGTGGGGGCAAAATTTAAAAAATAAAACGAGGGGAAAAGAAGAAGCCTTCTTAAGTAATAGAAGATTAAGCTAGCCATAAAATTAATCTCTCTCAAAATCCTGTTGTTCAAAGAAGTAAGTAAAATATTAAGAATAAAAATACGTGATCGTCATGACCCTGGTCAGTCTTCGGAGATACTAATCAACCCAATTATCTCAAAAGTAAGGTGGAAAGTCAAGTTTTAACACCTCACTTGCGTTGTGTGACTTCGTAAGAAGTCCGACGTTTGGATTCCACAACCATGCGTGCATTGTTAACCAAAAATGGCCCTTCTACAAAACTCTAAGTAATTTTTTAAAAATAAGATAAAATTCTCATTCGTTAAAATTATATTTAACATAAAAGGTAAACATTATCATTAATAAAAGAGAAAATATTCATGAGGTGAAGAAAAGAACAGAAAAATTGACATTACTAAATATTTATTTACATTATTCCAATTTACATATCTAAAAAAAGTTAACTGTCAACCTCGCAAATCAGAGGAAAATCATTACATTAACTATATCTCATCATAGTTTAATTTAAAAAATCAGTTTGACTATTCATTATTTATATTAAAAGTAGGAATGCAATCCCTACGGAACTTTTTTACACAATCAATTTAAACAATACGGAACAAAAATATGAAATTAAATACCTCTGAATCATCACATAGAAAGATGAGGAAGGCATCATCACATGTGATCCAGAGGTTGATGTAAACAACAGAGTCTTTATTTAATCTTTTGATGCACACGCACACATTTTTTTTTTTTAATATAAAATATCGCTTCACTTTTAAAATATAAATTAATAGAGAAGTAAGTCCACTTATTTAACTCTCAAATGAGTTAATACATATGGTCAAAATGGCACGGGTCAAGCCCGATCCATTATCTGCTTGCACCGGACTACAGGTAGATTCCGGGCCGGATAAAATCGCTGTCATTACGATTGAATTCGAAGACATTTGTTGATAAACTGTATGGGAATGCTATATTCTCTTCAACAACTTCTCATAACTTCTGACTAGACGTATATCTATATAAGAAGAGCGCATGTCTCTCTCTATATATTTTTTACTTCTCATCGTAAAAGAGTAGAGGTGCCGACCTTCTGATGCTATGCTAATTATTCAGACACTGCTCGTTCATTTTCGCCTATTCATTATCACTCCGTTCTCTGTTTCGAGAATCGCCCCACTCCTTGATACCCTGAAGGCTCCTCCTCTGACACAGGGCACATTTCCCCTTCATAACCACTCGTCCTTTCTATTGAGGTCCCCACCTGCCTTCCATAAATTCAGTAATAAATTCTCTATGACGTAAAGTGTCATCTTATTGTGCTATGCTCGCCATCCGGACTGGACATCTGATATCGCAAAGCTGTCCCAAAACTATCGCTTGCAAGCTACTTCAACTAGCTTGCAAGATGAAGTTTTATGTTAGGCTACACACAGGCTAACACACATGCTATTTTCTTAGGCTGATCATGTTTTTTCAAAGTGTTACAAAACTTTGACTTTCCTTTTCCAAAAAGAGCATATGTTGTATCGCATCCTCTGATTGCATGAGTGCAAAGAACATTGTTGTAATTGTTTTTGTATGACATGGTTGAAAAATGGTTGAAATAGAGAAGTGAGTCCACTTATTTAACTCTCAAATGAGTTAAAACATATGATCAAAATGGCATAGGTCAAGCACGATCCATTATCTGCTTGTACCGGACTAAAGGTAGAGTCCGGGCCGGATAACATCGCTGTCATTACGATTGAATTCAGGACATCGTAACTAAACTACGCTCCGTAGTGTCAAGACTCGTTCTGTTTGTGATATTTGTTGATAAACTCTATGGGAATGCTATATTCTCTTCTACAAGTTCTCATAACTTCTGACTAGACGTATATCTACATCAAAAAAGCGCATCTCTCTCTACATGTTTTTTACTTCTCATCGTAAAAGAGTAGAGGTGCCGACCTTCGGATGCTATGCTAATTATTCAGACACTGCTCGTCCATTTTCGCCTGTTCGTTATCACTCCGTTCTCTGTTTCGAGAATCGCCCCACTCCTTGATACCCTGAATGCTCCTCCTCTGACGCAGGGCACATTTCCCCTTCATAACCACTGGTCCTTGCTTGTGAGGTCCCCACCTGCTTTCCGTAAATTCAGTAATAAATTCCATATAACATAAAGTGTCATCCTATTGTGTCATGCTCACCATCCGGACTGGACATCTGGTATCGTAAAGATTCCTAGGAATAGATAAAGATATACCATAGACCACCATGCCTCTCAAATTGTTTACTAAAAACAACTACCTTCATCATACATACTTACGTATATCACAACATATATACATATTAAATACATATTTTTAATGTACACAATAATAATAATAATAATAATAATAATAGTAATAATAAGAAGAAGAAGAATAATAAAACAATATTTAGTGTATAAAAAACCATTAGAACCTGCTGTACGATTATGCGACGATAAACGTACACTGTTAAAAATTTGCAGCATTCTGGCAGGTCATTTGACCGTTTTTTCCGAAAACGGTTACACAACCGTAATTTAACACTATTCTGACCATATTATTGGCCATTTTATGGTCAGAATATAGTTAAATTATGATTATGAAACCGTTTTTTCAAAAAACGGTCGAATGACCTGCCAGAATGCTGCAAAATTTTTAACAGTGTATATCAGAAATAAAGGAAATATTTATTATGAAAATTTCCATTGGAAGGGCAATAAGTACAAAATCATTATTTTTTTAATATAAAAAAAAACTATTTTATATGCAATCACATTATTTATCTTTAAAATAGCGCGCGATTTCATGACTACAAATTGCGGAGTTCTAAAACTTTTCCTTTTCAATATATGTATTTGTCATGGACATCAATTACAAAAAAAAACTCCTCTGACTTATGCTTGGTAGATAGAGCATTCCTAGTTAATGTATAAAAAATGAGTAATTTTTTATACGTTTCTTTTTAATATATGGCAACATGAAAAAGAAACTTATTTAAACTACCTTTTTCGGATTTCTAAAGTGTGTCTTCAATGTATAATCAAAATTTACTTAATATATAACTGTTAATTCTGAAAAGTGTTTTTTTTTTAAATTTTACACACTTTATTTTATTATTTATATTTTATATCCTAATAGCCAGCGCTTAAAATATGTCATTGTTCAGGTTTTACAGGCACTTGGCATGCTTTACCAAAACTGGTTTCCAGCATAATTGTCTCGTATAGAGTTTAAACATATGAAATATTTCTCGATTTATACTCTGCAGTAGACTAACGTATAAATAACTTTAAATTATTTGTTTTATTTAATATTAATATAAAAATAAATATTAAAATGCTGTATTATTAATGAAAACACACCTGTGAATAATTTTTTTTATGATTCTAGTATATCAGAAAACCAAGACGAAAATTGAATAAAAAGTTATATCTCTATATATGCGAACCAAGTAGAGAAAATTAAAGAGTGTGTATATAGGAAAAAATAGTTCTTAAAAATACCTATCTGATTGAATCTATACCTATCTGATATATATATATATATATATATATACATATATTTAAAACCACAAACAAAATATCAAAATCCATCACTCACCATAGCTGCATTGAAACTCACATAAAAAATATTATAACAACCAACATAAACTTAACTCTTAAAATCAAACTGAATAACCAAACTAAAGAAAATATATATAATTGCAAGACATAACAGAACAGAACAGAAGGCGAGCGGTATGGCTAACGACATACACTGCAGGGTTAAGTCAGACTTTACGCATGCTACGTCCCCCTTCACTCGCCGAGACCAAAATTGAAAAAATGAAAAACTATGAAAAACTAAACAGAACTGCAACATCCACCAAAATATCTCTCTAACTCATTAGATCAATCAACTCATCAAAACCTCCATTCTCATCCATCACGGAGTTCAGTTCAGTTCCGTACCTGCTACTCTTAATAAAATCACAAGTTATTCTCCTGATGAAATTGCGAGGATAACCATGCTTGAATCCCAAGCGGCACCACTCTAAAATATCACTAAACATATCTTTAACTCTAGTACTCAGTCTTTCGATTCGTATTAATCCATTTCTAAGTACATTTCTTTTAATCGAAACATGCACATTGGAATCAAAATATATCAGCTTTAAGGTATTAAAGTTGAAATCATTTCGCTTGTCAAATATCTTAGATATCAAATTTTCACTTTCTATGCTCAGGTTCACATCTAGAAAATTTATATTTTTACAATTCTGGGATGAGGGTTCCATACTCAGAGACGTAGGATAATATGTAAAATCAACATTTTCAATATCATGGTTTAATTTAACTATCAAAACATCATCTATATATCTGTAGGATAATGTGTTACTGTTTAAATTATTATTTCTTTCATATATATGTAAGTAAATGTTTGCCAAAATGGAACTGCAACTCCCACCCATTGGAATACCCCGAATCTGTTTAAATATTGTATTTCCTTCGTAAAGGTAGTTTTCTTGTACTACTAACTGAAATAAATTTATGAAAAAATCATAATGAACATCCAAAGTACTATTTGTATTATAAAAATCTAATATTTTATCTTTTAAATCTGTCAAATCAATTGTATTATAGAGGTCTGCAAAATCGTAAGCGAATAAACCAGTAATATTTTTTAATTTTTTCAGATTATCTAATAGTGTATAGCTATTTTTTATAATAAAAGTCGTCTCTCCCCCCATCACTCCGTCAAACACCCCCTCCAGCACCGTCAGCAAAGCCTTGCTAGCGGCACCAATATATGAACCAAATCCACAGGTCACACTCCTGAACTTGATAGGCGTTTTATGGAATTTAGGCACTAGTATGAGATAAGGGAAACTTTGACTCATTTGTTTCAGCTTAACTTTTTTATAGATGGCTTTAATCCTATTTTCTATTACTGCAGCTTTCGAATTCAATGGTAAATAGCTATTTTTATTATTGTAGCAATCATTCAAAAGTTTACCGTAAAGTACCTTACATATCAGTGCATAACTTGTATTTGCTTTATCCACATAGGTGATTATAAAATTTTCCTGAATCTCTTTAATTGAATGTGTAAGTTTGTTGTATTTCTCTCTATTAACTCCGTCAAAATCTCTGGAAAATTCTCGTTTAAAATCTCTTAATATATAATACTTCCACTCGTCAAAAACACTGGATGGCAAATTGTATCTATACGTTAGTTTATTTATAAATATATCTATATTAATAGTAAAACGTTTAATTGCAACACTTTTAGTGAGAGTACGTTTCACACGATATTTAGTTCCGTACTCCATTAACCTCCTCAACTCCTCATCCTTTACTATCTTTAGATCTCCAGTAATAACATGTCCATAATACTTGTCTTTATAATTAACAAATTCAGAATCATTGCAATGGCAGATACTCCCTGCAATACTTTTCTGTAGATCTTTAGCAAATAAATTATAATTAAAAATAGTTCTCCCCAAAGGCTTATCATATTTAAAAGCCTTAACTATTTTTATTTTACCGACTGGTAGTAATTCATTGTATTTATTAAGCATTTTATTGTAATTTACACCCCTATGGCTATCACCCAAATAATCCATTATAAAATAGATTTTATTTATTGCACTAACATGGCCATAATCAATGTTACAATACATTTGTAATTTTTGTGTCCTGATTCTATATCTCAACAAATCCAAACCTAGGTCAACATTCCCATTTTCTACCCTAGACTGTAAAGTTCTTAAAGTTACGGGAATTAATTTCTTCTTAATGTTGAAAATCAAACCTTTAATCACATTAACTCTTCGCTCACCTTTATAATTAATTATTTCATTTACTATGTCTGTACAAGTATTTATTTTTTTAAAATTATTCAACTTAGTGTATTGATTACTATTTCTAATCAACTCGTATCCAATGTCATGATTAATTTTGTCATAAATTGTATCATCTAAATTGTTAGTTTTAAAGTTTTTAATTATATTACTGTGGTTAAACATAACATTAAGTCCATATGGATAGACCGTACCAAACTTTATCATCATGTCCTTTTCACGAATCTTTCTTTCCGTTTTATTAGGTATAATACACAATATAGAATCCTAATGTTATCTATGCCATGTTCTGAAAAATGTGAAATTTCTATTTCTTGATCCTCTTTTTTATACTTAAGATTTCTAATGTCTGATTTGTGATTATTGAATCTCTTATTTAAAGGAGTAGAAGTCTCTCCTATGTACATTTGATTGCACACATTACATCTTAAACAATACACACAATTATATACCTTACAAAATTTTAAAGATTTTTCTTCAATCACTTTGTCTCTATTATCCGTATCGGCACAAATACAAACTCTACATCTTTTGTCACTACATTTTATTAAGTTTATTCCATTGATATTTCCTCCAATATTTATACCCCTATTATAAAACAATCTTGTTTTATACCTTTTCACTATATCGATGCAATCTATGTTTTTCTTATGTTTATTCATTAAATTTGTATTATAAACATATCTTGTCCGATACCTAACAACTTCTGTATCTCTATAAACACCCTTGTCCTTATTTAACTTGTAACACAATTCACAATTTTTCTTCATTACTAAACAATCATCTATCGAACTCTCATCTATATAACTCTGCTTACTATAAAAATTGCATACATGACCTTTCCCCCTCTTCTCACATATCTCACCATAATCACTAGCTTTACTCTCCAATACATCCACATTTTTAAATACATTTGGTCCATGGTAACTTTTTGACGATCCGCTCCCCACCATGGATTCTGGAGCCGACCGAGCACTACGAAATTTATAAAAATTCCGTATCTTGCCGGTACCTTTTACAATATAATTTTGTCTATTCATATTAAATGTTTAATTATTCTATGTAAATACAATATAAGCAATTCCAAATATTTTAAATGTGTACTAAAAAATGTACAACTATAAGAAAATTAAATAAACTTATAACAATATAACATATAACATAAACTCGAAAGAACTAATAATACTCTTAAATTAAACAATCATAAAAACTTCAACAAACTAGCCAAAATCAATAAAAAACTAATAAATCCAAATAAATCAACTAAACCAACCAATTCTCATCAACTCCATCCACCCGTACATCAATTAGCTATAATAAGGTAAGCATGATCATATACCGAAATTTTATTATAAAGCATAAAAGACATACCTGACTCAAGCCTACAGTAGTCCTCCATACTAATCCAGGCGACTCATAAACACCAAATATTAAATTACAAGAATGTCCCGATGTAAACGTAGACTTGCCACCGAATACACGTGACAAAATATATTTAAAACCACAAACAAAATATCAAAATCCATCACTCACCATAGCTGCATTGAAACTCACATCAAAAATATTATAACAACCAACATAAACTTAACTCTTAAAATCAAACTGAATAACCAAACTAAAGAAAATATATATAATTGCAAGACATAACAGAACAGAACAGAAGGCGAGCGGTATGGCTAACGACATACACTGCAGGGTTAAGTCAGACTTTACGCATGCTACGTCCCCCTTCACTCGCCGAGACCAAAATTGAAAAAATGAAAAACTATGAAAAACTAAACAGAACTGCAACATCCACCAAAATATCTCTCTAACTCATTAGATCAATCAACTCATCAAAACCTCCATTCTCATCCATCACGGAGTTCAGTTCAGTTCCGTACCTGCTACTCTTAATAAAATCACAAGTTATTCTCCTGATGAAATTTCGAGGATAACCATGCTTGAATCCCAAGCGGCACCACTCTAAAATATCACTAAACATATCTTTAACTCTAGTACTCAGTCTTTCGATTCGTATTAATCCATTTCTAAGTACATTTCTTTTAATCGAAACATGCACATTGGAATCAAAATATATTAGCTTTAAGGTATTAAAGTTGAAATCATTTCGCTTGTCAAATATCTTAGATATCAAATTTTCACTTTCTATGCTCAGGTTCACATCTAGAAAATTAATATTTTTACAATTCTGGGATGAGGGTTCCAGACTCAGAGACGTAGGATAATATGTAAAATCAACATTTTCAATATCATGGTTTAATTTAACTATCAAAACACCATCTATATATCTGTAGGATAATGTGTTACTGTTTAAATTATTATTTCTTTCATATATATGTAAGTAAATGTTTGCCAAAATGGAACTGCAACTCCCCCCCCATTGGAATACCCCGAATCTGTTTAAATATTGTATTTCCTTCGTAAAGGTAGTTTTCTTGTACTACTAACTGAAATAAATTTATGAAAAAATCATAATGAACATCCAAAGTACTATTTGTATTATAAAAATCTAATATTTTATCTTTTAAATCTGTCAAATCAATTGTATTATAGAGGTCTGCAAAATCGTAAGCGAATAAACCAGTAATATTTTTTAATTTTTTCAGATTATCTAATAGTGTATAGCTATTTTTTATAATAAAAGTCGTCTCTCCCCCCATCACTCCGTCAAACACCCCCTCCAGCACCGTCAGCAAAGCCTTGCTAGCGACACCAATATATGAACCAAATCCACAGGTCACACTCCTGAACTTGATAGGGGTTTTAAGGAATTTAGGCACTAGTATGAGATAAGGGAAACTTTGACTCATTTGTTTCAGCTTAACTTTTTTATAGATGGCTTTAATCCTATTTTCTATTACTGCAGCTTTCGAATTCAATGGTAAATAGCTATTTTTATTATTGTAGCAATCATTCAAAAGTTTACCGTAAAGTACCTTACATATCAGTGAGTAACTTGTATTTGCTTTATCCACATAGGTGATTATAAAATCTTCCTGAATCTCTTTAATTGAATGTGTAAGTTTGTTGTATTTCTCTCTATTAACTCCGTCAAAATCTCTAGAAAATTCTCGTTTAAAATCTCTTAATATATAATACTTCCACTCGTCAAAAACACTGGATGGCAAATTGTATCTATACATTAGTTTATTTATAAATATATCTATAGTAATAGTAAAACGTTTAATTGCAACACTTTTAGTGAGAGTACGTTTCACACGATATTTAGTTCCGTACTCCATTAACCTCCTCAACTCCTCATCCTTTACTATCTATAGATCTCCAGTAATAACATGTCCATAATACTTGTCTTTATAATTAACAAATTCAGAATCATTGCAATGGCAGATACTCCCTGCAATACTTTTCTGTAGATCTTTAGCAAATAAATTATAATTAAAAATAGTTCTCCCCAAAGGCTTATCATATTTAAAAGCCTTAACTATTTTTATTTTACCGACTGGTAGTAATTCATTGTATTTATTAAGCATTTTATTGTAATTTACACCCCTATGGCTATCACCCAAATAATCCATTATAAAATAGATTTTATTTATTGCACTAACATGGCCATAATCAATGTTACAATACATTTGTAATTTTTGTGTCTTGATTCTATATCTCAACAAATCCAAACCTAGGTCAACATTCCCATTTTCTACCCTAGACTGTAAAGTTCTTAAAGTTACGGGAATTAATTTCTTCTTAATGTTGAAAATCAAACCTTTAATCACATTAACTCTTCGCTCAATATATTATTATATATTGATTCTATATATATATATACATATATATATATATAGAATCATAGTTTAGTGATTATTATAGTAAAGCGAAGAGAGTCTGCGCACATTTCAAAAGAATAATAATAAAAAATCTAAATATTAATATTTTGCTAAACTATTGATGAATAATTTTGACTTCATTTGTTTTTTATGCATTTCCATTGTTATTTTGTTGTTCTATTGTAATTTAATAGAACAGCAGTAATAAAACCAAGAAAACTATTTTGCGCAATCTCTCCTTACAGGGTAGGAGAGAACGCGCACATGGGTAGGAGAGATTGCGCACATACGTAGAAGAGATTGTTATTATTAATAACTAAATAATAACTAAATTAATAACTAAAATTAAATTCTTAACAATAATAATTACACTTAATTGACATTGTTGAAAGGTTTTTGTGAGTAAATATTGTTAAAAATTTTAATTTAAGAAGATTAAAATATCCGAAAAAGCAAGCCCTACTAAGATTACAAAATAACATTAATTTAGTTGATAACATGTTTAACTTGAAAATTACTTCATTTCCATTTCCACAGTTTCATTGTATTTTGTTTACGAACCGAAGTTGTCGTCGTCCACAATCGATGCACTTATTGTTGTAAATAGTGCATCTTCCATGCAATCACTTGCAACAAGCAATACATTGAATCCAGTCAGTTCTCGAAGTTGTCTCCTGGTACGGTTACAGTCATTCAGTGCACTCATCCTCATTGACCTTCGGTTCTTTTCCTTGAGATTTTTTATCCCACTTTTTGTGGAAGCACCTTATCTTCAGCTGTTTTTTTGTAGCGGCATCCTTCTTAAGTCTTTTTTCATGTCTATTTTGTGGATCAGTAACATTAGTTGCACTCTGTTTCCTTTTGATTTCGATGGCATTACACTACTTGGAATGGCTGAAAGCTTTTCCAAAACATTGTATTAGAAAATTTATTTTATTTAACAAAATTAATTTCTTAGCAAATTAATTGCTCATAAATTAAAAAAATACATATAAATATTTAATTAAATTATTAACAAATATATTATTAATTTATTAACAAAAATAATTATATAAAATTTATTTAATAACAACTGTATTATTAATTTAATAATAAAATTTTTATCTGTAAAAGTATTTTTTTGCAAATTAATTTGTTGCCAAATTTAGTTTTGATAATTACGTGTTTTTCCGAAATTATTTCAAAATTGATTCATTCATATGTTTTAGACGTAATTTGCAATTAATGCAAATTTATCAATAAGCTGTGCAATCTCTCCTAGCACTTAAACTTATGGGGAAATGCGCAATCTCTCCTAAGTAGCAGATGCGCAAACTCTCCTATTTTGGTAGGAGAGATTGCGCGGCCTGTTATTTAAATATGGCCACTTCTAAAATGAATTTTAGGTGTTTGCATACTTAGTCCAGGTTAGTAGTTTATAAGAAATCGTTTAAGTTCAAAATAGTTTGTATTATTGACGCTCTATAAAAATTCTGACGAAGAGATATGAAAATTCAAGCACTTACTTTGGAAAAAAAAACAAAATAGCACTGCTTTATACAAGACGCTTGGAACAATGAATATGCACATTCATGTAGACACTGCACTAATGCTGCTGTACAACTACCTGGAGTCGCTGGGCGCGCACACTACTCCTTCCCGTCGAATCTCTTTGTGCGCAATCTCTCCTACTGCGCGAACTCTCCTCGCTTTACTATAATTGGAATATAGTATGCAGAGGTTGTGAAAAGTACGCATTTTGTCTGTTTCTCTCGCGCGCAACACTTTTTAAACAAGTGGGATTTCTTAACAAATTAATCCATTTGTTTATAGTGTACATAGACTCGTGTCACGTAGTAAAGAAGCATGTATTAAACGTTTAATTCTAAGTAAATCCCAAAGAGGGTTTCATGTTGAAATAATGTGTCAACTTTTTTAATTGTGAAGTCTAATTTTGAAAAGTGGGCACTAACGTTTAATATTAAATTAAATTTGTTCATATAGGAGAAAACAAATAAATGAAAAATAAAAGAATATATCAGCTATCTGTACATTCTTTATGATTAGTTAATTACATATTTTAATCAGGATAACTTGAAGACTGAAATTAATCAAAGAACTTATTTTTCGAGTTTTGAAGGAAAATATAGAATAGTAAGAAAAATTGCAAGACGTGACATTTTTAATATTATATGGAAAATCTAAATTATTGAATTGAAAATGATTTTGTTTAAAGTATGGTAGCTTTATGAACTTAGGTATTTCTAAAAGAGAATGTAATGGAAAGCTGTTTTAGCAGGCATCTTTAGTGATAATTTATAACACGTTCTAAAAAAGTTTTCTTTTTTGTAATTTCTGTACAATATAATTTCTTTATAAAAAATCTGTAGAAATTAATAAGGACTAAATGATAACGTTCACCAAACAAGTCTTCTATGAGTTCCAGTATTTTTCTCCCATAAAAATCCAGACTCGATCATTTCTATAATCTTAGATATAATTTATCTTCTTTAAACAAGAACTTTTAAAATCTATGTAATGGATTTCTTGAACATATGAAGTAAATTTACGCATTCTCTAATAAACTAGATATCCTCATGAGTAAAAGTTATGTTGCTTAAAATATATCTAGTGGAATTTTCAATCTAGTTTACATTTATCAAATTATTTATCTCTTTGGAAAATGCATCACCGTTCATTACAACTAAAATTTATTTATATTAAGGAAGGTCATGTATTGAGGAATGGGCGGATAATATGAATACTTCAATGTTTGTTGCATTCAGTGTTGCAGCCAAGCGTAAATCTACCATAAGACTTACTAGTACCCCCACGAGGCGCTATGTCCACTTCTGTTTGGATAACTGCTGTTTGAGCTACATGATGAAATAAAAGACTATTTTCAATTTTTGCAGTTAAATATTATAACTTCGTATTAATACTAAAATCTCTTTGTCAGTGATATTAACCAAGTTTAGTATAATGTTGAACAGTTATATGTTTGTGTTAGTCAGTTTTCCTCTATGCTAACTTCTTGACGAGTGCAGGGGTTATGTTTATCAGCTAGACAATTGCTTCAAGACTTTTCTAAAAATTAAAACGATTTTTCTAAGAATTTGATGATTTATAGATGGCATACTAAGGTTTACTTATTAAATAATTTTAGTTATTCTTTTAAATCGTCGTTTTTCTTACAATTTTAATATTCCTTATGACCTTACTCCATATTACCTGAGAGGTGTTGCCCTTACCAAAAATGTGTATTTTTTTTTATAAAGCTAAATATTCACATGATTTTTTTTCCTTACACTTTAAATGCATTAGAAATGCACAAAGAAATAGACAAAGTTTTTTTCTTTACTAAGATTTAATGTATCTCAGTTTTTTATGTTGACGTACAAATAGAAATATAAATACTACTCTACTATAACCGAACGTTCTCCAATTAAGTTTTCATAATCAGGGTTCGTACGGGTCCTTGAATTTTGAGATTAGAAAATTACTCGATACCAGTATTTTCCTGTAGATAATCTTACCTTAAATAAGGCAAAATTTCGCGCATTTGAACTTGATTTATTTTTTTATAAGAAAATACTGATATTTCACCTTGAAACTAACAGTATTCGTACGGACCCTGTTTATTATTTAAGTAAATATACGCATGAAAATTCTTTAAAATTTAAAGTAAGTTTTTCAAAGTAATTAGGTAGTTCTTTTTACACAATTTTCATGTTTCTTTATGTCCGAGAAAATCAGAAACAAGACAAATAATTTTGTTAAATGTCATATTCAGAATTATTCTTTGCTTAATAGGAAAAAAAATATCACAATTTTCTAGAGAATGGTAATGGCGTCTGCTTTACATCGTCTGGAATTGTTAAGCATGATGTCTGGTATTCATCAGTGAGAAGAATGGTGATAAACTGTAATAAGTGAAAGAATGCGGACATGAAAATAGGTACGTCTGTGCTAAAACATTTGTTTCATTTTCCAGACAGTGACAGCAAAATGCATTGTTTTATTTTACTATAACTTTTTCAAGTATAGGTTTCAAATGTATTTAACTAAGGCTTAATTTTTTATTGATTTTTACTTTGTATTTTTTATTTCATATTTTTATTTTACTTTTATCGTTAGGAAGAATGTTAATATTTTTTTATACACCTTTTATTCAAAACTATAACGAAACTAATAATTATACGCATTCATTTTTTATACAATCCTAAGTAATAATACATATTATAGAATATGTATTTATAATACAAAATGAACTTCCTACCTCAAATTTTTAACAAAAATAATAAATAAACAAATATATGAAATATATGAAATGAGAAAAAAAATACTACAATTTTATAATAATAACCATTATAAGGATACTGAATGTGTATTCGAATAGTTACAACTTTTATAAGACATGCAACCACTTTTATTTTCGAAATTATACAATAGATATTTATACAGTTATTAATTTATGGTAAAATGTTTCCTTAAGACACCAGTGAGAAGAATGATCACAAATTGTAATAACTGAAAGAATGCGAACATGAAAAAGATATGTCGATGTTAAAACATCTGTTATATTTTCCAAACATTCACAGGAATATGTATTTTTTTTTAATTCTAAGTTTTTAAAGTGCAGATTAAAATGTATTTATTAAGGATTAATTTTACTGATTTGCACTTTTTATATTTGATTTCACATTTTTATCTTACTTTTATTGTTAGAAGGACTGTCAGTGTTACTTTATACACCTTCGGATCAGAAATATAAGGCCATTAAAAATTGTAGAATAAATTTATAATCCGAAGAGAACGTCCTAGCTCATTTTTAATAGCAAAAACTTTTAATTAAAAATATATATGAAATAAAAAAAGTACTGCAATTTTGCAGTGATCATTATTATAAGGACACTGATCATGAGTTGGAACAGACAGAATTTTAATAAGACAACTACTTTTATTTTGCAGATACTGCAATGAATGTGGATTAAAGGTATACATTTATGGTAAAAAGTTTCCTTAATATCGATAACGTTTGACTATTTCTTATCATAAAAATAGCAAATAAAGCCTTTGTGCAACAATATTAAAAAGCAGAAAAAACAACGTTTAAAAATGCACAAATATTACATGAAAAGCAGTAAACAGCTGATTGGAATCTACTAGCGAGATTCCTCTTCAGTGCAAGATAGGGAAAAAGGAACAGCGTGCTAGAAAAAGCAAGGCTGAGCAAAATTATAGACAGAAAATTTTTAATGATGTGGTAAGCTTCCCAAACCTTGATCTTGATTTTTGGGAAGCTTACCACATCATTAAAAATTCTCACTCTTATTCAATGACTTATCTAGTACTCCTGATTTTCCAAGTATTTGAAAAGCTTTAATTTAATTTCCCCCTTTTTTAGATTATTTTCCTCACCTTCTGCGGTAGATGTCGCTACTTGTCCACCCAGTCCTTTCCACTGCTTCCCTCTCATTGGTTGTTTTAGGCGCCTTCACTACCCACATAGGGTACATAAGCGAGCGCTTCTCTGTCTATCATTTTGGTCAGCATTGCTTTTTCTAGCACGCTGTTCCTTTCTCCCTATCTTGCACTGAAGAAGAATCTCGCTAGTAGATTCGAAACAGCTGTTTGCTGCTTTTCATGTATTATTTGTGCATTTTTAAACGTTGTTTTTTTTTTAATATTTATTATCATTTAAATTTAAAAAATTCACCATTGCGTACATTATTTTTTTTTTATGTCGGCCGATCAGGATGACCTATCACATACTGAGATATAAATATCATTGAACCTTTTTTTTTTTGGTAGCATGGCACGGTGCATTTTATTGTCGGAAAACTAGTTTTCAAAAAGCAATCACATGACCTAATTCTGTCTTATAAAATATGGACGTAGACTTTTCAGTTCATTTATTTAGGAAAAGATAGCTTCATTCGTCATATTTTGGGAACACACATAACCCAAATCATTACTGACCCTATTTTTAGATGTTTTCATGCGACATTTTATCCCAACTAAAATTGTGTCTGTATTAAAATCTATTTACATTTTTAGGCTGATGGAAAACGATTCAATGTTGCTGTAATATAATGTTGCTGTATTTATAATATTAGCACGGTTTCTGGGGGAACATAAACACTTCAAGGAGACGTCAAAAAAAGTAGGATCATTCATAGTTTGGTATGATGTACAGGATGCGTCTAAAAAGTTCGGTGAATGAACGTATATATCTAAAACAACGCGAGTTACAATATGCGTCCTTCGCATGCACAGTTAGAGACCAATGGAAGGACGGCACGTAGCAAGCCGTGCAAGAAACTAAAGAAGAATAATCTGTTATGGACAGTCGAACAATGTATATTTGAAAACTCGCGTCATATTGGAATGGAGTAAAGGATAAATTATCAAGTTTTCCCAGAAAATGGGAAAAACCGCCACTGAAACGAATTCACTGTTGGTCCAGGTGTACGGAACAGACTTAGTGAGCAAAAAATACGTATACGACTGGTTTAAACGTTTTCGGGAGATAAAGGAAATCGTAGATGACGTGCTGTTAAAGAATCGCCGACTGTGTTTACGATGGATGTCGGAAGAATCGTTTCGTAGATATACCAGAAATCCGAGGACGCGTGATAACTGTGCTTCGGTCGATCCCAAAAGAGGCTTGACGCTAGCTCATTCCAGCAGCTTTAACAACGATTTCATAAGTGTATTATGACCAGCAGATTTTAATCTGAAGGTGATTAAAGGTATTTTGTTTCCATGTTTTATTTTATTCGTTTTATGCTTCAATTCACTGAACTTTTTAGACGCACCTTATATGAAATAAAACTAATCAAGTTATTGTTTCTAAGTACGTAATTTAAAGTTGGTATAAAGGGAAAAATTAATTTCTAAGCGCGAACTTTTTATATAATCTGCAGGCAAAACTCATGCATTATATACCTTGAAGCAGTTCAGGGATACTGATACGTTTGATTTTTTCTTTTACATGGTGATTGCAAATATTATTTTTTTCTTTAATATCATAGTGGTTCGCTAATTGATTCTGTAACCAAACTTCCACGGAATAACATGAGGTAAGATATATTTTTTTTTTCATTTTCTTTAAGTTCCAACAAAAGGCTTTCATCATTTCTCTAGATGTTCGGCAAAACTTTTAAAATTTTGTTGTTCTCATTGTAGACATCAAATTACTTTATAAACTTCTATTTGAATGGGCGTAAATATTATACGCATGATATAGCTGACGTATTAAAAGCACATCACAAACTACCCCTTTTTCGTAGATGCATTTAATTTGTGGCATTTATTTAAAACTTTTCCGGTGTACAGATTAATGTTTAAAAATGAAAATAATTTCGGATGGCAAAATTATCAATGTCCTTTATCCCTCGACAGCTAAATCAACATCATAATTATCAAAACAGCTCCGACAAAATGTTTAAAATTTAGATGCTGCCATTATGGAAACCAAGGTAGTATGTAATGTTCCATACGATTGGGTGTGGGTTTTATAAGTATGATATAGCCGACGTATTAAACATTCCTCATGACACGAGCCCGCTTGGTCGATTGAATAAACTTGTGCAATTTAGCTATTGAATTTTTGGGTGTAATTATCAGTGTTTAAAAAGAAAGAATATCAATGCTGGCCAAATATTCAGTATCCTTTATCCATGGGCAGCTAAATCAAAATCATAATTATCAAAACATGTTTCAAACATGTGTAATCGTAAATTGGCTCTCTCCAAAATAGATTTTGTTCTATTTTTTGTTACTGTGTATCAATTCGAACTTAAAAACAGTGTCTGTATAATTAAGATATTAAAAATTGTAATATTTCATGTACATAATTTAAATATATGTAATTTATTAAGTTAAAAAAGATCAAACCAGTTCTTTTTGGATTAAATACATATTTTACTATTTTTATTAATACTACGAATTGTATAACGTTTATAAATATTTGCATTTTTAGTAACTCATAGCCAGAGGTTTAAAATTTATTTTAAATGAGTGTTACAAGTATTATATAGAACTAAATGTAAGTGTAAAGGAAAACAATTAAAAAGTTTAAAAAAAAATATGTTACTAGCAAAACAGCAAGAACAGAAATCCTCTGTTTTGAACGAAACATACATTTGATGCCGCTGTTTAGAGATTTCTGTGAGTAGTCCATGCTATTCGATACAAAACCTACACAAAATACAAAAACTTCCATGATATTAATTAAAAGTCTTTTTAGTTAATGCTTTCAAATTTCTTCTACACTTTTACTTCACGTTACATTAAATTAGATGCGTATTCAAGAGTTTTCGAAATTTCATGTTGAGTTAACCGTTGCAAAATCTGTTAAAATTCGAATTTTCAGAAGACCTGCAAAATATTGTTCATCTAATGTAACAGTCATATTAGATTTATCTGTTATCAGATTTAATATCAGATTGATGGTCATGATTTTGTAAAACGCAACCAACGCTGTCATTTTCGGGTGAAGAAATTTTGCATTTGTAGTTTTATTAGGCAATTACGCTACTAGTTAAAAAAATATTTGTCTTATAGTGGCAAAAATTCCTTTAGGGACACCTTCTAGTACCGATATCTTTTCTGTAGAATCCGAAATCTTGATTTAAGTACACTTCGCCTAATAAATTACCTCTCCAAAAATCTTTAAAATCTCCATGTTGTTTTACGGCTATTCGTATTTACATATAATTAGATCTATATATCGTATGTATAAGGATATTTATACATACGATATAAAAGTAAAATACACGGGTATATGATATATATGTATATACACACACACACAAGTGTATAGATAAATATATTCATATATATATGTACATGTATACATACATATACAGTGTGTCCACGTATAACCTGACCGACCTTTATTTTCGCAACCGTTAGTCCTAGATGCATACTTCCAATTACAAAAATGGTTTAAATAATATAAAGAATTATTTTTAAAGCGATTTGGGTCAAGAAACACATTTATTAAAAAATTACGAAATTTAAATTTTTATATAGTCCCCCGGTCCTATAAGTGATATTTAGTAAAAATGTACTGTGACACTAACAAGTAAGACAGAAAAAGTCCCATTCATCTAACATTAAAATTGACCGAGTTATAAAAATTTGAAATGAATGACTTATACAACTTTTTTGCATATCAAAAGAAATGATTTCGACCGTACTTTCAGGGGTCGTATTTAAAGTACTTAAACATATTTCAAGGTATCTGAGGTTTGAAAGAAATCGTACCACTATTACGATTGAGTTAACTTTATTAGTTAAGTTTCAGATTAGTTAAAATAATTGTATTTTAACATACGTTGTATTTTGTAAGGATTTGAGGCTATGATTTCTTTTAACAAAATTTATGTTATTTTCATAAGGTTTTATTTAACTTGCAACGATCGTCTTTCCAGTTTAAAATTTGTACTCGTACTTTAACTGTCTTTCAAATGTCCGATCGAAGTTAAAATTTTACATACTTACTTAAATCCGATTACAATGTAATATTATTATGATTTTTGATGCTTAGCATCTTATAAATACTTATATTCGAGGATAACATAAAAAAATTCGGATAGATTACCGTCAACAAGTTTAAGAAATGGTTTTAGATTAGATAACATAAACCTGCGATGGTTGTGTTTTTTAACTTTTATAATTAAGTTTTATGTTTTTTTTTTTAACGCTAAATAAAAAAATTACCTTCATTTTTAACTATCATGTCAGCATTTTTCGCAAATCGTAAGTTTCAAGGGTAAAAAATAGCGAAAAATATGATACTATAAAATAGATGAAAGACTTTTTTATTCAGTTTAATTTTATTTAATTCAATAATTTATGCAATTTTGTGGCTTATACTGAGTTTCTTACAGCTAAAGAGCTCAGGGGTCCGATGCGATTGGGAGGGGAAGGGGGATCAATTTTAACTTTGAGCTTTTTAACTTTGAAATTTGCGATTTGAGAAAAATCCTGACGTGATGGTTTAAAATGAATGTCATTTTTGGATTCAGAGCTAAAAAATACACGTGAATCAACTTTCAAAAGTTAAAAAACATGGCACAACCCAAAATTTGAAAGACGGTGTAATCTAACAGCATTTTAAAATATGTATCATTTTTGTAAATAATTGAGTCTGTTGTTTTTCATACTTTTATTTAACAAAAATTCTGTTATTTTTATCCTCTTATATGTTCAGTACTTTGCAGTAATATATCACAATCATTAAAGATTTCAAATTTATATTGCAATGCTAATTTTACTCCCAATCATTTCTTTAATATATCTGACGAAATTATATTTCTACTAAATTTGTGAATAACCCCTGATTTTCAGCAAAAAATATGCCCCAACTTTAAACAGCTATTACTCGGTCAATTTTAATCGTAGAATAACGGGACTTTTTTTGCCTTACTTGTCAGTGTAACAGTTGAATTTTACTAAATATAAGTTATAGAACCAGGGGACCGTATAAAAATTTAGATTCTGTAATCTTCGTTAAATTGTTTTTTCGCTTCAAACTTTTTAAATCTTAAATCTGCACCTAATTTTGACCACTTTTGTAATTGGAAGTATGCATCTAGGAACAACGGTTGCGAAAATAAAGGTCGGACACACTGTACGTGGACACACTGTATGTATACAGGCGTGTGAATATTATTAGAATAATTGTGAAATTTACGTTAAAATCTTGTTACATTAAAGAAATAATACATTTAAAAAATATTGATACATTTAATATTTAGTGTGCATCCTCTTATTTTTTATTAAAGACAAGAGTATGCCAAGACAGTATGTCTTGGCATACTTTGTATGAGTTTCTGGCAATTAATTTGTATTTCGTTGTCAAGATGCCAAATTTTGATGATTTTTTCGATCAGAACATTCTTGTTTGTGATGTTTCATCTCTGTAATTAAATGAAAGAAAACGCTTCCATGGCTTGGAACCAGTACAGATATGAACTCCATAGAGAACCCTTGGGCCATTGTAAAGAAAAAAATTAAAGAAATGCAACATCACAAACGAGACTGGTCTGATAGAAAGACCCATCCAAATTTGGCATCATGACAACAAAATACAAAGTAATTGCCAAAAACTCATACAAAGTATGGCAAGACAAGTATGCCATCATTTCTTTAATAAAAAACAAGGGGATGCACGCTAAATATTAGATGTATCAATATTTTTTAAATTTTTCTTTAATATAACATGTTTTTAATGTAAATTTCACAATTATTCTAATAATTTACACACGTCTGTATATATATATACATAACCATTACTTAAACATTACCGACCATCATCAAAAACCATATATATATATACCCTATATATATATATTTATATATATATATATATATATATAGATAGATAGATAGATAAAAAGATAGATAGATAGATACATGTATGACGAATGTGTAGTTATATGTATTTATAAAATAAATAAAATAGTGTTTACTAAATCTATTTGTAATCAATAAGAAGGGAACTGCTGAAAAATGTATTTTCCCAAGCTATAGATTGTAACTATATCATAAAATATGATAAAAACATCTCTTTTCAACTTTTTTTCTGTCACATACGTTTTAATTTTTTTAACTCAGTTTTGGCACCAAATAACGTTTCTTATTAATATTTACCAGAAGCAAGTAACATTTTAGAAATTTATTCCTTTATTAATTTTGACTCAAGAAGTATTTCTTTTATGTCATTTTTAACAAAAGTTAATATCGTCTCGTTATTTGCTGTATGTAAAGAAACAAATCCATGTTTAGAATATCAGAAAATATTTTCTACCAGAAAAAAATTATGAATGTAGCATTTACTTGTTCATACACTTATATCCTTAAATAAAATCATATATATATTTTTAACGATATTTTACATTGCTTTTAAATGTCCATATTTTCTGACGAAATTGTATGCAAACATTTCGTATTTTCTTTGTAGACAATTTTGTAAACATATTTCCCTCTTTAATCCTTTATATCACTGTATTGTCACTCCTAGTTATATGGTATTTGCAAAGGTTTTTTTTTCATTTATTGACAAATGTATTTAAAAACATATAGATGTAATGATAATATTTTTATTGTTTTCTTTCTTTCTTTAAAGTGAGATCTTTTCTCGAGAGAATAAATGATTCGATGCCGGTTTTAAAATTGGAAAATACCTGTGATTAAATACAGATTATTGTATTTCAACAGAAGGCTGCATGGGGAGATTGTAATGGGAAGATTGTAAGTAATTAATTTAATCTGTGATTTCAGATACTCCTTAACATTAGAACGACCGGGAATTTTGCTCAAGTGTAATGAAAATATTTTACACCAGAATTTTTATTCAAAATTATTTAACTTTTATGTACTTATATGTGTTATAAATTTAACTTTTTTAAAGAAATTTCTGGTTTGTATCGAAGTAGTTTTAAATGGAAGCGGTCAAAATGACCGATGTGGTCGTTCTAGTTTTAAGCGTACATTACATTTTGAGATACATAACAAACACACTCTAACTAAGCTAAAGTGCGTCAAAATAGCGCATAATACACAGGACAACTCTTCACATCAGATTGTGATGTAATAATAAACTCAAAATTCATTTAAAATTTATTTTAGTAAGCTACGAAAATTTAAATAACTTCAAATGTTGAAAATATTTTCAGGCTACTGCCAACTTTAACCCCATAACAGTCGCATTAAATTACGGTTTAAAAATTGAAATTGCTAATTGGCACCACTTTTTTTAAAACGAAATATTCACCTTATATAATGGCAAGTCAAATGATACCATAATAAATCCAATTACACTATTTTATAAAACTGGTCGTAATCAAAGAATCTGAATAAAAGACACAGCAAATGAATATCATGGGAGTGACAATTAAGGGGGTGTGGGGGGGGGGATTACATGCTAAGCAAACTGAACAATGTGGAATTAAGGACTTATAACAATTTTGGAAAATATGCGAAAAACTTGTATAGACTAGCGAAACATTTTCTAAATAACAATTTGAAAAACCTTTAAAATTACATTTTGAAAATAAATTCAAATCCCTAATTCAATGCTCGTAGATACAGCAATTACGTCCGGCGAACTGCAGTTCTTCACAGATAAAGTTATCCTTTCTTTAGAAAAATAACAATATGGTCGAATACTTCCCCGTAGAAAATAAGCATCGAATGTCAACTGGGAAAACGAGTTTGATTGAGACTCCGTTTAGGGATCATGAGCCCGCTGAGTGAGCTGAAATGAAAGGAGGTAGGGTCAATCCTTCCCTCGGACAGTGCCGAATCGGTCGTTCGCATGGGTCATGGGTATATGAATAAGCCAGGATTGTGGCTTGTGAGTTCTAGTGAAGTGGACTATTGTGCTTAATTTCTTTTTGCATAATTTCACATTTTGTTGTTTTATTGATATTATGATTTTGCATTGGATTTGGTGATAATTCCATGGTCTTACTAGCTGTAGTGAATTTTATTGGAGTTGAAATATCATAATACTACTATTTTTAAAAATAAATTTTCGCTTTATTTAACCGCAGAAGTTTAGTTATTAAATAAACCGCAGTAACTTCTCAAAAATAATGCTAACCGATGGAACAAAGTACCTTGTCCCAAGTGATGTCGTTGCTATATGTCAGTATAAAAATAAATACATGAATTTTGCGAAATGAGTGAATTAAAATTTTTAATGTAATTTTAGTGGCACATCGAAGGTATCTAAAAGTATATCTATAAACTTAATAATACAGTTTTACCTGAATTTAATACTTTTCCAGTTATTTTATTCATGAACAATATAATTCTATTTAATGCAAAATCATTATTTTAGTAATTACCACATGCCTCTCCAAAATTATTGTGAGTTTTTGAATGCAATGCCTTTAAACATTCCACTTTGAAAGTTCTGTGATATCTAGTTTTACCATTTTTTTTATTACCGAGCTAAAAAAAAAGCACTTTTTAAAAAAACTGAAATTACTTGACTATTTTACATTTGAAAATTTGCGACAATGCAATAAAAAAATTATACTATCACTATAGACTTATCTCTCGCTATTTACTCCATAAAGCAGGAAATAATTAGAATGACTATAACCAAGCATGTAGCGAATAATGTTTTTGAATCTTTTTTAAATTATCACTAATGTGACAAAAGCTAGAAGAATTCATGTTATAGTCTTGAAAAGTATAAAATATTTTGTATTAAAGGAGGAAAACATATACCGGGTGTCCTAAAAAGGACTGGCTGAATTTAAAATTCAATGACTTGCAAACAGTGACAGATATTTAAAAAATTCTTGCAGCAGGGTTATGCATAAGGTCAAAAGTTTTTTTTTTACAGTGATTTTCGATTTTAGTTCGAATTACAAACAATAGATGGCGCTGTATGCAATAGGCGCTAAATTCAGGCTCGATTTTTGGTACTTCGGGACTCATTCAATTCATTTTAACCTCCTTTTTCCGCATGGAAGAAGAGGAAGCCTAAAAAATCGAGCCTCTATTTAGAGCCTATTGAATGCAGCGCCATCTATTGTTTGTAATTCGACCTAAAATCAAAAATCACAGTAAAAAAACTTTTGACTTTATGCACTAACTTCCAGCAAGAATTTTTTAAATATCTTTCACCGTTTGCAAATTATTGAATTTTAAAATCAGTCAGTCCTTTTTAGGACACCGGTATGTATGATATCGTAGTCCTTTATACGCATTATCATCATTTAAAAGATATCTTTTATATTGACACATATGTATTTTATAGAAGAAAAATCGGATATTTTTATTAAAAGAAACTTCATTAAATTTAATTATTACTTCTTAAATAGTTTTATAGTACTTCTAAAATTAAACTTGAAAATGAAATAAACCTTAAAGGGACTCATTAGCATCATGTAAAATAAATTTGTAGCTGAATTTATGTATTCAATAATAATTTAATAATTGCAAAATAAACCACAAGTAATTCTTAATAATCTAACGTAGAATCAAATTAAAAATGCGAAAATATTTTTGGCAAAAGAATTAACTTTCACACGTTTATATTTAACTATACGGTCTAATAAAATATAATTTTAAAATGATTTATAGACAATTAAGTTTACATTCTGTGAAGACAATCTAATATCTGTAAGTTTCAATAAATTTTTATAGATGAAAATTACTGCTATTAATTTTTAATTCTGTATCATAAAAATTAAAAAAAAAAAAATAAGACAAAAAATTTATTAACAAAAGTGCAAATTAGCATTTCGTTATAAAATGCCAATTCTTTATATTTTTATAAAAATAGGTCTGACAAAAAGTCTGGTTAATCTGTTTAGAATTTGATTTTTATTAGCAGAATAAAAATCAAAATTCATGAAATGCAAAAATCTTCGGTAATGTACGTACCAAAATGATTTTTTGCTTTAATTGTTAGATCAAGATGTATATTAATTATAACTTCAAACATAGGATCTCGAGATTGTAAAAAATTTTGAATTTCATAACTTTTACAAAAATAACTGTTGTGACGCAGATAAACCACTTTTTTTTTTTTTTTTTTTTTTTTGAAAGTGTAAAATCGGAGAAGAGCAAGAAAAATCAAAAGAAAAGACCACCCTACATGTTTTAATCACCAAATTGCCACCGAAAAAATGGTAACAGCCCTAATAAAAATTATGTTAAAAATGAAAAAAAATAAACATTTGAAAAAAAAACAACTTCAGGGGTTATTTTACTAAAGATATTTCTTTCAAAATAGTAAATACAAACGCCTTATTCTGACATCGTGTTTAGATTATTCGGTCAATTTTACTCTGATCAAGATTCTTCGAACAACGCCGCTGAAAGATTGGCAGATGTCATTAAATTTTTATGGTGTTTACACACTTGAATTTAATTTACTTTGTTTTTGTATGTAACTTTTGTATTGAATATCTCGAAAACTTTCTAATACGAGTATGATAGA
Source organism: Maratus speciosus (assembly GCA_963932465.1). Classification (NCBI taxonomy): domain Eukaryota; kingdom Metazoa; phylum Arthropoda; class Arachnida; order Araneae; family Salticidae; genus Maratus; species Maratus speciosus. The sequence goes on along the minus strand of OZ010788.1, from coordinate 329,748,494 downwards.
ATTATAAAATATATCTACACTGGAATTTTTTCGATAACAAATCTAAATTTACGTATTTTTATAATCGAATTACTTAACCCATTAAAGCCTAGTGTTGCCACAGGGTAATAACATATTTGTCAACACGTTTATTGTTTGTACAACATAATTCTAAAGACAAAGATTCGCTATATTTGATGAAGGAAAATCTGCGATAAAAAAGAAAATTATTTATATTCTGAAAAAGTGGTGGGTAATGAAACATATCCATTTTAAAGAGAAAAAATAGTTCGTCGTCTATGGGTTAACAAAATACATTTTAAGATTTTTATCCGTTAGCCGGTCACATGTGATAAATCGCTAAATACTCTTTATTTTTACAACAGTTTACGAGTTATTAAAAATTACAGTTAATTATGCGCCAAATCTTCTAGACAAGGTATGCAAAAGGACTCTGAGACTACAACAACGAAATATTTTAAACACAAAAATTAGAAAATATAAATAAATGATAAATATAGTAGTAATTTAAAAAAATATTTTTTTTTATCTACTGGTGCGAAATACTGGATTTATTAAAGGTAGTAAGATTTTATTATGCGTTTTTATCGTTCCTGACTTAACCCTTTAGTGCGCAGCTTTGCATATATGCAAACAACAGTGTATTTAACCGACTTCAAAAAGAAGGAGGTTATCAATTCGACCTGTATGTATGTTTTGCCCACGTTCACGCATAACTTCCGCAAATATGAACCGATTTTGATAATTCTTTTTTTGTTTGAAAGTGTAAGTCACCCATTTGGTCCCATTGCAATTTCATCAAAATCTGATGATTATAACATTAAAAAAAATAAAAACTTCAAAATTGAAATCCTTTTTAAAGCAATCGTCTAATTATAAGCGTTCATCTTTCATGCTGTTATTCTTACAGAGATACGAGGTCTTTTCAAAGTGCGAAAACTTAGCTGGACAAGGGCCAAGATACAGACGGATATTTCGCTGTGAGCGAAGCGAGATTGACCAATCAGATACCTGCATTTTTGCGAACTTTTTGCTGTTTGCAAAAATGCAGGCTTCTGATTGGTCGATCTCGTTTCGCTAAGAGCGAAAAATCTATCTGTATCCCGACCCTCAAGTTCTGTCATCCACCAAACCGGAAGATACAAAATAATATTGGAAATAGGTGAAAAGTTTAAAATCAACAAGTTTCCTCATTTATCAGAGCACAAGTATAGCGACTAGAATATATTGTGTGGAAATCGGCTATCCTGCGATACTTAAAAAAGAGCTAAAATATTGTATTCCTTAAATGTGCAACGATGCTGTTGAAATATAAAGATTGCAGTGAAATCTGCAGGATATTTTCTAAAACTACAAGAATATTGCTAGTCTATACAATGTAATACGAAAATCCCACAGATGTCGCTGCTATCGACACTTTGGATTTCAGCAGTATCATCGCACATTTAAAGGATAAAAATTTTTAGCATTGCTCGGATAGCATATTTCCACACTATGTATTCTAGACGCTGCAGCACAAGTGCTTGAGTATGAGTACAGCATCTAGAATATATAGTGAGGAAATAAGCTATCCCACACTGTTAAAAATATCGTGAAACCTCTGTTTTTAAGGGTTATCTATTTTCTGACCAATAACAACGCTCGATATGTGTTTATGTAGCGTTCTCATTGGTCAAGAAATAGATAAACTTTAAAAACAGAGGTAATTTTTCACGATATTTTTAACAGTGCAGTAACACTTTAAAAAGTCCTAAAATACTGGATCCCTTAAATGTCAAACGATGCTGAAATCCAATGATTCGATCACAGCGACATGTGCAGGATATTTTCCAAAACTCCAAGACGATTTGGTCTAGCCGCTGTAATAATACGATGTTTACTTTGAAATTTGAAAATGTATCGCACATGTCGCTGCGATCGGCTCCCTGGATTACAGCATCATTGCACATTTAAGGGATACAACTTTTTAGTACTGTTTAGATAGCAGATTTCTACACTATATATTCTAGACGCTGTAGTATGAGTGTACCTGTTGTGTTCAAGACAAAAAGTGCCTTCAAATGTCAATACACAGTAAAGTGCATTGCTATGTGTAACGAAACTACAGCGTCTAGAATACCTAGTGTGGAAATATGCTATCCAAACAACGCTAAAAATTTGTATTCCTTAAATGTACGACGATACTGCTAAAATTCCAAATGTCGAACGCACCGACATCTGCGGTATTTTCGTATTATATTGTATAGTCTAGCAATATCTTTCAGTTGTGGAAAATATCCTGCAGATGTCTCTGCGATCTGTATATTTCAGCAGCATCGTTGCACATTTAAGGGATACAATATTTAAGCACTTTTTTAAGTATTACAGAGATAGCCAATGGAGGATATTCCAAATATGGGTTCGAGGCTGAAAAGAGTCACGTGATACCGATAATTTACCCAAGGAACTTCTAACTGATAAGAAGGAAAGATATTACTGCTTGGCCTCATGAACTGTTTCATTGGCTAGCGGGGATTTACATTACACGTCTACGGAGCCTTCCCTTCTTTACGCTAGAAGTTTTTTCCTTGACCGCGTGATCAAAACGGAGATGGAATATCCTCCATTTCTACATGATATATTCTAGGCGCTATAGCAAAAACGTCTTTAGATTCAGATTCGGTTATCAAATTAGATATCAGAATGATTTCAGATTTTTTTCAGGTAGAATTCCTCTATAGGAAAGTGGCGTCATACGGAGTTATTTGACTGGTTGAGACGAATCTAGACAAATGCGATTTTAATTTTTGTTTTTTTTCTTCATCATGAAGCATTTTTCATTTATTTTTTTCGTCATCAAAATCCTTTTTTTTTTTTTTTTTTTTTTTTTTTTTGTCAACACGAACCATCTTAGTGAGCCTGCCATTACCGACAAGCTTGTTAAATTTTCTCATTCGTATGCCCTAACTCGTTCAGGCAACCATCGTGAAGTTCTGGAATAGAAAATTTCCAGGATTGATATAGTTTGGACAAAAGCATCTGTCACAGCACAATCTGAGCATAGAATCTTAGGCCCCTCTCACATAGAGGCTGTCAGGTTCAGGTTTCCAGATTCGGACTAAACATCCAAACATCACTACTCATTTCCGATGCCATTACTACTTTTATGGATATTAGATAGCTGCAGTTTATTTACTGAAGCATGGCGCGGTTTTTGCTAGCATATTTCTTTTTAGTTTTTTTTTTTACTGAAAGGGAGTACTTTTGACTACACATAAGAAAGTACTGTGCACTGACAGATGGAGTCACTTTGCTGCGCAAAGAAGAACTTAGTCGCGCTCTGATGTGTAATGGCACTTTAGATGTGGACTGTCAGCAACCAATTCCGATGTCGTTAGATACATTGTTAAAAATCTGCAACTTTTGGTCCATAGTCACTCCACCGCTTTTATAGAATATCTCTATTCTGACCAAAGATAATGCTCCATAATATCGTCAAGTAATTGCTTTCTATAAAAGCGGTGGAGAGACTATGTACCGCAAGCTACAGATTTTTCAACAGTGTATCGATGCGGACTCTAAGGTTTGCTGGATGTGGTAACTTTCCGAAGTGAATGATCTTTCCAAAGTGCGAAACCTTAACCGGACAAGCTCTCGCATCTACCAAACTGGAAGCCCCACATCGATATCACCCTTCATCGGAAGTAGGTGTCGAAAGCTTAAAATTAACCAGTAAAATACCTTCATATATCAGGGCACTAGTGCCTGTGTACGAAGGTGCCTATTGTGCTGGAGACAAAAAGTCCCTCCATATGTCAGAGCACAGTAAAGTGCTTTACCATGTGTAGAGACAATGGAGGATATTCCATCTACATTATGATCACGTGGTCAAGGAGAACACCTCTAGCGTAACGAAGGAAAGTCTCCGTAGACGTAATGTAAATCCTCACCAGCCAGTGAAATAGTTCATGAGGAAAGCAGTCGCAGCCTCCCTTCTTATCAGTTAGAAATTATTTGGGTAAATTACCGGTACCACGTGACTTTTTTCAGCCTCGAACCCAGATTTGGAATATAGTCCATTGCTGTGATAGAGATAGATTTTTCGCTGTTAGCAAAACGAGATTGACCAATCAGAAGCCTACATTTTTGTGGCTTTTCACTGTTTCCAATACAGCATCTAAAATACCTAGTGTGGAATGGGCTTTATTCCAAATTTGGGTTCGAAGCTGAAAAAAGACACGTGATGCCGGTAATTTACCCAAAGAACTTCTAACTGATCAGAAGGGAGGCTACTACTGCTTTCCGCACGAACTGTTTCACTGGCTGGCGAGGGTTTTTCATTACGTCTACGGAGCCTTCTCTTCTTTACGCTAGAAGTTTTTACCCTGACCACGTGATCAGAACGTAGATGGAATATCCTCCATTATAGCGCCAAGAATATGTATTATGGAAATTGGCTATCCCTATAATATTTAAAAAAGTGCTAAAATATTGTATCCCTTAAATGTGCAACGATGCTGCTGAAATATACAGATCACAGCGATATCTGCAGGATATTTTCTACAACTGCAAAATATTGCTAGTCTATACAAAGTAATAGAAAAATCCCGCAGATGTCGCTGCGATCGACACTTGGGATTTTAGCCATATCGTCGCACATTTAAGGGATACAAATTTTTAGCATTGTTTGGATAGTATAATTCCACTACAGCGTCTAGAATACCTAGTGTGGAAATATGCTATCCAAACAAGGCTAAAGAATTTTATCCCTTAAATGTGCGACGATATTGCTAAAATCCCGAGTGTCCAACCCAGCGACATCTGCGGGATTTTCGTATTACATTGTAAAGACGAGCAATATCTTGCAGTTGTAGAAAATATCCTGCAGATGTCGCTGCGATCTTTATATTTCAGCAGCATCGTTGCACATTTAAGGGATACAATATTTTAGTGCTTTTTTAAGTATTACAGGGATAGGAGATTTCCACACTATATATTCCAGGCGCTATAGTTTGCAGCTTTTTGAAACTTTTTTTTTGTTTTCAACTTTTCACTGTTTGCAAATATGCAGGTTTCTGATTGGTCAATCTTGTTTCGCTAACAGCGAAAAATGTTTCTGGACTCCGGCCACTGTCTTTAGATCCAGATTCGGTTGTCAGAATGGCTTAAGATTTTTTTTTCAGGTACACTGTTAAAAATATCGTGAAAAATTACCTCTTTTTTTAAAGGCTATCTATTTTCTGACCAATGAGAATGCTATATTAACACTTATGATGCGTTCTCATTAGTCAGAAAATAGATAGCCTTTAAAAACAGAGGTAATTTTTCACGATATTTTTAACAGTGCAGGTTTCCTCAATATGAAAGTGACGACGTATGGGTTATAATATTTTATTGGGATTCTGGACTAAAGCATAAATATGTAAATTATAATATAATCAATATAATTAAAATATAATATTAAATCATAAATATGTAAATTAATCTCTTGTAAAAAATATTCTCTAGAAAATCTATGTTTGGTGGATATTAAATTCTACATATTAAATTTAAGGCTTTTATGCCGATATATGATATCAGATGTGTGGTTATTGCATAATGTTTCGTCATTAGAGAATTTTAAAGAATTAGTTAATTCTTTTTAGCGCTTTTTTTTAAGTCGGTTACTATTTTTTTTTTTTGAAAAGTTTATTTTATCAATTTAATATATATTTTTAAATTCATATATACATAATTCACACCAGAAAATGAAAATAGCAATGTCTGTTTTAATTAATAACAAACATTACGTATTTAAATAAAGTGAAATTAACCATTGGATCATTTTGGTGTAAAGTGAGATTCTCTGAACTACGTAATTTCTAGAACATATTCTATCATGGGAATTAAAATGTTAAATGTTAAGTTTTATAAAATAATTATATAAAATAAGGTATTTTACATACTTCTTAAAATATTCACTAATTTGCAATATTTTAGCAAAAACAGCCACACGACTGTAGTTTTTACTACTATTGCAGATGTGCAACAGAAGCAAAGAATGACGTATTACATGAAAAATGCGTCTCTGATTTTTTCATTATTTTTTCTGTGTAATAAACCTTTCAGAGAATTATACATAATTTTTTCGAAACAAAATAAAAAATCGCGCATTTAAGGGATAAATAGTACTCTAGTTAGACCAACTCCTCACAATACCCTTTTACAAAATTACCATATTTACGTGTATAGAATAGTGTTTTTCATAGTCTTGGGCGTACAAACTAGAATATCTGTTAGACATGGACTGTGTCCAACAAATATAAAAAACAATGTGCACGCGAATTTCTACTGTTCAATTAATGTGCTGCGCATTATAAACAAGACAAGAACTATCTTTTAGTTTTTACTGTCGAAATCCGAGTGAGCAGTACAGAGAAATGTAAATTATACTCCTTTAAATAAGTTAAAAAAATTACGTGAAATGAAATGCTTTAGAGATTATATTATAATTATAAGAGTGATTTTCATTCTTAAATAGATTTATTTAGTGTTTGGATTATTATTTTTAATTAATTGATATATCCAAACTTCCATCGTGTATAAATTCCGTTGGCGGTATAAATAAACTTATTTATATCTGTAAATTTTTCTGTGTAAAATGTAACATTTTTGTGTGTTATATGAAATTTGTAAAAGATGTAAAATATAATTTCTGTTTCAAAACCAATTCCATTGATCCACAGATTATGCGCCGAAAATTACGGTAAATGTAAAAGTATTGCTGGCATTTGTGTATTCCTTTTAAATGCATACACATATTTATATAAATTTTCGCTTAATTTTCAACTTTTAAATATAACATATAAATACCTTTTAAATAGATTGCAATATTAGAATTCTCACATTTAACAAACTGATGAATAGATATTAAAAAATGAAAAAAAAAATCCAGATTTTAAATTATCTGATACATTTTAATCTCGAAATTGTCAACAAAACATAAATAAATATTTGACTGGGGAATACTATGTGTAAAAGATAATGTTAGGGGGTTGTCTCATTACTTAAATATTATCAAAAACGGATCTTCAAAACCAACAATTAAATTAATAAAAGTAGGTATTACGCTATTGTTGATGCTTTTATTCAATACAATACGTAGCAATGTATACTTTATAAAAACTTTTATATGATTTTGAAACTACATACTTATTTTAACTATAATTTAGATACAATTTAACTACATGTATACTTTAACTAAGTACAATGTCATTATTAAACATAATCCTTATTTATTAAAAGACTTTTCTTATTCAGCTGAGATTGACATGTTTCTTTACCATTATTAATTGTTTCTTTATTTCTCAATGTAACCAACTGTGCAAAATATTACACTGTATTCTTATAATATATAAATTATATTTGAAGAAATCCATTTATCTTTTTCATAAGTATATGCGTATATTTGAACTTAATTGAACAGTCTAAAAGGAAAATACAACTATGTTGCGATTTATATGCAACAGGCATTTATTTTCAGTCTAATTCTCTTCTATTTGACAAGACTAAAATAAATATAATAAACATATGTTAGCTTGAACTACAACTCAGCAAATTTACTTATGTGATTTTTTTTCTGAAGCTCAGTTCGTTTTCTTTTCTTTTTTTCCTCCTTTTCATTTCTTTTCATTTTTTGTTTTGGTGAAATAAAGGTGTTTTATTTTTGTTTCATTCCAATTTTTTTTATTTAGTGTGAAATAATAATAACGTCGGTTGAATCGTTTATTTCTACACTTATTTCTTCATTTTCAATAATTTACTTATGTATAAAAAACAGATATAGATTGAATTCTTTAAGAAAACATATTTACTTTTCATTAACTGTTCTTCATTTAACAGTGGTAAAGTTATTCAATAGATCCATATGAAATAAAGTAAGATAACAACTTAAAGATAGTTTTATTGATTATTCTTTTTCTTAATAATAAAAGCAATTTGAAGACTATATAGATAAATCGCTTTAAGAGATAAAAATAGATCAAACATATTCTTAATCTTATGCATATAAAAATTAATGTGTATTTAAAAAAAAATTTATACGAGTTTAAATTATAAATTAATGATTATAAATATATATACAGGGTGTCCCAGAAGTAATGGGACAAACTTTAAGGGGAAGTAGGGGAAATCAGAAGGATTCAGATTTGCATAGCAACCCAGGGTTGGAAACGCTTTCCTGTCGCGGTAGTGACGGCACAAAACACAAGAAAGAAAATACACGAACAGGGAGAGAAAACATATTTATTATTCTTAGTACTGAAAAAATGCCGGGACAATGATGCAAAGTGTTGAGGAACTTGTTGCACGCATCGTGGCAGCTGCTGGGGGAGTCCAGGGCACTCCCTGTATTTTCGAGAACATTAGATCTTCCATACGCCAGAGATGCGCTGCCATGCATCACGGCCCAGGGTCGTAATTTCGAACACCTACTTTGATGACTATCGTTGTCCCTTTAATTTTCTTTCTTCTTAGTTTTTTGATGTACTAAGGATAATAAACTTGTTTTCTCCTCTTATTCGTATCCTGTCTTTCTTGTGTTTTGTGCCGTCACTACCGTGCCAGGAAAGTCTTTCCGACCCTGGGTTGCTATGCAAATCTGAATCCTTGTGACGTCCCATACCTCCCCTTAAAGTTTGTCCCATTACTTCTGGGACACCCTGTATATATATATATATATATATACATATATATATATGATTTAAATTTTAAAATAAATATTGATGCGTATATAAAGCAGAATTTTTGTCAATGTTCAGAAATAGACTGATTTCAAGAGAACATTTTTTGTTTTGAGCGTTTGATATTTAACTAGAACATTTTTTGCTTTGTGTGTTTTATACGTAACTCATATAAACATTTTTAATTTAATGTTTTTATTAAAATATTCCGTTAAATGATAGTGATAAATATTTATTTATTGAAAAGCATGACAATCGTGCGTTTTGGAGGAGGAAGGGGTACACAAAGGTACTCGTACCACTTAACGTTTTAAAAATATAACAAGAGTAATAAAAAATATTAATTTTTTAACATCATCTCAAGTTTCAACGCTGTAATTGCGAATATTTATCAGACACGTTTATGCGCAGTTTGCTGGCATTAAACATATTTATTTTAAAATTAACTTTGTAGGTTCGTTTAAAAGTTTTTTAGCATAAAACAAGCCACCGAGATCACTTAATTTTCGATTATTTTGGTGCAGCAAAATATAAATAAGCTAACTGTTATTCTGTCCTGAAATACGCAGACACAGATCGATAAAACGGAGTTCTTTATAATTGAAATTAGTTAATATTAGTCAATAATACTGCATCCGTAAATATTGTATAAAAATCATGCTGCACATTTTAAACAAGAAATTAAATCTTGGTAAATTCAAGAGTATCTTCATGACATACACAAAACATTTTGTGTCTAACCTCTGTAACTTTGCTAGTTTTAATATTCTTCTATATGTTTCAACATTTAGAATTATCTGAAATTTTGCGATTGGTAAACGCCTAGAATGTCTTTGGAGATCATTGAATGGAATTTTGATTTCCTGTTAAATCTTGAAATTAATAATTACAGCATTCGTTTTAAACAACAGTTTTTTTCATCGAGACGATATTTTATTTTTAAGAACAATAAGCTTTGAAATGGTTAAGAAACAAAGAAAACACTTTAAGGTCCCCTATTGTTCAACTATATCGGATTTCGGTGATGGTTTAAACTCGTATATTTATTTAGGCGAAAAGTGTTTTGTAAGTAATTGTTAACTTGTGTTTCCATTTTTTTTCCATTTTTGTACCGAAATTTGTTGAAAAAAATCGTTACGTATCTTTCATTTTTTTATAAGTAACATGTTTTGTTAATGTTTTTTATTTTTTAGGGTTCCGTACTTAAAAAAGTAAAAACGGAACCATTATAAGATCACTCCTATGTCTGTCCGTCTGTCTGTCTATCTGTCTGGCACAGGCATTTTACTCGTAAACTATGGAGCGAAGAAAGTTCAAATTCGGGGAAGTAATAAAGACCACTGACCCACATATTTTCAGATTAATAAATATTCATAAATATTTAATAAAAAAGTAGAGGGGCTAATTATGCTACTTGAAAAAAAAAACTTTTCTTTGTATATCATGTGGGGTATCTTGTGAAAGCATTTGTAACGCTGAACTCAGAAATACATTCCTTTTAATTTTAGGTATTATATTTTCAAAGATATTGTTGAAAATATAGCGCAAAAATATGTCCCCCCCCCCATCTAATTCCGAATCTACTGAAACTAAAATTATGACAAAAATAGAGGTAGTAGACATTAATTTAAACCTTGCAGGAAAATTATAGTGATTTACAGTATAGGTCACATAGTTTTTGAGTAATTAGAATTTTTCTGTTATACACAAATCTCGTTTACGGGCATTCAGAAATATTCTTGAGCATCGTTGAATATACCTATCGTTGCAGAAGAATAAAAGCATTGTTGATAATGATTTTAAAAAAATCATCGGTAATTAGCCGAGATATTAACCCTTAAAGGTACGGTCAGTTTGGACATACACAAGGACAGGGGCGGTGTACTCTATGCCTAGTTAACAACTTTTAATGATATATATGTGTAATGTAATGTCTAGTAACAGTATAAAATCAATAAACGTCAAATTGTTAAAAACATACCACTTTAAGGGGTCTTGGGACCCAAAAAAAGTGGAAAAAATGAAAAAAAGGTCATTTTCAACATTTAATGTCTTAAAATGTATATGATTTTAAAACACAATTTTAATTGGGATGAAATATATAAGCATGTTCTTTCGTTTCATGTACTTTAAAAATTGCAAGATACAGAATTAGTATTTATCGGGACCTCAAAACTGTTAGACATTTGTGGAACAAAAAATTGGCATAACAGTTTACGCGCAGGATTACAAAATAAATATTGCAACTAGAATGAAAATTTTGGTGCTTACTTATACTTCAGATTGTAATAAATTCTCTGAACTTAAATAAATTTGTATTTAAAGCATTTTTATATTTTTAATGAAATGTTGCATTTAGCTAATACAAAATTTTGAAAATTTCAACAGTAAAATCACCTGAAAAATATATTTTTGAACAATAAAAGGAAATTTTAGTTTCAGTTTATACAGACTAACATGAAATATATGTTTTGAAAATTTCATGAAAAAATATTCAGAAGTTTTTCAGGTATCCTGCGCGTTATGCCCCAAAACGCCATTTGGAAAATAATAACTTTAAAGTTTCGGAAACGCCGCTTCAGCTATTGAGCGGGTATAAATCTAAAAGCTAAAACTTCTGTTCTAATGGGAATTTCAAGGAAACAATTATATCAAAATATTCAGAAAAGATAGAAGTTTAACATCTAAAAAAATTAAAATTTCTTAAATTTTGAAGCTTTAAGAGTCCTGCGACCACTTAATCCTTTCCGGCTCGGAGTAATTCTATTTATAAACTTATGAAATAATGAACTGACACCAGAATTTATAAACGAATTTATTAGAAAATGCGAACTTGCTTACTTTTACGTACATGATAAAAGGAAAATTTTAATTAAATATTATTGGTGCCGTTTGTCTGTTTTGGAATTAAAATTAGGTGTCCGTTTTTTAAGGACCTCGCCCTCGAAAGATTTAATTAGAATGAATCGCATAAATACTGTGGGATTTGCGATAGTTTGCATTGATTGTATCTCGAAATACGCCTCGAGTGACTTTAAAAGTTAATTAAACACCTATCTGGAAAAACGCGGCACTGACCAAGGCGGCGTTGCAATTTTGAGACCTCAATTCAAAGCGCGCTTAGCACAATGCCAAATGTAAACTTTGAACAAAGGTTTTGTTTTAGCTACAATGTAGAAATAAATGTTATTACTACGCTGAATTTAGTTTCATTAAATGCCAAATAAAGTTTAATTATGCACTGTTTTTATTGTCAGTACCGAATTAAGTTCATCATAAACAGATTAGGATAATATTTAAAAAAAGAGTTAAACGATTAGCTATATTTGATATTATTTAGGTTCCATATCTCTTTGAACTTTCATGTTATACCCGATTATACTTTTCTAATATATACAGTTATACCCAACCCTACGTTGTATAGTTTTTTTACAAAGTCTTAGTATTCTTTTAGCAACTTTTTTTTATATATAATACAGTTACAAATTCATATATTTATTGTACGGAACCCTCTGTACGCGAGTAATGCTCGCACTTGACCGTTTATTGTTATGTAAAACGTTGCAAAACATCTAAAAAATAGTAGAATACATTTAACTAGGAACAGTTAAAGAAACAAACAGAAAATTAATGTAATGTTGTTGAAAAATTGCAAATTTAGAAACAGCAGTAAGTATATGTTTCCATCAGTATATCAATACAAAAATTGTATTTCACAAAATTTTAAGCAATACTTAACAATATAATCGATTTCATATACAAATTTCAATAAATCTTTTTTGTTAAGATTTTTTTTTCTAAATCAGTGTGATTAAACAAATTTATAATGTATAAGAGTATATAAATTTATATTGCAGTTACATCATTTACTTATGAAATACTTGAGTTTAACAAACTGTGTATTAAAAACAGAAATTTTGAACATTCTTCACTAAACGTAAAAAGAACAGTTATTAACAAGGAAACTAATTGAAATTATGCATATTTCACATTTCCTTTTTATGTAACCACGACCTGCACCTACATGATATTTTTGTAATTTTAGATATTGTATGTTTAATGATTTGCTTAAAAGAAATCATTTTTCGGGTAAACATAAGTAATACACTCGTAAATGTAATATTCTGTGTACATACATTTTTAATTTAGAGTCGGTTATACCTTTTTCAATATATGTGTACAGATAAAACCACAACCTTCCAAATTTACAATCTTCAAGTATTTCCATTTCAGAAGCACGTGATCAGAATCTCTCTCTCATTTTCTCGTCTTTAAACACCGTGCCCTACCGCCAAAAGCATTATTTTTATAGGATTTATACGTGACAGAAAGTAGACTTAAATTTTGTTATATCATGCTCTTACTGCGTAAAATGCATTTTGATGTGGAAGAAGAGAAGTACTGGTGAATAATTCTTTGGCGGTTTGAAAACACTCTGAATCTTAGATGAGACTCATAAACATTTTACTCATTTTACTCAGCCACACGCAAAAGAAAATGGAAACATAAAAATGTAATACATATAAAATGTTTGTATTTGAATAAATGTGCTAGAGTTTTTTTTTTTTTTTTAATAAAACTGAATATTTTAACTAAGTAATAATTTATAACATATCCAGTAAACATTAAAAAAAGAAACATCAAAAAGAAAAAGAACTGAAGGAATTTAAAAAAGACTACTTTCGATAGCAGAAATATTAGTATTTTCCCAGAAAGATTCACTGTTAATCGTTGGCCATCCGCTTATTAAAAGCTTTGTATTATAGTGTAATATTCTAGTATTATTAATTAAAAAAAATTAGAACTTAAAAAAAAATTCTTATTATTTTATAAAATATATATATACAATTTGAGTTTTTAAAATAATAGATTAAAAAAAAATTTTTTTGCTATGTGCTTAATTTTAATCAGGCTGAAACCTGATTTTAATTTTTTTTATTATTATTATTGAAGGAAATAAATTTGTTTCAATATAAAAAAAAATAGTGTATGAATATAATGTAATTTTGTCCTTTTACAATAACTTTATGATATGAATTAATAACTTTCAACTTTATTATATGAGATGAATTTCCTTTACATATTGCTACGATTAATATCTAATATATAGCAATACGTAATTTATTATTGTTTTGTTATGCTTTATACTATAATATTTAAGCATATAAGATTTCTCAAGATTTATCAAATCTATCTTTCACTGTTTGTTATTCTAAACAGGACCTCAAGCAGTGATGTGCTGAAACTAACTTTATTGTAACACTTTAGAAATAAACAATTAAATTTAAAAAAATTAAAAAAACCGACTGCGTAAAAAGCGAACTAATTAATTATTTCTCATCAATGTGAAACCATTTTTTTTCAATTCCTACTATTAGCTCACACTCTCGCTATATATATCTTGTTCAAATTTTCAATCGTTAATAAAACACTTATTATTCATCCAATCAAACTCAAATATTTTTTTTTAACTTGTAGTGGATGACACTTGATGTTAATCCAGTTTTTTATCAAATATTAATTAATTAATTAAATTAAATTAATTAATTTTCAATAATCGAGAGAGCCTTTTTCTTGATCAAGGTTTAACCCTTAAATGCCGGGTGTTGCTTTACGGCTACATACCCAATTTAGGCACTAAAATACTATTAGAATAGTATAGAAGCTATAATGAACTAATGTTGCCAATAAAATACATTCTGAAAATATTATTAAATCGATTTTCAACATGTGTATGGCAACACTTGTGCTGTTTAAGAATAAAGATAGATTTATTTTTTCAATTGTTGCTACTTGTTCTTTTTCTTTTGTTTGGAAGCTTGCGAAATACCCTGTTTTGTTCTGCAGTGAGAAAGTAAAATTTATTTCTTATTGTAGTTCCTAAAATTCTTGTGTGTTTAATATTTCAATATTTTATGAAGGAAAATTGTTTTCTCAATTAAAGACCAGTATTGCCGATTAGTAACAAACTGTTTTTTTACCTGTAAACCAAACTTAAAACAAAATATGATTTTTTTAAAGTATTTTTCACATGATTTATTTAAAAAATGAAAGCCGAAAAACATAATTACAATGATTTTTGAAAAATCAGGCATTTAAGGGTTAACACCGAGAGAGCCCTCTTCTTGATCAAGGCATTTTAAGCGCCACTCGAGAGGAAAGAAGAATGGGAGAAAAAAATTCTCTTATTGACTTAAGTAGGAATTGACTTAAAATATTTTTTTTTATATTACTTGTTTATATTATTTACCTTTTTTTTTTTACTTGTATTGATGACTTTTAAGTTGTGTTTAATTGTTAGTTGCTATCTATAATCACTGTTTTGATGAGGTCTATAGATGTCTATCATGGTTAGAGCTGCGGTAATGCTAGAGATCTTGCATACACAACTTCCAGGTTGTATAATATTTTAACAGAGCTTCTGACTGTAAAATTGTCAATGAAACATCTTCTTCATTTTGAAATACTTATCCAATGATATGCTACTCAATAGGGTGCATATTTTTTTTCGTCTCTTCCGCCATTTTGAATTTATAAAAACAAAACCTAGTCTATAACCATTGGGCCGTTAAGACGAATTGATAGAGACCTCATTCATTAAAATCCATCCAGCCGTTGGGATGTTTCGAGGGTATAAAGAAATCCACTTACACAGATACGCGTGAAACACATATCCCTTCTTTTTAGTCTGGTAAAAAGACTGCATTCTGGATTCTTAGATTGTCTTATAATTTTACGTTCGCGAATATTAAAAATTGTTCTATTTCAGAACTGAGCAATTCCGGTTGGGGATCTTTTTTTTGCCTGAATGGTATTAACATAAAAATGGATGTAAAGAAGCTTTTACAACTTATATATAGAGAGAGATAATTTATTATCTCTATATCCCGGCTCGGCCTACGGGCGGAGGTAGATTTCGAAGTTAATTACTAATTTTACCTACAAAAACTAAATCCAGGTTAGACATAAACACGGTTAAAAATTTTATCTGCCCGTTCATGACGAATTTTTTATTTCTTTTTTCAAATATATATGCAGACACATGGAATATATTTAAAACTAGCGAAAACAAATTCAGAGAACTTCATAATATTAAAATCTGCAAATATTTCCATAATCTGGGTTTTATCACATTTCCATACGCTTTTTCAAACTCACATGACGTTACATATTCTCAAACTGACGTCCATTATATTTCCAATACGACATGATATTCACTTTTTCTTTAAAAAAAAAAAAATCTTCAAACTATTTATTTCATTTTTATTTTTTATGTGGAAATCTTGGTATATAAAAGTTACGACTGAATATTCTTCGTTTTTTTTTTTTTTTTTTTTTTTTAGGTCTGTCTGTGCTCCCACTTATGAAGTATAGTCAGTTTTTTGCCTGTGTTTTGTTTTTTACCTGTATTTTTGAAAGTTTTGGGGATTTTTATAGTTAAGTATTGTTAATATACACCTTCTTCCCAGAGTTATGGTGTTTTGCATTTTTTATTGATAATATGTATATATATATATATATATATATATATATATATATGGTACTACTTAATGCCGCCGACCAATTTCGCCAAATTATATAAATCACCAAATCACTAGACTAATTATACAAATTGACATAATTGTTATTTTAAATAACGGAAGAACAAGTAAATTAGTATAACATTAATAAATATACAAATAAAACGTAGAAATAAAAATCATTTGATGACGTAAACGCGTATAACTTGCTTAAAGTCAAGTGAATGTGACATTAGCGATCAACTATTATTGGCATTTAATTTTAAAGTTTGACGATAGATTTTTGGTCGACAGGATAACTAAATAGTACCAGTTATATATATATATATATAGTATGTAAATCTGAAGCCGATTAAAAATTTCTTGGACCAATATATTTTAAAACCATTATTTACTTAAATTTTTAACGGTCTAAAATGCTTGAATCATAATAAATTATTATTTTCATCTTCAACATTATATCCTCATTTAAGACAGTGTCTGCGGATTTAAATCTCGATTCTGTGTCGGTATACTTGGTTAGTAAAGATGTACCGTCGAGACCAAAGCCCATAATAGACCCAGCGATATTGACAAATATATATGTTTGTCACTTAAAATTTCATAATTTTATAAATCAATATTTGTGTTGCTTTGTTATACAAGAGTATCTATATTATAAAGGACAAACATATCTGTGCGTAACGCATACGTCATTCTGCGAATGGCAACACTTTGAAATTTAAAATGAAATTTCGGTTTTGCAATTTTTGCTACGGCAAATTTTTAAACTTCTAAACATTGCACAGTTTAAATTTTTACACTGTCGTATAGGGAAAAAAAATTATTTTTAAATGCAATTTGTTTGATAACTCTATCTCAATTTATTTTTGAGATATTAATTTTTTTATAGTTTTAGTACCAATTTTTTAATTGTGGCAACTGAAGTTCTCCATTTCTATGAAAAGTAAAGGGAAATTAGTCATTATATTTATTTATTTTTATTGATTATATCCTTATTGATGCCATTTTCATATTACAAATAAAATAAACTTTTTTCTAATTTTTGAACAGAAAATGACATCAGCTATTAAAAAAAAAACACGCATTCTTCTTCATAAATCAAAAGATTGAAGAAGATATTTCAATATTTTTACATTACACTGATACTGAGTTTGAGACGCTAAGCAAAATGATTGAGTGAGTAAAATGATGACATATTTAAAACAAAACGATCCTTTTCTTTGATAAAGCTAAATATTTGACAAATTCTAAATGGCCAATACTATGGCAACTAAAGGCAAATTTCTGAATGGTAAGTTTTTGCGGGTACTGAGATTAGAACTTAAGTTTGTGCGAATGTTCACATGAAAAGTTGTATCGGACAAACGTGACTTTAAGTTTGGAAATACATTCATTAATAATGTATTGTACGTTAAAATACTTTTAAATTGTGATTTGAGTGGTGCGTGTGTAAATTTTGAGAATGTGAAAATAACGTACAGTTTAAATTTTATGGGGGGCAATTT
Organism: Maratus speciosus; assembly: GCA_963932465.1. Lineage (NCBI taxonomy): Eukaryota > Metazoa > Arthropoda > Arachnida > Araneae > Salticidae > Maratus > Maratus speciosus. The sequence goes on along the minus strand of OZ010788.1, from coordinate 329,730,767 downwards.
TATGATGTGACAAAGCGAAATCCTTTTTACTGATTTTTCATTCCGTAAAAACAATCATAAGAGCCTCAATCGATAACTTCAACATAATTACTGATCTTGATTATGTATTCTAATACAGTTTAATTTTTCAATAATTTAAGCAGTTGAAGTTTGTGGAAATATTATTTTGGTAATTTTAGGTTTAAAACATTATTTGTTTTAAGAGTTAGACAACCAATGCAAGATGAATTTTTTATTGTACCCTAATTTCCGGCGTATAATCCGCGGATCAAACAATCATTTTTCGACCCAGAAAAAATTTAAAGTAAAATGTAACTTTTTAGATAGCGGTAAATATTTGGCTTCAGTTACTAAATAAAATTTCTGGGTCCAAACAGAATTGTTCGATCCGCGGATTATACACCGGAAATTATGGTAATTATTTTTGTACGTTTATTATAAATTCGATCTAACAGTTCTATTCTAAACATTTTAATTCGTCGAATTTCGACGGGTCCCAACTCGTTTATTATAATAAAAGAGTTTTAGATATATTACATCTTATCATATTGTATATTAACCCGAGAGTAGTCGCGACATTTTTTAGAACGTTAGTAATCGCATTCGGTCCATTTGCCGCCGTTACCAGCAGGCCGAAAACGAAGGGGAAACTGGCCGGTGTTATCAGATGATCGAAAACGGATAACGTAGGTTGAACATATTGACTGAACTTTAAAGATTACAGCAATTATTCATTTTACAACCTTTTACAGCAAATTATTTATTTCGCTTAAGTATATATTCAGTTGGCATCTAGATAAATGTTTTTAATAACTCTTTCTTCGTTTTGCATAAATACTTAAAAGTAAATAGTAAATGATTTGATTGAATTTCTGATGTTACTATGAATCAATAATTAGTAGGAAAACATTTACGAATATGAATTTAAATTCGTGATAGGGGTATTTTTTTTTTTTTTTTTTGGAAGGACAGAATCAGAGTCAGGTAGATTTTTATGATACTCCGGCACTCTATATCCATTTAATAAAATAAAATTAATAAATTTAGTAACAATATATTACACGGACATTAAATTAAACAATTAAACTGAAAATAAAAATGGAACCTATGACATGCAACAGAAAATCAAACACAATACCCCTAATTCACCAACATATTATATATATATATATATATATATATATATATAATAAAGAAAAAGCCAGAAAATACTTAATTTCGAAATTATAAATGTAAATGTTGTAACTACGTTTTAGTTATTTATTTTGTGGGGTGTCTGTGTATGTATGAGGGGGAGGGGCTCTCGAGATTTTATGATTAAATACATTTTTCAAATGAAAATGCACGATTTGTTGTTTTACTACTTATTTCAGGGTGGGAGCAGCGCCCTTGACTAAACTCTGGATACGAACTTCGTTTATATAAAGTAAATAATAAGTTACTGAAATTATACATTTCATTTAAATACATTTGCAATTGTAGATTTAAATCCTAAGATGGATAAATTATTTTAATTAATAAAATCACTGAAAGCTTCATCTTAATAGGGATGCATTTTACAGCAACTATTTAATTAAAATATTCAATTGTACATTTCATAATAAGGTATTAATGTTATAATTTATTGTTTTATAATAACATTCATTAAAATAATAAAAACAATAAGAACATTTTCTCCGAAATTATAAATATGCAGCAAGAATTTTATTTAAATGAATTTTCTCTCGTATTCTGGAAAACATTATTCTGAAAAATAGTTTGAACAATTGATGAAGGACAACAAATTTAAATTTGTTACTAACCGTCCCCAAGCCTCTATTGGATTTCAATAATAATAAAAAAAAAACATTTTCTGCGGCATTGTTAAAAAAAAATGTGTTTTTACTTACAGTATGAAAATTTAAAAATAGATAAATTTGAGAAAAATACTTAAAATATTTTTTTTAAATCATAGTATAAACATTCACTAAATTATCCAAAAGAGATTTTTAATTGCGTGATTTCTAAGCTACATTATGAAATTCTCATTATTTTTCTTATTGTTCAAATAAATTATATGTATGTTCTTCGCAGATATACATACTATATCTCTGAGAAAAATATTTTATCTTTCGAATTTGTTTTATTGTACAAAAACTATACTTTTCGGATTTTGGAGATACGGCAATTTTTTTACTATCCACAAAATTCTCTCCTCTCTTTTTTAATGGTTTGGAAGTGTTATTGCCTGTTTTCTTTCATTTATATGTTCCGGTAATAAATGGAAAGTAACTTCTTTCAAATAATGATGATGAATTCCCCTTTTTTTCCATATTTAAACGATTATCAATTTAAGAATTTATTCCCGCAATGTTTGACAATGAAAAAAAAAATGTAAGTGACCATCCATCAGTTTTTTGTGCGAACTGACTTCACAACTAATATAATAAAACAATTTTAAGTCACATTCTAAAAGTAAAAAAAGTACTGTATGAATGGGAAAAATTGCAGAAAGAAAGAAAGACGCAATAACAACAGGCAAAGAGTCCGTACTTCGAAGGAAACTCTCCCCCACAGATTTCGCGGAAATGGGAAAGGATGAACACGAGGGGGAAAAATTCGACTAACGCAAGTGATCGCAACGCGGTCATTTAGACCGATTGAAACTTAAGAATGCGATAAAATGCTAAGAAATAGCAGGAATGACTTGCAATTTTACTACACAAGAGTGTGAACACTCAAGGTCAGCTACACGGAATTTGGCTATCGTAACTTTAACGGGAAATGAGTTACAGGAAGATAACGAATTTCGGGCGGGGAAAAGACCAACGCGCGACTATTAACGGGTTAAGTAATAATGTGATATGGTTGAGAAATATATATATGGCAGCCACTAAGAGAAATAACATCTGTTTTGCTGATATGTTGTATAATAATTACCATGGCGATGTTTGTTGGACTGTGTTAACTAGAAAAAAGAAATTTTTTTGTTTTCCTAAATCCGAAGCCAATTAGAAATAAATAGAATAATGCGATAGATCAATATATATCCGTTTCTTCTTTCATAGTCAAGAGATATTACATCACAAAAAAACTTACTTTATTTTCTAGATTATATATCTTTATTTAAGACGTTGTATATTGATTTACTTGTGGATATGGTATCTAAATAGAACGCTTCAGTGGAGTCGATCCCTTCAGAGCAATATTCTAAACTGGCAAAGCGAATGTGACATATAAAGAGATATATTGAACGCTAACTCTTCCCTGCACTCAAAGAAAGATATGATTACTGATTTTTACAGAAAAAAAAATGTCCAAAAACGGTAGTTTTTACCTATTTATGGATTAAACTGGAAATGTGATAACTGCTAAAGAAGAACACGATGGGTGTGCAAATTAGATGTTTAGATGTCTTTTTAGTAAATACACATTGCTGGTTTGAAATAATATATGCCACGAAAAATTCCAAATATTGCCCTAATTTTATCTTGCATTACTATTATTAGCGCCTGATTCTGTTTTCAATGAAAATTATTTCAAAAGAAAATCAATATCATTTATTCTAAAATTTCAAAAAGTTGTCGTTTGCTAAGTAATTTAAAAGACGAAAAAAAAAATTGATTGAAAATCCTATAGAATCGCAAAAATATCTAATTCTTTTTTATAACTATCAAAAAGGCAAGTCAAAAGACTTTCTACATTATATCATCAACTATTTTTCGAACGCCTATTCTTGAAACTACTGTTCATAATCAATATACAGAAATTTATATGTAAATGAATAAATAAAATTCTAATTCTATGCTAGAAATGAAGCCATGTTTGACATTAAATGTTAAAATAGATATTGAATTTATACTTCAAGAAAGATTTTCTAAAAGCACTTTTAGATATATCCTAATTATATTACGTGATAGGGTAATAGAAACAACAAAATATGCTGTCAATGCATTATGCACCAGCATAATCTGTAGAAGATTTGTTGGGTGGTTATCTTGGTAAATAAATAACTCAGTGAAGTTAATTGAGTTTGTTGTTTTTGCATGAATATAAAAGAACTCAGAATTTTTACAATGTAATTTAACACATCCATCTATTTATTTTTTCTTTTGTTATCAAATTGGTTAAAATTATAAGAAATTGTATTTCCTCTTCTACATCATATCCACATTTCAGACGGCATCTTCTGAATTAATTCTCTATTTTCTATCTGAATAGACTCTGTTAGTAAAGTGGTACCCTGGAGACTAATGTCCAAAATGGCCTGAGCGAAAGCGACGTAGATATAAATAAATTAAGCCCTAACTATTTCCTAGAGTCAAATAATAGAACAGATATTGTTTTCATGTAGAATGTTGAACTTCCCAATAAAAGCGTCTTAAAGATTTATTTGTTTAACCTTAAACTGTAATACAGATAAAGGAAAAATATGTTGTTGATGTTTAAAGGATACTTTTCGTTATTATGATAATAATATATATTTTTTGGTTTGTAAACATAGCAAAACAGCATACACATTTTGGCGATTTTAACTTTTTCACGTTTTTGCACATTGTACTTCATTTCTTTATACGGGAAGAGAAATGACGGAATAAAAATTTTACTTATTTTACAGTAGTGTTGCCTTACAAATAGTTTAAATAATTCTAAAAAGAGCGCAAAAAATATTTTTTTTTTTTTATGATGGATTTTTAAAGTTAATATTTAATACGGAATATTGCTTGGAAATAGCTAAAAGGAAGAAAATTTAAAATATATTTAAATATGTGTTAGACATTAGAATACAATGCTAGAATTAATAACAAAATTATAATAATAATAAATTTAATAAAATAATTTATTTAAAAAAATAATTTATTTAAAAATATTTTGAAACATTGTGTGTATGTAGGTTGCTGTTTACGCAAAATATTTGTAATTTATCTTAAAATACATTTAAATGAGCATACTTTTAAATAAACAATGTTTATTTAGTTAGAAGCTTAATTAAGTGCATTGTTATATAAAAACTATTAATAATAATATTTTGTTCAGGCATACCTATATATATAAAGGTATCATGAAGTTATATTGAATTCACTTCAAGTTAGTATTTTTAGGGTATAAATAAATAATCGTTAAATGAAATTTTTTTGTAATTTTGAGAACATTTTTCTTTTACGAAACAAAGGTAAGTTCTGAAACTTTTAAAAGATACGAAATACGTTTGAACCAAAAGTATTGCCTTCAGTCTTTTAATACATTACACATTTATTGAAATGATGCATGTACTGCAATGTATAACATAACATATATTGAAAGAGGATAAGAAACTATTATACTTACTGTAAAGCTATAAACAAGGATTGTTGTATATAATACAAAACAGTAAGAATGAAAATCGCTTAGTAAACGCAAGAAATGGTAACCGAAAAATAAACAAACATTTGGAAAGCGTAAATAAACATTGTGCAAAAGAAAAAGTTTAAAAAAGCATAAAATATATAAATAATTGGATAAATAATATTTTAAGCGAAGAACGAATGATGATCTTTAAAAATAAAATAAATAAAAGTCGTAGCATCACAATAGTTATTTATAAGATCCATCGAGTGTTTTTAAATAACGAAAACTTTCTTTATGAAAATTTACATTAGAAGGCATAAAATACAATATATATATATATATATATATATATATATATACACACATTATAATCAATCTTTTAAAAGCGACCATTTTTTATATTAAACATCATGCATGGTTTCGTAATACCAAATTGCGTTGATACAAGCTTTTCCCTGATAATATGTTGATCTGTTGTGAACTTCAACTATAAAAATAAAAAAACCTAGTCATATGGGCTAATACCCAAACTTTGTGCTTTCTCATACATGTTAATATTTTAATTTTTTTTTTTTTTTAACACATGTTAAAACTTTAGTATTATTACTTCAATATTACACCAACTTTAAATTGCGCCCTACGTTTCCGCTTCATTTTTCTAATCGGAATAAAAACTAGTTAGTTTCAATCTTATTATTTAATAAATTCAATAATTTTCGTTATTCTGTTGTACATCAGCTGCCTGAGAATCGCCGTGTTAGCTGGATGCGAATCGCCCATTGCTGCTAGAACAGCTGATGTGCAAATAAACTATGAAAAATTGAGAAAAATTGCTATTACAGCGCTTCCTACCGGCGGATAGTTACCACGTGTCTCACGTGGGACCTGCTGCCTGAAAAGCCTACACATGAAGTTTCGTTAATTCTGCGCATAACTTCATACACTTTTCAATGATACAATAATGAAAGGGACACAAAAATTGCTTTTACAGCTCTCCCTTCCGACGGAATGTTCCCAAATTCAAAGAGAGCCTGCGGGCTATAGCCAAAAATATACACAAAAAATTGATTGAATTCTATGCATATCTTCATACACTTTTTGATGACACAAAGATGGCACATAGACACGCGAACGTGCGGACGGACAGACATACATATTGTATAAACATATATTTCGAGATCTCTGACCAATGAAACATGTAAATCCGTAGAAAACCGGAAGTCGAAAAAAATTAGATTGCAATAATAAGCACTCTAATTTATCATTGGTAGAAAATTTATGTCTAAAATATGTGCCCACTTTTATTTTAGAGATACTGGAATCGAAAAAAGTTCTCCATCTATTGTAAAACGTTTCCTTAATATCAATTAATTGCTTGCCATTGATATAAAAAGGTTTACAATTGCCTACATGAAATATTTTATACCGACCGGTAGAGATGACCAATCAAATAATAGGTAATAATTATTATTGAACCACTTTTTGGTAGCTTTTGTAGCATGACGCGATGAATTTTCTTATTGGGAAAGAAGGTTTTTAAGAAAGCAATCATATACGAAAATTCTCTCTTACAAAATACTGATGTAGACTTTTAAGTTCATTTTCTTAGGAAAAAAAGCTTGATTGGTTTTATTTAGCACTAAGTTTTAGTCACAGAACTCAAGTCATGGCTGGTCCTTTTTTTCGATGTCTCCATGTAACATTTGTATCCACAAATTTGTGACTACATTAACTTTCATTTTCAGGCTCATGAAAATATATTCAATGTTAATGTAAGTAAAATTATACATCAATATTGGCATGGTTTCTAGAGAAACATAAACGTTACAAGGAGACGTCATAATAAAGTAGGATTATTCATAGTTTGGTATGACGTATGAACTTGGGATACAACTAATAAAGTTAATGTTTCTAGATTAAGTAAAAAAAAGCCTATAAAAAGTGATAAAATATCTTTATTAAGATTGACGATTGTTTCGTTGCTCCAACGGTCGTCAATCTTAATAAAGATATTTTATCACTTTTTATAGCATTATTTTACTTAATCTGTTTATAAGTGATTTTTATACATGTTTTTAATGTTTCTAATCAAAGTAATTTAAAGTTTAGACCACAATTTTAAAAGCAAAAATTTAAGAATATGGTATAAAGGGAAAACATAATCTGCCATCAAGGTTTTATTCCACACAACAAAATTTAAAAAAAGGTGTTTTACGATAACAATATCAAATATTTGCTTAGCTACTTAGGGAACTCGATATGACCATTAAAAAAATGTGTAAACGTGGTTTTTCATGTATGTCCAGTGCATGCAAAAGTAACGTATTAAATACCTTGAAGCTGTTCAGGGATACTGATAAGTTTGATCTTTTTATTTTACAGTGTGATAGCAAATATTATTTTTTTTTTATATAGGTTAGTGGTACGTTAATTTCTTTTGTGACCAAACTTTCATGAAAAAACATGATGTAAGATATTTTTTTTTTTTCCTGAAGATTCAATAAAATGCTTTCAACATTACACTAGATGATAACATATAAAATTTAGTTGCTGCCATTTTAGAAATCAAATTAGTTTATAAACTTCTATATGAACGTGTGCAAAGTATTATACGCATGATATAGTCGATGTATTAAAAGGCCGTAATCAATACAATTTGCTATCGTCGATACAGTAAACTTGTGGTATTTAGCTTTTATATTTCTCCGGTGTACAGATCAGTGTTTAAAAAGGAAAATCATCTCAAATGGCAAAATTCTCAGTATCCGTTATTCCTGGAAAGCTTAATCAACATCGTAATTATCAAAGAATGTTTCAAAATTTTCGAATCGTAAGCTGGCTGCCTCCAAAATAGATTTACATTGTTTTATTAAATTGCATACATTCGAATTTGTAAGTAATGCCCGTATATTTAAGACTATTAAAAATTGTACCCTGTAAAAAAAATCCGACCAGTTTTCCTGTAGGAATCGGAAAAATAGTTGCCCTTATCGTACGGGAAAATTTTCCCACTCAACTCGGAATAAAATCCGTAAAAAAAGGAAATAGTCAATAAAACTGTATTCTACGGATTTTATTCCGATTTTACGGATTTTATTCCGAACTGGGTCGAAAATGTCTCCGTTACGATAAGGGCAACTTTTTTTCCGATTCCTACAGGAAAACTGGTCGTAATTTTTTTTGCAGTGTAATATTTCATGTATATTTTTTAAATTATAACTTTTAAATTAAAAATGGGCAAGTCGGAAATTTTTCCGGTACGATAAGGGCAACTATTTTTCCGATTCCTACAAGATAACTGGTTGGATTTTTTTACAGTGTCGTTTATGGGCCAGGGGTGAATTTTTTTTTTTTATTTGAAAGAAACATACATTTGTTGCCACTGTTGAGAGCTTTCCATGATATGCTATTCAATACGAAACATTAAAAAAAACGCAAAAATTTAATTATCAAATATAAAAGTTTTTTTTGTTTACTTAAAACATTCAAATTTTAACCAATACCCTTGTTTCAACATTACCTATAATCTGATGTCTCTTCAGGAGTTTTCAAAATTTCATGTTCAGTTAGCTATGCAAAATCTATGGAAATTCGAATTTTGACCAGACGTGCATAATATTGTTAATCGCATGTAGCTATTTAATATCAGAATGACGATCATAACTTAGTAAACCGCAGTTAACGTTCTTATTTTCGGGAGAAGAAATTTTTGCACTAGCAGTTTTATTAGGCTAATACGCTATTTCTTATAAAATATTTGTCTTATACTGGCCAAATTTCCTTCGATGGCAACTTCTGGTACCAATATCGTTTCCGCAGAAATCGAAACATATTATTTCATGTAACGTTCAGTAATTTATCTCTGCAAAAGTCTATAAAATCTCCATGTTATTTTATGGACACTATAGGGGAGACTAGGGACGGTTGTCCATACGGGAGGATTGACCCACCCATCAATTTTCAAATTAAAAAAAATTCAAGAGTTTTATCAATAGGTGTCAACCAAAGCTACTAGAATGCTCAAACAAAAGTCATTTCATAGAGAAAACCGAAGTAAGTGTGAAAAAAATCAATTGTGAGGCGTTTTCAACCTAAAAGTTGTGTTTTTTAGAAATATTTTTTAAGATTTTTTCAGATAAATTATATAATAGAAATTTAAGTAAGTAGGTTTAAAGTAATGCAGAAATATCAAGCTTTCATTTCAGACATAAAGACTGTACAGAAAATTAGGTTTAACACAAAAATGTGCTATTCTTTAGAAAAGGTCTATGCAGGGAGGATTGATCCAGTCAATGGGGGGAGGCTTGACCAGATTCACAAAGCTCCCTTAATTAAGTGGTTTTGGAAATCTTTTTATTATACACTATGCATAATGAAAAGTTAACTGTTATATATATATATAAAAAAAATGTAAATTTATTATGTAAAGCTACAGTAAAATGTTGTGATGGGAAAGAAAATGTTTAAAACTGACTGAAGAAAAATGGGAAAAAAATGCTAGAAAATGGGAAAGTTGATAGAAACTTTTTTCCATTTAAATATTACTTACAACAGGTAAATAGAAATAGTGGGAAGGACCAGAAAGGATTAGATAGGATGAAAGCAGCAGTATTAATCCTTTCAGTTGTAGTGGTATGTTTATAAAAACCACTTAATTTTTATTCCGAAACTTCAGAATGGCACCAGAATTTTGCTAAAATTCCATTTAATATGTATGTGAAATATAGCATTTTTCATATTTCCGAATAAATTTGTTCGTAAATTCCGGTGCCAGTCATTTATTTCAACATTTTAGTACTAAAAATACTTTTCCCTTTAAAGGTTTAAATCATGTGAATGATAAATTAAGTGCTCATGCGGCTACAAAAGAACATAGCATCAATCGAAGAAGATTAGAATGACATGTAGACAAATTTCAGCAGGGTGAATACAGAGAAGCCAAACTATATGACAACTAGAGTTGTCAAAAAGAGTTACAAAAAGTAGGACAAGGAGACAAAAAAAAAGGGACAGTGGTTCCTAAATCAGACATAATAACATGAAACACTATGAAAACGGAGCCTGTCTCTATAAGAATAGTATCTTAAATATTAAAATTTCATTTTCCCTGTAGTACAATTATATCTGTTCAGACGAAATCCAGTTTAAAAAAAAACTTTTCTCCTGTGACTTGCGATTGCGTCTCATCAGGTTTGTTTAAGCATCATATTTAAATATATATATATATATATATATATATATATATATATAATATACTTTTTAAGTGAAAAGTATAAAAAGTGTTTGAATCAATTACTAAAACAGTTCAAAGTTGTTTTTTTTTTTTTTTTTTTTTTTTTTTTTAAGTCAAATGAGAGTTTTTTGAGTCTATTAATAAAATCTGTTTTTTTTTTTCTTTTTTTTCAGTTTCTGAGTTCTAAATTGTACAGCAAATTAATGGGTATTTAATAAATGAATTATTTGTTTTCAATTCACAAGACATTATCTTGCCGTCTCTGCCCATAAAGGTTTTAGTAACCTTGCCAAACTCCCACAAACTTCTTTGTAAGTGCTCATCATGTACAAGAACCACATCGTCTACTTTAAATTCGGAAGTTTTAATCTGATCCGTGTAGTGAGCAGACTTTAAATTGAGAAGATACTAATTTTCCAACGCTTCCAGAAATGATTTAGAAGAGTCTCGCGTAAACGAAAGCGTTTTACTAAAGGTTATTTGGTTGCTGGTAAAATCAAATCATTCACGTTTATGGTAGGTAAACACAAGATACGTTTTCCTGTTTAAAAATGTGCAGGAATAAGGGGAAATGATTCTTCTAACTCGGAATACGTGTAAGTGAGCGGACGAGAGTTAATTATAGCTTCTACTTCAGTTAGAAGCGTTTCTAATTCAATCAATGTTAAAGAAGATTTTCTGGTAACTTTACGTAAGTTAGTTTTCACTGAGCGAACCATATGTTCATAGAAGCCAACCCACCAGGATACACGTACTACAATAAACTTCCAGGAAATTCCGTGACTGGCGTGAAATTTTTTAACATCAGGATAGTGAATTAATTTCCACATTTCTTTTAGTTTACGATCAGCTCTTTTGAAATTTTTGGCATTGTCTGAATAAATTACAGCACACAGTCCTCTTTGTGAGATAAACCTGCGAAATGCTAACAGGAATTCTGCTGTTGACATGTCTTTTACAAATTCTAAATGAAGTGCTCTTGTGATAGCACATGTAAATAATAAAATATAAAATTGATTTCCATTTCCTTTCACATATAGAGGCCTGCATAATCCAGACCTGTTACTGAAAACGGTGGAGCTTCGTTAATACGGTCACCTGGAAGAGGGGCTATAACTTGTTGACCAGGGCGTACATTAAATTTCTTACTGTTCAGGACTGATTTTATACACTGTCTGGATCTTAAAATCCAAAACTTTTCACGTGCTTGTGCTAATGTACTGGACATTCCTGAATGAAAAACTTTTTCATGTGAAACTTTCACGATTAATTCAGTTAATTTATGTTTTGCAGGAATCACAACAGGATGTTTTTCATAAAATGAGGAATCAGACTCTTGTAACCGTCTTCGTACCAACAGCAAACCTTCAACTGATAACATAGGATTTAACTGGAGAAGATTCGATTCTTTAGGGATACTCTTTTTACATTTCAAGCATTTTATAACTTCAGGAAAACTTTCTTCTGTAACTAGATTTAACCAAAAACTTTCAGTCTGTAACATTTCCTCAGCGGATAATTCTGAAAAATCTCATTTTTCTACCTTTAATTTTATATTAGAAATAATTCTAAATGCCCATGCAGTTACTCGATACAATTTCTTTAAGAAACTATACTTTTCAAGATTAAACATGGGAATTTCATGAGCTTTATATGTTTGAACAACGCAAGAAATGATTGCTGCTTTACGAGATTTCCCTTCGGAAACATCAGGTAATCGTGATGCAGCAATTTTAACTCTAGGCCACTGATTTTTGGGAAGGGAAGGAAATTCAGGACCATACCACCCTTTTTGAGAAATTTATTAAATGCTTCACAGAACAACCTCTCGATATTAAATCTGCGGGATTAAGTTTACCGTCACAATGTCTCCATAAACTAGGATCAGACAAATTATGAATTTCAGCAATTCTATTACTAACAAATGGTTTAATTTTTCTTTTGGCTCTTTAAGCCAATGAAGAACAATTTCTGAATCAGGCCAGAAAATAGTATTATTTACTTGGATAATGCTTGTGATAAACTTTGCCATTCTGACACCAATAAGTGCTCCCATGAGTTCAAGACGTGGCAGAGTTAACTTTTTAAAAAGAGCAACCCTATTCTTATACATTAGAAAACTAGTTATAAATTTATCTTTAGAAATGGGATACAGTATGTATGCCACTGCACCATACGAATTAGGGTTAGCATCAGCAAAAATATGCAATTGGAGATGCTCCTTTACCATGATCAGGTTGTTGAAATAGTGTCGGGGAATTTTCAAGTGTGTGAGATTCGGGATTTCTGAAAGCCAATTTTACCAATTATTTTCTAGTTCACCCGAAAAACTTTCATCCCATGATATTCCCATTAACCATAGGTGTAGTAAAAAGCATATGATACGAATGATAAAAGGGGCAATAAATCCGGAAGTATCAAACAACATAGCTGCAAATTTCAAAACATGTACAAGAATCATTGCTAAAATTTGCTAACAATGGTCGTAATTCTAGTCCTAAATTATCTTCTGTATTGTTCCAGATAAGTCCCAAAACTTTTAGGGATGTATTCGGGGTTCGAAACTCGAAATAGGTATGTTTTCGTCCACTGATTTTTTCTTATGTTCCTGAGAATTACTTTCAAATTTTCTTAATTTCATCCCCCCCCCCTTCTTTCAAAATATCGACAGCTTCTTTAGTTAATATAAAGCTTCTAGAACATCATTTTCTCCTGAAAACAAATCATCAACATAAAAAGAAGAATTTAGGATTTAAAATGTTTTATTATTAGAGTTTTTATATTTATTAATATGGTGCTTAATAGTATAAGCGACGATAAAGGGACTGCAGGGGACACCAAAAGTGCCTCTGGCCATTCTATAGGGTACTATGTTTTTATTCTTATCAAAATCATCATAATATAAGAATCTAAAATAATTATGATCTTCTTCGGCTACAGATATTGATAAAAAGGCTTTAGCAATATCGGCCGAAAAAGCAATTTTATGTATACGAAATTTCAAAATTATATCTAAAACATCAGGGTTCAAGTTAGGTCCCTGATTCAAGAATTCGTTTAATGATAGAGAATCACCATGGAAGAAGCATCATAGACTATGCGCATTTTTGTTGTAGTTTTTTCGTCACGGATAATAGGTCTGTGTGGCATGTAATAGGAATTATTGGAATGTTTCTCGGTGCACAATTCTATTACACCCTCATTAAACTGCTCTAGCATAATGGAGTTATATTCCTTAAGTAAAGAATCATTTTTCAAGAATTTATTTTCTAAACTGGAAAACCGCTTCTTTGCCACTTCAAGATTATTTCTAAGCAATTCACGAGAATTTTTCCACAATAATTTTGCTTCATAACGCCCATTTACGAATTATAAATTTTCTTTAAATTCTTTTATTACCTCAAGATCGGTAATGTTCTTTTCATTGCTTTCAGCAATGCCAAATGCTTCGAGATCCCAAAAGGCTTTCAGCTGAGTACAGTAGCATCCCGCTTAACTGGCCTAAACGGGATCGAGGGTTAGACGGTTAAGAGAAAAACCGGTTAAAGTGGAGAAGTAAAAAAAAAAATTGAATAAGTATTCGCGTAATTTAATTTATTAAGCCCGGACGATGCATTTAGTTTTTCAATTTGTGTAGTTTTAAAAAAGTACATATTTTTTTTATATTTTGTGAAATGAAGGCTTGTTACAATTAATTGAATTAAAAGAAAAATTATCACTGATAACAAATAAGGAAAAATATTTAACACAAATTAAATTGTTGAAAATCGTCAAACACACCTTTATAAGAAGCTGTAACTAGTCAAAATTATGTATATTTAAGTTAATCAACCATAATGAAATCAGTGACCTTTTTCTGTTGAATGCAAGAAGGCCGATATTTTTCAGCATAATCTCTCCATCTGCTTAACACCATAAGTTCAACCGAGGAAGCTGTTAGCCGCTTCTAAACATAGCTTAGCGCCAACTCTAATGCTTTTACCCCTTCCCTATGTGGAATTTTAACAATATCAATTTCAATTGGATCATCATCAGGATCAACTTCGTTATTGAAAAACATCAGTTGCAGTCCTAATTATATCCTCCTCAAAGAATGTTTCATGCTTGAAATCTTTATCAGACTCAAAAAATCTTATACACCTTCTACGGTTATCTGTTTGCATCCCTCAAGCTTTTTAAATATTTGTACAAAACAATCTGCAGATAGATCAGGCATTATGGAGTTCCGGGAGGGGGATTGCACTTTTGCACACTAAAATTGCAAAATCTACAATCTTCCGGGGGGGACATCTCATTGTTCCTGGGAGAATGCCCCCACCCAGACCACACTGGTGAAGGTCAACGCGTATCCATTTAGAACCAACGTTCTCATCTCTGAATTTTGCTTCCTTCCCTTCGGGATTGTACTTCAACTCGGGAGCGTAAGCTGAGTCCCTGAGATCTTCATCCTTGAATTTTGTCTGATGTTGAAAAAAAAGTCGCCCGGTTAAAGCGGAGTTCCAGTTAAGAGAAGGCCGGTTAAGAGGGAGTCTACTGTATTTATATTTTCAACTGAAACACGCAAGCAAGCTACTTCTTTTTTATTCGACTCTATCTGCCGTTGCACCATATGAGCGAAAATAATTTCTACAACGTATTGTCATTTGTCATTTTTCCCTCGATTTCCTTTAATATTTTCCACAAAAAATGAGACCCTAGCAAAATATTTATTTCCTGTTCAAGACCTGTATCAGCATGCTTATAGCCTCTTGTTCTCATTATGTCTAGAAGTTCTGGTTCTAGGGTTTTTACAGAAGCTCCAGGTATGTTTTCAACCACAAGAGCTTCGATTTTTATCGAGTTGATAGCTTGCACAACACTGGATAATTCAAGAGCAACAACTTCGTAACATAATTCATAAGGGCGTCTCCGCCCAAAGGGATAAACTAATAAATTTGCTCTTCGCAATGGTTTCAATTTTAATTTTGTACTAGAGATCTCGTCGCAAAACATTTTTCAGAAACATTATCACATGAAACGCGAGACAACAAGCATAGTTTACCAGCAGACAGAGAAATTGTATAAGTCTGCAATAATGTAGCTTTATTTTGTTTCTATTTTTGCTCCAACATCATAGATACAATTACACCTTTCGTTTCATTTTCAGGATTTTCTTGTTACTTTAAAACAAAACAAATAACTATGGTTATTGCTACCACATTTGGAACAAGGGCTATTTTTTGTTCTACAATTAACTGATAAATACGACTTATAAAAGCATTTGTAACAGCGACCTTCTTTCTTTAATTTATATCGTTTTTGTTCATCCGTAAATTTCGAACAATTTAGTCCTACATGATCAGAAGTCTTTCAAAATATGCAAAACTGATTTGTAGATGTATTTAAAGTACCAGATGAGGGTATATTTTTCTTTTGAAGAAAATTTTGATATTTACTTGAAGAATTTTCATATTTGGTTTTAGAATTTTCATAAGCCTTGCTTTGAGAATTATTTACTAAATTACTAGATTCACGGCATCTTAATTCCGTTTTAATAAAATTTATTAAATCAGTTACTTCACAATCCTTATCAGGGTGACGTTTTCGATGGAAATCTAGTATCAAATTTTCTGGTAATAACGTTAATAACATGGGTAGTAACAAATGACGAAGGAGCCCGATGTCACTCCTAACGCATCAATGTTTCAAACGCTTGTTTTAATATCATAGTACAATTTTCTGAGTGAAATGACATTATTACTAGCCTTTACTGATTTAAGATTTAAAATTTTATTCATATAACTGTTCATTATATTTTTCCGCTTCCCATACCTTTCTTGTAACAACTTTAAACATGTAGAATAAATTTGATCGGTCAGTTCAAAACCAGCTACAATATTATATGCAGGTCCAGACAACGAAGATTTAAGATATTGGAATTTTTCAATTTTTGATAACGATTCATTTGAATCTATCGCACTAGTAAATAAATTGAAAAATTGTGAGAACTGGCTTGCATCACCAGAAAATTATTCTATGTTTAGTTAAGGCAGCTTGACTGCCTAAAATGATTTACTACCGATTTTTGAACTGTTACTTGTCTCTAGTAAAACTTCTGGTTCAGTTTCGATTTTACATTTTTTAAGCCTCATTTTAATTTTAATTTTCAAACTTGATATTTTTCAGAATATTTTCCTATCGATTTTGGTTCTTTTTCATATTCAGTTTTTTCCTGAATTAGCTCATCCATTTTGAAATCTAATTGCTTGAGTAGAGCTTCCTTTTCATTTATGAGCTCTAATGATTCCATTAAAGAATCGCAATCAGTCTTATATATATATCAGCTGATAATAATGTATCACATTTTGTGATTAATTTCTGAATAGCTGAGCGAACCGTAGATCTTTTATTTTTAAGCTTTTCTAGTTTAACCATGTTTAAATTTTAATTCAATTTTCAAAATAAATTATCATGACAAAACGTTATTTACAATAAATCAAAAGTTAATAGTCATGCAGAATAATAAAGGTATTTCTTACCTTTTTTAGGATTCCTAGGCACCAATAATAATGAAGATAATCAGGTAGTCCATGAAATTTCACGTTATCACAATTCACGATATTGTTAGTGGGAGAGCATATTTTGAATAATTCATGATTCGTTTTAAATCATATTAAAGTCAATATAATTTCACGTATTATCTTCTGGAGAATAGTAAATCGAAATGTTCTATTTTTGTGTACTTTATTTGTAAATAACCACCAACAAGAAATCCTTTAGAACATATTGTTGGCAGTCCAATTATATACAAAATTTACACTGTTTACATATTTATAGATTAAACGCATTTATTTGCTATGTTCCTTCTAGAACTCATGATTCTAAAAACAATTAAAATTCCAGGAACTACTTTCTTCTGTTAGGAAGCCAAGAAACAATAGCAGGATTTCATATTCGATTTCATGCTCCAGATAAATTTCCTTTTTTAAGAGACCAAGAGAAGAAATGCAGTCTACTTAATCCGTTCATTTTTTTACATTACTACTAAACAAGAGAAATGTTTTTAATATCAATTCTCTAGTCAGCATGTGATCACTGGCACCTTTTCAGTCTGGCTGAGAGAGGCCCGCTCAGGAGAGATGTGAAATATTCCACAGACCAGTGTTCTCGCTGACTTTTGACCAACATTAGCGATTTGACGAATGAGAAATAAGAAACAGCAGCCAAATGAAAAAAATGTTAGCGAAATAGATTCGTCGTGAAGTACTGAAAGTTCTATCTTTAACCCCCGTATTTCAACATTCCCTCTTTTTCAATATGTTCTAAAATTAGCTAATTTTTTGTAATTGATTTTAAAATAGAAATTCGACTACTTGCTACAGAAGCTATTGAAAATAAGTACAGTCGTGGAAAAAAAAAGTAAACACCCCCTATTAACTCCTCAACAAATTATCGTAGAAGAAAGTTACTGGTACCGAACGATTGGAAATAAAGTCTACTTTTAAATGATGTATATAAAATTTGCTTAGGGAGCTATCTACATATTAAAACGAACCATAACTTTGTTTTTTTCAATAGCAGTACCCAATTCTGACAGCATAAATGAACTCTACACCCTTCAATTAGCCTAAAAACGAATTTTTATTCAATTCGTACCATACGTTTCCGAGAAATTAATTATTTTAAAACGAGCTTATTTAAAGGGCTGTATCCAAATTGAAGTTCCGTACTAGATTGTTCACCGAGAGAGCCCCTTCCTTGATCAAGGCACCTTAAGCGCCACTCAAGGAGTCAATGAAGCGTGTTAGATTACAGTACAGCAGAATAAATTTCAAAATGTCTACTCACTTCCATCATAGACGGCCCCTTAAACCATCATTTTGCCGTTTTTTAAGCATAATTTGAAAACTAATTGGAATGAAAATGTGAAATTTTTGAATTTCCATAAAGCAGGACTTGATAAATCTAAATCCATCAAAAAAATTGTAGGTTGCAATTCATAATTCTTTCGAATATTAATTTCATAATTTATAATTCATATCATAAAATTATAAAAATTGCAAATTCAGCTTATTTATGTTTGGGTATATTAGTATTATTGCTACAAAAAAAAATAGCACATTAGGAGCATAATTTCGGGAGATATAAATAAAAATATGAAAATGTAATTTAACATTAGAAGCACTAAATTTTGAATGTTTATAATTCAAATTTGGTGTCTAGGCATAGTTTGAACGGAAGATTTGAAATATCTCGTTAAAATTGGGCATTGCCATTGAAAAGAAATGAAGTTTGGATTCATTTTAATATGTAGATGAGCCCCTAAGAAAATTTTATATACATCATTTAAAAGTAGTCTTTATTTCCAATCGTTCGGTACCAGTAACTTTCTTCTACGATGATTTGCTGAGGAGTTAGTAGGGGGTGTTTACTTTTTTTCCCACGATTGTACATCCTAAATGTCTCCTAAATGTGTAAATATTTCAGACATTCTATTAGCAGTCTAAATAAAAATTTGAAACAGCTATCTTTGATTTACCATTGTGAAAATATACACTAAAAATTACTATGAGATTTCGACTCTAACCGATAGAAAAAATAGACCGGCCAATGATACATTTCGTACAACTAATAAATAAATAGTATGGTAAATGGCTAATTTTAACGCCGCCTTCCAGAAAAACTTTTCTCTATTTGGCGCTTGATGCCTGTAATTTTGTCATTGTTTATACCGGTGCGAAGGGACGTCGGCTTATAGATAGTGATTAACTAACTATAGGGACATATCTATCGCATAATGCTTTATGTGCCTTTGGCTGTTGCTAAACTGAATTTGTATTGAGTCAATACCTCTATGAATGGCATGGTGCGATTGAACATGCAATGTGACATCAATCGTTCATGTATGCGGATTCGATTTTATCGGCACACACAGAAACAGGGATGTAGTGGAGGGTATACGGAGGTATACGCCGTATGCCTTCTGGATTTTTTAAGAAGCTCCGTATACCGTCTGTTTCTCAAATACAGCCATAGCGTATACTCTAACATGAATTTCATGATTCTAGCGTATACCTTCTACCGATAGCGTATACCCTCTGGTTATTTAAGGACTACAACACTGCACAGAAATTGAGCCCTCGCAATTACGCGAGTCTATTTGTTCGTTTATTCGCTAAAAGAAGCTTTTTGTCGCGATTTGGCGCAATGGCGAACGGCAGCAAGAACCCTGCCACAGACCCAAACATAAAATTGCAACCTTTAATAAAAAAGTGCTAAATTTGAAGTCATAAATTGCAACTGCATGGGGATCTATTTGAGAAAGTACAAAAATTAGGTTTTCATGCGGCCCCTGTAGGGTAAAATTTCCATTTAGGAAAATTTTTATGAACCATTCCTGAATTAAATACAAAAAATCCCACCTCGATATATACAAAACTCACAGAGATAATAAAATCCAAAATTCTTGACTTACACCTTTTAAATCTACCTCTGGCCGACGCGATAATAATACATTTGAAAAGAAAGATAGTGATCAACCAAGAATTATACATTATAGAAAGTCTATTTAAAGCAGTACATCTCCTTTTGGATATACATATATCAGCATATAGGTTGTACGTTAAATGTACCTTCGAAATATGCTTTATGTCTCCACTAGAGGTCTGAAGGATCCAAAATTTCCAGGCACAGGCCCGACCCGACTCACGGAAACTAGTTAGACACGGCCCGAGTGAATTTATGCAACACATGGATTTTTACGTCGATATGGTTAAAAATTGTTTCGTAAGAGAATTTCTAATCAAAAATACTTATTTTAGCTTTTATAAGCTTTAATACATATTTTAGCTTCATTTTTAAAGAATCTAGCTAGGTTGTGATATTATTTTTTTATTGAATGTCTATTTCTATGTAAATGTCGTGGTTATCATTAATATCCTTAATTCATACTTCATGTATTGGTGAATTTGTACAATGCTACACATTATCCCAGAGCCCGATCACGGCCCTATAAAGGGGCTGGACCTGTAAAAGGAAGTAAAATTTCAAATAGGCCGGATCGTCAGAATAAAAGCATTGTTTTAACGGAGTGGTACGGGCTTATAAAACAAATCTAAAGTTCTGCGGGCAAAATTTATAAATAAGCTCGAAATCTGCATGTTAGAAAAACCTAGTTTAAATGATCTGAGACATTTAAACAGTACAGAACGAAGGTGGAAATGGCGAAAGTTAAAAAAGTTATACTGAATCAGAAGTTTTAGCTACATGAAGGATTTACTCACCTATAACCTTTTAAATGACATTTAAACATTATATTAGCAGAGAATATTTCTTTAAAACATTCTCGTCTTTTAACTGCTCAAAGTAAATTGTAAAAATCAAGAACTGTTAAAAATAAATGGTTCAAACGTGAAACATTATATTTAAATTATTTTAGATATATTTTGTTTGGAAAAATTTCAAAAAAATATTTACTTTGAAAATATGAATTTATAAATATAAGTTGCAATTTTTTTAAATTAATATTAAAAAAATGCTTAAATTGAAATTTATATTTTTCTATTTATTTCAATGAAAAAATTTAGAAATTTGACAAATAATATTACGAGTTACAACGATTTTAAATTAACCCACTTAAAAAATATATCAATTAAAATTTTGTTTTATCTTTATGAGAATTTTTAAGATGTGATTTTGTTTACAAATAATACGGTTAACCACCACAAAAAAGTTGGAAATTCTAATAAAAAAAATATGAATGTTTGCCGCCTTTTTTAAATGAACATTGTTTCTTGAATTACAGATAAATAAAATAATGTTTAATTCCTTAAAACGTGATGAATTTCGGAATGGTTAAGGAAATTTTTCCTAATTGGAAATTTCACACTAACGGGCCATATAAAAATTTAGTTTTTGTATTTTCTCTAATAGACCTCCCATTGGGTTTGAAGTTATGTCGACATATTTTGAACCTTTTTATGAAAGTTTGCAATTGAAAATATGTGTGTAGGGGAATTATTTAAGGAAATGAGCTATTCTCTCGATATTTATGATTCACACTGTATATATATATATATATATATATATATAGATACAGTATAAAAGTACTATGCAGGAATATATTGTATATATATATATATATATTCAATTCCATAAATAAATAAATATGTACGTGTGTATTTATATGAATTTGTAAAGTAAGTAAAATGACGCTGACTAAATATATTTGTGACTGAAAGGAAAAAATTACTAAATAACGTATATTCCTCCGTGAAAGAAAGTAGCTTTATACCGTAAAATATGATAAAACCTCTCTTTTAGCATTTTTTTTTTCACATAACATATGTTTTAAAGAAATGTTAAAATGGTAGTTTTGGCACGAAAGAATGTTTCGTGTTAATCATTGCCAGGAACATGCACACTTCTAGAGGTTTATCCCTTTATTAAACTTGACCTAAGATACATTTTTTTTTCTCATTATTAAAAAAAGTTTGTATCTTATTGGTAGTCTAAAAAAAAACACCCTGTTGAGATTAACAGAAAAAAAAATTACCAGAAAATAATTATGTTGGTAAGATTTACTTGTTCACACGCGTACATCCTTAAGTAAATCTTTTTTTATTATTATTATTTCCTATTGTAAGTGGTTTCAGGACTCTTAAAGCTTCAAAATTTTTATTTCTTAGAAGTCAAACTTCTTCTTTTCTGAAAATTTTGATGTAAATATTTCCTTCAAATTCACAATAGAACAGGAGTTATGGCTTTTTGAATTATACCCACTAATTTCAAATAGGCCGGATCGTCGGAATAAAAGCATTGTTTTAACGGAGTGGTACGGGCTTATAAAACAAATCTAAAGTTCTGCGGGTAAAATTTATAAAAAAACTCGAAATCTGCATGTTAGAAAAACCTTGTTTAAATGATCTGAGACATTTAAACAGTACAGAACGAAGGTGGAAATGGCGAAAGTTAAAAAAGTTATCAGAAGTTTTAGCTACATGAAGATTTACTCACCTGTAAGCTTTTAAATGACAGTTAAACATTATATTAGCAGAGAATATTTCTTTAAAACATTCTCGTCTTTTAACTGCTCAAAGTAAATTGTAAAAATCAAGAACTGTTAAAAATAAATGGTTCAAACGTGAATCATTATATTTAAATTATTTTAGATATATTTTGTTTGGAAAAATTTCAAAAAAATATTTACTTTGAAAATATGAATTTATAAATATAAGTTGCAGTTTTTTTTAATTAATATTAAAAAAATGCTTAAATTGAAATTTATATTTTTCTATTTAATTCAATGAAAAAATTTAGAAATTTGACAAATAATATTACGAGTTATAACGATTTTAAATTAACCCACTTAAAAAATATATCAATTAAAATTTTGTTTTATCTTTATTAGAATTTTTAAGATGTGATTTTGTTTACAAATAATACGGTTAACCACCACAAAAAGTTGGAAATTCTAATTAAAAAAATATGAATGTTTGCAGCCTTTTTTAAATGAACATTGTTTCTTGAATTACAGATAAGTAAAATAATGTTTAATTCCTTTAAAACGTGATGAATTTCGGAATGGTTAAGGAAATTTTTCCTAATTGGAAATTTCACACTAACGGGCCATATAAAAATTTAGTTTTTGTATTTTCTCTAATAGACCTCCCATTGGGTTTGAAGTTATGTTGACATATTTTTAACCTTTTTATGAAAGTTTGCAATTGAAAATATGTGTGTAGGGGAATTATTTAAGGAAATGAGCTATTCTCTCGATATTTATGATTCACACTGTATATATATATATATATAGATACAGTATAAAAGTACTATGCAGGAATATATTGTATATATATATATATATATATATATATATTCAATTCCATAAATAAGTAAATATGTACGTGTGTATTTATATGAATTTGTAAAGTACGTAAAATGACGCTGACTAAATATATTTGTGACTGAAAGGAAAAAATTACTAAATAACGTATATTCCTCCGTGAAAGAAAGTAGCTTTATACCGTAAAATATGATAAAACCTCTCTTTTAGCATTTTTTTTTCACATAACATATGTTTTAAAGAAATGTTAAAATGGTAGTTTTGGCACGAAAGAATGTTTCGTGTTAATCATTGCCAGGAACATGCACACTTCTAGAGGTTTATCCCTTTATTAAACTTGATCTAAGATACATTTTTTTTTCTCATTATTAAAAAAAGTTCGTATCTTATTGGTAGTCTAAAAAAAAACACCCTGTTGAGATTAACAGAAAAAAAAATTACCAGAAAATAATTATGTTGGTAAGATTTACTTGTTCACACGCGTACATCCTTAAGTAAATCTTTTTTTATTATTATTATTTCCTATTGTAAGTGGTTTCAGGACTCTTAAAGCTTCAAAATTTTTATATCTTAGATGTCAAACTTCTGTCTTTTCTGAAAATTTTGATGTAAATATTTCCTTCAAATTCACAATAGAACAGGAGTTATGGCTTTTTGAATTATACCCACTAATTTCAAATAGGCCGGATCGTCAGAATAAAAGCATTGTTTTAACGGAGTGGTACGGGCTTATAAAACAAATCTAAAGTTCTGCGGGCAAAATTTATAAAAAAGCTCGAAATCTGCATGTTAGAAAAACCTTGTTTAAATGATCTGAGACATTTAAACAGTACAGAACGAAGGTGGAAATGGCGAAAGTTAAAAAAGTTATACTGAATCAGAAGTTTTAGCTACATGAAGGATTTACTCAACTGTAAGCATTTAAATGACATTTAAACATTATATTAGCAGAGAATATTTCTTTAAAACATTCTCGTCTTTTAACTGCTCAAAGTAAATTGTAAAAATCAAGAACTGTTAAAAATAAATGGTTCAAACGTGAAACATTATATTTAAATTATTTTAGATATATTTTGTTTGGAAAAAATTCAAAAAAATATTTACTTTGAAAATCTGAATATATAAATATAAGTTACAATTTTTTTTAATTAATATTAAAAAAATGCTTAAATTGAAATTTATATTTTTCTATTTAATTCAATGAAAAAATTTAGAAATTTGACAAATAATATTACGAGTTACAACGATTTTAAATTAACCCACTTAAAAAATATGTCAATTAAAATTTTGTTTTATCTTTATGAGAATTTTTAAGATGTGATTTTGTTTACAAATAATACGGTTAACCACCACAAAAAAGTTGGAAATTCTAATTAAAAAAATATGAATGTTTGCCGCCTTTTTTAAATGAACATTGTTTCTTGAATTACAGATAAGTAAAATAATGTTTAATTCCTTAAAACGTGATGAATTTCGGAATGGTTAAGGAAATTTTTCCTAATTGGAAATTTCACACTAACGGGCCATATAAAAATTTAGTTTTTGTATTTTCTCTAATAGACCTCCCATTGGGTTTGAAGTTATGTCGACATATTTTGAACCTTTTTATGAAAGTTTGCAATTGAAAATATGTGTGTAGGGGAATTATTTAAGGAAATGAGCTATTCTCACGATATTTATGATTCACACTGTATATATATATATATATATATATATATAGATACAGTATAATAGTACTATGCAGGAATATGTTGTATATATATATATATATTCAATTCCATAAATAAATAAATATGTACGTGTGTATTTATATGAATTTGTAAAGTAAGTAAAATGACGCTGACTAAATATATTTGTGACTGAAAGGAAAAAATTACCAAATAACGTATATTCCTCCGTGAAAGAAAGTAGCTTTATACCGTAAAATATGATAAAACCTCTCTTTTAGCATTTTTTTTCACATAACATATGTTTTAAAGAAATGTTAAAATGGTAGTTTTGGCACGAAAGAATGTTTCGTGTTAATCATTGCCAGGAACATGCACACTTCTAGAGGTTTATCCCTTTATTAAACTTGACCTAAGATACATTTTTTTTTTCTCATTATTAAAAAAAGTTTGTATCTTATTGGTAGTCTAAAAAAAAACACCCTGTTGAGGTTAACAGAAAAAAAATTACCAGAAAATAATTATGTTGGTAAGATTTACTTGTTCACACGCGTACATCCTTAAGTAAATCTTTTTTTATTATTATTATTTCCTATTGTAAGTGGTTTCAGGACTCTTAAAGCTTCAAAATTTTTATTTCTTAGATGTCAAACTTCTGTCTTTTCTGAAAATTTTGATGTAAATATTTCCTTCAAATTCACAATAGAACAGGAGTTATGGCCTTTTGAATTATACCCACTTTAATAATATATAAATTATTATGGTAAAATTATACCCGCTCAGTAGCTGAATCGGCGTTTCCGAAAGTTTGAAGTCAGTTTTCTCCAAATGACGTTTGTGACGAGAAGGATATCTCAAAAACATCTAAATATTTATTCATGAAATTATCAAAACATTTGTTTCATGTTAGTATGCATAAACTGAAACTGAAATTTACTTTTTATTGTTAAAAAAATATTTTTTAGGTGATTATACTGTTGAAATTTTCTAAATTTCTATTCGCTAAATACAACTTTGTATTAAAAATATAAAAATGCTTTAAATATAAATTTATTTGAGTTCAAGGTAATTATTATAATCTGAAGTATAATTAGACTTAAAAATTTCATTCCAGTTAATTATTATTATTATTTTTTAATTATTTTTTGTAATGCTGCGCGTAAGTTGTGGCACCAACTTTCTGCTCGACAAATTTCTGACATTTTGGAGCCTCCTAGAAATACTAATTATGCATCTTGTAATTTTTTAAAAACATGAAATGAAAGAACATACTTATATATTTCGTCTCAATAAAATTGTATTTTTAAATCATATAAATTTTAAGATGTCAATGTTGAAAATGGTGGTTTTTTTCTTTTATTCCAGTTTTAAGAGTTTTGAACCTCTTAAATTGTTTTTAAAGTTGCAAATTGTCTGACTAAATTGTATGAAAAAAATTCCCGTGTAAAAGTTTATTTCGCATTTTAAACACTTACATCACCGCAAATAGTTCAGTTTATTGGAATATTAAAAATATCATTAAGATTATGCAAAATTACAAATATTACATAATTAAAAGAATCAATAGAAACATTGTGATCAAAATAGTAGTTTTAAGTGTTTATTGCAGTTAAAATTAAGAGTAATTCTAGACGTCTTTTGTTGCTCTTAGTTATATGATGTTTCCAGTTGCTATGAATTTTTCAAATTCCTGCATTGACAAATATACAGGATATCAATAATCTTTAAAGTTGTCTACAGATGAAACTAATGTTCATAAAGTTGTGAAACTTTGTGAAAGACTGTTGTGACGATTTGGACGCCATAACACACAGGGTCACGCGACAGTAAAATGGTTAGTACAATAGAAACAGTTATCCCGATCTGCGTTGTGAAAAGATCTAATGGAATAATGTTATTTAATAAATTAGGAGAGAAGAAAATTTTGGAATAAAATTAATTTTGGCAATAACTCAAGGACGACTTATTTAACGTTGAAATGGAAATATCGAACTTGTAGGTTGCATAGAGAAACGTCCAATTCTAATAATTCCAAAATATTAGATACCATAAATTATGAATATTATCTAAAAGGGAACAAGGAAGGAGTTCAAAGGAAAGACATATAAGTATGCATACATAAACAAACTTTATTTTTAATTAATACAAAATTCATAACTCAAATATGATTTTTTTATATCATAATAATCTTTTCAAATTATCCACTATTTTATCAGAATATAACATAGTTCCATTCTCATTAGAACAGCAAAACTTTCATCAAAATTATACTTTGTTACTTTTTTTTTTATTAATTTATGTTATCTTATGCTTGCCCCTTTTGTTCACAGCACGATCCGATGATGGGGCTTCTGCCAAAATTTTAATCAAAATTTTATTTATGAAAAATACTATTCCCGTTATCATTAAAATCTTTATCATAAACAATCATAATATTCAATGACATAAGATTATGTACTTTAGTGGAAATTTAGACAATTAGTTGCTTAATATTCAATGTACACATCATAAGAAAACATGAAAACAATAGCCACGAATATATTGAAATAAATATAAGGAATGCCTCACCCAAATAGACTTCGATCTTTTCTGTAATCATCCAAATCATACAGTTCACTCATAGTTCATGGAATCCTAAACACAAGTAAGTTCATCGGGGCATAAAGTTCCTTTATATATATATATATAGTTCATGGGGATCTTTCACAAACCAATTTCACTTTCTTTCGGTACTCTGTGACGCATGAAAATTAGAGCTCCATCTCCACATTGTACACTTTCATAGGCGAAATCTGCTGATGTATCATATCTTCGTTGCATTCGCATCTCATCACTAACCACTGAGCTTACATCTCCAAATCAGTTGAATACTTCTGTAAAACTCTGCATCAGTTAATTTCCCGGACAAAGACTTGTCTGCTCTCAGTGATCTTTGTCAATAGATCATGACAAGGACAGGTCTACTCTCAGCATTAATTTTCAATATCATTTCCTTTTTTTCTGCATAAATCATTTTTTTGTGACAAAGATTTGTCTGCTTTCAGCATTCATTTCAATCGCTAAATTTAGTATTGTCCTTAAAATTTGCTGCGGAATAACTTGGTGTAAAATTTTGAAGTATCTGGGTCGTCTTAGAGGAAGTCACATCTTAACAAAAATTATAGAACCTCTTGAGGACGAGACACAAGACTTCAATCTCCTCTCATTCCATCTTCCAAGATCCAATTTTTTTTTGGGGGGAGGGATAAATTAACCCAGAGCTGTCGTTCTGATTTGAGGCTACTCCTGGTCCCTTATTGGTACTCTAGACATCCCTATCTATGGGCGTGCCAACTTATTTTTCACTGCATAGCATTAACTTAATTTTTGCCCCTTGCGTCAGGTTTCTCATGGGAATCACCACCCACGTTGAGTGTTGTAAAACCATCTTAATTGATAGAAAATTTATGGTTTCAACATCGTAAATTTTCTATTCTTTCGCTATACATTTACTGTCCATGTCTGGCGTCAGCAATGTTCTCTTTATCTGTAATTTCCTATTTTCTGTCTGGTCTTATTTGGGGAGTTTTATTTTATTACACTGTTTTTGCACATATAAATATTTACAATTCGAAATGTTTTATTTTCAATATTAATACAAAATAAATTCACAATTCATATTCCTTATTTTTTTCTAAACATACGAATACCAAACAACATATATATTTTTATTTTTTTCTACGCATTATATAATTATTCATTTTAATATACTTTAATTTTGGAGTATTTTTTATGTTATTTTAATTTATTGTATAAATTAATTATTAAAGAATTATTTTCCGAGAATTCAATTATTTTTAAATGTTATTGGATCGTGCGAAAATTATTTAATTAGTTAAATTAATAACAAGCCTTGTTGTGTAGATTTCTACACTACAAAGACATAATAAAGCGATAGAAGTATTTTTAAGCGAAAATAACATTAGTTCAAAATTTCTCCACGAGAGAGCGTTTTTTTATGAATTACATTTTTAGCTTACATTTACGATAGTTTAGAAATTTTATTTATTAAATTTACCTAATCTTAAAATCAGCATTTCATGACATGTCCTTATCATTTCCTAGAAAACACTGTTGTCAACTGTGAAGCATGCTATCTGACGATTCTAGGTTTTATCGGAAAATAATGACAGTTTTAACGATGTTTGGTAGTAATAAAATTTGTTAAACTATCTTAAATGTATGCTAAATGCGTAATTCGTTAAAAACGTCCTCTGGCGGGGAAATTTTGATTATTTTTATCGCTCAAACAAGTTCCCATACCTTTATTTTGTCTTCCAAAAAGTTTCACAACATTCTGAACAACAGTTCCGTTTGTAGACATGTTTAAAATAGCGTCGTTTAATTATGGACACCCTGTATTAAAAAATATATATGTAGAAACTCGGGGCTTGAAATATCATATTAAATGAGACTAACACAAACTTGATCCTGACACCGGTAACTTTTAAAGTAAATTATATTTACAAATTAAAACTATATACAAACTACATACACGGATTAAAACATCATGTCAATCTTTATATTTGTGGCCGTCTTAAACCAACGCAAATTAGCATCATTACTTATCGTCTACCGTCCTTCTTCTCCCGCGGAAAACACCTCATCAAATGTTCTGTTCGTTTTCCACTTCCTTTCAGTTCTGAAACAGCTCGCTTCACTTCTCTTCTGCGGGGATCCTCCAAGTCACGCCTTCTGTATTCAGCCAATTTCTAGAGAGACTGGATGATGAGAGTTAGGATAACCAATCGTTCTTGCTAGGCGCTGTAGGCACGCAGCTTGCTCTGGAAGCTATTGAAGGCAATTGGGATACTAAAAAGCTTTCCCACATATATATATATATATATAAGTAATGATACAGTAGCGCTCAAAAGTATTTTGACAAACTTATATTCTCTCTTATTTTATTTAATATAAAAATGTAAAAGAAAATATATTCCCTATAATTGAGAACACTATGACTGCACTTATTCAAATGTATCAAGTTTCAACTTGTTTGTTTACATTCGGCGCCACCGAAAATATAGGACTCCTCCTTAGCTCAAAAGTATTTTGATAATTAGTTTGCATTTAATTGTTGAAGGTTTCAGTGGCGCTATAGCTTCGATTAGTGTTTATATTGACTTATTGTGATTAATTTTAAGGATCAGGAATGCCGAAATGTAAAAAATATTGAAGTGATTCTAGAAAAGCCGCTGTAAATGCACTTAAGAAAGGTAGGCTGCAAGCAGAATTAGCTCGTTCTTTTAACATGTCTCGGCAACTTGTTATTACATGTAATAAAATTTTTAATAGACAGAAACACATCGAAAATAAGCCTCAAAGTGGCCATCCGAAAAAAACAACTTGCAATGCTGACTGTATTATAAAAATGATATCTACAAGTGATTGTCGTAAGTCCGCTGTAATAATAAAAAATGAATTCTAAGAAAATTACGACATAGACATACACGTTTCATCTGTCAATAGACGCCTAAACCTCTATTGTTTACATGGCAGAAGACCAGCAAAAACACGTTAATAATCTACTAAGAATTGGAAGGCTAGAGTTGCATTTGTAAAACGGTATAACCCTTTCAGGGGCAAAGCAATGCTATTGCTGAAGTGTTGAAATTAACGACTGACACCAGAATTTTGGCTAAAAAATATTCGGTTTATTATGTGTGTGAAATATAGCTTTTTCTTATTTAAAAATAAATTTGTTTTCAAATTCCGGTGTCAATCATTAATTTCAACACTTTCGCAATGGAACTGCTTTGCCCCTGAAAGGGTTATGCGTTTTACAAATGCAACTCTAGCCTTCCTATTCTTAGTAGATAACAAACGTGCTTTTGCTGGTCTTCTACCATGTAAACCATAGAGGTTTAGGTGTCGTTTGACTGATGAAATGTGTATGTCTATGCCGTAATTTTCTTTCAATTCATTTTTTATTATTACAGCGGACTTACGACAATCACTTGTAGATATCATTTTTATAATATAGTCAATATTTCAAATTGTATTTTTCGGATGGCCACTTTGACGCTTATTTTCGATGTATTTCTGTTTATTAAAAACTTTATTCCATGTAATAGCAAGTTGCCGAGACACGTTAAAAGAACGAGCTAGTTTGGCTTGCAGTCAACCTTTCTTAAGGGCATTTACAGTGTCTTTTCTAGAATCACTTCAATATATTTTTCTTACATTTCGGCATTCCTGATCCTTAAAAATAATCACAATAAGTCAATAAAAACACTAATCGAAACTATAGCGCCACTGACACCTTCAACAATTAAATGCAAACTAATTGTCAAAATACTTTTGAGCTAAGGCGGAGTCATATTTCTTCGGTGGCGCAGAATGTAAACAAACAAGTTGAAACTTGATACATTTAAATAACTGCAGTCACAGTGTTCCCAATTATAGGGAATATATTTTCTTATACATTTTTATATTAATTAAAATAAGAGAGAATATAAGGTTGTCAAAATACTTTTGAGCGCTGGAATTTATTATTTTAACATTTGCTTGAAATATGCACTTCTAATGCAATAATATTTACTCACAAAAACATTTCAACAATGTCGATTAAGTGTAATTATTATTGTTAACAATTTAATTATAGCTATTATTAATAATAATCTCTTCTACCTATGTGCTCAATCTCTCCTACCCATGTGCGCATTCTCTCCTACCCTGTAAAAAGAGATTGCGCAAAATAATTTTCTTGGTTTTATTACTGCTGTTCTATTAAATTACAGTATAACAACTAAATAACAATGGAAATGCATAAAAAACAAATGAAGTCAAAATTATTCATGCATACTTTAGCAAAATATTAATATTTAGGTTTTTTATTATTATTCTTTTGAAATGTGCGCAGACTCTCCTCGCTTTACGTTATATGAAACATATATGTATACTAGAGTTTCTACTGTTGAATTACTGTGTTCCGAGACTTAACACGAGACATGCTTTTTCTTTTAGTTTTTACCTTCGAAATCCGAGTGAGCGGTACAGAGAAATGTATATTATACTCCTTTAAATGCGGCAAAAATAATATAACGGTTTTAAAATAAAATTTATATTTCAAATCGATTCCTATGATCTACTTATTATGCGCCGAAAATTACGGTAAATTTGAAAGTATTGTTGGCATTTATGTTTTCCTTCTAAATGTATACATATATTTCTATAAACTTAGGCTTAAATTTAAACTTTTAAATGTAACATATAAATAAATTTTAAATATATTACAATATTAAAATTCTCACATTTAAGAAACTAATGAATAAATGTACCAAAAATATGACTTGATACATATGAAGCTCAAAATTTTCGAACAAAACATAAATAACAATTTGACTGTGAATTATTATCTGAAAAATACAATCTTATTCGGCCATCCCTTTACTGCAATTGTTACAAACAATGAAATTTCAATACGAACACCTATATTAATAAATCTACGTATATACGCTTTTTTAAAGTTTTTATTCAATGCAATAAGTAGAAATGTATATTTTATATAATCGGATAAATGCATGGTTTTGAAACTACAAATACATTTAAAGTATAATTTAGCTACATTGAAACTACATATATGTTATAAGTAATTACAATACCACTGCTAAATATAATATTTATATACTACATGGCTTTTTATATTCAGCTGAGATTGATATATTTATAAATGTCTCAAAACAGCAGTAATGTAATTGTTTTCTTATCATAATTGATTGTTTCTTTGTTTCTCAATGTTAAATTTTACACTGCATTCTTATAATATATACATTATGTATTGAGAAATTCATTTATCGTTTTTAAAAAGCATATGCGTATGTTTGAAATAAAATGAAACCTGTAAAAGTTAAATTTAGCCTTGTTGCAATTTATATGCAACATTAAAATTTTCAGTCTAATTCTTTTATATTTGACCCGTTTAAAATATATATCATCAATCCATATAAACTTGTAATACCATTCAGCAAATGCAGTTATATGATTTTTTTCAGATATTTAGATCAATTTCTTTTCTTTTTTCTTTCTATTTCTCTATAATTTATTTTTTATATAATAAAGTGTTTTTTGTGTTTTATTTCATTTATTTTTTATATAGTATGAAATAATAATAACCGCTGTTGAATCGTTTATTTCAGCCCTTATTTCAGCCTTTATTTGCGATATTTTACTTATGCATGGATAATAGATATAGAATGAATTCTTCAAAAAAACATATTTTCTTTTCGTTACTGCTCTTCATTTGTCGTTAGTAAAGTTATTTAATAGATTCAGATGAAATAAAGTAACATAAAAACTTAGGTATATTATTTTATAAATTTTTCCTATTCTTAATAATAAAAGTATTTTTAAGACCATGCAGAAAATCCGCTTTAAGAGATAAAAATGCACCCATGTCCAAAATTAAGGTCACAAACATAAAATCTGTGAAAACTGATGAACTATACATTATGTTACCACGAAATTTGGCACAGATTATATTACAATAGGAGAAAAAAATATAGCAATAAAACAATATTGAAAAAAAATTAGTTTTGAATTAAGAAACAGGGTATATCACGAAGTGCTAAATCATGAATCAGAGATAAAGCAGTTATTTTGGGAAAAGTCCGTCTAATAGGGAATGTAACCACCGTGCACTGCTATGCAAGCCTCACAACGAGCTCTCATGCTGTTAATGAGGGTGTCAATAAATGCTTGTGGCAACAAAGCCCATTCTTCCAAATGCGCTGCTTTTAACTCCTGGCAGATCCTGTGAGGGGGGGGGTTACGTTGTGCAATGGCCCTTCCTAGATCATCCCAAACATGTTCAATAGGATTGAGGTCCGGAGACCTCGAGGGCCAATTCATACGGCGAACATCATCGTCTTCAAGAAAATCATCAACAATGTGAGCTCTGTGTGGCTTCGCATTATCGTCCATAAACATGAAGTTTGGGCCTACAGAATCCCGGAACAACCTCTCATAGGTTCAATGACATCACCTCTAACGTCCGGCTTCAAATCTTGTGTGTCCAATCTTGTGTGTGTCACTGCATCCAACAGGAGGCCCGGTTGTTGTGGAGATGAAGACATCAGTCTTCGACACAACAAGAATGGGGCATGTTCTTTTTAGTGATGAGTCGAGATTCACCACGCAGAGTGATTCTCATCGAATCTTCATCCCCGGAGAACATGGAGCTCGCTATCATCCCTCCTACGTAAAAAAAATCGGTAGATTTGGTCGCAAAGGAATCCTTGTCTGGGGTGACATAATGCTGAGCAGTCGTACACCACTCCACGTTTTCGATGCGGGTCCTGTTAACGCACATCGCTATAGGGATGAGTTCCTTGAAGCCTATATGAGGTTGGTCCAGGGTGCTGTAGACCCGAACTTCGTGCTTATGGACGATAATGCGAAGTCAAACAGAGCTAACATTGTTGATGATTTTCTTGAAGAAGAGAATATTCACCATATGAATTGGTCCTCGAGGTCTCCGGACCTCAGACCTATTGAACATGTTTGGGATGGTCTAGGAAGAGCCATTGCACATCGTAACACTACTCCCTGGACCCATCAGTAGCTAAAAGCCGAGCTTTTGTAAGAATGGGCTTTGTTGCCACAAATATTTATTTACTCTTTCATAAGTAGTACGAGAGCTCGTTCTGAGGATTGTACAGCAGTGCACGGTGGTCACACTACATATTAGACGGACTTTTCCCTAGATAAATGCTATGCCTGTGATTCATGATTTAACACTTTTGGATGTACCCTGTTTATTAATTCAAAATTAAAATATTTTCCATATTGTTATGTTGCTGTATTCTTTCCCTCATTGTAATACACCTCTGTGCCAAATTTCGAGGCAACACAGAGAATAGTTCATCAGTTTTCACAGATTTTATGTTTTTGTGACTTTAATTTTGGACATGAGTGTAGATTAAGCATATTATTAAACTTGTGCATGTAAAAAATTTAAAGTTTACGGTAAAAATTTAAAACAAATTAAATTAGAAATTATGATTTTATTTTTAAATTTTAGAGAAAATGTTGATGCGTCAGTAAAGCATAATTTTTATCAATGTTCGGTTAACGTTCATAGTCTGAATTCAAGAGAACATTTTTTGTTTTATGTGTTTGATATTTAACTAATATCAAGATTTTCAATTAAGGTTCTGTTAAAAATTATCCTTTTTTGGGGATAGTTGTAGATTTTTCGTTATAGAAAATCATGTCAACGGCTTTTTTTCTAGTAGTACGCTATGGCACTCGTACAACTTATGATTTTGAAAATGTAACAAGAGGAAATAAAAATAGATTTTTTTAAATATTCTCTCTAATTTCAAAGATGCAAATGCGAATTTTTATCAGATAGGGGAGATCGGGGCAAAATGACTATGTTAACAATTTTTGTTGTTTATTAATTTATTTTTAAGTATAGAAAAATTAAATTTACATGAACTGTTAGAGTAAACACGTGTAGTATTAAATATATTACCATTTAACTTTTCAAATGAAAAAAATTAAGGATAATTTTACTTTTTCATAACATTAACAAATCGTCATCTTGTCCAGTACTGGGGCAAGATGACTTTAGCCTTTCAGCAAGATGAAAACACTGAAAAAGGTTGAACATATTCTAATAATTATATTATAATAATTTGAATATGTTACATGGTTTAACAAATGATAACTGTATTTTTACATCTTACAAAGTATCAAACTAAGCATAAAGCATTGTAACGTAATGTTGAAGGGTAGCTGTGCTGATAACAAGCTTAGTTGTGCTGATAACAATAGTCACAAATAAAAATGGCATTTTCATAATTGGAGCATTCCTCATGCCACCACTCTTGGCATTTACAGCACTGGATCCATTCTTCTGTTGGTGGGTCACAATATTTCTCATCACAAATAGGGCATCTGAAAACACCATCCTTTGAAGTTGATGCAACTGGACTGCTTGGCCTGGATTTAATAGACGTAGGTCTTCAGGAACTTAGTTTGCGTTTTTTTACTCTCTTTTTAGCTTCACGAGCATCTTTTCACTGTTTTTTAAATGTTTCTGATCTGACTTCTGCTTCTCCTTTCTTCTAACATTTCCTTGATGGGTGTGCCTGTAAGAAAGCTTGAGTTCAGTGTTTTGCTTTTTCTTTTTTTCTCACATTGTGTTTGCTTTAGGCAATGGATTGAAATAAAAAAACACTAACACGGTTCTTTGGGGCATCTAAATCAGCATTTGCTATAAGTTCTTGTTCTTCTTGGGCGTTTATACGTGTTTTTCTACTACCAGGGTCTGAGGATGACGAGTTCGTCATCTTGCCACGGACTGCCTGTTTAAAAATATTCGTTTTCATTGCCATGAAGGAAGGCGAATAATTGATATTTATTCACGATAATAGGTAGTATTTAAACTAAGTTACTCATAAATATTAAAGAGAAACGATATATCTTACCTGTATCTGTAGCAGAGCTTATTTACACATGCATAGCAGTTGTAACGTGATAGCGGTAAACAATCAAAGCTTCACAACTAACACAAAAATAGCGATTCCAGAGTCTCTGTTCTATTGTTTAAGGATCGGCCGATAGGAGAACCAGTAGTGTCCGGTTGATGCTACCACCTAGTGCAAAACGGAAAAATTAAGACATTCGTGATCTTGCCCCGGTCTTCCCTATGTATATGTAATGTTTCCGAGCATAAAAAAAAATTATTTTTAAATTAACTATCTAGGTTTGTTTAAACATTTTTTTAGCATTTAACAAGCCACTGAGATTACTTTCAAATTTTTTCATTATTTTGGTATAGTAATATATAAATAGGATAACTGTTAAACTATCTTGAATTACGCAAACGTATATATTCATAACACAAGATGATAATACTCTTAAACAGTTTATAAAAAAAAACACTGCACATTTCAATTAATAAAATAAAATCTTGGTATATTCACGCATATCTTGGTTATAAAGATGCGCATGCCCAATACTTTTTGTGTTTGATATCCATAGTTTCGCATTTTAATACTTGCATTATATGATACGAAACTTAGAAGTATATCATATTTTGCGATTGGTAAAAGTCCAGAGTCTCTTTTCGAGATCATTGTATCAACTTGTTATTTAATGTTACATCTTGAAAATAATAATGATAGTATTCTTATTAAACAATTGTATTTTTCAATATTTCTTGTTTAAGGAAACAAGCTTGTAAGTGGCTAAGAGGGCAACTAAAATTTTCAACTACATTGAAATCCGATGATAGTTTTACACTCGTATATTTATTTAAACAAGAATATTTTCGCATAATAATTGTTAACTTATGTTTCCTTTTTTCCGATTATATACTCAATCGTTTTCAAAAGTTACCTTTCTTATCTTTAAATTTAACATGTTTCAGTGATGATGTTTATTTTTTATTTTTATTTTATTTTATTTTATTTTATTTTATTTTTTGTAATATAATACACAGAAAATTATCTAACAATGATACAATCAGAACATACATCGTTATAGAAAGAAAATTAACCTGAGAGAACTCGCTAGTGAGAATTTCTCTCACGGTGCCCAATTGCTTTTCTTTTACTTTACATTCGCTTAATATCATTTTTTTTTGCTTGGCTTAGTACTTTTACTCACAAACAGGTAAAATAATTGAAATAACATTTTGAAATTTTAATCATAATGAAAAATGGTTTAAATAAGTGTCTTAAAAAAAGTACGACGGTGAGAGAAAATCTCATGCAGCGAGTTCTCCCAGTTTAATCTAATGGTGTTGACAAATGGTAAATTTAGAAACAGCAGTAAGTATACGTTTCAAGTAATGTATCAATATAAAAATTGTGTTTCATAAAAATAATCTAATTTTAACAATATAACCGATTCCCTATAGAAAGTTAAAAAAATCGACATTAACTCAAACGTTAGAATTACAATATTTTTAGTAAAAAAACTCCTAAGACAATGACATTAAATAGTTTTAAAATCTAAAAAAGATATAAATTTATAATGCAGTTATATTTTTTATATATGAAATAGTTCAGTTTCACATTTCTTTTTTATCTAATCACAAACTATACATACATGATATGTTTGTGTATTAAAATAGTCTGTGTATAACTTTGCTTACATATACGCATGTTTTTCAAGAGAGCCTTTTTCTAGAAAATATAAATTATATTCATATAAATTTAATATTCTCTGTAAATATATTTTTAATTCACATCCGATTACGTTTTTAATATATGTGTTTTAATAATATAAGTGTATATTTTTAATATATATAAACCGCGTTCCAAATTTACAATCTTCAAATATTTCCATTTTAGAAGCACGTGATCAGAATATCTCTCTCCATTTTCTCTTGTTTAAACACCAGGCCTTAACCGCAACAGCATTATTTTTATAGGATTTATACGTGACAGAAAGTAGACTTAAATTTTGTTGTATCATGCTCTTCCTGCTTAAAATACATTGAAAGAATAAATGGAAGAAGAGAAGCAGTGATGAATAATTCTTGGGCGCTTTGGAAATTCTCTGAATCTTAGATGAGACTCATGAACATTTTACTCTGATATTCATTTTAAATTCATACGTAAGAAAATGGAAACATAAAAAAAAATGTTTTTATTTGAATGAATGTTTTAAAGGTTTTGTTTTATTTTTTAAAATAAAAACTAAATATTTTAATGAAGGTATATTTTATTCCATTCCTAGTAAATTTTAAAAAAGAAACTTTAAAAAAACCGCGCAATTAAAAACATTTTATTGAAGTTTTTTAGAAGGCATATTAACATTTTCCCTGAAAGATTCCCTGGTGATAGATGGCCATCTGGTTATTAATTTTTTTTTTTTTTTTTTTTTTTTTTTTTTTTTTTTTTGTGTGTGTGTAAGTATATGTGAACGTTTTAATATTTAAAATATATTTAGTACATGAAAAGGTTCCTTATTGTTCTATGAAATATTACTTTTTAAAAATAACAGCTTTAGAAAGTTTTGTTTGTAATGTGTTTAATTTCAATTCCAATTTTTCCTGATTGTGAAGTAATGCTCTTTAATAAACACAATTAATTTGTTTAAGTATAAATTAATTAAAATTACGATTAGACTGTAAATGTTCCTTTTTACAATTAGTTTGTAATTTGAAACAGTAGATATTATATAATAGTAAATTAAGTAATAATGTAATTAATAGTAAATAGTAAAAAAAAAGATTATATAATAGTAAAATTATAAAAAAAATAAATATTGTGAAATGGTAAATTTCTTGTGACTATTGGAAATCATGTGTTAATGTCTAAAATGATACATGACTGTTTTAAAATAATACTACTTTTTTCCTGAAATTAAAGATATGTTTTCTTAAATAATA
Source organism: Maratus speciosus (assembly GCA_963932465.1). Taxonomy (NCBI): domain Eukaryota; kingdom Metazoa; phylum Arthropoda; class Arachnida; order Araneae; family Salticidae; genus Maratus; species Maratus speciosus. The sequence goes on along the minus strand of OZ010788.1, from coordinate 329,691,348 downwards.
AAAACAATTGCTATTTAAAATATTATGTGCATTTTACAAATGTTCAAAATACTTATTTTAATTTTTTATAATAATATTTGCATTAAAAATCAAATATTTATTATGGATTTCTTACTGCGGTTAAAATTACCGCAGTGGTCGTTCTAGGTAACTAAAAATGTCGGTAGTTCTAGTGTTAATTGTTCTTTTGGTTAATTGTATTTTTCACTACTTGTCTTCTTGGTTAAATATCCTATCGTCAAAATGTCAAATCGACTAATAGTCCTGCCAGCTAAGTGTCCTGTTAGCTAAATATTCTTTCGGCTAGCTGTCCCTAATTGTTAAAAGACCTGACAGTTAATTGTTCTGTCGGTTAATTGTTCTGTCAGCTAATTAACCTGTTATATCGGCTAAATTTCTTATCGGCTAATTGTCCTGTTTACTAATTATCAAAGTCGAATAATTATCCGTTCAGTTATTGTCTTGTGCGGCTAACCGTCCGCGTCACCTAAACGTCTTCTCGACTAATTGCTGCCTGTTAAATTTCTTGCCGGCTAAATATTATAGACACCATATCAAGCGGGCTCCAGGAGACTTTAAGCAGCAAACTCGAATAATCCAGACTGTCGTAATTCCTCATTAACTAAGACAATCTATATAATAAAAGCCTAAGTCATGTGACTGTGATCAATAGTTCCGGGTTGACCGCTTCACTTTTTGTATGCCAAGCGGCCAATTTGGTAATTTATTATTAACCGGGAGCAGGTGATAAGTCGCCAAATATTGTCCCTTCACCAACTATTGTAAATATCATGTCATCAGTATTATAATACTCCATTTCATGCGACTGTCATAAACAATTTTTCGCGTGGTAAATTAAAACTAAAACAAAGCTTTGGTGTTGAAATTAAATGTCATGGTTTATGGTGTTATTTATTACTTTTCTTATTTTTTTTTCTTCTTTTTAAAGCAATAAATGAAATACGAAAAAATTTGACTGGAACAATGTTTGGCAATTTATCACCTGCGCCCGGTTAACATAAAAATTCCGAGTTCAGGATTTTTGTATCAGAATCTTGAATTTGGCGAAGGATTGAGCAAGTAAATTATGTATGAAAGTAACCATACAATGCTTAGCATATGTTTAAGGGAGACCAAACGGGTCGCCTAGAGCGGCTAGTTAAATATAAACTCACAAACAACTTGATGTTATTACGATTTGAACTTCCAATGCTTTTGTAAAATGTGGAATGAAATTGTTCATTTGCTGATGTCTTTGATAGTTTTTCGTTTGCTGAATGGTAATCCTCACTCTTCTGCATTATTACACCATTGAATTTGTGCCTTCAAAATAATATTTGTTATATAATCAATATTAAAATAATATACAGGGATTTATTAAATTAATTCCTGGATCTGTTCAGAGATCTGAATACACAGTAATAACGATTTGTAAAATCTTGTGCATTAATAACACTGGACAACAATGAAAATGTATCTTGAATGAAAGTGTCGAAATATTTATTAATTTAACTTGCTAATCATGAATATGGCAATAAAAAATGGAATTTGGCTCTGGTTATTTTGTTATGTTGAGATTTTACTTTGTATGAAAGGGATAAAAAAACACATTAATAATAATGCATCGTATGTCTTGTTTCCAATTTAATTTATAAAGAAATAAAGGTGATAACATAAAGTACAGTCTTACCAATTTTATTGATGAAATCACTTGGTCTTTGCTTATATTCCACGTTCTGATTATCTCTAAAAATCGTCCAGCAGTTGTCTGCAAGCATAGACGCACACCATTTTCCTTGATAACGTTGTTCTATCGCTGACATATCCTGGTGGAAACGTTCACCATGCACGTCGCTGAATTTTCTGCTGTTAGCAGGGAAGCATTCCTGGTTGGAATCTAAGAAATGTAGCTTTCAAGACATTCGACATCCAAATTTCTGATATAAAGCAAGCATTTCGTTAACAAGATCTTCGTAATATTCGGATCGGACGTTAACAAGAAAATTAGTGCAAACGTGACAGACTGAATCCCATACTTGTTTTTCATCATGATTTAACAGGTTTTCAAATTTCGGATCCTTGAAAATATCTCTAATCTGTAAACCCACAGAAATTCCCTCTCTAAATTTTGCCTCACTCAGTCTGGGAAATTTTGTACACAAGTAAGCAAAAGCTGGTTTATTTGTATCCATAGCTTTAAACAGCTGCTTCACAATACCCCATTTTATGTGTAGAGCAGGTAAGATAATTTTCTCTGGAAAAAAGAAGCAATGTTTCTTGATATTAATTTTTCCAGGTGTCAAATAGAGCCTCAGAGGCCAGCCTTTCTGGATATAGTGTAAATCTGTAGCACGACTGCTCCATTAACACAGGAAGCAACAAAATTGTGTAAATCTCAGTTCTAGATCCATCAAAAGTGCAAATGTTTTCAAGTCAGCACAGACACACCATTCATTTTCAGTCTATTTAATTAGGTGTAAGAGCTGTTGCAAGTGTTCATAAGTCTCTTTCATGTGCGCAAAATATGCAATAGGAATGGATGGTAGTTCATTGCTCATTTTGGACACATCTATAAATAGACGCCACTCGTTTCCATCAAGTGTTAATCCAAATTCATTCATCAAGCGTTTAATATCCGAGCAGAATACAATATTATCATTTTTCTGAAAATAATGTAGAAATTTTATATGTCGGTTACGAAATGAAGACACTCTGACATGTTCTTCCAAAAGATTCTACTGTCGTAGTCTTGATGCGAGTAGTTCTGCTTTGTCTTTCGACAGATCTAAATCACGAACACGATCATTTAGATCATTCGATGTAATTTTATGTACTGCAGAATTAGAGGGAGATATAGAGGACGAATTCTTGCATTTTACCTATAATATTTGTTTATATTATTTTTTGAAATTCTTTTTTTCTTCAAAAGGTTTATTTTATTACACGTTTTATTAATTCATATAAGCACGTGAACATCTAAAAATGAAATATTACTTATTATATCGCGCAATAAATCAGTTTATTCTTTAAAATGTTTTAGCAAAAGTGACATTTAAAATTTAGGTTCTATATATCTGTGCACCCCTTAATCTCAGAAACAAGAGCCAAAAAACAGTTTTCATGGGGATATTCGTGTTCAGCACGTTGAATTCATTAAGAATTAGGTGTTTTCCATTTTGATACATGAAATTTGTTAAAAATTGTTGCCCAGTGTAATTAAACTTTTAATGAAATAGTTGACAGATGAACGATGCCGAGCCTGGAAGTGCCAGGCTGGGTAGCGTTCCAAGAGATTCTGTTGGTAGAACGTCGGTGCGCTCTACCGATGACCGAGGTTCGAGTCCCAGCTTGGACACTTTTTTCACTCTGTTGGTTGTTCGCCTTTTAAGCAATTGTAATTTGAAATATTATGACGTTGAGTAAAAAGTTTTCTGCCAAAATTTTTTTCAGTGTAAATCTGATAAATACATACGAAAACGCAAAGCTAATGTAGATAGTTTTCTTCGTTCTAATCTACAATCGTCTGCCAACGTTCTTGAAATTTTTCAACTGTGGCGTGCGCGAGTTTAAAAAGAGATCGACTTCATTTATGACCTCCTCATTTGAATTGAAGATTGCGCCCTTAAGATGTAGCTGTAAATGTGAAAAGAGATAGAAATCCGAAAGGGCCATCTGTGGGCTGTATGGTGGATGTTTCATCAAATCCCACTCCAGCTTGTAGAGCGTCCAGCCGGCCATCCTACTAACATATGGCCGGGCGTTATCTTGATGAAAGAGAACCACCTTCCTTATGAACTCGTTATTTCGTTTTTCGCAAATGGTATCACGAACTTTGATTAGCATGTTGATATATATTGAACTGTTAATAGTTTTGCAACTTTTCAGGTTCTCTTTGTACGGGATTCCCTGACAATCCCACGCAGTGCAAAGAAGCACCTTCTTTTTTGTTAGGGCATGCCTTGCAACCGAGCTTGCTGATATCCCAGATGCTGTACCATCTCCTTTACGGCTTGCATTGTTGTAGTACATCCATATTTCATCACAGGTTAGAATTCTGGCCAGAATGTAAACTTTCCTTTGATCTCTGAGCAGAGCCAAAGATGACTTTTTTCTCTTGCGTTTGTCTTCAGAATACACCCAGCGATTGAACTTAAACGTTCGATTTATGCCTTTCAGAGCGTTAATTATTGGTTTTTGGCAAACGTAAAGCTCTAACGCAATAGTTCGCGTTAAAACATTTCTGTCTTGATCAATGAGTTGCATTAAATATTTGCAATCGACTTATCTACGGCGGCCAGAACGTGGTTCATTTCAATATCGAAATTTTTAGTTTTAACTAAACTTTGACTGTATCATAAGAAACAGTATAAACGCCTAAACTTTCACACATTTTTCTGTGGCATTTAGTTGAACTGAGTTTGTTACGGAACTCATAGTATATAATCGTATCGTTCTGATCATTCGACGTGATACCTCCATTTTAAACACTTTTTTGAAGCACAAGATAATAAATTTTTAACAAACAACTTACACACACGTGTAGATCCAATATTCAGCTTTCGAAAGCAGAAACAGGTTTGTTGAAAGGTTAACAACCGCACAAATGACAGCTGTTGGCGCGGAGGTATTTCCACTTGGCGGAAAACTTTTTACTCAACGTAATATTAAATGCAAAGCATAAGAAAATTTATAGAGAAAACTTTCGAACAATTATATAGATTTATACAATTGCATTGATGCTGGATTCTCTTAAGCTTCGTGTTTGCCCCAGAATTGGTGGTTCCATTTTCCACCAATGGAAAATGGAAAATGGATCCAATTGGGAAGATATTCCAACTTTGCGGTTGTAGCCTTGCCAACATACATGTTGTGTTCACAAAGTTTCAAGACTGGCCTGAAAATACAAAATTTATTAAAATTTATTTTTTTTACAGCGAACTAAAATTCTTCAAAATACGACCGTTGGGCATCAACACACCGCTGCCAGCGTTTTTACCATAGTTTATAGGCTCTCTGGAAGCCTTCGCGCGCAAGGCTGTTAAGAGACCTCGTAGAAGCTGCCTGGATCGCTGGAATTGTGTCGAATCGCTTCATTTTCAGGACTTTCTTGATCCGTGTAGACAAAAAAAAGGTCACTGGGAGCAAGGTCGGTGCTGTAGGGGCTCGATCCTTCAAATGGTGGAGCAGTATAGCGTAAAACTGACCGTACTCGGTGCGTCCGCCCAGACATCAGAGAAGTTTGGGCTGTTCACCACGAGGATGCACCCTCTCACAGGGCGCTTGCTGCCACCGAAGTTTTGGCTAAGTTTAAAGTGGCAATACTCTCGCAAGGCCCCTACAGCTCCGTCATCGCTCCCAGCACCTTTGGTTTGTTCCCCCGGACCAAGAAATACCTGAAAGGGTAGCGATTCGACACAATTCCAGCTATTCAGGCAGCTCGACGAGGTCACTTAACAGCCTTGCATGTGAAGGCTTCCAGGGACCCTATGAACAATGGAAAAATCGCTCACAGCAGTGTGTTGATGTCTAAGGGTTATTACGAATAATACGCTGTACATAAATGTTTAATAAATTTTGTATTATCAGACCAGTCTTGAAACTTTGTGAACACACCATGTATCATAGTGAGAAATGCCATGCTGTGTATCGTTCTAAGTGTTTCAGTTATTAGAACATTGGTGCTCTATACCGATGACCCGGGTTTGGGTCCCAGCTTGAACTCTTTTCCACTCTGTTGGCTGTTCACGTTTTAAGGAATTGTAATTTAAAATATTACGTAAAGTATATTATATTTTGAGTAATAGACAATGTGTTTGAGGAATCTGTTTTTTATACTTGTTAGAATATTAATGAATTTAGACAAAATTTATTGATTTAAGATAACTTAAGGGGTGATTATGAGCTCGCATGACCAGAATTTGTTGCTAATCATATAATTAAACAAAACGTTGAGTTAGCCCAAGTACTTTAACAAGTAAAGTCAGAAATTTGCTAATATAACTTTGAAGCTCATAGTCATTAACTTTAATTGTAGAAATAATGGAAGATGTCTCCTCTATTTCCGTTGCAATCAAAATAGCCATGAGTCGTATAAATTTAATAAATTGAAAAACTTTCAATTTTCTAAAGACCATCCATTCTCACGTAATTTAGCTGGCTAGTTTTCAGAATTTAATACTTAAAGAAGTTACGCTGTATTCAATAAATCAATTTTATTGATTGAAATAGGTTACCAAGGTACAGTTTTTAAGAAAATCAATTTTGATAAAATTAAAGTTTATCTAAGATTAGAGGACACAGATATGCGTAAAATTGGATTAGAAAATACACTGGTCATCAAAATTAAAGGATAATGAGAAAAATTATGTTCATTAAGATAGTGTTGCAATCAATGCCCAATGCTGCAATTATTTATAATAATTAAATACTATTGAACTCCAAATTGCATTTCCGCACACACATTAGCGTCGGAAATATGCAAATTAGATGCTTGATGCAAATTAGATGTGGTGCGCAATGGACGCATGTTGAAATGCTGGTCTGTAGTGTTGTTTAAAGTGTATGTTGTGTCTGAATGTGATCAGTATTGATAAGTTATAGCTCAAAGGCATCATTTAAGTTAAGGTCAAAAGTGGCGAATAATTGGTAGAATCCAGGAAGGTAAAAAACAAATGGAGGTCGCCCAATATTTGAATATCCCCCAAAGTGACATATCAGTAACTTCTAGCTGCTTTTTAAGCAATGGATCCGTTGATAGACAGCCTGATCAAGGAAGACCAAGAGCAACAGCCGCATCCGAAGACAGCTTTTTTGTCATTGTGACTCGAAGAAATTGCGAGCGATTACAAGAGATTTAGTTTGAGACATTCAGGCTGCCACAGGAAGTCGAAATAGTCGTTCTACGGCTGCACGAAGGCTTAACAATGGTGGAGTGTATGTGAAAAAGCCAGTAGTTTGTGTCCCACCCACTCCAGCTTCCAAAGGGGCCCGTTTAAACTATGGCCCTCATCAATTTCAATGGAGTCAAGAAGACTGGGCTCAAGTGATGTTTACTGACGAGCCCAGATATAGTCTGAAGACTGCTTCTAGACGTGTGTTGATCTGAAGAGATGAAGGAAGACGCAACTTGTCTTTCCATTGTAGATGAAATATCCCGTTCGAGCCCAGTCTTCTTGGATCCATTGAACATGACGACAGCAACAGTTTAAACGGGCCCCTTGGGAAGCTGGAGTCAGTGGGACACAAAATTTTGGTAGTCTCGCATACAGTCCATCCTCTTTAAGCCTTCGTGCAGCAGTAGAATGGCTAATTTGAGTTCTTGTGGCAGCCTGAATGTCTGGAGCCAAATCTCTTGTAGTCGCTTGGCGGTTTCTTCGAGCCGCAATGACAAAAAACTGTCTTCGGATGCAGATGTTGCTCTTGGTGTCCCTTGACCAGACAATCTATCAACGGATACACTGTTTAAAAAGCGGCTTGAATCTCTTGATATGACACTTTGAGGGATATTCATATCTTGGGTGACATCTATTAGTTTTTGACATCCCTCGATTCCACCAACTATTCGCCACTTTTGACCTTAACTTAAATGATACATTCTAACCATAACTAATGAATACTGATCACACTCATACATCACAATTACTTTAAACAACACTACAGAACAGAAAACCAACATACGTTCATTGCGCACCACATTGTCAATCACCTAATTTGTATATTTCCGACGCTAATACATGCGCGGAAGTGCAATTTTGAGTTCAATAGTATTTAATTAACATAAATAATTGCAGCATTGGGCATTGGTTGCAACATTAACTTAGTGAGCATATTTTTTCTCATTGTCCTTTAATTTTGATGACCAGTGTAAATCATCTAGAACTATTGGTTATTTCAAGTCAGTAATCCAAATTGATTTTCCAAATACGAAATCTCTGTTTTATTTATTAATGATAATGCTATTGATTTAGATATAATTATTTGTACTGACCTACTTAATAATACTTCAACTATTAACTAATAATATTATTAACAATTAACTAAAATATCAAAATGATTGGAAAATTCTACCTGGGTAATGTTATAATTACGAAAATTTTAAGTACGAGCCCAATTAACAGAAGAACAAAATTAAACAAATTAATTGTTCCAAAAACCTTTTGAATGATTCAGATTATACAAATGGCATGTATTCCTCTGATGTTGAAAATAATAAACTGGTATATTCTTCCAATTGAAAACAGTCAAGTGCGAGTATTACTCACGCTCTTAGCGTTCCGTACAATAAATATATTGATTATTAAATGTATTATTAAAAATCTTTTCTAAAAGAATAATAAGACTTGGTTAAAAACTATACAACTATACTATTTAATCTTATCCTAATCCGTTCATGATGAACTTAACACTAGAACGACGGCAACTTGCCCTATACCTAGAAAAATGGAAGCGGCCAATTTACCCGCTCGATATTTCTTGGTGTCTTGAGTGTAGAGTAAATTGCTAGCTTGGCCCCATGTGGCAATCCCTGGTTAAGATAGGCAAGGGGTTTGTGATCCGAAATCACTTCAATTTGAGAGCCGAAAATCCAGGTGTCGAATTTCTGAAGTGCAGCTAGGACACTGTAAGCCTTCCTTTCTATAGTAGACCATCTGGTCTAGCATGGGGTAAGCTGTTTGCTGTATAAAGCTATGGGATGCTCTTTTCCATTTACATCGAGCTGGGATAAACAAGCTCCGACTGCAGTAGCAGAAGCACCAGTATAAAGCTGAAATGGTTTGTCAAATTTTGGAGTATATAAAGAAGGAATTTTATCTAAATGTTACTTCAAGCTTTGAAAGGTCTCTTTTTCTAACTTTCCCCATGGGATCTCCTTGGGAACTCTCTGTTTTGTCAAGTTGGTTAAAGGTAATACTACTCTTGCAAAGTTCGAGATATAGTCTCTATAATAACTTGCTATCCCCAGAACTATTCTCAATTATTTCTTGTTGGTAGGCGCCGCTGGTTTCTTCATAGCTTCCACCTTTTCTGGGTCTGGGGCATGTCTTCCTGATCCAACTATATGCCCTAAAAATTTTACTTCTTTTTTTCCGAAATCACACTTTTCCAGAATTACTGTAAAACCTATTTCACGAAAGGCCTGTAAAACTTCACCTATATATTTCTTGCTGTCAGTAGCAATTTCTTTTTTCTCACTTGCCTTTCTATTTCTTCTTTTGTCTTTGCGAGTGTCAAATATTTTTGTTTTTTGTTTCGTATTTTCTATACTAACTTTAGGCTGCTCAGAAGTTTTTCTGTTTCTCCTTTTATCATCCTAAATTTCAACTATTTCTGTTGTTTTCTTCTTATTTTTGGTATCTTTTTCTGACTGCTCAGCAGCCCTTCTAATTCTTCCTTTATCTTCTAGATTTTAACTTCTTTCAGCACTGTGAAATCTGGTGACTTTTCGTCTGAAACAGTCGCTTATTTTCTTTTTCTGGAAATTCTTTCAAGCGTTTCGTTTTCAGGTGATGTTCTTCATCATCAACTCTTTTAGATGTTTCTTTCATATTTTTAAAATTTTTATACTCATTTTCAAATGTGTTCTTTTCCGCTTCAATCTTAATAAGATCATACTTTAACGAATTATTTAAATTTTCACACTTTACCAGCCGTATCTTCATTTTCGCACTTGCAGGCATAAATTTCTGTATTTCTGCTTGTTGCTCCTTTGAAAATGTTTTTAAGTACTTGTATGCTTTATGTAGACCATTAATATCATTATTCAGGACACGAATAAGTTTTTCCTTTGCTTTGAGCTTTCTTTCTAAATCCATAATCTGCACACTATACTTAAAGTTGGTCATATGAAGTTGTTTTAATTTGATTCTAGATACCGCTTCAGATTTTTGTAAGTTAGCAATCAACTGCTGCAAGACTGTGTTTTATTTTTCATGATTAACAGGACTGACTGCAAAGTTCTCCTTCAACTGTTTCAAATTAGACTGCATTTCTTCAATTTTACAAGCCTCTTTAATCTCACATTTTTCAAGTACTTGTACAAACTCATAGAAATCCTCATTTTGGGAAATGGCAACATTCAGCTTGTTTTGAAGATCATTGTTAATTTTTGTAACTTGTCTAATTCATCATTACACTTTCTGTTCTTGGATCTATATTTCCCTTTTTTATTGCTTGCTGCTTGTGTTTTCCTTTCCAGTTAACCTGAAGTTCATGAACTGTGGCAGTAACATGAAAAAAGAACAATAACAAGATATAAAGATATTAATAATCTCAAAGAAGACATCGTTTTAAATGATGTTGTGCTATTGATGTAATTGTTAAAACGGTAGAGTTGGTTTGCATCATCTTATGAAAGAAAACGTTTGTAAAGTAATGTTGCAGTGTTAGTGGTTACTTTCATCTATTTTTTGAATAAAGACTCGTGTAGCCTTTTCAGAAACGGAACTGGTATTTAAGACTTTAAATAAAGCACATAACACAAGTTGACAACTTCGTAAATCTTTTCGAATATATTCTGAACTTATCCTGTTACCGAAGCTAGCATATAAACTCATAAAAAGGGCCATTTTACTGGAAAAACAACCATAAATTAACATTATATATATATTTTTTGAAAAATCATCTTGTTCCTGAGGAATACTGGTGGTAAGTGGTAACCAGCTTGTGTATTTCCTTCCCGAATAGCACCTTCCTACAATATAGGAATTTGTATTGAATAAAAGATCACATATATCCAAATTTAAGATTGTTTTCTTTTTTTATTAAATAGTACATTTTCCCACATTAATAAAAGATATTCGATTTTTATCAGTTTCGCCAGGGCCAATTTTACTAATATAGACTAAAATTTATTAGTATATGGTACATCAATTTTTGAATTTTTCGAGAATTTTTTAATGAGAGTGTTTTTGCATTTGTGTGATTTTTTACATCAGTAAAAAGACCTCTGTCTTAATTTTTTATCACAAAATTAGAAAGTTTGCCTTATTGTGTAAGTTTACGTTATTTTATTGCGATTATTTCAATTTTGCGAAGATTTTTGGGATTCTATAAAAGAAATCCAATTTCTTTATTTACCCCAACATAACGAATATATCTCCACTAAAAAAGATTTAATTTGATACAGAATATGTTTCACAAAATTCATATACAATGCTTACAGGTTTTGTGGGTTACGCGGTGATATTTTTGACACGTTATTTCTGAAGTAGAAAGAAGTTTCTGGTGATTTTTTCTATCAGTAATTAAATTCAAGCTAGAAGAACACCAAATTCATTTCTATGTGAACGACGGTGATAGGAATTTCAATTTGATATGAATAAAGTAGGTCAAGCTAAGTTACTTTGAAACTAAAAAGTACAGTGCTTATGTATGTTATTTAAATAATTGTTTTAAAAATCTGGGTTTATTATCATTGAACAAAAACATTAATAGATCATATCCTGCGTAATATTGAACAAATATTTAGAAATAAAAAAATAACATAAACTTCATAAAATACATCTTTCAAAAGTGTATAGGGGTCTGAAAAGAAATGATCTCCTTCTGATCCAATATACACTGCTCAAAAAATTTAGGAGAGCAAGCAAACAAGTGAAGAGAACAGTGCAAGACAGGAATGTATGGGCATAAAATAGATAGTACATGTGTATCAATGCGCAATACAGAAGAAAAGACGCAAAAAAAGTCTAAGGGAGCTTTTATTCTTAGAAAGATGAAAAGACAACGAAAAGATTGTTTAGGGAAACAATTTGGTTTCGAGTAAATGAAAAAAAAGTATTGTTTAGAAATGATGCAAATTTTTTAATATGGCAAGTGGCCTCCTCGAACAGCTAAGACTGCTGCATACCTGTTTTCCATGGATGCGATGAGGTTATTGATAAGATTTAGGATTTAGGTCAAGAGAGCATGCTGGTAGTTCCATACGCTGTAGTGTTTTAGCTTCAAGCATATTTTCCACAAGACGAACTGTATGAGGTATGGCATTATCATGCATGGAAAAAAGAAATCACTAATTGCTGGAACATAAAAAACGACATGAGGTCTCAGTATCTCGTCAGTATAACTTCGGACCGCCAAAGTGCCATTCCGAATGATATGCAAGCTCGTACATCCACCTATGCTGATTACAGCCCATAGCATCAATCCACCTCGTCTGTATTGTGACCTTTCACGTACGAATGTGAGATTACTTTGTGTGTCTCTTTCTCTCCATGCCAAAATACATCGGATGTCACATCCACACTGAATCAGGACTCGTCTGTAAACACAATTTGACTCCAACGATGTTGCCTCCAATCTCGATGTTCAGTTCCCCAACTTCTTTGGGCCGCACAGTTGCTTGAGATCAGCGTAATACAAACCATTGCATTACTTGCATAAAGATCCCCCTGATAAAGCCTATTTCGGACTCTTTGGCTGGACAGCATTCGTCCAGTGACCAAGAATATTTGTGTTTACAGTGGAGTAGTATTGCCCGTTCCATCTTGACGAGCTGTTAATAGTATAATCGGTCATCAGTTTCTGTGGTATCGCATAGTCGACCTTGCCCTTGTCGATGTCTACCATTACATGTGTCTTGGAATCGATTCCACAGCCTTGCATTGACAATTCTTGCGACCCAAACAGCGTCCGCTACACTTCGCTGTGTTTCTAAAGATTCAACTGTCCCGATAACACACCAAGCCATGGATTTCGTTAAGTCACATTGTTGTGACATTTTCATGTCACATTTTCTCAAAACGCAAGCTGAGCAATTGAATTTTACAACTCAGACAGTGAAACAGACGTTTCTGCAAAATCCCGATTTCTACAATTATCTCCTTTTTGTACCTTTTGAAGTCATAAACTTTAATTTTCATGTGATTTTTTTTTTAATCTGTTTTCAACTACGCTTTAAATTCTGGATGTTTTTATTTACGTTACTTATCAGTTTAAATATTTGCGTATTTTTTTTAAAACCACGTGCCCCCCTAATTGTTTTGAACAGGGTAGTTTTTTATGTAAAATGTTTATATAAAAAATATGAACAACATATTTTAAAGTGTGTTGAGTACCTACCAATGAATAAAATGTAAAATACAGCAAATAATTTATATACTTTAACTCTTTTTGTTTTTGCATTAAAAATATTTCAGTAACAAATATTTGTTTAAAAATCATTAATAAAAAAATGTATGTAATGAGCATTTTTAACAATTTTACGATTCATTTCATGATTTATATAACATGTTCTAAAAACATCATTAATATTTATGTTTAATCGCTTAAAAAAATATATTCATCCGCAATGATTAATTTTTGTTTGTTTTCAATTTTTAGAAAAATAATGACCATTCTATTAATTTTTTCAGGGAAAGCTCTAAAAAAAAAAAAAAAAAAAAAAAAAAAAAATTACATATTTTAAAATACATTCCTTCTTTTTATAATTATTAATGGCTATATTAAAATAAACTTATGTAAAAAACACGTCTAACAAATTTCATGTAATGTTTTAAATTTATTAAAAATAAAGTGACTTAGTAAATACTTTTTTTTTTTTTTGTTAGAAAGTTTTATTTTTTATGCAAAAATATTAGATAAAGAAATAAACTATATCTCAAAAAAAAAAAAAAAAAGGAGCACTTGATTTTACATAAAATGTAATCGAGATAAAATAATGTTCCGTCTTAGCACTTTTTTGTTTCGAAACCAAAGCCTTTTCGATAACAAGTATTTTGATCGCATTTGATTAAAAAATTATTTACTAAGATGTAAACAAAAAATATATATACAATGAACATTTTTAGAAATTTTATGATTGATGACATAGGTATTTACGAAGTTTAAAAAAGATCATTAATATTTTTGTTTAATCATTAAAATTGCATATAGTCTTCTTTAATTAATACTTTTAAAGCATATTTTTTTCCAAGAAAAAATGATTATCTACTTTATTCTTCCATGCAAAAATGGAAATTTAGAAAGCAATATTGATACTCCAATAAAATAGTGTTTATATATTCTTCTATTTTTTTAGTTCTTAATTACCAAGTAAATGTAATTTGTTAATTCATTTTGGGAACATATAACTTTTTTTTTGTAGGTAAGTTTTATAGAAAGTAAGGACGAGAAAGTAAAAGTTTCTTTAAAGAATTTGTGAGTTAAAAATAATCTTTCTTTTTCTGGATTAAAATTTTATGTTATGTCTATTTTTCCTATTATGGAAATATTATATAATTTGAAAGTAACAGTCGTAAAATTCAAATGGTACAGACAGTAACGTTGAGGCATAATCTTCGGGAACGAACAGTAAATGACGTACCATAGAGACTAGGTTTAACCCTTTGTGACTCAACAACAACATTTTGAAAAATATTTACTCATATGATAGAATGTATGATTTTAAGGATATAAAAAAATAATTTAAGTAAATTTAGAACATAAAAGTAAAAAAAAAAATATTATTCACTAAAATGTACCTTTTTTCACATCTGCAATAAACAGACTATTACACACTTCTCATAAATAAAGTAAATTTGATAATGCAAAGTATACGACTTTTCCTTTGTAAAAAATCATATTTCGTACTTCTCCAACCATTTATATCTGTAAAATGTACGACATTCATTTTAGTAATAACGATGCTAAACTTAATAAAAGATAAATAACACGTTCAGTTGAAAAATTAACTAAGTATCGTCGTCAATTTGGAATTTTATGAACAATTTTTCTTATCTATTATGCTAGGAAATACCAGCGAATCATAAAATAGTATTCCAAAACAATTTGTATAAGTAACAATGACTGTTGTGTATATTGCGTGTACGCAATAAAACCAACAAGTTTATTTAAAATCCGTAAAAGATGAGTTCTGGACCGCTGAAAGATTATCTGCAATGCTGAAATGACGATTATTCAGCTAATTATCAAACACACTAAATTTAAAGTGCCTAAATATAAATCCCGAATTACGCAAATTAGTGACTGCTGAAATTTTAGTTCCAGGAGGACTGCTACGTCAAATATCACATTCACTGAAAACACTATAACCAATAGCTCTTAAATATACGACAAACGCTTCTAACAAACTTTAATCATTTGACTGCTTAAATATCTTTTATGCGTATTCACTTTATTTATCTCACTCAGCATTCATATGTATATGTCCTCAGATAACACGAGATGACAATATATTAGAGGACGCAGCAGTACTGCAAACTCAGCGAGAAAGGCCATTCTAGGTTTTCTTGAAATGCAAAACACATACCAATTAGCTTCTTTTAACTCTAACCAGTGTATTTATACTCGACAGATCACCAGCTAATTTACATATAAGGACACCATGTAATAAGAAAAATCAGATTCAGACAGGCTCAATTATTCTTGTAAAACTAAACGAAAAGGTGGTTACACTTTCACGAACAAGTCTTCGATGTCTGAAAACACGTTCCCAAACTAGGCTACCCTAAATCGACAGTAGTCAGACCGATACGGTTTTCACAAAAATAGCAGAAATTGTTATGATGTTTCAATTTAGAAAATTTTATTGCCAATTCGAGTTGTAATTGACACTATTAAAATGATTTATAATTATGTAAGCAGATTGCGCAAATTTCATCACATTTCGTAATCTACCCAATATTAGAAATACTTAAAGTCGCGGTTTTATAAAATACAATTGGCTGTCAAGTATGGCGCTACACACAACACAGCAATAAATGGCTGAACAACATCATATCACATAATGGTTTTAAACAGCAATATACAGCAGATCCAGGTCTGCACACACGCTACAAAGTTAATTTAAAAAATAGTTAAATGTTTTAATGCTTTTGCTATTGCTTTTAATTGAAGTTGTTTCGATCAAAAATATCTATTATCATTTCGCATATTTCTGTTAAAACAGCATCATGCTACTTTATATGCATTGCTACATTGTTTATTTTTTCGATTACTTTTGTATCATTACTGAATTATAAGATCATAGACACTCGACTGAGTTTCTGCGAAAGTAAAATCTTCATTAACTAAATAAACTACAAAAGAAATCATTTTTGGCCAATTTGTTGCCAAAACATTTTTGAAGATGAAATAATATTCTGTCAACTTTGTGTTTTGAAAACTGAACAATAGGGCATTTCAAGAGACTAGGTAACCAAAGATAAGTTAGGTTTTTAAACATGCGATTTTAAAAGTGCGCTTTTCAATTTTTTGCGATTCATGTCTTTCAAACCTTTTTCAGGGTTACAGTAATATGTCCTTTTTGAATTTTTACACAGGTCGCTGCATTTTATGTGTTTTGATATATATATGAGACCTTTATAATTTCATGTAAAAATATTTAATAGTTTTGATTTATACTAAAGTATATAAACTGTACTAAAATACAGTATTATATACATCAATTAATGTACGAGTATTACATTCGCATACTTACTATAATCCTAGAGCAAAACGAGTTAAATGGTCTGTTTATTTTTAAAGAAGTCGTATGATATTAATGAAGATCGATTAATGACCCCTTAAAAATCGCATTTGTATAAGAACATTGTATCATTAGCAGATTGCTTAAAAGTCGTTCAAGTGTTCTAGAATACATTGCAGCGTATTTATATTAGTAAAATGTTTTAAGGACTTTTTTCAACTTCAATATCTGTAAAGATTTATTATGTTACTTCAACATTGAAAATTAAATCTTTTTATGATGAAATGAAATCTCTCTTTTTTTTAAAATCCTATGTGGTCCTACTTTGGGGTATATTGAAAGGTGATTTATTATTTAAAATGCATATTTTGAAATGAACGATTGTAAACATTAAATTTAGTTTTCCATGGCAACTGAATTGGTGAAGAGATTGTTTAAAGTCTGATTTTAAATGCATTTTTTATTTTTTTTTTAATTCTGACTCAGATGCATAAGCGTTTAGTTATTTTATTATAGATGTTTCTAATTATTTTCGCAGGCTCCCTTTCTGAAATGCAACACATCATTAGTTGACTTTGACTTTTCAAACAAAATATATATGACAAAGTATGCATTTCGAAATGAAACTGTAGTGAACTGTAGTGATGTAATGAAACAGTAGTACTACAGAGAATAATAATACCGGAATGCCTAAACCGTGATCGAGTTCAACCATGACTGTGGACACGATATGCTTTATTGCATATCCGGTAAGAAGCATTCTAAAGTTTTTCGATTATAGGATTCTAGCTTTCCTGACACGCTGTTAAATGAAGAACACACCGTACAATTATTTTTACCACTTCCGAAATATTTTTTAAGCTTTTTTCGCCTGTAAATTGTTGCCATATGCAAACAATTACTTAATGTACAGTTGGATTCCATGCTATATGCTGCATTGAACAAGCCTGATCTCAACTTAGCATGTCAATGGTGCTGCGAACGACACAATTCGAGTTCCACTTCCAATAACGTTATGTGCACATATTTATATAGATATATATAATTAAAGTACAACATTATTTTAAGCAAGTTCATCAAAACGTTTTCTGAATGGTGGATGATATTATATTTTTAACTATTAGTTATGAAGAATCTAACCTTTTAGTGGCTTCAAGTGCTTTTGAATACTTAAGCAATTTAGGTTTTTCCCCCCCTTACTATTAGGAATGCCGATAGAAATTATTGATATATGTTAAAACAAGTTACTGCCAATTTATATTCTAAGTTTAAAATTGTAAGAAAGATATCAGAGCAGGTCAAATATTCTCGCCCTGTTTTACTTTAATTAATAGTTTTTAGTTTACTGTTACTGCGCTATGCCGCTAGACTTTTTAAAATTGTAATATTTTATTTTTGAGATTACTGCCACTCTCCCTGAAGAACGAGTCAAAGATGCTTCAATTTTTGAAAGTGTTGGTCTAGATTTATGCGGACCGTTATTTTTAAGGAATGGCTCGAAAGTTTGGATAGGTCTTTTTACGTGCGCCATATTTCGCGCAATTCATCTTGAATTGGTATCTTCACTTTCAACGGAAAATCTTCTATTAGCTAAGAGAAGATTTATCTCAAAAAGAGGGAGACCCTCTGTTATTATTTCTGATAACAGAAGAAATCTAGTGAAAGCATCATCAGAATTGAAGTCTATAAATTTTGAAAGCTTGCAAAATTTTGCTATTGAACGAAAAATACAGTGGAAATTTAATCCACCTTCAGCTCCCTGGTCGGGAGGTTTTTTTGAGCGCATGATAGGAATGTTGAAAGGTATTTTACGAAGAGTGCTTGGAAAGGCCAGCCTAAATTATGAAGAATTATACACCGTGTTGACGCGGAAAGTGTAATCAATTCTAGACCGCTGACATATATCGCAGATGACGATGATCTTGACCCTCTTACCCCCGCGATGTTCTTGCAAGATATCAAAGATTCGAGAGTTCCTGAATTTGACATAATTGACATAATTTTATCTTAGAAAACGCTTTAGAATAGAATACCTGGGGCAACTTCGAGAGAATGTGGGAAGAAATAGGGAAACTGAGTTAAAAAAATACGATATTGTCTTAATTGGGGACGATAATTCAAAACGAATTAACTGGCTTTTAGGAAAAATTGAAGAATTATATCCCGGCAAAGACGGAAAATTCCGGGTAGCCAAAGTTAAAACCAAAACGGGTTCTTTTTTGAGACCCCTTAAAAGACTATATCCTCTTGAAATCAATAATGAACTAATGCTTCCTTTTTTTAGTAGACAGAATTCCTGCTCCTATAGACGACGATTCTGTTCCTGCTCCTGTGCCCGAGTCACCAGATCCTGTCTCTGCAGCTGAACCTTTGGATAGCGTTCCTGCTCCTGTGCCAGTGTCTTCAGATTCCCCTTCTGTAGCTGATCCTCTGGATATCACCTCTGCTCCTACTCCTGTGCACCAGTCTTCCATACCTGAGGATGACAATCGACGATCTCGAGCTGGTAGAAAACTGAAACAGCCGCAGCGACTAAATCTATGAAGTTTTGAGCTTCATCATCCTGAACCTCAAAGGTGGGAGGATAGTACAAAACACGACCTCCACGCACATTTTCTCCCGACCTCCATGGACATTTTCTCTTCTAATGAGGACTATTTATTTTTGTCGTTTGGCAACAGAAACTTTTTGTTTTTTAGAACGAACGAAAGAAGATGTGGGTTTTTTTCCCCATCAAACCGAATTCGATATTAATTCATCTTATGTATATAATGTAAATATTCTTTTGTATAAGTTAGCCATATAAATAATCTAAAATGAAAGAGATGTTTACTTCATTTACGACTATTCGAGTGAATTATTCTAATTGACGAATCTGTTCTCAGCGAAAAGACTTCTGATTCTAAAGAAGGCGGCCTACCTTGGATCGGTAAGCATTTTTTACTTACCTTTATAGATTTATATCACATGTTTTATTGTGTATCTGACATTTACCATTCGTAACTGTTTTAGAATGCCTTATGTTTTCATATTTTTAGGTAATATTTTCTCTATTTTTTTTTTGCTTTTTTTTTTCTTTTCATATAATTTTAGAATACAATCTTAGAAGGATAATGCTTACATATATTTTTTTCACAGTTTTTGAGCACATTAGTTTGCAGCTAGCCACAATTAAATTTATAACGCATAAAATGTAGTTAGTAAATATTTTTAAGATCTTCTAGCACTGACTGAAAGCTATGAAAATACATAAAGATAAAATTTGTGTTGAAATGTTTCCACAGTGTTGGTCAAACGTATCATATATTGAAGGCAATGACCTAGCAATTTTTTGTAAAATTTATTCTATTTACATTTTCGATATCTGTTCTTTTTTATGTTTTTTTTTTTTTTTTTTTTTTTTTTCTTTTGAGTAAAATGCATGCGTTAGATAATGACGTATACAATATCTTATTATATATGCAAGTTTAGAAAAATAATAGTTCTTTTAAGTGGATCAACACTTGTAAGATTTTCTTAAATATCATCTACAGTTCATCTAGATTTAAGTTTGGTACATAAAAGTACGAAAAGTAACTGCATGAAACACATATTTTTAAAGAAGATTTTCCTAATTACTTTTTTTTTATATTTAGAATAGTATTCTGGATATAAAAGTAATATTAAATTTGAATTCAAACATGAAAAATAATACACATAAATTAAAATGTTGACAATTCTATTTAGAATAATGTTATATGTTATTACATAAAAGTTATTAAATTACAAATATATAAAAGCTATATTTATGAGTCAAAATCGAATCTGCTAAGATGTTTATAAGACGGCAGGTATTTCCTTTATTCATAGAAGAAGTAAAATCAGTTGCAAAATCCATTATCAGAGTTACGTGGTATTAAGTATTGCTTACCGTCATAGAAATAGTTTAAACTATAATTAAAACATAATTCCAAAATGATATATGTATATATGAAGATTTTAAATATTAATTTCAAATGAAGATTTAAATCATTATTGGACTGTTTCACTATTCCATATAAAATATTTTATGTATATAAACTGTGTTATTAATTTCTTCCCATTAGCATCCATCTAGACATGATGTACATTATCAAATAATAAAAAATTATCGGCAATAACAATTTATCTCAATCATATTTTCACCCGTTTCTGTACCAAAAGTATTTTAATAAGATGGATAAATCGGACACAATTATTACAACAGCATAAATATTCCAGTTATGACATTAATAAAGTGATAATAACGGATTTTGATACGGAAAACAACATTACATACATATCGGTCGTCATCGGATGTTTCAGTAAGGGATCTAGCAAAGAAATATTCTTTTCAAGAAACGTATTGGTTAATTTTTAATAGAAAAGTAATTAATATTCAGAAGCCCTCTCTTTCATGAAATCCGAAAGCATTTATAGTATTGCTCAGTTGTTAAATATTCATTACTATTCATGAATTAAATATCCAGTTTTCTAAAATAACTTTTGCTCGAATGAAGATCGTTGGAGCTGTGTCAGAAATTAACTTCTGAAGACGTGTAATTTTAAAATTCGAAACTATCTTAGTTAGGCATTTTTGCTTTTAATGACAAAAAATGACATTAAAATAAAAAATGGCAACTTTGTGCTAAGTAATATTGTATGAACATTTTGTTTTGTTCGATTTTATTTTTTCGTTCGTTTCTATACGAACTATATTTTTAGTAAGTTAGATAAATTAAAAACAATAATTACAACCTTACCCATATTCCAAACTTTGGTTTCCAAAAATTAAGGAAAAAGAATAAAAATGTCGATTTCTCAAAATGTTACATGTAGATTAAAAAAAACTGAGCCACAATATATAACATATAATAAGGTAACAAAATAACATTTAAAGAAATAACCAGGCGATTGTGGTGTTTCAGAAATTAACACAATTATAAAATAAACGCAATAAATGTCTCAGTTTATCATAAGAAAAGTTCCTTTAATATGGCGTATGAAAACACCTAGGAGCAATACAGCACATACAGTGATGTGTGATACTGCCAAGTATGCGATCGATAAGTTCGCTTGGACATGCGGCCCATTGCTCTTGTAAAGCGGTTTTAAGCGTGTCAAGGATCTGAGAAGGGTGATTGAGATAAGCAACACATCTTCATAAAGCATCCTAAACGTAAACATGCTCAATGGGATTCAAGTCTGGTGATCGAGCTAGCGCTGAATTGTTTACTGCTGAAGATAATCTTTCACAATGCGAGCCCTGCGCGGCCTAGCGTTTTCGTCTTGTAACTGGAAATCACTACCAATTGCGCCGGCATAAGAGCGCACATAAGCATCAAGAATGTCATATCTACAGACGTGAGCATTCACTGTTCCACGTAAAAATACATGGTGGTCTGTACGTCCACCGAAAGCAAGTTCCTTCATTGCCGTGAACACAGTAGCATCTTGCAATTCAAGCTCCTGATGAATACTTAGATTTTTAGGGAATGGGGTAAGCTAGAGCCTTGTGCTATATATCATTCTCTTCCATGTTTTATGCTGAACATTTTGATATAAGGTACTTGAAATTATGTGTAGGAGTTCAAAAGATATGAGTGTTTAAACTTTCTATTTCTTTTGGTTTCATATCTTTGATGAACCTGGCATTAGCCACCTACTAATATGCTTCTTGTGTCCATTTAACTTACATTTAAAATTCAGAACTTGTTTATTTCATGTACTACAAACATTTCTGCACATTTTGATACCAAACTTGTATACGTATAACAATTGTTTCACTGTTTGTTAACCCATTTAAGCTCATACACTTTTTGGTAAAATGGAGCCATTTTCAAATTTCATGAATTTTCACAAGCTTGTAAATTAACTATATCTTATCAAAAACTAAAAACTTTGGCTCTATTCACATACTTTAGAATACGTAGATCATTTTAGAATACAGTTTTTTATGTTTTCAACAAGAATTATATGAAATATGAGCAATGTAAAAGATATCGTTTTTGTGAAGGTACTTCCGTTTTCCCCATGTTATTCCTATGGGGAAACCAAACAAAACAACCAAATTCTTACGTAAATTAATTAATGAAAAAGTGCTTTCAGTTAAAACTTATGGTGTCATTTTCTTAGATTAGCTCATAAGCTATAATTTAATACCAAGTTTGTTGAGAAACTTGCAGGATTTATGTGTAAAATATACAAAAGAAAAAGTGTTCTTTTTGTTCTTTCCTGTTTAACCCTCATCTCCATGGAAAAGCATGGGATATTGGAGGCTTTTTATACCAATTTTAACATAGCTTAATTTCTTACTTTTTTGATTATTTTGAAAAACTAACTTACGTTTCAATTATTTTGATCCTTTAGCTTCCTTCCGCCTCCACCCATTTTTTTCTAGGATGATACTTTACATATGGAATGTTTTTTTGAAAAAGTGTAAAATTTTGTTCAGAATTTTCAGAATTCCCATAGAGTTACATTAGCTGTTTACTTTTTTGTGTACAATATTTCACCCACTTAACCATTACTCTCCCACTAACTATTTATATCCTCTTAAAGCTTAAATTCTGTTCTATCTAGCGGTATTATTTTTATTAAAAAGTGTTAACTCTAAGTATTTTTAATTATCGTTTGAAAACTGGTAAAATCTGTTTTTCTGCGGTTGGGTGTATATTGGTTGTTCATTTAATTACTGTGTTTTGTAAGGGAATTTTGTTATCGGAATTATAACTCTTAGTTAGATTGTCTTTAAAATTGAGAGCTTCATTTGACGTCACTTAAATTTACTGATTTGTGATTGGCTGTAATCTAGTAAACATTTGGAAAATTATCCGACAGCAACTGTTTTAATAGTAAATACTAAAGTTAATCTAAGTAATATGTTACCAGTTCCACTTAAGAGTGATTTTTAATACTTGTAATAACTAAACATAGGTCTTATGGGGTCATTCAGTATTTTTAAGTTTACTAACTTAGACCTTTGCGGGCCGCTGATGCCATTTTTGCCCACAGTAGTTTTCCCTTTGGGAAAAGCAATGTATTAGGTTTAAAGTAACATTTAGCTTACCGGAATCTTTTAAAATTAAAAAATTAATGGTCACCTAGGACTTAGGTGGTCTTCAGGGGTGTGATGGTGTAATATCTTGTAAAAAGTCACTTTTTTTAAGGTGCAGTCCTCCATTTTGTTTCTATCAGTTTTATTTTCAATATCTCTTTTTACTAAATAATGTTAACTATAAATTTTATTAGTATTGTTTTTTCGATGTAAATATGTTTTGGGGGACTGTCTATAACTTTTAGTGGTGTTACTTACCCGTTGAGCCACCATGGGGTCACTGAATTCGACATTTTCTCTTTTTTCATAGGTTTTTTTTTTTTTTTTTTCGTTGAGATTTTTCGACAAAAGTCCAATTATCTCGTAAACTATCAACTTTAGCGAAATTCTGTCGCGCCGAAATCAGCTATAAACCGCCTAAGGAAACTCCCCCCCCCCTTTCTTTTCCGACATTTCGTTTATTTCTAGCTCATTTAGGGGCCCATCAGAGGGGGCTGAATGGGGATCTCATTGTTCTTAGCTTATAACTATAGTATCAAATCATTTTTTGCCCACTTTTCTATTACCTTACATTGTTTCTCAACTTTAACAACTTTGACACTACTGTTTTTCCCCCTTTTTACTTAACTTTAACATTACCAACTTTTTGCTTTTGAGCTAGAGACTTGGTTTCACTTCTGATTATATTAATTTCACTTTCTAAAGTTGTCCCACTCATTATCTATGTGTTTAGTATTGGTTAGGCCTAATCCTTAACTTTTGTTACTTTTTTTATTTATTTAGCTATCTCTCTATTTTTTTCTCACAGCTAACTGCCTTCACTACAATAATTTGTACCACTAAAAATTTCACTTCCAGTTATATCTCAACTTGCTTAACAATAGGAACTTTTTTGCTTTTGGGGTTACGGCCTTCCAATTTGTGACGTCACAGGGGTTTTCGAGTAGAGATCTTATCCCACTTAAAATTTTTAATATTTTATATTTTTCCCTATCAATGGCATCTTTTACTTAAAATGTTATCTTTACAGTCTTTTAATACTACTTATTGGTTTCCGTTAAATTAATTATCCAAACCACTCTAATTTATTTCCGGCGGTCCCTGCACTGATTTCGGGTATTCTACAGTGTTTACTTAGCATCATAATAATGATTGGCAACACTCCGTAATAATCTAGATGCTCTAACTAACATGCTTTACAGGCAAGTGCAGCGGGACCTTTGAGTAAGGTAAGTGTTTTGCTGTTACTTGTCTATTACTTAAATTTTTTTCTCTTTTACTAGTCATCCTACGTCCCCCCAATCGCTGTCATCCCAGTAAATCTTTAGTAAAAGCTATTTTCCCTCTCTATGGGAGTTTCTGATAGAACACGTTTTTGTGCAGAGTTACAGAAATTGTTTAACATATTTTACAAGTACATCGGATTCAATGTTACAAGGTATAACACAGCTTCAAGTATTTGGTATCGCGTTGTGCTGTAAATATTTACTAGCTTATCGCACATATATTGCTACATATTATTTATAGTATATATTAAGTGTTTATCTACTTATTGTTTCATTACTCAGTTCTATATATCTATTGTAAACAAATCTGTTTTATTGCTTCAATACTCAGTTCTATATATCTATTGTTAATACATTTGTTTTATATCTCGTATATGTCATTTAATAAGCATATTCACTATCTCTTATTTTGCTTTTCTCATGCTCTGTTTGCATATCTGAATATGCCAATACAGTGGTGTGAGGCAGAGTATTTGTAAAGGGGGTATTTAGCAAGTCGTTAAGGGCAATTGATCTTTGTTACGATGGCACCAGGTTTTTATTAATTTTAGTGTATGAGCTTATGGACACGGGAAGCATACTCATGTACCTCCCCCCCCCCTTCTTCTCCTTTTTGGTTAATTTCTATCACTATCATTGTTTTGTTTTATTTTGATTTTATTTCTCAAAAATTCTCCCCATCTCTGGCTATTAATTTTTTCTTAGTCATTTTCGGTAGTTACGACTACCGGTTTTTGCTTTCTACATTCTATATTCCCTTTCCTTCAATGATGTATGGTCGGGGCCTAGTGGACCCCTGTTCTTTATCTCTAATTATCATCTCATTATATTTTAATATATCTTAATATTTTTAGCTTCCGGCATTGGAACGTATATCTTATCATTTAAAAGTATCTCTCTGAATATAGTTACCAGTAGCTCTGAGTAATCCATATAAAAGTATCTCTCTGATTAAATGATAAGCAATATCTATAATGGCCTTTCCACTAGTAGTTGAATTATTAAATCATATTCTAAATGGCGACACCATATAAAAGTAGAATAATCGATAATCAACAAAACCCAAGGGTAAATCCGACTAAGCTCGACCTAGATTGGAACATGGAATCATCTGGAAGTTCAATAAATGAGTCAGGAAATAAATCAGATTCATTGGAAACGAGTACGCAGCAATTTCGGACACATCATGCATACACTCATTTCAATATTTATCACCATCCAGAGCAATTACCATGATAGCATGCGAACAACTGATTGGTCTCGACGATTCAAATGATATGATGAAAAATATCTTGGAAAAAGAACTAAACACAGCTAAGGAGGAGGAGAAAAGAACAATAGAGGCAAGGAAGAAAGGGATAGTGGCCGAAGCAACTCAATTTACACCATTGCCTCTGAAACAAACACTGCAAATAATGAATTCCGATAAACATTCACAGAAAAATAATATAAATCCTAACCAAAGATTACAGAAAGAAATTCTAACAAACAACCCAAAAGTTAGTTTGGTCAGATTAGACCAGACACCAAAACAATTAATCTACAATACAACACCGAACTCAACAATGAATTCCTTGTTGAACTCAACAGTGGACTCTCCGGAAAGCATAAACATACAAAAGTCATATACGGAACAATATCCAAGACTTCCAGAAAGACGTATTGAAAAACAGGACCCACTGCAAAGCCTACCGATAAGCCAATTGATTTCGGAATATGAAAGGATAGAAAGGAAAAGGGTGAGAGGAACTACAGAGGAAGCACAGAAACATCTTGAAGAACAGAAATATCTTAATGCAATATTTACAAGAGCAAAAAATAATGAATCTAGAATAATAAGATATCATAAAAATACAACAACGATACAAAGAGACGGAAGAAAAATAAGCGAATTGGAAGAGGAAATTGATAAAATTACAGCTCAGTTGGAAGAAAGCTCCAAGATGGAGCAAAGACTAGAAGGAAAACTGATAGAAAAAGAAAAAGAAAATACCATTTTCAAACACAAAGAAGAGGAAATGAGAGAAGAAATAAAAAAATTAAAGAACTTAATCAAACAACAGCATTCAGCATCGGAAACAAAAGAAAAGGCAACACAAATACAAACAAAAACACAACAAAAGTATACTCAGACAATCTTGACTGGTACAAAAATGGATAAGCAACAACAACAAACAACAGAATCAACCAAAGAAATAATATCCAAATTGGAGCAGGAAATAGCTACAAGAGAAGAACAATTAAAAGCACAAGACAAAATAATAGAAGAGTGCATGAACAAGCTTAGAGATATAGAAAATAATATGGATACAGACATACCACAATTATCAAGAAGGATTCACAAAATTGAAAAACTAATAATAGAAAATCTTATAGACAAAAATACAAAGAATTATGAAAGATCTCAAGATAACGAAGAACAAAAACAATTTAATTCTCAAGGAAAGTATTCAAACTCGGCAATAATTATAAAAAATATCTCAAAGAAAATATCAACAAATAAATTGAAAGAACTTTTAAATACCGAATTGATTAAAGAAAATGATCTACCAATATTTTGTAAACAAACAAGACAAATCAATACACTGGCAATTCAATCAGATATAGATAACAACACAGAGAAGTTATTGAAAAGAATTGAAAAAATCCCAAACATTTCAGAAATAGTAGAACTAACTTACAACCTGCAAAAACACTCAAGGATAATAATTATAGGAATACCATCGATGATACCTACTGATGACATAATTAACTACTTAAAGGATCGTTCAACAGACAAGAATTTAACAATATTAAAAATAATACAAAGAGAAAAATCTACAATTTATCATATGGTACTGAATTTAGAAGTAAATGCAGCTAAAAAACTTCTGGCTCAGAAAAGTATCTCAATTGGCCTCAATAATTGCAGTATAAGAATATATCGACCCATACTTAGATGTGAGAACTGTCAACTTTACGGGCATACAAAGACTAACTGTAGAAGGAACTCCATATGTGCCAAATGTGCCATGGGTCATCAAACTCTCAACTGTCTTTATATCACCGATCCATCACAGCATCGCTGTACTAATTGCTATTATCAAGAAAACTATAGGAAGCATACAGCAGACTCTAGTTTGTGTCCTATATTTCAGTCTCAATTGGTGGACAGGAGGTACAGATAAAGTATCTACATGAAAAAAAAAGAAAAAAAAATATTCATTCATCTTGAAAATATCTGCAGTAATATCTCTTACAAAATACTTCCATTAACTCATCAGCGAAAGATTTTAATATGAGTATCGAAGGCTAATATCTTCAAAAATGGTGTCCTGCTTTTGTAAACTTGTATGTCGCTGTGATAACCAGTTGAACTTTTCGTGATATATAGCAACTTCAGATGAACTCTTAAAAACTTTAAATTCAGCTCTTAAAAACATTAATCTTGCTCTAGTACGTTGTGGGTAACCGATAAACCCTCCCTATATGTTATTGTACTTATATATAGCTCACAGTAATTAATCTCAAATCTAGCTTAAAACTATATTTATATCGTTCAGAAGGTTTAATATGAACGTGGATCTCATACATCAATATATCAGTTCAACGGTCCTCCTCCGAGTTATGGGCAGTGAGCAGGAGTACTGGACATACAAATTCATTACTACAGCTATTGTTTTGGCCTTTAAGTTATATATTATTGTAATTTTATCTTTAAATTTAGATTATTTTATCTTTAAATATTTTTAGTAATTTTTACCTCATATTTCTAGAGGGGCCAGCAGCTGACTGCAAAAAAAAAAAAAAAAAAAAAAAAAAACCTAATTTAATTTAATTTTTTCATTTTTTTTTATTCTATTAAGTGTCTTAAATACTAGAGGGTTTTACAGGTAATAGTACTTTTCCCTGCCCTGGGCTCGGGGTTCAAACCTAACCATAAGCCAAAAGCGGGTTCCCAGGGTGGATGCTTACTTACTTACTTACCGAAAGCAATACCACCCCAAACGCAGACACTGCCTCCTACGTACGAATCACTTTCACGAATATTTGATACATGATAGAGTGCTCCCTGTCCTCTCCAAATCTACAAACGCCTGATATTGTTTTGGAGACAAAAACGGGACTCATCAGTGAAGAGAACACGCTTCCATTTATAAACCTTCCATGGTACATGTTGACGTACCCACCTGAAACGTTTCCTCCGGTGATATGTTGATAGAGGCACACACATCGCCGCTCATAAAGACCACCCTCATTAAGCTTTTTCTACGCTCAGTAGACATTGACACCAACTTTTCAGTAGCTGCAGCAAGGGAGTTTCTATGATGAAAGTGGGTTGCTGTTTCATTAATTTGTACACACAACCGCAAATATCGGTCCTGGATGCTTCTCATAGCTCTTTGGCCGTCCTTATCTCAGCCTTCTGGAGGCCGAAACAGAGGTTTGAAATAGTTGTCAAAGCCTATAAACAACAGAAAGACGCACATTTAGCCATCTGCCCGGCTCTGTCTCACACTGTCATGCCTCCATCTTCCAATATCTCTGTATCGCAGATCTGAGAACAAATGATACATCTAGGTCATACTAATGAATGGGGTATGTCATATTTCTTATCTCACAATAACAGCTTCACCTGCAGCCGTACACTCTAGCATGCATTTTTATGCTTCTCATAGATGAGGCAATCCGATTGAAGCGCAACTAATTTGCATTTTGTGATTTTATTCAGCATCTTTTAGTTAACAACATATGCACATTTTATGGGGATAGGTTTCTTTTTGTGAATTTTCCTTCATTTTGTGAAAACAGTTTAGTATTGATAAAATGATAAAAAGAACATTTCATCAGGATTCTTGCTCCAGTTTATTGCGTAAATCATTTTATCCTACCAATTTATCCAGCATGATATTCTAGTATTTTAAACAGACATGGACATATATCTTGAGTGTAGTTCAGCATTTCTGAGAACGATACCAATATAATTGCGGTTTTGTATTTTCTTTTGTGTTGGTCAAAATTTGGCCATTAAATACTAACAGCAACTTATAGCTGATATTTTATAGTAGCATTTAATATGGAAATGTGGCCATTATGAGAAAATGTTTTAGAATTTTGAACTTTGTACATGATACGCTAATGTACATCTACAGTCAAGCTCTGAAATATTGATATCAGATATCTCGAAATTCACATTAATTGGAGCAATTTAAAGCTAATTATTACTTCATACGAAAATCAAGTTCAATTTCAATAAACTCACGGGAAATGTACCTTTATTTAAAAATGCAGTTTAAAAAAAATATTTCAAACATGCATATAATTATAAATTCATGAACGACCAGAAACTTTTGATGAATTTCATTAAAAATAGCAGCAATATTTTGCACAATGTATATGAAAAAAAAAAAAAAAACTAATTATCTTTGAAAATTGATTAAATTATAAGTTTAAAAATAAACGAGGGGGAAAAAGATAATATGTGAAAATTCTGCAATATTAAGCAAAGCCTCACTGTTTAAAATAATTCTGAAACTCCCATTATTAAACATTAAAAAATAAAATAACTTAATACAATTCACTTTAATTTCAATCAAATACTTAAGGATAACAAAGTAAAAAATATTTTTAAAAAATAAAATTTTCGATATTTTTCAGTAAAATATTTTTCAAAATTAATTTTTTTTATTAAATAAATATTTCTGCTTTCATTTACAGTCGTACGAAGGAACGGTAAAATAAATCGAATAATTTAAGAAGGAAATATTTCTTCCTTGGTGCTCATTAAAACAAGAAAAATGTATCTTTAATGTATCAAAAGTGTTATTAATACAGAACTCGATGTAAGGAAGTTTATTAAATATTTTAAATAAACTTCTGAATTATTGAAAGAAATCTTTAAAAGATGGAAAAAACTTTAATAAAAAAATTTAAATAAAAATATCCAAATTAATTTTAATCGCCTAAAGAAAAATTATATTTTAAATATTAATTTAATTATAATTGGGCGGCAGTAAATAAACTATGCACGCATTATGAAAATATGAATGCAGATTTTTTTTTAACCTAGAATTAAAATTAAAAACATTTGATTTGATCTTGAAAATGAAGAGAGACGTTTCCTTCAATTATAACACAACTTGGGGGGAAAGTTTTAAATACATAAAACACCACACATTTTGCACAAAACAACAACCGCTACTTCGACGAGATTCAGAATTACAGTGAACAAAGAATATAAAATCAAAGTTCTACAAAGTTCCTGTTTTGTGTTCCAAATCAAAAACTGATCAACACGAATATATTTAATTAATAACTTCAAATATAAAGTATGTTAAATATCTACCGAATAGAAGATTACTTACAATTTTTATGTTCATCTGTATCATTACCTGTTGAGTGAACTAAAGCAAAAGTGTACAAGGTCTGGCGTATGCAAGTGTTACGTCACACTGACCAAGCGGATTACCATTCCTCTGAACTCCTTTTCCGGAATGAAGGTTATGCGACACTAGTTTTTTAAATACAGTGTTTTGACTCTATTGAAGAATGAAGGTATCAGATGCTTGTCTATCGAGCATCTTTTGTGAAGAGGAGGCAAACTTTTACCTGGCCAGATGTGTAAATACCCAGAAATGCCAAATTCAGGATTCCAGTTCTCCAAAGTTATTAAAAAAATCCTCCTTTTAATCATTTATGAAAGTATTGGCTCGGAAGTACTGGTAAATTCTTCTGTTACCGGATAGAAATATCACCGTATGTTAAACAACTTTCTGATTTCAGAAAAGGCAATACTTGGAAAAATAATATTTTCATGCAAGATGCAGTACCACCACACATTTCTTTAGAAGTACAGTAGCTGCTAAGTAGGAAGTTCACAACACAATGAATCATTAGTAGCTGCTTTGCAACTTCATGACTCCCTCGATCCCCTGATCTTACCCCTTGTCAATTTTTGCTATGTAGATATCTAAAGTTCAGGATATTTCTTGGATATTTACTGAAGCTGGCCACATTGAAAATAACTTAATGGTATCATTTTTAGGAATTATTACAGTAAATGTGTTTATTGTTACAGTAAATAAGTTTCTGCTGTTGTGAATATTATTCGCAAAATGCAAAATGTATTCTTTTAAAATGATGGCCACATTGTTCGTCCCCCGTCTTGTTTACAATCTTACAAAATTTTGCTCAATTTTCGCAATTAGGTTGTGCTACAGAACACTCTGAGTATTGTCCAGTTATTTATGTTGATCTTGTTTTTTAACTTAAATTTTTATTGTATCTGTAACGTAATATAAGAGGGCCTCAAAACCATAGTTGGCCGAGACCATTTTTGTCTATTGTGAATAATAACGCTTTGAAGTTTTTAATAAATAATTAATTCAGGTCAAGTGATTTATAATGTTTATATATGTCAATAATTTAAAGTATCATTTTCTTAGTGTCCTACTTTTACAAATGACAAATTCATATTTCTATTGTATATTTATACGTTTTTTTTTTTTTTTTTTTTTTTTTTTTTTAAATGAGGACTTGGTCCAGTATGGTTGTGGAATTTCCATGTGTAAATAAAGATTTTTATTTTGATCTTTATTATGATTATAAAATCTCTTGATTTTGATTTATATGCATTTATTCTATTTTTTTACTCTAAGTTAAACACAAAGAGAGAAACATATTACCAGGTATCGTAAATCATTCACTATACAGAATAGTATCATCATCATTATCGTCATCACAATGTACTCCAGAGAAAATAGCCTGAAGCCTGGTATTGACCTCTACTGGAATATTCTTGAATTATGCATGATGAATTGGCGTAATGTATGGCCGAAGATCATCATATCTTTCCTTTTGGCCAAAGTGATTTTTTACGGACCCGCGTACAAGGCATCTTAACTGACATTTGATAAAGAAAGCAACTTGTGCACACGAGCCCGTTTTTCCAAATTCAATTTGCGAAAAGGTTGATCCTCATTGAAGATTTCTTTGAACAGAAACATTGAGTGAGAAACTATCACAACTCCAAACCATCTAATATTCATCGAACTAAAACAAGCTCCCTCCGTATATTTCTATCTGTTTGTAATACTTTGCTTCAAAGCTGTAGTAGAAACAATGTTTAGATCCATAACTTCGATGACATCAAATTCAGGTCATTTCCTCTTTGAATCCGTAATATATTCCTCCCAGTATCCGGGAAGATTGATGTGTTGTTTCTCGTGAGTTGCTGCTTCAAGCAGACCACATTCTGCGTCATTCGGAAGGAAAGAGTACCCGGACACCATGAATTTGTGGTAAATTATCTCTGCTGTCATATTTGTACTATTAATTAGTTTAAACAGCGTTAGAGACATTTCATGTTCCTATTTTGTATATCACAGGCATCAGAATATAGAATAATTTTCTTATGGTTAGAGGCTTTGTCTCTTAGGTGTCTTGCAATAATGATAGAAAGGTCTTGAAAAACCTCTTCCTCCCTCTATTTCATCCCATACGTACATGTATCCCACATTATTATTAAAGAAATGCAGCCCAAAGTTATAAACAAACATATTGCGTTTATAATAAGCTATGGATGTTGAATGCTTAGGAAAGAGAACTGCTTTATGCAAGTCGAATATACAGTAGTAAGCTTCATCTCAGGATTATCTCTAGCCTGTTCAGCTTTCCGTAAGCGGAGCCCTCGTTCTGTTTCAAGACTTTTTCTAGTGTTTTCATCATTTTCTGTCGAAATCTTGATTGATATGTCATCACATAATCTACATGTATCTGTACTTGTCGGCTTGAAAAATAAATTAAACTTTGTGCTGTAGACTTTGTCATGAAGTTTTTCTTTATCTTAGGGTCTTATTCAATGCGTACATTCCTCTCTAAGCCGAAGATCGAATTATGTGATTAGAGGTTCTTTTCCATGTAATAAGTTTTGTAATAAAAACACTATAGGTATGTTTACCGTTCCTTTACCGAGAGTAGTGTGGGTGAGTCATCAAAAGCAATATTACTTTCCATTCATTATTTATCCATATGATGATGCATGTATGTTTATTTTAATTTAGAAAATTTGAAATTGCTATTTATTTAAACTGTAAAGTATTTTTTTTTTGTAGCAATGAGGGAATATTTAGACAAGAATGGACCACAGTTAAAAGAGGAGTACATGAATGAAAGGACTTGATTTAGTATGTTTGTGAAAGTTTATTGTATTACTTCACCAACTTTGGGCACACATGCAATTTATGAGAAAGCATGTGAACTATAGATTTGTCGTAATATGGCAGAAGACAAAATATAGTTTACTGCACCTTCTACATAAACTATCTTTTTTTTTTTTTTTTTAATGTACTTGGTCTAGTATGGTTGTGAGCCCCTCATAGGAAACACGACTAAATAACTGGAAATTGTAAGTAATAATTTCAATGTGGACATTTACAACTAATACCGAAGAAAAAAAAATAATTTCAAGTCAAATTCAAAGAATAAACTTTATAAATAGCATAAAATAAACATTTTTGCAAACAAAAATATCTAGAAATATTATTCTTACTGAACTGTTATTAAATTTATTTCCGTTTAGACTAAAGTTGTAAAATACTTCTTCTATATATTGAAAATGTGATACATATTGAATTATTTACCTAAAGAATTGTGAAAAATTCAGCAGTACGTTTAATATAAATATATAAATACATTTTTGCAATAAACATGATCTTTTATAAGAATGTCTTTCTTTTTATGTACATTTATTTTATTGTTAAAATATTTTGGTAAAACAACAAAGAATATAAAACAAAAGTAAAGCCTATTCCATGCTAAAAGCATAAATGTTTTTTCTAATAACATTTTAGATGGAAAGTAACTACTTATTAATTATAATCACAAATTTTTCAGAATTTCTATAATTACTTTTCTTTATCATCTAGATTCTTTATTTTCCAAATTCATAAAATTCATATACATTATCGGGAAATATTTCTCGATAACGCGGATATTTAATTATC
The DNA here is from genome assembly GCA_963932465.1 of Maratus speciosus. Classification (NCBI taxonomy): domain Eukaryota; kingdom Metazoa; phylum Arthropoda; class Arachnida; order Araneae; family Salticidae; genus Maratus; species Maratus speciosus. The sequence goes on along the minus strand of OZ010788.1, from coordinate 329,656,620 downwards.
TTACTGTAATCATATAGCTTTTAACTGTTTTGAAAAGTATTTCTGAAAATCTCTTTGATTTAATCGTTTGTAATTTTATTATTTTGCACCAAATCTGTACACAAGAAATTCATAATATATGTATTTTTTAATGTTCCAATAAGTTTTTCTTTTTGAAAGAGGAATTTTGCATTCCTGTATAATTTATTTTTATCTACGAATTAAAAAAGTTAAAAACAAGCATAATTCACTATAACACAACGAGTAACTGTAATTTTTTTTCACTTCGTTACTTTATTATTTTTATTTAAATTACCGATGGGTGATTCTGAAAATATAGTGTATCGATAAATATCGACATGGTACAGACCAGCATTGATCACAATGCTAATCGAATCCCAAATTCCACTATCGTATATTCTACAGATGATTACTTCATACTCACAAAAATCAGCTTAAAAACTGTAGTTGCAAAATATAGCCATCATGTGGAACAAAAAATGAGCGTAAAAAGTGATAACGAAGATATATCGATAGTTCTGGCGCTAAGTTCACAGTAATAGATGGATGTCATAGCAAAATATCAATGTGGGGATAATAAACTTTCCAACGATATATGATATGATGGGGTCATAAAAAATATGAGAAAGTGTTCCCGGCTAGGTAACTAAGCCCTAATGATCAGAGACGCTAACTGAGGACATAAAGCACGTGGGGGCGGAGAATATATACCTTTATTCAAGGTTTGAAAATGGGAAACGAAGACAAAGTGAACGACCTGGACAACAAAATGGAATACGTGACTCTTGGCCATTTCAACAACGTATTCCATGATAGGTCTGTAGTTGTTTGAAGAAGTAGGTCCCCAAGTGGGGAAAATAAGCCTTAAATTGGCGGTGGGACATACCACGCATTAAGCTGGCTATATGAATAAGACGTTTAGGGGGGAAATGAGAAGACTGGTAAAAGAACAAAGTTAATTTTACAATTAGGGTTTATCTATAAATAGGGGTACAATGTTGTCAAAGCTTGTCCAAAATGAGGGCCATAATGGCTAAAATGGGTGAAGAACATAGATAAATTTAGTAATGATTTAAGGGAATAATGAAAAAAAGAATCATTCGGAAATCGGATAATAAATGTCGAAATCCTAAGGCGAAAAGTACGAAAGTTCAAAAGTAGCGACCCTTGGTAGTAGAGATATGAAACTAGAATTAGAAGGAGGGTGAAAATGAAGGAAGGAAGTTTTTATGTTATGAATTTCATAAACTTTTGTCAAAAAAAGGCAAATCGTTTAGTGAATTAAATAATTAAAGCGCTCTCTTGTGCTGAAAAATGGAAGTTAAAGTTGTGTCACATATGCCATTATTTTTTATTCGAACTTAAACACACATTGATATAAGTTTCATAATTTTCCCAAGAGTGTAAGTGACCGACTAGTTTAATATTATCTTAATCTTTTTATAATGAAATTAATTCGGTACTGACAATAAAATAAAAGCATATTTAAACTTCATTTGGCATTTCATAAAACTAAATTCAGCATAGTAATAATTTTTCGTTCTACAGTGTAGCTAAAACAAAACATTCGTTCAAAGTTTACCTTTGGCTAATAGAAAATTTTGCTAATAGAAAATTTTGAAAATTTGAAAAATGACTTAAAAGTTTCGAAAATGCCGCTTAAGATATTGAGCCGGTATAATTCTAAAAGCCATAACTTCTGTTCTAATGTGAATTTGAAGGAAACAATTATATTAAAATGTTCAGAAAAAAAGGAAAATTAACATAAAAAAAATAAAAAAATAAATTTTTTTTTTTTGAAACTTTAAGAGTCCTGAGACCCCTTGAATTAATCTGTTTATAACAATTTGACGTTTATTGTTTTTATACTGTTACTGGCCATTTCATTACACTCATATATCATTAAAAGTTGTAATCTAGGCTTTAAAAGCCGATGGTACATATTGTACGCCGCCCGTGTCATTATGTATGTCCAAACCTTCCATATCTTTAAGGCTTAGGCAGCCTAAGAGAGACTGCTCAGGGCCGGCTAGGACTGCCCTTAGAGCTTAACGTCTCTCCCGGTATGTTCCCCGACACGTTGGGGCTCGTTAGTGAGTCCAGCCCTGTCCGGCCGTATGCAGACGGACAAACACAAAAGACTCAAGGAGCGACGCTCACCCGCCAAGGTCGTCTATGCACCACCGACCATAGAACCCAGAATTTATTTGAAAAAGAACAAAGTGGGTTTACAAAAATTAGGCGAATGCCTTCCCGCCAGAATAAACGCCTACTCGCGACAGAGGGCGGGAGTATAAGAACATTTAAAGTTAAAAAAAAATATTAATAATAATAAAAAACATCACTGATACCTCGGATAATTACTGACGATTTTTTCCGAAATTCATGATCAACAATTCTTTTATATTTCTACTACGATAGGTATCTCCAGCGCTGCTCAACAGTTTTGCTGAATGCCCGTAAATCGAAATTTGTGTGTAACGGAAAAATGCGCTTTTCTCTAAAACTATGTGACCTAGGGTAATTGCTATAATTTTCCTGCATGGTTTATATTAATACACTGTTATAATAATTACATTATATAAATTATTATAATAATTATAATAATTCATATAATGTAGACATTATATAAATATTAGTGTCTACTCCCTCTAATTTTTTTCATAGTTTTAGTTTCAGTAGATTCGGAATTAGATTGGGGGGGGGGGGACATATTTTTGTGCTACATTTTCGACTATATCTTTGAAAATGTAATACCTAAAATTAAAAGAAATGTATTTTTGAATTCAGCGTTACGAAAGCTTTCACACGATATACAAAGAATATATTTTTTTTTCAAGCAACTGAATTTGCCCCTATACATTTTTACTAAATATATTTATAAATGTTTAATAATCTGAAAATATGTGGGTCAACACTCTTTATTACTTCCCCGAATTTGAACTTTCCACGTTCCATAGTTTACGAGTAAAGTGGCTGAGACAGACGGACAAACACAAGAGTGATCTTATAATGGTTCCGTTTTTACTTTTTAAGTACGGAACCATAAAAGTAAATAAAAGAGCGATGCTTTGTAACTTTTTTTTGCCGAAAGTAGAATTTATACAATAATAAAATTTAATATATCAATCTAAATTTATTGATAATCAAACAGAGATTATATAATGGGAAATTATACTTGATCTTTTATATTATATATTCACAGCAGAAGGTGTGGAATTATTTAATTTTCTATTGTGTATGTGAAGAGTGAAGTAGTGATAGTGAACTGGAAAGCGATATTCTTAATAGGCTATGAAAAAGTGACATGCAAATTAATTAAGCACTAAGTCTCTCCTAGAGTCAAGCGATTAAATGGGACACTGTTTTCCTATATGTAGATAACATGCCCAACAGAAATGTCCGAAAAACAAAATAAGCTTTTAAAAAATACACGGTGATGATGTTTAGAAGAGAATTTTCGTTACTATTTTATGTTAATAATACGAATATTTTAGTTTAGGTTTGGTTTGTCGGGGACGTCACGGTCGTATTTTACAAACAGATATTTTGTTTTAAAAATTAAAAAAAATACATAAAACTATGGGGATTTTATATTTTTTTACATTAATGATCAAGGAGCATTTCAAAGACTGATATATTTTCTTATTTCCTTTATTATCGGCCTAACTGTGAACGAAAAAAGGTATTTGTTTATATTTGAATTTTTTTTTTTTATTTACGTATGTAAGAGATACAGGATATTATAAAACAATTCTAACATACCATTTACGTATAATTGAAAATTAATAAAAATAATTTAAAAACGAAGGCCAAAATATTTAATCCCCCAGTATTTACAACAGCAAAACATTTAATAAAACAGAACAAAGACTAGCTATTATGATGTCACGTAAAGAATAAAAATCAAATTCAACTATTATTTGATTTATCATTATATATGTGTATGCATTGCTATTTATTATAACCAGCTGACATGCAAGAAGTTTTTGCGATAAATTTAAGAAATTTGCGGGGTTTTTTGCTGTCGTTTGATAAAAATTCTCGTTTTTTTTTCAATCTGTTGGCGAAATTCGCGATTTTCCCGAGATTCTTTGACGATTCGCGCTTTTTCTGCTGACGATTGCCAAAATTAATTTTTCGGTGACCATTTCTTGAAATTTTCAATATTGTTCCGTGGTAGTTTTTATATCCGAATTTTCGGAACCACCTTACATTTTCGAAAATTTCGGAAGAGAATCACACCTGTAATAGTCTGTGATAAGATTTTTTTAAAGATAATTTTTCTTGTGTGTTCCTAAAGAGCAAATGTTTGAAATGTAGTTTGATTTTTATACTGAAAAATAATCTCACACATTCACATTTTTTAAAATAGGTACTCTTGTATGACAAAAGGAAAATAAGAAATATTTTTTTCCTAATATTCCCAACTACCATGATTCCTTAGCTTATTCTTATATATATATAGTATATATAATTAATAAAAAAATATTGCATAACTGGCGCCAAAATCAGCTCATATAAAATGCAACAAAATGTATTTCATTAATAATTAAAAATGCAAAAACACCATAACTCTGGAAAGAAGTTGTATATTAGGAATGTTTAACTATAAAAATCCCCAAAACTTTCAAAAATACAGGTAAAAATAAAACACAGGCAAAAAAAAACTGTCTGTTCTTCATCAGTGCGAGGACAGACAGACCTAACGCCACATCCACTGCTAAAAGCTTGCAGGTTTCTGAACACACGTCCATCCTGCACACAATAAATTAACCTTGGAATTCTACGATAAAAGCAACAGTTTTCATTTTTTTACAAGAAGTATGCCGCATTGAATTTCTAATTTACATAAAAAATTTACATTAAAAAATTACATAAATATTATAATTAATCAATTAATTGGTTTTAACAAAATTTGTGGCATTGATAGTAATTTTTATAAGCAGATTTTTAAATTTTTTGGCTAATCTTTTTTACAATAATAGTTATCCGATAATTTTTTTGAAGTATTATTTAAAGATTGTTTTAAAAAGTGAGCGGCAGAATTATGAATTGGCGGGATGAGCAACTTATGGTAGCATCCTTCCAGAACATTCCATATGAAGTGTAGATTCTAAAGTCTTGTTTAAAGAACGAGTACACACAGATGTTTTGAATCAATGGAAGTATGCAGATTTGAATTTATAGATTTTGAAAATGGACTCGGAAGTAAAATTAACAGTTTGATATTACTGACAGGTGTAGGACATTGTACAGGTACTTCTGTTTCATTTTTTGAAAAAAAATTCTTGTAGGTTTGGAAGGGTGCACGTTGTTATGCATTCATACAACTAAGTTAATTTTATTTGTTTATATTAAAATTGCAATTTTAAAGTAATTTTCTAAAAGACGTTTTATTATTTTTTTTGTTGTTGTTTTGTAATTCAATTATGCTTTGTTTACATTACTCTTTTGTTTATTTTGGTTTATTTAGCCTTTTACATTTTGTTTCTAAAATGACAATAGTTTTTTTTTCTGTATTGAGTGCAGGATGGACATGTGTTCAGAAACCTGCAAGCTTTTAGCAGTGGGGTTGGAGTTAGGTCTCTCTGTCCTCCCACTGATGAAAAATAGACAGTTTTTTGCCTGTGTTTTGTTTTTACCTGTATTAATGAAAGTTTTTGTTATTTTTGTAGTTAAATATTGCTGATATACAGCTTCTTTCCAGAGTTATGGTGCTATTTGCATTTTTAATTATTGATGAAATACACACACACACACACATATATATATATTAATCTCTATCTTGCCCAACTTTATCTTCTGACTGCACATAATTTAAGAGTTATATTATACTTAATTTCTATCCAAATTAAAAGAATTATGTAATTAAATGAAATATATACCTTCGATATAATTTGTTTCATTTGTACACATGTAGATAATTTTTCCCTTTGAATTCCTCATTTATTTTCACATATAAACTGTATGGCTTTTATGCGTTTCTTTCACAATGTGGCAAATTGATTATTTGAGTTTAGGAGCCACTGGCTCCTGAAACATTTTGGGAATCCGCACCTATACTATTTTTTCCGTTACTCTGAACTTGTTAACCGAAATGTGCGAAAAAATGGACTTTATGTTGAATGTGTGCCTCACAACTAAATGTGCACATATTAAACATTTGTAAGAAAACATAGGCCAGTTTACTTTCAATGAAAGGTATTATTTCTTGTAAATAGTCTAAATCAAACTGTTATAATACACCATTGAAACTGGGACATTCTTTTATGGACACCCTGTACTTGTTAATGCAAATTGTAAATGTTGTTATAATTTTATCTTGCATTATTGTTATTAGCACCCGTTTTAGTTTGTAAGAAAAGTTAGTTTAAAGGGAAATCTAATGTTATTTATACAAAATTTTCTAAGCGTTGTCGTTTGCTAAGTAATTTAGAAAACGAGTAAAAGGATGGAAAGCGCTGTGGAGTCGTGAAAATATTTAGCCTTTATAACTATCCAAAGACGACAAGTCGTATACATTACTATATTACTAGCACATTTAAGATGGAATCTATTAATATTCAAACATGTATCTCAAATATTTTGGCAAAGTTCTGCTCTTGACACGAATGTCAATAATAAAAATGCAGAAATGTACACGTAAATAGATAAAATTAAAGCAGTAATTCTTTCCTAGAAAGGAAGACAGTACAGCCATCAAATTCTGATATAGATACTACCTTTACACATCATCGCATATTATTTTTAAAAGCACTTTTAAATATATTATAAATATATTAATTTAAGAAACAAATATAATATCAATGCATTTTCTCCAACATTATGTTTCGAAGATTTATTGAGCAGTTGTATTAGTAAAGAAGTAATTCATGTATGTGGATTAAGGCTGTTGTTTTTTTAGATAAATACGAAATTAAATAGAATTTTTCCGAGTTTAAATCATATAGATTTTACTATTAATGAACTACTTCAACAATATGTCCGCATTTTCTGGTGATTTAATTCTCGATTTTCTATCTGAATAGACTCTGTTAGTAAAGTGGTATCCTGGAGACCAGTGTCCATAATGTACTGAGGGAAAGTGACGTAAATATAGATAAATTAAGCACTAACTATTTCGTAGAGTCAAATGATAAATCGGATACTATTTTCATGGAAAATGCTAGTTTGATGAATAAAAGCGTCTTTAAATATATCTTGTTTAATCTTAAACTGTTACGTAGACAAAATAAAAATATTTTTTGTTGTTGAAAGGAGACTTTGTGTTAATATTTTATTTTAATAATACGGACATTTTGCTTTGAAAATATGACAAATTACATGAAAAATATTGATATTTTATTTTTTTACAGCTTTTAAAATTGTTCTGCATTTCTTTGTAATAGAAGATAGGAAAACGAATATTGCAGACGATAATATTAAAAATAATTTTGCGAAATAAGCAGTTAAAAGAATTACAAAAAAAGTGTTAAAAATGTATCAGGAATTTTTATTGTTGGAGTGTAATACGGAATTTTCTTTGACCATAGTAAATAAGAAATAAATTTTAGGTACACTTTTGCTAGTGATAATTAAAACAATATAATAAAGATTATTAACAAAATTAGGTACTTGTTAGTTATCCAGTCGACCAATTTCGCTAAATTGTATAAATCACCAAACCACCCGCCAAATTATACAAATTGACATAATTGTTACTTTAAATAACGAAAGAACAAATAAATTAGTATAACATTAATAAAAATACAAATAAAACGTCGAATTAATAGTTTTATTGGCCATTATTGGCATTTAATCTTACAATTAATTAATTAATAGCAAACCATTAATGGCATTTAATCTTACAATTTGACGACAGTAATTTTGTCGACGGGATAACTAACAAATACCCAAAATTATAATAACAACGAATTTAATGAAATAATTTACCTCAGAGGATACTGAAAAAATGTGTGTATGCAGGTTGTTGTTTCTGGAAATATAGGGTCATCGAAAAATAATGCCTAGATTTAAAAAAAAACATAACATCAAAACCTTTTATGTTAAATGCGTAATTCTTTCCCTACACGATAACTGGTGAACGCAAATTTGGTTTTAGTTCACCAGAATTTGTTTGCGTGTCTGTGTTATGCGCGGATTAGTTGCGCAGTCGTCAAGGTCAGCCGACGCACCAGATTGATGCTGCTTAGTACGATGTTGACCGTGCCACAATAAGCACAGAGCGCGATTTGGTATCTGGAGTCAAAGTCAATAGTCAGTGTGCTGTCAAATGGCTTTTTCGGAGAATTTATCCATGTCAAACTGCTCCTGGTGCTCACATTGCACACATTTGTACCTGTTGTATACCGAACGGTGCTCACATTGAAACATACTAAGATATGAAATGTTACTTTTTGCCGTACATTATAAGACTAAAACCAATACCTTACCTTTCATAGTTTTTTTTGTGACAGTTATTTAAAATGTAGGCATTATTTTTCGATGACCCTGTATTAGTAATTTAACTTGAATGCATTGTAATGCATATTCTTTAAATGAAATAAGTTTCATTTATTTTTATGTTTTGCGACATTCACTATTGTATAACAATTATTTATCGTAATCTTATAATGATTCTTTATGTTTAGAAGGTTTGTTTTGTTAATATGTTAGTTAATAAATAATACAGTGTTGTTCAATTTACTGTGTTGACTAGAAAAAATAATTTTATCTTTTACTTAAATCTGAAACTAAACAGAAATACGTAGAATGATACGATTAAATTGGTACATTTAATATCGTATTTTTCGGTATTTAAAAGAGGTTTTATTATACCAAAACTTTCATTATCTCCTACAATAAAACTTTATGTAAGACGTTGTGCTTTGATTTTATTCTAGATCTAGCATCTGAATATAATGATTGAATGAAGCCAAAACCTTCATGTCAATAGTCGTTACAAAGTGACATATAAATAGATATATTAAGCAATACATATTTACTGCAATTAAAGGTAGATATGAGAACAGTTTTTTAAGAAGGAAATTTTTTCATAAAAAAGTATTTTTTAGATATTTCTGTATTAATCTGGAAATACTATAGAGAGTAAAGAACAACACGATGGCGATGCTGAGTAGATTTTTAAACAATATGTTGAGCTATTGTGTCTTTGTTGATTTGAAATAGTATATTGTACTGCACTGTAAAAAAAAACCACTGTAGATTTGCCAGAACAAACTCGATCACAGTGAATGTTCTGTATCTTTCTTTGGTTTCCTGACTATATTAACATGGAAAATACAGTAGTTGCGTAAAATTAACAACACAATGTGCTGGCAATTTGGACGCAAGCAGTTTGTGCTGTAAAAATAATGCGTCCAAATTGCCAGCACATTGTACTGTTAATTTTACGCAACTACTGTATTTTACATGTTAATATAGTCAGGAAAACAAAGAAAGATACAGCACATTCACTGTGATCGAGTTTGTGCGCGAGATGAACAGTACTTTGTACTGTAAAAATATCGTTTTGTTACAGTGTGGAAATTAGAAACGTTATTTTAATTTTATCTACCATTATTATTAACACCTGTTTATGTTTGTACGAAAAAGTATTTAAAAACAAAATCAATGTTATTTATACTAAAATTTCAATGCGTTGTCGTTTAGTAAGTAATTTACAAAACGGATAATATGATTGAAAATGCTTTGGAATCGACAAATTATCTAATTATGTCTTAATAATTATCTAAAGAATACAAGTAATATTATTTATTTTATTATAATCACATTTAAAATGGAATATATTGATATTCAAATCTTTATCTAAACTATTTTGGCAAAGTTCTACTCTTGACACTAATGCTCCTAATAAAAATGCAGAAATTAACACGTTAATAGTTTAAAAATACTAATTATTTACTAGAAAGGAAGCCATGTTAGCTATTAAAAGAGGAAATATATATTGCTTGTATACATCAGTAAATATTTTTCTAAAAGCACTTTTAGATATATCATAATTAAATTATGTTGGGAAACAAATGTAATGCCAATGTATTCTCCAGCATTATGTTTAAAAGTTTTGTTGTACTCTTATGTTAGTAAACAAATAACTCAGTCAAATGTCTTAAGTTTATTGTTTTTTTACATAAATATAAAAGAAAATAGAATTTTTACGAGTTAAAAATATAACAAATTTTACTTCATCTTCTACAATATATCCTTATTGCCTGCTGATTTAATTCCCGATTTTCTATCTGAATAAACTCTGTTAGAAAACTAGTACCCTGGAGACCAATGCCCATAACGGCCTGAGAGAATCTGACGTAAATATAGATAAATTAAGGACTAACTATTTCCTAGAGTCAAATGATAAATAGGACACCGTTTTCATGTAAAATGTTAACTTGCCCAATAGTAGCATCTGTTAGATATATATTGTGTGATCTTAAACTATTGTGTAGATAAAAGGTAAAATATGTTTTTGGTGTTTGTATTGCGTTATTATTTTATCTTAATAATATTGACATTTTGGATTGGAAAGATGGCAACATTACATAAAATGTATTGATTTTTTTTTTTCTTTTACAGTGGTCTAAGTAAGAGATAAGAAAAAGGAATATTGCAGAAGATGATGATTCAAAGTAATTTTGCCTGACAAGTATTTATAGAATTTTTTTTTAAAAGTACTAAAAAATTCTTTTTAATCAGGAATTTTTGTAGTCGAAATGAAATACAGAATTTTGTTTAAGCATAATAAATAAAAATTACATTTTAGATGTATTTTTGCTAGCGGAAATTAAAACGATTCAATAAAAATTATTAATAAACTTATAAAATTAACGAACTTAATAAAATAATTTGGATACTAAAAATAAATTTGTGTATGTATGTTGTTGATTTTGTAAATATTTGTAACATAACTAAAATAAAAGGTTAATTTGTATTCTTTTGATAAATTATGTTCGATTTATTTTTTATTTTGTTTTACGACGTTCAGACTGTATAAAATCCATTTACCTTAATATTTTGTATGTGCATATAAATTTATCATGCAGTTATTATTTATTTAATTCGAGTTAGAATTGTCAGAATAAACAAAAACAATTGATAAAGTTTATGATTTATAAAAGACCGATTATTTCCACTTTTGAAAATAACTTTCTTATCCCTTTAAGACGGAAGATTTTTCGTAGAAGTGAAAAGTTTTTAGTGGTTTTTCTCGTAAATAATAGGATCATATTTAATGAAAAAAAAATGGTTTCATTGAAGTCCAACATTGAACAAACATTGAAGCCAATGGGTCACCTATGACCCGCTCCGGTAGTTCTAGGTCTACAGGAAATACGATAATTCTATTGTCAATACAAGAAATTATTTTTAAAATTATGAAAGAAATAAAATGTAGATTACAAAGGGAAATTACCAGAGTTGACATTAGGTTAACATTTTGAAAATCACAGGCAGAATTTTAATTATGAAACTACAAAATATTTTGCTAAAAATGTGGCAGAATTATAAATGTACGCATTTATAAAATGATGATTTCTCATTTATATTGCATTATTGCTTTTGTATATTACGAAAAGTTGCGTTGCCCAACTTCTTATATACAAAGTTGTAATTATTTCTATAAAGATTTTTTTTTTTTTTTTTTTTTTTTTTTTGCTTTCTTTAAAAAAATATTTATATAAAATCTTTTGAATTTCTTAACGAACTAAAAGAAAAGATTTCGGAAGTCTTTCATGAGTTCGAGTTTTTTCTCATGTAAAAATCCACTCTTCATATTTCATATTATATTGGATTTCATATATATGTGCTTTAAACATGAACTTTTAAAACCAATTTAATGACATTTTTTTAATACATAAACATTCAAACAATTTCTGCTAAACCAAATAATCCCATGAATAAAACATATAATGCCTAAAGTATCTCTATTCAAATTTGTTATCTATTTTTATCCATCATATATATATATCATATTTTTTGCTTACAAAACTGCATCAATTTTCATTAAGACTAGGTAAATATAATTATATAATTATGTTTTCTTATTTATTTAAATGAATATACAGACAAACTTTCTTTTGGAATTTAGTGTAAATTTTTAAAAAGTAAATAAGAAACTCAGTAGTTTTTTTTTTTTTTTTTTTTTTTTTAACTATATTACTTTATAGAGGATATATGTTACTTTATAGAGGAAAATTTAGAAAAAGGCAAGTAATATTGTTAACCATCAAATTCATAAATATTATAAGATTAAAAAAATCACAATTTTATAGAGAGTTGCGATGGCGTCTGCTTTCTACCAGAAATTCTAAAGCATGGTGTCTGGCATGTATCAGTGAGAAGATAGTGACAAACTGTAATAACTGAAAGAATGCAATAAAGAAGACAGTTTTGATGATGTTTAAACAGTTCATTTATTTTCCAGGCTTTCACAAAAAAGTATTATTTTTTTAATATTACTTTTAAGTTTAGATTAGAAATGCAATCAGGCGTAATTTTGTGGATTTTCAGTTTCTATAATTCATTTCATATTTTGATTTTGCCTTCTTTGCTAGGAATACTTTTAATATTAATTTTAACTCCTCTGTTGAATATTATAAGAGTTCTGAAAATTGCACAGAATCTTACATTTTGTACAATTCCAGGTGTAAATACATATTATAGAATATGCGTTTATAATCCAAACAGAACTTCTATCCTCATTTTTATTTTTTTATATATAACTAAAAAATACATGTAAAGAGAAAAAAAATACTACAATTTTATATTGGTCAAAATTATAACAGCACTGATTATAAGTTAGAATAGATATAAATTAAATAATAAAATTTTAACTTTTCTAGATAGTTGCGATAACCTGCTATACATCCGGAATATTAGAAAATGATGTATGGCATGATGATGTATGGCATGATGATGATGATGAATGGTGGCAATCTGTAATAACTCAAAAAATGAGAAAATGAAAATAGATTTGGTGGTGACAATCATTTTATCTTCCATGCATTCGCAATAAATTGTATTGTTTTGTTTTTATTCTATTTTTAAACATTATATTATAAATGAAAATAAATAAACCTAATTTTATGGATTCTTAGTCTGTATACTTCATTAAGAGGTCTCTAATTACACAAACACACAACCTCTTTTATTTTAGAGACAATCGGCCATCCGATTCGACATGCTTGGTATAATGTTCATAATTCTGATGTGCATATATTTTTTCCTTTGTTGGTAAAAACTTACCTTAAGGAGAAGTTCTGTTTCTTTGTGTCAAAATCTTCAATTTATTTTCTTCGCATATTTTGTATCTTTAATTTTATAGACCTTGAGCGATTTTTTGACATTCCGATTACAACACAATACCTTTTGCTAGTTGAACTTAACGCCCGTTTTTGACATTAACTGATATTGTAAAACTGAAACCGTTTTTTTTTTAATCCTTTTTTTTTTCAACACCACAAATATTTTTTGGTGAACTACTCAAACAATTACACGCGTTTTAAAAAAATGAAAAATATTCCTTTCTGTTGAATATTTATACCACAGAAAATTAAAATTTCCATTGATTAATCACTTTTTCGACACTGCAGATGATAAAAATTGGAAACAAATGATATTTTTTATTCAAATAGTCATATTTTAAAACAAAATTGTATTAACTCCAGAGAATTTAATCCCGTTCATAATTTGGCGACAATTTTTTTTTTTTTTGAGATTTTTTAAACACAGAAAAACGGCGTCGAACTATTCGTCCTACTTCATGCATTTTTGTTTAAAAGGAATAGTCGTTTGTGATGGATCTTATACCAGAGCACTACCCCCTACATACTAAATGCCTCTCGCATTCACTGTTTTCCCCATATAAGAACTGGAAGTCAGCTTAGCCCCAAAATGCTCTGCCATCTGTCGGTGACAATTGACATGATTTTTAAAAACCTATAGATAAATAACGTAAACAAAAGTTGTTTTGAGAATATTTAAATAGAATTTTTTTAAATAAATTAGCTTAAAAAGCAAAATTTGTTTTAAAAAATTTTGTTATTTATTCCTAGAATTTCACTTTTTTTTTTCTCTTTTCGTATTTATTTTAATTGTTGTATTAAATGATACTTTTTTTATAAAATATTTGAAAAGAGAAATTATTTCATAATTTCTCTTCAATTCCAAACGATGAATGATAAAATAACGCACATAATTTATTTTATTATATGAATTTTAAATTATATGTTCTTTTTAAAAATTAATTATAATATATAAATTAATAGCACTTACATTTACTTGTAAATAGATTTCCATCAAAAATAAAATAAACAAGGTTTATGAAGTGAAAATATTTATTAACACTATAAAATGGTACATAAATTTTAATCAATGGATCAAAACTATGAGCAAGTTTAAAAAGGTTATTGCAAAACATAAAAGTATTTGATTAAGTTAAAATTTACTAAATAGTAAGAAATGTATTTGTTTCAGGCAAAATAATAATAATAAACAATGTTAATGTGGGGTGAAAGTGTCAGTGAAGGACAATCTTAAGGAATTGCTTTAAAAATAATTTTTAATTAATAATTATAATTATTATATTCCTGTTTATTTTTTTACATTATATTAATCTATCAACAATATTTAACTAACTTCATAGTTGAACTTCACATCGTAAATTTAAATTTAATTCTAATAACATAATTACTTGACACTCCAGTACTAGTATCATACAGTTGCCTCAATAAATAGATTGCAGTACTTTTCTAAAATTCCCTATTTAATATTTTCTATCTAAAATAATTAAATCATTGATATTGTGATAATAATACTATAAATATTAATTACCTTTATCATAACAATGAAACTAGCAAGTCTTTTTTTAAGTGTTTAAAAAACATTTAACTCACAGTTTCATTTCTTTTATATTTGAATTATTAATTATTATAAGTAATCATCAAGTACTTTCAGGAAATTTAAATAGTTGGAAATATGATTCTGTTCAATGATGCCCCAAGACACTTCTTTTCATCTTTTTGTTTACCCCCCCCCCCCGCACACACACCAGGGCCGAAAATAGCCTTTTTTTCACCCAGGGCAAACATGAAATTTGGCGCCCCTCCCCCCCTCCCTCTTCTACAAAGTATATTTACAAAGAGAATTTTACTAATTTTATAATAGACGACTTATTTCAAAATTTAAAATATGTAATCATAAAATATGTAATACTGAACTACGTAATCTACAGTGGCGGATTCAAGGGGTAGGCCCCTCTGAACACCAGTAAAAATATTCTACAGATTGATTTTAAAATGAAATATACAGTATAGTCCCGATTATCCGAGCCCTGCCTAGCCGAGTTTCCGCTTTCACCGAGTTATTTTATTCTGATGGACTGATGGCTTCCATTATAATTAAACAGCCATGAAAAATGAAGTGTTAGGTGAAGATGAAAGAGCAGTCGTAAAAAGTTAGAACTCTGATTTTCTGGTCAGAATGGGAAAAAAATGGGCATTTTTTTTCCATTCTAACCAGAAAATCAGAGTTCTAACTTTTTATGACTGCTCTTTCATCTTCACCTAACACTTCATTTATAATCGGTGTTCCATAACAATGGAAGCCACCAGTCCGTCAGAATAAAATGATGCATTCTAAAGGTAAAATCCTTCGTTTGGCGCCCCTTCATTCTGGCGCACGGGGCACATGCCCCCTCTGCCCTGCCTTAGTTTCGGCCCTGCCACACACACACATACACAGGCACACACGCACGTTGCCTGAATAAATTGATTACAATGTTTTTCTGAAATTCCCTATTTAATATTTTCTATCTAAAATAATTAAATTATTTATATTGTGATAATAATATTATAAATATTAGTGACATTTATTGTAATAATGAAATTAGCAAGTCTTCGGGTCAGGACCTCAAACGTCAATTCTGCAGCTTTTTTTTCTTTCTCCCTGTCTCTCTTTCTCTTCCTCTTTTTTTTTTTTTTTTTTTTTTTTTTTTTTTTGCAGTGTTTAAAACAGTCAGCTCACAGTTTCATTTTTATTTGCATTATTAATTATTACGAGTAATATATGAAGTACTTTCAGGAAATTTAATAAATTGGAAATACGATTCTATGCACTGATGTTGCAAGACACTTTTTTCATCTTTTTTACTACACATCTTTTTTTCGGGTCAGGACATCAAACATCAATTCTGCTCTCTCTCTTTCTTTTTTTGCAGTGTTTAAAGCAGTCAACTCACAGTTTCATCTCTTTCATATTTGCATTATTAATTATTACGAGTAATATATCAAATACTTTCAGGAAATTTAATAAATTGGAAATACGATTCTATGCACTGATGTTCCACGACACTTTTTTTTCATTTTTTTTACTACACATCTTTTTTTCGGATCATGACCTCAAACGTCAATTCTGCAGCCCCCCTCTCTCTCTCTCTTTTTTCTTGCAGTGTTTAAAACAGTCAACTCAGTTTCATTTCTTTCATATTTGCATTATTAATTATTACGAGTAATAGGTCAAGTACTTTCAAGAAATTTAATAAGTTGGAAATACGATTCTGTGCACTGAATGGATGATCCAAGACACTTTTTTCATCTTTTTTACTATCCCCCCCCCCCTCCCAGATACACACACACGTTGCCTCAATAAATTGATAATAGTATTTTTTTTAATTCCCTATTTTATATTTTCTATATAAAATAATTAATTTACTGTTATTGTGATAATAATATTATATATATTAATTACATTTATTATGATAATGAAACTAGCAAGTCTTCCGGTCAAGGCCTCAAAACGTCAATTCTGCAGTTTTTTTTTAAACATTTAATTTAGTTTCATTTCTTTTATATTTGTATTATTAATTATTACAAGTAATAATCAAGTACTTTCAGGAATGAAATTATTGATATATTTCAATTGCATAATATTTATATTGCTTCAAATCATAATGCTATGAATACATATTTATTTTGATCACATTACTAATTCGTATTCGATTTCATCGTGTATCATTTATTATTATTATCATTATTATTTTGCTGGCAGAAATTTAAATAATTTTGAATGTTATTGTATTTTCATTTTCATACAGAAAAGGCTTAGCATAATTATTTGATAAAAAGAAATACTTTGATCTATCATTTTTATTATTAATAATAAAAAAATTATTTCAGATTCTTTTGGATTAAGGTACTCTTTTCCTTTTAAGACATTGTAAATTAATAAAAATACATCTTATTAATAGCAACTGTACATTAATTTAATTTATTATTATTCAACGGAATGTTATTAGAAACATGTAAATGATAGTAAAAATATCTATTTGTATTTTTAAAAATACAATGAAAAAAAGTTAAAAAGTCACGTTGACTGTCTTCTACAGGAATGGTGAAAAGAAATATTTTCCTTTATTTTGCTGGATGAACAGCAGTAAGGCACACAGCAATATGGCAATTTATAGAGAATATATTAACTTCATTCAAAGTAAACATTCTGTTTTAAAAAAATCACAAATTACTGCAAAAAATAAAACAATAATAGCTTTCAAAGGCAGGTCTACGAGGCGATCCATGTAAATACAGCAATAACATACCCCAAACAGTAGCGCCATCTATCAACCTTGCTGACTTCCATTTTTGAGTCAAATGCGGGAGGAATGTAGTATATAGGGGGTAGTGACCAGAGACAATTTATATTTTCATTTATTAATCACTTTTTTGAGACTGTAGAATATTAAAAAAAATGCGAAAAACGACCTTTTTCTTCAGATAATGACCTTTTAAAATAAAATTGTTATAAGCTCCAGAGAATGTAACACCCTTTAATAATGCCGACCAAATTTGTTTGAGATAATTGTAATATTAGAAAAACGGTCTTACGATTAGTATCCACGGCGCGCAACTCCAAGACTCCAGATCATACAATGTATTATTTAAATTTATTTTCAATCAAAACTTTCAATATATCAATGAAATGTCAATAAATCTAATGCGAAAAAATCTGAGGGATATCTCATTTCTTTGTAATCTAAAACAATCTAAAAAATCACACAAATTTTAGGCTAAATAAGTTGAGCCTATCATTAAGATCTAGTATAATGAATGAGTATTGCTTGTCATTAAAAAAAGAAAATCTATATTGACTTATTTACTTCTTATAGCGCTCATTCTGGCCGATGGAGATGGTAATCATGTAATGGGAAATAAATATCACTCAACCACTTTTTCGTAGCTTTTGTAGCCTGACACAATGCATTCTCTCGTGCAAAAATGCATTTTTCTCTTCCTGAAAGTAAACATGTTCTAAAATTTGGTTACGTTGTTTTAACACACCATTCAGCGTGAAGTACGCCTTATCCAGAAATACAACATAAGATGCGAAACTACCACCTTGGGCATATTGGCTCATATACCACTGTGCAAAACGTACACCTGTAGAAGGATCTGTGGGGATCAGACTCTGTACGCTTTGGAGATAATATGGGTGTAAGGCTCCTCCTTCAAAACACGACGTAAATTACTCCGAGATCCTCCTGAGGCAGCAGCGACGTCAGGTATGTTGTTACCCAAATCCTTCTCTACGGCATTCAGCACAGTCTGCTCCATAGAAGGAGTACGAGTCGCACGTGGCTTCCCCTCAGTATACCTATTACATCTTTAAGACATATATTCCCACAAATTGTGATGTTTATTCGAAAAACTCTGGCTGTGCGGTTTATATTTCTGTTTGAAACGTTCTCGATAATGTTTATGAGCGTACTCGTGCGATGCCATAAGCCAGTTTATTCACGAAGTGAATATCTGCCAATTCCCTCTCCATAAAATGCTGCATGTTTGTATGTATATATATATATATATATATGCGTGTGTGTATGTATGCATATTAAAAGAGTGCCTTATTACTTAGAATAGTGCATTAAATTTATATGAAAAAGCATTTAATTTACAAATTACAAAGCTAAACAACTAGTACCATTACAAAGAAAATTTCTAAATAAAAATAAAAAAAAATTCTAGTGTTAAGTTGAATTTTGAGGCACTGGTGAGATTACATTTTGTTTTGAACTATAAAAGTAGAAAAAAACAAGAGGAATCTATTACAATATATTTATATGTATGTATGTATGTGTGTCTAAGTGTGTGTTTATATACAAAACCATTATAAGCCATTACAAATTATCAACAACTCTTGTGAATGCACAGCGCGGCGCAATAGTTTAAGCACAACGCAAATATTTTAATATAAATAAAATTGTACAACGGTATGCTTTCAAATATCCACCGTAGAGAATACTGTGATGATAAATTACTATGATCATAAATATATATCTCAAGTTTGGAAAAAAAATCGCCTTTATTAAAATCAGAAATTGCAAAAAAGCATTTTTTATGATGTCGTAAAACTTTAAGCACAGATTCGACTTTATGCAAATATCTCTTATAACATGAAAGGTGGAGCATCGACGAGACTTTTTTCCTAGCCCTCCGAGCGTCATGCAAAAGGCTAAAATTGTAATGTTGTTTTCTGTGCATTTTTTTTTAATGCTAAGAAAATATGATTCTTTTAACATAAAAAGAAAAAAAAAAAAAAAAAACTCAATTACAAACATGAATGTAATCCTTGAGAGTATTAATCATTCTTCAATGTATTTAAAATTCATTAAATCTATAGAATTATATTATCTTAAATATTGCTTATATTGCTGTGAATCCTGGAGCTTAGTGAACGGATTATTATGCCCCAAACACTTAGAGGGTTAAAGTATAAAGTACAGAGATCGCTGTACGAGTTATCAAAATTCCGAAGCCTCTGCAGTTCTTGACTCAAGATGTTGTGGAATTTCGGAAGCTGAAAGCTGAAGGAAATCTGTTTTAGAAATTTCACTTATTTTAAATCAGTCTACACGCAGCATTTATAGTGTTTTGAAACGGGGTAAACAGTTCAAAAATGCCAATCATTCAGGAAGGCCGAGAAAAACTAAATTTCATGAGGACAGGACAGAAGAATTTAAAGAACGGCTGTAACTGCAATTCGCCTCTTAATCCCCCAAAACATCGACTTGGATCAAAAATATCACGTGACACTATACGCAGACGAATAATTGAACCAGGATTAATCAAAAAACAAAAATTAGTTCATAAGCCTTTTCTGTAACAGTGTCACAAACAAGCAAGACATCAATGGTCAAAACAGCACATGTATTATCGTGACGAATGGATTAGTGTTCGTTTTTCTAATGAAACAAATGGAATTCGGATAGTCCAGAGGGGTTCTCATTCTATTCGCGTGACTTGAGGAAAGATCCGAAGAGCAATTCAGCAGACAACAACATGGTGCTTCGATCATTATATGGGGCGCATTTGGCTATAATAGACAACCGTCTCTTTCCTTCCTAAATGGCAGACAGAATTCACAAAAGTATTAGAAACTCTGAGTAAGCATTTGTTGCGGTTTGGTGAACTCCTAGGTGGTTTTAATTGGATCCTTCAAGCAAGGCAACGTATTGATACGCACGTCGTTGCACAAAAGAATGGCTTAGATCTCAGAATATCAGTGTGATGAACTGGCCAGCACTCGGTTCTAATCTCAATCCGACAGAGAATATCTGAGGAGTCGTCATACGTGACGTCTATAAGAATGGGAAGCAGTATTACTCAGTGCAAGAGCTCGAATCAGCGATTGTGTAACCCTGGTACAGACGCGCTATCGAAACCGTCCATATTCTCGTGCTATGATTGAAAAATCGCGTATTCGATCTCAAATCGGGCAATGGAAACACCATAAACTACTGAAGGACTTTTCTGTTTTGTGAAATGTAATAATTAAAAATGTAAAATTTATTTACAAATATTTATTATAAGGAAAACACATTGTTTGGAACAAAACAAATACATAATTAAAATAAATAAATGTATACATATATATCTTATATATATGAATTCATTTCTGAAAAAATATATACTTAAATGTATTTTTAAAGTATATAAAATAGTGTTTAATAAAGTTATTTGAAATAACACCAAGAAAATTCCTAAAAAAATTCTTGTGAAAGTCGAACATTATATCGTAAAATTTGACAAATCTTCTGTTTTTCAAATCTTAATTTTCAAAGCATAAGTTATAAAAAAATATTTAAATGCTAATTTTAGTGTATCACCAGATAATGTATCTTATTACTCTTTGCCGAACACATGTACTTTTTTCTAAAAGTTTATCTCTTTATTAATCTTGACATATTTCTTTTCTCATTGTTCACAAAACTTAGTATCTTCTTGTTATTGGCTGTCTCCAAAGGAAAAAAAAATACTGTCGAGATTGACACAAAATATTTTCTAACAAACGAAATATATTTGTTAAACTTTCTTTTTCATACACATACCTCTTCAAGTAAAATGACATCTATAATGTATTTGATGCTTTATATTGGTTTTTGTTATATTACATTTCCAAATTTTAGAAGTAAATTAAATAAAAGTTTCTTTCCCATTTTAACCCTATTTGTAGAATTAAATATTTTGCTTGAGTAGGAGACCATTGCTAAATTTATTACCAAAACAAGTATTTTACAATAATTATTAAATGAAATTCTAGACTTAAAAGATGTATTTATGTGTTCAAATATTACGATTAATTATATGATATTTCCAGAAGATACATTTTTTTTCAATTCTTTCAGTGACAAATGTATTTGTAATAAATATTTCTGTATTGTTTTGCAGTATAGAAATAATAATAATTATACATAGAATGACACAAAATGTATAACGCTTCCGGGGTTGAACTCATCCGTTTCCTGATAATCCAAACGCGGCCACGTTAAGCTTAAGTATTCCGATGCCGTATTTGCCGACTGCCTTATTTAATCTGTCTATCTATTTGTTGTGTAACATATTCTTCTTCAATTTTTCTCAAACCTTCAAAAAGTATACAATTATAACGCTTTAAGATCTAATTTAAAAATAACCAGATACCAACAACAGGGTTCCGATGTATACAAGCGATTACCGTTGCCATTCATAAGCACAAATTACAAATCCAAAAATAAATGAATGACTCTTTCAGCTATTCATTAAATGCTCTTAAAATATTTTGCAAAAGCATATTAATATTTTGAAATACGTTTTTCACTTTTGTTTACATTTATTTACAGTTTGAATTCAGTATACGCGGTTAAAAATATCGCGAAAAGTTACCTCTGTTTTTCAAGGCTATCTATTTTCTGACCAATGAGAACACTTCATGGTGTTCAGTGAATATAGCTATATTCGGTGATTCATTCCC
Organism: Maratus speciosus; assembly: GCA_963932465.1. Classification (NCBI taxonomy): domain Eukaryota; kingdom Metazoa; phylum Arthropoda; class Arachnida; order Araneae; family Salticidae; genus Maratus; species Maratus speciosus. Next base: position 329,634,342 of record OZ010788.1, on the reverse strand, counting down.
GTGAATTATTTTGTACCGGATTAACGTTTCCTTTCTAAAAACAAACGTATTTCAAATTATTTAAAAGCTTTATTATGGTTTTACAAATATTTTAAGAGCAAAATCGGATGTCGACCGTATTTTTTAATGATTCGTTCAAAGAGTCATTCAATCGCTTCTGGATTTGGAATTTGTGTTGTACATGTGGCATCACGACACACGAGTGAATGTTGATTTTGATTTTCAATCTTAAAACGTTGAGTAAAACGTGCTTTCTTTTCCACTATTCGTAAAAGCTACATTTTTAGACAGATTATTCAAAATAAATTAATATTTATAAGAGATTACATTCAATTATCTAATATTCAGCTGCGATAACTTGAGTTAAAATTAGATTGGTAGCTTTATCTATCCCTATATGAAAGTAAACAAACAATTGATTCATTCGTCTTGAACTTTTAAAATATTAAAACAAACGTTTATATGCTCTGTTGCGCCATCTGTCGGTAATTAAAAAAAGAAATTTTCTTTTTAAAATGTTTTTTGAATTCTGAAGACATTGGGGGGTGGGGGGGGATGAATATTTCTTATAAAATGAAATTAGAATATCAGAAATATGTAATGCCGTGTATTACATATATATATGTATATATATCAATGCATTATTATAATAAATAAAATTTTGTATTTTGTAGGGAAAATAAATTTGTAATTTAATAACAGAATTTGGGAAAATAAATTGTTAATGTAATTACTAGTTGCAATTTACTTATGTGATAAAAGATGATTTTTAATTATCAAAATTTATTACAGGTTTCTTTTATGCATGTTTAAAAAAAATCGGGATTTTCTCTGTTCAACTTTTTAAAATTTAAGTTATATAATTATTATTTTGGCAATTAATAAAAACAAATAAACTTTCTGTTGGAATTGTCTTTCATTTTACCACATACCATCAGATAAAATAGTTAATTGACAATATGTTTTAAAATAACATTATTAGTACTAATTTGAATGTTTTTGGGAAATATTTCTTCAAATTTTGTGAGTGAAGTTCATTTGCATACTTTATATCAGTATTTTACCAATTCAATTAATAATTTTCTTGCCAATTAAATTTCAATGAAAAATGGACTGTTTTTACTTTACCCCACATGACCCTATTAATCAGACAAGGCAAAATTTATTACTTCACAATTCTTTTTATAATGCAATGCTATATAATTTTTTTTGAAAATGCAAACACGTCATTCTGACGGGCTATATTCTAGTAATAATAATAATAATAATAATAATATACATGTAGGATTTGAATTTAAACATACTTTATTTTCTTTATGACGTGCATGATCAGCAAATTAACTGACGCTCTGGTATATATATTTTTTTTTTTTTTTTTTTTTTTTTTTTTTTAATCATCCATGATTTGAAAGCACGAGTAATGAAAATTCACGATCACTAGATCAAGGTTTGGACATATTCAATATTAGAAAAGAGTCAGTCTATAAAATAATATTGCTCATGAGGCATCGGTTTACGAGGTGCCAAGGAAGGCACTATTAGGCCTAATTAAATTATTCGCAAGAAGTATATTTTAAGTTTTAAGTGAGAAATGAACTGTATTTAAAAAAGGTATCAACGAAGTGGTATAAAATTATCTTTATAGAATTGTATTAAAGTGTATGTGTTATTATTCTAACGTCTAATAATTCAAGTCATCTATATATTAACATTTTACGTATAATCTTCCTACAAGTATTGTGAGAAATTAATGGACTATTTCATTAAAAAAATTCTTTAACTGCACATTTCGAACTTATAAGATACCTAATAAAAACTGCCTAGCGAACATAAAAGTGTATCTCACTGAGAAATTAATGCAGAATATAATGAGAGCCTTCCACTAAATTTTAAACTATTTAAAAAATCTAAAATAACTTTAAAATCCATAATAGTTAGCTGCAAAAATATTTAAAATACAGAAAATAATTTCTGATACTTCAAAACTTTATACATGTAAGATAAACTGAAGAAAAGGGGATGAAGCACATTCAGAATGTTGAAAATTTCAATCAATCTCTATACCACATATTTAAAAGCCTGTAAAATGCAAATTTTAATAGAAATGTAAGCACGTGAATTAAGGCTGTCAAACTATTGCCCGACAGATACAACAGTTTTTTTTATGAATTTTATTTCATATTTAATTACTGAATTTCTGAAATTAAATATAAAGATTCTCAAAAATAATTCCATTACCACCTACCACATTTGAATCACTTATCTACACTGTTAAAAATTTGCAGCATTCTGGCAGGTCATTTGACCTTTTTTCTGAAAACGGTTACACAACCGTAATTTAACACTATTCTGACCATATTATTGGCCATTTTATGGTCAGAATATAGTTAAATTATGGTTATGAAACCGTTTTTTCAAAAAAACGGTCGAATGACCTGCCAGAATGCTGCAAAATTTTTAACAGTGTAAGCGATATCTCAGCCATATTTCTGCAGCGAACGCATTTATAAATTGAGCAAAACAAGTTTAATTAACTTTTTCAGTGAAGTTTTTGTGACTTTTTCCCGGTATTGGAAAATCTATCAATAAACTTTATAAACCCGTATTAAGTCTTTTTGAATAGTTTGCTACACTGTTAAAAATTTGCAGCATTCTGTCAGGTCATTTGACCGTTTTTTCCGAAAACGGTTACACAACCGTAATTTTAACACTATTCTGACCATATTATTGACCATTTTATGGTCAGAATATAGTTAAATTATGGTTATGAAACCGTTTTTTTTTTTAAAAAAAAACGGTCGAATGACCTGCCAGAATTTTTAACAGTGTAGTTTTTAAACTTAAAGTAAAACTTTTAATTCTTATAAATACAAAATTCTTATTTTAACAATTACTCCATGTACTTACAAAAATACCATGTACATAAATTGCTAGGCTCTAATACAATGTCATCAAACGTTACTCCTTCAGAATTGTACAGGTATATTTTTGTATATTTCTGTCTTTATTTTTTATAGAATCATACTAAAAAAGTCACAAGATTTTGTGAAAACTAAAGTAAACGTCACTATTTTATATGATGCACTTTTAATACAATGCTATAAAAATAGATACAATTATGTTACAGTTATCAATGCTATTGCTATTTTTTCCATGATGTTGAAAATAATTCTAATGGAGATACACAAAGCTCTGTTTGAAGCTTTTCATCTAATCGCTGTTATGTAGAAAGTTAGCGGAATTAGTGTTGGAGTCTTTAAAAACCTTATTTTTTTGCATTACATAATGTCAAAACTCTTCATACACTTTGCTTTAATTAAAATATATTTCATATATGAGGACGTGAGTTTCAAAACTCGCATTATCCAGAAAATCACATTTTGGTAAATCGCGAAAAACCTATGAGTGCGTCCATATGTTTTCATTGTAAACCAATGTCTTACAATGCCAGATTTTTTTTTTTTTTTTTTGAAGATTATAGTGTTTCTTTGATGCAGGTTACAATAGGATAGACTTATGCAGAAAATTCGTTTTTTTTAAATTTGGATAAAACGAGTTTTAAACTCATGCTGTCATTATTTTTCGACATAATCACCCCCGCTATCCAAACATTTGTTAAGTCGGGGCACAAGCTATTGTATCCCACAGTCATAGAAGGTTTTCGCCTGCTGTCGGAACCACATTTCAACTTCATCTTTGATCTCATCATCGTCGTGGAATGATTTTCCTCCAAGAAGTGACTTCAGGCAACAGGAGACGTCTATTCGCACGAATTGCTTCCTCCGTTCTCTGAAGAAGGCCATCAGAGATCACAGATTGCCAACCTGCTCTTTGTTCGTCATGAACATCGGTCCTACCTTCAGAGAAATGACGACACCATTTCGTTACATTTTGTCGATGCATAATGTTCCCATAAACAGAAATAATGTCTTTGTGAATATCCGCTGTCGCTGACCTCTTGCATGAAGAAAACGTATGACGGAGCGCACTTCGCATTTGACGGGAATCTGAATCGGCGGAACCATTTTAAACACGACCTACTCCATCCAGAATCAACGTTGAAATGCCGAACGACCGCGAGGAGAAAGCTAACGGTTCAAGGTTAACACCTGTGTTGGCAACTTGCTTGCCAAAACTTTCTTTTCCTCCGGCGTACCGTGTATCTTTACTTTTCGAAATGCCCTCGTACTTTTATATTTTCTTAGAAACAGGAATTGATGTTTTTATAAAAAAAAATCCATTAAATTTAATTATTATTTAAGCTTAAATTAATATATAGATTGCTGAATAATAAAACTTTAAAATCAAATAAAGTATAAAACGCCTCATTAGATTGTGGGGATATAAATTTTTAATTGACATGACGCATTCAATAATGTCCGTAAAATCCACATCGAGTAAACTGAAATAATCTAACATATTTTCGAATTAAAGTAAGGAAGAGTTTTTCTTAATGGAATTAATTTAAACATGTATATATTTCACTATACCGTTTAATCATAATATATTCTTAAGATGATTTATATAAAAGCAGTTTAGACTCTGTGAAGATAGTCCAATATTTATGTGTTCCAACAAATTTTGATAAATGAAAACTATTGTCACTAAACATGCATTCTGTACATTTTTGTTCTATTATTAATTTTAAAAAAAAGCTGTTGTTAAAACTGCGATGAGATCCGATATAGTTTTCCATATCGTGAAAATGCTATTGAATTTTATATAAGGAAAAAAAACATTTTATAAAATATGCGGCTAATAGCCAATTGCTAAAAATTTCATTTTTATTCACAGAAAAATGTCAAAATTGATTAAATACAAAGTATTTTAATTCGTTAAATATTTAACGTATATGAGTGTTTTTTTCTTTTTTTTTTTATATTTGTTATCTAATATTTCTATGTTCCAACAAATTTGTAAATAAAAAAACATTATCATTAAACATGCATTCTGTATTTTTTAGTTCGATTATTGATTTTGAAGCATAAGTTTGAGAAAAAATGTAGAAATTATAATTTCATATTTTTTATCCAACGCAAATATTTTAACGTAAATAACTTCGGTGATAATGGAGAACAACTCACACATTTATTTTACAATTCAAAACATATAGTCGGTAGACAGAACCACCCCACAGATGCTAATCATCAAATTGTTTCGAAAAATTGGAATAAACCTTTTTATTAAAATTTATGTTAAAAATACAGTAACATTTTAAATAAATGTTAAAACTGAAAAACAATTATGTTAAAAATAAATTTAAGTGGTCGTCTTCTTAAAATATATTTTATCAAAATGATTGTCAAATCGAACGCTTACTTTTCACAACGTTTTCAGATTGCTAGGTTAATTTTACAATGTTTAAGTATTTTTTTATTTTATTTTTTTATTTTTTATTTTTTAATTGGCGCTGAAAGATTGACGGCTAACATTGTATTTTAACAATTTATATACACTCTTTTATTTTAATTAACTTGGTGTATGTAAATTTTGCAACCGATATTTCTCTCCATTTCATGTATGATAGAATTACAAATATTATGTATGCAGATGTGTTTCCGATGTCAAAACGTAATTTGCATATTATTTCGAATTGAATTATTGTATGAAAAAGAGCATTTAAAGATATTTTTACAGTTGCGACCATATGTGAATTAATCTTCAAAAATTATTTTTACAACTGTTTACGACTTTCTTTTTTATAATTCCCATGTAAATATAGTTTTGATGACGTATTTTTCAATATTTTTCTACACGTAATCATTTAATTCTTATTTGAAAGGGTTTTTTCTGTTTATAATAGTCACGTGTAAATAAATTTTTAATTAAGGACTATTATTCTTTAAGCAGTTTATAAAATTGGCAACAATTTAAAATAATAATACCCTTTTCTAAAAGATGCAAAAAATATCTCTCGAAATGCTGGAAATTTGAATTTAAAATGCAAATAAACCCTCAAGAAATTAGTAAAATTAAAAAAAAATAGGATCTTCTAATGTATTATCCTTAGAAAAAAAATGATTAAATTTCTATGTATATGTTTTGCCTTATAAAACTTTTTTAATGGAGCAATTTTGACCAAATTTAACATTAAATATCTCTTTAAATAATTCTTTGATTTAAAAATGTCTACATCGGCGTATTTATCAAACATTTCTCTATAATATTAACGAAGAAAGACCTCCCCCCGTCAAACCATGGCGTCGTAATAGGCGAACTTCAACACTAAAACTTCAACAACGAAATATTTTAAACACTAAAATGTAGAAAATATAAGTAAAAAAAAAATAAATAAATAAACATTTAAAAAGAACTCTTTTATTAAACACTGCTACGAAATAATACATTCACCTAAGATATTATTATTATTATTATTATTATGGTTTCGTTTGTTTGTTTTTTCCCAATTGAAATATTAGTATACAGCTTTATAAGAAATATAACTATTTATTTAAAAATAAAGCGAGGCCTGTGAAATACACTTAATTTCTGATGTTGAACAAAATGTGGCCTACTAAGCACAACATTCTTTTTCGAAATAGAAATTTTACCTTTTATATTAATTACCATAATTATACATATACAAAGTGTAATTTTTCGAAAAGTTTTAACGTACCATGTTGAGTGCGTATTATACGCGAAGTACCGTATTTACTCGTGTACAACGCGAACTTTTTAATAAAAAATTTAGGTAAAAAACCTTGGTGCGCGTTATACAAGGAATATTTTTTTACTGCCTGATGTAATCACACGATATACATTTGAATCAAGAAATGTATTCAAAAGAAGAAATTAAAACTGGAAAAATCTTACTTAATTGAAGTATTGCATCTTTATGTCACTCATTGCACTTTTTTATACAGTAGAGCTAGTAACATTATTTAAATTCTAATTAGCAAAATTCTCATTGCCGCTACTGCTGTTGTCCTCGTCAACACAGGCACAGTCAATATACTCGTAAATCTCAGTTCTATCCATCTGATTGGAAATTCCAGTCATTTTGAAATTCTTTAATATCATCTCGGCTGAGGTGGAATTCCAAGCTTCACATCGTCACTCACATACAGTTGGGAGTGACGCACGCTTCATTCTCCCGTTTGGAGTAAAGTTGTAATCTGTTGTTGCCCTCCACCGATTGTAGACATGCTGAAATGCAACCTTACTTGTCGATTGATGACAACATCTAAAGGTTGCAACACTTTCGTCATCCCACCTGGTATGACAACAAATCACTTGAGCGAAGAAATTTTGCTTTTACTCCAGGCGTCGTGTGTCCACGGAAGCTGCCCATGAACATCATTGATGGCTGATGTAAAGCACTTAGCCGACGTTCCCACACAACTTTAATCAAATCTTTCATGAGCTCATCCGTCATCTACCCTTTTTCCTGTGGTCTTACAATTATGCCGACTGGAATAGAAGCTTTTATGGTAGTGTAGTTTTACCTTTAAAAATCACATATGGTGTCAACATCTGACCGTCAGCCGTAATGACCAGCATAACCGTACATCGTTGCTTGTCTGCTTCTCCTGTGCGCACTTGAACGCTTCTATCTCCAACGGGATGAAGGGTTGTGGCTTCCAGCATATCAAACCACAATGGAGTTTGATCTGCATTGCCGATTTTCGACATCTGCTACCCCTTTTGTTTTCTTAGCCTTATATCGTATGGGAAGAACTTTGTACGCTGTTCTTCGTATTCTTCCGACAGCACCTGCTATAGTATATTTCTTCTCCTTATAGAGAGATAGTTGAGGATCATAAAGCGTCGCACTCAGCCATAATTCCACTTGAAGTTTTCTCTTGGAATATTCATTTTCTCAGCTATTTTACAATCCTCAAACATCAACATTTCCGTCGAAACGGAGTATCCTAAACACCACAAATCCGCAACTTGCGAATATGTGCATGATCCGCCCCCCCCCCCCCCAAAAAAAAGGGATTTGGAAAACGCTTTTTGGATGCTGTTTTTTTTTCAGTTTTTCTTCCATATCGCATACTTGAATCACCGATGCCGAACTTCCGACTTGAAGCACGGTTACCATTTTCTTTTGCATACGGACTATTTTCAAATTAAATATTGCAGTATAACTACTTCAATTCTCCATCTTACTCGCACGTTGTCAAAAGACGCTCTCAAGTATTTCGTTAAGCTAGTAACGTCACCATAGCATGATACGTCACTCACTCACTCTCACCTTCATTCCCTACCCGAAGTCTAAAAATCGATTTTCGCCTCCTTTCCTGGCCTGACGTAACATTTGTTTCGACATTCTTTAGTAAAATTGATTTGGTCATTCATTCACTTGCATGCCAAATTTATGGTGCGCGTGATACGAGATTAAAAAAATCGTCATTTTTTCTTGTAAAGTTCGGGGTGCGCGGTATATACGCGTGCGCATTATACACGAGTAAATACGGTATTTCTAACAAATATATAAAGCAAAGAGGTCACGAATTTCTATAGCTGAATTAGTCCGTTGTGCATTATACACTACAGTCCAAATCCGAGTGAGTATTTCACAGATATGTGTATTATACAACTATAAATACAGCAATAATATTAAAGAAAATAATTAGAAATTATGTTTAGTTGTGTGATTTTTATTATTTAGCGAAACCTTTTGTTGCGTTTGGATTATTTTAAAATCTTTAAAAATTAATTTGAATAAGACATAAATACCTTAACTTCAATCGTATAATCCGTAGAATAAATAAACTTGTTTACACCAAGAATAATTAATTAATAAAAATAAGTTATTTCAATGTAATACGGATTTATCAAAAATTTTAAAGAATTTTTCTTGTTTGAAATAGATTTACTTCATTTAAGTGATTTGAGGAAATTACAGTATACATAGCAGAATTTTAAAATTTTCTCTTAAATTTATGTAAATAAACAATATAAATTTCGGCCTAAATTTAAAGAATTTTATGTAAAGTATTAATAAATTCTAAATGTATTTTACTATCAGAGATATCCCATTTAAAAATTAAATGCATAGATCCACTATTGACCACAAAGAAAAAAAATTTAACGCGGTATACAATTAAATAACCACATTGTCTACCAGAACAGAAATGATCATCTGACTAGAAATTATTAAATAAAAATATAAGCTTAGAGCGTCATCTGCTTACCGAAATTGTATTAAAATATGAAAATATCATTACGATAAAAATTATACTATCTTTATATGTTTTTGTTAAATATTATATTCATAGATTAAGTAGCCATGTATATTGTAAAATAGGAATATGATACATTATTTGAAATTAACTGAATGATAAATTGTTTTGAAACAAAATACCACATTTATGGTGTGTTATCAAATGGCTTTTTATATTCAATTGATATTAACATATTTTTATTAATTTCTTGCAACACCTGTTATGTAATTTCTTTCTTATCATTATTCATAGCTTCTTTATTTGTAGATGTAACCAACACTCTAAAATATTTCATTGTATTCTGAGTAGTATATACATTATGTATTTGTATATTAGTATATTCATAGCATGTACATTATGATTGAGAAATTAAATGATATGCTTTATTTTGTCTCATGATTAACACAGGGTTCTGTGCTCATAAAGATATTTCCACCTTGTTCTTCGGTTGTAGACTTACCAATATTTAATTGTGAGAGATGCCAGGTTGCGCATCTACCTAGTAGCTTAATGGTAGAAGCAATGGAATGTTATTCAGAGAATCCGAGTTCGATTCCGCCTTGCACATTTTTCACTCTGTTGGTGTACGCTAGTTAGCAATGTACGTATACGCACACGTATTTAATTTTCAATAATTTTGGGCGTAATTTCACTGCTGAAAAAATTATTAAAAATTATACTTACAAAAAATTCATTTATATATTTCTTGTGCATTTTGAACTGAAATGAAACATCTAAAGACAAACTTCATCAGTGTTAAACTTTGTATGCAGCAGAGAGTTATTTTCGGTCTTCTTCTGTTCATCTTGACACAAATAAACTAAATGTCGTAAAAATACATAAACAACAGCTACAAGTTAACAAATGCACTTAAAGGATTTTTTCAGACACTTTGTATAATTATTTATTTATTCACCTATTTGTGTATTTTTGGTGTAGAAAGAAATGTTTATTTACGTTTCATTCCATTTATCCTTTATATAGCATAAAATTATAAGAACTGCGGTTAAATCTTTTATTTCAGACACTTATTTCTTCATTTGTGATCTTTTACTTATGAAAAATAAAACAAAATTAATCCTTTGAGAAAATATGTTTTCTTTTCATTAATTGTTCACGTCTGGAGGTAGTAAAAAGAAGATTCTATTTATCCATACGAAGTAAAATAAGATATTAACTTAGATATATTATTTTATCGATTTTTTCCTGTCCATAATAATAAAACATTATTGAACAGTATGTAGAAAACAACTCATTCTCGCCATCGTGAACTGATATAAGCGTTCACTTAGCGATAGGTTTCACTGCACTAGAAGCATTCATTAAATTAATATAGTTCGACAAATATTATTCAGTTTTGAAAGATTAAGAGCTGTGATTAATACTCTCAAGGGTTGTATTTCTATATGTAATTAAAATTTTTATATCGTGTTACAAAAATTATCTTTTGTTAGCATTAAAAAAATACAGGGAAAGCATTTCTGTAATTTTGCCCTTTTGTTTGGATGGCAGGAGGTTAAGAGTTAAAAAACTATCAAACACGTTATGGGTCTTATGCATGGAAAAAGTTTTAAATTTACGCTAAATAAAATTTTAAACGAACTTAAATAAGAAATTTATGATTTTCTTTCATTTGTTTGAGATAAAAAGTTATGCATATAAAGCTGAATTCTGGTCCAAGTTCGGAAAAATAACTAGATTTTAAGAGAATATGATTTGCTTTCAAAGTTTTACATGTAAGTCCAATCAACAATTTTCACCTAATGTTCTGTTTTACATTATCTATTTTATGCTACATTTTTAGAAATACATGTCAATACCGTATTTTTCGGAAGTATGCTAAGATATTCGTGCCACTTAACCTTTTGAAAATATAACAAAAATAAATAAAAATTTTAAATCTTTAATATACCCTCGAGCTTCAAATCTTCAAGTGTGAACGTTTTTCAGGTATTTTTATCTTTTGGCGACATCAAATATCTTTATATTTATATTAAATATGTAGGTTTTTTTTAATGTTTTTCAGCATTCACAATGTCACTGAGGTCACTTTCATATAGGTTTGATTATTTTGGTTCAGTAATATAATAATGGGATAACTGGTACACTAGTCTAAATTTGCAAAAATCAGATTGCTAAAATTGTAATCTTCATTAGTCCAAACGAAAATACCCGTAAGAGATTTATATACCAAAAACACTGTCCATTTCAAACAATAAAACAAAATATTGGTTTATTCTCTTCTTTTTTGATTGAAAAGAGGAATTCGCTTATATAGATTACCTTAATCAGTTAAATTTTATCAATTTCTTCTTTGCTTTTAAAATTTGCCTTCGCGCTCAATACATTTTCTGTAGAATGTATATGTAGTTCAGTTGTTTAAATACTTGGCTACATGTTTCAAAACTTTAAAATATTTGATATTTATCGATTGGTATGTCTTTAATCAAGAATATTAATTGATAATATTATAAATAATAATATTATAAATAGTATTATAAATAATAATATTATAAATAGTATTATAAATAATAATATTATAAATAATATTGTAAATAATATAAATAATATAAACAAGTAATATTATAAATAATACTACGGCCTTTGAGACAATATTTCATTTTGTAGTACAATAAGCTTTTAAATGGTTAATTTATTTTTTATCTAATCACAAACTGTAAATACAGCTCCAAGTCAAAAAATTGGAATAATTGAAGAAAAAATGAAATTGTGAAAAAGGGTTTTTTGTGTATCGCTTATACAAAAAGTAATATAGGAAAAATATTAATATTGCAAGAATCTACATAGTTTGTAGAATATTTTAGCATAAAAATGAAAGGAAATATTACAAAAAATAAAATATTTATTCACACTTGGAAAAAATCAAAATATTAGAATAACCATTTACCTGGTTCAAAATATTAAAATAATGCACTGTAAATAATACTTTTTTTTTTTAAAAAAAAAGGAAAAATATTTATTATTTAATATTTTGTAGCATCACCTTTAATAAGCTCAACTTAGTTATTTGTCGCTATATCTTGCGGTCTTTTCTTCAATATTTCTCACAAATTCTCTATTAGATTTAAATCAGGCGAATCAGCCGCTGAGGGAAGTATGTTACTTTGGTTTTGACTAAGCCAGATCTTAGTGGAGACTGACCTGTGTAAACGTACTAAATCAAGTTAGAAAACAATCGTCACCATGGAGAGTTTCCGACGATGGTATCATGAAATGCTCAAGGATTTCTTGATATACTTTAGATATATTCCTTTCATTAACAATACATAGCCTTCCAGGATCACCTGCAGTTTTGCAAGCTCATACTATTACATTGGCTGCAAATTTCACTGATCGTTTCATGCAGTCCTTGACATATGCTTCGTGCTTCATTCGCCATACACAAACACCTTTACCACCATATGTTACGCAAAACACAATCTCATCTTTAAACAATATATTTTTCCAATCATCCAGACCCCATAAAAGCCTTTTTTCCCACACTTCACTCTCTTCATTTAATGTTTTATAGTCATGAGGCCCTATCTTTTGCACAGGAATATGAAATACAAGTTTATGGAAACGCCTTAGATCAACGCCGCATTCTTTTCACTTTCGAAGCAAATAGCTTACACTTCTAAAATGGTTTTTAGCAATACTCTTTAGCTTTCTATCATCTCTCTGAGTAGTTTTTAGCTTTCGGTCACTATTCAGATGCTTGTTTCCAAGATGTCCGTTCATTAAAATACTGCTTTATTTCTCTACTAACACTTCGTTGAGAACATTTTAAGTAACTGTCGATATATTGCTGATTATAACCTTTTTAAATCAATAATGCGATGCTTTTTAAATTCCGTTATGTCGGACGAACGACTCATGTTTCAGTCAAAATAAAAATAATGATGATATAAAGCGTATTTATAACTTAAGAAGAAGTCTCGCAGAAGCAAATTTTATGCTTAATTTATGCAACCTCCTGAACCACTCAGAAAAATTCATAAGTATTCTAATTTTTGAACCACCTATTTTAGTATTCTAATATCTGAAATAATGAAAATAATTTTACAAAAATAAAATATTCACTCAAAATTTAATCCTTATACAGTTTTAAATTTCTTTTATAACATGCAGTTTATTAAAATATCAACCGTCGTTCATTTTCAATTGTACTACATTGAAATAAAGCTAAATGCAATCCCAAATTCAATAGAAATAAATTTGAACAATAGAAATAATTTTTTGACTTGGAGTTGTACATGATACTTTTGTGATTTAAAATATTGTAGCTTTATGTTTTGTTTAAAAGAAAATGTTTTTCTTGTACATATAAATAATCTAATATAAAATTAATATTGTGTGCAAATATATTTTTAATTCACATCCGTTTAATTTTTACAATATATATGTACTTACACATATAACCCACCTTCCAAATTTGCAATCTTCAAATATTTCCATTTTAGAAGCACATGATCAGAATATCGCTCTACATTTCTCTTGCTTAAAGACCAGGACTTACCACCAAAAACATTATTTTTATGGGATTTCTAGGTGACAGCAAATAGACTTAAAGTGTGTTATATCATGCTCTTACTGCGTAAAATGCATTTTGATGTGGAAGAATAGGAGTAGTGTTGAATAATTCTTGAGCGGTTTGGAAATTCACTGAATCTTAGATGAGATTCGTGAACTTTTTACTCTGATACTCGATTTTGAGTCATACGTAAAACAAAATGGGAACATTAGATTTTTTTTTGAATGAATATTTTAATATTCTATTTATTTGATTTTTTTAAATCCAAACTCAACATTTAAATGAAGAAAAATGTTAAAACATTGCTATTAAACTTTAAAAATGAAGGCTTAAAATAGAAAAGAAAATTGTGCAATTAAATAAATCGAGTTTTTTCAGAAGAAATATCAGATTCACCCGAAAATATTCCCTGTTGATCGGTGTGCCTCGTTTTATTATAAATATTGTCTGGTTGTATTATAATATTATAAATTTGTAATACAAAATAATTTTAGTACTACTACTCAACGTTTGATATTGTTATATAAAATATATTTTTTGTAATTACTTTTTTAAATAATGTATATAAAAAGGTTTGTTTGAAACGTGTTTAATTTCAGTCAGCATAAGTCTTGTTATCGAAATAATGTTCGTAATAAGTAAAATTAATTTGTTTCAATGTGATTTAAATTGCCAAAATTAATATTTTTCTTTTATATTCATTTTGTGATATGGAATAATAACTTAACTACTATAATATTTAGAGAGGAATTTTATTTTTAAGTATCTGCCAATCATTTGGGCTTTAAAGTGCACAGTTATACTTTGATTTTCACACAGTTCCCGCTCAGTCTAAGACTTAGCAGAGAATAAGAGCTATCTAAATTCTAGATTTATTTTGAAAAAAAGCACATATTCGCTTATAATTAAAAGGAGTTTGCTTGTCATAATTTAGCCCTGACTAAGCTCACGAATGCGGACTAAATTTATTCTTATATCGCACATCAATTGCTGAATTTTTTCGTTTTTAATGAGCATGTTTTTCGCATTCCGTATGATTTTTTAGTATCCATAAAGAGAACTCGGTTTATTTATTTTATTCCAAAATAAGAAATTCTGTTCTGCGATTTTTGAATTTTCAGTAACTTTTTATGCGGTCATTTGCATTTCGAAAAGATTTTTGGACGACCACAGAGGAAATCGTTTCAATTTTTAGCACAATAAAAAGAAGTTTTGTCCACCTAAACAAAAAGTTTATTTAGTACAGAACTGTTTTTTATTTTCTCGAAAATTTGCATGCGATGTTTAGTGATTTTTTTAATTACACGGCTCTTTTTTGACAATTGTTTTCAAAAATGGAAGGAAGTTTCGCGATTTTTTTAACTGGAGGCATTAAATTACAGTTAGAAGAATGCCAAATATATTTCTGTATCAATGTGATCGACGATAATAGAAATTTCAATTTAATATCTACTTATAATAAGAACTGAGTGCAGGAAACTGTCGGAACCATAACGGTGTGAACCACTCTGGTCTGCGAATCGACCATAGCTAAACGCCATGTTAGGCTTAATGAAAAATATATCCTAGCATATGATGGGTAAATGATCATTTGTTATACTTAAAATCATGTCTGTTCAGCATATTTTCACATAAAACATGTATATGATATTTATTTATAATGTTTTAAGTTCTAAATTAAAATTAAGCTATTATAAACATAGAAATCGGATCTAAACAAACAAACGATACTGTTGCCATTCAGATTCAAATTCCAGCAAATCTACAAAGGAATGGGTCTTTGAATGTTTCATGAAAAGAAATAACGGTTAACGCCAATGCTGGTTTTAAAATATTTGTAATAGTATATTAAATCCTTTAAATATTTTATTTTTGTTTAAAATCTTCAAAAACTATCCAATTAAGTTTTAAATTTAAGGGCCAAATCATCAACAACAACAACAACAACAAGTTCTAAGTTAAAAATAACGGATACCTAGCGTCATCTTGTTGAGAATATATATAACTTTCACTCTAAAAAGGTCGTGCAAGAACATTGCATTACATGTATTTTTAATTTATTCAGAAAGATTATTCTTTTGCACAATTTCAGATATACTGTGACATTTGTTTTCTGTCTTATATGACAAAGTAAAAATTATCCGAATTTGAATACCTAAAACTTTTAAATGAATTTACAATAAATAATTATTTCAGTGGCGCTTTAGCATTATTGAAAGGGAAATTAATCCTTTATGTACTGAATTAAGAATTCATGAAAATTTCGTCTTCAAAAGCATTTTTCGTGAATTTTTGAAACAAAATTACAAGATTTACATAATCATTTAATAAATTTTAGAAGGATTTAGAAGGATTCATTAAATTTGAATTTATAGGGATTTTTTGTGTACTATATATACCCCCACTCAAATCTTTTATTTTAAATATTATTCTTAGTATTTTGTAGGAATTACGAAATCCACAAATATAATGTTCTTACAATATAAATATTTCTGAATTGAAAATCCCCCCCCCCCCTTCCAACGCCCAGAAAGTTGAAAAGATGCAAAGGCCAATGAAATCATCCTTTAAAAAATATTTTTGTTTTGCGTAACCCATAATGCTTTTGGAACATCTATAATTCATTCTAAATTGTTTTACTACTAATCGATTATTAAATTAATTTTCTAACAAGTTATTTTAATGGTACAGATAAGTACCGTCAGTAGATAAATGGTTAAAGTGGCAATTTTTTTCCGTACCGAAGGCTGCGAGCAGCTCCTCTGTAGGCCGTATCAATTCCCAATAATTTAGGAGTTTATGTCTCTTGCTAATTCTTTTGGCGTCCACTTTCTGTTGTAATCGTACTTTTTTTACAATGCATTTCATCATATTTGAAGACATTGCAAATAAAATGAATATTTCTTATCGGTACAACATATTTTAATTATCTTGAAGATAAAATTATGAATTTTAACATAGTTTGTAGCGAAAAAAAAAAAAAGTCCCGCTAAACGAGAAATTTTTAATGTAGATGGAACATAAACAAGCATTTTCGTCATAGAATGTGTAGATGGAAATGGCGCGTTTAATCGCTGGTGACTAAATTGTACTTTACATGATTTCTTTGTTCTAATCATAGAAAATCAATGGATAATAAATACTTTTTGTTTAACAAAATGCATAAAACATCTGTTTTTTTTTTTTTTTTTTTTTTTTTTTTTTTTTTTTTTTTTTGTTAAGTCAGAAAAATATTTTTTAAACTATTGTTTTGAAGATTTATCATTCACTTTCCGTCATTTTTGAAAGAGATTATATTCTAGTTATTAGAATTAAAACTGAATCTTATTATTATAGGTCCGCTTTATCTGAAATCCAGGAGGGCATCACCCACAACGGTGTACATCGAACAACGCAGTCTGACTTCTAATCCTATGTTCTTTCAATTTGAGGTTCGTTTGGTATAGAGGGGACAGCAAAACGGGCAAAGTGCAATTCAAAACTAAAATTCAGAGTAAAAAATGTGTTATTTAATGAATTGTTTTTAAATTTTATTAGGATTTATTCACATAAAAAAAAATTAATAAGGCATATTCTGCGTTAAACATAAATTAATTTAACATATATTAAGAATAAAAAAATAATTTAAAAATCTTGAAATGCATCTTTTAAAATATTTAAAGAGGTTCAAAAGAAATGATCTTCTCCCCATCCAATACACATTTTTAAAATGTTTATATAGATAAAAAAATGTGATCAAAATATTTTAAATGGTGTTGAGTAATTACAGATGAATAAAATATAAAGCACAGCATGTAAGTTATATTAACTGTTTTTGTTTCTGCCTCAAAGCTGTTTCATTAACAACTATTTCTTTAAAAAATCATTAATTAAAAAAATTATATAATGTATATTTTTAGTAATTTTACGATTTAATTCCTCATTTATTTAACAGATTGTAAAAAAAGTCTAAATATTTCAGTTTAATTGCTTAAAAAATACAGTCATCCGTAATGATTAATTTTGGTTTGTTTTATTTTAAGAAAAATATATTGATCATCCTATTAATCGTTCCATGGAAAGCTACATTTAAAAAAAATTCATTAGGTAATTTAAAATATTTCCTTTCTATTTTTTTAATTTCTTGATGACTGTATTAAAACAAACTTATGTAAAAACACGTCGTATCAATTTATTCTAACGTTTTTAACTTATAAAAATACAGTGATTTAGTTAAGAATTATTTCATTTAATTACTTCTGTTAGAAAGTTATAATTTTCCTTTTAAACACATAAGATAAAAAAAAAAAAAAAAAATTGTGAACAATATTTTGAAACAGATTGTGACTACCTAACACTGCATAAAATGTAAACGAAAAAAATAAATAATTTTCATGCTTAGGACTTTTTGTTTCAAAACAAAAGCCTCTACGATAATAAATATTTTGATCGCATTTGTATAAAAAATCAATTACTACGATTTCTAAAAAAAAAAAATGAGGAATATTTTTAATAACTTTGTGATTGATAACGTAGTTATTTAGAAGGTTTCAAAAAGATCATGAATACTTAAATTTTAATCATTAATAAGCATAGTCTTCACTAATTTATACTTTTAAAGAATATATTTTTCAAGAAAAAAACATAATGTACTATATTCCTCCATGCCGAAATGAAAATTTAGAAAGAAATATGGAAACTCCAATGAAATAATTTTAATAGTTGCTTTTTTTATTATTATTCTTAATAACTAAGTAAACGGATTTTGAAAATTCGCATAGAAAACATAGAACTGCTTTTTGTAGGTAATAATAGAAAAGAAATTTATCATTACCTGTTTATTTAAATTACTTTCTTTTTGTATTAACGATGACGTTTTATTTTTATTTTTTCTTGTCCCATTTGCACTTTTTTACACTTTATCTATTTTTGATACTATGGCAATATTACTGAATTTTTAAAAGTAAAAATCTAATAATTCGAAAAGTAGAGAGAATAGCGCTCTTTCGGAATCTCCGTTCCCGCCCACTAAAGGAGTTACCATTGAGACAATATTTAAGATAAAACAAACAAGTTTATTTAAAACTAGCTAAAATACCCGGCGTTACTCGGAATTTTAAGAATGTTTGTTTTGAAAAACCAATTTCAAAATTACACCTACTGTATAAAACAAACAATAAAAAAGAAAAACCATCTTTATTTCAGTTCTTCTCTAATAATGAAATCTCGGGACCTAAACCTTTGTGGAAATTTTAATATTCACACACGCACGTATACATATGGGATATATTTAAAAATGGCGAAAACAAATTCAGATAACTTCAAAATGCTAAAATATGTCAATAATTACATTTTTAAGATAGTTAAACTATTTATTTCATTTACATTTTTCACGGGGAAATCTTACAATAGAAAAGTTATGACGTAATATTAACATTTTTTTTTAATTTGTCAGGCTATTTATTTCATTTTCATTTATGACGTAAAAATCTTGCAATAGAAAAGAAATTGTTGCGGTAAAAATTTTATTGTGCATATGTCATTGTTCGCAACCACTATAATGAAAAATGTTTACATTTGAAAGGAAAATGTTGTTACATTGGTGGGTTTTTTATTAATTAAAAAGTAACTATAAATTATTTCGATTAGGTTTACTTTAGCTGCCTCTACCGTGTTCTAATACACATGTACGTAGCATTTCACAATTCTGGCTTCCAAAGTGTGGATTTGTATAGAATTACAGACAGACAGACAAATTTTCATTTTTATATATTAGATTAAAACGAAATGAGTTTTGCAGTGGAGCGGACAAATACTAACTACGAAGATCAAATTACAATGACTCACCTAATTCTCAAACAAGTAAATGCAATATTACTAACTTTAAAACTTTAACTGAGTAAAGACAGTGACTGCCCAAAATCTAATTCCCAGAAGACTGCTGCATCGAAGATCACTATTACTGAAAACACTTCAACTGATATCACTTCAAAACATGTCTAATGTTTTTAAATAATTGGAATCACGTGAACTTAGTGATTGACTATATCAAAGTACTATCTTTAGTACTTTTACGATTATATATTTAGAGAACAATGAATTTTAATAGCTAGGAATGCAAACTCCAAGATAAAAGCGAGAAACCCCGTTTTATATTTCCAGGAAAGGTTGGACACAACTTAACCCGCTCCTTTCAACTTGAACCAGCGATTTTATACCCTCCAACGACGCCGTGATTTGATATTAAATCTAGAAAATCTTGATATTTTACAAAAATTGTATCAGGAAATTGTTCCTTTGCAAAAATTTATACCCCGTGCAACAGTCCATAGTTAATGAAGTTCCGGTTTACTACCTCCTGAAACTCCAGTTGCATGCAAAATCGAAATATAAGCTAAAGTTCCTGTTTTGAAATAACCAAACATTCACAGTTCTTTTGAAGTAATATTATGTAATAATATATAGTTATATTTTATGGCATGTGCGATGTTTTCATAGTTTAATCTATCATAAGATTTTTATTTAAGTTCATATTTGTATATCATTTGTATCAGGGACAATGTATCGAATGTATGTATCTATGTGTCTCATCTGGGGAAAGTTTGATATCTTAAAGTACGAACAGTAACTGATTAAAGCTCATATTTTTAAAGAAAAATTTCACAAATAATATTTTTTTGGAATATTGTCATTAATATAAATGTATATAAAATTTTAATTTGAACATGAAAAATAATACTTAATTATTAAAATGTTTTCAATTCTACTTAGCTTAATATTATACAGGGTGTTTACTCTCAAAGGTGCCCAATGGCCAATTCCTAAACTGTTAGTAGTAAACCTATGGTCGTAATTACCAAAATGTTTTAAATGAGGTAAAGAAATATTTTTTAAAGTGATTTGGGTCCATAAAACAATTTCTTAACAAATTGCGAAATTTAAGTTTTTATACGGTCGCCCAGTCCTATATATTTAGTAAAATTTTCGTTTTACACTGCCAAGTAAGACAAAAAAAAAATGTCCCGTTTATATAACACAAAAATTGACCAAGTTATGAAACTTTAAAAATGCATAACTTATACCAATCTTCTACATCTGAGCACAAATTAGTTCGGTCATACTTTCAGGGGTCATATACCATGTGCTTAAGGTATTCGAAGAATTTTTCATGTATATCTGCGCTTTAAATAAATAAACGTAGAAATATTACGATTGAATTAACTTTTATTGTGTTTCATATTGCCCTAAAAAATTGTATTTTAACATATGCTTTATTTTATACGTGCTTTATTTTGAGACTGTTTCTTTTCATGGTTTATTTTAACAAATGTTATGTTCTTTTTATAAGTTTTTATTTAACTTTAACAATCGTATGTAGGTTTTCCCAGTTCACAATTAGTACAAAAACTTTAACTCACTTTCAAATATTGGATAGAAATTAAATTTTACATACTCACGAAAATCCGATGACAATCTAATATTATTATGATTTTCGGCTGTTAGAATGTATACTTATTTTACCGGATAACACAAAAAATTCGGATAGATTACTGCCAAGAAGTTTAAGAAAAAGTTATAGATTAGATAACACAAGAGTGCGACGGTTGTCTTTTTAAACTTTTATGCATTTTTTAGCACTAAATCCGAAATTTACCTTAAATTTTAACCATCATTTTCGCAAATCATAAATTGTCAAAGTTAAATAGTAACAGAAATCGGATACTATGAAATAGAGAGATGGCTGTGTTTTTTAATTTTCGATAATTGATTTTAATGTACTTTGCATCAAGATAGAATTTTTTTGCAAATCGTAAATGTCAAAGTTAAAATACAGCGAAAATCTGATACTATAAAACAGATGTAAAATTATTTTATTTTATTTTATTTTATTCAATAATTTATTCAATTTTTTGGCTTATACTGGTGTTTTTATAGCTAAACTGCTGAGGGGTACGATGAGGTGGCTGAGGACGTTCAATTTAAACTTTCAAATTTTTAACTTTGAAGTTTACAATTTGCGAAAAATCGTGACGTGATGGTTAAAAAATAAGGTCATTTTCGGATTCAGCGGTAAAAAATACATAAAAATCAATTATCAAAAGTTAAAAACACAACAATCACATCTACTTTATAATGTCAAATTTTTGCTATTTTTCTTTTTTTTAACTTTAAAATTTACGATTTGCAAAAAATCTTTACGTGGTGTAAAAAAATGAATTTCAATTTCGCATTCCGTGGTACATAATGCGTAAGAATCAATTATGAGAAGCTAAAAAACAGGACATAACCCAACTTTTGCAGGCTAGTGTAATCTAATAACGTTTTAAAGTATGTTTCATTTTGTACAGAATTGGGGCTGTTAATTTTATCATTTTGTTTAAAAAAAATTCTTTTTTTTCCTTATATGTTTATTCCAAATTATATATTTTAAATTAATATGTCACGATGATTAAATATTTCAAACTAATATTGCAATGTTAATTTTACTCTCAATCATTTTTTATTATATCTGAAAAAATTATATTTCCACTACATTTGTGAATGACCCCTAATTGGCTGCAAAAAATATGCTCCAATTTTAAACAAATATTAATTGGTCAATTATAATCGTAGATTAACCGGACTTTTTTTTTTGTCGAAATCGTCAGTGTAATAGGAAAATTTAACAAAATATAACTTATAGGCGGTTGACCGTATAAATATTTAAATTTCTTAATTTTCTAAGAAATGTTTTTATTGGTCCAAATCACTTTTACTATACTTCTTTACCTCATTAAAAACATTTTTGTAATTGGAACTATATGTCTATGGCTAACCGTTTAGGAATTAGCCATTGGTCACCGTTGAGAGTGGACAACATGTATATAATTAAATCATATAAATTGTTAAATAACAAAAAGATCGTGAACTATATTTTATTTACATATTTCATAATATTCTGAATCACAATCAAATCTGATTAGATGTTAATAAATAAGTTGGAATTTTCCTACATTGGGAGCCATAAGTAATAGCATTGTACATTCTATCATCATATTTACAGTGACAATAAACATTTTCGTCAGAAAAACAGTGTAACAAGAATTAAAATATTATTCTGAAATTTTATATGAGTATTTTATTTAATTTTGCAAAATTATTTAAAAGCATTTGTGGACTGTTTCACTGTTTCTCATAAAATATCTTATGCACATAGACTGTGCTTCTTTATCGTCATATTAGCATCCATCTGGACTGGATGTAAATTATTAAATTATAAATGGCGTTATCGGAAGTAAAAAAGGATCACAATTAAATTTTCTCCCGTTTCTATGCCAACGATATTTTAATAAGATAAATATATCGGACCCAATAATTACATGAGCAGAAATATTCCAGTTATGATGTTAATAAAGTGATAATATTGGACTTTTCTACAGAAAGCAACATTCCATTCATATCTTTAACGATACGATGTTATTAATAATGAAAATAGTGAAGAAAAATTCTTTTGAAGATATGAATTAGCTAAATTTTATTAGAAACGTAATTAACATTCAGAAAACTTTCAGTTTCGGGAAATTAGACGATATTTATAGCATTTGAAAGTTGTCAAATGTTCTTTACTATTCATCATTTAATTATTCAATTGCATAAAAAGAGTTTTGGTCACATGAAAATCAATGAAATTGTGTCTTAATTTAAGATTATGGTGAATTTAAATTCTAAAATAAGAAAATATTCCAATTAGAAACTTTTGTTTTTAATGGAATGATTGGAGAATAAAATGGCAACAGTCTGCCAAACAATATTTTGTAAACATTTGATCATCTTGTATGTTATTTTTTGTATTCATTTCTATACCAACGGTATTTTAATAAGATAGATATATCGGTTACAATTATTACATCGTTAGAAGTTATCCCGTTATAGTATTAATAAAATGATAACAAAAGGACATTTCAGGAGGATTTTCTGTTCTTGTTTTTGGTGAAAATCATGATATTCTAGCATTTAAAACCAACATGGACTTTTGACTTGAGTGTCCTTTCTCATTTTTCAGAACGATGTGAATGCCATTGCCCTATTGAAATTTATTTTGTTTTGGTTAAAATTTGCAGTGTTATGAAGCATCACTTTTAGTTGATCATGTGTAGTAGAATCTGTTAGTTAACCCTTCATGTACTGAATTTTGAATTCTTGAAATTTTGATCTTCTAAAGAATTTTTCGTGAATTTTTAAAACTACATTAGAAGATTTACACAGTCATTTAATATGTTTTAGAAGGATTTTAGTAGGACTGAAGGGTTTAGAAGGATTAATTAAATTTGAATTTATAGGGATTTATTGCAATATTTATAACAACACTCAAATCTTTTCTTTTAAACCAGCAGACCCGTCTGGCGTTGCCCGGTGTTTGTAAATAATAACCTTAAACATAACTCAAGTTTGTATGATTTTATACCTTTTGAAATTCTTTTAAATGAACCTGATTTTGGAGTCCCCATTGCCTTCCGCAGCGTCTAGTGTGTTACAAACAAAGTTTTTTCCGAACGAATCTGTAACCTGGGTCGCCGCTACGTATGGCAGCATTTACCGGAAGTGCCCCGCGCGTGACGGAGACAATCGAAACCCAAGTTGAGTGAACCGAACCTGGTAGTAATCAAGCCGCTAGAATCCAAAAAAGAATGCACCATTAATGTTTGAAAATGTTGGAAACTGAAGTCTAAGAATAAAATTCCATAATACAGAGAGTAGCTGAATTGTAATCTAAGTTGAATAAACCAAATCCCGTTGAATTTACAACATCCCTTAGAACCCGAGCAAAGAATGCGTCCCCAAGAAAATGCCCCCTCCCCTAGTAAATTTCTTGAATTACTTTTAACATTAACACGATATTTAATAAACGGATGAAATCTCTTATCTAAAGTTACTGTGGAAAAGTATTCCCAAGCATTTTTTCTTTCTAATTTCTATTTTTTTTTTTTTTTCATTAAGCAATTTGTAAATTCTACCTGAACTCGACAACACGATATTTTCTTTTCATTGCCTCCTTTCGGCGTTTGTTTACGTTTTTACCGCCACGGTTGGGTGGTTGCGTACCGCGTTTCGGTCGTAGACCGTATACGGCAATTTCACTTGCGATCGCATTCGCTCGTATTCATTTTTTCATTTTTTTTTAAGATAAGTATTTAAATTTAATTAACATGAAAAATCATCTTTTTAAGTCATTTTTATATTAAAGTAATTTTTCTAAAGTCATCGTAATATTTATTAAATGTTATTCAAATTAAATTAAATGTTAAGTATCTTCAGACTTATGCAAATTGCATTGTCGATTCTGATTGGCCGATAGGTTTTCGTCCTGATTTAAAGGGACAGCGATTTCATGTTTTCTGTGTGCGATGTCTGATGGCTGACTTATGGTACTATCTTGTATGTTTTTATGAAGTTTCAGCGAATATCTAAAGTATATGGGTAAGTGCCGATGTAATTGTAATAACATGAAGTTTATTAAGCATAATTGTTTTAGTATGAAGAAGTTTCAGCGTAAAATTGTTAATTTAAATCGGCGATAAGAGTTGTTAAAGTATACTACAAGTTGCTAATCGCTCAAAAATTACTTATGTTGTTGAATAATGAGCTGCTCTCGAGTTCAGGTGGACTATCGTCTGAAGAGTTCATTAATTTTGGAACGGAGTAAAATGTTCCTGTATGTTAGCTCTATTAAAGAAATCTGTTTCATCATTCTGACACATTACTGTAAGTACATTTTACACTTACCTTATCACTGAAAACATAATATCATATATATAGGATTCATGAAATTGCATATATTTCAACATATTTTTATTCAAAGTTATTATTCCAACAATATTTTCAGGGTTTTCATGCATTACTTAATCTATTTTGTCAAGTCACTCTGCTGAATTGTTACATGGGTTTAACACTTCTTGTGACAAATAAAGATAGAAGGGCAAACAACCAATCCCCCACCCTCACAGTTACCTTTAAAGGAACTCGATTTTTAATTTACGGCTGTAGTGAGTAGACGTAAGTTGATGGATTCTAAAAAAAGGCGATTAAAATTCAAAAAATGTGGCAGCTGAGGTATACAGAAAAACCGGGCCCTGGTGGCCCCGGCTCTTAACTGGAATGTAGTTCCAGTAGTATAAGAATTTTTTTTTAGTAGTTTTAATATAGCTGGAAGATGCTGAAACTATTTTAAAGCAAATTGCAATAGAATTGGATAGTTTTTAAAGAAGCTGCAACAAAGGCCCTAAGAAGGCGATTAATATTCAAAATTGGTGGTAGTTGAAGTCTGAAAAAATTGTTTGTCGTTCATGTAGTAGCTGGAAATCCTAAGAAGTTGTTAGGAAAAAAAAAACGTTTGTGAATCAGACCATTTTTAATGGAGCTGTAACATGTGCCCAAAAGGGTTCAACTGATAGTTCAGAGCAGGGCCCTAACAAGAAAACATGTTTAAATGTTTTAGTACTTAGCGTTTTAGATCTTCAATTAGGCAAAATTAAGCATATGGTATGAATTAATCATTAAAATAATATTTTAAAGAAATGCTCAAAAAATGAGGCATATGCTTAAAAAGGCGCCGTAGGGCCACAATAGAAATATGAGGGTGCTGATCTTGGGAGAAGAGTCCAAAATTCAATTTTAAATTTATGTAGTGAGAAGGTGATAAAATTAGGGAATGAAAAATGCATGGACCACAAAAAGTTCTAGGGGCCCCAGGATCGGGTTCTATAGGACCTTAGGTTGCCCCAAGACTTTAACTGGAATTTAGAAACGTGAGAATAACTAAATAGAAAAATGTTTCCAAAAATGAAGATCGGATTAAGAGGAGCATTTATTAGCAATTTATGGTGCAAAAGCATACCGTGCCCCAAGGAGTCCGGGTCTTAAGTGCTATGTAGTTTGGTATAAAGATACTTTTTAGTAGTTTTTAAATTAATCAGAGGACGCTAGAACTATGTTAAAGAAAATTGCAAGCAATTCGGATCATTTTTAAAGAAGCTGCACCAAGGTCCCAAGAAGGCGATTAATATTCAAAATTCGTGGTAGCTGAAGACTGAAAAAAATTTTGTAGTTCATGTAGTAGTTGTAGGACCTAAGAAATTGTTATAAAAAACACTAGTGAATCAGACCATTTTTAAGGGAGCTATAATAGAGGACCCAAAAATGGGCCATCTGCTATTTAAAAGTAGTGCCCTAACATGAAAACATGGTAAAATATTTTAGTACTTAGCGTTTTAGATCTTCAATTAGTCAAAATTAAGCATAGAGTATGAATTAATCATCAGAATAATATTTTAATTAAATACAGGAAAAAGTGAGTAAATGTTTTTAAAAAGGCCCAAGGGCCGCAATAAAAATATTAGGGTATTGGTCTTGGAAAAAGCGTCCATGACTCAACTTTAACATTATGCACTGAGAAGGTGAGAAAACTAGTTGGTGCAATATGCATAGCGCACAAAATCTTGAAGGGCCCTGGACCGGCCCCAACGGGATCATAGGTGGCCCCGGGGCATAACTGGAATGTATAGACGTGAGAATAACTGAATGGAGAAAGTGTTCCAAAAATGAAGAATGTAATCAGAGGGGGCAATTTATTAACAATTTAAGGTGCAAAAATTTCAAACGACCCGTTACCGGGCCCCGAAGGGTCAATGCCTTAACTGGCATGTAGTTGGGTATAAATATATTTTTAGTAGCTATTAAGAATTAGAAGTAATTATTAAGAAGTAGTTATTAAAAATTAACAAATAATCGCGATTTCTGTGCCACGTACTATAGCGTAATATATATATATACATAGATTTCATTTGCCAACACTATGGTAAAAAAAGCCATGCATGGTTGTCACTGTCTGACTTCGGAGCATGTGTGCTTTTGCACCGACCGAACTGATCATGATTTTAGCAAATTCAGATTTTTATGATCCTATTTAGAACAATACCTATTTATTTGTATCTTTCCTAAGAATTATTCTCTAAAAATTTCTGACTTTTTACAGTTGTCATGAAGTTTTTTTTTGGTAGTACTTAGTTATCCCGTTTTACCAATTTCG
Organism: Maratus speciosus; assembly: GCA_963932465.1. NCBI lineage: Eukaryota > Metazoa > Arthropoda > Arachnida > Araneae > Salticidae > Maratus > Maratus speciosus. Next base: position 329,606,594 of record OZ010788.1, on the reverse strand, counting down.
CCAAATTCTATAAATTGCCAAACGACTCGCCAAATTATGCAAATTGACATATTTTTTCATTTTAAATATCGAAAGAACAAATAAATTAGTATAACATTAATGCAAATACAAATAAAACGTCGAAATAAAAATCACTTGATGACGTAAACACGTGTAAAGTGCTTAAAGTCAGGCAAATGTGACACTTATGATCAACCATTAATGGCATTTAATCTTATAGTTTGGCGATAGATTTTTGGCCGACGGGATAACCAAGTATTACCGTTTTTTAAATATATTACTATCAAGTTGTGTGCCATCAAGATTTGACGGGTTCCATCTAGTTTCATTTGAAATGCTAAAAAAAGAAAAAAAAAGAAGAAATGATGTCATAATCAAAAAGTTTTATGTTATCATCAAAGAAAGACGCGAAATATAAAAGACGCTATTGGTGATTGAAAAATTATTTTACAGAGGTTATCGCAAAATATCAAATACTAAGATTTTTTTTCTTTTAAATAGAAAAAAAAGCCATATATATTTTCCTGTTTAAATAGATTTTATTATACTGTAATATTAGTGCGTGCATATTTTCTTTGCTCCATGTTCTATAATCCGAGTTTCTACGAAAACATTCAACCAGTGAAAATGACGTACATTAAATTTCCGTGACGTATGTAGATTAATTGTGCTTTTTTATCAGTTTTTTAATATAATTTTAAAACGGTTTGGAACTTATTTTTGATAGTAGGGGCATTCAGTAGGTTACCATTATAGGTACCTTCTGGTGCAATCAGAAACGAAATCTGACAAATATTTTTTGAGTTCGGCTTGACGAAAGGTTTTTATTAGGCATTCCTTTAGTAGGCCATAGCGTTAATATCCATCGTAGCTGTATGTGACAGGAAAGTAATATTGCGCAGTGTATTAGCTTTCGCTTCGCTCAGACAACTAGATCTCTAAAGCTGTCTCTGAACAATACATTTCATAAAAACATGTATAACCATCACTTATAAACAGATTAAGTAAAATAATGCTATAAAGTGATAAAATATCATTTATTAAGATTGACGATCGTTTCATCGCACCAACGGCGACATTTTCAAAATCATTCTCGATAGAAAATATTTTCACATAATTATAAAAATAATTTTAATTTTTTTTTTTTAAATTATTCAATCATTCAATCTAAAGCTGAAATAGCTGGATACTAAATGTTTGAGTCTCTAATTTTTTTATTTTTATTTATTTTTTTTTTTGGGGGGGGGGAGGGGATTCCAATACAAATATTATTTGAAATTAATATTAACGTTTGGAACACTGCATATAAGTGCCCAATAAACGCAATATTGATAATTATACTTTAGTTGCATGTATTATAAGGTCATTTGTCACACAGAATCCTGCTAAGATGTTCTTAAATAATCGTAATTTCTGCTAAATTGGTATGAGAATTTTCAAAATAGTAGTATAATCTATCAGGAAACTGGAATATCACACTTGCAGTTGTCATACTGACCACTTAGTCGACATAGTAGGACTACAAGCTATCCACAAAATATTATTTTAAAATTAATTTTCATTGCTTAATTAAATGAAAGATTTAAACGCATTTTGTGCTATCTCACTTTCTATACAAAATATTCCATGCACATAAATTTTATTTTTGTATCTTTACATGGCCATCGTTTAAAAGAAGCTCATAATCAAACTATACATGACATTATCCGAAGTCAAAATATTTTCAGTCTTTAAAATACTAAGAATATTTTAATTAGCTAAGAGGAATCTACTTCAGTTATTATATCAGAAGGAATACCCCATTTCTGTTATGAATAATGCACAAACATTGGATTTTACAACTATAAAGAAGACAGCATTCGAAACTTTAACGTTATGCATTATCAGCAAAGAAACATGTTGCCAAGAATTATTCTTTTGAAGATATGAAATTGTTAAACTTTATTAGAAACGCAATTAATATTCAAAAAGCTTTCTGTTTCCTGAAATTGATATTTATAGCATTGCTTCTTTGTAAAACATATTTTCATATTCATGATTGAATTACGCGAGCACATAAAATTACTTGTTATCAGATGAAGAACATTGGAACTGTGTTTCTATTGTCTTATGTTGATTTGAATATATATATTTAGTTTTATATCATTTGTTGTGTTGATGAAATCCAAGATGTATTAAAAAAAAAAAAAAAAAAAAAAAAAAAAAAAAAAAAAAAAAAAAAAAAACATAGAACAGTAATCTAAAATTCCATATTTACGTTAGCTACATGTTTCTTTTTCTTTGGTAATAGGCATGTAATATATTTTTTTAATTATTTGCTATCAGAAAAGTTTATTTAAATTATATTTTAAATGTTATTAATAAAATTATATGTATTGATCTAACACCGTTTAAAACATCAGACATTTTTAACTAATTCCGGACAAATTTCAATAGCATTCAATGTGTCTGGTAATTAAACGTCACCAATGATTTAACAGTTTATGTACTGAATTACGAATTCATGAACAGTTTATCTTCTAAAGCATTTTTCTTGAATTTTTGAAACTACATTAGAAAATTTATAATTTAAAAATCATTTAATAAATTTTAGAAAGATTGAAGGATTTAGATGTATTAATTAAATTTGAATTTATAGAGATTATTTCAATATTTCTAGCCCCACTCAAATCTGTTATTTTAAGTACTTCTTTTAGTATTTTGTAGAATTAGGAAATATTCAAAAATAATGTTCATACAATAGATATATAGAAATACTTCCGAATTGAAAAATCCCCCCTCCCCAACGCCAAGAAAGCTGGAAATATGAAAAGGCAAAAGAAATCATCCATTTAAAAATCTTTTTGTTTTGTGTAACGAATAATGCTTTTGGAACAAGGTAAAGTAATGCATTTATAACTCATTCTAAACTGTATTACTACTAATGGATGTATTAAATGAATTTTATAACAGGTTATTTTAAATGTACTTATAATTACCGTCAGTAGATAAAGGATTAATGGCAGTTGAAGCCCCTATACCTAGCATGTTAAATTAATGTACCTTTTCACAAAAATACTAAAGATATTCACTTGAAATTTTTTACATATGTAATATGAATAATTTCTAATAAAGTGAAGTAACGTGAACTTTACGAACAGATGTCCTTTAGTTTTTTATAAAAAATCTGAATAAAAAACACATTTAAATACCAAAAACTTGCATTTTTCTGAGGAAAAACTTTTTAGGTAAATTTTTTGGACAAATGTTTGTAACCAAAGATCACTTCAGTTTGAACAGGAATATGTATGAAATATTCTGGCAAAATTGCAAACGACAATATGTAGACGTTTCCATAAAGAATCAGTTCAAAAAGCAGCATTTTTCAAAAAACTAAGTTTAAAGTTTACGTATATAATGTTTATTTACGATCTAAACCAACTTGATCATTTAAAAAGTTTTAACGTCTTGTTGTCGCAGAAACAAAAGTAATATACCATTTAAAAGGAGGGAAATAAAGGATTCAAAATATTAAAATATTTCAAAAACGACTTTATTAAAAAATTTGACTTCCAACTGCACAAAAAAGATTTTAAAAGTAGAAAAATGCATAAAGTGTAATAATTATTTTAATACATTGTATCGTTTAATAGTTTAAGTTAAATTTATTAAATTTAACTTAGTACTATAACAAACTGTTATTGTATGAAACATAAGAAGTAACTGTGTAAAGGAACATAATTACATTTCTCGTACAACATATCTCTCGTAGAAATCCACAAGTATTTATTTTCGAAACTAGTGCCTTAAATTTTATCATTTCACATTCAGTAAGGGAAACGAATATTAAAGAGTTAGATTTATAATTACTTTTTTTGCGTGAGTTTATACATATATAGAAATTATTAATTTCCTTTTACTTAATATTTTCTCAGATTCATATTTTTGTAAGTTACACAAATATATAAAGGGGGAAAAGAATGTTCATTACAAAAGTAGAAAACTATAGCGCAAAATCTATTAAACTCATCAGTGACTTTAATCTGAAATTAATGAGAGTGCTATAATTATTATCGAGAATATTACCAGTTGATGCTATTAACATTAAAAATAAATTAATATATAGATATAAAATCTTTCGTTATAAAATCTTTCGTTTAATGTTTTCTTTTCATTCTTAACATTAACTTGCGCTTAGTTGATCGTACTAAAGGAATTTAGTTCACACGTTTTAAAATATATTAAGTGCATCAAAACTATTACTAGTTTAATGAAATATAGATAACAATGGCGAATTAGAATCATATATGTATTTAATTTCATGTGGATATAAAATATTCACAAATAATAAATTATTTAGTTTTTTTAATTGAAGCCGTTTTCTCCGGTTTGTATAATATAGCCGATTGTTTTGGAAATTATTTTAAGTTCCACATTAAATAGGCATTTATAAATAATAAATATTAAAAGTAGGTAAAAATATAGTAGATAAAATTAAAGTACAAATAACTATAGATTTTTTGTATATATTTTGACTATCAGTATATATTGAAAAATTCATTTTGCGTTTCATTCTATTAATAGTTCTTCCATAGCTGTATTTTGTTAAAGGAAAAGTTTTATAAGTGTAGTAATCCGTAAAATATCTTTATTACACTATTTTTCCATTCGTGATCACAGAATTGAAGCGAATTGTGTTGGAGGTAAAATTACTCAATCCTCCAAACATCATCTATGCCTTCATTATTAAATGATTTAAATTTTTACGCACTTTTTTACTGCTGCATGAAGAGTTACGTGCTATAATTTCATGTAACAGTAAAAACATGTGGTTATTTTTTTGCCTTTCCTTTTAAATTGACTTATGTCGAGATCTGTCCGAGGCGAGTGATATGTTTCGACTATTATCAAGCCATTTTTCAGTAAAATGAGTAAAAGATACCGTTTCAAATAGTGCTTTTTTTAACATCACAGATGACCCTTAAACCATAATTTTGACGATTTTTAAGCGCATTTTGAAAACTGCTCGGCAGAAAAATTTGAAATTTTGGAATCACATAATATCCATCAAAATAATTGTAAGTTGCAATTCATATTTCTTTTCAATATTAATTTCATAGGTTATATTTCAATATTATAAAAATTATAAATTCAATGTTTTTATGTTTGCTTTTTTAGTATTATAAGCATACAAAAATTTTCGCATTATGATTATGATTTCAGCAGATATTAAAAAAATATGAAAATGTAAATTAACATTAGATGCTCTAAATTTTGAATGTTTATAATTCAAAATTTTTCATCCAAATGACTTGAAATTTTGTATCTAATCCTAGTTTGAATAGAAGATTTTAGATACATTGTTTAAATTTAGTGTTGAAAAAAAAAACAAAGTTTGGGCTCGTTTTGATTTGTAGAAGGCACTATAAGCAAATTTTATATACATAAATTAAAAATAGACTTTATTCCCATCGTTTTCAGTAACTTTCTTCTATTATATTTTTTTGAAAAGTTAGTAAAGGGTGATTACTTTGTATCTATGACTGTACATGAGCAATTTGTATTGCACATACTACACATAAAATAAATATAGTGACGAACTCGTTTAATACAAGCACGGCGCGAGTACGCGGTTAAATAAAGCAATTTTCTAAATAATATATGTTCATCATTTAAACTAGGGGTGCACAACCTTTTTAAGAGAAGGGCCACTTACAAAAATATCTGGGTTGTCGAGGGCCACACCAGTAACACAAAGAGGATTCTATTTCGGGGAATTGAAACGTGGCCTATAATCAGATAAAAAACATGGTTTCAGAGAGGGGGGGGTTACCCCTCTAGGTTCTCCTACCCAATCAGCATATCCAACTCAGTTCGCAAGAATATATCGACAGTTTAAATTTGTATATATAACAAACAGAGATATAGCAAGGATTATATTCAAGGAGTGATAATATTCCTTGACTTTATTCGGGAGAGTAAATTTTGCCTGTTTAAAAGTGCTAAAAAACAAACATAGGCTTGAAAGTGGCTTGTGCTGAAAAAAAAAAATGTGAATGTGAACGAAGGGGAGGGGGGAGCCGATCAACGAAATTTCAGATTTTATCCGCGCTTGATCGACAAAATTCGCAATTTTTCCACTCCTGATCGACGAAAATCGCTATTTTTGCACGTTTGATCGACAAAATTTGCTATTTTTCCGCACTCGATCAACAAAATTTTCAATTTTTTTGCTTATGATCGTCAAAATTTGCGATTTTTTCGTGCCTGATGGACAAAATTCGCACTTTTTTAGTTATCAACCAACGAAATTCGCGATTATACTTACCCGATCGACAAAATTCGCGATTCTTAACTAACTGTTGAAAATTTGCAATTTTTTCCCTCGGCAAATTGACGAAATTCGAGATGTTTTTCTCGCGACTGACGAAAATGACGATTTTCTCGCAACCTATCAGCAAAATTTGCAGTTTTTTCGCGCATTATCTACAAAATTTTCAAATTTTCCGTGCCCGATCAACGAAATTTGGAATTTTTTTGCACCTGATTGACAAAAAAGCGTGATTTTTCGGTGCCCGACCAACGAAATTCGCAATTTTTCCGGGCCTTACTAACGAAATTCGCCATTTTTTCTTGCCCGATCGGAGAATTTTGCGATTTTTTCGCACTTATCGACAAAATTCGCTATTTTCCGTGCCCGATCAACGAAATTCACGATTTTTAACTGACTGTGACAAAATTTGTAATTTTTTCCTGCAGCAAATATCATATTGACGAAATTTGCCATTTTTCCTTGCAATAAACGGAAACTCGTAATTTTTCCGCAACCGATTAACGAAATTTTCAATTTTTCCGCGCATCATTGACGAAATTCGCAATTGTTTCGTGCGCGACAACGCCATTCGAGATTTTTTGGAGTTTGATCGACAAACTCGCGATTTTCCGTTCTCAATCGACGAAATTCCCAATTTTTCCGATCCTCATCGGCGAAATTTGCAATTTTTCCGCGCCCGATCAACGATTCATGATAAAGAGATAAAGCCCGTGTTTCGAAGCGGATCAACAAAATTTGAGATTTTCCCGCTCCTAATCGACAAAATTTGCGATTTTTCTCGCCCGCTTGACGAAATTCGCGATTCTTAACTGACTGTCGAAATTTTGCAATTTTTTCCCTCGGCAAATTGACGAAATTCGAGATTTTTTTTCTCGCGACTGACGAAACATACGATTTTCTTGGAACCTATGAACAAAATTGGCAATTTTTTCGCGCAATATCTACAAAATTTACAATTTTTCTGTGTCTGATCAACGAAATTTGGAATTTTTTTGCGCCTGATCGACGAAAAGCGTGATTTTTCAATGCCCGACAAATGAAATTCGCTAGTTTTCCGTGCCTTACTAACGAAATTCGCCATTTTTCCTAGCCCGATCATTAAAACTCGCGATTTTTTCGAGCCCGATCGACAAAACTCATGATGTTTCCGTGCCCCATCGGAGAATTTTGCGATTTTTTTCGCACTTATCCACAAAATTCGCTATTTTTCCTTCCCCGATTAAAAAAATTTGGGATTTTTCCGCACCTTATCGACAAAATTTGCGATTTTTCCGTGTCCGATCAACGAAACTCCCGATTCTTCCGAACCCGATTGACAAAACTCGTGATTTTTTCCGAACCCAATCGACGTAATTTGCGATTTTTTGCGCGCCTTATCGACAAAATTCCCGAATTTTCAGTGTTCGATCAACAAAATTTATGATTTTTTTCCACGCAGATGAACAAAATTCGCGATTCTTAACTGACTAACAAAATGTTCAAATTTTCCCGCGACAAATTGATAAAATTCGCGATTTTTTCCATATGGACAAAAATTGCAATTTTTTCCATTTATGAATTGACGAAGTTCGCGGGCCACAGGTTGTGCATCCCTAATTTAAACTATATAAAAATTTTCACGCTTACAACGAGGTACAAGATCAGGACCATGGTTAATACAAGTAACATCTGTTTTATCAGTGTGAATTTCGGTGAAAGGTAGGGTAGAAATAATAAAGGTAACTGTATGATCAGTAGTAAGGTAAATGTTTACCGAATTTCCACTTCACAATACTAATTTTAAGATCTTTCTCCATAGAAAGAAAACTGAAAGTTACCACGAAATCAGTCATCACCAAAATAAAAAAGCTCTTTTGGGATAATCATTTGTCGTCACTCTATTCCCTTCTCAACAATAGAATCCGCTTACGATTTCTGCTTTATGGCTGAATAACATCATGTCGTTCTTGTCTTACAAGTTGTTAGTGGGTTGGGAAACTTGACTCTAAAGGAAGCAATCAGTGGCCGCTAACTCTAACAATTCTCAAGCTGATCCAAAGATTCACTGTGATTTGTTGCTCGAAGTTAAATGTATCGGAAACTATTGTTTAGTGTTCTTAAGGAAATTTGAAAAAAGACCTGTGATTTTAGTTCCTTTTGACTGCAAATGAAAAACATCGTTCAAAAGTTTATTTTCAATTTTAAATGATTCAAAATGTATAATTTTAAGTCTAGAAAAAAAACCATCACCAATTAGTGATAAGATATATAGTATTAATGAATTTCAGTGTGGTAGGAAAAATCCTTCATTGTGCCAAAATGTTTGGACTCTCATCATCAACATTATAGACTCGAAGCTGTGGATAATTAGAAAAAAAAATATTTAATACGCTTTCTAAAAAAAATAATTAAATGAGGCATGAGTTCAATTTTAAAAAAAAATGTATTTTGTAGTCTAATCTGGGAATTCTGAATTCTTTAAGTTTTCTGCGTAACAAAAATGCTATTGAATCAGTTTCATGAATTGAGATTGAATGAAAAAAAATAAATATTGGTAGAAATCAATCAGTGCAAAGATGGAGAACTAGAACAGTTTAGTACCAGTTCAAAAATATATTTCTCTAGCTTATGGAGAAGATAAACAGTAGAAATGAAAATTTTCGTTATTAAAAATACAAGAAACATAAATAAAAAGTGGACAGTATTTCAATGGTAGAATGTAAAAAAACAACTCCAAATGAGAAAAAGCTCGTAAAACGTTTTATGTTAAATGTACCACATATCATTCAATTATATTAGATGCGCACCAGTTATGCAACAATTGCATTAACTATGCCTGAGATATCAGACAATAAAATTAAATTTAGAGATAACAATGGATATGTTCTTTTATGATATGCCGCTATTCGTGCTAAATTAGTAAGTAAAATTTTACTCTCATATTGCTATCATTCCTCTGGTTTAGTATTCTTAATTAGGAGCAGGGCGCTAAGATAAATTAGTAAATATTTATTGTAAGTAAATGTTCTATTAGTCTAAAAAGCTTATATTTTAATGAATATATATACACCAAGCGTTGTGTTGTATACACGGCATTTATCATCATTGTTTCATATTTCTACACTTAATAACTTATTATTCAACTAAAGTGAAATCGATTATTCGTAGAAAACAAATATAGAAAAGTAATAAACACCAGAACAATCAAACATCAAATTATCTTATTTGGTAAAGGCTGCTGCATACTTTGTAAAATTATCTGCATTTAAAAAATTGAAAAAAAAAATACTTTCTGATTAAAAGAGTTGCATTAAACGTATTGGACATTCAATTTATTTTTTTATTAAATTTTAAATTAAAACTCCTTATTAAGCATAAAAAAAGACTGCTATAATATGAAATATTTTCTCATCAAAGAACATAAAATAAACAGAGTGTAAAAGAAACTATGATTTCATTTTAATAAAAGGAATAAAGAAGGTAACTGCCTTGGTGTAACAACATATGCTGCCTCTTTCGACTGTATCAAAACCGATTTCGTTTTCTCAAATGAAAAGAAATAAAAATGAAACCTTTCATTCAGTTGTTGGAGGTGTTCTTAAATTTGGTTTTGTATACTGTAATTAATATTAATTCATTTATTATTAATGAAAAGTATTAAAAATTTTATATTGCCTTTTAATTTTAAATTGTCTTTATTATTTATGAAAAATATTAGTAGAACTGTTAAAAACTGTAAATAAAAATGTCTTTTTAAAAGATTTCTAAAACATTGATTTAATACTAAAACATTTTATTTAATACAAAAGTCTATGCAAAAACTGTTGCAATATAATAAAAAAAAATTCTTAGCATTTTTTTCTCTTATGAAACCTACTGTAACAACAGTGTATCAGTTCTTGATATGTGGAAAAATAACAATAAAGGGAGAAAGTGCGAGGGATACACTGTAAAAAGAAGTAATACAACGTAATTTATGAAAATATAATGAATGAAAATCGGAAAAACATCCTCCAAATTGCCTACAATTTCGAAAATCGTTATTCTTCTGTCAAAACTTAGAAACCTATATACCTGGTCAGAACTTTGGCCGAAAAAACTATATAAGCTAGCTGACGGGAAATGGGACTCAAATCCTCTTCAAAGAAGACTATTTACGCCTCCAAACATCTAGCTGACTGTTCTTTCCACTACTGGAAATACTTTTGGAAGGCTTTTTTTTTTGGAATGGTATTCAACTCCGCCGTCGCGTTCAGTATATCTCATAATTACTCTAAAAACGGGGTACTTTCAATGGTGCCATCAATTTCGCAAACAACCAGAAATCCCATGGTGCCATGTCTGATGAGTAGGGTTGGTTGTTGGTTGTATTTATGTCGGCCAATTATCTGCACGTGTGATATAGGCCCTAATGGGGGGAGTGCCTTCCGTGGAGGTCTTTCTAAGGGAACCTAACAAGTATTAACGCTTGGAGAACCAAGGTTCGAAGAAAACCACGAAAACTCCGAACGATTAGGCCGACGGGCGCGATTGGGATCGAACCCAGCACCTCCCGTCTACCAGCTTCGAGAGCAGAACCTCTCGGCCACTGGTGGGGCCTGATGAGTAGGGAGATTGGCCGACTGAAATTCTATGTTTCATCAAGAAAGTCTGAATTACGTGAGATGAATTAGCTGGAGTATTGATGATTCTTACGACATCTGATGAATCTTACGAATTGTTTCGCTTTGAGATTCACCAAGCTGTGACAAAATTTGATGCTTTACCTTTACTCAACTCGTTCAATCAGCTTGAGAGAAATCAAAATCCGACGAACACGTATCACTGCAGCGTACTCGGTGGCCAACAGGCAACGACTGGCTCACTGGAAAGAGGTGGAAAAATTCAAGCATGCGCTTTAAGCTGTGTTCTTCCAATGTGCATAGTGGCGCCGCCTTTAAATCAATAGGGGCGGTAGGAGAGGTATGATGCACTTCTTTTTACTAATTTTTTATAACCCTTAGAAAGCTATTAAAAAATCGTGATTTCTTATAAAGTGACATTTTATTCATTGTGAATTTAAAAAAATAGTCATTCAAAAAATATACCCCAATTATTTTGAATGGCTAGTACCGTATCAAATCTCCCCATAACTGGGGAGGATTGATACACTATCAAGGGAGGTTTGATACATTGTTATGTAAATGGGAAAAAAATGCAGCCAATTCAATTTATGCGTCATACAATTTTTTATGATAAATCTTGAAATATTTAAGTAAAATTTGAAACGAAATGACATTGACATGTTTTTGTTTCAGAAATGTTTCTTACAAAAATATTTAAACTATTGCTATTATTTAAACAATCCTATTAACACACTTTTTAGAAAATAAATAATGAAAAAAAAAAAAAAAACCCTAGAGATCTAGCTGCAAGAAAAAATGAAGTGAACATTGCTGATTTGCAAACAACTTAACAAAAATTTAGCACATTTAAGATACCTTTAACCCTTTCAGGGGCAAAGCATTTTCAATGCTAAAGTGTTGAATAAATGAATGGCACCGGAATTTACCAACAATTTTAATAAAAATAAGAAAAGGGATATATTTCACTTTCACACTAAATGGAAAATATTTTACCAAAATGCTGGTGTTAATTTGGCGTTTGGGAATTAAAATTAAGTGGTATCATAAACATACTACCAGCCCTGAAATGGTTAAAAGAAAAAATAATAACTCTATCATTTTGATAAGTAAAATTGGGCAGATTTAACGTTTTTTCAAATTGCCCTTCATAAATTATAGAAACATTTTCCCTTTCAGGCCATTTAAACATTTCCCCTTCTACATGACGAGCAAAGAGAATCTACCATCTATCATCAGACTGCTTTTCTATGTAACCTACATAATGTCTATGATTAGTCTCTTTGCTCTTCCTTACCAATTTCAGTAGCTCTTGCTCTAAAACAATAATGAATATTACAGTCCTATATTAGTTTGCAAACTTAAAAAAATATTAAATTCCAAATACGCAAGTGTATCATTTCTCCCCAGTACTAATGTATCATTTCTCCCGATTATCTCTTATTGGATTTACAATCACTTTGTACAAATGCAGTTGCAAAATGGTAATCTACCTTGTAGTAAAACTAATTCTAACAATGTGCTTTATAAATAAAAAAAATACAAGATATTATCTTCACAATAATAAGAGTTATGAAAGAAAATCAATCAATGAAAAAATTTACATTGACATTCCAAAAACATTCAAAATTAAAAAAAAAGAAAATTTGTCAGTTCTTCACTGATTAGTCCAGCTAATGATGGCTTCAGCAAATAAAAGAAGCCTTCACATGTGTTAGAATGGCTGTTAATGCGATTTGTTGAGACAAATTGCCAATGTATCACCCCCCCTTTGTATCAAACCTCCCCTACCTCCCCTACTATTCCCTAAAAAACCGGATAGTGATCAGACAGACCTCGTATTTTCGAGATTTAAAGAAAATTTATAAGTCTTTTTTTTCTGCCACTGTCTTTAGGAAACGTTCCAGAGTAGTTTTATTGTTCATTAATCTGTTTGAATATTGTTTTGAAGAATGATATCGATTCTTAATTTAGTACTTTCGATTGTATATCAGTATTTATACATGAAAGGGCAGCACAATTATATTAATTTTCATGATATACTTAAAGCTGTTAATTTCCTATTTCTGGCTGTAAAATATGTTTGTTAAACTTGAAAAAGTTTGCTTTAGAATTGATAGCATCCCAATAATTGATATTCTGGTTAGAGAAAACTGATTAATACAGCACAAAAAAAAAAAAAAAAAAAAAAAAAAAAAAAAAAAAAAAAAAAAAAACTCGTAAAAGTCTCTGAAAATCAGGGGCAGCCAAAAAATAAAAATAAAATGGTATAAATGATTTTTGTATCAATAATACAAATTAGTTTTTGAGGATTCTAAAGATAAATAACGCAATCAGAATCGGAAATAACTCTGAGGAGTTATTTCAATATTGCATATTTTTGATGAAGTCATATTATAATTTATTTGATGAAGAAAGATTTCCCTTTTTTGCGGTGTGCTATTTCTTTCCATATATGAAAAATAAACTAAATATTTTACAAATGATCTGATATATAAAATAAATCAACCATTTTAAAAACTGAAGGAGTACAATTTTCCTCTAAAAGTACATTTATCTTTTGACAGCTTTTCCATGAAAGTAGATGCAGTTTACACAAATTACATCACATTATTTATTCGTTTCCCCTCAAAAATCTCGGAAGATGTTTTCTTTATTATATAAATAGCATTCGTTAATGAGAAAAAACAAATTATTAATCTTGCATCATTAGGGTTTCGTTCATCTGACGGAACGCTATACTTCTCATTCCTCTGTCTGTCTGTCTGTCTGTCTAAGAGCCCGTTATCAAAAACTATAGATCTTGGGGATTTGAAATTTTGATACTTATAGCTGAACACCTCACGTCAAACGACAAATCACAAAATTTTGAAAAGTCTTATATTTACCCGTCTGGGCTCTCACTTGTGTATTTTAAGCATTTTGTTTTCTAACTGAGCCCCTTATTCAGTTGAAGACTTGAAATCTTGAATACTTATAGCTGATCACACGACAAAACATAAAAAATTTAAAAAGTCTTATATTTACCCCATCCGGTCTCTATCTTATGTATTTTAAGCAATTTTTCTACCTCCACCTTTTTCAAGTGGGGGGCTTTGTTTAACTTTTGCCGATATCCCTTTGACCAATCTTTCATATTATGCACCACAGCCTTACATATTTTTGTTCCACTTTTTACCGTCAGGATGCGCTTAACTATCTCGGATGCTATGGGACCGATCATCTCGAGTAATATATCTACGGATAGGTTGTAAAACGGAGTTTCGTTCGGACAAAGGCTTGTTTAAAATAGAGTGCGCCCCCTGGTTGCGAAATGTGCAACTAACAGACTTTGCAAATGATAAAGTTTTTTAAAAGGAATATTAAACGAAACCCTCTGTGCGATCTGTGATCAAACTTACCCATTTGTTTTTATATTACTTTAGTAGTGAATTATAAAGTTATTTTTTAATATATATTTTACCCCAATTTTAATTTTTTTATTATACCAGGTATATGCAACATGAACTAGGTATAAGTAAAATGGCAAGAATTTTTAGAATTTTATTTACAAAAGTAGTCAATAAATGCACAAAGAGAAAAAAATAATAATTTATAATATATTTTTTTATAATCAACCTCATCTCTAAATGTTTTCATAAACTGAAATTTTTACGAGATTTATTTAACGTTTATTTGCTGTTCTTGCCGCACAAAAACATAATCTTTCTGATAACTCAAATGAAAAGATAATACTTATCGCATTAGTTACCAGCATTAAAACTTTATGATGTCATAAACATCCGTTGGAGTAAAGGTTGAGAGGATTTTTTTAGTCACATCAATAAAGTGTAACAGTATCTTTTATGAGTAGACTCTAGAGATATTGTTTGCAGTTGAGGATATTAAGAAATAGCAACAATTTTAGTACAATAAAGGGTTATAATTTATGTAGTATTTTATAGAGCCTGTTATGTGTAAGTTCAGTTGGTGGATAACTATATAAGCATGGACAAAATTTCGCACTTTTATACGTATTTTTTAATAAACTAGAATCCAATAATATTATAATATATGTTCAAGAAACTAAATACTTTGTACTTTAAAATTCCTATTTTTTTATTACACATAAAGAGCAAATTGGTGTAAAAACAACCTACTACATTGCTTATAAAAATTATTAGATAATTTTATATTTTTGATTTTTTTAATTCATATAAATAGTTTTATTTCCCTTTCTTATTTATCATTCTGAGCTACATATAAAAAATATAGAACTTGAAATCCAAAGACAATACTTGATATTTACCCACAAAGGTTATATTGTAATAATTTTATTGTGAATTTTCCCCCCACACATTTAACGATACGCAATTAAATTCCATGTTTTGATCAATAGTGTTCTACAAATGAATTTTAATGAACAGTTACTCTGCGATCTGCTTTTAAATCACAAAATGCTAACTGCCTATTAAATCAACAATGCTATAGTATGTTAAGAAAATAAAAACCACTTAACTTTTGCCCAATTATGAAACAAAGAGTTCTAATTATAATTCGTGCATGTAAAATATGATATTACAAGACAATTGTCACAAATAACTTTTAATAAAATTTAATATTGTGACAAATGATTAAATAAAATAAACATTGCAAATAAATAAAGATCATACAGTTACACTTCACACAGTTACTTATCACATTTATTTCAGAATAACTTATCAATAAAGGGTATAATAATTAATATAAGTCTTGGGTTTTCAATGAAAACCTCAAATATTCAGTCTTCATTGAAATAACAGATTTTTTAATTTTGTTCCTTTAATAATTGGCTTCTTTCTTATAATGTCAAATACTAATTCATTCGCAAAAACCCATTCCACCATGATCTGCTTTTAAATCATCAAATATAACTGCCTATTAACTGAACAATGATATAGTCTGATAAAAAGCTATAACACAACATTGCTTTTGCAAATTAAGAATTATATTATTGTTCTAATTATAATTAATACATGTAAAATATATATTATAACATAATTGCTACAAATGGTTTCGATTAAAATTGAATATTGTGATTAATGTTTAAGTGAATTAACTATTGAAAATAAATAAAGATCACAGAGTCAACAAATTTCAGAACAGCTTGTCGAAAGAAGATATAATAACACATATTATATAGGTCCTGCGTCTTTAATAGAAACCTCAAATATTCTCTTTCTCATTGAAGTAACAGTTTTTTTTTCTCTTAAATATTTTGTATTTTTCTTAGAATATCATATTTCAATGCATTCTCCAAAGAAAACTGTTTATTTTTATCATAAACTCTGCGGCGTAAAGTATCCTAAGACGATATTCCCCAAACTATCTTGATGCTAGGTGAATTGCCGGCTGAAGCATTATTTTGGTTATTTTCTGAAATCATGCCAATAGTGTTGCTATCCATCTGCACTGTTGAGGTGAATCCTTTCGTTAGAAAACATAATTTGTTTCAACTCGTCTTCCCATACATCACATTTTTAGTCCTTTTCAGTCTTTCTTCTGGATAATGTTTTAATAACTTTAATTTTTGTTCATTTGTCAAAATTTGGTAAGACTTAAGACACTTCTAAACCGTAATATGTGAACTATTTTTGTGCTGTAAACAATACTTTCCTTTAAGCACGTTTTGCGTTGCTTTTAGAATGTTTTGATTATTATATTGGGACTGGTTATTTTAAAATGTTTTATTAACGTCACTATTCCTCTTAAACGTCTATCAACACCCTTATAAAATGAAAGTTTCTTACCTCTTTCTTAGATTACTATTTCTTTCAAGACATCGTTTAGTAAATCAGGAATATTGCAGTCAAAATACGAAGATTTAAGTTTCTGTTACTGACGCAAAAAAATTCAGGCGCATGCGCTTAAGGATAATTATGAATTGATATTTTATGTGGTTTCTCAGGTGGTCTTATATGTTCTTAAGAGAGCCTTATTTAGCTCACAGAGGAACTTTTCAACTTCTAATTAGTACAGAAATTATTTTCTATGAATTTTAAATATATAAAGTAATTACATAATATTTCGCCTATAATTCCACTAATTATTGATTGGTATTATTATTTTATAGTACTCTACTTGAAATGAAATTCTACAACTAAAATGTTTTCTCAGAATTTTAACAGTTTTCAGATTTTAAATCCAAACGGTAGACACAAAAATAACTTGTTTAAATATTTTTTAGTAGCATCGTCTACTAAAAATACCTTTAAATGAATTTAGAAATACGAATTATTTGATTAATAGTTTAAACACTTATTTGTTTATATGAAGAAAAAATAAAAAATGACAAATTTGTCTAACACTAGTGCTAAAATAAATACAAAATATTACATCATGTGTTGTTACCACAGCAACATACCGTAGAAAGACCTTTAATTTGAAGAAAATTATTTTTCTAACTTTAGTACAAAATTTTTAAAAAATTGCAGAAACGAGATTTCAGCGTAATACCGCATTTACCTGCAATTCAGAAATTTTTTTCCCTGACTTTTGAATGATTCAAAATCTTGAAGCGTTCATATATTCGAACATAAATTATACTAGTCCACGTCACAGACATTGACAGCGACAAACATAATTCTTGAAAGGAACAAAAACATCTATCATTAATAATGTCGAAGTGATAGATCCTCTCACACACATTTCTACACAGGCCCCACCAGTGGCCGAGAGGCTCTGCTCTCGAATCTGGTAGACGGGAAGTGCTGGGTTCGAACCCAATCGCGCCCGTCGGCCTAATCGTTCGGAGTTTTCTTCGAACCTTGGATTTCCAAGCGTTAATATGGGTTAGGTTCCTTTAGAAAGACCCCCACGAAGGGCGCTCCTCCCCTTTAGGGCCTATATCCCTCGTGTTGATAATTGGCCGTTATAAACACAAACCAAACCATTTCTGCACATGCAAACCAAAAATTCAATCTAAGTTTTTAGTCAATGAAATCTCAAATTTCCTCGCTAATATTAAACTTATGGGGGTGAAATGCATTCGTATTAAAAAAAAAATCTCTTTAGGAAATTAATATTTTTAATTTACTTTTTTATGTTTGCTATTCTTAAAGGATGTCTTCTTTTCTTATGTCGCCAAAATATTTCTAAAATAGTATAGATTTCATTTAATATTTTATGTGTTAATATCTTAATAAAGCTGCTGGACCGTGGATAAGATCATCATCAATTCATATGAAATGAAGAACATATTTTAACAGTATTGCGAAGATTAAAAGTAGTGAAGATATCCTTTATTACGAGTACACAAGAAGAAAGAGATGTTTTCAAAATGCGGATGGGTTCCACGCCCATATGCTTAACATTAGATTAGTGTGGATTGACATTTCAATGACGGACACTTTTATGGTTAGTCCCACTGGTATTAAGGGATATAATTAAGTCTTTGCTCCAATCAATTTGTTATTTACATCAACTGTTAAAAACCTAACTGATTAAAATAAATACCATATGCTTATTTACTGTCTCCATTTTTACTAGTCTGAAAATGTTTAAGTAATGATTACAGATTACTTTCAGTGTTTTTAATAAGAAAGTGTTGCATTCAACGCCAGTGAATAAATATACTCCAATTCGCCATTATGTTTAGCATTATTATTATCTATTAATTAATTTATAACAAAAGTGTCAGGTTAGTAACGTATGAAAAAGAATTGAAAAATGCTCTATGTAAGCATGTACTCAGAATAAATTAAAATCATTAAATTTCTCTAAAATATTATTTTAAATACTTTTTAGAAGAATAACCATAAGTAATATTAACTTTTTAATATATATGTCGTAGGCTAATTGAGAAATCCGGCTCTTTGCAAAGAGCCGGGCTAATTGGAGAATCGATCTCCCTTTTTCCAATTAGCCTGATATTTTTCAGGCTTATTGCAAAGAGCCTAGAAAGCGTTAGGCTAATTGAAAAATGACCACTTATTATGCAATCAGGATGATATTTTTAGCTCACAGGCTATCAAAGCCTGAGAGCTTATGTGCCCGCCGATTCTGTATGTACGTGTGTACACGTAACGCGATAACTCTTGATAGAAATATCCGATTTGCTTCAATTTTTTTTTCTAGGTTCATTTTGATAAGGTGCTTCCCTGATTATTTTGGGGGGTTCATTGGTTAAGGATAAAGGGGGAAAAGGGGACTAGTCCCCCCCCTTAATATACATAAATGGGTTTTTCATGCAGAAATATTCGATTTGCTCCAAATTTGGTATACCGGTTTATTGTGTTAAGGAGCTTCCCTGATTAGATTTGGAAGCTCATTATTTAGGTATAAAGGGGGGAAAGTGGGGCTACCCCCCTTAATTTAGATAAATCGGTTTTTCATGATGAATTATTCGATTTGCTCCATATTTGGTATACCGATTTATTAAGTGAAGTTGCTGCCTTGATTAGATTTGGAAGTTCATTAGTTACTTATAAAGGGAGGAAAGGGGGGGGGGGTGCTATCACCTTCGTAATTTAGATAAATGGGTTTTTTTATGCAGAAATATGCGATTTGCAATAAATTTGGTATACCGGTTAATTATGTTAAGCAGCTTCCCTGATTACATTTGGAAGATCATTATTATGTGTAAAGGGGGGAAAGGGGGCAATTGCCTCTCCCCTTAATTTAGATAAATGCGTTTTTCATGTAGAATTATTCGATTAGCTCAAATATTGGTATAGTGGTTTATTATGTTAAGGAGCTTCTCTGATTAGATTTGGAAGTTCATTAGTTAAGTATAAAGGGAGGAAAGGGGGGGGGGGGCTAGACGCCCCCCCTCCCTTAAATTAGATAAATGTGTTTTTCATGCAGAGTTATTCGATCTGCTCCAAATTTCGTATACCGGTTTATTATGTTAGGGAACTTCCCTCATTAGATTTGGAGGTTCATTAGTTACTTATAAAGGGAGGAAAGGGGGGGGGCTATCACCCCCGTAATTTAGATAAATGGGTTTTTCATGCAGAAATATGCGATTTGCAATAAATTTGGTATACCGGTTTATTATGTTAAGGTGCTGCCTTGATTATATTTGGAAATTTATTGGTTAAGTGTAAAGGAGGGACAGGGGCTAGTGTCCCCTTAATTTAGATAAATTGGTGTTTCATACAGAATTATTCGATTTGCTTCAAATTTGATATATCAGTTTATTACGATATGGCTTCCTTCATTTGATTTGGAGGTTCATTGGTTAAGTATAAAAGGGGGAAAGGGAGGCAATTGTCCCTCCCCTTAATTTAGATAAATGGGTTTTCATGCAGAATTATCTAATTTAGTTTAACTTTTTTTTTCAACCGGATCCGAACTTGAAGGTTCCATTTGAAGTCAACCCGAAAACTGACCACAAACAAGTTTCGGATTGAGTTCAATTAGAACTTTCAGTTTCGGATCGGGTTGCCGGTGGACGGAGATTATTTTGTCTGGCTTACATCGGGTTATAGTTCTTTGGAATATTTTTGTATGTTAAGATTTGGTTCGGGACGGGTATCTGGATGACTTCGAATGGAAGTTTAAGGTTCTGGTGGCGTTGCGTGTCCATGGAAACTAATTTGTCTTGTTCTGATCCGGTTATGGATATTTGGAATATTTTTGTTGGTTATCAGATTTGGTTCGGATTTCGGGTTTTTTCAAATGGAACTCTTAGATTCGGGTCGGGTTGCGTGTAGAATGAAATTATTTTGTCTTGCTTGGATCGGGGTACGGTCTGTTGTAATTTATTTTTTGAGTTCGGGTAGGGTTATGCGTTAATAAACCCAATAAAAAGAAAATTGCCCAGTTAAACTTATGGCATTGAACTCAGAGGCTATTCACACTAATTGTATATTGCACTCTTATTTCAAAGAATAATGCCCCTCGTAAAATAAATGAAGGTATTAGTCCCCGGTGCCCCACTTTCTACTTAACCAAAGAACCTCCAAATCTAATCAGGGAAGCTACTTAACATAATAAACTGGTATACCAAATTTGAAGCAAATCAGATAATTCTGCATGAAAAAACTATTTCACTAAATTAAGGGGGAGGGGGGGTGTTAGCTCCCCCATTTCTCCCTTTATGCTGAACCAATGAACTTTCAAATCTAATCAGAAAAGCTCCTTATTAGGATGAACTTAGAAAAAAATTAAACTTAATTAGATAATTCTGCATGAAAACACTTTTATCTAAATTAATTATTAAAATTGCCCCCCTTTCCCTCATTTTATACTTAACCAATGAACCTCCAAATCAAATGAAGGAAGCCATATCGTAATAAACTGGTAAATCAAATTTGAAGCAAATCGAATAATTCTGTATGAAAACCCATTTATCTAAATTAAGGGGACACTAGCTACTGTCCCTGCTTTATACTTAACCAATAAATCTCCGTATCTAATCAAGGCAGCTCCTTAACATAAACCGGTATACGAAATTTGGAGCAAATCGAATAACTCTGCATGAAAAACCCATTTATCTAATTTAAGGGGGGGGGGGGCGTCTAGCCCCCATTTCCTCCCTTTATACTTAACTAATGAACCTCCAAATCTAATCGGGGAATCTCCTTAACATAATAAATCGGTATACCAAATTTGGAGCAAATCGAATAATTTTGCATTAAAAACCCATTTGCCTGAATTAAGGGGGGTACCCCCCCCCCCCTTTCCTTCTTTTATAGTTAACTAATAATCCTCCAAATCTAATTCTTAACATAATAAACCAGTATACCAAATTTGAGCTAATCGAATAATTCTACATGAAAAACGCATTTATCTAAATTAAAGGGAGAGGAAATTGCCCCCCTTTCCCCCCTTTATTCATAATAATGATCTTCCAAACGTAATCAGGGAAGCTGCTTAACATAATTAACCGGTATACCAAATTTATAGCAAATCGCATATTTCTGCATGAAAAACCCATTTATCGAAATTACGGGGAGGGGGATAGCCACCCATTTCCTCCCTTTATATGTAACTAATGAACCTCCAAATCTAATCAAGGCAGCTTCTTAACTTAATAAAACGGTATAACAAATTTGGAGCTAATCGAATATTTCATCATGAAAAACCGATTTATCTGAATTAAGGGGGGTATCCCTCTCTTTCTCGCCTTAATATTTAAATAATGAGCTTCCAAATCTAATCAGGGAAGCTCCTTAACACAATAAACCGGTATACCAATTTTGGAGCAAATCGAATATTTCTGCATGAAAAACCCATTTATATAAATTAAGGGGGGGGACTAGCCCCCCTTTTTCCCCTTTATCCTTAACCAATGAACCCAAAAAATAATCAGGGAAACTCCTTATCAGAATGAACCTAAAAAAAGTTTTTGAAGCAAATCGGATATTTCTATCAAGATTTATCACGTTACGTACATACGTACGTGCGTACGTACATACAGAATCGGCAGTCACATAAGCTCTCAGGCTTTGGTAGCCTGTGAGGTAAAAATATCACCCTGATCGGATAATACGTGGTCATTTTTCAATTAGCCTAACGCTTTCTAGGCTTTGCAATAAGCCTGAAAAATATCAGGCTAATTGAAAAAAGGGAGATGAATTCTCCAATTAGCCCGGCTCTTTGCAAAGAGCCGGATTTCTCAATTAGCCTACGACATATATATATATATATATATATGTGTATGTATGTATATATATATGTTAAATTTCCCAAGAAAAAAAAAACATGTTTCTCGCCTAAATCTAAAACAACAATAAAGAATAATTGTGTATCACGTATAAATTATTCACGATAACTTAATTCCAATAAAACTCAGAGGTTTAATTTTTTGAACTTTGCAAGTGCATTTTAGAGCTCCAATTTTTTTCCACCAAGTGCCTCAATACTCGCAACGATTCTTGCCATATTTAGTCTCCATAACGGATATACATATCGTACTAAAGGGATGGTAAATGCTATGCAAAAATGTTTCCATAGCAAATATGTTTTGCTCATTTAATAAGTATATGTTTTCAGTTGTATTATAAATAGAATAAAGCCAAATTGAAACACTTTGTAAAAACTGACGAGTACGTGTTGCAATTTAACTGAACTCTTTTGTGAGCAATTGCAAGCGAACAATAAATGCTGCATTTCTGTTTAATACAAGTTAATTACAGGAGACATGCTGTAGTGATTCTCAGTTACATATTTTAATTGGATGCCTGTGTAAGCATACTTGAGGAAGTTAGAGTGAATCTGAAACAATAAAAAATAGAGGAAAGTGAAAAATGGGGACACTGCGAGATGGAGAATAAGAGAGAGAGACAGATGAACTACTGTTTATAAACACTTCTTCTATGTTGAACCGTTCAAAATAAAAATACTATGTAAAGTGAATCTGTATATAGTAACTTTAAATACGGCTAGTGCCATCAGACATCATAGTTTGAAAAGTGAGATACAAAAATGCATAAAATAAAATTAATACACTGATATGTTAATATCCGTTGACAATTTTTTTTTTTTATCAGCTATGTACATTTTATACTTTTGCGTTTTTCTGTTGTTTTATATTGTCTGATGGATTCATGGATGGATACTACTGATGGATACTACTGATGGATTCATGCTATTTTCACATATGCATGAATATGTTTACAACTTTATTTAAATAAGTATTTCTTTTTAAAAAATAGAAAATATTCACTACATTTATTTAAAATTCAATTATTTTTCTTTAGCATTTCATAAAAATGCATTTTGGTATCCGAATTCAGTGCTTGAAAGTAGAGTGTCTTAAAACAAATGAAGTGCGACTTATGGTCTTAGCTACACAAGCAGCATAAAAAAATAATTAAAACTAATTAATTTAAAAAAGCAGAATATTGAAAGTTATTACAAGCATTCTATTATAATTGTCTGAGCGAAGCGAAGGCTAATACTCAGCGAAATATTACTGTCCGGACACATTACTACTACGATGGATATTAACGCCATGTCCTACTAAAGAAAAAGCCTAATAAAAACCTTTCGTCAAGCATAACTCAAAAAATATTTGTCGGATTTCGTTTCTGATTGCACCAGAAGGTACATATGAGGGTCGCCTACTGAATGCACCTACTATGAAAAATAAGTTCCAAACCGTTTAAAAATTATATAGAAAAAACTGATAAAAAAGCACAATTTATCTGCATACGTCACAGAAATTTGGTGTGCGTCACTTTCACCGGTTGATGTTTTCGTAGACAACTGGCTTGAACACATGGAGCGAATAATAATAAAAAAAAATACGAACGCATTAATATTGAATAGATCAGTTTCAACCACGTGATCACAAACCTTGCAACAACCCGTGGCAACCAGTTTTGGTGGGCAAACAAATAATAATACAGTACTCCGTACCACGGTGACCGTTTTTAGCCTGTTGTATGACATTCAATTGTGGATGATTAAAACAAAAGACATGAGTGTTTATTGCTCCGGGAGATTATCTTTCTCTGGATGTCTGTCTGTCTATCATACAGCATGCAATTTTCTTGTAAAGGATGATATTATTATGCAGTAAAACCTCCGTAACGGACACACCCGATTAGTGGACACCTCTATTTAGGGGGCATTTTTTCGATTACCAACCCTTAAATAACTGTACATTTTTTACTCAGTAGTGGACACCTCCAAATAGAGGACAAATTCTGCCCTCACGAGGTGTTCGCTATTCAGAGGTTTTACTGATAAAACCTCCATAGCGGACACACCCGATTAGCGGATACCTCTATTTAGCGGCCATTTTTTCGATTACCAACTCTTAAATAACTGTACATGTTTTACTCTCAGTAGCGGTCACCTCTAAATAGAGGACAAATTCTGCATTCTCGGGGTGTCCGCTATTCAGAGGTTTTACTGTATATAATATTGATAGTTATTTTACAGGGCCACACAAAAGAATAAGAATATATGAAATGAATATAAACTAAATTCGGGATTGGTAGATCGCTGATGGTAATGTAATTTTAGGATGTTGTTACAGTCATCCGCAGCATGTTTTTAGAGTTTTGTTCATCTAACGAAACCCTACCTGTGTCACTCCTTTGTCTGTCTGTCTGTCCGTCTGTCACAGAGCCCGTTCTCAGAAACTATACATGTCGGAGACTTGAAAATTTGCATACTTATAGCTGAACACCACACATCAAACGGTAAATAATAAAATTTTGAAAAAGTCTAATATTTAACACTCTGGGCTCTAACTTGTGTATTTTAACAATTTTTCTAACTCAGCCCCTAATTTAATTAAGTTGGAGACATGAAATTTTGCATACTTATAGCTGAACATCTCACATCAAACGACAAATAATGAAATTTTGAAAAAGGTTTAATATTTAACCCTCTGCGCTCTAACTTGTGTATTTAAAGCAATTTTTCTAACTCAGCCCCTAATTAAGTTGGAGACATGAAAGTTTGCATACTTATAGCTGAACACTTGCGATAACACTATAAATCATAAAATTTTGAAAAAGTCATATTTAACCCTCCGGTCTCTAACTTCTGTATTTTAAGCAATTTTTCTAACTCAGCCCCTAATTAAGTTGGAGACATGACATTTTGCATACTTATAGCTGAACACCTCACATCAAACGACAAATAATAAAATTTTGAAAAAGTCTAATATTTAACCCTCTGGGCTCTAACTTGTGTATTTTAAACAATTTTTCTAACTCAGCCCCTAATTAAGTTGGAGACAGGAAATTTTGCATACTTATAGCTGAAATCCTCACATCAAACGACAAATAATAAAATTTTGAAAAAGATCTAATATTTAACCCTCTGGGCTCTAACTTGTGTATTTTAAACAATTTTTCTAACTCAGAGACTAATAAAGTTGGAGACATGAAAGTTTGCATACTTATAGCTGAACACTTGCGATAACACGATAAATCATAAAATTTTGAAAAAGTCATATTTAACCCTCTGGTCTCTAACTTGTGTATTTTAAGCAATTTTTCTAACTCAGCCCCTAATTAAGTTGGAGACATGAAATTGTGCATACTTATAGCTGAACTCCTCACATCAAACGGCAAATAATAAAATTTTGAAAAAGTCTAATATTTAACCCTCTGGGATCTAACATGTGTATTTTAAGCAATTTTTCTAACTCAGCCCCTAATTATGTTGGAGACATGAAAATTTGCATACTTATAGCTGAACACCTCACATCAAACGACAAATAATAAAATTTTGAACAAATCTAATATTTAACCTCTAATATTTTGTCTCGCGCAATTTTTAAATTTAAACTGTTTTGCAATACTATTTTTTGTTCATTTTGCATAATAAGTGTAATGTGACGCAATTTCTTCTATTTCAGACTTCTAACGCATGTTAATGAATTTATTTTACAATATCCTTTCTCTTTCAAAATTCACATGTAAATATAGTTTAAATGTCGTAATTTCCAATAAGTGCCTGCTTTTTATACCTAATTATTTAATTCTAATTTGAAGGTTTTTTTCTGTTTATAATAGTAACGTGTAAATATTTTTTTTATTTGAAGCAAACATTATTGTTTGCGCTGTTTATACAGTTGGCAACAGTTTAAATTAATACCATTTTCTAAAATATGTAAAAAATATCAGTCATGATGCTGAATATTTGAATTTAAAATAGAAATAAAACCTCCAAAAATGAGTCATATTAAAAAAATTAATGAAATCTGCACACCGGGATTTTCTATTCAATAAAATGATCTAAAAATGATTAAATTCACATGTATAGTTTTTGCTCCTATAAATTTTTTTTAATGGAACGATTTTGTCCAACTTTAGCATTAAATATCTCTTAAAATAATTCTCCGATTTGAAAACTGTATGCATTAGCGTGTTGATCAAACATTTCGCTATAATACCACCGATTTTCATATTTTTTGTATGCAATAGTTTTCTTAATATTAACGAAGAAAGACCTCCGGTCACAAAACATTCAAAACCGGCCGCGGCGGCAGTGACAGCGTTAGTTACTTTTTTTAGAATAGAGAGATATATAAAAATGAAAACTTGTCTATCTGTCTGTTTGTAATTCTATAAAAATCCACAATTTGGAAGCCAGAATTGTGAAAAGATACGTACATGTGTATTAAACCATGGCCGAGGCAACTAAAGTAATCCGGAATCGAAATAATTTATAGTTAATTTTTAATTAATAAAAAACCACCAATTTAACAGCAATTTCTTATCAAATTTAAACATTTTTCGTTATAGCAGTTGCCAACAATTAAAAAACACAATAAAATTATTACTACAAATATTAATTTTCTACTGCAAGATTTCCACGTGAAAAATGAAAATGAAATAAATAGTTTGACGAATTTTTAAAAAAGGTGAATATTACGTCATAACTTTTCTATTGCAAGATATTCACGTGAAATATGAAAATGAAATAAATGGTTTGACGAATTTAAATGAAAGTGAATATAACTTCATAATTTTTCTATTTCAAGGTTTCCACGTGAAAGAGGAAAATATTACGTCATATTGGAAATATAAAGGACGTGGTGGATATAGTATAACGTCATATGAGTGTGAAAAATGTATTGAAGCATGATAAAAACCCGATTAGGGAAATATTGGCCTATTTTAACATTATTGCTCCAATTATAAATTAAAATAAGTTCATTTATAGCTGTATTCTTTTGCGTCTGTTATATACATTTATACATTTTTATGTAGCGTTTTCATATGATTCATTCATACAACATTTCGACTGCTTTTTTTAATGTTTGTTTTGTGTTGTATGTTAAATTTTGAAATTGATTTTTCAGAACAAGCATCCTTCAAATTCTGGGCAACGCCGGCACTTTAGTTTGTAACAGATAAATGGCTTTTGTATCTGTACATCTAATGCTAATATTATAAAGCGTTATAATATTATAAAGTATATAATATTATTAATGCTTATACGTTTGTGAGGTGTTATCTCTGAAACTACATAGCCAACTTAAAAAAATGTTGGTGGCCATCTCTGCTCCGAAAAAAAGACTATTTTATGTCAGTGCAAGAACCTACATCGCTGCAGGAGCAAAAAAGTTCTAAAATTGCGATTTCTGTGATATTGATTGGGGTAGAAACTTTAAATTTGGTGCGGTAGTTACTTTTAAGATGTAAATACTCGTAATGAACGCTTTCTAAAAGGTTCAATTTGACGGATAAACGTAAAAATTTCTAGAAAGTTTCTAAACTATGATTTATTTGGAATACTGAAATTTTTGGTATACTGTTGGGGTTAGAAACTAGAACTTTGGCATGGTAGTAATTAATAAGATGTAAATGCTCGTTGTAGAACGAATTCTAAAAAATAGAAAGACTAAACAAAGCGTATCTAAAGCGGAAAGATCAAAAGATGATCTAAGTAACGAAGTACATGGAATTGTTAGGAATATAAACATGAAAATTGACATGGCTGTATTTATCATGACGTAAATTCTCGCGATAGAACAATTTCTAAAAATGTCGCTATATAAAACAGTGCAAAAACAAAAAACTTTCAAAACTTTTCTATTTCTGTGTTACTGCTGAGCCCAAAATCTTGAAATTTTGCTTCGGGTTAGTTTTAAAATATACAATTGTCTCTATGAATGGTTTCTAAAAAATTTTAAATTTAAAAAGATGAAATTAACGGAAAGCGATCTCAATTACTATTAATTTGGAATTATTAGGTACAGCAACTTTAAATATTTCATAATGCTGCATTTCCTCCGCAAAACATGCAATTTAAATGCAACAAAACAGATAGATACCCACCTAGCATTAAATAAATTGTGTAAATATTAAATAAAGACCTGTATGAAACAGTGAGTAGGTTGCCCGAAAGTACTTGTTAAACTGTTCCTTCTCTAGGCTTTTCTCTCTCTCGCCAAGGCCACTAACAGAGGGAAGTGCCGTTTTAAATGTGATATGAATTTTTTATCCGATTCATTTTTCTAGACATTTTATCATAAGGTCATATTCTCAATTATCATTAGTAGCTTTTTTGTATATTAACTTATTCTGGTGAAATTTTATAATCAGGATCATATTGGCGTATGTTAGCTTGCATGATTTCCTGAATAAATATGTATGGATTTGTAAATTACTTCAAATGACACTTTGACAGCTCAAAAGTTATGCAGACGATATATTCAGATCTTGTGTCATACTTTATGTTGTAATCATTGCCGATTTCTTTTATTTAATCTTGCTAAATACAGCTCAACTTGTGCAGAATATGTTTGAAAACAAAACAATACAGCGTATGTAGTGGCCAGCATACACTCATCATTTAAATCCGATCGAGCATATCTAAAACACACTCTAACGAAGCATTGCATGCCACTGTTGATGTATTCGGTACTTTGATACTATATTAGATTTTGAGGAGAGAATTCCTTAAATGTTATCGACAACCTCATTTCATCTGTGGAAAACAGATATTGTACAATATTAACTATACCGGGGGAGCACACACCATATAAATTATAGTCCATTCTTTTTAAACATCATATATTTGCCATTTAAAGTTACTCAAATTGGTGCGGAGCGTCTGATTACGCTCTTGACATCATTTAATACAGTTAAAATTCCGATATAAGTAATTTAGTGTTTCATTTTCTATTTTACTTTTAATATATTGCGTACTTTCAATTTTATATCCATGCATGGCTGTCTTGAATGGTTTGATTTCCCATTTTATTAAACAGTGTATACGAATTTATATATAAGATTTTGTAATTCTACGATTCGTTTATTTTCATCATTTCAGTTTATCGCAGTATATGGACAATTAAAGATAACATCTCATTTTCTTTGCTTCCACATGTTATTATTAAATCTATGTTCTCAGTAATATCGCTCAGACTAATCCCTCTGAGGGAAGTCCTAGTATAAGAATGTGCCCTCAAAATCGCAGTTTTATCGCAATCACAAAAGGTTAATGACTATTAAAGAGCAAAGTCATATTTCTTTAAGAAATAAGTATGAAAATAAATAAATATATATATGAAATTAAATAAAACAAAAATATCGCTTTCTTCTCACGTAGCACACGTTCTTGTAATATTATATTAAATCTTATTTGTCGGAACTTATTTTATCTTATTTTATTGCTAGATATTGCAATAATAAAGAAGATCGTATCTTAAAAATTCATGATGATTTTTTTTTTGCGTTGGAAGTTGACATTATTTAGAAGAAAATATTTTCTCTCAGTAAAAATTTCGCCTTCTTGATATTTTCTGTACGTTATGTCCATTGTTTTACATTTATGCGAACAAAAAGTTCCTTTAGAATTTCTTTTATAAGGAATGATATTTTCACTAGAGATTGAACATAAGTTTAAACAAAACTTCTTTTTTTCTACATATATTATCGCTAAGAAACTATGACTATGATCTGGTCATACATTATGTAAACGTATCATCAGGAGTTATTATTACACAGTTGTTAAACAGGAAAGGATCATCTAAGGAGGTATTAGATTCTTTGATGTATATTGCGATCGAAAGAGTGTGGTACGAAGAACAACTTTAAGCAAAGAAAAATGTTAAAAACTGAGGAAAACGGATCTTTCAGTGCGACTGTTTGAGGTGTGTATATACGCATTCATGTCCCACATTGGTCGATTAGAAAATGAAAAAAAATAGAAAAGAACAGAAAACTTTTCGAAGACTGGCCCAAATACAAATATGGAAATCTGCGCAGATAACACACTCATTTTTAAAAAAAAAATTGACAACGGAAAATTAGATTTGACAATCATAGTAAGAATTGCAACATGATTGGAAACTTATTAAATACTAATAAGAGAAAAAGGAAGGTGAATATACAAATTCAGAATAAAAAAGGGAGATTGTAAGTTTAACCCTCTGAGCGTTTAGGGTGATTTCCTACATTAAAGAAAATACTTATAAAACTAATATTAATTTCATTTTTTTCTTTTTGTTCCTAACATACACCTCATGCCCCTTTGTGTAAAATACATTTTAAAATACAATTCTGTTAAAATTGTTCTGGTCTACAACCAATTTAAGTTGTTTTTTAGGGAAAGGGAATAATACTGGCAAACCGCTTAGAAGGTATAATTTATCATAATGTTAATAGAGTTTCCGGTGTACTAGAGAAACAGATAAGGTCTAAAATTTATATAGTGATGTTAAAAATAATTACTAAAATAAAAGAAAACTGATTAATTACTGAGAGGATAAAATCTAAATTAAAAATAAAGAACAATAAGATTTGTAATGTAGAGAATTTTAGAAAGCACATCTCCACCTGGTAGAAAGATTTTTCTCCGAGGTTTTTGTTAAAATTTTGTCAGGTTTTAAATAAATAGATAGACTTTCTCAAATTTTGAATTTGATTTTATTCCGTGCACTGCGCTTGATTTTAGTATAAGGAGATAATATAAAATAAAAAGAAAGAACTGCAAGAGTTTCAATGTAGTTTCAATGTAAATTATATAAATAGGCATAGCAAGGCACTCATGGTGCATGAGAAAGTCATTAATTTCTCAAATACACTCATGTCCAAAATTAAGGACACAAACATAAAATCCTTGAAAACTGATGAACTTTTCACTGTGTTGCCACAAAATGTGGAGCAGAGGGGTATGGCAATGCGAGAAAGAATATAGCAACATAAAAATATGGAAAAGACTTTAATTGTGAATTAAGAAACAGAACATCAAATGTTTTAAATTATGAATCAGAGATAAAGCATTTATCTCGGGAAAAGTCTGTCTACTATGGAGTGTGACCACCTCTCTGCTGTACAAGCCTCACAACGAGCTCTCATACTGTTTATGAGGGTCTGAATAAATGTTTGTGGCAACAAAGCCCATTCTTCCAAAAGGGCGGCTTTTAAGTCTTGGTGGGTCCTGTGAGGGGTATTAAACTGTGCAATGGATCTTCCTAGACCATCACAAACATGTTCAATTGGATTGAGGTCAGGAGACCTCGAGGGCGAATTCATATGGCGAATATTCTCGTCTTCAAGAAAATCATCAGCAATGTGAGCTCTAAGTGGCTTCTCATTATCGTCCAAAACATGAAGTTCGGGCCTACGGCACCCCGGAACAAACACACATAGGCTTCAAAGAACTTATCCCGATAGCGATGTGCGTTGGTAGTACCCGCATCGAAGACGTGCAATGGTGTGCGATTGCCCAACATTATGCCGCCCTAGACAAGGATTCCTTTGCCACCAAATCTATCGATTTCTTTTACGTAGGAGGGGTGATAGCGAGCTCCACTTTCTCCCCGGATGAAGATTTGACGATAATCATTCTGCGTGGTTAATCTCGACTCATCACTAAAAAGAACACGCTCCCATTCTTGTTGTTTCCAAGACTGATGTCTTCGGCTCCACAACAACTGGGCCGCCTGTAGGATGCAGTGAAATGGAAACACAAGATTGGACGCCGATCGTTAGAGATGAGGTCCTTGAGCCTATTTGAGGTTGCTCCGGGGTTCTGTAGGTCCTAACTTCATGTTTATGGACGATAATGCGAAGCCACACAGAGCTCCCATTTTTGATGATTTTCTTGAAGAAGAGAATATTCGCTGCATGAAATGGCCCTCGAGGTCTCCGGACCTCAAAATCCTATTGAACATGTTTAGGATGATCTAAGAAGAGGCATTGCACAGCATAACACCCCTCCCAGGACCCGCCAGAAGTTAAAAGCCAAACTTTTGGAAGAATAAGCTTTGTTGCAGCAAACATTTATTGAGACCCTCATAAACAGTATGAGAGCTCGTTGTGAGGCTTGTATAGCAGTGCACGGCGGTCACACTCCTTATTAGACAGACTTTTCCCGAGATAAATACTTTATCTCTGATTCATGATTTAGCACTCTTTGATATACCCTGTTTCTTAATTCACAAATAAAATAATTTCCATATTTTTATGTTGCTATATTCTTTCTCGCATTGTCATACACATCTGTGCCACATTTTGTGGCAACACAGTGTATCGTTCATCAGTTTTCGCAGATTTTATGTTTGTGACCTTAATTTTGGACATGAGTGTATTTCCCTAATTATATATTTTCTGCTTTTAAAAATTAAAATTAAATGTTTTATTTGAATTATTATTTTATCAACAATTTCTTTTATTTTTTAAACTGATCTGTCTTCCCACTGTTTTAGAACACTACAATTTTATGTACATTCTAGTAATATGTATAAGAGCATACCCACTTTTTAGACACATGGTTACCATATTCCTCATATTTTCTTTTTACCCGACTGCCAAGAAGGGTTATGTGTCTCACGCGTATCTGGGTATGTGGATTTCTTTATACCCTCGAAACATCCCAACGGCTGGATGGATTTTAATGAATGAGGTCTCTATAGATTCGTCTGATCTGACCGATGGTTATAGGCAAGGTTTTGTTTTTATAAATTCAAAATGGCGGCAGTAAAATACAAAATGGCGGTAGAGACGAAAAAATGTTTTTACGCACCCTATTGAGAGGCATATCATTGGATAGGTCTTTCAATGAATGTTTCATTGACTATTTTAGAGTCAAAAGCTCAGTTTAATTATTACAGAACCTGGAAGTTGTGTAGGTAAGATCTCTAGCTTTACTGCAATTCTAACCTTCATAGACATCTATAGGCCTCATCAAAACAGTGGTTATAAATAGGAACTAACCATTAAACACAATTTAAAAGTCATCAATACAAGTAAATAAAAAAATAGGTAAGTAATTTAAAAAATAATTTCACATTGATGAGAAATAATTAGTTCGTTTTTTACGCAGTGGAGTTAATGATTTTTTTAATTTAATTTCCTTATGTTCTCTTTCTTTGTCCGACCTTCATTGAATTATTATTATCGTTGTCCTATCGAGGTTCTCATTTTAAAAACTAGTTGACTACGTTATCTGCATATCTGTCGGTTATTGCATCGGGGTAGATCCTCTAGAGATTTTCTGTTTCTTTGTTTTTCGGTCCCGATTGATTTGTGAGTTGTAGGTCTGTATCTTACCGACACATTCCTTTTCGATGATTCTTTCACCTGCGTTTATGAGATTTATTTATTGCTCATATCCTATCATGGTCCTATCTAGTTTTTAGGGTTCCGTACTTAAAAAGTAAAAACGGAACCATTATAAGATCACTCCTGTGTCTGTCCGTCTGTCTGTCTGTCACAGCCATTTTACTCGTAAACTATGCAACGTGGAAAGTTCAAATTCAGGGAAGTAATAAAGACCATTGACCCACATATTTTCAGATTAATAAACATTCATAACTATATTTAGTAAAAAAGTAGAGGGGTAATTATGCTACTTGAAAAAATATATTTTCTTTGTATATCATGTGGGATATCCTGTGAAAGCTTTTGTAACGCTGAACTCAAAAATACATTCTTTTTAATTTTAGGTATTATATTTTCAAAGATATTGTTGAAAATTTAGCGCAAAAATATGTCCCCCCCCCATCTAATTCCGAATCTACTGAAACTAAAATTATGAAAAAAATTAGAGGTAGTAGACGTTAATATAAACCTTTCCGGAAAATTATAGCGATTACCCTAGGCCACTTAGTTTTTGAGTAATTAGCATTTTTCTGTTATACACAAATCTCGATTTACAAGCATTCAGAAAAATTGTTGAGCATCGCTGAATATACCTATCGTTTCAGAAAAATAAAAGCATTGTTGATAATGATTTTCGAAAAAAATCATCGGTAAATAGCTGAGATATTAACCCTTAAATGTACGGTCAGATTGGACATACACAAGGACAGGGGCGGCGTACTCTATGCCTAGTTAACAACTTTTAATGATATATATGTGTAATGTAATGTCCAGTAACAGTATAAAAGCAATAAACGTCAAATTGTTATAAACATACTAATTTAATGGGTCTCGGGACTCTAAAAAGTGGAAAAAATGAAAAAAAGACCATTTTCAACATTTAATGTCTTAAAATGTTTATGATTTTAAAACACAATTTTAATTGGGATGCAAGATATAAGTATGTTCTTTCGTTTCATGCATTTAAAAAATTGCAAGATACAGAATTAGTATTTATAGGCGTCTCGAAACTGTTAGACATTTGTCGAATAAAAAATTGGCATAATAGTTTACGCGCAGGATTACAAAATAAATATTGCAACTAGAATGAAAATTTTGGAGCTTACTTATACTTCATATTGTAATAATTTCCCTGAACTTAAACAAATTTGTATTTAAAGCATTTTTATATTTTTAATGCAATGTTGCATTTAGCTAATACAAAATTTTGAAAATTTCAACAGTAAAATCATCTAAAAATATATTTTTTTGAACAATAAAAAGGAAATTTTAGGTTCAGATTTAACAGACTAACATGAAATATATGTTTTGAAAGTTTCTGAAAAAATATTCAGAAGTTTTTGAGGCATCCTGCTTGTTATGCCCAAAAAACGCCATTTGGAAAATAATGACTTTAAAAGTTTCGTAAACGCCGTTTCAGCTATTGAGCAGGTATAATTCTAAAAGCCAAAAACTTCTGTTCTAATGGAAATTTCAAGCAAACAATTATATCAAAAAATTCAGAAAAGATAGGAGTTTAACATCTAAAAAAATTTTAATTTTTTAAATTTTGAAGCTTTAAGAGTCCTGCGACCACTTAATCCTTTCCGGCACGGAGTAATTATATTTATAAACTTATGAAATAATGAACTGACACCAGAATTTATAAACGAATTTATTAGAAAATGTGAACTTGCTTATTTTCACGTACATGATAAAAGGAAAATTTTAATTAAATATTCTTGGTGCCGTTTGTCTGTTTTAGAATTAAATTTAGGTGTCCGTTTATTAAGGGCACCGCCATCGAAAGGTTTAATTAGAATGAATCGCATAAATACTGTGGGATTCGCGATAGTTTGCATTGATTGTATCTCCCAATACGCCTCGAGTGACTTTAAAATTTAATTAAAATTTAATTAAACACCTATCTGGAGAAACGCGGCACTGACAAAGGCGGCGTTGCAACTTTGAGACCTCAATTCGAAGCGCTCTTAGCATAATGCCAAATTTAAACTTTGAACAAAGGTTTGGTTTTAGCTACACTGTAGAAATAAAGGTTATTACTATGCTGAATATAGTTTCATGAAATGCCAAATGAAGTTTAACTATGCACTGCTTTTATTATCAGTACCGAATTAAGTTCATCATAAACAAATTAGGATAATATTAACAAAAGGGTTATACGAATATCTATATTTGATATTATTTAGGTTCCATATCTCTTTGAACTTTCATGGTATACCCGATTACATTTTTATAATATATACAGTTATACCCAACCCCCTACGTTGTATAGTTTTTTACGAATTCTTAGTATTATTTTTCTTTTTAGCAATTTTATATATATATAAATTTGTAGAAGTTATTGTTTGTAAAATGTTAATATATAGATAATTTAAATAAGTAGACGTTTGAATCACAATACGTACACTTTAATACAATTCTATAAGGGTAACTATACATCACTTCGTTGATACTTTTCTAAATACAGCACCTTTCTTACTTAAAACTTACAACATATTTCTTACGAATAATTTGATTAGGCTTAACAATACCTTCCTTGGCATCTAATGAGCCGCTGCTTCATGCACAACATTATTTTTTAGACTGACTCTTTTCTAATTTTTGAATATGTCCAAACCTTGATCTCGTGATTGTGAATTTTCATTACTCGTGCTTTCAAATTATGGATAATAAAAATACCAGAGCATCAGTTAATTTGTTTATCATGTACGTCATAAAGAAAATAAAGTATGTTTAAATTTAAATCCTAGAAATCGGTCATCCTGACATGATGGCGTCCCGACATCATCATCTTGGCTTATTATTTCTTTTTTATGTTTAAACAGCTACACTCTTGAGACTTTTATACATTTTTCTTTCACATAAAATTTTGATTATAGGTTCAATACACATACACGTATATTTAATCTATCCGACTCGTCCAGGAGTTTAACCTATAGACCACGGCTTCATGTATTCGGCCCCGGTTGACGTCTTCCCTGGACCTTCATGATCTCCTACTTTCTTTACTTCATACCGATCATGATTCTTGGCTGCAGTTATCTCATATGGCCCCAAATATTTTTCTTTAAGTTTGATAGTATTGCCAAATTGCGTCATCTTTATGGCGACGATATCTCCTATTTTGTATTTTCGTGGCTGTTTTCTTTTCTTATCAAACTGCACATTGTTTTCTTCTTGTATTTTGAGTATATATATTTCTATGCTTCTTCTCTCATGTCTTCGCGTTCTTCCATCATACATTCGGTAAATTCTTCTTCCAAAATTTTCTTGATGTTCTGCTTGTTACTGTCCTTCATTTTAACTCCTGTCATTAATTCAAAAGGACTATACTTGGTGCTTCGTGTTACTGTGCTATTGATAATTCTTTGTAATTTTGGCACATACTTATACCACTTGGATTCATCATCACTAGATAATTTTGACAAAACGGATATCATCACTCTGTGTATTCTTTCCACCTGTCCATTTACTCTTGGCATCCCAGTTGTTATCTCTAGAGGTTCAATTCTTTCCTTTGTACAATATTCCTTGAACTCGCTTTCAGTAAAAGCTTTTCCTTTATCGGTTATAATTCTAGCTGGGTTCCCGAAAGTTGTTTGTTGTAGTTCCAATTTCTCTATTACTTCCTTGGCCGACTTTGATTTCACTGGGTAAAACCATGCGAACTTCGTAAATGCATCTACTACGGTGAAAATATATTGATATTCTTTATTTGTGA
The DNA here is from genome assembly GCA_963932465.1 of Maratus speciosus. Classification (NCBI taxonomy): domain Eukaryota; kingdom Metazoa; phylum Arthropoda; class Arachnida; order Araneae; family Salticidae; genus Maratus; species Maratus speciosus. The sequence continues at coordinate 329,568,968 of OZ010788.1, read as the reverse complement.
GAGGTAATGGACCTATGTGATCGATGTGATAGGTTTCCAATGGTTTGTCTCCTTTTGGTATAGGGTTTAGAAAACCTTCAGCTTTTCCCTGCTTTCTATTATATAAGATACAATCAACACAGTTCGCGATTATTGTCTCTACTTTCTTCCTTAATCCAGCTATGTAAAATTCTTGCTTCACTAGATCTTCCGTTTTTGATATAGCAAAGTGTCCTCTTTCATGAATTTTTCGTATAATTTCTCGTTGCATCTCTTCCGGCACCACCAATATTTCTTTTCCATTCTCGAATCTGTATAATACATCATCTTTTACTAAGTAATTATCAGACGGTCCATTTTTAATAAGCGACTTGATTCATTGTATAGATTCATCTAGCCTTTGCGCTATTGCGATTCTTTTCGTTATTTCTCCTTGCGATCTTGTTATCACTAATACTGATTGTGTTGTCGGGACGTTTCGGCTTAATGCATCTACATGTTTCATTCTTGTTGCTGCTCTATGTTCTATCTCGTAGTTGTATTCCTCGATGAGCAATGCCCATCTTGCTACCTTAGGTGTTAAATCTCTTTTGTTTAATGTTTTCTGGAACGCAGCGCAGTCCGTTACTATCTTGAATTTATTTCCCATTAGGTAATTTCTGAATTTCTTAAGAGCTTCTATTATGGTTAATACTTCAAGTTCATAACTTGAATATTTCTCCTGTTGTGGTGAAGTTTTCTTGCTCATGTATTGTAATGGATGAAATTTTCCATCATCTCCTTTCTGTAATAAAACTGCGCCAAATCCTTGGTTGCTTGCGTCAGTATGGAGTTCTAGTGTGGATCCTTGTTTATATAATTGAAGAACTGGTTTTTTTTATAGTATTCACTTTAACTCATTAAAAGCTCCAAGCTGCTCTCTTTCAAATTTGAAACAATTTGTTTTCCCTAATAAATCACTCAGAGGCTTGGCGATTTTGGCGTAATTCGGGATAAACTTTCTGAAGTATCCTGTTAAACCTAAAAAGGATTGTAATTGTTTTGTTGTAGTTGGTTTAGGAAAATTTTGCACAGCTTTTGTTTTCGCTTCGGACGGTTTTATGGTCCCATTTTCAATTATATAACCCCAGAACTCTATTTTCTTTTTAAGGAATTGGCACTTTTTGAAGTTAATTTCTAAACCATACGCTGATGCTACTTCTAATACTCGTTTTAGCTTCTTTATCCCATCTTCTTCATCATCTGAGGGAATGACAAAGTCATCCATATATACAATGATAGTGCATTCTCGTAGTAAATCTTGGAATACTGTGTTTACATATCTTTGAAATTGATTACCTGATATGCACAATCCGAATGGGCAACGTAAAAATTCGTATTCTCCTTCATGTGTTACAAAAGCTGTATATTTACGACTGTTTTCATCAATTTCGACGTGGAAAAAGCCGTTTTTGAGATCTAATGTCGTAAATACTTTTGCCTTCTGCAATTTGTCGATCACATCCTCAATTAACGGTAGTGGATAGCGATCTTTTAATATTTTCCGATAATCAATACATAACCGGTGTGATCCATCTTTTTTCTTACTCAGGACTACTGGGGCCGCAAAATCTGAATAACTTCGTCTAATGATCCCATCTTCCAACCACTGTTGTATTTGCTTACTGATTATTTCCTGTTCCACTAGAGGTAACCTTCTTGGTCGTTCACAGATAAGTTTTTCATCCGCTAATAGTATTTTCATTTTTAACCCAGTATCCTTTGTTTTATTTGGTTTGTATGATTCTATAAATTCTCGTATTTTTTCTCTGTTAGTTAAATTTGTAATATGAGTCAAATCCACCTCGGCATTTACGTAGTTTATATTAACCATATCTTCCCAAGCTCGATTATGGTTATCTATACTTGATGTGGCTACTTCATCTGTTTTGGAAAGGACATCATTAATTTTAATGTATCCTACTCGAACTGAATTGTCGTTTACTATTTTAACAAAATCTTCCATTACTTTTAACGTCAAGCCTTCGACTGCTTTTCTACCTATTATTAAATCATAGTCAGTTTCTTGTACTACGTAAAATTTATCTTGTATTTCTATACCATCTACATAAACTTTATGCAAGAAATAACCCGTTGGTTTAATCTCTTCTCCACCTAAGCCCGATATAGATATACTGTCGCTGGTTAACTTTGGCGCGTTTATTGCCGTATGATATCTTGAATTGGCGATTGAAATATCACTCCCTGTATCGATTATTATGTTTGTTTTTATTCCTTGAATATTCAGGATTCTTCTTTTCTTTCCATTTAACGTGCCCGTATTAACTACTTTTCTTTGCGTGTTTTGGCTCCAATCTTGGTATTTCGTTTCTCGCCAATTTTGATTACGTTGCGGGTTATAATTTGAATAATTTTGTTGTGTTTTACTTCCCATGGTACAATTCTTACTCACGTGATCAGGTCTGCCACAATTATAGCATATTATATGTGCCTCGTTTCTTCCATGGTTCACATTGTGCCTATTGTCAACTTGGCGCCTTTTCGAATTGGCGTTGTCAGCCACTCTCGATCGTTTATCCTCAAAACTCCCACTTGTATTCCTTATAGCTTGTTTATTGCAAACCCTTCGTGCCGTTTCGTAAATATCTAATTTGTTTACTAATTCGTCTATCTTTTTTTATTATTAACAATTCCTCTGCAAAATGTGTCTTTGTTTCCGCAGGTAAATTATGCCTAATTTGATTAACTACAATTAATTCCGATAATTCCTCAAAGCTATCTATTTCAAGGCCGTCAATCCATTGTTTAAAATATACCTTGATCTCATAAGCGAAATCGCGCCAATTAGCCGATGGCTCTTTTTTGAGTGAGAAAAATTTCAGCCTAAACTCTTCTGGCGATAGTTTGTACCGTTTTAAAAGAATACTTTTTATATAGTCATAATCCTGCATTTCGGGTTCACTCTCCCTGGTTATTATATTAATCACATCTAATGGCATTAGGTTAATTAAATAGTTGACCCATTCTTTTTTATCAATGCCCGTTTGCGTCATTTGCCTTTCATACATAGCCAAGTATAAACTAATATCATTTGTACTATCGTATTTTGTTAATAATCTAAGCAATTCATATTGCTTACCTGAATTTGTCCTTGTGTCCACATCGATGTGCTGCCTTGAATTTTCTTGTAGTTGTATTTTCTTAATCTCAAATTCTCTTTCGCGATCTTTTTCTTCCAATTCTATTCTCCATTTTCTCTCTTCCATTTCCATTTTCAATTTCTTTTCTTCAAGTTCCGATTGCGCTTTTAGTTTCTTTTCTTTAGTCTCTGCTCTTAATTTCTTTTCTTCAAGTTCTGATTCCGCTTTTCTAGCTGCCACAATTACTTCTAGGCGGTCCTTTATAAAATCTTCATCGTAATCTTCCCAGTTTTTAATTAGCTTTATTAGGACATGGATTGTCGGTTTTTCTGGTGGTTGAATTCCGCATTCCTCATAGAGATCTATTAGATCAATTCTTTTAGCTTTATTTAAGGATACCATGTTTTTCAATTTTGTACTTGGATAAATATGACTGCGGTTTTTACACACTTGCCTTGTTCATTCACAATCCATTTTTTGACACTGGCGATTGACAACAATTTCTCTTCGATTAATATTTTACTATTTATTCCACTAATAGTCGCTTAAAATCCCGGCCGAGCCCCCAAATTTGTAGAAGTTATTGTTTGTAAAATGTTAATATATAGATAATTTAAATAAGTAGACGTTTGAATCACAATACGTACACTTTAATACAATTCTATAAGGGTAACTTTACATCACTTCGTTGATACTTTTCTAAATACAGCACCTTTCTTACTTAAAACTTACAACATATTTCTTACGAATAATTTGATTAGGCTTAACAATACCTTCCTTGGCATCTAATGAGCCGCTGCTTCATGCACAACATTATTTTTTAGACTGACTCTTTTCTAATTTTTGAATATGCCCAAACCTTGATCTCGTGATTGTGAATTTTCATTACTCGTGCTTTCAAATTATGGATAATAAAAATACCAGAGCATCAGTTAATTTGTTTATCATGTACGTCATAAAGAAAATGAAGTATGTTTAAATTTAAATCCTGCATATATATATATAATACTACAATTACAAATTCATATATTTATTCTACGGAACCCTCTGTGCACGAGTAATGCTTGCAATTGACCGTTTATTTTTTAAACAATTTGATTACTCGCTCATCTGCACATCTTTCAAATAATGCATCCGGGTAGACCTTCAGGAGTTTTCAATTTCTTTATTTGTTTTTTTTTCTCTCAATTGATTATTGAGATGTATGCCTGTACCTTACCGATATATTCCTTTTCGGTGACTCTTTTTCCTGCGCTATTGACAATTCTCTATTGCTCATAACCTATAATAAGAAATTTGTTTCAGGAATCAACAGGAATATATGTTTTAGCCTTCTGGAAGTTTTCTGACTCGTTATTTGTTTTTCTCTCCCGTCTGATGTGTGAATGGTTGATCTATAACTATATTACACATCCCGTTTTGATTATCCCCTTTCTCCCTTTGCGACATTTATTTTACTGTTTGGGGTATTTCATCCATTCGACCTCTTTCAAACGCAATACAAATTAACTTATATAATACTTCTTTAGAGTTTTTTAATCAAACCCGGATAAGTACTCTCCGCTAGTATGACATAACGATGGGCGCACATAAATACACTCGAAATAATATATTTTTCCTAATAGCATTGACAGAAAGAAGACTGATTTCGTCTATCGCTGTTTCGTTTTATATATATTTGGGAGAAAACAATAATGATAATTAGTAGTATAAAATGAGAGGGACCAAAATAATGTATTTTTTCATTAACATAATTAAATAGTGAGAATCCCGTATTATTTTGGAAACTTATTTGTGTAAAGATGCCTTTTAAGAATATCTTTAATTATGGGACTTTAATAATATAAAATTCTTATACATTTAAGTTAAAGTGGAAATGATTTTTACATGTAAATTCTGGTCCTTTATTAAAAGAAGTGTATAAAGTAAGAAATAATGAATGTTTTCTTATTTTCATGAATCATACTGAAATTACAGAACTTCAAACTTTGATTATTTTTGGGATAGCATTTAAATATATAGATATTTATTTTAATTTTCTTCACAAATTTGCTTGAAATAAAAATTTGTGCCTTGTTGTGTGAAAGCTTCCATAAAAAAATAAACCGATCGATTTTATTTTATAATTATTTTGAACTTGCACACTGTACTTTTAACATCAATATAGTTAAATGGTGGATTACGTAAAGTAAAAAAAATAAAAGAACGGGGGCAAAATAGCATATAAGTTATATGGAAGGGTGCTTAAAAAAAGAAGTTTAAAGATTTTCAATTTCGTGTTCAGAAGTTTTAAAGCAAGGAGGTGTTCCGGAATGGTTAAACTAAAATTTTCCTGGCAGTTGGAGGTGGGGGTCATATGTCACCCGAAATAAAATGGCAGATTCCATTTCATAAATTTTGTAATAAATTTCGTCACGCTATCTCGTTGCATAAAACTATCTGATTATCTAAATAAAAATATTTTAATTTATTAAAGCTTTGTCACTAAGACATTAAAAACTTTTTAAATCATCTTACTGAATAGTTATGGGAAAGTAGGAATCATATGGAAAACTCATGACAGATTTCCACCACGAATATACTTCTTTATTACTACAGAATCAATAAAAACTGTCAAAAAAATGTTATTTTCCAAAGATAAAAATAAAATCTCTCTTCGATTTTACATTTCCTCATTGCATATTACAAGAATTGCAAAAATAATATCTAATATCAAAACAGTTTTTGTTAATTAAATTTAGCTCAAGCTCATACATTACACTTCAAAATTTCCATTATAACAACCTTTAGCAATTTATTATCCATTCATGAAAACTTCGTACAGTTACTATCGCAATTCATGAATAAAACACAACTACATTAGGGATGAGTGCAAAATAAACAACATTGCAACACTGCTTCCCTTTCTAGAAATAGACCTAATTATACAAGGTGTACAATCTGTACATAATTAAATATGATAAATGTACAGGAATATTAAAAGAAAACCAAAAAAGTGCAACTTTGTTGTTATCAAAAATAACAGTTGATAGTTTAAATTCAACACAGTTAAAAGTGTTCAATGAATGCAACTCCAGAAACACGAATGATATCGATGCGGTACGCTAATTCATGTCACACTTTTTTCAGCATGTTAGGTGTGACTGTTTGAATGGCTGCATATGAGCGTGTCCCAAGTTCTTAAACATCAGTTGGTTGCGGTTAAGCAAACACGTGATCTTTGATGAGGCCACAAAAAAAAAATCCTTCTGAGAAAACTGTGGGATGAGTTATCGTACTGGCTCGATATCGTTCGTGTTTCTAGAGGAGCTCCCTTTGAACACTAATAACTGAGTTGAATTTAAACTTCCAACTGTTATTTAAGATTTACGATGAACGAAATGTATGTACTTTTTTGTTTTATTTTAATCCTTAAATGCCTGATTTTTCAAAAATCATTGTAATAATGTTATTCGGCTTTAATTTTTTAAATAAATCATGGGAAAAATACTTAAAAAAATCATATTTTGTTTTAAGTATGGTTTACGGCTAAAAAACAGTTTGTTACTAATCGGCAATACTGGTCTTTAATTGAAAAAATAATTTTCCTTGATAAAATTCTATAACATTAAACACACAAGAATTTTAGGAACTATAATAAGAAACAAATTTTACTTGCTCACTGCAGAACAAAATAGGGTATTTCGCAAGCCGAACAAAACAAAAAGAACAAGTAGCAACAATTGAAAAAATAAATCTATCTTTATTCTTAATCAGCACAAGTGTTGCCATGTACATGTTGAAAATCGATTTAATAATATTTTCTGAATGTATTTTATTGGCAACATTAGGCATTATAGCTTCACTATTATTCTAACAGTATTTTAGATCCTAAATTGGCTATGTTGCCGAAAAGCAACACCCGGCATTTAAGGGATAATATCCTTGTAAAGTTGGGTTATGCATTTATTTACACCGTGTATATTGACAATATTTCCCTATAAAAAGGTATATACCCGCAGTGGTATGACGGTTGACTCTAGTGGTTAATATATATTCAACATTTATCATGAATGTCAATCTTTAACATTTTTATAAAAATTATTTTCGAAAAAATGCCGAAAAAAGACATATGAAAGCTTCAACAAGACGCGTTTAAACGTGTCGCAAACTAAAAAATGGTTACAGTTTTCCTTACGCAATTTAAAAGAAATCACGATAATATGAAGGATCACCACACTAGCGGTGCAAACCTGTTAAACATGGAGATTTTCGAACATGGTAGAGATTATCAAAACCTACAAGATTAGCAGCCACCACACTAGTGATACAAACCTGTTAAACATGGAGATTTTCGAACCTGATAGTGATTTTCAAAGTTAATTATTTGAGTTTAAAGTGAAAAGTGTGCATTACCTGCACAATGTCCACGGCTGGTACAGTTATCCTTAATTTTAAAAAATATAAGCGAAACAAAATGTTTCCCATTAAGTAAACCACAACTAGCACTTTTTTCAATGCAAATGAACGAATACTTCTGATCAAACAACTTTAGTACTTGAAATTCAATACTTTACTTAAAAGACTAACATTTTGATAAAAGACGCATCAATGGAGTTCGTTAAGGAATTTGAAATATTTGAATTGATTTAGATTTAAATCTAAATCTTAGTTTCTTGATTACTTGCCAGAATCTAAATACTTATTTTATAATCTATCTTTTTGAAAATTTCTATGACTCTTTTAATCACTTTATGAAGAATGTTTACTTAACTATTCAACTACTTATAAATGTCAATAGTTAGTTAAAGGTATAAAATTTATTTTTTAGAAACGCTTTGTCGTAATTGTAAAATTTTCTGATGATCATTTAAAGAACTCTGTATCTTTGAATTTTACTAAAACAAGTATATTTAAATCCTAAATAAATGCACATATTTACAAAAATTTAAGCAATCCACACAGAATAACAATCAAATAATGCAGTTCTAAAAGAAAATGGTATTTAGAACTTTTAAGTATACTACCTACTGAAAATGACCTGTCATATAAACTGAATTGATTTTCTTAGAAAATAAGATTTAATTATTTCATATAAGCTAAAATTTCCAGAGAATGTATTTCTAGAAATTCCACATGAAATATTATATTTTATATCATCTTTTGCGCACACACACAAAAAAAAACGAAGATATGCGTTTTAAGTAGGGATATATTTAAAATGCAGAAGAGCTAATGTATTATAATTTGGTAAATTTTGCTGTAAGAGTACTTTTTGGAATTTTTTATATGTCAATCTTAGACGCAGGAAAATAATAACTAAATATTTTATAATAAACGAGGTACATGAATAAAGTTAATTTCATACATTTATAGGTATATAGATCTTACTAAACCAGAGCTATATGTAAAATCTACACTTGATTTATGTACATTTTAAATTGGAACATTACATAATCGGTAGTATATGGTAAAATTACCATTAAATCTATTTTGCACCAGCCGATGTAACATTTAAATCGAAAGATTTTAATTTACGTACTGAGAAATTTTAAACTTAAAAAATCTGTCCATAGTCTATAAATGACGTTATAAGTCACATTTTAAAGTCACTATTTTTCTTATTGCAAGGAGATGATAACAAAATTGATTTGAATTTACAGAAATTCCCCCACTGAAGTCAGAAAACATTCTTTTTTTTTCTTTTTCTAAATATAGTGAAACTTCAAAGATAACAGTTTAAATAACATTAAATTATTTCTTTAGATTTTGACAGTTTTCCTAATATATCATTAAGTTAATCGACATTGATTGTATTACAAACTCTTAATGAAATTATTAGCAATACATTTAAAGGGTTTAATAGATAAGGAATACAATACTTCTAATTTTGTTAAACTTTTAACATAAAGGAAAAATAATAAATATTTAGGATTATATATTTAAAATTTTGTTTCTAAAAAAATATGCAACAATATGAATATACTTTCAAAAAACTTTCTTCAATATTCACAATGTGTATGTAAGGAAAGCATATTTAAAATGAGCCTAATCAACATTTCGCTTCGTTCTCGATCCTGTGATATATGCATATTAATATATAAGCTACAAAATTTACAACGTTCAATCCCACATATATGTACAACACCATGGCATGAAAATCATATATGGACATTTCAGGAATTCTTGGATCTCCTTCCATACTGCGAGAAAAAAAATTAACAGTTTAGAACGGGTCGAAAGAACCCGTCGCTTATAGTCCCGAGTACCGGCTGATTAATTAACAGTACACGGGGCTATAACCGAGTTGTCATTTGAACACGTTTTGATGATTTTCTTTTTAATTCTCGCACTGAGGAAGGTGATCCAAGAATCCTTCAAGCAGCGGTATGTGGATTCTGAATAAAAGAAATTGTAATTTATTTTTATAGATACGTATATGGGTGTCAATTCTACCAAATTTTGTATGCTTTGTAACCCGAGCCCCAGGGATTTGGATGAAACTCGGTGTATATACTAATTCTATTATGATATGAATACATCAGAAAATTTTCCTTCCTACACGTCATAGTTTGTGAGATATGGGGGGTCCAATTTTTGGATTTTTCTCAAATCGCACATTTCTGAGTCTGTATTTTTAGACTGCAGTTCCATTTTCAAAAAATTGTTTCTCTGGATCTAAAATGCGAATCATCTTAAAAATATCACAGTAAGTATATCAAAAAATGCAGATTTTAATAAAAAATATTTAAAAAACTATTTTTAAATATTTAGGGCCAAAAAATTAAACCAAAGTTGAAAGTTATGGTTATTTTTCCAAATTTTTGTGATTTTACGAAAAAGGCTCTACACAAAAAGGCAAATTAAATTTCCAATTTCTTTTTATTGTAAATAAAAGTTAACACTTTGGGCTTTCTAGTTATGAAATAAAAATTATCTGCTTCTCATGACTTATGCAAAATTTCGTCATGTTTTGGGAAACTGCACCTATCAAGAAAAAAAAAATATCTGCCTAATTTTAGCTGAGGTACCTAAATAACTACTGTGGTTCATATGACTTGTTGAATATATTATTCAATGTTTCTTTCTTCCTTTCTTTTGCAAAGTAAGGTTTTTGCTTTTTTTTCTATCTTCTGAGTAAAAGGGGGGGGGGGGGGTCTATGACTGCAGTCTATCCTCCCTCCATTAAATTTTGTGCATAATCCTTATGTTTCCATTATTTATTCATTCAATATATTTTCTTTTATTACTAGCCTTTTTTTTTATTTAAACAATCCCTTATTTTTGTGTTTACAATATAACTGTAAACAAAAAATCTTTTGTTGATATAGAATAAGAAAATGCAATAATGTCTTTTTACCCATCAAATTTTTAACATTCTTTTAAACTTTCTATCTTATTATCTTGGATAATTTTAATCATTTTAAATATTTTTTTTTATATTTTAAATACCTTATATTTAACAAAGCTTAGTTCATTTCTACAGTATGAAACATATTTTTACACTTGCTTGTATAAACAAATTCTGACAAAGGCAGGATAAAATTGTTTAGTTAAGGCAGGTATTTTCGAATCTGTTAATCAAATTATTATTAGTCTGCTGTTTTTCATAATAGAAGGGGGATCTATTTTTCCTTGTGCTGCAAATGAAAATAATAGATGAATTTGTAGTAACTAATTATGCTGCTAGACCGTCATATCAGAGAATCTTGTCTATGCCAGAAATAAGAAAAATTAAAGCCACAGCTACAGGTCCAGAAACAATTGAACTAATTGAAAAGTTGTATAATTGTAATGAATATTGAAGAATCATGACTGGAAAAAAATGTAGTTAGCATTGCTAAGAATGTACTATGCAATAAAGCGATTGATATTATGTGTATCTATATGAGTTGTATTCTCTTTTTAAACAGGAATTTCCAAAAAACTTGAGAATCATAACTCTAGGTATTCAATCCAGTATTAGCAGCACTGTTCATTTAATTGAATTTGTGACAAGCTAAGTAAAATATTTGGAAAATGTTATTCCACTCATTTATAACGAAAGCTAAATCTAATTTCCTAAAAGAAACTAAAGCAAACTTTGGCCCTCAAAAAGCTATCGTTTTGTAGGATTTCAGCAAAAATTTTACTTTTCTTATTCAAGATGAGGCTTAAAGTTACCATTGGACCAAAGAAGCTGCCCTCTTGATCCAACTGTTATATACACTCTATCTCTCAGTATTAGATTATCAACAAGCAATATACACATTTTATCTTATGATATGCAACATGATGTCACTCTTGTGTGTTTAACACAGAAGGAAGTGATATCATTTGTAAAAGAGATATTTCCTAATGTAAAGAAAGTCCTTGACTTTTGTGATGGGTGCTCTTGCAATATAAAAATTGCAAATTTTCATAAACCTCTACCAAAATGAAGAGAATTTCCCCTTAAGATATTTAAATTCTTTTCTGGGAGTGGGGGGAAGGAGGGGAGATAGCCACCGATTTAATGTTTTAGATACTAAATCACGAAGATCTTCTAATATACTGATGTTTTGTTGTGTTATTATGTTTGGAGTTAAAGTAAGATAGGAAAATTGACATATATATTAGAAGGTTCTCAATGTTGCTTATTCATAATAAATATAAATTTTAAATTGCACAAAATAATAATGTTGCAAAATAAGCGATACTGCAAAAGTACATCATTCATTTCTATATTTATATTTAGCTCAGTTATATTTTTGAATTTTAGTCTTTTAAATATAATATTTATTCTGATTTTTTAGCTTTAAAAATTTGCATATAATTTAACAAATTCTTTATTTGTTACATAAAAGAAAATACATTAATCTAAATCTTTAAATTATTTATAAGCAATTTTATTTAATGTATTAGATTTAATTAATTATTATTTTAATTTTAATAAAAATGAAGTTTTTCTCCTAGATTATGTAACAATTTTGCCCTGTTTTGGGAAATTGCACCACTCAAGAAAAAAAAAAATCTCTAATATGTCTAATTTAAACTGTGGTACCTAAATAATTACTGTGGTTCTTATGACTTGTTGAATTTATTTAATATAAGTGCTTCTTTTTTATTTTCAAAGTAAAGTTTTTGCTTTGTTTTTTCTGAGTAAAATGAGAAAAAAATCTATGATTTCAATATCTACACCCTCTCCATTAAATATTGTACATATTCTTTACATACTACCTTTGTGAAAGTATTTATAGAAATGCTATACCACTGAATCCAATGATAGAGGTACATTTATGTGACAAACATATGCGATAAGATTGAGACCAGCACAATTCCAGATAATGTGTGATATGTACCAATAACATACACATTTTCTACTGTTATAAAAATAAATAAATCAGTCTTATTTTAAGGGTTAATTTTAGGAAATAAATCAAAATGATTAATAAATTTATATTTAAAATGTGCAGCAATTATTTTGGTACCATAAGCAAAGTTAAAGATTTTTATTTCTTGACAGGTACAGCATCCCAAAATAAGTCAAAAATTTTGCATAAGCCATGAGAAAGACATCATTTTTATTTCATAAATAGAAAGCCCAAAGTGTAAACTTTTATTTAAAATAAAAAGAAATTGGAAATTTCATTTGCTTTTTTTGTGTAGAGCGTTTTTCGTAAAGTCACAAAAATTTGGAAAAATAATCATGACTTTCAACTTGGGTTTAATTTTTTGGCCCTAAATATTTAAAATTATTTTTTTAAATATTTTTTTATTAAAATCTGCGTCTTTTGATGTACTGACGGTGATATTTTTAAGATGATTCACATTTTAGATCCAGAGAAACAATTTTTTGAAAATGGAACTGCAGTCTAAAAATACAGACTCAGAAATGTGCGATTTGGGAAAAATCCAAAAATTGGACCCCCCATATCTCACAAACTATGGCGTCTAGGAAGGAAAAATTTCTGATGTATTCATATCATGATGGAATTAGTATATACACCGAGTTTCATCCAAATCCCTGGGGGTCGGGTTACAAGGTCTGGTTGAATTGACATGGAATGACTCATATGATATTTAATTACTTATTTTTGGCTGGGTACTTTATGTGCAACACTGTTTCAACTGGTTAGATTTATCTTACATTACATATTTAATGATGAAAGTAGCAAATTTGTCCGAAAATCGCAAGTATATTTATCATCGAAAATGTCATTTTATGCAGTAAATGTTAAAAGAATGTAGATAAATGTAATTTTGAGCTAATAACATTCTTGGATGCTCATTTCAATCGAAATTATTGGATATAAAATACAACGAATTCCTTTGTATATAAATTTTAATCAGTACTGTAAAGAAACCACATGCAATTTAGAATTGTGATAATAGAAAATTTTGATACCTATTCTATTTTCCAGTCACTTATTATATTTATCCTTCAAATATTAGAAATGAATATTTCATATCTCTACTCCGGAAAACTGTGGAGTAACGTTTTAAAAAAATATAATGACATGTCATTTCGAGCTACTATCAATTATTAAAAAGCTATTAAAAAAAGGTGATAAATTTTAAAATAACATATTCTTTAATTATGAATTATGTTTGTTTCAAGCAAAATAGTTGGACATAAAATACGAGGAAATACTAGGCAATAGAGACCGTATAGGGCTCTACCTAGCAGAATTCATGGTAGATCTAGAAAAAGTCTTACTATATGTTTTTTGGGTCGCTGAATCCGAATTTTTAACTTCCCACCAAAATTTCTCCCGGCGACCTCCCAAATTTTGGTAAAAGTCCCCCCAAAAAGGTTTTTATTAAAAAAATCTATTTTTTTATTGTTGTTGGAAAGGGAAAAAGTACCTACAAAATCAGAAAGTAGCGAAAACTTGCAACAAATAAGATATATGACATTATGACGATGAATGGGGAGGGGAGGGATCTGCCTCAGAACATGCGCCGCGGGGCTGCGTGGACTAAGTTGGGCAATTCCACTTAACCACTCACATCATTTACATCTGCCCTTCCGTCTCCCTTCCGAACTTTCCCTATAAGGTTTACTTTAAGTTTTTTTGGGTCGCTGAATCCGAATTTTTAACGTCCCCCCATAATACCCCCATAATCCCCCCTGCAACACCCCCCCCCTCCCAAAAAAATAGTTGTTTTTAAATTATTTTTTTTTTATTGTTTTAGGGGGAAAGTATGTAGAAATTCAGAAATTAGACAAAATTTGTAACAAATAGGATGTATGATATTATGACGTAGGATGAACGGGGAGTGGGAGGGCTGCCTCTGAACATACACTACGACACTACGTGCACTAAGTTATACAAGTCCAGGCAATAGGGGATTTTACCTGGCAAAATTAATGCTAGTTCTGGATTTCGACTCACTTTATGTTTTTTGGGTCGCTGAATCCGAATTTGTAACTTACCACTCAAATTTCACTCGGCATCCCCCACCCCCCAGAAAAAATGATTTTTTGGAAAAATTTTGGTTTTGGAGAACAACGCGCCGGTAATGTTTTGAGGCAGCCCCCCTCTCCCTAGTTATCCTACGTGATAATGTCATATATCCTATTTATTGCAAATTTCGTTTATTTTCTGAATTTCTACATACTTTTCCCATAAAACAATAAAAAATTTAATTTAAAAACAACTATATTGAATGTTGCGGGGGGGAGGGAATCTTGGGGGGAAGTTAAAAATTCGGATTCAGCCACCCACAAAACTTAAAGTAAACCTTATAGGGAAAGTTCGGAGAGGAGACGGGAGGGCGAATATAAACGATGCGAGTAGTTAAGTGGAATTGCGAAACTTGGTCCACGCAGCACCGTGGCGCACGTTCCGAGGCAGACCCCTTCCCATTCATCCCACGTCATAATGTCATGTATCTTATTTGTTGAAAATTTTGTCTACTTCTGAATTTCTAGATACTTTTCCCAAAAAACAATAAAAAATTGATTTTTTTAATAAAAACATTTTTTGATGTGCATTTTACCAAAATTTGTGGAGTTGCTGGGGGAAATTTTGGTGGGAAGTTGCAAATTCAGATTCAGTGGCCATAAAAACATAAAGTAAGCGGATTTCCAGAGTTACCATATTGCCTTTACTATATCTATCTATCTATCTCTCTCTCTATATATATATATATATGAGTACTTTTTCAAAAAAAATGCTCAATTTATTACTGTGATAATAAAAGGAATAGATACTTATTCTACTTAGAAGTCACATATAATATTTATCCTTCGAATATTAGAAATGAATGTTGCATATATCTACTCTGTAAATTTTTACGGTGAATGTTAAAAAAACTGTATGGTAATGTAAATTTGAGCTAATATCAATATTACTGTTTCAAAAGAAATACGAAAAAGTATGAAGTCAGATATTCATTAATAATGGTTGATGTTCATTTCAAGCGAAATATTGGGATATAAAATACATCAAAGTCCTTTGTATATATATTTTGTAATCGGTACAGTACTGAATACGTATGCAATTTATTATTGTCAAAATTAAAAATTTGGATAATATTTCTATTTATCCTTCAAATATTAGAAATGAATCCTTTGTATCTCTGCAGTATACAATTATGTAGTAAATGTTATAAAGTTGTATAGTAATGCAATTTTGAGTTGATGCCAATATTGATGTATCAAAGAAAGACGATAAAATTTTAAGTGAAACATTCATTAATTATGGCTGATGTTCATTTCGAGCGAAATACTTCGAATTAAAATACGACGCAGTCATTTATATGATTATTTTAATAATTACTGTTCCGAAAATGTATGCAAATTTTTATTTTGATAAACAAAAATTTCGATAATTATTCTATTCATCCTTCAAATATTAGAAAATAATGTTACATATTTCTAATCTGTAAAGTTTCATTATAGTTTTCATTTTATTTCTCCAAGTGTTATTTAAGATCTTATTAAACAATAATGTAAAAATAAAACAAAATATAAAGTCATTAAATTTCCTCAGCTGAACTTTAAATGGATTATCTAATCTGTGTAAATGCTTAAGTGAAAAGAAGAAAATTACACTAGTGATAAGATGGATTCCGAAATAAATCGCCATTAACTCTACAGTAAGGCGAAAAGTTTTCTTAAATTTAGGTCCTTTATTTAAATTCATCTATAATTACGTTTCCTTAAGAAGTTCGTTAACGGTTTAATGCAGTTGGAGTTTTATGTATAGGATTTTTGAGGAATTTCAAGGATTTACCTGTTTAAATTAAATATTATTGTTTTTCTAAAAGTGAACTATTTTTCAAATGACAGTTACAAAAATTTTATTTGAATTTTACTAAGTTTAAGAGAAATTTTATTTATTCTATAAGAAAATCTCTATAAATAATTTTAACTGTTTGTATATTCATTCTCTAAAGCAGTTGTAGATACTGTACTGCGCAGACTATTTGTTATTTGGATAGTAACTGAATCTATGTGCAAACAATATGTTTTATATTCCATCCCTTGCTTTACGTAAAAAAACAAATTCTATGATTTTTTTAACAAAAATGCTGAACTAGTTTAGAAATAAACATTATGATTTTCTAATTAAATATGGAAATACTCCCGTTTTATTACAGAATATGCGGCAAAGTATTATTTACAGAAAACGTGAATTTTCTAACATATATTTACATGTAAAGTAAAACACTTTTTATTTATTTGCTCTATCTGAACTATTCAACATCATTTATTTAGATCTGCATGGTTGTGTAACCTAGTTCTGATTAATTTTATTATTCTACTAAATATTCACAATGCTTATTGCTATTTTTACTTCTATCGTGTATTATTATTAGTAATTCTATCGTGTTTGTCTGATTTGATATTTTTTGTGTTGGCATCATTACAGTATTCATGAGTGCCAGATTTGTTTTGCATAGTGGTAAATTTACCTCCCGCACCGTGTTTCATTTGTAATTTTTTTTCTTTTAAGTAGCGCTTGCAAATTATGTTTTGGTTAAATTTTTACTTGCATGTGGTTGTTGGAATCAAAATAGGAATTAAAACTCACTTCAAAAACGTATTTACCATGTAAAACACAGTACTGTTTTGAATAGTGTTATTAGATTTCTAGCATCATACTTTTCTGTAAATTGTCTCCTGTGTCGGTACCTATTTTTTATGTGTTAAACTGTTATCTAATATAATGTGTTATATGAAAAAAAAAAAAAAAAAAACTTCTTTTAACAACTTTTTTTTGTTGTGTTTGTAAGGCCTATTAAGTGAATTTTCCACAATGTGTACACATTTGGACTTCTTTTGTTTAGTGTATTTTTATTGCATTTTACTTGTCCAGTATGTTGGAGAGAAAAAAAAATGGGTAAGTGACAAAAGTTGCCTTTATACTAGCACAATGTCCAGCAATGCATGATACTGCGTTTGAGGGTTTTTTTTTTCTCTCTTCGAAATTTCTAATGTACATAAGATTGTATAATTATAAGTCTTGCACGCCTGGGATAAAATTGGGCTGCCATAAGTAACATTTTTGTTTAACTTTGTAAGTTTTAATATATAGGGGTAATGTATCTCATTCAACGAAGTTTTTACAGGGATCTGCCCCCCGCAGCGGCCTGTGATGGTGGTAGTTATTTTGCTAAGTGGGGCTTGTTGAGCTAAAAGCATATTGTTAAGCCTCCCCGCCTGGCCTGAAACTCAAGATGTCTTATATCAAAATAATATATTTTATTTATTTCATTGTAAATGACATCCAATCAGTGCTTTAATATCCATAAAGATTCTGAATATACTGTATAGCCTATATTATAAAATTATATTATGCTTTATAATCTATATTATACATAAAAAACATAACCGTGAGTAACGCTGAAGTCATATCGGCAGAGTCAAAGATTTCTGAAATGAATTTCATTTTTAACCTCTGAATATCACACAATTTCAATTTTTAAACTAAAGAAGCGAAAATTAATATATTTACTATAAGATGCAATTTGTTTCAAAACTGTATCTCATTTACTGAAATATTATGATTGCGGAAGCGAAATCATATCAATAGATCGTTATTAGCTTCAGCCTAATTTTTCATAATAAAATTAAAGCTTCATAGCATTATAAATAACATTATGAATAGTTTTTATAAAAACATTTCTACATAACTTTGATATTTATAAAATTACATGAACAGTTTGTACATTTCTAATTTTACTATTTGTTTCATAAGAAAATAGCAAAGCAAAATTTAATAACCGGATAACTTTATCTATAAATATCTTGCTAGCATTTTATTGTAAAAAAATATCGCATTTTAGCATGATGGAATTTTAATTGAAATTCCTATCAATTTATCATACTTTAAATATCGATAGAGTTTTGTTTTTTACTAACTCTGATTTATACATATTTTCAATATTTATCATTAGATTGAATTCAATAAAAAGAAATACTGGTATTTTATCGCAAAACATTCATGTAACTACTTTTTAACCCTTTCGAGGGCGGTGTCCTTAAAAAAGACACATAATTTTAATTCCAAATTTGACAATCGACACCAAGAATATTTAATTAAAATTTTCCTTTTATAATCTACGTTAAAATAATCAAGTTCCTATTTTCTAATAAATTCGTTTATAAATTCTGCTGTCATTCCATTATTTCATCAGTTTATAAACAGAATTACCCCGCGCCTGAAAGGGTTAAAGTTTGCTATGGTATTTTAGCAACATGGCTAAAAAATTTTCCGATTTAATTAAATTTATTTGAGATTTTCTTCTTTTGTCATTTATTTTCAGAAGCGTTTCGGAATAGATGTTATAATATATATATCCCATATATTATATATCCCATATAGCATTTTTAATTTTTAGAAAATTTGCAGCAGTCTTGCTTTAAAAACCTTCAAAGTTGCAGCAAGCTCAGCATGGCAAGACTGAAAGTTCATAAAAAGACTGCAGCAAGATAACAAAAAAGCTGAAGTCACCACACATTGTACTTGCAGCTAAGTTGTCGTGCAAGTTAAATTCATGCTGTATGAATTTTATTGCAAATTAACGGCAAACAAGTAATGAAAAATACTACAAATTTAGTGCTATGTAGTAATCTTTCCACACCCCACTATCTATTTACAACTGGTACACTATAAGTTTAACCCCTTCGGAGAGGTCCATAGACCTGATCAGGTCTATTGAACACACCGCCAGAAAGTGCATGCATCGTGTTCGTCCCCATAAACAAGGTACGGTAATATTTGTACTTTTCACTACGAGCCTTTTTTGGTATTTGATTATTATAGCGTTTAGAAAAAGCGGTGCCAACCGAATAAAATTGCTGCAATTTCTGAGTAACTATTGATATATTTGAGAGCTGATTGACTATTCTCTCAACAGAAGGATTTTTTGCTTTCATCACTTTCGTGATTTAAAGACAGTCTTGGCACCAGTTTCACAACAACCTTCTCACGCAAGTGGGGGGATGATATACCTTGCGGGAAATTTGCTGCGAATTTCCCAATTCAAATTTGTCACGGCGAGATAAAGTCAGAAAAAAGCAAACTTGCTGCTAATGTTCATGCTATCTGGGATAATAATCAGTTTACAAAACCCGGGATATAGATTTTTCGGATGATGTCACTTCTTAAGTAAACATTTTCATCTTCTACATACATTTTTGCAGGCTGATATGGTAAATTAACTACTTAAAATTAAATTTATTATTGATTTAATAGTCTTTCATGTATAAATTTAAATACGCAGCTAAAAAAGTGAAATTGAAAATTTATAGCATTAAAAAAATGATATTCCAGTTTGTGAAAAGTACTTAACACACTATACAAAACACACAAAAAAAATTTCGAAAATCAGTGGCAGTCAATGAATTTTTTTTTCCAAATGATTCATTAAATTTCATTCGAATTCAATAAAAGATGATTGTTATCACCTTGTAAAATAAATGTTTGATGAGCGGTACACATGACTAGGCCAATCTTGTACAAAATTTGTGTTCATTTATCTAACAATATATTCATCAAAATATAATACGTATCTTAAAGATTTTTTTTAAACGCTATTTCTCTTTATACGAGTAGCATGCAGTTTTTGAGCCAAATTTATCACAACTTTCAGGAAATTCTACAAGGTATAATAGAAATAATATACTCCAACTATATTAATTAAATGATGGAATATGATTATTTGTATTAAATAATTTTCAACTACGCATGCGCGAACGATAACTATTTTTTTGCATAAATTTCTAATGAACTTTATAGAATAACACGTACATAACGGTATAATATAGTGCAAATTCAGAAAGATATCGGTGGTATACGATGCTGATTTTGTTACGTTCGAAAACCAGCTGTATCATGTAATTAACGCATGCCCACACATCACTTTTGGAACGTGTGCTCCGATTTCGATAGTTGTTCTTTTTGATTAAATGGGATCATTCTGATAGCTGTATAAGAATAATACTTGCATTCGTGGAAAATTTAAAGTAGTTTAAAAGAAATGCAGAAATCTCCGCAAGATGTTTATTTATAGAATGCCTGGTTTTTAAACAAATTGAAGCTAACACCTTGGCAATGTACAGAAAAAAACATTATACTACCTTCATAATATCAATATAGTACTAAGTTTTTGATGAAATATGAACTTTTGTTTGAAATCGTTTGAAACTGAGTATGCAAAGGAGATACAAAATTTGTTTTTTACATAAATTAATAGGTGAAATACACAGGGCAACTGATATAAAAAGCCCCTTTAAATTTTGTGAAAATATTGTGACATAGATACGCGAATTTTGGTTTATTTCTAGAAGTAGCGGTGTGATAAAATTTTGTCTGAAAATTGTCATGTTTTATTTTTTTTATTGTTATTTTTATTTCACTCTTAGTTAATACACATTTTTACTGCTATGCATTGCAGATGTAGCTAATTTTAATTATTATATCTTACAGAGTGATTGCAAATATTTTTTCATCCAATATGTTCTTGTTCCTCTAAGTTTCCTGGGGCGAAACGATACTTTAGAAAATTTATGTGAAACATATTCTTTATATTCCTGAGGTTCCAGAGGAATCTTTCAAATATATTTCTGGATATTCGACCAAACGTCTAAAATTCAACGTACCAGGTGATTTTTGCTAAATATTTTATATAATAGTATTTCGTTATAGTATATAGACAAAACAAGTAAGTGCGGCCTATAGACTCAATTTTTACCATATATTAGTTTAAATGAAATTTTAATGAGTCACACAGTTTTAATTAAGCGTATATTGATATTAAAGCGGGACAAGAAAAATATTAATATATATGTATATAGCCGGCTCTTAGTAGACTATGTAAAATGTTAATGGTAACATAAAAAACCACACTGTCTTCTCTATTGAAAATATATTTCATGTCTATTCCGAATAGTATCCAATCATATTTTATTAAAATTATTACGAACCATATATTTAAGATTTCAATCCTAAGAACTTTAATAACCATACTATAATTTATTGCAAAGGTCTCTCTGTCCATAAAACTAAACGTCTCCAAACTATCATATAAGTAATATTCGTGGAATTCATTCGTTAAGTGCCGGTGCGTGATACGCAGAAAAAGCGTGTTCGGAATTTAAAGTAAGTATTCTGCAATTTATTATTCAACAGCACCACTCCCACGAATGAAAAATAGATCGTGACATAGGTGGAACGTGCAAAAAGAGACCTTATATTTGAGATATCGGGATTATAACACTAAGAAGTAACTTCCAAAAGTAAAGAAATGTGACACTGCTGTAAATGTTTTTTTTAGAATAGTAATAGAAATAATATAAACAAATTCTGTGTGTTATTCATTGAAATCGTCTTTTCTTTTAAATTTATGTAAACATTATTATAACCGTTTAGATATTTTTGCATTCCCTTCACACATAAACTACAAATTTTGACTGTTAATGCTATTTAACGGTTGTCAGAAAATTGCAAAAACCAACATTCTTTTCTATATGAAACAGATTCTATCTATCCATTATATATATATATTTAAAACCACAAACAAAATATCAAAATCCATCACTCACCATATCTAAATTGAAACTCACATGAAAAATATTAATAAAACCAACTAAACTTTAACTCTTAAAATCAAACTGAATAACCAAACTAAAGAAAATATATATAATTGCAAAACATAACAGAACAGAACAAAAGGCGAGCGGCATGGCTAACGACATGCTCTGCAGGGTTAAGTCAGATTTTACGCATGCTACGTCCCCCTTCACTCGCCAAGACCAAAATTAAAAAAATGAAAAACTATGAAAAACTAAACAGAACTACAACATCCACCAAAATATCTCTCTAACCAATTAGATCAATCAACTCATCAAAACCTTCATTCTCATCCATCACTGAGTTCAGTTCACTTCCGTACCTGCTACTCTTAATAAAATCCCTAGTTATTCTCCTTATGAAATTGTGAGGATAACCGTGCTTGAATCCCAAACGAAACCACTCTAAAATATCATTAAACATATCTTTAACTCTAGTACTCAGTCTTTCGATTCGTATTAATCCATTTCTAAGTACATTTCTTTAATGGAAACATGCACGTTGGAATCAAAATATATCAGCTTTAAGATATTAAAGTTGAAATCATTTCGCTTGTCAAATAACTTAGATATCAAATTTTCCCTTTCTATGCTTAGGGTCACATCTAGAAAATTAATATTTTTACAATTCTGGGAGGAGGGTTCCAGACTCAGAGACGTATGATAATATGTAAAATCAATATTTTCAATATCATTGTTTAATTTGACTATCAAAACATCATCTATATATCTGTAGGATAATGTGTTACTGTTTAAATTATTATTTCTTTCATATATATGTAAGTAAATGTTTGCCAAAATGGAACTGCAACTCTCCCCCATTGGAATACACCGAATCTGTTAAAATATTGTATTTCTTTCGTAAAGGTAGTTTTTTTGTACTACTAACTGAAATAAATTTATGAAAAAATCATTATGAACATCCAAAGTACTATTTGTATTATAAAAATCTACTATTTTTTTCTTTTAAATCTGTCAAATCAGTTGTGTTATAGAGGTCTGCAAAATCGTAAGCGAATAAACCAGTAATATTTTTTAATTTTTTCAGATTATCTAATAGTGTATAGCTATTTTTGATAATAAAAGTCGTCTCTCTAACAACAATATATATGTATATATATTGTTATATAAAATTTTTACTTTTACTATTCATTTAAATTATTTTAAATTGCCGGCATATTCATTATTTCCTTTTTTTTAAATACGTTCTATTATTTATTTCTAGTTAAATTCCTATAAATTTAAAACGCGTATCTTAATAATAGTTTTATTCCAAAACGTAATCTAAACTTTTAATACCTTCATTAATTTTTATCGCCTACCAAACTGTAAAGTTCTGAAAGAAGTTACTTATTTTCGAATGTTTATAAAAACCATTTTTACATTTTTATTCTATTACATCTCATTTTCCCGAAAGCTGGGCGATAACTTTTTACATCGAAATCCTTCCATTACCAGCACCGGGATTCTTTTGTGTGACGTTTCTCGATCGCTCTTCATTGGCCGCGTGACGGATCGCAGCTTCACTTCGAGTCTCGTTCGTGATTTTGTTTGGTTAGCCTGAAGTTTTCATTTTAATCTGATTTCCTCCGCGCATTCTAATTGCCGAAACGTCAGTGAAGGCTTACTGTGGAGACACGAAAAGTTTTGGTTTCTGTTAGTCTGTCTGTTAGTCAATCTGTTAGTCTGTCTGTTAGTCTGTCTGTCTGTTCCTCGATAACTGCCGCAAAAAGCATCCGATCGGCTTGAAATTCACTGGGCATGTTGATGAGGTACCCTGACTTAGCTGTATAGTTTTTGGTTAAATTTGGTTCTTTCGTTCGGGAAATATGGAACATTTTATTTTGCTCTATAATGCTTTTCTATGGCAAGTCAGACGATTTTCATATTTTCATTTGTTGAAAGAATGATGAAATGGATGATATATGAAAAATGGATTTAAATGGTAAATTTTTGAGGCTGAAATTTTTAAATAAGATTATTAAATTATTCCAATTAGTTTGAAATTTTGTCAATTTATTTGCGAGATTTTTTTAATTAGGTTAATAATATTGGGGGGGGGGGATTTTATGCATGTTTTCCAATAATATAAAGGATTTTGTTTTATCAATTTGACATAATGCATATTTATTTTTTTCCTTTTCTTTCATCTGTTGCCTAGCAACGTATTTTGTCCTAATAATATTAGTATAATTGCGTGTATAATGTTCGAGTAAAGCCAACGTCAAAACGGATGAATTAATGCATTTGTATCTTTGCATATAGATGGATTTTAGCCCAGAAATAAAAATAGGCAATATTTCATTTATTTTATTTATTTTATTCAAATATGTTGCTTAAAAATACAAAAGTTCATTATTTTCATAGAGAATAACGTAACATTTTTTCCATAACATTTACCAATATTTCTTTAATTGTTGCCAAGAAAATGAAAACCCGGAATAATATTTTCTTTTAAACAATTTTCAATTGAAATGTTTTGTCGTGAAACAGGAAAATGAAAAATAAAATTAAGAATAGAAAAATCAATATGGCGGCATATTAGAAATAAAAAGAAAAATCTCGAGTATTTCTTAATATAACAAGATGAAAAGTTTTCAGTAAGTACGCATAGCAGGTGAATTAGATGTCATTTATCGAAAACAAATATGCTGGAATAAAAGATCTTGGGTAAAATAAAATTAACTATTATTCACGGAGGAAAGAGATAGATGGAGATGCAGTATTCCGTAAAAACAGTTTGCAATACGATGTGCGTTATCGCTCAGATTTAAATGCCCTCATTCGGCCCAAACAAAACAAGCACGTGGAACAGGGACCGAATTCTTTGACTTCATCCGTGCATTTTTTCTCTAAAATGAAAATGATCTGTTTATATTTAAGCAATAAGCATTCTAAGGTAGCATTTCATTGTATTATGAATTAAAAACTGTATTACTAAAAATATCATTCTGTTTTTTTTTTTTTTTTTTTTTTTTTTTTTTTTTTTTTTAAGCACGTCGTTGTGTTGTGCCAAATGTAGCGTCTGTGTACGGTTAACATGAATATTTTATTTTAAATTTAAATTGTATTAATGTATAAAAAAATCTTATGTTTATCCTTATAAATCACAGCGTAAAAAAAAACTAAGATATACTATAACCATCCGTACAATCAATAAAAAATTTCGAATGTAAATTTAAAAAGACTACGGCGGGTTCAGTGGGGCAGAGCCCCCCTGAAGAAATGCAATTTTTGATTTAAAAAGTTACCAGAATAAGTAGCTCATCAGAATTGCAGAACATCATGTGTACACATTCAATGTATAACCACTTGTTTAACACTTTTAATTTCTGAAATTTTACGAAGTATCTTGTATGCTTATAAATATTTATGTAATTTGAAAACATTAAAAAGCGATTTGTAGGAAGATGAATATTACGCAATGAGTGTTAAAAACCGTGACTTGCAAAGATGACGTTGAGGCTCCTGATCTGCAGATTTACTAGTAAATAGCTAGAGCATGAGCTCAGGAGTAGATTTTTTGTGTTGTTTGCTTGTTTACATAATCTGTTACCTGGTGTCCTAAGTCATGTAGAATATTCATTTCGTTATTGCCGAAACATCAGTGAAGGCTTACTGTGGAGACACGAAAAGTTTTAGTTTCTGTTAGTCTGTCTGTTAGACTGTCTGTTAGTCTGTCTGTTAGTCAGTCTGTTAGTCAGTCTGTTAGTCTGTCTGTTAGTCTGTCTGTCTGTTCCGCGATAACTGCCGTAAAAAGCATCTGATCAGCTTGAAATTAATTGAGCATGTTGATGAGTTACCCGGACTTAGCTGTATAGTTTTTGGTTAAATTTTGTTCATTCGTTCGGGAAATATAGAACATTTTATTTTGTTCTATAATGCTTTTCTATGGCAAGTCAGACGATTTTCAGATTTACATTTGTTGAATGAAATGGTTCATATGAAAAACGGATTTAAATGGTAAATTTTTGATGCTGAAATTTTTAAATAACATTATTAAATTATTCCAATTAGTTTGAAATTTTGTCAATATATTTGCGAGATTTTTTTAATTAGGTTTATAATATTGGGGTTAATTTTATGCATGTTTTCCAATAATATAAAAGATTTTGTTTTATGAATTTGACATAATGCATATTTCATTTTTCCCCTCTCTTTCATCTGTTGCCTAGCAACGTATTTGGTCCTAATAATATTAGTATAGTTGCGTGTATAATGTTTGAGTAAAGCCACGTCAAAACGTATGAATTTATGCATTTGTATCTTTGCATATAGATGAATTTTAGCCCAGAAATAAAAATAGGCAATATTTCATTTATTTTATTTATTTAATTCGAATATTTTGACAAAAAATACAAAAGTTCATTATTTTCATAGGGAATAACGTAACATTTTTCCATAACATTTACCAATATTTCTTTAATTGTTGCCAAGAAAATCAAAACACGGAATAATATTTTCTTTTAAACAATTTTCAATTGAAATGTCTTGTCGTGTAACAGGAAAATGAAAATTAAAATTAAGAATAGAAAAATTAATATGGCGGCATATTGGAAATAAAAAGAAAACTCTCGAGTATTTCTTAATATAACAAGATGAAAAGTTTCGAGTAAGTACGCATAGCGGGTTAATTAAACGGCATTTATCGAAAACAAAGATGCTGGAATAAAAAGATCTTGGGTAAAATAAAATTAACTATTATTCACTGAGGAAAGAGATAGATGTAGATGCAGTATGCCGTAAAAACAGTTTGCAATACGATGTGCGTTATCGCTCAGATTTAAATGCCCTCATTCGGCCCAAACAAAACAAGCATGTGGAATAGGGACCGAATTCTTTGACTTCATCCGTGCATTTTTTTTTATGAAAATGATCTGCTTATATTTAAGCAGTAAGCATTCTAAAGTAGCATTTCATTGTATTATGAATTAAAAACCCTATTACTAAAAATATTATTCTGTTTTTTTTTTTTTTTTCTTCTTTAAGCACGTCGTTGTGTTGTGCCGAATGTAGCGGATTTTAGGGTTACATTTTTGGCGTCACTTCAAGATTTATTGTCTGCGTACGGTTAACATGAATATTTTATTTTAAATTTAAATTTTATTAATTTGTAAAAAAAAAAAAAAAAAAAAAAAACTTATGCTTATTCTTATAAATCACAGCGTAAAAAAAATCTAAGATATACTACAACCATCCACACAATGAATAAAAAATTACGAATGTAAATTTAAATAGACTACGGGGGGTTCAGAGGGACGGATCCCCCTTAAGAAATGCAATTTTTGATTTAAAAAGCTACCAGAAGAAGTAGCTCATCAGAATTTCAGAACATCAATGTATAACTACTTGTTTAACACTTTTAATTTCTGAAACTTTACGAAGTATCTTGTAAGCTTATAAATATTTATGTAATTTGAAAAATTTTAAAAACGATTGTAGGATGTTGAATATTACGCAAAGAATGTTAAAAAACAATGACTTGCAAAGATGACGTTGAGGCTCCTGATCTGCAGATTTAATAGATTAACATCTATTCCGCATGAATAACTAGTTCATGCTCAATGTTTTACTAAAAACTTATTATTTACAATATTAACAGATATTGACAATATTAGAATTGTCTCGGAGTTTTCATAGGAATTTACATTCTTTCCACATCACGATTAAACATTAGTTTAATCTCTATAACTTAAACTCCATAACGTAGAAATTTTCCGTACAATTCACAAGTTATATAAATAAAAGGTACAACATGAATATAATAATTTAAAAATTTATGTAAAAAAATTTCAACTGAGTATCAATCTCCTACAGTTTTTTAACTGGGATGATATATTGTCCTGATACTATGCTATAGTCCATTGAAATTCAATTATTGCTCATTTTTGACATATATATATATATGTATGTATTTGATAATTGATTCGCTCTAGAAACTTCTCAAACTCTACAAAAAACTAAGTCTTTATCTCTCAGGAATGAAACATTTTCATTAAAAGCAACTTCTTTTATGTATGCTTTGTCAATAAGATTACTCCTTCAAAATGTAAGCCGAAAGCGCTTCTGAGAATCAGTGTAGACGCTTCATAATCACCAAAATCAAACTTTATATTTAGAAAATCTCCCACCGGAATTTTAGCGCGAATTTTATCTTGTTTGACTCTTTGATTACTTTATAATGTAGACTTTTTGTAGTTTATCCAATATTACGTGCAATGTTTGCGTATTGAGGGTAAGTAAGGGAATTGATTACAATACCGTACTAGTTTATGTTATGAGAAATTGCTGAAAGCCATATAGCGCTGTAAATTGTAAATAATAAAGCATATCAATTGTCAAAGAAATCAATTAGAGAAAGTCCTTATTTTAGTGCTTATTACCCTTTGTCTCTATGGTACAATGCTAAAATCTGAAGAAAAAAAAATACCTTTTCATATATTTTTATGGACAACATGAAGCTGTCCTGAACAAATGAATCGGGTTGTCATACCTAACTACATATTATGATTTGGGAGATGGCTGTGCAAAAGTGCTGGCGGCTTTGGTTGCTGCAAAATAAAACTTGTGCAATTAATAATAACCAAACGCAAGAAAATAACCTCTGGCTGTGTGAAGAACCGAAAACCTATGTAAGTTTCCATCATGCATTTCCTGCATTTTCTTCCTTACCACGTCTGGTACCTTGTAGCATTTCAAAGATGTCCTTTTTAGTAGTGACCCTCACTTCAGCCGGAGATCATCAGGTTATATCATGCGTGTTTAGAGTAAATATACACAGCTTTCGGAACAATATTTGCAACATTTTTAATCAATTATGTAGATCAAATATATCCACTACTCGAGGTGCGATAAAGTAGTGGCTACCTCTGACAACATCAGGTTCCGTTTAGGAGTCCTACATACAGTTTTAAAAGCTTAACTATATACTGATGACATCCGGTGGTCATTTGAAATATCCATCATAACACGTTTTCTGTGGCTTTTTCTCGGCACAATCATGACAAGTTGTAATATGACTGGAATATCTGTAAATTGCTAACTCTACTGTTCAAACACTTGTTTGTCCACCACAATCATTAGACCATACATTAAGTAACATATTTGGAGCACGCCAGACCGTGAGTTCTTGCAAATCTGAAGTAGAATAACATGCACGATGGAGCTTTCATAAATTTCTGCTGTGAACTTTCTACGGGAAAAACCTTGCAAATAAAGAAGTACTTTGCCTTCGAAAGTGCAACAATTTCATTACTATGTATAATCTTCTCTCGTATTTAATTTCATTGCAAATAAACAATCTGTTTATCTGTTTTTTTCTCTCCCATTTACCTTTGGAAAATAGGGTATATCTCTACATTTTGACTTTTTTGTTTTGTTTTGGAAAATAGGAAACATTTTAAAATCTGTTTTACAAAGTACCTCGAATACTTCTTTTATCAGTGCTCATGTTTCGAGATTCAGAAATATATTTTTCTATATAATAATATAAACAATAAAAAAGAGTACGTAATTAAAACTAGAAATTCAAAAAATTTAATGAATATATAGAAGTAGAAAATAATAAAACTCATTTATGCGAATGTAAAAATGAAAATTTAAACGTTTTATTATTTTTCAATAATAGTATTATTAATATTAATCTCAGATTTAATTCTTTAGAAAATATCTTAATTGCATATCCAAGTAATTTATTAAGTAAGTTTTTAACGAGCTTCCGTGTACTTACAGCCGTTAAAGCTTTATACGATTTATATTTTTAAACGAAAACTTCCCATCGAAAGGAACACATTAAGTTTCTGTTTTATATTTATAGCATGTAGTTTAATATTCTTCTACAAGAATTTTCAAAAATACAAAATTTATCTTGTGAGTTTCATAAAGCTAATAATTTTTTTATTTAATTAAAGGGTATCTAACTGCAAGGTAAATAGAAAACGTCTAGGTTTGAGAGATTGTTTCGGGGAAATAAAACAAGAAAATTCAAAAACTTTTATTGTATTTTGTTTATTACACTTTAAAGAAAATAACTTGATTTTTTATAACAACGAATGAAGTTGTTTAGTGTCAATCAGCGCGGACTTCCTTTGAGATTAATGCTGTACGCTAATTTACTGCACAGTAAGTTTAATAACTCGCTCACGGTGAATGGTGGCGTACTGCTAGTCGTTCATGGTGATCACCGTTGATCTCTTTCAAATGTTATTTCAGACTATAAAATAATGCTTTAAGTTTCTGTTTTATATTTAGTACATGTAACCTAATATTCTTCAACAAGAATTTCTAAAAATACTATATTGCTACTGTTTGGAAATGTTTATTAAAAAATAATTAAGGAGTACCTAGCTGCAATATAAATAAAAAACATAACATTTGGGGGATATTGTTTCAGAGAAATGAACTTTGCATTACATTATTATGAAGAGATCATGAACATTATATCTAACGAATGTTCACCACAAAACTGTTAAAATGAATTTCAGTTATTTCGTCAAGCCTATATGATTTTATTTATTCGCCACACATATATTTATTTTTCTTGAACATCGATTTGCAAAGATCGGTATTATTAAGATAAATTAATGAAATATTAAACTAGTTACTTGTATGATCAAATGAATTGAAAATATAGATAGGTTAATTTGCTTCAGAGACATTAAACATACATTAAATAATTAGGAATGTCACTTTTAAGTAACAAACGTGAAATACCATACCAACTAAACTACTGAAAAAACGTTATATAGAAGCAAAGAATATTTAAAACATCAAGTTCACTCTAATAAGAATGTTCATTGTAGTTCTAAATAATGTTCAGAAATGACTGATGTTTGTGGAAAATTGATTAGATTTACAACCTTGGAAATCACATGCTAAATCAGCGCGGACTTCCTTTGAGATTAATGATGTACGCTAATTTACTGCACAGTAAGTTTAATAACGAGCTGTATTAATCTATTTATTCGCAATTATATCTAAAATAATTGGCAATTCCATTAGATTAGGTGAAAAAATACACGTTTATCTTTTTTGAAACAAAATTCTTAAACAAGCTAATAAAATTTCTGCGAATTTTAGATATATTTTAAATTTATTTATTCTTAAAAAAATATTGCATTATTGTTCATGTAGATATTATTTTCCAAAAACATTCTACATTGTAATAAGTACATATATTTTATTAATTATCTTCATGCTAAAAATGCATAATTTATTATCTTCATATGTATATGTATTCTTTCCATAGTTACATGTTCACTTATGCGTATATTACATATGTACTGATATACAATTTTTATACTTTTTTCTAAATATCTAGTAGCATATGCCTATAACATACATAAATAACCCCGTAGAACAAAAATTCTACTCATTCATTAGATGCAACAATAATTTTATTAAAAGAATATAATAGTTAACAATAATAAATATTTCCAAAGGTTAGTTTTCCCATGTTCGGGAGGCATGACTCATTTTAGCAATATGGTCAAAATTGAAATATTCATAACCAAATACCATACCACAACATCTCCGTGATAGAAAGCTTTTATGAGAAATAACAGATCATTATCAGGTGGTTAAGAGTAATAATGTTCAATAAATATCTGAATGCTGCCAGGAATCTTTAATTCTAATTGATGCATCTCAAAAACTCATAATTATGATTAATTAAAAATTGTTAAGTTATTTGGTTTGTTTTGGCAAACGGTGTCGTCTACGAGCAATTAAAGTCCAAACTATTATTTAATGGATGAAATCACCGTAATTTTATTACACTGAGCGTGGAACAAATTTCATAACAGCAAATGTTTATCAGTTTTGTATCAATGGTTGGAAACACAAAATATACTGAAAAACGATCTAACTAATTTACAAAAAAAATTAGAGCCAAGCAGAAAAACGAAATAATTTGTATACATGTACTTCTTTACATTCTGTTAAACATTATTCTTTGCACAAGCCCAAATATTGGCGAGTTTGCACTTTGAATTAATCTTTTTTTTCATTTTTTAAGTTTGTTAAAAAGTAAAAATTAAGCTTTCAAAATTAGAATTAGTCTTAAATTTTACAAACTAGAATAGTTCAAATTCCAAATACAAAGAAAATATTATTCTTGTATTTTTTATTTGATTTTAAAATTACATGTAAAATACGAAAAATCAATAACAGAGTCGTAAGTATAGAACTTGTGTGGAAATATAAATTATTTAAAAAAAACGTTTGAACACACACTAAAACAAGTTGACCTGATCATACGTATACGTTTCGTGAGTTCTATGGACTCACATCCTCAGTGTAAAAACTTTAAAAACAATATCCCCCCAACTACATGTACGATGAAAACCCAAATGTCAAAACAAAATACCAAAAGACTATCAAGTTCGAACAGCCAATGAAATTAATGCGGAAGTGAAGTGTCGTGACACAGCAAATCCACCCAGAAAGTTGAGATGTATGGTGTACTAGATAAATCATTAACCAAGGAGTCTTTAAATTTATGGATATGAACCGCCTCAAAAAAGTCCGAATCCAGAGGAGTAATGCATTTCTTGATAATGGTAGCTGAATCAAAATCAAAATTATGACCCTCCCCCCAGCAATGAGAGGTGATAGAGGATTTCTGTAATTCTTTTTTCTTTACATAGTTTCTGTGTTCACTGACTCTGTAACGGAGTTTTCGTTTAGTTAGTTAATGAACACAGAAACTATGTAAAGAAAAAAGAATTACATAAATCCTCTATCGCCTCTCATTGCTGGTTGTAGGGTCATAATTTTGATTTTGATTCAGCTACCATTATCAAGAACTGCATTACTCCTCTGGATTCGGACTTTTTTGAGGCGGTTCATATCCATAAATTTAAAGACTCCTTGGTTAATGATTTATCTAGTACACCATACATCTCAACTTTCTGGGTGGATTTGCTGTGTCACGACACTTCACTTCGGCATTAATTTCATTGGCTGTTCGAACTTGATAGTCTTTTGGTATTTTGTTTTGACATTTGGTTTTCATCGTACATGTAGTTGGGGGGATATTGTTTTTAAAGTTTTTACACTGAAGATGTGAGTCCATAGTACTCACGAAACGTATACGTATGATCAGGTCAACTTGTTTTATTGTGTGTTCAAACGTTGTTTTTAAATGAATTAATAACAGAGTCGTTGTAAACCTATGCCTGTCTGTAGTGCGTGTAAGTGTGTATGTGTAAGACTGTTAGTAACAAAAAAAAAAAAAAAAACCATTTATCTTTTTGAAATATGCTGAATATTAATAAAAGAAATATTTCTGTTTCTAAAAAACTTTCCTTCGGTTGAAAAATACTACTTTTTCATTTATTTTAATGGTTTTAACTGCATTTGAATAACATTTGTATTTCATATTCAAATGACGATTTTATTTAGATGATAAAGGCTAGATAGTGTTATTTCCTTTTTAAAATCCTTTTTTCATTGAGTAGTGAAAATGTATAGGATGACATAGCCAGTAGTGGATCAAATTAAGTCAGTGATACGGAGTTTTTATTATATTTCCTTCATTTTAAATTTTCGATTAAAATTAACATAATTCCTACAACCCTTAAGGAATGCCCTATAATGAACAAACATGAAATTCGCTGGAATTAAAATGCAACAAAATTACAAATAAATGATTTTTTAATTGCCATTTTCCAGTGGTTTATCAGCCGAAACAAGTCAATCGAAAATCTTAAAAATAATCTTTGAAATATCATCCTTGGCTGTGATTAACAATAATTGTTATAAAAATATTAGTTTAAATAAGCAAGATGAAAGTGAATTGTTTTAATATTCAGAAATTGGGTAAACTAATCAAAAAATAAATGTTTACACTTTATAATAAAAAGTTTTATAAAATTTCTTCTCTTATAGAAGAACAATGTGACAACATTCATAACTATCATTCTAACATTCAAACAAAAATACCAAGTCTAGAGCTACGTATAAAACTCATTTCCGCCTGAAATGGAACAATATTTCTAAAATTTTATCAACTACTGAAAGGGCATCAACTACTGGCGAGTTCAACCTATTTAAAATAAATGAAGCATGCAAAATATGATACGAAAAAAACTACTACATATGTTTAATATTTCATACATTGTAAAAGTCATTAGCATTTATTTTTTTTTTTTGGGGGGGGGGATCTTAGAAATTGAGTTATGACTTTATTTCGAAATTATGTCTTCTACTGTCTCGTGTTCCAGTTAGTTTAAAAACGTTTCGGAAAAAATGCGAATGTTTTAAATAACAAATGGACAATTTTAAATTACAAATAGACCAAATTTGTTTTGAGAATGACTGCGTATTATTTTGTTTTCAGTGTTTTTAGGTATATTTATTTAAAAATATTTTTATAAAGATGTTAATTTCTACAAAAATATTAATTTTAAACTAAGTAGAAATAGAAATATTTAATTGTATATAATACATTGTAAAGTTTAAAAAATGTTTATCAATTTATTTTAAGAAATTAATATAAATGAAATGCTTTATGTTCACATGTTTCGAAATTAAAAGGGAAAATATTCATTCAATTTTTAGCAAAACTCCTTTAACTTTTGCTTATTTATTTTTTTTTTTTTTTTTAACAATTTTCATTTTCAGCAACCACTATTCCAAAACAAAATATTTTGCCACATGTTTCTATAGAAAATTTTCCATTATAATACATTAATACTGAGAAACTGGTAACGAAATTTAAATTCTGAAATAGCGTAAGCGACAAACATATAGGTTTTCTTTCTATAAATGAGTGTAAAGTAGTATAAGAATAGAGTCGACAAGACTATAAAATTCTAACCTATAAAAGGTGAATACGAAATTTTCTCTTACTTTTTTATTCTTTTTATTTATTACACATTTT
Source organism: Maratus speciosus (assembly GCA_963932465.1). NCBI lineage: Eukaryota > Metazoa > Arthropoda > Arachnida > Araneae > Salticidae > Maratus > Maratus speciosus. The sequence goes on along the minus strand of OZ010788.1, from coordinate 329,533,942 downwards.
GAATATTATATAATAAATTGGCTCACTGTAAACTTTACAAAGATAATTTGGTCACTGCTAATTTTTGCTGCCCTTTTCTTCAATGATATTTACCCTTTTCCTTTATCCCACGCAGTGCAAAAGAAAGGACATAATTTTCCTCCACTGTATGCGAAAAGCAAATTTCTTCGAAGATTCTGTGAGTGAACTAATGGGATATTTTTTTTTAAACAGAAAAAAATTCATTCATATTACAAATATCTCCAATCACAAGCCATTTAAGTAACCATGTTTAAATACCTATGAAACTAACATAATTTATTTTAAAAATAGCAATAATAAATTACATATTCCTCTATGTAAAGTAAATAGATAAAATACAAAAAAAAAAAAAAAAAAAAAAAAAAAGAATAAAAATATACCCATACTAGCTAAACAAAAGTGTTGTGTTTGAACATTACAGTTAATTTAAATATTACAACTTATTGACTAGATGTATTAAATAATTCGAAAAGTGTAATAAAAATATTCTAAAAGAGCCTGTTTTGCACCAAACACTTGCTTATTCTCAGGTGGTTGAAACTACATAGGTCTCGAACATTTCCTTCTGAGCTATTTGTACGTCAATATTTTGAAAACAGTAATATTTGCTTTATTACCCGACGGAAAAGAAGGATTATGTGTTTCACGCGTATCTGTGTATGTGGATTTCTTTATACCCTCGAAACATCCCAACGGTTTGATAGATTTTTATGAATGAGGTCTCTATCAATTTGTCTTAACAACCCGATGGTTATAGGCTAGGTTTTGTTTTCATAAATTCAAAATGGCGGTAGAGACGAAAACAATTACGTACCCTATTGAGTGGCATATCATTGGATAGGCCTTTCAAAATGAAGACGATGTTTCATTGACTATATTACAGTCAGAAGCTCCGTTAAAATATTATACAACCTGGAAGTTGTGTATGTAGGATCTCTAGCTTTACTGCAATTCTAACCATCATAGACATCTATAGGCCTCATCAAAACTGTGATTATAGATAGGAACTAACAATTAAACACAACTTAAAAGTCATCAATACAAGTAAATAAAAAATAAGTAAGTAATATAAACAAGTAATATAAAAAAATATTTTAAGTCAATTCCGACTTAGGTGAATAAGAAAAGTTTTTTCTCGCATTCTTCTTTCCTCTTGAGTGGCGCTTAAAATGCCTTGATCAAGAAGAGGGCTCTCTCGGTCTTAAAATACCTTGATCAAGGCGAGGGCTCTTTCGATTATTGAAAATTAATTAATTTAATTTAATTAATGAATTAATATTTGAAAATACTGGATTGACATCAAGTGTCATCCACTACAAGTTTAAAAAAATTAATTGAGCTTGATTGGATGAATAATAAGTATTTTATTAACGATTGAAAATTTAAACACGATATATATAGCCAGAGTTTGAACTAATAGTAGGTATTAAAAAAAATAGTTTCACATTGATGAGAAATAATTAATTAGTTTGCTTTTTACGCAGTCGGGTTTTTTTATTTTTTAATTTTAATTGTTTATTTATTTAGGTAAACGCTGCGATTACATAACATAAAGTTTACTAATCGGAAAAACTGGTATTAGGTAGCAAAAATTTCATGACTATATCGTTCTATGGTAACACATTCAAATTATTATTAAATACATTTTCCGTGTCTCGTGATTCGTTAAACAGATTTTAAGCTCATTCGATGACACGTTTATGTCAGACGCTTAAGCATGTAAACGATTAAAAAATCAAAATAATTTTCAAGATTCCTAAATAATTTTAAGCTCATCTGATGACATATTTGTGTCACACGTTCAAGCATGTAAGTGTTTAAAAAGGAAAACAATTATCAAGATGCGTTAAAATAAGTTTTTAACTCATTCGGTGACACATTTGCGGTAGAAGTTTGCGAACGTAAGCGTTTTAAAAATGCAAAACAACTTCTCTTCTGAATTTATAATTATTTATTCATAGAAGTTTCCAAAGATTTTTTTCAAGACCTCCGAAGGTTGCAAAAAAGACTAAAATGTTACAGACTTTGTTTATTTTATGTAAATTATATATATGGTATTTTAGTACTTTTTTGAATACTTCTCATCTAAATGATTTAAATGTCTAAGCTGATATCTATAACTCAAAGTATTTTTGAAATATTTACTAAAGTCATTATATTCAATTTGTTTTCATTATTGTATTTTTTAATGCAAATTGAAATACGTTATAAATTTCTTGGAAGCAGAATAATTCTTCCAAAATGATTTGTAAGTATGTTGATCTATTTAAAATTTTATCTGTCTTTTTTATTTATCTTTATTTGTTTAAATTTTTTTTTTAATTTTGCTAATTATAAAAAAGTACAAGACACAAAAAATCTTTAAAAATTTGAAAGAATAAAAAAATATATTTTCATGCATCTATGTCGATGTTCAAGTTCTATAAAACGAGACATTTAGCTTCATATTTGTGTAATCTAATAATTTAAGTAAACGTCTAAATCTTTTAGAATGTTTGAATTAATTCTGATTATATCACAATATTAAAATATTCATTTACTTAAAAGACGTTATAAATACACATTGAAAGCAAATTAAAAATATATATTGGCATGTTTCAACTCTTTCACTGAGGCGTCATCAGAATGTATAACAGAAAATTACAAATACAATGAATATGAAAAATGGAAAAAAACATAGATTATAAACAAGTAATCATACAACGCGGCCTACAATTTCGCGATCGCATGTGTTCCCTCTATGTCGCGACTCCGTAAAATGTCCAATCATTCAACCCATAATTTCGGGATAAGAAAAGATAATGTATCGTTAAAAACTCCTGAACATCTTAAATAAATTTCAATGGACTCTCTTATAAATAATTGTGAATAAAAATAAGACCTGTATATTTTCTACTCTCGTTAAAAAGGACGTTAATGTTCTCTATTTGATTAACCCGGGATTAAGCAGTATTACCTCTATTATATTTTATGTCCGCTGTATGTTCTTTACATCGGATATTGAATTTTCTTTGGGTTATACCTATATAATTACCGTATATACTCGCGTATAAGTCGACTCGCGTATAAGTTGAACCCCTAACTTTTGAATGCAAATTCTGGAAAAAATCAAAAACCCGCGTATAAGTCGACTCGCGTATAAGTTGAACCCCTAACTTTTGAATGCAAATTCTGGAAAAAATCAAAAACCCGCGTATAAGTCGACCCCTTAACTTTTCACTTCATTTTTGCACAAAACCAAACCAAAGATTTCACTTGCCAATGGGAAAAAGGTAGTAAGTAAACAAAAATAAATCATTGAAATTTTGTTAAATGATAAATTATTATAATTTGTATATTTTAGATATTCTTTTTTTTATTCATACACATAAAAAGCCATAATTTTGCAGTATTCGAAGTTTTTGATTTTATTTTTTTTACTGTCTCGCGTATAAGTCGACACCCCAAATTTGCTTACCGAAAATTGTCAGAAATTCCTCGACTTATACGCGAGTATATACGGTATTTTTGATTCACCCTCCCTAATAAATGGAATCATATAAACTCCTGAGATGTCACCCCTATTCGATGATTTTTTTTTCTTTTTCATTTTTCATATGCATTTTATTTGTAATTTTCTGTTATAGATTCGGATGACGACGCAGTGAAAGAGTTGAAACATGTCAATATAGATTTTTAATTTACTTTTAATGTGTTTTTGTAACGTCTTTCAGGCAAATAAATATTTTAATATTGTAATATGGTTATTGGTGGGTGTAACTTTCGTTTATTACTCGTACTTATTTACATTTGTATAATTCTGAGTGTTAGTTATTAAAAACTATATGAAAAAAAATCTTAAACGGAGATTTTGAGGAAATGAAAATGTAAATATTCATGCAGCTATTTCGATGCTCAAATTCTATTAAACAAGACACTTAACTTGAAATCTGTGTTATTTATGTGCGCTATTTATGGTAAACGTCTAATTCCTTCATATTTAAAAGTATACGAGTGCATATGAGGAATTGAGTTCCAAAACTTGTCTTATCCAAAAAATCAAATTTTGGGAAATCGCGAAAAACCTCTAAAACTGAATTCATTGGTTTTCATGGTAAACCAAGATTTTACAATTGGCATAAATACAGGATAAAACTAGTTTTTTGCGCGATTATTGTGTTTTATTTGGTGCATGTTTAGCAATAGAATAGATTGACAGAGAAAACACAATTTTTAAAATTTTGAATAAGACGAGTTTAGAAATTCACGTCCTCATATATTGTATCCACTTCAAATACCTATTGATGATTAGAGAAACTCACGAATTGACGGATCATAAAATTAAAAGAAATAGTACTAATGAATTTAAAAATTCCGAAACAATTCCATCTTGCAGATGTACTAGAATATAACGCTTGATTTCAATATTCGAATAACATTTATATTTATCCAAGTTAAGAAATGTCATGTTGTCTCATACCGACATACAAAGCAACATATAAATTACAAATCAGTCACGTACTTGTAAAGTATAATCCATTAATATTCATAAATCCCTTTCCTTTGTGAAATGCCGCGAACTTTGGATATCAAAAGTTATAAAACTGAGAATATTTTGAACTAAATTAATTGGCTGTGTAAATATAAAGTAACGTTAAAAAATTCAGAATTTGAAACTTGAAAAATTTGAATATTTTAAAATTTCATATTCATTAATATATTGTGAGAAATCGACGTTCTGAAGAACAGATAAATACTTTACGCAATTTATATAATTAAAATAGTACTTTTAAAACATTATGAGTTATTTTATTTGTATATAACAACTGTTTAAAAAATTATACACATAATTTGAATTACTATTCCTTGTTGCTTGGAAAAAATGTATAATATATATATTTTTTAATTTATAGATCTGGTTAGAACAACTTAAAACTCAAGCGCAAGGAAAGAGACTAAACTCAAAAATATTGCATTATACAGGAGAGGAAAAAGTATATTCAAATGTTTTTACTGAAACATACATAGAATTTAACTTTGCATGTAGCTGTATAACCATAAATAATATCGTAAAACATTTAAGTAGACAGACGTAGAATAGGATTGGAGATTTTATATATTATCGCACCACACAATTTGATCCTCATCTGTGACAAGAAATGAATATATTGCCTTAAGTAATGCTTTTCAAATAACTACACTTATGACACTTACTCTACAGTAAGAGGGATCCACCTATTTGTACAATAATATTCATAAATATTTTATTCTAGTCACGATTGGCGTCAAGGCACTTTTAGTACGAGTGAGCACTATTTAAAAGTCAGCTGAGAATTACATTTGTACAATATGTTGTAAAAGATTAAAAAAGAAATGAGGTTATACAGATAAAACATTATAGGTTAAAAAAAGCATACTTCTTGGTAAAACTACTTTTAAGTCACAGGTAGTGCAGCCACATGCAAAGAGCATATTAAATACCTTACACTGTAGAAAAAAAAAACTGCAAAGTTACTAAAGTTTTTCTGGGAAACTGGGATTCCTAGAACTTTTTATGTAACGGCAACAACATAAATTCCTGTCACAGCGTCTGTTACAGCAAATTTTCTTGTTGCCGTTACATAAAAAGTTCAAGGAATCCCAGTTTCCTAGAAAAACTTTAGTAACATTACAGATTTCTTTTTACAGTGTACGTAGTGATCAAATTTTCAAATAAAAAAGACTCGCCACACTTTGGTAATAATGATTGCCATTGGTGTGTCCATGGCATTTTACCTTTAGGATTTCATTTTTTTATCAGAGTCCTACATTTAATTTACGTTACTGCATATATTACTTTACATTGCTGTATCAACAGAGATCTTTAGATTAAAAAAAATATATGATTGAAAATTATTTAAAATATCATAAATCAAAATCGTTAGACTAAGTTGTGGTTTTGCATTAAACATTACTTGTACATGTTTTGCTCTATTCATTTCGCTCTATAAAAATAGAAATTGTAAAATAGTGATTAAGCAGCAAATATGTTAATATGTCGAAATGAATTCGATAGCGCGTATTTGCATACCTTGTATTACTTTTAATCCTATCATACATAACGGAGACGCTTTTGCTTGTATGTTTAGTATCAAGAACATAGCCTATTTTTTTTAAACTAGATCAGTGTCACGGCAATTACGTTATTTTATCCCTTTCATGAACATCTAGTATCCCTGTAATTTTGAATTCACACCAGAAATTTCATGTCACTCTATTTGAAAACAGGGAACAGCAATTTTAGAGCTTTTTTCCACTAAAGATTTGGAATTATAATTTTGTTACAAATACGGATTAACCCCTTGGGGAATAGAAACCAGTATACGTTCCACATAAGGTACTCAGAATCCTTGATTATTCTCACCAGTAATTTTTTTTTGTAAATTTTGCCTTATTTAATTCCAGAATTTTCTCTATTCAATTAGGCAAAAAATTATGTTTTAAAAATCTTGTGATAAAAGATTAACAATTCTGTAAAAGACGCTCGTCCCGAAGGGGTTAAGATTATGTGGTATAAAAGTAACCAATCATCTTCAAGGGGTTAGAGCTATTTTATTTAATCTTACACCAGACAATAAATTACTAAACTTCCAAAGTGACATCCTTCATTCGAGACAGATTCGATCACCTTCAAAGAAAGGTTGACCCGATAAACTCTATACGCTTATTTTGGAGTAACATAAAAGATGAATAGTCTGTCAAACGAAAAAAGCGCTTCATAATTGGCATATTTTGTTAAACAATATATAAATGCTGGTATCTGACATTTTAAAGTGGAAATTAAAACAAATGTGTTTTCAATATAATGCTATATAGTTGATTACATATTTCAGGAAGATTTGTTTAGCATCAGTATTTTCCCATATAGTATCAAAGACAAAAAAAAATTATTCGAATTGGATTTTAAATTTTATGCATAAATTAGTTAAAACACATTTTATTATAAGCGATACAAAGAATATTTGAATTTGTACGTCTCGGCTTTTCTAAATATTAAAGCTACATCAAAATTAGGAAAACAGTCATCGGTGACTTAAAAAATGCTTTCCCCTTACACGAAAACGAAATGCATATTTTCTAATAAGTATAACGTTCAATAGCTCCTTTTTTCTAAAACAAACGATGAATTGCTCATAAATTAATACTGTTATGATATCCTTTATAATTATTTGTTGCATATTATTTTATTTTTAATATATTTAATGTTTTTTTATTATTATTATTAATCGTGCTGATTTTCAGGAGGATCGTTTGAAACATTGTATCTTACAAATCGGAATATTTGCTTTTATATTTCATTAACGATGTGTTATCAATGCCGTCATCAGCTTAAATTATTGTATGAGCTTAGACTAGAAATCATTAAACAGCCTAAGAGTATGTCATTCAAATGTGCATAGAGTTTGAAAAACACTCCTGTCGAAACATCGAATAGGTTATATTACAATAACAATTATTTTTTTTTATTGAAAACTGCCTATGAAAACTGCCACATTTTGAGTTTTCCCTGTGCCATTTAATTAAAAATTAACTTAATCTGATTGGTTAGTAAAACACAATCAAGTTAGTGAAATACAATAAAATAAGAGGCTTCGCGTTCTTTTCTGAAATTAAACCGATGGCAGTGTTCTTTTCTAATTTCTCTTTTTCATTTTAATATTTAATTTTTTTTTTGTTTCATAGGATACCCGCGGTCTATGTTTAACCAGATATTTCCATATTATATCGATACCAGTTGTTGTATTTTTTCCTTGTAACACTTTCGCTTTCGGAAATGTTTCCGAATTCAGGAAAAATTCTCTTTCAAAACGACAATAGGTCGCTCTTTTGCCGATACATATAATACGTTAACTCATAGAAAGAGTAACATTACTCCCACTAATTCCGTGTAAATAATTTCAACCACCGACAAATCATCCTCAATGTCCGAACTAATAGAGGAATTTTAAATAAATACGTAACATTTATTTGAAACCCACAGATATTTTGTTTTTCAGAAAATGCTCACCATTTAAAAGTAAGACCGTAGTTTTCCATTCTGTAAATATTTTTAATACCCACAAATTCCGAATAACCCACGATTTATTAAAGGGTTCGTTATCTTTAGAAACCTATTTTGCTTCTTCTCCAACATATAGAGATTCAGATCTTTAAAACTATTTTTGTTATAAAATAATCTGACACACTGGTTTCTGACTAATAAATAGAAATGCATAATCATGTCAATTACCTCCTAATATCACAACCTTACGGTTTCCTCAACCTTTCTGCCCATTAAACAGGGAAATTTAAAATGCAAGAAAAGCACGTGGCTTTGCTCGCGTAATACTTGAAATATTCCAAGTGGTATTTATGTGACTATTTTCATCATAAGAAATTATAATGCTACGAATAATTCTTTACGCTATGTTAGTTGAAAAGAAGACTTAAATTAATAAGAAAAACTAAAATTAATTATAAATAAATGATAATTTGGAATGTATTTTGAAACGCATTTAGATTTTCTTGGAAGTTTTGAATTCATTAAAAAGGGTTATAAATTACAAGTAACCATTACGCCATATTCCAAGCTTCAAATCTAACAGTCTACCTCTAGCTAAAGGTAGTTGCTATAACATAAAATATTGCATATGTTGGACAATTTGGTATTTCCTGAGATTCCATAGAAGAATTTTTAGAAAGATTAATTTAAACATTTTAAACATTTAAATTCAGGCTCTTTAGAAAGGGTTAGAATGCTTTCCCCTTAATTCATCTTTTTAAATTTTGAATTTTTTTTTTTTTTTACTGACCTTAGCGAGCATTTACATCTTATAAGTATCCACCATGCCAAGTTTCAAGTTTCCATCTTTAACATTTTCATAGAAATAAAAATTTAGGACACTTTCAGAAAGCTTTTCGCTCATTTCAATCTTTTAAAATAATATATATTTTCAGAAACTCTTCTTATAGAGTCATGTATATTTTATAAGCAACTAATATGTCGAGTTTAAAGTTTCTAGCCCCTTCAATATAACAAAAATTGCAATATTGGAACGTTTTGCGCTCCTGCACCTTTTAGAAGTGTCACAGACATACTATGCAGCATATAATGGACCAGGTCATGTCACCATCCATTTGCCAACATTACGTTTGAAATTGTTTTGGTATTTCCTGAGACGCCAAAAAACTCGTAATTTAGAAAGCTTTTAAAACGCTTTTATATGATTTCACATTTTTTTAATTACGAAAATTGTTAGTAAATTTTGTTAAAGATGACTTACATCTTATAAATATCTAATATGCCGAATTCCAAATTTTATCTTTAGTAATTACATAGAACCCTGTATTTAGAAAGCTTTTAGAATGGTTTTCGTTCATTTCACTAGTTGGAAAGCATTTGGAAAATTATTAGAACGCTTTTCACGCATTTTCACACTTTCAAATTTCGATATTTTTTTGGAAACTGTTCTGAGAGTGATTTACATCTTATAAGTAACTACAATGCCAAATTTCAAGTTTCTATCCCCTTCATTATCTTACATATCGCAATATTAGAATGCTTTTTGCTCCATCAACTACTGGTGACAGATGCATCGACATAAAATATAGCCACTGTTGGAGTAGGCTATTTCACCGTCCGTTTTCCACCATTAATTTTGCAATCGGTTTGGTATTTCATGGGATTCCATAGAAATCGTTTTTATCACATTTTTATAAGCTTTTAGCGCATGTTCACCATTCTAAATGTGTAAGTATTTAGAGACGTTTCTTAAAGAGCTTTTACATCTTATAAGTGTCTACCATGCCAAATTTTAGGTTTCTATACTTAACAAATTCCATAGAAATCGCAATTTTGAAAATTTTCATTACGCTTTTCACTCATTTTAATCTCTTTTAATTTTCGATTTTTTAGAAACTGTTCTTACAGAACATTTACATGTTATACGTAACTACGATGGCGAATTTCAAATTCCTAGTCCCTTCAGCATTACAAAAGTAGCATATTTAGAATTTTTTTTGCTCTTGAACCCCATTGGGTATAGAGTCAGCAGCATAAAATATATCCTAAGTTTGAACAAGGACTACCGCCCTTATTTTGTCAACATTAGAATTGAAATCAGTTAGATAGTTCCAGAGATTACCCACTATAAAAACACAAACATACAAAAGTTAAAGCTTCACAATTTCAGTACAGATTTTTAAAATTTATTTTTGTATAAACAATATCTTCTGCCAACGCTAACTATTGACAATGGATAATTAATTACATAAATTATTATCTTGACACAAAAAATTTTTTTGCCTTTGTCCCTCCCGTCTAGCATTCAAAGTTTACATTTTTAACACATTTTAGTTAAAGAAACGTGATACATTTTTCTTGCAGAAGAATAAATGAATAACCAACTAAATTGTTCCGGAGCTTTCATTAATTTATGCTTCTTCCTCATTCCCACTCCCAGGCAATCAAACAGTATAATAATCTTTTAGATATTTGTTTTATATAAACCAAACAAACTGACCTGTCTGTTTATCTGTTATGACAATAAATCAATAAAGAACCATGCAAATTATGCACTTCCTCCCTTTAGCATACAAAAATTAAAACACTTAAAACTCTTTATTGAAAAGAAAATGTGCGGTATTCATTGCTATCTTCTAAAAATAAATAAATAATCAAGTTATCTAAAAAAACCCACTTCCACCCAATATTCTCCTACACAACACCCGCTCGTACCAACATAGTACACTGCTTAACCCGGAAAGCGGGGTCACCTTATACGTATTCCAAGACGCCCGGGCTTCGTTAAGCTTTCCTGAATTATTAAAGCTCCGTTAGTTCTGTGCTCAGCGCTTTGAGTTGCAACAATGCCGGTGCCTTGTTGGTTTACGAAGTTGGACAAGGATCACTCAAAATTTCATATGTTGAAGTCGATAAATAAAATCGAGAATCAAGCTTATTTGGGAGTCAAATAATCAGATTTATGAGACTGATTGGGACATATGCCGTATCATAAGTCTAGTCCGATGGCCATGAAAGCAGTTAGGGGCACATAATCCTACATTGATAGTAATGCCGAGAGGTGTAGTTGTTTAGTTTGATCTGAATTACAGAGAAAAGTTATTTTTAAAGGCATGTTAAATTTTTCTTTGCCAGACTAAATGTCAATTCATAATCATATAAATAATTTTATAGATAAATATATTTTTGGTTAAATGAGAGTTTTGTTTTGTGTCAAACTTAATTGTGTTTAGAAATTTGACTTTTTAATCGTTATTTTATTGTTTTACTTAGTACATTTTTTACATTTCTCTTTCAACTACAGATTACTATGTTAATTCATTTGCACATCATGTGAATGTATGTCTGCCATACTTGCAATGCCATTAATTAAACAGAAGCGTTTGTTTCTGAAATAAACCAACAAAACGTATCAGGATAGTTGAATTTATAAAACATATCCCACATCATTGATATATATGTCAAGAAGCAGTTTTCTTCAAAAGTATTTATTTCTTTTGATTTAATACGATTTACCGAGCAGTTATTATTGCCTAACAAGAAGTAAAATGAAAACATTAGAATACGAGATTATTGATATTAGATTGACGATGAAACGATCGTCAATCTTAATAAAGATATTTTATCACTTTTTGTTAGCATTACTAGGGGGCTCTGCACCCTGCAAGCTACGCTCGCCAACCCCCGTTCAGACACCGCAGAATCTAAAAACACGCTAATCTGATCGGTTTTAAAAATATTATAAAAGATTGAATTATACTGAAAAAAAGCTGTGCAGATCTCCCTGTAAACGGGTTTCCATTCAATTTCCTTTGATTTAAAAAAATTAAGGCCGAATCAGTTGCTGTTAAGACATGCAATGGTTGTATTCGTGTTTAATTAAAGAGAATCAGTTAAACGTTTGAAAAGAAGCTAAAATAAAATGAATTAAGTGTACAAAGTCTTTGTCTCCCGGTATATTAAATCAATTTATGTAACAATAGCCCAAGTCATGTGACTATCATCAACCGTTCCTGGCGAACCACTTCGCTTTTTATATTCCTGGTGCCATTTTGGTACTTTAATGTTAGCCAGTTACAGGTGATACGTCGCGAAGTATTATTCTATCTGCATCATTTCATCTATACTATAATAGTCTAAGTCATGCAACTGCCATAAATAAATACGCTCAGATCCCTTCGCTTTTCATATGAAAGTTTGGCCCAGATATCATATACGGCCCTATATTGGCGCGATTTTTTCACGACGCTAATTTGGAGAAAACATCAACAGCATAAACAACAGCATCCGGCTTATCAAATAAAGCAAAATAACGATACTATGGCACCAGTTAAGTACCCGTTGCGTATATGACATTGGCGTCAGAAAAAAAATCGCACCAATATGCGTCCGTATATGACATCTGTGCCGAAAGTTTTCCCTTTTGATTAAAAAATCAAATTTCTTTATCGAATAAAACTACATAAAAGTTTTGATGGTCGCAAAGAATGCTTGGTAATGTTACGCTAGCCGGGTGCAAATCTCGCCAATAGCTATTTTTCAACTCGTCAGTTAGCATTTTTTTTCGAGTGATAAATTAAAACATTGCTTTGAATTTGAAATTAAATGTCATCGTTTGTTACATCATTTAATATTTGGCCATATGCCATGTACGCACCCGGTTTGGCGTAATTTTTTTACGAAAATTTGGCGAAAACCTCGTTTTCGAATACCAGTTACATATGTACTTTTGGTACTACTTAGTTATCCCGTCGAGCAAAAATCTATCACCAAACTATAAGATTAAATGCCAATAATGGTCGATCGTAAATGTCACATTCTCTTGACTTTAAGCAAGTTACACGTCTTTTCGTCATCAAGTTATTTTTATTTTGACGTTTTATTTGTATATTTATTAATGTTATACTATTTTCTTTGTTCTTTCGTTATTTAAAATATAATTTATGTCAATTTGTGTAATTTGGCGAGTGGTTTGTTGATTTATATAATTTGGCAAAATGGGTCGATGGAATAACTAAGTAGTACCATATTTTTTAATTATTTTCTATTATTTTTCATTTTTAAAAGGAAATAACCAAAAAAGTAATTAACTATAGAACAAAGCAATTTATGTAATTTAAAAAAGAAAATAAAGTAAATAAACATTGATTATTAAATAAACAACAATAGCCGGGTTACCATTCAACCAGAATAATACCATTTTGGCGCCAATTACGTACCCCGGTGCGTATATGACATCTGTGCATAATATTTTTCTTTTCATTTCGTGTAAAAAAAAATAAAGAATTGAAAGCCATTTAATTTAAATGTTTCAGTTTGTATTAAATAAAATGATTTAAATTGATTTATGAATAAAAAATTGAATTATGAATAAAAGTAACATGATACATTTCTTAGCATACATTTAAGGGAGGCCAAACTTCTCGCCAAATTAGTTTAAAATAGTAACCTTTTCTAAAATCTGAAGAAAAATACGTTATGATTAAAATTTGAGTTGCCATCATTAGAGAAAATTATATAAAAATAGAAAAAAAAATAATATTTCGAAAACTAATTCGAATTTAAAAATTCTAATACCAGTTTTGAGATCTGCAGATCAATACGGATTTTTACTTTCTTCTATCTTAAATAGAAGAAAGTATTGTAATCGAAATTTTTTTCGACTTCCGGTTTTCGACGGATTTGCATGTTTTAGGGGTCAGAGATTCCAAAAAACATGTTTATAGAAAATGTCTGTCTGTCTGTGTGTCCGTCTGTCCGTCTGTCCGTCCGTCCGTCTGTCCGTCTGTCCGTCTGTCTGTCGCCATTGTACCATCAAAAAGTGTATGAAGTTATGTATAGAATTAAACCAAAATTTTATTATAAGTTTTTGGCTATGGCAAGCAGGTCCTCCCGGAATTTGGAAAAAATTCGCCGGTAGGGGGCGCTGATATAACAATTTTTGTGCGATTTTGAATATTGTACCATCCAAAAGTGTATGGAGTTATGCATAGAATTGAACCAAATTTTTAGTTTAAGTTTTTGGATATGACAAGCAGGTCCTCCCTGAATTTGGAAGAAATTCGCCGGTAGGGGGCGCTGTAAATGCGTTTTTGTGCGATTTTGAATATTGTACCATCGAAAAGTGTATGAAGGTATGCATAGAATTGAACCAAATTTTTATTTTAAGTTTTTGGCTATGGCAAGCAGGTCCTCCCTGAATTTGGAAAAAATTCGCCGGTAGGGGGCGCTGTAATATCGATTTTGAATATTGTACCGTCCAAAAGTGTATGAAGTTATGCATAGAATTAAACCACATATTTATTTTAAGTTTTTGGCTATGGCAAGCAGGTCCTCCCTGAATTTGGAAAAAAATTCGCCGGTAGGGGGCGCTGTAATAGCGATTTTTGTGCGATTTTGAATATTGAACCGTCCAAAAGTGTATGAAGTTATGCATAGAATTAAACCAAATTTTTATTTTAAGTTTTTGGATATGGCAAGCAGGTCCTCCATGAATTTGCAAAAAATTCGCCGTTAGGGGGCGCTGTAATAGCGATTTTTGTGCGATTTTGAATATTGCACCATCGAAAAGTGTATGAAGTTATGCATAGAATTGAACCAAAAAAAAAAATAATAATAATAAGGTCTTGGCTATGGCAAGGAGGTTCTCCCTTAATTTTTAAAAAAAATCGCTCGTAGAGGGCGCTGTAATAGCGATTTTTGTACAATTTTTGTGCCATTTTGAATATTGTACCGCCGAAAAGTGTATGAAGTTATGCAAAAATTGAACCAAATTTTATGTGTTTATTTTTGGTCATGTCACGAAGGTCCTCCCTGAATTTGGAAAAAAACTGCCGGAAGGGGGCACTATAATTGCGATGTCTGTACCATTTTCATTATTGTACCATCGAAAAGTGTATGAAGTTATCCATATAATTGAACCAAATTTTGTGTGCATGTTTCTGGCTATGGCAAACAAGTCCTCCCTGAACTTGAAAAAATTCCGAAAGAAGGGGGCGCTATAATTCCGATCTCTGTGAAATTTTCATTATTGTACCATCGAACAGCATATAAAATTATGCATACAATTGAACCAAAATGTTTGTGCTTGTTTTTGGCTTTGGCCAACAGGTTCTCCTTGAATTTGGAAATATTGCGCGGTAAAGGGGCTCCGTGCCAGCGATTTTTGTATACTTTTCTTGATTCTTCGTAGTTCTATTGTGCATCGGCGGCTCGTGCATCGGCGGCTCATGCAGCGGCGGGAACTCGCTTCCTGCTATGCCGGCTATTCGCAAACAGCTGATAACGACAGAATAAGGAAAAATTAATAATTTTAACAAATATCATGTTATAGATTAACTCGTTTTTAGTCCCTTTATTTGACTTGAGCAGAAATTTAAGATGAAAATCAAAGTTGGTATAGTATTGAACTAATAATATTGAAGTATTAACATGTGTAACTAGGTTTTGAAATATTAAGATGTATAAGATAGAAGAAAGTTTTGGGATTGGCACATCCAACTAGTTGGTGTTAATTTCATCGCAAAGTATTCCGTATTTTAGGAGAAATCCTCGTGAAACATAATCAGTTGTTTAATCAGTCGTTTCATAGAATAGTTACATAAATTCGTTTCGTAATATCCGTTTCATTAGGATTTTATATATATAGGGTAGATTTAACTTAAGCTGAAAACATTAGGTTGATACAAATTAATGAATAATTTTATATCATTCTTTAAAACTATCTTTTATTTCAACCTTTTATCATTAAATTTTAGATGTGAATAGGATATTTGTCAAAATGGAATTTTACATGACAAGAAACTAATAAATTAGAAAACATAATATTAATTGCAATTTTGAATTCATTAACAAGAATCTGTCAAGTAACATGAACAATATTGAAACTATATCTACGTTAATTCTGGGAATATGAATTATTATTCTAATATATTTGATAAATAGTATTTACAAAAGAGAATTAATGTATAATATTAATATAGAGATATTAACGCACTACAAATGAATAACGCTCTTTATGATAACATGGAAAATATTAATGCAGTAAAATTTGAATCTGAAAGGCTGAAAACAATAAATTGAATATTGTAAATTGCTATGCATAAAATTAAAAAAAAATGTATAAAGTAAATTAGTAACTAGACAAAATATGGTTTCCTATGTAATAAACTAATCCTTCATTTTGGAAGAATCTGCATGCTTTGAGATATAGATTGCAGTAAATAATTATTTATCAGTTAATCAAAATTCAGTATCGAAAAATCCTAGTTGTAAACAACCCACTTTGAAAAGCTGAAATAATTAAACTTATGGTGTGAGCCTTAGAATCGAAATTTAAAGAAATATATTCGATTTTTTAATCATTAGTTTAGATCTAAAAAGGGTAAACATACGTCCAAGATTTCTCGGATTTTCATCAAATGATAATCTGAATTCCCCGTCCCCTCCCTAAAATATTGCTTTTAACACAGTACACAAATTTAAATTTTTTTAATTCATTATTTTTTTCATTATTTTGCCTCATTTTTTACGTTATTGTAATAATAAGTATCCAATCATCTAAACTCATCCCTCTAAAATTTCTAAATACCCGATAATTCGATATTTTCTTTATCGCAAAAATATGTACAGTGTTCTAATAATACAATAAGTGTGCGATTTATTTAAAAAAAAGTTTATTTAAAAGAGCGAATTGATGAAATCATCTCAAAAACATTATAAAAATTTTTACTTGAATTATTCATTACTTGAATGGCCCATTATTTTTTTTTTAAGTTGTTTTTCAAATTATAAGGATAAATCTTATTATAAGTCATGCGATCAAATACATTTCTCTGTTAAAACCTGTAAGTCATTAAGCAAGGGATAAAGAACAATTGTGTTCTGAATATATATATATATATATATATATATATATATAATCTGTTTTTCTCATAATTCTGCGGAAATCTGAATTACAATTTCAGGTAATGTATTTTTAAGTATTAATTTTAATTTCAATAATATTATTTAAATTTTAAGAAATGCAAATTTAATGAAAAGAAATGCAAATGTTTCAAAAATAACAGATTGGCCTTTTAAGGGCTCTCAAGACTCTTAAAATTGGAAAAAAGAAAAAAAAAAGACCATTTTCAACATTTAATATCTTAAAATGTATTTGATTTTAAGACAAAATTTTAATTGGAATAAAATATATAAGTATGTTCTTTCATTTCGTGTATTTAAAAAATTATAAGATGCCGAATTAGCATTTACAGGGGTCTCCAAACTGTTAGCCATTTTTCGAGCAAAAAAGCGGCATAACAGCTTACGCGCACGATTACAAATTAAGTGTTGTAACTAGAATGAAAATTTTGGTACCTACTTATACTTCAGATTGTAATAATTACCCTGAACCTAAATACATTTGTATTTAAAGCTTTTTTTATATTTTTAATACAAAGTTGTATTTAGCTAATGCAAAATTAAGAAAATTTCAACAGTATAATCATCTAAAAAATATTATTTTGAACAATAAAAAGGAAATTTTAGGTTCAGTTTATACAGACTAACATGAAACATATATTTTGAAAATTGCATGGAAAAATATTCATAAGTTTTTGAGATATCATGCGCGTTATGCCCAAAAACGTCCTTTCGAGAAAAATGGCTTCAAAGTTTCCGAAACGACGCTTCAGCTATTGAACGTGTATTAATGTAAAAGCCATAACTTCAGTTCTAATAGGAATTTCAAGGAAACAATTATATCAAAATATTCAGAAAAAATAGGAGTTTAACATCTAAAAAAATTAAAATTTCGAAAATTTTAAAGCTTTAAGAGTCCTGAGATCCCTTAAAGTGCAACATAATGGTAGTGTGAATGGATGTTCTGTAAAATTTTAATCAAGAGACTGCAACCTTATTCAGCTTTAATTAAATTGATAAATGTGCTTAATAAATGTAGTTTTAAATCATTAACGATTAGTTATTTCTTAAACTCTCTTTTCCATTACTCAGCACCAGGTATCCATCTAGCAATGAATTTTGGAACTTTGTTTCACAGAAACTTTCGTCATTTCCCATGTTTAATAATTCAACAAAACTTTTCTTCGTTCTTTTGAAAAGATAATCTACAGATCACACAGTTTCACAGAAACTTTCGTCATTTCCCATGTTTAATATTTCAACAAAACTTTTCTTCGTTCTTTTGAAAAGATAATCTACAGATCACACAGTTTCACAGAAATTTTCGTCATTTCCCATGTTTAATAATTCAACAAAACTTTTCTTCGTTCTTTTGAAAAGATAATCTACAGATCACACAGTTTCACAGAAACTTTCGTCATTTCCCATGTTTAATAATTCAACAAATCTTTTCTTCTTTCTTTTAAAAAGATAATCTACAGATCACACTGAATATTGGCTTGAGCTCGTTCTTTTTTTTCTAGTAACAATTAAAACTTCAATAAAAATCACATTAAAATATAAAAAATGTAAATGACTGTTAAAATTCATTTTATTTTATTGCGTATATCCTTCAGAGTTTTAGTATTATTCGACTGTCCTTTTTATATAAGTTACACTATAAAACTGACTACTAAATTATGAAAAAAAAATTCCGCTGTCTTTCGATCAAGAGCAGATAAATGTTATTTGATATTTTATTAAATATTTAATGTACAGTCGTGGAAAAAAAAGTAAACACCCCCTACTAACTCCTCAACAAATTATCGTAGAAGAAAGTTACTGGTACCGAACGATTGGAAATAAAGTCCACTTTTAAATGACGTATATAAAATTTGCTTAGGGGGCCATCTACATATTAAAACGAATCCAAAATTCATTTTTTTCAATGACAATATCCAATTTTAACGAGATATTTCAAATCTTCGGCTCAAACTATGCCTAGACACTGAATTTCAAGTCTTTTGAATGATAAGTTTTTGAATTATAAACATTCAAAATTTAGTGCTTCTAATGTTAAATTACATTTTCATATTTTTATTTATATCTCCAGAAATTATACTCCTAATGTGCTATTTTTTGTGTAGCAATAATACTAATATACCCAAACCTAAATACGCTGAATTTATTTGCAATTTTTATAACTTTATGATATGAATTATGATTTATGAAATTAATACTCGAAAAAATTATGAATTGCAATCTACAATTTTTTCGAGGGAATTAGATTTATTAAGTCCTGCTTTATGGATATCCAAAATTTCACATTTTTCTTCCAAGTAGTTTTCAGATTATGCTTAAAAAAACGGCAAAATGATGGTTTAAGGGGCCGTCTATAATAGGAGTGACTAGATAGTTTGAAATATCTTTTGCTCTCGTGTAATCTACAGGCTTCATTGACTTCTTAAGGTGCCTTGATCAAGATGAGGGCTTTCTCAGTTAACAATCGAGTTCCGAACTTCAATTTGGATACAGCCCTTAAAATACGCTCGTTTTAAAATAATTAATTTCTCAGAAACTTATGGTACGAATTGCATAAAAATGTGTTTTAAGGCTAATTGAAGGGTGTAGAGTTCATTTATGCTCTCAGAATTGTATACTGCTATTGAAAAAAAACAAAGGTATGGTTTGTTTTAATATGTAGATGGCCCCCTAAGCAAATTTTATATACATAATTTAAAAATAGACTTTATTTCCAATCGTTCCGTACCAGTAACTTTCTTCTACGATAATTTGTTGAGGAGTTAGTAGGGGGTGTTTACTTTTTTTTCCACGACTGTAACTCAAATTTTAATAAATATTTAATGTATTGATAATGTAATTGCAGTATAATATTTTTTCTCTGCTATTTAATCAAGTTTTCTGAAATTGTCTTAGAATTGCAAGGCATTAAAAAAAGCATGCGGATATTTGTTTAAATTAGTTTAAAAAAATTATATTCCCTTTAATATACGTGATAGGTATTCACAAATGAACTAAGGTGCTGTGCAAGATCCACATAATTATCAACTGTTAAAGTTTACATTCAAGAACAAAAATTGCTTAAGACAAAGCATCTCTGATGCATATCATAAATAAATTTCTCAAAGAAAAACTTATCACCAAATTTTCAAAATGAAAGGAGTTTTAGCATCTGTTCATTTTAAAAACGTTATTTAACTTCATTTAAAGTTATTATGAAATGAAGGTTTCAAAATAAAATATATGCCGTTGTTTAAGGTTTATATTACAACATATTCTCATATGAGGTTATTGTGAATGACAGTGTTAAATATGAGATCATTTAACTTATTTCGGAGATTTGTGCATCTACAATTTAACAACAGTTATCCAAATAACACTATATTTGTTTAAAAAATTAAACATTCGCAGAAATACGTTACAATGGAACCTCATATGAGTTTAAAATGATGAGAGTGTTAAATATATTACATCATCCTATTTATTTATTACCTAATGTTCATTAGTACCTTTGCATCAGGTATCCAAACAACACTTAAATATGCTAAAAACGTAATACAAAATTTAACATTTTAACATTCATATTACTAATTTTATGTTAATTCATATTTATATTTTTAAATTGACTATGGCTTTTTTTTTTCTACCCGTTTTTGCTCCAGAGTAATTTCTTAGTCGAACAGTGAATATTTACATTTATCTAAAACGATGTTTGAGAATTGTTTAACATACAATAGCATGTTTGAATGCTTTTTATTATTTCAAAAATGCATATATCTAATTTATATCAGTTTACCTATCTTTCCGGTCAGGAGCCGAAGAAGTTTTTTATCAACCCGTGTAATGCATATTTACTAAAAAACATTTAAAAAGTAAAAACAAATAGGAGCCATGTAAATAAACGGTCAAGTGCAAGTATTACTCGCGTACAAAGGGTTCCGTACAATAAATATATGAATTAGTAAGTGTATTATTAAAAAAAACCGTTGCTAAAAGAATACTAACACTTTGTAAAAAATTATCCAAAGTAGGGTTGGGTATAACAGTATATACAAGAAAAATGTAAATGGATATACCATGAAAGTTCAAAGAGATATGGAACCTAAAAAATATCAAATACAGCTATTCAACTCATTTTTACTTTCTTCTATCTTTACAAGAAGAAAGTATTGGATTCGTGAAAATTTTCGAATTCCAGTTTTCGAAGGATGTATACTTTTTAGGGTGGAGAGGTAATGAAAAACATGTTTTTACAAAATGTCTGTCTGTGAGCCTGTCTATCTGTGTGTGACACAAATATTGTGGGCGCTCTGCCTTAAGAACAATTGAATGGAATTTAATAAAACTTTAGATTGATTTAGTCCCTGATATAAATTGTTGCTGATTACTTTTTGGTGTAAATCGCTCAGCAGCTGGCGCTGCTGTGCTGTATTATTCTGGATTTCCACAATAGCTATATTTCAAGAACTAAAGCACGGATTTTCAGAAAACTTCAGATTCAGTGAGTCCCTTATATGAACTGATCATGATAAGTTTTTGGTGTAAATTTCCCAAGAGGTGCCACTGTAACTCAGAACTTTTTACGATTTCCGTAATAGCTCTACCTCAAAAACAAATGCACGAATTTTCACCAAACTTCAATTTCAATTAGAAGTTCACGAAAATTGTCCCTGATTAGATTTTGGTATAAATCGCCTAAACGGTGGCGCTGCTGTGCTGCATTTATCAGGAAGTATTGACATGTATGAGATAGAAGAAAGTTTTGGGATTGACACATCCGACTAGTTTAATATTATATTAATCCCTTTATAATGAACTTAATTCGGTACTGACAATAAAAGAAATGCATATTTAAACTTCATTTTTCGTTTCATAAAAATTAATTCATCATAGTAATAATCTTTCTTTCTAAAGAGCACCTAAAAAAAAAAACATTCGCTCAAAGTTCACATTTGGCACTGTGCTAAGCGCGCTTCGAAATGAAGTCCCAAAGTTGCAACGCCGCCTTGGTCGTTGCCGCGTTTTCCAGATAGGTTTTTAATTAACTTTTAAAGTCACTCGAGGCGTATTGAAAGATCCATTCATTGCAAATTGTCGCGAATCCCATAGCATTTACGTAATTCATTCAAATTAAGGGTTCTCGGGGATCTCAAAAATTGGAAAAAATGAAAAAAAGGAAACCATATTCAACATTTAATATTTTAAAATGTATATGATTTTGAAACACCATTTTTATTGAGATGAAAGATATAAGTACGTTCTTTCATTTTAAGTATTTAAAAATTTGCAAGATGAAGAATTAGCATTTACAGGGTGCTCCAAACAGTCAGTTATTTAATAAGCAGAATATTGGTATAACAGCTTACGCGTACGACTAGAAAATAAATATTGTAACTAGAATAAAAATTTTGACGCCTACGTATACGTCAATTTATAATAATTACCCTGAACCAAAATAAATTTTTATTTAAAGCATTTTTATATTTTTAATACAAAGTTGTATTTAGCTAATAGAAAATATAATAGATGTAAATTTCCAACTGGGCGAAAAATGTCCGGACCAGGATTCGAACCCGGGACCTCCTGGCTGAATCCGCCAGTGCTCTGCAATCTGAGCATTGTGTTAAATTTATTCTAGTGTAATAGAAAATGTTGACAATTTGAACAATATAATTACTTAAAAAATATTTTTTTTAACAATAAAAAGAAAATTTTAGGTTCTGTTTATACAAATTAATAGAAAACATACTTTTTGAAAATTTCATGAAAAAATATTCAAAAGTTTTTGAGATATCGTGCGCGTTATGCCAAAAACAGTCCATTGGAGAAAAACGACTTAAAAGTTTAGAAAAGCCCGCTTAATCTATTGAGCATGTATAATTCTAAAAGCCATAAATTCTGTTCCAATGAGAATTTGAAGTAAACAATTGCATTAAAATGTTCAGAAAAAATGGAAGATTAACATCTAAAAAAATTAAAATAAAAAAAAATTTGAAGCTTTAAGGGGTGTCAGGACTCCTAAAGCTTTAAAATTTTCGAAATTTTAATTTTTTTAGATGTTAAACTCCTATCTTTTCTGAACATTTTGATATAATCGTTTCCTTGAAATTCCTATTAGAACTGAAGTTATGGCTTTTACATTTATACACGTTCAATAGCTGAAGCGTCGTTTCGGAAACTTTGAAGCCATTTTTATCCAAATGACGTTTTTCGGCATAATGCGCACGATATCTCAAAAACTTATGAATACTTTTTCATGAAATTTTTAAAACATATGTTTCATATTATTCTGTATAAACGGAACCTAAAATTTCCTTTTTATTGTTCAAAATAATATTTTTTAGGCGATTATACTGTTGAAATTTTCTTAATTTTGCATTAGCTAAATACAACTTTGCATTAAAAATATAAAAAAAGCGTTAAATACAAATTTATTTAGGTTCAGGGTAATTATTACAATCTGAAGTATAAGTAGGCACCCAAATTTTCATTCTAGTTGCAATACTTATTTTGTAATAGTGCGCATAAGCTGTTATGCCGATTTTTTGTTCATCAAATATCTAACAATTTGGAGCCCCCTGTAAATGCTAATTCTGCATCTTATAATTTTTTAAATACATGAAATGAAAGAACATACTTATATATTTTATTCCAATTAAAATTGTGTCTTAAAATCAAATACATTTTAAGATATTAAATGTTTAAAATGGTCTTTTTTTTCTTTTTTTCCAGTTTTAAGAGTCCTGAGACCCCTTAAGAGTCCTGAGACCCTTTGAATTAGTCTGTTTTTAACAATTTGACGCTTATTGATATTATACCGTTACTGGCCATTGCATTACACACATATATCATTAAAAGTTTTTATCTAGGCTTTTAAAGCCATTGGTACATAGAGTACATCGCCCCTGTCATTATGTGTGTCCGAACCGTCCATATCTTTAAGCGTTTATATATCGGCTTCTTACTGACGATTTTTTTCGAAAATCATGATCAACAATGCTTTTATACTTCTGCTACGATAGGTACCTCCAGCGCTGCTCAACAGTTTTGCTGAATGCCCGTAAATCGAAATTTGTGTGTAACGGAAAAATGCGATTTTCTCAAACACTATGTGACCTAGGGTAATCGCTATAATTTTACTGCAAGGTTTAAATTAACGTCTACTCGCTCTAATTTTTTCATAATTTTAGCTTCAGTAGATTCGGAATTAGATGGGGGGGGAGACGTATTTTTGCGCTACATTTTCGACTATATCATTGAAAATGTAATACCTAAAATTAAAAGTAATGTATTTTTGAATTCAGCGTTACGAAAGCTTTCACACGATACCCCACACGATATACAAAGAAAATATTTTTTTTTCAAGCAACTGAATTTGCCCCTATACATTTTTACTAAATATATTTATAAATGTTTGTTAGTCTGAAAATATGTGGGTCAACAGTCTTTCCTACTTCCACGAATTTGAACTTTCCTCGTTCCATAGTTTACGAGTAAAATGGCTGTGACAGACAGACAGACAGACAAACGGACGGACAGACACAACAGTGATCTTATAATGGTTCCGTTTTGACTTTTTAAGTACGGAACCCTAAAAATGAAATGTGTGGCTAAAATATGGTGTGATATCAAATTTCCAAGCTTATTTTATGTTACTTATTTAACATTTTCCATTAAAAATGTACAATATGTAAGTCGAGTGCCTACATATACATTGATATAAAGCCATTTATCCCTTACTAAATACATCATAACGTGTTTCTGAAAATTATTTTTTTAATTATGCATGATGGGCTTGGCGGCCATCCTCCATATTTTACAATAATTTGTAAGCACCAAACTTTGTAAATGAAACCCATAATAAATTTGCATTAATAACAATTTAGAACTTTTGATTGTAACTAAGGACAAGTAACATAAAAAGGGGGGGGGGGGGGTGTAGGATTGTACTTTGTGCCAATATATTAAGAAGAAAGAACCAACGTTACAAAACACAAAAAAGTAAGGTTAAAACGCATATAGCTATTTCGAAGCCTCTAAGGCTTCATCATCAGTGTTTAAAAATTAAAGCTAAAATTAAATTAAAACTGTGAAATAAAAGGGAGATAGACAGAGCTAGGGAGGCGTGCCTCACACCTCCACCATCAATGGCGAAATAAAATTCACTGTTGACAATCAACTACAGAGTCTATCTCACACTCATACAGGGAGACCAATCAAAATTGTCCAAATGTTCCGGAAGAGTTCAAACAAAGAGTAGAAAAAAAGGGGTGGAGGGAAGAGGTTTAATCAAATAAATTTTAATTTCTTTTATTCGTTTAAATCTTTTGTTATGAATCTTTTTTTTTAACTTTTATGTATTGTGACCCTCTAATCATTCACAAAAAAGTAAATAACCAGTTTTATTACACAGTTTTAATGAAATCTTAGTAACAGATTCGTTCAAAACAATGATCCTATATAGTTTTTATTTCTTACCTTTGTGAAAAGCATGTTCTTCAATAGTAAAATCAAAAACTCAGTTGAAAACAATTATGTTCTGTGTGTTTTAAATGTAAATACACATGTATTAATGCTTTCAATCGATAAATAAATGCAGCCGTGCATTATTACATTTTATGTTTACTTATCAGACAACATTGGCATCAATGCCAATTATGTAATATTTGATTATTATTATTTAATAAAATATCTTTCTTGCACATGAAAATTTTATTTTTTCTGATTCACTGTATGCTCTCGTTATCTGTTTGTGATCATCCGTTGGAGAAACAATGTTCTAAACATTTAATTGTAATTACTTGCTAATGACCTTACCGTCCATGAGACATTCTTACCGTCCCTTTTCTTATATTTATGTTTACAACCCTGAAATTCTTAGTAAAAGATTTTAAATAACGAATTTTATTTTTGTTTGGAACCCTGGTAGGTATATATAAAAAAAAAATAATATGTCTGGAACATGTGTGTTACAAGTAACTAATAATAAAATAAAATAATTCTGCATAAAGTTATATAAACTGTGAAATTTCAGACTTTAAGACAATGTTATGCATTTTTTTTAATTAAAAATACCACATTCTCATTAGTTCTTATTTAAAGGGTTCTATGGGTACTATTCCATTTCATTATAAGTAAAATGTTAGAAGAAATTAAAAATTAGAGAGTTACATTGTCAAGGGGACGATAAGGAAAATCAAACTTCCAAGTTTAACTTTGTTCTTCAGTTAAATAAAATATTATTAAAAATCCTCGTTACTGACCCTTTTTTTCTTTATTTTGAATTATTAAGACATAGTAATATAAGTTTTCAGTTTTATTTTATTGAGTTTAATTTCACCAGTTTTTTATTCCTGAAAGTTAAAATTATGTGTGAATGTCTCCTATCAAAGTTTAGTGCTCTGTTATACTGTTTAGTTTCTTAATATTGTAAGAAATGATCAATCTTTAAGTCATTTAAAACATTTTTGATGGAATAGAATTTCCGATGATAAACTGTGTATCAAAGAATTTGAGGATTTTGGAAGTATTACAGAAAATATAATTGAAAATCAATACAATGGCAAACCACTCGCTACGTTTATCTCAAAAGAGAAATGGCTGGAAAATTACTGCAGTTTTAGAAACAAATTATATGCCAGGCTTTTTTCAAAAAAAAAAAAAAATTACTAATATGTGATATAGTGATAAATTATTAAAAATTCATAGTATCACTAATATAATAATAAATGGGCGAAGTACGAGTAAAGAATGTTAGATTATGCAGTTTCTATAACGTCGCAGGTCAAAAGAACTTTTTGTTTCTTTTTTTATTTTATTTTATTTTTTTAAAGAAGAATGCGTACGATTTTCTAACTATATATGTTTTGAGTTAATTAAGAAATATTTTAACGTGAGTTTAATTGAAACTTTTCGTAACTGATAGAAATATTACACATTCACAGGCTATTAACAGTATACTTTATATATATTATTATATAAATAATATATACATATATATTGTAACATATATTTGGCAAATAATGAATGATTTTCATTAATTTATTTAGGGCAAGTAAAAAATAACATTTTTTTCGAAGTATTTTTTCATTAATTTATTAAAATAAATTGTGTAGATTTAATAAATAAATATCTAAATGGATCATATTGAGATAAATTCAAAAAACTAGTTTAACTATTATTAAAGTTAATTATTTTATATACACAAAAATTATTTGACAAATACTTTGAAATATTATCATGGTACTATTTTATTTTAAAATAAACTTATGAATTCTATCTTTTCCCCTTAGACATAATGTGTTCGTTCTTGCATTTTCGTTTTTTATTACATAACGATGAAAAGATAAAATATCTTTTAAAAAGTAAACTACATAATATGTTTTTTTTTCTTTCACAAAAAAAAAAAAAAAAAAAAAAAACATTTAATGCTAATTGACAAAGGAGTTTTCAGACAAAGGTTTTATCATGACATTTATTAAGGTATCTAAAGTTTAACTAAATATTAACGTAATTTTTTCAGCATTACAGTTTTTTTTTTTTTTACAAGCGTTCTAATATTCCCTTCTGTTGTCTCCTAAGTGCTTTGTGATGTCTTTCTTTCGTCTTGATTTTAGATAATCAATTTAGAGAGGCTCAAACTACTTTCTTAAACATTTAAGTGGTGACACATATAATAATAATAAGAAAAAATAACACAAACGAAACTTAAAAAGGGAAAAGAAATAAAGGAGGATATTTATATTGTTTTTCGATTTAAGAATATAGCTATGCAAAACTTAATTTAAATATATTTTTTATTTTAACACTTGTAGTGCTCTCTGTAACACATGGCTTCATTTATTTTATTTATTGTTATACTATTTTATATAATTTAACTTGCCTTATTTATGAAAAAGTGGAATTTCTAAATCAAATTTTTGCTCACTTTTTATTATGTTACAATAATAAAATATTTGTATCGATGTGTTGCCAATGGCAATATAACATTTTAATATATTAAGATCATAATCTAAACTCCTAAATATGATTTAGCATATTTAACTATTAGCCAGATGTAGGTGATAAATCGGCTAAGATTATACATGGTTCTTACAACTATATACGGGTTACAACAGCAACGTAATACATTGTACCACTAACCACGCTCTCTAAAAGAAGAAAACTGCCTATGAAACTGCAAAAACGAAATGTTTGAAACTCTAAAAATCTGAAAATAAAAATAAATAAAATATAAATATTGTAATATTAAAACAAAATAGAAAACATTTAACAGTCAATAGTTTATTAAGAATTAAAATATGAATAAAGTTGGGAAAATGATTGGAAAATGCTGAATAGATAGATGTGAATTAAGATATTTTTCTAAAATTTTATATGCATATATGATTATCTTACATATTAATTTCATTAGAAAATTTAAAGCATTATTGGACAGTTTCACTGTTCGCCATAACATATTTTATGCAAATAAACTCTATTCCTTTATTATCCTATTACCATCCATCTTGACTGAATGCAGATTAATAAATTATAAATGGCATTCTCGGAAATAAAAATTTATCTCAATTACATTTTCAACCGTTTCTATGCCAACTATATTTTAATAAGACAGATATATCGGACACAATTATACCATGAAACGAAATATTCCAGATATCAGATTAATAAAGTGATAATATCGGCCTTTTCTACGGAAAACAACATATCATTAGTATCTTTAAAGAAACGATGTTATCAATAATGGAAATCGTGCGAAGAAACATTCTTTTGAAGAAATGAATTTGTTAAATTATATTACAAACGTAATTGATATTCAGAAAACTTTCTGTTTCATGAAATTGAAGATATTTATAGAATTTATCAGTTGTCAAATTTTATTCTCTGTTCTTGATTTGATTATCCAAATGCACAAAACGAGTTTTGATTAGATGAAGATCGCTGTAGCTGTGTCAGAATTTATGGCTATGGTGAGGTGAAATTTTAAAATCACAAATCATTCCAGTTAGGCATTTTATCTTTTAATTGTATAATTGAACCATAAAATTTCAATAGAATACATATTACTATTGTGTGAATATTTTGTGTTCCTGAATTTTAGTTTTTGTATTCGTTAGAATAATAATCGTATTTTAATAAGATATATAACTCGGACACAATTATTACGCCGGTAGAAGTAATCGAGTTATAACATTAATAAATTGATAATAAAGGACATTTCAGCAGACTTTTGTTTCTTATTTTTTGTGTAAATCATGATATTCTAGCATTTAAATCTGAAATGGACTTTTACCTTGAGTATCCTTCAACATTTCTCAGAACGATCCGAGCGCCACTGCGCTATAGTATTTTCTTTTGTGTTGCTCAAACTTTGAGCTATTAAATACGAAAAGTTTTAGTTGATCATTTGTAGTAGGATAAGATATGGAAATAAGGCTGTAATGACAAAAAGTTTTAGAATGCTTAGTGACCGCCTCCCTACTAAAATGGACAACATTTCAAGGATTGCAGAAATTCTCCTTTGCATCTAAATATTGTTCGGGTGACTCATTCACGTTTGTTAGTTCTCGAAATCACGTAGGTATCAGCTTGACGCCACGCGTACTTTTCGTAGTTCAAATGCGACCTTAAAGTACTTTATATATTTCGCAAAACTTATCCTCTTCTGGCAAGTTTACTAGCGGTCAAAAAGTAACAGCAGTAAAATAGGCTGTAAGCTCTGAATACATGAAGCAACTGCAACAATTTGCACACAAAGAGCAGGAGAATATCAAGAAGCAATATAGGAGAGCTTTATGTTTTACATACAATTATCTCCAATCAGTTTATTTCGTATTACAATAAAATGTTAAATCAAAACACACTTTTTTAATGTTTCACAAAAATCTCACTGAAACTTTTTATTTATAATATTTTACGACGATTGCGTTAGGAATAGTTAATTCTTTCATGTGAATAACGAAACAAATTTTTGTCCTGTCTATTTTCGGAGTTCTTGTTTACATGAAAAACTTATCCAAGAAAGCATGAATGTGGAAATTTGTTTCTTGTTCGACCTCGAGACAGTCAATCCGGTTCTGTTAAGGTATAAAATAGTTAGAACGTCTAATGTTTTTCTAAGAATTTTTAAATAGCTTTTTGGATTACAAAATTACCTATATATATATATATTAATACGATATACTGGTAGATTCAAAACGGATGTAATGGAAGTTATTTATTAAACCGCTAATGGTGCGAATATTTTTTCAAATGAAAAATGAATATAGATTAAATATATCTTTTAGATGTGGCATTTATTTTGTAATGTTGTATATTAAAAATAAAATAAGCAGGATGCATGAATTCTGCTTTTTTGATAATTTAGTGTCATATCAGATGAGGAAAAAATATATTATTATTATTATGAGGTGGAACACGTTCAAGAAGGAATTGCTTCATTGATTTATAATTGAACTACAAAATGAGTTACAATTAAAATGTATCTTAGATTAGTTACGTTAACTCTCAAACAAATGTTATTGTGACATGAAGGTCCGCTCTTCTATAAAGAAACTGTAAATTGATGTAAAACTTTGCGTTTTATCAGTGTGGGATTTCAACTGCGTTATTTTCAAAAGTGAAGCATTTCCACCTGTGAAGAATTTCCAAGTCGCTGGAGTGAATGTGATGCACTTCCACAAAATTTGAATTTTAAGACTTAAAATATACGCTTTTATTTTATATAAAATGATTTCATTTGCATTCGCTGAAGAATTCCACATTCACGATACAGTCTTAAACAACATCTATTGACAAGTATACACATGACGTCACTATCGCGGAATAATACACATAACCTGCAAAAAAGCGATATCGTAAACTCGACAACAAAATCATATATCTAATTATTCATATACCTACTTATTTGTAGCTTTACTATGGATACTTACATTTAAATACAGCTTATCACAGTTCTATGATTTATCTGAAATCATCCATTTATATATTTTAAAAAGAACACGTATTTTAATTACAATTTTTTTCAGTTGTTTATGAGAAATGGCAACAAAAAGAGATAGTAATCTAATATGTTTCTTTTACTTTCTACAGAAATACTTCAGTTCCACCATTATAGAAAAATGATTAAAAACTACAAAAGAAGTTTATGTCATAAAATTAAATTAAGTTGCAGTTTTAAAACAAATTGCAGTTAAAAGTCATTTTTTTTAAATACAAAGGTATAAAAGTTGAAAATGTGCAATGGTTCGAAGTTAAAGAAAATGTAGTAGATAGCAAGTTTTTAACCGTACAATGATACTTATTCTTTTTACGGTTGGCTTGTGAAACGGGTCGTTATTTTTTAGAGACGACATTTTATATGCTGCTAAAAGAATCGGGGACTAAAACGAAATTAATTTTTGTAATGGTCTTTGGGTCCTAAATTATTTTTTTTAATATGTTCACTGAGCTTAAAGAAAAAAAAAGTAATGACTCCATTTTGCGACCTGCAAATTTTTAAATTTTGATAATCTCAATTTCATGAAACTTTTCCCATTTTGATCGCAGGAACATATATA
Organism: Maratus speciosus; assembly: GCA_963932465.1. Taxonomy (NCBI): domain Eukaryota; kingdom Metazoa; phylum Arthropoda; class Arachnida; order Araneae; family Salticidae; genus Maratus; species Maratus speciosus. The sequence continues at coordinate 329,502,439 of OZ010788.1, read as the reverse complement.
TTTTATTGCTTTACTTGATAGATCATAGAGAATATTTTCGAAATTTTAGTTATATGTCACCGGACCGTATAGCAATTTAAAGAGTGTTTGCATTGACTATTTATCTCAGACGTGTAAAACATTAAAACGCATTTTTTAAACACAGATATGAGGTTTACAGTTATACATAGAATATTTATCATTTATCATGACATATAACTGGTTTTTCGACGAGAGAACTATTTCTTTAAAACTATATCTAAACAGTAAATATTATGCTATATTTCTTTAATATGAGCAACAGAAATATAGAAAGCAGTTTTTTGTTTGAAAATAGCAGTACATAATACTACTTATTCTGTGAATCTGGCATATAGACGACTAAATCGTACATATAATAGCAATCTATGTTAAAATTGCAAATTTGATAGGATCTTCATTCCCACCCAGTTCTGTTAAATTTTACCCAATGAATAAGAATAATTGTATGCATAACGAATGTCTCTTGTCAGTGTTACAATGCATCGTCATCTGTTCAGGGATCATTAGTTTACTTCTAACTATGATTATAATAATAGTTGTAAATTTCCAACTGGGCTAGAAATGTCCGGACATTTTTCGCCCAGTTGGAAATTTTCATCTATTATGATTTCTTTACCAATTAGAATAATTGTGTTAAAATTAATCTAGTATGATTATAATGTTTTACTAAAATTTTACTTATATGCTTATTTTGTATGTTAATTTAACAGTAAGACTTAAAATATTGTACTGTGATGTTTGACTTTCTATACAAAATATTTTGCAACCTATTGATAAACGTTATTCTGTATCTTTTTATTAACATATATGGAAGCACTACGGAATTATAAATGAGATTGTCGGATATAAAAGTTTATATCAATGACAATTCAAACCGTTTATGTATTAACCATATTTTAATAAGATATTATAAATCGGGATAGTTATCACATCTGAAAAAATATTCTAGTTATGGCTTTTATCTAATGATAATACAGAAGATTACGATAAAAAAAAAAACATTTAAATCTTTAAATATACGGCCTTATCAGCAGTGGAACATGTTGGAAAGAAACATTATTTTGAAGAAGTGAATTAAAGAAATTTTATTATAATTCAAAAATCTTTTAGTTTTAACAAATGTAACTATATTTACAGCGCTACTTCTCTGTAAAATGTACTTCAATATCAGCGACTTAATTAATAAAACTCATGAACTCATTTTTAGGAGATCACTGTCTTATGAGCTCTGTTATACTTGTTTAACTTTAATTTCATTTTTTTCCATTCACTTTGCCATCATTTTTACTTTTTTCTATCTTCAATAGAAGAAAGTATTGTAATCGATTTTTAATTCGACTTCCAGTTTTCGAAGGATTTACACGTTTTATGGGTCAGAGATGCCCAAAAACATATTTATACAACATATCTGTCTGTCCGTGTGTCGCCATTGTATCATAGAAAAGTGTATGTATTTATGCGTAGAATTGAACAAAATTTTTTGTGTATGTATTTGGCTATGGCAATCAGGTCTTCCTTCATTTTATAAATATTCTGCCTGAAGGGGTTGCTGTAATAGCGATTGTTGTGCCATTTTCTTTATTTTACCATGGAAAAGTGCAAGAAGTTAAGAATAGAGTATCGCCAAATTTTTTGTATATATTTTTGTATATGCCCAGCAGGTCCTCTTCCGCCGGAAAAATCGCTGTAATAGCGATTTATGCATAATTGATCTCGATTTTTCGTAGTTCTGTTGTCTATCGGCATCTCATGCAGCGACGGGAACACTCATCCTGCTAACACGGCTGTTCGCAAACAGCTCATTAACAAACAAATAACGAACAAATATTGGTTTTAATAAATATTGGTTTGAACAAATATTGGTTTTACATATCTTTACCGACATTAACTCGTTTTTACTTCTATTATTTGACATAATCATAAATTTAAGATGAAATTAAATGTTGGTATATTATTGAACTTATAATATTGCGCTATTAAAATCTGTAACTACTTTCTGAAATATTAAGATGTATGAAATAGAAGAAAGTTTTGGGATTGGCCCATCCAACTAGTTAAATATTTTATATGAAAAAAATGTCAAGTGAAGCGCAGTATTTTTTTTTATATTTATTGCTTTTTTTTCAACTATTTACTTTTATTTAAGATTATTTATATTAATTTGTATTATTATCATACGATTACGTAAAACTATAAGTCTGTTTTCCGTTACTACGGCTTCACGCAAACCATTCCTCGTTACTGTTAATGGCTTTTCACTAACTTCGTGCGAGTTTTTTGAACAATTTGATGCAGATTTTGGAAACAGAAAACTAAAATTTGTGATACATTTTAAATAAACAATTTTCATTTTTATAATCGATATTGAAAATCATTAAAAAAACTAATAAAAAATAACTTTTATGCATTTGTTAAAAAATTTGTTAAGTAGAGCATCTAATATCATTGTATTGAAATCGTAGAAAGTTGTTTCAGATTCACGATATGAAATGCACATTTTCTTTTCAAAGGGTCCTCATTTTTATCTGAGATCATGAGAAACATGAGGTAACTGGAGTTTGAATTAAAGAAAAAATACACGTATTTGTTAAACATAAAATCAAAATCACACAAAAGAAACTGTTCGTCGCCACATGTGTGAATATAAACTGGAATAGAAAAAATGACTAATTTATAAAAAATCACTATTTGTTTAAATAAAAAGATACAAGCGGTACAAATAAAAAAAAAGAAAGCGTATTAAAAAAATTCTTTCAAAAAAAAAAAAAAAAAAAAAAAAAAACAGATTATTTTTAGTGTTCAACTTATTATCAGTAACAATATATACTCCTATTTCGTACTTCAGGTTAGCTGATCTCAAATATTGTTTTCTATATTTTATCAGCAGCGACTACAATCAGTGGTGGGATTCAAATAATTTAACAACCGGGTCGCTGCACGAATGATTTTTGACGTACAAAAATCAAAGAAAGTTTTAGCATCACACATAGATTATGAAGCATTTTCCAATCTTATAATAAAACTGATAAAAATATTTGACCTTGTATAGAGAAATAAAAATTTCTGACACATGTTTTCTTGTAAAAGGACATAGTTTATTTAAAACGCATTCGACAGTCGTGAAACCCTGATCAAGATTTCTTTCAGAAAATGCATCAAAACAGCATAATACAAAAATGATAGCACAAAAATATCAGAAATTTAAATTTAAGAATTAACTCATGTTCATGATCTAAAGTTGCAAACAGTTAGATACTAAAAATACCAACTGTAGGAAGAGCTCGAGATATTGCTAAGTTTTTAATCTCACGAGAATACCACCTCACTGAATATCAAGTATTTTACATCCTTGTTTTGGTGATAAATGCTTGTAACTTCTTCAAAGTTAATCTCAATAAATAGGTTATTGTGAGTGGTAAATGACTGATTTCTGGATTTTTTTCAATTCGTGTTTTATGCTATGTTTTGATATCAATGTCACAAATTTCACCGAGCTATTCGTCAATGTCATCCTCTATAATTAATACCAAATGACTCTAAAATTATTTTTGTAATAACAATAATGCACACGTGGAGAAAATTTATTCTTGAAATTTTGCATCAGTGATAAAATTTAGCTCATTTTAAAAATATGCAACGTCTTTTCAAAACCTTTCATACAATAAATGCCCATGGATAACAATTCCCGATGAAATGCATCAGCACACTATGCATTTTCAGATTGAAACCAGAAAAAATAAATTAGAATTATTTGAGATATCCTGTACTGAAAATAACTTTATATGTATCATGTTGAAAAGTATTAAAAAGATATGCTAAAAGGTAGTGTATTATTTCATATTGTTAATAAATAAAACAATAAAATATGTAGTAAAAACGATATTATAGTACAGAAAAGAATTTTAGTATGTTAAGTAGCTCCTATTATTTGAGATATTTACATATAGCTTCTTGATAAGCCTCCTAACTTTCAATTTTCTTTGTCTTTACTCAAACTTTATCTGATGTGTGCTTCTTTCTTTACATACCTTCACTATAAAAGAAGGATCGCATTATTTAAGCGGTATGCCAATTAAACTAATCCTCATTATGTTTGATACATTAGAAATAACTTCTCTTCTCTGACCATATGACGTTTATCTTTGAAAGCCCCTTTCCATTTCTGCTGAACTTGCACTAATTATTCTGGCAATATTTTCAGATTTTTGAATACTTTCAAAAACTCTATAGTTTTAGAAATTTTATAAAAATATGGTAAAAAAATCCTCGATAATCGTTGATATTAATGTAAGTGCCATTAAATATAAACAATCTAACAAAAACATAGCTGTGAAAAAAGGGAGCCAAGTTCTGTAAAGACTATGGCAAGAAAAGAAGTGATATCTAAGTGGGTGCCAAGTTCAAATAAAATTCACTCAAACTTACCTACTGAAGTATTATAGCATTTTTTAAATTGTTTAGAAATAAAAAATATTGATAGCATATTAATAATAAATCTAGAACTTGGCTAGTTTTTACTTACGAGTCATTTATTTTTAATAATGACATTATCATATCAAATCTTGTTATTTCATGATTGGAAGCCTTAATTTGAGTGAGCTCCTTCACCTTGAAGGTCGGTGGGATAAAATATATCCCACCTAATTTAACTGCAAAATTCCACATTGATACTAGAATTCAGGACTAAAAAGTTTAATTTTATTAAATACGTGAAAAGAAGCTTTTACCCATTTTGAAATAAATTTATTTTGTAAATTCTGGTGTGATTCAATCATTTCAGCATTTCACGAATAAAAGTTATTTGCCCCTGAAAGGGTTAAAGGGGTGCAGTCTCTAGAGTGATGACCAAGAACAAGCGTAAGTATATCTGTCTCTTTGTCAGGCATCTTAGTCTGTTTGCATTGAGGTTTCTGGAGGTGGGTGCTAGAGTAATAACCAAAGACGAGCGGGAGTGTATCTGTGTATTTATTGGTTTATCAAATCTTTAACATGAGTCATTTTATTATAATAATATCGATATTAATTTTTTTTGTAATGTCATTGAAATTGATATTAACATCGCCATTTTATTAAGACATGAAATTGATAGGCATAACATTTACCAAAAACTTGCCAAGTTCTAGAATTATTATTAATATGCTATCAATAATTTTTATTTCTAAATAATTTAAAAAATGCTATAATACTTCAGTAGTTAAGTTTGAGTGAATTTTATTTGAACTTGGCACCCACTTAGATATCACTTCTTTTCTTGCCATAGTCTTTACAGAACTTGGCTCCCTTTTTTCACAGCTATGTTTTTGTTAGATATCATTACTTTTTGTAAAGTTACAATATATTTAGACACTTTACTTAATGCTTTTTAATGTTTTTACATGTGACTATTTTATTCACCAAACAACATTCAATTATAAATTAAATTTCCTGCAACAAACTATTTAGCTGTCAGTTTGCGGCAGCAATCTATATTTTAATACTGCTACATTGAATGCATGTTTTGAGACGAAATGTGTTGATTCGAAACTTTTATTGTTTCTGAAACAACAATTCCTATTAAATTCCTATATTAAATTTTCCTATTAAATTTTCCAATTAAATATCCTATAGCTGGTCCTGCTTTTTTGTACTGAAAGGGAAAAATAAAGTTATGTGCTTATGCCACACTATGTATCATTCATCCATGGGTGCCGGCAAAGAGGCAGTGCAGAGGAAGGATATTGCCCCTCTCTGGATTTTCAAATTTAATTAACTAAATATCCTTTTCTCTGATGATTTTGAAAATAACAAGTGGGTAAGTGTGATCGCAGATCGCACAGAGGGTTTCGTTTAATATTCCTTTCAAAACACTTTATCCTTTTGAAAAATCTTAGTTCCAGATTTCGCAACCAGGGGCGCACTCTATTCTAAACAAACCTTTATCCGAACGAAACTCTGTTTTACATACTATCCGTAGATATATTAGTCGAGGGGATGAGCCCATAGCACCGAGATAAGTAGGCGCACCTGGCGGTAAAAAGTGGAACTAAAATATGTAAGGCTATGTTGCATAATATGAAAGAATGGTCAAAGGGGTGTCGGCAAAAGTTAGAAAAGTGCTCCCCGGGTGAAAAGAGTGGAGGTTAGAAAAATTGCTTAAAATACACAAGTTAGAGCCCGGAGGAGTAAATAATATAAGTCTTTTTGAAAATTTTATGATTTGTCGTGTGGTCCGAGTTATTCAGCTATACGTATGCAAAAAGTCATGTCTCCAACTTAATTAGGGGCTCCCTTAGATAGAATTGCTTAAAATACATATGTGGTAGCTCAAAGGGTTAAGCGTAAGACTTTTTCAAGATTTTATGATTTGTCGCCTGGCCTCAAGTGTTCTGCTAAAAGTATGCAAAATTTCAAGTCTGCAATTAAATAAGGGGCTCAGTTAGAAAGAATTGCTTAAAATACGTATGTGGAAGCCCAAAGGTTTAAATGTACGACTTTTTCAAAATTTTATGATTTGTTGCATGATGGTGTTCAGCTATAAGTATGCAAATTTTCACGCCTCCAACCTAATTAGGGGCTTACTTAGAAAATATTGTTTAAAATACACAGGTGAGAGCCCGAACGGCTAAATGTACGACTTTTTCAAAATTTTATGGTTTATCATTTGATGTCAGGTGTTCAGCTATAAGTATGCAATATTTCACGCCTCCAACCTAAATAGGGGCTCACTTAGAAAGAATTGTTTAAAATACACATGTGGGAGCCCAAAGGGTTAAATGTACAACTTTTTGAAAATTTTATGATTTGTCGTTTGATGTTAGGTGTTCAGCTACAAGTATGCAATATTTCCCGCCTCCAACCTAATTAGAGGCTCACTTTGAAAGAATTGTTTAAAATGCACATGGAGAAGCCCAAAGGGTTAAATGTTCGACTTTTTCAAAATTTTATGATTTCTCGTTTGTTGTGAGGTGTTCAGCTATAAGAATGCAAAATTTCACCCCTCCAACCTAATTAGGGCACACTTAGAAGGAATTGTTTAAAATACACATGTGGCAGACAAAAAAGTTAAATGTACGGTTTTTTTCAAAATTTTATATTTTGTCATTTGATGCGAGGTGTTCAGCTATAAGTATGCCAAATTTCACGCCTCCAACCTAGTTGCGGACTCACTTAGAAAGAATTGTTTAAAATGCACATGGGGCAGCCCAAAGGGTTAAATGTACGACTTTTTCAAAATTTTATAGACTGTCATTTGATGTGAGGTGTTCAGCTATAAGTATGCAAAATTTCACGCCCCCAACCTAGTTAGAGGCTCACATAGAAAGAATTGTTTAAAATACACATGTGGGAGTCCAAAGGGTTAAATGTACGACTTTTTCAAAATTTTATAATTTGTCGTATGATGTGTGGTGTTCAGCTATAAGTATGCAAAATTTCAAGTCTCCAACGAGTATAGTTTCTGAGAACGGGCTCTGTGACAGACAGAATATCTCAATTTGTTGATTTTCTGTAAGCAAGTAAACCTAGATAAACCTCCAGTAAGTAGGTAGGTTTACAATGGAAGTCTATGGGAAATTGGCGAAATATTAGAGATATCGCCAAGGTGGCGTCACTTTTGGCTCCTAATTTTGGTCGCCAAATTTGGCGATATATCGCCATGTTGGCGAGAAACTTGGCGGTATTTGGCGACAGAACAGCGTCCCCTCCTACGGCAAATTAAAATTTCGCCTAATAGACGTAATGTTAAAGTAAAAATGGGCACCCCCAGGTGGGTAATTCATCGATTTTCACAATTTTTTTATTTTTTTCCTTAGTTTTATAGTGTAAACGAACTTCGCACCAAATTTGAAGTCTGTCGCTGCAGTAGATATACGAGATCTTTTTGATGAGTGAGTGAGTCAGTCAGTCAGTCAGTGGTAAAATTATCGATTATCAGACATTTTCAAATGGCATTATCTCGGAAACTAATTATGCGTTATTTATAAAATTTTGGATTTTAGATAATTAGGGTGGCCTTACTACACATTTCGTATAACAAGTATGTAAGTCGCATAGATTTTCAGTAGTAGAGCATTGAAATTTGACGAAAACAGCTTGAAATGGTTCGTGTAAATAACACACGGCTATGTCAGGCGAACTTGGCTGACACACTGCCGTGTGTCTAGATATAGCTCTTCAGCTGTTTTCCATAGAATAATTTCTTTTTACAATATTCCAGTATTCTGACGAGCAAAAAATATAGTTCATTACTACATTCAAATTGACTACAACTTAGTTTTAAATGTTTAGAATTCAGTAGTATATAATTTTTTTTAATTCGGTACGTTGTTAAAAAACATGTCCCCCGAGCTTATTAAAACATTATGATCTTTTGCAAATTTGATATTTCTTCTACTTTTCTGAAGTAATAAAAAACTCACCGTTTTCCTTTTGTACGGGCTTTTTTCTTCAGAAACCTTTCAAACATTTTAATAAATTTTATCACAAGTTTTCATTCTTTATTATGCTTATACTTCTTGTTCGCAGTGCTTTTGAAAGACAAACAATTTCATTTAAAACATGCAAACATCAAGAAAATGTCAGCTTTAAAATATGTAGGGCATCACTTCTTATCGCTGACCAAGAGCTAATTCCTAAATTGTTAAATTTAAATTACATCTTATTTCAACTGTTGGAAATTCGGAATATTCAAATGCTCATCTTCAGAAAAATCATTTTTACTTTAGAAAAAAGTTACAAATTTCAATTTTTTATGCAGTGTACAAATTTTTGCACGACTTTTCCAGTTATGATATTTGTTAGATCATGGAAAATATTTTTCTAAATATCACTTATAGGAAAGGTATCTTATAAAAACTTAAAATTTGTTACATTTACGAAAATAAATACTTTGATGTAAATGATTTCTAAGATATGAAGAACAATATATATATATATAAAAAATGCAGTTTGAATTATACCACTAAATCTAAAAATTTAGATATTGATCAGTGATAACAAGGAACATTCCGTATATTTTCAAAAGAAGTAGCCAAAACAATGTTCCTTTTATTCAAATGTAAGAAGTTATTGTAGTGTTGAATAAGCACTATATAACTAGAGTTAGCTTAGGCTGCAGGTTTTGTTACCAAAATTCTTCAAAACTCAAAATTCCATTTTTTAAAAGTTAAATTTTAAATGTTTAAATGCTTCTTACAGGACTAATGAAGAATTTTTTTTTTTTTTTTTTTTTTTTTTTTTTGCAAATGAAACATTATTTTATTAAATGAGCTAAATCAAAACATGTCATAGTTTTACGTTTAGAAAACGCTATTATGCAGATAAACATTTAAAGAAAATAATTAATGTAAATGTAAGTTTCATTTAACAACCGGTTCGCCGAACTCAATACAAATTAAGTTGTTGAATAAGAGCTATATAACTAGAGTTAATCTAGGCTGCCGATTTGAGTCCCTTAATTCTTCATAGCCTCATTTTTTAAAAGTTAAATTTGTTCCTTACAGAACTGATGGAGAAAAATATATTTTGCAAATGAAATATTATTTTATTAAATGAAACAAATCAGAACATGTCGCAGTTTTATGTTTTGAAAACGCTGTTGTGCAGATAAACATTTAAAGAAAGTAAATTAATGTAAATGCGAGTTTCATTTAACAACCGGTTCGCCGAACTCAGTACAAATTAAGTTACAATTTAAGTATACAAATTAAGAAAGTAGTTAAAGTAATGTTGAATAAATGCAATATAACTAGAGTTAGCCTATAGGCTGCCGATTTGGGTCCCTTAATTCTTCATAGCCTCATTTTTTAAAAGTTAAATTTGTTCCTTACAGAACTGATGGAGAAAAATGTATTTTGCAAATGAAATATTATTTTATTAAATGAAACAAATCAGAACATATCACAGTTTTATGTTTAGAAAACGCTGTTGTGCAGATAAACATTAAAAGAAAGTAAATTAATGTATCATAAATGCAAGTTTCTTTTAACAACCGGTTCTCCGAACTCAATACAAATTAACAACCGGTCCTACCGAACCGGTGCGAACCGGCTGAATTCCACCACTGGGTACAATCGATGGTAAATTCTGGAATATATATATTTTTTTTCGATTGATATCTAATCATGGAAGAATATTCACACTGGAATCATTGTTTATATTTTTGATTTTGATGCATAATAGCATTATCATTTCTCTTTCACTATTTCGGAACTTTAATCATTATCGTATATATGTATTGTTTGCGCCAAAACAAAGTAAACAGCGGAGTTCTATGTATGTTGTCTAAGGGATTTAGTACGATGATTTACATCAACTATAGTCTAAATGAAAAAGAGAATTTTTCATAAAATTTTAATCTTTAGGTAGTACTAAAAGGATGCAGAAACAGCCATTACACTGTAAATTATGTCTTCTTTCAATTCTTCTCAAAAAAATATCTTTAGGGATCATCTTCACTCCAAAATTGTACAAACACTAAAGTCTTCAACACGATTACTCAATTTTGACACCGTTATTAGTTTCTTCGGTAAATTTCGCCTAATAATACCAGACTGGAAGTCATTCGATTAAATAGTTTTGTAATTATAAATGTTGAAATTTAGAACTTCTAATGTTAATTTCCCTTTTAATCGTTGCAATGAGGTAATTTTTTAAGCATAGCTACTTGACGGATGAAAAGTATTTTATGTTTCGCATATTTGAAGCTTCTAGAAATCGATCTATGTTAAAATAATCATAGGTCGCAAATAATATTGCTTTCGGAAATTAATTTCCAAAATATGGATATTTTAATTATGATTTTCGGAAAAAAATGGATTTTAATCTATTAAATATTTTAACAAAAATTGAGTTTTAGAGACTTCAAATGCCCATTAAAAATCAAAAAATTGCGGCCAATTCTGCTTTTTAATTTTTAAGTAATGGATTAAAAACCATACGGATTGCATTTTAATTTTTATGAATTAAAAAGAAATTTAACATTAGAACTTCAAAACATTAAAAATTTACAATTCGTAAAGTATTTAACAGAATCAATTTCCCTTAGCTAAATATGGTAAATTCCATAAAAAATCTATAATTCTCTCAAAAATTATTGTTCGTATTGAATATTTTAAAGTTTGATTCAATTTCGATATAGAGATGACTTCATAAGTTTATTGTTATATAAAACGTAAGGTGAAAATGGGCATGATTTACAATCGAATGGTTCTTTAATTTTTCTTTTTGTCTCAATTTGGAGAATATCATTTATGGGGTCTTTAAAGATGAAATCGCTGAAGAATAAATGTCTTAGTCTATGACTATTTTTGGCCGACGACACTCACAAAAAAACTTTCATCAGTTCTGGTTGCAAGCATTTTTCCGTGAAATCACAAATATCCGCTTTTTTTCCTTTACAGGAGGTATCAGGTTCGTCAATTGAAGAAAGTTGGGAAAAAGCGACAGACGTTGAATGCGAACCAGACATATCAGCTGTACGGTTCAGATGGGAATGGTTTGATCAATTTCTTTAAAAGCTTTTAATTTTGAAGGTCAATGAAGGGTAGATTGCGTTGATAATGAGAGTGTGGCTGGGGATTTTATACTTTAGTATTGATATAGTGTAAAAATGTAAATTTAAAATTGTTTTACGTAGATTGCTCTAGGTAAAATATGAATATTATATTTTTTATTCGATAATATGTTTTTTGAGTAATATCGATTTTTTTCATTTAATTTCTTTAATTTCTGAAATATCCTTTATATAGATTCATTTAAAGTATATTTTAAATGCTAATATTTATTTATAAACAACATTATATATTCAACTTTATTTAAATTTATTAAACTTATTTAGCTTTTAAAAATAAATTGTGAGTACTTTTGAATGAATGAGAAAAGTAATTGTTATTTATTTTTGAATTCGAAAATGTTTTGTCTTTTTTAATTAAATTCGAAATCTTAATTTATAGAATTTTTTGTTAAAATAAATTCGGATTTATTATTAATAGACCCAATACACTTGTGTACTTGGAATGAACGGAATTTCTACCTCTTCTTCAGACGTCTGCGGAAAATTCACGGACAAAACATGTTTTCTAGGCGTGCGGAAATTATTTGTTAAAAAATGAGGAATTTTTTTGTGTATATTGACGAGTTTTTCTAACAATGTATACTACAAATATAATTATTTGGCATTTGCATACATGTTTGGACCAGTACACAAAAAAGTCCCAGTAAATGAAATATTGATAATTCTATTTTAATTGCATGTATTATGAAGTCATTTATCACAGACAGTTCCGCTAAGATGTTACAATCGGAATTTCTGCTAAATCGTTAAGGGAATTTTTAGAGAAGTGGTATAATCTATCATGATACTGAAATACCATACTGACAGTGGCATACCATTCAGTCGTCATAGAAGGAGTACAAACTTTCATGAAAATATTGTTCTAAGATAAATTTGGTTTGCATAATTAAGCGGACAATTTAAACACATTTTGTGATGTATCACTTTTTATACAAAATATTCACTGCAGATATCTTGCATTCTTATATCTTTACATCACCATCGTTAAAAATAAGCTCATATTCAAATTACACATGATATTATCCGAAGCCAAAATTTATCTTAATTACATTTTCACTCGTTTCTATACTAAACATATTTTAATAAGCTAAGATAAATCTGGTTCAATTATTACATCAGTAGAAATACCCCATTTCTGTTGTGAATAAAGCACAGACATCGGACTTTACAACTAAAACAAGATGGCATTCAAAACTTTAATGTTTCGGCGTTATCAGCAATGAAACATGTTGCCAAGAAACATTCTTTTGAAGATATGAATTTGTTAAACTTTATTAGAAAAGCAATTAATATTCAAAAAGCTTTCTGTTTCATGAAATAGATATCTACAGCATTGCTTCGTTGTAAAAAATATTTTAATATTCATGATTGAATTATATGCAGGAATATGAAATCACTTGTAATCAGATAAAGAACGTTGAGAATGTGTTTGTGTTCTCCTATTCAAATTTGAATATTTTAATTTATTTTTACATCATTTGTTATATTGATTAAATTCAAGATATTATTATAAAAAAAAATCAGATAGAAATGTCACTTTAATCTCCATATTTGCTTTAGATATTATTATCTTTTCCTTTCATGATATGCATGTAATATATTTTTGAATTATTTACTGTCAGTAAAGTTAAATTAAACTATATTTTAAATATTACAAAACAGTATGTGGGACAATATCAGAAAATACGAAAATTGCTGTCCGGACAATAACGTTTCAATGAAATACTATATAATGCAATTTTCTTTTTTAGATTCTAATAAAAAATATTCTTTGAAGTATTTTCAAGAGATATTATATTCATAATAATACAAAAATAAAGCAATTAAGATATTTAAAATTTCAGATTGTCATTATCCTGGTATGTCACACTGTGATGTGCGCAAAGTAAAAGGCTTTTTGCTATACTGTACAAATATAATTTTCTAGTTTTTTTTTTTTCAATTTCTAGTTAATAATTATACTTTATATAACACATATATGTGGAAGTTTCCAAATTATGCATTTTAAAAATAATTTTCCATAATTAAAGTATGATTGTTACTGAAAATGAATGTCATTTTCCTGTCCTGCTCATTTTAGTTCTTTATGTCGTATATGGAAGGCGCTGCAAAGTAATCATTCTTGTCCTTGACATAGTTCAAGTCAGAAGTGGTAAAATCATTGCTACCTGCAAGATCTTTTAGATATTTCTTTGAAAATAATGTGATTAAAGGTTTGTAAAAATTGACTATGCTTTATTATGTCATTTTCCTGGCTTCAATAAATTACAAATAAAACTGAGCATTACACTGAACTTGAGGTACTATAGAGGAAAAATGTTCCTTTAAACGAAATTAAAATGTTAGATCTATAAAAAAAAAAAAAAAAAAAAAAAAAAAAAAAAAAAAAAAACAAGAATGTGAAAAGCGTTTTAGAATGAAATTGTCATTATCCTGGCATATATATGCCAAGAAAATGACATGTAATTATAATTCCATAAAAATGACCTTAAGATCTTCAAACTTTCACAATTTTAGAAGGAAATTCCCAGTTCAGCCGACATTTTTTTTTTAAATCAAAAGCTTTGAAACGATTTAAATTTTCAAAATTTTTCTTTTCAAAATCTCAGATTTTGTGATATTCATCCATATACATATAAAACATCGTTTTAAGAATCAGAAATATTTAACTAATTCCAGAAAAAAATTTATAGCATTCAATGTGTCTGGTTTTCGAACTACAACAATGATTTAAACTTTAAAAGTAGAAAATAAAGTACAAATAATTAAATAAAAAGTGTAATATTTTTAGTACGTTGTGACTTTTAATAGATTAATATTACTCAAATAATTACCATACGCTGCGAAAAACAAATTGACAGTCCTGGTTATTTAGTCTAATGCATTTTTTCCCTATGCAACGTCCGAAAAAAGGGACGAATTAATTATGATCTATTTTTTAAATAACAGCACTGGTTTGTGTTTTTTACTAGCATGAATGAAAGTGTAAGTTTTCAGTCCTGGTTATTTAGTTTAATAATTTTTCTTTTGCAACGTCCAAAATAAGGAACGAATTAATTATTATTTGTTTTTTAAATAACTGCACTGGTTTGTGTTTTTTACTGAGCATGACTGAAAAAGTGTATATTTTCCATAATTGGATCCCACTTTAAATTAAAGTATTGTAGCAGAATTTTTTTGTAAAAAACCTTAAGGCATGACATCAGATGTGAATTCTAACAGAAACACTGAATGATTTTAAAAGAGTGTTTAGTAGGGTGGTCACAAGCAACATGGGAAAAAAAAAATTTTAACGTTTTCTTCGGAGGGACCCTCCTAAAAGTTGCCAATTAGTTAGAAAATGAGATTGGCAAAGTTTCAAGTGAAATGAATAATATTAACCCGTGCCTCATCGAGGTTGAAGTCTTGAAAATTTGCAATTTTTGGCAAAAAATTGTCGTTTTATCTTTCTTTACGTGAAAACTATTTGTCTTAGAAACCTAATTCTTGTTTTATTTCATAGAAATAGTTGTTGCCTTAAACTTTTACTCTCATCAAAACGTATATTTAATGAATATTAGTATTCTTCAGGTCAGCTCGTGAACCATACCCTCAAACTCTTCGTTTTTGAAACATAAGTGAAAAATGACAAATTAATAATTTTATTACTTTTGATCATTTTTTTGCATTATTTTCATTAATAGGCAAAAATAAATGAACAATTTTTGCAACTTTAAAAATATTTCACGAAATATGATTGATTATAAGTTATCTAGTTCTGTGTCTAGTAAGAAAGAGCTTCTCGATTTGTATTGCAGTTGAACCTCTGAATTTCTTATTTTATTACAAAGCTGTTTTTGTTACCTGTTGTCGTTATCTATTTGTAGAATTCACGAAACATTCCGTAAAGCCCCCTCCCCCTTTTGGTATGATGGCAGAAATGTAAGATTTTTTAAATTGGCCACTTGTCTCATCAAATCATCGACAGTAAGCTACCAAGTAATCGTCAAGTTTTATGTATTTTATTTTATAATATTCGCAAAATGAAACTGAAAGCCAGCGAAGCTACTAGATTTAGAGTTAACCACGGACTTTAATTTTATGTAGAAGTGCAATCGACTCCGCAAATAAATATTTCGTAAACAAAAACTGAGATCATCAGAAACAGATTTAAAAAATCCGGTTTAGAGAGAGCTATTATTCACTGGAATGGAAAACTGCTTCACCATTTTTTGAATAAAGAAAATGTAGAGAGGATAGAAGTTTTAATTAGTTGTGGGGATGAAGAACAGTTATTACGAGTTCCACAGATTGAAAATAGTATCGGAATAATTCAGGAGAAAGCTGTATTTTCAGGAGTTGAAGAGTGGAGGAAGTTGGTAAAATCCAGGCAATATGTTTTGATACAGCTGCAGTAAACAACGATCACCTCAGAGGAACCTGCATTTTTCTATAGAAATTGTTACAGGAAAAGTCTTCTGTATTTACCATGTCGCCACCATAATCTAGAAATTATCCTAAAAGCTGGTTTGATTGTAAAGTGGGAATAATCACTGTTCCTCAGCCAGATATTTATAAAAACAATTCTGATTGGGCGGTTTAAATTAAACCAGAGTAAATATAAAAATGCTATTGAAGATGAAACACTAGATATAAATAGTTAATTCAGAAGAAATTTCAAGTTTTCTTACAGGACCTTTTAAAAATTAACAGCTCAGGGATGATTATAAAGACTCCTTCTGACAAAAGACTTTTCTCAGAGCACCTGGTGCTTTTAATCATGTCAGATGCACAGGCATTTTATTCTCTCAAAATATATTGTTATAGATAATCTCTCAATAACAAATTTAGAAAAAGAAGGTATTAGACACCGTTGCTTATTTCTAATCAATATTTATATAAAATCATGCTCAATATTCCCACTCCCACTTTGGACCCCAATCCAAGACCTGCAAATAATAAAATCACTTGTTCATTATAGAAAAATTGATAAATAGGTTGCAGACAAATCACTCGTTAAAATGACAAACCATCTTTGATATCTTAACTCGGATCAAGTTTCATTTTCATTTTTAGATGATACTTTGGAAAAAAAAGACAACATAAGCATGGCTGTAAAATTAATGTCATTTGCAGAAGAAATGATGATGATGATAAGAATTTAAAAGCAACAAAAGCTTTCAACAAAGTGGATTATTTATTGAAAAAAGAAGTCAATGTTTTTCATCTCAAACTATAAAAATTTTTAAGAGATTTTATATTAATAAGCATTTTTTAAATACTGATCCCAATGTATGGTGTGAAAATAAACCTTCTTTGAAAGCAAGAAAACAGTGAATGGTTTTAAAGTTGTCAGTGACACAGCTGAAAGGGGAAGAAAATTAACCAGAGATTTCAATTCCTGTTTAACAAAAAACGAAAAATAAAAACACTATATGCTAAAAGCTGTATGTGAATGTATAAAAACTTTTCAAGATTCTTCAAAAGCCACCTTATCTAAGCCATTTACCACCTTAATCCTTTCTGGCGTAGTGGTCCCATGTCGAGACTACCTAATTTTAATTCCATACTTACTTGTTTGTAAATTTAGGTGTAGTCATTCATTATTTTACGAACAGAATTTTTCTGTACTGGAAAGGGTATTATTATCCCTTAATTATTAAATTCCCTTATTAATATCCCTTAAATTATTATCCCTTACAATGTGACAATTGTAAGGGATAATAATTTATTTTCTTTATTATGCTTCCTTTCTTGTAACATAACTTTAATAATAAAATGCATTTGAGAATTATTTGATCTCCTTTTTATACTTTCTTTGCTCCCTTTTTTAAAATTCTTATGTTTAAAATACGATGTTTTTCATTTTATTTAGATTTGTTTTAATTAAACCCTTTATTATGTACAAAATGAAAAAAAAAATGATAAACAAAAGGTGGAAAGCAGATGAAATAGAATGTTACAATTTTTCTTTGCATTTTCCTAAAAAGTAAATTTTTAGGATTCGGGTAAGTCTGGTCCTGAAAAATGCGCATATTTTTAAATCTATACATTTTTTTAAAAGAAATGGTGTGTGGTTCTTCAAAACGAAACATTATTTTTATAAAATGAGACCTGAATTATGTTTCTAGGTTCAATTGTATTTATTTCCTGAATGAAAAACAGCATTTTTTTGCGAAAAATCACGTTTTTTTTTTTTTTCAAACTTTAACCTGAATGAGGCACGGGTTAATATTATATAAATGAGCTAAAACTTTGCCAATCTCATTTTCTAGTCTATTGGCATCTTTTTGGGGGGGGTCCCCCGGAAAAAATTCGAAAATTGATTTCTTGTGACCACCCAAGTGTTTAGTTTTTTTTTTACTTGAAAATAATGATTGCAAACGTTCAAAATAATGGAAAAATAAATAAATAAATAAACATTGTTTTATTTTCACACTGCGAGAAAAACAATTCTTGTGTGATATTAAAGTGCCTCTAAACCAAATTTAAATAACTCCAATTGTTATTTAAAAAATAAAAATACATTACTTAATGTGATTTAATACTTTTGGTCCTACATTATCGTCTTCTGCATTTTTATATTTTATTAAAAAAAAATAATAAAAAATAAATAAAAATAAATTTAAAAAAAACTGCTCAAATATATTTATCAATAAGATATATCAATAAGATTTAGTCTGGAATTTATTAAATTTAACGTATAAGTATAAGAAATTGATATTTTAGGAAATATATGAAATAACTAGGAAAAGGAACATAGTTACATTTGTCGGACAACATTTTCGTCGATAATTAACTAACAGTGTAAGTAACAATGTATTCTAAATTTTGTAATATTTCTCGTGGAAATACGCAAGTTTTTCTTTCGAAACTAGCCTTAATTTTTTACATTTGACATTTAGCATGGCAAACAAAAATTAAATAACCAAATTTTCAAGTACTTTTTTCGCCTTACTTTATACGTATATATAAATTATTACTTTTTTATTTTACTTAATCTTTTCTCGGTTTCATATATTGTAAGTTATAAAAAATATATAAAGCGGAAAAAACAATGTGCATTTGAAGAGTAAAGCGCAAAAATCATTAGAATCATTAGAAGTTTTAATCATATAATATTGAGAATGCAATAATTAATTTCGAAAATAGTAAAAGTAACTTCAATTAACACTAAAACATAATTAATAAGGAGAAATAATATCTACCGTTTAAAATTTCCTATTCATTCGTAAATTTAACTTACACCTAGTTAATCCCACTGAGGGAATTTAATTTATATTTTTTGCACTATATTTATTGCAAGGAAACTATTACTGTTTTAAAGAAATATACATAACAATGACGAATTAGAAAAATATATGCATTTCATTTCACGTTGATTAAAAATATTCGTACATAATATAAAATTTAAATTTTGTAATTCATGGTATTTTATCGGGTTTATATAATATGGCAGAATGATTTGGAAATTATGTAATGTTTAATATTAAATAGGCATTTATAAACATATAAAAAATACATTTCACTCTACGAAAAATATTAAAAAATGAATCACTATATATATGTATATATATATATATATTGTATCATTTCAAAATGCTAAAACAACATAACTTCAAAAGGAAGGTGTATATCTGTAGAAATTTTTAAACAGTAAAATATTTATAAAAACAAAAACAAGAAAGACAGGTAAAAAAACAAAAACAGTCTGTTCTTCATCAGTGGGAGGACAGACAGAAAACTAACTCCACCCCCCACTTTTTAAAATTTGCAGGTTTCTGAACACATGTTCACCCCGCATTCAATACTGAAAACTATTGTCATTTTATTAATCTAATTACATAACAAACTAAAACAACTCAAATTAAAAACTAACAAACATAATATTAACCATACAAAAACAAAAAACTTTAATAAAAAGCTTTAATAAAAAGGTCTTTTAGAGGAATGCTTAAATTATCATTAAACTGAAAACAAAAAGAAAAAAATATAAGAAAATAGCATGAATGCAGAATAAACATGCGCCCCCCCAAACCCGCAAAATGAAATTTCTCAAAACATGAATACCTGTATAATGTTTTCTACCCGTCAACTATAAACAAATAAATTTTTTCTTCCAAATCCATTATCAAAAGCCAGAAATTCCAGGTCTGCAACATTCTTTCGTTTCAATTCATCGATAGACACCCGTTCTTTTATCAAGACTTTAGGATGCCCATTTCATACAGAAAGATCCAGAAGGCTGCTATCACATGTTCACGCCGACAGTCCACATCGTTGCCATTCACTTTTAAGAACTGTCTTTAAATAATATTTCAAAAACTTAATAGGGTAATTGTTATTGTAAAATAAATTAGCCAATAACTTAAAAATCTGTTTATAAAAATTACTGTCTCTGCCACAAATTTTATTGAAACGTATCAATTGATTAATAATTATATTTATGTAAATTTTTTTATGCAAATTTGAAAACCAATGCGGCATGCTTCTAGTAAAAAAATTAAAACTATTTCTTTTATCGTACAAATCCAAAATCAACTTATTATCACTAATTTTGAATAAAATATTCTGTTTTTATAATAATTATGTAACTTTTAACAATAATACCTTTAATCAAATATGTGGTATAGGGATGGGAACAAACTATTCTAGTACAGCAGCAAATTTATTTTTATTTTATTATGAATTTAAATATACTATGAAATATAATAAGTCTTTAAAGGTCTTTAGGTATATTGATGATATTTTAATTTTTAATTTTGATTTTTCTAATGAATATGATATTATATATCCAAATTGTTTAAAATTGAACAGAGCAAACAGTGATGATTATAATGCAGAATTTTTAGATATTTTATTCAAAATTAGTGATAATAAGTTGATTTTGGATTTGTACGATAAAAGAAATAGTTTTAATTTTTTTACTAGAAGCATGCCGCATTGGTTTTCAAATTTGCATAAAAAAATTTACATAAATATAATTATTAATCAATTGATACGTTTCAATAAAATTTGTGGCAGAGACAGTAATTTTTATAAACAGATTTTTAAGTTATTGGCTAATTTATTTTACAATAACAATTACCCTATTAAGTTTTTGAAATATTATTTAAAGACAGTTCTTAAAAGTGAATGGCAACGATGTGGACTGTCGGCGTGAACATGTGATAGCAGCCTTCTGGATCTTTCTGTATGAAATGGGCATCCTAAAGTCTTGATAAAAGAACGGGTGTCTATCGATGAATTGAAACGAAAGAATGTTGCAGACCTGGAATTTCTGGCTTTTGATAATGGATTTGGAAGAAAAAATTTATTTGTTTATAGTTGACGGGTAGAAAACATTATACAGGTATTCATGTTTTGAGAAATTTCATTTTGCGGGTTTGGGGGGGCGCATGTTTATTCTGCATTCATGCTATTTTCTTATATTTTTTTCTTTTTGTTTTCAGTTTAATGATAATTTAAGCATTCCTCTAAAAGACCTTTTTATTAAAGCTTTTTATTAAAGTTTTTTGTTTTTGTATGGTTAATATTATGTTTGTTAGTTTTTAATTTGAGTTGTTTTAGTTTGTTATGTAATTAGATTAATAAAATGACAATAGTTTTCAGTATTGAATGCGGGGTGAACATGTGTTCAGAAACCTGCAAATTTTAAAAAGTGGGGGGTGGAGTTAGTTTTCTGTCTGTCCTCCCACTGATGAAGAACAGACTGTTTTTGTTTTTTTACCTGTCTTTCTTGTTTTTGTTTTTATAAATATTTTACTGTTTAAAAATTTCTACAGATATACACCTTCCTTTTGAAGTTATGTTGTTTTAGCATTTTGAAATGATATAATATGCTTTATTGCATTTGATATGTGCTGCTGTAGCGCCATTCATGCAGTAATTTATCATTAATTTTGGAATAAAATATTGTTATATGTGACTCAGATAAGCTGCATTATTGCGCTTCTGGCATATATATTTATTCAATTTCATTACGGCTTTGAAGGTTGGTGTATCTTTGTTTATTTTGTTGTTTGTTGTTCATTGGCATATTAAGCCTAAGTGCTTACAAAAAATTTTTTGAATAAATATGTTACGATATATATCTAGATAAAAATATGAGATATTATAAATGAAAAGATAAACGTTGTAAAACTTGTATTGTAGCTCATGCTGACAGTCCACCTCAATTAAATGATTATATTCCTTTTTGTAAATATAATAACGTAATTTATAAAATTAATTGTTTAACTTGACAGCAAAGTTATGTAGGGCAGACGGAGGGTGAACTACATGTTAGAATTAATCAGCATAGATCAGATGTATACAATGATAATAAGAAATGCCCCACATTTGAAATTTTACATTTTAGAATTCATAGCTTTAATAATATTAATATTCAAATTTTTGATCATGTTGAAGCTAAAAATAATAGATTGGAAAAAGAAAATGATTATATGTTGAAGTTTAAAACTATATATCCATTTGGATTAAATACATTGGTTAATAAAGTTAATTTATTGAAGGTTAAAAATGTATATGATTTATTTTATAATTTTAATGAAAAAGTTGATATAAAAAGAGGAAAAAGGGGTTCTCGTAAATATAAAAGTACTAATTATATAATTCCTAATATATGGATTAAGGATATGGAATTTGTTTTTGATAAAAATTATAGTGTTAAAAATATTAAAATGGAGGTTTTTAAATTAAAGATAAATGTGCTTAAGAAAATTAAAAAATGTTTGGATGTTTTTAAATTTAAAAATTTACAGTTTAAAGATTTATTATATGATTTAATTAATTTTAAGTTAATGAATAGAGAGAAAGTTAATAAAGAAGTTATTTATTTTAATATAAAATTTCAACAAAAATCTTTTGATAATTTGAATTTAAATGCAATATGCAAACAGATTTACGACCTTTTTCCTCTTAAAGAATGTATCATTTCAGTTGCATATAATTATAATAAACCATTAAGTAATAAGATTTTCAATTACAGACAAATAGCTTTTTTAAATGTTAATACAGTTTTAACTTGTTGTTGTAATAATATGGAATTTAAAGATTTTATAGATAATTATCATGGACATATAATTACAGGTAATCTTGATATAATCAAGAATAAAAATGTAAAATATCTAATGAATTTTGGTACAAAGTTTAGAATCAATAGTAAAATTAATAGTAATAAGGTAGTAAAAAATTTTTAAGGATAATGTCAATAATTTTATAAAGAAATATAGTTATAAATTTAGTATGCCTTTGGAGGCATTTTTTGAATGGAAGTCTCAAATTTTGGGGCATTTCAATAATTTTTTAAAAGATTATTTAAATTCTGATGAATATGAATATCAAAGTTTTAAAGATGAAGATATTAAATTTATTGAAAGTTTACAAAATAATTTTGTTATAGTCCCTGTGGACAAAGCAGCTAATAATTATGCAATAGTATGAAAAAAGTTTTATGTTGATAAAATAGAGAGTGAATTAGGTAATGAAAATTTTTATTCAAAAATTAATATTGACAAAAATCCTGTAGTTAAAAAATTTTTTGCATATAAGAAGAAAGTTAAAAATATGTTTTATTATAATTTTGATGTTTCTAATCATCACTGTTTGCCATTTATTTTCTTAACGCCTAAATTTCATAAAGATCCGATTAAATTCAGATTTATTTGTAGTACTTCTAGAAGCATTAACAAAAATTTTAATATTGGTTTACAGAATTTATTAAAAAAGATTTATGATTTTTTTAAAGCATAAATTTAAGAAGTATAGTTATTTCTGGTCAATTGACAATAGTGTTGAAATTTTGAGCAAATTGCCTTTGACTCCTCTGACAATGCAGGTGTTCGATTTTGAAAATCTGTTCACCAATATACCTATTGATTCACTTTATGAAGTTTTAATGAGTATTTTTGATGTTTTTTGTATAAATGATGAATTAAATATAAATAGAGATTTATTTTCAAGTTTATGTCATTTCTGTTTTTATAATAATTATGTAACTTTTAACAATAATACCTTTAATCAAATATGTGGTATAGGGATGGGAACAAACTATTCTAGTACAGCAGCAAATTTATTTTTATTTTATTATGAATTTAAATATACTATGAAATATAATAAGTCTTTAAAGGTCTTTAGGTATATTGATGATATTTTAATTTTTAATTTTGATTTTTCTAATGAATATGATATTATATATCCAAATTGTTTAAAATTGAACAGAGCAAACAGTGATGATTATAATGCAGAATTTTTAGATATTTTATTCAAAATTAGTGATAATAAGTTGATTTTGGATTTGTACGATAAAAGAAATAGTTTTAATTTTTTTACTAGAAGCATGCCGCATTGGTTTTCAAATTTGCATAAAAAAATTTACATAAATATAATTATTAATCAATTGATACGTTTCAATAAAATTTGTGGCAGAGACAGTAATTTTTATAAACAGATTTTTAAGTTATTGGCTAATTTATTTTACAATAACAATTACCCTATTAAGTTTTTGAAATATTATTTAAAGACAGTTCTTAAAAGTGAATGGCAACGATGTGGACTGTCGGCGTGAACATGTGATAGCAGCCTTCTGGATCTTTCTGTATGAAATGGGCATCCTAAAGTCTTGATAAAAGAACGGGTGTCTATCGATGAATTGAAACGAAAGAATGTTGCAGACCTGGAATTTCTGGCTTTTGATAATGGATTTGGAAGAAAAAATTTATTTGTTTATAGTTGACGGGTAGAAAACATTATACAGGTATTCATGTTTTGAGAAATTTCATTTTGCGGGTTTGGGGGGGCGCATGTTTATTCTGCATTCATGCTATTTTCTTATATTTTTTTCTTTTTGTTTTCAGTTTAATGATAATTTAAGCATTCCTCTAAAAGACCTTTTTATTAAAGCTTTTTATTAAAGTTTTTTGTTTTTGTATGGTTAATATTATGTTTGTTAGTTTTTAACTTGAGTTGTTTTAGTTTGTTATGTAATTAGATTAATAAAATGACAATAGTTTTCAGTATTGAATGCGGGGTGAACATGTGTTCAGAAACCTGCAAATTTTAAAAAGTGGGGGGTGGAGTTAGTTTTCTGTCTGTCCTCCCACTGATGAAGAACAGACTGTTTTTGTTTTTTTACCTGTCTTCTTGTTTTTGTTTTTATAAATATTTTACTGTTTAAAATTTCTACAGATATACACCTTCCTTTTGAAGTTATGTTGTTTTAGCATTTTGAAATGATATAATATGCTTTATTGCATTTGATATGTGCTGCTGTAGCGCCATTCATGCAGTAATTTATCATTAATTTTGGAATAAAATATATATATATATATATATATATATATATATATTTATATATATATATATATATATATATATATTTATTATATATATATATATATATATATATATATATATATATATATATATATATATATATATATATATATATATATATATATATATATATATTTTATTCCAAAATTAATGATAAATTACTGCATGAATGGCGCTACAGCAGCACATATCAAATGCAATAAAGCATATTATATCATTTCAAAATGCTAAAACAACATAACTTCTTATACACCTTCTTATACTACCTATAACTTATACACTTCCTTTTGAAGTTATGTTGTTTTAGCATTTTGAAATGATATAATATATATATATATATATATATATATATACTAGCAGGAATGACCAAGCTAAGCTCGGTCAAAATGAGCTTTGTGTTTATCTCGATATGTTATTCCCACTAAATCATCCTTGCTGTTTTTAGATACAATTCGCTTGACCCTGAGACATAGTGACCCAAAATGACGCACTAATCGAATTTTTTCGAACATGCGACCTAATACAATGCTCTTCTCGAGCCTGAAAACGATGGAATACGAATTTAGTGAAAATCGTTAGTCATATTCTAGATAAAATAAGCTTGACCCACGTTCATTAAAAAAAAACCACTAACCGAAATTTATCGAAAGTGTGAGCTATTTCAGTGGTATTTTTGTTCTGTGAAACGGTATAACAAAAAAATTTGAACATTTTTGAGATGGATGTCGTTAGCTTGACCCCGATCCATTATCACCAAAATGATCCACTAATAGAATTTTCTTGAGCATGCGACCCAGCCCACTGGTTTTATATTGTCCAGAAATGGTGTAGTACACAGTTTTGTCAAAATCTTTTGAGCCGTTTTTTAGATAAAGTTAGCTTGATCCTGATCCATTAGGACCAAAAATGACTCATTCATTGAATTTTCTCGTACATGCGAACCTGCCCAATGGTCTTATCATGCTCGGAAACGGTATTATACAAAATGTTTTCAAAATGTTTTGAAGCGTTTTTTAAATGCAGTTAGCTTGACCCTGACCAATTGTGAGCCAAAACGACCCACAAATCGAATTTCCTTGAACATGCGACCTAGCCCAATGGTCTTTTTGAGCCCGAAAATGATAAAATACAAAATTCAGTCAAAATCGTTTAAGCCGTTTTTTAGATAAAATTAGCTGGACCCTGTCCCATTTTGACCCAAAATGACCCACTAATCGAATTTTCTCGAACATGTGACTCACCCCAATTCTCTTCTCATGCCCAGAAATGGTATAATATAAAATTTGGTCAAAATGATTTGAGCATGTTTTTAGATTCAATTAGCTTGACTCTGGCCCATTGTGACCCAAAATGACCCACTAATTGAATTTTCTCGAACATGTGACTTAGCCCAAACGTCATCTCGTGACCAGAAACGGCCGTAAATTAAAAAAAAATGTGAAAATGACTTGAGCCGTTTTTAGATGTAATTAGCTTGACCCTGACTCATAACGACCCACTAATCGAATTTCCTCAAATACGTGACCCATCCCAATGGTATTTTTGTGCCCCAAAAACAATAGCTTACAGAATTTCGTTAAAATAGTAGAGCCGTTATCTAGATAAACTTATCTGGACCCACGGTCACACAAAAATGACCCACTAATCGAATTTTCTTTAACACGTTATCCATCCCAATGGTCTTTTCGTGCCCGAAAATTGTTAGATACAAAATTTAGTCAAAATCGATTGAGCCGTTCTCTAGATATAATTAGCTTGACCCTGACCCATTATGGCCCAAAATGACCCACTAATCTAATTTTCTCGAACACGAGACCCATCCCAATGGTCTTTTCGTGCCCGAAAACAGTAGGGTACAAAATTTCGTCAAAATCGTTAGAGCCGTTATCTATATAACTTAGATTGACCCACGGTAACCCAAAAATCACCCACTAATCGAATTTTCTCGAACATGTGACTTTGCCCAATGGTCTTCTCGTAATCCAAAACTGTAGAATATAGAGTTTAGTGAAAATAATTAGAGCCGTTTTTTAGATAAAAATAATTGACCCACAGTGACCCAAAAATGACCCACTAACCTAATTTTCTCGAACACGTGACCCATCCCAATGGTCTTTGCGCGCCCGAAAATGGTTAGATACAAAATTTACTCAAAATCGATTGAGCCGTTCTTTAGATATAATTAGCTTGACCCTGACTCATTACGACCCAAAATGACCCACTAATCGAATTTTTTTTTATCACGAGACCCATCCGAATGGTCTTTTCGTGCCCAAAAATAGTAGGGTGCAAAATTTCGTCAAAATCGTTAGAGCCGTTATCTAGATAGACTGACCCACGGTGACCCAAAAATGACCCACTAACCGAATTTTCTTGAACATGTGACTTAGCCTAATGGTCTTCTCGTAATCCAAAACTGTAGAATATAGAGTTTAGTAAAAATCGTTAGAGCCGTTTTTTAGATAAAAATAGCTAGACCCACAGTGACCCAAAAATGACCCACTAATCGAATTTTCTCGAACATGAGAGCCATCCCAATGGTTTTTTTCGTGCCTGAAAATGGTTAGATACAAAATTTGATTGAGCCGTTCTCTAGATATAATTAGCTTGACTCCGACCCATTATGACCTAAAATGACCCACTAATCGAATTTTCTCGAACATGAGACTCATCCCAATGGTCTTTTCGTGCCCGAAAATGGTTAGATACAAAATTCAGTCAAAATCGATTGAGCCGTTCTCTAGATATAATTAGCTTGTCCCTGACACATTATGACCCAAAATGACCCACTAATCGAATTTTCTCGAACACATGACCCATGCCAATCGTCTTTTCGTGCCCGAAAACAGTAGGGTGCAAAATTTTGTCAAAATCGTTAGAGACGTTATCTAGATAAACTTAGCTTGACCCACGGTGACCCCAAAATGACCCCCCTAATCGAGTTTTCTCGAACATGTGACTTAGCCCAATGGTCTTCTCGTAATCCAAAACTGTAGAATATAGAGTTTAGTGAAAATAGTTAGAGCCGTTTTTTAGATAAAAATAGCTAGACCCACAATGACCCAAAAAGGACCCACAAATCGAAATTTCTCGAACATGAGAAAAAATGTTTGGGAGTAAAATTAACACTGCAATATAAATTTGATATCTTTAATCATTCTGGCATATTAATGGAAAATATACAATTTGTAATAAACATTTAAGAAGAAAGAAAAAACAGAATTTTTGTTAAATAAAATGATTCTAAATTAACAGCCTCAATTATTTACAAAATGATACGTATTTTAAAATATTATTAGATTGCACATGCCTGAAAAAGTTGGGTTATGTCATGTTTTTTAGCTTTTGATAATTGATTCTTATATATTCTGTACCCAGTAGCGGCTCGTGAGTTAGGAATGGGGCAGTGCTGCGAGATTCTAACAAGAGTAGAGGTTTGTACGGCCCGGCTTTCCATTCCCAGGCCCGGTATAAAACTTAAAAGTGCGGCCCGAGTACGGCCTGGCCGTTTATATTTTCACAGCTCACGGCCCGTCCCGACTCAATTTCTACAAACAATTCAGACTTTTCTTAACATATATTTACGATTCCTTTAAAGAATACTGCATACATATTTATGGGGAAATTTTACAGTATATTTTAAAATTACGATGTCTTTGCAAGACAGAAATTACACAATAGAAAACAATGATTAGTACTTAGATTCTTAGACACTTTAACATTAAAAAAAAATTAATGTAGTTTAGAATAAAGAAAAATGGGAGGGTTAAAAACATAAACATCATAACTTTTGAAGCTGTATAATAAAAAGTAGATTTGTGAAAATATTTCTCTGTCATTTATTAAGGCTTTTCTCAAACTAAAGAACCTACTTTCTGATACATTTCTTTTCTGAAAAGCATAAGATTAACAGGTGTTCTTATTGAGAAACTATGTAATCGAATGTCTTTATCCATTTTTTAATAAAGACAATATATTTTTGAGAAAATACTGTCAAAGTTAGCTTTTTGAATCGAATTTCCGTAAGCGACAGCGCGAGAAAGGAGGAAAACCTTGCAGTGAATTTGAGAACCACCTTAAGGTATATTTCCAAAGACTACAGAAGTTTATTATCGCTATTAATATTTTTACAAAACATATTGTCTGATCTACACATCCCGAGAACAAGTCCAGTTCCGGCCCGGCTCGACTGGAAAAGAAATGCAAGCCTCATCTCGGCACGGCACGAGTCTGCTGAAAAAAAAAAAAAAACTAAGCCGGGGTCAGACACCACGTAACTCTCCGATTCCGATCTCTACGCTGGACATGTTACATTTCTGTATTGATGTTCTCAAACTAGCATCGACTCGAGACGCAGATTTATATTTATTCTCGCGAAAGTCACAATTGAAAATAGCTCATATTTTATCGACTTCGTTTAAATTTTTATATCGTGGCATTTTGAACGGGCGTTAGCCATGGATTTTCGGAGGTTGTAAAAAAGCCTGGTGAAGGCCATAAAAGTCTTGAAAAGTATGATGGCACACCGGTATTCCGACCGGCCCGAGTCCGAGCCTGTTGCCGCCTTAGAGCAACATATGTTGAGGGATGACAATTAACATATGTTTTGTACGTTTGGTGTTTTGTTGGAATAAAAGAGTAAAGAAGTTATAAAACAACTCTTAACTCAGGCAGCAAAATATCCATTTTTGGTGATTGTTCCAATAAATTGTCTCCTGTGTTTAACGTAAAATTGTAAGTAACAATTAAATTATACATTACAGTGATTATATATAATTTAATTATATTATTACATTTTCAATTTATTTAAATACAAAACACGCTCTTCTTTCTTTTCGGCCAGCAAATTCATCTATAACATTTTCATTAAAATTTAGTATTCTTGCTATTAAGTCCTCGCCTGCACTGATCATTGCTAACGCTGATAAACGATCCTCTGACATGGTGCTTCTTAGAAATGTCTTTATTCTTTTCAGCATAGAAAAGCAGCGCTCGGGTTCCGATGTTGTCATTGGTATTGTGAGAATGATTTTCAGCAAACAGCTTACTTCACCAAGCGAATTTTCTAGGCCATGATTTATAATAATTTTGTGAAGATCAAAAGCTCCAGAGATATTTGAAAATTCTTCTCTCTCATATAAAACAGTAAGTTCTGTTCTAAGTTTTTCTTTCTTTAACATAGGATATGCAAGCACAGTTTCTAACTCCTTTAAAGGAAAATCTTTACAAAAATCAGAAAATTTCACGCAACCAAATAATTTAGCTGCTGAAAGATGTCCTAAAAATTGAAATCGTTCTTTTGCTTGGAAACAAATTGTGTCACAGACTTCTTTAGCTATAATGGTTAAGTCTTCATTAAATCTCTGCTTTCTAATTTGATGCGATTCCTCTAAAGTATCAGATTGGGGAGAACTTATTTCATTTCTAATTACAGAAATTATTCGATAGAAATTTTCTAATGTTAAATTAATAGAAGAAGAGTTTGCATTGTGGCTTTGAAGCTCATCATACAGAAGGTCAACATGTGGCATGATACGGTGAAAGTAAGAAAGCCAAAAGAGGAAACTTCTGTCATTCAACATACGTAAAAGTCCCGAAGCTGCCTGGACTGTATTTGCGTTCTTTAATTTTTGTAATTGTGCAAAACATTCCTTCAGTTCGCCCATATTTTCATAAACAGTACTCACTGTTCTAGAATTAAAATCCCATCTTGTGTTAGAACCTCTGGGAATTCTTTTAGAGACGGAATCTAACACAGCGAGGCGCTGTGGAGATCGCGAGAAATATGCTGGTATACCATGCAAACTACTGAAAAATATACGCACTTTCGAATTCTGAGAAGCTGCTTTTCCATAACTAAATTCAATTGAAGTGCATAACAATGTATAAAATGAGCATTGCAATATTTTTCACTAATTATAGCTTTTACACCACCCTTTACACCGCTCATTACAGCTGCACCATCATAAGTTTGAGCTATGAGTTTATGAAAATCATCTTTCAAAACTATACTCAATTGCTCTAGAATGTAGTGAGACAAACCCTCAGTGTCTTGCGAAGATGGGTTATGAAACCCCCAAAACCTTTCAACCACTTCACCTTCCTTTTCGTAGCGAAATACTACAACTTCTTGGATTTTCTCGGAAATATCTGTTGTGTCATCTGCCATGACAGCTAGAAATTTTGTGTGGCTAATCTCTTTAATTATTCCCTTTCGACATATTTCCAGCATACAATCCAATAGCTCGTTTTGAATAGTTTTTGAATTGCCTTTGAAAACGGAAGCAGTTTCAAAGTGAGCTTTTAAGCTTCCATCAAGCTTTCAGGCAAATTCCAGCAGTCCTCAAAAAATCCCGGGTTTAGCAGATTCCAACCTTTCGTCATGTCCACTGAGTGGTAGCTCATATTTCCCACAAAACCTAATGCAGTCTATTATTTTTGAGAGCATATCTCTATTTTTTGTACTTCTTCATTATGTTTGATTATGCTTAATTTATAGCCTTCGCTCAACTGGATAGCGATATTGACTTTTCCGAGCATGGCCAAATTCACAACATTTCTGAAATGTTTTGCAGAATTTTCATGTTTTTTTTATTTTTTCTGGTAGATGACCCAAGTCTTTAATGTCAGTTTTCGTCCAGCCGTTATCTCCTCCAAAAAGCAAACACGGGAAACAAAATAGTGCATTTCTAGAATCACATCCACATAACCAGTCATGCTTAGTATAAATTTCTGGATTAAATTTTCGCTGATACGAATTTTTCCTGCTTGTTGATGCTTGAATAATTTTTAAGTCCGGCGTAGGACGCCCGATATTTTTAATGCCATTTTTCTCTACTAATGACAACTGGGAAAATACTATTTTTTGTAAATTCAGCACACTCATTGCGTAGTTAAATACAAAATTCCGAAACGCGGCTGAAAGACACTACGACGAAATATTTTTTTTCTCTCAATAGTGATCTGCACGGCTTGCAGCACGGACGCTAATGCAACAGTGCTATCCTCTTCCCGCCTTTCTTCTACCGTCGGGCATGCGCAATGACCATCTATAGGAATGATAAGAGCTGCGTTGCCTTGCAGCCGAAAATGAGAATGAAGAGGGGCTTTTTCACCCACACCCATTGAGGACAAGCGAGAAGGGATCTATTTTCCTACTTACGTTAAGGTTTAAATTGATGTTCAAACATAACATTAAAAATTATATATGGGGTTGTTAAAGATTACAGGGGGTGCTGCAGCTCTGCTGCACTTACGGATGAGCCGCTACTGTCTGTACCGCTGAATCCGAAACTGCTCTTCATTTTTAACTATCATTTCATGATTTTTCGCAAATTGCAAATTTCAAAGTTAAGAAGTTCAATGTTAAAATTCAATTTCCTCCCCATATCATCGGACCACTCAGCTATTTAGCTGTAAGAATCCCAGGATAAGCAAAAATATCGAATAAAATTTTTAATAAAATAAAAAAAAATAAAAATAAGCTTTACATATGTTTTATAGTATGAGATTTTCGCTATATTTTAACTTACACATTTGCGATTTGCAAAAAAAATTCTAACGTGATGGTTAAAAATGAAGGTCATTTTCTGATTCAGTGCTAAAAAGTGCGTAAAAATCAATTATAAAAAGTTAAAAAACACAAACATCTCCACTACTTTATAGTATTCGATTTTTGTTATTCTTTAAATTTGAAAATTTATGATTTGCGAAATATCCTGACATGATGGTTAAAAATTAAGGTAATTTTCGGATTCAGTGCTAAAAAATACATAAAAGTTAAAATACCCAACAATCGCAGTCTTGTATTAGTTAATCTAAAACTTTTCTTAAACTCCTTGGCAGAAATCTATCTCAAATTTTTTGTGGTATCCTGTAAAATAAGTATAAATTGTAAGCAACGAAAATCTTAATAATATTAGATTGTTATCGGATTTGCGCCAGTATGTAAAATGCAATCTTGATCGGATATTTAAAAGTGGGTTAAAGTTCGAGTACAAATTTTGAACTGGAAAACCATACATACGATTGTTGAAGTAACATAAAAACTTATAAAAAACATAATTTTTGTTAAAAGAAATCATAAGAGAAACAGTCTCAAATCCTGACAAAATAAAACATGTGTTATTTTAGCCAATTTGAGACTGAATCATAATACTTGTTGGAAATTTTTTTCAAAGCGCAGATACACATGAAGTAAGATCTTCGAATACTTTAAACACTTGGTGTATGATCCCTCAAAGCCAAGCCGAACTCATTTGTTTTCAGTGTAGAAAAATGGCATGCATTTCTAAAGTTTCATATCTCGCTCAATTTTAGCGTTATATGAATGGGACATTTTTGTCTTACTTGTCAGTGTAATAGGAAAAAATTACTAAATATAACTTATAGGACCGGGGGACGTATAAAAATTTAAATTTCGTATTTTTTAAGAAATGTTTTGATTGACCCAAATCGCTTTTAAAATGTTTATTTGCCTGATGTAAAACATTTTTGTAATTGGAACTATATGTCTATGACTAATGGTTTAGGAATTAGCCATTGGACACCGTTGAGACCGGACACCCTGTATATTTTTTTTTCTAAGGAAGCTCACTATATTACTAACTACTAAACTTGCGTAATTTAATTTAAGGGGCTGAATAGAAAAATTGTCAGGAATTATAATTTAATTAAATGAATAAGCATAAAGAAGGATTATATGTCAAATTTGATGACCTCATAATAATGCTTACGGATTTTGCTGTGAAAATGGTTTATTTATCTCTTACACTTTGGCTCGGACGTCATCTGTCCAACTTTATCATGTGTTCTCGAATATATGCTTTTCGAGCCCCCGTATAAAAGAGTACGATTTACTCTGAGCATAATATGCATAACCCTCTTACTACCAACTTTTTTTTCTATCAATGTGTACCACTGGGGTCATATATAACCCCCAGTAAGATTTTTATTTTTTACATGCAGAATTACACCTAAATGACTATAAACATTATGTTTATCAATTTTGTTGTAAAATATGTGTTTTATAAAGGAAATATTTATAATAATTAAGCAAATATACAATTATTAAAGAAATATATATAATAATATTTAAGCTTACCATTTTAGAACTATATTCTTTCACAATTTATACAAATAGTTCGAGCATGCTGTTTACAGACAAAAGCTGAACATTTAGTGCACATGTCACTGTATTTTTGGTCCGCGAATGTTCACAGTAACAACATCTGCTACGTTTTTTTATGTATTTCATACTTGTACTTACTTCAAGTGTCTTTGGAACAAATGAGTGTTTCTGTACATTATATTGAATCAAAGATTAACCTAATTTCATTAGGAATACTCTTAGTTTATAATTTGTCGGTTTCTCCCAATTTGGATTTACTAGCAGGGATGATCTAGCAAAGCTCGGTCAAAATTAGCCTTGTATTCAATTCGATATTTCTTTCTCACTACATCATTCTTGCTGTTTAGTTACAATTGGAATGATCCTGAGATATGGTGACACAAAATGACCCACTAACTGAATTTTTTTGAACATGCGACCTAACCAATACTCTTCTCGAACCCGAAAACGATAGAATAATTTTTTTTGTCAAAATTGTTAAAGTCGTTTTATAGAGAGAATTAGCTTCATCCACCGTAACCTAAAAATGACTCACTAATATAAATTTATCGAACATATGATCTAACCCAATGATATTCTCGTGCTAAGAAACGATGTAATGAAAAATTTTGTCGAAATCGTTTGATCGGTTTATTAGATACAATTAGCTTGTCCCACAGTAACCCAAAAAAGATCCACTAATCTAATTTCCTCGAATATGTGACTTATCCCAATGGTCTTATCATGCTCAGAAACGATATAATACAAAATTTTTCCTAAATGTTTAAGCCTTTTTTTAGATACACTTCGCTTGACTTACAGTGACCCAAAAATGATCAACTAATCAAATTTTCTCAAATATACGATTTGGCCCAATGGTCTTCTCATGCACAGAAACTGTATAATACAAACTTTTGTCAAAATAATTTGAGCCGTTTTTTACATATAATTAGCTTGACCCACAGTGACCCAAAAATGACCCACTAGTCGATTTTTCTCGAACATCTGACTGAGCCCAATGGTCATCTCATGCCCAGAAGCGATATGTTACAAAATTTTGTCGAAATGTTTTGAGCCTTTTTTTTAGATTTAATTAACTTGACACTTGTCCCATTGTGACCCAAAATGACTCACTAATCAAATTTTCTTGATCATGCGACCTAACTCAATAGTATTCTCATGCCCGAAAACGATAGAGAGCAAAATTTTATAAAACTCATTAGAGTTGTTTCCTAGATAAACTTAGCTTGACCCACAGATACCAAAAATGTCCCACTAACCGAATTTTCTCTCACATGTGACTTAGCCCATTGGTCTTCCCTAATCCAAAACAGTAGATTACAAAATTTAGTAAAAATCGTTACAGCCGTTTTTTAGATAAAATTAGCTTGACCCGAAGCGACCAAAAAAAGACCCACTAATTGAAATTTATCCAACATGTGACCTCATCCAATAGATTTCTCATAACCATAAACGTTTGGATATAAAATTTAATCTAAATCGATTGAGCCGTTTCTTAGATATAATAAGCTTGACCCTGACCCGTTATGACCCGTTATGACCCACTAATCAAATTTTCTCGAACACATGACCTAGCCCAATTGTCTTGTCGTGCCCGAAAATTGTAAAATACAAAATTTAGTCAAAATCGATAAAGCCGTTTTTAAGATAAAATTTATATACACGCACAATTTTTGCTCGTATTATAATGTAAAATATGTATATGTATAAGATGCCTAAGAAAATAAAGCATTCAGTGCACCAATGTCGAACATATTGTATAATACTAGAGGGCTCTGCCCCCTACGAGCGACGCTCGTCAACCCCGTTCAGACACCGCAGACTCTAAAAGTACGCTAATTTGATCGGCTTTAAAAAGATTTCGGAAGATTAAATTATAATTTAAAAAACAGTGTCGATCTCCATATAAACGGATTTCTATTCATTTCTCTTTGATTGGGGAATTTTAAGGCCAAGTCCGCTGCGGTACTACTTGATTATCGCGTCGGCAAATTTCGCCAAATTATATAAATCGCTAAACCACTCGCCAAAATATACAAATTGACATAATTTTTATTTTAAATAACGAAAGAACAAATAAATTAGTGCAACATTAATAAAAATACAAATGAAACGTCGAAATAAAAATAACTTGATGACGTAGATACGTGTAACTTGCTTAAAGCCGAGTTAATGTGACATTTACGATCAACCATTATTGGCATTTAATCGCATAGTTTGGCGAATGATAGATATTGGTCGACGGAATAACTAAGTAGTACCAAAGATACAATCGCTGTTTTCGTCTTTGATTAAGTAAAATAAGTTAAACATTTCAAAATAAGCTAATATAAAAGGAATTACGTAAACAGAGTCTTTGTCTACCGGTATTTGTTAACGAAACGAAAAGAAAGTTATTTTAAATAAGACATTTAAAATTAATAGTTTTTAATCTGACGTAATTTTGACCAAACTATTATTTCTCTTTTTAATATTCACGTGAAAATACTTTTGTTAGAAATGAAATATTATTTGCGCTTTCCTAACAAAAATAGTTGAAAAGTACCCTCTCAAAATATCAAATGAATGTCTGGCGCAATTTCTAAATTTAAACTGTTTTGAAATATTATTTTGTGTTCATTTTGTGTAATAACTGTAATGTGACGTAAATATGACGTAATGTCACCCATTTAAGACTTCTAACGCATGTTAATGAATTTATTATTTTACAATTTCCTTTCTCTCTTAAAATTCACGCATAAATATAGTTTTTATGACGTAATTTTTAATAAGTTCCTGCTTTTTGTACATAATTATTTAATTCTAATTCCAAATGTATTTTTTTCCTGTTTATAATAGTCACGTGTAAATAAATTTTTGATTTATTCACACGTATAAATATATTTTTTTTTAATTTGAAGCAAACATTATTGTTTGCGCTGTTTATACAGTTGACAACAGTTTAAATTAATATCACTTTCTAACAAATCTAAAAAATATCTCTAGAAATGCTGAAAATTTGAATTTAAAATAGATATAAAACCTCAAAAAATGAGTCAAATTAAAAAAAAAGAAATGCAGTCTGCACACCGGGAACTTCAAATGTGTAAAATGATCTAAAAATGATTAAATTCCCTTGAATAGTTTTTGCTCCTATAAAACGTTTTTAGTGGAACGATTTTGTCCAAATTTAGCATTAAATTTCTCTTTAAATAATTCTTCGATTTGAAAACTGTCTGCATCAGCGTGTTTATCAGACATTTCTGTATAATACTACCGACTTTCATATTTTTGTATGCATTATTTTTTTTAATATTAATTAACAAAACCTACATTTTAAAAAAATTCAAAACCTGCGGCGGCGGCGGCGGTGACAGCGGTAGTTATTTTTTTTAGAATAGAGAGATTTACCATAGGCCATCTTCTTGCCATTCTGATAGTTGTATATGTTTCAACTACAGTTTATCCATATTATCAACTCCTGATTTTTTACTCTTATAATCTACGATTTTTTTTGCTTCTTTTCCGGAGTGTTTTCTATTTCAGGAAAAAATGCATTCTGCTAAGGAAAGTTACAAAATTTCTCTTTTTAAAAAATAGTTGCCCTTATCTTACCGGAAAATTTTCCGACCCAGCTCGGAATAAAATCCGTAAAAAAAGGAAATCATCAATAAAACGGGTTTTTACGGATATTATTCCAATATTACGGATTTTATTCCGAGCTGGGTCGGAAATTTTTCCGGTACGATACGGGCAACTGTTTTTTCGATTCCTACAGGAAAACTGGTCGTATATTTTTACAGTGTAGGAATTAGCACATAAAAAAGCACCCAGGTTTTAGTCCTGGCTCCGACTAATTTTTTACTCCAGTTGGATTTATAGTATTTAATTGTATTCATAGTCTGTCTTAATATATGTGTACCTTTAATAACCCTTCCTTTGGTTGTGATGAACACTTTAGTTAATTCTTTGCGGTTTTTTCGTACACTGTAAAAAAAATCCGAACAGTTTTACTGTAGGAATCGGAAAAATAGTTGCCCTTATTGTACCGGAAAATTTTCCGACCCAGCTCGGAAAAAAATCCCTAAAAAAAAAGGAAACATACAATAAAACGGTATTTTACGGATTTTATTACGAGCTGCGTCAGAAATTTTTCGGTAGGATAAGGGCAACTATTTTTCCGATTACTACAGTAAAACTGGTCGTATTTTTTTTTTTTTTTTTTTTTTTTTTTTTTTTCTACAGTTCTTCTGCCAGACTCAAAGTTGTAAAGAGATTGTCTGCTGTGATATTTCTGCCGCTTTTTTCCATTCCTTTTACGTCATCCAGAATAACACTCTTTCCTTGATTGACTACTTTAGGCATATTGTTTTCCCTTCCAGTATATACACTGTAAAAAAATACGACCATTTTTCATGTAGGAATCGGAAAAATAGTTGCCCTTATCGTACCGGAAAAATTTCCGACCCAGGTAGGAATACAATCCGTAAAATCGGAATAAAATCCGTAAAATACCGTTTTGTTGAAAATTTCCATTTTTTTACGGATTTTGTTCAGAGCTGGGTCGGAAAATTTTTCGGTACGATAAGGGCAACTATTTTTCCAATTACTTCAGGAAAACTGGTCGGATTTTTTTTTACAGTGTACCTGAATATTGAATACATAGCTAGTAGCACTATCACAAGCTGCCCATAACTTTATTCCATACATTCCTTGTTTAGGCGGAATATACTGTCGAAATGGTCATTTGCCCCTAAAAAATAGGTTTTATAAATGAAATATTTATCATAATTAAACAAGTATACATTTATTAAAGAAATATATATAATAATTAAGTTTACCTTTATCGAACTATATTCATTCACAAGTTATACAAACAGTGCGAGCATGTTGTTTACAGACAAAAGCTGAACATTTAGTGCACATGTCATTATAATTTCTGCCCACGGAACGTTCACAGTAACACATCTGCCACTTTTTTTTTTTTTTTTTTTTTTGTGTGTGTGTGTGTGTGTGTGTGTGTACCTACTCAAATATCCTTGGAACAAGTAAGCGTTTCTGTACATTATGTTGGATCAAAGATTAACGTAATTATATTAAGAATACTCCCCGTTTATAATTTATTTGTTTCTCCCAATTTGGGTTTTTATGTAGCCAAAAAACTAAAGTCATTCATTACCCTAATGTCTAACTTATTGTAAAATATTACCATAGACAATATTCTTACCATTCTCATACTTTTATATGTTTGAACTAGCTTATCCATATTATCAACTCCTGATTTTTTACGGTTATAATCTATGATTATGGTTTGATTCTTTTCCTAGGCGTTTTCAATTTCAGGATAAAAAAGCATTGTGCTAAGGCGAGTTACAACATTTTTCTTTTTTGGACAATATGATACAAATGTCGCTGACATTGGAAATCCAAATAATATGGAGTTGACCACCTTTACTTTTGTTGTAATGAACTCTTTAGGTAATCCTTCACGGATTTTTTTCTATTGTGCCTAAAAGGGTTAGATGCTGCTTCTCTAGTTTTGCTGCCAGGCTCAAACTTGTAAAGAAATTGTCTGCTGTGATATTTCTACCACTATTTCCTTTCCTTTTACCATATCCATAAGAACTCTCTTCCCTTGATTGACTTCTTAGGCATATTGATTTCCCTTCCAGTATATAAATGAATATTGCATACATAACTAGTAGCACTATAACAAGCAGCCCATAACTTTACTCCATTCTTTACTGGTTTCGACGGAATGTGCTGCCGAAATGAGCATTTGCGCTAAATGTAAGTAATGGTTCATCGATAGTAACATTATTATGAGGAATGTACGCATCTTGAAAGTATCAGTCAAAGATTGAAATACATTTATATTTGGTAACAGTTTATCCATAAATAAATTTTCGTGTCTAAGCTCACCGTCATCAAATCTAATATATCGGGCTATTTGTGTGAATATATTCCTAGCCATGCACTTATTGAATATCGGGCGGCAATTTTATACGTTCCATAAATGAATTACTGCCTAATTGTAGGCGTTGTTCACTACAGCAAGTATCAACAGTCCAAAAAAACACATCATTTCTTCGTCTCTCGATATTTTTTCAATTATTTCCCAACACTTGGACTCCGTGTTTTTTTTTTTTTGTCCGTTTTATAATGTTGTCAGCAATTTTTGGCTTCATGAAAACTTCGAATGCCAATTGGATAATAACTACACTTTCTATAGTACAACGTGTTGGCCCTGCTGCAGTTTTCACAGCATTGGGCACGATTCGGCAGTTTTCCAAACTTATATCTTTGTGGAGCTGAATATCATTTTTCAGTTTTATCTTTGGACCTATAAATAGAAATATTATTCTAACATTGTGGATTTGTATAAATATACCATTTATCTACCCTATGTATATATAATCCCAGTGAAACGAAATTATGAAACGGATATATGAAACGGCTGAAATGAAACGAATTTATTTAACGATTCTTTGAAACCACTGATTATATTTCACGGCAATTTCTCCTAAAATATGGAATACTTTGCGATGAAATTAACACCAAACATCAGGACTGATCCGCAGATCTCAAAACTGGTATTAGAAGTTTTAAATTCGAATTAGTTTTCGAAATATAAATTGTCTTCTAATTTTAAATACCTTTTACTAATGAAGGAAACTCAAATTTTAATCATAACATACATTTTTTTTTTTCATATTTCAGAAAAGGTTATTATTTTAAACTAATTTGGCGACCAGTTTGGCCTCCCTTAAATGTATGCTAAGAAATGTATCATGCTACTTTTATTCATATTTCTATTTACTCGCCAAATCGAAAGATTCCGATAAAGAAATCAATTATGACGGTATTTTTATGTTAGCGAGACGCAGGTGATAATTCGCTAAAGATTTTTCCCGTCGTATTTTTTTTTTATATTTCATTAATTTCATTTAAAATATAATCCTTTCATTCATTTTGTTTAAAATACAAAACTTTCATTTAAAATTTGTGGTTTTCACTTCTTTCTTTGTTTTTAAAACAAAGCGAAAAGAAAAAAAAATAGGCACAGATGTTATGTACGCACCGAGGTTCCTAATTGGCGACAAAATTGTATTATTTTCATGGCATTATTTTATTTGACATGGTAACCCGGCTATTTTTTTTTAATAATAAATGTTCATTTACTTTTATTTATTTTTTAAAATTATATAAATTATTTTTTTCTATAGCTATTAATTATTTTTTTTATTTCCTTTAGAAAATAATAGAAAATAATTAAAAAAATATGGTACTACTTTGTTATTCCGTCGACCAATTTCGCCAAATTATACAAATTGACATAATTTTTATTTTAAATAACGAAAGAACAAATAAATTCGTATAACATTAATAAATATACAAATAAAACGTCGAAATAAAAATTACTTGATGCCGTAAACACGTGTAACTTGCTTAAAGTCAAGTGAATATGGCATTTAGAATCAACCAATATTGGCATTTAATCTTATTGTTTGGCGATTGATTTTGGTCGACGGGATAACTAAGTAATACCAAAAATGAAAACGAGGTTTTCGCCAAATTTTCGTAAAGAGAATCACGCCAAACCCGGTGCGTATATGGCATCTGGCCAAATATTAAATGATGTAACAAACGGAAGCGTATTTCGGCGTTGGAAGAGGTTGGTTTCGATCGGACAACACCAGGGACAGAAGGCAAACGCCTTAACCATTCAGCCACTGAGTCCTGCTGAGGGTAGGAGTCTTATGGGATAACACGGGGAAGTAATTTCTTTTAGTGATGGTTTGTTGTTGTGGATAAATCGTAGATGGGAAAATTGGAATTTTGAAGTGTTTTAAAGTTGTTTTTTAGTAATTGTCTTATCCGCATTTATTTAAAAGCCAATTTAGTATTTAAATGAATGAAATAAATATTTTAGCAAATTAGTTAAAGCAAACGAATTGTTTTTTTTAATTTAAAAATTATTAAATATTGAATGAAATTAATTATTTTTAGAGGTTTTGTTCAGTTAATAAAATTTTCTTATTAGTAATTATAATATAATTACATGCGTATCGTTAATTTATAAAACGTATTTTTTAACATGGAAAAACTTATTTTAATAAATAATAAGTTGGAAATTAATCACTTTAATTAAAATTTTAATTAGAATAAGAATTCATTATCTGTCATTTGATGATATAAAGTAGAATGTATTTTTAATGACAATGTAGCAATATTAATTCTTTTACTTATAAGCAATTTTTAATCTTAAAATAAAATAGAAATATTTCTTTTTTTTTTCGTTTCATAAGTAATTTTTTAGAAGAGGAAAATTTTCTGAATCTTTATGAATCTTTCTTTTAAATTTTAAAGCTAAAAAGATGTGTAGATTTTTTTATATTTTTATAGCTTGTAAAATAATTTTAAAAGCTTTTTAATAATTTGATTTTTAAAGAAACTTAGCTATTACTTTTAAAATGAATACATACTTGGAAAATAATATGAATTAATATATGAAGTATTTTTTTTTTCTTCCTACGATTAAGTTTATAACGAATAATAATTTTAAGGAGCGATTTAAAAAAATCTTTTGATGATTCAAAAAATTGTAAATCCTTTTATAAATTAATTCAAAACATTTTCTAAAATAAATAAGTGTAGGCTTTTTTGACAACTTTTATGATTATCACTATTAGAATTTTATATGAAATACATAAGTATTATCAAAACTCACACAAAATTAAGTAAAAGAAAAAATGTCGGTTAAGGCTAAAAATTCCGAATTCGGACCGATGTTGGTATATCATCTAATCGTACTATTATCAGAAATCACACATTGGTCTTGCGTCACTTGCCGGTATAAGTCGCTTGCCGATATGTAAATATAAGGGGACCAATTACGGTAATCGGCAGTCGAAAAAGCAGATTCTTAAGTTTCAGTTGCCGATATGCTACCGAAACTTCCCCGAAACCACTGTACCGATGCCGACACTTAACCGACACTACCGGCTGTGGTTCTATCGTTTACCGAAAAGGTATGTGTTTGTTGGGTATATTATATTACTTTATTATATTATTACTATACTAATATATTATATAAAATTGTGAGTTAAAATATGACCTAATATAAATTCCTATTTGGTCACAAGTGACCGCAGTGGTACTCAGTGGATAAATTGTAAATAAAAAATAAAATTTACCCATTTTATTAATTTCCTCTATATGAGTCAATTGATAATTCATAAAGATACAAAATAAATGCAAATATCTTGCTTAAGGTTGCGTCAAACATAATAAAATCATTAAAAAAAAAGATTAAAGTCCTTTTAAAAATCAAAAAAATTTCAACCTAAACTTAATCGGCTTTCATCAGTGAAAAACTAATAGCTGTTGTCTCTTTGTGTCTTCTAGCTTTGCTCGGAACAGACCATTCTACTTCAAGGGTGGTACGGAATATAAGGCGGAATGGTAAATGTTATTCAAAATTTCACAAAAGAAGTACAAGTTTTTCAATCATGTATTAATTATTTCCAGACTGCGTGGATATCATATGATGACCATCATATGAGCGTCGTCATATATCAGACTGCATGGATATGATATATAATATTCTTTTTATCGAAGTTCCATGATCAAACAAGAAAAAAATACGCACACAAAACCAGACTGTTTTATCCGCAAT
Organism: Maratus speciosus; assembly: GCA_963932465.1. Classification (NCBI taxonomy): domain Eukaryota; kingdom Metazoa; phylum Arthropoda; class Arachnida; order Araneae; family Salticidae; genus Maratus; species Maratus speciosus. Next base: position 329,458,765 of record OZ010788.1, on the reverse strand, counting down.
TCTGACGATTTAAAAACAATATCATCACCCACCAATGTTATTTCATAGTTACAAATGGGACATCGTATCTCGAATCTCACATGAGGCCTACACCCCAGATGCATGTTGGGGCAAGTATTCATTTAATCTGAGATACATGTTCCAGCTATTAACTCTGTAAGAAGAAACAAATATGGCTCCAACCTATACTGACTAATTACTTGATTGCTGTTTCAACAATATTCACTAAATATTTGATGAAAAATCTTTATTAAGTGCATTATAATTCGACTTCTACTTATCTCTATAATATAAGAGCATAGAAAATCCAAACTTACCTTTCTTTGATGAACATAACATTTATGGGGAAAAAAATAAATCGCTATAATCTACTAGAACGTTAATAATTCCGCCACATGTCCAATAGCTAAAATTCAGTAAATAGGGCTACTAACTCGGTGAGGCATTATAAATTCAATTATTATTTATTAAAAGTATTATAAGATTTATGTTAAGTTTTCCAAGTTATTATTTATGAAAACTATTAATACAACTGTTAAAGAAATTTAAATAAAAAAAAGTTTTTTTAAATACTTCAATGATTTCTATTTAACAACAAAAAGTTGTATTTTATACAAGACTGTCCGAAAACATTTGATATCTAAAATTTATACTTAGCATTTTTTCAATAAAAATTCTACTGTAGCTACAGTTTGTCTAGAAGTATAACAACAGTCTTTGAGTACTTGATATGTTAAAAAAGATAAATAATCGGTTTAATTCTGAAGAGATACACTGTAAATGAAAACCAACCTTTCGTAATTTAACAAAATATAATATAACTAGAAATTTATACATGCATTAACCACTTCGAAATTGCTTACGATTTGGAAAAGCTTTATATGAAATCTCCCAAAACCTGTATATATTTTAAACTGCGTAACTGAATTTTTTCACACACGAGTAACACAATAATATTTATTTTAATGTAATTTGTAACGCTGTTAATTTAGATTTTTGTACAATGTGCTAGTTGAAATTGAAAATCCTTACTTGAGGATTAATTACATCCTAATAACCGATATTCAGCTTTCAAAAAACTGATTAATACACTATACAAATTTCTCGGAAATGTTTCCTTAAATCAAGAGCAGCAACAACACATTTTATAATAAATATTTATTTAAATCTGTAATATATATTTATTTCTGAGTTCTCGAAAGAGAAATAATGCAACCGAAATCTTGAAAAAAAGGAAGTTACATTATAATGTGTAAGATTAGGAAAGCTTTGGCCTTTTTTCCGTTTACTATATCTTTCTTTTTATATAAAAAAAAGAAACTAATTATCCCACAAATGAACTGATATATCAGTCATTTTATAAACTAAATTACAGATGCACAGCTTTCCTCTAAAACTATTTTTTTGTTGACAATGTCTCTATGAAAATAGATGAAGACACAAATTATATCGGATTATTTATCCGTTGCCACTCAAAAGAAAAGGAAAGTATCTTTTTTTATTGTATAAACAACATTCCGTAAAGGGCAATTCTTTAAAATTGATCTTGTATTGTTTTTATATTACTTTAGTAGTAAATTTAATATTTTTTTCTAAATACGTCCTTGTATCCAATATTTATTATGTTAAAGTACTAGACATACGTAGCATAAAACTAGGTATAAGTAAAATGCCAAGACATTTTAGAATCCTAATAATAAAAACAATGAATACATGCACAAAGACAAAAATAATATATATATATATAATATTTTTCTCTTTGTGCATTTATTGATTGTTTATATATATATATATATATATATATATATTACAATGGATTATTTATAATCAACGTTGTCTCTAAACTTTTTCATTAACTCGAATTTTTGCGAGATTTATTTAATGTTTATGTGCGCTTCTTGCCACACAAAAACATAATCTTTCTGATAACTGAAACGAAAAGATAATACTTATCGCATTAGTTACCAGCATTAAAACTTTATGATGTCATAAACATCCGTCGGAGTGCGGGTTGAGAGTATTTTTTCAGTCACATCGATAAAATGTAATTGTATCTTTTATGAGTGGCCCCTAGAGATTCCGTTTGCACTTGAGGATATTAAGAAATAGCAACAATTTTGGTACAATAAAGGGTTATAATTTTATATAGGTTTTTTTTTTTTTTTTTTTTTTTTTTTTTTTTTTTTTTTTTTTTTTTTTTTAGATCCTGTTATATATAAATTGAATTTGTAGATAACTGTAGCAAACATGGTCAAAGTTTCGAACTTTTATACATATATTAGAATAAATTAGAATCGAATATTCTATAATCTAAGTTCATGAATCTAAATACTTTATACTTTAAAATTCCAAAAAGAGTAAATGGGTGTAAAAGCAACTCATTATTAAAACTGTTTACTATTAACAACAGTACACTATTAACAACTGTTTATTAAAGTTGTTGGAGAGTTTTAAATTTACGATTTTTATTTGTTCAGATAGTTATTTTTATTCCTTTTCCTATTTAACACTCCGGGGTACATTGAAAAAAAAATCTTTTCAACCTCAATTTCAAAGACGATGGTAATCACTTACCCTCATATTGTATATTGTACTCGTTTTATTGTGCTAAAGCATCCCACATATTTACCGTATTCCGCCGCATTAGCTGGCATGCCGGAAAAAATCGGTGTTCACCAGCATGCCGGAAAAACTCGTATTTACCGGCATGCTGGAAAATATGAGGTTTCGCTACTGGAGGACGGGCGGCTGATTTATTTTGATTTTTCTAAGAACATTTTTCATTTTAAGGAAAAAACAATAATTTTTCTCTCTGTCTCTGTCTATATATATGACGACGACAATATATATGATATGTGGTTTGATCTGCCGCAGCAGAAAACTTATGACTTTATAAAGGCGTGGAATCCATATTATACAGAACTACTGGTAAGGAAAACTACGATACACAGTTATATTGAGCACAATGGCCGATGGAACAAATTTGAAGCCAATTTTAATTTTTAAAGACTTAAAAAATATTCCAAAGTCAGATTTCCCAAAGTCGCTGTGTCCATGAAAGGTTCGTTGTATAGTGACTTGATGAATATATATGAGCAAAAAGTTTGGGATAATCGCCCTAATTATTTTTTTAAACCAAAATCCGTCTAAGTATTGGGCAGTGCAAAACCCCACCTAAAATCGATTGTTAGATACAGTTTTAAACAACATTATAAAACAGAGCTTGTAATAATTCCTGGATCTTTGACACCATTCTTACAGCCCGCAGATGTGCATTGGAATAAGACTTTCAAACCATAAATTAGACGTTTATGGAGTGATTGGCTAAGAAATGGAGAACAGGAATTCATGAAGTCTGGTAAACGTCGCGTCGATCTGCTTCGTATCTTACTATAGCTCTCTGGGTAAAGGCAGTATGGGAAAAAAGCTACCGAAGACTTAATTAAACAGGCGGGGTTAAATTACTGTGATTTAACTACGAAAAGAAACATAGACCTTTTACACAATCGTTTGAAAGAACTTATTCAAAAGGATGCTATTCCTGATTCTGATGCCAAAGACGAGACTTCATGTCTAACAGAGGAAGAAAGCAAGTATAGTGATAATGAATGATTAAATATACAGCAAATTTTGTATTTCTAATTTAGGACTAAGAATGGAAAACGCTGAAAGTCCAAAGGAGGAAATTTTTCAAGAGAGCGAAAAAAAGAAGGCGATTTGCCACGTTTTATGAACAATTTCCGACTTGTTTGAACTATTGCTGCTAGGGTTAGCACTTCAAGCGTTTTCATGTTTGTTAAGCTTGACATTTAAGACATTTGTTTCATTAAAAAGAAATATTTTCGAGTTTTTGGTACTTTCAGCGTTTTTCATTCTTAGTCCGCTGATCTTTCTTATTGAATAAAACCCTTTATTTCAGTTAAATTTCAGTTTTTTAAATTATCATATAAAATTACATTTTTGATATAATGTAAGCACATATTTCCCTCTTTATATATTTAGATATATTTTTTCTTATTTTATATATATTAAAAATATTTCTGTTCATGTAATAATTTATGAGATAATCTATTTCTAAATTGTAAATATCGGATGGGTGCTAGGCAGAGAGCTTTGGGTGAAATGGTATATGACACACATGAAACACGTTTTTATTATCTTGAATACGTAAAAAAAGTAAACTAAATAATTAAAACAAGTGGGTAAGTGTGATCAATGATCGCACAGAGGGTTTCGTTTAATATTCCTTTCAAAACACTTTATCCTTTTGAAAAATCTGTTAGTTCCACATTTCACAACTAGGGGGCGCACTTGATTCTGAACAAACCTGCATCCGAACGAAAATCCGTTTTACATACTATCCGTAGATATATTAGTCGAGGTGATTGGGCCCATAGCACCCGAGATATGTAGGCGCACCTGGCGGAGAAAATGGAACTAAAATATGTAAGGCTATGGTGCATAATATGAAAGAATTGTCAAAGGGGTGTCAGCAAAAGTTGGAAAATTTCTCCCCGGGTTAAAAGGCGGAGGTTAAAAAAATTGCTTAAAATACACAAGTTAGAGCCCAGAGAGGTAAATAATAAAAGACTTTTCGAAAATTTTATGATTTGTCGTGTGGTCTGAGGCATTCAGCTATACGTATGCAAAATTTAATGTCCCAACTGTGGGACTCTCTTAGAAAGAATTGCTTCAAATACATATGTGGTAGCTCAAAGGGTTAAACGTAAGGTATTTTCCAGATTTTATGATTTGTCGCCTGGCCTCAGGTGCTCTGCAATAAGTATGCAAAATTTCAAATATCCAATTTAATTAGGGGCTCAGTTAGAAAGAATGGTTTAAAATACACAAGCTGGAGTTGAAAGTGTTAAACATAAAATTTTTTCAAAATTTATTATTTGACGTAAGATCTGAGATGTTGAGCTATAAGTATGCAAAATTTCACCCCTCCAACATAAAAAGGGGCTCACTTAGAAAGAATTGTTTAAAATGCACATGTGGGAGCACAAAGGGTTAAATGCACGACTTTTTCAAAATTTTATGATTTGTTGTTTGATGCGAGGTGTTCAGCTTATAAGTATGCAAAATTTCACGCCCATAACCTAATTAGGGGCTCACTTAGAAAGAATTGTTTAAAATACACATTTGGGACCCCAAAGAGTTAAACGTACGATATTTTCAAAATTTTATGATTTGGCGTTTGATGTGAGGTGTTCAGGTATAAGTATGCAAAATTTCACGCCTCCAAATTAATTAGGAGCTCACTTAAAAAAAATTGTTTAAAATACACATGCGGGACCCCAAAGGGTTAAATGTACGACTATTCCAAAATTTTACTATTTGTCGTATTATGTGAGGTGTAGCTATATGTACCCAAAATTTCATGTCTCCAACATAATTAGGGGATCACTTAGAAAGAATTGTTTAAAATACACATGTGGGACCCCAAAGGGTTAAACGTACGACATTTTCAAAATTTTATGATTTTTCATTTGATGTGAGGTTTTCAGGTATAAGTATGCAAAATTTCACGCCTCCAAATTAATTAGGAGCTCACTTAAAAAGAATTGTTTAAAATACATATGCGGGAGCTCAAAGGGTTAACACTAGCATTACGGCATTTTCCGTATACCTATAACTACGATCACCGGTCATTTTGACCGCTACTCTTAAATAAATGGAAAAGCGTACTTTTTGCAAGTATTATGTAAGTTAAATCTTGTAAATATACGACATGCTTTTTTAATAAGTAAACTATATAGTTAATAAGATAAAAAAATTTAAACAAATGCTAATTTAGCATAACAAAGAGTTAAAAAAAATAAAAGCATTCCAGATTTTAAAAATTTGTTATAGTTTAACAAATTTAAATACAAATTGATTTTATTTAAAATTAAATAAACTTATTACTTACATTATTCGGTTTGACAGCATACACAGATTACTGATTTCTTAATTTTACTTGTACAGGTTCCACAAACATATTTTCTACAGTTTTCACAAATATTCTGAGTTTTGTTGCCTTTACAAGTATTTATTTGGTATTGTTTACGTTTACGGGATGGAGTGTGACAAGCATCAATTCTCAACTGGTTAGAAGAAGAAAGCGTTGGTTTTTTTTTTTGATGAAACGTACATCTTTCTGAGCTCCTCAGCTGTATCTAAAATGAAATCACGGCGGCTGTAGTTGTTATATCCAGTCGTCTCTCTATAAATAATCCATGCATTTATAGCTGCAAAATCAAGAATGTTAAAAAAAATCTAGAACTGGCCAACGTCTGGATGAGGACTTCACAGAATATTTTCTGGCCATCTGGTCCAAAACATCAACTCCATATTTGGTCGCATTGTAAAAATTTACAACTTCAGGTTTTTGTTTTTCATTAGATGAAATTTCCAATGTTGGGTGTAAACTACTCAGGAAACTACTCAGTTAAAAAAAATAAAAGCATTCCAGATTTTAAAAATTTGTTATAGTTTAACAAATTTAAATACAAATTGATTTTATTTAAAATTAAATAAACTTATTACTTACATTATTCGGTTTGACAGCATACACAGATTACTGATTTCTTAATTTTACTTGTACAGGTTCCACAAACATATTTTCTACAGTTTTCACAAATATTCTGAGTTTTGTTGCCTTTACAAGTATTTATTTGGCATTGTTTACGTTTACGGGATGGAGTGTGAAAAGCATCAATTCTCAACTGGTTAGAAGAAGAAAGCGTTGGTTTTTTTTTGATGAAACGTACATCTTTCTGAGCTCCTCAGCTGTATCTAAAATGAAATCACGGCGGCTGTAGTTGTTATATCCAGTCGTCTCTCTATAAATAATCCATGCATTTATAGCTGCAAAATCAAGAATGTTAAAAAAAAAACTTGAACTGGCCAACGTCTGGATGAGGACTTCACAGAATATTTTCTGGCCATCTGGTCCAAAACATCAACTCCATATTTGGTCGCATTGTAAAAATTTACAACTTCAGGTTTTTGTTTTTTATTAGATGAAATTTCCAATGTTGGGTGTAAACTACTCAGGAAACTACTCAGTTAAAAAAAATAAAAGCATTCCAGATTTTAAAAATTTGTTATAGTTTAACAAATTTAAATACAAATTGATTTTATTTAAAATTAAATAAACTTATTACTTACATTATTCGGTTTGACAGCATACACAGATTACTGATTTCTTAATTTTACTTGTACAGGTTCCACAAACATATTTTCTACAGTTTTCACAAATATTCTGAGTTTTGTTGCCTTTACAAGTATTTATTTGGTATTGTTTACGTTTACGGGATGGAGTGTGACAAGCATCAATTCTCAACTGGTTAGAAGAAGAAAGCGTTGGTTTTTTTTTTGATGAAACGTACATCTTTCTGAGCTCCTCAGCTGTATCTAAAATGAAATCACGGCGGCTGTAGTTGTTATATCCAGTCGTCTCTCTATAAATAATCCATGCATTTATAGCTGCAAAATCAAGAATGTTAAAAAAAAACTTGAACTGGCCAACGTCTGGATGAGGACTTCACAGAATATTTTCTGGCCATCTGGTCCAAAACATCAACTCCATATTTGGTCGCATTGTAAAAATTTACAACTTCAGGTTTTTGTTTTTCATTAGATGAAATTTCCAATGTTGGGTGTAAACTACTCAGGAAACTACTCAGTTAAAAAAAATAAAAGCATTCCAGATTTTAAAAATTTGTTATAGTTTAACAAATTTAAATACAAATTGATTTTATTTAAAATTAAATAAACTTATTACTTACATTATTCGGTTTGACAGCATACACAGATTACTGATTTCTTAATTTTACTTGTACAGGTTCCACAAACATATTTTCTACAGTTTTCACAAATATTCTGAGTTTTGTTGCCTTTACAAGTATTTATTTGGCATTGTTTACGTTTACGGGATGGAGTGTGAAAAGCATCAATTCTCAACTGGTTAGAAGAAGAAAGCGTTGGTTTTTTTTTGATGAAACGTACATCTTTCTGAGCTCCTCAGCTGTATCTAAAATGAAATCACGGCGGCTGTAGTTGTTATATCCAGTCGTCTCTCTATAAATAATCCATGCATTTATAGCTGCAAAATCAAGAATGTTAAAAAAAAACTTGAACTGGCCAACGTCTGGATGAGGACTTCACAGAATATTTTCTGGCCATCTGGTCCAAAACATCAACTCCATATTTGGTCGCATTGTAAAAATTTACAACTTCAGGTTTTTGTTTTTTATTAGATGAAATTTCCAATGTTGGGTGTAAACTACTCAGGAAACTACTCAGTTAAAAAAAATAAAAGCATTCCAGATTTTAAAAATTTGTTATAGTTTAACAAATTTAAATACAAATTGATTTTATTTAAAATTAAATAAACTTATTACTTACATTATTCGGTTTGACAGCATACACAGATTACTGATTTCTTAATTTTACTTGTACAGGTTCCACAAACATATTTTCTACAGTTTTCACAAATATTCTGAGTTTTTTTGCCTTTACAAGTATTTATTTGGCATTGTTTACGTTTACGGGATGGAGTGTGACAAGCATCAATTCTCAACTGGTTAGAAGAAGAAAGCGTTGGTTTTTTTTGATGAAACGTACATCTTTCTGAGCTCCTCAGCTGTATCTAAAATGAAATCACGGCGGCTGTAGTTGTTATATCCAGTCGTCTCTCTATAAATAATCCATGCATTTATAGCTGCAAAATCAAGAATGTTAAACAAAACTTGAACTGGCCAACGTCTGGATGAGGACTTCACAGAATATTTTCTGGCCATCTGGTCCAAAACATCAACTCCATATTTGGTCGCATTGTAAAAATTTACAACTTCAGGTTTTTCTTTTTCATTAGATGAAATTTCCAATGTTGGGTGTAAACTATTCAGGAGCAAGACGTTTTTGTTCTTCTTTCCTTGATAAGACGTAAGCGTTATATTTTCATGCTTAGCAATCTTACTAGAATACAGCACATCTCTTGTTTTCTTGAAAGAATTAGGTACTTCTCTTTTTGAACGATTTATTGTACCAACACAGCTTATTCCTGCGTCTCTCATTTGTTTTACTAAATTCAGTGATGTAAAGAAATTGTCCGTTGTCAGGTTTCTTCCAGTGTTGTAGTAAGGTTCAATCAAGCGGAAAGCTGCATGTTCGCCAACCGTTCTACCATAGGGCCTGGTTTCATCCTTACCCAAATACGGAAATCCATTCAGCAAATATTTTGAATGCACATCAGTAGCAAGCCAAAACTTAATGCCAAATTTGTCCGGCTTTTTAGGCATGTGCTGAATAAATCGACATCTTGTCTTCATGGGAAACAATTGTTCATCCACTACAATATTTTCCCCAGGTTTATAATTCATCAAGCAATTTTCGATAAATGTATTCCAAATATATGAAATAAGGGCAAATGGATCAGTTTGCAACCTTTGGGATCTAGTTGACTTCATGTCGAAGCGCAAATACTTCATAATTTCCAAGAACCTATCCCTGGACATTGTCTCAGCGAAGAATTTCGGACCCCAGTATTTTGACCACAAACTTAAAATAGAAAGACCTTTTGCAGCCAAAGCTCCTCGAGCATACAGCAGTGATATGAAAGCGTCTAACACATTGAGTGACAAAGACCAATTTGGATTTTGTGGGTTTTTTTACGAGCCTCTTCTTCAGTGCACTGTTGAATATGACGCAATATTTTTTCGTTGATAAACAATCTCCATGCACTACTTGCACTGCCATCAACTATTTTTCTTTTTGCATGCGACGTTGGCCCAGACACTTCTCGTAAGACATTCTGATGGGGACGTCTCCCTGTAACATTTGTCGAAATATTTCCTATTTTCCAAATTGAACCATCATTTGCTGTTTCTTCATCTTTTTTGTTTTCCTCGCATTGGGTGCGTCTAAGCTGTTTTCTAGTTCTGTTTGGTGGGTTTTGACTACTTTCTTGATCTTGACTGTTACCACTGATTTCATTTCTAGAATCTGTACTAGCAGCAGGCAAAGGAATATTTTCTGGATCTAAATTATCATTTTCATTTGGTGTTTCGTGAAAAGACTCTTCATCAGATGAATCATTTCACTTGTTCCTGAAGGAACAATCCAGTCTTCGTCAGATAACCTGGATATAGTTTCGATATTAAATTTTTCACCAGGTTCAATATCTGAACCAGAATTATCATCGGAAATAGTTTCAAATTTTTTTAGCGCATCTTCTTTTGTTAGATATTTTCTACCAACACTTCTACTCGCCATAACAAGAAGTAAATAAAATAAGGATGTCTGAACACTGATATTCACTGAAACGAAATACAGCTCAATATATTTGTATCCGTTGAAAAATAATATTTCTTACACAAAAGAAATGCGCAGTCAGAAGGCGCGCTGCCATTCTTAACAGATGTCAAACAGGTGTTTTTCCTTTCCCTCCCCTTTTCCCGCTTCCCACCTAACAAATAATGCTTTAAAATACACAAAGCAATATTCCCCTCACCACAGATGCACCTGCTTATCTATTAGAATAGCGGAAACAGATATGAATGTGAAGAAAATAACTTGACGTGTGTAATTTTCTAGATACGGTCAAAATGACCGGTAGCCGTAATTCTAGGTATACATACTAATATTTTTTTAAATAATTATTTAAATTGAACAAAAAAGATTTTATGTAATATTCTAGCGTTTTTAGGAAAAGTCAAATAATATTCAGATTATAAACAGGAAATTTAAAAAGTTATGATACGTTAAATGGATTTACGGTCAAAATGGCCGCTGCCGTAATTCTAGGGTTAAACATACGACTTATTCAAAATTTTATGATTTTTCGTATGATGTGCGGTATTCAGCTATACGTACCCAAAATTTCATGTCTCCAACATAATTAGGAGCTCACCTAGAAAGAATTGTTTAAAATACACATGCGGGAGACCAAAGGGTTAAATGTACGACTTTTTCAAAATTTTATGATTTGTCGTATGATGTGAGGTGTTCAGCTATAAGTACCTAAAATTTCATGTCTCCAACATGTATAGTTTCTGAGAACGGGCTATGTGACGGACAGACAGACAGACAGACAGAGGAGCGAGACGAATAGGGTTTCGTAAGATGAACGAAACTCTAAAAATGGGAACAAACTGTATATTGCACCCCTCCTCACCAACACCAATCGCTGCTACTGAATACAGTCAATGAGCCTCATTCCTTTCCAATTTCGATGATCCTCCCTTTTTCCGGCATGCCGGGAAAGACCAGGGACTAATATTCAAAAATCTGGTCCCCCTCGAATTTTGTAGCATGCCGGCTAATGCGGGGGAATACGGTAATAATACGCAATTTAATGCAATGTTTTGTTCAATATTGTTTTATAACTGAATTTCTTCGAATAGTTTCGCTACGATCTACTTTTAGATCATTACATACTAACTACGCATTAACTGATCAATGCAAATATAAGAAAAAGAACCCACTTTACATTTGACCAATTATGAAATAAATAAATGTTCTAATTATAATTCATACATTTAAAATATGATATTACAACATAAGTGTTACAAACACATTTTAATAAAATTGAATATTATGATAAACGATTAAGGGAAATAATTATTGGAAATAAATAAAGATCATACATTTGAAAAAATTCAGAACAATTTGGCAAAAAATGTATAATAATCAGTATGATACTGGTCATGTCTTTAATAAAAAACACAAATATTCTGTTTTTCATTGAAGTAGCATTTTTTAAAAATATTTTGCTTTTTACTTACAATGGCAAAAGCCAGTTCATTTACAAAAGCACCATTACGTCATGATCTCCATTTAAATTACAAAAATCTTACTAATTATTACCTGAACAATAATAATCTGATAAGAAATCGCAATGCAACATTACTTTTGCAAACTACTTTTGCAAATAAGTGTTCTGATTATAATTAATGCATACAACATATGATATTGCAACATAATTGTCGCAAATAATTTTTAATAAAATTTTATAATGTGATAAATGATTAAAAGAATTTAATATTTGAAATAACGCTCCCGCATTAAATACATTTCATGGCAACTTGTCCAAAAAAGATATCATAATCAATATTTTATAGTTCCTGCGTTTTTAATAAAAACCTCGAATATTCTGTTTTGCATTGAAGTACTAGTATTTTTTTCCCCCTTGAATATTTTTCTTTTTTTTCGTACAATATCAAACCCAAGTTTATTCGCAAAAAAAGATTTATTTTCTGCAAAAACACTGCGTCGTAAAGTGCACTAAAAGTTTCTAATGGGGTTAAAATGGGGCTAATGTTAAAATATTAATTTCGACTAAACCATGAAAATACAGCGATTTTTTAAAATCATTCATGAGTGGATTTAGATGTATTACAAGAAAATTTATCCTACTGCAGCGGTTCCCAATCCATGGGTCGCGACCCGCTGGCGGTTCGCTGTTTTGCTTGGTTGCGAGATTAATCGAGGTTTGCTACAAAAATATAACTTTATTTCATCTGTTTAAAAAACAGAATAAATACAATATTTTCAAACTGCAATAATAATGAAAGTTATTAGCCTAATCTGAAACTTCGTGAGTAGACAGAGTTTTCTTAAATAGTAATTCGGTGTTATGTTATGACCTCCTTGTGAGGTATGGCAGAAACACACAGTCGTTATGGCAACCCAGCACACCCGGTCTCGAGTGGGGTTGCTTTGACGCACACTATCTGAGCTTTTACATTCTCACATTTTCTTCTTCGATTTTGAATTGAACAGTCTTCCTCTGCTTGGAAGAGTGAGTTAGATATTTACCTTTTAATTGGATTGAGTGTCATTATGGAATGGTATTTTGGAACTGGATCGTACCGTAAAAGAGAAAATCCAAATGGTAAAGAACCTGCAAACTCCATTGCTACTACCAATAACTACTATTAATAGTAAGAGTAAAAGTGTTACTGAGCCACAGTCAAGTGTTTATAATTATAATGCAGACAATGCGAAAAAACAAAAAAAAACGTGTTTGCGGAAGTATAAACTGAATTATTTGAAAACGGGTTTGTTTTTTCGGGCACTGAAGATGAGTTAAACCTCAGTGCTTCATTTACTGTGATAACGTGTTCAACGGAAGAGTGAATCCATCATAACTTGAGACACTTGTCAACCAAGCATTCTGTGTACACAATTAAGCCTCTTGAATTATTTCAAAATAAAAATCGACATTATATTTCGACCCAATGTACAATAGAAAAGTCAGTGCTAGACCAACAAAACAAATAAACTACAACTTCGTCGTACCAGTTATCCTTGTTACGAGCAAAGATGGGAGCCACTCACACAGTGGGCGAGGGTCTTTTTCGCCTGCGGTAAAAATAGTATCTAATACTTTGTTTGATGTGAAAAATATTCAAAAAGAGAAATCCCCATATCAAAGGATAACGTTAAAAGGAGAATCGACGAAATATTTGATTGGGTCGAGGAAGAAATTGTTTCAACTTTGAAGCTAGGTTATATTTTTTATCTTTGTATTATGTGTGTTGTTTTAATTATTATTCAACCTACACACAATGGGATTACTAATTATTGTATCTGTTGATACTGCATTTTTCGTATGAAAATTTGCCTTTTCCATAGGATAAGATACCGGATAGCTTATAAAGGTCATTCAACAATTTCCTTACTCTAGTACACGTTAGATACAGCCTCATTTTAGATTGGTGACGAATTTATTTTTTACTTAAAGTTTGGTCGCCTACCAATAAATATTTGGAGCCGCTGTGCTACTGAAATATCTACACAGCCTCAATCTAGTAAAGTCTCAAATCATATGAGATGATTCTGTAGCATAGATTGATGTTTTTCAGAGTCCATACGTTCTGTAATTTTCTGCAAATCACGCAATATAATATGCAAAAACTGTCACCAAACCAAAATGGAGGTGCGGATATTTGTCGGCTGAATCATTCTTTCGGTTTTTCACTTAAAATCATGCCAATAATATCACTACCCATCTGCATCGATGACGTGAATTTTTCCGTTACAGAATATAATTTGTTTCAACTCATTTTCCCGTACATCACCTTTTTTGTCCCTTTTAGTCTTTCTTCGCTAGAATGTTTTAATAAATTTGATTTTTGTTACTTTTTTTTCTTTGGTATATTATTTGGTATATTTTCTTTGGTATATTATTTGGTATATTTTCTTTGGCATTTGGCTTAAGACACTTCTGAACGGTGATATGGGTCCTCTTTTGTGGTGTTAACAACACTTTCCTATCAAAGAGTTTTAGTTTGCTGTTAAAACTTTTTTTTTAATAACTGTACTGTGATTGGTTTTTTTGAAACGTTTCACTAACGTAGCTGTTTCCCTTTAAGATTTACAAGGATCATTATAAAATTTAAATATAAAAAAATTATTATCTAGTACTTATATTGCTATTTCATTCGTACATAATTAGTAAATCGTGAATATTGCAATCAAAACTTGGAAGTTTACGTCTTTCTTAATGCCACAAAACATTCTGGAGCATACGCTTATGGATGATTATGAATTGGTATGTTATGAGGTTTTTCAAGAGGTCTCATATATTTGTTACTATTATTTTTTATAGTAATCTAAGTGAAATAATATGTTATCTTTAAAAAAAAAATTAGCATTTTAAAAGTCAACGTTTTTCATATTTTAAATCTAAATGGCTTACAAAAAATGAACTTGTATAAAAATAATTTAGTAGCATCTTCTACTAAAAGTTCATTTAAATGAATTTAAAATTAAGAATTATTTGATTAATTCTTTAATGCACATTTTCTTTTGCGTGTGTGAAAAAAAAAAGTAAAAACGTAGATTTGGCTACATCTTGTACTAAAATAAATATAAAATGTTACATCATGCGTCGTTCATGTAACAACAGGCAATAGAAGAATTTCGTTTCAAGAAAATTCTTGATTTTTTTTTCAAAAGTGCAAAATATAAAAATTACAGAAACATAAAATAAATGTGTGGGATTCCAGAGACCAGTAATGCACATTGTGCAATTTCAGAATGCCACCCCGTGTAAACATTCACTCATCTATGTACAATGTCGCAAATTAACGAAACATTTTCCTCTATGGTGTTGAGCATGAAATTGCAATAATCAAACAGTCATGCATGCTCACCCAGCATCAATTGTTATACCAGTTTTGGGTAATGCGGATGCGCACCACATGCATGTATCAAATGCCAGATATGCTATCGTGTGTATCCACACGCCTCTCTTATTTTCCCCGAGTCTAGCTGTAGATTTAAAATGGCAAATTGCTATCACCTCCTGCGGTGTCACTCGAACATTACACTTTGCCCATCTACCTGTTCAGGATCGTAACGCAACAGTTCCCGGTGTCTCTAAGGCGGTGCAATGCATCTGTTATAGATTCCAGCGTTGTATGTTTATCGTCAAGGAAATATTCTGAATAAATCTTCGCTCCCGTTCTGGCATTCCTTTGACATTCAACATAAATAAGTATCATTTCGGCATATTGCGTGTGTGTGTAGTCTGCTATCACTATCTCTGCACTGACTAGCATGTCTATTGCAAGATGGCTCGTGTTTTATCCCGAACGTGTTGCGCTTCGGTACTATTGTATTTTGCATAATCCCACTATTGTATTTTGCATAAATCGACTGGTTTAGTTAAAATTCATTGCCAATTATCTAGTTTTTAGTCAGTAAATTTTATTTTCCGGTTGTCGATCCTACCTACTTTGAATTTTAAATGATTTTCGACGCCTGAATGGTAGCTCAAAATTTTACATGAAATAACCCTCTTTGGTGATACCCCGAATCGGCGGTGCCGACGACATTGCACCCTGATTTCGATCTCAAATTACTTTAATTCCTTTTTTCACTCATTCCTCAATAAAAGACAAAATCATGTACAAAAATCTCAAATTTTGAAATTTAATAACTATACAATTTTTGTAGTACAGATGTCAAACTTTTTGTGTTAAATCTGCTATTATATGTGTAAACGTTTATTAAATATAACTACAGGGATTGGGGAACCCTATAAGAATATAGATAAACTAGGGGATCTGCCCCCTGCAAGCTACGCTCGCCAACCCCCGTTCAGACACCGCAGAGTCTAAAAACACGCTAATCTGATGGGTTTAAAAAATATTATAGAAGATTGAATTATACTGAAAAAAGCTGTGCATTTCTCCCTGTAAACGGGTTTCCATTCAATTTCCTTTGATTTCAAAAATTTAAGGCAGAATCAGTTGCTGTTAAGACATCCAATGGTTGTTGTTGTGTTTGATTAAAGAGGATCAGTTAAACGTTTCAAAAGAAGATAAAAATAAAAGGAATTAAGTGTACAGAGTCTTTGTCTCCCGGTATTTTAAAACAATTTCTATAACAATAGCCTAAGTCTTGTGACTATCATCAAGAGTTCCGGGCGAACCACTTCGCTTTTTATATTCCTGGTTCCATTTTCGTACTTTAATATTAGCTAGGTACAGGTGACAAGTCGCCAAATATTATTCTATCGCCATCATTTGATCTATATTATAATACTGCAAGTCATGAAATTGCCATAAATAAATACGCTCTGATCCCTTCGCTTTTCATATGAAAGTTTGGCCCAAATATCATATACGGCCCCATGTTGGCGCGATTTTTTCCGACGCTAATTTGGGGAAAACATCAACAGCATAAACAACAACATCAGGCTTATCAAATCAAGCAAAATAACGATATCATGGCGCCAGTTAAGTACCCATTGCGTATATGACATTGGCGTCAGAAAAAAATAACGCCAATATGGGACCGTATGTGACATCTGTGTCGAAAGTTTTCCATTTCAATTTAAAAAAATCAATTTTTTTTCTCGAATAATACTATATAAAAGCATTGTCGCAAAGAAATCTTGGTACTGTTACGCTAGCCGGCTGCAAATCTTGCCAATAACTATTTTTCAACTCGCCAGTTAACATTTTTTTTTTATTTTTCGAATGGTAAATTAAAACATTGCTTTGAAGTTGAAATTAAATGTCATCGTTTGTTACATCATTTAATATTTGGCCAGATGCCATGTATGCACCCGGTTTGGCGTGATTTTTTAACGAAAATTTGGCGAAATCCTCGTTTTCGAATGCCAGTTACATATGTATTTTTGGTACTACTTAGTTATCCCGTCGAACAAAAAATCTATCCCCAAACTATAAGATTAAATGCCAATAATGGTTGATAAATGTCACATTCACTTGAATTTAAGCAAGTTACACGTCTTTACGTCATCAAGTGATTCTTATTTCGACGTTTTATTTGTTTATTTATTAATGTTATACTATTTTCTTTGTTCTTTCGTTATGTAAAAAAAAAAATACGTCAATTTGTATAATTTGGCGAGTGGTTTGGCGAATTATATAATTTGTCGAAATGGGTCGATGGAATAACTAAGTAGCACCGTATTTTTTAATTATTTTCTATTATTTTTTATTTTTAAAGGAAAATAAGCAAAAAAAAATTAACTATAGAACAAAACAATTTATGTAATTAAAAAAAAGACAATACAGTAAGTAAACACTTATTATTAAATAAACAACAATAGCCGGGTTACCATGTCAACCAAAATAATGCCATTTTGAGGCCAATTAGGTACCCCGGTGCGTATATGACATCTCTGCCTAATATTTTTGATTTCATTTCGTTTAAAAAAAATAAAGAAGTGAAAGCCATTTATTTTAAATGTTTCTGTTTGTATTAAATAAAATGATAATGAAATACAAATTGAATTAGGAATAAAAGTGGCATGATACATTTCTCAGCATACATTTAAAAGAGGCCAAACTTCTCGCCAAATTAGTTTAAGATAGTAACCTTTTCTAAAATCTGAAAAAAAATATCTGTTTGATTAAAATTTGAGTTGCCACCATTAGAAAAATGTATATAAAATTAGAAAAAAAAATTAATATTTCGAAATTTAATTAGAATTTAAAAATTCTAATATCTGTTTTGAAATCTGCGGATCAATATGGATTTTTGGTGTTAATTTCATCGCAAAGTATTCCATATTTTAGGAGAAATCGCCGTGAAACATAATCTGTTGTTTAATCGGTCGATTCAAAGAATCGTTACATTTCAGCTGTTTCATATATTCGTTTCATATATTTGTTTCATTAGGATTTTATATATACTAGGGGGCTTCCCGGGTTAAAGAATATAGGTGAAAACATTTTTTTTTTTTTTTTTTTTTTTTTTTTTTTTTTTTTTTTTTATATATATATGTAATAATTTTTTTACATTTATCACTTACATTAAAAAAGCATTTTTCATATGGAAAATATGAATTACACAAATACATTTTTGAAATTTATCAAAAGCGATATTTTCTTATTAGCTAAGATTTTACTATTTATGGCATCCTTTTATATTCTGATAATTTCAGAGCTTATACATGTCTGGCAAATTTGTGTTTTATTTATATTATTTTATTTATTTACACATAGGGAAGATGTTTTAATGGAAATTAGCCGTATGAAAATGATGAACTCTTTATTTTGTTTTAAGGGCAAACGGATTAATCATTCGTAATCGAGCTCCGCGCGTTATAGATAAATTAAAAAATATTTCATGCTTTAAAATTGTTTTTAAAGCCATAGACAATCAGTAAACTGAGATGAGCTTTGCAAACAAATTCCATTTAGTAAAAAAATCCTATTTGGTGATCTAAAAATTTAAATTGTACGATTACAAATATGTTAGATTTGTGTTTTTTCAATATTCTTTTATTTGTTTATAAAATAAGTATTAATTTCGTTAATTTGTCTTTCACAAATATGTTAGTTTGGTGGTTTTTCTAATAATATTCTTTTATTTGCTTATAAAGGAAGTATTAATTTCATTATGCAAAAATAGTCAGAAACAAATGCTGAAAAATGTTTGTTGCTTTATGTGCAAAATATTTATTATTTTATGTATTGAAATCGGTACGTGATAAGATAAACTTTTAAAAAAATCATGCTTAAAAATTAATTTAGAAAATATAATACATCACTCAATGAATACAGTTTTTAAACAAATTGCATTTGAAAGTACATTTATTTCCCTATGCGACAAAAACTGAAAATGTACGATGGTCAGACGATTGAAAAATTGCAGTAGCGAAAATTTCAAGACCGAAATTTGATCGTGAAGTATTGCCATTCGCAAAATGACGTCAGCGTTACGCACAGATAAGTTTCTTCTTTATAATATAGATACATAATCAGTAAAATATAATAAAGATCAGTTATTAGGATGTGGTTATCAATTGAGGCTCTTATGTTTGGATTTCCGGAATGAAAACAGCAATTTCCACCTTCTCAAAATTTGTATACGCACTTCTCATATCCATATTCATAATTTTTTTTAAAAATTGTACTTTGTTTGATCATTTAAAAATCATTTTAACTCAAAACTTGAAGTCACGATTGTCAGCAACATATTTTATGTGAACAGAAGCACTCTTTATTTCAGATTCTAATCTCAATTTTGGAGAGTAAAAATTTCCGTAATTTATGTTTTTTACACGCATTTTTGTTAAAAGGCTTAGTTTTATCTAAGAAAATGATCGTTTTCATTTAAATAAAACTTCATTTTCACTTAAATAAGCATTTTGCCTAGTGTCTGAAACTTAGTATCAGAACGCATGCAGAAGGAAAAACAATGTAGAAAATTTATGTGGAAAAATGCGTGTTTTCAAAAGCAGTATGTCATTATCCGTTATTATGCCCCTAATATAATATTCTGCTCCTAATGGGATTTTGCGCCATTAAACCGTATACAAAATTTTTATCAACAATTTTGATTTTTTATCAGAAAATAGCATGAATAAAGTTTAAAATACCTCATTATTTCTCTCTTGTCTGCAGCAATGAAAGCTATCTAATTTTCATCATTTTGAAGAAATTTCATAAAATGCTTTTAAAATTAAAATATAAAAGCGGGGATATTTAAAAAAAATAGATAGTGCGATCACATCCACAAAGGAAGAGCTTTAAGTTTTAAAAAAATGTATATTAGTAAAATTGGTTCAGCAGAAAGATCAGGTCAGATGACTAAAAAATACTCTTGTGTTTTAAATATATAGATTATATAAAATTAGGAAAAATTAAATTAAGCAAATTATGTTATTTTGATAAAATTATAGTAGAATGTCCTAAAGATTAGAATTAAAATTTTATTATTCGAGAGAATTTCCGACAAAAATTTCAGGAACACGATATTATTTTAAACCACGAATTATTTGTTTGCTTCTCTAACTCGGCGAAGCAAATCCATCCAGGCGAGAATCATCAATTTCTGTAATATAAATCGCTATTATTTGCATGTCACCTCTCTTTTATAAAGACATTCTAAATTTTCGTAAAACATTGCATTTATCAATGTGTGCTTTCGATTACATTATTTTCAAAAGTGAAGCATTTTCACCTGTGGAGAATTTCAAAGCAGCTACGCTGTGAAAATGACGCACTTCTACAAAACATAATTCAGGTTTAAGAATTAAAATACACGCTTTTTTATAAAATGACGTCATTTGCATCCGCTAAAGCAATCTACTTTTACAACCAAGTCTTAAATTTTGTCTATAGAAAAGTGTGCACATGACGTCATTATCACGGAATAACAGACAATATTCTTGACATAGCCCATATTTTATTTTCAACTATTTTTTCAGGTTTTATGAAAAATGGCAACAAAAAAAATACAGTATCTACTATTTTCCGTATACTTTCAATGATTTTCAATAGAAATGAGGTACTTTTGTTGCCACGATAAGTAAAATGGTATTAAAAACTGCAAAAACATTAATATCTCAAAAATTAATTTAGATATAGCTTTCAAACAAATTGCATTTAAAAGAGCATTTTTTTCCGTATACGACGGTGTAAAAATTTAAAAGGTATGATGTTTAGAAATTTAAAAATTTGCAGTAGAGGAAATTGCAAAACCAAAATTTCATTTCAAATTTCAAAATGTTGCCATTCGCAAAATGACGTATGCGTTACGCACAGATATGTTTGTCCTTTATAATATAGATAGGGTAGATAGATATCGTAATTTGCATAAAATTGGAATTTTTACTTTAAACAATGCAACAACATGAATATTTATCTTATTTGAAACGTTTTTGTAAGTGTATCTATATCTCTACTACCAACGGTTGAGAAATTAAAGGTCGGCGATAGATAACATATTGTACCCTGCATTTACTTCAATCATTATTCTTTGCAAAGAGCATTCTGTAATGAAGTTACTAGTAGATGTATTTTGTACAATACGAAAAGAATAATTCCTTGAAAATGCAGTATATCTTGAATTTACGCACCAAACAATTACATTCAATAACTGCAATGAATAAAATTGTTACTATGTGTCGTATTAAAGAAACGACAATTAAATTAACTGCAATTTAATTGAACTCATTAGTAAGCACTTACAAAAGAACAATAAATGACTCGTTTTAATATAATATAATATAATCATAGGAGATATCTTTTTTTGATCATCAATAACATATTTTAATTTCATTCCTGTATAAGCATACTTGAGAAAATTAGAGTGACTGAGAAACAAACAAAAAGTAGAGGTGGGAAAAAAGAGATAGAAAGGGAGAGCGAAAATGAGAAAGAGGGAGAAGAACTAATATCATAAACGCTTATCACCTATGTTGGAGCATTCGAAATAAAATGTCTAAGTAAAAACTATATATTTTATTAGACTAGAATTTAACTAGAATTTATATACTGTTAATGCACCACTAATTCATCAGACACCAGTCTTTGACCAGTGAGACACAAAACTGCATAAAATAAAAATTAATGCACTGATGTGAACATTTTCGCTGGCACAAAAGGTATTTAATTTATTTACATTTCATATTTTTACATTTTTCTGTTGTGTCATATTGGTCGATTACTGGTTCACTCCTCCTATTTTTACATAGGCATGAATATGTTTACTTTTTTATTTACAAAAGTACTACTATAAAAATATTACAAAATATTCACTAACTTTAGTTAAATTTTATTTGTTTTATTTAGCATTTTATAAAAATATGTTGTAGTTTTCGAAATTAGTACTTAATGTTACTCACTGTAGAGTGTCATAACACATGTGTCTTGTAACTTAAGTGTTTAGTCGTACAAACAGTATACACACTTTCGTATTAAAATTGATTAAATTTAATGAACTAAAATTATTAAATTAAAAAGCAGCATCTATAAACATATTAGATCCAGTATTATATTATAATATTAAAATGAGGCATCAAAACCGTAGTTTCTCAACTATCACAAAATGTGAATGACCGGAAAAGTCACATTTCTTTAAAAACTAAGTATAAAAATAATTAAATAAATGAATAAAAATAAATAAAACAAAAATCTCGCTTTCTTCCCACGTAGCAGACGTTCTGCAAAACTTATAATATTATATCACTACTTTTCGGAACTTGTTTTATCTTATTTTATTGCTAGATATTGCAAAAATAAAGAAGATATTATCTTAAAGATTCATGGGGATATTTTTTTGTTGAAAGCTGACATATTTTAGAAGAAAATATTTTCTGTCTGTAAAAGGTTTTCCTGTTAGATATTTTCGGTAAGTGTTGTAGTTTGATTCACATTTATGTGAACAAAATGTTCCTTTATAATTTCTTTTATAAGCAATGGTAATTTCTTTGGAGATGAAACATATTATTAAATAAACAATTTTTAATATTTTATTGCTACCTAACATTGAGGATATTTTAGAAAGAATTATCTATTCTTATCATCAGGTGAGATTCTCATATAATAGTTACATGGGAAAGGATGATCTAATCTTAAAGAGATTTTAGATTTTCTGATATATATAAGTCGCCCAAATGAAAGTGGCATTGCAGTAATAACTCCGCTATTTGAAGTGTAAGATGATTGCGCATGCTCCCATGAGGACGCAGAGTGCTGGGAATGCATGCGATATGGTCAGATCCCGCCAGATGCGTGTGTGATAGCGGGGGTTCACGTTAAAAGGCATTGTTCGAACAACTGATGTCTCCAAACGGCTTCAACGCGCAGTCGTGCAATTTTAAAGAACGGACAATGTGAGTGTTAGTGAAATCTGTCGTTGAATGCAAAATGCGTATGGCACGGAGTGTATAACACGCAGACCGGTATTCCGGTATTACAGATGTGTGGATTTTCTTAGTGGAAGAAGCAATACTTCCCAAAATGAAGCAAAAAGATGAGGGATTGTATCCAAATACAGTATCACGTGCAATATTGTGTATGCTAAATTGGCACTAATCAATGGATATATGGATACAACCCCTTATGTTTTGCTTCATTTTGGGAACAACGGATTTTGAGCTTATTCTATAAACGATTATTATCAGACTTTTCAAACTACGTTTTTGAGACTTTTACGAAAAGTTGCTCTATACATTTATCTAACACATTATGCACATTATATTTTGATTGCATTCGCGCATGCGCAGTGAAACATCTTTTAGTAAACCTGCTCATTTTTCATCCAATTTTTATTATTTTTTTCATTCTGATTGCGGGGTGTTGTGTACAATGTTGTTCGTCATATTTTCTGAAAAGAACTTTTTTTATATTAAGAACTCTGCAAATTATAAGCAAAACGCTTGGCGAAATTTGGGACTGTTTTTATAAAAACCTTAATTTCTCTACGAGAATACATGCTATCTTTATACAAATGAACACAGTATATTACAATAAGCCACTTATTAATAATCTCGAGTTTAAACGCTTTTGCTCCATTAGTTTTTACAGGGTTATCCAAAAGATATTCGTTCTTTTTAAATTTTTTGACTGTCACCTATGCGGTTTCGGGAAAAAATGTTCGCGGGAATATATGACCTATACTATACTGTTTACACTCCTGCAATTTCAGGTTAATTCCTCATGTATGTTTCTAGATATTTAACAAAACGTCAAAAATCGCAATTGGCCGGTCACCTTTGGCCATATAGTGTACAAGCCTACTTTAGTCAGATTCGGTTTTTCTTAGGTAATCGCAGGAATCTTGGGCATTCCAGATACATTTTTCTTATTTTTACGATCTGTCACAATTTTTTTTCTGTTGCATCATTTCATTCGTTTTGCTAAACTACTTTCTTTCCTTATTGTATGTCCATCTGCATTTTTTTTCTTCTCCCGCAACAAGTTTTCTGTTGGTTGTTTTTAACTTTTTGCTTCTGAACATCTGTTCTTGTTTCCTTCATATTTTTTAGGGTTATTTTCTTTTTATTATTTTATTAGCTGACTTGCCCGGTGTTGTGCGTGCTGACTGTCATTGAAAAATATAACAGTGGAGTGGACTTCATTAAAAAGATTGAATAATATTTATTTACGCACAGATGTCATATACACACAACAACGTTGTCGCGATTTTTTTCTGCCAATAATTTGGCGAAAACCTCGTTTTTGAATACCAGTTACATATATATTTTTTAAAAAGGGGATAACAATATATAAAAAAAATATTTATTAATACCTATAGAACAAAACAATTTATGCAAATTTTAAAAAGAATATAATAAGTAAACAAACAATTTATTAATAGATAAACAACAACATCCGGGTTTCCATATCAAGCAAAATAACAACACTTTGGCGCTAGTTAAGTACCCCGATGCGTATATGATATTGGTTTCAGAAAAATCACGCCAATGTGGTGCATATGTGCCATCTGTGCCATCTATGTCTTTTTTTATACTAAAAAAATTTAAAAAAAAAATTAAATAAGAGCTAAAATTTTAAAAGTATAACAGTTACGTTTAAAAAATGAGACGGCCAGGGAAAATTTTTACATTTACTTTTAAAAAATGAAAAGGTCAGGGAAATTTTTACGGTTGAACCTAAATGACATATCGATATAAGATAGAGGCTTGACATATGGCAGAAAGAGCAAAAGCTCAACAAGTACGCAATTAAAAAAAAAATTAATGACGTTAAATTTTGTTTGCAAGAATGATTGGACAGAAAGATGAAGTAGAGATTTGAGCGGATTAAAAAAAAAACAAAAAAAAACATATTTGCTTATTATTTCTCTAAATTATACGAATTGGCAAATTTAAAAGGCAAACTAAATACTGTTATTCTAGTCAAAGATGCACATCTGTTTGCTTTAATGTTTTGAATACTACCAAAGATCTCCGCCCACTCTTTTTCCCATGCTCAAAATCGAATGATGCCAACACTAATTATCTCAAAAATATAAACTCCTTTTAGTCAATACGTAAAAAAGCTCAAATAGACAAAAAAATACAAACTGCGCTCTTCAGTATTTTTTTGGTGATAATGTGAGTTGCCAGTAGTGGACACTCGTATGAAATGTAGAAATTTATCAAGATGAAGCAAAATTTTAATCGATTTTAATTTTCACGATCGACATCCAACGGATAAAACTATAACTTATAAATTCCACCATCTTATAGAAACTGGCTCTGTTACATCACAACGCTGAACAAGTAGACAATAAAGGTGTAATGTTCGAGTGATACCGCAGGAGGTGCTGGGTTTCGCCCGTTTAATTCCACAACTGAGCACAGCGGAAATAGGCGAAGCATCCGGTCAGCATGTCTGGTATTTGTTACATGCACATGATGCGCATCCATTCCATCCGACACTGCTGCAAGCATTGATGCTGGGTAACCGCGCACAAGGATTTTTTTGTAACTTCATGTTCATTATCTTAGAGGAAAATCCGCCATTCCTTTGTGATATTCTGTGGATAGATAAGTTAATGCTTACACGGGGTGGCATTTTGTGAATGTGCAGAATGTGCATTAATGGTTTGTGGAAAACATCCACATCGCACGCCCAGTACGACACGTGTGGTGCGGTATGTGGGGGACCCAGATTGTTGGTCACATCTTCTACGATGGGACCTTAACGGGCAATCGTTACCTGCATCTGCTACAAAACACGGTACGTGAATGGTATGAAGGACTGTCTCTCCGACATGCATGCCACGTGTGGTTTCAGAATGAAGGGGCCCTCTCCGCATAAAAGATCAAATGTCCTGGCGTGTCTGGCCACCGAATTAGGTGAACAGATCCTTGGATATGGTGGTCCGGTAGACCACCACGTTCGCCGGACTTGACTCCCATGGACTTCTATCTCTGGGGGTTACATCAAGGCATAGGTCTACGTGACAAAGACCACTTCTCTGGTTTATCTGAAGCAGTGCATCAACCTTGATTGCCGCACCGTTTGCACACCTGCTATGCTCTAACGTGTTTAGGACTCAGTACTGTTACGCATTCAATTGTGCATTGCCAAAAATTGAGAACATTTTGAGCTGTATTTCTAGAAGATTCCGGCTTTTTATGTATTCATTTTTATAGCAGAATGTTTTCTGGTATTATAATAAATTGAAATTTATTTTTCTGTTTAATTTGAATATTTCGTTCTTCGCTTTGTATAAGGCCCCTAAAAGTCAACTGAAATTTTTATATGAAATAACACCGTTTTGGTGTTACCCCGATTTGGCGATACCGACTAAAGGTGGTTTCGCCGTAAAAAGAACATTGCACCCTGATTTTGATCTCGAATTACTTTAATTCATCTTTTAACTGACCCATCAATGAAAGACAAAATCATGTGCAAAAATCTCAAACTTTAAAATTTAATAACTGTGTCAATTTATGTAGTACAGATGTCAAACTTTTTGCGTTATATCTGTTACGATATGTGTAAACCTTTACTCAATATAACTATAGGGGCTGAGGTACCGTATAATAAGTTAGATTTCGTAATTTTTATAAAGTTTATATTTTACTTTAAATAATGCCACTGCATGAATATTTACCTCATTTGAAACGTTTTTGTCATTGCAACTTTTGATATATATAAACAAAGAACTGTAGAAATGTTACTAATGTGAATTATTTTTTAATTAATACATTCTGTATAAAAGGAATTGTAAAATGTTCTAATACTAAATCTATAAGATAATAAATTAGTCAGATTTGACTGAGCCTTTTATGTATAACTCAGATTCAACTGGTTATATTTATCTTCAATTCTTCTCTATTTTCATGAATGATGATATTAGAAAATTTGTCAGAAAACCATGCAGTAAATGTTAAAAAAAAATGTAATTCAATATAATTTTGAGCTGATATTAAGATTGTTTTATTAAAGAAAGACTACAAAATTTAAAGTTAATTAGTCATTAACTATGACTAATGATCATTTCAAGCGAAACAGTCGGATATAAAATACGACAACGTTTTATATATATATATATATATATAACAAAAACATAATTTGAAGAACAAATTAAAAAAAAAACAAAATTTATTTCCTACATTGTTTAAGCCCGAGAAGGGACATATATTAAGATATTTCATTCAATTAGTTGTACATTTAATGTTAAACTTTTGTAACAAATTAGTTAAGCCAATTGAAGATTAAAAAATGAAAATAAATTTGATACAATATAATACTTAAAACACCCTAAAAATTTAGATTCCGTTCAAATGAAATCAAAATAAATCTTAGACTTCTTCCATTTTTAATTGAAAATATTTGTACTGAAGATTTTGTATTATGTTTATGACAATTGTGCATAAAATGATAAGATGCATGCAAAATACAAAAATTAAAAAAAGTCTAAGATTTATTTCAATTTCATTTGAACGGAATCAAATTTTTTAGGGTGTTTTAAGTATTATGTTGTATGAAATTTATTTTCATTTTTTAATCTTCAATTGGCTTAACTAATTCGTTACAAAAATTTAACATTAAATGAACAACTAATTGAATGAAATATCTTAATATCTGTCCCTTCTCGGGCGTAAATAATGTAGGAAATAAATTTTGTTTGTTTTTAATTTGTTCTTCAAATTATGTTTTTGTTTTATATGTCAAGATTTTTAATAACTACTGCACTCAGACGAACTCATTTCAAAATTAATAGAGAGTATCATCATCAGGCTTTGATGTATGCAGTATTGCGTCACAATGTGGGATGCAGTTTACCAATGTGTAATTCAAAATGTTTTACCACTGTAGTAATGAAGGTTGGGGTAGTTTGGACAAAAACTTCTAATCTGAACGTAAAAAATCTATAATCAAAACATAAAAAATTAACTTCACTAAAATTTAGATACCCTATTTCCCACTCAGGAACGCTATGAACGTAAACGTAAATTGTGTTGAATCCTTACTGCTAATATTTAACTGTGATACAGTAAAAAATTAAAAATAAAAGTTTTACTTAAATTTTTAAACCTTATTCTCTCCCAAGGGAAAATTATTACGTAAGTTTAACTTGGGGTATAAATAGTTCTCATCTCGGAAAAAAATACATTTTAAAATTTAAGTTATGTAATTCCCCACTAAGCTCGCTACCTGCATAAAAATAGCTATCCATTAGAAACTTTTTACTAAAATATAAACTTGACCAAAGCAAAAACTTATTCTGAAAATATCCTTTTTATTTCCACTATGACGTCATATTCACCTTTTTAATTTTTGAAGAAAAAAAACTAGCTCAATTTAATATTTCACGTGAAAATCTTTCAACTAAAAGAAATAAATTATTATTACGGCTTTTGAAATTTTTGCAACAATGAAATAAAAATGTTACATTTTCTATGAAAAATGTCAGTTGATTTTCAATGAAAAAAGCAAAAATTGGAATTATTAAGAAAAATATTTGACTAATGTAAAAACAAATTGGCCCATGTTTCTCTCTGGGTTATATTTCACTCATATTCAAAGGCATTTTACCATTCGTTTTGACCCTGACGTCAGGCAAACGTTTTTACACTTTAAATTTATAATATCATTAGAATTAGTAAAGAATAAAATATGAGTGGCATCAGGGACAAAAAGGTGGGAAGAAAAAATGAAAAAGTTATGATCTCCATAGGCTTTTCCATGTTAAATTAACATTGAGAAGTGACACTGGAAATAAATAAGTATTGCACTGCCGCGCAATACTTAAATATTTATCAGTACTGTACTGTAAATGTATGCAATTTATTTTTTCGATAATCAAAATTTTGGATACTTCTCCCATTTATCAGTCATTAATTCTTTTTTCTTTCATTTATTAGAAATGTATGTTTCATATCCGTACACTATAAAATTATGCGGTAAATATTTAAAAAATATATAATTAAATGTATTTATGAGCCGATGTATATTACTGCATTAAAATAAGAAGATAAACTTCCAAGTCAAATATTCATTAATAGTGACTGATTTTCACTTCAAGCGAAATGGTTGGATATATAATTTGATTACGTTTCGATTTGAATACGTTTACGATTATTTCATATCCCTGCACTAAAAACGAATACAGTAAATGTTTAAAAAAACTTAATTAAATGTATTTATGAGCTGATATATATTGCTGTATTAAAATAAGAAGATAAACTTCAAAGTCAACTATTCATTAATTTTGACTGATGTTCACTTCAAGCGAAATGGTTGGATATAAAATACGAAGAAGTCCTTTATATATATTTTTTAATTAGCACTATAGTCAAAAATTTATGTAATTTATTATTGTGATAATCAAAACTTCGGATACTTATTCTATTTATCAGTCGCTTATTGTATTTATCCTTAAAATATTAGAAATGAATATTTCATACCTGTACTATGTAAAATTATGCACTAAATATAAACAAAAAGTAATGAAATGTAATTTTGAGCTGATATCAAAATTTCTGTATTAAAGAAAGACTATAAAATATGAAGTCAACTGATCATTAACCCTCTCGCTGCGCAACCCGAGATATACTCGGGCAACATAAAAGTGCCAAAATTTGAGCAACCCCAGATTTCGTCGGGGATGCATTTTTCCGTCTAATTACGCTTCCTTCATTATTCCCACCAGTTATTTTTTCATTGTAAATTTTGTCTTATTAATTGGAGAATTTTCCCGATTAAATTAGACAAAAACTTTTGTTTTGAAAAACCGGCGACAAAAGAATAAAAATTCTTAAAAGACGTTCGTCGCGAAGGGGTTAAATACGCAATTTTTGAAGCTATTTTGATAAAACAATTGAGTAGCGAGAGGGTTAATTATGAATGATATATATTTTAAACCAAATAGTTGGATATAAAATACAACGATGTCCTTTGTATGATTTTTTTAATCAGTACTGTACCAAAAATATGCGCATTTCATTATTGTGATTATAAAAAATGTGGATACTTATTTAATGTATAAGTCCCATGTAATATTTATACTTCAAATATTAGAGATGGATTTTTCATATCTCTACTCTATAAAATTATACTGTTAATGTTAAGAAAAGTGTAATGAAATGTAATTTGGAGCTGGTTATTGCTGTATTAAAAAAGACGATAAAATATAAAGATAAATATTCATTAATTATGACTGATGTTTATTTCAGGCGAATTGTTGGATATAAAATCCGACTAAGTTTTAGGCAGATTTCGTAAGAAATACTACCTATTGCAGTCGTTACCATTGTGCGACTTTTGAAAAATTCCTTCATAACTTTTCATTATATGATCCCAGGAACCCAAAACCACTCCCACCTAAAAAATTTATATATATATATATATATATATACTAAAT
The DNA here is from genome assembly GCA_963932465.1 of Maratus speciosus. Classification (NCBI taxonomy): domain Eukaryota; kingdom Metazoa; phylum Arthropoda; class Arachnida; order Araneae; family Salticidae; genus Maratus; species Maratus speciosus. The sequence continues at coordinate 329,428,174 of OZ010788.1, read as the reverse complement.
TTTGTCCGCACGATAAAAGTCGCAATTATGCACGGATCGTCTCCAAACTCGCCAACAACTTTAAGATGGCTAATATCTCGGCGGGGATTGAAAATGGGCAAAATCGGCCCTAGGGAATGGAAATGGGGAGGGTTAAAAATTTTGAATACCGTCTTAACAAGATTCTGATAAAACCAGCTCTTACACAAAAATGACAGGAAAAAATAAATATTTTTCGTTATAGCAGTTGCCAACAATTAGAAGAAAAAAAAAACAATAAAATTCTCACCACAACAATTACTTTTCTATTGAGAGATTTTAATGTGAAAAAATAAATAAACTGAACAAATTGAATATTACGTCATAAGTTTTCTAGAGCAAGATTTCAGCATAAAAACTCAAAATGAAATAAATAGTTCGACGAATTAAAAAAAGAAAAAAAATATGCGTCATATTGGAAATATAATGGACCTCAGCAGGTGAATATGTAACGAGATGTGAGTTTGAAGAAAAGTATTAAAACATGATAAAAACCCGACTATGGAAATGTTAACATATTTTAACACTTTGGGGTTCTCTGAATTTGTTTTAGCCATTTTTAAACCTATTCCATATACATGCGTGTGTGTGTGTATATTAGAATTTTCACAAAATGTTTAGCTCCCTCGAGCTTATTCTTAGTGAAGGAACTGGGTCTATCTCTAATCTTGATTTAAGTTTTGTTGGTGAATTTAGTACTTAACTTTGAAATCTACCTCCGCCTGTAGGCCCGAGCAGGCAGGGATTTTTTTTTATATATACATCTTTTTTTTTTAATTCGTAGTACTGTACCGAAATGTTTGCAATTTATTATTGAGATAATCAAAATTCGGGATACTTATTCAACTTTTCAAACTTTTATCTATTTAGCCTTCCAATATTAGAAATGAATGCTTGATATATCTACTTTCTAAAGTTTTTAATTAGTACTTTATTAATTTTTAATTAGTCAGCATTTTATAAATTAGCACTGTACCTAACATTTTTGTAATTTATTATTGTGATAATCAAAATTGGGGATACTTATTCTTTTTTATCTATTTATCCTTCAAATATTAGAAATGAATGTTTGATATAACTACACTGTAAAGTTTCATTATAGTATTGGCTTTATTTTTATAAGTGTTGTTTTAGATCCTATGAAACAGTAATATACAAATAAAACAAAATTCAAAGCCATACAATTGCCTCAGCTGCGCTTTAAATGGGTTATCTAATCTATGTAAATGCTTAAATGAAAAGAAGAAAATTACACTAGTGATAAGATAGATTTCGAAATAAGTCCTCGTTAACGTTACAAGTGCGGCGAAAAGTTTTCTGAAATTTAAGTCCTTTATTTAAATTCAGCTATAATTATTTTTCCTTAAAAAGTTCGTTAACGTTTTAATGCAGTTGTAATTTTATTTATAGGGTTTCAAAGCATTTCCTGTATTTGCCTGTTTAAATTAAATATTATTGTATTTTTAAATATGAACTGTTCCTCACTAGGCAGTTACAAATTCTAATTTTAATTTTAATTTAATTAATAAATTTTATTTTTTATATAGGAACATCTTTATTAATAATTTTAACTACTTGCATATTCCTTTCTAAAAGAATTGCAGATGCCGTACTGCGTATACTGATATTTGGGCACTGGGCAAATTGAACCCAATTATATACAATATAACAATATATTTTAGATATCTTCCCTTGCTTCAGTTTAAAATGAAAAATAATTCAATGATTTTTTAACCAAAATGTTAAATCAAGTTTAGAAATAAACATTACATTTTCTAATTAAATATGGAAATTCTTTAGTTTTTCTTTTTCAAAGCATTATTATTTATAAACGAGAATTTTATGAAATATATTAACTAATACATTAACAATGTAAAGCACTTATTTCTGTCATAGGCTGTCTAATATAATAAGAAGAAATTTTATACATTTCATTGTAATTGACATCTAATCTGTGTTTTAATATCAACTAAAAGAAACAGACAAGCGTTCCCAATGTACTATATAGCCCATATTATAATTTATATTATGCTTTATATCATGAAGCAAAAACTTATCAGTGTGTATCGTTGATTTCATACCGACGCGAAGGTGTGAAAGATTTCGGATTTTTTTTTTTTTTTTTTTTAACTACCGAAGCGAAAATGAATAAATATATTTCCTGATACAATTTGTTTCAAAGCTGTATCTCACTTTACTGAAATTTTATGATTGTACAAGCATATTTTAAAAAAAACCCAGCTTATTAAAAGACCCATTGCAGAAGATAAACGAGTGTTCACCATTTATAATATAAATAGTTCAGCATTAGTTTCAGCCTAATATTCCATAAAAAATTAAATCTTCATAGCATTATTAATAGCATTATGAATAGCATTCATAAAAAAAATCTATTTAATTTTGATACTTATGACATTACATAAACATCTTGTTGCATTTATAATTTTACTAAATAACTATTTCAAAACAAAATAGCAAAGCAAAATTTAATAACCGGATATCTTTATTTATAAGTGTCATATCAACATTTTATTTTTAACATTTACCGTATTTTAGCATGATGGATTGTTACTTGAAATACCAAGCAGTTTAAAACTTGCTTTCAAAAAAGCTGAAGAACGAATATCGATAGAGATTTATTTTTGACTCACTATGATTTATATATTTTCCAATATGTTATCTTTAGAAGTGATTTAAAATGAAGAAATAGTAGTATTTTATCAAAACTTTTTTTACTTAAGTACATTTTAAAGTTTGTATTCTTAGTGTAGAAACATGACTACAAAAAGTTACGATTTACCGAAATTTATTTATGAGTTACTTCTACTGCCATAGATTTCCTCAACCGTTTTAGAGTACATTTTATAGTATATTAATCAGTTTTCTTAACCCGGAATATACATTTTTTCGAATGATATCACTCTTATTTAATTTTTTGAATATATTATCATTTGATTGGATTTAATAAGAAGAAATAGCGGTATTTTATCAAAATATTTTTTATTTAATTTTTAACTGTATTTTAAAGTTGGTTTTGTTATTTTAGAAACATAACTGTGGAGCAAACATGCAAACCATGCTTTCTCCTTCAGATACAAATTTTCAAAAAACACAAAAAACTGATAAATAAGAAAATAACTTGTATTTAATTCTCATTTTTATTGTGTATTTTTATTACTGTTTATTAGAAAGAATTGCAAGCATACCTAAGATATTAAACATAAAACAAATTAATAAAATGCATTTAATATTTGGAGAAATCACGTTTTGACCGAATTCAGAGGAGGAAACATGTTTTGATTGTTTGACAAGTGGATAAAACGCTTTTTGAATGAAATAAGTTCTAATTCACAAATAATACAATAGCATTATTTTATTTGAATAAATACCGAATTTCAGTTGATTATTGTTAAAATAAAATGACAGATTATGGTACCTAGTAGTATTCATTAAATATTTACTAAATAAATACTCGTTTGCCAGAAATCCACTTCAAATTTTAAAACCAATATCTTCATCTAGACAGTTATACACATATCCCTCTTCTTTATTGCAGGCTTATCAATCATGGATAATGTGGTTGTATCATTTGAATATATCATCAGGTTGATTTTGCCACTGTTCACTATACATTACCTTCAAAAGTTTTTTAACATCTTTGTTCTTTTCAACTGGTATGGCGTGGCTAAGAGGAAGATATTCTAAAACAACCCTTTGAACAAGGCAACAGTAACTCCCTTTTTAAAAAGATTTACATCATATTCTTCATTTAGATCTTGAAATCTATAATTCTGGAAGCCTTTAACTTTAACAGTTCTCTTATTTTTTTTCTAAAACAATCCGTTTCAATTGTGATATGTATGGTAGGTTTCGAAAGTACACATTAAGTGACAACTGTCATTGGCAGACTGGAGAAATCACTGCGTGATTGAATGCAGGCTTTGGAGGAAACACTCTTTGATTGAAACGTCAAGTTTTAAAATTGATTTATAATCGGAGAAAATTTTTTTTTAGTAAAAAATACCATTTATTTCTGTGCAATTTAACACAGAGTTCATAAAAATAACAATAACTCATTTTTTTATTTTTTTGTGAGAAAACACGGTTTGAATGTTTGCTCCACAACTAAGCAGTCGGATATGGCAATCCCAAAACTTTCTTCTATATCATGCATGTTAATACTTCCTCAAAAATGCAGCATAGCAGCGCGTCCGGTTAGATGATTTACACCGAAATGTATTCAGCAAAAACGTATGTTAACTTCTAACTGAATCTAAAGTTTGATTATAATCCGTGCATTAGTTTCTGACATAGAACTATATCGAAGATCGTATTAAATATTTCTGCTTAGCATTGCAACCTATTGGGCGATTTACACCGGAAACTAAACAGCACTAATTTATGTCAGGGACTGACTGAATCTGAAGTTTTATGAAATTTCGTGCAATAGCTCTTGAGAAACTATTGCTGAAATATGAAAAATGCAGCATAGTAGCGCCATCTGAAGGCGATTTACACCCAAAAGTAATCAGCGCCAATTTACATCAGGGAATAACTGAATCTAAAGTTTTATTAAATTTTGTTCGTTAGTTCTTGAGATAGAGCGCCCGCAATACTTGTTCACATAGTGGCAGACAGACTCACAGACAGACATTTTATAAAAAAATAATTTTTGGGATATCTGACCCCTAAAAATTGAAATTTCTGAAAACCTGAATTAAAACATTTTCACGAATCCAACGTTTCATCTTGTAAACACAGAAGAAAGTAAAAAACTAACGATTTAACTGAATTTATTTAAGAGTTTCTTCTCTTGTCACTGATTTTCAGAAACGTTTCACAGTAGATTTTATAGTATATTAATCAATTTTCTAAACAAGAAATATACATTTTTCAGATGATATCACTATGATTTATATAATTTCTAATATTTTAGATTACTTCCATACCATTAGATGACATTTAATAACAAGAAATAGTGGTATTTTATTAAATAATTTTTATTTAACTACATTTAATGTTTATTTTGTTATTTAATAAACATGACTGAAAACAGTAACGATTTAACTAAATTAATGTAAGACTTCCTTTTGCTGCCATAGGTTTTCAGAATCTTTACGGAGTAGGTATTATGGTATATCAATCGGTTTTCTAAACCTAGAATGTAGGTTTTTCGGATGAAATAAATTCTAAAGGTAAACAATATCATCTTGAATAAACGTGTTCTACAGACAGATATAATAAACTATCAACTTTTGCAATAAAATTATTTTTATTTTAATCATCGACCATGTGTAAATTCAATTACTCAGCTAAAATCGTGAAATTGAGAATGCAAAACACAAAAAATACCGATATTCCAGTTTATTTAAACTAATCCACGCACTCTACAAACCATCCAGAAAAATTTTCTAGAATCATTGGCAGCCAATGAAACTTGTTTTTTCAAAATTATTTATTAAACTTCGAACAAATTGAATAAAATATAATTGCTATCACTATGTGAAATAAATGCTTGAAATGATCTTTAGCCGTATACAAATGACTATGAAAGTCTTCTGCAACAATTGTCTCCTTTGATCAGCAACATATTCATAAAAATGTAAATGTATCTTAAAGATTTAAGAAGTCTCAGGACTCTTAACAGTGAAAAAAAAAAAAAAAAGATATTTTCAACATTTAATATCTTAAACTGTATATGATTTTAAAACACAATTTTTTGTGATGAAAGACATACATTCTTTCATTTCATGTATTTAAAAAAATGCAAGATACAGAATTAGAATTTATAAAGCTTCAAACTGTCAGAAATCTGACGAGTAGAAAAACGGTATACCTGCTTACACGCAGGATTACAAAATAAATATTGTAACTAGAATGACAATTTTGGTACCTACTTATACTTCAGATTATAATAAATACCCTGAATTGAACTAAATTTGTATTTCAATTATTTTTATATTTTAAGACAAAGTTTTATTTAGCTAATACAAAAGTTTGAAATTTTCAACAGTATAATCATCTGAAATTTTTTTTATTTGTACAATAAAAAGGCAAGGTTCAATAAAAGATTCAGTTTATACAGATTAACATGAAATATACAGGGTGATTCAGCTCGTCGGTGACAAACTTTAAGGATCGATAGAGCACACCTAGACGAACATTTTTGAATAGGGAATGTAGGGTCCCTGACGCGATGGTAAGGCGCTAGGCGCTTTCGAAAATTTGGGTGCCGAAATTCGAAACGTCATAAAAACTAGGGAAATGGTTAGATTTTCTTGCTTGTTGCGTCGAAATGATTCTGTTTGTTTAGACTTTCTTCAGTACCAATTTGATAAGCGTATCTCTTAAAACATGGATAGGGGGCGCTGCAGACTTTGGAGAGCTAGACAACAACTTTAAGCCCGTTATTTTGATAATTTAACACATGCTCGCCAAAGTTTATACTCTAACTTAAAGTTTGAACCCAAAAGTAGAGCCCTGCAAAAAGCGTAAGAGCCGGAATAAAATGTCAAAGTACAGGGTGGTCGAAACTCGAAGGCTCCTAAGAGATAAACAAACAGATTTCTTGACTTATGGCATGCATTTTCATGATTCTGTTTGCTGGGGCTCTCTGAAACTCAGTTGAACGGTACAAAAAGAAACATCGATAGGGGGCGCTTTGGGCAAAAAACATAATTCGTTGACATTTCGGACGCTAACTGAAAACGGGGCGCTACGATCAGTTAGTAATAATGAAAACACATTTTCTACCTCTGCTCAACACTTCTGAATAAATTTAGACCAAAAACATCAATGATACTGGAAATTTATTTACAAAAAATAACACTACAGAAGATGCTCGAAATTTCGAACTTGGGCCATGATGCAGGCTTCGCACCTCCGTCGCATTGAGGAGTGTGTGTTTCCAACAATGCCAGGAGTATCTCTGATCTGCCCTGCAGCTGCCACAATGCGCGCCACAAGTTCTTCAGCACTGCTGACAGGTGTATGGTATACCTCGGCCTTCAGGTAACCCCAAAGGAAGAAATCCAAGCAGGTGAGGTCTGGTGATCGGGCAGGCCAGTGAACTGGACCCCCACGCCCGATCCACCGCTGGCCATACCTTGCGTTTAGATGGAGACGCACGTCGTTCGTGTAATGGGCCGGAGCTCCATCGTGCTGGAACCACATCTGGCGACGCGAACCTTCGGGTACGTGCGCCTCATCCAGAAGCTGCGGCAGCACTTGATCCAGGAAAATCAGGTAATTTCCACCTGTCAGCCGTTCAGGTAACAAATAAGGGCCAATGAGGCAATCCCCCAGAATGCCGGCCCACACATTTACTGAGAAACGCTCCTGGGCTGCTCGGCTTCTGGTTTCATGTGGATTTTCATCACACCACACATGACTGTTGTGGGCGTTCCACATTCCCTCCCGGCTGAAGGTGGACTCGTCCGTAAACAAAATGCTGTTTACAAAACGGGGATCCCTGGATCTCATCGCCAAGTACCATCTTGAGAATTCCACTCGAGGGCCAAAATCCTGCTCTCTGAGCAACTGCACCCGCTGGATGTGGTACGGGTGCAGATTCCGGGAACGTAAGATGCGCCACGCAGTTGCTTGCGAAATGCCAACATGTCTGGCGATATCTCTCGTGCTAAGACCTGGGTTGTCCTCAACCAGGTTAAGCACAGCCTCTTCGTTGTCGGGGGTGCTCACTGATCGCTCCCGTTCAGGCCTGCCTCCGTCGAAAGATCCCGTTGTGGACAACCTCTGGTGTACTCGAGCGAAGAAGGCATGGCAGGGGATTTGCCTGTTGGGGTAACGCTCGACGTACAACCGCTGAGCGGCTCGTCCATTACAACCAGCAGCGCCATACGCCAAATGCATGTCAGCCAATTCAGAGTTTGTGTACCGTTCCATCCTACTACCGATCTGCAGACAAGTAACCCGAAGCTTAAGTAGGTACCGCACGTTCAAAAGACGTGTCTGCGCATACAACTACGTCATCTCGCGTTGTCGTCTACGCATTACGTATCTTTTGCATATCGATATGGTACGATATCTTTTGCATAAATCAGCAAAAAGCACCTTATGTAAATTTTATTGCGCGCATTGTGCATGATTGAAACCAGCTATGTTTGTTAAAAAAAACAAACAAACTGCAGTTTTAATAGCTTCTTATGATAAATAAATTACTCTCTTGTTTTGTTTCTAACTGATCGTAGCGCCCCGTTTCCAGTTAGCGTCCGAAATGTCAACGAATTATGTTTTTTGCCCAAAGCGCCCCCTATCGATGTTTCTTTTTGTACCGTTCAACTGAGTTTCAGAGAGCCCCAGCAAACAGAATCATGAAAATGCATGCCATAAGTCAAGAAATCTGTTTGTTTATCTCCTAGGAGCCTTCGAGTTTCGACCACCCTGTACTTTGACATTTTATTCCGGCTCTTACGCTTTTTGCAGGGCTCTACTTTTGGGTTCAAACTTTAAGTTAGAGTATAAACTTTGGCGAGCATGTGTTAAATTATCAAAATAACGGGCTTAAAGTTGTTGTCTAGCTCTCCAAAGTCTGCAGCGCCCCCTATCCATGTTTTAAGAGATACGCTTATCAAATTGGTACTGAAGAAAGTCTAAACAAACAGAATCATTTCGACGCAACAAGCAAGAAAATCTAACCATTTCCCTAGTTTTTATGACGTTTCGAATTTCGGCACCCAAATTTTCGAAAGCGCCTAGCGCCTTACCATCGCGTCAGGGACCCTACATTCCCTATTCAAAAATGTTCGTCTAGGTGTGCTCTATCGATCCTTAAAGTTTGTCACCGACGAGCTGAATCACCCTGTATATTTCGAAACTTTCATTAAAAATATTCAGAAGTTTTTGAGATATCCTGCGCGTTACGCCCAAAAACGTCATTTGGAGAAAAATAACTTAAAAGTTTCGAAAAAGCTGTTTCAGCAATTGAACGGGTATAACTCTAAAAGCCATAACTTCCGTTCTATAAGGAATTTCAGGGAAACAATTATATCAAATTTTTCAGAAAAGATAGGAGTTTAACATCTAAAAAAATAAATTTCGAATATTTTGAAGATTTTAGAGTCACAGAGACCCCTTAAAATAAACACCCTCCATTTCTTTTATACGAGTAGCATGCAGTGTTTGAACCAAATATATCACCAATTTAAGGAAATTACACAAGGTATAGTAGAAACAATATACTGCAATTATAATGATCAAATGATGAAATATCAATATATCATTTACATAATTTTAAACTACTCATGTGCGAACGATAAGTGTTTGTCTTTTTTGCATAATTTAGTACGGGACATTAAAGAGCAACACGTATATAGCCGTGTAGATATCGTGAAAATGCAGAAAGATACCAGCAGTATACTGTGCTGATTTCTGTTGCGTTCGAAAAGTAGCTGCAGCATGTAATTTAATGTATGCCCTGACCAAGCGTAGCTTTATAAGGAATGCTCCGATTTTGATAGTTCTTTTTTGATGAAATTGGTTCATTCCGATAGTTATTTAATTGATAATTAAGAGTAAAATAAAAATGATAATAAAAAAAAGAAAAATGAAAAACGACAATCTTTAGAAAACCTTTTATCAGACAGCTTCATCTTGAAGGAAACGGAAATTGAAATCACTTTATCACCGATCTCATTCTGAATTATCACGATATTTAACTGGCCATTTTATATCAGTTGTCCGATGTAGTTCACCATTAGTTCATGTAAAAAAGGGGGAAAAATATCTTCTGCGCATGCACAGTAAAAACAATTTTTATGCAAAAGCTCATATTTCATCAAATAATTAATATATTAATATTATGATGGCAGCATAACGTTTCTAGTGTACATTGCAATGTACACTAGATGCAATGTACATATTTCGCGCATTAAATTTGATGGAAAACCATGCATTCTATAAACAAAAATTATGGAGAAATGTTTGAAATTTTTAAATGTTACTTTTAAATATCCTTGAGCGTACGTCTTATTCTTATATATATACATTAATACAATTTTTCTACTGTTATTCACTGCAGATGCAGATAATTTTGAGCATTTTATATCCAAATCAATTCATTTTTTTTCATTTAATTTGCTGCTGTTCCTCTATGTTTTCTGGAACGAAGCGGTCCTTTTAAACATTTGAATTGAATATTTTGATTGAATATTTATTTTATATTGAATTTCATTTTTTTTTTTATCATCCCCGAGTTCCAGAGGAATTTTTAAAATATTTTTTTAACGTGTCCGCCGAGTTTAATCTACATATTGTATATATTATTATTCCGTTGTAGTATAATGAACAAAAAATACTCATGAAAAACTGAAAAAAAAATTAAACACGGTCTATAATGTCATTTTCGACGAGTTTTTGTATTTTTACAATAATTTTAGTGAGTCCAACTTAATTAATTAATGGTATATTTATACTGCGGCGCTAGAAGATGAAAGACACTGGGCGCCAATGTTAATGCTCTTACAGTGTACTCCAAATGCTCTTACAGAACTGAAATTGGTGGATTCTAGATCCGTTTTCCAAACAGATTCCGAATAGGCTTTCCGTTTTTCTTAAAATAGTCCAGTTTTTGAAAAATTTGAATATGTGATTTTATGGAAATTTAATCTTTTTGTGCAATTTTATGCAAATTTTAGATGCAATAAATGTCAGATTGAATTTACTTTTCTAGATAATGAATACTGGACTATTTTCTGCAGATAAATTTCACGATCTCCATAATCTTAACATTTAGCTGAGTGTTATTAAGCCTAATTTGCAAAACTTTCAATGGTGTAATCTTTACATTACTATAAAGTTTAAATTAGTTGCAATAAGTTTGATGTAATGTTTTTCTAGACTAGATTTTTAGGCCAATTCCAAATTTGCAGCATATTTCCTTATATTTCGACTATGTTTTGAGTAAAATGATTTCTACTTTCGTACGTTATTGACATAAGTTTGATATAAGATGCTTTTTAGGGGTACGTAACTTGTAAGATTCCTATCAGGGACATAAATAACAGTTTATACAATAGGAATAAGGAAAAATAAGTTTAATCTATCCTAACTAGTTGAAGTACACATCACAAAGTAATGAAAACCAATTTCTGGTTTTTTTGACCAAAAAATAAAATTTTACATTTTTTTTTTCAAAAAACATACATCATAGAAGAAAACAGACACCAGATTGAAAATTAAAATAAAAAACTTGTTTAGAAACATATTAGCGTACCCGTGTGGCAGAAATATTTGAACGTCAAGAAACATTATTAGAAAAATATGAAAAAAGCGAAAATAGGCAAATTATTTGGCGATCGCATGTCAGTGTAATCATAGAAGCAATTTGTTTGTAAAATAAATGTGATAGTGATTATACATAAAACAAAAGAATGAGTGTTATAATGCTTTAATCCTTAAATTTTTGTATAATTCTGCAAAAATGCTTAATTAGCATAAATCGAAATATGCAAATTTTTCAAAAACAAGACTTGCCGGAGTAAATATAAACAAGTTTTGGAATCAGAAGAAAAAATCGCTTAAGAAACAACTAATTTTGGTTTTGTGAAAGAGAAAACGTTCAAATTTGTTGACCAGTAATATTAAAATATACAGAGCGCAATATGTTATCTATCGCCCACCATTAATTTCTCAACCGATGGTCGTAGACAAGTAGTTCCAATTACAAATACGTTTCAAATGAGGTAAATATTCATGTTGTGGCATTATTTAAAGTAAGAAATTAATTTTATGAAAATTACGAAATCTAACTTTTCATACTTTCCCCCAGTCGCTATAGTTATATTTAGTAAAAGTTTACACGTATCATAACAGATATAACACAAAACGTTTGATGTCTGTACGACAAAAATTGACACAGTTATTAATTTTAAAGTTTGAGATTTTTGCGCATGATTTTGGCTTTCATTGTGGGATCCGTTAAAAGATGAATTAAAGTAATTCGAGATCAACATCAGGGCGCAATGTCCTTTTTACGACGAAACCACCTTTAGCCTATATCGCCAAATCGGGGTATCACCAAAGGGGTGTTATTTCATCTAAAAATTTGATCTAAATTTTAGGTGTCGTACGCAAAGTGAAAAATAAAATATTGAAATTAAACAGGGAAAAAAATGCCAGTTTACTATAATTTCAGAAAACGGTCCACTATAAAAAAAAATACATCGAACGCGGAATCTACTAGAGGTGCTGCTCAATGTGCTCACCCTTGGTGGCAATACACAATTGAATGAATTACAGTACTGAGTTCTGGACACATTAGAGCATAACATGTGTTCAAACTGTGTGAGAATCAAAGATAGCCGGTATCGCCAAATCGGGGAATCAGCAAATTATTTCATCTAAAAATTTGGGCTAACTTTTATGTTTCGAACAACATTCAAACGTCAAATAATGTAGAATCGACAACTGGAAAATAAAGCATACGCACTAAAGACTAGATAAATGGCACCGGAGTGCAAACGACCAGCCGAGCTATAACGAGCATAAAAATTGGGATAATACAAATTACAATAGTACCGCAGCTCTACACGTTCGAGATAAAACACGAGCCATGTAGCAGTGGACATGCTAGTTAGCACTGAGATCGTGATAGCAGACTACGCATACATGCAATATACGGAAATTATACTTATTTATGGTGAATGTCAAAAGAATGCCATGGAGGATGCGAGTATTTATTGAGAACGTTTCCCCAAGGATCTACATACAACTCATGAAACTATACCTGATTCATTGCACCATCTTAGAGAGAACTGCTCTGTTTCACCCCGACCCAGAACAAGTACACGGGGAAGGTCCAATTTTCGAGTGACACTGGAGGTGATGCTGACATTCGCCTACTTTCTTCTTCAACTAAGCACGGCGGAAATAAGTGAGGCATGTGGTCAGCATATCTGGCATTTGTTACAAGCACTTGAAAAGCATCCATACCATCCGACACTGGTGCAAGCATTGATACTGGTTGACCACGCTCGACAATTTTATTATTGTAATTTCATGCTCAACACCTTAGAGGAAAATCCATCGTTCCTTTGTGACATTCTGCGGACAGATGAGTCGATGTTTACACAGGGTGTCATTGATAATTTGAACAGTGTGCATTAATGGTCTCTGAAAAACATCCCCATCGCCTGCACAGTACGACACGTGTGGTGCGGTATATGGGAAACCCATATTGTTGGACGCATTTTCTACAATGGGACCTTAACGGGCTATCGTTACCTGGATATGCTATAAAACACAGCAAGTGACTGGTATGAAGAGCTGCCTCTCCGACATGCATACCGTGTGTAGTTTCAACATGATGGGGCTCTCTCAGCATAAAACATCAAACTTCCGCGAGTATCTGGCCAGCAAATTCGGTTAACAGATCCTTGGATATGGTGGTCCGGTAGAGTGACCACCGCGTTCGCCGGACTTGAAGCCAGTTGACTTTTACCACTGGGGTTACATCAAGACATAAGTCTATGTGACTGAGACTACTTTACCGGCTTATCTGAAGCAGCTCATCATCCTTGATTTTCGCACAGTTTGCTCACCTGCTCTGCACTCAGTAGTGTCACTCATTCAATTGTGCATTGCCACCAATGGAGAATACATTGAGCAGTATCTCTAGTAGATTCCTGCGTTTGATATATTAATTTTGTATACAAGCTTGTTTACTGATATCATAATACATTAGGGCGTGTCAATTTGGGGGGCAAAAATAAAAATTCGTGATTTTTATGAATAAGGGGGTCCAAAAGTTTGCCTTTTGATGTGTAATATCCTAATTTAAAAGATTTTTTCTTATTCATAAAGATTTAGCTTGGTAAATTTGCGCTTGATTATAATCTGTATTGAAATTTCGGAAAAAAGGGGATAACTTAATATGAAAGGCAACAAAATTTGCCCAAAAAATGGTTTAATGAACTCAAACAATTTTATTTATATTTTGTTTTCATTATGAAACACTGAAAACAAATTGTAAAAAAAAAGTTAAAAGCTTCAACCAACAATATTCATCAAATTTTGCTTCGATTCATTCCTAGACGTAATTCTTCTGCTTGCTTCCTGGCCTCTAATGAATCCTCCTCGTTTCTCATGAGTATATACTTTGCTAGAAGCCTCTGTTACTTGTTTTACACACCTCTCTATGGACTGTCCATGACATGGCCACTTTGGAACTTGCATTGGCTGGTCAACAAACTTCTTTATTTCTGATATTTTGAGTTTACAAGTAAGTGGAGGTTCATATACTTTTTCCGACCAGTCTATCAGTTCCAAAAGGGATGTTGCATTTGGATTTACTGCAGGTGTTTTCCTAGGCCGAACAGATAGGTCACCTGGTGTATTATCATCTCCATTCCTTAATTCGATTATCTTCTGGACCCCAACTTTTCTTTCTTCTTCGTCTTCCGAACATAAAAGTGTATGAAGCACCATTTCACTAAATGCAAACCACGATGAACGTTGGATTGTTGGCAAAACAATATCTGTTACTGCCTTCTTCTGATATTTTAGGAGCTTCAACTGATATTGAATGTGGCGAGGTCCTTCCACCCAAGAGAATTTCGATTTGATTGTAAACCAGCAGGGATAGTAAACACCAACAATGTATTCCACAACCAGTTGTAATTTCTTCAAATTGTTGCCTTTAAGGCCATGTTTTGAAACCCATATGCGACAAATTCTATTTGCAGTTCTTAACCACCGAGAGTGGCTTACAGGACCAATTTCAAATAATGCAAGATCAGTTGGAAGTACACATGTCCTTATGGCCTGAGTTATCCTGTAACCATAAGCCTGATCTGTAGAGAGATCTTTGATAACAGTGTTACTCAATGGAACCAAAGATTCTGGAAAAGATATTCTGACAAATGAGGGATTGACTTCAAGTTCTGTTGCAGTATCAAGCATATTGCCAATCTTACCACTCCACTTGTTGTTAGACAAAAATTTTTCCATCCAACTCAGTGATCAAGTGCCGCAAAGGTAGCTCATTAGTATGAAGAGCACAAACCAACCAGATGAGTTTACGATTCAGCTTTGCCTCAACCCAATGCATGACTCCTCCTTCACAACCAGTGTTAACATTCGTTGAGTCACCACCAATAGCCTGCAAACTTTTGTCAATGCTGTTTTTCTTTAAAAAATCCACAAGATGGTTAGCAATAATTTCAGCAGGTTTCCTTTTCGTTAAGTCTTTGTCTGGAGTAAAATGGCTAAGATACCTTCCTCCTGGCTCACTGCAAACAGTGTAATGCTCTTCTTTCACAATACTTGGAAACTGATGACTTGAGTTATCTGCTTGTAACAGAACTTTAGTGGGATCTTGGCGTCCATCAAAAAAGATACATTCAATATTTCCAGTCCGGCATCGAAGATGGAATTCTTCATCAAGTGATTTCATAACTTTTTCTTGTGCTCTTTTTACTTTATTGTGATCAACCACAAGTCTCTTGTCTCTTTCATTAATTAGTCCAGCATCCAAAAATGCAGCTGTTGTAATGGCAGTTGTAGCACGGAGACCGACACCATACCTAATACTTTGCAATGCAACATTGCGCAATTCTAACGTATTATACTGACTTGTACTTGAAGTAGAAGGTCCATCAGAATCATCACATGGAATGTGCAAATAATCTTCAGGTTCTTCATCTGTAAAATCAGTTAGCTCTTCTTCGTCGTCGAAGAAAAAAACTTCATTTGTTTGTAATGTTAACTCTTCCTTCCTTTTCTGCTCATATTCAGAAATTCTTCTTAATTCATCTTCTTGCCTCTTCTGCCTTTTAATTTGTCTTCTGTGCTCATGTATATCTGGTAATCCAATTTGATGCTGTCCAACAGATCCAACCTTCTTTCTTTGACTATTAATAAACACTAGTTCTTTGACAGGGATCTTCATATCCTTAGAACAAGAGCTGGAGATGTGCACTTCATGTTTACAATCAGCACCACCTGGACATGGACCTTCAAATTCTGAACATAACTTGATCTCACACTTGCAATTGAGGATGTCAAAGAGCTTGTCTAACGTTGCTATGAAAGCCTCTTTCACTTCCAGTTTCCCTCTGCCAAGTGATATGTTTTTGGCTTTTTCCCAGTTTTCTTCTATCTTCTTCAGGACTGTAACTCTCGAATTTAAAATTGGCACCACAAAAGAACTGTTCGCTCGCTCCCACTGTTCAAGCACTTTTAGATAAACATCCTTTGCAAGAGTGGCTGCTGAGTAATTTCTGATATTCTCTCCACTCTGCTCTCTTAGCAGAAGCCCATATCTTAGAACATCACGCAGA
Organism: Maratus speciosus; assembly: GCA_963932465.1. NCBI lineage: Eukaryota > Metazoa > Arthropoda > Arachnida > Araneae > Salticidae > Maratus > Maratus speciosus. The sequence goes on along the minus strand of OZ010788.1, from coordinate 329,411,858 downwards.
GTTGGGAGTTCGGAAGGCAGCATTTCTCGACCAGTTCCAATTAAATTACTCATGTGAGTTGATGTTGCTAGTCTTGTCTTCCTTTTGTTATCCATAGTTCAGAATTTTAATACTTTGCAAGTGGAAGAAATTATTTGCTTCTGGAAAAAAAACAAAAGAAAATGTCACTATTTGCATGATATTAATAAAAATACACTCAGCTGCAAATGAGTATTGATGGTTTAAAAAAATTTACGAGTTGAATAATTTTCTTTTACAGATGTTATAGCATTACATAAGTATGTTCTTAACCTTAGAGCAGAAGTACAAGCAGAAATAGTGATAAGAAAGCACTTCTTGAGAGAACACAGTTTGCTGCGATTTTTACACGAAACGAGAAAATCTCACGAAATTGAAGTAGCTATTTACCAAGCAAACCATTGTAATTTCCAGTTCATGTAAATATATTTGTGAATAGCTAACCAAAACACAACTTTTTGACACCCCTCATTTTTTGAAAAAGGAAGTCGAAAAAATCGACACGCCCTAATAATACATCCACATTTATTTATCTGTTTAATTTCAATATTTCATTCTTCTCTTTGCATACGACACCTAAATGTTTTTAGTTGAAATAACCAAAATGTTTAGTTGAAATAACCTTCTTTGGTGATTCCCCGATTTGGCGATACCGGCTAAAGGTGGCTTCGCTGTTAAAATGATATTGCACCCAGATTGTGAACTCGAATTACTTCAATTCATCTTTTAACTGATCCCTCAATGAAAGACAAAATTATATGTAAAAATCTCAAAATTTGAAATTTAATAACTGTATCAATTTTTGTAGTACATATAACAAACGTTTTATGTTATATCTGTTATGATATGTGTAAACTTTCTCTAAATATAACTGTAGGAACTGGGGACCGTATAAAAAGTTATATTTCGTTATTTTTGTAAAATTGTTTTTTTACTTTAAATAATGTCACTTCATGAACATTTACCTCATTTGAAACGTTTTTGTAATTGGAACTATATGTCTACGACCAACGGTTGAGAAATTAAAGGTCGGCGCTAGATAACCCTGTATATATCCTGTATATACCTTGCACCCTGTATACACCTTGATCTTAATTTACCATGTATATAGATTAATAATAGCAAAATAAATCAACAATGTCTGGTTAAATGGAAATATATTTCATGTCTGTTTCGAGTGGTATTCAATCAAATTTTATTAAAATTATATTGCACCATATATTTAAGGTTTGCAAACGTAACAACTTTAATAACCATACAATAATTTATTGCAAAGGTTTCTTAGTCCATAAAACTGAACGTCTCCAAACTATTTAAATAAGTATTTTCGTGGAATTCATCCGTTAAGTGCCGGTGCGTGATACGTAGAAGAAGCGTGTTCGGAATTTAAAATAAGTACTCTGCAATTGATTATTCAAAAGCACCACTCCCACAAATGAAAAATAGCTCGTGACATAGGTGGAACATTCAAGAAGACACATTATATTTGAGATATCGGGATTAATATAACACTAAGAAGTAACTTCCAAAATGAAAGAAGTATGACACTACTGTAAAGGTTTTTTTAGAATAGTAACAGAAATCCCACAAATATTGCTATAGTTTTTAAAAAGACATCTTCTTCTGTATATAAGGTCACTTTATTAGTAGAATAAAATATAGCGAACCTTCTGAAATTTTTTTCTTTTAAATTTATGTGAACACTAATGTAATTATTTAGATTTTTATGCATTTCAGTTCAAAAATAAACTACATCATTTTTACAGTTAATACTATTTAACGGCTGTTAAAAAATTCAAAAACAACATTTTTTGTATATAAAACGTATTCTATGTATGTATATATTTTATATATTTACTTACGAATGGTGGTATCCCGTATTCTCATATATATATATATATATATATATATAAGAGATAAGCATAATAATCACCACCAAAAAACAAAACACATTCATGTGAAATGCGCAAAATGCTGCAGTAGTTCAATATAAACTAACAATACGATTTATCTAGCCTGAACGAGCGGAGCCCCTGACAGAACAAGAAAACAGATTATAACTCATTTTATAAAGTTAAAATTTCAACAAGAAAGTACAGAAAAACAGGAAAAAATAGGCTGCGGCGTTTTCGGCAGTGGGTTATATTTCAAAAGCAGGCAAGCATTCAAAAATGTATGTAAAATATGTATACGTGGCAGTGGGTTTCTGCCAGCACTGTGAGTACACAAAATCATATGTTAAATACTCAATGGCTACATATCACATACTCCCCCATCGGACCCTACGTCAAATTATTAAATGAATGTCTCACCTGGAACATAGTAAAAAATGCGATATAATGTTCATTTAAAAAACCACACTGCACCAACTCAACCACGTTGTCACAACCAAAAGTATAAAACATAAAACAAACTAAACAAGCAGAATCCATCTTCTAACCTCCAATCCAAATTCGTTCCAGGTCTGTTGCCAATCGATACAGTACATCATTGTAAAACCATCCTTAAACAGGCTTTAGGCAATGCGACTTATTCACTGACGTTGAAATGCAAACGATCAATAATGAAGAAAATCTGCAAAATCTGAATATTTTTTCTATAAAATTAAGAGGGATATTGATGTTGTAATATAGTTTACTTTTAAAATGAAATAATTCTGTGTTTTAAATGAAATTTTAAAATGATAAAACTGTAATTTTAAAATGAAATAATGTTTATTTGTACAAATACTAAAGACCAAAATATTTGGTTTATAATGATATTAATGTAAATACGTTTGTAAATGTTGGGGGACAAGTGAACAAGCTCATTAACTTTAAATGGAAAACTATTACGTTTATCGTAAATTGAAATCTGTACTTTGTTATCTATTAACATTTTTAAAATCAAGGTAATCAGCCTCCAATCCATTATCATTTGTTCTCTTTAATGTCAGGGAATCAGGATAAATTTCTTGAGAATTTTCATTAAAGTCACTATTGAAGTTTAAAAGAATCAAATCGTCTGTGTATCTATAAGCAAGGAATTGAACATCAGCTTTATTAGGGTAAAGTAGGGGAATGGCGCTCACTTAAGGGAAAACATGAATAGCTAGTCAAATTTAGACACAAAAGTCAATATTTTATTAACAAAGCATAACTCCAAAGCATAGGGAACAGTTTGCAATCAACTAATTTGCATAAAAGTTTAAAGATTTTTTTATCGTTTTATTTAAATAACCATCGATTGAGCGGTAATGCTCGACATGGTAGGGTAATTGCGCTCAGCGTTTGAATACAACATTTAAGTTAGACAAAAGTGACATGTGTAGTTGTGTGGGCTGTTCACACCACTGCAGACTTTTTGCGACCACTTTACACATATTCTGCACACATATTCTGTTACACATATAGTGGGCTACTTTTTTAAAATTTAGTTTTTTTTTATTTTCACCACTTTTTTTAAATCATAAAATTCTCCTTGTTTAATGACACATTAAATAAGACGAAAACAGGGGAATATTACTATTGCAAAAAAGTGGTGTTAATCAATAAATTTTAATTTAAAAAAAGTTGCCCATTGGCAACATTTCTTCTGGAATTCCACGCGAGGGCCATTACCCGTTACCGCCATGTTGGGTTTTAATTCATTATAATTGGCGTAACAACGCACTACAAAAATAAATAAAAGCATGAAAGTACAGATAAATGTATATATTTTGTAGACATAATTAGTACATTAATATTTGAAAATAAGAGTGTACACTTACCTTGAAGTTAGATGCTGTAGAATTTTATAATAAAACAACTGCAAACTAATAACGTGAGGGCACAAAAATACTTTCTTTCCGACGGTCACTATATCCTTACAGGGAACTTACGATGAAGTTCGCTAGGTGCCGGTACTGATCGCACGTTTTCAATTCTATTTTGTTTAGAGATATTGGTTGAGCGGGATTATCCTTCCGAGCGTCATTACCCTACTTTCCCCTAACATTTGATTTTACTACTCACAGTTCTGGCCAATACCCACTGCCACTTATATGCATTTTCTATACATTTTTAATGCTCGGCTATTTTTGAAATATAACACATTACCGAGGAGACCGCAGCCTGTTTTTCCCTAGTTTTTTCCGTATTTTCTTGTTGAAATTTCAACTTTTTAAAAAGAGTTATATTCTTTTTTCTTGTTCTGCGATGGGGCGCGCTGGTCCAGGCTAGATAAATTGTTTTCCTAGTTACATATATATATATGTATGTGTGTGTGGATTTGATATTGGTTTTTATGAAGAAATCTTTCAATATATACAAAACTATAAGTATTTACCTTTACAGAAAACGATATTTTAACTAAACGCAACTTCTGTTATATGTGAATTTGTCAATAAGATTAATTCCTGATATATTAAGTCGAAATTCCTTCTGAGAATCAGTTTAGATGTTTCATAGTCACCAAAATCAAGATTCAATTTAGAAAATCTTTCATCTCCGGGAATGTTTTGCGTAAATTTTCCTTTTGGTAGACTCATTTGAAGTAGATATGAAGTAGACATTTCGTTAAGTTTACCGAATGTTAAGTGTAAACTTAGTCTATCGAGGATTATTAAGGGTATTGAATAGATTCTAGTAACGTACTAGTTTATGTTTAGGGCCAAAATAGGGGCAAACTTTTCAAAAAAAGGAAGTGGGATAATCATACCGAACAATAAATATTTTATGACGAGTGATGGTGGTGAAAAGTGCTGGCAGCATTGGTTGCTGCAATGTACACATCCGGTGAAATAATTCACTCGAATGACAAAATAAGCGAATGCAAGAAAAGAACCAATGACTGGGTGATATTGCCTAAAACGTGTCTTATTTTCCATCGTGAAGTAACCGCAATTTCTTCAATGCAATCCGTGGTACTTTCTATCAAATCAAAAAGCTTTCATGAAGCGCCTTTAGTTTATGATGTCTCTCTTTATTACTACAATATCGACAGTGCGACATGGATTTGCCGAAGCATCATGGTTATCCACGGAATGCTATGTCGGTTTTTAGTAGTGAACCCTAATTCAGCCATAGAAAATCAGTTTATAGCATGTATGTCTGGAAGAAATCTACTCATCATTCGGAAGGATATTTAAAACATTCTTAATCAGTTATAAAGAGGCACACACCCATTATTCGAGTTTTGATAATTAATTTGCTATATCTTACGATATCAGTTTTCAGTTTAGTAGTCCTACGAACAATTGCAGAAGCTCAACGATATACTGATGACATTCAGCGGTAATTTTAAATATTCATCATAACACGTTTTTCTGTGGCTATTTCTCAACATAATAAAGGCATGTTGTATGTATCAGGTTGTAACGAAATTTTTCCGCCAAAAAAAGTTCTTAATAAAGTTAAAAAAAGCATGAACGCAGTGCCTTTAGTGAGGGTAGTAATCACCACACGAATCTGTGATTTTCTGCCAAGGTTTTAGTAGTTTTTCAAAGTCTTCGGCCCAGAAACTTGGGGGCTGTGGGTTCAAAAACAGATCAATCTCATTTCGGGCGTCCTGTGCAAATTAAAGATAGCACCACCAAGATGTAACTGCAAGTGTGAAAAAAGGTAGTAGTCCGAAGAAGTGATGTCGGGTGAATGCAGAAATATGTGATCTAGCATTATCTTGATGAAACATTATCTTCTTGCGCTGGAACTCATTTTGACATTTTACCTTGATAGCAGCGTCAACACGGACTAGCATCTTTCTGTACACCTTACTGTCCATGGTTTTACCTTTTTCCAGATACTCTTTGTGGATAATACCACGGCAATCCCACCAGATACAAAGCATTATCTTTTTGTTAGTCAAATTGCGCTTTGCGACGCTGCCGACGGGCACACCGGGCGTAGAGCAACCCCTTTTTCAGCTTGTGTGATTGAAGTGAATCCACTTTTCGTCACAAGTGACGAAACGGTCCAGAATTTTGTCCTTGCGTGGATATTCGAGAAGATTAGTGCAGACCTGAACACGTTTGCACTTATCTGCTTGACTCAGCTCATGCAGCACCCAGCGATTGAGCCTGTACGTCAAGTTTTTGCAATGCATATCGTGGCTAGTGGACATGGCACGAACATCTAACTGCTAACGGCCAGAGCGCTCTGCTTCTTGAATGGCATAGTCCTTGTTTTTGAACTTTCGGTAACAAAACTTCACAGTGTCATATGTTTCAACAGTAGTGCCTACAGCTGTACACATGATACTGTGACATTCTGTGACATTCTGTAGCTGACTTTTTGAAACAGAACTGGAAGTAAATGCTTGTTCTAATCTGATAGCATGATAGTTCCATTTCAGACACCCTGTATTTAATGTTAACGATATTTTTTTTTTTTTACAAATTTCACAACACAGTGTTATAAACCAAGTCACTTTCTTTCAAATACCAAAAATCGTTTGACAAAATATGAGCAAATACGACAACGCGAACTGTTTGAAAAGACGATATTAGCTGTGGCGGGAAACTTTCATTACAACCTGATATGTAGCTCGCATATCTATAAATTGCTTTTCAAGCTCTAGTTTGTACTGCAAAATCACCAGATTTTCCATTAATTAAAGATATATATAAATAGAAGGTGAGATTTCGACCTCTTAAGATATCGCATATCTGGAAAAAGATTGGGGAATGTTTGTAAAATATATCGTAGGATGTGTGAGCTATTATCCCTTACCTAGTCGCATACAAACATGTATGATGGAGTTTTCACAAATTACTTGATTTGAACATTCAATGTAAAAATCTTATAAATATAGAAACAATATTTTCATCTGCTTTCTTTCTTCTTTTTGCGTTTCGAAAAAAGTGTGAAATTTAGTATGTGTTTTACAGAATAACTTGAAAGCTATTTTAATCAGTGATTTTATTTTGTCAGAAAAATATTTATTTTTCTGTATACTTTTTCTCTATAAGATAGAAATTCGTAGATAATTGAAACCAGAAAATCAAAAAAAAGTTATTGAATAAGTAAGAGTAGAAAGCAATAAACTTCATTTTTATGAATGTATGTACAAATTAAAATTTAAAAATTTTATAATCATTAAAGTTTCTCCAGGTTTATATTTTTTAATGAAAACTTCCCATCAAAAGGTACCCGTTAAGTTTGAGATTTAATGCGTTTTGTTTCAAATTAAGCATTTAATAGCGAATAAATGTAAACTGCTATGCAAAATTGCCGTCACATTTCAGAGCAAAGTCATGAGAGTAAACAAACTTGCTTAGAGTGGATATTGAAGCTAATATTTTAAACTTTTATTGTTATTATTTACTGTATTCAATTTACGCATTTTTATATATTCCAAAAGTTCGGATAACGATAAAGCATGAAAAAATATCAAAATCCGCCATGAAGCTCTATCAGGACCTTTAAGTTGGAAATGAAGGAAATAGTGTGTCTATATATTCCGTAATAGCACAGCAAATTATTATCTGATAGTTAAAAAAATTGTATCAATTAATTTAAACCTTTCTAAAGATATAAAAACATAAAAAATAGTTTTTTTGACAAATTAAAATGTATAATTTCTAATGTTGGTAAATGTTGCATATTATATAAATTGTACATGTTCAATTCTCTTTGCTCTACTTTTGGATTGATAAAATCTATAAAAACTCAATTTTAAAAAAAATATATAAATACCAACATGCAAAATGATTTTTATTATATAGCTAATTACATATTGTTCCTTATAACAATAGTAACTCTTGATAAAAGTTATGTTTTTGATTTTAAATTTCTATCCTCTTTTAATTTTTAAATATATTTATTTACATTCAATTATTATGAACAGAATATTATGTATAACGACTGTACATTTCAAATATGTTAAAAGGAATTTCAATTATTTCCCCAAGTCTGTATGATTTTACTTTCTGACCATACATGCATTTATTTATTTTAAACAGGGATTTTGAAGGATAAATATTATTAAGTTCAATTAATTAAATATTTAACTAGTCACTTGTATGATCAAATGAACTTAAAAAATATATATTTTAATTTTCTTCAGAGACTTTAAGTGTACATTAATAAATTAGCAATGGTACGTTCAAGTAACAAACATGAATTAGTATATCATGAAAATTAGCAAAAAAATATCTCAGCAAAGCAAATCATATATAAAACATCAATATGCCTTCAATACAAGTTCATTGTAGTTCCAAATAATGTTCAGAAATGATTTATGTTTATGTAAAATTGATTAGATTTACAATCTCAAAATCACATGTTAAATCATCGCGAACTTCCTGTGAGATTAATGCTGCACGCTAATTTACCGCCCAGTAAATTACATAATGAGCTGCATTAACATATTTATTGCCTAAAATAATTGTTACTTTCATTAGATTAATTGGAAAATCACATTTTTTTTTAATTTTTCGAATAAACAAATGTCTTACAGACGTTAATACACTGGTGGAAATTGATTTATGAAATCACGGTTTTTTAACAAAAACTTCTATAATATTCACTAAAAATGAATGAAATTTCATGGGATACACATAGTATGTAAAACAAACAATTTAGAATAATAAAATTTCATACATATTAATAAACTAAAATATAAGGTCAAAAATTTGATTTGAGTAACAAAAAACATGGAAATTGATTTATGAAATATTACATTTAATTGAAATTAATAGTTAGTAAAGCCGCCTTTATTCATCAGAGTTTCTTTTATTCTATATGGCATTGATAATACAAGATTTTAAATTAATTTAGAGTTCTGACAGATTGAATATTTCAATTCTACAAATGATGTGTACTGCATCCCATTTGCATAAACCATTCGTACAGTCTGTCCCCAAACGTTTTCGGTGTGGTTCAGATCAGGACTAATAGGTGGATGATCTAAAAGAACAATATTATGTTCCTCAAACCAATCTTCCATTTCATTTGGAATGTCAATACTAGCATTGTCTCGCATGAAGATGCAATCTAAACCAAAATATTGCTATGAAAATGGAAGAAAGGAATTTTATAAAGCTAAACTGTAATCAAAATATGTCTGACGACCGTTTAAAAATACAATTTCACTTATGCCATCATAAGCGATCGCTGCCCAAATCATCAAACTATCGCACCAAAATTTCTGCTGAATGCAGATATTGTTTCTTATCGGAGATCCCTCCAATAATACTTCTAACCATCTGGGTCATCAATTTAAATATTTTTTTCGTTGGAGAAAATGACTTTCTTCCAATTGTCACCCATTTCCATGTACTTCTTGCAATATTGCAAACACGTCTGCTTGTGTCTCAGAAGTAACTTTAAACCAGGCTTCATTTTCGACCATTTTAAGCTCCGTGAAGAATGTAAAATTTTCCTTGTTCAATTAATTTTCAAATTAATGTTCAATCAAATCATCAAATTTAATTTCAAAATATTACAATAATTGAGAAAAAGTGATGAGAAAAAAAAATATTTTTCATTTATTTATTTTTGCTACTAAGTAAATGCAATTAAATTTCTTATAAATTAAATCTGGCATGTTTAGATAAAATTTTAACATCTGCAAAATATAAAATAGCTACAGTAAATTAAATGAGGTATACAGCTTTCTGAAACACATTAAAATCTTACAATAAAATTTAAATTGGTTCAAAATATTACAATATTTTACTTTGCGCAACAATATTACCTTATGAATATGAAATAAATGGTAGTTAATATTTTGTAGCATCCGCTTTAGCTTTCAAAACAGCGTACAATGGACCTTACATACAATATGCTAGGTGTTTCAAAAGTGTATGTCAATTTTAGCCCAAATGCACTTTATACGTGCCTTTAACTCAGTTTTACTTGAAGAATGGTTTTTCTTGGAGATTTTTCTTCATCATATACCATAAGTTTTTGATGGAATTAAGGTCTTATGAGTTTGGTGGCCAAGGAAGTACCTTCATGTTACATTGGCGGACCCAATTCTTAGCTGACACCGAGGTATGCGGTGACGCTAAATCTTGTTGAAAGATCAAATTATTTTCAAATAAATCTTCTGATGATTGAATCATGTAATATTCCAAAATTTCTTGATATATCTGAGAGTTAACCTTTTCGTAGACAATGTATAACTTTCCGGGTCCTTCTTCACTTGTGCAACCCCAAACGATGACACTAGCAGCAATTTTTACGCAATGTTTAAGGCATTCTTTATCGAATGCTTCTTGCTTCATTCTTCAAATTTGAATAGCTTGATTGCCATATGAAACACAAAACATAGTTTCATCACTAAATAATATATTATTCCAATCTTCTTCGCTCCATAAACATCTTTATTTACAGCAATTCAATCTTATACGCTTTTGTTTTGCAGTCATGAGAGGTTTTGTTTTCGGAACACGACATTCAAACTTAAATTTATAGAGACGTCTTAATGGTGTCGATGTAGAAACTTCAACTCCTTCCTCTTTCCATTTTCCGTGAAAGAATCACACACATTTAAAACGGTTTTTCTTAACTATATGCTTCAGTTTCCTGTCATCTGTAGGAGATGTTTTTTTGGTTTTCGGCCGCCATTTCAGCAATTATTTTAAAATTTTCCATTTCTTGAATATTGTGTTAGCATTTTACTAACGCTTGATTGCAAACAATGTAAATAATTAAAAAAGATGACGGATTGTATCCAAATACAGTATTACGTGCAATATCGTGTATGCTAAATTGGCACTAATCAATGGATATATGGATACAACCCCTTATGTTTTTGTTTCATTTTGGGAAGAACGAATTTTGAGCTTATTCTATAAACGATTATTATCAGACTTTTCAAACTATGTTTTTGAGACTTTTACAAAAGTTGCTCTATACACTTAGCTAACACATTATGCACATTATATTTTGATTCCATTCGCGCATACGCAGTGAAATATTTTTTAGTAAACCTGCTCATTTTGCATCCAATTTTTATTATTTTTTTCATTCTGATTACGGGGTATTGTGTACAATGTTGTTCGTCATATTTTCTGAAAATAAGTTTTTTTATATTAAGAACTCTGCAAATTATAAGCAAAAAACTTGGCGAAATTTGGGACTGTTTTTATAAAAACCTTAATTTCTCTACGAGTATACATGCTATCGTCATAAAAATGAACACAATATATTACAATAAGCCACTTATTAATAATCTCGAGTTAAACGCTTTTGCTTCATTAGTTTTTACAGGGTTATAAAAAAGATATTCGTTCTTTTTTAATTTTTTGACGGTCCCCTATGGAATTTCGGGGGAAAATCTTCGCGGAAATATATGACCTATACAATTCTGTTTACACACCAGCAATTTCAGGTTAATTCCTCATGCGTTTTTCTAGATATTTAACAAAACGTCAAAAATCGCAAGGGACCGGTCACCTTTGGCCATATAGTGTATCACCCCAATTGATCGTTTAATTAATTTACTAATTTCCGGAACAGACTTTTCACATTCTAAATATGAATCGATTTTAGCTCTTTTTACCTCAGACAACATCTTTCGTTTACCCAAAGTGAAAAGTATGAGTGAAACGTATTGCTACCTCTATATAACTCTTTTTATGTCTACTGTGTATGTCACATTACCTTGCTTTATGCAAATTTTTGTCACATTACTTCAGAATAATCAACGAAATGCGATAATTCATAAATCAATTTCCATGTTTGCATATTACGAAAATCCAATTTTAGACTTTTTGTTTATATTTAATATTATATATGAAATTATATTATTCTAAAATATTTGTTATACATATTATGTATATCCCATATGAAATGTCATTTATTTTTAATGCATATTATAGAAGTTTTTGTTAAAAAAAAAACATGTTTTCATAAATCAATTTACACCAGATTATATACCTACAAGTTAATATATACCTTTAGATATATTTTTAACTTATTTATACTCATATAGTATAGTATAGGGGATACAGATATGAATCTTTTACATAAAAAAGGGAATGTCTATTGTATTATTGTTCATCTCAATATAATAATTTTCAAAAACTTTTTAGATTGTTGTAAGTACTTTTATAAGTACTTATTTAGTATTTTATTCTTTTTCCCCATGCTAAATATATATAATTCATTATCTCCATATTTACATGTATCCGTTACTTAGTTGCATGTTTACTTATGCATACATTATAAATTGGTATCCCATTTTTACACATCCTTCTAACACATATAACAACATGTTTCCGATAACATAAATGAATACTTACAAAAAATAAAAATTTAATACATTCAATAGATGTAATAATAATTTTATCTAAAAAGAGCAATTGTTATTAATAATAATGTTCCCCAAAAGTTAACTTTCGCATGTTCGGGTGATTCAAAATCAGTTTCTGAAGACAGGATCCCTTCTGCAGTATGGTCAAAATTCAGCAATGCTCAACCAAATCACATCCCATCCCATTTTCGCGATCGAATGCTTTTATAAAAGGTAACACATTTAAAGGATTTAAAAAAAAATTAATAATAAACAGCCTCATGATCTATAAAATGCGGAAAACAATCAGTGACTTTCGATTTTAATTCATGCAAGAAAAAACTCCGAGTTATGATTAATTAAATATTTGTTAGATTATTTATTTTTTTCGCAAATGGTATAGTCTACGATAAATTAAATTCCAAACTATTTATTTAATAATTACAGGGCAGCATCGTATTTTATTACAAATATAAGTTGGCCATGGAAGAAAATTATGTATCGGCAAATGTTTATCAGTTTTGTAACAACGGTTAGCAAAATAAAATATACTGAAAAAAAGATACAACTAATTTAGAAAATGTGATGGCTAAGAAAAAAAATGAATCGATGTATTTCTTTACATTCTGTTTAATGTGATTCTTTGTAAAAGTCTAAATATATGGCGAGTGCATATATTGAATTAATCTATTTTTTTTGTGTGTGTTACTTAAAAAAAAATAAAAGTTAAACATTCAAAATTAGACCTTGTCTTAATTTTTACAAACAATAATATTTCAAATTCAAGCAAGAAAAAAAAATCCATACCACAAAAAGAAACATCCCATCTCCGTGATCAAATGATTTTATAAAAGATAACACATATTAAGGCATTTAAAAATAATAACCAGTTCTATGGTCTATAAGACCGAAATGCAGCCAGTAGCTTTTATTTTTTAATGGATGCATCAACAAAACGCAAACTTAAGTTTAATTAAAAATTGGTAGTATATTTGTTTTCTTTTAGCAAACCGCATAGTCTACGATCAATTAAAGTCCAAACTATTGTTTAATAGTTAGATTTGAGCAAGGTAATTTTATTGTATATATACCGGCTGTCCATAATTAAACGACCCTACTATAAAGTTGTTTACAGACAAAAACTATTGTTCATAAATTTGTGAAATTTTGGGAAAGGCATAATAAACGAATGGGGATTTGTTTAAGCTAAAAGAAAAAAAAAAGGGGGGGATAAAAATAGTTTAAAATTTCGCCACCAGAGGTCGATTTTTATTAAATTATATATTTAGCATTAAGATAGTTTAGAAATTTTATGTACATAATTAATAGACCCTATTTTAAAGTTGACTACAGACGGAACTATTGTTCAGAATGTTGCGAATTTTTTTGGAGGACATAATAAATGTATGGGAATATGTGTGATCGAAAAAAAAATTAGGAGGCCATTTTTTAACGAATTACACATTAGGCATTAAGCATACATTTACGATGCTTTAACATATTTTTTTTTTATAACCAAACATGTTCTGCATGATTTATATCATTTTCAGTTACCATCTGGAATCGTAAGAAAACATGTTTCACAGTTGAACGCAGTATTTTGATGGAAAAGCCAGGAAAATGTTGTGAAAAGCTGTCTGTAGAGTAAGGTTAAGCTAATATATAAAATTTTTAAACTATCGTAATGCTAAATGAGTAATTTATAAAAAAAACTCCCTCTGGTGTCAAAATTTTCAATTACTTTTATTTACAAATTTTGTAGCCTGAACAGATTCCCATCCCTTTATTATGCCATTTATAAAATTTCACAACTTTGTGAACAGTAGTTTTGCCTGTAGACAACTTTAAAGTAGGGTCGTTTAATTATGGACACCCTGTATATACGTTGAGTGTGGCACAATGTGTATGAATTCAAATGTTCATCACTTTTGTATCAATGGTTAGCAACATAAAGTATACTGCAAAACGATCCAACAAATTTAAAAAGAAAATGATAGAGCTAAGTAGAAACCATACAATAAATGATATTTATGTTTATTTTTTACATTCTGTTTCATATGATTCTTTGTAAAAGTCCAAAGTCTGTATATTTTATATTAATTAATGTTCTTCTAAAAAAATGTTAGTTGAAATGTAAAAATTAAGTTTTACAAAATTAGAACTAGTTTTAAGTTTTACAAACTAGAATATTTTAAATTCCAACTACATAAAAATATTGTTCTTGTTTTTTTTCCTTTCATATTATATGTAAAATATGCAAAAAATGCAACATCGTCTTCATTAGCCTGTGCCTGTGTGTCGTACCTGTAAGCGTGTATGTATTAGACTGCTTAAAATTTTTTTTTTTTTTACACATATGATAAACATTAATAGAGGAAATATTTAATAATTTTAAAATAGAACATTTCTTCAGATAAACCATGTTACTTATGCATTTATTTTAATGTTTTTAACAGCATTTTATCAACATTTGTTTTCCATGTTCAAATATTAAGCTTTTAGATCATTGATAATGGCCAGATTGTGCTATTTCGTTTTTGACATCATTTTCGTCATAGCGTAGTGAAAATGTATATTTAAAAGGGCGGTTTACGCAAAATTGATGTAAAAAAGATTTTAGTTTTTAAGTATTAAATGAAAGCCAGTTTAATTGTGAATATTTTGACACGTCATTTCTGCCCGTACGGCAATTATATCACGAGATATTGTAATTTTGTTAATACACCCAGGGCTGTTACTCACACAAATTAAAACTTTAAATGTCTTTTTACCCATGTTCATATTTTCTTAACTTTCATGCTTTAAAAATGCTAAAGGTTTTTTTTTTTTTTTTTTTTTTTTTTTTTTTGTATTTGGGATTGCGATTTAAACTTTTTTTGTACATGTTCTTTATTATATATGGGATAAATCTGCGCATGGAATTTGCCTTCTGGCTTTTTGTTTTATTTTTTTTTTAAATAAAAGTATACGAGGATGTTTTTTAATTTCAAACAATATCAAGTAAAAGTCAGAAACAAATATATTTTCCTCAAATAGCCTTTCTGCGAATCTTAGAAATGGAGTTATGACTTTATTTCGGAATTATTTCCAGGGTTGCAACGCTTCAGGAAATTTCCAGACCAGGAAATTCTTCGGCACCAGTATTGTATTACAGATAATCTCTCTTTAAATAAGGCGTAATTTCGTGCGTTTAATCTAGACATACTTTTATATAAAAAATACTGATATTTTGACTGGAAAAATCCCTCAAGCATGGCGACTCTTATTTCTCATATTATCCAGAGTTCCAATTAGTTTACACATGTTTCTGAAGAAATTCAAATATTTTAAATAATTAATCGACAATTTAAAATTACAAAAAAACAAATTTGTTTTTAAAAGACTGCATATTATATTATTTTGTTTTCTTTCTTTGGGTATTTTTATTTGAAAATATTTTTTTTAACCCCTTAATTCTCTCTCCCGTGACAGTCACGGGATGTGTCTTTCATTAAAATTGTTTGATTCTCACCTGTTTTATAAAATAGTATAATTGGCTGTATTGTGGAATCATTTTACCTGCCATTAAATAAGCTGAACATTTCTTTTCCAGAAAAGTGGTACCAATAAGCAATTTCAATTCTTTAACCGTAATATAATGCGACCGTTAAGGTGTTAAAGATGTTAACTTTTACAAAGATATTAATTTATAAATAATAAAACAGAGTTAATTAATTGTATATAAAACCACGTAAAGTTTAAATAAGGTAAATCACATTATTTTAAGTAATAAATATAAAAGAAATGTTTTATTTAAACATGCTTTGAAATCAAAAGGAAATATTCATTCAAATTTTAGCGAAACTCCGTTACCTTTTTTTTTTTTTCTATTTTTTACCGTTTTCCTTTTTCAGCAACCGTTATTTCAAAACAAAATATTTTCCCCCCTATTTCTATTAAAATGTTCCGATATAATAATTCTAAGAAACTGGTAACGAAATCTAAATTCTGAAATAGCATTAGCGACAAACTTTTCGGTTCTCTTATGATAAATGAGTGCAAAGAGGTAAAAGCATCGAGTCGATAAGTCTATATAAATCTAACCTATAAACGGTGAACACTAAGGTTTCACCTGATTTCTTTCCTTTTTTTTCTTATTACAGCTCTTTACTATTATACTAGAAAGGTAGCCCGTCAAAAATGACGGAAATTTAGATATAAAGGTATATACAACTCATGCGCAAGAATATGAGTTTTCTCGCTTGTTCCGCAGTGATAGAGGAAAATTACACATTTTAAGAACGAAACACATTTATGAAAAATTGTGTACAGTAGAAGACCTCTAATCTGAACAGTTTGGTTCCAAGTGTTATGCAGATTTGAGGCTTTTTGCGGTCATGTCAATTCAATCTTTGTTCACACTTTTTTAAATTCATATATTGGACAAATTAGATTGTTAAACCTTAAAAATAAATAAATTACACACTTGAAGTAAGGTAAAAACTATTAAATTATCGTATACGATTTCATGAAATGGTATTATGTGGTATTATATGTGTGTGCTTCACGATCTTGGTTAAGACGTTGGCGAAATTGGCTGTAACTTGTAATAATCCTAATAGTGTGGGCCGCTATAACAAAAAAGTAACCAGTTTTTAGTAAAATTTCTGATATAAAGTAGTTTTCAAAAACTTGTGTAAAATTGCAGGCCGTTCTCATGTTATGTCAGTTCTAAGAATAATATTTCTAACACTGAAGAGTTTCCATGTATATGTGGAATTTAGAAAAGCTTCTCCAAAAGAAAGGTCCTGAAATGACATTGCAAATTCTCTAATTTCAAAGTTTAATCGGGCCCTGATGTTGTTTACTGAAATCTAATAAATACAGTTATTTTGAATATTACAACAGAATTAAACAGTTAAACTTATTTAACTTAAACCCGCTGTTACTTCCCGATGTTATTTTTTACTATTAAGAAAGAAAATTAGGTACTTCTTAGTTATCCCGTCGACCAATTTCGCCAAATTATATAAATCGCCAAACCACTCCCCAAATTATACAGATTGACATAATTTTTTTATTTTAAATAATGAAAGAACAAATAAATTAGCAAAACATTAATAAAAATACAAATAAAACGCCGAATTAATGGATTTATTGGCCATTAATGGCATTTAATCTTACAATTAATTAATTAATGGCAACCATTATTGGCAATTAATCTTGCAATTTGGCGACAGTAATTTGGTCGACGGGATAACTAAGAAGTAACGAAAATTATTTAAATTTTTCAAATCATGCATTTATAATTTTTTCCGTCTTTAATAACTAAATAATGAAAAAAATATGCTTTTGTTCTGAGCTCATAAATATGACAATAAAATAATGTAACTAAGAGACATTGCAAAATTAAATCTTTGTGATTTCAAACCATAAACAAACGATACCGCCACCATTTTACCTACTATGACGTCATTAGAATATTGTCCATTGATTGTTGGAGAACTTACTTTGTGTATGATTACCTCAATGATTTAATATTTTTACGTTTCACGATGAATGAATCACTTGTGTTTGTATAGGTTTATGGAATGAGATATTCAGCTGTGAACCTAATTTCAACTGAAATTATCCAAGGATATATGTATTTTTAATTGAAATTAAAAACAATGCTTTGATCTCGAAATAAAAAGTTTTAGTTTGTATAATTGGTTATTTCTGTTAATTATTTATTTAGGTACTTTCCAATTATAGAGCATTTTTAAAAAAAGCTTGACGCAATTCGGGCATCAGAAAGTGAGATATGTTGCAAAAATATATAAACAGCTATGAAAACAAATCTAATGAACTTTTATTTTTGTTTATATATGCACTTATATACATAGAAAAAATCGTGGAACAGATGTCATATTCGCCCCATATTGGCGCGATTTTTTTCTGTCGCCAATATCATATAGGCAACAGGTACTTAACTTGCGCCAAAGTGCTTGATGTGGTAACTCGAATTATGTTGTTTATGCTGTTGATGTTTTCGCCAAATTGGCAACCGAAAAAAATCGCGCCAATATGGGGCGAATATGACATCTGTACCAAAATCGTTTCTAAATATATATAATATTTTTTTATATGCAAATTACGGCACAGATTTCAGATATGAACCGGGATACCTAACTGGCGCCAATATGGTGTTATTTTGCCTGCTATGGTAACCCGGCTATTGTTTTTTACTTATTAATAAATTGTTTATTTACTTTTATTTTCTGTTTTTAATTATATAAACTGTTTTGTTCTAAAGTTATTATTCAAACTTTTATTTATTTATAGTTATTTCCTTTTCAAAATGATAGCAAATAATTTAAAAATATATAAGTAACTGGTATTCGAAAGCGAGATTTCTGCCAAATTGGCGTCAGAGAAAAACATGCCAACCCCGATGCGTATATGACATCTGTGCAAAAATTACTTCTGTTTCTTTATAAAAATGGGTAAATAGCTTTTTTATATTAAATAAATTGCATACATATGGAAAAAATTGCTTGTGAGTATGAAGCAGTAAATAGGTTGTCAGAAAATACGTTGGCAAACTTCTTTCTCGCCAAGAAACTTTTCTAGGAAATCTGGTACATAAGCAATGATTGCTAGAAATGCATTTTTAATTATGATATGCGCTTTTATGTTTCACTACATTTATGCATACTATACTGTGTGTATAAATGCTACAGTTCATATGCAGGGCTACACAAAAGAATTCATAAGGGTTACTGAGTATGAGAGTAAATTGCTTAAAGGTGGTTTTTAAAGGAGTCATGCATTTTTACGCTGAACTGCATTTAGTTTACTAAGAAATGTTTGTAGAATATAGATAAAATGATATACAGGTTCACGCAAAGAATTGGATACATAACCGTCTATGGATGATAATATCTGGAAATGTGATTTCAGTAGTTTTAAGAGTAGTTTAAATTAAATTTTGAATAAATAGTGGCATGTAATAACGATACTTTTGGCTATGGACGGTAACTGCTGAAATCAATTTTTAAAATTTTTTATGCGTCTTCTAAAATGTTTACTTAGTTATCTTATTTACCTTATTTCCCCAAATAACGAAGTTTTGTTAAAGCATTCAGGATTTGTTGGAAAGTGTTTCATGTTCTATGCTTAACGCATGATTTTTCTTTGTTCTTTAGTCTTATTTTGAATTTATTTTATTCTTAATTTTTTAGTCTTATACTGCTTTATAGAAACTTTGGCACAGTTGTCATATACGCCAATTTGGCGAAAACATCAACAGCGCAAACAACTTCCGGGTTACCATATCAAGCAAAATAACGACACTTTGGCGCCAGTTAAGTACCCGTTGTGTATATTGCATTGGCGTCAGAAAAAAATCGCGCCAATATGGGGCGTATATGACATATGTGCCGAAACTTTAATATTTAATTTTTAAACTCTTCGCTCCAATCCCCTTGCATATAGTACAAACTATAACACAGCTAGGGCAAAATAATAGACAGTTTGGTACTTTTCCACTGTAGGGGCTTTGGCGTTTTTTTTTTTTTTTTTAAAGCTTGGTGTAATTTGGGCATCAGAAAGTGAGATTTGGGTACTTTTCGGTTATACGGATACCATTGTCGCCAAGCGTAATAGTGGGCGCAAAATGAAAATCACGTGAACTTAAGCATTTGAAAAAGAAAAGAAAAACATGTCGATACTAAAGTGAGCATTTAAAAAATATAACATTTGAAAATTCCAGACTTTTACGAACTATTTCATTAAATCACAAATATATACTTAAAATAAGTGAACAAATAAATGTTATAAAATAAAGCAATAAAATAAAACTCATATTAAACTGCTAGCATAAAATTACAAATATCTTTTAGCATTTTAAAATAATTGGCGCATTAGCATACATTTTGGCATGGTGTCCATATAACGGGAAAGTATCGAGATTTGTTGTCAAATCATATAAACAGGTATGAAAACAAACTTGATGAGCGTTTTTGTTTGTTTTATATGTTTATTTTATATGTATATTATAGATGTTTTTATGTACAAATTACACCTGTTTCTGTATAAAATTAGAGAAACGGCTTTTTTTATGTTAAATAAATCGCATAAATATCGAAAAAAATGCGTGTGTATATAAAATGAAATAGTGTATATGTTCCCGGAAAATATGTTGCCAAATTTCCTTTTTCGCCAAGGCACCTATACTGGAAAAGTACCTAAAGCACATTAAAATCGCACAGTTAGGAGCTCACACAGTACAGTGTCCTCTATTGGCGGTTATTTTATTAGTATCATCTGGAGGAAGATGTAAAGATGTACTTTAAATTCTCACTCATAGATTTTGAAAAAATATCTTAATAGAGCGGAGTTTAAATTAAATTTCGGAGACCTCCTTTATGAAAGATTAATCGTTTTAAATGGGAATTTCGCCATATTAGCCAGCTGTCACAAAGCTGGTCTAACATTTGGCGCTACTGTGGTAACCCTGCATTAGTATTTTTTTACAATTACTCATTTCAATGAGGCGGTCCTACCGGAATCGTGAGGGACACACAGAGACTTGGATTTTATATAAATAGATAGATAATAAATAGGTTCACTGTAATCTTCACAAAGATATTTTTGGTCACTGATACATTTTGCTACTCTTCTTCACTGACTTTCACAATATTTACTTTATTCACACAGAGCAAAAGAAATGATGTCATTTCCAACACTAATCTTTCACCTGATTTTCCCCTTTTTGTTCTTATTACATATCTTTAATATTATACAATAAATAGGTTCACTGTAATCGTCTCAAAGATATTTTTAGTCACTGATACTTTTTGCTACCGTTTTATTCACTGATTTTCACATTATTCCCTTTATTCACATTGAGCAAAAGAAATGGTGTCATTTCCCCCCACTAAATACGAAAAGTGTATTTCTTCACAGATTATTTCAGTGAACTAATACGGTATTTTTATTTAAAAAAGAAACACCTTTATTCATATTACAAATATTTTTCAATCATAAGTCATTTAAGGAACCATGTTTAAATACTTATGAAATTAACACAAAGTTTTATAAAACTCTAAACAAAATCTTACCTTTCTCTACGTAGAATAAATAAATATTGCATGAAAAATCACTAAAACTATATAGCGAAGCTAACTAAACAAAAATTATGTGTATGAACATTACAGTAAATTTAAATATTATAACTTATTGAATATAAGTAATAAGTAATTCAAAGAGCATAATAAAAATATTTAAAAAAAGTCTGTTTTTCATCAACCCCTAGAATATGGTCAGGTAGATGAAACAAGTTCTGAACATTCTGTACTCCACTATTTTGAGAACAATAATATTTTCCTTATTTAATCACATAAACTCTGCGATTAAATAACATACAGTTTACTAATAAGAAAGCTGATAATGCATAGTAAGAAAATAGCGATCACAGCTATAGGGATTTTGACTGTACCGCTGTTAAACTATTGTTAAATAAATTTTCGCCACTCCTGATTCGTTAAACAGGTTTTAAGATCATCAGGTGACACATTTACAGCAGACGTTTAAACATGTAAACGTTTAAAAATGCAAGACAGTTTTTAAGATTCTTAAATAATTTTAAGCTCATCTTATGACATATTTGTGTCAGACGTTCAAGCATGTAAGTCTTTAAAAATATAAAATAACTTTCAAGCTTTGCTAAATAAGATCTAAACTTATTCAATGACACATGTGTGACACACGTTTACGAATGTCAGCGTTTAAAAATGCAAAACAACTTCACTTCTGAATTTTTACTTATTCATTTTAACACGATTTCAAAGATTTTTTTTTTCATCCGCAGGTTGTGAAAAAGACAAAAATATTACAGACGTTATTTTATGTAAATTATGTGTATTGCATTTTAGATCTTTTTTATTTCATATACTTTGAATATAAATGATTTATATGGTTTAGCTGTTAGTTATAATTGAAATTATTTTTTAAATATTGTCTATCTTCGTTATGTATAATTATTTTCCTTTTTATATTCTTTAGCGCGAATTGAAGTGTCTTATAAAATTCTTGAAGCAGTATAATTATTTCAAAATGATTTGCAAGTATGTTAATCTCTTTAAAAACGCCTCTGTCTTTTTTATTTATTTTTCTTTGTTTGATATAATTAAGTGTTTTACTCAGGGTTCGTAAATATCATGATATTTTCAAAAATATCAAAAATACACGATATTTTGATATATATCTGATATTTTCGATATCTATCCGATATTTTCAAAATAGTCAACTTCTGCTGATAATAAATATTTTCAAGCATAAGATAAATTTGAAACTAAAACATATTGCACTTAACATGAAAACTTAAACAATATACTAAAAGCGCATTTATCTTTTCATTTTTACTTAGAACAAAATTGAAAATCAACTAACTGAAAACAGAAACAATTTGCTTTATACGCTTAGATTTAAAAAAAGAATAGAAAAAGCTATAGGATTCAGTATCAACTATCAAGAAATCAGAAATTTATAAAACAAAATTTTAAATACAAAATATTGTTTTAATTGAAAATTTTTAGCATTAATGTAAGCTTATTTTATTTTTTATTCCCTATTTTACTATACAGTTTAAACTGAACTAAATCAATACCAGTACAGATTCTTTTCTAATGAAGCAGTATATATAACTGAGTATCTAAATTAAACAGTTTATCTTTCAGTGCCTGTTCTGAAAACTATGACCTCATAATCTAGAGTTAAAAGTAAAAAAATCAAAGATAAAGCTTGGAAAAGATATTTGTTTCCTAATTCGGCTAAAAAAGTCACTATCAGAGACAAAAATTATTTACAGAACAACACAGTCAATAACAGTTGGAAATTTCATTTGCACTTGTTTCGACTGAAAACATAAAAAATATCTTGCACAGTGATATTTTGAAAATAAATATCAAACATAGAAAAATATTGAAAATATCACACATCTTGATATTTTGAAAATAAATATCAAGCAACATAAAAATGTCGAATATATCAAAAATCTTGATATTTTGAAAATAAATATCGGATATATATCATGATATATCGATTAATATATATCAACGAACCCTTGTTTTACTAATTTTGAAAAAGGTGCAGCTCACAAAAAACCTTTAAAAAATGAGAAAATAAGATAAATAAGTTTTCATGCAGTTATATTGGTGCTCAAGTTCTATAACATGAGGAATTTAACTTCATAATTCAGTAACCTAATAATTAGTGTAACGTCTATTTTTTTAAAAGTTTTGAAATTATTCTCAATCTTAGTAACTAATAAAACTACACTCGTGTTCAAAATTAAGAGAATTTTCAGATTTGGTCGATTATGTGTCCAGAACTACTGCGCAGATTTTAATGAAATTAGGTTTGGGCATAGGTTTATATATTTATTTATATATATATCTATTCAACAGTTATAATATACATGCATGACCGTGCGTATGACTCATCAGCGTCGGAAGTATAAGACTGAACTTACACTATTGAGCAAAAAATATTTTAATAGGTGGTATGATCCCTTGTTACAGTTATGTAGCTCCTACAACCTGAATTCATACTGGAAATCAGGCAGTTTATAAGTTTCTGTGGCATTTAGTCCCGTTCCTCCAACAACGCTGTTTTAATGTCATGGGTGGTTCTGAGAGGTGGAAAGCGCGCTGCAATGGTCTTACCGAAAGCATCTCACACATGCTCTATAAGGTTTAGGTCTGGTGATCTGGTTGGCTAATTCAGCAACCGAATATCCTCTTTTATCAGAAGTCTTCGTAGACCACATGTTCTGTATGAGAGCGCGTTGTATCTCATTAAATGAAATCAGTGCCAATTTTATCCCTGAAAAGGCCAACATTGGGTACCAAGAAACACAGAAAATATCATCAGTAATATGTTGTACCTCACACCAGTCACAGAGCTTTTGCCAAACACATGGATGGGTTGGCGCCCATCCAGTATGCACTCTGATCAGACCAGCAAACCTCTGCAGCCTCAGTGGTTGTTTTCTCGGACTTTAGAAGGCAGTTAAAGTATCCCTGCCTTTTTCCAGATAAAATTACGTCGAGAATTAGTGTTTAGGCTTAACTGAGAATCGTCAATAAATAGAAAGGTCTCCCATTGTCTCCTGGTTCCGAGATGAGGATCTCTTTCCCATGGTAAAAAGGTTCGCTTTTGTGCAGAAGTGAGCGGGACGCAAGCAGCTGGATATCTCACATGCAGCCCTCTGTCATGTTGATTTTTGAAACAGTAACTCTTGAAACTCGGATTCCTGTGGTCACTTAAAGGTCCCTAGAGAGCCGAGTATCTGTTGCACTGCTATTACAATCACTGTAATGGACAAATAGCGATATTTATTAGCCGTCGTGGCTCGTGTACGGTCTTATCTTGACTTTCTATCTATGTATCCAAAATCCTTAATTTGTTTCCATAAGTTTTATACGACGTTGGTCGTTACATTGAAGTATCTAGGAAACTAAACTTGAGACTGCCATGTTTCCAGTTTCCTTGCTATTCATCACCTTAATCCATCAACCAAACATTAGTGGTTACTCATTTTTACTGTTTGCTTTACTTTTGAATTTTTCTAGAAATGTTTCAATAACATACCACTATATTTGGAGAGGTCTGCGAGCGAACAAAAAATGAAAATTGTCACTCTCACTTAAAAAGCCTGTTCCTCTATTCTCTCTGCGCATGCACACGTGTACGCATCTGTAGTCAACACTAAAGATTAACATCTTTGTTTCGAAACATTAGTGTTAACTTTCGTTTTGTATTTTTCATAAAATTCTACAAAATATGCAAATATTCTTAATTTTGAACACCAGTTTATATAAAAAAAAATAAACATAAATTTTGAGAAAATTAAAATATAAGTGTTCATCCAGCTATGTCGATGCTAACTGTATAAAATAAGGCACTTAACTTCATATCTGCGCTGTCTAATACTGTGGTAAACGACTAATTCTTATAGATTAAAAAGTATACAGCGCATATTTTGTATACACTTAAAATTCATATTTATGATTACATAAATACACCAATTAATGGATCTTAAAATGAAAAGAAAAAGTACTTATAATTTTAAAAATTGCAAACACAATTTCTTTATGCAGATCTAATGGAACTCAACGTTTGATTTCAAGATTCCAATAACATTTATATTTACGCAAGTTAAGAAATCTCATGTTCTACATCTATATACATAGAAACATATAGTTCATAAATAAGTCACGCACTCATAAAGTAGAATCCATTAATATTCATAAATCCCTTTCCTTTTAGAAACTTCTGTGAACTTTGGAAATTAAAAGTTATGCATCTAAGATTATTTTGAACTAATTTAAGTGGGTGTGTAAAGTAACATTTAAATATACAGAATTTTTGATACTTGAAAAATTTAAATATTTTAAAATTTCATATTCATTAATACATTGAGAAAATGCGACCAAGCGATAAATATAGGTTTAGAAGTACAAACAAATTCTATACACAATTTACACAAGACACTGCTCAATCTTCTAATCCAGTAATAGACAATATCAATAAAATTTGAGTTTATTTATAAGGGATGAATGCAATCAGTATCAATAAAGAGTATTTTTGATATAAACGGATATAATTAATTTAGTTTAAAATAGTAGTTTTAAAACCTTATGAGTCATTTAGTTTTTGTATAACAACTGTTTGAAAATGTATCCATATTTTTTAAATGGCTTTTCCAAGTTGCTTGAAAAAATAACCTATGTAATAAAATGTTTTTTAAGAAACTGTAGAATAATTTTGGAAGTTTTAAAATTTATATAGCTAGTTTGAACAACCTCAAGCGCAAGAAAAGTGACTAGATT
This sequence comes from Maratus speciosus, assembly GCA_963932465.1. Classification (NCBI taxonomy): domain Eukaryota; kingdom Metazoa; phylum Arthropoda; class Arachnida; order Araneae; family Salticidae; genus Maratus; species Maratus speciosus. The sequence goes on along the minus strand of OZ010788.1, from coordinate 329,385,786 downwards.
AAAAAATATTACATTATACAGGAGATGCAAAAGCATATTCTCATGTTTTTTTTTTTTTCTGTAACATACAAATTATAGCACTTAACTCTGCATGTTGATGTAAAACTATGCATAAAATAGTAAACCATTACGAAGGAAGACATATACTAGGTTTGGAGGATTGACCTATTTTATCCCACCACACTATTTGATACCTATATGTGGTGACACATGAATATATTGCGTGATGTAGCGGTTTTCCAGATAATTACACTTATGATACTTTCACCAGAGTAAGATTGATCTACCTATTTGTGCAATAATATGCAAAACGATTTTGTTTGGTGTCATTGCACTTTTCTACTAAGCGAACAATATTTAAATGTCAGCTGATGTTTTCATTAAGAGGAAAGGTTACATATGGTATGATATTCACAAAAAAGCAAGCACGCGTCATGATAAAAAAAATTTAACCAACAGGTACCGCAGTCACATGCATAGAGTATATTCAATACGTTAAGTAGCAATCAAATTTTCAAATTTAAAAGACTCTGCCTCGCCAGTCTGCGGTAATAATGATTAGCATTTGGGGTAACCCTGGCACTTTACGCATAAATTATCAAGTTTTTTTAGAAACCTACATTTAATTGTTATGGTAGTACAAATATTACTTTTTGTTACATTGTTGCATCAACGAGGACCTTTAGATTTAAAACACACATGCTTGAAAATTATTTAAAAAATCGTAAATTAAAATCAGTAAACTAAGATCTGGTTTTAAATTAAATTTTATTTCTACATATTTTGTTATATTCGGTGATTTCGCTCTTTAAAAGGTGAAATTGTGCAACAGTCATAAATAAAGAAATACGTTAATAAACTTTCGAACTGAGCAAGATAGATCTTATTTCCATATCTTGTGTTATTTTAGATTATTTTAACATTACACTGTTTTAACTCTTTCAGACTCATATAATTTCATTTCTGTAATATTGGATTCGCAAAAGCAAATTTTGAATAACTGTATTTGGAAATAGGGAGCTGTAATTTTACAGCTTTATTCCGCTAAAGATTTAAAAGTAAAATTTGGTTCAAATTTTCTTTTACAAATGTTGATTAAGATTAAGCTTTATAAAAAAAAATCCAATCATCTTGAAGGTGTTAACACTATTTTATTTAATAGACCATAGACCATAGACCACCAGAGTATAAACTATCGCGCTTCTAAACAGACATCCTTCATTCGAGACGAATTAGATCAACTCTAAAGAACAGTTGACCCCATAAACTCGATACGTTTATTTTGGAGGACCAGAAATGACGAATAGTCTGACAATCGAAAAAAAGCTTTTCAAAACCATCATAACTTATTAAACGCTATTTAAATGCTGGTCATTCCTACATAAGTATACGTTTTTGAACTGCTATTAACTTTAAAAGGGATAATATAAACTCCAGATTTATAATAATTATCTATAGGATCGATCTTTCTGTGTACCAGATACTCTAACTTTGTCGGTGGTTTAGCGATAAGAATTACATTATATTTCTTCAAAGCACACTTATGTAGGAATGGCCTTTTGCAAATTATTTGAAAGGATTAAAGAGCATATGATAGATAAAAAAGAGTAAACAATCTACAACTCTATCCCGGTTAAGTCAAGTTGAAGATATTGATATACTATTTAAAGAAGTCAAAATCATTGCACATACATCACATTATAATATTTGTATAATCAGAGAGTCGTTGGAAATTTTGGTAAGAGGCAAGCGTACCTGTAATGACGTTCTTTCCTATAATGTACAAAGAATCTGGTTTAAAATAATAGGTGTAACTGGTGAATTTGGTTTTGATTAACCATTTCCCTCCTCCCTGTCCCACCCTTCCCCCTCTCTTTTTCAGGTTAGCTACTCCTCTATTTCCTTCCTTCCCACCCTCCTGCTTGTGGTTCATTGGTTTCGCGCTTTGGTATTTAACCAGCAATTGTCTTTCATCCAGCACTGATTTCCCTAATGACGACTGATGGTTCAGTCGAAAGCGCTCGGATTTTAACCATCATATGACTCCAATGTTTTGACATCTTCATTGTTTTTAAAAATGTTTTAACATTTGTATTTTAGCACCTATTATGTAAAGATATATATTGTGAATTTGATATTCATATTTCTCATTTATTTTATTAAGGTGAATCTGTCGTTCAACTTGAAATATAGTTTTTCCATATTTATTTATTTTGAAAGTGTCTAGTGCCGAAAAAAATGTGAACTTTATGAACGAAGTTAAATTGATGAAACTCTCAATTTTTCTGCAGCCGATTAACAAAATTTCAGATTTTTCCGCACCTGATCGACAAAATGCGCAATTTTTCCACATCGTATCAACGGAATTTGCGATTTTTCCGCGCCCAGTCAACAAAATTCGCGATTGTTAACTGTCTGACGAAATTTTCAATTTTTTCCCGTGGCAAATTGTTGAAAATCACAACTTTTTCTCGCGATAAACTACCGATACTCGCGATTTAACCGTAGCTGATCGACGTCTATGCAATTTTTTCACACTAAACTCACTATTTTCCCTCTGGCCGATCAACGAAATTTGCGCTTTTTTGCTCTCATTCTATAAATTTTGCAATTTTTCCGCGCTCGATAGACAAAACTTGCGAAATTTGCACGCCCTGTCGACAGAACTCGCAATTTTCTTTCGTCCGGTCGACGAAATTCGCGATTTTTTCGCGCTCAGCCAACGAAATTCGTGAATCTGAACTGACTGAAACCCTTGGCAAATTTGTGAAATTCGCGACTTTTTCTCGCGATAAACTGAAGAAACTCATGATTTTTTCACAGCCGATCAACGAAATTCGCAATTTTTCCACGCCCAATCGACAAAACTCGCAATTTTTCTGCTTCCGATTGGCAAAATTTGCATATCTCCAATGACTGACGAAATTTGCAATCATTCCGCGGCAAATTGGTGAAATTCACGACTTTTTTCTTGCGATAAACTGACGAAAGTCGCGAAATTTCTGCGCGTGGTCTTCGAAGTCCTCGACTTTTCTGCTCGCGATCGAGAAAACGTGCGATTTTTCCAAGCTCAATCGAAGATACGCACGATTTTTTTGTGCCCGATCGATGAAACTCGATTTTATCCGCGCTCAGTCAACGAAATTCGAAATTCTTAATTGACTGACAAAAATTGCAATTTTCCCGCGGCAGATTTGCGAAATTCACGACAATTTCTCGCGATAAACTCATGAAACTTGCGATTTTACTGTGCTCGATCAACAAAATTCGCGACTTTTTCGTGCGCGATCGACGAAACTCGCGATTTTGCTGCGCCCAATCAATGAAATTCGATATATTTTTCGACTAACGACAGACAAAATTAACAACTCAGGAATTTCCTATATTGATGGAAATGGAATCGGCTGGGCGATTAATGAAATTCGCGATTTTTATCTGGCTGACGAAATTCACGTTTTGTTTTCATGCAACCTATGGTCAAAAATGACAATTTTTATCAATTATAAATTGGCGAAAGTCGCGGGCCACTTGTTAACCCATTGCGGGATTTATTGGATACTAACAAGGGAACCACTTTTGGTGTTGCTCGCACCTAGCATTGAGACCTGGTGCATTTTAAAGCCCTATATTACGAAGTTTGAGAATCGATAAAATTTTTCTGTTAAAATAATATTTCTTGGTTTTACAGCAGCATAACTTTCTGAAAATGCAATTTTCGAGACCACTTATCGGACTATTAACATTGATTTTTTTTTAAAGAAACGCATTTAAAAATACAAATTAGTTAATAATAAGTATAAAATATTGAAAAAAAGTTTAAAAATTCCTTCAAGTAAACACGAATTTTACTTTGAAAAATTGCAACATTATATTCATATTTTTTGGCGGGGAAAGTTTGGCGGTTTCTTTTAGAAGTAGAGATTTCGGGCAGCCCTAGCCAAATGTCATAGCTTTTGTATTACGTGAGGAGTGGATTTGGGACTTTAGTAGAAATTGTTATGTCACAGTAATTTTTATAAATTGTGTAAAAATATTAATTTACTTTATGATTGTCTTATGATTACCAAAGGACTATTTAATACAGCAACATTTCATTTTAAACATTCGAAACTTTATTCCATTTGATTTCAAAATAAAATTGTTTATTTCGTATTTCACTCAAAAATAGTTTCAACGATCTTGAAAGCTTTTATAGAAATATACCTACTATTTATATATTTATCGTCTGCATAGAAAAAAAAAAGAAAACCCTAATTCATGTTTCTTATGCAATCAATTATCAAACAAATCGCAATCTGATATAATTCTAAAATGTACGTACTTACTCTTAGGATAAAGTGTGTGGGAAAATTGTACCTCCATATCTGGCGACGTAACTCACTTTTGGCGTGAAATAAACAAATAAAAATGTAATAATAAAAAATTAAAAGTATAAAAAAGGATATAAAATATTATTTTAACAAAGAAATTTTATCAGTTCTCTAACTTTTATGTATAGGGCTACAAAATGCACCAGGTCTCGATCCTAGGTGCGAGCAACACCAAAAGTGGTTCCCTTGTAACCCCTTGTGTTCCCTTTTGAAGTTCGGTGGATAAATCCTTTTTTATTTATTTATTTATTTATTTTTTTTTTTTTTTTTTTTTTTTTTTTTGACGGGAACAAATAAGGACAATTTCATTATTTTTTCTATTTCTTTGAGAGTTTCCTAACATGATGAAGCAGGGAATTTTATTGACCGCCATCTTTAATTTTTCATCAGAGTTAAATTCATTGCTTAAAAAGGCATAAAGGGGTTTAAACGTTTAAAAGTTACCGGAATAAATAAAAATTCTAAACTTAGTTTAGAAGTTCGATTAATAATACGCATTCCGGAATTATTTTTCTGATAAAACTTCTTCCATGGACCGGGAAAAAACGGAATTTGTTAAATTTTCTTCAAAGAAATTGGTCGCTCATGGAGGGAGTTCAACTGAGATGGTCTCTTAACAGAGGTAAAATTAGTATTGAGCCTTTGGGAAGAAATTTCATTCCATGAAAAAATGGTCGTTCAAGGAGGTGGACGCTTAATGGTACTGGTCGCACAGGGAAGTTTCACTGTATTACAAAGTTAACTCATTTGCACAGCATGTGACAGTACTTCTACGATGCCATAAATTGACTAGAAACGTTTGATTCTGAAATACACCAAAAAAAAAGTATAAAGGTAATTGTATTTACAAAACATATCATACATGATCGATACATTCGTTAAAAAGTAATAAAATCTTTAAGTATTTATTTTGATTTAGAAGGCTATATCAATAAGTTAACATTTCCTGACAATAAGTGAAATGAGAACTTTAGATTAATGCAAAATAATGACTATTTTCAAGCCATTTTTTTAAATTCGTTTTTATTTTCGCGTTTATCATTAAAATTCCGGTATGAATAGTATATGTATTAAAATAGAATTTTACGGGACAACAAGCTGATAAATTAGAAAACAAAAATATTAATGGAAATTTTGAATTCATTAATATGTACCTGTCAAATAACATTAACAATATGGAAACTATGTCTACATTAATTCTGGGAAAATTATTAATTATTCTAATATATTTGATAAACAGTATTCACAAGAAAGAATTGATGTATCAAATTAATACACTGCATATGAATAAGGCTGTTTTTAATTACGTGGAAACTACTAGTGTAATAAAATTTAAATCTGGAGGACTGAAAACGATAAGTTTAATATTGTAGAATGTTATGTTTAAGATAAAAAAAATATATAAAGTAAATTGTCGACTTGACAAAATATTATTTATGATATAAAAATTTTAAGGGAAGACAAGACTGTGTGAAATCCTATGAGAAACATTCAAGCTTTAAGATCCGTTTCCGCAGAAACTATGCCACCAATTTTTATAAACTTTGGAATCCATATTCTCTGGTTTATTCTCCAGACATACGGCAGATTGTTTTTTTTTTCTGTGACTAATTTTTTTTAAGAGCAATGGTAATTTTTGAAAAAAAAAACATCTGAAACTAATTATTTTTTAAAACTGTCTGCCACATATGATCTTATATTTGTAAACTGCCACCAAAAAGTTTTTTTTTATCGAAATAGCTCAAGTACTTTAGGAGTTAATGGCGTTTTTAACTGAAAAGTACTATTTTTCGGAGAGCTAAAAAGCTTAGACACTTCTAACTTGTGTGAGGCTCTTGCACAGTTTTATCAAACACATAGATTACAGTATATATAAACTTTTGGATAAAATTTACTTACACATAATAAATGCTTATATTAGAGTTAAAATAATATGACTTAACCCTCATTTACCTATTCACTTAACCCTCATTTGGGAAGAAGTTTCTTGCGTTGAGATTGAGTTTGCAATAAATTTTGATTTATCAGTTGTTCAAAACTGAGTATCGAAATATCCAAATTATAAACTTCGTTTTTTCAAAAGCTGAAACAGTTAAACTTATGGAGAGAGAGTGGTAGGACTTAGAATTGAGACTTAAAAAAATACTTAAAGTATTTTTTTTATCATTAGTTTAAATGTAAAAAAATGTAAACTTGGTGATCTTCCAAGATTTCGGGGATTTTCGCCTAAAATTATATTTGAATCTCCAATTACTTCCCTAAAATATTGTTTTCACAACAGCCCACAAATGTAAACTCTTTCAATTCCTTACTTTATATTTTTTGCTCGATTTGTTACTTTATTGTAATAATAAATAACCAACCTTTTAATTCCCTCCTGAAGAATTCTGCTTCCTATTGCTTCCCCTATACTTATAAAACAGTATTCCAAGTATTCATTATTATAATTATGTGATGTGAGATTTCGCGGAAGATAATTTTTCGATCTGCTTATGCCTATGCTTTTATACTACTCATACTTTTACATCGATATTTTCTGTAGGAAAAAACACTTACAGTATTCTAAAGTACAAAAAAATAGGCGATTTATTTTATTAACATTTTATTTAACAGAGATAACTTATGATAACTTCTCAAAAACATTATCTATATTTTAATATATTTTATTATTATTATCTCTAATGAAAACTTTTGTGTATAACCTGCATTATTATTTTATCGCGTACCAATTTTATAATGTATTCTTAAGTTCTCTGGTATTACTTTAATGACCCATTAATTTGTTAAAAATTTTATTGAAATTCTAAGGATAAAATGTTATTATAACTCATTTGATCAAATATATTGCTTTCGGAAAACCTGCAAGTGTTCAATCAAGGGATAAAATATAATTATGTTCTGAAAGCAAATAAATATAATATGTATTTAACGTACCTTTTTCTGAAGAAATCTTAATTTAAGTTTCATGTAAAAGCATATCCAAGTATTAAGTGTACTTACAATAATATCATTCAAATATTTCGAAATTCAAATTGAAAAAAATATATATATATTATGACCTCATACAATTTCTGGAATATTTTTATTGTTATAAGAAATAGAAATATACTTTACTAAAAAGATACCATGTGACACTGCGGTCATCAGTTTGTACAGAACACTGACAATTAGCAGAATAAAAAGATACAAAATTCAACATATTTAGCACATCCAATTCAGGATCAACGTGGTGGATAACTCTCTTTGACAATAAATAAACCCATAGTGAAATGTCGCATGGAGTAAGATCAAGAGATCGAAGATGTCATGAAGTTACAAAGCAGTGACTAATGACATGAAAAGAAAAATGTGGAAGAGTTCCATCTTCCATGCCAATGATTTGCTCCAGGCAGAGTCTTTGTTGAAGAGACGGTTTGAAAAAGTTGTTTTACATCTCTCCCGTAACACAACAGTTTTGCGGTCCTTCCGATGTAATGTTTCCATAGAAGTTTGTACCTGTGATGTCTGTAGAACTTTTCTTTAACTTGTGCTGGCGCCATTGTCACGTGATGCTTGGTCGCGGGGAGGAAGGTGACATACTGTTTTGAAGGAAGGGTAGAGATATTGTTTATCCGGCCTGTGAGCGCGGCGGGGTTTATATAAATTTTCAGCTGTTTTAAAAATGCCCCATATTCAGTTTTAATTAAATCGCAAAATGTGCTATATAAATGTAATTTTATTTCATTATTTATTTTGCATTTCATCACTTTTCTTTTCTATTACACAGAAAAAGGTATACATACAGCAGTGTCGTTTGGAACTTTTTACCGCTTAATCCTTCGTTTTCCACCATGTTTAAACATCTAACAAAATTTGACTTCATTCTTACGGAACGATCGTGTACAAAACGGAAAAATTATGGCATGAGCTCGTTCTTAAAATGCTTCTAGGAACAATTGAAACATAAAAAAAAAATGACAAAAAATAAAAATTAAAAATTATTACTTGTAGGAACTCAGCTCATTATAACGTGGGTATCATTCTGAATTTTCGTGATATTCGGCTGACCTTTTTATAAAATTACACTGTGTAATTGACTACTAAAACACTATAATTGACTACTGAATTATTAAAGCACAAATTATGTTACCTTTCATGCATGCGTACTTAAATATTAAACATACAAACGTTCATATGATATTAAATATTAAATGTATTAATTGTAATTGCTGTATATTATTTTTTTCTTCCCTTAAATCAAGTTTTCTGGAATCGTTTTAGAATTTTATGCAAAACCCTACAAGGTATAAACCAAAAAAAAAAAAAAAACATGAGGATCTTTTATTTAATTATTCCAAGAACCTTTTGAATCCCCAATAAAGCAAACATTGTTTGACAAGGAGAGGTCCAACCTTGTTAATCACAGATTTTGATTATTTTAATATATGTTGTATGGTAGAGACCCCTTAGTGTCAGGTTCAACGGATTTTATCCAACGCCGATTAGTTCTTGAGAAACCGGGGGGTCTAATAATAGTACACAACTTAAATAGTTACATTGCAGTCGCGATGATAGGTTGGTCGTAGCTCAGTTGGTACGGCGTTCGCTGGCTGATCTGCGGGCCCGGGTTCGGTACCCGAACACGCTACATTTGTTTTCCTCATTTTCTGTTTTATAAACATATTTGTAATTATAATTTAATAAATTCAATTACAAATTTTAATATCATACATTAATTATAATGTTAACACACTTAAATTAATCATTTTTTATTTTTAAACTATTATTTCTCATCCTTTAAAGAGGTTTAAAAAGAAATTGGATCTATTATTGAATGATAAAAATTCCAAAATTGTGAAAAAATCTGTTGTGGTGCCATCTAGTTATGATAAAATAAAAGAAGGTTCAAATATAATAAAAATAAAAGCAGAAAGAATATAAAGGTTACAGAAAAATAATTGAAAGCGCAAGCATATTATTACAAATTTAAAAATCTTTAATATGCAAAAAATCGGTTGTAATTAATTTCTCATGCTAATTTTTAATATAATTATGCTTGTTACTTTCAAAACAGAATAATAGCATTATCGCATTGATTTCCTTTGTTAAAGCAGTGCGTAAATAATGTTTCTTTAAAATCACGAATTGCCACAATTGCTCAATATCATTGCATCGATCAAGAATATATGAAATACATTTTAAAAGTGATTTTTAAAAAATTAACAGTTTTATGATGTTTTATACAACTATTTAGTTAAAAGTAAAAAATTAAATAGGTTAAATTTATAATTCATAGACGATATCATAAATTTTAATTGACAATGAGATTATTAATTATACTTACAAGTATATTTATAAAACAAAAAATGAGAAAAACAAACGTAGCGTATTCAGGTATCAAACCCGGGCCTGCAGATCAGCCGGCAAACGCCATACTAACTGAGCTACAACCAACCTATCTTTGAAGTTGCAAAGTAAGTATTTAAGTTGTGTACTATTATTAGACCCCCCCGGTTTCTCAAGAACTAAGGAGCGTTGGATAAAATCCGATGAACCTGACACTAAGGGGGCTCTGCCCAACAACATATATTAAAATAATCAAAATCTGTGATTAACAAGGTTGGCCTTCTCCTTGTGAGACAAACCGTCTCTCATACATATCAGAAATAAATTTCTCAAAGAGAAACTTACTCACAAAATTTTTGAAAATGAAAGGTGTTTTACCATCTGTTATCATTCATTTTACAAATATTCAACTTCATATATATATATATATATATATATTACGAAACGAAGGTTTCAAAATAAAAATGTGCAAACATTTAAGTTTTACGTTACAAAATATCCCATATAAGGTCATTGTGGATGACAGTGTTAAATATGAGATCACCCAACTTATTTTGAAGTTATTGTCTATAGCATCTAAAATTTAACAGTTATACAAATAAAACTTTATTTGGTTTTTAGTTTATAATGGTGACAGTGTAAAATGTACCACATGATCCTATTTATTTATTAGCTAACGTGCATCTACAGTTTTTCTTCGGCTATCCAAACAACAATGAAATGTGCTAAAACGTATCGCAAAATTTAAATTTTTAAGATACATATTACTAGTAGTCTGTCAGGTTTTTTCTGTCCTTTATTACTCCAAAGCATTTTTCGAAGAACAATGAATATTTACATTTACCTGAAACCATGAATCAGAACTGTTTAAAATCAAATAGCGTATTTGAATACCTTATTATTATTGAAATATATATATATATATATATATATATATATATATTATATCAATTTATCTATCTTTGGTCACAGAAGACGACAGAAGACGTCTTTAGAAGACGACTTTATTCAACCCGGTGCAATATATATCAAAGTTCAGTGCACTATATATATTACATTGTAATTGCATGCTCCAGTTTCTTAATATTGCAAGAAATGATCAATCTATAGGTCATTTGAAACATTTTTGAAAGAGTCGAATTTCCGTTCGGGGACTGTGTATCAAAATATTTGAGGACTTTGGAAGTTTTACAGAAAATATAATCGAAAATCAATACAATGGCAAACCATTTGCTACGTTTAACTCGTAAGAGGAATGACTGTAAAATGACTGAAGTTATTGAAATTTTTAGAAAGAAATTACAGGTTAGTTTTTCTTCCATTTTTTTTTTTAGATTCTTAGTATCATTAATATGTGATATAATAAATAGGGTGAAATACACATATATAATGTTAGATATGCTGATTCTACAACGTCGCGGGTCACATAAAACTTTTTTTAAGAATGCTTGCTGTTACTCTAACTTCAGATGTTTTGAAGTAATTAAGAAATTATTTAACATTAATTTAATTACAATGGATATTGCAATTTATTTTTTACCAATAATGAACGAATTTTATTAAGTTAATTTGTGTGAGTAAGAAATAATAGTTTCTTGAAATATTTCCTCCTGAAATTAAAAAAATAAATTGAATAGATTTAAAGAATAAATAACTAAACAAATGATATGTTCAAAAGCTAATTTAACTATTACTAAAATTAATTCATTTATATACATTATAATTATTAAAAATATGTCTTTAAATATTTTCATGGCAATATTTCATTTAAAAATAAACTTATGAGTTCAAAATCTTTTTTTTTTTCTACTTAACAATAATGTGTTCTTGTATTTTTGTCTTTGTTACATAATGATGGAAAGATAAAGAAAAATAAGAATCCTTTAAAAAGTAAATTACATTGAAATGTTTTCTTTCTTTTACAAAACCCCTAATGCTAATTGACGAAGGAGCCGTGTTGTATCATGACATTTATTAGGGTATCTAAAGTTTAACTAAATATTAACCTAATTTTTTCAGCATTACAGTTTTTCTATTTTTTTTTTCATTTCTTTTTTACAAGCTTTCTCATCTTCCTTTTTGTTGTCTCCTAAGTGCTTTGTGATGTTTCTCTTTCGTCTTGATTTTAGATAATCAATTTAGAGGAGCTCAAAATACTTTCTTAAACATTTAAGTGGTGCCGCATATAATAAGATGAAGGGGAAAATAAAACAAATGAAACTTAAAAAAATAATAATGATAAAAAAAGTTCTTGAATTTATTTTTCGAATAAAAATAAAGCTGTGAAAAAAAAATAATTGAAATTTCGTCTTATTTTCTTTAACTCTTATAGTGTTATCTGTAACACATGACTTCATTATTTTATTTATTATTATACTATTTTATTTAAACATCGGACTGCAATAAAAAACAATGTACAGAAACTACAATAATGCATTCAACCGCAGTTAAAACTCATTTTTTCTTATTCGATATTCTAGCTTTTCATGTTTCTAGCATTTTATGAATTTAAACCTAAAAACACGAGTTTACAAACCAAATTTTTTAACTCATTCAGCTATATTTTACCGTATTCGAAATATTTCAGTTTTTCCTATCTAGTCCAATGGACCTGTGCTTTAGGCGGTTTAACATAACTTGCTTCATGCATGGAGCGACGGAACAATAGAATAAATTTTACATTCACTCCCTGTTATGCTAGAATAATTGAATAAATGTGAACCGATATGATACCGTTCTTGAGCACAAAATAGTTCATCTTCCCAATAAACTTGTCAAAACTCAAATTATAATACAGTCTGAATTAAATTTTAACTAAATATTATAATAAAGACTGTGTACAAAAATATTCACTGTATAGAAAAAGAAAGAGGAAGCTACTACAGAATTACTGAGCAAATTTTTCTCTGGATTGCACATTTTAACTATTCTAGCTCAAGTCGCCATCGCCGCATTTTTTCAATTTACGTTTTATTAACTCTATACCTTCTGTAACATTTAATCAGCCCTATGAACGTATCTAGAGTCTGCTGCTGGTATCTAAAGGTAATTGGAAAACTTAATGGAGATAGCAAACGTCCTTATAATGCCATTCTCATAGTATTTATTCATTAATATATTTCGATTTCCTACTTGAATTAACAGTTGTTCGAAACTGTAACCATTCATACGCTTGGTTTTAATTTGAAAGAAAATGTGAAAATTTTTCTACGAAATGTGGTATAACTAATAATATATTTAAATTAAACCATCAATGTATGATAAAGCTGAATCATGAAAATTAGTATATAAAAATAGTATTTGATAAAGTAAAGTAAATTTATAATTTATACTTAATTTATCCATTCGTTATTCACACTGATTATCCAAGCAAATATTATTAACCTATGTGCTGAAAAATACACAACTGGAAATTTCATATTCAGAAACAGCATTTTCATCTAAAACTCAATTAAGAAACTAAAATAAAAAAACACGCCATTTTAAATTTTAAATTGGGCTAGCTATATTTGATCCTACTATTGTCCACATGTGTTTGAGTAATTTCTCAAAATATGCACGTGTGCCATGCGGCACATTTTTTGGACGCACGATGAGGATGAAACGAACCTTGAGGTACTTGAAAAACGATTTTTTATGAGCTAGTGTGTATAGGTCATAATGATCAACTAAGTGTACAAATAGTTTGGATTCTATTTCCATTATGAATCTGACGGAGTTCGAAAGCGAGCAGCAACAGCAAAACGATCTCGGAAACGTTACTACCTATAGTGAAATTGACCAAAACATAGAATCGTCAGAAACCAAAGACCATTTTAAAAGTGAACAAGGAGTGAATTAAAGTAATTCATAGTTGAACAATCGAAGAAATATTAAGGACATTTTTATCGGACAATATGAAACTGGGTGAATAGAAAGATGTCGGGCGACAAATGTTTAAAAAGGAGCATGTAATGTTTTGTCACACTAACCGTGTGTACAGACTAATTACAGATTCTATAAATTATTTTCATTCATGAGGACTTTAATTAGAAAATATCCGGTGTTATTACTGAATCTACAAATGTTGTACTGATTCAATAAAAAAACAATATTTGTCGTGAAAAGGTTGCATCTGCAAGCAACAGAGCAAAAATAAAAGCCTTATTTGGTATATTTTATTATTTGGGCATTGTGAACGATCTTCTGTCTATGGATATAACAAGATTTAAAGTATTTTAGTCTACCATGTCAATCAAACATTTTCAATTTCTCCTTTGATGTTTGCCTTTCAATGATAAATGCAGCCGTCAGAAAATGAAATAATTCATAGATTAAACCGTATTAAAAAAAAAAAAAATAGTACTTGCAAACAAGTCCTGCAATCTTGTTCAACCGTTTTGTCCTTACAATTTAAAATGATAGACCATTTACGAGAAACTAAAGCAGTTTCTCTTAAGAAGACAGATTCTGTAATAAATGAGAGCAAAGCAGCGAAATAAAAGAACTCTCGCATTGTGTGAAGCCAGCACATTTTAGGTAGCTTTCATTACAAAAAGCTACCTATTGCAGCCGTTCGGAGGAAAACGATTCCGAAAAATTTTGGTATATTTTCACCGATCATGACCCTTAGACCCCGAAACCACCCTCCGTTCAAAACTGATATATATATATATATATATATATATATATGATGTTTGTCATAGTGTAACTCTCGTATTTATGAACCGATTTGGATAAAATTTCGTGTGTACATGGTACATACCAATGTCTCGACCGAGTTCGTTGGACAGCTTCATCCGCCATCTTGTTTCAAAATGGCGACCATTTAAAAACTTTTTAAAACTTTTAAATTTAAAATGAGTCACAAAAAATTAGACATTGAAAAAGATTCTTTTCTTATGTGTTTGGCCTTGATACAAAGATTCTGGGGCATTTTTTGTTTCGACTATATCTTAAAAAATGACTGAGATGTAGCACTTTGAATTTCTAGCATGGCTGGTATTTTCACAGTAAAAAAAATTCCGCAACGTTCCTGGGAAAAAATGGGCAGCTGAGTTGCCCATTATTTCCAAGAAACATTTCTTGAAAATGACTGGAACTTTACTGTATATGTTAAAAAAATTCTACAGAACTGCCAGTAAGTTTCCTGCGAAATACCAGGAATATTTCTGTTGACAGCAAAACATTACTGACATTTCACAGCATGCGGGATCCGCAGACGATTTTTACATTTCCAGTTGACAATTTTCGCTTCATTATCATTATTTGTTGGAATGTAAAATTATTTTGAAATTGACATCAAAATTATTATTTATAATTTACACTAAAAAATAAATTCTCAGTTAAAATTCAATAAAGTAAATATATATATGATATATTGTTTCTGAACTTTGCTTAAAATATAAAAATATATAAATGTAAATAATAATTAGAAAAAAAATCTAGACATAAAATATTTTGGATTTTCGTCAGTAATTATGTTAAGTTTACCAGTTAGAAAAAATACATATAAATTTTCATGAAAAAAAAATCCTAAACGTAGTTGTATATTTTTTCCGAAAAAAAAAAAAAAAAAAATTCAAATTTGCAGCAATTCAAAGTGTCAAATATATATCAAGTTTAAATCAAATTGTAAAGTGTTAAAATATAAAATTAATTAAAAAAGAAAAAAAAAAGTCCTTCCGGCCAGTGCCGGGAGGAAGAGGTAGCTTTCATAATCCTTATTTAAAAAAAGCCAACTTATATCATGCAAACACACGAAGCTCAATTTAGTGGAAACCGAATATAAGAGATTCAATATTAATTTTTATCAATATAATGAATGAGAATTTCGCGAAATTAGTCAGCTTTATCCAAGCTGCTTTTCTTTAAAGTAACTTATATTTGGCTGCCAAATTCGGCAATTTCTTAAAGTGCCTGTCATTTTAAGACAACATGGTGGATGAGGCTAAGCAGTGAACTTGGTCGAGACCTTAGTAATTGCTGTGCACATGCTCACTCACATCGGAATCGGTTAATATATAGGAGTGCTGTCGCATGCAAAAAATCAGATTTTTCAAAATGTCACCCACAATAGAAATTGAAACTGCTATATCTGAGCCATTTTTTAAGGTAAAGACAAACAAAAAATGCTCCAGAATTCTTATATCAAGATCAAATACTTAAGAAAGAAACCTTTTTCAATTTCTAATTTTTTTGCACCTCACTTTAAATATATATATATTTTTTAATTTAATGGCCGCCATTTTGAAACAAGATGGCTGATGAATCTGGCTAGTGAACTTGGTCGAGGTGTTGATGTATACTATCCACATGCCTTATTACATCGAAATAGGCGAATACGCGTGTTATCGCGTGACAAATACAAGATCGTTTCAAAATGTTAGCCATGCTAGAAATTCAAAGAGCTATAAATCAACCATTTTTTAAGATATCAACAAAAGAACAAATTTTCAGAAAGATAAACTGCTCCGGAATCTTTGTATCAAGACCAAACACATAAAAAAAATCTTTTTCATTTTCCAATTTTTTAATACCTCATTTTGAATTTTAAATTTAATTTTTTTAAATGGCAACCCTTTTGAAACAAGATGGCGAATGAAGCTGGCCAACGAACTCGGTCGAGACATTGGTATGTACTATGTACAGACCAAGTTACATCCAAATAGGCTCATAAATACGCCTGTTATCGCGTGACAAAAATCAGGTCGTTTTAAAATGTCAGCCACAAGAGAAATTCAAAATGCTATTACTCAGCCATTTTTTTTTAGATATAGACGAAAGAAAAACTGTTCCAGAATCTTTGTATTAAGGTCAAACACATACAAAAAAAATCTTTTTCATTTTCCAATTTTTTGGTATCTCATTTAAATTTTTTTATTTTTTAATTTTTTTAAATGGCCGCCATTTTGAAACAAGATGGCGGATGAAGCTGGCCAACGAACTCGGTCGAGATATTTGTATGTACTATGTACACACCAAGGTACATCCAAGTCGGTTCATAAATACGCCTGTTATTACGTGAGAAAAATCAGGACGTTTCAAAATGCCAGCCACGCTAGAAATTCAAAATGCTATAACTCAGCCATTTCTTAAGATATAGACGAAACAAAAACTGCTCCCGAATCTTTTTATCAAGGTCAAATACATAAGAAGAAAATATTTTTTCAATTTTCCATTTTTGGTACCACATTTCAAATTTAAATTTTTCTTAAAAATTTAAATGGCCGCCATTTTTAAACAAGATGGCGGGTGAAGCTGGCCAACGAACCCGGTCGAGACATTGGTATGTACTATGTATAAACGAAGTTACATCCAAATCGGTTCATAAATACGCCTTTTATCGCGTGACAAAGTTCAGGACGTTTCAAAATGTCAGCCACGCTAGAAATTCAAAATGCTATAACTCAGCCATTTTTTAAGATATAGACGAAACAAAAACTGCTCCGAAATCTTTGTATAAAGGTCAAATACATAAGAAAAAAATATTTTTCCATTTTCAAATTTTTGGTACCACATTTCAATTTTTACATTTTTAAAAAAATTTTAAATGGCCGCCATTTTGAAACAAAATGGCGGATGAAGCTGGCCAACGAACTCGGTCGAGAGATTGGTATGTACTATGTACACATCGAATTACATCCAAATCGGTTCATAAATACGCCTTTTATCGCGTGACAAATTTCAGGACGTTTCAAAATGTCAGCCACGCTAGAAATTCAAAATGCTATAACTCAGCCATTTTTTAAGATATAGACGAAACAAAAACTGCTCCGGAATCTTTGTATAAAGGTCAAATACATAAGTAAAAAATATTTTTCCATTTTTAATTTTTTGGTACCACATTTCAAGTTTTAAATTTTTTTAAAAATTTTAAATGGCCGCCATTTTGAAACAAAACGGCGGATGAAGCTGGCCAACGAACTCGAGACATTGGTATGTACTATGTACACACCGAATTACATCGAAATCGGTTCATAATTACGGGAGTTACAGTGTGACATAGGTCATATATATATATATCAATTTTGAACGGAGGGTGGTTTCGGGTTCTGGGGGTCATGATCGATGAAAATATAACAAAATTTTTTGAAATCGCTTTCCTCCGAACGGCTGCAATAGGTAGCTTTTTTGTAAAGAAAGCTACCTAAAAGTCAAGAGGTAGCATCGAACTCGGGCCGTACGGGTGGCGTGCGAGCATTCTGCGTTCACACCACGAAAGACACATTGAGAGCTGCAAATTAATGGGTATTTGAAACGTATGCTAAACCTCGGCATCTAATTTCTGAAAATCTAAGGCCCATTTGAAGAAATCCTTTCACAAGTATAATTAGAGATAACAACTCTAAAACATACTTTAAATTAATCAAAATCGGTGAAAATCATGTTTGATGGTCCCCTGGTTAATGGAGGTACAAATAATAGGTGTATTTTTTTTACACGGTCTGCTCGTTAAACATTCCACAGACAAGTACGAGAGATAATCTCTTAGCGATGTCACAGATGTATTGTATTTTCATCTGAATGGTCTTGGCAATAGAGACGTAAAGGATTATGTCGTCTATTGATTTATTTGCATTCCATATTGATATTTTTACATTCATTTAAGGAATTAGTTTTTGACACTCGCGCGCGAGCAACTGATTATAGCAAAAAAAAAAAAAATGGCGGCCGCAGCGTTTTGCTGTTTCCAACTTTTGTTGAGGAACGTTTCAGATAAGAAAACCAGAATTTCACAGGAAATAGCTAAATTATTCTGAAAACCTGGGAAAAGGCGAAACGTTCTTGAATTTTACATGGAACGTTACAATTTTTTTTACAGTGTTGAAACGATCTGATTTTTGTCACGCGATAATACATGTATTTATGAATCGATTTGGATGTGACAAGAAATGTGCATAGTACATAGCAATATCTCGACCGAGTTCGTTGGCCAGCCTCATCCGCCATCTTGTTTCAAAATGGCGGCCATTTAATTTTTTTTAAATTTGAATTGAAAGTGAGGCACAAAAAGTTAGACACTGAAAAATTTGTTTTTCTTATGTGTTTGGGCTTGATACAAAGATTCTAGAGCATTTTTAGTTTCGTCTATATCTTAAAAAATGGCTGAGTTATAGCACTTTGAATTTCTAGCATGACTGACATTTTGAAACGATCTGATTTTTGTCACGCGATAATACACGTATTTATGAACCGATTTGGATGTGACAAAGAATGTTCATAGCACATAGCAATGTCTCGACCGAGTTCGTTGGCAAGCCTCATCCACCATATTGTTTCAAAATGGCGGCCATTTAAAAATTAAAAAAAAAATTAAAATTTAAAAGTGAAGTACAAATTAGAAATTGAAAAAGGTTTTTTCCTTATGTATTTGAGCTTGATACAAAGATTACCGAGCATTTTTTGTTTCGTCTATGTCTTAAATAATGGCTGAGTTATAGCACTTTGAATTTCTAGCATGGCTGACATTTTGAAACGATCTGATTTATGTCATGCGATAACATGCGTTTTTATGAACCGATTTGGATGTGACAAGGCATGTGCATAGTACATAGCAATGTCTCGACCGAGTTCGTTGGCCAGCTTCATACACAATCTTGTTTTAAAAATGTCGGCAATTTAAAATTTAAAAAAAAGTCCTTCCGGTCTGTGCCGGGAGGAAGAGGTAGCTTTCATATTCCTTATTTTAAAAAAGCCAACTGATATTATTCAAACAGACGAAGCTCAATTTAGTGGAAAACGAATATAGGAGATTCAATACTAATTTTTATCAATACTAAATCATTATGAATGAGAATTTCGTGAAATTAGTCATCTTTATCTAAGCTGCTTTTATTTAAAGTAACTTACATTTGGCTGCCAAATCCGGCGATTTCTTAAAGTGCCTGATATTTTAAGACAAAATGGTGGATGAGGATAACCAGTGAACTTTTCGAGACCTTAGTAATTGCTGTGCACATGCTCACTCACATCGGAATCGATTGATATATACGAGTGCTGTCGCAGGCAAAAAATCAGATTTGTCAAAATGTCACCCACATTAGATATTGAAATTGCTATATCTGAGCCATTTTTTAAAGGTAAAGACAAGCAAAAAATGCTCCTGAATCCTTATATCAAGGTCAAATACTTAAGAATGAAACCTTTTTCAATTTCTAATTTTTTTGCACCTTATTTAAATATAATTTTTTTTTAATTTAATGGCCGCCATTTTGAAACAAGATGGCTGATGAAGCTGGACAGCGAAATTGGTCGAGATATTGATTTATACGATCCACATGCCTTCTTACATCGAAATAGGCGAATACGTGTGTTATCGCGTGAAAAATACAAGATCGTTTCAAAATGTTAGCCATGCTAGGAATTCAAAGTGCTATAATTCAACCATTTTTTAAGATATAAACAAAAGAACAAATTTTCAAAAACAAAAACTGCTCCGGAATATTTGTATCGAGGCCAAACTCATAAAAAAAATCTTTTTCATTTTCCAATTTTTTGGTATCTCATTTTAAATTTAATTTTTTTTTTAATTTTTTTAAATGGCCGCCATTTTGAAACAAGAGGGCGGATGAAGCTGGACAACGAAGTCGGTCGAGATATTTGTATGTACTATGTACGCACCAAGGTACATCCAAATCTGTTCATAAATGCGCCCGTTATCACGTGACAAAAATCAGGACGTTTCAAAATGTCAGCAACGCTAGAAATCCAAAATGCTATAACTCAGCCATTTTTTAAGATATAGACAAAACAAAAACTGCTCCCGAATCTTTTTATCAAGGTCAAATACATAAGAAAAAAATATTTTTTCAATTTTCAATTTTTTGGTACCACATTTCAAATTTAAATTTTTCTTAAAAATTTAAATTTCCGCCATTTTTAAACAAGATGGAGGATGAAGCTGGCCAACGAACTCGGTCGAGACATTGATATGTACTATGTATAAACGAAGTTACATCCAAATCGGTTCATAAATACTCCTTTTATCGCGTGACAAAGTTCAGGACGTTTCAAAATGTCAGCCACGTTAGAAATTCAAAAAGTCCTTCCGGCCAGTGCCGGGAGGAAGAGGTAGCTTTCATATTCCTTAATTTAAAAAATCAACTTATATCATTCAAACACACGAAGCTCAATTTAGTGGAAACTGAATATAGGAGATTCAATACTAATTTTTATCAATATAATGAATGAGAATTTCGCGAAATTAGTCAGCTTTATCCAAGCTGCTTTTCTTTAAAGTAACTTATATTTGACTGCCAAATTCGGCGATTTCTTAAAGTGCCTGCCATTTTAAGACAACATGGTGGATGAGGCTAACCAGTGAACTTGGTCGATACCTTAGTAATTGCTGTGCACATGCTCACTCACACCGGAATCGGTTGATATATACGAGTGCTGTCGCATGCAAAAAATCAGATTTTTCAAAATGTCACCCACAATAGAAATTGAAACTGCTATATCTGAGCCATTTTTTAAGGTAAAGACAAACAAAAAATGCTCCTGAATCCTTTTCAAGGTCAAATACTTAAGAAATAAACCTTTTTCAATTTCTAATTTTTTTGCACCTCACTTTAAATATATATATTTTTCTTAATTTAATGGCCGCCTTTTTGAAACAAGATGGCTGATGAATCTGGCCAGCGAACTTGGTCGAGGTATTGATATCTACTATCCACATGCCTTCTTACATCGAAATAGGCGAATACGTGTGTCATCGCGTGAAAGATCGTTTCAAAATGTTAGCCATGCTAGAAATTCAAAGTGCTACAATTCAACCATTTTTTAAGATATAAACAAAAGAACAGAAACAAAAACTGCTCCGGAATCTTTGTATCAAGGCCAAACACATAAAAAAAATCTTTTTCATTTTCCAATTTTTTAATACCTCATTTTAAATTTTAAATTAAAATTTTTTAATGGCAACCCTTTTGAAACAAGATGGCGAATGAAGCTCGCCAACGAACTCGGTCGAGACATTGGTATGTACTATGTACAGACCAAGTTAATCCAAATCGGTTCATAAATACGCCTGTTATCGCGTGACAAAATCAGGTCGTTTTAAAACGTCAGCCCAAATAGAAATTCAAAATGCTGTTACTCAGGCATTTTTTCAGATATAGACGAAACAAAAACTGTTCCGGAATCTTTGTATTAATGTCAAACACATACGAAAAAAATCTTTTTCATTTTCCAATTTTTTGGTATCTCATTTTAATTTTTTTTAATTTTTTTAAATGGCCGCCATTTTGAAACAAGATGGCGGATGAAGCTGGCCAACGAACTCGGTCGAGACATTAGTATGTACTATGTATAAACGAAGTTACATCCAAATCGGTTCATAAATACGCCTTTTATCGCGTGACAACATTCAGGACGTTTCAAAATGTCAGCCACGCTAGAAATTCAAAATGCTGCAATTCAGCCATTTTTAAGATATAGACGAAACAAAAACTGCTCCGAAATCTTTGTATAAAGGTCAAATACATAAGAAAAAATATTTTTCCATTTTCAATTTTTTGGTACCACATTTCAAATTTAAAATTTTTTTAAAAATTTTAAACGGCCGCCATTTTGAAACAAAATGGTGGATGAAGCTGGCCAACGAACTCGGTCAAGACATTGGTATGTACTATGTACACACCGAAGTATATCGAAATCCGCTCATAAATACGCCTTGCATCGCATGACAAAATTCAGGACGTTTCAAAATGTCAGCCACGCTAGAAATTCAAAATGCTATAACTCAGCCATTTTTTAAGATATAGACAAAACAAAAACTGCTCCGGAATCTTTGTATAAAGGTCAAATACATAACAGAATAATAATTTTCTATTTTTAATTTTTTGGTACCACATTTCAAATTTTAATTTTTTTTTAAATTTTAAGGGACCGCCATTTTGAAACAAAACGGCGGATGAAGCTGGCCAACGAACTCGGTCGAGACATTGGTATGTACTATGTACACACCGAATTACATCCAAAATCGGTTCATAAATAGGAGAGTTACAGTGTGACAAATGTCAGATATATATATATATATATATATATATATATATATATATATATGTCAATTTTGAACGGAGGGTGGTTTCGGGGTCTGGAGGTCATGATCGATGAAAATATACCAAATTTTTTTGAAATCGCTTTCCTCCGAACGGCTGCAATAGGTAGCTTTTTGTAATGAAAGCTACCTAAAAAATTAATTTAAAATGAAGTACAAAAAAAATTATAAATCGAAAAATATTTTTTTTATGATTTTGATCTTGATACGAAGATTCCGGAGCATTTTTTTTGTTTCGTCTATATCTTAAAAAACGGTTGAGTTATAGCCCTTTGAAATTCTAGTGTGGCTGACATTTCGGAACAATCTGATTTTTGTCACGCGATAACACGCGTATTTATGAACGGATTTGGATATAACTTTGAGTGTACATAGTGCATACCAATGTCTCGACCGAGTACGTTGGCCAGCATCATCAGCCATCTTGTTTCAAAATGGCGGCCATAATTGTTTTTCTATTTTAATTTAAAATGAGGTACAAAAAAATTAGAAATTGAAAAATATTTTTTTCTTATGTATTTGACCTTGATACAAAGATTTTATTACCGATTTACAAGGAACCGATTAGGATGTGACAAGGCATGTGCATAGTACATAGCAATCTCCCGGCCCAGTTCGTTTGCTAACTTCATCAGCCATCTTGTTTCAAAATGTCGGCCATTTAAAAATTAAAAAATAATAATTTAAAATAAGGTACAAAAAAATTTGAAATTGAAAAATATATTTTTCTTATGTGTTTCTATGTGTTCCAGCTTGTTACAAAGATTGCGGATCATTTTTTGTTTTGCCTTTATCTAAAAAAAAGGCCGGGATATAGCATTTTGAATTTGGAATGTTTGTGACATCTGATTTTTTGCCTGCAACAGCATATATCAACGGATGTAGATATGAGTAAGCATGTGCACAGGAATTACTAAGGTCTCGACCAAGTTCATTGGTGAGCTTTGTTGCACCCCTTATGTTGTTTTATAATAGCGGGCTGTCACCGATAATTCGGGTTAATATAATTATTAATATAATTCGGGATATCACCGAAGTTGGCGACAAAATATAAACCACTTTAATAAAACCAGCTTTGATAACGCTGACTAATTTGGCGAAATTCTCATTCATATTCAATATTGACAAAAATTAGTATTTAATCTTCTATAATCGGGTTCCACGAATTTGAGCTCTGTGTGTTTGAATAATATAAGCTGGCTTTTAAAAAATAAGGAATATGAAAGCTACCTCTTCCTCCCGGCACTGGCCGGAAGGACTTTTATACATCTAAACGAAAATTTTATATTTGTCATAAAATTACCAGCACATTAAGAATAAGTAATAAACCAAAAAATGTTCTAAAGAGACTTCTCGGAACTACACGAACTGCTCGTAATATAACTATTGTTAATTTATTTATAAAGTTCTCTTTGTATTGTAATTGTTGAAGTAAAAACAACTGTTATACAATGATAACAAATAAGAACTACAGAACTTCTAATGCACAATTCAAGCGCTGTACAGTTTTTGGATTTCATTGAATAAATTCCATTAGGCTCACACGTTCCTAAAAAAGAAACATATGTTTCACAGTTGTCTTCATATATTTTAGACAATAAAATATATTTATCACAGATGGATTTTCTTAAGCCGAAAATGGGATGCTTTTACAATCGAAATAAATCAAAGATTGTTCAGAGTTGTGAGCATGTGTGGAAAATAATACTTATCGAAAAAGAGTCACAGCTAGATTTTGATAATTTTCTACGTCTTGCAATATATCTTTTATATAAATTACTTTACCATTCAAAAATTCAAAAATGAAGACAATAATATGTCACAACTAAATTATGATAAAGAATATCTTCTATTGGCATAATAAAGCAACACCTTGTTAATTGGTTAATTAACAAAAACATGCAACTTAGTATCACAACTGATTTCAAAGGAATCCTAAATTTGTCAGAATGCTGAATGTCGAAACTTCAGAAGAATTTCAACGTTCTTTTCGACGACTTTTCGAATGTTCTAAAGAGTCTGTTTGAATGTCTTCGTATGCTTGTGCTGAATGTCATAAAGCATTATTTCAAAAAAATTCACTCAATATACGAATGTTTGTTTCAAAAAACACAGCGACAAAAATTATCGACATGATTTTTAAAATGTTCTGTGCATAACCAAGTTACATAAATAAATACGTTAGCAGAATGTGTCTAAATGTGAGTATTTTGTATTCACATTAAGTCATAACTTTATTCAAAATATTGGTTTTAATTTTATAACATATTGGTTGTTAAGAAAAAACTTTCTTAATCATATGCATTATATTTTTAAACATTTCAAAGGTGTGGGACATGAGTGAATATCGAATGAAGGGTACAAAACAAATTTTAAGTTTTATCTTTGAAAATTGATATATAAAAATCACATCTTGGTTCGAAAAAACTATTCAAATAACACGTTTAGCTTTAATTTATTGTCAAAAGTGCGGACATGTGACAATGTTGTTAGTGGACAAAATTGGGGTCAAAATGTGCCAGTGCATATACTAATGTCACAGAAGATGTGGGCAATGATGTGAATTTTGAGTTACAAAATCTAAATATTTATATCCTTTTTCATAAATTCTCTATTTTTGTTATAATAACGAGTAAACGAAATATGTATGCATAATGAGTAACCAAATACTTGATTAATGAATGTAAAATTTTAAACATTATATTTCGAATTGATAAACAAATATTTACAGTATTAAATACAATATATAAAATGTTATGTAGCTAAAATGTTATGATTGATTTTTCTTTAAAAGTTATTTTCCTATTTTGATCTTTTTATTGAATAAGTTTCAATATCTAAGTAAAAGGCATTGATTACATATAATTTATTAATTAAAATTTAACTAATCTTACTACAAAATTCTTAAAAATTCTGTTTAATTAAAAGTGATTTCATTGTAAAAAGTTTTCTGCACTTGTGAATATTCAAGAGTATGAATACATAGCAATTTTTATTTCCTTAAAAATAATTAAATAAGTTCTAATTATGGAGCTGATCATTAACAACTTATTTTTCCACTACATTATGTAATTACACTGAAAAAGTTTTTAAACAGCTTCCCTGCTTTAATTAAAATAAAGTTTAGCAAATCGTTAATAAACTAATTAAAGTGTTGTTCTCTTTTCTTGAAACTCATTCTAAGTAATTATTCTCTGTTCGTTATAAAATAAAATAAAATACCGTATTTTACCGTTGAAGATTGATTTTGAAGATGTTGCTTAAATACATTCGTGGAAATGCTATCGTAATTTAATTGGAAATATCGCGTTCATCAAGATAATTTAAGAAAGTTTTGCCTAAATAGAATAATTACGATATTCATAGAACTGAAAGATAATTCCAAATAAAAGTGTGAGAAGTTTAATACTTTTAAATAAATGTAGAATTAAATGAGATAATCATATCTATGAAGTAATATAAGAGGCTTCCAGTATACTATTTTAATTTATACTAAAATTGTTTCAAACCCGAAGTAACTGTAATAAATAAATATCTTTTTCCATTAAACATTAATAAATATAGATATGTTGTATGCTAATTTTGAGAAAATGTTTTCAAACATATATGCGAAAAATGCGTCCGAGTTTTTTAGTTTTTTTGAAACACACTCCATCTAATAATTCTCAGTTCATTAAAAAATAAAGATTGTCTTTGAATATTTTGCTTCATTAAATTCATGAAACATCTATTGCAGTTTAATTAGAAACCAGATATTTTAGAAAAATCTTGCGAAAAAACAAAAACAAAAACAAAATAGAAGATTCATAGAACTGGAAAATAATGCAAAATAAATATTTGAGAGGCTAAATGTTATTAACCGTGTTAAATGCAATTGCCATAGTTACAGATACTGCAAGATTTTGTTAGTATACCTTTTAGAATGCTTCTAGTATAATCTAAATTTAAATAGAATTTATAAATTTTCAATTTTAATAACCAAAAGAAAGTAATATTTTACATTCTAAATAGAAACTAGACTGATGTGGCAATCCCAAAACTTTCTTCTATCTCATACATGTTAATACTTCGAAATTCGCTATCACAGTGCCAATATTAAATCACAATCTATGCACATCGTGGCGATTCAGAAATTCCGTGCAATAGTTCCTGAAATGACACTATTACGGATATCGACAAAAATGCAGCATAATAGCGCCATCTGTTGGGCGATTTACGCCAAAACATAATCAGCAATAATATTTAACAAGCTATACCCAAATCTGAAGTTTGTTGGAAGTTAGGTCATTAGTACTTGAGATAGAGCTATTGTGGGAATCGGGAAAAATTCAGCTTAGCAGCGCCACCTGTTGGACGATTGACTCCAAAACGTAATCATAATCAAGTCATATTAAGAATCTGAAGTATGGTGAAAACCCGTGCATTAATTCTTGAGGTAGCGTTATTGCGGAAATAGTGAAAAAAACGGCTTAGCAACGCCACCGTTTGAGCGATTTACACCAAAATATAAAAAGCATCCATTGATCTGAAGGATGAACCAAATCTAAAGTTGATGGAAATCCGTGCGTTAGTTTTGAGATAGAACTGTTGAGAAAATCCTAAAAAATGCAGCACAACAGCACCACCTGTTGGGCGATTTTCACTAAAAACTAATGAGCATCAATTTATAGCAAGAACTACCTGAATATAATTTTTTAATAAATTCCGTGCATTAGTTCCTGAGGTAGAGCGCCCACAAAATTTATGTCACATACAGACACAGTCACAGGCTCACAATCTCACAGAAACATATTTTGTAAAAGCATTTTTTTTTTAACTCTGGCCCCTAAAACGTGTAACTCCGTCAAAAACTGGAATTCGAAAATTTTCACGAAACCAATACTTTCTTCTTGTAAAGATAGAAGAAAGTAAAAAATCCCGCTAAACAAACAACACTGGTTCTGATTTCAAATATGTATGCGAACCTGATATCATAACGCACCATTATTTAATATTCAGAATATAAAATGTCCAATATTGTTTGGAAGTGAAAGAAAGTCATGCCAAACATTTCACATAATGTCGTTCCATTTAACAAGTACACCTGTAAAGTATATCTCATGAAAATACCATTTATAGATATTAAATATTTGTTTATGAATGTTATGAACTACAGTATGGGTTTAACGTGTAAGGACACATTCAGTATTTCGAACTAAATTAGTGAATGCTGACACTTTTTTCCTTTATTAAAAACTCTGTTTTATTGTTTTTCATTTAGTGCAGTTATTAGTAAAATAATTTTGTCAAGAATTGAAATCTCATAAATATATAAATGCACTCTCTAATTTTTAATTGACATATTAAATGGATAAACACTTATATTTTAAGATTGTCCTAAGATGCTAATGTTCAATTTGTGAGTTCCAATATTTATTAAATTTCAATCAAGTTTTTCAAGGTATAACAATTTAAGTTTTTTAAAATCCTAGTACACTTCTTTTGTGCGACTTTACATTTATTTCAAATTATGTACATCTACCCTACTTTATTTTTACTTACTTAATAAAAAAAATGTCACTTTGTATTGCATTGAGTAATATATGTTTTCAATTAAATTCTGCGTTTATAAATGAAAATATTACAATTCTTATGGTAAGATATTAAAACCTACATATTAGACAGGTCACATTTGGATATTGGATTTTATTTTGATCATATTTTAAACTTTATAGTACGTATTCAATATAAGTACGTGGATTTTGTATCGCATGTGGATCCAAGAGTGACACTTAATTCACGAATAAATATTTACTTATGTATGAGTCATTTTGAAATAATTCCTGTTAACGAAATCGATTTCAATAACAAAGACTGGACAGTTGCACTATAAAATATAATGAATAGAGACACACAATCCTGCGTAATTATACACAAAACACGAACATTAATAAGCTAAAAGATAAAATCTACGTTTCGAGCTGTTACTACAGCCGTCTTCAGGAAGTATGATATATAAATGGCTAAAAGCTCAGAGATGAAGGCTTCCTGTGCGAGAGACAATTTGTCGAACATTGACTAAAGGTATGAAAAAAAATATAGTGGTGCCTCCCAGTGAAAATAAATACTTATTATGGAATGAGTCCAAATAAATCAATAGTTCGATTGAAGAAGCCACGTGTCGCCATCTACGCATGTGGGCCAGAACCATATTCAACAATGTTTAAGTTTATGTTTTGGCAACATGACTCAAGTTTAAACTTAAAAACTGCAGTTAGACACAGGATTATGTCTTTATAATATTATGCCAGATTTTTGGAATATTATAGGATAACTTAACGCTGCAAGGTGTATATACACCTATATTATATGGGTTATATTATTATACAAATATATTTCATCAAAAAATAAAAAAACAAATAAAGAAGGATGGTAAAGTATTATCACATTATTATCTATCTATATTATAAAGGACAAACATATCTGTGCGTAACGCATACGTCATTCTGCGAATGGCAGCACTTTGAAATTTAAAATGAAATTTCAGTTTTGCAATTTTCGTTACGGCAATTTTTTAAACTTCTAAACAGCGCACAGTTTCAATTTTTACACCGTCGTATCGGGAAAAAATGTACTTTTAAATGCAATTTGTTTGAAAGCTCTATCCCAATTTATTTTCGAGATATTAATTTTTTGTAGTTTTTAGTACCAATTTTGTAATTGTGGCAACTGAAGTACTCCATTACTATTAAAAGTAAAGGGAAATAAATCATGATTTATTTATTTTTATCGAATAGATCCTTATTGATGCCATTTTCATATTACAAATAAAAGTAACTTTTTTTTCTAATTTTTGAACAGAAAATGACGTCAGGCATTTAAAAAAAAAAAAAAAAAAAAACATTCTTCTTCATAAATGAAAAGATTGAAGAAGATATTTCAATATTTTTACATTACGCTGATACTGAGTTTGAGACGCTAGGCAAAATGATTCAGTGCACTACCCCCTACATACTACATGCCTCTCGCATTTGACTCAAAAATGGAAGTGATCAAGGTTGATAGATGGCGCTACTGTTTGGGGTATGTTATTGCTGTATTTACATGGATCGCCTCATAGACCTGCCTTTGAAAGCTATTATTTTTTTTATTTTTTGCAGTAATTTGTGATTTTTTTAAACAGAATGTTTACTTTTAATGAAGTTAATATATTCTCTATAAATTGCCATATTGCTGTGTGCCTTACTGCTGTTCATTCAGCAAATTAAAGGAAAATATTTCTTTTCACCATTCCTGTAGAAGACAGTCAACGAGTCTTTTTAACATTTTTTCATTGTATTTTTAAAAATACAAATAGATATTTTTACTACTATTATTTGCATGTTTCTAATAACATTCCGTTATATAATAATAAATTAAATTCGTGTACAGTTGCTATTAATAAGATGTATTTTTATTAATTTACAATGTCTTAAAAGGAAAAGAGTACCTTAATCTGAAAGAATCTGAAATAATATTGTTATTATTAATAATAAAAATGATAGATCAAAGTACTTCTTTTTATCAAATAATTATGCTAAGCCTTTTCTGTATGAAAATGAAAATACAATAACATTCAAAATTATTTAAATTTCTTCCAGCAAAATTATAATGATAATAATAATAAATGATACACGATGAAATCGAATACGAATTAGTAATGTGATCAAAATAAATATGTATTCATAGCATTGTGTTTTGAAGCAATATAAATATTATGTAATTGAAATATATCAATAATTTCATTCCTGAAAGTACTTGATTATTACTTGTAATAATTAATAATACAAATATAAAAGAAATGAAACTAAATTAAATGTTTAAAAAAAAAAAACTGCAGAATTGACGTTTTGAGGCCTTGGCCGGAAGACTTGCTAGTTTCATTATCATAATAAATGTAATTAATATACATAGTATTATTATCACAATATCAATAAATTAATTATTTTATATAGAAAATATAAAATAGGGAATTAAAAAAAAATACTATTATCAATTTATTGAGGCAACGTGTGTGTGTATCGGGGGGGGGGGGGGGTAGTAAAAAAGATGAAAAAAGTGTCTTGGAACATCAGTGCACAAAATCGTATTTCCAACTTATTAAATTTCTTGAATGTACTTGATCTATTACTCGTAATAATTAATAATGCAAATATGAAAGAAATGAAACTGAGTTGACTGTTTTAAACACTGCAAGAAAAAAAAAAAAAGAGAGAGAGAGAGTTCCAATTTTTTAAATTTCCTGAAAGTATTTGATATATTACTCGTAATAATTAATAATGCAAATATGAAAGAGATGAAACTGTGAGTTGACTGTTTTAAACGCTGCAAAAAAGAGAGAGAGAGAGCAGAATTGATGTTTGAGGTCCTGACCCGAAAAAAAGATGTGTAGTAAAAAAGATGAAAAAAGTGTCTTGGAACATCAGTGCATAGAATCGCATTTCCAATTTATTAAATTTCCTGAAAGTACTTCATATATTACTCGTAATAATTAATAATGCAAATAAAAATGAAACTGTGAGCTGACTGTTTTAAACACCGCAGAAAAAAAAAAAAAAAAAAAAAAAAAAAAAAAAAAAAAGAGAGAGAGAGAGACAGGGAGAAAGAAAAAAAAGCTGCAGAATTGACGTTTGAGGTCCTGACCCGAAGACTTGCTAATTTCTTTTATTACAATAAATGTCACTAATATTTATAATATTATTATCACAATATCAATAATTTAATTATTTTAGATAGAAAATATTAAATAGGGAATTTCAGAAAAACATTGTAATAAATTTATTCAGGCAACATGCGTGTGTATGTGTGTGTGTGGCAGGGCCAAAACTAAGGGGGGGGGGCAGAGGGGGCATGTGCCCCGGGCGCCAGAATGAAGGCTCGCCAAACGAAGGATTTTACCTTTAGAATGGATAATTTTATTCTGACGAGCTGGTGGCTTCCATTATTATGGAACAGCGATTATAAATGAAGTGTTAGGTGAAGATGAAAGAGCAGTCGTAAAAAGTTAGAACTCTGATTTTCTGGTTAGAATGGGAAAAAAATGCCAAAACAAATTATGCCCCTTTTTTTCCCATTCTGACCAGAAAATCAGAGTTCTCGAAAAAATAAATGGCCATATTTTTTTTTTTTTCAAAAAAAATTTTGCCCATATTTTTCCCATTCTGACCAGAAAATCAGAGTTCTAACTTTTTACGACTGCTCTTTCATCTTCACCTAACACTTCATTTATAATGGCTGTTTTATAATAATGGAAGCCATCAGTCCATCAGAATAAAATAACTCGGTGAAAGCGGAAACTCGGTTAGGCAGGACTCGGATAATCGGGACTCCACTGTATATTTCATTTTAAAAATGATCTTTAGAATATTTTTGCTGGTGTTCAGAGGGACCTCCCCCTTGGATCCGCCACTGTAGATTACGTAGTTCAGTATTACATATTTTAAATTTTGAAATAAGTCGTCTATTATAAAATTAGTAAAATTCTCTTTGTAAATATACTTTGTGGAAGAGGAAGGGGGGGGGGGTGCCAAAATCCATGTTTGCCCCGGGTGCAAAACAGGCTAGTTTCGGCCCTGGTGTGTGTGTGTGGGGGGGGGGTAGTCAAAAAGATGAAAAAAAAGTGTCTTGGAGCATCATTGAACAGAATCATATTTCCAACTATTTAAATTTCCTAAAAGTACTTGATGATTACTTATAATAATTAATAATTCCACTATAAAAGAAATGAAACTGTGAGTTAAATGTTTTTTAAACACTTAAAAAAAAGACTTGCTAGTTTCATTATTATGATAAAGGTAATTAATATTTATAGTATTATTATCACAATATCAATGATTTAATTATTTTAGACAGAAAATATTAAATAGGGAAGTTCAGAAAAATATTGCAATCTATTTATTGAGGCAACTGTATGGTACTAGTACTGGAGTGTCAAGTAATTATGTTATTATTAGAATTAAATTTTAATTCACAATGGGAAGTACAACTATGAAGTTAGTTAAACATTGTTGATAGATTAATATAATGTAAAAAAAAACAGGAATAAAATAATTATAATTATTAATTAAAAATTATTTTTAAAGCAATTCCTTAAGATTGTCCTTCACTGACACATTCACCCCACATTAACCTTGCTTATTAATATTTTGCCTGAAAGAAATATATGTCTTGCTATTTAGTAAAATTTAATTTAATCAAATATTTTTATGTTTTGCAATAACCTTTTTAAACTTGCTCATAGTTTTTGATCCATTGATTAAAATTCATGTACCATTTTATAGTGTTAATAAATATTTTCACTTCATAAACCTTGTTTATTTTATTTTTGATGGAAATCTATTTACAAGTAAATGTAAGTGCTATTAATTTATATATTATAATTAATTTTTAAAAAGAACATATAATTTAAAATTCATATAATAAAATAAATTATGTGCGTTATTTTATCATTCATCATTTGAAATTGAAGAGAAATTATGAAATAATTTCTCTTTTCAAATATTTTATAGAAAAAATATCATTTAGTACAACAATTAAAATAAATACGAAAAGAGAAAAAAAAAAGTGAAATTCTAGGAATAAATAACAAAAATTTTTTAACAAATTTTGCTTTTTAAGCTAATTTATTTTAAAATTTTCTATTTAAATATTCTCAAAACAACTTTTGTTTACGTTATGTATCTATAGGTTTATAAAAATCATGTCAATTGTCACCGATAGATGGCAGAGCATTTTGGGGCTAAGCTGACTTCCAGTTCTTATATGGGGAAAACAGTGAATGCGAGAGGCATTTAGTATGTAGGGGGTAGTGTTCAGTGAGTAAAAATTATGTCATATTTAAAACAAAACGATCATTTTCTTCGATAAAACTAAATATTTGACCAATACTAAATGGCCAATACTATGGCGACTAAGGGCAAATTTCTGAATGGTAAGTTTTTGCGGGTACTGAGATTAGAACATAAAGTTTGTGCGAATGTTCACATGAAAAGCTATATCGGAAAAGCGTGACTTTAAGTTTGGAAATGCATTGTGCGTTAAAATACTTTTAAATTGTGATTTGAGTGGTGCGTATGTAAATTTTGAGAATGTGAAAATAACGTACAGTTTAGATTTTATGTGGGGAAATTTTAAGATGTGACAAAGCGAAATCCTTTTTACTGATTTTTCATCCCGTAAAAACAAATAGAAGAGCCTCAATCGATAACTTCAACACGATTATTGATCTTGATTACGTATTCTAATACAGTTTAATTTTTCAATAATTTAAGCAGTTGAAATTTGTGAAAACAGTATTTTGGTAATTTTAGGTTAAAAACATTATTTGTTTTAAGAGTTAGACAACCAATGCGAACCGAATATTTTACTGTAATTATTTTTGTAGGTTTATTATAAATTCGATCTAACAGTTCCATTCTAAAC
Organism: Maratus speciosus; assembly: GCA_963932465.1. Taxonomy (NCBI): domain Eukaryota; kingdom Metazoa; phylum Arthropoda; class Arachnida; order Araneae; family Salticidae; genus Maratus; species Maratus speciosus. Next base: position 329,351,610 of record OZ010788.1, on the reverse strand, counting down.
ATTTTAATTCGTCGAATTTCGACGGGTTCCAACTTGTATATATAAAAGCCATTCTCTGTGTGTATGTCCTATATACAAATCTTTAATTTTTGACCGATTTCCACGAAACTCGGTGTACATACGTTTTAGAACGTGGAAAAGATCACTGTCTACTTTAAAATATTATCAGACCACTATTTATCCCTTTTTTCTACCACTTCCATAATTTAACATTATAGAAATATCTCTTTTTAAATCTTTTTTAATTCAAACGTTTCTTTCCTGTTGCCAAACCCTAAAAAATGACACAATAATGGGAAAAAAATAAGGATAACGCGTGTATTTTGTTTCTATTTGCCAATAAAAATTCAGATTTTTTTGCTATATTTTTGCGTGTTTGATATTGACGTCATTCTAAACAGAAAATTAACATTTATTTGCATATAAAATAAAAACTTTAACTATAAGAGCGGGAAAATAGCGTAAAACATCAATTTGAATGTTTGTTTAAAACATCTATTTTAATACAAACAATCAAATTTCATGAAAACATTTTAAGAAAAAGAAAAAAAAAAAAAGGCTAGATATGACGTCACATTCTATCAAATCTTTTCAACACGTAATCAAACTCACTGTAAACATATGGCTCCTATATTTTGCTTACTACTTCGATTATATACTACAGCCATATCTTATAGCTATACGTTATCGCTAAGTGTTGTATTGGTTTAGATTCAGTGCTAACATTTTCTGTGATTTATAGCAAAAAGAGAGCGGTTATTTACATTTTCAAAAAAAATCTTGACAGATGTCTTGATTTAAAATTTATGGAAAATGACATCATTTTATCTAATCATTGTAGATTTAATTTCAATAAAATTTAAAATTTTCCAAATAAAATTTTAGTAACAACTACCTCATTTGGATGTATTTTTTTGCATTTTTCCCCGTATTGTGAAGATATTGTATACTTCTGTTACGCGCGCCAAAGAAAACATGTATTTTAATTTTAAAAGTTAAAAAAATTACCACAATGTGTCAAAAGAACATCCTTTTTCTGAATTTAAATATCGCGAGTTCCAAAATTAAAACTAAAAATGTGAGTTTTTTCATAAACTTCAAGTTAAGGCTGTTCTCAAATCCAAAGGAGCTATTTTCTGACATATTTTTTAATTAATTTTTGTTCGGAAACGCATGAAATTGACAGGAGTTCTTATTTAGAAACTATGTAATCGAAAGATAGTTTCTATTTGTTGGTAAAGGTATAAGATCTTTCAGATGGTGTTTTGAACTGAATTTCGGATGCAACAGTGCAATAAAGGATAAAAACCGGCCGTCACGCAACCACAATTGCTCATAAATCGATAAGTAATTTATTTATGAAAAAAGGAAAAACTCATTTCAATTCCAAATCGCTTTAATAGTCAGGCCTACAAAATTTAAGCCTTTACGTTTAATGAGTCAAGAAAGTTTCGCGTTGTTGAGCAGGGAACTGGAGAATCACCTTAAGCATTTGCAGGTTAGTATTATGTAATCAAGTTGCATGCCAGATAGTCGCTTAAAACATAAGTCATTCTATATTGCTTTAAACAAAGGTGCATGCCATAATAGGTGTCAGGCACACTCATTAAAATAAGAATACCCTAGCGCACAACCCCATTACCGAAGATAAACCCGTCAATATACTTAGAGATAAAAATATTTCTGCATTTTTCATTCAGCTAATAAAACTAATACTTCATAATTGGGTTCACATGATTACATAACTTCCCCCTATAATTCTATGACTACGCAACGGAAAACAATATCTTACGCACTAAAATCTTCCCTAAAAACTAATAGTGCAAGTCGCATGGAAATCCGTTCTGAAGAATTCAAGTTATATGCACCCGGAACGAAATTCCTATTTGAATTTTATATACTTATCAGGTTATTTTGAGTAGTTTGATTTTATATCTGTTAAATTCGTGTTTTATTTTATTTTATTTTTGGCGTTTTAATTTCGTTTGCCAATTTAGTTATTGAATATTATGCGAAAGCAAACAAATTCTGAATTAGTTACAATGTTTTTGAACAATTGAGTTAATCTTTTGTATTTGGGTTGCAAGCATATTTAAAAAATATGCATGCTTAAAAATTATTTTAAAACCCATAAAAAATTCGTAAATTGAGATAAACATTACAAATATATATCGCTGAAAGTACTTTTGTTTTCTATAGTACGTTGGAACAATCGAATGTAAAATGTTTAGACGTTAAACTGCAATAAAAGGGAAATTTGTTGTCTTAGGTTGTTGCCACCGAAAATATGATACCAGTGTTACTCATAGACATGTCTCTTCATTATAGTATTGCATTAAGTGTAAACAGGTTCATCTTTCGTAATAGGGTTGCACTCAACTTTAAAAATATCCATGCTTAAAAATTACTTTCAAATCCATTAAAATCAGAAAACTGAGGTACAATTTTCAAACAAATTTCATTTGAGAGAACTTTTTCCTATTCTACATTGTAAAAAATGCAAATTGAGTGATGTTTAAAAGTTAGAAAAATTGCAGTAAAGGCACATTTTATGGGTTACAATTTATGGGGCACAATTTATGGGCACTGACATAGTGTTTTTACTTTATAATGTAGATCGTACCATACAATCGAGAATTTCACTAAGTGCTGCGCGATTTGGAGGAATTTCTTTTCTTCGTATTGTCAGGAAAATCACATATTTTTCTCTTATACCCACCAAAGAAAACGTACATTTTGTTATTAAAGCTCAGGGGTTTTACTATGGTTGCAAGACAATAGCGCCATGTTTTTTGATTGTCTTTATAACGATTTGTGGATGGGAATGCACAAATTTCAGTTATTTTGATTGCCGTATTATATCCTTTTAATTTATTTTACATGGAAGGCTTCTTATAATTGACACGGTCGAAGCCGGGTAGTTCTACTAGTACATACATAATTATGTAATATTGTGTAACATTAAATATTTAAAACACGCTCTTTAAAGAATTTCCAAATTAGTTGGAAAAAGTTTAAAGCTATTGATTTTTCTATAGGCCGTTTGTCTCTACTACTCAATAAAACTCAAATATACCCGTATCACCATAGAGTTCATGTATAGTATTGAAATATATATGTAGCCTTTGTAGTTCTTTTACAAGCACTCTTAGATTAACCATGTTATATCATGGTCAATGTTGAAATATGCTGTCTATTTTCATGATGATATATTATTTCAAACACAATGGCATTTATATAAATTTATGAAGTGCACTAAAACCTATTTTTTGTAGAACTTCGCGTGTAAAGCATTTATTATTCATTTACTGGGTTACATACAGAGTTGCAGAACTTGATTACATGTTAATCTAAGGGGAAACATTTTTCGCAGCGTAATTTAATAATGTTGTTCTATTTTAAAAATGATAAAATTTACACACAATAGTCCAAGAAACATCGAGATGTTAGGATATACATTCATACCATTTATCGTTCATTTACCGGGAGAAACAAAAGATTTAGTTTTTAGTACTATCTGTGAGCGACAAAAACTGTTTTCATATGTTGAATGTCTTTTTGTATTTAACCACATTTTTCCATACTACGTGGTGCGTATGTTATTTAAAGATAATCTAAAGTTTCCCCCTTTTAAATAATTCAACGGCATTTTTTTGTGTGTCCATATAAATGAATAATAAATATTCTTTGCAGCGCGTATTCTACATAATGTGTATTTTAGTGCACTTCATAAATGCATATCAATTTCCTTATCTTCGAGAGAGTGCAACATCATTATTAAAATTCACGTAAATGAGTTTTTTCCTATTGACTGTAGTTTAATGGAACACTTTTGACTGCCCCGGTAATTCTACTATGCATCCGATTTTCCTAAAAATTGAAATGACTCCACAAAATTCTATTACGAATATATATATTAAATAAAAAGCCAATCGGTTAGGCAGTTTTTATGCTGTTATATGCGGTCAGACGAACAGTCCAGACGACTACTACTTATTTATATAGTTAAGAACGCGCCTAACAAGCACTGGATTAAAGGAGTTTCTTACGAACAAGGGATTTTCTATACCTGTTCTGCAATTATTTGAAAAATATTTTCGCTATAAAATAAATATTTATATCAAATTATTTTATTTTATTTGAAAACATTTTCCGTTTTCAATACAGTTCACTGTTTAAAGGTACATTCACAAAAACTCCTAAAATCTTAATATGTGTGTAATCTCAATAAAGTATTTTCTAACAAAAAAATATCTCAAATATACAAGTTCAATAATATTTTTTCTGAGTAGATTTAAATCAAATAAGTTATTTTAAAAGGTATTCTCTGATGTTTGAGGATAAATAAATAAACAATATCCGTAGTTCAATGAATAAAAAACAACAATTTTATTAGTTTAAGACTGGGAGTTCTTGAAACATCCACTTTCTCAAGTTAAAAAACAAATTCTTTGAAAAATAGAAAAAATGAAATGCTGCAGTTTTATAAAATGCATAATAGCTACAAAAAATAATAAAATAAGTAAAACATGTTGCGTCTTGAAGACATCAATTAAAAAAGGCAATGAAATATAAAATGAGTATATGAAATTTATACTCGCAAACCTTTGTGCATAATAAAATTCTGAATAATTTTGCTAGATTTCTCATTATAAAAGACTAGCAAACCCCGCGGCTTTGCTCGCGTAATATTTGAAATATGCCAAGTGATATTTATATGCCTAATTTTTATTAAAAGATATTATTCTTTTAGAAATAATTCAAAAATTACTATTTAAAACATAGTTTGACTAAACTTCATTATTACACTGCATTAAGCAGAAATTAGATTTAAATTAATAAAAATAAATAAAACTGAATAAATGATAATTTAGAAAATATTTTGAAACTTTTATGCTCAATTAATACGCTTATTTCTGTATTCATTTCAAGTTTAAAATTTTTTAGAAACCATCTTCTTACGTCATAAAATTAACCATCATGTCAAATTCCAAGTCCTACCACATCTCTCAACATAAAGGGCTATGTTGAAATAGGAACTGCCACCATTAATTTGCCAACATTAATTTTGAAATCGGTTTATTATTTCCTAATGTTGTACAGAAACATAATTTAGAAAGCTTTTAAAGGCTTTTTTAGAACGTTTGTTGTTCCTGTGAACCCCAGGAGGCAGAACCGCAATTTAGAACGTTTTTTATTCTTCTGCAACCCCAAGGAGGTAGTGATACACACATGAAACAGAGCCATGTTAGAGCAAGATCTGTCACTATCAATTTACAACCATTACTTTTGAAATCGATTTGTTACTTACAGAAATTGAGTAGAAATCCCCATTTAGAATGTTTTTTAGAACGCTCTTCACGCATTATCACCCCTTTTAAATTTCGAATTTTTTAAGAACAGTTCTTGTAAATCCTATCTAATAAGTAACGAATAATTCAAATTTCATATTTCTACGCCCTTCAGTAACGCAAAAATCGCAATTTAGAACGTTTTTTGCTCCTGCACCCCCTTTGGGGTAGTGGCACCGAAATAAAATGTAGCCTATCTTAGAGCAAGGGTTGTCAGCATCATTTTGACACCATTATTTCTTAAATCGGTTTGGTATTTCCTGAGATTGTGCAGAATCCACCATTTCGAACGTTTTTTAGACCGCTTTTTGTGCTTTTTCACCCCTTTAAATTTCGAATTGTTTAGAAAATGTTCTTAGATATCAGTTATAACTTATAAGAAAATACCGTTTTAAATTTCATGATTCTAGGCCCTTCCATAACACAAAAATAGCATTTTTAGAACGTTTTTTGCTCCTGCACCCCTTTTGGCCAGTGGCACGGACATAAGATATGGCCTATGTTCTAAGGTGGACTAACACCATCATTTTGATACCATTACTTTTGGAATCAGTTCAGTCGTTCCAGAGCTTACTTCCTACAAAAAAACAATTTTTACCTCTTTATAATATTAGTATAGATGAGAGAAAAAATAATTAAATTAAACTTTTGTAATAATTTTCTGTCTTATATCTCATAATATAGCGATTATATATGTTATCTTTAATCGGAAGTTGTATATTTACATAGCGATTATATTTACTTCGTAATGAGTGTAATGGACCTTATGAAAATTTTCAAAATTTACCAAAATATAAATTTAAATTTTATACATACTGCATTTGAAACGTTTTCAACAGTACAAACAAACGACTATTTTGAATCAAGATAAATTTTTAAATCATATTTTTTAACTTTGTCTATATTTTTATGTATTTATTGCGCTCCAATTAGCGTATTTTAGCAAGTTTGACACAAGAGAGTAAGTTTCCTGACAAACATATATTCTATAATCTACGTTTTTGCCATTGAAGTTATAAATAAAAAAAAGCTGGCATATGGCGCTTATTAAAATTTTAACTTTTTTATTAAAACCGTTGCAACACACAATACAGGACTTTGCAATGCTTAGCTGAACAAATTATATTATATGAATGAGCCAAGTCAGGAAACATTAGCTAGGTGTTTATGTTAGTCTCGGTAGTTTTCTTTTAATTCTTTGGACCAATCTAATTTTATTATTCGTACATGGGCGTTATCTTATATACACCGAAGAGCCGAAAGATTATGATCTTCCGCACAATTTGCAATGAACTTGCCTGGATTAGCATATGATCCGGTGGTGATGGTATTTGACTGCTGCTAGGAAGTGTGAAGAAATATTTTTGCACTTACTTCTGCGTGTGATGGTAATGGCCACTGACCAAAGGGGCTATGGTAGAGGACAGGTTGTAATGCCCCGACTGCTCAGAACGAGTATCTGAGAAGTCGTATGACTCGTGGGTTGTTTAAAGACTGACGTTGTTAGTACTCATATAAAAGGGATGAATGACTCTGAAATCAGCAGTAGACGCCCTAGCCTTGGACGTCCACACGTTATCAAGGGAAATTGAAGGCGGACACTGTCCCGCTTGTTAATGCAAAATCAGCGCCAGGAAGTGGAGTGGCGCTCAGTTAACAGCCAAATACAATGCAAGTCCAAGTACAATTGTTTCGGGCCACATAGTTCAGTGAAGACTATTGGATATAAGACTACACAGCAGACGTCTCACTCATGTGTTTCTGTTCATCAAGCGTCATCGCTTACTACGCCTACACTGTGCCTGGGATCATCGTAAATGGACCATGGATCAGTGGGAGAGTGTTTACTAGTCGTATTAATCACGACTCTTCATTCATCACGTTTATGGCCGCGTCAGGGAATAACGTCTTCCAAGAAAACTGTTGTTCCCCAATGTACAAAAGGTCATATAGAGGCCGATGATGGCGCTAATATTCTTTATGGAACGTCCTCATGGGTGTCTCGGGGACCCGTGTTTGCAGTAGAATGCACCATGAAAGCCGAGGACAATCTGAACATCATTTTGGATCAGTTGTACCCAAGCATGGCGTCTGTCTTCTCAACTGGAAATGGAGTCTTCCTGCAGGCCAACGCTTCGTGCCACAAAGCTCGAACTGTACTGGAATGGTTCCAGACACATAATGATGTATTCTAGTCCAGTTCCTGGGCGCCTAAGGTATCGGATCTTACTGCTATAAAGCACATTTTGTGTATCATAGAACAGCAGCTCAGACCTAAAAAACCACCATGACGGAATATACGGGATTTGCGCGACCTCCTATTGAAGACCTGGTACAAACTGTATCTGAGGGTGTAGTGAGGGTGAAATGTTGGTTTGGAGCTTATGAGACTACATTTGTGACAGTTGATGAGATGTGGCTACATCACTATGATCCCGAGTCCAAACGACAGTAGTTACGTCTTATCCACTATCTCAAATCAAGCCCCATAAGCTACATATTAGCCTTTAATCCTCACTCCCCCCCCCCCCCCCATTTTTCAAACCTCCCACCGAAACTATGTGAATATAGGAGCTACTGTTCTGAAATTGAGCATATAGGCATCTAAGATATTAGGCTTTGATAGTCCACAGCAAATATCGCAGTAGAACTATTTTATATACACTAGGGACAATAATTATTGAACCACCCACGTAGCAATAGATACTAGAGCCATTTAAATTTCGATCATTCAGTTGAAAAAAAATCGCCTGTGATTTTTTTCTGTTCTGTACTAGAGGAGTTTTTTTTTTCAAAGAATTCCTGATAGATGATATAAAATAATATAACCATGTGGTTATATTGAGTGCATATATAACATTTACTGAGTGCATATATAAACAAAGCATATATTATGAGAGAAAAACTACTTAAAACGTTATTTGGCCAATCACGCGATACGCGTGATGCGAATTCTGACAAATCTGTCGATAGTTGGTTATCGCATTGACATCACTGTTAAGACCCTAAGCGGAATAGTATAACGGTCAAAACAAAACGTCGCGTAATATATATATTGGTCACAAGGGAAGTGGTCGGCTTTCGTGAAGTGGGGAGTGCCACCATCCATTGTCTATTGCTTATGACAGCACAGTGGCGGCGTTCAGACAAGGCAACGACGCAACGATTTTGTTTAGTTATTCGTTGATTTAGCGTACTTGAAGTTTGGTTTTTATTTATTTTGAGCAGTGTTTCTGTTTTTTTTTTTTTTTATATGAGTGACTAACCAGGACTCTCGAAAAAACTCAGTACATTGCCGGATCGTGCAAAAAAGCATCTGAAAAATACAGAGGTGAAAGGGTTATTACTGGATTCAGACGAATACTTTTATGCAGGGAGTGATATCGATGATATGAACTATAAATTTGTTGATAGTGAAAGTGACTCGGAATCTGAGGATCTGAATAATAATAATAAAAAAAAGAAATTGGGGACTACACGAAATTCCAGTTTTCAGCGTGGCAATGAACGTGTAAGAATCCCTAATAATATTTTTTAATGGTTGTAAACATTAGATGAGGTTAGTTTCTAATTTTGTAATTAATGTAACATTTTTTAAAGTTAAAAATAGCTCATTCATAAGTGAGTTAAGAGCATATTGTCTTATATGGTTACTCACTTCACGGAGACTAATATTTTTATCATAAAGTATTAATAGATTATAAGATTGTAATCGTATTCACTTCATGAAGGCTAAGCGTAAATGTTATTTTCTAAATTGGTAAAATCATCTAAAATTTATCGAATAGACTATGTTAACCAGTATAAGGAATGTGGGACATGCATTTGATAAGTGGGAAAGTCTTTTTCTCTCATACTATATGGGTTTCCCAAATGAGAAGTTGACACGTGCGATTGCGTCAGAATGACAGCAGCTATTGCAGCCCCTCCGAGTAGGGATATAAAGGGTGGTAGGAGATGTGCACCACATACGACTTTCAGCAGTCAAACCTGTTCGCGGCAGAGGAAACGGATCGGCAGCAAAGTCGTGCCGTACATGGATTCGTCCAGATAGACCAATCACGGTAGTATGGTTTCTGATTTATTGATTTCCTGCCCCAAGGGAGTACTATGAATTCAACACACTACTGCAGTACGCTGACCAAACTACAAACAGCAATCAAAAGCAAACGGAGAGGTTTTTTCACGCATCAAATGATCCTTCTACATGACAATGCCCGCCCAAACGTCTCGCGTGAAACCCAGACGAACATAAAAAAAAATTCGTTGGGAAGTGTTAGAACACCCGGTGTATAGCCCAGATTTGTCGCATGTAATTTTCACGTCTTTGGACCTCTTAAGAGAGCATTAGAGGGGAAACTTTTCCATTCAGACGATGAAGTGCAGAAAGCTGTGCAGGACTTCTTCCAGAATCAATCGCGATCTTTCTACAGAAAGGAATTGACCTGCTGCGAAAACGATGGGACCTGTGTTACAATGCCCAAGGCAATTTCTTTTTTTTACCAATAGATGTATTACTTTTATTCAAATTGGGCGCTTTTCACTTGGGCAGACTATATGAGAAAAGATAATATCATCGGTAAAATATTACTTTTCTGTTTTCTCTTTATTATTTATTGGTTGGACACAATCATTAGTTGTTAGTAGAAAATTATGTTAAAAATCTGTTTTCAGCGACAAGAATACATTATTCATTAGAAAAATTAAATGAGAATTCCAAAGAATTAAAATAGTTCATTATTAATTTAAAAGCATAGTATTTTTATTTTTATTTAGAAAATTTAAAATGAACAGTTCCACAGGTCGGTAAAGTGGCCATTTTACTTTATTTCACTGGACGTCGGACAGAAAACGAGAGAAATAGCCGAAACGGATGCGGCCAGATTAGTCAATAACTTTAAAGCGCGAATATGCACTTGTTCTGAATATATTTTATACCTTTTTGCATGTCTGATTTTAGGTAAGAAGTAAAAATTATAGATTATATATAAATAATAAGTAATAATATGATTGTTTGCCATTTTGCTGTTTTATAAACGTAAAATAACTTCTTATATGCGAATGAAAACGCTTAATCTTTCTGGTTATATTTGAGGCCACAGTTTTCGTTGTAGCGTCGTTCAAAACCCAGTAAACAAATGTTTTATTGAAATGATTTCCTATAAACTGTACATAATGAAATGTTACTGAAAAATTATTTCTGTAATTAATATTATGATGTTATAATACGTAATACTGAAATTGTATTCATATTAATGCGTTCTGATATTTATAATAAGGTTACAATATCTTTGATCGATGAAAAGCTCGAAATTAACATAACAGTAAAATCATACAAATAATTATTTTATTTAAAGGACTACATATATAGCATATAATCACAGCTAAATGCGAGTTAAAACAGACCTGTAAGCCTAATAATATTCATAAAACACAAAATACTTTTTACATCATTTTCCATTGTTAGCGGACAACTACACTCTCAGAAATAGAATTCTCACTTTTGACGATTTAACAATCCTCAAGCTGTATTTCGTCGTTTTTGACGATCTTTTCCTATCACCATCACGTGACTTTTAAGGAAAGGTAAACTCTCAGATATTTGACGAAAGTTTTTCCTCAATCACGGTCAGACTCAATGCATTTTAAGGAAATCGTTGCTGTACCTCCTCAAATCCTGCGATTTTAGCAAGCAGATATTTGATTGTTTGTATTAGTCCCGTAATAATTTATTTTTAAAACAGCACTTTTTAGTGCTTTTCAGAAAATACTGAAATATAGGTAGTTATTGTTTCTTCATAAGTTATTTTTTTAGCTGTTAAAATTTTTAGGAATGCTTATTATTATTATTATTATTACTTATGTTGTTGTTCGTTATGTTTTAATTCGAAAAGAATATATTTCCTGTGTTCAAAAATATCCAAAAAGAAAATTTAATCTATAAAATTTCAAAGATCCGGGATATCTTTTTTTTAAATTTATTTAAGACGTATATTCTGTTTTCAATCAGATTAAAAATAAACATAATTGATCCCTCTCTCTTTTATAAACAGTAAAGTGTTAAAATCTTATCCATCTATTCAACGTGATAAAATCTCACACAATATGCACTTCACAGTTCGTTATTTGTGTGCAACAAATTAACCAGACTATATTCTAACCATTCATTGAGCAAAGAAAATTTCACTAATAAATGATTTAATCAAGCCATATTATAATTATTCATTGACCATGAGAAAAACATAATAATAAATTAGCCTTCCTTAAAACTTTCAGCACCGATAAAATTACAATCTATCTTATAAAAATATAATCACGCGACAGCTTTCATTAGATCAGTCTAAAAGCACATTCATATAAGTCCCCAATAACCTGATCGGTAGAGCAAGTGTCTACCACCCCAAAGCCAGTGGGTTCAAATCACACCGAGGAAAACGAGAAGTGACTTTTTTCTTCCCTTGGTAGAGGAGCTTCCAAACTGTTCAATAGATGGCGCCACCAGCCCTTTTTGACGAAACTTTTGAGGAAATTTATATCGTCAAACAAGTGAAGAAAGTAATTTCATCAATTTGACGAAATCTTTGCTCGGAGCATATTCCAGGAAACCGTTTCGTCAAAAACAAAGAAAATTTCGTGAAATCTGAGTATTCATTTCTGAGTGTGTAGAATCACTGAAAATGCGTCTGTCATGTAGTGCAGTGACAATGAAACATGCTATAAAAACTGTGAGAAAAAAACAAGATACGATTTGCTTCCTCATTGGAACAGTTTACTGTTTCCCGATATATCCTTAGAAACTGTTCTGGAAAAAAATGTTATACGTTTGAGGATGAGAGAATTCTTTATAAATACAGAAAAGTCATTTCCGAATAACAGGGAGTGTACACATTCGTGAATCTATATTTAACATGGAGCAGCGACTCCATAGTATTACCCTAAATAAACCACTTTAGTTACTGTATTATCTTTCTGAAATTAAGATTTCTATTTCTCAGATATGTAACAAAGATAAGCAGATAACAGTCAAGGATCGTGTAACTGGATTCAGAAAAGGACACGCTAATGTAACTATGAGAAAAACAAACACAAAAAACATGGCAAGATCATTTATATTTTAATAACAAGATATTTTAATAAATGGCTAATACAATAAATGAGAGTTGAAATTTTAGTGCTAAATTCATCTTTAGTTAAATAATTAAAATTCATATAAAAAAGCACAAATGAATGCACAAGAATTACTTTCAGGTACACATAAAATTATACATATATAATTATTTAAAATACATTAAAAGTATCTTAAAATACATTAGAAAAATCCAGAGCGTTTTCAGCAATTACAAGGCCGTCTTCAATGGGAATTGAAGGTTGTTATTATTTTTTTGCGCTTATTCGAGCATTGTTTAGAAAAAATCATTGTAATTTAAAAGTGAGATGATATTGTAAATTGGATGAGATACAAAATAAAGTTATTCAAATTGCCAACAAAATGAGCTTTCATGTATTATGCAGCAAATATTTCCATACTCCATTGGTAGTGCATCGTCATGGAATATGGGGAGTTTTGATGCATAGTAGATTAATGCTCATTTTGTTGAAAATTTGAATAACTTTATCTGGCATCTCATCTGATGCACAACTTTTAAATTAAAATAAGTTTTTCTAGACAATATTAAATAAGCACAAAGAAAAATAACAACAACATATAAATCCTACTGATGACGGTCTTGTAATGGCTGAAAACGTTCTGGGTTTTTCAAAAGTATTTTAAGATATTTTTAATGTACTTTAAGTAATATTATATGTATGCACTTGAAAGTAATTTTTTTACATGCATGGTGTATCTGAAATGCTTCAACAAACTTAGAGGAATGATAGTACTCAAGAAGACTAAACAAAAATTCAATGGACCATGGGTCGCAAGTGACGTTTAAAGGATAAAAATCGAGAAAATGCTTCTGGAAATGAACAATCTGAGACAAGAAAGAAACACTCCAGAAAATTATTTATTGCAAATAATACTTTCAAAACACAGAAATGCCCAGAGAAAACAAATGTTTCACAACAACTGTTCAAAGTGTCGACAGAGGACATTATTACACAGTGTACATCTACGGAGAAACAACAGGCGGACACGCTCGAAGACTTCGGGAGTCTTGTATACGTGGATTCCTGCTCACAGATTTGTTTGTTTTTTATTTCCTCTTTCTGACCGGATATACACAAAGTGACAGGAAAACCAGCTTCCTGCTACTAGCCAGTTCTGCAGAAAAGCAGCATGCGAGATTTCGATATTTTTATTAGTTCTGCTATTTTCACTCTTTAAAAGTCATTTACGACGTCATGTTCCATTGAATTTTTTGTCCGTCTTGATGAGTACTATCATACCCCTAAGTTTGTTGAAGCATTTCAGACACATCCTGTATATTTGTAATGATAATACATTTTTAACAATCTTAGAACAGTGTTCCCAACTCAAACGCTTCTCTTTAGCTCAAAAGTTTCAACTCGACACTCAAATGTTTCTCCGCAAGAAAGCACGTCGGGGATATCTTTTGCAAAAAAGAATTAATCTAGACATTTCTAATATGCATATCTACTGTCGACATGTGCATATCTACTGTCGACATGTGCATATCTAATGTGCGGCACCTCTGTTGTTACGTTAATTATATTTCAAGGGAAAAAAATATATAATATATTAAATTCGTATTTTACAGATGGAGCTCCCCCCCCCCCCCCCCCCTTGTTCTCAATTTGTATATATAAACAGTAATGGATTCAAGTAGATTTCTTTTTGAAATTTTTTGTCCTTTTTTTAAATATCCGAAATCTTCAGAAGGTGATTGAGTGCCTCTAAATAAAGTTTGACATGCCCTATGCAATAAGTTCTTTTATGAGCAAGTCAATGTAAATCCATGTGCAACACTTAGATGTATATTTTGTTGCAAACTTTATGTCTTATTATATTCAAGATTGCCAGAAATTCTTACAGACCAATCCTGGAGACCTCATAGCACAGTTCAAGATTAGCAAACTTCTTGTATATGCTTTTTTTTGTGTGAAGCCGTTTCTTTTACATCTAACGACATCTTTTTGAAATTATGAAACATTTTTTTGAACCGGATGTGTTTTACGACGATGATTTTGTAACTGAAGAATGTGTCTAGCATTTCGATGAACCCACAAAGTAATGATTTCAATAGTGATAATGACGAAGCAAACTACTCATGCAAGTAGATTAACATGGAGATGTACCTATTTCAACACAGCAGCTGGCAGAGGCTCTACCCAGTAACGGATCTTTAAATAAAGAGATTGCACAATGATGGAACAAGTAGTGGGGTTTAAAGTTTATATTCAGTACAATGGAGGATAGATATTTTAATCCATTAAAAGAAAGCTTTGCAAAGCAAAGAAAACGAAATCAATAAAAAAAATCCCTGCCGTCCCGGCCTACATGTGGAGGTAGAGTTCGAAGTTAAGTATACAAATTTCACCAACAATAACTAAATCAAGATTAGAGATTTATCAACTTTAACAATTTTATGTGGCTGATTTTGACGGGTTTTATTTCATTTTTATATAATAGCTGGTTTTATCAGAATCATGTTAAGGGGGTATTAAAAAAAATACTTTTCCATGGTCAACAACTCTAAATTTTTTGGCACATTTTCAGATTCATTTTTAATAGAAAAAATATTAAACTTTCTGGCGTGATTTTTGAAGAGATTTATAAAAGACCTGTGCTTTTATTTTTTGTTCAATTAATTAAAACTTGATTTATGAACAATTATTTTCTCAGTAGGACAATATTTTTCGTTTCTAACACAATCGCATCTGTTCAAAAATTTCTGTGAAATTTCTGTTCAAAATGCCCACTTTGACATCATTTTTTGAAATATATTCTGTCTCTATCAAAAAATCGATCATCACGGTACATTATATAGTTTCTGAATAAGAGAATCTACCAATTGGATGTGTTTGAGAGAGAAAATGAATTTAACAATGAGTCAGAAAATAAGCAGTTTGGATTTGAATACACCCTTAATAAGATGATTTTTTTCTTCAACCGCTATGTATTTTCAATTTGTTTTTGCTGTAAGAATTGGTCCTATCAAAAACTTGTCCACATAAATGTTGTAGTCAATATTAAGAAGATATATGATAAATTCATGGGAATTCCATATGTTGTAATTTGACGGAGTTATGGATTTTTTCTTCTTCACCCCCCCCCCCCTTTTTTTGTTTTCTTTTTTATTTTTGCGGTACGAATTGGTCCTATCAAAACTTGTGAATATAAAAGTTGTACATAATATTAAGGAAATTTATAATAATAATTATTGGATTTGATATCTTGAGAATTGACGAAGTTATGAATTTTTTTCTCCCAAAAACCTTATTTTTTGTCCCTCTTGAGCACATTTTTAATTTGATCAAAAATCTTTGATACACAAATTTTTGGCCCTATTTTTAGAAGTAATAAAAACTTTAAACTGATTTGATGTGTACAAAAATTAAGAAGTTATGAGTTCTTTTCGGTTTTCACAAAACCCCTCCCTATTCCCATCCCCTTAGTCCGGTTTTGCTCATTAACGAACTTCACCGAGATTTTATGCCCCTTGATTTTATGTATCAGTTTGGAAGAAATTTGTGCAAAATTGTGAGAGTTATCTTGTTCAGAAGAAAGTGATATATATATATATATATATATATATATATATATAGATAGATAGATAGATAGATAGATAGATAGATAGATAGATAGATATAGGTATAAAGTTTTTTACTGAGGGTGGTTTGGGGTTCTAGGGTATTATCATCGGTGTAGATCTGCAAAATTTTTTCAGAAATTCCAACTTAGGGAAAAATGCAATAATTAGTATTTCATACGAGATCTACCTAAAAATAGACCAGTTGTTATAACAAGTAGTTCGTATAAAAAAGATCTAATTACATGAAAGAAAGACAAAAACATAGCTTAATTTTACACCTGAAAATAAAGATGACCATGGTGACACAGACTTTTTCTATTGTTGGGAGGGTTATGAAATTTCGGCAAACTCTGAAATATGATCTCAAAGTTAGGTCATTGCTGTGAAATTTTCAGAATTTCTACAATATCACTAGGAAGGCGACTGACTATGCTAAAAATTTTAACATAAATTAAGTATATATTGATCGTTTTTCGATATTTGATTTTTTTTCTACAATGGGTTAAACAGAAGATAGAGATGAAATGTATTTATTTATCACAACATCATTGGTGCCCAGATAGTTATGTGTCAGTAGCACAGTTTAACTGTTTAATTTTTTTAAAAGTTTTATATATCTAAAATACAGAATTTAAAAAATCACAACAACAAGAATTCCCATACTCATATATTTCAGTTTTCGTTCCACAAGTATATTTTAAAGATGTAGAAAATTAATGTTAATTATAATGCGTATTTTTATATATTTAGATTTTAAGTGTCTAAAATATGGTAGAGTAGAATAGTTAGACCAAATCTTTTTCTAAAATATTCACTTGTTTGAGAAAAATGAAATTTTAATTTAGTTTTCCAAACAAAACAAAGAAAAATACTTTATTTTGTTATAAATTTCTTAAATGTTTGATAGCAGGAAACCTTTAGTAAAGGTAGTTGCCTTTTAGTTCCTTAAAAGAAAAAGTAATATATTTATGGATTATATCATAACTTTATAAAATCTCAGAAGATTATTTCTGTGAAATGGAAATATTTAGATAAATTCTCTACCTCTTAAGAACTTAATCTAGAAGTTACGATTTATCATTTATATGTAAGTAATTTCGAAGCTTCCGGATTTAGTTATTTAGTTTGAGTTATCATTAACTAACTTAAATAGACAAGCTATATTGAAATGGAAAATAACCATTTTAAGAGAGATGTGTAGAGATGCATAAATATTCGCCTCCACGATAAGTTATATATATATATATATATATTCAGATATTCTGTAATTTGCATAAATTTTAACCGTTAAATGCCGGGTGTTGCTTTTCGGCAATATACCCAATTTAGGCTCTAAAATACTATTAGAATACTATTGAATCTATAATGCCTCATGTTCCAAAAAAAATACATTCTGAAAATATTATTAAATCGATTTTCAACATGTATATTGCAACAGTTGTTCTTTTTAAGAATTAAGATCGAGATATTTTTTTCAATTGTTGCTACTTTTTCTTTTTGTTTTGTTTGGAAGCTTGCGAAATACTTTATTTTGTTCTGCAGTGAGCAAGTAAAATTTATTTATCATTATAGTTCCTAAAATTCTTGGGGGTTTAATATTATCTAATTTTATCAAGGAAAATTATTTTTTCAATTAAATACTAGTATTGCCGATTAGTAACAAACTATTTTTTAGCCGTAAACCATACTTAAAACAAAATATGATTTTTTTAAGTATTTTTCCCGTGATTTATTTAAAAAATGAAAGCCGAAAAACATTATTACAATGATTTTTGAAAAATCAGGCCTTTATGGGTTAAGACCTATTATTTAAAAAAAAAATGTATAAGGTCATCGATAACAAATGCCGGGATTTTGCAACCTTTTAAAAAATTAATTCTTAAACGTACAGAAATAATTCTTGTGTTGAAACGTAGTGAAAAATGTAAGATTGTCCTCCGCTCACTAGATGGCAGGACGGATCTCCCCCTCATATATCCATATCTGTGTGTGCAGCTATGAATGAGAAAATTCCCAAACTCATGGATTAGATGAAATGGCCCAATTCCGTGGCCTCCACGAAGCACCGACTTTGCGCCTCTGGACTTCTTCTTCTGGGGATAAATTAAGAATATTGAACTTTTAATTTACTATTTTACTTTAAAGTAAATTGTACTTTATTATCGCTAGTATATTCTGATGAGGTTTCGTAAAGATCCGAGTATTATAAATACAGTTAAAAGCGATTTTATTACATCTTTGTCCCTTTAAATTCCACACCCACTTCAATTAAAAGTGATTTTTCTCAGTTTTTGTTTTTTCGACGAATTAGCACGTTCAAAGTGATAAAACCTTTATGTATATATTTCAATTGACTCGATTTGTTTCCCTTATGATCTATTTGATAAAGCTATCTCAAAATGTTCATTTTTTTTAATGTTAAACTCCTATCTTTTCTGAACATATTAGAACAGAAGTTATGGCTTTTAGAATTATATCTCCTCAATAGCTGAAGCGGCGTTTAGAAACTTTGAATTCAATTTCCTCCAAATGACTTTTTTTGGGCATAATGCGCAGGATATCTAAAACTTCTAAATATTTTTTCATGAAGTTGTCAAAATATATATTTCGTGTTAGTCTGTATAATCTGAAACTTTAGGTGATACTGTTGAAATTTTCAAAATTTTGTACTTGCTAAATACTGCTTTGTATTAAATATATAAAAATGCTTTAAATACAAATTAGAGTTATTATTATAGTCTGAAGTATAATTAGGCACGAAAATGTTCATTCTAGTTGCAAAATTTATTTTCTAATCCTGCGTGTAAGCTGTTATACCAATTTTGTGCTCAAGAAATATCTGAAAATTGGAGCGTCCTATAAATGCTAGTCTGCACCTTGGAATTTTTTTAATACATCCTTCTAAATATAAAAAAAAGTTTTGATTTGGAAATGGACCAATGAAAATCTGCGTAGATATTCCCGGCAGATCGGCATCCAATTTGAATGCTTAAGCATGGCTTTTCTTTAATATTAAAAAAACTGATGCTTACAAAAATATGAAAATCTGTAGTATTATAGAGAAATGTTTGATAAACACGCTGCTGCAGACAGTTTTCAAATCGAAGAGTTATTTTAAGTGATATTTAACGCCAAAGTTGGACAAAATCGTTCCATTAAAAAAGTTTTATAGGAGCAAAATCTGTACATGGGAATTTAATCCTTTTAGATCATTTTATGCGTCAGAATTTCCCAGTGTGCAAATTGCACTTAGTTTTCTAATTTGACTCATTTTTTGAGGTTTTATTTCTATTTTAAATTCAAATTTTCAGCATTTCGAGAGATATTTTTTAGATATTTTAGAAAATTGTATCAATTTAAACTGTTGCCAACTGTATAAACAGCGCAAACAATAATGCTTGCTTCAAATTAAAAATTTATTTTACACGTGACTATTATAAACAGAAAATATGAAAAGCAGGAACTCATTGAAAATTACGTCATAAAAACTATAATTACACGTGAATTTTAAAAGAGAAAGAATATTGTAAAATAATAAATTCATTAACATGCGTTAGAAGTCTTAAATAGGAGAATTTCCGTCACATTACACTTATTACGTAAAATGAACAAAAAATAATATTGCAAAACAGTTTAAATTTAAAAATTGCATTTATTTTATATTTTAAGATGATCATAATATTTCATTTCTAAAAAAAGTATTTTTACGTAAATATTAAAAAGAGAAAGAAGAGTTTGGTGAAAATTACGTCAGATTATAATTCAATCTTCCGAAATATTTTTAAAGCCGATCAAATTAGCGTGCTGTTACAGTCTGCGGTGTCTGAACGGGGGTTGACAAGCGTAGCTCGTAGGGGTCAGAGCCCCCTAGTAAAATAAAAGAAAATACTTATATCTTTGATCCCAATAAAAATAGTGTTTTCTATAAAAAGAAACGGTAGCTTGGGGTAATTTTCAGGCAGAGGAATGCGGGGTAATTAACAGACAGTAGTAATACTCGCACATTAATCTTGAAAGAATTACAGATTTTTGCCATTTGAACGTCGAATCACAACCTAAACTGTAAATCCAGAGATGCTTCACAGGACATGGAGGGAGATTGAATATCCTCTGGACATCTTACAACAGGGGATTTTACCTGGCAAAATTAACGGTAGTTCTGGAAATAGGCTTATTTTATGTTTTTTGGGTCGCTGAAACCGAATTTGTAATTTCCCACCAAAATTTCCCCCGGCAATCCCCCCACACCCCAAATTTTGGTAAAATGTCCCCCGAAAAATGTTATCATTAAAAATTGATTTCATTGATGTCATATAGTATATTTGTTGCAAATTTTATCTACTTTCAGAATTTCTACATACTTTACCCCGAAAACAGTAAAATAATTAATTTAAAAACAACTTTTTGGGGGGTTGCGAGGGGGGGAATTTTGGGAGGGAAGTTAAAAATTCAAATTCGGCGACCCAAAAAACTTAAAGTAAACCGTATATGGAAAGCTCGGATGGGAGACGAGAGGGCGAATGTAAACTATGTGAGTGGTTAAGTAAAATTGCGCAACTTAGTCCACGCAGCACCGCGGCGCAAGTTTTCCCTAAAACAATAAAAAAATGACTTTTCTAACAAAAACCTTTTTTTTTGGGGGGGGGGGGGCATTTTACCAAAATTTTGGCAGTTCGCAAAGGGAAATTTTGGTGGGAAGTTAAAAGTTCGGATTCACCGACCCAAAACACATATATTACGCCTTTTTCCAGAACTACCATGGTTTTGCTAGGTAGAGCCCCTATACGGTCTCTATTGTCAGGACTATCTGTCTATCGACTAATGGTATACACATCGAAATGTATTGAAATGTATATAAAACTTACTAAACGTCGAACCACAACCGAAACTGAAACTGTAAATCCAGAGATGCTTCACAGGACATGGAGGGAGATTGAATATGGTGTGGACATCTATCCATCGACTAATGGTATATATATCGAAATGTATGGAAATGTAACTTGATACTTTCCTTAACCCTTTCGGGTCCAATTTATTTTAATTTGAGAACAAAATTAATTTTACCTTAATAATATTAATCGTAGCTATTCAAATTAGTTTACTAAAGTTTACAGATTACCTCATTATCTGAAATCTAACGAATGCACTTATTCTGTTTACTTCTCAATTCATATTTATATGACAATTAGTTAATAAATAGTTTTTGGAAACGTTTGGAAAATATCGTATTACAACAGGGTTTAACAGATATTACACCTTTGTAAAGTTTTTTTTTTTGCGTTTTATCACACATGACTCTTTTAGAAAACTAACCTATATTTTAAATTTGAAAAGTAAAATATCTGTGCAAAGTAACGGAATTGCCAACAGTGCATAGAGAATTAAGAAAATTTTTATTACTATTGCCATTACTAAATGTCAGAACAGAAATGGAGTCATAATAAGAAAAGACATAGCCATTTACTATTATTATGTTGATAGAAACAAAGTAATTGTTAAGACAAAATAATACTCGATGGAAAGAGATGTACTATTAATAGTACACCAGGCCCGAAATGATTAATGTTTTAATACTAAATTTATATTCCTAAGTGTTCTTTATTTACGTAGAACAAATTTGTGTTACCGGTATTCTTTTCAATGGCTCTATATAAATTGTTTCAAATGCTGATATATTTCCTTTTTATTTTCTCCATTTTAGATTTATTTCACATTTGATATAGTTGTAATTAAAATGCTTTAATATATATGTATATTTTTTAGGATTGTGATGTTTAAGAAATAAGATGTTCAAGATTTGAGAATATAATTTTTTAATAAATTTTCAGTGGCTTTACTCTGTTACTTAATTTTATTTGCATAATAAAATGAAGCTTTAATATGTTTTACAACAAGTAAGATTGTTTTGTTAGAGCTATTTTTGCATATTTGCAATTAAAAATTATTGAATTAATAAACTTTTTAAAAGATTGTGTACCCTTTTCTATTGCTTAAAATATGAACTATTCAGAAAAGAATGCATTCTACTATAATTATAAGAAATCTTAGAAAATTATTTGTTCGGAACAGAAACTCCGAGATGCAATTTCTTCGTCAAATGACTTAATGTTGCTGATTTAATTTCAAAAGTCACGCGAGAGAAATGATGAATCAAGTATTCAGATTACTTTAGACGGTAATTTAGTACTTAAAATTTAGCATTTATATGTTTAGCATTTCGAAGTTTTCGGATTTAGTTTCAGTTTTCCCTAATCATCTTAAATAGAAAAGGGACGTTCAAATGAAAAATGTTCATTTTAAAGGGGATATGTAGATAAGCATTGATAATCGTGCACTCCATACGGTATTTAAATTAGATTTTTTACAGCCTTTAATGTTTTAATATAATTTAGGACCTTAATTTACTGTTTCTGCATTACTTTTCGGTTGTTTAAATGTATTTTTACAAAATCTGAAATATTGAACTATTTAACAAAGTTTATTTTAACTACACCAATCTGATTTTGTTCCATTTTAAGCTCTGTAAATATCATTGTAGTTTTCACTTATACATGTTCAATTTCCATAAATAAATATACATAGTAATTAAGACAGTGTTTATAGTAAAGATTTCTTGCTCTTTCTTTTAAATATACTAAATTAAAAATTGGATAACTTAACTAAAATTATTAATTTTCAATTTAAAAAAATAGCACGTTAAAGGAGTAACTATATTGAGAATTGTTATAAGTAACTCAGGCCATACAAGACACATATAAAGTAAAAAACGCAATAATATGTATGTGGCTTTTATTGAAAAAACGGCAAAAAAAATTGATGTCGTGGAGTGAATTCGAGAACAGAAAAACTTCCGCTTTATTTGGTGATCATAAAAATAAAAACACTAAAATTATAAGTTGTTTTTATTTTAAATGTACGAAGTCAAATACTGAATATCGAACTGTAATACCAGAAAAAGATAAAAATTTTAATATTAATTTTGAATTGTAATTAACTCAATCAAGTTGACAATTTGTGTATTTGAAGTTTTAATGTACAATAGTGGTGGGAGAAAAATAAATAAACACCCCTACAAACTCTTCAACTAATTATAATAGAAGAATGTCAGTGGTGACAATCGATAGGAAATAAAGTCTACTTTTAAATGATGCATATAAAATTTGCTCAGAGGGGAATTTACATATCAAAACCAGATCAAACTTTCTTTTTATTGCAATGGCAGCACCCAATTTTGAAAATATATTTTAAATATTTGCCTCAAATTATACCTAGAAATGAAATTTCTAGTGAACTGAATGATAAGTTTTTGAATTATAAACATTCAAAATTTATAGCTTCTAATGTTAAATTACATTTTTATATTTTTATTAATATATCCTGAAATTATAATCCTAATGTGGTAATTTTGTGTGAGGTTATAATACTAAAAGTCGCAAACTCAAATACATTGGATATGCAATTTTAAAAATTTTATATTATGAAATATGCAATTAATATTGAAAACAATATGAATTGTAACTTACAATTTTTTTTATAAATTTATATTTATTATGTCCTGTTTTATTCTCAATTTCAAATTTTTCTTTCTAGTAGTTTTTATTAATATCTTTTACTTCAAAATCCAAATTATCATTAAAAAAACGATGTCAAAATGATGGTTTAAGAGGCCGTCTATTATGTGCAGAAAAGCATAATTTGATAAAATATACTTTATTCATTTTACTGAAATATTTAGGCTGGTAATAGTCGAAATATATTAAAAGAGCAAAATTATCATATTGAAAAGAAATAATTCATTAATGGAAGTGACGTGGTCATTTTGTAGCATTTCAGCAATTGAGTACTTAACTTCAATTTGGATACAGCCTCGAAAATAAGATGAATTTAATGTAATTAATTTCTCTGAAACTAATCGTACAAATTCCATGAAAATTTGGAATTAAGTTAATGTTAGGTTAGGGTGTAGAATTTATTTAATGTGTCGATCTTAGGTATTCCTGTGGATAAACATAATGTTTGGGTTGTTTGTGATATGTAGATGGCCCATAAGCCTATTTTATATACAACATTTAAAAGTAGACTTTAATTTCCAATAGTTTGGTACCCCTAACTTTCTTCTACTATAATTTGTTGCAAAGTTAGCAGGGGGTGTTTACTTTTTTTCCCCACGAATGTACATTAAAGATACAAATCTAAAGTTGGGAAAGCCATATTAACAAGTATGAATAAGAGGTGTACATATTTGAATCATAAGTGAGATATAACGGGAACACATAATAATTCAATATGAATGAAATTTTCTAGGTATCCCAAACACAACGAAATATTTAGGAGCGAAATAATCACTTGTAAGCATCAATAAGCAATTATTTAGATTACGGTTAGAAAAAAAGCAAATAATCAAAAATATCCTTTTTATTTATTCGTTAACAGAACGAAAAAAAAATCAGTTGCTCTGTTGGGGCTTTTTAGTATGAGCAAATGATTTTATTATTATTATTATTATTATTATTATTATTATTATTATTACAGGATAAAATTTGGCAACTAAAAAAATAGCTACATTTATTAGAAATAAAAGACAGAAAAACATTGTAAAAGAAATGAAGATAATAAATTATTTTAAAAAGTGTAGGTCTTTTTTAATTTAATACGTTTTTAGAAAGAGGTTTTTGCTTTCAACTTGTGTGATAACCAATGATATGTGATGAGTAATTAATTAAACAAGCACAGTTATATGAGCGTTTAATAAAAAAATGAAATGAAAATATATTATAACCTTCTAAAACAGCCTATGTTTCAGATCAGACGTAAAGCATTTTTTAATAAAAAATCTAATTAAAAAATGATCTAAGGTTAAGCAATGAAAACAACTTAAAAAAATATTTACCATATATTTATCCAAAAATACAAAACTCTTTAATTAACACATTGCCGACATGCCATTTTTATGAAACCTGAATTTTAAAACAGTAGAAGCTCTTCCCTGTTCTGAAAGTCTTTATTAAATTGGTGTTCTAGATAGGTTTCCCAAGTTTATGCATCGGTAAGTATCTTTCAATGAACTAATTTAATACAAAATCTCTTACAATCTAAAAAAATATGGACAACATGATATAAATGCAATTTCTGTGAAGTTTTTAGACACGCTTTTAGTCTATGATGTATTTTGAATGAAAACGAGAATTCTCGTTTCCCGTCCCAGCAAACACATACCTTTCGCCACACGATCGGACCGCAGCCGGCACTGTCGGTTAAGTGTCGGCATAGGCACAGTGGTTTCGGTGAAGTGTCGGCAGCATGTCAGCAACTGAAACTTAAGAATCTGTTTTTCGACTGCCGGTTACCGTAATCGGACCCCTTATGGTTATATATCGCAAGCGACTTACACCGGCAAGTGACGCAGGACCGATATGTGATTTCTGATAGAGGCCCGATTAGATTTGCCAACATCGGTTTGAATTCGGAATTTTTAGCCTTATCCGACATTTTTTTTTCTTTTTCTTAATTTGGTTTGAGTTTGAGTTTTGATAAGATATGTATATTTCATGTATTTCATATAAAAATCTAGCAGTGATAAACAAAAGAAAATGTCAAAAATAGCTTATATTTATCTATTTTTAAAAGGTTGTTATTGAATTTTTTTTAAAAAAAGGACTTACAATTATTTGAATTAACAAAAGATTTTTTAAATTGCTCCTTAAAATTATTATTCATTATAAAGTTAATCGTAGAAAGAAAAAAACACAAATAATTTGAGCTTATTTTCTAACTATTATATTTATTTTAAAAGCAATAGCTATGTTTCTTATTTTATTTAAAAATCAAATTATTAAATAAAGTATTTAAAATTATTTTGCAAGCTATAAAAATATAAAATAAAATACCCAACTTTTTAGCATTAAAATTTAAAATAAAGATTCAGAAATCTACCACTTCTAAAAAATTATTTTACAAAAAAAAAAAAAAAAGATAAATTAATATTTCTATTTTATTTTATGATTAAAAAATGTTGATAAGTAAAAGAATCATTATTGCTACATAATCTCTAAAAATATATTCTACATTAAATTATCAAATGACAAAAAATGAACTCTTCTTCTAATTAAAAGTAATTAATTACCAACTTACTTTTTTATTAAAATTAGTTTTTCTATGTTACAAATATATATTTCTTGAATTAACACATTTAATTACATTATATTTCCTAGAGAGGAAATTGTATTAAGAGAAAACCCTCTGAAAGTCACTTATTTTATTTAATAAGCATTCTTAAATTTATAAGAAAGATTCAGAAATATCCCGCATTTAAAGTTATCTTTCAAAAAAAAAAAATGTAAATTAATACTTTTATTTTATTTTTAAATTAAAACTATTGATATGTAACAAATTAATGTTTCAACATACTCATTAAATATATGTTCTACTTTAAATCATCAAAATGACGTAAAATGAATTCTTATTCTAATTAAAAGTTATTAATTACCACCTTTTTATTTAGTAAAATAATATTTTTCATCTTAATATGTATTTTATAAATTAACGCAACGCATGTAATTACATTATAATTCCTAAAAAGAAAATTCTATTAACTGAACAAAACCTCTAAAACAATTTTTTTGAATAGTTAATCATTCTTAAATTTATATATATTCTTAATTATTCTTAAATTTATTCTTAAATTCGTTTGCTTTCACGAATTCGATAAGATATTTATTTCATTCATTTAAATATTAAATTAACTTTTAAATACACGCGCGTAAGACAATTACAAATAAATAATTAACAAATAAAATAAAAACACTTCTAAATTCTAAGTTTCCCGTATACCACTTAACCTTCAACGACAACCATTACTTATCGATATGTCTTCCCCTTATTACCTCATACAATCCTCCCCTGATCAAATCTTAGTGGCTAAGTGGTTAAGTCGTCTGCTTCCTGTCCTTGGGTACGTCGGATCAAGCCCCGCCTCTTCCTGCGCCGAAACACGTTCCTTTCAAATAGTCATTCTACGATGACTCATAGGTGACGCCATCAAAACAGATTTTTTTTTTCAATTTATGCTGGTGCCGGACTGAGGCCGGCATTCATATGGATAGCTATCGGCATAGTTTTCTGCCGATACCGGACTGACTGCGTGCATCATGAGTCGGGCAGCATTCGCGAGAAGTATCAAAAAAGATACGAAACCGGTATCGTGCCAATACCGCCGGTAGTAGGCTGTCGGCCGTTTGCTTAGCGATAGCTCTGTGTTTGCTGGGGTCGTGAATTGCCTTGGGGACAGCCTTGAACATCTGGTCAACCGTCCTCACATTGACTGGGTCAAGATTCCCCACATAGCCTTTCTGTAAAGAATAGCACATTGTTACATTAAGTCTAACTTACTTTATAATCTTTATGCCCGGGATGAAAGCTTGATATTTATGCACTAATTAAAACCTACTTACTTAAATTTATGTGATATATTTTATCTCAAGAAAGCTTACAAAATATTTCTAAAAAACATAACTTTTAGGTTAAAAATCCCTCACAGATGATTTTTTTCACATCTATTTCGATTATCTGCATGAAACAGAGATTGTTGTTTGAACATTCCGGTAGCTTTGGTTGACACCTATTGATAAAACTCTAAAATTCTTTTACATATGAAAATTAATGGGTGGGTGAAGTCTCTCGTATGGTCAACCCTCCCTAGTCTCTACTATAGTATGTAACTATCTCTCACACATTTTTGAAACAAATTTCGGTTGATATTAATAAATTTATTATAACAAAGTCTAAATTAATTGAGCACCAGGAATGTTTTCAATTTATTTTACATGAATAATCAGTTCTTCTCATCCTTCAATTTTGTTTTAGCTTTGCTCAATAGAAATTGCTTAATAACATGAATTTCTCCTTCTTTCTTGAAATATTTAATGACTTATTTGAAAATTTTACAGAATCTCCGAAAGTTAGTTCTAGGAGTTTATATAATCTTCCTACCTTACAGACTTAGTATTGCTGATTTTAACTAAAAAGTCAAGCAAAAGGAATAACAAATTACATATTCAGAATGCCGTAAACGTTAATCTAGAACATAACATTTAATATTTATATGTAAATTGTTTCAATTGATTCAACTTTAATTTCACATACTTTTAATCAAATTAAATTACCCCGCTTTCATTTAAAATGTTAAAAAATATACATGAGAATGAAATAAAGATGTTTGGGTAAATTTTATTTATGGAATTTGGTTCTTTTGACTTGATAAAAGCTATTTATTCTTTTGAACGGTTTCCAACAAAAGAAATTAGACATTCTTTTAATGTTATTTTTATGTACGCACACAGCTGGCTTTAGAGTGTGTGTTCCTATTCTGATAATTCTTTTGTTGTTGTTGAAAGAACTGATTTTGGTTGCTGTACAATTTTATAATTTATCAGATTGTTTGTCTGCTTACTTATTTTTTCCTCCCCTTATTTTTAACTTTCTAGTCTGTAGTTATCATAAAAATTTGTTCAATCGAATAAGCATTTCAAAAACATTTTTAGGATTTACAATATTGTTTATATTTAAAAAAGGTTCGTCGTATTATTTAACTTTTTCAGAAAAAGTCCAAAAAATTTAGGATCCTCTAACGTGCATCCAAATGGATGATATTGGCAAAAATGCTATTTGAAGTGAATTAGGGAAAAAAAGAAAGAAACGCCCGCAACCCTTTTATCAATGCTTAACTCCATCATTAAAATCAACAAACTGGCATGTATATAATGGATATCAGAGAAATGAGATTGAGGTGGGCATAGAAGGATGCGCTGGACATTATGAAAAATATAATTTAATTATAACTTTAAAAATAATTTGTTTACAAAGTAAGAAAACACATCTTGGTGCCGACAACATTCAAATGTACACAAACTCTTGCGCCGATATCAAAACGTCGGAGAAGAGTTGTTTCGTTTCTTCTCAAAAATTGTCTGCCGAATAAAACGATCGAATAAATTAAAAGATTTTCTTTCGCTTTGCCGCACAACTTCACCGTCATTTTCAAACAACCAGTGGGAGACGAAAATGAACTTGCCTTTCAGCTCTCGTAGTGGAGGTCGAAGAAGGAAGTTATTTTTCTGACAAAAGAAAATCACGTTTTAACCTATCAATATTTATCAGTTTTGCTTGACCATGAATGAGAAGTATAACGTAATTTTGAAGTCTCTTTACAATGTTAAACAGTTCCTCATAAGTAGATTGTAGAGCCCTCTTGAAAAGACCTCATCGGAGAAATACGTGGCTGCAGTTATTTAGTTCTTTTGGAATGTAGAACTTTTGCTGTCCATGCATGAAATGTTCAACGGGTCTCAAAGCACACATTATTTTCTGTAACTTGACAATATAATCTGGTGGGTCTAACAAGGATGAATCTTCGTACAACTGCCCCAAAAGCCGTAAGGTGGCTCCACATGTTAATTCAGCTGTATACACACCAATACCTTCACGTATTGTTGTTCGGAGACATTGCAAAACTAGGGGAAGAGCTTCAAATCAATCAACTTTATAGCACTTTAAGGCCTGTTTTAATGGTCGATGAAATCGTTTCACCAAACCATTACACGTGATGTATATGAAGCAGTCATAGCCAAATTAATGCCGAGTAACCTTGTCAGAGTCTTGAAAAGTATGGACTCGAACTGTCTACCGGCATCGCATGTTACCCACTGAGGTGTACCAAAACGAGATATCCATCTCTGCACAAAAGCCTGGGGAACAGTTTCAGCAGTTATATCATCTATAGTTACAGCCTCTGGTCATCGAGTAAAGCTATCAATCATCGCTAGACAATATCTGAATCCACGTACTAAAGGCAAAGGATCAATTATAGCTAGGTTTACATACGCAAATCCGACACCTGGGACTAGAAATCGCATCAAAGGAGATTTTGTATGCAAGTATAGTTTTGTCTTTTGACAGGGTATGCATAATCTACACCACACAGCAGTATCCTTATTTAGTCCTGGGCAAATGTAATTTGAACATATTAGCTACCTCGTTGCCCGTATTCCTGTATGCGAAAACATGCATCGTTTCAAATACCTTTTTCTCAAATCCTGAGGGAAATAAAATCGTATTAACTTACCAGAACTTTCATAATACAATAATGTCTTAGCGTTCGGCATCTGCACTTTAGCCAATTTCCGGCTAAACTCAACCTTTCCAATCAAAATAGCCTTTAGCTCCTCATCATCCGTTTGCCGCTTTGCCCACAACTGTGTATCAGCAAGTGTCGAAAACTGAATCGCGCAAATTCTCGTTAAACTATCAACAACAAAATTTCCTTTACCTGGCAAATATCTTATATCTGTAGTAAACTGCGGTATAAAATCTAATTGCCGAAGTCTTCTAGGGGAACATTTTACTTGTTTCTGGTGGAATGAAAAAAAATAAGGGTTTATAAACCACGTACAACGCAAATTTACGAGCCTCCAATATATGCCGAAAATACTGTATCGCTGAATATACCGCTAATAATTCCCTTTCATATGTTGAATAATTGCACTGCGCAGGTGAACACGTACGAGAGAAAAATCCAAGTAGCTTTGGACCAATAGAGAAAGCTTTTTGTAACACCCCACCCATAGCGAAATTACTGCAATCAGTTACAAGTGCAAGTTCTGCATAATGAGAAGGGTGACAAATTAAAGTAGCGTTAGCCATAGCCTCTTTAACTTGTTCAGAATTGCTTTCTGCATCCTCGACCCACTGTATCTCTCTTTTATCTCTTTTTTCCGCCCCATTTACGAACATATTCAACGCTACCAAAATTGCTGTTATGTGGGGTTCAAAACGATGATAGTAATTTACCATACCTAAAAATCTTCTCAGATCGCTAACAGTCTTTGGGTTTGGAAAATCAATAATCGTTTTTACTTTATCTCTGTGTGGAATGTTGGCATGACTATTTATAGTGTTTCCTGGAATATCTATAATTTCTTTACCAAACTCACATTTTAATTCGTTAATTATAACCCCGTAATCTCGTACTCGTCTAAAAACTTCTTCCAAATGCTGCATGTGCTCCACGTGTGTTTCACTCGTAATTAAGATGTCATAGAGATAAGGAAAGCAAAAATCTAATCCACGAAGGACCTAATTTATGAAGCGTTGAAACGCCTACGCTGATGAGGATAAGCCAACGTTTAAAAATGGGAATTCAAATAAACCAAAAGAAGTTATAATAGCAGTTTTCGGAATATCGGGAGGATGGACCGGTATTTAATAGCATTCCCGGACTAGATCCACTTTCGAAAATATTTTTTTACCTTTTAACTTATATATAAAATCTTGATTGTGAGGAATGGTGTAATTGTCTTGCACTGTGATTCTATAAAGCGTCCTATAATCCTCCTCGGTCTCTCATTTGACGCAGTCTTCGGAACCATATGCAATGGACTTGCAATCTACAAATACCTTTCTCTAGCACATAATCAAATTCCTGTTTAGCTATTTGGAGTTGCGCTGGATGTAACCGACGAGCTCTAGCCGTATCAGAGGGCCCAAAAGTATGGATAACATGTACTGTATCATGTTTTACCGTTCGATTGTCCGTATTGTTTAACTGTGTAATCTCCTTGCACTTTTTAAGCAGTTCGATATATTTAGAACCACCAAGGATAGCCTTAACAACTGGGGTATCACACAGACTTGCGCAACCACGAGCCTAATAAACTACGCTTTTTAAATAATCCAATAAACCACAATATTGAAAACAACCGTCACCAATAATCGGTTTTGTTACCTCAGCTACGTTAAACGGTAATTGCAATTTACATTTCAAAGCAAGATCCAAAGTCAACAGCTTAGTACCGTAAGTGCAGATTTTAGTACTATTAGCAGCATACAATGTGAAATCGCTCTTAGCAGTATCCTTAACCAAAAAATGAATTAGAAAAACATGGGTCATCACTACCAGTGTCTATCAAAAAACTTTACTGCGTAATTTTATCAGTAACATATTGTCTGAGACTCAATCCCATACGTGCATTAGTCGCCGCTACTCCTGCGAGCGATGAACGTTTTATGGTTGGTAAGCACACGGAGACACACATTTTCATGCCTTTTCCGTAAATCGAAATTGATACCAGTATAGACATCCGTCTTTACGTGTTCTGTCCTTTGAATTAAATGAATTCCTTCGGTATGGTTTCTTAGGTGAAGGTGGACAAAAACCTGAACTAACCAGCTTTGAAAGTTCCTAAACTTGTAATTTTAGCTGATTAACTACGCCTGTTCAGACCCGCGTGAATCCAGAGAATTAACACTGACCTGCATGCATTCGCAAATCTTATATGTCACTTCCGACGACCCTCAGAACGGACCGACAAAATTGTGTGCGCCGATACCGGTAACCTGCGAAGCCATATATTTTTCAAAAAATCATCGCAACATGACTCTCACTTAAATCTCCCATTTAACGCGACAACATTGGGGGGGGGGGACTAATAACCCAGTTCTAAATCTTCAAGGAATGTCTTTACTTTTCGATTCTGCGAAATTTCAATTTCCGATAATAACCGTGTTTTAAAAACGGATCCTCCGGCGGTGTAAAAAGAATGTCTGTTCCAAACGATACTGTTTCCGCAACCAATGAAGCTACCAAATGATAAAATTTAGTTTATTCGTCGGATATTCCTGCTAATCTAAAACTGGCTTCCAACTGCACAAACAATAACTTAGCATTATTAGACCATAAATTAGGAACCTTTACCGACTCTCTACCACATTCTGTATTTACATTTCCATCCGCATTAGACACAGTTTGTATAACGTCAGGTATTATTTACAGTAACAAAAATAAAATATTAACAGAAATATCAAAATTCAGAACAAAACCAAATATTTACTCAAAATATGAAACAATTTGAAATATTGAACAACTACAACCTCAGAGGGTTAAGGCAAACGGCAATTTAAACATTTGAAAATCTCATACCAGTTATGAAAACCATACATTTATAGCTTTGCAGAGAAATACTTTTAGTCCAGGTCCATTCGTGCAAACAGGGTCACCAGTTTTTGTAGTGGGCATAGAAGGATGCGCTGAACCTTATGAAAAACATACATTAATTAAAACTTTAAAGCTTTAAAACTTTAAAAATAAATTATTTAAAAGTAAGAAATCTATCGCGTCGCTCTCAAAACGTCGGAGAAGAGTTGTTTCGATTCTTCTCAAAAATCGTCTGCTGATGAAAACGATCGAATAAATAAAAAGATTTTCTTTCGCTTTGCCACAAGATAGTATACTTCCGATTGAAGTCGGTGTTACTTGTTTCTTAAAAATTACTTGTTCATTGTGCGTTTATTACTATTTTTTTTTTTTTTTTTTTGCTTTCGAACTTGACGACTTTTAAATTACATATTATTTTTATTAATTAATTGCATTTTTGTAAAGGTAACGAAAACATTTGAATATAAACATTTACAGAATGTTGATCAAAGCTGATTTTGAACTTGCGATCCCTGTGATTTATAATGTGTATTAGTTGCCTTAAACCATTGTAAATAATCTAAACATATTCATGTAAATCTATGAAAAATGTATTTTAAACATGGTGTACTGAATTTAATGATCTAGGGAATACATTGGAGAAATTATTCAATTTAAAAAATGTTTATTATTATTTTTTAAAAGGTACAACATAACTTTAAAACATACGGTTTTTATTCCATTTAAATAAACAATATTTTTTGCTATATTTTATCTTATCCCTAATAAGTAAGGAAAGTGCTTTGCAAAGCGAGTTAATTTCTTCTACTTAAAAATATTAACTGTAATTTATTCATAGTGATTAAGGCCTTTGGGATATTTTTTGAAAAAGTAGAAAACATTTTCTTTGACAATAAACACTTAGATAAATTGTCTACTTGAGTTGACTTAATGTTGTTGATTGAATTCTAAAAACTATGTTCGAGAAAGGGAGAATAAAGCATTTAGATTACTTGAGGCGTTAATTTTAAAGCAAAGACATAACATCTACATTTAAAATGTTTCAAAGCGTTTCATTTCAGTTTCAGAAATTGCTAATCAGTTTAATTTATCTCACGTTCAGTAAAATTTTATTTCGATGTGAAAATTTAAAATGTTATCCAACTTTACGTTTTAAAAACATTTTGCTTTTGGGTACATAGAATCTGTAATATTTTTTTAATATATTCTACTTTAATTTTATTAATTTGCATGTTTAATGCTTTCCCATTTAATAATTTATACATTTACCGTCCTTCATTTTTTTCATTTATAGAAAAAAACATAGACTTCTTCAGAATATTAAATCTTTTAGTTTTAGAAATTACAAGTCAACTTAATGTATCTCATTTTCAATAAAATTATAATTCTATACGAAATGATACGTTCGAATCGATTCTATACGATTAATGGCTAGGCACATGCTAAATCTTTGCTTAGACAGAAGTTTGTATCCAAACTATAGCAAACCTACATTCCAGAACTTGGCAATATGCATCTGGATGAGTTTGATTGGACGTGTGAGACGTTAAGGAACAGTAGCATGACGAACACGTCAAACTCGCGAAGATTCTTGGTAATTGGATTTTTAAACAAAATCCTCTGAAGCAATCAAATTTTATATCACATATATAGCTACTCTCATATATAGAGACATCCCAGTATATTGTACTCGCTAATATGTTTCAATGTAACGATTGAAGAATTCGAATATTGCTTATGGTTGAACAAAATGTCTAGGCAAATCTCAAATACACTGTTCAGAACAATTATGGGGGCAAGCAGAAAAGCTAAGAGAACCGCCATGTATATGCATAAAATGGATAGTACACGTGTATCCATGCACAATACAGATAAAAAGACGCGGGAAAATGTAAGGGAGCTTTTATTCTTTGAAAAGATAGAAAGAACATGAAAACATGGTTTAGGGCAACAATTTGGTTACATGCAAATGATTAAAAAAAAGAGTATTGTTTAGAAATAATTCAAGATTTTTAATATGGCGTGCGGTCTCCTCGAACATCTAAGACTCCTGCGCACGTATTTTCCATGGATACGATGAGGTTACCGATAAGACTTTGGGGAATATTTTTCCTTCACTCAAGAATTGCAATCTCCAGGTCCCGGACAGTAAATGAGGCCTTTGTCTTGCAGCAATGCGTCTTTTGAGTATATCCGAAACATGCTCGATTGGATTCAGGTCAGGAGAACATGCTGGTCATTCCATATGCTGAATTGTTTTAGCTTCAAGCATGTTTCCCACAAGACGATCTGTATGAGGTCTGGCATTATCATGCATGGAAAAGCAGAAATAACTAACTGCTGCAACATAAAATACGACATGAGGTCTCAGTATCTCGTCCGTATAACTTTGGACCGTCAAAATGCCATTTCGTATTATACGCAGGCCCGCACTTCCACCTATGCTGATTTCAGCGCATAGCATCAACCCACCTCGTCTATAATGTGATCTTTCACGAACCAATGTGGGATTATTTTGAGTGCCTCTTTCTCTCCATGCCAAAACACATCAGATGTCACATCCAAACTGAATCGGGACTCGACTGGAAACAGAATTTGGCTCCAACAAAGTTGCCTCCAAACTTTGTTGCTCACCTTCTTTGGCCCGTACAGTTGCTTGAAATCAACGGAATACTGACCCTTGGCTTACGTGTATACAGACTACTCTGATGAAGCCTATTTATGACTATTTGGCTGGACAACCTTCGTCCTGTGGCCAAGAACAACTAGGTTTGCAGCAGAGTAGCATTGCTCACTCAGTCTCGACGAGCTGTTAACAGGATATATCGGTCATCAGTTTCTGTAGTATTACATGGCAGACCTTCCCCTTGTCGATGTCTACCATTCCATGTGTCTTGGAATCGATTCCACAGCCTTACATTGACACTTCTTCAGACCCCAACACCGTCCACTACACTTCGTTCTGTTTTCCAAGATTCTACTGTAACGATAACACGTCAAGCCATGGATTTCATTAAATCACATTGCTGTGACATTTTCAAGTCACCTTTTCTCAAAACACTAGCTGAACAAGTGAATTTTACAAATGAGACAGTAAAACAGACGTTTCTGCAAAATCCTTATTTCTACTCTCGTCTCCTTTTTTTTTACATTTTGACGTCATAAACTTTAATTTGCACGTGATTTTTTTTTTATCTGCTTTTTACTACGTTTTAAATTATGGCTAATTTATTTTACGTTACTTATCGGTATAAGTATTTGCGTAATTTTGTTAAAACCATGTGCTCTCCTAATTGTTTTCAGCAGTGTGGTTTCAAGGAAAAATATTTAAATGGTTGACAATCGCGCAAATAACGAATCTTTCCTTTTCGTTTTAATCTTTCAGTGGAATTGTCTATTGCTATACAATTTTGGTCTATAGAAAATCTCTAATGTATGTTTTAGTACTATCTTCATCAATATTATTACTTTTTTATGTATAATACTATTTAATAATATATAGACTTAATGTTTCACTGTTTTTCATTAATGGAAAGATTCTTTCAAACAGTAGTGTGAATCACCGCATTACATCATATAGATAATTTTCAGTGAAATTTATGTTGATGATATAAATGATATGCTTTCCTAAACCCATGTTATCGAAATAGCAGCATTCCTTATCAAGCTGAACAATAAATCGAAACACATATTTAATATGAGAATACATTAATAAAAATATGTTTTACTATCTTACTGTGCCTAATTGACAATAGTTTTTTTTATGTAATATTTCTGGTACAATGTAGTACTGTTTTATACGGGGGGGGGGTCAAAATCAAACAAACATTTATTTTATTTTATTTTTAATTTTTAAATGTTAACAGGAAATTTATTTTTTTAATGTGCTGTTTTTACCTTAGCGAGTTTAGAAATATTAATTCTGATTTAACGTATGATTATTTCATTCGAAAAATAATGGAAAGGAATTATCCGTTTCGCGATGGCAGATTTTTCTGCCAGCAAACTGCGATCAATAATTCAACAAAAATTCCAGATATCTCCTTAACCATTAATTAAAAGTTTACAAAAAGACAAGGAGTACATTTATTCTTAAATTGTAAAGAATAATGACTAAATACAGTCGGAACAAACGGGTTAATGATATATATATATATATATAACGCAATCTAAATTTACATTCAACTATTAAGAACTTAAAAAATATATTTAAAAATCCGTCTTCGTATTATACTAAATTATCTTGCAAACAAATTTGAGTAGTTTTTTGGATACAGCGAACTAACTTTAGTACACATTCCCAAAGGAAACCATTTTTGTAAACACTAATTTATGTTCACTTTAAGCAATATGAACATCGTAATGACCTAAAATTATCAATTTCTTTGAATGAAAAACTTTCAAGTTTAAATAGAAATTACATAATTTATCAACTTAATATAAATAACTTTATCACAATTTTTTAATGTTTAATAAAATTAAATTTAATGAAAATTTATAATACAAAATAATGCATTACCGAGGACAAACAAAATATGCAAAGACATTACCATATTTACCCAAGTTAACTCTAATTAATATAATCTCTTATTTTTCTATCAGTTACTTAAACAAAAGATATTTTCACCTGAGAGTAGTCGCGTCTTTTTAGAATGTTATTGGTCGTGTTCTGTCTTTTTGTCACTCGACTCCCGCATGGGAAATGAGAAAAAATTTCCATTCAGTATTACAATATTATTTGCCCACAATTTTCTATATTTGCAGTTTACTTAAATTATACATTTTTCTCACACGCAATGATTTGACAATATTGGGAAAAGGTAAAATTGGACTGATGCTAGTGATACATTCCCAGAAATTTCAACTTTGCTTTTAAAAATTGTCTGAAAAAGATAGCAAAACGTCTTGTTACTTGACTATTGTGGTGGAGAAACACTTAAGATTAGCTACATGGAATCCCCATTGTATTTGTAAGGGCAGATGCTGGTGAGGAGAAAATTATAAACGGTAAAAAGACCTAAGCGCGACTAATACCGTGTTAACTAAATAATTAGCCAGTTTTGTTATATACTTGAAACTTTGGTCTGTTATATGTCACTGTGATTACTATGCAACCAAAAATTAGTATTTTTTTAATCTATTAAATTTTTGATGGTAGAAAGTTTTCTTTCTCTTCATTATTGTCAATAGCATTTTCTTGGTCTCACAATAACTAATGTTAAATTATAGATGCTTTTGAAAAAATAATAATGTGCAAAAGCATTTCCGATTCTCCCCTTCAGCTTTTGAAAAGGCTCTTCGCGTTAAACGTATGAACTCTTTAAATTATTTGTTTAACATTAACTGCAAATAGAAAATGACAGGGAAAACAAAAGAGTAGACATCCAGAAAAGTATCTTAACTTGTAAATATGTATTTGAAACCCTATTCCATATTACAAAGTTCAATTTCAATATGTACAAAGCTTAGATCTAATTTTGTACCAAATAAAATAGGCTTATATTGTTTATTAGTTTCCTTAAATGAAAATTTCTTCACCACGCGAATGACTTTTTGTTGGGTAAAATAATTTGCATAATTTATTTCTCATACATTAATGAAATTTTGAACAGTTGAATGAAACTTTAGAAATAAAGTTTGTTTGGAAATAAAATCTTACGTAAACATTCTATCCAAGCCGATTTAATGTTGCTGATTGAATTTTAAATGTCACGCGGCAGAAATGATGAATTAAGTATATAGACTGCATAAGAAATTAATCTTAGACCTAAGATTTAAATTTTATTTCGAGTATATGTAATTTGTAAGAGTTAGCTTTAGTTTCACATGTACTACTGAAATTTTAATGATCCTACTATAGAAGAAATTTTGTTCCTTTTTGTTTAAGGAAAAAAAATAAAATGTTGTAACATCTTTTAAAGAAAGTTGTTTATTTGACTTGGAGAAAAGATTATTTTGTTTTTCTCATGTCAAAGCTTACTATTTAAAATTTTGTTGTTGTACTTTATAAATTTACTTCATTTTAATTATAGGAACTAAAGAATGTTCCTTTTTTAGATATTTCTCATATTGATGATTGAAATAAAATTTTAATTAATATAATCTTTAAGAAGGTAAAAAAGAGAAGTGTATTTGATGACAGAAGTTTTGTAACATGATAATTATATGTCTAAAAAATAAATGAAATGTATGCATATTTTGGTGTTTCATATCCGCTTTTATTTCAAGATTTTTTAAGATAAAATCTTTTAACATGGGAAATATTGTAATAAAAAAATGGAATTCCAGTTTCTTAAATAATTTGATATTATCGCTTACAGGATTCAATGCGGTGCAATAAAATAAACATTTTACAAAACAAATAATAAAACTATTTTAGTTGAAAAACTGATTAACATGTTATGAAACTTTTACAGTTAAAAAATTCTTAAAATAATAATGAATATTTATTCAAATATGTGCTATAAATATTACGTATCAGAACACTTTAGAATATGTGAAAGTAACATTATTTAGCACTACATTGGAGACAAATTATTTCCCTTTAGTACCAAATTTCTGAAAGTAGCCTCAGGAATTACAAATTCCTGATGATATTCTTTCCAAATTCCTGATGATATTCAAAATGACATGACCAGGTTTTGCCTTGTAAGATACTTTAGAGATTTCTTCAGATTTGTGCTTATGGGTACTTCCTGCAGAGAAACTTCCTAAGCTGACATTTCCGAGGAAATATCTAGGAATCCACGTTGTTAGAGCCATCTCAGGGATGATTTTGACACTATTATTACTTAATAAGTTTTAATATAAAATGTAGATTCGATTTGATCGGGATCGATCTTTTAATTAGATAAGTTTGCAATATTAATTATTCATTTTATTTATTTTTTATCCACATCAGATAATTGTTTATCTTTTACTAAATATTATAACTGTTAATTATAACTCATTGTTTAGATATGTCTTAATTTAATAAAATTGAATAAAAAATAAAATTTGAAACATTGAATGTGTATTCCATGCAGTTATATATTGAATTAATTAAATAATTTTTAGTAATATTTTTTTGTGGATCTTAATCATTTCTTAGTTGCTTTTTTTTTATTTTTTGATAATTATCTTATTTTTATAATATATAATTTTATTATTACTTTTCTAATAACTAACGATCGATGTTACATTTATTTAAGTTATTTGCATAATAAATTGCTATATTAAAAATTTACTTTTAACAACAGATTTAATTTACAATTACAATTTAAATATTTTTTTATTATTATTCCTAATAAATTAGTTTTATTTACTCTGATAAGAAATAATAAAGATTAGTTAAAAATACGGAAATTTTGAACAGCATAGTATATATATATATATATAATTTTATATATTCACTAGGGGGCTCTGCCCCCTACAAGCTACGCTCGCCAACTCCCGTTCGGACATCTATAAATAAGATTAGAGACAGTATCTATAAATAAGATTAGAGATAAAATAAGATATAGAT
This sequence comes from Maratus speciosus, assembly GCA_963932465.1. Taxonomy (NCBI): domain Eukaryota; kingdom Metazoa; phylum Arthropoda; class Arachnida; order Araneae; family Salticidae; genus Maratus; species Maratus speciosus. Next base: position 329,311,053 of record OZ010788.1, on the reverse strand, counting down.
AAGATTAGAGAAGTTCCATGTAAACGGGTTTCCATTCAATTATATTTGTTTGCGAAAATTTAAGGCCGAATCAGTTGCTGTTAAGACATCCAATGGTTTTTTAGTTTTTGATTAAAGAAAAGCAGTGAAACATTTGAAAAGAAGCTAAAATAAAATGAGTCTTTGCCCCACGGTATTTCTTAACAGCGTTATAAAACGATTGACATAATAAATTTTACTACAATTACTACAATTTACTGTTTTAACCACTTCAAGTGCAGTGGTTAATTTTTGGACCACTTAATTTTAATTCTTAAATGCCACATTGGCACCAGAATATTAGAATGAAAATTTTCCTTCTTTTAAGTAAGTCAACAAAAGCATTTTCGTAATTCGAAATAAATTTGTTTGTAAATTCTAGTTCCTTTCACTGATTTCAACGTTTTACGAATAGAAGTACCTCGCCCCTGAAAGGGTTAAACGCATATTAATATATTTATTACTTTAAAGTTTCCTTTCCGTTTTAATATTCACGTGTAAATACAATTTTCAAGACGTAATTTTCAATATTTTCCTGCTTTTAACACGTATTCATTTAATAGTAATTTTAAATGGGTTTTTTTCTGTTTTTAATCGTCACGTGTAGATAATATTTTAATAGTAAGGAAATATTATTATTTGCACTGTTTTTAGAATTGAAAATAATCTCTATAATAAAAGCCTAAGTCATGTGACTATCATCAACAGTTCCGGACGGATCCCTTCGTTTTGTATTTTCCTGGCGGCCATTTTCGTATGTTAATGTCAGCCAGCCACAGGTGATAAGTTGCCAAACGTTATTCTATCGCCACCATCTCACCTATATTGTAATAGTCCTTGTCATGTAACTGCGCTGCCATAAACAATTACGGCCCTTCTCTTTTCTTATGAAAGTTTTAGATTTTGATTAAATATTCAAAATTATTTTGTCGAATAAGTTTACATAAAAGTTGCTATGATCGCAAAGAGTTTTTGGTACTTTTTTTTAGCTGGGTGCAAATCTCGCCAGTTAGCATTTTTGTTTTATTTTTCGAGTGGTAAATTAAAACTGTGCTACTTGGTTATCCCACCGACCAAAAATCTGTCCCCAGACTATAAGATTAAATGCCAATAATGGTTGATCGTAAATGTCACATTCACTTGACTTTAAGGAAGTTACATGTGTTTACGCCATCAAGTGATTTTTATTTCGACGTTTTATTTGTATTTTTATTAATGTTATTTTAATTTATTTGTCGTTTTGTTATTAAAAAAATAAGTAAATGTCAATATGTATAATTTGGCGAGTGGTATGGCGATTTATATAATTTGGCGAAATTGGTTGACGATGGAAGTAGTACCATTGAATGAAAAAAAAGAAAAAAATATCTTATGATTAAATTTTCAGTTGCCATCGTTAGAAAAAAGTATTTAAAATTAGAAAAAAATTAATATTTCGAAAACCAATTCGAATTTAAAAATTCTAATACCAGTTTTGAGATCTGCGTGTCAATACGGATTCTTTATGTTAATTTCATCTCAAAGTATTCCATATTTTAGGAGAAATCGTCGTGAAACGTAATCAGTTGTTTAATCAGTCGTTTCAAAGAATCGATTCATAAATTCGTTTCATTTCAGTTGTTTCATATATCCGTTTCATAAATTCGTTTCATTAGGATTATATATATATATAAGCTAGATATGTGATTAGATTATGGATTAAAACATCTATTGTTTAAAAACGAGTAAAAATTTTGAATCAGAGAAGAAGATGATGAGCTGATTCTATTACGAATATTCTATAAACCTAAGTACCGTTTATGAATTGCTGGCATAGCGGAAAGAGCACGCCTCTAGTTTTGTAAAGATTCCAGAATCAATTCAAGTGGTGGGAATGTATTTCAGACATTTCCTATGCTGTCTGCTTCTTTGACAGTTATTGAAAACCTTCATGATATGAAGGATCTGCTAGTATCCAAGTGTGTCTGATTTCTTCAGTGTGTGTATGCATTTATTTGTAAAAGGAATTTATTAAACTATTTTTAAAGCAGACTATTTTTTAAACTAATAAATATTAAATTAAAAAATATATATAAAAATGAATATTCATGATAATACTTTCAGTACTTTATATTACGTCGGATAACCATAATTAGCAACGTATTTTTAAGTACATTAATTGACCTTGAAGTTTATAATATACCTCCGATATCACTTCCTATAACCTTCCTGAGGACGGAAGAAAATGAATAAATCATGAAGAACATCTCAGAATGCTTTAGGGCTGATATTTTCGATCACTCCTGATGGCAGGTTTTACATCTTTGAAGATGCCTGGGGGTTAATGGTATTTCATTGCTAATTTTACTAAGGATACCCTGACGTGGGAAATGTTTATATGGATTATGAATACATTACTAAATTAATTCAGAGATAGTTCGTTTTGGAATTAATAAATGATTTTATAAATTCATCCCTTTTTTTATATGAAGCAATTTTTAATTATCGTATTTGATAATCAATAACTAACTATAGTTCACCACCTGGATGAATGATTTTCAAACAGACCCAATTAGCAAGATATATATGCTAATTTCGAAAAAATTGCAATAATTCCCGGTAAATGAATATTAGTCGTATGCAGGTCTGAACACAATATCATCTGCACATAATCTATCGATTTTTCTAGTTATGTGGAAAACAATCATCAACAGGAAATCATATTAATGTTGAAAAACAATTAGTCGAAAAATATTATAAGTATGTTATCGGCCCATAATCCCAAAATTAGGAAAATATAATATTTTTACTGGATCATTACTGTTTGTCGCAACGTAAAATCTCCGTCTGCACTGTAAAAATTTTTACAGTACAAAGTACTGTTCATCTAGCGCACAAACTCGATCACACTGAATGTGCTGTATCTTTCTTTGGTTTCCTGACTATATTAGCATGGAAAATACAGTAGTTGCGTAAAATTAACAGCACAAAGTGCTGGCAATTTAAACGCCAGCAGTATGCGCTGTCCTGTTTTTGCGTCCAAATTGCCGGCACATTGTGCTGTTAATTTTACGCAAGTACTGTATTATCCATGTTAATATAGTCAGGAAACCAAAGAAAGATACAGCATATTCACTGTGATCGAATTTGTTCTGGCAAATCTGCAGTGTTTTTTTTTACCATGTGCAGTGACGACAGAGGAAATGATTCTCATGATCAAAACTCACAAATACCCTCCACTATCTTATATCACTGTTGCTGAAAATGCTTTTCACGTTAAAATACATCATTTGTAAACGGACAGTCAAAGATGTACAGGAAAACTATATAATTTCGGAGAAACGTTGTTTGTATCAGTAAACTCAAATCTCTCAAATTTTACAGGTAGCAGCACAAGAAATGTAAAGGAAATCTAGCATTTTAAAATAGTTCATTTTTTCTTAATAATTACGAATTAACAAACGGAACGCAATAAATTAAGCTAATCTATATGATATAATTGGTTAGAGATTTTTGCTGTTTTTTTAAATTGAAACATTGAAATAAATACTTTGAAACATTGAAACAGTAAAACATTCAAGCAGAAAACATTCAAACACTCAAAGAAATTGAAACGTCTTATATCTTAAATTTTTATTGTGTTATTTTTATAACTGTAATTCATACTTTTATAACCAGAAACTATTTGTCCAAAATGCATGTCTTTAATTATGAATGAGAAAATCCTGACTTAAAAATTAATTTATTCGGATCTTATTCTGATAGAAATTATTATAATTTAAGAAAACAGGACGCTAGAACTTTAAATGAACTAATATCTTAAAAAACGTCTGGAATAGATTTGAGAATTTTGCTAAATTTTACAATGTAAATTGTCTTATAAAATTTAGACCATCTTTTTTTCTGCAGATAGGGAGGCATTTAATTTTATTCATTTTAAAATTTAAAAAACTGAACAAAGTATTTACAAAAATAAATCTTCAGGCATTAAAAGCAATAATAAACAATATATTTTTTCTTACATAACAAAACTATAATGAAATATTTTAAAAGATGAAATTTCCCCAGCTAGGGAGCAATGTTAAAAGAAAATAATTATATTTGTAAAATGGGCAATGATTGTAAAATTAAAATATACGAAGATTTTAAAATGTATGAAATAATAATAAATATTTTTAAATGGATATTTAATCCATTATTTAATGCAACAATGTTTCCATATTTAGGATGTAACTAATTAAAAATAATAAATCTTGCTTTATTTAAAGTCAAAATTTTTCTGTTAATATATTTAGAATGAAAATCACAATTAATTATTCCTTGTGAGATTAAAAAATATTTGTATATAAATTATACACTATATGGCCAATGACGGCCTGATACTTGCGATTTTGGAGGTTTTGTTAAATGTCTAAAAAAATACAGAATGAATTATCCTGAAACTCCAAGTGTGTAAAACTAATAGTACAAGTCATGTATTTCCGCGCAGGTTTTTTCCTGAAACCATATCGGGGCCGTCAACAAATTGAAAAAGAACGAATATGCTTTGGATAACCCTGTAAAAACTAATGTAGCAAAAGTCTTCAAACTGTAAAACTTGATTAAGAGGCTTGTTGTAAGAAACTGCGTTCATTTTTATGAGGATAGCATCTATACTGTTGAAATAAATAAAAAGGCAGACATAAAGGCATGGATCGAATTGAGTATATTTGATATTAACAAGAACAATTACACAAACATACTGAAAGAAAACAGAAAATTTACAGGTATTTATAGATTTTGCAAGGCGCATGACGGAGAATTGGCGGCCGTGAAAGAAAGCTACATTAAACAACCAATCACAATAAACATAGTTGTACAAAAAGAAATTAATAAGAATTTAATGTAATGCCATGATTATTTTCAACATATACTAGAGGAGAAATTCGGGGTTTTATATCCCAGTCCCCCAATGTTTTATATCCCAAGTTTTTTGCATATAATTTGAAGAAATCTTAATATAAAAAAATGTTCTTTTCAGAAACTATAACAAACAACAATGTACACAACATCTGCAATCAGAATTAAAAAAAAATATGTATAATTGGATGAAAAAGGAGACGATTTCACTACGCATGCTCGAATCAAATCAAAATATATTGTGCATGATGTATTAGCTAAGATTATAGAGCAATTTTTGTAAAGTCTCAAAAACATACTTGAAAACTCTGAAAATTAAGTCTATAGAATAAGCTCGTAATCCGTTGTTCCCAAAACAAAGCAAAAAGATGAGGAGCTGTATCCAAATATCCGTTGATTAGTGCCAATATAGCATACACAACATTGTACGTTATACTTAATTACGTGCGAAATAAAATGACCTAAACTACTCTGTTAACACACGCCTGGGGTTTCAGAATAATTCCTCCTGTATTTTTCTAGATATTTAACAAAACTTCTAAAATCGCAAGTGACCGGTGATCATTGGCCATATAGAGTATAAGTACCTAATGAGTTAGACAGTAATATTAACTTAAATGTTATATTAACTGCATCTTACAATAGAAAAATAATTGTAATTTTTAATGCAAAATCATTTAACAGCAAAATTTAGACTTTAAACAGAAAAAAAAAAAAAGTTATAATTAGTTACAGCGTCGATATGAAAACATTTTTGCCTATATATTAAAAACTATTCTCAATTAGCAATACGAGGGTGGTTCAATAATTATTGTCCCTTGTGTATATATAATATTTGTACTGCGATGGATGTTGTGGAATATCGAATAGTAATGTCTTAGATGCCCATATGCTCAATTTCAGAACCGTAGCTCCAATAAAGACATAGGTTTGGAGGGAGGAGTGAAAGGAAGGAAATAGAGATAAAAGGCTGATTTTTAGCTTATGGAGCTAGTTTTGAGATAGTGGATAGGACGTAACTACTGTCGATTTGACTCGGGATCACAGTGATGTAACCACACTTCATACACTGTCACAAATTTTGACTTTTAAGCTCCAAACCAGCATTTCACCCTCAAGCCCCTCCTTAAAATCTCCCCCCCCCAAATAGATCTTTAAAACTTCTCCCCTCCCTCCAAAAGTATGTTAATATAGCAACTACTTTTATGAAATTGAGCATATAGGCATATAAGAGATTAGGCTTCGATATTCCACATGAACCATCGCAGTACAAATATTTTTTTTTTATAGATTAGGGACAAAAATTATAGAACCAATAACGTATTTATTTTTTAAATTTAGACAAACTTTCTACATTTTAAAAGCCTATTCGATATCATTAGCAAATCGTCCAAATATCCTGTGTTATTGCAATATACTCAATAAAAGTGACCAAATTATAGAACCTAACAGATGACATTATAACAGATAACATTATAGGCTTCAAATTTGAATCAGGAGTAGTCGGGATGCGATGGTGGAGAGGCCTTTGCCGGGAGGGCAAGAAGTCTTATCTGGTACCCCGGAGAGTGAGGTGCTAGGGTGAAAATTAATGTAGTTAGGGCATTTGGCAGTAGTTCGGCCATGAATTATTTGCTAGTTAGTAAAGATTTATTAACACTAATAATAAAATGACTCAAATTAACATTTAAAAAATATAACCTCAGTTTTAATAATGATTGATTTATTTCCTGTCATTCTGTGGATTAATTATGTTCTTTATTTGACACTAATTTGGAATTGCGACACAATTCACAATGGGACCGCTACGCGTCCCCACCTCGATTCGCTTTCTTGGCAATTTTTGCAGCAACTCTAGCCATAATGAGTACTATCATAAATCGTTTTAAATTATTAAATTTACAAAAAAGGTAAAAAAAAAACAGTAATTTAAAACTTTGTTGAAATCACAATTAAAAATGCATTTAGTTGGTGCTACCAATAGTCATAAATAATTTTAACATTATAAAATTTACCAATTTTTGAAAAGTAAAATGATTAACTGAAAAAAAATTACCTTGGAACACAATTAATTTAAATCTTATTGCGCATAATATTGTACAGAACAGCTTAAATTTATTTCGAAAAACTCTTGGAAAAACACTACCTTATGCCACGATAGTTCAATATAAATCAACATGCATTATCTAAAGTTCGTTCGACGTGAAAAATGCAATATCTTTCAGACACTTGGCAAGTTAACAAAACGTAAACAACACGTTTTCAGATGTGTCTAAAAGAATCTTTTGATCAAAAAGCTGATTTTCTGAATGCATCACGTTATCGTAAAACGAACCAATGGCCGTTGCTATTCTTATATTTGCCAAAAGATTGTACTGTGCTTAAAAAGCACTCCTGCTCTAAATTTTAATTTGTTGAATTAGATGTAAAGGCCAGTGAATATGACGTCATATTGACAAAATCGTACTAATATATTTCAGTTTTATACATACTGTAAAGCTCATTACGTCATTGGCAATTCCTAACATACCGTACCTGCGCCTTTCCTGCGCTTTTTTACGGGAAGTAACTCCTTCACACTATGGAAAACTTTCCCAGAAATTGGTTGGTAGTTTGAAACAATTCTACAGTGCGCCATACTTTTGGAGTACATATAGAACGAATCCCTTCTTTTAAATATAACATCATTTTGACTATCAAAATCACTTACACCTTCCAAAATTAAAGCGTCATTTAAGCAATTGTTTTAAAATTCCTGAGTTTCAGAAATATTTATTTTAATTAATTGAAAAGTGTGTAATTTTCAGAAATATTTTATATTGTGTATACGAAACATATAATACTAAATAGCAAGAGTCTAGTCTATGTATCTGTAGGAATGAGGATCAAGAATATGACGTCATCACTGACAGAGTTACAGTACAATATTTTCATTCATTGATGAAAATGTATCTTTAGTTTTCCAAATGACGTCATTAACTTCATCAGAAACGTTTCGTTTTCCATATTACTTACAATGAAAGATTATTCACTGTCATTTTATTTACACAGATTAATTAATATTATTTCTCAATAAATAATCTGTGTTCTGCTCTTACGCTATTAGTGCATAATTAAACGGAATTGTTTTAATATGTGTACATTTTATTAAAACCATTGAAATTTTTCTTTTAAACATAACTCGAGTTTAAAAGGTGAAATCACTCTTCTGATCGATAGAATGTAATAAGGCAAATCAATTGTGTTACTGCTGTTGGTGCCAAACGGTAACATACAAATTCAGCTTTGTTTTAGCTTCACGAAAGAGAAATATATAAATAGATATACTCAACAAACCCAGAAATTGTGAGCTATCTGTGCTAACACTTGATCCTAAATTCCTTCCGGCCATATACCAATTGAAAGTATATATGTGAGAATTCCCTCAATCATGCAATTAACTATTATCGTAAGCAAATGATAGCGTATAACTTGCCATAATTATGCCTTGAATGACCATTAAGAATGAATACTATCCACAACCAAGTCACTAAAAGTCATATGGAATAAAAATAGACAGAAGCTTGCCTTAACCACTTCACCGGCGAATGGTACGGCGAAACAGTGCTTTTACCCCCGAGTTATCTCGGGGCAGCCGGTGAAGTGGTTCAGGACACTTGCGGTTGTCATGAATAAAAGCCAGCTCAAAGCTCACCCAAAACTAGCTTAAAGCCAGCCACAGTCGTACCGTAAATATTATTTATGAAAAAATTAAAATTTATTCAATACAAATGTAATTTTCAGCAGATTAATTAAATTATAAAGTGTTTTTGCATGAAAAAATATTAATTCACACTTAGTCACGCTTTCCAAGAAAACAAAAATTTCACTTAAATAAAAAGCTATAAACACAATCCACATAGTGATTTAATTAATTCATTTATTTTTTTCTGTTATATATATATTTAAATTATATGAAATTACTTTCATAAATAAGTGCATTTCATAAAAATTTTAGAGATATTATAGAAATAAATGAACACCATATAAACATCCTGTTTTGCATGTTTTGGAAAATTTAAAGGTCAACGTAAAGGTTGTTATATTGAAAAGCGTACTTACGAGAACATTAGCATGTTTCTGTATTTAAAAATACTTTTCATTTAAATAAACTTCTAAAAAAATTCTGTAGAGAATAATTTGAATTTATCCTTAAATAATCATTTCCGTTTGTGTTTGTCAAATGTTATATTTTTTTACACTGGTGTTAAAATAAATTATTGTTAAGCCTGTTGCCAGTGTATGATTTTCATTCAAATTGAATTTCTAAATCTTGATAATCCAAAATAAATTAAATGTTTTCGCATCATTTCAGTTTTTTAACACTAGTTCTCATCCCAATATTACAAAATATAGTAAAATATAGTTTAATGTTTATATACTTAAAGAATGGCAGTTTTTATAATCATTTACCATTTTAGAATATTTTTTTTAATTTTGATTATGTGAGATAACATTTGAAATTTTATCTCAAATTTAATTGTCAAAATAATAATAATAATATTCTTTAATATATAGTTCTTTAGCTGTAGTAACATTTTTTTCGATCAAAATTTGTTTGAACGCATGTTGCACACAATTCTCAGAAAAAGAGACAAACCTTTTTTTTTTTTTTTGTCACATTTAATTATTTATATATTTATTTTACCACTAAAACAATTTAAATAAACTAGTGGATTAGGAATGAATAAACAAACAATAAAACGATAAGACTTAAAATGTTTTAATTTTTTACCGTACCATTTTAGGTAGCTTTCTTTACAAAAAGTCCTTCCGGCCAGTGCCGGGAGGAAGAGGTAGCTTTCATAATCCTTATTTAAAAAAAGCCAAATTATATCATTCAAACACACGAAGCTCAATTTAGTGGAAACTGAATATAGGAGATTCAATACTACTTTTTATCAATATAATGAATGAGAATTTCGCGAAATTAGTCAGCTTTATGCAAGCTGCTTTTCTTTAAAGTAACTTATATTTGGCTGCCAAATTCGGCAATTTCTTAAAGTGCCTGTCATTTTAAGACAACATGGTGGATGAGGCTAAGCAGTGAACTTGGTCGAGACCTTAGTAATTGCTGTGCACATGCTCACTCACATCGGAATCGGTTAATATATAGGAGTGCTGTCGCATGGAAAAAATCAGATTTTTCAAAATGTCACCCACAATAGAAATTGAAACTGCTATATCTGAGCCATTTTTTAAGGTAAAGACAAACAAAAAATGCTCCTGAATCCCTATATCAAGGTCAAATGCTGAAGAAAGAAATCTTTTTCAATTTCTAATTTTTTTGCACCTCACTTTAAATATATATATATATTTTAATTTAATGGTCGCCATTTTGAAATAAGATGGCTGATGAATCTGGCCAGCGAACTTGGTCGAGGTGTTGATGTATACTACCCACATGCCTTCTTACATTGAAATAGGCGAATACGTGTGTTATCGCGTGACAAATACAAGATCGTTTCAAAATGTTAGCCATGCTAGAAATTCAAAGTGCTATAAATCAACCATTTTTTAAGATATAAACAAAAGAACAAATTTTCAGAAACAAAAACTGCTCCGGAATCTTTGTATCAAGGCCAAACACATAAAAAAATCTTTTTCATTTTCCAATTGTTTAATACCTCATTTTGAATTTTAAATTTAATTTTTTTAAATGGCAACCCTTTTGAAACAAGACGGCGAATGAAGCTGGCCAACGAACTCTGTCGAGACATTGGTATGTAATATGTACAGACCAAGTTACATCCAAATAGGTTCATAATTACGCCTGTTATCGCGTGACAAAAATCAGGTCGTTTTAAAATGTCAGCCACAAGAGAAATTCAAAATGCTATTACTCAGCCATTTTTTTTAGATATAGACGAAAGAAAAACTGTTCCGGAATCTTTGTATTAAGGTCAAACACATACAAAAAAAAAATCTTTTTCACTTTCCAATTTTTTGGTATCTCATTTAAATTTTTTAATTTTCTAATTTTTTTAATTGGCCGCCATTTTGAAACAAGATGGCGGATGAAGCCGGCCAACGAACTCGGTCGAGATATTTGTATGTACTATGTACACACCAAGGTACATCCAAGTCGGTTCATAAATACGCCTGTTATTACGTGAGAAAAATCAGTATGTTTCAAAATGTCAGCCACGCTAGAAATTCAAAATGCTATAACTCAGCCATTTCTTCAGATATAGACGAAACAAAAACTGCTCCCGAATCTTTTTATCAAGGTCAATACATAAGAAAAAATATTTTTCCATTTTCAATTTTTTGGTACCACATTTCAAATTTTAAATTTATAAAAATATTTTAATTGGCCGCCATTTTGAAACAAAATGGCGGATGAAGCTGGCCAACGAACTCGGTCGAGAGATTTATATGTACTATGTACACACTGAATTACATCCAAATCGGTTCATAAATACGCCTTTTATCGCGTGACAAAATTCAGGACGTTTCAAAATGTCAGCCACGCTAGAAATTCAAAATGCTATAACTCAGCCATTTTTTAAGATATAGACGAAACAAAAACTGCTCCGGAATCTTTGTATAAAGGCCAAATACATAAGAAAAAAATATTTTTTCCATTTTTAATTTTTTGGTACCACATTTCAAGTTTTAAATTTTTTTAAAAAATTTAAATGGCCGCCATTTTGAAACAAAACGGCGGATGAAGCTGGCCAACGAACTCGGTCGAGAGATTGGTATGTACTATGTACACACTGAATTACATCAAAATCGGTTCATAAATACGCCTTTTATCGCGTGACAAAATTCAGGACGTTTCAAAATGTCAGCCACGCTAGAAATTCAAAATGCTATAACTCAGCCATTTTTTAAGATATAGACAAAACAAAAACTGCTCCGGAATCTTTGTATAAAGGCCAAATACATAAGAAAAAAATATTTTTTCCATTTTTAATTTTTTGGTACCACATTTCAAGTTTTAAAATTTTTTAAAAATTTAAATGGCCGCCATTTTGAAACAAAACGGCCGATGAAGCTGGCCAAAGAACTCGGTCGAGACATTGGTATGTACTATGTACACACCGAATTACATCGAAATCGGTTCATAATTACGGGAGTTACAGTGTGACATAGATCATATATATATATATATATATATATATATATACATATATATCAATATATATATATATATATATATATATATATATATATATATATATCTGACCTATGTCACACTGTAACTCTCGTATTTATGAACCGATTTGGATGTAATTCGGTGTGCACATAGTACATACCAATGTTTCGACCGAGTTCGTTGGCCAGCTTCATCCGCCATTTTGTTTCAAAATGGCGGCCATTTAAAATTTTTAAAAAAAATTAAAATTTTAAATGTGGTACCAAAAAATTAAAATGGAAATATATTTTTTTCTTATGTATTTGACCTTTACACAAAGACTCCGTAGAAGTTTTTGTTTTGTCTATATCTTAAAAAATGCCTGAGTTATAGCATTTTGAATTTCTAGCGAAGCTGACATTTTGAAACATCCTGAAATTTGTCACGCGATAAAAGGCGTATTTATGAACCGATTTGGATGTAACTTCGATTATACATAGTACAGACCAATGTCTCGAACGAGTTCGTTGGCCAGCTTCATCCGCCATCTTGTTTAAAAATGGCGGCCATTTAAAATTTTAACAAAAATTTAAATTTGAAATGTGGTAGCAAACAATTGAAAATTGAAAAAATATTTTTTCTTATGTGTTTGACCTTGATAAAAACATTCGGGAGCAGTTTTTGTTTCGTCTATATCTTAAAAAATGGCTGAGTTATAGCATTTTGAATTTCTAGCGTGGCTGACATTTCGAAACGTCTTGATTTTTGCCACGTGATAACAGACGTATTTATGAACCGATTTGTATGTACCTTGGTGTGTACATAGTACATACAAATAACTCAACCGAGTTCGTTGACCAGCTTCATTCGCCATCTTGTTTCAAAATGGTGGCCATTTAAAAAAAAATTAAAAAAAAAAAATAAAATGAGATACCAAAAATTTGGAAAATGAAAAAGATTTTTTTTGTATGTGTTTGACCTTAATACAAAGATTCCGGAACAGGTTTTGTTTCGTCTACATCAAAAAAAATGGCTGAGTTCTAACATTTTGAATTTCTATTGTGGCTGACATTTTAAAACGACCTGATTTTTGTCACGCGATAACAGGCGTATTTATGAACCGATTTGAATGGAACTTGGTCTGTACATAGTACATACCAATGTCTCGACCGTGTTCGTTGGCCAGCTTCATTCGCAATCTTGTTTCAAAAGGGTTGCCATTTAAAAAAAATGTAATTTAAAATTTAAAATGAGGTATTAATAAATTGGAAAATGAAAAAGATTTTTTTTATGTGTTTGGCCTCGATACAAAGATTCTGGAGCAGTTTTTGTTTCTGAAAATTTGTTCTTTTGTTTATATCTTAAAAAGTAATCGAATTATAGCATTTTGAATTTCTATCATGGCTAACACTTTGAAACGATCTTGTATTTGTCACGCGATACCACACTTATTCGCCTATTTCGATGGAAGAAGGCATGTGGATAGTATACATCAATATCTCGACCAAGTTCGCTGGCCAGCTTCATCAGCCATCTTGTTTCAAAATGGCGGCCATTAAATTAAAATATATATATTGTCGCGTAGGTGTTGACTGAGAACGAGTGAACACAACAAGCATGAACCAACGCAAAGCTTTATTCCCCCAACTCAAGGTTACACCAGCTTAAATACACTCTAGGGGTGCTTTCTCGAATGGAACATTCCAAGCTTGGAAAGTTCTAGAAATCAAATAACGATTAACATAATAACAATTAGCATATTTCCGAAGAAACTAGAAATAAACACAAAGCAATCTTTAAACCAAAACAAATTTTAGGACACTTGCCTCCACGGGGATCGACCTCACTACCTGCTGGTCTGTAGTCCAGCGCTTTACCTTGGAGCCATCGGTTCACACAGCAGATAATTCCAGTATCGCTATATTTAGTGGGGTGGGCCTTGATCAACCAGAAGGCTCTCCCGAGCACAGAATGCTAATTTCGTTACATTTCCCCTTCCTTAGGAGGAAGCAGCGTCCCGCTGTCTAGTCTGACTTCTCGTGACAGGTCCCCTGGAATTTCTGTGCGTTTCTTCATCAGCTATTTGCTCGTTTGGATCAAAATAGGGTTTCAGCCTCAGAATATGGACTACGTCCTTTAAATTTCGTCGCCTTTTATTCTCTTCCATGCTCTCTACTTCGTATGATACATCAGATAGTCGTCGTGTGATTCGGTACGGCCCGAAATAACGCCTTAGAAGTTTTTCCGAAAGCCCAACTTTTCGTATGGGAGTAAAAACCCAGACTAGGTCTCCGATATTATAGCTGAGTGGTCGATGTCTTTCGTCATATCTTCGTTTGTCACTTGCTTGAGACTCGAGGATGTGAAGTCTCGCCAGCTGTCTAGCTTCCTCTGCCCTGGTGACTAGATGTTGTGCATAATTTTCGTTATATGGTTCTGCGAAATGAGGAAAGATCACATCCAGAGGAGTCTGTATATCTCTACCGTGTACGAGAAAGAAGGGACTGAACCCAGTGGTATCTTGTTTTGCTGAATTGTAAGCGAAAGTCACAAAAGGCAAGACTGTATCCCAATTTCTTTGCTCAACGTCAACATACATAGACAGCATGTCGGCCAATGTTTTGTTAAATCTTTCGGTCAGTCCATTGGTTTGTGGGTGATAGGCTGTCGTTAGAAGATGAGATGTTTGGCATAGTTGATTAATGTCTTTCACAATATTGGATAGGAAGGAACGTCCTCGATCACTTATCATCTCTTTGGGTGCACCGTGCTTGAGTATGATTTCTTCAACTATAAATTGGGCAATTTCAGTAGCCTCAGCAGTTGGTAATGCCTTTGTAACTGTGAATCTCGTCAGGTAATCCGTGCAGACAATAATCCATCGGTTCCCGTTCCGAGTTATTGGGAAGCGTCCAAGTAAATCTATTCCAATTTTAGCGAATGGTGCATCAGGGGGCTTTATTGGATGAAGTTGTCCAGGTGGAAGTCCAGGTGGAGATTTCCGTCTTTGGCACTCTCGACAGTGTGCGACATAACGGCGTATGCTGCCATACAGTCCTGGCCAATAATACTTCCTCCTTATCCGATCATACGTTTTGGCGAATCCGAGATGACCGGCAGTTGGAGCATCATGAAGACTTGTTAGTATATCGTGACGGAGTTGTTTCGGGACTACCAAGAGCCATTGCTGTCCCATAGGGTCGTAATTTCTTTTATAGAGTACCCCGCTTCTCATTTGGTAACCTCGGCATCCATCGCCTTTTTGGGTAGTTTTAATTATGGATTTCAACTGCTTATCTTTTAGCTGTTCTTTTCCGTAGTCTGCGATGACAGCAAAGAAAGGGATTTCTCCATTGTCGTCGACTGCTGTCTCGGCAAGGGGCTTTCTTGACAGTGAGTCAGCGTCGGAATGTTTTCGACCACTCTTATAGATGACGTTGATGTCGTACTCCTGTAACCTCAAAGCCCAACGTGCAAGTCTTCCAGATGGATCTTTAACATTAGCTAGCCAGCATAAAGAATGGTGGTCCGTCACTACAGTAAAGGGTTTTCCAAAAATGTACGGTCTGAATTTACTGATCGCCCAAATGACAGCAAGGCATTCTTTTTCGGTTGTAGAATAGTTCTTTTCAGCTGCGGTCAGGGATCTGGAGGCGTAGGCTATTGGTCTTTCCTTACCATCTTGATCCTGGACTAATACTGCACCAATGCCATAGCCACTAGCATCTGTATGTATCTTCGTTTCAGCGTTTTGCAGAAAATGTCCCAAAACAGGTCCACTGGTCAGTAACTTCTTAAGCGTTGCGAAAGATTCCCTCTGCGATGTGCCCCAAGAAAACTTGGCATCTTTCTTTAATAACTCATGTAAGGGCTTGGCGATATCGGCGAAATTTCTGATAAATCGTCTGTAATACGAGCACAGGCCTAGAAAACTTCGTACATCTGCAACATTTTCTGGAACAGGGAACTTTGTCACAGCAGCTGTCTTTTGTGGATCGGGATAGATCCCATGTTGATCTACTAGGTGTCCTAATATGGTGAGCTTCTTTTTGCCGAACGAGCATTTGTTGGAGTTAAGCGTCAATCCTGCCTCTTGAATACATTGCAAAACTTTTCTCAGGCGTAATTGGTGCTCTTGAAAATTTGGTGCGTACACAATGATGTCGTCTAAATAGCAAAGACAGATGTTCCATTTGAGTCCTCGCAGTTCTGCATCCATCATTCGTTCGAATGTAGCGGGAGCATTGCATAGCCCAAACGGCATGACTTTAAACTCATAGAGGCCGTCTGACGTCACAAAAGCTGTCTTTTCTCGATCTTTTTCATCAACTTCTATTTGCCAATAGCCTGACTTCAAGTCCATCATAGAGAAAATCGTCGCACCGGCGAGACAATCTAAAGCATCGTCGATGCGTGGCAGCGGATAGACGTCTTTTTTAGTGACTTTGTTCAATCTTCTATAATCGACACAGAAGCGCCATTCACCGTTTTTCTTCTTCACAAGCACGACGGGAGATGACCAAGGACTGTTTGAGGGCTGTATCACGTCTTCTTTTAGCATTCGTTGTACTTCATTTTCAATTAGTCGTTTCTCAGTTGCTGAGGTACGATAAGGTCTATGTTTAATTGGAGCGCTGTTCCCTGTGTCAATCTTGTGCTTTACACCATTGCATCTAGATTTCTTCGATTTTCTGTTAATGTCGAAAATATCACTATACTCTTCCAGAAGATTTAAGAGTGCGTCTACTTCTTGACTAGTTAGCTCATTATCTAACATTTCTTTAAATTTTCCACGAATCAGTGTCTTTCTGGACTTACGTCTTTTGGTATGTTCTCTGTCAGTATCATTCAGCGAACAGATGGAGTTATTTTCGATTACTGTTAAGCAAGCTATATTCATCCTCTTTGGTATTATCTGAGTTCGTCCAGAGAAATTCGTTACCCATATTTTACAGCAATTATTTTCTACCGTAATGATTGATGCTGGTATGGATAGTTCTCTTTCCCACATGAGAGTTTTGTTGCCAACAACCATAGCTTTATCTGCTTCTTGAATGTCTGGACTAACGGTACATATTTGCTTAGCTGAATTTGCCTCAATTACGTAATCTGTTGCGGCAAGCAAGGGAGAATCAGATTTACATACCACTGTGTCTGGTAGAATTTCCGATAGTTCAAGCTCTTCATTCCCACAATCTATAACAGCATCAGTGGCACGGAAAAAGTCCCATCCAAGTATCATTTTATGGCTACATCGTGGAAACACAAGAAAGTCAAATGGTTTCACATTTCCATTCAAGTTGACTTTTAATACACAATGTCCTGAGGCGGATACCGGCTTTCCAGATGCAGTCTTCAATATAGGTCCATTTTCACTAAACATAGGTACATTCAACTGCCTGCGAAATGCTTCAGATATAACCGAATAATCGGCACCAGAGTCGACGAGGGCTTTTACACACTGTCCATTTACGGTAACATAGGTGGTGTTTTTTTGTAACTTGGTTATAATGTACGCTGGAGGATTTTCTTTTATTGCGGCCTCACCTCCTGCATAGGTCGCTAGAGCTAGTTTTCCTCTTTAGCTCGGCGTGGAGAACGGCTAGAGCGACGTATAGGTGACTGCGACTGTCGACGGCTAGAAGTGCGACGAGGATAAGGCGAACTACTTCTGAAACTTGAAGACATGGTCTGCGCATAATTATCGTCGGAGCTGCGTAGGGAGTCAGTGTCCATACCTCGTCCAGGATTGGATGCCCAAGAGGTATTTGCATCCGCGAATACCCTGCGTCTTTCTCTACAGTACCTGAGCACGTGCCCTGGACGTCCACAATGGTAACAAAGGGGTACATTATTGGTTGTTCTCCATATATCTGTCTTTCGTTGTGGAACGGTGCTGTTTTTGGCTTCACACCTTGGTTGAGGCCTGACCGGAACTGTGCGTCGGGGAGTGAAGGTACGTCTTTTTGGACCCGTGAGTGGTGCCAATGCCTCCATAACTTCTTCTCTTATTAACGAAGCGACGTCCGTTGGAGATTCGCATTCATCCTTTGTGCAGCAACTTGCTTCCGGCAGGAACTTTTTAAGCTCTTCTTTCACAATTATTCGTATCAATGATGTTATGTCACCTATGTCCGTTTCGGCTGACATTGTAGCAACATTAGGGAGTCTCTGGAATGTTGGCCGGGTGACACGTTTACGTCGAAGAGTTTCTATTTGACGGCAGCGTTTCACGAAGTCATCGACAGTCTGATAATCCTGAACCAACAGGATCTGGTACAAATCTTCTGCAATCCCCTTCATGAGATGAGCCACTTTCTCTCCTTCTGGCATAGAGGAGTTAACTTTACGACACAGGGCAAGAACGTCTTGGATGTAAGATTCGGCCATTTCACCACTTTTCTGCGCCCGTGTAAGCAACAGTCTCTCAGCTTGTCTCTTTACGTCGTCCGTTCGGCAGAACGTGTTTTCTAAGGAATTTTTAAATGCAGTCCAATTAGTAAAACTTTCCTCATTGTTGTCGAACCATTGTCGAGCTGTTCCAGCAAGATAGAAAATAACATTCGCAAGACACATCGGTTCATCCCAGCGGTTATAGGTGGCAATTCGTTTGAAATCTTTCAGCCACCTGCTGACATCTTGTTCGTCCTCTCCCGAAAAGATGCACGGATTCCGAGGTAGCTGGTATGTCAGGATGGGTACAGGAGCAACGTTAGTTGGAACGGCACTAGCATTCTCTGGCACACTGTCCTTACTCTCAGGCATCTTTCTTCTAACTCTCCTTGGAACGGGTAAGAGGCCAAATTCAGGAGACAATCCTTGAAGGCGTTAACATCTGCGTGGCTCTTCCGTAGTTCGTATCGTACCCGGCGCTTCCACCAAACTGTCGCGTAGGTGTTGACTGAGAACGAGTGAACACAACAAGCATGAACCAACGCAAAGCTTTATTCCCCCAACTCAAGGTTACACCAGCTTAAATACACTCGAGGGGTGCTTTCTCGAATGGAACATTCCAAGCTTGGAAAGTTCTAGAAATCAAATAACGATTAACATAATAACAATTAGCATATTTCAGAAGAAACTAGAAATAAACACAAAGCAATCTTTAAACCAAAACAAATTTTAGGACACTTGCCTCCACGGGGATCGACCTCACTACCTGCTGGTCTGTAGTCCAGCGCTTTACCTTGGAGCCATCGGTTCACACAGCAGATAATTCCAGTATCGCTATATTTAGTGGGGTGGGCCTTGATCAACCAGAAGGCTCTCCCGAGCACAGAATGCTAATTTCGTTACAATATATATATATATATATTTAAAGTGAGGTGCAAAAAAATTAGAAATTGAAAAAGGTTTCTATCTTAAGTATTTGATCTTGATATAAGGATTCAGGAGCATTTTTTGTTTGTCTTTACCTTAAAAAATGGCTCAGATATAGCAGTTTCTATTTCTAAAGTGGGTGACATTTTGAAAAATCTGATTTTTTGCCTGCGACAGCACTCGTATATATCAACCGATTCCCATATGAGTGAGCATGTGCACAGCAATTACTAAGGTCTCGACCAAGTTCACTGGTTAGCCTCATCTACCATGTTGTCTTAAAATGGCAGGCACTTTAAGAAATCGCCGAATTTGGCAGCCAAATATAAGTGACTTTAAATAAAAGCAGTTTGGATAAAGCTGAATAATTTCGCGAAATTCTCATTCATAATGATTTAATATTGATAAAAATTAGTATTGAATCTCCTACATTCGGTTTCCACTTAATTGAGCTTCGTGTGTTTGAATAATATAAATTGGCTTTTTAAAAATAAGGAATATGAAAGCTACCTCTTCCTCCCGGCACTGGCCGGAAGGACTTTTTAGGTAGCTTTCATTACAAAAAGCTACCTATTGCAGCCGTTCGGAGGAAAGCGATTTCAAAAAATTTTCGTATATTTTCATCGATCATGACCCCCATACCCCGAAACCACCCTCCGTTCAAAATTGATATATATATATATATATATATATATATAAGACCTTTGTCATACTGTAACTCTCGAATTTATGAACCGATTTGGATGTAATTCGGTATGTACATAGTACATGGAAAAATATTTTTTTCTTATGTATTGACCTTTATACAAAGATTCCGGAGCAGTTTTTGTTTCGTCTATATCTTAAAAAATGGCTGAGTTATAGCATTTTGAATTTCTAGCGTGGCTGACATTTGAAACGTCCTGATATTTGTCACGTGATAACAGGCGTATTTATGAACCGATTTGGATGTACCTTGGTGTGTACATAGTACATACAAATATCTCGACCGAGTTCGTTGGCCAGCTTCATCCGCCATCTTGTTTTAAAATGGCGGCAATTTAAAAAAAATTAAAAAAATTAAAATTTAAAATGAGATACCAAAAAATTGGAAAATGAAAAAGATTTTTTTCGTACGTGTTTAACCTTAATACAAAGATTCCGGAACAGTTTTTGTTTCATCTTTATCTAAAATAATGGCTGAGTTACAGCATTTTGAATTTTTATTGTGGCTGACATTTTAAAACGACCTGATTTTGTTACGCGATAACAGGCGTATTTATGAACCGATTTGGATGTTACTTGGTCTGTACATAGTACATACCAATGTCTCGACCGAGTTCGTTGGCCAGCTTCATTCGCCATCTTGTTTCGAAAGGGTTGCTATTTAAATAAATTAAATTTAAAATGTAAAATGAGGTATTAAAAAATTGGAAAATGAAAAAGATTTTTTTATGTGTTTGGCCTTGATACAAAGATTTCGGAGCAGATTTTGTTTCTGAAAATATGTTATTTTGTTTATATCTTAAAAATGGTTGAATTATAGCACTTTGAATTTCTAGTATGGCTAACATTTTGAAACGATCTTGTATTTGTCACGTGATAACACACGTATTCGCCTATTTCCATGCAAGAAGGCATGTGGATAGTATACATCAACATCTCAGCCAAATATAAGTTACTTTTAATAAAAGCAGCTTGGATAAAGATGACTAATTTCCGAAATTCTCATTCATAATGATTTAGTATTGATAAAAATTAGTATTGAATCTCCTATATTCAGTTTCCACTAAATTGAGCTTCGTGTGTTTCAATAATATAAGTTGGCTTTTTTAAAATAAGGAATTTGAAAGCTACCTCTTCCTCCCGGCACTGGCCGGAAGGACTTTTCCTTTGTAAAACATGCAGTTGTGATTGAACTAAAATGAAATGCTAAAAGTTATTAAAACAGGCACAAATTCTTAAAACTCCTTCCTAATAAACAAAAATTTTTAGCTTCGTACTCAGAATTGGGGACAATCCCCAGATCACTAATTGTGAAATAGGCTATTTTTACAAAGAAAAAGGTAAATATGATAAACAAACATCGTAAGGTATCAGGTATCAGGAAGGTAGAGTATTTAATGTTATTTATTTTATGTTATTTTCAAATTTATGATGAACCTCCAGCTAATTTCTTGGTAATGCAAAGGCGGCTGATTCATTCATTTATTTAATTGAACACTTGCACCCGACATGTTTGCTTGGCACCAATTGCCGGAATTTAATCAGCCAATGATAAAAAGACTGGATAGACAAAAAAAAATTGACATCGCATATTTTATCTGGAAACTGCACAGAGTGTACAGCGAAGACTCCTGAAGTCAAACCTGGACCCTTTCCTACAATCTCAAACGATTAGCGTGATGGTGTCTAAAAACACTCGGCCACGGATGATCTGTCTGTTTCATTTCATATGATCTCGCTTACGCATATACAGGTTGTCCCAAAAAGTAGGACCTAAATTTAAAAATGAATGACTAACAAACGAATAGAGTTATTTAAAAAATTCTTGCAGAAAACGGATGTGTGAAGTCTGGATTTTTGTTTAGAGTACTTTATTATGTTAGTTCAAATTCTTACCGACAGGTGGCGCTGCGGCTACTGTATTCGTCAGCAATAGTTCAAATTTAAATGTCAATATTTTCAATATGCCCTCCATTCATACAATAACATGTCGGAGTCTTAGAATGAAATTAGTTCTTGTTCATGTGAAACTTTCACACAATCGCTGATATTCAAAAACCATGACAATTCTTTCTTCCAACGAATACACCATTTTGAACAATTTACGCAACGACAACTACTGTTTCCCTTGAAATGGTTACTACTGAACTTTCACAGACCACGTCTACTTCTGTCAGGTCTTCACGCATGTTCCGTTTGTTCATAAAACCATCAAAACCTACTGCAGCGCCATCTGCCGGTCAGATTTTGAACTATCATAATAAAGTGTTCTAAACAAAATTCCAGACTTCACACATCCGTTTCCTGCAAGAATCTTTTTAATAACTCTGTTCGTTTATTAATTATTCATTTTTAAAAATAGGTCCTCCTTTTTAGGGCACCCTGTATATTTCTATTAAACCCTGATAATGGATGGAAAACAAAAACTTGATGGATAAATAATTTTAATATTTTTAACCTTTTGATGTCGCATATTTATGCTCAGCCACAATAGCTTCTTTACCGTTTCCGTCTTATGTCTTATCTCAGTCAGCACAGCAAAGAAAATATTGGTCTCATATTATATTAAGTCGATAAGCTTCAGAGATACTTAAAATTCGAAATAATACTTTACAAATTGTCTTTAAGTGTTTCTCTTCTTAAGGGGGTGCGGGACACATTTTCAAAAAAAATTTATTTATTGAGGTAAAATTTTGAAATTTTTTATGATGGTTAACCATATCATTTGTAAACAAAATCGCGTGATAAAACTTCTCCTAATTTTTTTTAAGAATTAAATTTTAAATTTTGTTAAAAAAGTGGGGTAGTTTTAAATCGTTATAACTCGAAATATTATTTATAGAATTTCAATTTTTTTTTGCATTTAAATAAACAGAAATATATAAATTGTAATTTAGAGACAGCATTTTAAAAAATATTAATTTAAAAAAAATAATAAAAATGTTTAACGAAAAAATTACAAAAAATGTGGTGCAACTTTAAAAAAAAAATCATTTTTCAAAAGTAAATATTTTTCTCAAATATGCTGGCTCATATGTAGAGTAAAATAATTGAAAAAGATGTGTTCCGAGTTTCAACCCTGTATCTTTAACGGTTTTCGAGTTATCAGAACGTAAATATCGGAAATGGCGAAAAAACCTATCATGAAGAAAAACGCAATTTCACAAGAAGACGTTTCCTTGAAAACCATAGCTTGAAAGGCAGATTTTGAAAACAAACCAAAACGAAAAAATTAATATTTCCTGTTCTAATTAAGATAGAAGCATGATTTAAACATCATTTTAAGCAGAAAACGGCAGAGGAAGTTTTAATGCAATAAAATAAAAATTGAAAATTTTTATGTCCCGGACCCCCTTAAAATATTTTAAAAGTAATACTCTGAAAAGAATGTTACCGAAAGAAGTGTAACGTGAAACAGAAACTAGTTTAGAAATGATAAGATATGAGATTTACTTACTAAAGATTGTTCTGTATGTTCAAGCAGCAAAATTAAGAATTGGATATTGGTGACTGCTATGAAAGATACCAAACAATAGAGAACTATAAAATCTAAATTTTACATAAAATTAAAATATATTATTGTGTTATATATATCTGATATGTAAACAAGAGTTACTAAATTTTCTCTTTCCTTCATAATTTTGCATACAATGTATTAGTGGTCATTCAACGAAAAACCGTTCAACGACCAGCTGTAACAACCATGTATAAATTTAAGTGTGTCCGGGATACGAAAATCTTAAAGTTTTCTTAAAATTTTTGTTGAATTAAAAATTGCTCTCCTTTTTCTGCTTAAAATGAAGTTTAAAGCATGTTTCTATGTTAATTGGAACATAAAATATTCATTTTTAAGTTTTGGTTTGCTTTCAAAGTCTAGCTTGCAAGCAATGGTTGTCATGAAAACGACTTTTTGCGAAAATGCGTTTTTCTTCATGATGGGTTTTTTCTCATTTCTTGTTTTTAAATTGCTATAAGTCAAGAATAATTAAAGTTAAATAGTTCAAATTTGGGACATGTCTTTTTCAATTGTTTTACTTTAACTTTGATTCAGCAAATTAGAAGAAAATATTTACTTTTGAAAATATGATTTTTTTTTAAAGTTACGTCATTTTTTTTTCCAATTTTTACTTTAATTATTTTTTATTTTTATTTAAATTAATATTTTATAAAATGCAGAATCTAAATTAACACTTATATATTTCTGTTTATTTAAATGAAAAAAAAAATAAATAAATAAATAAATGAAATTCTACAAATAATATTTAGATTTAAAGCTACCCCGCATTTTTAATAAAATGTTAATATAAAAATTAAAAAAAAAAGAAATTGAGAAGTTTTATCATGTGATTTTATTTACAAATGATATGGTTAACCATCACAAAAAATTTCGAAATTTTAACTCAATAAATAAAAATTATTTGAAAATGTGTCCCGAACCCCTTAATACAAATGCAAAGGGTTAATACTAATCTGTAAAGTATTTATAGTATGTAATTTGGTTAAAACAATACTTTTCTAATTGCATTTTCTTATATATATTCTTTTAATGATAATAAATGATTTTTTTTCTTGCATAATACCAATTATTTATGAACAGTTATACCAATATCTGTTGGCTGGTGTTCTGCTGTAAAACCATTTAAGATTAAAAACTATGTAAAATAATCGCTACAATTACAACCTATTCTAAAATTATTCTTCGAACTGTTTCACATTATCTTGTATTGAAAACAAGTCAGTTTACACAGAAATGAAATTTTTAATGCGAAACCCATTCCAAAATATTTAACAACGGAAACATCGTTAATTACACGATAATATTGATTCATATGTTACAGTGAAAATGCTGAAATCATGCAATATAAATAGTACGCAGTTAGTCAGAAGATAAAAAAATAACTTAATAGAATTAATAAATAAACGAATCAGAATGCAAAAATTCAGTTAAAAATTTTAAATGTGTCATTATAATTAAAGAAAATAACTTATAAAAAACTTACGTTTCTTATCTGTTAAAATTTCGTTTTTTATTAATACAATCAAAGTATTGATAACGTTTTGGGACATTACTTGAGTTTAAAAAGGTAGGAACGTGACAATTAATATTAATGTTTATTGGAAAATTTTCATTTTCCTCAATTAATAAGTTTATTTGTAAAGGAATGATCCAATTTTCCATCAAAATTCTTTCGGTTTTTGTTTCTCTTTATCCTTATATTATATATAAAAATAGGAACTTTCATCAGTTTTGGTAGAAGAAACCATTTTATTAAACAACCTGAAATATAACTTTTTCACAGCTGTACACAAGGACTTTCTAATAACAATTTTGACAACATTTCTTTCCAATTATATGATTGGAAAAGTTTTTTTTTTCTCTTTTCCTATAAGTACATGAAAAATAAACAAAAAAACTAAAAGGAAAGAAAATTGTTTGATTCAACAAGGGAATTAGAAGAAGAAAGTAGAGCAATAATGTTTTCAATTAATCCTCAGAAAAATGTAATATTTTTCCAGTTTATGTTTTGAGTATTTTGTAATTACCTAAATTATTTTGTTCGGAATAATATTCAAACTACTCTGAAAATAAAGGTTCCATTCATTTGACAAAAATATCAAAATTAGGTTTAGACAAATTTTATTATTATGGATAATTTGAATGTATAGTTATTTATTTATTTTTTACGCCGAGGTAACGAGAAATGTTAACGTTTGACCAAAACATAAGAAAACGAATATATATGGAAACAAAAAATAAAAAAGACTAGTATTGAAATATTTTGTATAATTAGTTGAGAATAATGGAACACCATGCGTTTTTTATATATTCGTTTACCTATTTTGAATCTAAATAATTTTTAATTTTTGTACTTGTGTGTTCCATGCGACGAATAATGAACGCTGTATAACAGTAATTTTATTTTAAACTCAAAATGGTAACAAAAGAACAAAAAAAAAGGAAATATTAATCCTTAATTTAATATAATTTAATTATTTTACTTATATAGTTTTTTTATGTAATTATATGTGGCTCAAGTACATTCTATAAGGCTTCCATTCTAAGACGTAAGTGAAAAAATAGCACATTTAAAGAAGAGGTAAAATGAGAAATACTTTATTTTTTATTATTAAGGTCTAATTTTACCATTGTAGAGAAAAGAAATAATGCAATAAAAGAAAAAAAAAAAAAAAAAAAAAAAAAGATTTCGTTGTTTTCAACAATGAATACCTATAAAAACTGACGTGATGAACAGTAAAACGGAAAAGAGGAATCTGCATATTACTTTTTTTTTAATTCTTACTAGACGTTTGACAGATAGTCTAAAAAGTAATTATATGAAATAAATATATTTACTTCATATGGGCTTAAATTATTCAACTACTTTTTTGTAAAATAAACATACTTATAATACTTTGCTCAATCTTGCGAGCATTAAGATTTAATGTGAACACTTTGTATAATGTCAACGTTGAAGGTTATAAAAAATATAATATATATATATATATTTTTTTTTTTTTTACTTTGATATATTTTTTATTTAATTTTTGTATTGTATACAATGTGTCCACGTATAACCTGACCGACCTTTATTTTCACAACCGTTGGTCCTAGATGCATACTTCCAAATACAAAAATGGTTTAAATAAAGTAAAGAATTATTTTTAGAGCGATTTGGGTCAAGGAAAACATTTATTAAAAAAATTACGAAATTTAAATTTTTATACGGCCCCCGGTCCTATAAGTGATATTTACTAAAAATTTACTGTGACACTAAGAAGTAAGACAAAAAAAAAGTCCCATTCACCTGACATTAAAATTGGCCGAGTTATGAAACTTTAGAATTCATGACTTATACCCCTTTTTTGCATATCAAAACAGATGATTTCGACCATGCTTTCAAGGGTCGTGTATAAAGTAATTAAACTTCAAGGTATCTGCGCTTTGAAAGATCGTACAAATATTACGATTAACTTTTATTAGTTAAGTTTCAGATTAGTTAAAATAATTGTATTTTAACGTATCTTTTATTTTGTAAGGATTCGAGGCTATGATTTCTTTTAACTAAAATTGTGTTATTTTCATAAGGTTTTATTTAACTTGCAATGATCGTCTTTCCAGTTTAAATTTTTACTCGAACTTTAACATACTTTGTGTCCGATCGAAGTTAAATTTTACATACCGACTTAAATCCGATGAAAGTGTAATATTATTATTATTATTATTGACTCTTACCATCTTATGCATACTTATATTAGAAGATAAGACAAAAAAATTCGGATAGATTGCCGTCAAGAAGTTTAAGAAAGATTTTTAGATTAGATACATAAACCTGCGATGGTTGTATTTTTTAACTTTTATAATTACATTTTAAGTAATTTTAACGCTGAATCAAAAAATTACCTTCACTTTTAACCATCATGTCAAGAATTTTCGCAAATCGTAAATTTCAAGGTTAAAAAATATCGAAAAATCTGATACTATTTAATAGATGTAAGACTTTTTTATTCAGTTTAATTTTATTTAGTTCAATAATTTATTTGATTTTTTGGCTTATACTGCGTTTAAGAAAGAATTTTAGATTAGATAACATAAACCTGCGAGGGTTGTATTTTTTAAGTTTTATAATTACATTTTATGTATTTTTTAACGCTGAATCAAAATATTACATTCACTTTTAACCATCATGTCAAGAATTTTCGCAAATCGTAAATTTCAAGGTTAAAAAATATCGTAAAATTTGATACTATTTAATAGATGTAAGACTTTTTTATTCAGTTTAATTTTATTTAGTTCAATAATTTATTTGTTTTTTTGGCTTATACTGGGTTTTTTAAAGCTAAACAGCTCGGGGGGGGGGGGGGGTCCGATGAGGTTGGGATGCGAGGAGGGATCAATTTTAACTTTTAGCTTTTAAACTTTGAAATTTGCGATTTGAGAAAATTCTTGACGTGATGGTTTAAAATCAAGGCCACTTTCGGATTCAGTGCTAAAAAATACATAAGAATCAATTTTCAAAAGCTAAAAAAACATGCCACATCTCAAAATTTGAAAGAAAGTGTAACAGCCTTTTAAACAGCAATTTAAAATGTGTAACATTTTCAAATAATTGAGGCTGTTGTTTTTCATCCTTTTATTTAACAAAAAATCTGTTATATTTATCCTTTTATAATGTTCAGTACAAATCGTACATTTTGCAGTAATATGTCAGAATGATTAAAGATTTCAAATTTATATTGTAATGCTAATTATACTCTCAACCATTTCTTTAATATATCTGACGAAATTATATTTCTACTAAATTTGTGATGACCCCTAATATGCAGCAAAAAATATACCCCAACTTTAAACAGCTCTTAATCGGTCAATTTTATTCGTAGAAAAGTCCTTCCGGCCAGTGCCGGGAGGAAGAGGTAGCTTTCATATTCCTTATTTAAAAAAAGCCAACTTATATTATTCAAACAAACGAAGCTCAATTAAGTGGAAACCAAATGTAGGAGATTCAGTACTAATTTTTATCAATACTAAATCATTATGAATGAGAATTTCGCGAAATTAGTCAACTTTATCCAAGCTGCTTTTATTTAAAGTAACTTATATTTGGCTGCCAAATTCGGCGATTTCTTAAAGTGCCTGCCATTTTAAGACAACATGGTGGATGAGGCTAACCAGTGAACTTGGTCGAGAGCTTAGTAATTGCTGTGCACATGCTCACTCACATCGGAATCGGTTGATATATACGAGTGCTGTCGCAGGCAAAAAATCAGATTTTTCAAAATGTCACACACGTTAGAAATTGAAACTGCTATATCTGAGCCATTTTTTAAGATAAAGACAAACAAAAATGCTCCTGAATCCTTATATCAAGGTCAAATACTTAATAAAGAAACCTTTTTCGATTTCTAATTTTTTTGCATCTCACTTTAAATATAATTTTGTATTTAATGGCCGCCATTTTGAAACAAGATGGCTGATAAAGATGGCCAGCGAACTTGGTCGAGATATTGTTGTATACAATCCACATGCCTTCTTCCATCGAAATAGGCGAATACGTGTGGTATCGCGTGACAAATACATGATCGTTTCAAAGTGTTAGCCATGATAGAAATTCAAAGTGCTATAATTCAACCACTTTTTAAGATATAAACAAAAGAACAAATTTTCAGAAACAAAAACTGCTCCAGAATCTTTGTATCAAGGCCAAACACATAAAAAAAATCTTTTTCATTTTCCAATTTTTTTAATACCTCATTTTAAATTTTAAATTACATTTTTTTTTTAAAATGGCAACCCTTTTGAAACAAGATGGCGAATGAAGCTGGCCAACGAACTCGGTCGAGACATTGGTATGTACTATCTACAGACCAAGTTACATTCAAATCGGTTCATAAATACGCCTGTTATCGCGTGACAAAAATCAGGTCGTTTTAAAATGTCAGCCACAATAGAAATTCAAAATGTTATAACTCAGCCATTTTTTTAGATATAGACGAAACAAAACCTGTTCCGGAATCTTTGTATTAAGGTCAAACACATACAAAAAAAATCTTTTTCATTTTCCAATTTTTTAGTATCTCATTTTAAATTTAATTTTTTTTAATTTATTTAAATGGCCGCCATTTTGAAACAAGATGGCGGATGAAGCTGGCCAACGAATTCGGTTGAGTTATTTGTATGTACTATGTACACACCAAGGTACATCCAAATCGGTTCATAAATACGTCTGTTATCACGTGGCAAAAATCGGGACGTTTCAAAATATCAGCCACGCTAGAAATTCAAAATGCTATAACTCAGCCATTTTTTAAGATATAGACGAAACAAAAATTGCTCCCGAATCTTTTTATCAAGGTCAAACACATAAGAAAAAAATATTTTTTCAATTTTCAATTTTTTGGTAGCACATTTCAAATTAAAATTTTTCTTAAAATTTTAAATGGCCGCCATTTTTAAACAAGATGGCGGATGAAGCTGGCCAACGAACTCGGTCGAGACATTGGTCTGGACTATGTATAAACGAAGTTACATCCAAATCGGCTCATAAATACGCCTGTTATCGCGTGACAAAATTCAGGACGTTTCAAAATGTCAGCTTCGCTAGAAATTCAAAATGCTATAACTCAGCCATTTTTTAAGATATAGACGAAACAAAAACTGCTACGGAGTCTTTGTATAATGGTCAAATACATAAGAAAAAAATATTTTTCCATTTTCAATTTTTTGGTACCACATTTCAAATTTTAAATGTTTTAAAAAATTTTAAATGGCCGCCATTTTGAAACAAAATGGCGGATGAAGCTGGCCAACGAACTAGGTCGAGACATTGGTATGTACTACGTACACACCGAATTACATCCAAATCGGTTCATAAATACGAGAGTTACAGTGTGACAAATGTCAGATATATATATATATATATATATATATATATATATGACCAATTGATATATATATATATATATCAATTTTGAACGGAGGGTGGTTTCGGGGTCTGGGGGTAATGAACGATGAAAATATACCAAATTTTTTTTTAAATCTCTTTCCTCCGAACGACTGCAATAGGTAGCTTTTTGTAAAGAAAGCTACCTAATAACGGGACTTTTTTTGCCTTACTTGCCTGTGTAACAGGGAAATTTTACTAAATATAACTTATAGGACCGGGGGACCGTATAAAAATTTAGATTATCTAATTCTTCAATAAATTGTTTTTTCGCATCAAACTTTTAGGTAGCTTTCAAAAGCTACCTATTGCAGCCGTTCGGAGGACAGCGATTTCAAAAAATTTTGGTATATTTTCATCGATCGTGACCCCCAGACCCCTGAACCACCCTCCGTTCAAAAGTTGATATATATATATATATATATATATATACATATATATCCATATATATCAGTGGCGTGGCGTGAAAATTTTCGGTGGTCATCGCAATTATTTAAGTTTGTGGTGAAAAATTATTAACTCTAAAATTCAATAGTTGAATGTTCAAAAAAGAAACTTTAAATCTTACCTTCACTTATACATGAACTCCAAATGTTCTGCTAAAACTGGATCGTAGAGTTTTAAAAGCTTATTAAGAGTTTTAAAATATTGCTTGGTCATCGCCGCATCCAGCGATGACCGGACGCCGCGCCACTAATATATATATATATATATGATGTTTGTCATACTGTAACTCTCGTATTTATGAACCGATTTGGATGAAATTCGGTGTGTACATAGTGCATACCATTGTCTCAACCGAGTTGGTTGGCCAGCTTCATCCGCCATTTTGTTTCAAAATGGCGGCCATTTAAAATTTTTAAAAAATTTAAAATTTGAAATGTGGTGCTAAAAAATTAAAAATTGAAAAATATTTTTTCTTATGTGTTTGACCTTGGTACAAAGATTACAGAGCAGTTTTTGTTTTGTCTATATCTTAAAAAATGGCTGAGTCGTAGCACTTTCAATTTCTAGCGTGGCTGAAATTTTGAAACGACCTGATATTTGTCACGCGATGACACGCGTATTTATGAATCGATTTAGATGAAACTCGGTGTGTACATAGTACATACCAAAGTCTCGACCGAGTTCGTTGGCCAGTTTCATCCGTCATCTTGTTTGAAAATTGCGGCCATTTACATTTTTAAAAAAATTTAAATTTGAAATGTGATACTAAAAAATTTAAAATTGAAAAATATTTTTTTCTTATGTGTTTGACCTTGATACAAAGATTTCGGAGCACTTTTTCTTTCGTCTATATCTTAAAACATGGCTGAATTATAGCAGTTTGCATTTCTAGCGTAGCTGGTATTTTGGAACATCCTGATTTTTGTCACCCGATAACAGGCCTATTCATGAACCGATATGGATGTAACTACCTTAGTGTGTACAAAGTACATACCAATGTCTCGACTGAGTTCGTTGGCCAGCTTCATCCGCTATCTTGTTTCAAAATGGTGGCCATTTAAAAAAAAAATTTAAATTTAAAATTAAAATGAGATATCAAAAAATTGAAAAAGATATTTTCCTTATGTGTTTGACCTTAATATAAAGATTCCGGAACAGTTTTCGTTTCGTCTATATCTAGAAAAATGGCTGAGTTATAGCATTTTTAATTTCTATTGTGGCTGACATTTTGAAACAATCAGATTTTTGTCACGCGATAACAGGCGTATATATGAACCGATTTGGGTGTAACTTGGTGTGGAAAAAGTGCATACTAATGTCTCGACCGAGTTCGTAGGCAACCTTCATTCGCCATTTTGATTCAAAAGGGAACAATAAAAAAAATAATATTTAAAATTTAAAATGAGGTATGAAAAAATTGGAAAATGAAAAAGGTTTTTTTTTGTGTTTTTGACCTTGATACAAAGATTTCAGGGCAGTTTTTTTGTCTACATCTTAAAAAAAGGTTGAGTTATAGCACTTTGAAATATCTAGCATGGCTGACATTTTAAAACGATCTGATATTTGTCACGCGATAACACACGTATTTATTAACCTATTTGGATGTAAAAAGGCATTAGGATAGTATATAGCAATGTCTCGACTAAGTTCACTTGCCAGCTTCATCAGCCATCTTGAATCAAAATGGCGGACATTAAATTAAAAAAATTATATTTAAAGTGAAGTGCAAAAAAATCCGAAATTGAAAAAGTTTCTTTCTTGTGTATTTGACTTTGATATAGGGATTCCGCAGCATTTTTTGTTTTGTCTTTATCTTAAAAAATGGCTCAGATACAGCAGTTTGAACTTCATTATGTGGGTGACATTTTGAAAAATCTGACTTTTGCCTGCGACAGCACTCATATATATCATCCGATTCCGATGTGAGCGAGCGTGTGCACAGGAATTACTAAGGTCTCGACCAAGTTCACTGGTTAGCCTCATCCACCGTGTTGTCTTAAAAGGGCAGGCACTTCACATATCGCCGAATTTGGAAACCAAATATAACTTTAAATAAAATCAGCTTGGATAAAGTTGACTAATTTCGCAAAATTCTCATTCATAAGGATTTAGTATTGATAAAAATTAGTATTGAATCTTCTATAATCGGTTTCCACTAACTTGAGCTTCGTGTGTTTGAATAACATAAGCTAGCTTTTTAAAAATAAGGAATTTGAAAGGTACCTCTTCCTCCCGGCACTGGCCGGAAGAACTTTTTTTATCTTAGCCCTGCACCTAATTTTTACCATTTTTGTAATTGGAAGTATGCATCTAGGACCAACGGTTGCGAAAATAAAGGTCGGTCAGGTTATACGTGGACACACTGTATATATCATAAAAAAAATCTTTCTAAATTATGAACTTTACATATTTAATGTATTGCTTTTTAATAACTAATGGCTGCATTAAGATGATTTATGTGCTATGTCTGATATTATGAAGGTTATTTACGAAATTTGCAAAAATGGGACCAGTTTTGTCAAATTTTCAACTTTCTAATTTAATCTACAAGAATATACAATACATTTTATAAATTTACTATGATTACATAAAGACAATCTACATTATTGCTAATCCCATAATTAAAATAGTAAATGTTATATTAATTATTAAAATAATAATTACTATAACTTATATATTAATAATATACTAGAATATTCATGTACACTGTAAAAAAAAATCCGACCAGTTTTCCTGTAGGAATCAAAAAAATAGTTGCCCTTATCATACCGGAAAATTTTCCGACCCAGCTCGGAATAAAATGCGTAAAAAAAATGAAATGGTCAATCAAACGGCATTTTATGGATTTTATTCTGAGCTGGGTCGGAAAATTTTCCGGTACGATAAGGGCAACTATTTTTCAGATTCCTACAGGAAAACTTGTCGGATTTTTTACAGTGTATCTCTTTTTATAACGTATGAGAGATTTGATAAACTGAAAATACTACTTCTGTTTGCAGATGAATAAACAGTTCCCACTTCAATTCTTGTGAAATCTACACGACCGCACTAAAAACAATAATTTAAGAAAGTAAATAAAACGAAATAAATAAATTTCCTTGCCAGCAGAAATGTATAATTTTTATAAAACGATAAGCATTAAGAAAATACGGATAAAAAATAAATATCTTAAATTTAACTTGAGAGAAAAATAATTAAGCATCTTAATATTATTTTGTAATAAATGAGAGTGGAAGAAAAAGACATGATTTCTGATGATTAAGCAGTAAACAAATTGTCCTCGGATAAAATATCTATGGGGGAAATTACTTTTGCTGATAAACAGAAATGGAAATAGCATTGCTAATATGAGGGTCACTCTGAAAATAAGATTCCCAAGTCCCGTAAAAGAAAAAAAAACTTACATTGACCGATTCATTGCAAAAGATACAACAGTGTTTCAGCTACATTTCAACATAAGAACAACTGGAATTGTGACACTTGTGATAGCGTCGGAGGATTTTTTCTAGCCCAATGTTACAGAACTTTGACGCCTGGAGATGAAGCCAGATTGTGATAGTTGTCAACCCACATTTCGTCATCCGTAAAAATGATGTATTCGTTGGCCTCATCGTAGTATCGATGCAAAAAAAAAAGGCGCAGAAAACTTCGGCGATGTATGAAACCATCACGAAACACCTGTTGTTCCGAAAACGATGCGCCATATAGATGCCGGAGAACACTATACCCAAAGACAAAACCGAATGCATGGGATCAGCATTGACTTTTCTGCAGCGATACCACAATGAGGTGAACGAGTACCTCAACGGGATCGTTACGGGAAATGAAACGTGTGTTGAAAACTGTTACAAGCCGACTACATTCCCAGATGGCAGATTTCTATGACATTCGACTAAAAAAAATCATCCCAAGCTATGACAAGTGTTGCAGTTCTGGAGTTTTTTATGTTGAGAACTAGCTGAAAAATTGCTGCATTTTTTGCATTAAAACTTTCCAGGTAATAATTAGTCCCCGACATTCTATTTCTTTCTCCCAGCAATTTAAGTGTCATCTGCAAAAAATAACGTTCCGTTATATAAACCAGCCCTAAAACAAAGCAGGTGTATCATTGCGCGGTTAAATACGAATAATCTCTACTGCAATTTTTTTAATTTCTAAGCATCGAATATTTTCAATTTGTATACCGTCGTATAGGGAAAAAAGTACTTTTAAATGGAATTTGTTTGAAAACTGCATCGCAATTCATTTTTGAGATATTAATATTTTTTGTGGATTTTAGCGCTATTAGTTTGATGTCGGCAACTCAAGTAGTCCATTTCTCTAGAAAGTAAAGGGAAAATAGCTGCAAAATAGTAATTATATCTTTTTGTTGCAATTTTCCACATAACAATTGAAAAAAAAAAAAACATCAAATTCAAATACGTGCTATTTTGAAAAAAAAATATTTAAATGAATTTCTGATAAAACATTCAGCTATTATAAACGATATTTAATTTTAAGTATCTATATTAATGCCACAAACAAATAAAGTCATATGAGTCTTTAGATACGCGATTTTTTTTTGTCGAGTTTATTGAATGACGACCTCTCGTTCTTTGGATTTTGTCTATTATTCAGCGATAGTGTCATTAAAAGCATAAATTTTTGTAGATGTTTAATACTAGATCGTAAATGTTGAATTCCTCAGCGGATGCGAATGACGTAATTTTATATAAAACAAAAGCGTGTGTTTTAAGTCTTAAAACATAAATATACTTTGCACCCCCAATATTTATATACGCATATATATATATATATATATATATATATATATATATTTATTTATTTCATTGGGGGTGACACTAAATTTTGAAAAAGTAGAATTCCTGTTTTCTAGTGTTTTGTTTCTTTTTACGGACTGTGGGAACTTTACTTCTGGATGACCCTCTTGTTATATTTTAATATAAAAAGTACATGTTATGAAAGAATATACCACTAGTTACAGTTTCATTGTAAGATTATTAACATTTCATACAGTAATGGTAATTTATTTCGGAAAAAAATAAAAATATATACGAGTTCTAGAGAGCAATTAAAGAAGAAACTAAGTTTTATTTATCGTTAGTAAAAAAAAATATCTTTATAGCAATACAAACTTACTTCATTAATTTCATTAATCTTTAAACCATTTTCACGACATTAGAAAGCAAACGCATTGAATTATGTGTATAAAATACGTAATACAATTAATAAAATACCTCATCGTTCTTTATTACAAAATTAATGATAAGAGGATAAAACACATTATTCATAATAAATCCTTCATTTTCTAGATTCCTACGCATCGTATATAATTTTATCTAATCCTAAATTTCCCTTTAAATAGTTGAATCCTTCGACACTTTATATTTAGACATCCAAAACAATATTTATCTTTCTTGAAACCCACCAAAAGAATAAGGAATATTGCTTTAACAATTTTTATAATAACATTCCTTTACAAGACTCTATAAAAAGTGATGTTTAGTGACACACAATAACTCAGAAGCAAATTTTTTCAGTATTGTATCTAGCCAAAAGAGTAGGATACATTGCTTTAATCAATGCTCCGTTATATAATAATATTCCTCCAGGTAACATTATATACAGTTAGGTTTAGTAACACTCAATAACTCATTAAAAAGCAGTGTGATAAATGTGGTAAAATCTGTCATTATAATCCGTTATATACTTTACACTGTTATACATCAAATGCAGTTTGAAGAATAATTTAACATAATGTAAAAATTTTCATAGAAATAGAGAAATATTAACGGATGTTTTAACCAAAATGTGAGACAACGAAATTAAATGGAAATAAAATAAGAACAATACTAGTATTCAAGTATCTTGGATAATTATTCGAAATTAACGGAACCCATACCATCGGAGTGAATAGAGATATATTAAACAGAAGAAAAATTACAGGAATTTTAAATCCCAGTATTTGGAGAAGTAATATAATTGAAAATAAAAACCAAAAAACTTGCTCTAAAAAAAAATTATGCCATATGAAGACAATATATGAACTATATACTATAATAAATTTGGTCTTTTAAAAGAAAGCTATTACAGTACCACAAATTGAAAGAAAAGTAAAACAAAAACACAAATGCAAAAATGATGGAAATACATATTAACATAAAATCGTATAGACAAAAACAGGTGACATATTACAAGCATGTAAAATATAATTACTAAAGATATATTGATAAAGTTATTATTCAGTGCGAACAACCATGAAAAAAAAAGAGAGAGGGTCAAAAATGAAATAAATATTAGAAAAAAAAAACATGACATAACAACATAAGGAAAGACTAGGCATTCGGCAAAAAACTTACAAGAAAATGAATAAAGTGCGTGGTTTGAGCGAAGAAAAAAATCACCGTGGAAAATATGGTTAGAAAAAGAACAAAAATAACAAACAAAAATAATCTTGTTTTTCTTGTGCAAAAAATACATATAAAGAAATTTTTGGAGATATAATATTTCTGCAGAGATTTAATTTTGTAAATTCAGCTAAACACAAAATATTTAAATAACGATAACGCATGGCAGCGAAAGATTCGAAAAGGAAGTTTGGTATCATAAAAGCGCCATAGAACACCATCCCTTGTGAAGATTACTAATGATTTGGATTCATAGTAAAATTTTCAAAAATCAGCAATAAATAAAACTGTCCTAAAAATTTATTTCGAATTTAATAAATCCGTCGTTTATGTTGCATGTTTAAGCTACATCAATATACTTTCAAATAATATAAAGAATTCAAAATTTAAAAAAATTATCCACTGTGATGAAGATATATTTCTGAGTACAGTTCTGCTTAATTTTTTTTTTTTTTTTTTTTTTTTTTTTTTTTTTTTTTTTTTTTTTTTTTAATAGAATTCTTAGTTTGAACTTTTTAAAAAACACGTTATTATATTTGAAACCAACTTTTTAGTTTTTTTTTTAGTTTTTTTTTTTTTTTTAAACTTTCATATAGTAAGATTTTTAAAGGCACAAAGTCGTGCCAAGTGAACATAGCAGCACTTCAATTTGCAATGGATTATAATTACATATTCTACCCTCTTTTCTAAAATTAAATAAATATATTTTATTTCCATTTTGATTTCAAAATTTGATCCGATGTGATCAAGATATACTTGTGGGTCCAGTTGTGCTTCCGTTATTTAAAATAGATTTTTTAATTTGAATCTTTTGAAAAAATACGTTTTGATACATGAAAACAATTTTTAATTTTTAGGTAGATTTCGTATGAAATACTACCTATTGGGATCGTTCCTATGTTGGAATTTCTGAAAACTTTTTGCAGATCTACACTGATCATGACCCCTAGAACCCAAAACCACCCTCAGTAAAAAACATTATCTATCTATCTATCTATCTATCTATATATATATATATATATATATATATATATATCACTTTCTTCTGGACACGATAACTTTCGTAATTCTGCACCAACCTCTTCCAAACTGATACATAAAATTAATGGGCATAAAATCTCGGTCAAGTTCGTTAATGGGCAAAATCGGGCCAAGGGGATGGAAATAGGGAGGTGTTTTGTGAAAACAGAAAAAACCCCATAACTTCTTAATTTTTGTACGTATCAAATCAGTTTAAAGTTTTTATTACTTCTAAAAATAGGGCCAAAAATTTATGTATCACAGATTTCTGATAAAGTTAAAAATGGGCTCAAGGGGCGCAAAAAATAGGGTTTTTGGGAGAAAAAAATTCATAACTTCGTCAATTCTCAAGATATCAAATCCAATTAATTTTATTATAAATTTCCTTAACATTATCTGCAACTTTTATATTCACAAGTTTTTGATAGGACCAATACGTACCGCAAAAATAAAATTAAAAACGAAAACAAAAAGGGGGTTTGAAGAAGAAAAAAATCCATAACTCCGTCAATTCAAAAGATATAAAATCCTCGTGAATTTATCATATATCTTCTTAATATTATTTACATCATCTATATAGCGGTTGAGGAAAAAATTCATCTTAGTAAGGGTGTATTCAAATCCAAACTGCTTATTTTCTGACTCATTTTACAATTCATTTTTGCTCTCAAAGGCTTCAAATTGGTACGTTTTCTTACTCAGAAACTATATAATGTACCGTAATGGTCGATTTTTTGATAGAGGCAGAATATATTTTTAAAAATGCTGTTAAAAATGGCATTTTGAACCGAATTTACCGAAGCGGATTGTGTTGGAAAAATCATTGTATTAAGGATGCACTCAAATCGAAACTGCTTATTTTCTGACTCATTTTTAAATTCATTTTTGCTCTCAAACGCATCCAATTGGTAGATTCGCTTATTCAGAAACTATATAATGTACCGTAATGATCGATTTTTTAATAGAGGCAGAATATATTTTAAAAAAATGATGTTAAAGTGGGCATTTTGAACGGAATTTCCTGAAGCGATTGTGTTAGAAACGAAAAATATTGTCCTTCTGAGAAAATAATTGCTTATATATCAAGTTCTAATTAATTTAACAAAAAATAAAAAACATAGGTCGCTTATAAATCTCTTCAAAAATCACGTCAGCAAGTTTCACATATATATATATATATATATATATATATATATATATATATATATATATATATATATATAAATTAAAAATGAATCTGGAATTATGCCAGAAAATGTCGAGTTGTTGAGCATGGAAAAGTATTTTTTTTAATACCGCCATAACATGATTCTGATAAAACCAGCTATTATATAAAAATGGAATAAAAACTCGTCAAAAGCGGCCAGATAAAATTGTTAAAGTGGATTTATCTCTAATCATGATTTAGTTTTTGTCTGTGAAATTAGTATATTTGCCTTCGAAATCTACCTCTGCCTGTAGGCCGGGCCGGCAGGGATTTTTTTTATTATTATTATTATCATTGGTAACGTCCATATAGTAAAGTTCATACATAAAAACGTGCTTAGTAAATTAAGTACCCGTTTAGTTTGTAATGGATTATAATTACATATTCTGCACTTTTTTTTCTAAAATTACATAAATATATCTTAATTCTCGCTTTGAGTTATTTTAAATTTTTTTGTAAAAAAATTGGTCGAGGATTTCAATTATTATTCTCTGGAAAAACAAAACTTCTTCAATAAATCATTTTCAGTAGATGATAGCACAGATTTAAGAAAAGCTATAAGCTGCTGCGAACTTAGTATTCTTCGAGATAAAGTAAATTTTACACATATGCATGTTTTTAGAGTTTATTGAGACCGCAAGCACAGCATTTTTCAGATTTCAAAATTATAATGAACCATAATGAAATATTTAAATAAAAGTGGAACCTTCCCTACTGCCTTGGAAATCAGTAAGATTTATTACCCATTAAAATTAAAATGAAATCTTCAAAAAGAGAAAAAAACATAAAGCTATATTCTTAAATATATGAAACGTTATATAAAAGAAAAGATGTACAATGCAAGGCTGGGTAATTTTTGGATACATTTTTGTGCTAAACTTTTTTTTATTGAACAATAAATTCGAATATAAAAATTCTAACTTAACCCATTAACGCCCAATTTATTATCTTCGTTAAAATGTAAATTTTGGATTTCCCACCACTTTTAAAAGAAGAATAATTTTTATCCTCTTTTATCAAGGAATTTGTCTCGTGAAGGAAACTATATATTTATCTTCATATTTACTGGTGTGAAAAGCGCTTTCTTGACGTTAAGTCTAGCGTCCTCAAATGATGACACTGGGCGTTAATGGGTTAATACTCAAAGACGTTCTTTTCTAAATTTTGAAATATTGAGGTTTCCTTTTTCACTTTATTGCATGATTCTCAAATGAATAATCGGTATATGTTTACTAAATTTTTTAATTATCTTTTTTATATATTGTTTAAATCAGTCATAAACATATTATTAACACTACGCTACAAAAAGTATTTCATTGAAGCCTTAAAATTGTACTGCATAAATAAAAAAATAATGTTTTACACATATCAAAATTTATCTGATGTGTGATATACCATACTTACAAAATTACATCTGAAAAACATATATATATATATATATATATATATATATATATTATTTCCTTCCTTCATGTAGTGTCGAAATTTGTTCCCCGAATGTAATTCAGCTTTTGAAGAACAAACTTTTTTCTTTTCAATGACGGAAGCTTCCTTCTCACGAAGTTTTTCGATTGATCAAAAACAGAACGTAGAAAAAAAAATACTGCAATATATGTATGTTTAAATGATACATCAGAAA
This sequence comes from Maratus speciosus, assembly GCA_963932465.1. Lineage (NCBI taxonomy): Eukaryota > Metazoa > Arthropoda > Arachnida > Araneae > Salticidae > Maratus > Maratus speciosus. The sequence continues at coordinate 329,269,850 of OZ010788.1, read as the reverse complement.
ATAATAAAATCTTCAAGAAAAAAAAAATACATTGACAAATGTACAAAAAAATGCAGTTTTTTATTTAATTCAAAAGAAGGTATTTAAGGAATTAATTATACAGGGTGTCCACGTATAAACTGGCCGATTTTTATTATTGCAACCGTCGGTTTTAGATGCATACTTACAGTTACAAAAGTGGTGAAAATTAGGTGCAGAGTTAAGATGAAAAAAATTTGAAGAAAAAAATAGTGAAGAATAACACAATGAAAATTTGTATACAGCCCACAGGTCTCTATACTTATGTTTAGGGACGTTTTGTCTATTGAAAAGTACTGCAAACAAAAAACGTTCCGAAACTGTACGACCAATATTCATTGAGAAATTTGAGTTAAAAGTTGTCATGCATAGTATGGGGACAGTCTACAAATGGAGATGCGAATATATCCCCTATCAAAAAGACAAGGGGGTTTTAGAGGGAGAATAAACTAAAATTTTGTAAGGCAATTAAACTAGACGAGGAACGAAAGATTCCGCCTAGAAAGTTTCAAAAATCACCGCCAGGTTATATGCGGCACACTTCGCGCGGAAACTGTCGTCCCCTCAACTCAATAATCTTCTTCAACTACAAAATTTTACTTCTCGAAATTGGAACGCACTAAACAACATGCTGTCATTTTAAAGGTCATAGGTTGCAATAGTTCAAAATCATGAATATGAAGGTGATGTTTTTCTTATATTTTACACTTCAGAATAAATATGTGAGCAGCCCTATCACGCTTGTACAGAATCAGCCCCTTAAGGGGTGAAGATGACCGTCATCCATACAATGCACGCAGTAGCGTTCCAAGTTGACAGGGTCATATACATGTACAGTCTCTACAGTGAGGCCCACTGGAGACGTAGCGTTGTGTTCGGCTTCAGGTATCCTGGTAAAACAGGATGACATGTGGAACGTGTTCTCCATCACGCAAAATTTAGGTGAAACGTGGATAGCAACATTCCATGGGCCAATTCCAGTTCCGATTCTGTAGTCGGATAGTGACTCTGAGGAAAGGCAAGATAATGGGATAGGACCATATCTACTGCCAATCTATGACGAAAGCTCAGGTAGATCGGGCTCTGTAGAGCAAGGCGCTGCGAGGAACCTTGTCGCAATCCTCGAACCTACCATCTGTGGAAGCTCTAGACATCAGCTCGACGGACAGAGGAATAATTCTCTTCCACTTGGTCCACTGCAGCAGGAGTACTTGTGCGCCAAACCCTAGGTCTAGTTGGGAAGGGAATCCTCCCGTTTTCCATAGGGTGGTCATCGCAGATGGCCATTGTAATAATGCGTGTTTGCGAAGCCCCTTGCTGGGAGAATTTTGTCGCTAGACGTAGCGAAACTACCTACTATAGATTCATGCATGTGGCACGTCGATTAACACGGCGGCGCTCGATCCAAATTAGAAACCTCGTGTCGAATATTATGTTGAATACTTCTGTGTCCTACGACGATGGTTAGCAAGATTTTTCTCAAAAATAACTTTCAGGCTACTATACCTCCAGCAGAGTTTACTTCTACGCTCAAAAGGGTAGTTTCCACGATCTTATGGGATACTATTGGCACCTATGTTTTCCTAGTAGCGGGAAATTTGTAGTGTTGTGGGGTTTTGTACAAAGGGTAAACGGTGAAATTGAGTGGTTTGTTATGGAATCGGGAGGTGGATAAATCCGGTCCTGAGGAATCGAACCTTAGAAAAGCGGAGTCTCTGCTGTCAGGAAGAGATTTTCCGAACTCTTTCGGTCTAGCGAGTGGACCATCCACCTTGCTATCCAGTAATGACTAAAAATACCGTTCCTCCAAATAAGATTATGTCCTTCGAAATTCCTGTTAAAGCAATTCCCTTTCAGTGAACTTTGAAATAGTTATCGGGAAACGGATCTCCTGTGAGTGACCGGTTTCAGATTTGTCATTGGGGAATGTGTGACGTGAACCAAAAGTCTCTGTTTGACACTCTTGTTCATGATATTACTAACGTGACAATCAAACTTCGAGTATTTGGGTTCCAGTAGGGTACGATTGAAGGGCATTGTTTCCTTTGACTTTAACGCATGTTCGGAGTTGAGTTCTGGAGCAAACCGGCATAGTCGAGGTATGTGGCGTATGGGTTCCGAGGATATATAACGGGGAAATGAGATTCACGTTTTCTCATTACATATAAGATTACATATATATATTTGCTATGGATAATACTGTTCATAGGTATTATTTTGGAATAAATAAATTATTCGATAAAAATAAACTTTTAAAACATTTCTATAAAGGAGAAATTTATTTTGTGCAATAAAAATACTTCATGCTGCCTTAGTGCAATTTTCAAGAAAACAAAAATAAAATTTACTTTGAAATCTTCAAAAAAAAATATCCAAAACGATATTGATGAACGATATCCATATTGAATTATTTAATTTCTTTAATTTTTGAAATGATATATATTTTTTAATTTATATTAAGTGCAATTACTATAAAATTACATTTTTATTTCTGAGACCTACTTTTATACATTTAGGCATTCACGAAAATAATTATCACAATATATTAATAACTTTAATTCGCTTGATGCTGTTTAACATTTTATAATAATCTGAAATTTTTTATTATCCTGACTTATAGAGAGTGTTCTCAAAATATACCTAAACATAAAACATAACTCATAGTAAGTATAAATTAATGAAAACGTTTTCAACACTTTACCTATTAAATAGGCGTGGGAGATTGTATTTCCAAATTTAAAAGCATAAATTCATCAAAAAGACAATTTATTGTATATTCTTAGAAACAGCAGAACTTGTTATAGTTTTTAAATTAAGGGGTCTCAGGGCTCTTAAAATTGGAAAATATGAAAAAAAAAGAACCATTTTTAGCATTTAATATCTTAAAAAGTATTTGATATTAAGACACAATTTTAAATGGGAATGAAAGATACAAGTATGTTCTTTCGTTTCAAATATTTGAAAAATTGCAAGATGCAGAATTAGCATTTACAGGGGGCCCAAAACTGTCAGACATTTGACGAGCAGAAAATTTGCATAACAGCTTATGCGTATGATTACAAAATAAAATTCGCAACTAGAATGAAAATTTTGGTGCCTACGTATATCTCAGATTATAATAATTACACTGAACCTAAATAAATTTGTATTTAAAGCATTTTTATATTTTTAATGCTAAGTTGTATTTAACTAATGCAAAATTTAGAAAATTTCAACAATATAAACCCCTAAAAAAATATTTTCTTATTCCAATAAAAAGGAAATTTTAGGTTCAGTTTATACAGACTAACATGAAACAAATGTTTTGAAAATTTCATGAAAAAAACATTCAGAAATTTTTGAGATATCGTGCGCGTTATGCCCAAAAACGTCATTTGTAGAAAAATGACTTCAAAGTTTTGGAAACACCGCTTCAGCTATTGAGCGAGTATAATTCTAAATGCCATAATTTCTGTTCTAATGGGAATTTCAAGATAACAATTATATCAAAATGTTCAGAAAGCATAGAAGTTTAACATATAAAAAAGTTAAAATTTCGAAAATTTTAGAGCTTTAAGAGTCCCGAGACCCCTTAATAATTAAAAAACAATGTTTTGAAAGTTTTTCAAGACCTAGATACCTTAGGATAATTAAAAGCAATATAAGTATGTATTAAAAATAATAAACGACTATATTCAATGCATATTTTTCTGATATATACATTTTTTTTAGTGTCGTTAAACAAATTTTATCAAAAGAAATAAAATACAAATAAATATACGTTTATTCTTTTTAAGCAAACTTTTTATGACAATCAAGAATTCTCTACTCAAAAAAAATGTGTCTTATTCCGCTCTTTATCTTAAATTCGAAATATCTGTATACAAAATCACTAACTTCATAGTATAGATTTAAAACAGAAATTATGAAATAGAAATCTTTCTTGTTACAAATTCTATTTGATAAAAAAAAAATAATAATAACACAGGTAATGAATTTAAGTTCCCAAGCAGCACACCACTGTCGTGACGGCTGAGTGCTGTTTTCGGAGATCTATTAAGTAACATCAAATACACATTTTAAAATCAGTTTCTATAACATAGTTAAGTAAAAAATGCAGGATTACATATCTTCACCAGCGTCCTTTCGAACACATCCGAAGATTATATCGCATCTCTCACTCTGGCTGTTGCCATTTTCAGTTTTCTAAAGAGTCTTTGGACCACGGAGTATAGGCGACTTCCACACATTCTCTCCAGTTTGTACATGTTGGACGGTGTCCCACACTGTGAAACTACTCTCATAAGTCCTTCATAAAAAGGCTTCCTTTAAAAAGTCCTATTTAAAAAGCCCTATTTAAAAAATCCTATCAAAAGTCATAGTTCTTTACCCATCCCATCGAGAGGATTTAGTTAACCCATTAACCGCTGGTGTTGCGTTCACGCAACAGTCTAAATAAATGCGTATAAAAAATTAGCTATCAAATGAATTTTATATTAATAGTAATTTTTGAGTAGGGTATATTATGGTTACTAATTCAATAGAAAAATATTTTCTTTCAACATTTTTTTTTTCTATTTAATAACAAGTTCGAAACTTAAAGCATTTTTAAACGAAAACTTTCACGGTGTCTTTTTCGCAGAAGAAATATAGTTAGACAAACGTAAGCTTTAGAGTAAATCTATTTTTAGACAAGGTCAAAGTACACCAGAACATTCAACGAGTCAGTTTCTATCGTTTTAATGGGGGAGGAAGAGACAATAGGTGTTGCGTTTACGCAACGTCAGCGGAAAAGAGGTAGTTCCAGTACTCACTCGTATCGTTCGACTCTGTGGATTTTTTTCTTATTCTGTGCTCACAGAAATGCTTCAAATACATATCTTACGTTCTTCGAAGATCTTCAAAGAATTTTTAATAAAGATTCATATAATTATCACTGGAACGAAACAAATATTATCGTTATTTCATCAGAAATAGCAGAAATTATTGATGAAGAAGGAAATAATAATATATCAAAAAGTGATAATGATATTTTACCTTTCGATAGTGTTGGTGAAATTGAAATGTGCGTGAAAAAGAAGTTTGTACCCTCTAAAAGTAGTGCAAATCACACATACAAATAAAAAAAATGGAGATTTGGAGAGGATAAAGGTAGAAAATTTGATTATGACTCAGCCAAAAAATGAAGAAAAAATAAAACCTTGACCAATGCGAAAAGGTATAAAGATTATGTTCGAAAATAAATACTGTCACTTAGATTTCAGACATGAAGTTGCATTGTACATTTTGCAAACACCCTTTGAAAGTAAAGAGTTAGCCATAAACAAATCAGCCAAAAGAAGGCATAGTAAGTTATCCATGCAAAAGTCATTACAGACAGAACGCGGAAATTTAACCCTTTCCGGGGCAATGCAATTAAATTTCTAAAATGTTGAAATGAATGAATGACACCGATATTTACGAACAATTACATAATAACGGACAATTACTTTACCATAATTCTGGTGCCATTGTGGCATTCGGGAAATAAAATTAACTGGCTTCATAAACATACTACTGTCCCTGAAAGGGTTAATTGTCAAGTCCGATGACAGCGAAGACTGCATTGTAAACAATGCCATAGCCAGAATATTTATCGCTTCAGTACATTTGTGATGTTGATTTACATCATAAGTGTAGCGAATATTTTGATACATGAAACTGTTTTCTGGATAAGATCAGTAATTTAAAAACATAAAAAAAATTAATTTTAATAATAAATTAATTACATTAAAGTGATTGCTTGCTGTCTAAATTGTAACAAAGGTAAAAAAAATCTTACAGTGCCCATATATGCAAGAAAATCCTGCTGATGCTCAATTGAGCTCAATAAACATCAGTACTCTTATTCCGCTGACGTTGCGTGAACGCAACACTCCATTTTTCGTAAGCTAACACAAATTTTGTTATTTCCACTATAAATTAATGTTATATATGTTCAAATGAATAATCAATATCAGTTGTATAAAAATTTTTTAACCCCTTATAGTTTTGGCGGTTAATGGGTTAAAATACTTACATATATAAATTCTTATACACTATATACTAAAAATATACATATTACAAATACGCATTATAGAATATATAATAATGAAATAATACAAGATATATACATATATAGATTTTTTTTCCTACTCGAGATAAAGCATCGGCCACTGTATTAATACTACCTGATTTATGAGCAATAGCCCAGCAAAGAAAGAAACAGTAGGCCATCAGCTGGAAAAAAAGATGGCATCCAGCACTGCCATCAACGGTAAAGTGTCATTGTGCCATTACTTAAGCCAGTACAAAAAAATTGGAATGCAGCTGGCCCATCAGTGATAGCCAACAGAGGGCCAGCAATCGTATGCCATCACATTACTTCAATCCGGCACTTTTCATGCAGTGCTAGCACCGACCCTATTGCTATTCCTTTGCTGGCCCAGCACTTTCCCTGACAAAAATTTCTTATAGAATTCTATAAAAAAAACAAAGTATTATAGAATTACGGCTCTTTTTTCCTGTAAGCTAGTTTCACCAAGATCTATAAGTGTCTACAACAGTAATACCTATTCGAACTTGAAGCTGTTTCCATGTGGTCACCCTCCCAAGTACTAACCGCGCTCGGTGCTGTTTGGTTTTCGTGATCGGACATGAACAATTGCTTTCAGCGTATCCTACGACCGCTCGTAGTTTTCACGCTCTCATTACACTATTTGAAGTTTGTTTCTTTTGTGATTTACGATCCCAATTATTAAACTGGTATAGAAATTATTGTATTGTGTGGAAATCGTATATATTTCATACGCTTTATTTTTTTATTGATTCACAACTGTGTAAATTATGAAAACCCAAACCCTTTGTAACTTAGTAATACCAGATTTAAGGACAAAAATAAAAGTGCGTTGAAATAAAGAATTTATTTTTTTATTCATTCATTTACTTATTTATTTTGCTGTTAACAAGGGCGCTATATTATTTACAGTTTATAAAAAATTAGCTTCACTGATTAAATTGTGTTAAGATATTCATTTCAGATTTGTGTTCAAATACTTAATGTCTTCAATATTCGAAACGCCACCTAGCGTAAGTGTTCCCAGCAATAATACTGCAAAAGTTCGTGATTTCCATGTAGTGCTGGGACAGCGCAAGAGATAAAACGGAAGCCCACCAGAATTTTATCTGTTGATTTCCAACAGCAAAGATGACTGAAGCTGTCCAGCAGTGGTCATTCAGTGATAGACCATTAGCCAGCACTTCCCCATCATTGCCAGCACCTATCTTGCTGCTGGCCAGCAATTCCCTGTTTACTTGGATATACCTGATATCGAGATAGTGTCAACGACCATCTCTGCAATCGAGCGTTCTTAGGAGTTCCATCTGTTAAGTATTTTAGGGTATTATGATTCATATGCAATATTATGGTGGTTCCGCAAGTTCACATTTCAAATCTCCCAAGCGCCCAGATTACAGCATATGCATCTCTTTCAAATGTGCTTCCCTTTGATTGAGTTGGATTAAACTTTTGACTCGTAAAGGTACTGAGCTTTAACATGCCGTCCTTGTCTCTTTGCATTAAAGAGACACCAATACGCGCAAAACTTTTTTGCGCCTGACGAAGAAAGACTCAGATCTTTCGAAAGGCCTAGCGCATTTACAAATTTTTGATGGTGTTTCAAGAAGATTGTTTGTTCTTAGTCATTCACACCAGTTTTAACTTATTTTCTTTGATTGTGCTTCTTCTGGCATTTCAACATTTTATACTTTTCCACCCGTTCCCTTTTGTATGTAAGTACTTTTTTGCATTGTTTTAGCTATTTATTTATCTTATTGAATAATTTATTTGCTTATTTATTTTTATGTCTTTTCATAGTTTAATATTCTATATCTGTATGTTGTTTATTCTTTATTTATCTTTTTGATTAATTTATTATGTCTTATTTATAGTTTAGTTTTCTATATTTGTGTAATTTTTTTTTTCATTGATTAATTTATTTGCTAATTTATTTTTTATGTCTTATTTATAGTTTAGTATTCTACATTTGTACTTTGTTTATTTTTGGATTGCTATTATGTTTACTGCTCAATTTAACAGATTTACTAAATTCAGACGTAAGCGTGTGAAATTTCTTAACCACTTAAATTTTCTTCAAAATTGCAAGAAAAATAATGTTATTCCCAATTTTATTCAACTTAAATGTTCTGTTAGTATCTCTGTTAGAGTTTCAAAAGCTATGGTTCGTTCACATTTTATTATTTTAAGAGCCTGTATTCAAGATGTTCGGCATACTCTCTCCAAAATTGAAGAAGAGCTTTATGACCTTCATTTGTTCCTCAGTAAAAATCTTGACAATTTCTGTGATATTGAAAATAAAGGTTGGTCTACTCTACTTACTTTCAAAACTGCTCATCAAAATAAGCTTCATAAAAAGTTTTCTTCGTTACGCAATAAGCAAAATAAGTCTCAATTTTCATATAAGAACCTAGCAAATGAGAACTGCATCGTTAATCTCTCCTCTCACATGTTAACTCCTGAGCAAAAAGCATTTTAGATCTTGGTTTAAATTTTTCTCAGTCTTGCAAACCTTCTCTCACTAAATTGATTGCTCCTATTGAGTCTTCCTTTAAACATAGTAAAGTCACTCCTTTTCAAAAAGAAACTCTTCGTCACATCCTTGCTGATACTATTTCTTCTAATAATTCAAAATTTAAACCTAATCTTTCTCGTTCTCAAAATATCGCTCTGAATGAGCTTAAGTCCAATGATAATCTTATTATTACTAAAGCTGATAAAGGGGGTCAAATTGTTCTTATGGATAAAAAAGATTATTCTGAAAAAGTCTATGCTCTCTTATCTGAAGGTCCTTATGTTGAAGTTAAAAAAAATCCTACTAATTCGCATCTTTCCACTCTCAAAAAAGCTGTTAAGAATTCTGTTATTTTAAATGACAATACTAAATATAGTGTTATTCCTTCTTCAGCCATTTGTGCTCGTTTTTATGCTTTGCCTAAAGTTCATAAAACCAATGTCCCTTTAAGACCTATCGTCTCTAATATTGGTACTGTTACTTATCCTCTTGCCAAATTTTTAACATCCATTTTTTCTCCGTTATGCATTTCTAATACTCATACGATAAAAAATTCTTATGATTTTGTTAGTAAATTAAAAAATATTAACCCATCCAATTGTTCTATGCTTTCTCTTGATGTCAAATCTTTATTTACGAATGTTCCAATTGAAGGTGCTCTTTCTTGCTTGGAAAAAAGGTTACGTGAATTTCATTTCTCTGATATTGAAGTTCAAGATTTTGTTAATTTAACCAAAATTTGCATCACTCAAACTACTTTTGTATTTGATAATAAATTTTTCAAACAATCAGATGGCTTAAGTATGGGTAATCCTTTATCTCCAATTCTTTGTGATATTTATATGCATTATTTTGAGGAAAAATTATTAAATCTGGTTAATTTTAAATGTTGGATGCGTTATGTCGACGATACTTTTGTTTTAGTTGATAATCCTTTTGATATATCTACCATTCTTCATACTGTCAATTCTATCGACCCACATATTCAGTTTACTTTTGAATTAGAAAATTGTAATAAACTTCCTTTCCTTGATGTTTTAGTTACCAAATGCGATTCTTCTTTCAAAACTTGTGTTTATAGAAAACCTTTTTCTGTTTCTAACCCACCTCATGTTCTCTCAAATCATCCTGTCAACCAAAAAATCGGTGTTTTTTACACGTATGTAAATCGTGCTCTCAAAATTTGTTCCGATTCTGTATCCCTTAAGGAAGAGCTTAATTACTTAAAAACCGTTGCTGTCAAAAGAGGTTTTAATCCTTCTGTTATCAATAATGCTGTGAAGAAATTCAACAGACCATCTAATAGTTCTACTCTTTCCAAATCTGTCAAAAGCAAACCTGATAATTTTGTTATCCTCCCCTTTTATCCTCCTTTATGTTTCAAGTTAGCTAAAGTTTTACGGCGTTTCAATTTTAACATTATCTTTAAACCTGTCAATAAATTCAAATTCCTCTCCACTAAATCTCCTGTTCCTGATCTTCGTAAATGGGGAATTTATAAAGTTCCTTGTAATGGTTGTGATTTATCTTATATTGGTCAAACTAAAAGGAATCTCGAAATCCGCTTAAAAGAACACTCGCGTTATGTAATCAATCAAGAATTTTCTAAATCTTCTATTGCCAAGCACTCTTGGGATTCCGGCCATAGTTTTAATTTTCAAAATGCTAAAATTATCTCTAATGCCAATAGTATCTCTGAATTGGACTTTCTTGAAAATTTAGCTATTTATCTTAATCATGATGTTATTGTTAATGATAAATCTGATTCCACAATGCTCTCTGCAGCTTGGAAAAACCTTTTCAGTACTACCATTTAATTTAATTTTGTATTATTATTAGTCTGTTTTTTAAATATATATTATTCATTTATTTATTCATTTTTAATTTCATGTGTTCCCATATTTGATTATATGTATTTTCCCCCCTCCCATTTTTTGCCCCTCCTACTTTGTGTTCTTTTGTTTTGATTATTCTCTTCTGTGATAGGCTGTTGTCTTTTACTTTCTTATTGGCTGTTGATTTCTAACTTCCTATTGGCTGTTTCTTCAGCTTGTTTCCTTTCCCTTGTCTCTCATTTCAATCTTGCCTCTGCTTTCATAGTAGAAGGACGTCTTTTTTGCGCCTGACGAAGAAAGACTCAGATCTTTCGAAAGGCCTAGCGCATTTACAAATTTTTGATGGTGTTTCAAGAAGATTGTTTGTTCTCTGTCAAGGGCGTTTGCAAGATTAGCATAATGCGGGACTAATGTGGTCACAAGCTATATGGGAAAACATTATTTTAATCTTTTCTTCTGGGGGACTCCTGTAAAAGCTGCCAATTAGTTAGAAAATGAGATTGACAAAGTTTCAACTCAATTGAATAATATTAACGCGTGCCTTATCGAGGTTGAATTCATGAAAAATTGTGATTTTGTGCAAAAAAAATGTAGTTTTTCTTACATTAATTGAAAACTATTTGTTTTAGAAACCTAGTTGTTACCTAAGGACTTTCGTTCTCAGCTAAACTTATATTTAATTATATTTGGTATTTGTTTTATCAGGTCGTGAAACTCAAATCTGTTCAGCTCAAACTTTTTGAAAAAGAAATGAAAAATGACAAATGAATAATTTTGATTACTTTTGATAATTTTATTGTGTTATTTTGATTAAAAGGCAAAAGAAATTGAACAATTTTTGTAAATTTAAAAATATTTCATGAAGGATAGTTAATTTTTCGTTATCTAGTTATGTGCCTTAAAAGAAAGAACTCCTCAATTTGTATTGCAGTTGAAGTGCATTTAAACGGAACATCTGAATTTCTCTTTTTATTACAAGCCTGTTTTTGTTACCTACTAGCGTTATCCATTTTTATTCATCACGGCAACCCCCCTTTTCGGTAACAGTACACCAACCTCATAGCCACGGACTTCAAGGAGAATTGTGACACGATTCTGCAAACAACCATTTTGAAAACAAAGAACAGAGCTCACCAAAAACAGATTTAAAATTTTCGATTTAGAGGAAGCTGTTATTCACTGGGATGAAAAACTGCTTCCTCATTTTTTTTAAATATATAAAATATAGAGAGGATAGCATTTTTAATTAGTTGTGGAGATGAAGAACAGTTATTATGATTTCCTCAGTTTGAAAATAGTATCGATATAACTCAGGCAAAAGCTGTATTTACAGCAATTGAAGACTGGGAACAAGTTGGTAAAATCCATGCAATGTGCCTTGATACAACTGCAGTTAACACTGGTCGCCTAAGAAAGACCTGCATTTTGCTATAGCAATTATTAAAGGAAATATTTTCTATATTTACCATGTCGCCACCATAATTTATAAATTATCCTAAAAGCTGTTTTTGATTGTGAAGTGGGCACAATAACTGCCCCTCAGCCAGATATTTAAAAAAAATTAGATTGGGTGGTCTACGTTAGTTCAGACTAAGTATAAAAATGCATTAAGATGAAATATTAGATATAAAATACTTAATTCAGAAGAAATTTCAAGTTTTCTTACAGAACATTTAACAAATGAACAGCACAGGGATGATTATAAAGAATTTATCCCCCTTTGTGCAATTTTCATCATACCAGATGGATGACACTTCCCAGCAAAGAGGAAATTGTTGCCCAGCAGCAAGATAGGTGCTGGCAATGATGGAGCAGTGCAAGCTGATGGTCTAAAACTGCATGACCACTGCTGGACAGCTTCAGTCAACTTTGCTGTTGGAAATCATAGATAAAATTCTGGTGGTCATCCATTTTATCTCATGCGCTGGTCCACCACTACATGGAGTGCACGAACTTTTGCAGTGTTATTACTGGGAACCCTTACGCTAGGTGGCGCTGCTAATATCGAAGACATTGAGCATTTGAACACAAATCTGAAATGAATATCGTAACGCAATTTAAGCTGTGAAGCTAATTTTTTTTGAAACTGTAAAAAATATAGCACCACTGCCACCAACAAAATAAATGAGTAAATGAATAAATAAATAAATTCTTTATTTCAACGCACATTTTTTTCTCCTTAAATCTGGTTTTACTAGGTTACAAAGGATTTCAGTTTTCATAATTTACGCAGTTCAGAATGAATAATAAAAAAAAGCGTATAAAATACATATTATTCTATACAATAGAATAATTTCTGTACCACTTTAATGATTGGGAACGTAAATCACAAAAGAAACAAACTTGAAATAGTTTAATGAGAGCTTGAAAACTACGAGCAATCGTAGCGTAGAAATGGAGGATTATTAAAACTATTTATTCTAATGGTTCCAGTTGCATATATATCTCTCTCCATTAAGACTTCAAACAAGTTGTAAGAAGTGTTATTATCACTATCAACAAAGCAATCATCATCAGAATCCTATTCTTCGATATCTGATTATTCATCACTAGTGATGTATTCCAAAACTTTTTATAAATCTTTAGAATTTTCCAAATTATATTTTTCTAAAATGCAAAATGAATATTTATTCTTCCTGATAACTTGTGGTTGTTTTAAAAATAATTCAAATGCCTAAAATAAATTTGATTACAAAAATTTTATAATTCAACTATCTAAAGAATCACAGCCACCTGTACCGTATGTTCATTGTAATGGACATGTAATTTGGCTCCCATTTTGCGTAAACTATAACCAGTAGTAAAATAAAACTATTTCCAATGCTAAGATTAACTTACAAACATTATATAAAAAAATCACTGACACATTAGAAGGAATTTTTCATAAAAATCAAAACAAAAAGAATACTCATGTTTTTGCATACCAAATCCTGACGCCACTTTTAAACAAAGCAACCTGTAAACATCTGTTGACTGTTGCCAAACCAAAAACCGCAAAGATGTCAAAAAGATTAGTTATTCATCTATTCATGGAGCAAGATTTAACTCTTTTCAGTCAGAGAAAAAAAAGAGATAAGGTTTTTAAATGTATGTCTATTGTAATGGACAACAGGTCTGAAAGGGTTAATGCTTCCTTTCTTATAAGACAACTTTAATAATAAAACGCATTTGAACATTATTTATTGTCATTTTCATACTTTCTTTGCAATTTTAATTTTTAAGTTTCGATTTCGATTTTTTTCATTTACGTATGAATTTTTTTAATTAAACTCTTTATTATGTTCAAAATGAAGAATAAAAGGTGAAAAGCAGATGAAATGGAATGTTACAATGTTTTTTTCGCATTTTCATAAAAAGTAATTTTTTAGGATTCAGATCAATTTTGGTCGCGAAAAATGCACACGTGTTTAAATCTATAATTTTTTACCAAAACGTGCTGCGTGGTTCTTCAAGAAAAATACATTTTTTTATGAAATGAGACCAGCATTATGTTTCTAGGCTCAATTCTATTCATTTAATGAAGTAAGAAAAGCATTTTTTTGCGAAAAAGCACGTGTTTTTTTTCTAACTTTGATCTTAATGAGACACGGGTTAATATTATCCAAATAACCTGAAACTTTGCCAATCTCACTTTCTAGACAATTGGAGAAAATTCGGGGGATCCTCCCGAAAAAAAACGAAAATTGATTTCTTGTGGCCACCCAAATGCATCCTCTGTAGTAGTTAAATAGACCTAATATGAATCTCAGTTGTTTCTTCGTTTTGGGAGCTTTGAGATGTTTTATTATTTCTAGTTTCTCGGGAATAGGTCCATGTTTACCTGAATTTATGATATGTCTTAAATATCTCACTTCAGATGATGCAAAGGAGCATTTTGTCAAGTTAGTGGAAAAATTAAGAGATTTTAAAGTTTCCAAAATTTCTCTTATATGATGCAAAAGGTCTTCGCAGTTAGAAGAATAAATTATAATATCATCAAGGAAACTTTCTACATAATCACTATGCGGCATCAAGGTCTGATTCATAGTTCTTTGAAAAGTAGCCGGAGCTCCAGACAATCCGAAATGATTTACTTTTCATTGGTACTGGCTTTTTGGTGACACAAAACTGTTCAATTCTCGACTACTTCTTCAAGTGGGATTTTTCAATATCCTTTTAAAATATCTAGCAATGTCAAATATTTCGCTGAACCAGCAGTAAATTTTATTTTGTCGGAATTCTGCATAGGAAAAGGGGAGATCTTGGTGACGGCATTTCACTCTCTATAATCTACACATAATCTGATTGTTCCTCCTTTTTTCTGCTACGCACACCAATTGGTACACCATCTCCGGTGAAGAAGATTCTATGAGATCTTTCCTTAGTAATTCCTGTATTTGGTTTTCTACATTAGCTTTCAAAGTATCTGGTACTTTATAAAAATGTGATAAATTTCTTATAACACCGGGTTTTTAATTTATGCTATGTGAACCAACTTTGGCTCTCTTCAGTTCCCCCATCAAAAACCACTCTATATTCTTGGATAAGTGCTATTAGTTCCTTTTCTTGTTCTGGTGATAAATTGCCTGAATTAATATTTTTCTGCAGTTCTTCGTCAACGACACTGTGTTGTTCTATCGGAGCATGTTGTACTTCTCCAAACTCTTCATCAACTTCATAAATGACACCAACAGCCCTAATCGGTTGAATATACTTTCTTAATTTGTTCTGATGTAGGTGTCGAATACTTCCGTCAGGTAATTTGACCTCATAGGAATGCACCGGTTTTTGTTGAACTATCTCTCCTGGTCCCTTTCATTTTGAATACAGTTTGTTAGTGGAATCAGGGATAAGTACTACTACTTCATCTCCTACGGTTGATGTTGTATCTTTCGACCTTAAATTGTGATGATGAGCGTATCGCTGGTGTGGGGTTTCAGGAACGGTCTTTGAGTATTCTGCCACATCTTTTAAACATTTCCGGAGTTTCTGCATATAATCTGCAACAGACTCTCCAATTCCTTGGGGATGTACCGCTTCATCTTTCCAACTTGATTTTAATATAGCTAATGGTCCAACAGGTGGACGTCCGTACACCAACAAGATGGTGCAACACCAGTTGTGGCATTGGGGACTTCTCGATATGCCCATAAGAGAAAAGGTAGTTGTTTGTGCCAACCTCTACCATGAGAGTTTATGGCATGATGTAGCATTGATTTCATTGTTTTCATCCATCGTTCAACCAATCCATTTGATTGTGGGTAAACTGGAGTATTAAACTTAGCTACACACCCCTATCGTTTCAAAAGCTCTTTTGTCAGTTTTGAAGCAAAATTTCCTCTATTGTCCATGGCAATCATTCTAGGAATTCCAGTTCTAACAAAAAATTCAATAAACGCTTCACATGCTGCTTTTGCTGTCACGATTTAATAAGGATAGCTTCAGTCAACGACTATGTTGATCCATAACAGCTAGAACATACCAATGGCCTCGAGAAGGCTTCGGTTAAATTGGTCCCAAAATATTAGCATTTATTACTTGAAATGTGAGTTCTGGTCTTCCGACCGCTTCAGTAGGTGTTCTGTCCGTTATTTTTGTTTTTCTGTGCATTTGAAAATCATGACAAGCAACGCATAGTTGTTTAATTCTTTTGGCAGTTGTTCCCCCCAAAACGACATAACAATTCTATCTCTTGTTTTCTTAGCAGCTACGTTTCCACCAGTGTGTGTTTCATGTGCTAATCTCAAAATTTCTTGTCTTCTACAGGCAGGTACAACACGTTGAACATAATTTTGTTCCAATAATAATTTTTCTGCCGCTTTGCATCTTCAAAGCATTTTTTTAATTTAGAACAAGCCAATTGCTCCTTTTTCAACAGTTGCGCTTGTGAAACTGATAATATTTTCTTCTGATCCGCGTTACAAAATTTTTCGCGCAAAACAGTTGCCTTGACCGAAGTAGGAATCAGCTCCAAATCTCAGGCTTCTTTGTTTTCATCTTCATTAATTAGATTTGTTTCCAACTTTCCTTCTGGGCACCTTCCCTCCACATTGAATACAGATTTTGCTTTGTTTTCTTCAACCGGGGGGATATCTACCTCAAGCCTTAAATACAACTTTTGTGTTCTTTTAACACAGCGAAAACCTTGGGAGTGATCAAAGCTTCTTCGTGTAATCCTTCCACTACCGCAACCTTTACTCGTGCATACGGAATAACCTCATCTAGTGTCCGAAGAGTGAGCGGGACGAAAACAAGCTTTGCTTCCACAGGACTCCCTATTGCGGTTCTCAAGAATACTTTTCCATATGACTGTAAATACTCTTCCGACACCACCGATTTCCGCAGAACTGTAATCCCCGCCTCACTATCGATGATTCCCTGAACGTTCTGGTTACCGATTTCTAGATCTACCTTCTGTCTCCGATCTGTTTTTTCAACCGGTAAATTCACATTCAAATAAATAACATTTAAACCCTTTTTCTCAAGATCGCTTTTGGAAGTTTTTCCTCCATCTTGTCCTACTATATTCAATTTGGGACAATACTTCTTCACATGCCCGCCCTTACTACATTGGAAACAGTCATATTTTAAGCGAAATTCTCTTTTATCTCATTGCACTCTGAGAGATGCTTCAGTCTTGGGTTCAAATTTCGGTTTACCATCTCTCATATCTTTTTTTTTTTTTTTTTTTAATTCCGAACTGTAATTATTCCAACTTTGATTTCGAGAGTTAGATAAATTTTTCTTTAGAAATTCTTTTCTTTTAAAACTGTCGGTAATGATCTCGTAATCTTCAAGTATTTCTACTAATTCCAACGGCGTAGTAAAGGGATCCAATTTTACAAGAAATGTTCTGTTATTTCTACAGGCACACGGAATTTTAATTGTTCGGTTATTAGTAAGTCTTTTAATTGCTGGAAAGTGTTAATATTTAATTCTGTGATCCTTTCAGTAAAATAACTTAAAAGCTCTTATAAGTGTATAATTCCTTCATGATTTTCATGTGTTTTCTGGTGCCTCCAAAAACATTGTTTTAATTTTTCACTGTTTAACTTGTATCGCTTTAAGATAAGATTTTTCACAAAATCTTAATCAGTTGCATCTTCCGTGAGTTCTCTAGCTAGCATATTGGCAATTTCCACCGGAAAAACTGCCTATAGGTAAACTACTCAGTCTTTCATTGGTACTTGTGTCATTTCCGCTCCTCTTTCAAAATTTATCAAAAATAATCCCATCTCATCACGCTTTTCATAAAACTTCGGTACAATCTGTGCTAATTGAATGTTTGGAGCCTACTCAACTTTTGATTCATTTCTTTGTTCCGGAAATTTCTGTAATTATTACAGTTTTTTCATTTACAGTTCATATTCTTTCACTTCCCTGACTATTCGCTCCTCCTTTTCTTCTTGCAGTATTTTTTCTTCCCTCTCTTCTTGACGTATTCTTTCTTTCCTATCCATTACTTCTTTCTTTTTCCTATCCTCATTTACAGAACTCAAAAATACCTTAACAAACTCGTCTTCATATCCCTCCACTTCTAGTATAGCCTTTTTCAGGTCTGCAACTTTTAAATTTTCGACATTCTCTACTCCAAGTTCAGTCGTCACTTGCTGTTCATCTTCTTTTTGCTACCCTTGCTTAAATAAGCCATATTTGATGAACCGAATTTAAAAAAAAATTGAAGCAATCAGTAATATTCAAACAGTGTCTCTACCCTAATTGGAACTTTCCCTAAGAATGCCTTAAATCAAATTTAATTTAAACTTGTACATTCTTTTGTACATAACGCCTCAAATTGAATGAAATTTATTTTATTTAAATATTTATATTAGTATTACTGACCAAATTACAACACATTTGCACGATAATGAAAAAGAAAATCCAGAAAGCAATTCTATTAATAATTAAAATATACTTTTCCAATATGTCGGGTTAAAAAAATAAAACATTTGTGTTCTATCAAAATAAGAATTTGTCAGTGCTTTGCGTATAAATGTTTAAATACATCCTTAGAAAATACATAATACATTATCTCGTTTTTTTTTCTTTTAACCCTCCGAGCGTCTTGCAAAAGAGTAAAATTGTAATGTTGTTTTCTTTGCATTTTGTTTTAAATGCTAAAAAAATATGATCCTTTCAACATTACAAAAAAAAAACACAATTACAAATATGAATGTAATCCTTGAGAGTATATCATTCCCCAATGTATTTAAAATTAATTAAATCTATAGAATTACAGTATCATAAATATTGCTTGTATTGCTGTGAAACCTGGAGCTTAGTGAACGGAATATTACGCCCCAAACACTTAGAGGGCTAACACTGTAATCTCTTATTAAATTATATTTCAAACGAAATCAAATATTTATAAATCAGTCTTAAACAAACACCTTTTAATTAAATTGAATTGTATTCAAGATATGAAAACCTTTCTTTTATCTTAATTTGAAACGCAAATCAAATCTCTATATTTCCCTTCAATTTGTAAATCGAAAAAAAACAACAACAAAAAACAAACAAATGCTTAACATTCAGTAACAATTAAAAAAAATAAACAACCAAATCCGTAATAATCAAATAAAGAACAAATTTATACATTCTCTGTTTCACTGAACAGAGATTACACAACTTTTATTTCATAATTCAGTCTGAATAATTCATAATGTAAACATCTCAAGGAATTCCAGAATAACACGTAACAACAACAACAAAAAAAAAAAACTATTACTTCCTCTACATACTTTGAAATAGCACCATTTTAACGAATCACAAAGCTAAGAGATTAAATTCCTTTGCAAATAAATCTGTTTCTTTCTTCCTTTTTTTTTCTCCAAACAATAATTAACTTAGCTAACACTTATTTTTTCAACAAAGTTTATTCTTAAAGAATAAACTGCTTCACCAATCTATTATACAATTTTAATATAAATGAAACTCATATTTTATGTTACTTTTTTTAAAACAACAATAACAGGAGTATACTTATTAAATAACAAAATTTAAACTTTCACGCTAAAAATAATTATTTATAAACACAGTTCTATCTGAACATTCTATCAATTTAGCAATCATACTAATTAACTCTGCATCCATATTACTACGCAAGTTAAATATACAACAAAAATTCTTAAGCATTACGAAACAGTGCAACATCAATAATTATTTACTTTTCAAACTTAATTACTAAATAAAATACCATATTTATTTTGAATAAATGTTAACCCGTTGTTTCGAAACATAATATAAAGTATATGCACTTTAAACAACCATTTTAATAATAAATATTTAAACTAAGCTCCCGATGGAATAAAAAAGAATACCTTTATAATAGCTAGATTAGTTATAGGATTCTCTTCGACGCCAAGTAAATACTGTGAATACAACTTTATTAACTTAGTATCTACTATGCTGTTAACCACAATATACCACGATGCCATTTAATCCGGTAGTAACACTGAAGATGATTTTCAAAAACTGAAGACCATCATCCTCTTCGTCTGCGACATTCTCATGGCCAGTTCGGGTTCCATGATATTTATGAGGAAATAATAGAAAATCTGATTAAAGTAGTGAGATCTAAGCAGTGATATGATTAAATAAGTTTATGTACATTAGATGGACAAATTTACAACAACGCACACACATAATATTAGCACATAATAATACTCTGCAGGATTACATATCTTCACCAGCGTCCTTTCGAACACATCTCAAGATTATATCGTCTCTCTCTCTCCCTGGCTGTTGCCATTTTCAGTTTCCTTTAAAGAGTCTTTGGACCACGGAGTATAGGCGACTTTAAAAAAAAATAATTTTTTTAACAACTCGATTGAATGTTTTGTTTTAGATACTAAAAGAAAATAATTTTGAATATGACTTTAGAAATATATGCTTTTACATATAAAGTAATTTTCGACATTAAAACGTTTCGCTCATACGAATTGAATTATTTTAAAATATTCCCTCATTTTTTATATCCACGTGTAAATATTTGTTTCACGTATAAATATTTTTCACGGCGTATATTAAGTGTATTGAAATTCTGAAACAAGTCATTCTTCTGTAATCGTGCATATTGACGATCTTCAGTGCGCATTGAATGTGAAAAACAAATTTTATTGTTTAGATGAATTTGTTTGATGAATTGTTTAGATGAATTGCTTAGAGAGTTCTCGAGGGGATCGCATCAGATGGTGGTTCTCGGGTTCGCTGAAACGATGGTTAAAAAAACTCCAACATATCGATGAAAGTACAATCACTTATTTATTTAAGTTCAAGAACAAAGGAGTACATCTCATAAACATGGAACTTCGGATATGAAGCAATACAGAAGGACACATTAAGTATCTCGATGTGTATAAACAAATTCGTTTCATCACTGCTAGGCATCGTCACAGAAAAGAAAATGAAAATAACAGCGGTCCTTTAACGGACCTTCCAGTCAGGCTGTCAGGAACGAGCTCCTCGATGATGCGTACTCAGATCATGAGTCTTGGCATCTTTTATTATCGCCAACTAATCAAGTTTTTGATGCCTATATTACAAAGACAAAGCATTGGCGACAGGATTAGCAGACAGATTACGTAACAGTCCCGCCTTTCGGCGCACCTACGGGATGTGAAACAACCCTACATGTTTCAAGAATAAGTGCGACGAAAAGTCTCGCATTTGTTTATATTAAAAAAAGATTGCAGTATACTGCAATTCCAATAAATACATCTTTTCTTTATTTCATTTTTTTACCCGTCAAGTTCTAATAGGAAATGAGAGTAGTGTATTTATAGCGTAAATGAAATACGTTAAAGAAAAAATGAACAGTTAAAGTGGAAGTGCAGCTGTACGAATTATAACTGCGCACGATTGTTTTAACTAAAAACCGTTAGGAAGGGTAATAAATAAATAAATAATCGAGAATGAGAATTTTGAATAAGTGAAGCAAAATATCTGAGACCATAAATCTTTATATGTGTTGAGAAAAGTTCCTTGTGAAAGGAAAAGAAAAAAAACTAAATGAATGTAGAAGTATGAATTATTTTAGAAAAAAGAATTACTATAATGAATTTACTTGTATAAAGTAGATTTTGAGAAACGGGGAGTGAAATTGGTATGTTGCAGATAAATCTGCCACAAGAGTTGTTACTGATTTCTGATTACATACTTTTGCAGGGAGTTTTTCAGATTTTCATCTGTTAGTCATTTTTCAATTTTTTTAAAACTGTATTTATATTTTTGGCATTTTAACCATCGAATTTTAATCTTTTTACAAAATAACGTTCCTTTCCTCCTCTTCTATAAAGACATATTTTGGAAGAAGATGTTTACGATTTAAATACTTGCCTCAACATTAAAATTTTATGCCGAGCGATTGAAGCTGCACAGGACGTCGTACTTTTAATGCCGTAACAACGATATATGCTGAAGTACACAGGTCTCTGTTCAAAAGATAGTAGTTTACATAATGCGCAAAGCTGCCTTGTTATCGTGATTGTCGTTTTAATGATTTATGAGACGCGATTCACACACGGCTTCCGTTATAGAGATCGCTGTATTAATGATTTATTTCTGAGAAATCAACAGAGGCTCCGTTAGCATTACCATTGTTAACAACAGCTGAATCCCAGTACAAGCGAGATACTTGGCGGCCATGAATTTGGCAAGGTGATAAATCGTTTGTTCTGGTAGTATAATTTTTTTGTATTTTTGGTTACGCCTATCTGAAAACATCGTTTTATTGAAGTCATTGATGCATTCTTAAAATCGAGATTGAAAAATTAGCTCAGTGGTTTTTTGACAGCCCAACTCCGCATGTTTTGTAATTTGTTCTAAGGAAATTTCTGGAGAAGGGAGACATTTTGTATTGGTTTTTAATTGTGAAATTAAAATGAGGGAAAGGTAAAGCTTGATATGTTTAATATTTGTTCTGTTTTTTTCTGCTGTTTTTATTTGGAAAATTTGGAAAATAAAGTGCCTGTGTGATTTAGTTTGAAATTGTGAGCATTTTGTTCAATTGTTTGCTGGAAATTTAAATGACAAATTACCGACCACTGAAAATTTGCAAAATTATGGCAAGTCAACATTTTTTAGTGTTGTGTTTCAAGGGAGGAGGTGTCTTTTAAGGTATGTTAATAATTTTTTGCATATTTCATTATAATGTTTTATTAGCCATTTATTGTCATTATTATTTCTCATGCATGGCGTTGCCTTACGAGTTTTGTGTTTTTTTTTTTTTTAGATTGCTGAACAGCTAGTTTGCTGAATACAGTGATATTTTTTGTTTGTTTTCACATGTTTTTATTGACTGCTGCTTTAACAAGTTTCATAGAATTTTGAGATTACTGCACAATTAGTTTGCTGAATCCAGTGATGTTTTTTTCTGTACGTACATTTACTAACTGTCGCTTTAAGGAATTTCCTGCGTTTTCCAGATTGCTGCAAAACTAGGTTGCTGTATTCAATGATATATATTTTTTTCATGAACGCGAGCGTTCATACTTTGGTAAATTAGAAATAAATTATTCAATGTTTACTCTGATATAGGTAGGTACTTTAAAAGATTGAAATGACGCGATGATTTTTTCTGGAAGCTGTTGAGAAATGAAAATTTTAATCTTTTAATCATTACTCTGATCTAGAAAGGTAGTTTAACTCGTTTGTTTTATTTTGAATCTCATAAAAATGAGCTTTTCTATGTTTTCTAATACGTCGTTATTTATAAATATTGTATTTCCCCTGATACCAGGATGATGACGTAGTAGAAAACTGTATGGTGGCAGTCAAGAAAGCGGACCAATCAAGTCAGTTTTCAGGTAACCGCATTTTAGTTTGGCGTACGTGGGGTTGTTCGCCAGAAAAGTCGCCAAATGGGGTGTCTCGATTGTTCTGGGATTGTGCCGCGACTTATGGGAGCGAAGCACTCTGAACCACGTTACAAGGATCACCGTATTTTTAGGTTATATAATTTTTTATTTTGCCCCAAAACCAATACCCTAAATTTAAACAGACATTGTCTGTTCTGTTTTCTAGTAATCATATACATTATTTATGTTCGCATCAAATCTTTTTTCTAAATGTATAAAAAAAACGCATTGAGTTAAATGAGGTATAATGCGAAAACATACTAAGCAGAATTTTACGGAATTTTTTAAAAGCATTTTTTTCTTATGAAAAATGCAGTTTAATAAAATTAATGAAAAACTTGTCTACAATTAATCTCCAAAATTGCCATGAGAAAACAAATTGCGTTTTTGGTGATGTACAAATATTTTATGATGTACTACACATTTTACCTATAGTTAATACAAATACAATGTTAACTGTTTTATGTAGGGAATTTCACATACAAAGTTTTTCGTGAAAAACTTATCGGCAAATGATCTCCAAATTTGCTTTGTGAAAAACTTGTACGGGTTTGCTTTTTGTATATAATTTATCTTCAATAGAAAATTTACTTGTTTTACTCCTATTTCTAAAATAAACGAATGATACAATTATATATTCAGATAAATTACTTTTTTAAAACTTTTCATCCAACTTTGATAAAAGGAAATAACAAAACTTTTTCAATAATAAAACACCTCTTAGAAAAGTTTTCTCTGCCACATATCAATCTTAGTTCCTATTAGAAAAGAGAAGTCATGATAATGATCATAATACCTACTGCAAAACTTAATGCGACACAAGAAACAATTTTCTTCTTCATATAATTCTTCCTGATAATGTTCCTTCTGAACACAGACCGTGACAGTTCTAACATCTGTTTTTGATTGTTTTGCCATCAGATAGATGCGATTAATTGACTATAACTCGATCCATGCGTTGAGAATGAGAGACACAGACTTCCTTCAGATGCTATAAAAGGAATAATGTATTTATAACAATTAGATGAATGAAAGTAACTGCTTTTGTATCTATTAATTTCAGGTTTAGAATTAGATATTAACACTAGAAAGACGGCGAGTTATCATTTTGACCGTTACCAAATGAATATATTTCGGTTTGAACCAAAAATTTCTTTATAAAACTAGTTAAAAAGATACAAAGAAGAAAAACTAGTTAAATAAATATGTTAATAATTTAAAATAAAAATTCTTGTGTCCAATATTTTTTATAAAATTTGAGTAAAATTTTCCATCTTTCTAGTGTTAAAAGATGTCATTTAAATTAAACGATAAAAATTTTTGGATCTCTGGCGTTAATGAGATGCATTCTTAACGTAAATTACTATTTAATTAATTTTATTCTTTTTATATATTGTATTTACCGTTTACGTACTTGAGTTATTGGTATTCTTTCTTATCTATTGGATTAAAATGGGCTAACAATATGAAAATATGTTCCGAAAGAGGGTTGTAGTTTAACGGAATGCCGGTAGTACAATATAATACATGCAATTTAGATGTAACAATTGCTGAACAAAATATAATCTTCTGTGATGACCTGTCACAAGGTAAGATACAATAAAGAGTCGTGTACGCTAATGTCGCGTGGTGCATGTAAAATGCATCGTAAGGGCAAAGTTCACCAAGTTCCGTATTAATTATACATCTGGAAGTGCCTAGCCAGGTGAAGGTCACATCACCTGATGAAGTTTCTAAATTACGAGACCAACTCGAGTAGTGAGCTGCACTTCGGTTGCTCGGCATGATGATGAATCAGATGTGTGATGAATCGTGTAATTAAACAGGCAATGCCTGTTTAAATATCTGGCCATCATAGAATCAAAACAAAGTAAATCACAGCTGCTATTAAGATGGCATAAGCACTTGTACAGCAGACAAACCCCATGTGGCGATCAGGCGATTTTGCTCAGTTTCCTCGTACTAAAAGCAGTAAAACTGGATTGCAGATAGTTGGGTAGGGGCCTGGTCAGCGGTTAGAAAGCTACAATAGCGACATGCGGGATTGCCCGTGAAAAGAGAACAGCGAACCTATTTTTGAATTGTAGAACACTAACTACGAGAGTAAGAAAATGAGTTGAATTTTGAAAGTTGAGATTTGGAGGTTGTTCGTCGTTGGTTTTTGTGATCGGTTGTTGGTAAGAACACCGTGTGTACATGTACGTGTGTGCTGCGAATTCAGAGAAACCTATGCGTTCGTCATATTGAATAAGCCTTGTCGAGTACGTTCAAGAGAGACATGAATAGAATGTTTATAGTCATATAAACGAGTTCGCAGATAACAACCCAAATTTAACGTAGGGAAGAATCTGCTATATTTATGTCTATAAAGGTGAGTGTTTTGTTGTGTTGTAAAAATTTAAGTGCATTGTAAATAAGTATTCAATTTAATATTTATTTAAAGTATTCAGGTGAATTGATACTTTACATCTTGTCCGGTATGACGCACATATACCGGTTGCGGTTACATTACAATTAAAGAATATTTATCCCTTCACGTGTGATGGACTGAAATTGGATTAATATTTCTCACAATGGTGGCATTGTCTATTAAAACGATGTTAGTGACAATTTTAAATTAATTATTTAGAAAATTAAATAAATTAATATTTGGCTGGAAGCCTTTTGTGAAAAAAACGCTGAAACGCTTACAGTATATATATATGACAAAATATGCATGCCGATAATATTTTTTTTAAACTTTAATTATGTATTTCCTCATACAGAGCATGGCAGTTAAAATATATATTACTGATTGCTTTTCAGATAAATGCGAGGACTGTACAAAACACGTTGTAAGATTTGAGAATGCGTGATGCAAATATATTTCAGAGGAAATTAAAATGCACTTATTTATAACTGCCTGGATGGAATTAAATTCTCATTAATTGTTGATTTAATGATACATTTTATAACTTAGATCTTTCAGAATTTAAATAAATAAATAAAATTATGTTATTGCTGAAATGAAATAATTTGTACTAGAATGATCACCGAATTCTGTGCCGCTAATAATATAAAAATGGCATGTAGATATATAATAAATACACTACGATGCAACTATAAATTTCCATTTACCTAACTTTTAACAGAAAGTGATTCATCGGATGTAATGATGCATCGGTCGGAGCGTATTAATTAGTATTATATATTAAATATGCTACCACTGTTATAATACTAGATCCTTCTTAATTATTTCTTGTTGCATATGTTAGAAACATCTTTCACAATGAATATACAGAAATAGCTGTGACAAAAAAGAAAAAGAAATGTATATAGAACGCTGCGGCTCCTGCACTAAACTGCAGAAATTTATGACAAATACCATATATAATTATTTCTAAATACATGTTTTTGGGGAGAACTATTATTTTAATATTGTATCATAATACATTTTGATAAAATTACATAAAAAGGACATTTAGGTCGATTCTTGAAATATATACATTATTGTTCAGATTATTCCCCAGTTTCAAATTACTTAATGGGATGTTTTATTAAGGTGTCTCATGATTCTTAAATCTTTAAAATTTTCGAAATTATAATTTTTTAGATGTTAAACTCCTACCTTTTCTGAACATTTTGATATAATTGCTTCCTCGAAATTCCCATTCCAACAGAAGTTATAGATTTTAGAATTATACCTCCTGAATTGCTGAAGCGGAGCTTTCGAAACTTTGAAGTTATTTTTCTCCAAGTGACGTTTTTGGGCATAACGCGCAGGATGTCTCAAAAACTTCTGAATATTTTTTCATGAAATTTTCAAAATATATGCTTCATGCTAGTATGCATAAACGGAACCTAAAATTTCCTTTATATTGTTCAAAAACATATTTTTTAGGTGGTTAGACTGTTGAAATTTTCTAAATTTTGCATTAGCTAAATAAAACTGCGAAAATGAGATTCATGGTGAATGAGGCAGACTTTTCATAAGTAAAAGAGATGGCAGAATGTTTCTTGACATAAATTAGGACGAAGCAAAAAATAAAAAACAGAACTCAACAATCCATTTGATTCCAGACAACCTTAATTCGAGAAAAGCTAGGCACTTATGCTAGAAAATGAATATGTCATTTCGAGAGTAGGCTAAAGAAACATAGTGCAACTACTTAAGGGGACAAGGGACCTTTAAAATCAATTTTCTATTTTGTGTAAATTTCACTTTAAATATTATTCAGGGGTACATTATATGCATTATGGCATACATTTATCACAATTTTTTTTTTTTTTTGGATTATATTACTTTCTAATGATTATTATTATACATTCTAATTTTTTTCTTACCTTTATTATTCAAATATCCGATGCACAGTTTTATTTAAATTTACGAAGTTTCGTTTATTTAAATAAACGAAACTTCTATACAAAATATTGTGGAATTTCATTGATGTTCAGATCGCATGGACTATTTTGAAAAGTTCTAAATATTACGGAAAATTCTTTTTTTTTTCTCCAATAAACTATTTTTTTTTACTTTTTTGTGATAAATGTGTGCCATAATGCATAATAGACCCATGAATAATATTTAAATTGAAATTTATAAAAAAATTAAAAAAATGATTTTAAAGGTCCCTCGTACCCTTAAGTAGTTGCACTATGTTTCTTTAGCCTACTCTCAAAATAACATATTCATTTTCTAGCATAAGTGCCTAGCTTTTCTTTCGTGGGGGCACGAAATAAACAAAGATAGGATTTGACTTTTATTTAGAAAAGGCTTCATTTATTTTTATTTGAATTTCACATGTTAAGCTGCTAAAAATAGGGATTGTTAATATCGATTTCCTTAGCTTTATTGTCAAGGACTTTCCAGATGCATAGAGATACAAAGAAACGAGAAAAGTATCTTTAAAATATTTATTTAATTTCAAACATGTCCGATTGGAAGTTTTTAGAATACCAGATTGAATCTCTGTAAATAATATACATATCTGCATAATTAAGTAATTATGGAACATATTCATTAAATGCTTGTTCAAAAACTACAATTACGTGTCAGATTACATATTACAGTGTTACATATTACATATTATAGGTATGTGTATAATACATAATACATATGCATCATTATGACGTCAGAATAAACAAAACATTTTTTGTCGCCAAATTTGAGAATTGACATGATATATTACCAAATTTGGCGACATTTTCCTAAATGTCGCCAAGCTTGGCGAATATTTGACGCTAGTGGCTATTTTTCAATCAGTTAATTATTAATGCGAGCCATCTATTTTTATTTTTCCGCATATCATCTGAATAGTTAAATGATATAACGTACTAATATTTCCAAAGTGCTAATAGTTTCGTCACTGCCCAAAACCTATGCTATTGTTATTATATTCTACTGATATTATACTTACTGTGACTATGTTGTTAACATTTACACCGCTAAAACTTCTGTATTATATAAAGAGAATTTACGGAAACTATTAAAGCATTGAAACTGCGAGTTCTCCTTATGATTATTATAATTCTATAATATGTAACCTGTTAATCAATATGTACGTTAGAATGAATCTTCTATAATCCGGTTCCTCGCATTTTAGTTTTCGGGTTTCGAGTAAAATTTGCTAAAATCCTAAAACCATGGCACATTGACTAATTCTTCAACACGATCAGATGAGAAGAATGATAGATTTTCAAATGGATCATGGCAGTGAGCCGGTAGACCTTCTATTCTTCCGTAATCGAGTCTATTGAAAAGGTTAACGTGAAACAAAAAGATATTAGCATCAATATGGTTTAATGCAAATACAGATATTATCAAAGGATTTCATAAGAACCATTTCACTTGTACCCAGTCGTATCAGTTAAAATACAACAATTGGCAGTGCGCCCAATTAGAAAAGATTACTTAATAGGATTAAAAATTTCCGCATTAGAGAACGAATCGTAACTGCTAAGGAAGCATGCATAAGTGAGTTAAGAGATACTTGTCACGAAAGATGAAATGCATAACAACACAAAATATATGATGTGCTTCCATGATCGTAAAGAGTTCTTGATTTCTCTATCAAAAGCTTCCGAATTGCCGAAAGAATGGTCAAGTAAATTAAATTATGAATCACAGTAACATGATGCAACGTTTAACATGGAAGTAATACGGTAAATACTGCTTGCTAGAGGCGGCTAGTACTTTAATATAAAAAGAAATAAAGTATAAATTTGTAAAGCTCAATAAAATAAATTTAGGTATTTTTATGTTAGCCGGGCGCAAGTGACAAATCGCCAAATACTGTTCCCAACTCCATTGTTCATATTGCATTCATTTCATTTAAAGATATATACTTTTCATTCATCTCATTTAAAATAGATGCATTTCGCTCATTTTATTTAATAGAATATTTAACATAGAAATAAATAAATAAATAACAAATAATAACATAAACCAAAATATTTTATTCGAAAATCAAAGCATTGTTTCTAATTTACACATGTGAAAAATTAAAACTGCTATTGTCGAAAAAAACAAAAGGCTAATGAGGAGATTTGCTCCCGGCTAACATAAAAGTACCGAAATTTAAGTTTTTTCATATTAATATAGTTTAGAATAGCAAACTTGAAAAAACATACAAAAAGTAGTGATATCCCAACAAAAAATTTTCTGTAAAAAAAAAAAAAAAAGCGCCAAGTTCTCCTTAATGTTTCGGCCAAAAAAAGTAGTGATATCTGATGTTCGCACAAGTTAAAATCCAAACATCCCAAATCTTTCATTGAAAATTGCTTCCTGCGACTTGGCCGTTAATGCATTCGTGAGAGTTTTTCAACTTTAAAAATATGTACAAATGAGCTACATGCCAACTATATTTTTTGATTATTTTAGGCATTTTGTGACGCAGAATACAGAAATAAAATACACATTTGGAAAAAGCATTTAAACAACTTCAGTCTATTTAAATGCTTAGAAGTTAAAAATAACAAAATACTTGCATTCAGGAGATAATATCCCTAATTGCTAAAACATAATTAATATCAATATTTAACAGTTTATAAATCGCATACCTCTTAATGTTTGCAAACAAACTATAATAAATGTTCAAACGAAAAAAATCTCTTTCGTCAATACACAAGATTTCAATATTATACAATAAAATATAATGTAACATATTGTGAGATATGAAGTAAGTAAATTTTGTTTTATTTCTTGGGTTTTACGTTAATGACTTTTGCTTTTGACCGTACAAAATGGCAATTAAACCGCAAGTGGACTAAATGATCTGTAATCAAATTTAATGTTTGTTGAAACTGAATGGTAGTTATCAGAAATCTTTTACTTATAATGTTTTTATGTGAATTTTACTCTTTGCATTCTAACATTACTTTTAATATTTAAATAATTCATAAATGCGTAATTTCCAATCATTAATTTTGAAATGCTGTAGAAGGCATTAACGGCCAAGTCGCAGGAAGCCATTTTCAATGAAAGATTTGGGATGTTTGGCTTTTAACTTGTGCGAACATCAGATATCACTACTTTTTTTTGGCCGAAACATTAAGGAGAACTTGGCGCTTTTTTTTTACCGAAAATTTTTTGTTGGGATTTATTATTCCTGAGAAAATTGAATACAGTATAGCTATATAAGTATATGAAGCATTTTCACAAAATGTTAACTTTCAGGAATAAAAATCTGGTGAAATTAAACTTGATAAAATAAAATTTTCAACTTATAGACAAATGCCTTAATGATTCAAAATAAAGAACAAAATGGACAGCAGGGAAAAATTTTTCACTTAAATTAAGGTTTATGTTAAACTTGCGAGTTTAATTTCCTTACCGTTTTACCTCTCTAACTTTTTATTTTCTTCTAAAATTTTACTTATAATGAATTTGAATAACACCAACAGAACATTCAAATAAGAAGCATTAACAATGTAGTGTTTTTAGTACAAAATTTTGGCATAATATTGTCTTAAAGGAATGTTAAAGAAGGAACGCTAATGGAAAAAAAGAGACGGTAAGAATAAAATGAAATGCTAAGGATGCGACGGTAAGGGAAATTAATACCTAATTTTAAGCAAACCGTATTTTAGGCAATTAAGACTATGTAATAGCCACAATGTTCATTGATTTTCAGAAACAGTTAGTTACATTGGATTAAATTAAAAAAAAATAATTTATCTCATGAAAAGCAGGAATAAACTTTGGGGATAGTAAGACTACCAATAAAGCTACGATGCTTGAAATTGATATTTAAATGCTGATTTAAATTCTGCAGTAAATTTACTGTTAAATAATTTTAGTCATTCTTTCTGCAGCATACTTTTGCATGAGAAAATATTTAAAAAAAAATTCTATAAAATTTTAGCATTTATTTTTGTGTGTGTAAATAATAATAGATGAACACAGAAAGTTAAGAATTCCTAATTGAGTTATTGTGTATGAAAATACGTTGTCGCCATCTCATTTTTAAACAAACACATTTTCTTAGAATTTTAAAATGTTCTATATAAAACGAATCATAATATTTTCGACATACATTTCTGTCAGTGTATATAATAATATCAGAATCTGGATTCGTGTATGAAAATATTTCTTGTAAAATAACTAACCAAAATATATAATTTAGAATTTTTATTTTTCTACGATTCCTTAAATTAAAGAAAATAAGATTATGCCTTTCTAAAATTTCATATATTCTAAAATAATGCGCTATTATTTTTGTTTTAAACATAAAAAGAAAACCACTTCTTTCAAAAATTTTAATAAAGTATTAAAAATTCAAAAATTATTTTTACATACTTTTAATGTTAAACAATTATTCAGTCCATTTACTACTATAATTCTCTCTTTAACCCATTAATTCTCACTCCCGTCATATTCACGGGCTGTGTCTTTTACTTAAATTGTTTGATTCCCACCAGTTTTATAAAATAGTGAAATTGGCTATATTTTAGTATCGTTTTTCCTGTCATTAAATAAGCTGAATATTCATTTTTCATAAAAGCGCTGCCAATAAGCAATTTGAATTTTTCAACCGTACTTTAATTCGAGCGTTAAGGGGTTAAGTCTGTCTATGTGTCTGTTTCTAACTGATTTGCCATAGAAATATTCTCTTACCGTAAAAATATTTATTTAAAAACATTTTTATATGTTTGTGCACACAAGTTAGGCACAAATGTTATTTAATTAAAAATATCTGTAAAGATAACTATAATTCAATTAAGAATAGGAGAGATTTTGAAAAACAATTAGATTTTGAAATAGCAACAACTTTAAATATTTCTTCTGACATTTTGAATGGATTTTGAAAGACAAATAAATATTGAAATAACAATAACTTCAAATATTTATTCTGCTTGCATTTGAAAGTGACTTATTTACAGATAAAAACAGATAGATGGAGACATACAATTTCTTCTGTTTTTATTTTTCGATTTCAGAATACTTTAAAGAGCATTTTCCAGATTCTTGGTTTGTGAAACAGATTTTTGAAATGTCAAACTGTCAACACATTTTTCCAGAATTATCGATTTACAAATTGTTCAATAAATCACACTCAGTTTGGTGGAAATCCTCAATTCTATGCTACCTGATCACATTTGCAATGCTTTTATGTTCTGCTATTTAAAATATATATATATATATAATTCTGTTTAACAGTCATTTAAAAAAAAATAATACAATTTTTATGCATTATACATGCACAATCGTGGGAAAAAGCACGTGAAACTAGGACTTCCCTCAGAGGGATTAGTCTGAGCGATATTGCTGAGAACATAGCTTTAATAATAACATGTGGAAGGAAAGAAAATTAGATATTATCTTGAATTATCCATATACTGCGATAAATTGAAATGATGAAAATAAACGAATCGTAGAATTACAAAATTTTACATGTAAATTCGTATACAATGTTTAAAAAATGGAAAGCAAACCATGCAAGATAGCCATGCATGGATATAAAATTGAAAGTACGCAATATATTAAAAGTATAACAGCAAATGAAACACTAAATTATCTTATATCGAAATTTTAACTGTATAAAATGATGTCAAGTGCATAATCAGACTCTCCGCACCAATTTGAGTAACTTTAAATGACAAATATATGATGTTTAAAAAGAATGGACGATACTTTATATTGTGTGTGCTACCCCGGAATAGTTAATATTGTACAATATCTGTTTTCCACGGATGCAATGAAGTTGTCGATAAAAGATAAGGAATGCTCTCTTCAAAATCTGATATAGTATCAAAGTACCGAACACATCAACAGTGGCATGCAATGCGTCGTTAGAGTGTGTTTTACATATGCTCGATCGGATTTAAATGATGAGTGTAGGCTGGTCACTACATATGCTGTATTGTTTTGTTTTCAAACATATTCTGCGCAAGTTGAGTTGTATTTAGCATGTATTAAATAAAAGAAATAGGCAATGATTGCAACATAAAGTATGACACAAGATCTGAATATATCGTCAGTATAACCTTTGAGCTGTCAAAGTGTCTTTTGAAGTAATTTACAAATCCATACATATTTTTTCAGCAAATCATACAAGCTAAATTACGCCAATATGAACCCGATTATGAAATTTCACCAGAATAAGTTAATATATAAAAAATCTACTAATGAGAAATGAGAATATGACCTTATGATAAAATGTCTAGAGAAATGAATCTGAAAATATTCATATCACATTTAAAACGGCACTTCCATGAGTTAGTGGTCTTAGCGACAGAGAGAAAAGCCTAGAGAAGGAACACTTTAACAAGTACTTTCGGGAAACCTACTCACTGTTTCATACAGGTCTTTATTTAATATTTACACAATTTAATGCTAGATCAGTATCTATCAGTTTTGTTGCATTTAAATTGCATGTTTTGTGAAGGAAATGTCGCATTATGAAATATTTAAAAATTGCCATACCTAATAACTCCAAATTAATAGTAATTGAGATCGCTTTCCGTTCATTTCATCTTTTTAAATTTTAATTTTTTTAGAAACCATTCATAGAGACAATTTTATATTTTAAAGTAACCCGAAGCAAAATTTCACGTTTTGGGGCTCAGCAGTAACACAGAAATAGAAAATTTTCGAAAGTTTTTTGTTTCTGCTATGTTTTATATAGCGACATTTTTAGAAATTGTTCTATTGCGAGAATTTACGTCATGATAAATACAGCCATGTCAATTTTCATGTTTATATTCCTAACAATTCCACGTACTTCGTGACTTAGATCATCTTTAGATCTTTTTCAGCTTTGTTTAGTCTTTCGATTTTTCAGAATTCATTTTATAAGAGCATTTACATCTTATAAATTACTGCCATACCAAAGTTCTAGTTTCTAACGCCAACAGTATCCGAGAACTTCAGTATTCCAAACAAATCATAATTTAGAACATTTCTAGATCTTTTTACATTTATCTGTCAAATTGAATTTTCGAACCTTTTAGAGAGCGTTCATAACGAGTATTTACATCTTAAATGTAACCACCACACAGAATTTAAAGTTTCTAACCCAATCAATATCACAGAAATCGCAATTTTAGAACATTTTTGCTCCTGCAGCGATGTAGGTTGTTGCACTAACATAAAATACAGTATGTTTTCGGAGCAGAGATGGACACCAACATTTTTTTAAGTTGGCTATGTAGTTATAGAGACAACACCTCACAAACGTACAAGCATTAATATTATTGCACACTTTACAATATTATAACGCTTTATATTAGCATTAGATATACAGATACAAAAGCCATTTATCTGTTACAAACTAAAGTGCCTGGCTTTGCCCAAAATTTAAAGGATGTTTGTTCTGAAAAATCAATTACAAAATTTAACATACAACATAAAACAAACATTAAAAAAGCAGTTGAAGTGTTGTACGCATGAATCAAATGAAAACACAATATAAAAATGTATAAATCTATATAACAGACGCAAAAGAATACAGCTATAAATGAACTTATTTCAATTTATAATTGGACAATAATGTTAAAATACGCCAATATTTCCATAATCGGGTTTTTATCATGCTTCAATACGTTTTTTCACACTCATGTGACGTTATACTATATTCACCACGTCCTTTATATTTTTAATATGATGTAATATTTTCCTCTTTCACGTGGAAACCTTGAAATAGAAAATTTATGAAGTTATATTCACTTTCATTTAAATTCTTCAAACTCTTTATTTCATTTTCATTTTTCATCTGAATATCTTGCAATAGGAAAGTTATGACGTAATATTCACCTTTTTTTTAATTCGGCAAACTATTTATTGCATTTTCATTTTTCACGTGGAAATCTTGCAGTTGAAAATTATTTGTTGTAGTAAGAATTTTATTCTGTATTTTAATTGTTGGCAACTGCTATAACAAAAAAAGTTTAAATTTGATAAGAAATTGCTGTTAAATGGGTGTATTTTTATGAATTAAAAATTAACTATAAATTATTTTGATTTCGGATTACTTTAGTTGCCTCGGCCGTATTTTAATACACATGTACGTATCTCTTCACAATTTTGGCTTCCACTGTCGATTTGTATAGAATTACGAACAGACTGACAGACAAATTTTCATTTTTATATATTAGATTATATACAAACATAAATAAATTATCTAATACATGTTAGCAGATGCATTTTTAAATATATATATATATACACTGGTGTCCAAAATTAAGGACCAGTCACAAAATGCTAATTTTTAAGTAAACAAATACTCAAAAGGAAATAATATAATTCAAATAATTACTATCCCTACAGCACAGGTAGTCCATATAGCATCTCATTCATGTCACACATGGTCACAAGTGTCACAGTCACTACGGTGAAACAAAAAATAGGAAATTCCATACATCTCATTATGAGTCTCAAATGATCACTATATGTCACTCCACTGAGACGTCAATGTAACTGCTGCTTTTTGACGAGTCACCATGTGACGTTACAATGTAGTTATATTGTGACTCTCATGTGACTGCCATTTTAAGACTCAATTTCAAAGTCATCATGAACGTCACATTATGATAAGTCACCAAATAATATCACATTATAGTCACATGGAGACTTTCCCAAAAAGCACAATGGTGACTTCACTGTGTCTCTCTGTCACCTGGATATCATCATGTGACTTTAATGTTACATTGGTAATTTATCACAATGCAAAGTTCACGACGACTTTGAAATTGAGTCTGCGGATGACAGTCACGTGAGAGTCAAAATGTAACTACATTGTAAATTCACATGGTGACTCGTCACAAAGCAGCAGTCACAGTGACGTCTCAGTGGAGTCACATATAGTGATCATTTGAGACTCATAATGAGATGGATGGAATTTCCTATTTTTTGCTTCACCGTAGTGACTGGTACACTTGTGACCATGTGTGACAGGAATGAGATGTTATATAGACTAGCTGTGCTGTAGAGATAGTAATTATTCGAACTATATTACTTCCTTTTGAGTATTCGCGTACGTGAAAATTAGCATTTTGTAGTTGGTCTTTAATTTTGGACGCCAGTGTATAAACCCGTATAATACTTATTCTGTTTTATTTTCTTAGTCATTTGGCAAAAAATCTCTCTTTCTTAACCCCGAATTGCGTGCTTTTTATAAAAGCGCCAAAGTCCATATAACAGCGAAGTACCATGAAAAGCATTAAATGCATGTTAATAAGGTACTTAGAATGCGACATTTACGATCAACCATTATTGGCATTCAATCTTATAGTTTGGCGATAGATTTTTGGTAGACGGGATAACTAAGTAGTACCAAATACTGTGCAGAAATTTAACTTAATCTTCTCTATTCTACCATTTTAAGATTTTTAACTTCTAAACATCGCACGTTTTCAATATTTATACCGTCGTTTTGTGGAGAAAATGTTCTTTTAAGTGCAATTTGTTTGAAAACTGCATCTCAATTTATTTTTGAAATAATAATTTTATTTGTAGTTTTTAGCGCCATTTGTTTAATTTTGGCATCTCAAGTATTACATTTCTGTAGAAAGTAGGGGGAAAATAGTAATTATACCTTTTCGTTGCCCTTTTCCCTTAACAACTTAAAAAAATTAATTAAAATACGTGCTATTTTGATAAAATATAAATGAATGATTTCCTTTTCAAAATTTAAGTTTAAGTATCTATATTAATATTACAAACAAATGAGGGCTATATGAATCATGAGATAGTCTATTTTGTTTTGTAAAGTTTCTTGAACGACATCTTTTTTTTTTTTTTTTCTTCTTCTTATTTGTGTATTATTCAGCGATAGTGACGTCCTATGCGTACTTTACTGTAGAAGTTGTTTAAGACTTTATCGTAAATGAAGAATTCTTCAGCAAATACAGATGACGTCATTCTATACAAATAAAAGCGTGTGTTTTAAGTCTTAAAACTGAAATATGTTTTGTACTATCCATATTTATATATTTTATTTTGATCGAGGTTGACACTAAATTCTGAAAAAACAGACTTCCCGTTTTCTAGATTTTTTTTTTTTTTTTTTTTTTTTTTTTTTTTTTTTTTTTTTTAAATCTTTGTGCAGTTTTGCTTCAAAAAGTGAGATTTGATGCAAAAAGATATAAATAGCTATGAAAACAAATCTGATGAACGTTTATGCTTATTTTTACAAGTAAATATGGCACAGATGTCATATACGCACCGAGGTACCTAATTGGCGCTAAAGTCGCGTTACTTTGCCTAACATGTTAAGCAGTGGCGGCTCGTGACTGTCATATTTTGAGGCACTAAATGCATGGCGGACATTATTATTCTTTTCTTACCATTATTTTTTGAAAGAAAAATATTACCTTGTTTAATGGTCGAATATTCTGCCAACAAATATGGCAAAGATTTCTTTTAAAGAAATAGTGGTAAGAGAAGAATAAATTTGGAAGCTATGGATTTAGTGCCCTCCCTCCCAAAAGTGCCAGTCACGAGCCACCACTGATGTAACCATATATAATGCTATTATAAATTGTTTTGTTCTATAATTATATCATTTACTGATTGTTATTTCCTTTTAAAAATAATG
This sequence comes from Maratus speciosus, assembly GCA_963932465.1. NCBI lineage: Eukaryota > Metazoa > Arthropoda > Arachnida > Araneae > Salticidae > Maratus > Maratus speciosus. The sequence goes on along the minus strand of OZ010788.1, from coordinate 329,231,559 downwards.
GAAAATATTTTGTTTATCACATTATTTTGTTTTCATATCGAAATAAAAAAATAACGTACTATTATAGCACACTATATGTAACTGGTAATCGAAAACGAAGTTTTCGCCAAAGTGGCATAAAAAAAATCACGCCAAACCCAGTGCGTTTATGGCATCTGTGCCATAAATATAAACATTTTATTTATATATATATAATATCATTGCTTTTTTTATACAGTTTACTTTTGTTTGAAAATAAAAATAGCTAAGTGGCTTCTTAACACAAAATAAGGGGGCCTCGGTGGCCGAGCGGTTAGGACACCGCGCTGCCAGCCGCCAAAAGCGTTGAGAGCGGCAGAGGTCTGCGAGTTCGACTCTCGCTGAGTCCATTGCACACTCTTTGTGGAGCTCCCGGATTTAATTTCTCTGTGTTGTAAATTTCATTGTACTATCTCGTCCCTGTACATTGATGATGACTGATAAGCGGACCTAGATGTCAAGCATACAAGTCAGATGTATGTGTTAATAACAATAAATACAAAATAATTTGCATAAATCTTTTAAAAATAGCTTGAGTATATGAAACAATGAATAAGTTGCACGAAAATATGCATACAAAGCTTACTTTTCTCGCCAAACCCAATTTCTCTACCTCGCAAGGCCCTTATACAGAAAAAGTACCAATTTCATTTTTAAAGACTAAAAAGAAATTAATATAAATGGAAATTGTTTTTTAGGTAGATTTCGTAAGAAATACTACCTATTGCAGTCGTTACCATGGTGCGACTTTTGAAAAATTCTTTCATAACTTTTCATTATATGACCCCAGGAACCCAAAACCACCCCCACCTAAAAAGTTTATATATATACATATGTATGTATGTATGTACTAAATTTTGTCCGCACGATAAAAGTCGCAATTATGCACGGATCATCTTCAAACTCGCTAACAACTTTGAGATGGCTAATATCTCGGCGGGGATTGAAAATGGGCAAAATCGGCCCGAGGGAATGGAAATGGGGAGGGTTAAAAAATTTTAATACCGTCTTAACATGATTCCGATAAAACAAACTCTTTTACAACAATGACAGGAAAAAATAAATATTTTTCGTTATAGCAGTTGCCAACAATAAAAAAAAAACAATAAAATTCTCACCACAACAATTGCTTTTCTGTTGCAAGATTTTCACGTGAAAATTAAATTAAATAAACAATTTGATGAACTGAAAACAAATTGAATATATCATCATAAGTTTTCTAGAGCAAGATTTCCGCATGAAAACTCAAAATGAAATAAATAGTTTGACGAATTAAAAAAAATCAAAATATTGAGTCATATTAGAAATATAATGGAGCTCAGCAGGTGAAAATGTAACGTCATGTGAGTTTGAAGAAACGTATTAAAACATGATAAAAACTCGAATATGGAAATATTAACATATTGCAACACTTTGAGGTTCTCTGAATTTGCTTTAGCCATTTTAAAACCTATTCCATATACATGCGTCTGTGTATTCGTGTATATTAGAATTTTCACAAAATGTTTATCTCCCTAGAGCTCATTCTTTGTGAAGGTACAGGGTCTATCTCTAATCTTGATTTAAGTTCTGTTGGTGAATTTAGTACTTAACTTCGAAATCTACCTCCGCCTGTAGGCCCGAGCCGGCAGGGATTTTTTTAATCATGCTTTCATTAAAATTCACAAAACTTTAGAAAATATATATGTTTTTTAAATGCACTGAATATTAGAAAAGTCTTGAAAAAACCTTAAATGCACGAAGTTTAAATTTAATTCGGTGAGTTCAATTATGGAAGATAAATGGATTTAAATGGGAATTTTGCCAAGTTAGCCAGCTATCTCCAATTTGGCTTCATATATAGAAACTTTTTTGTCGCCAAATTTGGCGATTTATCGCCACGTTGGCCAATGTTTGGCGATATCGTGGTAACCCTGTCATTAGTACTTTTCAACAAATACTCATTGTTGAAGCTAATGCTGATTTCTCTACAGAAGATCAAACGTAACCATTAAGTAATTCATCCCCCCTCCACCGTTGCCCCCTTAGGGATCGAATTAAAAAAAAATAATGTCCAATTCATATATTGCCCTCAGGAATACATATATATTCCAAATTTCAAAACTTTATGTCTACAGGAAGTGGGTGAAAAATGAATCACAAGATTTGAGTGCCACAGACAAATATAATTGTAAGTTAAAAGAAAGCATGTAAATAATAATAATAATAATAATAAGGAAAATAAGAGGAAATGATGCTATAAAGCAAAATATTTTATTACACATCATATAATTGTTTCTAATTTTCACACGCGAAATATAAAATATGTTTTTGGCTATTAAAAAAATGCTATTTAGAGATTATCGCAAAATCTCAAATCAAAGTTTTTATGCCTTTTTTCTTTTAAGTGGAAAAACAAACAGATTTATTTTCCCGTTTGATTAAATTTAAATATGTTTTATGGCACTTCAATATTACCGCGTGCGTATTTTTTTTTTTTTTTTGCTTCATATGTTCAAACCAGTTGTCTACGAAAACATCAACCGGTGAAAGTGACCCACACGAAATTTCTGTGACGTTATGCAGAGAAATTGTGCTTTTTTATCAGTTTTTTCTACATAATTTTTAAACTGTTTGGAACTTATTTTTCATAGTAGATGCATTCAGTAGGCGACCCTCATAGGTACATTCTGGTGCAATCAGAAACGAAATCCGACAAATATTTTTTGAGTTATGCTTGATGAAAGATTTTTATCAGGCTTTTTATTTAGTAGGACATGGCGCTAATATCCATTGTAGCTATATGTGTCGCTGAGTATTATCCTTCGCTTCGCTCAGACAATAAAAGCTTTTAAACAGTACATTATTTTATTTTTTCCACAAAAATCTTGTAATGCTATCTACATTGTAAAGTCACTAAGTTGAAAACAAAACAAATTAAAATGGTAATTGAAAACTGTTTTGCCCGACGTGTTGCCGATTAGAAAAAAGCAGTAATATAGTCATTTTAGTAATCTCATTTTTTTAAATGAAATTTTGGGCTCTTGCTCAAAACAGTACTTTGTAGTTTTAACTAGAGATGGAGTGTATACGGGGTCATACTCCGTATACCTTCTGGAATGTTTAAGAAACTTCCCATGCCGTCTATTTCTTCAATAAAGCTATAGCGTATACTCTGGGAATGGACATTCATGACTTTAGATTATACCCTCTAAATATAGGGTCTACCCTGTGATATTTTTACGACTACAAAACTGGTTTTAATGTACTTTATGAATGAATGTGTAGTATCAGATGTAAATTTCTAACTGGGCGAAAAATGTCCAGGATTCGAACCAGGGATCTCTTGGCTAAAGCCGGCTAATTTATTATTTAAATATATACATGCATTTTTGCGGCTATAACATTAACTAAGTACATTTACTAAGAGAAAATCAACTGAAATTGTTTTAACTTTGCAACACTTAAAAGAATAATTGTGGCGGGGGATCTTGGGTCAAATACGTCACTGTGTTCTACAGTTACGTGCGCTCGTAGCAGTAGTTCCGAAGAGGGAAGACAGGGAAAGACTTCGGCTGTTGTAGAGGTTTGGGTTCAAGATGTAATCGTAACTCTTGTACATAAAACTTATTTGTAAATCTTCATTCTTTTCTATATATATTTACATATACAGCTCGAAGTAAAAAAAAAAAAAAAAATAGAATAATAGAAAAAAAGAATTGTGAAAAAAGATGTTTTATGTATCGTTTATACAAAATCTAACACAGGATAAAACTTCATATTGTAATTATCTACAAAGTTTGAAGAATCTTTTAGCATAAAAATTAAAGTAAATAATACAAAAGTTAAAATAATTATCCACACTTGGAAAAAATCAAAATATGAGAATAACCAATTACATTGTTCAAAATATTAGAATAATGCATTGTAAATATTACATGTTTTTTTTTAAAGAAAAAATAGTTATTCTTTAATGTTTTATAGCATCACCTTTAAATTTTATAACAGCACGATCTTTCTTTGCCAAGCTAGCTACAAGTGGTTTGCAATGTTTTCTGCCCAGGTTGTTTTTTCTGTGCAGACCTTTTCTGTGATGCAAAGAACCTCAACTTTGTTTTTTGTTACATTTTCTTGCAGTCATTTCTTCCTTATTACCCACAAATTCTCTATTGGATTTAAATCCGGCGAATTAGCAGGTCAGTGAAGTACGTTAATTTGTTGTTGGCTAAGTCAGTTCTTGCTGGACACGAATCTGTGTGAAGGTACTAAATCAAATTGGGGAGTAAAATCGTCGCCACACACATGTCCCAAGTATGGTATTACGAAATGCTCAAAGATTTCTTGATATATCTCAGAATTAATTCTTTCGTTAACGATACATAGCCTTCCAGGAGCCTCTGCAGTCATGCAAGACCGTACCAGATCAATGGCTGTAAATTTCCCTGATCGTTTCATACAGTCCTTGGCATATGCTTCTTACTCCAATCGCCATACGCGAACACTGGTTCCCGGGGCGGTCATCCCTGGCATCTCTGTTACGCAAAATATACTCTCTTCACTAAACAATATAATTTTCCAATCTACCAGACTCCATAAAAACATATTTTCCCACCACTTTTCTCTCTCTCTTTTCTGTTTACTAGTCATGAAGAGGTACACGATATTTGGTACATTATTTCGTACATATTTGGTATATTGAAATATACCTTTATGGAGACGTCTTAGTATTGTAGATTTACTCACATCAAAACCGTGTTCTTTCCACTTTCGATATAAATATCTTACACTTCTAAAACGTTTTTACAGTACTATTCTATCATCTCTCTGAGTAGTTTTTGGCATTCAGCAGCTAATCTAATGCTTGTTTTCAAAATGTCCGTCGTTAAAATACTGCTTTATTGCTCTACTAACATCTGGTTGAGAACATTTGAAGTAACTATCGATATATTGCCGATTACGGCCTTCTGTATGCAAATCAATAATGCCATCAATTAAAAACTCCGCTATATCGGAAGAACGATCCATGTGTCACTCAAAATGAATACAATGATGACGCAAAGCGCTTTTATAATTAAGAACAAATCCCGCAGACGCTAATTTTATGCTTAATTTTGGCAACCTTTTGAACAATCAGTAATATTCATACTTTTTCTAATTTTTGAACCACGTATTTTAGTACTCTAATTGAATAATGAAAATAATTTTACGAAAATACAATAATCACTCAAAATTTAATATTTTACAGTTTTAATTTTTTTAATAACATGCAAATTTACTAAAACATCAACCATTGTTCTTTTAGGTAGCTTTCTTTGCAAAAAAGCTACCTATTGCAGCCGTTCGGAGGAAAGCGATTTCAAAAAATTTTGGTATATTTTCATCGATCATGACCCCCAGACCCCGAAACCACCCTCCGTTCAAAATTGATATATATATACATACATATATATATATATGTAACAAAAGAACAAATTTTCAGAAACAAAAACTGCTGCGGAATCTTTGTATCAAGGCCAAACACATAAAAAAATCTTTTTCATTTTCCAATTTTTTAATACCTCATTTTGAATTTTAAATTTAATTTTTTTTAAATGGCAACCCTTTTGAAACAAGATGGCACAAGATTTATATATATATGTATTTATATATTTATATTTGGCTGCCAAATTCGGCAATTTCTTAAAGGGCCTGTCATTTTAGGACAACATGGTGGATGAGGCTAAGCAGTGAACTTGGTCGAGACCTTAGTAATTGCTGTGCACATGCTCACTCACATCGGAATCGGTTAATATATAGGAGTGCTGTCGCATTCAAAAAATCAGATATATGTATTTATAATATGTATACAAGATTTATATATATTATTTATATATATATTTTGAAACAAGATTTATATATATATATATCTGACCTATGTGACACTGTAACTCCCGTAATTATGAACCGATTTCGATGTAATTCGGTGTGTACATAGTACATACCAATGTCTCGACCGAGTTCGTTGGCCAGCTTCATCCGCCGTTTTGTTTCAAAATGGCGGCCATTTAAAATTTTTAAAAAAATTTAAAACTTGAAATGTGGTACCAAAAAAAAATAAAAATGGAAAAATATTTTTTTCTTATGTATTTGACCTTTATACAAAGATTCCGGAGCAGTTTTTGTTTCGTCTATATCTTAAGAAATGGCTGAGTTATAGCATTTTGAATTTCTAGCGTGGCTGACATTTTGAAACGTCCTGAATTTTGTCACGCGATAAAAGGCGTATTTATGAACCGATTTGGATGTAATTCGGTGTGTACATAGTACATACTAAACTCTCGACCGAGTTCGTTGGCCAACTTCATCCGCCATTTTGTTTCAAAATGGCGGCCATTTAAATATTTTTTAAAAATTTAAAATTTGAAATGTGGTACCAAAAAATTGAAAACGGAAAAATATTTTTTTCATATGTATTTGACCTTTATACAAAGATTTCGGAGCAGTTTTTTTTCGTCTATATCTTAAAAAATGGCTGAGTTATAGCATTTTGAATTTTTAGCGTGGCTGACATTTTGAAACGTCCTGAATTTTGTCACGCGATAAAAGGCGTATTTATGAACCGATTTGGATGTAACTTCGTTTATACATAGTACATACCAATGTCTCGACCGGGTTCGTTGGCCAGCTTCACCCGCCATCTTGTTTAAAAATGGCGGCCATTTAAAGTTTTAAGAAAAATTTAAATTTGAAATGTGGTACCAAAAATTGAAAATTGAAAAAATATTTTCTTCTTATGTGTTTGACCTTGATAAAAAGATTCGGGAGCAGTTTTTGTTTCGTCTATATCTTAAGAAATGGCTGAGTTATAGCATTTTGAATTTCTAGCGTGGCTGACATTTTGAAACGTCCTGAATTTTCTCACGTAATAACAGGCGTATTTATAAACCGACTTGGATGTACCTTGGTGTGTACATAGTACATACAAATATCTCGACCGAGTTCGTTGGCCAGCTTCATCCGCCATCTTGTTTCAAAATGGCGGCCATTAAAAAAAATAAAAAAATAAAAAAATTTAAATGAGATACCAAAAAATTGGAAAATGAAAAAGATTTTTTTTTGTATGTGTTTGACCTTAATACAAAGATTCCGGAACAGTTTTTCTTTCGTCTATATCTAAAAAAAAAATGGCTGAGTAATAGCATTTTGAATTTCTCTTTTGGCTGATATTTTAAAACGACCTGATATTTGTTACGCGATAACAGGCTTATTTATGAACCTATTTGGATGTAACTTGGTCTGTACATAGTACATACCAATGTCTCGACCGAGTTCGTTGGCCAGCTTCATTCGCCATCTTGTTTCAAAAGGGTTGCCATTTAAAAGAAATTAAATTTAAAATTCAAAATGAGGTATTAAAAAATTGGAAAATGAAAAAGATTTTTTTATGTGTTTGGCCTTGATACAAAGATTCCGCAGCAGTTTTTGTTTCTGAAAATTTGTTTTTTTGTTGATATCTTAAAAAATAGTTGATTTATAGCACTTTGAATTTCTAGCATGGCTAACATTTTGAAACGATCTCGTATTTGTCATGCGATAACACACGTATTCGCCTATTTCTATGTAAGAATGTATGTGGATAGTATACATCAACACCTCGACCAAGTTCGCTGGCCAGATTCATCAGCCATCTTGTTTCAAAATGGCGGCCATTAAATTAAAAAATATATATATATTTAAAGTGAGGTGCAAAAAAATTAGAAATTGAAAAAGGTTTCTTTCTTAAGTATTTGATCTTGATATAAGGATTCAGGAGCATTTTTTGTTTGTCTTTACCTTAAAAAATGGCTCAGATATAGCAGTTTCAATTTCTATTGTGTGTGACATTTTGAAAAATCTGATTTTTTGCATGCGACAGCACTCCTATATATTAACCGATTCCGATGTGAGTGAGCATGTGCACAGCAATTACTAAGGTCTCGACCAAGTTCACTGCTTAGCCTCATCCACCATGTTGTCTTAAAATGACAGGCACTTTAAGAAATTGCCGAATTTGGCAGCCAAATATAAGTTACTTTAAAGAAAAGCAGCTTGGATAAAGCTGACTAATTTCGCGAAATTCTCATTCATTATATTGATAAAAATGAGTATTGAATCTCCTATATTCGGTTTCCACTAAATTGAACTTCGTGTGTTTGCATGATATAAGTTGGCTTTTTTTAAAAATAAGGATTATGAAAGCTACCTCTTCCTCCCGGCACTGGCCGGAAGGACTTTTTCATTTGTACTACACTGAAATAAATATAAATGCAATTCCAAATAGAAATGAAATGAATTATTTTAATTTTCTGATTTGGAGCTGCGCATTTAATACTTTGAGTGAAGTTGTATTTGTTGTCGATTATTTCTGCAGTTTGTTATATATTTGAAGGTTTTTTTTTTATATTACAGTAGCGACTCGAGTATCGGAAGTAATTGGGACCGACCATCTTTCGGAAAATCGAAATTTTCGGATAATCGAGAATACTTCCATTTTAAGATTAAGGGGGGATACATGCAATGTTTCTTGTTATGGTAACAACCACTTAATAAAAGTAAAGCAATATCAAAATAGAAACATGAATAAATTACCTGAATTTTAATTTTGAAATTAAGTAACTTTTACATATGTCACAAGGGTTTGAAAAAATGTTTTGTTTGTCGCAGTTTCGATTGGATTTGCCTCGAAGTTTTATCACGGAGTTTTTAAATATTATTAGTTCACCAGTATCACAGTCTTTATGCTGCTCCATCCATGCCAAAACTTTTGCAAAACATTCAAAAGCTTCAGAATTGCTAATTTGCTAGTTTTCTTCGTTCCACTCCACAGCTTACGGGAGCTCAAATTAAATTCAAAGGAACTCTAAGAAAGTTGATAGAAAGTATTTATATGTACTCGTACTTCGGAAAGGATCGCTTGCACACAAGAAATATGATAGTAAAAGAAAAAAATAAAAGCTTTCAAAGTGGATTTCGTTTAAAAGAATTTCGGAAAAAAGAGGTTCTACTATACTTATAATTTTAGGGAATATATCTAAATAAATTTCTATGAATTTTTAAAAAATCAGCAATGTCTGAAAAACTAATTAATGTTACTATTTATTATTATAACTGTAAATAGTATAAAAAACTGGGAAAATTATACATAGTATTACAAAAAGATATTTTTTTTCATTTTTACAAATGTGGGTTGCATTTTACATTCATTCGTTTTCATTATACAGTGTATAAATTTGACAAAATAATTTAGCTATAACAAAGATGTAAATCTTGTAAATATTTTCTTTGAAACTAATTAATATGAATCATAGTGGCAGTTTCATTAAAGGAAAATTAATATGCTTCATCGTAATTTCATTATGTCCCGGACTTTAGAATCCTTTCATAAGCTTGTTTCAGCTTAATAATCTTTGTTCTACCTAACAAAAGATATTTTTATAAACAAAGTTTCATGACTTAACTTTATATCTTGTTCGATGGTAATAATTCAGCATTTTTCACTGATATGATTAGTCAAAGAAAGTAAACCCAAATATTATAAATAGTCTTAATTACTATAGTTAATTAATTATTGATTTTAAATATACTCCTGTTGTATATCAGTTTTATTGTTATATGAATGTGTCACAAAGAAGATACATCCTTTTCTAATTGGCCAAAAATGAATATACTAAATTAAACCATTGTTAATTAAATCGTTCCAGATGCTCAAAAGGTTAGTATTATTTCTTTATATATATATATATATTGTATCGATTTTAACTTCAGGTAATATAATTCATTGTTTTAGATATGTACAAACAAAAATTATTAGTTTTATTTCATTTTTTTTATTTTGATAGCAAATATATTTTTCAAAGCCTTTTTTATGAATGCAATTTCTCAAGCAACAAATGTAATACCTTTTATTAAAAAAATAATAATAAACAAATCTATGGTACATATAAGGAAATTTTTATATTATATAGCTTGCTTTATAACAACTTGATGTAATTTAAGGACGATATATATGAAAGACTGTATTTGTGTATTTAGATTATCCCTATTTATATCAAAATTTTTAAACTTCGATAACATTTATTTGACTTATAAACATATTCTCTTGTTTATGTAAATATAATTCCTAATTAGGCCTTACATAAGTAAACAAACTATATTACAATCTCAAACAAATGTCTATTTTGTAAATGTCATTTACTAAATAAATATGCAATATTTAATATATATAAAAAGAAAGAAAAAGTGCTCTTCGTCTCCATATTATTCAAAATTATTAATAATAATTTTGATGATAATAAATAATAATTATTATTAATTATAATTAAATAGTCAGTTCTCAGCACGTTCTATAGCGCAATTAATTTGCGAGAATCTAAAAGCCACATACACCGGGAGGCGGTTGCATAGACCATCACCTCATCGAGTTGACTGCTGAAATTTCAGGATTAGTTAAAACTCCCTTCGCATAATAGAATGTAACTGGGTGCCAAGTCTTGGTGGAAAATATTTGCAAACTGGATTTTAGTGATTAACCAGTGGATTTACCATTGTGTTTTGCTGCATCCAGTGCTCCTTGTTTTCATTCCTTTGGGTGCAAGAACACACAGTGATAAACATACGGATCAACCATTAAAATCGGGTCTGCCGGTGGCTTGCACTAAGATATGACTTGGCAGACCGGTTGCATTTTAATATGCTAATTGGGTTATGTTTAGTTATGGAATGTAAGCCACTCGTATAGCCTAGTAAACTCGATGATGTGATGGTCTGTGTGGCTGCTTCTCGGTTTAATGTTTTGTTGGATGATTAGAAATAACGAGGAACGAAGGATTTCGCAAACAAAATAGTTATATAGTTTAATATTCACCAAAAGGGTATAAGTGGTGCTTTTTTTAAAGTTTTTTCGTTACAAGTCTTGTTTAACCATCGTAAATGAATTTACGTCCATTATCGCAATAAGATCGCGTTTCAGATCACGCTACATACTGCCATTTTAATTATGGCCACATTGTTATTTACGCCAAAAATTCTCGTATTGAAATTTTCAATATTTTTACAATTTAATGGTATTATTTAGCGATAAATATTTAAAATCCTGAAGCTGAAATTTTTTAGCCGAATTTGAAGCTGCAACGAGCGTATTTTTTTAAACTTAACACAAAAAACCACATGATAGAATGAAATGGAACTTTGCATTGAAAATTGTCGTTACAATGTTATAGTTGGAGATTTCCTAAGCGAAATTTAATAAGAAAATTAATCTTAGCAGCTATTTTTAATAAATTGGCACAAGTCACATTATTATACATAAATTTGTGGCAGAGTTACTACGGGGTGATTACTTTTTAGGAGAATTGTACATATACATGGGTCATCTCCAAAATGTTTAGACTACAGAAAATAGTAGTTACAAAATTTATTTAATAGCTCTAGCTATTTATTCCGTTCTCAGTTATGTATTTTATATAATATATGATGAAGCATCATATATTGTTCTTTTAATCTAATTTTTAAATTAAAATTTAATTTAAAAATTAGATTTAAAGAACAATATATGATGCTTCATCGTAATATTTTAGATCGTAACTGTTTTAATTACAAGGTTTTGTCTAATCAAAAATAATCATATCAGCTAACATGACTGACTTATGAACAGTCCTTGGGAAAATGCAAAATCACATTTTAAAATGTGGTTGGTTGCTATCTTTCAGTAATAGAGTTTACTAATCAATGCTGCATTTTCATAATGTGTAATGTCTTCATATAGAAATTGTACAAACATGAAAATAAATTCGGAATTTAATATCCAATTTCACATTTCCGATAAATTGAAAATCGTATACCAAATGTGAACTTGTTCGGTCATGTAAATTAGGAGTCAAAGTATATGGAAACACAAATAATAAATCAGTTTCTATTCTTTGTAAGACAGGTAGAAATGAAGGATGTTTTATCGAATAACTCGACAACTAGATGGATGAATTAGCAGTAACTTACATTTTTATGTTTGAAGCATTTGAAAATTGATTTTCATTAAGAACGTTTGCAATTCAAATTTTCCTGATAAATTCATTTCGAAAAGGTATATATTTCGAAAATGACTTTCGAACAAAAAAGAAATTGTAGTCTATGAATTTGTTAACAGAGGAAGAATTCCGAAAGCTTTAAAGATATTGATGTAAAATTACATCTCAATTTACCAACATCTTGGAATTATATTTAAGACACTGTATATTGCAAAACGCAACGGGAAAACGAATTTAAGATTATAAGTTCGAATGTTTAATCTCTGGTAATTCTTAATCTAGTAATTCCTAAACTTCTAGATCAAAATAACTGTTTTATTGAGAGTCCCAAAGTAACAATACCTGGAAAAACTGGGCATTCATATCGAAATTTTGAAACTTCATATAATTTCATTTCGAATACGACCCCTAAGGATATTTTTAAAAGGCATTTAAAGGAGACAGATTGTTTAAGTGGAAGGCAGTTTTCAATTTTCTCTCCCTCTATTTAGTAATTTAATAGGTGAGACATTTCTTTATTGAGATGTCCGGATTAAACTTTTTTCTTTTATATTTATATACTATCATCAAATAATTAATCTTTTGTTTTTATTTAACTTTTACAGTGTTAAGTTTTGAATCTAATCATGCTAATTACAATTACTTTTTAAACTCTCTTTAATAATAATTAACATTCACAGCCAATAGTAATAATTTTCTATAATACAATATTTTGAAGCGTAAGTGGTAGAAATAAAAATTAACAACAAGCTGAAGATTAAGATATCAGCAAGATTTGTAAAAATATTGTATTACTTTATTTAGATACATGTTTTCTTTTATTGTAAATTTACTAAATAACGATAATATTTATTTATTTATTTCCAAAACCCGTGTGTTTGCAAGCGTGGTTAGTGAAATGTGACATAAATGGTATTTGTTAGTCTATTTATATTGTTTGAATTTATATTGCTACGGATAATGCAAATATTTTCAATTAACCTAGAACAACCGGAATGGTTATTTTGACCACATAGCCCCTATATAGAAGAAATTATTCTTAAATCATTTACGTCAGCTTACTCTCCTTTCGCGACTTTTATTATATTTTTGAGGTTTTTAAATGCATAACATTGTTTTTTTGCAATATTTTATAACGAGCGTATAAATTAATGTTCCACCTAGAACGACCAGGAGCGGTCATAGTAACTGCTATAGAGATTTGAGTGATCATCTGTAAAATAGGACTAAAATATTGCGGAATAGTAAAATTTTTATAATAGTTGTCATGTTTGAGCTTCAACTTGTTAAGTGTAGATGGCAGCATCAAAGTTTTCTTTCACCCAAAATTCATTTTCAGAGAATTCAGTTCTGTTTATTTTTGTGTCATGGGGCCGACGTCTGTAAGTGTTGTGATGTGTTTGTGAAATGATTATTAAATGTTTATCTGTCTACGATATGCCTTGTCAATTAAGAGTTATGTTATTTATTATTAGTTAACTACTAAATATACAAAAATTGGCGACGAGGATGGGAAGGAATGACATATTTGTACCGGAAAAAGTTTACCGAAAATGAGAAGTGTGCCGGTGAAAATGGCTATACATCTGGTTTAAATGTTCTACGGTTCGGTACAATACTGCAGTGCTATATTAATACTTCATAGTCTTCTACAGTATTTACGGCGTGGGTAAGGGATTTTACATTTTTACGCTTTTGCTACGTTTAATAAAATAAAATGTTTGCACATTTTAAAGAATTTGATTAAAAAGTAGAATCTTTCGCAACTTACGTGAAATGTTTAGAACAAAATTTCGTTCTGCATGACATAACAGAACAGAAAAAGGTTCCTGCTATTTTATCATTATTACAGCCGAAATCATATGGTTTATTATGTTATTTAAGTGTACCTAAGAAATATCAAACCTTAAAATATAATGAAATTGCTGATATTCAGCTTAAACACTTAATCCCCGCCCAAATAAATTCATTCAGAGAATTAAATTTAGAAAATGTTTTCAAAATGAAACTGAATGAATTCAAGATTTTGCTGGCATATTAAAAAAGGGTACGACCTTTTTTTCATCTACTAGTGATACTCTAAATGAAAATTTACTGGAACAGTTTCTGTGCGGTCTGAAAAACGAAATATTCAGAATAAATTGAAAACTCAAGTTGATCATTTAAATTTTGAAAAAGCTGTTGAGAAATCTTTAGCTTTATATAAGGTAGATATTGAAATTGCTGATATTAAACATAGAAATTTCAATGTAAATAAAATTCCCAGTACAAAAAATGTACAAAATAAGAAATTACAAAATTGTTCTCAAAAACAGAATGTCAACAATCAGGTAAATAATACACATTCTGACATGAATAAAAATAAGTTAAATTGCTATCGATGTGGAAATGCCTCTCATTTAGCAAATGTTTGTAGATTTTTTAATTTTACTTGCAACATTTGTAGGAAAAAGGCCAATTAAGCAAAGTATGCAGAAGAACAAATTCTCAAAAACACGTAAATTCTTTAAATACTGTAAATGTTTTAACTGTTAAGTATGATAAAGGTTTACATCCAATTAAGTTGTCTGTTTTCATTGAAAACAAAGCTAGATCTTATATGGAATTAGATACTGGATCTGGAATTTCTGCTGTTCCTTTCAAAAGATTTCGCAGAATTTTCCCTGATTATAAAACTTTTTCCTCCAGATGTTCAGTTAAAAACTTCAACTGGTGAAATTTACAAACATGTAGGTTATGGTGAAGTGAATTTTATTTATAAAAATAAAACTAGAAAGGTAAAGTTGTAATTGATAAAAGAAGGTAATTTTCCATTATTATTTGGTTGAGATTGGGTATCTGAATTTGATATTTTCCCACATAATTTAAAATCCGTATATGTGAATGAAGTTCTAAATTATTCTGATAAATTACAAGGTTTGTTAGGGGAATTTTCTGATTTATGTACTGGTAACGCTGGGAATATTAAAGATTTACAAGCAGAACTTTATCTTGACAAAGATGCTACATCCACATTTGAAAGCTAGGACTGTCACTTATGCACTACGTGCAGCAGTCAATGACGAATTACAAAGATTATAAGACGCAGGTATTATTAAACCAGTTAGAAACAGCTAGTGGACAACTCCTATAGTTACAGTGGTTAACCCTAATTGGAAAATCCGTTTATGTGGTGATTTTAAAGTAACATTAAATAAATTTCTGAAAGTTGAAAAATATCCTTTACCTAAAATTGAAGCTATGTTAGCTGCATTAGGTGGTGGTGTACATTTTACATAAATTGATGTAAATCAAGCTTATCTTCAGTTACCTGTAGATGAAAATTCACAAGAATTATTGATCATTAATACATCAAAAGGATTATAAGTTACCCATGGGTCTTGCTAGTTCTTCTGCTGTATGGCAAAGAAAAATTGAGCACATTTTAAGAGAAAATGAGGAAGTTACAATTTTTATAGATGATATTGGGGTTACAGGTGAAACATATGAAATTCATTTTAAAAGATTAAAGCAAGTATTAGAATGATTAAGGGATTATAGCATTATAATAAATAAAGAAAAATCATTCTTTATAGCAGATGAGATTCCTTATTGTGGTTATAAAGTTGATAAACATGGTATTCATAAAACACAAGATAAAATTGAAGCAATTTTAAATGCCTCAAAACGAGAAAATGTATCTCAGGTTAAAGCTTTTCTAGGCTTGGTTACATATTATGCTAAGTTTGTACCAAAGCTATTTACTATTGCAAATCCTTTAAATAATTTGCTTAAGAAGCATGTTAAGTTTAATTGGTCTAATAAATGTGAAGAAGCATTTAAAAATATAAAAAAAAGAAATTTCTTCTGACAGGTTTCTTACTCACTTTAATCATAAGTTACCTTTAGTTTTAGCTACTGATGCTTCTCCTTATGGTATCTCTGTAGTTCATTCGCATGTGATGCCAGATAACACTGAAAAACCTATTGGATTTGTAATGTAGAAAAACGGTATAGTCAAGTTCATAAAGAAGCATTAGCGATTATATTTGGTGTGAAGAATTTTTTTCAATATTTGTATGGCAACAGGTTTACCTTATTTACTAACAGTAAACCTTTAGTGTCCATTTTTTTTTCTCCTTCTAAATGTATCTCTGTTTTATCGGCTGCGAGAATGCAACGATACGCAAATTATTTTCAAACGTTTCAATATGATATCCGTTATAAAAAGACTACTGATCACGAAAATGTTGATGTTCTTTCACGACTTCCTTTACGTAGTGAAGATTTACCTCAACAATTAAATTTGAATGGTGCAATTGATGAATCTGAAATTCTTCAAACTAATCAACTATCTATCTTACCATTAAATTCTAAATCTATTGCTTCAGCTACAAAATCTGATCCCCTTTTACGTCAGATTTTTCATCACCTCATTTCTTGTTCTGAAATTCCTAAAAATATACTTTTTGGTGGTAAACAAGAAGAATTCACTCTTCAACATAGTTGTATTTTAAAAGGATGTAGGTAATTATCCCTGAAATTCATAGAAACCAAATATTAAAATAATTACACTTTGATCATTTTGGTAAAGTTAAAATGAAGTCCTTAACTTAAGTTTTGTATGGTGGCCAGGTATAGACCAAGATATTGAAGATCTTGCACGGAATTGCACTACTTGTGTAAATTTGAAAAATAATCCTCTCAAAGTTGATACACATTATTAGGAATGGCCTACAGCTCCATGGAAAAGAACTCATATTGATTCTTTTGGTCCTGTTATGGGAAAAATAGTTCTTTTAGTGATTGATGCCCATAGTAATGGCCAGACGCTTTTATTGTTCCTAGTACAACTTCAGAAAATGCCATTACTTGTCTCTCTTTACTTTTTGCACGATACGGTTTTCCAGTTTCTTTAGTATCAGATAATGCTAAACAGTTTACATCTGGGGAATTTGAGACATTTTTGAGAAATAATCGTGTAAAACATAAGTTCAATGCTCCATACCATCCAGCTACAAATTGTTTGACGGAGAGATATGTGCAAATTCATAAACGTGGATTAAAAACCTTAGCTTCTGAACCTGGTACTTTACAGATGAAATTAAATAGCTTCCTTTTGCAATATAGGAATATGCCTCATGTTACAACGGGGGATAGTCCTGCATCTATATTTCTAAAACGTCATATAAGAACAAAAATAGATTTGATAGTACCAAATGTTACAAATTTCTTTCATGATAAACAAGATGCGAAAAAGTCCAAAGTTAAAAAAAAAAGAATTTGAAATTAACCAGAAAGTAACTGTAAGAAATTATACTCCAGAAGTAAAGTGGAAAATTGGTCGAATAATATCACGAGAAGGAAATTTACATTATAGAGTTCAAGTGAGTTCGAATACCTGGAAAAGGCATGTTGATCAAATATCTAATGTATGTTCAGATATTTCTTTGGTTAATGATACAAATTCTGAAGAAAGTGATACAGGAAATTTCAGAAGTGAAAATGCAATTGTGAAACGAGGTGATTTTCCACCAATACAACCTAGTATCGCAGATCCATAACCAGTTGATTCTCATGGGCCAGGTACTCCAGTTCATACACCAACTGACTTTCATCCTGATTCTAACAAAACCTTCTGTTTCCACTAGTTCAATAATTGATGCTTCTGAACTTGTATAATCTAATTTTTCTTCTCCTTCTCCACAGGTACTGAGAAGATCCGGTCGATACAGAAGACCTCCTGGACGATTCACATATTAAAAGGGAGATAGATGTCATGTTTGAGTTTCAATTTGTTAAGTATAGATGTCAGCATCAAAGTTTTCTTTCCTCCCACAATTCATTTTCAGAGAATTCTGTATTGTTTATTTTTGTGTCATGTGACCGACGTCTATAAGTGTTGTGGTGTGTTTGTGAAATGATTATTAAATGCTTATCTGTCTACGATACGCCTTGCCAATTAAGAGTTATATTAATTATTATTAATTAATTAATAAATATACAAATATAGTATTAATAATAATAATAATAGTATAATATACAGTAATAATAATAATAATAATAATATATAGTAATAATAGTAATGGTAATAATAACAATATTACCATTATATATATATATATATTGAAAAATCCAAATTCATTTAATTTAGTAGACGAAAAAATCATCTAACAAACTGCAACTAAAACAATAATTAACAAAACCAAAAGTAACTAAGAAAAAATTAAATATGAAGACAAGTGACCAAGGCTTATGACTTGCACTGCGGGGTTAAACATGTTTTACGTGCACAACATTCCCCCTCACTTGCCAAGACCAAACAAATAGAAATTGAAAAAATGAAAACCACAAACTAACCCAAAAGCCGTCAAATGAAGTCCGTGAATATCCTCACCGCTAAGCTATTTTCGATAGGAATCACGTATCGATAAATCACCATCTTCGAACAATTCCAATGTTATATTTCGATAGCTTTTTTACTTGATAAAATATAGAGTTAGATCATTCAGAAAATGTGTTGGGTAATTTTGTTTACTGGCGTTTATGTAAAGGTTAAAAAATTCACCAACCAATTTATCAACATTTGAACACAAATTTGCAATACGATTTAAACCATTTAAATATATCTTTCTAAAAATTGAAACATGCACGATACTATTAAAGTTTAATATTTTTATTGTGTCAAAATCAAAATAATTATATACCGGGTGTCCTAAAAAGGACTGACTGATTTTAAAATTCAATAACTTGTAAACGGTGACAGATATTTAAAAAATTCTTGCAGAAGGGTTATGTATAATGTCAAAAGTTTTTTTTTTTTTTTTTTTTTTTTTTTTTTTTTTTTTTTTTTTTTTTTACAGTGATTTTCAATTTTAGTTCGAATTACAAACAATAGATGGCGCTGCGATCAATAGACGCTAAATTCAGGCTCGATTTTTGGTACTTCGTGGCCCGGATAATACATTTCCATCTCCTTTTTCTGCATGGAACAAGATAAAGGACCAAAAATCGAGCCTGTATTTAGCGACTATTGCTTAAGCGCCATCTATTGTTTGTAAATCAAACTAAAATCACTGTAATAAAACTTTTGATCTTATGCATAACCCTCCTGCAAGAATTTTTTTAATATCTGTCACCGTTTGTGAGTTATTGAATTTTAAAATCAGTCAGTCCTTTTTGGGACACCCGGTATATATATATATATTAAACAAAAACCTAATTTGCAGAAGAAATTAAAAAAAACAAAATTTATTTCCTAAATTGTTTAAGCCCGAGAAGGGGCATATATTAAGATATTTCATTCAATTCGTTCTACATTTAATGTTAAATTTTTGTAACAAATAAGTTAAACCAATTGAACATTAAAAAATAAAAATGAAATTCATACAATATAATACTTTAAACACCTATATACTTAGATTCCGTTCAAATGAAATCGAAATAAATCTTAGACTTTTTTAAGGTTTTGTATTTTGCATGTATCTTATCATATTATGTACAATCGTCATAAACATAATGCAAAATCTGCAGTGCAAATATTTACAACTTAAAAATGGAAAAAATCTAAGATTTATTTCGATTTCATTTGAACGGAATCTAAGTATATAGGTGTTTAAAGTATTATATTGTATGAATTTCTTTTTTTATTTTTTAATGTTCAATTGGTTTAACTTATTTGTTACAAAAATTTAACATTAAATGTAGAACGAATTGAATGAAATATCTTAATATATGCCTCTTCTCAGGCTTAAACAATTTAGGAAATAAATTTTGTTTTTTTAATTTGTTCTGCAAATTAGGTTTTTGTTTAATATGTCAAGTTTTTTAATAACTACTGAATTCAGACCAAGGCACACTTAGATACTACTACAGGCAGAGCGGTTTACGTTTAATGTATGAAGTCGCTCGCCAGAGGACTCTGATACGCTGCCCATAACAGAAATTTGACTCTAACCATAACTTCAACGACGGGAACCAATCAAACCGCTCTGGGTAGGGTTCAGAGAATTCCAATGTGTTTACGTTTTTTTTTTTTCCGTATAGATATGATTCAAAAAGAATTTAATAAAAATATTAACTCTAATCATCAAATTAAAAGAGAAATATATATATTATTTTAACAATTATCGGAATAATAAATGGTGCGACCGGAGAATACTCTACTTCTTTGGTGCGATTTCAAAAAAATCGCCAAATCGGCGCGTTTTTATAAGATCCAAGGTTGCCACTTAATACCAAGTTAATACTAAATACCAAGGTTGCCACTTTGGCGCATTTATCGCCAGGTTGAGGAGTAGAGTATTCTACGATTCACCCCAATAAATAAAAACATGCATAGTCTAAAAACATCAATTTTCATAAATTTATTTACTATCTGCACTGCTGAAACAATAAAACTAATGGAATTTCTTTTAAATATATTAAAGTACTCATAAAATTCCTTGTAATAATTAATAAATGTAATTAATTAAATAACAAATAACCTTACATGATTTAATCAAAATTGCTTGGATAACATAAAATATTGCAACGATATTTAAATCTGCGATCACCATTTCTTTCTCTGATTAAAAATAAGAATATATAATGTTTAAGGAAGATCGTGTTTTTCTTTTTTTAACCATTTGGAAAAATGGTTATTGTTCTCGTCAGGATGGGAAATCAAAAGCATATCTGAAGGTTTTTATTGGTTTAATCCGCATTTTATTCTTTTTCTGATTGGTCTATACAGTAATCTGCATTTCCCTTTACTTTCAACAGAGATAGACAATAGAGTGTTGCCACTATGACAAAAAGTAATAAAAACTACAAAAAAAAATAATAAATCAGAAACAAATTGAGATACAGCTTTCAAACAAATTGCATTTAAAGGTACATTTTTTTCTCTATACGACGGTGTAAAAAGTAACATTGTGGGATGTTTAGAAGTTTAAGAATGAAATTTCATTTAAAATGGCTGGTCATATTTCTTGGAAATCTGACGATGGAAAAGCCTTTTCTCGAACAGCCAATTAAATGCTTGGATAATACATAGGTTTCAGGTGGATAATACGTACGAGTGGCAGGCGATTTTTGTCGCTTGGAATGTTTACGTGTAATAACACTATTATTGTTTAATTCATGGCGTACGTAATGTTTGATCAACTCTGTGAGATTTTTTATGTCTTAAATTCTAGTCTTCGAAAACATAATTTTCCAAATGTTCGTTGTAATTTGATAAGTTGATTTTTTTTATAGTTCGGACAATATCAAAAACAAATATTTTACGAGTAACAATAAATTTGTGACAAAAAAATGCTTCAAGCCAGTTATGAGAACTGTAGTTTGATAAAAACCAAATCTTAATTTTAAAACGTGTATATGAAACACAAGCCATTTTTATGTAAATACGGAACATTCAAAAAAGAATATCAGAATGAACCAAACGATCAAGTAAACAATAAGTAATTTAGCTAATCTTAAAAGTATGTGAACACTAAAATACTACAATCTGTGTAAAATATCCTTTTAAATCGAAGGAAATTGAAGAACATAAGTATTTAATTTATTATTCTGAAAATGCGATCAATGATTCTGAAACTTCGACGATGAGAAACAAGCCGCTATCTGGGCAGGGTATAAATGTAAACAAAAAAGAGCACGTTGTGATGTTTTGGTTCAGGGTTTGAAGCTGAATCCGACTTCACTTTTTCGACGGATTTCTGCAAAATGCGTGGACCGTATATATCGTAGTAGGCTATGATTCAGACGAACACATTTCAAAATTACTGGAGGGTATATCATCATCAGGCTTTGATTTGTGCGATATCGCATCACAATTTATGATGCAATTTATCTATGTATAATTCAAAATGTTTCACTAATGCAGGTTGTTGTAGTTTGGTCAAAAAATTACAATCTGAACTTAAAAAAGTCTGCTTGAAAATGTCATTATTATTTCCACTATGACGCCATATTCATCTTCTTTTAAATTCTTAAAAAAAAAAAAAAAAAAAAAAAAAAAACTATTTCAGTTTCATGTTTTACGTGAAAATCATTCAACTAAATATAGGCAAATTATTATTACGGCTTTTGAATTATTTACAACAATGAAGGAAAAAAAGTTAAATTTTATTAGAAAATGTCCGTTGATTCTCAATGAAAAAAGCGAAATTTGGAATTATTAATAAAAATATTTGAATAATGTAAATAAAAATTAGCCCATGTTACTCTTTAAATTATAATCCACTTATATGCAAATGCATTTTATGATCCGTTTTGACCCTGACGTCAGGCAAATGTTTTCACACTTTGAATTTATAATATTATTAGAATTAGCAAAGAATTAAAAATGAGTGGCATCAGGGACAAAAAGGTGGGAAGAAAAAATGAAAAAGTTATCATCTCCATAGGCTTTTCTATGTTAAATTAACATTGAGAAGTGACACTGGAAATAAATAAGTATTGCGCTGCCGCGCATTACTTAAATATATATTAAACAAAAACCTAATTTACAGAACAAATTAAAAAAACAAAATTTATTTCCTAAATTGTTTAAACCCGAGAAGGGGCAGATATTAAGATATTTCATTCAATTCGTTCAACATTTAATGTTAAATTTTTGTAACAAATAATTTAAACCCTTTTGAACATTAAAAAATAAAAATGAAATTCATACAATATAATACTTTAAACACCTATATACTTAGATTCCGTTCAAATGAAATCGAAATAAATCTTGGACTTTTTTAAAGTTTTGTATTTTGCATGTATCTTATCATATTATGTACAATCGTCATAAACGTAATGCAAAATCTGCAGTACAAATATTTACAACTTAAAAATGGAAAAAGTCTAAGATTTATTTCGATTTCATTTGAACGGAATCTAAGTATATAGGTGTTTAAAGTATTATATTGTATGAATTTCATTTTTATTTTTTAATGTTCAATTGGTTTAACTTATTTGTTACAAAAATTTAACATTAAATGTAGAACGAATTGGATGAAATATCTTAATATCTGCCCCTTCTCGGGTTTAAACAATTTAGGAAATAAATTTTGTTTTTTTAATTTGTTCTGTAAATTAGGTTTTTGTTTAATATGTCAAGTTTTTTAATAACTACTGAATTCAGACGAACACATTTCAAAATTAATGGAGGGTATATCATCATCAGGCTTTCATTTGTGCGGTATCGCATCACAATTTGTGATGCAATTTACCTATGTATAATTCAAAATGTTTTACCAGTGCAGTAATGCAGGTTGCTGCAGTTTGGTCAAAAAATTACAATCTGAACTTAAAAAAATCTGCTTGAAAATGTCATTTTTATTTTCACTATGACGCCATATTCATCTTCTTTTTAATTCTTCAAAAAAAAAAAAAAAAAAAAAAAAAAACTATTTCAGTTTCTTCAGTTTCACGTGAAAATCATTCAACTAAATATAGGCAAATTATTATTACGGCTTTTGAATTTTTTACCAATGAAGGGAAAAAAGTTAAATTTTATTAGAAAATGTCCGTTGATTCTCAATGAAAAAAGCGAAATTTGGAATTATTAAGAAAAATATTTGAATAATGTAAATAAAAATTCGCCCATGTTACTCTCTAGATTATAATCCACCTACATGCAAAGGCCTTTTATGATCCATTTTGACCCTGACGTCAGGCAAATGTTTATACACTTTGAATTTATAATATTATTAGAATTAGCAAAGAATTAAAAATGAGTGGCATCAGGGACAAAAAGGTGGGAAGAAAAAATGAAAAAGTTATCATCTCCATAGGCTTTTCTATGTTAAATTAACATTGAGAAGTGACACTGGAAATAAATAAATATTGCGCTGCCGCGCAATACTTAAATATATAAACCAATATATATATAATTGTAATAGTATATTAATAATAATAGTATTATATAATTAATAAAATTATATAACAGTATTATAATAGTACTATAAAATTATTAAATAGTAGAATTATAAAATAATAAATACATTTTAATAAATTAATTATTGTGAAATAGCACTATTGCAAATCATGCGTTAATGTCTAAAATGATTATAATAATATTATGATAATTTTTTATGATAAAACTACATTTTTCTGAAAATAAAGGTATGTTTTCCTATACAATAAAAAAATACTATTTAAAAAATTGCATGTATTTTACAATTGCGCAAAATAATTTATTTTAGTTTTTTATAAAGATATTTGCATTAAAAATAAAATATTTATTCTTGATTTCTTATAGCGGTCAAAATGACATCAATGGTCATTCTAGGTAGGTAAAATTATCGGTCGTACTAGTGTTAAGTCATTCATCAAGAAAGTTCATTCTATGCATAATGTGAACATGAGATTTGAAATAAGGAAAAAAAATCTTCAAGTCATTTGAATTGACACCTTTCCAAAAAACAAATGCACAACAGTGTACTCCGGAAATTTGTTTATCGTACAGTCAAAGAAAGTTAAAAAAAAATATTGAAAAGATTAATTAATGTAGTATGCTAAACATTCTGTTTTCCATGTTTTGGAAGATTTAAATGTCAATGAATACGTTTCTTTTTTCTTTCAAAGCGTATCTAATGGAACATTCGTATTTTTTTTATGTAAATATACTTTTCATTTCAATAAACTTTCGAAAAAAAAATTGTACAGAAAATAATTTTAATTTATGTCTAAATAATCTTTTCTGTTTGTGTTTGTCATATGTCACTTATTGTTAAGGCTTTTGCCGGCATATAATTTTCATTCATAAAAAAATTTATAAATTCTAATAATCTATCACTATTTTCATTGCAAGTAATGGATATACATTCACCCAATATTAAATTTAACAGACGAACTTCTAGTCTGATTTATGGCTAAATTTCCCTGTTACCATAATTATTTGGTACCGTAGATATCCAAGTAGTATGTTTTTGCAACAGATGCAACGAATTCACCTAAAGCGAACCTGGTACATGTCCTACGTTCGCAAGAGATTACGGAATGGTTTCTAAAATCACTCAGTCACGTTTCCGTCTTATATATCGTATATGATCTTGTTACACATATAAATTTCTGTTATATCCCCGATAATGAATGGAAAACAAAATCTGCATAGATAAATCATTTTAATAATTTTAATATTAATCTGTAAAGTCTGTATGAAATGTAATTTGTTTAAAAGTAAAATTTTAAATTTTATTGTTGTATTTTCTTATATATATTATTTTAATGGTAACACATAATTCCTTTCATTCATGTGAAATTTTGTCTAATATATGTTCTCTAATGTTCTGGTATAAACTTTTTTGTACTGAAATATAAATACAATAACTCCAACAATCACAACAGATTTTTAAATTATTCTTAGAACTGTTTCATAATATCATGAATAGAAAAAAATTCAACTTAAACAGATCTGAAATTTTCAATGCGAAACCCATACCTGACATTTAATGACAGAAAAAACGTCTATTTATAAGATAAAATACATTCCTACCTTACCGGGTAAATGCAGAAATCATGGAATCAAAATGCGAAAATCCATTTAAGCAATTTAAATATATCAATATAAAAAAATACATTAAAAAAATATATACAATTATGATTTTTTGTTAGCGCAATCTAATTATTGATGACACTTTGATACTGTATTTGAGTTAAAAAAGCCAGAAATGTGACAATTAATATCAATTTTTGTCGGAAATTTTTCATTTTCTCCCAATTCATAAGTTTATTTAAAAAAGAACGATCCAATTTTGTCGCAAAATTATTTCGTTTATTTTCTCTTTATCCTTATATTTTATATCGAAAAAAATGAAACTTTCATCAGTTTTGATAGAAGGAAATATTTTATTAAACAACCTGAAAAATAACTTTTTCACAGCTGTACAGAAGGACTTTCTAATAATAAGTTTGACAACATTTCTTTCCACTTATATGATTGAAATAGCTTTTTCTCTTTTGCTATAAGTACGTGAAAAATAAACAAAAGAAAGAAAAGAAAAGAAAAGAAAAGAAAACTGTTTTAGTCAACAAGGGAATTAGGAGAAGAAAGTAGAGCAATAATGTTTTCAATTAATCCTAAGAAAAATGTAATATTTTTCGAGTTTAAGTTTTGAGTATTTTGTAATTATCTGAGTTGTTCTATTTAGGAAAAATTCCAAATTGCACTAAAAAGTAAATTTTCATTCTTTTGAAAAAAATATTAAAATTACGTACAGAAAATTGTTATTATTATGGATAATTTGAAAATACAGTTATCTAATTTTTTTAGACCCAGGTTTTCGAAACCAAAATACGAAAAATTGAAATTAAATGGAAATAAAATAGAAAATACTAATATTCAAATATATTGTATAATTAGTTAAGAATAATGGGACATGTCATAAATAATATCATCTAAACAATTTTTATTTTTTCTACTTGTGCGTACCAGATGAAGAATGCTGAACTTTCTATACCAGTCAGTCTTCTATACCATTCTTTCTATATAAGTACTTCAATCTCAAAATGTTTAAAATAGAACTAAAGTAAAAGTTTAAGGTATCCAAATAGCATTAAAAGCCAATTTTCGGCCAAAATATCAATTTTTAGATTTTGGTATAATATAATAGCCGGATTCTTTATCTTTCCAAATCTGTTTGAATTTTGTTTATATCTTATTTATAAGTCAAGTTATTGCCTTTTAAAATTACTAAGTATCAGTATTTTGAAACCGAAAGTATAGTTCTGCTCACCGGAAGTTCACCTCTGCTCACCTATGTTTTTTAATGCTATGTAGTAACCACAAATGTAAAGAAGTAGAGATAATTATTAAAAGAATTTGAAAAAGAAAAACAGCAATTGTTTTAAGCAAAATAGATAACATATTGTATAAATTGAGTAACATATTAAGGTTTACTTTTCAAAATAAAGGTAAGATTTTGAATTAAATTTTGTTTTTGCGTTTTCTGAAAATCAATTTTTTAACATTTTATGTTTACGCAAAACATCATAACGGAAAAAATTATGGATGAATCTCTTTCAATTTTTTTGTATGCTTTGCAAAGTGCAATAAAGGGAATGAACTACACTCGTAATAGTAAGTGTACTAGTTTTTTTTTTCTAATTATTGATAAAGTTTCCGATTTGCAGTAATTTTTTTAGTAATTTTTGCTTCATCAATGATTAACTTTCTATCTAGTTTTAAATATTTGACTCACAAATATGAGAGTAGTTCATTCCCTAGAAAAATGTTTAATAATTATAATAATGTTTACAAAATAAAAATATCTTGATTTAAAGTTGAAATTTGATGTTTTGCGGAAGTGATTATTTTCGCTGTTTTTTGCTTATTTTCCCCCAAAAATATAAAAAAATAATTTTTAATGTATAACTTTTTCCGTTTTATTTTACCTTTTTAATCACATCATGATATAAAATGTAAAAAAAATCATATATTAAAATAATTTTTAAAAAACCTTTCGAAGGTATTCGGATACCTTAAAAACATTTTGCTTCTTGATTAACATTATTTAAATATTTTTCTATATATTTTTCTATAATCCTATATGGCTCAACTACATTGTATAAGGTTTACATTATATGATGTAAGTGAAAAAATTAACGCATTTTAAGAAGACGTAAAATGAGAATACAGTTACAAAATTCAATTATCATTTACCACTTGTAATGAAAAGAAATAATGTAATTATTTAAGAAAAAACCTTTCATTGTTTTTGAACAGCTTAAACAATTGGCATGATTAAAAGTAAAACTGAAAATAGATCTGCATATTATGTTTTAGGTAGCTTTCATTACAAAATGCTACCTATTGCAGACGTTCGGAGGAAAACGATTCCGAAAAAAATTGGTATATTTTCACCGATCATGACCCCTAGACCCAAAAACCACCCTCCGCTCAAAATTGATATATATATATATTTATATATATCTAATCATACTGTAACTCTCGTTGTCATACTGTAACTCTCGTATTTATGAACCGGTTTGGATAAAATTTCCTGTGTACATCCATAGTCCACACCAATGTCTCGACCGAGTTCGTTGGACAGCTTCATCCGCCATCTTGTTTCAAAATGGCGGCCATTTAAAAATATTTAAAAAAAATAAAATTTAAAAAGAGGCACAAAAAAATTAGACATAGAAAAAGATTTCTTTCTTATGTGTTTGGGCTTGATACAAAGATTCCGGAGCATTTTTCGTTTCGTCTATATCTTAAAAAATGGCTGAGTTATAGCACTTTGAATTTCTAGCATGGCTGACATTTTGAAACCATCTGATTTTTGTCACGCGATAATACACGTATTTATGAACCGACTTGGATGTGAAGAGGAATGTGCATAGTACATAGCAATGTCTCGACCGAGGTCTTTGGCCAGCCTCATTCACTATCTTGTTTCAAAATGGCGGCCATTTAAATAATTAAAAAAAATAAATTTTAAATGAGGCACAAAAAAATTAGACATTGAAAAAGATTTTTTTCTTATGTATTTGGGCTTGATACAAAGATTCTGGAGCATTTTTCGTTTCGTCTATATTTTAAAAAATGACTGAGTTATAGCACTTTGGATTTCTAGCATGGCTGATATTTTGAAACGATCCGAAATTTGTCATGCGATAATACACATATTTATGAACCGATTTGGATGTGACAAGGAATATGCATAGTACATAGCAATATCTCGACCGAGTTCGTTGGTCAGACTCATCCGCCATCTTGTTTCAAAATGGCAGCCATTTAAAAAAAAAAATTAAATTTTAAATTTAAAATGAGGTACAAAAAATTAGACATTGAAAAATATTTTTTTCTTATGTGTTTGGCCTTGATACAAATATTCTGGAGCATTTTTAGTTTCGTCTATATCTTAAAAAATGGCTGAGTTATAGCACTTTGAATATCTAGCATGGCTGACATTTTGAAACGATCTGATTTTTGTCACGCGATAATACACGTATTTATAAATCGATTTGGATGTGAGAAAGAATGTGCATAGTACATAGCAATGTCTCGACCTATTTCGTTGGCCATCCTCATCCGCCATCTTGTTTCAAAACGACGGCCATTTAAAAATTTTAAAAAGAAATTAAAATATAAACGTGAGGTACAAAATAATTAGAAATTGAAAAAGATTTTTTCCTTATGTGCTTGAGCTTGATACAAAGATCCCGGAGCATTTTCTGTTTCGTCTATGTCTTAAAAAATGGCTGAGTTATAGCGCTTTGAATTTCTAGCATGGCTGACATTTTGAAACGATCTGATTTTTATCACGCGATAATATGCGTTTTTATGAACCCATTTGGATGTGACAAGGCATGTGCATAGTACATAGCAATGTCTCGATCGAGTTCGTTGGCCAGCTTCACACGCCATCTTGTTTCAAAATGTCGGCCATTTAAAATTTAAAAAAAAATTTAATTTAAAATGAAGTCCAAAAAATTATAAATCGAAAAAGATTTTTTCATATGTGTTTCAGCTTGTTACGAAGATTCCGGAGCATTATTTGTTTCGTCTATATCTTAAAAAACCGTTGAGCTATAGCACTTTTAAATTCTAGTGTGGCTGACATTTTGAAACGATCTGATTTTTGTCACACGATAACACGATTTTTTATGAACGGATTTGGATATAACTTGTGTGTACATAGTATATACCAATGTTTCGACCGAGTACGTTGTCCAACATCATCCGCCATCTTGTTTCAAAATGGCGACCATTAATTTTTTTGTCTACTTTTATTTAAAATGAGGTACAAGAAAATTAGAAATTGAAAAAGTTTTTTTTCTTATGTATTTTTGACCTTGATATAAAGATTCTGGAGCATTTTTTGTTTCGTCTATATCTTAAAAAATGGCTGAGTTATAGCACTTTGAATTTCTACCATGGCTGACATTTTGAAACGATCTGATTTTTGTCACGCAAAAAAGCACGTATTTATGAACCGATTAGGATGTGACAAGACATGTGCATAGCTCATAGCAATCTCCCGGCCAAGTTCGTTTGCTAACTTCATCCGCCATCTTGTTTCATAATGGCGGCCATTTAAAAATTAAATAAAAAAAATTAATTTAAAATAAAGTACAAAAAAATTAGAAATTGAAAAAGATTTTTTTCTTATGTGTTTCAGCTTGTTACAAAGATTCCGGATCATTTTTTGTTTTGCCTTTATCTAAAAAATGGTCGAGATATAGCAGTTTGAATTTCGAATGTGTGTAACATTTTGAAAAATCTGATTTTTTGCCTGCAACAGCTCTCGTATATATCAACCGATTTAGATATGAGAAAGCAAGTGCACAGGAATTACTAAGTCCTCGACTAAGTTCATTGGTGAGCTTTGTTGCACCCATTATGTTGTTTTAAAATGGCGAGCTATCACCGATAATTCGGGTTAACATAATTATTAATATAATTCGGGATATCGTGAATTTGGCGACACAATATAAATCACTTTTATAATACCAGCTTTGATAACGCTGACTAATTTTGCGAAATTCTCATTCAAATTCAATATTGACAAAAATTAGTATTTAATCTTCCATAATCAGGTTCCAGTATTTTGAGCTGCGTGTGTTTGAATAATATAAGCTGGCTTTTAAAAAATAAGGAATATGAAAGCTGCCTCTTCCTCCCGGCACTGGCCGGAAGGACATTTTTTTTTATCCTACCAAAAATTTGGTAGATCGTCTGAAAAGTAATTAAATGAAATGAATACGAACTTTTACGAGTGTACATGAACTTAGTTTACTTAGCTACTGTTTAATAAAAGATACAGATAAGTATTTAATACTTTGCGGAATCTTGCAAAACTTAACACATTGGATGTCAACGCTCCTGTTACTGGAACAACTGACTTTTCTTTTTTATCTGAAAATATTAGATTACTATATAAAAAAAATATATTTTTTATATAAAAAATAATAGTATGGAGTCTAATATATGTATATTTTAAAATATTTTTCTTATTTTTAGATTTTTTGAAAAGAGAGATGTTTTTTTTCCTGAATATCTCAAATAAAATTTGTAAATGGAAGGAAATAGATTCTCTAGTTTATATCAGTACACTGTGAGTATTTAAAAAAAAAAAAAAAAAAAAAAAAAAAAAAAAAAAAAAAAAAAAAAAAAAAACATTTAAACAATACATTCCAAAGCCGGGAGTAAATGGATCCATTGAACGCAACAATAGAAATGTTCTCAGAATGGGAAGCCTGGGACGGCTTGTGCGAGAATTTCCGTTACTACGTCTGCTATGCTGCTATGCGTACTTTCTTAAAGAAAGAAATTCGCCTTTACGCAGAAATTACAAAGCAATTTTTTAATCTGTTCAAAGAAAAATAGATTATTTGCAGGCCAAATGACGATTAAATGCATTGAATATTAATTGGATTTAACTGATTTTTATATTGAGTTTTATGAACAGCAGTTCTTTTCAACTTCGCTTGAATGCGGACGTGTTGAATTTTATTTGAAAAATAAAACTCAAACATCTTTGAACCAGATTAGACATAATAAAATTCAACGATAATCCCTTGAAACAATAAAAAAAATTATAGATGACGTTTATCCAGTTTAAAAATTATCAGAAAAAAAAGAAAATCGTCTGAATTGAACAATATGAAAAAGACACGTTGTTGCGCTATGAATGAAGTTAAATTATTGCTAAAACATTAAGAAGAAACTTTTGTAATTTATCGTAACAAGTAATTGTTGTATTATTAAATGAATAGATAAGAAAGTAGTATTTGTGGATGCTACTTTTGAAACAGAGACTCCTACAGGCAGATTGGTACATCATATAAAAAAGAAATATTTCTTTAATTCCGGTTTGTTTCTTATAATATATGTATTAACTTTGAGTACGTTTTAGATTAATTTTTAAATGAATGCAGGTATCGTATATTGTATTGTATTGTATATAATAGGTATCGTATTGTATATAATTTTCCTACAGTTAATACAAATACACTGTTAATTGATTTTTAATAGAATATTTATTTGTTTTACTCATATTTCTTAAATAAATCGAATGATGCAATTATATATTAAGATAAAATGCTTTTTATAACTTTTCATCCAAATTTAATGAAAGGAAATAACAAAACATCTTTCATAATAAAACACCCCATAGAAACGTTTTCTCTGCCACATATAAACTTCATTTTCTATTATAAAAGAGAAGTCATGATAATGATCATAATACCTGCAAAAAAATTTTGTGTCAGAAGAAACGATTTTCTTCTTCATATAATTCTTCCTGATAATGTTCCTTCTGAACACAGACCGTGACAGTTCTAACATCTGTTTTTGATTGTTTTGCCATCAGATAGATGCAATTAATTGACTATAACTCGATCCTTGCTTTCAGAATTAGAGACACAGACTTCCTTCAGATGCTATTAAGGGAATAATGTATTTATAAAGAATTAGATGGATGAAAGTAACTGCTTTTATATCTATTAATTTTCGATTTAGTATTAGATATTAAAAGATGTTATTTAATTTCAACAAATGATTATAATGTAATAAGAATTTTTGGGTCTCTGACTTTAATTAGACGTATGTTTAACGTACATTAAAATTTAATTAATAGGGTTCTTTTTTTATTGTATTTACCATTATAATATTATCTACGTACTTGAGTTATGGCATATTTTATTATCTATGGGATTAAAATGGCTTAAAATTTTGAAAGGAAATTCCAATAGAGGGGTTATTTTTTAATGGAATGTAGGTAGTACAATAATACGCAGTGGCGTAGTTGTCAGAGATCTGACTGTCGCATCGCAGGTCGAGAGTTCGACTCCCGACTGGGAAAGGTTGTCTCACCCTTTCATCCGTGTGGGGTCGATAAAACGAGTACCAAGCTTGCTTAGGAACTAAACACAGAGAGTCTCGCGTTAGGCCGACCAACTGGCCGGGACACATGCTGTATAGCACCTCGGTGTCCAGGGTCAAGAAAACAGAGATGGACACTGTCGGTGTAGATCCTTCATGGATTGTATGGCCACAGAGTTTAGCTTAACATTTTAGGTAGTACAATAGGAAGGCATTCAGTTGAGATTTAGAAATTGTGAACAAAATATAATCTTCGTTGATGACCTGTCACAAGTTAAGCTACAACAGCGGTACGTGGGTTTGACTATGGAAATAAAACTGAGAATCCGGAAATTTGAAATGGAGAAGACGGTGTTTCCTCCGTGTATCATAATTTAAAGTGATAGGGCACTGCAAGCGCTTTGGACTGCAAGGTTCGCAGCCGAGAATTCCCGCCAGATAATGATATGTTCTTAGACGTAAGTGCAGTGCATCAACCACTGCCAGTCCCATTTTAATCTTTTTGTAAATAAATGTTTGTTACATTTGAAAATGTGAATAATCCATCGAGTACAAAATACAATTCATTTAGTATTTTTAAGTATTTATACGGTTCATATTCCAGGAAAACTAGATCTATCGGGGACAGACGGACTAAGAGAGTAAGAGAATGAGTCGCATGTTGAAAGTTCAGATTTGGAGGTTGTTGTGATTGCTTGTTTGTCATGGCGAGAGCATTGTGTGTACTAGGACGTGTGTGCCGAGATTTGTGATAGACCTGTGCAATCGTCATTTTGGATAAGCCTTGCTATGTACGGTCAAAACATACTTCAATAATGCGTTTATAGTGACATAACCTATTGCGTAGTGTAATATCGCAACGTGCAACTTATGGTACGGTACAATCTGTCATATAAACTGAAATATTTTGTTTCGTTATGAACATTTATGTGTATTGTAAATAAATATTAAATTTAATATTTATTTGAAGAATTCTGGTGAACTGATACTCAACCTTAGATCATGTCTGGTATCCCGCACCTGAACCGGTTACGGTTGCATTTCAATTAAAGAATATTTATATCTTCATGTGTGGCAAACTGGAATCAAATTAATATTTGTCACACTGGAAGCAGCCTCTATTAAAACAATATTAATGACAATTTTAAAATAATTATTTAGAAAATAAAATAAATCGAATAAGAATATGGGTAGAAGGATATATCTTTGTGAGACAAAAGCTGAACTCATTACGGTATATATATGACAAAATATGCATGTTTCTTAATATTTTTTACAAAGCTTTAAATTTGTATTTTCTTATAGAGAGAATGGCAAAATTTAGTAAAATCAAATAATGTTTTATACTACTTGTTACAGGATACGCATATATCAGTTCATGGCGCTGAGATGGTTGAGAAACATAAGAAGTGTTCACCTCAGCTATCTAAATTATCACTATTAAATCTAAAATAGCACTTTAAACAATATCAGTGTGTCTCTCATTGTAGTGAACGCCGCGTATTCCAAGAGATAAGAAAATCCTATGCAACTAACACCTACCACATTATTAATACCGTCTGAACGATCACAGATATCAAATTAACATACACTTGCTCATAATAACTGTGAAAATGAGATTCATAGAGATTGAACGGCAAAAGTAAAAGAGACGACAGAGTGTTTGTTATGAGGGATATTAGTCTCAGAACTACAATTAACTTTCAAAACTCAACAGTCATTTTTATCCTTGATTACCTTAAATGTTTAATTACCTTAATATGATATTTGAATAAATCATTTTTATTTCTTGAAGATGGCTCCGAATAAATCTGAAGCTATCTAGAACAAGAAACTGAATGATTTACATGAGATTAAACCATTACTTACCTTCTTGTATGTCTTTTGTGATTAGGAAAACAGATTACGAAAGTCGCTTTCGAATATTGTTGCGATTGTTGAGAGCTAAAATGGAAAATATCGCATATATAATGACAAATATATAATGAAAAATATGAATTAGATAAATAAAAAAGCAAACGTAAGACTCTTAGAACAACTTGAACAAAGGTTATTAACAAAACAACGGATCAATTAGCGGGTATAAGAAATGAATAATGGCAAAATTTAAGCTCTTAAAATTCTGTTAATTAAAAATGCAGAACAAGTTTATAAATTAGATTCAGAAATTCATGAACTTATTGATAACTTATACACTCTCAAAAATATATGTAGCATCCAATAAGGAGTATCGAGAAAAGATCACAACAGCTAAAGATTAAATCGATAGACAAAAAAAAAAAAAAAAAAAAAAATCCTGACGACAGTAAAATAAATTCTTCTTTTATATTGACCACAGGATTTGAAGAGTGAAATAATAATTATCATGTAAGACTACCAAAGCTTACTTATATCCTTTCGAATGCAGATATTAAAATTAACATCAATTCCGGATCAAATTGTAGTGGCTTCTCATGAAAATGTGCAGTTATCTAATGTAGAGAAATTAAATTACTTAAATAATTTTTAGAAAGAAACAGCTTTAAAATGCATTCAAGAGTAAGCTTTGACGTAAAATAAATACGGTGTCACTATCGGATAATTATAGGACCTCGTTTCCCGGAAAAACTATATTATTGCAAGATCAAGTAAGTAAACAAACTTGTAACCTAACTCCTGTTAAATATGGAACGAACGTAACGGGTCGCTACAGGTTAACTATATTAATGCTAATAATCGTTTAAGAATACTCGTTACAAGATTTAAGAATATGTGAGATTTTCATAGCCAATTAAACGACATTGTTTGAAGGTAATTAACTTAAAGAACAATTGAAGTAGCTAATCAAAATGAAAGTGGTTATAAATCTAAAATCTATTATACTCCCCATCATTCGGTAATGCGCGAACATAAAACAATACGAATATGAGAATAATTTTCAACGCCTCCACGAGTGAATCCAATTTTCAGTCCCTTAATATCTGCTTTAGTTCAAGTCAGTCCTTTGTTATTTAATATTTTCTTAATAAATAAAATATTTCCTTTGCTTCCCACTTAAATAAGTTGACCATGACAACAGGTATAGA
The DNA here is from genome assembly GCA_963932465.1 of Maratus speciosus. Taxonomy (NCBI): domain Eukaryota; kingdom Metazoa; phylum Arthropoda; class Arachnida; order Araneae; family Salticidae; genus Maratus; species Maratus speciosus. The sequence continues at coordinate 329,195,671 of OZ010788.1, read as the reverse complement.
AGATACTTTTTTGAAAGTAGCATTGGCTCAGAAAAATAAAACACTTAAATTTCTATGTTTTACGGAAGATTTAGACACTAAACCAAAAGTAAAAAGATGTCATGTATCATTTGTGGAGTAAGATTCAGTTTATTTTTGCCTAATCTGTCTTAAAATCACTTAAAATCATGTCAAGAAACACAAGGCTGTCTATATAGCTGCTATCAGACTTTTCAACTGTAAGTTGCATATAGATGGTCTAATTTACAGGTTAGAATACAGAAAGTTAACCTGCAACATTCATGAACAAATAAGTTAATTTTAGGAGAAGTCTTTAATATGAAAAACTAATGTAAACTCGTTGCAAGGCCAATGTAAGAAAATGTTGCTAATGAACCCACATCATCAAAGGTTCTTGACTATTGCTGGAATTCAGCAGATGATGTCGTAAGTTTCCGTATTGATATACCTTTGCAGAATATTTCTCGAAAATTAAAGACATTTCTCAAGGATAGTGTGAATTAAATCAAGAGAATATCGGATCCTACTTTTTTGAACTACTGTCCTGAAAACAAAAATCCTGCTGAAACATGGCTAAGAAAATACAAAAAAATATTGCCACAACCCAATGTTTATATCGACCATGAAACTGATTTGGAAAATATAGAATCTACAGGAGTGATTATGCCAGTGACAACGATATTTGTATACCTTTTGGACATACAAAGGTTACATAAAGCTAATATCTTACACGGCAAACTTCAACTAGTACATATTATACTACCTAGTATATCTCAGTTACCAAGTCTTAGGATCAGATATTGCTGTGAACGAACGAGGCACGGATGTATCTCGGAAACAGTAACACATTTAAGTGAAAGATCTTGTATTTTAAGAGCATAACAATAATCAAGAGTTTGATATTTAAAAACAATTTATGTGCAAACTTTTGCATTAAATTTATCGCCTAGTTTCCTGCACCTCGACAAAAAATGAGAAAATAAATTTATTCATGTTATGGAACGCCTTACGGATCATCTGGAAAATGGGTGTTAGAATCCAAATTCAACGTAGACTTGATGGTCGAATAAAAGCATGTACGGTAAAGTTTCCAAAATGAACTATTATCTGTAGACCACGTGCAGGTTCTTTGTCCCCTTGAAATCTATCCGACTATGCAGATGCACCTCCCTCGTGAAAGATTTTCGAAATGAAAAAAGACCACCAGATGTCACTAACCGCATAGAACTGTTGAATGACATTTGTGTTTATATTTTGTTTATAGATTGTTGTGTAACGTGTTCGTTATTAATGTAAACACGTTTGATTCCCCCAAGTAAATAATCTTAATTCATTAAAGATGTCTCGGTATAAATATGAAGCTATCGCAAAAAGATACATAAACGAATTAGGCGATATCAATCTTTTTTACCTTTCTCGATTACGAAAACAGATTATGAAAGTCAATTTTGAATAAATGGTTAGCAAATGCTTAAGTTAAATTACCACCGTAACTATTTACAAAAATGAAAATGACATTGAGAAAAGAGATAATAAACAATCATGAAATAAAATTGTGTGTATAATGTAATAAGAAAAATTAATGCTAGTTTCACAAGTACAATTTCTAATTTAGAATATTTATTTATATATTAATATAATAGTTTTTTCGTAGCTAAAGCTGTCACAACGATCTTTTATTTATTAATAGCAACTTTAATGCATCAAACACAAACAAAAGATTTCGGAAAATATCCAAAATGAAATGACATCATTATCGAAAACACTCAAAACAACTTAAATTCTCTAAGTTCTGAAATAAGATTTTCATTTACTAAAACACTTTAGTATTTTTTTATGATATAAATAGCCATATAAAAACGTAAGAATAAAATGAAAATGTTTTGCTGGATGTCGTCGATATTTGTTAAATTCACTGCACTGCGGATTAAAAATCTTCTAAACTAAATTATGTTATTTAATTGATTTTGGAGTACATAATTTAAATCCTTATTTAGAATTCATATACCATATATAGATTTATCCATATATTATGTTTAATGTATGCTCATTGTATCAATAAGGATTATTTGTTTAATTGCAACTATGTGAGATTGCAAAACGTACAGAAAAATATACATATATTATAAGAAGGTATTTTAAAATAACATTTTCCCTCTTCTTTATTGATATATTACTTAGAGATTATCTTCAATTATATTCCGTTTTTATTTATTGCTATCGACATATTATGCCTTCTAATGTCTTAGTGATGCATTGCATTTTATCGAATTTAGATTTGCTTCAGCCAATTCCTTAACAATATTACTTGGCGTTTTATGAGCTTCACTGAATGGGTGTGGAAAAATGTTTAAAGTTTAAACATCTTCTTAATGAAATGATTAAGTTTACTTTGAATATGTCCTTTGACGAAAAGCATATTCTTCTTTAGTAAAATATTTTGTATTAGTGAATATATATATGTATATATATATAAATATCACAAAATATATATATACGAGTATGTTAGCATAAATGGTTGAATTCAGACTAAATATTAAAATAAGTTTACACCTAATGAAGTTACATTCTGCCTCTAATCCGTTGCGTAAATTAACTCCTGTATACGAAACTATATTCGCATTTCAAACAAAATTTCCATGTTTTTATTATAAATAACAATTGTGTATGTGCACTCATTTTGACGATGGCAACAACAGATGATTAAATTCCACTTTTACTAACTTTTATTGCGGTTTTTTTTTTATTTCTAAATACTGCACTTTTTTCAAATTCTACACCGACATAAAACGAAAAAATGTACTTTGAATTACAATTTGTTTCAAAACTATATTAAAATTTGTTTTAAAACTGTATCGCTATTTAATCAACTTTTATTGTTTTGAAAATTATTTACAAAATGATTTTTTTAATATTCTATATCTATTGTATGCAGACACATGATCACGAAAGATAATCCCGTTTGCACTTAAATGTATATGAATAGTTCAGCATTTTTCTGACATATCCCATAGAGAAATTTAAACTTAATCAATAAATAAATGTAAAAGTAAAATTTAAATAAAACATAAAATCGAAATACGCGATTAACCGACGGAAATTATCAAAATAAAATGCTGACGAATTAGCGATATTTGGCAATTTCTTCGGCTATTAACTCCTTGAACGAAGCTAATACAAAAGCGTCGCTTTTAATAAATTTCAATAATTATTTGAATACATAATTGCTTTTTTTATTTAAAATTATTTTGGTATTCTTAGTGAAAAATCTAAAAAAATATAGTAAATGTAGAAAAACTATTAGAGTTTTCAATAAAGAAAATATATGGTTTTCCCCTATATTTTTTAACACGTGAAGCCCGAATTGTAGCTCATAGTTTTCTTAAATGCTAAAATTAAGTACATGTTATCTAAGCGAAATGTTTTATAATATGGACCACAGTTAACCCCTTAAATGTTTTACCCGAGAGCCACTCAGGCAAAAAGAGTTTGCTATCTTCGATACTAAAAGCTTTTGGATACCACATAATTTTAATGTAATCTTTGGTTTATTAAATAGCGTACCTTTTTCGATTTCACAAATACAAATATTTTATTTAAAAATAGGTGGTGCGGTTCCTTATTTTTAATTTAATTAAAAAACAATAAAACCGTTAAGGAGTTAAACCACATACTAACCGCTTTCTAAAAAATAAAATTAATGACACCAGAACATTTTTAAAATCTTTGTATAGATTATATTACATTTTTTTTTATTAAACAATTCATGCTCTACTACTTTTAACGTTAGTTCTTTATATTTCTTTAAATTTTTCTATGTAGTTTGTAATTACTGATAATGATTTTCAAATGGTCCATCTAATAGTATGACATTTATCTATATACTGGGCGTAAAGCTGGGGTCAGCTACGATCCCTTACAAAGTAGCTTATACTGTTTAGTCTGTTTAAAATAAGCATGCCGTATTACTATATGAAAGAAACAATATAAATGTAAATAAGTGCGAGTAGTAAGTCAACTTAGAAAAGAGGCGAGCGGCCCCTTTCCGTTCGCAGCCCGTTATTCTTCTATTTATTCCGACTCATTTGCGGAAACAAGGTTCATAGGTCCCCAGCCACGTCCGGAGTAAAATACACTCTAGCGAAAGCCGGATTAAACTAAAAATCCAAAATTGAAACCGGACAAATTTAAAAGGGAAATTGCACAAATTAAAGACACCAAAAAGCGGTAAGGGTGGCTTGGGGCGATGAAGCTACCGAACGACTCCTGCTACTCCGAGCCTATTATACACAATATAGATAAAGAAACAATATATATAAATAAAGCACGAAAGTGTTAAAAAATACGATGAAAAACACAAACTAAAAACTAAACGGTAGGAATTAATGATACTTTAAATTAAAAAATTATATGTTAGAATGCAGATAAACAATTTTATATGCCATAAAGAACGTATTTATGGATTTGTCTTATACATATGCGTCGATTGACTAGATTAGTCAAGTGTTTTAAAATCTTCGCTAAGCAAAAGAAAACTTTTAAAAGGAATTCGTCTTTTTTATGAATGAAAGAAAATGATGATTTAAAACCCTAACTAAAAAATAAAAAATATATATATCAATTGGACAAGTATTTCAAGTATGTCTTTCAAATTTTTTCTCATGAACTTTCGGATTTCAAATGAAAATGGTTATGCTAATAATTTAAAAATATCTGTAATTAATTTAGTGGATTATTATAGTATTTATTTATGTAACTTTAAATCGGGCCATCCGAAAAAAAAAAAAAAACATAAGACACAAAGACCGATTCATAAACCGAAATATACAAAAATGCATGAAAAATATATATTAATTTAAGATTTATAAATAATAAGTTAGAGCTTTGTTTATTTGTCTTCTGTCGCAATGAATTTATTTTATTTAAATGGTAATCTGACAATTGAATTATAATAAATATCTCGTGCTTTTTTACTTAAAGTATAACACTTTATCCGGAATTATTTTCTAGGTTTAAACATATTTCCGTAAAAATTCCCCTTTGTATAAATTATGTATTCATTTTGAATGTGTACTTAGCTATAAATGAAAGTTTATCTCACATTAATTAAGAATAACCAGTTTTCCTTTTTATAAAACGTGGATAAAATTCTATTAAATTAATACGTTAGGAAATGTTTATATAAACTATATAATATACTTTCTGTAAATTAGGATTAACACATAAATTCCTAAGCTAATTATGACTGTTAGTTATTTTAATATTTTTTGAAAATGGATATAATGGCCAACATCATCAAACAATGGATGTAAAATAAGTAAGTGTGAAAGTTTATTAAAAACATTTCACATTAACAATATCTAAAACCTGTGTATTGATAATATTAGGTTTGGAACAACTTTTCAACAAATTCAATATACTACTCGAATAAAAGTACAATTTATTTTACAGACATACAGGATTGATTGCAGAACTATTTAAGGTCACGGTGAGTTTAAAATCCTTAAAAATATATATATATATATTTTTTTGTAAATTTCACCTTAAATATTATTCAAGGGTACATTATATGCATTAAGACATGCATTTATCACAAAAAAAAAATTATTTTTGAGAAAAAAATGGAATTTTACACGTCGGTCGTCTCAGAAATCTTCGAAATGCCCCCTGCGTCTCCCATATCAATGAAAATCACCTATATTTTTTATGAAAGTTTGGTTTATATATAGAAATAAAATAGACCATCGAATTTTATATATTTGAATGTATGGAAAAAAAATGAAATTTTTTGAAATTTTTTCAAAAAATTTTCAAATTTTCCAAAATTTTTCAATTTTTTTTTTTTTTTTTTTTTTTTTTTGTAAATTTTACCTTAAATATTATTCAATGGTACATTATATGCATTATGACATGCATTTATCACAAAAAAATATAAAATTTATTTTTGAGTAAAAAATTGAATTTTACGCGTCGTCATAGAAATCTTCGAAGTGCCCCCTGTGCGTTCCAAATCAAAGAAAATCCCCAATATTTTTTATAAAAGGTTTTCTTTATATATAGAAATAAAATAGAGCATAGAATTTTATATCTTTGAATTTAAACGTTAAAAAAAATTTTTTTTGAAAAACTTTGAAATTTTTTCGCAAAATTTTTGAAATTTTGATTTTTTTTAGCCTTTAAATTCAAATATATAAAGTTCGATGCTGTATTTCGTTTATTTATATAAACCAAACTTTTATAAAAAATATTGGTTATTTTCATTCATATGGGAGACGCAGGGGGCATTTCGAAGATTTCTGAGACGACGCGTAAAATTCCATTTTTTTCTCAAAAATAATTTTTTTTTTAATTTTTTTTTTGGGATAAATGCATGTCATAATGCATATAATGTACCCTTGATTAATATTTAAGGAGAAATTAAAAAATATATTTTTTTACGGATTTTAAACTCCACTGTCCCCTTAAAAACAAAATCCTCACCCAGCCACAGTTTTACATTTTAATACTCGTATATCGCAGATAAATATATTTTAATTTTTAAAGTTAAAATTAAAAGTTATATTTCATAATGTTAAAGTTTAAAAAAAAATACCCTTATTATTTTGTTTCAGCACACAAATAATATCCTTTATTTGAGAAACGCTTCTATTTTTAATAAAACATCAAAACATCAAAACATCAAAACATCAAAACATGCTTAGTAGTTCTGTTAAAGCTTTAAGTTTGGAAATTTTAATTCAAAAGCCAAAAGGTCTATTTATGTTACTGAAGTATACTCGATTACCAGATCACAAAAAACGGATACAGTTGCATTATGCCCTAAAGGTATTTTTTGAAGCGCTTTTTTAATGATATTTTTCAACTTTAAACATCATGCAATTGATATAAATCAATAAAATACACTTGAAAATATTTTATACAGATTTAGTGAATTCTACAGAAATATGACTTTTTTACGAGTGATAATTTCTATTTTTTTTATTTGTGTAACGAGTTTCAGTTAAATTAACAGATTGTCCATCTTATGGCGCGTGTCAAATATGCAGTTTTTATACAGAACACACTTAACTATTCATTTATTTTATCGTGTACATACAATGAATCTTAAAAGTAAGTTTTTAATAATGGCGTACATTTCACAGCTGAGTTAGGCTTTAGTAGGTCATGTAGTGCATACACACTATATGGTAGCAAAATCGTAAAGTAATTCAAATGTATTATTGCTTGGAATGTTTTTACTGATGTTAGGCGTTTTTTCAAAGAATTGCAGTCTTATTATTTGCATAAAATGCGAAAAATGACCTATTCATTCTCATAAATTTTAATGACTTAGTACTTTTTTTTGGTAAGCACAGACGTGGAACTTGACAATAAACTTAAAGAATGGGTGAAATGTATCAAATACTTATTTTCAAAATTACTGAAATTAATTCTTTAGTATGCACAAGGGATAAAAACAAAAACAAATACCCTGTTATAAAGTAACAAGATCGCTAAATATTGCATATAATCATTAGTTCCAAACAATTAATAATTTAGAACTGTTGTTATAATTAAGACTCTCGCGCACTTTGGCTTTGCAGTGTTGTTAAAAACAAATTAATTACACATTTATAGTTACATATAATATATGGCTATATTAGAAGAGCATACTGTCTTTAATTAAATTGGAAATATATGTATATACATACATACATACATACATACATATATATATATATATATATATATATATATAATTACGGAATAACTAAGAAAAAAAAGGGTTCTTCTTAAATTAAGTATATATTAACGCTAGAGCATCCGTTGGTGTCATTGTGATACCTTTACCTTTTATCACATCATTTCACCTATATTCTTCCAATTTAGTGACTTTTAATCTTTTTACGTAAGAAGTAAGTTACCGAAATTTTTATTGTATGATTCTATTTTTTAAGAAGTTATAAGTAAATTCCCCTAGAACGTCCGTTGGTGTCATTGCGGCACCAAGAAAAATATTATAAAAAAATAGTTTACTTGTGTTTCTTTTGCAGTTCATGTGACCTTGATTTCATTATCTTTCAATTACGGAAAGTTCATTATACTCCTCACCTTCCATAAAGGGAAGGGGAATGGTTTAGTCCTATTCAGGCGGCTAAATGTCTCCAGTTAATTTCTTTGTGTTTATAATGATATTTCAATGAATTTTATTCCTGAGAGATGTTTCATAATTTCAGAGACTATTCTTTTCTGAACTATGTATCGCAGAAAATTCTCAGACCGAAGAAATTGCAAATCTATTGAGCGAGATATCCTAAAATAAATGGGATGATTGTGACCTTTCGGACTCATTTCCTTATTTCGGACTTCGTCATTTATGTCCTTATTTCGTGGGAAAATGAATCTGGACCTGGCGGTAAACAGTAGCGGAAATCGTGTTTCTAAAACCATTGGAAACATATAAAAATAAAGGTCATAATGCGACAGTTGATAATTTTTTTTCTGCACTGGAACTAGCGAATGATCTGATAAAAGGTAAAACAGATTTGGTAGGAACTGTGAATCGAGCTAGAATAAAAATTCCAGGTTGTCCGAAAAATAAAAAAGACAGTCTTTATTCTGCGAATATGTAAAAACATGAAACTACCAGTACTATACTTACTATATATCATGGGAAAAAGCGGAAGAAAATCATTGTAAGAAGCACACTTTATTAAAACGCTACAATTGGAAGTAACGAAATAAAACACCAGAAGCTGTAACACTCTACAACGAAACTAAATATGGTGTGAACATTTTAGATCAGTTGGCTAGAAACATTGTGTAAAATCCGTAATTCGTGGATTGCCTGTACATAGATTTTACAAGAAATTAGATATTTCAGTTGTAAATGCTTGGCCAATTTACATATTATTGCGTTTATATTGTGAAAATGATAAAAAAATGCGCCAGTAATCAAACTTATGTACCGGTATTAAAGCAAAACTTTTCTCTTAAACTCAGAAAATGTGAGATTAAAATGTGTAAAAGTAATGCCACAGACAAGAATCTCTTTTCGTGCATGAAAATGGCATGTTTAATATGGGCCGAAAAAATCGACTATTACTGGAAAAATTGTAAACAATATAAGTATCTAAATTAAAAGATTTCAAATAATGTCAACTTATGGTTAAATATTATAATGTAAAGAAAATTAACAGACTTATTTCTCTCTTTTTAAAAATATAATTGTTTCCTTTTCTTTAAGTTTGAAATTTAATATCATATGAGGGTCATTCAACTGAAATCCTGTCAGTACGTGTAACTTTGCAATAGACGTAAGGGCGTGCCATGTAACTGCGTGTATGGCGGCACCATCTATTGGTAGAGAGACTGGCGCATGCACAACGTTTCATGTTGCATAGTGACTGTGTGGTTGCACGCCGAAGAGAAGATAGTCACACAAGTTATCGCCCACTACTGATCATGCAGGTGAGTAATCAGGAACAAGGAGGAGTGATTCGATTTTTAGCGGCGGAGGGAGTTGGTGGCCGTAAACTGTATCGACGGATGACACATGTGTACGGTGAGTACAGTCTGAGTCGTTCAACTGTTGTGGAATGGCGCGAAAGATTTCTTGACGGGCGCGAGTAACTGGAAGACGATGCTCGTCCTGGACAGGCTCATCGTGTCATCACATCCGAAATGATTGCGGAAATGAATGATTTAGTCTTGGCCAATCGCAGAATAACTGTGGGCGAGATCCATCGGTTACTGGGTATTAGAGTGTGGCACCACTCACTCCACATTGCATCAACACTTTAACTTTCGAAAAAATTGTGCTCAATCGGTCACCCACCTACTGACCGCCGAATAGCGTAATAGTCGAATGGCGCTGTCTTTGATTCATCTGCAACGTAATCATGAGGAGGAATACGACTAGTGTTGAGTTTGTGTACTGTGAATAACTACATTTTGTGCGTGTTAATAAAATCGTTACTTTACAGTAGTGACCGGGTTTCATTTGAATGTCCCTTATATAATATTTTTTTCTACGAAATAAATCATCATTCGTTTGTGAAAAAATGACAATATAAGCTTAATTAAAGTAAATGATCCAATACAATCCTAAAATAAAATTTACAGCATCCATTTTGCGTAATTATATTGGTGGTGTCGAAATGACACCGGCGGCTGTTTGTGGAAGTTGAAATTGTCAGACGTTCTAGTTTAAATGTGAAAAAGTATAGCACAAATCGCATAGTATATATTGTATGTATTCCTTGTACATAGACAATTCGCATAATAGTAGGTAAGAGAGAGTGGCGTTTTTCATATAAGAGGGCGGTTTGAAATGCTTAACAAAATTCTTTAAAAGAAACTTTTGTGGGGAATATCCCAAAATACTGAAAATGACGCATCAAGCTGATCTTCTGAATTATTTAATATTTCGAGTTTATTCGTGCAAATCATATTCAGTTCCATTCACCCAATAACTAGACGTTGTCGGGCCTCTGCACCGCCGTTCCAGTTCAATATTTCTTTCGCTCCTACTGCACAACGTGATTTCCGTGGTGTTCTTCATATTTATCGCCCACTCATGTCATTCTTATCGTGTATGGCTACAACCATTCTTTGAATTGCGATTTTTTTTCATGTGTAAGGGAAAAGTATAAGTAACAGTACCTATGAATGTGATCATTTGTGCAGTTTCATTGGTACAATATTTGAAAAAAAAATACAACCTCTGATTTGATCAAAAACATCCACTAAATGAAAAGGATTTTACTGACTTGCCTGCAAATGTTTATGTTCAATGTACAAAATAAACGTAGTCAAATATGCTGAGTTCATCTGTTGTTACATATTACATTAAGCAAACTTATTATTTAGAGAAAATTACTACTTGTTTTTAATACATATATGTCCCATGTAGATTTTTCATAAATGAAATTCAATGTTCGTATGTGTTATACTGTATGTTTTAGAGTACACAGATTTGATATTTACAACATTTAACTTAATATACCGGTTGAAATAGAAATTTAAATAATAATGCTCAAATAATTAAACACGCTTAGTTCTATATCGGTTAAAGAAATTGTCATTATATTAATATATATTCGCATTCTATTAATAGATTTCGCCTAGATTATTTTTTATTTAAAATATTTAGCAAATGCAAAACATATTTTTTAGAAACTCACAAAGAGAAAGGATATTCGATTTTTTACTAATATTTTTTGTTTGGTTTCCAAATTGTTTAACAGAAAGTGTTTCTCTTCAAAGTCATCTGTTTATAATTCTTGACAAAACTGAATAAAGCATAGCTATTATAGTATAATATAAATATATTTATATCGGTATGTAGAGGAAGGCGGGCATACGTGACGAAGATAAATTTCTACAAATTTTTCTAGCAACTATTAATGGACTTATAAACTGGTATTTTCATGAGACCTTTGTCCATATATTGTCTGATTCCATAAATATTTAAATTGCCTGTTTTAACTTTAAAGGGTCACACCAAGGGTCATCCAAAAAATAGGAATTTCCGACATCTTTCCTCAGCGAAGGGGGAAGATGAATAAAATTCCCTTTTTTTAACTAGTAACCAAGTCTATTTGAAAATAAATAGAACTTCTACAAATTTGTAAGCCTTGAGTTCTACATACAAAATCTTTTTGTCCAAAAGTTAAAAAAACCTTACGTAGAATGGCGATTTCTTATGTTGTGGTGGTAAATCATTTTGGGAAAACACATTGAAAAAGAACTAATGCGCATAACATCCTTTAACCCCTTGGGGACGAGCGACCCGTATACGTGCCGCATGAAGCGCTCAGAATTCTTGTTTTTCCTCACCAGTAAAATTTGCCTTATTTAATCAGCGCATTTTCTCGATTCAAGAGGACACAAATTTCTGTTTTTAAAAAACGGTGACAAAAGATTAAAAATTTCGTAAAAGGCTCCCGTCGTGAACGGGTTAAAGTGGAACTGCGTATGTTTATCATTGTGATGCGCGTGTTCTGCCTACAGAGAGATATTTTGGCGCCCACGAGGTGCTACTAGCTTCTGTGATTAACGGTTAGAAATACTGAATTACCTATCTTTGTCCATTTGTCTTGTTCACCTACTTTCCCCTACATATGCCACAAGATTTCACTCAAATGAAAAGCAAAATAAAACATTTAAGTATCAATCAGACTCCAATCTAGAGTGTGTGCGTGAATGCAATAATTGGAGACCGTAGAAGCAGTAACCAGAATCATATTAAAATCTGAATTTAAAATAATGTTTTCTGATATTAACCCTTAAATGCATGTCTAACTCAATAGTAACATGATCGTTTTTTGCCATTTGGTGCTTTCATTAAGTCTTGAGGAATTATTATGTGCTACTTACGTTTGATAACATGCTTTTAATGTCATGAATTCTGTTTTTATTCCGATTCGTTATCACACGGAAATTATAACAGATTTCGTTGAAAAAGCTTGCAATGTGCTCGACTGGCGTTTTTTCTCTATATTCATAAAATAGCCATTATTAATTCTGAAAGTTATTAAAATCATTATAAAATTATTACTTGGTTGATTACTTATTTTTGTGAAATGTAAACATTTTAAAGTAAGTATATATATTAAATTCATAATTTTTTGAGCAACTTCTGCTATGTAACTCTGAAGTGACATTATGACATTATGTCCAACAGAAACATGAATAATTTTTTCCGAATATTTCTTGTGAATAATTAATACAAACAGACTTAAATATAATGTTTTCCGTACAAAATGAAAAACCATTCATTAAAGTGTTAAAGTGTCATTAAAGGGTAACACTATTTCACACTCATCGACTAGGAAATCGATGAACTTAAAATTGATTTTGGGTAAATAACATACTGGAAAGAAAATCAGTTGGAAGGTATTTATTACACAAATCTTTAACATAATTAAGTTAGTTTGAGTTTATTAATAATCAACATGATCTGTGCGAACATTGGAATGCTAAAAGTGTTTCTCTTAAAGGGTTCTGACGACTCTTAAAACTAGAAAAAAGGCAAATATGACCATATTCAACATTTAACATCTTAAAAACACAATTTGTATTGGGATGAAAGATATAAGTATGTTCTTTCATTTCATGGTATTTAAAAATTTGCAAGAAGAGGAATTGGTATTTATAGTGCGCTGCAAACTGTCGAGCAGAAAATTGTTATAACAGATTACGCGGAGGATTATAAAATAAATTTTGCAACTAGATTGCATTTTTCGTGCCAAATTGTACTTTAAATTGTAGTAATTACGCCTGATCCTAAATAAATTTGTATTTAAATCATTTCTATATTTTTAATACAAAGTTGCATTTAGCTAATGCTAAATTTTGAAAAATTCAACAGTATAATCATTTAAAAAAATATTTTTTTGAACAAGAAAAACGAAACTTTATGTTCCGTTTATTATTCTGAAATATATGTTTTGAAAATTTCATAAAAATACATTCAGAAGTTTTGCGATATGGTGAACGTTTTGCCTAAAAAACGTCATTTGGAGAAAAATGATTTCAAATTTTCGGAAACGCCGCATCAGCTATTGAACAAGTATAATTCTAAAAGCCATAACTTTTGTTCTAATCGCCATTTCAAGGAAACAATTATATCAAAATGTTCTGAAAAGATGAGAATTTGACGTCTAAAAAAATTAAAATTTCGAAAATTTTGAAGATTTAAGAGTCCTGATATCCCGTAACGGCCTGGAGCTCATGTGCTACCAAAATGAACATCGGACAATTTTTCTGTTAATGTAGATCAAATTATCGAGATCAAGATAAGCATTATTATTCTTTGTAATAATGGCAAACATGCAATAAATTGAGTGAGATTTTTCTTATAAAAGTTTGATTTTGTACTTTTTTAAAATATGAAAATAGTTCATTTTCATAATAATCTTATTTACAGAAAAGTTTTTAAAATATGTTGTTTAAAATTGTAGGCTAACCGATAAAGACTATTGCAGTTATGCTACAGGAAAACTTAAAACAAGCGCTTTAAAGCTCTCTGTGAATTTTGTCTCTAAAACCTGACTCTAAATAAAAGAATATGTAAACGAAGGGAAAGATTAATTTACAAAGTAAGTTCGAAACAAGATTCGGCTTATGTTTCCTCAAAGAAAAAAAAAAAAAAAAAAAGCTAGAATTCAATGTTTTTTCAGCTGTTGGATCTAAATGATGACTGTTAAGTTCCAACGAAATTCTAATGTTTTATTTAAATTTTTCGTTGAGCGGTGCTAATGGAGATTACTTTACTGATAACTTAAAATTTAATACATGTTTTGAAACTGCACTTATAACTTTTGGATTAAAATATTTAGTGATCTTTTTGAAAGCTGTATAACATTTCGACAGAAAGTATTTTTCCATTTATTTAAATAATTCATGTATATTAATACATATTTCTTTGATCTAAATTTAGCATAGTTTTGCAAATCATCTGGCAAAAATATTTCGTTATTTAAAATGAATGTTTTCGGTATTGTTATAAAGACATCTTATACATATTTCTAAATATACAAAAGTATTTCACAAAAAAGCATACTTTAAAAATTTTTACATTTCATGACCTTTATCATCTTGTTATTACCTTACTGCTTGCGAATAAATACCATACTGAATTAAAGCAGATTTTTTTTTCCATACATAAATAGTAGGGAAAAAAATTGTTATACGGGTACTCTGAATGATCTCTGTAGGTCTGTCTGATTGTATAGCTTTTGTTTAGATATTCTAGCCACGTGTGGACGTCCGTGGATTATGGAGAATAAAAAATGAGTTTTGTATGCAACATTTATTCGAACAAAAAAAATATTACCTCATAATATTCATACTTAAAATATTTTTTAAATAATAATACGTCTACTTATAACAATAGGTTACGAATAATATAGAATACTAGTTTACATATTCATAGAGTTGTACAAATATTTACAGTTATAATGTAAAAAAAAAAAATATTTTTATCTGTAATATTTATTTAAATCCGAAAATTTTATGTTGTAGTTTTGGGTAGAGTTACTTATACAATTTTTAATTAATCATTTAAAAAAATTCTTAGAACGTAACCGATAGTCTGTAGTTCTCAAAATTAATATTTTTGTATTAATTTATAATATTTTTCTTCTTTTTCCGCTCAGGATGTTATTATATCCTCATTATTTACTAACAGTTGTTAATCTTTATTTTCTTAGACCAATATAATTCAATTTAAATTTTTTCTATGAAAGAGATGAGTCAAAATAATTCTGAAGTGCATTTCCGCCAGGGATATAATTATGTCAGAAACTGAATTTATGTATTAAAATATTTCTTGTAAAATAGCTAATTAAAATACTATTTAGAATTATTTCATTTCCTACTATTACATACATTAAGCAAAGCCAATTGAAATATGCTTGCCAAAAATGTTATGTTTATTAAACTATGCATTTGCATTTTTGTTTTCAATTGAATAAGAAAACAATTTTTCGAAAAATTTTATAATACCTAAAATATTCTTAATTTTATAATAATTTATTATTTAATACTAAAATATTATTCTGTTCTGTGTTTTGATTCTAAAATTCTCTCTTTATGATTGTCTACGTGATGTCTAACTATGTGTATATAATGTGATATATGATGTCTAACTGATTTGTAACCGCAATGAATTTTTTGAAAAAAAATATTTAATGCAAAACAACATTATTTGTTTGACACAATTCACATGTTATTTACAAATAGTATTTATTTTGAAATAAAAATAACTGGAAAACAAAAAAAGGACTTGAAATAACAATAGAATAGATTTTGAAAGATTTTGAAGGACAAATTGACTTTGAAATAACAATAACTTCAAATATTTATTCTGCTCAAATCTACAAATAAATACATAATATTGAGAGAAAAAAAAATAGATGGGGACATACAAATTCTTCTGTTTTTATTTTAGATTTCAAACACTTTAAGGAATATTTTCCAGATTCTTGGTTTCCATACCAGATTTTTCAAATGTCAATCTGTCAACACATATTTCCAAGATGATCGATTTACACATTGTTCAATAAATCATATGAAGTATGCTGGATATCCCCAGTTCTACACTACATCAACACATTTTCAATGCTTTTATTTCTATAAGTTGCTATTTTTAGAAACAAATGTTACGTTTAACAGACATTTAAAAAATAATTAAATTTGTATGCATTATGCTTATACAATCGAGGGAAAAACGACTAAACAGAATATTATTTTTATTTTCCAAAAATTATCTTGTAATGCTATCTATATTATAAATAAACTGAGATGACCATTATTTATAAAAAACAGATAGTGTAAACTAAAAACTGATTACTCAGCGTTTTGTCAAACAGAAAAATGCATTAATAGATTAAATTTAGTGATTTCATTAGTTTTCGAAGAATGGAATTTCGGCTTCTTCTGAAGATTTTTTGTAGTTTTAAACAAAGGGTGTAGTAGATGGTTTACGGGGGAATACGCCGAAAACTTTTTGGACTTTCTATGGGATTTTGTTTCTAGATTTTCCCCCTCTGTTTCTCAAATAAACTGTTGGCGCATACACTAGCCATGAAAGTTCATGACTCTTGCTTGTACACTCTGTCTATAATCAGTAGCTTATAACCCCTAGTACTTTACAACTACAAAATCGGTCATAAGAATGAAACACTTTATAAATGAATGTGAATTTCCAATTCTCTTACAGCCATTTTTAGTACATGAATCTACACAGTTAGTCCAAATTTAGTTAATACGAAATGGAAAATTTATTCATATGTTAAGATTTCAAATGCTACAAAAAACATTCTTTTTTAAATGCAACCGTGCATGAATTCAAAGAAATTGATAGAAAGTGGATACCTTACATTTAATACGATTAAATTTGTCAAATAAATATTTTCCTGTTTAAGATCTAATATAATTTTCACTATAACATCTTCCATTTAAGTGTTAATATTTTTTTAATAATCTTGTAATTAAAACAGATATTCTGTATGTCTGGGTATCTAGAACTAACTATTGGCTTATGTATTAGATCGTGCGCATGTGTTATAATTATTTTGTTAAAAACCCTTTTAGCTACTGCATGTTTTAGCACACTTTACAAATGAATATCTAATGCCAGTTCTCTAAGAATAGTTTTTCACTACATGTATGTTCACGGTTAGTCCAAATTTTGTTAAAACGGAAATTGGAAGTTTAATCATGTTTTAAAATTTTAAGAAAAATAAATATTTTCCTGTTTAAGTTCGAACAAACTTTTCACTATAACATCTTCCATTTAAATGTTAATAATTTTGAGCAATCTTGTCATGGAAACCTGGACTCTATTTCTCCCTGTTTTAACACTCTAAATACCTTTTTATTCGCGTATTAGAGTGCGTGCGTAGAAGAAAATTTCAACAAGTTTTTGTCACCATTATTTTCGAAAAATATTATTTACCTTACTGAATCGCAGAAATCCGCGCTTGAATAAAGGGAAAAACTAATATTACTTAATGGTGACAAAAACTGGTGACATCACATTTGTGACATCACATTCATCACAGTTAATGGTGACATCACATTTGTGCCACATTTACAGTATATTTTAACTAAATTTATAACATTGTTTCAAGTTAACTATTTTATCATATAATTTATTTCGGATCGGATATCCAAGATTTTGTGAATAAAAAACCAGAAATTTTCCACAGCTTACATATATTTTTTTCGAAATCTATAACTTCGTTCATGAACCATCTACATAGAGGAGCAAAATCACAACCAAAGAGCTTCTTTTCTTTCGACCAAGTATCTATAAATGTCATTTTTCATTGTTCCCCCGACGTTACGCATAGAACCCCGAAGATTTTGAAGAACCCCGACGTTACGCATACGATATACAAAAAAATATTCACATTATTTAAAACTCATTTTGAAAATTACCAGAAAAGGCAATAGAAAAAAATATATAATATACTAGGGGGCTCTGCCCCCTGCAAGCTACACTCGCCATACCCCGTTCAGACACCGCAGAATCTAAAAGCACGCTAATTTGATCGGTATTAAAAATATTAGAGGATATTGTATTACAATGAAAAAAAATTATTGCGATCTCCCTGTAAACGGGGTTTCCATTCAATTCGCTTTGATTGCGAAAATTTAAGGCCGAATCATTTGCTGGTAAGACATCCAATGGTTGTTTTCGTGTTTGATTAAGAAAACCAGTTAAACATTTGAAAGGAAGCTAAAATAAAATGAATTAAGTAAACAAAATCTTTGCCTCCCGGTTTTTTTTACAGTGTTATAAAATAATTGACATAATACAATTTACTACAATTTACTGCTTTAACCACTGCAAGGGCGGTGGTTCCTTTTTGGACTACTTAATTTTAATTCTTAAATGCCACTTTGGCACCAGAATATTGGAATGAAAATTTTCCTTTTATTATGTAAGTGAACGAAAGCATTTTCGTATTTCGAAATTTGTTTGTAAATTCTGGTGTCATTCACTGAATTCAACATTTCATGAATAGAAGTACCTTGCCCCTGAAAGGGTTAAACGCATATTAATGTATTTATTATTTTAAACTTTCCTTTTTCTTTTAACATTCACGTGCAAATGAAATTTTCAAGACATAATTTTAATTATTTTCCTGCTTTGAACACTTACTCATTTAATAGTAAATTTAAAGGGTTTTTTTTTCTGTTTTTAATAGTCACGTGTAAATAAATTTTTAATCGTTAGGAAATATTATTCTTTGCGCTGTTTTTAGAATTGTGAACAATCTGTGTAATAACAGCCTATGTTATGTTACTATTATCAACAGTTCCTGGCGGATCCCTTCGCTTTTTATATTCCAGGAGGCCATTTTGGTACTTTAAGGTTATCCAGCCACAGGAGATAAGTCGCCAAGTACAATTCTATCGCCATCATTTTACTTATATTATAATAGTCCAAGTCATGTAACTGCCACAAACAATTACAACCCTTCGTTTTTCATAAGAAAGTTTTCCATTTTGATTAAAGAATCAAAGTTATTTTTTCGAATATAAATACATAAAAGTTGCCTTCATCGCAAAGAATTCTTGGTACTTTTATGTTAGCCGGGTGCAAATCTTGCCAATAGCTTTCTTTTAACTCGCCAGTTAACATTTTTTTTTTTTCGAGTGGTAAATTAAAACGGTACTACTTGGTTATTCCACCGACCAAAAATCTATCGCCAGACTATAAGATTAAATTCCAATAATGGTTGATCGTAAATGTCACATTAACTTGACTGTAAGGAAGTTACACGTGTTTACGCCATCAAGTGATTTTTATTTCGACGTTTTATTTTTATTTTTATTAATGTTATACTAATTTATTTGTTCTTTCGTTATTTAATATAAAAATTACGTCAATTTGTATAATTTGGTGAGTGTTTTGGCGATTTATATAATTTGGCGAAATTGGTCGACAGAATAACTACTTAGTACCATTAAAACATTGCTTTGAATTTGGAATTAAATGTCAGGATTTGTTGCATTATTTAATCTGGTTTGGCGTGATTTTTTTTTACGACAATTTTGCGAAAACCTCGTTTTTGAATATCAGTTACATATGTATTTTTTAATTATTTTCTATTATTTCTAAAATGAAATAAAAATAAATTAAATTAAATTAATTAACAACTACAGAACAAAACAATTTACAACATATTTTTTTAATAAAAAGAAAATAAATGTAAATAAACCTTTATTAATAAATAAACAACAATAGACGGGTTACCATGTCAGGCAAAATAACGCAATTTTGTCGCCATTTAGGTATCCCTGTGCGTATATGACATCTGCGCCTAATATTTTTCTTTTCGTTTCGTTTAAAAAAATGAAAGAAGTGAAAGCCATTAATTTTAAACTCTTCAGTTTTAAATGAAAGTTTTGTATTAAATAAAATGATAATGAAATGCAAAAAAAAAAAAAAAAATCTGAGCATACATTTAAGGGAAGCCAAACTGGTCGCCAAATTAGTGTAAAATAATAACCTTTACTAAAATATGAAAAAAAAATATCTGTTATGATTAAAATCCCACACAACACAAATTGTTAAATATGACATCCATATAATGTAAAGTACATCCATATACCATGTCCATAATTCATCCAAGGAATTCCATATTACATAGTATCTACGTAGATATTACCATCAGATGTCTCTCCGAATGCATCCATATAGCGTTTGTTGGACATCCAGATCCGACATATATCTATGTAAAACGGATGTCTATGTCCATATAGATCATGTCCTAGACATAATATGTATGTATATATACATAATATCTATGTAATATGTACGTATATATACTACACATATCTATGTAATATGTACAAATATATACATCATGTCTATGTAATGTCTACATTTATATTCATCATATCTATGTAATGTGTACATATATATATGTAATATGGAACAGTATGTGTATACCCAGACTCTTCTGCCATCTTGTTTTTTTTTAAATTACAAAAAAATATTATACATGAAAAGTTTACGATTTAAAAAAAATATTTTAAAATATCAAAATTATTGGTGAAAGGCACAAATTATTAGCAATATTAGCTAAACTGTAATAACTGTATTTTAAATCATACCAACTATATTGTGTAACTGCTCTGATGACAATGAATATAATTAACATAAGAAAATATAAGAAAAAAAATACTTTTTATTATCTTAAAACAACATAAACGCTTTATTTTTAAAAAAATCTTTTTTTTTTTTATTTTACTTTCAAAAACACTTAGTCTCACATGAATATAAACAACAAACCCTCTTTGCATCTTAAACAAAACACTAAAAACTTTTATTATATAAAAACATCATATCTCCCCCCCCCCCTTTTTTTTTATCTTTTAAAATCAAACTTAATAGTGTAATTGCTCTGGTAATAAACAAGGTGGGAGTATACGTAAAATTGGCCCACACTATTTTTTTTTTACTTAGCGGCAGATTTTATTTATGCCCCAGACTGAAATATATAAATGTTTATTTCACATTATATTTACAATTTTACTTTATTATTACATGGGCATTTAAAAATATTTTCAGCTAAATAATTTTTATACTTACTTTTCTTATTGTGTAATATTGTGTTCTCATAGTTTGTAGCGTAACATACTATTTTTGGAAAATATAATTTAGCGAGTAATGTTATTAAAAAACTAGTTTGCAGGGAGTGCCAATAATATTATTGAGGTTACTTTAATAAACTTACTTTATTATCTCCTCTTTTGACGTATCAATGGGAGTCCTATCATACTCACAGTTTTTTTTAAATCTTCTTTTTTGAAATCTTTGATGCTGAATTCATAATCCGTGCAAAGTAGCATACCATCTAAGGGTACCAGACAAGTTCCAGTTGCTTGCAGAAGATCACTAAAAGTAGTTACTTATTTTATAATAAAACTACACACCTGTGATTTTCTGAGAGCATTCATATTTGAAGATCTATCCCTGCACCAGCTGATCCACCAGACGCTCATCTCCACTGGTATACTTTGTATTGATTGAGATACTGTTTCTGGACGTAACGTCAAAAATAACATTGATGCTCCCTACAAACTAGTTTTTTTTAGATTACATTACTCGCTAAATTATATGTTCCAAAAAATAGCATATTACACAACAAACAATGCAGGCCTCCCACTGGTCCGTTTTTTGAAAACCAATAATTTTTTAGAAAGAAATTCGAGGAGGGTGTCTGCAACAATTGCAAGAAAAATGCGCTTCCTGTAGGTTGCTGCGAAATTTATAAACAAGATTTTTCTTTGAATAAAAGTGGTGTTCAAAAAACGGACCCGGTGGGAGCCCTGACAATGTCAAAACTAGGACCTAGACCTACTATAGTTTCTCATTACTTCTAATATACTATTTTAACCACTGAATTTATTGAATTCATTGATTTGTCAAAAACTTTATTATACACCCAAATCAAAGAATCTTCCATAGAAAGCATTTAATTTTTTGATAATGAATCCCATTTTCAAAAATAGTAAGAATAATAAGTAAATGCTTTTGGAAAAAAAAAAAAAAGTAAATTTTTAATTTAATAGATAATTACATTTAAACTGAGGACCTATGCTATAAGAAAAATCTATAGTAGTATATCTATAGTAAAACGTGTAAAAGAAATGCACCTAAATATCAATTTAAATGAAATTTTCTAAACATGTGTTTCGAATGGAGAATCCCCTATTATTTTGGTATCAATGCTTTTTCAATAAATGTAAATAATCATGCCACCGCTAACAAGAAATGCAGATTTAACTTAAAATACATTGAATAGATAAAATTAAGTATATGAAAATAAACTTTTGAGATTAAGAAACTTTTTTATGAAACAATAAGTTTTTAATAACGCAATTTAACAACATAATAAAGTGATAAGTTAATTTCAATGTTAAAAAATTATTTGTTATTATTAACAAACTGTTAACTTATCCTTGTTTTCATTGTATCTAATTTGTCAACGATATTTTCTTTTATTCAAGACAAATTCACCATTTGAAAGTTTTTATTGATAATAAACATTCTCTTTTTTTTTTCTTTTTGCCAAAACAGACTGTTGACCCCCAAAAATTTTTGTACTATAATTATACAAAATAAAATTTTATATTTTATAGTGTTTGCATTAGATAAAATTTGAGGGGTATGGGAGAAGGAGTATAAGAAATTAAATATAATCCAAACTTTGTAAGGTTTTATATACAAAATTAAGATTCATTGAAAAATCAAAACATTTAAAATGTAAAACCAATGAGTAGCCATGTAAGTCAAGTATAGAGATTAATATGATCAGTCAATTATATGATAGGGATACAGAAGATCATAAAATTTGAGGATAGTTAATCAAAAATTTATATGGCTAAAAAATTGTTTGTAGTTTTTTAAAGATAAGGTTAAAAATCGTAAATGCTACAAAAAGCACCAAAATAGAATAACAAATAAAAACCTGAAAAGAAGAAATCAAAGGACTTACTTAAATACAATCCTGCTCGATATTTAATCCAAATCTCAAACTGCATCATGCAGGGCCCGATTTATGCAGGGGCATGTGGGGCAGCTGCCCCCCTCCCCCATAATAGTAATCAGGATTTTCATTAAAAAGTGCCAAATGGTTAAAATTATCCAAAAGTGATCCAAATTCCTATATTTTCAAACATTTAGGAAGAAGTGTGCCCCCCCTTCCCCTCTCTACTTCCAGTACCCCCTGCACCCATGCAAAAAACAAACTATGTGATTAAAAAACTAATGATTAAAATTTTATTATAACAACTTAGTATTCTATTGTTTTCAAAAGTTTTGTCTTTATTAACGTTTTCCTCGCAATGTGGCAAGTTAAAACCATTCACTATGATCAATTTGAGGCATTTTCTTTTAGACATCTTATAACGTACGTAGATAAGCAAAGCAAAAAAAAAAATACTCGTGTCAACCAATCTATCATATTTTCTGCTATTATCCTACTAGTATTTTTTCTTAAAATTGTGACCATCATTTTGAGATACACTGTTTACAGATGGGAGCAGTATCGGGTACAAAATTTATGCATACATACAATACGTATGAAGTTTAGTACTAGCCACTTTCACATTATTCCAAAAGAATTTTATAGATGTATAGAAGCCCCCCCCCAGAATTATGCTTGGCCCGGGGCCCCCCATAGCTTTAGTCGGGCCCTGGCATCATGCTCAACCAAAGTAAAATAAACATCACTTCTATTATCAAATTCAGTTGTTGTTGTAAATGCTAACTGTTTTGAATAAACAAAATTTAATCTGCATCTTGATACAACTAAAATTTATAAAATTAAAAACCAAGTTGCACTTTGATAGTCTAAATTAAACCAGCCAAAAAATGTATAAACATCTGCATAACATTAATGGCGTCGCGTCTGGCGTGTTTACAAAAAAACAGAAAGCTCATGTTGCCACACGAAAAAGTGTATCGGAAGTAAGATATTTTACTCTTTTAGCGCTTTTTGTAGAGGGCGCTGCATCTACCTCCATAAAGTGTTGGTATATGAACGTCATGTTGACGTTGTTTCTTTGACAATCCAGTTTATATTTTAGAATGAACGTTAAGTCCACCTCCATATTATGTTGGTCCATAGATTGTTGGGATATGAATGTTATATGAATATAATGTGTTCAACCATCCATCTTACGGCTTTGAATGAACATCATTTTGATGTACATGTATGTATTCCAGATGTAAACCGCTGTAAATAAACAAAATATCTACGTATGTGCTGTGTGGGAATTTGAATTGCCATCATTAGAATAAAGTATTTAAAAATAGAAAATATTAATATTTCGAAAACTAATTCGAATTTAAAAATTCTAATAAAAGTTTTAAGATCTGCGCATCAATACCGATTTTTGGTGTTAATTTAATCGTTAATCTTGAACATAAGTCTTATTTTTAAATAATCATTTCTTTCAATATATTATTTAGTTAGTCTGAATGAAGTATTGCAGTTGTCCTCGACTATTTCTTCTTAGATAAATTGTCTCAGAATTTGGATACAAAATACGCCAAAAAATAAGTGATGAAACAGTAAAAAATTATTTGTGAAAAAATTAGCTTTCTTATGTAAATATAGTTAATTAAAAAAACGCTGCACAAATTACAAAGAAAAAGCCTAATTTAAATTAACGACTAAAAACTACAGTAATACTAAGATACATTATTTCGTTCATTTTATTTATCATCATATATTCTTGATTTTAATATAATTTTCCTTTACAATTTTTGGATAATCTTTATCGATGTAATTCTCGATAGACGAGGTATGGCTGATATATACCGGAGGTATGAGATGGTTTCCCCCATTTGTAATTATGAAATGATGAAGGAAGAACAAAGAGAATATACAATATTTTAAAAATAGTACTGCTATAATGATGATTTCTGTACCTTTTTAGAGACGAACTCCAGATTAACATGGCGGATTTTAAAAGTGTTTACTTTTTAGATTTTCTTGAAAAAAGGTTGAGTTATCCCTTTATGACCCTGCCTGCAAATTTGTGTAGGTGATCCTAAAGGAATAGAAAAAAACATTTTCCTTTTTTTCTATGATTTAAAGTCGAGACTATACCCACAGAATTGCATGGATCCTCACTTGGCATAACCTGAGATCGGGTATTTTTCTAAATATTTCTTTCAATCCAATATGAAACTATTAATTAGGTAAAAGCACCAAAACTTAACATTTCTATAAAACATTACCGGTTTTAAAGGGTTATGTAAAAACTGATTGGATAATTACGTAATAAAAATTTCCCTGAAAAATAAAACATACAAACTTATATTAGCACTTAAATGTTATAATTATTTTGTCAAAAACCTTTTTATCCACTGGATATTTTTGTTATTTCAAACTCTGTTGCTTTTGCTGACAGTCAGAAGAGGACAACCGCATTACCAAATTAACGTAAAGTGTAAGATAGACTTGCGGTTTTCTCTGTAGATGGCAACATTTCCACAGGGCCCAATTTTGATACGTGACAGCAGTCACGTGTACACGTAGCAGCAGCTCGGAATAGGGAAAACAGAAAAGACTTAAAAAGTATGTTTTAGAATCAGCCGTTGCAGATTTCATTTGTAACTAGTCCATCTTTTCTCTCCATAAATATATAATAGTTTGAGTGACATCTTGTATTTATTGTAGATTATATCTTCTAATATATATGCATTTAAATATATTTTTTTAATTATTTATAAAATTAGAAAATATATCTAAACCAATTTATATGACTTTTAAAAAATCTAGAATGCGTCAAAAACTAATTGAATTTACTACTTATTATTATAAATTTAAAAAGTTTCAAAATGTAAAACAAAAAACTTGTATAAAAAAGCATAAGTATTTCCTTTTCAAAATAAGGGATACGTTTCACAATCATTCGTTTTTATTGTACAATGTATAAATTTCCAAAAATAATCAGCCATAAGAAAGATGTAAATCGTGTAAACATTTTTTTAAAAGTAATTAATATAAATCATACTGGCAGCTTCATTAAAGGAAAATTAATATACTTCATCTTAATTTCACTATATGCTGGCCTTTAGGATCTTTTCTTAAGCTTGTTTCAGATTAATAATCTTTGTGATATCTAGCAAAAGAAAATTTTATAAACAAAGTTTCATAACCTAACATTATATCATGTTTGATGATAACAATTCAGCATTTTTCACTGATATAATTAGTCACTGTCAGTAAATCTAAATATTATAAATAATCTTAATTATAATTAGATAATTAATTATTGAATATAAGTATACGTCGGTTGTATATCAGTATTATTGTGATATGTATGTGTCACCAAGAAAGTAAATTCTTTTATACATGGTCAAAAATGAATATACTAAAGCAAACAATTTATTGATGTATTCCACCTACTAAAAATGTTAGAATTAATTTCTTTTTAACTATGTATTTCTATGTTTTTTTTTTTTTTTTTTTTTTTTTTTTCTACAGATATTATAATTCTTTGAAAAGAAAAAAAATATTAAATCTATTTCCACTTTTTGTAAGTTTTGATACTAATCATATTTTTCATAGCATTTTTTATGCATCCAATTTCATAAGCAACAACACAACCATGGTAGAAATTGGTACATTATTATATTACTAGGGGATCGTACCCGGGCTTCCCGGGTTACATAATATAGGTGAAACCATTTTTTTTTTAATTGAAAACTAATATTCTTTTTACATGCAGTATATATTTTAGATTGCCCACTAACAATAAAAAAGCATTTTTTATATGAAAAATATGAATTATACAATCGAATAAAGGTGTGGAATTTATTACAAGCGATATTTACGTATTACTTGCATGCTAAGACTTAGTAACTCAAAATTTTGCTACTTATGACATCATTTTGAATTCTGATAATTTTACACGTACTTCAATTACATGTCTGTTAAATTTGTGTTTTGTTTATATCATTTTATTCATTTATCCATAGAAGAATATTTTTTATGGAATATTAGCCGAAAGAAAATGATGAACTTTTTATGTTGTTTTAAAAGAAAACAAATTTATCTTTCGCAATCCAGCTCCACGCAATAGAGATAAATTAAAAAATATTTCATGCTTGAAAATTATTTTTAAAATCATAGACAATCTGTAAACTGAGATGCACTTTGCAAACAAATTCCATTTGAAAGTTTTTTATTCCAGTTTGGCTATCTAAAAATTTAAATTGTTCGATAACAAAAGTGTTTCTTTAATATTATACTTTCATTTATTTATAGAGGAAGTATTAATTTCGTTGTGGAAAATTAGTCAAAACTAAATGCTGAACAATTTTTATTGCTTTATGTGCAAAATGTTTATTGTTATGTCTTGAAGCCGGCTCGTGATAAGATAAATTACAAAAAATCATGAAAATTATATTAAATAAACTAATAGATCAGTTTTTAAACAAATTGCATTTGAAAGTAGATTTTTTCCCTTAAACGACATTCTAAAAATTGAAAATGTACGATGGTCAGAAGATTGAAAAATTGCAGTAGCGAAATTTTCAAAACCGAAATTTGATCGTGATGCCATTCGCAAAATAACATCAGCGACACGCACATATACATTTGTCCTTTATAATATAGAAGATAGATATGTAATCAGTAAAATATAATAAAGATCAGTTATTATAATAAAGTTATCAGTTGAGACGCTTATTCTTGGTATTCCTGAATGAAAAACAGCAAAATTTATTACACTTTGACACGATCATTGAATTTTTCCCCCATGAAACATAACCCGGCATCATTTTCTCTTTCTCAAAATTTAGATACACACTTCTCGGTCCATTTCCCCCCTTTTTAAGAAATTATATTGGAATTTGATCATTTTAAAATAATTTTAACTCAAAACTTGAAGTCACCATTATCAGCAACATCTTTGCACGTGAACAGTTGCACTCTTAACTTGAGACTCTAATCCCAGTACCGAAGGGTAAAAATTGCCTGACTTATATTTTTTAGGCGGATTTGTGTCAAAATATTTAGTTTTATCTAAGAAAATGATCGTTTTCTTTTAAATATGACGTCCATTTCGCATACTGTCTGAAACGTAGTATCAGTACACTTGCAGAAGGAAAGAAATATATGGAAATTTTATGAGAAAAAATGGGTGTTATCAAAAGCAGTATGTAATTTTCCGTTTGCGTCACTATACCCTGTACAACAATTTTTATCAATAATTTTGAATTTTTATCAGAAATGGCATAAATAAAGATGAATAAACCTCATTATTTCTCTCTTCTCTTCAATAATGAAAGCTATCAAATTACAACCATAAGAAACAATTTCATAAAATACTATTAAAATTAAAATATAAAAATAGAGATATTAAAAAAAAAAACGCACACACAGCAATCGCAGGCACATATGCAGATAATCATCTTTCAGTTAAAAAAATTATTAGTAAAATTGGTTCAGCAGAAAGCTTAGGGTAGGTGACTAAAAAACAGCCTTGTGTTTTAAATATATATCTAATTATATATATAAAATCCGAACGGAAATTTCGTTCTGAACCTCTATATTTCGAGTTCTACTGCAAGGATTTTTTTTCTTTCGCAAATTTGTACTGTTAGATAGGTATTGTTTCAGGGAATGTTTTAAGCTTTAACACATCGTTCCACGTAGATTAGTTATAGAATTATGACGGAAATTTCTGTTATTTTGGACGATAAGTTTTACCATTTTATTTCTTGGCGAAATTTATCGTTGATAAAAAAAATTAAAACGACTATTAAATGTCGAAAAGTAAAAGAAAAAACTGTTGCTAATTTTATTTAAAAGAAGAAAAAAATAAGAAAAAAATCCGTTTTAATGAGTGATAATATTTAAAAAAAACGAAAATATTTAATTTAAACGTGAAAGGAAATGTTCGTAATGCTTCAAAAATTACTTGGTTAAAATATTGTAATTGAAATAAGATTTGGCTAGTTATCTTTTGCGTCAGGTTAAGAAAAATGCATCTGAAAAATTGATAGGATGATAATAAAGGACGTTTACATAAGGCATGCTCAGAAATATTCGAAGAAATTATATAATATTCTTCTCATGATGAATATATAGAATATTCTTCTCATGACATATAATATGTTTATAAAAATATCGGCAGAACCTCGATTTATCGTTCGTAAAAAAATAATGGAAATTTAATTTTTTTTAGACATTTAGTGCTGGTGAGCGACGCAATAAAATTTTGATACTTTTTTTATGATAAATAATTTTTAAGTAAAACATTTTTCTACTTTTCATACGAAGTTAGATTACGTTTAACTTAAATAAATACATTTTTATTACTACATTTTTTTCATATAGCTTTATATGAGTATATATTACAATTTTACTATCGTAATTATACGGTTTAAAACACAATTTAAGTTTATTAAATATTTCCAAACTCAAAGTTAATGTCCGATTCTGATAATTGGCAATTTGACTTCGATATTGTTAGTGTCAGCAATAAGTAGTGAATGTTGTATTGCTGCCACGAAAAAAAACTACCTGATATAAAAATGTTTAATGATAGCATTTTTAATTAGCCAGCTACTTTTAAATCAAACTTTAAACGGTTCCGCTTGATTATCCCGACTACAAAAAAACTATCGCCAAATTATAAGATTAAATGCCAATAATGGCTGATCGTAAATTTTACATTCGCTTGACAATATATACGGTACACGTGTTTCTTGCGTCATGAAGTGATTTTTAGATTGATTTCTATTTGTAATTTTATTAATGTTTACAAATTTATTTATTATTTCGTTGTTTAAAATAAATATTTTGTCAATTTGTATAATTTGGCGAGTAGTTTGGCAATTTATATAAATTGGCGATATTGGTCGAAAGGATAATCAAATAGTAAGTACACTTAAAAACTTTTCCAGCCGGTGAAGCCATGTAAAATTAAATAACGACTGGAACACGCAATTTGTATATATTATATACGCTTACTGATAAAAAAATAATACGCCAATTCTTCGCTTAGGTTTAAATTCATTGAGTTTTAGGCATTTAAACAATTAATTAACAAACGATTTCCAAATGCATTTAAATATCTTTCATTTGAGAAGGAAATGTGTTGGTTAGCCAAATTGGGTGGAACGTTCGTCTTTTTTGAGCCAAATATTGAATATATTTCTTTTTTCAAAGTTTTATTGAGATTGCGCCGCCAAATGTGACTGATGTCTTACTACATACATAAGTAGTCTCATAAGCATTTTGTTTCCAAAATAATTTGAATATGCTCTTCAAGGTGACCTTCCTTGTGAGTAACAATTGTGTTTTTGATTTGTTCTTTCTTATTTCTAACTCCTGCATCATGTGACTTACAGACGAAACAAGCAGATGTTATTGTAAAAATGATGGTTACTCATGATTTACATAATATATGTTTATTGTGATTTTTGAATTCACTTTTGTCACCAAACAATTTGAATTTAAGCCAAAAAGACGTAAGCGTGAATTAGGTTCAAGCGATGTATACAATAAAGGTGATTTTGCAAGTGTACGAAGGCATGTTTGAGTAATTTTAAAATTCAAATGTACAATATATAAATAGCAATTAATATTTTAAAAATGGAGTCAAATATTTTAATTTTAGTATAAATGTCTCCCACACACGCACATACATATTGTAAAATAATTTATTTTCATACATTTAAGAAATTTCTCACCATACTTTACTGTGAAAACAGGTGGGTTTGTTTTCCCCAAATTTGTGACTTTTATAACCTGGAAGTCAGAATAGGTAACATTGTCCACCTTTTTTTAATAAAAAATATATCTCCAATTTCCCTTATAGAAACGTCCAGTTGTTGCAATGTTAAGTAGTAAACATTATTCTTAAGAAAATGTAAGCAATTATGCGTTATTTCTATTACGAAAGAAAACATTTAGCAATAAAAATTGCTTTCTGAAGTCACTTTTCGATATTCCATTTAATTCGTCATTTTTTTTTTCATATCCTCCCTTCTTTTAGAAATGTTATTGGAAGATATTGGATGAATCTTCCATAATAAGCCACCCTTCAATTGTCGGATTTATTATATAATGTTGGAAGATTCGTTTATATTTGAAAGGAACCATCGACGGTAAATCCGATTTCAGATTATTACGTGAAATTTGTACTTAACGATTAGCAAATTTATGTTTTTTTATTATGGATCAAACGGTCAAAAGAATATTTACTATTATATAATTTTCATCTGCAGTTATTTTACTATCACTAAAAAAGCATCAGTTTAAATGTACAAAAAAAAAAAAAAACTTTCAAATGGCAAAGGTGGTCAAATTAACAATATCTGTTCATTTTGCCTAGGTTTAAAAAAAGTACCTCAGATTCAAATAAAATTCCAATCATTATAAAGCAATTTTGGCTGATGCACAGCCCTAACAGCTGATCGCAGCCTCAAATTAACATTTTTAGTTTTAATTCGACAACAGACTGATGAATAATGACGTACAGAAAATAACAAGCATGCTTATTTCCCCGTCTTATTACGCGAGAGAAATGCGAAAAAAATCTACGGTTTGCCAAAAGGATCATTAATAAAAATTTTGTATAACTAACTTTATTTATCCTTCGCAAAGAGTTTTGATACAAATGATCTAAAATTCAATCAACAACAATTTGACATTATTTAATGGAATGTAGTGTGGCGCGTAACTAACTTTGTTTTTTAGCTAACTCTGGTACATTTGTAGCCATACGGTTATGAGCATTTCTAACGTTTCACACCAAACTTGGTTGTGGATCCGATTACGGATGTTTGGGAAGATTTGACTGAATGAGAACTAGAGGTTTGGTTTTCTATTTGAATCAGTTATTGAGGTTATTTTCCTAGGTTAATAGTTGCATGATTAAAAATTGGTATATAAAAAGAAACTGCAATTGAAATGACATTGTTTTAATTTTATTCACTCAGCTTTAAATAGCCAATTTTACATGATTCACCTTTTTTAAAATATAGAAGTTAAATACTGTTTTGACTGTATTTACTCTACTGGAATTCGAAGATAAGAAACTGCAGAAAACCTGCCAAAAGAAGACGTATGTTACCAAATATAATGTAACGTAGAGATAGATTGTATTTATTTTATCAGATCCACACATAGCACCAAGCTGAGAAGCCCAGAGTAAAAGAACTAACCTGAATAACCTGAACATTCTTTTATTTAAATGGTCAATCTGTGCAATCATTGTAATTCTCTCTTTTTTAGTAGTGTGGTGATTAGAGATCATTTTAATTTCTGATGATCGCAATGGCCATATTTCCCTCCCAAACTCTACATGATGTAGTAAAAAGTTGCTTCTGAATTACCCAAATTTCGCCTAACGCATCAGGTAATATAAGAGCGCAACGGCGTCCGACGCGTATTCAGAAAATGCGGAAGGACTTTCCAGTTGAAGGTCCATATTAATTTAAAATACAGGGTCGAATTCTCCATTTCTTTTGATTGAAGGTTTAATTTAAAAATAGATGAGCGCAGCGGGCTCAGCCTACTAGTAAATTACGTAAAATTATGAAAAATTATATTAAGCAGATTATGTTATTTTAATAAAATTATAGTATAATGTGTTAAAGAAAAAATAAAATTTTATTAGTGGAAAAAATTTTGGACTAAAACTTTGGGAACCTGACATTATTTTAAATCTCGAATTATTCACAAGATTTTTTTTATTTGATTGTCTAACACGGCTAAGCGAATTCATCCAGGCGAGAATCACCAAGTTTCGTAATATAAATTGCTATTTTTTGGACAAAGACTTCAGATGCGAGCATGCCCATTGTATGTCACTGCTCTTCTATAAAGACTTTCTAAATTTTTGAAATACATTGCATTTTATCAGTTTGTGATTTCGATTACATTATTTTCAAACGTGAAGCATTTTCACCTGTGAAGAATTTTAAAGCAGCGAAGATGAAAATAACACACTTCTATAAAACATATTTCTGTTTTTTAAGAATTAAATACACGCTTCTTTTTTAATCAAATCACGTCATTTGCATCCGCTAAAGCAGTAAATGTTTCCACTTTTACGATCCAGTCTTAAACAAACTCTGTAGAAAAATATGCATTTGACGTCCCTATCGGGTAATAATATACAAACCCATAAAAAGCAATAATAGCTCCATATTTTGTCAGAAATCATCCATGTATATTTTTTCAAAATTCGGAAAATGTTATTATATATGAAATAATAAAATTGCATTCATTCAGCTTTATATTGTTTGTAAAGCAACTTTGCAATAAACTACTATTTATTGAATTGATAAATAAAAACGAAATAAAACGAAAATTTACATTATTAATTAATAGACGATATTTTTGACAAAACATGTATTTTAATTTAATTTTTTTTCAGTTTTTATGAGAAAATGGCAACAGAAAGATACATCAGTCTACTATTTTCCGTTTACTTTCAATATAAAGCGAATACGTCAGCTGCCACGATTACAAAATTTGTATTAGAAACTACAAAAAAATTAATATCTCATAAATAAATTGAGAGACAGCTTTCAAACAAATTGTATTTAAAATTGCATTTTTTCTCTGTACGACGGTGTAAAATTTGAAAATGTGTGATGCTTAGAATTTAAAGAAATTGCTGTATCGAAAATTGAAACAAAGAAATTTCATTTCAAATTTCAAAGTGTTGCCATTGGCAAAATGACGTATGCTTTACGCACAGATATGTTTGTCCTTTATAATATAGATATAGCGTGCTTTATAACCACTTGCTGTAATTTAAGAACGGGATATGTGAAACACTGTATTTCTTTACATAAACGATCCCCATTTATGTAAAATTTTCTAAACCCAGGTAAGGATAATTTACCTTATAAACGTATCGTCTTATCTTTATTGAAATATACACCTTAATTGTTCCTTACATACGTACATAAAGAATATTAAAATCCCAAACAAATGATGCCTTGTAACTGCCCTAAATAAATCTACCCTATCTATCTATACTATAAAGGACAAACATATCTGTGCGTAACGCATACGTCATTCTGCGAATGGCAACACTTTGAAATTTGAAATAAAATTTTGGTTTTGCAATTTTCTCAGCTGCAATTTTTTAAACTTCTAAACATCGCACATTTTAAATTTTTACACCGTCGTATAAGGAAAAAAATGCTTTTTTAAATGCAATTTGTTTGAAATCTGTATCTCAATTTTATTTTCAGATATTAATTTTTTTGTAGTTTTTAATACATTTTTTGTAATTGTGGCAACTGAAGAACTCCATTTCTGTTGAAAGTCGTGGAGGGGTGAAAGTCACATGGTGAATTTCTGTCACATGACTTTGTCAAATGGTGACAGAGACCCTACTGTAAAGTCACCACTCACTGTGAAAAGTACTGAAAAGTCACCATGTGACTTTAATTTGACATTATTTGGTGATTTATCATAATGCAACGTTTACAATGACTTTGAAATTGAGTCTCCAGATGAGAGTCACACGAGAGTCTCAATGAAATGACATTGTAAAGTCACCTGGTGACTCGCCACAAAGCAGCAGTCACAGTGACCTGTCAGTGGAGTCACATATAGTAGTCATTTGAGACTCATAAAAGAGACTTATGGAATTTCCTATTTATTGTTTCACCGTAGTGACTGTGACTCTTGTGACCATGTGTGACCTGAATGAGATGTTATATGGACTAGCTGTTCTGCAGGAATAGTAATTATTCGAATTATATTACTTCCTTTTGAATATTCCCGTATTTAAAAATTGGCATTTTGTGACGTTTCCTTAATTTTTGATAACCAGTGTAACTGCATAATAAATTATGCGTAACTTTTTGTTTGAATTGAATAACTGAGATATGATTGACTGAGACATGAAATAAACGGTCAACTGTGAGTATTACTCGCGGACAGAGTGTTCCGTACAATAAATATATTAATTAGTAACTGTATTATTACAAAAAAATATGTTTGCTAACAAAATAATAAGACTTTGTAAAAACCATACAATGTAGGGTTGGGTATAGCCCCATATAGTAGAAAATTATAAATGGATATACCATGAAATATCAGAGAGATATGAAGCGTAAATAGTATCAAATATTACTATTCTGTATAACTCTTTCTTTAACCTTATGCTAATATGTTTCTGATTAACTTAATTCAGAGCTGGCAATAAAAGTAGGGCGCATTTAAATTTCATTTAGCATTTCATAAACCAAAATTCAGCGTAGTAGTAATCTGTTCTTTTAACAGTGTACCTAAAACAAAACCTAAAACTCTTGTTCAAAGAATAAATTTGGCATTGCGCTAAGCGTGCTTAGAAAGGATGTAGCAAAGTTGCAATGCCACCGTTGCCCGTGCCGAGTTTCTCGAGGTAGGTTTTAATTAATCTTTAAAGACACGTGTGGAGTACTGAGAGAGCCACTCAAGTTCAACTAGTCGCGAATCCTATATAAAATTTGTTACTAATTCTAATTAAATTAGATTTTTTTAACAGTTTGACGTTTATTGTTTTTATACTACTACTGGGAATTGCGTTACACAAATATACCCTTTAAAGTTTTTATCTAGGCTTTAAAAGCCGATGGCACATAGACTACACCAACCGAGTCTTTATGTATGTCCAATCCGTCCGTGTCTTTAAGGATTAATAACTCAGCTAATTACCGACAATTTTTTTTAATCATTTTCAACAATCCTTTTATACTTCTGCGATGATAGGTATCACCTGTGCTCCTATACTCCTTTGCTGAAGTCCCGCAAATTGAAATTTGTGTGTAATGGAAAAATCCAATTTTCTTTAAAACTGTCTGACGTAGGGTAATCTGTATAGTTTTCCTGCAAGGTTTACATTAACTTCTATTTCCCCCTAATTTTTTCATAATTTTGGTTTCAATTAATTATGAAATAGAGGGGGAGAACATATATTTGCATTACTTTTTCGACGATATCTCTAAAAATATAATACCTAATTAAAATAAGTGAATTTTTAAATTTGGTGTGTACGAAAGCTTTCACACGATACCCTACATGATATATAAAGAAAAGATTTTTTGTTTTCGTGTATCTAAATTAATACCGCTACATTTTTCCTAAATATATTTCTGAATTGTTAACAATCTATATATATGTGGGTTAATAACCTTTATTACTTCAGCCAATTTGTCCATAGTTTACGAGTAAAATGGCTGTGACAGGCAAACAGACACAGGAGTGATCTCATAATGATTCCGTTTTTACTTTTTAAGTACTAAAAATCAAACAGAAAAAAGGGATATTTATGGAAATTAAAAATTAGTTAATTAAAATATTTCAAATATCCCAAAAAAGTTATTAAACTGCAAAAAATATATTTTATTATTAAGAAAAATTATTCTTAAAATGGAATTGTACTATACGAACTGTATTTGTAGGGGGTTTATTGAAAAATATTTCACTATGATTTAAAAAATATCTTAAACTGTTTTTTTTGTCTATTTATCGCTGTAATAAGAAAACATTTAATTAAAATATCTGACTTAATTTCGATATAATATAAATTATTTATTACCAAATAGTCTAAGATTTACTGTTAGATATGAAACAATCTGTTAATACATTGTAAAACCTATGATAACTTCCGTAAAATATAATTCTGTTGGATATTTAAGGCGATGTATCGTTTTTCAATAATAAGTTTCAACATGCGTAAAGTTTTAATATGTGGACGACCACTTATGTCGAAATAAACCACATTCTATTATAACCATATTAATATAACATGCAGCTATGCTGTTTCTATAGAACATATTCGAAATTAGTAGAATTAATGAAATTACGTAGGATTTACAATATACTGATAGCAAAAAAACAGTATAGTAAAAGATTTCGTCAATCGAAAACAATAATTTTATGTGTAAGAAATACGTAGCCTAAATTTTAAAGACACACCCTTTTAAATTTTATAAAGTAATACTAATATTAATACTAATAGTAATTCTTCCATTAAAACTATTTATTAAATAATGATTCAAGCTACATATTCCATACTGAATATCTGAAAGGAACTTATTAAATTGCTTATGTTATATTTTCTTTACTAAAGAGAAAATATTAGTCATGTAATTAACGTAAATCTGACAAACCTCTAATTAAAGAACATAACATTTTCATTTCCTTTAGTATCAAAAATTCGGACAAATGGGAGAAGGAAATTAGATAACAGACAGTGAAGACATTCCTTCTTAATTTTTGTACTTCCGCATTCCATTCTTCCTTAATAAAGTAATTAAGTGCCTTTCAATTTTCATTTAAAATTGAAACTTTTTTTTTCAATTATGTAATACGACAGCAAGTTGAATGGGAAATTTACTTGTTTGAGTGAAATTAGGATTTAGACAATTATACAATGTTTCAATTTTTTGATAAGAATAGTAATTTAAATGTTTTCGGATTTTATGTGCAGATAAAAAGATATTACTAAAACTGTTACTTTCATATGTATTTATAAGATAAAAGTAATGGATTATTGGGCATTACTAAAAATGTTACTGTCGTATGTATTCGTAAGATAAAAGTACTGGGTTTGTGAGTTTTTTCTTTTTTTTTTTTAATTTTCTGTAGATACATCTTGGTATTGTAAGGAGGAAAATTTTCAATGAGGTAGTTTTTTAAATTCATAATTTGAGATATAAAGGGTTAAACTAAAATAATTCATTATTTATAACATATAGAACGTCATTAGTTGTACGGTTAAAATCCTATTAAATCAGAAATGTTTCAACACAAATGAATCTAACACTATATGGTGATAAATAAATTGGTGAAGAGTTTTAATAGAGAGAGGTAGGATGTTTGTAGAATTTTTAATAAGTAATGAGTTTTTTTTTTTCTGTTAGAAATAACTCTGTTTCAAAAGTTTGATTTGGAATTTGCCTAGTGAAATTCACTTTGCATGGATTAAAGGAATTTGCATAATGAAATTGTAACAGCACAATAAAACAGCGTATCTTTGTGTATTTTAATGTTAATCGCAAAATTATTGCTAATTGTAATACGAATGCTAATTTAATAATTTGATAACGCAATTTGTAATCAACTTTAAACTGGTGCATTTTTCTTAAAATATTTGTAGTTTGCATTACTTAAATCTTATATTTTAAGCATTTTATAGATAAGAGTGCACATAAATATAAAAACCTTTTATATTAAAATATTAGAAAATGTGGAGGTAACAAAAGTGGTTTATAAAATATTAATAAACATAAACCAATTAAAATGCTTAGAATTAGTTTTGTATAAGTTGCTGGTATATTTTCCTGAATAAATATTAAAGTAATAGTTTAATTTCTAGTAAAAGGGTACTTATAAATAGTTTATAAATTTCAATAAAACGTCTCGAAATGTTCAAAGTTCTTTTATTTTTCATTTTCAAAAGCTGTCAGAAGCAATGATAAATACAAAAATATATTTTCAGTTTTGTATAAGTACTTAAATGGAAGTTTTTCTAATTTAAGAAGGTTTTCACGATACTCGATTTTAGAATATCCTTAAATATTTTATTAAAGCTACCTTTAGGAGCGTCTCTATTTATAAAAGTAATAGTAGTTCTTGAAACTTTCAGAATAACAATATTCAAATACATTTTAGTACGAAATACATCCACTTTCGAAGTTTCACTGAATAGTGAAATTTGAAATATCAGCAAATTTCGAGTATTTCCGAAATTGTTTTGACAGCATGTAAACACGAAGTGAGATCGAAATTAAATTGAAAATGGGAAGCTTTTAAACAGCTTTGAATGTAGTCCTGATATCAAAATTTGCAGTTCAATACGAATATTCTAGATACATGAATAAGGTAACGTGGAGTTATGTAATCGATTCACTATTATGGATTTTCGAGTTTCATAATATTAAAGAGAATTAGTGTATGCTTTTTAAAAGATATTAAAAATACTAAGAATTTTGTTAGCTGATTTAACAATTGAATAAGCATTAATTATTGAAATATGAAAATAATAATTAAAGGAAAGATAGAAGTGTTAAGTGAATAACAAGACAAATTGCTGAAGGAGAGACATATGTGAGGACAATGGGAAGATTAGGGAAAGTTTATGTAGGAAAGAATCATCAAAAAGTACGTGGACTGTACATTCAAAAGAAAAAAAAGAGCATAGTCGTTTTAATGTACCATTTAGTAGTCTTCACTTTTGTCGCAATATTAAAAGACACTTCTATACAAATTACTTGAACGTCGAATCATGGTTAATGCACAACAGTATGGTCATCTGATTGTAAAAAAAGATCAATTCAAAACGAGCTGGAAAATATTATGATTACATTGTTCTGCGTCTATCATATTCTAACAGCACCTGACAGATACAACTCAAAATCCCTTCAAAATCCTAAATAGAAAATAATCTCCTTTTACTGCCCCTTTTTTATACTTTTTACCTTGTGTTTTGTAGTATTTAGTGAACAGAAGAATTTTTGGAGCAAGCAGAATATTTACAGTTTAAATTATGACGCAAGTGGGACGTTGTTTGGAAATCGATCACAGTACAACACCTTGACTTTTTTGAAAACTCTACTGTTCACTTGAATTTTCGGTGGAATTCTTACCTTAAAAAATAAGGTAAATGTCTACATTAAAGGAATTCCTTTCTGCTCCAGAACCGTTTCGTCATTACAGTTTAAACAACTCTAAAATTTGAATGCTTATCGCATTTTTAAATTTTGTATTAACAGAATTAATTTTTTTAAGAATATATATATATGGTGTGCCTTTTGAATAAAATACTGGTTTTGAAATAAACATCCATATAATTTAAATAAATATTTAAGATAAAATACAAATGAATAACGTAACGTAGGTAATCTGTAAGAGTATGCCAAAACGACGTTTAAAATCATTCTATCATAGTCGTGTAACTGTAGAATAATCTTATTGTTTCATTACTGACATCGATGGCCCATTTAGAAAAAATATTAAACCTTTTTATTGCTTTTATGATTTTTATTTTACACCTTTTAGTAAATAAACAAATTGTATCATAATTTGCCACAAATACGCTTAGAGATTATCTTCATCATATTAGTGTACAAAACTAAAAAATTGTCAATGCGAACACTTAATTTTGACATTATATTTGGTGTTCTTGGAAAATTTATTCTTGGAATATCAAACAGGAAGTCATTCTGTTAAGTAGTTTAGAAATCATTAAAGTTTAAAATATAGCAGTCATAATGTTAAATTGGAAAAAAATGTATCAGAATTGTTTAAATAAAAGAAGCATTTATTTCTCAAACTAATACTAGAATGATAATTAAATAGATTTTTATACCATTCTTAACAATTATTATGAAAAGATAGTACAATGAAGATGAATTATGAGGCGTCCCCACCGTTTATACTAAATTTATGATTAAAAATCAAAGTTGAAATTCAAATGTTCAGAATAAAAATGATATGCATGATTGAAGTACTAAAATTTAGCATGCCGAGTTAAAGGTAAGAAATTATATGATAAATTAAATGTTTATTTAAATGTATTTAATTATTTTCTTGTCCCGTGTTTTGACGAAGCTGAATTATTCCACACCTAATGCATTTGGAATACTGCTTTTATAATTTTCAAACCAGCGTCTTTTGCTATCTTTCATTGTCACATATAGCCCCTGCACCACGAGATATGCTTTCGGTAAATGGAGACGCTCATAAACACGCTATAGTGCCGTTTTAACGAATTTTACTATTTAGATTCATATATCAAAAATTAAAGTATTCTATGCATGATACTTTGCTTATTTAATTTTATAGAAAAGAACACACAATTAGTAATCACGGCTTAATAGAGTTTCTTTTTTTAAAAAAAAGGTATTTGTGTAAAGGAGTAGCTCGATCCAGGATTATTTTTTTACTTTGTTTCTTTAAATTAGCGCAGGCCATTCATATATACGTTATAGTAATTATTATCTGTAATTAATTTCATATTTTTAGAGATTTATGTACAAAAGTTTTCGCAATCCGGTTATTTCTAATTTTTCATTTTTCAGATACATGGGCTATATAAAGCTCTCATTCATGAGTTAGTAATCTCAGTTTAAGCGAACTTGATACATTTTAGAGGACGCTGGACAACGAGGTTGCAACATTTAGTAATTATGTTTATTTTTTTAGTTTTCATGGGTACCATGCAATATTGTAAGCAGCTTTAATGAATTTCGTGATTTTTTTCAGAGTACAATAGAAGGCAATTGCTGCTTTCAGTTATACCCAATGCGTTGCTATGATTCAGTCATAAAACATATCAGTATTTAGTTACATTTATTTAAATCTTTGAAATTCTCTAGGTTTCAAATACCACAAAAGGTGTTAAAACAAAAAATATATTTCAGTCCTCCCTGGACCATTTTCAATTGTGCACTCAGCTAGACTTGTCTTTCGTTGGGCGTCGCTTTGGATCATTTTTCATCTTCTTTGCATATGCGTGTCTCTTTTTTATTATTTCGCGCCAACCATTAGGGCATGTTTCATGCTGTTGAGATTTTTATATGAAAATAGACTATGATTTGTTTTGAATATTTTCATTACGCAAAACGCTCATACAAGCAATGATGATCATAGCTTTAATTATTTTCATATTTTTACAGTTATTTAACGATTTTTTCTCAATTTTCTTTTCTTTTTACGTGGGGATGAAGCTGTTATAGGTCGGTTTTAACCATTAGCAATCGGGGAATGCTGTCTTATTTTTAAAGCAAAGTACAGGACGCAGGTAAACTCTCCTCCTTCTTTTACGAAAGCATCAACATGAGAGCATCTATTGTTTTTCTACATGAGAAGTGTGTATACTCGTTTTCTAATATAGGTTGTCTTACAATTCCAGGATTGATTGCATTTTTCAGCTGAAGGTGAGCAATTTTCCCACAGAATCGGTAAATTTTGCGATATTAGAAAGAATATAGTTTCATTCAAATATTTCTTAATATTAAGCTAGTGATTTTTTTTTCTTTTATGTGAGAATATTTTTGTGGAGAATTAAATATGTGTTGATTTTGTCAAATACTCATATTACCCGTCGTACGGGCTCTATTTTAAAGTGTATGTGTATATTTTTTATTAAATAAGAAAAAACATGCATTGTGTCGTAAATTTTGGTAAGTACCATTCATATTCATAGAGTAAACGCTTTCAGATCATATATTCTTCTTTGAATTTATGTTTAATATTTCATATATTAACTTATAAAATATTTCTAATATTCGGATTGGTAGACTAATGAAGCTGTAAATTTATCGATTTTAATTCAAAATAACCGGAGAATATTCCCAAGCGATAAGATAATAGATTTTTTTTAAAAAACTGGCTCGTTTTCAAATCACTCCTTGAGAAAACCTTTTACATATTTCAGCGTGTAGAAACAATCTCCAATTTTTTCTTCAATTATGAGGTCTCGCTTTTCTCTGCATAAAAATATACGGGTTTTTTTCAAGTAAAAGATATATTTATCGTAATAATATGTTGTTTATTTCATCACATATATATTTTTTTTCGTTTTTCCCGTTCTACGCCAGAAAAAAAATATTTTTTTTTTAAAAAAGGAAAGAACCTATAATAAGTCTATTATATTTCAGAATGTTGCAAAATAATGGCAAAAAATTATTTTCTTATAACAAATTTTCCATTTATAAAATAATAAAATAAAGGTATTACGTTTAATATTGGGTAAATATGCTTAAGCGTAAGTAAACATTTATAAACTATTTGAACAACTA
The DNA here is from genome assembly GCA_963932465.1 of Maratus speciosus. Classification (NCBI taxonomy): domain Eukaryota; kingdom Metazoa; phylum Arthropoda; class Arachnida; order Araneae; family Salticidae; genus Maratus; species Maratus speciosus. The sequence continues at coordinate 329,152,878 of OZ010788.1, read as the reverse complement.
GTTTCCTGCTAATTTTAATTATACGAATTACGCAAATATTCACTGATCACAAAATCATATTCACGAAATCTAAGATGGAAATGGTACAGAAATAGCACATTTCAAATTGGAATTCTTGGAATTGTATGACAAACTAAAAATAATGAATAAATAAACAAAGCTTGTACTAATACAGATTATAAAAATTTCATATTGCATATTTATGGAATAGGAAAAAACCCTAATGGAAACCAAAAAAAAAAAAAACTGATGCTATTGATATGTTACTGAAAAAAAAACTGATTATTGTTTCTTTTTTTAGATTCTGAAGGAAATATTTTTTACTGCTAAAAAAAGCATATTATTTAGTGTATGATTTAGATAAAAGGCTATATCTTCTGATACAAAAGCTTTTACAACAATATTGTGTTTATTTTCATAAAGTAGAGCCATTACCTTTTTCTTTTTAAAAATTCTAAATTCGTTTTTCCAGAAAATTTCATGACGTTATCCCATTTCATACCAAACGAGATACATATCGTTACATTTTCAATGCAGTATTTTTTATTTTTCTTATAATTTTAATCTTCAAAACGAGTTCGACTCTGTATCTGGGACGAAATAAGTGGTTTGCGACCCCATGGTCTTTTGTTATTTTTTATTCGCTTGAAAACTACGATAGAATTCAGAAAAACACTGTGCATACATAAAACATTCTGAAATATTGTCAGACTAATAATTTATTTTTTCCATATTAAAGAATTTTATATAAAACAAATAATACACCTCACATAAATAATATTTTTATTAGAGATTATTTTAATAGTTTGATAAGTATGGCTTTTTTCTTTATTTAATACTTTCTTAAAACATAGCATGGATATCCCAAAAGTATTATTCAGCAGTAATTATTGTGCAGCTGTTACCGGTAGAACAGGGATCGGCGCTATATAGTTGGACCCATCGGCCATTCAGAAATGCAAGTGTTACAAAACGCAGCAAATAAGAATCTAGGCAGTGAATTCCGATAGTGTCCCTACAAATCGAAACGCCAGTCGTGCGTAAAGAGGACTTACTTATATGGTTTTAAATACTGACATTTCAAGTACAACTTGTAAATGGAATATAGCAAACAAATCATGCGTCTTTCGATGATATAAGAAAATGCAACAGTTTATCGAATTTAGCAATATTTGCTGCAAGAGAAGCATAGTTGCGAATATCGCTCCATCGCCGAGAAAATACTGTTTTCACTCGAGAGCTTTTACAAATGCTTGAGATTTCGCCCTGACGATACATTCGGAGAATCAACAACATATAACATATTTTCAAACTTTTTCTTCCGTATTGGGAAACAAATGATTATTTCTTATTAAAATTAATATCGTATCAAGTGTAGCAATTATATTGAAACATTTTCCAAGGTTTGAACTTTAGTGTTTATTTATCATTTTTAATACTGAACAATGTAACTTACTTTCTGGACGCCCCATGTAGTTTAACAGGTTGCAATTACATTTATTAAAATTTATAATATTTTATTCTAACCATACACAAAGTGAAAATGTGCAATCACATGTGTGTGTTGGTTGTGAAAAGTCGCATGGTTATAAATGATCGAATGTTAGTACATTAATGCATATTATGTTGTAATTATCAATATTTTATTTCATGTTAAAAAATTACAAAAACTTATTTTTTTTTCCTTTAAAGTAATATGCATTCAAGCATGTGTAGCACTATAAATTTGAACAAAAATTAAAGAAATAAAAAGAACACGTACACCATATAAAAAGTGGAATTTTTAAATGATACAGCAATTATCAATCATAGTAGCTCATGCAAAAGAATACTTTTGTCAATCATGCGAATGAATTTTAAATGTACTCCATTCAACTCACCCCATAATCTATAGAAAACATATGTCAGTACTTCAGTGATCATTGTTAATTTTAGTATGTTTGAAGTTGCATAACATCATTAAATGGCACAGTAAACCTGTTCTACTATACGTCATTATCCAATGAAATCCTCCGTCTTTTTAGACTAAGTATAAATGTTACTTATTCTATATCCAGAGAAACCAAAGTATGCATTTCAGCGATTCTTATTAATTCCATCATCGCTGAAATATCGAAACATCAATAAATCCACCGCCAACGATTTTTCCCCATTTACCATAATGTAACATAATTAATTAGTGCGTTCACGTAAACGAACTATAAACGCTACACATTTTATTTTTAATAACAAACATTCCACAATTCCAATTCGTAAACACTTTTTAACAATGTAGGAAAGTGTTAAATCTATAAGACATTAAGAAATATATACGAAATAAAATTTACAGACAATTTGAAAACAGAAAATTTTCCCCCACTCTTCCTCGAAGTGCAGAGGAGATACCGCAAAAGTAGAGGAGGGTTATGAGAAATTTATATTTTAACTAATATTATTTTTTTTAGAAATCTAAGTTAATTGTAAAACATTATTTGAATTAATTACTACGTGTTTCACAAGTAATGGAACTCCATAAATCGCTACATGTTTGTTACTATGTGCGTACTTATTACAACGTGTTTCCTACAATATACGGCAGAAAAGTTAAGAATATTGGTACCTCTTTTTTAATGTGTAATCAAACAAATCAGAGAAAATAGAACGCACAGACGAGGAAAAAAGTAAACAAATCCTACTAAATCTGCAACCAGTCATAACAGAACAAAGTTATTGGTATCAAACGATTGGAACTAAAGCCCATTTTTAAATGATGTTTATAAAATTTGTTTAGGTGGCAGTTTCAAATAAAAACATGACCAAAATTTTTTTTTCAAAGGCAACACTCTATTTTGACAATATGTTTTAAACCTTCGGTTAAAAGTATGACTAGAAACAAAATTTCATTTCGATGATAGGTTGTTGAATTATGAACATTCACACTTTAGATTATCTAATGATAAATTACATTTTCATATTTGTATTAATATCTCCTGACATTACAATCCACACTGGATAATTTTTCCTTTGTTTATAATACTAAAACAACTCAAACATAAACATGTTGAATTTTTAATTTTAAAAATTTTATAATATGGATTATGAATTATGAAATTAATATTCGAAGAAAAATATATGAAGTGCAGCATTCAGTTTTTTATATATATTTATGTTTATTATGTCCCTTCTTTAAGTGAATTCTCAAATGTTTCTTCCACGTAGTTTTCAAATTGTGATTAAAAAACCTCAAAATGATGGTTTAAGAGTCCGTCTATGATGTGAATAAAAGCATAATTAGAAATATATATATTACTCATTTTATTGAAACATTTGGGATGGCAACAGTCGAAACATAGCGAGTGAAATAGTCATATTGGAAAGAAAAGAAAAAATACATTAACAGAAGAGACATAGTCATTCTGTAGCATTTCAACAATCGACTACCGAGGTTGAATTTGGATACATCCCCTAAAATTTGCTCATTTTAAAATAAGTTGATTCTCTAAAACTAATCTAATTTCATGAAAATTTGTGATTAAGCTAATTGAAGGTAGTACAATTTATTTGCCATGTCAAATTAGGGTATTTCTATTAAAAAATACGAAATTTTGATTTCGTTTTGATATGTAGATGATCCCTAAACAAAATTTATATGCATAATTTAAAAGTAGATTTTATTCTAGATTAATTTTAACACAATTATTCTAATTGGTAAATAAATCATTGGGTCCTGGTCCGGACATTTTTCGCCCAGTTGGAATTTTACATCTAAGTAGATTTTATTGTCAATAGTTTGGTACCAGTAACATTCTTCTACGATAATTTATTGCAGAGTTAGTAAGGGATGTTTACTTTTATTTTCCACCGACTGTACTTCCATCTAACTCAGTTTCGCACTCCTCATGCCAGTTTGTATATTAAGTATATGTCCTAATAATAAGCTAGAAGTAGCTCGGAGTCGTTCGGTAGCTTCATCGCCCCGAGCCCAACCCTTCCCGCTTTTTGGTGTCTTTAATTTGTGTAATTTCCTTTTTAAATTTGTCCGGTTTCAATTTTTGATTTTTTTTTTTTTTTTCAATCTGGCTTCCGCAAAAGAGTCGGAGTAGAGTAGAAGAATAAAGGGTCGCGGACGAAGATGGGCCGCTCGCCGCGGCGGTTTATTTAATTTACTATGAATATGCTTCTAGCTTTTTATTAGTCTAAAGTAGAAGAATAAAGTGCTGTGGACGAAGATGGGCCGCGGTATTACTATTGCCATCAATCAAATACTATTAAGACAACCGCCGCGGCGAGCGGCCCATCTTCGTCCGCAACCCTTTATTCTTCTACTCTACTCCGACTCTTTTGCGGAAGCAAGATTCCCAGGTGCCCAGCCACGTCCCGAATAAGTGACTCTCTAGCAAAAGCCAGATTGAAAAAAAAAAATCAAAAATTGAAACCGGACATATCTAAAAGGGAAATTACACAAATTAAAGACACCGAAAAGCGGGAAGGGAGGGCTCGGGGCGATGAAGCTACCGAATGACTCCTAGCCACTTCTAGCCTATTATTAGTATTAAGTATACCTCATTAACCATACTGATTTCTATCCTTAACATATTTAATGATTTCTAAATATGGGATATATGGAATTATGATAAAAATTACATATTTGTTTCGCATATCATATAAATATTAATACCAATTTCAAAATATAATTCAATATTCACTTTTCATTTTAATGAGTAAGAGTTTTCTTCTATTTTTATTAAAAAATCGTTCAACGGAAAAAGTTTTAAAAATATATAAATTATTTAATAAATACCGCTTGTTATGTAAAAATAAAGTAAATAATATGGTTTAGTTTAAGTAAAAATAGTGTTTTCCCACTTCTCCTGGCTTCGCAATCTTGCCTCTTCTTCCTATATTTTGAAGATTTTTAAATTACTCATAGTCCGATTCCGTTTAAAACCAGGAAACCAGGAAACAATATACTGCGATTTTCTATTCATACTGAATACTAAAAGATTTAAAATGAAAAAATATATATATAAATTATAATGTAAATTAAGTGGAAGTATTCTTTATGAGAATTCGATAAAGACTATTACATAATAATATTCTGCATTTGGATGGAAGCCAGAACATTAATGAATATTTATGGTAAGTGAAAATCTATAAATATCCAATCTGTAGTAAAAATGTCATTCAAAGGTATTTGCTTATCTTTAACATCTGTTGTTTATCCATTGATGTTCAATAAAATATCTTTAGGTTAATAAAATATTGTTTTTTTTTTTATATATTATGTATAACTTCTTATGAAATAGAATAAATGGCAATAGTTTATTGATTATGAATTAGTATTTTCTAAGTCAAATGTGTTTTTAAATTTCAAAAAAAATTTATTTTATTTTTTTAATATATGAAAACTTTTATTAAGGCATTTACAATTGATTGCTATTTATATTAATAATCTGGGAAACATTTTAAATTGGCTTGAAAAAGTTTGTCGGAGACATCATATGAAAGCATGAACATTTAAAATAAATAATTTATGTAAAAACGTTTACATTATTCCAATTTCCTTTTCGCAATTAAAGGTAATAATTAGTTAAGCATACTCTATTCTTTCTTTCTCTGGGATTGCTTTAAATACGTAACGCTTCACTTAATGACATGTATATCTTTTATATCTTTAGGTTCTGGGAAATTTAGGACAACTTTAGTTTTTAAGCGAGATGGATGCGGTTGACCATTTTTAATGTGGTAACGCAAAAAATCTATTTATCTCTGTAAAAAGTGGCATTTATTAAGTTTTAATTCTAAACCACATTCGGATGCAGTTGTAAGGGCGCGTTGTAATTTCTGGAGTCCTTCGACTTCGTTTTCAGTAGGTATTATGAAATCATCCATATAACACGGGGGTCCCACGTCCCGGTCTCTGACTCATACAAGCCCATTTTCCCCTGCTCGGAACTATCCGAGAGGAAAACCCTGCGTCGCATTACGAAGGTTATCGCCAGGTACGACACATCAAGGCAGCCCTCACAGAAGCTCAAATCAAACCGGCGCACTGTCCTACGCACGTTACGTCGGTTAGTAAAAAAAGATGATGGATTGGTCGCATACGACAATCCTCACCACCCAGCTACAAGAGCCAAATGGTCCCTTCTCTTGGTTCCCGAACCGGTATGGCTTGACAGCCCACAGGAACCGAACACTAATAAAGGTTTCGCACCCGACGTCCGTCGATCCCGAAGGCGTATGCCCCATGCACAACGTCCGTTACCCGTGGCCGCCGGATTCGGGACCTAAAGACCGCGAGCCACTCTAGGAGTCTGTGGTTCGTCCCCATCCGCCTCCCTCGCATTCGTGTACAACGAACTCGACCGGGCTCTAAGTCTCCTCTCCCACTCAAGGGGCCAGTTTCGGACCATCCGGAGGGGCGACCAGTCATCCATATAGACAATAAGTACTTTTTCATTAACGAGGTCTCGTAAAACGTTATAAATATATTCTTTGAAAATTAAGTGTTGATCGCTAAGGCCATAATTCATATATAAGAATTCAAATTGACCAGAATGTGTCACGAAAGAAGTATATTTTCTATTATTTCCTTCTACTTCGACATGAAAAAATGCATTTTTATGGACGAGAGTAGTAAATACGTTTGCAACTGATCAATAATGTCATCAATTACTCGGAGAGGGAAACGTTGTTTATGTATTTTAGAATTTAAGTTCCTATAGTCAACACACAATCTATATGAGCCATCTTTCTTTTTTACTAGAACAATGGGTGATGAAAAATTACTAGTGCTTTTACAAATAGTTCCCTTTTCAAGCCACTCAGAAATTTGTTTTTCGACGAAGTTTTTCTCTATTGGCGCCAATCGTCTGGGAGGACAAGTGGCAGGTGTTTCGTTTTCCAGATCAATTGAAAATTTAACATCAGTTGTCTTTATTTTTCTGGGAGAATAATTTTGAATAAGTTCTGAAATTTTTGAACGTATTGTTTCATCGGTAATATGAGATAAATCAAGATTAATATCATCTAACACATGAGCAACATTAATTAAAAAAATTATTGGACGTACTGTCATTTTTCTCGATTTTTTGCATTGAAATATTATTTCCTAAAATTGTTAAAATACTTTGTAGTATAACATATGTACCAATAATAAGATCAAAAGATGTGGAATAATCTGGGAGTACATAAATATTAGTTGTATCATTAAAATCATCTATCATAATGTCCGTAGAGAAAAAAACCGAGGGGTTTGATTATAGTATTTCCTAATCCAGTTAATGTGATGGTTGAATGTTCAAGGTTCAAGATTGTAGGTGTTTGCGGTAAATACTTTCCTTTAGCAAACTTCTTTTACTGCCAGGATCTACCAATTATGTAACATTTGACGTAATAATGACTTGTTTGGTCATGAAAGAGTTCGACATAACTGTGGAAACATTGGAGGGTTCTGACTTATTTCTAGGACTCCTTCGTTGATCGCATTGAGACGATTTATGGCCAAAATTCGAGCAATCGAAACAACGAGGGCCTTTGTCTTTATCTCTGCATTGGCTACTTTTATGATTTGACAAACAACAATTAAAGCAAAACAGATCAAATTTTGATAGAAAGGATTTCTCTTTCATTGGCATTTCAGGTTTGACTTTAAGAAATTTAGTGTTTTCATAGTGTTGTCGAATTTTGTCATAAATTTTAAACTTTTGTTTTAATTCTACAATGTATTGGCATCCATATAACATTGATTTTCTAAAAACAGGGTAGGGTATACCATTTATGATGTATTGCATTAATGCGGAATCCTCGATGTTACCGCGCGAACTTAATTGTTTCAAAACAAGAAGATATTTTTAGAGTGATTCATTTTCTTGCAATTTTCGTTTATTTAATATGTCATTAACTCGGCAGGATTATAAGTGGTACTGAATTCTGAAATTAACAGTTGTCTAAGTTTGTCAAATGAATTGATAGGAAACAACTGGGCTTTTCCTTTACAAAATATGAATTTATGAAAGTCAGATAAGTTAAACATACTACATTCGTTAAAATTACTGAGCCATACATTTATAACTTGAAAAGAACTTCCATCAAAAGGAGGTACAATACTTTCAAGTTCAGTAAAACTAATAGATGATGGCACAAAACTTTGTACTGGAAATTGCTTGTTTTTATAAAGATTTGATGATTCCATGTCATTACTTGCAGAATTATTATTTAAAGGTGATTCGGGTTCCGAATCTGTATTGCTGTCATTCTGAGCATTAGCTTGTAGTAAGCTTAATTCTCATAAATAGGTAACTAATCTCGCGTCGTAAGATCAACTAAAGATCCTTCATTAGAAATACAAAGTAAATTACAAACTGTAATCAAATCATTTAGAGAAAAATCCGCTTGAATTTTCGTAATTTTATTTTATAATTCGGAACTATCGATTTGATAACCAAACTCAGAAAAGTCTCAGTTTCTTTTTCTATTGGATCTGTCACCTTCTGCATCAAACAGGAATTTGTGCAGAAGCTTTGTTTTGTTTGTTCTTTCACTTTTAATCACAAGTTCCAGTTCAGGAATATCAACCAATTTCATCATGGAATAAAAAATATATTACGTACAGTGTACTCACCGCTAAGAAAAATATCTGGCTTGAATCTGTAAAATGAATAATTCAGACAAATTAATAATATTGGTGGGTTATCTGTCACTTCTGAACGCCACCTTGTGGGATAAGACTTCTGTTCATAAATAATAACTCATTTCTAAGACGAACACTGACATTTATTAAGACGAAGACAAAACTGAAATACAGTTAGTAGCACTTTTCAGAACCGATATTTATCTTAAAGCAACAATCTTCGGCTTTATTTATTTAACATCGTCCAATATTTCCTAAGATTTTCATACATCATTTAAACCTTCTGTTTTATATCGTCGATATATTCTATTCTTTTTAACAACAGCTGCCGTCGAATTCTTTCTGCGTTCTATTACATTTTTTTGCGCTTCCACTTCACGCAGCTCGTTACCTTTTTAATCTCGAAGCAGAAGGCAGCGTCGGGAACATTCAGTCTGAATGCAGGTGTTACTTTTTTGTGTGGATGAAATTTCCCATATATATATATATATATATATATATATATATATATATATTGTAATATTCCTAGTCTTATTCTTTTAAGTATTTCGAATTTTAAAATGCATTTAAAAGACTAGTTATTCCAGCACTTTGGGCAAATTTTGAAAAATGTTTTGTATGTGTTGTTGAACACTTATATTGTACCAAAAAAACCATAATTTTTTATATCTTTGGAAAAATTGCGTATTGCTTAGCATTAGAGCTTTTTAAAATATTCCTATCATCTTATGTAACAAAATCATCAATAGCAACACATTTCATTCATCCAATCAGATGAAAATTTTAATTATTCACTTGCCAAAATACACAGAGCAATACAATTTATACAACAAAACTGGTTTTTTCTTCTTTTCTTTATTAAATACTAGGGGGCTCGGCCCCCTACGAGCTACGCTCGCCAACCCCCGTTCAGACACCGCAGTCTCTAAAAGCACGCTAATTTCATCGGCTTTAAAAAGATTTTGGAAGATAGAATTATAATTTAAACAAGTAAGAAAAATCATGCGTTAAGCATAGATTATGAAACACTTTCCAACACTTCCTGAATGCTTTAACAAAACTTCGTTATTTAGGGAAATAAGGTATATAAGTGAACTAAGTAAACATTTTAGAAAACACATAAAACATTTGAAAAACTGATTTCAGCAGTTACCGTTCATAGCAAATATGTATTCCAATTCTTTTGAACAGCCCTGTAATTGATCTGTAGGTTGATATATATACTATATAATGGAGAAATTTAGTTTAGCAAGAAAACACATAACAGGTTGAAATTTCTCTTTCAGCAATTTATACTAATAGATTTAAACATACTTGTATACTTTTGTAAAACTCTGCAGTTAACCTAATACCTTTACTACACGCCACTATTTAGCTAAAGTTTAATTCAAAGTAAAACACTCTTAAAACTACCGGAATCACATTTCCAGAAATTATCATTTATAGACGGCCATGTATCCAATTCTTTGCGTGACCCCGTAGGTCATTTTATATATGTTTTACAAACATTTCTTAGTAAACCAAATGCGGTTCAGCGTAAAAATGCCTAACTCATTTAAAAATCACCTTTAAGCAATTTGCAATCATACCCAGTAACCATTACGAATTCTTTTGAGTAGCCCTGTATATCAATTACAGCATTTATATACACCCTATACAATGCATAAATATAGTGAAACATAAAAGCACATAACATAATTAAAAATGCATTTCCAGAAATCATCGCTACTTTACAGTACTTCGAGTACAATATAGTATCTGAAATCTTTTGTGTGTCCCTGTAAATGCTCTGCATTTCGTATTATCCATGAAATAAGTTATAGTAAACCTTAGCGACGTATATCTATTTCATCATACATGTAATAGTTTAACATAATTAAAATGCGCCGGAAAAAATTCCCTCCACTTCTATATCATTATGTAAAGGAATTCTTTTGTGCGGCACTGTAAATGAATAATAACTAATGTTTGGGCCGCATATTGTACAGAAAATACATATTTTAGTCAACTTGATAAATGCATATCAATTTATTATGTTTGAAAGCATGTAACATCATTAAAAATCATTTTAAACGATTTTTTCCCATAGGCCGTAATGGGGCCGTAATGTAACGGAAAAATTTTGACTGTCCCTGTAAATGAACTAAACATGCTACAAACTTCATTTGCAATAGGGTTCATGCTATGGTAGAGGTCACTATCATCCAAAAATTTCAGAACGATCCGAGTATATTTACGGGAGTTAGAGCGCGTACAGACGGACAGACGGACAGACAAACCGAAGTCATAAACACTTTTCAACTTTGTTGGAAAGTGTTAAAAACAGTGGCGATCTCCCTGTAAAGGGGTTTCTATTCATTTCTTTTTGATTTGGAAATTTTAAGAAAAAATTAGCTGCTGTTAAAAGATACAACGGCCGCTTTCGTCTTTGATTAAATAAAATCAGTTAAACATTTCAAAATAAGCTAACATAAAATGAATAAATTAAGCAGAGTCTTTGACTCCCGGTATTTTTTAACAAAGCGAAAAGAAAGTTCTTTTAAATAAGACATTTTAATTGTATCGTTTTTAATCTGACGTAATATTCACCAAACTTTTCTTTCTCTTTTTAATATTCACGTGAAAATATTTTTGTTAAAAATGAAATATTATTTGCTCTGTCCTAACACAAATAGTTGAAAAGATCATCCAAAATATCAAATAAATGTCTCGCGCAATTTTAAAATTTTAACTGTTTTGCAATATTATTTTTTGTTCATTTTACATAATAAGTGTAATGTGACGGAAATGTGACGTAATTTCGCCTATTTAAGACTTCTAACTCAAGTTAATGAATTTATTATTTTACAATATCCTTTCTCTTTTGAAATTCACGTGTAAATATAGTTTTATGAAGTAATTTTCAATAAGCTCCAGCTTTTTATACGTAATTATTTAATTCTAATTTGAAAGGTTTTTTCTCTGTTTATAATAGTCACGTGTAAATAAATTTTTAATTTGAAGCAAACATTATAGTTTGTGCTGTTTATACCGTTGCAACAGTTTAAATTAATACCATTTTCTAAAATAAGTAAAAAATATTTCTCGAAACGCTGAAAATTTGAATTTAAAATAGAAATAAACCTCAAAAATGAGTCAAATTATAAAAATAAATGCAGCCTGCACACCGCAAAATTCTAACGTATAAAACGATCTAAAAATGAATTAATTCCCATGTATAGTTTTTCTCACATAAAGCATTTTTAATGGAACAATATTGTGCAACTTTAGCATTAAATATCTCTTAAAATAATACTTCGATTTGAAAACTGTCTGCATCAGCGTGCTTATCAAATTTTTCTCTATAATACCGCTGATTTTCATATTTTTGTATGCAATATTTTTCTTAATATTAACGGAGAAAGACCTCCGTTCACAATAAATTCAAAATCTGCGGCGACGGCGGTGACAGCGTAAGTTACTTTTTTTAGAATACCAGGGGGCTCTCCCCCTACGAGCTACGCTCGGCAACCCCGTGCTGGCACCGCACACTCTAAAGGCATGCTGGCTTTAAAAACATTTCGAAAGATTGAATTATAATTTTAAAAACAGTGGCGGTCTCCCTATAAACGGGTTTCTATTAATTTCGCTTTCATTGGGGAATTTTAAGGCCAAATCAGTTGCTATTAAATGATACAATGGCTGTTTCCGTCTTTGATTAAATAAAAACTGTTAAACATTTCAAAATAAGCTAATATAAAATGAATTAAGTAAACATAGACTTTGTGTCCCGGTATTTTTTAACAAAGCGAAAAGAAAGTTTTTTTTTTTAAATAACACATTTTAAATGTATCGTTTTTAATCTGACGCAATTTTCACCAAACATTTTTTCTCTTTTTAATATTCACGTGAAAATACTTTTGTTAGAAATGAAATATTATTTGCGCTGTCCCAACAAAAATCGTCGAAAAGATCATCTTAAAATATCAAATGTCTCGCGCAATTTTTAAATTTAAACCCTTTTGCAATATTATTTTTGTTCATTTTACGTAATAAGTGTAATGTAACGTAAATGTGACGTATTTTATTCTATTTAAGACTTCTAACGCTTGTTAATGAATTTACTATTTTACAATATTCTTTCTTTTTAAAAATTCACGTGTAAATATATTTTTTATAACGTAATTTTCAATGAGTTTCTGCTTTTTAGATTTTCTGTATATAACAGTCACGTGTAAATAAATTTTTAATTTGAAGCAAACTTTATTGTTTGCGCTGTTTTTACAGTTAGCAACAGTTTAAATTAATATATTTTTCTAAAATATGTAAAAAATATCTTTCGAAATGCTGAAAATTTGAATTTAAAATAGAAATAAAACCTCAAAAGTGAGTCAAATTAAAGAAATAAATGCAGTCTGCACACCGGGAAATTCTAATGCATAATATGATCTAAAAATTATTAAATTTCCATGTATAGTTTTTCCTCCTATAAAACTTTTTTAATGGAACGATTTTGTCCAACATTAGCATTAAATATCTCTTAAAATAATTCTTCTATTTGAAAACTGGCTACATCAGCGTATTTATGAAACATTTCTCTATAATACCACCAATTTTCATTTTTTGTATGCAATATTTTTCTTAATATTAACGAAGGAAGACTTCCGGTTACAAAAAATTAAAAACCGGCGGCGGTGACAGCCTTAGTTACTTTTTTTTCAGAATACTAGGGGTCTCTGCCCCCTACGAGCTACGCTCGTCAACCCCCGTTCAGACACCGCAGACTCTAAAAGTACGCTAATTTGATCGGCTTTAAAAAGATTTCGGAAGATTGAATTATAATTTAAAAAACAGTGGCGATCTCCCTATAAACTGATTTCTATTCATTTCTCTTTGAATGTGGAATTTTAAGGCCAAATCCGCTGCGGTACTACTTGATGAACCCGTCGACCTATTTCGCCAAATTATATAAATCGCCAAAGCACTCGCCAATTATATAAATTCACATAATTTTTATTTTAAATAGCGAAATAACAAATAAATTAGTGCAACATTAATAAAAATACAAATAAAACGTCGAAATAAAAATAACTTGATGACGTTGACACGTGTAACTTGCTTAAAGTCAAGTTAATGTGACATTTACGATCAACCATTATTGGCATTTAATCTTATAGTTTGGCGAATGATAGATTTTTGGTCGATGGGATAACTAAGGAGTACCAAAAATACATATGTCAATCGCTGTTTTCGTCTTTGACGTAGACACGTGTAACAACATTTCAAAATAAGCTTATATAAAAGGAATTAAGTAAACAGTCTTTGTCTCCCGGTATTTTTTAACAAAGCGAAAAGAAAGTTTTTTTAAATAAGACTTTTTAAATTAATCGTTTTTAATCTGACGTAATTTTGACCAAACTATTCTTTCTCTTTTTAATATTCACGTGAAAATGCTTGTGTTAGAAATGAAATATTATTTGCGCTTTCCTAACAAAAATAGTTGAAAAGTATCCGCTCAAAATATCAAATAAATGTCTAGCGCAATTTCTGAATTTAAACCTTTTTGCAATATTATTTTGTATTCATTTTATGTAATAACTGTAATGTGACGTGAATATGACGTAATTTCTACTATTTAAGACTTCTGACTCATGTTAATAAATTTATTATTTTACAAATTCATTTCTCTCTTAAAATTCACGTGTAATTATAGTTTTTATGACGTAATTTTTAAAAGTTCCTGCTTTTTGTACATAATTATTTACTTCTAATTTCAAATGTTTTTTTTTTGTTTATAATAGTCACGTGTAAATAAATTTTTAATTTATTTACAAGTATAAATATTTTTTTTGAAGCAAATATTATTGTTTCCACTGTTTATGCAGTTGGCAACAGTTTAAATTAATATCACTTTCTAAAATCTGTAAAAAATATCTCTAGAAATGCTGAAAATTTGAATTTAAAATAGAAATAAAACCTCAAAAAATTAGCCAAATTAAAAAAAGAAAAACAGTCTGCACACCGGGAACTTCAAATGTATAAAATGATCTAAAAATTATTAAATTCCTATGAATAGTTTTTGCTCCTATAAAACTTTTTTAGTGGAACGATTTTGTCCAACTTTAGCATTAAATATCTCTTAAAATAATTCTTCGATTTGAAAACTGTCTGCCTCAGCGTGTTTATCAGACATTTCTGTTTGATACTACCGATTTTCATATTTTTGTATGCATTATTTTTCTTACTATTAACGAAGAAAGACCTCCTGTCACAAAAAATTCAAAACTGGCGGCGGTGACAGCGGTAGTTACTTTTTTTTAGAATAGAGAGAGATATATATATCGTATCGGGAAATTTTCCCACAATGAAAGTACGTGCTTTTTATGTTTCAAAGTTATTACATCACCCCACACCCAAAAATAAATTATTGATCAAGACGACTTCTTTTTTAAACCTTCTTTTAAGTCTTTTGCTTATAGCAACTTTTGTAATTCTACTCTTTCGTGGATCTGGAATTCTCTTTCGATGCTTGTGACAAAGACATACACTCACATAATAGAATGTAATTTCCTTCATGAAATCCATCGGCAAAACTGCTATACAACAGTACATCCGATTTATTTCCCCTCGACTTACGTCACCCCGCATTTATCTCGTCTGGCCTGGAAACAAAATTGTTCCTTTTTCTTCACAGAGAATAAGAAAACTTCTGAAAATTGCGATTCTGTATCTCTTCTCTCCTAATTGATGAAATTATTGAAAATGAAAGAGAACTCAACTTAGAGTTGGATGTTGAAGATGTTGTTGAACTCATAATTTCCCCTGATCCGGAATTAACCATCGACAAACTTGTTGAATTAAAGAAAGAAAATAATGTCGAAGAAACAGATGAAGATTGTGAACTTACAAAGGATTATGACAGTTGCACAATTAATCGAAGGATGTATTGGGATGAGCAGAGCAGCAGTAATTAGAAAAAAACTTCGAAAACTCACTCTGCTGTTACAAAAAGATTTTAAAATTAAAAAAAAGAAGAAAATATCAGTTTAAACTTTATTCAGTTTAAAGGTTTTTTCACATGCTCAAAGACTCGAATGGGACAGCTAAAAGAACAATAAAATGTAAATTAACATCATTGAGTTATTAGAAATTCTTGTATTTCAAACGCATTCTTTTGCTAATGCTAAATTTAAGTAACATAATCCCTATGAACAATATACACTGAGGTGACAAAAGTCATGGGATACCCTGCTAATAGCGTATCGGTCCTCTGCTTGCCCGTCGAAGTGCAACAACACAACGTGGCATGGATTCCACGAGTCGTTGAAAGTCCTCAGAAGAAATATTGAGCCATGCAGCCTCTATAGACGTCCATAATTCCGAAAGTGTTGCCGGTGGAGAATTTTGTGCACGAACTGATCTTTCGATTATGTCCCATAAATGTTCAGTGGGATTCATGTCGGGAGATCTGGTGGCCAAATAATCCGCTGGAATTGTCCAGAATGTTCTTCAAACCAATCGCGAACAGTTATGGCCCGGTGACATGGCGCATTTTCAACCTTGAAAATTCCATCAATGTTTGGGCACATGAAGTCCATGAATGGTTGCAAGTGGTCTCCCAGTAGCTGAACGCAATCATTTCGAGTTAATGATCGGTTCAGTTTGACCAGCGGACCCAGTATATTCCATGTACACACAGGACGCACCATTATGGAGCCACCGCCAGCTTGCACAGTGCTTTGTTGAGAACTTGGGTCCATGTCTTCATGGGGTCTGCGCCACACTTGTTCCCATCCATCAGCTCTTACCAATTGAAATCGTTACTCATCTGACCGAGCCACTTTTCTCCAGTCGTCTACGGTCCAACTGATATGGT
The DNA here is from genome assembly GCA_963932465.1 of Maratus speciosus. NCBI lineage: Eukaryota > Metazoa > Arthropoda > Arachnida > Araneae > Salticidae > Maratus > Maratus speciosus. The sequence continues at coordinate 329,136,409 of OZ010788.1, read as the reverse complement.
CACGAGTCCAGGAGCGCCGCTGTTGGAGATGTCGTGCTGTTAGTAATGGTACCCGAGTCGGTCTTGTGCTGCTGTAACCCATTAAAGATAAATTTCATCGGACTGTTCTTGATAGAACAATAGCGAAAAACGAAACTGAAAATTATACTAAGGCTACTGTTCTAAACATTTTATTTAAACTAAATAAAACTACCAGTTTTATATTGAGGGAAAATGGGCCAACTCTCTATTTTTATATTGGAACTATTACTTTAAATAACACTCCAACACTTCTTCCACTTGCACATAAATAAAATTAATCAGACAATGAAAATAGTACTTACGTCTTACGTGGGTAGCCCGCATCGTTCTTCAGAAGAAATAAACACGAACAGTCACAAATAAACTAACACAGATGTTCATATATTCGAACTATGTGTATTAAATATCGGTTAGTTTACACTACAACGGGGACTTACACACACAAATCTTCGCCCCATGTATATTTTACTTTCACATTTTTTTTTCTGTCTACAATTTTTCACAGCACAGCAAACTTACTTCTCCGAACCGCCATCTTACTACTACATTCTGCGAGCTAGCAGAAAAAGAACACGTACATTTCTAAAACATGATTCCTGGACTCGCCAGGCCATCTACCGGCAAGAATCAAAATAATATCTTAAATAATACACAATTATCACATATCAAGGAATAATTTAACAGAATATTAATAATTATTAAATCTACAATGAAAACAAAAATTAAGAAACATTAATGCTACAATTTGCACACATATACAAAAGATATAAAGAAAGATATAAAGAAAGATATAAAGAAAGATATAAGACAAACTCAAAATTATAAGAACTGCAAACTGTAAATATAGTCTAAATCAGTTTTGGTGCTGCCATCTTCAGGCAATATTTATAAGGAAAAAAGTCATTTCACAACACTCCCACCTTTTGATTTGGTGACAGTCAAATCAAAAACTAATTTCTGTATCTTTAGTACAGGAGCACAATTCTAAAGGATAAAGCTTGCGCACAGGCCGCACTAATGTGCCATTTTTTGTCTTAACTTTAACTACTCTTACCCGCCCGTCTCGACCCGTACACAGTTCTTGTACTCGAGCGATTGGCCAATTGATGCGTTTGGTGTTCTCTGAACCGATAAGCACAATGTCCCCTTCCTTCATATCACAGTCCTTTTGACCATGTTTTTGTACCAATTGGCTAAGATATTCTTGGCGAAACCTCATCCGAAATTGTTCACGAAGTTCTTGACATCGACGTTGGCGAACAAACAGTTTGTTGTTATCGACGAAGTCCAAATCCACTACACCTGATGTTCGAAGATCGCGTAAAAACATTGACGGAGTCAATGGTGCAAGATCTTCCGTATCGTTTGAAATGTACGTGAGTGGTCTTCGACGTCACAAATAATTGTAAGCAGTTCCTCATAATTTACTGAGGCTTGCCCTAGCACTCTGACAAGTAGATTTTTGGTGGTGCGGATTAGTCGCTCCCACCATCCGCCCCACCATGCGGCAGTAGGCGGAATAAATTTCCATTTTATGGGATTTAAAGTTTCATAAGAGACTACTTTCTCCCAATCAATTTTCTTCAGTGCTGTCGACGTTCCGACAAAATTGGTTCCGTTGTCCGTGTACACAACAGAAGGACGGCCTCTCCGGGCAATGAATTGACGAAGAGCTTGTATAAAGTACTCGGTGCTTATAGAAGTGACAAGTTCTAAATGTACACATCGGTACACAGCACACGTAAAAAGAACTATCCACGCTTTTACTTTATTTTTGAGAATCAGGGGGGCACATAAATCGATTCCTGTTATTTCAAAACTAAAGGCATCACGAACCCTGTCCAATGGCAATTGGATGGGTGCAGTAGTGGGCGGCTTTACTGTAAATCTTTGACATGGTACGCATTTCTTCATTACTGATCTAATAGTTCGTCTAGCGGCTATGATCCAATACTCTTCACGTAATATGACCATAAGAGTCTGAATACCAGCATGAGAATTTTTCAAGTGATAATCTCGTATTAGACAGTGGACAATATAATGTTTGGAAGGTTCCAAAACAGGATATCTAAAAGCGTAATGATCATCACGTTCTATAATTTTTGTCTTTACTCTAAGTAGGCCCCTCTGATCTCTCTCCGTCAGGAGACCATGAACTGAATCTCCAGTCTCTGAGAAACTCTCCGTCTGTACAAGTGAAAGAAGTGTGTTTTTAGCTTCTTGAATTTCATAAGCAGATAGAAATGGTTCTTTATTAATGTTACGTTTTAAAGAATTACTGATAAGCCTTTTTACCCAACTTAAAACCCTTATCATCTTTGAAAATTTAGGGAATCTCTCATACCATTTAATTTCTTTAAGATCCTTTATAATATTTAAACTTAAATTTACGGTTACTCCTTTCTTGCGTTCAGAAAAAACTAAAGTCTCATCTGGCTCTATTTCTAGCTTTGGCCAGTTGTCGCTATGCTCTTTTAGCCAGTTAGGCCCATACCACCATTTACATTCCATAAACTGACGAGGGGAGCAGCCGCGAGAAGGCAAATCTGCCGGATTAAATTGGCTCGGAACGTAAGACCACTGATTTACTTCTGTGACAGCGCACATTTCCTTCACCCGATTGCTCACGAAAGTTCCCCAACTATCATTTCTTTTAATCCAGGATAACGCGGTGGTGGAATCGGTCCAAAAATATTTTGGGCAGTCCTGTAGCGAAAGAGCTTCTGTAGCATATTTAGAAAGACGGACCCCTAAAACACGCGCCATAAGTTCGAGTCTCGGGATTGTAACCTTTTTTAATGGTGAGACTCTCGCTTTGGCCATAACTAAACTTACGACTATTTTCCCTTTATGTTCACATCTCAAAAAAATAACGGTCTCATAGGCGTGTTGGCTTGCGTCACAAAAAAACATGGAGTGACCAGGAACTCCTATCTCCAAAACCTATGCGCCGCGGCAATTTCAAATCCGTGAGTATACCCAAATTATTATTCCACTTTAAGAATTTAACTTTAATTTCTTCAGCTAAAGGGGTATCCCAATCTACTTTTATAGTCCAAATTTCCTGAAGCAATAACTTTGCAGACAATAAAACAGGTGTCAGGAAACCTAATGGGTCAAAAATAGTCTGCGTTAGGGACAAAATCTCTCTTTTTGACAAATTCTCTGAAATCGGTGAAGTGTTAATACTAATACGCAGGTTATCTTCGTTCCTGTCCCACATAATTCCTAAAACTGATACCGGATCCTGTAACACGGATTCTGTACCCAAAACATGTGACATTGCACCGATATCTGTCCCTACTGAATTATAGGTCCACATGCGTAACTCCATCTTCGCTTCGGCGAGAACCTGGGTAGAATATTTTATAAAGTCTTCGAGTTCTTGCTGATTATCAATGGATGTTACGCAATTATCTATGTATAAAGATTTATCAAGTTTCTGAGACAAAAACCTCTTTTCGTGTGGCACCTGTGACAAATGGTGTCTTATAACCGCTCCTAATTAAATGGGCTGGAGGTAACCCCAAAACCTACCCTAGTATGGCGGAATACTTCTAAAACATTTTCTCTCTCCCACCATAAAAATCTCAAAAAATCCCTATCTTCTTTTCTTAATTCTATTTGCAAAAATGCACGTCTAACATCGGAAGTTACCCCAATGCATTTTTCCCTAAATCTCAACAAAATCGCAGGAATTTCTTCAATTAAATTTGGTCCCTTAAATAAACAGTCATTGAGAGAGGGAGCTCTACCCACTTTGCATGATGCATCGAAAACAGGTCTTATCTTAGTTGTGGCACTATCTGGTTTAAACACTGGGTGGTGGGGAAGATAATGCCCTTTCCTCTCTAGTTCTGCATCTGGTACTACCTCAATTACACCCTCTTCCATCCATTCGTCAAAAACCCTATTATATTCCTCAAATTTATTCAAAGATTTAAGTTTTCGGGAAACACTGAAAAGCCTCTTTTCGGCCACATTACGATTTGATGGTAACTCTACATTGGTTCCCAACCATGGTAAACCTACACAGTAACGACCCTCTTCGTTTCGAGAAAGAGAATCTAAGAATTGTTCCCGGGCCATTTCTTCTTCCGCAGCCTTAGTCAAATTTTGTGGCGTATCTAATATTCCGATTGTTTCTAAATCCCAAAGATCGGAAATTTTCAAATCTCTGATAGCCAAATTCGTACATAAAGTTGTAGCCCCTTGCTCTTTAGAGGAGAAAAATCATCCAATGCACCACAAATGGCCCAACGCAACTTTTTATAAACTGCGGTCAATCCTCCTTTTAATTGCTTAACTAGACCTGTGAGAATTTTCCCATATATATCACTACCTATAAGCATCTCAATTTTAGGATGATCTGCACCCATATCAGATAACCAAATTTTATTACGTTTCAATTCCCTTAAAATTGGTCCTCTAGGTAAACGCGGAATGTCACCGCAGATTACGTCTTGGTCCAAAAAATCAAACTCTAAATCTGGATATTTCTTTTGATTTAGTGAACATACTTTTACCCGATATTTGTTATGCAACTTCGGAGCAGTTCTAGCACCCCCGAATAAAGTATGAGCTATGCTTTCTTTAGAAATAATTGGTAAACCCAACTCGACTGCCAAAGACTCTAAAATATATGACCTTTGCGAACCGCAATCTAGAAGTACTCTGACTTTTTTCACTTTATTTGCACCCGCGACTTTTACCTGCAAAGTCATTAATGCTACTTCCGCGGTGCAAGTTTGCCTGGCAGCGGTCATTTGTGCATGCTCTGTTACCGCCTTTTCCTTCGGTGGTTCCCCTTTTTTATGCATTTCTGGGCAAAGTAATATCAAATGAGGTCTGCCACACGAATAGCAACGTACAAATTGCTTACAAAATTTGGCAACATGATTTGGTTCTAAACATTTTAGACAACACCTCTTCTCTTTAACTTTAGCGATTTTTTCCTCTAAAGTTAATAAACGGGCTTCGTAACAATTTTTGCTCTCATGGTTTTTATCACAAAAAATGCACGAACGCTCTTTAATCGTTAGGAAATTTGATGCAGTAGGAATATTGTGTTTTTTGAATTTATCCCTTACCTCACCTCTTACTTTTTCATGATATATTTCCCTACGATTGTTATTTTCAAAACCGCTGCGTGCAAGTTTTAATCGCTCTTCACCCTCAACTTCCGCTTTTAAGAATTTAATTAAATTATTGAGGCGAGAGAGATCTGTTCCCTCGGGTTGATTGAAAAATGGACTTCTCTGCCACGCTTTCAGGACATCCTCTGTTAGGCTAGACTCAACCATCGGATATAACCACGATGTGTTTTCACTCGATTTTAGGCCTAATGAATCTAGAGCCCTCAACTGGGCTTCAATTTTATCGTACAGCTTATCAAGAGGCAATTTATTTCTATTGTCAGCTTTGTCAGCTTGTCGAAATAATTAATTTAATCAACTCCCTTACATGAACTTCAATCAATAAATCGGGCTTCCCAAAACGTTCTGTCAGCGCCGCAACTGCATTTTTATAATTATCAGAAGTAATCGGGTAACTATCGATAAATTCCATAGCCCGTGACCCTATTTTCATACTTTGTACTAAGTAGGAAAATTTATCACTGTCATGTAAATCTGGGTCTTCGTGAATTTTTTGAAACTGGGACCAGAACGGCAGCCAATTAATTAATTATCCGTCGAATTTCTTTAATTCTATTTTCGGAAGCTTATAAGATTTCATCTTATTGCCCGTAACGCTGAACTCACCGTCTGGTCTCGCCTCTGAGATTATAAATTTTTCATTAAACTGACGAGTCAGCGTGATGAAATCATCCGAATAAGCTTCTCTGTTTTCTATTTCATTAGAAACAATTTGTCCCGCGACCGTCCCATCAGCGGTTATCAAATCTAAAATTCTATTATCTAAATCATTTAATTCCGCTTGTATGTTTTGTAATTTTGCATATTTATCTTTAATTAAATTTACGTCACAATCATCCTTTACAAGTTCTGTTTTCAGAATATTTGCTGTGCGTGTGAAAGACGAGCGAACGCCGGTTCTTTTGAGTTTTAAAGCTTCCATAATAATAATACAATAATACTCTTCAAAAAATATTTTATAAAAAATATCACAAATAAACAAATAAATTCAGTAAATAAAGTACCTTAGATATAGAGAGCCTAAGAACACTTAAGAACAATAATAGAATAACCCAGTCCCTGTTCGGGCGCCACTAATGATAGAACAATAGCGAAAAACGAAACTGAAAATTATACTAAGGCTACTGTTCTAAACATTTTATTTAAACTAAATAAAGCTACCAGTTTTATATTGAGGGAAAATGGGCCAACTCTCTATTTTTATATTGGAACTATAACTTTAAATAACACTCCAACACTTCTTCCACTTGCACATAAGGAAAATTAATCAGACAATGAAAATAGTACTTACGTCTTACGTGGGTAGCCCGCATCGTTCTTCAGAAGAAATAAACACGAACAGTCACAAATAAGCTAACACAAATGTTCATATATTCGAACTATGTGTATTAAATATCGGTTAGTTTACACTACAACGGGGACTTACACACACAAATCTTCGCCCCATGTATATTTTACTTTCACATTTTTTTTCTGTCTACAATTTTTCACAGCACAGCAAACTTACTTCTCCGAACCGCCATCTTACTACTACATTCTGCGAGCTAGCAGAAAAAGAACACGTACATTTCTAAAACATGATTCCTGGGCTCGCCAGGCCATCTACCGGCAAGAATCAAAATAATATCTTAAATAATACACAATTGTCACATATCAAGGAATAATTTAACAGAATATTAATAATTATTAAATCTACACTGAAAACAAAAATTAAGAAACATTAATGATACAATTTGCACACATATACAAAAGATATAAAGAAAGATATAAGACAAACTAAAAATTAAAAGAACTGCAAACTGTAAATATAGTCTAAATCAGTTTTGGTGCTGCCATCTTCAGGCAATATTTATAAGGAAAAAGTCATTTCACAACTGTTCTAGCGAACACTTCCGACGGATGTCCCACATTCATACCTGCGGTTATTTCGCGTAGTTTTGTTTGTCTGTTCACCCTGACAAGTCTACGCAGACGTCGCTGGTCGTGGTCATTAAGTGCAGGCGGTCGACCAGTGCGTTATCCATGATGGGAGGTTATGACTGAATTTAGGTATTCTCGGCACACTCTTGGCACTGTGGATCTCAGAATGTTGAATTCCGTAACGATTTCTGAAATGGAATGTCCCATGCGTCTAGCTCCAATTAGCATACCGCGTTCGAAATCCGTTAATTCTTATTGTGTGGCCATAATCTCATAATTAAACTTCTCATACGAAGCATTTAAACACAAATGAAAGTCTCGCCCAGGCACTGACCATTTATACAATATGTAAGCGACACTACTACCATCTATATACTTGCATATTGCTATCCCATGACTTTTGTCACCTCAGTGTAATATGTTCAATAGATTTTGGTGAATTTCCATTACTTAATCTTTTTTGCTATCTGAATTTACCTCGATTTACGTCGCTATTCTTAGAAAGAATTGCTGACGTAAGTTGAGGTGTTACTGTACTGTACTTTTAGATACATTTTCCACACCCATTTCCCAGATCTCTGTTTTCAAAATGTAAGTGCAATTTTCTGTTATCCTTTTTAGTTATTTGGAATTTCTGAATTAAAATTAAACTTTTTAAAGCGACAAAATAAAGGAGAAATATTATTCAATAGATTTTATTTCTGTTTCTGCACTTTGCCAATTTTGTGACATGTGTCACAAAGAGAAGGTGTGTGTGCGTGTGTGTGGGGGGGCGCGGGGAATTGAAACTTTTCACCTGCGCAATTCTTCTCTTCGAACGGTGCTGCAATGAGTACGCAAGATATTTTGTCAAAAAACCTATTATTCAGTCGGTTTCTCCTATAATCTGAAAACAAAATTCCCATTGCGTTCACCGACTCTAAATATAAATTATTAACTATTTATATTCTATATAAATAACATCTCTTTTCAAAATTTCACTCTTCCTTACATTTCTATATCCTTCCATTATTAGCTTTATCTAGGGTTGTAACAGTAAAAGTATTTATTTAGCAACAAAACATATGCTTTAAACCCGCGTCAGTAATATAACGTGATATCGTAATACATTTTACACTATTCAAAAGAAATTAGTAGATGTCGAGTATGATGTATCACATTCCACAGATTATATAAATATAAGCTGATTGTGATTGAAATAAATTCGTAAATGCCGAATTTATGTTTCGATTCAATTAAACCTGAAATTAGAAACCTTTGAAAACAGTATATGGACATTCATGTATTTAATTATAAATATTTGTTTTCATTTAATTCCTTCCTAAAATATATGAAAGTGTAACATAAAATGGTACCAATTTAACCTGTCTTCCTGTTTATTTGAATAGTACAGTTTAAATTTCTTAATCTGAATTTTCTGCCATTAATATACAGTAGTACAAATACAATACTTAAACTAATTAAAAAAAAAACACATTAAGTGTGTAGAATATTTATGTAATCACCTACAGTAAAATTTTGTACAAATAAACAAATAAAATTAGCTAACTGTAAGTTACACAAAATCTCTTTGTATTTCTACATTCTACAATTATCATATGAATAAATAACAGAAATAATAAAACACTTATTAAATGAGTATGACCTTTACATAATGACTCTTGTAAAAAAGTTGGACAAATGAGGGCATAGCAAAAGAGAAAGTTATTAATGTCGTTAGTGCACTTTCACGTTCTATTCTCTTTTTAACGAAACTAATTAAAAGTCTTTCAAGTTTATTTTATCAAGATTCCTTTCAATTATATAATTAAACAGAGTTTAATAGAGAGTAAGGTTTGATTGAAACAAAATCAGGATATTTTAAAGAGGTAATATTAAAAAAAAAAAAATAGTAATGAAATTTGTGGTATTTCAAATAACATTCCGAAACTAACAAATACCTTTCGTATGACTTAAAGTATTTGCTTTCATAAAATAATTTTCATTTCGTAAAACATAAACGAAAATACAATAATTTTATTCCGTAAATTTAATCGCAACAACACTACATGAATAGTAAAATAAAGCACTGCAAATTCAATTTAGTAGAAATACACTCAAAGGTTGAAACGTTTTCAGTTGAAATATATTTAGTTGCCTCTATTTATTATTTTTGAAAATTAATTGTAATGTAAACTAATAATGTTCAAAATTATTAAAAATCTAATAAAGACTAATTTTTTTATTCAGCAGTTTTACTTTACATCGTGGTATGTAGGAGGTATATATATTATCATGTGGATTTTCAATACTAAATACGTTTATAGATTGTACGGTAAATTTTGAATCTATTTTTTTCTAGTAAGCAATTCTGTGCTTCAAGAGCTTTTAAACATTTTGTAGACTATTATTAAGCGGATAGCTTCTGCCGTATACTAATTATTGTCTAATTATTACCGGGTAATATTAATAGTTTAAATAGTGTAAGGTAAGCACAGCTGTTGAGAGTTTTAACGTTATACTCAGCAAATCATACAAGAGTAGATTTCACTATAATATGATAGTAAAAAGATCAACACCAGAAGTTAAGAAAATAATGATAAGTGAGCAATGAAACAAAACATAATAATCACAATTCGTCTGTAAGAAATACCAAAACACATAAAATCATTATTATGCGATATTTTTAAGTAAGTGTACTTACAGTAGTTAATACTTGAGACCACACGTAGTTAATATTTGACACAAAATTTTATTACTGCATTCATTCAACATTATTCAGAATTATTCAATGTTTCTTCCTTGCCCGAAATTACCTAACTAATATTTGTAATCGGTAATATACTTAAGGGGATTTTTCACGCACTTGAAAACACACGTTCCGTAATGTTAATCCTATGCGCAGGTTATTTTCGAATTTCTCGTTTCAATTTGAATATTTTAAAACTATTTTTATGCATAGGATAGCTGCGCTCAATCTTTAATATGTCAACGATTTTTCCAGTTTTGTCACCAATAACCGTGCATACACCTATACGTGATGTGTGACCCTCGTTTTCAATGTGCCCTCACCACTTATATTGATACACGAAGAACCAGTCAGGGTTACTCTTCACATGCTGCAGAATTCCTCGACTTTTCCGCGACTTCTGCGGAACATTACTGTAGTTGCTATATTGCTGCATTATACGCCTTCTTGAAAACTTCTTGAGGCAGATCCATAATCCCACCAAATATCTTCATAGCTACATACCCCAATCGAATTGATCTAATGGCATAAATATATTTATAATTTATTTCAGATATCTTTTTATTTGTTCCGATCTCCTTAGAATTTTTAAATTTAATCACTTCGGCATAATTTTCACATAAAACTGAAATTTTCAACGATAAGCCACATTCAATTTCTTCTTTTAGTGTTATTTCACCACCGCAAGCTTTACAGGACAAAAACTTTTTCAGAATAGAAAGCATGTGACTGAAATCCAATATTCTATATCCTTGAAAGTCAGAATTGTATTCAAAATCTTTATTCGCAGAAAATTTTCTCTCTAAAACACTGTTATTCAATGAATCATTTTCACTTTTATTCAATTCATCATTTTCACTTTTAGTCTGTTTTCGGGTATGTACATTGACAGTAAATTTCCTTTTTTTTTCGGCCGTGTTACAGACGCTCGTTTAGGCGATATTTCGCTTTCACCTCACTCATTATACTTGAAGATGATAAACGAAAAAAATAATTAAATTACAAGCTACAAAATAACTTAGATGGAAAAATATATCACTATCAAAAATCAAAAATCGGAATAGTAAAACAACGTGTTTGGATCTATTCAAAAGATAAATAGCTAGAAAACTGAGGTTGAAATAGAAGTTACTGATTTCTACTAAGCGGAAATGAAAAATAAAGTCCACAGAGTAAAGAAAAATCAGAATAGAAATCCTTGAATCTTATCAACTACAGCCGGCGCCAACTGAGTGAAAAATGTAAACAAACGGTCTGGACCTTTAAATGATGATGTTCCATGAAGAGGGGTCTTACTATTTTCCCCATAACTTTCTTTATAACGTGATTTTTTTATGGGTTTTGTTTCAATATGCATCTAAATGATTATACTTTCATATAAAGTAATAAAAAAAAATCGAAATTTTGACCATTTGAAAGATACCTGACCCCTTAAATGGCATAAATAGGGGAAGGATCTTTAGAATTCTATCTATTAGTGAAATTCATGATAATTACACTCTTTCTCATGAAAAATGATAACTGAAATGTAAAATTATTGTCAATTTTTAAAATTAATAAACAATAAATTAAAAGAACAATTATTTCCCTTATTCGAAAAACTTCCCTTTACAATTTTTATTATAATAAAATTATACATTATTGTGGATAAATATACTGATATTTATGAATTTTTATAATAATTAGAGTGAACATGGATCAGAAACTTTACATTTTTTGCAGTTTTCACATATAGCTTCAATTTCTGTAAGACTTTCTACAATTCTGTAAGACAAAAATACAGTCTGAATTCGCCGTTTTCATACGCTACGCACGGAAGGTGACCTTGAAAGCAGGTACTGATCGACCCGGCCACTTCGATTTATAGGGAGATACGAATATTTTCGGGCGTGGGTTGTCAAAATCCACCGATGTCATGAAAATTGATAGTGCCATTTCAAGAATCCAAAAAATCAAATAAATAAATATACAAGAATTGCTCTTATAACAATATAAGTTAAACGATGTAATTTAGTAAAGTTCACTTCAAACAAAGCCTACCGAAATTTGAATTACGTTAATGTAAATGACTGCACTTCAAAACTTAAGAAATGATTTTTCACATTTACTATATATATAAGTATACATAGGTGTACGAGCTATGCTGTTTAATACGTACAGATATCCTTACCTTATAATATCTGACCTTCCAGGTTGTCTGCTGTTTAAGAAAACTCTTATATTTTTCTACATTTCTTAAATCCGAAAATAAATTTCTACACAAGTGATTTGTCTAAAACGAAAGGAAACTCCTTTTTTAGGTAGTTTAAATTTATAGTTTACTGAGTAAAAGCTAAATTGCATTGAACTATTTTGTACAGTGAAAATGATTTTTTGTGCTATAAATTCTCTTAAAATTTTATATTATTAATTCTCTTCTATAGGTATTATATCGAGGTTTCGGAGTCAAAAATATTTGCAAACTTGTTTCAGTTACCTATGTCCTTTTGTGTAGCAATATCCTGGTTCTTAAACCAGTTATAAGAAAACTACTAATACAATATTTTCTAGCAATGATACGTAATTTTTCATTATATATTGAGTAGTTGTTAATTTTTAGAATTTTTTTATGGCATCGGAGTGGGTAACAGCTGAAAGGCGAAAGTTTTGAGCTGACGGAGTTTTGGCCAGATGCAAAATATGTCAGTCATATAAATTTGGAAGAATAAAATTTCGAGGCAGCAAGGATAAACAGTGTTGGTTACAACAACTAATAGTACAATATTTTTGTACGCTTGACTTAAACAGAAAGCATGTCGTTGAATCACTATACTACCTATAAAACATAAAAAAAAGATTGTGATGATATGAAACGTATACGGAATCTCTTTTTGAGCTGAAACAAATTTCAGAATCCGTGAAACCGAAATTTTCAAAATATAGTCTGTCAAGATAACTGTCATATGTAATTTCTTTTGCAGCAACCCTGAGTATTATTCGAAAAGGAAATATATTTATTTTTATGGCACTTACATTGCCTTTGAATAATATTGAATGAAAATGTATAGGTAAAATGCCAGAGATAAAGAAATTGGAATGATATAAGTTCTATATTAAAGAAAAAACTATAAAATTAACGAAAAGGGAGAAATTTAATATTTTTAAAACCTAAAATATTTTACCACTATAAAATTATCCATTTGAATTTACGAACAATTTTGATAAAAAAGTAAGCAAGAATTAATTGAACAACATGATAAAAATATCAATACACTCATGCATTTACCGAAATGTTAAACTCACATTGTATGATTATTTGTAAAATGTTATTTCATTTATTTGTGATTATAAATAAAAATTAGTCGTATGTGTCAATTCTAAATCTGTCTTCTATCTAATGCATGTTAATACTTCGAAATTCTATATCACAATGGCAAAATTAAATGACAATTTATTGCATATCAGGGACTTCTTTTATATGATTTACACAAAAACCTAATCATCACCAACTTACGTCAAGGTCTATCAGCATATGAAATTTGATGACATTCCGTGCATTATTTCTTGAGATATCAGTATTGTTAAAACCGCGAAAATTTTAGAAAAATGCATGACAGCAGCGCAAAATTTTGGCGATTTACACCATAAATTGATCATCAACAGGCTATGTCACATGTAACTTATTCTGAAGTTTGAGGAATATCCGTCCATTAGTTCTGGAGATTGAGTTATTGTGGAAATCATGAAAAGTACAACAAGGCAGAGTTGGCCGATTAACATAAAAAACTAATCAGCAGGAATTTATTTCAAGGTCTCTTTTAATCTAGTTTTATTAAGTTCCGTGCATTATTTCTTCAGTTAGAGAGACTTCAAAATTTTTTTGTCACATGCAAGACAGACTCACAGACAGACATTTTCTAAAAGTAGTGAGATCGTGTTTAGGGGTTACTAAAAGATATAAATCAGTCGAATAGCGGAAGTCAAATTTATTTACGAATCAAAAACTTTCTTATTTTAAAGATAGAAGTGAGTAAAAATAAATTAAAAACCATTATATAAAACAATACTCTAATATAGGGAAGTCACCTAAAATGATCCCCTTAAGGGGAAATCTTGCGTAAAATAACATAACTGTTTAAATAAAGCTTTGGTCCTATTCTAATATGTTTTGCATCAGAAACATATTTTAATAATATTTTAAACCCAATTTGAGTAATTAAAAAAAATAGATTTTTGAAAATGTGTCCAAAGAATCGTTTTACCCTCACTCAAGGGCATAAAGATCCTTCATTTAAAAATAATTGTTAAATGTTTTTTATCGGCAAAATAAAGGATATATAAAAGTAATTATGGCAATACATAATGAAACAGAATAAGTTTTACAACCAAATAGCACACGTAATGTATTTTATGTAAATTAAAACAAAAAGTGTCACAAATAATTTTGAAAAAAAAAAATAAAATGGAATATTTGAAAATTATGATCCAAATTATGCATCACATAATAAACGCAGAAATAAGTTGAATAATGCCTATTTCCACCCCCACCCCCATCCAAAAACTCGGAATCTTTAAGCACATACCGCAAATATACACATAATCGTCATTCTCACCCATCCCTGCGCATGCATTTTGCACCCACTTACGACACTTGTGACACTGGATTGAACCTTCACCTGCTGCAGAGAAAGCAAATAGTTCATCGCAATAAATACACTTGTGTTCATCTCCTGAATCTGTTTCACTCTATTCCAAATATTGTTTTTTTGGCACCCTTTTCTTCTTTATGGAAATCAGAGTTGCCAGTGGGCTACTTTTTTAAAATTCAGATTTCTTGATTGGCACCACTTTCTTGAAATAGTAAAATTCGCATTATTTAATGACATATTAATTAATGCGAAAACAAGAGGAATTTTAACATTTCAGAAAAGTGGTGCCAATCACGAAATCTGAATTTAAAAAAAGTTACCTACTGGCAATACTGGTGTTAATACGCCTTTGCGTTGACTTCATGCTCTTTTCTTTGCTTTTTCAGGCTATTTCGTTTTTAGATTTTTTTAATTGGATTTTCTTAGCTGCAACCTCTTTTATCTTCTCTTTATGTTCTCTATTTTTCGTTTCCAAACACAGTTGAATCTTATAAGGCTGCTCGTTAAAATGGCCCTTTTCATCGATTTCTTTTTTCTCAAAATGCTTAATTCCAATTTATTTGGAGACGGTAGGATAACACGTGGACTCAAAGAGAATGGCTTGGGGCAGTCACACTTTCAGCTCAGAGTTGGTCAAATTTGTAATACCAGTTATCTGCAATGAAATTACAATTTAATTGTATGTAATTAATTATAGTTAAAAATGCATGCCGTAAAAAATTCTTGCAGCACTGTAGCCAGAACTGCCTCCATGCCATTATTTGATGAAATTTCTACGTTTTAATGTGTTTAACTATAATCAATTACATGCAGATTAACCTGTAATTACATTGCGGGTAATTGAGCTTACAAATCTGCCCAACACTCATTTGGCTCCCATGATGGTTAGGAAAAGGCTCCGGATTTTCTTCAGCCAATAAAATGGTAGTAAAACGATCCAATAATGGATCATTTTCCCTGCAACATAACCGTCCAATTTAGGTCATATAACTAGATGACGCCGAGAAACATAACAAACATCGCATGTGCAATTTACATAACCCACTTTTTCAAAGAATTCTAACTCAGACGCGTATTACTGCGATCGCATGAATACCGCCATTGCTTCTTCTTCACTTGGCACAACTAGTTTGTGTGCTACCCTGTAGATAGCGCGACCTGTCTGAAAGAAAACCTATATGGATCATTTTGCCCCCTAGGATCATTTTAGGCCACCATCCCCTACTTATATAATGTTATGATGGAGTGATTGAAGGACAAATAATGCAATCAAGTGTTTTCACTTAAACTATTTTTTTAACATTAAAACAAAGTGTTAAGAAATTCCCTTTTCGTCACGTTGTTTACTTTGACATTTTCTGAGTGGACGCCAGATTGTTTTAGAGTTATTCATTTATTATCAAAAGAGGTTTCGATAGTTACCCGAAGCATTTTGATACAAACAAATGCGAAAGAAACGGAAAATTATTTTTGTTCGGAATATCACGAGAAAAGAAAAAGAAAAGTGTAATTTAAACCATAAAAGAGGCAGCAATTCTAAAGAAAAGTTATTGTTGCTGAAAATTATATTATTCCTGTGCCTTTGCATACGATTATTAAACTTCTGAACTCGCATATTATTGATTACATGTAAAATATCATTTTATTTACCCATGATTATCAGTAAAAAATGTTGAAACAAGTTATAAAGCAATATTTTAATATACTTTATAGAAATATTACGGATTTCAGATATTTTAATTACAAAATATTAAAGGATGCAATTTCAGAATGTGCTATAAATTAAAACTTCGTATTACACAAAGGCGGAAAGTCTAATAGGGGAGAGTAGCCATATTTGGACCACCGCTTTAATTGGACCGTTGCCATTCTGCCGTTAATTACAAGAAGAGACGCCATCTACCGCTGAAACCCTACTCATCAGAATGACGTCACTCATCATTAGAAGAAGCAGCCGCCTACCACGTGCTGTTTTCAGACAATTTTAAAAAACCTAAAGTTAGCTGTTTTGATCTATTTTTTTTCCTGCTAAACGTATGTGAATATTTTAAAACTAAGTTAAGTTGTTATGTTTTCATATACATGTATGAATTCATCTGTTTATTGCGCATATTTTTCACGCGGAATTGTTTGATTTCGTTTTTGTTCTTAGTCTTGAAATTAACTGTTCTAAAAAATGGCGCAGTTGCCGTAATTGGGCCAATTTAAGTTACTTAAATTGGACCAGATATGCAATCAAAAATTTGAAAAGTAATTAATGAATTTCGAGGACGGTACGCTTTGTACACTATTTTTTTTTATATTTTATAATGGATTACTATCTCCATGCAAGTTTTTTTTGGTATATCTGGATTAATTTTTTTATACAGTTTAGACCTATATAAACATAAAAATATTTTTACATGTCTATGCAATAAATTTTGTTTGCAATGTCTTTTATCTTGTATGTAATTGTATTTATTTTCTTTGAATTCTTTATTCCTACGGCATGTTTGATTTACAGAGTTGAATTCAAACATTTTCCTCCTGCAGGATATTTGTGATGGCAGACATTTTACAGTTCTGCAGGGTGGAATTATACTTTTATGCAATTAAAAAGCATAAAAACTCAAACTTTGATGAAAATGTTGAAAAAGACATAGGCAAACTGTCTGGAAGAAAAACACCCGCGACAGCAAAAGCTGTTAAAGATATAGGAAACAAAAAGCAGACACTAAGTTGTGAAGAAATTGACCTGCAAGAAGACTGAAGCTACAAATCCTTCCCAAAAGCAAAAAAAAAAAAATCATTAGAAATGCTACAGTTAAATCAAAGTACAGAGGGAGCCAAAAAACTGTTGTGTTAACATTATCGCCATATAAACTAAACCTTGAAATAAAAAAAGAACAAAAAGGAAGCTTTCACAGAGCTATTTGGAACATCGAGTTTTAAAAAATAGCCGTAATGCAATTAGCAAGAAAATGATGGAAGAGAAGAACTACAAACATAAGGTAAAGAAAACTTCTGTTGCAAAAAAAGAAGTCTGATAATTCAGAATCTAAAAAGAAAAATCTAGACAGTGATGATTGGTTTTGCCTAATTTATAAGAAAAATAAAATAGCAGAAATGATTCAGCGTTCAGATTGCCATATACGGTCCCATGTTGTGTGCGCTGGAAAACAAAAACAATAAACAAAATTCATGTATAAGCTATTCATCACTCCTTACATGATATTCAAGTAACTGACAATTTGTTCCATAATTTCTATTCTTAATTACTGATAACTTTGATTTATATTTTGAATACATTTTGATTTAAAACAATTACTCGTATTTTCAGATATTTGATTTCATTATATTTCGTTGCTGTTATTTTTTTTATTGTTTCATTAATCGCAAACTTTGCTTTTAATAAAATTAGTTTCATTCCCCAGTCATTAAAACAACCTGATATTATTTGGTCCAATTTAGGAGACTGGGGTCCAATTTAGGCGACGAGTTGCTGAACTTGGACCACTTTTGACAAATTTTTCAAATTAAAATAAAATTTAAGATTTTCAAAATGAAATTGATCTAAAGATTTATTTAGTTAGTAGATGAATAGATTGACCCAGTATAATGATCTTTTACAGATATTCCAAAAATGAAGTGAGTTACACCTGAAAATAAGAGAAGTGGTCCAAATTAGGCTACACTCCCCTATATTAAGATTTTTCAACTTATTTATTAAATATCATAAATCGTTTCAATCTCTAATAAAAAAAGGCTTTAAAAAGCCGTTGTAGAATATAAATTAAAATATTTTTAGTAGACAAAAACATTGTATATTGAAAGATAAAAACAGCTATTTCTTTACTGCTGAAACATAATTAATTCTTTACTATAAATAAGTCTTATTGATAAATAAAATTAAATGTCTACATAAACTTGCTAAAAGTGAAAATACCTATTATTTTACGTAATGAATTTTATCGAACATGGAGACAACGAAGAAATGGAATTTCCAGAAATCGCAAATGTTTAAAGTTTTTTTTTACATCATTGTGACACGCATAAAATTAATCTAGAATTGTCAATTAAGGTTGATTATTGTTTTCATGTAAAAAAAAAAAAAAAAAAAAAAAAAAAAAAAAAAAAAAAAACATAAGAAAATGATGCATCCAAAAAAAAAAAAAAAAAAACATAAGAAAATGATGCATCCAAAATTTCTATGGGTATTTCCGGTGTCTGACTCATTTCTTCACGTTTATTAAATTGGCTAGAACTACTGTTTTCGTAATCATAGAAAAAAAGGTAAAAAGAGATTTGAAATCATCAGCGATTGATATTTCAAAAAAAAAAAAAAAAAAAAAAAAAATCGAACATTTAAAAAATGGATCATTTTAAAGGGCAAAATAAATAACTGCTACCAATTTTTAAAAAACGTAAAAAAAATATAATTAAGAAATTTGGTTTTACGTATTGCAATATTTTTCTCCTTTTTAAACAGGTCATAAGATAGTAATAGAGCAGTATATTGAATATCCTAAATTGCTTTCTAGTTACAGGAAAGTGCTTGTTCTTCAGAATTTGGCTGAAACATAAGAAATTTAAAAAGCTCTATTCATTAAAAATAAGAATAATTAAACAATATGATTATATGTATGAATAATTAATAGTAAATGCATAATGAAGATACTTTGTGAAAAATGTTTAGTTTAATAGCATTAATATTTGAATTAAAATAAAATAACTATTAATAAAAGAAAAGCTATAACTATGCAAACGGTTGAGTAAATAGTTATTAAAAAAGTACTATAGACTGTATTTCTGTGCTAACTAAATGTGATCGATCAAAGTATTTTGTATATAAACAAAAACCTACATTTATAATTATGTATTTTTATGCTCATTGCTAGTTTTTACACCTTGATTTTCTAAAAACTGTTCGATTTTCACTACATCATACACAACAATATCTCTAGCTTCAGTAAACGACTCGTATAAATCGTTAACGCTTTCTTCAGATACGCCAAAATAAGATTTTTTTAAATCATTCTCTAAATTAATAAGCTTAGATTTCAGTTTTTCAATTAATTTTAAGTTTTTATTTTCAATTGCGTCAGTAACTTGAGCGCTATAACTTTTTATTTCTTTAACGGTAAAAAGAAATTTTGATTCAGAAGCAGATTCTGCCTTTGCTTTAGCCATAATTATATAATTCAGATTTCTACTAACCGATCTCAGGCTTCCGAGGGACCAACACTTATATGTGTAAGGTTTAAGAATAATAAGATGTACATTTATTTCACGAATCAGAATAAATTTAATCCAAAACAGTACCTTCTTGTGTGCGTGCATTCTTTCTTTGCAGAGTAACAAACCTGCTTCGAAATCGATGAAATAAATCCTTGATTGAATTTAGTTGAAGATTCTGAACTTGAATATCGATTATATTATTTAAGTAATAACGAATTTACTGAAATTAATACGATGTAACTTGACTTTTCATATTTTTTATTTGTAGAGAATAATAGTGAGATTTTAGACTTTTTAGCATTACGAATCAGAGCATTCTAAGCTTCGATCACAGGATCGAAGAAGCGTAAAAAAATACAGAAGAAATAAATTATCTAAATAAAAAAAAGACAAAGATTAATATTCATTAATACAGAATGAATGATAATAAGAATTTTGATATTAAAATAGATTAAAATTAGTGACTTACAATGAATTATAAATCTAATTTATCAGCAGTAAATAGTTCGATCAAAAAAAAGAATGTTATGCAGCATTTTTAGTGCTGCCAACTACTGTGAATTAGGGATACTAAAAGCTGTCTGTCAGAAGAAGGAATTTTGCATGCTCCGCATTTAATGTTAGAATTCGAGTATTCTAAGATTCTGGAATATCAAGGAGTGGTACTCCTATCAAAAAATGACCTGGAGTTAATTCATGTAGATCTCGTGGATCCGAAGATATAGGGGTTAATGGTCGTGAGTATATACAACTTTCAATTTGATATAGCAAAGTAGTTAATTCTTCAAATTTCAATACACTGCATTTAGATGTTCTTAGTATATGAGTTTAAGTAGATTTCGTAAGAAATACTTCCTATTGCAGTCGTTACCATGGTGCGACTTTTGAAAAATTCCTTCATAACTTTTCATTTTAGGACCCCAGGAACACAAAACCACTCCCAACTAAAAAGTTTATATATATATATATATATATATATATATATATATATGTACTAAATTTTGTCCGCACGATAAAAGTCGCAATTATGCACGGATCGTCTTCAAACTCGCCAACAACTTTGAGATGGCTAATATCTCGGCGGGGATTGAAAATGGGCAAACTCGGCCCAAGGGAAGGAAAATGGGGAAGGTAAAAAATTTGAATACCGTCTTAACATGATTCTGATAAGACCAGCTCTTACACAACAATGACAGGAAAAAAAAATATTTTTCGTTATAGCAGTTGCCAACAATTAAAAAAATCAATAAAAATCTCACCACAACAATTGTTTTTCTATTGCAAGATTTTCACGTGAAAGATTAAATTAAATAGTTTAACGAATTGAAAACAAATTGAATATTACGTCATAAGTTTTCTAGAGCAAGATTTCCGCATGAAAACTCAAAAGGAAGTAAATAGTTAGACGAATTAATATAATATATATATATATATATATATATATATATATATATATATATATATATATATATATATTGCGTCATATTGGAAATATAATGGATCTCATCAGGTGAATATGTAATGTCATGTGAGTTGAAGAAACGTATTAAAAATATGATAAAAACCTGACTATGGAAATATTAACATATTTTAACACTTTGATGTCCTCTGAATTGCCTTTAGCCATTTTTAAACCTATTCCATATGCATGAGAGTGGGCATTTGTGTATATTAAATTTTTCACAAAAAGTTTAGCTGTGCCTAGAGCTCATTCTTAGTGAAGAAACTGTGTTTCTCTCTAATCTTGATTGAAGTTTTGTTGGAGAATTTAGAACTTAACTTCGGAATCTACCTCCGCCTGTAGGCCCAGACGGCAGGGATTACAGCTGCATCCCATCGCCCACCAAAGTGTGACGCGTATGGAGGGATGGAATGCCAATTTATTTTTTGACTCGAAAGAAATTCTTGAACTTCATTTTCCTTCAAATATTGGAATAACTGCTTTAACTGTTAAGCCAGATTTGTGAAGTTTTTTGCATTATGAGAATAGACGGTAGACCTCTACGTGCGATAAATAGTTTCAAAGCTGTTAGTAGGCTTGCACAGACAAGTCTGATACCAACTCAAGATGTACCGCATTAGTGCAAATACAGACGAATACTGCTATGTAAGATTTAATTTTGGTCTTACTTCTTGGCAAATTTGACTTAGTTAGACAGGGTCCTGCAAAATATAAACCCGCCTTGGAAAATGGACGGATTGGGGTGATTATGCCAACGGGAAGATCTCCCATCATTTGTTGACAAGCTTGTGCCTTAAGACGTTTGCAAAGCAGACATTTGTAGACTTCTTGTCGTACACTAGCACGACTGTTTACAAACCAGTATTGTTGACGAATTATAGCAAGTACTAGCTGTGTACCTGCATGTATATGTTGCTCATGGACATGTTTATACAATAACTTAGTAATAACGTGATTTGTTGGAAGTAGCATAGGATATTTTCTATCAAAACTTAACGACTGATGATGTGACAACCAACCAACTACTCGAATAATATCACTCGAATCTAAAAACACATTTAATGATAATAATTTACTATTGCTAGGTAATGGCTTTCTTTCCTTTAATAATTTAAGTTCTGTGTAGAATTCAGAACTTTGTATTATTTTAACTATAGAAGGAATAGCATAAGGGATTTCTTGTGCACTCAGTGTTTCCAGATTTTTTGTAGCACTATGCCTAGCATTATAGGTGAATCTAAGACACCGCGCTGTGATACTTGATAGCTTAGAGAATTTGGGGAACTTAAGAAAAAAGCATGGAAGGGCAATTACTTAAGTTACGTTGCTGACAGTTTAAATTGCTGGATTTAACTCAGATATCGGAGGATTGTACGAAGGCATTGAGATTGGTTAATTTGATAACAGCAATGGATGTTCATGTCACCATAGAGAATGATGAAGACTCTTTCGTGGTGCAATACCCCTAGAAGCTCAATCTGCAGGATTTAAAATAACATGAATATGATTCCACTGAGATGAATACATTAATGATTGTATTTGATCAACTCTCTTTAGTAGGAATTGATTTCCTTTTAAGGGAAGTGATTTTAACAAGCTGAAAACAATCTAGGAATATCTCCACAGATAAATATTGTCAAAGGTTATCGGTAAAGTAGCGATAATGACTGGCATAATTTTGCTAGTAAAAGAGCTGAACAAAGTTCAATACGTGGCATTGTTTGAGGTTTTATTGGATTTATTTTAGTTTTAGCTGCAATCAAATTGACAAATATTTCGTCAGGAGTAATAACACGTAAGTAAGTAACATCAGTATAAGTTTCACCTGAGCCATCACAAAACCCATATAACTGAATTTGGACATCATTTGGTTATAATAATTCATATGACTGGGGATTTCAATTGACTTTAGCGAATGAATTTCTGATAAAAATTCAATCACCACCTGTAGTACGGAATCGGGGATTTCTTCATCCCAAGGAATCTTATCTCTCCAAAGATCCTGCAGCACGATCTTTAAACGTACTGTAGTAGGAGCTAGGAAACCCAAGGGGGTTTAATAAACCAAATATTGTAGCCATAACCGATCTCGTTTTGTTTTCACTTACTTAAAATCATTAAAACGAATTTGTGAAACGTCTTTCGTAGAATTCCAAAGTCGTCCGAGGAACTTAACGGTATACCTTCCGGAATGACATTCTCCGATGAAGCCTTCGTTTCATATGGTAAATGAACTATTACTTCTGGATCTATACAGGTCCACTTTCGTAGATTGAAACCCGCGCTTTGTATAACCTCGATTAACTCAGTCACCAAAACTTGGGCATTTTCTGGGCATTTATGAAATGGGTGGGATTCGTTACACTGTGCACATGTAAGCTTTGGAAATTTACTTACACTATCCATCACGACTGCATTCACGACATATTTTTTTGAAAAAGTTGTGATTTAAAATCAAATTTGTGATTAGATTTGGATTAAGTTTTAATAAATTCAGCATTACAGCTCTGCAAACTTCGAGATTGTTTTCCAAAAATGCCATTAAAATTTCATAACTTGGAAACGAATCATTATTTAATGATAATTCCCATTGCTTTTTTACAGATTCATCAAACTTCGTTTGCACTATATACACTAAAATCAGATCGACAAATTCATTTAATTGAAATTTCAAAGATTTTAAATTTTGAATAACTTCATTGCATGTATCTAACAGCTCTAAAATGGTTTTCTGCGTGGGCGATTTCAAAGGTTTTGCATTAACAAATTTAGACAGCAAAGAATATGCTAAATTTTTACGTTTAACATACCTATTAATAGAGTTTCCCACGCTTCTTTAAAGTTATTACCAGAAATGGAAAAAACGGAAATTAATTTCGCCGGGTAATTCTTAACTCTTGCAATTAAATAAGAAAATTGCGATTGATTTCAAAGGACTTCATTAATATGAATTGCAGTTAAAAATGTCTCCTTAAAGGTGATCCATTGAATGACATCACCATAAAATATGGAAAGTTCGAATTTCGGTAGTTTTAATGCGTTATCATTAACACCTATACCTGAGCTATTATTAACTGTATCTTTATGCTCATTGTGCGTTTTAATGCCTTGATTTTCTAAAAACTGTTCGATGTTCACTACATCATCCACAACAATATCTTTAGCTTCAGTAAACGACTCGTATAAATCGTTAACGCTTTCTTCAGATACGCCAAAATAAGATTTTTTTAAACCATTTTCTAAATTATAATAAGCTTATATTTCAGGTTTTCAATTAATTTTAAGTTTTTATTTTCAATTGCGTCAGTAACTTGAGAACTATAACTTTTTATTTCTTTAACAGTAAAAAGAAATTTTGATTCAGAAGCAGATTCTTCCTTTCATTTAGCCATAATTATGTAATTCAGATTTCTACTAACCGATCTCAAATCTTACGAGGAACCAACACTTTTATGTGTAAGGTGTAAGAATAATAAGATGTAGATTTATTTTAACGAATCAGAATAAATTTAATTCAAAACAGTACCTTTTTGAGTGCGTGTACTCTTTCCTTGCAGAGTAACAAACTTGCTTCGAAATCGGTGAAATAAATCCTTGATTGAATTTAGTTGAAGATTCTGGACTTGTATATCGATTATATTACTTAAGTAATAACGAATTTACTGAAATGAATACGATATAACTTGAATTTTCATATTTTTTAATTGGACAGAAGAATAGTGAGATTTTAGACTTTTTAGCGTTACGAATCAAAACGTTCTAAGCTTCGTTCACAGGATCGCAGAAGCGTAAAAAATACAGAAGAAGTAAATCATATAAATAAGAAAAAAAAATAAAGATTAATATGCATTAATACAGAACAAATGATCATAAGAATTTTGAAATTCAAATGAATTAAAAATAATGATTTACAATGAATTAAAAATCTAATTTATCAGTAGTAAATAGTTCGATCAAAAAAAGAATGTTTTTCAGCTTTTTTAGTGCTGCCATCTACTGTGAATTAGGGATAGTAAAAGCTGTCTCTCCGAAGAAGGAATTCTACAGATGTTATTAGATCAATAAAATTATTTAAATTATATATATATATATATATATATATATATATTATATATTTCATATAAAATTCTAACAGTGATAAACTGGAATATAGCCTATAATTATTTATTCAAAAATTGTTTTTGAATTCATTTTAACACTAGAACGGCGGGAAAATCATACCTACTGGAACGGCGGGAAGGGGTCATTTTGACCCCTCGATGAAAATACTGAAATAACAACGCTAAAACAATTTTAAATGCCATAAATTGGCAAAAATATGTAATTCCCGTTTATTTCATAATTTATATTTAATATTACTCGATAATTTATTGAATTTTAGAAGTACTGTATATGTAACGCCTACATGGCGATTAATTGGATCATAATACAACTACTCAAAAAACTCATTAATTTGATATAAAAATCGATTTAAAATTAATGTTTTCACAAATTATAACTAATGTTAACTAAAATAAAACACAATTTATAAAATAATATATATATACATATATTTTTTTTATCTAACTTATTCGCCGAATGAAGTTCTCTCTAAATCCATAAATGAGAAATTTGTTCTGTTGTTTCCGTTATTTCATTATAAGTGTAGCTGAATGGTTAATATGTTAAGCAAACTGTTTCAATTTTATTTAATGCTTATAATACTCCAAATTGTGCACACGTATTAGGAATTAATTCAGTTGTAACAAAAAAATAACAATTTTTCCAGTACATTTTCTGCACATAACTTTGAAACATGGTGCGCAAAATTCTTGAGATTTGTTTTCATTGCATGTCTGTACTTGACATTTTTTCTCTTTATATCTATTTTATTTTCATGTTTTTTTTTTTTATTTTTTTTTTTTTTTTTTTTTTTTTTTTTTTTATGACTCAGAAAAGATATTTGGGAGTTTTGAAACGAAACCATAAAATCCATTCTGTACACATCCCCTAAGTTTAATAGAAAATCTCTTCTACTGATAGGCTTGCCTGTTACACTTTTATAAATTATCCAGGTGTTTAAAGTTGCATGATCCAAAATATTGAAAAAGATATGTACAGGCCATCGTCTAGAAGCCGATTTCATGGAGTATTTTCGGCACATCTGATCATGGATATCCACACCATACTTCGTTGCGTTGTAATATTTTATTGAATCGGGCAACTTCTTGAGACCGTCTTCAGTTTTTATAGTAGAATAAAATGAGCTCAGTAGAAAAACACTTTTTTTCTTTTGGCTTGATAGGTGGTAAGTGTCATATTATCACATTCCACTATCTTCGATCAATAAAGAGTACTGCGCATATTTTTCAATGATATAGGAATTTCTCTTCTGTTCTTTTTCATTGTGCAACCAAAGTTGTATTTGAAGCTTTTAACATTTCTGCTAATTTGATGCTAGTAAAATAGCTATCTGTCGTAATATTCCTCCCTTCCTTTAGATGGGGTCTGTTAATTTCATGACAACATTTTCCGATAAACGTAATTAAGGATTGGCTATTTCATCTTTTTCTAGATAAATAAATTCATTCAAGAGGTTTTTAGTATCAACGTGAACAGATCACCAAAATTTTATTCCAAATTTATCCGATTTATTTGGCATATATTGCGTAAATTTATATCTATCCTGAGATGAGAACAATTGCTCATCAACTGTAATATTTTGTCCTGGTCGGTAGCATGTTTTGCAATTTTCAATAAATTTATTCCACATTTTAGATGCAAGAGCAAATTTATCAGTCTGTAGTCTGCTAGATCTCGTTGTCTTTTCACCAAGCCTAAAAAATATTTTTCTGTCTTTGAATCTATCTCTTAAGATAGTTTCTTTGCAAAATAGTATTCCTCATGCCATGGACGATAATGAATAAAAATCTAAACCCTTTTTTTTTATTGCTCCTCGAACATATAGTATAGCAACAAAAGCAGCTTCGAGTACAAAGAGTATTTTACTAAAAGGGTCAAAATGACCCCCGTCCGCCGTTCTAGGAATACAAGTCAATATTTCAAAAACTAACAAATCTAGAAAGCTGATTTTTATTTTAGAAATATATGTTATCTATTTAGGAAAAGTCAAAAAATTTCAAATGATTTCGCCCAAGCAAACAAAAGTAATCAACGGGCAAAAGTACTCAGGTGTCAAAATGACCCCTCCCTCCGTTCTAGTGTTAAATAAGACCTACCATTATTTGAATCATCAAAAGGATTTCTTAAATCGCTCCTTAAAATCATTATTCATTATGAACTTAACTGTAGAAAGACAAAAAATATACTTCATAAGTGAATTCAACTTATTTTCTAATTATATGTTCACTTTAAAAGCAATAGCTAAGTTAATTATTTTACTTAAAAATCACATTATTATATATTTTTAAATTATTTTATGACCTATAAAAATGCCAAAAATCTATCTATCTTTATAGAATTAAAATTTAAAAGAAAGATTCAGAAATCTAACCCTTCTAAAAAAAAAAATTACCAAAAGAAAAAAAAAAGGCAAATTAAAAATTTCTATTTTATTTTAAGACTGGAAAATGTTGGTAAGTAAAAGAATCAATATTGCTACATAATGATTAAAAATATATTATACATTAAATCATCAAATGACATCAAATGAATTCTTATTCTAATTAAAAGTGATTAATTACCAACTTATTTTTTATTAAAACTAGTTTTTTTTATGTTAAAAATATATATTTCTTAAATTAGAACATTTAATTACCTTATAATTCCTAAAAAAAAGAAAATTGTACTAACGGTAAACCTCTAAAATTCATTTTATTAAATACTTATGCTGTCTTAAATTTATAAGAAAGATCCAGAAATCTCCCGAATATTAGAAATTATCTACCAAAAGAAAAAACATATATAAATTAATATATTTATTTTCTTTTTAAATTAAAAAATATTGATAAGTATAAAATTAATATTACAAGATAATCAATAAAATATGTTATACATTAAATCAAACGGTATGAAATGAATTCTTATTCTAATTAAAAGTTATTAATTACCATCTTATCATTTATTAAAATAAGTATTTCCTTGTTAAAAATATATGTTTACAAATTAAAGCAACGCATGTAATTACATTATAATTCCTAATAAGAAAGAATTATTAACAGGACAAAGCCTCTAAATGTATATTTTTTGTTAAATACTTAATGATTCTTAAATTTATAAGATAAACAAATTCGTTTGTTTTGACTAATTTGCTATTTATTTAATTCATTGAAATATTAAATTAACATTTAAATACAAGCGCAAAAGAAAATTACAAAGAAAATAAAACGAAAGTCACTTTAAAATTTCTATTTCCCCACCTACAATTTACCTACAACGACAAACCATCACTTATCGAAACGCCTTCCCCTTATAAACCAATAGAATCCTCTCCTCAACAAGGCTCAGTGCCCAAGTGGTTAAAGAATTTACCATATGTTCCTATTGGCGTCAGATCGAGTCTAGCCTCTTCCAGCGTCGAAATATGTTCCTCTGAAAAATTAACAAACATACATGACAAGATGGCTCA
Source organism: Maratus speciosus (assembly GCA_963932465.1). Taxonomy (NCBI): domain Eukaryota; kingdom Metazoa; phylum Arthropoda; class Arachnida; order Araneae; family Salticidae; genus Maratus; species Maratus speciosus. The sequence continues at coordinate 329,107,710 of OZ010788.1, read as the reverse complement.
TAGATTGCGCCATCAAAACTTTATTTTTCTATTTATGCTGATGTCGGGATGCGGCAGGTATTCGTATGATCTATTGGCGTGCATTCGGCATATTGTTCTACCGATACCAGACAGACACTGCGCCACGTGAATCGGGCCGCATCCTCGGGGCTTATCAAAAAGTTACGGAACTGGTAGCGGCAGCAGGTATCGAGCCAATACAGCCGGTAGTGGCCGGCGGCTATCGGCCGATTTCTTACCGATAGCTCTGTGTTTGCTGGGAAGGTACTTACGTATTATCTGAATGAAATCGTATTCACTAGGCTAACAATTGCGTCAAAATTATTAATAACTGTAACCATAACTTACTTTTGCATTTTTTAACTCCATGTTTAATATTATATAGTTGACATATTAAACACAGCGGCATAAGTACACTGTAAAAATAATTCCGCAACGTTCCTGGGATAAAATGGGCAGCTGAGTTGCCCATTATTTCCAAGAAACATTTCTTGAAAACGACTGGAACTTTACTGTATATGTTAAAAACTTTCTACAGAAATGCCAGTAAGTTTCCTGCGAAATACCAGGAATATTTCTGTTGCCAGCAAAACGTTACTGACATTTCACAGCATGCGGGATCCGCAGACGATTTTTACATTTCCAGTTGACAATTTTCGCTTTATTATCATTATTTGTTAGAATGAAAAAATATTTTGAAATTGACATCAAAATTATTATTTATAATTTACACGAATAAATAAATTTTCAGTTAAAATTCAATAAAGTAAATATATATATATGATATATTGTTTCTGAACTTTGCTTAAAATATAAAAATATATAAATGCAAATAATAATTAGAAAAAAAATCTAGACATAAAATATTTTGGATTTTCGTCAGTAACTATGTTGGTTTACAAGTCAGATAAAATACATATAAATTTTCATGAAAGAAAAAAAAAAAACCTAAACGTAATTGTATATTTTTTTCCGAAAAAAAAATCAAATTTGCAGCAATTCAAAGTGTCAAATATATATCAAATTTAAATCAAATTGTAATAAAGTGTTAAAATATAAAGTTAATTAAAAAAGAAAAAAAAAGTCAAGAGGTAGCATCGAACTTGGGCCGTACGGGTGGCGTGCGAGCCTTCTGCGTCCACACCACGAAAGACACGTTGAGAGCTGCAAACGAATGGGTATTTGAAACGTATGCATCTAATTTGTTCTAATTTCAACCTCGGCATCTAATTTCTCAAAATCTAAGGCTCATTTGAAGAAATCTTTTCACAAGAATAATTAGAGATAAGAACTCTAAAACATACTTTAAATTAATCAAAATCGATGAGAATCATGTGTGATGGCCCCCTGGTTAATGGAGATCCAAATAATAGGTGTATTTTTTTTTACACGGTCTGCTCGTTACACGTTCCACAGACAAGTACGAGAGATAATCTCTTAGCGATGTCACAGAGGTATTGTATTTTCATCTGAATTGTCTTGACAATAGAGACGTAAAGGATTATTTCGTCTATTGATTTATTTGCATTCCATATTGATTTTTTTACATTCATTTAAGGAATTCGTTTTCGACACTCGCGCGCGAGCAACGGATTATAGCAAAAAAATAATAAATGGCGGCCGCAGCGGGTTGCTGTTTCCAACTTTTGTTCAGGGTTCAGGAACGTTTCAGATAAGAAAACCAGAATTTCACAGGAAAGAGCTAAATTATTCTGAAAACCTGAGAAAAGGCGAAACGTTCCTGGATTTTACATGGAACGTTACCATTTTTTTACAGTGTATATATATATATACGTATATCTATAAAGTATGATATAGCATGGATATAAATATAATTTATTATATTCATTGATACAGTAAGTTTATAATACATAATATTTATATTATATTCATTCTGGTGGGAATAAAAACCCACAAGAAATAAAACTATCATCTTAATCATTAGCAATATGGTTTATTGCTAAAAGCCGACAGTTTGAAATTAATTATTTTTTTCAATTACACTAACTTACTATTTTATATAAAATAGTTTGCTTTTATATTATTCATTATGTATGTTATGTATGTATTAAATGTACATTAAATTACAAATTATACATGATTGGCAATTGACAACGATTAACAACTTTGGTGCTTAACCGCTATTTTTTGCAATATATCTACCTAGCTCAGATAATATGTAAGTGCAGTACTTAAAATTATGGTGTGAACATAAACAGTTAAAATACAAGTTACAAAATCACCAAAAACGTACAATATTCCGTACAATAACCTGTAAATTAGATATTATTATACATATTTATAATATCAACTAAATGCATATGAAAAACTTAACTAAATATTTTTTATTAAATATTCTAAATTAATAACACATAGTTATTGCAAGCTTGAATAGAAAACACCAAATGATGCAATTTTAGAAAGTGCTACTACTTCAATAATCTCATATAGTAAGAAAATCTCAACATAATATGAAAGAGAGTTTTGGGAAATTCCTTTATCCATCGTTTAATTTAATGGTTTTCAGAGTAGTTGCCAAATTGTATTAGAGCAATTTGTTAAATATCAGAAATTGCTTCCACACTTTACAAAAAGCTTAAAAGCTGTTAAAGAATAAAAAATGAAAAATAATTATTGTACAAAAGAACCCCTTTCTATAATGAAAAAGAAAGAAAAATAAATAATGGAATTTCTGTAAATATACTTTTAACTATACATAAGCAGTTTTTGGGTGACTACGCAAATTTCCTAAAATGTTAATCGGGCATAGTATGCTAAATTCGTATAATTAGTTCTAATCTTGTATGTGTAAAATTATTTTTTAAATTTAGGCATTATTACTAAAAACCATTTTTTAATAATACTTTTACAAACGCTCAGTTTAAGAAACTAATTTATTTATTTTTTAATTTTAAAAATTTTAAAATATTGGCATAAATTTTCATACACATTTCACTGCAGAGAGTGATAATAGTTACGCATGTAATCTATAAGGAAAACTAAGTCATTACTAAACCTCCACTTTATTGTCAACAAAAATTCTTTTGGATTCGTTTCAAAAATTACCGTAAAATTTACATAAAAAATATCTAAATTTCATTTTTTCTGTCCTAAATGTGGTTAAGAGCTTTTTTAACAATCTAACATCATTTTTTGTCGGGTTCATTCACCTTGTTTTACGCTGTTCTTTTAATTATGAACTCTTCACTATTTTATTGATATATTTTCTCTCAGAGGCGTATTATGGGTAGTTTTTTCTAGAAGCAAATTTTAATGCAATTTTATCATCTGCTGGCGTGTTTTCTTTTGCCTATCAGCTTTTTTTTCTAATTGTTTCTTTTGTCATGTTTTTCACATTTCTATAAATATTACTGAAATATCGCTTGAAAGTTTTAAAAACGGCTTTCTGATGATTATGTATAACTTTTAAATGCGAGATTTTAATATCCTGTTCCAATACAATCCACGCAGCTATCGGCATCTCAGCAAAATTCTAAAATAAACACCAAATATTAATTTAAGAAAACTAAGCATTTATTTTATAGCACAAAAGTGTCAAAAATCAGAAGGTAATTATTTAGAAGAATTATTAAATAATTGTATGTAAAATATAAAAATTAATATCATCATACTATAATATAATAATGTAGTTTTCCTAATTTAAAATTTTTACTGTGTCCATATTTATGTGACAGGCAATGTTTGAATTGTATTGCATTTTATGCAATTTTAGACAATGCAAATTTAGATGTAAGAGAATTAAGGTGTATTCAAACGTAGGTTTTAGTAAAATTAGCATACAATTATTAAAAGTAAATACTTATAAATACTTATAATACATAAAATATTTATAATTATGTGTGAAATACATATTTGCATATTTATAATTGACATAAAATCTTAATGCAAATAACACCAACAACAAGTTTTATATAACAACAGTTTCATGTAATAAATGTTTCATATATACAGTTATAGAAGCTCGATTTAAAAAGAAAAAAAGATGCAATTTAAGAAACCGTCACACTTGAAAGAAAATCTCTCCTCAATATGAAAGAAAGTGTTGGGAAATTACTTATTATGTCGGTTAACTTGATGTTTTTTTGAGTAGTAGCCAAATTGTATTAGATCTAGAACTATTTATTAAATATCAGAAATTCTTCTTTAGCCATGAAAACATTTAAGTTCAAAAGCTGTTGGAGAAAATAAAATTCTTTTTTATATCAAAATAAAAATATATTGCAATAAAAGATTAATTTTTTCTGGCTGTGTACTAAATGCTCTTTACAAATAGTACAATTATACGTAAATTAGGATTTAAAATGTTTATGATTATTATTAAAATATTCATGATAACTAAATAAAACGCTTGTTTTATAAAACATTTTTATGGAATAACTCAGAGTTATACAGCTTGATTTTTTAATACAAAACTATGCAATTTAGAAAATCGCTATCACTTAAAACAAAATCTTACCGCAATTTGAAAAAAAGTATTGGGTAATTCCATTTCAACTTGATAGTTTTTTGAGCGGAAGCCAAATGGTATTAGACCAATTTAATAAATATCATAAATTGCTTCGGAAGCCAACGGAAACATCTGGCTTCAAAAGCTGTGAAGGAAACTGTATTTAATATATATATATATATATATATTAAAGTAAAAATATTGAAAAAAAAATGAAATATTCATCATAAATGCGCCTAAGTTTTATAAAAATATTTTGTATGTGCTTACACAAAATTACTGGCAGGTAAATTATGTATAAGGTTTTTCCTGGATAAAAATTCTCATAAAAATTCGGTATTACACGGATAGAATTTTATATTAGTTAAGCATATAACTGTATTTGTTTATTTTATTAGAAGAATTACATTCAAATAAAGCATTAATTATTATTTTTTTTTAGAGAATTTTTACAAGATTCTCATTTTCGTTATAATATAGATATAAGATAAATGCAGGTAGTAAGATCACCTTAATTTTTTGGCGATAGCAGTAACTGATTAAAAAAAATATTTATATGAAAAATTGTCTAAAATAGCCTATTCTTTTCAGTACTAGAAAAAAAAAATAAAAAGAGTACTTTGAACAAATTTCCAATTTATATTTCATGCTTATTTTAAATATGTAAAATTTTAAAGAATATTTTGCGATTATTTGTATTAATATGATACGGCTATTTACCATTATAATGGTTATTAAGTCATTCTAGATGACATACGCATTCTCAAGAATTATTTAGTTAACCAAGATTTTCAGATAAACGTCGTCTTCCTTTTAAAATGAAGAACATTAAAGAAATTTAAATTCTTAGGATTTCATTTTGACACGAATTGTTTAAAATATATTTTGTTAAATGAATTAAGAATAGCAATATAAAATATCATTTTAAATTTTGTTACATAAATATCTGAGTGTATTTATTACATTTGTATATTTAAAAAATGGCCGTCCTTTCACCAGTTTATAAACTACGTCTATTATTTTAATGTAAATTTTTAAAGTTTGAATTTACAATGACCAATATTTTTCACTTATTTAATTTGAAATATTTTAAACTAATAAAAAAATCATTTCCGCCTCGCCAAAAGAATACATTTTAAAAATAATATTATTATTTGTATGTTGTTACCACTTGAATGTTTTGCCATAAGAGACTTAAGAAATCGTTTTCTGGCACAAAGTGAAATTTAACCGGCGTCAAAGTTACTTATAATATTTTCTTAAGAAGTTTAAAACAAGTTAGAAATTGCACGTCAAACGTGGCAAATGAGGTGCGTCCGTACTATAATTAGTTTTATAATTATTTTTGGCACCGCATATTGTACTGAATGTATATATTAGTGCACTTCATAAGTGCCTAATCATTTCATTCTGTTCTAAAGTTTATCACATCATTAAAATGCGCTTGCAATAATTTTTTTCCATTGGCCTAATGCAACGGCAAATTTTTGAATGTCCCTGTAATTACACTATGCATCCGATTTTCATATAATTTGAAATGACTCGATAAATTTTTTCAACAATTATATATTTAAAATTTCAGACCAATCGCTAGGGTAGATTTTGCTCAGTAATATGCAGACGGACAGACAGACAGAAAGACATACAGACAGACGGACTGAACGACGACTATAGGTGCTACGTTTTTATATAATTACGAACGCGTCTAAAAATGAAGAAAAGGAACTTTATCCAAAAAACTCTCTTTCCGTATATTTATCTATAATCCAAAAGGAATTCGAATATCATTGCATTTGTGATTTAGGAAATCTTTAAATAAAGAGCCAAACTGCCTAAACTTTGGTATGTGACAGATTAAAAACAGCTAAAAAAACATTCTCATTCTTATGAATTTCATTTCTATCAGCAATCAGTGTAAAAGCAATTTCTTTAATTTTTTTTTATCTAAAACAATGAACATTGATTTTAAATTGTAAGACTTTAATTAATTTACTGTCTTTATAACATTATTTTTATATGTAAGAGTAACATATTTGTTTCTAATTGAAACTAATTGTTCCACTCCCATTCAAAATTTTATGCATATATCTGAATTTTATAATTTATTAAAGTAAACATGTGAAAAAAGAATAATTTAGAAAGGATTTATTTTAACTTTCAGATAACGATATTTTCTTTGAAACAACTTATCTAAAGATTAAAATACCAATTAGTATTTCATTTATCATTTTCTACCATTTGAACTAAGGAATAAAAAACAAATTTCTTCTAGATAAAATGAAAAATTACTAGCGTGAAAAATCCTTTCATGATTTACTTAGGGGCTTTAACCAAAATATCTGAAATGCTTCCTTTCCGTTTTATATTTGTCTTAAAACCAATAGGAAATCAAATAGCACTGCGGATTAGGCAATATTTTTGATAAACAGCCAAACTGGCTATACGCCACGATGTGATAGACCGTAAAATGCTAGAAACGCATCCTTAGTCAAAAAGGTTTAGTTTTTGCCAGAAGTTATTATAACTAAAATTTGTTTAATTTTTCATTATAGCAATAAAATTTGAGATTCAAACAGACCGATTTTCGTATTTTGTTTATTTTAGGAAGAGATGAGATATTTGCTTATAAGTAAAATTTTTACTAAAAAATAATTGCCTTGTACTGTTATCAATTTTAATTCATAAATAAACTTTCATTGTTTAAGGACTTTAGAAAAGAATTTATATATCTACATATGTATATTTAAATTTACATATTTTTTATACTTCTGTTTCCTACAAATTTTATTTACGTACACACATAAACTCACATATATCTTTGTGTTTACATTCACAAGTGCAGATTAAAGTCGTATTAAACCATCTACGACAACGTCTTATTTTATCAAGAAATTTCTGTCATCAGAGAAATCGAATATTTCTCTTCAGAATAAATGGTATGCAAAGAAAAAAATGGGTTGGAACTGTGCTCTGACTATATGGTAATATTTATATGTAATTGTAAAATATATATATATATATAGAGAGAGAAATTCAATTGTCTTATAACACTAATTTTAGGCCTGATGACGACTGGTATTCGTTAGTACATCTTCTTAACAAGACAGTAGAAACGATAGGAAGGCATGCTAATCCACGATGACTAAACATTCTCCCTCAGTTTATGAAATTTTGAAGGGGGGGGGGAGGACAGAGTCTCGAATAGCTCTTTCGATAGCATTTCAGACGTGCTCTACGGAATTAAGTTGAAGTGACCTTGCTGTACAAAGCAGAGAACTAACATGGAAGGTCTCCATACTGGGCATACTCAGAATATTTTGAAAAAAAAAATACCAATTAAACTACTTATGTATGTAATAAAGGATCAGTCAAATTTAGCAGTGGAATTACAGTAGAATGTCTGTAAAAAATAAAATACTTTCGAGTATTTGGCGCGAAAAGACGAAAGCGTCACGCGATTTGGCGAGCAGTACTTTTCCTCAGCAAAAGCAAACGATTTTAATGCATCTGAAAATTGTTTGTTAATTGATTTTTAGAATGCGTGTAAAAAGTATTTAATGGATTTAAAACATAAACAATGAGAGAGTTTAATAAATACATTTTTTCGTATTACATATTTATCTTTCTTGTTACTTAATTTTATTACTTTAAAAACAATTTCATATATAAAAAATACTTTCATATATTTAAGCGTATTCCAAAATAAAGGCAAGATTCATTTAGCAGTTATTCATTTCAAACCAAGGAATTCGTCGTTTCCATAGCAACAAAATTGAACGACAGCGCTCAATTGGACTTAATTTTGAGATATTGAAACAATTTTAATTTTGTTTTAATTCATCAAATGTGATATTTAACTTTAATTATAAATACATATATGACAAAACTATAGCTAAATCAAACTAAAACTGACAAAACTACAGTTACTTAAGTTAAATTTATCTAAACAAGTTCAATATGAAATATTTTTATCTTAAAGAGTATTCGACATGAAAAAGTATTTTTCGAAATTTCATTTCATCGCCAACCGATGATAAATCGCCAAATAAACGAAATTTTCATTATTTTTTTACGAACATTCTATCGGGGTTCCGCCAAATTTTTTTAATAAACATATATATCCACATGAGACGAACACTCTGTAATTTTTTCAGATTTTTCTGAATATGCCCGTTTGGAGACCTTCCTTGTAAGTTGATATCTATGGATGTTCATCCAATCATTCTGATTCAGTTCGTAAATGATGGCATGGCGCATTGTTCTTTCCAAAGAAGTTATTTCTACTTAGATGTTGCAGAGAACAAGAGTAAGCATATGTCGTCATCAATATCCCGCTAGCGTTGATCTGATATGGATGATGTTAAAAGTACCAGTCTTCCATTTCAGTCCATTTAAACAGTCATCTTCGACAATAAGGACTCCGCTAGCTTGAAAAGTACACTCATGATAAGACAAAAGCATTGCTTCATAGGGTGTGTGCAATATATAAACTCTTCCTACCCATTTGTCGGGACGCAAAAATTTGCCTAAGCCCTAATCCACTAATATCCGTCGACATAACCATACTGCATTACATAACACATTCAGCTATTACTGATACAGCATCCCTTGTGTTATCTGATTTCCACTTAAGTTGCGTACTTTTGGTACTACATGGCCACTTTCTGTGCCTCATTTGCATAAAATTAGGTGTCTCTAATTCAACTACTCTACAGTGTGTATATATATTCCTTTAAATTATTTTTCGTGAAAATTTTGAATTATCTATTTTAAAATTATTTACATGCTTCAATAAGCGCAATATAAATAAATTAAAAAAGAAAGGTGTTTTTTCTTTTCTATATAAAAACAACGAAAAATTAAAAAAAATGTTCTTGGTGAATGTTCTGACCAACAAAATAAATCTAATTTTTAATCCCTATACTGCAGACAAAGAGGATATTTTATAAGCATTTTATTGCTTTCTTGATGTTTAGTTTGATTTACATCTGCAGTTTGTCAGGATTGCTTTCTAATCTTTGTAAAAGCTACCAAAGGGGTTTTATAAAAGCACAGTGTTGGTTATTTCCTGACATATATATCACTTACAAATCTCAAAAAAGGTTTTTTAGTTTATGTTTATACTTAAGTTTAGAGAAAAGAAATTTTAGTTTTTTAAAAGCTTCAATTAGTCATTTCAGCACATAATGAATATAGATGACTTTTTGAATAAAATATCTTAAAAAAATAAAACCTCGTTGACTGAAAAATTACTATGTTAGTTTTTGCGAACTAAAAGTTAACAAGATAAAAAATTTTTTCGCTTTCTAAAGCAGGGGGACTACGAATTGAAGAATGAAACTCGTTGGAACCCAAACGGATTTTTATATCTTAAATTTATCAATATTGAAGATATTTTAATGATATTTGCGGCAGTTTATTTGTCGTTGTGTAAAATGGAGCGACTTTACAATATACTTTTAACTACTTAAAAGGTTATACAAACATATAAAAATATATAAAAACATTATTTGATGCAACCTTGAGATCTATCGAACACACATGCGTTCATTTTCAAAGGGAAAATATGACTAACTGAATAGCAGAAAGAGGAGTTCAGTCTATTTCTCCGCAAAGGGGGTGAAAAGATCAGTTCATGTTATCAGGAAGGCTTGAAATTGTTAGGATATTATACCAAATCGCGGGAATATTATAAGAAAGGGCATCGTTACAAACATTATCACTTCTAAGTAAAATTTCAACGGATTCACGGAATATTATATTATTATTGTCCAATAATCCGTGAATCCATTGAAATTTTTCTTATAAGTGATGATGTTTGTAACGATGTCCTTTCTTATAATATTCCCGCGATTAATGCTTTCCAAATACTTGGAAAATCAGGGGTACCAGATAAGTCATTGACTAAAGGGTGATAACTTTTAATGATGTGGTAAGCTTCCCAAAAATCAAGATCAAGGTTAGAAGAATATTTTTGGATATTGATGACTGAGGAAAAATCGAACCTATGTTGAGAAGACCAAGATTGTTGAGCAATAGAAGAACGTTTGAGTTCCTGATTTTTAACATAACCTTCATGCTCTTTTAAACGAAATCTAAGACCACGTTTAGTCTGGCTGATATAAGAAAGGCCACAATGGTAAGAAATTTGGTAAATACTCTAGTGATCTAGGCGATCAACGGAGTGTTTGAGATTTGAAAAAGCGATTTTATTAACAGCAGAAAAAATATCTTAAAATCAAACCTTCTTAATTTAACTAAGCATTAATTTAATTTCCCCTTTTTCGGTTTCTTTTTCTCTCCTTCTCCGATAGATATCGCTACCTGTCCACCCAGTCATTTCCACTGCTTCTCTATAATTGGTCGTTTTTTCGCCTTCGCTACCCGCATACGGTATATAAGCCAGCGTGTCCCTGTCTATCATTTTGCTCAGCCGTGCTTTTTCTAGCACGCTGTTCCTTTTTCCATATTCAATGAACTTTGCATCACCCTTTATACAAAACCTACATAGGAAAATTTAAATTATAACCATTTGATAAGTGTCTCGTATTAACACTAGAACCGCCAGCAAAAACATATACCTATAATTGCCAAAGCGATCATTTTGACCGATATGGATAACCATGCTCAAATATTGTTTACGTGCCATTTTTTACTCTCATTATTTTTTATTACTATTATTAACATCATTGCCCTATTAATAATATATATTTCATATTTTTATATATTTTTATATTTTATTAAATTATAATTATATTAAATTGATATATATATAACTATATATATATATATATATATATATATATAACTATATATTTTATTTTAAGTATATTTTTATAGTAAAAAATATATTTCATGAGAAATCGAAATTGCTAAAAACAAGGATAAACTTAGTGAAAACAAAAATTTATATTTATCCCTTGAACACTACAATATTCAGCGAGGCCAGTGGTCAGGAAAAAACACAGTCAAAAAAAGAGGAAACTATCAGTATTTTCATCTAGAAAATACTACTAATAATATAACGGGACTAAAGAAAGCGGATTTCTCTTTAACAAAATACTGGTATTACACACCATTTTTGACTGTGTTTTTCAGAATTGATGCCCGCTAGATTGTGAAAATTATAAAACACTTGTAGAGGTAATCGTCTAGAACTAGCTTTTGTAGAATACTTCCGCGCCATTTAGTCGAGCACGTCGACGCCAAATTTTGTAGAATTGTAGAAGTTTTCAGTTTCTGGTAAGTCTTTATCACCAGTTTCAAATGTAACTGATGGATATGGTTAGAATTAAAACATATTTATTTTTTCCCCTAGATAAACTCAACGTAATATCATCTTTTGTAAGAATTTGGCTACTGTACAAAGATTTTTTTTCATATTTTATGGCCTGTGGAATTTTCTTTTTCGCCGGCAGTTGATTGTGCCACAATGCTTTTTTTTTTGTGACTTCAGCTTTTCTGCAAGGGGCAGTAAAGTAAAGAAGTTATCTGTGGTAATGCTGTAACTTTTGTTGAATTATGGTTTTATGAAGTATGGACTGTTGCGACATCTACTAGATAAAATGTGCATTAAATTTGACGGCGGTTATTTTCACTGTTTCGGCGGTTCTAGGTATACTACTGCAATTCTTCACAAATTTCGGCTGACTCAAAAAATTATCACTGGTATATCATAGCTTTTCGAATTATAAGAAAAGTCATGGAAACTGAAGGTTATACTCTAAACAGAAACAAACTGGTACGCTCTGAATGTTTCGAAACGGTCAAAATGACCGCCTCGGCCGTTCCAGTGTTAACATATATACAAAAAATAAAATGAATTCATTAGTTGAGTATACATTGCTCGATATTTTTTAAAAGTTCTAAACGAATAATATTAAATTTCAATTTTAATATAAAATTTTCTTTATGATTTTTTAGATATTATGAAATTTTTTAGATTATAAGTAAAAAGAAGTTTTAAATAGCAGTTAAATGAGCTTGTAGTAGGGTCTGAAATGTTTTCCAGCTCGATTTTTGTGCAGTTTGATTTTTTTTTCTTTTTTTTTTTTTTTTTTAGTAGCTTTTGACATGTAGATTCCAAATATCTTAGGTGCCATTTTTTTCTTGCATATTTTTGAGGTGATTTTCAAGATGGCGACCAAGATGGCTGTCATTTACTGACTTTTTTAATATTTGTAGGATATTATTGAGCAGTATATCAAATTATATGGTTTTAGGGTAAAGAAATGCAAATCTACAATCAAATGAGACATAAATTGTGTTATTTATTATTTATTTATAAATTTACTACAAAATTACTAATATACTAAAGGCATAGAGTTTCACATGACTATCGTTTTGGCATGCTACGACCTTCTCTTCACTGTAAAAAAAAATCTGTAAAGTTACTAAAGTTTTTCAAGGAAACTGGGATTCCTAAATCTTTTTATGTAACGGCAACAACAAAAATTCCTGTAACAGACGCACTTTTGCGCCGAAAATCAAAAAATCTGTAAGGTTACTAGAAATTTTTTAAGAAACTGGGATGCCTAGAACTTTTCATGTAACTGCAACCCAGGTTACAGATAAAATTTTAGTAAGATTACTGTAATTTTAGCAGATTCATTTGTACAGTTACAGATTTCTGTAGCTTTACAAAAACTAGTTTGGTAGATTTGCAGATTTTTTCGTACAGTTACAGATGAAAGTTTAGTAAGCATGTAACTTTACATCTGTAGAACTACAGATTTTTTTTTACATTGTTTGAAACACTGCCAAATTCTACAGAGATTATTTCCCTGCAAGAAAAATGTAACTCACTACGTGAGAAATTCCACAATTGTGAAGTTGAAGCTACAAGTGTGTTTGAAGAGATCAGAGTAGTAGTTGAAAAAAAATTGTCTTCCACATAGTACACAAAGCTGTGGTGATATGGCAAAGTTCTTACTACAGTATATGAACCAATTTGGATCTTTTTTACTTTTCATCCGTGCCACTCGTCAAGGAGATTAGGAATTGCATCTCGCGTCATTACAGGAACAAATCAAGTATTATTTTGCTCATGACATATTTCATTATGCCGGATTCATTCCAGTATACATAGCACAGATGAAGGACCTTAAAACAACATATCCAGAAATATGGAATGCTCTTGAATCTAGTTCTTTTGCAGTATCCAAAGCCAATGTGCCGTTTACGAAACTATTTTCAGAACAGAACTTGGAAGAGAAAATAAAAGAACTGAAGAACATTGGCGAAGGTATTGATTTAATTCAGAATGAAAACACCCTCGAAAGGTATATCTTGTGTGCACCAGAAATATTACGCATTGAAAAAATGCGTAATATTTCTGGTGTAATAATCTACTGGCGTAATAATCTACTTACTTTGAAAAGTACTGTCCAAATGAAGTCTCTAATCAGCCGAAGAAATACTATCAAATTTGGACTTCCATGTCGCTAAGAATTTTTCACAATGCAGCCATCGTCAAGAAGAGTATTCGAGATCGTTGTGGAGGAAACCTTTTCCAAGATAATACCACTCTGATGAATATTGTATCCTCTATGAAAGTTCCAGAATTTGCGAAGTATGATATTCTGAAATGTCGCCCAAAAAGGCGAATTGGAATTCGAAGAATTTGTAAGAGATAGACTAATTCGAGAAGATAGGCAACTTCTTGTTCGTTTTCTTGTTGTTATGGAATCAAGACCTCAAATGTCTACAAACCTAAAAATTGCAATTGACCTACAAGTTTTCTGTAATACCAAGATCATTATTTTCTTTTGATGGACATCTTCATATTTCATCTGACAAAAGTTCATTTATTGCAGAAGTAGAGCAATATAATCGATCGCTCATACTTGAATCATTAGAATTCTCGATTATTTCTCCGATAGAAAAAGTTTGTATTATAGATGGAATGGCAATCATACAATCAGTAAAAAAGACACCTGCCATAAAAACTTGTGAAGATTCACAAATGCTTTTACCGAGATCATTATGAAAATGACACGCGGATACGCTGAAGGGAGAATAATATTTGACTTGACCAATACCTTGAGCATTCATTGAAGGAGGAAACTAGTAACAAAGGATTGGGGTCGACAGAACCTATTAGATTTACTCTTACAAATAGTACCACTATAATGTTAGTTTAATTAAACGTTTCTTTCACATAATGAAACAAAATCACAGCTGACTGAGTATCTCGGTAATAAATTACTACAGGTTTTTGCTGCTAGTGAGAAGAAAATTGTTGTCGTTTTTGGCAGTAAGGCATACAGTAACCGCGCGAATGTTTTTGATTCAGAATTATGTGATCATACACACGAAGAAGCAGACACCATTATACATCTTCATGTACTTGATATAGTGAACCATCGTGATAATTCTGAGATCGATGTATTTTCGCAAGATACTGATATTTTCATATTGCTGATTGACTTGGTTTCAAGTCATCTAGAAAACAGGGGAATTAATTTTGTTACTGGTCGAGGCAACAAACACAGAAAAATTAATATTAATGAAAGATGTCGACCAATAGGGCTCATAAATGCAAAAGGTTTACTAGGTTTACATTCATATATTGGTGGAGACTGGGGAGGAAAATTTGTAGGCATTTCAAAACAGAAGTGGATAGAAGTGTATATAAATCTTCAGTGTGATGATAATATAATAACAGCTTTTCAAGAACTTTGGGAACCTAATGTTGATCCATTATCCAATCTGTCGTTGTTTGAAAAATTCACCGACTGGACTTATTTGAAAAATAGTCATTTTTAAAGGATTTCAGAGTTAAGATGACAGTTTTTCAGAATGAAAAGTTTCGAGGGGGAGAAATTACCAGCAACCCTTAGAGCACTGTAGCCACATATTCTAAGATCCAACTTAATTTGCACCATTGGAAAGGGCTACAGAAATCCTCGACCTACACCCTCCACTTATTGGCAATAGTTAGGGAAAAAATGGGGAAGGAGTAATTTCTCCAGTCAAATGTTTGGAGTTACCTACGCCCAAAGGAGTTATTGAACTTGTGAAATGTCAGTGTAAGAAATCATGTACAGTTGGGAAATGTTCTTGCTTAAAGAATTCTCTGGATTGTACTGCCCTTTGCAAATGCAGTGACTGCAACACTATAAAGGACTATCAATGTCATCACAGCGATAGCAGTGATTCAGAAGAGGATACATATCATCCCAGTACTGTATATACATATAAATGCTGTTTTTAATAATTTTGTTCAATATCTTCAATAATTTATGTTATTTCATTTAAATACTTTAGCTGTGTATAACTGGTTGATAAAACGCTAGTATATCTAATGTCTTTCATATTTTTGTGCTTTATGCGCATCTTATCACTTAAAACAATTGAAAAACTCAAGTTACTCCTAATTTTATTATATATTTGTATTTCTGGACCCTGAAAACATATAATTTGACATATTCGTCAATAATATGCCTCAAATATTAAAGAAGTCAGTAAATGGCAGCCATCTTGGACGCCATCTTGAAAATCACCCCCAAAAATGTGTATAAAAAATGGCACCTAAGGTATTTGGAATCTACATGTCAAAACCTTCACAATACAACAAAAATATCAAACTTGGCACACCAATCGAGCTGGAGCCACATTTTACGACATTTCAAACCCTACTATTGTTCTTTACTTGGAATTTTCAAATAATTTTAGGTTTCAAAGTCACAAAATTGATTAAAACACTAGAATAATTTATATAGACGAACATAACTCGTGATATTTTAATATTTAGCATTTAAATATGCTTTAAACATTGTAGAACTACATTAATTAAAGTTTGTATTTTTTTCCGCTGGATATAATTGCACATA
Organism: Maratus speciosus; assembly: GCA_963932465.1. Lineage (NCBI taxonomy): Eukaryota > Metazoa > Arthropoda > Arachnida > Araneae > Salticidae > Maratus > Maratus speciosus. The sequence continues at coordinate 329,091,408 of OZ010788.1, read as the reverse complement.
GATTTTGAAACAAAAATTTTAAGCATGCTTTTATCCTAATATCTAATATGCAAGTCTTTTGTGCTGTTGAGACAATAAAATTTCACCATTAATATCTAGAGATTACTAAAATATGAGTGACTAGCACACCCCGCGGCTTTGCTCGCGTAATATTTGAAATATGCCAAGTGATATTCATATGTCTAATTTTTATTAAAAGGTACTAACTAATATTTTATTTTATTAAAAGGTAATATTTTATTTTATTAAAAGGTACTTATTACTTTTAGGAATAATTAAAAAAAATTACTATTTAAAACACAGTTTGATTAAATATCATTGTTACACTGCATAAGGCAGAAATGAGACTTAAATTAATAAAACGAAATAAAACTAAATAAATAATAATTTAGAAAATATTTTGAAACTTTTATGCTCAATTAATACGCTCATTTCAGTATTCCTTTGAAGTTTTAAATTTTTTAGAAACTTTTTCTTAAAATTAACCATCATGTTAAATTCCAAGTCCTACCACCTCTCTCAACATAAAGGGCTATGTTGAAATAGGAACTGTCACCATTAATTTGCCAACATTAATTTTGAAATTGGTTTGTTATTTCCTAATATTCCACAGAAACGTAATTTAGAAAGATTTTAAAGGCCTTTTTTAGAGCGTTTGTTGTTCCTGTGAATCCCAGGTGGTAGAATCATCGGCATAAAATATAGCCTGTGTACGATCAGAGACTGTTACCATTGATTCGCAACTATTACTTTTATATTTGGTTTATATTTCCTGAAATAGCGTAGAAATCGTAATTTAGGACTTTTTTAGAATGCTTTTCGCACCTCCCCTTCACTTCACCCCTTTTTAATTCGAATTTATTTTCGACAGTCCCTCGAGGGCATTTATATTTTATAAGTAACTACCATGCCATATTTAAAGTTTCTAGCCTTTTCAGTATCACAGAAAATCGCCATTTAGAAAGTTATTAGCTACTGCAACCCTCTGGTGGTAGTGGCACAGACATAAAATATAGCTTATGTTTGAGCAGGTTCTATCACCAACAATTTGTTATCATTATTTTTTTAATCGGTTTGGTATTTGAAAAGATTACAAAAAATTGTAATTTATAACGCTTTTCGCTCACTTCATCTTTTTAAATTTGAAATCTTCTTTCGACAGTTCATAGAAAGCAGTTGCATCTTGTAAGTAAATAACATGCCATACTTCAAAGTGTTAGACCTTTCAGTTATGCAAAAAACGCAAATTAGAATATGTTTTGCTTTTTCAACCCTCAGATGGTAGTGACAGCAACATAAAATATAACCTATATTATAGCAGGGACTGTCACCATTCATTTTCAACCATTTACTTTTGAAATAGCTTTGGAATTTCCTGAGATTGAGTAGAAATCGCAATTTAGAACGTTTTTAGAACGCTTTTCGCGCATTTTCACCCCTTTTTAAATTTCCAATTTTTTTGAAACAATTCTTAAAGAACATTTATATGTAATACATATGTACTTTGCCTAAGTTTAAGTTGCTAGCCCCTACCGATCACAAAAATCGAAATTTGGAACGCTTTTTTGCTCCTGCAACGTCTAGGTGATAGTGATACCGACTTAAAATAGAGTCTATGTTAGAGCAGAGGCTGTCAGCATCAATTTCTTAACATTACTTTTGAAATCAGTTTGATACTTCCTGAGATATTGGTGACAAATCGGCATTTAGAACGTTTTTAGAACGCTTTTCGCTCATTTTGCTCCTGTATCTCCTCTGGGTTAGTGGAAACATATATAAAATATAGCCTATCTTGGAGCAAGATCTGTCACCATCAATTTAACACCATTATATTTGAAATCGGTTCAGTATTTCCTGAGATTGCATAGAAATTGCAATTTAGAACGTTTTTTACAACGCTTTGTGCGCATTTTGACCCCCTTTTAAATTTCGATTTTTTTAGGAAATGTCCTTAGAGATCATTGATATCTTATAACTAACTACCATTCTAAATTTCACGATTCAAGGCTCTTCCGTCACGCAAAATCCGCATTTTTAGAACGTTTTTTGCTCCTACACCCCCTTTGGGGTAGTGGCACCGACATAAAACATAGCCTATCTTGGAGCAAACGTTATCACTATCATTTTGACACCAATATTTTTTAAATCGGTTTGGTATTTCCTGAGATTATTTAGAAACTACCATTTAGAACGTTTTTTAGAACGCTTTTTGTGCATTTTCACCCCTTTTAAATTTCGAATTGTTTAACACTAGAACGGCGGTAGGGGTCATTTTGACACCTGAGTACTTTCGTCCGTTGATTACTTTTGTTTGCTTGGGCGAAATCGTTTGAAATTTTCTGACTTTTCCTAAATAGATAACATATATTTCTAAAAAAAATTTCAGCTTTCTAGATTTGTTAGTTTTTGAAATATGGGCTTGTATTCCTAGAACGGCGGACGGGGGTCATTTTGACCCCTTTAGTAAAATACTCTTTGTACTCGAAGCTGCTTTTGTTGCTATACTATATGTTCGAGGAGCAATAAAAAAAGGGGTTTAGATTTATATTCATTGTCGTCCAAGGCATGAGGAATACTATTTTGCAAATAAACTATCTCAAGAGATAGATTCCAAGAAAGAAAAAGATTTGTTAGGTTTGATGAAAAGACAACAAGATCTAGCAGACTACAGACTGATAAATTTGCTTTGCATCTAAAATGTGGAATGAATTTATTGAAAATTGCAAAACATGCTACCTACAAGGACAAAATATTACAGTTGATGAACAATTGTTCCCATCTCAGGATAGATATAAATTTACGCAATATATGCCAAATAAATCGAATAAATATGGAATAAAATTTTGGTGATCTGTTGACGTTGATACTAAATACCTCTTGAATGAATTTATTTATCTAGAAAAGGATGAAACAGCCAATCCTTAATTACATTTATCGGAAAATGTTGTCATGAAATGAACAGATCCCCATCTAAACGAAGGGAGGAATATTACGACAGTTGGCTATTTTACTAACATCATATTAGCAGAAATGTTAAAAGCTAAAAACACAACTTTGGTTGCACAATGAAAAAGACAGAAGAGAAATTCCTATATCATTGAAAAATATGAGCAGTACTCTTTATTCATCGAAGATAGTGGAATGTGATAATAAGATACTTACCATCTATCAAGCCAAAAGAAAAAAAGTGTTTTTCTACTGAGCTCATTACATTCTACTGTAAAAACTGAAGACGGTCTCAAGAAGTTGCCCGATTCAATAGAACATTACAACTCAACGAAGTATGGTGTGGATATCCATGATCAGATGTGCCGAAAATACTCCATGAAATCGGCTTCTAGACGATGGCCTGTACATATCTTTTTCAATATTTTGAATCATGCAACTTTAAACTCCTGGATAATTTATAAAAGTGTAACAGGCAAGCCTATCAGTAGAAGAGATTTCTATTAAATTTAGGAGATGTGTTCAGAATGGATCTTATGGTCTCAAATCTCCCAAAGATATTTCCTGAGTCTTCAGAAAAAAAAAACACGAAAATAAAATAGATATCAAGAGAAAAAATGTCAAGTACATACATGCAATGGAAACAAATCTCATGAATTTTGAGCACCATACTTCAAAGTTGTGTACGGAAAATGTACTAGAAAAATTGCCTTTTTTTTTTTTTTTTTTTTTTTTTTTTTTTTTTTGTTACAACTGAATTAATTCCATGGCATTAAATAAAATTGAATAAGAATGCTTAACATATTAACCATTCAGCTACACTTATAATGAAATAACGGAAACAACAGAACGTATTTCTCATTTATGGATTTAGAGAGTGAATCATTCGGCGAGTAAAGTAGATGAACATATAAATATATGTTATTTTATAAATTGTGTTTATTTTAGTTAACATTAGTTTTAATTTGTGAAAACATTAATTTTAAATCGATTTTTATATCAAATTAATGAGTGTTTTGAGTAGCCGTAGTATGATCCAATTAATCGCCCTGTAGGAGTTACATATAGAATACTTTAAAAATTCAATAAATTATCGAGGAATATTAAATATAAATTATGAAATACACGTAAATTACATATTTTTGCCAATGTATGGCATTTAAATTTGTTTAAGCGTTGTTATTTCAATAGTTTCATCGAGGTGTCAAAATGACCCCTTCCCGCCGTTCCAGTAGGTAAAATTTTCCCGCCGTTCTAGTGTTAAGAACTGTTCTTAGACACCATTTATATCTTATAAGTAACTAATATTCCAAATTTCATTTTTCTAGGCCCTTCAATAACGCAAAAATCGCATTTTTAGAACGACCTTTGCTCCTGCACCCCCTTTGGGGTAGTGGCACCGACATAAAATATAGCCTATGTTCTAAGTTGGACTAACACCATCATTTTGATACCATTACTTTTGAAATCGGTTTGGTATTTCCTGAGATTATGTAGAAACTACCATTTAGAACGTTTTTTAGAACGCTTTTTGTGCATTCTCACCCTTTTTAAATTTCGAATTGTTTAAGAACTGTTCTTAGACATAATTTATATCTTATAAGTAACTAATATTCCAAATTTCATATTTCTGCGCCCTTCAGTAACGCAAAAATCGCATTTTTAGAACGTTTTTTGCTCCTGCACCCCCTTTGGGGTAGTGGCACCGACATAAGATATAGCCTATGTTCTAAGTTGGGCGAACACCATCATTTTGATACCATTACTTTTGGAATCGATTCGGTAGTTCCTGAGCTTATCTTCGACAAATAAACAATTTTTTCCTCTTTATAATAGGAGTATAGATTACATTTAACAATTGCACAACTATCATAACTTGAGAGTTTTATCTGTACGTTTATCGTTGTACAGTAGGGTGGGTCGAAAAAAAGATTTTTTTTTCGGAATGCTTTAGTGCGGAAACGTTGCCTATTGTAATAAGAAGAAAAACGGCAAAAATATTTAAAAATCGGTTTACACATCTTCCATTCGCGCATCGTACTTAAATTTGATGAAAAATTGCAAAAATCGCGTCTTTTTTCTAATTTTTTATGTTACTTAAAACATTAAATATAAACACGCAGTAGCTTTTTATTCTAGTTTCATGGTTTTCATAACCTAAATAAATTAAATTCCTATCAATAAATCAATTTGTTTTGTTCGCTCAAGAACATGGAAAAAGCATAAATTTACCAATTTTTCGCAATTTTTACCGTGCAACTCTTAGTTTGTTTTGCTAAAACAAAACGACACAGAACTCACTACGTGGTGGTGGCTGCACATTAAGTTCCACCTACATCCTACCAAACCAAGTGTCCAATTCTTGTGTGTGGTATTTATGTTATATTAAAAAGACCCCATGCATGTCAATGTACAATTCTAATTAAATGCTTATGTAAAAAAACAAAGAAAATTCTTGTTTTTGAGTTGAGGTTCTTGATTCTTGAAAGGAATTACAATTTGGGTGTAAATCAGACGTATGTACAAAACAGTTACAAAAAAGTTAAATATGAAGGCAGAGTCGAAAGCTGGTGAACTTCAGCAAGCACTGAGTGGTTCCTCAACTAGTTCTAAAGTTCCTGAAGTAGCAGTGTACTATGAAATTGATGAACTCAAACACTCGGTTTTTGAAGATTTCGAGTATGAGAAAGATAGATACAAACCGAGTGCATCGACTGAAAGCCCAAATGGCAGATAAAAATTAAATTTAACGCAGCTGCGCTAATGAGCAATCGTTTCGGAGTTTCTGATTGGCCAAAGCTGTCATAGCGTCAAGTGTTCTGGATAACCGACAAAGATTCTTCTGATGTGGTTCATAAGTATAAAATAGAAAGAGACAAGAGTCGTTTTAGGATGGATTTGAAAAACCGATTCACACCTCCAGAGGAAAGTTCGGGTCTTTTTTTTTTTGAGAGACAAAATGAGAAACTTTATCCGTCGAAACATTTTATGCCAAGCAATTTCACAGGAATGTGAAATAAGTTCATTATTATCTCATTCAGGTCACATCTGATCAACTTATATTGGATATGTATCTCCTTCCTCGAGTTCACCAAATGATATAAGTCTAAGCAATTTCTTGTTCATTTGAACTATCAATATTACTAGAAAAACTAGAAATAGTAGAGTGTTATGGTACTGTAGCAAACACTGGATGGAATAACGGTGCTTTCTACCGACTAGGAAATCACAAAATTTGGAGCATTTGCACGCGGGATTTTAATGAGCTTTCTTATAGCCAAATGTTCCAACATATTTATGGTCAAACTAAATGTCCTAAATGTTTTAGTGAGCCAATCGGATAGCAGCTCACTTGCTGGGAAAAAGCTCCTGTGGTCGATTGTGAACCCGCAGATTGTCTGATTCCTGATATAGGCAGCACTTTTGTGAGCGAAGAATAACAGCAATTTTGGGACATTTTGAATGCAATCATCTTGAGGCTTTGTCTAGAAGAGTTGGCGAATTGGGACCCTGGTATTTTGTCCGAATCCAGATGAATAACGGCAGCCAACCGAGTCCTTAGATTGTATCAGATTTATCCGAAAACTTAAAAGAAATTGTTGGCTTCATCAAAAAATCATACATGCCTGTGAAATTTGCAATAAAATAAACAAATATTTTACTGACGGACCAAAACATGTATTTCAAGCAATCCAAACAACACGCTAATTATCCAACGATTTAATACAAGTTGTTGATCCAGTAATGGAACGAAATGCATTTTTTGCGCACCCGGAGAATGTTTTGTTGGCAATTGTCGATTAAAGAAAACATATTCGGGATATTGGTTAGAGAAGGATCGAAAAAGAAAGACAAACCGTCCCAAAGAAGAAGACTGTTAGAAATGTAATATCACCGAATTGAAGCTTTTAAGCCTCCAATTACATAGAAATTATAACTTGGAATTCTTGTGCGGTGTATCCTTCTCCAATGCCGCGGTGCCAAAGTGAAGATGATGTTAAATCGTTCATCATTTCTGACACTACTCTCATTAGAGAAATGTTCCCCTATCACACCGAGACTGTTAAGATGCGAGTCAAACTTGTGACAAAGACCTCGAATAAAGTATATGGACATGAAGCTAGATATGGCTATATACGAACAACACTGAAGTCTAAATCGGTTATGCCTTATTTCTCCAAAAAAAATCAGACTTTAAAGGTGTAGTATATTATAAAAAAGAAAACATGAAAAACACAGTAAGCCGAAGAATGCTACTCTATGGAAAAACTTTGTAAATAGTTGCAAATATAATGTAAATGCCTCACCCAACAATTGGATTGTTGGTTGGGGGGGGGGGGTAGGTGGATCTCAGCGTGCAACCTCCTGCACGTGGTGAGTTCTGTGTCGTTTTGTTCTAGCAAAATGCGCGAAGAGTTGCGCGGTGAAAATTGCAAAAAATTGCTACATTTATCTTTTTTCTACGATGTTGCGCGAACGGAGAAACTATATTATTGATTAGAATTTAATTTATTTAGGTTATGTAAAACATGAAACGAGAATAAAAAGCTAAAGCGTGTTTATTTTAGAAGTTTTAATTAACTTTAAAAAAAATTAGAGGAAAGGCACGATTTTTGCAATTTTTCATCAACTTTAAGTACGATGCGTGAAGATGTTAACCGATTTGAAAAAAATTTATGCCGTTCTTCTTCTTATTACAATAGGCAACTTTTTCGTACTAAAGCGTTCCGAAAATAAAAAATTTCTTTTTTTCGACACACCCTATTGTACAGCTCATATTCAAAATATTAGAATAATTGAAAAAAAGTAATAAGAAAAAATTTTCTTTCATTTATTTATTTTTGTTACTAAGTAAATGCTATTAAATTTCTTATAAATTAAATCTGGAATGTTAAGATACGATTTTTAACATTTACAAAATATAAAATACCGTGCACAAATTAGGTATACAGCTTTCTGAAACACATCAAAATTTTAGAATAAAACTTAGATTGGTTCAAAATATTAGAATATTTTATTTTACGCAACAATATTACCTTATGAATATGAAGTAAACGGTATTTACTATTTTGGAGCATCCTCTTTAGCTTTTATAACAGCGTACAATCGATCTGGCAAACTATATACATAGTGTTTACAAGCATTTCTATAAATATTATCCCAGATAGACTTTATACGTGCCTCTAACCCAGTTTTACTTGAAGGAGGATTTTCTTGGAGATTTTTCTTCATTATACACCATAAGTTTTCGATGCGATTAAGATCTAGTGAGTTTGATGGCCAAGAAAGTACCTTAATGTTGCGTTGGCGGAACCAATCCTTAGTTGACACCGAGGTATGCATTGACTCTAAATATTGTTGAAAGATGAAATCATTATTCAAATAAATCTTCTGAAGATGAAATAATATAATATTCCTAGATTTCTTAATTCATCGGAGAGTTAACCTATTCGTAGACAATGCATAACTGAGAGACGTAGACGATGCATGCAACCCCAAACCATGACAATAGCAGAAAATTTCACGGAACGTTTAAGGCATTCTTTATCAAATGCGTCTTGCTTCATTCTCCAAACTCGAATACCTTGATTACCATATGAAAAACAAAACAGACTTTCATCAGTAAATAATATATTTTCGAATCTTCTTCGCTTCATAAACGTCTTGATTTACACCAATTCAATCTTATACGGTTTTGTTTAGCAATCATGAGAGGTTTTGTTTTCGGTACACGAGATTCAAATTTAAATTTATGGTAACGTCTTAATGTTGAAGATGTAGAAACTTCAACTCCTTCGTCTTTCCCTTTTCGGTGCAAGAATCAAACACTTTTAAAACGGTTATTCTTAACTATACGCTTCAGTTTCCTGTCATCTCTAACAGATATTTTTGTTTTTCGACCGCCATTTCGGTGATTACTTTAAAATTTTCCGTTTATTTTTTTAAATATTGTGTTAGTATTATACTAATTGCTTGATTGTGAACAATGTAAATAATTCACTATATAACATTGTTTTTTGCCGTGCCGATACAAATCAGCTATACGAAGTTTAACAGATTCAGGTATATCACTCACACGACCCATTTTCAGACGAAAAATCAAACAAACTGTAAAAAGAATACTGATTTTATATAAAATCGTCTGAATTTAATCAATGATGTCACCAGTTATGAATTGGTGATAATTAAAATAGAATTAATGTGAAATAATCTAATATTTTGAAACACTTGAAAAAATATTGTAATATTTTGACTTTTCAAAATATTTTTAATTAATCTTTTCAAAAATTGTATTAATATTAAGATAATAAATAAGTTTAATCAACAATAAGTTCTTAATAAAAATATCGTTTTCATATTTGCTGTAAAAGACATTAAATTGACAAACGATATTATCAATTTGTAAAAAAAAAAAAAAAAAAAAAAAAAAAAAAAAAAAAAAAAAAAAAAATTACTCTAATATTTTGAATATGAACTGTAATCATGCCGAAACATAGAATACTTTATTCAACAATTTGGACAATTAATTGCAATTGTTTCTTTTATAAATTCAAGTACTTTATTTTATATATAAATCTAATCATAAAAATAAATACAAATCTTTTACAAATAAGTTGCTACTTACAGGCATAACTTGTATCACTACCGTACTGGCAAGTAAGAATGCTGATGTTTTGAGGAAAACGTTTTCAATTAATTTTTCCGAAGCATAACATTATCCCCCGCCCCCCTTCATTACCGACACACACAAAAAATCGTTTTTATTTTTTAACTGGGTTCTCTTTTTCAATTCCGAATGTCTTTGAAATATGATTTTAGAAAAAGTAAAGATGCTTTATTTTTATTTACTTTACTTGTGAAATTTTTATTTTCTAATGATATAACAATTTTTGGTTTCCTACATCCCAGCAAAAGTACCAATTTCGTTGCAAATGTACTTTCATTTATTATTCTAATGACGATATTTGTGGATTTATTGTTTCGAATTTTGTTTCTTTTCACGGAGCAAATTTGAACTCATATATAATATTGAGCATTGCGTTTTTCCAATAGCGTTATAACTTTCTTAGAAATTTACCTTTTTTTTCAATCTTTGTATCATAGTTTCATTAAACAAATATTTTATTTTTGCTGGTAAATAAAGTATTGAGATGCCTTAGCAGAAAAGAACTGTTAATTTTATTTTTTGAAAGAAACTTGTGTAGATACATTCCAAATGGAATAACTTTACAATTCAGTTTCTGCCAAACGTAACTTTGACTACCACAATCATTCCTAAAACACGTGCAAAAGACACAGCAGTTTGTGTTTATATGTAATATTTACAATTCCGAAGATTTTGGAAGTTTATAAAAGTATTTTAGGAAAAACAAAAATCCTGTCTGACGATATGCTTTGCTTGCCTAAGTGTGGATTTCTAGCTACAAAATCATGGTTTTATTTTCTTTCCATCATAAGCAGCAAATTTTTTTCAGTTATTATTGATATGATACTAAACTTGTCGCTTAAACTGGATATTTATTATCTATTTTATTTTTCTTTTCCTTGAGAAAATTTTCAACTTTTACGTAGTTGGATTGGATTCTTTTAAATAACTTTAGAAATTTCATGGACTTTTAATTTTTGTACATCTGCATCATAAATTTTAGAATTTCCAAAAATATTTATGTTCATAAACTCAATTTTTTGAAACCGATATTCTTGCTTGTAAATAAAGTATTAAAATTAACAAAATTAATTATTTGATGAATTGAAAGCAACATGTGCAGCAGTATTCTATAATTAAGAAGGGTATACTTAATTTTATAAATTGGAATTAATAATTTCCAAATACAATGTTTTATAACTGGAATATTATTTATAACGCATTTTCTCATAGATGTACGCAATATTTATCTTCCCGGCTCCTGTAAACGTAATGTTAAAACAAGAAATTTATTTAAATAAAATAAAATAAATTAAATAAAATATTGACATGCTTATTCAATTCTGAGTGCCACTATAACTTGGTTAACATGTTTTAAAATATTGTGTCATCCACCATGACTGTTGATTTTTTGAAATTTTTCAAGTGATGGATGAATATTTTTAAAGGTAGTTGTCTGCTTTTCATGCGTTGATTATTAGAAGCATGAAAACCACTCACAGATGACGGAATTTCAGAGATTAGTACGTCATTAAAAGAATTAACTTTTAAAACATGTCATTTAGTATCGAAATCATAACGTTTGCTGTTTTTGATAGTAAAGCGATACCCATTTAATATAAACGACTAATTATCGGTAACGTATGATTCATTATTTTAAAGGGAATTGCACTTAAAAATGTACCTAAAAATACAAGGCATGGCGTGTATTGTAGAATCAAAAACTAAACAAAATTGAAGCTCATATTTAATTTACAAGTATTTACAAATCCTGCAAAGTATACAGACAGTTAGAAATATTTAAAAAAATACTAAAAATGAAGTCAAACGGAAAATGCAGTATCTTTGAAAAATTTATAAAGAAATTATCGAAAAAATTCATTTTCTAGAACATATTTTTAAATTCTTATCCATACGGTTTAGATATATTTTTCTCCATACTTCATTCGGATTTATTTTTTCCATATTTTACTCGTGCGCATGATTTATAACTAGGTTTAAATTACAAAAAAAAAAATCCAACATACTGCAACGTTAAAATATTTCTATATTTATACCAATTTTTAATCAACATGTACAATTAAGAATACTGTGGTATTTTACTAATATGACAGTTATTAGAGCATTGTAAATTATATATATATATATGATTTGTCTTGATTTGTTTTGATTTGTTTTGTCTCGTAATTTTTCAATATCCATTACTTATTAAAAAAATGTAAATGGTTCCCGGCTTGTATAACTCGCGTTCACAGATACGTACAATTAATATATGAATTATTAACTTTACTATTAAAAAGATTCGTTGCTAAAAGAATAATAAGACTTTTTATAAAACTGTACAACGTAGGGTTGGGCATAGCTGTATATACTTCAAATGTATGAATAGGTATACCATCGAAGTTCAGAGAGATATGAATTGTAAAATAATAATATAAAATATTGCTATTCTTTATAACACCTTTTTTAAACATATTTTAATATTTTTATGATGAACTTACTTCGGTACTGACAAAGAAAGTAATGCATATTTAAACTTTACTTGGCATTTCATGAAACTAAATCCAGCCTAGTAATAATCTTTTCTTTTTACAGTATAGCTAAAACAAAACCCTTGATTAATTTTTCAACTTGTCAATGCGCTAAGTGCTTTTCGAAAGGAGCTCGCAAATTTGAAACGCTATCTTGATCCGTGCCGCGTTTTTCCAGACAGGTTTTTAATTAACAGGTTTTAAAGAGACGGGATTTTAAATACACGTGAGGCGTATTTAGAGATCTACTCAATGCAAACTATTCGCGAATTCCATAGTATTTATGTCATTAACTCTAATGAAATTAGTCTGTTTTTGACAATTTGACGTTTAATGCTTTTAAACTACTACTACGCATTGCATTACACAAATATATCATTAAAAGTTGTTATCAGGGCTTTATAAGGCGATGGTTCATAGAGTATTCCACTCCTGTCATTATGTATGATTGAAACGTCCGTGTCTTTAAGGATTAATATCTCGGCTAATTACCGACGGGTTTTTTTTCGAAAATCATTATGAACAATGTTTTTATACTTCTTCTACGATAAGCGCCTCCAGCGCTCCTCAACACTTTATTGAATGCCTACAAATCGAAATTTGTGTGTAGCCGAAAAATGCGCTTTACTCAAAAATAATGTGACCTAGGGTAGCCGCTATAATGTTCCTGCAATGTTTAAATTAACGTTTACTACCTCTAATTTTTGCATAATTCTAGTTTCCGTAGATTCGGAAATAGAGGCGGGAGGACATTTTTTGGACTACATTGCTAACCATAGCTCTGCAAATATAATACTTAAAATTAAAAGAAATGCATTTTTCAGTTCTGCGTTACGAAAGCTTTCACGCAATAACCCCTGAAGATATACAAAGAAAAGATTTTTTTTCAAGTAACATAAGCAGCCCCTCTACTTTTTCCCTAAATATATTTGTGAATATTTAACAATCTGTAAATGTGTGTGTCAATAGTCTTTATTACTTCCCCAAATTTGAATTTTCCACGTTCAATAGTTTACGAGAAAATTGCCTGTGACAGGCAGGCAGACACAGGAGAGATCTTATAATGGTTTCGTTTTTACATTTTAAGTACGGAACTCAAAAAAAAAAAAAAAAAAAAAAAAAAAAAAAAAAAAAAAAAAACCTTAACACACTAAACAACATCCCGCTGAAAATATTGAAATATTTAAAACAAAATTTTCTATAAATGTATAATAGTAAATCTGCAGATCAGGAGCCTCAACGTCAGATCTGCAATTCATTGTTTTTAGACACACTCTAGTAATATTCAATTTCCTGCAAACCGCAATTTAAAGTTTTCAAATTACGTAATTATTTATAAGAATAAAAAATACGAAGTTTTCAGACATTAGAAGCGTTAAAGTAAAAACGTTGTTATGGAAGGATATTTTGAATTTTCATGAGCTACTAATTCTGGCATTTTTTGTAAATAATAAAGTATTCAGTGGGGCTCCGGCCCCCTGAACCCCCCGTGGTCTCATTAATTTACATATGTAACTTTTTATTGATTGCGCTAATGATTGTGGTAAATCTGTTTACACTTCCGAGCCTTATTCTTCAATACTGGTGGGCAGAAAAGGATTTACATTGACGCAATTATATTAAAAGCTTAGGTTTTACAAACGAAAATGTAATTTCCTTTTAAAGATTAAAAAAAAATTCATTCATATTTTCTGAAATGAGGCGGCATTAAGAACTAACACTCGTCAAAAAATATATTTTCATGCAATCTAGTTAATGTTTGTTTTTAAGAATGAAAATATTTATTTCCCGATACAATGACGTCCTTTTCGACAGCGATAATTTTGCGGTGCATAATTTTGACATTTACTATCAATTTGCTTTTCAAAAGTTTTTTTTTTTTTTTCTCATTGAAATTTTCGATTAAAAATTAAATATTTCTGTTAGCTGCGTCCAGACGATAAACCGTGAGATATTAGTAATTTTTTTTTTTTAATAATAAGAATTAATAAGTACAGAACTTGTGTGGAAATATAAATTATTTGAAAACAACGTTTAAACACACTCTAGTTCTCAAAAGGATTCCATTAGGGTTCTCATTAAAAACACAGTTGATCACAATTCTAAGAATTTCAAACCAAACATAACAAAGGATCTTAAAGAAGCTTTATCCTCTGTAAAATCTAATGATGACATTGTTATCTCTAAAGCTGATAAGGGAGGTCAAATAGTGGTACAGGATAAAACAGCTTATTTGGATAAAGTGCAAAATCTTTTGCAATCCGGCCCATACATTAAATTAAATCGGGATCCTTCTGACAGTGATTTAACAAGTACCAGAAGACTTATAAAAACCTACCTCTCCCTGTATTGATGACAGTATTAAAATGTCATTAATTCCGTCTATTGCTAACTGCAGTCGCTTTTACGCTCTGCCTAAAGTTCATAAAATTGGTGTTCCCCTCCGGCCTATCGTATCCCATATCGGTTCTGCTTCATACCCTCTTGCTAAATATTTAGTGAAACGCTTTTCATTCCTTTCAAGTTCTAATATTTACACTATTAAGAATTCTAGTTCTTTTGTTAATCGGATTAAAAACTTCACCCCCTCCCCCTCTTTACGCATGGTTTCATTTGATGTTACTTCTCTGTTCACCCATGTTCCAGTTCAAGGTGCACTACAAAGTCTCACTACTAGATTAAAGGAATTTCATTACACATATTATGAAATCAACCACATTATTGAGTTATTCAGTACTTGTTTAAAACAAAATTCATTTCAAATTTCTAATCAATATTATTCTATGACGGATGGTTTAGCAATGGGTAATCCCCTTAGCCCTTTTTTAGTAGATTTATATATGCATTACTTTGAGGTTAAAATGTTTAACCTTATCAACTTCCCATTTTATTGTAGATATGTAGACGATTCTTTTGCACTCTTGGACCTTTCTCTATTTTCTGTTGACAATATATTAACGATTTTAAACTCAATATATTCAGTCATTCAATTCACTTATGAAGTTGAAATAGATAATAGTTTGCCATTTCTGGATGTGTTGGTTACACGTCAGCCTAACACCTTTGACACTTGCGTTTACCGTAAAACTTTTGCTGTCAGACTCCTCCCCCCATTTCAATTCACGTCACCCCCCTTCCCAAAAAGCTTCGGCTTTTCATTATTTGATTAATAGAGCTCGCTTAATTTGTTCAGATAATAATTCACTTATTACAGAATTAAATTACATTAGATCTGTGGCTATTAATTGAGGTTTTAGTTTATCTTATATCAATAATTTAATTTCTCATAATCTTAATAAATATGTTAATAATCTTGATTCTCCTGTTACTGCGGTTTCTATTTCCAACCTTATCATTTTACCATTTTATAATAGCATTAGCTTTAAGATGGCTAATATCTTAAGACATTATGATTTTAATGTGGTTTCTAAACCGGTTAATAAATTATCTTTTTCGCAACTTAAGGACCAAATTCCTCCACATAATTATTGGGGCATTTACAACATTGTGGTTTACAGCCAATGTGGTTTGTCTTGCATTGGACAAACTAAACGAAAACTCCGTTACAGAATCAATGAACACAGAAACTATGTAAAGAAAAAAGAATTACTGAAATCCTCTATCGCCTCTCATTGCTGGGGGGAGGGACATAATTTTAATTTTGACTCAGCTACCATTATCAAGAAATGCATTACTCCTCTGGATTTAGACTTTTTTGAGGCTATTCATATCCATAAATTTAAAGAATCCTTAGTTAATGATTTATCTAGTACACCATACATCTCAACTTTCTGGATGGATTTGTTGTGTCACGACACTTCACTTCCGCATTAATTTCATTGGCTGTTAGAACTTGATGGTCTTTTGGTATTATGTTTAGACATTTGGGTTTTTTTCACCGTACATGCAGTTGGGGGGATATTGTTTTTAAAGTTTTTACACTTGAGGATGTGAGTCCTAGTACTCACGAAACGTATACGTATGATCAAATCTGCTTGTTTTATTGTGTGTTTAAACGTTGTTTTCAAATAATTTAATAAGAATTAATATCATAACAAAATCCATTTTTATATCAACCTCAAAGCGTATTTGTTTTATTTTTGATATATGAGATCAAATTCACCTTTCCGTTGCTAGGAAACAGTTAAAAGAAAATTAAGAGAATGAATTATGTGATTGATAAAAAGTAAATTAAAAAAAGAAAATATTTTATATTATTGGAACACATATATAAAATCCCTCCATAAGATATACACCGAATTTAAAAACTCTGACAAATGTATACACAAAATTTCAAACTAATATGAATAATGTATGGTTCTAATTAGGAAATTCCATCATCATAATTTATCATTTAAATCTTTCAATCTTATGAGCCATTTCCTTTCAACAAATAAAAATGAAAAAATCGTCTGAATTGCTATAGGAAAGCATTAAGGCGGAAAATAAAATGTTCTATATATTCCGAACGAATGAACCAAAATTAACCAAAAACTATACAGCTAAATCCGGTGACCTCACCAATATGCATCCTTAATTTCAAGCTAATTGGCCGTTTTTTACGGCAGTTATCGCGGGGCAGACAGAATAACAAACAGGCAGACGGAAACCAAAACTTTTCGGGTCTCCACAGTAAGCCTTCACTGACGTTTTGGCAATTATCAACTAGTAAATCTGCAGATCAAGAGCCTCAACGTCATCTCTGCAACTTATTGTTTTTAGCAAACTTAGCGTAATATTAATCTTTCTACAAAAACAAAATTTAAACTTTTTAAATTACACAAACATTTATAAAAGAAAAAAAATATTTCGATGGTTTCAGACATTAGAAGCGTTAAATTAAACACGTTGTTATGTAATGATATTCTGAAATTCTCACGAGCTACTTATTCTAGTAATTTTTATTTAATAAAGCAAATTTCTTCAGGGGGGCACCCCCTGAACCCCCCGTTGAGTAATTTATTTTGCATTTGTAATTTTCTATTGATTGAGTTAATGATTATACTATATCTTAGATTCCTTTTTACACTGCGATTTATAAGGATAAGCAACAATTTGGTAAAGCATTTTACGTTATCCTAATATCCACACAGCAGTATTTACTTGCCTGCTAACCACAAACACTTGTATCTAATGGATAAAGAACTTTTGGAAATGTAAACTGAGACATCTAATTTAGAAACCTAATACCTTTATAATTTTTGTTTCCAAAAAATAATTTTGATTACCATTCTGCAATATTTATATCTAAGATCTAATGTAAATATCTAAAAATGTACTCGATAGGATTAACTTACTAAAATCACCCTAAAGTAGGGGGACTTCTAAACCTAACGGTTAATAATTCATCTTCGTGTCCACTTCCAATTGACTAAATAGATAAACGTGACTTGGCGCCGTTAAGTATTTTTCGTGATAGCCTTTTAATAGTATCCACATTTAATTTAAAATTGGGATGTTACAAACACCGTTGAAATTTGACGCACCCCTGTGTTCAGGTCAAATTACGAAAGGTTAACTAACTTTTTATTTCCCTTAGCCGGGCATTTTGTTTCATTTTTCGTAATAGGGATATTTTAATAATTTAATTTATTTTACACTCTTCAAGCTGTTACACGGGACGTTGTTCACGTAGCATTAAAGTAGAGATAAATGCATTAAATAAAACATTTCACTCCCCACCAGACATGGCAAGTCTCAGGCTTTTTGCACAACACTATTATCTTACAGAAAATGTTGTTCTTTTAAATCGCGCAAATGTTTTAATTAAATAAAGTAACATTTTTTGTATTAAAATACTGGTATCCAGAACGCCGCAGGCTTGGCAGCTCTGCTCCTCTTAATAGAAACATACATAGTTAACCAACACTTTATCACATTTTATAGGAGACAATGAAATTTCTTATTTGTATGGCCTTACATATACCTCAGTCTTAAAAATGTAAAATTTTGTGCCAATTAATATACACAATTGCGAAAATGAAATCGCAACCAATGAGAAAAGGAAGGCCAAGTAAAATCGTGTAAATCGAGGAATCTTTCTTCGTAGTTTTGGGAAAATACCACTACAAAAATTATTTTAAGTGGTATTTGGTGTGAAATGTTTATATGTATTCATTCCTGTTCTATTTATTTTTTATTATTTGTAATTTGCTTATTCCATTTTCCTTTTGCACGTGAAAATCTTACAAATTAACTCTTTGGGAGAAATTGTTATTCCTTTTTTTTTTGGCAACAATAAAGTTTATAAAGTTTAATAGAATAATGTCAGTTTATTCTGTATGAAAATAACGAACTTTTTCATTCATAATCAAAATAGTTGAATACATAAATAAAAATATTATTCTATATAGTATATAAATAGTATTTTCATTTCTGCGTTTAAATCAATCTATATGCAAATATCTATACAAAGGCATTCATTAATTCATTCCTTTTAACTTTGATTTGACTTAAAAAACCATACATACTTTCACATTTATGATATTTTTAGATGAGATATAGTTGCTACACAACGGTTAAAAGAAAAAAAAAGTGAATTCATAAAATAAAATGTTTTATATTATTCGAACACATGTATAAAATTCCATCATAAGTTATACACCTAATTTAAAAGCTCTGACAAATGTTTTGACAAAATTGCGAACTAAAAAGAATAATTTAATACTCTTATTTAAAAATTTCACCATCCAGAATTTACCATTTAAATATATTATTCATATGAGCGATTTCTTTCAACAAATGAAAATTTGAAAATCGTCTGACTTCCCATAGAAAAACATTATGTCACAAAATAAAATGTTTTATATATTCCGAACGAATGAACCAAATTTAACCAAAACTATACAGCTAAATTCGAGGAGCTCACCAATATACATCCTTAATTTCAAGGTAATCGGATGCATTTTACGGCAGTTATCGCGGGACAGACAGGCTAACTAACAAACAAACAAACAAACAAACAAACAAACAGATGGAAACCAAAACATTTCGGGTCTCCACAGTGAGCCTTCACTGACGTTTCGGCAATAAAAACCAGATTACCTATGCACTGGCGTTTCCTAAGGATTGATTTACATACGAAAATTTTAAATTCAAAAAATGCACAGACGAATACTTTTATTCAATAGATATTTTTTATAGAGTGTTATTGTTAATCTTTAAAATTGCATAAATTTCGGCAGTACTTAAATTTCACTGTAAAAAAAAATATATATATACTGCCAGTTTCCGGTAGGAATCGGAAAAAATAGTTGCCCTTATAGTACCGGGATAATTTCCGACCCAGCTCGTAATAAAATCCGTAAAAATAAGGAAATAGTCAGTGGAACGGTATTTTACGGATTTTATTCCGAGCTGGGTTGGAAATTTTTCCGGTACGATAAGGCCAACCATTTTTTCGTTTCCTACCGGAAAACTGGCATTATTTTTTTACAGTGTATGATATGTCTTTTTTTAATTAACAAAGAAATTCCAGTAATCAGTATGATCTTTATAATTTTACAATAATATTCTCTATAATAATAAAATGTATAATATTATAATAAAATGTTATTTCAAAATTAAACAAAAAGAATTACACTTCAAAACTGCTGTTATAATTAAAGGGGAAATTTGAAGGACACAAATATATTTCGAAACGTAATGATTGCATTTGTAAGATAATAATAATAATAATACTCTGTATAAAGTTACGGAAACAGTAGAATACTAATGAGATTGTTTTTTTAGAAATCTGAAAGGACATTTTGCTACATTTTAGATATTTTCCCCTTCATATTTATATTAATCATCTAATGATTTCTAGCATCATGAAAAAAGTAGTATTTGCGACTTGTTAGTTGTATTTTATTCTGATTGGATTTCATCTGCATAATTTATGAAAATAAGGATGTTTTTGAAATACAAGTTTTAAAGTTTTCGGATGTTATAGTAAACTTTTTATGTTAAAAAAAAACGATTCAGTATAATCTGTTTTAAATTTGGGAATGAAGGATATTTCTGCAATAATATATATATATATATATATATATTTATTTATTTATAAATAAAACATATATATATATATACAACCCTTGGCAAAAAGTTTCCGATCAGTGTTATCAAGTTTATAATTTTTGCATTTCGAAGCATATATTTCGCGATTCATGAGCATGTGCGCGTTTTACAATATACCAAATAAAAGAACACGTATTAAAGTATAAATGGAAAGTGAATTCAATATAACAGTCATATAATTTATAATTATACTGCAGGTGAAAATTTTCCTCGTGAGAAAAAAAATATCCAATCAAGACGGAAGTTGGAAAATAGTAATCGATCACTGAGGAATCTTATTTAAAGGAAGAAATCTTCCAGCGGCAAGATCAAAATCAGCTCTGAAGTGCTGGACAATGGCTTGTGTGAAAAACCTGTCTCGCGATTTAAAAATCCTCATGATTAAATTGTTGCAAGAGGGAAATTCACAAGGGAAAGTGGCTGCTTTATTAAATTGTGCTCAAAGTACAGTATGCGATATTTGGAAAAAATATCAGTCGACTAACAGTGAGGAAAATTTATTTCGAAGTGGACGTCCATGAATGACAACGTCTAGGGAGGACAGAAAACTTGTGGAAAAGCGAAAAGAAAGCGGCGAGCAACCTCAAAACAACTCAATGTCGAATGGTCTAAGTATAACGTAAAGGTGTGTGACCGCACTGTACGTAATCCTCTAAATGCAGCAAGATTTAAATTCAGTAAAGCTAAAACGGAATCTTACTTGACAAAGAAGCATAGAAAAGAGCGCTTGCAATGGTGTAAAAAACATGTACACTGCCCACTTGACAAATGTAATAAAGTTATTTTTAGCTATGAATCTCGCATATATCTCGGAACAGGTGATGGTTGTGGAACATTTGTTTAGAGGAGAGTTGGTGAAAAGTTCAATAATAAGTATGTCAATACGAGGACTAAATTTTCACCTGCATTTACAGTTTGGAGTTGTATGACATCACATGGCGACGGCAAGCTGTGTATTGTGTTACGTATAGTAAACTCTGAAGTTTACATTGGCATTTTAGAGAATTTTTTGATTCCCAGCATCGATCAATGTTTCGAGAATCAAAATGATTTCTTATTTCAAGATAACAACGCAGCTCCCCATCGCATCAAATCATTGAAGAAATTTCTACAAAATGTAGGTAATAATTCAATTAAAACCATGACTTTGCCGCCCAACAGTCCGGATCTTAATCCCATCGAAAATCTGTGGAATATATTAAAAAGAAAAATCAATTTTCGAAGGATCACAAATGCCGTAGAACTATGTAAAGCTATAAGGGAATGCTGGTGTGAAATTATTCCCAATGAGTGTAAAAAGCTTATTGAGTCCATTCCACGAAAAATTTCGGCTGTCATCCAAGCTAAAGGTGGATTTACTAAATATTGATTACAGCGATCGGTTATTTTTTTCCAAATCAAAGCGTGATTGGATAATTTTTTCTTTGGTGTTTAAATTTCAATCACCATTTTCCTGTTTATAAATTGATGTATAATGATTTTTCTTTATTGTATATTGTTGTTCATTACATATAATACAAATGTATTATCACTAATAATCGTTTAATTTTTATGCAGTGAGAATAAATAAACCTTTCCTACAAAAAATGATAGTGTTGGTGCAATGATCGGAAACTTTGTGCCAAGGGTTGTATTTATAAATAAAACTTGATCCAATTTTCTTATTTATTTAACATATTAATTTGCATGTTAATCTTAGTTCATGTTATTATTGTTCGCAAAATTTTTGAAAGAATTTCAAAGTGGTTTAATTTCAATTAATTTAAACAATTTTTTAAGCAAAATGGTTAAAGAATACACGCGTATAGGTTGACTCGCGTATAAGTTGACCCCCTAACTTTCGAATGAAAATTCTGTAAAAAATCAAAAACTCGCGTATATGTCGACCCCCTAACTTTTTACTTCAATTTTGCACAAAATCAAACCAAAGATTTCACTTGCCAATGCGAAAGGTGGTAAGTAAACAAAAACAAATCATTGAATTTATTTAAATGATAAATTATTATTATTTGTATATTTTATATCGTATTTTTTTTTTATTCATACACATAAAAAGCCATAATTTTGCAGTATTCGAAGTTTATGATTTTTTCTTTTTTAACTGACTCGCGTATAAGTCGACACCCCAAATTTGCTTACCGAAAATTGTCAAAAATTCCTCGACTTATACGCGAGTATATACGGTAATATACAATTACATAATAAAGAATTGTGTACAACTGACATCGAATACTAGGGTAAAAATCGAATTATTAAAATATATTCTAAGGAATAGAATTCATTTAAACTACTTCTAACTCTTTTACATTCAGTATTGATATGACACATTTGCTTAATTATTGTTAATAATTTCATAATGGGTTTTAAGTGTAGTTTAATCTTATTAAAACGAATGATATAAGGCTAGACTTTGACGTATTGAATAAATTATTTGCAAATTACATACAGTCACGCTTAAATTAAATACATTATTTGTACATTAAAGCAATTAAAAAATGTCGTACAAATTAGAACATTTAAATACCAATTTACAAAGTTATGTAATATTATACTATTAATAAGAAATTAAAAATTTGTTAAACATTAAATTTTATAAATATTTCATCGTAGACGTGGAAAAATTTAAAGTTAAATCGGCAATAAAAATAATAACAAAATAATTCCATCTTGTAAATTAATTTCTATAGTTAATTATATGATATTCCGCATTAAATTTTGTCATTAATGAAAAGCTTTTTGTTAAGCGTAACATATAATCTAAGTAAATATAAATGAATAATAGTATTAAAATTATTGCAACAGCTTTTAAATTAGAATGTAGTCCGACAAAAGGTAGTAAAAGAAAACTGAAATTTATTGTTTTGTTGTTTGTTGTTGACAAATAATATAAAATTATATTACTATAAAATAATAAAGATTTTATTTTATAAATTTAATAAATTTTAGTATGCCAATAATTTGAAAAATATAAACAGTATCCTCTATTTGATGATCTGGAATCTACTGTCTATCGGATACTTTTCAGACAGGCCACGTAGAACAATAACAAAATAATATTAATTTTAATGTTAATGCTAATACTATTATTCACCATGTTTGTTTGTAAAACGGTGTTTCTTCAACATGGAAAAGTTTGCTTGAGAATTGATAGCGTCCTTAAAACCGATAACCCCGGTTTTAGAAAACTGATAAATACACTAGCAAACTAGTCAAAAACATATCTAAAAATCAGTTACATATTTTTTTCTTATAAATGGCTTTTTAAATATCCAAGCTATGTTGGTTTTTGAATTTCCTAAAGTTAAAGAACTCTTTTCGCAGTTTTGGATAACCCAGAAGTAGTTATTGTGCATTTTCGTTCGTGGTTATGTAATAATTTGTTGTAAAAACATGTGCCGTTATAATCAATTCATAATAAAGAAAAATATTAATGAAATTTTATGATATTTCTGTATTATATTTAAAAAAAAAAACCCGAAAAAAATATACCTTTCTTGGCTAAAATTTAATGAATTTGCACTGAAAATACGATTGCACTCTTTTATGAAATTTGTGCATGTTCAATTTATTTTTTGGCTTTAAAATTCTTCTTATCACTTTTATTTCAAATTTTAAAGTATTCTATTTCTTTTTAATAAATTGTTCGGATATAATTCACATCATGTTATAATTGAAATTACACATTAAAATGTACGATAATATTTACTTAGAATAGTTAAGGTCTTGGTAATCATTAACCCATTAATGCCCAAATTAACAATTTTTGAGAATTTTCTTTGAAATTGGCATATATGTGTAGAAATGCATAAATTAAGATTATTTCAAAAGCATTTTGAAAAAAATTAACTGTAACCATATTTTTTAAGCCGTCCTCATTTGATGACGCTGGGCGTTTGTATGTAAAAATCTAAAATTTTTAAAAATGAATAATTTTTAAATAAAATAATTTAGTTTTAATATATAAGCAAACTATTGGGCAAAAGAATGTGAAAAATGAAAATTTATTTTTAGATATGTAAGAAAACTTTTTTTTTCTACAATTTTAAGATTGATTTTTAGCGTGAAAAAGAGGAAAACATTGTTTGCATAATGTTGCATTGCATTTCATACAATATGTTCTTGGCTTTGAAGAACAGTTATCATATTGGAAAAGCATTTGTTTCTTCTTTTTGCCAGTAATATGATATATTTTGTCGAATATTATGTCTGGAAGCACATTGGATCTCTATGTTATCTGCATTTTTACTCGTCTTCCTAAGAATTGCATTTGAATCGGCTCCTTTTTAAATAGGTTACTGCAAGGTACCTTCTAAAATCTTTGATTGCCAGCAACTTATAATCATGGATTTCTTTATAAATGCCATAACCATTTACAACAGCCATATCTATTAGCCTAATAATAAATCAAAAATACCATTTCTTTCCTCGTATCGCAATAGAATGTTTCTCAAGAAGTCAATCATCAATGTAGATACCCCCCCCCCCCTACCCAATAAATGAGGTATCGGAACATATAGCATGAGGCTGATTCACTTTCACCTGTTGTTCTTTTTTTTCAACACTCCATCTTTATACTGCAAATAGGGGTAATATGGTACCAAAATTAGTGTCCAAAAAACACACTTATTATCCTTCCATTTAACAACAAGAATTTAATTTTCTTTTTCTCAAATCTACTATCGCAAAACTCTCTCTCTTTTTAACTCATTTTCTTATCATCCATTATTGGGCATGTTTCAGTAAGATTTTCTCGTATTGTTCCACTAGCTCTGAACTGTATTTCTTTCAGTTTTTTTAGCATCATATGACTGGAAAAGAAGTTATCAAAATAAACACAATGCCTTTTTGGATCTTCAACAATAGATAATAAATTTAACACCACTCTTGTATCTAAAGGAAGTTTATCAGATTCAGAAGTAATTGATTCTTTTCCACAATACAATTAGTATATAGTGTAAAATTGTATAGTGTAAAATTGCAAACGTAACCATAGTTGCCACACAGAGCCCAGAGTTTATAGCCAAATCTAATAGGTATAGATTTTATAAACTGTTTCAGTGTATGACGAACCATAATAACGAACTATCATTCGGCCAACAGGAACATTCTCATGTAAAATTCCACATTTCTGAAAATTCTTGGAAAGTATTTCTAACAAGGGACGTACTTTAAATGATTTATCATGTTCGTTATACTAATGTTTTTTATTAGCTTGGAAATGTAACAATTTCTTGAGCTCTAAGTAGAAATTTCTAGTCATAGCATCCTCCCCTATTGTTACCCTTAGAAAAAAAAAAAAAAAAAAAAAAAAAAGCAGATGTATCTTCTAAGTTTTTAAAAACTTTTATTGTACTCATTTTTCAATTTTCTTTTGTAGATTATTTGCAAAACAAAACCCGTAAGAAACTAACTTTCAAAAAACAATTTTGAATACGAATAAAAACTATATCCAAACGCCCAGCGTCCTCAAACGATGACGGATACATTTTCCTGTTTATTACGGATACATTAATAATAAAAAACATATTAAAAAACATGCTAATGCCATAATAAGGACTATTTAGATTAAATTTATACCAAATTGAAAGAATTCACCTCATAAATTCAGTTCCATACATTACTATAAAAAATACACAACGTGATTGCCAAAAAAACCGGGAAAATATACTGTATCTTTCCTGCGCATTTTTACTTAGTTCCAAGGAAATCGCATATAATATATTGTATAGTGCTGTCATCTATCATACCAACTTGTAAATAAAAGAATATTTTTAAATTTAATCTAGGAAATAACATTTTTTTACAGCGTCGTCAAATGAGGACGCTGGGCGCTAATGGGTTAAATACTATCAAAATTCATAACGGCATCTATATTGGTGAAAATTTATTTCGTCGATTCATTTTCAATATTGTCGACACAAATTTATATTTCTGCAATATTGGTAAATTATTGCAAATAGCTTCAATGTAAAGCAAATCTTTCAGAAATTGCTACAATTCAGTACAAAATTTTGAAACGCCGAACAAATATTCAGTCATTATTCGAACATTATCGGAAATATGCTCAATAAATTTTGTGGTATGTTGGGCACCAATACAGCAAATATTTGTTTTCAATAAGCTATACATAGGTTAAGTCTTAAGATGTATCACCCATGTTTTTTAATGCTTGAAACTTTTATTTTGAAACATACCCTAAAATACATTACAAAGAAAAGTATATCGTACTCTGTTGGAGAACATGCGATAAAATAATTCCAATGATACTAAAAAAAAATATAACTAACTATCATTCAGATTAAGCAAAGATTGGTGATCTATGGTTTTTAAAACAAAAATATTTATTATTGAATTCATGCATAATCACTGAAAGTCATCGGAAAGCTGTGCAAGTATGTTCTGCATCAAAGTTTTATTTCATGTATAAGTTTAACCATGTGGAAAAATGGAAATTCACACTTAACTTGTAAATCAGTGTATAGTGTTCGTAAGTATAGACGCAGTTCAATACATTTAAAACAACTCAAGAAATTATTATAATAATACACTTAATATATTCTAATAAGAGTGTTGGTGATGATAGATAAAATAAACTAAGCTCGCCAATCCCTAAGCATACTGTGCACATTACTGTTTGATTCATTTTGAGCTCTGGTGTGCTATCCAACAAATGTCTCTACTATGAGTTCAACCTAATTCCGGATCCTCAATATTTAATTTCCAAGAAAGCTCGGTACTCATTTCATTTTCCCGAAGGTATGAAATGTCGAGTGAACTTTCAGAACTCCGTCGTCGAACTCTCGAACTGCAGTGTGGCAGACAGTCGGGCATAGAACTAAGCTATTAAGCAGGTAATTAGTAGGTTAACATAATAAGATGTAGAAAATAACATTTTGATCGACAGTTAACAGTTACTAATATATATTTTTTTATTTAGAATCAGTTGTTTTGGCAAGCTAGTAACAATAAATCAACATTAAGTTTAAGATGCTTTCTTTCATTTGGAGTTACTTTTCAACAGGCAGCTACACAATTTCTGATTTTAATAAGAATGCTGTGCATAAAATGATTCAATATATTCTTAATTCAATATATAAAATAACGCTTCAATTAAGAAAATATATCAAGCAAAAGTTTTTTAATTTTCAGTTTAATAACAAGAAAATATATACTTACATTTCAAATATCTGATGTAGAATTATAATAGTACTTCACGAATTAACTAAAATGTAATAGTTTAAGTTCAATAAAATTACCGGAATAGTTAAAATTTTCAAAAGTGTTTACTGCTCTTCAAATTAATTCTCTACTACTTATTAAAAAAAAATAAAATTAAGGCAATGGATTTGATAAGATGCGAAAACGTTTCATTATTAATTAATTTTCATAATTTATTCACTATGCTTTGGAGTGAATTTATATAACCTTAAATAAAATTGTTTCACTTTTTTTTAATAATATGTTGCTATTCATGTATATAATATTTTTCATACAAGGCTCAAATATACATTAAGATTGCATGTGTGATTTGTAAGTAGAAGTTAAAATGTGTAAATCTGTATATAGTCTACATATTTTCTGAACAATGTGTCTCGGAATCCGTTTTCATAAAATAATTGTATCCAAACATTCTTATAGTTAGCTTTACATGAACATACATTTATATATAGTTGTTTGTATAAATATTAAAATATCCCTTTCATGCTACATTCTTCACGAAAATATTCCAGCTATTAGATATATTGTTCATCGAAAATACTCAAAGCTCAACAATAAGTCAAAGTGCAACAATAAGTATATGTTTCTTTGGACGATGTAAAAGAAAAGCACGTCTTCAAAATCAATATTATATTTTTTCCATGTGATCTTAGTAAGATATAAAATTGGAAAACCGATTCATATTTTTTATTCATAAAAGGGGTTTATATCATTGTGTGAAGAAAATGCGTTTCCTAACTAAATAACAAAATGTAATATTTGGGTTTTAATTTCTTTCTTTTTTTTCTGCTCTAAGAATCTTATTTTATTGATGAACAATGGAAAATAATTTATTATTTCTTTTTCTCAAAGTAAAATTTATTTAAGTTGTTTGTTAAGCTGTTTGATTGTAACTATTTTGTCGAATTAAGAACATTTTCGAATAAAAATGTAAGTTAGTAATAGCGTCTACTACTAGACTGGGCAAAAAGTTCAGCGAAATTTGTGAAAGTTGCGTTGTTATGCATAAATTAACAACAAAAGCAACAAGGACAATTCTTTAAAGTAGAGACCGTCATAGTCCACGATTTTCTGCCACCGTTCTGCCCGATCCCGGATTTGCTAGCTAAGTTTGTCGCTGTTACCAGAACCTTCATCCTTATTAATCTCATTAACGGCTTCCAGAATCGTTAGGCCTTTTCTCTAATAATGCCGGGTCAACACGCGCAAATCATACTGTTCAATAGGCATTTTGGAGCCAAAGTTCCTGAACTCCTATAAATATACCATTAGTGCTCCTATATATGATACAAATTCTGGTAACTACCAGATTAAAAATTTCCCAGAACTTTTTGCTCAACCTAATAATTAATTGGTTGAGGCAGACATATTTACCATACATAGATTCATGACACATCACAGATTTGCCTACTAATTTTAATGTTTTGTTTCTGAATAGCTTTGTGCTTGTTGGTTGAATGGTAAGAACGAAGCATTTGAAACTATATAGCACTAGTTCGAATCCCACGTCTTCTTTTCATTCCCAACTTCTCGTCTAGATATTTTTTTAATATTTTATAGGTTAGAATATTCTATTTCAAGGTTTTTTAATGATTTATCGGTGAAATATTCTATTACCGTTTTATTTTCACCTTTTATTTATTTAAGAATATCTTATCGGTTGCTTTATATTTTTAGTGATAAATGGAACATTTTTTAATAAAAGTAAATTTTGATGTTAATTACAATGAAGTATTTGCTTACATTTGAAAAATAAAATACTTACTTAAATATTCTATTTCATATTTTTTTTTATACTTTTTAATTTTGAAATGTTGTACATTGAATATTTTAATATAAGTTAATATTGATAATAATAATAATTGGATTTATTTCAAGTAGTAAAACAAAATATTTATTTAAATACGACAAAGTGTGTTTACAATTTTAAATCAAAGTGCTTTTTACTATTTAAAGTTTCATTTCTGTACAATATTATAAAATACGATTTTTTTTAAGCAAAGCATATTAATATATGTAAAATGACAGGAATCTTAGAATGACCACATGATGTCTGACTGCAAGAAACAAATCTAATTAGTGCTAGAATGAAATTTACCGTAGGGACTCGTCTACCTATAGATATCGTAAGAAATTTCATAGTAACATTTAATTTTGGCAATATATTTGGATTCTTCTGTAAAGAATAATTCGGAAACCAAACAGGATGCGATGTATTCCAGATATTAGATATATTTTCATCAAAAATATTTTAATGTTCAACAACATTATACTATGTAACTGAAAAATCACGGAATCAAAATCAATATTGTATTTAAAAAAAAAAAAAATACTGTGTAATTAATTTTTCCTAAATATATTCGTAGTATGTGTGAGTGGCTGTTTATTTTTAAGAGGCAGGAGTAATAATAATAATAATAATAATAATAATAATATTCCGTATTACTGGAGGATGCATGATCGTAACAAAATGTAATGTTGTAATTCATATTGAAATTTAAATAGGAAAATTCAGAGATGTGTGGCAAAAAATGAAAAAAAAGGCCAAATGATGCCTTTGAAAGCAAACAATAACAACAACAAAAAATGAAATAATAACATAGGCTATAACATATATACAGGGTGTCCCTAAACTCATGGTACATACGCTAGGGGGTGATAGAACACATCAAGACGAGTAATAGTAAATAGGAAACCGAGGGTCCCAAACGTATTCCAAAGGAGACAGGCGCCATCAATGTTTAGGGTCCCAAATTGCAAATGGTGATAAAAAAGGGAAAAATGGGTCGATTTATATGCGGTTTTCGCTAAAATAATTCTTTAAATTAGTATTTTCTTAAAAAAAAGTTCTAAAGAGAAAGTTATAAAAATGCCGGTAGAGGGCGCTATAGACTTTGAAGTAGCGAATAACTACTTTTTACCGGTTTTTTTTAACACAGTTAAATGTTTTCTATAGCTTAGACCTTAACTTAAATTTTGTGTGCACAAGGGAAATCATCGGGAGTGGTTAAGTGGAGCAAATTTAACTATGTTCGTGGTTGATTTTTGAACGATCTTATGTAATGAGCAAAATAATAAGTAATGAAGCAAACATTAAGAGGTGATAGTACACATCAAAACAAACAGCATTCACTAAGTAATGCATGATTTAAATTCAAACGCAAACGTGTTAGACCATGTTCAAACTAGATACATGCAAGCGCTATATCTACCACTATGCTGTAAGTTTCCGGAAGAAGAATATGAAAATGTGACATGGGGAAGAAGAAGAACGAGTATGCAAATTTTCGCTAACATAAAAGTTACTTATTCGAGTGCGTAACTGTAAAACTGGGAACTGTTCACAGAAGCTGTCTTCATTTGATCTGTGGATAGCGGATAATATGGTTTCTTACTCTAACCAGGAGAAGGCCGAGATGCATTACATGTACGGAGCTGCACACGCAATGCAACAGAAGCTCAAAGATTGTACCGAGAGAGTTTTCCAACCAGACGTGTTCTGATGCGAGGATATTTCAACGACTGCACCAACAACTGCGCGAAAGGGGTTCCTTTGCAAGTTGCATGCAGGATACCGGGCGTTCCATGAGTGTAAGAACGCCATCCGTTACGGATAACATTTTGGATCGTATCAGCGAGAGGACTGGATCTAGCACGCGGGAACTGTCCGAAGAAGTTAACGTTTCCCGTAATACCGTGTGGCGAGTTCTGCGAGATGAAGGAATGCATCCGTACCATGCGCAGAGAGTTCAAGGCCGAGAACCAGCGGGTTACTAGGCACGTGTCAATTTTACAACGTGGTTGCTCCAACAAACGGCTGTGGATCCTGCTTTTTGTGCACATGTGTTGTTCACGGACGAATGCACATTCACAGGCGAGGGTATTTTTAATATCCAGAATAACCATGTGTAGTCAAATGAAAACCCATACAGAATACGTCCACGTTCATTCCAGCGACGTTTCGCGGTCAATATTTTCGCCGGAATCGTTCACGATTATCTAATTGGACCATATTTACTGCCAACGCGCCTGGATGGAGATTTATATCTTGTGTTTCTGCAACAGGTATTGCCAGAACTATTAAACCACGTTCCAGCACCCATCAGACGACGTATGTGGTTCCTACACGACGGAGCACCGGCCCATTACAGCCTGGATGCCCGTAATGCACTGAATATCATGTATCCGGGGCGAAGGATAGGTCGTGGCGGTCCAATCAGCTGGCCGGCCCATTCACCCGATTTATCCTGTCTGGACCTTTTCTTGTGGGGTCATATGAAGATATACGTAGACGGTCTAGTAGATTCTGCTGAAGACCTTGTTGCCCGGATATCCGTTGCTTCGGCCATCATACAAGAGATGCGTAATGTTTTCGCCAATGTACGGCTGTCAATCCATCGACGGTTTCAAGCCTGCGTTCGTGTTGGAGGTCGCAATTTTGAACAATTCCTGTGATGGAGTACTTCGTGTTGTTTATTTTCATTTGATTGAATAAAGTGTTTTTCTTCATTTGTTGGTTTCTTTTCATTCCATCTCTGTCTGTCCTGATTTCCATCAATTTGTTATTATTTTGCTCATTACATAGGATCGTTCAAAAATAAACCCCCTGAACACAGTTAGATTTGCTCTACTTAACCACTCCCGATGATTTCACTTTGAGCACACAAAATTTAAGTTAAGGTCTAAGCTTTAGAAAACATTTAACAGTGTTAAAAGAACCCGGTAAAAAGTAGTTATTCGGTACTCCAAAATCTAGAGCGCCCTCTACCGGCATTTTTTTAACTTTCTCTTTAAAACTTTTTTTTTAAGAAAATACTAATTTAAAGAATGATTTTAGTGAAAACCGCAAATAAATAGACCCATTTTTTCCTTTTTTATCATCATTTGCAATTTGGGACCCTAAACTTTGATGGCGCCTGTCTCCTTTGGAATAAATTTAGGACCCTTGGTTTCCTATTTACTATTACTCGTCTTAATGTGTTCTATCACCCCCTAGCGTATGTACCATGAGTTTAGGGACACAATGTATATATATATATTTCTTTGTCTAGGAAAGGCTAATATAACTCCGAACGCAAGCATGCAATCATCTCTTCCACAAATCCTGTGATTCAGAAAAGGGTTCTTTATCATTAAGAAATTCCGAAACCAATAAAGTCTTAAAATTTCCAGAAGCACTAATAAAAGCGAAGTTTATTTTTCTGCTACTGATTTTCGGAAATGTTTCCGAATAGTTTCTATAGTGTAGTAATCAGTTTTATAAATCTAAATTATAGGTTTTTCGAATGCTATCAAATTATCAAGTAAACATTTTCCTGATCAACAAACGTGCTGTACAAATACGCATGACTAATTATGAGCATTAACATTAACAATAAATTTAATAGTGTTTCTTTACACTTGCATTCATAAATTCAATTACGTAGCTGAAAATTTCTACTTGAGAATTGATATGATATCATTCTAAACACCGATATTCCGGTTTGATAAAAGTGCTTTTTGCGCAAAAAAGTAATCGGAACCGTTTCTAAACATCCTTGGAAGCAAAAGAATGTTTTTTGTAAATTATATTATAAATCGTCAAACTGTAATTGCTTTCTGAGTTTTCTAAATATAAAGAAAGTTTTCCTTTATCATCTAGCCTCGTAAAAAGTTATTGTAAATTTTCGATGGCAGTTACATTCAATTTTTTTACTTTAATTAAATATGTGTCTCTTTTTACAAAAAACATAACTTCTGAAAGTGAAAGATAATTGAAAAACTCTTTGTCTGACTTAATGTTGAACTTTCACTGGTATTTTTTAAACCCTTTCACTGATAGTTGGGACATATATGTTCCAATGGAGTATTTGTTTTTATATTCGTATCTCTTAAAAAATCAATTGCGACCCATACTAGGATATTTTCGAGATAAATTAAGAACACAGAGATTTTTTGTACATTGTTGTTCGGATGATTATAAAAATACTCAGCAGTTCTCACTATTAGTGAAAGTGTTAACAGAACTATAAACTAATGAAGACAATTAAAATATAGTTTCAGCGGTTTCTCGTTATCATCTGTGAAAAGGGATCACAAGAAATGCTGAAACAAACGAAGTACATGGTGCAATTTTTAGTTAAAACATATTTGCACCTAAATAAAAAGTTTCTCTAGTGTTACATATTCTCCCCATCAATTTTAAATAAAAAGCAAATGTTTCGGAGTTGTTGAAACACAAATAATGTCTTTTCTCAGCGTTTCTCATCTAGAATGGTACTTGATGATGAAGATATATAGATATATAAATCAGAAGAATACATTTGGTATTTATTTTTTGAAAAATGCTTCTGTCTAATGAATTTTGTAAACATAAATCAATTTTTAGATGGTTCAAAAATGCGAATCTACAATTATAGACTATTTCGCCAAGTAGGTTTAAAGTTTTACATTAAAATATATTTTGCGACGAAAAAAAAAATTAAATGTAACTTAAAATTTGAAACCTGGAAATTTCTAAACTACGTAACTGAATAGGTTCCACATTGGTATCCGAAGGAATACTCTGTAAAAGAATCCAAAAATATTCTCAAATTTAGATGTTAGAACAAAAATTGTAAAGTTTGATATATATTAATAATTAGACGAGACCCTAAGCTAAATTTAATTATAGCATTAATCAGTAAACGTTTTACTAATTTTCCCTTTTTTTCGAGAAAGTTTATCTCACTTAGTACTAGGGTATTTTTCACTCACTGTTGTTCCTATTTTTTTTTTTTGGTCCGCTCCTATACACCTAATATGTTATTCTCATGTTTCGTAGGAATTTTAAATTACCTGGTGTATGTGCATTTTTCGACCACGAAAGTAGAGAATAATTCTTACTGAATCTTTTAAAAGAGCGATGTTTATGCCAAAAATTCAGTTAAAGTTTACACGAAAGTTTAGTCACAAAATATTTCAGTCAAAGAATCTACGCATTAAAAACTAGTCGGATGTACCAATCCTAAAATTGTCTTCTATCTCATACATGTTAATACGTAAAATTCCCTATCACACTGCCAAAATTAAATGGCAATCTATGGATATCATGAGGATTCTAAAGATATGAAATTCCGTGCATTAGTTCTTGAGATATGACTATCGCTGAAATTGTCTAAATCCAGAAAAATGCAGCCTAGCAGCGCCACCTATTCGGTAATTTATACAAAATCCTAATCAGCAAAAATTTATATCAACGTCTGACTGAATCTGAAGTTTGGAGAAAATCCCTGCATTAGTTTTTGAGATAGAGCTATTGCAAAAATCGTGAAATTTCCTGCATAGCAGAGCCACCTATTGGGTAATGATTAGCACCAGAACCTAATTAGCAACAACTTGTGAAAACGTATAACTAAATCTAAATTCAGATGAAAATTCCTCCATAAGTTCTATTGCGGGAATCGTGAAAAAGGCAGCACAGAAGCGCCGCCTGCTGGGCGATTTACACCAACATATACTTAACACCAAGTCACATCAAGGATTAACTGAATCTGAAGTTTGATGAAAATCCGTGCATTAGTTCTTTAGATAGAGCTATTGGGGAAATCATGTAAATCGTGCAAAATTCATCATAACAGCGCCACCTATAAGGCGATTTACACCAATACATAATCAGCATTAATTAATATCAAGAACTAATTAAACCTGAAGTTTGATAAAAATCCGTGTATTAGTTCTTGAGATAGAGCTATTGTGAAAATATGGAAAAATGCAGCATAGCAGCGCCACCTGTTGAGCGATTTACACCAAATACTAATCAGCATCAATTTTTATTAGGGACTAAATGAATATAAATTTTTATTAAATTCCGTGCATTACTTCTTGAGAAAAGAGCGCCCAGAAAATTTGTGTCACATACAGACAGACAAACTCACAGACTGGCACACAGGCATTTTAGGCATTTTGTAAAAACATGTTTTTTGGAATCTCTGAACCCTAAAACGCGTAAATTCGTCGAAAAGCGGAATTCGAAAATTTTCATCATTCCAATACTTTCTTCTTGTAAAGATAGAAGAAAGTAAAAATTGGCAAAGAGTAAAATTTTCTTTCTCTTTCCTTTCTACAGATTATCGCGTGATACATTTAGAAAGGTTAGCAACATTCGTTTAGTGAATGGAATATTTCATTCCCAATTCATTACCATACTTTATATACAGAAATGTTCATGTCTTGTTTCATACTCATAAATAAAGTATTTGCGTGACTATGGATACGATGAAAATATCATGAAATTTTCATGTCGGATATTGCTTTTATTTATTTATTTCACTTATGTATTACCTTGCAACACTTCTAACATGTAGAAATAAACACACGTATTTCGGAAAGGTGATAGGGTTAAGAAAACATTTTGCGCATTCATAACATTTACATATTCTAGTTTTATGCATTTGTTTCTAGTCTATGCATGCTTAAAAATAATTATTACAAAAATTACGAAGGCTAATCACGCAGCAACTCCCTGCAGATATTTGTTATTTTTTAGGCAACTAGGGGGGTTGGCCCCCTACGAGCTACGCTCGCCAACCCCCCGATCAGACACTGCAGTCTCTAAAAGCACGCTAATTTGATCGGCTTTAATTGAATTTTTTTGGAAGATTGAATTATAATTAAAAAAACAAAGGCGATCTCCCTATAAACGGGTTTCTATTCATTTCTCTTTGATTGGGGAATTTTACGGAAAAATCAGCTGCTGTTAAAAGATACAATGGCATTTCAAAATCATCTAATATAAAAGGAATTAAGTAAACAAAGTCTTTGTCTCCCGGTATTTTTTAACAAAGCGAAAAGAAAGTCCTTTTAAATAAAACATTTTAAATATATCGTTTTAATCTGACGTAATTTTCACCAAACTTTTCTTTCCCTTTTTAATATTCACGTGAAAATGCTTTTATTAGAAATGAAATATTATTTGCGCTGTCCAAAAAAAAAAAAAAAAAAAAAATAGTTGAAAAGATCATCTCAAAATATCAAGTAAATGTCTCTCGCTATTTTAAAATTTAAACTACTATTTTGCAATATTATTTTTTGTTCATTTTACGTAATAAGTGTAATGTGACGTAAATGTGATGTAATTTCTCCTATTTAAGACTTCTAACGCATGTTAATGAATTTATTACTTTACAATATCCTTTCTCTGTTAAAATTCACGTGTAATTATAGATGAAGTAATTTTCAATAAGTACCTGCTTTTTATACGTAATTATTTAATTCTAATTTGAAAGTTTTTCTTTTCTGTTTATAATAGTCACGTGTAAATAAATTTTTAATTTGAAGCAAACATTATTGTTTCCGTTGTTTATACAGTTTGGCAACAGGTTAAATTAGTACAATTTTCTGAAATAAGTAAAAAAATATCTCTCGAAATGCTGAAAATTTGAATTTAAAATAGAAATGAAACCTCGAAAAATGAGTCAAATTAAAATAATAAATTAATTCTGCACACCGGGAAATTATAACGTATAAAATGATCTAAAAAGTATTAAATTCCGATGTATAGTTTTTGCTCCTATAAAACTTTTTTAATGGAACGGTTTTGTCCAACTTTAGCATTAAATATCTCTTAAAATAATTCTTCGATTTGAAAACTGTCTACATCAGCGTGTTTATCAAACATTTCTGTATAATACTACCAATTTTCATATTTTTGTATGCATTATTTTTCTTAATATTAATGAAGAAAGACCTCCGGTCACAAAAAATTCAAAACCGGCGGCGGCGGTGACAGCGGGAGTTACTTTTTTTTAGAATAGAGAGATTGTTTTAAACAACGACTAGGTGTTAGCTATATATCTCTCTATTCTAAAAAAAAGTAACTACCGCTGTCACCGCCGCCGCCGCCGCCGCCGCCGCCGGTTTTGAATTTTTTGTGACAGGAGGTCTTTCTTCGTTAATATTAAGACAAATAATGCATACAAAAATATGAAAATCGGTAGTATGATACAGAAATGTTTGATAAACACGCTGATGCCGACAGTTTTAAAATAGAAGAATTATTTTAAGAGACTAGGGGGCTCGGCCCCCTACGAGCTACGCTCGCCAACCCCCGTCCAGACACCGCAGACTCTAAATGCACGCTAATTTGATCGGCTTTAAAAAGATTTCGAAAGATTGAATTATAATTTAAAAAACAGTGGCGATCTCTCTATAAACGGATTTCTATTCATTTCTCTTTGATTGGGGGATTTTAACGCCAAATCCGCTGCGGTACCACTTGATTATCCCGTCGACCCATTTCGCCAAATTATATAAATCGCCAAACCACTCGCCAAATTATACAAATTGACATAATTTTTTATTTTAAATAACGAAAGAACAAATAAATTAGTACAGCATTAATAAAAATACAAATAAAACGTCGAAATAAAAATAACTTGATGACGTAGACACATGTAACAACATTTCAAAATAAGCTAATGTAAAAGGAATTAAGTAAACAGAGTCTTTGTATCCTGGTATTTTTTAACAAAGCGAAAAGAAAGTTCTTTTAAATAAGACATTTTAAATTAATCGTTTTTAATCTGACGTAATTTTTACCAAGCTATTCTTTCTCTGTTAAATATTCACTTGAAAATACCAGTTGAAAAGTATCCTCTCAAAATATCAAATAAATGTCTAGCGCAATATTTAAATTTAAACCGTTTTGCAATATTATTTTGCGTTCATTTTATGTAATAACTGTAATGTGACGTAAATATGACGTAATTTCTCCTATTTAATACTTCTAACGCATGTTAATAAATTTATTATTTTACAAATTCCTTTCTGACTTAAAATTCACGTGTAATTATAGTTTTTATGAAGTAATTTTTAATAAGTTCCTGCTTTTTGCACATAATTATTTAATTCTAATTCCAAATGTTTTTTTTTCTAGTCACGTGTAAATAAATTTTTAATTTATTTACACGTATAAATATTTTTTTTTTGAAGCAAACATTATTGCTTCCTCTGTTTATACAGTTGGCAACAGTTTAAATTAATATCACTTTCTGAAATCTGTAAAAAATATCTCTAGAAATGCTGAAAATTTGAATTTAAAATAGAAATAAAACCTCAAAAAATGAGTCAAAATAAAAAAATTAATGTAATCTGCACTCCGGCAAATTCTAACGCATAAAATGATCTAAAAATGATTACACTGCCATGTATAGTTTTTGCTGCTATAAAACTTTTTTAGTGGAACGATTTTGTCCAACTTTAGCATTAAATATCTCTTAAAATAATTCTTCGATTTGAAAACTGTCTGCTTCAGCGTGTTTATCAAACATTTCTGTATAAAACCACCGATTTTTATATTTTTGTATGCATTATTTTTCTTAATATTAACGAAGAAATACCTCCAGTCACAAAAAATTCAAAACCGGCGGCGGCGGCGGCGGCGGCGGTGACAGCGGTAGTTACTTTTTTTTAGAATAGAGAGATATTTAATGCTAAAGTTGGACAAAATCGTTCCACTAAAAAAGTTTTATAGGAGCAAAAACTATTCATAGGAATTTAATCATTTTTAGATCATTTTATACGTTTGAAGTTCCCGGTGTGCAGACTGTTTTTCTTTTTTTAATTTGACTAATTTTTTGAGGTTTTATTTCTATTTTAAATTCAAATTTTCAGCATTTCTACACATATTTTTTACAGATTTTAGAAAGTGATATTAATTTAAACTGTTGCCAACTGTATAAACAGTGGAAACAATAATGTTTGCTTCAAAAAAAAATATTTATACATGTAAATAAATTAAAAATTTATTTACACGTGACTATTATAAACAGAAAAAAACATTTGGAATTAGAATTAAATAATTATGTACAAAAAGCAGGAACTTATTAAAAATTACGTCATAAAAACTATAATTACACGTGAATTTTAAGAGAGAAAGGAATTTGTAAAATAATAAATTTATTAACATGCATTAGAAGTCTTAAATAGGAGAAATTACATCATATTTACCTCACATTACAGTTATTACATAAAATGAATACAAAATAATATTGCAAAAAGGTTTAAATTCAGAAATCGCGCTAGACGTTTATTTGATATTTTCAGCGGATACTTTTCAACTATTTTTGTTAGCGCAAATAATATTTCATTTCTAACACAAGTATTTTCAATTGAATATTAAAAAGAGAAAGAATAGTTTGGTCAAAATTACGTCAGATTAAAAACGATTAATTTAAAAAGTCTTATTTAAAAGAACTTTCTTTTCGCTTTGTTAAAAAATACCGGGAGAGAAAGACTGTTTAATTAGTTCCTTTTAGATTAGCTTATTTTGAAATGCTGTTACACGTGTCTACGTCAAAGACGAAAACAGCGATTGACATATGTATTTTTGGTACTACTTAGTTATCCCGTCGACCAAAAATCTATCATTCGCCAAACTATAAAATTAAATGCCAATAATGGTTGATCGTAAATGTCACATTAACTTGACTTTAAGCAAGTTACACGTGTCTACGTCATCAAGTTATTTTTATTTCGACGTTTTATTTGTATTTTTATTAATGTTGCACTAATTTATTTGTTCTTTCGTTATTTAAAATAAAAATTATGGCAGTTTGTATAATTGGCGAGTGCTTTGGCGATTTATATAATTTGGCGAAATGGGTCGACGGGTTCATCAAGTAGTACCGCAGCGGATTTGGCTTTAAAATTTCCCATTCAAAGAGAAATGAATAGAAATCCGTTTATAGGGAGATCGGCACTGTTTTTTAAATTATAATTCAATCTTCCGAAATCTTTTTAAAGCCGATCAAATTAGCGTACTTTTAGAGTCTGCGGTGTCTGAACGGGGGTTTGACGAGCGTAGCTCGTAGGGGGCAGAGCCCCCTAGTTTTAAAAATAAATCTTAATTTTTCAGTTTGTTTTCAGCTGATCTGACCATACGTGAACTAAATTTAAATAGCTTTCATTTCAGAGGAGCGTTCACAACAAACGTGACGCCAAATGTCTAACGTGTCAAAAAAGCAAAGTGATGTAAAGCAGTGTAAGACAGTGGTATTGCAGAGATGTAACATGACCAATAAGAAGACATCATGTAAAATGGTGTATCGAAATCAGAAAAGTGACCGGTGTTAGTGGATGAATAACGCGCTAGAGAGGAAACAATGGAAAAATCTGCGGAAGACCTACGCATAGGATATATAACGGTTGATGATGATGATGGAATATATATATATATAATAGTTATGAAGTGTTAGAAAAAATAAAAATGTACAAAAATAAGATTACAGGATTATATGCATATGATTTTGCAGATTTGTTTAACAACATACACATTGAGGATTTAAAGGAGAAGATATTGGAGGTGTACAATAGGTATGGTGATGCATGCATAGGTTTAAGTGAATTTCAAAATTTGTTTCAATTGATAGTTCGAGATTTTTTTTATTTGAGGGCAATAAGGTATGCAAGCAGATTAAGGGAATCCTTAGGGGGGGGGGGGGGGGTTGCAGTTCAATTTTGGCCGACATGTATCTAGATACACTGGTTATCAAAATTAAAGGATAATGAGAAAAAACATGCTCACTAAGTTAATGTTACAACCAATGCCCAATGTTGCAATTATTTATGTCAAATAAATGCTACCGAATACAAAATTGCACCCCCGCGCATATGTTAGCGCCGGAAATATGCAAATTAGGTAATTGACAATGGGGTGCACAATGGACGTATGTTGGAATTTTCGTATGTAGTGTTTTTTAAAGTGAATACGGTATCTCAGAGTGATCAGTATACAAATCGAGGGATGTCAAACACAAATGGAAGTCGCCCAAGATTTGAATATCGCCAAAGTGTCATATCAAGAGCTTCGAGCTGCTTTTTAAACACTGGATCCGTTGATAGACAGCCTGGTAAAGGGAGACGAAGAGTAACAACTGCATCCGAAGACCGTTTTCTGTCATTGTCGGCTCGAAGAAACCGCGAAGCGACTACAAGAGATTTGTTTTCAGACCTTCAGGCTGCCACAGTATCTCGAATTAGCCGTTCTACTGCTGCACGAGGGATTAACGAGGGTGAATGGTATGCGAGAAAAACAATATTTGTGTCCCACCCACTCCATCTTCCAAAGGGGAACGTTTAAAATGTAGTCGCCGTCATGTTCAATGGAGCCATGAAGACTGGGCTCGAAAAGGATATTTCACAGACAAGGGAAGGCAAGTTGCGTGTTACTTCCTCTCTCCAGATCGAAACACATTTACAATCAG
This sequence comes from Maratus speciosus, assembly GCA_963932465.1. Classification (NCBI taxonomy): domain Eukaryota; kingdom Metazoa; phylum Arthropoda; class Arachnida; order Araneae; family Salticidae; genus Maratus; species Maratus speciosus. The sequence continues at coordinate 329,049,787 of OZ010788.1, read as the reverse complement.
TGTTCAGACTATACCTGTACTCGTCAGTAAACAATACTTGAGCCCAGTTTTCTTGGCTCCATTGACTATGACGAGGGCAACAAACGGGCCCCTTCGGAAGCTGAAGTGAGTGGGACACAAACTATTGGTTTTCTCGCATACAGTCCATCCTTGTTAAGCTTTCATGCAGCAGTAGAACAACTAATTCGAGTTCCTGTGACAGCCTGAATGTCTAAAACCACATGTCTTGTAGTGGTTTCGTGGTTTCTTTGAGCCACAATGACAGAAAACTGTCTTCAGATGCAGTTGTTGCTCTTGGTCTCTCTTGACCAGGCTGTCTATCAACGGATCCAGTGCTTAAAAACCGGCTTGACGCTTTTGATATAACATTTTGAAGGATATTCAAATCTTGGGCGATATCCATTTGTGTTTGACCTTCTTCGAGTCTACCAATTATTCGCCACTTTTGACCTTAACTTAAATGATGCCTTTGAGCTATAAACAATGAATACTCATCACACTCAGAAACCGCATTCACTTTATACATCAGTACAGACCAGAATTCCAACATACGTCCATTGTGCACCACATTGTCTATCACCTAATTTAGATATTTTTGATGCTAACTTATGCGCGGAAGTGCAATTTTGAGTTCAATAGTATTTAATTAACATATATAATTGCAGCATTGGGCATTGGTTGCATTATTAACTTAGTGAGCATATTTTGTTCTCATTATCCTTTAATTTTGATGACCAGTGTATATATGAAAATAAAAGAGAATTACGTAAAGACATAATCAGTTTCAGATATATAGACGATGCTTTAATTATTGAACTAATTATTGACTAATTATTGACTAATTATTTAAATGGAATGGAGGCTAACCATGATTTTAACTATTATCTAAGAAATTTATAATTGAAACTTTCCAGTAATCACAATAGTTATGATAGAAATTATTTGGATGTAAATCTAAAATTAAAAAAACAAAAATTTAATTACATCGGTTTATAATAAAATAGAAAACTTTAACTTTAAAACAATTGCAATATTGAATTTCAAATCAAATGTCCATGTATCGGTATTCAAAAATATTTATATTAATGGTTTAAAACGATTAAACCGATTGGCATCAGATAGAGACATTTTGAAAGAGGATATGCTTAAATGGGACGGCATTGCTGTGAAACAGGGTTATCCTGTAAGTCTGGTTAAAAATATGACGTATAATTATGTAAGAACTTGCAGGAACAGAAGTGAACTGATACCTTTACTCGAAGCGTGTGGTTTACGGAAACGAGTGGAAACAGACCGCTTTTGAAATTGATTTCGGTCAGTCAGTTTCCTTTTGTTTAATCTAGTTTCTTTCGTTTTTTCTGTATGGTCTCGACAGGTAAATCTGGGGAATGTTATATGCATAAAAACAGTTTTAACCTTGCATTAGTGTGTCATAAGCGACGCAGCCTGTCTCCATGTTTAGTTAGTTAGTTATTTGTCTTGTTTCTTACGATTGATTTGTTCAAGTTTAGGTTGGTTATGTTGTGTTTCTTAGAGACATTTCATTATGTTAATATATATATATATATATATATTGTAAGGTTTAGTTAATATTGTAATTCAATTAAAGTTTACAGTTTACAAAATCATTTCAGATGCAGCCACAGAATTTTTTTAAATTTTTTTCTCATTCAGAAGTATGCTATAGAAATAATATCTAAAATTCTTTGGCAGGAATTTTACTGTAGAATTTAAATCAGCATTTAAATATCAATTTCAAGCATCGTAGCTTTATTGGTAGTCTCACCGTCCCCAAAGTTTATTCCTGCACTTTTCGATGTAATTTAAAAAAACAAAATAATAATATAATCCAATGCTAACAACTGTTTCTAAAAATCAATGAACATTGTGGATATCACTTAGTCTTAACATGTTTTTCCTAAAAATAATTGGTAATTAACCTTACCGTTCCATATTTATCGCCCCTTTTTTTTACCATTTCGTCCATTTTTTCTAATACCATCCACTTTTTTTTACCTTACCGTCCCTTCTTCAACACCCCTTTAAGACAATGTTATACAAAAATTATGTATTAAAAGTACTACATTGTTATTATTTCTTATTTAAATGTCCTGTTGGTACTATGCAAATTCATTATAAGTAAAAATTTAGAAGAAAATAAAAAGTTATAGGGGCAAAATGGTAAGGAAAATTAAACTCGCAAGTTTGACTTCAACCTCAGTTAAATAAAACAATTTTCGCTGCTGACCATTTTTTCTTTATTTTGAATCATTAAGGCATTCGTCTATCTGATTAAAATGTTATTTTAGCAAGTTTAATTTTGTCAGATTTTTTTTTTCCAAAAGTCAAAAGATTGAGAGAATGCCCCATAAATGCTATAGATCATATACAGAGCTACAGAAATAAATTCGTAATGGTTACTGATTATGAATCATTAAGGCATTCGTCTATCTGATTAAAATGTTATTTTAGCAAGTTTAATTTTGTCAGATTTTTTTTTCCCAAAAGTCAAAAGATTGAGAGAATGCCCCATAAATGCTATAGATCATATACAGAGCTACAGAAATAAATTCGTAATGGTTACTGAGTATGAGCATAAATTGCTTAAAAGTGGGTTTTAAGGGTGTTATGCATACCGAATTTAGTGTACTAAGAAATACTTGTAGAATATATATAAAATGTTATACAGGGCCACTAAAAGAGTTCGATACATGGCCGTCTATGGGTGATAATTTCTGGAACTGTAATTTCAGTAGTTTTATGCGTGTATTAGTTTGAATGAAATTTTAGCTAAATAGTGGCATGTAATAAAGGTACTAGGTAAACTACAGGGCTGTACAAAAGCATTCAAGTATGTTTCCATCTATTAGTATAAATTACTTAAAGATGAATTTCAACCTGTTATGCATTTTCTTGCCAAACTAAATTTTCCCATTATATAGTATACATATCAACATACAGATCGAATACAGGGCTGTTCAAAAGAATTGGGATACATATTTGGCTATGGGCGGTAACTACAGAAATCAGACTTTTAAATTTTTACTTAGTTATCTTATTTACCTTATTTCTCTAAGTAACAAAGTTTCGTTAAAGCTTTCAGGGAGTCTTGGAAAGTGTTTCATAATCTATGCTGTACGCATGATTTTTCTTACTTGTATGTATATATATATATGTACAGGGTGTCCATAATTAAACGACCCTACTTTAAAGTTGTCTACAGACAAAACTATTGTTAAGGGATGGGAATTTATTTAGGCTAAAAAAATTTTAAATGAAAGTAATTCAAAATTTTGCCATCAGAGGGAGTTTTTTAATAAATTACACATTTAGCATTACGATAGTTTAAAAATTTATTTATTAACTTAACCTTACTCTAAAGACAGCTTTTCACGACATTTTCCTAGCCTTTCCCTGTACAGACTGCCGTCAACTCTGGAGCATGCTATCTTACGATTCCAGATGGTACCTGAAAATGATGAAAATCATGCAGAACATGTTTGGTCATAACAAAATTTGTTAAACTATCGTAAATGTATGCTTAATGTGTAATTCGTTAAAAAATGGCCCCCTAATTTTTTTTCGCTTACACATATTCCCACACTTTTATTATGTCCTCCTAAAATTTGTACAACATTCTGAGCAACAGTTTCGTCTGTAGACAACTTTAAAATAGGGCCGATTAATTATGAACTCCCTGTAAATAAAATTTCTAAACTATCTAAAGTAATTTATTAAAAATCGCACTCTGGTGGCAAAAATTTAAACTAGTTTTATTTGTATTTTTTTTTAGCTTAAACAAATTCCCATCCCTTTATTATGCCTTTCCCAAAACTTCAAAAATCCCTGACGGCCCGGCCTACAGGCAGAGGTAGATTTCGAAGTCAAATATACTAATTTCACAAACAAAAACTAAATCATGATTATAGATAAATCCACTTTAACAATTTTATCTGGCCGCTTTTGACGAGTTTTTATTTCATTTTTATATAATAGCTGGTTTTATAAGAATCATGTTAGGGCGGTATTCAAAAAAATACTTTTCCATGCTCAACAACTCGAAATTTTCTGGCATAATTCCAGATTCATTTTTAATTTAAAAAAAATATGAAACTTGCTAACGTGATTTTTGAAGATATTTATAAGCGACCTGTGTTTTTATTTTTTGTTCAGTTAATTAAAACTTGATATATATACAATTATTTTCTCAGAAGGACAATATTTTTCGTTTCTAACACAATCGCTTCGGAAAATTCCGTTCAAAATGCCCACTTTTACATAATTTTTTTGAAATATATTCTGCCTCTATCAAAAACTCGATCATTACGGTACATTATATAGTTTCTGAATAAGCGAATCTACCAATTAAATGCGTTTGAGAGCAAAAAGGAATTTAAAAATGAGTCAGAAAATAAGCAGTTTGGATTTGAGTGCATCCTTAATACAATGATTTTTCCAGCACAATCCGCCTCGGTAAATTCGGTTTAAAATGCCCTTTTTAACAGCATTTTTAAAAATATATTCTGCCTCTATCAAAACATCGACCATTACGGTACATTATATTGTTTCTGAGTAAGAAAACGTACCAATTGGAAGCCTTTGAGAGCAAAAATGAATCGTAAAATGAGTCCGAAAACAGGCAGTTTGGATTTGAATACACCCTTACTCAGATGATTTTTTTCTTCAACCGCTATGTATTTTTAATTTGTTTTTGCTGTAAGAATTGGTCCTATCCAAAACTTGTCTGTATAGATGTTGTAGACAATACTAAGAAGATATTTGATAAATTCATGGGATTTTATATCTTTTGAATTGACGGAGTTATGGATTTTTTTCTTCTTTAAACCCCCTTTTTGATTTCGTTTTTATTTTTTTTTTTCGCAGTACGAATTGGTCCTATCAAAAACTTGTGAATATAAAAGTTGTAGATAATGTTAAGGAGATTTATAATAAAATTATTTGGATTTGATATCTTGAGAATTGACGAAGTTATGAATTTTTTTTTTTCAAAAATCCTATTTTTTGCGCCCCTTGAGCCCATTTTTAACTTTATCAAAAATATGTGATACATAAATTTTTGCCCCTATTTTTAGAAGTAACAAAAACTTTAAACTGATTTGATATGTACAAAAGTAAATAAGTTATAGGGGTTTTTCTGTTTTCACAAAACCCCTCCGTATTTCCATCCCCTTGGTCCGATTTTGCCCATTAACGAACTTGACCGAGAATTTATGCCCATTGATTTTATGTATCAGTTTGGAAGAGATTGGTGCAGAATTACGAACGTTATCGTGTCCAGAAGAAAGTGATATATATATATATATATAGATAGATAGATATATACATATATAAAGTTTTTTACTGAGGGTGGTTTTGGGTTCTAGGGGTCATGATCGGTGTAGATCTGCAAAAACTTTTCAGAAATTACAACATAGGAACGATCCCAATAGGTAGTATTTCATACGAAATCTACCTAAAACTTTATGAAGAATAGTTTTGTATGTAGACAACTTTAAAGTGGGGCCATTTCATTATGGATACCCTGTACATATCGTTTCGTGCTGTATTTTTTTTTTTTTTATTAAAGTGAAACTGCACTTTCAGATATATTTACATAAAAGTAACATTAATAAAAATTAACATAGTAAAAGTAATTTCAGATTTTTTAACGTAAGATTTGCCATTTTTTATAACTATTTTAAAAAATAGAATAAGTAAATAAAAGTTCCTTATACTCTCATGTTCCAAATTAAGAGAATTTGCATATTTTGTCAACTTTCATGAAAAGTGCTAAACTAAATGCAAAATTAATGATTCGAAACAAAGATGCAACTCTTTAGTGTCGAATACGTAAGCATATACCTGCATATGAGCGGAATGGATAGAGGAACTGCATTTTTAAGTGATCGTGGAAATTTTTGTGTTTTGTTAGTATCGATGGAATTCAAATGAAAAAAGTAAGAATGAGAAACTTCTAACGTTTGGATGTTGGTATCATCTGGCGAATTGCGGGAAGACTAGAAGCAAGGCAGTCTCAAGTACATATTCCTACAGACGTCAGTGTAACTGCCAGCGTCTTGTCCAACTTATGGAAACAGTTTAAGGACATTGGAGGACATAGAGAAATAGCCTGGGAATTAGATCGATTAGTCCTGACTTGTCATGAAAGCGATCTCAAACTTGAGAGTTGTAAATTGTGTGTGTTTCTAGTGTTTTCGGTGTCAAGTTCTGCTTAGTCAGGCGCAATCTAACCTCGCGTGATTATATGTTTTATTCGCCTGTATAAAAACTGATATGCGCCTGCGTAATGTTAGATTGTAAATTAAGTGGCATATTTGACAACACAAGGTATATAAATATGCCATTTAATTTAAAGAATGTATTTCAATAATGGAGACTCCAATAACGAAACGCACGTTTTATGCACGCACATTTTCATGTTTGTGTGCAGTTATAGGTACTAGAGATAAATTAACTGAAGACATAAATTTTTCTCGGAATTGATCTGCTGTAGAAGCAGAATTAACAAAGTTACGAGTAGAAATTATACAAAAGTTAGACAGGCACATAGAAGTAATTGAAGAGGTGACTATGCTTTTTCAAGAAAATGCAATACTGTTTACAGTAACAAGTATAAAAAAATTTCTGTACTGTCATTTCTGACTAAACTTAAACTGATGTAATCATTTAAGTGTGAAACTCTAAAAAGAAAATTACATACATGCATCAAATTAATTAAAACTTTGAACACTAGGGCATGGGCCAAGATCCTAATCTGTCCGATAGAGTGCGGGGTAACGGTAGTGCAACAGTTTTTCAAGTCTCTCGTAAACTTCATGCGGCTACAGGAAGCCGAGTTTTAATGGTCACTGTTTGAAGATCCTAGCAATCTCAAAAGAGTAACCATGACAGAAGGCTATAAGACCTGCTATAAGAAGTTTGCTATAAGACCTGCTGCTCACACTGCCTTCACTTAGATTACACAGAAGAACCCGTTTAGCATGGTGGGGGGATCATCTGCTTTGGACCAGGAATCAATGGAGAACCGCCCTATTCACTGATGAATATCGGTTTATCTTAAATACTAATTCTAGACGTACTTCCATCTGAAAAATCGAGGGATTCGTTACCTGCCTTCCAACTTCCCAGAAAGAGACGACAATGTAGCGAAGGTTTGCTGGTCTGGGCAGACATTATGTTGGTAGGACGCACACCCTAACTTGTGTTGTCAAAGTCTCTGTGACTGACGCGCGACAAGATATGCCTCACCTGGTCGACGGATTTCGGGAAGGTGAGGATTAGGGTAGGATTACTTATCAATATATCGTCAAATATTGATACTTTTAATTATCGCAATAACAGTATCTAAGCTCAGACTCTCACGATATATCACAAGAACATTTTTTCCTTTATCGCAACTTCAGACCATCAAAAATTCGCAAAACATCTCGTACCAATATCGCAATATCTTCTCCAATCCTTTTTTAGCGAATGCAATTATTTGCTGCCCCGCTTCATCTAACCAGAATATTACCATCCAGTGATTATATATGGTTCGTTCATATCTCATTATATCATAATACATTATCTACATTTGTTGGTATTAACGCAAATTTCATTATCCGTTCATTTCTGTATAAAGCTGTTATCATGTGTGTTTAATTCCGCCACTATTATTTGTCTAGATATATTGCAACAGCAAGGTTTTTATATATATCATGAGCTTAAATATGTGTGATGTCAAGATTATTGCTGTAGAATAGCAGCTGGAAAGCTCGGCGTGTAAGGAACCAATCAGATAACGCTAATGGTAAAATATTTATTTTTGCTATTTTCGTCGCGTTGGCAAAATCTCTCCGTTTGTTCATTCGATGCTTTTGAGTTCAGTTTCCTAGCTACTAACTCTTGAAGTTTCAACTGCTGCGCCCAATGATCATTCGTAAAATCTTTATTTGTCGTATTATCGGTAGATGGATGTTTCACCTGCAAATTTAATGTAGCCTGTCTTGATATTTCTGCTTAAAATATATATATTACTCAAAGACAAAAAATAATTAATATAAAACTATTTCCAAACGTGATTTGATTGCATACATTTCAAAAAAGGTTTCCATGTTGTATTCATGAATTAAACAGGTAGGAAGGTGTAAATAAAATGACTTTCATTTTTGAATTAAGAAAGCATTGAAGCCTTAGAGAAATATAGAGAAAGATCTTTTCTGCTGCATCTGCCATCCGTTGAAACCTGTTGAAACACAAATATATTAGCGTTACATGTGGCAATAAATCAATTTCAATTTTTGACTTTGATTTTATTTTTCACTTATTTTAAACATAATCAAATCAGCAAAACATTTTATTTTAAATTTTTTTAATAATCTCAGTTATACACGAAAAAATTACATAGTTAAAATGTTATTAATGAATAAGGCATAAAATAGGAAAAATAGGTTTAACAATTCTTAAATAAAAGCATTATGGTATAAATGCAAATTGAAATTGAGCATTGGTTCCTTTTGTTTACATATATACATATTTGTTTACACAAACACACACACACACACACCCACACACACCCACCCACACACACACACACACACATATATATATATATTAAATGGATACTGTGTGAAAAAATAGGCATAAAACCATTCATTGCTTTATATAACTGGTATAACTTAAATTGCTGCTACCAACCAATTACCTTTGGAAAGTATGTTTTTTTTCTATCCCCCACACATTTTAAATCCATTATCGCAATATATCACCAATATCAATATTAACTCACTGGTTTATTGAGATGATCCTTATACCTAAACCGTATAGAGCATGTCTAGTGCACTCTCAGGAGGACAATTAGACCTCGCATTCCATCTCCCAAAAAATCCCAGGGCATGAAACCAGCGTTGCTAGAGGAGTGAGACTAACTGCCATAGGAACTCATAAACTGCTTGATTTCCAGTATGAAATCAAGTTGCGAGAGCTGTATAACTGCAAAAGAGGACCACACCCCCTAGTAACCCCTTTTTGGTTCTATTCAAGTTCTAATTTACGTAATTTTTCTTTATTAAAATTTGTAAAGAACAAGCATTAATATTTTTCTACAAATATTCTGAAAAATCCGAATATTTGAAAATATTTTCTTCGCAAAGTTATTAATTTAAATCGTCCTTACTATTAACTACTATTAAGAAAAAATAATAAAAGCCTACAAAATAATTAATTTAACAATACTTTAAAAAATATGTTGTGTCTAATGTCATTTCAAATTATGCAGTACACTACACATATATTCGCGGTTGGTTATGAATGATGTATAGTTTTTATGCTGATGGAGTCATGTGAGTCAGCGTGATGTTATGCATTGAAGTCTTTAATACGTCGTATACTACAGTCAGTTTTATTTAGCCAATGTGAAGCAATAACAACATATTATAAAGACTTAATTGCTTAGTATCATTTTATGGTTGTACAAAATCGCCATTTTGCCTTGCAAAGACGTTGAAAGCAGTTTCGTCTGTCGACTACCGACAGAGAAGTATTTTTACTCAAAACTGTGTGAACTGCGAAAAAAATTGCGAATGTAATAATATGGGCATTATTTAACATCTTTTTTCCCTTTTTCAGCAAGAAAATTCAATGTTCATTTTTTATGTTACATAAATTTGATTTTAATAGCTTAATAAATAAAACAATAACAAGTTGCAAACTGTAACGAATTAAAAATTATATAATATAATCAATTAAAGTATTTGTTTCCCTTCTTACTTCATTTGTTCTGAAATTATTTATGAAGAATTAAAAACGCGTTGTAAAAAATTATACAGTCTTGCTACAAATACATACATTTTTCGGTAGTTTTAAAAAGTTTATTAATTTTTAGCTTACGGATAAACAACTAACTTTTACTTTGTCCATGACTTAAAGAAAGAATTTATTAATAAGTGAAAAAATTCATTTTAAACATTTTATAATATTAAATGAAATATGCAAAAAATTATTAATTTTTCATGATGAATTTCTAAAAATATAATAAAATTCATTTTAAGTGTACTCAAAGGTTTGCTGTAAAAATTTTTTGGTACATGACTTTAAATTACTTTCACTCAGCAAGCGTAATTAAATTCCTTATTTTAATAATACCTTCGAGGAATAATGTGAATATGTAAAATAAAATAAATAAATAAAATAAAAACCTTTTTTATCTGGGAAAGATTCTTTTTTTTTTTTTTTTTTTTTTTTTTTAGAAAATGGAAAATTGTGTGTTTAATACTCTGGAATTGAGTTTAAGAAAGCTTTTAAAACTGAATAAGTTTTTAGTTTAATTTGCAGTTTTCCATTTATTGAAACATTTGGACATAATATGGGAAGGAATGTAACAATATTATACATCAAAAGGGATAACATTTACCCAAATGATTCAGGAAATTTCGATTATGTTATATTTTCTTTTAGTTTTGGTGCTTCAAATAAGCTGTGAAATGGAATAAATTACAGAATTGTTTATTATTCTAAGTCTCTAGAAATACATCGTGATTCTGTTAACAAGAGCACCCTGATCATAGAGTAAAACACTGCTGTGGAAACGTTTGTTTCCACGACCGATGAATATTTTTCTTAGTTTGATCTGAGTCATTTATACATCGCTGTATGGGGAAAAAAATCCAATATTACTGAAAACCTGCCTGCACGTTTACTGTCTGTTTACTGAATATGAAATATATAGTTGCATGACATCTATATATATATTTATCTTACGTAGCGTTAAAAAAAGGGCTGTATTTGTAGCTTGCTATTTGGCAACAGCCAAAGCGACGATTCTCAGTGGTTTAAGTTAAGGTCACATGTCCAACCCACTCAGCAAATCAAAATCAAGACAGTATCTCCCTTTTAACGTGAACCGTTTGAGCAATACATTAATGAACATTGCTATTGGTCCATTTTACGATGACGTGAGGAATTCAGTGAATGAACTTTTTGATCCAAGGTTGTATTCAGACACAGGCGAAAACGTTTTGTTTACAGTTCGATAGAGTGATGCTTAGCATATTTTATAGCGTCTTATTATAGTTTTAAACTACTTTAAGCCGCTATTTTCAATACTATAAGCAAAATGAAAGGAGAATGACCCCATCTGACACTAACATGCCGTTTAAATTTAAACGGCATCAATTTCCTGTTCTCTTAGCTTTCTTAATGATTATCAGGAAGTCACTGCGCCAACCTTTTGATTAAATGCATTTTTTATTTATATTTTCAATTACTTTATTTATGAATTAAGATATTTGTAAATTTTATATGTTGCTTGCTCGGATCACATAGCGGCCCAACTAAAAATATTTATTTATTGTGTTTTCATCATGGTTTTAATTTAATTCTGTTTCCAAGGTACATTTTTATTTACATTTTTAACAAAGTTTTCCATTACTTTTTTCTACATTAAAAATATTTGTAAATTTAATACGTTGTAATGATTTATGATAGCACTCATTCTGACTAGAGTTGATTCAAATAGTGGTGAGCGAGCGAAGCGAGTTGGGATCGCGGGGTTCATGGAGGTTGGCGAGCGTCAGCGAGCAGGGGGCCGAGCCCCATAGTTCATCTGAAATAATAATAAACTAATTGTAACAGGGGCGTAGCTACAGATATTTTTTCGCGGGGGAGAATTCGAAAATTTCCCAACTTGAAACAAATTCTTCTAATTTTCAACTAAAGTGATGTGCACAACTTGTGTAATAATGATAATGAAACTTATGCATAAAAAATTCCTTTCCAAAGCAACATTTTGAAACTAGAAACATTAAAATTCTAATTATTGGTTTGTTTAATAAAAAACAAACATGCAGGTCATGAACACGATTTGGCTGTTTTTAGAAAATGTCTGTCTGTGTGTATATGACACAAATTTTGTGGGTGCTCTATCTCAAGAACTAATGCGCGGAATTAAATAAAACTTTAGATTCAGTTATACCTTGATAAAAATTTATGCTGATTAGTTTTTGGTGTAAATCGCCCAAAAGGTGGCGCTGCTATGCTGCATTATTCACGATTTACATGATGTAGCGATAGTTATATCTCAAAAACGGAATTTGATCAAACTTCATATTCTGTTTGAATAACCTTGACATAATTTGATTCTTATTAGCCTTTTTATATTATATGGGTCAATATCTGAAAATTGGACAATTTCACTCCAGAAATTTTATTTTTTTTTGAATTAATGTACCAACTTCCATACAAAATTATATACTATGACACATGTTTTGTCATTTGAATGCTGTAGTGTTTTGAGATCAAGGATGTATATTTTATGCGTAGGATACACTTTTATGGAAGAAAGTGTCTGTTAACACCAAAATCAGTGTCTAATAATTAGGACTGAGGTGAAGGTTTGTCTTAACAGCTGCACAGCCATTTTATTGAATCATTTTGAACACATGTAAATGATTAAATATTCCATGTGACATTTATATGTTACATAAATAAAGTTGCAATAAGCTTTTTTTTATAGATAAAAAATTAAATTTGGGGACATGAATCATGCTATAAAAAATACTCATTCCTTTTCAGAACAAAAGCTAAATAATTCTAAAAATGAAACAATGAGAAGAACAACTTATCTTCATCCATGGTGGATAGTTGAACTATAGTTGCTGTTGCAATGGAGATAATTTTGCCAGCGCCACCTAGTATCTGTTAACCTAAATGTGTGGTTAGAGGGAATGAGATGATGGTCAACCTCAGGAACAAATATATTTACTACAGTATTTTACTATACAATCTATACGAGTAAAGGAGCATTATATTTTCCCATACTGCATATATATAGGTATAAATATTTAATAGCAAAAATTAAAAATATTTATAAAAATTTTTCACAGCATACATTTAATATTGGATATTTGTACCTGGGGACAGGGACTGAAATGATGATTTCGTTTGTTTAAAACTTAAAAATTAATTAGTTATACATCATCGGATGTCCATTTATCATTGGTAATTGTTATTACAAATGTTACAATATATTACATTTTTCAGATTTTGGTTTCAGTATAATTAATGAAATATTATTGGCATGGGACGCAAATTGTCCAGTTTTCAGATATTGACCCATAAAACAGGTGGTACTGCTGTGCAGCATTTTTCACGATTTTCGCTTTAGCTATATCTAAAAAATTAATGCACTGAATGTAGTCAAACTTCATATTCGGTTGCACTTCCTTATTGGGCTTGGGTGTATACTGTCCAAAGGTATCGCTTTTGTGCTCTTTGGGTTTGGAATTTTGGTTGTATACATCTAACAGGGTGTGTGCCGAAATTCAATGATTTGTCTGAAAAATGCGATGATTCTATCTCCTTTTTAAATGCACGCAATTAAACAAATCTATGTCTTTAGAATTTGTTATTATGGGCATTTTAGCATAGTGATTGCAAATTTTGAGGTATTAACATGCATGAGATAGAAAAAAGTTTTGGGATTGGCACATCCGAATAGTTCCCATTTAACATTAATTCTTCTGGTCTTCAAAGAAGACAACGTGATGTGCCACCGTCGTCCAATTTAATAAAATCCACTATTTCACTTTCACATTTTAAAAGCATTAGGCTGTCAAGTCTGTCATCCCTCATTGTAGTTTGCAATATATATTTTTTAAATTTTTATTTGACTAAAGATTCTTTCACTAGATGCAACGCCATAAAGATAAGCTGCTGTGAATGTTAAGATACGAGTATATAGTTTGACGACGTGACTCAAATAGTCTTTGTATTTCATGGCATGAGTAAAAGGTTTGTTAAGTGAGTTGGGATTTGGTTTATTTCTATTTGACTTTGCAAGTCATGTTCATCCGGTTTCTCACATCCAGATGGAAACATTATTAACTTTTCCTAGTCAGTGAGTGATACTCAAATTTGCCTTGCAACATTGTAATTTAAATATGAAATGTATTGGTGTAATATTCGCCTGATATAGGGAACATTGTCATTTAAGCCCATTACTAAATTGCCGAAATTTTCTTGTATTTCTTATAATTTTTTCCTGTAAAACGTATGTGTATCCAATGTTCATTGTTGTGCTATTATTTTTATCTATTCCTTTTAGTGACACCTTTTCCTGCGATGTTTTCGGAAGTCAGCTTCTTCAGTCACATCCTAATATTCATAATTGTTTGTGAACTTGTCAATAAGGAAATCTTTATTTCTTCAAAATTTTATTCAAGTGCAACGTGTCAATGTTATAACAGTGCATGGCAATTCTCTCTTCAGTTGATGGATTGCTTTCATGGACATATTTCTGTTCCAAATTCAAATCGTCCTTTTTTTTACCTTTTTCATCCTCGAATGGATTTTTGGATGCTCCGAAATATTTCACGAAAACTCTTTTCCTATTACGAAGGATTCTTTCGTGCTGAGGTTTACAGTCATTTTTAGAACAGCTTCAACAAACACTGGACTTCTGGTTTAAAATTTCACAAACACCCATAAATATGAACTAACAGGATTGATATATATTTCTGCACACAAATAAAAGTAAAATGTGATAAATTTATCTAAATTCACGACTTCTTATATTCACATTTCCTCACATAACGCTTTTTTTTTTTTTAACAGCGAAGGTTAACTAATTTTTGCGGCAACAAATCACGAGAATGAGTAAAATATTGTCCAAAAATCGCAAAATTAGTTACAAAGTTAGTGTAATTTGTGAAAATTCATCAAATCTTCTTTCGCAGCTGTGTTTGAAATAGGTGACTACATTCATTTCTGTTGCTACAGTGATCTCCAATTTCCAAAAGAAGATACAATCCCTTTGGATTAAAATAGCTGTATTCTCTTTTGGGTGGAGAAGGTGAGGTAGGGTGACATTTTTGAGAAAGGAACAAAGTTTTGGGAGAAATAAAGGAACTGGATAGTCAGCTATTGTTGGACAGGCGTAGTAGAGAAATTTAGGTCTGGTAGATGTATAATATTTTTGAAAAACACAATGATAGATTGAGTGTGGCTGATTTCCTTTTGTATTTATTTTGATAATTTAACTTGTTTACTGTTACAGTGCTCAGAAACATAATCACCAAAACAATAAAAATTTCGTTTTTTTTTTTTTTTTTTTTTTTTTTTTTTTTTTTTTTTTTTTTTTACTATTATTTAAAAAAAGAAAATGTCTCAAAAATCTAGTATTTCCCAACTTTAAGCTCAAATTTCCCAACTTCACATATATTGGGGGGGGGGGGGGGGGGTTGAGGCTCCCCCCATAACCCCCCATGGCGACGCCTCTGATATTGTAATTACTGCGTTATTTTTATATAAATATGCTGCAGACGAATACGAAAGACTTATCACAAGTCTTTATTTATTTCATTTATCGAACAGAATAGTGTGAAGAAGATGACTTATCGCAGTGCTGATTTTTCGATTTGGAAATCAGAATATTTGGAGTCATTTATCTAAGTGGTAGTTTCAAAGGACATGGAGCCGTCACTTACGGTTGACAATGCTGGATTAAATCAGGATAAATCTTTTATTTTACGCAGCAGGTTCTTTTCAAAATACACAGAGCGAGAATTTTGGCAACAGGAGGCCACTGCTACAGAGGAGACAATATCTTTACACCAAGTTGATAGCCGAAAGCAGAGTGTTATTAAACTCGCTCCAAAATCGGAGCGTTGGCTAAATTACAGAAAACCATAATTCCCCAATTGCGTATCTTATAGCGAGATTGAGATGAGAAGTCTCACAATCATTTTTCCGTTAATGAAAAGTGAATGATACACTGCAAATTCCCAAACACAAAAATAAACACTTTTTACAACACTTTTTGTCACAATATTAACAACACACTAATATGTTGTGAATTAGAAAACTTGATATACAAATTATTTTTTGTGTTGTGATTGTGTTCTTAATATGTTGCAAAAGTGTTGCTATCTAAAAATGTGTTTTAAAAATAGTGTTGTTAATTGGGTTGAAATCGTATTGTAAATAGGGTTGATGGAAATATTTTCCTAAAATATTGTTGTGCTGCAGAAGAGTTTGTCACCAAATTAACAACACATCGTAAACAACACACAATTTAGAACACTATAAAACAACATACGTAAAACACTTTCAAAACACTTTTTACATGGTACTTAAAATAACACACACACACACACACACACACGCACTTAAAACATACTATTTTTTAAGCATTTATAACACAATTTTAAAAATGAATGTTTTGAAATGATTTGAAAACGCATTTTCTCCTCTTGTAATTTTCAACAATACTTTTTGTACCATCTTTCTATTTGGCACAGCATATTCGCAACACATTCACAACCCAATTGAAAATGAATTTAGATAGAAGTGTTAGTTATTATGTTCAGTTAGTGTTGCAAAAGTGTTTAACAAATTTGCAGTGTAGTCACTTAGACAAAATATGAATACTTTAACTGCAAATGCATTAGAACAGAAGTAGGCATTCTGAAAAGCCTAAATGACACAAATTACAGGGGTTTGCCAAAAAAACAAACTGGATCCAACTGACACTTAGGGATAAGTATTTAGTAAGAATTTTATTTTGTTCGTTGGGGAGAAACAAGATATACAATTTTGAAATTGAATATGTGAAGATAACTTCCTTCTCAAAGGTAAAATATTCCTATGGTGTACATTGAAAATCTTTGCATGTAAGTATGCATGCATACTATAAGCAGGATTCTCAATATTTTTTTCAAATCTTGTATCTATACAGGATTAAATATATATATATATGTAGATATACAGTAGTATTCAGACTTACGGTCCCTCAACCTACGTCACTCCGGACTTACGTCATTTAGCCTGACGAAAAATTTCTCAATTAAAACGCACTTTGAAATTTTTTGAAGGCTTTGGAACAAATTTAACATCTTAGAAGTAGTCACAGTGATAGGGATTCATAGGGTAAAGTTCAGCAAAAAATAATGATGGTTGGAGATGCTTGGAAAACAGTGTGCTCCTTTTCCTTCGCAGAGACTAAGAAAACATTGAAAATTATAATTTTGTATCCCTCTTAATTGATGAAATCGTCGAAAATGGAAGGGAACTCAATTTCGCGATGGTTGGTGAAGATATTATTGAACTCATAAATTCAATTTCCCTGATCCGAAATTAACCATCAACGAACGTATCGAATTAAAGAAACAAAAGTACCGTCAAATAAATAGATGAATATCGAAAAAGTAAATCTTACTGAAGCTGTGACGGTTCAGTGACGGTTCTTGAAAATATTGATTCAGACGAGCAAATTGTAGCAACGACTTAGAAACTTACTATGCAGTTTCTAAGAGAAAAAAGAAAAAATTGTCGGTTCAAACTTCATTGCAAGATTTCTTCACATGCTTAAGGACTCTAACGGGGATGCTAGAAGTAGAATAAATTGTAAGTTTACAACTTATTGATTTATTCCAAATTATTTTACAGCAAAAGCATTTTTCTTTGCTAATATTACATGTATGTAACATTATCCCTGAATACAATAGAATATTTTCATTAGATTTTGGTGCATTCTTATTACTTATCATTTTTTGCTCATCCAAATGTACGTCGACTTACATCGCTAGTCTTGGAACGAATTGCTGACGTAAGTCACGGTATTATTGTATATATATATATATCGCTCACCCGCAAGGAAAGTGACAGTGTCATGGGTGTGTCTTGCTGCACAAACAATTTCATAAATGTAGTAAACTCCTTTTATTACACTATATGTCCATTTGTGACCACAGAAGTGAGGTGGATTGTGTGAGAAGCTAAAATTATCCAACCCTCCAAACCTCATCCTATGTCTTCATTCTTAAAGGTTTTATGTTTTATGCACGTTTATATTCCGGCATACAGAGCTAAGTAATAGCGGATGCATATTCCCTAAATTTATGTATTATTCTTATTCTTCAGAAAATTTTATAAATAATCAAATCGAAAATTCATTTTAGAAATCTCTTATCTCACTAAACGATCCCTTCCCAAGTCCTGGCTCTGCCACGTCATCGCAGCTAACTTCCTTTGGAACTTTCTACAGCGTCGTACCCAACCTCTCTTTCTTTATAGTCCTGTAAAAAACAGTGTTATGAAATAATCGAGGTTCATATTTTACCATCACAGATATATGGAGTGCACTAGTCGTGCGACTGTAATTTTAGAAAAAATCCTATACAGCGAGTTTCACGACACTCAATGAATATTAAATATTGTAACAGCATAAATAACAGTCATAATAATTACTTTCTTTGTAATTTCAAAATTTTATGATCCCCATAAACAAGTCGTATAGATTTATAATTTAAATGTAAAAAAATGTAATAAATTAAAATATATATATATATATAAATCTACCCTGTCACTATTGTCATTATTTTAATTGTTCCATATTTCAGTTTCTTAAACAATAAAAAATGATCAATTAACATTTTTAATTAATATTGTATTCACATCAGAATATAAAAAGGTGATTTTCCAAATTAGTTAAAGACATGGAAATTTATAAAGCTAAAACAGAAAATTCTCCAACTGTTGCCTTTTCAAAGTAATACATCAGAAATTAGATTAATTTTTGTTGTGCAAGAAATCGAAAATTACTTTTCAACTCAAAATATTCTGCCTCATTTAACAACTGCCCAATTTACAGTTTTCTTGTTTTCCGTTTACAAGTTCATGCCCTATTTACCGATCATATAAGGAAATAATGTGGTTTGGACAAGTCGATGAAAATATTGCCAAGTAAGAATGGAAAATATAATACGCTTTCTTAAATTTTTTAAATCAGTATATTCACATTCAGTGATTAAACATTCAGTGATAAACTGTAAGGTGACTGTGCTTACATGAGACGCAATTTTTCATAGTTTTGACGCATTTAGAGTACCATTGGCATTTTAGTAATTAAATATGCATTTTGCTAAACTGAAAATTATTAAATACCGTGCTTTTAGTTCAAAACTAACATGTTTTTTAGAAATGGATTCATTATGTGTAGTTTATACCAACAATACACTATTGTCACATAAAGGTCATTTTTTTTTTCATGGCAGTTAAAATCTAAATGAGATGGCCAAAGTCCTAAATGTGACAATTCGTTTTATGCATGACAATTCATATAAAAATATTCGTTTAACCATTCACTGCTATGACAGAAATTGTCAAATAACAACTGAGAAAGATCTGCGAGAGCATTCGATTAAAAGATGATTAAACGGCGCGATTAACTCATAGAATATTGTTTCTGTACTAAATGTATTGTACAAGGTTAGTTCTAAATTAATTTCATCTGTTCAAATATTTCTAACGATAGTATTAGGGATACAATAGAAACAAAATTTCACTAGTAACTATAGCTGAACATTGAAAATTGAAAAAAAGCAGCGGTCAGTGAGACTGTTAAAAGCAATTATGGGTTAACTTTCGTAGCTATATAGTGATAATATAATATGACCACACGATTCCTATATGCAATTTAACTTGAAAATTGATTTTTATCAAATTTCTTAGTGAGAAATAGAAATTAATTTAAGAATCTTTTAAATATCCCGACATTTTAAATTTTGGTCTTTTCGAATTCGCATTAGTTCACGTGTTGAAACAGTATTTACAATATTTTTATAACATTGTTAACAAGAAACGTATAGCTCTAGTTATTATTAAATGTCACATGATAAAATTATTTGACTTAAAAACGCATAAAATGTTTCAATGTTTTTAATAACACTATTCAAGCGGGCTATATTAAACCAAAGAAAATCCCTTTGTCTGATATTCCGCTAACTCACTCTCCTCCTTTTTCTAACAATTTCACAAAAAAATAAAGATTTCCTACGTCTTAAAAAGCATACACAGAATCATAAATATCCATACATAAGACTGTACATAGGGAAACACAAGGCAGCAACTGCATCAAACTTTAATCGGATTGGAAATTGAAACTACCGAACGTTATATCATTTTAAAAATTAACTTACTCTCATTAAAATAAACATAATTAAAATGTTTTCAATCCATAAAAGATTTTTCAGAATTTTCACCATGTATTGCCAAACTGGTAATCCGGTATCTATATTCTTTGTATCGAAATACACCGCTATTCCTACTATATATTTTTTTAATTAAACATTTTAAAGACATGTATTTTCTATATTGATCATTTTAAACAAATATTTAAGAAACCTGGTGAAGAAAACCACTGTCGTAGGATCATGCGGAAATTTCTAATTTATTAACTAAACGCAGTTTAATTAAACATAATATCTGCTTTAAACATCCTTTTAACACAATATATGAGTAAAAATACAGTATATTAGTTAATCTCCTAAAAGTCCATCCGGGTTTCGGGCATTCCGTTCTTCGCTACTAAGTCTCTAAAGAAAACAAGTCACCTAAATGCGTGGAATATTTTAGAAATCGGATTCGAAAGCTTGTCGCCTTTTCCCGTACTAGCATTTCAGGTATTTGAAACACACGTCGCAGCCGTTGACGTCCGTAATTTTACTTAATCTGCAATGTTAACAAGAAAAATGGTGAACTTTATTGATTTTTCGCCGCATTTAAGAAATATGGGGGCGCTAGATAATGAACGATGAGCATTATAATGCGATTTGTTTTAAAGAAAACGTTTTGAATACAGAGGAATATTTAAAACGTTCCCATATTAAGTTCATTCGTCTCATTATATAGCATTTTTATACGATTCCTTCGTTAAGATTTTAAGTAAAATTGTATTGTCACTTTTTTGAGTTGTCACATTAATCACAATGACCTTACATAGAAGAAAAACGAGGATTAAACGGGTGTGATAATTCAACACATATAAGGAAAATTATGTTTTATAAATGTGGAATTTTAAAGTCCTTTTATAAGAATACATTTTCATCGCGATATAAAATAATAAAATACATCAAAATCTTGGTACGATTTTAAAAATTCAAAAATCATAATATTCTAACATATATAGGCTGTAAGATTACTATAAACCATAAAAGTCCATTAAAAGTAACTGTGTAAATTTTAAAAACTCAATTGTAAGACAGTTAAGTGAATGACCAGATCAAATTTCAATGAAATAATATTTGTTATATTTCTATTTAATTTTTTTTAGAATTGTCGAATTTACATAAAACAAACAGAGTAATATGGCAATTTTAAAACTTTGAGTTCTGATCTACTTCGACCGTATATCTCCTTCTGGACTAAAGGTATTTGGTACTTTTCATGATTTTTAAAAATATACATATTTGGAAGATAAATATTTTAATATATTTGTTACTATAAACTTCAAACTGTTCTTATTCGAAATGAAGGAACTATTTAAATGAACTAATAATATATTCAATAAAAAAAAAATAAAAAAAAAAAAAAAAAAAAAAAAAAAACATTTCTGCGTAAAAAGCGAACTAATTAGTTATTTCTCATCAATGTGAAACTCTTTTTTTATATATTATTTCTCTATTTTTTTATTTACTTGTATTGATGGCTATTAAGTTGTGTCTAATTTTTAGTTCCTATCTCTGTTTTGATGAAGCCTATATAGATGTCTCTGACGTTTAGAGTTGAAGTAAAGATATAGATACTTCCTACACTGCTTCCATGTGATGTAATATTTAAACTGAGCATCTGACTGTAAAATAGTCAATGAAACATCATCTTCATTTTGAATGCCACTCAAAATGGTGCGTAATTTTTTTTCGTATCTACCGCCATTTTGTATTTTACTGCCGCCATTTTGAATTTATATAAACAAAACCTAACCTATAACGATCGGATGGTTAAAAGGAATCGATAGAGACCTCATTCATAAAAATCCATTCAGTCGTTGGGATGTTTCGAGGGTATAAAGAAATCCACATATCCAGATACGCGTGAAACACATAACAGTTTTTGGCAGCCGGGTCAAAATTAATATTTAATGAGAAGTTATTGAGAAAAGCATGTTTTATATTTTTTAAAAGTTCCACATAAGAAAATATAATTTTTGAACATAAAATTTTACGTAGACTTGAATAAAAACTTACCGAAGTATATTAAAAATATCTGAAAATAGGTTTTATTTGCATATAAACATTATTTAGTAAAATTTATTTTTCTGCTCTACATTTCAAAGCACGCATTTGGACAAAACACAATACTACAAGTTTCAAAATAAGTTCGAGTTAAGATCTGATCCTAGATATTTTTCATATACTTACTTCTGTTTAGTGCTGCCATCTATATATATTTTCAAAATAAACTGGTCGTAGATAATATCTGAAAACACCGCAAACGTATATAATTGATACTTTTATAGTTCATAGAGTTAAAATTTGACCCCGAGATACTCTCGGGCTTATTTCACTTCACCAAAAACGGCAACACGAGTGACACTCGGGATTAGACCTCAAAATAGTAACAGTTGGAGAGTACCTTTATTAAAGAGATACTTTCATGTGATTTCAACATTTCGTTTATATTAACGTCCTTTTAGCTCTATTTATATAAAAAAAAACATTTTTTTTAACTAAATTGAAAGGGTTTAAACGAATAACGGCATCATAAAAATAACACAAATGTAAATTATTATATCTCTAGTAGACGGAGTTTTACGGAAGAAGGAGATGAATCGATAAAATAGATGTTTTTGTATTTTTAATTATTTACAATTGTTTTAGAATTGTATTAATTGAGAGCGATTACATAAAAAATTCAAAGAAAATATAAACTGATTATTTATCAAATCTTAGAAAAATTAGGATTAATATTTTAGGAAATAATAATATTTTAGAATAAAATTTAGGAAAACAAAATCATTAATAAACTTCCAATTTCTTGCCAGCTAAAATATTTTTTGATTGTTTTAATACATTGCAGTGAACTGTACATAAAGAAAAAGTAAATTTCATTTTTTTCATTCTTAAATGTGGAAGAGAACCATGTGTCACAATAATACATCATTTGCTTTTCCTTGTTCAATCATGGCGGTTTTATGTTGTTCTTTTCATTATGGTTCCTTCAACGTTTTATCTATATATTTTCTTTCAGAGGTGTAATGGTTTGGTGCAGCGACTTCATCGACCTTTATAACAGGCTTTAATGTGCTATAAAGTTGATTGGTTCGATTGGTTCACTTCCTCTATTTTTGCAAGGTCTCCGAACTACACTACGTCATGAGCTTGGTGCTTCTACAGCTGATTGAACATATGGCACCACTTTACGCCTTCCAGAACAGTTATATGAAAACAAAACCTTGTTAGACGCGCCAAACTACATCTCTAAGTTGCAGAAAATAATGTGTGCTTAGAGACCCGCTCAACCTTTGAGGCATGGTCAGCAAAAGATCTACGTTCCCAAAGAATTCAATAACTACAGCCACGTTTTTGTCCGGAGAGGTCCTTTGAAGTCGGCTCTACAACCTACTTATAAGGGAACGTTCCAGGTTGTAAAGAGACTAGAGAAAGACTTTATACTTCTCATTCATGGTGAAGAAAACTTTATAAACAAGTGGGTAAGTGTGATCATACATCGCACAAAGGGTTTCGTTTAATATTCCTTTCAAAACACTTTCTTTCAAAACGTCCAGTACATTTATCGCCATGGAATACCTTCTAAATTTTGGCAAACACATCCTAAACTATGTTAAAGTTTCAAACATATTCGCCTTGTTATATTTCCTAATTTTGTTCGCCCCCCCCCCAAAATGCTACGATATATCACATGACGGGTATCTGCCAAATTTAGAAAAGTGCCCCCGTTGGGGGGGAGTGGGCAGATGGTCACCATGATTTTTGACGCGGCCTGATTTTAAAAATTTATGTTATGTTTTATAAGCCATATTAAAGTTTCAAACAGATCGTCCAGTTATATTTCCTAATTTTGTTCGCGCACCTTCCTCAACCCCCCCCCCTCCTCGAAATGCGACGCGCCCTTCTTCTTTATAATTTATTATCGTGTGTTATAAAGTATCTTAAAGTTTAAAACAGATTGAATTGTTAGATTTCCTACTTTAAATGAAATCGCGGTCTGTTAATTCCACATTCCACCACCAGGGAGCGCACTGTATTCTTAACAAAAGCCTATCTGAACGAAACTCCTTTACACAACCCATTAGTAGATATGTTACTCGAGGGGGTGGCGGTCTTCAGCAAGAATTTAAGATAATTGTTGAAATTACTATTCGGAAATAGTGGTAATTTAACTTTTGACATATTTATATTTAATAAGTATAAGTAGCATGTATCTGAGGACTCCATCAAAAAACGCACCTGAAACGGTATGAAACAAAAAAGAAATATTTTGCCCCTCCCCCTCTCCCCACCTTCCCGAAATTTCACGCGCCATTTTTTATAAACTTTTTCTAATGTGTTATAAACTATCGTAAAATTTCAAACAGATCGCCTTGTTATATTTCCTAATTTTAACAAAAATGTTAGTTCCACATTCCACCACCAGGGAGCGCACTCTATTCTTAACAAAACTGTATCGGAAGGAAACTCCGTTAAACAACCTATAAGTAGATATGTTACTCGAGGTGGTGGCGGTCTTAATAAGAAATTAAATATTTGCTGAAATTACTATTAGGAAATAGTGGTAACTAAACTTTAGACAATTTTATATTAAATAAGTAGCATATATCTCAGGACTCCCTCAAAAAGTCACCTAAAGCGGTCAGAAACGCTAATTTTTTTAATAGAAATCTAGCCCCCCCCCCCTCCCCGGAATTTCGCGTGTCATTCTTTCTTACAAATTATCTTATGTGTTATAAAATATCTTAAAGTTTCAAACAGATCGACTTGTTAGATTTCCTAATTTTAACAAAATCGCGTTATGTTAGTTCGACATTCCACCACCAGGGAATGCACTCTATTCTTAACAAAAGCATATCTGAACGAAACTCCTTTAGGCAGTCTTTCCGTAGATAGATGGGTCGGGATGGTGGCGGTCTTAAACAAGAATTTAAAATATTTGCTGCGGTAACAAACGCTAAGATTTTAAAAATAATTCTAGCCCCCCCCCCCTCCTCGAAATATCACACTCCATTCTTTTTTACACTTTTTTCTATGTGTTATAAACTATCTTAAAGTTTCAAACAGACTGAGTGGCGATCTTAACCAATAATTCAAAATATTTCCTGAAATTACTATTAGAAAATAGTGGTATGAAGTAAACTTTCTGATGATGAATGAGTTATACTTATCTCATATCGCTGTTCAAAAAGCTCAGGCAAATTATTAGATTTCCTAATTTAAGTTAATTCGTGGTTAAATAAGCGCGTCTCTTCATTTTAATCGACGCATTTGATAGCAATAAACCGATTAATTAAATAATAATTAATATTTCAGCTTGTAATTAAGATAGGACTTAGATATGGGTATCAATGAAATCAGCGAGAAATTTGACCAAAAAAATTAATCAAAAAATTTAATATTTAAAAAGTTAAAATTTCGTATTAAAATATGCTATTATGGAAAACCGCAGCGTCGTCATGTCTACCTGCTTTCCCGCCGAATTGAAATCTGTTTATTTCCTTGTCTTTCCAATTAAAGAAATTAAATTTTTATAGAATGGTTTTTAGTGGATATTTTAACTTATACACATCGCAGAAATGTGAACTTTATACCAAATCAAAGTAGATTTTTTTCTGCGTCTGTCTATTCCATTTACAAATTTCTCGGACCAATATTTTCTGATATACGATTTCGCTTTAAAACCTCCACTTCATTTTTCGGCTTAATTTCCTCCGTGGTAACCGTGCATTCGGCTGATTTTACTGGCAACCCTTAGGAGAAACACGGATGATTTCGATAAAGTCCGTTTGAATTTGCGTTAAAAAGGTGGATTGGTTAATTTTAGAAGTTAATTAGCCCGTAATTCGGTTAATGACCAACTTTTTCAAAATTTTATGATTTGTTGTTTGATGTGAGGTGTTCAGCTATAAGTACCCAAAATTTCAAGTCTCTAACATGTATAGTTTCTGAGAACGGGCTCTGTGACGGACAGACGGACAGACAGACAGACAGACAGACAGACAAAGGAGCGAGACGAATAGGGTTTCGTGAGATGAACGAAACCCTAAAAATGATAGGTTGAAACCTTGTTTTCTTTTGTCAGAAAATTAACTTGTTTCTTCGACTTACACTACGAGAGCCGGAAAGAAGTTCATTTTCATCTCTCACTGGTTGTGCGAGACTAGCGCGGGGGGGGGGGGGGGGTTGTGTGGCAAAGTGAAAGACAATCTTTTTATTTATTCCGTCGTTTTCATCGGTAAGTGATCATTCAGAATAATCGACAAAACTCTTCTCCGACGTTTTGAGATCAACGCGATTTGATCAACGCGATTGAGATCAACGAGAGAGTTTGTGTACTTTGGGATGTTATTTGCGCCAAGATGTGTTTTCTTACTTTGTAAATAGTTTAATTTTAAAGTTTTAATTAAAGTATATTTTTCATAATGTCCAGCGCATCCTTGTATGTCCACAGCAATTCTTTCAGCCACAGGTTCGTGTGATTTTGTGAAACATATTTTTTTTTCCTTGTAGTATATTTTGTCATGGTTTAACACATTTCTATATATACACATCAAATATCGCTTTAAAACCTTAGAAATGGCTTTTGAATGTTTCTCCTTAACTTTTAAACTGAAAATTTTCATAACTTGCTAGTTTAAAATTCCCTTAGCTACCAAATGTCCACAGAATAATAAAATAAACACCTAATATGAAATTTTCGAAAAAAATTAAACCTTCATTCCGTAGAACCAAAAGTGTAAAAAATCAGACGGTACTAAATTAGCAAAAATGTTAAGTACTTGTCTGTAAAACATAAAGTTTAATAAAAGGTACACAATACATTAAAATATTTTTCATATTTTAAAATTTCGACAATGTCCATATATATGAGACAGACAATGTTGTAATTGTATTGCATTTTATACCATTTTAGGCATTGGAAATTTAGATGTGAGCACAATCAGGAGTAAGCAAATGTAGCTGTTTTGTGGAAAATTACTTAAATGCTTAATACGTAAAATTATGTGTTAATATTGTACTGTTGTGCATATTTATAATTAGCATAAATTTCTAATACAAATTAACACGAAATATATAAATTTTATATAACAACACATTTAAGTAATAGTATACAGCTCGGTGTAACAAAGCAAAATGATGCAATTTATGAAACTTTTACATTTGAAAGAAAATCTCTCCAGAACATGAAAGAAAGTGTTTGGAAATTACTTATTATATCATTTAACTTGATGGATTTTCGAGTAGTAGCCAAATTGTATTAGAACAAGAACTATTTACTAAATGTCACAAATTCTTCTTTAGCCATAGAAAACATTTAACTTCAAAATCTTTTGAAGAATAAAAAATAGTTTTTATATCAAAATAAAAATATTGTACAGCAGAAGATAATTTTTTCTGGCATTTTTAAGTAGACATGAAATTTTACAAAATTTATTTTGCCATTATTTACAAATAATTCAATTCTATGAAATTATTATTGTACATTTTTCTGATTGTTATTAAAATCTTTACGATAATTAAATAAAATGTAAAAATCTTCTTTTATAAAACATTCCTAAGCAATAACGCACAATTATACTGCTTGGATGCAGAAGACTAAATTATGCAATTTAGGGAATTGCTATCACTTCAAACAAAATCTCACTGCAATATGAAAAAAAATATTGGGTAATTTTATTACAACTTGATAGTTTTTTGTGCGGATGCCAACTGGTATTAGGCGTATTTAATAAGTATCGTAAAATGCTTCGATAGCTGGCGGAAACATTTTTCTTGAAAAGCTGTGAAGGAACCGGGATTTAATATATGTATATATATATATATATTAAATTCCGTTTTTTTCGATTATTACAATATATATATATATATATATATATGATAAACATAACTAATTATCCATCTTAAAGGTGGCGTAAGCTTTATAAACTATTAAGTATGTGTTTACACAAAATTACTAGGAGTCTAATTAAGTTATAAATTGTTTCCTGGATAAAAACGCACGAGGAAGTTGCATATTACACGAATATAATTCTTTATTATTTAAGCAGATAACTGTATTTGTTTATTTTACTATAAGACGCATTCATATAAAGCATTAATTATTATTAATTGTATTTAGGATTTTTTACATGATTCTTATATCCAATATAATATATATATAAATATATATATATATATATATATATATATATATATATATATATATACATATATATATGTGTGTGTGTGTGTGTGTGTGTGTGTCAGTTCAAAGTGCCTGAAGGGATTGGTATATCATTTAAGTATTTATCTACAATGACAATCCGATGATAATCCAAATCAGTTAATTAAAAGCATGGATAGTGTTTGCAGGCTTACTCCCTCTATTATCAAAACCAAAATCTTTATTATCATCTACTTTATTAAAAGAAAAGCTCTCTTTATTTTCTTTTAGAACTCCTAGACTCATACACAGTCTTTCGTCGTATATGTTCGATTGGAACCATTATTGCTCTTGATCGATGTGTTCGTTCCTTAGTCGTAACTATCAGTGACAACCTTAAGGGGATGATGAATCATTTAGTACCAGTATTATTACATACTGAATTTGGCCTTATTTAATCTTTGAACATTATATTGAATCTTTGAAGGATTAGTAGAAACAGTACATGATAATATTGGTAGTAAATTGCTGCAGCAATCCTTGACGCTACGTAAATATACCAACTATCCCATGGTACACCATGGAAATACATACAGCAATTATGTTTATATATGGTTTCTTTGTTATTTTCTGTTCATAATATTTTCTAGAGAACGATTAGTTGTGGTCTAAAAACACTGCTTAAATCAGGTTTTCCTTACACCGACATATCCCCAAAAACAGCTTAATTGCTACCAAATAATCAACTGAAAAACTTTTTGCCGAGTGGTACATGAAAAGATGTGACTCAATACCTGGCCTAGTATGATGCCATCTAATTCTCGTATTTCAAAATTCTGTCTTAAACTTTTGTTAATAACTATTACAGTTTTCCAAAAAAATTAAGATTTAAAATAATATTTAAAAAAAAATACTGCTATTAGTTTTCAGAAAGTTAAGCGCTTTGAACCCTTTCAGGCCTGTATTTTTATTTACAGGAGGAAAAATCTGAATTTCTGGAATTAAGGTTATTTTTACCTAAGATAAACATAAATATAATTATTTAACATTTTTAATAGTTTTTTAAACGATGTCATTTGGCATCATTGGGACCAAAAAGGAAATGCTAATGATGCCATTTTGCATCATATCAATCAAATCAAAAGAAAATATACACTCAATTTTTAATGTGTATTTATTTTTTAGTGCCCATTTTATGTATAATTGTATTTACTGAAATTTCAGGCCTTTGGCAAGAATAGAGATTTGTTTGATGCACTAAGGTGGTGTGATGTTGCTCATGACGACCGATTATCTACACGAGAGCTGTATTCCCGATCGAGGGGTGCCCTCAGTGGGGGTCTTTCTAAGGGAACTTAACGCCTATTTACGGAAGGATACTGAAGGTTAGAGGAGACCACAGAAAATATGAACAGTTAGGCCGACGAGCGCGATTTGTTTCGAACCAACACTTCCTGCCTACGAGCTTTTCCAACGAAACCACCCAGCCATTTGAAATACTAAGTTATCTATAATTTATTCATCACCAAATTATTTAAAGTACTCCTGAGGCTAAAATTTCATCAGGAGCCAATGAAGAAGTTTCTCTAAATGTTGAGTCAAACAGTGCATGGCCTTTAGTTTCCCAAGGTATTGATACAGGACCTTTTTTACTCATTTATTCTTCAGATTTTTTTTCTTATTTCAGCTAGCATTGTACTCTGAACTTACTTTTTCTTGATCAGGGAATTCTTCAATATTCTTATCTTCTAATTTATCTACATTTTCAACTTCAACTTCTTATTCTTATTACCTACAGAATTAGTAACAGGACAGACTGAATCATTTTTATCCAGGTCAAAAATATTGACAATGTTATTGAGAGTCTCATCTGCATTTGATAGATTGCATGCACTTTTACTGTCCTCTTCGTCAGATTTTTCCATATTTATATCAGAAAGACCATCATTCCTTTGTAAATAAATGACTCTCTCTAATGATACAAACTCTGTCTTTATCTTTGAGATGATAAACAGTAAATTATTTTTCTTCCTTTCAAAAAACTACCCAATCAGGTAAGAAATCAAAATAGAGAGTTAAGTTGTAACTATCTATCTAGTCCCAGTGATGCGAATTGGAATCATGTATATTTACTATGTTACTATTTACATTTTTACTAAAATAAAAATACAGTTGTTGAATTATAAATACATAAATATATACTTCATACATATTACAACTTACATTTCAAAATTATAATAAAAAAAGGAAAAGTGGGTATAATATTTTTTTTTCACAGTCATGTTTTCACATCACGTTTTAAAAAGAAATCAAGCAATACTTTTCCGATTCTAAAACATTTGCTACAATCTATTGAGGAAATAAAAAATATATATTACTGAAAATACAGAAAAATAGTCTTTTGAATGACACACTATACAGAATCTTCGAGATTCAGTTTTTAAACATAAAAAAAAAAAAAAAAAAAAAAAAAAAAATCGTGAATGTCATGATGCCATTTGGCACCACTAGTTCCGAAAGTGTTAATTAAATATTTATCACAACCTCTTACTTTTTTTTTTTTACTTTAATTGAATGGGATTATTTAAAAAACATTATTAATATTTCCAAATAATTAACTGACTCTACATAGGCGTAACCAGCCTTTTGAACGGGGCGGTGCCCAGACTTTTTAACCTGAACATGTTGGATACAAACAATATCTTATATAATAAAACCTGCTAAAACGAATCCAATAAAACCGATTGAATTTCCGTTTTAGACAGTTTTCCATCTTAGAAGGTATATTTATGTGGTATTTCTTTTAAAAAGGGCTCAAACGCAATTTTTGTTTGCGTGAGGAGGGTTGAGAAGGGGTTCAAAACATTAAAACTAAATCTAATGGTTAAAAAAAAAAAAAAAAAAAAAAAAAAAAAAAAAAAAAGATATGTAAATGTCCTTGCAGCAGTGATATAAGACAGTGACTAAGTGTGGTTACAACTGTAAAACCTTTTGGCACCCTAACTTCTTATAAAGATTAAAAAAGGCCTTTAATCATTATGGAAACTTCTATAGGCACAGGGGAACACTGCATGAGATCTAAAATTATCTCAGTCAAAGTCTTTTAGATGAAATTTTGCCGGATGATAAATCTCAGATAAAACATGCGGTACATCAGTACATGCGCACGAAATCTTTTCAGAATATGACTCCATGACTTCTTAGGGATCACCGGAGGGACACAAGAAATTTTGGAGGAAAGTCTATATAAATAATTATTATAATATTATAAATAATTATAATATTCATTAATAGCGCAATTTCCTGCTTATAATCCGCGGCTCAAACAATCATGTTTCTACCCAGAAATTTTATTTATTATTTAAGTTAAATATTTATCGCGATTTAATAAGTTACGTTTTATGAAACAAGATTTCTGGGTCTGAACCTAATTGTTTGATCCACAGATTATAGGCCGGAAATTACGGTAATTCAGGTTTTTACCTCATAGTGTGTCGAATATATTAGGTAAAGCAGGTCATGATAATATACACTAAATTTTATCAAGATGATAAAAATTATACTATCATGATGCGACTGTAATAATAAAGATAGGAGCTTGTCTGTCTCTGTGTGTGTGTACGTGCGCGCGCGCTGAGCTCTGAAAAAAAAATGCAGCCTGCACCCGTAAGATTTGACAGGGCCTGTATTCCTGAACTCATGCATATGGAAGACAATTTCTGGAATTTTTCAATTAATTTTTTATGCGAATTTTTTCGCATTTTGCGGCATTTTTTTCAAATAAGTAAAAAATAATCCGATTTCAATATTTTACCCAGTAAACTTTGTCTTCTTTTCAATAAAGTGTTTTCGAGATTCTTACAGCGATTTTTCAATTTTTAACAATTTTTTAATGTTATCTTTAGAGGGTTTTTTTTTTCGCATTTCGCAGTATTTTTTTTTTTTTTTTTTTTTTTTTTTTTGACATTCCGAAAACGAATCCGGTTTAAATCTTTTACCCAATTAGTTAATTTCGTTCCCTGTGATTTTTTAATCTTTTCCGAATTTTTAATGCGCTTTCTAGCGGGGGTTTTCGTGCTTTGAGGCGATTTTTTGACATTTTTTGAAACAGAAAAAAACTCTCTGGCAATTTTTGCAATTGCCGTGATTAAATTCGAATTGGAATAATGTCAAATCAGCTCTTATAAGAAAGCTGAAAATTTAATTTTGTTCGAAATAAAAAACGCAATAATTCAAGATTCGCTTGTTTCAAGACAGAAGAGATCGTAGCTTGCTCGGGAGTACGTTGCCGAAGGCAGTCCCCACCCCCATCCCAATCCTAGATTTGTTTAATTCTATGTTCGTTTTAAAAAAAACCAACCACTTCTCTAGTAATGAAGTTTTCTTCCACGGACAAGGTTTGAAATAACGCGCGGGATCGCGCGATTTGTACACAGAAATGGAAAGTCTCTCATAATAAAAAATGCTGTGCAGTATTTCCCCCTTCAAATTCTTTCACAGACCTGTGATTCTTCAGTGAGTATTTAAAAAAAAATTAGGTCCGCGATTTTTATTTCTTTTATGGAATTTCTCAAAATCAATTCGCGAATCAGTCCCGGAAAAAATTGAGAATTTCTTCAAACGATCGTGGTAAAATATCGGGAATTTCTATAAAAGAGTGCAGAAAGTAATCGCCAATTTCGTTTAAATATTGCGCAAAAAAATTACGAATTTCGATAAAGGATTGACGGAATTTTTTTTCAATTTTCATCAAAATGTTGCGGAAAAGAGTAGAGAATTTTGTTAATTGATACGAAAAGATATCGAGAATTTTTCCGATCGGTCGCGCAATACTATCCCGAATTTCGACAAATGATCTCCTGTAAAAATATCAGTTTCGTCAATCGGTCGCAACAGAAAATAAATTTCGTCAAAGGATCGCAGAAAGAAAGCGCGAATTTCGTCAAAAGATTACGGAAAGAAAAAGCGAATTTCATCAAAAGATCGTGGAAAGAAAACGAGAATTTCATCGAAGGATCGCGTGCTAAAGAAATGCCAATTTCGTCAAAATATTGTGGTAAAAAATGCGAATTTCGTCAAAGGATAGCGGTAAAAAACACGAATTTTGTCAAAGGTAAGTGGTGAAAAGTGAGGATTTCGACAAAAAATCGCGTAGAAAGACGAATTTCGTCACACGATTTTGGGGGAAAATTGTAAATAGCATGAAATGATCACATAATAAAATCGCGAATTTGTCAAAATTTACTGCACTGGGCTAAAAGGTGGAAACGGGGTTCCTTTTCCTTCTTTCAGAAGAAGGCCGCGAAACGAGAAAAAACTCTAAAAATCGTATACAAATTTTCAGAGGAAAAAAATTGCCATATTGACTTGAAAGACTGCAACCATATTCCTTTCAAGAATGTCAAAAACGGCCACGAAACACTAAATTCAACCAACCAACCAACCTGCAGATTAATTTGATTTTTCTGTGCTATTATTTTTCATTTACAAAGGAGCACGGGTATGTGTCCCCCTTTACCTCGGCTAATCGCCCCTTTACCTCGGCTAATCGAAATTTGGAATCATCGTTTCACATTTGCATCCCCTTTCAAAAATTTTTTTGTTTCTTTCTTGACTTTAAACTACCAAAGCAAAGAGACAAATAGTTTCTATCCTCGTCAAGAACTTGTGTTAATTTCTCATGAAATTGCAGAAACATGCAATAGAAAAAACTGCGTTAAAAACATCTCCCACAGACAAAGGCTGTCAAAGTGGGATTATAAAGCCACCCTTTTGAATTACTATGACTAATACAGATTCGTGTAAATATTCTAGTTTTAAAAAAGATAAACAACATAATTTTCTAAAAAAAAAAAAAAAAAAAAGAACGTGGGTTTCTTTTTTTATCACATTTCAAAACTTAGCCGTTTAGTTTTCTGAACTAAACTAATTGAACTCTGCTTTCATTTCTTCTTCTTTTTTCTTTTGTAAATTTCGATTTTTTTAAATAATTAGACTGTGGAAACGGGAGGGTGCCCGGGCACCCTGGTTACGCCTATGCTCTAATTCAAAGGAACTGACTTACACGATCTTTTTCAGTAACAATTAAAATGCAATTTCTTTTACAAAAAGGCACATCAAATAATTATATTAAGTTACTAATCGTAATAAGACAGTTTTTAAAGAGCAAGGAGATCATTGAAATCAAACTGCATGCATATGTTTTCTTTTTTCTTTTTTTTTTTTTTTTTTTTTTTTTTTTTTTTTTCGTAAATGAATATTACTAAAAGAAGTAGTCCAGGGGAAATGTAAAAAAAAAAAAAAAAAAAAAAAAAAAAAAAAAAAATGAGGGTTACCATGCAAAAGGTCGGGTGAAAGATTTTTTTTTTCTGAATTGTTTATAATGATGCCAACATGGAAAAACCAAGTTTTCTAACAAAATTTATTAAGGCTAAATTTTCTGTGGCCAGAAAACAAGAAAATGTTGGGGCTTTTTTTTTTTTTTTTTTAATATCTCGAGACCCGTTGTCGTAACATGTTATTCGTCAGTTACAATATTAAAGAAGATAAAATTCTCTACAACTTTCATGTTTACAACTTTCTTTTTACACTCAATAGCAAGCGCAGTACACCATTTCAAAAATAGGACAATTTTTTCAATTTTCTTAAGAACCGTGAAAAACGCGGTTCTATCCCGATTATTCAAATGTTTCCCACGAATTTAATCGTGTATGTCAACTTCTATATATTAGTAGCTCTAAATTGTGTGTTTCAGGGCTAAAACTAGGCTTTTTTGCACCCTTGCCAAACATAGATTTTGGCGCCCCCTCCCTCCCCTCTTTTAAAAAGAAAATTTACCATGGGAATTTTAATAAATCTCTAATAGCCGGATTTTGAAAATTTTAAATGTGTAAGCATTAAATACGTAATGCTGAACTACGTAATCAGCTTTGCCGAATATTGATTCATTAAAACCTTGAAAACCGTACCGAAAGGAACCGAAATATATTCCGCTTTAAACAGGTTTCCATCTTAGCAGGTATAATTGTTTATATTCTTTCTCTTGAAAAAATATATACTTTTCTTTAAAGACCGAATTCCGTATATACAGATTTCATTTTCAAAGATTTTGCGGTAGTTGTCGTATTGAGGCGTTTAGAGTCACAGTTATATGAATTATAGGACTAAATTAGTCACACGAAGACATTCCCAAGGTAACATTAAACCTATGGGAGCGTTCTTGACAAATATCTCGCTCGCATTTTGTTACTTTTAATTTTTTTTTTTTCATGGGATACCTGAGATCAATATCTAATGTTGTGCTTTTGCACCTTTTCGGCATTGGTTGTTTTTTTTTTTAAAAATATTTTCGGAAACTTTCTTTTTTGGAAAACTGTTTGGAACCCGTTCTGAAATTTGAAGTATCCTGTTTGAGCTTTAAAGCAATTAATAGTAATCCTAAAGTTTTACATATTTTTGCATGCTAAAATGATATAATATATTGTTATATTTATTGATATAAGTGTGGAAAAAAGTTGTCAATATATTTTAAAACTAATATTTTAACTATTTTTTATAAAACTAGTGATCTCAAATATTTTATTAATAGAATTTATAAATTTTACAACATGTAAATGCATAACATTAGTTATTCAAATAATCTGGTGTCGTTTTTATTGTAGCTATTTTACAAGGTAAAAGTATATATTTTACAAGATATAAATGCATAAAATTAGTTAGTGAAAAAATCTTGTATGCATAACATTAGTTAGTGAAATAATCTTGTATGCATAACATTAGTTAGTGAAATAATCTTGTATGCATAACATTAGTTAGTGAAATAATCTTGTATGCATAACGTTAGTTAGTGAAATATTCTTGTGTCATTTTTATTGTAGCTATTTTATAAGGTAAAGGTATTTATTTCATAAAAGATATTTATCTTTTGAGTCCCCCCCCCCCCCCCGTTTATATGGAAGTACAATTCAATGTTTGCTATCTTTAAAACAGTAAAACATTAAAACATATGTTATCAATTATTGGTAAATAAAATATACCATTTTAGTGGGGAATAAAATATGTTTTTCGCAAATTTTCATGCCTGGGTGATTTTCAAAAAAAGTCTCATGCTATAGTGTCCTTTCACATTTGCACAAAAAAATAGTTAAATATCATAATTTTAATTATTGCATTTAACTATCATGTTTTTAATGATAATTTACAGATATATTATTATTTATAAAAAACAATTTAAGGGGACAAGGGACCTTAAAATCCTTAAAAATATTTTTTTTTATTTTTTGTAAATTTCACCTAATTATTATTCAAGGATACTTTATATGCATTATAGCATGCATTTATCACAAAAAAAAAAAAATATTTTTATGAAAAAAATGTAATTTTACGCTTCGTCTTAGAAATCTTCGAAATGTCGCTTGCGCATTCCATATCAATGAAAATCCCCAATATTTTTTTCTGTTTTATATATATAAATAAAATAGAGCATCGAATTTTATATATTTGAATTTAAAGGTAAAAAAAAAAAAAAAAAAAAAAAAAATTGAAATTTTTTCGAAAAAATTTCAAAATTTTTCATTTTTTTTCTTTTTTTTAACCTTTAAATTCAAATATATAAAATTCGATGCTCTATTTTATTTATATATATAAACCAAACTTTTATTAAAAATATTGGGGATTTTCATTGATATGGAACACGCAGGGGGCATTTTGAAGATTTCTAAGACGACGCGTAAAATTCCATTTTTTTCATAAAAATAATTTTTTTTACAATTTTTTTGTGATAAATGCATGCCATAATGCATATAATGTACCTTTGAGTAATATTTAAGATAAAATTTACAAAAAATAAAAAAAAAATTGAAAAATTTTGAAATTTTTTTCGAAAAAATTTCAAAATTTGTAATTTTTTTAAACCATTAAATTCAAATATATAAAATTCGGTGCTCTATTTTATTTATATATATAAATCAAATAAAAAAAAAATTGGGGATTTTCATTGATATGGAATGCATAGGGGGCATTTCGAAGATTTCTAAGACGACGCGTAAAATTCCATTTTTTTCACAAAAATAATTTTTTTTTTAAATTTGTTTTGTGATAAATGCATGCCATAATACATATAATATCCCCTTGAATAATATTTAAGATAAAATTTACAAAAAATAAAAAAAAAATTGAAAAATTTGGAAATTTGGAAATTTTTTCGAAAAATTTTTAAAATTTTTCATTTTTTTTTTCACTTTTAAATTCAAATATATAAAATTCGATGCTCTATTTTATTTATATATATAAATCAAATAAAAAAAATATATTGGGGATTTTCATTGATATGGAATGCGCAAGCGACATTTCGAAGATTTCTAAGACGACACGTAAAATTCCATTTTTTTCTCAAAAATAAAATTTTTTTTTAATTTTTTTTTGTGATTAATGCATGCTATAATGCATATAATGTACCCTTGAATAATATTTAAGGTGAAATTTACAAAAAATAAAAAAAATTATTTTAAGGTCCCTTGTCCCTTTAAAAATAAGAAATATATTCTTTTGTAGTCAAAATATCATTACAGTAGGTTGTCCCAACAAGCAGTTTATTAGGTAAAGATTTGCGAAAGTTCTATTTAAAACAGATGGTTACACTTTTTTTTTTATACATATTTATTTATTAAGATGCTACTAATTTAAAAAACATTTATTTTCATTAATTAAACTTATCTATAATTCTTAATATTTTTTTTTAAACCGTGTCCCAAGAAAGAGTGTCATTGCCATGCTTCTGACAAAAAGTTCTTCCTGATTTTTTAGAAGACAGCACATGCCTTTTTATCAAGGCAAAAGTAGACCTTAAAAGTCATCTAGTTATCAGGTTCAGGTGAATAGAGTAAATAGTTGTATAGTTTCAATAAAACAAGCAAAGACTTTGAATGTTTTGGTGAGTATTCTTTTGTAAGTCATTACCGTACCCAGTTCTAATTGATAATTAAATGAACTTTTATTTCTTAATCTGCTTTCATTATATGAGAAATAGGAAACGATTGTATGGGCCAGAAGATATAATGGCTGCCATTTATGCCTGGAGAAATATAAAAATATTTTGCTTTACCGTGCTCACTTATGTCATTATACCAAGTGCATTAAAATTTAAAAATTAGTTTTAAAATGTTAATTAGTAATTTGTCTCTGCTGATGCTTCTATATTAATGTTTATGAGGTAACGTAATTATTTACAAACAATTAAAACTTTCTGATTATTTCTAAAAATTTGATTTTGTTATTCCAAAACATGGACAGATTTTGAAAATGACCTGGGCCATTGATTTCTGGAAAAATATGTATGCATTATAAAAAATATTAAAATTAAACAAGAAATCTTTTTTAATTGAAACTATCGCGCCAATAAGTTACTATATATTGAAAAATCCTTTTAAACAATGCTTTGAAGATAACATTGTATACACTTAATGTTACTGTCTAAATATGAAAATTGTCTCACTCATCTACACCCTGCCCAACTTTTAAAATTATATAAAATGTCTGTTGAGATGAAAAAAAAGACGTGAGTATGCAAATAATACATAATTTACTGCTACCAATTTTTAGAAGTCGACATACACAATTAAATATGCGGGGAACATTTGAATAATCGCGGAAAAACTACGTTTTTCACGGTTTTTAAAAAAACTGAAAAAAATTATCCCATTTTTGAAATAGCGTACTGCGCTTGCTTTTGAGTGTATAAAAAAGTTATAAATGTGAAAGTTGTAGATAATGTTATCGTCTTTAATATTGTTATTGACAAATAATATGCTACGGCAACATGTCTCGAGATATTTCCAAAAAATCAAAAAATGTCCGAAAATTTTGTTGTTTTTCGACCACAGAAAATTAAAACTTAAGAAATTTTGTTATGAAACTTTGTTTTTCTATGTTGGCATCATTATAAACAATTTTGAAAAAAAATCTTTTACCCGACCTTTTGCAAGATAAAATGTACATTTCTCCTGGACTAAAAAGTCTTGCACAATGTTAAAATGCAATTTTTTTGGTAAATAATTAAACAAAACTTTAATACCATCTTACTAGTAGTTAAAATAGTCGGCATTTTGAAACTTTTTAATGCATTCCACTTCTTTAAATAAAACTGAACTCCTGTTTCTTTAAAATTAACTGAATATAATCAAAAGAAAAGATTATCCGACTCGAAATTTCATTATAGTTTATCATAATGAAATTATTTCTGTGAAATAAATAAATTTAACTGAAGTGGACGTTGACGTTATTTAGATGAAACTGTTATTAACATCTATGAAAAAATTATAGAAATAAATATATCTAACTAAAAATCCTATTCACGAAACACTTTCAACGTTTACTCTCAACAATTAACACATAACTGAATTCTTCTTTTGTAATATACTTTTTTAAATCGCTTAGTTAGCAAAGTGATAATTCACGTCTTTAACATTCAGTTATTTCAAGCGTGATTTCACTGCTGAAAAGTAGTTGAAAAATTAATTAAAATTGTATTTGCACCGATGCTGGGTTCATTTACGTCTCATGTTACGCCGCACAGTGGATCATTCCTTAAGAAAATGCAAACATAGAGCCAAAAAATAATCATTAAATAACTACTTTTTTGCAATGAAATATTTTAAAAGAATATCTACAAAATATGAATATATGTTTATTTATTAAATTATGCAAAATTATATCGTATTTGTATATCTCGGAATATACATACTTCAGCAGAGGAATTTTTCGGAGAATTTCAGTGACTTTTTGCTGAGCTCAGAAATAAAACCTGAGTAACCTCTACTAATAACTCATTTAAAATATCATTATTACTTTCTTAAAACACATTTTAAACCACTACTGACTGCAGTTTGATTGAATTTTATGTTTCATTCTACATTATGAACAACACATATAGAATTAACGGATTCATAATTTTCAAAATTACGTAACTTAAATTGTTTAAAGTTGTTTGAAATTTCAAACACAGGCTGGTATTTCCGAAAGCCTATATTTTAATGTGGTATAGAGGATTATTTGCGCAAACCTGCGCGTTTTCGAAATAAATGGACTTGAAGCGGCTATTACGTAATTTTTTTTTTCTCCAGAAAACATGTTAAATTGGCTGTACACAAAAATATTTTTTAAAGAAGATTATACTTTAAGAAATTTCTAGGATGAAATGGTGTAAAAAACTAATTTAACATTAAGCTTCGAAATTAAATTTAATATACTCGTATCTTGGGTTATATAAACGTTTTTACATAAAATTGCATTTTTACATAAAAATGCTGAAAATTGCAAAGACTCTCAGAGAGTTAAATGCACTCTAATAAATGGATGCAGTGCTATGTCAGTGATAAAATGTTATACTTTAAAGCAAAATTCCCAATGCTTCAAGAAATTTTCTGTTCCTCAAGAAATTTTTTGTCTAAAACTGGAAATCAAACCGTCAGATGTTATTAGCAATTGGTGCAATAACTCTTCGTCACATGCTCTTCGACTTACTTTTCTCTTATGGGACGCCCGGTACCTCCGAAACTGTTTATTTTGAGCTTCGCTAGGTTCTTCCGATAATTATCCAATTGGAACAGCAAAATGTGTAATCATAATCTTTTCATGAGTTAGTAATTATGTACAGAAGCTGGCATATAATAACAACCGTACTCTGAGGCACATTGTTTAGCTATTCCCAATGTGAAATTGCCAAAATTTTCGGCATTAATTACTTCATCACAGGCGATCATCATTATAATTGCAAAACACTTAATAAGTCCTTTATCCAATCCAGTGATGTCATCTATCTTTTCAAACTCGGCAAAAAATGTCCTTGCAGTCTTTCCATCATGTTTCAAACCACTTCCTATTTAACAACATCTATTAGCAAACCAAATTCTTTTATAAATTAGCGTTGAATTTTATTTTTTGATTCTTCTTAATTTAGCTTCTCCAGAAGTATACTCTCTGAAACTTTGAGTTAGTCTTCTTTCATGAGTTTCGGTTACGTCTGAAAAAGATTTTCGTGATGTTGATTTCTGCAAATTTTTAATTGCAAATGGTTTAAGTTCATTCCCAACTTTAAAGGAACACTGAAGTGAATAATTGTTTTTATTATTGAAACAATCTAATTTTCGTTCAGATTTCAGCCAGCTATCTTTTGCATTTACACAAAACATACGTAAACGATTCCTTAAATTTTCTCCATCAATTTCTGAGGCAATTGTCCACACTGTTCACTTACAAAACTAAGAATTGATTTTCATAACTGAATCCAGTATTTAAATTTTTCAGAAACAAAAACAAATCTATGTATGTTATCATTTTTCAAAACATTATAAGACAAAATAAACTAATCTTGTTTCAAATAAAAAAGAAATATGCTAAACATAATATTACAACAAGATAATTTTTAAAAACTCAAACCCAATAATAACAAATATGCACTGAAATAAGTTTTAAAATGTTGCAGTGGAATGTTGCGGTTTTGCAGAACGATTTTAAAGAGCCATGTATATGTTTCCAATTAAAAATTAAACAAATGTTTTAAATATTCTACAAATGTCATTTGGATATAAGTAAAAACTGCATGCTTTGTTTTTCCAGTTTATTTTAGTAATTCATCATTTTCCCAAACTTCCTGTTTGAAACAAAAAAGCGCGAAATTTTTCGTAAAAACCATGCAGATGCTTTCAGTATGATTTATTTTACTCATTTAAACCTAAATATTACAAAAAAAAAAAAAAAAAAAAAAAAAAAGTCATATATGTAGGCTTATACTATCGTGATAATCCTATGTTCGACATCGCATATAGTTTGATCCACTGTGCGCCGCAAGATTGTGTGCTTAGGAAGACTATTCCATCTTGTAGCTGCGGAAGCAGTCTTACCGAATTATGTGAGTGAGAGATGCCAAACTAGGCATCGTTTTCGTGGCATAAAGGTAGAGCAGTGGAGCGCTATTCCAGGGGTCCGGGTTCGATTCTCGGCTTGGACATTTTTCACTCTGTTGGTTTACGCTTAGTTAGCAAAGGGATAATTCACATCTTTAATATTCAATTATTTCAAGCGTAATTTCACTGGTGAAAATTAGTTGGAAGATTAATCAAAATTGTTTAAAATATATTTTGTTACAAGAGTTATGAATATCAATTTGAAATATCGTTTTAAACCATCCTATCAAACTTTTATGTACTACGTATATTATTTTAATGTAAATATATAAATTTTGAATTTGCAATGGCTAACATCTTTTACTATTTTAATTTGAATAATTTGAAACTTAAAAATATATTTCTGCCACAAAAAGTACAATTTAAAAGATAGTTCATATTCAAAGGAAAGTCCTTATAAGTATTTTATTACCAGTTTAATGTTTTTGCCATTAGGAACATAAAAACAAATTCCGGTAAAAAATTGAAAATTTAACCCTTTCAATTTATCTTTTAATATTTTCTTCAGAAGTTAAAAAAAAAAAAAAATGAAGAAATAAAACGTTATTCGAAAAACTATAGTAGTTCAGTAGTTATATTTATCTTTAATCCCCAAGGAATTCGGATGTCATTGCAATTATGAATTAGGAAAATATTTTAATAATGGTTGATACTGGCTAAATGTTACCATGTGATACCTTATAATCAGCTAAATAAAACTTACTCATTCTTAAGAATTTTATTTCTGTCAGCAGTCGATAGAAACATAATTTGTTTAATTTTTAAGTAAAACAATCAACATTGATTTTAAATCGCAGATCATTAATTAATATGTCGTCTTTTTATCATTATTTATATGTGTAAAATAAATGAATATATATACATATATATACTAAGGGGCTTTGCCCCCTGCAAGCTACGCTCGCCAACCCCCGTTCAGACACCGCAGAATCTAAAAACACGCTAAACCGATGAGTTTTAAAAATATTATACTGAATTATACTGAATTAATTAATTATACTGAAGCAAGCTGTGCAGATCTCCCTGTAAACGGGTTTCCATTCAATTCCCTTTCATTGCAAAAATTTAAGAGCGAATCAGTTGCTGTTAAGACATCCAATGGTTGTTTTCGTTTTTGAGTAAAGAGGATCAGTTAAACATTTGAAAAGAAGATAAAATAAAATAAATTAAGTATAAGAGCGTTTGTCTCCCGGCATTTTAAAACAATCTCTATAACAATCGCCTAATTCATGTGACTATCATCAACAGTTCCAGGCGGACCACTTCGCTTTTTATACTCTAGGTGCCATTTTGGTGCTTTAATGTTAGCCAGGCACAGGTGATAAGTCGTCAAATATTATTCTATCGCCATCATTTCATCTATATTATAATAGTTCAAGTCGTCAACTGCCATAAACAAATACGGTCTGGTCCCTTCGCCTTTCATATGAAAGTTTGGCAAAGATGTCCCATATTGGCGTGATTTTTTAACGACGCCAATTTGGGGAACGCATCAACAGCATAAACAGCAACATCCGGCTTACCATATCAAGCAAAATAACGATACTCTGGCGCCAGTTATGTGCCCGTTCCGTATATGACACTGGCGTCAGAAAAAAAATCGCGCCAATATGGAACCGTAAGTTTTCCATTTTGATTAAAAAATCAAAAAAAAATTTTCGAATAAAACTACAGCTACTAAAATGTTGCCATGGTCGCAAAAAATTTTAGGTACTGTTACGCTAGCAGGATGCAAATCTCGCCAATAGCTTTTTTTCAACTCGCCAGTTAGCATTTTTTTTTTCGAGTGGTAATATTTGGCCAGATACGCACCACAGGTTTGGCGTGATTTTTATATTTTTACGAAAATTTGGCGAAAACCTCGTTTTCAAATACCAGTTACATATGCATTTTTGAAATTCCTTAGATATTCCGACGACCAAAAATCTATCGCCAAACTATAAGATTAAATGCCAATAATGGTTGATCGTAAATGTCACATTCACTTGGCTTTAAGCAAGTTACAATGTTTACGTCATCAAGTGATTTTTATTTCGACGTTTTATTCGTATATTTATTAATGTTATACTAATTTAT
The DNA here is from genome assembly GCA_963932465.1 of Maratus speciosus. NCBI lineage: Eukaryota > Metazoa > Arthropoda > Arachnida > Araneae > Salticidae > Maratus > Maratus speciosus. Next base: position 329,005,601 of record OZ010788.1, on the reverse strand, counting down.
TTGTTCTTTCATTATTTAAAATAAAAATTATGTCAATTTGTATAATTTGGCGAGTGTTTTGGCAATTTATATAATTTGGCGAAATTGGTCGAAGGAATAACTAAGTAGTTCTGTATTTCTTAATTATTTTCTATAGGAAATATAAAAAATAGGTACTTCTTAGTTATCCAGTCGACCAATTTCGCCAAATTATGTAAATCGCCAAACCATTCGCCAAAATTTTGCGCATATGACTTAATAATTGTATAATGTGTAAAGTAAAATTTTGTCAATATTGAAATTTCGCAAGTGGATATTTTTTCTATCAACTTAAAAATGAATTAATTTAACTTCCACAGAAGAATATTTTCGTTAAAAACCTTACCTAAAATATAAAATACTAATTATCATTTCCTTTATGATATCCTTTCGTTTGGAGTCAGAAAAAAAAAATTATCCTAAATAAAATGAAAAATTACTAGTGTGAAATTCTCTTTCATTATTTACTTAGAGGCTTTCACCAAAATGAAGAAATAATGTATCTGTATTATGTGAAAGGCTTTCTTTCCGTTCTGTATTTGTCTTTAAACCATAAGGAATTCGAATAGATTTGCAATTACTTGTTAGTCAATATTTTTGATTAAAGGCCAACCTGGCTATACGCCACGATGTGGCAGACCGTAAACTACTAAAAACGAATCCATAGTCCAAAAGGTTTAGTTTCTTCCATAATTCATTATAATTACAATTGTTTAATTTTTCGTTAGCGCAATAAAAGTTGAGATTCAAACTGTTCTATTTTTTTTAAATGTTCATTTCAAAAGAAAAAAGATATTTTTTATAAGTAAAATTATTACAAAAAAAATAATTGCATTGTGCTCTGATCAATTTTAATGCATAAATGAGCTTTCATTGTTTAAGGACTTAACAAAAGAATTTATATATATATATATGCATATTTAAATTTACATATTTTTGTATTTCTGACTCCACCCAATTTTAATTAGAAACACATTTATATGTGTAAAAGAAATGTGTTTGTTTCTAATTGAAATCGACTTATCCCCTCCCATTCAAAATTTTGTGCATATGATTTAATAATTGTATAATGTTATATTCTATAATTTAAACCCAGTTATGTGTGGTTGTTTGCATTTAAAAGTGTAGATAAAAGTTTTATTATAGCATGAACGGTGATTTTGTTTTCCTCTTTATAAAGATATATATATATTTATTTTTTTTTAACCAGCATTTCACAATATCCATATTTTTCTTTATTTTTTTCTAAAGAAGAACGTATTGTAAACGAAATTTATTTCCACATCCGGTTTTCTGCGGACTTACACATTTTAGTGGTCAGACATCCCAAAAAACAATTTTATACAAAATGACTCTCTGTCAATCCGCATGCCCGTGTATCGCCAGCGTATCATTGAAAGAATATAAACTTATACATAGAAGTCAACAAACTTTTTTTGTGAATGTTTTGGCTATGGCCAGCAGGTCGTTATCGAATTTGGAAATATTCCGTGTGAAGGGGGCGCTGTAATAGTGGTTTTTGTGCTGTTTTCAATATTGTATCACCGAAAAGTGTATGAACTTATGCATAGACATGAACCATATTTCATGTGTATATTTTTGCTATTACCAGCAAGTTCCACGTGATTTTAGGAACAATCCACAGGAATACGACGCTGTAATAGCAATTCAATTTTTTATTGATATTTCACATTGTTATTGAATATCGGCTGTAAATGCAACGACCGGAAATTCTCATCCAGCTAACCTGGGGATTCTCAAGTATCTGCTGCAGAAAATAACAGCGAAACATATTGATTTTAATAAATATTATGATTGAGATTTATTCCTTATTACTCCGATTAGTAAAATGAAATAGAATCTTAAGAAGAAAGTTAAAGTTGGTGTAGTATGAAAGTAATAACACTGAATTATTAACATGTTTAACAACTTAAAAAAAAAAAAAAAAAAAAACATGCATGAGAAAGAAGAAAGATTTAGGATTTGCACATCCCACTAGTTTTCTTTTATCGAGTAGTTTCTGTGAACAAAGAAAGAGAAGACTTCTCTTCAGAATAACTGGTATGCAAGCAACAAAGGTTTTTGTAAGGTATCTTGTGTCAATATTGTAACACTAGATCACTAGATCTTTGTGGCTGTTAATTCAGTCAATAAAATTAATCAAAGTTATATATGCGAACGAATGTTTTGATCTATTTTCTTTCTAAAGTCACAATTAACTCACATAAAATGTTTTAAGAAAGTTTGAGACTACATTTAAACGTCACATACAAGAATCGTATACATAGGTAAATTTAATTTTAATATTATACATATTTAACAGTTATTTTTATTTAGTTTATTTTAATATTACGATGGCTAAACGATCTCCCTGAGCTCATGAAATTTTGATGTAGATAAGGGGGCCAGATTCTAGAATATATCATACGATGACATTCCAGATGTACTGTATGGGATTGAGGTGAGGTTACCTCGTTAGGAAGAGAAGCAAGTTAATGTCTATGGAATGCTGATACATTTGGATTCTATTTGACAGCGATGGCATGGTTCTTTGTCTTCTCCAAATAATATGTTTCTTTTTGGACGTTGCAGACGAAAACATGGGAGCACATGATCGTCAACTATATACCGCTAATGCTGACGTGTGATGAACGATGTTATACGTAGCATGGATTCCATTTCAGTCGCTTTAAACAGTCCCCATACGAGAATGTCGATTCCAACAGTTTGAATAGTTCCCTGCTGGTAAGACTAATATATTCATTTATGGGGACCACCATAAATGACACCATACCTGTATCCTGCCAACGAGAAGTATCAAGGTGATCTCAACTCGTCAGTTCAGGGAACTTTTTCCCATTTTTCTAGGGTCCAGTTGAGATGTTTCTCTGTATGTGCTAAGTCTTTCACCCTGTATTGTGCTGCCGATAAAAAAACGGTGATTTCTGTACGCAATAGCTAGGGGAATAGTTCTAAATGCTGTTGGGGCATACACGTCGCTATGCACCAGCATTAATTTCCCGAATAATTTGCTGTACTATCCACTGTTGCAAAGCGAGCTATCTGCCCATGAACACACTCATATATGCTCCGATATTTGTCCCTGTCGCGGATGATTTTTACCGTACTTGGCTTACTCACGGACCACTTTTGGCACAGCATTTCGTGAAATCTCAGTACTTCCGCAGTTTTCCAAAATAAGAGACCCTTCTGTTAAGCACCAAAATATTACCCACGCTTTAATGCATTCAGATCCTTCGTCTTACCGATACTGCGATCGATTATTACTAATACCGTGATCAGCATTTTTTATATTGTTAGATTTCGACTTACGTCATGTACTTTTTGTTTACATGGCCATCCACACAGCCATATTTGCATATTTTTAGCTGTATTTAATTCACCCGCTGTTCAGTGTGTATATCCGTTTAAATTACTTTTTGTGATGCACAAAAAAACCTCGCATTCAATATTTTAAAATTATTTACTTTTCTTAATAACTGCAATATAAATAATTTTGAAAAATAGATGTTTCTATTGTTTATAAAAGCTACGAAAAATTAAATAATGTTTAAAAAAATTATTATAATCTTCGTAATAGAGATTTGATATTTTGTGCAAATATACATTTCACCACAAGTATATAGAACACCCTAAAAGAAATTTATAATCTTATTTAAATTTTAAGATTTTTTTAAATATTTAAAATTTTAAAACGAAATTTAAAAGTCTTCCTTGCGTCTTAATTTTTTAGATATTTTCTCGATTTTGGATTTTAACTACGTAGAACTCTATTACGAAGACATTTATGTATCGAATTGCTAATCCCTTAAATGGTTAATATTTTAGAGATATCTATTTTCATCAAAATACTGCTTGTAATATGTTAGTAATCAAATTTAATTATCTTAATGAAGTCGAATTTTAAAATGCATACGCAGTTTCTTTTTAAGCAATATCAAGATTCATCCTTATCAGTTTCAAGAATTTTGTTCAAAAATTAAGTAGCAAGGATATTTAAAATTTTAAAAACAGCTGAAAAATAAGTATTGAGGAAACCAGATTAAAAGTATATTAAAAGTTTTAAAAAAATTGCTTGTGAACAAATTTAAATCCCTTGTAACTTTGCCTAAAATAATCCCATCTGCGTGAAGTTTTCCATGAATGACGTAGTACAAATTGGGGAATAATAATGCACACAATACAAAATGTTGATTTTGGACTCGATTTTTGCTCAAATAAAGGTGCAAGGTTACATTAAATTATTTTTTTGCAATGCACAAAAATACCTCGCATTTATTATTTTATATATATTTTTTATTTTTCCTTATAACTATATTTGCCCCACCAGTGGCCGAGAGGTTCTGCTTTCGAAGATGGTAGACGGGAGGTGCTGGGTTCGAACCCAGTCGTGCCCGTCGGCCTAATCTTTCAGAGTTTTCGTGGTTTTCTTCGAACCATAGATTTCCATGCGTAAATACGGGTTAGGTTCCCTAAGAAAGACCCCCACGAAGGGCACTCCCCTCCGTGGGCCTATATCCCTAGAGTAGATAATTGACCGTCGAAAATCAACCCAACCCAACCTTATAACTATAATATAAACAATTTTGAAAAATAGCTATTTCTATTATTTATAAAAGCTACGAAAAATTAAATAATGTTCTTGGTGAATGTTCTGACCAACAAAATAAATCTTATTCTTAATCCCTATACTACAGACAAAGCAGATATATTACAAGCATTTTATTGCTTTCTTGGTGTCTACTTTGATTTACATCTATAGTTTGTCAGGATTGCTTTCTAATCTCTATAAAAGCTACCAAAGGGATTTTAAAAAAGCATAGTGTCCGTTGCTTCCTGTCATATATATCCCTTATAAATCCTCAAAAAGAAATTTTAACTTATGATTTTTGTAAAGTTTTGAGAAAAGGAAATTTAGTTTTTAAAAAGTTTTAAATAATCCTTGCAGCATGTAATGGATATAGCTGTTTTTAATAAAATATTTTAATAATAAAACCTATCTTACCGAAAAAATTGCAAAAGTTTTTATGCAATTGAGCAACATTTCAACATCTTAACAAAATAAAATTTCATTTTCACTTGTACTACGAATAGAGTAATAATAATAATAATAATAATAATAATAATAATAATAAACACAAACTGCTATATTTTATATTGTAGAAAGCGTTATATGCTTTGCTTATAAAAAATATAGAAACTAAAATTCTTATTATTCTATAGAATAATTGCTAAAAAAATACTTGTTATCCAAGTGTAACTATGAGACTTTTATTACTATCGATTATTACTTCAAATTTATATTAATATGGATTCCATAAGCGCCAACGTTTTAAAAGACATAATACCTTTATTTTCTCACATATTTCTCAAAATAAATTGGATTCGTCAAAATTTTAGATTTTTCTTTTTCATGTATTGATAATTTCGAGAGGTTTTAAATACCATTTGACAGTTTTCGGAACATAGATATCTGTCGTCTTTCTCTATTATGACAAATTTTGTAGTCCTTTTCGTTAACTCAAGAACTAGAGTGCTTATTTATATAAATTTATGTATTAACACCGGGATGTCGCGTGTATTTTAAGAACACTTTTCGTCGCGCTCTGTATTTTTGCCGCCGAGCCTTGCTAGCGGAAGAAATAAAATAGAAAACAGTTTTCATCATTTATTCAATTTATTCTTTCAATAAAGTTATACGTTTGTAATATAACTAAATTACTCAGTTTTCACACGAACTATGAATAATTTGGAAAGCGTGAAAATAAACTCTTACAAGTGATTATGTAGTGATCGTTTTTACGAATTTCTTGAATGCTTTTCTTATCAATATATAGTTGGAAAAAATGTAGAATGTCATGTAACTTTACTATGGTAGAGGAGAAACGTTGGTCGGCTGCATGATATGTCACTATTGCATTTATAGGGGAAGATTGCTTAGAGGACGATAATTACTATCGGGGTAAAAAGATAGGCCAGAGACTACTGCCAGGTTAATTAGAATTTAATATACAGTGAAATACCTTTAACACGAAATTGAAGATACCGAAATTTTTTTCGTGTTAAAAGAATTTCGCGTTAAGAGATTCGTAAAAAAAAGAACAAAACTCTCAAATATTTTCGACATCATCAAATTTTATTTCGATTTCCTGTTAAACTACTAGTAGTTTGCATCCATTAGGATAAAAAGCAAGTAAAAAAAATATTGTTTTTTTTGGCGGGGGGGGGGGGGAATCAGACATCTTTTTTTGAAGTGTCTTTTTCAGCATTCTGAGATCTAGCTTGTTTGAATCAAATAAGCAACGCTGTCTCTAAATCTACGTGTTTAGTGGTTCTCATACGTTTTCTCTCTGGCTTAAACATACTGCGCTCAAACATTAGCGTAATGGGATCCCTGTTTTTTTATTATCGTTGTTAAAGTAGAATTGACAATGCCAAACTTTTTGCAGATTTCTGTTTTCGTTCTTCTTTTTCATGAACTGCATTGGCAGCATCAACTTCAAGAGAAATGGCAGTTTTTGCACTGATTTCTAAACCATTGTGGTCATAAAACATAAGCTAATATACAAAAAAACACTAAATTCACTGATCTTCACCAAAAATTCAGTGTTTTTAAAACTAAATTCGTCAATTTCAACAAAAACTATCTAGGTGGAAAGCGAATTTTTTTCAGTGTTAAGCGATTTTTCTTTCTTGTTAAAAGAAAAAAAATGTATTAAACTGCATAGTATACTGTCCGGACTGCTATATCATTTCGTGTTAACAGATTTTTCATGTTAAGCGTTTTCATGTTAAACGTATTTCACTGTAAATGGGTGTTTATTTTACTATAGTACATACAGCTCGACAGGTAGAACCACTATGTTGATTTTTTTACGACTATCATCTTCTCTATATTTTAACATTAGCTAAACTTAATCAAACATAATAAATCCGTATTATGCCACATTTGTTGACTCAATATTACTTTGATCACTTCAGAAGGCCTCTTGTTGTATTGTGTTTGTTTTAGTGGTAACCGTTGTACACGTATCTTAGCTTACGTTTAGTGGAATTAAACGTTAAAATTGGTGTTATAAAAATTACATATAGTATGGTTCATTTTTAGGCTCAAAGGGCAAAAAATTACACAGAATGCTATTGTTCTCGTTTAATTATTATTTAATGATTACTCTAACAGCAGACCAAATGAAATGCACGATACTTCATATCTTTTTCTGGTAATGCATAGTAGTTTTTTTTTTTATTAATGAGTTATAGTGATGTACAAGAAATTCTTATAATGTCCTAAGTATGTTTGTTTTAACCTTGTAATGTGAAAATCAACTAAGATGCATGGCTGTTCACATTTGTATTTAAACTGTGTAATTCTACAAACGTCAATATCGAAAAACAAAATGAGTTTGAATAAAAATAATGTAATTTTATCTATTTTATTTCTCAAATTGAATCCATTGGTTCACTTGTCCAAGAAAATAGATCTGTTTCTGTAGATAATTCGATTATTGAGTAATGGGTAACTATAAAATTAACTCACAATTCAAACTAATACAATTTTTATATCGTTTAGTTAATCTTGAAACGTCAATATCGAAAAAAAATCAGTTTGAATAAAAATAATGTTATTTTATCTATTTTATTTCTCAAATTTAATCCATTGGTTCACTCGTCCAAGCAAATAGATCTGTTTCTGTAGATAATTCGATTATTGAGTAATGGGTAAAGATAAAATTAACTCACAATTCAAAATAATACAATTTTTATATCGTTTAGTTAATCTTGCCTTAACCGACATACAGATCTGGGCTACTTTATAAAGTGTAAATTTAGAAGAAAATCGGTATTTGATCGGTATTTGATTATTCTAAATCTTTGCACTTATCATTCTTGTATATTTTCCCAAATGTTCCGTGCTAGCGGGAATAGAAAATCGGAAATTTAAAAAATCACTAAAATGTGAAAATTTACATCATTTTCGGAAATTTTCCATATTTAGACACCAAAGTGGAACCGGAAGATATATATTAATTGCTCTAAAATTTTGGACTTATCGTCCTTATATATTCTTTCAACTTTCCGCGCTAGCGCGAAGAAAATGTCGGTTAAAAATATCACTAAAATGTGAAAATGTACAGAATTTTTGGATAAAATTTCATATTTAGTCCCTAAACTGGAACCGGAAGCTATTTACTGCTTATTTTGAAATTTTGTGAGTATATTTCTAAGACCATTCCACGACTTTTCCACGCTAGCGGGAAAAGAATTTCGAAAAAACGATTTTTACGCTCCGCCCTAATACATATATCAATAAAAATATACTAAATTAAACACAGAAATATTTCACAACAGATGAAAAGATGCTTGATATAATACTGGATACAAAAAAATAAATAAATAAACGGTCAAGTGCGAGTATCACTCGCGCACAGAGGGTTCCGTAGAATAAATATATATGGAATATCCCTTTTCATAGAGAATAAAATGCACTTCATGACCAGAAATAAAGACGATTTCTCTTTTAAAAAAATTAGTTATATTGAAACTTATTTACAAGATATTTACATGAAGACAGAACTCACACAAACATTATTACATCTTGTGACATTTTTCGTCATTTTAAAACGTCTACGTCTTTTCGTTCCATTTTTTCGTCTACCACCTCATACCAGCACCAGCACTCGAATAATGTTCTCAAGTTGTTCGCGTCACTTCAGTTTTTTTCTCTAGCAGCGTGTCTGTCGCCGACAGTCATTTGTTGCGTGCATGCGCTGCCGCTGTCAGCATCAGAGTGGCTTTGTTGCGGATTTGTGATAACGATTCCTGGCGGCGCTTTTAAGCTGGCGCTGTAGGGATTTGGATAATGGGATCCCACATATATGAATTTGTAATTGTATTATTAAAAAAACCCGTTGCTAAAATAATACTAACACTTTGTAAAAAATTATACAACGTAGGGTTGGGTATAACAGTATATATTAGAAAAGTGTAAATGCGAAATCACGTCGTATCATGACGTGATTTCACTTCGACGTGCACAGCGCATAACGAAAGGTCAAAGAGATATGGAACCTAAATAATATCAAATATAGCTATTCTGTATAGCTCATTTTTTTAATATTATCCTAATCTGATTATGATGAACTTAATTCTGAGTATTACTCGCGCACAGTGAGTTCCGTAGAATAAATATATGAATTTGTAATGGTATTATAAAAAAACTGTTGCTAAAAGAATACTAAGATTTTGTAAAAAAAACTATACAACGTAGGGTTGGTTATAACTGTATATATTAGAAAAGTGTAAATGGGTCTACCATGAAAGTTCAAAGAGATATGGAAGGTAAATAATATCAAATATAGCTATTCGTATAACTCTTTTTTTAATATTATCATAATCTGTTTATGATGAACTTAATTCCGTACAGACAATAAAAGCAGTGTATAGTTAAACTTCATTTGGTATTTCATAAAACTAAATTCAGCTTAGTAATAACCTTTATTTCTACAGTGTAGCTAAAACAAAACCTTTGTTCAAAGTTTAAATTTGCATTATGCTAAGCGCGCTTCGAAAGGAGGTCTCAAAGTTGTAACGCCGCCTTGGTCAGTGCCGCGTTTTTCCAGATAGGTGTTTAATTAACGTTTAAAATCACTCGAGGTATATTGAGAGAAACACTCAATGCAATCTAGTCGTGAATCCCAGAGTATTTATGAGATTCGTTCTAATTAAACCTTTCGAGGGCAGTGTCCTTAAAAAAACACACCTAATTTAATTCCAAAACAGACAAACGGCACCAAGATTATTTAATTAAAATTTGCCTTTTATCATGTAGGTGAAAATAAGCAAGTTAATATTTTCTAATAAATTCGTTTATAAATACTGGCGTCAGTCCATTATTTCATAAGTTTATAAACAGAATTACTCCGAGCCGGAAAGGGTTAAGTGGTCGCAACACTCTTAAAGCTTCAAAATTTTAGAAATTTAATTTTTTTAGATGTTAAACTTCTATCTTTTCTCAACATTTTGATATAATTGTTTCCTTGAAATTCTCATTAGAGCAGAATTTATGGCGTTAAGAATTATACTCCCTCAACAGCTGAAGCGGCGTTTCCGAAACTTTGAAGTTAATTTTCTCCAAATGTCGTTTTTTGGGCATAACCCTCAGGATACCTCAAAAACGTCTGAATATTTTTTCATGAAATTTTCAAAACATATATTTCATGTTAGTCTGTATAAACTGAACCGAAAATTTCCTTTTTATTGTTCAAAAAAAATATTTTTTTTTATTTTATTATACTGTTGAAATGTTCAAAATTTTGTATTAGCTAAATTCATCATTGCACTAAAAATATAATAATACTTTAAATGCAAATTTACTTAAGTTCAGGGTAATTATTACAATCTGAAGTATAAGTAATCACTAAAATTTTCATTCTAGTTGTAATATTTATTTTCAAATCCTGCAAACTGTTGTGCCAATTTTCTGTTCGACAAATGTCCAACAGTTTCGAGCCCCTTATAAATACTAATTCTGCATCTTGCAATTTTTTAAATACATTAAATGAAAGAACGTACTTATATCTTTCATCCCAATTAAAATTGTGTTTTAAAGTCATATACATTTTAAGACATTTAGTGTTAAAAATGGTCTTTTTTTATATTTATTTCCATTTTTTGTGTTCTGCGACCCCTGAAATTATTATGTTTTTAACAATTTGACATTTATTGCTTTTATACTGTTACTGGACATTACATTACACATATATATCATTAAAACGTGTTAACTAGGCATAGAGTACGCCTCCCCTGTCATTGTGTATGCCCATACTGGCCGTATATTTAAGGGTTAATATCTCGGCTAATTACCGACTATTTTTTTCGAAATTCATTATCAACAATGCTTTTATACTTCTGATACGTTTGGTACATCCAGCGATGCTCAGCAATTTTTCCAAATGCCCGTAAATCGAAATTTGTGTATAACAGAAAAATGCTAATTACTCAAAAACTATGTGACCTAGGGTAATTGCTATAATTTTCCGGCAAGGTTTACATTAACGTCTACTACATCTAATTTTTTTCAAAATTTTAGTTTCAGTAGATTTGGAATTATATGGAGGGGGGGGGGGGACATATTTTTGCGCTACATTTTCGACAATATTTTTGAAAATATAATACCTAAAATAAAAAAGAATGTATTTTTGTGTTCAGCGTTACGAAAGCTTTCACACGATATCCAACACGATATACAAAGAAAATATTTTTTTTCAAGTACCATAATTTGCCCCACTACATTTTTACTAAATGTATTTATGAATGTTTATTAATCTGAAGATATGCGGGTCAATGGTCTTTATTACTTCCCCGAATTTGAACCTTCCACGTTCCATAGTTTACGAGTAAAATGGCCGTGACAGACAGACAGACACAGGGGTGATCTTATAATGCTTCCGTTTTTACTTTTTAAGTACGGAACCCTAAAAATAAACATAAAACAAATTATCAGTTAAAAAATCTTTATACAGTTAACTAGTCTCGATAGACTATCTGCATTTTTAAACTGCACACCTGGGCAATGTGAAATATTCATATTATATCTTTGTAAAGATAATGCCCATCTTTGTAATTTTGCAGACAGGGGTGCAGATTTCTGTAAGTATACCAAGGGATTATGGTCAGTTATTAACTCTATTTCAGCACCAAACACATAAACTTCAAATTTCTTTATTGACCATACCACAGCATACGATTCGCGCTCGATGGTTGACCAATTTTGATGCGCCTTAGTGAACGTTTGGCTAGTGAAACTAATAGGTTGCAATTTTTTTATCATCTATCTGCGACAGACAAGCACCTACTCCATAAGAACTGGCATCACACTGAATAGTATAAGGCTTTTTAGGATCTGGTGTAGAAAGCTTAGGGGCTTCACACAACAAGCGTTTCAAAGTTTGAAAAGCTTTTTCTTCAGCATCAGATCACGGAATGATCTCTGGAATTTTCTTTTTCGTTAAGTCGGTTAAAGACTTAGCGATTTCAACGTAATTTTTTATGTAATCACAATAATAATTAAATAAACCCAGTGCACTTTTTACAGATGCTTGAGTTTTAGGAGATTCTATCGTTTCAATGGCACGTAACTTTTCTGGGTCTGGTTGATGTCTACCTCCTCCTATTAAATGACCTAGATATTTAATTTGGGTTTTTGCGAAAGAACATTTTTTGGCATTTACGGTGAACATCAGTTCAGTTAATTTAGACAGAACTGTGTCTAGATGCTTAAGATGAGTATCCCAGTCACATGAAAAAATAGCAACATCATCTAGATATGATGTATAGTGAAACTAATACGGTGCAATTTTTTTATCATCTCTCTGCGACAGACAAGCACCTACTCCATAAGAACTGGCATCACACTTAATAGTATAAGGCTTTTTAGGATCTGGTGGTTTATATGGTTTGCAATAATTATAATCTTTGCAATATTTACGGTGTTCACACAGAGCATCGTTGATTGATTTCTGAAAAGTAGCAGCTGCGTTGCGCAAACCGAATAGCGAAATTTCCATCGTTAGGAAGTACGATGAGTTTTAAAAGAAGTGAGATCTCGACTCTGTTCTCCAAGAGAAATTTCCCAATTCCCTTTTAGTACATCTAAATAGGTAACTATGTTAGCACTTCCAAATTCATTGATTAATTCAGTTGCGTTTTCCATAGGGTAATCGAAAGGTTTTGTCACTGCATTCAATAGACGAAAATCTATACATAAACGCACACTACCGTCTTTTTTAGCAACACATACGACAGGATAAGCTATTTCAGCCTCACTTTTTTCTATAAGTCCTAAATGCTTCAACTCTTCTATTTGTTTATCAACTTCGATTTTTAGCGATTCCGGAATTTTATAAATATACGGTTTCTTCCTTTCCACGCCCGGTAATAAACGAATTTTATGTGCTCCGACATTTGTAACTTGAATTTTACCAGAAAATAATGATGCATGCTTTTCTAGAAGTTTATTTAATTCTAATCATTTCTTATCCTCCAGATGACTGAGGTCTACTTCAATGTTAGTTTCGTCCAAGGTATTAGCTTTATTTGGTGTTGGGTGGATATCACCAAATTCAACATCATCTTCAAAAATAACTCCAACAGTTTGTACTCTTACATTAAATTTTCTTATTTTATTTGCATAAACGTGTCTTAAACTACCATCGGGTAATTTCACTTTATACGAATGGGGATTTACCCTTTCAACTATTTCACCGGGCCCTGTCCATTTAGCACACTATTTAATAGTGGAATCGGGTATGAGCACATATACTAAATCACCTTTCTGAAATTATTTCATTCTACTTCGACGCTTGAAATAGCGGGCATAATTTTCTTGTTTTTCTTATGCAGTTAGAAATGCAAGGTCTGCGGCTCTTTCGAAATATATTTTTAATTCTGGTAAATAATCTATTACTGAGCTGCTAATATTCAATGGTAAGGGTATTTCACCCGACCACGAAGATTTTAATACTGCTAAGGGGCCTCTAGATCCCCGACCATACATCAGCTTAAACGGTGACACACCAGTTGTACAATTTGGTACCTCACGATAGACAAAAAGTAAAAAAGGAATATGTTTATCCCAGTTAACTAGATCTATACGAATTACATGATGTAACATTTGCTTAAACACTCGATCAAATTTTTCTATCGCCCCATCTGAGGCGGGATATGATGGAATTGAGAAGCGGGGGGATGTCCCAAACCGGTTCTCAAATTCTTTAGTCAATTCAGATCTAAAATGGTGACCTGGTCCGAACTTTATAACTTCAGAAATTCCTGTGCGCATGAAAATATCTAATAAAGCATCACATGTTGCTTTCGCGGACAGATTCATTAATGGAACACCTTCCGGCCATTTATTATTTTGATCAATTAATGTCAGACAATACTTATGTTTCCTACTTGAAGGTGGCACAATTTCACCTATAACGTCAATGTTTACAGTATGAAAAGGATACGGTGGACGAACAAAAGGTGTTATAGGAATTTTATCAGTTTGTTTCTCGGGGCTTTTTAACTGACAGTTCTTACAGGTTTTACAATAATTTTCTACATCTCTTGAAATATTCGGCCAATAAAATGATAATTTAATTCTTTCCCTAGTTTTCCGCATTCCTAAATAATTTTCAAAAATTGAATCATGAGCTAATTGCAATACTTTATTTCTATAACTCTCAGGTAATACGAGCTGATAAATTTTATCTTCACAAATAGTGTCTTTATGAAACAATATATCATTCCGTATCAAAAAATTGTTTTTCCCTAAACGAGCGTTCTTGAAAGAATTACTTAAAGTTGAATATTCTTTTTGTGCGATACGAAATTTATTATACTCTGACAGTTCATTTTGTAATTTATCTGTCGAAATAAAACAAACATCAGAATTTGAATTCAGATTCCCGTCCGCGGCTGATCTATTTCTAGATTGACCTTCGATCTGCGGTGAACTGTTACGCAAGTTTTCGTTTTGAAGATGTTTGTTTAAAGAATTGTGTACATCGGGAGTGATTAAAAAAGGAACATTTAAGCTTTCAGTCAAAGCAAAAAGTGTATTTAAGCATACATAAATCCCGCTGTCTCGTGACTTATAATTTACAGGGATCATCGCCAAATCTGCACGTATTTTTTTTCCTTAAAGGCAGATTCTAAAACAATACTTCCTTTAGCTTTGAATTTCAAATTGGGAATTAATGATGTATTTAAATTATTTATTTCTGTACCTGAATCCACGATCGCTTCAATTTCCATTTCTTCAATATAAAGAATAATTTTTTTAAAGGATAAAACTAATTTCATTTAATTAGTCGTTAGTTTGTAAATGTATGGAATTAATATTAGTGACTACTGCATTATCTTTCGAGAACAATTTATTTGTATCTCCCTGTAGTTTAGGCTTTTCTGACACTGCTCGTCATTTTGTTTATTTTGTTTATCATATTTATTGCTCCGGTTTGGGCAAAATCTAGCTAGGTGAAAACACGAATTGCAAATATATCAATCACATGATTTTGAGAAATATTTGTTTTCAGTTGGAATTTTTCCTTAGTTGTGGCGGAACATATTTAGCATTTTCATGATTTATTTCACGATAAGTAGGTCTTTTCTCAAATTTTGTTTCATCAAAAGATCTGCCTTTTGCACTAAAATAAATATCACAATCTCTTGATAACTGATCAGGCAAAAGCCAAATTTCTCCCTGTTTAACTGCAATCTGAGTTGAAAGCTCACTATAAAATGTTTCGAAAATTTTATCCGATATTATTAAGTTAATAAGCGATTCAAAATCTTTAATATTACGAATTTTACAATAATGTATAAAACAGGATCTTAATCTCGAAGCAAACCGTTGATGTGTTTGACCATGTAATCTTTTAGCGTTTCTAAAATTTTGTAAACAAGAGAATGGGGATGGTTTGTATTCTTTCAAAATTAAAGATTTAATTTTATCATAATCTTTCAAATCTTCATCATTAATGTATACCAGAATATTTCCTGCTTTCTCGCCTATTAATTTCCATAAAATTTCAGATTTACATTCCTTAGGATCATTTTTATTTTTAAACGCTCTTTCTAAAAAATCAAATAACAGATTCCATGTTTCGTTTTTCTTAGGCACTGGAATTGCGAAAACTTGAACTACTTTTATAAGTTTATCTAATGATATTGATGTACTTTACCCTTCATTATGGGACAAATTCTCGTTTCCCATTTGCTGTTGACGAGTTGGAAGTTTTGACGAGTTGGCTCGAGACTGTGTCTGGATATTTCGATCCGTGCATACCTCTAATAAAGGCCTCTCCAGCATAATTTGAAAGAAGGTTTTACTTAAAATCTATACGCTGCTATTTTATGTCCAAAGGCGAGGCACTGGCTTAAATCGACTTTTAATAACGTACAATTTGTGGATGATCCCTATCGTGCATTCAAAAATAAGTCAATTACTCGTCGCTCACAGGTATGAGAAAATGGTGTAAGTCGCGAATTTTGAATTTTAATAACTCTGCGAGTTTTGCAGATAGCAAGATTTTTTTTTTTAATTCAGGAAGGGATAAGAGAAAATTTCCTAATTGGAATTTTTACACAACGGGGGCCGTATAAAAATTAGTTTTTGTATTTTCTAAAATAGACCTCCCTTATAGTTACAACTTATGTCATTAAATTTGGCACCTTTTTTATGAAACTTTGCAATTGAAAGTATGTGCCTATGGGGCATATTAAGGAGATAGCCTATTGTTTCGATATTTATGAATAACCCTGTATATATGCATATAATACAAAGTATGCATATAATGGAAATTTCGTTCGGGCTGCTTATAACTCGAGTTATGCTGAACTTGCACTGTTAGATAGGTAATTCTTTTGGGAAGGTTTTAGTATATAACATATCATACGTTTTATACGTTGCTTAGGTATCTAATTATGGTTTAAAGTTATTTTATGAGATGAACCAGATTAAGAAAAAATAATCCATTAAAAAGGTACTGCCGAATGTTTTTCCACAGAACTTGCACTTTTAATCAGATAATTTTACATGAAGTGTTTAAGTATCTAACATATCTTTCCGCCTTGCGCAGCTATAGAAATTTGTGGAGAATTGTGTAATCTGGTGACCCAAATTATCAAACACTTACCATTTAAAAAAATTCTAATAAACATTTTTTAGTGGGATTAGGATTGTTTGTTTAGTTATTTTTCAAAGACAGCTTTAGCATATAATATATTGTTCTACATTGCTTAGTTGGGGCATTCTCAGAATCTTTTGACTTTTGGGAATAAAAATCTGTGGAAACTAAACTTGCTAAAATAACATTTTATTCTGATAAACGAATGCCTTAAGGATTCAAAATAAAGAAAAAATGGTCAGCAGCGAAAAATATTTTATTTAACTGAGGTTTAAGCTAAACTTGAGAGTTTAATTTTCCTTACCATTTTACCATTATAACTTTCTATTTTCTTCTAAATTTTTACTTATAATGAATTTGCATAGTACCCACAGGACATTCAAATAAGGAATAATATCAATGTATATGTAGTGCAAAAATTTGATTTAACATAGTCTTATAGGGGTGTTAAAGAAGGGGCGGAAGGGGGAAAAAAGGATGGTATAGGAAAAAAGGAATGGTAGTGAGGAAAAAAAGGATGGTAAGGATGGGACGGTAAGGAAAATTACCACCATTTTTTGGCAAATCATGTTAAGACTAAGTGATAGCCATAATGTTCATTGATTTTAAGAAAGAGTTTTTTACATTGGATTAAATAAAAAAATAATATTAATAATTTACCTCGGCACGTGCAGGAAACACCTTGGGGACGGTAAGACTACCAAAAAAGCTACACTGTAAAAAAAAAAAATTTGTAAAGTTACTAAAATTTTTCTAGGAAACTGGGATTCCAGGAACTTTTTATGTAACGGCAACAAGAAAAATTCCTGTAACAGATGCTGTTACAGAATTTTTTGCTGTTGCCGTTACATAAAAAGTTCCTGGAATCCCAGTTTCCTAGAAATATTTTAGTAACTTTACAGATTTTTTTTTACAGTGTACGATCTAAAAAGTAATATTGAAATGCTGCTTTAAATTCTGCAGTAAATTTCCTGTCAAAGAATTTTAGACATTCTTTCTCTAGCATACTTCTGCATGAGACAAAACTTGAAAAAAATTCTGCGGCTGCATCTGAAGTGATTTTCTGTATAAGTTTAGCAAGAGGGGCGGCAAGGATGAAAAACCCAGGGACAGAGTTAAAAAAATAATATCAACCGTAAAAATGTGTGCGGGTTAATTTTTTGCTGCATATTCATATAAAACAATTGTCCCAGTTTTGGAAAAAAAAATTACATCGAATTACTTTTATTGAAACGATTTTATACAGACAGCTACAAACTTAAAAATCATCATCAGGGACACAGGGCGGTATAGAAGTTTTCCTTGTATTTGGACACACAATCGTCCAGAACTTATTTATTTCATTAATATTCACTGTTAAACATTTTGCAGCATTCTGGCAGGTCATTCGACCGTTTTTGAAAAACGGTTTCATAACCATAATTTAACTATATTCTGACCATAAAATGGCCAATAATATGGTCAGAATAGTGTTAAATTACATGTTGTGTAACCGTTTTCGGAAAAAACGGTCAAATGACCTGCCAGAATGCTGCAAATTTTTAACAGTGTTGTTATGCAATCTTGCAATGGGATGTTCTACGGTATAAGAAATAATAATAAAAAAAAAAACACATAGAAATGTACTAAAATAAAAATTATTATTCAGGGAGAGTTATTATTAAATTAAGAGCAATTATTATTATTGTTCGAATGCCCCATATATCAATGGGAGGAAAATTTTGTAATTTTCCAATATAGGGCCCTTGTCGAGATGGAGAAAATGGGCTTGGCAAAAGGAGTAAAATTTTAGTGAGTATTTTTTTGTTTAATAATTATAGAAATTATTTATTATAAATAAGCCATTTATCTTTTTTTTATATAAAAGCCGAATTAGATTGAATATAAATAACAATAATAATAATATATTTAATTAAAAGAGTTTATTGTATGAATACATGCGTAAAAAAGGATAAAAGTTCATCATATTTGTTTTCATAGAAGTTCATATCATTTGTCCACAAATCTCACTTTCTGAAGCCCGAAAACTTCAGAAAATTATGTAATCAGGTGAACCGGATTATTACCGACTTCCAATGACAGCATTGCTATTTGACTAACCATTGTCGATTTGGAGAGAAATATTCGTAAATGGGATTAATCAACCAATTCCTCACTGATATTTGACATCAAACTTGATTGTTAACTAATGTAGGCGTCTGAGTGGCCGCTATTTTGACTATCGCTATTTAATTACAAAATTTTTCGTTTTAGATTTCGCTTACAAATTTCTTAGAAACCAAGTACACGAGGAGGTCTTTTAAGTTAGCTGGGCGAAAATCTCACCGTAGGATTTTTTTTTCTCGGTAGTAGCATATTTTATTTTTCGCATGTGTAAATTAGAAACAATACATCGATAATTAAGTAGAATATTTTTTTACAGTACTATTTGTTATTTTTATCCTTTTGCATTTTTTATGAAATGGGTGAAAAGCGGATATTTTAAATGTATGTAATATGTATATTTTACATGTATGTATTTTAAATTAAAAGAGTGAAAATCTTATATATTAAATGAAGGGCAATAGGAACAATATTTTGTTGTTTATCAGATGTAGCTGGCTAACAGAAAAGTACCGTTTTCCCCTGAGTTTTTTGAGGCAACCTATCACGGAAATAATTTTAAAAAATGATTGTTGACCAAAAACTTAACACGTCTATGACTGTTAATAATAGCAGAAATATTGCTAATATTGAATATTATAATAATATTTCGCTGATCAAACTAAAATACCGTGACAGTGACAAACATATATACATCTAACTGTAACCAGTGAAAAAAAAAAATCAGAAAAATTGGAAAGTAGGTTTAGTTTGTAAAGTATGCAGTAATTAAGGAAATGAATTACGCAATCGTGTCTACAGACAATTGAAATATTTGGTACCAGTAAATTACATAATCCAGTATACAAATTGGCATATGTTACCGGTCGTGGTTTGATGCATAATTAACTTAATAAGTAAAGTTAAGTTGATTCTTTGTTTTCAAAGCGGTCCTAATCCATAATCGAGTTTTAAACAGAGGAGAAATTTGGGTTCACATTTTTTTGGAGACATCTTACAACATTTACGTTACACCAACACTTTACCAAAATGTTTGCTATTACGTCACACTTATTCGAAACCTGAACATGCAAAGATTTTTTGGTACTTTTCCAATATCGGGACCTCGGAGAAAGAGGAAAAATAGCCTTAGCGGAGAAGAAAATTTGGCAATATATTTCTGGCAACCTATTCACTGTTTCATTTCATAGGGGATAGTAGCCTAATTTGGACCACTTCATTTATTTTCAGTTGTAATTCACTTAGTTCTTGGAATATCTGCAAAATATCACTACACAGGGTCAATCAATTCATCTACTAACTAAATAAAACTTTAGATCATTTTCTTTTTGAAAATCTTAAATTTTATTTTAATTTGAAAAAATTGTCAAAAGTGGTCCAAATTCAGCAACTGGTCGCCTAAGTCCACCAGTCTCCTAAATTGGACCAATAAAATCAGGTTGTTTTAATGACGAGGGAATATAACTAATTTTATTAAAAGCAAAGATTGCGGTTACTGGAACAATCAAACAAAATAACAGCAATGAAATATAACGAAATCCAATATCTGAAAATAAGAGTAATTGTTTTAATTCAAAATGTATTCAAAATATAAATGAAAGTTGTCAGTAATTAAGAATAGAAATTATGAAACTAATTGCCAGATACTTGAATATCATGTAATGAGTGATGCAAAGATTACACATGTATTTCGTTTATTTGTTTTTTTCCAGTGCACATAACATGGAAACGCAATTTGGCAATCTGAACACTGAATCATTTCTGCTGTTTTATTTGCTTACAAATTAGGAAAAACCAATCATCACTATCTAGATTTTTCTTTTAGATTCTGAATTATTAGACTTTTTTTGCAACAGAAGTTTTCTTTACATTATGATTGTAGTTCTTCCCTTCCATCATTTCCTTGCTAATTGCAGTACGACTATTTTTTAAAACTTGATGTTCCAATTGCTTTTATGCTGTGATAGATCCTTTTTAGTCGATTTTTTCTGATTTTTGTTTGTTTGTTTCAAAGTTTACTTTATATGCTGAAGATGCTAACACAACTGTTTTTTGGCTCCCTCTGTACTGTTATTTAACTAAATTTAGCAAAGGATATAGCATTTCTAAAGATTTTTTGGCTTTTGGGGAGGATTTGTAGCTACAGCCTTATTGCAGGTCAATTTCTTCACAACTTACTCTATCCTTTTTGTTTCCTATATCTTTAAGAGCTTTTACTGTCACCTATTTGTTTTTTTATTCCAGACAGTTTGTCTGTGTCTTTTTCAACATTATATTATAAAAGTGTTAAAAAATATGCTCTATTGAAAAATACGCTACGATTAATTATACGCAAACATTATATATTCAAACAGTGCTGAATTCAGCCCCCTCCCCCCGGAAGGTTTGAGATTTTATGCGTTTTAATGGAAAAAAAAATGTAATTCCACCCTCCAGAACTGTAAAAAGTCTACCCTTCCTCACGGAATCGCAAATATCCTCCAGGAGGAAAATGTTTGAATTCAACTCTGTAAACCAAATACGCCATGCGAATAAAGAATTCAAAGAAAATAAATACAAATACATACAAGATAAAAGAAATTGAAAACAAAATTTAATCCATAAACATGTAAAAATATTTTTATGTTTATATAGGCCTAAACTGTATAAAAAAATTAATCCAAATATTCGAAAGGCAGATATACCAAAAAAAAAAAAAATAATAAAACTTGCATGGAGATAGTAATCCATTATAAAAAAAAAAAATTAAAAAAAATAGTGTACAAAGCGTACCGTCCTCTAAATTCATTACTTACTTTTCAAAATTTATGATCACATATCTGGTCCAATTTAAGCAACTTAATTTGGTCCAATTACAGCAACTGCGCCCTTTTTAAAAACAGATAATCTCAAGACTATGAACAGTAAGGAAATCAAACAAATCCGCGTGAAAAATATGCGCAATAAACAGATGAATTTATATATGTATATGAAAACATAACAACTTACCTTAGTTTTAAAGTATTCACTTACGTTTAGTAGGAAAAAAAGTAGATCAAAACAGCTAACTTTTGTTTTTTTAAAATTGTCTGAAAGCAACACGTGGTAGGCGGTTGCTTCTTCTAATCTTCAGGGACGCCATTCTGATGAGTAGGATTTCAGCGGTAGATGGCGTCTCTTCCTGTAATTAACGGCAGAATGGCAACGGTCCAATTATAGCGGCGGTCCAAATTAGGCTACTCTCCCCTATACACAAGCATTTTTTTTTTTTTTTTTTTTTTTTTTTTTTTAACGCAATAACGCTATTTATCTAATTTTATATAGAAACTCATTTGATATGTATGCAAAAACATTAATAATATACTTACATTTAAAAGACATATATAAACAAACAAAATAGTTCTTTAAGTTTGTTTTCATTACTTTTTATATCATTTAGCAACAAATCTCACTCTCTGTTGCCCGAATTACCCCAGACTTGTTTTTAAAGACACTAAGGTCTTTATAGTGGAAAAGTGCCAATTTTTTATTGCAAACCGTGCTAAACACTATTGCTAAACTTGCTATTTATTGAACTTGAATCACTTCTGGCTTTAATTATTATTTAGTCGTAACCATGTATTCACTATTTCTCAAATCGAAAATATTTTTTTGTTATTAAGTAAAATTAAGTTATAACTTCATTTTTCTCTGATTCAAAAATGGAAATATTTACAGCATTGCTAAAAGACACAATTTCATGTGTATAGTTTAAACTGCTATTCAAAATAAAATATTTTATTGTATATTATTTATATGTGCTTTTATTTTCAGTATATATTTGTAGGCATATAATTAAATAGTTTTCGAAACTCTGTAAATTTGAAATGTTATATTTTTTAAATGATAACTTTCGTGTCAACAATGTAATTTTTTTTTTCAAATGCTTCGTTTGGTGCCAACTATTATGCTTAGCGACAATAGAGTTGAAATAACAGAAAAGTACTAACCTTTTAGATTCCAGCGAGGAGGCGGTAATATATAACATGGGACAATACACAATAAAAACAGGTTTATAACTTCAAATCTGGCACTGAGACAGTAAAATACATTTTTAAAAAGGATTTTAAAAAAGAAATGAGGAAAATTCTGTGATCGGAACTCTTACCATATAGCCCCATTTTAACGAGAATGCTCTGAGACAAAATGAAATATTGTATATTGCACTATCACTCTTTACCAAATCCTGCTGTGAGTGATAAACTAAAAGAGTTGGACCTTAAAAGTTGAAATTTTGTCTGCACATTAGAAAATAGAATAACACAATGGCGTTCATATCGATTCAGCACTGCCGAAGGACATTCAGTTAAATGTCCATTTTGCTTTAAATCACGAGGTCATATTCAACATTTCGTTTGATTCAAGTTTAGCTTGGAAATATTGACCAGCGCAGCGGGAATTGTCTGCTTATATATAATATGCAAGGCTTTTGTGACATTGAGCCAATACAATTTCAACACTTATATCTAGAGATTAATAAAATATGAATAATTATATTTAACTATTACACAACCATTATAATTGTAATTTTAGCTGCATGTTTATCGTTGCTATCGTGCTGATACGTAAAATTCCTTTATGAAACTTTCAGAATTAATTGCAATTTTTTCTTTTATAAATCCAAGTACTTACTTTTATCTATAAATCTAATCATAAAAATAAATCCATACATTTTACAGAGTTGTGCCACATACAAAAACATTATACCTTCTATTTGGGCAGTAAGAATGCTGGTGTTTTGAGTAAAGCGTTTAGAATTAATTTTTCCCAAACATAACATTGGCAACCACCATCATATTTTTAACCCGCTGTTTTTTTTTTTTTGAATTAGCGAATGTCTTTGAAATTTGATTTTAGGAAAATCAAAATGCTTTCTTTCGATTCCCTTTGTTTGCAAAAGTTTTATTTTCGAGTTATGTGATCGTTTTTTTCTTCTTTCCTGCATATCTATCAATTATGTAGCAAATGTTCTTGCATTGATTCTTCCACAGACGCTGGACTGGGGTTTTACTGTGACGATTTTTTTTCTTTTCTCTGAGCAAAAAACGAACTCTAAAGTAATTGCATTAAATATGTTTTCCAATACCGTTACAATTAGATATTTACACTTGTTTCAATATTTGTATCATGAATTTTCAAATTAAGAAAACTTTAAATTTTGATGCTCTGTTTCCTTAATTCAAAAATTTATTTTAAATATTTTTTTAAAAAGAACCTTGCTTTGATGCATTCCACTTGGAAGAATTTTGCAATTAAATTTTTACAAAACATACCTTTGACCACCACCTATACTTACGAAACACATGCAAAATACATAGTAGTTATTATTCAACAGTAACGTTTTCAATTTCGAGTGAATTGAAATTTTCAAATAATATTTTAGGAAAACAAAAGACGTTTCTGACGATAGGCTTTGCCTGCAAAACATTTAATTTCTAGGTTTACGAAATGGTATTTTTTTTTTCCTTTCCACCGTAAGCACCAAATTGATTACAACTATTATTGAATTGATTCTTCCATTGCGCTGAAACTGTGGGATTTGTTCTGTTATTTTTTTCTTATCTTTCAGCAAATTTTGAACTCATGCATCCCTGCATTCGACATTTCTTTCAATAAGCTTATAATTTTCATAGACACACTTTTCCAATATCTGAAGCACACTCTTTAGAACTCCCAAAAATAGTTATGTCCCGAAGCTCATTTTCATGAAACAAAATTTTATTCTTGCTTGTAAATAAAATAATAACATATTAAGTAATAACTGTGGGATTTATTCTGTTTTTTTTTCTTATCCTCCATCAAATTTTGAACTCATGCATAATTTTATTGGATATTTTTTTCTATAAGTTTATAATTTTCATAGTCACCTTTTTCAATACCGGAAGCACAATCTTTAGAACTCCCAAAAATAGTTATGCCCCGAAGCTCATTTTCATGAAACAAAATTTTATTCTTGCTTATAAATAAAGTAATAACATATAACATAATAACTGTGGGATTTATTCTGTGTTTTTTTTTTCCTATCCTCCAGCAAATTTTGAACTCATGCATTGTTGTATTGGATATTTTTTTCAATAGTTATAATTTTCATAGCCACCCTTTTTCAATTACCCATCTTTACCCGAAGCACAATCTTTAGAACTCCCAAAAATAGTTATGCCCCGAAGCTTATTTTCACGAAACAAAATTTTATGCTTTCTTGTAAATAAAGTTATAACATTAACAAAATAATTTATTTGAACCATTGAAATGAACATGTGGAGGTGTATTCCACATTTTATGAAGGATATATTTAATTTCGGAAATTAAAATTCGTAATTTCCTAATGAAATCTGTTATAACTCGAATATTATTTATTAACCATTTTCTCATAAATGTATGCAATATTTATTTTGTCGCTCCTGTAATCATAATTTTGAAACATGAAATTTATTTTATCCATATATGCATTTAAATAAGAGATTACAATGTTTATTCAATTTTGAGTGCCACTATAAAATAGTTAATATGTTTAAATAAATCGTCATCGGTCATGGATATTAATATTTTGAAATATTTCAAGTGATGGATGAAAAAATTTAAAGGTAGTTGTTTGCTTTTCATGTGTTGGTTGTTAGAAGCATGAAAACCACTCACAGATGACGGACATTCACACATTCGCACGCCTTTACATAAATAACACTTAAAATATGTCGTTCAATATTATAATTATGTTTGTTGTTTTTCATAGCAAAGAGATATCTATGCAATATAAGCAAATGTTTATTGATAGCATTAGATTTATTTTAGTAAAGAGAATTACTCTCATAAAAATTACATAAATATAAAGACATGACATGTACTGTAAAACCAAAAAACTAAAAATTAAATTAAGCTAAAATTTATTTTATGGCTATTTAAAAAAAATCTGAAATGTACCGAGAGAGTTAGAAATACAAAAAAATATTTACTAAATTAGAAATCTAGCGTTAAATACAATATTTTTGAAAAATGAAAATAATCAGTGTAAAAATTGATTTTCTAGAACGTGATTTAAAATACCTCTCCACACGGTTAGATTTATTTTGCCCATTGATTTATTTTATAGATTTATTTTGCTCCAAACTCCATATGTACACGGGATTTAAAAAACTGTTTTATGAAAAAACAGTCTAAAAAGTATTATGCCAAAAAATTCTATGATTTGTATATATGTGGATTACTTTTCAATCAATGTAAATTAATTATGAAAGAATATTTTTTCTATGACGATTTTATAATGGAGTTTTTTTAAAGAATAAGTTCTAAATAAAATGTTTAATGAAGAAATCTAGAAACGTAAAAAAAAAAAACAAAAAAAAAAAAAAACATATTAAATATTCACATTCTAGAAAATACTTTTAAAATGTCTACGCAAATCCGTTGGATTTTTTTTCCTTTTTTTTTTTTTTTTCGTATTTCACTCATATGGATGTTTTATAAACTGGTATACATTGCTAAAAATCATACTGTAACATTAAAATACTACTTTATTTATAAGCAATTTTTAATCAATGAGTGTAATTAAGTGTACTGTGGTATTTACTTATACGGCAGTTATTAGTGTATTCTCAATATAAAATATATATGCAAAGGTTAAATCTCACATAAATAAACTTATAAATAATTTTTTCAACAGTTTGATTTGTCATACAATTTCGATTCATTAGCGATATACTTAATTTGTGCGTTACTTCTTCAGATTCAACATTTATAAATAATAAAAAAGAATATTCTTTTGATACCTGACACCCTAAAAAACATCCCGCTGATAATATTTAAATATTGTTATATTTTAAAACAGTTTTTTTCATAAATGCATATTATCAATAAAAACGTGCTATCCCATACATTAAAGTTTATGAAGACAGTTTTTTAAGCGAAAAGTTTAAATTCGAAAAATGCACAGACGAGTACATTTATTGTATAGATATTTGACATAGAGTGTTATTGTTTATCTTTAAAATTACATGAACTTCGACAGTATTTAAATTAAGCCGTGTCTTTTTTTCAATGAACAAAGTAATTTGAATAATCAGTGCATACTTTATAATTTTCCAATAATAATTTCTATTATAAAGAAAATGTTATTTCAAAACTAAACAAAATTAATTACACTTCAAAACTGTAGTTATAATTAAAGTGAAAATTTGTATAATATAAATATCTTTCAAAATGAAATGATTGCATTTTCAAGATAATAATAATAATAATCTATATAAAGTTACTAGGAATGTA
Organism: Maratus speciosus; assembly: GCA_963932465.1. NCBI lineage: Eukaryota > Metazoa > Arthropoda > Arachnida > Araneae > Salticidae > Maratus > Maratus speciosus. Next base: position 328,978,509 of record OZ010788.1, on the reverse strand, counting down.
GCACTAATAAGATTATTTTTTTAGAAAGTTGAAGGACTTTTTACTACTTTTTAGATATTTTTTTTTGTTCTTTCCTGTAACGATTTCTAGCATCCTAAAAAATAGTATTTAGAACTTCTTAGTTGGAATTTATTCTGATTGGATTTCATCTGAATAATTTATGAAAATATGGATGTTTCTGAAATAGAAGTTTTAAAAATTTCTGATGATATACTATTTTTTTCCAAAACACGGTTCAGTATAGTATCTTTTAGAAATTGGAATGGAGAATATTTCATTGATTTTATATTTAATTGAATAATAATTTATTTTATTATTTAAAAAAAACCTTAAACCTATTTTCTTTTTTTATTTAATATGTTACGCTGCATTTTACACGTAGTTCGTAGTTCATGTTATTATTGTTTTCAAATTTCTTAGAAAGATCTTCAAAATGGTTAAATTCATGCTAATATACAATTTTGTACAACTAACATCGAATACTAACGTAAAAATCGAAATATAAAAATATATTCTAACAAATAGAATTCATTTAAACTGCATACAAAGCTTTTACATTTAGTAATGATTAACATTTAGTAAACATTTTCGTAATTATTGTAAGAATTTCATCCTTGAATTTAAGTATACTTCAATCTTATTAAAACGAATGACATAAAGCGAAACTTCGACGTATTGAATAAATTATTTGCAAATTAAACCCAGTCACGTTTTCCTTAAATACATTATTTGTACATTAAAGCAATTAAAAAATTCCGTCTAAATTTCAAATTTAAATGACAATTTACAACGTTATGTAATTATCTTATAATATTAATGTGAAATTAAAAATTAGTTAAACATTGAATTTTATAAATGTTTCATTGTAGACGTCCAAGAATTTATACTTAAAACAGCAATGAAAATAATAACAAAATAATTCCAGCTTGTCAATTAATTTCTATAGTTAATTATACGACAGTCAGCATTAAATTTTGTCATTAAAGAAACACTCTTCGTTCAGCGTAGCATATATTTATAGATAAATATAAATGAATAATAGTATTCAAATTATTGCAACAACTTTAAAATTAGAATGTAATCAGATAAAAGGTAGAAAAGGTAAAACTGAAATTTATTGTTTTGTTGTCTGTTGTTTAAAATTAATATAAAACTGATATTAACATAAAATAATAAAGATTTTAGTTTATAAGTTTTATAAATTTTAATACGCCAATAATTTGAAAAGAAATATTCAGCATTCTCTATTTGGTGATCTGGAATCTACTAAGAAAATTCAGCCTTATACTATATTTTTATAAGTATATGTTTCATTTCCGCCATGGACATATGACGCTGAATTTATATTTTATTAAACGCTAAATTGCTATCTTATAACAAATATTCTTTTAAAAGTATATTTCAGGTTACGTGGCGCAACTGGGATTTTACTATGTGATTATAGAGATTCTGGCAATTCAGCTTAAAAAGTCTAATATTCATTTGCATTAAAGTATGAAGTTTTATAAACGTGTTCAGTTAGGTTCTCTCTATCATATAAACAGAAATATCATAAAAAATGGGGCTAGTGGACCATGAGGGTCTATGCTCCACAGGCGTTTATATACACTATATGGCCAAAGGTGACCGGCCACTTGTGATTTTAGACGTTTTATTAAATATCTAGAAAAATACATGAGGAATTAACCTGAAACTGGAGGTGTATAAACAGTATAGTATAGGTCATATATTTCCGCGAAGATTTTCCCGGAAATTTTATAGGGGACCGTCAACAAATTGAAAAAGAACGAATATCTTTTGGATAACCCTGTAAAAACTAATGTAGCAAAAGCGTTCCAACTCGAGATTATTAATAAGTGCCTTAGTGTAATATACTGTGTTCATTTTTATGAGGATAGCATGTATACTCGTAGAGAAATTAAGGTTTTTATAAAAATAGTCCCAAATTTCGCCAAGTTTTTTTGCTTATAATTTGCAGAGTTCTTAATATAAGAAAAAGTTCTTTTCAGAAAATATGACAAACAACATTGTACACAATACCCTGCAATCAGAATGAAAAAATAATAATAATTGTACGAAAAATGAGCAGGTTTACTAAATAATGATTTACTGCGAATACTCTAACGCAATCGAAATATAATTTGCATAATGTGTTAGTTAAATGTATTGAACAACTTTTGTGAAAGTCTCAAAAACAAAGTTTGAAAAGTCTGATAATAACCGTTTATAGAATAAGCTCAAAATCCATTATTCGCAAAAGGAAGTAAAAAGATGAATGGCTGTATCCAAATAGAGTAGTACGTGCAATGTTGTGTATGCTGTTTTGGCACTAATCAATGGATATATGGATACATCCCCTCATCTTTTTTCATCATTTTGGGAACAACGGATTTTGAGCTTATTCCATAGTCGATTATTATCAGACTTTTCAAACTATGTTTTTGAGACTTTTACAAAAGTTGATCTATACATTTAGCTAACACATTATGTACATTATACTTTGATTGCATTCGCGCATGCGCAGTGAAACATTTTTTAGTCAACCCGCTCATTTTTCATCCAATTTTTAATATTTTTTAATTCTGTTTGCAGGGTTTCATGCACAATGTCATTTGTCATATTTTCCGAAAAGAACTTGTACTTATATTAAGAACTCTGAAAATTATAAGCAAAAAATTTGGCAAAATTTGGGACTGTTTTTATAAAAACCTTTATTTCTCAACGAATATACATGCTATCCTCATAAAAAATTAACACAATATATTGCAATAAGCCACTCATTACTAATCTCGAATTTGAACGCATTTGCTAGATTAGTTTTTACAGGGTTGTCCAAAAGATATTCGTTCTTTTTCAATTTGTTGATGGCTCTCTATGGGATTTTGGGAAAAAATCTTCGCGGAAATATATGACATATACTATACTGTTGACACACCTGCAGTTTCAGGTTAATCCCTCATGAATTTTTCTAGATATTTAACAAAACGTCTAAAATCGCAAGTGACCGTCACCTTTGGCCCTATAGTGTATATATTCATATATATATATATATACATATTGGGTATCAGATGTGTAAGCAAATAAAAGCAATTTAAACCAGGCAGTTCATTAAATTATATATGAACTAAAGAGCATTGTAAGGGAAACATTTACTGTCAATGTGCCTAAAAAAGCAGTAAAAGTGTAAATATTAGATTTATATATATATATATATATATATATATATATAAAATGTAAGTTAGTAGAACCTCGATTATCAGAAGTAATTGGGACCGGCCATCTTTCGGAAAATCTAAATTTTCGTATAAGCGAGGATGCTTCAATTTTAAGATTAAGGATATGAAACTAAAAAATGCATTACCATAATAAGAATATGCAATATTTCTTATTATGGTAAAAAGTGCTTTATAAAAAAAAGCAATAACAAAATAGAAACAAATATAAATTGCCTGAATTTTAATTTTAAAATTAAGTACTTGTTACACATATCGAAAATTTTGATGAAATGAAAAATTGTTTTGTTTGTCGTAGTTTCGATTGTCTTTGTTTTGAAGCTCTATCGCGGATTTTTTTAATATTATTAATTCACAAGTATCACAGCCTTCCTGCTGCTCCAGCCATGCCATACCTTTTACAAAACATTCAAATTGCAAATTTGATCGTTTTCTTCGTTCCACTCCGTAGCTTATGGCAGCTCAAGTTAAATTCAAAGGAACTCTAAGAAAGGGGATCGAAAATATTTATATGTACTTGTAGTTCGGAAAGGACCACTTGAACACAAGTAATATGATATTAAAAAAACTTTCAAAATGGACTGTGCAAACAAGAAATGTGACAGTAAAAAAAAAAAAAAAATCTTTACAAATCGATTTCGGTCAACCGAGAGTTTCGGATAAAAGAGATTCCACTGTACTTATATAAGTCAGTATAGGTAATATGTATAATGATGAGATATAAAAGTTACATTTGTATTTTAAGGGGGAAAAATATCAAGATAAATCTATGAGCAAACGGCTACGTATGTACATAAGTATTTAAGTCTTTGTTTTTATTTACCACAATGCAAGTTCGATATCTCCAATAAACCTGTGAAGAATGTAACCATATTTGTAAATCGGACAGGAATATTTTTTTTTCGTTTCGATAATTTTCTAATAATCTCACTTTACTTTATGCAAGCATTTTCCTATGTATCGTAAAATTTCGAAGTATAGCTATCACACTTAATAAATTTGGTTTAAAACACCCTCACTGACAAGCCCGTGTTAATACGTTCACTAAGCTCCAGGTTTCACTGCAATACAAGCAATATTTAAAGTAATATAATACTATTGATTTAATGTATTTTTAATATATTGAACAATGATTAATACTTCCAAGGATTGCATTCATATTCGTTATTAAGTTTTTTTATAAAAGGTTCAGAGAATCATTTTTTTTTAAATTATTTAAAACAAAATGCAGAGAAAACAACATTACAATTTTGCCCTTTTCCAAGACAGTCGGAGGGTTAATACCCCCAACATGCCTTTTTAAAATTTTATTATTTAATTTTAATAAGGTATTATGTAATTTTCTTTTTTGAAAGCAAAAGTACAATGGAGATTAATTTCACGTAGTAAGAGAAACTCAAAAAGATATTTATAACTGTTGGGGTAACTGGATCCCATATGGTCCAGTTACCCCTGATACATGTCCCAGTTAACCCATTCATGAAAAAATTATGGGTTAACTGGAACACCGGTGTTACATTTGAAACAAGAAGTGAATATGTATATATACCTAATAATATTAATATATTTATATGTCTAATCTTGAAATAAAAAGATTGTTTAATAAAAATTCTTACCGTAAAAAGCCGAGGAAGTTCAACCAAATGGATGTTGTTTTTAAAAAAAGAAATCTAAATGTTAGGCAACCTGCCACAGAAAATCAGAGTAATGATTGAGTTGACATACGTTGTTTTAAGAAGTAGAGATGTGGGTACAATGTTGACAAAAGCTAAAACATTAAAATATCAACTGTTTTTTTATAAAATAGCCTACGACCCAGTTACCTCTTGGGTCTAGTTATCCCAGTTTACATCATATATTAAAATTTAGCATTATATTGTCTTATATGAAAATAATTCAATTGTAGATTTTTTTTCAAAACAAGCCTTTTTAAAGAGTGATATATGGTAATTTCAAAGTGTGAATTATAAAAATGTACATAAAAAAAATTCTGTATACAATCTATATATATGAAACGCTATGGAACATGGAGGCAAAAAAAGCGGTTATTTCCCATTTGAAAATTTCAGAGGAAATGTAGAATTTTTTTTACATCCAAATATCCATTTTTTTTAAAAATCCGCCTGTAATTTTTCTTAGTTTTTGCAAAAAACAGGCGGCCATGGTATGGCGATTGGGAGAAAGAAACGAGATAGGGATGAGTATTCATTTTCACCTATTTAACACTACTACTGGTAGTATGAATATGAGTACGTAGCGAAAGTAGGTGAATATGACATTATTGGAAAAAAAATAAATACAACGTAATACAGGAAGTGTAACGGACATTTTATAATATTTGACAATAATACAAGGATACAAAGTAAATATAAGTATGTCGAAAAATGCAGATGAACATGGCGTCATATTGCAAATAAAACGAACATTTTCAAATATTCATAAATTATACAAGTGGCAGTAAAATAAGTAAGTACAGAAAACAGGTAAATATGAAGTTTTATTTATAACGAATATATGGGTAACGGCTTCTTCAAGAGAAAAGGATGACATGAAAGACTTTTCATTTATCTTCAATTTATTTTTTTTTTTATTTAAGCCACAAATACATAAAAAATACTCGTATAAAAGCAAAAATTTTTAACGCTGGAAAAAAAAAACATATGTTGTCAACTATTACTCAGCACGCAGTTTAATTTTGAAATTGATTTTTCTCAAGTAACATTTTAAAATTAAAGCTAGTTTTCAGAAAACAGCAAAGATTTTTAATATAATATAATCAAAACCAAGGTAGTAGACAATAACCTCTTCCGAGTTACCTATGATTCCTAAATTTTTTTTTCTATCATTCGAGATCTAAAAAACCTCTAAATATAAATATTTAAAGAAGCATTTATAAAAACTAAAATTCCTTTTATGTCAATGATTTTAAGAAACATTCCGTGTAGTTCTTATTACGCATAAATAGGCGTTATCGAAACGCAATATCGGTTTACAGGATAAGTGTTCGTCGGATTTTGATTTCTCTAAAGATGACTGAACGAGTTGAGCAAAGGTACTGCATCATATTTTGTCAAAGCTTGGTGATTCTCAAATCGAAATAAATTAGTAAGATTCATCCGTTGCCGCAAGATTCATCAATTCTCCAACTCATTCATCACCCCTGATTCAGGTTTTTTTCGCAAAACATGGAATTCCAGTTGTTCAATAGTCTCCCTACTCTGCAGACATGGCTCCTTACGACATGAGGTGCTTTCCGAAATTAAAGGTGCCATTGAAATTATCTCGCTTTGAGAGTAGAGATGAGATATACAGAAGGGGAATTTTGGTATCATTTGCAAAAGGTAAATTATATTGTTTTTCGAAGAAAGGTCGGATACTTTTCAGTCAGGCGACATAGAACAATAACAAAATAATATTAATTTTAATGTTAATTATAATGCTATTATTCACCATGTTTGTTTGAAAAACGGAGTTTTTTAACATAGAAAAGTTTGCTTGAGAATTGATAGCTTTTTTACAAACGATAGTCCCGGTTTTAGAAAACTGATAAATACACAAACAAACTATTCAAAAATAATTCCAAAAGTCAGTGATACATATTTTTTTTCATATAAATGGCTTTTTAAATATCAAAACTATGTTGGTTTTTTAATTTCCTAAAGTTAAAGAACTATTTTCGTAGTCTTGGATGACCCGGATATGGTTATTGCATATTTTCGTTCGTGGTTATATAATAATTTGCTAGAACACACACACACACACACACAAAAAAAAAAAAAACCATAGGTCATTTATTTGAATCAATTTTTAATGAAGAAGAAGATTAGTAAAACTGTATCATATTTGTGTATTTGAATAAAAATCGGATAAAATATATCTTTCTTAGCAAATTTTAATGAAATCACACTAAAAACACGATTGCACTCATTTAAAATATTTATGCGTGTTCAGTTTATTTTTGTGTGCCTTTTTAAATATCAAAATTATATTGTTTTCGAATTTCCTAAAGTTAAAGAACACTTTTCATAGTGGAGGATAGACGGGAAGTGATTAATGTATATTTTCGTTCGTGGGTAGGGTAAAGTGCCCATATTGCGTCCCCTCTCCCAACTTCGTCCCCCTTAACTTCTCCGCTTCTGTGAAAGTGGCACCGCTTATGTCGCAAGGGACAGGGGACGGGAGGAAAAAGGGGTCAGTGTTGAAAGTTTCGTTCGCCAAGACGCATACATAAATTAAAGACGGCAAATTTCCTATTTTTAGAAGACCCTAGTTCTTATTACGTCGTTTGTACAACATTATTTACGGTACTGTAGGTATTTATTTCTAATTCATTGCCTGTATTTTAGGTTGGTAAGATGCTGACAGTAGAATACAGAGAAATTTAGATGCTCAGTTCATCTTAGGAGAACTGAAGCTTCGCCGTATTGGGAAGTAGCGTGGTTTCAATTTATTCCCCTTTGCAGTTCTTATTTTTGTCCCGGGGACGAAATTAGGAATGCTTTTTCATAACATTTTTTTTTAATTTTTTTCCTCATGTTTGGATGTATAATGTTTCGTTATGTTATTCTTCCACTGATAATTAGTACATTTCTTTGTGTCTTAATTTAATGTAAATTAAGTTACTTACTCATTTAGAAATAAATTTTGATTCAGTTACAAGTTAAGCCTCAGCGTATTTTTGGTTTACGGAGCTCCCATGGCGAACGAAACGAATGACAAACAACATCTGACGGTTTCGCCAAGAGAAAGTAGTTGCCAAGGTTCGCGCCAACATACTGGCCAACTCTGAAATAGTTATTTCAGCAACATATCTTGGACAATGCCCTTAGTTTTAATGCATTTAAATTTAACATTAAATCTTTAATGCTAAATGTAAGTTTCAATTCAAGTCAAGGATATCAAATATAAATATACGGTGAATTAAATTCAATAAGATTAAGATACACAATTACTACAAATTTTTCAATATAAATGCACAATAAAATAGAAGAAATAAATATTTACATTATAATAGTGGGTTATTTATAGCTAATATACAAATATTTGATACGTTGAGTTTGAAAACACCGGTTGGTGTTTTGATGAGCACTACCCTAACTTTACCAACACGGCCATAAATAACATCTTGAATGCGACCTATTGACCAGGTACAGATAGGTAAATTACTATCTTTCAATAAAACCATGAAACCAATTTCAACTTTTTTTTTCTCTCTCAATTAATCATTTACCGCGTTGTTGCAGATTATTTAGATAATCTCTACTCCATTTTTTTCAAATGAATTGATTAATTTTGGTAACTCGCTGCCATTCGCTAAGCTTATTATCTACTAGGCCAGTTAAGCTTGGTTCGCATATGCTATTTAAAGAGCGACCAATTAAGAAATACCCTGGGGTTAAAGTTTCATAACCGCTAGGATCCGAAGATAAAGGTATTAGAGGTTTACTGTTTAAAATACTTACAACCTGATTGAAAATGTTTAAAAATTCCTTAAAGGTTAGTTTTTAATCTTCAATTATCCTTTTTAAACAGTGCTTAAAGGATGTGACTCCTGCCTTCCACAAGTCACCAAAATTAGGAGATCTGGGAGGCAAGAATTTCCAAGAAATTGAGTTAGCTGATAAATAAGCAGTAAATTCATCAGATTGATTTTTTACAAGATTATGCAATTTTTTTCAACTCTGAATTTGCACCAACAAAATTAGGGGCATTCTGAAAAGATTGTCGATCAAATTCCGAGTATAGCTTCAAATATTTTTAAGGTAGCTATTAAGGCTTCAGAACTTAAATATGATACTTCCAAGTGAACTGCACGAGTAGCAAAATAGACGAAAAATGCGACACAAATTTTGTTAAATGCTCCTTTTCGTTGGTGTTTATATTTTAGGACAAATGGGCCACATAGGTCAACACCTGAATGTGTAAATGAGAGATTGATATTATACGAATTGAATATTTCCAACTGAGCGAAAAAATGCCCAGGCCGGGAATCGAACCCAGATCCTTGGCTTACAAGGCCAATGTTTTTCCATTTAAGCTAACTGGGCCGACAACCAGCCAGCATATTTCGCTCAGATAACCTTATTGGTAGGAACATCTGGTCTGTCATGTAGACAGCTCAACAGAATAAACCGCAGGTTAAGGACCTCCATATTAACGACGGATACGCAGATGAACTTTTATTTAGAAGTTGAACTACTATTAGATGAACTATAATAATAGTTCATCTGCGTATCCATCGTTAATATGGAGGTCCTTAACCTGCGGTTTATTCTGTTGAGCTGTCTACATGACAGACCAGATGTTCCTACCAATAAGGTTATCTGAGCGAAATATGCTGGCTGGATGTCGGCCCAGTTAGCTTAAATGGAAAAGCATTGGCCTTGTAAGCCAAGGATCTGGGTTCGATTCCCGGCCTGGGCTTTTTTTCGCTCAGTTGGAAATATTCAATTCGTATGATAACTTTACCAGTGAGTTTGACTGTGTTAAAATAATAGATTGATATTAACCATTTCTTTAGTTAATGAAACCATTATTTGTTCTACAATTTTAGGCTTATTTTTGTAGCAAACAATACAATTATCGACTATTTTTCTGGCTATATTTCTGCCATTTAAAGGCCAAAATTCCTGCCTCACAGAATTAAGCAGTGTTTGAACACCTACGTACAAGTTTTTTAGGAGAAAATACTGAAATATTAAAAGAGTAAGCCTGTGGTCATTAGGCATAATAATGGAATATTTTTTTATAACAGGATAAGTTTAATTGGTCTAAACGACCACCTACTCTTAAAATTCCCACACTATCAAGGAAAGTGTATATATAATACTTACACGACTGTCCTTTGGTTGACAACTTCTTTGAGTACCTTCATTTCCCTGGCAAATTACATTGCCTGAACCAATTTTATTAATTTGATTCTTGCATGAGCAAATTCTTCCTTGGTAATAGGGCCTACAATTTTTTCTTGGTTTTTACAGTTATTTAAAAAACCTGTAAATATAACTTAGAATTCAAATTAACTTAAAATAACTATTACTTGAATTACATAATATATTAATAAATTCGTTATTCACAGTAAATAAACTAATGTTCGAAACTGATTTGAGTTCATTTGAATATGCATCCTTATTTAGCAGATCAGTTTTTTAAATGTCTGGTCAGTCAATGAGATTATTAGGCATTAATGGGCCATGTCACCAGAGTTCCAAGTCTAACAGTTCCTCGGGATTTGTTCCACGTGATATAATATCAGCAGGATTATTATTTGACGAAATATGTCCCCACTTAAATTGTTCAGTAAGAAACTGAATTTTTGATACTCGATTTCAATAAAAAATTTAAAAGATGAGCTGATGTTTTTATCCAGGCCAAAGGTATATTTGAATGCGAAGACAAAATTACTCCTCTAATTTCAGAGAAGGAGGAACTTTGGACACAAGTTGTGACAAAAGTAAACAGGAGCATAATTCGAATCTAGGAAATGAAATGGTCTTTAAAGGTGCAACTCTTTACTTGCGACAAGGTTCGATGAGTGAGAATTGGATGAATTTACCCTATACATAGATAGCAGCATCGTAGGCGGTTATAGATGCTTCGGCGAATCCAACAACAGAGATTGCTTCAGTGGAATGTGATAAGATATATGAACTGCTTTTATATTTTCTATATCCTTAAGTTGATTTACGAAATTACACCGATCAGTAGCAAGAGTTTCGGGAGATGTTCTCGTCCCATCCGATTTCAGAAAGCCACAATTTTTGAAGATAACACTTGCCCTTGCTAATAATCGGGCCAATTAGTCCTAGAAGGCCATAAAATTTTTCAATGACAGAAAGGACTTGTCTTTTGGTATACGATTCTTGTTTCTCCATCTAAATTCGAAATACGAATTGCTCTTTATTGGACTGCCACTACATGCCCAAAGTTTTAACTGAAGTTTCAGCTTTAGAGCAAAAGGAAATATCTTCAATTTCGTTATAGTTTAGAAGCCCATCTAAACTCGAATTCCACTTGTGCAAGGTTATTCCACAAGAACTGAATATTTCAATTAACTGATTTTTAATTCAATAGCTGATTCATAATCAGGGGATCAAGTAACTATAGCATCCTTGTAACTATTCGATAAAATAGCCTTTGTAGCTAATGGAAATTTGTCCCTTTCATCTAAGGCTAATTGTTTTAAGCATCTTATGGCTAAAATTTGAGCGCATTTTGTTCCGTAGGTAACGGTATTCATTCTAAAAGCAATTGTGGAATTATTTTCAGAATCCTTCCAGAGAATACGTAAAAGGTCCCTTTGCGAAGGATCGATTAATATCTGAGAAAACCTTTTTGTTATATTGGCATTGGACTTTGTGTTTTCAAAATCTTATCAAAATATTAAAGTGATCTTCCTTAACTTCACTGGAAAGCAAAATGTCATTCAGAATTTTTCCAGTGGTGGTAGGAGCGGAGGCATTAAATACCACCCTTAATTTAGTAGAGGACTTATCCGGTTTAAAAATGCCATGGTGTAACAAACTTCTGTGGGAGAGTCTTCGACTGGTATCCACTCCATATGATTTAGGTTTACATATTCTCTTAAAAATTCGCAATAAAGTTGTTTCATATCAAAATTGGTTTCTAATCTTTTTTCACTTTGGCGTAAACGTTCTTCTGCTCATATTCTCGAATCTCACAAAGTATCTTGTCAGATACACAATAAATCTTGTGATACAAATCTATAAAGATAAGTAAAAATGCTTACCGATCCAAGGTAGGCCGCCTTCGTTAGAATCAGAATTCCTCTCACTAAGAACAGATTCGGCAGTTAGAATAATTCACAAGAAATAGTCGGAAATGAAGAAAAGATCTCTTGTCATTTTAGATTATTTATATGGCTAACTTATACAAAATATATTTACATTATGTACATAAGATGAATTAATATCGAATTCGGTTTGATGGAAAAAAACCCACATCCCCGATCAAATTTTTCGTTCGTTTTAAAAACAAAAAGTTTCTGTTAACAAACGGCAAAAACAAAAAGTCCTCAATCGAAGGGAAAATGTCCATGGAGATCGGTGTTTTGTAATATATCTAATTGTTCTAATTTAATAGGCATTTCTACGATAAATATGCCGATTTCATCCCGTTTATGCTTATTTTAAAAATGAGTTTCACAAAACTCTTCTTCTTTACTTAGAAGATGATCAGAAGAAATATTTTCTATTTCTCCGAAATTTTGAAGAATACTTTCAATATTCTCATTGTTCGAGTTAAATGTTAATCCGCAAAATGAATTAGAATTGTTTATTGAAAAAGTACCAGCAGCAATCAGTCCAAATACTGCGTTTTGAAACCTTAGATTTGGCGAAACACAAATTTTTCCTTCTTTTATTATTTCATAAAAATGGCCAGCCCCAATTATTAAATGGATTTTTCCTGGTTTGTCAAACGTAGGATCTGCTAACAGCGAACGATTAGGTAAAATGTTTTAACAATTTTAGTGTTCCTAAAAGGTACACAATCAGTAAGTTTTGGAGCTACGAAGAAATCAGTGGTTGACGAAAAAGAAGAATTCTTATTTCGAAAAACAGTACAGACTTTCGATTTCACGTTAAACCCGTTTATCAAAATTTCTGGTTTACCGTATCTATTATGCACTCTAAAGACTGCTGGTAATTTGTTTCTTTTACAGCTAAACCGGAAATTGATGTAAGCGCTTTACCTAACAAAAATGATTTTAAGTAATTGAATTTGTCAAATTTGGTTAAATTCTCGTTCGAATCGATTGCACTTTTAAAGCGATTCATAAATTCTAAAAAAATATTTGGATCCCCTTAAAGACTGGTATAATTCTTTTGGCAAATTTATTGTTGCCGGCATGGCACTAACATATGGAATTGTACTCGCATGAAATACAGAACTAGTATCAGTTCGACCAGGATCCGTTTTAAATTTCTTCAAATTCAATTTAATTTTACATTTGGTTTCATTTATAACAACATCGTGATCGATGCTCGTTTGTATATCATTTTCGAAAACTGTTCCACCATCGATTAATTCCTGAATATGATTATTTACTAATTTTAATTCCTTTTGCTTTTCTATTATATTATTTAAATATTCAACTGGTGAAAAATCAACTGCCCAAAATTACTCTTTTCTTCAAAGTCCAAACTTTCTAAGAAATTATCAATTTTATTAATAAACTTAGTTGCGGAAGTCTTCATGACTTTCCGTTTACTTTTTATTTTGTCGAGATCCATTATTTTCATCATAGAACAAAATGGGTTCAGTATCTTTATTATCCACGATAAAAACGGATGAGCTGCAAGACGGATAATCCAATTTCCCGAAGACGGAGTGTTAATCTTATCCACTAGTACTCCATGATAATCAAAACAAAAAATATTAATAAATACGAAGAAGTGAGTGGCATTCTTGATAAAAACTGATAAATTCGATCAAAAGGTTTTTCTGGGGTTTCTTGAACATAAAATATATCAGAAAGGTCGATAAATATTATTCAAAATAAAGGAAATATTCGAGATCAAAATATTAAGTTGTATCCACAGGTGATTCTTGTTAAATTATTAATTAATCTTGAACGTCTTTTCATGTTTTATTTTTGCAGCACCACTTCACAACATTAAATCACACACATTGATATATATTTTTCATAACTTCTACTCCTAGAAAAAACATTTTATTTCCCCGACCGAGCACAGTTCAAGGTTGTTACTTATGAAGAATTCTAGCCTTAATCAATTTTATCGTGGCTCATTAGCCACACAAACCGAGTCACGTGATAGCTCGGCTATATTTAGATTTCCACCCCACGCACAGGTGCGAATTCGTAACAAATGTTGTTATCTTTCTGCCTTTTATAACGACACTATGAACAATATCCTTCTTTCAGTTTCGAAGTTAAAAAACTCCGTCTGCTAGGCAGTATCTTTCAGAACCTCGGTACTAAAAAGCATTGTATTTTTTAAATTTTAACCTTATATTTTATGTTTTGATAGAGTTTTAGATATTTTCAGGAACAGATATAGCTTATTCCTAAATTCTTTCTTTATTTTAATAAACCATTTAATAAACCATGTTTATTTTAATAAACCATGATATATTGTTTATATTATTTAATATGAATATCCGGATTATCAAAAATTTATTTATCGAATAGTAATTCGTACAAAATAAAACGAAAGTGTTTTGTGCATACATTTATCTGTATTTACGCTGCATGGAATTATGTAATGTATAAACAAATTACTCCATTTATGCCATCTGATGTCACATTAATATTCTTCGGAATGAAAATTGTGTTAAATGCATTGTTTTAATATATGACGCAATTTTCACTATTAAATGCATTGCTCATGTAATAATTTATTTCTTTTAACCTTGTTTTCGCTTTTAGAATTTACGGGCACATATATTATTTAATTTAAAAGTGTTTGGCAATATGATTAGTTGAGCTTTTTAAATATAATCTAATATTCACTATTAAAAGTTTTACACGCTTAATAATGATCAGTGTTCCTGCCACGACAAAATTGGGAAAATTGCGATTTTTATAGCCTCGAACGGAGTGGAAGAATACGGTCCATTCACTTTAATTATGACGATATTTAATACTTGGGAATTTTGACGTAATTATATCCTTTGAATGTGTTTTACGTGAAATTATTTTTTTTCTTTTTTAAGTTTTCGAACATTTTTAATACTTACATTTTTTTTGATATATGGACTTTTAAGGCACATATATAATCGAGTCTTTGCAAATAAATATAATTATCTTTAAAATAATTATGTAACGTTTTGTGTTTATAATTATATTGATTGATATACGTAATTGTTTAAATTTTAACTATAGCAAATATTTCAGTAATAATATTATAATAGGGCCTAACGATGTTTTTTTTTCTCCAGAAAATATTGAAAAAACGTCGCATACTTTCATTACAGAACAGATACATTTTATAAATAAACATACAACTGTGAAAAAGTCTAAAATAAATGAAAAAAAAAAAAAACGCGACATTACCAACAGGGAAGAATATTTTTTAAATTATCAGTTTCTTCTTTTTCCGAGGGATTAGAATTAGATGAGTATCACTGTGTTGCTTATAATACCACTACCAAAAATAACGACTGGATACAATGAATAAAGTGTCTGAAGTGGTTCCAAGAAACGTGTACAAACTTCGAATTTGGTTTATTCGAATTTTATTCACTCAATTTCTGTGATATAATTGCATCTTTACAAATTACTATATGTTTTATACATACATATATATATATATATATATATATATATATATATATATAAACATGGAAACATTCAAATGCTTCATTTAAAACACATTACTAAATAGGTGTGATAAAATATATACAATTGTTTTTTAAAATTAAAAACACTTGATGTTAAAATGATAAAAAGCTACTCCGAGCGCTTTCGGCTAACCTTAAGCCTTTGTCAAGGAGAAGAGAATTGACTGATAAAAACACTCGACGCTCGATGTTTACTGCTACAGATTGACCGTAAACTCACTTCAGGAAGCCCGCAGGTGGCCGTATCCATTAAACTGAAGGAGGGGGAAGGTAGAGAAAGCTCAATCCTCCGAGAGACCGAACTTTCCAATAATATTAAGTAAATTAAACAAGATACGCGGAATTTGGTATGATAATACGTCATTACAACAATTTTCTGCTTGCGTTAAAATTTCCAAAGATTCTAAAATAGCACAACTATTAGAATCAGAAGCCTGGATAATGACTTTTGCTCTATTGAAAAGGATGTCAATATCTTTAGTTTGAAACAGCCTTGAGAGGGCGGTAGCCGGTCTATTTTTATTAATATCACGCATATGCTCTTTAACTCTTGTTTGGAATTTTCTTGTGGTCATACCAATGTAATTGAATATTTTATTTTATTTTCTGGTGCTTCCAAAGAAGAGTTAAAGAGCATATGCGTGATATTAATAAAAATAGACCGGCTACCGCCCTCTCAAGGCTGTTTCAAACTAAAGATATTGACATCCTTTTCAATAGAGCAAAAGTCATTATCCAGGCTTCTGATTCTAATAGTTGTGCTATTTTAGAATCTTTGGAAATTTTAACGCAAGCAGAAAATTGTTGTAATGACGTATTATCATACCAAATTCCGCGTATCTTGTTTAATTTACTTAATATTACTGGAGAGTTCAGTCTCTCGGAGGATTGAGCTTTCTCTACCTTCCCCCTCCTTCAGTTTAATGGATACAACCACCTGCGGGCTTCCTGAAGTGAGTTTTCGGCCAATCTGTAGCAGTAAACATCGAGCGTCGAGTGTTTTTATCAGTCAATTCTCTTCTCATTGACAAAGGCTTAAGGTTAGCCGAAAGCGCTCGGAGTAGCTTTTTATCATTTTAACATCTAGTGTTTTTAATTTTAAAAAACAATTGTATATATTTTATCACACCTATTTAGTAATGTGTTTTAAATGAAGCATTTGAATGTTTCCATGTTTTTATATGATAAGCAAAGGTGAATCTGGCGTTCAAGATTGGACTATTTTATTAAGTCAATTTATTAATGTTTTTTTTTTATGATAAACTGTATGAAATGTATTATTTTTGGCTGTTGTCACCTAATTTTCTCTTTTTTTTATTGGATGGCCATTTCTCCTTGGCCTGAAGGAGAGATGGGCATCTGCCATTTTAATTTGAATTTGTTCCCCCCCCCCCTTTTTTTTTCACAATGTTTAATTATTTTTTGCCCAAAATAGGTTGAGTATAAGTATAAGAATTTCAAATACGCATAAATATTTCTTGTATTTCTATTCTAAGAATTTTTATTTCAATCTTTAAAATCTGTGCCCATCCATTCTAAAGTTAAAAAACTGTGATGAATTTCCGGCCAAAAAAAGGAGATTCAAAATGTTACCAAATATTCTGAAAAAAAAAAAAAAAAGATTTATTTTTAAATTCAAAATAATTATGGGGAAGCACACTGGAAATATTATCACGTAAAAGAATTCCAATATTCTATGTTAAATGGGAAATTTTGCATCGTATTTTTTGTTTACAGTGCAGTTTTGTCTATTATTAGGTACTTATTATATAAAATCGTTTAAAGTATTTGCTTATGATGTTAAAGATATTTTTCGGTTGAAAAAAAATCTCAGATAAAAATATCAATCACCTTTGTGGAATTTAACTAGATTTTAAAGAAATTTTATTGGGTAATTAAACTGAATAAAACACGTTTTACCACATAATTATTTTTTTTTTTCAAAAAGCGTTTCTTTATTTATCTCTATATTGAAATTCCAGACTTGCCATCAAAGGAAAGTTATAAAATTCTTTGGCGTAACGCAAAAACAAAATTTTCTTGCGAAGAAAATAAAAGAAAACTTTTTGAAAAGTTCCCCCTGCAATTTTAAAAAACAAGGAAAATGTATCATGCTTGAATTAACTAAGATAATGTCAATGCAGTAATATTTAATTACAATATAAAACGGCGATACATGCATTCGTTTTATGCATAATATAATAATGCATCACCACTGAAAATTATCACTATACCATTTTGAAAAATATTTCTTAAAATAACTTTTTATTTAACATACTTTAAATGTCTAAATAAAATGTATTGCATAATTTTAAAATGTTTGAAAAGTAAATGGATAAAAAAAAATAATAAAACAATTACCTTATCAGTAGACTTTTTATTTCTTAAATTACAGATTTATTAAAACAAGGAACAGTTTCTTTTATTGCAGATAAATTAAATTTTTGCAAGTGAGTTTTCACTTCATTATAGTGTAAATTTGTAGAAAATTTATATGACAAACAAGGGGGCTCTGCCCCCTGCATGCTACGCTCGCCAACCCCCGTTCAGACACTGTAGAATCTAAAAGCACGCTAATCTGATCGGTTTTAAAAAGATTAGAGAAGATTGAATTATACTGAAAAAACCTGTAGCGATCTCCCTATAAACGGGTTTCCATCCAATTCCCTTTGCTTGCAAAAATTTAAGATAGAATCAGTTGCTGTTAAGACATCCAATGGTTGTTTTCATGTTTGGTTAAAGAAGATCAGTTAAACATTTGAAAAGAAGCTAAAATAAAATGAATTAAGTAAACAGAGTCTTTGCCGACCGGTATTTTTTAACAGCGTTATAATACGATTGATATAATACAATTTACTACAATGACTACAATTTACTTCTTTAACCCCTTCAAAGTCGGTGGTTCATTTTTGGAACATTTAATTTTAATTCTTATATGCCATATTGGCACCAGAATATTGGAATGAAATTTTTCTTTTTATTAAGTAAGTGAGCAAAACAGATTTTGTATTTCGTAAATTGTTTGTAAATTCTGGTCCCATTCACTGATTTCAAGATTTTACGAATAGAAGTGCCTTGTCCGTGAAAGGGTTAAACGCATATTAATGTATTTATTATTTTAAAGTTTATTTTCCCTTTTAATATTCACGTGTAAATACAATTTCCAGGACATAATTGTCAGGTTCTGAGAAACATCTGCTATTAGAATTATTGAGGTTCTATATTATTTTTGTCTTAATATATTATATATTGTATGTGCTGTGTACTGGAATTTCAAAATAACAGTCTTTCTTTATCTAAAACTGGATCTAAGCGGGTGAAAATGTATAGATGGTATGAAGGGGAAAAAATAGTTTGAGAGGGGTGTGCACAACCTTTTGAGATGTCTGTGGAAGATGGGGAAAGAAAAGCATTCCACGAACGAAGAAAAGTGTTTGGAATGGGAGCCAGGTAGAAAACCACGGAGGGGTTACGTTGAGAAGGAGCAAGGGGTTGCTGGAAGGCAGTCTCTTAGGCTGAGATAGTCAGTTTGGAGCGTAGCGCGCAAAGTGGACGGTGTCCCTGGGGAGAGCTCTTAGAGATAGAGCGTAGGCTTAGAGCACATAGGTGTTGGGAGATCGAGATTGATCTCCGGAAAGCTAATTTAACGTGTGTAGAGTGAGAGTGATTTAACGTAGTTTAACAGTACACAGCCAGCATTTACTGTATTCAATTTAATGTTGAACCGGATCATCTATATCCGAGTTTGTAAGTGTAAATAGTGTTTTGTTGTTGTGTAAATAGTGTGTAAATAAACTGCTAATTTAGTTAATTGAAAGCGTTGGTTTTCATTTAAACAATCCTCTCAGTGCGTGACAAATATCACGTAATCATATCGGTGGTGGCAGCATATAAATAATAAGGATTTTCTTCGAATTTGTGCGGACTAAGAGGAAACTCCGACAAATTGATGGCAGTGACCGGATAGAATCGTCCCAGACTAGTGACCAGCGAGCCGTGTTGCAGTGTGTTAGTGCCGGAGCACCCAGTGGAATTCTTGCGTGGAAATGCCGGGTCGTCGAACGGAATTTTAGAGAGATAAAAACCAAGCGTCGAGCAGAAATACAGAGTGTGTGTGCCCTGTCATCGTTACAGCGAACAGAACTAAAGTGTTTGTGCCCTATCATTGCTACAGTGCCTCAAGTTATAGTGTATTACAGCCTGAGTGTTGAATAGCATCAAAGTGACTTTAAAGTGCGAAATGACGTGAAACTACGTGTGAGCAGCGGAGTACCCCAGCAAATAAAGTATAAGGTAAGGTGTTTTGATCTTTTCTGTCTGCTGACATTCTCAAACCAAATGTATTTGTTGTTGTATAATTAATAGTAATTTAAGATAATTTATGTACAATAAATTAATTGTGTTCAGATAGGTAGGAGATATTAACCCGAGAGTAGTCGCGACATTTTTTAAAACTTTAGTAGTCGCGTTCGGTCCATTTGCCGCCGTTACCAGCAGGCCGAAAACGAAGGGGAAATTGCCGGTGTTATCAGATGATCGAAAACGGATAACGTAGGGTGAAAATATAGACTGAACTTTAAAAGATTACAGCACTTATTCATTTTACAACTTTTTACAGCAATTATTTATTGCACTTAAGTATATATTCAGTTGGCATCTAGATAAATGTTTTTATAACTCTTTCTTCGTTTTGCATAAATACTTAAAAGTAAATAGTAAATGATTTGATTGAATTTCTGATGTTACTATGAATCAATAATTAGTAGGAAAACATTTTCGAATATGAATCTAAATTCGTAATAGTGGTATTTTTATTTATTATATATATATATATATATATATATATATATATATATATATTTGGAAGGACAAAATCAGAGTCAGGTAGATTTTTATGATACTCCGGCACTATCTATCCATTTAATAAAATAAAATTAAAAAATTTAGCATCAATATATTACACTGACATTAAATTGAACAATTAAACTGAAAGTAAAAATGGAACCTATGGCATGCAACAGAAAATCAAATACAATACCACTAATTCACCAGCATATTGCGGACGATTAATTCATTTAAAACACATGAAAACCATCAAATTTGATGCAATAAACAATTAAAGACAATATATATATATATATACATACATACATACATATATATATATATATATATATATATAAACTTTTTGTACAATAATACCATTAAAAAATAATGAAAATGACCAATAATTATGAAATCACAAACACCACATAAACCAAATATTATTAAAAATGTATAATTATATGAATATATATATATATATATATATATATATATAATAAAGAAAAAGGTAAAAAATACTTAACTTCGAAATTATAAATGTAAATGTTGTAACTACGTTTTATTTATTTATTTATTTTGTGGGGTGTCTGTGTGTGTATGAGGGGGGGGGGGGGTCGCGAGATTTTGTGATTAAATCCATTTTTCAAATGAAAATGCACGATTTGTAGTTTTTTACTTATTTCAGGGTTGGGATCAGCGCCCTTGAATAAAAATTTTGCATACGAACTTCGCTTATATAAAGCAAATAATAAATAAGTTATTGAAATTATATATTTAATTTAAATACATATGCAATTGTAGATTTAAATCCTAAGATGGATAAATTATTTTAATTAATAGAATCACTGAAAGGTTCATTTTAATAGGGATGTATTTTACAGCAACTATTTAATTAAAATAAATATTCAATTGTACATTTCATAATAAGGTATTAATGATATAATTTATTGTTTTATAAAAACATTCATTAAAATAATAAAAACAATAAGAAAATTTTCTCCGAAATTATAAATATGCAGCAATAATTTAATTTAAATGAATTTTCTCTCATATTCTGGAAAACATTATTCTGAAAAATAGTTTGAACAATTGATGAAGGCCAACAAATTTAAATTTGTTAGATATCGTCCCCAAGCCTCTATTGGATTTCAATAGTAATAATAAAAATATACATTTTCTGCGGCATTGTTAAAAAAATGTGTTTTTACTTACAGTATGAAAATTTAACAATAGATAAATTTTAGAAAAATACTTAAAATATTTTTTTAAATCATAGTATAAACATTCACTGAATTATCCAAAAGATATTTTTACTTGCGTAATTTCTAACCTACATTATAAAATTCTCATTATTTTTCTTATTGTACAAATAAATTATATGGATGTTCTTCGCAGATATACATACTACATTTCTGAGAAAATTGTTTTATCTTTCGAATTTGTTTTATTGTACAAAAACGATACTTTTCAGATTTTGGAGATACGGCAATTTTTTTACTGATTCCTACAAAATTCTCTTCTTTTTTTTTAATGGTTTGGCAGTGTTATTGTCTGTTTTTTTTTTCATTTATATGTTCCGGTAATAAATGGAAAGCAAGTTCTTACAAATAATGATGATGAATTTCCCTTTTATTTCCATATTAAAATGATTCTCAATTTGAGAATTTATTCGCGCAATATTTCACAATGAAAAAAAAAATGTAAGTGACCATCCATCAGTTTTTTGTGCGAACTGACTTCACAACTAATATAATAAAACAATTTTAAGTCACATTCAAAAAGTAAAAAAAGTACTCTATTAACGGGTAAAATAGTAAGAAAGAAAGAGAAAAGAAAGAAAGAGACGAAATAACAACAGTACAGAGAGTCTGTACTTCGAAGAAACTTTCCCCCACAGATTTCGCGGAAATGGGAAACGATGAACACGAGGCGGAAAAATTCAACTAACGCAAGTGATCGCAACGCGGTCATTTAGACCGATTGAAACTTAAGAATGCGATAAAATGCTAAGAAATAGCAGGAATGACTTGCAATTTTACTACACAAGAGTGTGAACACTCAAGGTCAGCTACACGGAATTTCGCTAACGTAACTTTAACGGGAAATGAGTTACAGGAAGATAACCAATTTCGGGCGGGGAAAAGACCAACGCGCGACTATTAACGGGTTAAGAGCCATATTTACTATTGTTTTAAGAAAAAGTACAGTGTTAAAAATTTGCCGCATTCTGGCAGGTCATTTGACCGTTTTTTCCGAAAACGGTTACACAACCGTAATTTTAACACTATTCTGACCATATTATTGGCCATTTTATGGTCAGAATATAGTTAAATTATAGTTATGAAACCGTTTTTTCAAAAACGGTCGAATGACCTGCCAGAATGCTGCAAAAGTTTTAACAGTGTAATAATAACTTGTACTAAGATTGATTTTCTATTTTTTTTTTTT
Source organism: Maratus speciosus (assembly GCA_963932465.1). Lineage (NCBI taxonomy): Eukaryota > Metazoa > Arthropoda > Arachnida > Araneae > Salticidae > Maratus > Maratus speciosus. The sequence continues at coordinate 328,955,680 of OZ010788.1, read as the reverse complement.
ACTAATAATGGTAGTGAACAAAATTAATGCATTGTGTTAATAATAGTTGGAAGGAATAATTCAATTTACTGAAATTTAAATTATTATTAAAGTAATATTTAAATGAAGCAATACTGTTTTAATTTTGAAGAGTTGATAACAAACGAGTAATGAACATTTGCTTAGAATTTTAATTAGCTAGAAGTAAATTTCGAGAGAAAAAAAAAGCTCACAGTGAGGGAAAAAAATAGAAGGTTTTGATCTTATTTGTTTTAAGTGTGAAGACCAGTATTGAATTTGGAAATATTTTATTGAGGATAATTGTAGAAATTTATATGTGTATGTTATACAATTTTTCTTTATGTGGATGTTTCTATTGACATCAATACTTTTATTCAATTTGCAACTTATCAGTATTATTATGTAGAGTGTATGTTACTATCTAATGTATAAATTGGAATCTGTATTGCATAGTAATAAAATCGAAATTATTGTTTTACCTTTTGTTTTATTGGAAGTAAATTGTGTGATATCAATGGTTGAGGAAAATCAGATTATACAGTAGGTTAAATTAGAAATATAATATATCGATTATCTGAAATGTATTAATTAGTATAATAAGGGGAGGTAACTGTACTCAGATAGAAATTTAGGAAATAATACTTTGGTAGGTTTAAATATTATTGTAGAGTGGTAGTAGTAATCGGTGAAGGTATGGATTTCTTATTGAAACTAAAAAGGGTGGATCTTCAGATGATAGCCGAAGAATTGGGGGTTGAATTCACGGACGATGATACCAGATTTCAGCTTAAGAAAAATATAATGAACAGCGATGAATATGACGAGGGCTCTGTTATGGAATTATCTAACACTATTGTTGCGGAACGATTGGAGCGGGAAAAGTTAGAAAAAGAGGAAAAATTAGAGCGCGAAGAAAAACAGGAAAAATTAGAGAGCGAAAAGTTAGAGCGCGATAGAGAATAAAGGGTTGAAAGGGAAAAGTTAGAAAGAGAAGAGAGGTCTGAAAAATTGAGGATGGAACATGAATTAGAAATGGAGAGGCTAAGGATACAAGGTTCGACAAATAACTCTAATGGGTCTAGGGAATCTAATAATGGAAGTAACATAGAAAAACTAATCAAAAGTGTTAAAACTCTGTCTATGAAAGTACCAGAAGGGACTGAGGGAATGAATTTATTTTTCAACAGTTTAGAAAGGGCATTCAAAACTAAAAATGTACCGGAAAACCAGCAGGCCGAAATTCTACTAAATATGTTAGGAGATAAGGCAGATAATTTGTTAATTTATACCACTAGGGAACAAATTGAGAGTTATGAGGAATTAAAGGAGTTAGTTCTAAGGGAACATGAGCCGACACCGAAGGCGTGTTTGGAAAATTTTAAGAAGGCTAGGAAAAACCAGAATGAAACTCATGTATTATTTGTATCGCGTTTAATAGCAACATGGGAAAATTATTGTAAGATTAGGGTTGCTGACTCATATGAAAAGGTCAACCAGTTAATAATTACGGATAAGTTATTAAACACGTTAGATGAAGAAACCGCATCATATATTGGGTTAACTCAGCAGAGTAAATGGTTAGAAGCTTCTAAAATTGCTAAAGAATGTGACAATTAATTTGACGCTAAACATAAGTCTTATGCGGTTACGTATAAAAGTTTTAAGGGTAAAGATAGGTGTGTAAACAGTGAAAAAGTGAGACTGAGGGAGGGTAGTAAATTTAGTGGTAATTGGAGGCAAAACGGGAATAATGAGTTTAATTCTTTTTCGGATAGAAAAACTGGGTATAGCCCTCGATGCTTTAAATGCGGTTTAAGAGGTCATTAACAACGTTTTTGTAATAAAGTGAGTAATGAGGCAAATAATAATGGTAGTAAGGGCGTGAACAGAAAGCGGGTGTAAATAAGATTGTCGTAAAAAGAAATAAAGAGTTACCTAAAGGAGCTATTGTGGCGAGGATATCGGCAAAGGCCGAACAGAGAACTAATGTTATACGTGAGAAATTAAATAAACTTGAGAAAATTGAAGTTAGTGTAAATGGGCAAAAAGCAAAAGGATTGGTTGATTCTGGATGTGAAATTAGTGTTATTCATAAAGATTTGGCACCGGAAGAGAAATTAAAAGGAACGGCTAGTATTTATTTACAAGGATTATTTGGTGAAGCAGTTAAATTACCCTTGGTTAAATTACCATTAGCTATTCCGCAATTCGGACAAACTAATATAATTCATCAGGAAGTACTTAAGTACTTTTCGCGGTGACCGATAATATTAATGAGCAGGTAATTTTACATTCCGAGGTGATTAATGAGTTATCAGGGGTCAATCGCGAGGAGCCATTGCTAGAGTCCCAAGAATTAAAAAGTTTGGAAATTAGCATTGATAACTCGAGTGAAGAGAAATATATGAGTAGCGATAATTGTAAGGTTTACGCAATAGAAACGATATCGGGAAATTTACAAAGTCAAAATGTAGAAAAGACTGAAGTAGAGGAAAATGGTAATGTTTCGATAAGCAATTCAGATATATTTATGAAAGCCCAATTGGAATGTAAAGAGTTAGAGAGAGCTTGGGAATTAGCTAAAATTGATAAAGGGGGTTATTATATTGAAAATGACTTATTGTATCATAAAGATAAATTTATAGGAGAAGCTATAGCTAAATTAGTAATGCCGAAAGTCAAAAGAGAAGGAATCTTAAAGTCAGCGCATGCTTCTAATGAGGGAGAATATCACGCGGCAAAGAAAACCTTAGAGAGAATTAGGCAAACTTTTTATTGGGAAGGTATGGCTAAAGAAGCTAAAAAATTCTGTAAATCATGTCTAGAATGTCAGTTATCTAGAAAAGTGAAAGTGCGTGAAGTATTCTTAGTTGAGATGGCGGATGGTAGCAAAAAGTATGTATCTATATATATAAAAGAAAGTCTGATTTTTGTATTAATCAACGCGCAGCCCAAACTACTGAACCTAAATTCCTGAAATTTGGGGTAAAAATACTTCTTATGACATTGAGTGCCGCTAAGAAAGGATTTTCTAAAATTCCACCCCTAAGGGGGGTAAAAAATAGAACGAACTTTTAAAAAATTCCTTAAAAATCTGATTTTACAGTTATTTTTCAACTGATAACATATTTTAGTGTATTTTTGAATGCTGAATCGAATGGCACTAACGAAATTATTTTAAGAATAATAGTTCATGAGATATTTCATATTTTTCTAATTTGGCGCTATCTTTGGCGCCAAAACCTCAAATTTTCAAGTGATAATTTCTAAAAACTCATTCTCTTCATTCTGTTACTATAGCAAGGGAAGAAATTCAAATTGAATAAATTTTTAATCAATTCTTTTGCTTAAATATTTAAAACAACTATGTCAGTTAGGAAAAAAAATTATAAACGCCTCAAAAACTAAGACTAAATAATAATAATAATAATAAAACTGTTGTACTTTTTCGTTCTATCAACCCTATGCCAAAATGTGTGGTATTGCGCCATTTATTTCGACCCTTAGCGTGCAAACGATTTTTTTTGCAAACCGTGCCAAAGATCAACATTTGGTATTTATTGAACTTGAATATTTTTTATGAGTATTATTCCATCGTAATCTCGTAAAACTTTTTAATTTGTTATTTTTTGAATAGAAAATATTTATTTTTAAATTATAACTTACATTTATTACTGACAGTGACGTGGATTTTACGATTTGGCAGTTACTTGATGACGAGGAAGGTGTAATAAAATCATTTCAGAACTTAGGAATTATACCTATAAAAATGTTTTGTTAAAAAACGTTGAACGTCTTCATTCAAAAAATTAAATGTTTACTGCAATGACAGATATGATTATTACGTACGCCACGCTACAATGATAACCTGAAAGACATTTACAATTCGAGACCTGCAGATTAAATTGACTTATTTAATTTGACTTATTTAAATTGACTTATTGTAAAGTATTTATTATTTTTTTTTTAAGTATTGATTTGTATTGATTTAAAAAATTAGTTGGTGAAAGTCTGCAATTTTCAAATGTTATATATTTTAAATGCTCATTTTTGTATCAACAAAATTATTTTTTTGGCTTAGATGTTATATATTCCCGCGGCCGCCATCTTGAATTTCTCGGCGATGTTTTGTTGACGTTTATCGATAAGGCAACCCCGACGAGTGACGTGTTCTGGCAACCCCGTTAAGACTAACATGCGCATAAGTCTGCTTGGCGACATTTACTTGACGGGAAAGGGGTTTTCACGCCAAGAAAAAATCCAAGATGGCGGTCGCGGGAATATATGACACCTGTTCCATATTTTTTTAGATGTTTCATTTCATTTTGCGCTAATTATTATGCTTGGCGAGAACGGTGTTGGTATAACGGAAAAATACCAGAACAGTTACTGATTTTATTTAAAATACAAAGAAAAAGGGTTTAATAAGAAATAAATATGTTAAAACGGAAATATTTAATTTAAGTACGAAAGCAATGTTTGTACTGATTAAAAAAGTGTTCATATTCAAAGGTTTAAATAGAAAAATATTTTGCAATTTGCCATTTGCTCCTATGGATAAAAAGAAAAAATGGATACTTTTATGTTAGCCGTGCATAAATCTCGCCAATAGCATTTTATAAATCGCAAATACCAATACTTACAATTTTACTCATCATCATCTACTATATTTACAAAACGCATATTCTTATTTCATTCTGATTGGCTATAACTCAGGTTCTACTTAAGATAATTTTGTAGAATGTACATTGTTAGTTAAGTAATTTGGTTACTTGTTAGTTATCCCGTCAACCAATTTCTCCAAATTATATAAATCGCCAAACCACTCGCCAAATTATACAAATTGACATAATTTTTATTTTAAATAGCGAAAATACAAATAAATTAGTATAACATTAATAAAAATACAAATAAAACGTCGAAATAAAAATCATTTGATGACGTAAACATGTGTTGTCAAGTGAATGTGACATTTATGATCAACTATTATTGCCATTTAATCTTACAATTTGGCGACAGTAATTTTGGGCGACGGGATAACTAACAAGTACCGTAATTTGTTTTAGAAGTGTTTTAATGTAAAAAAAAAAAAAAAGTTCTACTTTGAATTAGTGATAAGTACGGGACTTTTAAAATTAGGTGAACCCGATTATGAAAGATTACCTTTAATGTAAAGTTCTACTAAATGGATTTTGATGCTATGCCAGAAAGTTCTCTGTGGTGTAGTAAATTACTATAAGAGGATGTACGCTATATGCAATGTGTATATACTAGAGAATATATATTCTATAAAGGTGTGCAGGGTTTCTTAAAAAATCCACTGGGTATATAAAATAGGCCTACCTCTACATCCCTGATAGTTCTATAATCTGGTTAAGGCGATTATGGAAGATATATTTAAATTTAACTATCTATAATATGTATGAAATGCAAAGAGAAATTTCGTTTGGGCCGCTTACAACCTGGGTTCTGCTGAATAGATTTTTGATGGGACTTGCATTGTTAGATAATTTTTTCAGAAAAAAAAATGTAGTACATCATATCGTTCTACGTTGCTTAGTTAAATAATTATGGGGAGAAATTCAAAATCAGAAGAACACGATTATGAAAGATTGGCTTTTTTAAAATTTCTGCTGGGTGGATTCTGGTAAGACAAACTGTTAATTAGATAATTTTTAGGGAACGTTTTGGTACATTTGCCAGTTTAAAAGATTCTGCTAAGTGGATTTAGGTGGAACTTGCCCAGTTAGTTATTTTTTCAGGGAATATTTTAGTATAAAACACATATCGTTCTAGGTTGCTTGGTTATAGGATTTTGGATGAAAGATCTATAATGAGGTGGGCCCAATTATGAAAGGTTAGCCTTTTTTATAGTTTCTATTGGACGGAATCTGGTGAGAATTGCATTGATAAATTTTCAGAGAAGGGTATAAGTATATTACATATTGTTCTATCGTACTTTACCAAATCCTACAGTAAAGGATCAACTAAATAAGTTGGTCCTTAGCAGCTCAAATTTTGTCTGTCTCAATAGAAAATACAATAGTATAATGACGTCCATATCGTTTGTAGCAATTCGGATGGGTATGCCAGGTTAATGTCCATATTGCTTTCAAACGAATGATCGAATTCACAGATATATTTCGTTTGGTTCATGGTTTGTTTAGAAAAATAGACCAGCGAAGCGGGCGAAGGCTGCTAGAAAACCTTAGAGAGAATTAGGCAATCTTTTTATTGGGAAGGTATGGCTAAAGAAGCTAAAAAATTCTGTAAATCATGTCTAGAATGTCAGTTATCTAGAAAAGTGAAAGTGCGTGATAGAGTCTTAGTTGAGATGGCGGATGGTAGCAAAAAGTATGTATATAAAAATAAAGGGGAATATTTGATCAGGTGTAATATAGTTAATATTGTTTTTGAAGGTGATGAGGAATTTGGAGAAGTTGGGGAAATTCCTATTTTAAGAAGAGACATTCCTATTGTTTACATTCCTATTGTAGAACGGGTCATAGAAAGGTTCGAAATAAAAGGGTTATCTAATAGTCAAGTCAAGGATATAAAGTCCATTTTGAGGGAGAATAAAGAGGTATTTATGGGTCATGTGCGACCAGCGGAAGTAGGGGAGCACTGTATTGATTTGAAACCGGGTGTGGCAAGGAAAAAGCCAAAGTTATATAGTGTACCTGTTGCTTATAAAGAGGAAGTAGATAGACAGATTCAGGAGTTAGTAGAATTAAATCTAATCGAAGTATCAAATGCAGAAATTAGTCATCCAATTGTTTGCGTGGCGAAAAAAGACGCAACTGTTAGGCTTTGCATTGATCATAGAGCTTTAAATTCAGTAACGCAGGTCCCAACATTTCCGATGAAAGATTCGCAAGAAATCATGTATACTGCGGGGGCAGCTAAATATTTATCTTCGATTGATTTATCGAGGGGTTATTGGCAGATTAAAATGGCGGAGGAATGTAAACATTTGACAGCTTTTACAACTCATAATGGGACTTATCAGTGGCATACTATGCCTTTAGGTTTACCAGGGGCGGCTGCTACGTTCCAAAAAGATATGAATGAGGTTCTTCAAGGTTATCGGAGGTATGCACAAGCATATATTGATGATGTCATCATTTTCTCCTACACCTGGAAAGAGCATTGTGAGCATGTTAGGTCTGCTATAGAAGAACTTAAAAATAGAAATTTTACGATTAGGCTGGATAAATGTAAATTTGGAGAGAAATTGACTAAGTTTTTAGGTCATGTAATTAGGGGTGGAACGCATGCACATGATGAGGAGAAATTAGGAGCAATAAGGGACTTAAAGAGACCGAAAACTAAAAAGGAAGTTAGATCTGTTTTGCGATTAATGGGATTTTACCGATCTTATATTCCAAATTATGCAGAATTTGCTATACATTCAACGGAATTAACTAAAGGGAAGGTTAAAAATAATGTACCATGGGATGAAAAGGCAGAAGAAGCATTTAATACCCTTAAAGAGGAGTTATGTAACGTGACGCGTTTTTCTACACCTACCGTAGGCCGGGAATATCAGCTTCACGCCGATGCTTCAGACCTGGCTGTAGGATGTTGTCTTACTCAAAATGATGAAAAGGGTCAGTTTAAACCGATAGCTTTTGCCAGTCAGAAATTATCAGGGGCTCAGCGGGCTTGGCCGACTATAAAGAAAGAGGCTTGGAGTGTTCTCTTAGGGTTTCGGAAGTTTAAAAAGTGGACCTATGGATCTCAAATTGAGGTCACAACGGACCATAATCCATTAAAATTTCTCACTGAAATAACCCCAAGGTCCCCCAAACTCACTAGATGGGCTCTTGCCTTGCAACGCTGGAACCTGAGTGTTTCTCATCGTCCAGGAGCTCAACATTTAATGCTGATGCAATTTCTAGGCTACATAGGTAGAGCTGGGAAGAACAGCCAATTGCTAGCCCATCGCCATCAATGACTAAATAGTGGACAAATCTTAAAGGGTGTCATCACGTTTAATTTTTTTTTTTTTTTTTTTTTTGTATATGTGCAATTGTATTTGGATTTTGTGTTATAGTGTTATAGTGTATTAGAATGTGTGGTTTTTCTGTAATAATAATAGTAGTACACGGTTCATTAGAGATGTCTGTAGAGAATGTTCAGACGCCTTGATATATATATGTAATAATAATAATGAAGAAACCTGCAAATAGACTATTGAACTCTTCTATGATGTTACTATATGTTTGGGGAAAATTAGCCCCTAAATGGCATATTTTCCGCTAAGGTGGGGGGTGTCAGGTTCTGAGAAACATCGGCTATTAGAACTGAGGTTCTATATTATTTTTGTCTTAATATATTATATATTGTATGGGCTGTGTACTGGAATTTCAAAATAACAGTCTTTCTTTATCTAAAACTGGATCTAAGCCGGTAAAAATGTATAGATGGTATGAAGGGAAAAAAAGATAGTTGAAGAGGGGTGCGCCCAACCTTTTGAGATGTCTGTGGAAGATGGGGAAACAAAAGCATTCCACGAAAGAAGAAAAGAGTTTGGAATGGGAGCCAGGTAGAAAACCCAGGAGGGGTTACGTTGAGAAGGAGCAAGGGGTTGCTGGAAGGCAGTCTCTTAGGCTGAGATAATCAGTTTAGAACGTAGCGCGCAAAGTGAACGGGTGTCGATGGGGAGAGCTCTTAGAGATAGAGCGTAGGCTTAGAGCACATAGGTGTTGGGAGATCGAGATTGATCTCCGGAAAGCTAATTTAACGTGTTAGAGTGAGAGTGATTTAACGTAGTTTAACAGTACACAGCCAGCTTTTACTGTATTCAATTTAATGTTGAACCGGATCATCTATATCCGAGTTTGTAAGTGTAAATAGTGTTTTGTTGTTGTGTAAATTGTGTGTAAATAAACTGTTAATTTAGTTAATTGAAAGCGTTGGTTTTCATTTAAACAATCCTCTCAGTGCGTGACCGATATCACGTAATCATACCGGTGGTGGCAGCATATAAATAATAAGGATATTCTTCGAAGTTGTGCGGACTAAGAGGAAACTCCGACAATAATTTTCAATATTTTCCTGCCTTTAACACGTACTCATTTAATAGTAAATTTAAAGTTTTTCTTTTATGTTTCTAATAGTCACGTGAAAATAAATTTTTAATCGTTAGGAAATATTATTCTTTGCAATGTTTTTAAAATTGAAAACAATCTCTATAATAATAGCCTAAGTCATGTGACCATCATCAACAGCTCCAGGCGGGTCCCTTCGCTTTTTATATTCTAGGCGGCCATTTTGGTACTTTAATGTTAGCCAGCCACAGGTGTGATAAGTCGCCGAATATTATTCTATCCCCATTATCTCGTTTAAATTATAACAGTCCAAGTAATGTAACTGCCATAAACAACGGGCTGATTCCTTCGCTTTTCGTAAGAAATGTTTCCATTTTGATTAAAGAATCAAACTTATTTTTTCAAAAAAAAAAAAAAAAAAAAAAAAAAAAAAAACTACATAAAAGTTGCCATGATCACAAAGAATTCCTGGTACTTTTAGGTTAGCCGGGAGAAAATCTCGCCAATAGCTTTTTTTACCTCGCCAGTTAGCATTTTTTTTTCGAGTGGTAGATTAAAACGGTGCTTCTTGGTTATCCCATCGACCAAAAATCTGTGGCCAAACTATAAGATTAAATGTCAATAATTGTTGATCGTAAATGTCACATTCACTTGACTTTAAGGAAGTTACACATGTTCAGGCCATCAAGTGATTTTTATTTCGACGTTTTATTTGTATTTTTATTAATGTTATACTAATTTATTTGTTCTTTTGTTATTTAAAATTAAAAAAAAAAATATGTGAATTTGTATAATTTGGCGAAATTGGTCGACGGGAGAAGTAATAACATTAAAACGTTGCTTTGAAGTGGAAATTAAATCTCATGATTTGTTGCATTTGTCACATACGCACCAAGTTTGGCGTGATTTTTTTAAAGACAATTTTGCGAAAACCTCGTTTTTATATACCTGTTACATATGTATTTTTAAATTATTTTCTGTTATTTTTAAAATGAAATAACAATAAATAAAAAAAATAATTAATAACTACTATAGAACAAAACAATTTATAACATTTTTTGTAAATAAAAAGAAAATAAATTCAAATAAACATTTATTAATAAATAAGCAACAATAGACGGGTTACCATGTCAGGCAAAATAACGCCATTTTGGCGCCAGTTAGGTACCCCGTTGCGTATATGACATCTGTGGCTAATATTTTTCTTTTCGTTTCGTTTTAAAAAGAGAATGAAGTAAAAGCCATTTATTTTAAAGGTTTCAATTTTAAATGAAAGTTTTGTAATGAATAAAGTGATAATGAAATACAAATTGAATTCTGAATAAAAGTAACATGATGCATTTCTTAGCATACATTTAAGGGAGGCCAAACTAGTCGCCAAATTAATTTAAAATAACCTTTTCTAAAATATAAAAAAAATATCTGTTATGATTAAAATTTGAGTTGCCATCATTAGAAAAAAAGTATTTAAAATTAGAAAAAAGTTAATATTTCGAAAACTAATTCTAATTTTAAAATTCTAATACCAGTTTTGAGATCTGTGGATCAATACGGATTTTTGGTGTTAATTTCATCGCAAAGTATTCCATATTTTAGGGGAAATCGCCGAGAAACGTAATCAGTTGTTTAATCAGTCGTTTCATAGAATCGTTACATAAATTCGTTTCAATTCGATTCATTAGGATTTTATATATATAGGGTAGAAATATTCTGGAAATATATGAAAACTTAAAAGTTAAGATCTACAATAAAACACAATGGTATCTAAATTTATTTGATGAATTATATTAAATATTTATCACGACTAAATAAAAAGTGGAAAATCTAAATGATTACAAAAATACAACCATGTATAAAATCGTTTAATTTATTATACTAGGACTTCCCTTAGAAGGATTAGTCTGAGCGATGTTAGTGAGAACATAGATTTAATAATAACTCGTGACAAGAATAGAAAATGAGATGCTACATTTAAGGGGGTAGGATACCTTTAATCATTCAAAAATTTCGAATTTTTTAATACATATTTTGATTCTGTAATCACATCTGAACAATATGTAAAAAACCTCATTAGAAAATGCCCATTAGTTTACTAATTATGGCAATTTTATTATGACTACATATTAAGACTACATAGGATAATTAAACAATGCGTTATGTTTATTCAAAACGATGAATTTTGATACTGCTCGCAGTGTGACTAAAAAACTATGCATGGCAATCAAAAGACATTTTTACGATATATTAATTTCTATATTATCTAGAACTTAAAACCAGAAAAATGTAAGACTTTTTTTTTTCTTCTGTTTTTGTACGTTGAAAATATTTTTTTAAAGTGTTAATTTTTAATTTTTTGTTAAGTTTTGTAATTTAGTCAGTATTTTTTACAAATATTCTGGTTTTAGTATAAAGATAACAATATTATATTTTGGGATTAATGGGATTTTACCGATCTTATATTCCAAATTTTGCAGAATTAGTATTTATTTTCACCAAAATTTCATTTTTATATGCATATTTTCAGATTTTATCATGCGCGCAATATTTTTTTTCTCGTATTATCATATATTTTGAAACTTATCATTTCAATATTTATTTATGAATTTACAAGCATATCTATTTTTTTTAATGTAAATTTAAATATGACCTTCATAAATAAATGAAGTCTGATTTTTATATTTGACTTATTATACAAGTTTTGAAGCTTGGAACATAGTGATATTTTTTACTTTTTCGACGTGTTCAAAGGTATCCTACCCCCTTAATTGACAATACGTAGCCTGTCTGAAAATTTTTCAACCTTTGTCCGAAAAAAAATGCATAAATTATCCGAGAGGATTGGTACCATTATTCCATACGAAGTAGAGCCCTTTCGCCACCACACAAACAAATCGGCATTGAGTGCAGCGTAATTTATGACATGATCTGGATTATCTTGTCTGCATAACCTCTGAGCTGTAAAAATGTTATTTTGAGCAATTTACAAATCCGTACATATTTTTCCAATAAATCATAGAAACTAAAATACGACAATATTAATACGATTAAAAAAATTACCCGAATAAGTCACTATATAAAAAATCGTCTAATGACAATTGAGAAAATTACCTTATGATTAAATCTATAGATTAGTGAAGCTGAAAAATAAAATTGCATGTCAAATTTAAACTGACACTTTTTGACAATTTTGCCCAGATAAGTAACATTTTTACATGTACTTTCGTGCAAACTATTCGCTGTTTCATACCGAAATTTACTCAATGTTAACACAACTTATTCAATTCTATTTAAGTAGCTACTCGTTTTGTTGCATTTAAGTTGAATGTTTTTTTTTTGTTTTTGTTTTTTTTTTTTTTTTGAGGGGGGGGGTAGTTTTATTTAATATTTAAAGTTTCTATACCTAACAATGCAAATGAATGGTAATTTAGAAACGTTTTCCGTTCATTTCATCTTTTTAATATTTGTATTTTTAGAAGCCATTCTTAGAGAGCATTTACATCTTAAAAGTATCCCGTCCAAAATTTTAACCTGATAAAACGTTTTTATGTCATCGGTAGCACAAAAAATATCGAATGTTTTTCGTTCCTGCATCATTTTACGTAGCGAAATTTTTAGAAATTGTTCTAGTGCAAGTATTTACGTCTTAAAAGCAACTTTCATGCAAATTTTCAACTTTATATTCCTAATAATTCATGTACTTCGTTATTTAGATCATCTTTAGAACTTTGTTTGTTTTATTTAGTCTTATTTTCTTTTTTTTTAGAATTCGTTCTAATGCGTGCATTGCAGTTTGAATGCTTTCTATAACGACAATTAGAACTTATATGATACTACCATGCCAAATTTTAAGTTTCTAGACACAAAACCATCACAGAAATTGCAGATTAGATATTTTTTTATGGTGCACCCTTTTAATATAATTTTTTAATTATTTTTTTTTTAACTGATCGTCATTAAAGACTTAAAAGTAATAGCCATGTGAAATTTCAAAATTTCTTTCTTTAACAATTCCAAATAAATCGTGATTTAGAAACTTTCTAGAACGTTTTACGTTTATTTCTAACTATAAAATTTCGAACGTTGTAGAAAGAGTTCAGAACGAGTTTTTAGATCTTAAAAGTAACCGCCGCAAAAAATTTCAAATTTCTAGCCCAAACAATATCGCAGAAAGAAATTTTAGAACTTTTCTGCTCCTACACCCATGGAGTTTGTTGTGCTGACTTAAATATAGTCTGTTCGAGCAGAGATGCTCACCGGCATTTTCAATCCATTATTTATTAAATCGGCTAGGTAGTTTCTGATATTACATTCCGAAAACACACAAACGTTACTACTTTATAATATTAGCATACACGTACATATACGAACCGTTTAACTTTTACTGTATAAAAACTTAAATAATTTATTTAATACGTCTTAGCAGATGTATTTATTGAAATACATACATAAATCAGTTTAATACTTCTTCAATTTTATTTTCATAGTCGTTTATATCATTTGGAAAAAAGATCTCACTTTCTTAAACCCAAATTGGGTCAAAATTTTTTAAAAAAGTGCCAAGGCCCATATAACAACAAAGTATCGTGAATATTATCTGACACATGGTAATAAGGCACTTAATCGGATACAAGAGATAAATCGCTAATTTTCGTAATGCATTCTTTCATTTGAAATACATAAATTAAATACATTTAAAATGCACACCACTTTGTCTCATTTCTTTTAAAATACAAATAAGTAAAAATAATAATAAGAGATAATAAGTCAAAACATTTAATTTCATCATCAAAGAAATCAAAATCACTCATGCGGAAAAAAATGCTCTTTTCTAAATTTTAACCCGGCTAAAAGTAATGTAACGTGATTACTTCAAATGTTACAGGAAAGTTACGTAATCTGAATTGCAACTAACGTCATATTTTAAAAAGCGTCGCTGAACACAAAGTTAATTTAATTGCGGTTTTTTTTGTGTGTGTGTGTGGGGGGGGGGGGGGGGGAGAGAGGTTCAGAATATTTACATTTGAATTTAAACTTTTGTTTCTATATATTTGTTGCTTATATAATTAATTAGTACCTTGATGATCGAGCTTCACTCTAAACATATGTAAAATAATCCTTCTGTGGATGTTTGCTCAAAGTCTATCTTATATCACTATTATAACTCTCATACAGTTACAACAATGTTGTTGTTAGTTTTATTCTTGTTTGACGGCAACCTTGCCTGTGTATCTGAGTGCGAATTATTGGCCCTTTTTTTTGTACGAAGAGTGGCTATAACACATTCGTCTCATTTCGCACACCATGTAACCACTGCCTCACAGATGTCATATGTCAGCACCACATTGGCACGATTTTTTCTGACGCTAATGTCATATACGCAGAGGAGTACTTAACTTGTTCCAAAGTGTCGATAATTTGCTTGATATGGTAACCCGGATGTTGTTGTTTATTCATTAATAAATTGTTTATTTACTTAAATTTTATTTTCTAGAATTATATATATATATATATATATATTTGATCTATAGTTATTAATTAAACTTTTTTTTTAATTTATTGTTATTTCCTTTTTAAAAATATATATGTAAGTAGTATTTGAAAAGAGGTTTTCGCAGAATTGACTATAGAAAAAAATCGCGCCATCGTGGTGCGTATATGACATCTGTGTCCCAATGGCAATACTGATATTTTATATTAGCCGAACGCAGGTGATAAATGGCCAAAATATTTTCCTATACCATATTCATATTGCATTCTTTTCATTTAAATCGTAATCATTTCATGTAAACTGGACAGCATTTAAAATATAATCTATGTTGGAGCAGCGACTGTCACCATCAATTTGCAACCATTACTTTTGAAATCGGTTTTATGTTTCCTAAGATTAGGTAGCAATCGCAATTTCGAACGTTTTTAGAACGCTCTCCGCGCATTTTCATCCCTTTTAAATTTCCATTGTTTTCGAAACTATCCTTAAGGATCATTTAAATCTAATAAATATGTACCATGCCTAATTTCAACTTGCTATGCCCTACCGATCACAAAAATCGCAATTTAGAACGATTTTTGCTTTTGCAACTCCCAGGTGGTAGTGACACCGACATGAAATAGCGTCTATGTTAGAGCAGAATCTGTAAGCTTCAAAATCTTACCATTAATTTTGAATCCGTTTTATTTTTCCTCATATTTTTCACAAATCGGCATTTATAACGGTTTTAGAAAGCTTTTTGTGCATTTTCACCCCTTTTAAATTTCAAAATTTTAAACAAATGTTCTTAAGGATCATTTATATCTAATAAATATATACCATGCCAAATTTCATGAATCTAGGTCCTTCCATAACAAAAAAATCGCATTTTTAGAACGTCTGTTCCTTCACTTCTTTTTAGGTAGTGGAAAAAGACATGAAATATAGCCTATCTTGGAGCAAGAGCTGTCACCATCATTTTTTCACCAATATTTTTCAAATCGATTCAGTACTTCCTGAGATTGCATAGAAATCGCAATTTAGAACGTTTTTTTAGAACTCTTTTTGCGCATTTTCACCCTTTTTAAATTTCGATTTTATTAGGAAATGTTCTTAGAGATCATTAATATCTTATAAGTAACTACCAATCCAAATTTCATCATTCTAGGCCCGTTCATAACATAAAAACTACTATTGCGTTTTTTTTCTCCTTCAATTCCCAAGTGGTAGTGACACAAAAATAAAATAGAGTCGATGTTAGGGCATATGTCTATGCAGGGACTGTCACCATCAATTTACAACCATTACTTTTCAAATCAATTTGATACTTCCTAAAATTGCGTAAAAATCGCCATTTAGAACGTTTTTTTAGAACAAACTTCGCTAATTTACGACACTTTTAAATTTCGAATTTTTAAGAAGTGTTCTTAGAAATTTTTTACATCTAATAAGTAACTAATATTCCAAATTTCATATTTCTAGACCCTTCAGTAACACAAAAATCGCATTTTAAGAACGTTTTTTGCTCTTAAACACCCTTTGACGTAGTGGCATCCACTTAAGATATAGCCTATGTTCGAACGTGGATTAACACAATCATTTTCAGGCCATTACTTTTCAAATCGGTTCGGTAGTTCCAGAGATTATCTCCTACAAACAAACAAACAAAAACACTTTACTTCTTTACAACATTAGTATACATAGACTAAGATATTTTGGCTTTTTTTTTTAAATGAAAAATAAATCCATATTTATTTTCCTATTTAAATAGGTTTTATTATACTATAATATTAATGCGTGCATATTTTCTTTCCTCCATGTGCTGTAATCCGATTTTCTACGAAAACATCCAGCCAATAAAAATGACATGCAGTAAATTTCCGTGACGTATGTAGATATATTATGCATTTTTATCAGTTTTTAATATAATTTTTAAAGGGTTTGGAACTTATTTTTGATAAAAGGTGCACTCGGTTGGTTACCCACATATGTACCTTCTGGTGCAATCAGAAACTAAATACGGTAAATATTTTTTGAGTTATGCTTGAGGAAAGATTTTTATTAGGCATTCTTTTATTAGGACATGACTTTAACATCCAACGTAGCTGCATGTGTACGGAAAGTAATATTGCGCTGCGTATTAGCCTTAGCTTCGCTCAGACAATTATGACTGAAAAGTCTTTTTTTATTATACTGAGAATATAGCAAGTTTTAAAAATAATTTTATACTGAACTATTGTTATAAAATTATATATTTTGTTTTAAATATTTTTAATAATATGTCAAAGCTTAATAAATAAAAATAAAGCAATAAAACACATTTATATGTAAATTACTTTGCACAAAATATTCATCAAGGAAAAAAAAAAAAAAAAACTTTCCTCACGTTGTTAACTATTCTAACAATTTTCAAATCCATTTATTTATTTATTAATTTTTAATCAGTTAGGTATTTTGTAAATTTTCATTATTAATTTCTGATAAACATTAAAGTAATAAACTTAATCTTTTCAAACAGTACAACCAAATTTATTACCTCATCAATTCATGATTAGTTTCCAAAATAAGTGAAATCAAAAGCAGCATAACAATCATTGACGATGATCTAACGAATAAATATTTGTGTTTACTTTTTGTTCTACCTAATCTCGATCGGGGAGTATAAGAAAGTTCCTCCTCGAAATTTTATGCACAAAGATTACAATATATATTTTCAATGCTTAATTTAATATATGTATTTACTTCAATTACAAAAGTTTATTTAAAGATTCATTTACTTCTATTTAGTAATACCATCTGTCTAAAATTATTTGTAACGCATCGTGGCTTCGTTATACAATTAAAAGACGCTCAGGGCTTTAAACATCGCTGAGATAACGTAAATGGTTAGCTAAATAATTCACAAATTGTAAACAAGAATCGGACAATAATTTATTTAATTCCCATATAATATATTTAGGTCTCTATCTATGATTATTATTTATTAGGGGGAAAGTTTGCCTTTTCAAAATTTTTTTTATTTTAAAATATGGTTCAAATGGCGAACTCAGTTCATTTTAAAATTCTACTAAAAGTACATTTTGAAAAACAAAATAACTACATATTTAATTAAATTTTTTAAAAGAGTATATAAAAATTTAATTTTTTTCAAATTCTTACTATATTTTTAAAAATTGAGATGTTTGCCCAATTTGTTTTAAAGATTTTCATATGTGTATTGAAGAAGACTGCGCATCGATGTTTAGATACATCTAATATTAGATTTAATATAATTTTTTACTGATATATTTAGTGTAAAACGACGAATTCTAGCAGATCTTCATATACTTTTATTATTTTTTTTTAAATAACAAGAAGCCTGAACAATTTTCCATGCGTATATTTATCTCATATATAATAAAGAACATTTACTAAACAGTTTAAATCTGTATCTCAAATTAAAAAAAAAAATCTTAGTATTTTTTACTCACGAAAGTGAAGAAAATATGAACACGAAGAAAAAGCCATTTAAAATTTTAATTTGTGTGGGAAATTGAGCTGAGTGTATTAACAAAATTTATAATAATTCGCAACATAATTTCCGCATGGATAAAAACGAGGTGCCAAAATATTTACAACTAAACAGGCTTTCATTTAATATTAAAAAAGAAAGATAGATTTTCAGACCAATTTTAAGGTAAACTGCACCCTTAAATGAAGGTATACATTTTAGTTTAAGAGAGCTTGGTACATAAATCCATTATTAAAGCGATCTCAAGTATTGACAGTCTTCACAATTGCTATGCGCTACTAGATGAGACCGCTCACAGTGCCACCTGGTGCATAATTGCAGAGATACCGTTGCTATTTCTAAAACGGTACAAGATAGTGGGAAAAAGTGAATTACAATTTTGTAAGGCATCGCCGATTTAGTATGAAAAGACACCATGTGAACATGAAAGCTTGAAACGGAAGTCTTAAAACGCGCTTTTTTTTTTTTTTTTGTTTTTTTTTTTGTTTTTTTTTTGTTTTTTTTTTTGTTATTGATTTCCTACACTGCGATGTGACGAAACGGTCTTAGAAAAAATAACTACTAGTTATTACAAGACACCTTTATTTTCCATGTTCAGACTTCTCACCGTCAACTACAATGCACATCTAGACTCTTGTCTGGACTTCACGTTGAACACGATAAAGCATAGCGGGTGACATATTGGAACAAGCATACATAATGGGTCATTGAAGATCCCGTAATGATGGCGGAGGTGTCACATACACCTGCTGTTTCAGGTATCCTCACAGAAAAAAAAAAATGTTCTCCTTTCTTTCAATTTTTGTTAAATTTTTCGCAGTTTCTGAAATCACGAACAAACAAATGTCTGTTTTAAGTGCTCCGTTTTCAGAATTCCTGTTCACAAGGTGTCTTTTCGTACTAAATCGAGTATGTATGCTCTACAACTTTGTAATTCACTTTTTTCCCAATATATCATACCGTTTTCGATATAGGAGCGCTAACTTCGCCATTTTTCACTAAGTGGCGCTGTAAGCGGTCTCATATAGTATCGCATAGTCACTTTTCAATAACTAGACATTTTTATTACTATAGTTGCATCCGTCCGCAGTTAAACGTGTTGAATGGATATTAGTGGACACCTGGTATAGGGTAGATAAACAATAATATGTAAGCTATTTTAAATTAACGTATAGGAAATTTAATATAGTAATGTAAAAAAAAAATGTAATATTAAATATATGTAAATTTTAAAATTAAGATACTGTATTGTGGGAGGTTTACTACTGAACATCTCTTTGATAGTAATTTCGTTAATTGGATCTCAAAATAATTAACTTTGAGTATGCTAAAATTTCGCATATTTCGTTATTTTTATTCATATCCTGTATTATACGAGCAAATCTTGTCTGTGTCTATCTGTGTGTTTGCATGTAAATTTTATCTAAAAAACAGCTCTAACGATTTTCGCTAAATTTGTTCTCCTACCGTTTTGGGGTACAAGAATACCATTAAGCTATGTCACATGTTCGAGAAAATTCGATTAAAGGGTAATTTTCGGGTCACTACAGGTCAATGCATTTATATGGAAATAAAGTTTGAAGCATTTATTAAACTGTTGAAATGTAGGCAGTAAACGAAGTCCAAAGTTGGCAACATTTCGTGAAATTTGGCCATATTTGCGATTTGGCGATATTTTCTCGACATTTGGCATAAAATTAGCTTTCATTCTCTGAAGGAATTTTCAGAAGTTCCCAATAGGTGTCGAGATACATGATTCACCCAATCGGAGTACAACCAAAAGGGTTATTTGGAAGGATGCATTTTTTGTGTAAATATTTAGGTGATGCAATATTTCGAAAAATGAAACTAGTTTTAATATTGACTGTTTCTGTGAATATTACCGTTATAAATTAAAAATTTTATAGCAATAATACACAGAGAAATATTGTTATATCGAGTTGAATACAAAGTTAATTTTAACTGAGCATAGCTTGGTCTTCCATGCTGGTTTTGTGTTATGAAAAGAACTAGGATTATTTGGAATATGTACGTATATTTAAATATTCATAAAAATCATATTACGTGAAAATATTTGTTTTTCAGAATTATTAATTCATATAGTTCTAAAATATATTCTTTAATAATTATTATTATGAAAAAGTAATTAAAGCCTAAAAATAATTAACTTAATACTTAAAAAAAAGTTTTATCTCTAACGTCAATCGTAATTATACAATACACATATTTTTGCGGTAATTAATAAGAGTTGTATAAAGTTTATATTCTGTCATATAATTTTGCCTGATGCTGTTCACTTAAATCTTTATTACACTGCAAGGGGTTAAACATTAGTTGGCCAATACGAATAAATAACAACATATTATAAAGTATTTATTGCCTAATATACTTTCATTTGAATGTATAATTTTTTTTTTTTTTTTGTCTTGTATACCTGTTTGCGTTGCAAGCTATTTCTTCTATTGACTAATGAGCAAAGTATTTTAACTAGAAAGAGAGTGAACTGTGATCATTATAAAAAATTTGAATACAATATTAGGGACAATATTTAATATACTTTAAAATTTTCAGCAAGAAAATTAATTTTTTACGCTACCAGTACATAAAATAGTTCGAAAATGTTTAATTTTAAAGCTTAAAAAATTAATTACAAGCTGGAAATTTTAAGGAATTTAAAATGAAATAATACCATCCATGAAAATATTTGTTTCTATTCGTACTTCATTTAAAGTAAAATGATTTTACATAAATTTAAAAAAGCCTTGTAAAAAATTATTCATTCTTGTTAAAAATAGATACATATTTTTTGTAATTTTAAAAAAGTTTATTAATTTTTAGCCTACGAATAAACAACTAACTTTTGCTTAATACATAACTAAAAAATAATTTATTTTTAAAGGAAAAATATATTTTAAACTTTTATATTATTAAATAAAAGATGCAAGAAATTAATAAAATTTCATAATGAATTTCTAAAAAAATAATAAAATTCTTTTTAAGTGTAGTCAAAGGCTTGCTGAAAAAAATCTTTGGTACCTGATTTTAAATTACTTTTACTCAACTAGCGTAATTAAATTCTTTATTTTAATAATACATTCGAAGGATAAAATGAATATTAAAAAAAAACCTTTTTACCTACGAAATATTCTTTTTTGTTTTTTAGAAAAAAAAAAAAAAATAGAAAACGGAAAATTGTATGTTTAATGCTCTGGAAGTAAGTTTAAGAAAGCTTTTAAAACTGAATATTCGTTAAGTTTGATTTGTAGTTATTAAAAATAATGCGTAATTCGAAATATTTCGAGATAATATGTGTAGGAATGTATCAATATCATATATTAGCAGTGTTAAAATGTATTTACTCAAATGAATATAGAAATTTCAATTATTTTATTTTTTATTTTATGTTTGATTAATTACTTAAGCAACAAATTATAATATCTATAAAGTAACAGAATTGCTTTTTACTCTTACTCACTGGAAATTCGTAGTTTCACTGTTAATAAGAGCACCCTGATCATGGAATAAAACATTGATGTGCTACTGTTTATTTCTACGAGTGGTGAATTATATAATTACAATGAAAATGTGTGAGTGGTCATTCTATAATTGTTGTGGTGAAAAAAAGGCAATATTACTGAAAATTAAGTTGCATGTTTACTGTTTGTTGACTGCATGGTATTCATCTGAAATAAGAGTTAACTATTTATAACTTCTTCTTTATCTTTACATAAATAAGCTTAAGTTGAATTAGGAATATCAAAAACCTATCATGGTTCCTAATTCCTTTCATTTATCGAACAGAAGGTTAATTGTGTATACCGTATACAATGGAAATCTTTGCATGTGAGCATGTATCTGTATTATAAGGTATGATAGTTTTCGATAAGATTTTTTCAATCTTAGCGTTTTTGTTAATGAGCCAAAACAAGCGACAGTCAAATTTAAATATATATATGTATATATCAGTGGCGTGGCGTGAAAACTTTCGGTGGTCATCGCAATTATTTAAGTTTGTGGTGATAAATTATTAAGTCTAAAATTTAATGGTTGAATGTTCAAAAAAGAAACTTTAAATCTTACCTTCACTTATACATGAACTCCAAATGTTCTGCTAAAACTGGATCGTAGAGTTTTAAAAGCTTATTAAGAGTTTTAAAATATTGCTTGGTCATCGCCGCATCCAGCGATGACCGGACGCCAAGCCACTGATATATATATATATATATATATATATATGAGCAAAAATGATTTTTTCAAAAAAACATTGATTGTAAAATCTCTTTTAAACTTTATTTCAAGAAACATTGACTTTAAAATTTCTTTTTATCCCCTATTTTTTATTTGGCCACGGTTGAACTTGCTGCGGTTTTGGCTGATTGTAAAATGAAGTGGTGTTTAGTAATGAAAGCATATATAAAAAAGGTGCAAATAATCAAACTGGAAAAATGTGGAAAATGTTTTGCTTTTCCCACTCCCCATCATTAGAATTTTCCACATTTTTTAGAGCGATAAATTAAGACAAGGTGTTATTTAGATAATTGATTATTTCTTGTTTCTAGAATGTTAAAATAACATAGAAGCAATAAAATTTATTTAAAAAAATTAACGATTTTCAGCTTTGTCCGTTATGTAGGAGGGTTCAGAAAACATAGATGACTGGAAAACATCGCATATAACAGAATAAAAGTGAAAAGTAAACAATTTTTAATATTTTAAAATTTGAGAGCTAAGAGAACAAAGGCTGAGAAGTAGAAATGTAGATTTGATGTTTATTTAGATGATTATTTATTAAAATATTTATTTTGAGAAAATAGTTGAAAATTAATGAGTTTTAACGAATTTAATTTGTGTATATTCAGTGATAGAGAAAGAAACGGCAAAAGGGAAAGCTATGATTTACGGCTGGTGATTTAGTTGCCTTTATATTTCTGAACCTTGGAACAAAAAGGGCCAATGTCCATTTTTCTCAAATGGCAGAAAACCCAATTTAAGTTTGAGGAATTTTAATAATCTCGCTACGATTCCTGTACTATTATTTTTGAAATTTGTACCTTTAAATTCAGTAATGTTTTTCTCACTACAATCTAATGTTAAATTGTTTTTTTTTTTTTTTTTTTTTTTTTTTACATTTTAAATTGGCCATTTTTACATTAACAGTAAGTAACATGGGCCTCGACAAAACATTTTGTTTTCAATGATCTAATATTGGGAGGATTTCGGCCCTTTTAACAATTACTTTCTATCGCGTCCTGAATTTATTCGGGTATTTAACTCAAATTTCTCAATTTTGGACATTGGCCCTTTTTGTAACAAGGTACAGATTTATTGCTACAAAAATGTATCAAACAATAAAAAAAGTTTAAAATGCAAATTTTTTTCACATTGTGTGCTTCAGGTGGACGAAGGCTGTGAGGTAGGGTTTTATTATTATTATTATTTTTTTTTAAGTAGAATTACACCGAAAATAATGTATTCATCCTAAAAAGAATTATGTAAATACAGTATGGTACGACTTAACGTAAAGATTGAACTTTAATAGTTCGCAAGAGAAAAAAAAATAATTCAGTTTTTGCAATTGGACAATTTTTATCATTCTTTATATCTCCAAATGAACCATTTTATCAGGAATTGGTTCATTCATACTCGCCGTATAAGCAGGATAAAACTCACCATTTATTTATGCTTTCTGATAGCCCTGTAATATATAGTCTGCACGGACTTTTCCGTTCAGGGGACTAAACATGTTTGATATGATGGAAATGAGCTTTTTTTATTGTTTAATGGTGCATTTGGAATCCGGTAATTAATTTAGACTATTCCTTTATCTTGCTTTTATTTATTTACATTTTATAGAGAACAAAAATATTTGTTAAATTGTAAATAACAAAAAGATAAGTTTTACATTGTTCGACAAAATTAACATTTGAAAAATTGTCTGTCTTGCACAAATTTAAAGTTCAGGTTCCTAATTTTTTATTCTTCATTTCATTTTTGGATTGCTTATTATGTTGCCTCTCGATAAAAAGTAAGCAAGTTCATTAAATAGAAGAAACATTTTTAGGTCTTCTTTTATGAAAATATTTAAACCACTGTAAACAACCAATAACGGATAAATGCTCTGTACATTTTATCTTAGAAAAATGTAGCTAAAAATATCCTATATATTTCTATACATCCTTTTCCAATGTCAGTGCTTGTCCACGTTATCGCGGCTAACTTCCATCGGCATTTTCCACTGCCTCGAAACCTAGACTCTCTTCGCTTTTATAGTGTTGTTAAAACAGTATTTTGAAATCATCCAGTTTCAGGTTTTATCGACGCAGGCATCGTGGTGTGCACGACACAGCATTTAAGGCTCATGAAACTGTAATTTTAGAAATTTTCCAATGTAGGCAACTCCACGACACTCAGTGAAGGTAATATATTGTAATAATAATAATCATTACTATTTTGTTCTTTCAAAATTTTGTAATCCCTCTTATACTAAAGCTGTAAATTTATAATTTAAATGCATAAAAAATAATCTATATAAATGAAAATGTAAATGTCCGTTTGTGCAAAATCACTAATCTTGGAAAGTTCTCCACCGATTGCTTTGAAATACACGGATTGCTTCTAATTTTGTAAATAGGTTAATTCTCATAAAGCGCTAAAGCGCTTCCCTGATCAGTTTTAGCAGTTCACTAGTTAAGTATAAAAGGGGGACGGTGGGCTAATCTCACGTTAATTTAGATAAATGGATTTTTCATGCAGAATTTTCCGATTTGCTTCAAATTTTGTAAATAGATTCATTTTCATAAGGTGCTTACCTGATTAGTTTTGGAGTTTTATTCGTTAGTTGTGTAGTTATATTTCTTAAGTGTAAAGGAGGAATCGGGCTAATCCCCCCCCCCCCCTTAACTTAGATAAATGAGTTTCTCATGAAGAATTATCCGATTTGCTTCAAATTTTGTGAATAAATTCATTCTGATAAGGTGCTTCCCTGATTAGTTTTGGGGGCTCATTGATTAGTATAAAATGGGAAACGGGGATAATCCCCCTTAATTTAGATAAATGGGGTTTTACGCAAAATTATCCGATTTGCTTCAAATTTTGTACACAGGTTTATTATGATTAGGCGGTTCCCTGATTAGATTTGGAGGTTCATTTTTTAAGTATAAAGGAGGTGAAATAGGTGGATAATCCATCTTAATTTATTTTTAAAAGGTAATATTCTTTGAAATAAGTGTAATATACAATTAGTGGGAATAGCCTGTGAGCTCAATGCCATCAGTTTCACTAGGCACTGTACTTTTTAATTTAATTTTTGCAATTTAATTTTTTCAATTATATATGCTTTTTGTTAAGTCTTTCTTCTTTTCCCGTGCGATCGATTAGCTTCAGTTCATCCAAATAATTCCTCGCAGAAGATGAATCTCGCAGAAGGTCGTCGTACTGGCGGAGCGAACGCAATGCGACGAGTAATCTATAGAAATAAAAATGTAAATGTTCATTTGTACAAAATCGCTAATCTCGGAAAGTTCTTCAGCGATTGCTTTGAAATTCACGGATTGAGTTGCATTCGAATACGAGCGTGTTGTTATATACAGGGCTGTGGAGTCGGAATCGGAGTCGTGGAGTCGAGAAAATTTTTGAGCGAAAGAGTCGGAGTCGGATCTGTTAAAATTCCTGGAGTCGGTGTCGGAGTCGTCCTTTTTACAAGCAGGTCTGCATTGCCGGATTCGGCCAATTTTTGAGCGAAAGATTCGGAGTCGGAGTCGGATCTGCTAAAATTCCCAGAGTCGGGGTCGTCCATTTTCCCCACTGACTCCGCAGCCCTAGTTGTATACCTAATATGAATCTCGATCACCACTCCCCCAATTTACCATCCCCCACAAGCCCACCAGGGGAATCTTTTTATTTTTTTCCCGACACCCACCATGTGATATATCATTAGAAAGCACTTTGACCACTCTTTCATAATATGCACCTCCCCTCCCTCTCCCCCTACTTTCCCCCCGGGGAGACACATTTTTATATAAATAAAAATGTAAATGTCCGTTTGTTCAAAATGTTAAAGCTCCGAAGTTCTTCACCGATATCTTTCAAATTCACAGACTGCGTAACATTTGAATGCGCGCATGTTTTAATATACCAATTATGAGCATCACTGGCTCCGCTCCCAAATTTTTCCTCATCCAGGGCAGTTTCTAAATTTTTTTTGACACCCATTACGTGGTATATCATTAGAGAAAGCCTTTTGAGAAATTTTTCATATTATGCACCTCCCGCCCCCTCTCCCATCACTTTGCCCCTGGGGGGTGCACTTTACTGAAATATTTCGTCAGGATTTTTTTATGCTTTTTCTTTGTGTTTTAGTTCGTGGTTTTTTTTTTCCATTTTAGCTCATAGGCTTATTAAAGTCGCAGTCTCTGTATGTACGTACGTATTTATGTATATATATACGTAACGCGATAACTCTTGATAGAAATATATGATTTGCTTCAAAATTTATAAATAGGTTCATTATGAAAAAGCGCTTCCGTGATTAGTTTTTGGGATTCGTTGGTTAAGTATAAAGGGGGTATCAGGGCGCTAAACCCCCCTTAATTTAGATAAATGGGTTTTTCATGCAGAATTATCCGATTGCTTGAAATTTTGTAAATAGTTCATTCTGATAAGATGCTTTCCTGATTAGTTGTAGGAATTAATTGATTAAGTATAAAGGGGGGTAATGGGGCTAATCCCGCATTAATTTAGATAAATGAATTTTTCATGCAGAATTATCCGATTTGCTTCAGATTTCGTATACTGGTTTATTCTGATAAAGCGCTTACCTGATTAGATTTGGAGATTCATTTGTTAAGTATAAAGGGGGAGGGAAACGTGGGGACAACCCCTTAATTTATTTTTCAACGAGCATTATTCTTTGAAATAAGAGTATAATATACAATTTTTGCGAATAGCCTGTGGGATCAATTGCATCAGTTTAATTGGGCTTTTTTCTTTTTAATTCACTCGATCTGCTATGGAAGACACCGCTCGTACTGTAATTGGCAATCGGTGCGCCGATTATGATGTTATAAAATATCCTCCAGCCAAAGCTTTGCACCGACACGCGGCATGCAGTAAAAAATAATGAGCAACGTCATAGAAGCAACATTCTTGACAGGATCTTTCAAAGGTGAAGATATCCTCATTCCTCGCATTCCTTTGATTCCAATGGATTTTCCATTTCAATTTGAGATATTGCAATTGCCAATTTGATTGCCGTTTGCAATCTCCATCAATAAACATTATTGCCAAGCTTTAGAATTCTGCGGTTTAGATCTAGACACGAATTGCTTCTCACACGGACAATTATATGTTTCGTGTTCTAGAATCGGTAAATCAGACAATCTCTATTTCTGCACAGACAATGTAACAACAAAAAATATTGTATATCCACGCGCATCATTAAACCCATGAGAAACGTGCACTTTTTCTTTTCTTTCTTTTCCATTTAGCCAGACTGAGGCACATCAACGCGTGGCCGGGTACATCTCATAATAATTAATATATATATACAGATATAAAATATTGGAATAATAATAATTATTAATATTTTGTACTTTTAAAATTTTATAACCGCCCTTATACGAAATCTGTAAATTTATAATTTAAATGTATAAAATATAATAAAAAATAATATATATATATATATATATATATATATATATATTATTTTTTATTATATATATATATATATATATATATATATATATATAAATTCACAAATTTATGCATTTTTTTAACTGCCGTTGGCGTCGTTATTTTAATTGTTTCCTCCTTCACTTTAAAAATAAAAATAAAAATATTTGTTTTGTGTAATTAATATCGTACATGCAACCGAATATAAAAAGCTAATTTTCCAAACTGCTTAACAAAATGAAAATTTATAAAGTTAAACACAAAATTCCTCACGTGTTTCGTTTTCTAAATAATACATCAGAAATTACATTAATGTCGATTGTGAAAGAAATCAAAAATTACTTTCCAACTCAAAATATTCTGCCTCATTTAGCACCAATTCAGTGTTTTCTTGTTTTCCGTTTGCAAGTTCATGCCCTATTTACCGACCATATAAGGGAATAATGTGGTTTGGACAAGTCGATAAAAATATTGCCAGATAAGAATGGAAAATCTTACAATACGCTTTCTTTTCATCTTTAAATCAGAATTTTCATTGTTTATAATAAGGAAGAAAAACGAGGGATCATTTTGTTCCATTTATATAGCTAGATTAGACAGATTATCCTTATTGTTCTATTTATATAAAAATAAGCTTAATTAAAATGTTTTAAAGAATATGGACATGATAAAAAAACATTGACGGGAAACGTTATGTTTCCAGAAGCCGTAGTTTTTCGGAATAATGTGAGATGAATAAATGATTTGGACGTATTTGTATTTTTAATCATATACAATGATTCTAGAATTGTGTTAATTTTGACAAATAACATAAAAATGTGAAAGAAAAGATAAACTAATTATTTATCAGATTCTTAGAATAACTTACAAACCAAATATTTCTTTCATAAATTGATAAAAAAAACCTATACAATAATAAAAAATAATATTTACTGTTATTCAACAAGATCGTAAAAAGAAAATCAAAATTTTCTTAATGCTAAATATTTTAGTATAATAAAAATTCTGAGGAAATTTTAACTTTAGTAAAATAATCCCTTCCAAGTCTTTGTCTAATAATTAATTTATGATTTTAAGTTCTCGCGTACTTGTCTATTTTTTTTTCAAATTTTTTTCATAATACATGGTGTTTCTAAGTGTCACGCAAACCATATTACTCTATATTAATTAAAAAATGCATATCTTTATTGGTAAATAAATCATATGTGTTGTTATTTTTCTAACTGGACGACGATAAATATCCGGGCTTGGATTCAAACAATTCCCTCTCGACAAAAAAATGCCCAAGAGAGAATTCGCAATATTCCAACTGGGCGAAAAAGGCTTGGGCAAAGATTCGAAACTAATTTTATGATTTATTTATCAATTCGAACAATTTTGATAAAATTAAGCCGGTGTAAGTACGTAGCAGAATTTACTGGCGTTCTATTACATGCTATTTATTCAGTTGAGCTTATTTATATATCAGACCGGATGTTATGATCACTAAGGTTAAATGGGTGAATGAAGTCCTCTTAATTAGTCTGGGATAGCTCAGTTGGCAGCAGCAGCGTGCGAAGAGAAAAGTGCGCCCGGGGCAAAGTGAATTTGACGGACCTCCCTTTCCAATTTTTCTTTGTGACAGGTGTCAAAATTGAAAAGTGCAGAAACAGAAACAAAATATATTGAATACATATTTTGCGTATATTTTTAAACTTTAGGTTTAATTTTAATTCAGAAATTTCAAAAAACTAAGAAATATAAAAGAAAATTGCACTTATATTTTGGAAAATGGAGATCTGGAAAATGAGTGCAGAAAAAAATTATATAATAGTACAGTATAACAGTTTGGAACCCTTTTATATTCCAAGAAAGAAACCCCATGCTATTTTGCTAGAATATGTTTTCGTCACAAGGCTCAGAACAGAGAAAGTTAACAAAAGAGATAAAGACAAAAACCTGAAACCAGTTCTGAAAAGAAAGAAGTCCTTACTCATAAATTTGTATTTCGGTGTGAGGTAAAGAAGAGTGCAAAAACTTTGAAACGAAAAATGTTTGTACTTTCACTGAGAGAAAAAATACCAATATGTAAGTATACATTTTTTTTTTTTTTTACAAAAAAGAAGAAAAATACGAGGTTTGTAGTATAAATTTGGCACCCCCTCAAGTTCCGCGCCCGGGACGACTGCCCACTTCGCCCCCCACTTCGCAAGACCCAGGTTGGCAGAGAATATGCAGCTTCAGGCAAGAGATCCCTGGTTTGAATCCTGGAACGGAAATATTTCGCCTAGAAGAGAAGATACAACTCATAAATCCTATTTATGTTCATTTTCGCCAAAGCAAGTAAGAAATACATAACAAATACCCGCACAACATGAATTCATCCAATTTCCGCCTAAAGTACGTAATTTGGATCAATGGACGCGTTTGGATCCATGGAAGTTTTAAAGTCATCCGAACTTCACCTATATTTCATCTAATTACATCCAAATATCATCCACTTTATTTAGTAAGTACGTCTTTTGGGCCACAAATTGATCGTAAAATGAACGTAATTTGAACCTCAATTTTTTTTTCAATTTTACTTCTAAAATCTGGACGAAATATAATCGCCTGTTAGCTGTAATAGTAATGTGTTTTATTGAACCATAATACGTACTTTAGACAAAAACGGGACGAATCTACGTTATCTCCCCATAGGAAAAGATGGCATCATATTAATTACAAATTAATAATAAAATAAGCCATATATTTTCATTACTTAAAATAACTATTGAAAGCTAAATCATCCATTTCTTTCACGAAATCATATTATAAACAAAATAGTTAACTAAAATATTTAAATTTATCTCTTGCGAAGAAGCATCTATACAAATAACTTTTTTTTAACATCCATTAATTCTGGGTAAATAAAAGATTATTTGGAACAGATGTCATAAAGCGCCGCCATCATGGAATTTTTCTTGGCTTGAAAACCTCACTTCCACCAAGTAGTAAATGTCGCCAAGCACCGGTTTATGCGCATGTTAGGCTTTACGAAAATAAAATGTAAATAATAAACAAAACTCATTAAAGTGGCAATCTCTATACGTCGCATGAGGGCTACGCGATCATTAACCGAAAAAAAACATCACTGGATTCAGAAAACTTCTTCTGCCGCGATGACAACTATGCACGGAACTCGTTAAAGCG
The DNA here is from genome assembly GCA_963932465.1 of Maratus speciosus. Classification (NCBI taxonomy): domain Eukaryota; kingdom Metazoa; phylum Arthropoda; class Arachnida; order Araneae; family Salticidae; genus Maratus; species Maratus speciosus. Next base: position 328,924,809 of record OZ010788.1, on the reverse strand, counting down.
GCAATCAGTAATCGTCGTATGAGCGTTATGCGCTCATTAACCGGAAAGAAAACATCACTGGATTCAGCAAATTCCTTCTGCAGCAATCACAAAAAAAACACAAAACTCGTTAAAACAGCAATTAGTAAATGCACGTATGTTGCTGTTCCCTAATCTCAAAAATGCACGAAATGTAGGAGAAATATACAATAAATGATTAATAGAAAACATTACTATAAAACACAGCAACAAAATATACATAAAATTATCAACATACCTTAACAGATGACATCTGCTTTCTTGAAAGCTCAAGCACAAAGTTCCTCCTAGTTTCACTGTCATTTTCCAAAATGACGGTGATGCAAGGAGGTACTTTGTTTTGTTTGGTGTAGTTTGGAGGTTTCCAAAATTGTCTTATGAATACGCACTGACGCACCGTAAACAAACCTCCTTTATTCGTCAAAATTTCCTCATATTTCTTAATTACTTCAGCAAGAGCATTTAAATTGAATACAGAACCCATATTCAATCAAATACATCCAATAAATTTAAGATAAAAATAATTGACAGAAACATTCAACACGATATCACAACCAAAAACGAACTTCTCGCGTACTCGCAACAAAATCTCAATGAAAAACGGGGTTGCCAGAACACATCACGCCAGAACACGCGCGTCACACGGATTCCATATCGATAAAGATCGCCAACATAAAATCGCCAAGAAACCTCAAAACATCCAAGATGGCGGCAAAGGTATTATACGGCATCTAAGCGTATTTTTTTAATTCAATTATATAATAAAAATTAGTTTTGCTTTGTCAAACAACTTATCGTTGTCCGGTCATCCAAGGCTGTCTTACAGATGACTGTTGATTTCCCCAATATGGTTTATTAGTGAAAAATTGAAGACCCAGGTATCGGCCGGAGTAGTTCAATGGTTAGAGCGACAGCCTGGAATTCTGTGGCCCCGGGTTCGATTCCTGGCTCTGGCTAATTTTTCACTTAAGTTGGGTTTATTTTATTTATTGAACGTATGTCTGTATAATATTTACTAATGACTTAAATTATTTATCGGGCAGTAAATTTATTGCCCTTTTAAAAATTTAAAAGCATTTATATTTAAAAATATTACTGTATTACTGCTAATAAAATTTATTTTCAGCTTTCTAAAACTTTCAGTTTTGTTATATCTTTAAAGAAACTACTTCAGTTAGTGTCCTTCATCTCTACACAAAATATTTTATTAATTTTAGAATATATATTTTAGTAAAAGGAAATGACACATTTTAAAATTTACAATCTTATTCATTTCATTTTTAGAAACATTCTATGAATAATATAATAAATGAACTAGTCTGATGTAGCAGTCCCAAAACATTCTTCTATCTCATACATGTTAATACTTGAAAATTCGATATCACATTGCCAAAATTAAACTTCAATCTATGCCTATCATCAGGATTCTAAAGATATAAAATTCCGTGCTTTGGTTCTTGAGATATGGGAATCTCTGAAATCGTGTAAATCCAGCAAAATTCAGCCTAGCAGAGCCACCTATTGGGTGCTTTACACCAAAACCACCAAACAACCGCTTATGTCAAAGTCTAACTGAATCTGAAGTTTGCGGAAAATCAGTGCATTAGTTTTTGAGATAGAGTTATTGCGAAAATCATGAAAATGCCAGCACAGCAGCGCCACCTATAGGACGATTAACACTAAAACCTGATCAGCAACAACTTGTGTTAACATCTAATTAAATCTGAATTTAGATGAAAATTCGTGCATTAGTTTTTGAAATAGAGCTATTGCGGGAATCGCGCAAAATGCAGCACTGCATCGCCACCTGTTGTGCGATTAACACCAACACGTAATTAGAATCAAGTCATATCAAGGACTAACTGAATATGAAGTTTCATGAAAATCCGTGCATTAGTTCTTGAGATAGAGCATTGCGGAAAGTAAAACATGCAGCATAGCAGCGCCACCTTTTGAGCGTTTTACACCAACACGTAATCAGTATCAAGGCATATCAAGGAATAACTGAAGGAATAACTGAATCAGAAGTTTCATGAAAATCCGTGCATTAGTTTTTGAGATAGAGTCTTTGCGGAAATCGTAAAAAATGCAACATAGCAGCGCCACCTGTTGAGCGATTTACACCAACACGTAATCAGCATCAAGTCATATCAAGAATAGCTGAATCTGAAGTTTCATGAAAATCCTTGCATTAGTTTTTGAGATAGAGCCATTGCAAAAATCGTAAAGAATGCAGCGTAGCAGCGCCACCTTTTGAGCGGATTGCACCAAAAATTAATCCGCATCAATTTGTATCAGGGACTAACTGAATATCAATTTTTATTAAATTCCGTGAATTAGTTATTGAGATAGAGCGCCCACAAAATTTGTGTTACACACAGACAGAATCACAGACAGGCATTTTTAAAAACATGTTTTTCGGGTTCTCTGACCTCTAAAACGTGTAAATCCGTCGAAAACCGGAATTCGAAAATTTTCATGAATTCAATACTCTCTTCTTGTAAAGATAGAAGAAAGTAAAACTGTAAGATACCTACCAACATACTCACTCGCTTTTACGTTTAGTGCATTTCTAAATTCCATAAATATATGCGTTTCTGCTTTTCTTCACATTTTTGTTTTACATACTATTTCTACGGGGAAAAAATATTATTTCTTGGTTTTCATTTATGTTAGTGAGTATACTCTGTGTAAATGCTGTAATGTACGCATAACATCGTTCATTATAGTAAACTAGAAAGGTAGCCCGTCAAAAATGACGGAAATTTAGATATAAAGATATATACAACTCATGTGCAAGAATATGAGTTTTCTCGCTTATTCCGCAGTGATTATTGAAAATAACACATTTCAAGAACGAAACACATTTATGAAAAACTGTGTACAGTAGAAGACCACTCATCTACACAGTTTGGTTCCAAGTGTTATGCAGATTTGATGCTTTTTGCGGTCATGTCTATTCAATCTTTGTTTACATTTATTTAAATTCATATATTGGACAATTTAGATTGTTGAGCCTTAGAAATAAATAAATAACACACTTGGAGTAAGGTTAAAAACTATTAAATTATCGTATACGATTTCATGAAATGGTATTATATGTGTGTGCTTCACGATCTTGGTTACGACGTTGGCGAAATTGGCTGCAACTTGTCATAATCCTAATAGTGTGGGCCGCTATAACAAAAAAGTAACCAGTTTTTAGTAAAAATTCTGATATAAAGTAGCTTTCAAAAACTTGTGTAAAATTGCAGGCCGTTCTCGTGTTATGTCAGTCCTAGGAATAATATTTCTAACACTGAAGATTTTCCATGTATATATGGAATTTAGAAAAGCTTCTCCAAAAGAACGGTCCTGAAATGATATTGTAATTCCTCTAACTTCAAAGTTTAATCGGGCCCTGATGTTGAGTACTGAAATCTAATAAATGCAGTTATTTTGAATATTACAACAGAATTAAACAGTTAAATTTATTTAACTTAAACCTGCTGTACTTCCAGATGTTATTTTTTAGTATTAAGAAAGAAAATTATTTAAAATTTTCAAATCATGCATTTATGGTTTTTTTCCGTCTTTAATAACTAAATAATGAAAAAATAGGCTTTTGTTCTGAGCTCATAAATATTACAATAAAATAATGTAACTAAGAGACATTGCAAAATTAAATCTTTGTGATTACAAAACCATAAACAAACGATACCGCCACCATTTTACCTAGTATGACGTCATTAGAATATTGCCCATTGATTGTTGGAGAACGTACTTTGTGAATGATTACCACAATGATTTAATATTTTTGACGTTTCACGATGAATGAATCACTTGTGTTTGTTTAGGTTTATGGAATGAGATATTAAGTTGTGAACCTAATTTTAATTCAAGTTATCCAAGGGTATATGTATTTTTAATCGAAATTAAAAACAATGCTTTGATCTCGATCACTTGTGTTTGTTTAGGTTTATGGAATAAGATATTAAGATGTGAACGTAATTTCAATTGAAGTTATCCAAGAATATATGTATTTTTTATCGAAATTAAAAACAATGCTTTGATCTCGAAATAAAAAGTTTTAGTTTGTATAATTTGTTATTTCTGTTAATTATTTTTTTAAGTACTTTTCCATTATAGCGCATTTTAAAAAAAAAGCTTGGCGCGATACGGGCATCGGAAAGTGAGATATGTTGCGAAAATATATAAACAGCTATGAAAACAAATCTAATGAACTTTTATCTTTGTTTATATATGCACTTATATACATAAAAAATCGTTTCTAAATATGTATAATTTTTTTTATATACAAATTACAGCACATATTTCAGATATGAACCGGGATACCTAACTGGCGCCAAAATGGTGTTATTTTGCCTGCTATGGTAACCCGGCTATTGTTTTTTATTTATTAATAAATTGTTTATTTACTTTTATTTTCTGTTTTTTTATTATATAAACTGCTTTGTTCTATAGTTATTATTCAAACTTTTATTTATTTATAGTTATTTCCTTTTCAAAATGATAGCAAATAATTGAAAAATATATAAGTAACTGGTATTCGAAAGCGAGATTTCTGCCAAATTGGCGTTATAGAAAAATCACGTCAACCTCCATGCGTATATGACATCTGTGCAAAAATTACTTCTGTTTCTTTATAAAAATGGGTAAATAGCTTTTTTTATATTAAATTGTCGGCACAGATGTCATATACGCCCATATTGGCGTATATGACATCTGTGCCGACTTTTTCTTGACGCCGATGTCATATACGCACCGGGTACTTAACTGGCGCCAAAGTGTCGTTATTTTGCTTGTAATGGTAACCCGAATGTTGTTTATACTGTTGATGTTTTCGCCAAATTGGCGTTGGAAAAATCGCGCCAATATAACATCTGTGCCAAATTGTATACGTATGGAAAAAATTGCTTGTGAGTATGAAGCAGTAAATAGGTTGTCAGAAAATACGTTGGCAAACTTCTTTCTCGCCAAGAAACTTTTCTCCGAAGTATTGTACGTACATAAGTAATGATTGCTAGAAATGCATTTTTAATTATGATATGCGCTTTTATGTTTCACTACATTTATGCATACTATACCGTGTGTATAAATGCTACAGTTCATATGCAGGGCTACACAAAAGAATTCGTAACGGTTACTGAGTATGAGAGTAAATTGCTTAAAGGTGGTTTTTAAAGGAGTTATGCATTATCACGCTGAACTGCATTTAGATTCCTAAGAAATCTTTGTAGAATATAGATATACATGGTCACGCAAAGAATTGGATACATAACCGCCTATGGATAATAACATATGGAAATGTGATTTCAGTAGTTTTAAGAGTAGTTTAAATTAAATTTTAGCTAAATAGTGGCATGTAATAATGGTACTATTGGCTATGGACGGTAACTGCTGAAATCAATTTTTAAATTTTTTTATGCGTTTTCTAAAATTTTTGCTTAGTTATCTTGTTACTTCTTAGTTATCCCGTCGACCAAATTACTGTCGCCAAATTGTAAGGTTAATTGCCAATAACGTTTGCCATTAATTAATTAATTGTAAGATTAAATGCCAATAATGGCCAATAAAAACCATTAATTCGACGTTTTCTTTGTATTTTTGTTAATGTTTTACTATTGATTTGGCGATTTATATAATTTGGCGAAATTGGTCGACGGGATATCTAAGAAGTAACGTTATCTTATTTACCTTATTTCCCTAAATAACGAAGTTTTTTTAAAGCATTCAGGATGCGTTGGAAAGTGTTTCATATTCTATGCTTAACGTATGATTTTTCTTTCTTCTTTAGTCTTATTTTGCATTTATTTTATTCTTAATTTTGTAGTCTTATACTGTTTTATAGAAACTTTGGCACAGTTGTCATATACGTTATCATATATTGGCGCAATTATTTTCCGACGCCAATTTGGCGAAAACATCAACAGCATAAACAACAACATCCGGATTACCATATCAAACAAAATTACGACACTTTGGCGCCAGTTAAGTACCCGTTGTGTATATGACATTGGCGTCAGAAAAAAATCGCGCCAATATGTATATGACATCTGTGCCGAAACTTTAATATTTAATGTTTAAACTCTTCGCTCCACTCCCCTTGCATATAGTACAAACTATAACACGGATAGCGCAAAATAATAGACAGATTGGTACTTTTCCACTGTAGAGGCTTTGGCAAAATGCTTGATGTAATTTGGGCATCAGAAAGTGAGATTTGTGTACTTTTTCCGTTATGCGGACACCATTGTCGCCAAGCGTAATAGTTGGCGCAAAATCGTGAATTGAAGCATTTTAAAAATAAAAGAAAAACCATTGTCGATACTAAAGTGAGCATTTAAAAAATATAACATTTGAAAATTCCAGACTTTTACGAACTATTTCATGAAATCACAAATATATACTTAAAATAAGTGAACAAATAACTGCTATAAAATAAAGCAATAAAATAAAACTCATATTAAACTGCTGGCATAAAATTACAAATATCTTTTAGCATTTTGAAATAATTGGCGCATTAGCATACATTTTGGCATGGTGTCCGTATAACGGAAAAATATCGAGATTTGTTGTCAAATCATATAAATAGCTATGAAAACAAATTTGATGAGCGTTTTTGTTTGTTTTGTATGTATATTATTGATGTTTTTATGTACAAATTACATCTGTTTCTGTATAAAATTAGAGAAACGGCTTTTTTATGTTAAATAAATCGCATAAATATCGAAAAAAATGCATGTGTATATAAAATGAAACAGTGAATAGGTTCCCGGAAAATATGTTAGCAAATTTCCTTTTTCGCCAAGGCACCTATACTGGAAAAGTACCTAAAGCACATTAAAATCGCGCAGTTAGGAGCGCACACAGTACACCGTTGTCTATTGGCGGTTATTTTATTAGTAGCATCGGGAAGAAGATGTAAAGATGTACTTTAAATTCTCACCCATAGATTTCGAAAAAATATCTTAAAAGTGTGGAGTTTAAATTAAATTTCGGTGACCTCCATTATGAAAGATTAATGGTTTTAAATGGGAATTTCGCCAAATTAGCCAGCTATCACCAAGTTGGCTAACATTTGGCGTACTGTGGTAACCCTGCATTAATATTTTTCAATAATTACTCATTTCAATGAGGTGGTCCTACCGGAATAGTGAGGGACACACAGAGACTTGGATTTTATATAAATAGATGCTGAAAATTATAGCCATTCTCTGTCAAGCGCAATTCCATTTGACGACATGTATTTTCAGCCACAATGACAAGATGTAGCATATAAGTGGGAATGGATTCAGTGAAGTTGCGATTGTTGTTGCGGATCGAGGTGGCCATTATCCACTTGAAATTATTCTATCTTCAAACACCTTACGGAATGTTACTATATTCGACAATCTAAAACTATATGATCTGATGCTGTGCTAGGAACGCCATCTATTGTGCTTCATATGGTGAATAATTGCTCGAAATTAAAGCATGCACATTTAAATTTCTGGCAGATAATAATTGAGGTGATGCTTGCTTATCTTTAGAAACACATAGGTTTTGAAACACATAGCAATTTAGAGGTGAACATCCTGCAGTGTTTTATTTATATTTTATTTCTTGTCACTTTAGTGAAGAGTTAAATTATTAGATTGACATTTGAAAATTGCGTACTGTAATTGCCATCTGTGGCTCGTTTACCACATTTAGTATATAATGACACAGTGCTGCTTTTTTATATGTTTCGTAGTCACATTGTGTTACATGACGTAGTAGTGCACTGGTTTCATAGTATCTCCTTATCATCTACTGCACTATATCGATACCACGCTGCAGCTAAAGCCTCAGTTATGGGAGCTCGAAATACTACGACTTAGTTGTGGATTGGTCAATTTTTTAATGGGTGCATATAATTGCACTGCTTTGCATTTGCTTTATAAATTCATCGTAGGAAATTTATTTATGAATATAATTTTTTTAAAAGATACACAAATTTGTTTGACTTTTCTGAAAGGGTTTTTATAATGAAAAAACTAAAGAAGCCATTTTTGGCTTTCCAAAAGGTGATAATTGGGAATTAAATGAAATGCATTATTATGGAAACATAGTTGGGTTTTAGCTAGATTTCATATGAAATATTACGTACTGGGATCTCTCCTATGTTGGAATTTCGGAAAAATGTTTGCAAATCTACATCGATAATCATGACTCCCAGAACCCCAACCCCCCCCCCCCCCATTCAAAAACTCTATATATACATATATATCACTTTTTTATGAACACGATAACTTCTATAATTCTGGAAAAATATTTTTCCAAACTGATACATAAATGAACAGGCGTAAAATCTCGGTCAATTTCCTTGATGGGCAAAATCGGACCAAGGGGGTGGAAATAGGGAGGGGTTTTGTGAAAAACGAAAAAAAACCCCATGACTTCTTAGTTACAATACTCTCACTTTAAAGTTATTAACACTTCTAAAAAATAGGCCAAAAAATTATGTATGACAGATTTTTGATAAAACTGATAATGGGCTCAAGGGATGAAAAATATAGGAGATTTTGGGAAAAAAAAAAATTCATAACTTCGCCAATTCTCAAGATATAAAAACCAATTAAATTTATTATAATTTGACTTAATATTATCTACAACTTTTATACTGCAAAGTTTTCCATAAGACCTTACGCAAAAAAAAAATAAAAAAGGATACAAAAAGGGTGAGTTAGAGAAGAAAAAAATCAATAACTTCGTCAATTCATAAGACATCAAATCCGCATGAATTCATTATATATATTCTTAATATTATCTACAATTTTGATAGGAACAATTCTTACACCAAAAGCAAATTAAAAATATATAGATGTTGAAGAAAAACATACGTATTAACGATGTACTCAAATCCAAACTGCTTAATTTCGGACTCATTTTTAAATTCATTTATACTTCCAGACGCATCCAAATGGTCTGTTCTCTTACTCAGAAACTATATAATGTGCTCTACTGGTCGATTTTTTGATAAAGGCAAAATATTTTTTTAAAACGTTGTCAAAGTGAGCATTTTGAGCCGAATTTCTCGAAGTGATTGTGTTGGAAACAAAAATAAAAATATGGTCCTACTGAGAAAATAATTGTTTAAAAATCAAGTTGTAATTAATTGAACGAAAAATAAAAACATAAGTAGCTTATAAATCTTTTTAAAATCCACGTCGGCAAGTTTCATGTTTTTTCTTTGAAAAATGAATTTGAAAATGTGTCAGAAAATCTTGAGTTGTTGAGATTAGAAAATTGTTTTTTGAATACTACCTTAACATGATTATGATAAAACCAGCTCTTATATAAAAATGAAATTAAAAGCTCGTTGAAAGCGGCCAGATAAAATTGTTAAATTGGGTTTATCTCTAATCATGAATTACTTTTTGTTGGTGAAATTAGTATATAACTTCGAAATATACATGCGCCTGTCGGCCGAGCCAGCAAGGATTTCCTTTTTTTAATGTTTAATTACAAGTTTAAATTTTCATTTATTTATTATCAAAAAGTGAATTTCATATATTCTCAATAGCCTAATAAACTGAGCATGTATCATAAATCATGTATAAATATATTTTTAATAGTGTGGCAGGTTTTTTTTTTTTTAAGATTAAAATTTAATCATTAAACATGAAATTTTATGAGACAGTGACAAAAGTTAAGTTTACTTATGTTTCTTGTGAAAAAAAATTTGAAAGCCATAACTAGAAAACTTTAGTTTTCGTGCTTGAAATATTGAAGATTCCTTTTTTTCCCATACCATTTTTTTGTGTCATAAAATGCACATGAATTTCTTCCCGAATATATTTCAACCTAATAAAAATCCAAATGACATGGTATATATTTATATTTCAAATTTAAGCGTTTTAAAAATCTATTTAATAGATATTTTATATTTGACTTACTTCTTCCAACTTAGTTCTTAAAATGAGGACGTCTTAAGGGGTCTCAGGACTCTTAAAGCTTTAAAATTTTCAAAATTTAAATTTTTTTAGATGGTAAACTCCTATCTTTTCTGAACATTTTGATATAATTGTTTCCTTGAAATTCCTATTAGAACTGAAGTTATCGCTTTTCCATTTATACACGTTCAATAACTGAAGCGTCTTTTCGGAAACTTTGAAGCCATTTTTCTCCAAATGACGTTTTTGGGCATAACGCGCACGATATCTCAAACACTTATGAATATTTTTTTTCATAAAATTTTCAAAAAATATGTTTGATGTTTGTCTGTATAAACTAAACCTAAAATTTCCTTTTTATTGTGCAAAACAATATTTTTTTAGGTGATTATACTGTTGAAATTTTCTTAATTTTGCATTACCTAAATACAACTTTGTATTAAAAATATAAAAAAGCTTTCTATACAAATTTATTTAGGTTCATGATAATTATTACAATCTAAAGTGTAAGTAGGTACCATAATTTTCATTCTAGTTGCAATACTTATTTTGTAATCGTGCGCGTAATCTGTCATACCCATTTTTTTGCTCGTCCAATGTCTAACAGTTTGGAGCCCCCTGTAAATGCTCATTCTGCATCTTATAATTTTTTAAATACATGAAATGAAAGAAAATACTTATATATTTCATCCCAATTAAAATTGTGTCTTAAAATTAAATACATTTTAAGATATTAAATGTTGAAAACAGCCTTTTTTTTATTTTTTCTAATTTTAAGAGTCCTGAGACCCCTTAAAATATGAAACAAAATACTTCTTAAAATGTTAAAACAAGAGTACACAAAAAAAACAAGAGTACACAATTACGAGTAGTTGCATGTTGGTTGGATGTAATCGAATAATAATGTTGACCAGCGGATCTTCAAGACGTCTAAACTTTGGTTTTAAGTATTATAGTAGAGTGGTATTGACTGTAGAACACTTTACATGTTAAAAAACTGATATACACGGAGGGACTGGAATTTGAGGAGCTTTTAAAGTTAGAATTTGTCTTCTATCTATGGACACTTATTTATTATAAAATAAATATTTTAATGCTAAATAATTCGAGAATGTTTCACTAAATACTGTGACAAGTTTTTCACAGAAAATGTTACCTACTTTGGGCTTCTCTTAAAGATGAGTTCTTAAAGTTAAGGGAGAAATAGAGCATTATATGCTCGATATTCGAACTGAAATACAATTATACTTTAGATAACTGACGTACAACAGGATTAAATTAACTATTATTAACTTTTTCTAATATTTAACAACACTATATTTTCGTAGATTCCAAACAAAACAAACTTCACACTTGATATTTGAGCAGCAATCGCTTCGAAGAAACAATCATTGATTGGAATAATATTAAGTTTCTCAATAACAATGTTCCGTTTAAAAGCTGCTTTGTTTGGTTGTGTACAGTGTTTTACTCGTTTTGTGGGTAATTATCATACTATGAATATTAAGAATAGTTCAAATGCAAACATTAAAAAATACAACAAACTTGATAAAAAATAAGGTTATTAAAAGCAAGAAATATTTTAAAAATAAATACCGAAAATAATGCAGTTACAAAATTAAACTTGTATAGAAAAACTTAACAAAAGTATTTTAATAACCCTTAAAACACTTTTCATAAATCCTTTAGGAATACTTATTTTATGTACCTTTGCATAAGTTTAATAATATTTAACATAAAAAACCTAAATTTTACTTTGTAATAATGTTTAAAAAAGAGAACGTTTTATGGTATATTAAGTTACAATAGGAGTTCTTGCTATTTAAAAAAAAAAAAAAAAAGCTACATACACTACAATTCTATTGATCCTACCCGTCTAACATGCATTATATGTTAAAGGTATGTTTTTCCCCCTTAAATACATAAAACAATTTTCATACTTTGCTAATGTTTAAATGTTTCATAATGTTTAAAGTTTGCACTTTTTTTCTTCATTTTTGTTATTTATTATGTAAGAGTAGTTTTTGAAGATAAGCATTTTCAGATGTTAAAATATTTTTATTATTTAGATTTTTAATACCCAAGTTACTTATTATTACAAAGAAAGGTACTTAAATATTTTTTAAATAAAATCAATTTAAGTACATTCATTTTTCTATAGTGTTGCTTTAACTTAATGGATTTAAACTTTTATCTGATATTACATCAGATCTTCTGAACGTAGTTTCATAAATACCCTACAGGTTTTCGAAAACGTTTTACACAATTTTCCTCATTCAAATACACGGTTTCTAAATTCTACGGTTCTCCTGATACAAATGAACAAATGTTAGTAACAGTTAGAAATTTTAGAAAGCAGTTACTACTATAATGATAGCTATGCGCTGAGACATTGTATGCGATTCCATGAAGATGTTTATAACAAAGTTGAAATAAATATATACAAGTTGAAATAATAAACTTAAGTGTTTCTCATTAGATAATAGCTAAACTTATAATACCTGATTTCAAAAAATGTTCAAGAGCATTACATTAATTAAATTATTTATATACTGATTTTAATTTCTTTATTATTGTTAAATTCTGTATTAAAAAATGTCTGCATGATATAATTTTTAAAGAAAATTTAAATACTTTATAATTTAGAATATTATATACATTAATATACTTAAAAAGATAAAATAACTTTTAAAACCGGATTTTTACTTTTAAATAATAGTGTGTATAATTAATGTATAATCATTTATCTTAAATAAATTTATGTGTTTTTAAAAATATATATCTTTTTAAAGTAGTATACGGAAAATCTGTTTCTAATTTCCTTCGAAATTGCATTTATACCACTTTCAAATATACAAAAAATGATATTTCTCTTAAATATGATCATTAATTTAATGATCATTCATAAAAAAGGGGGGAGAAACAAAGAATTCATTTCAATAATTTTTTTTTTTTTTTACACTTGAATAATTTTAAATGAAATAATGATTCTTCTATATTAAAAAGTTAGAAAAACTAGTCTGTGCATTTCTTGTTATAAATTATACATATAAAATGAAAAATATGTGCGTTTCGGTTGCTTTTATACATTGAGATCTACTGAATGGAATTTCATGAAATTTGCGATGCTAGTTGGTTCACTTTTCTGTGAAGGTATTGCTTATTGTACATTGTTTAGTATATTGCATATCGTTCTACGTTGCTTAGTTGGAGATTTATGAGGGAATATTCTTTAATCAAGTGCTCTCAATTGTGGAATATTAGCCTTTTTTAAAAGTTCTACTGCACGAATTTTGATGAAAATTACACTGTTATTTACATAACTTTTCAGGAATAGTTTAAGTTTTATGTTTATCATTCCAACTTTATTAGTTACAGAATTATGGGGAAAGTGCTGTAATCAAGTATGATTATGAAAGATTAGCTAATTAAAATTTTCTATTATATGGCGTATAGTAAAATTTGCATTCTAGGAATGGTTTTAGTATATTGCTTTTACCGTTCTTTACCAAATCCTACTCTAAATGATCGACTAAAAGAGCTTTTCCTTAACAGACGAAATTCTCCCTGACATGTAATACCGTAATGGCGTTCCTATCATTTTAAAATATCCGGAAAGACATTTCAAGTCTGTATTGCTGTAAGACAAAAAGCACAATTTACCGCTATATTTCGTTTTATGCAGGATTCATTTCGAAAAACCGACCAGATTAGTGGGCGATGCGTGCTAGAATATAAATAAGAAAACACGAGGCCATAATTTATCTTTTATACATATTGTACATACATTAAGATGATTGAAAGGTAATCTATACATTTAAGACGCTATGCGTTTTCTTTCGACAGTCTTTGAGAAAAACCTACTGCATCAAATTACACCAATCTTTTTAAAAATGAAATATATTTGGCCACATATTTGCTATCGTACATTCGTTAGTTTAAATATTTTATTAATCAGCCGTAATTTTTAAATAAAATCTTACAGTTGTGCGTGTGCAGTGTATAAGTACGAGTCTACCTTTGGAGTGACGCGCTGCACATGCGCAAAGATGCTGGCTCAGTTGAACATTCACATCACAGCTAGAAGTTGTTTTAAGTTCGTCTGCTATTCGATCTTACTGTAAACAAGCTTTTCTTTCTTTCACAAAATTAATATTATTTGTCTCTTTCAGCAGTATTAACAATTAAAAAAATTATTGTGTCAATATTAAGAGCTAGGTGCGGTTTATTTCGGGGGTGTTTATATTGTTTTGGTAATATCACGCACATAAGATAAACACAGTCATTTGAGGCTAAAAGTTATTGCTGGTGACTCATCTTATGAATTGCCAATAGTTACGCACGAAGATTGGGAAACTAGCACGTTAAGTTGTAGCTGCTTCTTAAAGACAACAACAACAAAAAAAAAAAAAAAAAAAAAAAAAAAAGGTTATCATAAATATTAAAACGCAATAATATTTCTGTAAGATCTGAACTCAAATTCGAGACAATTGCGTATGTGTCAACTTCGTTTGGAGCATCTTCAATTTATATAGAAGGAAAACGAGTTCCTTCTAGCGTAGCGGGCTAAAGCAGCAGTTTAAAGCTCTGAATTTTTGTAGAGCACGCCGGGTCAAGCCCAAGCCTGGCAAAATGTGTAATATTTTTGTCGATAATTCCTTTCAATAATGACATACTTTATTAGGAAGGTTACCAGGATTACCAGGAAGATTATCAGTTATAGGATTTTTTTTTTAAATATTTTTATTATTTGAATGATTTATAATTAAATAAAATTTAACGCTCAATAATATTTTGAAAAAATTTTGATTTTATATTTAAAATATTTATCCTAAAATATTTTGCATGTAATTATCAATTTAATAAATTGAGCTGATGTACAACTTTTTGCTATATTTTCTGACCATTATCAAGAATATATATGTGTGTTTGTCATTCATTTGCGTAAAAAATAAAAAGCAAAGAAAGAAAAATTCATATAACAGCTATGAAAGAAATTATCTTGATATCCAGGTTTAATATTTAAATAAGGTATAAAAATGTAAAACAAAATTCAAGTAATAAAAAATATACATTATAAATCGTTACCTTCAACAAGTTTCAAATTTAGGTTTTTAGAGAATGAAACAGATAAAAATAAAATTCAGCTTTTATTGGTCGTGTAGTTTAAAAAAATACATAAATATATGAAAATACATATTGTTATTTTTTCAGAAAACAATGAGGGCGTAGTAAGTAAAAATAAATTCTCTACCCGGTATTTTTAGGTAAATTTCTGATAAAAAGAAATCATAATTGGTTATAAATTATAAACTTAAAATTATTTCATTTCACTGAATTGGTTAGACTGACACGATCACATATCGCTTTAAAGAAATAGGAATCATGCAATACAGAAATTCGTCACGTAATTCGCTATTCAATAATTGATTTAAAAGCAACTAAGTAAAAATTGAAGAATTTTTCTAATGAAACGTTCATGTTATTTTCTGCCAAATCTTGAAGGGTACTATATAGTATAGTTTATTCCCTATTATATATTATTTTAATTTTTTGTCAGGTGTCAATTCGTGATCGCATTTGCGCAACCATTCTGAGCATCCTTAGAATTATTTTCAAGAAAGTATAGAAATAGGGTATGTCCAATGTTCACGTGGCCGCCATTTCCGCAATGTAATGGATAAGAAAACTAAATGCTACCAGTTTAATATACCGACTTGCAGCATCATGAGGGCCGGACGATTAATACGTCGGATGACCACAGCGACTTCGATATCATTGTTATTCTATAAGTAATAATAGATAATAATAAATATAATTTTTAAATTTTTTTTATTAAGGCACACAAATAGAAGAATACGCAGCAACTACTCACAGATTAAAATAATAATAATAATAATAATAATAATAATAATAATAATAATAAATACATGTTTAATAAAATTTTTCAAACGTATTCGAAAGTTATTTTTATTTTTATGTTTCTTATTATTTGTTGCACTTTAATGGTATTCAGATACTAATTCGTTAACTGAAATCAGAAAGAAAAATTCGGCCAAATTGCATAAATTCCTATTACTGGTATTAGTCATGGTTGTCCAGTAACAACCTCAGATAAAAAAGGAGTACTGCATGGTACACTGTTAAAAATATCGTGAAAAATTACCTCTGTTTTTAAAGGCTATCTATTTTCTGACCAATGAAAACGATCCATAGGCGTTTATGTAGTGTTCTCATTGGTCAGAAAATAGATAGCATTTATAAACAGAGGTAATTTTTCACGATATTTTTAACAGTGTGCAGCATTAAACGAAAATTTAAAAACTTACAAGAAGCACAGAATAATTTTTTACTAGTAGGTATTTTAATTGGAGCGAGTGCACTGAAAAAAATTCTTCCGAGAAGTACCGGATGGAAAATATAGCTTTCATTTTCCATGTTTTTTTAGAGTGCAGCTTATTTTACTGAAACATCCAAAACTAAAATTTTTGGAACTCGATTACAGAATATTCAATGCCTATTTATCAGACCCTTTCAAATGGGTGCCACCCTAAAATTTCAAACTGCTATATCTGAGCCGATTTTTTTTTTTAGATAAATACAAAATAAAAACATTTCTGGAATCCTTGTAACAATGTTAAACACTTAAGGAAACAATATTCAATTTCTAAATTTTGTACTTCTTTTTACATTTAAAATTTTTAAATAACATTTAAATAGACGCCATTTTGTAACAAAATGGCGGATGAAGGTGGCCAACGTCCTCGTGAAGACACCGGTATGTACTATGCACTTAATAATTCACATCCAAATAGGTTCATAAAGACGAGAGTTACAGCATGATAAAGATCAAATATAAATACAATATACAGTGCGTTGAGAAATTATAAGACCACAAACGAATTGGTGTACTTCTGAAGAAGAAAACGCAATATGCAAATTTTTAGAGTGTGTATTTAAAAATGATCGTAGAACTTTTTCTGTTATAATTGTTACATGAAAATTTAAGTTACATTTTATTAAGATCTTCTAATTTTTTAAAAACGTAAATAAAGTGACTGTTAATAAATTATAAGATCACCTGAGAAAATTAGCATATTATACGTCACATCAGAATCATTGTAAAGCGTACGTGTTTGTACATCGTGAAAGTATTCCCAAGAAGTAAAGGTTCAGGTTTAGATAGTGTTATTTACGATATATTTGCAGATGTCGCGTGGTAAAGAATTGCCTGCGATCGAAGTAAGAAAATTTTAGTTTTATAAGGATGCTGGTAAATCTAAACGGGAATAGCTCGGTTAATGAAGCGGTCTAAAACTATTATTCGCAATGAAATAGATAAAAAGGATTCAAATAAAAATAAATGATCTCGAAGAAAAGGGATTTTGACAGCACGGGATGATTGACAGATATTTCCATTATCAACTCAAAAAGGTTTTTTAACTCGGGAAATTTCGAACCCTTTCAGAAAAAGGATATGACACGTAAGAGTTTGGAAGAGTATGAAATCAAATAGCAATGCGGAATGTATGAAACTGTTGAAAAAACCGAGGTTAATGAAACATCATAAAAAAGAAAGACTGAAATGGGCTAAAAATGTCATGTCATGGGACAAGAAAGGAAAACAAGTTTTATTTTTATATGAAAAGGAATTATCTTGAAGGTCCGGATGGTTATAAACACTATTTACACGACTTGTGGAAGGAATCGAAACAATGCTTCTCTTGACAAATGGGAGAAGGATCGGTAATAGTTTGGGGAGTTTTTAGTCATAATGGATTTTGCTGTTTAACCCAAATGTCGGGATGAATGAACGCAGTATAATGCTATGGTATATGATCATTTGATACCATCTGGACATTTCTTAGGTATTGTTAACTGGATGTTTCAGCAGGACAATGCTTCTTGCCATGTGTCAAAATCCATCCAGCAATGATTTAAAAAAGAGAAAAAATCATGTTTTGTCAAATCCGGACTTGAACCCTAGGGAAAATCTTAGACGCATATTAAGTCGCAAAGTTTATGCTAATAATAAACAGTTTTTTCTACCAATTAACTAGAAGTAGCCATTGTAAAATAATGACAAAATATTTCTGAATAAGTACTTAATCACCTCGTCATTTCTATGAAAAACAGAGTGTTTGAGGCTATAAGGAAAAATGGAGGACAATAACGTATTAATTTACATATTATTTTTGTTTTTAGACAAGTAGTCTTACAATCTGTTAACGTTGAATTTTTTAACCATTGCTTATATTTTTGTTAATTTACGTATTTATTACATTATTCAAAATTATTGCAAACTAATTTTAATAAATATATTACATTTTGATATATCATAAGTTTAAACTTTAATTACAACCGTTTTTTGCACCATAATTTTGAAATTCAGAGTGGTTTTATAATTTCTTAACACACTATATATATACTAGGGGGCTCTGCCCCCTGCAAGCTGCGCTCACCAAACCCCGTTCAGACACCGCAGAATCTAAAATCACGGTAATTTGATCGGTTTTTAAAAGATTAGAGAAGATTGAATTAAAATGAAAAAATCTATAGCGATCTCCCAGTAAACGGGTTTCCATTTAATTCCCTTTGATTGCGAAAATTTAAGGCCAAATCAGTTGCTGTTAAGACATTCAATGGTTGTTTTCGTGTTTGATTAAAGAAGATCAGTTAAACATTTGAAAAGAAGCTAAAATAAAATGAATTAAGTGAACAGAGTCTTTGCCGTCCGGTACTTTTTAACAGCGTTATCAAACGATTGACATAATACAATTTACTACAATTACTACAATTTACTGCTTTAACCCCTTCAAGGGCGGTAGTTCATTTTTGGACCACTTAATTTTAATTTTTAAATGCCAAATTGGCACCAGAATATTGGAATGAAAAATTTCCTTTTATTAAATAAGTGAACAAAATCATTTTCGTATTTCGAAATTTGTTTGTAAATTCCGGTGCCATTCACTGATTTCAACATTTTACGAAATACCTTGCCCCTGAAAGGGTTAAACGCATATTAATGTATTTATTATTTTAAAGTTTCCTTTCAGTTTTAATATTCATGCATAAATACAATTTTCTAGACATAATTTTCAATATTTTCCTGCTTTTAACTCGTACTCATTTAATAGTATTTTTAAAGTTTTTTTTTTCTTTTTAATAGGCATGTCTAAGTAAATTTGTAATCGTTAGAAATATTATTATTTGCACTGTTTTTAGAATTGAAAGCAATCTCTATTATAATAGCCTAAGTCATGCGACTATCTTCAACAGTTCCTTCGCTTTTCATAAGAAAGGTTTCCATTTTGATTAAAGAATCAAAGTTATTTTTTCGAAAAAAAAAACTACATAAAAGTTGCCATGTTCGCAAAGAATTCTTGGTACTTTTTTGTTAGCCGGGCTCAAATCTCGCCAATAGCTTTTTTTGGTATTTTTTCGTTATACGGACACCATGCCAAAATGTATGCTAATGCGCCAATTATTTCAACCCTGATCGCGAAAAGGATTTTTATAGTAAAACATGCGATACATTGTGATTTGCTATTATTTGCTATATTTATTGTATAACAGTTATTTGTTCATTTATTTTAAGTATATATTTGCGATTTAGTAAAATAGTTCATAAAAGTCTGTAGTTTCCAAATGTTATATTCTTAAAAGACTCACTTTACTATCGACAGTGTCTTTTCTTTTATTTTTCAAATGTTTCAATTCATATGATTTTTATTTTGCGCAAACTATTACGCTTGGCGGCAATGGTGTCCGTAAACGGAAAAATACCTTTTTTTTAACTGTTAAGTTAGCATTTTTTATTTTTTGAGTGGTAAATTAAAACGGTACTACTTGGTTATCTCATTGACCAAAAATAAATCGCTAATTTATTTGTTTTTTCGTTATTTAAAAAAAAAAAAAAAAAAAAAAAAAAAAAAAAAATACGTCAACTGGTATAATTTGGCGATATTGGCCATTTGCTTTGAATTTGAAATTAAATGTTATGATATGTTGCTTAATATTTAACACAGATGTCATATAAGCACCGGGTTTGGCGTGATTTTTTTTTTTACGACAATTTGGCGAAAACCTCATTTTCGAATACCAGCTATATATGTATTTTTAAATTATTTTTCTATTATTTTTAAAATGAAATAACAATAAATAAATAAAATTAATTAATAACTATACAACAAAGCAATTTATAACATTTTTTTCTTAAATAAAAGGAAAATAAATATAAATAAACATTTATTGATGAATAAGCAACAATTGCCGGGTTACCCTGTCAGGCAAGATAACGCCATTGTGGCGCCAATTAAGTACGCCGGTGCGTATATGATATGTGAGCCTAATAGTTTTCTTTTCGCTTCGTTTAAAAAAAAAGAAACAAGTGTAAGCCATTAATTTAAATTTTTTTTCTTCCATTAATGAAATTTTTTTATTAAATAAAATGATAAAGAAATAAAAAAACATTGTTCTTAGCATAGATTTAAGGGAGGCCAAACTTGGTCGCCAAATTAGTTTACACTTATAACCTTTTGTGAAATGCGAAATAAAATATCTGTTATGATTGAAATTTGAGTTGCCATCATTAGAAAAATGTATGTAAAATTAGAAAAAAAAATAATATTTCGAAAACTAATTCGAATTTAAAAATTCTAATACCAGTTTTGAAATCTGCGGATCAATATTGACTTTTTGTGTTAATTTCATCGCAAAACATTCCATATGTTAGGAGATATTGCCGTGAAACATAATCAGTTGTTTAATCAGTCGATTCATACTTCCGTTTCATACTCCCGTTTCATAAATTCGTTTCATTAGGATTTTATATATATAGGGTAGATATAAGGTGTGTTCCAACGAAATAAAGCCACCGTAATTGTGTGCCGCAATTGGACATGAAACAAACAAATAAGAACGAAACAAATATATTAAGAAAGTCTATATAGAAATACATATTTACAAGGAGTAACTCACTCCCTGCCCCACCTGGAGAAAAAAAGATGAATGTGTAAAAAAAGAGGGGGGAAAGTGTCCCGCCGAAATAAAGCCACTGCCAGTATTAGAATTTATTGGTAATTGCCGACATTCGAACTGCTGAGTTCAGCATGTTTATGACGTTAGGAAGTCGTCAAATACTTGTTCTGTGCCTGTCAAACTTTGTGCAGACTTTAGAAGGTTGCATTTTCTATTTCTCCTGCAGTATTGTAATGGGAAAGAAAATCCTGCTATCAAAGTTCGAGAAAGTACAGATAACAGCTTTTAAGGAACAAGCTCTTTCACATAGACGAATATCTAAGCAAATCAAACGATCTAAAACCGTAATAGACAATTTTGTAATTCAGGGCAATGCTTACGGGTATAAAAAAAGGAAGCGTACCGTCAGAAAAATTAGTTCCAGGTAGGCAAGAGAAGTTTTACGTCGTCTTTCACGTGGTGGTATTTCTCCAAAACAGTTGGCCAAAGAGGATAACATACCTGTGACAAAATCAACCCTGTCACAAATTGAAAAACGTACAAGCATCCTGCGATATAAGAAAAGGAAACAGCAGCCCATGTTGAAAGCTATCCACATGCAACGGAGAGTCTACTGGGCCAAATATAATCAAACCCGAAAGGACCAGTGGCATCGTGTTATAGTCTCAGACGAAAAAAAACTAATTTGGATGGAGCAGACGGCCTTGCTTTTTATTGGTATGACGTGAGGAAAGAAGAGGAAATTTTCTACAAAAGGTAGCAAGGTGGAGGCTCATTAATGGTGTGGGGAGGCTTCGGCTATGGAGGTAAACATGACCTAGCTGTTTTCTCAGGCCGTATGAAGGCTACCGATTAACAAGAAATGCTAGAAACCATTTACTGCCATTTTCAAAGAGAATTGGTGGACTAAGTTGGATTTTCCAGCATTAAAAAACCTCCATTCACGTGGCAAAATCGTTCTGTGATGGTTTTTCGATAATCGGGTGCATGTCATGGAATGGCCTGCCCTTTTTCCCTGATCTCAATCCCCAATAAAATGTGTGAAATATCCTCAGTAGAGCTGTATATGCCAATGGCAGACAGTTTCAGTCTGTGGCAAAATTGAAGGTCGTCATCATTGAAGTGTGCGAGAATATTGATGCTACTGTCCTCCAAGGATTGGCAAATGGTATGCCGCATCGTATATTCCAACTCATATATAACCATGGCTGATATATTTTTTTATTAACAGTAGTGGCTTTATTTCGGCGGGACACCTTTCCCCCCCCTCTTTTTTTTACAAATTATTTTTTTCCTCCCCAGGTAAGGCAGAGAGTGTGTTACTCCTTGTAAATATGTATTTGTATATATACGTTTTAATATATTTGTTTCGTTCTGATTGGTTTGTTTCGTGTCCAATTACAGCACACAATCACGGTGGCTTTATTTCGGTGGGACACACCTTATACATATATATATATATATATATATATATTTCATCAATAATTAAAAATTCAAAAACATCATAACCTTGGAAAGAAGGCGTATATCAACAATATTTAACTATAAAAAATCCCAAAAACTTTCAAAAATGCAGGTAAAAAGCAAACACAGGCAGAAAACTGTCTGTTCTCCATCAGTGGGAGGACAGACAGTCCTAACTCCACCCCCACTGTTATAAGCTTGCAGGTTTCAGAACACACGTCCATCCTGCACTCAAAACAGAAAAAACGAATGTCATTTTAGAAAAAAAACCAACCTTAAAGGTATTGTGGTAGGACAAAAAAGTAATATAAGCAAAGCATAATTAAATTACAAAACAAAAAGGCTTTGTTTGTAATTTAACAATGTTGCCTTTTTGTTTTGTAATTTAATAATGCTCTGTTTATATTACTTTTTTTTAAAGTTTTGTTTCTTTTTAATTTTATTTCTAAAATGACAATAGTTTTTTTCTGTATTGGGTGCAGGATGGACGGATATTCCGAAACTTGCAAGCTTTTAACAGTGGGGGTGAAGTTAGGTCTGTCTGTCCTCTCACTGATGAAGAACACACAGTTCTTTTGCCTGTGTTTGTTTTTTACCTGTTGAAAGTTTTTGGGATTTTTATCGTTAAATATTGTTGATATAAACCTTCTTTCCAGGGTTATGGTGTTTTTGCTTTTTTAATTATTGATGAAATACCTACATTTTCTTTCATTTGATATGAGCTGCTTTTGTCGCCAGTTATGCAATAATTTTTCAGGAATTATATATAATATATATATATATAACAACATTGGAGCGGCGGGTGGTTTCTGCGTCTGAAGGTCATTATCCGTGAAAATATGCCAAACGAATGTACCGTGTAACCCACGATTTCTAAAGCGTTCTTTGTCTTTAAAAGGCTAAGAAATTAATACATTTTTGATATTATTTTTTAGATATTCTTATTATTACGAGAATTTTTAAAATAAAATTTACTTTTGCTGTATCTGCTTTTCGGAAACGTTTTCGAATAGATTCTGTAATTATTAATTAGATTTTGGAAGTTAGATTTTTGGATGTTATAAATTCTCAAGTAAACATTTTTATGTTTAACAAGCACACAAGTATTAGGAATAACATAAAAATTAATACTATTCTATTACTTTTGCAAGTGTAAATTCAATTACGCAGCTAAAATTGCTTTCTTGAGAATTGATAGTACCCAAAAACGGATATTGCAGTTTGTGAAAATTTATTAATACAGAATGAAAGCTACTTGGAAGAGTTTCCGTAAATCAGTAGCAGAAAAGTAACTCTATTTTTATATGTGGTTTTTTAACTACCGAAAATATATTGGACCTGCGGTTTATAAACATAAAGAATTATTTTTGGGATTGGGGTAATTATTAGGAGCATACTGCAAACTTCCTTTCGTGACTTTATTTTATTTTCGTAGATTAAGATCTTTTTATTAGAGTGTATAGTGATTTTAGCTGAACGTTTAGGTATTTTTTTCTTTCAAATGGCGTAAGTGCAGTAAAACTGTTAACTGCGTCAATTTCATACTAATGAGATTCGTAAGCAACATAAAAATAGAATCTGACAGCAAATATGTAACAATATACAATTTTTATTCAAGCTAGTTGTGCTATCATTCATGTGCATCATATCCTTCTGTCATGTAGCTGTTACCCTATTAAAATATGAAGTAAAGATTATGTATATTTAAAAGGAATAAGTAAAAATTAAAGGAAAATGTGTTAATAAGAATTACGTGTTTAGTAAGAATGTATAAAAAATAAATTTTATTATTTTTCAATATTAAATCATTTCCTTCCTAAATATTAAACCATGCTCCAAAGAGTGCATTTAAGTGCAACTTTCTCACATCGATTATGATTTACAGCCTTTATGATCTTTCATATGTTTGTAGAAGTATATTCGTCATAGTTTTTTTATGTATATTCTCCTTCTAACTTGCTCTTTCTGCTCACGTAGCAGATTTTCCTTGAAATATCTCATTTTTTTATTTCAAAACTTGGAAAATTGTCCTTGAAATTATTTCACGGGTATTTAGTTAAAAAAGATTGTTAAGGTCTGTGCTGTGTGATCATTTTTTACATTTTTTAGAATATTTATTTATTTTTAGATTATTTATGAAATACGTGCAATCTATTAATTAGAGATTTTTTTTTCTGTAAACATTGTTTTCTTATTGTAATAGTTTTAGTGTACATCAGATATATTATTTGAAACTGTTGATTTGAAACTTGACAAGAACATTTTCATACGAATATCATATAAGGTAACAAAAATAATTGAGAAATTCTGTGGAAAGTACCTGCTACTTATATATCTTTCTTTATAACTATAGAAGCAATTTCAATACATATTTTTTTTCAGTTTTATAATTAGATATATTTAAAACTTTTTGTTTATTCAGAAAATAAATTTTTAGTAAAGGTAAACATAAGGTTAAATCCCTTGAATTAATGTCACGTAAGTAATGATTTTTTATTTTATTTTTTGTTGAACGACAAAATTTGTATGTTAGACATTGCCAAAACTTTTTTTCAAAACACTACTGCAATAATTTTAGTATTTATCGAGTATTTATCGAGACATTAATATAACTTCAGTTGTTTTTCTCAGTTTGTCACACATTTTATTGCTCAATTAAATGATAAATCTATTTTAACATTTCTTACTAATTTACATTCTAAAACAGCAAAGAAAAAAATAATTCTCAATAAGGATGTTTTTATATTTATGATTCATTTATTTTTTGAAATATTAAGGCGAGCCATGCATATTGCGAATTAGCAATAATTATAAACCAAATTATTTTCTTCTAATTACAGAAACAAATAGATTATATGATATTAGATGTAAATATTAGATGTAATTTTTTTTCCAATTTTGGAAATTTACATCTAATATGATTTGTTTACCAATTAGAATAATTGCGTTAAAATTAATCTAGATTATATGATAATTCTGGTATTATATACATTACTGAAAAAATTAAAGAAGCATAAATATTTCGATGATAAACTGTGGTTGGAGATATGGTGACTGATACATGATTCATAATTCGTGTGAAATTTCACAAACTATATCGAATCAAAAAATATTTGAATTGCATTGAGAAACCACTCAGAATAATGTTCTTCATCAAATGAATAAAAATTTTTGGTTTCTCTGACATATTTGTTTTTAAATATAGGATATTGTTTTCCCTGGTTGAAACTGTGAAGCAGGACATCATTATTGATATCATACAGGTATCATGGTGTTTTCTACAATTATTGCACGAATGACTTTCGAACTTTTGATTTCAGGTGGTGATTAAATACCGGAAATTCATGAACAATATTGCTTTGTTCACAATTAGAAGGATTCTGTTATCGAAAAGAAAATCACCTAATGTCTGGACTCTGGACAAATATGATCGTCCATTACTAGTAACCCACCTTCGATTGAGATCACCCAGAAGTTGCCGCTCAGGAGAATTATAATTATCCTTTAAACACTACAGACAAATTTATGACACATTACAAAAAAGGTCTTATTTGTTTCTAATAATCAATGATTTTCCATCTACACTCCATCTACACTACATTATGTAAATTCTCATTGACTAAACTAGGAAAATATTGGTTCATTCGGAAAGTTCCGCAGTTTTTCAAAGTGAAGCTCGGTTTCGTCTAGATATTTTGCTACTACTGATAATGCGTGACCTTGAAAACCCAGATATGTGCATTCAGTCCGTTCTTCTTGCACTGCATAATTCTGGCTTGTATCGTCACATAATTTTTGTTTCAGTGCACTGCCAAGAATGGAGAACCAAAAAGTTCATTTTCGTCATATTATGCTCTTTATTTCAGAAAAGGTAAAAATGCAAGTCAGACTGCTCGTAAAACTTGTGCTACTTTGCTTCAGATGACACAGTTCGATGAATGGTTTGAGAATTTTAAGAGCGGAAATTTTAGCCTCGAAGATGACGCTCGCTCAGGACGACCATCATCTGCAAAGAAGGACCTCTTAAAAGAAGTTATTGCTGAAAATTCACGTTACACAGTTTAGAAGCTATTTCACAGATTAAATGTTCAAAAAAGTACAGTGAATGATCATTTGAAGAAGATTGGGCATGTAAGCCGCTATGGTGTGTGCGAATCCCTTCTTTAACACCGAAGAATATGCTTAAGTCAAATGAATCTCCCCAAGTAGCATCGAGAGGAGTCTTGCATACCAAAACAGAAATGATTGTGTATGGTGTGACTGAAATGCAGTTATTTATTATGAATTTTTCGAACCATATCAGACAGTAAATTCGGAAAATTAATGTCCTCAAATGGCAGTTTTGAAAGCAAAAATTGAAGAAAAGCGATCAGAATAGACCAATCAACGAGGTGTTGTGTTACAACATGACAATGCTCCGTCCCCCATTACGATTATTGTCAAACAACGCCTGATTGAGTAAGGATGCGATGTTTTATGTCACCTAGCATATTCCCCAGCCCTGGCACCTTCAGATTGTTATCTTTGATATCTGGTCAATCCTCCAACGCTAGTTGTGTGCTGACAAATTGTTCCAAAATTCTAACGCAACTTTCACTAGTGATCGTTTGTCGCATAAAGGGCCGATAATGCCTCTGGTGCATAACGCAACCCAAGCATTAATCTTAGGTGAATGCAATGGTTTCTCTTCACACAAATAAGGATTTTTGGAACCCCCAAAAATCGACAGTTTTGTTTATTCATGAATCATATTCATTTTTGTTTATTCGAGAAAATGTGCTTCATCTGTGAACCAGATGCAGCCAACATCAAACCTTCATTTATCAATCATTTCGATAATCTTGTTCGTAAAGTCAACTCTTTGTTCGACCTGATGACTTTAGATTTTGTATGGAAACCCTCGCTGTGCTGTTTTTCAATATTTTTTGCGTACTGGAACGCTTCAAACCAATCTATGATGCAATCTTTTGGACACCGTTCCTTGGATTTCGCTGAAGAATTGCAGAAACTCTAGCGACATTTCCAAGAGCGACTACAGTTTGCCTGTGTCCACGTTTCCCAGTCTGTTGTTATCCATCCGATTTGTTCGAATTTGGCAATAACTTGCGAATGGTTTTCTCGCATCGGGTCCTTTTGGAATATTAAATCGTTTTTGAAAGCTGCACCTTGTTGCCGTAGGACTGCGTTCTAATCCGCGATATTCCAATGCGAAACACATTCTTCAATGGAATACATGATTTCGACCTCTACGCTAACCTCTTTTCAGGGTTCAACGGTCGAACTGATCGCGCTGGACTTAGAAGCACAATTTATAGGCATTCCGATTACAGCGCTATCTGTTAATGGTTTTTGCAACTAAAATTTCGAAACTTCTGAATGATATTTTCACAGCATAGCTAATAAACAAACCGTTTACTGAATGATTCTATTAATATTTGATTTTGATATATTTAATTTTGAAATCAGGGTCTTATTAATTGGTCACCCTGTATATTTTTGCGTTTCAATTGATTTTTCCATTTAAAAAAATCATAAAATCCAACCGCCTTTTATGCAAGGAAAAGAGCAGATAGTCTCAACATTCGCGGAGGTTTCCGCGAATCCATCTCTCGCTAATGTTAAGGGATTACTGTATATGTTTATAATCAGAGTAAAACTTTGCGTTCACCCTGTATATTATTACTGTCTCATGCCAATATCTTCTTATTATATTAAATATTTATATAAAAGTCACACTTTTAGTCGTCATTAGAGCAAACTGAAAAAAAAAATTACAATAAATTCAATTATTGTTTTATGTAACACCAACGTTTCTAATTAAAGAAAATGTTCATAATTTTGTGTTAGTGAATCTAATTATAAAATGTTTTTTTTTTTTTTTTTTTTTTTTTTTTTTTTTTTTTTTTTTTTTTTTTGAAATAGTGTACCTATAATTTAAATCAAAAATTTGTTCATGAATAACGGTGACGTTATATTAGCAGTGGCAAAAATCTGATCGTTTAATTTTATTCCGTCGTATTTTTTAAAAAAACTATTATAAAATTTCAATTTTTACTCTGCCGACTTGAAAGAAGGGTATGTTTTTGATTACAGTTTGTTTGAAAAATTTACCTCTGCATACTGATTTTTTTTATAGTTTTTTAAATATCTTTCGAGCATTCATATTTGAAATTTATTTCCAAAAAATACTTGCTATTTGATTTAAAAAATAAACTGGTTTTTACTTTATACAATTTAAATAAATCATCTTTTGTTTCTGACTATTATTTCATGATAAAATTAAACTTAGTTATTTTGCTTGCACACTTCGCTTTTACTTCGAGCTGTACACTGAAATACATTTAACCAAGAGCATTGAACTGTTAATTTTAAATGCTATTTCTAATACCGTGCTAACATGTAAGATTAAAATTTATTCTAAAATCACATCACTGTTAAAAATTTGCAGCATTCTGGTAGGTCATTTGACGTTTTTTCCGAAAACGGTTACACAACCGTAATTTAATACTATTCTGACCATATTATTGGCCATTTTATGATCAGAATATATTTAAATTATGGTTATAAAACCGTTCTTTCAAAAAACGGTCTAATGACCTGCCAGAATGCTGATATTTTTTTAACAGTGTAGAAAAATTTAGAAAATGACATATATTTGCTATTGCCAATTACCAAATGCTGGTCTCACAAAAAATATAACAGGCGTATTATATGTGGTTAATAAATAAGTTGATATGAAAGCAGGATTGCCAGTTTGACCTTTTTTCGTTGTCTTGAATGCTTTTATTTGCTTTATTTATTGACAGACATTCCATGACTGCATAAAACAAAAATTCTTATTTCCAAATTTGCAGCATGAGTTCAGATTTTTAAGAAGGTAAGCTACCAACCAAGCATTGAAATCCATATAAAAATAGATCGGCAATAGGTAATTAGAGGAAGTTGATGCTACAAACCTGAAAAAAACGAATAACAAGAATTTTTAAAGATCAACGTAACCACGGTCTGCCACGGGCTATAGGGATTCCATTGCCAGAAAATAAGTCTCAACGTTTCTAGTACATTAAATAAAGGATTTTATTTTAAAAAGGATTATGAATATGCTGCTTTCATAAATATTAATTCGCGACGTGCATAGTAGTGCATAAAAAAAAAAGGTAATTTCATGAACATGTAAAACGTATTTATCTTTCAGAGATGTTCCGTACACGAGCTCTCTTATAAATCATAGACACTGTATATTTTTCTATATAAAAAAAAATTGTCAAAAAATGTATAATCTCTAATAAAGGAACACCTTAGGGCCGCGGAATATTTTGCGTTATTAACGTATGTCGATATTCAGAGACACAAATAATATGTAATTAGTTTCTATTTTAGTGATTAAAAGAGAATTAGCTATATAGAGGCGTTTGTTTTTTAGGAGTGTCCGTGATATGTTAAAATGTTTTTGTATTTTGAATAATTTAACAGATTTGTTGTATTTACGTTCTGAAAGTTTCAAACCATACCATACAGAATCTGTCTATTGATATTTTCACACTCACAATCTACGAAATATTACATAAGAATACGGAAACAAATAATTCAAGTCTTCTCCTTGAGTAATCTCCTTAAATATTTGGACAATTACACACATTAGGCAGTGGTAAGACGACATAAGAACATTCTATTACTGGTGAATGCGAAACTAACGAAGCAAAAAGATTAAGTCTTCTTAGGAGTTTCAGTAAGTCTGTACAATTATATGTTCTGTGAAAGAATAATAGCTACTGGAAATAAGTATTATCTCTAAATGCCAGCTGTTGAATTAATGTCAAAACTGAAGAATGAAATGATTGTGCTAAAGTTTACGTATATTTTTATTAAAATATTTTCTGCTAAAGTTTACGTATATTTTTATTAAAATATTTTCTGCTAAAGTTTACGTATATTTTTATTAAAATATTTTCTCATGTTAAATTATGGCAAATAATAATAATAAATTAACAAAAAGAAACTTTAATATTGCAATATAATTAAATTTAAAATACATGTATATTTAATTCATACATATTTTACATACAAATTAGACTGTATGCATAACGGGTGATGCAAAATGAATGAGATTTCCAATTCATTTTGCATCACCCGTATTCTTTCGAGAAGGTAACAATGAACAGGTTTGTTAGGCTTAGAGTAACCCGTGACCGATACAGCAGACTCCTGGAGATTCATGTGTTCCCGACATTAAGAAAAGATGTTGTTTGTCTATCACAATATTCATTCAAGATGGAGCAACTGTTCATACGGCGAGATATGTAAAGAATGTGATTCAAACCAACTTCTCTGATGAAAGTGTCATTTGGCTTACTTTCCGGATTTCCAGGCCAACAAGATCACCAGATCCGAAACCTTGTGACTTCTAGCTCTAGGGGTTTTCTCAAAGATCATGTTTATCAAGGACGTGTAACTAATTTAGCGGGCTTGAAAGCTAGCATCGTACGCCATGCTGCCCTCATTCCTGCTGATATGATGCGTGCAGCCATTGATAACACGATGGTAAGCTTGCACCTTATTGCTAACCGACAAGGTATGCACATAGAGTATACAGGTGTGTGAATAAATATAATGTTCCGTTATTCTTTGATTTTTGAATAGTTATTTTACAATGTTATAATGCCACCTGGTGGCAAAATTTAAATGTTTTCTTTACGAAAACCTCGGCCGCATATGGGTGAATATCACAAAATGTGAGATTTTGAAGACAAAATTTTTGGAAAATTTAAATCGTTTCAAAGTTTCTGATTTCTTAAAAAATGTTAATTGAACATCTGAATAAAGGAATTTGCGCGTAAATTTGTTTTTTGCATTCTTCGAAATTTGCAGTTATATAGGACAAAGTTGAATTTTCCACCTTAGTTTACTATTGAATTCAAAAATATATAATATATTGGAAATGATTTTTTGAACTATTAAAACAGGCAAATATTAAATTATTCGTGATATTTAAAAGTAACCAATTTAAAGTTTCTAAACTGAAATAACTAACAATAATAATAAAAAAAAAAAATTGGAAAAAACAAATTTCAGACAACTTTTGAGAATCTCAAATTAAAATATGATCATCAAACTATTTTGTATATTATAGCCTTTTTTGTGTACATTGTAGTGAAAATTTGAACTTGATTTGTTGAAAATGAGTAAATACATATTTTTTCCTGAAACAATGTCTATTAAATACAAAACCTTCGAAGTACCATTTATGCAACTTTTTCATTCATTACGTTATTTGTTTTTTACAAAATGTACTCATGATATTGAAGTATCATTTTGCATTATTAATAAGTACGGTAAAAGAAACAACTACAAAAAAAAAATCATTAAAATTTCTGACCATGGTTCTAGATGACAATACACGGAATAACCTATAAAAGAACATACGTTTTTCAAATACTTCGAAATTTGTGACAGATGTTCATTGCAATGATAATTTAGTTGATTTTACTAAACATATGGGTAAAATACGCTATTTGTATTCAAAGATTTCATTACTTAAAAGTTTTTCCTCATTACAATTGTGGTTCTTCTAATATCATCTTGCATGAAGTTTCAACAAACGCAAAAACGCTCTTTCTTGACATAGTCTTACTTCAATTAAACAGATGGGGAGTGATTTTATTATTCCAATAACTTAAGTTTAAAAAGCTTATTTTTAAGTGTTGGTGATTTTTTATAGTTTATTACTTTAATGGCTCTCTTCTCTTCACAAGACAGAACTTAAGAAGACATTTTCTTGGGAATAGCGTATATCTATGTATAAAGGGTGTAATAGATGCAGCTAACAGGGATTTGTCATTTCTTTTAAGTTTCTAATGGCTGCATCATGCATCATTATCACCAATCATTGCTTTTAGATAATTAGTGCACACATAAATTTATATGTGTTTGCGTCCCTTAGTGTGTATGAAGTAATCTTTAAACAATGTGATTATAGTAATCTTGTATAAACCTCTTTAAGATTAGCATTGTTAAGTCATTTAATTTTAAGTCTACTTAACATTCTCTAACACAGTAGCAAAGCATAGTGAGGTGATGTCCGTATTGCCCGTTTCATAAACATAAGGTAAGACTTTTAACTGTGCTAACTGTCTATATATATCTAGTTATAGTGCAATCTTAGTACATCTCAAGTGGCTGTTAAATATTTCTTTTACGTCGACAATCACATTGTTGATTTCACAAAAATAAAGAAAAAAAAATATTTGACAAGGGGATTTTTGAAGCTAAATTAACAACCTTCTAATAAAGCTAATTCTCGACAATATCAACTTCACAAGGTCTATTAAGTATCGCTACATTCATGTGGACTTCGCCAACTGAAGCTACGCGTTACATTATCAGGTAGAGTTCCTCCAGGAACTTAAGAGCCGACTTAAAGCGATGGAAAATGAGACAAACTTCTACAATTTATTTTATGTATATATATTTTAATTAATTACAGTGGTTAAATAGGTCACAGAAAATTAAATTAGATGTAGAAGTATACTTTATTGCTTAATTCCCCCTTGAATTAGGCAACGCATTTAATTATTTGTTTTGACAAGTTTTGTGATAGATTATTTTGAAACCTCATCAAGTCACCCTCAAATTAAAAAAAAAAAAAAAAAAAAAAAAAAAAAAAAAAAAAAAAAAAACAGGCTGTATATTTTTCAAATAAGGGTTGTTTCCTTTAAAACGATGACTCAATTGAACATGAAACGTATCGTTATTGATTCATACTTCACCACAAATCACAGTGAGAGGGGTCAATAAATTCAAATTAGGAAATTTTGTTCATAATGCAATTTCGCGCTTTCTTTAGGGAATCAGGTACAAATAAAGTTCTATTATAAAGAACATTTTTTTTTTAAATGTTGTGGTATTAAAGGTAGTTTTCAATCTATATGCGTTTTTGTAACAAAATAATTATCGCACTGTATTAAAAAAATCCCCTGCTTTGAATGTGTAGGTTTCGTTGAAATTTATTTTTTCTAAAGCTAGGTGGAGCCATTGCAAAGTTCACATGGAATCCTTTGGACTCTACGAAGCAGAGTTTGGGAGCCGTATTATAAGACTAGATGTAATAATAAGGTATTCAAATGTATGAAACATAATTTAACAATTTTAAATAACACTGCTATTCATCATTCTGATGAGATTAACTACCAAGGTGCATTCGATCATTCTATTACACAAGCCTGCGATGAAAAAATTGCCGGTAAAGTAAGTGGTATTTTTAATAATTTTTTGGATGCTGATTACTAGAAAAATAATAAAAAAATTCCATCACGTACAGTTTCATCACAAATCGCAATCTATTTTTTTATGAATTTAGTATATTTCGGACCAAAAAATATTATTTATATGAGTTTGATAAATAAATTTATGGACTTAAAATAGTAAATCGATGCATTAAACCAATAAAAAAGAAAGAAGAAACTATTTCAATACAGAATATTTCTTTTAATTGGTAAACTGCCTATTTAATACAACATTCAAGACAGACGAAACCAGTTGAAATCGGATCTCTCCTGCTTGCTGATGTCTGCTCGCCATCCCTTCTTCACACGCCTTTTCGCTGACTTTATCTCTACTCCTGAATCAGTGTCTTTCTTTACTCTGTACTGTACGCATGTATTTTTATTCCGACCTGTGAGTTACAAGTTATAGTAGTAATTTTTACTTCTAGTTTTTGCTGCATTAGAGAACGTGGCTTCAAGAGGATGTGCTAATTCACCGAATTGTTTCTGCTATATTTTTGGCAACTATACAGTGAAAAAACAACAAAGAAGCATTTCTTATTTTGTAAATAAAGTGTATTTCGCTTATTTTGGCAAGAAATTGGGCGATCAAGACAAGCCTTGGCCTCCACATAAAGTTTGTTGTATTTGCGTAGAAGAATTAAGGCAATGGTTTCAAGGTAAAAAGCAATCTTTTCGGTTTGGAGAGAACATAAAAATCACAGTGCTGATTGCTCTTTTTGTATTTGTAATGTGACAGGTTTCAATTTAATGAACAAAAAGGAAATATCTTATCCTGATATTCCGTCTGCCATACGTCTTGTGCCTCATGGACCTGGTAAAGGAAAAATCTTGTTGATCCAAAAAAGTGTTACTTACACCGCTTCATATAAAATTAGGTCTTATGAAACAATATGTCAAGGCTTTACGAAAAGAAGGGGAATGTTTTTAATACCTTTGTGAGCAGTTCCCGGGTTTATTCCAAGCATAACTGAAGGAATGTGTGTTTGTAGGACCAGACATCAGGAAAATGATGAAAGATGAAAATTTTGCGAATAAACTGAAAACAAACGAAAGAAAAGCCTGGAAAACTTTCAAACTAGTTATTACTAGCTTTCTTGGCAACAAAAAGACCCAAACTACAAATCTATTGTAGAAGAGATGGTAAAAAATTTCAAGATTTTAGGGTGTAATATAAGCTTAAAAGTTCATTTTCTTGATTTGCACCTAGACTATTTTCCTGAAAATTTAGGTGCAGATAGTGAGGAATAAGATAAACGATTTCACCAGGATATAAAGGAAATGGAGAGGAGATATTAAGGCAAATGGAATGTCAACATGATTGCCGACTACTGCTGGATGCTACAAAGAGACAATCCCTGCGAAGTTCACAATAGGAAAAGTGGAAAAAAAAAATGATGTAAAGAAAAACATTACTCGAAGGACTTGTAACCTTCTACATATACTTAACTATTACTTGAACTCAGATATCAACGTAAGTTATTTAGATTTATAAATAAATGAAATGTCAAAATTTCGTGATTTCAGCCTTTTCTTTAAAAATATGCAATCATTTTGTGAAAAATCCTTACGTGATAGAAAAAAATTTATTTCATTTTTGGAATAAGAAAAAAAAAAAAAAAAAAAAAAAAAAAAAAAAAAAAAACATAAAAATTAGTTATCAAAATTAATGCAATTTTCAAAAAGTATTTTTTTGCAGGTCTGTGTTATTAAAGTTACCAAAATTTTCAACTGCATTTTTTACGTACTACTCTTTTTTATTTATAGTTATATTTATAGTGGGAAATTCTAAATAATTTTTTACTGAAGAATGGCCTCAAATGAAAGAGGTAAGTGTTCTAAAATCTCGATATCGCTATAGTTTTTATTCTATTAATATTATAAATAATACAATAAATCTATTTTAAGTTAATGTATTTTTCAAAGTAACTAACAGTGACAAGATTACTCATAATTAAAAATTACAAGATCATAAATGTGCCGAAGAAGTTAATCACTTCACTGAATTCTCTTTGGTAGTAATTTTAGAAATAATAATAAGATTTCAGTTTCTAATCTATATGGGAGATTCTCAAAAGATGGGATCATTAAACGTTAACTATATGCAATTTATTTAAATAATATAATTAATATAAAAATTTTCAAATTTAAGGCCAATTTCTTTTAATTTTGTTTATAAATATAATATATAAATATTTTTAATAGTATGTCTACAAAATTATACGCAAACATTAAAAGACAGCAACTATTCTGGAAAATTAATTATTAAAGCATGTAATTAGCAGTTGTGTACGTTACAAATGTTGAACATTTTTTCACACGTACGTTACAGATTTTGGGCGTTGATCTTAGTATTTAAAAAATTCTTAAGACTAAGAATGTAGTAAATGTGTCTATACATATATATATATATGTATAATTAACTTTTTGTTATCCAGTAATAATAATAATAAAATCAAATGCTTTGCTACGTACGTTACTTTCGGACATAACAAAATAAAGAAAAAATCTTTATAGAAAAGGTCTTCTATCTTCAAAAAACCAATAAATCAGCCTGCCATCTCTTAACGAAATTACCAAAAAATCATCCGTTTCCTTTATGCATTCGTTGTTTACCATTAGAACCACCTGGAAAAAAGTTTAAACTCTTTTTCTTGGTGGTACATTGGAGCAGTTAACGTTATGAATGTCCGAAATTGGCCTCTTTTGCATATAATAATAAAATTTTAAGATATTTATACAAAGCTTTTAGAATAAATTATGTCATTTTCTGTCTCTGAATAGAATTAAAAATCTCAATGTAAAAAAAAAATAAACAAATAAAGTCAATGATAATTAAAGTTATGTTTGAAAGGCTTAAAGTTATGACTTGAGTCCAGTGCCCACCTTTTGAGAATCGCCCATATGCTATGTTGCAAGAGTTTGCAACTTTTCTTACATGCACATTTGAAAATCATTTATTAAGGTGAAAGTGGACATTAAAAATCAAATCATTAAACTGTAATGAATTCAGTTGAAATTTGGGAGACTTATTAATGATAAGCTCAAGTAGTTATATTCAAGATTTGGTCTTAAAATAATAATTTTTCTTTTAATTTTCCAATATTTATATTTATAAAATATCGAATAATTGTCATATTTTTTAATGTCTCATCTGCATTTCTTTCCTAAAATATGACAATATTTATTTATGAGATGCGAAGATTGCTGAATGTATAAGCAGATTTTTTTTTATTTTATTTTATTTTTTTTATAATTATGTTTTTTTTTTTTTTTTTTTTTTTTCAAAAAGGAGCTATATATTTCCATATGAATATACATTTCAACACTAAACCTTCCCTGAAATGCAACTGCTTGTGTCAACAATTATACACTATTCTATAGTCGATATACAGTAAACATTTCAAATGAATTTCACAATTAGGAATAGGCTGGAACGTTTCAAATATCAGCAGTGGGCGAAATTTTTAAGTTTGAGGTATTAGCATTTTAAGTGAAAATGAAGGTATAGATATATGCAGTTTTTACAAATATAAAAGCTTATACAGCTTATATTTCAGTGAAGACGTGACAGAATTGATTTTTTTTTTTTTTTTTTTTTTTTTTTTACATCAGATAAATTTCAACATCTGTTTTCATAATTCTCCAAATAAAAAAAACCTGTTTTTTAAACGAAGTTTAGTTTTTTTCGTGATTTTCAATATCCACTGCCACCTTAATTACAATTAAGTTTATTACAATTCGTTATATAGTACTTGGTGTATTCAAATGAAAAGGTACGAAACGTAACAACCAAACAGGTTTAAATTTTAATATGCCTCTTTGGAATAACATAGTGAGACATCGAGGGACGCGACTGGAGTGTCTGGCGTGGTTGTGCGCATGCCATGGCGCCCGCGCATGAAGGAGGGGGAGAAGCGGGTAGTTGTGGGTTTTGTCTACTTGTACGACATTGTGTGTGAGGACAGCATGGCTTTCTCATTGCAAAATTCAACGATTGGGGAGCAGCAAGGTGCCTTATTAAAGTCAGGTGCAGCGAGAAATCTGATAATACCTCGTCGAATTTTGCAATGGGAAAGCCTTGAAATCCTCACATGCACTCAGGGGCGGATCCAGAGAATCGTTTTGATCCGAGGGAATGGTTTGAGGGGCGATCCCGAGTGACATATAATCAACGTAGTCATAATTTCTGTTGCTCAAATCATTCCTTGCAGTTAATTTTTAAATGAATATGAAATAATTAATGCGATTTGAAAATGTTACAGACTTTCGATTATCCGACGTCCGATTAACCGAAACAGTCGGTTATCCAACACTCTTATTATATAATCCCGCCCTCTCAAAATATGGTTTATTGTTACTTATTAGATCGTAAAATTAAAAACGTTATAACAGAATTTATTTATTAAATGTCTTATTTTCTTTTTACTCTTGTACTATGGTAATTATTTATCTTATTTTTTGTTCTTTTAGTTATAGTGAACAACATTAATAACACAAGCCTGCGATGATTGTGTTTTTTAACATTTGTTAATTGATTTTGATGTATTTTTTTGCACTGGATTCGAAAATGACCTTCATTTTTAACCATCACATCACGATTTTCGCAAATCGTAAATTTCAAAGTTAAAAAGTAAAACAAGAAAACAGGAATTCTGCTTTTCAGAATTTAGTGTCGCCCCCGATGACAAAAGATATATGTATATAAATATAGATACAGTACAGTCCCGATTATCCGAGTTAATCGAACTTATACCTATGGAATGGATCATTTTCTTCTGATGGACTGATGGCTTCCATTATTATGAAACAGTCGTTATAAATGAAGTGTTAGG
Source organism: Maratus speciosus (assembly GCA_963932465.1). Lineage (NCBI taxonomy): Eukaryota > Metazoa > Arthropoda > Arachnida > Araneae > Salticidae > Maratus > Maratus speciosus. The sequence continues at coordinate 328,886,313 of OZ010788.1, read as the reverse complement.
TGAAGATGAAAGAGCAGTCGTAAAAAGTTAGAACTCTGATTTTCTGGTCAGAATGGGAGGAAAAAATGGCTATAATTTTATTTTGGAAAAAAAAAAATGGAAGCCATCAGTTCATCAGAAGAAAATAACTCGGTGAATGCGGAAACTCCGATAATCGGGGCTCTACTGTAGTTCAGTTTTAAGACTTATAACATGCGATTTTATTTTACTTAAAGTGACGCCATCCACATCCGCTGAAGAATTCATCATTAGCGATCCAGTGTTAAACAACATCTACAGTAAAGTACGCTTAAGACGTCACTATCGCTGAATAATACACACACACACAAAAAAAAGAGATTTCGTCATTCAAAAAATCGGCCATCTAAAGATACACAAGCCTTTATTTGTTTGTATTATCATTATAGATATTTAAAATGAAATTTAGTTTCTAAAAGCTCCCTGTTTTATCAGAAATCTTTCATTTATATTTTTTGAAAATAGCACGTATTTTAACTTTTTTTTCAGATTTTATGGGAAAATGGCAACAAAAAGATATAACTGCTATTTTTCTTTCACCTTCTACAGAAATGGAGTTCTTCCGTTGCCAATATTAAGCAAATGTCTCTAAAAACTACAAAAAAGTAATAATATTTCAAAAATAAATGGAGATGCAGTTTTCAAACTAATTGCATTATAAAGTACTTTTTTTTTCGAATATGACGGTATAAACATTGAAAACGTGCGATGCTTAGAAGTTTAAAAAATTGCTATAGAGTATTTAATCGTACTGCTTTGTTTCACGGCTGGCTTCTGTAAGGTAACGTTATTTTTTGGAGATGTCACAAAATAAGCTGGTCGAAAGAAATAGCATACCGTACCGGGGGCTAAAAATAGCGAAAATCTCTCAAAGCAATTTGTGAGTACAGCAATAAAAGAAGGTAAATGTTTTAAATACATCTGCCACAAATTTCCCAGCTTTATCAACCGCCAAAATAAAAGAGGATACCGAGATGAGCCCCATAAAGCGCGAAGCAGAGCATGAGCGGTTCAAAGAAACTTCCACGCATGGAATAAAATTATAAGGATTTTAAATACACAATATTTTACATGTTTAACTGTAAAAATCCATAATATAAGCAAACAAGTGGGTAGGTGTGATCACAGATCGCACAGAGGGTTTCGTTTAATATTCCTTTCAAAACACTTTATCCTTTTGAAAAATCTGTTAGTTCCACATTTCGCAACCAGGGGCGCACTGTATTCTAAACAAACCTCTATCCGAACGAAATTCCGTTTTACATACTATCCGTATATATATTAGTCGAATGGATTGGGCCCATAGCACCCGAGATAAGTAGGCGCCCCTGGCGGTAAAAAGTGGAACTAAATTATGCAAGGCTATGGTGCATAATATGAAAGAATGGTGAAAGGGGTGTCGGCAAAAGTAGTGAAAAGAACGGAGGTTAGAAAAATTGCTTAAAATATACAAGTTAGAGCACGGAGGAGTAAATAATATAAGACTTTTTGAAGATTTTATGATCTGTCGTGTGGTCTGAGGTATTCAGCTCTACGTATGCAAAAATTCATGTCTCCAACTTAATTAGGGGCCCTCTTAGAAAGAATTGCTTAAAATACATATGTGGTAACTCTAAGGGTTAAAAGTAAGACTTTTTCAAGATTTTATGATTTGCCGCCTGGCCTCAGGTGTTCTGCTAAGAGTATGCAAAATTTCAAATCTCCAATTTAATAAGGGGCTCAGTTAGAAAGAATTGCTTAAAATACGCATGTGGGAGCCCAAAGGGTTAAATGTACGACTTTTTCAATTTTTTATGATTTGTCGCATGATGGTGTTCAACTATAAGTACGCAAAATTTCACGCCTTCAACCTAAATAGGGTGTCACTTAGAAAGAATTGTTTAAAATACACATGTAGGAGCCCAAAAGGTTAAATTTACGACTTTTTCAAAATTTTATGATTTGCCGTTTCATGTGCGGTGCTCAGCTATAAGTATGCAAAATTTCACGCCTCCAACCTAATTAGGGGATTACTTAGAAAGAATTGTTTAAAATAAACATGTGGGAGCCCAAAGGGTTAAATGTAGGACTTTTTCAAAATTTTATGGTTTGTCATTTGATGTGAGGTGTTCAGCTATAAGTATGCAAAATGTCACGCCTCCAACCTAATTAGGGTTCACTTAGAAAGAATTGTTTAAAATACACTTGTGGGAGCACAAAGGTTTAAATGTACGACTTTTTCAAAATTTTATGAATTGTCGTTTGATGTGAGGTATTCAGCTATAAGTATGCAAAATTCCACGTCTGCAATTTAATTAGGGACTCACTTAGAAAGAATTGTTTAAAATACACATGTAGGACCCCAAAGGGTTAAATGTATGACTTTTTCAAAATTTTATGATTTGTTGTATGATGTGGGGTGTTCCTCTTTAAGTATGCAAAATTCCAAGTCTCCAACATGTATAGTTTCTGAGAACGGGCTCTGTGACGCACAGACAGACAGACAGAGGAGCGAGACGAATAGGGTTTCGTCAGATGAACGAAACCCTAAAAAATGAATAAGTTATTATGAAAAAAAAGTTACGTCTATTTTACAGCAGCAGATTTTCGCAATATTTCGATTATTTAAAAATTTGCGATTTGTGAAAAATCCTGACGTGATGGCAGGGTAAAAAATGAAGGTCATTTTTGGATTCAGCACTAAAAAATACATAAGAACCAATTACCGTAGCTGAAAAACATAACAATCACATCTATTTTTTAATATCAGATTTCTGGAAGAGAGTAATCTCTGAAAAAGGATCGCCTTCAGAAATTTGAAGGGCCTTAACATCCTTGAAAATCAAAATGTGTCATCTAAGTGGTGTTTATACCTCTTCATAGGCGCGAATCGCCCCCCCCCCCCTTGGTTAAAAAAATATAAATCCATCGATTATCGTGAATTGCGACAAATGGTTGCCGAAAAAAATCGATTTTATCAATCGTTCGCAGGTCAAAGGATCTCGCAAAAAACGCAAATTTCCTCAATGGATCGCGCAAAAACGCGAATTTCGTCAAAGAAGCGCAAAAAAAATGTGAATTTCGTCAAAGTGTCGCAGAAAGAAACGCGAATATCGTTAAAGGATCGCAGAGAAAACGCGGATTTCGTCAAAGGATCGCTAAAAAACGCGAATTTTGTCAAAGAATCGCAGAAAAAACGCTAATTTCGCCAAACAATTGCGGAAAAAACACAAATTTTCGCGAAAGAATCATACAAAAAACACTAATTTCACGAAATTCGTCAACAGATCTAAGAAAAATGCGAATTTTGTCAAAGAATCGCGAAAAAAATACGCGAATTTCGTCAAAGGGACGCGGAAAAGACGCACAATTAACACCAGGAGGAGCGCATCCACGGGGGGGGGAGGGGCGATCGGGGAGGTCGCCCCCCCCATGATATAAATCCAACGCTTTTAACGGCAGTTCTCGCTGAACACACAGACAAGCAAACGAAAACCAAACACTTTTCGGGTATCAATGGTAAATCTCTCTGACATTTCGGCAATTAGTGAACAAAATAGGATTATGTCCAGTCAAAAGGCATATGGCGACATAATTTTTGACACTATGGGTTGAGGTGGGGGACGATGCCACTTCGTGTACCTTTTGTTGAATCACTACAACATAAATTGATAAAGTTATGCGGATCCCTTTAAAGTGTTAAAACTGTTTCGTTCATTCAAAGAAGCTACAATTCTAATTTCTGTGTAACAATATTTTTGAGGGGTGCTTTATTGTTTGAGAAAAGAATGGTGTTCATACAATTTCCAAAGAAAGAAAGAAAGAAGAAAAAGAAAGATCCTTTGAAAAATTCAAGCATCTTAATGTTTTCTGAAGACAGCCACTAATGTGTAAAAAATTTACTGTTATTGCCACCCACATTGGTAAATTTTAAGGGTATTTGATGGATGAACAAAAGAGGATTATATCATAATCCCAGTCAGTTAAAATGCATATGGTGTGTTGAAATCTTATAAACCAACTTGATAAATTAGTTCTTCTCTTCTTTGCCCCGATCGAACTCCCCCCCCCCCTTCGTAGATGCGCACCTAAGGGATCTCATCCCTGTGCTAATTGTGCGTTTTTTCCGCGGCCCTTTGACGAAATTCGCGTTTTTCCAGCGATTCTTTGGCGAAATTTGCGTATTCTTTTCGCGATTCTTTGGAGAAATTCGCCTTTTTTCAGAGATCTGTTGATGAAATTAGCGTTTTTTGCGCGATTCTTTCGCGAAATTAGCGTTTTCCCGCAATTCTTTGTCGAAATTGGCGTTTTTTTCGTGGTCCTTTGATGAAATGCATGTTTTTTTGACGAAAATCGCATTTTTTTCGCGCTTCTTTGACAAAATTCGCGTTTTTTCGCGATCCTTTGACGAAATTTGCGTTTTTTCTCGATCATTTGACGAAATTGGCGTTTTTTGCGACCCTTTCACCTCCGAACAGTTCACGAAATTGTTTTATTTTTCGGAGACCATTTGTCAAAATTCGCGATAATCGTTGGATTTGGGGGGGGGGGGAGGCGATCGCCCCGATCGCCTCCCCCAGTGGATCCGCGCCTGCATGCACTGCCGCGTCAATTGGAGGGAACTCATAAACTGTCTGCTTCTCCCCCTCCTTCATCCGCGGACGCCCACGCATGCGCACAACGACACCGGTTATTCTAATCGCATACCTCGCTGTCTCACTACGTTATCCAAAAGCGGCATATACAAATTTTAACAAGTGCGGTTGTTACGATGTTTCGTACCTTTTCATTTTAACACCCCTAATATTATTATTGTTATTCATATTTCATTTTATGGAAAGATCTACCACTATTCGATACATTTATGTGTGGAGTTATTTATAGAAATAAAACTTGCTAAACTATTTTGTTCACAACTTTTGTATTAAAATGTCAAAATAATATTATTGATTATTACTGTGAGTTATAAATAAGATGTCATAAAAAAATTCTAAAATGTCAATACTTAAAAATTGTTTTATGGCTAATGTCAATTGTACAATACACAATTATTTATGCCTGCTAATCAGCATCATATAGTATATTTGCCATCATATGATTCAGTCTGATGTTGTTCACTGTAATATTGAATACATCACATATGGTCAAATGTAGTGAGCTAATATAAACTGATATCAACATATTACACAGCATTCATTAACTAATAGTTTTGTATTTGAATGGATAATAACATCATTTTTGCCTTGTATAATAGCTGTTACAAACGATTTCGCTATTGATGGAAGACAAAGTTATATTCAAAGTTGAAATTACCTAAACTGTCAATAATATAGATGGAAAATCACAATACAGTGTAGTATGAATAGTATTTAATACGCTTTCATTTCTTCTTTAAGCAAATTCTACGTAGAGGAACTTTTTTATATTAAATAACACAATTTAAAAACTAAAAAAAATATATCGACTATTTTAAAACGAAGTAAAATCATCTGTAAAAATATAATTTTTCGTAGCACTTTTATAGCACAGTTATAGCACTTTATTATATTATATTTTAAATATTTTTTTCTTAGTACTTTATAAGTGTAAAATAATTTATCAATGTGTTTTAAAATAACAACATCAATTTTGACTTGCATAGCCGTTTCAAGCTATTTCAGCTACTGACTGAAGACGAACTAATTAAACTTTACAATGCCTTAACAGTAACAATATAAAAGAAAATTCCAATGCAAAGTATGACCAATATTCAATATGGTTTAAGTTTCTTACTAAGCAAATTTCATATATATATTTTTTATATTAAACAGTTCAAGTACAAAACTGAAAGAAAATTGCAAATTTTGAATAATTTTCATCGATGTAAAATCATCAGTAAAAATATGTCTTCTTCTAAGTACTTTATTAGGGTAAAGTTATTCAAGAAAATTTAGGAATGTGAGCAATTCGTTTTAAAGGAAGTCTTATGTTTAAAAAAAAAAAAAAAATCAGTTTTTTAACTACTTTTATAAAACTTTTGGAGATTTTATGCCTGTGAAAAAACAATAAACTTTTTCTTAATTCATACCTCAAAAGAACATTTTATTAAGAGAAAAAATAACTTTTAATAAATAAATAAAACTTTAAAAACTTAAGTAATTTTCATAATGAATTTAAAAGCACTCAAAGGCTTTCTATAAAAAAAAAAAAAGTCTTTGGAACAATGTCTTTAAAATTACTCGGCACACGTAATTAAAATTCTTATTTTAATAATACCATGGAAGGGTAGAAGGAATATGAAAAAACTTTTTATCTGAGAAAGATTATTTTTTTGTGTTATTTGTAAAGACATTTTTTTATGTTTTAGAAAAAAAAAAAATAGGAAAATAGAAAAATACGTTCTACGATTTGAAAGGATGTTTAAGGTAGCTCTTAAATCATTATCGAATTTATTTCAACATACAGTTGTGTATATTTTTAAATATTTTATCATATTATGGAAAGAAAATAACAACATTATGTATAAACAGAGTTAAAATATACATTTTGCATTCTATGCATTCTATAGTTATATGAATGTAGTTTATATAAATGAATTGTATGTTTTATGCATAAAAAAATAAGCAGTAAAAACATCTAAGCAACATAATTGTCTATTTTTATTAATTAATTATGTTGCGTTACTGAAAATAATAGAATAACACATGCATAGACGTGCACACTAATATATAGAAATTACTGGTTTTCAATAGTTTATTTGCACGTTCGACTACATTTTTCTCTACCACTGTATTGTAGTGAAAAAATACTCCTTCTGGGTACAGACATAGGGTAGGGGAGTACACATCGATACATGATACACAGTGAGACAACAGCCACTAAGACATATAGTTGTAACATGTTTCTTCAAGCAGGCACATACACATAACGGCCTCATCTCATGCAACACGTGGATGTAGTTTTGGCAGTTCAGTTACTCGTCCGACTAAATAGTAAATAATTCCTTATTTCATAATGATTGAAGTCTATATTCTGAAACGTCTATTTTAGAGTTTAATTCCTTCAATATGACATATATTTACCTAACCAAACCTAGCTACATCTAATAATACACTATTTCGGCAAAACGTCATAAACTTTTTAATTCTATGAAATTGATGTAACAGATGTGGCATCTATTTTGTTACAACGTAACGAAAGTACACACTGAGACACACAGTGTGGTACACTGTAAGAAGTGTTTAATTGTGTACCAACTTTGTGGTTCTGATGTTAAAATTTATTTATTAATAAAAGATGGGTTTTTTTCTCTCTCTCTTTCACTCTGTGTGTGTGTGGGTGTGCGATGGCTAGGGAAATTTACTAAACGTAAGAGGCTGAAAATTTGCATGAAGGTAGCCCAAGGTCTGTCATTGGCATCCTATGCTCAGGTTTCTAATATTTTGAAAATCTAGAAATATTAATTAGAAATCGTAAACTGCAGAAAATTATTGATAGAGTGTAAAAATGTATGATTTATGAAAATATATACATTCTCTCACTGTGTACTACTTATGGTACACAGTGAGATAATTTTCGATACTCTGTTATGCTACTTCTGTGCTTTTATAAATAACTTTTTTTAAAACCATTTATATATTAATGTGTAGCACATTTGTGTAGCTTAAAGATGTAGGAATTTGTTTTTCAAAAGAATAAAAATCGTCGCCATTTGTTAATTAATAATAATTTTCGTCTCAGTGTGTACTACTCTCCCCTATACAAATGTTGTTTATTTCTTCAAGTTATTCATCTGAGATAAAAATTATTTACTACCATCTTTTGATTAAATTAAATTTAGTTGAGTTTGAATTGAGTCAAAATAATAACAGCGTCCTTATTGCTCCCTATGACTTAAGTTTGTTGCGCAAAGGTTTGCTGTATCTATTACAGGCATTGAAAGCTGTGGCGTTTAAGAATGTATTAGGTATACCGGAAAGTTCTGTCCAATAATTTTATTTCACGCCTACTTTTTTTTAAAATTCAGATTTCTTTATTGCAGCGCTTTTTTTGAAACGGTAAAATTTCCATAGTTTTAAGATTTCATATTAAGGTGAAGAAAATGGGATTTTACCATTTCAAAAATGTGGTGCCAATGAAAAGGTAGACGTGGATTAACATTATCGGACAGAAGTTTCCGGTAGACCTAAGATGTATATTTTAAGACATATAAATTATTTAAGATGTACGCTAGAGTAGCATAGATTTCTGGAAAAATAAAATCTGTACATGCGAACCTAACTATCGTAAGTCCAAAATTGACAAATTTTATGTTAACAGCACTTTATACAAAAGAAACTGTTCTCTTTCGTGCCAACTATCGCTATACTTGTATTATAAGTGATTTCACAGATATTCTGTTTTACAACCTCATAAGTTACATCTCACTTTCAGGCCAAACTATTGTATTTTTGCTTTTATCGAAAGATAAGTCAAATGCGACTTACGATATTTCGGTTCTCAGATATAGAAATATAATACTCAGAATAAAAGCTAATATTGTAACATATAGATAACATATTAAGTGTATAGTTTTCAATGTAATGAAAGTTTAATAATAAAAGCACATAATAATTAGAATAAATACATCGTGTAAGTGAAATCTATCGATAATAAAGTTTTTTTTTATTATTATTTTTATTCTATGTATATTTTAGAATACTATATTCAGCTATTGTGGAGTACGTGAAACACAATAAAAAGCCACCTTGTAAGGTTCAGCCTGGGAGTAATAATCCGAATTTCAGATATGTCAGTTGAATCCTTCCCCTTTACACTTCACTTCCACAAATAATTCCCCGGGAGCGCCAAATATCTTTAACACGTTAAGCGCCACATCAGTCACTGGTGACTGACACTGAACATTCCGTTTAAAACACGTCATTGACCGATGACTGACTTCTAAAATATGTTATAAAACTAAATATCTCTATATAATAAAAGCCAGTGTAACGCTGGGCGGGGCGAATCCATCAATCTTACCTGTCTCCCAGGAAGAGACTGAAGGGGAAAAGGATCCATTCTCCCATTGGTTGACAAGAAACAAGAATCCCGGGATTACTTCTCAAGGTTACAAGTCCTGATAATTGAGCAGTAGTAGACACCTCTTCTTAACAAATCAGTGCAAGGCACATCGCATTACACCACCAAAATAAATCGCTAAGTGTCACTTGAGATTATTTCAAGTATTAAGTTGCAATCATATTAAATTTTGTTTGCGACATGTAAGGAATTTTAATTTATTTCTCATATAAAGTGATTGACGGAAAACAATGATATGGTATTTTTAAAATTATACTTTTTTTCTGCAAAAAATTGATAAAACTGACTTTATTTTAAAAAAGTAATCAATTTAAATATTTTAGGCTTATTATTTTGTAACTTATATTTAAATTACACATTACTTATATTTTCCTTTTCTATATATAGGTGTATGTAAATTTAAACTTAAAAAAAAAAAAAACATATTTAATATTTTAAAAGTAGAAAATTAATATTTATACAATAAGTAAAATTAATAATTTTTGATTTATAGCTTTGCATCAGGAGGACAGAAGCTTAGGGGATTAGACGGTTGGGATTCAACCCTAGATATTTATTTATTAATCAATATACATATTTTAAAAAAATGGAGGAGGGGGAGGAAGGGGGCGGGTAACGATAAAATACAATTTCAGAGTGTTATTAAAAAAATAGTATTATTTCAATAGTTGCAGCAGACTGTTTTAATTACGCACTTTTATTGCATATTTATTAAATTTTTGTTTTATTAAAAAATCTTAATTTTGTTATAGTATATTAGCCGGAAAACCTGGTTTACCCAAAAATATTGTAAATGCTAATTGTGTGTTTATTAGAACATAAACTAACCGAACTTTGCTCATCTAAATGCTTCCATATTGTCAATTATTTTTTTTAGCAGTTTTTCAAGTTTTAAGTGAAAAACACAATTTTTACCCACCGTCCTAGGACGGGCATTTACACTAGTATATATATATTGTTTTAAGTAATTACTGAAAATTTATTCAAAATTTACTTGTATTTTATTTATTACAGGATTATACTTTCTTAAAAATTATTTAAAACATTGTAAATTTTTCATCGCTTCAATGTCTGTCACCGTGACACTCAACGTATTAAGAGTCCACGTTAATAGCGCGAAGACTGTCATCAGCTAATATTAAACCAATGTCGGGATTATTTTCTTTTTTCTTGTTGTCATTTTAAAATTATAAAGTATCCGCCTACGTACGGAGAACTTTTTTAAAACGAATGCACAATATTCAATGAACGATGAATAAACATTGAAACTTAGCATTATTTTCACAATATTTAACAAATTGAGGGGTTGTTAGCCATTTTTTAGCAAAATTTAATGTTTACGCCAGGCAGTGTACATTCAATTCAACTAAATATAATTCAGTTTCTTTTATACTACATACTACTATTACACATACATATTACCCATACACCACCACATACTACACATACTATAATTACATTATCACAAGGAGCTTAGATTCTAGTTCAGAACATAGTGAGTAATACCAAATGCATTCTGACAAAATTTCGCTGAGATGCGTTTAGAAATTTTTATGTAATAAGCTTTTTGTACAAGGAAATAACAGAAACATTTATGTTCCAGAAAACGTATATAAAGATTTCTTATCTATAAAAGTATCAATTGGGATTTATTAGGGTTTTTATGTAAAAACCATAAGAAAATCTTGTACAGAATCATTGTTTATGTTTGTCCTGGTCTTACTGCTCAAATTCGGTTTTTGACACATTAATTCATGATTCTTTAATTGGCCATAACTCCTTTTCTAGTAATCATAGAAATAAAATAAAACAGATTTGGAATAATAAAACTCTTTCAAATAAAACAATAAAAACATTTCGAAAATTTTCTATTAAACGGACATTTTAATGTAGGTAACCTTAAAATGATTATATTTGAAAAGAATATCTGAGGTCGATGTCTTACTGGGTAGTTCGGTACTTTCTCAGTTTTATTTGCAGCAATGTCTTTTCGCCTGAGAACAATTTCAGAAGTTAGAGTGGTCTAATAAAAATAAATATAAAAAATGTATTTATTTACCGTTCAATAAAGCTTCCTTTTTGTATGTTTTTGTTCTGCGGATGTGATGTCATACATTTTCAATTCGCATTTTTGTTTATTATTATTAGTACACGTTTTAAAAGTATTTGGTTCTTTTGCCACTTTTAATGTACTCTGACCGAGGAATCTGGTTTTGAATAGTTTTATAGTGTTATTCAAACACGCTGTGTAAGTAAACAAATATTTTTTAGAAGCTTTGGCCGGTTTAAAAAATTGCGATTAAATACATTACGTTATGGGATGAATGAATACAGCAATCGTAAAATTTGACAAAAGTGATTACCTATTTTAAATATGGAAGTTAAATGTGAATGCATTATAACAAATTGAATAATATTTATAAAAAATCAATGATTTGATATTAATATTATCTCATATAAATTCATATAGAACTCTCGAAATTACAAAACACAATAACAGGTATGTTCTAAAATTTTCATAGTTAAATTTCAAGAGAGTGAAAAAATAAAGTGTATTCAAGAGGTACCGTTTAGAAAGAAAGACAAGAAAGCCATAAAGCACCATATGCATTTGAAGCTCACAATTATCACAGAACAAAAGAAAATAACCATTCGTCAGGAAATAATCTACATTTCTTTTTCATTTTATGGTAAGAAATATACCCGGTAAATTATATTAAACAAATTTAAAATCGGGTAGTTTTTTAAAGAATAACTTCAACGGTGTTTGGCTCATTCAACTCGATAATATTTCAGTTTTCCATAGTATTTCAGTTTTTAGTTCCACCTTCCACCGCCAGTGGGACAATCATATTTAAGGTTCTATGGGCCCAATTTTAATAACATACTTCGCTTTTAGTTTGTTTTCGATTTGTATGCAGTTTTTATATCCAACTTCGCTCGACAGGTGTCGTTTTCTTATCTCGGGTTCTATGGGATCGATTGAAATAGATTTCGTTTTTTTTTTTAGTTCAGCTAACGAGCCGGTTAATATTTTTCGGAGCATACGCTGAACGCCTACTATACGCTGCGTTAGGCAGCCAGGACCTGTCCAGGGGGTTCTTTCGGATAGAGGTTAGTTATGAACACACTTCATAGCACGGTCAATGTATGCTACCAAAATCCGCGGGGAACAGTCTCACAGGTTCATTTCGATAGATTATTTTTTCTTAAATATGTTAATAACGATTTAAAACCTTCGTGATTCACTTGTGAAAATCGACTGTCTCGGGTAATGCCTGGCGGGGCAGCTAGTTTGAAAAAAATAGGTAAAAATCTGAAAAAAGCAAATTGAAAAACATTTATGAAGAGGTACTTCTTATCAATAAGTTTAATAGATCATTTTATTAGACACTGGTTAAAGAATAAAAAATGCTTATGTTAGTTAATGTAACTGATTGTACTCTCCTGAAAACCAAAATCTTATAACATCTACTAATACTAACGCATATCATCGTATAAAACTGTATCGAATGTGACTGGTACAGCTCATTAGCAAAAAAAATTACGAAGTAAGGCAGTACTTACATTTTGCTTACGGATCATCTACATATAGAAATTGTACAAAATTTTAAAATTTTAAAGAACAACACTCAATTTTAACATCATATTTCTGGTCTTATACCATCCTAACGAAAAGACATTGGTTGAAGTATTTTAGGAATTATGCCCGAATTTTAAATTCATTTTTCATCGTTGCAAAAATTATTAAAACGTAAATAGTTTTTAATCATATTTGAAAAATTGTTCGATAAATGGGTTAAAAATTTGACTTCCAACATTTTAAGCTTCTAAAAATCGCTTTCTAATGAAGAATTTGTAGTTTAGGTTTAAATCAGTTTGTCGATAGAACTTTGTTTCTACACAGTATTTTCTAAATTACTGCGATTTACATATGCTGAATTTGTTACTAAGTAGAATGCAAATATGGTGGAAAATAAGAAGAAATAATCATGACATAGCAAATTATTAAAGGTCATGTGATAAGCTAACTTCTCCACATCTTTCGACCTGTGAACAAAATCCGTTGCGTTTCATCTGAAATACGACGAAAGTTTAACCAACCGTTTGTAAACCTAAATTAAAATGACTCGTGAAAAATTTCATTGTCGTGTGCCTGGTACAGCTTGAATTATCCATGCTTTCTGTTACGAAAACAAAACGAAAAATCATTTGTCCAAGCAAAACTAGTATGTTGTGGCCATCACAAACCTTTCTTTTATATAAATCACATCAATTAAATCATTTAAATAGTACAAGAAATTACATCAATTTAGTACCAATTCATATCAAATTATATCTGAATTTAAAGTTTGATGAAAATTCTTGCATTAGATTTTGAGATAGAGCTTAAGCAGAAATACTGAAGAATGTAGTATAGCAGCGCCACCTCTTGAGCGATTTACACCAAAACATAAACAGCACTAATTGATATCAATGTATACTTGAATCTGAAGTTTGATGAAACTTCGTGCATTAGTTATTGAGATACAGCCATGATGGAAATTCTGAAAAATGCAGCATAGCAGCGCCACCTTTTGAGCGATTTACATCAAACTGTATAAAACATCAATTCATGTCAAGAACTAACTGAATCTGAAGTTTGATGAAAATCCGTGCATTGGTTCTGGAGATTGAGGTATTGTGGAAATCGGGAAAATCTTCATGCATAACATCGCCACTTGTTGAGCGATTTACACCAAAAACTAATCATCAACAATTTATATCAGTGTCTAACTGAATGTAATTTATTAAATTCCGTGCATTAGTTCTTGAGATAGAGCGTCCACAAAATTTGTGTCACATACTGACAGACAAACAATCTCACAGACTCACAGACTCACAGACAGACATTTTGCAAAAACATGTTTTTTCGGAATCTCTGACCCCTAAAACGTGCAAATCCGTCGAAAACAGGAAGTCCGCTTGTAAAGATAGAAGAAAATAAAAAGAGAAAGTACAATCCAGATATCCGATACATCCTTATCATATATCTCGCAAATTTACCATGTGATAAGTTTTATCCCAAATCAAAATAAATTTTATCAAATTCTCTGCCCTGTGTATTCTCTCTGTCGGTTTGTGTACATATAAATAGATGCATATGTATGCATGCACTATATATACATGTGTGGGAGGTAGGTTGCCGTGACATTAAGTTTCATATATCTTAACGAAACTATATGCATACCTATGCATGCATGGTGTGTAATTATTCTTACCAAACTAAATTTAAAATAAAAAATTATTAAACAAAATATTTATAGAGCACATAATGACGTTGAAACATATAAGAAATACAACTAGAATATTTATCGAAGGTTACTTTATGGTAAGGATTCGATTCTTAATACTGAAATCAATGCATACAATTAATACACATGTGCATTACACCAATATTGATGATTAATATTTATCATTATGCAACATTGCGAATAGTATTTAAATAATCCTTAGAAATCTGTACGATTTTCCTTCATTTTCTATTATTTATTATATGGATTAGGGAATGTCAAGTATTTGTAGACGTTAAAACGTTTTTATTATTTAGTTGTTTCAAATCCATATTGCTTTATATTTCCTCCTGTAACAGCTGATATACATTTTGCAAAAAAAAACAAGTCCTGGTAAATCCTATAGCTTTGTTGAAACGGTTGTAATTTTCAATTTTATTTTTCTGGATTTTTACGTTTTTCAGTATGAGATTCTAAACGTAGACTTCAGTTTCAGAAATACCCCACATGTTTCCACCCATGTTCTAAATTACTCAATTTTCCTCAATCGAGTATACGGTTTGTAAATTTGGGACATTGAGAAACAAATAATCAAATGTTAGGAACAGAACATATGGTAGTTTAGAAAGCAATTACTATTAGAATAACAACTATAGATTAAGATATTGTGTGAGAATTAATTGTATGTGCAACATTGTTGAAATATATAGGTACATGTAATAAGTTTCATTAAAGTGATCCTTAAAATTGCACTTTCTGAATTCAAGATATTTAACTCTAGCATTATAATAAAATTATATAGAATATTTTGTACATTAATATTATTTTTTATAAAAAGTCTGTTTTTGGATAGTGTAATTGCTATAATTTTATCTTTTAAAAATACTTCCTAAATTTAAAAATGTTTTCTAATAGAATATGTTTTTATAAGGTAAAATAAATTCTAATATTTGATTTTTTTCTCTTAATTATCATTATGTACTATTTTAGGATTTTAACAAATATGTTTTAAAAAACAAATAATTTAGCAAGCTCTAATTTTTTCCAAAATACATTTTGACAAATTGAAATGTTCAAAGCAAATATTTTGCATAATTTTAATGATTCTTAACTACACATTACAACTGCAAAATAATGTATTTATGTCAATTTTAATTAATGGCTAACAAAGAAATACAATAATTAATATGCATTCTACACAATTCTATACATTAAATATTTTGTCTATCAGCTACAAAATTGCTGTTTGAATATAATAAGGGATTATTGAATATAATTTTAATAAGGGACTATGTTTTCTGTACGGAAAGTACACAAGTATGATGCCTGAAATCAAATACGTTATCATTGATATGACCACAGAGTCCAATCCCACACTTGCATAAAATTGCTTATGGGCATCTAAATTGTGTTGTAGGACAATTTCTGCCAATAAACCCTTCTTCTTTAGATTTCCAGGTACGTTTATTGCATTTATTTTATTGAAATAAGCTGTACTATGCATTTAAAGGGTTTGTTTGTCGGAAAATATCATCCACTAACCAAATTCATAACGTCTGTACTTTACCGTCTATTTTGAGGTATTCGTTTTTATTGATCACTTTTAAGCGTAAACACACGCGCCGTGGCACATTTTACCCCAATCACATTTTTCTTCGAACAATCATATTTTACTCCGAATTTTAAAGACGCTTCTGAGCTGCCTTATACCTGGAACCTCCTTTATTTGTTCAATGGGAGGAGAGAAAGATAACTTTTGGAATTACATTATTTTTCGCTCGTACAATCTTTTCATTTCGATATGTTTCTTTCTTAAAGGATAACAGACTCTCGAAAATTTTTAAAGAAAAAGAAACGTAAAAGCTAATTGTATATATTGATAAAATGGTATTAAATGTAATTAATGCAAATTTTGTGAAATAATTCATGTTTTAAGATGTAAAATAAATCGTTTGCATATGTTTTTTTTTTAATTAATTTATAAAGAAACTGCTACAAAATATGTAAATAAGCATAAAAAGCATGTTTTTCCAGGAACATTTTGAAAACGCCTTAAAATTCAACTGTACATAACTTTCGAATCCAGATCTACATTTTATAACGTTGAAAGTCTATGACCTTGGACTTTTCGGCTTACATTTACATTTTTCAAATGCTTATTTTATTGACTATAAATGACACTGATGAAACTCTGCAAGCTTCCGAACCACAGAAGAAGCATTTAAAAATGCAAATATATTTATTTTTTCTCAAAAAAAAAAAAAAAAAAAAAAAAAAAACACTTTCGCAGGTAATATTAGGAAATCTGTTTATTGTGCCTTTTGCGTGGCTGTCTGTTAAATTGTAAATCTTTATATTTGTATTGACATTCAAAAACCTGCCTGAACACATTAATATAATTTTTATTTAATAAAGCTATTAATATATTTTTATTAATATGATTTTATTAATATAATTTTAGTTAATAAAGCTATTATTTAGAGTATAATGAATGTAATATCAAAATGTTCAAATTCACGATATATGAGTGTACCAAATGTAAGACAATACACTTTTTTTTTATTATTTATTTATTTATTTATTATTTTTGAAGAAATACAGATAGTTAATTTTCTCCGTAAAAACTATTGTTTGTTCAAATGATACACTCCTGTAAACAATAAATTTATGTACTTGAATTCTCTGAGTTACTTTCTTCAATTCAGGCAAGTTTTCCTGGCAGCAGTGCTAACAGGAGTTTTCCGTTAATATACGAATACCGTTTCTTTTTCATCTATTTACTGGAGGTAAAATATATGTCAATTGACGAAAATGAGGATAAAAATTGCTGATCTTAGGATCGAATTAGCTACCTTAGAGTTAGGTTAGCAGTACTACACCCACACGGCTATCGTTGTATTGTTGTGAAACAGTTTGAAGTAAATATGTTTGTCTCAGGTGGGTATTGCTTTGTAAATTTCTTTAAAAAGCTTTGAATTTTGAAGTTAATTTCAGGAAGCTTTCGTCATTAATGATATTGTGGCTGATGTTTCAATACTTTAGTATTAAAATGGGATAAAAAATATGAATTATATTTTTATGTAGATTGCTTCATGTAAAATATGAATATATTATATTTTTATGCGAGAATTTTTTTCAGTAAAATCGATTTTTCCACTAAATATTTTAATTAAAATATATATTTTAACACGTATTTTAAATTAAAAATATATTTTAAATTAAAATAGATAATAAATATTTTAAATGCGAATATTTTTTATAACTTTAAAAGAATAAATTATGAACACTTTTAAATGAATGAAAAAACTAATTGTTATTTATTTGAAAGTTCTAAAACTTTCCATTTCTTTGATGTTGGAGTATTTTTTTTTTTTGTTTTTTTTTATTTTCTTAAATAAAATTAGAAATCTTAATTTATAGAATTATCCGTTTTTAAAATGAATTTGTATTTCGTCATTAATGAAACCAATACGCATTCCTGCTTGGAATAAACAGAATTTCTCCCTCTTTTTTAGACTTTTGAGAAAAATTTACAGATAAAATATGTTTTCCAGAAGTACTGAAATTATTTGCTAAAAAATTTAGGAATAATTTATTGTATATAGACGAGTTTTCCTGACAATGTGTATAATCTAATGCAATAGTGTGTATTTTTTTAGGGGGGGGGGGGTAAATGTTTTAGTTAAAATAAGTGCACTTTTAATAAAATATTATTTCTTAGTATTTCATAATTGCGAGCATTAAAGATTGATGATTTTAGATTTCACAATCCAAATATTGAACCTTTTTTATTATACGAAAGAGTCATATTGAGGCGTGGAAAATGTTTTAAAAAAATCCGGAAAAAAAAAACATTATGATCATTTTAAAGTTACAGTTGATTTTGTCCAAAAATATATATGCTGTAAAATCTCTAATTAACGGACACCTCTGAAAAATATAATTTTAGCGCTATTCAGAGGTTGCAGCTATTGGGATATAAATATTTGCGCATAATTGTTATTTTGGGGATCGAAAACGTGTTCGCTATATAGAAGTGTCTGTTATTCGTGAGTGTCGTGATAAAGGTTTTAGATTACATGATTTCAAACTTTGCGCCTTTACATCGTTGATTTTCGAGTCATATCCTGAATAGTTATAAAGGTTTATGATTTTTAACTTCTAAAACTTTCAAACTATATATTAAAAATTCAGTCTCTCAAAGCTTGGAAATGTGACACAAGAATACGAAAACAAATAATTAAACTTTTCTCCTGAAGCAATCTTTTTAAATATTTTGACAATTACAACCATTAGGCAGCGGTAAATTTTATTTAAATTGTAGCAAAATACCCCAAACGTTTTAAATATGCATAAAAGGAAAGTGAAATTGTACTTTGTGCCAATATATTTAAAAAGAGAGAACGAACGTCACAAAACACAAATATTAGTAAGTTTAAAACGCATATAGCTATATCGAAGCCTCTATGGCTTCATCATCAGTGGTTAAAAATTCAAGATAAAATTAAAACTGTGAAATAAAAGAAATTTCTTTAATTCGTCATCTTCACTCCACCCCTTTGTTCTCCTCTTTGTTTGAACTTTCCCGGAACATCTGGGCAATTTTGATTGGTCTCCCTGTGTTCACGTGAGACCGACTCCGTGGTTGTTTTCCAAAAGTGAGTTTCATTTTGCCGTTAACGGTCGAAATGTGAGGTACGCCTCTTTGGCTCTGTCTCACCCCTCTGTTATTCAACAGTTTTAATTTTTATCTTTTTTATTAAACACTAATGATGAAGCCTTCAAGGCTTCGAAATAGCTATATGCGTTTTAAACTTACTTATATTTGTGTTTTGTAACGTTGGTTCTCTCTTTTTAATTTTAAATATTTTATAACAATAGATAAATATTAATAATAGTGTACTGGATCAAAATTCCGATTAATAACTTTTAGTACTTGTTATTTATTCTTATATGATTCAGAAGAGAATCTTAATATATAAATATTTAGCAAATTTTTCAACAACTATTTTAAGAGATTTTATAATTCAAGATGTCTTATGAAATGCGAAACTTTTCCAGTCTTTTTAAACAAATATGGATTTAAGCGCAAATTTAAAAAGAACTGTATATTTCTGCACTATATTCTATGACATAAATATTATTTATTCTCTTGCGCATGGGGTAATCTGATTTATGATGGTTAGGTAAAGAGAACAACTAGCACTAAATTATTATCTTCTACCCTAAAGACGAAAACTTATGTATTATTTTATATATAAAAGTAGACTTTGAAAAGGAATTGGCGGTTAGAGATTCGAAAAGGAAAAATATTAGAGGCGTTAAATGAGATTAAATAGTTTTAGTATATTGAGATAATTTGTATAGATAAGACCTATTATTTCATAGTTTATAAGTTTTGCGAAACATATTAAAAGAAAATAAAGTTCTGCAAAACAGACAATAAACAAAATTCTGAAAAACAAACAATACACAAAAAGTCCTTCCGGCCAGTGCCGGGAGGAAGAGGTAGCTTTCATAACCCTTATTTAAAAAAAAACAACTTATATCATGCAAACAATCAGATTTTTCAAAATGTCACCCACAATAGAAATTGAAACTGCTATATCTGAGTCATTTTTTAAGGTAAAGACAAACAAAAAATGCTCCTGAATCCTTATATCAAGATCAAATACTTAAGAAAGAAACCTTTTTCAATTTCTAATTTTTTTTGCACCTCACTTTAAATATATATATTTTTTTTTAATTTAATGGCCACCATTTTGAAACAAGATGGCTGATGAATCTGGCCAGCGAACTTGGTCGAGGTGTTGATGTATACTATCCACATGTCTTCTTGCATCGAAATAGGCGAATACGTGTGTTATCGCGTGACAAATACAAGATCGTTTCAAAATGTTAGCCATGCTAGAAATTCAAAGTGCTATAAATCAACCATTTTTTAAGATATCAACAAAAGAACAAATTTTCAGAAACAAAAACTGCTCCGGAATCTTTCTATCAAGGCCAAACACATAAAAAAAATCTTTTTCATTTTCCAATTTTTTAATACCTCATTTTGAATTTTAAATTTAATTTTTTTTTAAATGGCAACCCTTTTGAAACAAGATGGCGAATGAAGCTGGACAACGAACTCGGTCGAGACATTGGTATGTACTATGTACAGACCAAGTTACATCCAAATAGGTTCATAAATACGCATGTTATCGCGTGACAAAAATCAGGTCGTTTTAAAATGTCAGCCACAAGAGAAATTCAAAATGCTATAACTCAGTCATTTGTTTAGATATAGACGAAACAAAAACTGTTCCGGAATCTTTGTATTAAGGTCAAACACATAAGAAGAAAATATTTTTTCAATTTTCAATTTTTGGTACCACATTTCAAATTTAAATTTTTCTTAAAAATTTAAATAGCCGCCATTTTAAAACAAGATGGCGGGTGCAGCTGGCCAACGAACCCGGTCGAGATATTGGTATGTACTATGTATAAACGAAGTTACATCCAAATCGGTTCATAAATACGCCTTTTATCGCGTGACAAAATTCAGGACGTTTCAAAATGTCAGCCACGCTAGAAATTCAAAATGCTATAACTCAGCCATTTTTTAAGATATAGACGAAACAAAAACTGCTCCGAAATCTTTGTATAAAGGTCAAATACATAAGAAAAAAATATTTTTCCATTTTCAATTTTTTGGTACCACATTTCAAATTTTAAATTTTTAAAAAAATTTTAAATGGCCGCCATTTTGAAACAAAATGGCGGATGAAGCTGGCCAACGAACTCGGTCGAGAGATTGGTATGTACTATGTACACACCGAATTACATCCAAATCGGTTCATAAATACGCCTTTTATCGCGTGACAAAATTCAGGACGTTTCAAAATGTCAGCCACGCTAGAAATTCAAAATGCTATAACTCAGCCATTTTTTAAGATATAGACGAAACAAAAACTGCTCCGGAATCTTCGTATAAAGGTCAAATACATAAGAAAAAAATATTTTTCCATTTTTAATTTTTTGGTACCACATTTTAAGTTTTAAATTTTTTTAAAAATTTTAAATGGCCGCCATTTTGAAACAAAACGGCGGATGAAGCTGGCCAACGAACTCGGTCGAGACATTGGTATGTACTATGTACACACCGAATTACATCGAAATCGGTTCATAATTACGGGAGTTACAGTGTGACATAGGTCAGATATATATATATATATATATATATATATATATATCAATTTTGAACGGAGGGGTGTTTCGGGGTCTGGGGGTCATGGTCGATGAAAATATACCAAAATTTTTTGAAATCGCTTTCCTCCGAACGGCTGCAATAGGTAGCTTTTTTGTAAAGAAAGCTACCTAAAATTCTGCATGTACTTTCTAATAATGTAATGCATAGATTACGATTAAAATTGTTGCTACATAATATATTTTTTGTAATCTTAAAAACTAAAAAATCCCTCTATTTTATCGGGTTAAAAAAATTATATTATAAAATTTTAAATTGAGCATATTGATAAATGAAACGAATGAAACACAAAAGAGTCGTTTCCTTTGATGGACCTTTAAATACGTTATATTATTTAAACATCATAGAAAATTTAATGAGTCTTCTTACGGATAGATTTGTAATTCAGAAATTAGAATCATTATCCCTTAAAAGATCTGTTTCAAAATATGGAGTATAATATTTATTTATAAGACATATTTGTTATTCAGTATCGATTGTTTATTCAGTTAGAGATTTTAAATTTAACATTTTTTTGTTTTTTTTTCCTTAACAACATAGAAATTTTGAAAACGAAAACAGTGTATTACGGATAACAAAAATAAATAAATTTTGCCAATTGTAACTTAATCGCTATATTAACACATTCACGCCGGCGCGGTGGGTCACACTCGACTGTCTCGGAGCTGCAAAGTATCCGGCTTTTTGGATACCAGTATTTTAATACCGAATATATTGTTTTATTTAATTAGAACAATTGGGCGATTTAAAGGAACAACATTTTCTCTAAAATAATAGTGGTGTCCAAAAAGCCGGAGGCTTGACATCTCTGAGACAGTCGAGTGTGACCCACCGCGCCGGCGTGAACGTATTAAACAAATCTTTAATTTGTCAAATCTGTAAAAAATATTATCCGCAGTAATCGATTGTTTCTCTCTTTTGCGAACTTTTACTTGGAACCAAGAACATTTTGCAAATTTCTTCGTAAAATAACCTCCAAATAGCGCAGTGTATTCTCTATTTAACGAACTTTTCCTTGGGATCCAAATTTTTTTCTCCCAATTTCTTAAACTATTACTGGACTTTTCAAACTTATTCTTTCTTTTAACACATTTTACGATGATCAGTGACATGAACAGGTCTTACCAGGCACCTAACTCACCAAGATCAGTAAAATCGTTGCGATTATTTGCTTTCCATCCAAGAAGAGCAAACTTTCAGTAACTCCTTATAACCCTCAATGGAGCTGCCTCGTGTCCTTAAACTATAGTTTCCCGTTTTCTAGATTGTTGAGCATGATCAACCGTGTTGGTAATTTCGGTTCTTGTAGCTCGAAAATGTCAAAGCGAAAGTGCTTGAGCATCAAAGAAAAAAAAATTATTCTTGATGAAGTGGATAAAGGCAGGAAGAAAAAGAATACTGCTTTAAAATGTGGTATTCCTCCAAACATCTTATCAACCACAATAAAAAATCGTGATTTTAATGTAAAATTATTTTTTTTAACTGAAAATACAATGTATTTCCAGACAATGCTTTGTTTCATTCTTATTTCCCTTGCAGATTTATTTTTGATGGGTAAAATAAGTAAAACAAATAGATATTATTTATAAAAATGCCTAATTACTTTTTTTAATTATATTTAGTGTTTATGGACTTAAAATGTGTTTTACGTAGTTTAAAGTATTTTAAAGGGTGACTCTCTATTTATCGAATTTTCCATATAACGAACTTTTTTTCGGGATTTAGCGACTTCGTTAAATAGAGGTCCGACTGTATAACGCTTTACGTAATATATATATATATATATATATATATGAGGAATTGTAAATTATTCTGTTAATTAAAGGCGTTCAATTTTTTACTGCGTGAATTTAGTTTTATGATAATTGAATTGATATTTTAATGAAGTTAGTAATTTTAAATCCGTATTTGTGAAACTCAATTACCTGCCCACCGAAGTATTAATTTCAGAAGGGACTCTTTGTGTCTCCTATGGTGTCTCTTGCGCAAAATGGATGAATGTGTATTCGCAGTGTCATTTTATAATCTGGACTGAAGAGGATACTATAAATCATTTTGTGGTGGTTTTAAACAAATATGTACTGCAGCACCTTTAGCCAACAAAGTAGAAATATCGTTTCAATATTTTAATTCCTTGTTAGCCTATGGCTCCAAGCATTAGTAGAAAATTTGACTACCTTAAGGTTTTAGTTATTTCAAAATTTGTTTCAAACTACCACACAATTTTTAACAGTGTACATTTGTATTCTGATAGTACTAATTTTTTATTCTTGTATAGACATTTGTTGAATTATACAGAAGTACAGACACTATATTAAATATTATATAGTACTGCATCAATATTAAAATGTAAGCTTTACGGAATAATTTAATTGTTGAAAAATGTAAAAAAAAAAAAGTATATATTTTATCCTTATTTTAACACGCCGCAGTTTGCTACCTTTTCAAGTCACACGATATCTTGCTCCATATTTGTTAAGACACATACAATTTACCAAATGGATTTATTCGTGAAAAATACAGACCAGCTTCACCATATGGGAGCAAAAGCTTATTCAAAGCAATTAATTAAATTTATTTCAGGAAAAAAAAAAATAAGATTTCAGTTCTAAATATGAAAATTTCATAAAAAATATAACTGTTAAGATGGTTTTTTTTTTTTTTTTTTTTTTTAGAATATTTGCCTAAAAGCTGTTTGTTTTCTTAATTCCGTATCAAAAAATCATTTTTTGTTCTTACAACTTTTCTTCTTTTTTTTTTCTTTTTACTAGGCTTACTTGAGAACTTATATACGTAATTTAAGATTTCCCAATTAATTTTTTTACAATTTCAAAATCTTCATGAACTATTTAACTACAATAATGTAGGGAAATATTCTTCGAATAAAAAAATTAGCAGCTTCCATGTAAATTAATCGGTATGTGAAATCAGGATTTTTTAGAGAAATTTATCATGTGATATAAAAATAACTAAAGAAACGAGAATATAAATTTAAAAAATCTTTCTCTAGCTCTTTATTGAATATTGTAACTTACATGTAGAATTTCAAATAATGAAAAACTAGTAAACATTACGCAGCAGTAGTGTTGTTTGAAAATACTCTTTAAAACCCATTGCAAAGTACAATATATTGTCGAAAAAGAAGGATATTTTTATTGTTATAATTCACAGATTTGTATGGAATTTGATAATACTTATATATATATATATATATATATATATATATATATATATATATATTATTTAATAATCGATTACGAACAAATTGACATTTCTGACAGATTCTTGATAAAAAGGTTTTATTAAATCTCTGAAAGTCAGTTTTTGCTTATAATAAAAAATATAATGCGACGGAAAAATAACAAAATATTACAAACATAAGAAATGGTTAAATTAACAAAAGACAAATGCGAATATGACATACTACATAATACGCAAATAAAAACAAAACATACAAAATAGTTAGCTAGATCGCTGGGAGCCTGTCAGAAACACGGTCTTATTTTAGAAAACATGTTTATGCGGCCTAGGGGGGGAGGGGTGACCACATTACCCAGACAAGAAACACGACGATCTAGGAAAATTCAATGACGGGACATTTCACAAAGTGGTCCCAAAATACAACAGAATTTATGTTTTCTCGTTTATATTTCAGATCGTGTGTTTATGTGTTTTTAACTATATTTAAAATATACGTACAAAAAATAATGCTACGTATATTTAGTTTTAGTATTTATTATGAATAAAGAAATTATTCTATTCCACATATTAATCTCAGACAAACCGGAATAACTCTGTCTTTATACTCTTATCTTTCTTATTAGACCAAAAATATAGTCTTATGTGGATCAAAGATGCTCTGAGGATAAAAACAAAACTAATATAATTGTAATTAATACATGATAGGATAATTATAATTAAAAAAATACAGGGTGAATGCAAATGTCCATACTTCCAATCTGTAACCCAGTTCGTACCAAACATTTTGTAGCATCACTCTGTCATTGATTCTGAATGCTGCACGAATGCGTTCTTTAAGTTTTTTGCAGTGTTTTCGGAATTGGTGGTACATAAACAAAGTCTATGACGTAACCGCACAAAATGAAATCACATGGTGTTAGGTCCGGGGATCTTTGTGGCCATGTGATTAAGGGTAAAGCACCATCAACCGCTTCAGGATAGCGCAGATTTTGTGTTTTACTAGGATGGAACCCCACTTCATTGGTGTTTGCAGGTACGTAGTTACTTGAACGAGGAGCTTCCACACCTGTGTATAGAGCGATTGATGTTTGGAACGAACTGGAATACAGATTCGACGTACGCCAAGTAACAAGAAGGTTACACATCGAACATTTGTAAATGAAATTAACTTGATATATTTTTCTTTAAATTCGTGTGTCAGTTATTGTAATATGTGCGGTAGTCTCGAAAATATGATTTTTTAAAAATCGGATCCATCATTTGTACTCAACTTTTATTTTGAAATAAATTATTATTCTTCATTGTTTTTTTTTATCATGTTAACTCCCAAATTCGCTGGCTAAGAACATCAAACGTGGGCAAGAAAAGCTGCCATATGAATTTTATGGAACCGTATTTTTTTACTATGACGTTTTGTTTAAAATATTAAACAATAAATAATTTTATTATGAATGGATTTAAAATATTAATTTACTTAGTCAGTTCATAGGATCATAACCTCTTATTAAAAACAAATCGTGCTTTTTAGCAATTGATGTTAAAATATGTGCAGAAAAAGGCATGTGTTAAACGAATTATCTTTTAAAAACAACAGTGAAAGAATTCCGAATAATAAAGTAATTATCCATTTTTCAAATTCGTAAGGAGGTAATTAACAGCAGACACAATCAATTGTTTACCCTTCGTGTGTTTGACAAGTTGATCTAGCTCGAACATTTAGTCCATTCGTTAGAACATGTGTTAATTAAATTAACGAATAATGCTGAAAACAAGTGAGACATCATAGTGATACTCTCCGCACAGATTGTGGTTTCTACCTATCAAAGTAATTTTCGTTAAACATATTTCTATATTTGTTAAATACTTTCACTGTTAATTTTAACTTTAAGAAATGTAATGATATTTATCATATTTCAAAATAACTATTTTTTGATAATGCTTCAATAATTCATTAATTTTTTCCATTAATTTATTAATTGTTCAAAGTTCAAAGGTGATGTTCGTTACACTGTAAAAAAAAAATCTGTAGTTCTACAGATGTAAAGTTACATGCTTACTAAACTTTTATCTGTAACTGTACAAAAAAAGCTGCAAATCTACAAAACTAATTTTTGTAAATCTACAGAAATCTGCAACTTCACAACTGAATCTGCTAAAATTACAGTAATGTTACTAAAATTTTACCTGTAACCCTGGTTGTAGTTACATGAAAAGTTCTAGGCATCCCAGTTTCCAAAAAAATTCTTAGTAACCTTACAGATTTTTTTGATTTTCGGCGCAAAATTGTGTCTGTTACATGAATTTTTGTTGTTGCCGTTACATAAAAAGTTCTAGGAAACCCAGTTTCCTAGAAAAACTTTAGTAACTTTACAGATTTTTTTTTTTACTGTGTATCCTTAATGTATATAATCTAATATACAATTTATTGGTTCTGTTCGAGTACATTCTGCGCGTTGTAAAATATAGATAGTTTCAATTGCTAGACAATTGTTGACTGTACTGAGGAATAGAACAGTATTCTTGTCTTTAAATATTTTCACAACATTAAAAATTCTTTTTTGAATAATTTGTTAAATTACGATTTTTGGAATTGTGATTATAACGAAAGGCGTTTCTTTTTACTTTCGAATATATCTCTATCATATACTTCCAGATTAAAACAAAACATTTGTTTTTATTTTAATTGCAGGGGCTACCACCTCTAATTGTTTTACAAAATCACTGAAAAACACACAAAATTATCTTGTTAATACAGATTTTATGTAGTTTTTATTTTTTTCTGAATATAGAAATAAAATTAATAAATATGTACAAATGCCATTTTAATACACGCATATATTTTGGTATCTCAATTGATAACTAAGATTTTAAATAAGTATTTTGAACTAAATTATCAGTTTCTTTTATGACGTTAAGTGTAAAATTTGCTGGTAAGAACATAAAATACGTTTGCGCACAAAAGCTGTCATGTGAATTTTATGGATCTCCTTTCTTTCGCTTCGCAGTTTACTTTAAAATGTTAAACATTAAATAATTTTAATATTAAACAATTTAAAATATTACTTTATTTAGTCAGTTCAAAGGATCCCAAATCTTTAATTAAAACAAATCGTTCTTTTTTTAAATTGAAGTTAATCCTCTAGTGCATGATTTTTCATTTTACCTTTAAAAAAATATATTTGATTCTTTAATGGGCATACATTAAAGGAAAAATACTGAAAAAAAAAAACATGACTCTCATATTTTTCAGTATTTTGGATTTTTTAAATGGTTGCCGAATTGAAACACCATGCATTAAGCATATTCTAAGCATATTCTACTTCTCTGGTCTTTTTATGTGTTTTCGAAATTATATAAATACGTAGCCCCTATAGTCGTCGTTCAGTCCGTTTGTCTGTCCGTATATAGCAGAGCAAAAACTACCCAACCGAATGGTCTAAAATTTTAAATATATAATTGTTGTAAAATTGTATCGAGCCATTTCAAATTTTATGAAAATCGGATATATAGTTTAATTACAGGGACAGTCAAAAGTTTTCCGTTACAT
This sequence comes from Maratus speciosus, assembly GCA_963932465.1. Classification (NCBI taxonomy): domain Eukaryota; kingdom Metazoa; phylum Arthropoda; class Arachnida; order Araneae; family Salticidae; genus Maratus; species Maratus speciosus. The sequence goes on along the minus strand of OZ010788.1, from coordinate 328,857,983 downwards.
TACGGTAAATGGCAAAACATTGTTGCAAGTGCATTTTCATGATGTTACAGCCTTCCGAATGATCTGAAATTTTAAATATATAATTGTTGTAAAATTTTGTCGAGTCATTTGAAATTTAATGAAAATCGGATGTATTGTTTAATTACAGGGACTGTCAAAAAATTTCCGTTACATTAAGGCAGTTGAAAAAAAAAAATTCAACTGCATTTTAAGGATGTTACAGCCTTTCGAACAGAATGAAATTGATATGCACTTATGAAGTGCACTAAAATATACATTCAGTGCATTATGCTGTGCAAAAAATATTTATAAAACTAGTTATAGTATGAACGCATCTCATTTGCCACGTTGTTGAGCAATTTCCAACTTGTTTCTATTAATTGTCCTGCATTTTGTAGCCTGGGATTCTGTCTCTTCTTATTATTCCAAGGCACGAAATTACTTTTGATTTTAAAAGGGTCATTAGGTCCACTAATGTTTAATACTTATCAAAATACAGTTTATGATTTACAGATTCAACTGGATGAGTTGGTCTAGCATTGACACAAACGCTAACCACCAACTCAGGTCCACATGGTAGACTTTTGTATTTTTTTTTTCACAATATAATATCAAGATTTTACGCAAATCTTGATACTGCTGCGAAAAATAACAATTTAAAACCATATTTATGCGAGGTTTTATTTATTTATTTATTTTTTTTTTTTTTGGGGGGGGGGGGATATACGAGCCTTTGTTGCACTTATTTGTTCATAAACATAGAGAGATTCTTCCATGGGAATAGATAACATTTTCCTTCCAGGGTATCGAATGTTGGTCTCAACTTGAATAACTTATCTTCCCCACCAGCCAGTGTATTGTCGTATACTTTCAAATGTATTTAAGAATATAGTGCAACTACCTAGTGGTACACCAATGACAGGGTTCCCAAAAAATCTTATGATTTTAAAGTTTGCCACGCTACTCAAGATACGAATTCTTAAATATATTTTTATATCTGTCGAGCATATATTAAGTGGCTTTTTAATGTTTTAGAGTACTATACAGGATTGTTTGTTCAGAGATATGCTCGAAAAGTACTGAATGGAAAAATACAAAAAATATTTATATGGTGATTTTAATGATAAAACATTTTCAGATCTCCAATAATCTTTATCCAAGACGGATCTGGTCGAAGAGTTTGAAGCTTTCACTTTTTTATGTTTACGTTTACCTGACTGCTGTTGTTTTGATGTAGGTGGAATATTCACTATCCCAAAGGTTGCATCGACAATCTAGTCAATTCTATTAGCTGATTTATCTGCTTGTAAAGCACTAATTAGTCTCATCGTAAGTGTCTGAACCGTTTTTGAACAAAAGGTTTGAATCAAAAGTTGGATCGCGATCGCTGTCATTGTGAGAAATGCCACTTTCACTTAGTAATACAATCCATATTTTTCTGTTAATATTTTTTTTTTAATTTTTTGAACTTTTTAATACTTTTAGCTATCCTATTAATTATAGACTCTACAATTTTAAACAAAGTGACGTATTTGTATGAATGGAGCAGCAATTAATAATAAAAATGTTCTCTGACGATAGTTTCGAATACGATAGTTAGTTTCGAATACGATAGTTTCGTTGACGATAGTTAGAAATACTAAAAAGTTTTAAATAAAATGTATATTTTTAAATTGTAACATCTATATCTTGTAACATCGATGAGCTTTTTAAAGTTCAAATTGTGTATTTTGTGAAATGAAAGTTTTTTATTTTATCTCATCGAAAGCTTACGTAATTCCTTTTTCGCAAAATATCTTAGCACATATAACATTGCCTTCAGTATTGCGTGCTACTTTATTAAATAGAAATGTTTATTATATGTAACCCATACTATTGCCTTATATGTATGTAGGAAGGAATTCCCTTCCCCTAAGTCAGGTCTACTTTGTTCTTGAGAACGCAACTCTGTCTTAAAGCCACACTAAAGACTATCTACATCCTGGAGGGGTAGCTAGTTAGCAATTGATATGAACTGATGCGATGAAGGTTGATCGGTTGAATGGGGTTTTATGGTGCAGACTTCCCATTACAAACATGCTGCGCCAAGAAAAAGATTTAAATACATGTCATAAAAACAAACAACAAAATAATGATCAAAATATAAACTAAATCATTGAACTATGTCAAGACAATGGCCAAAAGACACAATGTGAAACTTTGAAAAAACGACGGTTTTAAAAATATAAAATGTAAATTGTTGTATTAAAACAAGCTTCAAAAGCACAGAATATAAAAAGAATTGCAATTCTGTCATAATGAATAAAAAATGAATGTAATTGCAATTTGGTGAAAAGTAAAATTAAAACCAGACAATCAGACCTAAAAACAGTGCTTAAAAACAAAAGATTTAGTCTATAAAGTAATGACAGGTGAATATCATCAAGTATACAATGTCTAGCTAGAACATAAAATCAAATGTATTTAAAACACAGATTATTAAAATACAATTAAGAATATCATGTACCAATATTCCTCATATACAGTGTTTCCCTCGTTGGAATCAGAATCATTACTGTAAGACTCTGATTCTGTTGCCTCCTCTACATAATGTTGCAGTTTTTTTTAATCCTTCAGATTAGTTATATATGGACTAAGACATGATTTTTTCTTTTTTCACTTCACAGTTTTCCACTGTGAAGAGACAGCAGTTGAGGTTTTCCTTCTCTCATTTTGTGTACAAGATTTTGGCTTTATATTCTGTGTCCGAGGAGTATCAGGTTTCCGTGGTGTGTTTGGAGATGTAACAGTCTTTGTGTCAGAGTTCGGATCACTTTTTGGATTGAACTGAACGATTTTGTAACGGACAAGTTTGGTATACTATTGTAACAGGCTCTGAGGATGGTAGCCAGCGTTCTGATTTTGGGGTCGCATAACATTTAGAACCACAGCAGACATCACGAGATTGTATCTTTGTGGTGCTAAGTGGTACAGTCATAGGTGCGTTATTTGGTTGAACGGTGGAATCGGTATGGGTGCTTATGTTCCTTACAGAATTTTGTTGTTGCTTGAGTAGACTAGAGTAGGAGACTCCGACTGACGGAATCCTGGTTTCAACTACTTTACGGGCTTCAGTGTAGGAGAGATTTTGAGTTAATTTAACAGCTAGGATTTCATTCTCACGTATCCAGTTTGGATAGGAACGGGAATATGCTGTGTGATCACCCTTGCAGTTTATGCAGCGTTCAGAGTTTTGACATGAATTACCGTTGTGGCCAACTTCTGCGCAGCGTGCACAGGTAATGGAACATCGACAGGTAGTTGTGGTATTGCAATAACGCTGGCATTTAAGCAACGGAGGGGATTAGGAATGTAAGGACGGAGAGAACAGTTCAAGTAAGCAGCTTTAATTCTTGATGGTAAATTAGGACTATTAAAAGTCAGAATGATGTGCTTCGTAGGAAGCACCTGCCCATTCCGACGGATAGTTATACGACGTACATCTATGATATCTTGGTTATGCGATGAAGGAAAGAAGAAACGAGCATGATGTTGTGAGCGTGGAAAAATGGTGGATATAGATTTGGAATGTAAAAAAATACGTTAAGATGGAATAAGATGGAGTTGTGATTTTAGAATGAGTAAAGTTGTTTTTTAGATGTTTAAGATTTTGATCAGTAGTTCTGTAAACAATCGTTATTTAAATAGTATTTTTCATGTAAATAAGGTCGCTTCAATATAAAAACATTCTAATCTGAGTCATCTATGTTTGTGTCTAAAGAATTTGAATGTGTCATCAAATCCTTCTCTAGAAAAAACGATTTTTGTCATCAGAACCAGTATTCTCAATTTACAATTCTGAAAGCACGACCGAAATCCATTGTGATGCCAGTATTGATGGCTGTATTAATGCTAATAACTCCAGTAGATAATCAATTTCATCCCGTTTATATCGCCAGTAAAAAAAAAAAAAACAAAAAAAAAACAACTGAAGCTGAACGAAAGTAGACTAGCTATGAATTAGAGGTATTGGCTCTAATAGAAGCCCTGAAAAAATTTATAGTGTATGTGTTAGGTATTCCATTTAAAATTGTAACCGACTGTAATGCATTTTAAATGACTATGGATAAGAAATGAGTGCAAAAATAGCTACATGGGCAATAATGTTATCTTATATTGATTATTCTATTGAGCATATACACGGTACTAGTATGAGGCATGTTGATGCATTCAGCAGATACCCTATTTGTATAGTAATCCAAGCGAGCTTAACTTTAAAAATTATCCGAGTTCAAGAAACTGAGCAGCATATTAAAATCGTAGAAGAAATTCTTAAATATTCTGATGATTATTTAGTTAAAAATAATGTTCTGTATAAATGTGTTAAAGGTAATGATTTGTTTGTTGTCCCAAATGAAATACAAATAAATATAATTAAGGCCGCTCACGAAAAAGGTCATTAAGCAGTCTCACGAACGGAAAATAATTTAAAGAATCATTTCTAAATCCCCAAAGTTAAACAAAAATTTAGAAGTACATAGCAAATTACGTTCCCTGTATTTTAATTAATCGAAAATCTGGCAAACACGAAGGTTTTCTACACCCGATAGAAAAAGAAGAAACTTCGTTTCATACGTACCATGTTGATCACTTTGGTCCATTAGAGAGCATAAATAAAAATTACAAACATATTTTCTCAGTCATTGACGCTTTCATAAAATTTACTTATTTGTATCCCACAAAATATACCGATACTGCTGAAGTAATATTAAAATTATTAATCTAAAAAACTGTTTTTCGAAATTCATTTCGCATAATTTCATATAGAGGTCCTGTATTTCCATGTAAATCTATTGAAGATTATTGTGTCAGAGAAAACATTAAACACATCACGATTACCACAGGCTTACGAAGGGATAACGGTCAGGTCGAGCGATTCAATTATGTTATAATATCTGTCTTGTCCAAATTGTCTGTAGATAATCAAACGAAGTGGTATTTCCATGTATGTGATGTCCAACAAGTGATAAATTTGACCTTTCAAAGAAGTATTAACACAACCCGTTTTGAGTTACTATTCGGTACTAAAATGAAGTTAAAAAATCCCATGGAGATTACTAGTCTTTTGAATACGGAAATAAAATTCGATTTTATTAATAATCGTGAAGAATAGAGGAAAGACGCTACAGGGCAATTAGTCCAAGAAGAGTGCCGTAAAATTTATAATCTCAGACGGAAAAAGCCTAACAAATTTTAATTTAGCGATATGGTTGTTAAAAAGCGCACACAACAAGGTCCAGGTTTGAAGTTAAAACCAAATATTTAGACTAGCGCCGAGTACATGAATCTTGACATAAAAAAATAAATAAATTTCACCGATTATGGCACCACCCGACTACGACACACTCAGCGGACTAACACACAAGATTCTACAAAATTAATCCCGACGAATTGAGAAAAAAAAATGGAGATGAAAAGACGTAAGAAGAAAGAAGACGAAAAATCGTAAAACAAAATAAGGGAAGAAGAAGAAGAATTCTTTCAATAAATACTTTGAAACAATATTATTATGATGAGAGACGAGCTCTATTGAATGTTCCCCCAGCGGTTTACAGAAATGACTTTTTTAAAACTAGAACGCTGGATGGTGCTCTTTTCTTTACATTTCCAGGTGATCCAGCTGCTCCTTCCAGTGACCGAACGATCATCAGGAGGGACGATCTGTGGGAAAATTAATTCCTTTCCCCTAAGTCAGGTCTATTTTGTTCTTGAGAATACAGTTCTGCCTTAAATCCATTCTGAAGACTAACCCTGAAGCCTGGAGGCGTGGCTAGAGATTAGTAAGTAAAATGAACCGATGCGATGGAAAAAGAAAAAAATGAGCATGATGTTGCGAGCGCGGGGAAAAGGTGGATATAGATTTGGCATGTAAAAGACGATATTAAGATGGAATAAAACGGAGTTGAGATTTTAGAACGAGTAAAGTTTTTTTTTTTTTTTTTTTTTTTCGATATTGAAGATCATGATGGGTTGTTCTGTAATTAATCATTATGTAAATAGTAATTTTCGTGTAAATAAGTTCGCTTCAATATATGAACATTCTAATCTAAGGCGTCTGTCTTTGTGTTTAAAAAATTTGATTGTGTCAGAAAATACTTCTCTATATATATTTGAATTTTGTATTAATTATTTGTATCATGTTATAAAATATCGTATTGTATTGTTTTCATATATTATTTATAGCGCATGTTTGGATCAAAATATTATTTTAGAAGTTATTTGTTCTGGCATTGTAAGTATAGCCCTAAATAAGAATATTCTTAAATTCTATAAAATCATACTCAAATGTAATTGCCATTGTAATTTTATATACATTTGAACTTGTCACCTAAATTGTGGATAATCTATTGTGACAAATGTTTTCCTTGTCTCATTGGCTGCCTGCTCGCAATTTGTAGTGATAAATTCAGTTTAGTTGCTCTGCCTCCCTGCGCTATCAGTGTAGAAATTATGCAGCAATAACATATATTCTTAGATTAATTTTAACAATGTTTTTATAATTGGTAAATAAATGTTATGGGTTTTAATTTTCCGACTGGGCGAAAAATGTCGGAGGGAGGATTTGATCCAGAGATTACTTGGCTGAAGCTACTAATGCTCGCCATTTTTAGCTATCACGGAAGACTCTGGAGGACATAATTCACTCATCCAATGAAGGACTTAATTCACCGATCCAACCTTATTGATGGTACACTGTAAAAAAAATTCTGTAATTCTACAAATTTAAAGCTGAAGAAAACTCTATGCTTACTAATATTTTATCTGTACTCTGTTAAAAAAAAGTGGTAAATCTACAAAAATAGTTTTTGTAACGCTACACATTTCTGTAGCTTTACAAAAGAATCTAAAAAAATTACAGTAATCTTACTAAAATTTTATCTGTAAGCCAGGTTGCAGTTACATAGAAAGTTTTTTGCCATCCCAGTGCTCTAAAAAAGCTTAGTAACTTTAGAGATTCTTTGATTTATGGTGCAAAAGTGTATCTGCTACGTGAATTTTTGTTGCTGTTGTTACATAAAACGTTCTAGGAATCCCAGTTTCCTAGTAAAAACATTATTAACTTTACAGTTTTCTTACGGTGTAGCATCTGGTCTGATATATGAATGAGGTCAACAGAATGTACCTCAGGTAATGGAATTCCAGTAAATGCTGGATATGTAATAACACTAGATTAATTTAACCACAATTATTCAAATTGGTAATACATATTTAGTAATAAATGATATTGTAAATTAATATACAAGGACATAGGCTACGATCAATACATTTAGATGAGTGAATTAGGTCTTCCTGTCCAGAGTCGGCCGGGATAGCTCAGATGGCAGATATATGGCACAGCATTGGCAGTTTCAACGAAGCGATATCGGTTCCGAAACCTGGCTCGGACATTTTTCGACAAGATGGAAAATTACAACATATATCCTTGTAGAAACATATATTTAAATATATTTCTTCTCTAAATATTAGCAACATAACTGTCTGAAAAAATATTCCAAATTTAATACTTAAACGTAGATATCCCTGACGAAATATCGCTAATAATATATGTAAAATAAATTTTATTCTAATATTTTCAGCTTGACTTAACAGAAAATATTGTAAGTGATTGCATTGTCTTAATCTCATGACATACGCATCATTGCTTATAAAACATATTATCGTATCGTGCTATTAATATTCATCTGGGAATGCACTTAATTAAATTTTAACAAATGTATTTCGAAATCAAATATTCTCTCGATTTTCCTTTTAACTATTACTTTGCCTATCATCCTTTAATTAACTTAGATATATCGTTAACAGTTATTTCATTTACAATTCGATATCAACAACGTGAAATTATCTGAATCAAAGTAAGAAAACAAGTACTTTAGATTTGTAGCGATATGGTGTTATCAGCAGTAATACATGGTACAGAGAAATATCTCTATAGGGATTGAATTTTCTAAATATTCCAATAACACTCTTTCTAATAATGGCAGATATTTGTAAAATTGCCTAGAGTATTGCATATAAACACTTCGAGACTCGAATGTATAAATAAGATTTCATTACATAACTAAGCCAAATTAAGAAAAACATCGTTTTTGTTTACAGAAATAAATTTAACGATTCGAAATTTACTTTGTGTGTGTATGTTGCCTTTACAGACGCAACGGAATAATTTTATAAACTAACATAATTATTTAAAATCCTAATGTAAAACAAAAAAAAAAGAAAAAATAAGTTATTCATAAAAATGAAGTATGGATATTTATTTCTCTCCAAATCGTGAATTAACCCAAGGAGGTCAAATCATCTTTTTAATGTTTGATACCCTTGTTTGTTTAATTACTTTCTGACATGGATCACTAGATGTTGAAAGCCACTTATTATTTGCTTCTGTACACTAGTATTTAGCTTTTATTAACTGTTTGTAGTATAAAAAATGCTATAATTCCAGTTATCTGAAATAAAGCGTTTTCATTTTCTATAGCTATAAATTTTATTCGCTAAAATTTTTCACATGCTTTTAAATAATTATATAAGTTTGTTGTGGTTAGATTCTGTCAATAGAACTAATTTTAACTCCTTTTTGCACACAACAAAAAAATTTTTTGAGTGTCAGATAATAGTCTGGAGCTTTAAGTGAAAACTCATTTAAAGAAAAGTTGTACCATACTATATAATAATAATTTCTGTATATTAATTTCTAAACAATTCTCATAATTGCTATTTGAACTTTCTTTGATGAACTGAATATAAGTGGCGATCCACAAAAAACTTCTTTCTATATAACAACCAGATTTTTTCCGTTTTCATGAAGAGCAATTTGTGTATTTAATCCAATATCTGTCGGATGTCTAACTTTATTTTTTATCAAATGGACAATACGATTATTTATGTTTAAACATAGAATTTACTCGATGTGTCCCAAAACTTTGCGTCATAAAGTTTCTTTAATAACACTAGGCTTCAGTAGTTCAGACACAGATATGAAATAAGTTGATTTTAGATTAATTTCTTGTGCTGATTCAGAATATGATTTCCGTTTTTCTGTAGGTGGTCCAGTTTTTGAGAAATTTGCATGTTTATGTTTATGCAAATTTAATCTTTTTTGTCCCTCTTTATGGAAATTTTATCTACAATAACTGTCAGATTGAATTACCGCTTCTCGGTAATAAAGATTGGACCATTTGCTTACACAAGATTTTTATGCTGATTTCAGAGCCGTTTTCAGATCCGTTTTCTTATATCCCGTCTACTTTTAAGAAAAATGGATTTCTGTTTATATATAAACTGCTTTTTAATAATATGTACCTCAGTATCGAAACTTTGATTAGTGTCAGATTCTTATCAGGGACATAATCGACAATCGGCGTAATTTAAAAACAATTTAAAAATGTAGCAAAATCTATACTAACTCGCTGAAGTGCATCACTAAGTAGCACAAAAAAATTCGTTTTTTTCGACCAAAATATAAAATTTAGCTTTTTTCAATAGCTAGACGCGATAGAAGAAAACGGATACCAGTTTAGCTATGAGCTCAAAAAATAATGGTTTCAAAACATATTACCATGCTAAGAAGTATTGTGGCAGAAGTATTTGGACATCAAGATGATTTATTAAAAAAACATGAAAAATATGGAAATTAGGTACAATGTCTCACGGTCACATGTCAATACATTATCAGAAACAAAATTTTTTGTGAAGTAAATAAGAAGTTAATCTTAACATAAAAATAAAAGCCATTCTGATAATACTTTATGCCTTAAATTGGCATATAATTGAGCAATAATTCAAAATTTTGCATACATCGAACTATCCATATATCACAAAAACTAAACTTGCTGGAGAAAATCTGAAACTAGGTTCGGAATCAGCACAAAATACTGAATAACATGCAACCGGTTTTAGTTTTGTCACAGAAGGAAAGATCAAATTTGTTGAGCAGTGTAATTTGCGAACGCAAGAAACAGGCTTACACAAACGCCTTCACATCATAAGAAAAAATTTCATAGCAGATTTATACAATGTATTTAAAAGTTTATAAAATATTTCATTTAATTTAAATCTAAACTACATACACTGCATAAAAAAAGTAGGAGGACAATCGATTTTTCCAATTTATTTAATTGTGATTTACATTTACGGTTTGATATCTTTAACGGTATAATTTTATACACATCCTTTTGTTATGACATAAAAAAATTGATTGCTACAGCTATTAATTTATGGAAAGTTGAACATAGTTAATTATCGCACTGTAAAAAGAGTAGAGGGACAGTTTTGAAAAATTGAATTTATTGGACCCTTCTGCTATAAATAAGGTAAATAATTATTACTATTTTATTGTTTTTGTAAAAGAAAATGTATATTTCTTCATTTTAATTTGTATTTTGTATTTTGAATGCCTAAAGGAATGCTCAATGTAAACACTCAATGATTCAATGCCAAACAGAGTATTTCAAGGGATAAAGGTAAATGGAAAGAGAACTTCTTACTAATACTCTAATTTTCATATAAAATACTTATGTGTCCTTCTACTTTTTTTACAGAGTTTCATGTAAGCAATAGAAACTATCTTATGAAAATCAAATTCTCTTCGTAATTTATTTTTGATTACTATGATTTTATATTCATTTAGTTCTAAAATGTTACGCAAATAAAAAAACATTGCGCAGACTTAATTAGTTGTGCTTTTCTTAGAAAAATGTTTCGTGTCCTTCTACTTTTTTTACGCAGTGTAGATTGCTTTCTCTATGCAATACACTATTAAAATATAGAACTTTTCGTTACATTAAACTTTTGCACTCAGACCTTTTTGTAAAATCTGTACATTTTGTATCGTTACTTTTATAGCTTGATGTGTTAAAGTATATACTGCGTATCTGGTTCAATAAAGCTTATGATCTGCATTTAATTGTATAAACTATATACCACAATGAAACGCTTTTCGACTTAAAAATATATATCAGGCAACTGGACTGATTTTCAAGGCAACGCAGAAGCGTAGTTTTAAAAGCAATATTTATGTTAGCTTCATATTAGATTTCTACTACTGCTAGTTTTTAGTATGTGTCTATTTATACGCATAATTTGCTATCAAAAGTTTTTTTTTTTAAGTTAATATATATCAAAAGTTAAATCGAGCTATAGATATAATACTAACGACCATCAAGAATAAAATTCAGGCAGAAGCTCGCCGCAGCGATAAAGGCTAGACAAAAGCTGGCAATAATTATGTACTTAAGGAAGTGCTTTAACTTTCCTCCCTGTTTGCAAAATGACGAGTTAACTATGGACAAATTTAATTAAGTTATTACTAATTGTCTGAATTAATTATTGAAATAATTTTTTTACAATCAGAAAATATGTATCAAATACCAATGTAGAACGTCCACAAAATTTAAGTATTAAGAGTGAAGAATAACAGTATTTGTTTTTTATAGATGGTAAATTTTGAAAATTTACAATAAATAAAAATTTCAAAGATTAAGGATTTTACAAAAGAAATAAGTATTTTTTCATCAGAAATCACCTAATTAAGGTTTTCTATAGTCGAATTATCAAACTAGGGGAGAAATCGGTTGTATCAATGAAGCGTCTTTTTTTAATGTTCTTAAGTATAAACTGATATTCCCCAGCAATTTTTTTTTTCATTCAATCTGTTTAGTTTATCAACAAATGTTATATTCATTAAAATAAGTTGATCTTATTTAAGTATATATACGTTATCTTTCAGGTATGTTTTAATTGCTGTTTTTATTAGTATTTAATCACGATTTCTTGTTATGTATGTTAGTAGTATATTAATCTCATTCATCAAATCGGCATTACGTATGATAATCTGAAATTGAAATATTTTTGAATCATTTTAATTTTCTCAAAACTAATGACCCTCCAAAACATAATGAAATCGACAGCTTGAAGTTTATCTATTTCACGAATGACATTTATATTATAAACTAGCTGAACCGCTCGGTGTTGCCGTAAGCCTGATAATAACTTCAAATATATCAATGTTGAATGATTTTATATTTTGAAATAAAAATATATCAAACCGAACCTAGAATTAGGAACAGCACTGCCTGAATTATTTTATATTTTTAAATGAAAATATTTCCAACCCAACCTGGAGTTGGATGTCTCACTGCTTGAATAATTCAATATTTGTACATGAAAATCTGACCAATTGAACCGAGAAATGAGGACCCTTTTCCTTCGGCAGTGTATAACGCTAGTGGTATTTATGCTCCGGTGTGTTTTAATTTTATATTTTTAAACGAAAATATTTCCAAACGATCCTAATGCTGAAAGCCTCAATGATTTCGGTAGTGTACACAGACAAATTTGCAGGGTTTTTTTATATTTTTTAATGAAAAATTATCGAAATAAACCTAGAATTACTGACCCTAGATGTTACATGCACGCTGGCTTTACACTTTTTTTAAGTGATTATTCACCCCCTATATCTTAGATTTTCCGAACAAAATTTATACTCGATAATTATCTGAAAATTAAAATAAATAAATAAAAAATAAATAAATAAATAAAACTAAACATGTGGCTATGAAGATAGGCATACGGTCCATGAAGATTCGGAGCTTACAGTGTCTGACCCTGTTTAGTTGACTTGGTCTCGGAGGTAATATAAAACATACGTCCCTGTTAGGTGGACAGACTCACGCGGGACACTCTGTGTTTAGTTCTCAAGCTAACTTGTTACTCAGTTTATAGACCCCGAAAGGATGAAAATTTGAGTGAACATTTCCCAGCCGACCTGTAGCGTGACAGTCAAAGCTGCCGACCACTGCGCCACTGGCTTCTCATTATTTAAAAGTTTACTATATTAAATTGAAACTTCAGGGCATTTACATGAAAGTAAGTTTATTTTTATAATCAAAATGTGCCTAAATCAATCCTATGGGCCATAGAAACAAAAATTTAAAAGTGTGGCGAAAGTTACTTTCAGAACTGATTTCTTAAAAATTGTTTTCAAATGAATACCGCCGTTCAAAAATATAATGAATTTAGTTCGAATATGTCACTTTACGGAGCAGATGCAGATTTTGGAATTTTTATAAAAAATAACAAAATCTTCGAAATGGTGTTTCAAAAATACTTTTTTGAAAGGGTTCATATATATTTATTAAAAAAGACTGCAATGTTTTGAAGATATATGTTCATATGTATGGCCTGTTATTTTTCGTTTTCGCGTATTTTGAACGGTGCAAGCAATGCCAATGACACTGTAAAAAATCTGTAAAATTACTACTGTTTTTCTAGGAAACTGGAATTCCTAGAAGTTTTTATGTAATAGCAACAACAAAAAATCATGTAACAGACACAATTTTGCTCCGAAAATCAAGAAATCTGTAATCTATAAATCTGTTACGAAGAATTTTTTAGGAAACTGGATGCCTAGAACATTTTATGTAACTACAACCAGGGTTAGAGATAAAATTGTAGTAAAATTTCTTTAATTTTAGCAGATCTATTTGTAAAGTTACAGATTTCTGTAGCTACAGAGGAAAGTTCAGTAAGCATGTAACTTTACATCTGTAGAACTACAGATTTTTTGCAGTGAATGACAGAAAGCAAGGAGACAAAAAACAACATTCCGAAAAGATTTTTTTTTTAAGCTTCATATCCATATATTTTTAAACATATTACGTCGTTTTATGTAAATTTGCAGCTTATTATTATTTTTCAGTAATTTGAACGGTTTCACATTCGCACGCCGTTTTCAGAAGAAAAGACTATTTTTGATGATAGCTCATTGTGGTTTTTTTTTATTATCTCTGCTTATGTCAAAAAATGAAAGCTGAGCCTCAGATAAATTAGGACTTGTCTTGAACTATTTTCATTCAAATTTTCATACCTCTACGGTCGGTAGATTTCTTTAACAATCGCCAACAGACTGACACATACAGAGAGAGAGATAAACTCCCTTCTTTTATTAGTACATATTTCCTGTCTATCATATTTTAAAATTTTGGTTGCATTTGTAAATTACTCATAAATTTTTAAAATCAAATATTGGAAAAAAATAATAATATTCTAATACGGTATCTGAGATTTAGAATAATTTCAAAATCTGTTCAAAATTTCAATAAGTTTTTTCTTATTAGAGTATAACTAATTTTATCTCCTAATCTTGATTCTTTCGTTTTTTTAGTGAAATATTTGCAAGAGACAAATTGTTTTCCGCAGTCAGAAAAAAGATGAAAAAATCACTTTTCATTCAAAATCGTACATTTTTTTTGTTATACTATAGCAAACTATGTTTAAAAACTAAAGGACTAAGAAAGTGATAACGGTAATTATAATGTTTACTTTAGACAATTTCCACAGTAAGAAAGATTTTATAAAACAACCTTAATGTTGTAACTTTATCATGTTTATTTGTAAAACATATTCGTTAAACATGGAAAATATTTACTTCAGAATTAATTGCATCCGAAGAATTTATATTCCCATTAGTAAAATTGATTAATACACTCTAAATCTACCCAGAAACATTTTCAAAAATTCAATGGCAGCAATATATCATTTATTTTTATAAAGATTCTTTAATTTTCAAAAAAGAAAAAAATATATATATTAGATTCTCAAGACAAAGAACCATTTTTGGAATTGTGAGCAACTCGTGTTACTATATATTATTACTTGTGGCTCGCTTTATCATATTTTCCTAGATTAAGTAGAATTTGTCTTTTTTGATAGTGTAGGGGTTACCACCTTTAATTAATTATAAATCGATGAAAAGACCCCGACGCATCTTCTTAATTCATATATTATGTTGTTTTCCCCATTTTTTCAATATAGAAATAAATATAATAATAGTTTAAAAACGTCCTTTGAATGCATGCATATTTTTTCGTATTGCACTTGATAATCAATAAAATATTTTGAAGTAAATTGTTAGTCTCCGTAGTTTTTTATCATGTTAAAACACCTAAATTCGCTGGCTAAGAAAAATAAAATGCATTTGGACAAAAAAAAAGCTGCATATGATTTTTATGGAACCTCATTCTATTACTATGACTTTCTTTAGATATTAAACAATAAATAATTTTATTATAAATAAATTTAAAATATTAATTTACTTAATCGGTTCAAATACTCACAACCTTTCATAAAAAAAAAAAAAAAAAAAAAAAAAAAAAAAAAAAAAAATCGTTCTTTTTAGCAATTGATGTTAAAATATATACACAGAAAGGTATTTGTTAAACAAATTATCTTTTGAAAACGACACTAAAAGAATTCCGAAGAATAAAGCAATTATCCCTCTTTCAAATTTGTAGGGTGGTAATTAACGGCAAACACAATCAGTTGTTTACCGTCGTGTTTTTGACAAGTGTTTCCAGCTTGAACAATTACTCTATTCGTTAGAATATGTGTTTATTAAATTAACGAATAATGCTGAGAACAAGTGAGACATCATAGTGATACTCTCCGGGAAGATTGTGGTTTCTCCCAATCAGAGGAATTTTCGTTTAAATTATTTTTATATTCGTTAAATACTTTCACTGTTAATTTTAAATTAAAACATGTAATGAGATTTATCATATTTCAAAATAACGATTTTTTGATAATGCTTGATTACTTTATTGAATTTTTATTAATTTATTAATGGTTTAAAGTCGAAAAGCGATGTTCGTTATGATTAACATATGAAGTTAAATATATAGTTTATTCGTCCTTTTCGAACCAATTCTGCGTATTGTAAAAATTTCATTTTTTAGACAATTGTCGAGTGTACTAAAGAATAGAACAGTTTTCTTGCCTTTAAATATTTTCACAGCTTTTTTTTTTCAAATTATAGTTAAATCTTTTTTGAATAATTTATTAATTTGCGATTTTTCCAATTGTGAGTATCTCGAAAGCGTTTATTTTTTACTTTCGAATATATCTCTGTCATAATTTTCTAGATTAAAAAATGATTTGTCTTTATAATTGCAGGGGCTACCAACTCTAATTTATTTATCAAATCACTGAAAAAGACACAGCCTTATTTATGCAGATTTTATGTTTATCTTACCTTTTTCTGAATATAGAAATACAATTAATAAATATGTATCAATGTCATTTTAATACGCGCATATTTTTTGGTATCTTATTTGATAATTATGATTTTAAATAAGTATTTTGAACTAAATTATTAGTCTCTTTATTTTTTTATGGTGTTAACTGTAAAATTCGCTGGTTAAGAACATAAAAGGTGTTTGGGCTCAAGCGCTGCCATGTGAATCTTTTGGATCCTAATTCTATCGCTTTGATGTTTACTTTAAAATGTTAAACATTAAATAATTTAATATAAATGAATTTAAATTATGAAATTATATAGTCGGTTCAATGGATCCTAAACCTTTAATTAAAACGAATCTTTCTTTTTAGAAATTGATGTTAAAATACATACAGAAAAAGTTGTATGATACGTAAATTATCTTTTGAAAACGACAAGGAAAGATTCCTGAAGAATAACGCAATTCTCAATTTTTCAAATTCATAGGGTGGTAATTAACGGTATGCACAATCAATTTTCTATAGTCACTTGTCTATAGTGTTTTTGACAAGTTGTTTCAGCTCGAACATTTCGCACAAACGTTAAAACATGTGTTAATTAAATTAACGAATAATGCTGAGAACAACCAGGACAAAGCGCTCAGATACTCACCGCGGAGATTGTGCTTTCTCCCTATAAGAGGAATTTTCGTTTAAAATATTTCTATAATCGTTATATTTTCACTGTTAATTTTAAATTAAAAAAAATATAATGAAATTTATTATATTTCAATGTAACTATTTAATTATAATGCTTGATTAATTTATTAAATTTTTGATTAATTTATCAATGGTTTAAAGTTAAAAAGTGATGTTTTTTATGATCAATGTACAAAGTTAAATATGTAATTTATTGATTCTGTTCAAATAAATTCTGCGTAATGTAAAAATTGTTTTTTCTCAATTATTAGAAAATTGTTGACTGTAATTATTAATAAAACAGTTTTCTTATCTTTCAATATTTTTCACTGCATTTTTTAAAAATTATATTTAAATATTTCGGGAATAATTTATTAATTTATCATTTTTAGAATTGTTAGTAACTCAAAACAGCTTATTTTATTATTTCATTTCTGGCTCTATCATATATTTCTAGATTAAACATTTGTTGCTGCTTTTTACGTACAGGGTATACCACTTCTAATTGATTGATAAATTTGATGAAAAAGACAAAAATGTATCTTATTAATTCAGAAATATGTTGTTTTTACCTTTTTTTAATATAGAAATAATATTAATAAATAATATGTATAAAGGTCATTTGTATACATGATTTTTATTGGTATCTCACTTGATAATTATGATTTTAAATCAAATATTTTGAACTAAATTTTTAGTTTCCTTATTTTTTATGATGCTATTGTGAAATTCACTGGCAAAATACATAAAATAAGTTTGGGCACAAAAACTGCGATATGATTTTATGGATCCTGATTCGTTTGCTATGAGTTTTTGTTTAAAATATTACACATACAATATTTTTATCGTGAAGGAATTTAAAATAATATTTTTTCAGTCGGTTCAAAGAATATAACCACTTAATTAAAACAAATCGTTCTTTTTAACTAATTGGTGTTAAAATATATATAGAGACTGCTATCTGATAAACAAATTATCTTTTGAAAACGACACTGTAAGAATTCTGAAGAATAAAGCAATTATCCATCTTTCAAATTCGTTTGGCCGTAATTAACGGCAAACACAATCAATTGTCTATAGCCGTGCTTTTGACAAGTTGTTCCTGCTCAAACATTTAGTCCATACGTTTAAACCCATGTTAATTAAATTAACGAATAATGTTGAGAACAGGTGAGACATCATAATGACGCTACTTACCGCGCAGATTGTGTTTTTTCCGTATCCAAAGATTACCGTTTAAAATATTTCTATATTCTTAAAATAATTTCACTATTAATTTTAACTTGAAAATAGTAAAGAGATTAATTGCATTTTAAAATAACTATTTTTTGGATATTTATTATTTGGGATATTTTATGTTTCTTTTAACTTAAAAGTGTGTAGATAAATGATTTGATATAAGATGATTACCAATACTTGTCTTGTCACAGTTAGTTTTTAAATTCATAACATTTACTAATAATGTGTAAATAAATAATATGAAGTGATTCATTTTCCCATAAACTTCTTTCTCTCATTATATTACCAGTGAAATTATGAAGTCTCTATAAAAATTTGCAATAGACTTTTTTATTAATTAACTATTATTTAAAAAAATATATCTTTTTTTATAGATAGAGATTACATTTATAAAATACAATCAATTAGGTAATCTAGATAGATTACTTTTACATAGCAGTATTTTTTTATTTACTAAGATATACTTCGAAATCTTAGAAGAAATCAAATGATGTAATTATTTTAATATATATTTATCGTATATTATTTTACTTCCTCAGTATATATTCTAAATTAGAGGTTTTTTCTACTCTATTTTCTGTACTTTCCTTAATCTCCAAAATTATGCAGAGTATTTTTTTTTTGTTGTTTGTACAGTTTAAAGTCAGAAAGTGTTATTTATAATTAATGCATAAAATTAGCTATACACTTTTTTGTTTCTGTTCAAATCAATGCAGCATATTGTAAAAACTTTAATGCTTCAATTATTAGAAAATTTTTGACTGAGGTTTAGGAGAATAACAGCTGTATTGCGTTTAAATATTTTTCACTGCTTTTTTTATTATTATCCTTAAATATATATATATATATATATATTTGGTTTGTATTGTTTAAGAAAACTTAGTATAATAAATGAACTATGATATTTTCCGCCTTACTTTCAAATCCAAAAAGATTTTAACTGCGAGAACTGTGTATGATCCTTTCAAACTATGTGTGGATTAAATGAAAATCCTATCTTGAACATAGGTTTTGTTTACAGCTATTGAATTCTTAATAAAGCGTATTATTATTTTTTTATTAGAAAAAAATCGAAGTGAAAAAAATCAGGTTTCTTTCAATAACTCGTCTCTAGAATTTTAATATAAGAGAATAACAGTTATTTAGAGTAAGCGGACTTACTTTTTGTATATTTAAAATAATTGCATAAGGCTTTGGTATACCTAAAAGTTACCTATATAAAAAATATTGAACGCGTGATTAAAATTGTATTTCTCAGAAGAAACATTGCTTAATAACATAAATGAAATTTATTTTTTTTAATCGTTACTTTTATTGCAGCATTTTAAAATCTAAATGTTAAATTCTCTATATTCAATGTATGCATTTATCATTAGATCTCAATATGGCTTTTGTATGAGATATACTTTTCATTAAAACTAATTGCCTAGACATTATATTAAAATTTTCGCAAGAGGAATATCCCACAAGAAGGCAATACGTCAGCAGTTCTTTCCAAGACTAGCCACTTAACACTATAGAACCACCGTAAATTTTACTGAAGTGTTATAAAAATATTTTACACCATAACTTTTATTGAAAACTATATAACTTATTTATTTAACTTATTTCTCCGTGGTACAATTTAAATTTATTTTAGAAAGAAATTTCTGGTTCGAATCGAAGTATTTTTATTTGGTACTGGCCAAAATGGCCGCTATGGCGATTCTAGGGAAGTCGAAAACGACGTAAGTCGAGGTACATTTAAATAACCAAAAAAGGATAAGTAATGAAAATTCTTCACAATCTAATGAACATATTCTATTGTATTTAAGGATTATGTTACATATTTTTAACATTAGCAAACAATGCGTTTGCAATACAAGAATTTGGAATAAATTAGTAAGTAGTTAATTTACAATTTATTGTTATTTGAGTCTTTGAGATATAAAAAATATCTTCCAATTAAGTTTGAACCGACATATTGGTCTTATTTTTTTCCTCTTATCAGCTCTTTGCTACAGCGGAATGAGTGCTCTAAGCTTTTTCTAGCGATTTTTTTATTTGATTGTTACTATCACGTGACGAACGTGAGAAAGTTTCTTTTCACAGAACCAAAAGACTTCAAAAAAGTTCAATGTCCGTCTTCATTAAGGATTTTTTTTCCACGCCGGACGACGTAAATGTAGGGTGACGTATGTCGGGGTACTACTATACTTCAAATTGTTTTAGGAAATTGTTTATTTGTCTTCAGAGATCTTGAGAATTTCACCATTATTTTGTTTATACGGAATTAGTCGGTTTGTTCATTAAAATATTTCAAAGTCTCTAAGTTTACTATAATCACTTTTAAGATATGTATTTTATTTTAATGATAATAGAGGGTTTTTTAAATATAATTTTACAACTTTTATATCAAACTATTTCATGATATTACAAGTTTACAGAATGTCTTATAATATAGTCTATAATAAATCTTATAATATGTCTTATAGCTAATAAATGTTGTAAGATTTTAGATTGAAATAGCTGAAAACGTTTATGGTCTTCCTAAATATATGTATTATAGAAAAATATATATATTTCACTTAATATCATTTCGTTTATTAAACAGTTAGCATAAGATATAAATATTTTTTACCTCATTCTTAAAAAAATATACCCATGATATCTAAATAGAAAATAGATGAAATCAGTCGTTTAAAAAGTATAAACAAATACAGAATTTCCGTTTAGTTATAAAGTGAACTATTGGAAAGTTATAAGTAGAAAGATTTGTTTGAAAGATGTGCATGTTTAAACATTTATTATAAAAATCAATTTTAGGCTTTATGTTAACTCCGTTACACACGCAAAGGATATGGAACCCCTACAGTGCTTAATGTTTTTACTATATTATCAGTAGTTCTAAATAAGTGCAGTCACAATTTTTTTAGCAGATAGTTGTTCGAAAATCTGTGGTAAAACAAGCTGAAGATTACTTTTCGCAAAACATCTTTGACAAACGCAAAAACCGCACGCAGTCACTAATATTAAATTTAACGTGTGTGTATTTTTATTTATTTTACAATTCCTTACAGAAATATTAAAAGAAATTTATTTTTTTAATAATATTTAAAAATAATGAGCCATATTATTTGAAAAAAAGCACACATAAAAAAATATATATATTAAATAACATTTATATTATTGTTTTATCATATTTTACTACATTTCATATAAAAAAGTGAAGTTTGTTTAAAGTTATGTTTAAGCGTGCAAAGAAAGTAAGTAAAAGAAATTAAGAACGAAACTTAAATCTTTACATACTACATTTCCCTATTTCCTGAATAAGCTGAACCCGAAAGAAATTTACAAGACACTATTTCCACTTTAAAGCGAAAAACATTTACAACATTAAACATTGGATGAAGAGACTTTCAGTTAAGAAGGTCCCTTAACGAAAATTCTCTTCCTGGATACATGATTGTAGAATGACATTCTCGCTTTATCTGAAAATAAGTAACATTTTGTTGCAGTAACAAAGTTTCTGAAGTGCCCATTCGCTGGGATCAAGTCGGTTTAACTTCGAATAAAGTTTATATTTATTCTTTTCATATGCCTAGTACAACTACTATGCAGTTATCAAAGGAAGCTTTAAAACTTTGTTTTTCGAAATAATATGTTCCTTAAAATTTGTATTTATATAAAAAATAAGGTATTTATATCTATATATTTGTTTTTTTCTTTTTATATTTTTTAATGTTATGTTATGAATATTTTCCTGGTGTGTAGTCGTTAATTGAACCGCGACTTTTAGATTTTCACATAATTGAAAAATGCAAATGATTATATATTAAACGTAAAATATTATTTGAAAACAAGTAATTCAGTATTATAGAAAAATAATTTTAAGAAAAAAATAATATATTAACCTAAAAAAAAGGTAGCAACAATTTCTAATGAAAAGGCAAAACATATATAATTTATATCACTCTGATGCTCAACGAATACATAAAAAAGGGATGTCCTGTTATATATAACACTCGATTTATTAAAGTAATATAAATTTAAAAAATATTAGTTAAAGTAGTAAGCATTTCAAATGTCTTACACTGCATTATACCACTTTACAACGATGGGGCTGGAGATATGCTTCGAATAATGCTTATATTTATTCATTTTATATGTTCCTACTATTTATATTTTCCTGCTACGCGGATATCAATGGAAGCTTTAAAACGTTGTCGATAATTTAGGTTGATAAAAGATCGCTTGGTCCAAAATATTTTTCTTTTATTTAATCAATCCATACGTATACTAGGGGGTTCTGACCCATGCGAGCTATGTTCACCAACCCCCGTTCAGATTTCGCAGCCTCTTAAAACAAGGTAATACATCCTGTTTTAAAACTACTAACCTGTTATAGATAATTGAACGATTTTTTCAAGAACGGATGGTGACTATATTCGGTAATTGGGTTATCGTGCTTTTTAGTTTAAATGGGGCATTGTTTGTTTACCAAGGGCTCATCCACAGATTTCGCGATATCTAACGCTGTTTTTGAGATTGACAAGTAATGACAAGATTGACAAGATTGACAAGTAATGATTGACAAGTAAACATTTGAAAATCAGCTTGTATTAAATGTTTACGTTAAAAATTCGCTTTCCCTACGATGTTTATAACGACTCCATTGGCAATATTCTTCCATCGAGTTAAAAAAACTCTCGCTGCTTGGGAATAACATTTAGTACTACGGTATTGAAAAGCACTGTATTTTGTAATTTTACCTTTACATTTTATATTTTGAAACAGTTCTAGATAGTTTCAGGAAAAGGTATAGCTTATGGAAATACATGAATTTTTTATGTATTTTTATGCATCCTAATTCATATTTTCATGTTATTTTGAAAATGTAATTCTATTTAAATTAATATGTGTATAAGAATTTTCAAATATGTATTTATCAAATCTGTACAGAATGTATAGAAAATATGATGTGCATGTATTTACCTGTATATATGCAGCCTAAAATGATGGACGAAAAAAAAACGATAAAACGAATTTGTCAGCTGGGTTACTTATACACCATGTAATTTCTAATGTGACGTCTATGAGTATTTATCAAAAGAAAATCGTTTTGAATGTATATTGATATATAATGTAATTTTCACCTTAAATGCACTTCGCTTGTAATAATTCAATTAAGTTATTTTCCATCCTCTTTCAAGATTCTAAATATATTATTCAATTTAAAAGAGTTTGTGAATATTATTATTTAAAGCTTTTTAAATATGACCTATTTTTCATTACTAAAAGTCACCTGTAATAATTTAAGTATTTTAGGCATTTTACAAATGAAGATATTAAAAATTTATGAATTTTACATATGACGTATTTATCACCATTAAATGCGTTTCGTATGTAATATTTTAATTATTTTGCGTTTTCCTATTTTTTTTTAAAGAAATTTCACGTGTAATTAAATACGTACTCCTTTTTTTCATTTTGTAGACCTACACATAAAAAAAGCTTATTACAATCATTTTCAATGTACTTCTAAAAAGTTAAAATAATTAATGTTTTTAACACACTTCCATTGTAAAATGTATTCCAAATATTAAAAATGAATATATCAAATGAAATCTTATTAATAACAAATATATTAATGTAGATAGTGGTTATTATTTGTATAAAGCACATGGCTTAGATGCAAAATTCTAATGACATAGAAAAACTTTTAATGCACCTTCGAATTCTGTTTTAACCCCGTCTTACTTATAAAAAGCTTATGCTTTCTAAATCGCATGTTTCATTTCCATACGGTAGAAATTTAAAAGTCTTTGCTTTCTTCTCACATACTACATTTTTTGAGTAACTTTGACGTTACATCCATCCTCATTTCTTTGAACTTCGATTCTTTTATTTTATTCCCAGTAATGACGTGATATAAAGAAGATATGATCTGAAATATTCATGCAAATATTTTCTTGCTTTTGAAAACGTTCGATTTTTATAAGACATTTCTACTTCTATAAAAGGAGTGTAGCAACTTTTCGAATATTCGTGAGACATAGTTTTATTGTCTCTTTTTAAAAAATCATTCATCGTTAGATATATTAAAAGGAAATTTTTTGGTTTGAAAATCATACACAGTATAACTAAATGGATGAAACGCTTTTTAATACTTTATTTTCTAGAGATAAGTAGGGAATGAAAACTAAAGAAATGTACCAAAAATACAGATAAAAATATTACGCCGCTGCAATAATGTTTTTTTTTATTATTATTTGAGGAAATAGGTTAAGCTTGTTATGTATGTATACTCACCCGTATATGTTTGCCACATAAACAATATTTATTATTTACATTTGCTGTATTCAAATCATCACAAAAAATGTTAATCGCTTATGTATAAAATAACCAGAACTGTAAGGAAGAAGAATACTGTATCTTTACTACTTATTCTTCTCACTTTAAAAAAATATATTGCCCTAATAAGTGTCATTTTTTAATGGCTTCACTCGCCTTGTTTACAGCTTTTTATACCTTACCTTGGTCAGAGTAACTTCTGAACCAGTGCTAAATTTATTTTTTTACTATTTTTGAATTATAAATTTAGTAGTTCTCGTAAATAGAAAAATATTTTAATCTTAATTTTCCCAATTATATTTTATTATTCTTTAAACTTACCTTGACTTAAGTATTTATTCAAGATTTTTCAGCATTTTTTTCAGTATTCAATTTTTAATCTTATCTTTTAAAATTGATTAAAATTTCGAATTATTTATATATTTTTTACACCCATTTGCATTTTTAAGTAGTTTATAACTACACTTATTCTATTCCCAATGGCTCACAATATAAGGAGATGATCAACCAAAAGGCTGGGTGCTAATAAACTCTCAACTACGAAGCCCCTCAAAGCTGCTTCCCTATTAAGCACCGTTCACTTAAAATGCTATTCCATTAGTAAAAATTAGTACGGTCTATAATTTGAACAACGCTATTATTTACATCAAAAATATACTAGCACATGTAAACAAGTAATATAAAAATTTTGTTTTTAAAGTCAATTCCTACTTAGGCCATCAAAGAAAAATTTAATATAATCAAGCTAATATTAGTTTTTGTTGCATTAAAATATCTCAATTTGTTGATTTTCTATAAGCAATTAGGTTTAAAATGGAACTCTATGGGAATTTGGCGAAATATTACAGATATCGCCAAGATGGCATCACTTTTGGCGACTCATTTTGGCCGCCAAATTTGGCGATATACCGCCAAGTTAGCGACAAACTTGGCGGTATTTGGCGACAGGACAGGGTCCCCCCCCCATGGTAACCCTTTATTGAAAATACTTTCATTGAACTTCAATAACCAATGACCGCCATTTTGTTTCCCATGCAAAACTAAAATTAATTAAAATTTAATTAATTAATTAATGAATATTTGAAAAAACTGTATTAACATCAATTGTCATCCAGAACAAGTTCAAAAAAATTATTTCAACTTGATAGGATGAATAATGAGTATTTTATTAACGATTGAAAATTTGAACAAGATAAATATATAAATAAATAAATATATAAATAAACAAATATAGGAAGAGTGTAAACTAATAGTAGGAATTGAAAAAGGGCACAACAAATAAGTCTTATTACACAAAAAATAATTAAAGAGACTAATGTGATATAAAATGAAATAAATTTTGTAATTCTCGTAAATAGAAAAATATTTTAATCTTAATTTTTCCAATTATATTTTATTATTCTTTAAACTTACCTTGACTTAAGTATTCATTCAAGATTTTTCAGCATTTTTTTTAGTATTCAATTTTTAATCTTATCTTTTAAAATTGATTAAAATTTCGAATTATTTATATATTTTTTTACACCCATTTACGTTTTAAGTAGTTTATAACTACACTTATTCTATTCCCAATGGCTCACAATATAAGGAGATGATCAACCAAAAGTCTGGGTGCTAACTTACTCTCAACTACGAAGCCCCTCAATGCTGCTCCCCTATTAAGCACCGTTCACTTAAAATGCTATTCCATTAGTAAAAATGAGTACGGTCTATAATTTGAACCACGCTATTATTTACATCAAAAATATGCTTGCACATGTAAACAAGTAATATAAAAATTTTGTTTTTAAAGTCAATTCCTACTTAGGCCATCAAAGAAATATTTAATATAATCAAGCTTATATTAGTTTTTGTTGCATTAAAATATCTCAATTTGTTGATTTTCTATAAGCAAGTAGGTTTACAATGGAACTCTATGGGAATTTGGCGAAATATTACAGATATCGCCAAGTTGGCGACAAACCTGGCGGTATTTGGCGACAGAACAGGGTCCCCCCCCCCCTCCATGGTAACCCCTTATTGAAAATACTTTCACTGAACTTCAAAAACCAATGGCCGCCATTTTGTTTCCCATGCAAAACTAAAATTAATTAATTAAAATTTAATTAATTAGTTAATATTTGAAAAAAGTGTATTAACATCAATTGTCATCCAGTACAAGTTTAAAAAAATTTATTTCAACTTGATGGGATGAATAATGAGTATTTTATTAACGATTGAAAATTTGAACAAGATAAATATATAAATATCTCTCTATTCTAAAAAAAAAAGTAACTACCGCTGTCACCGCCGCCGCCGGTTTTGAATTTTTTGTGACCGGAGGTCTTTCTTCGTTAATATTAAGAAAAATAATGCATACAAAAATATGAAAATTGGTAGTATTATACAGAAATGTTTGATAAACACGCTGATGCAGACAGTTTTCAAATCGAAGAATTATTTTAAGAGATATTTAATGCTAAAGTTGGACAAAATCGTTCCACTCAAAAAGTTTTATTGGAGCAAAAACTATACATCGGAATTTAATAATTTTTAGATCATTTTATACGTTATAATATCCCGGTGTGCAGAATTAATTTATTTTTTTAATTTGACTCATTTTTCGAGGTTTCATTTCTATTTTAAATTCAAATTTTCAGCATTTCGAGAGATATTTTTTACTTATTTCAGAAAATTGTACTAATTTAACCTGTTGCCAACTGTATAAACAACGGAAACAATAATGTTTGCTTCAAATTAAAAATTTATTTACACGTGACTATTATAAACAGGAAAAAAACTTTCAAATTAGAATTAAATAATTACGTATAAAAAGCAGGAACTTATTGAAAATTACTTCATCTATAATTACACGTGAATTTTAACAGAGAAAGAATATTGTAAAATAATAAATTCATTAACATGCGTTAGAATTCTTAAATAGAAGAAATTACATCACATTTACGTCACATTACACTTATTACGTAAAATGAACAAAAAATAATATTGCAAAACAGTTTAAATTAAAAAATAGCGCGAGACATTTACTTGATATTTTGAGATGAACTTTTCAACTTTTTTTTTTTTTTTTTTTTTGGACAGCGCAAATAATATTTCATTTCTAATAAAAGTATTTTCACGTGAGTATTAAAAAGGGAAAGAAACGTTTGGTGAAAATTACGTCAGATTAAAAACGATATATTTAAAATGTCTTATTTAAAAGGACTTTCTTTTCGCTTTGTTAAAAAATACCGGGAGACAAAGACTCTGCTTACCTAATTCATTTTATATTAGATGATTTTGAAATGCCATTGTATCTTTTAACAGCAGCTGATTTTTCCGTAAAATTCCCCAATCAAAGAGAAATGAATAGAAACCCGTTTATAGGGAGATCGCCTTTGTCTTTTTAATTATAATTCAATCTCCCAAAATCTTTTTAAAGCCGATCCAATTAGCGTGCTTTTAGAGACTGCAGTGTCTGAACGGGGGTTGGCGAGCGTAGCTCGTAGGGGGCCGAGCCCCCGAGTATAAATAAATAAATATAGGGAGAGTGTGAGCTAATAGTTGGAATTGAAAAAAGGGCACAACAAATAAGTCTTATTACACAAAAAATAATTAAAGAGACTAATGTGATATAAATTGAAAAAAGTAGTTTTAAAACCTAGAAACATATAAAAAAAAGCAATTCACAAAACATTCTCACGGTATTTTCTCTGCTCTACAAAGTATAACCGAGCGTTACAAATATTATTACCAAATATAATATTTCAGTCAAACACATAAAGTACGTGTACTTATTTTGAAATAGCTAATGCATAATGAACATTGAAATTAGTATCACCTTTCCTTTAAACTATCTTATCTATAAAAAATTTCAATAGCCGAAATAGCATGTTTTAGTTCCGTATACTAGGAATTAAAATGTCTTCACATCCTTCTCACGTAATATATTTTTTGAATAACCTTGACGTTAAAGCCATCCTCATTTCCAAGAATTTCTTTTCTTCTATTTTACTATCAATGACACCAAGATATAAAGAAGTTATGAATTGAAATATTTATGTAGGTATTTTACTGTTTCAGAAATGTGACCGATTTATTCAAGAAATTTCTATTTTTATCTTCCGATTTTTTTTCATGACTTCTTGCTTAATTTAAAGAAAATAAATATGTATACTCTAGGGATGATTACCGGTAATTGTTCCTGTAAAATCAAAATTTATTTTTTTCAGAAAAGTAAACTTTCTCTTATCAGATAATACCAGCAAAAATAAGCCAGTTCGACATTAATAGACATAAAATTTCAATAGCAAAAATGAAAACCCGAGAGTAGTAGCGTTTTTTTTTTAGAACGTTTAGTTCGGTCCATTTGCGCCGTTACCAGTAGGCCGAAAACGTAGAGGCAACTTGCCGATGTTACTAGATGATCGAAAACGGAGAACGTAGGATGAAAATATTGAGTGAACTTTAAAAGATTACAGAAATTATTTATTTTACATCATTTTACAGCAATTATTTATTTCATTTAAGTATATATTCAGGTGTCACCTAGATAAATGTTTTTGATAACTCTTTCTTCGTTTTGCATAATATATTTAAATGTAAATAGTAAGGGATTTGATTGAATTTCTGATGTTACTATGAATCAATAATTAATAGGTAAAATTTACAAATATGAATCTGAATTCGTGATAGGGGTACTTTTTTTTGGGGGGGGGGGGGAATCGCATTTAGGTTGATTTTTATGACACTACGCACTGGGGCCCAACTGAAGTTGAAAATATTACATCATTTATTTATGTAAATAAATCAAAATGTTGTATATTTCCGGACATGTTATTAATAACTGTTATCAATATTCAATTCTAATATTTCTTCCTTAGAATACTTATATATATATGTGTGTGTGTGTAATAAAAAAAAAGTAAAAAAAAATGCTTAACTCCGAAATTATAAATGTAAATATGAAAATGTACGATTTGTAGTTTTCTTATTTATATCAGGGTGGGAGCAGCCTCCTTGGATAAAAACTCTGGATACGAACTTCGTTTATGTAAAGTAAATAACAAATAAGTTATTGAAACTATATATTTAATTTAAATACATTTGTGATTGTAGATATAAATCCTTAGATGGATAAATTATTTTAATTAATAGACTCATTGAAAGGTTCATTTTCACGTATTTAGCACTTAATTTAAAAATATATCCACGTGTATACATTTCAATTCATTTAAAAATTTTCTAACAGTAAATATCGAAATAATAAGAACATGGAAATAGCAAATTTGTCTAACATTATAAACATGCAGCAATCGATTAACTAAATGAATTTTCACAAGTAGATTTTACATTTTTATACAGAGAAATTAGTTTGAGAAATTAAACACGCGGAAATTATTTTAGACGATGTTCTAGCACTAACCGCCAACCGAAGATAAAGGGATGTATTTTACAGCAACTATTTAATTAAAATAAATATTCAGTTGTACATTTCAAAATAAGTTATTAATAGTTTTTATTGTTATATTGTAAGTATTGTTATGTATATTGTTTATACAATTTATTGTTTTATTATAACATTCATTAAAACAATAAAAATCAATAAAAAAATCTTCTCCGAAATTATAAATAGGCAGCAATACGTTATTTTGAATGAATTTTTTTCTGGTAGAGTGGAAAATATTATTCTGAAAAATAGTTTGAACAACTGATCAAGGACAACAAATTTAAATTTGTTAGATACCGTCCCCAAACCCTACTGGATTTCAATAATAATAATAAAAACATTTTCTGTGGCATTTCTAAATATATATATATATATATATATATATATATATATATATATATATATATATATATATATATGTATGTATGTATTTTTACTTTCAGTATGAAATTTAAAGAATAGGTCAATTTTAGAAAAATACTTAATTTTTTTTTTAATTATTGTATAAATATTTACTGAATTATCCAAAATAGATTTTTATTTGCGTAATTTCTAATCTACGTAATAAAATTCGCATTATTTTGATTATTATACAAATAAATTATACTTATGTTCTTTGCAGGTATGAATACTATATTTTTGAGAAAATTGTTTTATTTTTCGAAATTGTTTTGTTGTACAAACGATACTGTTAAGATTTTAGGGATACGACAATTTTTTAACTGTTTCCCACAAAATTCTCTTTTTCTTTATGGTTAGGCAGTGTTATAGTCTGTTTTCTTTCATTTATATGTTCCTTTAATAATTTGAAAGCAAGTTCTTTCAAATAATAATGATGAATTTCCCTTTTTTTCATATTTAAAAAAATATCAATTTGAGAATTTATTCCCGCAATATTTAACAATTAAAAAAAGAATGTCAGTGGCCATCTATCAGTTTTTCGTGGGAATTGACTTCATAAGTAATATTACAATTTATCAAAAAGTTGTAAAGCTTCCTGAACAGTTAAACAATTATAAGTGACATTCTAAAAGTAAAAAAAAAGTACTATATGGACTGGTAAAACAGCAGAAAGAAAGATAGACGAAATAGCAAGAGGCAGAGGGTGTGTGCACTTCAAAGAAACTTTCCCTCGGAGAATTCGCCGAAATAGGAAAAAAGGAACAGGAGTTAGGGGGGAATCAACTAACGCAAGTGGTCGAAAAGTGGCCATTTAGACCGATTAAATCTTTAGAATGTGATAAAATGCTGATAAAGAGCAGGAATGTCTTGCAATTTTACTACACAAGAGGGTGAACACACAAGGTCAGCCACATGGAGTTTGGCTATTGTAACTTTAACGGGAAATGAGTTACAGGAAGATAACGAATTTCGGCGCGGAAAAGACCGACGTGCGACTATTGAAGGTTTAATAATGTAAATAGTAACATTTCGTTGAATTACGATACGCACGAATAAGTTAAAGGCGATTAAACACAACTCATTTACAATACCTCAAGCAGCCTAAATCGCATGTTTCATTCCAATGAATTAGAAAATAAATATCGTTTATCTCTACTCACGTATATCATTTATTAAATAACTTTCATTTCATAACGTTACATCCCTTAGATTTATTTTCTTCTTTTTTTTTTCTCCAGTAACGACGAGTTAAAAGAAAATAAGAACTGACATAAAGATAAAAATAATTCAGTTTAAGAGACTTTTACTAATCGAACTATTAAGTATCTTAATCGTCCTCTGGTCTATTAATTCTATACAACTCGAACACAGTTTTGCCATATCTGGTGGGGTTTTTTATACGGGGATTTCGGGAACACCCCAGAATTTTTTTAATACTAAATTTTATTAATTTTTATAGCGAAATATTTCTTAACTGTTCCTTATGTATATAAATTTAAACTTATATACACTTTTTTAAAACTTTATCATTTTATATTTTGCTTTAATTTTAAGCCTGGTAATTTTTAATCATTCTCTCACTGAATTATTATACCAAATTTTTATAAGGAATTAATAATTAATTTTAACTTAAAACTTTTTCGTAGTTTATAAAATACATCTAGAGTTTTTATTTTTTGTTAAAATAAATAAAAAGGCAGACATAAAGACGTGGATCGAAGTGAGTATATTTGATATTAACAAGAACAATTACACAAACATACTGAAAGAAAACAGAAAATTTACAGGTATTTATAGATTTTGTAAGGCCCAAGTCGGGGAATTGGCGGCCGTGAAAGAAAGCTACATTAAACAACCAATCACAAGAAACATAGTTGTACAAAAAGAAATTAATAAGAATTTAATGTAATGCTATGATTATTTTCAACACCCGCCCATAATCTAGCATTACATCAGAAAAACAAAGAAATTTCTTGAAATCAATCATTAAAAATAATAGTATGACACAATTTAAACATTACTTGTACAAACAACAAAGAAATAATAGTTCATAAAATTTAACTTTAGGTAATGCCTTTGTAAATAAATCAGCAATTTGCATATTCGTAGGAACATATTCAATTTTGATGTTATTTTCTTTTATAACATTGCGAACAAATTTCAATTTGATATCAATGTGTTTCATTCTACCATAATTACTCTCATTACTGATACATTTTATACATGATTGATTATCCTCAAAAATTACTAAATCCTTAATATTTACAATTTCACTAGCAATATTTTTAAACCATAACAAGTCTTGCAAACTTTTAGTTAAAGCAATGACTTCAGCTTCAGTTGACGATAAGGCAACTGATTTTTGTTTATTACAACACCACAGAACAGGCATGTTACAAAACATTAAAATATAACCTGTTACTGATTTGCGGTCATTTGTGTTAGCCCCCCAATCAGCATCAACATACATGGATAATTTAGGATCAGAATTTTGCTTTTTTTTATACACAAGTTTTAAAGACAATGTTTCTTTTAAATATCTTAAGATTTTCTTAAGTGCTTTCCATGTAATTTCAGTAGGATTTTCTTGCAATTGACTTAAACAGTTAATAGCATACAAAATATCAGGTCGAGAACTATAAGCTAAATATAATAAACAACCTACAAGTTCACGATATGGGCCATTAAAAGGTTTACCATTTTTGAAATCAGATGGGGTGGACTTAGGAGAAATAGGAATGTCACTGGGTTTACAATCTAGCATATTAAACTTACTTAACAATTTAATTATGTAAGACTCTTGATCCATTATTAAACTATCAGAATTGAATTTCATTTGAATACCTAGAAATTCTGAAACACTTTCCGATTTTGACATGTGAAACTCGTTATGTAATAGGGAAATAACTACATTAGTTTCATTTACATCTGAACCTGCAATTAACATATAATCTACATACAAAGCAATAATTATTTTATGATCATTATTATACCGAATAAAAATACAAGGTTCATTATCACAAGATTTAAAATTTAACTTTGAAATAAATTCATGAAACCTTTCAAACCATTGTCGTGGGGCTTCTTTTAAACCATATAAACTTCTTTTAAGTTTACACTTTCGCCCACTTTTATCATCATAGCCTTGCGGCTGATCCATAAAAACAAGTTCATTTAACTTACCATTCAGGAACGCTGTTTTAACATCTAACACAGATGCATATAAGTCTTCATTTAAAATCAAAATAAGAACCAAACGTAAAGCTGGCATACTTATTACAGGGAAAAAGGTTTCACTATAGTCTAGCCCTTCTTTTTTTATAAATCCACGAGCTACGAGTCTCGCCTTATGTCGACCATCTCTTTTGATGGTAAATACCCATTTGCAGGAAATAGGTCGTTTTTCAGGTGGTAATTTTTCAAGATCCCAGACATCGTTGATTTTCATACTTTCAATCTCCGCGTCCATAGCTTCTTTCCACAAGCGTTGTTCATCACTAGGGAGGGATTTGATATCATCAAACGTTAATGTTTCTTGTTGGCAAAATAATGCTTCGTAAACTTCAGGATCTGAATACCGTACAGGTTGCTTTTTAAATCTTTCAGATTTTCTTGTTTTGTCTTCTTTCTCCTCAGGATCATCTAATTCATTACTCGTATTTTATAGAACATCTGTATCAATTTCATTATCGACTGGTTCTGAATTTTCTAGAATGTATTGTTTCGACTGAACATTTTCCTTTTTCTCTTCGTCGAATATCACATTTCTTGATACAGTTATGCATTTCGTTTCAGGATCTAGTAATCTATATCCCATTGAAGAATAACCAATGAAGATCATTTGTTTAGACCTATCGTCAAGTTTCTTTCGATGAACGGAAGGAATTAACATGTAAGCACTGCATCCAAAAACACGCATGTGCTTGAAATCGGCTTCTTCTCCATATTTCAGGAAGTACGGAGTTTTGTTCTCAATAGTGCTGCTTGGCATTCGGTTTTTCAAGTAAGCTGCTGAAAGGATAGCTTGACCCCAAAAAGTCTTTGGTAAATTTGATTCAGCAATCAAAGGACGTCCTATATTCAGAAGCGACTTATTGCAGCGTTCAGCTACTCCATTCAAAGATTGCGTGTATGGAGGAGCGTGATCTATCACTATACCAAGATCTCTAGTAAAATTCACTAAATCATTAGCAAAATATTCCTTCCCTTTATCACATCTAATTTTCTTCACTGTAGGGTTGGATTTTAAGAACATTTTTAATTCTTCTGAGACTTCACTTTTATGTTTCAGTAAACGTACTTCAGTAAAACGAGAAAAATCATCGATAAGAGTCATAAAATAGCACTCGCCAGAAAAGGTTGTCGGAAAAATAGGTCCACAAATGTCACTATGAATCAAAGTCATTGGCTTGGTTTCTCTTTTTCTTGGTCCTGTTCCCATTGGTGTTGCACTCTGTTTTGCACGAGCACAAATATCACAAAAAGAATCAGGTACCGGAAGCTTCATATCTTTCAATACTTTGTCACTCGGATGACCAAGTCTGCGATGCCAGATATCACAATGATTT
Organism: Maratus speciosus; assembly: GCA_963932465.1. NCBI lineage: Eukaryota > Metazoa > Arthropoda > Arachnida > Araneae > Salticidae > Maratus > Maratus speciosus. The sequence continues at coordinate 328,823,285 of OZ010788.1, read as the reverse complement.
TTCTTTGAAGTAAGAACGGTTTCGTAAACAGGGACAAAGTCACTTACGTATTCTCCATTCAAATCCCGTTCACCGAAGTAAAAACGGTTTCTTCCTTTTTCGATAAATACTTTTTGATTCTTGAAAATAACTGTATAATTTGCACTTTCAATTTTCCTAACGGAAATGAGTTGCCCGTTTAAGTCTGGAACATAAAGGACATCCTTTAAAGTAATTTCCATTCCATTTGACAGTTTTCCATTAATATTTCCAATACCTTTGATTTCTAGATTCGTTGTTTTTGATGCGCATTTAATAGTTCCTGAAGAAGGTACTATGGATGCGAAATAATTCTCATTAGAACACATATAGGAAGTTGCTCCGGAATCTACTATAAATTCATTCCTTTTCCTGGAAGCATTTCCAGCAACGAAAGAAACAGCTGAAGAGGCAAATTTTTCTTCATTTGAATTTTTAACAGCTTTACAGTTACGTTTTATGTGTCCGGATTTTCCACAAGAATGGCAAGTAATTTTCTTTCTACAATATTTCGCTGTATGCCCTTTAGAGTTGCAAATTTTGCAAAAGAATTCTTTGCGAGTCGACTCAAATGCAGTATTATCATGAGCAGCCTTAGTATATACTTTTTATTTCTTTGAATCCAAAAGAAGTGCTTCAGCATCTAATAATCTTTGTGTCACGAAATCTAATGTCAAAACAGAATTCGGTTGGTTTTCTAAAGCAATCTTAACATTTTCAAATTCCTGAGGCAATGACATCAAAATATAAACAATAGTATCCGTTTCATTAACTTCTGCCCCAGACAGCTTAAGATCCGAAATTAATTTATTTATTTCATCAATGTGATTTCTCATAGAAACTGTACGATCTTTCTTAATCGTTGCCAATCTCTTCCGAATTACAATTTGATTCACTGCACGCTTTGTATCATAAGTGCGTTCTAATTTATTCTAAATTTTATGAGCTGTATTTTCATCTTGAAGTGATGCAAGAACATTATCACTTAATAATGATAATAATAAAGCGTAAGCCTTTTTTGCTTTCACGACATCGGCGGCATAGTCGGGAGCCGCTTCAATTTCCAAGAATTTTTCCAATTCTTTAGCAGCAAAAATTGCCGTTACTCTTCGTTTCCATACCGAAAAAACTTTTCCATCACCTTCAAAAAGAGGGATACCGTAAACATCTTTTGAAGAATCCATTCTGCTCAATAAAATATATAAAAAGAAAGATAAAATCTTTTTCACTCAAAATCCCAGCAGAAATGAAAAACAGAAAGATAACGGCGTCAGTATGTCTCGCAGCTCATTTCAACACTTGCTAGAACCAACGCTCTGCTGTTAAAATAAATAAAAAGGCAGACATAAAGACGTGGATTGAATTGAGTATATTTGATATTAACAAGAACAATTACACAAACATACTGAAAGAAACAGAATATATTCAGGTATTTATAGATTTTGTAAGGCCCAAGTCGGGGAATTGGCGGCCGTGAAAGAAAGCTACATTAAACAACCAATCACAAGAAGCATAGTTGTACAAAAAGAAATTAATAAGAATTTAATGTAATGCTATGATTATTTTCAACATTTTTAAATGACTTACTAATAATAGTAAATTCATATATAGACTGGGCGTAAGGTTGTTTTCAACTTGTAAGTGCCTCATTGACTTTGCACTGTTCAGCATTATCATTGTAATAACAAAAAATATGTATTCAAACTTTCTGGGGAGAATTTAAAATTTCTTAACAATAGTTTTATAAATGAAAAATAACTGCATCATGGGCCTATTTAGTACAAAGACACTTTTTAAAACTATGTTACCGTAAGCAATTTACTAGTTTTCTAATCACTAATTTAATATATTTAAAGTAATGAAAATGATAAGTTACGAATATATTTGTCACAGACAATCATTAATTTATATACACCATTTTTATATTTTATACATAAAATTAACGTTAATTACAATCATATTTAATATAAGCTTAAAAATTTATTAAAGCATTTCAGATATTATACTTCCTTATTTGAAATACGAAAATATGCACATATCCCAGCTCATAGTATTTATTGGTTATTTTTACATAACCAATATATATAATATATAATAAATTACATGATATTTAATATACATAATATATTACATAATATTTAATGGTTATATTACACCATTTACATACATCGTATACACCATTATACTCCATGCAGAAAATGTGAGAACAGAATTCCATTTGAACACGACTCATCTATAAAAATCTTAAGTAGCCTAAATCGCATGTTTCATTTCCATGTAGTAGAAATTTAAAAGACTTTTCTTTCTTCTCACGTACCATATTTTTGAATGACTTTGACGTTACATCCATTCTTATTTCGTAAAACTTCTTTTCTTCTATATCGTTCCCAATAACGGCGAAATATAACGAAGATATGAACTGAAATATTCATGCAAATATTTTCTTGATACCGAAAGGCGTCCGAGAAATTTCTAGTTCTATAAAATAAACGCAGTTTCTTTCTGAAGGCATTGTTTTTATTGTTTATTTTTATTTCGAAAGAAAACATCCTTAGACATTCAAAAGAAGTATATTTGGCCTGAAACATATTTCCCAAAAAATGGTGGAATGCGCTTTATTTTGTATCTTTTTTAGATAAATGTGCCATGTGAATTCCAAAAATACTTAAAACTGAATAAGTAAAAGCATTATGCACAAGAAAAGTCCTGGAGGTTATTTTGAAAAGTTATATATATTTTATTTTTTAATACGAACTTTTTACACAAAATCGCTGTATTAGATTTATTTTTATTTTTGCAATAAAATGGTATTAAAAAAAAAAATACCTGTAACTTTCAAATTTAAACAATTACGTTTAGCCGACAATTCTTGATTATAACTGTGGACCATGTATCAAATTACGGATGTTACTATGTTATACATCCCAAAATGAAGTGTCATGGCGGACGATACATATCAACTCGCAGCAAATAGTATACAAAAATTGCAACTAATGTAGTGTGTAAAAACTTCCAAACATTATAAGAAAATATCAGTTCTTTGCTATAGTTTTATGGAATGCTTCATGAATTGTCTATTTAACTCTGAAACATAATTGCGATGCATGAATGGGTTCGGTTTTTCAGTTATATTTGGCCTTCTGGGTGTTTACTAAATTTCCTAAATATTATCGAATTGTCATGTAGTTTTATGTGTTATTCATGTATACTATAGAATGTTTTGTAATGACACGATGTAGATTTTGTTGTTCGTTTATAGTGACACGCAAAATATTCCGGTTGAATTTTGTTATATAGTAAAAAAAAAATAAATAAATAAATAAAATTAAATTAAAATTAAAAAAAAAAAATAAGTTATGGGGTGCATTTTGTTTATGTTACGATATTTCAAACATGGTACAATTGATATGAATAATCGAAATGAGCTAAAACTTGATATCACAGGAGTCTATAATAAGTAGCCTTTATAATTCATTACAGGGGTCTGAAAAAAATCCCTTTATATTGTGATCTCTGGAGAAAATTATTTTAGTGTACATTTTAATAATGTTACGATATTTCAAACGCAATGAAATTTAAAAAGAATAATAATGTGCGTTGTACAATTTCTTCTGCATGTTATGCATATGCAGAGCGTAGAATTTACCGTTCATTTTTAGCGACACAGAAGATAATTCCGGTACAAAACATATAAGACCTAGAAGTGTGTATTACACTGTGGTATATAATTTTATATTTATCTAATATGCAATGCATTAAGTAGTGTCATTAAATATTATAGGTAATATAGAGGGATGCGCAGAAGAATTCGCACACATTACCGGTTATAGAAGATAATGTTGAAAATGTATTTTTACACTGCTATGTGCTTTTTTAATTACTTCTTTAGACATCGCATTTCATTGTATGAAAATTAAATATTGGATAGTCTTTCAAAATCAATGCATGAAACAAGCTTTTTCGTTCTATTTAAATTATGTTTTTTTTTAAATTTTAATTCTAATTGGTACCTTTATATAAATATATATAATGATGTACAATTTATATATGAATATATACTTTTTATCAGTTTTTACTGAACTTGCTTTATACTAGTCATATGCAAAAAAAAAGGGAAAGTATATTTGCTAGATATCATGCCCCTACAATAATATTTATATGCTAAAATAAATTACAACATTTTCTTATGTAATTTAAAGCGTTCAAATGTTATTTCGGAGACTTAATCTTCCGATAAACGATACAATGGTGCCCAAAATTGTAGACATTTTTTGAAATTTTCCTTTTTAATTTTCATATAAATTTGAGTGCTTGAAGAATATAATAAATATCATTCAAATGCATATGTTTATATATCAAGTTCAAGGAAATTAAACGTAGAATTTAAGAAAAGAAACATAATTAAAATATCTACTCTACAAAAAAAAGTTACGCTTACAAAAAGTAAGATTTATCTTAGATATCATTATATTTTAAAGTTACACATTCAATATTTAGTAGGATAAGCCTTGTTTTTTATTAAATCCTCACAGCGTCTTTTCATTGAGAGAACTAATATTTGGAGTTAAATGACACTTTTTTGTACAAGGATTTTCAAACGTCGCCAGATATTTTCTATAGGATTCAAATCAGGGCTGTTTCCTGACCAGGATAATACTTGTATGCCTTTATTTTTAAACTATTTTTGCCGTACGGGATGGAGCTGAATCCTATTGAAAGATAAATGGTGCATTATAGAGGAAGAGATCCGTGATGAAGGTATCAATTTTAGTTCCAGGAGAGTTTCGGTGTATTTTTCTGTATTCAGAATCCTATCAATCACTTCAATGCGGCCCACACCATCTGCAGAGATACAGGCCCAAATAATGACATTTTTTGTTTCTTTGTAGTTGCTCCAATGCAATCAAGATGCAGCTCTTTTCCTACTGTACATCTCACATATTTCCCATCACTACGAAAGAGTCTTTTACTCTCTTTTACTCTCATCGCTCCAGATTATTTGCTTCCACTGATTTTCTGACCAATTAATGTGGTCTTTTTCCCACTGAACTCGTTCCTTGCGTTGCTGAAGATTTAAAAATGGTTTTCCCACGGAATTCTACCTTTCAGTCCAAAATCTGCTAATCTTATTATTGCTCGTGAAATAACTGAAATATCCGTTGCATTCATTTAATATCTAACAGCACCTGATGAATTTTTTTTTAATCTTTGAGGCATATCCTTTTCATCTTTCTATCGTAAGAAGTACATTTTTTCGGCCTGATCATGCCTTATATATCACTGATTTAGTTTCTTCATAACGTAAGCACAACTTTTGTACCACAAATAAAGTGATATATCTACCAACCTGTCTTGCATTTTAAGCATAAGAGAGACCGTTTTCTCTCATTATTACTATTCTGCTTCTTTTTGTAGGTGTCCGATCAGTCTCTTTTTTAAAAAATAAACGATCAAGTGCGAGTATTACTCGCGCACAGATGGTTCCGTACAATAATATATTAATTAGTAAGTGTATTATTAAAAAAATAACGTTGCTAAAAGAATTTAATACTTTGTAAAAACTATACAACGTAGGGCTGGGTATAGCTGTGTGGTATACAGGGTGCAAAGGAAAGTCCCTTTAACCTGAAAATACTTGCGAACGAAGAGAGCTACAGCTATACAAGTGAGGTAACGGTTGAGTAAAGCGACTACGCCTGACCTAATGCAAACGACAGAAGCACCCCTAGTGGCGAAATTTGGAAAAAAGCATTGCAAATCGAAAACGAAAGAGGTAGAGCAAATTTTCCAATTAGAAAGTTTTAGAGCATCAATTATTAGTACGAAACGACAATTGGTTCACCCGGATAAGATAAATCGTCGCCTGCATACACAAAAATGTCGGAAATCGATGAGCGACGATTCTACTTTGCCTATTTACATTCCGGAAATGGAGCAGTGCACAATTGCAGATTGTGACGTAGTACTGTGCTGTAATGTCTGTAAAGATTTAATTTCCAATGCATTTAAATTTTTAGAATAACCCTTTCAGAGACAGATGAATTCTGTTCGTAAACTGATGAAATAATTGTCTGACACCAGATTATTTAAACGAATTTCTCAGAAAACAATACTCCGCTAATTTGCTCTTTCATTACAAGAGCAAAATTTTATTAAAATATACTTGATGCCATTTGTCACTTTTGGAATTAAAATTAGGTGACTAGACCGCCTAGCCACCGCTCTTGAAAGGGTTAAATCTATGTCGTCGTATTGAAGAGGCTTGCAATAGACGTTCCATGCTGAGAAATGTGCATGCAGAATTAATCTCACGAATACAAACGTGTATCATGAGCAATGGTGAAATTTTCGAACTTACTGAATATTAACTTTTTATCACTGTGAGACAGTTTTTATTTTATTTATTTTTTTGTGTGTGTGTGTGTGATGTTATCAAAATGTATTGAGATAATTACGTATTTATCGCATAAATTGTGCGTATTTCCTCATACTTCTGACTATTCCATTCAAACGTTTACACAAAATGGAGTGACTCGATTTCGGACATTTTTGGGTAAACAGGCGAGTATTTATCTTATCCATGTAAACCAAATGTCGTATTCTATTAATTAATTCATGCTCTAAAACTTTCTATATGGAGTTTTTGCTTTATCTCTTTTTGTTTTCGATTTGCAGTGGCTATATTCCACATTTCGCCACTAGGGGGCGCTGCTGTTGTTTTCATTAAATCGGGCGTAGCCGCTTTACTATACCGTTCCCTCACTTGCATAGCTGTAGCTCTCTCCGTTCAAAGGTATTTTCAGGTTAAAGGGACTTTTGCACTCTGTATACTAGAAAAGTATAAATGGATATACCACGAAAGTTCAAATATATATGGAACCTAAATAATAGCAAATATAGCTATTCTGTACATTGGTTATTCCATATAGGTTTTTAGTTAACCTTTAAAGACATAGTAGGTGCATTGAGGGAGCCACTCCGTGGAAACTAGTCACGAATTCCATAGTATTTATGTGATTAATTCTCATTAAATTAGTCTGTTTTTAACAATTTGACGTTTATTGCTTTTATACTGCTACTGGGCATTGCATTACATAAATATATCCTTAAAATTTGTTATTTAGGCTTTAAAAGCCGATGGAACATAGAGTATGCTGTCCCTGTCCTTATGCATGTCAAAACCGCCCGTGTATTTAAGGGTTCATATATCGGCTAATTATTAACGATTTTTTTTCGAAATTCATGATCAACAATGTTTTTATACTTCTGCTACGATAGGTACCTCCAGCTCTGCTAAACACTTTTTCTGAAGTCCGTAAATCGAAATTTGAGTGTAACGAAAAAATGCAATTTTCTCAAAACCTATGTGACCTAGGATAATCGCTATAATTTCCCTGCAAGGTTTAAATTAATGTCTACTACATCTAATTTTTTCATAATTTTAGTTTCAATAGATTCGGAATTAGATGGTGGGGGGGGACATATTTTTGCACTACATTTTCCACCATAACTTTGAAAATATAATACCTAAAATTAAATGAAATATATTTTTGATTTCAGCGTTACGAAAGCTTTCACACGATACCCCACATTATATACAAAGAAAAGATTTTTTTTTTTTCAAGTAACTTAATTTGACCCTCTACTTTATTCCTAAATATATTTATGAATATTTATTAATCTGTAAGTTTGTGGGCCAATAGTCTTTTTTACTTCTCCGAATTTGAACTTTCCACGTTGCATAGTTTACGAGTAAAAGGGTTGTGACAGACAGACAGATAGACACATGAGTGATCTTATAATGGTTCCGTATTTACTTTTTAAGTACGGAACCCTAAAAAGTATTAATCTATTTACACTAGTATGCACCCTTCTACAAAATCCATTCCAGCAAAATACCGATTTACAAATCAAAATGTATTACAGTTTATTTACTGACATTTGATTGGTTCTCAGAAGAGCCATTGGGATTGGCTAGAAAGCTTTTACTACAATGTACTTCATGACTAATTGTGTTCGTATTTTTGACTAAAGTAAGCCTAACTTTCTTTTTGTACTGCAGTTATTTCATTTCTTTTTTTTTAAAGTTTAATTCTACATTAAATTTCATTAAATTTGATATATAAACATTTGCATTTAAGTGAAAATTAATATATTCTATAGGCACACAAATTTATACAACATGAAAATTTTCAAAAATGTCCACAATTTTGGCCATTACTGTATATATATTTATATATAACTCAAAGAAATTAAAAATCATTATACGTTTTTTTATCTGTATAGTATTAAAATACTTTTTGTTTGTATGTAAAAATTTTAGCGTTTGATAATTTTAGTTGTCATTCCTCAAGTGAAGTTCAATAAGATGAAACTTATACAAATATTAATTATATTAGAATAACGGAATTAAAAAATAAATTATGTTATATTTTTGTTTCAAAATACAGTCGAACTTTCCTTTAACGAAGTTTTCTACTTAACGAAATTCCCTGCTGAACCTTGACTTTGAACACCTTTAACATGCAAATTAATCTCCATGTTACGGAAAATATATCCTATATAACGATGTTTATTTCACTTTCGTGCGTGTACAACATTCGAACGGAGAGGTTGCTAATGCAATAGATGTATGAATTTATTTCAACGGATGTGTGAAAATGAATTTTTTTAAAATTTATTTAATCATTTCCATTTACAAGAAGAAATGCTAAAAGCTTTCGATACAATAAGAAGGGGTTTCACGAGAATGTTGCCGATGAATTGTTCGGGTACTTACGAAAATACCAAAATTTTTATGAACGATGTATTTGATTATGACGATGTAACCGATTATGAACGATGTAAGAAACATGTAAAAAATAATATTACAGACTTTTTTTAAGTTAGGGAATTGAAATACTGAAAAAAAAGAAAGATTATGCAACACTTCAGTTTTATTACCTCTCTTTATTACAGTGTTTTTTAAACATTATATATTTTTTTCATATGTCTATATTGCTTTAAAAAGTCACTTCCCGAATTAAAATATTTTTTTTTTAATATTTCCATTTTATGCGTATTTTTCAATTTATGCATGTATTTTATTATACAAATTTCATGAATTTGAGATGATATCGGTTTAACGAATTTTCTTCACAACGAAGTGTTTGAGTATAACAGCGAGGCTTCGTAAAATGGAAGTTTCATTGTATTACTTTTATGTAACAATCCGGAAGTATATTTTTTCTTAAAGAAATTTCTTTTTTCTGTATTTTCAACCAAATAGTACATAATCTGTTAAATATAAAGTAATTTTCCTACTAGAGAACACAATTGAAATAGAATGAAAAATGATAAAATTGCATGTGTTTTTTCCTCAGACGAAATCATATAAGTAGAGAATATTAGAATGAAAAAATATGTAGTATTTATTGATAATCTTTTGAACAAAATACTCCAAATAAATGCTTCGTATTGTTTATAACATTCAGATAGTTACTGAACGCATACGTTTTAATTTTTAGGATTTTACTTGACGGTTAATCTTGGTGGCATATCATTAAATTATTTCAAAGCAAATTAAAAAAAAAATATCTCGGCAATAAATATTTAAAAATGGAAAATAAGGATAGTTATTGCATGGTAACAGAAGTCTTTAAAAAATGCGCGTGATTTTATATGCCTTACTAAATGTCTTTAATAAAATCCAAATAAATCGTATCCAAATTGTTAAAACGCCCAATTTAAAATAATGTATATTTTTCTAAATTTTATTATGTTTTTAAATGAATTTCAAAATTTTCGAAGTTCACTTTAAAGCAAGTTTTGATAACGGGAAGTCATAGGTTCATTAATTTTTAAGAAAAATAAATCCCATTTAGCAATTATTTAGGGCCCAATATAGTGTTATTTATCTCAATAAAAAATGTTTGTTAATACTTAATAACCAGTTATTTATAAAATTCAGTAAAATGCATCATTTATGGTATCATTTTAGAAAAAAAAATTCAATTTTTATTAATAAATATTTTGGCATAATGATATTTTTTTATATAAAACAATATTGCGTTTTTTTCTTCTTTTCTTGTACTTTGATATTGGATTGTTTAAAACTTCAATGCAAATATGCTACGTTCTATTATAGCCTAATAGAAACAAATGTCATTTATATAAAATAAATTCTGTTTGCTTGATAATTCATGTAAAATATTTTAGTCCGCCTCATAGATAATCGCTCCAAAATTCTTATACAATGCATTTGTATGAAACAGTAAAGCTTTAATATAAATGTAGAAAGAAATTTAAGTCTGGAATATAATCTATGGCGAAGAAGTGACAATAGATTGCGCAGATTATGTATCTAACAGAACATAGCTTATTTTTTATTTATTTAAATTAAAAACTCAATAATAAAAATTCATAGAAATTTTATTATTATTATAATTTTAATATAAAAAATAAAATTTTTAATAGGTACTTTCATAATGGAAAGATACATTTTAATCGTGAATATCACAAATCAGAATATAGTTTTATTCCTCACTTAATCAATAATTTATAAATCCGTATGCTAGTTTTTGTATTTAAACTATCGATTTAACATATTTTATATCTTGATTTTGTTTCAAAATTTATCATTGATTAAATCCATGTTTCTAACACAAAATACTCTCCGGAGAAATTTATGTTCTAGTAAGTACATATTTCTCCTGCCACACGCATAAATATGTCTTTACATATAGCATGAAAGGAAACGGGAATGTAATATTCTTGTTATTTCGGACAATCCAATATTTTAGTTAAAAATTTGAACGTAAATTTTATAAAAAAAAAACACTAATTTGTGTTTTCACTATTATAATCTGATATGTTACAAAAATTATGTGCATTGCCGCACCACTTTATAACAAAACAATCATCTTATTCATTAAAAAAGCAATTTTTGTTAACTGTTTTCAAACTCAGGCAATATAGAAGCCAAGGGGTACAAGTGATAAAATTTCTATTTGGAGTAAACTGAGTCCAAAGATAATGGACGTTAAAGTTGAACATCAATAATAAATGGCTGAATTGGAATAGGAAGCTGCTGCTTGTTAAACAGTGGTCGTTGAACTCTTATTTCAATAAATGTGAAGAAGTAGAGTAAAATTTTCTTTAAATTTATAATTAATCAATATTGATCATCATTCGGCAAAAGTGGTTGATCTCTAACAAAACACATAATTAGAAAATCACTTATATTTCTTTAACTGAAAAGAACAAAGCATATTTCCAGGTCGTCTCTGCACTTAGTTCATTTTTTTTCAATTTTGTCACTTATACCTCTTGGCTTCTGGGGTCCTCATATATATATTTATTTAATTAATTACTTATTTATTTATTTAACGCTGACCAATAATTTATTGCTAAATAACTACTCATGTATATAGCACAAAGAGCACTGAAAAATGACAATAACTCAATGTTAAAAAAAATAAGAAGACTTTATAAAAATCACCTTAAAATCAAAACAATTCATTGGACGCGTTTCGAGCTTCAAAATGCACAAACCGTCATGAGCTGCTGTAAACACGGTCAAAGTTTGTAATATTGCCCCATTACGGACACATATTGACAGTAGCTGATGATGGGATGTATATTTTCAAACTCGAAACGCGCCCCATCCATTGTTTTGATTTTAGGATGATTTTTTCAAAGTCTTATTATTTTACTTACTTATACGTAAGTACTTTCAGTGTCAGATATATTTTAACAATTGTTTACTATCATTTTGGATGGCATGTACACCATGTTACCTATGTTTGCAAAATTTCCTAAACTTATGCTTTCATGCTGTCCCGAATCCTATAAATTAAATTTAAGGTATTCTCCGTGTTCTCTAAAAATTTAAAAAATATATTATATTAATATATATATATATATATATATATATATATATATATATATGTGTGTGTGTGTAACATTTTCCGTCGAACTAATTGTAACACTTTACAATTGTAGGTTAAGACATGTCGAACACAGGCAGTAAGAAAATACACTCGTAAATAATTACTAACCAAAATTATTAATTGTCAGTCGTACCTTCACGATCGGCGTGGTAGGCTAGGGCGAAACCTTGAATGTTTTCCCATAAATAATGAAAGGTGCGGTACGATGAATCAAAGAGTTTATTAAATGATAGGTAGATGATTTCCATTTCTGTGGTACTTCAGTTACTCATATTCGAGTCGTGCCATGTTTTAAAAATAGATTTAAGATGCTAAATTGATCAGAACCTACATTACGACTAGATGACAAATAACTGTCCAAGTGACATAGGTTTTTTAAGCAAGACAAAAACCATACAAAAACTGCTGTCTGAATCAATATATGTATATAAGTATTAGAAAGAACGCGTACAATTACACGGCAACGAGCCAATCCAATGAAGAGAGGGGTAGCGGCCACGCAAACGATGGTTTAAAAACCCGGGTAGGAGGCGAAGACGCGTGACGGGAAGTCGGGATTCTTTACCTAACTGCGGACGTTTCAAAAGGGAAGCAAAGTAGCGCGAGAAAGCTCTCGCAAAGACTCATCGAAAATCAAATGATTTAAATAAAAAATAAAATGGTATTAATAATCCTTCGAAATAAAAAGAATTCAATGTCTCAAAATATGTAAGAATAAAATAAATTTGTGGATTTTGCGCTGGATTAAAGGCAAAGGATTGAAATATAAAGGATATTTAAGATATTATTAAAAGGCATGTAAAAAAGGTAGATATTATATATATTATAGGAATAAATGAACTAAGGTAAAGGGGCAAAAATTTTTATGATTACATATTTATACTAATATTATAAAGAAATAAAAATTGTTTGTTTGTTAGAGGTAATCTCTGGAACTACCGAACCGATTTCAAAAGTAATGGTATCAAAATCATGGTGTTGGTCCAACTTAGAACATAGGCTATATCTTATGTCGGTGCCACTACCCCAAAGGGGGTGCAGGAGCAAAAAACGTTCTAAAAATGCGATTTTTGTGTTAGTGAAGGGCCTAGAAATATGAAATTTGGAATATTAGTTGCTTATAACATAAAATTATGTCTAAGAACATTTTCTAAACAATTCGAAATTTAAAAGGGGTCAAAATGCACAAAAAGCGTTCTAAAAAGCGTTCGAAATGGTGGTTTCTGCACAATCTCAGAAAATAACAAACCGATTAAAAAAAATAATGGTGTCAAAATGATGATGACAACCCTTGCTCCAACATAGGCTATATTTTATGTCGGTGCCACTAACCCAAAGGGGGTGCAGGAGCAAAAAACGTTCTAAAAATGCGATTTTTGCGTTACTGAAGGTCCCAGAAACATGAAATTTGAAATATTAGTTACTTATTATAAAGAATTTCTAAGATCAGTTCTTAAACAATTCGAAATTTAAAAGGGATGAAAATGCGTGAAAAGCATTCTAAAAAACGTTCTAAATGGTGGTTTCTTCGCAATATCAGGAAATACAAAACCTATTTAAAAATAATGGTGTAAAAATGATGGTGACAACCCTTGCTCTAACATAGGCTATGTTTTATGTCGGTGCCACTACTCAATCAGGGTGCAGGAGCAAAAAACATTCTAAAAATTATTTTTGCGTTACTGAAGGGCTTAGAAATATGAAATTTGAAATATTTGTTATTTATTAGATATAATATTAGTATAGATAAAGGAGAAGAGTTCTTAAACAAGAACAGTTTTTTAAACAATTCAAAATTTAAAAGGAGTGATAACGTGCGAAGAGGGTTCTGAAAAACATTCTAAATGGCTATTTCAACTCAATTTTGGAAAGTATCAAATCGATTTCAAAAGTAATGGTTGTAAATTGATGGTGACAGACCTTGCACTAACATAGGCTGTGTTTTATCTTTGCATCACTACCACCTGGGGGTTGCAGGAGAAAAAGAACGTTTTAAATTGTGGTTTTTGTGTTATGGAAGGGCCTAGAATTGAGAAATTTAGAATGGTATATAGTTACTTATAAGATATCAATGATCTCTAAGAACATTTCCTAAAAAAAAATAAAATGGGTGAAAATGCCCAAAAAGCGTTGTAAAAAACGTTCTAAATTGCGATTTCTATTCAATACCAGGAAGCATTGAACCGATTTCAAATATAATAGTGTAAAAATGATGGTGACAGATCTTGCTCCAAGATATGGTCTATATGTCTGTTTCCACTACCCCAGAGGAGATGCATGAGCAAAAAACGCTCTAAAAATGCGATTTTTGAGTTATGAAAGGACCTAGATTCATGGAATTTTGCATGGTATATATTTATTGGACATAAAGCATCTCTAATAACCTTTCTTTAAAAATTTGAAATTTAAAAAGTGGTGAAAATGTGCGAATAGCGGTCTAAAAACGTTCTAAATTGCGATTTCTACTTAATCTCTGGAAATACCAAATTTATTTCAAAAGTAATGGTTGCAAATTGACGGTGACAATCCCTGTTCCAACATAGGCTATATTTTATGTTGTGGTTATTACTGTCTAGGGGTTGCAAGAGCAAAACACGTTCTAATTTGCGTTTTTTACACAACTGAGCGGTCTAACATTTTGAAATATGGCATGGTATTAACTTACAAGATGCAGCTACTTTCTAAGAACAATAGAAAGAAAATTATAATTTAAAAGTATGAAGTGAGCGAAAAGCATTCTAAAAACGTTCTAAATTACAATTTTTATACAATCTTATCAAATACCAAACCGAGTTAAAAAATAATGGGGACAAATTGTTGGTGATAGGACCTACTCAAACATAAGCTATATTTAATGTCTGTGTCACTACCACCAGAGGGTTGCAGGAGCAAAAACCTTTCTAAATTGCGATTTCTGTTATACTGAAGAGGCTAGAAACTTTAAATATGGCATGGTAGTTACTTAAAAAATATAAATGCCCTCGGAGGACTGTCGAAAATACATTCGAATTAAAAAGGGTTGAAGCGAAGGGGAGACTCGAAAAGCATTATAAAAAAGCCCTAAATTACGATTTATATGCAATTTCAGGGAATCTGGTTATAAAAGTAATAGTTGCGAATCAATGGTAACAGTCTCTCATCCTGCACATGCTATATTTTATGACGATGATTCTACCACCTGGGGATCACAGGAACAACAAACGTTCTAAAAAAGGCCTTTAAAAGCTTTCTAAATAACGTTTCTGTGGAATATTAGGAAATAACAAACCGATTTCAGAATTAATGTTGGCAAATTAATATTGACAGTTTCTATTTCAACATAGCCCTTTTATGTTGAGAGAGGTGGTAGGACTTGTAATTTGACATGGTTAATTTTAAGATATAAGAAGATGGTTTCTAAAAAAATAAAAACTTCAAATGAATACTGAAATAAGCATATTACTTTAGTATAAAAGTTACAAAATATTTTCTAAATTATCATTTATTTAGTTTCATTTCTTTTTATTAATTTAAGTCTCATTTCTGTCTAATGCAGTGTAATAATGAAGTTTAGTGAAACTGTGTTTTAAATAGTAATTTTTGAACTATTCCTAAAAGTATAATTTCTTTTGATAAAAATTAAACATATAAATATCACTTGGCATATTTCAAATATTACGCGAGCAAAGCCGCGGGGTTTGCTAGTATAGTTATATTTTACTAGAGATTCTATAATTTTTTATTTATAAATTTCCAGAGCGCTAAAAACTTAAAGAAACATTTTGAGTGCGTAAACTCGTAAAATTAAATGTATCGTATCTAGATAAGAATTTGTCTAAAAATAGTGGGATTTTACATTTAGTTTTGCTAGGTCCTGGGCAGTATGGAAGGTGTACAAATATTCTATGTTATATTTCCAAAAATAACTATTTTGAGGAAAATGGGTTTTAATATGGTGAGGGGCAATATTTAAAACATATTTTTAATTGTAACCTTACCACTATAACGTACGGGTTAGGGTTTATCTGTTCTTCAAGGACAAGAAGGAACAGCCTTAGTAAATATATATTTTTATTTTAAAAGTTTCAAAAGTCATATTTGTATTTCTAAAACTTTTCCTGACTTACAATAATGGTAAAATAATAAATGTTGAAACCATTATTTTCTGCTTAATAAGCAATGGTTCTGAGATGAATCGGGATGATAGATACATCGAATATGTTACTGTCCGTTTAACAATGTATTATATTATCCAGTCTCTGCATGGATATACTCGAAATATGTATGCATTTAATAAATTTAACACACTGTAATGGATGTAAATTGTGTCATGTAATTTAGCCATTCAGCAATATTTGACGATTCTGCTGAGCGTCAGATAATTGGTTTAAGATATATACCAATTTACACATGAGCTCAGGTGCATATACAGCTTAGCTCTTAAATTTACCAATATAAGATAGGTAAATAAATCCATTGTGAACTATTAATACTTAATCCCAGAACTTATACGTAGCATGCTACAGAATTTATACAAGAGGTTTACAAAGATCATTATCTTAAAGAGAATAGGAATTTATAGCATACGAAATAATTGAAATAAAATCTACCCAATATTTATTTTTATATAATAAAATAAAATGGTATACAGAAAGTTGTAAAAAATATTTAGAAAATGCGTTTCTTGAAATCTTATTTTTGGAAAAAAATTAATATTTGTTTCCTATAAAAATACAATCAACATATATTTCGGGCACTTTAAAGATATTTAAATCTCTGATAATTCAGTCCTAAATGTAGAATATAACTATCATTTTATTAATTTGGCGTTTCGTGAAGTGCGTTTATGAAATTTAGAATTCGGTGACTTTTCATTTACCAGCACTGTCATGGAACCCCTGTAGAAATATTCTATACTATCAGTAGAAAAACAATTGTACCTCTAGTCGGCAGCAAGAATCTTCCCAGTAATGAAAGGATCTAAAAAATAGAATAGTATAATACATTTATCTATTCAAAGTTAGTTTCACAGCATGCTTTATGCATTCTTATTAGATAATTTTGTTCATTTACGCCACTCAACAATTATAGAATAAATAATAAATCTAAATTTGAACAATAATGGTTATCTTTTTATTTTTTTAAATGTAAAGAGGAATATGATTAGAACACTAAATTGAATTAAAAACTCTAGGCAAAATAATGAAAGATATAATTCTAATAAAATACGAAAAAAGCATACTACTAAATCTAAACACAGTGCGATAAACTAGTCTTGTGTTCTTCATATATTTTATGCCATTTGCCTTTGAAAAATTCCTGGTTCATTTTCTTAAAGATTTAAATCATAATGTAGAATTCTCTCTCCTTTTTTTTTATGCGGTGCACAGTGGTCCCAAATCGCGATCAATTGGCCAAAAATCATTTCTGGCTTTCCTGGTGGTTGTATATCCT
This sequence comes from Maratus speciosus, assembly GCA_963932465.1. Classification (NCBI taxonomy): domain Eukaryota; kingdom Metazoa; phylum Arthropoda; class Arachnida; order Araneae; family Salticidae; genus Maratus; species Maratus speciosus. The sequence goes on along the minus strand of OZ010788.1, from coordinate 328,805,904 downwards.
TCATTTTTAATTTTATAACATTCTAAATGACATTACATAGCGAATATAAACTAAATGTAATTGGGGTTCTATGGGAGGGGATTTGGGGGGGGGGGGGGCGCAATAGAGGGGCCAAGTTTTTATTAAATTTAAATTTTCTTTTTTTACGGGATTTTTTTTTTTTTATAGGAATGAGAATTTTTCACTTTTGATTTTTGATATTTTCCCTTTTTCAAAACAAATCATCTAATTCAATAGATGATGAAAATGTGAAAGTTTACCCCCTCCCCCCTGTCCCTCCCTCCCTGAAAATGTACAGGTTAAAATATTATTGATTTTTTTTTTTTAATGTTATTGCAAATTAACTATAAAGAGTATAAGCAATCAGTAAAATACATAAAGAATCAATCAGCTGAATTTTGCCACCTCCCCCCCAACACACCCATCATACACACACACACACACACGTGAAATCTCCCGTTTTTTCGATTTGTCTCTATACCAAGGAAAATTAAAAAATATCATAATTATTTTTTAAGTTTTCAACATCTATTTACTATGAATTAATAACAAAATCATTAAATTCATTAATTAGATTACTTTCAAAATTTTCGCCCCCCTCCCTTTCTTTTGTTTCTCTCTATTACACAGAGAATAATACCTTTGAATTTCCAATAAAAATGGAGAATCTGCCTTTGTTACTTTACTTTATTTTGATAATATTAAATGAATAATTACCTCACTAATTTTCTAGTATATTTGAAATTTCCGCTTTTCCACATCCCCCTCCCCCTGTCCTCTCCGCTATAAAATTCTATCATCCCTAACAGTTTTAAAATTTTTACAAAAAAAATCAAAACTATGTTTTAATATAAAACAATTTTATATCTTTTTATTGAAAAATAAAATACAGACGGACCTCTATTTAACGAAGTCGCTAAATCCCGAAAAAAGTTCGTTATATGGAAAATTCGTTAAACAGAAAGTTACCTTTTAGAACACTTTAAACTACATAAAACATGTCCATTAACACTAAATATAATTTAAAAAAGTAATTAACCATATTTTTTTTATATAAATTATATCTATTTGTTTTATTTATTTTACCCATCAAAAAGAAATCTGGAAGGAAAATAAGAATGAAACAAAACATTGTCTGGAAATACATTGTATTTTCAGTTTTAAAAAATGATCTTTTATTAAAATCACGATTTTTTATTATGGTTGATAAGCTGTTTGGAGAAATACCAAATTTTAAAGCAGTATTATTTTTCTTCACGCCTTTATCCACCTCGCCAAGAGTATTTTTTTTCTTTGATGCTCAAGAACTTTCGCTTTGACATTTTCGAGTTACAAGAACCGAAATTACCAACACGACTGATCATAGTCAACAATCTAGAAAACGGGAGACTCTAAGGACACGGGGCAGCTCCATTGAGGGTTAAAAGGCGATATTGAAAGATTGCACTTCTTGGATGAAAAGCAAAGAATCACAGCGATTTTACTGATCTCGGTGAGTTAAGTGCCTGGTAAGACCTGGTCTTGGTCATTGATCATCATAAAATGTGTTAAAAGAAAGAATAAGTCTGAAATGTCCAGTAATATTTTGCGAAATAAGGAGAAAAAAAATTTAGATCCCAAGAAAAAGTTCGTTAAATAGAGAATGCACTTCGCTATTTGGAGGTTATTTTACGAAGAAATTTGCAAAATGTTCTTCGTTCCAAGTAAAAGTTCGCAAAATAGAGGTTCGTTAAATAGAGGTCCGACTATAATCTGTTTTTTAAATAAACCTTCAGAAAAGTGGATTTACACATTTCAAGTAACTGCAACGTTTCATCCCAAGGGTTGAGCGAATTTTTCCTATATTTTTTAATTTGTTAAAGTATTAAAGTATTCATTAAAATTTAAATGTGTATATAAATTAATACAATTAAATTAACATTCACATAACAAACTGAAAAAAAATAAACGCAATAAAAAAATTTAAAATAGATTGATGTGACGATACGTGAAAATTAAAGTAAAACTTAATAATACTACTTAACCCGCTCGAGACCATGGTTGCATATATGCACCCTGAAAAAGAGCATAAAGAATTTGTTTTAGGCACCAGTAGAAAAAAAAAGTTTAGTTTAGTTAAAATTTAGTTAAATTAAATATTTAGTTTCTTTAATTAGAGCATTTGTTTGATTGATTAAGTAAAGGTAACTCTTTTTAAAAAAGTGGTGCCAACCGAATGAAATTTACGTAAAATCCCCTGGTCTCGAAGGGGTTAATAATAAAATTTATTTGTAAGTAGGTAAAATATACTTTTCAAATAATCAGGAAATTTAAAACATTACTTAAACTGAACTTTAAATATGTACTTTTTAAAATAAAGTCAAGTTTTAATATTATTTTTTTATGTAAACGAAAAAGGCAAGGGAAAAATTGTAAAAACAAATAAAAATATATAGAAAAATAAAAAAATATCCCCAACTCTTAACCCCCCCCCTCCCTCCGCGAATTAAAAAAATGAAATTGACAGTGTTATGTTAATTATAATGTTGCATTATATAAACACTGACAATTTTGGGTCAGTGCGGAAATTAGATTGACTTTAAACCCGATTGCACATGTTGGGCTAATACTGGCAATATCCAATGCCCAACTTCAAACTGCTATTTCTCAAAAAGTCGCAATAAATCTCTTGGGATATGATTTTAGAAGGCTCATTCTACATTTTGTACTATAAAAGTCCGAGGAACTCGGTAGGACTTTTTTTATATATCACTTTTTATGTACACAAATGCCTTAATACTATGTATTTTTTTTTAAATTCCTCTTTTTTTAATTTTTGAAATTTTTGCAATCGAAAAATCAAATTAAGTTTGTAATTTAATGTTGTTTCAGATAAGTGCAAAGAAAAAAACGAGAAACTATCTGAAATGGTCTTAGTTAGGGTGTGAATGCAGCGAATTTGCCTGAAATTCACGCAACAGCAGAAAACGCTAAAAACTCCTAACTTCACATAAGCAATGCTAATTCACGTGAGCTGATAAAAGCAAAATATAACAGAATATAAATCTTCAGATATTTCTAAATACTGCTGAATAGATTTCATTTCGAAATAACCCATTAAGCGCCGCTTTATTAAGCACGTTAAATAAATAAAGTTTATTTATATATTTTATATATATAAGACGCCCCCATGATAAAGCAGTTGAAATTTTTTTAATAACTGTAACCGTTTAGAATGTATAACATGTTCCCGTAGCGGGAGCGTTGGCGTCTAATGGGGGTTGAACCTTCCTCTGAACTCCAAAGAAACGGGCATTATTTTCTCCTGCCATAATGCAATTGCGATTAGAAAATTTAATAAAACTTCATTTTTAGGCATGATACAAACAAATAAACAAACATATAAACAATTACTAAAAATATATGGATTAAAAATTTAATATTAATATTCATAAATCACTTTCATTCAAATTTTTTAACGAATATTCAAAATATTAGAAATATAACGTCACTCTTTCTTTTTTATTATTTCCCTACACATTGTCTATGCAACTTGAAAGGAATAACTCAGATATAACATTATGTTGTAATAAACACTAGAAGCACATATGTATAAATTTGTTTTACACCTAGATTTCTGGCATATACTTATATTAGAATATAGTTTTTTTCATCGACACGTAACTGATATATATAAATCTATATATTCCTAAATGATGTTTTGAATTTTCTTTATTAGCTGTTTCAAATAAAGTAGTTGTTTTACAAATGAAAATTGAGACATCTCTTATTTCAATATAATAAATGCTTTTTACGTTACTATTACCAAATATCGATTTTCAAATTATTTAAATATATATATATATATATTATCTCTTTAATAAGAGGCCTGCATATATATAAAAATCGATCTACAACAGTATCACCGTTAGTACAATTAATATAACATGAAACAATTTAGAATTTTCGTAATCCTTCTTTTTCTTTTTTTATATTGTATATGAATCTACCTATGGATTTAAGTTTCAAAAGTAGCTGTCAACTACTACTGTATTATATCTTAATTTATGGTCAAATTTACTGTTACAAGAAATTACCAAAATTCTTTTTTAATGCTTTAGTAATAACTTACTTCCATGCAAAACGCAATCTTTTATTTTTGCATCTTGCATTTTAATTGTAATTTAAAGATTTTTTTTTCTGCGGATGAACATCATAAAGGTAAATTTTAAGGGGTTTTTTGTTCACAATGGTTCTGTTTTTCCGTATAATATTACGAATCCACATTCAAGCGAACTGACATACACTGCTTTTCATGAAAAATCAATATAAAATGTTCCTCTCTTTATGGAAGCGCGCTTGCAGACAAAGGGACGGGAATGTAACCGCAAGCCGCCAACGCTCCCGTTGTGGGAACATACGAAATAAACCTTTCTAATATTGCTTTAAATGAATATATTTACTTCGTATTAGGAATTTATTATTAGATGATCTGTTGGCTTTAAATATTCACTGCACTTGTAAAAACTAAAGAATTTACTTTTTTCTTTTTACTAATTTTACTTGAGGAAGTCTAAAAACCAAAAATTCTCTTTTTTTTTAAATCTGCAAAAAATAGTAAATATATATATATCATTCTGAAAAATATGTATACTACACGCCATACTATTAACTTTTCGGCACAAACTGTATTTTTTAAATAATTCAAAATTTGTTGAGGGGAAAAATAACGAATTGTTGTTCCCGCAACGGGAGCGTTGGCGTTTAATGGATACGAAACTTCGATTTTCTGATTTTTGGCCACATAATGGCGATTTGGGACCACTGTGCGGTGTCCGTTTCTGCTGGGAATGGTATATCAATGTCCGACAATTGAATGATAAATTTCTAGGTAATAAAACAAATAATATTTGTATTAATATCCAATTAAGTTTGATTTAGAAACACAAAAATTGGCACATAAAAAATAATTAAAACGCTAACAAGATATTAACTACAAATTCAATATCATATTAAAAAATAATACAAATTAAATGCACGCTATTGCAAATTCAATACTTTTCATAAAAAAGGCGAATTAGAATAGCAAATACACACTTCTCAATACAAAATACCGAACTTTTATTAGCTAGTATTTGTATGAACAAAATTTCGTATCGCGAAACTATTTCGTGAAGCGGGAAGACTAATCATGTTAAGGACAATAAATTAGACCATTTTTTACATAAAATTACATAATTTAAAAATAGAAAGTCTTAATTTTAATTAATTAAACTGTTCAAAATTCCTATAACTGCGTCGGTGTCACGTATTTCTTACGGACTTTCCAATCCATATTTCATTTCATGTTATTTATATTGGTTTCGCGGGAAGATCGTTTAAATTATAACTTTGCCAAATTTCTATTCTTTATCGTTTTCTATAATTTGCTGCTTTAGCATTTTCTCTAGTAAAAGATGATCAATTCATAAGTCAAATTAAAACCACTCTTGTAAATTCAAACTACCATAAACAAAAGATGAAACCGAAGTAATTAAAACATTTAAAAAATCGTAATTGAAAATCAATACCATGGAAAACCACCAGCATTGTATATCTTTTAACGAAAATCACTTCATATTGTACATTAAAATAGGAAATTTTGAAAACTGCATTATATATGTGTAAAAGATTTATTTTATGTATTTAAGGGCATGTAAGCAAAATCATACAGAGCTTAAACGATATGTAATATTTTGTTTTACGACAAAGCTTTCTTTTCGGACAAACTTTATTAAAGAGATTTAAAGAATAATTTATAACGAAATAATTTTACAAACGACAGCACTAAGAGGCTGCTACTAAATTATGCTCTTTGAAATATAAATTCAGTATTAGAAATAAAATATGAATTAAAATGAATAAACAAGTTATTTCTAGAAAGACAGTTATATAATAAACATGATAACATGATATAATAAATTATCATAACTGATGTAATAAACTATTGAAATATAATAAATACATATACATTTTTTTAATATTATGTAGAAACATAATATTTACCTTATAAATCAAAGTAAACAACGAAAATTAATCGATTCACAATTTATCTTTTACTAAAATAAGCTCAAATATACTTATAAAAGTTAAAAAAATTTAAAACTATTTAAATTGTTAAAAACATAGTTGTCAAACCATGTCCACGTTTCCAAAGCGCTTTCAGCTAAACATTAGTCATCATAATGGGAAATGAAAATGCGAAATATTGTATCTTCAACGATGTAATCGGGTTAAGTACCAAAGGGCAAAACCAAAAACAATAAATAGGAGAGAGGGATGAAAATATGTAAATGGGATGTTATTGAAAACAAGAAGGCATTTTAGTAAAAAACAAATGTGCTGGTTATTCAAAGTAAATTAAACAATATACTTAGTATATGATTGGATAATATACCATGCATCATTGTCTATTGTCAATATCTCTAAAGATTCTCCAATTATTCAAATATTACAACGTCGATAAAATTTAATTAAATCCATATAGAAAATTATATACATTTTGCATAAACGTTATATTCACCTTAATAAATAAAATAATATACAACGTGAATACATTCCATCACAATTAATTTATTACTACAATATGTGCAAATATAATCTAAAAATTTACAACATTAAAATTAATCAAGTTGTTAAAAACAAAAATATTGCACATTATGATATTTTTATAATCAGAGAATATCTAGAGATTTTGACAAGAGACAATGAGACATGTAATGATGTATTACCCTACCACCTATATGGTTTAATGTACTTGACATAACGGGTATATTTGCTTTTTATTACCCCTCCCCTATTTTCAAAGCATCCCTCTTTTTCTGTCCTTGCCTTCTCTCCTACTTATTAGTTTTCGACTTTATCCTTTACTACTTAACCAGCGTACAATTTTGAAGATACAGTACTCCCCAGATCATAGCTATTGTTTAACTGAAATCTTTCCGAATTTTGGACTTGATTGGACATTATATGTTTTAAAATATTGAATAGTTTAAATTTTTAATACTTTTACATTACATTTTGCACCAGTTTTAATAATAAATGTATTGTGGATCAGTGCATTCACGCTCTTTGATTTATAATAATCTGCTAAATTATAAAGCATAATACAATTTTATATTAGTTAATTTCCATTAACTTACTTTAGTTAACGGCTAAATGATAAATATATACTTGAAATTTAATTTCAAAATTTGAAAATACTATATATCTTTAGTCTAAGCAAATCCAAATAATGTTAATTTAAATATAGCGGGCAAACTAATATTAAATATAAATTGGAATGCACGGTCTTCTATGAATAAATTCCGAATGTGTTTCAAAACTTTTCACTTCAAAAAGTTACCAGAATTTGTAAAAAATGGAAGCTTTGTTCAAATTCTACATGATGCTTTACACACCTATATATAGAACATATAAACCGCCTATATTGAAAGACACTTAGTCACCATTTTGACTCTGACGTCAGAAAATTATTTCCACCATTTCAAATTTATAATTTCATTAGAATTAGGATAGAGCAAAAATTGTGTGGACAAATTACGGACAAAACAGTGGAAAAAAGTCGAAATAATAAATCGGTCTGCGTATGTTACTGTGCTAAAATAACATTAATGGGTTAGATTGGAAATAAATAAGCATTGCGCTTATTTAAAGAGGAGAAAGTTATCAGTAACCACAAGAACATGGTTAGCCATGTACGACTGATTGTTGATTTCGCTATTTATTAAAACAGTTAAATATATTTCATATTAATCTATAAAGCCAATCAAACATTATTGTTATTATAAGTAAATTATTTCTGCAATTCTCTAGAGATATACGACTGACTTTTATAAATCTACTGTAACAAAAGCAGTCAGTAAGCTGTTATTTGTGCAATTACAATTACAATTGTTATTTCAAAAATTAGAAAAACTATTTTTTAAAATAGATTTGAATTCAATATTCAAGTTGGAAGAATAAAACACGATCGATGTTTATTGATTTTTGTATGATTTATTATTTTGTTAAAGTGACTAAAGCAGAACCAAAAAAATGAAAAATCAATATAATTTAGTTAACTCAATTTATCGTTAGAATGTGGCAAAATATTGCAAAAATTATCAGTTTATGATTCATTTCTTATGATTCATTTCTTATGATTCATTATGATTTCTTATGATTCATTTCTTATGATTCATTATGATTTCTTATGATTCATTTCTTGGACAAGTAAATTCATAATTTAGGAATGAATGTTTATGCATATGGCAACGTAAAGTGATTTATAAATTACATTTTCTACAAAATACAATACTAATTATATTTACTGTCAAGCATTTTTTAACACAAATTTTTACCTGTCTAAATATGATATTTTTTGCTCTCTATTTCATGTATCTGGATAATTAGATTTAAAAAAAAAATCGTTTACATAACGTGCTGTTAACATGAAAATGATCAATGTAAGCTTATAACTTAACTTCAGGAACTAAGTTGAATATGAAATTTTGAAGATTATTTTGGAAATTTATAACTTATTTAGAATAAATATTCATCAATTTATCATTATAACTTATGAGTCTTTCTTAAACGGATTTTAGACTTTTAGCACTTTATCAACGTATAGTTGAAAAATATTTAAAAATTGCTTTGGTTTGTTTATATGTGAATTTTCCCAGTTGTCGGTTCCATAATTTGCGTAACTATACTCAGAACTCCATACATATTTATACGTCAATTAGGTTTACTATAAAATGTTAGCTATTGAAAATGGTGTGTTTAGCATTTGTAGTTCTTTTAAAGGGACATAAAAAAGAAAGCTCTATTCGGAAAAATGGTTTCTGATCTATATTACCTACATTTCTAATTAGATATCTCATTTCATTATTGTTTAAATAAAGTTATTTACTACTATTCTATTTTAAAAAGTATACCCTAATCTACATCTAATCATCTAATCCAATCGTTGTTTTTTATTAACGGATTATAACTAAAATTTTGCACACTGTTCATTGCACCTTTAATGTAAAGATCATCAATGCTTTCAGATTTATCAGACCATCAGATTAACAATGCTTTTTAATATATTTGCCCCTAAATTATTCTTAAACATACCCATAAACAAAACCAAACATGTCCGCAAATAGTGATGTAAATAAATAAAATTGGCGTCAAAAGTAAAGGTATTACCTAAGCAAATTGTAAAGTTCTTGGCAAAGTGTAAACAAATTGGGAAATAACATTCTTGCGGTATATTGTAAAATTAATTACAAAAATTAAACATTTAAGAATTAAAGTGAATAGGCAAGTATACAATCAATATGAATTGCAAAATAAAATTATTTAATTGAAACTTAACGTGTTTTCTGAGAAAAACGCTGCAAAAAAAAGAAAACTCCATCATATGCAAAAAATATATAAAATCCACTAACTAGACGTATCACTTGAAAATTTCTGGCAAAAATAATTAATCGTTGATAAACAAAAAATATTTAAATTTTAATGTCAAATATTGCAAATGATATGAATTATTCCGCTGACAAACAAAGTACATCTACTAATAAAAAATATAAGCCTACGAATAAATTTGAAATCAAAGTTATGCTCATTTGCTTTGAAACAAAAGTCAACAGGATGTGAATCTCGTAGGCAGATTTTAATTCCTTTCTGTAAAAATATATCTTTCTGACAATACCATGGCCTAATTATTTTTTGCTGATTATGTTCTGCATCATTAATCAAAATACACTTAAGATTAACTTAATTAACAACAAAAATTAAACAACTAAAACTATTTCTTAGTTTCAGAGTTTATAGGTTAATGGTCAAAAACTACGTTAGACCTAAAGGGTACGTTCAGTCAGAAAGTCATATATTTTTTAAAAGGAGATAAAATCGTCCTAAAGAACTGCTTCTGGTAGATTTGATTAGTTCCTAACCAACGTTTTAATATGGTTAAGAAATTGTCTCATCATAGATAATTAATCAAAATATTACTTTGCTTTCAAATTCCTTCATAAACTTAAGTTTTTAATCCAGAATATTTCCAAAACTTGTAAAATTAATATCCGAAATTCATTTGAATGTGTGGTAATAAAATAGAGAACTGTTTCTGTCAAAGGACTAGTTAAAAGGTGTCATTAATATTTTTAATATCAACTGCCTGTGTACAAATATGGCATGTTGCAATTATGCTCGTCAATTTCGTAGAAAAATTTTAGTTGAAAACTGTTATTACCTGTGTCAGATTACTTTTCTTATTTTCATTAGAAAAAATTATTACAATAGAATTATATATGAAGTACACTCATGTCTAAAATTATCTTTACATGCATAGAATCACAGATTTCGCAGAAATGGTGAACGATAATTTTATGATTTTCCGTGGAATTATACATAACATCATAACACATGATTACAGAGTAAAATATATATATATTACTGCTTATGATATAATATTGTAGCATGAAACAATAAAAATGCAAAAATAGGTGACAAGGAGAGTGTAGAAAAACTGAAATAACTGAGGAAAAAATGGAGGCGTATGATTTTAATGCGGAATATGATCTCCTGTAGCGTTAAAATACATATCGCAACGGGTTTTCATGCTGGAAATAACGTTGGTAACCACAGTTTGGGGAATTAAGTTCCATTCTTCCAGCAATGCGATCTTCAGTTCATTTCCATCACTAGGAAGAGGATGTATCCTTGAAATCGCTTTCCCAAGGGAATCCAGTAAGTTCTCTATCGGGCTGAGATCAGGATATTTTGCTGGACACGATATTTGCTCAATGACTTCACTTTCAAGTTAGCCGCCAACGAAGTGTGCTCGATGCGCACGAGCATTATTGTCCATAAATAAAATTTGATAACCACGAGCACCTCTTAAAAGTCATTTATAAGGTTCTAAGACCCCATCCCGATATCGCTGGCCGATCACAGATCCGCCGCTGAAAATGTGTAGGGGCATACGTACATTAATCATTATTCCACCCCATACCATCCCACTTGCACTGCTGAAACGGTCACGTTCAATCATGTTTGAAAAATTATTTCGTGTTCCTGACTCCCTCCAGATGTAAACACATTTAGAATCCGATGTTTAACTAAATCTCGATTCATGATTAAAAAGAACATGGCTCCATTGACGTTCACACCAGTTCTGATGTTATATGCACCAATTCAAGCGATCCTTCTTGTGTTGTACAGAAAATGACACACATATCCTTGGCTTCCTGGCATAAAGGTCTTTTTATTAAGCTTCCTGTACAGTTTGCCGGGTTAAGACTGTTCCAGTGTTGGCTGCAAGCTCGTGAACTTAACTGCCGAGCAGTAGACTGTCTGTTACGACGGGCACTTATTGTCAAATATCGGTCTTCTGAAGCAGTTGTTTTTCGTTTAGGCCCTTGTCCAAGCCGCCTGACAACAGTGCCAGAGTTCTGAAATCGTTTCCATAACGTAGAGACTATCTGCCTTGAAATATTCATGCATCCAGCAAACTTCTGTGATTTTCTGGTCTGCTTCTAAACGGCCGATAATTCGCCACTACATAGATTCTTCCAAATGATACCACGAAGTCATAACAAATCATTTTCAGTCCTTACACACTGAAATTAAACGCTGTATTGCAGACATTCACTCCGATATTCACTTTGAGCAACGCGCTTCCGCCACCGTCGCGTGACGCAACGACGTTATTTTTATATCAGAAACCGTTTGATCACTTTTGATTAAATAGTGCTAATTAGGCTTGTATTTCACACATTCCCTACAAAAATGGCCTACATCGATGGTATATGTCATGAAATATCATTATTTTTGTTTATATGAAGATAAATTTGGACATGAGTTTATATATATATATATATATATATATATAGGGGAGATGGGGGCACATGTGAACAGTTCGCATAAATATAGGTTTTTCTCATGACTGGACTAATTTCTATAAACAAAACCTACTCAATATAGTAAATAGAACTTTCTTTTATACATGGTAATTTTTTAAAAATCACCTGTATAGTTCTTCTTACATTTTTTAATAGTTTTATAAATTCGAAAAATTGTTCACATGTGCCCCATCAGCGGGGTAGTTGTGAACACACGTGGGGCACATGTGAACCTAAGGAAAAATATCCTTTGACATGCTTTTTATTCTGTTATTCATTTGTCATCGTAATGATTAGTTAATTACCTGTGAAATTCGCCATAAAAAAGTATATATATATATATATATATTTCTCTAGTTTCTGGGTGATATGTTTAAGCAAACGATTATAAAATGAAAATAAGTAGATTTGGGGGGTGGAGGCTTAGATGATTCATTAAGTCTTGCTGAAATAAAATAAAAAAATAAAGAAGCAATTTTAAAAAATGAAATTAAAACTTAAATTTTGCTTAGGGGTTTTTGTTTGGGGAAATTTTGGGGGAGGGGGCGTTTACATACTATTTATTTCAAATCTGCCGAAATACGAAAGATTCCCACTGCTTTATTTGCCTTATTTACTTGTAAATTATAGATAAAGAAGGGGTTTTTAATGATTAAAAAAAAATTCTCGACTATAACCCCCCCTCCCCTAACTTCTTTCCCTTTTGAAAGAGGGAGGGGTTACAATAGGGATTTTACGGTAGTTATCAGTTTAAAAATTTTACTTTCTTAAAATATTACTCATATGTATCTCCATTCAAAGCGTCATATACATAACAGTTTTAGATATGGAAGTAAGCCATCATTGCAAGTTTAGAACAAATGTAATACAAAAATTTGCAAAGTTGTTCAGGGTAATACTTTTGTATTAACAATGCATAAAAAATATTGTTGTAAACTGTTTAGTAAAATAATATATAACACTTATTGGATTTCAGAAAACATTGAATATATTTAAAGTACAATTGAATGTAAACGAGCTTGTTGCTCTTTATGTATTTGCTGAAAGATGTGTTTGATGAAGTTTCAATGCAAAATCAACTTTGTGTGAGGAAAATATCTTCTATTTCAGGAAAATTATAGGAAATGGAACTGACATTATTTATCATTAAGTTAACTGAAAGGAACAGAATCACAGAATGATTATTGGGGCACTTAAGTACTGTTCATATCTGCCCCAACTTGCCTGTTCACAAGTGCCCCACATTGCTGCTTCTGTTAAATTGATAAATTATTAACATTTCTCAAATTTAGAAGAAAAAGAACTGTATTAAAAATATTTATTAGTATTCATAGTGCATGTTAAAACACTCAAATTTAAATAAATGAATAAATAAATAAAGTTAAACGCTTATGAACTCGGAACAAAGATTTTACTTTTGAGATCTAAAAACAGTGTTTTGGCTACAGAGGACAAATAAGAGGTCAAAAAGCTTCAAAAAATTTTACCGTATGTCTACAGGTGTTGTCATCTTTAGTAATTTTTTTCAAATAAAAAAACTTACAATAACCATTGAAAAATTGCGATGTTCACACCTGCCCCCTGTTCACATGTGCCCCCATCTCCCCTATATATATATATATATATATATATATATTGTCTTTCTTAAATATGTTTAAATATTTTTCCTATTATTGTAGCATTATGTAATACATTAAATATACCAAACAAATCAGTTTCGATGTACAGCAGCTGTAAAAATAGTTTTAATTTAAAATTAATTAATCAGTTATAATCTAATACAAATATATGCAAAGTGTTTTTAATGCGAAATCTACACAAACACGCATTGACCAAAAACAAGCGTTTATTATTATTTTTTTAATATTATGAAACAATAAATTTCAAATACTTCTAAAGAATTTTAAAATTTCTAAGTATTTTTAGAGGTGTAAAGTAATTTTAGTAATTACAGTAATTTTTCTTACGAAAAGAATATAATTAATGCCTCCAAAATATAATTCAACGCAACACGTTTCCCTTCTGATAAGGCCATTTATTACAGATCTGAAACAGTATTGTTTCCTGCAGTTAGTAAGTTATTAGTAATATCAGTACGTTATTAATATAGGATTCAGAACATCTTTCTAAGTGCAATGACCTTGTTCCAGGTATCACATTTAATTAAAACGAATTGCTTCAGGGTCACAAGGAATGGTAACTGACATAAATTTTGATTTCCTGAAAATGCCTAATATAATTTAATTCTGCGAGTTTGACTTTGGTCAAGCCTCTCGAAATAGTAATTTTCTGAAGTGCTATGTAGCGCATTGTTAAATTACGCCTAACTTACTGTAAAATCGATATGCCTGGAATAATGAAGGTGTATGTGAATAAAATTTATGAGCCGGAGGTTACATAGATTTAATAAAATACCAAACGCACAATAAATGTTTCAACATTTTTATTTAAGTTACCCAAAAATGCATCTATATTTGAATAACATCTGTGTGCAAATAACAAGATTTTAAATAGTTCATTTACATGAAACTATTTTATTAATGTTTATTTGATTAAACGAAGTATTAAAATCATCTAAGATATTGTTTAAAGATAAATGTTTTGTCCATTTAAAAGGTAAAGAAGATGAAAGAAAGTTTTCACGGTTTATATAAAATGGCATTTACTATAATACAAAAATAATCATTGTGTTAATGTTATTTGCTATAGGGGAGAATAGGGAGTGTTGACCTACTTTTTATAAAATGGTTTTTGATTTTTTATATATTGAACGTAGAATAAAGTTTTATATATCATTTTATTCGTTATACAATCAGTTGTCAAAATAAAACTGCTACACTGCTCAAACTAATTAGGGGAGCATATGGTTTTAGAAAAATTACGCAAATATTTACACCGATAAGTAACGTAAATTAAAACGTCCATAATTTAAATCGTAGTAGAAAACAGATAAAGAAAATATCACATGCAAATTAAAGTTTATGACGTCAAAAACTAGAAAAAGGAGATAACTACAGAAATCGGGATTTTTTCAGAAACGTCTGTTTCACGGTCTCAGTTGTAAAATTCAATTGCCCAGCTTGTGTTTTGAGAAAAAGTGACTTCATAAAGTCACAACAATGTACTTTACCGGAATACATGGCTTGGCGTGTTTTCGAGACAGTTGAATCTGTGGAAATACAACAAAGTGTAGCCTATGCTGTTGGGGTCACAAGAAATGTCAATGCAAGTCTGTGGAATTGATTCCAAGACGCATGGAATGGTAGACACCAACAAGGACAAGGTCGGCAATGTGCTACTACAGAAACTGATGAACGACGTATCCTGTTAACAGCTCGTCGAGACGGAACGGGCAATGCTACTCTACTGCAAACACGGTTGTTCTTCGCTACAGGACGAAAAGTATCCAGCCAAACAGTCTGAAATAGGCTTCATTAGGGTGGTCTCTATGCACATAAGAAAAAGTTCTGCATTCTGATGATCTCAAGCAACTGTGCGGCCCAAAGAAAGCGGACGACTAAACATCGAGTTTGGAGGCAATGTTGTTGGAGTCAAATTCTGCTTACAAACGACCACCGATTCAGTCTGGATGTGACATCTGATGTTTTTTGGCATGGAGAGAAAGGGACACTCAAAATAATCCCACGTTCGTTCGTGAAAGATCACATTACAGACGAGGTGGGTAGATGCTATGGGCTGGAATCAGCATAGGTGGATGTACGGGCCTGCATATTATTCAGAATGCCACTTTGATGGTCCGAAGTTATACAGACGAGATACTGAGACCCCATGTCGTATTTTATGTTGCAGCAATTAGTGATTTCTTTTGTTCGATGCAAGATAATGTCAGACCTCATGCAGTTCGTCTTGTGGAAAACATTCTTAGAGCTAAAACAATACAGTGTATGGAATGACCAGTATGCTCTCCGACCTAAATCCGATAGAGCATGTTTGAGACATACTCAGACGATGCACTTCAGCGAGATGAAGGCCTCCTTTTACTGTCCGGGATATGCAGATTGCAATTCTCTAGCAGTGGAACATTTCCCCCAAAGTCTTATAGATAACCTCATCGCATCCATGGAAAACAGGTGTGCAGCAGTCTTGGCTGTTCGAGGAGACCACACGCCATATTAAAAATCTTGCATCATTTCTAAACAATATTTTTTTTATCATTTATGTAAAACCAAATTGTTGCCCGAAAACATCTTTTCATGCTCTTTCCATCTTTTCAAAGAATAAAAGCTCCCTTAAAATTTGGTTGCGTCTTTTTTTTTCTGTATTGTGCATTGATACACATGAACTATCCATTTTATACCTATACGTGACTGTCTTGCACTGTTCTCTTCAATTTTTTGCTTGCTCCCCTAATTTTTTTGAGCAGTGTATATAAGTGCAATATGTAAGGAATTTGAAAAAAATTATTAATTTTAATCATGAGAAAATAATGAGTCAAGACTCCCCACATATGGGAGGGGTGCACACTATATGTGAGGCTTGATCAACTTTGTTTTATATTGAAATATTTGTGAAGAGAAATAATATTAGTTTAAAAAAAAAAGCAAAATAACGTTGTGCTACATGTTTTAATTATCTTAAAAAAATATTTTTGATAATATGATGCTTAAATCAACTTGATTACAAACGTTATGCTACATGTTTTAATTATCTTAAAAGATATATTTTTGATAATATGATGCTTAAATCAACTTGATTACACGCAATCGCAAGTTATAGGAGAATTTTTTTTAACAGGATTTTGTCTGAGCAGGTATAATTGTACAGCGGGTAAAATGAAATTTTAACATTTAAGACAGTATTTCGTTAGAGACAGGTTCCGTTTCCATAGGGTTTCGTGCATTATTATGCCTGAATTTAGGAGCCATTGTCCTTCATTTTTTGTCTCCTTGTCTTACTTTTTGTGACACTCGACCTGACAACTCTAGTTGTCACATAGTTTGGCATCATCTCACTGTATTCATCCTTGTGAAAATTGTCTACATACTTTCTTAAAGTTTTTCGTTCAGTGCTATTTCCAGTTGCTGCCGCATGAGCACATAACTTATCATTAACATCTTTTAACCCTTTCAGAGATTAATTGTACTTTCAGTACAAAAATGTTGAAATGAATAAAGGAATATTTGGAAATAAGAAAAAGGCTATACTTCACATACATAATAAATGGAAAATACACTGGTGTCCAAAATTAAGGACCAATCACAAAATACTAATTTTCAAGTACGCGAATACTCAAAAGGAAAGAATATAATTCGAATAATTACTATCTCTACAGTACAGTTAGTCCATAAAACATCTCATTCATGTTCCACATAGTCACAAGTGTCACGGTCACTACGGTGAAGCAAAAAAATAGGAAATTCCATACATCTCATTATGAGTCCCAAACTATACGTTACTATATGTGACTCCACTGAGACGTCACTGTGACTGCTGCTTTGTGACGAGTCACCAGGTGATTTTAAATGTAACTACACTGGGACTCTCATGTGACTGTCAGCTGCAGACTCAATTTCAAAGTCATCGTGAACGCTGCATTGTGATAAATTGCCAAATAATGTCACATTAAAGTCACATCATGACTTTCAGGTGACTGAGAGACTACTGTGAAGTCACAATTGTGCACTTTTGTAAAAAAAGTGACCATGTGACTATAACGTGATATTATTGGTGACTTATCATGATGCAACGTTCATGGTGACTTTGAAATTCATTCTAAAAAGGACAATCACATGATAGTCACAATGTAGCTATATTGTAAAGTCACCTGGTCACTTGTCACAAAGCAACAGTCGCATTGACGTCTCAGTGGAGTCGTATATAGTGATCATTTGAGACTCATAATGAGGCTTGTGGTTTTTCCTATTCTTTGTTTCACCGTAGTGACTGTGACACTTGTGACTATGTGTGGCATGAATGAGATGCTATTTGAACCAACTACGCTGTAGGGATAGTAATTATTTGAATTATGTTATTTCCTTTTGAGTATTGGCTTGCTTAAAAATTAGCATTTTGTGACTGGTCCTTAATTTTGGACACCGGTATATTTTAGCAAATTGTGCGTTTGGGAATTAAAATTATGTGGTTTCATAAAGATACCACTGCCGCTGAAAGGTTCAAGACTGCTGATTCCATACATCCCAGTAATTTATCCTTCCTAGCCCTAGTACCTATTGTAAGTAATATTTAAATGGAAAAAAGTTCCTATCAACTTTCGCATTTATATTTCATTAATTTTTTTCTTACAGTGGATACTATAGCAGTTTTACACATCTTTTTTTAATCAGGAATCTTTTTTTAACATTTTTTTTTCCATCACCTCATTTTACTGTAGCTTTACAGAATTAATTTACCTTCTTTTTATATATGTTACCGGCCAAATTTGATTTTAGGCCAAACTAGTTTATCCTAACGCACATAGGATAAATTAGTTTTTCCTATGCCAAACTAGTTTATCCTAACGCCCATAGGATAGATCAGTTTTTCCTAGGTCAAAATAGTTTATCCTAACGCCCATATGATAAACTAGTTTATCCTGATATTCATTGGTCCGAACAGGTTTATCCTAGGCCGATCTAGTTTATCTTAGATCAATTCAAACTGGCGTGATTTTATTTATCCCAAAGACCACCCCGGCGCAAATATCTAGTTTATTCTAGGCCGATCTAGTTTATCCTAGGCGAATGCTATTTGACGTGCTTTTATTGATCCTAACTACCGCTCTGACGCCAATCTGTGCATGGGGGGGGTGGATGGGGAGTTGGATACTGTCCCCCTATCTTCCCCATTTCCCCTTAGACGGTAGTTAAAAAATGTGTTCCATATGACAAATTGTGTACTGGAGGACAAAGAATTCGATAAGAGATTATAATAAAATATAACAGAGGAAGAATTTGGGGGATTGGTTACTAATGTTTAATATAACCTTGAAAATCTGGCATCGTCGGGAATGGGATTTCGCCGGATTTTTAAAATTCCAGATTTCAGAAAGAATATGTACTTCTGATAGTCTTAATGGTGCATTTATTCATAGTTAATTCAAAGCCAAGTTATATTTATGTGAGATAAAAATAAATATACTAGAAAACAGGAATTCAGCTTTTTCAGAATTTAGTGTCGCCCACGATGAAAAAAAAAATATATGTATGTAAATATAGATACAGTAGACTCTCGATTATCCGAGTTAATCGAACTTATACTTTTGGAATGTATCATTTTTTTTCTGATGGACTGATGGCTTCCATTATTATGAAACAGTCATTATAAGTGAAGTGTTAGGTGAAGGTAAAAGAGCAGCCGTATAATGGTAGGAATCTGATTTTCTGGTCAGAATGGGAAAAAAAAATATGGCCATTTTTCTTCCTATTCTGACCAGAAAATCAGAGTTCAAGCGTTTTGCGGCTGCTCTTTCATCTTCACCTAACGCTTCATTTATGATGACTGTTTCATAATAATGGAAGCCATCAGTCCATCAGTAGAAAATAACTCGGTGAAAGCGGAAATTGCGATAATCGGGATTCTAATTCAGTTTTAAAACTTAACACGCGGTTTTATTTTACATAAAGTGCCGTCATCCATATCCGCTGAAGAATTCATCATTTGCGATAAAGTGATAAACAACATCTACAGTAAAGTACGCTTAGGACGTCACTATCGTTGAATAATACACAAATCAAAAAAAAAAAAAAAAAAAAAAAAGAAAGAAATTTCATCATTCAAAAAACTTGACAAGAAAATCGGCTATCTAAATAAGCACAAGCCTTCATTTGTTTGTATTAATAATATAGATATTTAAAATTAAATTTAGTTTCTAATAGTTCCATGTTTTCTCAGAAATCCTTCATTTATATTTGTTTTTCAAAATAGCACGTATTTTATTTTTTTTTTCAGTTTTTATGGAAAAATGGCAACAAAAAGATATAATTCCTATTTTTCTTTCATTTTCTACAAAAATGGAGTTCTTCCGTTGCCAATATTAAGCAAATGGCTCTAAAAATTAAAAAATAAATTAATACCTCAAAAATAAATTGCGATGCAGTTTTCAAACAAATTGCATTAAAAAGTACTTTTTACGGAATACGGCGGTATAAAAACTGAAAATGTGCGATGCTTAGAAGTTAAAAAAATTGCTATAGAATATTTAATCGTACTGCTTTGTTTTACGGCTGGCTTCTGTAAGGTAGCATTATTTTTTGTATATAAAATATGCTGGGAGAAAGAAATAGCATACTGTACCGTTGGCTAGAAACAAACACAGATTTTTTTAAACATATTTTTTTTTTCTCACATAAATATCATTTGGCTTTGAATTAAATATGAAGAAATGCACCATTAAGAATATCAGAAGTAAAACTGATATTCTTCCAGAAATCTAGAATTTTCTAAAATCCGTCGAAGTCCCGGTGCCCCTTTGGCCTAAAATACATATATTTTTAATCTACCATTATTCCACAATTAAAATTTTCTTTAAAGAATAGTACATATACATTTATACGGATTATACGGATAGGGGTACAGTACTGTAAAACCTGTTAGAAGAATCTGTGTATGACGAAATTCTGATTTAAGCGATTTTTTTTTTAATCGGTGCTAAATAAGGAACTTAAGTACAGCAAACTTTTTTTCTCTCCTATGTGATTCCGCCGTTAGGAGGGTTTCCTATATATATATATATATATATATATATATTTTTCAGTTTTTCAAGTCTCCAAGCCGAGTAAAAAATTAATGGTATTAGTAATTATTCAGATATTTACATACAAACAGAAATTCATTATAAATCAATATAGTTTACAATAGAATCATTAATATTGTTAATCCGTATCCCTTACAAAAATTCCTTATAGAATTCTATAAATAAAATTTATAGAAAAAGTATTATTGAATCCTATAGAATTATGGCCCATTTTTCTATAAGCGAGTTTCACCGGAAGCTATAGAAAAATCTGTAGAAGTTCAATAGAAATGTCTACAGAATTTCTATAAAATATTCGAATATATTCTATAAAAAACAGCGTCAGCAGGTGTTACAATGCGGCCACCCTCCCAAGTACTAACCATGCTCGATGATGTTCGGCTTCCGTCATCGGACGTGAACCAGAACATTCAGCCTACTTTACGGTCTTTCACAGAATGCCTTGCCTCCTTACATTATTTCAAGTTTATTTCCTTTGTGATTTGCATTCCTAATCATTAAATTTGTATAGAAATTATATTATATATTTTATACGCTGATTAATTCTCAATTGTGTAAATTATGGAAACCGAAATCATTTGCAAATTAGAAAACCAGATTTAAGGAGAAAAAAATAATGTCAGATAAAATAAAGAATTTATTTACTTATTTATTTTGTTGGTGGAAGTGGTTTATTTACAATATTATTTACAGAATATTATTTACGGAATATTATTTACAGTTTAAAAAAATGATCTTCACAGCTTAAATCGTGTTAAGATATTCATTTCAGATTTCTAATTTCTGTTAAAATTTATTAATATGACGGCATCGGACGCGAATTGATAAAAATAACTCGTATTTTAATACAGACTTGAAAAAAATATTTAAAAGTCTAATAAATTATTATTCGTTAAAACTGAAATATAATTGTTTAATTACTTTTATACTTCAGATTAAAGTTTTTGAATAAAAATTACAATTGGTGAATAAAGTTTATGAAATTAGATGAATTACCATTAGTGAATAAAATGTATTGAATTAGGTGAATGTTTTTATAAAATTAATAGCAAATTAATAAATGATTATAAAATAAAACGACAAATTAATGAATGATTAACAAACATATTAATTAAACAATTTAAATCAGTGTAGTTCGATTGATATATTATTACATTAATAATTGAATCACAATGCAGTTAGAATTATGAAGTAAATTATAATGATATTATGTGATGTATTTCGAAATTAATTAATATTTTTATTTAATATATATTTATAGATAAACTAGTACACATAAATTTTAAAAGACCAAAAAATATCTTTTTTATTAAAAAAATCTATAGAATCATTAGTCTATAGAACTTCTATAAGTTTTATAACGCTCTATAGAAAAACTGTTCTATAGAAAATAATTCTAACGAATTCTATAGAAACATTTTCTTTAGAAAAAGTATTATATAGAACTCTTCAAAACTCTATAGAAACAGTATTCTATAGAATGTAAAGAATTCTATAGAGTTCTATACAGCTCTATGAACTATTCTGGAAAGGGATTCTATAGCTTGGAGATTTAAAATTTTAAAAATGCTATACAAAGAATCTTCTAAGACGGAATTGCATAGGAAATTAGTAAAATCCGTTATAGGCAGGTTTTATTATTAGAAGGTTCATCGCCTGTTGTAAATGCATTATATTCTTTTTACGAGTACTAATATCTTCCTTTTACATAGATAAAGTATTTGTTTTTGTTAAACACCGGATTCCGTCAATGTCAGGTTATTTTTCTCAGGTTTTACTGTACTTTAATTTTATTTTCTAAATATGCATCTACTCATATTAAAATAGTAATAATAATAATAAATATATGAATTTTAATTGTGGAATAAAAGCTATTCAAAAATACGTGCATTAAAAAAAGTTGGGCCGAACCAAATGTTACTGATATTTTTACTGAATAGACCAGAGATCCTGCCGGTCCAGATGAGCCCCATTTGAGCTGGGTTGGAAATTGGACGGAAAATTTCTGACATTGCAGACCTCAATAAGAATGCAGCGCAGTCCCGACTTCAGCCGGAAAAAAATGAGTCCCTGTCCATCTCGTTCCGAACTACTGGAAAAAAAGTAATCCCCTAAACCAAGCCCGGGCAGAGTATCGGTAAATTTGGGTGGGCCCTTACATCGTAAAGACCCTTACATCGAATAACCAAAAGACAAGCTCACTCAATTTTGTAAATTTGGACGCTAAACTTCTAATATATTAAAAGAAATTACTTTTATAAATAATTATAGTGAGCTTCGCTCACTTCCATAGATGTGTTTGAGTTGAGAGGATTCGTTTGAAAAATTTTGAATTTGAGCGTGCACTTGACTTCACTTTTTGAGAAATTGAATTTGAGTTCGAATTAGTTTGTTTTCTTTTAGCGTGCGCAAAACTGGTTGGTATCATCTAAAGCAAGTCATATTGAATCGGCCTAAGATAAACCTGATTGGCCTAGGAAAAATTAGATAAGCGTAAAATAAACTAGAAGATTGGAGTCGGAGAGGTTTTGGAATCAATAAAATACGCCAAATTTAAATAACCTAGGATAAACTAGATCGGCCTAAGATAAACTAGTTCAGACCAATGAACAGCAGGCTAAACTAGTTTATCCTATGAACGTTAGTCCAAACTAGTTTGGCCAAGGAAAAACTAGATAGGCGTAAAATAAACTAGAAGATTGGCGCCAGAGAGGCTTTGGAATCAATAAAAGTACGCCAAATTGAATTAACCTAGGATAAACTAGATCGGCCTAAGATAAACTAGTTCAGACCAATGAACAGCAGGCTAAACTAGTTTATCCTATGAGCATTAGGCCAAACTAGTGAGGCCTAGGAAAAACTAGTTTATCCTATGGGCGTCAGGATAAACTATTTTGCCCTAGGAAAAACTTGTTTATCCTATGGGTGTTAGGATAAACTAGGTTGGCCTACGAAAAACTATTTTATCCGATGAGCATCAGGATAAACTAGTCTGGCCTAGGCCAATCTAGTTTGGCCTCAAATCGCGTTTGGCCGATAACATATATATAACCATTATCCTTTCATTGTACACAGTGTATAATAAAAAGATTTCAATACCAATTAATTAAGGTATCTTTGCCATCTGGTTAACCCTCCATCGCACTGACTGGGTCAAGCCTCCCAACATAGCACATTTCTGAAGTGCTATGTAGCACGTTGTTATGTTACGCCTAACTTCTGTAAAATCTATATGCCTGTAATAAAAGCTCGATATTTCTGCATTACTTAAAATCTACTTACTTTAATTTCTATGATATAAAAAAAAGGAAAAGGCTAAAAAATATTTTTAAACAACAAATCTAATATTTCTGAAAAATATTTCTAAACAACACATTTTTAGGTTGAAAAAAAACGTCACAATTGATTCTTTTCAACACCTTTTTCGGTTATCTGTATGAAACAAAGACTGCTGCTTGAGCATTCCAGTATCTTTAATTGACATCTATTGATAAAACTCTGAAATTCTTTTAATGTGAAAACTAATACGTGGGTCAAACCTCCCCTATGGCCAACCGTCCATAGTCTCTCCTATATTCATAATAGTGATATGGAATATGACTCTACATTTTGTGGTGTTTACATTCGCAGCAGTATTAACTAGAAATATTTTATCTATCCATTGTCAAACCCTCCAAAGTAAACGCACTACTTCTGTTATACTGGCGTTTTAGTGAAAATCAATTTTATCTAAAACATATGCTTTTGGAATAGTGGAAATTTATTGGACACATGTGTAGTATAAAGTAAATTTTGAACCAATTTCATTTCATGTATTTCTTATAAATACAATATTGGCGCCATATTACTCTGCAGTATAACATGTGGGTAATTGATTCTAATAGAGTTTACTGAAACGATTGTGGAGCATTTGGATTAATGTTATTGTATTTTTGATTTGTGTCAAGTAATCACCCGCCATATTCGTCTCTAAATAGATAAATGAATGAAACAACTATTTAGAATATAAATAGCCTGACTGTAAGCATCCTTTCACCATGCTACTTGCTCCGGCGACATGATTAACCCTTTCAAGGGAAAATACAGAATTTCTGAAAATGCTAAAATGATTGAAAGGCATCAGAATTTAAAAACAAATTTATTTGGAAATAAGCAGAAGTATTTCTTCACTTACTTGAAAAACAAAAATTTCCGTTCTAAAATTCTGCAGCCAATGTGGTATAAGGGATTACAATTACGTGTCCAGAAAGGAACCACCATCCTTCAAAGTCTAAAATAGCCATTAAAATCTGAGAGTTCTTTAAAATGAAGTATAAAAACTTTCAAAAAGCGATCTTTTGTTTTGTAGTAATATGTGCCAGATCTATAGGATAATTAGAATATTTGGATATAATGAAAATATTCTTCTATTTAGGAAAAGAAGCGCTTTTGAATATGCAAAATATATCTTTATTGGCATCGTTGTATTAAATGTCACACAATAGGAAACGTAATATCTCTATTACGACCACAGTTTTTGTGAACATAATTTTGCTTTTACATTTATAGAAATATAAAAAAAATATATATATTCTTTAAAACCCATTCCAGAAATTATGTATATATATTATTTAACAGAATCCCATTTGTACATATGTAAATGTGGCAAGAGGAAGTTTGGAAACATGAAAATGTATATCTTTAGAAAACATAGTCATTCCACAAACGGCATAGTTTTTGCATTTGATATTGAAATTATGATTATATTCTGTGCGTGTAAACTTTGTATTATGTAAAATTTCAAAGTAACGCTACTAAAAGACTCGAGCAATACTACATAAACAAAGACAATATTTTCGGAACGGAGGAGAAAATTAGTCGATGTTGGAACAACCTGGATAAAATTCTAGAAACAGTAGAGAATACCAGTCAATATAAGAGTCAGTAGGCATAATAACGCTGGTTTCACCCTATGTTTGGCAAATCGCCTTGATTGGAATGCTGTAGATAACTTTAGGGTTGTTTGTAAGAACTAAAAAAATACTTTTCAGAACATGCCAAAACTATAGGAACATTCGAAAGCCGGTCAAATCATTTGAAAAGATGAGTAAAACTCCAGTTAAACTAAAAAAAATCGGGCAATACTACAAAACTTTTGAGAACAACTGAACGAATCTTTAGGAACTTTAGAGAACTCTAGATTTTTTCAGCATGTTTGGAACTTAGAGTAATACCATGGGATGCTAAGGAACACGGTCAATTGCAAGCAAGCCAGAAAAGTTACGAGCGCCAGAAAACAGTTAAATGAACCTCAAAGCAAAACCTCTATTGAATACTTTTCAAGGATATGTAGCACCTTGGGATTGCTGAGCAATATTCTTCGAAGATTTGACAAAATTTGCTGAAACACTAAGAATATTATTCATTATACCAAAAACAAGATTTTAAAATAAAAAATTATGATGTTTAGGAATGTAACATTTGGACGACTATAACTGGCATATAGCTATATAAATATTGTACAAAATTCCCGCAAAATAACACTATATTGCGGGCGCTCGTAACTCTGCCCCCTACGAGCTACGCTCGTCAACCCCCGTTCGGACACCGCAGACTCTAACAGCACGCTAATTTGACCGGCTTTAAAAAGATTTCGGAAGACTGAATTATAATTTGAATCTGACAATTATAATCTGACGTAATTTTCACCAAACTTTTCTTTCTCTTTTAGGTAGCTTTCATTACAAAAAGCTACCTATTGCAGCCGTTCGGAGGAAAGCGATTTCAAAAAATTTTGGTATATTTTCATCGATCATGACCCCCAGACCCCGAAACCACCCTCCGTTCAAAAGTTGATATATATATATATATATATATATATATATATATCCATATATATATATATATATATATCTGACGTTTGTCATACTCTAACTCTCGAATTTATGAACCGATTTGGATGTAATTCAGTATGTACATACTACATACCAATGTCTCGACCGAGTTCGTTGGCCAGCTTCATCCGCCATTTTGTTTCAAAATGGCGGCCATTTAAAAATTTAAAAAAAATTTAAATTTGAAATGTGGTACCAAAGAATTGAAAATGGAAAAATATTTTTTTCTTATGTATTTGACCTTTATACAAAGATTCCGGAGCAGTTTTTGTTTCGTCTATATCTTAAAAAATGGCAGAGTTATAGCATTTTGAATTTCTAGCGTGGCTGACATTTTGAAACGTCCTGAATTTTGTCACGCGATAAAAGGCGTATTTATGAACCGATTTGGATGTAACTTCGTTTGCACATAGTACATACCAATGTCTCGACCGAGTTCGTTGGCCAGCTTCATCCGCCATCTTGTTTAAAAATGGCAGCCATTTAAATTTTTAAGAAAAATTTAAATTTGAAATGTGGTACCAAAAAATTGAAAATTGAAAAAATATTTTTTTATTATGTATTATACCTTGATACAAAGATTCGGGAGCAGTTTTTGTTTCGTATATATCTTAAAAAATGGCTGAGTTATGGCATTTTGAATTTCTAGCGTGGCTGATATTAGGTAGCTTTCATTACAAAAAGTCCTTCCGGCCAGTGCCGGGAGGAAGAGGTAGCTTTCATATTCCTTATTTTTAAAAAGCCAACTTATATTATTCAAACACACGAAGCTCAATTAAGTGGAAACCGAATGTGGGTTCAATACTAATTTTTATCAATACTAAATCATTATGAATGAGAATTTCGCGAAATTAGCCAGCTTTATCCAAGCTGCTTTTATTTAAAGTCACTTATATTTGGCTGCCAAATTCGGCGATTTCTTAAAGTGCCTGCCATTTAAAGACAACATGGTAGATGAGGCTAACCAGTGAACTTGGTCGAGACCTTAGTAATTGCTATGCACATGCTCACTCAGATCGGAATCGGTTGATATATACGAGTGCTGTCGCAGGCAAAAAATCAGATTTTTCAAAATGTCACCCACTTTAGAAATTGAAACTGCTATATCTGAGCCATTTTTTTAAGATATAGACAAACAAAAAATGCTCCTAAATCCTTATATCAAGGTCAAATACTTAAGAAAGAAACCTTTTACAATTTCTAATTTTTTTGCACCTCACTTTAAATATAATTTTTTTTTAATATAATGGCCGCCATTTTGAAACAAGATGGCTGATGAAGCTGGCCAGCGAACTTGGTCGAGATATTGATGTATACTATCCACATGCCTTCTTCCATCGAAATAGGCGAATAAGTGTGGTATCGCGTGACAAATACAAGACCGTTTCAAAGTGTTAGCCATGATAGAAATTCAAAGTGCTATAATTCAACCACTTTTTAAGATATAAACAAAAGAACAAATTTTCAGAAACAAAAACTGCTCCAGAATCTCTGTATCAAGGCCAAAAATCATAAAAAAAACTTTTTCATTTTCCAATTTTTTAATACCTCATTTTAAATTTTAAATTACATTTTTTAAAAAAATGGCAACCCTTTTGAAACAAGATGGCGAATGAAGCTGGCCAATGAACTCGGTCGAGACATTGGTATGTACTATGTACAGACCAAGTTACATTCAAATCGGTTCACAAATACGCCTGTTATCGCGTGACAAATATCAGGCCGTTTTAAAATGTCAGCCACAATAGAAATTCAAAATGTTATAACTCAGCCATTTTTTTAGATGTAGACGAAACAAAACCTGTTCCGGAATCTTTGTATTAAGGTCAAACACATACAAAAAAAAATCTTTTTCATTTTCCAATTTTTTGGTATCTCATTTTAAATTTATTTATTTATTTATTTATTTTTTTTTTTAATGGCCACCATTTTGAAACAAGATGGCGAATGAAGCTGGTCAACGAACTCGGTTGAGTTATTTGTATGTACTATGTACACACCAAGGTACATCCAAATCGGTTCATAAATACGTCTGTTATCACGTGGCAAAAATCAGGACGTTTCAAAATGTCAGCCACGCTAGAAATTCAAAATGCTATAACTCAGCCATTTTTTAAGATATAGACGAAACAAAAACTGCTCCCGAATCTTTTTATCAAGGTCCAACACACACAAAAAAAAATATTTTTTCAATTTTCAATTTTTTGCTACCACATTTCAAATTTAAATTTTTCTTAAAATTTTAAATGGCCGCCATTTTTAAACAAGATGGCGGATGAAGCTGGCCAACGAACTCGTTCGAGACATTGGTCTGTACTATATATAAACGAAGTTACATCCAAATCGTTTCATAAATACGCCTTTTATCGCGTGACAAAATTCAGGACGTTTCAAAATGTCAGCTTCGCTAGAAATTCAAAATGCTATAACTCAGCCATTTTTTAAGATATAGACGAAACAAAAACTGCTACGGAGTCTTTGTATAAAGGTCAAATACATAAGAAAAAAATATTTTTCCATTTTCAAATTTTTGGTACCACATTTCAAATTTTAATTTTTTTTAAAAATTTTTAATGGCCGCCATTTTGAAACAAAATGGCGGATGAAGCTGGCCAACGAACTCGGTCGAGACATTGGTATGTACTATGTACACACCGAATTACATCCAAATCGGTTCATAAATACGAGAGTTACAGTGTGACATAGGTCAGATATATATATATATATATATATATATATATATATATATATATATATTGATATATATATATATATATATATATCAATTTTGAACGGAGGGTGGTTTCGGGGTCTGGGGGTCATGATCGATGAAAATATACCAAAATTTTTTGAAATCGCTTTCCTCCGAACGGCTGCAATAGGTAGCTTTTTGTAAAGAAAGCTACCTAAAAGCTACCTATTGCAGCCGTTCGGAGGAAAGCGATTTCAAAAAATTTTGGTATAATTTCATCGATCATGACCCCCAGACCCCGAAACCACCCTCCGTTTAAAAGTTGATATATATATATATATATATATCCATATATATATATATATATATATATCTGACCTTTGTCATACTGTAACTCTCGAATTTATGAACCGATTTGGATGTAATTCGGTATGTACATAGTACATACCAATGTCTCGACCGAGTTCGTTGGCCAGCTTCATCCGCCATTTTGTTTCAAAATGGCGGCCATTTAAAGTTTTCTTTAAAATTTGAAATTTGAAATTTGGTACCAAAGAATTGAAAATGAAAAAATATTTTTTTCTTATGTATTTGACCTTTATACAAAGATTACGGAGCAGTTTTTGTTTTGTTTATATCTTAAAAAATGGCTGAGTTATAGCATTTTGAATTTCTAGCGTGGCTGACATTTTGAAACGTCCTGAATTTTGTTACGCGATAAAAGGCGTATTTATGAACCGATTTGGATGTAACTTCGTTTGTACATAGTGCATACCAATGTCTCGACCGAGTTCGTTGGCCAGCTTCATCCGCCATCTTGTTTAAAAATGGCAGCCATTTAAATTTTTAAGAAAAACTTAAATTTGAAATGTGGTACCAAAAAATTAAAAATTGAAAAAATATTATTTTTTTATGTATGTGACCTTGTTACAAAGATTCGGGAGCAGTTTTTGTTTCGTCTATATCTTAAAAAATGGCTGAGTTATAGCATTTTGAATTTCTAGCGTGGCTGACATTTTGAAACGTCCTGATATTTGTCACGTGATAACAGGCGTATTTATGAACCGATTTGGATGTACCGTGGTGTGTGCATAGTACATACCAATGTCTCGACCGAGTTCGTTGGCCAGCTTCATCCGCCATCTTGTTTCAAAATGGCGGCCATTTAAAAAAATTTAAAAAATTTAAAATTTAAAATGAGATACCAAAAAATTGGAAAATGAAAAAGATTTTTTTTGCACGTGTTTTACCTTAATACAAAGATTCCGGAACAGTTTTTGTTTCGTCTATATCTAAAAAAATGGCTGAGTTACAGCATTTTGAATTTCTATTGTGGCTGACATTTTA
Organism: Maratus speciosus; assembly: GCA_963932465.1. NCBI lineage: Eukaryota > Metazoa > Arthropoda > Arachnida > Araneae > Salticidae > Maratus > Maratus speciosus. Next base: position 328,775,388 of record OZ010788.1, on the reverse strand, counting down.
AAACGACCTGATTTTTGTCACGCGATAACAGGCGTATTTATGAACCGATTTCGATGTAACTTGGTCTGCACATAGTACATACCAATGTCTCGACCGAGTTCGTTGGCCAGCTTCATTCGCTATCTTGTTTCAAAAGGGTTGCCATTTAAAAAAAATTAAATTTAAAATTTAAAATGGGGTATTAAAAAATTGGAAAATGAAAAAGTTTTTTTATGTGTTTGTCCTTGATACAAAGATTCCGGAGCAGATTTTGTTCCTGAAAATTTGTTCTTTTGTTTATATCTTAAAAAATGGTTGAATTATAGCACTTTGAATTTCTGATATGGCTAACATTTTGAAACGATCTTGTATTTGTCACGCGATAACACACGTATTCGCCTATTTCCATGTAAGAAGGCATGTAGATAGTATACATCAACATCTCAGCCAAATATAAGTTTCTTTAAATAAAAGCAGCTTCTATAAAGCTGACTAATTTCGCGAAATTCTCATTCATAATGATTTACTATTGATAAAAATTAGTATTGAATCTCCTATATTCGGTTTCCAATAATTGAGCTTCGTGTGTTTGAATAATATAAGTTGGCTTTTTTAAAATAAGGAATTTGAAAGCTACCTCTTCCTCCCGGCACTGGCCGGAAGGACTTTTTTGAAACGTCCTCATATTTGTCACGTGATAACAGGCGTATTTATGAATCGATTTGGATGTACCTTGGTGTGTCATAGTACATACAAATATCTCGACCGAGTTCGATGGCCAACTTCATCCGCCATCTTTTTTCAAAATGGCGGCCATTTAAAAAAAATTAAAAAAATTAAAATTTAAAATAAGATACCAAAAAATTGGAAAATGAAAAAGATTTTTTTCGTATGTGTTTAACCTTAATACAAAGATTCCGGAACAGTTTCTGTTTCGTCCATATCTAAAAAAATGGCTGAGTTATAGCATTTTGAATTTCTATTCTGGCTGACATTTTAAAACGACCTGATTTTTGTCACACGATAACAAGCGTATTTATGAACCGATTTGGATGTTACTTGGTCTGTACATAGTACATACCAATGTCTCGACCGAGTTCGTTGGCCAGCTTCATTCGCCATCTTATTTCAAAAAGGGTTGCCATTTAAAGAAAATTAAATTTAAAATTTAAAATGAGGTATTAAAAAATTGGAAAATGAAAAAGATTTTTTTATGTGTTTGGCGTTGATACAAAGATTCCGGAGCAGATTTTGTTTCTGAAAATTTGTTCTTTTGTTTATATCTGAAAAAATGGTTGGATTATAGCTCTTTGAATTTCTAGTATGGCTAACATTTTGAAACGATCAGGTATTTGTCACGCGATTTCGCCTATTTCCATGTAAGAATGCATGTGGTTAATATACATCAACATCTCAGCCAAATATAAGTTACTTTAAATAAAAGCAGCTTGGATAAAGCTGACTAATTTCACAAAATTCTCATTCATAATGATTTAGTATTGATAAAAATTAGTATTGAATCTCCTATATTCGATTTTCACTAAATTGAGCTTCTTGTGTTTGAATAATATAAGTTGGCATTTTTAAAATAAGGAATTTGAAAGCTACCTCTTCCTCCCGGCACTGGCTGGAATGACTTTTTAATATTCACGTAAAAATACTTTTTATGAAATGAAATATTATCATCCTCTTAAAATATCAAATAAATGTTTCGCGCAATTTTTAAATTTAAACTGTTTTCCAATATTATTTTTTGTTCATTTTACGTAATAAGTGTAATGTGACGAAAATGTGACGGAAATTCTCCTATTTAAGACTTATAACGCATGTTAATGAATTTATTATTTTACAATATTCTTTCTCTTTTAAAAATCACATGTAATTATAGTTTTTATGACGTAATTTTCAATGACTTCCTGCTTTTTATAATTTCTGTTTATAATAGTCACGTGTAAAATAAATTTCTAATTAGAAAAACATTATTTTTTGCGCTGTTTATACAGTTGGCAACAGTTTAAATTAATACAATTTTCTAAAATATCTAAAAAACATCTCTCGAAATGCTGAAAATTTGAATTATAAATAGAAATAAAACCTCAAAAAATGACTCAAATTAAAAAACTAAATGCAATCTGCACACCGGAAAATTCTGACGCATATGTACAGTTCCTATGTAAATTCCTATGTACAGTTTTTGCTCCTATAAAACTTTTTTAATGGAACGAGTTTGTCTAACGTTGGCATTACATATCTCTTAAAATAATTTTTCGATTTAAAAACTGTCTGCAACAGCGTGTTTATCAAACATTTCCCTATAATACTACCGATTTTCATATTTTTGTATGAATAGTTTTTTTAATAGTAACGAAGAAAGGCCATGCTTAAGCACTCAAATTGGATGCCGATCTTCCGAAAATATCTACGGAGATTTTCATTGGTCCATTTCCAAATCAAAACTTGTTTATATATATAGAAGGATATTTCTTTTAAGAGTGCTATGCCGAAGATCAAGTAAATAGTAATCTTTTTCACTCATACCATTGTAAAAGATGAGCAAAACTCAGTAATTATTGAGTAACATTATCAACAATATTGCCAAAAATAATATGAATGTTTTTTAGTTTCACATGGAAGAAAAATATGATGGAAATTAAGAGAAAGAAATCTTGAACACAAAACACATTATAATGTGGGTAAACCTAAATAACTCTTTACCATAATAATACCAAAATTAACCTTTTTTCCACTCTGTTCGGAAGTAACTAAAATTAGATTTCTTTTTAACAATTGGCGCGAGGATAGGTGGACAAACTATTGAAAAAAGTATATGAAATTACTATATTTTTAATTAGTTAAGTGGGTTGGTACATTTACCCACGGCTATATTTCGTTCGGAATTTTTCGTGTATATGTTGCAAAACACTTTATAATGTTGGCAAACCTAAATAACTATTTACTAAAATAATAGCAAAATTCCCCATTTTTCCCACTTAGTTCTGATTATCTAAATATAGATTATTTTTTAACAGTTGACATGAGGATAGGTGGACAAACTATTGCAAAAAGTACATATACTTATTATTTATTTAATTAGTTTTGTGTGTTGGCCAATTCACACAGGCTTATAAAAGGACTTTTTAGTGTATATGTTTATAAAAAGTGGGTAAAAGAAAATAAATGTTTGGCAAATTTGGCAAAAAAATATTATAATTGTTATTGTCTCCATTAGGAGATATTTTTGACAAAAATTGTGTTAAGAAAATGTTTCATTTAGATTTCTATCGAAAATAGGCAAAAAGAAATAATTGTTGGACAAAATTTCGTCAAATCGAGTATGTGTTTTAAATATTTTAATTAGCTTTATGAAATGATAGTAACGCTTAATTTGGGAAATGGTAGTAACGCTTAAGTATTTTGTTTATTATTTATAGCTTTAAGTATGTAGTCAAAAGGAAGTAGTTGATAGTAAATAAAATTTGTAGAGAATGTGAATGAATTTTGTACATTTTGAGATGTCAATTCTTCAAAACGTCAAAGGAATCATACGAATATAAGAATTGTATATATCCAAAAATAGAAAACATTAATTCTAATAAATTATTATTATTATGCCTATTTTTTTTATTCATTGTTTTCAGACGAAATAATCAATTTTATATTAAAATGTCAAGTGATGCATTGGATAAATTCAGAAAAGTATTTCCTTGAAAATTATATTTAAAATTTTTAAATTAATTTTTCCAAGCAAAGAGAACGGTATGTTTATACATTTTCACACACAAAAATAAATCCGAGACAGTATAATGAAAAAAAAAAATGTTAACATTAATCATAAAAGCGACAATTAGATGACAGTTCTAGGTTTTGAATTCATATAGCTTGACAACAAAAGCTGGTTTATGAAATAAATATATTTCTCATAATATCTTCATCTGTTAACAATCGCATAGAAAGAAATACTCTGTTTATCAAAGAAGAAATCGTGCAGTTTCTATTTTCTATTTAAATATACTGGATTGTTGCCAAGAATAAAATTAAATATTACCCGATGATACACATAATGCTTTTCAACATTTTCTTAAGGGAAACAATGAACCTAAATAATACAATAAGCATTTTAGATTTTCTGCTTTTCTAGTCCGGATATATTCCATTTATTTGTTCATGTTTATCGGTAAATTGCGTGTGGTATTATTATAAAAAAACTTTAGGGTTAAGATGAATGGTAGATTCCGTTTATCCATATAATGCGATAAAATGTGTTTATATGTGGAGCATATCTATGAATCGTCTATAAATGTAGATAATAATTTAATGTATGCACTTTTGTAAAATTATCAAGTTTGGAATTTCCATGTGTCAAAATGAATATTTAAATGTTTCTATTTTTGTTTAGCATATAGCATCATTATTAGACAGTAAAAGTATCGTTCAAATTATTAAATAATTTTCAAACAGAAAATGTATATTAAATTATTGTTGATCCGTCATGTGAAATGTATTAATTTAAAACATTCCTGAAATTTAAGCGTTGCTGAATATTGTAAAAAAGTTATAAGTTTTACTTTACAGTGTAGAATTAATAATGCATTATTTTAGAATTGAAATTATCAGAAGGAATAATATAAACAAATTTGTCATACTACAAAGTTGTCATTTAACCCGCAATATTTTCTTTATAATTATGAATTCAATTTTTTAGGCATCATAGATTTAAAAGTCATTGCATTTAAATAACGATATACCGAAAACAAACTATCCCGTGATGCGTTAAATGGTACATTTTTCGAAGAATTTAATTGACAATATCTTTTCTAAAGCTAATTAATATTACGATATTTTTTGAAGTACTGTCTTATCTTATGGAATATTTGTTGATCAGTTACAATAGGAATTGAACTTTTTTCCGTAAGCGTTTGATATCTTTTATTAATGGCTAACACACATCAGCCAAAAGAGATTCCTGTTTGCTTTTTCATAAACGTTTCTTTCGTATATGCATATATATATTACCATATAATGTCAGAAAAGGTCGGTAGAAAATTATTTTTAAATCTTCATATTCATCAAAATCTGGGCACAAGTCGTCTGATCACATCCGAGGCATTTCTTTATGACCTACGTATCTCGGAATGCTAATTATATGAAATATCCTTCACATTATAAATGCAAAATAAAATACGTCAAGGCCGTAATGCAAACTACGTGGAGAAGTACTCGAAAGTACCTCGGAAAAAGAACGCATTCGTACTTTCACCAACAATTAACAAAATATTAGCTGTGTCCGAGATAAGAAATGTGCAAATAAGAATGAAAGATTAGTAGATACAGGAGCATGCGCAGGCGTATTTCCTTTTAAAAGGACAGTTTTTTATTCCTTGCTTCTCGCTATGTATCACTTTTCGATTTCTCTACACATTTAAGTATATTTATATAAAATGCAAGTGCCTGTGTGTCCCTCATAATTGCAGTTGGACCACATCATTGATCGCGGTCATGTTAGGCTTCATTATGGTGAAATCGGTATCAGCTTCAGTAATTAGTAATTTTTGAAAAGTACCTATGACAGAATTACCACAATTGTGCCAAATTCAGACAAATGTGGCAAACTATTGCCCAATTTAGTGACAAAAGTAAATTGCATATATGAAGTCAGCTAGGCAATAGCTGGGTAATTCTGCAAAATTCTCATTGAAAGAAATTAATCTTTCATAATCGAGATCACCGCAACTTCATTTAAAATCCGCGCATTTAGGTTTTTTTCAAAATCTATGTGTCAGAATTCAAAGTATAACATACGATAATATATGTCTTCACAGAGCTTAATTTCTAACAAAAAAAGCACCGGAGCCCTAATATTCTGCGGTACCGATACTAGGAACTGTATCTCACCCCCCCCCACCCCCCCCCCCCCCCCCAGATCCGTCACTCCAATCTGCATATTTATATTTCATACACTATTTGCAAAATTTAAAACATTTTTTATTTTTTAGCAAAATAAAAATTTTAAATATATCTATCAGCATATATTTAGCTGTCAGCTATTCCACTTTTTAGTTGTCACTTCTTCCGAATAGTAATTTTCTTAATTTTAATTTTAATTAATTTCAAAATTATGAGATTAAATATGGTAAGGATTATAATTCGAAAATAGTGTTAAAAAATGGATAATTCGCAGATATTAACTTTTTATAAAAAAAAAATTAATGAAATTTACAGAAATTAATATTTATATGCTGAAGAATGGAACACAACTCTGTAAATATCATTAGAATAGAGAAACATGATTCTTCTTTCCCCTTCATTCTGAACAAAATAAAATTAAAAAACAGGAAAAATTCGTTTTTCCCTCTATACATGAAGACATAAAATTTTGAATTTAAGACAGATTGAACTAGAACCCGCCAAAAACCGAAGACACATAGATAAATTGACTCCGTTTCATATCCATCTACTACGTGTGACACAAATTACGTCACAAAGTGTTTTGGTAGAAAACAATGCAAAAGCTTGGAGATGGAGGGGAAAGGAACGCATAATTTAAGCTTCGGTATTTCGGAAGCGCTAATGCACTGGGCTCCGAAGCCCTATATTTATGAGCTCCGGTGAATTTCGACCAATATTTAAATATTAATTAAAAATAGAGAAATACCGGAGCCGGGCTCCGGTGGGCTCCGGCGCAAATTAAGCCCTGCGTCTTCATATTTTCACCTCTATACTACTAATAAAATAACTGCCACTAGACAGTGCTGTACTATCTGAGCTCTGCCTGATTTTAATGTGCTTTACATATCTGTATACAGAAATAAAATTATCCGTATTTTTTTAGTATATTTGCCTTCACGAAGTAAAGAAAACTGCTTTGTGAAGAATGAAATTTGTCAACGTAGCATCTGGTAACCTATTCATTCTGCCAACCATTTTTTTCAATACTTATACAATTTATTTAACATAACGAAGTCATTTATCTAATTTTATGCAGAAACAGAAGTAATTTGTACATAAAAAATAGCATACATTTAATTAAAATACTCATATAAACAAATGACAAATTTCATCAAGTTTGTTTTCGCAGCTGTTTATATCATTTGGCGACAAATCTCAATTTGCTCGAATTCCGCCAAGCATTATCTAAAAAAAACGTCAAGTATCCTACAGTGGAAAAATACCAAGTTATCTATTATTTTGCCCTATAAAATGTATATGTATGGAGGTGGGAAGCACAAACAGTTTAAATATTAAATTTTCTATATATTTTCTATAAGACTAAAAATTTAAGAATAAAATTAATGTAAAATAAGACTAAAAAATGTGTATTGTATTTTTCTGAATAGGTGTTTAAAAGATTTAAGCAGTTTGAATATTACGATACAATCATTCATCTTAAAATGTGAAACATCTTATAAAATAAAATTCCAGTCTATTTCAGCTGATCACATAATTCAGCACAAGAAAATGAGTAAAAATTCAATTTAAAATATTTTAAATTACGGAATAATTACTCTGATAGGAATAATTTTTCATTTCTATTTTTTAGCAGTGTGAATTATATTACTACATGCAGCTTGCATTGATCTTAATAAGCTTTCAATTCTAATTCCATAATTTTTTAAAAGTAAGTACAAGGAGAAATTACACTTTCTGGCATTTCTTTATTTAAAAAAGCTCAAAATTAATTTTTTCGTTTTGGAATTTTTGGAAGGGACAAGAAACCCGGAAGCTAATACTTTCATACCTCATTTATTTTATACTAGCTGACCCGCCCGCCGCTGCCCGGGCAGAAACTGTGCCGGGACTGTCATTGAAAAATATATCACTGGGGTGGACTTCATAAACAAACACTGAATAATATTTATTTGGCACAGATGTCAAATACACACCACGCCAATATAACTATAGATCCACAGTTATTCTCCGGAACGTTTAAATCAGTAATTTGGATTTCAGAAGCAACGCGTTCGCCCGTGCGACGGTTATTAAGCCTACTTTGCAGATCGCTTATGCTGTGTGTTTGACGACATTCTCGATCCAATCTAGTATTTCGACTTTCTCATCTTAATGCGGCTTCTTGTTCACTTTCAAGCATTCGCCGAGATCTTTTACGTGCATTTCTAACGATATTGTGAAGTTCCATAACTGCAGCGAAAGAGAGAGTGTAAATAACTAAACGCAAAACGTAAATATACCGGATTTACCTCCGCCTAAATCCTGCCAAATTACTTTACACAGTAACCAATGAGATGTGTTTCTCGGGCGTTGCCATTAAACAATAACAAATAATCGCGATTTCTGTGACACGTACGTTAGTGTAATATATATATAGATTTTTGGTAACTTCGGCACAATTAAAAAGAGAAAAATACTCTATTTCTGAGCCTTTTCAAAAGAATATAAGTCATAGAAGCATGGTTCCATAGAAAGATGTCTCATACAATTTTTTAACAATGTAGTACATCTAGAATTAGCCTATTAAGAGCAAAACATTTAAATAAATTTAGTTCTTTTTTAAATACCTTCTAATTTTTTTCTTCTTATAACAGTGCTTTACTGGTCACAACAAAAGTTTCGCCAAAGTTAATAGCTCTGACATTATAATATTTTGCATAATGCTTGAATTATAATGAATTGAAACAGGGCGTTATTCTCCTGCTAGTTAACTGCGCATGAAATGTAGGTGTCGCTAACACAAATCACTGTTGCTATGCATTCTATATGATACAACGATCAAGAAATAACTCGTGCACTCAAAAACTATTATTGGGTTGAAACGCGTGCAAAGATTTTAAAAGAATTTTAAAACGATAATAACAAATCATAATTAAAATCAATCCATATGTTTATTTTTCAAAATATGTTCATTTATCATCCAGAAAAACATTTAAGGAATTTTGAATTTGTGGTTCATTTCTAGACATAGATTGTTTTAAAATGTTATTTTGTTTTCTTAAATATAAGCTTATCCAAACTGAATCAATCGACTTTATGCTAATTACATCGCCATTTTATGTAGGAGATCAAATTAATGAAATTAAATTTTTCGAATAAAAATTTCAAATTTCCCAATTGAATGTAAGCCGCATACTGTGAGACTTTTTCATGGAAAAACGTCTAAAATAGGAATCTTGTTCATATAACTCCATTTAGCATATTTTAAAAAATATGATGATATTTTATACATAATTTTACATGTTACGACATAAATTATAAATTATTTCTTAATGTTAAATTACTGAAAGCAACAGTAAAAAAGGATTAGAAAAACTGTAAATTACATGACTGTGTTTAAATTATAGGTTTGACATGCAAAAATAAATGTGAAGAGTTATTTTAATAAAATTCCTTTATACAATACTTTGTTTCAACTATATATACAATAGAGTGGAGTGAAAAAAAACGAAAGTTGTAATTTTCAGATAGCAGCCAAAACTTGCCTTTTAGTACCTCTAATAAACGTGCAAAATTTCATGAATTTTGAAAAACTCCTTCAGGGCTCTACCAATACATTTATATTTTCATTGTTTCACAAAATAGTTTCTTACCATAAATTGTACATTTACAATGATTTTTGGCAATCTCGTTTAACATTTTCAAATTTAAAATGTTTAGTGTAACTTCATTAATAATTTTTAAACTTTAAGTCTTTATTTTAAAATATTTGAATCGTTTTATTGAGTTTTACAAATTGTTTGTTTTCAATTTTAGAGTCAAAATGAGTGAAAGGGCAGACAGGCAGGCCGAAATTTATCATTACTAGAAGTGCAGTGGAAAGTCCCTTATTTGGTGCTCCTTCAAAACTAAAAGAAGATGTATTAGATGTAAATTTCCATCTGGGCAAAAAATGTCCGTACCAGGATTCGAAGCCGGGACCTCCTGGCTGAAGCCGCCAGTGCTCTGCCATCTGAGCTATCCCGGACGATTCTGGTCGAACTTTTTCACCCAGCTAACCTTGATGATTACAGCATCTGGTCTGAAACCTGGTTCAGCTTAACAGAATAAATCTCAGGTAATGGAACTCCATAAATCTCTGGATACGAAATTACACTAGATTAATATTAACACAATTATTCTAATTGGTAAACAAATCATATTAGATGTAAATTTCCATCTGGGCGAAAACTGTCCGGGCCAGGATTCGATCCCGGGACCTCCTGGCTGAAGCCGGCAGTGCTCTGCCATCTGAGCTATCCCGGACGATTCTGGTCGAACTTTTTCACCCAGCTAACCTTGATGATTACATCATCTGGTCTGAAACCTGGTTCAGCTCAACAGAACAAATCTCAGGTAATGGAACTCCAGAAATCGCTGGATACGAAATTACACTAGATTAATATTAACACAATTATTCTAATTGGTAAACAAATCATATTACATGTAAATTTCCATCTGGGCGAAAATGTTGTTCGAATCCTGGTCCGGACATTTTTCATCCACCACTTTATCATACTCATACAGTAAACAATATCTGATGTGGTCTTTCTTGCTTGCCATGTTGTTTCACGTTCGGTATGAGTTCTTCTGAGAAACGTTGTACCTATACATATTTTAGTGCTCCACGCGTTATTGGCCACTTTCGTGTCCTCGAAACGTCAGTTGTAACGTCCGTACTCCACTTGATATTTACATACCTTCAAAACGGGTAGAACTTTTGCACTCACCCAATATGAAACAACCGAAATATAAATATCCTGGTAGAGCCCTGAAGGAGATTTTTAAAATTCATGAACTTTTGCTCGTATATTAGAGGTACTTAAAGGTAACTTTTGGCAGCTATTCAAAATCAAAATTCCAACTTTCATTTTTTTCACTACACCCTAATATACAAATCTTTCACATCACACATTTTCATGGAGTTGAGAAGATTTTATATGCACATCTACTGATAGTCCAGTTTTTTTGAGTCAAGAAACAAGCAAAGAAATGACAATATTATTTATGTGCATGTCTTATTTTTAAGCAATACCAATTTTATTTCGTTTTTTTTTTTTTTTTTTTTTTTTAATTTAAGAAAATCTAGCTTAAAATATATATATTTTTTAACTTTAATAACATAGAAAATTATCAGGCATGGAAATGCAATAGTAATGATTAGATAAATTGAAATCCAATTTCTAAATAGGAAGTTATTGAAGGCGAAAATATTTCTATGTAATTTCATCCTAAATATAGCAAATATGCCGCTTGTTTCCATTCTGCTTTTTATATTACGATTTTAATTTTTCTTCATATGCTTCTTTAAAAATATAAATACATTTTAAGATAGTAATATGTTTTAAAATTTCACCAATGTGAAATAGTATTCGTGTAGATTATAAGCACTAGATGATTTTAAAAGTAAAACATTTCTAAAAATGTAACTGCTTTTAAGTTACAAATTTCAAATTCCAAAACAATGTGTAGGCTAAATTTAACAAAAGATATTTAAGTCACTCTAATTTCAAGAAGTAATATTAATCTTTCACAGAGCGGCACTTTCATTGAACTGGTAAAATTATGTATGTGATGGCAAAAATTGGTTCAGCCAAAATTTAATTTTAAGAGGAGAAAAAACTGATGAAGTTATTTGTTCTACATTGGATAAAACTTAAAATATATACGAAAGAGCAGATGCGAAATTGGATTATGTTTTTCACGAACTTCCTAGATAGAGTTATAAGCTAAATACCACAGTTGTGATGTAAAGGAAAGGGGTACATAGTTTCTTATTAGCTGAAACTATTATGTTTACTTGCTTTAAGAATTTCTACTATTATTATGGAATATGTTTGAAACACTTTGTAAGTAAATTTATGCTTCATAACATCTTTGATATATAATCCAGTGTTTTCTGTTACATTAAATTATACAGATTTCTAGCACAATACGCATGCGTTTTTTTGCATTAAAAAAATCAGAAAAATAATTTTGGAAAGTGCTTTAAGAATACACTAGTAATAAAAGTAAATAAACTGGCTATATTAAACTGTGTATTTGAAAATTCAAACATTGATTTGAAAATCTATTTTAGATAAAATCATTTATACAACATATTTAAAAAATAGAAGTACAAATCTCTTCACAACGGGACACTATTTTGTATCTTAGTATATTAGATACGTGATGGCAACAATTGTGTCGGTTAAAATCTAATTTTGAGAGAATATAAGGGATGCTATTCGTTGCAACTGTGGAGAAAATTAGATGACTCTGTTAAGTAAGCTACGCTATCTTTAATTACACGTTTCCCAAAGTTCCTCTTAAGTTCCAAACGCAAAAAATATGGCTGTTACAGAAAAAAAAGAAGTAATTGAACATTAATAATATTAACAAGTACATTTATAATTGTTTAGAAGTAATTTCGTTTATTACAGCAAAATTGTTGTGTTTTATTGTATTATCTATTTTATTCTAAATTATAAAAATAATTATCACGGCATATCACTGTTTCCTACATAAAAATTTCACGTTTGTTGTAGAAATTAACATTATAGATACAAGTGACTAATCGCCTCATTTTTAAGTTATGCGGTTGAAAATTCAAATGTCAGTTGCATACTTATTTTAATTAAAATACATTATGAGGTATTCTTTTAAAACATATATGAAAATCTGTTTAAAGCTTGATATGTTTATCGAGCTGAGCAGATTTCCTAGGAGTATGTGATAGCAATGATTGGATCTGACGCAATCTAAATCTGAAAAAAAATAGATTGATGAATACATTCCTTCTGGTTGGGTTGGAAAATAAAAGAAAAATACAATTAAAAAAAGTAGACGTATAGCATTTGTTTGTTTCAGTAACCCGAATCAAAATAAATCTTTGATGATGCTGAAACAGAAGGATTATTAGATCAGAAAACATAAGTATAGCGCCTCGAATATATAGTGTGGATATTGGCTACCCCTATAATACTTAAAAAAGTGCTACAGTACTGTATCCCTTAACCTCTTCGGTCCCTGGGTCCCCCCTCCTGTTGTTTTCCTTATAAAAACTAAAATGTCCGACATTTTTTTGCATTTTCACATCCCTTCTTAATAGCTGAATGTTTGTTGCGTTAAAATCAAACTTATAAATGACAGCATCTAAGCTGATTCCCACATAAAATAAAAAAATTTCCATCTGAGTTTGCAAAATGCATAAAAATGCACAAAAGACAGTATGACAAAGAAAGGGAGAGATTTTCATAAGTATTTTAATTAAATATTTTTCAATAAAAATTTTTGAAGATTTGTAGATTATTTACTTGCTTAAAGCTCGCAAATTTTTTATTGCGGTAATTTAGGTTAATGGTTATTAGATTGATGTTTTTAAGGGATTTGTAGTTTTAGATCCATATTTTTCAATCTAAATTACTATGTGCTGAAAGGATCAATTTCAGAAAAAATACTTTTTCTGTCATTTACGATGTCATTTTGTTTGGAAAAAAAAAAACAATGAAAATAGCATTTGTATTATTATTTTAGCTTCGCAACTGAAGAAGTTAAATGTGCAACGATGCTGCAGAAATATACAGATCGCAGCGACATCTGCAGGATATTTTCTACAACTGTAAGATATTGCTAGCCTATACAATGAAATACGAAAATCCCGCAGATGTCGCTGCGATTAACACTTGGGATTTTAGCAGTATCGTCGCACATTTAATTGATACAAATTTTTAGCGTTGTTTGCATAGCATATTTCCACACTGTGTATTCTAGACGCTGTAACATAAGTCTTTAAAAAATAGTGATATGTTGACTATAGGATCTTGATATCTAAAAAATATTTCGCTTACAAACCTGCATATATTCGAGAAGCTTCTACTTTATTTCTTTCTATTTATAGACAAATTCTTGCCTAATCTCTAATTTAATACCTTTTACAATATTGAATTTTTGTTTTACATTTTTTTGTGAATTCTTATAAATGAGTATTTTAATCGTAAAATGTTTGGGTGATTTATGTATATTAAATACGTTTTATGTCGATTGAGTGAGCTTAAGAACATAACAAAATTATGATTAGACAAAGAATGAAAAATATTATTGATTCTATATTAAGTATTTGGAAATAAAAACTATTTACCAGGCTTATTAAAAAAATTTAGACAACACATTTTTCCAAACGCATTTACAAGTCTTTAACGCTTTCACGAAGCTAAGAATATGTTGTGACAATGATTGCATAATCACAAATATAATAGAATAGAAGAAGGGTATTTCTTTGTTCTTACACTAGAGGGGTGACTAATAACTCTGATGAATACGAAACACTAAATTTGGTATATTTTTCTCGAAAGTCAATTAAGTTATTTTGTCTAAATACCGCGGTTGTGATGGAAAAGAATAAAGAAGTGATTTATTTACAACTTAAAACCAATGTGCAGATTTTCTTCAGGAGCTTCGAGGAAATGCATATCATTTGTACTATCAATTGTTACACATTCGCTTTTTCGGAAAAGAGTCGAAACAAAATAAAAACAATATTAGTAAACATTTATATTATCGGAAAATAGATATTTGTTGCATTTAAGCGTTTCATTCTAGATCATTCTAGAAATATAATAACAGACATTTAATATTAACAGCAGGTTTTATTTCAAACACACACAGTCACATTATTTTAAAGAAAAGATTAACTTTCCTATTTGTAGTGAAAGTGTAATTATGTATAAAATTTATCAAAATTACTAGAAGATCATAAATATTTACAAAACATATTCATATTTACTTAAAATTTAAATAACGAATATGTATGTTATTTATTCCTTTGCATGTTCCAACCTTGATTTTCCTAGATAAGTGTACATCAGATATCATCTAAAACTACCATTAAGAAATTTGAAGAATATACTAAAAACCAAACCATATATATGAAAATACTCTTCGTTGCAATTGAAAGATACACATCTAAAATTTTAACTTTGATTTACCATACGCATTTGTTTCCTTTTACACATTCCTAAGTTTAAGAAGCAAATTCACTGCAAGTAAAAGTTAATTATTCTTATTTTTGTTTCGAAATTTAAGTTTCCAGTGACAATTTAGAGACATATACTAGTCAACAATATCCGCTTTAATAATCGCCAGAGAAACACGTCATTAACAGCTTGGCAATGGCGGACGATTTAAACTTGCTCCACTATAGAGAAAAAGATTACATCTTGGACTTCTGCACCCATACATTCTACTCAATATATATAAATGTATACCGGGTGTCCCAAAAATGATTGATGGATTTTAAAATTCAATAACTCCCAAACGGTGACAGATATTTAAAAAAATTCTTGAAGGAGTGTTATGCATCATGTCAGGAGTTTCGGTACTGTGATTCTTGATTTTAGTTCAAATTTCAAACAATGGATGGCGCTGAGAGCAATAAGCGCTCAGTCCAGACCCGATTTTCGGTACTTTGGGATCCATTCAATGCATTTTAATCTCATTTTTCGCATGGAAGAAGAGCTAGGTCGTTAAATCGACATGGAATTAGCTGTTATTTCTTGCAGAGCTATCTATCGATGCTATTTGTAACTAAAACTAAGAATCGCAGCATAAAAACCCCTGATGTCTTACATAACCCTCCTGCAAGAATTTTTTTAATATCTGTCACCGTTTGCAAGTTATGGAATTTTAAAATCTATCAGTCATTTTTCGGACACCCGGTACATATATATACATATATATCTACCGAGTGAAACAAAAGTCGCTAAATCTTTAAAAATTCATAAAAAAGGAAAAAAATTATGATAAAGGAGCGCGGTTTGCAAGAAAGAGCTCACAAAATATTTTAGTAGAAATAAATAGTTTAAATATCACATGTAGAGGGCGTTGACGACCCGAAACACAATGATTACGATACAGCCTGGTCGTGATGTAGAAAGTTCTGGAAGGATAATATGGATATATTTATTATATAGATATTTCACATCCCCATAATGACGATACATACTTAAACAGGATATGAGTTTTCATACAGCTATTCATTATGTAATACGAAAAAAGCGTTCCTCACAAATAGCTTTTGTTAACTATCCCTGACACACAAACATCATACATAAATGTAAAATCAGAGCAATGAGAAATTTATTATATGTAATTCCTTAAATCATGTAATATAAATTAGAAAGTATCAAAAGAATGCATCCTTAATAAGGTTTTAACCTTATTGGAAAATAATTATTAACAAATTGGGAATAGAATTTAATAAGTACATAACAAATTCATATTTAAAATTATATAAATGTTTTTTAAAGCGCTAGGGAACATAGCAATTTTTTTAATAAGAAAACTTTTGAACAGAAATTACGTCCGGCTAAAAAATGAATACGGAAAAGAAGTTACAATGGCATCAGATTACCCTTTTAGTTAATAGTAATGAGAAATGTGGTTATGTAAATGGCTGATGTAGAAATTACACTTCTTGTTTAATAAAGGAAATTGAAAACTGTTTACGAGATAATATCAAGGGAATGTAATGAAAAGGAACAATTTAAAGCTGATCATGTATTTATTTTTCAGTAAAAATTTAATTTTAATAAATAAATGATTTCGAAATTTTATTTGGAATTTATGAAAATAAATCTATTGAACAGGCATTATTTCGAATAACAATCAAATTTTATTTTGGTAGATTTTTTATTAATACTTTTCTGGCGGTTGCCATTAAAATACATAAATCTATTTATTTATGAAAACTTTTGTAATAAATATATAAAATAAATATTTAAATTTGTAGCCATTAAAAGTGCGTTTTAAAAGATATCTAAATGTTCTACACTCAAGTATATTATATATTATTCCATTTGATTTGGAACAACCTCAGTGTGAATTTATTACTTTATAACAAAAAGTTACTTGCCACTTTGGATTTTGGAAAATTAATTATTTGTTATAGATTTAATTTTTTAAAAAAACATTTACTTTAAAAAATATCTTTTATTATTTTATTTATAATGAATTCATTTTTAATTTATAATATGTAATATGTATGTATGGGGGTCAATCCATTTCAAGTGGTCCAGAAAATCATGTATTCGTTGCTTGACCATTTTTAAAAAATCTGAAATTTTTTGTACAGCAGCCCTAATATGATGGAAGTTCAAAATGAATATTATTTTAATTTTATTAATTTTTGTTTGTGCATGGCGGTCATCTTTGTTTCATCGTCTGCAGCAATTTTCTCACAAGAAGGGTTTACGGAATTGTAAATAATTCATCGTTTATTTATCCAATTCAACTGCGAATTAAAGCAATTTGTACAGAATACTTTGGGCTAAAAATTTGGTAATAGAGTAGTTTCCGAAACTATCTGCTTACTGGTAAAATTTAAGCATAAAATTTTTCAGGGTTTTTTTTTCAAAATTTGTCCGTTTACAAGAAGAAATTTTTCTAGTATGAAATACTATCAACATGGCATAATTTTTTTTTACAAATAGGCCGAAAGTACTTGTACTCACACGCTGAGTTCCAGATCTGGGACTTGCTTTCTCTTCGCTAAAAAAGGTCCCAAATTTTTGAAAAATGACAAAAATCGCACTTTTCAGGCTTTGATATCTCTGGTGGAGCACGAGATAAAAATCTGATTTTTTTTTAAAGAGTATTGTACAGTAGTGTTATGCACAAGAAATTTCAGGATGAAGATTTGAATACAAGCTGAGATATGGCAAGGACAACATGTCAAAATAATACTGCCAAACTATTGTTTTGTTGTAGTCACAGCTAAGTATTTATCTCCGAGTGTCATTTAAATTTATGTTTTTGATTATCTTTAAATAATAGTAACAGAAAATAAAGCCCTTTGCAAAGCTTAGCAAATAATTAAAAAATAATTATGCCTAAGGCCATACATTTTGTATGGTTTCAGTAATTTTTGTTGTAAGTAATTTTAGTAACTAAAAGAAACCTCAGCACTTTTACATAAAGAAAAAAATATTTTTATACAAGACCTGAGACAAAAACAACATAGGGAAAAAGAAAAGCTGTTAGTTTTGTCATACTTGTTGAGACATGATCAAACGTGTCAAAACACATTCTTGCTTGTTGGTTCAAAAACCACAATTTTGATCTTTCTCAAAATTTTATTTGTAGGAACCAATTCTCTTGATAACTTAATTGAAGATCTTAGCCCTGTTGGCTCATAAAAATATACTTTGAAATCAATATGTGCAAGTCTCAATTCATTAATAATTCCTAGCTTACTTCTTATGCGAAAATGTGATTTTTCTGCAGTATAAATTTTGAAAAGGATTTGGGTATCTATACTTTCTGAAAATTATTTGAGGCTGATGCATGGTAACATCGCATAATGTTTCATTTACAGGAACATACTTATGGTAGGAAAAAGTTGGGACTGGCAAGCAGCATTGAAATTGTGGTTTTTAAACCAACAAGCAGGAATGTGTTTTGAGACGTTTGATCATGTCTCAAAAAGTATGCCAACATTAACAGCTTTTCTCTTTCCCTATTCTGTTTTTGTCTCAGGTCTTGTATATATATATATATATATATGCATATATATATGTTGCATTCTAGCAACATTGGATTGGCTTTATCGTTGAAAATGCCGTACTGGCTGGCACGATAGTAGTTGTGGATCACATGCAGCGATAATGGCGTAAAAGAAGTGGTCAGAACAGATACTTCGAATCTGTTATGTTAGTAGAACCAATTGCTGAAATGCAGTTGTCGAGTGAAAACAATGGAATGCATTGTTCCGTGAAGTTTCCCCAGAAGAAATTGAAACAACTCATAATCAACTAAGCACTTTATTAGAACATCTTTCAAAAAGTGCAGTTTCCACCAAGATAATTAGCCATCGCTCCGTGGTAGTAATTAGGTTTAAACAAAGTTCCAGATAATCGAATAACAGGACGGTGACCAGGGGATGGATGAAAACTGGGCAAGTCTCAACTTTTTGTTCCTCACGTGTAAGGATACAAATATGACGTAGGTCGCGCTCTCAACCAATGAATAATTAAGAATGTCACGTCACATAAAGAGTGCGAACAGAGCTAGCGGATGAATTTGAAGGAAAAAGGGATAACATCGGAAATGCGCGGGAAAGTAAAAATGGTAGCTAGAAGAATAAGCTCGAAAGAAAAAAGCGCGGGAGTGGAACATTTAATTTAAGAATACTAAAAGCGTAATATTTAAGCGATTAAGACAAGTGAGACATTAAATTAAAGGGAATTTAACAGAGTTAACGATAGAGATTATTTAAGGATAAGGATTTAGTGAAAATAAAGTAATTTACAATAAGATAAGGAAATCGGGGAATTAGATCTAATAATGTAACATATATATATATATGTAAAAGTGCTGAGGTTTCTTTTAGGTACTAAAATTACAAGAAACATTACTGAAACCATACAAAATGTAGGCCTTAGGCATAATTATTTTTTTAATTAATTGCAAAAGGCTTCATTTTCTGTTACTATTATTTAAAGATAATCTAAAAAATAAATTTAAATGATACTCTGATATAAAGACATAGCTGTGACTACAATAAAACAATAGTTTGGCAGTATTGTTTTGACATGTTGCCCTTGCCATATCTCAGCTTGTAGTCAAATCTCCATCCTGAAATTTCTTGTGCATAACACTACTATACAATACTCTCATATAAAAAAAAAATTCAGATTTTTATCTCGTGCCCCACCAGAGATATCAAAGCCTGAAAAGTGCGATTTTTGTCATTTTTGAAAAAATTGGGATTCGTCTTAGCGAAGAGATCCCCAGATCTGGAACTCGGCGTGTGAGTACAAGTACTTTCGGCCTATTTGTAAAAAAAAAAAAAGTCATGTTGACAGTTTTCCTTGCTAGAAAATTTTCCTCTTGTAAACGGACAAATTTTGGAAGAAAAACCGAAAATTTATGCTTAAGATTTACCAATAAGGTTGGTTTCGAAAACTACTCCATCACCAAATTTTTAGCCCAATGTATTCTGTATAAATTGCTTCAATCCGCACTTGAATTGGATAAATAAACGGTGAATTATTTACAATTCCGTAAACCCTTCTTGCGAGAAAATTGCTGCAGACAATGAAACAAAGAGGGCCGCCATGCACAAACAAAAATTAATAAAATTAAAATAATAGTCATTTTGAACTTCCATCGTGGTAGGGTTGTTGTATAAAAAATTTCAGATTTTTTAAAAATGGTCGAGCAACCAGTGATGGACCACTTGAAATGGATTGACCCATGGGGAAAAAAGATTTGAAAATATTTAGATATGAAAGGACAACAAAAATACTATTATTATAATATATATAAATATAAATAATATATATAATAATATATAAATATTCTATTACATTCCTATCCTACACTGTAAAAAAAAATCTGTGAAGTTACTAAAGTTTTTCTAGGGAACTTGGATTCCTAGAACTTTTCATGTAACGGCAACAACAAAATTTCATGTAACAGACACACTTTTGCACCGAAAATCAAAAAATCTGTAAGGTTACTAAGAATTTTTTTGGAAACTGGGATTCCGAGACCTTTTCATGTAACTGCAGCCAGGGTTACAAATAAAAGTTTAGTAAGATTACTGAAATTTTAGCAGATTCATTTGTAAAGTTACAGATTTTTGTAGCTTTACAAAAACTAGTTTTGTAGATTTGCAGCTTTTTTCGTACAGTTACAGGTGAAAGTTTAGTAAGCATGTAACTTTACATCTGTAGAACTACAGATTTTCTTTTACAGTGTACATTTGCAATAATGAAATTTAATTTTTACGCATTTTTTTTTTCTTTCTACACTCAAAAAAAAAAAAAAAAAAAAAAATCTGTAAAGTTATTAAAGTTTTTCTAGGAAACTTGGACTCCTAGAACTTTTTACGTAACGACAATGCCAAAAATTAATGTAACGGATACACTTTTGCGCCGGAAAAAGAAAATCTGTATGGTTACTAAGAATTTTTTAGGAAATGGGGATTCCTAGAACTTTTCATGTGACTGCAAACAGGGTTACAGATAAAATTTTAGTAACATTAATATAATTTTAGCAGATTCATTTTCAAAGTTATAGATTTCAGTAGCTTTACAAAACTAGTTTTGTAGATTGGCAGCTTTTTTTGTACAGTTACAGATGAAAGATTAGAAATCATGTAACTTTACATCTAGAGAACTACAGATTTCTTTTTTTTTACAGTGCACTTATTTGTAACTTCCCAACTAATCACCATTAATCCTGGTGAACAGTATTGTAGTCCATACTGCATTTTTTAATAGCAATTTTGGAATTTTCTATTTCTCTTTAATAAACCTTGATGATTAGCTGGGTGAAAAAGTTCGACCCGAATTGTCCGGGATAGCTCAGATGGCAGAGCACTGGCGGCTTCAGCCAGGAGGTCCCGGGTTCGAATCCTGGTTCGGACATTTTTCGCCCAGTTGGAAATTTACATCTAATATGATTTGTTTACCAATTAGAATAATTGTGTTAATATTAATCTAGTGTAATTTCGTATCCAGCGATTTCTGGAGTTCCATAACCTGAGATTTATTCTGTTGAGCTGAACCAGGTTTCAGACCAGATGCTGTAATCATCAAGGTTAGCTGGGTGAAAAAGTTCGACCAGAATCGTCCGGGATAGCTCAGATGGCAGAGCACTGGCGACTTCATCCAGGAGGTCCCTTGTTCGAATCCTGGTCTGGACATTTTTCGCTCAGTTGGAAATTTACATCTAATATAATAAGTATTTTATTAACGATTGAAAATTTGAACAAGATATATATAGCGAGACTGTTAGCTAATAGTAGGATTTGAAAAAAAAAATAGTTTCACATTGATGAGAAATAATTAATTTTTCGCTTTTTACGCAGTCGGATTTTTTGATTTTTTAAATTTAATTGTTTATCTAAATTTGTTAATGAGAACTGATGGCTGAAAAGGTAAATTTACAGAGAATGAACGTAAACATTATGTATTCTATATTTATTTTATTCATCCTCAATTACAGTTTTGTACTTCGTCTTCTCCAACATAGACCAACCAATTTGAATTTTTTTTTAAATATCTGGCTGAATGGCAGTGATTGTGCCAATTTTACAATCAAAAACAGCTTTTAGAGCAATTTCTTAAATATAGTGGCGACATGGTAAATACAGACGGTTATGCTCTAGTTAACTGTTGTAGCAAAACTTAGGATTCCTCTCAGGTGACCATAGAGTGTTTACTGCAGGGGTATTAAAACACATTGCCTGAATATTACCAACTGCTGCCCCTCCCACTCTTCAATGAAAGAAAATACAGCTTTTTCCTGAGTTATTCGAATACTATTTTCAAGCTGGGGATCCCCTATAAACTGCTATTCATCCCCACAGCTAACTACAATCGCTATCCACTCTACAGTTTCTTTATTTAAAATATACGGAAGCAGTTTTCCATCCCAGTGAACAGCAGCTTCCTCTTAATCGTAAATTTTGAATCGTTTTTGTATGATTTTAGTTTTTTTGTTTTCGAAATAGCTGTCTGCTTTACGCTTCTACTTAAAATGAATGTATCTGAGTTTTGATCTAATGCTTCTGCAGTAGCTGTTATTATTCGAACTGCATCTGTATAGAAATGCTACATCTATCTAACAATAAAGTCAATTTTTCTCGTCATTCTCTCCTCAGTTTCTCAAAAGTACTTTTTTCTCTTTATTTTTGGCTCGCCTTCACCTGTGTCTGGAAAATTCTCTTCCATATCATCTTGCAAAGGCTCCTATTCCTCCGATTCACACGTGCTGCTTAAGCTTAGAAACCAGTTCTACATCTTTATCTTCTAAAAATATATATTTATGTTATAAAAAAGAGCTCTTACAGAAAATTGCATCTAGTTAAATAATCTGAACAGAAAAAAAATAAAGAAATGTAACTAAATAAAATTATAAATTAATATAGAACAACTTGCCTATTAAAACAATTAGTTTTAACTAACATGAAAAAAAATAGCAAAAACTCACCACAGTTTTTCTTGATTTTTCGAATCTTGCAATTTCAGCTGCACGTCACTTTTTCCTTCGTTCTTCTGTTTTTACGAGCTTCATGTCAACGCCTCCCATGCAGCCTAGGTGTCCTTTCTTTCTCTGGAGTGACAAAAAATGTTCGTCTTCTTCAGTAATATTTTTAAGCATATCCAGATGAGCAACATCAAAAACGTTATCAAGGGTTGACTTGAAAGCTTCTATTTTTTATTTTTAGCATTTGAATTGGATCTGCTTGCCTGTTTTTGTAGTTTTTTCAAATCTCCGTAAAATTTTTCCATCTTTGCGAAATAATCTTTAACGTGCCTGGTTGGTATCTTGGCTTTCTCCCCTAAAAATACATTTTTCTGTGCTGTACGTCTATCAGTTTCGATGTTGATTAGTTTTACTTGTCGAATATTATAAAATAGACTGCGTAAAACTTGACAATTACTGGGTAACGTACTGCCAGTTATTTGATGAGACATGTGGCAAATTTAAAAACAAGCCTCTCTTAATGCCTTAAACTCATGCTCGTTGTTAATTTATAAAACGGAGGTTTTAAGTCTATTGTATTTCAAACTTCTGAAGGGCAAAAAAATCACTAAATGAACGATCACCACTTGAAACGCAAACATTAACTAAAGCCCTCTTTTCCGTCTTTCCAAATAAGAGGTGAAGGTGATCTGAAAACTCTAGTCAGTGATAGTGGAAAAAGGGGTGCAGTTTAAAAACAGCCGGGTGCCGGAATGTTTCATTGATTCTAAAAATAGAATACGATAGCAAATAACAGAAATATTCTTGTAATAAAAAGAAAAAAATAATTTTAAATGCATTTCAACCGTAACATAAATCGAGGAGATCTTTCTTTCGAGACACAGAGCTAAGTACCAAATAATTAACGATAATTCAGGAAAACATATTTTTAATTACAAAAATTGTTCGTTTCTGTTTTTGTTTTTTGTCTTTTAAAGCAAATAGTACAAAAAAAAAAAAAAAAAAAAAAAGATCTAATGCATCTAATGCAATTAGAATTATTCCTTTTTCATTTTGCGCTTTTTTTCTAAAATGCAGAGTTTGCGTGTATGGTTCACTACCTTGCCTAAAAAATGCTAAATATCATTAAATATAAGATTTGATGAGAGAAAAAGTTAAGATTAATAACATTTTCTTTGAAATAAGACTAGAATCAGGTTTCTAGGACAAATGGTTTTTACTGAATGAAGGAAAATCTACAACTTTTGCGAAAAATCGTAATTTTTCAATAATTCAACTTCGATGAGGCACGGGTTAGTGTTATTCAGTTAAGCTGAAACTTTGCCAATCTCATTGTCTAACTAATTGAAAAATTTTTCAGGGTCAAAAAAAAAAAAAAAAAAAGATAAGATAATTTTTCCCCGATATAGATTGTGACCACCCTACTCCCCACATAGCCACTTTTAAAGTATACCACATGGTTTTGTTTAGCCTAATTTAATCTGCAGTATTTATCCCTGGAATGAAAGCACAGTATATCTGCATTAATTAAAACCTATTTACTTAAATTTTTATTATATAATTATTTCATAGAATCTAAGAAAATGTATCTAAAAAATACAATTTTTAAACTGAAACTCTTCACAATAATTTTTTACGCACTTGTTTCAAAAATCTGCATGAAACAAAGATTATTGTTTAGACATTTCAGTAGTTCTGGTTGCCACGAATTGGCATAACTCTGAAATTCTTTTAAATATGAAAACTGAAGTCTAGGTCAAGCCTTCCCTATGCTTAACCCTCTCTAAATCAGAGAGAAAATTCAATATTAGCTTTTATTTTTTCTTTCGAGGAATTCTTACATACAAGATTAATTATAATGCTACTTTTGGGCTCTACTTGAAATTTTCATTTTTTATCTTTTTGTGAACATACCTGGGACACCGTGATGTATTTCCCATGGTAAGTATTTATGAGTCTAAACAAATTCCATCATGATTCAAATTTTTATGTCTCTTTTTATAGTTATAGAAAAAGAATACGAATAATAAACGCACATGTTTGTGCCCTATTGTATTTAATCTCTCTAAGAGATAAAATGATTCAGGAACAACTTTGTTGCTGTTCCAGACTTTTAAATCTGACATTATGAATTGTTCTTAGAATCAGTCGTGCATACCACGATCAATGGTAGATTGCATTTGTGTTTTTTACAGCTGTACAACATACAAACCTAATAACAAATTTCATTCAAATAGCAAAATCAGTCGTGTTCCAGTAACAAATATTGTGTGGAAAGCATTTAATTATTTTAACAAAACTGTGCAAGCTCATGTTTTTAATGCAGAAATATATGGAGAGGAACGCCTTAATTCTAAACTTTTTAAATTTCCTGTTACAATTTGAAAGATTTTATGTATCTCAATCATTTAATTATTTAGCCTTATTAAATTTTCGATGTGGAAGTTATAAAATTTATAACTTTAGAATTAATGTAATCGCAATAGTAATTTTCTTTTGTTGAAGACAGATTTTAAATGTTATTAAAGTTCATGGAATCACCAGAGTGATACCAAGTCATAGAATATATATTTCTTTACAAACATTTCGGTAATATTGTCTTTTTTTGTGTTAAAATGAATGATAAATCGAATTTATTTTAAACTTCAGAAAAAATCCATTCAATTAAAAATTTAATTCATTATTTATTTAAAGGGAGCAAATCCGAAAATTACTAATAAACCTATCTTGGTAATATGTAATTTGCATAAATTCCTTTTTTAAAATAATTTTTCTCCCTTCATAGCTGTAACATCCAATTTCAGAGCAGATGCACTTTAAAAAAAACCAAAAGTAATATCGTTTCTCCGCAATTATAAAGTAATTTTAATGTTTTATACGACGATTTTAAAATTGGTGAATAAATTTATGAAGAAAAAGTGAATTTATTTAGAGTCTCTATGCTGTCTGATGGTCTTAAGCACAAACTATTTAAATTGCAATTATTTTTATTTTTATCGAGATGAAAAAAATGCACCGATAAATCTACATTTATCTCCCTCTTTCCAGATTATACACAAGAATGTTGTAAACCAATTTTCACCATTGTGAAAACATATCATGAAAATGTTGTTAAAGAAAAAATAAATTCGAAAAATTCTTAACCGTCTATAAATGAACAACTTTTAGCTAAATGATGAATTAGTAAAATTGGTTTAGTAGGTAGTCTAGAATAGATGGCTTGTTATGGTGTTATTACACGAGGGGTCAAAGACGCTTCAGATTACGGGCGTTTCCATGTTATCCCTATGGTTGCAGGGAGTTGCTTGGAGAGCGAGCGTCTTTTTTCTGTCGGAGCATCTTTGACGCCCGAAACGAGGCGAGTCGCCAGTAACAGCCAATCAAATGCTTGGAAATGTTATAATAGAAAAGCCTTTTCCGGAACAGCCAATGAAATGCTTGGAAAAGACGGGCCGTGAGACTGCTGTTGTTGCTAGATGCCTGGGATTCCAAGCGTCTTTGAGTCCTCGTGTAATAACACCATTATAAACGACTGGAAACTACTAGAAAGAAACGTATATTTAATTGCTATTATTTGAACTTAAAAGTCGTTTATGACCCTATGCTGGTAACAGTAGCGGAAGTTAAAGTATCCCCAGAAAAAAATAATGCACCCAAAATCGAAAATTGTACGAAAGTATTCTGTTTATTAAAAAAATAATAATTTTAAAATATATAAATTAAACAAGAAATTTGAAAAGACGACTATTATTCGTTTTTCAAAAACTTGCTTGTGTCGACTCAATAATATTGTATGCTGTTAGTCCTTAAAAATTTTAAATTATCGTAATTGAATTTTTAGAAAAACTAAAAAAATCATATATATATATATATGTGTGTGTGTGTGTGTGTGTGCGTATGTGCAGTTTTCCCACTGGGCTTTTCGAAAATGTTGTTGAATACATCTGTGTATTCCGGTACTAGGAAATCCAAAAGTACTGGGAAGTATGTAATGCAACATGCACAATGCAAACTACTGAATTAACATCCGGCCATACGATATAATACGGATTGGGCCTACATTGTCTAATCTTGTTTGCTTAATCCTGTGCCCCCGAAGTGCTATACAGCATATGTTCCATCAGGTGGTTAGACT
Organism: Maratus speciosus; assembly: GCA_963932465.1. NCBI lineage: Eukaryota > Metazoa > Arthropoda > Arachnida > Araneae > Salticidae > Maratus > Maratus speciosus. Next base: position 328,748,375 of record OZ010788.1, on the reverse strand, counting down.
GACGCAGGACCTTCGGTGTTTAGTTCCCAAGCTAGCTTGTACTCATTTTAACATCCTCGAAGGATTGAAAGATTGATTAAACTTTGCCAAGCTATTAGTCGATCTCTCGACCTGTAGTGTGGAAGTCAAACATGCTGACCACTGCATCACTTGCTTTTATTTGTTCTACAAAAATACTTCAATTATAGAGGTTATTTTCTATAATCAATTTTCTATACAAATTCGGCGTCTAGCATGAACAATGTAGGCAAGAATAATTTTCAAGTGTATTAAAATGCCTTTTCTTACCAAAAAGGATATTGCTTGTACAGTGTAGCATGTTTTTATAGAAGTATCTCGATTGATTTTTTTTTAAATTTAGATTCATTGTTTATTTTTTAACAAAATTGATAAGTATATTTCTTTAGGAATTTATTTAGTAAGATATTTTTCTCTTGAACAAAAAATACTTTACTGTTGCGGAAAAAATGAAAACGGGCAAATAACGATCTTATTAAATTAATACACTTCTAGTGAAAAAATTATGTTGCACTAAAATAAAATGAACATGGGTAACAAAAATAATTATATAAGAGAGATAAGCCATATAAGGGAAAATATTTATCAATTATTGTCACAGAACAGATGAAACATAGTTGAAGAAATGTTTTAGATACAAAACGCGTTAACGATTTCTTCTAAAAATGTGACACTTTTTGAGACAGTGGCCTGTAACCTAATTGGAAGTTAATCGAAATGACATTTTAGACGCGATCTGGTTACTCACACACATACATACATAAACACATCATAAACAATCCGATATATGTGTATACATGCACTAGTGCATAATAAGATACAAATTACCAAAAAAGTGTTGCTAGATAACAAAAATATAAATATATAACAATGTTGGTATAATTGGGTTTTTATCATGATTATATTTATTCTTTTGCACTGTATGTGTACGGAAAGTAAATATTAGAATTTTCTGTAGAACAATATTAATTAAATAATAAAAATGCAACACTATATACAGGGTGCAATAAATTATCTATCGCCGACCTTTAATTTCTCAACCGTTGGTCATAGACATATAGTTCCAATTACAAAAACGTTTCAAATGGGCTAAATATTCATGTTGTGGCATTATTTAAAGTAAATAATCAATTTTATAAAAATTACGAAATCTAACTTTTTATACGGTGCCCCAGTCCCTATAGTTATATTTAGTAAAAGTTTACACATATCATAACAGATATAACACAAAAAGTTTGACATATGTACTACACAAATTGACTCAGTTATTAAATTTCAAAGTTTGAGATTTTTGCACATGATTTTGTCTTTCATTGAGGGATCAATTAAAAGATGAATTAAAGTAAATCGAGATCAAAATCAGAGTGCAATTCCGCCGCCATTTATTTAGTCTTTAGTAAGTGTGTTTTATTTTCCGGTTGTCGATTCTACCTACTGTGACGTTTGAATGTTGTTCGACCCATAAAAGTTAGCTCAAATTTTTAGATGAAATAACCCTCTTTGGTGATTCCCCGATTTGGCGATACCGGCTAAAGATGGTTTCGCTGTAAAAAGGATAATCCCTGAATTTGATCTCGATTTGCTTTAATTCATTTTTTAACTGATCCCTCAATGAAAGACAAAATCATCTCAAACTTTGAAATTTAATAACTATGTTAAATTTTGCAGTACAGACGTCAAACTTTTTGTGTTATATCTGTTATGATATGTGTAAAATTTTACTAAATATAACTATAGGGACTGGGGGACCGTATAAAAAGTTAGATTTCGTAATTTTTATAAAATTGATTTTTTACTTTAAATAATGCCACAACATGAATATTTAGCTCATTTGAAACGTTTTTGTAGCTGGATCTATATTTCTACGGCCAACGGTTGAGAAATTAAAGGTCAGCGATAGATAACATATCGCACCTTGTATATAGAGAGAGGGTGTCCATAAAAGAATGTCCCAGTTTCAATTGTGTATTATAACAGTTTAATTTAAATTATTTACAACATGTCAGAGAACAAATTGAATTCCGATTAAAAAGTCCGGAGTAATGGAAGCAATGGTGTCTGCATTTCTGTTTCTCAACTCTGGCAAATCATTAGTTAGCGATGGAACATACACAGGATCTTTTATAAAGACTCATATGAAAAAAAAAAACCATGACCTTATGTCAGGTGAACGTTATTGACAAACAATAACTCTGCACAGTCAGGAGTCGCAATTTTGCGTATGTGGCATTGCAAATGAGTAAACAAGAAAAAGTACTCGCGCATTCGCTTAACAATTGACCCTATTAAAATTTATATGTGTGACATTTCTTTATGACACCCTGTATATTAAATATTTTCAAAATAATTTATCTTTTTATTTGAAATGAAGATTCAGAAAATAAGATCAATGATATAATAAAAAAGTAATTATTCGAACAAACTTAAACTAGCTAGACAGGATAACATTGCAACACTTGAGAAAGCTTGAGTTCTGAGTATTTTCTTTCAAGAAGAAATTGCCTTTTTAACTCCCGTATATTAATCAATAATAAAAGCAAAAGAAAATATTTTGCAGAAGAACCTGTGAAATATTATTTCCTTGTTAAGTGGTTGGAATGTTTCCAAAAATAAAATTAATTATTACCTTCTGCCATAACAAAAATAATTTTGAACATATTAATCGAGCAATCAACATGAACTATATAATAAATATTTTACATGTGAATTAAGTAGTAGTACATATTCTGCTTTTCTTAGGTAAATTGCAGGTACATTAAAATAAAAGACAAAGCTGCTTGGCCATCGTTTCTTATATAGATGTATATATACATTGTCAAATTGGTACATAAATGATTATTAAAAGATGAGTTAAACATGTATTGTTAAATAAATTATTTTTTCATTTATTTTATTGACATTTTTATGTGAGATATTTGTCCTTTTTTGTAGTCGCTGTATAAAAATCGGAAAGTGTTTAATATTTACTAAATTAGAAATATTTGCCTCCAGTACATTATACATTTTGTCATTGTATTTTAGATGTTATAAATAGTGTTTGAAACAAATCCAAGTACAGTTTATCATACATCAATGTACTACATTTTCCCTGAACAATCTGTGGGATTTCATCTATTTTACATGAAATAGTCAGAAATTTAAAAAAAAAAAAAATCACATTAGTAATTTAAAAAGTACCATTAAAATAGTGCAAAATTTTATTATTAAAATATATATTCAATTTTTAAAATAGTTCTTTTTAAACGTCAGTTAAGGCTTAAAGTTCTGACATGAAAATCTTTCGTAGCTTTTGTCTGATTCTTCCTTGAAAACTGCCTCAAAATATATCAGATTTGATTGTAATTTGGAAGGTATGTTGGTATCGTATTCGATAATTTGGAGTATAGCTTTCAACTAAATTTGTTTCATTCGGTAGAAAAATTTGGAATATTTTCCTTTATGTCATAATTATTTTCTATGCGAATTTTGAAGATCTTTCATATTTTACCATTTACTGAAGCCGAAATGGCACAATTGATGATTTAAATGTTAAATTGTGGATGCTAAATATTTACTTTGCTGTATCTTAAATTAATCAAATCGTTTTAAAATTTTGTTAATAATTTTCAATATCTTTCATAATTCTCCATATCTGTTTAAAAAAATTTTCTTTATAATGTTTACAATTTTCAAATAATACATATGTCTTTTTCTCGGATTTACTGTCTTATTTAACGGTTGCCTACCGATGCATGCAAATTTCACATTATCAAAAATTCTATTTTCTGAATGGTATATGTTGGAAATAAAGAAATTGCATACAATTATTAATTACATATTCCAGAATGCTGCATTTTGTGTGAAGTCAGTGGAAAATAAAGACATTAAGGGTGCTGATCTGATGAATTGCATTAGGTGAGTATTGTGTTGTCTATTGTTTTGGAATATGGCACAGATTGTAAGGGAATAATTATTGAGAAAAATACATAACTGAGTGGAGGATTATACTTACAAAAAGAGTAATTTATATTCTAAAACTTTGTTTTATAATGCATTTTAGAATATTGGAAACAAAATATAATTTTGATAATCAGTTATATGTGAAAAAAGTGTCATATGATCTCCTCTACAAAGTTTTCTTGCAACTATATCACTACAATAAATAAATATAATTTAATTTTGCTTCATTTTGTACTATCAGTTCAAAAATATTACATGTGTGAAAACAGTATTCGCACTGACAGAGCAATATATAAGAAAGCAATGTTCTCCAAGTAATATATAGTGTTGGCAATTGTAGAAAAAAAATATGTTAACATATAGCTCAAAATTCGGATTCGGATATTGGTGGTCTGTAGAATAACATTATTTACAAAAAGAAAAATAAATAAAAAATAAACAAGTGGTTTTTTTTGTTTTTTTTTTTTTTTTTTGCGCCGACACATGTATTTCCAATACATTTTATGAACAGCGAAAATAAGTAACATTCGTAAACAAACTTAAAAAACTGCAATATGTAATTAAATGTTGTTATTACTTCTAAAAATTCCTCAATATTGTTTTAAATTTTAAGACTAGTTGCGTACTGTGTTATACTTTAATTGAATTGAATCGCAAGTCATATCTCGATTAAAGTTACCGTATCATTGAAAGCTGGTTCCAACATTGACCATTAAATTTTCGTAAATTTATTTCAATGTTTCGCATTTTTATCAAAAAATATTCATATTTTAGTTGAATACATCAATTATTTGTAATTAAATAACTTCTTTTACCATACGAAAATCGTATCTGTGTCTCGAATTCTTTCATGCACATGTTTGGAATACACTACTAATATTTATAGTCCAAAAATGCTTAACATCTTAATATACGGGGTGATTATAATTCAAGTTGTATTTTCAAAGGGCTGTCAAGAGGAACTACCTGTAAGAATGATCTAATATTGCAACTAAGTATTTGTGAAGCAATAGGAATTTGTTATGGGATAGGGTAAAAATAGTTCAAACGTTGACAGATATATGACACTATGATCGCTATAAGATGCTAATTAATAGACTTCACATGCTGTTTTGATACTCTTTGTTCAATGCCTATCTACCACGACAAGGTGGTGCTACAGCGGATATGAAACATTTGGTTTTTAATTGTCCCTAGCCCAAAATGTGTAGAAAAAGCAAAAATGAAATAAGTTTTTAACTGTTGCTAGTCCAAAAACCCTAGAAAAATCAGACCCAAAATCAATTTTTAATTTTTTCAAGGCCAAATACTGCAGAAAAAAAACAAAAAAAATCGGCTTTTAATGATAATAAAGAAAAAAAACAGTAGAAAAGCAAATCCAAAATCAATTTTTAATTGTCCCTAAACCAAATCCCGTAGAAAAAGAAAAATTAAATGATATTTTAACTGTCCTTAGTTCAAAAACCGTAGAAAAAGGAAGAACGAAATCGGTTTTTAGTTGTCAGTAGGTCGCAAACAGTAGAAAAAGCAAAATGAAATCGGTTTTTAATTGTTCCAATGTTAAAAACAATAGAAGAAGCAAAAACGAAATTCGTTTTAATTGCATCCAGGCTAAAAATATTAGAAAAGGGAAAAAAACGAAGTCGGATTTTAATTGTCCTAAGGCCGAAAACCGTAGAAAAATAAAAAATGAAATCAGGTTGTAATTGTTCCTAGGCCAAAAACAGTAGAAAAACCAAACACTGATGAAACCATCAAGACAAAGAAGACGGCTACGACTTGCTTAAGAAATGATCAATATGCTTTCTACCGTTTTCTTTTACGAGCTGAAAGCACAAAGCAGCATGTTCCAAAACAGAACGCAATGCTTCAGGGTTGATATTGTGAATGTGTTACGTAGTACGTGTTTTCATTTCGCTGAAGTTGCACCACTGTACACAACATGTTTTAGGTAACCCCAATGCCAGAAGTCGCAAGATTTCAGCTGAGGTGATCATGGCCGCAAAGCTGTTGGGAAACGGCGACTGATAACACAAGCCTGCGATGAAAAAATTGCCGGCATAGTAAGTGCTATTTTTTGTAGTTTTTTGGATGCTGATTACTAGAAAAATAATGAAAAAATTCCATCACGTACAGTTTTATCACAAATCGCAATCTATTTTATTTATGAATTTAGTATATTTCCGACCAAAAATTAATATTTATATGAGTTTGATAAATAAATTTATGAACTTAAAATAGTAAATTGGTGCATTAAACTAATAAAAAAGAAAGAGGAAACTATTTCAATACAAAATATTTCTTTTAATCTGTAAAATGCCTATTAAATACAATATTCAAGACAGAAGAAACCAGCTGAAATCGGATCTCTCCTGCTTGCAGGTGTCTGCTCGCCAACCCTTCTTTACAAGTATTTTCACTGACCTTATGTCTACTCCTGAATCAGTGTCTTTCTTTACTCTGTGCTGTACATATGCGTTTTGATTCCAGTAGTTGATTATAGTAGTAAATTTTACTTCTACTTTTTGCTGCATTAGAGAACATGGCTTCCAAAGGATGTGCTAATTCACCGAATTGTTTCTGCTGTATTTGTGGTAACTACACAGTGAAAAAATAACAAAGAAGCATATCTGATATTCTAAAAACAAGTGTATTATTTCGCTTATTTTGGCATGAAATTGGGCGATCAAGACAAGCATAGGTCTCCACACAAAGTTTGTCGTATTTACGTAGAAGAATTAACGCAATGGTTTCAAGGTAAAAAGCAATCTTTTCGGTTTGGTATACCAAAATAAAAATCACAGTGATGATTGCTATTTTTGTATTTCTAATGTGAAAGGTTTCAATTTAAAGAACAAAACGGAAATATTTTATCCTGACATTCCGTCTGCCACACGTCCTGTCCCTCATGGACCTGGTAAAGGAAAAATCTTGCTGATCCAAAAAAAGTGTTACTTCCACCGCTTCATATAAAATTAGGTATTGTGAAACAATTTGTCAAGGCTTTACCAAAAGAAGGTGAATGTTTCCAATACCTTTGTGAGCAGTTCCCGGGTTTATCCAAAGCAAAATTAAAGGAAGGTGTGTTTGTAAGGCCAGCCATCAGGAAAATGATGAAAGATGAAATTTTTGAGAATAAAATAAAAACAAACGAAAGAAAAGCCTGGAAATATTTCAAACTAGTTATTACTAGCTTCGTCGCAACAAAAATGACTCAAACCACTAATCTATTGTAGAAGAGATGGTAAAAATTTCAAGATTTTAGGGTGTAATATGAGTTTTAAAGTTCATTTTCTTGATTCACATCTAGACTATTTTCCTGAAAATTTAGGTACAGTTAGTGAGGAACAAAATGAAAGATTTTACCAGGATATAAAGGAAATGGAGAGGTGATATCAAGGCAAATGGAATGTCAGCATGATAACCGACTATTGCTGGATACTACAAAAAGACAATCCCTGCAAAGTTCACAATAGGAAAAGTGGCAAAAAAACTTTTGATGTAAAGAAAAAACATTACTCTAAGAACTTGTAACCTTCTACATATACTTACCTACTACTTGAACTCAGATATAAATGTAATTTATATAGATTTGTAAATAAATGAAATTTAAATGAAATGTCAAAATTTCATGATTTCAGCATTTTTTTTTTAAATATGCAATCATTTTGTGAAAAATCCTTACGTGATAGAAAAAAACGGATTTCTTTTTCGGTATCAGCAATAAAAAAAACATAAAAATTATTGAATATTAATGATGTGAATTATCACATTGCTAACAAAGCGTAAACCAACTTTAGTGAAAAATGCTGAAGTTCACTGATGAAATGTAGTTGAATAATTAATTAAAATTTCATAAAAATTAGTTATCAAAATTAATGCAATTTTCAAAAAGTATTTTTTTGCAGGTCTGTGTAATTTCTACTTCTATAAAAGCAAATGTAGTAACTTTTCGAATTTTCGTGAAGCATAGTTTTTATTGTATCCTTTTTAAAAAAATCACCCATCTTTAGATATTTAAAAAGGAAGTCTTCTTGTTTGAAAGACAGTATCGGAAAATGACTGAAACGCGTGTTTTACTACTTCATTTGCTAGACATAAGTAAGCAATGTAAAATAAAAAGTGTTAAAAAAGACAGATAAAAATATTATATCGGATGCAATAATCCTTTTATTTAATTTGAGAATGAAACATTTACACTTGTTTTGTATGTATACGGCCCATACATATTCGCCACATAAGCAATATTTGTCAATTACATTAGCTGCAAGAAAACCATCACCAAAAAATATCAATCACTTGCTTTTAAAATAAAGTCAGAACTATAATAAAGAAAATTAGCCTATCATTGTGCCATTTTCTCATCCCTTAAATATATATATATATATATATATGAAACACATATATATATATATTAAACAATGATATTGAAAATATTGATTTTACATATTATCCTACGTCTCTGAGTCTGGAACCCTCATCCCAGAATTGTAAAAATATTAATTTTCTAGATGTGAACCAAAGCATAGAAAGTGAAAATTTGATATCTAAGTTATTTGACAAGCGAAATGATTTCAACTTTAATACCTTAAAGCTGATATATTTTGATTCCAACGTGAATGTTTCGATTAAAAGAAATGTACTTAGAAATGGATTAATACGAATCGAAAGACTGAGTACAAGAGTTAAAGATATGTTTAGTGATATTTTAGAGTGGTGTCGCTTGGGATTCAAGCATGGTTATCCTCACAATTTCATCAGGAGAATAACTAGTGATTTCATTAAGAGTAGCAGGTACGTAACTGAACTGAACTCAGTGATGGATGAGAATGGAGGTTTTGATGAGTTGATTGATCTAATGAGTTAGAGAGATATTTTGGTGGATGTTGTAGTTCTGTTTAGTTTTTCATAGTTTTTCATTTTTTCAATTTTGATCTTGGCGAGTGAAGGGGGACGTAGCATGCGTAAAGTCTGACTTATATGTATATATATATATATATATATATATATATATATATATATATATATATATATACATGTGTGTGTGTGTGTGTGTGTATATATATACATATATATATATATGTATGTATGTATTGCTCTGATTATTGCCTTTTTGTGTAAAATCGCTGTTAACGCCTCTTTTACAGTTTTTCATGCCCTACCTTGGTGAGTGTCATTACTGAACGATTGCTAACTTTATTTTTTTTTTTGCCATTTTTAAACTATAAATTTAGTAGTTACTGTAAATACAGATATACATATATATATTTTTTTATACACTAATTTTTTCACTAATAATTTATAATTTTTTAATTTTACCTTGACTTAAGTAATTTAATTTTTACTTTTCAATCTTTATCTTTTAAATATTATTAAAAATTTAGGTTATTTATATTTTTTCCTTTTATTGTCATTTAGTAATTAAGTAGTTTTAACTACACTAATTCTATTCCCAATGGCTCACAATATAACAATACGATCAGCCAATAGACTGGTTACTAAGTTGCTCTCAACTACGAAGCCACACAATGCTGCTCTGCTGTTCAGCACTGCTCAGTTAAAATGTTATTCAATTAGTAAAATTTAGGAAGATCTATAATTTAACGACGGCATTATTAACATTATAAATATGCAAACACGTGTAAAAGAAAGGATATTCAAATAAATCTAAATACACACAAGAATTATACAAATACTAATATGATTTAAAGAGGCAAAATTAATTTTAATACTTAGAAACATATTTTTAAAATATAATTGACAAAGCATTCTTACAGCGTTTTCTTTGATGTACAACACATAAACAAACGTTATCAATATTATTAGCAAATATAATATTTCAGTCAATATAAAGAAGTATGCCTATACAGTATGCGTACGTATTTTGTAATATCTAATGCACAAGGAACATTGTGATTAGAATTATCTTTTCTTTAAACTAGCTTTATCTGTAAAAAAATATAGAAATAGCATGTTTCAGTAGCGTACGGTAGGAATTCAAATGTCTTCAATTTCTTCTCACGTAATATATATTTTGAATAACTTTGACGTTACATCCATCTTCATTTCCAAGAACTTCTTTTCTTCTATTTTACTATCAATGTCACCAAGTTATAAAGAAGATTTGAACTGAAATTTTCATGCAAATATTTTACTTCTTCAGATATATGCCCGATTTAATTAAGAAAGTTCTACTTTTATATTTCATTTAGTTTTTCAAAACTTCTTTTATTAATTTCTAGAAAATATTTTTAGTACTTTTAAAAAGAATATTTCTTCCTTGAGAGAAAAATATGTATATACAATAGATATGATGACCTGTAGTTGTTTCTCTAAAATGAAAAGTTTTCTTTTACTAAAAAGAAACACTTATATAAGACTTTCTACAATAAGACAGGGCGCGACAATAATAGCAATTAAATGTCAATAGCAGTAATGAAAAATCAGTTATAAAGTAAATGATAAGTCTAAATAATCAGCAAACTAATAGAAACAGAACAGTAACATTTAGTTGAATTATACAATATATTAACGCAAGAATAACTTATACGAGGCATTCTCACAAAATTTTAACTTTCAGTAATAAAATTCTGCTGAAATTAAAAAAAAAAAATAATTTACCTCAGAATGTTCAGAAATAAGCCCTGGTGACGGTAAGACTATCAATAAAGCCACATTGCTAGAAATTCATATTTAAATGATGATTTAAAGTCTGCAGTAAATTTCCTGTCAAAGAACTTTAGCCATTCTTTATCTAGCATGAGAAAATGAGAGAGCACATGAGAAAAAAGTTGAAAAAATTCAGTGACTGTACCTAATACTAAGTGTAAAAATGTGCGCAAGTTTATTTTTTCTACATATTTATATAAAACAATAGCCCCAGATTCGGAAAAAAAATGCATCGAATTACTTTTATTGAAACAATTTTACACAGACAGCTCCAAACTTAAAAACCATCATCAGGGACACGCGACGGTAAGGAAGTCTGTGTTATATTTGGGTCCCCAACATCGTTCAAAACTTATTTATATCGTTATATACAGTCATGCAATGAAATTGGTTCCAATATAAGAAAAAAAATTAAGAATATGTACTAAAATAAAAATTATTATTCAGCGACTTAAAAGTCAAAATTATGAGAGAATGCCTCATACGTGATAAAAAGCAACACATTTATAAAACCTCAAGAAGCCTAAATTGTATATTTGAATCCCATGGATTAGAAATTTAAATGTATTTTCTCTCTTTTCAAGTATAACATATTTTGAATGACTATTATATATTTGAATTCTATTCAAAACATTATATACTCCACATTCCATTTTTTCTGTTTTATTTCCAGTAATGGTGAGTTAAAAGGTAATATGACCTGAAATAATCATCCAAATATTAAAATGATACCAAAATTAGTTTTATGAGAATTTTTCTAATTCAAGTAAGGTCAGTCTGCCTAAATGTGATAACCCCTAAATGCGACAATGTTTTTTTACATAAAATCTTAATGCAAGAATCGTAAAATAAATGTTATATAATGAAGAATACGAACTTCAGAAACAAAACCCGAAACATTTTTTTGCATGTAAAGCAATTTTTTTTTAAAAAATTTCCCATCAAATACACATCGTTCATTTTACATCGCCTCCCGTGTTTCGTAAATGCGACAAAAATTCTCGAAAGTGGCTCACGGTTTCTATTTTTTAACTTTGAAGATCAAATAAACTTATAAATGTCAAGAGCTACGTTGTCCGTTTCAGTTACCTTACCAGTTAAACTAAAGAAAAGGCGACCAGTTTCCGGTTTAGAATTTGAAGTGGACTACGCATTTAGGCGAGCTTGTTTTCAGCTTAACAGCTAACTGTGCCTAATAGCGACATACATATTGTTGTAATTGCGGCGAAACACTTAGAATATTAACGAAGAAATTTATATGGGATTATGTATATATTGTGTTAAAATGATATTTAAATCAAATTTTATGTTTAATTAAGTTATGTTGAGCCAGCATAATTCTCCATTAATGTTTTTCTTTAACCAGGTGTTTAAATATGTGTTTAAGACGATCTAAAAAGTAAAATACGCTTCTTTAAAATTTTTAATAAAAAACAGGAAGAAACGCAGTGTCTTTTCCAGTAACATAATATAAATATATGATTAACCTTTAACTGATGTTACCGGTTTCAAAAACCGCTGTTTTTTTTTTTTTCCAATTTTCATAGTTTAACTTGCAAATTTCAGTTTAACTACAAACACTACTGAAATTTTGCTTCATTTGGAACATTAGTACTAACACCAGAGACTTTTGAATGGGTGAATTTTAATTATAACACTCTTGTACAAAAAGTTTTGTACAAAAACCATCCTATGAGTTAATCGCGGCTTTTATTCATCTTTCGATGGAGCGGTTTCAAAGACCACTTCACACTAGTTATGTGACAATTTCTGTGACATCAGTTAAAGGTTAAGGAATTTGCTATAATTTTACATAATGAAAATTATGGAAAATCTTCTGCAGATTGAAAACAATTTGTTTATTTTAATGCGATTAAGTAAGTTAATTTTACCAACATTATACCATTCGGTAGCTTAAATGCTGTCTCCGATTAAAACGTGATGTAATATATCTATTTCCTTGTTTAGGAGTCATAATTTTTGTTAGCCTTTTTATAAATTCTGATATTTTAATTCTGTTTTCATTTTTTATTCGTTATAATCGACATTTTCTACTTTTAAATTAGTAAACGATAAAAAATAAATAAACCATGTTTCTCTAAATGAATATTTGTTTCCATATACGTATTTTTAAGTACGGAAAATGTTAAATTTTTTGTGAAAGTGAAAGAAAAACGAAGAGGTGGGGGGGGTGCAACAGAATATCAAGCACAGAGTTTATCTTTGGCTTAATCAGAATTATTAGAAATATTGTAGGATTTTATCCATTTCTAAGGCTAATATATTTATCATGTGATATTTTATAATAAAGTTATATGTAATAAATCATCTACTTAACAATATTATAAATATCTTTTAAATACTCTTTTAACTAGTAACATCCACACTGTGAATTCGCACCGACCGAAATGTCGCCGTCTTTAATTAATTCGCATTTTTCATTCACAAAATAAGAATTTTGAAAAAATCAAATATTTTATTTGGATTCCTTATTAAATTTTGTATATGGATCATTTAGTTATATTTCATTATCACCAGATTGTCAGCAAAATTATGCGGAGTTGAAGTTACGGAAATCCAAATCGCACTGGTGTATAAATTATGGGTTAATATTGACGCGCGAATTTTAAACGATGTTTTCTGCGACAATCATTTAATTGCAGTTATGGCCATAGCTCCTTGGCAAAAAGGGATGAGAGATTTTATTATTATTATTATTATTATTATTATTATTATTATTATTATTATTATTAGAAACGCATTTATTTATTTCAGGGTTATTTATATTAGGCATTATACGCAGCATTTACATAACTTTTGCAGTCTAAAATTGACAAAAAGCACGGTGCTGCGCCATGATAAACATTTCAAGAATAATATTGAAAAGTTTAATTATAATAGTCCTGTACTTAAATTTTAGTACAGAAACAATACCCTGTGAGTTAATAGAGACTTTCTTTCATCTTTTAATCAAATGGTCTCGGAGACCGCTCACAGTAGTTATGCAACAATTCCTGTCACAGCAGTTAAGGGTTAATTAATTCAAAAAATAATTACAGTTAACCCATAACGGCTGTTAGAGCTGCTCTTTTTTAAACATTTTCACAGTTTAACTTGTAATTTCCAGTTTAACTATTGATACAACGAAATTTTGCTTCATTTGGAGCCTAGTACTATTGCTTGAAATGTTTGAAAAATCGAAATTTTATTAGAATTAGTACAGTACAAACAGTTTAGTGTAAAAACAGCATTTTCTGAGTTAATCGCGTATTTTATTCATCTTTCAATCGAATGGTTTCGCAGGTTGTAATGTAGCAATTTTCTGTCACAGCAGTTAATCGTTAAATGAACTTTTTCAGATGAATTGTCATGTATGAAATGCATTATTATATTTAGGACTATGAACGTCTCATTTAGGTTTTAGCTGTCATAAATGTAACAAAAATGACCTAAATGCGACAATCTTATATTGTTGTTTTATACTACAGATAATTATTAAATTTCTACAAATCAAGTTAGTTTTGAACTACAGGTACAATATTCAGTAATTCGTTGCTTAATAAAATATACATTTATATAATAAATTCCCAAATATACCCTAAATGAGACAAAACTACGGGGAATCGTGTCTCATTTAGGCAGACTGACCTTATTAAATATCTTAATCGCCCCCAAGTCTGTACAGGATTCAAACGCTGTTGCCAAATCTGTCTGAGTTTTAATTCGGAAATTGCGATTTCAGACAAAAAAATTTCAATTACTAATTTTTATTTATTTTGTTCACGAAATATTTCTTAATTGTGCTTTATGTTATAATACATTATATATACGTTATATATTAATACAAATTATACATAATTTATACTTATATTCAGTTTTTAAACTTTATCATTTTGTATTAATCCATAAATTTAAAGCCCTGTATTTTTTTAATTATTATCTCACTTTATTACTACGACAACGTTTTTTAATAAGGTATTAATCTTTAATTTTACTTAAAACCTTTACGTAATTTATAAACTACAGCTATAAGAAACTACAGATTTTTATTTCCCAATCGATCACTAATAATAAGAGAATCATCTATAGAATGTGCGCAAATTTTCTGTCAAATCTGAAGCCAATCAAAGACACTCTTAAGCACTATCAATATAATAACCAAAAATAAATATCCAAACTATCTTTGAAGAATTTAAATTTCCGAACGATATTTTTATAAATGACGTTGAAATGTATCAGCTGCCTGTATAGTATTAAGCCACTTTTCAAACAATGGTACAATAAGTAACTTACTAGTATGCTAGTATATACACTAATTTCAAATCTTTAAATTAATGGAGATGATAAGTTATAAATGTATGGTATTTGTTATCGGCAATCATTAATTATATCTGTAATTTTTTTTATATACTTAAATTTAACGTTACTTACAATCATATTTAATGTAACCTTAAAAGTTTTCTAACACATTTCAGATATTTCACTTTCTTTTTTTTAAATAAAAGAAAAAATATCAATTAAAATGCTCACATCCCAGGCCATAACATTAATGTCATTTTACACCATGTAGAACGTACACTATACAGAAAATGTGAAAGTAGATTTCTGTTTGAACACGACTCATTTATAAAAATCTTAAGCAGTCTCAATCGCATGTTTCATTTCCATGTAGTAGAAATTTAAAAGATTTTGGTTTCTGCTCACGTATCATATTTTGGAGTAACTTTGATGTTACATCCATTCTCATTTCTTTGAACTTCTTCTCTTCTATATCATTCCCAATAACGGCGAAGTATAAAGAAGATATGATCTGAAATATTCATGCAAATATTTTCTTGCGATCGAAAGACATTATACTTCTAAGAAATTTATACTTCTTTACAAGAAATACAATTTCTTTCTGAATGCATTGTTTTTATTGTTTATTTTTATTTTGGAAGTAAACATACTTAGACGTTTCAAAAAGAAGTATTTTTCGCCTGACACTTATTTCCCAAAAATGCAGGAATGCGCTATATTTTGTATCTGTTTGAGATAGATGTGCAATGTAAATTCCAAAAATGCTTAAAACCGGATAAATAAAGGAATTATTTTCAAGGAAAAGTCCTACATGTACTTTTAAAAAGGTTATTAATATTTCTTTTTAAATTTTTAATACGATCCTCCAACACAAAATTGCTCAGGCAGATTGTGTTCCCCCCCCCCTTTTTTTTATTTGCAAAAAAATCGTATTAAAATAGATAATACCTGTAACTTTAAAATTTAATCAACTATGTTTTATTGAAAATTCTCGATTATAAGTGGAGTCCATGCATCAAATTAGAAAGGTTAATGTGCGTTATATTAAAAAAAAAAAAAAAAAAATGGTGCCATGAACGACGAAGTATATGAAATTGAAAGCAGCATATGTAGTGGGAGAAAACTACAAAACATTTACAGAAACATTATCAGAAAATATCACTTATGCATTATAATTAAAAAAAAAAAAAACGTTTGTACAATGGTTCGTGAATTCTCTATTTAACACTTTTTTTTAAAATAATTGTGATGTGACTATCAATTTAATTTGTTTGTTACGAATGCTCGTCTGGCCGTACTCTAGCTATTCTAAATATACTCGGATTGCCACGTAATTTTTATATGTTACAGCTAAAGTATCCGGCGTTGCCTGGAATTTTAAGAATGATTGTTTTGAAATGCCAATTTTGAAAAATAAAGGATTGCGTGTTAATTTACTTAATTTTCACTTTTTTTTTTCATTTAATCTGGACGACAAATTACCTACTTACTTAGTAAATATAATCTCTAATCTCGACTGAGACTGAGATTAAAATATTTTGATGAAAATATGTTTCTGAGTATTTTGTTATTTAAATAATTTTTCCATAATTAAAGAAAAATGGCAAGTACGAAATTTCTATGAATTTTATAAAAAAAAAAAATAAATAAATAAAAAAAAAAAAAATAAATAAATAAAATAAAAAAAAATCTGTAATCTTATTTTCAGTTTTTCACTAAGAATGAGCTCTAAGAACCTAAACCTTTTTGGAAATTTTAATATGCATGCATGCACACAAGTATTATATGGAATAGATTTAAAAATGGCGAAAGCAAATTCAGAGAACTTCAAAATGTTAAAATATGCCAATATTTCCAGAATCGGGTTTTTATCATGTTGCAGTACGTTTTTAGGTGCGTTTGTAATTATATAAATACGTAGCACCTATAGTTGTCGTTCAGTTCGTCTGTTTGTCGGTCTGTCCGTCCGCATAAAACAGAGCAAAAACTACCAATCCGATTTGTCTGAAATTTTAAATATATGATTGTTGTAAAATTTTGTCGAGCCATTTCCAATTTTATGAAAATCGGATGCATAGTCTAATTACAGAGACAGTCAAAAGTTTTTCTTTACATTACAGCCAATGGGAAAAATTATTGCAAGTACATTTTAATGATGTTACAGCCTTCCTAATGGTTTGAAATTTTAAATATATAATTGTTGTAAAATTTTGTCAAGCCATTTCAAATTTTATGAAAATCGGATGCATAGTCTAATTACAGGGACAGTCTAAAGTTTTCCGTTAAATTACGAGGAATGGGGGGGGGGGGGGGAATTTTGCAAGTGCATTTTAATGATGTTACAGACTATGCACTTATGAAGTGGAAAAAAATATACTTTCAGTACAATATGGAGTATAAAAAATAATTATAAAACTAGTTATAGTACGAACGTTTATTATATATTAGGGTGGTGCGAAAAAGTTGCGATTGGTAAATACAAGAAAAACAAAAAAACAAAAAAAAATTAAATCGGACTTTATCTGCCGATCCCGCAAACCGCCTAAAAATTAAAAAAAAATTGAAATTTTCCGATTTTTCCAGAATTTTTTTATTATTTTACGTATATATATTTTTTATCGCTATAGTGAAAAATATTTGCAGATTGTAATGTTTAATAATAATAAAAATAAACAGTTGAGTTTAAAGAATAGCTTCCGATCACGCAAGCTCAATAAAAATCGGCAAAAATACAATTTTCAGTGATTTTGATGAATAAAGAAAATATTCACCTGAGATCCGTATGCGTTCCAATATTAACATTTGCATATAAATTGTACAATATACAACTCTTTGCTTGTTTAGATATTTGATAATGTTTAAACAAACCAGAACTCACCACGGGAAGGTAGCTGCACTTCGAGTTCAAACCACACCCTATCCTCCATCCAACCAATGAGGGTGTTTGCTATTTACATTACTTAAATACATAATTTGTTATTATAGAATCAAAACACTGTATTAAAAAACTAGTGTCGTGACAGTATAAGATATACAATTTGTTATGTCATCTGTTTAAGTCTGACTTTTAGACGCAACTTTGTACTGCGATTTGGTGGTAATGTCTGGTATTATGGACATTGATTTCAGTGAGGCCCTGATGCTCTCTTGATTGGGGCCCACATACCTTAAATGATGCTTCCGTTACCGATTTAATGCACCGCTGGACATCTTACGTGTGGTTGAAAAACTTTTTATCATCCTAGACTGAGTTATGACCTGATTGAACGAAGAAATGTATTTCTTCATGGGTTAATTTCCGAAAAAGCAGTAGAAATGTTAATTTTGCTACATTCCAATCAATTAATACTGTATAGTCTGCTGCATCGAAGTTTAAAGTAGGAGTGTTAAAGATTCAGATGCCTTTACCCTTTGAAACATTCTGCCTGGCTTTTAACAGCCCTAGCTCTCTTATGTGCCTCCTTTTATAAAAGACCATTGCCATCAGTAGGTTTTCCAGGTGAGCAAAGAACGATTTTCGTTCAGTTTCAGGGACTACACTTTCTTCAGGTTGTCACGAAAGTATCGAGATGTTTCAATTGATCTGTACTGATGAATAGGCCCGTCTGTAATGTACTTACAGCTAGTGATGGGCGATAACGAGATGTTTTTCTCGATTTTCTCGATTGTATGGACATCTCGGTACTTTTCGATTGTGTAATTTTTTTCTCGATGACTCCAGTTTGCCAATTGCTTTTATACATCATATATTATATATTATATACGTCATACATTTATCAAGAATAGTCTGCGGGTGAACTGGAATGAGTCGGCGTTAATAAAGACTAGGTGACTTCGCCCGCTAGTGGGCCCCTCCTTTAATCGGGGCCCCTAAGTTATATGTATTCTTGTAAATGAAATCACGAACAGGTTACCCGCTATATACGACACCGTATAGCAGGCGTGGTGTGCACGCAGTACAAAATCTTGTAAAAAAATATAATCTCGAAACCTCGAACCAGATCTCTTGGGGGAGGGGGTCAAAGTGAGCGGAGGGACACAGTAGCTGCATAATATGAATAAGTCGTCACAGGTCTTTAGGCCTTTCGAACCGTATGTCACATGAGTGGTCCTTCCCGTGGGGGCAAAGAGGGGGGAGGGGTGCGGGAGGTGGATAACATGAGTAAGTGTTCATAGGCCTTTCCAACAATATGTTACATGAGGGGTCTCGACTAAATTTAGGAAAGTGTCCCCCGTGGGGGAAAAGTGGGGGGCGGCCACCGGAAGTGCAGAACATCAATAAGTAGTCACAGACCTTTCCAACAATATCTCACATGTGTGGTCTTGGCTAAATTTGAAGAAGTGTCTTCCGGGGGGCAAAGTGGGGGGGACGGACACCGGAAGAGCATAACATCAATAAGTAGTCACAGACCTTTCCAACGATATCTCACTTGTGAGGTCTTGGCTATATTTTTGGAAAAGTGTCTCCCGGGGGGGGCAAAGTGGGGGGACGGACACCGGAGAAGCATAACATCAATAAGTAGTCACAGACCTTTTCAACGATATCTCACATGAGCTGTCTCTGCTAAATTTGAAAAAGTGTCCCCCGGGGGGGCAAAGTTGGGGGGGACTGTCACCGGAGGAGCATAACATCAATAAGTAGTCACAGACCTTTCCAACGATATCCCACACGAGGGGTCTTGGCTAAATTTGAAAAAGTGTCCCCCGGGGGGCAAAGTGGGGGGGACTGTCACCGGAGGTGCATAACATCAATAAGTAGTCACAGACCTTTCCAACAATATCTCGCATGAGAAGTCTTGGCTAAATTTTGAAAAGTGCCTCCCGTGAGGGGGCAAGGGGGGGACGAACCCCCGGGGGGGGCAAAGTGGTTAGGATGGACACCATAGGTGCATAACATCAATGAGTAGTCACAGACCTTTCCAACGATATCTCACATGAAGGGTCTTTGCTAAATTTTGAAAAATGTCCCCCGGGGGGGGGAATGGGGGGGGGACTGTCACCGGAGGTGCATAACATCAATAAGTAGTCACTGACCTTTCCAACGATATCTCACATGAGGGGCCTTGGCTATATTTGGAAAAGTGTCCCCCGGGGGGCAAAGTGGGGGGACGGCCACCGGAAGTGCATAACATCAATAAGTAGTCACAATCCTTTCCAACGATATGTCACATGAGGGGTCTTGGCTAAATTTAAAAAAGTGTCCTGAAATTTCATATATTATAAATAATATTTATCGGAGGGCTCCATAAAAAAATCCGATCTAAAATGATAAAAACGGAAAAA
The DNA here is from genome assembly GCA_963932465.1 of Maratus speciosus. Lineage (NCBI taxonomy): Eukaryota > Metazoa > Arthropoda > Arachnida > Araneae > Salticidae > Maratus > Maratus speciosus. The sequence goes on along the minus strand of OZ010788.1, from coordinate 328,728,167 downwards.
CTATCCCCCGCAGTGGGAGCCAAATTGGGGAGGGGAGGAAGAAAGTCTCATAATATGAAAGAGTCATTCGAGAGCTTTCCGATAACATATCACATGACCGGTCCAAAAAAAGTTTGAAAATTGCTCCCCCTCCCGCCCCCCTTGGGCCCACTCTTTCGCCCCGGAACGCAGCCCCCACTTTAAAAATTTTATGTTCAATAAATAATATTTACCGGAAGACATCTAAAATGATATTTAAATTTATTATAGAAATCGGCTACGGTTTTAAAAATTTTTTCGCCCCCTCCCCACCCCCTGAATTTTACCTTCGGGGGAAGAAAGGTTCATAATATGAAAGAGTTGTCAAAGGGTTTTTCGATAATATGTCACAGGAAGTGTTCGGTAATTTTTTTTAAATTGCGCCCCGCCCACTCTCACGTCCTCGGAATTCACCCGACCCACCTTCCTCTTTGAAATCTTTATATTTAATAAATAATATTTATCATAGAGCTCCGGGTATGTGACAGCTTGGCAGGGCTAAAATAAGAAAAACATTGAAAATTAAAGCTTCATTTTACAGATCATTGTCATGCTTATTTCTCTGTCCAGCTCACCCCTCGATATCTCATCTCGGCCCTTCTTGGCCGAGCGTGAAATGACAATCATCGAGAGTAACATTTCGAGGAAGGACGAAAACTGATTTCTCATTCTCGACAATGTCATATGAAATGTTGAACAGAGACCGAGAGCGAGAAACGAGAATGGCAATGGGAAGCGATGAGTTACAATCGGTGAGGTATCTCAAAGCAAGCGAGAGGTTTGCCCTCGAGAGAGTTCTCTCCTCCAGGTAAACGAGGAGAGAAGAGCAGCAGAAAATATATCTCGAAGTGCGAGAGAGAGGGCGAGAGGCAGGAAGCTTTCAGAAGAGTCAAACTTACCGCGCTTCTGGTGTAAGTCATGATTTCCCAAAGGAGTACATGTTCTTTTCCATTCGCTTTTGTTATTAACCGATATGGGTTAGGAGGCATAGTGGTTTAAGTTATCAGTTCGGGTTTCAGTTCTTGATATAGAAGTTTTCTAGTGAATTTGGCGGCGCCAGTTTGTCTTTGATTTCCAATGTTTCTCTTATTTTAGCCCTCCTAAGCTGTCCCATATATCTTAATATTAGAATGCTATTGTTAAAACAAAACTGCACTGCAATTATGTGTTTTCAAGATTTTAAGTGTCGCCTCAGGAAAGAGGATTTTTCAAAATTATTTTACCCCACTCATGTAACATATTAAAATAAGGGTAATCTCATAACCTTTCTAAATCTACCTTCCTTTTGTCAATCCACCGTTAATTTTAGACCCCTGGGCTTAAAATGCTCTAAAGGAATATACTTAGCATCGGTTTTTTTCGTACTGTGGTACGGTATCTTGCACTCATAGGAAAATTATAAGACTAACATCAAATTGTGTCTAAAATCGAATAAAAAATATGGACATATGTTTCTTAATTTTAACTCCCTTCTTCGCCTCAAGAGGGCGCTTTAAACTTTTGTTTCTTCAAACCTTTAGTATACTGTTTGTCCAAAAATTATAAAATTCACAAAATAAAGTCTTTTCACTCTCCCCTATCTTCTCGTATCAATTTTATTTTTACTACCACCAGGGGGCGCCGCCCAGTGAAACATTTTACTTTTAGCCTCAGGCTATTTGTATTTTTCATCTGTTTTTCATAATGTTTTGTCTCATTGTTTTTCTTCATTGTAGATACTATTCTCCAAGTTCTTGACCCATTCTGACTACTTGGGCACTCATTCTGGACCAGCTGTGGCCCGTCGGGCCCCTCTTCATTTATCTGGCTCTAATCACACGCTTCACTTGTTCTTTTACCATTTTTCTTTTCTTCAATTTTTTTCTTATTCAATGGTTTAGTTTTTTTTTATCATTCTCAACTTCCCCTAGTCCTCTCTTACATGAAGTTAACTTTCATCCTTGGTCTGCCCTGTCAGTTTGGGGCCTAATGCCCCTTTTTTTTTTGGGGGGGGGGGGGGGCGTTTCTTCTACCTTTTCCAAATCCATCATCTAATACCACGTTGGTAAGTATTGGAAAATTAAAATTATCCAAAATACCAAAAATGAAGTCCATTGATGTTTTATTTTAGTTATAGAATTCTCTATTAGCGGATATATTTGTCTGCTTACTTTTCTATTTTTCGATAACACTCCTTTGTTTTCGATAAACGGAGAAATTCAACAGCATTAGACACACTTTAGACATTTAGGGAACTTTCACTTGTATCAAACCTTCTGCCTTTATCGAAAAGAAGAAAATGCTAATCGATTCTAGCTAATGCGCCTAAAATAAAAAATAAGCAGTAAATGTGTTAGAAACTAGCTACTTTGGATTTTGATACAGACTTGAAGAGTCATGTTGGAATCCCTAGGCACTGGAAAACAATTTCCGTGTTAGACAGGTTCCCTCTTAGCAGTTATATTTGTCTGGTTGCCCTTATGTTTCTCGATAAACGGAGAAATTCCACAGCATCAGACACACTTTAGACATTTAGGGAACTTTAACTTATATCAAACATTCTGCCTTTATCGAAAAGAAGAAAATGCTAATCGATTCTAGCTAATGCGCCTAAAATAAAAAATGAGCTAGTAAATGTATCAGAAACTAGCTACTTTGGATTTCGATACAGACTTGAAGAATCATGTTGGAATCGCTAGGCACTGGAAAACAATTTCCGTGTTAGGCAGGTTCCCTCTCAGTAGTTATATATGTCTGGTTATCCTTACGTTTTTCGATAAACGGAGAAATTCCACAGCATTTGATACACTTTAGACATTTAGGGAACTTTAATTTGTATCAAACCTTCTGCCTTTATCGAAAAGAAGAAAATGCTAATCGATTCTAGCTAATGCGTCTAAAATAAAAAAAGAGTTTTTAAATGTGTCATAAAGTAGCTACTTTGGATTTCGATCCAGACTTAAAGAGTCATGTTGGAATCGCTAGGTACTGGAAAACAGTTTCCGTGTTAGGCAGGTTCCCTCTTGACAGGTATCTTTATCTTACTATCCTTACGTTTTTCGAAAGAAACTTTTGTTTTCGATCAATGGAGAAATTCCACAGTATTTGACATTTAGGGGAACTTTAAACTGTATCAAACTTTTTGGAGTTATCTAAACAGTAGAAAGGTTATTTGATTCATCAAATGCGCCATAGTTACGCGATTTGGACATTGCAGTTTCATAAAGAAGAAAGGGGAATTTATTCCAATGCAAAGAAAATAATTTTAAAATACTGAAATTCAAATGAGATATCTTTATAAATTTCTTCCATAAGATTAGCATTAGCGAGCAGGTCTTTTCAATTGACTGAAGTAACCCCTTAAACCTAAATCAGGAGAAAATAATTACGATAGCAGAATTATCGAGCAAACCCTATCACATACTATGAAAATTTCGGCCAGAATAATAGCTAAGTTTTCCAACAATTGTTTTTAGCTCTCTCGTTATAATCGATTGTAAAACATCTCGATTGTAGATTCTAGGAATTAATCGATGGCTATATCGATTGTGATTTTTTACGATGACGATTTTTCTCGATTGTCGAATTTTCAAGAATCGCCCATCACTACTTACAGCATTTTATTTCAAAACAAACTGGCAAGTAAGATTTTAAAATAAATGTCAATATGGCTTTAAGGCATCCGATGGGTTTTCCACGCTCGCGTAAAGTCGAAGGGCTCTATTTTCACAAGTGAGCAATCTGGCATGTGAAATTGGACCGGAGTCACACTTTAATAAGTCATTTGGAAAGTTGTAACTGTTAATTGCTTGACTTACGCCAAGAAAATATCTTTGGCCCTTGCTCAACAGTTGCCTGTCCACTTCTGGAATTTCACAATCAGTCAATTGAAAATTTATCACCGAGAGCTTTACACAACAATGATATTGTGTCCAAATGGTGTACTAAATGATCTTGGGCCAGTAGTTTCAACATTCAAATGTTGAAAAAGATGGCGGGAAGGTAATTCAACAAAATGGAATAAACAAACATCCCACTGCAGTGGTCGTCAGAGATAAACTTCAAGCTTTCTGATAGCACCACCTTTCTATCCAGTATTGGTATTTGTACCATCACAGCCTACCAAATCTAAGTATTCTAGTGAAACCCCTTGTTCAGTAAGACATGATACTATGAAAGCTACAATGTCCTTAGCAGGCCCGAAGTTTGGAGGCACATGGCCTAAATAAACTGAGTCACGTTCTTTTATGACAGGAAAGTGTTCCTCTTTAATAGTTTGACGAACCTGTTTAGATCCAATACTTTCTTTAACTGAAGTATCGTCCTTTCTTCCGTCAAAATAGTATATGCCATGTAGTTCATCTGAATCCAGTTGACTTTTCTGTAAATTTTATGGAGTTAGGTGAGAATAGGTGGGAGCGCGTACGCCGACTTCAGCGCTGTTTTCCAACGTGGCTAACGGCAGTTGGGTGCACTACTAAACTTTTCAGACCTGAAACGAACTCTTCGTGGTAAGTTCTAGGTTGTTTAAAAATAACTTAATATGCTCAATAGTATCAATTAACATTTAAATCTTAACCTGAGATTGCAAACTGACCTCAGTTGATTATATTCTTAATGCATGAAAATCACTCAAAATTGAATTTTTGGCGATTTTTATTGAGCTTGCGCGATCGGAAGATATTCTCTAAACACAATTATTATTATTATTATTATTAAACAGTACAAACTGCAAATATTTTTTCCTATAGCGATAAAAAATATATAAACGTAAAAAAAAAGAAAAATTCTGAAAAAATCGGAAATTTTCAATTTTTTGGAATTTTTAGGCGATTTGCGGTGTCGGAAGATAAAGTTTGATTTGAAGAATTTTTTTTTGTCTTTCTTGTATTTACCAATCGCAACTTTTCCGCACTATAGCGACTCGGAAATATCAACTTGACTTTTTTCGCACCACCCTATTATATATACGAACGTTATTTGCCACGTTTGATGAGCAATAATTCCAACTTGTTTCAAACTCATATAACGTTATATATTCACCTACTGACGTCCATTATGACGTTAAAAGAAAAGTTATGACGTAATATTAACATTTTTTTTCGTGAAACTATTTATTTCATTTTAATTTTTCACGTGGAAATTTTGCAATAGAAAAGCAATTGTTTTGGTGAGAATTTTATTGTGGATTTTCAATTGTTAGCAGCTGCTAAAATGAATTTTTTTTTTTAATTGATAGGAAATTGTTGTTAAATTAGAGGTTTATTAGTAATAAAAAATTAACTATAAATTATTTCTATTCCGTAAAACTTCAGTTGCCTCGGCCATGTTTTAATACAAATATACGCAAAAATTCACAATTCTGGCTTCCAAACTGTAGATTTATGTAAAATTACATAGACAGACAAATTTTCATTTTTATATACTAGATTGTTTACTGTAGAAAATTTCTTACTGAAACTGAGGTCTGTATCTTTTGTAGTTCATTTATAGGGACACACAAAACATTTCCATAACATTATGAAACGTATTACAAAAAGTGATTTTTGTTGAATTTTTGGTACTTACCTATTCTACGGGATAGGTGAATAGATCGCCAAAAATGGTCCTCAAACGCCAATTTTGTTTCTCTTTACCAATTGCCAATATTATTAAAAATAGTAATTTAATGTACATTTAATAAGCATAAAATCGTTAAAATTGATAAATAATATAAAAGAAAAATAAAACAATACAAAACAGTATTTTAGTAT